>OY720379.1:0-5000000 GCA_963082945.1 Cerastis leucographa
CTAACCTAACCTAACCTACTAACCTAACACCTAACCTAACCTAACCTAACCTACCTAACCTAACCTAACCTAACCTAACCTAACCTTACCTAACCTAACCTAACCTAACCTAACCTAACCTAACCTAACCTAACCTAACCTAACCTAAACCTAACCTAACCTAACCTTAACCTAACCTACCATAACCTAACCTAACCTAACCTAACCTAACCTAACCTAACCTAACCTAACCTAACCTAACCTAACCTAACCTAACCTAACCTAACCTAACCTAACCTAACTAACCTAACCTAACCTAACCTAACCTAACCTAACCTAACCTAACCTAACCTAACCTAACCTAACCTAACCTAACCTAACCTAACCTAACCTAACCTAACCTAACCTAACCTAACCTAACCTAACCTAACCTAACCTAACCTAACCTAACCTAACCTAACCTAACCTAACCTAACCTAACCTAACCTAACCTAACCTAACCTAACCTAACCTAACCTAACCTAACCTAACCTAACCTAACCTAACCTAACCTAACCTAACCTAACCTAACCTAACCTAACCTAACCTAACCTAACCTAACCTAACCTAACCTAACCTAACCTAACCTAACCTAACCTAACCTAACCTAACCTAACCTAACCTAACCTAACCTAACCTAACCTAACCTAACCTAACCTAACCTAACCTAACCTAACCTAACCTAACCTAACCTAACCTAACCTAACCTAACCTAACCTAACCTAACCTAACCTAACCTAACCTAACCTAACCTAACCTAACCTAACCTAACCTAACCTAACCTAACCTAACCTAACCTAACCTAACCTAACCTAACCTAACCTAACCTAACCTAACCTAACCTAACCTAACCTAACCTAACCTAACCTAACCTAACCTAACCTAACCTAACCTAACCTAACCTAACCTAACCTAACCTAACCTAACCTAACCTAACCTAACCTAACCTAACCTAACCTAACCTAACCTAACCTAACCTAACCTAACCTAACCTAACCTAACCTAACCTAACCTAACCTAACCTAACCTAACCTAACCTAACCTAACCTAACCTAACCTAACCTAACCTAACCTAACCTAACCTAACCTAACCTAACCTAACCTAACCTAACCTAACCTAACCTAACCTAACCTAACCTAACCTAACCTAACCTAACCTAACCTAACCTAACCTAACCTAACCTAACCTAACCTAACCTAACCTAACCTAACCTAACCTAACCTAACCTAACCTAACCTAACCTAACCTAACCTAACCTAACCTAACCTAACCTAACCTAACCTAACCTAACCTAACCTAACCTAACCTAACCTAACCTAACCTAACCTAACCTAACCTAACCTAACCTAACCTAACCTAACCTAACCTAACCTAACCTAACCTAACCTAACCTAACCTAACCTAACCTAACCTAACCTAACCTAACCTAACCTAACCTAACCTAACCTAACCTAACCTAACCTAACCTAACCTAACCTAACCTAACCTAACCTAACCTAACCTAACCTAACCTAACCTAACCTAACCTAACCTAACCTAACCTAACCTAACCTAACCTAACCTAACCTAACCTAACCTAACCTAACCTAACCTAACCTAACCTAACCTAACCTAACCTAACCTAACCTAACCTAACCTAACCTAACCTAACCTAACCTAACCTAACCTAACCTAACCTAACCTAACCTAACCTAACCTAACCTAACCTAACCTAACCTAACCTAACCTAACCTAACCTAACCTAACCTAACCTAACCTAACCTAACCTAACCTAACCTAACCTAACCTAACCTAACCTAACCTAACCTAACCTAACCTAACCTAACCTAACCTAACCTAACCTAACCTAACCTAACCTAACCTAACCTAACCTAACCTAACCTAACCTAACCTAACCTAACCTAACCTAACCTAACCTAACCTAACCTAACCTAACCTAACCTAACCTAACCTAACCTAACCTAACCTAACCTAACCTAACCTAACCTAACCTAACCTAACCTAACCTAACCTAACCTAACCTAACCTAACCTAACCTAACCTAACCTAACCTAACCTAACCTAACCTAACCTAACCTAACCTAACCTAACCTAACCTAACCTAACCTAACCTAACCTAACCTAACCTAACCTAACCTAACCTAACCTAACCTAACCTAACCTAACCTAACCTAACCTAACCTAACCTAACCTAACCTAACCTAACCTAACCTAACCTAACCTAACCTAACCTAACCTAACCTAACCTAACCTAACCTAACCTAACCTAACCTAACCTAACCTAACCTAACCTAACCTAACCTAACCTAACCTAACCTAACCTAACCTAACCTAACCTAACCTAACCTAACCTAACCTAACCTAACCTAACCTAACCTAACCTAACCTAACCTAACCTAACCTAACCTAACCTAACCTAACCTAACCTAACCTAACCTAACCTAACCTAACCTAACCTAACCTAACCTAACCTAACCTAACCTAACCTAACCTAACCTAACCTAACCTAACCTAACCTAACCTAACCTAACCTAACCTAACCTAACCTAACCTAACCTAACCTAACCTAACCTAACCTAACCTAACCTAACCTAACCTAACCTAACCTAACCTAACCTAACCTAACCTAACCTAACCTAACCTAACCTAACCTAACCTAACCTAACCTAACCTAACCTAACCTAACCTAACCTAACCTAACCTAACCTAACCTAACCTAACCTAACCTAACCTAACCTAACCTAACCTAACCTAACCTAACCTAACCTAACCTAACCTAACCTAACCTAACCTAACCTAACCTAACCTAACCTAACCTAACCTAACCTAACCTAACCTAACCTAACCTAACCTAACCTAACCTAACCTAACCTAACCTAACCTAACCTAACCTAACCTAACCTAACCTAACCTAACCTAACCTAACCTAACCTAACCTAACCTAACCTAACCTAACCTAACCTAACCTAACCTAACCTAACCTAACCTAACCTAACCTAACCTAACCTAACCTAACCTAACCTAACCTAACCTAACCTAACCTAACCTAACCTAACCTAACCTAACCTAACCTAACCTAACCTAACCTAACCTAACCTAACCTAACCTAACCTAACCTAACCTAACCTAACCTAACCTAACCTAACCTAACCTAACCTAACCTAACCTAACCTAACCTAACCTAACCTAACCTAACCTAACCTAACCTAACCTAACCTAACCTAACCTAACCTAACCTAACCTAACCTAACCTAACCTAACCTAACCTAACCTAACCTAACCTAACCTAACCTAACCTAACCTAACCTAACCTAACCTAACCTAACCTAACCTAACCTAACCTAACCTAACCTAACCTAACCTAACCTAACCTAACCTAACCTAACCTAACCTAACCTAACCTAACCTAACCTAACCTAACCTAACCTAACCTAACCTAACCTAACCTAACCTAACCTAACCTAACCTAACCTAACCTAACCTAACCTAACCTAACCTAACCTAACCTAACCTAACCTAACCTAACCTAACCTAACCTAACCTAACCTAACCTAACCTAACCTAACCTAACCTAACCTAACCTAACCTAACCTAACCTAACCTAACCTAACCTAACCTAACCTAACCTAACCTAACCTAACCTAACCTAACCTAACCTAACCTAACCTAACCTAACCTAACCTAACCTAACCTAACCTAACCTAACCTAACCTAACCTAACCTAACCTAACCTAACCTAACCTAACCTAACCTAACCTAACCTAACCTAACCTAACCTAACCTAACCTAACCTAACCTAACCTAACCTAACCTAACCTAACCTAACCTAACCTAACCTAACCTAACCTAACCTAACCTAACCTAACCTAACCTAACCTAACCTAACCTAACCTAACCTAACCTAACCTAACCTAACCTAACCTAACCTAACCTAACCTAACCTAACCTAACCTAACCTAACCTAACCTAACCTAACCTAACCAGGAGAATGACGATAGACTGGAAATAAAGTATAAAAGGAAAGCACGTAATCCGCACACTAGCCACATTGTCCTGAGCGTCTCTCCGGCCATCTGGAAACGGGCGACCGAGGCCGGTGCGGTCTATATCGACCTCCAACGCATCCGGGTGTGGGACCAATCACCGTTGGTACAGTGCTCGAGATGCCTGGGATATGGCCACAGCAAGAGGTTCTGCGCAGCACCAACAGACCTGTGTAGCCACTGCGGAGGACCGCATCTCAGGGCACAATGCACAGAATGGCTTGCAGGAGGCGGACCCACTTGCAGAAACTGCACAGCGGCCGAGCTTGGAAGAAACGACCATAACGCTTTTAGCCAAGAATGCCCAATACGGAGGAAGCGCGACGCTATAGCTCGCATGTCGGTCGCCTATTGCTAAGGGCGCCCAGGAGACCAACAGAAACCCAAACCCCTATAAAATAGTACAGGCCAACCTCCAGCGAAAAAGGCTGGCGACCAACGAGCTTCTGACCGAAGCGAACAAGCGCGGGGTCGCCATTGCTCTCCTACAAGAACCATACGTTGGCGGGGCAAGAGTAATGAGGAGTCATAGAGGCGTTCGGGTCTTCCAGAGCACTGACACCGGAGGTGGGACTGTTAAGGCCGCAATAGCGGTCTTCGATCAAGACCTCATCGTCGAGCAGTACCCGAAACTCACCACGAACAACATCACCGTGGTGGGGATCCGAACCAGTGCCTGGAAGATCACACTAGTCTCCCTTTATTTCGAGCCAGACCAGCCAATTGAACCATACCTCAACCACCTCAAACGTGTTGGGGAGGAGGTAGGTTCCAGAATGTGGATTATTGGAGGAGATGCAAACGCTAAAAGTACCTGGTGGGGAAGCCCGACTATCGACCGCAGAGGCGAAGAAGTTTCTGGAGTTCTGGACGAGCTGGACCTGAACATACTCAACAGAGGGGAAATTCCGACCTTTGACACGATCAGAGGTGGCATTAGATACTGCAGCCACGTGGACATAACAGCATGCTCGACGGACATTCTAGACTTGGTAGAAGACTGGAGGGTAGACGAGGGCCTCACGAGCTCGGACCACAACGGCATTGTATTTAACATCAAATTAAAAAGATCAAAAGGTACCCAAATTAGCAGAACGACTAGAATTTTTAATACTAAAAAAGCAAATTGGCCTGAATTTCGTGAGAAACTCAGCCAATTAATGCAAGCAAATAAATTAAATAAAGTAGAAATAGATAAAATAAACACAGCCGAACAATTAAATTCATTAACAAAACTTTACATAGATTCAATTAGAGATGCATGCACTTCGTCAATGCCGACCAAGAAAATAAACGAAGTGTTTACCTTGCCGTGGTGGTCCGAGAAACTCGAGGGGATGAAGAAAAAGGCCACTACCTATAAAAATAGAGTCAGGAATGCGGCACCAGTCCGAAGATCGAAGGTCGTCGATGAGTACCTGAAACTGAAAGTTGAGTATGAGACGGAAGCAGCCAAGGACGAAGTCGAGAGTTGGAAGACCTTCTGCTCAAGACAGGACCGAGAAGGGGTTTGGGAAGGGATTTATCGGGTGATAGGGAGGACTAAGGGAAGAGGAGTGGATCAGCCGTTGGTGAAGAACGGCGAGGTACTGGACGCAAAAGGTTCGGTAGAACTCCTGGCGAAAACCTTTTATCCGGAAGACCAATCAGACACCGACAGCACCTGCCACCGCCTAGTCAGAGAAAAGGCCGACGTCGTGAATGCTGGAGAACAAGGTGAATCATGTGAGCCGCCATTCACGATGGCCGAGCTGATGGCAGCGTGCGAGTCTTTCAATGTTAAAAAAGCGCCAGGAGCAGACGGCCTCACTGCTGATATTTGTTACCAGGCCATTAGAAGTGCCCCGGAGACAGCTTTGGCTCTCCTTAACGGCTGCCTGAGCAACCACCTCTTCCCTGAAATCTGGAAGGAAGCGACAGTGATCATACTAAAAAAGCCTGGAAAAACGGATTACTGCAACCCGAAGGCGTACAGACCAATCGGCCTTCTACCAATCTTCGGTAAAATTTATGAGAAGATGCTGGTGGCCCGCCTCAAGTTTCATCTGATCCCCAGGATGAGTACTCGTCAGTACGGATTCATGCCCCAGAGAAGCACCGAGGACTCCCTCTATGCACTAATGCAACACATACGTGGCAAGCTAACACTTAAGAAAATTACAGTACTGGTATCATTGGACATAGAGGGAGCCTTCGACAGCGCGTGGTGGCCAGCTATAAGAGTCCGTCTGGCTGAGGAACAGTGTCCGGTAAGCTTGAGGAGGGTCATCGACAGCTACCTCAACAACCGAAGGGTCAGAGTCAGATACGCAGGTGAAGAGTACTGTAAGGCCACAAGCAAGGGCTGCGTCCAGGGCTCCATCGCGGGGCCAATCTTTTGGAACTTGGTGCTGGACCCGCTTCTTAAGAGCTTAGAAGCTAGGGGTGACTATTGCCAGGCGTTTGCAGACGACGTCGTGCTGCTTTTCGATGGTGACACGGCGTTGGAGATCGAGGGACGTGCCAATGCCGCTCTTGAACATGTTCGGGCGTGGGGTGTCCAAAACAAGCTTAAATTTGCTCCGCAAAAAACCAATGCGATGGTTATAACGCGCAAACTGAAATACGACACCCCGCGCTTAAGCATGGGCGGGACCGACATTGCCATGTCCAACGAGATCAAAATCCTAGGTGTCACCATCGACAAACAGCTAACTTTTAACGCACACGTCACAAATGTTTGCAGAAAGGCAATAGACATCCACAAGCAGCTGACTAGGGCAGCAAAGACCAGCTGGGGTCTAAACCCCGAGGTCATTAGAATCATATATGTGGCCACTGTCGAACCAGTCATCCTGTACGCCGCCAGCGTATGGGCTCCGGCCGTCGACAAGCTAGACGTCAGAAAACAGTTAGGAGCAGTACAGCGAGGTATTGCGCAAAAGCTGTGCAAAGGATACCGGACGGTCTCCTTGAACTCCGCGCTGGTGCTGGCTGGGATACTTCCTCTCGACCTGCGAGTCCGCGAAGCGGCATCGCTATACGAGGCCAGGAGGGGGGTGCCTCAGCCAGCTCTTGGTGACAGGGAGGTCGAGCAGACCGCCTCGGCAATGGAAGCTCCACACCCCGCAGAGCGCGCTGAGCTAGAGCTCGTAAGCCTGGTAAACCAAGAGCAACTAGACGATGCCGGGAACGAACTTGAAGTTCGTATCTTCACGGACGGGAGCAAGATTGGGGGAAAGGTTGGAGCGGCACTATCCGTATGGAGCGGTGACGCCGAAACCAAAACCCTCAAGCTTGCCCTCCCACACTACTCCACAGTTTATCAGGCTGAGCTTCTGGCAATATGCGTTGCAACTAGGGAGATACAAAAGCACAGAGCGCATTCGTTTGGAATCTTCAGCGACTCTATGGCGGCCCTCCAAACCATACAAAATTACAACCGCCACCACCCCCTGGCTGTAGAGACAAGGGCCAACCTTAGGTCCCTGTCAATCCAAAACAAGGCCGTTACCTTGTTTTGGATCAAAGCCCACGTGGGGTTGGAAGGTAATGAGAGGGCAGATGAACTCGCCAAAAGTGCCGCTGAGGGTTCTAAACGAAAGCCTGACTACGATCTGTGTCCGGTTTCATATGTCAAGCAGTGCATTCGTACGGCAACTCTTGATGTGTGGAACCGGAGATACTGCGATGGAGAAACTGCGTCTGGAACAAAACTGTTCTTCCCGGATGCGGTGGCGGCTTACGGGATAGTCAGGAAAATTAAAATCAGCAACATATTGACGCAGATCATGACCGGGCACGGTGGGTTCTCGGAATACTTGAATCGCTTCAAGTGTAAGGAGAGCCCATCTTGCATCTGCGATCCTGACATTGCTGAGACGGTGCCACATGTATTGTTCAGCTGTCCCGTATTCGACCAGGAAAGACTTGTGGCCGAGCTAATACTCGACACCAAACTGGACGCCGAAAATGTGTGGCTCATAATGAAGAGCAAAAAAAGAGAGTTGTTTCTGGAATTTTGTGTAAAGATTTGCGAAAGAGTAATAAAGAGAAACAGAACAGCTTAAGCAAAAATGTTTGCATAATATTGTTTATAATATTAGAGTCAAGCATTGAGAACAGAAGTTACAAAATAGCCAAATGCCAGAAAAACCCATAAGTATTTTTTTTTTACAATGTTAATGATTGCCATTACAATTTTAGAGCGTAAGTAGCCGTAAGAAACTGTATGTGAAATAGATAAATAAGATAGCTAATAGAAATATGTCATTCACAAAATGTGTTAGAATTAAGATTGGGAAATAGAAATAGCATTAAAATATGTGACTAGTAGTAAGGATAGTATAAGCTTGTTGTAAAATTAGAAATAGTGATAAGAAATATGTAAAAGAAATAATAGTTTTAAAAGATGGTTGTAAAATTTGTTGTCAAACATGTAAAGTAATAAGATTTAATGGAGATTAATAAAAAACATTGTGTCCTGAGTTAAACCCGAATAAAGAGAAAAAAAAAAAAAAAAAAAAAAAAAAAATTAGAGTACAGACTAGGGAAAGTAGAAGGGCATCCCACCCTTAAAGATAAGAAGAGAAGATGGAATAATAGAAAGACAAAGTATGAGGAATAAAAGTGCGAGAGGAATAATTGATAGAACTAGAATGCAAGAGAAATATAAGATAGTACAGGCTTTGGCTCTGCCAGAGGAATTAGAAAAAAAAAAAAAAAAAAAAAAAAAAAAAAAAAAAAAAAAAACCTAACCTAACCTAACCTAACCTAACCTAACCTAACCTAACCTAACCTAACCTAACCTAACCTAACCTAACCTAACCTAACCTAACCTAACCTAACCTAACCTAACCTAACCTAACCTAACCTAACCTAACCTAACCTAACCTAACCTAACCTAACCTAACCTAACCTAACCTAACCTAACCTAACCTAACCTAACCTAACCTAACCTAACCTAACCTAACCTAACCAGGAGAATGACGATAGACTGGAAATAAAGTATAAAAGGAAAGCACGTAATCCGCACACTAGCCACATTGTCCTGAGCGTCTCTCCGGCCATCTGGAAACGGGCGACCGAGGCCGGTGCGGTCTATATCGACCTCCAACGCATCCGGGTGTGGGACCAATCACCGTTGGTACAGTGCTCGAGATGCCTGGGATATGGCCACAGCAAGAGGTTCTGCGCAGCACCAACAGACCTGTGTAGCCACTGCGGAGGACCGCATCTCAGGGCACAATGCACAGAATGGCTTGCAGGAGGCGGACCCACTTGCAGAAACTGCACAGCGGCCGAGCTTGGAAGAAACGACCATAACGCTTTTAGCCAAGAATGCCCAATACGGAGGAAGCGCGACGCTATAGCTCGCATGTCGGTCGCCTATTGCTAAGGGCGCCCAGGAGACCAACAGAAACCCAAACCCCTATAAAATAGTACAGGCCAACCTCCAGCGAAAAAGGCTGGCGACCAACGAGCTTCTGACCGAAGCGAACAAGCGCGGGGTCGCCATTGCTCTCCTACAAGAACCATACGTTGGCGGGGCAAGAGTAATGAGGAGTCATAGAGGCGTTCGGGTCTTCCAGAGCACTGACACCGGAGGTGGGACTGTTAAGGCCGCAATAGCGGTCTTCGATCAAGACCTCATCGTCGAGCAGTACCCGAAACTCACCACGAACAACATCACCGTGGTGGGGATCCGAACCAGTGCCTGGAAGATCACACTAGTCTCCCTTTATTTCGAGCCAGACCAGCCAATTGAACCATACCTCAACCACCTCAAACGTGTTGGGGAGGAGGTAGGTTCCAGAATGTGGATTATTGGAGGAGATGCAAACGCTAAAAGTACCTGGTGGGGAAGCCCGACTATCGACCGCAGAGGCGAAGAAGTTTCTGGAGTTCTGGACGAGCTGGACCTGAACATACTCAACAGAGGGGAAATTCCGACCTTTGACACGATCAGAGGTGGCATTAGATACTGCAGCCACGTGGACATAACAGCATGCTCGACGGACATTCTAGACTTGGTAGAAGACTGGAGGGTAGACGAGGGCCTCACGAGCTCGGACCACAACGGCATTGTATTTAACATCAAATTAAAAAGATCAAAAGGTACCCAAATTAGCAGAACGACTAGAATTTTTAATACTAAAAAAGCAAATTGGCCTGAATTTCGTGAGAAACTCAGCCAATTAATGCAAGCAAATAAATTAAATAAAGTAGAAATAGATAAAATAAACACAGCCGAACAATTAAATTCATTAACAAAACTTTACATAGATTCAATTAGAGATGCATGCACTTCGTCAATGCCGACCAAGAAAATAAACGAAGTGTTTACCTTGCCGTGGTGGTCCGAGAAACTCGAGGGGATGAAGAAAAAGGCCACTACCTATAAAAATAGAGTCAGGAATGCGGCACCAGTCCGAAGATCGAAGGTCGTCGATGAGTACCTGAAACTGAAAGTTGAGTATGAGACGGAAGCAGCCAAGGACGAAGTCGAGAGTTGGAAGACCTTCTGCTCAAGACAGGACCGAGAAGGGGTTTGGGAAGGGATTTATCGGGTGATAGGGAGGACTAAGGGAAGAGGAGTGGATCAGCCGTTGGTGAAGAACGGCGAGGTACTGGACGCAAAAGGTTCGGTAGAACTCCTGGCGAAAACCTTTTATCCGGAAGACCAATCAGACACCGACAGCACCTGCCACCGCCTAGTCAGAGAAAAGGCCGACGTCGTGAATGCTGGAGAACAAGGTGAATCATGTGAGCCGCCATTCACGATGGCCGAGCTGATGGCAGCGTGCGAGTCTTTCAATGTTAAAAAAGCGCCAGGAGCAGACGGCCTCACTGCTGATATTTGTTACCAGGCCATTAGAAGTGCCCCGGAGACAGCTTTGGCTCTCCTTAACGGCTGCCTGAGCAACCACCTCTTCCCTGAAATCTGGAAGGAAGCGACAGTGATCATACTAAAAAAGCCTGGAAAAACGGATTACTGCAACCCGAAGGCGTACAGACCAATCGGCCTTCTACCAATCTTCGGTAAAATTTATGAGAAGATGCTGGTGGCCCGCCTCAAGTTTCATCTGATCCCCAGGATGAGTACTCGTCAGTACGGATTCATGCCCCAGAGAAGCACCGAGGACTCCCTCTATGCACTAATGCAACACATACGTGGCAAGCTAACACTTAAGAAAATTACAGTACTGGTATCATTGGACATAGAGGGAGCCTTCGACAGCGCGTGGTGGCCAGCTATAAGAGTCCGTCTGGCTGAGGAACAGTGTCCGGTAAGCTTGAGGAGGGTCATCGACAGCTACCTCAACAACCGAAGGGTCAGAGTCAGATACGCAGGTGAAGAGTACTGTAAGGCCACAAGCAAGGGCTGCGTCCAGGGCTCCATCGCGGGGCCAATCTTTTGGAACTTGGTGCTGGACCCGCTTCTTAAGAGCTTAGAAGCTAGGGGTGACTATTGCCAGGCGTTTGCAGACGACGTCGTGCTGCTTTTCGATGGTGACACGGCGTTGGAGATCGAGGGACGTGCCAATGCCGCTCTTGAACATGTTCGGGCGTGGGGTGTCCAAAACAAGCTTAAATTTGCTCCGCAAAAAACCAATGCGATGGTTATAACGCGCAAACTGAAATACGACACCCCGCGCTTAAGCATGGGCGGGACCGACATTGCCATGTCCAACGAGATCAAAATCCTAGGTGTCACCATCGACAAACAGCTAACTTTTAACGCACACGTCACAAATGTTTGCAGAAAGGCAATAGACATCCACAAGCAGCTGACTAGGGCAGCAAAGACCAGCTGGGGTCTAAACCCCGAGGTCATTAGAATCATATATGTGGCCACTGTCGAACCAGTCATCCTGTACGCCGCCAGCGTATGGGCTCCGGCCGTCGACAAGCTAGACGTCAGAAAACAGTTAGGAGCAGTACAGCGAGGTATTGCGCAAAAGCTGTGCAAAGGATACCGGACGGTCTCCTTGAACTCCGCGCTGGTGCTGGCTGGGATACTTCCTCTCGACCTGCGAGTCCGCGAAGCGGCATCGCTATACGAGGCCAGGAGGGGGGTGCCTCAGCCAGCTCTTGGTGACAGGGAGGTCGAGCAGACCGCCTCGGCAATGGAAGCTCCACACCCCGCAGAGCGCGCTGAGCTAGAGCTCGTAAGCCTGGTAAACCAAGAGCAACTAGACGATGCCGGGAACGAACTTGAAGTTCGTATCTTCACGGACGGGAGCAAGATTGGGGGAAAGGTTGGAGCGGCACTATCCGTATGGAGCGGTGACGCCGAAACCAAAACCCTCAAGCTTGCCCTCCCACACTACTCCACAGTTTATCAGGCTGAGCTTCTGGCAATATGCGTTGCAACTAGGGAGATACAAAAGCACAGAGCGCATTCGTTTGGAATCTTCAGCGACTCTATGGCGGCCCTCCAAACCATACAAAATTACAACCGCCACCACCCCCTGGCTGTAGAGACAAGGGCCAACCTTAGGTCCCTGTCAATCCAAAACAAGGCCGTTACCTTGTTTTGGATCAAAGCCCACGTGGGGTTGGAAGGTAATGAGAGGGCAGATGAACTCGCCAAAAGTGCCGCTGAGGGTTCTAAACGAAAGCCTGACTACGATCTGTGTCCGGTTTCATATGTCAAGCAGTGCATTCGTACGGCAACTCTTGATGTGTGGAACCGGAGATACTGCGATGGAGAAACTGCGTCTGGAACAAAACTGTTCTTCCCGGATGCGGTGGCGGCTTACGGGATAGTCAGGAAAATTAAAATCAGCAACATATTGACGCAGATCATGACCGGGCACGGTGGGTTCTCGGAATACTTGAATCGCTTCAAGTGTAAGGAGAGCCCATCTTGCATCTGCGATCCTGACATTGCTGAGACGGTGCCACATGTATTGTTCAGCTGTCCCGTATTCGACCAGGAAAGACTTGTGGCCGAGCTAATACTCGACACCAAACTGGACGCCGAAAATGTGTGGCTCATAATGAAGAGCAAAAAAAGAGAGTTGTTTCTGGAATTTTGTGTAAAGATTTGCGAAAGAGTAATAAAGAGAAACAGAACAGCTTAAGCAAAAATGTTTGCATAATATTGTTTATAATATTAGAGTCAAGCATTGAGAACAGAAGTTACAAAATAGCCAAATGCCAGAAAAACCCATAAGTATTTTTTTTTTACAATGTTAATGATTGCCATTACAATTTTAGAGCGTAAGTAGCCGTAAGAAACTGTATGTGAAATAGATAAATAAGATAGCTAATAGAAATATGTCATTCACAAAATGTGTTAGAATTAAGATTGGGAAATAGAAATAGCATTAAAATATGTGACTAGTAGTAAGGATAGTATAAGCTTGTTGTAAAATTAGAAATAGTGATAAGAAATATGTAAAAGAAATAATAGTTTTAAAAGATGGTTGTAAAATTTGTTGTCAAACATGTAAAGTAATAAGATTTAATGGAGATTAATAAAAAACATTGTGTCCTGAGTTAAACCCGAATAAAGAGAAAAAAAAAAAAAAAAAAAAAAAAAAAATTAGAGTACAGACTAGGGAAAGTAGAAGGGCATCCCACCCTTAAAGATAAGAAGAGAAGATGGAATAATAGAAAGACAAAGTATGAGGAATAAAAGTGCGAGAGGAATAATTGATAGAACTAGAATGCAAGAGAAATATAAGATAGTACAGGCTTTGGCTCTGCCAGAGGAATTAGAAAAAAAAAAAAAAAAAAAAAAAAAAAAAAAAAAAAAAAAAACCTAACCTAACCTAACCTAACCTAACCTAACCTAACCTAACCTAACCTAACCTAACCTAACCTAACCTAACCTAACCTAACCTAACCTAACCTAACCTAACCTAACCTAACCTAACCTAACCTAACCTAACCTAACCTAACCTAACCTAACCTAACCTAACCTAACCTAACCTAACCTAACCTAACCTAACCTAACCTAACCTAACCTAACCTAACCTAACCTAACCAGGAGAATGACGATAGACTGGAAATAAAGTATAAAAGGAAAGCACGTAATCCGCACACTAGCCACATTGTCCTGAGCGTCTCTCCGGCCATCTGGAAACGGGCGACCGAGGCCGGTGCGGTCTATATCGACCTCCAACGCATCCGGGTGTGGGACCAATCACCGTTGGTACAGTGCTCGAGATGCCTGGGATATGGCCACAGCAAGAGGTTCTGCGCAGCACCAACAGACCTGTGTAGCCACTGCGGAGGACCGCATCTCAGGGCACAATGCACAGAATGGCTTGCAGGAGGCGGACCCACTTGCAGAAACTGCACAGCGGCCGAGCTTGGAAGAAACGACCATAACGCTTTTAGCCAAGAATGCCCAATACGGAGGAAGCGCGACGCTATAGCTCGCATGTCGGTCGCCTATTGCTAAGGGCGCCCAGGAGACCAACAGAAACCCAAACCCCTATAAAATAGTACAGGCCAACCTCCAGCGAAAAAGGCTGGCGACCAACGAGCTTCTGACCGAAGCGAACAAGCGCGGGGTCGCCATTGCTCTCCTACAAGAACCATACGTTGGCGGGGCAAGAGTAATGAGGAGTCATAGAGGCGTTCGGGTCTTCCAGAGCACTGACACCGGAGGTGGGACTGTTAAGGCCGCAATAGCGGTCTTCGATCAAGACCTCATCGTCGAGCAGTACCCGAAACTCACCACGAACAACATCACCGTGGTGGGGATCCGAACCAGTGCCTGGAAGATCACACTAGTCTCCCTTTATTTCGAGCCAGACCAGCCAATTGAACCATACCTCAACCACCTCAAACGTGTTGGGGAGGAGGTAGGTTCCAGAATGTGGATTATTGGAGGAGATGCAAACGCTAAAAGTACCTGGTGGGGAAGCCCGACTATCGACCGCAGAGGCGAAGAAGTTTCTGGAGTTCTGGACGAGCTGGACCTGAACATACTCAACAGAGGGGAAATTCCGACCTTTGACACGATCAGAGGTGGCATTAGATACTGCAGCCACGTGGACATAACAGCATGCTCGACGGACATTCTAGACTTGGTAGAAGACTGGAGGGTAGACGAGGGCCTCACGAGCTCGGACCACAACGGCATTGTATTTAACATCAAATTAAAAAGATCAAAAGGTACCCAAATTAGCAGAACGACTAGAATTTTTAATACTAAAAAAGCAAATTGGCCTGAATTTCGTGAGAAACTCAGCCAATTAATGCAAGCAAATAAATTAAATAAAGTAGAAATAGATAAAATAAACACAGCCGAACAATTAAATTCATTAACAAAACTTTACATAGATTCAATTAGAGATGCATGCACTTCGTCAATGCCGACCAAGAAAATAAACGAAGTGTTTACCTTGCCGTGGTGGTCCGAGAAACTCGAGGGGATGAAGAAAAAGGCCACTACCTATAAAAATAGAGTCAGGAATGCGGCACCAGTCCGAAGATCGAAGGTCGTCGATGAGTACCTGAAACTGAAAGTTGAGTATGAGACGGAAGCAGCCAAGGACGAAGTCGAGAGTTGGAAGACCTTCTGCTCAAGACAGGACCGAGAAGGGGTTTGGGAAGGGATTTATCGGGTGATAGGGAGGACTAAGGGAAGAGGAGTGGATCAGCCGTTGGTGAAGAACGGCGAGGTACTGGACGCAAAAGGTTCGGTAGAACTCCTGGCGAAAACCTTTTATCCGGAAGACCAATCAGACACCGACAGCACCTGCCACCGCCTAGTCAGAGAAAAGGCCGACGTCGTGAATGCTGGAGAACAAGGTGAATCATGTGAGCCGCCATTCACGATGGCCGAGCTGATGGCAGCGTGCGAGTCTTTCAATGTTAAAAAAGCGCCAGGAGCAGACGGCCTCACTGCTGATATTTGTTACCAGGCCATTAGAAGTGCCCCGGAGACAGCTTTGGCTCTCCTTAACGGCTGCCTGAGCAACCACCTCTTCCCTGAAATCTGGAAGGAAGCGACAGTGATCATACTAAAAAAGCCTGGAAAAACGGATTACTGCAACCCGAAGGCGTACAGACCAATCGGCCTTCTACCAATCTTCGGTAAAATTTATGAGAAGATGCTGGTGGCCCGCCTCAAGTTTCATCTGATCCCCAGGATGAGTACTCGTCAGTACGGATTCATGCCCCAGAGAAGCACCGAGGACTCCCTCTATGCACTAATGCAACACATACGTGGCAAGCTAACACTTAAGAAAATTACAGTACTGGTATCATTGGACATAGAGGGAGCCTTCGACAGCGCGTGGTGGCCAGCTATAAGAGTCCGTCTGGCTGAGGAACAGTGTCCGGTAAGCTTGAGGAGGGTCATCGACAGCTACCTCAACAACCGAAGGGTCAGAGTCAGATACGCAGGTGAAGAGTACTGTAAGGCCACAAGCAAGGGCTGCGTCCAGGGCTCCATCGCGGGGCCAATCTTTTGGAACTTGGTGCTGGACCCGCTTCTTAAGAGCTTAGAAGCTAGGGGTGACTATTGCCAGGCGTTTGCAGACGACGTCGTGCTGCTTTTCGATGGTGACACGGCGTTGGAGATCGAGGGACGTGCCAATGCCGCTCTTGAACATGTTCGGGCGTGGGGTGTCCAAAACAAGCTTAAATTTGCTCCGCAAAAAACCAATGCGATGGTTATAACGCGCAAACTGAAATACGACACCCCGCGCTTAAGCATGGGCGGGACCGACATTGCCATGTCCAACGAGATCAAAATCCTAGGTGTCACCATCGACAAACAGCTAACTTTTAACGCACACGTCACAAATGTTTGCAGAAAGGCAATAGACATCCACAAGCAGCTGACTAGGGCAGCAAAGACCAGCTGGGGTCTAAACCCCGAGGTCATTAGAATCATATATGTGGCCACTGTCGAACCAGTCATCCTGTACGCCGCCAGCGTATGGGCTCCGGCCGTCGACAAGCTAGACGTCAGAAAACAGTTAGGAGCAGTACAGCGAGGTATTGCGCAAAAGCTGTGCAAAGGATACCGGACGGTCTCCTTGAACTCCGCGCTGGTGCTGGCTGGGATACTTCCTCTCGACCTGCGAGTCCGCGAAGCGGCATCGCTATACGAGGCCAGGAGGGGGGTGCCTCAGCCAGCTCTTGGTGACAGGGAGGTCGAGCAGACCGCCTCGGCAATGGAAGCTCCACACCCCGCAGAGCGCGCTGAGCTAGAGCTCGTAAGCCTGGTAAACCAAGAGCAACTAGACGATGCCGGGAACGAACTTGAAGTTCGTATCTTCACGGACGGGAGCAAGATTGGGGGAAAGGTTGGAGCGGCACTATCCGTATGGAGCGGTGACGCCGAAACCAAAACCCTCAAGCTTGCCCTCCCACACTACTCCACAGTTTATCAGGCTGAGCTTCTGGCAATATGCGTTGCAACTAGGGAGATACAAAAGCACAGAGCGCATTCGTTTGGAATCTTCAGCGACTCTATGGCGGCCCTCCAAACCATACAAAATTACAACCGCCACCACCCCCTGGCTGTAGAGACAAGGGCCAACCTTAGGTCCCTGTCAATCCAAAACAAGGCCGTTACCTTGTTTTGGATCAAAGCCCACGTGGGGTTGGAAGGTAATGAGAGGGCAGATGAACTCGCCAAAAGTGCCGCTGAGGGTTCTAAACGAAAGCCTGACTACGATCTGTGTCCGGTTTCATATGTCAAGCAGTGCATTCGTACGGCAACTCTTGATGTGTGGAACCGGAGATACTGCGATGGAGAAACTGCGTCTGGAACAAAACTGTTCTTCCCGGATGCGGTGGCGGCTTACGGGATAGTCAGGAAAATTAAAATCAGCAACATATTGACGCAGATCATGACCGGGCACGGTGGGTTCTCGGAATACTTGAATCGCTTCAAGTGTAAGGAGAGCCCATCTTGCATCTGCGATCCTGACATTGCTGAGACGGTGCCACATGTATTGTTCAGCTGTCCCGTATTCGACCAGGAAAGACTTGTGGCCGAGCTAATACTCGACACCAAACTGGACGCCGAAAATGTGTGGCTCATAATGAAGAGCAAAAAAAGAGAGTTGTTTCTGGAATTTTGTGTAAAGATTTGCGAAAGAGTAATAAAGAGAAACAGAACAGCTTAAGCAAAAATGTTTGCATAATATTGTTTATAATATTAGAGTCAAGCATTGAGAACAGAAGTTACAAAATAGCCAAATGCCAGAAAAACCCATAAGTATTTTTTTTTTACAATGTTAATGATTGCCATTACAATTTTAGAGCGTAAGTAGCCGTAAGAAACTGTATGTGAAATAGATAAATAAGATAGCTAATAGAAATATGTCATTCACAAAATGTGTTAGAATTAAGATTGGGAAATAGAAATAGCATTAAAATATGTGACTAGTAGTAAGGATAGTATAAGCTTGTTGTAAAATTAGAAATAGTGATAAGAAATATGTAAAAGAAATAATAGTTTTAAAAGATGGTTGTAAAATTTGTTGTCAAACATGTAAAGTAATAAGATTTAATGGAGATTAATAAAAAACATTGTGTCCTGAGTTAAACCCGAATAAAGAGAAAAAAAAAAAAAAAAAAAAAAAAAAAATTAGAGTACAGACTAGGGAAAGTAGAAGGGCATCCCACCCTTAAAGATAAGAAGAGAAGATGGAATAATAGAAAGACAAAGTATGAGGAATAAAAGTGCGAGAGGAATAATTGATAGAACTAGAATGCAAGAGAAATATAAGATAGTACAGGCTTTGGCTCTGCCAGAGGAATTAGAAAAAAAAAAAAAAAAAAAAAAAAAAAAAAAAAAAAAAAAAACCTAACCTAACCTAACCTAACCTAACCTAACCTAACCTAACCTAACCTAACCTAACCTAACCTAACCTAACCTAACCTAACCTAACCTAACCTAACCTAACCTAACCTAACCTAACCTAACCTAACCTAACCTAACCTAACCTAACCTAACCTAACCTAACCTAACCTAACCTAACCTAACCTAACCTAACCTAACCTAACCTAACCTAACCTAACGCTCCTAAACGCCATGAAGGAGCATATCTCGGAGTTGAAGGATAATTCCGAGAAACTGGAAAGACTCCGAGACAGTCTGGCTAGCAGGGAAGGTGGAGGGGAGAAGAGCTACGCGAGTGTAGCGTCAGTGCATAAGAGCCACACCGGGGCTCATGCCCTGGGGCGAACGACGTTGCACTCCGTGGTTGTCTCCTCAACACAGGTGTTGGATACGGGAGACGAAGTCCTCGAGAAGGTTAGAAAGGCGGTTGATGCGAAAGACGGCTGGGTTCGTGTTGAAAAGGTAAGGAAGGCCAAAGATAGGAAGATCATAATGGGGTGCGCTACACAGGAGGAGCGCCGGAAAATAAAGGAGCGGTTGGAGGCGGCTGGAGGAAACCTCGTCGTCGAGGAGGTAAAAAATCGAAACCCCCTTCTGATTCTTAGGGACGTGTTATTAATACACAGTGACGAAGAAGTCATCAAAGCCCTTAAGAATCAGAACCGGGAGATCTTTTGCGGCCTCGGTGACGAGGATCAACAGATCTCCATCAAGTACAGGAGGAAGACCCGTAACCCGCATATGAATCACGTTGTGCTCAGTGTCTCCCCAACGATCTGGAGGCGGGCAATCGACGCCGAGAAACTCCGCATCGACCTCCAGAGGGTCCGCGTCGAAGATCAGACGCCACTGGTGCAGTGTACCCGCTGCTTGGGGTACGGTCACGGCAAACGCCTCTGTAAGGAGCCAGCCGATCTATGTAGTCACTGCGGCGGCCCACATTTGAGAGCAGATTGCCCAGACCGACAGACCGGTGAAGCAGCGGTGTGCATAAACTGCACCAGATCCAAGTTGGGGAACAGTGGGCACAACGCGTTCAGTAGCGACTGTCCGGTGCGCAGGAGGTGGGATGCGCTGGCCCGAGCTTCCATAGCGTACTGCTAAGGGCGTCCCCGAAACCACCACTAGGTACGAAATGGTCCAGGCGAACCTGCAACGGAGCCAGCTAGCCACGAACGAGCTTTTGCTGGAGGCGACAAACCGCAAACTCGCCGTAGCGTTGCTCCAGGAGCCCTACGTGGGCGGTGTGAGAAGGATGAGAGGCCACCGGGGCGTAAGGGTCTTCCAGAGCTCAGAGGAAGGGGAAGGGACTGTAAAGGCGGCAATAGCCATCTTTGACCAAGACTTGGATGTCTTACAGTACCCACAACTCACCACAAACAACATCGTTGTGGTGGGAGTCCGAACCCGAGCCTGGACGATCACGCTGGTGTCGTTCTACTTCGAGCCCGACAAGCCCATGGAGCCATACCTGGAGCACCTTCGTCGGATAGAGCGAGAGCTGGGCTCTAGCAGGTTGGTTATTGGAGGAGACGCAAACGCGAAAAGTACCTGGTGGGGTAGCAGCAGTGAAGATTCGAGAGGGGGGCTAATGTGTGGTGCGCTGGGGGAGCTGGGGCTTCAGATCCTCAACACCGGGGACATTCCCACCTTTGATACCATACGGGGAGGCATCAGGTACTGCAGCCACGTGGATGTGACGGCCTGTTCGGTGGACATGCTGGACTTGGTGGATGGCTGGCGGATCGACGAGGGTCTCACGAGTTCCGACCACAACGGCATTATTTTCGGTATTAACTTGAAAAAATCTAAAGGAATAAACATTGAAAGAACCACCAGGATATACAACACAAGGAAGGCTAATTGGGACCAGTTTCGTGAGAAACTGACTCAAATTATGCGAGAAAAGAAGTTAACCCTGGAGGAACTTTCAAATGTTACACACGTACAACAGTTGGAGGAAATTATAATCACATACACACACGCAATAACACACACATGCCAACACACTATTCCATTCAAAAAGAACACAGAAACACTTACCTTGCCGTGGTGGTCTGAGGAGCTCGCTGAGATGAAAAGGCTGGTCGCCACCAGGAAACGCAGAGTCAGAAACGCAGCGCCGGTCCGAAGAGCGATGGTTGTAGACCTGTATGTAAAAGAAAAAGAAAGCTATGAGACAGCGGTTATAAAAGCAGCTTCAGATAGCTGGAAGGAGTTTTGCGGGAAGCAGGACAGAGAGGGGGTCTGGGAGGGTATTTACAGGATAATGGGACGGATCGGAAAGAGAGAGGAGGATTTGCCGCTTCAGATGGGTGGAAAACCACTGGACGCGAAGGGTTCCGTGAGGCTACTGGCCGAGACGTTCTATCCCGAGGACCGAGAGGAAGATGATAACATAGACCATCGCCAAACAAGAGAACAGGCAGAGATGATAAACGCGTGGAGTCATGGTGAACGACATGACCCACCGTTTACCCTAAGCGAGCTTGATAGGTCTATGCGATCATTCAACCCAAAAAAGGCCCCGGGAGCCGACGGCTTCACTGCCGATATTTGCTCGCAGGCGGTTCACTGTGACCCCAACTATTTCCTGGCACTGCTGAACAAGTGCCTGGCGCACCACCACTTTCCGAAGATCTGGAAGGAAGCAACGGTGGTTGTGCTCAGAAAGCCGGGCAAAGACTCGTACACCGTACCCAAGTCCTACAGGCCGATTGGGCTATTGCCTGTCTTGGGGAAGGTGTACGAAAAGATGCTGGTGGCCCGTCTCAAATTCTACTTACTACCTAGGATAAGTACTCGCCAATACGGCTTTATGCCCCAAAAAAGCACCGAAGACTCCCTCTATACTCTTGTGCAGCACATCCGCACGAAGCTGGCACAAAAGAAAATTGTCACGCTTGTGTCACTGGATATTGAGGGAGCATTCGACGGTGCGTGGTGGCCTGCGATTAAAGTACGATTGGCTGAGGAAAAGTGTCCTGTCAATTTGAGACGGGTAGTCAGCAGCTATCTCAGCGACAGGGTGGTCACGGTGAGATACGCCGGTGAAGAGAGCAGGCGAGGGACCAGCAAGGGTTGCGTTCAGGGTTCGATAGGAGGGCCCATCTTTTGGAACCTGATTCTCGACCCACTCCTGAAGCAGCTTGAGAGCAGGGGTGATTACTGCCAGGCCTTTGCTGACGACGTGGTGATGGTCTTTGACGGGGATACAGCGCTTCAAATCGAGGGACAGGCCAATGCCGCTCTCGGACATGTTCGGACGTGGGGTGTCAGAAATCGGCTGAACTTCGCACCGCACAAAACATGCGCGATGGTACTAACGCGAAGGCTAAAATACGACACGCCGCGCCTGAGCATGGGGGGGATCGACATTGGGATGTCCCAAGAGGTAAAAATATTGGGGCTTATTATTGACGCCAAACTCACCTTCAACAAACACGTAGCTATTGCCTGTAAAAAGGCGATAGCTATGTACAAGCAACTGGCCAGAGCAGCTCGGGTCAGTTGGGGTTTGCACCCAGAGGTGATAAGGGCAATATATACCGCCGCCGTAGAGCCTACTATTCTGTACGCCGCAAGCGCATGGGCACCTGCCGCCAACAAATTAGGGGTCATAAAACAGCTTAACGTGGTCCAGAGGGGGTTTGCTCAAAAGCTGTGCAGAGCCTACCGCACGGTCTCCCTAAACTCGGCACTGGTGCTGGCTGGTATACTCCCACTCGACCTCCGTATACGGGAAGTGGCTGCATTATACGGAGCCAAGAGAGGTGTGTCCCAGCCGGTGCTAGGAGGCAGGGAGATTGAACGAATGGCTCCAGCGATAGAGGCTCCGCACCCCGCGGACCAAGTAAACCTGGAGTTCGGGAGCCTGGTAGACGAGGATCAATATAGAAACCACAGCAATTTCGCTGTGCGTATATTCACTGACGGCAGCAAGATTGAGGGCAGGGTTGGGGCGGCGCTATCCTTGTGGAATGGTGCCGCCGAAACTAAGGCCCTCAAACTTGCCTTGTCGTCTTACTGCACCGTCTACCAGGCGGAACTCTTGGCCCTACAGAAGGCAGCAGGAGAGGTGCTCAATAGCAGTGAAACCACGTTCGGCATCTACAGCGACTCCAGGGCGGCCCTCCAGTCGGTAGCAAATGTACTCTCCCCCCATCCCTTGGCTGTGGAAACCAGGGACACCATTCGACGCTGTAGGCTCCAGAACAAGAGTGTCTCCTTGTTCTGGATCAAGGCCCACGCAGGGTTGGAGGGGAATGAGAGAGCCGACCAGCTCGCAAAGGAGGCCGCACTGAGGTCGAAGAAGAAGCCGGACTACGATCTGTGCCCCGTTTCATTCGTCAAACGAAGAATCCGATCAGAGACGCTCGACGAATGGAACGAGAGGTACCGATCAGGTGAGACTGCTTCGGGCACAAAAATCTTCTTCCCTGACGCGGTGGCGGCGTACAGAGTAGTGCGCAAAATGGTCCCCACCAGCATCACCACGCAAATACTCACGGGGCATGGTGGGTTCTCTTCATACTTGAGTCGCTTCAAGTGTAAGGAGAGCCCATCGTGCGCATGCGAGCCCAGCAAAGAAGAGACGGTGCTCCACATACTGTTGGAGTGCCCGATCTCCGCCAAAGCTCGATTTGAGGCAGAACAGCAGCTGGGGGTCGGGCTCGTGGCGGAAAATCTCCCGAGCCTGATGGTAGATAATAAAACTAGAAATATTTTTTTAAAATATTGTACAGGAATAGTGGCCTTAGTGATAGATAGAAATAAGTAGGGTTAGTAATAGAAATATTGAATTTATATGTATATAAGCTAAGTATTTTTATAAAACTGGGTATTTGTATTTATTAATAGGTCTAGTATAAATGTATAGTATTTATAGGTATAGTATAAATTGTAAATAAAATCTAGTTTCAGATAGTGTATCGAGAGGAAGTCTCTCAGGATTATATAACCTTGCAAGCAAAAATTTGTAAATAACCTGTGATAGCCCAAAACGGCTCTGATCACGTCAGAGGGCACTGGAAAGGCAGGAGTGGTTTTTAGCCGGTTCGAGTCCGGCACTACTTCGACTGTCTCACATGCCGTGAGATAGTCGAAGTGTCCGTGGGGATTTCCCACTCCTGCCAAAAAAAAAAAAAAAAAAAAAAAAAAAAAAAAAAAAAAAAAAAAAAAAAAAAAAAAAAAAAAAAAAAAAAACCTAACCTAACCTAACCTAACCTAACCTAACCTAACCTAACCTAACCTAACCTAACCTAACCTAACCTAACCTAACCTAACCTAACCTAACCTAACCTAACCTAACCTAACCTAACCTAACCTAACCTAACCTAACCTAACCTAACCTAACCTAACCTAACCTAACCTAACCTAACCTAACCTAACCTAACCTAACCTAACCTAACCTAACCTAACCTAACCTAACCTAACCTAACCTAACCTAACCTAACCTAACCTAACCTAACCTAACCTAACCCGTCGATATCTTCGCTTTTAAGGGTGCGATTTTGAAGCTGTTTTCAGCATATTTAGACTAAAGTAGGCATCCGCTTACTTCCTGACCAATTTAAACCACCCTTAACGCACGTTGAAAAAGTTTCCCTACCAACCCTTAGAATTTCTTAAAAAAATCAGATAAAATCAACAAAATTTAGTGTTCTTCCAAATTATTCTTGAAGTATTACTTTAGTTTATAGTTGCAATAGTACTCACCTACCATCCCTGTGTTCCGGTGCCCGTTTCGTGTCCTGGACGCTAGGTTGGGGGTTGAAAACCAAAATTTTTTGTGTTAAAAACTGGTTTTTTGACCAAAACTCAAAATTTTTATTCGGCACTCACCCCTTTCTATTTCGTAATTAGCTAGCCCGCGCAAAGCCGCGTCTCTGGACACCACACTCGCGGGTCTAGCTCAAATAGAACTTGCAATTTTTTCAAAATTATCGATTTCTATTAGATTCTGCTACTATCAAAATCTACCTTAGGGAGCTTGTAAAATATTAAATCGTCGATATCTTCGCTTTTAAGGGTGCGATTTTGAAGCTGTTTTCAGCATATTTAGACTAAAGTAGGCATCCGCTTACTTCCTGACCAATTTAAACCACCCTTAACGCACGTTGAAAAAGTTTCCCTACCAACCCTTAGAATTTCTTAAAAAAATCAGATAAAATCAACAAAATTTAGTGTTCTTCCAAATTATTCTTGAAGTATTACTTTAGTTTATAGTTGCAATAGTACTCACCTACCATCCCTGTGTTCCGGTGCCCGTTTCGTGTCCTGGACGCTAGGTTGGGGGTTGAAAACCAAAATTTTTTGTGTTAAAAACTGGTTTTTTGACCAAAACTCAAAATTTTTATTCGGCACTCACCCCTTTCTATTTCGTAATTAGCTAGCCCACGCAAAGCCGCGTCTCTGGACACCACACTCGCGGGTCTAGCTCAAATAGAACTTGCAATTTTTTCAAAATTATCGATTTCTATTAGATTCTGCTACTACCAAAATCTACCTTAGGGAGCTTGTAAAATATTAAATCGTCGATATCTTCGCTTTTAAGGGTGCGATTTTGAAGCTGTTTTCAGCATATTTAGACTAAAGTAGGCATCCGCTTACTTCCTGACCAATTTAAACCACCCTTAACGCACGTTGAAAAAGTTTCCCTACCAACCCTTAGAATTTCTTAAAAAAATCAGATAAAATCAACAAAATTTAGTGTTCTTCCAAATTATTCTTGAAGTATTACTTTAGTTTATAGTTGCAATAGTACTCACCTACCATCCCTGTGTTCCGGTGCCCGTTTCGTGTCCTGGACGCTAGGTTGGGGGTTGAAAACCAAAATTTTTTGTGTTAAAAACTGGTTTTTTGACCAAAACTCAAAATTTTTATTCGGCACTCACCCCTTTCTATTTCGTAATTAGCTAGCCCGCGCAAAGCCGCGTCTCTGGACACCACACTCGCGGGTCTAGCTCAAATAAAATTTTGCCCTCCACCCGCCCTATTGTGTATAGGAAGGCCGGAGTGGGAATTTAGCAAAAATTTATTTTTTGATTTTGTCTCTTAAAGCCATTTTCGGGTTCATTGAGGGTGTTTGAGGGGAAATTTGCGTATTGTTTTTACTCTTTTTGACGAAATTTATGACTTTTTAATTGATTTTGACCGTTCGGATTTGACGACTATTATATAATACATATTTTATCATCTAATTTTATTTATATTTGTAATTGTATTAAAGTCCTCAGTAATATAATTATTAAATTGTAATATATTGATCCCAATTTTTGTTATTATTTAAATACTTACTGTGTTCCCCCCTTTACAGGGTCACAGAAGTACGTACCAGTGTCGTTTAATATCTTTCTCCTCCTTAGCGATTGGTATTCACCAGACCCCTCTTTACAGGGTCTGTTTTTAGACTATCCGTCGCTAATGATGCTGATGTTTCGCACCCCATCTGCAACTTTGAGAACAATGGGCTCCGGTAGCTCGCCGCGATCGTCGGAGAAAACGGTTCCCTCGCCCACTGACGCGCGGAGGAGAATCTCCTTCGGAGAAGACACTCCCTCTGCGTCTCAGAAGGGCCCTGCTACTCCGGGGACGCGCCGAGCTGCTGTGGATGCCTCAGCACCGCTCAAAAAGACTGAGGCCGGGTACCCCAGTCGTACTGCGGAGGCGAGAGCTTGCCTGAATAAGGCAAAGCTTAATTTAGGCAACTCTCGCAACCTTAAAACTGATATTAAGACTGCGGTACTCGGGGCCATAAACAGGCTTTTTGAGTTGGTGAAGGAGTCGGAACGAGACAGGGCCCCATTCGCAACCACAAGTGTGCCAGCACCCGCGCCCGCTGCGGATTGTTGTCCCCAGTCCATTTCTGATACTCTTGCTAGCCAGACTGAGCTCATTACCACCCTAAAGGAGCACATATCAATCGTAAAGGAAAATTCCGAGTATGTGGAAAAGCTCCGAGACAGCCTGGCTGGCTGGGAACATGTTGGGGAGAGGACCTATGCTAGTGCAGCGGTTGCGAGTAAGCGCCAAACCGGGGGTCAGGCCCCGGAGCGAGCAACGCTGCATTCGGTGGTCGTCTCCTCAACAGACGAAATGGATACGGGGGACGAAATCCTGGAAAGAATTCGGAAAGCAGTGGACGCGAAGGAGGGCTGGGTGCGAGTCGAAAGGGTAAGAAAAGCAAAGGACCGAAAGATAATAATGGGGTGCGAAACAAAGGAGGAGAGAACGAAACTAAAAGAACGACTAAAGAAGGCCGGAGGGAACTTTGTCGTCGAGGAAGTGGCAAATCGGGACCCGCTTCTGGTTCTCAGGGACGTACTGTCAGTACATAGTGACGATGAAGTACTCATAGCCCTGAAGAACCAGAACCGGGAAATCTTTCACGACCTCGACGGCAAGGAACAAAGAATGTCGGTGAAGTTTAGGAGGAAGACGAGGAACCCACACATGAACAGCATTGTGCTGAGTGTGTCCCCCACGATCTGGAGACGTGCACTCGAAGGAGGAAAACTTCGGATTGACCTCCAGAGAGTGCGCGTGGAGGACCAGACGCCTCTGATGCAGTGCACCCGTTGCCTGGCATACGGGCACGGGAAACGCCTGTGTACGGAGCCAGCTGACCTATGCAGCCACTGTGGTGGTCCACACTTAAGGTTGGACTGCCCAGTCAAGCAGGTCAGCGAAGCAGCGTCGTGCATAAACTGCATCAGAGGCAAGCTGGGGGATCACCAGCACAATGCTTTCAGCAGCGAATGCCCTGTGCGTAGGAAGTGGGACGCATTCGCAAGATCATCAATAGCTTACTGCTAAAGATGTCGGTGCGCCCACTTCCTCGTACACTTGGATGCCCAATTCGACACAAGTGAAACACGCGGAGCGAACCACTGGGGTTCGCAAAATAAAAACCGATACCTTGAGTCAGTTTCATGAGAAACTGGCCCAGGTTATACGAAATCTGAAATTAACCCCAATGGAATCGTCAAGTTGTGTCGGACTTGGTTTACAGAATGGTCGTTGTTTCCTTGGACCCGAAGCTGAACCATTTTGCAAAGAACGTAAATTACACTTTTCGCGGAATGGTTTAGTTTTTACAGTACACGTAAAAGTACCGAACCAAGTTTCATTAAAAATACTTGATATGTAACTATATTCTAAGCATAATAATATGGAATATATATCAGAATAGTAAAAACAGATTTTGGTCACAAAAGTAATAGTAAGTTTAGTATACATAGGTTAAATCAAATTTAGGTTAAAAGAATTATGAAATAAAACAAATTAAAATAGTAAATTTCAGTAAGAAAAATAAAGGTACAACTATAACATTAGAAAATTATCCAGTAAATAAATAAATATGAATATAAAACTGTTATTAAATACAAATGTCGAAACATACCAAGAGCGTGGCTTCCTCGGCCTCCTAAAATTCACCGAAACATAAGGCAATACCTCTGAAATTAAGGGCTCTGATAATGTCAGAGGGACACTGGCGGGGCAGGAGTGTGGTTTTAGCCGGTTCGAGTCCGGCACTACCTCGAATGTCTCACAAGTCGTGAGATAGTCGAGGTGTCCGTGGGGATTTCCCACTCCTGCCAAAACAAAAAAAAAAAAAAAAAAAAAAAAAACCTAACCTAACCTAACCTAACCTAACCTAACCTAACCTAACCTAACCTAACCTAACCTAACCTAACCTAACCTAACCTAACCTAACCTAACCTAACCTAACCTAACCTAACCTAACCTAACCTAACCTAACCTAACCTAACCTAACCTAACCTAACCTAACCTAACCTAACCTAACCTAACCTAACCTAACCGTTGATATCTTCGCCATTAAGGGTGCGTTTTTGACGCTGTTTTCAGCATTTTTAGACTTTAGTGGGCCTCCGCCTACGTTTTGACAATATTTTACCACCCTAGAAGCGTTTTCAAAAATCTTCCCTTACGACACTTAGAAAATTTTAAGAATTTCAGACAAAATCTTCCAAATTTAGTGTTCTTCCAAATTTTCCTACAAATATTACTTTAGATTATAGTTAAAATAGTACTCACCTACCATCCCTGCGTTCCGGTGCCCGTTTCGTGTCCCGGACTCAAGGTTGGGGGTTGAAAACCAAAATTTTTTGACTCAAAAACTGGTTTTTTGAGCAAAACCCAAAATTTTTGTTCGGCACTCACCCCTTTCTATTTCGTAGTTAGCTAGCCCGCGCGAAGCCGCGTCTCTGGACACCTCACTCGCGGGTCTAGCTCAAATAGAACTTTGCATTTTTCAAAATTATTGTTTTTTTATTAGTTTCTGCTAGTACCTAAAATCCACCTAAGGGATCACGCTAAACACATAAACGTTGATATCTTCGCCATTAAGGGTGCGTTTTTGACGCTGTTTTCAGCATTTTTAGACTTTAGTGGGCCTCCGCCTACGTTTTGACAATATTTTACCACCCTAGAAGCGTTTTCAAAAATCTTCCCTTACGACACTTAGAAAATTTTAAGAATTTCAGACAAAATCTTCCAAATTTAGTGTTCTTCCAAATTTTCCTACAAATATTACTTTAGATTATAGTTAAAATAGTACTCACCTACCATCCCTGCGTTCCGGTGCCCGTTTCGTGTCCCGGACTCAAGGTTGGGGGTTGAAAACCAAAATTTTTTGACTCAAAAACTGGTTTTTTGAGCAAAACCCAAAATTTTTGTTCGGCACTCACCCCTTTCTATTTCGTAGTTAGCTAGCCCGCGCGAAGCCGCGTCTCTGGACACCTCACTCGCGGGTCTAGCTCAAATAGAACTTTGCATTTTTCAAAATTATTGTTTTTTATTAGTTTCTGCTAGTACCTAAAATCCACCTAAGGGATCACGCTAAACACATAAACGTTGATATCTTCGCCATTAAGGGTGCGTTTTTGACGCTGTTTTCAGCATTTTTAGACTTTAGTGGGCCTCCGCCTACGTTTTGACAATATTTTACCACCCTAGAAGCGTTTTCAAAAATCTTCCCTTACGACACTTAGAAAATTTTAAGAATTTCAGACAAAATCTTCCAAATTTAGTGTTCTTCCAAATTTTCCTACAAATATTACTTTAGATTATAGTTAAAATAGTACTCACCTACCATCCCTGCGTTCCGGTGCCCGTTTCGTGTCCCGGACTCAAGGTTGGGGGTTGAAAACCAAAATTTTTTGACTCAAAAACTGGTTTTTTGAGCAAAACCCAAAATTTTTGTTCGGCACTCACCCCTTTCTATTTCGTAGTTAGCTAGCCCGCGCGAAGCCGCGTCTCTGGACACCTCACTCGCGGGTCTAGCTCAAATAGAACTTTGCATTTTTCAAAATTATTGTTTTTTATTAGTTTCTGCTAGTACCTAAAATCCACCTAAGGGATCACGCTAAACACATAAACGTTGATATCTTCGCCATTAAGGGTGCGTTTTTGACGCTGTTTTCAGCATTTTTAGACTTTAGTGGGCCTCCGCCTACGTTTTGACAATATTTTACCACCCTAGAAGCGTTTTCAAAAATCTTCCCTTACGACACTTAGAAAATTTTAAGAATTTCAGACAAAATCTTCCAAATTTAGTGTTCTTCCAAATTTTCCTACAAATATTACTTTAGATTATAGTTAAAATAGTACTCACCTACCATCCCTGCGTTCCGGTGCCCGTTTCGTGTCCCGGACTCAAGGTTGGGGGTTGAAAACCAAAATTTTTTGACTCAAAAACTGGTTTTTTGAGCAAAACCCAAAATTTTTGTTCGGCACTCACCCCTTTCTATTTCGTAGTTAGCTAGCCCGCGCGAAGCCGCGTCTCTGGACACCTCACTCGCGGGTCTAGCTCAAATAGAACTTTGCATTTTTCAAAATTATTGTTTTTTATTAGTTTCTGCTAGTACCTAAAATCCACCTAAGGGATCACGCTAAACACATAAACGTTGATATCTTCGCCATTAAGGGTGCGTTTTTGACGCTGTTTTCAGCATTTTTAGACTTTAGTGGGCCTCCGCCTACGTTTTGACAATATTTTACCACCCTAGAAGCGTTTTCAAAAATCTTCCCTTACGACACTTAGAAAATTTTAAGAATTTCAGACAAAATCTTCCAAATTTAGTGTTCTTCCAAATTTTCCTACAAATATTACTTTAGATTATAGTTAAAATAGTACTCACCTACCATCCCTGCGTTCCGGTGCCCGTTTCGTGTCCCGGACTCAAGGTTGGGGGTTGAAAACCAAAATTTTTTGACTCAAAAACTGGTTTTTTGAGCAAAACCCAAAATTTTTGTTCGGCACTCACCCCTTTCTATTTCGTAGTTAGCTAGCCCGCGCGAAGCCGCGTCTCTGGACACCTCACTCGCGGGTCTAGCTCAAATAAAATTTTGCCCTCCCACCCGCCCTATTGTGTATAGGAAGGCCGGAGTGGGATTTTACGCAAAATTTAAATTTTCTATTTTTGCTCTTCAAGCTGTTTTTGGAACTCTAGAAAGTGTTTGAAGGGAAATTGGCGCTTTTTATTTTAATTTTTTTTGACTAATTGTGACAAATTAATAAAATTTGAAATTGACCATCATTGTCAGTGGTGATGTTTTAGCTTTTACTGTAATTTAATTTATTTTTCATTTATTTTAATCTTTTACTGTAATTTGACTACTTACTGTGCTCCCCTCTTTACAGGGACACAGAAGTACCATTGACTAGACGTCTCTCCTCCCGAGCGGGTATTGTTGGACGTACCCCCTTTTTACAGGGGTCCGTTTTATAGTATCCGTCTCTAATGATGCTCATGTTTCGCACCCCATCTGCAACTTTGAGGACGATGGCCTCCAGGAGCTCGCCGCGATCGTCGGAGGGAGCGGTGCCTTCGCCCATTGACGCGCGGAGGAGAATCTCCTTCGGAGAAGACACTCTTTCCGCGTCTCAGAAGGGCCCTGCTACCCCGGGGACGCGCCAAGCTCCTGTTGACTCCTCAATTCCGCTCAAAAAGCCTGAGACCGGGCACCGCAGCCGCATTGCGGAGGCGAGAGCTTGCCTGAATAAGGCTAAGCTGAATTTAGGCAACTCTCGCAACCTAAAAGCCGAGATTAAAACTGCCGTGCTCGAGGCAATAAACAGACTTTTTGAGCTTGTTAAGGAGTCAGAGCGCGACAAAGCCCCTGCCGCACCGGAAGCCGTACCAGCACCCGTGCCCACTGCTGACTGTCGTCCCCAGTCCAACCCTGAGATTCTCGCTAGCCAGACTGAGCTCGTAGAGACTATGAAGGAGCACATAACCTTATTAAAGGAAAACTCTGAAGAGTTAGTCAAACTACGGGACAGTCTGGCTAGCAGGGAAAGTGTTGGGGAGAACACCTACGCAAGTGTAGCGGCCGTTAGTAAAAGCCACACCGGGGCACAAGCCCTGGAGCGAACGACGCTGCACTCCGTGGTGGTTTCCTCAACCCAGGAGATGGACACGGGGGATGAAGTCCTCGAAAGAGTGCGAAAAGCAGTGGATGCGAAGGAGGGCTGGGTGCGCGTTGAGCGGGTCAGGAAGGCCAAGGACCAAAAGATTATCATGGGGTGCGCAACACAGGAGGAGAGACGCAAACTAAAAACAAGACTGGAAGCCGCCGGAGAGAACCTCGTCGTCGAGGACGTGAAAAATCGGGACCCGCTTCTGATCCTTAAGGACGTCTTATTGATTCACAGTGATGAGGAATTGAAGAGAGCCCTTAAGAATCAGAACCGGGAGATATTTCACGGGCTCGACGATGAGGAACACAGGATTGTTGTTAAGTACAGGCGTAAAACACGCAATCCGCACGTGAATCACGTTGTGCTTGGTGTGTCCCCTACGGTCTGGAGGAGGTCGATTGAGGTAGGAAAACTCCGCATCGACCTCCAAAGAGTTCGCGTCGAGGACCAGACGCCTCTGGTGCAGTGCACCCGCTGTTTGGCTTTCGGGCATGGCAAGCGCTTATGCACGGAGCCAGCCGATCTGTGTAGCCACTGCGGGGGGTCTCACCTCAGGGCGGACTGCTCGGATATACAGATCGGCAAAGCAGCGGCTTGCGTGAACTGCACCAGAGCAAAACTAGGGGCCACCGAGCACAACGCATTCAGTAACGAATGCCCCGTGCGTAGGAAGTGGGACGCATTCGCAAGAGCTTCGATAGCATATTGCTAAAGTTGGCGATGCGACCACTTCCACGCACAGAAACAAAACCATTTCGGCAAAGACTAGGTGCGTTGAGCAGACCACTGGGACTGGCAAGAAGCAAAATTATAATTTGAGTGTGTTTTATGGAAAACTGGCGCAGATTATGCTGGAGCGGTTGCCAGCCCTAGTAGGTATGTCAATCTGTCCCGAATTGGCCGAAAAATTCTCCCCTTTTGCAAAAGTCAAATTATTATAACACGGATATTTAAATATATACTAAGTATATAGCTTGAATATCAGAAGTATTTTGAAAAGTTACCATAACATAAATAAATAAAACAAAATTTAATAAAATTTAAAAAGGGAAAAACAGTAAATAATTACTGTCTTTTACTGTTTGTTTTTACTGTTTTTTATTTTTTGTAAATTTTCTATAAAGGTCAATTCGTATAAATAGTTAAATTACATTTATGTGCCATAAATATAAGTGCATTCGTATAGTATACAAAAATACTTTTAATAATAAGAACAAACTAAACACATTATAAAGGAAATCATTTAGTGGTAGTCAATTAACGAATATTAAAAATTAATCAAAAGTAAATACCAACTAATATATTACAAAATGAAGCGTGTGAAATAGATGAAAAAATAGAAATATGTAAATTATAATGCAACAAATGTGGGCTCTCCGGCCTATCACAAAAAGCTCAAAGGGCAAAAATACGTTGAAAGGGCTCTGATCCCCATGTCAGAGGGACACTGAGTAGGCAGGAGTGGTTTTTAGCCGGTTCGAGTCCGGCACTACCTCGACTGTCTCACAAGTCGTGAGATAGTCGAGGTGTCCGTGGGGATTTCCCACTCCTGCCCAAACAAAAAAAAAAAAAAAAAAAAAAAAAAAATAAAAAAAAAAAAAAAACCTAACCTAACCTAACCTAACCTAACCTAACCTAACCTAACCTAACCTAACCTAACCTAACCTAACCTAACCTAACCTAACCTAACCTAACCTAACCTAACCTAACCTAACCTAACCTAACCTAACCTTTTTTTTTTTTTTTTTATTAAGTGGTGAAAAATGCCTAACGCATACCGCGCCGTCCGGGGAGACGGTTTGGTTATGTGGGGCTTGCACCCACTAAAAAATACCACCGTGAGCCTACTGTCGCCTTGGTGATGGGCCACGAGAACTGCTACGCATGACATTCGCGACCCACCCAGCGTAGCCCGCCTCCGGGCACCAACTCCTTTGGCGATGTCCGGGCTCACCTGAGACATCGCCACCGCTCGCGAGGGCCGTACAATGCGACAGCGATAGACTCCCCGATCTATCGCCCGCTGGCACCTCCTAAGGCGGCATCAGGTCGCCATGGCGCCTCCTCCGCCGCCCTGTCCTCCTGCGATGAATCGCGTTAGCGAGGGCGTCTTCCTCCCTGACGCGCTCCGCCGCTTCCTTCTGCGAGATGACGTCCTCGCAGAAGGATGCCATTGCTTCCCAAGCCCCCACGCTGTCAACCATGGCCTTGGCCACAGCCGGCAAGGAGAGGTCTGCCCCGATTGCTGCCGCGAGAGCACGGCGCTGCACCACCCAAGCTGGGCAATGCTCGAGGGTGTGAAGGGCCGTGTCCTCGCTGCAGCCACACTGGTGACACACGGGAGTCGCCTCCCGTCTGGCCACTTTGTACAGGTATTTGCCAAAGCAGCCATGCCCTGACAACACCTGCACTATACGGAAGGTCAACGTCCCGTGTCGCCTCCGTACCCACTGTTCCAGGATCGGCTGGATAGCCCCCACGGTCCAGTGTCCTGCGCTGGGCGTCTCCAGCCTCACCCTCCACAGCCTCAGGGTTTGGGCTTGAGCCTCCCTGCGCCACCTCATGACCAGCTCAGGCGGCGGGCGTCTGCCGCTCTCTGCTTGCAGGTCTGCGCCTCGTCGGTAGATTTCGGCGAGCACTCGAGCCTCCAAGTCCCACGGGGGTGTGCCCGCAAGGGCGCATGCCGCTTCCGTGGACACAGTGCGGTATCCGCGTATGACCCTGACCGCCATGACTCTCTGTGGCCTCCGCAGTAGAGCCATGTTCTGGGCGGACAGGGACTCCGCCCACACCGGGGCCCCGTAGAGTGCCATCGAGCGAACCACCCCTGTATACAGCCGTCGGCAAACCAAATTCGGTCCGCCCAGGTTCGGCAACAGCCGGCTGAGGGCAGAAGCCGTGCCGATCAGCTTCGGCACAAGCTGAGCAAAGTGCTCGCCGAAATTCCACCTCCGGTCCAAAACCAGGCCCAGGTATTTCATGCTTGCCCGCACCGCTATCCTTACACCACCGATAGTTAGGTGTGAGCCAGCCGGGGGCCGGCGTCGGGGCGCATGGAATACTAGGGCCTCCGTCTTTTCGAGCGCCACTCTAAGGCCCAGTGCCTCGATTCGTTCCACGACGAGGGACGCACCTTCGACGACAGAGCGTGCCGCTTCCTCGTAGTTATCTCCCCGGGCCGTGACGAGAGTGTCGTCAGCGTAGCAGATGATGCCCTGCCCGGGGGAGAGCACACTGCGCAGCGCCCAGTCGTAGCCTATGTTCCACAGGGGCGGACCCAACACCGACCCCTGTGGAACACCGCATGCAATGGCCCTGCGCGAAACATGGCCGTCTTGTCCCTCGTAGCAGACGAACCGCCCCTGCAGGTAATCCGCTACCAGCTGCCTCAAGTAGACGGGCACCTTATGGTAGCGGAGCGCCTCACCAATGCAGTCGAACGGCAGAGTGTTGAACGCGTTAGCGATGTCTAAAGACACTGCCAACAACACCCCACCCCGCGCGACAGCATCCCTCGCCTCGGCCTTGAGACGCAAAATTGCGTCTATTGTCGAACGCCCAGCCCGGAAACCGAACTGGGCGTCCGACAAGTTGGGACCGACCGCTTCCAAGTGCCGGACGATGCGGGTAGCGAGAATCTTCTCTAGCATCTTCCCCACCTCGTCCAGCAGGACAATTGGCCTGTACGCGGATGGGGACTCCAGAGGCCGTCCCGGCTTCTGTAGCAGCACCAGTCGACCTTCCTTCCAGGCCTTAGGGAACCGCCTCGACATCAAGCACGCATCGAACAGCTCCCTAAGCTTGTCTTCTAGTGCCGCCTTCAGTGCCAGGGCCAGCACCCTTGCATGAACCCCGTCCGGTCCGGGGGCAGTCCTCTTGGACCGCACCCGTACAATGGCTGCTTCCATTTCTGCGTCCGATATGGGGGAAGTCTCCACCTCCGCATCCTGTTCAGCCTCCGCTTCGGCCATGGTCGGGGGAGGGTGATCCGCTCGATCCGGGAACAGCGTTTCCACGACCCTAACGAGGAACTGAGGCTGGAGGGTTTCCGTCAGTGGGGGGCCTTTGGCACGGAGTTTCTTCCGCGCCGCACGGTATGGACGCCCCCAGGGATCACGGTTTAGGTCCTCCAGTGCCTCAGATCTCGACTGCTCCTTCGCTCGACAGATTGCCAACTGCAGAGCCCCCCGAGTATTGCGGTATGACTCATGCAGTTGGGACTGAAGGGTCTCCAGTTCTACACTGCGGCGGCGTAACCTGCGGACCTGCGAGTAGACCCTCCGGGCAATTATACAGGCCGCGCGGAGGTCATCTATCTCTTGGGACCACCAGTATACAGCTCGCTTTGGGGGTTGCCTTCGAGAGCGAGGCATGGCTGCATCGCATACAGCCGCCATGGCGTTGCGAAATCGGTCAGCCCCGGCATCGACCCCCTCTGCTGGAGGCGGCAGAAACAGCCAAGCCTGGACAATGGCTGCCTCCTCTAGGAGGTCCCCGTCAAGCCGCCTCACTGCCCACCGCAGGAATTGCCGAGCATCAGGTCGTGGAGACACCGTTGGGCCCGAGGAGGTGGAGACATCCATACAGATGTACAGGTGATCTGATAGGGTCTCCACACTCTCAAGGACCCGCCAACCTTGGACCCTTGAGGCGACCGCAGGGGTGGCGAACGAAAGGTCCACTATTGACCCCCCATGCTGCCTGACGCACGTGTTAACAGAGCCCCTGTTTAAAAGACAGAGGCCCGCTGCTGCCGCCCATTCTTCGACCACCTGCCCTCTAGCGTCCGTCCTGGGAGACCCCCACGCGGTGGATTTCGCGTTGAAGTCCCCCATGACGACAGCCTGGGCCGGCATCACTCGCCGAACCGAGGTCCCTAGGCAGTCCAGGAAGTCCTCGAACTCCGCAAGACTCCTGTTTGGGGAGAAATAAACTCCGAAGAGAATTAAGTCCCCCCAGGCAGCCGCAACAAAGCCTCGACTCCTCTCCCGGATGGAAAGTGGAGCCCAGGAGCTGACAATAGCGACGGAGCCATCCACATCCCCTACCCAGTCAGGGCGAGTTGGGACGAAGTACGGCTCCGCAACTACGGCCACACCGATCGACCGCTCAGCCATGGTTTGAAGAACCAAGTCCTGCGCACCGGCGCAGTGGTTCAGGTTCGCCTGGAGGAGAGAATGACCACGGACCGAGTCCATATTAGTCCGCGATCATTATCGCCCCCTGCGACGGCTCCTCTGGTCGCACCGAGCCGGAAGCGGTCGACAGCAGAGTCCTCAAACCATCCCTGTTAGAACGGCGTGGCGGTTTGCAGTCCTTTCTGCCAGCGACGTGGCTGGCCGGTAGTCCTGCCGCCGCGCACAGCAAACAGTGCGGGTCGGCAGAGCACACGGAGGCCAGGTGGCCCGGCTCACCGCACCGGAAGCAGTGTCGGCTGAGGTCGACGTCAGAGTCACACCTCTGGCTTACATGCCCCAACCCCCAGCACCTGTAGCACCTCATGGGCCGAGCCTCCAGAACCGCGACTCTGGCAGAGCTCCAACCCACCAGGAGCCGACCGGCGTCAGCCAGCTGCTTGGCCACAGCGACGGGGCACTGGACCCAGACAGAGCTGGCCCCTCCCGGGCCAGGTCGGATCGGACCGATTCGGACCGCGTCCACAGGGCTACCAGTCTTTCGCGCAATCGCGTCTTGCACATCCGAACCAGTCACGGAGTCGTCAAGGCCCGAGATGCGTAGTTCAGCGCATTTTGTCGGCCTGGAGACCTTGACCTCATCTGCAAAGACCGCTCGCAGTTTCTCTGCAACGCGGTCTGCCCCCTCAGTGCCTGCGGCCCCTGGGAACTCCAGCATGCGGGCCCCAGTTAACGCCTGTCGGAACCTGACATCGGTTATGCCAAGTTCCTCCAGGTTCACAGCTTGCCTGGCCTTGGTGAGCACGGCCGCGTATGTTACGCCCTTCTCCACCGCTTCAGGCTGCAGAGTGAGCACAACCGCAGCGGACCTGGGCGCACGAAGCCCACGCTTTGTGCTCCTGCCCTTTTTGGGCTTGGAAGACTTGCCCCTCTGAGCGGCCGAGACCGCTGCAGTTGTTTGGGGCATGGCAGGAGAAGAGCTTTCGTTGTTCTTCTTCTTCTTCCCACGCTTTCTCCTCCTTACGGTTTGCCAACCCTCACTGGCAGATGCCGATGGGTCCGCATCGGGGGCTCCAGTGGCCATTGGATGTGGACCACTTGGAGGAGAAAGCCTCTGCGTCTCAGGCAATCGAGAAGGCATCTGACGAAGCTCGGAAGGCCGTTTCGCCCTGTCACCAGTGCCGCCAGCGCTGCCAGCAGCAGTTGCACTCCTGCGGTCTGCTGCCAGAGGTGGACGAACGGACCTCGCTGGTAGGAGGCGGTCCTCAATGCCAGCAAAACGGGCATCCATCATTTTCCCGATCTGGGAAACGATTGCATGCGCCTGCATCTCACTCATAGGTGGCTCCTGTGGGAGCGACTTTTCCGGAGCAGTGAAGCCCCTAGGTTCTTCGGATCTCGACTGCGATGGACCTTCCGGCCGCACCCGGAGAGTCACAAATTCCTTCCGGAGAGTCGCCATCTCTTGACGGAGGGCTTCGACCTCCTTCCGCAATCGGTCGTTGAGCAGGTGGAGCCGTCGGGTCTCCTCGCTAGAGCTCCTGCTGGCGAGCCCCTCAATGGCTAGCCTAACCCGCTCTGCTGCCTCTCTAATGGCTCGCTGACAGGTGCCCTTTATGTTTTTGGACTTTCGGGTGGTGTCCAAAACCACCTCGATGTCCATTAGGGCCCTTTTTTCCAGTTCCTCTGCTGAGGTGGAGGAACTCTGTCCTATCAGCGGAACCTCAGCGCTGACAAGTGTTTCGGCACTCTCCTCCACAGTCCCGCTGACGGCCATTTGGCATGTCGGTGACACGCTCCGGCAGTCCGACTCACTTTCCTCAGAGAGTGAACCACGAGGGGTGCCGGACCGGAGAAACCGACCCCTCCCGTCTCGAGCCGGTCTCCGCCCTCTATTTGTCGCCGCCTTGGATGGTACCTTCCGAGGTGGCAACATCTCCTCATTGTCGTGAGGCCGCTTGAGAGGTCCCAGTGGTGCAATAGTTTCGGAAACATGACCCGACAACGCAGCACCCTGACTTCGCAGGCCGCCCACCTCAACCCTAGCGCTGCCGCTTGACGACGCGCCTGCCCCAATTCTAGGCGAAGCGTTGTCGGACTCCAACAACACATCCACCCTCTCCAGAACCACGCGCGGTTCTGATGGAGCCACTGCTCCCGTGTTAGTTGACGCAGCGCCAGAGCGTGACCCTGCGTCAACCTTTTCCACAACTTTACTAATTGGGTTTTCTTCCATTTTGTTCCCACGAGTATGGGGGATATGACAGTCCATCCGGGCAGTGCCCCCTGTACCCGGATAAGCCTTTAACATTTATAACCCGCCAGGGGGTCGGCCGGTACCCTGGCGGGGGTCGCACTAAAGACTGATTGTTCCATGGGAACACCCGTCAGCCATACATCCCCTCACGGTGCGCCGCCGCTTGAGATTCGGGGTAACTTTTTATAGAGGTTTTCTACCTCGCGGTCCGGGCGGGTAAGCCAGGACCCTCGGTCCCGATCGAAGCCGCGAGACATGATCCACGACACTCCGATGATGGGATTACGAGAACGACGGGGACAGAGAAGGAAAGCGTCCCTCACTGTCTGCTCGGAGGCAAGGTGAGTGCACACTGAGCCCGTCCTTGCTCCTCCGCTGCGCCCTCTGCTTTTCAGAGGGTCACGCGGAAGAGCCCCTCGTCGTTGGTCCAAGGTGGACCCCCTCCAGTGTCAGAATATTGGCCACAGACAGTAACATTCCCCGAAGAATAAGAATCTCTTCCTATTCCTTGAGGAAGGCCACTGCCCGCGCCCAGGGTGCACCGTCCTGGCCAGCTGCTGTTCCCTCCAAACGTATCGAGAGGGACCGGCAGCCGTCAGGCCCACGAGGAGGTTTTCTGACCCAGCACCCCAACCTAACCTAACCTAACCTAACCTAACCTAACCTAACCTAACCTAACCTTTTTTTTTTTTTTTTTTTTTTGTTGCGAGGTGGAAAATCCGGAAACGGATGTCCTCCGCCTGGGGAGGGCGGAGGGGTCTGTCAGGCTCCAACTGACTAAAAACCACCCCGGTGTTCCCTCGCACACTTGCGTCTGGGGGCAGCGGGAACGAATGTGACTTCCGCTGCCCCGGACTAGTGCCGGCCCGCTCAACCAGTGCGGGCCTCGTCCCTGGGGGGAGTGAGGTGTACTCCCCCGTTACGTCTGTGAGAGGCGCGCGTGGAACACTACGCGCCGCCGTCTCGGGTCCAGTGATATGGGGGGCGACGGATGTCCCCGAATTCGTCGCCCCTGGACCTGTTTAGGGGGGCCGGAAGAGGGCGTTATCCGCCCTCTGCCGACGCCCGGTGCGTCTGCTGCGGGATGGGAAGGAACTCGAGATCTCCCTCTCCCTCTCCGCAGCTTCCTTCTGCGACATGACGGTTTCGCAGAAGGACACCACCGCGTCCCAGGACTCTGTGCTGTCGACCATCGCGTGAGCAACGGTCGGCAGCGACAGGTCTCCACCTATCTCTGTGACGAGGGCACGGCGCGGCTCGTCCCACGCGGGACATTCTGCCAGCGTATGCCGCGCCGTATCCTCCGGACAATGGACGCAGTGATGGCACCGAGCGTCCGGCTCCCTGCTTATGCGACACAGGTACTTCCCGAAGCAACCATGCCCCGAGAGCACCTGCGTCGCCCGAAACGTCAGGGAGCCGTGCTTCCTCCCGAGCCAGTCGTCGAGTACTGGCCGGATCGCCTCGATTGTGTCGAGGCCGGCGGAGGGATGGTCAAGCCTCCCCCGCCATTCCGCCACCATGACCTGTCGGAGCTGAGACCGGTGCAGCGTGATCTGACGCTGCACCAGCCTTTCGCCCCGATCCTTGGCGTCCTCGCGCCACTTGTGAAGCGTCGCGAGGGCTTTCGCCTCCAGGTCCCACGGCGGGGATCCGGCCAGTACACAAGCCGCCTCGTAGGAGATCGTGCGATATCCCCGTATGACCCTGACGGCCATCGCTCTCTGTGGTTTGCGCAGTACTGCGATAGTGCGGGCCGTCAGGTCCGTCGCCCATACTGGGGCCCCGTAAAGGGCCATGGATCGCACGATCCCCACGTACAAACGTCTACAGGCGGTGCTCGGGCCCCCCAAATTGGGAAGCAGCGTTGATAGCGCGCCCGCCGCGCCCATCAACTTGGGCACCAGCCGCTGAAAATGGGGGCCGAAGTCCCAACGGCTGTCGAGCACCAATCCATGGTACTTCATGGTTGACTCGACAGCTATCCGGGCCCCCCCGACCACTATGTGTGATCCCAGCGGCGGCGCCCGTCGGGGGCCATGAAACGCAATGGCCTCCGACTTGTTGAGAGCCACCTCCAGGCCCAGGCGCCGGATGCGGCTCACCACCTGTGACACCGCAGCCGTAGCCAGCAACGCTGCTTCCCTGTACGAGCTCCCCCGGGCAATGACCAGCGTGTCGTCCGCATAACACGTCAGGTTCACTCCCGGTGGAAGCTCGCACCGCAAAACCCAGTCGTAACCGATGTTCCACAAGGGAGGGCCCAGAACCGACCCCTGTGGAACACCGCACGACATCTCGCGACGGCCATCGCCGTCGCGTCCCATGTAGGTGACACACCTTCCCGACAGATAAGCCCCCACAATGTTGCGGAGGTAGAGAGGCACCCGGTGGTAGCGCAGGGCCTCCCTAATGCAACCCCAGGGCAGAGTGTTGAAGGCGTTGGAGATGTCCAAGGACACCGCCAGCACCACCCCGCCCCGAGACACTGCTTCCTCCGCCAGGACTCTCACCCTCATTATGGCGTCGATGGTGGAGCGCCCACGACGGAACCCATACTGGCTGTCGTCCAGGTTCGGCCCCTCTGTACACAAGTTCTCGGACCAAGCTGGGCACACTTCGAGGGTGTGCTGCGCCGTGTCCTCCGCCGCGCCGCAGTCGTGGCACGACGGGGCTTCCTCCCTCCCGATCCGGTGCAGGTACGTTCCGAAGCAGCCATGCCCGGACAACACCTGCACCAGACGGAACGAGAGGAAACCATGGGACCGCTCGAGCCAGGCCCGGAGGACCGGACCGAGCGCGTCCAACGTCCGGCGGCCAAAGGTGGCGGTGGCGAGGTCCTCCGTCCAATGGAGGACGATGGCGTCCCTCGCCTCCCGCCGCACGGCCTCCCGCTCCTCGGCGACGGGGTGCTCCCCGAGCGCCCTGCGATGCGCCGTCCACTCATACACCCTGGCCAGCACCCAAGCCTCCAACTCCCAAGGAGGGGTGCCGGCCAGAGCGCACGCCGCCGAAAAACCCACCGACCGGTACGCCCTCGCCACCCGCAGTGCAATGGCCCTTTGGGGCTTGCGGATGGCGGTCGCGTTCTCCCTCCTGTGGAGGGAGTCCGCCCAAATGGGGGCCCCGTACAGGGCCATGCTCCGCAAGATGCCGGCATAGAGGCGCCGGCATTTCGCCTTGGGCCCCCCCAGGTTCGGGAGGAGCCACGAGAGGGCGTCCGCGGCCTTCAACAGGCGCGTTGACAGCCCGCTGAAATGCGGGCCGAAGCGCCACCTGTCGTCCAGCACCAGGCCCAGATATTTCATCCGGGGCTGGACCTCTATACGGACGCCCTCCACGACGATGTGGGCGTCGGGTGGGCAGCGCTGCCGAGGCCCGCGAAAGAACACGGCCTCGGTCTTGTGCAGCGCCACCTTCAATCCCAGGCGGCGGATCCTCTCTGCAACCAAGGATCCGCCAGCCGAGGCCAGACAGGCCGCGTCCGCGAATCTCCTCCCCCGTGCAGTGAGCAGAGTGTCATCCGCGTAGCAGATGACACTCGTGCCCGGGAGGAGGGCTCCCCGCAGCAGCCAATCGAACCCGATGTTCCACAGCGGGGGCCCAAGCACCGACCCCTGTGGAACACCGGACTCTGCGCCGTACCGCCTCACTGTGGCCGTCTTGTCTACGAGGAGGACCTCTCGGTCCTCCAAGTAGCTGGCCAGGAGGCTCCGCAGATATTGGGGCACTCCGTGATACCGGAGCGCCTCCAATATCGTCGAGTGGGGCACGGAGTTGAAGGCATTGGCAATGTCGAATGACACCGCCAGCACTCCGTCCCCCGCCTCGACTGCCTCCTTCACCTGGCCCTTGAGTAGGGCCAGCGCGTCGATCGTCGAACGCCCACGACGGAAACCGAATTGGGCGTCCGACAGATCCGGCCCCACATCCCGCAAATGGCGCCCGAGCCGGGAGGCGACTATCCCCTCGAACAATTTACCGACCTCATCGAGCAACACGACGGGCCGGTATGCCGAGGGGGAGTCCACCGGGCGTCCCGCCTTTCGGAGGAGGCAAAGCTGCCCCTCCTTCCACAGTTTCGGGAACTTCCCAGCCGAAAAGCACGCGCTGAAAAGGTCCCGAAACCTGTCCTCCATCTCGGAGGCAGCTATTGCCACCACCCGTGCGGGGACGCCGTCCGGCCCGGGGGCCGTCTTCTTGGCGCGGAGGCTGAGTACCCCCGCGTAGATCTCCGCCGCCGTCACCGGGGGGACCTCCTCCTCCGGCGAAGCCGCCCCTTGCGGGGGATCCATTGTTGGTGGGGCGAAGTCGGTCCTGCGCGGAAACAGGGACCGGACCACCCCATCCAACAGTGCTGGCTCGAGGGTCTCCGACAGTGGGGGACCATAGGGGCGGAGCTGGTTCCGCGCCGCCTTGTATGGCCTCCCATAGGGATCCCTGTCGAGACCCTCCAGCATCTCGGCCCTCGCCGAGTCTCTCGCAGCGCCCATTGCAGACTTGAGGACCGTCGTCGCCTCTCGGTAGGAGGCGTATAGGCGGTCCTCTTCTGCCCGGACTCGGTTTAGGACGCTGCGCCGCCGGCTGCGCGCGTAGGCCCTTCTGGCCGCCACGCAGGCGGTCCGAAGCCCCTCCAGCTCCTCCGTCCACCAATAAACGGCGCGACGGGGAGGCGGACGGCGAGACCGAGGCATGCTGGAATTGCACACCTCGGTCAGGGCCCCTCTGATCCGAACCGCTGCGGCATCCACGTCCAGGACCTCAACAGGGGGCGACAGCCAGTCCTGGAGGAAAGCCGCCTCCCTGGCTGCCTCCCGGTCCAGGCGGGTGAGTGCCCACCGCGGGAAGGGAGATTGCCCAGCGCGGGCCATCCCCCCCCCCTGGGTGGAGATGTCGAACCGCACGTATCGGTGGTCCGACAAGGTCTCCACCATCTCAACCCGCCAGTTCACGACGCGGGCGGCCAGCGCGGGGGTGGCGAACGTGACGTCCACCACCGACCCACCCTGTTGCCGCACACACGTGTGGACCGTCCCCCTGTTGAGGAGGGACATACCGCTTGAGGCCGCCCAGAACTCAACGGCGCGTCCCCGGACGTTGCACCTGGCGGCCGGGTTGCCCCAGGCCGCCGACTTGGCGTTCAGGTCGCCCAACACCACGACCTGGCGAGGCGCCGCCCTCCCTACGACTGCAGTGAGGACCTCCAGGAAATCCTCAAAGTCCGAGAGAGGGCGGTTTGGGGAGAAATAGACCCCGACCAGGGCCATGCCCCCCCACGCGGCGGCCACGTATCCCGGTCCCCTCTCTAAGAGCGAGAGGGGAGGGGAGTCCGTGGAAGACCGCGCCACCAACGCCACCAGGCCATCCCGGTCACCCAGCCAACGGCCAGGGACCGAGTAAGGCTCGGCGACCACCGCCAAGTCCACCAACCACTCAGCCATTGTCTGCATCAGCAGATCTTGGGCTGCCCTGCAGTGGTTGGCGTTAGTCTGAAGGATGCGATGTTCGACTATATCCATCAGTCGGACATCGCACCCCCCTCCGCAGCCGCCGCAGGAACGGCGGTACCGGCAGCCGCAACAGGCCCGGTTGGCGCCTGTACTTTGCCACGCTTAGGGGGAGGATTGCAGTTCCTCCCCTTCATCACGTGGTCCGCTTGGCAGCCACTGGCAGCACAGACCGAGCAGTGCGGCGTGGCGACCTCACAGGAGGCGGTTTGGTGGCCCCCCATGCCACAGCGGTAGCAGGTGTCTGATCTGTCTACCGCGGACGGACACAGAGCCCGGGTGTGGCCGATGCCGAAGCACCGGAAACACCTCAGCGGCTGGTCCTCGAGTGCCCTGACCGCACCCGAGCTGAAGCCGACCGTCAGCCGGCCCTTCGCCAGGACGGCTCTGGCAGCGGGAATCGGGCACTCAAGGCGGACGGTGCCCATGCCACCGCGGCCGGGCCTTATGTCCCGACTCTGGACCGCCGCGACGTCGCAGCCCCCTAACGCTGCGACCGCCTCCACCACCTCCTCCTTGGTGACGGAATCGTCGAGATCCGTCACCTCGAGTGTCACCAACTTTACCGGTCGGGCCACCTTGGCGGAGTCCGCGATGACCTCCTGCAGCTTAGCTGCAAAGAGGTCCGCGCGGGCTCCCCCCTCTGCCCCCGAGAACTCGAATAATCGAGCCCCGGCTTGGGTCCGCCGGCAAGACACACTGCCGATCCCCAGTTGAGTGGGATCGGCATTGCTACGCGCCCGCACCAAAATGGACGCGTACGTCTCCCCTCGCTCCGCTGCCTCCGCGGTGAGGGTCACCACGACGGCCGCGGTTTTTGGGGAGACTAGCTGCCCCTTTCCCCTCGCTCTACCTCTACCTCCCCGCTTCCCCCCCCCTCTGCCGGTCGTCTGCGACCGGCTGGGAGCGGGGACGGCTGGGGCGGCAGCCGCCGACTTTTTGGCTTTGCCCTTCCGTCTCCCGACCACTTCCGTCCACTCATTGGACGGGGTGGTCGAGGGGAGAAGGGCGTCCTGCTCCGCTGCCTCCGCGGTGAGGGCCACCACGACGGCCGCGGCCTTTGGGGAGACCTGCTGCCCCTTTCCCCTCGCTCTACCGCTACCTCCCCGCTTCCCCCCCCCCTCTGCCAGTCGTCTGCGAGCGGTTGGGAGCGGGGACGGCTGGGGTGGCAGCCGCCGACTTTTTGGCTTTGCCCTTCCCCCTCCCGACCACCTCCGTCCCCTCATTGGACGAGGTAGTCAAGGGGAGAAGGGCGTCCTCCTGGACCTGGGGTAAGGAAGACGGCCCCGGCTCGGAGCGCCCCTTATCCGCCGCAAGCGGCGGTCGGAGGCGCTTTTCTGGCAGGAGCCGGTCCTCTATTCCTGCCAGGCAGGCTCGCGTGAAGGCCCGCTCCTCCATTACCACCTTGCGGATTATGTCCTCAAGGTTGGAGTTGGAGGAGGGGCCCTCTGCCGCAGAACTCGTCTTCTTAGACTTCGACGGCGAAGGCATCGATGACGTCTTCGTCGTCTCGGCGGGGGCCTGCGGCGGCCGGGCCGTGGCTTCAGCCAGCTTGCGATGAAGCTCACTGACTTCCACCTGCAGGCGATCCACCCTCGCCTGCAGTTGCCGTGTCTCGTCAGTGGCCTTCCGCTGGACCAGCTCCTTGACCACACCGCGCAAGCTCGCGGCCCGACATTTGAGGGCCTTTTGGAAGGTCCCCTTCAAATTTGAGGACTTTGAGGCAACCTCCAAAATTTCCTCCTCGTCCTCCTCCGCCATTTGTTCCAGCTCCAGCAGGGAGTGGTCCGCGTAGAGCACACGGGACGCACCGTACCCGGACTTTGCTCGGGTGACGTGCGCCCGCCTCTCCCTCGCGGCAACCCGCTCCTCAAGATCCTGCTGGAGCTGCGCCCGCTGCGCAAGATCCAACTTACGTTGGGCGTCCGCGAGCCCAACGACGTGGGTGTCCGCGGCCGTCGTCGGCTTTTTAAACTTTGAAAGCCTCGTCGACCCTGACGCCGAGGAGCCCTCGGACCCATCCCGCAGGAAGGCCCGCTTTCGCGACTGCGACTCGCCTGCATCCGAGACGCCAACCATTGACTCATCGTCGGAGTCAGACAAATCCGAGAAGTCCGTTCTTCCGAAGCTAGCCGCAGACGGCGCGCGGCTAGCCTCTGACGCCGAAGCGTCGGTTTGGCCCTGAGAAGGGCCTTTGGGTTGGCCCTGAGAAGGGCCTTTGGGTTGTCCCTGAGAAGGGCCTTTGGGTTGGCCCTGAGAAGGGCCTTTGGGTTTAAAATATCGCCCGCAGGCATCCCGCGTGGGTTTAGGCATAGCCTCCGCAGGTTCGTACTCGCAAGGCAAAATGAGCTACGATAATCACAGTGCACTTTGGCCGAGCCCAGTCTGCCACTCCGTTACGGTGGTCAAACTGGGTCGTTTCCAGGGGACGCGACGTGGACGCAAGCACTGTGGGGTGGTCCCCCAACCTAACCTTTTTTTTTTTTTTTTTTTTTTTTTTTTTTGTTGCGAGGTGGAAAATCCGGAAACGGATGTCCTCCGCCTGGGGAGGGCGGAGGGGTCTGTCAGGCTCCAACTGACTAAAAACCACCCCGGTGTTCCCTCGCACACTTGCGTCTGGGGGCAGCGGGAACGAATGTGACTTCCGCTGCCCCGGACTAGTGCCGGCCCGCTCAACCAGTGCGGGCCTCGTCCCTGGGGGGAGTGAGGTGTACTCCCCCGTTACGTCTGTGAGAGGCGCGCGTGGAACACTACGCGCCGCCGTCTCGGGTCCAGTGATATGGGGGGCGACGGATGTCCCCGAATTCGTCGCCCCTGGACCTGTTTAGGGGGGCCGGAAGAGGGCGTTATCCGCCCTCTGCCGACGCCCGGTGCGTCTGCTGCGGGATGGGAAGGACCTCGAGATCTCCCTCTCCCTCTCCGCAGCTTCCTTCTGCGACATGACGGTTTCGCAGAAGGACACCACCGCGTCCCAGGACTCTGTGCTGTCGACCATCGCGTGAGCAACGGTCGGCAGCGACAGGTCTCCACCTATCTCTGTGACGAGGGCACGGCGCGCCCCCAACCTAACCTAACCTAACCTAACCTAACCTAACCCTGGAAGGGCTTCTGTGGAAAACAGGATAAGGAAGGGATGTGGGAGGGGATATACAGGGTCATAGGACGGACCGCCAAAAGGCAAGAGGATTTGCCGCTGGTGAAGGACGGGGTGCCACTCAACGCCCAAGAATCGGCTCTGCTGCTGGCCGAGACCTTCTACCCCAAAGACCTAAAAGAGGGAGAAACTGAAGACCACCGTCGGACACGTGAAGCGGCCAGTCGTGCAAACGAGTGGACGCATGATGAATACCATGACCCACCGTTTACACTTCAGGAGCTGAAAACCGCGGTGGAAAGTTTCAACCCGAAGAAGGCACCCGGGGCAGACGGTCTCACCGCTGATATCTGCGCCCAGGCGATATCCCGGGACCCAGGGACGTTTCTTGCACTAGCCAATAAGTGCCTGGAGCACGGACACTTCCCTGGAGCCTGGAAAGAGGCCACGGTGGTAGTCCTTCGGAAGCCTGGCAAAGACACTTACACCGCCCCAAAATCGTACAGGCCTATCGGCCTCCTACCGGTCTTAGGCAAAACACTGGAGAAACTAATGGTAGCAAGGTTAAAGTGGCACCTGACACCGCGGCTCAGTACTCGCCAGTACGGCTTCATGCCTCAGAAGAGCACTGAGGACTCCCTCTATAACATGATACAACACATCAAAGGGAAGCTGAACGACAAGAAGCTGATCACTGTCGTGTCACTTGATATAGAGGGAGCCTTCGACAACGCATGGTGGCCGGCCATAAGGACCAGACTGGCTGAGGAAAAGTGCCCGGTGAACATCAGAAGGATGCTGGACAGCTATCTGACTGGTAGGAGTGTCAGAGTAAGGTACGCAGGCGCGGAGAGCCTGAGGCAGACAAGCAAGGGGTGCGTGCAGGGGTCTATTGGCGGTCCGATTCTCTGGAATCTCATACTTGACCCGACAGACGAAGGTGGTGACGGGTGCAATGCGGGCGAAGGCGCCCCCGCGCCTGTCGCCCGCCCGTCGCCACCATGAAGAGGGAGAAGACCGCGTCTTCTCCGACCTCTTCTTCTTCTGCGGAGCGGCGCTGCGAGAGGGTCTTCCTCCCGCGCGCGCTCCGCCGCCTCCTTTTGCGAGACTACGTCCTCGCAAAAGGAGGCGACCGCTGACCAGGCCCCCTCGCTCCCCAGCATGGCGTTGACCACACCGGGAAGCGAGAGGTCCTGTCCGATCTCCGCGATCAGACTGCGGCGCGGCTCGGACCAAGCTGGGCACACTTCGAGGGTGTGCTGCGCCGTGTCCTCCGCCGCGCCGCAGTCGTGGCACGCCGGGGCTTCCTCCCTCCCGATCCGGTGCAGGTACGTTCCGAAGCAGCCATGCCCGGACAACACCTGCACCAGACGGAACGAGAGGAAACCATGGGACCGCTCGAGCCAGGCCCGGAGGACCGGACCGAGCGCGTCCAACGTCCGGCGGCCAAAGGTGGCGGTGGCGAGGTCCTCCGTCCAATGGAGGACGATGGCGTCCCTCGCCTCCCGCCGCACGGCCTCCCGCTCTTCGGCGACGGGGCGCTCCCCGAGCGCCCTGCGATGCGCCGTCCACTCATACACCCTGGCCAGCACCCAAAGGTAGGCCCTCGCCACCCGCAGTGCAATGGCCCTTTGGGGCTTGCGGATGGCGGTCGCGTTCTCCCTCCTGTGGAGGGAGTCCGCCCAAATGGGGGCCCCGTACTGGGCCATGCTCCGCAAGATGCCGGCATAGAGGCGCCGGCATTTCGCCTTGGGCCCCCCCAGGTTCGGGAGGAGCCACGAGAGGGCGTCCGCGGCCTTCAACAGGCGCGTCGACAGCCCGCTGAAATGCGGGCCGAAGCGCCACCTGTCGTCCAGCACCAGGCCCAGATATTTCATCCGGGGCTGGACCTCTATACGGACGCCCTCCACGACGATGTGGGCGTCGGGTGGGCAGCGCTGCCGAGGCCCGCGAAAGAACACGGCCTCGGTCTTGTGCAGCGCCAAGCGCAGGGCCTCCCTAATGCAACCTAACCTAAACTAACCTAACCTTTTTTTTTTTTTTTTTTTTTTTTTGTTGCGAGGTGGAAAATCCGGAAACGGATGTCCTCCGCCTGGGGAGGGCGGAGGGGTCTGTCAGGCTCCAACTGACTAAAAACCACCCCGGTGTTCCCTCGCACACTTGCGTCTGGGGGCAGCGGGAACGAATGTGACTTCCGCTGCCCCGGACTAGTGCCGGCCCGCTCGACCAGTGCGGGCCTCGTCCCTGGGGGGAGTGAGGTGTACTCCCCCCGTTACGTCCGTGAGAGGCGCGCGTGGAACACTACGCGCCGCCGTCTCGGGTCCATTATGATGGGGGGCGACGGATGTCCCCGAATCCGTCGCCCCTGGACCTGTTTAGGGGGGCCGGAAGAGGGCGTTATCCGCCCTCTGCCGACGCCCGGTGCGTCTGCTGCGGGATGGGAAGGAACTCGAGATTTCCCTCTCCCTCTCCGCAGCTTCCTTCTGCGACATGACGGTTTCGCAGAAGGACACCACCGCGTCCCAGGACTCTGTGCTGTCGACCATCGCGTGAGCAACGGTCGGCAGCGACAGGTCTCCACCTATCTCTGTCACGAGGGCACGGCGCGGCTCGTCCCACGCGGGACATTCTGCCAGCGTATGCCGCGCCGTATCCTCCGGACACTGGACGCAGTGATGGCACCGAGCGTCCGGCTCCCTGCTTATGCGACACAGGTACTTCCCAAAGCAACCATGCCCCGAGAGCACCTGCGTCGCCCGAAACGTCAGGGAGCCGTGCTTCCTCCCGAGCCAGTCGTCGAGAACTGGCCGGATCGCCTCGATTGTGTCGAGGCCGGCGGAGGGATGGTCAAGCCTCCTCCGCCATTCCGCCACCATGACCTGTCGGAGCTGAGACCGGTGCAGCGTGATCTGTCGCTGCACCAGCCTTTCGCCCCGATCCTTGGCGTCCTCGCGCCACTGATGTAGCGTCGCGAGGGCTTTCGCCTCCAGGTCCCACGGCGGGGATCCGGCCAGTACACAAGCCGCCTCGTAGGAGATCGTGCGATATCCCCGTATGACCCTGACGGCCATCGCTCTCTGCGGTTTGCGCAGAACTGCGATAGTGCGGGCCGTCAGGTCCGTCGCCCATACTGGGGCCCCGTAAAGGGCCATGGATCGCACGATCCCCACGTACAACCGCCTACAGGCGGAGCTCGGGCCCCCCAAATTGGGAAGCAGCGTTGAAAGCGCGCCCGCCGCGCCCATCAACTTGGGCACCAGCCGCTGAAAGTGGGGTCCGAAGTCCCAACGGCTGTCGAGCACCAATCCCAGGTACTTCATGGTTGACTCGACAGCGATCCGGGCCCCCCCGACCACTATGTGTGATCCCAGCGGCGGCGCCCGTCGGGGGCCATGAAACGCAATGGCCTCCGACTTGTTGAGGGCCACCTCCAGGCCCAGGCGTCGTATGCGGCTCACCACCTGCGAGACCGCAGCCGTAGCCAGCAACGCTGCTTCCCTGTACGAGCTCCCCCGGGCAATGACCAGCGTGTCGTCCGCATAACACGTCAGGTTCGCACCCGGTGGAAGCTCGCACCGCAAAACCCAGTCGTAACCGATGTTCCACAAGGGAGGGCCCAGAACCCAGGTAGCAAGCTGACGTCAGCAACGTATATGTGACGTCAGTCATAGGTCATATTAAGGTCGGTAATTTATTCGTCTGAAGCGTACGTCTTACTGACGTCAAATAAGGGTCATTATGTGGACGTACTATATTTAGCCGAAAGAGAACGTCTTGTTGACGTCCAATTAAGGTCTGAATCTGGACGTCCTATATTCGGTGGAAAGAAAACGTCTTACTGACGTCAAATAAGGGTCAGTATGTGGACGTACTATATATGGCCGAAAGAGAACGTCTTGCTGACGTCAAATAAGTGTCTGAATCTGGACGTACTAAATTCGGTGGAAAGAAAACGTCTTACTGACGTCAAATAAGGGTCATTATGTGGACGTACTATATTTGGCCGAAAGAGAACGTCTTGTTGACGTCCAATTAAGGTCTGAATCTGGACGTCCTATAGTCGGTGGAAAGAAAACGTCTTACTGACGTCAAATAAGGGTCAGTATGTGGACGTACTATATATGGCCGAAAGAGAACGTCTTGCTGACGTCAAATAAGTGTCTGAATCTGGACGTACTAAATTCGGTGGAAAGAAAACGTCTTACTGACGTCAAATAAGGGTCATTATGTGGACGTACTATATTTGGCCGAAAGAGAACGTCTTGTTGACGTCCAATTAAGGTCTGAATCTGGACGTACTATATTCGTTGGTAAGAAAACGTCTTACTGACGTCAAATAAGGGTCATTATGTGGACGTACTATATATAACCGAAAGAGAACGTCTTGCTGACGTCAAATAAGTGTCTGAATCTGGACGTACTAAATTCGGTGGAAAGAAAACGTCTTACTGACGTCAAATAAGGGTCATTATGTGGACGTACTATATTTGGCCGAAAGAGAACGTCTTGTTGACGTCCAATTAAGGTCTGAATCTGGACGTACTATATTCGTTGGAAAGAAAACGTCTTACTGACGTCAAATAAGGGTCATTATGTGGACGTACTATATTTAGCCGAAAGAGAACGTCTTTTTGACGTCCAATTAAGGTCTGAATCTGGACGTCCTATATTCGGTGGAAAGAAAACGTCTTACTGACGTCAAATAAGGGTCATTATGTGGACGTACTATATTTAGCCGAAAGAGAACGTCTTGTTGACGTCAAATTAAGGTCTGAATCTGGACGTACTACATTCGGTGGAAAGAAAACGTCTAACTGACGTCAAATAAGGGTTATTATGTGGACGCACTATATTTGGCCGAATGAGAACGTCTTGCTGACGTCAAATTAGGGTTTAAATCTGGACGTACTAAATTCGGTGGAAAGAAAACGTCTTACTGACGTCAAATAAGGGTCATTATGTGGACTTACTATATTTGGCCGAAAGAGAACGTCTTGCTGACGTCAAATTAGGGTCTGGATCTGGACGTACTATATTCGTTGGAAAGAAAACGTCTTACTGACGTCAAATAAGGGTCATTATGTGGACGTACTATATATGGCCGAAAGAGAACGTCTTGCTGACGTCAAATAAGGGTCAGAATCTGGACTACCATATTCAGTGGAAAAAGAACGTCCTACTGATGTAAAATATGAATCATTATCTGAACATTTTCTGGAGGTACATTATATTCGGTGGAAAGAAAACGTCATAATCCACGCAGACTAGGCATGAAATATACTTGCCATATTCAATACCAGGGCTTTCCAGTACAAGTGTGCAAAAAAACCTAGGTCGAAAACCAGGTTTTAAAATACTTGAAAGTATTTGGTAGAGTTCGGTCTAGTTCCTATCCTACCGTGCCAGAATAATATTTAGACTATCTGCTTAGGCATGTTTATAGATTGGCGACTATATTTTCGTTCAAAGTTTTATTTTCTAGCTATTTAAAAAAAAAACACAAAAAAACTGTTTTATTTATTTACACACTTTTTCTAATTGTTTAATAGGTATACTCGCGAAATAACTTCTTTGAAATGAATTAGGTACGTCACGGTCAGTTCAACGACAACTGACAAAAACAAAATGAAAACAAAATATTTACTTGTTTTGAAACGTAACTTAGTAATACTATACTTTCGTTCACGCTATTATGTGTCTTATTTCTACATCAGTATGGAAAAATGGCGCGAACAAGTCTACAAAATGGCTGCGCTACCCATGCCGCTAACCGACCGCGACCGCCCCGCGGCGCAAGCCTCGAGCCGCCTGCGCCGCGAGCCCTGCTCCCGCAACCGCGCCGCGAGACTTGCGCCGCCCGCGCTAAGCCCTGTACTTCCAGGGTTTAAAATACTTGCATAGGATAACAATCCATGTCGTCTTACAAATAAGGATCATTATCGTATTTGCGAAAAAAAAAACTTTTAACTTCAAAGTTTTTTTTTTTCGCAGATACGATTGTGCGCCTTATTCATATGAAGACAAGGGTTAATTTCCTATGCAAGTACCTTTCAAGTCTGGTTTCTTCTAATCTAACTTGCCCGCGCGGCCACGCCTTGCTATAACTTTAATACTTGCAAGTTTTTCTCACTCGTACCAGGGCGCCCTGGTTGGAAGCAAAGCCCTGGTTTCAAAACCTGGTTGCGTAAATACCTATGTCTCATCCCTACAGACGCCAAGCTCGAACGAACGCCAGTGATTTCGCGGCAATTTGACCGCTTCCGACCGCGGCGATACAAAACACATGTAGTTCGCAAACTACAAGGTACCTACCTACTGTGACAAAATGACACATACGGTTATAAAGTTCCTCTCATAGAGAGGAGGCATGTGTCCCAGCAGTGAGAACATTAATAGGCTGATGATGATGATGTTGTAAAGTTGAATAAACAAGGAACCTAAATATAAAGAAATCAAGAAGTCTAATTTGTAACCCCCCCGACCCTTGCTCGAGCCAGCCCGCGATGCTGAGCCCTTAGTTTTAAATCAGCCCCTAAATAATGAAATCACTCAGATCCAGCCTGTCCCTTTGCTGCCCTCCCCAAGCGACACCCTAAGCCGAGGCCCGAACCCCGCAGGGGGTGCCCTTAGCGAGCTGTCGCTTAACTCAGATAATTTTGCTGCCCTAGCTGGAGGCCTTAAATTCTAGGCATCCATAGGATTAGACCGGTTAAGCAGTAGCCAGCCTCAGAGGCTGAATTGCGAGATGCCATAAATAAAAAAAAAAAAAAAAAAAAAACTAATTTGTAATTTTTAATTTAAAATTCTCACAGGTCCTAGCTGTCACCTGCTTTGCAGTGTTGCCAATGTATGGTAATTTACCCTTAATTCAGGGTAAAAATAAAAGCACAGGTTAATATTTAGGGTAAGAAAAATATAGGGAACTTTGTTAGCGTAAAAATATTTTGCATATTCTCTCCTCAGAACCCAGTAATTTTGACAAAAACATCTACAGATTGCTATGAGCAACTATCTTGATCTTTCCCACTCCTGAGCGACTAACATAGAGTATGCAAACCTTACTGCTACGTTTGCGAGTACCACGGTAGAAAAACCTCCTATCCTATTACTCAATACTCACTGAGCGAGGCCTACTTACTCGTAAATTCCCAAAATGTTGTGAAAAATTCGGTATGTTTGTAACACTTGAATGGAATTATTCCAATTATTTTAAAACAAACAGACACAGTAAATCAGACGGTTTACGCTACGTTGAGATGCTATTGTTCGTTACTCTTCGTTCCGGAGTGACACTTAAAAAGCTTTATCTGAAAAGTTGAAACATAAATGGTGTAAAAATAAGTGTCTGTTTATTTGACAGATTATAAAATTTATTTTAAGTGCACAAATCGGCATGGATAAATCTACATATAAATGACGCCAACAAAACAGTACAATAAAAGTTAGGAAATAAAAATTTCAGGTTTACTTCCAAAAACACAAGTTGGGATGATTTTATTTCTCTCGTCTGAATTAAAGTCAGAGTCATTAAATACTTTTTATATTGACGTCGGTATCATGTATATAAACTGATATACATAATTAGGTACATACTAATACATATACAGGGTGTAACGGAAAGGGTATATACATACTTAAGGGTGTGCTACAGACCCATCAAACTGAACATGTTTCTCCATCGGACAAACATCGTAACGGCGAAAAAAATATCTGCTACCCCATACAATATTTCAATACCTATTCCACCCAATGTATGGGGCAGCTGATATTTTTTTCGCTAAAACGATGTTTGTCCGATGGAGAAAAATGTTCAGTTTGATGGTCTGTAGCACACCCTTAAGTATGTATATACCCTTTCCGTTACACCCTGTATAAAACGATCAAATAAACTAATATATATTATAATTAGAGATCGGATATTCGGATGCATATTTACCTAAAGTTTGATTGTTGACTAGTATGGACCGCGCGTCAGTATGGGAAAAGGAGTTTATTTAAAAATAAAAACTAGTCTAGTTACTTTTTCGTTTAGCTCCAAATGAATTATACCCAGACATATTTAACATTTTGTTTAAGCATCCGACATTTCAGCACAAAAATACGAATTCAAATAGTTGTTGATTTTTTTTCCTTCATTTTCAACAAACTTGTCAGGTTTTAAATAAATTTAAAATATTCGTTACGATATTTTGTGTACTACATTATACTTACTAAAGAATTATGAAATTTCGCATTCCCGCGACAAAAATTGGCATTTAAATAGCCGCTTCCATACTTTTGTAGCTTTTGCCAGGAAAGAACGTACTTAGGTAAATATGCATCCGAATATCCGTTCACTAATTATAATACATTAGTACAAATAGTCCTTAATACGAGAAACCTTACAATAATTAGTAAGGCTACTAATGACTGACTAGGATGCGAGCAATTTAGTCTGACTTTAAATAGAAAATTAAAAGAATTGAATAGAAAAAAAAAGGATCGTGTGGTTTTATGAAACCACGGTAGAAATGAAACTTTTTTTCACACTATAGCGCGAAGTAGGTAGACCAAGGAGTAGGGATAAAGTGAAAGGCACTCTGACGAGCGCCTTTGAATTTATCCCTCCTCCGCGGCCGACCGTCAGCGTCACGCGACATGCAACACACAGACGAAAAAGTTTGAGACGATGTCATAAAAGTTTCACTTTAATTAGAAGATTTTTAATAAAATTATTAAACCTTAAAAAATTACCTTAGAAAATTACACGACCGTTTAAAGTATCCACTCATAAAAGACTACATTTTAAAAACTTCGCGTAAATTTTATTTGTATAAAAACCCAGCACACCGTAACATCATAATATTGTCAATTGGTAAAACTAGACCCAGTACATTACCGTACGCCCGTACGTACAATCGATACCGACTGCCCCATCACTATTTCCTCCGTGATGCATCATGACGACAGCTCGCTTACTAGCCGACGCCGCTCGACCGGCCGGAGAATATGTGATCTTTTTGCGAACTACCCGCTACTTACCCTATATTAGTTATAACATATTATAATAATAGCGTACATTTTGTAAAACTAAATATTTTAACTTATGTGGGTCCGTACTAAGACTTGCACATACCCCGTAGCTGAACATTTAATATTATGTAAGTTCAACCATTGTAAAATAATATTTAGTAATAACATGTTTTAATGTTTATTACGGCGATAGCAGCCTCTGTAACGATATAAATCGTGATTTGTGTACAAATAGATCGTTTGTAAACTGTATGGCCTTGAAAAATCAAATCAATAAAATTATTATTAAATGAAAAAGAAAACTTTGTTTTTCTTTTTCATTTAGTAATAATTTTGTGAAAAAAAAAAAATGCGATTTGTGCGGGTTTTTTTCATCAAAACCTGAATTTTGGGGGGATTTCGGGGAAAGTTTGAGGGGAACGCGAGACGGCCATCTGGCAACACTTTTAACAGTTTTTGATTACGTAGGTAGCACAACAACCAGTGGTTGTTGGCTCCATGGTTAAAACCCATTTATACGACTGAAAGTGTCTACGACTGAAAGACTATTATCTATGGTCATGAATAAAAATATTAAAAAAACAAACAGTTTTTTCGTTGGCGGGAACTGTCTGTGTCTGTGCAAAGCGTTGGCCGTTGGCGTCGCGTCGAAACTTGAATTGCGAACTTACATTGGCTTACAAAGAAGTACATTATGTATAATGTGGTACAGTTTTCTGAAAAAGAAGGAGGAACGGTATCTGTTGTGGTTAACAAGTGGTTAACTCCAAAAAAAACTGAGATTTACTGGCCGCCAACAAAGGAAGTTAAAGCATTTGATAAATTGCTACTTCAGTGCGCTTCTCCAAACGAGCAATGGTCACTGTATGGAATTGAAAGGGTGTTCTATGAAACAGGTAAGTTTTTCAAAATCATACTTCATTCTAAGTGAAAGCGCCTCCTCTTTAATCGTGTAGAGGACCTCTACACGATTAAAACCCATTCCTTAGAACACCACTGTGGTGGTGAGTTCGTTTGGTAACCATTGTACCCTGATTGTACCACGTTTAGTATAATAATTAGGTGCTGGTCTTGTGCAGCGCGCAGGCGATGTGATACTTCAGTCCTGTCGTTTGTAACAAGTCGGCGCCACCGATGCCGCCCGCGACATGTCGCAAGCACGCATCACGAGCCCTGGGTAAATAAGACAAGACCTATTTCGGTCAGTGGGTCGTCGGGCGGATTTTCAATGTAATTTTTTACTAGCGCCTATCATGTGACCGTGGTCTTTATTGCATTTAAAGGTAATTTTACTGTATGTTAGTGCATTCCTTCGTACGCCTTTCAAAGATCCGTAGCTCCATAGCTACGAGATTTGAAAACACCGCCACCCATTGCAATGTCCTTGTCTGACATCCATGAACCTTGGAATACCTACAATTAAATAAATTGTGTTAACTTCTTTACCAATACATGTTTGTTTCGGCTTTTAGATCAGTTGGATAAGGCCAAGAAAAAGCTGAAATTGGTGGAATTCACATCAGATATCCAGACGGAGGAAGAATCTGAAATTACAGCAAGGAAACGCACAATAAAAAAAAATAACAGATATGTATCATCATCAGATGATGAAGATGAGTGTGATCTTACACGGCCTCCACCCTTAAAGAAACCTTTAAGCAGCTGTAATTAACTAGCTTCTACTATTTTTTATTTATTACATTTACTTTTGTTTTTAAAGATATTTTGTATTGCAGATCTTCACTCTCCGAGGTTAAATAAAATTAAAAGTGGATTGATACCACATGCTATTCAATCAAATAAATTTGATACCAATGCTTCAAACAATAACAGCGAAGCTCTGACCTCACCCGGAGTCAGCAAAGAGATATCAGAAAGTTATCATTTAACAAATAATAATAGTGAACTTCCAGGCTCCTCTGATCTTGAACTTGGCTCATGCACACCAGGATTTCTTCCTGTTTGTAACAATTCCAAATGTGGTAAGTGTCATATAACTGATATTTATTGTTACTTACTTTGATTACTTTTATTAAAGAAGGTGAACTGGATTCTGTCTATCGCTTAACTTGTCCATGTAGCCTCATTACATTACTCTCATTATTATTCGTTCAGGTCTTCAAGATAAAGTTCTTTCACTATTGGCGCACATAAAAACCCAAAATGACATGATTCTGTCAATTTTGCAAGAAAAAGGAAATGCCGAACCAGAATGCCAGCTGAAAACAGATATTAAATTTCCTTTGGAAACACCGGAAGATTTGGACACAGTAGAACGATTATTGGCTGTCCAAGATAATTATGCTAATGTGGTAAGTTGAAGTTTGATATGTGATAGCTGTTATATATTTGATTCTCGTTTTAGGAAAATAGTGTGTATGATAAGCGCAAGTATTAAGTAGTATTTTTAGTGTTCTGTACCCAACATGTGTCAAAGGAACCGTATGACTAAGCCTATAGTGTGTTTGTCTGTCTGTCTGTCCTTTAAACGGCTGTATATCTCATACCACAATAGATATGTAAAGCAAACATTTTTTTACTAAAGTTAACAAATTCTGTTTTGTATTTTCATTTGCAGGTAGCTTACTTTAAGAGTCTTGGTGGAAAGGGCATTAGCAATAAAGTATCAAGAGTTATGAAAGTTGCAATATCTGACTCTATGGCAAGCAAGTACAATTTCTATGGAAAAAGGTCGAACAAAAAAGCCTTTTCAGAGCTACGTCTTCAAGTGTCTATTGTTGGTAAGTGTTTAATTTATAGTTAACTTAGTTAACATTCCATTTTCGAATAGTATTCATGTTATTGACCTTTTTTTTCTTTACAGATAGCCTAAAAAGTACTGGAACCACACAAAAAGACATTGAAGACAGTATAAAAGTGTGGCTCAAGCATGCGCCGGAACGAACTAAAAAGCGCTTGTCACAACTTCGCCAATCAACTATCCAATGAGTGTAGAATGTAGATGATAGAAATGCCACACAATAAAAAAACTGTGGCAGGTGAGCGTCAAATGTTTCGAAGAGTAAGAAAGGAAAAACAAAAAATTCTTTTGGAGATACACCAGTCTGGTGAGCTAAGAAATACCTTACAGCCATCATTAAGTAATTTATTATCTCTACAAAGTACATCCACTTATACAGATTATAGAAGTATTCCTGAATATAGAACCAATTCTGAGACAAGTTTTGCTGAAAACATTTCAAGTTTGCATGCATCTTTAGGGAATAGTTATGTTTATGAACATGTCACAAAATCTGATAAATCAGTAGAAAATAATTATGTATATGACTATGCCTCACAATCTGATAGTAAAAAAGATTTGCCATCTCAATTAAGACGTTGGGCCACTGTAAAACACAAAATTCCCCACAATGCTCTTGACAGTCTGTTGAAAATTCTAAATCCAATTTGTCCTGAATTACCTTAAGATAGTAGAACCTTTTTAAATACGCCAATGAATATAATAACTATCTCTTTGCAAACTGGAGAAATGGTGCACATTGGTCTCTTTCATCAAATACTGGCACAACTAAAATTATACCGAGTTGACAACATTGAAAATAGAGAAATATTCTTGTCTTTTAATGTGGATGGTTTGCCCCTTTTTAAAAGTTCGTATATACAACTATGGCCCATACTAGGGTTGATAAAAAACTTTCAGTCTGCACAGCCATTTGTAATATCTCTATTCTGTGGAAATTCTAAACCTGCTCCCCTAAATCTGTATTTGGAACCTTTTGTTGGAGAACTGTGTAAATTACTTAGTGATGGAATTGATTTTGAAGGGACTCATTATACAGTCAAAGTACATAGTTTTGTCTGCGACGCACCAGCTAGGGCTTTTATCAAATGCACTAAATCACACGGTGGATACTCATCATGTGACAAATGTGTAGAACCAGGTGAATATATTCAAGGCAGAGTAATTTATAAGACTGTATCTGCTAGTAGGAGAACAGATTTACAGTTTCGCTTACAGTCTGATGAAGACCATCACCTTGGTGAATCTCCACTTGCGACCCTTCCTATAGATTTAGTTGCATTATTTCCCATTGATTACATGTACGCCGTATGTTTAGGAGTCATGAGAAAACTTTTAAATGTATGGGTCAGTGGTGACTTGAATGTTCGTTTAGGTAGTCGATTAGTGAAAGTTATTTCAGAAAAATTGCTTAACAATGCAATAGTAGTATTCCTGTGGAGTTTAACAGGCGGCCACGAAGCATCAATGAGTTGGCTCGGTGGAAAGCCACAGAGTTTAGAATGTTTTTGTTGTATACAGGACCAGTTGTTCTAAAAAATATTCTTCCGATCTCACTTTATGAAATATTTTTGTTGATTCACTGTGCTATAACAATTCTCATTTCTCCTAAACACATCCATAAAATAGGCACAAATTTAGCACACGAGTTGTTACTAATGTTTATAAAACACTATGCAACTGTTTATGGTTGGAAGTTTTTAGTTTATAATGTTCATATGTTAAGTCATTTGTGTGATGATGTTCGTTTATTTGGGGCGTTGGACAATTACTCTGCATTTCCGTTTGAAAATTACTTGGGTATGTTAAAGCATTTAGTTAGGTCACCTGACAAACCATTACTGCAAATTGTTAAACGATTAAAAGAAATGGAGCCATCACTGCCAAAATCTGAAGAGCAGTTACCAGCTGTTTCATATTGTAATAGTGTAGGACCAATGCCTATTGATAACAATGTTTACGAATGCTTTAAGAAACTCGTATGTGACGGTTTTGCATTGTATGCCAAATCCAATCGTGTAGCTGATTGTTATTGTTATGCAAAAGGCAAAGTAGTAGAAATACATAATATTCTGAGATGTAAAATAAATGAAAAGGAATGTTAGTTCATTTATGGAAAAGAGTTTGTTAAGTATGATTCATACTATACATATCCTTATGATTCTGCATTAGTTAGTATTTTCAAAGTCTCTGAAATTTGTTTAGATTACAAACTCTTTTCTATAAATGATATTATTTCTAAATGTATTGTTTTTCCCCAAGAGACAAATAGTAATTATTCTGTTTGTTTCCCAGTCCTCCATGTAAACTATGATTAAGGCTGATGCTCCAGGGTAGCCTGTGAAATTCAAATTTTCTTATGTTTTTTGCAATTTGTAGGCCAGTGCTTGATTGTATGTTGATCAAAATATTGGACGCGGCTGTAAGACGTATGTAGTTACAGAATTATAATCATCAATACAACCCTCCAAGTTCATGTAACCCGAGGAACTTTTTGAAGCTCAAAGTTGTTCCTCGAGTTACTGAACTTAGAGGGTTGTATTGATTTTAATGATTATAAATCCGTAACGACATACGTCTTACAGCCGCGTCCAATATTTTAATCAACATGCAACCTAGCAGTGGCCTGCAAACTGCAAAAAACGTAAGAAAATTTAATTTTGCGGGCTACCCTGGAGCATCAGCCTTAATGGGAAGCCACAGAGCTTAGAAGGTTTTTGTTGTTAGGACGAGTTGTTCTAAAAAAATATTCTTTTGATCTCACTTTCTGTTTTTTTTTTTTAATATAACTAGTTTTTGATTCGATTTTCTGTTTTTTCTTGTTTGCATTGCATCCCGTCCAGCTTGACGTTTGATTGGCTATTACAATATACATGATAAATATTATTGTGAAGTGCTTTTGGTCAATGATCTAAGTTAACATCATTGCACATACGAAAACATTTTCCTGTGTGGTGTAATGACGTCAACTTCATAGTCAAAAACGTCCTTTTTGCAGGCGTAAAGTGGTATTCCAATGAAATCCATTGTAATTGCCAATTAGACATCATTTTGAGGGTACGTCTCTGGAGACGTTCTACGAATGTCTTCAGGGACGACCTACTAACGTCTGTAGAAGACGACCTACTAACGTCTGTAGAAGACGACCTACTTACGTCTGTAGAAGACGACCTACTAACGTCTGTAGAAGACGACCTACTAACGTCTGTAGAAGACGACCTACTAACGTCTGTAGAAGACGACCTACTAACGTCTGTAGAAGGCGACCTGCTAACGTCTGTAGAAGACGACCTACTGACGTCTGTGGAAGACTACCCACTAACGTCTGTAGAAGATGACCTACTAACGTCTGTAGAAGACGACCTACTAACGTCTGTAGAAGACGACCCACTAACGTCTGTAGAAGACGACCTACTAACGTCTGTAGAAGACGACCTACTAACGTCTGTAGAAGACGACCTACTAACGTCTGTAGAAGACGACCTACTAACGTCTCTAGAAGACGACCTACGGACGTCTGTGGAAGACTACCCACTAACGTCTGTAGGCGGCGACCTACTGACGTCTGTAGAAGACGACCCAATAACGTCTGTAGGAGGCGACCTACTGACGTCTAGAAGACGACCTACTGACGTTTCTATAATACGTTCATATTACGTCTTTATAAGACGTCCTACTGAGGTCGTAAGAGACGTCGTGGGGCTATGACATATACACGTCATTTTGTACGTCCATGCGACGACTATTTACGACGTCAATTACGTCAGAAATGACTTTGAATGTACGTCGTGAGGACGAAAAATTGCTGCCTGGGAACCGACCCCTGTGGAACACCGCACGACATCTCGCGACGGCTATCGCCGTCACGTCCCATGTAGGTGACACACCTTCCCGACAGATAAGCCCCCACAATGTTGCGGAGGTAGAGAGGCACCCGGTGATAGCGCAGGGCCTCCCTAATGCAACCCCAGGGCAGAGTGTTGAAGGCGTTGGAGATGTCCAAGGACACCGCCAGCACCACCCCGCCCCGAGACACCGCTTCCTCCGCCAGGACTCTCACCCTCATTATGGCGTCAATGGTGGAGCGCCCACGGCGGAACCCAAACTGGCTGTCGTCCAGGTTCGGCCCCTCTGTACACAAGTGGCTGACGAGGCGGTCTGCGATAATGCGCTCGAGCATCTTGCCCGCCTCGTCTAGCAGCACTATGGGCCGATAACCGGACGACGAGTCCGCCGGGCGCCCTGCCTTCCTGAGCAAGACCAGCCGACCAGTCTTCCACCGGGTAGGGAACTGGCCCTGCTCAAGGCATGCCGAGAAGAGTCCTCTCAGTGGGGGCTCCAGGTCCTTCAAGGCGGGGACCAGAGCGCGGCCATGCACTCCATCGGGCCCCGGAGCAGTGTTTTTAGCCCGGAGCCGCAATAGGGCCGCGCCCATCTCTGCCTGTGTCACCTCTGGGATGGTTTCGCTGTCATCTTCTGGCTCTGCAGCTGTGTGCAGAACCATCGGCGGTGGCTCATACTCAGCTCTCTCAGGGAAGAGGGCCGAGACCACTCGCTCCAGGAACTGCGGCTCGAGACTTTCCGTTAGCGGGGGCGCCCACGGCCGAAGTTTCCCTCGGACCGACCGGTAAGGGCGCCCAAACGGATCCCCGTCTAAGCTCGCCAGCATTTCCTCCCTGGAGCGTGTCTTCGACTCGCCGATGGCCAGCCACAGAGCCAGCTTCGCCGCGCGGTACACCTCATACAGCGCGGCTTCCTCCTCAGGAACCCGTGGACGTCTTCTCCGGCACCGCGTGTACGGGCGTCTGGCGTCTGCGCATTCGACGCGCAGTCGCCCGATCTCGACAGACCACCAGTACAAGCGGCGCCGTGCGGACAGAGAGGAGACGCGTGGCATGCTTGCGTCGCAGATCTGCGTCATCGCATCGCCAAACCACTGCGCCTCCAGTTCGACGTCGACGGGACCGACGGTAGCCGACTCCCGAATCCAGGCTTGGACTATGGCGGCTTCTTCGAGAGCCTCCCTGTCGAGGCGTTTTAGCGCCCAACGCGGGCCGTCTCTTCGGGGCCCCGATTGGCGACGATCTCCAGCGGTCTGGGTGGAGACGTCGAAGCGGATGTATCGGTGATCCGATAGCGTCTCCACCTCCACTTCAACGTGCCAATCACGGACGCGGTGCACGACAGCAGGACTAGCGAACGAGACGTCCACTATGGACCCGCCCCGCTGCCGTACACACGTGTAGGCCGAACCCCGATTTAAGACGGCCAGGCCCGTCGTAATGGCCCACTCCTCTAGCACTTCGCCTCTCGGGTCCGTGATCGGGGAACCCCACGCCGCAGACTTGGCGTTGAGGTCACCGAGAAGCAAAATGGGTCGAGGGTGAGACTGGCCGACGACGGCTCCCAACTCGACAAGGAAACTCTCGAAGTCGGCGAGACTCCTGTTGGGCGAAAAATACGCCCCGATCGTGACGATCCCGTTCACAAGGGCTGCAACCCAACCGTGACCACGAGATACGTCGGAGAGAGTCGCGCCGATGATGGCCACCAGGCCGTCCAGATCCCCTGCCCAGTTATCCCGGGGGGGGACGAAATACGGCTCAGCGACCACCGCCACATTTATCAACCACTGCGCCATGCTCTGGAGCAGGAGATCCTGAGCTCTGGTGCAGTGGTTGATGTTCGCCTGGAGGAAATGGTACTGTGCCATCACTGGCACTCCATTTCCTCGGCGCTCCGTCCCACCACAGGCCGGGAGTCGGCCGAAGAGGTGCTAGGTTGCGGGGGGGTCGCGTCCCCCGCAGCCTTAGCCCAACGCTTGCTGCGCTTTTTGGGCGCGCCACAGGCTTTACCGCCTACTCTGTGCCCCGCGGACTTTCCTGCAGCTGCACAAAGACTGCAGTTTGGGTCGGCGGAGCACTGGGACGCCTTATGGCCAGGCTGACTGCAGCGATAACATAAATCGCTGCGGTCTGTGTCGCAGGTGCACAGTGCCCGGACGTGCCCTTTCTCCAGGCACCGGTAACACTGCATGGCCCTGGGTGCCAGGAGTTTTACTCTGGCTGACACCCAGCCAACTAGAAGACGTCCCGCATCCGCGATCTGCCTCGCCGCAGCCACCGGACACCGCACCCATATAGTGCCAAGCCCGCCAGCATTGACGCGGATGCCACCCGCCCGTACATTTTCGGGCGAGCAGCCGCCGCTGCGGGCTATGGCCGCCACCACCTCCTCCGGGGTCACTGAGTCGTCCAGCCCATCGACGCGCACCTCAGCGGTCTTCATGGGCCTGGACACCCGCGCCTCCTCGGGGTTCAGGACGTCCCTCAGTTTCGCAGCTAGAGCGTCCGCTCTCTCGGTACTGCTGGTCCCCGCCAACTCAAACATTTTGGCCCCCGTGGCTGCCGTCCTGAAACGGAAGCCGTCCGGGGTACCAAAGTCAGCGAAGACCAGCTTGCTCTTCGCGTCCGCCAGTACCTTTTGGTAGGTGACGCCTCTGTCTTTTGCTTCGGGCTGAAGCGTCACCACCACTGCCTCTGAGCGAGGAACGCGGATCTTGGGTGTGCTCTGGATTTGCCCCCCGGAGCTCCGCGCTTTCTTGGCCTTGCGGCCCCTCTTCTGCCTCTTCTTTCGGCTTTCCGCCGTCTTCCAGGCACCCTCATGTTCTTTGGGGGACGAGCTGCCCCCCTCAGTGGGCTCTCTCGTCCCTTTCACGGCCTTTTTGGCCCCCTCTGCAGGCTTTTTGGGCGCCATCCCCCCCCCCTGGGTGGAGATGTCGAACCGCACGTATCGGTGGTCCGACAAGGTCTCCACCATCTCAACCCGCCAGTTCACGACGCGGGCGGCCAGCGCGGGGGTGGCGAACGTGACGTCCACCACCGACCCACCCTGTTGCCGCACACACGTGTGGACCGTCCCCCTGTTGAGGAGGGACATACCGCTTGAGGCCGCCCAGAACTCAACGGCGCGTCCCCGGACGTTGCACCCGGCGGCCGGGTTGCCCCAGGCCGCCGACTTGGCGTTCAGGTCGCCCAACACCACGACCTGGCGAGGCGCCGCCCTCCCTACGACTGCAGTGAGGACCTCCAGGAAATCCTCAAAGTCCGAGAGAGGGCGGTTTGGGGAGAAATAGACCCCGACCAGGGCCATGTCCCCCCACGCGGCGGCCACGTATCCCGGTCCCCTCTCTAAGAGCGAGAGGGGAGGGGAGTCCGTGGAAGACCGCGCCACCAACGCCACCAGGCCGTCCCGGTCACCCAGCCAACGGCCAGGGACCGAGTAAGGCTCGGCGACCACCGCCAAGTCCACCAACCACTCAGCCATTGTCTGCATCAGCAGATCTTGGGCTGCCCTGCAGTGGTTGGCGTTCGTCTGAAGGATGCGATGTTCGACTATATCCATCAGTCGGACATCGCACCCCCCTCCGCAGCCGCCGCAGGAACGGCGGTACCAGCAGCCGCAACAGGCCTGGTTGGCGCCTGTACTTTGCCACGCTTAGGGGGAGGATTGCAATTCCCCCTCCTCATAACGTGGCCTGCCGGACCACGGTTGGCGGACTCCCTCCTGTGGAGGGAGTCCGCCCAAATGGGGGCCCCGTACAGGGCCATGCTCCGCAAGATGCCGGCATAGAGGCGCCGGCATTTCGCCTTGGGCCCCCCCAGGTTCGGGAGGAGCCACGAGAGGGCGTCCGCGGCCTTCAACAGGCGCGTCGACAGCCCGCTGAAATGCGGGCCGAAGCGCCACCTGTCGTCCAGCACCAGGCCCAGATATTTCATCCGGGGCTGGACCTCTATACGGACGCCCTCCACGACGATGTGGGCGTCGGGTGGGCAGCGCTGCCGAGGCCCGCGAAAGAACACGGCCTCGGTCTTGTGCAGCGCCACCTTCAATCCCAGGCGGCGGATCCTCTCTGCAACCAAGGATCCGCCAGCCGAGGCCAGACAGGCCGCGTCCCCGAAACTCCTCCCCCGTGCAGTGAGCAGAGTGTCATCCGCGTAGCAGATGACACTCGTGCCCGGGAGGAGGGCTCCCCGCAGCAGCCAATCGAACCCGATGTTCCACAGCGGGGGCCCAAGCACCGACCCCTGTGGAACACCGGACTCTGCGCCGTACCGCCTCACTGTGGCCGTCTTGTCTACGAGGAGGACCTCTCGGTCCTCCAAGTAGCTGGCCAGGAGGCTCCGCAGATATTGGGGCACTCCGTGATACCGGAGCGCCTCCAATATCGTCGAGTGGGGCACGGAGTTGAAGGCATTGGCAATGTCGAATGACACCGCCAGCACTCCGTCCCCCGACTCGACTGCCTCCTTCACCTGGCCCTTGAGTAGGGCCAGCGCGTCGATCGTCGAACGCCCACGACGGAAACCAAATTTGGCGTCCGACAGATCCGGCCCCACATCCCGCAAATGGCTCCCGAGCCGGGAGGCGACTATCCCCTCGAACAATTTACCGACCTCATCGAGCAACACGACGGGCCGGTATGCCGAGGGGGAGTCCACCGGGCGTCCCGCCTTTCGGAGGAGGCAAAGCTGCCCCTCCTTCCACAGTTTCGGGAACTTCCCAGCCGAAAAGCACGCGCTGAAAAAGTCCCGAAACCTGTCCTCCATCTCGGAGGCAGCTATTGCCACCACCCGTGCGGGGACGCCGTCCGGCCCGGGGGCCGTCTTCTTGGCGCGGAGGCTGAGTACCCCCGCGTAGATCTCCGCCGCCGTCACCGGGGGGACCTCCTCCTCCGGCGAAGCCGCCCCTTGCGGGGGATCCATTGTTGGTGGGGTGAAGTCGGTCCTGCGCGGAAACAGGGACCGGACCACCCCATCCAGCAGTGCTGGCTCGAGGGTCTCCGACAGTGGGGGACCATAGGGGCGGAGCTGGTTCCGCGCCGCCTTGTATGGCCTCCCATAGGGATCCCTGTCGAGACCCTCCAGCATCTCGGCCCTCGCCGAGTCTCTCGCAGCGCCCATTGCAGACTTGAGGACCGTCGTCGCCTCTCGGTAGGAGGCGTATAGGCGGTCCTCTTCTGCCCGGACTCGGTTTAGGGCGCTGCGCCGCCGGCTGCGCGCGTAGGCCCTTCTGGCCGCCACGCAGGCGGTCCGAAGCCCCTCCAGCTCCTCCGTCCACCAATAAACGGCGCGACGGGGAGGCGGACGGCGAGACCGAGGCATGCTGGAATTGCACACCTCGGTCAGGGCCCCTCTGATCCGAACCGCTGCGGCGTCCACGTCCAGGACCTCAACAGGGGGCGACAGCCAGTCCTGGAGGAAAGCCGCCTCCTTGGCTGCCTCCCGGTCCAGGCGGGTGAGTGCCCACCGCGGGAAGGGAGATTGCCCAGCGCGGGCCATCCCCCCCCCCTGGGTGGAGATGTCGAACCGCACGTATCGGTGGTCCGACAAGGTCTCCACCATCTCAACCCGCCAGTTCACGACGCGGGCGGCCAGCGCGGGGGTGGCGAACGTGACGTCCACCACCGACCCACCCTGCTGCCGCACACACGTGTGGACCGTCCCCCTGTTGAGGAGGGACATACCGCTTGAGGCCGCCCAGATCTCAACGGCGCGTCCCCGGACGTTGCACCCGGCGGCCGGGTTGCCCCAGGCCGCCGACTTGGCGTTCAGGTCGCCCAAAACCACGACCTGGCGAGGCGCCGCCCTCCCTACGACTGCAGTGAGGACCTCCAGGAAATCCTCAAAGTCCGAGAGAGGGCGGTTTGGGGAGAAATAGACCCCGACCAGGGCCATGTCCCCCCACGCGGCGGCCACGTATCCCGGTCCCCTCTCTAAGAGCGAGAGGGGAGGGGAGTCCGTGGAAGACCGCGCCACCAACGCCACCAGGCCATCCCGGTCACCCAGCCAACGGCCAGGGACCGAGTAAGGCTCGGCGACCACCGCCAAGTCCACCAACCACTCAGCCATTGTCTGCATCAGCAGATCTTGGGCTGCCCTGCAGTGGTTGGCGTTCGCCTGAAGGATGCGATGTTCGACTATATCCATCAGTCGGACATCGCACCCCCCTCCGCAGCCGCCGCAGGAACGGCGGAACCGGCAGCCGCAACAGGCCCGGTTGGCGCCTGTACTTTGCCACGCTTAGGGGGAGGATTGCAGTTCCTCCCCTTCATCACGTGGTCCGCTTGGCAGCCACTGGCAGCACAGACCGAGCAGTGCGGCGTGGCGACCTCACAGGAGGCGGTTTGGTGGCCCCCCATGCCACAGCGGTAGCAGGTGTCTGACCTGTCTACCGCGGACGGACACAGAGCCCGGGTGTGGCCGATGCCGAAGCACCGGAAACACCTCAGCGGCTGGTCCTCGAGTGCCCTGACCGCACCCGAGCTGAAGCCGACCGTCAGCCGGCCCTTCGCCAGGACGGCTCTGGCAGCGGGAATCGGGCACTCAAGGCGGACGGTGCCCATGCCACCGCGGCCGGGTCTTATGTCCCGACTCTGGACCGCCGCGACGTCGCAGCCCCCTAACGCTGCGACCGCCTCCACCACCTCGGCCCACCACCTGTGAGACCGCAGCCGTCGCCAGCAACGCTGCCTCCCTGTATGAACTCCCCCGGGCCGTGACCAGCGTGTCGTCAGCGTAACACGTCAGGTCCACGCCCGGCTGGAGTTCACCTCTCAGCACCCAGTCGTACCCGATGTTCCACAGGAGCGGGCCCACCACCGACCCCTGCGGAACACCGCACGACATGCGGCGCTGGTTGACGCCATCACGTCCCACGTAGGTGACACACCTCTCCGACAAATAAGCCCCAACGATTTGGCGGAGGTAGAGTGGCACCCGGTGGTACCGCAGTGCCTCCAGGATACAGCTCCAGGGCAGGGTGTTAAAGGCGTTGGAGATGTCAAACGACACCGCCACCATCACCCCGCCCCGAGACACCGTTTCCTCCGCCAGGAAACCTAACCTAACCTAACCTAACCTTTTTTTTTTTTTTTTTTTGTTGCGCGGTGGAAAATCCGGAAACGGATGTCCTCCGCCTGGGGAGGGCGGAGGGGTCTGTCAGGCTCCAACTGACTAAAAACCACCCCGGTGTTCCCTCGCACACTTGCGTCTGGGGGCAGCGGGAACGAATGGGACTTCCGCTGCCCCGGACTAGTGCCGGCCCGCTCGACCAGTGCGGGCCTCGTCCCTGGGGGGAGTGAGGTGTGCTCCCCCCGTTACGTCTGTGAGAGGCGCGCGTGGAACACTACGCGCCACCGTCTCGGGTCCAGTGATATGGGGGGCGACGGATGTCCCCGAATCCGTCGCCCCTGGACCTGTTTAGGGGGGCCGGAAGAGGGCGTTATCCGCCCTCTGCCGACGCCCGGTGCGTCTGCTGCGGGATGGGAAGGCACTCGAGATCTCCCTCTCCCTCTCCGCAGCTTCCTTCTGCGACAAGACGGTTTCGCAGAAGGACACCACCGCGTCCCAGGACTCTGTGCTGTCGACCATCGCGTGAGCAACGGTCGGCAGCGACAGGTCTCCACCTATCTCTGACACGAGGGCACGGCGCGGCTCGTCCCACGCGGGACATTCTGCCAGCGTATGCCGCGCCGTATCCTCCGGACACTGGACGCAGTGATGGCACCGAGCGTCCGGCTCCCTGCTTATGCGACACAGGTACTTCCCGAAGCAACCATGCCCCGAGAGCACCTGCGTCGCCCGAAACGTCAGGGAGCCGTGCTTCCTCCCGAGCCAGTCGTCGAGTACTGGCCGGATCGCCTCGATTGTGTCGAGGCCGGCGGAGGGATGGTCAAGCCTCCTCCGCCATTCCGCCACCATGACCTGTCGGAGCTGAGACCGGTGCAGCGTGATCTGTCGCTGCACCAGCCTTTCGCCCCGATCCTTGGCGTCCTCGCGCCACTGATGTAGCGTCGCGAGGGCTTTCGCCTCCAGGTCCCACGGCGGGGATCCGGCCAGTACACAAGCCGCCTCGTAGGAGATCGTGCGATATCCCCGTATGACCCTGACGGCCATTGCTCTCTGCGGTTTGCGCAGAACTGCGATAGTGCGGGCCGTCAGGTCCGTCGCCCATACTGGGGCCCCGTAAAGGGCCATGGATCGCACGATCCCCACGTACAACCGCCTACAGGCGGAGCTCGGGCCCCCCAAAGTGGGAAGCAGCGTTGAAAGCGCGCCCGCCGCGCCCATCAACTTGGGCACCAGCCGCTGAATGTGGGACTCCCCGGTCTGACCCGGTATACCCACTAAAACGACCCAGCGGCATTCCCGCTTCGTCCTAGTGGCGGGGGACTGGGAAACCGGCACAGCCTTTACTTCCAGTCCTCCGCCGACGATGACCCGCACAGCGGACCTCACGCCCTCCCCGTGGGGGGGGGGGGCGGGCCCGGGAATGACAGACGAAGGTGGTGACGGGTGCAATGCGGGCGAAGGCGCCCCCGCGCCTGTCGCCCGCCCGTCGCCACCATGAAGAGGGAGAAGACCGCGTCTTCTCCGACCTCTTCTTCTTCTGCGGAGCGGCGCTGCGAGAGGGTCTTCCTCCCGCGCGCGCTCCGCCGCCTCCTTTTGCGAGACTACGTCCTCGCAAAAGGAGGCGACCGCTGACCAGGCCCCCTCGCTCCCCAGCATGGCGTTGACCACACCGGGAAGCGAGAGGTCCTGTCCGATCTCCGCGATCAGACTGCAGCGCGGCTCGGACCAAGCTGGGCACACTTCGAGGCTGTGCTGCGCCGTGTCCTCCGCCGCGCCGCAGTCGTGGCACGCCGGGGCTTCCTCCCTCCCGATCCGGTGCAGGTACGTTCCGAAGCAGCCATGCCCGGACAACACCTGCACCAGACGGAACGAGAGGAAACCATGGGACCGCTCGAGCCAGGCCCGGAGGACCGGACCGAGCGCGTCCAACGTCCGGCGGCCAAAGGTGGCGGTGGCGAGGTCCTCCGTCCAATGGAGGACGATGGCGTCCCTCGCCTCCCGCCGCACGGCCTCCCGCTCTTCGGCGACGGGGCGCTCCCCGAGCGCCCTGCGATGCGCCGTCCACTCATACACCCTGGCCAGCACCCAAGCCTCCAACTCCCTCCTCGTACTAAGCCCGGCTTCTTGTTTAGAAGTCCGGACAGGGGTACTCTGGGTTCTGGTAAGAACCGGTGGAAAGTAGGAAAATAAGTTGTCAAAAGAAAAAACCGTCCCGCCTGCGCTAGGTCGCTAGGCGGACTCTGCCACTGCACAGTCGTCTCCCCAGGAGGCGTTGAGTGGACTCGAGGAACGGGTCTCGCGTCCAGGCCCCAGAGGCGCCTCTAGATCCTGGCGGCGAGACGAATCTCTCGAGTTGCCTCACCTGGAATCAACAATACGGGGCCCCATGATATAAAGGAAACTAAGGTACTTTCCTTGAGAAGGAATAGAGGTGACCGAGCTAGGGAACCGATGGTCTGAAAACCCTAGCCGATTAATATGGCCTGTGGCCAATACACCAGAATAGGCTTCGACTTTGGTTTGCCTAACCCCCGAGATGGGACAATAAGAAATAGGATTAGCCATGGGGCGTGTAATACTCACGGTTGAAAAATAGTGAAATCACTTGGCTGTGGGATTCGACCGGCTGGAGAACGGGTCCGCCTGTTTGATGGCGAATCCTCCTTAACGCATGGAATCCTGTAACGAATATCCTGGGATCACTACAATATCCTTTTAACGACCAGAGAAGGACTCTGAGAGCACTTTCCGACACTAATACACCCAAAATCCTTACCTTTTTAAAACATGAATTTAATTTGGTGTGTTCACCGAAGCGCGTTCAATCGCAAAAGGACGCCACTGACTTGTCTCTGGTAGTCCCTTCCTCTAACCAAAATTCGGCGGAACACTTACAAAATGTCCCATCGTCCAGGTAAAACTTTAAAGAGCCGTGATGACAGAATCACTACATCAAGATATTTAATTCTTGAAAATGCCTAACGACTGTCCAACATGACGTTTACACTCTGAAACAAATAACCCCCTTCGAAATCCAAGCTAACAAACTCCTTATTTCTCATTTCCAACAATATAGATGGTCTTGAGTGGGGTACCATTCCCCTGATTCCTTCGGCGAATTCAAAATGTATAACCTTGCAACACTCAAACCACAGATTAAAGATGGATTACGTTCCCCCGAACCTTCTAAAATAAAGTCTATATAAAAAAACTAATTTCGTTTCCGTTTACGGTAAAAAGACTAAAAATTATTAAGAATAGGTCCATACGATATTAGTTCGATGGCTTCCAAACAATATGCTAATTAATAAGTAAATTAATCGTTATCGATTAAAATTACCAAGGCGGATCTACAACCGCTAGATGTCGCCTCCAACTGTCAGACACTGACGTTTAGCTGAATGACATCTGGACCGACAACAAGCAATTGTCTTTCAATTACGATAAAATATATCTAATTTATTGTGAAAACCCGTTTAATTGGGTTTTGGAATGTGATTTAGTTTCAGAAAGTGTTAATAAGGAGTCCAGTGACGAAGTGCCGATGAAAGGATGACTCTTTCCATAAATCACAAGCCAAAATCATTTGCGCAGACTACAATGAACATTTCGCTTGGAAACCATTGAGATCAATATTGGAAACCTATCAATATACAACGTATGCTCGCAGGTAAATGTTAGGTACCAAAAAAAACAACGTAACAAGGTATAGAAGCGGCTGGCGCTCTCGAGGAAATGGAGTTGCAGGTGCTCAACGTCGGCAGCACACCAACTTTCCACACAGTACGCGGAACGACGCTGTGCTCGAGCGTAGTGGACATAACGGTCTGCACGTCGGAGCTACTCGGCCTGGTGGATGACTGGAAGGTGGTAGAAGGAGTGACGAGTTCAGACCACAACACCATCACCTTTGAGTTGTCACTGGAGAAGGCAAGGGGTACGCAAATTAGTAGAACAACACGCAATTTTAACAGCAAAAAAGCACACTGGGGCCAATTTCGTGAGAAATTGGTACAGTTCCTCACAGACCGTAAAATCACCCATTTGGAAATAGACGAAATTAAAAACAAAAAAGAGTTAGAATATATAATACATCAATATCAAAATACAATCATTGAGGCAGCAAAAACAAGCATACCCCTAATAAAGCCAATAAACAGGGTTAACTTACCATGGTGGTCGGAGGAGCTCGCCGCGCTGAAGAGTGCAGTCGCCACCAAAAAGCGTAGAATCCGTTGTGCAGCACCAGTTCGGAGAGATGCTGTCGTCGCTGAGTACCTGAAAATAAAAAACGAGTACGAGGAGAAAGAAAGGCATGCTCAAATAGAGAGCTAGAAGGGTTTCTGCGAGAGACAGGATGGAGAAACTCTCTGGGACGGGATATACCGTGTCATAGGCCGGACCAGGAAACGACACGAGGACTTGCCCCTGACCGTGAACGGAAAGGTACTGGACAACCTCCACTCTGCCGAATTGCTGGCAGAAACTTTCTACCCCGCGGACAAAAGGGAAGATGACAAGGAGGAGCACATGCGCACTAGAATGTTGGCTGAAAAAGTGAACGTCGTGGGGCATGATGAAAAACATGACCCACCGTTCACTATCGAGGAGCTAGACTCCGCAGTGCGCACATTCAACCCAAGAAGGCCCCCGGGGCGGATGGTCTTACGGCCGACATCTGCCAGCATTCGATTAACCACGATCCGGGAATTTTCCTTGCACTGGCAAACCGGTGCTTGGAACTGGGTTACTTTCCCGGGATCTGGAAGGAAGCCACAGTCGTGATCCTAAGGAAACCTGGGAAAGAGAGCTACACGGTTCCAAAATCCTATAGGCCAATTGGGCTTCTGCCGGTGCTGGGAAAAGTCCTGGAAAAAATGGTAATCAACAGAGTTAAATGGCACATTATACCGCAACTCAGTACTCGACAGTACGGGTTCATGCCCCAGAAGAGCACAGAAGACTCCCTCTATGATCTAGTTGGACACATTCGCGAAAAACTGGCGGAACATAAGCTGACCGTAATGGTGTCGCTAGACATAGAGGGAGCTTTTGACAGCGCTTGGTGGCCAGCTATCCGAACCCGACGGGCTGAGGAAAAATGCCCAGTAAATGTGCGGAGGGTGATGGACAGTTACCTCGAAAACCGAAGGGTCAGGGTCAAGTATGCAGGGGAGGAGGTAGTGAGGGAGACATCCAAGGGATGTGTGCAGGGATCGATTGGAGGACCGATACTCTGGAACGTCGTCTTGGACCCGGTACTAAAGGGGCTGGCGGAACGGGGGGACTACTGCCAAGCGTTCGCTGACGACGTGGTGTTGGTATTTGATGGCGACTCAGCGATCAAGATCGGGTGGAAGGCGAATGACGCCCTCGCCTATGTTTACCAGTGGGGTGTCAGTAATAAGATGAAATTCTCACCTCATAAGACAAATGCGATGGTAATAACGCGGAGACTGAAATACGACACCCCGCGGCTGAGCATGGGAGGGGTCGCCATTGGCATGACGCATGAGATCAAAATCCTGGGGCTAACTCTCGACAGCAAACTTACTTTCAACAAGCACACGGCCAACGTGTGCCAAAAGTCACTTGACTTCTATAAGCAGTTGTCGAGGGCTGCAAAGATCAGCTGGGGCCTCCACCACGACGTCATCCGCACCATGAACACGGCAGTAGTCGAATTCGTCATCCTGTATGCGGCGAGTGCGTGGGCATCGGCAGCCACAAAGAAGTGCGTGCGCGAAAATTTAAAGGTTAAATGCGGCCCAAAGGACCGCCTCTCCCGTCACCGTTTCCCTAAACTCGGCGCTGGTGCTGGCTGGGATACTGCCCCTCGATCTCCGAATAATGGAGGCAGCCGCCTTGTATGAGGCGAGGAGGGGGGTAGCCCAGTCAACAGCATCCTCTGTTACAGACCGCCGCATTGACTGGGTATAAACCATATACTACTGGTCATACATATCACGTTGTTATAACGGTTTATAGAAGACAGTTACTCTCCTTTCAGCTATGTGGCTGACAACTTTGGCAACAGAACTCTTAAAATGCGTCGGCTTGAGAGCCACCTCCTTTTATTTTTCGCTGGTTAGAAAAGAAAGAAGAGTTTATTCATACGGTAAGGTTGTGTTAACAGTGTCATGTTTCACTTTAAATACAGAATGTATTCGTGGAAGCCTTGTTGGTACAAAAACGAAAAACAAATGTTAGGAGGCTAGGTATGTAATTAGAGCACCATGTTGTACGTTATTAAGTCAAGCCACAGTAGATTGTTGATGGCAATTACAAAACAATGCTGACACGATGAATATTTAATCGATTTGTCCATCAGCTCCTGGAAACGTCAATGTACAGTATAATTTAATATTTTCCAACTGTCACAGTTGCAAAATAATAATGTTCGTCCTAGAGCCAATTATTTCGTAGGAATATGAATGATAATAAAGCAATTAGAATATTATAAGAAATTTAGTATATAAACTGATAAACTCAAAGCTGAATGTTACTGCATCAGTAAACTTTGTACTTATTTAATCATAAAATTATTTTATTACTTTACATTACAATCAGTTTCCCAAAAGTTTCAGCAATGTAAGTTTCAATAATGACACCATGCTAATGTATAAAAAAGATGGCTGTGTGTGTGTTCCAGTGGTTACTAGCATCGTAATATTTTGGCCCACACGTCTTATTTACTACGTCGACGGATTCCGATGGTTATTTTTTTATTTGAAAGAGTCTCAGGGGTGGTCCCATATTAATTTGGTTCTTTTTCTTAACTTGTCAATAGCTAAATGAGTACCACACAAATTGACAACAACCGCTGTGACCGCTATAGAATCGAATACATTAAAAAAATAAAGGGGGGTCCCATGCTCCTAATACAAGAAACTAGCGTTTTTTTCCGGCGTTTTTGGGTGTTAAATATTGTAGTGGTACCGGAACCCGTCGTCTATACAACCTGTTTTTTTTTATATCCCATAACTCTAGGGTTATATTCTGTAGGTATAAAAAATACTAAAACTCCTAGAATAGGTGGTCCAAAAATGCATAGTTTCGGAGATATCATCAATCATAATTAAATTAGGTCAACAATTTTCACCAGTATCACGAATCTTTACTTTTGCGAGGTTGCCAAACTTCGCAGTAGTGTAGTAAAATAGTAGTAGTTTCATTGATAAATACGAGTAATTCTTTTTATTCAAACAATAATTCATATTTAAAGATAAGAAAATGCGAAAAAAAAACAAAAAAAACGTATAATTGAAACATAATTCATATGTCAGTTGATTATTTGGGGTAAGTAATATATGATATAATTACAAAATCTCTAATATATACAAGATATAACAACTGAATCTTTATTTTTATTCGATATAATGATCAGTTAATATAATAAACGATTGATATAATTTTGAAATAACTAATTTTTATAAGTATAACATACATTGAATATAAAATCGTTTGATATACCACTCAAAAGTAAACAAAACATAAAACCTATTTAGTCTAATATGATAAAACGCCTATAGCATATATTATAGGTATACGCAAGCATGCAGCATGCAAGCAAGCATGCAGCATGCAAGCAAGCATGCAGCATGCAAGCAAGCATGCAGCTAGCATGCAACATGCAGCAGGCGTGGTTTCTGTCACGGCTTCGGCGCTGCGGGGCTCTGGCGGCCCGGGGGGCTCCGGCTCGCCTCGCCCCACCGCGTCTACGCGATTTTAAATTAAACTCTAGGGGTAGGGCAGACAAGACTACGTGAAGTCGGTTTTGCAGCGATTCGTTTCTGTCACGCCGCTGCCGCAGCACGTTCGCTTCACTCGTTCGCCTTCGGGCGTTAATGGTCACTGTTCTAACCAAACCTTACCCAATGACCACCAACGTAGAGGGGACCTGGCACTCCGCTCTGCTCCCGCCTGAACCTTCTAACCTAATATAACCCATCCGAGTCGGATTGCTTTGAATCGGGGTATTAATCATACATATGGTATCAATATGAAGTTTATTTTTTAAACGATAGGCCAAATGATTTTAGATTAAATAAACGTTAAATCCAATAACGTTATACGAAATAAGTTTTAGAGTTTATAAATGTTATATCTAAAGAAATTATATCAACAATTGGTATAACTCACATTTATTATATCTTGTGAACGTTATTAAAATGAAATTATACCAAATGACTTTATATTATATGATACGCACCCAATTCTTTGATATGTCTGTCTCTGTCTCAATCATAGCCTAAAGTTACGGGATACTTATAAAAAAATAGGTTGTATATACAACTCCCACAGGTCTGGTCGATTCTAAATTTGAAATCTTGTCAAGTTTCACGGGGGAGGGGGGTGGCTGCCCCCTGCCCCCTACCCTAGCGTCATAGTCGCTGGGGGTCCGCTTTGTTTTGTGCTTGTGCTAAGCGGTCTACTTAGCAATCCCCCGACGCTGCGACGCTTGGATTACTTTATTTTTGTTTTTTTAGAGGATTTTAGTTGTTTTTTTTTGAAATATTATTTTTTTAAGCTTGTTAACTTAATTATTTTTTCTTAGTCTTGGCTGGCAGCCTGGCGATACCTATAGAGACAAGTGATAAGATTTCAAATTTCGAATCGACCAATACTGTGGAAGTTGTTTTTATCCCAACATCAACTAGAAAGCGGCTGAGCAGATTTTCTCGAAACATAGGTAGCTAAGAACACTCAAACGAAACCAATTTATCAAAATCGGTTCATCCGTTTAGGAGCTATGATGCCACAGACAGACATACAGATACGCACACAACACCCCTCTTTTTTGGTCGGGGTTAAAAAACAATAAATTGCTTCTAAGTATTTAACATTTTTGACCTTGTGTCGGGGGTTTTTAAAACTTTAATTTAATTTTTTCCTAAGAATTCTGTTTTGTATAAGAAATTAGATTGTTCAAATATGTATAAGAAGTTACATTTTTAAATAGCAAACATTGTTGTAGCAGAGAAAACTGGAAATTGTGTTTAAAATTTATTCTTTTAAATACACTTCAGGATTATCTAAAGAGCTCGCACCCATTTAGATCTCAATTCTTTTGTCGGCGTAGTCAATTACCACGCATTTTCTTCATATTGAACCAGACGAAATTTGAATCCCATTTTCACATTTATGTTTTTGATGGGATTGGTATGCTACGGCTTCGGTTAGGGGGCTAACTACATTTATTCAGCTCCATTCGCGTTTCGCTGAACGATTTCACACTTGTACAGTGCTGTTTCTATCAGCCGCGTATAGTATCGTAAGATTGTGAAAATCCGTCATAGCGTGTTATCTCCGCTGAAGCCCTATATCTAATTGATAGCATACTCTTTGCTGCCAAAACGGTAAACTACTCTTTTAGTATTGTGCCCTCAACATGGAGAGTTCTTCTAAATGCGATATTGTTATCGTTTTTAGAAGAAATAGAAAGCAAGTACAGGAACACAGGAACTATTTTCAGGTCGCAACTTGTCGACGAGGGTTCGAGAACCATTGTGCACAACGCTGTTGTGACTGTATAATGTGAGGTCGACAAACGGAAGATCGACATCACGCTAGTGCGACAAACTGAGGCTCGACAACTCTGTAGTGCAACAAACGCTTGTGCGACACTTGTTCGACACTACTCATGTGAGACAAACGCTTATGCGACACAGCTGTCTATACAGGCGGTAAAAAACCCTTCCCAAGCCGTCGATAAAGCATTCTCTGTACATCAAACCAAGCAACATTGGGCAACAATTATTACGCTGAACGAGGGCTGTTCTCGACTCCACTTTGACAAGTAGCGACCGCGTACAGCCCTGGAGGTGGCGGAACAGCGCTGAACACGGAGACAGCGGTCATAATGTATTTTTTACATGTCATATTTTTTTTTTTTGCGAACGGTATAGACATACCGGTCGCATGATAAAATACATACATGTATCCTTATGTAATACCTGTTTTCCGCGAAAACTGTGCGCATCTCCATACAAAATCGTTTCATTTCTATGGACAAAAGCTGAACAGAGCTGAATAAGTGTGTTTATTTCTTAGACTGGATGTCGACCTCAGCATTGGTAGGAAAAGACAAGGTAGATGATGATGTAATATGTAATTGTGTGCGCAGGTCGGTGTGTGCGCACAGCGTGGAGCCGCACCTGCGCGTGCTGCGCGCCGTGGGGTTCTGTCGCGCGGCGCGGCACGCGGGCGAGCGCGGCCTGCAGCGCGCGTACCACGTGTTCGCGCTAGCCGTCACCGCTACCTACGTGCTGCTGCAGTTCATATATGCATACCAGGTCATTAACTAATTGATTGAGCTCTGAACCAATATGTTTATTAACGGTTTTTCTATTTACTACACTTAGTTTTCTAAGCTGGAAATAAAAATAATTCTTCGATTAGAAGTTGAACGCGTGTAGGTACAAAGTTTCGTATATCTGTTGAGGAGTTCCTTCATGAGGAGACTGTAGCATCAGATCATGATAGAAATCATGTTTATATACCTACCACATGCCATATTATGACACGCATCGCAGCTGTCAGTCGCTTGGCCACTGCGCCAACTATGCCGTTGTGAATGTCTGGCACGTACTCCTAATTATTAACCGAATATCTTAGTCTTGATTACTATTTCAAAATCATCACACGCTGCCCGCCACTTACAAACACATTCAACTTTTGAAGTGAAAACTTCTTTAGCGGCGTTATGAACTTTTGTGATGGGTAAAAAATGCTAAACTCGCGTCAGATCGTCAGATCGAAAATTCGTAAGACAGATTGACATTAGGTTACGAAGGAATATGAACTTTATGACATCTGTCATTGAGTTTGGGTTTCTAAAACTGGAAAATTCGTAAGACGAATGAATTTAAACTTTATGACATCTGACATTGAGTTTGGGTTTCCAAAAATGGATAATATTCTTATGCACAAACAAAACCTTCGGTTTCTCCAAAGAGGTATAATTCGTAAGACGGTTTGTAATAGTTCTGAACAGTTAAATTTTTAATGTGATATAAATTGTCATGTTTGTGTACGTTAGTGCAATTAATGAATATTGTATTTTACCACATAAATGATAGTACTTGTATACTGATAATTAAAGCAATTCATCATTTTTTTATTGGGAGAGGGTCGCCTGGAATCGGAAGTAGATGGGAAAATTCAATTTTTCGAAGAATTTTACAATCCAGGGGCTACAGAGGATGAACTTATCATGCACGTTTTTCAGGAGGAGCTACGATGCCACAGACTGACTGACTGAAACAGAAACACTTATACACTCGGCAAACTTATAACAATCTGGAATGCGCCCCGAAACCACCAAGTTGTGCCCTTAGTAATTTAAAGTCGTAGAATCAATTATTAGCCTTCACACCACCAGTTACTAATATTTAACAATTATAGAAGCAATTGGCGTCAGTATTCACGAACATCCTTACTTTTAATGATTTTTGCAAATGTATTTTAAAAATGCACATCTTTACGTAGAATTTACAAAATGATTTTTTTAATCAAGCTTATGCGAGGAAGACAGAGTCTCTGATCGCAGCGGAGGATTCGGAACTGTACCGGATTCATTGGGTCCAGTCGTATTGTGTTAAATTTTGATTTCAAGTAATTTGTTATTTTAATCATCATCAGCCTATTGCAGTCCACTGCTGGACATAGGCCTCTTCAATCGCTCACCACTTAACTCGATTCTCGGCAACTCTCATCCAGTTGCTACCAGCTACCCTGCGAAGGTCGTCGCTCCACCGAGCCTGAGGGGGTCCCACCTTACGCTTGCCGATTCGCGGTCTCCACTCAAGTACACATCTACCCCAACGGTCATCGGTTCTAGGGTTAATATGGCCGGCCCATTGCCACTTCAGCTTACTTATTCTGTGGGCTATGTCGACTACTCTGGTTCTCTGTCAGGTCACCTCGTTCCGGATGCGATCCTTCAAAGGGACTCCAAGCATAGCCCGCTCCATAGCTCGCTAGTTTAATAAACCCAGTGTATCGCAGCCAGTGTGGTCTCGTTGCACGAAATCGATATCTGTATATATTTGATAATATCAGTATCGGTGGTACAGGAGAGGAGTGACATGGACAAGCTATCGCAGGTGATGTTCGTGATGCTGTGCCACGTTACATGCGTCGCCAAGCAGGTCGCTTTTTACGTTCACGCGGAACGCATCGAGCAGCTCATCGCCGGCCTGGATGGTGAGTAAACATGCACCACGCGCCGCCGCCACGTGCACGTGTGGGGGCGTGCGCGCAGTGACCACAGACTAATATATATAATGAGAGCAGTGACGAGGCACGTGCGTGTTGCAGAGCCGCTGCTGAACCAGACGGGCAGGGCGAGCGGCGTGCTACTGGCGGGGTGCGCACGCTCCGCGCGGCGCCTGCTGCGCACCTACTCGGGTTGCGCGGTGGCCACCTGCATGCTGTGGATCGTGTTCCCCGTGCTCTATCGGATCCGTGGAATTTCATTCGAGTTCCCATTTTGGACTGGTTTTAATTACGATCAAAACATTGTGTAAGACATTAACTAACCATACAATTGTATGTCATTACTTACAAAGCTGCTGATTTTCTGCAATAAGTTATCCCTTTTCGGCTTACTTTGTTTATGTGTTAATAGATTTGCCGGGGTATTGCTGTTTTCATTCTATGCGACTAATTTGGTGGCGATCGGTAACACTACGATGGATGCATTTATGGCCACAATTCTAGATCAGTGCAAAACCCAACTGAGAATTTTGCGGTATGTTATATTAATTCTACTATTAGTACAGTACAGTACAGTAGTAGTAATGGAATAATAATTGCGTTTAGACGCAATTATTATTCCATTACTACTACTGTCTCCATAAAACTATGTAAAACATAATAACCTAGCTCAAAGATATCGGTCAGTTTAATGCTAAACATTCTGAAACCATAAAACTATAAGCTGCATTCATATTTTCACTTTACAGAATGAACTTTGAAACGTTACCGGAGAGAGCGAGCGCCGCGCACGAAGAGGCCGGAGCCGACTACGATGCGGCGCTGCACAACCTGTTTGTAGACTGTCTGGTTCACTACAACAAGATCACTGAGTGAGTGCACGTCGCATGTGGTACTGTGTGTGTGACACTGTGTGTGTGGTAGTGTGTGACACTGAGTGTGTGGTGTAGTGTGTGACACTGTGCGTGTGTGTGTGCAGAATGTGCGCGTTGCTGCACGACGTGTTCGGGGCGCCGCTGCTGCTGCAGTTCGCCGTGGGCGGCTGGATCTTGTGCATGGCGGCCTACAATATAGTCGGTGTGAGTGTCTGCTCTGTGGGCGGCTGACGCGGTGACGCGTGAAGTGGCGGTGCTCACGTTAACTTTGGTGTCTGATTGCAGCTGAACGTGTTGAGCATCGAGTTCGCGTCCACCACATTATTCATCCTTTGTATTCTGATTGAGCTACTCATATTTTGTTATTACGGAAATGAAGTCACTGTGGAGGTAAGAGGTATGCCCTGTGACTTATGATTTCAAATGGTCGCTGTTGATTGTAAATTGTGTTTGCTGTGTGTTGTTAGAGTGCGCGCGTGTCGCAGTCGCTGTACTGCATGGAGTGGCGGCGCGCGCGGTTGTCGTTCCGGCGCTCGCTGGTGCTGGTCATGGAGCGCGCCAAGCGCCCGCTGCGCCCCGCCGCCGGCAGGATGATCTCGCTGTCTCTCGACACATATGTCACGGTAACGGAGTGATCGCTCACTCTCCGCGATACCGACTCATTTTGCTGACTCCCAATTAAGGAAGCCCACTAATTTTCTGTTTCTTGTTTTCCAGATTCTAAAGTCGTCGTACAGTTTCTACGCAATGCTGCGACAAACTAAAGGTCCACAGGGAATGAACGAATAAAAATATTGTTAAATGTGGTTCTAGAATCTCGATGGAATCTAACATTGTAAGTAATACTCTAAAAACGTCAATACGTCACTAATCGCTGCACATTGGAATAGAAAATAGTACGTTAAAATTGTAGTGGTATGTAACTAGGGTTGCCACCCGTACTTTATAATAAAGTATTGTACGTTATTTCAGAAAATTGTACTTTATACATTATGAGAACAATAAAGTACGCGAAAATACTTTATTTCACATGAATTGATTTCTTTGGTATTTTGAAAAGTTTAGTAAGTACATATTAATTAGTTTATTAGTTATTTATACAAGGTGTTGTTTTGCATCCTCATAAAATTCAAGGAGGTGACTATGCTAATGATTCTCGTCCCGCATCAATAATAAAATGGATAGGTTTTTTTTTCACATTTACGGAAATCGGGAAGTGTGAATCACCCGTGTTTTAAACGCAGGCCGTCTGATTCTCGACCTATAGCCGCGTTTCCACAAATACAAACAATTTCAAACGTTTATTCAATAATTTCTTATTGATTATTTATGACTTGTGTCAACCTCCTGAATTTTGACGAGGATGCAAAACAAAACCTTGTATTTAGTATATAGATATGCACTTCTAAGGGCTTTGCAGAACTATCAACTGTTGTCTGATGAACTGATGTCGGCATATCGAAGGGAATAGCGAACCGATAAGGATAGAGCGTGGTATTTTTCAGGGCGATAGTTTGAGCCCACTTTGGTTTTGCTTAGCCTTGAATCCTCTAAGCACGCTGCTGGAGGATTCAGGTCTGGGCTTTCGGTTAAGGAGAGGTGGTCAGGTTATATCTCACCTTCTTTACATGGATGACCTGAAACTCTTTGCCCCCAACAATTTGCAACCGATGGACCTACTGACGGTAACAGAAACTTTCAGTAGTGCCATAAGGATGGAATTTGGTGTGGACAAATGTGCGGTCATGCATGTAAAGCGAGGGGGGATTGTGGAATCTGCGGGAACCCAGCTCTCAGATTCCATAAATCTTAGATCCCTCTCAGCGACCGAAACCTACAAGTATTTGGGTATGTCGGAAGCGCTGGGCATCAATTCTGTTGACATGAAGCAATCGTTGAAGGAGCGCTTCTTTGGCCGCCTGAGAAAAGTATTTAATAGTCTTTTATCAGGCGGAAATAAGGTGCGTGCCTTCAATGGTTGGGTCATGCCGGTTTTGATGTACTCTTTCGGCGTACTCAAATGGACTCAAACAGAACTAGACGCCCTCGATAGGAAGGTCCGTACATTGATGACGGCATATCGAATACATCACCCACGTTCCTCGGTTATGAGACTGTATATCCCGCGGAGTTGTGGAGGTCGAGGCTTTTTAAATGCCAAGACTCTCCACAATCGCGAGATATGCAGTCTCAGGGAATATTTCCTAGAAGCCGACGTGGGGATGCATCGAGATGTGGTCGCGATGGACAAGGCCCTCACCCCGCTCTCCTTGGCTAAAGAGAACTGGCGCAAACCTGCAGTGCTTGACACTAATGACCGCAGGGAAGTATGGCAGAGTAAGGAACTTCACGGACGCTACTTCAGTGCCCTGCATGGTCCTGATGTAGACCATGCAGCGTCCGTAGCCTGGCTACGTTCCGGGGAACTCTTTGGAGAAACCGAAGGGTTTGTTTGTGCAATTATGGATGAAGTTATGATGACAAATAACTACCGGAAATTTATTGTGAAGGAGGCCCGGTTGACATATGTCGGGCATGCCACCGCCCGGGCGAATCGATCCGTCACATTATCTCTGGATGTTCTCGTCTAGCTAACGGAGAATACTTGCATAGACACAACCTTGTAGCCAGGATTATCCATCAGCAAATTGCTCTGAAATACAGCCTTGTGGAATCGGAAGTGCCGTACTATAGGTATGTGCCCGACCCAGTTCTCGAAAATGACAATATCACACTGTATTGGGATCAATCCATCATCACGGACAGGACTATTGTAGCCAATAAGCCAGATATAGTGGTGGTGGATCGATCAGAGCGGCGCGCAATGATTGTTGAAATAACGGTTCCACATGACGAGAACCTCGTGAAAGCCGAGAAAGATAAGTAAATCAAATATCTTGACTTAGCTCGCGATGTTGTCGACATGTGGGATGTTGACTCAGCGATCATTGTGCCGATAGTATCAGCCAATGGCCTAATTGCCAAGAGCCTCGACCAACATCTGATGAGGCTCTCGCTAGGCAGCTGGATCAAGGGCTTGATTCAGAAAGCGGTACTTCTGGACACGGCTCGCTCAGCGGCGGCTCACTTCGTACGCGTTAGGTTCGCGATTTGCCTAGAATAAGTTTTTTAGTGAAGAGGTTCTTGATTCCAAATTTTTGTTTTGAATTCGTTACCTGATGTCTCCAGTATTAATACACCATCATCTGGCTTGTCTTTTTCCATCTATGTTGGGGTCAGCATTAAGTTCAACCGGATGCAGCTGAATACTTGAATTTTATATGAAGCGACTGCCTATCTGACCTCCACAACCAGTTAGTACTGGGTGGGTTATACGACTGTCATCATCATCTTCCTGCCCTTGTCCCATGTTACTTGGGGTCGGCGCAACACTTTTTGTTCTTCCATGCTCCTCTGTCATTCGTCAAGCTATCATTTACTCCTTTTTCTTTCATATTATTTCTCACACAATTCATTCATCGTTTTCTAGGTCTTCCTCTCCGTCTCTATCCATCAACATTTATTTTCATCACTTTTTTTGTTTAAATTATAATCATCTCTGATACACGCAATCTTTTTTCCTTCTGCTTCACAGGCCTGCATTCGCATCCCCTCCTTCCCTTTTACACTACTAAACCGCACCACTGGTGGTGTCGTGATCCACACAATACGACCGGTTTAGACCCACAGACTTGTATATTTTACCCTTTAACTTGAAGCGCATCCGTGGGTCGCAAGTTATACGACTGTCAAAGATCTACAAATGACAGCAGGTACCAACGAATTAGCGTGCTTTCCGTGGCACAATGGAAACTCAGTACGTAATCGGTGGTCTCTATCCATGGACCAGCCTAGGCAAATGCAACTTAACCTGAAGATCGTACCTAGCGATCTAAATTGATTTTATATGATTATGTTTCATTTGAAAGAACTTCTTTCATGTGTAATCTCCATCTCAATGTTTAAAAACCTCTTTTCATTCAGATGGAAAATCATCAAATGACCCCTCCCGCTCTGGGCGGAGCGGAAGGGAGTGTCAGACGACTTGTACTGACTAAAACCCTTCCATGTTCCTTCTTAGACATTTGTGTTCCAGGGCCACTGTATCTCTTTCGAACAATCCCGCAGCCCCGGCAGGCATCGGCCCTTGGCTCGCCTTGACCCCTTCCGATTTGCTGACATCTTTTTAAGGCGCGCGTGTAACACGAACGTCCCGTCACCACGGCCTGTCGTCGTAAGACGGACGGATTATGAGCAAGCCCTTACTCACCATCTACAGACCCGCGTCTACAATGGCCGACGCCCGGGGCATCTCCCGTGGCGGCTGGGAAGCAAGGCTCTCTCCCTCTCACGTTTCGCCACCGCAGAAGGAGGTAACGGCTTCCCATTGCCTCTCGCTCCACACCTTGGATTGAACCAGGGCCGGAAGCGAGAGGTCGCCGCCGCCAATCGCCGCTAAGAGAACACGGCCGCGCTCCTCCCAACCAGAGGAGTCCTCTACGTTGTGCTCCACCGTGTCCTCTGGGCGATCCTCGCAGTGGTAACACCCGGGCGTTTCCTCCCGCCCGGTTCGGTGCTGGAACTTCCCGAAACAACCGGGCCCGGTGAGGACCTGCGGCAGGTGGAACGTGAGGGCGCCGTGGCGCCTCTCCAGCCACTTCTTAAAGAGGGGACTTATTATCACTATTATGGCGTGCCCTGACCCCAACAAAAATAAGGGTAGAATTTTCAAAAATAGTAAACACTCATATGAAAATTACAAATAGCCCACTAAACTTAACATTAAACCCACTTGGGGGTCAAAAATACCTTTCTACCGTACTAAGCACTGGCGAGATTTAAATTTAAATAGTTCAAAAGGACAAGTAGTTCTTCAGTGAGTAAATAGTAATGCGGTGTCATGTATAAATGAAACTAATATTGTGTCCTAATCCAGATCATGACCTGTCTCTCTTGTGGCTTTGATCCAAATCCGTTTAGCTGTTTAGGCGTGAAAGTTAAAACAGACTGATATATAGAGACCGTTTATACTGTATCGTTGGTCTAGTGGTCGGAAACGCTACTACTGTGTATGTTTATTATTTTTATTTTTCGTTTGATTATAATAAGCTCGACCCTTATTACATGGCACTTAAACATAACTCGCGAAATGTGGGTGTACTTAATGGACACACCTCTGCCAAACCCTCAAGCGATTACAGGCGTGATCTTACATGACTGCCGTTATTATCTGGTGCTTGCATGGCACCTGTATCTTTGCCAGTTTTCATCAGAGCTGTCGCACGGGTCGCACCATTGACCAAGTAATACCTACTAACTTACATGTTAGCGAAGTCATTCTAAGATTAACAATGTATTTCTGTGATTATAAATTTAACGCTGGCGCGACGATATTTATAGGCGTTTGTGAGAGATTGGCTGGTCAAAACATGCGGGGAACCTCAAGCAGCGTTAATAAAGTTTTAGGGGTATGAGGAACAGGGTGTAAAGTTCCTCGATACTCCTTAGAAAAGGGAGGATCCTCCGACCAGGCAGGTGATATGTCTGGTGGGCAACTGCCCGATAGTTGTTATTGGGTTTCTCTATATATACTGAAGTCGATGTAAACTTTGCTTGTTGGAAATTGATGTTAGTTCCTTCGTAGTGTCATAGATGGCGCTGTAGTACTTTTTGTAGTATGTTGCTTGTTGTGGTCGCTACAAAGTAAACTTATCGGTAAACATATGCTCGAGTCGTTTGGGATTGAAACTTTGGGACCGTGGGGTCCGAGTACTCATTGCTCACAGCCTTTTTAACGATATTGCTACACTCATAGCTTATGATTTCTGAGAATCAAGATCTAGCTACATTGGCCAGAGGCTAAGTATTACTATACATCACCCAGGTAATGTGCCAGCCCATGTTCACTCTTGGGTACATTAGGTACCAGTTTTTTTATAAGTTTGTGAATTTACATTTATAGTTTAATTTGGAATGAAATAGATGATTGTTTAACTATTGTTTACATGGGTCAAAATAACTAAAAGGATGTATAAAACTATTTGGTAATGATTAGAAAATCTTAAAGCATTTTAAAAAAATACAAAATACTTTACGAATTTACGTTACAAAAAAAACCAGTTGCGGCTCGAACCATGGTCATTTTTGGAAATCATACAGTAAAAAACAAAATAAAATACAAAAAAAGAATTTCATACTGGCTCAGGTTTGATCCTGGAACATGCGATTCGAGCGGCCTCTTAACCGTCGGGCTACTTACTTCGGTGACAATTGGTTTAAAATAGCCGTTCTATTCTAATGCTTGTCATGTCAATTGTCAGTTGTCAAACAGTTAAGGAGTGCGGACATAATGCAATATTGCTCACCTCCTAAAGTTATTAGCGTGATAATGTATAGCCTATGTCCTTCCCCAGGTTTAAATCTATCTTCTTGCCAAATTCCATTAAGATCTGATCAGCCGTTTAGTCGTGAAAAGGTAACAAACAAAAAAACTAACAAACAAACAAACAGAGTGACTTTCGCATTTATAATATTGGTATGGATTTGGTAATGATTAGAAAATCTTAAAGCATTTTAAAAAAAATACAAAATACTTTACGAATTTACGTTACAAAAAAACCAGTTGGGGCTCGAACCATGGTAATTTTTGGAAATCATACAGTACTAAAAAACAAAAAAAAATACAAAAAGTGAATTTCATACTGGCTTAGGTTTGATCCTGGAACATGCGATTCGAGTGGCCGCTAAACCGTCGGGCTACTTACTTCGGTGACAATTGGTATAAAATAGCCGTTCTATTCGGGTATCAGTTTTGTGTTTCTTAAATAATAGGGTTTGTCCTCAAAATAGTAGATCTGTCACCTAAATGGAATCATCAAATAATATCAAAACGCTTACCTAAATATTAATTAAGAATTACTTGGAAATAATATCAATCATCAAGTAATTTTATTAGGTTTCAAAATAATAGAAGTGTCACGAAAATTGAATCATCAAACAATGTTAAAATGTTTACATAAAACTCCAAACCACAGGTCCAAACTAAGGCGTAGTCGACGGATCCCCGCTACGCGGGGCTCCTATTTCTCTCTGCAGGGTTTAAAGTAACCTAACACGAAGGGGATGTCGGGGTCTTAGTTCGCTCGCTCCGCTCGCTCACTAGACCCCGCCATCCCCTTCGAACCTAACCTGTCCGAGTTGAAATAAGGAACTGGATCTATTTATTTGGTGACAGATCTACCATTCTGAGCACAGAGCTATTATTTAAGTAACAAAACTGTTATTATAAGAACGAAGTTTATATTCATGTAATGCAATATAATTTTATTGGTTATCGATCTCTTATTTTACACATATATTAACATTAATTTGATAATTCATACCTGGGAACAATTTTTGTTTATCTGAGAACGAAAATATTTCGTGGCGATAGATCTATTTATTAGGTGATACAACTTGATGACAAATATAAATTTTGGTGATAGAAAATATAGTTCCCGTTCTATTCTAATGCTTGTCATGTCAATTGTCAGTTGTCAAACAGTTAAGGAGTGCGGACATAATGCAATATTGCTCACCTCCTAAAGTTATTAGCGTGATAATGTATAGCCTATGTCCTTCCCCAGGTTTAAATCTATCTTCTTGCCAAATTCCATTAAGATCTGATCAGCCGTTTAGTCGTGAAAAGGTAACAAACAAACAAACTAACAAAAAAACAAACAAACAGAGTGACTTTCGCATTTACAGGGTGAAATTGAACAGATGCGACAAATTTAAATATACAATAATACGTGTTGTCAACAAAATTTAGAACATATCAAATGTAAAATTAAAAAAGAATCTAACAGTGTTACGAAAAACGTTAAAATAATTAAAGTATCAAAGAATTTCGCGTACTACCGTTTTCGCGTAGTGGCCACGAATTAGGTACATTCTCGCTATGAATGAATCGCGCCGCCCCCGTCCGCCCGCGCATCTCTTTCCCGCGCGCACGATAAATAAAAATTTTGTGAAACCAAATTTCCCTTCATACTTTTGTCGGCTGAGGACGATCAAAAATACAATAAAATTAATAGTAAAACAATGTTTTAGTAAGAGGTATAACCTGAATAATGTTTGTTACAACAACAAATCAATTATGGTATTTTGGCGTATTTAAAAAGTTGGAATCACAGTATTTACAATAATTATTAAGTATTTACACTAAATCAAATCAGTAGTACACTTACGTGTATTTTAATAATTGTCCAAAATGTCCACCTCAGTTTTGTAAACACAATATATAGGGGATAATCCTATTTTTTTTTTCTTTGTCCGTCGGGTAGTTTATTGAAAAGTATTGGACACGTATTTTTTCTTTTTTCACGTGGTCATAAAATTACGGAGATATATTGAGTTGAAATGGCGCATGACGTCACATGTGGGTAAGTTTTATACCCACTTGTGACGTAGTAAGCCCCCACTCTCCAACTTTAATGAGTTCTAACTAAGTAATTTTTTGATATTTTGATAAAACAAAAAATACGTGTCTAATATTTTTCTATTACCTGTCTGACGGACAAAATAGAATGTCGTTTTCTTTACCCAGTCCGATCACCTATTGAGCACGGCGCCGCAAATTGTCCATAAGTTTTATTAATTAAAGTTTGTGATTTTACAGTTTCGAATGCACTCCTGATTTTTTGTTTTTAGCTCGTCTGTCCAGCATGTTTTGAGTGATTCTTAGAATTCTTCCCAATGAAGGTGGGACATTAGGATATTTTAGCCGAAATCTTCGCTGCGTTTCACGTAGATTTCTTACGGTGTTGTACCACACGACAATATCAAGATACTGTAGGTTTGTTAACGGTTCACAACTATTTCGTCTCGTCCTAGGCATTGTTATGACAAACACAAGACAAAAATACAAATTATTCGCAATACGTAAAGTAGGATTTGCGGAATGCGCGCGCGACCATGACCTACAAACGTTTTAGGACGACTAATGTAATGAACTAAGGAAGGGTGGGCGGCGGGGCGGTCGCCGGGAAGGGATGTCGGCGCTGGCGCTCATGCGAGGTTTGGCAACGTCGCGCGATACTTACACTAGAAAATAGGCAAAATTAGGTAAATGACCGCTATGAACGGCAACGGGATTATTGTGCACTGCGATGAGTAGGACGAGATTTTTTGATACTTTAATTTTTCTTATTTATTTTGCATATTAATTTATTTTGCTGGAGTACCGATAATTCGTACTTAAATAAAAATAATAACATCAATGGACCATTTTAAAGCGATAATCACGTAATTTTTTTTAACGATTTAGATTGTAGAAAAAACAGTTTATAATTACTATGTTACTGTAACTGAAGCTCCCATTTCTTTTTGTCGTATTTATTCAAAGTCAGCCTGTATAATATTAGTATGGATTCCTAAAATATAAGTAGCGTAAATAGAATTTTCTTCTTTAGTAATCAAGATTTTAGTTAATCTCTCAATCCGTTTTAAACGTTCATCCAAAATTAATGTGTTTTTTTATTTTATTTTATTTATTGGGGAAAACAAACAATTACACATTAAGAATAACAAAAAGTTAGGATACAGAAATAATACAAATGTGAAATCAACCACGTTCTCCACAGATACACAATGAGACAATTTGGTAAATTTTAGACTAACGTATAACGCTTTAAACAATAAAAAAGAGGAATATAGTATAAGTAAGTAATGCAGTTAATAAGTGGAACATTAGTATCACATTAATTTTTCAAAATGTTAAGTAACATGAGTCTAAACTTTCCATGCGGCAAAGCAAACAGATCCAAACTGCAGAAATTCTTATTAAAATTGCTCGTAAGGCGACGAAGAGGTGCACGCAAGCCGGCATTTGTGCGACAGGAAGTAGTGGCGAATACAGGTCGTGCGCGCACCTCACGTCCTTGGCATGTTCTGGGAACTATATAACACAACTTGTTGCAAATGTCTAAACAATCATACGAGTTGTTGCATAAGTCATACAAAAATGTTGTTTCAAGAAACGTACGCCTTGAACTCAAAGAAAGCAGATTATATTTTTTAAGTAACTCACTATAAGAGAGATAATAACTTTTTAAGCAGCGATAATGCATAGACTTCAGAAACTTACGTTGTATGCTTTCTATACTCTCAATATATTTGTTGTAGTAGGGGTTCCACACAGGAACTGCATATTCCAATTGAGACCTAACTAGTGATCGATAAAGATATAAATATGTACTAGGGTGCTTAAATTCTGTGGCTGATCTCATCACAAAGCCATACATACGATAAGCATTATGGTTATGGATATATATGTGTTGTTGTATAAGATTTCTGTACTATTAACAAAGCCATCTAACATTTTGGAGACAAGAGTAATTTTTCTGTCTATTATTAATTGATTATTTTTCAACTGGGAAATGAGGGAATCATATCGGATTGCATCACTGTGATCTAAATTACCTGTAACGATTTTAATTAAAGATCCAAGTGGGTCAATTGCTCCACGTTTGAATCTTGTAGCTGGTACCAGCTGCTGGAATTTTTCGATAGTTCTATCCTTTATGTAATCTGTTTGAGTACGAATGCCTAAAAACTCACGGCTGTAAGGTTTGTTTACATCTACTAATTTACTGAACTCATTATACTTGATTAGACATAATTCTAGATCATTACTTATACTATTTAAATTTAAAAGTTTTATAACTAACCTCTAATACTTGTTTAAATGCCTGTCCTTTTCTCACGGGGAGGATACCGGGGTTTTTCTCAACCCTTTGAATTTGAAGGGCCCATGTTATTTGCGCTATTGCCAATAGTGTGAGGCTCCACCTGCGAAGGACGTTTAATATTTTAAATTGGGATTTTTGTGTTTCTTTCTAGGTCCAATTGTAATAGGGATTACATTATGTTCTATATTACCGCCAACAATTGCCTTTCTATAACGTGGCTTGTCTTTACTTAATCTTTTATTAACTTATTTAGCATAAATTACGTCACTTATTTCAAATTTTTTTACTTGTCTGTCCAGACTTGCCATCTCTAATCTTTTGCTTTGCTGATATCATCTGATCTGATATGTAACTACAGAGATGTTTAGTACGCTTCGCATGATCTTTTAGTAATTGTTGTGTATAGATTTTCTCGAAATTTGCACTTAATATAGAATTTGAATCAGTATGACCGAAAACATCTTCGAATTGTGTCAAACTGGTCGTTGTATGTATGGTATGATTATAAGCCATTATTGAGTAGGTCATAACGGAGGCTGCATCAGTGCATTTTCGATCGTATTTAGCTAAACGGTATATTTCAATAATAGTTGAATGGAAACGCTCTACTATGCCTGTTGAATTTGGGTTATTAGGTGTACTGATGTGTAATTGTATGTTGTATATTATCATTAATTCCTTCAATAATTCGTTGTTAAATTTGCTGCCAGGATCGCAACTAATTTTCTTGGGGGTTCCGTAAATGGAAAAATATTTAATAATGGCGCGTATTACTTCGGGTGAGGATCTATTCGATATTTCTATTGCTTGTCCCAATTTACTGAACGCGTTGACTAATGTAAGGTAATAAACAGATTCTATAGCAAAAATGTCGATGAAAATTTCCTGAAATGGTGCATTTTGTGTTTGAGTTAACTGTATAAAAGGCTTTATGGGTTTTCTGTCATACTTTGTTTTACGGCATGCTTCACAATTATTTATTACGGCTGAAATCGTCTCTTGCAAGTTATTCCAAAAGTAATTTCTTCTTATCCTAGACATGGTCTCTTTTATACCTCTATGACACGTTTTTCCTTCATGGTATTGTAAGATGATTTCTTTTTGTTCTTTTTCATCTTCACAAAAACTACACTCTTTGTACATTCCACGAATTCTACCATTCCCTTCTTAAATAACTGTATTATAATTTGGTTAAATTGTTTCCTATGGTCTACGCTTTCGAAATATATGAAGTATTTAATTTTACATTTAACATATTCTTTTAAAAATTGTTTAATTAATTCATCATTATTTACTGGTAAAAATACTTCAAGAATTTTTTGTTTGCCACGGGAAAGATCTCTAACTTGGATATCATTTTTATGCCAAGTAAATACTAATATCTGGTTTGGTTTAGTGTCTACTGCTTCTTGTAATATTGGAATACCAGTTGATTCCATGTCTTCAGATGAATGCACTGTGAATGTTTTATCATCCGCAGGCTTAAATGGAATGGGTTCAGTTGTATCATATTCAGAACTAGCTGTTACAGTAGCAGACATATCCGAGATAGACAATGTTCCAGAGTCGTCACTATCGTCAATTAAATTTATTTTTGATTGTTTTTTCTTTGATCTCTGTTCTTTCTCATCTATATTAACTTTCATTGATAACTCGTCTTCATCTGAACCTAATGCATTTAATTTAATACATGATAGGGCATCAGCATTTGTATTTTGCTTGCCATTTTTATATTTAATTTCAAAATCATCAACTAAAGCATCACCGGAATAATAATTTGCAGGGATTTTAACTGTTTGTTCTGATCGAGGTGCTAAGTCTAATATATGTTTATTCTTATTGCGCATAATTGGTATTACTGTAGTTTTGGTTTTCAGGACCTCGTTTTTCAAATCTATTACTGCTTCCACACTATGTAAAATATCATTACCTAGTAAACCATCGAAGCTAGGGTCGACTTCATAGATATGAAATTTGTGAGTTTTATTAACATTTAAAGTCGGAAGTGCTGGAATCAAAATTACTTCTTGGTGTTGGCTTGTAGCATGAGTACTTCTTACTTGAAATGGGTCGTGATGAATACAATCATAAAAATAGTAATAGGCTTTTTCCGGGTTTATAAATGATTTAGTACTACCCGTATCTATCAGAAATTTGGCATCTATTTCTGGTATATATATGTACGGCAATTTAAGACTAGTATCGCAATTTAAATGTATTATTAGTCTATTTTTTTCCGAGGCCACTATTTCAAAATCCTCATTATTTTCATCCTAAATTTCCTTATTGATTTCTTCCGAATTATTCTCATCTTGATTTACATGATTAGTAAGAGGGTTAAAATCGTGGTAATGTTCATTGTTAAATTGGTAGTCGCAGGGAAGTTGACTATAATCGTAATGGTCAAGGTCAAGCTCATTTAAATTACCTATATCCTTTTATGTAGACTTTGGCTGGAGGCGCCGTGCGCATTGTGACGTCACTAGATTCATTTTTAGGTTGCTGAAAACCGGATGCCTGTAACTGCCTATTGAACGGTTGGTCTTGGTTGCTAAATGGTTGTAGAGGTTTATTAAATTGTTGTTGGTTTCCAAATTGCTGAGGGCGCATTCCAAAATGTTGGGGGCGCATACCATTTTGTTGCGGACGTATCCCAAATTGTTGCGGACGATAACCAAAGGGTTGACCTTGAAATCCAAATTGTGGAGGTCGCATCCCAAATGGTTGACCTTGAAAGTTTCCAAAATATGATTTGGGTTGTGGATTTGGTTGCGCAAAAATAGGTTTATTATAATTATTAACAGGCGTATTAAAATTATTTGTGCCGAATTTAAACGTTGGTGTAGTATTTTTACTGGAGGACGGCTGCAGTGTTTTATTTCGGGCATTATATTGGTCATGGAAGTTGACCTCTTCTAATACGAACGATAAAGCCTGTTCCAAAGTGGATGGCTCTTTTAATCTCACAATACGCACCATATTTTCCGGTAGATTATAAAGGAACACGTTTAAAGAAGTATTATTATAAATGATAACTTTACTTTCACGCATACTACTCGATAATCTATTAACCTTTGATATTAAAATACTACGCACTGATTGTATACGATTGCAAAAATCCAAAAATGATTCACCATTTCTTATACGCATATGGTTTCCAATTCAATAGCTAAGCATTCTTCACTTCTAGGGTCTCCAAAATGTTGTATTAATAACTCCTTAAATTCGTCCCATGTAACAATATCCTCACGCTCGCTGATAAGCGCGGCTGCATTCCCCGCTAATCTACTCGTTATAGAATGCATTACATACAAGTTTTGCTCGGCACTTCCCTTGTATTTATTTATGATATATTCGCTCTTACGTATAAAAAGATTTAAATGGCGCTTATCGCCGTCAAAAATAGGAATAATTTTAATCAATTCATTCGGAATGATCGTGATCTTTACTTGATCTTCCATTTTAAACACTATTAATTAATTTACTTAACACACAGTTATGATATAATCAAAAGTACAAAAATATAGAGCTCCTTAAAACAATTATTAATACAAAGTAATAATTATAATCATTAATATAAGTATAAAACTTTAAACAATTTATCTGAATAGAATATTTAATTTTAAATTAATCAATAATATTTCAATATGTATTTTATTTTTTTAATGTCACTTTAAATAACTTGTTCTATCACTAAACTAGCATTACAGATTTTATGCAAAACCAGATAACGTTATAACGCGAGACGTCTAATCGCAAAATAACAAAAAAAAAGGGGAATAGGAAAGGAAGGTGAAAATTTGGACTCACCAGCTCGCCTTTCTCATTTTCAGCTCCAACATGACAAATTTGTTTGGTTCGTAGAATCACCACAGCTGCTTTCAGGGCCACCCGAACGCGTTGCTGAAAAAGTTTTACTTCGGAAAATCGCGGAGGACAGCGCAACTCTATTTGGCGATACTGCCGGCTGCGCCAGTCAAGTTTTTGGGAGTCTTAAATAAAAGAGTTGAGTTACGTGTGAGCAGAAGCGCATGCTCTCGTGTACTTTCTCAAACTGAAGCTAGTCGCTACATGCGGGACTTAACGCTACTTATTTGCTAGATTGACAAAATGCATGGAAGGTTCCAGAGGGGCCACCCTGAACTGCAACGGTGCGTTTTACGCTCTCACGGTGATTACGCGTCGTGGTTCAGGTTGCATAACTACCTACCATATGGTAGGTACTTAGAGTTAACCAATAGTTTTGGAGAGCTCGGTCACTTTAAATTTATTCTTATATTTCAGTTTTAGTCAGGCTTACTTTAGGATAGGTTCAAAACACAAAACGAAAGTACAAACTAATTTAAATATATTTACAAACATAGTTTCTAGGGAGGAGCTCGTGGCTAAATAATAACAGCCGCCCGGGTCGATCTTTAAGGTTAAGCCGTGCTTGCCGAGGTTGGTCCGTGGATGGGTGACCATCATTACATACCGAGTTTCCTCCGTGCCTCGGAAAGCACGTTAAGCCGTTGGTCCTGGCTGTCATTTGTAGATCTTTGACAGTCGTTACGAGTAGTCAGAAGCCAAAAAAAGTCTGACATCCAGTCTTACCAAGGGGTATCGTATTACCCAGTTACTGGGTTGTGGAGGTCAGATAGGCAGTCGCTTCATGTAAAATACTGGTACTCAGATGCATCCGGTTAGACTGGAAGCCGACCCCAGGAGAGTTTGGGAAAAGGCTAGGCAGATGATGAGTTTCTATTCTTATTTTACGAAATATTTATATTTGTACTATTTACAAAATGTTTTGATTCAAAAACATTCAAAACGAGAACTTTTATATTTAATTTCGAAAAATTAACGCGCGTATAGCCCACCCGTCGCAAGAGTCATCGAGACACTGATGATCGCGTCCTGAGTGTGCGTCACAGGCTTTTGCCTGTGACGCACACTCGCTGCTCCAGCGGGGTACTGGTGAAGTTTCGGGTTTTTATTTATTATTTTAGAAGATTAAAAGCTATTTGAAAAAAAATAGGTAAAAAAACTTTTTAAGTTAAACGGTTTTATGTTAAACATACATTGCAATGTTTAAGATAAATGTACTAAAAACCAAAAAATTATAAAATAGATACAGTCTTCAGTCAGGGAATTATAAACATATGCATAGACTAGACTAAAATAAAACCGTGGGGCACGTCAATTGTCTACAATCGTTGATTAAAATGTTTGTTTTGTAATGTTACACTATAATTAGGCAGTTGTTCAACCAACAACGATGGACGTGTGATAAGTAGGGCAAGAATGTGGAAACAAGCTAGCAAGCTCGATTATGAGCGAGTTTTAGGGTTTCATAGTGGTGAGCGAGTAGTACTTTTATATCATATGTTTTGTCGATTAAAGACAAACTACGAGCAGTGAAACGATTCCTCGCCAGCCAGCAGTGTGAATGTCCAACGATAAACTAGTTGAAACATCTCTTTTATTTACATGGAGTGTATAACTATTGGAATTTCCATGAGCAAGAAAATAGTAAGTAATTTCCTCACCGTCTGCGGGCCAACTGCCTATTTTAACGACGAATTAAGAGCGTTTACGCCTTACGACATTTCATACAAACTTTCAAGTCGTTATTTTCCGAAATGACTGAACTGATTTTGATGAAACTTCGTACACATAAGCAGGATACACAGATCTAAAAAGTTACTAAAAAACATTTTCGAAAAATAGTGTTACAGTTAAATTAGACCAAATTTAAATTTTCTATAGAAACAGAAAATTCCAATTATCTCTTGTTTTAAAACACATTTTGAAAATATTTTTTAGTAACTTTTTAGACCTATGTGTCCTGCTTATGCGTATAAAGTTTCATTTAAATCGGTTCAGTGATTTCGGAAAGAAACTACTTGAAAGTTTGTATGAAAAGCGGTAAGGAATAAACGCTCTTAAACGATTCTTCTATCGCACATTAAGTCGATAATTTGTAGACAATTGACGTGCGTGCCCCACGGTTTTATTTTAGTCTAGTCTATGCATATGTTTATAATTCCCACGACTGTATCTATTTTATTATTTTTTGGTTTTTAGTACATTTATCTTAAACATTGCAATGTATGTTTAACATAAAACCGTTTAACTTAAAAAGTTTTTTTACCTATTTTTATTTTCTAGTTTTTATTTCGCATTCTGTTTAATTCATTTAGTGCTTCATTATTGCAAGGTTTCTTGCCCGTTAGTTTATTGCAGTCCAACTCTTCTATACGTAGTCTCTGCAAAGATCTTACTCTACTAAGAGCCACGTAGGCTTGACCTTCTTCAAACAGTTTCGCACCTAAGTATACGACTGCGTGATCCACAGTGCTGCCCTGCATTTTATGTATTGTAGAAGCCCATGATAGTATTAAAGGCAATAAAATTTTAATTTAATTTTTTTTTTTTTTTTTTTTTTTTTTTTAATTTTCTTTAAAAAACGCTAACGACATATCATTTTTATCCACCCTAATGCCATACAGTTCTCGGCGCGTTTTAACCTTTCACCTTAACTTGGGTGGTGTACCGCTAACGACGTATCATTTTTAGCCACCCTAACGCCACACAGTCCTCAACACGATACAAAATCTTGACTGGGTGGTGGATTCAGGCTGGATTAATCAGATACCTAAATTACAGATTCAATTTCTAAATTTAAATCTTATTATTATACGCCATTTGGTGGCTGCGCCCATCTTAAATATTGAGGTTGTATAGTGCACTGTATTCTTCTTGTCAAGCCCTTTTATTTGATACCCATATTGGTGGGATTGATAAAAAATTGTTATCAGCCATTTGGTAGCGGCGGCCATCTTAGATTTCAATTTTTTATAGTATATTGTATTCTGCTTGTTGAGCCCTTTCATTTGATACCCATATTGATGAGATTAATAAAACATAAATTATCCGCCATTTTGTAGCGGCGGCCATCTTGAATTTATAATGATAATGAATAAACATAATTGTATTGTCACCAAAATCCAAAGTGTATACAAAATTTCAGATTAATCGGTTGACAGGAAGAGGGTGAAATTTGAATTACTAAACTTGACCCAAGAATAAATAAAACAAACGGGGTGAGCTAAATAAAACCGTTTAATAATAATAAAAAACCGTTTAAAAAAAAAAACAATGCATATTGTGAAATACGTGATTACCTATTTTTTTGTACTCAATTGATGCCAAACTATTAAGCCGTTACATAGAACATTTACAATTAAGGTTCAAGTAGGACCTGTTTACTATATTTTTTTTCAAAAACTGGTTTTTTAAGCTTCTAGATTCTCTTCTTAGGTTGACATTGTATTTATAAACACTTTGAGTTTTCATAAGTTTCTTATATTTTTTATGCTTTTATTGATTTTAATGTATTTCTTAATTTTGTTATGACTACTTAGAATTGGACATTTGGTTATGTTATCGTCCCCAGTTAAGTCTATAGTTATGGTGGGCTGCTCACACTCCAGTCCGGTTACACTGTCCATCAGCTCATTGTACAGGTTATTGGTGTTAGTAACCTCTTTGCTGGCTTTCAGAGAGTTGATGGAGGCAATGGTGTTTTGCGCCTCATACAATTTCGCTTCGAGTTCAGCAATATGTTTCAATGCCTGGTCATGAGTGTTATGGCAATGCTGAAAATCTGATACTAGTTGACGGAGATGGTGATGCTGGTCCAGTATATCAGTGTGCTGGGTGTGAAGATCTGCTAGCTGGCTCTTGAGTTGAGTGTTTTTGGTCACTGTTAGCTCGATTTCAACTTCACTTTCTTCCCGTTCCCGCAGCAGCTTGCTGCACTCATTTCTAATGAGTCCAAACACGACGGTTCTATGTAGTGCCATCACTGCGATCCTGTACCCACCTTCGGAGTCTACTATCAGGTAGGTGACAGCATCAGTCACCAAGGTCTTCATAAGACCTATCAAATGAGTACAAACACGACGGTTCTACGTAGTGCCGTCACTGAGATCCTTTACCCACCTGCGGAGTTCAGCATCAGGTAGGTAACATCATCAGACACCAAGATCTTCATGACACCTTTCAAATGAGTCCAAACACAATGGTCCTACGTAGTACCGTCACTGAGATCCTTCGGAGTCCGCCATCAGGTAGGTGACAGCATAAGTTACCAAGTTATTCATGCCACCTTTCAAATGAGTCCAAACACGACGGTTCTACGTAGTGCCGTCACTGAGATCCTAGCCCGGTCACTTTAAATTTATTCTTATATTTCAGGGTTAGTCAGGCTTAAAACGCCCAAAAGGATTTATCTGAAAACTTCTTTAAACATACGCTGGTTTTGGGGTTTGAGCAATGTAATCCCCTTAAGTAATACTGTTTCACGTTACACGTTGTTTACACGTTAATAAACTATAATAATAAATAAATCGCAGTAAGGGACCTTAGACTTGGCACGACTTTGTCTAGATTTCATTACTTTTTAGAGATAAACAAGCAGCTCCATCGAGACTTGGCTAGTTTTTTACAGAATGTTTTTGGTGAGATAAGCAATTACTGCGACATTGTCAAATGTACCGTCGCAGACAGTAACGACAGCGTGGACTGATTGAGGTAGGCGATCTAACCACAACATTTTGATGGTGTCTTCGGGTATTTTGTTCCTGCCAAGTTCTCGTATTTTACGAACGAGTTGAGTGGGTCGTTGATCCCCTAGCTCGACTTTCGTAAGCAACCTGTGTTATTGCTTGGACTCGGACTCTTCATATGCGGCAAATAACCTGTTTTTTAATGCTTGATATTTACTGTTCTCAGGTGTTTTCTTGAGAATGTCGCTAATTTGACCTAATTCGTCTCGACCTAACATAGCTATAACTAGTTGATATTTTTGTAAGTACCCCTACTTTTTGTGCACCGATTATCGCCTCGAATTGGTGGAACCATAGTGCGTAGACGCTTCCAGTTGCGGCGCCAGCTGTGGCGGCCGAATGTGCAGGATCGACGGTAGCGACGGTATAGTCAGCGGAAGCAGCAGTGTTAGGGTTGGACATCTCGAAATTTGACAAGATTGTTCACTGTAACAACACTAAACAAAATCTAAGTAAGAAAAAAATAAAGAAAGAAGTTTTTTTTATTTGGCATTAATAACACCTTAAAAATTACACACAAATAAATAAACAAACAGGACTATTTGCCAATAGGGCTTCAGCTCAGCATAATTCCAGATGGCAACACAAGGCGTAACACCTGACGCTGATTTTCAGCTGCAGCCCACGAGTGCCATACGCTCGAAAACATAAACGAACAATTCAATTCAATCATTTATTGCATATAACATCATGTGTTTAACAAGATCTTCAATAATAATAAATAGTTCACGTGGCATTAAAAATAACAAATAGTAAAAAAAAAAACATTCATTAATTCATAACAATTAGATAATATTCTATTTGTTTAAGTAAGTAAGTAATCGATGTCACAAATAATATAATAAAAATAATTATAATCAGTGAAAGAAAAAAAAACCACAATCAAATAAGTTATGTCAAATAAATTACAACCAAATACATTATGTCAAAAAAAAACACCCTTGTGTACCCTTCAACGGCCATGTCACTCAACATTAACTACATATAATAATAAAGAAATCGCAGTAAGGGACTTTAGACTCGGCATGACTTTGTCTAGATTTCATTACTTTTTTTTAAAAGATTTTTTTAGGGATAAACAAGCAGCTCCATCGAGACTTGGCTAGTTTTTTACAGAATGTTTTTGGTGGGATTTCACTTCTTTTTGTACAAAACGTGTAAACAACGTGTAACGTGAAACAGTATTACTTAAGGGGATTACATTGCTCAAATCCCAAAACCAGCGTATGTTTAAAGAAGTTTGCAGATGAATCCTTTTGGGCGTTTTTCATATAAAAAATATATGGTATATTTAGGGTCATCACAAACACATTGTATTGTTTAAAATTTTAATAAACATTCCCAAATTTTTGAAAAAAAATATAGTAAACAGGTCCTACTTGAACCTTAATTGTAAATGTTCTATGTAACGGCTTAATAGTTTGGCATCAATTGAGTACAAAAAATTGGTAATCACGTATTTCATAATATGCACTGTTTTTTTTTTCAAATAGCTTTTAACCTTCTAAAATAATAAATAAAAACCCGAAAATTCACCTGTACCCCGCTGGAGCACCCCCGCAAAAACCTGTGACGCACAATCGGGACGCGATACATCAGTGTCTCGATGACTCTTGCGACGGGTGGGCTATACGCGCGTTAATTTTTCGAAATTAAATATAAAAGTTCTCGTTTTGAATGTTTTTTGAATCAAAACATTTTGTAAATAGTACAAATATAAATATTTCGTAAAATAAGAAAAGAAATTTATGTTAGTAAATATATTTAAATTAGTTTGTAATTTCGTTTTGTGTTTTGAACCTATCCTAAAGTAAGCCTGACTAAGCCTGAAATATAAGAATAAATTGAAAGTGACCGAGCCAGGATCTCAGTGACGGCACTACGTAGAACCGTCGTGTTTGGACTCATTTGAAAGGTCTTATGAAGACTTGGTGACTGATGCTGTCACCTACCTGATGGTGGACTCCGAAGGCGGGTATAGGATCTCAGTGACGGCACTACGTAGGACCATTGTGTTTGGACTCATTTGAAAGGTGTCATGAAGATATTGGTGACTGATGATGTTACCTACCTGATGCTGAACTCCGCAGGTGGGTAAAGGATCTCAGTGACGGCACTACATAGAACCGTCGTGTTTGTACTCATTTGATAGGTCTTATGAAGACCTTGGTGACTGATGCTGTCACCTACCTGATAGTGGACTCCGAAGGTGGGTACAGGATCTCAGTGACGGCACTACTTAGAACCGTTTTGTTTGGACTCATTTGAAAGGTCTTATGAAGACCTTGGTGACTGATGCTGTCACCTACCTGATAGTGGACTCTGAAGGAGGGTATAGGATCTCAGTGACGGCACTACGTAGGACCATCGTGTTTGGCCTCATTTGAAAGGTGGCATGAAGACCTTGGTGACTCATGATGTTACCTGATGATGTGTAATTTCAGATACAATTTATTGTTCATGAATAAATGACTTATGACTTATGACCTACCTGATGGTGGACACCGAAGGTGGGTATAATATCCCAGTGACGTCTCTACGTAGACCCGTCGTGTTTGCCCTCATTTGAAAGGTGGCATGAAGATCTTGGTGACTGATGCTGTTACCTACCCGATGGTGGACTCCGAAGGTAGGTATAGGATCTCAGTGACGGCACTACGTGGATACATCGTGTTTGGACTCATTTAAAAGGGCTCGTGGAGACCTTGGTGAAGCATGATGTCACCTACCAGATGCTGGCCTCCGAAGGTGGGTATAGAATATATAACAAGAATATACAAGGTGTTGTTTTGCATCCTGGTCAAAATTCAGGAGGTTGTCACACAAGACATAAATAATCAATTAAAATTACGGTACCTAGTTAATTATTAATAAACCCTGATTTTTATGGTTGTTTATGTTTGTCAGTATTTCAGAATAACCCCCTTAGCATAGTTTAGGAAATAAGAAATTATCGAATAATCGTTTGAGATTGTTTGTATTTGTGAAAGCGCGTTTATAGGGCGAGAATCAGACGGCCCACGTTTAAAACACGGGTGGTTCACATTTACCGAATTCCGTAAATAAGAAAAAAAAAAAATACAAACCCATTTTATTATTGATTCGGGTCGAGAATCATTAGCATAGGAACCTCCTTGAATTTGACGAGGATGCAAAACAACACCTTGTATAGCACCCGTGCTCAACTAGATAAATGTTGAAAGCTAGGTAATCTTAACTATTACCGTTACTGAGAATCAATAAGCACTTACATGGTCATCATCAGACCTTCAAAATGTATCATGTAGTAGCACCCGTGCTCAATTAGATAAATGTAGAAAGCTAGGTAATCCTAACTGTTACCGTTACTGAGAACTGATGAGCACTTACCTGGTCATCATCAGATCTTCAAAATGTATGACGTAGTAGCACCCATGCTCAATTAGATACATGTTGAAAGCTAGGCAATCCTAACTATTACCGTTCCTGAGAACCGGTAAGTACTTACCTGGTCATCATCAGACCTTTAAAACATGTCATGGAGTAGCACCCGTGCTCAATTAGATAAATATTGAAAGCTAGGTAATACTAACTATTACCGTTACTGAGAACCGATAAGCACTCACCTGGTCATCATCAGACCTTCAGAATGCATGATGTAGTAGTAGCACCCATGCTCAATTAGATAAATGTTGAAAGCTAGGTAATAGGTAATCTTCAGTTCGTTTTTATTTTAGTATGGTCGTTTGTCTGTAGAGGGCGCAAAAGTAACAAATACTATTATAGATATCAAATCTTGAAGGTCATCGAGCAAGGTAATACCCTTAACGCCCAGCAGTGGGACGCTATAGGCTAGATTACATTTGATTAGAAGATGTATCCCACTACGCTGGATTTTTGCAATGACAGTCAATTTTTTTATGTATCAATAGTAGAAGGGGGCATTACCATATCTCTAATACAGCTGAGACCAGCTGAGGGTTCTGTATCAGATACTTCAGACTTTCGATTTTTGACATCAAATGGAGAAGCCCACCAAGTTGAATATTTTTTGTAAAGGCGGAATTCGGCGGATCTCTAACAGTTTGGTTGGGCTCTTGTGTTTTCTAATCAGGGTCACCAGGTACTCCAGATCTTCGATTATCGTAGTTTTTATAGTTTTCCCTTTATGTGGCCATTAAACCCTAACTCTGTACCAAATTTCAGCTCTCTGAGTTTATGGGAAGTACTAGTTCTATTTTGATGATCATGAGTGAGTGAGTGAGTGAGTGTCATAAATGCGAGACTTTGCTTTCGCTTAACTTCGGAGCTAAATGACCTACAGACTTGAAATTTTGGATTTTAAGTATGTGATTATAGCTTATTGGATGACAAAAATTTCTGCGTTCTGGTCTTATCCAGAGGTTCTCAAATAGGGGCCTGAAAATGCGGCGAAATGGTTCCAGTAAAGGATAGTACGGCAGTGTTTGCTTCGCACTCGACATGGCGGGGGCACTACCGTGCCCCCCGATTTTGTATTATTTTTACTCAATAATGTAATAATTGTGCATATCACGATAAAGTACATTAGTGTATGCGTGTCAATTGAGTGAATTTTGATGCAAATTTGTATATTTGGTTCAGTAAACTAAAACTAAATTGTTATGTAAGTATCTCTTAGTGCTCACTGCCTTGTTTACTGGTTTTGTATGTAGTGGTGGAATGTATCCTGTAGTGCACACTACCATGTTTGTAGTGTTTTTATTTTTATGGTTTGGTGTTCATTGCTTTGATGGTGGCGTAGTGGTGGTGGAGTTAAGCTAAACCATAAAAGGTTCCGGGTTCGATTCCCGGTCGAGAAAAAAACGATTTTTGTTCATGTGGGTCTCTGGGTTTTTATGGAATGTATGTCCATTTTGATTTTCGCTTTGCATGGAGGGTTAATTGAGAATGGTTTTCTTAGAGGCAAAAAGCTTTGTGCGCTTATCCCAAAATCGGGCAGAAAATCATCGAATGACGATTCATCGACGGAGTCTGAAAATGAAATCAGGCAGTATCCAATTCGACATAGGACAGACGGAGATTGATATCCAGTGCCTTCACTGCCATCGTCAATGGAAAATCTCAACCTGCTATCCGACGATGAAATAATTGATGTCCAAGAAGCGGTCACTGCGTCACCATTGATAGTGTCTCCACTCACTCCACTAGCTGCGCAAAATTTGGCGCAATCTGTAGCGACTCCACAGCAAGCTCCAGCTCCGACAGTTCCACAGTCTCCAAGGACTCCTTTAACGTCAACACGCTCCAGAGCAATTAGACCAAGATTGGTTATAGCACGTCGTCTTCAGCTGACGAGAGTAAAATTGCAACCTCTCAATTTTCGATGGACTAGACAACAATTCCGTCATCGAGTAGAAATAGCCGAATGTAATGATTTTCAAGAAGAGGCATGTCTTAACGATCCATTTCAATATTTTTGTAGCTTTTTTACTGACGATATTTTTAACTACATAAAGGAACAATCCAACTTATATTCTACTCAACAAACTAATAGATCGTTGAATTTTACAGTCGATGATATTAAAGACTTTATTGCAATAAATCTGCTAATGGGAATAGTTGATATGCCTTCGTATACAGACTATTGGTCCCGAGATACACTAGACACACTGACAATGAGATGGGCTAACCCCATCAAAACTAACCAAGGCGCCGGTTGCTCCAAGACCGGCAACAGAAATTTGCAGTGACCAACTTGGCCATTTCGCGACTTTCGGGACAAAGGGTAGGTGCAAACTATGTACCAAAGGGCAAACCACTGTCTCATGTACTAAGTGTGGAGTCAGATTGTGCTTAATACCTGGTAGAAATTGTTTTTATAGGGTTCACCACCAGTAATTTCTTATTTAGTGCAAATATGTGATCTCATTAATTAAAAGGTATAATTTTTTAATCCATTTGTAATATAAATAATATTTTTGGCAGTGTGTCTCATGAGATACATTCGCCTGAGATAGTTATTCCTTACGAACAAGGCAATGTATCTCACGGGATACGGAAGGTATCTCTAGAAACAAAACTCTATGTTTTTTTTATTATTTTTCCCTACAACCTACATTCATTTATAAAGAGATTATGTGAAAAAATACCGGTAATTAAAGTTTTTTTTTTTTGCCAAGAAAAGGGTTAAACACGGACGACAACATAACAAAAGCGGTAGAACATTTCAATAGTTGCATTCAACAATCTGCCTGGTCTGCTACCCCAGTTGCCGCAGTCTCGTTCCATAATCAAGATTACCTAACATCTGTAAGAGAACTATTAGCTGATAAACGAAAAGCTCGGAAAAGTTGCTACTTTTCCGAGCTTTTCGTTTGCTACAGCAGGTTATCCTACTGATAAAAAACCTCTAGGCTGTCATCAAACAAAACTAAAAATTCTGCTATAAGACATTAAATAAAAAACCAAAGCATACAAGCATTTCTAGAAAACATTGATGCTACAGCGGAGACAAATTACTCTTTGTGGAATGTCACTAAAAACCTTAAACACCCGGCAAGTAATCAACCTCCTATCCGTAAAAGTAACGTCCTATGCGGACAGCGGTTGGTCCTATGCGGACAAAGCTGCCACATTTGCAGAACATCTCAAACAGGTCTTTATACGAAACCCAGCTAGACAGGCTCTTCTAAAATCCAGATAATTCTTATTGGGCCAAACCCACCAACTCGATCCTCCTACTTATTACGACCTTATCCTAAAAATCCTAAGGTAGCTGCCAAAGAAAGGGATTAAATATCTCACTTTCCTGTGTAACGCTATCCTACGAAGAGGAATGGTCCCGCCTCAATGCAAAATAGCCCAAATTATAATGGTTCCTAAGCCTGGAAAAAATCCGTTTGAGGCGCAATCATACAGACCTATTAGCCTGTTATCCATACCCTCAAAAATCATTAATAGAGTTTAGATAATTTACTTAGATTATCCCCGATTAGCCAATAACCCTTTATAGAATGCGATGATACAGATCAGCTATTGGGTACTTTGACACACACGTGTTTTTCTTTTCGTTTAGTTAAAAACATTCTAGTTTATGTAAAATAATATGTACACGTTAAACACGTTTAGCTCACAGCTTGAACGACGTAAAGCTCACTCACCGCAGTATTCTGAGCTTTTTATTATATTTCTTTATACAAAATATACCGGGTAATACCTATACCATTCCAGAAACAAGGACAGTTGAAAATCGTGAATCCTTTTTCCAATTTTATCGCCAATAACTTCGTCAAACATTCATACATCACTATGGAAGAGCAAGACATGCGCCAATTACGCCTGGTCACGACTTTGGTCTTAGCGGTGCACGGCGCGGCGAGCGGGGCGGCGCGTACCCTCAGTAGCGGTTAGTTGCAGCGGCAGCGGTGGACGTATTTAGGTAGTCAAAACGTGCTCAAAATCATGGCGTTATCAAAATTATCCCTTCTCTGTTTAGAAATCAGTATATTTTTTAGTTTTAGGTAAGATTTGTATAAATTAATAAATAAATAAATAAAATTTTTAAAACAATATATTCTTAATATGAGAGAAGGAGTGCACGAATAAAAATCAGTATTTAAATAACGAATTTCGTGACCTATATACGAAGATTACAGAAATATCCAGATAAGTTTTATGAGTACAGTTTAGACATCCAAATAGGCGGTCGATTTAAAATTTCAGTAATAAATGCCTCGGTATCCATTACCGCCACAAAATCGTCTAAACTTTTTTGTTTTAATCTACGCCGCTGAGTACGTCACTCCTACACCGCTGTCCGCGCCGCTCTGTTTCGTGGCGTCGCACTCATTCGCTTGTACTTTTGTTCCTGCCGCTCTCCGCACCGCGCGCCGCTGCCGCGATTCGCTCGGAGAAAACCGCGCGCGTTTTCGCTATGAGCGGCGTCTCGTGGCGTGCCTCAAACATTTTTATACTTTTGATCTTACCGCTCGCCGCCCCGCGCTTAGCTGCCGCTCACAGCGGCAAGGTCGTGAACGGGCTGTTACGGAGGAGACGAGTACACATGCATGTCACGTCAGCTGGTTTTTAGTTAACAAGACAAGGACACACTTTGCGAGGCCAAGGTATTCAGCCAACAATCGTCATTATCCTGTGTCATCAATGAAATAACTTGCAAAGAATCTTGGATCCAATTACATAAACGTAACTGGTGGTTGTTTACATTGTGCAAGAGACAGCTGCTGCGCGTCATATGTAGCGATCACGTTACGCCAGCAGTCATCACCGGTACTTGGGTGATTGCCTTGAAACCAAAATGCATACTACAAAATAAAGATCCGACAATATTCACCTACAACCACTTAGGAAGCAAATTATACATGGAAGTGGATATTGAAGTACCTATACTTAACACCACAATCAACAATTTATTTTATCTAAGTTGGAAAAACTCACAGCTGAATATGACGGAACAGATAAGCAAATAACTCAGCAGAAAGAGCTGGAAAGACGACCACGTCTACCACAAGGGACAGAGATATCGAGTCACGACAAATACCTCTACTCTGCGACTTCTTTGCTGTTGGGAGGAGCTGCTTCGTTTCCTGTCTACATTTGGATTAGGAGACTATGGCATAGGAAGACTAAAAAGCCACCTACAAGACAACCTACAGTATTCGACCACATATTCGAAATCGAGATGCAACAAATAAGTCATTCAACACCGCCGGAGCAATATACAGCGACACGAGGCCAAAACAACTATTTCACTTTGAGGAGCAGTAAAACTTATCATTTTGATGTGTACATGTTTAATTTTTACATAGCTACCTAATGCTTACTTATAAACTGTCTGCACTTTTTATTATTACGTTTTGGGACTGTTACTTTTATACTTTTTATTTACTGGATGCTCGTCCCGCCTTTTGCCCTCGGGAGCATGTACGGCTTACGTACACTCCGTCAGGCTGCAAACGCAGCAACCTACTTTTCTCTTTCGTGTTTAAAACTATGTTTAGTATAGTTAAAAGTTAGTTGACAAATGATATACTCACGCGAACACCGCGTATTAGCATCCAACCTGCTCTTACTTTGTTGTGATCGGTACTCTTATAAAGTTTTAGTGTTGGTCAAATTTGTGTGTGTTTACGTCAACTCACCTATCCGGGGATACCGCACGATCTCCGGCGAGGTGGCGAGCCTCTTGTCCGGATTGCCGCCATGGGATCTGAAGGCGATGGCCCTTGCGTGCCTGCACGAATGGCGCGCGGAGGCACTACGCCGAGGGGAAACTCCGCTGCCGTGGCAAATCGTTGCTCAGCGGACTGACCTCCGGCGCGATCTCATGGCGACATGGAGGGAGTGACTGTCGCAACCCCGTGCAGGGCACGCCACAATAGTGGCGATAAGTCCCCTCTTTGAGGAGTGGCTAGAGAGGCGCCACGGCGCCCTCACATTCCGCCTGACGCAAGTCCTCACCGGACACGGTTGTTTCGGGACGTTCCTGCACCGAATCGGGCGGGAGGAAACGCCCGGGTGTTACCACTGCGAGAATCGGCCGGAGGACACGGTGGAGCACACCGTGGAGATCTCGCCTGGGCTGAGCACCGCCGTGTCCTCGTAGCGGCGATTGGCGGCGGCGACCTCTCGCGTCCGGCCCTGGTTCAATCCATGGTCCGGAGCGAGACGAAATGAGAAGCCGTCGACTCCTTCTGCGAAGCAGTCATGCTAGCGAAGGAGGTGGCGGAACGGGAGAGGGAGAGAACCTCTCGTCCCAGCCGCCGCGGGAGACGCCCCAGGCGTCGGGGCGCAACCAGTGGCCCCCGGCCACCGTAGGCGCGGGCCTGTGGACGGTGAATAAGGGGCTAGCTCACCGTCCGTCCGTCTTATGACGACAGACCGTGCCGACGGCGCGTTTGTGTTCCACGCGCGCCTCAAGGAGAAATCAGCAAATCGGAAGGAGCCCGAGAGGGCTGATGCCTGCCAGGGCTGCGGGTTGTTCGAAAGAGATAACCGTGGCCCTGGAACGCAAAGGGCTAAGAAGGAACACGGATGGGTTTTAGTCAGTCAAGTCTGACACTCCCTCCCGCTCCGCCCAGAGTGGGGGGGGGGGGGGTCACTTGATGATTTCCCATCCTTAAAAAAAATAAATATTGCCAACTACTACGGGACTTAACAAGTATTTTAAAATAATCTGAGGAGGCAGTTTATACTCCGAACAATTTTGATATTTGTCTTGGTTGGTAAATGAGTAATTAATACTTAATAGTATGAATATTGAAAGGTCTAGTGACTTAGCAGTACGAGGAACATCGCACGCGAGGGAATCAGTGCTTGGGGTGACGGACAGGCGGACACGCGAGGGGCCGGCCGGGGCGGACGGGGTGGAGGGGGCGGGGCAGCACTCGCCGCTACGCTGTTATTAATCTGTTAACGTGGCGACGGTATAATTACAGCCCCACTATAATTACCTCATTACTGAAACAGAACGCCGCCGCCGTCAGATTTGTTATTGGAGTCAGTATAGAAACGCCTGTACACGGATCCGACAATGTTCGCATTCTTACTCACTTTATATGAATTTGATTTATTTAAGAAGAAAATATCAGGGTCCTGTGGGGGGCCTTATATATTTTTTCAATACAATTATTTTTAAAGAGGCTTTTATTGCACCGCTTTTAGCTCCATAAAGATGTCTATTTAACATCCATGCTTTTTATTTTGTATTTTTGCACTAGTGCGGTAAATTGTGCCACAGATAACTGAAGGTGAAAGTTATGTGTGTTATGTTATGTGTGTGTGTTATGTTATACTAATTATCAGCTACTAACCCCAAAACCTAGCAAACGGGAAAAATAAGTTTGTTCAGATGTTACAAGCTGTCCCAAAGTAAGTCACATTACTCACGCCATCAGTGTATAAGTGGTTCCTGTAAGGCATGAGCCTTTACAAGGCTAAAGTACAATGTGCGGTTGCGATTTTGCTGACCGTACACTTCCAATGAATAACATGCACAGTAAGCAGAAGCAGTAGTTTGTAGAGCACAGGCAGGGCTCTGATACAGCAAGCATGGCTTGTGATGTGCAGGTCTCTGTCAGCGAGCAGCGTGGCTACGCACCTGAGCATACTGCGCGCGAGCGGCTTCTGCCGGCTGGCGGAACGCGCGCGTGCCTGCCCGCGTGGCCGCCTGCACGCTCTCTACCGCGCGTTCACGCTCGCGCTCACCTCGCTCTACCTGCTGCAGGAGTGCGTCTATGCCTACCAGGTGCCACCTGCTACCGCCTAGCCGTGCCGTCCACATGACACAGCTCACCAACTCCGCAGAGCTTTTCCAACCGTTTATCTGTTGTTGTTAGGTGCGGCAAGATATGGACAAGTTATCGCGAGTCATGTTCTTGCTCCTATGCCATATCACTTCTATCGCGAAGCAGTTCGTTTTCCACGTGAAAGCGGAGCGGATTGATGAGATGCTGAGCGGGCTGGATGGTGGGTACGGTGTATGAGGAGCGAGGTACGTTCTCTGAGCGAAGACTCAAAGTGCGGGCTTGGTTGCAGACCCACTGTACAATCAGGGCGTGGAGGCTCACGCTCAGCTGCTGCGTGCTACCACGGCGCGCGCGGCTCGTTTCGTGCGCGCCTACTCAGGCTGCGCTGTGGTCACGTGCACGCTGTGGATCACCTTCCCCGTCATGTACTTCCTGCAGGGGCAGCCGGTCGAGTTCCCCTTCTGGATCCACGTTGACTTCAATGGACCACGAATGTAAGAGGTCTGACCACTGACCAGGCACGATGTCGAGTGTTGCCGCTATTGCAAGTGTGGTTGATTGCAGGTTCACGTTGGTGCTGGCGTACTCGTACTACGTGACGACTCTGGTGGGCATCGCCAACACGACGATGGATGCATTCATTGCCACCGTGCTCAACCAGTGTAAGACCCAGCTCAGAATACTGCGGTGAGTGAGCTGCACGTCGCTCAAGCTGTGAGCCAAACGTGTTTAACGTTTACATATTATCTATATAAATAAAAAGAGAAGTCCTGACTGACTTATTGACTGACTCATCAACGCCCAGCCCAAACCCTTGGACCTAAAAAGCTGAAATTTTGAACAAAGGTTTTCTTTATAATGTAGACAAGGAATAAGAAAGGATTTTTCGAAATTCAACCCCTAAAGGACTTAAATAGGGGATAAAAGTTTGTATGGAAAATCGTCATTTTTAAAGTTAGAAGGCTAAAAATTTCATATACAAGCTTCTGGTTAGAAATAACTATATACGTATTTTAGCGTTTTTAAAAATTTACCCCCTAAGAGGGTGGGATAGGGGTTCAAAGTTTTTATGCGGAATCCGCCATTTTTGAAGTAAGAAGAATGAGATTTAATATTGAAGTTTCTGAGCAAAAATAAATGAACAAGTATTTCGTCGTTTTTGGAAATTCAACACCAAAAGGGAGAAAAGGGGTTGAAACATTAGTAAAACAAAACTGGTCTGCACAGCTTGAAATTTACTATTTGTGTTTCTCGATTGAATTGATAACACACACGTATCATTTTTTTTTTGGAAATTCCACCCCTCATACGAAAACAGGGGTGGCATTTTTTTATTTGTGTTTTGTAGTGTAGCGACCCTAGCGAAGCCAAATGCTGATGTGCACTTTTGATAGCTGCCGGGGCCAGGAGCCCGCTCGCCTCGCCAGTCGCTCGCATACCTTCGCCCTGCCACGTCATATTTCAGTATGAATGTTAGACTAGTATTCTGTGAACCCTTTATTAAATTCTTACCAATATACAAATTCAACCAGAGTAATTATTCATGACTTAACTTTTCCCAATAACACGCACAACAAGTGGTGACCCCGAACGTTTTTTTAAAATAGTTTATACGTGCAGTGAGCGGCTCACAGACGTGGCAGGAGCGCATTAAAACCGCGTGGGTGCTAAAGACAGTGTATAACCTCGAAACTCGAAGCAGCACTACTATGAACCCCCCACAGCAACCGGGGTGGTCGCGGCTGCCCAGGCAGCTGCCCCAGGAGTAGCAGCAGTATCGGTGCAGGCAAAGATACCAGATTTTTGGACAGATTTGCCGAGATCATGGTTCTGCCAGTTCGAGGCTATAATGGCACCACAGAAGCAGGGTGACGCGCAGTTATTCGAATTAGCAATCGCCAGGTTAACCCAAGACACAGTGCGGCAAGTTACGGACATAATCGAAGCCCCGCCAGGGTCAGGCAAGTACGCGGCTTTGAAAAAGCGTTGATTGGCGATTTATGAAGAAAGCACGGAGAAGCAGTTCCAGAGGCTCATCGGAGAGATGGATCTGGGCACACAAAAACCATCGCAGCTGTATAGGGCGATGGCAGCCCTAGCCAAGAATTGCGATGTAACAGACGGGCCACTAAAACGGTTGTGGTTAAATCGTTTACCCTCGGGCGTGCGGGCGGTCCTAGCAGTGACCAGAGACACGAAAATAGAAGACCTCGCTGACATGGTGGACAAAGTAATGGAGATGATGTCGTCCCAGACGTGTCTCTGGGAGGAAGGAGAATGGAGAACATAGGTACCGGTGAGGTTGCGTCAATAACACCGAGCACATCGGATTTGACATGCGAGACGAAGACGGATTTGGTCAAGCATCTCAGCGCGCTAGCGATAGAAATGAAGGAGTTGCGTGGGGAGATAAACGACATCAGGCGGCGAGACGATAACCCGGGGCGAGATCAAAGAGGGCGGCGATGGCAGCAAGGGCGTTACAGGAGCCAGTCAAGGCCATCGGCAGCAGGTTACGTGTAAAAAGGGAACGAAAAGTGAATTGTGCCGTGTGTGACGTTCAGTATTAATGTTAGTTTAGTATTATAATAATAATAATAATAAATGTTTATTTATTGATCCAATAATTTCAAATTACACACAAGAGATAAACAAACTTGAATTTTGGGTACATAGTAGATCTATGGTCATAAACTTGTGTACAAAATTGTTGTATATCTAGTCTAAGGGTAATTACATTTAGTTGAGACCTTAGAACCCCAAACTAGGGAAGAAATGCCTGTATTTTGGGAGTCTGTTGATTCCTCCTAAATAACAATGTCTTACTTACACTAATTTATAACATTAATTAAGTATATTATTACAGTTGGATCTTAAACTACATACTAGTGCTTATATTTTACTTATTTACTTAATCTACTACAATAACAGCGATGAAGTTCCTTCATGACAGTAAGAAGATCTTCAGTCGCTTCATATGTTAACTGCTGTAACCATTTACTAACCATAGTTTTTAGTTGGAATTTGGTGAAGGTGTAAATATCAAGTTTTGAGTTGATTTTATTATAGAGACGTAAACTTAGTGCCTTAAATTGACGACTTGCAAATGTTGTTCGACACCTGACAGGGTTGCAGATCGGAAATCCTCTGCGTCTTTTTAGTAGTTTATCGTCAAGTGGGAGCATAGCGTGACAGCGTAGGACAGCGCGGAGAATGAAGAGTTGACGGACAGTAAGGACCTTAGATTCGGAGTAGAGCTGGGCAGTGGGGAAATCTCTGCGTTTAAAACGCATAACTTTCAGAATTGCCCTTTGAGCTCGTTCTGCCTGGAGTAATAGGGTTTTAAAGGAACCACCCCAGGCTGTAATGCAGTAGGAGATAATTGATTCACAGAGACTTTGGTAGACGAGAGATAAGGTTGCAGGGTCAGCTGAGTATCGAAGATCGCTGAAGATGTATATTAATTTCCTAGTCCGAGCTGATAATGCTTCGATATGTGGTCGCCAGGTCAGTCTTTCGTCAATGATTACGCAGAGGTATTTTATGGTAGAAACTAGGGACAAGGAGAGACAGTTGCAGGCCCCATCAGTGTTATTTTCCAAACAGGTATGAGCGTTAATCAGGTGAGAATCTCTTGGAGGTAGGTTTGTGTCACGAAGCGAAAAGCAGACAACCTTTGTTTTTTCCACATTTAGCGTTAGGAGATTTGAGGAAAGCCAATCCATCACCAGACGAAGAGAATGCTCTGTACTTAACCTAGCCCTATCCCAGTTCTCATCATGAATGATTAGTGCCGTGTCATCCGCATAAGTAAAAATGTCGCAATTGGGTATGTTTAAACGGCACAGATCATTGATATAGATTAGGAAGAGGGTAGGTCCCAGGATACTACCCTGCGGAACTCCGAAGGTAATATTCATGTCGTCACTGCACAGTTTACCGATTTTAACGCACTGGGAGCGGTTTGTTAGGTAGTCAGAAAAGATTTTTAGCGCAATTCCTCGGACTCCTACGCTCTCCAACTTGTTAATAAGAATGGGGAGAGAAACTGAGTCGAATGCTTTGGACCAGTCGAGAAAAACTCCATAGCATTTACGCTTTTGGTCCAGGTTGCTTGTGACGGTGTGGGTCAGATCCAATACAGCGTCTTCCGTGGAGACTCCCTGTCTAAAACCGTATTGATTTTTAGCAATAATATTGAATTTTTCAAGATATTCAGTAAGGCAGTTGTTGAGAATTCGTTCCGGGATCTTTGACATATATTCTGTGAACCCTTTATTAAATTCTTACCAATATACAAATTCAACCAGAATAATTATTCATTGACTTAACTTTTCCCAATAACACGTACAACAGTAGAGTTAGCACCCCCTAGGCTATGGCTGGCATTGATTCTTCTTTCCAGCTAAAACACTAGGAAGTGGCGAAGGGCGGGCGTTTTGGGGGACTGTCTCTTGTAATTTTGACGTTCAAAAAGTGCTGATTATCAGCCTAGTTTGAATAAATGACTTTTGATTTTTGATTTTGATTTAAGTGAGATCTCACATCTGCAGCTTTATGTTGCGTTCTCCGGAGTGAGCTCGGCGAGTAATTTAGTAATTTTAGCCCCAAAGGAAACAACGCAAACGTCATTTACAAAGAAGTGCAAAATAATTCATTAATATAGTTTTCCGGGAGTTAAAAAGATTGGTTTAATCTGAGTATTTTTTAATTTAAAATATTGTAAGTTAGCTCATTTACACCATTACCTATGTCGCTAGGTGGATGGATGACCGGGGCATTTGAGCTACGGCATCGTAACTCAGAAGACATGTATAAAATAAATTCTGGTTCAAACCCTTTAGGTCACTACCAACACAAAATTAAAAATAAAATCTAACCAGAATGAATTATCTGGCTTCTTACTTCGAAAAGCGCAGACTTTTACACAACTATTAAAATGTATCCTATACTTACACTTACGCGCGGGCGCAGCCGCGGCCAACAACTATTATCTAAAAAATGACTATTTTCGACATTATTTTGAGGGGGTTAACGCATACGTGAGCAATTGCCGAACTCCACGCGGGCGAAGCCGCGGGCAAAAGCTAGTTTTACATAAACTAGAAAGTCTTTAACTAAACGAAAGGAAAAACACGTGTGTGTCAAAGTACCCAATAGTTGATCTGTATCATCGCATTCTATAAAGGGTTATTGGCTAATCGGGGAAAATTATTGCTGGGAAACGAATTCTATCGTGATAAATTGCTTGTTATAACATTGTGCTTATGGGTGCCTGCATTTTATGCTCTAAGAATCAGTATTGAAGTGAAACGTGGCAATGCTGCCAATTTTTAAGAACTTTCCCCGGTTTTTTGATGCACGCAGTTCTTCTGTTAATTTATTTGCTTTTGTATTATTGAAAACGGTCATGCTAGGGTTCAGCCCCCCTAGCATGACCGTTCTATCTCTATTCTACTGTTGTGTATGTGCGCTAATGATGTCTATGTGTGCGTGGCTGCGCCGATACTGACGCGATATGTCTAAACCGTAAATAGTCAATAGCCGTCTTGCGTTTCACTTGTGTCCCGTAGTAAGAACTTAACAGTGGCGACGAGGTATACCCACATCTTAGATTAATTATCGAAAATGAATAGTTTTGGCATTTTGTCTACATTCGATCACAATGTGCAAGAATGGAAGTCGTATAAAGGTCGAATTACGCAATGGTTTATTGCAAACGACATCGTCCTGAAGAATGATACAGCTGGAGCCAAGAGACGGGCGATCCTGCTCAGCGCACTTAGCGAGGGTACTTATAAGTTGGCAGCGGATCTGGCACTGCCAAAGGACATCCAGGAAGTACCTTATGACGATATAGTGCATTTATTGGATGAGCACTTTCTTCCAAAGATATGCGGGTTCAGCGAGCGTTACAATTTTTACGCGGCTGTGCAGCAGCCGGGCGAGACCTTTACGCAATGGGCGTCAAGGCTACGAGGACTTACAGCACATTGTAGATTTAGTAACGTCGAGGAAGCGTTACGAGACCGGTTCGTGATGGAACTGGTAGCAGGCCATGAACGAGAGAAGCTGTTCGCGCAGGACATCGACAAGCTGACCCTGGCCAAGGCAGTGGAGCTGGCGGAGAGCGTGCGGGGCGCGCACGTGGGCGCGGGCGCCGCCATGGCTACGGCTGCCCTTGGGCAGCAGACGCGCGCCGGTGTTCCAGATCGCCAAACAAGTGAATAGTGCTAAAACCAGTAGTGCCGGTAAAATAAAGTGTACTGTATGCGGGCGTAATAACCATGAATCATCCCAATGTCGGTTTGCACGCTATAAATGTAATAAGTGCAACACCAAGGGTCATTTACGTAAAATGTGCAATAAGGTTAATTACGTGTTGACAGGTGATGTGAGCGAGGACGACGACGGTAAGTCATTGTTTAAAATACGCTCAGTACGTGGGGAACCTATGACAGAAACAGTTTCAATTTACGGGAAAAATGTACAATTCCAAATAGATATTGGATCAGCAGTGACTCTCATATCCGAGGGTACCTATAAAAACTTGTTCAGTAATATTCCGTTACTAGATTCTGAGAAAAGTTTTTTTAGCTACTCCGGCAATATTATGAAATGTGTAGGGTACGTAAGCTTGCCAGTGACGTACTTACGTGACACTCAGGCATTGGACTTGTACGTCATTCGCAATGGCGGACCTCCGTTATTAGGCAGAGATTTTATAGCAAAATTTAAACTTAAATTGACGCCTTGTAATTTTCTGAAGGGTGAGCAGAGTATGATGGATCAATTGGAATCGCGTTTCCCGGAAGTGTTTTCGGATAAGCTGGGTAAATTTAATAAATATCGTGTTAAATTAAAATGAAAGGATAACGTGACGCCGATATTCTGTAAAGCGCGTCCACTTGCGTTCGCGTTACGTGATAAGGTCGACAAAGAGATTTCACGTTTAGTGGATCTAGGTGTTCTTAAACCGGTTTCGCACTCTGAGTACGCGTCACCTATTGTTCCCGTGCTTAAGCACAACGGTTCGGTTAGATTATGCGCCGATTATTCGGTTACTATTAACAAACAGCTATTGATTGAACAATATCCGCTACCCACGGTACACGAACTATTTTCAAGACTGCACGGGGGCCATCAGTTTTCAAAGATTGACTTGTCTATGGCCTATAATTAATTTTTGTTAGACGAAGAGTCTCAACCGGTCACATGTATCAATACACATCGGGGTATATTTAATTATAGGTACTCGTCTAGTTTTCGGGCTGTCCAGTGCGCCGTCTATATTCCAACGCGCTATGGAAACGATGCTTTCAGGGCTAGACGGGGTCCTGTGTCTGCTGGACGACATTTTAGTCACTGACCGGACCCCAGAGGGGCATTGGAAGAAGTTGAACATAGTTCTGCAAAGACTTCAGGATGCAGGGTTAACTGTGCAGAAAGAAAAATGCGATTTCTTTAAAAATGAGATTAAATATTTAGGTTATATAATAAACAAAGATGGATTACAGAAAGATCCGGCAAAGGTAAAAGCTATAGCTGATGCCCCCGTTCCTTGCGACGTTAATACGTTGCAATCATTTTTAGGACTTGTAAACTACTACAGGAATTTTGTGGCTGGAGCATCGGGTATCTTGAGTCCTTTGTACGACCTATTAAAAAAGGGGGTTAAGTGGAACTGGTCTACGTCACATCAGCAAGCGTTTGATAAAATTAAGAAATGTTTGACGTCTGATCTGGTTTTAACACACTTTAATTCAAAAGCCAAATTAGTTTTAACTGTCGATGCTTCCCCGTGTGGCTTAGGTGCTATTTTGTCCCAAATAGACTATGACGGGTTAGAGCGACCGGTAGCATTCGCTTCCCGCACGCTGAACTCGGCAGAGAAAAATTACTCACAAATACAGAAAGAGGCGACTGCAATAATATTTGGAATACATCGGTTCCATCAGTATTTATATGGCAGATCAGATCCGTTCATATTACGCACGGATCACAAGCCGTTAATTTCTATTTTCGGCCCACATAAAGGTATACCGGAGGTTTCGGCTAATAGATTACAGAGATATGCAATGTTTTTAAGTGCATACAACTATACCATTGAGTATGTTCGTAGCGCAGACAACAACGCGGATTACCTGTCTCGTGCGAGTTTAGAGGGGAAGGCAATGCAGACTCGCGCCGAGAGTGAAGGAGACAACATCGGTACGCACGCCGCCGCGGCCGCAGCTCCCATTGATCGCGCATCGTATGTTAACTTTGTTGTCGAAGGCGACATGCCGGTGACCCTGAACGAGTTACGCAAAGCTACTAAAGAGGATACTGTATTACAGTTAGTGATAAATTATGTCCAAAACGGTTGGCCTAAAAAAATAGGGGACTCACAGTTGAAACCCTATCATTTATGTAAGACACAATTATCATATGAAGAGGGTTGTTTAATGAGGGGTCATAAGGTGATACTTCCCGAATCTTTGCGGTCAAAGGTTTTATTAGAGTTACATAGCTCGCATTTAGATATCGTAAAAAACGAAATCAGAAGCTAGGTCTCGGTTTTGGTTCCCAGGCATTGATGCAGCGCTAGAAAAAATTATATTCTCGTGTGAAATATGCAAACAGTTACGGCTCTCGCCAGCTAGGGCGCCGTTAGCACCATGGACGTTTCCCGATACCCCGTTCCATAGGTTACACGTCGTCTTTCTCGGCCCGCTGAATGATCAAGTGTTCTTCGTAGTGGTAGATGCACACACCAAATGGTTAGAAATATACGACGTGAGCACTTCTACCACCTCGGCGACCGTTATTGAAAAACTATATGATTTTATGTCTAAGTGCGGATTACCTCACACAATTGTTAGCGATAACGGTACTGCGTTTACATCCGCATCTTACATCACCACCTTACAATCCTGCTAGTAATGGACAAGCAGAAAGTTTTGTAAAAATTGTAAAAAAGGGCATAAAGTCAAGCGTTTTAGGTTCTCGCAATAGGAATGAGAGTAGGCTAAAAGTGTTGAAATATCTGTTTGACCATAGGAATTCAGTTCATTCTGTCGGGGTTCTCACCGGCTGAGTTGGTGTTTGGGCGAAAGCTCAGAACACGTCTAGATTTACTGAAACCAAAGATATCGTCGACCCCACTCACATCACTAATTAACGATGTTAAACAAAAGCAGTGCTCGCAAATTAAGTGCCATGGCGGCAATAACAACCAAGTGTATAAGCCGGGCGATGAAGTCATGTTTAAAAAATTTCTGAATAACAGCAAATTTATGTGGTGCAATGGTACAGTTATAAAAAGACTCGGTAAAGTATTGTATGTGATTAAAGACCATGGTTCTTCTTCTCAAGTCCAAAAACATAAAAATCAAATTGTATTAAATAATGGTATGGGTACGGGTTGTAGTAGTTAACTCCGTACACCGAATTGTCGTGAAGGTTTTGTAGTTTGTATAGAGAAACACTTTCCACTAAGATGCACTAAATAGTTAAGTTTATTTAAGTTAAGAGTAAGTTACAGTACTAGAGTGGAAGGCGATTATTTCTCTCAGTTGTTGATAGCTACCCAGTTATAAGTTCACTATATTTAAATTCGTTTGTCATGTCGTTTTATTATGTTGAATTATGACGCGCATCGTTGACATAAAGTAGGTCACCGAGTAAGCAGAAAAATGTACGGCGATGAGACCGTACATATTGGCAACCCCATAAAGAAGCTAAGATGAGTAAAGAGTAAACGCCTGTACAAAGTCAAATATTAAAGTAAAAGTAAATAGGTAAACAATCAATCAAAAGTAAAGGCAATGTTGTTTCGGTGCCCTTGAGGTTGAACTTTGCAGTCGTCTGTGGGCGCCTGCTGGTTCTCTTCTCTGGCAGTCTGCTGTCGAAGTCCCATTGGTTGAAGTTCAATGTCCTCATGTATTTGTCTTCTATTTTTCCTCCTTGGAAATCGCTTCTTGAGCAGAGTGCAGTATTTCCTTGTTATGACCCACAGGAAAGTGATGACAGCAATTGTTAGTAAAAGGTAACAGATTGCATATTGGTGAACGTCATGATCGGTGATGGTGGATGGTAGTTTCGGCACGTTCTCTTGTTGGAACCGCAGCTTTTTGTCAATTACTTCGAATTCGTTTTTCTTAAGAGTGAAGAGTTCGTGTGGCGCGTTGTGAAGTGTGACGTTGACAATGTTGTTTATCGGTGAATTAAGGTACGGTACATGCATGTCATAGTTAACGTTGAGGTTACTGTTGTACTGATTGTGTGAAGTGATGGTTAGTTCCTTTGACCGCAGTACGCATCCTTGGCTCAAAGTTTTTTTTTTTTTTTTTTTTTTTCAAAGCTCAAAGCCGCCGATGTGATAGTTTGCGATATTACGTCGTTTTCACAAACAGTACGTAATTCGCACCTTCCGCAACAAACAACCAGCCAGCTGTTTGATTCTTGCAACTTGATCCATGCTTCCTCGCATGACACACTGTGGACGTCACACGGTGACGTAGTTGCACGATGACCCAGTAGTTTTGCTTCGCAAGGTGCATTCTTGTTTTGTAAGTTGAACACTGGTATGTTTGCGTTACAAATGAAGTTATTCTTTTGTCTTTTGATGCATTGATTGAAGTCTTTATCTTTTAGTGAGATGTAAGAATTCTTCTCAAAGTTCACAGCAATATATTCCGAAGATAGCTCCATCAATTTGTAATTTGACTCCGCCTTGAAGGATATAGCGATAGCCCGATAGTAGGTGAATATAATAGATAATGGTGGCTCATTCGCAATTAAAGGAATGTGAACTTCGAACATAAAGTAGTTCTTTGTTATTCGTGCTTTCACGTACAGCAACTTGTAAAGTTCCTTGATATCTTCTCTGATATTTTCAGTCGGTAATGACAGAGTCCTCGGCAGTCTGCCGCATATGTCTTCTTGTTGCTTTACTAGACTGACTGGTGATATCAAGTGCACGTCGGTATGTCCACTGTAGACATTGGTTAGAGTGTTCAGGAGCATAGTTTGAATTTCCTTAAGATTTCGTAGTAGTAGCGATGCTGTGAGCGAAGCGGAGTTGAAGTAACTTGTGGCCATCATTATTTGTATTTCTGTTTCAATGCTGCGTAGATTCGTCTTAGTTTCTTCCATAAAGTAGTCTATCATCTTGCATTGAAGCTTGATATTTTCATCGTTTTTCTTCAAACGTCATTTTGTAGTTGCATGATCGATGTTTGGTTTTTTGCGAGTTCACGTAAATAGTTTTCGTTACGTTGTATGACATCAATATCCTTGTGGTATTTGTCAGCAAATCTCTGGTCTAAAACACCGAATAAGCTGTTTGCTACCATGCCTACTCCGTCGATTAAGCCGCGCTTTTTGCGCGTAGATAAATGCTTATGGGGAGCCAGCAGCATCGTGTTGTAGAAGTTGAGTAGTTCCATCTCGTGGGTAAGTTGATCTGTCGTAGCTTGGCAGTAACTTTGATGGATCTTCTGGCAAAGGTTATTTACACCGTTTATGTATTTTTCAATGTGTTGAACGCCCTGCCAGTAGTTTGTTAAGTTGTAGTACGTAAGCAAAGTCCATTCATCGTGAATGAGTTCTATTTTGCCTATGGTGTCATAATAAATCGGTCGCTCAGATTCCAGTTTGGTAATTTGAGTACCTGACTTTAGTTGCGAACCATATGATCCGTTCACAAGTATCAACATTGTGAAAAGAAACATTAAAATGTTTGTAAGACATTTTCTTCCAGATTGTTTTGTTGTGGTAGGTTTCTCAGCCTTTTGTAAATCTGTTTTGTATTCTTCGTAATTTTTGTTGCAGTTTGTGTCGATGGGTAGAGCCGATAGTTTTACTATAGGTCGTTTAATGACACCACTTTGGGTTTTTAGGGCTGTCACTCGAACGTATCCATCCGCTCCGGGGTGAAGTTCTAGCACCCGTCCCAGGGCCCATTTTCCTGGCGGCAAATTGTTGTCCCGGACAAGTACGATGTCCCCCTCGCTGAGGTTTTTCTTGGGATTGTTCCATTTGCTGCGCGTTTGTAGTTGAGTAAGATAGTCGTTTGACCAATTCTTCCAAAATTGTTGGAACATATGTTCAGTTAACTGCCAACGTCGGCGGAGGTCAATGTAATTTTCATCAGTGTAGTCAGCTCGTGGTAAAGACATTGTTGGTCCGTGTAAAGTCGTTAGATGAGCATGATGGATCACCAACTCAGTAAATCTTCCACCCTTAGGTAGAATAATTGGATTCTTCATCTCAAAGGGTAAACTGGAATGGTTCAGCCGACCCCCGACTCGGATTAAGCCGTTGTTGTCCAAGTATGGTTTAAGTTTGAAAATGTTACTTTTTGTAGAAATATTTTCTTTCTTCATAAGTTGTTTATATTCTTGCGTAATTTCCGTTTGTTGGACATATTTTATTATTTGTTCATTTGCATTGTTTAATTCGCATAATGTGAGGCATCCGGTGTCACATTTCTTGTTGCGTAAGTTTCCGATAAATCGTTGTATCCGTGCTACAATTCTGATCGCCTTGGTCAATGACCTGCAATTAGTTAATAAGTCATGAATACAATTATTGGTCTCTTTGTTCATAGAGTTCGATTTCGTTTGGCAAACGCTGCCTATGTTAGTTGTAAAAGTGCATGTTATGTTTTCTTGACGACTTTGTTCTTGGAAGGTATTCAAAAATGTAGGACCTTCCCACCACAGACTGAATGTTGTTAGCTTGGTTGGTAGCAATCCTCTTGAAGCACAGTCTGCAGGGTTATCTTGCGACTTCACATAACGCCATTGCTCGGCTGGTATGATTTGTCTTATTTTTTCAACTCGATTGGCGACGTATTTTTCTCTTTTAGATGTATCCCCCTGTATCCATGCCAGGACCACCTGGGAATCACACCAAACGCTCGTAGTTATATTGAAACCATTCAGAGCTTCTCGGATTTTTTCGATGAGTTGCGATAGTAAGAGCGCGCCGCAAAGTTCAAGTTTCGGTAATGTGATCGTTAGTGATAACGGTGCTACTCTTGTTTTAGCAGCGAGTAATGTTATTGTTGGCTTATTGTGTTCATCTCGGACGCAGCTGTAAACTACGCAAGAATAAGCCTTTTCGCTGGCGTCGCAGAATCCAAATAGTTATATTTTTTGGTTCGTTGAACCGATCCAGCGCTTTATTTTCATGTGTTTTACATTGGGTATGTCAGCTCTTAGTTTTAGCCACTTATCTGCTATATATGACGGTAACTGATCATCCCAATCAAGTTTTTTGAGCCATACTTCTTGAAATATAATCTTTGCCGCAATAGTTATGGGTGATAGCCAACCCAGCGGATCATAAAGTTGTGAAATTTCTGAAAGCAGTCGTCTTTTAGTTATTTCCGGTCGACATTTTTCATATTTCCAGTTAAACACAAAAGTGTCGGCTTGCGGATTCCAACCTAGTCCTAAGGTTTTCATGGATTCCTCTTGCTTGAAGTCAAAAGTAATTCTGCGTGAGATCTGATCATCACTTAAGTTTTCTAACAGTGCTGGATCATTGCTGGACCACTTGCGTAAGTTCATCCCGGCTCCCTTTAACATACCGATAAGGGATGTCTGGAGTTCCTGGGCCTCTTCCAGTGAGTTGTGGCCGCTTATGACGTCGTCGACGTATGCTTCATGCAGTAGTACTTTGGCTGCCATGGGGTATTTGTAGCCGTCATCATATGCCAGTTGTTTGATGGTTCTCATGGCTAGCCACGGTGCGCATTTAGTGCCATAAGTGACAGTGCAAAGTTGGTACTCTTGCAGGTTCTCTGACGGCGTAGTTCGCCAAATGATTTTCTGCAAATGTTGTTGTTCCTCAGACAGCCAGATACATCGGTACATTTTCTCGATGTCAGCTGTAAAGGCGTATTTGTAAGTGCTCCATTTTATGATAAGTTTTTGGATATCTTTTTGTAGGTTGGGGCCTTTTTCTTGTAGGCCGTTAAGACTGTATCCCGATTTAGTTTTTTGAGATGCATTGAAGACAACTCTGAGTTTCGTGGTAGTAGATTCTTCACGAAGTACTCCGTGGTGTGGTAAGAAACATTCAGTAGTTGAAGATGTCATGGGTTTAGCTGGTTTCATATGGCCTAAATCCAGTATTCCTTAAGGAACTCTTTATATAACATTTCAAGACGGCCATTTCTTTTAAACCTTTTTTCTAGTTGTGATATTGTGATATTGCGATCGTCTTCGATGTTCCGATCTTATTTTCATAATCCGGACATAAAGGCATCTTTACAATGTATCTTCCATCTGAACCACGGCGAGTAGTGTCTTTGTAGTAAGTTTCACATTGATCAGCTTGAGATCGGTCAATGTTTGTTTTGGAGACGTCTTCACATTCCCAAAATTTAGTTATTTCAGCCAAGTCTAGTAATGTGACGTGACAGTTTAAAGTTTCTAATTTTCCACACAAAATCCATCCCAGCTGTGTCTGTTGCGCAACGGGTGACTTTGGTGCGCCTTTTAACATCCCATCTTGTATTACTTCCACGTATACGTCAGCTCCAAGTAGTATGTCAATAGGCCTTGAAATGTTAAAATCAGGGTCCGCTAGTTCCAGAGGGTGGTAGCCGTAAGGCTGATCCGGGGGTACCGCACGATCTCCGGCGAGGCGGCGAGCCTCTTGGCCGGATTGCCACCATGGGATCTGGAGGCGATGGTCCTCGCGCGCCTGCATGAATGGCGCGCGGAGGCACTACGCCGGGTGGAAACTCCGCTGCCGCGGCAAATTGTCGCTCAGCGGACAGACCTCCGGCGCGATCTCATGGTGGCATGGAGACAGCGACTATCGCAACCACGTGCAGGGCACGCCTCAATAGTGGCGATAAGTCCCCTCTTTGAGGAGTGGCTAGAGAGGCGGCACGGCGCCCTCACCTTACGTCTGACGCAGGTCCTCACCGGACACGGTTGTTTCGGGAGGTTCCTGCACCGAATTGGGCGGGAGGAAACGCCCGGGTGTTACCATTGTGAGGATCGGCCGGAGAACACGGTGGAGCACACCGTGGAGCTCTGCCCCGCTTGGGCTGAGCACCGCCGTGTCCTCGTAGCGGCGATTGGCGGCGGTGACCTCTCGCGACCGGCCCTGGTTCAATCCATGGTCCGGAGCGAGAGGGAATGGGAAGCCGTCGCCTCCTTCTGCGAAGCAGTCATGCTAGCGAAGGAGGTGGCGGAACGTGAGAGGGAGAGAACCTCACGTCCCAGCCGCCGCGGGAGACGCCCCGGGCGTCGGGGGGCAACCAGTGGCCCCCGGCCACCGTAGGCGCGAGCCTGTGGACGGTGAGTAATGGGCTAGCTCACCGTCCGTCAGTCTTATGACGACAGGCCGTGTCGACGGCGCGTACGTGTTCCACGCGCGCCTCAAGGAGATGTCAGCAAACCGGAAGGGGCCCGAGAGGGCCGATGCCTGCCAGGGCTGCGGGTTGTTCGAAAGAGATACCGCGGCCCTGGAACAAAAAGGGCGAAGAAGGAACATGGGTGGGTTTTAGTCAGTACAAGTCTGACACTCCCTCCAAGTCATTTGATGATTTCCCATCCGAAAAAAAAAAAAAAAAAAAAAGGGTCCGCTAGTTTTAAGTTTTGTAAATGCGACCACTCTGATCGTTCGAATGTGTTGTTCGGTAGTTTATTTATCAATTTCTTCATAATCAATGCGTCAGTGTTGAAAGTATATTCAGAATGGATTGATTTGCATGTTATTGTAAGGCGTCCTTTACAGTCGCCTGATACAGCTCCAACTCCAGATATCTTCGCAGTTAGTTTGTTTCTTGGCAGCTTTAGCAGTTGTGCTGCATTTTCAGTTATTAAGTTGACTTGTGAGCCTTGATCTATGAGCGCACGAAGAGTTACGTAAGTCCCATCTACCGATTTGACCTTGACTTGGACGGTTGTCAGTAGAACTTCCATCTCGCTGGCTGATAGATGATTCGAACTTAGCGTCTCAGTTCCCTTCGAAGGTCGTTGACCTGAGCGATGGTTTTCATTGCTCGTCGAAGGTGTATTTTTATTGGAATTGTTGTAATGTAAAAGCGTATGATGCTTCATATTACATTCCTTACAAGTTTTCGTAGAATTGCAAGTTTGGTTTTCGTGACTAAACAAACAGTTTTTGCATAGTCGCAATTTTGCAACTGTGCTGTTTCGTTGCTTTGTATCCAAGTCAATAAACTGCTGACATCGCATTAAAACATGATTGTTTTGGCAAAGAGGGCACTGCCCATATGAAGTGTGGTAAGTTTTTGGAACCCACTTCTTATGATCGAAGTTTTTTCGAGGTACATGTTTTTCAGTTCCAGCTGACTTCTCAGAACTCTGTATGTCTTTCTTTGAAGTCTTCATGGTTTCAAACGCCATAAACTGGTTTTCTAAGAATGTCATAAATTCCTGTAGTGTCGATACCTCTCTGTTATCGTGCAAGTTTTTTATGTATTCATTGTAGCTCCCACAGTCTAGTTTCTGTGACATCAGATGGACAATCATCGGATCCCAACTGGTTATATCAAAACCAATGTTTGTTAAACCATTTAGACATTCCGTTGTTACGTCATGCAGCTTCTTTAAGTTGTAAGCGTCTGGCTTCTGTATGACAGGTAACTGCAGCATAGTGTTCATGAACGACGAGAATTGTAGTCGACGGTTGTCGTACCGTTGAGTCAGTATCTCCCAACATGAAGTGTAGTTGTCGGCGCTGATGCTCAAGTGTTGCACCAGTCTTTCTGCTTCACCTTTCAGCCTGGTCTTCAGATGCTGCATTTTTTGAGCTTTATTCAATGTCGGGTTTTTGTGTATGGTTTCCAGGAACAGATCTTTGAAAGATATCCATTTGCTGTAGTGTCCTGAAAATTCTGGAATCTCGATTCTCGGTGCTGAATGTTGATGATGAGCGGTGGACCACATCTTGCTTTTCAGTAGTTTCCTTGTTTCGTCATATTTGTCTTCCATGCTGTTGAACTTGTCATAGTACATATGTTCCGAACGTTTCAGTAAGGCTTCCAGTTCCCAATGAGTACTGTCAATAGCTTCCCATTTCGACTTCAAAATTGACAAGTGGTCGTCAAGTTCCCATTTTTCAGCTAAGGCATCAAAATCAATTTTTGCTATAGCTCGATCGATGGCTTTGAAGTTGCATTCCTGTTTAATCAGCAAAGTCTTGGTCTTCTCATCAGGTTCTCCTCTCGATAACTCTGTCAGGTCGAATTTGACATTTTCTTCAGTAGTTTGCAATATTTTTAAAATGTCTGCTTTAGTTGTTTCGTACATGGTCTTTGTCTTACCGTAGACATCTTCCACAAAATAGTTTATGTTCCTGTCTTCAATTTCTTGCAACAGCAATGTATGCCGTGCATGCTTTCTAACGAGGACAGCCGCTTGTTCAAGTATTCCTTTGTTTTTCTGGTTTTGCTATCCTTGTTATAGTTAGTGCATAATGTTTTGATGTTTTCAAAACATGTTGATTGTTGCGATAGCTTATTCATCTCGATTATAGATAATAGTTTCGTTGTAATTCAAAAATACCTTTTGGAAAAGTCCCGAAGTTTATCCTTGTAGTTGAAGACTGTTCACTGGTATCGTCGAAGGTTCTTCCAGTATTTGTAGTTAGTTACAGTAGTTGCAAGCTCTTCCAGTAGTCGAAGGGTCTTCCAGTAGTTGTAGTTAGTTACAGTAGTTGCAAGCTCTTCCAGTAGTCAAAGGGTCTTCCAGTAGTTGTAGTTAGTTACAGTAGTTGCAAGCTCTTCCAGTAGTCGAAGGGTCTTCCAGTAGTTGTAGTTAGTTCCAGTAGTTGCAAGCTCTTCCAGTAGTCGAAGGCTCTTCCAGTAGTTGTAGTTAGTTACAGTAGTTGAAAGCTCTTCCAGTAGTCGAAGGGTCTTCCAGTAGTTGTAGTTAGTTCCAGTAGTTGAAAGCTCTTCCAGTAGTCGAAGGCTCTTCCAGTAGTTGTAGTTAGTTCCGGTACTCAATGTGCCTGCATTCTGGCTAGGTATTTGCGCCTTCTCAATTCAACTGGGGCGACCCTCTTCCGGGAGACCAGTTGAACCGATTCGCTACCGTCACAAGAGACACAAACACACTAAGATACACGAAGGCTTGAAGGACCATAAATGAACGGGTTGTAGTAGTTAACTCCGTACACCGAATTGTCGTGAAGGTTTTGTAGTTTGTATAGAGAAACACTTTCCACTAAGATGCACTAAATAGTTAAGTTTATTTAAGTTAAGAGTAAGTTACAGTACTAGAGAGGAAGGCGATTATTTCTCTCAGTTGTTGATAGCTACCCAGTTATAAGTTCACTATATTTAAATTCGTTTGTCATGTCGTTTTATTATGTTGAATTATGACGCGCATCGTTGACATAAAGTAGGTCACCGAGTAAGCAGAAAAATGTACGGCGATGAGACCGTACAGTATGTCTCCACCCGGGTATTTGGACGATTTTATGTTGGATAGTGACCCAATCCAAAGCGAACCCATCAGTTCTCAGTCGCCAAATAGTGGGAAGGGAGAAAGAGATGAAGTGGAATTATCATGCTCCCCTGCTCTTCAGAATTCGAGATGTTCCAGCAAACTGTTGCGGGATATACCCAGAGTTGATTATAAGCAGTTCTTTTATAAGTTATTTTCTATTTATGTTAAATAGGGGGAGGGACTGTTGTGTATGTGCGCTAATGATGTCTATGTGTGCGTGGCTGCGCTCACGCGATATGTCTAAACCGTAAATACATCAGTGTGTCAATAGCCGTCTTGCGTTTCACTTGTGTCCCGTAGTAAGAACTTAACATCTACCAAGAAACGACAAGAAATCTTTTCTATATAACTTGACATTTCTTCTGGCCGAGCATGGCGCGCCCCGCCGACTCGCGTTTCTACGAAGACAGAAATTCTTTCCATAGCAACGGGGACGTATCACGTGATGTTTATATTCCCTGAATATTATCACGTTTAGTTAACAAAAAAAAATTTTCAATTGCACGAGTTTTTCATTTTTCATGGGCGGGATGGTGTTGCCGCATCCTGGATCCAGGCCTGGATCTTTTTCACGAAATTAAACCTAAATATTTTACATAACATTTCAACCTTTTGAACGTAACTCAACGCAACCACGAAACGTATTTCTCGTATTTAGTTTTTAATAAGACTAGTTTGACATTCGTTAGAAGTAATGTTGCTACCCCCAAATGTCAAAAGAAGAGAAAATATGGTCGTCATGCTCGACGTTTTAGACTTGTGTCGACTGAAGAAAAGAAACATTTCTTTTCTACATTCTTAATATCGCCATGCTTGGGACGATAGAAATATCTGTCAAATTGTCGATTCTTCCGTAGACATAAGCCCGTTTCCTCTACGGCGGTCATGCTAGGCCGGCAGGGAATAGGTTCACATTTTCTTTTTATATACCTCTACATATTGTACTATACTGGGTTTACCATTAAGAGCGTTTACGCCTTACGACATTTCATACAAACTTTCAAGTCGTTATTTTCCGAAATGACTGAACTGATTTTGATGAAACTTCGTACACATAAGCAAGATACACAGATCTAAAAAGTTACTAAAAAACATTTTCGAAAAATAGTGTTACAGTTAAATTAGACCAAATTTTAATTTTCTATAGAAACAAAAAATTCCAATTATCTCTTGTTCTAAAACACATTTTGAAAATATTTTTTTGTAACTTTTTAGACCTATGTATCCTGCTTATGCGTATATAGTTTCATTTAAATAGGTTCAGTCATTTCGGAAAAAAACTACTTGAAAGTTTGTATGAAAAGCGGTAAGGAATAAACGCTCTTAACAGTAGTCCAAAAGATTTATAGAAGCCTTTCGCTAAGGGATTTTCAAAATAACCCCGTGTGTGTCCATGGATTACTTACAGTTTAGGAGAAAATTAAGATCTAATGTCCATGCTTGGTCAACTTGTTTAGGTTGAAATAGTAAAAAGTTAATTGTGATGGGCGGATTCGTGGACTTTGAGTTTAACGTTTTTAGGATAATGAGCGTCGGCAGTTGAATTTTACAGAATGAACTTCGAGCGTCTCTCACAGCGCGCGGCGCAGCTGACGCGCGCGCACCCGGAGCACTACGACGCTGTGCTGGCGCGTCTGTTCCGGGAGTGTCTGCTGCACTACGACAAGATCACCAGGTAGGACTTGCACTGACGTCCCTGAGTAATTACGTGCCACTAGGCGTGTTGAGTAACTGTATCCGTTATGCAGGACTACGAAGATGCTGCAAGACATTTTCGGCACGGCGATCTTGATTCAGTTCGGCATTGGCGGTTGGATCTTGTGTATGGCTGCCTACAAGATAGTCAGTGTGAGTATTATTCTGATACGTTTATTAGAAACATATTGATTGTGATTCAAAAATATTCATTTATGTATAGTTGAACGTGCTAAGCGTCGAGTTCGCGTCGATGACTCTATTCATCAGCTGCATCCTGACGGAATTGTTCCTGTACTGCTACTATGGCAACGAGGTCACCGACGAGGTAACATCACGCAGAGGGGCAGGCCACTGTGGGCCACTGTGGGCCAATGTGGGCGGTGTTGTGACGCGTGTGTTGTGTGTTGTTAGAGCGCGCGCGTGTCGCAGTCGCTGTACTGCATGGAGTGGCGGCGCGCGCGGCTGTCGTTCCGGCGCTCGCTGGTGCTGGTCATGGAGCGCGCCAAGCGCCCGCTGCGCCCCGCCGCCGGCCTCGTCATCCCGCTTTCGCTCGACACCTTCGTCAAGGTGCATACCTACAACAGCATAGCTCACAACTAGTGAATTTTGTAATTCTACTAAGTTGTGTAATTTTGGACATTTTAATTTCTTTTTCAGATAATAAAGTCATCATACACTTTCTACGCGGTGCTTCGCCAGACAAAGTAGAATAACTGTGAATAGGATCAATATTTTTAGGGTTTAGACCGGATGCAAACTTATTGTTTACTAGACTTTATAAATACTCCTCGTGGATCTTAGAGAGTAGTGTGTCGTGTTATAGTTTGTTAAAGTATATTCGCCTACCGAACTGTCCTTTAGTATTTAATTTGTGTCGTTTCACCAGTAGTTTTTTTTGTTAATAAAATCGTACGGTGGCCATAGATAGATGATATTCCATTAGCTAAAAGCTGCTAGTAGAACTAATGGTACTTATTAGCGCTCCATCGAGATGAGGCCAAATCAACAGATTGAGAAGCTCTCGTATATCTTATTAGGACGAGGCCGCAAAGGCTCGCTCTCGATCTCTAATTGGATGGTACTCGCGTGGAGTGCCCGTGTCATGTCGGCTGTACTTCGTCATCACAAAGCCTTTGGCTGGCCCCGACGACAGCACGTTCTGTTACATGGCTACGTAAACATCGGCGCTACGATTGAATGTTTGTAACGTGTAATTAGCGAGCGAGTGTTATCAGCCACCATCACATTCGTGTGGCGAGCGGGCCCTGGCGCTTGGCGTGCCCACGACACTCGGACACTATCACACCGTCAGCATTCGGCGGCTAATGCATCCTCAGTAGTCTTGCTTTACTACATTGACATGATGGACATTTGGACATGGACATTTTCATAATATTAATGGATATTAAAATATTGCCTAATACTCCAATATTGTAAGGAAATAGGCGAGCAGTGAAACCATAAGGATTTAAAATAGATTAGTCAGGCAATCACATGAAATGTGCAAAACAGAAAATGATCCCTTGCCTCCGGCTCCTCGCCGGCTTAAAGTTTAAACAAAGTAATAAAAACCACTAAAAACCTGACTGAAAAAACGAACGAAACCGGCATCGGTTCTGACTTTTTGACAATATCGCTGATATGAGTGGTTTAACGCTCAGCTTATCATCGACTAGAACCCCAAGGTCACGTATTATTTATTGACGTACCTTTGACGATTGATTTTGGTTTCGTTTGGTTTGGTAAAAAAAGTAGTTCCGTTAATTTAAATAACCCATTCGCAGTATTATATAAATGTACGCATGTTAGTATTTAGATTGCTAAAAATATTGTTTTCATTCGGTAGACAGATGAGTGAAGCTCGATCTTAAAGTGTGATGTCAACACGCTCGATTAAAACACCTTTCAAACGAAACCAATTTTATCAAAATCGGTTCATCCGTTTAGGAGGAAATCGGTAGGTGTGAACCAACCGTGTTTTAAAAGCGGCCCATCCGATCCTAGACCTATACAGTATGTTAGTTTAAACGAGGGACATATTCAAACCCATAATAGTGCATGCTGACATGATACTAATAAAAATATAAACAACAAACAAACACTGATAAATAACAGACAGAACCATACCAAAATTTTCGCAAATATCACGTAACGTGTATACACCCTTGCGCTAGCGACTTAATACTATCGCAGAACATGTGAGCGGGTCAATGACTCTTAGGTATAATCCATTTTCTCTTCATACTTTAAACTTACCTGGCTTAGGACAGTCCAAAATATTCAAATTCAAATATGTTTATTTGTGACACATAGGTAAAAGTATGTACATGGTGTTATCAAAAAAAGTTGTCTCACTATGTGCTGCCATGCAAGGCGTACAAAATTACAATTAATGTTTACACATTAACTAATGTAGGTTGTAGTTTTTTGACTATAGAAACTACTGATATTGCAGCTAATTACCTAATATTAAATCTTTAATAAAATATACAATAAACAAAAACAAATTTAAAACAATACAAAATAAGTAAACAATAAAAGTAGTAACAATCTTACGAACTAAAGCTAATAATCAGGGAATAAAATTATCTATTAAAAATACAAGTTTAAAATAAAACAGTTTTCATTTTTCTTCCAGGTATTCATTTATAGAATAATATGCTTTTTGAATTAAGAATTTATGGAGGGTTTTTTTAAATGTATTGCAGTCTTTTGTTGTTTTTATTGACTTAGGAAGTTTGTTAAAAATTTTTGGTGCCATTCCTAGGAAACTTTTTGAGTAAAGGGCGGTTTGATGGGATTTAGACTTAAGTGCACCTTGGTGGCGTTTAGATGATACGGTTTCGAATTGGTTAGGGTTATTTTTGATAAATATGGCAACTTCATAAATGTAAAGGGATGGGACTGTTAATAATTTTAGATTAATAAAAAATGGTTTGCAACTGTCAGTGTTTTGGATCATGCATACTGCACGAACGCATTTTTTTTTGGGCTTTAAAGACAGCCTCCCTTTCCGTAGAATTACCCCAGAATATTACTCCATAACGCAGTGTTGTGGAGACGTATGCGTGGTATGCGGTAAGAACGGTGCTGCGATTCGCGACTTTATTTAAATTGTGTAGGGCATAGCAATATTGGTTAAGTTTTTTTATTAAATGCTCAATGTGTGTTTTCCATGTCATGTGTTGATCTTACCAAAGCCCTAGAAATTTTGTGTTGTCAATTTTAACAATATTGTTATGTTCGTATTTAACAGTTGGATTTATAGAAGTCGTGCGCTGGTTAAAATGCATGACATGTGTTTTTCCGAAATTAATCTTTAGGTTGTTTGCGGTTAACCATTTAATAATTAAAGTTAAACTATTATTTATATCATTTCCATATTGTTCTGAGTTTTTTCCTATAAATATTGTGGTACAGTCATCAGCAAATAGAGTCATGGGTTGTTCTATAGTTAGGGGTATATCATTTATATAGCATAAGAATAACAATGGACCTAGTACACTGCCCTGGGGCACGCCGAAATTTATAAACCTTTGTTTTGACAAGTAGGTTTTTTCTGTTTTTGTTCTTGGGTATACTTTTGCTATTTTAGTCATTTGTTTCCTATCGACTAGGTACGACTTAATTAACTCTAGGACATTACCCCTAATTCCAAGCTTATTTAATTTAATAAGTAGGATTCTGTGATCCACAAGATCGAACGCCTTCGTCATATCCATGAATAACGCTGAGACCGGAATTTTGCTGTCCATGTTTGTGATAATTTTATTTATAAGTTCATAGATGGCCATTTTTGTGCTTTCTGAAACCATACTGTTCTTTAGTTAGAAGATTGTTTTTTTCTAGGAATAAATAAAGACTGTTATATATCACTTTTTCAATTATTTTGGAAAATACTGGTACGAGAGCAATAGGTCTATAATTTTTCATATTTTGTGGATTTTCTTTTTTGTGAAGAGGTTTTATAACAGATAATTTTAAATCTTCAGGGAATTTTCCACTATCTATACACACGTTTACAATATAGCTAAGATATATCTAGGCACTAAACAAAACATTAAAAATTCTTCTATATACGTTATAGGTTTTTTACATATTTGGGACGAGAATCGAATACTGAATACCCTCCCTCAATATGTCCCTCGTTTAACCTAACATACTGTATAACCACGCTTTCACACATACAAACAATCTCAAACGTTAATTTGATAATTTCTTATTCCCTAAACCATCGTTAAGGGTGTTTTTCTGAAATACTACCAAACTTAAACACCAAAAAAAAAGCAGCGTTTATTAATAACTAGCGACCCGCCCCGGCTTCGCACGGGTGCAATGCTGATACTAAATACACTACAGAAAAACTGTGAACGTTGTATATAAAAACATAGCGGCCCGCTCTGGCTTCGCACGGGTAGGTATAAAATATATAGCCTATGTCACTCACTGTAAAAATTATTAAAATCGATCCAGTAGTTTTGATTTATTCATTACTGCCCGTGGCCCGCACGCGTTAAATTTGGAGTAAAACAATTCCCCTTTCCCTATACCATGAAGATTTCCTGCTATCTTTGGAATATCTAAATTCATGCACTACATTTTTACTTATTTTTACTTTTTACATTTTTACCTATTTATTTTGTTTTTACAACAATTAATATATTACAGAATGTCTTTAAATACAACGTTCACAGCTTTATTGTCATTAGACAATACAAACATCCCGCCCCGGCCGGCCGGTACCGCCGCAAACGCTACGTCCCGCAATTTTTAAATCTTTAAATCATATGCTGTAAAGAGCCATATAGATCTATATTAAATCAACAATGTATTTAAGGTATTTTATTGGATAAGGAATAATGCTGTATTGGTTAAAATCACTTCGAAAATTAGCCATTATTTGTCGTAAAAAGTAAATGACAAAAAATGTTATTGTGGGATATCCATAAGAGATATACATATACCATCGCGGAGTTTTCTGTAGACCTTTTCAATGTGTACAATACTTAGTACATTATTTTGATAAATCTCGTAGGGTTCAGCCTGCGTTTGCAATGTAAGCGGAAAAAATGTAATTATTTACGACATCACATTAGAAACCTCAAAAATAACAGTATTTCTCCACTATTCAGTGGATGTTATTATACATATAAACCTTGCTCTTTAAGCACTCTATCTATTAAAAAAAACCGCTTCAAAATCCGTTGCGTAGTTTTAAAGATTTAAGCATACATAGGGACATAGGGACATAGGGACAGAGAAAGCGACTTTGTTTTATACTATGTAGTGATTAACTAGGTACCGTAATTTAAATTGATTATTTATGTCTTTACGACAACCTCCTGAATTTTTACGAGCATGCAAAACAACATCTTGAATTTGTTGAAGGGATATAGTCAACTTCCACAGGTCTGGTCTATCACCGAAAAGGCACAGGATTTTTTAAAGTTATATCCCTAACAGTTTTTGTACTACCTACCGATAGTAAACTCACTTCTTTGAACTAACACGCGAGGACCGTAATTTGAACCCTGTGGACACACTTTTATCATAGAGGCTCCTTTTTTTCTGCCTCTGGATTGGCACTCCTATCTTGTCTATTGGCAATTCTAACTTGTCCAGTAATTAAGGTAGGATGTTTAAATTTTTGCGTGTATACAACTAATATAAGTGTAAAAAGCTTGAAATAATTTCCTAAATACTTAAAAAAAAACCCCGACAGCCTCGTCGCCGTCGTACAGTTTACTCGTATAAAACAAGCTGTGTTTGTGTGTGTTTGTTTGTGTATTATATGGCCAATGCCTTGCTCAATAGCTGTATACCCAGAAACACTACTGAGTCAACGATTCAGAGTCAAGACAATCGGAAAGATGAACTTAATACTATTAGAACCAATGTCTGTGACCATTATTTCTTTTTTTTTCATGTGGTTAGTACCTAAAGTGTTGAGAAATTAAAAAACAGTATAAAACTTCATTTGTTTATTAAACATTTCAGATGAGATGATTGTATGACAAGGGGGACCACTTACAGTTATCAGTTTATCACAATAGTATGTAGGTACATTACCTACAGTGAGACGTGCGCGCGGCGCTCGCTCACAGCGCGCCGGGGTGCGCGCGCGCGGCGTGGTACCTGCAACACACGAGCAGTGAGAGAGCGGCGCGGGGGGAGCAGACCTGTGTGCAACTGTCCATGCTCACTAGACTAACTCGCAGCTATTGGACTGGGACTAAGTCATATTTGTATCAGCACAGGTCGCTACTGTCGCCCGGCACAAACTACATTATCTAGGTACTCAGCATTTGTGTACCAAAATCGCGTCTACGTTATTGCTTATACTTTTTCATAAGAGTAGGTCCGAGATAAGTATCCACGCAACGAAATAAACTCCTAGGAGTGCATACTTTTCTGGGCATCAATATGTATAAGCAATGTAGATGTGCGTCGGGCGACGCGTCGGTTACAGGCCGTAAGTAAGGGACCTGTGCCACTAAGGTCCTACGGGTATCTATGCGTTGGCACTACCGCCGGCTGGGTGAGAGCGGGACGGGGGGCGCGGGCGGGGCGGGGCCGCACTCATGCAGCTAGCCAGCATGCACTGTCCGCGCTGCATCGTCACCTATAGTTACTGATGTGGTTAAGTGGAAGCGCACAAGCCATGCTGGGTGTCGGGAGCCGGGCTTTAGTCGATGCCGCTCTATAAAGTAAATTACCGAGTCTAACCGTCCTCTATATCGTCTTCTTCTTAGAAACGGTGGCTTTATTGGAAAGAGAAAATGCTAGTTTACTATCCTGGTAACGAGTTGGTACGATACACATTATACGAGTGCTACAGGTTTTTATCCTTGAATTATTAGATAATTTCCATAAGATATGGGTATGTCGTGAGAGCTGTTCACCTGACGGTGGGCTGACTGCTGTGCCGCACGTGGTCCCGGCGCCGCCGCGCGCGCGCCGCGTGCCGGCCGCGCGCGCGGCTGCCCTGCGAGCCGTACACCGTGTCCTCCGCGCTGGACTCCACCGCTGGCAGCGTGTCTGCGCACACACACTCGTCAGCTCGAGCCACACAACACACACACACACACACACCTTACACTCACTCACCGGAGAGGTGCGCGGCGGGTAGGCGGTACAGCTCGGCGGCGCACGCGGCGCACGGCGACCCGCTCGACTCCGAGTCGCTGTCGCGGGACTGCCCGAACTCTGACATACAATACTTGTTAGTACAACATCGTCACCAGCGCGAGCGTTCCAAGTATGGAAATATATGGAAGAAAAAGACGGTCCGAAATTGTATCATCCGTAAACATAATTATTATCAGTACATGAAAAAGACTGGGAGTTATAACTCTCACTTGGTTAGTAAAAGCTTGAGTGTTACACATTTGTGTGGTGTGGACATAAAGTGAACATTTAGCAGGTTTGTGTTGGCTAGCAGTACCGACCTGGTGCGTGCGCGAGCAAGTTGGGGCGCGGCGGCGGCGCGGCCAGGTCCAGCGGCTCGGCGCGCCCGAACGTGCGCAGGTGCAGCGCGCAGCCCCCCGCGCCCCCCGCTCCCCCCACGCCTCCCTCGCACGCCGCCCCCGCCCCGGCGCCCCCTGACATACTGAACGTCGCGTACGGGCTGATCTCGTGCAGTTCTCCCGTCGCTGCAAATTGATCATCTCAATAAAATTCTTAATTATACCTTCGAAATAAATGCTGCATGCGAAACCTATATTACCATAGTAGAACCCTAAAACAACAATCTTACAAGAGTCCAACCCCGAGAAATCATGACAATTAATGTAATTTTTCCTAAAAAAGCACTTGCTCAAAGATGATCAGGTTCGCAATATACAAAAAGCTTCAATTTCTTGCTTATTATCTTAGGTTCTGGATCACTAAGCATGTAAATATGCTAAAACTACATCTGCTGTTTTTGTAAAAATATCAGGTTCCATACTAGGACCGGCCAAAGCTTTGGTCATTGGGTTTTGGTCGTTCCACTTTTTCAGTTGACAGTGACCAAAATATAATGTGAGAAACAAGCAATAATTTAAACTTTAAACAATTTCTCGGTCGGTCGGTCTACAAGGTGTTGTTTTGCATACTCGTCAAAATTCAAGAGAATGACACAAAAGACATAAATACAATATAATCAATTAAAATTACCGTACCTAGTTAATTATTAACTAACGCTAATTTATAGTTGTACGAGCTACGCTGTACATTGACCTTTGTGTAGTTTGTATGTCATACTCATTAGCGATACTGTTTAGGTGTGCATTTCTCTAACTTAGCATGTAATCGCGTAATTACAATTTAGTAGCAATAAATCCATCAAGGGAATCAGTCGTCTACTCATTTACATAACATAACATACCTTACAAGTCTACATAACAAGTACATAACATCTTCACTGTTGGGCATCATACCCCAACATTTGGTCCTTCGAGCAATTTGTGTCGTGTGATTTACATCTTTTACGGTCGCGAATCGGTTGGACTGGTCTCTCACAAGCGAGTCGCCCCAGTTACCAATTGAGAAGGCGCATACCGTAGAAGAGAAAGGTTACACAACACCAAGAACCAGGAGTGTGGAGCAACAGCCTACTACTCAAAACAAGAACAAAAGTTCGTCTTGACTACGTCGAGAAGTTTGACAACATGTCGTCATCAGCAGATACTTACGAGAATCAGCGCGAACTTTGCGATAACATCAAGAAAGTTGGCATCAATATCAAAAAGGATGGCTGGGACAGGAAGAACTCGGACTACTTCAAACGGCGTTTGCAGATGCTGGAAAATTTATGGGCTGAATTCCAGTTCAACCATGATCGTCTGTCAACAGAAGTGGGTGAGAGTCATCTCTATTTTACAAGTAATTTATATAACACAGCGTTGCAGTGTTATAAAGAAGTTAAGGAATTAATCCTCCTTCAACATCAGCAAGTGTCGACGCACAAGCGGTCCGTTGGAACCTCGGTGCAACCACCACCGCTTGGAGATTCCTCTCAACAAGAGAAAGCAGGTACATCGAGCAAAACAGAACAAGATCAACATGAGGCCGAGGGAGAAGAAACTAACAACACAGAGGAGAATAGTGGTAACAACAACAACAGGGATCAACCACCTCCTCGTCAACAACAAAGCCCTAACAAGAGGGATACAGGGTCCAATAGTAAGCTGGACGATTTTTTACGAAAACAATCAGCAAACTTCAAAGCGTTCATGAGAGCAGTCGCCATTACTCAAGTGGAATTTATGTCTGAAAAATGGGAATTTCAGGATGCGTTGCAAACATTACAGGCGCGTTGGTCGGCTATTGACAGTCTCCATTGGGAGATAGAGTGCGAACTTAATGGGGACAAGAACGCCGTATATGAAGAGCGCTATACAAGATTTGAAAGCCAATACCTCGATCTGAAGAAGGCGTTAAATACAAAGATGTGGTCCGGAGCTCATCGAGAAAAAACAACACCAAAATTAGAGATACCGGTCTTTCACGGCAAATTTAATCAATGGATACCATTCAAAGACCTTTTCACGGAAGCAATCCATAACAATTCATCCTTGTCAAATGCGCAGAAAATGCAATTTTTGAAAAGTAAGGTCCAAGGAGAAGCCGAAAGGCTGATACAACACTTACAGATAAGCTCAGATAACTATCTTGTGTGTTGGGACATTCTCAACAACCGCTATAACAATAAAAACCTTATATTTACATCGCACATCAACATGCTCTTCAATCTGCCAACCATGCAACAACAGTCAGTGGCACCAATTAAGAAAATACATGACGTCACAATAGAATGTTTGCACGCCATCAAGAATTTGGAAGTGGATGTCAGAACATGGGATCCACTACTAGTACACATTTTGGCGCAAAAGCTGGACGCTGAGACATATTCTGATTACATTGGATCACTCAGGAACTCCCGAGAATTACCTGTATTAAAGGATTTTCTAGACTACCTAGAGGCGAAGTTTACTTCAATGGAATCGTCGCAGCGTAAACAAGACAGCTATCAGAAATCAAGTTCGGGAGCAAATCAGCATCAAGAAGCTGCCCATATAAAGAAACATAACAATTACAACAAGAATCAAGGGGCTAGTAACAACAAGGTTACGAAATCCTACCATGCGTCAACAATTATTTGTCCACTCTGCAACGACGAGCATGGCCTCTATTTTTGTGCAAAGTTTTTAGAAATGTCGAACGACGAAAGACTTAAAACAATAAGCAAATTGCAAATATGTATTAATTGCTTGTACAGCCACAAAGGGAAAAAATGCACATCAAGCAACCGATGTCGCAAATGCAAAGCCAAGCACAACACGTTAATGCATGAAGCCATTGCAAAAAACGATGAACAACCAAATTCCTCATCTCATGTCTCTCAAAATGGTGAAGAATCGGAGATTCTATTAGCTACCGCTATTGTTAAGGTAGAAGGAGCTGATGGAACTCAGTACAACATGCGAGCTCTTGTTGATCAAGGGTCTCAGATATCATTGATAACAGAACACGCTGCTCAACTTCTTGGGAACAAACGCAGAAATGCAAAGGAGTTGTCTTCGGAATTGGGGAAAAGGAGAGCAATTGCAAGGGCATGATAACAATTTCATGCAGCTCTACCTTCAGCGACTTTACATTCAGAAAGCCAGTATACATCATGAAAAACTTAATCAAGAATCTACCAAACAAAACTTTCACCAAACCATCATGGCCTCAAATACAAAATATCAGTTTGGCGGATCCAGATTTCAATAGCAGCCGTCCAATAGATCTGCTATTTGGAGCAGACGTTTACTCCCAGATCATGCTAGGAGGAATGATCAAAAGCGATGACGCCAACCAGCCTATCGCACAACAAACCCACCTAGGATGGTTACTATGCGGAAACGTCAGAACATTTCATTGCAACGTAGTATTGAACAATCTAGAGGATATGATACAGTTTTGGGATTCCGAAGATATCAAGGATCAAGCCAATTATTCAGAAGAAGACCAGAAATGCATTGAGTACTACGGTAAATCAACACAACGTTTAGAAAATGGAAGATACGAAGTGAGACTACCAATGAAACATGACTGGGAGTGCAAGCTAGGTTCCTCCAAACAGATTGCAATTGCGCAATTCAAAACGTTAGAAAGAAGATTAGGAAAACAACAAGAATTAGCAAAAGCCTATAAAGAATTTATAGCAGAGTACATTGACTTAGGTCATATGCAACAATCAACATGTAACAAGACACTCGACTGCTATTTGCCGCACCACGGCATCGAACGCGCCGAGTCTACAACAACTAAGTACAGGGTGGTGTTTAATGCGTCCGCTAAAACATCTACAGGATGGAGTTCATAACAATGAAAACCCTGTCTTTAATTTCAAAACGGATCAAACATCAAAGACATTGGGCCTGTGCTGGAATCCGACAGAGGACAAATTCACATTCCAATGTGCAATTTCAAGCGTCAACAAGAAACATACAAAACGCAGCTTATTAGCTGAAATATCAAAACTTTTTGACCCACTTGGCTGGCTGGCACCCGTATCAACGAAATTGAAATTATTATTTCAAAAACTGTGGGAGGTCAAACTACGATGGGATGACGAAGTATCGGATAGCATACACAAGGAGTGGTGCAAAGTACAAGCAGATATAATGGCGATAAATTTGTGTGAAGTACCAAGATGGCTCAGATGTGACGAAAAACCAGCAATAGAACTGCATGGCTTCTGTGACGCTTCCCTGGATGCCTATGCGTGTGTTATTTACGCACGAGTTCACCCATCAACAATCGTCACACTTGTCGCTGCAAAATCTAAAATTGTACCACACAGAAAAGTCACAACATTGCCTAGACTGGAACTAAATGGAGCACACCTACTATCCAAATTAATGCAAAAAGTAAAGGAATCTTTGCATCAACATGACATTCGAGTCTATGGCTGGACTGATTCTATGGTGGTCCTGGGTTGGATACAAGGTGACCCGGCACGATGGAAAACATACGTAGAGAATCGAGTCCAAAAAATCAACTCTGTAATACCGCGCTCGTGTTGGCATTACGTCAAATCAAACGAAAATCCCGCTGACGCCGCAAGTCGAGGCCAGTACGCCGGTCAACTGAAAGAAAACAAACTATGGTGGCATGGACCTATGTGGCTATCATCGTTTGAAATCAGAAACCAAGTCAAAAGAGTCTTTACTTCAGATCAAGATGTAAAAACAACGGCGTCGAAACAAGTCAACGCTGCCCAAATCGGCCCAGAAACAGCCAACATTATTGAACAATTATTACGAAAACATAGCTCTATTAATCATGTCATTCGAATAGTCGCATGGATACAAAGAGCATTGAACTTAAAACTTGGAACATTGGGCTCGAAACATCGTCAATTACCAAGTTATCTTACGTTGCAAGAATTAAATAGTGCAACTAAGGCAATTGTAAAACAGACCCAACAAAAGGTATTTGAAACGGATATGAGTCATTTACGTAAACACGGCAGAGTGGCATCAAATAGCAAGTTATTACCTCTCAACCCTTACATTGATCAAGAAGGCTTGCTAAGAGTCGGGGGAAGATTGAACAACGCAACGTTAACGGAAGAAATGAAACATCCGATGATCATTCCCAACGACGGCCATCTAACGCATTTGCTCATTGATCAAGCCCACCAAATGACGTTTCATGGAGGAGCGCGACTCACTTTATCGCACCTTCGTCAGAAATACTGGATCATCGGTGGCGTGCGAGTAACGAAGATGCAAGTCAGAAGATGCGTAACGTGCCGCAAAATAAGTCCAACAAAACAACATCAAATCATGGGTGAGCTACCGAGCGCAAGAATAAACCCTGCCCCGCCATTCTACCATACAGGAGTGGACTACACGGGATTCGTCGAAGTCAAGATGAATAAAGGAAGAGGGGCTAAAACAACAAAAGGATACATAGCCATCTTCATTTGCATGGTGACAAAGGCAGTGCACATTGAATTAGTGTCTGACCTTACAAGCTCGGCATTTTTGGCAGCCCTTAACAGAATGGCAGCAAGAAGAGGCGCCCCCCGCCATTTATACAGCGATAATGGCACGAACTTCGTCGGCGCTAATCGACTGTTAATGGAACAATACGGGGAAATAGAAAACAGCTACAGAAACGAAGAATTACAAACAGAAATCGACGAGAGAGCCATACAGTGGCATTTCAACGCCCCGGCATGGCCATCGGCGGGAGGATTGTGGGAACGAGCCGTGAGAAGCTTGAAACACCATCTGAAAAGAGTGGTGGGTGAGCAAAGATTAACATTCGAGGAGTTCACCACTATCTTAACAAAACTAGAAGCTTGTCTAAACTCTAGACCTCTGTGTGCGCTGAGTGAAAATGTGGACGATCTCGACGTTCTAACGCCAGCACACTTTCTAACAGGAAGGTCAGGGTTGACCGTCATCGAAACAAGAGAAGACGCCAGAACAAGATGGGAGCTAACTAGAAAAATGTACTCAGAAATTTGGAAGAAATGGAAAAATGAGTACCTGTGCCAATTGTTAGCAAGAACAAAGTGGCAGAAGCCGCAGAACAACATGAAAGTTGGGGACTTGGTTGTTGTAAATGATGACCAACGGCCAGCAGGAAAATGGTTAATGGGTCGAGTAACAGACCTTCACCCGGGAGACGACGGATATGTTCGTGTCGTAACCCTGAAAACAAGAAACGGCTTCATAAAGAGACCAATAACTAAGCTATCTATTTTACCAATAGACACGATGGCAAGATGAACTTACACCTCATTGCGCCAGAACAGCTACGAGATGAATTGAACGTCATATCAGGTCAGCTGTCCAAGGATGTGGCACTACCCATCACAAATATTCAAGAAGATTTTTTCCGCCTGTATCATCTTCTGCAAGTGAAGGCAAGGATGTCAGAAAGATATCTTATCATTGAGATACGGGTTCCATTAATCAGCAGAGAAAATTACGAAGTTTACCACATCATACCTGTCCCAAAGAGGAACGGCAGCGAAATGGTTACCCTACTACCTACAGCGGAACTATTAGCAATCAACATTCAAAAGGATTCTTACCTCCCGATGACTGTAACCGACCTACATCGATGTATTGATCACGACAGTACGACATTGTGCCCCATGAGGACGCCAGTATACCACATGAAATCTGACGAAAGCCTCTGCAAGAGAAGCAAAGGCTCGCCGGACTGCAAAACAAAACAGGAGAACTGTCTAGACACATTGGAGGAACTTAACAACATAAACAGCTACCTATACTTCTGCTGTGACGCTTGCAAAATACGCATTATATGCGGGAATCAAGTTTCAACAAAGGTACTTAGCAACGCAGGGATAATGAAACTCGGAAGCGACTGCACTATCAATAGTGAAACGTTCACTGTTTATACCCAAAGGCAATTTAGTGACACAATTCATGCCCAGGTCGAAGAATTCACGATAGAAATTCCTCCAATCAATCGGATAATCAACCTATCTGTACCGGTTTTGAAACAAGAACCTGAAACTGAGACGGTAATGGAGCAGAGCTCATTACTGCGAGATCTGGGAAAACAAATAGAACAGATGAAAGCTGCGACTGCAGAAGGCGTTATATCAGAGCGGGCAACATATCACGATGTCCACCAATACGTTGTCATTTACATTTTGGCAGCAGTAGCAGCGGTAGCAAGCGCAATATATGCATACCACCGACTTCGGAAACATTGCAGGAGTCAACAGAAACCGATGGCACCACCTGTTCCGAATCCAGCGCCACGAAGGAGGTCGACTGCAAGTTTCGTGGACAACACGACATCTGACGTCGCCGAAGACAGCAGTGTAATGCACTTATCGAGTGCACACACACTCAACAAAGCAACGTCGCCTATTGCGCGCTGTGATTTAATAATATAATGCTTAAGTTAGATCATTAAGATTTAGATTTTATCCTCTTTTTACATTTTACATTATAACATAACATTTTTCAATTTTATAAACTGTTACATTTTGTGAGTGGGCAATATGTACGAGCTACGCTGTACATTGACCTTTGTGTAGTTTGTATGTCATACTCATTAGCGATACTGTTTAGGTGTGCATTTCTCTAACTTAGCATGTAATCGCGTAATTACAATTTAGTAGCAATAAATCCATCAAGGGAATCAGTCGTCTACTCATTTACATAACATAACATACCTTACAAGTCTACATAACAAGTACATAACATCTTCACTGTTGGGCATCATACCCCAACAATAGTTGTTTATTTATTTACAATAATGAATATGATTGTCTTGTAGCGAATGTAATTTCTGGAGCGACATTATTCTTTCTGCTAGTTTGTGACCTGGAAGCGGTTTTTTCCTTTTTCAAGACAGAGCGTAGAATATACAAGGTGTTGTTTTGCATCCTCGTCAAAATTCAAGAGGATGTCACAAAAGACCTAAATAATCAATTAAAATTACGGTATCCAGTTAATTTTTAAGTTAAGTTTTTAAGTTTGTCAGTATTTCAGCATAACCCCCTTATCGCGGTTTAGGGAATAAGAAATGATGGAATAAACGTTTGCACTTATTTGTATGTATGAAAGCAAGGTTAAAGGGCGAGAATCAGACGGGCCGCGTTTAAAACACGGATGGTGCACACTTACCGATTTGCTTAAATAAGAAAAAAAATAAAAATTACCTACCCATTTTATTATTGATTCGGGACGAGAATCAGTAGCATAGTCACCTCCTTGAATTTGACGAGAATGCAACACAACATCTTGTATAGGTTCCTAACCAATAAAATATCCGAGATTAAGAATGGCTTATGTTTAACATAACACCAGATAAAGTAAATATAACCTTAAAAAACATTTTTATACTGCCTAAAATAGTAAATGATCACCAGAATTAAAAACCTGAAAATCACAGCTCCGAACTTCGAACCTAACCTGTCCGAGTCGGGGTGCCCAATATCCCGAGCTCGCTTTGCTCGCACTTGCTTCCTAAGTTCTTCTTGCCACAAAATTTGGTGATCATTTACTATATTTGGTCTTTGAATACAATTTTTTTGGTGTTTAGTATTTTTTTTTGGGTAACGTAGCTTAGGATCTCAAAGTATTTTTTGGTGCTCATTATATTTAATCCCATTAAGAATATACTCTTCAGTTATAAAAAAAAAAATGTAATTACTCCGCCCTACATTGCCAATCAGTATATAATAGTAATATGCTTCCTATATGAAATAAAGACGAAATTGCGTTTTCTGAAATAACAAAATACTTTTATTCACAAAGCAATTGAATACAAAGTTTTAACACAGTTTGCACATTCTAAACAGAGTATCTTACCTGAAATAACAAAAACAACATTTAAAGCCTTTACTTCTGCTTAAGTTTATATACTTCCTTTCTCCTTTTATTTATACAGGAAACTATTTACTATTCCATGTTTATCTAAATTTAACTTATTCAAAATTACCTCCACACTGACAGTCGATGTCATAGACATCTATAGATAATAAATCCATAAAGAAAAGGAACGACACTAGTATAGTGATATTCTTTACATCTCCCACCCTCGGAGAGAATCAATCTAATTGATTATTCTATTATGAGCTAACCTTTACTGGGGATAACTTTGTGACATGGTAGAAGTTTGACTCCACCTTCTTATGTCCAGCATCAACTTCATATATCAAATTTGACATCTTTCTTAGGATTTTGTATGGTCCGATTCTTACTTCTTCCTTTTTTTTTTCTATTTAGCCGGTTTCCGTTTTCTACATATACTCTATCGCCCACTTCGAATTTATATTCTTGTCTATGTAGATCAAATATTTTTTTATTATAGTTATGAGATTTTATTGAATTTTCAAATGCTAGTTCTCTGTCTCTTTTTAGATCTTCTATTGTGCATCTTGATTTTAATTCCAGTGGCAAAATATCCATTTTCTCTCCTTCTAAAAGATATTTTGGGGTGAACTTAGTAACTGTATGTTCTGTTTCGTTATATTTTTCTACACATTTTTGTGCAATAGTTGTCCATGCTGTTTTCTTGTCCCCTTCGTTTATTTTGCATCTTATCCTATTTACTAAAGTTTGGTTTAGCCTTTCATTAAGTCCATTTGAAAATGGTGCGTCCACAGCAGTGAATACCATTGTTATGTTTTTCTTTTTCAGAAAGTCTTTAAACTCTTTGGAATTTATGCCAGGGTATTGGTCTGTTAATACTATATCAATATGATTACTTGGTGTCACATTTTTCATCAACTTGATAAAATCATTAGAGTTTTGATTTTTTGATGTCAAATATAAGCATATTGTGTAAAATGATCAACCCGGAGATGTAAGTATTTTTTTGTAGACCGTGATCCTCCGAAACCTCCAATTGTATCAATTGACATAATTTCAAACGGGCGTGTTGCTGGACCTAAATGGGACATCAAACCAAATTTAGAATTCCTTCTTGATTTGTTTTTTATACAAATGTCACATTCATCACAAATTTTCTTAATATTTGTGATTATGTTCTTTGCTGTATAGAAAGGGGTTATTTTATTTATCATTTGTGTTGTCCCAATGTGACAGTAATTATTGTGGACATCTCTAATTAGTGTTTTGCTAAATGCTTCTGATAGTATAATTTTTTCCTTTTTTTATTTTTTTTTGTAATAAATGTTATTCTCCAGAAAAAACTTTGATTTTCCATCTTGGAGATTTAGATTTTTGTCTTGGTCCTTTTTTATATCTTCCATGTTTATTAAGTTTACAACTTTTAAAAAATCTTCGGTATTGTCATGAGGTTCTAAGACTGGATTTCTGCTTAAACAGTCTGCTTCTTGATTTGACAGTCCCGGGTTATATTTTATCTTAAAATTGTATTGTGATAAATAATATGTCAAATCACCCAATTCCTCATCAGTTCTAGACTTTACGTTCAGATTTTCCAATGGTTTATGATCTGAATATACTATAAATTCATTATTCATAAGCCAATGTTGCCAATATTTTACAGCTTCCTTAATTGCCAGGCATTCTAAATATTGCCTTCTTTTTCTTTTGAGTTTCTGACAATTTTTTTGAAAAGTAGGCTACAGGTTTATTTACTCCGTTTTCATCTTCCTGTTTTAACACAGCTCCCACTCCTTTAATACTGGCATCAGTGTAAATTTTTATTTGTTGTTCTGGGTCAAATATTTTTAGAATTGGTTTCGAGCATAGTAATTCCTTTATTTTATCAAATGATTTCTGACATTCTTTGGTCCATATAAATTTTACATCTTTCCGTAATAAATTGTGCAATGGATCCAGAATAATTGCATTGTGTGGTATAAATTTATGATAAAAGTTTACTTTCCCAAGGAACTGACGTATATTTTTCCTTGTTTCTGGAATGGGGAAGTTTCTGACAGCTGTTAAATAATCTTTGAGAGGTCGAACTGAATTATTTTCGATTATGTGTCCCAAATACTTGACATGATTATTTGCAAAAGTACATTTCGAAAATTTCAGTCTAAATCCTTCTGTTTGTATTGCTTCAAGTAGTTTTGAGATATGTATTATGTGTTCCTCGAAACTTTTAGAAAAAACTAGGATATCGTCGATGAAATTCACTGCAAAATCTGAGAGTTTATATTTTCTTATTATGTTTCTCAATATTCTTTGGAAAATAGCCGGAGCTGTCTTTAAACCAAATGGGAGGCATGTCCACTGGAAATGGCCTTCTTGTGTGACGAATGCCGTCTTATATCTATCTTCAATTTTCATTGGAATTGACCAGAATGCTGAATTTATATCAAAAGTAGAATAATATTCACAGTTTACAGTCTTTACCATCAAGTCTTCAATCAAGGGAAATGGTTGCGATTGAGGGACAACAATTTTATTCAATTCCCGGAAATCTATACACAGTCTTGATCTTTTCCCATCTTCTTTCTTATATGCCAGGGTAACCGGAGCAGCAAAAGGGCTATATGATTCCTCAATTAAATTGTTCTTCAATAGTTTTGATATTTGATTTTCAATTTCATTTCTATCATCAGCTGTGCATCTATATGGGCGCTTGTAGCAATATTTATCAACTATCAAGTCTATGTGAGCTTCATAATCTCTTACCGTACCAACATCGTATTTTTCCTTAGCAAAGACTGGTTTGTATTTTTTTATTAATTTATCAATTTCAGTTTGTTTACATAAATCTAGGTGGTTTACTGAAATTTCAAATTCACTGAAATTAATATGTTCATTGAAATTTACTTTATATCTATTTATATGGTTTATTTCTTGTTTCCGTGCTTCAGAGTACAGAGAAATATTTTTTTCATTTTTGTCACCTAGTACATCAGGAATGTCGACATTCATTAAATTGAAAATATCCGTCTCGGAATCTTTATTTTTGATATCCGCATCATTTTGGACTTTATTCTCTTTTTGTGGATTATAACATTGAATGATATTTAATTCTTCATTTTGGATTAATTTGAATTTTTTAATACAATCCAAACCAATGAGAAAATCATAGTGAAAATTTTCACTATCTATCACAAAAATATTCATTTTACTTTCAATGTCATATATTTTTATTTTCAATGTTACAATACCTTTTGTTTTCTTTTCACCATTAATAGTTTTCAAGTTTACTGTTTGTTTATTAAGTTTGTCTTCTTCTTTTTCATGTATTTTCAATAATTTTGCATTAATTAATGACACATTTGAACCAGAATCATAAATTGCGGTAACTTTTAAACTATCATTTAATAATATCTTTACTTTTATTAATGGTGAATCTTCTAGTTTTTTAGATTCTCATTATTTAGTTCAATTTCTAATTCCGAGTTATTCACACTTTTCACAACTGATTTTTGATTTTTCCCATTAAACCAGCAGGTTTCCTCAGGATGAAAACGTTTCCCTTTTTTCTCAGTGACACAAATTTGACATGGTTTCTTTTCTTCATTTTTTCTTGTTTTTATGTCAGAGTTTGTGTAGTTCTTCTTTTCAACTTTGTTCCTTCCAACAAAATGTTCTAATTTGCCTATCTCATTGTAGAGATTTTCGGTTTCTTGTAATGTCTCTCGATCAATTTTATCACTTAGGTAATTAGGTAGGCCTGCTGCTATAAGATCTATAAGAGTACCAGTATCAATTGTTTTTCTAACCTCTAATAGCAATTTTTCTTTTTTTAATGCATATTCAAGCAATGAACCCGTTTGATATTTAAATCCAAGAGCATATCTGATCGGCGACCAACCCTTGTTCCCAAATGTTTCACAGAAGTTTTTTTTCCCATTTAATCCACTCTGACTCTACTGTAAATTTAATTAACATACAGCTGTACCAATTCACACTAGAGTATTCTAAAAATTGTTTTAAAATTTCTATTTTTTTCCTATCTTCTTCAATATGGAAACGTTCACATTCTTTGTTGAAATCTTTAATCCATTGGTGAGCATTTGCATTTCTACCAGTGAATTTTTCAATCACAAATTCTTTTGATACTTTCACCAAATTTTGTGTTTCAGATTTTTTATCCTTTTCTTCGAGTAATTTCTCTAATAATTTCTCCAATGTTTCATTTGAGCTTCTAGTTAAAGATTTTTGATCATTTATGTTTTCCATAATCTCTTCAAGGTAAAAATTATTAAACTGTATATTTTGTTCTTCATCTAAATATGTCTTTGATATCTCATCATTTAAAGTTATCCATATTTTCCTTGTCTGATGTCTTTTATTCAATGTTTTTCTTATCTTGGCATAGTTTGTTCCTATTGAAGTTATGCAAATAATGTTTGTTTTTCCATCTGATGCTGTTTTCACACAAAAATCGAATCTTAACTTCTCCATATCTCTTGAAATATTCGCAGAAAATGTTGTTTTATAATAGTAATATGCTTCCTATATGAAATAAAGACGAAATTGCGTTTTCTGAAATAACAAAATACTTTTATTCACAAAGCAATTGAATACAAAGTTTTAACACAGTTTGCACATTCTAAACAGAGTATCTTACCTGAAATAACAAAAAACAACATTTAAAGCCTTTACTTCTGCTTAAGTTTATATATTTCCTTTCTCCTTTTATTTATACAGGAAACTATTTACTATTCCATGTTTATCTAAATTTAACTTATTCAAAATTACCTCCACACTGACAGTCGATGTCATAGACATCTATAGATAATAAATCCATAAAGAAAAGGAACGACACTAGTATAGTGATATTCTTTACAAGTATATTATCAAAAATTGATCCAGAGAGACGTACATTTGTCTGATAAGATATTTCATAGCTACGTGAATGGTGGTGCGTTGTTTCATCGCTAATTGTTTAATCGAATTTTGTTTCACATAAATTGTTTCTCATATTATCATTTCACAGAATAATCAATACGCAGAATACTTACTTTGAAGAAATTCAAATCATCGAGTTTTGTTTCAAATAAAGTTCAATGTTGGAATATTCATATCATAGAATAACAAATCAAATATTCTTTATCCACATATTGTTTGTTTCACATAAAACTTTTTACAAAGAAAAACATTTTATCGACTGACAGTTTCTAAAATTCAAACCTTTGAAAAATGCATACTTACCCTCATATAAAATTACAGGGTAATTTTTCACCGAAAAGAAATTGACAAATTATCACTTCCCAAACAATTTTCCGCATAATTTCATTTGCTAAATTATTACTTAACAAAAAATCTCTTCACAAATAATTGTAACGCAAACCTAATGTTTGACAAGTGAACGTTTAAACAATAACTTGTTTACCAACTAGTACTTTCACCCATTTTTATGTAGTCAAATATTTCAGTTGGAATAACACATTTCACGCAAAATAAAATAAGGCAATATTAATAAAAAAAATAGAACCAACTGATGTACATGGCCAGCTAAATTTATCACAAACATCTATCAATGGAGCAAATTTCGTAATAAAAGATATAACTAGTTTAGTTTTGGGTAGCCTTTTCTTTTCCATATTTCTTTCTATGTAATCTAGTCGTTTCTGGCGTGGGAGGTCACAGTTCTAACCTAACCTAACCTAACCATTTTTCTTTTAATAATTCACCCCGTCTAACTAGTTCGGTTCTCGATAGCCTGCTAAAAATCATCTCTTTTTTCCATATTTTTCTTGTCGTTTCTGGTACTCGCTCGGCTCGTGCGGCAGTGGTGACACTGGGCGTCCGGCTCCCTGTAACCTAACCTATTTTTTTTTATATAAGTTCCATAAATAACCTAGTAACCATTGTTTCAGACAAATTCAATCTTATTTTTGCCTTTATATTTTTTGTCATAGCAGATCTTTTGACCTAACGTTTATTGTCTAAAGATTGTTTGCTGTGATAAATCATTTGATTAAAGACTGAATGCCATAATGAAATTATCTTTGGTAATATTCTGCCAAGTAAAAATTTGACCAAATGAAAAAGTGCGTACTAAAATCCTTCCAAATATTGAATTGGTATAAAAAAAGTTGCTAAAATTTGTTTGGGTAGTGAAATTTCGTCAAAATCTTTTCGGCAAAACGGCAGGCTCCCTTCCATGTTTTTCATTTCTTTTTCATTTGGTCAATTTTTTACTTGGCAGAATATTACTAAAGATAATTTCATTATGGCATTTAGTCTTTAATCAAATGGTTTTTTTTTTATTTAAAGAAAAATAGTTAGGTTAGGTTAGAACTGTGACCTCAACTGTCTGTGACTAGATTGTATACAAAGAAATATGGAAAACACAGTGATAGTGTTTTGCATGACTAACCCACATTGAGCGACATTTATAATTTACCATCTACCCACTTGTCAGTACACATTGTAATTTAATTTGTATATTCTGTGCAACTGACATATAGATGCAATTTTTTTGTCATTTACGAAGCAATAGGGGATCGGACTGGGTAAAGAAAACGACATTCTATTTCAGATATTGTCAGACAGGTAATACAAAAATATTAGACACGTATTTTTTGTTTTATAAAAATATCAAAAAATTACTTGGTTAAAACTCATTAAAGTTGCAGAGTGGGGGCTTACTACGTCACAAGTAGGTATAAAACTTACCTACATGAGACGTCATGCGGCATTTCAACTCAATATATCTCCGTAATTTTATGACCACGTGAAAAAAGAAAAAATACGTGTCCAATACTTTTCAATAAACTACCCGACGGCCAAAGAAAAAAAAAATTGGATTATCCCCTATTGACTGAATAGAAATGGTAAATTGAAAACTGACGATACTAAATATTTGCATTATTTTATTTTGCGTAAAATGTGTTATTCCAACTGAAATATTTGACTACATGAAAATTGGTAAAAGTACTAGTTGGTAAACAAGTTATTGTTTATACGTTCACTTACCAAACATTAGGTTTGCGTTACAGTTATTTGTGAAGAGATTTTTTGATAAGTAATAATTTGGCAAATGAAATTATGCGGAAAATTGTTTGGGTAGTGATAATTTGGGTGTCACCTTGTTTCGCAGACAGAAATTTCACAGAATTTCGTTTCCCAGAAAATGTTTCACATACTATTTAGTCCCTGTATTTTTATTTCGAATATTTTTGTTTCGACTACCATTTACTTGAATGAAACATATTTTACAGAAACACAATTCAAAGAATTTAACAATCACATTTTTTTATTTGACAAACTTATCAAACAGCAGAATTATTTTTCAGCGAATATTGTTTGTTCGATGTATGTTTCCATGGTATTTTATTTTAACGAAATTATTAACTAAAAATTAAAATATTGTCCTTAAAAGCCAATATGTTGTACTACAAAAGTTAGTAACAGAAACGAATGGCTGCAAAACAGACCTTACGTAGTCTTGTTTGCCCTACCCCTAGAGTGTAATTTAAGCCCGCGTAGGCGCGGAGGGATGAGGCGGCCCGCGAGTTGAGGAGCAGGTGGTCTCTAAGCTCGCCGCCGCGGCTGAGGCTGGCCGGCTCGCCGGCCAGCAAGCCGAAGCTGCGGTGGTGAGCGTTAATACCATCTGCGACGATAAACTCGCGTGGGGCCGCCGGAGCCCCGCAGCGCCGGAGCCGTGACAGAAACCATGCCTGTTGCATGCTTGCTTGCTTGGATGCTTGCTTGCTACATGCTTGCATGCATGCCGTAAGTTGTATGCTTGCTTGCATGCTGCATGCAACAGGCATGGACATCATTAGGGAGAATTGAATAACAAGATTGTATTCTTGCTTGACAAGAATTTGCCCGCATTATTTTTGTGAACCCGGTGTTGTAATTTTATAGGAGGTTTGAATTTTAGAAACTGTCAGTCGATTAAAATGTTATTCTTCGAAATAAGTTTTATGTGAAACAAACAATATGTGGATAAATAATATTTGATTTGTTATTCTATGATATGAATAATCTAACATTAAACTTTATTTGAAACAAAAATCGATGATTTCAATTCCTTCAAAGTAAGTATTCTGGGTATTGATTATTCTATGAAATGATAAAATGAGAAAAAAATTATGTGAAACGAAATTCGGTTAAACAATTAGCGATGAAACAACGCACAACCGATAATTTGTCAATTTCTTTTCGATGAAACATAGGTAAGCCACCATGGAAACATACATCGAACAAACTGCTGTTTGATAAGTATGTCAAATATAAAAATATTATTGTAAAATTACTTGAATTGAATTTCTGTAAAATTTGTTTCATTCAAGTAAATAGTAGTTGAAACAAAAATATTCGAAATAAAAATACAGGGACTAAATATTATGTGAAACATTTTCTGGGAAACGAAATTCAGTGAAATTTCTGTCTGCGAAACAAGGTGACACCTACGTGAATACATTCCGTGTATACATTTTTATACACGGAATGTATTCACTACTTTACATTACTATTTATTTATTTAATGTACAACAGATAATAATTAAAAGTTAATAAAGTGTGGTCAGAAAAGATTACGGATAAACTAAAAATGTTAAAATAAAATTAAAAAAAAACTCATTATACACAATTTATATGATCATAAAAGCTTGTCGCGAGGTTTACTTGTGTAAATTAACTAGTACCTATTTAATTGAGTAACTTATTCTGCTAAGTTTTTTTTTTTAGTTTCATTTTAATTTAATACTTACAGGTACTTACGCAAACCTCGCGACAAGCTTTTATGATCATATAAATTGTGTATAATGAGTTTATAACTTGATAGTTAAAATTTGAATTGAATTTTTTTTAGAGCATTTAAATAAAAGCTTTTATTTTAACATTTTTAGTTTTGCCGTAATCTATTCTGACCACACATCATAATCACAATCTCAACACTTTTTTCATTCCATGCTATTTATTTACCGTTGAGGAGTTCCCTCGTGAGAAAACGATCTTGGCTGCAGGATGAAATCATGATAGAATTCGTGTTTATCCATCAAATTTGAACGTGCATACAAATTTTCGTGTCTGAGCTATTAACCGTTGAGGAGTTCCCTCGTGAGAAGACGATCCTGGCTGCAGGATAAGTGCATGATACAAATCGTGATAATCCATCATATATGAACTTTTTGGCAAAGTTTCGAGTCTGTGCTATTAAACGTTGAGCAGTTCCCTCGTGAGAAGACGATCCTGGCTGCAGGATTAGATCATGATAGAATTCATGTTTATCCATCAAATATGAACGTGTATACAAATTTTCGTGTCGTTGCTATTAACCGTTGAGGAGTTCCCTCGTGAGAAGACGATCCTGGCTGCAGGATTAAGTTATGTCTGTCATAAAAATGTATTGTCACCAGAACCAAAGGTGTGTGCAAAATTTCAGCTCAATCAGACATTGGGAAGTGGTTTTAATTTAGCTTCCAAGAATCCACCGTATCAAACATACATACATTGCAAGTTAAATAAAAGCTTTTAAAAAAAGAGGGAGACTTGAGAAAGCAGTACCTATGATTATTTAGAAATAATGTAATTGAGAAGTATGTGTTACCGTCGGGCGGAGTAAGCGCCTTGCCATTGCGCTTGCTGGGCTCCGTGGTGTAGAGCTGTGCGTGCGGCTGGCACACCTGCGGCAGCGAGCAGTCGCGGCGCAGGCACGCCGCCGTCCGCCGCCGCGCCAGCGCCAGCCCTGCAGGAGCGCGAGTGAGTGCTGTGCGGCAGTCAGGCGCCGCGCCAGGACCGCGCCGAGCTTACCCGCGAGAGCGGCCAGCAGCACGGCCAGCCCGCCGCCGAGCAGTGCGGGCGCCAGGCCGGCGCGCCACGGCACCCACGTGCCCGCGCCCCCCGCCACCACACTGGCGCCCCCCGCGCCCTCTGCTAGCACACCGTACGCCTCCGCTGGCACCTCCACTGGCTCGCCGACGCGATCTGCGTGAACATAATAATATAAACTATCATACACAGCCCATAGTACCAAACAGTCAGGTGCTATGTTGTATAGGTGTACAACCTATAACACCTGTTGTATATATTGGCCTTATTGGTTGTCAAAATAGCCATTCTTTAGTCACAGTAAATAAAAGTGCACAGGTGAAATTAAAATCCAAAATGACAGCTTTCACTCCTAAAAATATTAATTATAGGTACAATTTCCATGGATATGGCAGCTTGTCGCACCTCCGTTGAGTGAGTGTGTGGCGGCACGGTAGAGCGCGCTGGTGTCGCCGGCGGGCGAGCGCGCCAGCACGCGCACCTCGTACCACGCGCCCGGCCGCAGGCTGCCGGCCTGGGGACAGCGCGCGGTCAGTGACTGTACCAGTGGGTGCGCCGCGATGACGCGCGGACGAGCGGTGCGGTTACCTCGGCGGCCTCTCCGTCGGTGTGCAGCGTCTGCCAGGCGCCCCCGGCGGCGGGGCGCACGGCCAGCGCCCAGGTGGCCACGGGGCAGCGCCCGCCCCACGCCAGCAAGTTCAGGCGGAGCGTCGTGCTGTTCACCCAAATGAACTCCTTGCCCGGCGGCGGCTTAGCCTCTATGCACAGTACACGCTTTCAAACAAATGTATCGAACATCAGCGGTTCGGGTGACTAGACTACCGAGTGGTTGTGAAACTTGAGCGCGCGTCGAGACAGAATAGAGACTCACTGTCGCCTCTAGTGCGCGCGACGAGAGGTGCGGAGTGCGGCGACGCACCCACGGCGTTGTGCGCCTGCAGCGTGACGCGGTAGCGCGCGCCGCACGCCAGCCGCGCCAGCCACAGCGACGTGTCGGCGGCCGGCACGCGCCGCGCTCTCCCCCCCGCCGCCCCCTCCACACCCTCGCCACGGGACCACCATACTGTATATCCTGTCATATATGCACGTTATTTACAAAATAAGTTAACTGTTGTCAAGTCATGTGGTAGCGAGCTAGCTACCTACCGAGTATGTGTGCGCCGCCGTCGTGCGGCCTGTCCCACGAGATATGTAGCGCGTGCGCGGCGGCACTGCGCAGACGCGGCGCGGGGGGCGCGGGGGGCGCGCGCACGCTCAGCGTCACGCTAAGCACGTCCGAGCCCAGAGCGTTGCGCACTAAGCAAGTGTAGTTGCCCGCTGATGACACATCCACCTCTGAACACAAACCGCACCGATTACCACTAACGAAGTGCAATTCAGAAACAACGGACGATTAGTAACAGTCAAGATCTATATCCTCACTATGTATAATGAGATCGCCGTCGTCAGTGAGCGTGTGCGCGTGCGGTAGCGGCGCCCAGCGCCAGCGCAGCGGGGGCGCGCCCAGCGCGGCGCAGCGCAGGCGCACGCGCGAGCCGCGCGCCGCGAACACCGCGCGGCTGAACGACGATATCCTGGCTGATACTGCCGGTTTAATAGAATCGGTAGCATGATTTAATATTTAAATATATTTGAAATGTTTTTTAGTTTTAAGATCACAACACCGTGTAAACCTACATTCTGTCAAATAAATGATTTGATTTGATAGCTTTTAGCAAATCTTAGAATGTGATAAGACGCAAAAGCCACTACGTGCAACCTGGCAGCGCCGGGTAGCGCTGCACACATAACAGGCGAGCTATAAGCGTGCGGCCGTGCTGCGGGAGTAGCGGGTGACGTGACGTACGTGCGGGGGCCGGCGCCGCGGTGACGGGGCGGCTGGCGGCGCCCGCGCCCGCGCCGGTGGCGGCGCGCACCCAGAACTCGTACACGGTGCGCTCGCGCAGGCCACGCACCTCGCGCCACACTTCGGCCTGCCCGCCCAGCGCGCCGCCCTCGTCCGCTTCCGCGTCAACTCGTTGTGCCCACTCGCCGCCCATTCTTCGGCACAATAAAGCGATTATACACTCCGAGGGTTAATGTGAATGGTTGGTTGTCGGTCGTTCAGTAAGTGACAGCAGAGACGTACTTGCCGAGCTCGCGCGTGTAGAGCGTGTAGTGCGTGAGGTGGCCGGCGGGAGCGGCGGGTGCCAGCCACGACACGCGTACCGCCGCCGCGCCTGCCGCCTGTGCGCGCACCTGCTCCACCGCCTCCGGCACTGCGGGAGGTAACCAGTTCCCAAAAATTAAGTCTAATACCTTAGAAGATATTGACACTACTTTTTTTCTTCAAAATGTGTATCTTTTTAATGACCCATTTTTTTTCAAAGTTAGTGGCCGTTTAAAATTTTCAAATGTAAATCCACCTTCATAGATATTATTAGAATGGCGAGAAGAGTAGGCAGTGCGAACTGACCATCTTCATTGGTGACGCAGTAGACGGGCGGTGCCGGCGGGCCCAGGCCGGTGTCGGCGCGCGCGCGCACCCACACGGAGTAGTTGGTGGCGGCGCGCAGCCCCGTCAGCGCCGCCTCCCCCCCCACCCCCGCGCGAGCCGCCTGCGCCTCGCCCCCGGGCCCCGCCCCGCTCCATGCTGCACAACACACGCGCAATGACATACGAAACTATTTCAAAACCACGTTCGTGGTTTTAGGATAACTTACACGAGGAAAAGTGTAAAGGCGCGTAGTGCAGGTCGTACCCGCGAAGCGCGTGCGCGTACGCTGCGGACAGCGGTGTCCAGCGTACGCGAAGCGAGCGTGCCGACAGCGCCGCGCACGAGACGCCACCCGGCGCCTCCTCCGGCACTGCGGCACAGATCACACGTATACTCCACGCTGGCGTGCACCAACCACAACAGGTCTGTAACGTGGTGGGAATAGATACCTCCGTCAGCGGTGGTGGCATACACGGTGGGCGAGTGCGGGCCGGCCCCGGCGCGGTTGTAGGCGCGCATGCTCAGCGCGTAGCGCGCGAAGGGGCGCAGGCTCGCCAGCGTGAGCTCGGCGCTGCTCCAGCCCGCCACGCCAGCGCGGCCGGTGCGGGCGCCCTCCACTGCGTCTGCCTCAGTCGCGTCCTTGTCGAAGCGGTCCAGCTCACGCCACGTGGCTACGTACCCCAGCAATTCGCCGTTCCAGCTGTCCTGCGCTGGCGCCTGCGAGATCGTGACGCCGGGTTAGTGCTGTGTGTAATAGCTGCGGCCGAAGGTTAGCTGGAGTACTCACCGACCACGAGACGTGCAGTTCACCGGGGCTTGACGCTCTCACTCTGACGTTCAGCGGGGATGCAGTTGGAGCTGGCACAATACATAAATTTTCACATTGTTACAAATAGTTATATTTTGTTTTTTCTTCTTCTTTGCTATATAATGAAATTAGTTACCTTCTTCTAGAGTGGTGAACATGAGGGGCTCGGAGTGCGGCGATAGTCCAACGTGGTTGGCAGCGGTGAGACGCAGCGAATAGGCGGCGGCCGGCCGGAGCCCCTCCAGCCGCGCGGACATCGTGAGCAACCCGTCTGAGTCCACTCTATGCAAACAAACACCTACTGAATGATCGATGCCGTACGGGGACGTGACGCACGCTGGCGTGTGAGCTGTACCATTAGTAAGGGAATGAGGTGTTCACCTATCGTCGTGGGTGAGCAGCGTGAGGTTGACGGAGTTGCTGCGCGCCTCGGCAGCCGGCAGTGCGTGCAGCGCCGTGTACAGCGCAGTGTAACTGTAGAGCGAAGGGGGCGCGGGCGTGGGCGCGGCCCACACCAAGCGCACCCAGCGTGTACCGACGCCGCCCAGGCGAAGGCGGCGCGGCGCCTCCGGCGGCTCTGTCGTCATACCATAAAGTCATAATATAAAGAGAGTTCCAGTCGAGACGCGTGGCGGATGGTCAGCCGAGTACCGACCTTCAACGTGCAGGTACATGAGCTGGTCGCTGCGGCCGTACGCGTTGTGCGCATGGCAGCGGTACTCGCCGGCGTCGGCGCGCTCGGCGGCGCGTAGCGTGAGCGTGGAGCGCAGCCCGCCGGCCACGCGCGCCTCCGACACTGCCCACCTGACACACACGCACCTGTGTGAGCACCACGCCAGTACAACAGAGCCCGCCGTGAGAGCCGTCAGAGCCGTGAGAGCCGCGTGTCGCAGCACACAGTACCTGTACGAGGCAAGGTCGAGGCGCGCGCCGCGGTGCGTCCAGTGCACGTGCAGCGGCGCGTCACCCAGCGTGAGGCACGCCAGCGCCGCGCTCTGCCCGCGCACGCACGACACGTTGCCGCCCGAGCCCTCGAAATGTGCCGGCTCTATATATATATTCCATACCATTACACACGCCTATTACACTACGTTTCACGAAAGTGCCACGTGTGGTTACTGATGGCTCAGTGCTTACACATGAAGGGATATTGTAAAATCCCGAAAGATGTCGAATATTCTAATCTATTAGGTCTTGTTACTGAAAACGTTTAATGATATGACCAAATTATTAAACATATGATCAGTGATAAGTCGTTTCACTTAGCTGAATCCAGTAAAATGACATAAAAAAGATTCAAGAGGACCAGATGCAAGCCATGTCATTAACTTAACAATTCAATTCCTGCTAGTTTCCCTTCGAATTTTAGAACAACCAATTTATGTAGTGTAGACGGCCATAGCGGTTTTCATACTTCTAAAATGTTCACAATACCAAAGTACAGTCTGCCAAGTGTACGCTCATAAATAAAACATGTTCGTACAGTCAGCATCAAAAGTTGATGACCACATTTAGATTTTCAAAATCGCTGTACACCGTATTATACCTAAATTGCTCAACATGACAAGCACCAAAAATGAATGATTATCATACAAGGGCATAAGTATGTGACCATCACTTTTCAAAAGTCACTAAACAAAGTTATAGTAAAAAAAAGCATAACATTCTTCGACTAATTCTCTGAACAAATTTTTGTCAAAAATAGCATACCATCGTTTATCTCTAAAGTCCCTGAACAAAATGAAATGTTTTTTGGGTTTAATATGTGTGTGTATTTTTTTCGGTAGGTATATGTGTTTGGTATATAAATTAAGTAGACACATGCACATGTACAACACCACCCTTTTATTTAGGTGCTCCTTTTCTTTTTCTAAAATTATTTGTCCGAAAATCATTATCCATAACACGTTTGCTATAAACTTCAATACCCATAATGTTCGAAATCCCGAAATTTCGTTTAACATAATTATCTTTAGTTCTAAAAGTATTCTGTCATAATATCGAGTACTATAATAATTGAATCTCATAATTTTACATGGCCTAAAGTCATGTGTCCTAAGTATTGTGTTAAATAATTATAATGAGTATTATTCCGAATGTTCATTTATAATATTTTTTTAGTCCTAAAATATTTGCAAAAAATTAGGTTTTAGTGACAGCAACGAATCGCTGTAAATCCGACTCCACGCAGCCTTGTCTGCTCTACCCCTAGAGTGTAATTTAAAATCGCGTAGGCGCGGAGGGGCGAGGCGGCCCGCGAGTTGAGGAGCAGGTGGTTGTAACACTCGCCGCCGCTGCTGTGGTGGTGAGCGTTAAACCCATCTGCGACGATTAACTCGCGTGGGACCGCCGGAGCCCCGAAGCGCCGGAGCCGTGACAGAAACTATGCCTGCTGCATGTTGCATGCTTGCTTGCATGCTGTATGCTGCGTGCTTGCTTCCATGCTGCATGCTGCGTGCTTGCTTGCATGCTGCAAGCTGCGTGCTCGCTTGCATGCTGCATGCTGCGTGCTTGCTTGCATGCTGCATGCTTGCTGCAATAATGCGTCTGTTTCGTGATTGTGTTCCACCATTCCTTTGTTTAACAGCGTGTGTACACCATTTTTCTCTGAAGTAATCACTCGCAAATTACACTTATATTGTTTATTTTTTTGTACTTTTCGCACAACCAGTAATATTTTTCGTTGTAAAATCAATTTTTGTTGTAAGTAAAGCCATTACAATTTAATTTTATGCCACCCTTGTTGGTCTTTGGTTGGTCGTTGGTCAGGTTTAGATTGGTGCATTTTCAATAATTTATTTTTGATCCGTGTATATTATAAAAAAAAAACGTATTTACCCTGCTACTAAACAGAACTACATAACAAGGTTAAAGTATCTCAAAACAAGTCGGTAGAAGGAAAAATATTCAAAATCAAAATCAAAATATTTTATTTTACATAGGCCTACATGGGCACTTATAAAACGTCAACAAAAGGTGCACGGTTCGGGTTGGTCGTTTCCTATGGAGAAGAACCGGCAAGAAACTCCATGGTTACTCTTTTAAAATCATTTGGTATTACAATATTTGAAGTTACAGCGTTAGTACTTAAGTATGGGAGGACAGCGTAGGCCCGACAATAAGTCGATTGCTTACTACAGACGGCAGTAAAAGAGAAAAAAAAAAAAAATACAAAGCCTACAATGTCCACACATTCACAAAAAATAGGTAAATAAAAATAATCTATACAAAAGTAAAAATAAAACAATAAAAGAACACTAACTTAAACAATAGACACATGTTATCATCAGTGCTGTAACTATTCTGAACAATGAACGAAAGGTGCAATTATTGAAAAACTATTGTAAAAAAAAAAAAAGAATAAAAAGAATGGAAAAAATAGTATTGGGAATAGTTAGAGACATCCGCACATTTGTGTCGTTTATGAGCTACCAGGGAAGCCGCATGAGCAGAAGGAACTACAGCCAAACTTCTTTATCTTCAACGTAGTCCTTAATTTTGTAATATGCTTTTTTAATAAGGACACGTTTGATGCAATTTTTAAACTTTCCATCGGTCAGTTCTGTAACTGACTTTGGCAGCTTATTTTGCCCGCTTGTATCTACGTAAGGGCTGAAAGAAGTTCATATCAAAGCTTTGTTATAAAATTTGTTCTAAGAATATTATTATTATAAATAAACATTATGTAATTTGAATTTAGGACTTATGACTTTTATTGAAAACGGTTTTATGTCTTTTCTATATTATTGATTGTAATATTTATGACAAACGGATTTAGGACATATTATATTTAGGGATTTCAATTTTATGGCATGCGATATTATGTTATATTAAATTCGGGTAAGTTATCATTCGGACTAATGATGATTAGGACAAAAAAAGTTATGGCACTTTAAATTATGGATAAAAAAGTTAGGTGACACAATAGAGAACCTTTTATTTATTATCAACAAAATTAAATTAAATGGTTCGATAAATCAATACAGTTAATTTTTTTTTCTAATAATTATTGAAGTGAAATTTCTTATGCGACTTCCAACAAGTTTAACGTTTTCATGGAGGGGGAATATTTTCTATTACCCACTAAGAGATGGCGCTATTACAAGATTTGTGACTACGTAGTTCTACTAGGTACGCAAGATGGCGTGCAAACAGTGATGCATTCGACTCTTCGGTGTGCCAGCCTTCGCTCAATTTCCATGAGTAGAATAACGTCGATAAACTTATGTAATAAAAAGTGTACCACAATAAAATAATAAATCATTATTTAGAAGCTCAATAAAATAACGAGAGTGAATGCGTGAAACTCGAACGCATGCGTGTAGTACTATGAAGTTTCACTTCTTCCGCGCGGAGGGACTCCACGCACTATTTTTGTTTTAATTTTTTTGTTTTTAATGTTAACTTTTTTTTTATTTCTGGTGTGATTTGAATGTTAATTTTATTGTACTATGGATCAAGTTATCTGAAATAAATGAATTTCATTTTATTAAAAATCAACAAATTTAAACTTTCATAATCAAATCAATGTTTTATAAACAAAAACAAGGTATATTTTTTTACCAATTACAATTATGATTAACCGCAATGGTCTAATACAAAGTGATAATAAAGTAGAAATATTCTTTTTAAATTCAAGGGTAAACAGTTTTTCAAATGCCCACAACTATGTTTCCCAAAAAATTTAATTAAAACGGAATTTGTGTGAATTTTGAAAATGAGTCTTATTTGTATACAGAAATAAAAATCATAAACTAAATCGACGGTATGAATTTGAACAGAATATGCGTAATTTTTGAAAATGAGTCCTATAGCTTTACGAATAAGGTTACAATTACAATTTCATCGAACTAAAAAAAATCATTAATTACGTCGATGGTATAAATTCAAGATACTGCGTGATTTTTGATAGTGAGTCTTATATTTATACAAATATGGTTACTATTCAATCGTAATACAGCAACATCGTAATATTTTTTTAGTTTGCAGTTTAGCTACTTTTGATAGTATAAGTTTACACGCTACGTAACTTTTGTTATTTATGTTGTTAAGTTATTTTTGCCGTAATAACGGCAAAAATAACTTAACAACTTTAAACTTAGAGTAATAACTCTAGCTAGATAACCAAAACAAGCATTTAATATTGTTCAGTGACTTTTTAGTACGGGGCTTTTAGGTTTGAACCTTGCATTAAATATAAACAGCGATTTTTTTCTTGAATCGTGTACTTGACCTTAGCTCTCCAAATAATAAAAAAAAATTAAACATTTTCCAAGGCCGGATCAAGGTCAAAAAGACGAAAACGCGTTTTTGTGAATAAAAACGTGGGCAAAATTATTAACAGGACGAATTTAATTATTTTAGGTAAAGAACTTGTGACAGTAATATATTTTTTCAGAATTAAACATTTTCGTCCACGGAAATTTCGATAAAAAAACATTTACGTAATTTTTGGATTGTACTTGAGGCAAAAATATAAACAGCGGTTTTTTTACATAAAATAACTTAAATTAATATATTAAACCTCCGTTAAAAAAATTAAACAAATTTGACTCACGGAAGTTATTAATATCAGTTTTTTTACAATAGCGGTCGGGGCAAAAATGTAACAGGGTTTAATTTTGTTTAACTTTCATCTAAAGGCTATTTCTAACCAATTTACACGAAAATTAAACACTTAAAGCAAATACTGAAAAAAAATAAAAATAATGTTTACGTAAAATACGTTTGCAAGCTTCATTCTTGTATTTGGTGCAGCGCTTTCATAGGAATTTGATCTTTCCGTAATAGAGATAAGGTGTAAAATCGCGTATACGTAACAAAACACTAATAAGACTTACAAATGTTTTGATGTGTTCCCGGTTGTCATACTTTCAAGTAAATATCTGGTTCCCTAGCACGAGCGCATGGTGTAAACGTAAAATGTCGATATTCACGTTACGTTGTTCGTCAGAGTCATCCATATATACGAAATAAATTATGAAATATTGTACGTAATACAAGTATTTTCCATTTTGAAATCGACGTATTTACGAGCCGTTTAAATCAGTTTTTAATCAATATAAAACCTGACACTGCTGTGCAAATTGCAAAAAGCGTAAGAAAATTTGAACATCACGGGCCAAACGAAATTTTTCGTCGCGCGCGATATTTTTTTTTTCATTCATTATGTTAATGACTAGCTTTTGCCCGCGGCTTCGCCCGCGTGAAGTTCGGCAATTGCCCACGTATGCGTTAACCACCCCAAAATAATGTCGAAAATAGTCATTTAAATGTTATAGATAATAGTTGTTGGCCACAGCTTCGCGCGCGCGTAAGTGTAAGTATAGGACACATTTTAATAGTTGTGTAAAAATCTGCGCTTTTCGAAGTAAGACGCCACATAATTCATTCTGGTTAGAAAAATGTATATAACGGCGTTTTTTTTTTTAATTTTTTTTTTGTGTTGTTAGGGACCTAAATGGGTTGAACCAGAATTTATTTTATACATGTCTTCCGAGTGACGATGCTGTAGCTCAAATGCCCCGGTCATCCATCCACCTAGCGATATAGGTTATGGTGTAAATGAGCTAACTTACTTAACTTTCAATATTTTAAATTAAAAAATACTCAGATTAAACCAATCTTTTTAACTCCCGGAAAACTACACCGTGTAAATCACCTCATCACGAAGCCGTTAACCAAGCATTCTGTACATGAAACTATGTAACTTTACGCAAAAATTATTGCTGGGAAACGACTTTTTTTTTGGGGGGTGTAAAATCATGTTTTGTGGTAGAACTCAATGTAACGCACTCAAAACATTGTGCTGATGGACGGATTGAATAGTACGGGGGTCGTGGAGGTGTTTAAAGTAAAAATCTTAAATTAAAAACTTGTATTTAAAAAAATACTTGTCAAAAAGTTGGAACTTTGACCCCTAATATGGGTAACCGTAACTAGAAGGTTCCCAGGTATGGTGTAGAACAAAAAAATGATCGCAATGACAGGGAGAACCAGTGCCTTTCGGCTTCGTTAAGAGGTGTTTTACACCCTTTTATACTAATGAATTATCCTAGCTCTTCTGTGTAAATGACGTTTGAGGTGTTTCCTTTTGGGGCTAAAATTACTAAGATACTCGCCGAGCTCACTTAGGAGCACGCAACATAAAACTGCACACGTGAGAAACAGTTATCACTTAAATCAATGCCAGCCATAGCCTAGGGGAGGATATTGAGACATTGCGTATTTTAATTTTTATTATTTGCACCTAGAAAATGAGGTCATCATTTTCGTTATCGGCGACCCTGAAGTCCACAAAAACGACACTTGTGAAAGAAAAACCGAATGTTTTCCTCGCCGTCAATTTGGCAACCCATTCAGCAACCCCAAAAACCACGAAAACGACACCCATGCACGAAAAACAGGAAATTTTCCTCGGGGCCATCTCCGATTTTTTTTTATTGCCAGCGACCCGCTAAAACCACGAAAACGACACCCGTGAAGCCATTGAGTCGCGCAATTGTCCAGCCCTCGAGTGTCGGTCACGCAAGTGTCCATGCGCGCAAATATCTTTTCGCGTAAATGGGTTACCGCAAGTGTCCTTCCCACAAATGACCCAGATTCCCTAGAAGTGTGTACTTAAATGAAGTTTTTTTTAGCGTATTTGTCCACACAAACGTGCTAACACAAAAAGCAATAACAAAAAAATGCCATCCCTGTTTTCGTCTGAGGGGAGGATTTTTCAAAAAAATAGATACGTGTTTCACGTCAATTCAATCGAGAAACACAAATAGTGAATTTCAAGCTGTGAAAAACTTTGAACCCCTATCTCACCCTCTTAGGGGGTAAATTCTTAAAAACTCTAAAATACGTATTTTTTTATTTCTAACCAGAAGCTTGTATATGAAATTTCAGCCTTCTAACTTAAAAAATCATCATTAACATACTATAAAAGAAAAAGGATTGTGTGGTTTTATGAAACCACGGTAAAAGTGAAACTTTTTTTCATACTTTTGACATTTATCTAAAAAAAAATTGGAATAATATTGCATTAAGGGTATAAAACGCGGAGTACATAAAACCGACCGTCACGCGACATGCAACACACAGACGAAAAAGTTTGAGACGATGTAATAAAACTTTCACTTTAACAAATTTAGTTTTACTGTTGAGTGTATGTTTACAAATTAGCGTTAAAAATATTTTTATTATATTGTTTGGTGCTACGGAACTCGGTGTGTGCGAGTATGACTCGCACTTGGCCGGTTTTCTAAATGAAGATTTAACGTTAATGACGATCATGTTTGTAAACAGTAGGTATGTCGCCACTGACCGACTGATGGCTTGCCGTTTTTATTCCTATGCTTTTACAATTACAGAGTAACACAATAAAACCTACTTGCAAAATAAACATCATTTATCATTTATCAATAAAAACACACCGACTCTTAAAAAAGAACACAGTCATACGCATACAATGAACGCAGCTCTTATCTTGGATACGCACACTAGCACACGCTGTACGCTGCTCGCTGCTTAGCGCTGACGTCACGTTCATCGTAATTTATTTTTTACTTTTACTTTATTAAATAACGCTCTAATCTGTTTAATTTTGGGAGATTAAGGTTTGGATTGATATATATCCCATTATTAAATGAATTTCAGTCCTGTTACATTTTTGCCGTAAGTAGTATTCAAGATTTTTGGATTTTCTTGATTTTCTGTGAAGTCCGGAGCAGAATTTGTTTAATTTTCATAATAATAGTTAGATATGTTGATAACAATCACTTTAGCACTATTTTTGTCCTGTTAATATATTTGCCTTAAGTACGAAGTCAAATTATATGATTTTTAAAAAAAACTGATTGTTCCGTGGACGAAAAATGTTTAATTTGCTGACCTACTCATAGCACTCAATCTGTTCTACAATACTCCAAATAAACATACCTGTTTATATTTTTTTCCACCAAGTTACAACATATTAGACGTTTTCTTAAAAAAAACACATACGCGGAGGTGAACTTTTCGCGGGATACAGCATAACATACTCTCCTGTCCATACCCTACACATTCAATGAAAAAAATCGCTGTTTTTAATTAATGCAGAGTTGGTCTAATTTTCGGCGTAAATTCCCCGGACTATTTGTAAAACTGAATGTTATGATGTTTTCGGATATTAAAACTATCAGCAATTTTTGACAAAATGGTGTTCAGTAATTTTGAACTCAAATGATGTTTATTCAATATTGGCGCCCTATCTTGTTGAGCGATTTATGGGTGATATAATGTACAGTGATTTTGAAAATCTGAATGTGGTCATCGACTTTTGATGCCGACTGTACCTATAATAGTTTTTTAATTAATGGATAGTGTTGTAACTGAGGGATAGGCAACCTACATTAAGTAGTAGGTGGTTGATTGAGAAAGCGGCGGGTTACCGTGAACGGTGACGTTGACGTGCTTGACGAGTGGCGGTCCCACTTGGTTTTCAGCGACGCAGCGGTACTGTCCCGCATGCGCGCGCGCTGCCACGCTCGCCGCCAGCGAGCCGTTGTGCGCGCGCACGACCCCCGCCGTGCCCCACGCGCCCCCCGCCGCGCCCCACGCGTCTGCGCCCACCTGCTCCCACTGCTCCGCGACCTCGCCGCCCAGCGAGCCAAGCGAGCCTGTGACACGTGAGCTGTTACACCACTGTACCCAGCGTGATATGACCTCAGACTAGGAGAAATACTGACCGATTCGCCTGTACCACGCGATGGAGGGTGCTGGGTAACCCTTTGCGGCGCACTCCAGCTGTAGAGGCGCGCCGAGCAACACGGCCACGTCCAGCGGCTCAGTGACCCACGCCGGCGCCACTGTCGGGGCAACGTTATCGTGAGCACGGGCTGCACGGTGCACGTGCAAGGTGGTCAGGAGAGCTTGTCTCGCACACTCACCCTTGACGCTGAGCGTGGCGGTGTAGTTGACGGCGGCGGCGTGGTTGGACACGCGGCACGTGTAGGCGCCGCTGTGCCGCGCCGTCAGGTCCGAGAACATCAGCAGCGAAAACTCGTTTAGACTCTTCTCTTCTATCTACAAAATCACACGTTTTATCAACTCGACTACGTGACTCAATGCTCACCTGCACTTTTTAGATTGATCAGGTCAGCAGTGGACTGTAAGAGTTCAGACCTGTAAGTTAGGCGGCAGCGGCGCGCCGTCCTTCAACCACGAGAAGTACATGGGCTTGTCACCAGACGACACGCCACACAGCACCTGCACCGAGCTGCCCTCTGTCAACTCCGACGAAAACATAAATGGCGAAATTTTTGGTGGATCTGCAAAAAAATGTAAAAAAAATGGATATCACTAACATTAAAATTTGTAAGACGACGAGTGGGGATCCCTTCTTTTCGCATAATGTTCTTTGTCCTTATATACTTCGGCATAACGATTTTGGCACAATTTGTTTTGGCATTATAATACTTCGGCATAATTTTTTTAGGCATAAATTTTATGTTGGCATAATCATCTTAAAGACTTATTTGTTTTGGCATAAATTAGATTCGCATAACGTTAGTAGGCCTAATGACTATGAGCATAATAATATTTAGGCATACAATTAATATGAATAAAAACAATTTTCATGCAAATGATTTATTATACATAACATTATGTAACTTAAACGATTTTTCAATCGCGAGATAACTTTTCTCTGAAGAATATATTAGATGTTTTGACAGTTTTTGTATAAAAAAATATGTCAATCAGTTCACTTCTATTATGAGAAATAAATATGGCGGTTATTCCTCAGATAGAAGTTAATTGATTGAAACAGTGGTCCTTAATTATGTATAATTTATATATGCTGTGCAACAAAGGTTAGTGACAGAACCGAATTGCTGCAAAACCGACTCCACGTAGTCTTGTTTGTCCTACCCCTAGAGTGTAATTTAAAATTGCGTAGGCGCGTAGGGGCGAGGCGGGCCGCGGGCTGAGGAGCCGTCTGCGACTATTAGCACGCGTGGGGCCGCCAGAGGCCCGTAGCGCCGGAGCCGTGACAGAAACCCTGCCTGCTGCATGTTGCATGCTCGCTTGAATGCTGCATGCTACATGCTTGCTTGCATGCTGCATGCTTGCTTGCATGCTGCATGCTTGCTTGCATGCTGCATGCTTGCTTGCATGCTGTATGCTTGCTTGCATGCGGTATCCTTGCTTGCTTCATGCTTCCTGCAGCGAAAAAAAACCCAAATACCTATAAAAATATGTTTTAATATCATTATGCGTAAATAAATATAAATATATGCTTTAGAATATTATGCTTAATCATTATTATGGTTAGAGAAATTATGCTTAAAAAATTATGCGTAAGCTGTTATGCGTAATAATATTATGCGAACATATAATTATGCCTGACAAAATTATGCTAAGTTATATTAGGTCTTAAAATTTTATGCAAATGGATAGGGAACCGACGAGTGACGTTCTTGTAAGGCGCTGTGTACTGACTGCGGACTTGTATGTCGACGTCGCGGCGCGCGGCCGGGCCGGCGGGCGCGGCCACGGCGCAGGCGTAGTGGCCCGCGTCGGCCGCCAGCGCGGGCGCCAGGCGCAGCGCCGCGCCGCGCGCGCTCACTCGCCCCGCGCCCCCTACCGCCACGGACGCCCCGCGCCGCCACCACGAGATGGAACTGCCACACATCACACCACATCAGGTCAGCTCACAGATCAAACAGTTAAGGCACATGTCTGAGAAGGCTTTCAGCGACAGCATTCTGACCATCATTGATATCTGAATTACAAGTATAAAGGCGAGTTTCTATTGCGAATCTTAACTTATATTTTAGCTTCGCAGTAAACAGACGCTCTGTTTAAATTCTGGTCAATTATGACGTAAACTATTTTATTAATTATTATTCTTACTTACTGTTTACATTTTTATTATACAAAATATTTAAAAAACATTTAAAAATATAAAAAAATAATAGTAGCCCACCGGCCGCGGCATGGGGAACAGGGTCCAAGTTAGCGGTGGTCACGGCTCTTGAGATCCTCTCCCAAAAATATACGCCGTATTATTCCCTTTATTCATTTCTTAACATATCTTTTGCAAATTAAATATTTTTACAAAATTATATAAAAAGACATTTAAAAAAGTAAAAAATAAGCAACAATATGCGCAATATGTAGCAATAATTTATGTATTATTATGACATTATAATATTTTGTGACCAGTGAAGTAACTTCCTCGTATCGTGAATTTAATTAGGGACTAGATTAAATGCTATTATGTGTCCAGAGCCTATCACTAGTGTATTAGAGGAATCATCCTAACAAAATGCACCTCTATGGACCTGATCGGATATCCGGCGTAGGGGCAGTAGACGGTGGCGTTGGCGCCGGCCACCACACGCACGGGGCCCAGCGCGCGGATCGACGGCGGGCCTGGCGACAGAGGCAACACTCACATGATATTATAGGGGCTGTATCATACTTGGTATACCACTGCGACTTTCTGTCACGTACTCCCAACTATTAACCAATGATTTTAGTCTCGATTCTTATTTCAAAATCATCACACGTATCGGGTCACTTACAAACACATTAAACCTCTATTTTATGGCTTGACAGCCTGACAAGTTATTTATTTATTTACTTAGATCATGGAAGCTAATAAAAACAAACAAAAAAGGAAACAATGGTCACCAGAGAGCCAACTACAAATTCTCACAACTTATAATTGATATACAATCTGATTTTTTTTTTATATCCCATAACTCTAGGATATGATTAAGACCATGTCAAAGAATCAACTGGCATATGAGTTATGTTTCAAACATACTTTTATTTTGTTTTTTCGAATTTTCTTAGCTTTAAATATGAATTATTGGTTTGAATAATGTTGAGTATGTGTGCGTGTGCCTACGCCCCATTAGTTTGTGAGTACGCGAATAAAGCCAGTGCGTTACTAGCAAGCAGTCGTTTCACTTGTCTGTCCTCGTACTTAACATTGGCGACGAGTACCCACGTAAAGTAAAAGTAAAAATGTCCGGCACAGTTTTTGGTCTTTTTTCAGTGTTTGATCACAATGTACAGTCTTGGGAGACTTACAAGTGCCGCATTAAACAGTGGTATGTGGCTAACGACATCACCGGAACGAGCGATCCTACAGGAACAAAGCGACGAGCTATCTTGCTGAGCGAACTCGCGGATGGCACACACAAGTTGGCGGCGGATCTCGCGTTGCCAAAGCAGCTGCAGGACGTACCGTATGATGACGTGCTTAAGCTTTTGGACGAGCATTTCATTCCAAAGCGATGTGGTTTTGTAGAACGGTATAAATTTTACGCAGCTACGCAACAAGAGGGCGAGACGTATGCACAATGGGCCGCTAAGTTACGAGGACTGACGGCACACTGCGCCTTCTCTAATGTGGAAGAAGGTCTGCGGGACAAATTTGTCATGGAAATGTTGCCGGGATCTGACAGAGAAAAGCTTTTCGCGAAAGATCTAGCAGGCCTGACATTAACAAAGGCGATGGAGTTGGCGGAGAACGCGCGGAGTTCACGTGCGGCAGCGGGTGCCGGGGCACAGGCCGCGCCTCACGATCAGCTGTACAAGATTGCGCGGGCGACGGAGTCGGCCATCCCATCGCAACGAGAGGCTACGCCTAGTTCGGGAGTTAAAGTGCAGTGTCAAGTGTGCGGCTATCATAATCACGAAACATCCCAGTGTCGGTTCGCAAAAGCGAAATGTAGGAAATGCAATGCTACGGGGCATCTGCGTAAGATGTGCAAAAAGATAAATTATGTCGAATCAATAGCTGGGGACGAAAGTGACGATGACGGTGAGTGTTTGAATATCCGATCAGTTAAAGGAGAACCGATGATAGAAACGGTATTGGTCTCGGGAATCGAATTAAAGTTTGAGGTTGATAGCGGTTCAGCCGTTACAGCAATTTCGGAGGGAACTTATAAAACATATTTTAGCAATGTACCATTGTCGACAACTAGTAAACGGTTGTTTTCGTATACGGGTGATAAAATAGTTTGTGAGGGTACAGCGCAGTTACACGTAACTTATGCGAACACATCGCATGTACTGTGTGTTTATGTAGTGCGAGACGGTGGACCGCCAATTCTCGGTCGCGATTTTCTTTCAAAATTTGGTTTAGAATTGTTGCCGATAAAATATTGTGACCAAGTAGACAACAATGATTTGTTTGCTACTTTGCAATGCCCTTATCCATCGGTCTTTTCGGATAAATTGGGATTATTTAATAAATTTAAAGTCAAATTACAATTAAAGGGAGATGCAAAGCCTGTTTTTGTTAGGGCTTGACCGATAGCGTTCGCTTTGAAAAGTAAGGTAGATAGATACTAGATACCGAGATAGATCGTTTAGTAGGGTTAGGTAGGTATATTAAAATCGGTTGATCACTCGCAGTATGCGTCACCGATCGTGCCTGTTTTAAAGCAAAATGGATCTATACGTATATGCACCGATTTTTCCACCGGCGTAAACAAACAATTAGTAATTGATCAGTATCCTTTGCCAACAGTAACGGAACTTTTTTCTAGGTTGTATGGGGGACAGCAGTTTACCAAGTTAGACCTATCAAATGCTTACAATCAATTTATGTTAGACGATGAGTCACAAGAATTAACTTTGCACAAATACGCATAGGGGAATTTTCAAACTAACGCGCCTATGTTTCGGTATTGCAAACGCGCCGGGCGGCCGTATTCCAGCGCGCGATGGAGGGCGTGCTGGCTGGCGTGCCCGGCACACTCTGTATGCTCGACGATATTTTGATAACAGGGAAAACAAGATCGGAACATATGGATAGATTACATCAAGTGCTGCTAAAACTACAAGACGCGGGACTTACTTTACAAAAAGAACAACAGGTGGGTTTTGACACGGGAACACGATGATGCGTTCACCACCATTAAAACATGTTTAGCCTCTGAGCAAGTATTAGCGAATTTTAACCCAGACGCTACTATAATTTTGACAGTAGATGCATCACCGGTAGGTCTTTCTGCAATATTATCACAAACTGAACGCGATAAATCTGAGAGGCCGATTTCTTTTGCATCAAGGACGCTTAATGCTGCTGAGAAACGTTACTCACAGATCCAAAAGGAAGCGACCGCGATTATCTTTGGGGTTAGACGTTTCCACCAATATTTATATGGCAGGTCGGTTCCGTTTATTCTCCGGACCGATCATAAGCCACTGTTGTCAATTTTCGGACCGCACCGTGGTGTACCTGAAGTTTCAGCAAACAGACTACAGAGATACGCACTGTTTCTGAGCGGTTATAATTATCAAATCGAATATGTGAGTAGCACTAAAAACAGTGCGGATTTCTTATCTCGCGCTTGCCTGCCCGAGGGGGCAGGGGCGGACAGGGACGTGCGGGGCATCGACGCGATGATGCCCGATCTCGACCGCGCATCGTCCATTAATTTTGTGGTGGAAGGTAGTTTACCAGTAACCTTAAAAATGTTACGCGATGCGACAATTGCCGATGAAACTTTGCGTAAGGTGGTGCATTTTGTGTTGAACGGATGGCCAAGGAAAATGCCTGGGGATGATATGAAGCCGTATCATGCGTGTAGGACGCAATTGTCTTTTCAAAATGGTTGTGTTAAATGCGAGGACACAAAATTGTAATTCCAGAGAAATTACAACCAAAAATTCTTAAGGAATTACATCAATCCCATTTAGGTATAGTGAAGACAAAGGCGGAGGCGCGAGCGCGTGTTTGGTTCCCGGGAATAGACACCGCTTTGGAGTGTTTGATAGGATCGTGTGATGTGTGCATACAACTACGACAATCACCGGCGCGGGCGCCGATTGCACAATGGGAGTATCCTCCAATGCCATTTTACCGTGTACATATTGATTTTCTGGGGCCCATTAACGGTAACACCTATTTAGTGGTAGTGGATGCATATAGCAAGTGGGTCGAGGTTTTTAATATGAAGTGCAGTACGTCTACGGCGGCAACAATTGACAGGTTATATGACTTTATGTCAAGATTTGGTATTCCGCATACACTGGTTAGCGACAATGGTACATCATTTACGTCACATGAGTTCGAGGTTTTTTGTAGGGTGAACGGAATTTCACACGTGACGTCTCCGACATACCACGCGGCCAGTAACGGGCAGGCGGAAAGTTATGTAAAGATAGTTAAGAAGGGTATTAAAACAAGCTTGCTTAGTGGTAATGGACAGCGAAATTTAAATAACAAACTTTTAAAATTCTTGTTTGACTACAGAAATTCCGTTCACACTATGACTGGAGCCTCTCCGGCTGAGCTGGTCTATGGTCGGAAGCTTAGAAAACGTCTTGATCTATTGAAACCCGAATCGCCGTCACCTTCGTCCACGGCTCTTGCTAATATGGTTAAACGTAAACAGTGTTTGCAAAATAAGACAGGCGGAAACAACACTCAAGTTTTCGCCATTGGAGACATAGTTTATTATAAAAATCATATAGCCAATGGTAAATATAATTGATGCAAAGGAACAATCACTAAAACAATCGGCAAAGTGTTGTATTTAATTAAAGATAAAAAAAACATCAAAGACATAATAAGGTATAAAGGCAAATCAGATAATAAGGTATAAAGGCAACGATTGCAATGACTACAAAGACGTGGAAATAGACCTAGAGGAGTTAAATGATGGCACAACGACAGAGACGCAGATTTCTGTACAGGCGCCGCCATCGGGTATGGGTGAAGGGAGTAAAGATTCGTCAATGACTACAGTTAATTCCAACCTGACATCAGCAGCCACACCCCCAGGTACACCCCCAGTTGTTGTTACACAGCCTACAACAACGGACGATACCCGGGAGGAGGAGGAGTACCAAGAGGCTTTAGCCGAGTCTCCTGGCGCTAGACATTCTGGCGAATCACCACCGCAACAGCAGGCAAGTGAGCCTGTGCCAGAGCCTACACCACGGTCTAAACGCAATCGGCCTAAAGTCAACTACAAATTGTATTATTAGGAAGTAGACTTAGCTATAGTTGGTGGAACTGTATTTCTAAGCTAAGGGGAGGGATGTTGAGTATGTGTGCGTGTGCCTACGCGCCATTAGTTTGTAAGTACGCGAATAAAGACAGTGCGTTACTAGCAAGCAGTCGTTTCACTTGTCTGTCCTCGTACTTAACAAATAAAAAGAATTACTCGTATTTATCAATGAAACTACTATTATTTACTACACTACTGCGAAGTTTGGCAGCCTCGCAAAAGTAAAGATTAGTCATACTGCACTGGTGACAATTTTTGACCCAATTTAATTATGATTGATGATATCTCCGAAACTATGCATTTTTGGACCACCTATTCTAGGAGTTTTAGTTTCATTTTTACCTACAGAATATAACCCTAGAGTTATGGGATATAGAAAAAAAAAAACAGGTTGTATATTGTGAGCACAAAAACAAAAAAAAAACACCACTTTAATTAAAGTAAGAAGCACTATAATTACATAGTTTCCAATAAATTATGACTAAAATAGACAAAATAATAAGAAAAAAACCCCCGACACAAAAAAAGAAACAAAAATAAATTAATCCAAGCGTCGTTGTAGCATCAGGGGTTCGCTTTGTTTTGTGCTTGTGCTAAGCGGTCTACTTAGCGGTCGCCCGACGCCACAGCGACACTTGGATTAATTATTTTTGGATTTTTTGTGTCGGAGGTTTATAAATTTTCAATTAAATAAAATTTTATGGTTTTTATAGTTCTAGATTTTTTCTTAGCCTTGTTTGTCCCACTCCTGGGCATAGGCCTCTCCTCATTCCTTCCACTTTTCTCGGCGTTGCATCTGTTTTCGCTAATTAATGAAAACAACGATTACGGTTAACTAATACTAATACCATACTCCAGAATGGTATTAGTATTAGTTAACCGTAATCGAATCTAACATTGTTCGGTTTAAAGAATTTATTCTCATAAGAACAACATAGGTTCACTTATAATGAGATACAAAGTAATTGTTTATATCTAAATACATTTTGCCTCCAAAGCGTGTTGGTGAAGTTATACAAAACAAATAAAATATATAGGAAGTATGTAATTGCTAACATTTAATATGCGGTATGACTACATTTCATAAACATAATTTCTCAGTTTTAGTTTAAATCTATCTTTTACGTCATTTGGTAGGTCGTTAAACAGCTGTGCTCCTTCGAACAATATGGTTTTTTTGCCGTAGTTTGTCCGAGCTTGTCTTCGTTGTAATTTATTGTTAATATCTTAAGTAATATCTTTGTTGAACAACTTGCTTAATATGTAAGTGTAGAACTTGTACTATTTCATCCTATATTATCGCTGAATGTGTGTTACTAATCTATACATACATACATACAAATAAATAAAATTGAAGTGTCTGTTTGTTATATTAAAATAGCCTTTTTACTACATGTATAGGAATGGATTTACGGTACATGTACCAACAAAACTTTTTTTTTATAATTTTTGTTTGTCTGTCTGTTTGTTCCGGCTAATCTCTGGAACGGCTAGACCGATCTTGACAGGACTTTCACTTCTATTTTAGAAAAAAAAACCGGTCAAGTGCGAGTCGGACTCGCGCACGAAGGGTTCCGTACAAATATTTATAAAAACCGCCATAAATGATCTGCAAATGAGACTCGTTTTTAGTACAACTGACGCTTAGCGCCATCTACCGACATTTCTATGGAGTTGTTCGGAATTTTCGAGTCAAATATGCAGGGTTAATGGTGTTAGTTGCAACAACATCAGCTATGCGGATGACATGGTGCTGCTGGGGCCGTCGCCGGGAGCGATCCTAGAGTTGCTTAAGGTATGTGAGACCTTCGCTGCTGCACATGGACTGATATATAATGCCAAAAAGTGTGAATACATGGTCTTTGGGGTCGCTGGTAAGTGCAGGGAAATAAAATGATTTATTATTTATTATTATTACTCTTAAACTTGTAAAGCCCACTTAAGTGTGATAGTTTTCCTTTAAATTTCTTTATATATAGATACTACTGCCGTGACATTTGAATTTCTTACTACAACCGTTTATTTGGTAGAGGGGGGAACACTTGACTCTAACGAAAATTGGTAATTTATAGCTTGATAAGTCACGAACAGTTTACTTAATCAAAAAACGTCTTCCCAAACCCCTAATATTTTTAAAAGACCTATTCAACGATATCCCACACTACGGGAAGGACGAACAAAAAAACTATCATCCCTACTTTACATGTAGGGGTGGTACCCTAATTAATTGTTTTTTTCAAAATGTTATTTTACCACTTTTCTAGCGTTATTAACGTGTATACTCATGCCAAATTACAACTTTCTAGTACCAACAGTTTTTGAGCTAAACCGCGGACAGACAGACAGACAGACAGACAGACGGACATACTGAAACTATAAGGGTTCCTTGTTGACTACGGAACCCTAAAAAATCTGATTCCACGCGCTGAAGTCGCGGGCACAGCTAGTATTATATTATATAATTATATAATATATAAGAACTTCATGTACGAGTACCTACCACTTTTGATGAAATAAATTAATTAATTGAATTGAATGAAAGTCAACAATTAAAAAAAAAACAGAGCTTTTAGGGAGGAGAGGGGTGTGCAATCGATTTTCTCGAAACATAGAACACTCTAAGAAACACTCTCGATTAAAACACTATCAAACGAAACCAATTTTGTCAAAATCGGTTCATCCGTTTAGAACCTACGATGCCACAGACAAACACACAGAAACAGACGTTAAAGATATAACACCCCTATTTCTTGGGGGTTAACAAAGCACACAATATAACCTACCGATACTTTAAAAGTTTTGAGGCTTTAGCACCTTCTGGCCGAATTCCCACTAATTGTGAATGGATCTTACTCATACTCCTTGCATAATATTATTGAACATTCTGCTTGCGCGCACAATATAACTGTTTTGTATATTCGAAGATGTATGAGGTACACGAATATTGCGAAATTAAAAATGTCAATCTAAACAAAAAATACACGCCGACGCGCTGCGCCGGTGTGGCTCCACGCAGAAAAGGTATACGTGCCGACGTTATTAAAGCGTGCCTTTTTTTTTTTTTTTTTGCGGGTGGGAAATCATCAAATGACTTCTCCCGCTCTGGGCGGAGCGGGAGGGAGTGTCAGACTTGTACTGACTAAAACCCACCCATGTTCCTTCTTCGCCCTTTGTGTTCCAGGGCCGCGGTATCTCTTTCGAACAACCCGCAGCGTTGTTAAAGCGTGCCTCAAATCATCACCTGTGTCCATTGAACTATATTACTAGCGTATAGAACAGACACGCCGAACCAAAGATTTGCTTCATTTTTGTAAGAGTTAGAACTAAAGTTCGCTGCAGCGCTAAAACAATAGTTATGCCGTCTAACCAAACTATTACAACATGCAGCGCTAGACCGCATAGAGGGAATAGTTTTCTCGCGACCAAAACGTCATAAGCGTCAGGAATGATATGTCATACCATCACTTTTTTTTGATGTTCTGGAGTGTTTACGGCAGTCTTTAAGTATACAACCAGGCATTTTGATGTTGTTATTTATGCGAGCCAAACACGACATGTCTCTGCGGGCATTGGATGCTCACTGGATGGTTGCAGTACAGCTCACCGCAAAGTGTGGCGCAAAATCATGCTACGCGTTGTCTTCTCTATACGTAGTAGTAATACCTCAGTGCCTGTGTCAGTCAGGCCATCAATTGAAACTTTAAATTTACGCGCGAATATGAGAGCACATTTAAGTAATAACCACGGTGGCAATTTCTAGAAATATATAAATTAGGGGACGAGAACTCCCAAGTATTGTTGGATAATGAATTGGCTCAAACTTTTCCTAAACTAGCAATTCGTATAGACACAATCTATCCCGACATCGAAAATCTTTCAGAAATAAATTTCCATTGGCTCTGTTTGAGAGCGATATTTTCACCAAGAAACGACTCAGTCAATATGATTATGGAAAAGGCACCCGGTGATTTTAAATTTCACAAATCTGTTGATACCGTGTGCAACATCGAAGATACAGTGCACTACCCACAAGAATTTTTATTTCCCTCATTCCTGCTGACTTACCGCCCCAAGAACAAAAAATTAAAAGTCTCACAGTACTCCCATTATGCTATTGAGAAATTTAAGCCCTCCCAGTATGTGTAATGGTACAAGACTTTTGATAAAGGAATTAAGAGACAATGTGATCGTAGCAACTATCATCACGGGCCCCGCGGCCGGTCAGCTCGCTCACATTCCGCGGATCCCGAATTAGCACCGACGGATTTGCCTAAATCTTTTAAAAGTTTACAGTTTCCTGTAAAGATATCGTTTGCCCTTACAATAAATAAATCCCAGGGACAAACTTTCTCGATGGTTGGCATCGACCTAAGGAAAGATTGCTTTTCTCATGGGCAATTGTACCTATGTTGCTCTTTCTCGAGTAGGATCTCCTGAAAATCAATATGTTTTGTTACCACCTACAAATACCACTGCCAACATTGTGTGCAGTAAAGCTTTAAGGTAAAATATTACAAAATAAAAATGTTAAAAACTTAAAATTAATTTAAAAAAAAAACTTAAAAGAAATTAAACAAATTACATGATTAAAAAAATTACACCCCCTAAAAAGAAAATACATTAAACAAAAAAAAAATATACCCTTTGTTTTTAATTTTGAACATTTGGAAAAATTGAGTCATGTACGTTTTTATTAGTTAAATTATTTATCCCAAAATGTTTAAAAAAAATGACCAACCGTGCGAAGCCGGGACAGGCCGCTAGTAATTTATAATTGTGTTTAACCCCCGACCAAAACAGAGGGCTGTTATAAGTTTGACGTGTGTATCTGTTTATACAAGGTGTAACGGAAAGAGTATATGCATACATAAGAGTGTGCTACAGGCCACCAAACTGAACTTGTTTCTCCATCGGACAAACATCGTAATAGCGAAAAAATTATCTGCTGCTCTGTACAAAATTTCAATACCTATTCGACCCCAATTTATGGGGCTGCTGTTATTTTTTTCGCTATTATGATGTTTTTCCGATGGAGAAACATGTTCAGTTTGATGGTGTGTATGTTTGAAGAAAATTTGCTCAGCCGTTTGAAGATCATCACCTCTTTTCTAGTTGATGAACGGATATACACAACCTGCACACGTCTGGCCAATTCGAAATTTGAAATCTTGGCGCTTATCACCATGAGCATCGCCAGGGGAGGGGGGCAGCCGCCCCTTACCACTCCTCCCTAAAGGCTAAGGTTTTTTAAAGTTATAACTTTCCCTGTTTTTGTTTATTGGCGAGAAGAGACGCAAGCCAAGGGTAAGATGAATCCCTTTGGTAAGTACCGTGTCGTGGATTTCTTTCAATGAATTGAATTTCAACACCGTGGTAGTCCGCATGCGCACATTCTTCTGTGGCTCGATTGTGATAATCGCGAGCCCGTGTCCGAAAGCATGCCTAATACCATTCAACTGGTCCCCGATCTATGTTCTGTTAGTCGTGATGACTTGCCGGGTGATCAGTACAACAATCAAGTTCACCGTCATACATTTACTTGCACCAAACGAGGTGGAACAACATGCCGCTTCAAAATACCGTACTGGCCGATGAGCGAAACACGTGTGCTATTGCCGATGTCAAAAGACGATTTCAACTAAAGGCAGCTGAACTGCGTGGGCTAATAGAGGAAACACATTATGACACACTTGACGAGTTCTATATCGACAGTGGTTTAACGAACGCAAAGCATTTGGATATAATTCGATCAACGTTACGTCAGCCAACTTTGATGTTTAAACGTGACTTTACAGAGATTTTGTAAGGGCATGAGCCTTTACACTTAATGTTGAATGTTAATAAAATAAATGTTAATGTTAAAAAAGTATTTAATACGAAATTGCACTAAATTAATGTTATAAAAAATAGTAAAAAATGTTATAAAATGTTGGATGTTGCGCGAGCTCGATATTATACCGAAGACTGACGTACTCGCGTACGTGACGATACTACATTTTATAAATTAACAAAATTTGCAGTATTTTAACTAGGCTAAGGTACAATGTGCGGTTGCTGACCGTACATCTTGGCGGGGCAAAAAGTAATATTTAATTAAGATAACTTATTTAAGAGTAATATAACAATGTAAATAAAAGTCATGAAATGAAAAGAATATGAATAAAAATGATTTTAAGTTAAATGTTAAAAGAATGAGGAGTCGCGTAGGTAAGTTCTATGTTTTCATTGGATGCTGCAGTTCTTGGTGGCTTCCGTGGCGGTAATCTGGTAGACGCGCCGGCGTCGCTGACGATGACCTTGCCGCAGCGTTTGCAGTATACGTAAGCTCCTCCCGCGACGACTATTGACAAGATCAGAAGTCCCATTGTAGAGTATGACACGATGTATTGGTGCACATCGTGTTGCGACATTTCAGTCTGTTTCGTGTGATCTTCCAATTCCTTCAATGAATTATGAAGTTTTTCATAATCGTTTCTAACAAATTGCGTGTTCAGTTGTCCAGTTGATAAATCAAGCGGCTGGACAGATGTTAAATTGTTGATATCGTCCAGATCTATCAGTGGTATTTCTGGGCTGACATAAATTTTGTTTGTGTAGTAAACTTGTGTATAATATGTTTCTTCGTTGTTTCTAATAATACATCCTTCTTTGGCTTCTAAAATTCCCGTTGAATGTATTGCCTTAGTAGTCATACGACCTTCGCAGATGATTTGCAGCTGGCAATCCGTGCAGCAGACATAGAGCCAGGTGTTAGGTTTTTGTAATGGTGTCCATTTATTGTTGCAGGATTCGGAAGTGTAGATACATTTTGATAATGTAATGTTCGTTATTGCACCGATTTCACATGGAATTTGATGATTTCTCATGTTACGTGTTGGTTTATTTAGTGAACATACAAATGTACTTGGTTCCAGTTTAATACAATGTTCCAGGTCACTGTCTGTGAGCTGCATATATGTCTCTTTTCTTATATTGACTGCAACATATTCTGAATTTGTTTTCATTGTAAGTGAATGTTTGTTATTTTGTATCATTGGAATAAGGACTGTTTTATACATCGTGAATGGAGTGTCAGCTGTTAATGGTAATGTAATTTCGATGATAAAATATTTATCAAATAATCTTGATTTTACCTCTAGTAGTTTGTATATGTCAGCTAATTGGTTTTGAATATTGTCAACGGGTATTGATAATTGTTGTGGCAATTGTCCAGAGATAATGTTGAGCTCCTGAAAGAGTTGGTTCTGCGGTAATAGTCTGGTGTCTACATGACCATGGTGAATGTTGATAGCTGTGTCTAAAAGCATATGTTGTATGTGGCGCAGTTTAGACAGAATTGTTGAGCTAGTCAGAGCCATGATGTTAAAGTAGTTCAACTCTTCCTCTTGCCCAACCTCCTTACCCAATTTCTGTAAATAGTTCTCTGTAGCGTTAAGATGTTGATCTAAGAGATTGAACTGAGTGTTCATCGCTTCTTCATTTCTCTTTAAAATGTTATTATGTGCCTCTATGATTGATGTTTGACCTTTGATCAGGTTCAATAGATGGTCTCTATTATTGTGCAATATTTCGATGTCCTTTTTATATTGTATTGCGAACCTTTCATCTAGCACGCCAAATAGGCTATTTGCTAGGTAACCTATTCCATCGACAAGACCTCGAGAAACTCGCCCTCTTGTCTGCCCATGATGTGTTTCCAACATGTAATTGTTGTGATCAAGTTCGTTAAGTTCCTGTTCGAATTCAGTCATAATGGTTTTGCACATCGTTTGGTATGCAAATTGCTCACACCTTTCTCCCAGATGTTTTACAACTCTATGTATGTTTTCCATGCCTTGCCAGTAACATGTCATATTATAGTACGTAACAATCTTCCAGTCATCATGTACGGTTTGCAAATTGCCGATTTTGTCAAAGTACACTGCTCTATTTGGTTCAAACGGTGTTATATTTATGGCGTCACTGCTTTGTTTTGTTGGCTGGAATAAGGTTAATAATGTTATGAGCATCGTTAGCAGGCTGGAACTTATATTTCTTGATTTAAATCGTTGTTTCTTATTAGTGTTATTTATTGTGGATTTTTGTTTTTCAGTGCAGATTTTGTCATTAGAGGTGGTGGTGTCAGGTGTTTCTATCTGAGATTCTGGTATTGGCAGTTTGATTAACTTTATTATTGGTCTTGTTAGTTGCCCTGTTTGTGTCTTCAGCGTTACAACTCTAACTAGATTGTCTCTTCCCGGGTGAACTTGCTGTATTCTGCCAAGTGCCCATTTCGCAGGAGGAAGGTTGTCTTCTTTGATTAAGACAACATCGCCTATGGATAAATTATTTGTTTTGTTCAGCCATTTACTGCGAGCTTGAAGTTGTTGTAGGTATTCTGACGACCATCTGGTCCAAAACCCTTGTTTCATTTTGTTTAGCAACTGCCACCTCTGTCGTATGTTGATGTTTTGTTTTTCGATATTTTCTGTTGGTAAGAATGTTACTGGTCGGCCAATTAAAAAATGTGCAGGAGTAAGGTAATCAATATCGTCCACGTCTTCCGTTAAAGGGCAAAGTGGTCTAGAGTTCATACAGGCTTCGATTTGAGTAAGCAGTGTTGTAAACTCTTCATAGGTCAACTTTTGCTCTCCTAGGACACGCTTTAGGTGATATTTCATAGACTTTACTGCAGCCTCCCAAAGTCCTCCTGCACTTGGCCAGCTTGGGGCGTTGAAATGCCACTCTCTCCCCATCTCGGTGTTCCTTCTCGATAAAGTGTCGTTGTTAAATGTTTGTGAGAGATGCAGTTGTTTGGCTAACTCTCTTTCAGCTCCAACAAAGTTTGTTCCGTTGTCGGAGTAAATATGTTTCGGACAGCCTCGTCGGCTAATCATGCGGTTCAGAGCCAGTATAAATGTTTGTGACGATAGATCTGATGCAAGTTCTAAATGCACCGCCTTTGTTGCCATGCATACGAATACAACGACATAACCTTTACTCGTTCTGACGCCTCGCCCCTTGTTTACTTTAACATTAACAAACCCTGTGAAGTCCACCCCTGTGTGATAGAATGGTGGTGATTGCGTTATCCTTTCACTGGGTAGGTCGGCCATTAATTGGTATTGTTTCGATGGTTTGAAGCGACAACATTTTACACAGTCTTTCAGGTATTTTTTAACAGTGTTATTTCCTCCTGTGATCCAATATTTTTGTCTTAATGTAGCCATTGTTAGTCTCGCTCCACCGTGTAGTGTTGTAATATGCGCATGGGCAATGAGAAGATATGCCATCTTGCTGTTTTTTGGGATGATAACAGGGTGTTTGGTTTCTTCAGGTAAGTTTGAATTTTGTAATCTCCCTCCGACGCGCAATATATTATTTTCATCTAGGTAAGGACAAAGTTTCTGAAGTCCTCTATTGTTGCTTACCATTCCTTTTGTTTTCAAATCTTGGATTTCTTGTCCGTAATGTTCGTTTTGTACATGTTTTATAATTATGTTTGTAGCGCGTCGAATATCAGCGAGTGTTAAATTACATTGTTTTGACGCGGGCGGGCCATTCATGTTTGTATGATTCATAGCTGCGTCTTCCCTGTGACGGCTGTTTTGTGACGTGTTTGTTATGAAACGCGACACCCAAGCGACAATGCGTGTTATAGTTATAATACAGCTGTTCTTGATAAGGAGTTCTGTTACAATGTTCATGTTTTTGTTTTCGATAGTCCGTGACGTGACTGCATGTACCTTTTTAACTTCTATTTCAGGTATCTCAACCGTGTCATATGTTTCAGGGATGTCTTCACTGTTCAGCCATTCGGGTCCATCAAACCACAGCGGAAAGTTGTGTAATTGAGAAGGTAGTAGTCCACGTGACGCGCAGTCGGCCGGGTTTTGCTCTGACCTTACGTGATTCCAACACCCGGCGGGCACTACAGATGTTATCTCCTGAACTCTGTGTCCGACATAGGCCTTCCATCGTGAGACATCGCCTTTTAGCCAGCCAAGCACGATCATTGAGTCTGTCCATGCTGTTACTTTAATGTTTGGTTTATCGAGGCAATGTTTTATTTTCTTGACCAGTTGAGCTAATAGCTGAGCACCACATAACTCAAGTCTGGGAAGTGTTTGTTGTTTTTGAATTGGAGCGACCTTTGTTTTTGCCGCAACCAATGCAATTTGATAATGTTTTCCGTCTGTAACTTTACTGTACACCACACACGAAAACGCTTTCTCCGATGCGTCGCAGAATGCGTGTAATTCCCAATCCTTGTTTGTTTCTAACCCAAGCCATCGGTTAATTTTGAAAGGTTGCATATGTGTTAACTCATTTTTTAATATTTTCCATTCCTTTTCTATTCCATCTGGAACAGTTTCATCCCATTCAATTTTGTACTTCCAGATCTGTTGGAATAAAATCTTTGCCTTGATTGTTATTGGAGATAGCAACCCCAAAGGATCAAAAATTGTTGAAATGTCGCTTAAGATTTGCCGTTTTGACGAATTTTTGTTATTGTTAATGTTGGTTTTGTTTTTTAATGTGGATGAAAATATAAATTCATCTTGTTTCGGATCCCATGCCAAGCCCAATGTTTTGGAAGCTGATGCCTCTGTAAAGCTTAAACTGACTGGGCTAATCATATGTTCTGGTAGATCTTCTAACAGTTGATGTTCGTTACTCGACCACTTTCTGAGATTGAAACCTCCTCCTTTCAATAGGTGTATAAGTTGGTCTCTTGTATCTCGGGCCTCGTCTATGGTATCCTTTCCGAATAATGCATCATCTACAAAAAATTGGTTGAGTAAGATGTTTTTAGCTTCCGGGTACTTGTCACCTTCATCCATCGCTAGCTGTTGAAGTGTTCGGAGTGCTAAGAATGGAGCGGCCTTAGTACCATAGGTGACTGTACATAGCTGATATTCTCTTAGCAGTTGCCGTGGGCAATTCCTCCACACTATTTTCTGTAAGGGTTGATGTTCTGGATGTACTGCTATAAATCGGTACATTTTCTCAATGTCTGATGATAAGACATATTTGTATCGTCTCCATTTCAGCAAGATGCTAAGGATATCTTTTTGTAGATTTGGTCCCGCCTCCATTAAGTCATTAAGACTGTGTTTTGAGCTGGTTTTTGCTGACGCGTTGAACACAACTCTAAGTTTTGTTGTGATAGCACCTGGTCGCACTACCCCGTGGTGCGGGAGAAAATATTCAATGTTTTTGTTCGTACCGTTGCTTTCAACTTGCTTCATGTGACCCATTTCTTCATATTCTTCTATAAAAGCCTTATAATCTTCTGCAAATCCATGATTTTTAGCCATTTTTCGCTCTAGTTGTTGAAATTGGGCGATGGCCTGTGGTTTCGATGTTCCTAAGTGTTCAACATAATTGTCTTTGAGGGGGAGACGCACTTGGTATCGCCCATCAGGAAGTCGTGTTGTCTTCTCTTTGTACAGCTGCTCGCACCTGTTGTCAGGGTCCACATCTTCTTTGTTTTCTTGCAAAGACTCCTGTTCCCAGAATTGGGCAAGATCCTGAATGTTGTTGACTATTACATGGCAATTGAATGTTTTGTAATTACCACATACTATCCAGCCTAAATGTGTTTGCTGTGCTATGATGGATGATGTGTTTGTTTTTATTAACCCCTCTAACAATATTTCGGAATATACATCGGCTCCTAATAGTAAATCTATATCCTGAGATATGTTAAATTCAGGATCAGCGAGCTGTAAATGTTGTATATGTTCAAAACTACCTTTATTTACTGTTTTACTTGGCAGTTTGTTTGTTATTTTCTTCATAATAATTGCGTTAATGTTAATGTTGAAGTCATTGTATATCGCTTGGCATCGGAGATGGAGCACTCCTTTGCACTTGGTGGCGGCTGTAGCGCCAACACCAGACACCACCGCGCTCATCTTGTTGCGTTTTAACTGCAATTTTTGAGCAGCATTTTCTGTAATTAGGCTGACCTGAGAGCCCTGGTCTAGTAAAGCTCGTAAGATGATCGTAGTTCCATCATGGGCTATTGTTTTGACCTGGGCCGTGGCTAGCAGTACCTCATTTGAGTTGTCATGTGCTAAATGCGTGTTCAATTGTTGACCTACATTTGCCCTGCCGGTTCTTGATTTCGCAACACCAATTGCTTCATGCAAAATACTGCTATGCGGCTCATCGCAGTGCTTGCACTTTTTTTCCGACGTACATTTTTCGCCGTTATGACTAAACAGGCAATTTAGACATACATGTAGGTTGTTAGCGGTCTTCAACCTTTCTTCTGGTGACATACTTAAAAATTCTCTGCAATTATAGAGCCCGTGTTGATTATTACATTTAGGACAAGTTATAGCGAAATTATGAAATTTTTGCTTGTTATGAAATGTTCTCGGCATGTTCTTACTTCCACCTTGGCTGGTTTGTTGCTGCACTTTAGGCTTACTGTATGTTGCATTATGAACTGTTTTCGGTTGAATGTTTGGCTGTTGACTGTTAAAGTTTCGTGAGCGGTTTGGGTTTGTACCCGACTCCATTGACATGAATTTGGTTTCGATGAATTTCAGAAACTCGTTTAATGGTGGCATTTCCCGAGGATTTTCCATGGATTCTTTGAAAGACTGGCATGTGTCTGCGTCCAACTTTTGCATTAAAATGTGAACCCCCAAGGGGTCCCAACTAGAAGTATCGTATTGCAGGTTCTTAATAGCCTGAAGGCACTCAATGGTCGTATCATGCATTCTTTTCAGTAGAGAAGCTGTTGGGGTTTGTATGTTGGGTAGACTGAGTAAAATGTTCGCTTGGTAGGTAAATAATAGTCTCTTATTATCGTACCTCTGTTGAAGTATTTGCCAACTGGCTTCGTAGTTATCAGCACTAATGTTCATGTGCTGTATTAATCGCTCAGGCTCTCCCTTTAACTTCGCCTTCAAATGTTGCATTTTCTGAGCATTAGAGATAAAAGTGTTACGATGCACGATTTCCACGAACAAGTCCTTAAATGTTGTCCACTGGGCATAACTGCCACTGAAAATCGGAAGTTCAATTTTGGGCGTGGATTTTTCCTGGTGTTTGTTATCCCAAATCCTCTTGTTAATTTGTTCCTTGCTGAATTCATACAGCCTTTCCAATCTATTATAATCACTTTCAAATGCTTGCGTGTTGACCAACATGTTATCGAGCTTCCAATAAGTGCTATCGACTTTTTCCCAACGTTGCGTAACTGTCCGCAACTTATCTTCAAGTTGCCACTTTTCTTTTAAATTTTCAATGTCCATGTTCCGTACTGTTCTCTCAAAAGCCTTGATGTTCGACCGCTGCTCATTGATCATATCTTTAGTCCGTTGGTCCACGACTAACTCTTCATTTGACGTGTTCTTCCCATCATCTGGGATCTCATCGCTCTCCTGTTTTTCTGGAACATTCTCTTGCACACATGGCCTTTCTTCTCTTTTTTGTAACTGACTAAACGAAGCAAATTTTTCGTCTTCGACTTTCACTAATAATCTTTGTTTCGACTTATTTATCATACACTTCGTTTCTTCGTAAATTTGTTCCAAACGCTCATAAATGCGATTCTCATAGTAAGGTCCAGACTTCTTGCCTTCAAACAAGGCTAATTGGATGTCGTTCTTTTTAAACTCACTCCAATATCCTTCCAGCTTTTCAAGTCTGTCATCATGATACTCAAGAGTGGTTTTACGTGTAGAACTATCTTTCTTAAAATTTTCATTTATACGTTTGATAGCCTCAAGATTCGTAGATTGAGAGTTAAGTAAAGCATCGTAAGAAGACATTGTTGTTTACCGGTGCTTAGTGCAAACAATAAATCCAAAATTCCAGAAAGGTAGGTAATATGGAACGTGCTCACCGGATTGCTGCTTACGCTCCACCCCGATCTGTGCTCAACTCCCACTCAATATCACTGTTCACTAACACTGTTTTTAATGTTCTGTTAAATGTTCTGTTTAATGTCCGAGTTTAATGTTGAAATGTTCCCGCGAGTGAAAACGTACCACGGCACTGATTTTACTCTTAACGGCTCGAAGGACCAAAATGTAAGGGCATGAGCCTTTACACTTAATGTTGAATGTTAATAAAATAAATGTTAATGTTAAAAAAGTATTTAATACGAAATTGCACTAAATTAATGTTATAAAAAATAGTAAAAAATGTTATAAAATGTTGGATGTTGCGCGAGCTCGATATTATACCGAAGACTGACGTACTCGCGTACGTGACGATACTACATTTTATAAATTAACAAAATTTGCAGTATTTTAACTAGGCTAAGGTACAATGTGCGGTTGCTGACCGTACAGATTTATACCAACACTTTCAAATTTCAATCCATAGATCGCACAAACGCTGGGCTCTAATATCGACTTGCAGTTCATACTTGAAGAGTACAGCTGTGCAGCTTGCGTAGTTGAGTACGTTAATAAATCAAATCGAGGCATTAGCAATCTACATCGTGAGCTAATGAAGTTACACGATGAACACCCGGAGAAAGAATATATAAATCTAAATATATTATACAGTTGTTGAAACTACTCAGCCTGAAGTTACTCAACACGGTTGAGATCAATTTAGAATACGCTTTGTACTTCTTTTTATTTTTATTTAAGAAACACTTGTACCTTAATGAACGCTTAGTATTACAACATGTTATTATGCCTTTCGTAATATATTTACGTTTATCACTACTGTGTTTCATTTTTAACCCCCGACCAAAAAAGAGGGGTGTTATTTATTCTAATACAAGGGAGACATGGTTTTTATAATAATGTCAACATATCATAAATAACAAATCTGTTATAATATGGAAGAGAAAGCGTGGCGGTATGAACGCTTACCGTATATATTGAGCCGTGCGGAGTGTTCGGCGTGCCCCAGCGCGTTGGTGGCGCGGCACGTGTAGCGGCCGCCGTCCGCAGCGCCCACCGCGCTGATGTTGAGCGTGGACACCACGTCCCCGTTGAGTGCCGTCTCCTCGCTGACGGCGTAGCGGAGCTGCGCGCGGTCAAGCGGCTGCGCGTCCAGCAGCCAGTCGAGGCGAGGCGGCGGCGCGGCGGACGCGGCACAGCGCAGCGACACACCTCCACCCGGCCGCAGCGCCTGCTCGATGAACGTGTAGTGCAGCTCGGGAGCAGACTCTACACAGTATACTTTATTCTGAGAATAGCCTTAAAACTATGATCATCTACGTCTTCTTCTATGAAACGGTAGTAAAAACTTCAAATTTGTTTGGTCTAAAATTCGAACTTCGCTCACTGATGAAAGCATAAAGATACCAGCATCACACCGGTGACTAGGGTTCCGTACCATTATTTATAAAAACGAGCAAACAAAATCAGCAACAGAACTTTGTCAACTGTTACACAGTGAGTTGGTTAAGTCGTTATTAGTACAACTATGTAAGCACAGATGGCGCTTTCATCAAAACTGCCGCTCTGCACGAAATGTTTATTATAAATCTTATCACTTGAAAAACTAATAATAATATAGTCCTCATACACTTAGGGTAATTTAATTTAATATAATAATAATTAAATGGGGTTTGTTGGGTGTCACCTTGTTTCGCAGACAGAAATTTGACAGAATTTCGTTTCCCAGAAAATGTTTCACATAATATTTAGTCCCCGTATTTTTATTTCAAATTTTTTTGTTTCGACTACTATTTACTTGACTGAAAAATATTTTACAGAAACACAATTCAAACAATCAAATTTTTTTATTTGACCAACTCATCAAACAGCAGAATTATTTTTCAACGAATATTGTTTGTTCGATGTATGTTTCCATGATATTTTATTTCAACGAAATTATTAACCTTAAATTAAAATATTGTCTTTAAAAGTCAATATGTTGTACTACAAAAGTTAGTGGCAGAAACGAATGGCTGCAAAACAGACTCCACGTAGTCTTGTTTGCCCTACCCCTAGAGTGTAATTTAAGCCCGCGTAGGCGCGGAGGGATGAGGCGGCCCGCGAATTGAGGAGCAGGTGGTGAGCGTTAATACCATCTGCGACGATAAACTTGCGTGGGGCCGCCGGAGCCCCGCAGCGCCGGAGCCGTGACAGAAACCTTGCCTGTTACATGCTTGCATGCATGCTGCAAGTTGCATGCTTGCTGCATGCTGCATGCAACAGGCATGGACACCATTAGTGAGAATAACAAGATTGTTTTCCTGCTTGACAATAATTTACCCGCATTATTTTTGTGATCCCGGTGTTGTAATTTTGTAGGAGGGTATGTATTCTTCAAAGGTTTGAATTTTAGAAACTGTCAGTCGATTTAAATTTTTTCTCCGTAATAAGTTTTATGTGAAACAAACAATATGTGGATAAATAATATTTGATTTGTTATTCTATGATATGAATTTTTATTTGAAACAAAAATCGATGATTTAAATTTCTTCAAAGTAAGTATTCTGCGTATTGATTATTCTATGAAATGATAATATGAGAAACAATTTATGTGAAACAAAATTCGATTAAACAATTAGCGATGAAACAACGCACAACCGTAGGCTGTATAAATCACGCAACGACTTATAATTGCTTACAGCATCACTCATTTATCTCTTGTACCAACAAGAGATAAATGAGAGTCAGTGGGTCCTCTGAGTGGCGGATTTATTGTTGCTTCTTAATAACTGCACAAAGATGACATCACAACAATGATAGTTTCTTTTCCAATCATTTACGACACAAAACATACCAAACCCAAAAACACAAAAAAAGATCAATTTGTGAGAGTGTTTTTCAGCATTGTGTAAGTATTTATATTTTGTACAGTAAACAGATTGTGCGATGACTTTAATTATTGTTTTGATTTGCTGGAGACATGCCGTTGATTAGCGATGCTTTAATATCTCCACCTCCACTCCCCGCTCCCGCTCCCGCCCCCTTTGTGGCCTGGCGTCGCATTGTGTGTGGGCTCCCGGTGCGCGTCGGCGGGCGAACACAATGGCTGCCAGGACGTTTCCACAAATGTCGATGGCTGATTGATTCCGACTCCAGTTCAGACGACACTTCATTGAGATTGATTGTATTCCTTTCCTCACAGCCCCCCCTCCTCCCTCTGTTGAGGAGAGGAACGGTGGGAGGCGGACCTCGTCGACGTCACTTCGTCGTGAAATCAAGTTTTGTCTCTTTTATTGGGTGCGTATCATATCATATAAAGTTATTTGGTATAATTTCATTTTAATAACGTTCACAAGATATAATAAACGTGAGTTATACCAACTGTTGACATAATTTCTTTAGATATAACATTTATTTACTCTAAAACTTATTTCGTATAACGTTATTGGATATAACGTTTATTTAATCGAAAATCGAAAATTGGCTTATCGCTTAAAATATATACTTAGTATTGATACCATCTTTATGATTAATACCCCAATTCAAAGCAATCTGACTCGAATGGGTTATATTAGGTTAAAAGGTTCAAGCAGGAGCAGAGCGGATTGCCAGGTCCCCTCTATGTTGGTGGTCATTGGTTTAGGTAAATGATTAGAACAGTGACCATTAACGCGGGAAGACGAACGAGTGAAGCGAATATGCTGCGGGAGCGGTGTGACAGAAACGAATTGCTGCAAAACCGACTTCACGTAGTCTTTTCTGCCCTACCCCTAGAGTGTAATTTAAAATCGCGTAGGCGCGGAGGGGCGAGGCGGTCCGCGAGTTGAGGAGCAGGTGGTTTTAACACTCGCCGCAAGCCGAAGCCGCGGTGGTGAGCGTGAAAAACATCTGCGACGATAAGCTCGCATGGGATCGCTGGAGCCCCGCAGCGCCGGAGCCGTGACAGAAACCATGCCTGCTGCATGTTGCATGCTAGCTGCATGCTAGCTTACATGCTGCATGCTTGTGTATACCTATAATACCTGCTATAGACGTTTTATCATATTAGACTAAATAGGTTTTATATCTTTTGAGTGGTATTTCAAACGATTTTATACTAAATAATAATAATAATCTGTGGCTCGGATGTCAAATTGACGTGACAAAAATTTTCTTTACTCCTGTTTTATTATAAATATTTTACATATTACTGCAACAAAACTATACAAATAAATAATGAAAAAGAAAAAAAAAATCCGTTACCTAATTCCAAAAAACTGGACAAGACTCAAACAAACATTGAGAGAAGATAGAAAATGAAATAGTTCTAAACGTCACCGATGCTGACCCGACTTCGAGCCAGAACGCAAACGGCACAACCACCATCTCCGGGCTCGTCGCTGAGCTCCGTCTCGCAGCCGCCGGGTCGCGCCACATCCGTGGGCGCTGCATCGTCGGTCGCTGCAGTTGCGTCGAGCTCCAGCGACGAGTTTTTCTCCCCACCGTCGACGCCATCACCACCACGACGACGTGGAAGAGGACGGCCACCAGCGGGCCTGGGACCTCGAGGCCAACATGCCCCGAACAGGGTCCCCGCTGCCGGTGGAAATGTGTCGCGCATGCGATGGACTGAATCCATTAATGAAAACGTCATGCGCGCATATTATGGGGCTACTGAGGGGGGAAGTAACTTGACTGCGTATCGTGGTCGGATGCTGTCTCTGTTTCAGGTGCTTGAGCCAGCTGTCAGCGTGTCGGCGCAGCGACTATCGGATCAGGTGCGGGTCATCCAGCGTAACCATATGTTGGATGACAATGTACTTGATCGACTACGCCTCGACTCACGGAGTAACCCAGTTATGCCTGCTTCGCCACTGATCACGGCGCTGTTACCAAATGAATCCAGTGCTTCGACGCGATCGGATCGCGGTGGTGAAGAGAATGATGACGAAGTTATAACCGTGAGTAGCCAGTGCAACGCACAATTGAGGAGCGCTTTGGAGGGTGCGTTCCGGGAATACCGCTCCACACCGCCTGAACTTAGACCGCGGTTACCTCGTTTGCCTATGCACAAGAAAAACAAGGCGCTGGTGTGTACTCTAGATTCGCTGCTGTCAAACTGCTTTGACAACAGCGAAGACCTTGCTGATACCCACTCAATATTGTACTGCGCAGCTGTAGCGGCATGTCGTGTAGCTCACGTCAAATTTCCTAACTGTGACCGAGCTACACGACCAAAATTAGCTGTTCCAGCTTGGCAATGCAGGATTGAGCGGCGTATCGGTGAGGCTAGAGTACTCATCGGCAAGTTAATCTGCTTCAGGGAGGGCAATACTCGTCCTAGAGTGATGCGCTTTGTGAGGCGGGCGTTCTCGGGAACTGACATTAGTTCTCGTGATTATTTAGCCTGCGTCACAGAGCGTATCGACTTTCTGAAGCAGAAGATCTGTGTATGGGCCAGCCGTATTCGTAGGTACAAGCGGCGAGTGGAGCGATACACTCAGAATCGCACATTCAAAAGCGATGAAAGGTGGGTATATAGGGCTTGGGAACGACCAGACCAAGGGGTGACTGCCACGCGTCTACCGGATGATGACGCCATGTGTTCGTTCTGGCGCAGCATCTGGTCGGTGCCTGTCAGTCACACTGAGGGCGATTGGACCCGGGAGGTTGAACAAGCGTGTGATCCAATACCAGAAATGGGGGCAATTATCATCAGCCCCCAAGACGTAGCTCGTGCTGTCCGTCCGTTACCTAACTGGAAATCTCCAGGGCCGGACGGACTGCACAACTTCTGGATCAAATGGTTTCAAAGATCGCACGCTCGCTTGGCGTCCCAGTTTCAATCAGCCTTAGAGTCAGGGTCGCTGCCCCAGTTCCTGACGACAGGCATTACCCACCTGCTCCATAAATCAGGTAGTACTGCGGAACCCAAAAATTATAGACCCATCACTTGTTTACCAACGGTCTATAAAGTTCTTACATCCATTTTGAGAGCTAAAATTAACCAACATATTGAGAGCAATTCCATCATGTCTCCCTCTCAGAATGGATGTAGGAACGGGTCCCGTGGTACTAAGGAGCTGCTCCTCATTGATATGGCCATTACCCAACAAGTTTGCCGCTCCCGAAAGGATCTGTCTACATGTTGGATAGACTATAAGAAGGCCTATGATTCGGTGCCTCATACATGGCTCATGAGGGTGCTGGAATTGTACAAAGTAGATGCAACTTTGCGTACCTTCTTGATGTCATGTATGGGGCGCTGGAGAACTGTCCTTCGCTATCCAGGATGTCGACAGATACAAGGAAACAGCGAACCAATAAAGATCGAGCGTGGTATATTCCAGGGTGATAGTTTGAGTCCATTGTGGTTTTGCCTAGCCTTGAATCCTCTCAGCACACTGCTAGAGGGTTCAGGTCTAGGTTATCGGTTGAGGAGAGGTGGTCAGGTCATTTCTCACCTTCTTTACATGGATGATCTGAAACTCTTTGCCCCCAACAATTTGCAACTGATGAAGCTACTGAAGGTAACAGAAACCTTCAGTAGCGCCATCAGGATGGAATTTGGTGTGGACAAATGTGCAGTCATGCATGTGAAGCGAGGGAAGATTATGGAATCCGTGGGAACTCACCTCTCGGATTCCATACACCTTAGATCCCTTTCCTCAACAGAAACCTACAAGTATTTGGGTATGTCGGAAGCATTAGGCATCAATAGTGCTGACATGAAACAATCGTTGAAGGAACGTTTCTTTGCCGCCTGAATAAGGTGCTAAGCAGTCTTCTGTCAGGTAGAAACAAGGTGCGCGCCTTCAACGGTTGGGTCATGCCGGTTTTGATGTATTCTTTTGGCATACTCAAATGGACTCAGACAGAACTTGATGCCCTGGATAGGAGAGTCCTCGTACTGCTGACCGCAAATCGGATGCATCACCAACGGTCGTCGATGATGAGACTGTATATCCCGCGGAAGTGTGGGGGTCGTGGCTTCTTAAATGCTAAGACCCTGCACAACCGTGAGGTATGCAGTCTCAGGGAATACTTCCTAGAAGCCGACGCGGGGATGCACCGAGATGTGGCATCAGTGGACAAGGGCCTTACCCCGCTCTTCTTGGGTAACGAGAACTGGCGCAAGCCTGTAGTATTAGACACTAATGATCGCAAGGAGGTATGGCAGAGCAAGGAGCTTCACGGACGCTTTTACCAGGCCCTACATGGGCCCGATGTAGACTTCTTAGCGTCCGTATCCTGGCTCCGTTTTGGTGACCTCTTCGGGGAAACCGAAGGATTTGTCTGTGCAATAATGGACGAAGTTATGATGACGAATAACTACCGGAAACACATTGTAAAGGATGGCACGGTTGACATATGTCGGGCATGCCACCGTCCGGGAGAATCGATCCGACACATTGTTTCTGGGTGTTCTCGTCTGGCTAACGGAGAGTACTTGCATAGACACAACCTTGTTGCCAGGATTATCCACCAGCAACTTGCTTTGAAATACAACCTTGTGGAATCAGAAGTGCCATACTATAAGTATGCGCCCGACCCAGTTCTCGATAATGGTAATATCACGTTGTATTGGGATCGACCTATCATCACTGACAGGACTATTGTTGCCAATAAGCCTGACATTGTGTTGATGGATCGATTGGAGCGTCGCGCAATGATTGTTGATATAACGGTCCCGCATGACGAGAACCTCGTGAAAGCAGAGAAAGATAAACAATTCAAGTATCTAGATCTGGCTCGCGAGGTTGTCGACATGTGGGACGTGAGTACAGCAGTCATTGTGCCGATAGTCGTGTCGGCCAATGGCTTAATAGCCAAAAGCTTCGACCAACATCTACGGAGTCTTTCGCTTGGCAGTTGGATCAAGGGCTTGATTCAGAAAGCAGTACTTCTGGACACGGCACGTATTGTTAGGAGGTTCCTCTCTCAAGAGCCCTGACCACCGGTAGCCCGGACCCTGTTCCCGATGCCAGTGGGCTACTATTTTTATATTTTTAAATGTTTTTGTATATAATTTTGTAAAAATATTTAAAAATGTAAAATGTATGTTTTTAAAATGAATAAAGGAGATAATAATATATTTATTCAAAAATTAGAATCGGCACAATTAATGCAATATAAATCTTAGAAATAATAAAGGTATAACAAAGTTCAATGCCTGTACTAGGTTAAACCTGTATCACAGGCGACATGTCTACAATAATTACTACTTGGACAACAGATTTCCTTAACAATATTTAATACTAAGTTATGAAATGGGTTAGTAAAAGTTAAATTATGATAAAACTAATGTACTTAAAAACGCTAATAAAACATACATACATACATACAAATGTATGTTATGCTTATAAAAATTAGTTATTTTAAAATTATATCAATCGTTTATTATATTAACTGATCGTTATATCGAATAGAATTACAGATTCAGTTGTTATATCTTGTAAATATTAGAGATTTTGTAATTATATCAAATATTACTTACCCCTTTTTATTTAATTAACTGATTTAGATATTTCTTGTCCACTTGGTCCCCAAAAGTAAAGGCTTTCTTTCAATTTAATTCTCATCTCAGAGGTGTAAATAATCGTTATTTGCTTGTTTGACAAGCAAATAACGATTATTCTAGAAGCTCGTAATAATAGATGATTGTTAGAAAACTGCTGCAGCCTCGAGTGGCTTACTAAAGTGATGTTCGTGTGCAGGTGGTACCGCGAGCGCGGCGGCCGCCTGCAGCCGGCGGGCGCGGCGGACGGCTGGGCGTGGGGCGGCGGCGCACCCGGTGCCTGCGCGCGCAGCCCGCCGCGCGCCGCCGGCCTGTGGATCTGCAAGGCCTACAACGTGTTCGGCGAGGCCACCGCGCACACCACACTGCACGTGCTGGACACGCTCAGCGTCACCGTCACACCCACCGTGCTCGTGAGTACTCGCACTGCAGCTGGTTCCAGTATTTTACATGGAGCGACTGCCTATTTGACCATTGATAATATGATACCCCTTTTTTTTTGCGGATGGGAATTCATCAAATGACTTCTCCCGCTCTGGGCGGAGCGGGAGGGATTGTCAGACTTGACTGACTAAAACCCACCCATGTTCCTTCTAAGCCCTTTGTGTTCCAGGGCCGCGGTATCTCTTTCGAACAACCCGCAGCAATATGATACCCCTTGGCTAGGTAAAACGGTTTTTCACATTTTGAGGTCACTGACTAGTGACTACCGTAACTGTAACGACTATCGAAGATGTACAAATCACAGCCAAAAATTTCGCTTATACTAAACATTTACAAAAATATTTTTTTATACGACTACCTATTGCAAGATTTATCTGTTAACTTTTCTAATCTATCTATCTTCTATACAAAATAAAATTGAAGTGTCTGTTTGTAATATTAAAAAAAAAACCACCTTTTACTACGTGCCTATGAATATACGGTACATATACCAAAATATTTTTTTTAATTTTTTTGTCTGTCTGTCTGTTTGTTCCGGCTAATCTCTGGAACAGCTGAATCGATTTTGACGGGACTTTCACTGGCAGATATCTGATGTATTAAGGAGTACTGAGATTTCTACTATTTTAGAAAAAATCTTATTCCACGCGGTGAAGTCGCGGGCACAGCTAGTGACTAAATACATACCGCAAATTGCGTGCTCATCTTTAAATGGGGCAGTAGTAATAAGACAGTTCAGCGCGCTTTATACCGTTGGCTCATAATTGGAATCTCGTGGACAATCCGACATCGATGAAGAAAAACATCGCAAAGAGACCGAGACTTGTGCCTTGGGCTAGTAGGTGTGGTAATGAATGCGTATGCGTTGTATATTGGAGACTTCTCATACAGCGTCGAAGTAAAAAGTATTGGTATCAATGTAACTACTGTCGATCAATTATACACTTCGAAGCACTAGATACAGGGTGTAAAACACCTCTTAACGAAGCCGAAAGGCTTCGTTAAGAGGTGGTAATGATCGCAATGACAAGGAACTGGTTCTCCATCTTGTCCGTTCTTGTCATTGCGATCATTATTTTGTTCTACACCACACCTGGGTACCTTCTAGTTACGGAGATATTAGGGGTCAAAGTTCCAACTTTTTGACAAGTATTTTTTTAAATATTAGTTTTTAATGTAAGATTTTTACTTTAAACATCTCCACGACCCCCGTACTATTCAATCCGTCCATCAGCACAATGTGTTGAGTGCGTTACATTGAGTTCTACCACATAACATGATTTTACACACCCGATAAAAAAGTCGTTTCTCAGCAATAATTTTTGCGTAAAGTTATTTAGTTTCATGTACAGAATGCTTGGTTGACGGCTTCGTGATGAGGTGATTTACACGGTGTATATTCAAGATTCTTTCTATTTGAAACTCGTGCCTCAAAGATTGTATAGATTTGGAGGTGTGCTATAGTGATTGACTAAAGTCGGGTAAAAAGTTACGAACCAGTATCCCTTTTATGCCACACATTAAAACTTTTTGAAAGCTTGTTATCAACCGCCTTACGCCTGTGATCAAACCGAAACTTGTCGCTCGGCAAGCCGGCTTTAGGCCATGAAAGTCTTACACCAATCAGACCCGAAGCATCACGCAATTCATCGAAGATGATTTTGAGGCAAATATAGTCACAGATTTGGACTAGCACTCGTTGATGTTTTGCCATGCTACTCGTACAATGAACATTACACGAATTTTATTAAAAGTAAGCGAACCTTTAAAGGATATAGGTCTCGTGCACATAAACGTAATTCTAGGTAATCGTCGATTTCAAAAGGAAGACAGACCGACAGATATCAGGGGATGTACACAATGTACCCATCCCCTGCACACATTTTCAGCAATGCTATTGTTACGAGCCGTTACATAGTAAATAAGTGACTGGTGGCTGACCTCCGAAGCGTAGCTCGGCGGCGGCCTGCGCGGAGTCGGCGCCGCGGCGCGCCACGCACTGGTAGACGCCGCGGTGCGCGCGCGCCACTCCGCGCAGCACGAGCGCCGCGCCCGAGCCGGCCGCCGCGCCGTCGTGCAGCCACGACAGCGCCGCGCGCGCGTCCGACGCCGAGCAGCTGAAGCGTACGGTGCTGCCCGCGTCCGCCATCTACCAGACACCAAGATACACTATGTGGACGCATCACGCACCCTAAATAAAAATACATGTCAGGGATCTTTCTCGGCACTCTCTGCTGAAAATGCATACATTTTAGTCTTTTCTAAATATATAATAAGATTATTTATGTCAAAACGTGATATAGTTGTATTTAATGTCATATTTATTTCATTATCTTAAGTGATAGGATCGTCACATTTAACTACTACTGTGGTGTCGTCAGCAAATAGTACCATAATGATGGTTTATGTGTCCGGGAAGATTCAACAAGAATGGGCGGCCCTAGCACGCTGCCTTGAGGTACACCTTATTCAAATATCCTACATTTGGATCGATATTTCTTCTCGTAACCATCATTTATTTTGTAAAAAAATTATGATTTATACATATTGTTTTCTATTTGCCGAATAGGAGAAGATCAGCTGTAGTTCTTCTGGTTTAAAGCTATCCTTTTTGATGTTTTTCGGCGCAGTGATGGGAGCTCCTGTGGCGGCAGCGCGTAGTGCGAGTACTCACGAGCACGGTGGGTGTGACGGTGACGCTGAGCGTGTCCAGCACGTGCAGTGTGGTGTGCGCGGTGGCGTCGCCGAACACGTTGTAGGCCTTGCAGATCCACAGGCCGGCGGCGGCGGGCTGCGCGCGCAGGCATCGCGCCGCGCCGCCGCCCCACGCCCAGCCGTCCGCCGCGCCCGCCGGCTGCAGGCGCCCGCCGCGCTCGCGGTACCACCTGCACACGAACATCACTATAGTAAGCCACTCGAGGCTGCTGTGTTGCCACCAGGTGTGAGCACAAACAGCAAACCATGTTTGTGAAGCTAACTAAATAATATACAAAATTGCTTTGAAACACCACCAGAAACAATCATCAATCATTGTTTTTTTTATTTTATTTACATTGCAACTAGAAGTTATGAGTTCGTCATGCAAATAGACAAAGAAGAAAAAAGAGCATAATGTTATAGAGGATTACTCATAAATTACCCAAGCAAAGTAAAAAAAAAAAAACTACCGCGCAAGCTTCTCCTACCAAATCACCTAATATTTAAATCCAATCTTCTTTTTCCACAAAAAAAAAAACAAAGATCTGCTGGAATACCTACTTAAACTCCTCCTTTTTTATCAGTCGGTCAAAGAAAGAAGTGCTTTGTGCAAATTGTACAGAACACCACCATCAGTATTTTACGAGTGGCTGAAAGTCGCTTGTAACTTAATACTTGTAATGATATTTACGTGTATTGCGGCGCAGGGTGGTCGGAGGCGACGCAGGGCAGGCACACGGGCTGGCCCGCCGGCACGCTGAGCTCACCACCCGCTGCCACCAGCCGCGGTGCCGATGATGACGCTGCCGCTGCACACACGCACACGTTAGCCACACACACACAAAGGTATCCCGCACATCTGCGGACACCGGTGAAGCAACAGCCATCTCATGAGTCATTGAGCGCCCCTATTCGGAGTAGCGCGTCGGCTCTCGTTGCAGTTTGACAGCGTCACACATGGTCATAGAAATTAAGGTTGTGTTTAAATTGTTATCTTCTCAGTCCCCTCGCTGTCCCGCCAAAGGTGTGCGCTTTATTGCACATATCCACGCCCGCGGAAACTACCGTTTACGGTAGGAATGGTGCGCGTAGCTGTAGGCATCGGCATCGCCCGCACCACTCACACACACACACATACACACACGGTACTGACCGGTGACGGTGAGCGTGGCGGGGCGCGCATGCTGCGTGTCGGTCGAGAGCGCATGGCGTGAGAGGCAGCTGTCGGCTCCGGCGTCACCCGTATCACACACACACTCACACACACATTACTGACCGATGACGGTGAGCGCGGCGGCGGGCGGGACGCGCGCGCTTTGTTGCGGTGGAGAGCGTGTGGCGTGGGAGGCGGCTGTAGGCACTGCGCGTCACCCGCATCTCTCACACCCACACACCCACACACCCACACACACACACCCACACACACACCCACACACACACACACCCACACACCCACGCACACACACACATACACATTACTGACCGATGACGGTGAGCGTGGCTGAGCGCGCGCGCTTTGTGGCGGTAGAGAGCGCGTGGCGTGCGGACAGCAGTGTAGGCACTATTTTGCTATGTGGGCGGTAAGTGAGAAAGTACACTCAGGAGCTGCGATTACTGAACTAAACTTTATCGGTATAAATGTTTCCTTATAAATAGTGGTTACATGTGTAACGTTGTAAACTTTTAATTTAAAAGAAGGATGGTAGGCAAGCTAAATCAATCATTGTAATGTCGTTCCAACCGTCCATATCACCTGACAAGCCTGTATCTTTGTCTCGCTTCCTCGCGGTCCTAAACCGGTACTTGCCCACTCCAGCGCGCAACTTGAGGCGAAGTCACTTGCCAGCCGGCAGACGCCAGTCGACGTCTGCGTTCCCGTGCACATCGCTTGTGCCGGGCAATAAATGCGCACGTCTACTATCTCGACTATTAAGAAACATCGAGTAATTTCCAAAACTTTAGAATGATTTCATAACCTTAGAATATTTTAAAGTTTCTATACGGAACAATAGCTTCAGTGTTTCATCTCCCCTACTGGTTGACATATTCACGCAGTGCTTTGCAAAGGTCATGTCAAGGACAATGACTGGTGTCTTGTTCTAAATCTTGTTCTAGTATAGTAGTTTATAGTAGTTTTAATGTGGAGAGGACAATGATCAAGACAAGGATCATAAATGAAACTTCGTATAAGTCATGATATTCCCAACCTGCACACAAAAAAAATAGGTAAAAAAACTTTTTAAGTTAAACGGTTTTATGTTAAACATACATTGCAATGTTTAAGATAAATGTACTAAAAACCAAAAAATAATAAAATAGATACAGTCGTGGGAATTATAAACATATGCATAGACTAGACTAAAATAAAACCGTGGGGCACGTCAATTGTCTACAATCGTTGATTAAAATGTTTGTTTTGTAATGTTACACTATAATTAGGCAGTTGTTCAACCGACAACGATGGACGTGTGATAAGTAGGGCAAGAACGTGGAAACAAGCTAGCAAGCTCGATTATAAGCGAGTTTTAGGGTTTCATAGTGGTGAGCGAGTAGTACTTTTATATCATATGTTTTGTCGATTAAAGACAAACTACGAGCAGTGAAACGATTCCTCGCCAGCCAGCAGTGTGAATGTCCAACAATAAACTAGTTGAAACATCTATTTTATTTACATGGAGTGTATAACTATTGGAATTTCCATGAGCAAGAAAATAGTAAGTAATTTCCTCACCGTCTGCGGGCCAACTGCCTATTTTAACGACGAATTAAACGATTCTTGCCCGTCTGTCATACTGAGGCTGACTGGATGTGAGATGTCGAGCGAGTGTGTGAATCTATACCAGAAATGGATAAAATTATAATAACGCCATTAGATGTTGCCAGAGCAGTTCGTCCGTTACCGAACTGGAAATCTCCGGGACCGGACGGACTGCACAATTTCTGGCTCAAATGGCTAAGTAGTTCACACACTTGCCTGGCATCTCAATTCCAGTCATGCTTAGAGTCTGGGTCGCTACCAGAGTTTCTTACAACGGGTGTTACCCACCTGCTCCATAAGTCAGGTAGTCCTACGGAACCCAAGAATTATAGACCGATCACGTGTTTGTCGACGGTCTATAAACTTCTTACATCCATTTTGAGAGAGAAAATTAACAAACACATTGATAATAATTCTATTATGTCGGCCTCTCAGAATGGATGTAGGAACGGGTCCCGTGGTACTAAGGAGCTACTCCTCATCGACATGGCCATCAGCGAACAGGTTCGTCGATCCCGCAAGGATCTGTCGACATGTTGGATAGATTACAAGAAGGCCTACGACTCTGTGCCACATACATGGCTCATGAGGGTGCTGGAGTTGTACAAGATTGATGCAAGTCTACGCGCCTTTCTTGAGTCGTGTATGGGGCAATGGAGGACAGTGCTTCGATATCCAGGATGTCGACAGATCCAGGGGAACGATGAGCCTGTATGGATTAAACGGGGAATATTTCAGGGCGACAGTCTGAGTCCACTTTGGTTCTGTCTGGCCCTGAATCCTCTAAGCACATTGCTGGAGGATTTAGGCCTAGGCTACCAGTTGAGGAGAGGTGGTCAGGTCATATCTCACCTTCTTTACATGGATGGTCTGAAACTCTTTGCTCCTAACAAATTACAACTGATGAAGCTACTGAAAGTAACTGAAACTTTTAGTAGCGCCATCAGGATGGAATTTGGTGTGGACAAATGTGCAGTCATGTATGTAAAGCGAGGAGAGATTATGGAATCCGAGGGAATTCAACTGTCGGATTCCATACACCTCAGATCTCTCTCCTCATCCGAAAATTATAAGTATTTGGGTATGTCGGAAGCGTTAGGCATTAACGTAGCTGACATGAAGCAGTCGTTGAGGGAGCGCTTCTTCGGTCGCCTGAAGAAGGTATTAAAGAGCCTTCTTTCAGGCGGAAACAAGGTGCGCGCCTTCAACGGTTGGGTCATGTTATAATGTACTCTTTCGGCATACTCAAATGGACACAGACCGAACTGGACACCCTAGATAGGAGAGTCCGTACATTGCTGACTGCAAACCGGATGCATCACCCACGATCATCGGTGATGAGACTGTACATCCCGCGGAAGTGCGGGGGTCGAGGCTTTTTAAATGCGAAGACCCTCCACAACCGCGAGGTGTACAGCCTCAGAGAATATTTTTTGAAAGCCGAGGTGGGTATGCACTGAGATGTGGTCGCAGTGCACAAGGTACTCACCCCACTGTCCATGGCTAAAGAGAACTGGCGCAAACCTGTTGTACTTAGTACCGTTGACCGCAAGGAAGTATGGCAAGGCAAGGTGCTTCACGGTCGCTTCTACCAGGCTCTTCATGGGCCCGATGTAGATTTTCTAGCGTCCGTGTCCTGGCTACGATTCAGCGACCTCTTTGGGGAAACTGAAGGTTTTGTCTGTGCAATTATGGACGAAGTTATGCTGACGAGCAACTACCGGAAACATATTATGAAGGACGGGACGGTGTACGTGTGTCGGGCATGCCACTGTCCGGGTGAGTCTATCAGACATATTATTTCTGGTTGTTCTCGTCTGGCTAACGGCGAGTACTTGCACAGGCACAACCAAGTAGCCAGGATTATTCACCAGCAACTTGCCTTGAAATATAAACTTGTGGAATCTGAGGTACCGTACTACAAGTATGTGCCCGACCCAGTTCTCGAGAAAGGCCATGTCACGCTGTACTGGGATCAGTCTATCATTACTGACAGGACTATTGTTGCCAATAAGCCTGACATAGTGGTGGTAAACCGATCAGCGCGCCGCGTAATGATAGTCGATGTTACCATCCCGCATGACGAAAACCTCGTGAAAGCTGAGAAAGAGAAACAAATAAAATATCTTGACTTGGCTCACGAGGTTGTCGATATGTGGAATGTGGACTCGGCTATCATTGTGCCGATTGTCGTAACGGCCAATGGCCTTATGGCCAAGAGCCTCGACGAACATCTGTCGAAGCTCTCACTTGGCAGTTGGATCAAGAGTCAGATTCAGAAGGCAGTACTCCTCGATACGGCCCGCATTGTGAGGAGGTTCCTGTCTCTGCAGCCCCAACCACCGGTAGCTTGGACCCTGCTCTCGTTACCGGCGGAAACCTGTTTTTTATATTTTTAAATGTTTTTTGTTATTTTTTTTTTTTGTAAGAAATATGTAAAAATATAAAAGATAAGATTATAAATGAATAAAGGATATTAATAATGGCGCCAAAGCATAACGTCGCTGCGTCGTCGGCGCAACCCCGCGAGCGGCTGCGCGCGGCCTCGCGCTTTATCATGAAAGAAACCAGGCTGCGTTGCCATTCTTACCGCGGTCAGTGTACTTATTTTATAAATGGTGTTTTATTTTGTTTGCAGTTTTAAGCTATTTAGTTTGTTAGAAAAATGTTTTTTTTTTTAATTTCGATGTTCGGATATATTTGATAGTTTACAAATGTTTCTATAAACCAGTTTTGCCAGTGTTTTCATTTAAAGTCATATTGTCATCTCCACATTGTATAATTTATGAAAATGCTTCCACTCTCCAAATTCACTTATTTGCTATGCCATATATTACTATGCAGCTATGTTCAATAAAGAATTATAAAAGTGAACGCTGGACAATAAAGTTATATTTTAGATTGTTTAAATATTTGCAGCAATAGCTTTCAATGTTGATTCTCTTATTTAAGGTTAGTGATTTGATTTGATGGATTAAGATAATAATTTAAGTGTTTGTAAAGGTAATTTGTGATGTTTTACAAAAGAATAAATTTCTCTTATTTCAGAGCAACAACTTTGGTTTTTGTTTCAATAAAATATCAGATTATGGGACACACGTGTTTAAACTCATATTACTTAAACATAGGTACCTACTTATCTATAGTACTTACCACTACAAAAGTACTGACCGGTGACGGTGAGCGTGGCGGGGCGCGCGCGCTTGTTTGCGGAGGGGAGCGCGTGGCGCGCGAGGCAGTTGTGGCACCGGCGTCACCCGCATCACTCAACACACACACACAAACTCACAGTACTGACCGGTGACGGTGAGCGTGGCCGGGCGTGCGCGCTTGGTGGCGGTGGAGAGCGCGTGGCGCGCGAGGCAGCTGTAGGCTCCGGCGTCGCCCGCGCCCACGTCTCGGATCAGCAGCGTGTTGCCTGCCACCAGGTAGCGCGACTCTACCACCACACATCGCACATCACTCATAATTCATACTCATAGGTACACGCGGGAGGGGTATGTCGAGTGTCGTGTCGTCGTTGCGATGATAGATTTATTAGCGTCGCGCGTCGGCTGCCGCTCGACCACTTAATGATACTTTCATTATATTTAATTTAAGTGTGAGTCAAATCAATAATTTATTAGTGTCGGTATTAGGTGCATACCTGGCGAGGGCGGGTCGACGTGCAGCACGGCGTCGCCCTTGTACCAGAGAGCGGCGCGCACGAGCGGTGAGTCGCGCGTGGCGCCGCACGTCACAGCCGCCACGCCTCCCGCCGCCACCGTGCTCGTCTGCGCCTGCGCCTCCCACCCCGCCTCCGTCACTGTCGCAACACCACACGTCACCACCGCTTATAGCACACACACACTCATCGGCGCAGCGCACAACTGCGGGCCACATGCTTCAAGCGACTCCGAGCACCACCAAGAAATTTCGAAAGCCTCCATGCGAAGCTATACAGGTCGTCTGCAGCAGTTGTTTTGCTGCTCCGCATAGCGACCAGTTTGTTGTAATTTATCTTTGGCATACAATTTCCAACCGTATGCTAAATAAAATAATGGTAATTTTTGTCTTGACAGTCTGTTCGGCGTGCCTCCGCAGGTATGCGCTAACCCTTGTGTGTGTTGTGTTAGCCTCTACCTGGCTCGAGCGTGACGTCGCGCGACAACGCCACGCCGTGCACGTTGGCGGCGCGGCACCGCACCGTGCTCGCCGCCGCCGCTGTCTCGTACGCGCTCGACGGTAGGATCTCCAGCGTGCCATTGCTATGTATTCGTCTGCATACAAGAAGTCATAAGTAAAGAAAAGTTCCTCTCTCCATTAGGTGGATACTGAACGCTAGTAGGCAATGGAAAAAAATTAATCGCAAAAATAACAAGATCAAAGGAGAATGCCCACTTTTGGGCCTACGCGTTACAGTCAACTGTTTTATTGCAAAATTATCGTCATTTTATCATATAAAAAAACACAAAAAAGAAGAAAATTATACAGTTAAAAAACTGTGAAAAATGCATTTTATTGTGTTATTTACAACTCCCACTAGCTAAGTATGGATACATGGCTAAAAAGACATTGTGTCAGGTTTGAAAATATATGTCATGTATTTTTTCATTTGTCAAACATAAACTCAAACGTCAATTCATTTACATTTTATTAAACAGCTCTCTAACTGGGAGGCAAGCAATCTTGCAATATTATTGTAATTGTATTGTTGGCAAGCGTACAGTAGGGTGTTGTGCACACATTATGTCTATAGTATGGTATTTGAGTTGGACTAGGTATCAAGACCACATATCACCTCCTACACCCTTTCTTGATAATATATAAGTTGTTTATGAAGATGAATAAATGACAAAATAAATGAAATATAGAAAAACTGTGTTCCTTTTTATTTTCAGTCCCAGTAGGCACCTATCTAAGTGTTGATATATACATTAACTGTACGGTATAGACTTCTAAACTCTTAGCCAGACCATTGCAAACACAATATCATAAAACTAATTGATAAAAATGTTTGCAGGCAATTAATCTTCGACATTGTTGCACAGTGTTATATGTATTTTTGAAAACATGATCTAGGTAGATACATACTACAAAAATATCAGGTTTCGGTTATAATCACACGTAAAACGATTACCAGTAACTGTAATTGTTTAACAAACCAGTTAAATAAGAATGATTTCTGAATAAATTGTATAGTTGCTTGTCACTTAATCCATTTTCTAACCTCACTTTAGCCATAAATTCAAATTCAAAAATCTCAGAATACAAACTGTCAATTTCATTGAAATTAAGTGACATAATACTACGTGTGTTATCTTAAAAAATAACACCAATTTCATGGCTGTAACATGTAGGCCCCGAGATATAGGGAAGATGGGCTATCTCCTTTGAAAAGCGAAGTGATAATGAAACAATTAAAAACTTGTGCTAGGAGCGTCACTGTGGTCGGAGCCGTAGCACAAAGACAAGGAGAGGCCGCGGCTCAACTCAGCGCGGAGCCAGTAATGAGGCCGCTTTGTCGCGGACCCGCGGACGCCTCCCTCCTAACCGTCCGATATTATAATCACTCTCGTTTCACGTAATTATCGCACCGAGAGAAAAACAAATTAAAAAAAAACAAGCAAACAAAAAAAAAACCAGGCAAGTGCGAGTCGGACTCGCGCACGAAGGGTTCCGTACCATTATTATTTTATAATATAAAAATCAATGCCACTTTTCGTTGTAATTTTATACTTAATTCAAGAACGACTGGGCCGATTTAGCTGATTTGGGTTTTAAAACGTTTGTCGTAGTCGAAGAAAGGTTCAGGGTAGGGTAGGTAGGGTAGGTAGGGTAGGTAGGGTAGGTAGGGTAGGTAGGGTAGGTAGGGTAGGTAGGGTAGGTAGGGTAGGTAGGGTAGGTAGGGTAGGTAGGGTAGGTAGGGTAGGTAGGGTAGGTAGGGTAGGTAGGGTAGGTAGGATAGGTAGGGTAGGGTAGGTAGGGTAGGTAGGGTAGGTAGGGTAGGTAGGGTAGGTAGGGTAGGTAGGGTAGGTAGGGTAGGTAGGGTAGGTAGGGTAGGTAGGGTAGGTAGGGTAGGTAGGGTAGGTAGGGTAGGTAGGGTAGGTAGGGTAGGTAGGGTAGGTAGGGTAGGTAGGGTAGGTAGGGTAGGTAGGGTAGGTAGGGTAGGTAGGGTAGGTAGGGTAGGTAGGGTAGGTAGGGTAGGTAGGGTAGGTAGGGTAGGTAGGGTAGGTAGGGTAGGTAGGGTAGGTAGGGTAGGTAGGGTAGGTAGGGTAGGTAGGGTAGGTAGGGTAGGTAGGGTAGGTAGGGTAGGTAGGGTAGGTAGGGTAGGTAGGGTAGGTAGGGTAGGTAGGGTAGGTAGGGTAGGTAGGGTAGGTAGGGTAGGTAGGGTAGGTAGGGTAGGTAGGGTAGGTAGGGTAGGTAGGGTAGGTAGGGTAGGTAGGGTAGGTAGGGTAGGTAGGGTAGGTAGGGTAGGTAGGGTAGGTAGGGTAGGTAGGGTAGGTAGGGTAGGTAGGGTAGGTAGGGTAGGTAGGGTAGGTAGGGTAGGTAGGGTAGGTAGGGTAGGTAGGGTAGGTAGGGTAGGTAGGGTAGGTAGGGTAGGTAGGGTAGGTAGGGTAGGTAGGGTAGGTAGGGTAGGTAGGGTAGGTAGGGTAGGTAGGGTAGGTAGGGTAGGTAGGGTAGGTAGGGTAGGTAGGGTAGGGTAGGTAGGGTAGGTAGGGTAGGTATACGATCAAAAAATCACTTCTTGCAGATCAAGGGTCAAGGACTCTTATCGCCAGCATCCGACCTGGGATGGTTGGAGTTATAAGAAGATTTTCAGACGTACAATGGCCCAATAAAGAGGTTAAATGCGGAAACAGCCCGGCTAACCTAACCTTTTTTTTCATTTTTTTAACCATTCGGAAATCCTCGATGAATGTTGACCGCCCTGGGGAGAGTGGAGGGGTCTGTCAGACTCGTACTGACTATAACCACACCGATGTTCCCTTGCATACTTGGGTCGGGGGGCAGCAAACCAGGGAACGAATGCGACTTCCGCTACCCTGGACCAGTGGTGTGCCTCCAATGAAACGGGGGCAAAGCCAAATTACGAGTAGGCAACTGACGGTATAGGGGTAAAAAAAACCGCTTCCAGGTTCTGATATTGGTTTTCAAAACCGTTTTATTTTCCCGTTTTTTAAATATGCCGCAATATAAAAATACAAACAGTGGTTAATATAAAAAACACTGCGTATTTTATATCCCGTCACAAAATTACAACTATTTCAATATCTTGATTTATAGTCAATATCAAGTAAATGATATAAGAGCGATCTATTGAATAAAACTTAACAAATGAACTCTTCGTGTCAATTTGTAATTATTTCGCTCGCTCTCTACAGTCGTTATTGGCAAAATTTTAAAAACATCGCTAGATGGCGCTCAAACAATACATTGGTTTATAACTACACATTTTGAAAATATTTGTAACTTCCTGCGACTTCATATTTTTCAGACATAAATTATACATAATATAAACCTTCCTCTTGAATAATTTTATATATTGATAAAAACTGCGCAGTCGTCGCGTATATGTAATTATGTCGCGTAGTTTAAAAGATCTAAGCGTACAGTCGGCGGGCAGCGACTTAATTTTATAAATATTACTCACAATGTACAGCCATAATTCTTCATTCTTCCCTTCTTTACCACGAACAGATGACAAACAACAAAACACACAGACACTCTCACACATTTACGTTGCCTAGTAATGATTTCACACACTTAGATCCTTCACAAGGAACAATTTGCATGCGTTTTCAATTTGATTTTAGTGTTAAAAAAAATCACTTCAAAACAAAGTTAATTACAGCAAAAACGAATCGCAAAACTTTAAAACACAAGAAATTGAATAAATAATATCACAAAAAAAGATGCACCAGTAATCGCTCAAAACAATTAATATGAACTAATTTGAAATCAATTCGAATCCGAACACACATTCTCTCTCAACCTTACACTGACATACACGCACACATTTAAAGAAAAGCTTTTAGTTTTTAGCTCCATACAAATTCCAAATGTACCTATCAATTTTATCAAAAAAGAGTCATTTTACTAGGAAAAACTGAAAGGTCCTAGAAGCCAAATGCAAAAGCCAGTGAGTGCAAGTGGGACCGTCCGAACGGACGGAGTCATTGACCGTAGGGTCCGTAGATACCTTAGCGAACTAAGCTTGAGTTCTTCTTTTGTTTAGTTTTAGGGCAAGCCAGAGTCGCGAGTGCGGTATCCGAGATATTAGAAACATTTTGGCAATGTTGCGCTTCGTGATGAATGCGCGTGAAATTACGTGTTTTAATTTCAATGTTTTTTTTTCTTATTTGTTGAGTTTGATTGTTAGGCAAGCCGGGCTTTTCACGGTGTATGATAGATCCGCCACTGCCCCGGACTAGTGCCGGCCCGCTTGACTTGTGCGGGCCTCGTCCCTGGAGGGAGTGAGGTGTTCTCTCCCCGTGACGTCTATGAGAGGCGCGCGTGGAACACAACGCGCCGCCGTGCCGGGTCCAATGAGTTGGGGGGCGACGAATGTCCCCGAGTCCGTCACCCCAGGACATGTTTAGGGGGGCCGAAAGAGGGCGTTATCCGCCCTCTGCCGACGCCTGGTGCGTTTGCTGTCGGATGGGAAGGATCTCGTGATCTGCCTCTCACTTTCCGCAGCTTCCTTCTGCGACATGACGGTTTCGCAGGAGGACACCACTGCGTCACAGGACTCTGTGCTGTCGACCGTCGAGCGAAAATCGGTCGGCAACGACAGGTCTCCTCCTAAACAACGGTCGGCATATCGCTGCCGACCGTAGTTTAGGAGGGACCTTAAAGATCGACCTGTGCGGCTGTTATTATTTTTAACCAGGAGCTCCTCTACAAACCTATTTTTTTCACAATTTTTCAGCTCTTACTTTTGAAATTAGAGAGAGGGGGGTATTAGTATTTATCTTTCAAACAATTGACTTTGAAAAAAATGGTGATCGAACCTCAATGTCGGTTTTAAAGACCTATCTACAGGGTGTAACGGAAAGGGTATATACATCCTTAAAGGTGTGCTACAGACCATCAAACTGATCATGTTTTTCATCATAAGAAAATTTATGCAGAAAAAAAAATATCAGCTGCCTATACATTTGGGTCGAATAGGTATTGCAATTGTCTATAGGGCAGCAGATTTTTTTTTTGCTGAAAAACATGTTCTAAGATGAGAAACATGTTCAGTTTGATAGTCTGTAGCACACCCTTAAGTATGTATATACCCTTTCCGTTACAGCCTGTATAGACACCCTGCACGTATAATTTAGTTTTTTTTTAGTTTCATTTCTATATATGGAAAGTTGAGAGGGAACTTTCAACTCCTACTTTAGGTATTATATATTTTAATGATTTACCTTATAAACATGTCAATCATTAACGGACCCAAAACAGTGATTTTATTTCCCGTACACATTCCGTGTGATTTGTCCATCTACATACTACATCTCAGTGGGCGGAGATGTAGTATGTAAACCCTCCCCCTAAAAGTCAGGGTTTTTCTTTAATTTATAATTTTCCTTTCTTTGTTAATTGGCGAGAAGAGGCGCAACACCGAGAAAAGTGGATAGAATGAGAGAGGTCTATGCCCATGAGTGGAAAAATAAGTTTAAAAATCAATAAATAAAAATTAAATTTAAAAAAACCGCCGCACAGAAAAACTCTTAAAAAACAAATAATAAATTAATCCAAGTGTCGTTGCGTCGCGGGTCCGCTTTGTTTTGTGCTTGTGCCAAGCGGATTTTAAATTTTAAATTTTTAAATTTAACTTTCTTTTGTTGTACTTTCGGGAGAGCGTTAATATATATAAAAAAAAAGTGGCGGCCCCAATATGCTACCCTGTGGAACACCATATTTTACATGCTTTGGTTTTGATGTATATATGGTTTTTATTTTACTCTTCGGACAAATTCTAGTTGTGTATTGCATTTGCAGTCTATTACATATCGATTCTATGAATTGAAGGATGTTTCCTCTTATACCGCAACTATGTAGCTTGTGTAACGGAATTTTATGGTCCACATAGTCGAAAGCCTTGGTCATATCAGTATAGATAATAGCACAGACTGGATTTCTCCTATCTACAGATGATAATTATGATGTGTGTTAGTAGGTCGAAGAGTGCCATATTAATTGTAGTATTCTTACGGAATCACTTTTTTTCTTGACAAAATAATTGTAATTTTTTTATATATAACTTTATCAAAATTTTGATGAAATAGGATTTTCGCTATAAGTCAATAATATTATACTACATTTTTTAAAATCGGTTTTGTCATTTTTTTTAACCCCCGACCAAAAAACAAAAATAAATTAATAAGAAAAAACCCCCGACACAAGAAACCTCTAAAAATCAAAAATAAATTAAACCATGCGTCGTAGCGTCGGGGGTCCACTTTGTTTTGTGATTGTACTAAGCTGTCTACTTAGCGGTCCCCCAACGCTACGACGCTTGGATTAATTTTATTTTTATTTTATGCTTTTTAAACTTATATTATTTTATCTTAGCCTTGACCGTCCCACTCCTGGGCATACGCATCCCCCATTGCTTCCACTTTTCTCGGTATCTCGCCTCTTCTCATTAATTAACAGATACAAGGAAAGTTATAAATTAAAAGAAAAATACGAGCTTTGAGGGGGGAAGCAGGTAGCGTTTAGCGACATCACGCTAGTGCGACCAACTGAAGCTCGACATCACGGTAGTGCGACATTGTTTGAGAAAGGACCTAATAACAAGTTCTCAGTGTTCTCACTGAAAATTTTGTGAGATTTGGCAATCCAGGAATCGGCTTCCAAGGAATATAGTAAAAAGGATAGGAATTAAAGAAAACAATCGAATGTCGCTTTTTAGGTTTCTGTAGCCGTAGCAAAAATGAAGTCTGGATTGCACACAGCCGTTTTACTCGGAGGCCTTTGGCATTACATCTATGAAAATTGGAGAGGAGTTTTCTGCACCGTGCCAGTCAACAGTTTGTGATGTATTGGTACCTGTTACTACCGCAGAAATAATTTTGGATTTTCTATTTGGTCCGAAAAATAAAAGAACACGGAATAAACTGAAATATAAAGTAATTTTGCTCTGATTAAACTAATACGGTGCATGCGTAAATATTCATTCCGGCTATGCAACCCTTCATTGTACGTGGTGACACACTCGCTTAATCAATTATTTGGCTTATTAGCTGTCTGTCATTTGTCAGTTGATGGCCAGAGTCACCAGAGTAGTCAATTGCAAAATAATCATAGAATTAATAAATAAGTACTAAGAAATAATTAAAAGGAACTTGGAGGGAGAAAAAGGAACTACAAATGTTTAATATTTAAAATTTACTTTTCACTTCAGTAGCTCAAACATGTAGGTTTTGCTGCCTGAAATCAGTGAGCAAAATGCGATTTTGAGTGAGACAAAGTAACTTTTTAATTATTTTTTTCAGAAAGCCCTGATTATCTTATTCAGCCTTGGGTTTGATCATACAATTCGAAACATTCACACTCTATCTCTTTCCCGCCCATTAGAAAGAGAGAGTGATAAAGACCAGCCCTTTCGAAGTTCCGTTTTTGAATTCGGACACGTTCGGAATTTCGTACTAAAGAGATTTTGCAAAAATTATGTCTTTTAATGTAATTTATTGAATTTTTTACTTATTGCATATAAAACTGATATTTAACCTGTAAATATTTATTTCTAGTTTCAATAATGTTACGTAATATATTTTGAATAATAAAATATCATGGGTGCTATTTCCGAACACGCCTTAATTTAAATAAAAGAGCGGGAAAAAAAATTGCTGGCGTAAAGACTTGAATAAGTTAAAAATATTAAAATACTCGTAAAATATGAGTGAAACTAGCGACGAGAACAGTATTGTAACACCGAAAGAGTTAAAACAACAAGACAGTTATTAATGCAGAATTAAGTTTCCTACCTGAGAAGTCTCGCAAGAAATATCTGAAAGCATACCATGTCTTCAACGAGACTTACAAAGGGCGCAAGCAGTTTTTCGGAGACGGTGTTGGTATCTTATTTTTTAGATTTATCACAGACGAGGTGATCATCTATAATTTTAATTATTTTGATTCACAATAAATAGTTATTTCAATCAATTCCTGTTTATTATTTTATCTCCTAAAGTGTTCTCGCTGCTGAAGTGAAAAGTTATGTGTGTTACACGAGAGCAAAGTTTTTTGCATCTCGTGCCTTTGAATCCCTCGCCACGCTCAGGATTCAGCTTTAGAATCACTCGCTACGCTCGTGATTCAATCGTTGAATCCTTCGCTTTCTCAGGATTCAAAATCAGCACTCGCAGCAAAAAACGACTTTGCTCTCTTGTTGCACAAATAACTATTAAATACCTCCATGGCCCCTGTATACGTACATGCATTCATCAGCAGAATGCTTTAATGCGTTTACATTGAGCGCTACCGTAAATCGTGATATGCCACATCATAACAAAAAAAAAGTCTACCAGCAATAACTGTTGCGCAATGCTGCTTAGTTTGATGTGCAGAATGTTTCGTTGACGGCTTGTGAACGATCCTTTTACACCCTGTATGAACGGGTGTGTTGCGTAAGCGTTTGTCGCACTTGAGTATGGTTGAACAAATGTCGCATTACCGTGATGTCAAGCTTCATTTTCTCGCACTAGCGCGATGTTGATCTTCCGTTTGTCGCACATGGGTGCATTCAAACTATAGTGAGTCGCAGTACAGTTTTGTCAATCGCACTTCCGTTTGTTGACCTCACGTTATACAGTCGCACACGCCCCCCTCTCCCCTAAAAGCTCGTTTTTTTGTAATTTATACCTTTTCTTGTTTTCGTTAAAGCGTGAGAAGAGGCGCAACACCGAGAAAACTTGAAGGAATGGGATACCTATGCCCAGGAGTGGGACAGTCAAGGCAAAAAATAATAATATTAGTTTAAAAAGCATGAATAAAAAATCAATATATTTAAAAACCCCCGGAGAGAAAACAACTATTTTTGTATATGGGCTTTATTACGTTGGTGTGTCTGATTTAAACTTAACTAACGATATCCGGGAGTATTATTAGGCACACCTTTGCCTACCCCTAAGGGAGTAAGAAAGCATGATTTATGTACCGGATGGCTGGCAGGTCCCTCAGCGGCGTTCCGTCGTGCGCGAGCCAGGCGAGCTCGGGCGCGGGCTGGCCGCGCGCGACACAGTGCAGCCGCACGCCCGCGCGCGTCGCATACTGCACGCGCGCCGGCGGCTCCTCCTCCAGCGCGGGGCCCAGCATCTCCAGCTCTCCGCGGCACACTGACACACACACATCACGTACAGAAGGACATCCCCGTTTAATAAAAATAAGCTAAACGAATGTCAATATAGAAAACACAAATATCTATTTCTGTTGCCATAATAAAACAATTTTAAAGCTTAATATACATATTTTAATTTTTAAGTAGTTCACTTTGTTTAAACTAAAAGTTAAATCTTTTTGTACAAAATTGTAAAAATATATACTCTGAACTGGGAACAAAGTAAAGCAATAAACGTAGATTTTTCTTTTTATTAAAGTTTTTCCGGCAACAATCACAAATGTATCCCAAGATGCGAGTCACAGCGGCAACGGGCGATGGCGGCGGGATTCCGCTCACAAACAAAGACTAACTTTAAGCCACTTAAAAGTCTAACAGCGCAACTTCAGTTTTAAAACCGTTTGACCTAAAAAAACGTCGTCTACTCGTGGCGGACGGGAGCGATCCGCTGCGACTGGCTGCGACGCGGGGAGGCGCGCTCCGGTCCGGCGCGGCACTACTTAGCGAAAGTAACGCCGACCTCGGCTCGCGGAATATTTCTCCAATGTGTAATTCAGTTAAGTTTGTTGCCACTTGTTTGTTACAGTTATTTCCTATTTTACTCTTACAATTAGCTGCCTCGACCGCGACGAGCCCAGGCTTGCCGACTACCTGTAATGATCTCACTGTAAAGGTTTTCGGTAACAATGCTCTGATAACGAATGAGTCATTTCTGATTAAAACAGTATGCAGTAAAAGACTGGCCGAGGTAGCAGTAGAATACAATATTTTACTGAGATCTTTCAATCATCAAAATAGAAGATACCCATCTTCCATTTTGATTTGTTGAGTTTGGCTGTCGCATTTTGTCTTGAAATATTTATATACCCCTCCAAAGGTATCAGAGGTCATATTCTCTTTCATATCAAATGGTATTTCTGTTTTTCTTTCGGTTGGGGACCTGGAGACCTGAGTCAGGCACTTTTGTTACTTATTCATGGAACTCTTTATATTTATTACACTAAAGGTGAATTTATTTATCGTAAAATAATTAATTAATTCCAGATAACAGGAGACGACTACATTTGTCACACATGTTGAGGCCTGATAAGCTGCAACCCTGAAAATGAAACCCGACAGCAACTTGGCCATCGTAACGTCTGTGTTGCATAAAATAAAAACTATGTCAAAATACCAATAAATAAGATTTATTACTTATACTTTTTTTATTCAACAAACCCTGCCTTTCAATAGCTGTACATAGCTAGTCAACTCTGGCTGTTATAATTTATGTAAAACAATATTATCTTCTCTCAGTGTAATAATAATCGTTTTCATCATCATCATCATTAGCCTATAATGTTCCCACTGCAAGAGACACCGGCTTCCTCTCCTATGAGAGGGAGTGGGCTGTAATCCACCACGCGGGCCCAGTGCGGGTTGCTAGATGTCACATGTCTTCGAATTTTTGGTTCTAGGACATGCCGGTTTCCTCATGATGTTTTCCTTCACCGTTTTTAAGAGCAGCGATGGTGAAATAAATTACACAAAGTAATGCGCCTGCCTGGGGTCGAACCCACGGCTTACTGCTCGTAAGTCGGGGCTGCCACCACTGGGCCACCGCTGCTCTCGAACCGTTTTACTTGACTATAATTCGCATAGAGATCAAAATCGTAACGACATAGTTTTAATAGTGATTGAACTAATTACTGGGTTGGTAATCAGTTTAGTCTCTAGCTGCAGTCTAGCATTTTTATGATTCATCAATTAGGTACAGGCAATGAAGTAAAAATTCGGGTTTTGGTTTTTGACGAGAAGTAAAACACGCAAAGTCACAACTAAAACTGCGAGGTAAACACAGTAGTATATTCGAATCTTCCTTTATTAGTCGTCTTAAATATTATTGTATTTAGATTCATCTTGATCACAAAGACATTCCATGCACTGTTAAATACCAATACCTTAATCGTAAGATTTTTAGGTTATCTTGTTTAAAGACGTATATCTCTTTTCTCCCAACTTTTCCGTCTTACTTTCCATTTACTTTTCTGATAGTCTTTAGTCGTTTTACAACTATGTATAAGTTGCTATTATGAATGCTACCTCTAAGAGTGGGTCCCAAAATAATGTAGTCTCGCCCGTCTCCTTTACAATATTGGAACTGTCCCGGACGAACATAAAATAATCTAGTAAGGCGTTTGAAAGGGTCGTCCGTCGCGTCGTCGTCATAGTTCCGTCGCGGTGGTGTCCGAGGAAGCGAGTGTGCGCAAGCCGGCCGGCGCCGCCCGCGGCTCCCCTCACTCGCCGATGAAGATGACGATGACGCGAAGGTCGGTCACGTCGCCTGCGCGTGTCGCCTGCACGTGTTGACTGCGTGTTTGTTGTAACCTAACCGTTCGCCGTGCACTCCACGCCGAAAGTGTGCATCACTGGAGACCTACTAAAAAACCCTTTTTAACAGAGAAATATAAACAGGACCGTTAACGTTTAGAGCGAGAATATAAAAAAAAAAATTGAAAATAAAGAACATTATTATAATTCCTTTATTCATTTTTATAAACAAATTTGATACATTTTTAAAAATCTCTTATAAATAATAATAAAAAATAAAAAAAAAACATTTAAAGATATAAAAAATTGTAGTCCACCGGTATTTGGAACAGGGTCCAAGCTACCGGCGTTCAGGGCTCCAGAGAAAGGAACCTCCTAACAAAGCCGTGTCCGTAGTACGTACCGTGGCCGTTTCTACGTACTGCCTTGGTCGAGGCTCTTGGCAATTACAATGATCGCTGAGTCAACATGCCGTATGTCGACAACCTCGCGAGCCAAGTCGATATACTTGATTTGCTTATTTTTCTCGGCCTTCACGAGGTTCTCGTCATGTCGAACCGTTATGTCAACAATCATTGCGCGCTGCTCTGATCGATCCACCACCATTATATCAGGCTTATTGGCTACAATAGTCCTGTTAGTGATGATGGATTGATCCCAATACAGTGTGATATTGCCATTTTCGAGAACTGGCTTTCCACAAGGCTGTATTTCAGAGCAAGTTGCTGATGGATAATCCTTAAGGGTATGAGGAACAGGGTGTAAAGTTCTTCGATACTCCATAGAAAAGGGAGGATCCTCCGGCCAGACAGGTGTTATGTCTGGCGGGCAACTGCCCGATAGTTGTTATCGGGTTTCTCTATATATACTGAAGTCGATGTAAACTTTGCTTGCGACTTGTAGGAAATTTGATGTTAGGTGCTACGTCGTGTCATAGATGGCGCTGTAGACTTTTTGTAGTATGTTGCTTTTTTGTGGTCGCTACAATCCTGGCTACAAGGTTGTGTCTATGCAAGTATTCTCCGTTGGCCAGACGAGAACACCCGGAGATAATGTGACGGATCGATTCACCCGGACGGTGGCATGCCCAACATATGTCAACCGTGCCATCCTTCACAATAAATTTCCGGTAGTTATTCGTCATCATAACTTCATCCATAATTGCACAAACAAAACCGTCAGTTTCTCCAAAGTGTTCCCCGGTTCGTAGCCAGGCTACGGACGCTGATTGGTCTACATCAGGCCCACCATGCAGGGCACTGAAAAAGCATCCGTAAAACTCCTTACTCTGCCATACTTCCCTGCGGTCATTAGTGTCAAGCACTGCAGATTTGCGCCAGTTCTCTTTTGCCAAGGAGAGCGGGATGAGGGCCTTATCCATCGCGACCACATCTCGATGCATCCCCACGTCGGCTTCTAGGAAATATTCCCTGAGACTGCATATCTCGCGATTGTGGAGAGTCTTGGCATTTAAAAAGCCTCGACCTCCACAACTCCGCGGAATATACAGTCTCATAACCGAGAACGTGGGTGATGCATTCGATATGCCGTCAACAATGTACGGACCTTCCTATCCAGGGCGTCTAGTTCTGTTTGAGTCCATTTGAGTATACCGAAAGAGTACATCAAAACTGGCATGACCCAACCATTGAAGGCACGCATCTTATTTTTGCCTTATAAGACTATTAAATACTTTTCTCAGGCGGCCAAAGAAGCGCTCCTTCAACGATTGCTTCATGACAGCAACATTGATGCCCAGCGCTTTCGACGTACCCAAATTCTTGTGAGTTTCGGTTGCTGAGAGGGATCTAAGATTAATGGAATCTGAGAGCTGGGTTCCCACAGATTCCACAATCTCCCCTCGCTTTACTTGCATGACCGCACATTTGTCCACACCAAATTCCAACCTGATGGCGCTACTAAAAGTTTCAGCTACTTTCAGTAGCTCCATCAGTTACAAATTGTTGGGGGCAAAGAGTTTCAGATCATCCAAGTAAAGAAGGTGAGATATGACCCGACCACCTCTCCTCAATCGAAAGCCTAGACCTGAATCCTCCAGCAATGTGCTTAGAGGATTCAGGGCTAGACAGAACCAAAGCGGACTCAAACTATCGCCCTGAAAAATATCACGCTCTATCCGTATCGGTTCGCTGTTCCTCTGGATATGTCGACATCCTGGATAGCGAAGGACTGTCCTCGATTGCCCCATACATGACATCAGAAAGGTGCGCAGAGTTGCATCAACTTTATACAATTCTAGCATCCTCATCCTCCTGGCACCGAGTCGTAGGCCTTCTTGTAGTCTATCCAACATGTCGACAGATCCCTTCGGGAACGCCGAACCTGTTGGTTAATAGCCATACTAATGAGGAGCAGCTCCTTAGTACCGCAGGACCCGTTCCTACATCCATTATGAGAAGCGGACATGATCGAGTTGTCATCAGTGTGTTTGCAAATTTTAGCTCTCAAAATGGATGTAAGAACTTTATACACTGTCGAAAGACTGGTAATAGATCTATAATTTTTGGGCTCTGCAGTACTACCCGATTTATGGAGCAGGTGAGTTATTCCAGTAGTCAGGAACTCGGGCAGCGACCCTGACTCTAAGGCTGACTGGAATAGGGCCGCCAAGTGAGCGTGCGACCTTTGGATCCATTTAATCCAGAAGTTGTGCAGCCCGTCCGACCCTGGAGATTTCCAGTTAGGCAACCGATGGACTGCACGAGCTACATCTTGGGGGCTGATAGAAATTGCCTCCATTTCTGGAACTGGATCGCACACTCGCTCGACTTCCCGAGTCCATTCACCCTCGGTATAGGCACCGACCAGATGCTGTGCCAAAACGAACACATGGCGTCATCATCCGGCAGGCGCGTGTCAGCCACACCTTGGTCCGGTCGCTCCCAACTCTTATAAACCCACCTTTCGTCTCTTTGGAATTATTTATTTATTTATAGTTAAATAAAACGGAATAACACCAATTACAGTAATTAACATAAAATATGGAAATTAAATATGGAATGTGCGATTCAAAGTGTATCGTTCCACCCGCCTCTTATACCTACGAATACGGATTGCCCATGCATACACTTTCTGCTTCAGGAAATCGATATGCTCTGTGATAGACTTAAAAAAATCATGCTCCTTTCACCCAAACCCCTTTGGGTGACGAAGGTCTCAAACTCACCACAGCGAACGGCTTTGAATGAAATGAGTCTGAGCTACCGAGAATCCACAAAACACAACTACGCGCGTGAGTGCCTAAAAACCCGCACGATGATGTAGATCTGCAATCCCGCAAGTACACGCGTAGGTGCGTTGACACGCAACACGCAGCGTGACGCGTGGCAGTGTGATAATCGCCTTACACAAAGACTACTTCCTTACGGATGCTCGCTTGTAAGTTCACAGCAATACAATCCTTAGCGTGCTTCTGCACTTTTGAACGCTTACTATACAGTCAAAATAATAAATTACAATAAATGTGACACACTTGTCTTGTGTACACCAAAGATGTCGTTGGTTGACGCACATCGTCCCGTAATGATTGTTGTTCTTTTGTGGTGCCACACGAAAGTTTAAGACCATAGTAACAATGAGCCTAAAATAAGATTACAACAGTATGTATTTATACATATAAAAGCTGAACGAATCTGTTTGTTGTTTAGATAGATATCCTAAATAAGTTCTTAACGTATGATAATGTTTTTTTTTACGAATATACTTACATCACGTGGATACACCCATCTCTGAACTTTTTCAAAGCTCTATGCACCTTCATCAGAGAGACGACGCCTCCGTAAGAGCGCATGTCGTAAGTGGAAATTAACGCAACGCATGTTTGTGGTTAAAATCACACTCCAAATCAAAAGCAACTCATTGTCCAGAGAAGAATGCGGTAGTCTAAGACAGGGTGCTGTATCTTTAGTCCAAGATTATAAAGGTCAAGTCGTAGAGAATCTACAAAATCGCAAAGATAAACATAAAATCCCAGACAAAAATACAAACGTAACGATGGACTAGATCATCACAGATCTGACAGTGACAGTAGTGACGGGACTCAATCGATCACCATTGTTAACGTTCCTTTTTAAGATATACTACAAAATCGCCATAGTTCCATTTTTATTTAATGCTTTTGCATTGTTAATTGGCGTTTTAATATCAGGTTTGCATATTGTTTTTATTAATTTTTGACATTCTAGAATCTATAAAAATTAAGAGAAAGAGCATTTATGGTAACAAAACCCTTGAGCAAAAACACATGTCATTGAATTGGAACGTAATCGGAAAAAAGTTGCGTTTTTTTTTAAAGCCTATATTATACAGTCCACTTTTATTTCTACCCAACGAGCTATTCAAACACTACCTACAGAGTTTACTATTTATGTGAACAAAAGGGACAAAACTTATCATTATTGAACTACAACGAGTAATTTTTAAAACTTCAAAAAGACACCACCACGCGTGTGGTTTGAACCCACATATCGTTACGATACATACCTACTAGGATATGTTAACCGCTAAGCCACGAAGTCATCTAACGAGTTAATTGAAATTATGAACTACAACCAGTTGCAGACAATCGTGCGAGTGTGTGTTTCTATAGTATAGAAATTACTCATTAAAAGAAGGTCATAACGAAGACCACGCAAAAGTCACGCGAAAGTGTCAGTATAATGCTTTGTGGGATTGCTGCTGGACTTACGAGCCCCACTGTCCATATTCGATACTCATGTCGGCACAAAACTAATCTGGGACAATGGAGGCATGTAAAAATCTCGGCAAAACGAGCTTTCATCCAAGAAGGGATAATATGGTAAAGGGATACTCGGCTGCATTGAAACGTAAAAAGGTTCGGAGTGGTGACGTCAGGCCGACACGATAGGGATGCGAGCCATGCGAGTCGCGACCGATGGCGGGGCGCGCAAGATGATTACTTACCCTACTTCATGGCACAATACTGAATGAGTATTAACGAATTCGACAGTACCTACTAGCCGCGAGCATGCGCTGCGTAAATTTGTTTTCAAAAACATTCGTAGCGCGATCTTTAGTTATGCCACAAACGTTCGTTCGCAATCATAACTATTCGAATTTCTTCATCGGTAATTCACATACTCATCAGATACGTTGTTTAAGTAACAAGCGTACGCAAAATTGCAAAACAAATTAATAAGCGATTGCTCTTGGCGAGAACGGAGAGTTTTTAGTCGGTGTAAGTCTCTAGCAACAAAAGTGGGAAGCCTCTTGGGTTTGATAGTCTCGGTGTGCTTTATTAATATAATTGGTCCACTATCCAGCCGGTTGTCGTGTTTTATTTTTTCAGGTCCGGCACCACTTCTTTATGCAATTTCTTAGCAGCTACTTCTTCTGGTGAAAAGGCTGTATCACATATCCGTATTAGGGACACCTCGTCCATCATCATTCATTATCACACACATTTTATTATTATATAAAAGCAAGCACTTCATTTTTCGCAATATTACACGAGCTACATTTCAATTTTCATTCATTTCAGGTCATTGTCGAACGGGTGTGAATATGTTTCATTCGCTATAAGATTGTGTTTCCGCCTTTCGTCCTGTCACGATATTCCGAAGTCCATTGTCCAAAAACGATAATACGAAAACTAAAAATAAATGAAAAGAAAATCGCGAATCATATTTTATCAATACATTTTTAACCAACATTCAACCTGACATTGACTTGGTGTGAAAAATAACGTTTTATGGTAAAACACAATGTAACGCACTCAAAACATTGTGCTGATGGATTCAATAACTAGTTAACAGGTCATGAAGGAATTTAAAGTAAAGTTCTACCCTTAAAACCATTTTTTTTTTTTTTTTGATTATGTTGGAACTTTTACCTCCAATATCTTCGTAACGCGAAGGTTCCCAGGTACGAGCCAGAACAAAACAATTATCGCATTGACGCGTCACGGGGAGAACAAGTGCCCTTGGGCTCTTTTATGGTCGGGAGTTTGAAAATACATCTTTGTCATGTAACACAACTAATTTTAAGCTTTATTTTTTTCAAGTTAGCAGCTTTATTTTTATTAATGTTCCGGGTGGAGCGTATTTTTTTGTTACATTATCATCGGTAAGGAGTTCTTAGGTACTTCAACAGTTCGCACAAGACAAAGTTCTCCCCGTAATGTCGTGTACACTTACGAGTAACTAGCAGCAGTGTGAGCAGTAGCAGTAGCGGCAGCGGCGGTGTCGGCATGTCGCCGGCGGCCGCACCGCGCCGCACTGGGCCGCACCGCGGCTCACAGGGCCGCCCCGCGCCGCACAGGGCCGCACCGCGCCGCACAGGGCCGCCGCACCGCGCCGCACCACGCCGCACCACCTCGCCTGCACACACAGTTACGCTTTCATATTTTCGTTTTACTAAATGTCAATATTACGGAGAATAATAATAATAAATAAATAATAATAAATTTTATTCAAAGTTTAGATTAGTACAATATAACATAAATCTTAGAAATAATATGGGTATAACAAAATTCGATGCCTGTACTAGGATAAACCTGTATCACAGGCGAATTGTTCTCTATTAATAACTATTTGGACAGCATATTTCTAAACAATATTTAACTCAAGATTTTTTGAATACTGAAATATTTTGTTAATTTAGTATGAAAATATGTAGTATACCTTATTTACTTAAACTCTATTATTTATTATATTAGAACAAAAATAATGATGGTTTTACATGTAGGTAAATGCTATGTCAATTACGCAATAAACTTATTACAGTACCACGATAGTATCAGCAGTTTTTATAAACACAAACAGGATGGGTAAAGTAAAAATTGCAAAAATTAATTGTCACGACATTTTTGTAGCGATCAAGAATTTGCTTAGACAGCGACAAATCGAAGTTAAGTAGGGCAGCGCAGTGGTCTCGTACATGTATCGTTGAGTCAGCAACAACCAATACGAAAGTATGGTTGTATGACGCACTAGGCGCCCTCATAATCAACCGAGTTAATGTATCTATGCTCTGCTATTTTCCTAGCAGGGCATTCAGGGTCTCCGGTTTTATGGTCACTGGGTTTTTTAAAGCGTGAACAAGTCGCGCATTTCGGAGTTTCAGATTTCTTCACGCATTCGGACATTGTTCACCACAGTGACCACACGTAGAATTGATGTCTCTGCAAGATTTTGCTGCATGGCCGTACTGTTGGCATTTGTAACACCTCGTTACTAATGTGAAGTCCCAGACTGGGCAGGACGACCAATTTATGAAAATTCTTGATTGAGGGATTAAGGTTTTACGTATATTGGCTGAAACTTCAATAACGTAATTGCAGGTCGCAGCATCTCTCTTCCCAGATTTATGGCTTAATTTTATTGCGGTCAAGAAGGACTCCAAGGTCATCTCTGGTTGCTTGTCGGCTACATTTTGTTCGAAGATGCACTTGAATACCTCCATTTCAGCCAAGGAAGTCGGCACACCTACAACCACGATCCGGGGTTTGCGCTTGTTGGGCTCGTCGGCGGTAAGCCCAGATGTAGAGAGCTGGACTGCGTTCTTTAGTTTATCAGCATCATTTTTTGTCTCTGTACTTATTATTACACCACCGTTTTTTGTTTTACGGACACCACGTACTTGCAGCTTCATTTGATCGGGTCGGATATTTTTTTGCACCAGTTCTTTTGTTTCGTCACTTGTTTTGAATTTATCATTAGGATAAATGGCGACGGAGCTACAGTTATGTGGTCGAATAAAATGGTCAGATTTTCCCCTTTTTACCATATCGGCAAAAGAAGCATTTCCCGTAGAACTAGATTCCCGCATCGTCTGCTTGAGCTCCAAAATATGTTCCGTCAGGTCACGCTGTTGTCTAAGAGTAACGATCATGTTTTCTGCGTGAATTGCCTTTTGCTTCAGCGACTGGTAAAGAACTGCCATTTGTGATGTTCCAGATTCGACTTTACGGCAAAGGTTTGAAACCTTCATTTTGACACTCAATATTACGGAGAAGACAAAACACATGGACATTTACAAAGGTATGAGGAGGCTTCGTTCAACCAGTATAATAAAAACAATACAATAATTGTCAGATTGGTTGCCGGTGGGAGAAAAAAAAAACAAAAATTAAATGGAAACTCTCACTTCTTACCCCATGGTGAAAATATAACCGCATGTATAAAGGAAGCAAATGTCAAAGATCACAATTGTGTCCTCTACTGGTGTGTCCTACTATCACTGATACGGGCACAGTGAACGTGAAGACGCGCGGCTCGGTGACGAGGAGACACGTCACGTGCAATTATTTACAATCTCGCTGCGGACAGTTCACGTCAATCAATTGTATGTCCCGCAAATAACACCAACTACGTTTAAATGTTCATACAATTGAAGTGAATTATAAAACAGGCAAGTGCCTATTGTATAATCATAGATGACTGGGGTAGAGATCTACGCTTTGGAATGGGCAACTACAGTACTTTCACAAGATATTATGTTCTGTGCCTGGGACTATACATTGCTTTGTTTTTTTTTAACTTTCAAAAATGCCTATAATGGTATAATTGAAATAAATGCTTTAAGTTTGAATTCAACCATAAAAGTCAACCTGAAAAATACACATTTTCACACGTACATACACGCACATACTCCTTTTGTTTATCTCTTTTAATACAAATGGGTATCTCATAATTATAAGGTCCCATAAAGATTGACACGGTCGTGGGTGATGAAACTGTATATCCCGCGGAAGTGTGAGGGTCGTAGCTTCACAACCGTGAAGTAAATACTTTCTAGAAGCCAACGTGGGGATGCACCGAAATGTGGTCTCAGTGGACAAGGGCTAAGGCCCTGTGCGCCAGTTCTCGATAGCCAAGAAGAGCGGGGTAAGCCCCGCTCTTCTTGGCTAACGACAATAGGCGCAAGCTTGTAGTTTTAGACACTAATGATCGCAGGGAGGTATGACAGAGCAAGAAGCTTCACGAGCGCTTCTACCGGGATCTTCATGGCCCGGACGTAGATTTTCAAGCAACCGTGTCCTGGCTACATTTCGGCGAACTTTTTGGGGAAACTGAAGGTTATGTCTGTGCGATAGACGAAGATATGTTTACGAACAACTACCGGATACTTATTATGAAGGACGGGACGGTTGACGTGTGTCGGGCATGCCACCGTCCGGGAGAATCGATCCGACACATTATTTCTGGGTGTTCTCGTCTGGCTAACGGAGACTACTTGCATAGACCCAACCTCGTTGCCAGGATTATCCACCAGCAACTTGCTTTGAAATACAACCTTGTGGAATCAGAAGTGTCATACTATAAGTATGCGCCAGACCCAGTTCTCGATGATGGTAATATCACGTTGTATTGGTATGGACCTATCGTCATGGACTAACAGAATTGGGTTTTCTTACAACAAAACTTACTTTCAGAGAAACATGTAATTGCTAAAGAAGATACAGGTTTGATTCAGATTCTTTAAAAGTTTAAAAAACTTAAATCAACTTATTTTATAAACTAAACTAATACATACAATATAATATACGTAATACATACAATACATATTATATAGATAAACGTACATTTAAAATACTATTACATACTATTATCATGTTGACAGGAAATGTTCTCATATTCCTTTCTTGAACACGTTTATCGAAGGGCTACCCCGCCAGGAGTGTGGAAGTAAATTCCATAAATGATCCAGCATACCGACTTGTGGAGTGGGTAAGGAAACGAAGGAGAAGAGATGATGATGAGCAGCAGGGTTTACCTCTAGGAACAAGACATTCGAAGCGTTCCCGAAGATACCAAGGAGCTGTAGGGTTATGAAGAACAGAAAAGAGAAAAGAAAGAGTGTGAGAATCTCGACGCTGCCGAATAGGTAGCCACTTCAGCTGCTTCCGACACATGATCGTACTTTCGAAGCCCGAAAATGAAGCGGATGTACAAATTCTGCAGACGTTCAATAATTTTGCAATGTGAATAGAGTGCCCCACATTGCCCCAACAACAAAAGAGCCTCGCACGAGGCCCCACTAGGCGCGGGCTGTGGGCATGGGCCCACTACATCCACGCCTAGCTACGCATCTGGGCAGTCAGGCCTCGCTCGTTCATCTCTTCATTACTGCATGGGATTGGTGTATTCTTGTATCACAAGTTTGGGTCAAAACATCTGGTTGAGGTATTGTCAACGCTTGGATTCTTAGCTAGTTACAAGGATACTATGCTTTTGGAAACCTCGGCTATCATGCGACCAGACCAACTCAAATTTTTCCCAATTTTATTTTGATAACGCTGACTGTAATGTCAACACTTTAGATAGACGGTACATTTCACCCAATGGGAGGTATAATGAGTGTGTGCCGCGAGAATAAAATAGCCCGTCTGCGCAAGTGCACTTCTTCAGGACTTGTACAGATAAATCCTCTTATTCAGCTAGGAACCTTCTAAAAAGTACCACCTAATCAGGGTTTGTTGACAACTATTATTCTTAACCTAGACCATATTCATTCGTAACTTGAAGAAATTGTACCACTGCCTTCAGATTTCTTATAATTATATGGGAAATGAATTAATGAATATGTGTTGGTAATAGTTCTAATAATAAAAAGGAAGACATCACCGACTGTGTATCAGAGTTGTTAAAGTTAAAATGTAGTAAAATCATATTGTGTGCATTTCCATATTTTGAAAATTTATGTAATAGAAAAAGATATTAACATACTTATTGATAAACTTAGGTCGACACGGGGTAATGTGTATCTACCTATTGGATGTAGACACAAAATAGCTAGGCTATTAGCTTATAATATTCACACAGACATAAATAGTATGTCTAAGTTTAGTTCTATTATTAACATTGCGACTATTAGTAATCATACTAATATAGATTTATTTTCTTTTTACAATTTTTTTACTGAGGAGGTTCCATGTGTGAGCATGGAAAATTCTCAATTTAGGGTGTATTAGTGATAGGAGCTTGTTGTCTGGTGATGCCACGGGAGTCTCGGAACTCACTCTGGATGCTCATTTAAACTAGTTAGTAAGACAACGGAAGATACCAGTAACATTAGTGTTCAACCTTCTTGCTATCAAATAGCTAAATGTTAAAAAGGGGCTAAGCAGAATTCTTTGCAATTATTCAATCAAAATATTCAAGGTTTCTCTTCTAAGCAACTAGAGATTGAATTATTTTTAGAAAAAACAAAGTTTGATATTATTTGTTTCACCGAACATTGGTTAAAAGTCAATGAAATGCTACTTAATTACGCAAATTACAGTGTGGGCAGTTGCTTTAACCGAAAATCTAAGATGCGTGGGGGTTCATTAATCTTAGTTAAAAATAGTATTAGAACGATATTGTTGATCTTTCGGTTGAGCATAATATTGAACTGTCTTGTGTTGAGCTGGATAAGCATATAATAGTGTGCGTTTACAGACCCCCAAATTATCAAAACTACTCCATATTTGAGGCAGTAATGGAAGATGCTTTAGCAAAACTTGCAACTGGTAATAAATCACTGGTTATTTGGGTGACTTTAATGTTAATATTTTAGACAAAAATTCAAATAGTAGTAGATTTTTACATCTTTTTAAATCATTTAATTTGTTAAACGTGTTTTCGGAAGCAACCCGAATTACAACAAATACTGCTACATGTATTGATAATGTTTTTTGTAACTGTAACTACTTAGATAAATCCATTGTTAATTACCTCCCTTCTGATCACAGCGGTCAAACCGTTGTTTTCGAGTACCACACACCTTTGCAAAAAATTCAGATAAACTCTAGACAAATAACACCCAGCAATTTGAATAAATTTAATAATAACTTAATTAGTAATTTAGGAATTCCGGACCATATTATTGGAAATGCAAATAAATTTTATGAGGAATTCTTTTCGGTAGTTCACGTAGAGTTCAATAACACATTAAAAATGAAAACTAAATCTATTTACCCTAAGTTTATGTTCAGTGACTGGGCAACTAAGGGTATTAGGATAAGTAGGGAGCGATTGTTTGAGTTGTACGGCCTTAAGCCTTACATCAACTCGTAGACTTTTAATAAATATGTTGCAACTTATTCAAAAATCTTTAAAAACACTTGCAAGGTAGCTAAAGCTTTATTCATTAGCAACAAGTTTAAGTCCGCCGATAACAAAATAAAGACGGTTTGGAAAATTATCAACAATGAAAGTAATAGAAATAAAAAATGTAATAATGATATCAGACTAGAGACTTCACGTGGTCTTCTAAGCTCTAAAAACGCGAGCGGGATATTGGTAAAGAATTTGTAGATTTCTTTACCAATATCCCGCAGAAAACTACCGAAACCTTAAATTCCTCACCCTTGCTTTCAATTGATTTATTAAAAGCGAATGTTTCAGCCTGTCCGGTTGAGTTTCAATTAAAGCATATAAACCCCACAGCAGTTATTAAAGCTTTTAAGGAAATCAAAGTCAAATTAACCGAAGATTTATGGGGAATGTCTTTTAAAGTGTGTCAATCTATTATTGACACTATAGCACCGTACTTAGCCTTAATATTTAATTTGTGTGTGGACCAAGGAGTCTTCCCAGACCTTATGAAATACAGCAAGGTAATACCACTTTTCAAATCTGGGGACAGTAAAGATACCAATAACTATAGACCTGTGTTGCCGGTTTTCAGCAAGGTGTTTGAAAAGGTAATGCTTAATCAAATGCTCACCCACTTTAACACCAATAAAATCTTACATGAGAAACAGTACGGTTTCACCAAAGGACGTTGTACGACTGACGCCGGTGTCACTTTATTAAAACACATATATACCGCGTGGGAAGAGGGACAAGATGCCATAGGAATCTTCTGTGACCTCTCGAAGGCATTTGATTGCGTAAATCACCAAACATTGCTCTTGAAACTTGAGCATTACGGTTTAGGTAAACTTGGCTCAGTTTAGTAAGATCGTATTTGAATGATAGACAGCAGCAAGTACAAGTAAATGGTGTAAATTCGATGGGTTTAAAAGTAAAAATGGGTGTACCACAAGGTTCGATATTGGGTCCTTTCCTCTTTTGACGTGACAACGTCTTATAAATTGGTTTGCCGGGTGACACTTCAAGAAACTGCGTTACGCTCCGCTCACGTTATGCGCTCACAATGAGAGCGAGTGAGAGGCACGCGTCCCTATAGCGTTGTCACGTTCAACTATCGTCAGTAAACCGACTTTACAGACAACCAATTTTTTTTAGTATATATTAATGACCTACCCCATTTATTTAAAAACCAACCACAAATGGTGTTGTTTGCTGACGATACTTCTTTAATATTTAGGATAAGCAGACGTGCCACAAATCTTGACGACGTAAATAACGCTCCAATACAGGTTCATAAATGGTTTACCGCTAATAATTTAGTATTAAATGGGAAAAAAACTAAGTGCATAAGATTTTCTCTACCAAATGCCAAATGTAGTGACTGTGACATAGTATTGAATCAAGAGAAACTTGAATTTGTCGATGAAACTGTTTTCTTGGGGATCACGCTCGACTCAAGGCTACAATGGGGTCCTCATTTAACATCGCTTGCAGGACGGCTGAGTTCAGCAGCATATGCTGTCAGAAAAATCCGTCAATTTACTGATGTAGATACCGCGAGGATAGTGTATTTTAGTTATTTTCATAGTATTATGTCATACGGTATTTTACTATGGGGACGGGCTGCAGACATAGAGTCTATATTTATTCTGCAGGAGCTATCAGAGCCATATATAATCTACGTAGGCGCAATTCTCTAAGAGAACTGTTTAAGGAAATTAACATCATGACGGTACCTTGTCAATACATCTATGAAAACAGCATGTACGTTAGGAAAAATCTGCATTTATTTAGTAAAAGAGGTGACCGGCACCACTATAATACTAGAAACAGGGACCAACTAGTTCAGCCAGGTTTCAGGTTAGCTAAAGTAGAGTCATCTTTCATGGGGTACTGTTTAAAATGTTGCAATAAAATACCTCCCCCCATTCTGCAACTGAATGAAACGAAATTTAAATCTTGCATAAAACGTACACTATGTAGGCAAGCATATTATAAGTTGGGGGATTATATTGATGATAAAAATGCTTGGCTCAATGCTGGTCCTGCTCCACAACCATAGGGGCAATCGGAATCATCTGAATTACAAAGTGAAGTTATTGTGAAAGCTGCAGAAGATTGTAAAAATATATTTGCATTGTATAGATTCAATCTCTTAGTATTATATAATTGCATAGCACATGTGTGAGTACTATGTACTGTAAAGCCACCATTTAATGAGTACCTACATCTTTCATTGACGCGAAATTACCCTGGTGGTTGAGTGAATGTCATGCTCACTTAAATGTCACGCTGATGGTGGCGGGTGTGTCGGTTCGTTTAGTTCCCTTCAAAATGGTTGAGTTGAATGATGGCTGATACATGCGTCATGTTCGTGAACGGGCGCTGTCAGTTGTGACTGGTCATCTCTTAGCTGCCACGGTTTATTTTAGTTACTTTAATTTTAATTACTGATTTAATCTTTTACTCTGGACGCTCTAAACTTGCCCATATTTCTACATTGTTCTCACATATTTGTAATTCTTAACATGAATGATGTAACCAAGATTTTGTAACATATTTTGATTTAAAAGAGTATCCATGGAGTTTCTTGCCCGTTCTTCTCCATAGAGATCTACGCTACGGAATGGGCAACTACAGCACTTTCATAAGTTATTGTGCCTTGTGACTGGGACTGTAGCTTCGCGTTTTATATTGTTTTTTTTTTACTTTCAAAAGTGCCTGTAATGGTCTAATTGAAATAAATGCTTTGACTTTGACTTTGAATTAATAAGCTTTACTTAACTCCATACAAATAACTTTAGCAATTAATAAAAATAAACACTTGTAAACCATTATCTTCAGCAACATATAAATAATTTAATCGAATCAATAACTATTAAAAATTACAATAATTAATATTCAAATAACAATAATTTACATTAAAAATTGCAATTAATTAGTAAAATAAATAAATAAAGGAAACAATAATCAATAATTAATTCCAACAAATTACTAATAATAACAATAGTAAACTAATTCCAACAGATTAAATAACACAAAATAACAATCAATAAATAATTAAATGAAAAAGAATAACTGACAATAATCATTAAGAATTGTAGGAACTACAGGTAACAATAATGCTAACGATGCTAAATGCAAACTTCCCCGCGCAAACAGTCTACCTGCCAGTCTTCTTCGCCGCGCCATAGCATTAACTTGTGTGCTATTAAGATTATGAATCGTCCCTGTAACTATTACTCCTGGTTATCATCAATAAACTTTATACTGGACTTTGTGATTTCATTTACAACCTTCTAGGTTCGCACAAATCAATAAAAATAACAATAATCAAGGATGTACAATATCACCCTTGCTGTTCAACATATACACCCAATACATCATGCGGATTATCTTGGGTAGCTGGCATAAAGGTGTGTCAGTCGGTGGTAGGATCATATCCATCTTGAGGTCTGCTGATGATACAACTCTCCAGGCGTCATCTAAAGAGGATATCAGTAATTTGCTGCGGAAGCTCGAAACCACTGGTCTAAAGTTTGGACTCGCCCTGAACCGCGAAAAAACTAAGATGATGATAGTAAATAGAGCTCACGAAAACCACCCAGATATCACTTCGATTGCCAACTGTGACGTCGTCAGCAGCTACATCTATCTGGACTCTACCATCACCAATAGCGGGAGCTGTGACACCGAGATTAGACGACGTTGCGCCATAACTCGATCAGCTGTACAAAAGTTGGACAAAATCTGGAAAGACCGTCGCATAACTAAAAATACCAAAATACGCCTTAAGAATGCCCTTGTTTTCCCGATCTTTCTCTATGGTGCGGAGACATGGACATTGCGAATGCAGGATCGACGCAAGATTGACGCCCTGGAGATGTGGTGTTGGAGACGCATGCTCAGGATAAGCTGGACCGCTCGTAGGACTAACGTGTCAATACTCAAAGAACTCAACATTAAGCAGAGACTGTCGTCGCTTGTGCAATTACGAATCCTCAGTTTCTTTGGACACGTTACCTGCAACAAAGACTCCATAGAGCGTTTGGTGATTCAGGGTAGAGTCGAAGGCACGAGACCGCGTGGTCGATCACCAACCCGATGGACACTCTCCATCTGTTCTCTCACCAAGTTCCCTGTGGCAGAATGTGCTTGCCATGCGGCCAATAGAGAGCGGTGGAAAAGGATCGCGAAGGCAGCGACCGCAGTTGTGGGCGACCCTCCGTGACCACGACCGCTCTGTCAAGAGAGAACGACTAAGAAGAAGAAGAATTATCTTTACTTCCAAAACTATTCAAAATATAGAGTAGGTACTATAATAATTGAATCTCCTTATTTTACATGAAATATTGTCATACGTCCTAAATATTGTATTATACATATAGCGATATCATATTGTCTTGATACAACAACAATATTAATTTTCGACAAACTCTGATTGGATGGCGCTTTTTGGATAGTTTCCAGTCGTATAGAAGGATTATTAATAGGGCCAACATCATAAACAATTCTGCAAAAATCAGAACTACCGGATTTGACGCAAGCACTGAAGTATAAAGTTACTGGACTATAAGAGATAGTTTAAAAGGAACTTGTTTCACAATGTTCAATCAATTAGTAAGTACTAAATAGTCACTCCATTTCTAATTTTATATTTATTCTCGATTGCTAAGTATTTAACGTTTATTTTCTTAAATACTTTATGCTAGTTTAGCCGCTTTCTAGATTGTAGTATTTGCTTTATTTTGTGATTTCTTTGAGAACAAAATAACGATTTTCTTGGTACACATTTCAGCTTGATTGAGCTAGGTACAGGAATTCCCGTCCCTCTGTTCCTACAGTGAACATACCAACGATCTAGGACGGCTTTAACTTGTAAAGATGCTGTAATGTTGGAATCTCACTGTACCTCTGCTGCGTGGGTGTGAATGATTGGCCAGCTACAATATTGTTAGATATCAAATCAAATTTTATTTGCTTAAAACATGGTGTACAGAGTTGTTTTCAGTCATTATTAGAGCAGATATGTTTCGCTTATATCACAGCGTGCAAATACAAATCATAGGTTACATAACAAAGTTTCCCGTAGTTTACATGTTAAAAAAATCTTCCAAGCAGTAAAAATTATGAGTGCTTAACCATGTATTGTACCAATAATTGAAAATCAGAAGTATTCCCATTTATAACTACGATTATATTGTAAATCGTGCAAATAGCAGAAGTAATTTCATTCGTTGTGGTAAATTGCAATTCAACTCCGATCGGGCAGAATAAATGGACTATTAATTTAATTTCAACGTGAATATTTGATACGTTTTAAATGGCACCAACTAATCAATATGACGTAGTGGAAGGTTTGCTGGAAATAAAGTAAAACCTTACGAAGTTGAAAGCCCTACATGCATGAATATACATAATAATACGGAAAGCGCAGCGTTATGACGCTGTAACTTGAGTGTGTAATATAGCAGTCTGTTGAGAAGTTGTTCAGCGAACGCGCTTCCGGCCGCTCTACGTACGCTACGAGCTGCTACGTCGTAGACGCTCGTAGCGCTCCGTAGCTCGTAGCAGTAGCAGCACATTGAGCATTTGTAGTGAATATTATAGTAATGAACAAAATGGTGGTGCTACGAGATTAATACACACAGTATTATAATTGTGTGCATACAAACAAACAGCTTACACTGCTCCGTAATCCAAGCTCATTGTTACTGCTTGATTACTTAAACAGTTACAGTCAAGCACATTTACATGGCATGATATTTCAATATACATTGAATTTAAAAACTCAGGGGTAAGCTTGATGATGTGAAAGAATGACTACTGTTTGCGTTGGTGACAAGTGCGATAGTACCGGTCGAGATAATATCTTACATCCTAGTACAAACACCGCACCCACGGTGTACATACATGACGTTGCAAGCTACTTGTCAATATTTGAGTTTTGCACTGACTGCAAATGTAAGTTTGTAGCTGCCAGTGAAGTATGTGGAGTACGGAGCAAGTTTAGAGCGGCATCGGCGCGATCCGAACGTGAAGCCAGAGTAATAATGTTATCAGTCGATTGCAACTTGCGACTCACGGGTTGGTTCCGGCGAGGGCGGCTCGCGACCTCTGCGCTAGAGACGCTATTTATTGCTTTATAATATAATTCTGTTCTTAAGTAACACGAGAAAAATGAGTTGAAATTCGGCCGTTAATATTACGCTAACATTCTCATTGCAATGTTCAGCTCACACGGGGTGTATTACTTCACGAGTTTTGAAGACGTTAGAGGAAAGTGAATTTACAAACGTAGCACATTATTGTAATAGAACTTTTAAGTAATAGTAAACAGCTCTGCTGTTTTATTTTATGAACCTTGGATTATCACTATGTGAGTTACTGACTTATAATTGATGACAAGTCAAATGCAATCGTTTCATAAGAACACATCAAACGAGTGAGCGCTATCACTTCAGTGCACACTGTTGTGGTGATAATAAAATGATTGATTGATTGATTGATAGTGGAGCGCCAGGATGACCTGTGTGAAGCGAGTCTCTTCAACCTGCAGGATTTATAGCACAAGAGTTAAGATGTCTTTTGAACACATCCTTATAGCGGAGATGTGGACCAGCTTGTTTCTGCTAACAATCCACCATCTCAGAGTAGAAAACCACTTTAGGCAGACGGTGGTACTCCGTGCGACGGACGTGCACACCACCTGCGTTGGCGCTGCTTATGGAGAGCATGTGTGGCATGCCATACACTTCGGAACGGCGCAAAGCCTCTGTATTAGGGACAGTCCTGCCACCAAATGTTCAAAATTAAGCTTAGACACCGTAATGTGTCGAACTGAAATCTGCTTAGTAGAGGCACCATGTCATGTCAAGGTATAATTAGTACCTTATTAACATTCATTTTTGTAACAACACGGTCATTGTTAGCCGTCCAAAGTTTGCAGCGTCATTTGAAATGCGCTATGGAATCTCTGAAGCTTGGGTTTTATCATGCCTGTTGTTGCTTCCAAAATATTGAAAGTGCAGTTCTCTAGTAATTTCCCATCTAAATTCAGTGAAGCTTTACCAGCTTCACAGCACCGTAGTGATTGGTTCAGGACTTGCGTCTTGTAAGCACTAGTGACGATGTTAGCCGGTGTACTTCGGAGTCGGTCCCCTTAACCTCATGCTACACGCTACACGCTAAATTGATAGAACTTAATCGATACCGATTGCGGAATAGTCAAATGAAAGAAGTTGTTGAGAGCATGTCACGAGTCACTGCGATGTGACTAGCAGAGCAGTGACGTGTCGCTTTGCGCAAGTGGTCGCCTGAGGTCGTGAGAGGACCGGAACACAAGAATAACAAAAACAATGTAAAACGACAAGAGCGGGCACGGGGCTCGTGCTCGCACCTCGCCTTCTTAATACCCCACTCCACGCAGGACGTTATTTACTATCAACTCTTTAGTATCGGAAAATCTGTATACCTACACGTATTCAACCGCATTAGAGTAGATACAACTGTTATTGTACTTTTATTGCAAATTGCTCGTCACGACGGCGACGCCCGGAAGATGTGCAATAAACTATGTTATTTCAAGAATTTATAATTAATAAAATCCTACAACGAAATATGGAGTATAATAATACAAAATAGAGTTTCGTTAATAAAATCAATCCTTTTCTCTTATTATTTTAATTATAATAGACTGAGTGTAATAAATTCTTAAATCTTAGGAACTTTGTATTGTATTGTTGCACAATAAATATTATATTAAAGATTATTTTCTTTTAACGATATCCATAGATCAAATCTGCATCCGACTTAACTAGGTACATTACAAATTGAACTTTGAACTTGTAACTAAAACAAAAAAAAGATCAAGAATCGATCCAAAACAAACCCTATTTTAAGGTGGAAGTTTAATCGCACTTTCCCATACATTTATGTTTCTTGAAAATCTCGATACTTATATGCTTTTTGTAGAAGTAATGAAACAATATGATGTTATTACGAATTAGTGTTGTCGCAAAACCCTTCAAACATAAAGAAATAACAAGGTTTATAGGATTTCCAGGGCCTTTCCAGGGCCGAAAAAAAAACGAAAAATCTTTGCTAGTGTGCGTGCTTGGAGTCACACCATCTACCGGATATCTAAAGAACTTCTACAGAACAATCGAGCCCCTTGCATAACAAAACTCGAAATAATTATCTGTTGATACTAGATGGCGTGGCGTTGTCATTGTAAGTTGGTGCCAGTAATAAGTGCGTGGACTCGCGAATATTTCACATTTCATTCGTCAAACAAGTAGGTGGGTAGGTACTGGCTGCGACGTTTTTGTTTGGGTGAATTAGATTTATCATTTTTTAAGAATGAAGTTAAACATTCTTAAATTATGTCATGATGTTCAAACCTAAGTTTGAAAGTACCTATTAGGGATGAAATGTGTAATTCGGAGTTGGTTCTAATTTTACTGTGTGATAGGTAAAACTTATTAGTTATTAACAAGTAGGTATTCAGACATAATTCGTTATGAAGCCACAGCCTGCAGCACAAAGCTTATCTTACTAAACTTTAATTTTGTACGTGCACTTTTCGTGGTATATGTAATAAACTAATAATGTACTTACATTTTATAACACTAGCTTATGCCCGCGGCGTCGCCCGCGTGGATTTCGATAATTGTCCCACGGGAACATATTATCGGGATAAATAGTATCCTATGTGTTAATCCAGGTTACAAACTACCCGTGTGCCAAATTTCATCCAAATCCATTCAGTAGTTTTTGCGTGAAAGAGTAACAGACATCCATCCATCCATCCATCCTCACAAACTTTCGCATTTATAATACCTATTAGTAGGATTACATTCATTCATCACACTATTTACATTCATGAATGTAGGTACTACCTAATAAAACATACACGACGCGGTCAAGGTCACGTTGAAACGCCGTAGTTCTATCTATCTATCTATCTATATAAATAAAAATCAATTGCTGTTCGTTAGTCTCGCTAAAACTCGAGAACGGCTGGGCCGATTTAGCTGAATTTGGTTTTAAAATGTTTGTCGTAGTCCAGGGAAGGTTTAAAAGGAAAGATAGGGTAGGTAGGTAGGTAGGTAGCGTAGGGTAGGTAGGGTAGATAGGTAGGTAGGTAGGGTAGTAGGGTATGGTAGGTAGGGTAGGGTAGGGTATGGTGGGTAGGTAGATAGGGTAGGTAAAAAGTGCATTGCAACGCATGCCGGGGACAGCTAGTCGATCTATATATCCATACTAATATTATAAATGCGAAAGTCACTCTGTTTGTTTGTATTTCTGTTTGTTACTTTTTCACGATTAAACGGCGAATCTGATCCTAATGAAATTTGGCAAGAAGATAGATTTCAACCTGGGGAAGGACGATTGCTATATATCATCACGCTACGATCAATCGGAGCGGAGCAGTAATGAAAAATGTTGCGAAAACGGGGAACATGTGACGCAGATGAAGTTACGCGGGACAGCTAGTCTATATATATATATATATCTAAAAATGAATCCCTATTTCCCTTGGTCACGGCATCACGCGTGAGCGGCTGGATAGATTTCGATAATTGTTTTTTTGTTTTGTATGTTACTGACAGGAGAAGGTTCTCTTAGGTAGGTAGGTAGTAGGTAGGTAGTAGGTAGGTAGTAGGTAGGTAGTAGGTAGGTAGTAGGTAGGTAGTAGGTAGGTAGTAGGTAGGTAGTAGGTAGGTAGTAGGTAGGTAGTAGGTAGGTAGTAGGTAGGTAGTAGGTAGGTAGTAGGTAGGTAGTAGGTAGGTAGTAGGTAGGTAGTAGGTAGGTAGTAGGTAGGTAGTAGGTAGGTAGTAGGTAGGTAGTAGGTAGGTAGTAGGTAGGTAGTAGGTAGGTAGTAGGTAGGTAGTAGGTAGGTAGTAGGTAGGTAGTAGGTAGGTAGTAGGTAGGTAGTAGGTAGGTAGTAGGTAGGTAGTAGGTAGGTAGTAGGTAGGTAGTAGGTAGGTAGTAGGTAGGTAGTAGGTAGGTAGTAGGTAGGTAGTAGGTAGGTAGTAGGTAGGTAGTAGGTAGGTAGTAGGTAGGTAGTAGGTAGGTAGTAGGTAGGTAGTAGGTAGGTAGTAGGTAGGTAGTAGGTAGGTAGTAGGTAGGTAGTAGGTAGGTAGTAGGTAGGTAGTAGGTAGGTAGTAGGTAGGTAGTAGGTAGGTAGTAGGTAGGTAGTAGGTAGGTAGTAGGTAGGTAGTAGGTAGGTAGTAGGTAGGTAGTAGGTAGGTAGTAGGTAGGTAGTAGGTAGGTAGTAGGTAGGTAGTAGGTAGGTAGTAGGTAGGTAGTAGGTAGGTAGTAGGTAGGTAGTAGGTAGGTAGTAGGTAGGTAGTAGGTAGGTAGTAGGTAGGTAGTAGGTAGGTAGTAGGTAGGTAGTAGGTAGGTAGTAGGTAGGTAGTAGGTAGGTAGTAGGTAGGTAGTAGGTAGGTAGTAGGTAGGTAGTAGGTAGGTAGTAGGTAGGTAGTAGGTAGGTAGTAGGTAGGTAGTAGGTAGGTAGTAGGTAGGTAGTAGGTAGGTAGTAGGTAGGTAGTAGGTAGGTAGTAGGTAGGTAGTAGGTAGGTAGTAGGTAGGTAGTAGGTAGGTAGTAGGTAGGTAGTAGGTAGGTAGTAGGTAGGTAGTAGGTAGGTAGTAGGTAGGTAGTAGGTAGTAGGTAGGTAGTAGGTAGGTAGTAGGTAGGTAGGTAGTAGGTAGGTAGTAGGTAGGTAGTAGGTAGGTAGTAGGTAGGTAGTAGGTAGGTAGTAGGTAGGTAGTAGGTAGGTAGTAGGTAGGTAGTAGGTAGGTAGTAGGTAGGTAGTAGGTAGGTAGTAGGTAGGTAGTAGGTAGGTAGTAGGTAGGTAGTAGGTAGGTAGTAGGTAGGTAGTAGGTAGGTAGTAGGTAGGTAGTAGGTAGGTAGTAGGTAGGTAGTAGGTAGGTAGTAGGTAGGTAGTAGGTAGGTAGTAGGTAGGTAGTAGGCAGGTAGTAGGCAGGTAGTAGGCAGGTAGTAGGCAGGTAGTAGGCAGGTAGTAGGCAGGTAGTAGGCAGGTAGTAGGCAGGTAGTAGGCAGGTAGTAGGCAGGTAGTAGGCAGGTAGTAGGCAGGTAGTAGGCAGGTAGTAGGCAGGTAGTAGGCAGGTAGTAGGCAGGTAGTAGGCAGGTAGTAGGCAGGTAGTAGGCAGGTAGTAGGCAGGTAGTAGGCAGGTAGTAGGCAGGTAGTAGGCAGGTAGTAGGCAGGTAGTAGGCAGGTAGTAGGCAGGTAGTAGGCAGGTAGTAGGCAGGTAGTAGGCAGGTAGTAGGCAGGTAGTAGGCAGGTAGTAGGCAGGTAGTAGGCAGGTAGTAGGCAGGTAGTAGGCAGGTAGTAGGCAGGTAGTAGGCAGGTAGTAGGCAGGTAGTAGGCAGGTAGTAGGCAGGTAGTAGGCAGGTAGTAGGCAGGTAGTAGGCAGGTAGTAGGCAGGTAGTAGGCAGGTAGTAGGCAGGTAGTAGGCAGGTAGTAGGCAGGTAGTAGGCAGGTAGTAGGCAGGTAGTAGGCAGGTAGTAGGCAGGTAGTAGGCAGGTAGTAGGCAGGTAGTAGGCAGGTAGTAGGCAGGTAGTAGGCAGGTAGTAGGCAGGTAGTAGGCAGGTAGTAGGCAGGTAGTAGGCAGGTAGTAGGCAGGTAGTAGGTAGGTAGTAGGTAGGTAGTAGGTAGGTAGTAGGTAGGTAGTAGGTAGGTAGTAGGTAGTAGGTAGGTAGGTAGTAGGTAGGTAGTAGGTAGGTAGTAGGTAGGTAGTAGGTAGGTAGTAGGTAGGTAGTAGGTAGGTAGTAGGTAGGTAGTAGGTAGGTAGTAGGTAGGTAGTAGGTAGGTAGTAGGTAGGTAGTAGGTAGGTAGTAGGTAGGTAGTAGGTAGGTAGTAGGTAGGTAGTAGGTAGGTAGTAGGTAGGTAGTAGGTAGGTAGTAGGTAGGTAGTAGGTAGGTAGTAGGTAGGTAGTAAATTTAGGGATTTCTGAAAGAATTGTAGATTTTGGCACAATCTCTTAAAACCTATGTCAGTAGTACTGACCGGACCCTAACAAGTAGGTGTAGGTGTTCTGACTCAGTACACACCGAGACGCGACGCTGCGCGCACACTTATAGAGAGAAGATACACATTTCGTTGTGAGAAAACGTTGCGCCACGCAGCGCTGCGCCACGTGACGCCTGTAAAGAAATGTGTATCCTTTCGTGTAGAAAATAAAGTTAAATTTTGAATCGCTTTTTAAAATGTGCGCGCAGTGTCGCGTCTCGGTGTGAGCTGACCCTTAGTGTTCCAAGGCTTTGTATATAAAGTGAAGATTAGAACTAAAAAGCTTTCAAGCTAGTGGAAGTTTATCTTTGAAATCTTGGTGATTTGTTGGTCAGTGGGTCGTCTAAGGGGCAGATTTTTAGGAGTTGAAGTATACGCTTAGGGGCACTATGCGCAGCAAAGAAAACAAAAAAATAAAATTTTCGGCAAAAAAATTTTTTGGGACTTAGTGGATTTTCCAAAAAAAAAAAATAGGAAATTTGAAAAAAAAAATGGCAGTTTCGGGTTAACCTTGGCCATAAAAACCATTTAGGTTCTGCGAAGTATGGACCCAAGAGGCACCGTTTCCGAATTATGGGCCTCCGAATTTTATTTAATTTTTATAAAACTATCTACATTTCCAAAATGGTAGCTCAAAAGAAAATATTTTCTGGAAAGAAACTGTTGCTCTAGTAGAACACTATGAGATGGTGTAAAAAAATCCGAGAAATATTGAGAAAAAAGAAAAAATTGAAAAAAATATTCTGTGTCGGTCGATCTTTCAGCTTGAGTATCGTTAGGGGCAAAGACACAAATTTTCGGGAAAAAAAAAACTAACAGATTTCGTCCGTTTTTCTTGCAGAAGCCTATTACCCTTGTCCATAGAAACTATTTAGGTTCAGAGAGGCATGGCCCTCCGACGCACCGTTTCCGAGTTAGGAGTTTTTTAATTTTTTTCTTGTTTTTACAAAACGCTCTATGTTTCCAAAATGGTAGCTCAGATGAAAATCTTTTCTGGAAAGAAACTGTTGCTGTAGTAGAAAACTATGAGATGGTGTACGAAAAACCAAAAAAAAATGCATTTTTTTATAAGTCCTCGCGCCATAGCGCCCACACTCCAAACGATTTTGTTCTTTGATCTTGAATCAGTTTGTAAATATCTATCACATAATTTATTTATTTATTTATTATTTATTAAAACTTTATGCACAAGTATAAAAACACTGTACAAAGGCGGACTTAATGCCTTAGGCATTTTTTACCAGTCTACCTTAGGGTGATGCAGAGAGAAAACATAGTAGGTGCAGCATAACAAATGGTAAGAGAACATTTACAAATAAAATATAACGATACATACATAAATACATACATATATATGTACAATAAGTAAAGAGAGAGACAAACTAACAACAATTTAATTAAGAGATGAATCTGCCAGCTTCTTAAGTAAGTCTTGGCGAGCTTTAACTTTAAATGTGAACCGCCTGTTGGCCAACCTGATGTTCAGAGGGAGCGCATTCCAAAGGAAGACAGCCTGGACAAAGAAAGACGACTTGAGAAAAGAGAGCGGTGAGAAGGACAACGTAGAAGACGATTATTGGAGGAACGAAGATTCTTACTGTGCGCAGAGCATAAATATTGAAAATAAGTAGTCACATAAGAAGGAGAAGTAGGCTTATTAAGAAGAGAAAATAGGGTAGTCAAAGCTCTCAACGCTCTGCGTTGTCGGATGGGCAACCATTTTAAAAGTGACCGATGTGCGGAGACGTGATCATACTTACGAAGATTAAATACGAATCGAATGCAGTTATTAAGAAGTCGGTAGCACACATCACCATAGTCAATTATGGGGAAGATTAGGGACTGTACAAGCATTACCTATAGGTGTGATGGGAGAATATTTTTTAGCCGATAGAGCGACCGCAATGTTCCGGTGACTTTCTTGCTCACAATCGCGACCTGCTTACGCCAGTCAAGGCAAGTGTCAACATGAAAACCCAGATCTTTGACGTCAGAGCTAAACGGAATAACCGTGCCGTCAAAGGTAACCGGTGGCACCGTTAAGCCATTCAGCCTTCTCAGGCTATGGGGGACTCCCTATAATAATAGCCTGGCACTTGGTTGGGTTAACCGCCACCCCGAAACGATCAGACCAGTTTTTGACAAAACGTAAATCCCGGTTTAGCTCCTCGATCGCACTGGACAAGCTGTCAACACTAGCCTGACAGTAAAGCTGTAAGTCGAAAGCGTAAAGATGATACACACACTGAAGCTCGGTAGTTATGAGATCTATAAAAATAGAGAATAAAATACCGCCTTGAGGGACGCCAGCATCAAGATCACACCAGCTGGAGCTAGAGTCACCAGCAAGAACTGATTGCTGGCGCCCCCGAAGATAGGAAGAAAACCATTCCAATACCTCCGGAGAGACCATCAGATAGGAGAGGATGGATAAAAGGACTTCGTGACTGACGGTATTGAAAGCATTGGAAAAATCAATTAAGACCAAAACCGAAACTTTAGTGTCTTGCATTCCCCGCCTTATATCGTCAGTCACTTTAAGGAGGGCTGATACGGTACTATGGCCGGGCCTGAACCCGGATTGCAATGGACTGATAAGGGAGTTGTGGTAGATGAAGTGGGAAAATTGCTTGTGAACACAGGCCTCGAGTACTTTAGATAAAAAGGGAAGGATGGAAATTGGTCGAAAATGGCTGAGAAGAGTAGGGTTAGGAATTTTAGGGAGTGGCCGAACATGGGCTTTCCGCCATAGAGAAGGGAAAACACCGGAGTAAAGGGAGAAGTTAACGATATGGGAGATTGCAGGAAGGAGCTGATCAAGAGCTTTCACAATCATGTGACGACTGATGTTATCATAGCATCTGATTACAACGATTGCGAGCAGTTTTGAAAAGGGGCGTGAACGCGCGATCCCTTCGTCGCATTGCCATTAGAACTCCATTGTTCATCCATGGAGCCGGTGAGCGCTTCAACTTGACTTTCCTGACAGGAGCGTGGGTGTCATACAACTTGACTACAACCGCATTAAAAGTATTCACTTTATCATCGACTGATGTGGCTTCCTCCAGGGGCGTCCAGTCAATATTGGAAGCATGCTCGATGAGTTTTTCTGCATTCATCCGCGCAAAGGCACGCCTGTACTGGAAGGTAGGTTTGGGTTTAGGAGGTTTAAGGACATAAGACAGGAAAATAAGGTTGTTATGGGAAAAGCCAGGAGCGTCCTGTTGACCATGTGAGGCGACTAGGGAAGGATTAGATGCGAGAATCAAGTCGAGCCAAGTATCATCCCCGACAGTGTTATGATGCGTTGGTTGGAGAGGCAAGACATGCAGACTAACTGACTCGACCAGATGTAGGAGTTAACAGGATCGAGGGGAGTTGTGGGCAAGGAGATTGGTGTTGAAATCCCCCATGACGCTGTGATGTGCATACTCCGAACCTAATGATTCTAGGACCGATTCTAATTCGATGAAGTAATCAAGGGACGGGGGACAATACACAACTCCAAGAACAGTTTTAGCTCATAAAACACAAACTTCTAAAAAAAGAAATTCAGCCAAATTAGTAGTAGAGGAAGAAGTAGCAATAATTTTAAAAGAAAAATCGGCATGAAGGTAAATTGCAACACCACCCCCTCTCTTACCGATTCGATCATTCCGTAGGAGAACGAATCCTGGTCGAAAGTAAGTGGTAGACGCAAGCTCAGGTTATAGCCAGGTCTCTGAAATGAGGACGGTATGGACGTTATTGTTCGTAAAAGTATCGTAAAGCTCATTGTAGTGGCTGGGAATGCTCTGGGCATTGATGTGACAAACATTAAACAGTCGGTCAAGACTATGGTTAAAGTTTTGACGTAAAGTATCACCAAGGGTGTCTGTAATGGAACAAAAACTATCTTCAAGAGTGGCAGTAGATTTGTTAGCTGAGAAAAACGATTCATTATCGAAAATAGTGGTCATAAATACGAATAAAATATTTTTTAAAAAATATACTTGTAAAATTAAAATAACTATAAAAAAATAAAAAATAAACTACATGCTAAACAAGTAGGTACGACGGTTGCATCTCTGCACCACCCGCCAGCTAACATCATCATTTTAAAACACAGTGAACAACCAAGGAATGAAAATAAGTTACAATGAAATAGAAAAAAAAAACAAACCCAAAATAAATACAAAAGTACAGAAAAATAAAATTGTGGCATTCGGAACGCACCTTACGCCCTCAACAAACATAAAATTATCGTGAGCCGTAGACAGAGAAAACTATCTGTTTACGTCGTGAGCGTATCCGATCCTTGAAAACCCGATGTCAATGTCAAAGACAGTCATGTCATAATGGCATTAGCAATATGTTTTCAAAAAAGAAAAATAATGACAAAAACATCCTTGTTGAGGGTAAACTATTGTACGAATGTACGCAAGACATGTAACAATCCATCTCATGGTCGTGTGAGGAAGAAAGATAAAAAAAAAACAAAGTCAAGCAAAACAATGATTACGAGCCAAAACTAATCAAAGGTTATCATTACCAAACAGCAAAAGATAGCATATTAAAAGGTAAGTAAATCCTACGCAACGTAGGTATCTAATGCGTGAATTTATATATAGATAATATTTAAGAGTTTTGTTACCAAAAATTAACGATTATTTTTACTTGTTTTTCAGGCTATCTCCAGAAGTTTGCACTTTGGGATAGGTACTTCAGCAGCAACGGACTCAATTCTTCAAACGATGAGATTTTATGTTTACTTCCATCGGGGACTTTTAATTACGATGACACCGTCCTGAGTCCAGCATGACCGCATAGAAAAGTGAAGCCTCGCCTTCCCAAAGATGGATTGTCGGGTCTTGGTCAAGAATTCCTTGACGGACACAGACCTGTCTTCGCTCTCCATACCGCAGACCTGTCGTCATAGTTGAAGAATCTTACTAAAATCGCTGCGTGAGCGAGCGTGATCCACCATATGCTGGAGCTGCCCGCTGCCGGCCCGCGGCCTTTCGAATGATGATGGAAGATCAACAGCAATAATATGTTTAGTTATTATTGTGCTTCATTGGTGTAATTGCTAAGTGTGGCGTTCCAGTGTAACATATTTTAAATAAATAACTAAATAGGACTGTGGTGATGCTTGTTGGCGGCACCTAGTCTGTGGCAGACCTTTATGGAGGATGTGGTTACTGATTAAAGGCCCAGCTTCTTGTTAATTAGATCCAGGATCACTGTGCTACTGACCTCTCCTTCAACCTTTGCTATGCCCTGAAAGATCAGTGCCTTCCGACGATGCCAGGTCTCCAATTGGTCAACCTGTCTGGCACACTCGCTGATCTGTCTCCTAAGCAGACTTAGCATGCTAAAGTGCTAAAGATTAGCTCCCTGAAGGTCCGAAACTCCTCAGCTACCCTCGCCACATTATCTTTGGCTGGTCCTGCGCACTGAATTTGTGCCTCCAGTTCGCTCATCTTCCAGACAAAGCTATCCTCAAGGCTTTTCTGTACCAATGCAATCTCATCAAGCTGTGACATGGTGTCCTTGAGACCGGTCACAGTGAAAAAAACAGTGAAAGTGAAGTGATGTGCTGGCAGGTGGTGGAAAGTTATAGCTTTAGTCACATGTGTGAGCTGCAAACATGAGTACTCACTATGCAGAAGTTATACACTGATATTTTATAAAGAATAAGTAAATAAACTGAGTATTTCTAATTAAAATAGGTATCAAATCAATATTGGAGATACATTCTTTTTTTTACACCTACCCGCGCTATTATCTATTTATACATATTTATATATCTATACCTATTTATCTGTCAATGCTTCATTTTTTATTCCTTTTACCTATTTTTAACCAACTTCTAAAAGAAAGAGGTTATCAATTGGAAAGTTTTTTTTTGTATACTAATTTCATTCAGTAATTAATTTCATTGTAAATAAGCACCATGTGGCTATTTAGTATATTTTTAACCGACTTCCTAAAGAAGGAGGTTATCCATTCGACTGTGTTTTTTCAATAATAGACAGCAAATCTGTTGTGACAACATCATAACGTTACATCCCGCTGTAATGTTATGATGTTGTCACAACAGATTTATTTGGATATCTCCAAAGATAAAAAAAAACACAGTCGAATGGATAACCTCCTTCTTTAGGAAGTCGTGTCTTCTTTAGGAAGTCGTGTATTGTATGCTCTTGGGGCCAAAATGTAATATTCTATAAATTGATTTTCATCATATTACATTTTGATTTTTCATTTTGGTATGCAGATGTGTACAGTAAAACCAGATTTCGACAGTTAGTTATACATAGTATGTTAGTTTCCATTTGATTGGTGATAAGCATATTACCATGATAATGTAACAATACATGTATTGTATTTACATTCATAGCAAAAATTTTAATAGGATAATACAACTAAATGGATAAATAAAAAACTTTTTTCAAAGAACAAAACAACTTCAAAAAAGTGTAATATAACTTTAGCTTCAGAAGTTGGTGGCAAAAAAACTGAATCAAACAAACAAGTAACCAACTTCTGAAGCTAAAGTTATTTTTCACTTTTTTGTTTTTTGAAGTCAGTTTTAATTTTTTTGCAAAAAGAGTATCCATGGAGTTTCTTGCACGTTCTTGTCCATAGAGATCTACCTCCCTTTTGGAACGTGCAACTAGAGACCTGAGTCCTTGACACTGAAACACCTTGAAATGTGTGGACATTGATATTGTGGGCTTTATAGATTCCTAGATCCTTGGTAACTTTTTATCTTGGTCTATGTTTTGTAGTAAGCAAGAACTTATTGTCGGGCCTATGATATCCTCCCATACTTACGTATTAACGCTGTAACAAAAAAATATTGTAAAACCAAATGATTTTAAAAGAGTAACCATGGAGTTTCTTGCCGGTTCTTTTCCATAGGAAACGACCAACACGAACCGTGCACCTTTCTTGTTGACGTTTTACAAGTGCCCTTGTAGGCCTATGTGAAATAAAAATATTTTGATTTTGATTCAAAACTGCCTGTAAATGGTATTTAAATAAATGCGTTGAGTTTGTATCAATTGTATTTTTTTGCCTTATTATAAGTGCCTATATGACTTGACTTAGATTGTTTTTTTATAAACAATTTATTGTATTATGTAGTTGAAAGGTGGGCAGTGATATCCTCTTTGTGGAAATGGCCTTGACTTATGAATTGTAGGTTGTATGTTCGAACCCTGACAGGCTCTTTACTTTGGGTAAATGAATACTAATACTACTTGAATAAAAAGCATGACTTACAATAGTTAAACGAAAAAAAACGAAAAATTGCTTTATTTATATATTAACTAACTAATGAAATAAACATAATAAATTACAACAGAAATCAAGTGCCTCATTTGGTTTTGCGTAAAGTCAAATCTCCATATTGTTACTATCGTGTCCCCGCTGTTTAAAAAGGAATGTCAGCTTTGTGTTCCAAGAAGCAGGCTAGAAGGAGCTTCGCCCTCTCGCAGCCGGCTTCACCGTCACTGACTTCTTGGTCGTTCACAGACATGCAGGCTTTAATCGGTCAGGTCTTTTAGTTAATTATATAATTAGAGTAAAACACAAAATAACCAAACAAATTGTGTAAAACACAACATAAGGAGTCTCTTTGAAGGATCGCATCCGGAACGAGGTGATCAGAAGTGGCAATGGACCGGCCATATTAGCCGTAGAACCGATGACCGTTGGGGTAGACGTGTTGTTGAGTGGAGACCGCGAATCGACAAGCGTAAGATGGGACGCCCTCAGGCTCGGTGGAGCGACGATCTTTGCAGGGTAGCTGGTAGCAACTGCATGAGAGTTGCCGAGAATCGGGTTAAGTGGCGAGCGATTGAAGTGGCCTATGTCCAGCAGTGGACTGCGGTAGGCTGCTGATGATGACGATGATGACACTTACACAACACATTTATCACAACTACTTTAAGATTCCAGAACCAGAACATAAGATTCCCTTGTAGAAAGAACTGTTATAAATGTCAGAACAGAATAGATTTTCGCACTTGAATGTTTATGTCACTGACATTTAAATATGTAAATCGCGACAAGCGACGTTCCGTTTCATGTTAGGTACTATTGATGGGTAGTTATTGTAAAAAAAAATAACTAAAATAAAAACGTTGCAGTGGCCCATCTCGTATTTTTTTTTTAAACATTTTAGTCATAAAATAATGATAATCTAAGCTATCTGCATCTTTCCTAATTAAACGTTTTTGATGAGAACGCCATCTAGCGGTTCAGAAAGTAACCGTTTACGTGTGCATGTGTGTGTGTGCATGGTGTGTACATATATGAAGTGGAGACGACTTGGGGGAATCTTTAAAATCTCCGTTTGAGAAGAGTTAACAAGTAAACTGTATATGTGGAAAAATCAAGACAAAAGGCTAGTTTACGCAAATAGAATATTGTCCATCAAAGATATTTGCGAGACCAAATATCTTTGATGTTTCCCAAATGCGAGACTACAACGCCATCTATTGAAAAAACGGCGGCGGGATCGTCAGCGGAACCACCTTAATGGGGAAAATGATTTACGTGGTATAGACGAGCGTCAGCTTCACGGCATTTGAGTCGGTTTTACTGCCTAGGCACGCATTCAGATGTTTCATACTGTGTTTGAGCTTAGTAATAAGCTCCAATGTGAAACATCTGCGATGCTTTGGCGTTGAATACAATACAATAGTAATTTATGTTGCAACCACTGAGAGTGCACACATGTCATATGCGAACTTGAACTTGAGTTTGTTGTGTGATATTATTTATTATAATAAGTAATAAATAATATAAAGTTTAACGCAGACAGTTTGTGCTATATGTATACAGTATACAGTACTGTTCTTATGTTTGAGCGAATACATTAATAACTTATCTTATTTTTGTAATAAGTAATAATTTTAAGCTCATAGTTTGTAGTTAATTTGTTTAAAGATAATAAACGGTATAAAAATTATAAGCTTAAATTAATGATGGGGAATTAAATAAGTCGTTACATCGATACGAAAGAAGAAGAAGAATGAATAATAACCTAATTTAAAAGTTTGTCTTGATACCCTCGGCTCGAGTAGGTATTTCGAACTTTAATTTCATTATTATAAAGGCATTTCTTAATAACGGCATTATGTAAACTATTCATTCAATGTATAGTTGTTAACTCTGCTAAGTATATAATTACTTCAAGAACTAAACAAACATACCACAAGAGCAATCCAATCCACTGAAAAACCTGTCACATGGCACTCACTAGTAACGGTATCGAACTCACGAATAGCTCTGAACACAACACAAGATACTTGTAAACTGTTGTACTCGCGCAACAGTCCGCGCGGCAAGTTACGCGGCGCGTGTTGCGGAGCAGCGGAGTGACACGTCTTGCGCACTCGCGTGTCCGGCGCCGAGTGCGGGACGTGCGCCCAGCGGGCTATGTGCCGACTCGCGTGTAATTACCCACCAATTGTATAACGTTATTGGCTGTTAAATGATTTAATCAAGTCGTAATCACTGCCCGCAGGTATCTGCTGAACAAAGAGATTCACAATTGCTACGAAATTTTCTACGACATTGCTACGTTGCTACGCTGCTACGTGAATTGTATCTCACATTTTTTTTGTATGGAACTCCATACGTAATAAGACAATAGATTGGAAACAATAGTCTGATATTACGTTTGCTGTGTTATTTGTGTCACTTAAGTAACTCCACAGCTGATTGCATACTTGAATTGTTTGGTGTTAGTCTCGGTGCGCTACTCTCATTGTTTGAGTTGTTATTGGTTTACTTTAGTTCCTGTGATATCAAGCAGTGAGTAGTCAGATATGACAGGTAACGATTAGGAATTGAAGTCTTCCAAAAGACAACTTCAGGTGATCAGACAAAGAACCAGCGGAACTTGTTGCAAACAACCTGAGTGAGAAATTGAGTTGTCGTGTAGAATAGGGATGATGACTGGGTAAAGAAAACGAAATTCTATTTTATCCGTCAATCAGGTAATACAAAAATATTAGATACGTATTTTTTGTTTTATCAAGTCAACAAAAAAATACTTAGTTAAAACGCATTAAAGTTGGAGAGTGGGGGCTCACTACGTCACAACTAGGTATAAAATGTACAGAGCCGTGACGTCATGCGCCATTTCAACTCAAAATATCTCCGTAATTTTACGATTACGTGAAAAAAGAAAAAATACGTGTCAAATACTTTTTAATAATCCGATAGACAAATAAAAAAAAATGAGTCACCATCCCTATTGTGTAAAGTGGCGACGGAGAGGTTATAATAACTACTGATGGAGAGCGAGTGGTTTATTGTTTTGAGAGTGACAGGCAGTGCCCTCTCACAAAGTGGATAGAAACCTTTATTCTAGAGACTAGCTCTCATAAATATCATTAGATTATACCACTCACAGCATGTTATTTTGTATTCGGTTCTAATTATATAATTATAATTATATTATTATTAACGATCAAGGCAACGTATTTAATTAGTCACACTAACTTCTCAATTACTCGCTGTTCGTGATGTATTCAATTATAAATTCTAATAAAATGAAGCTCGTAAATAAGCGCTATAAATATTTAATTTGGAAGACGCTCTGCGTCTCCGGGCAAGTGCCGGTGGCGCGGGCAGGCGCGGGCAGGCGCGGCCAGGCGCGAGTTTGCGGGCGGGCAGACGGCGCGTCTTCAAGATAAGATAAGATAAGATGTCTTTATTTGCCTTAAATATGATATAAAGTTGTTACAGTCACATACAGGATATGTATCAATTGCATGCAAAATAATTATTATTAGTTAAAAGTTGTTAAATGAGTTAATATTTAAATATCAATTTTAAGCCTTTTAGTATTTTGTTATAGAAGCGTATAGACTTCAGTATGGCTGAACTAAGAGAGTAACATGGAATTAGGTATTGTCATGATTTTATTAGACTCGTCATGATCATGTAAATTATTAAATGTCACAGTGCTACTCGAATCAGTAAAGTAATCATTAAAAACATTTGCTATGTCAGAGGGATTATTAGTAAATACTTTCTTATCTAATTCTAGTTGAGAAATATTATTGTCACATTTTGTATTTACAATTTCACGGTTAATGACTGACCACGTTGCTCTGTATTTGTTTTGGCTGTTATTTATGTAATTTATTTTGAATTTAAGGATATGTTTTTTCAGTATTGATGTTTTTTTTTTTATCTATGTTAAAATAAAACCCTTTCGTACAGTTAGGGTTTTGTTTTTATAATAGAGATACCGAAAACATAGCTTAGTTTTGCAACTGTTTCTGCTCGCTTATTCATTTTTGTTTATTTGCATAAGAGTTGTTTTTTATTTTAATCTCTGGTCTAATAGAAGAGTCTTAAAGTGTGGGAACGTTAACGTGCATCTGCAAGTTATAGTATTACATAGGATCCCTTAAGTAGTTGGTAACTTTTCCTTGTTTAAAAGTATAAATTATATTGAATTCACCGCCAGTAATTATTTTCGTACTTGACCCAAATTTTATAACCGTTTCACACGTAAGATATTGATCAAGTATATTCAAAAATATGTGAAGATCAGACTTATGCGTTCTATAAAGACACACGATTAATAATTTGTATGAGGGAATTTCAACGACACAGGCTTCAAATGATTTTTGGGTTGAGCACTTTTTAATGTAGGAAAGCTCGTTATAAATAACCCTGTTTAGCGAGTGTACAGGTTCCCCCTCTTTGTGTGTCTCTACTAAATGCAGCTGCTACGGCGTAGTTATTTTACTTAAATATTTTTCATTTCCGGCACGCATAAAGCTTTCAGACAAACACAATATGTCTGGTTCTTTATTTATATCTCGTAACTCCAGCAACGTTAGTTCAAAATATCCTTTTTGAAAGAACACTAACGATATTTTGGTGCAATATTTTAAAAGTTTTACGTTCACTTGTTACCCTGTTGTTGTTCACGAAAAAGCGGTTGTTGATCTACAACTTTAAAATAATATGGATTAAAACCTTTTTTGTATGAGTAGAGTTTTCAATATCAGGACCATTTGTAGCATGGCATTCCGTTTGATGACGTGCAAAATAATAACGAATTGTACCTTTTGAAGCTATTACATGTTTGTTATCAGGTTTTATACAGTTAGTTGGTTTACGCAGTATTAATTTCTTCAATTCTTTAAAATTTTAATACTTTTTTCTCAATCATAGCATAATTTATAGATTTACATGTTTTGTAGAATTTTTATTCAGAATCAATATATTTACAACATTTTTATTCACTGCAAATATTGTTACCTATAGTTTGTTTCAAATCATTTATATTCATATTATATTTATATTACGTCGAGGAGTTAGGGTAATTGCGCAGACAAGATTTTTGTATCATAGTTATTTTCACCCACACGAATTAAAAGTTTGTCGCCACTTGATATTGCAATAATCTTCATAATGATGTCACTGGTAAGCGCGTGTGGTTTTCTTTCCGCAAGTGTTCTCCCATTTCACTGTAGCACTACTAACAAACTTAAAAAATGTAAAATGTTATCAAAATGAGAAGACAGACGAGAGGGGGCGCGTGGGTCGGAGACGAGGGAGCGCGGAGGCGGAGCGCGGGGCGCAGGGGGGGGGGCGTCACACGGAGACGTCGTCCTTCGAGCGTGAAGACACCTGATGAAAAGAAAATGAAACCGAGATGATACAGCGCGGGCACTGCGCGGACTGACGACTCGAGACACGACACTATTCTTGCTAAACTTTTTTATTTTACATAAAAGGTCTATCGTCTTTTTAATATTATAATTTTAACGAGACGCCTTGCTGTCTGAATGGTGTGCAGCCTCCATGAAAAACGAGGACGTGCGGCGCGGCGGGGGAGGGGGGGGGCTCTATAGAAAATGTAGCGACCACTTCGTTATCTGCTGGGAGTCCTCGCTAGTTTACAAACATTTGCGAAATGAAAATTATATTTATAAAGTAACTCAGTCATCGGAATCTCAAGCCAATGATACCGGCTGCTGAGCAAATAGGGTTGGGTATATCTATTTGTTCAGCAGCCCTAACACCCTACCTTTGGGTGTTATTGTAGAATTCCTCCCCGTGAATTGTAAATGTTCGCTATCAACTTTCTTGAGTGAACTTGCAAAACTTCTTGACTGCTTTGACCGGCGCGCGTTCGCAGTTGAACTTTGGCTGCGCGATGCCACAAATGCCCTTTAAAATTAGGTAAAGTTAGCAGAGCACTTGGTGGAAGTATATCGATGAAGTGCCAATTGCCGGGAATCTACTAAATGGTAATCAACATGCACGACTTTGTCGAGTGTGTGATGATTTTTTTTTTGTCTCAGGCTCCTCTAGATTGCAGGTGTGTCCAATCCCTAGAAAAGGGATATTTACCTATATTTTTTTGTTATGGTGTCTCCAACATTGTTCTGAATAACATAGAAAGTTTTCATCACCTGTATTAAATGACCTACACGTCTTGAACAATTAAATTCAACTGCGATATATATTTGAGCCAGATATAAATGATTTAAATAAATTATGCTATATTAATTGTAATGTATGACTACTTCCAGGCGCTGTATGTCCGCGACGAGTTGTGTCACATGACGTCACCGAGCGCGGGACACGCGACATGGCGACACTACAATATAATCCATCCCAAAGTTCATTCCTTCCAACACAAAAGAAAAGTAATCAGCACGAAGGGGCTCTGCGCTGAACATGGCTGTATCTTGACGCAGACAGACAGACTGCTGCACATTGCCGTCTTCTGAAAGATTCCGCGTATATTGTAACGCTTGCGGAATGTAAGTGTATGGTATATGTTTTACAACAATCATAATTGTATAAATAAATCAATAATAACATTTTATTCATTTCGCTTTGCAAGGTACAATATTAAAAAAGCAATAAAAAATAATAATAAAAGACAATAATCCAGCGCTAGATCTTTACATATTCCATGGACTCCATATTAGGATATACGCTATGTCGAGAAAGGTTTCTCAGACGGTTGTGCAATAGATGCGGCGAGGTGCGGAGCGGACGACACATCGCTGGATTATTAACGCAATAAGTAATGAGGCCAGCAGTCTCCGCCGCTTTCACCGAATATTCAGACGCTGCGCTGTGTCACGCGACGGCATCGCCACTGATAAAGAACTGCAATGAGCTCACTAGAGACGCATACACCACAATGTACATTGAAATATTCAGTCATTAGTACAAGGACGAAGTTTGTTTGCTATTCTAAGTTTTTTAGTCTTACAATGATAAAGTTATACCTACGCAATCTGGTTGACGCAGGTAGCTGGTCTCTATCGGATTCCGTAAAATCCAATCTAATCTAATCAATCTTCGTTCGCCCAGTGGGTACGTGGTTTTAATCATTTAGGACCCTTTTATGTTTTGTATCTTTTATATCAAGGGTACTTACATGCACAGTTAACGCAAAGTATGTAAGCATAAATTATGTAACTACACACATCAAAAGTGTCTAGGGATCAACATATATTTTTGCAATAACTTTTCTCCTGATTGATATTAATTAAAATTTTCTTTAAGGATTCATCAAATAAAGTGTTTTCGTTTGTCACAGTAACGATAAACCAAGTCACCTTTGCATTAATAAAGAAATTTGCCATTTTCTAATAAAGGGATTTTTGACATTTGAACCACTAACATTAAAGTTCGAAAAAAAGACTGAAATAACAGTTTTCTTTAAAATTTTATTGGGTAACTTAAACAATTAATAATCCGTGTTTCTACCGCGAACACTAACAACACAAGAACATCGGTTTGGCATACTCAAAATGAGTTCATCCAAATCACGCTGTGGAATGGCCGCCCATGTTCGTTGCAACAACAAAAAAAGGTCTTCTTGCGACTGGATACCCTCCATATTCGGCAGAGCTCTTCTCTGTAGCATATCCCATGCATGCTCAATCGGGTTCAAGTCTGGCGACTGAGCAGGCCAGGGCAGGACATTGATGTTAGCTGCGGCGAGAGTCTGTCTTACAACTCTTGCGGTGTGCGGTCGTGCATTATCATGCATTAACTGAAATAAGGGACCCATTTGCACTTGTAGAGGAACGATGACGTCTGATACAATCGTCTCAGCATAAATTTGAGCGTTGAGGTTGCCTCTGATCCAAATCAACTCAGTTCTTCCGCCGATCCAAATACCCGCCCATACCATGATGGTTCCACCACTATAAGGATGGACTTCCTGGCAGGATTTTAATCGCTGTTGGCGTCCAGGGGTTCTCCAGTGTCGTATACGTCTTGTATCCGGTCTCATACCAAAACGAGACTCATCAGAAAAGCACACGAAACGCCATTGTTCTTCTGCCCAATTTCTGTGTTCAAGAGCCCATTGATATCGAATCCTACGATTGTGCATTGCTATAGGTGGTACCCGTAGCGGTCTTCGGGAATGAAGGTTCACTTCATGCAAGCGGTTTCTGACTGTTTGGTCGCTAATTAAGTTCCCTGAAGAGTGATGAAGCCTCACGGCTAACATCATGGCGGTTATTGTTGGAGCTCTTCGAGTTAAGATTTGAATGTATCGGTCTTGTCTCCGTGTGGTGCAGCGATACCGTCCTCCATGGCGCTCAGCCACGGTACCAGTGCTTCGGTAACGTGTCCAAAGTCGACTGATAACACTCTGACTTGTATTCAGAGCTAAAGCCACAGTACGTTGCCGGGAACCAGCTTCTATCATTCCCACGGCTCTGAGCATTTCTTCCCTGCTTAAATGACGTCGCCGCTCCATAATAACGTTGGTTTTAATCAGTAGTAGGGAAACAGTAGCACTAATAATGTCTTCAATGTGTTGTATGTTTTTATAGGGAAAATATTGACAGCTGATTTTCATCTTTTACTCGAATTTGATTCACAGTTCCTGATTCAAATTATGAAATGCACCAAAAAGGATCCATATAAATTTATAAAATCATAAATTTATTACAAAGCCACATCTCAATCTCAAGAAATCCGCATAAAAATGCTTGATCCCTAGACACTTTTGATGTGTGTACTTATATCTGAATACCTATATAAAGTGAACGTGTGTGTCAATGTGGTAGTCGCGTGCTGCTAGTCCCGCCGCACCGCACTGCATACTCTGTTAACAACAAGCCTGTGGTATCGCCAGCTCACCGCTCGCTACATTCACGCTACATCGTTTATTACGGGCGACACTCTCCGCATCGTTAAGTAAAAGGAGCCATTTGACCAAAAGAAATTACCAATTCGGTGAAAGAGCGTACCACTCCCGTACACTTACTAATTCTATTTAGGTAAGTATATAAAATGGTGTCTGTATTCTTAATGAAACCGTCCACGAACGACGCCGGTAGCGGGCGGGAGCGGGGTGGGGCGCGAGCGGAGCGCGAGCGGAGCGCGAGCGGAGCGGCTGCCGTCGGCGGGACTCGTAATGTTATTTAGCGTGAGTGCGCGCTCGGCATGTGACCGCTATTCATCGCCCGCGAACCTACCTGTTGTGTACGTGATGGTTTTAGTCGGCACTTTGTATTTGTTAATGGATGAAATCATAGCAAAAAACACGCGCGAATTTCGAGTGGAGTGAGCTCTAACGTCCTCGCGGAATTAAACACCCTAGCAATTCATGCGGTGACGCTCCCACTAAATAACTCCAGCTCACTTACACAGCTTGGTAATATGGAAACTTTCGAAAAGTACTTATATAATATTTTTTAAGTAACGATATCTATACATATGAATAAATCGTGTTATATCACACGTTAATTTCTTAATATATAGGAATAAATGAATAGAAGATAAGCAAAGGATACTGCAGAAATCAATACGGTCTACTGAGTATCTTCAAGGTACACAACACCGCCCGCGCCGTGTAGGCGTGTAAGTATGTTCCGCGGTATAAAAACGCTCGTCGCCTGCGGCTGTTGTTAGAAAGCGATCCTAAACCAACAGCGCATTTCGTAGAAACAGGACTGCCTAGTAACAACGCGATGTAGGTGTCTATTTGTTTTATCTAGCTCAATACCAAAACCCTGCGTCCATCCATCGAACATTATCAACAAGTGAGTGAACATGTAGCTTGAGAGTTGTAACGTGGTTGACACTAGAGCATTTCTGATGAATTGCAAGGCTAAGCAGAGAAAAAGGAATTCCGCGTCTAAAACACAATTGTTATGTCAAAACTCGGATGCTGGGTTTCATTTTTCTGTGATTTCGGTAGCTCTTTCATCCGTCTATCTTTCGACTGCGTTTCTCATGTCTGTGACACAACGGGCGACATCATACCGGATTAGCGATCAATATTACCTATTATTCTATCTATGTAAATATTATATATGTTACGGCTAAAGGTGGATGTGAACCTAAACTTAAGATTAGCCGGCTAAACTTAAGTGTAACTGCAGGCCCTTGGCTAAAATGTAGAAGGACACACAAACACCTATAATGGTGCAAATTTCGTAATAAAAGATAAAACTAGTTCAGTTTCGGGTAGCCTTTTCTTTTTCATATTTCTTTCCATACAGGGTGTAACGGAAAGGGTATATACATCCTTAAGGGTGTGCTACAGACCATCAAATTGAACACGTTTCTCAACATACAACATGTTTTTCAGCAAAAAAATATCTGTTGCCCCATAGAAAATTACAATACCTATTCGACCCAAATGTATAGGCAGCTGATATATTTTTTTGCTGCAAAAAATTTTTTATGTTGAGAAACATGTTCAGTTTGATGGTCTGTAGCACACCCTTAAGGATGTATATACCCTTTCCGTTACACCCTGTATAATCTAGTCGTTTCTGGCAGGCGTAGGAGGTCACAGTTCTAACCTAACCTAACCTAACCATTTTTCTTTTAATAACTCACCCCGTCTAACTAGTTCGGCTCGATAGCCTCGATAGCCTGCTGCGGCCCGGTGCCTCCATCGAATACATTTTTAGCCGTTTCGTTTCGCATAATGTGCACATTAGCCGGCTAAAGATGGAATATCATGACACAAACTAACATGATATCGAACTTTAGCTGCTTCTCGAAGATAAACCTAAATTTAGCCGGCTAATCTTAAGTTTACTTTCACACCCACCTTTAGCCGTAACATATACACAGGGAAAGTTGTTTGATCGGTCACTAATTACCAGTCACCCTGCAAGACGTGCGTGTGCGTGGGCTCTCTGTAAAACCAGCCAAGCTCTGTGAAGTGTCGTTGTATTTCCTACCTCCTAACATAACTCATTTTTTACCGACTTCAAAAAGAAGGATTTTCTATGATCGACGGTATGTGTTTTTTTTATGTATGTTCACCAATTTGCCCGCCAATTGTGGACCGATTTTCAATTTATTTTATTTTATTTGTAAGCCTATACTCTTGAAGTGGACCCATTGTCACCAAATCAAAATCTGATAATGGGAACCCAGGGAAATCAAGGGCAAGAACCCTCAATTTTTTCTACGCACATACAATGTTTTTCATATTATTATACATACTTTCTAACGCAATTCAGATATTTGAGCCTAAATATCATCATCTCATGTTACTGAGCTGATGATGGAAGGTATAAGTCAGGACCTGCTGATGGGACTCCAGGAAAATGGCCAACACTCAGTTTTATGGACATTGTTTGAAACAGCATACCTACTTCCCACGTGCTCCCATGGTCATCACGTCAGCATCTGATGATGGGATCCTGGAGAAATCGAAGGAACTCTCCAAATTATAGGCACTATAGGTAATATTATTTTATTAGTGGCCTACAGCTAAGAAAACAGAACTTATAGTGACGAACAACGACAAGCCATTCACAAGCCTCCACATTTAGAAAATTATTGTTTATTTATCTATGAAGTAAATTACAAATTGCTTTTGAGTTAAATCGGGAAGTTAGTAAGAGATAAAATCAGGGGCTCCTGAAAGGCCGTGGTTTAGTAAAATGATCCGCTAAGCGGTATTTATTCACAAAGATCGTGTGATAAGGCGTCGGTGGCGGTAACTCCTTTTGAGTAAGACTTTGGAAGTCGCGGCGATAGTGTCAAAGTGCCGGCGAGCGGATCAGTGGACGCGTCCCGCACCCCTCGTCCCACACCCCACGCCGCGCAACCTGCGCCCCGCACCCCACCCCGCGCAGGTGAAAGGAAATAGCTCTTTAGTACTGTATTGTGGAATCAAATAACTGATCAATTATGAACTGATGTTTAGTCCTTAGCCCACATTTTCGTAGTTTTAATAACTATAATGTTCATTTATCGTTTATTAGCTGTTACCCGCGACTTGATAAGACGTTACTGTTTGTTATTTTGTCATTCACAATAACCATGCCGGTGTTAATCGTTAATGGACTCACAATGACTACATCAAGCTCATCAAATGCGAGTCTGTGCATCCCGAGTATCACGAGATTCTAAGTGTCGTAAGTGTCTGAGTGTCGAGAGTGTCCCCGACGACGCACAGATTACTAAATCATGCGCCGCCGCCAAAGTTGTTACGTCACCACAGCTCTTAAAAAAGTAATGGCAGCTCAAAGCAAAGCAAAAGCAACCAATGTGTTCAATGACATATTGATATTTCAAAGACAATATGGATCCAATGCTTCTTAAAACACAAGTGAGTACCTGGTTCCTGGTTCTCCTAATGCAGCATCAAGTTTCTACTTCTATAGTGGAGAGCCTCTAACCTTGTCTTGCTTCTAAATTCATCCGATCTTTACCGCGATGAACATGGATTATATTTCTGAAATATGGCAATACCTAAAGCAAAATCAGTATATCAGTATCACATAAATAAGTCAGAGGGAGTCGCGGTGTGGCGGTACTCGTTCTGCGTGCTATGCTAATACGTGTGCAATAAATACTCATGATAACTCAGCTCGCGTATTCATGCGATGGATACTTTGTTCCGAGATCACACGTACAGTCAGTGCCTTGCATTACTTGACCCCTTTTTATTCGGATGGAAAATCTTTAAATGACCCTTCCCGCTCCGGGCAAAGCGAAAGGGAGTGTCAGACTTGTACTACGGTGAAGCCACGGTCGTCAATCAGTCATCCTATGTCTCAGTATTTCTCGCTTAATAAATTAAATTTATTTCATGCTTTTTAAACTTATATTACTTTTTCTTAGCCTTGCACCATTTCCTTCCACTTTTCCTGGTGTTGAGCCTCTTCTCGCTAATTAACGAAAACAAAGAAAGTCATCTGCCTAGCCTTTTCCCAAACTATGTGATAGTGACCTCAGTATACACAGCCCTATTATAAAGGGTGTAAAACACCTCTTAACGAAGCCGAAAGGCACTGGTTCTCCCTGTCATTGCGATCATTTTTTTGTTCTACACCATACCTGGGAACCTTCTAGTTACGGAGATATTAGGGGTCAAAGTTCCAACTTTTTGACAAGTATTTTTTTAAATACAAGTTTTTAATGTAAGATATTTACTTTAACCACCTCCACGACCCCCGTACTATTCAATCCGTCCATCAGCACAATGTTTTGAGTGCGTTACATTGAGTTCTACCACAAAACATGATTTTACACCCCCCAAAAAAAAGTCGTTTCCCAGCAATAATTTTTGCGTAAAGTTACTTAGTTTCATGTACAGAATGCTTGGTTGACGGCTTCGTGATGAGGTGATTTACACGGTGTATACAGCCAGGATTGTCTTCTCAAAACTCATCAACGGTTAATAGTCCGCCTTTGTACAGTGTTTTACACTTGTGCATAAAGTTTTAATAAATCCTACTAATATTATAAACGTGAAAGTTTGTAAGTATGTATGTTTGTTACTCCTTCACGCAAAAACGACTGAATGTATTTGGATGAAATTTGTCACACGAGTAGTTTATAACCTGGATTAACACATAGGATAATTTTTATACCGGTATTACAATCCCGTGGGACAGTGACAGAACACCACGCGTGCGATAGTTTGTAAGTATGGATGTTTGTTACTCTTTCACGCAAAAACTACTGTATGGATTTGGATGAAATTTGGTATGTAGATAGCTTATAATAAATAAATAAATAAATTACGGCAAAACTAAAAATGTTAAAATAAAATCATAAGTTAATAATCCTTTTTCAAAACAAGCTTTTATAATGATGCATTGAAAAGAAAAAAAAAAATTGGAGTAAATGAAAACCATAAAGGATAGTTTTCAGAAAGGCTTGTCGCGTATAGTTTTTATAGCATTTACCATTCACGCATCGCTGTGATGACACCGACCAACACTGTTGATACGATATAAAAGAAAAAGCACCGACTATAAACTGACTTAAATTGGAATGTCGGATATTAAGGCTCAGTTTAAAATTAAGAACATGAATACAGTCCGCATTAGTAATTTGTTTTCCGCGTCACCATTACTACTTTACAAAGACTTTTTGAATGCAACACACTGCAATTGACGTAAAATTTTCCATGCACATTACATGGAAAATCTCATCTCTCGTTTGCATGAGAGATTAGAAAATGTTGAACAGCGCGTGGTCCAGATTGGGACAAAACGTTTTAGATTGCACACGGTTTGCAATAAGTCTGTGTTCAAAGCATACAGTGGTGGCTGGAACGATTCCAAATACCCAATTCCGGCTCTAAGCTTAATGTAAATCAGTATGCAATGGAGGTACAATGGTCACTTTGACAGTTCAAGTTTATCAGTTATCGTACACAGTTACGTCACGGCTTGTTCTTCGCACTGCTAGGAGTGGGCCTTCTGTATGTCGTGTACTACAGTACTTGCGTTCAGTATTGAGAGTAGTGTAAGACCGCGGAATGTTTATCGCGACAACTAATAGTGAGCCGTTACTAGTGAGACAACTGTACGCTATGATGAGTGTTGGATAAATGTTGTAGTTTTCGTTACGAAATGAACATTTTTGAAATGGTTCAAGATCGAAATTGTATGTCAATGTCAAACATTTAAGAAGGTAAACGTACCTATTATCGTGGAAGACATTTGTATAGATAAATTAACTAAGTACTTTACTTTTGCAAGTTTTTATTTATTAAATTATTTCAAAGTAACTCAGCGCTCACGACTTAAACCATGCGAATTTGTGCGTACTTTCCCCTCAGAACTTAAACTTTTGGAAATCTAAACTTTTCTTCTAAACTATGTTGTGGAAAAGGCATTTTTACCGAATCTTCAATATTTAAAAAAACTAAAATGATAAACCTGAAACGTATGATAATAAATTAGGACAAGACCACCTCATAGGTCTAGTGGCCGCAAGCGCTACTGCCAAACGTGAGGTCGAGGGTGCGATTCTATCACAAATTTCTCAGTAGCAGCCATGACGTCTAGATTTGTGTCTTGTTGATGACAATAGGGTCACCCCCAATTACATGGGACTATTACATAACATGTGAAGTACACGGTAGGTATGACGTCATCATCATAATAGTGTAAAGGAAACTAATATATTTGCACTCCAGTGCCACCGTGTTCGTAGCGGATGCAGCGCTGCGCGGCTGTTTACTCAAGCGCTTGCGAATGTTTGACCTAACTTTATTAGTTTGTCAGTGGAGTATGAATTTATCAGCTATTAAATTGCTCGTCCGATTCACTTCTGAAAGCGAGTTACTCAGCTTTAGACCGCTAGAAACTTCAGATGTTTTACCACACGAATGGTAATTATAATCAAATACCTTTAGAAGACGCTGAATTAAACTTTCGAACCCTATCCTCTTACCATTATTAAAAAGTATTTTGTAACATTTCTTTTCTTCACGTAACTTATTTATTTACAGTACTCCAAGTCATTTATTTCATTTGTGAGCGCTTGCCTAACTGCCAAGCGAAGAAAATTTATAAAATGTGCGGCTGAATTAACTCCATTTTTAGTTATCAAGCAGAAATTAATATCATCATTTTCCTGACCTTGTCCCTTGTTACTTAGGGTCGAAGCAACACGTTTTTTTCTTCAATTCTCCTCTGTCAATTGTTACGCTATCATTTATTCATTTTTAGGGTTCCGTACTTCAAAAGGAAAAAAACGGAACATGAATAGGAACACTTTTTTGTCCATCTGTCTGTCAAGACCCTTTATCTCAAGAACGCGTAAAGGTATCGAGATGAAATTAAAACCATATTTTCAAATCTATAGTCTCTTGAAGCTGTGAAAAAATCAAACTTCTAAGTTAACGTAAAAAAAGATACGACTGTTTATGCCACAAAAAACGTATAATTAATTCGACACTCTTAAGGGAATAAAATATCCTTTTATATAACAAGCACAGTGAAAAGTCTGAAAATAATACATTTGTAATTAAAACATTAAAAAAAAAGTCCTTACAAAATACAATTCAGTACGGAACCCTCGGTGGGCGAGTCCGACTCGCACTTGTCCGATTTTTTTCATTCATATCATTCGTCACGCAATCCATCCAGTCCGTCTTACTCTCCCTCTCCTACTCCATACATCAACATTTACATTCATCACTCTTTTAGTCACATGTGATTCGTCCCTCTTCATCACCATGTCCATATACCAAGACAGTCGATTCTCTTACAACTTTTCTGTAACTGGTGTAACTTTCAAACTCCCTCTGATATACTCGATCCTTACCTTATCCATTCTTGTCACACCACACATCCACTTCGATATTCTCATCACAGCTACATGCAATATTTGTTCATACAGCTTCTCCAGCATTCCGATCCATACAGTACGACAAGTCTAATTAGGAACTTTTACCTATATTTTCCCCTTTAATGTGGGTTGCAAATTGTACCAGTGACCTTTCGCCATTTTATCCATCCTGAGTTGATCCGTTGTGTAACATCTCCGGTTACTTTGCCATTCCCTTGGACAAGTGACCCGGTACCAGAAATCGAAACAGATCGGTATGGGCGTTCCGGCAAGATTGGTGGTGGCACTGGACTGGAGAGACGGCCGATATCACAGAATATGTATTCTGTTTTGGTCCTACTTAATTTCAGGCCTACATTCTCCAGTCTATGCCAACACACCTTCAATCTACTCTGGATATCTAGGTCACTCTTTACAACAAACACAATATAGTTGGCAAACAGCATACGGGTGAATTTCCCAAATGACTTATTTTTTTGTCTTCGGTGAAATTAGTATTTGAAAAAAGGAATATCGTTCTGAATTATATTTTTTAGTATTTAATAGGTAGTTATTGGGTTGTGGCAAAAATATAATTTGCCTAGGACTATTAAAAAAGGTTGAAATAAATTCATAAACCTCTATTTTTTTCAAATCGGTGCTGTCCCTCTACTTTTTTTACAAACAAAAAAGCTTATACACTAATAGAAATAAGTAAGTTAAGTATATAACTTATTCTATTTTATAGAATATTAGTTTTGTTATTAATATATAGCATATTTTATTACATAATTAACGATTATGTTACGGCTGGTTAGCTGGTCTCTTGCAAAGAATACGAGGTTCTTAGTTTAGACAGGATTTATTCCAACTTTGGTTCCTTTGTTACAATTCATGAGAGCGGTCTTATAGGTTCTCTTAAAAACTATCGTAGCGTGGAGTTTTTTTTTTTTGACGTTGACAGGTGACAGTGACAGTTCGTGGTATTGGCACTGCGTTTCATTGTCGTCTTAACATGCTCCCGGCCTTGAAAGCTGAAGGTTTCAATGATGTGTGTGAAGTGTAGTAGAAGCGTAGGGCTAGTCGTCATTGGGCGGCAGCGGACAGATTTTTGAAAAAGCTCGTCGGGTGACGCCGGTGGCAGTGCGGATGTCGGCGACCCTGGATACTCCATCACGACCTGGGTATGTCTTCACGATGCGGCCTTCCATCTCAACGGTGGCAGGTTGTCATCTTTAATGAGTACGAGTGTGTCCTCTTTGAGATCAGTCCCTTGATGTTTCCATTTCGTTCTTGTCTGTAGCTCGGAAACATACTCTTTAGACCACCGGCTCCAGAAGTGTTGCCTTATTTGTTCAAGGCGCTGATAGCGGGTGACTCTGTGAATAGGCGCGTCTTTCACGTCAGCATGCACCGGCGCGGTCAGCAGACGGCCAACCAGAAAGTGAGCAGGGGTGAGTAAAACCTGTAAAATCTGGCCAAAGTAAAACCCAGCCCTTGGGTCACGGGAAGTGTCAACTAGGCGTTTAGATATTTCCTTGAAAAGGCTGTGAGCACTCGGACCCCACGGCCCCAGAGTTTCAACCCCAAACGGCTCAAAAATATAGTTACCACAAAGGTTACTATATTTACGCCGCTTGAGGTTCTCCGAAACCGCAGCGGCAGCGCCTGTACAGCACGATGAGCTTGGAAGATGTGATGGCGCAAGAGTATCGACGCAAGTTGCGTTCCACACTAAAGGCCTACCCATCTTCCAAGGAAACAAAGACATGCCGTCCGGTCTTTTGCCATCGTCGCGTGCCAAGCCATTGGGTTCTAAGATAGCTGGAACGCCGACGGTAACAAGAGCTCGACGGATGATGTCATTTATGTTCGCGTGCCGCGCAAAACGTCCCGCACTTCGGTTGCATGACAGGCCGTGGTGTCCGAGGCTGTTGACAGCTTCACCACAGTGACAGCGATGAGGAGAGCAGCAGGCGGCACCAAGACGTAAAGAAGCAGCGAGGTGGAAGGTTGTGTCGACGAACAAAGTGCCTATGCTCGACGATGGCAGTGCGAGAAGCCAAAGACCCGACTCCCACTCACCCACAGCCAGCAGTCGCGCACGCTCAGCAGTAGTAGCAGACGTGTTGAGTAAATTGTCCTGAACTATTCTGCAGAGCGGCTCGTCCCACCGTCTCTCGGATAATGGATTGTCGGGTTTTTCAGTATTACGGCAAGCGAGTTTCCAAGCATCGATAGCCTCGGAGAAACACGGCACATCAAAATCAATCAGTGTGGAAGCCAGGATATTCCTGATTAATTTTTCAGTGCCGTAGACCGAGGATATGAATGCAGGTAAACTAATACTAGAAATTTTGCGGACGCCGAGTCCTCCCATGCGAATAGGAAGACTTGCTTGTGCCCGAGCTCGGTCGTCCAAAGCCACATTTAAAATGGATATAATAAAATAGGTACATCATTTAAAAAAATATTTTGCAACTGAATTTCTAAGAACTCAGTTCTCTTTGGATGTAATCTACTTACATAAGACCCTTAGTTCAGGTCTTCAGTTCTAGGTCACCCTTGTAAAAATATATAGGTACCTACTAACTATTTCATTTTTTGATGTTCAAAGGGTGATAGATCATCATATCGCTGGATATGTACATCATTTCGGTGGATAAACTTATCATACCGGTGTACAGAAAAAAAATTCGGTTTGTCATATCGGTGGAAACCAGAATTCAAACTGAATTTTCTCCTTAGTCTTAAGTGATACGTTGATGATATTAAATTTGGGGATATTTGATATCTTAAAGATTACATTAAACCTGAAAAATATACAAAAAAAATATAAATGAAAAAGTTCACCGATATGATAAAAAAATGGCAATTGTTGAAATTCACCCATACACCAGGTAGCTAGCTTCTTCCTGGCGTATGTCCGACGTAAGTTCGTCCAGTTTTATTAGGAAAAGGTAGAGGCTCAGACCCGACTCTTTGTGCTAGCCGACAGCCACATTGAAGCTACTGATAGTGCCCGCTGTAGGCCGAATTTGAATACTACATCGACTGTACATCGCTCGGAATTCAGGGCCCACCACAAAATCTCACGAGGTCTCCCAGTCGCATGTGTTTTCGAGGTTGATTTGAACGACTTTGAATTTAGAATTTATGCAGCCACATTACAGACGCATGTTTCACTACTAAGATTTTAAACCACACGATGGACTTTGATATGATATTTAACATCATAATGGGTAATGTTAGTAATAGAAGATCAAAAGGCGTGCGCCGACCCTAAATAAAATGGAACAAATTCAGGAAGATGATGATGAATGGGTAACGAAGCCGAACGGTAATTTTTAATCCCAAAATATATTTTTTTGTCTCTAGATAAGGAGATATTGGAGGTGAAAGTTCCAACTTTTTCACAAGCTTTTTGTCACAAGTTTTGAATCTTTTAACTTTACTTTATATACCTCCACGACTCCCGTACTGTTCAATGCATCCATCAGCACAATGTTTTATGTGCGTCACATTGAGTACTACCGTAAAACGTGATTCTACACCATGTTAATATAAGTTTTAAGTTGTTTTATTATTAGATACCATTTAATTTCAATTTAGTTGTTACTCTATGTTTATTAAATAATAATATTACAATAGAATATGAGGCGCCTGTTTTCTCATAGTGGGTGATGAAAATTAGAGTGTATCACTCGAGCGCAAAATATATTTTTGGCTCGGGCGACATATAGGATTCTACTAAAGAATCCCGAGCGTAGCGAGGGATTCAAAAAAGCGCCCTCGCCGTAAAAATATTATTTTGCTCCCTTATGATACAATCTACTATTATATTTGGCGGATATATTTCAGAAATCTCTATATAGATGTCGCCATTGCACAAGTGCGAAGCAGGGGAGGGTTGCTAGTTACTACTATATACTATAACGATGTGGTGAGCGTTGTGTTATGAGAATGACATGAAAAATTGACCAAATAATAGTAACTGTTGCTCCAGTGGTGCGGGACGTTGTCGCGTTGCACTGAAACCAACCTCATTTGCTTCACACAAACAAAAAGGAATTACTATTGTATATGTTCATGACAGTTTTAATGACTACACTAATAATCAAGCAATTTGTAAAATTTTAACCGTGCGGTAAAACTAGTAGACCATACTGAATGCGAATTATTTTACGTTGAATGACTTTAGCGAAAACTTATGTATATTTTATTACGATCTCCTGCAACACACCGCACAAAGTACCTCAATCGTTGGATGTCAGATAAAGCTACGAGCACTTCCTCTGCAGCACATTCGCCTCGCATCCCTCACCCGCACCCCGCACCCTCACGACTGACGTATTATCGACACATCAAACCAGATATTTATGATAATCTGTGTTGCATAATGTTATTGTTCGTCAGTGAATCTGTTCCATTACCTAAAGAATAAGGCTCCCTGAAATTATAGCAAAGCAAAATTAAACCGAAACCTGTAAACTCGTGAAGCACTTAAAATGTGGAATCTACATCCTTTTATAAAAGCTGTAACTTGTTCTGTGGAAGTACCTTACTATAGATAAGAACAATTGGAATAAGTATTTTGAAAACTCGGTCGTGGTGGCTTTGACAGATATCGGGTAACAAAGTTGTGATAAATAGCTGCTGAGTGACGTCATACTATAAAGTGTGATGTTTTATATTACACTAGCGACCCGCCCCGACTTCGCACGGGTGCAATGCTAATAATAAATACACTACAGAAAAACTGTGAACGTTGTATATAAAAACATAGCGGCCCGCTCTGGCTTCGCACGGGTATAAAATATACTATAGCCTATGTCACTCACTGAAAAAATGATTAAAATCATCCAGTAGTTTTGATTTATTCATTACTGCCCGTGGCCCGCACGCGTTAAATTTGGAGTAAAACAATAGGGATGATGACTGGGTAAAGAAAATGAAATTCTATTTTGTCCGTCAATCAGGTAATACAAAAATATTAGATACGTATTTTTTGTTTTATCAAGTAAACAAAAATATACTTAGTTAAAACGCATTAAAGTTGGAGAGTGGGGGCTAACTACGTCACAACTAGGTATAAAATGTACTGAGCTGTGACGTCATGCGCTATTTCAACTCTAAATAACTCCGTAATTTTACGATTACGTGAAAAAAGAAAAAATACATGTCAAATACTTTTTTATTAATCTACCCGATAGACAAATAAAAAAAAATGAGTCACCATCCCTATTCCCCTTTCCCTATACCATGAAGATTTCCTGCTATCTTTGGAATATCTAAATTCATGCACTACATTTTTACTTATTTACTTTTTACATTTTTACCTATTTATTTTATTTTTACAACAATTAATATATTACAGAATGTCTTTATACAAGGTGTTGTTTTGCATCCTCGTCAAATTCAAGGAGGTAACTATGCTAATGATTCTCGTCCCGAATCAATAATAAAATGGGTAGGTAATTTTTATTTTTTTCCTTATTTACGGAAATCGGTAAGTTTTTTTTATTATTTTATTTTCCTTTATTGGCCAACCAACAATTGTTTACACTTTAACAATTTTAAGTGTCTATCTACCATAATTTAGGATAATGTAACAATTTTTTACAGGTTAGCACCGCATGCCCCATAAACATAATAGGTGTGCCACAAGCACTGTACTATAAAATTAAAATTAATATCTAATTAACTAAAACTAACAATTTTAAATTAACATATGTGTACATTATATATAAGACCAACATAAACAGCAAAAGTAGGATTTAATAGATCAAAATTAACAGAGACACGAGAATTGGAAAAAAAAGAAACAATAATTAAATGTTACTTATAGTTGCGCTATGAAACTTGGAATATGAGTCAAAGTGCACGTCAACTAGATCACTGCAGCTATTTAACAATTTGCAAAGTCGAGGCACGACAGAGTTTGCACCAAGTATTGTTCTACGTAGTGGAGGGTGTAAGGGGGTAATAGGAGCACGTGGAATTCTAGCAGGAGCCCGAAACTGAAACTTAGATAGTAATAGGGGACAATCAATCTTGCAACGGAGTAGCTTATATATGAAACTGGAATCTATGCTAATTCTGCGTTTCTCCAGTGTGACCATCTTAAAATAGGATAGTCGGGCTTCGTAAGATCGTATCCTTTTTGCGATTCCGTTGGCATAGGCTAGATGCCAGAGGAACCTCTTTTGGATTCGCTCCAGTCGAAGGATGTGCGTGGAGTAATGAGGTCTCCAAATTGTACTACAGTATTCTAAGATACTACGAACGATACAGTTGTACAACAGGATTTTTGTCCGATTGCGCTTAAATCCAGCAACATTCCTAATTACAAATCCCAGCATTCTGGAAGCCTTTTTGATGACGTTTTCAACATGAGGTACAAATGTCAAGCCGCTGTCAAAGACAACTCCTAAGTCCCTTATTTGATTTATCTCTTGGATAACATTAGGGCCAACATTATATACACTAGCCGTCAATTTCTTTTTCCGGGTGTACTTAACATGGTAGCACTTTTTTACATTTAAGCTCATGTTATTTTCGTTACACCATTGGACTAGCGAGTCTACGTCCCTCTGAAGCAATTTTACATCGTTTTCAGATTCGATTATCCTAGAGAATTTCAGGTCGTCTGCATACATATAACATTCTGAGAATCTTAGGCAGTTCAGGATATCGTTAATGAAAATAATAAATAGAACCGGCCCAACATGTGAGCCCTGGGGAACCCCTGAGGAAGTCTTGTAGGTTCCAGATTCAAACCCATTAACTGCAACAAAGAAATAACGATTTTCGAGATAAGACTTTAGCCAATTGTAGAGTGTACCAGTGATTCCATACGCAGATAACTTCGACAGAAGTATGTGGTGAGGAACGCGGTCAAAAGCTTTGCTAAAGTCTGTGTAAATAACATCAATCTGCTTACCGCTGTCAATGGCATCCGATAGCATCTCTGTTAATGTTGCTAGATTAGTGCAAGTAGACCTAGAGCCCACAAAGCCATGCTGAGAAAAGCTTAAATACTGTTTGAAGTGTGTCTGAATGTATGGACAAACGAGGGATTCAAAAACCTTGGCAAAAGTTGACAGTATTGAGATAGGTCTATAATTTTTGACGTTGTCCTTTTCATCACTCTTATAAATTGGAATAACTTTTGCTTTTTTCCATAAATCTGGGAAAATACCAGAGCTAAGTGATTTGTTAAAGATCAGTGTTAAAGGGGATACCAAAGCGCGGGCACACTTATAAATAAATATTGGCGGAATACCATCGGGGCCAGCGCCTTTACGTAGATCCAATGATTTTAGCTTGTTCAGTACGCTCTCGCTAAGTTTGAACCACCCGTGTTTTAAACGCGGCCCGCCTGGTTCTTGCTCTATAACCTCGCTTACACACATACAAACAATCTCAAACGTTTATTTTATAATTTCTTTTTGCCTAAACCACGTTAAGGGGGTTATTCTGAAATATTGACAAACATAAACAACCAAAAAATTCAGCTTTTATTAATAATTAACTAGGTATCGTAATTTTAATTGATTATTTATGTCTTTTGTGACATCCTCCTGTAATTTGTCGAGGATGCAAAACAACACCTTGTATACAACGTTCACAGCTTTCTTGTCATTAGACAATACAAACATCCCGCCCCGGCCGGGCGGCCGGCCGGTACCGGCCGGTACCGTCGCAAACGCTACGTCCCGCAATTTTTAAATCTGTAATATCTTCGAAAATATTCATTTAAATCATATGCTGTAAAGAGCTATATAGATCTATATTAAATCAACAATGTATTTAAGGTATTTAATTGGATAAGGATTAATGCTGTATTGGTTAAAATCGCTTCGAAAATTACCCATAATTGTCGTAAAAAGTAAATGACAAAAAAATGTTATTGTAGGATATCCATAAGAGATAGACATATACCATCGCGGAGTTTTCTGTAGACCTTTTCAATGTGTACAATACTTAGTACATTATTTTGATAAATCTCGTAGGGTTCAGCCTGCGTTTGCAGGGTAAGCGGAAAAAATGTAATTATTTACGACATCACATTAGAAACCTCAAAAATAACAGTATTTCTCCACTATTCAATGGATGTTATTATACATATAAAACTTTCTCATTAAGCACTCTATCTATTAAGAAAAACGCATCAAAATCCGTTGCGTAGTTTTAAAGATTTAAGCATACATAGGGACAGAGAAAGCGACTTTGTTTTATACTATGTAGTGATAGTGATAGTGATAAGCGCTAGTCTAATGACTCACCTCCTGCACTGCCAGACATCACTTTGTGATGGGAAGCCCCTTCACACTTTTATAAAATGACGTAGGTCTGGCGGTCACGGGATCCCCCTCTATTATTATTACACGTAGCTCGTAGACCATTCACGTTAGTCGCAAAAATCCTAAACTGTGATATCGACGCACGTTTTCATTGGTACGTTATTGCTGAGGGTGCGAGAGGCCGCCAGTGGCTGCGAGCGGCGACACGACAAGGTCTCGACAGCAGCAGAGTGGAGCACAATGGAAGCAATAATCCGCTGACTCAGATTAAACAGCTCCTTGACCCTATTCGCCGAGAGACTCCTCGCCCCCATCCAGAACAATGAACACCTATAAACATTATTTATAATGCCGAGATACCGATAGGGTTGTCCCTATCATGCCTAAAACACGTAATATAATACTTACTGTCTACGTTAGGATTCAGCTCGTCTGTTCACCTTTGACTGAAAATTCAAAAATTCTGTGTAACATTTGGGCGAGTCCCATTATTTTTTTACGTAAAATACTTACCTACTTACTTCCTGTAAAAATCTCTTTCAGTACTCTTGTTTGGTTCGTTCGTAGAATGTTGTCCTGTATTTTGTAAATACGAAACAAAAATATTTGTCTGTGTCTGTGTGGCGTCTATATAATAATATGTTCACTACATGCGAGTGTTGCAAGTATCGAGTGTGGAGTGTGGCAACCCTAGCCGAGTCCCTGCTCCGGGGACCCGCGGCGCCGCCTTACTATTTACCTTTTATGAGTTTCCACGCGTCACCTGACTTTTTGTACGGGACCCGCTGTCGAGATTAATAGGCCCTTACATTTTCTTACACCTACTAAATTCCCGGTTTATGCTGACATAAAACTGTTCGGGAACATTGACGTCGTGTACGCTGTTACCGAACAATAAGCTGATTTATCTTATTAGAGTTACATTCATGGTGCTGCAAGTCTGTTGATTTAGAGTGTCTCTCTTATAGGACTCTTATTATCAGCATGTGTTAGACGACTTTGAAAAAGCATAGTCTCTCGGTAGATGCACCTTGTAACGTAAGCACTATGCAAAAGTACTTTTTATTATTAAGCTTTAAAGAGCAGTTCTCGGAAAATATCTGTCGTAAATTCGTAGTTAGTTTTAAAACGAACAGCCCCCTCCGCCCCTCGCTGACGGCGCGTGGCCCCGGCCGTGCCGGCTGTATGCTAAGCCGCTACTTGCGCCTGCCTCCGGTACGCGCCGGTATCTGCTAACATAATACTCCGCCGAACAATGCATTCGCATTGTTCATATTACGACACAGTGCACACTCAGTGCTAGAGGAACACCGGCCGCCGGAGCTTCGGTGCCGCAAGTGTTCTTTATGAGTATTCACATATTCTATGGCCACCAACAGGCGCGCGCCGTACAGACCGGTTACAAAAATCTTCCTTTCACATTTTCATTATGTAAGTGTAGACACTATCAAATATCATTTCGTACAAAACGTGGCTCGAAGGTTCGAAGCCGTACATAACAAAGTACTTGTTGCCGCATTGGTTTGGATGGTTTTTTTTTTTAATAATAAAAGATGTGTGTTTACATATATTTAAACTCACATTCACAAACAGGCAGACCCGGAACAACTATCTGTAGGCCATACAAATATTTGTTACGTACGGGGATCGAACCCGCGACACGCAGCGCAGCAGTCGGTCGCTCAACCACTGCGCCAACCGTGCCGTCAAACAATGGCGCGTCTACTGACAGTACGTAACGGGTACATGTAAGTACAAGTACGTACTTCTATTGTAATATCAGTTTTCAGAGCGTCTAAAAGCCTTTGAGGGTAGCGTGACATCGAGCGCTCACAAAGGACGTCAAGGGTCGCGCACGATCGGTCAGCCTGACCGCGCCACAGCCGCGCTACAGACACGGCAAAACCGCGCGTTCGTGCCAGTACGACCACTGTATCATTTACGCTGCGACTTCACTGTTTATATAGTAAACAGTAAAAAGTAAAAAAACGAAACGAATGTATCGATTGTGCAGTTAACGTAGCTTGTAATTGTGACGGCACCCACAAATTACTCCTAATGTAGGAGGCTTCACAATCGGCAGATACATCACCTATCAACTTGCTACTATAAATATACTGCGGACAATGTGCAGCAGTATGTGTTTATAGTGTCATGTCTAATTATAGTAAGTGCAATGTCAATACATTGGAGACAGTGCGGGACAAAGCGCCGGCCGGTCTTACACTAACGACATCCTGTGCCCCCCCCCCCCCCCGATGGCACCAACCTACCTCACTGTACCCCCTCCGTCGTGCAGGAAATGAGAAAAGTTGGCGCTTCCAAGGTGCTCGTGCACCGCTACCACTTTTATTTACAGAACGACCTTTGAGACCATTTTCAATTTCACTCGAAGATCGTAAAGGCATAAGTTAAGTAAGACGTAAATATCGTTGACGATATTTACGTCTTACTTAACTTATGCCTTTTGTCATCTATATGAACATGTCATGTTTTCATAAATAAATTTGCAAATCAAAGTTATATTGTAATATACATACTGTTATAAATCCTGCGGTTTCATACCCAGTAAACACGAGATATTGGAGCCAATACTGCGGTAGCGGCAATAGTACAGGGCAAGCCGATAGGCATGCGTGGTGCGTCCACAGCAGCACCCAACGCAACAGAACGTTTGCATCCGCCATTGGCATTTTTTTAAGGAACCGGGATTTTAATTACCAAATCCTGGTTCTTTCGGTACTTTCGAGGAGAGATATATTTCGCGTTTAGAATTTTCTAATTATATTGTTTAAAGCGTGTCCGACCGTATAAAGCGTGGAATAATCATCTGCCTAGCCTTTTCACCCATCGTCGGACCGACCTCGTCAAGCACGGCTTAACCTTAAAGATCGACCCGTGCGGCTGTTATTATATAGCCACTAAGCTACCATACACATGCTAATTTGTAGTATTAGAGTATGCTACTTTAAAGCATTCAACTAGCTGCTAATAATGAGCATGCTACATAGTAGCAAACCGATAAGACGTCAATACAGGGATGTTTAACTGAGACCGTTTCTGAGGTAGCTGCGCGGAATCATTGTGCTCTTGGCAATTAAGCCATTGGCTGATACCGATAGTGGTTATAGTGGTGGTGGTTATAGTGTGATAGTAGTGATTACCAAGAGCACAATCATCGCTCAATCAAGAACCTCGACCAATACCTGATGAAGCTCTCTTTAGGCAGCTGGATCAAGGGCAGGATATACAGAAAGCGGTACTCTTGGACACGGTTTATATTGATAGGTGGTTCCTTTCTTTGAAACCCTGACCGCCAGTGACTGCCGGTGACTGGTGACCGCCTGACGGGGATACCGGTGGGCTACAATGTTTTGGATTTTAAATGTATTTTTATTTATTTTTAAGGAATACCTCTCCAGCCTTGCCGGCTAAACGGTAAAAAACCCAGCTGGCCTCACAATGACGTCATCGAGCGTGTCAAGTGTCCTGCGCTCATAAAAAGCTTATCGCGCGAGTTCTATTAGCTCTTATCTCAAGCGGTAAACAGTTTCGGGTTCTTGATTAACGAGACCATGTATTACAATATAAACAAATGTTTTATAACTACTTGAGAATTATAAACATCGCATAGAATTCAGAGAGCTCGCCGCAAACATACTGTTGTCGTAGTTTGTTTTTTTTTTTTGGTAAAACTACTGAATCAATTTACACGAAACTTTAGATCTAACATAACAAATATACAAGTAATCTAATGACAGTTTTTTTTAGGAGGCCTACATAAATTATTCTTGCAAGATTCCAATTCAAACGTCTTATTAGAATCGGCCATTTTCTAACTGCGCTGTTCAATGTATGAAAATACTTGAAATATCAATAAATATGAATAAATATGCCTCGAATGCATGAAATAATGAATTATCACTATTTTTTCGCTTATTACTAATGTTTCCAAGACCATATTTCATTGTAAAAGAGTCAAATTCATATTTTCAATTTCGACTGACGAACTTCACAACAAAGGAAATTTTGGAGAAATTTTTGGGTCAAAAACATAATTTTTAGATATTTTTTCCAGCAAATGACTATCTAAAAAGTTACATTATACACTTATAACATACTATACATTTACTTACCAAAGTTTAACAACACAAAACACAAAAATTTCACTGCATTCCAAAACAAAACACCACCGTTCCACACTGGCCGCCATGACTCATTTTGACAGTCGACAAAGACGCGTTTCTTTATTTTTTTAATAATTTTGTGCAGTTGTTAGGTTGGTATGTTTGGTTTCATTTTAATCGAACTCTAGTTGGGCAGAGACGTAAATTTTTACAAACGAATTAGACCCTTACTCTACGTACGATAAGGGTTTAAGTTTGCTTGTACGAGGCGTTCCCATATGGGAACCTCGGGGCTCAACGGAATTGTTCGGCGTTCCCATATGGGAACCATGGGGCTGAAGAGGTTAAAAAATGTAGTTAATTTACATAGGAACAAATGGATTATTACCGCTGTCCACCCCCTGCTTGTCCACCCCGGGTGGACACGGGCACAACTTTCAGAAATAATTCCCACTGGCTCCGGGGGGTGGCCAGTGAGAATAATTATTAAAATAATTCACTATAGCCACCGCTGGTGGACACGGCTACAGCTTCTTTAATCATTTACAATGGCCAAGTCTAGTCTAGTTATTAAAACCAAACATTATCTTTGTCCAAATCTGACTGATAGACATTTAATGAACTTATTCTAGAAAATACTGATCACTGAAAATATATTTATTTTTTCGTTTGTTACTACGTTTTGGCTTTGCTGCATTTTTTCGCACAACGAATAAAAATGGGTCTTCTTGAATAACGTTTAAGGCTTGCAGCATGTTTGGTTTTATTTTACCTATTGCTTTATTAAGTTTATGGTGCCATCCTTCAACAGCATTAGTCGTGCGAGGCCTTTCTCCAAAAATACACCATTATTTTAAGAAGGTATCTGTCATCCATTGATCTTGTACGTTTGCAGATCCAAATACTTCTTCTACAGATCCTCCGTTTTTTTTTCTGTCTCTAGTAGTAGTGGAAGTACCGCAGACCGCAGTGCTACCTCTTGAATTTTAAACACATCTTCAAATGTTGTAAGTTTTAAATCACGTCCTTTACTCCATATCGCTTTTTTGAAATGTGTATTACATCCTTTCAATATTGCTGCAGGAAATGATGATCGATGGCCTTCATAGAGCTGTTTTCTCAAAGTCTATTGTAAATTTTCTTGGTTCCCATTGTGGAATCTGACTTTTAATCAAATGAAATAAAATGGTGTAAGACTTGTAAAGGTTTAAAGAAGTTGTAGTCGTGTCCATCAGCGGTGGCTACAGTGAACTATTTCAATAATGATTCTTACTGGCCACCCCCCGGGGCCAGCGGGAATTATTTTTAAAAGTTGTGACCGTGTCCACCCGGGGTGGACAAGCAAGGGGTGGACAGCGGTAATAATCGGAATTAAAGTTATAATATATTCTTATAATTTATTCATAGTTTGCGTGGAAAAAACAAAGGACAAGAAATAAATCGGTTTATTTGATAAGATTTTATTTTAATAATTTTATTTAGTATTATTTTACTTATCATTTCGGCTTTCTCTTACTTTCTCTGTTTTAACACTTTCAAGTCTACTATTCTATAAAGGTTTATTTAAAGTACCGAAAGTATCGTAAGTACCGGGAATCCCGGTTCTTAAGCCAGAACGTCCCAAAAATCCCGGTGCACAGTTCAACAGACCCGGTTCTGCATTCCCTGGTTTTAGCATTAGCAATATTCTATAGACAAAATTTAGTAGGTTCGAGTGCACAAAAAAAAACGTAATTGTAGGTTTTTTTTTATACTGAATAGGCCACAACTCGCCTGATGTGGCGCGATGTTGCCGCCTAGGTTGGACCACTCTTGCCTAAAAGAAAGAGATTCACTTGAGCTTTGAAGAGATCCAGATTATAGTGATCAGGGGACAGAGAAGCCGCCAGTGAATTCCGAAGACTGGCGGTTCGGTGTAGAAGCAAACTAAAAAACTCCGGTTAGACTGGAAGCCGACCCAAACATAGTTGGGTAAACTCTGGCAGATGATGAAGTAGGTAATTAAAAGTGCTTCAAAATAACGTTATTGTAAAGCTTAACAAACTCAGATTCAGATCTCGCGACTTAATTACATACTACTGAATAGTTTAAAACTGCTGTCAGTGACACAACGCGTCTTTGTGTGAACTCGTTAAGATAGCGATCTCTAGGAGTCTCATCATACGCGAGGACGTCTCCACTCCTCACGCGCACTCGTAGGTATTTGTGTCGGTACGATACGCGCGACTATTGTCATAAGTCGAGTAAACGCGCGCGTGGTGACGTGGAATCAACGGCTTACAGTAATCCCATAGGATCGAGCGCGAGCGACGCCCTACCTGTCGACACCTAATGTGCCCACACCCTAGCGGTACCCCACTCACATACTATACGACTGCTGTCTTTTTACCCAACTATGTAGTAAAGGGTATAACGCCTTTGTTAGGCCGCCTTGAGATTTATGAGATGGCAAAATTAGTTTCAACCAATTTTTGGTCGAGACAATTCAATTTAAAGAATTTCAGAAACAAGTGCTATAAAACGGCACTGCAAGGAGAAATATTAGATTCATTCTTTCATTTCGTACATCTGTACTGCAGAGATCTGCATTTTCTATAAGGGATTGTGAGGCTTAGTGCCGGCGTAATGAAATGGAAAGCATCAAGCTTTAACAGGCTAATAAACGAAAAGCTGGCAGTATTTAATGGCAGCTCTGAGCGCGATGCAAATTGACAGCAAAGTACATCAGCGTAGTGAACACGCCGCAGCCGCGCGGGACTGCGACCAACAATAAAAGCATTGACTATTTACTGAGTAATCGGATTAGCTCATACTAAGTCGGGAGCGAGCGAAGCGCGGACTGCGGACACGATTCAAATATGACATGTAATGCTTTGTAGCGAACTAAAACGGTAAGATTTTTTATAACACATTTGCTCGTAAAGGGTCTCTTATTTCACCAATTTCAGTATCGTAATGTATCTCATTACGCACTAGTACGGTAATGTAAAGTAAAACGCACGGTTTATCAAAATGCTCCGTCTAAAACGAACGGTACTTTTTTTAAATCTAGCAAAGAGTATTTATGTTAGAAAAGTGGTCAACATTTTATTATTCATAAAATTAACTTGGGAGATAAAATTTAATAAATAAACATTTAATTCTTTAATTTAGTTAATTTTGACCGTTAATTACAACCATTTATCTGTAACAAAACACAAAAATATGAATTTACTTTATTAGAAATACTGGCTGTTTTTGTGCCTTTGCCATAAAAAAAAGCGCTGATGCGCGCGCATCGCTAATTTCATAATTTGTACACAAGTCAAAATTATTCCGCGCGCTTTTTCTTTTCGCTGTATTGTTTTTATTTGAAAATGTCGCCCGAGTTTTATTTATTTCCTCGCAAATATGTTATAAAACGTCGTATGACATACGTGCGCTTTGATAATTACAGCCTCTGCTTTCTTGTAGCCCTCGCCTGCGGCTCGGGCTGTCAATATCGCCTCGGCTGTAATATTATCGCACTTATATCATAATGTACTATTCTTGTTCAGGACTTTTTAAGGGATTATTTCGTATCCTTGCCAGGAAGATAGACTCGACGTACTGTGTATGTCGGTTATTGTCAAAATTAAACGCAAAACAGGGTTATTTTTTCACATAGGACTTGTATAGTCATGCGATCTTCTGCAGTGTGCACCGTTCCGTATAAGCTGCATCCGACAGCCTTCTTGAGTGCGTCTGATCATTTTGTCAGCGGTCGGTCTTTAGCATGTTTCCTTCCACCATTCTAGAATCAAAAGCCTTTCCCGGTCATGCATATATTCAATCAACGCATAATGTCTGAATAAACTGAGGGCTCTGCTCCTAGCAGACGATAATTATCTGATCGCAATCATCATAAAAATTGATGAGAATGCTAGAGCTAGCTAGTGCAGTAGTATGGGCATATCTATCTTAGGAATTTGAAACTGCACACTTTTCGCAAACTCAAACTACAGACAACTCAATAGGTCAAACAGGATCTCATCACTAACTTTGAATACTTATGAGAGAGAGTGACCTGCCCTCCGTCAGCTAACGGCGCTGTCTCGCGGTATAAGTGCGCGAGTGAGGCGAAACGTAACGTCTTCGTGACGGGATACAGTTACCGCTCGGGTCCGCGCGCTGGACACGGCCGCGCTGTCCGGGCTAGTTAACTGTCCGGGCTAATTTACCTCTCGGTGTACAGTTACTTGGTCGTTAGAAACACGATACTTGTCGAGCATATAGCTAAGAAAAAGCTATAAGCTCGACAAGTATCGTGTTTGTGGTTAAGTACGTATCTTTTTCTTTTATTTAGGGATAACAAACAAATAAAATTGTACAATGTATGTACTGTTTAACGAATACCTTATGGATTTGGTCAGTCCGTCTACCGGTACGTCCGTATGTCACAGAGTTTTCACTCCGAGACTATTGGCACCACACAGTTGAAATTAGGAACCGCTACACAGATATGATGTGATATTATGAAAAAAATAAAATAAGGGTGGCCCTCCACACATGTAGTCAGAGGCCCATGGGCGGCATAAAAACTCTGAAACTAAACACCAGGTTAGGCACTAACCAGACGATAAAGAAGACAAGGGTGAAAAAAAAATCTACGTATATAAAAATCTACGTATATAGAATTCTACGTATATAAAAATCTACATATATAAAAATCTACGTATATAAAAATCTACGTATATAAAAATCTACGTATATAAAAATCTACGTATATAAAAACTTGAGAGGTGTCAAGGGACACCCGGATGGAACGAAGTTCCTTTCACGTACATAATATCAATACATTTTAGATTTAAGTTAGTGTGCGAAAAATAAAATATTTAATTTAAGGAAGATTAATCCTTAATTCGAAGCAATACGTCTTACTTAACTGCACAACCGAATTTGTACTTTGTAGTTCGGTCACTCAAAATAATAATCATATCTATCCTTACTCACATACACACACCCCAATTGTACGTAATTTAAGGAAATTTCAACTTTATTTTAAAGAAATAAAGCTTACAATAGCTTACTATAGCAAAAAGTGTCGTGACAACTTTTCGTAAGAATTTTTTCCGTCTAGCCCCCTTTCACAACGCGCGATAAGGAACTTCGTTCCAAAAATCTACGTATATAAAAATCTACGTATATAAAAATCTACGTAGATAAAAATCTACATATATAAAAATCTACGTATATAAAAATCTACGTATATAAAAATCTACGTATATAAAAATCTACGTATATAAAAATCTACGTATATAAAAATCTACTTACATAAAAATCTACGTATATAAAAAAACTGTGCACATGGTGTCTATCGATTGCTCTTCACAAGTGATAATGTTGATAATTTCTTGCAAAATAAATTTAATGACATATCTAATCGGTTGTTGAACGTGTGTCATATTAATGCTCAAAGTATTCCAAGCCATTATAATGAGCTGTACGACGCCTTTAAAAACAGCAACGTTAACGCCATCCTGGTCTCCGAAACTTGGCTCAAACCACACTTCCTGTCCACTACTTATCCTCTTACTGGTTTTATTCTTGTACGGAATGATAGGATTGGGGTGGTGTTGCTATATACCTCCGAAGTGACTTTCCGTTTAAAATACTTGCCACTTCCTCATCACCCTATTCAGCTTCTGCGGAGATAATTTTCTTGAAGTCTGTGTCAAAGGAGCCAAAACCGTTATTGGTGTTGTTTACTGTCCTCCCACGGTTGATTATTTCACTGAATTCGAAACAGTACTTGAATCTTTGGGTTCAGAGTATGCACATCACATCATAATGGGTGACTTCAACCCAACAAACCTCCTTGCCCGCATCGCCCCTAGAACCCGTAAACTCCTTCTCTTATCGAGTCGGTTAGTTTGCACGTGTTGCCGCTCCAACCTACTCATTATAGCACTGTCGGTGAAAACACCTGGCTCAATCTGATCCTCACCTCGAATCCTGCCCTCGTATCCTGTCATGGTCAACCTGACGCTCCTGGCTTTTCTCATCATGACATGATTTTCCTTTCTTATATCCTGAAACCTCCCAAACCTAAACCCAAATTTCGGTACAGGCGTTGTTTTGCGCGGATGAATTTCGAAGAGCTTAGGAAGGACGCTTCTGCGATTGATTGGGAGCCTATGTTGGAACCCTCTTTAGTTGACGATAAGGTTACGATTTTTAATGATGTTGTGGTCAACCTCTACAATATCCATGCTCCAATCAAAAAAGTCAAGTTAAAACGTCCTCCTGCTCCATGGATGACAAGAGGGATACGGATGGCAATGCGACGCAGGGACCGAGCATTCCGAAAATTTAGGAAAGATCGTACTGACGAGAACTGGTCATTCTACAAGGTTGCAAGGAATAGATGTAATCAGATGATACGCAATGGTAAACGCCGCCACATCCTGGATAATATTACTTCTTCCTCTTCTGCCGATATCTGGAAATTTCTTGGAACTCTAGGTATCGGCAAACCGCGACATTTAGACCTTCCTAACTCTATTGACCTGGACGAGCTGAACCGTCATTTTTCTACTACTACCACCATGGATCGCTTAACCAAGCAACAAACTTTGTCCTTAATTCAAGTCAAGTCAAAGCATTTATTTCAATTAGACCATTACAGGCACTTTTGAACGTCAAAAAAACAAAATAAAACGCGAAGCTACAGTCCCAGTCACAAGGCATAATAACTTCTGAAAGTACTGTAGTTGCCCATCCATGCTTCATTTCTGGTCTAACGCGTCCACCTATTAACCACTCCTGCTTCGTTCCAGTTGAGCCGGGAGAAATCAAAAAGATCATTCTTCCTACCCATTTCCGTCCCATTTCAATTCTTCCCTTCCTATCCAAAGTGCTGTAGGCCTGTGTGCACAAACAATTTTCTAGTTTTGTCCACCGGAACTCGCTTATCAGCCCTCTTCAATCTGGATTTAGGCCCGGGCACAGCATATTTTCCGCTCTTCTTAAAGTAACTGGTGATATTAGGGCAGGCCTGGAAGACACCAAAGTTACTGTACTAGTGCTGGTCGATTTCTCGAATGCCTTCAATAGCATGAGTCACGATATCCTTTAACCTCTCCAGCCCCGTGGTTCCCATATGGGAACGCCGAACAATTCGGTTGAGCCCCGAAGTTCCCATATGGGAACGCCTCGTACAAGCAAACTTAAACCCTTATCGTACGTACAGTAAGGGTCTAATTCGTTTGTAAAAATTTACGTCTCTGGCCAACTAGAGTTCGATTAAAATGAAACCAAACATACCAACCTAACAACTACACAAAATTATTAAAAAAATAAAGAAACGCGTCTTTGTCGACTGTCAAAATGAGTCATGGCGGCCAGTGTGGAACGGTGGTGTTTTGTTTTGGAATGCAGTGAAATTTTTGTGTTTTGTGTTGTTAAACTTTGGTGAGTAAATGTATAGTATGTTATAAGTGTATAATGTAACTTTTTAGATAATCATTTGCTGGAAAAAATATCTAAAAATTATGTTTTTGACCCAAAAATTTCTCCAAAAATTCCTTTGTTGTGAAGTTCGTCAGTCGAAATTGAAAATATGAATTTGACTCTTTTACAATGAAATATGGTCTTGGAAGCATTAGTAATAAGCGAAAAAATAGTGATAATTCATAATTTCATGCATTCGAGGCATATTTATTCATATTTATTGATATTTCAAGTATTTTCATGCATTGAACTGCGCAGTTAGAAAATGGCCGATTCTAATAAGACGTTTGAATTGGAATCTTGCAAGAATAATTTATGTAGGACTCCCAAAAAACACTGTCATTAGATTACTTGTATATTTGTTATGTTAGATCTAAAGTTTCGTGTAAATTGATTCAGTAGTTTTACCAAAAAAAAACAAACTACGACAACAGTATGTTTGCGGCGAGCTCTCTGAATTCTATGCGATGTTTATAATTCTCAAGTAGTTATAAAACAGTTGTTTATATTGTAATACATGGTCTCGTTAATCAAGAACCCGAAACTGTTTACCGCTTGAGATAAGAGCTAATAGAACTCGCGCGATAAGCTTTTTATGAGCGCAGGACACTTGACACGCTCGATGACGTCATTGTGAGGCCGGCTGGGTGTTTTACCGTTTAGCCGCAAGGTTGGAGAGGTTAAGCCATTTTATCCCATGTTATGGTCTCTCCTGGAGCACTGGAATGGTTCTCATATTACTTTCAGGAACGTCAGCAGTCAGTTCATGTTGGGGATTCCTCATCATGTTGGTGTGATCTGGAAACTGGTGTTCCTCAAGGCGGTATTCTTTCTCCTCTTCTATTTTATATTTTTATTAATCTCCTTACTTTTGAGCTTCAGTGTGCGTATCATCTGTATGCAGATGACTTGCAGTTGTACTGTCAAGGAACGGTTGACGAAATATCAGATCTGATCGACAGTTTAAATAGGGAACTGTTGGCAATTAAAACCTGGTCCGATAAATTTGGTGTAGCAGTTAACCCTAACTAACCCTAAATGTCAAGCGATCATTATTGGGACTTTTGGCAGTCTTAATAAGTTAGATGGTACAACCTTACCACCAGTTCTTTTCGATGGTACGGTCTTTCCTTTTAGCACGGATTTAAAGGATAGGCTAGGCTTGCATATTGATAATACAATGAAATGGCATACTCAAGTCGCTCGTGTCAGCCAGAAGGTTACTGGTACGTTACGAGCTCTGTACCGTTTGAGAAACTTTTTACCATCGAATACGAAAACAATGCTTATACAGTCCATAATTTTCCCTATCATAGATTATGGAGATGTGTGCTACTTCGACCTGAATGCAGATCTTCTCGACAAACTTGACCGCCTTCTGAATAACTGCATTTGATTCGTTTTCAATCTGCGTAAATACGATCATGTCTCTGAGCAGCGGTCTCTTCTTAAGTGGTTGCCCATACGTCAGCGCAGGGAGCTAAGGGCGCTAACCACCTTGTTTTCTTTTCTTGTTTCTCCCACTTCCCCCAGCTACCTCGCCCCTCACTTTCAATACATTTGTGCCAACCATAATAGGAGTCTGCGCTCCGCACTGACTTCATTCACCGATCATTCTTCGTCCAATCTATATCTATGTGGAACGCGATTCCCCAGGAAATCAGGATGGCTACGAATCGCCTATCTTTAAAAATTAAAGTTCGCGAGTATTTTCGGAAAAAGCTAGCAGTATCGTCACATCGTTAATATTTTCCCTATAGTTTGTCCTTTTATATTATTATTTATATTCTGATATATATTTATAGTATTTTGATATATTTTTATAGTATTGTATATATCCTTTGTAGTGTGTTTTAAAATTCAATGTATAATAATTTATAGATATATAAAGGGTGTAAAACACCTCTTAACGAAACCGAAAGACACTAGTTCTCCCACGTCATTGCGATCATTTTTTTGTTCTACACCATACCTGGGAACCTTCTAGTTACGGAGATATTAGGGGTCAAAGTTCCAACTTTTTGACAAGTATTTTTTTTAATACAAGTTTTTAATGTAAGATTTTTACTTTAAACACCTCCACGACCCCCGTACTATTCAATCCGTCCATCAGCACAATGTTTTGAGTGCGTTACATTGAGTTCTACCACAAAACATGATTTTACACCCCCCAAAAAAAAGTCGTTTCCCAGCAATATTTTTTGCGTAAAGTTACTTAGTTTCATGAATAGAATAGATAAGAATATTTATTTGCGTAAAACATGGTATACAAGGGTGTTAAATACAAATTGAGGCACAAGCATGTTTAGCTAGGATAAAACATAGCATGCAAAATTTTAAAAACAAGTTAAGCAACAACATGTACAGAACATGTACAGAATGCTTGGTTGACGGCTTCGTGATGAGGTGATTTACACGGTGTATACACCTACCACTGTTTGTCTCTGCCTCACCCAAAGGTTGACTGGTAGAAAATGCCTATGTCATTAAGTCCGCCTCTGTACTATGTGCTTGAAGTGTTAAATAAATAAATAAATAATGAGATTTCTTACATGCTTTTTTCCTTAAGTCAATGGTGGATGAGATATTTGCTTCCAAAGTCTTGAAAATTGACAAAGTTTGAGTTCTCTCGTCCAACTTCTAAAGTTAGAGGACGAAAATTCAAAAAAAAATTAGGTGTCTAGAGAGTGTATCACGAGTCGATACACGGAAGCAGTAGTCGCAGTACAGTTTTGTCGCACAAGCGTTAATCGCAGCTTGTGCGACAAAACTGTACTGCGACTCACTTTAGGTCGAAAAGACGCTTGTGCGACAACAGTTTGTCGCACAAACGTCCATAGCTCGACATCACCCTAGTGCGATAAACTGAAGATCGACATCACGGTGGTGCGACATGAATCTAGTGATAACTAAATCAAAGTCAGCTTATTTGAGAGAGGACATAATAACATGTTCTCACTGAAAATTTTGTGAACTAATTTAAATAAATTTCGATGAAAATTAGTTTCAATAAAATTTGCAAAAATGTCCCATATTTCGAATATTTTAATGTAGTTTACAAAATATGGGACTTTTTCATCAAAACAAAACAAACAAAACAAAAATCATTTATTTGCTTGAATAAGGTACAGAAGGTTCTTAACATAAGTATAAGTATCTCTTATTCTGCCATTTATTTCGGCGTGCAAATTTTACATAAAAATTATTTATAATATGAATGATGAATTGGAATAATGCATGCAGTTAGTAAATTTTAATATATTCAAATTCAATATTTAATGATAATTTAATTCTAATTTTTAATAATTCATATTGTGACAATCATTGACACTACAATTCATGACCTACAACTTATAATCTAGGAACTCAAGTACACTATAAAAGCATTTATCAATTAATATTTTTGTTAAAATACGCTTAAATTTAAAAAATGGAAGTGTCGTTATGTTACTTGGAAGTCTATTATACATTTTAATACACATGATGTAGCTGTTGTTCGATGTGAGTGTCAGATTCGTCTTCGGTTTATAGAGCTTGTTGGTATTGTGTGATCGAGGGGCATAGTAACTGCTTGCTTGATGAAAAAGACTCTTGTGTTTGAACACAAATATACAGGCTTCCAAGATATAAATGCACGGTAAAGTGAGTATCTTATACTTTCTAAAGAATGGGCGACAAGAATCTATTTGTTTCAACCCAAATATAGCCCTTAAACACTTCTTTTGCATAACAAAAGCTTGATCAATTTCCACACAGCGACCCCAAAGAATGATACCATACCGCAAAATGGAGGCTATATACCCGTGATATGAAGTAATTGCAGCGCTTCTTGATATCTCGCTGCTTATACGCCTCAGAGGGTAGACAAAACTATTAATTTTACCACAAACTTCATTGACATGGCTTTTCCAAGAGCAAAATTTATCTAAGGATATTCCAAGAAATTTAATTGTGTCAGTTTCAGTCAGGACGTTCCCTTTATATACTATATTTAGGTTCAACGGTTTTGTTCGGTAGGTATGAAATTGCATAAATTTTGTTTTACTAATGTTGACCTTAAGATTGTTTGCTTCTAGCCACTCTATGGATGTTTGTAGGACCGAGTTTATTTCCTGCTCATAAGATTTTTTGTCCTCACCTTTTATTATAATAGTAGTATCATCAGCAAATAGTACACACTTATGATTCAAAATATTTACAAAATCATTAATGTAGAGCAAGAACAGTGGGGGGCCTAAAATACTGCCTTGCGGCACGCCGTAACTATTTGACAAAAACGAAGACTGAAATAATTCTCGCGTTTTGGATTGATCATTATAACTCGATACTTCCACTGCCTGTACTCGATCAGCTAGATATGACTTCAACCATTCGTAAGCTTTACCTCTTACTCCGTATCTGTAGACTTTTTCTAATAACCGTTCATGACTGACATGATCAAACGCCTTACTCATGTCCATAAAGAGTACCGAAACTGGAATTTTATTATCAATAGACTCCGTAATAGATCTTATTAATTGAAAGGCTGCCAAAGATGTGCTTCTATTCTTGCGAAAACCATTTTGTTCATCCTTTATAATTTTGTGTTTTTCAATGAAATTTGTTAACTTGTTACAAAAGACTTTCTCAAAAATTTTAGAAAATATAGGTATTAATGCAACGGGCCTGTAATTGTCCATTTGTGCTTTATTTCCTTTTTTATACAATGGTTTTACTAATGATCTCTTTAATATATCAGGGAATATTCCCTGTTCTAATGAGAGATTAATTACATATAAAAGAGGTTCCAGAATCATATTTACTGATAATTTTACAATGTCAGTGCGAATTTCATCATAACCACTTGCTTTCGAATCATTTAAAGACATCACGATTTTTTTTAATTCACTGCTTTCCAATGGGTAGAGAAACATAGAATTGCCGATTGATTCAATATTTTCCATACGATTTAATCTAGAATGATCTGAACTGTCAGAGTTAATATTCCTAGTAACCGAGTTAATAAAAAAATTATTAAATTGATTTGCAATAGAGTCAGGACTGACATAGTCGTTGTTGTTAATTGTAATCATCAAACTGCAGCAGTAACTTTGTTTTTCATTATCATACTATGAAAAACAAAATTAGTATTGCTTTTGAGTGTATATACATTTACATAGGAATGAACGTTAAAATATTGTTATTATTTTGATTGGTGCTACGGAACCCTTTGTCTGCGAGTACGACTAGCACTTAGCCGGTTTTTGTTTATGCAGGGTAGTAGTATGTACACGTACTTAATTAATGAATGTTATATTCTTAAGAACGTAAAGTTTTACCTCACTATCCTTTCACCTTTTAATGCATTAAACATTTATAAATAACTGAATAGTCGACTATTTAATTCCTGAACGTAATTACGTGTTGAGTACGTGAATATTCAGTAATCCGATATTCAGTAATAAAATATCATTGAATTTGAATTGTATTTATCCTCATTCACTTGTTCTCAGTACAGATGTCATTGTGCGATCGTCCAATTACCACAAACAGTTCAGTTCGCGAGCGTGCGGGGCGCGGGGTGCAATGGTCCCACGTTGGGCGCCAGTGATCGCACCCCGTGAAATTAGAAGCCTAATCAACATGGCGAGCCATAAAACTTAGCATGGCGTGAACACAATTATTCTAAAGGGTAAAGCCAAAGACTCAGCTTTTGTGATCTAGGAGGAGGGTTCCACCAAGGAGGGCTATTGTACTGTGACATACATTTCCGATTATTAGGTTTCAGTATATCAAAGGACGATCGAAGACCCTTATATCGGCACAATTCCAATGCAATCATAAACATCTTAAACATAATTTATTGTTATACCTTGAAATTTAAATCGCGTACCGAGCTACCGGTCTGAAGCTTTATTTATTGGCTCTTAATCAATCAAGTAACTCTATTGGAGCCTTTGTGTGTGAGCAAGCAGTCGAGTGGCCACGTATCGGCGCGCAATAAGCTCTTCTTTCGTAACGTTCTGCCTGCTCAGCCCTCCCCCCCTCCCGTACACCGCTCGCCTCACCCCGTGCCCACTAATTGATCCTTTGATTGAGATGGCGGCGGTATCTTGAGAATTAATATACACCACGAGATACAATATCGACCTTCTCTCTCAATATGGATTAGAAGAACGCTAATTACCAGTCTCTTACAAATATTGAATGAGTTTATTTTGATAAGGCATTACTGAAGTAATGTTCATTGTACGGATGTAGTAGCAGTAAAACTTTATTGTTTTTAGAAGTTAGCATTTAATTCTTTCATAATAGTTACTAGCTTCTCCCCGCGGCTTCACCCGTGTTGAGTTCGGCAATTGCACACGTGTGTGTTACCCCCGCAAAGCGACCACGAAAACTACACCCATGAAGCCATTGAGTCGCGCAAGTGTCTTTTCGTGCAAATGGGTTCCTGCGAGTATCCTTCGCGCAAATTGCCCAGATCCCCTTGAAGTATGTATATGGAGTTATTTTTAGCGTATTTTTCCATACAAAGGTGCTAACACTTCAAAAACAAGTATATGAATTTTCATGCCTCTAACTTTAAAAATGACCGATTTTCATCCCTTATTTTACCCCTTTAGGGTCGAATTTTCGAAAAACCTTTTCTTAGTGGGTACCTGCTCTTCACAAAGAACACACCCACCAAATTCCAGGTCCCTAGAAGCACCGGTTTCAGTCAGTAAGGACTTTGTCAGGACTTATATACATAAAGATAGATTGAAGATGTGATTTTAATGCAACCGATACCATATCAATCTAATAGGGTATATTGTTATTTAACCAATGAAACTAAAAATTGAGTAAACAGGGCCAATATTCGGTACATTATCCGCACGGAACAAATATTTGTATGGCCTACAGATAGTTGTTCCGGGTCTGGCTGTTTGTGCATGTGACTTTAAATGTTTATAAACGCACCCACGATACAGGAGAAATTCCTAGTGTGGGGAAACGTTTTTTTTTTATTAAAAAAAAATATCATTCTGTTTACCCCTACAGTACAATTACTAGTATCGAACATAATTTTCAAGTACAGTGTTCCCAGTAACTGGGTTGTCACGGTCAGATAGGCAGTCACTCTTTATAAAATACTGGAATACAGCTTCATTGAATTAGATTGGAAGCCGACCCTAACAACCGGTCGTTAAACTGAGAACATTCGAATACAATATTCACAATTTCACATTATCCTGTTCGGAAAAGTAGATAATCATAATTTTCACTTACCAACTTACAGATTCATGAGCGAGTATCAGAGGCATGCTCGATGCATCGGCACGTCTGACACAGTCATAAATCGCGGGTGGAGGCAATATGTCGTGCGCGGCGTCACAGAGCCACGGGCTCGAGTGCTGCGTCACATGCTCGGTATGAGCTCTAGCGCTGCCCCATCTGCTCACACGCCTCAGCGGACACCGTGCAGACCGCTCGCGTTCGATCAAACACACTGCTCTATGCAATTGGATTAGTCACATGTGATTAAATTCGCAGAATGTTCCTATAAACCTGTGTAATGCCGGAGAATTAAATAGATCAAAATCAAAATATTTTTATTTCACTTATGCCTAGATCCACATGAAACAAGCATTTGACATTTGCCACATATCAGAATTATACCGTGATTCACAGTTTTATGTGCACGCATAATAAACCAAAAGTTTGAGTTCATAGAGTTTAATGTAAGAACTGTGTCTTGCAAACTCTATGAAATGATTAAGTTGTAGCTGACATTTTGCATTGCATACCTCAGATTAAGGTGAAAGCAGGCGAACCCGATCCCACTCCCCCGCGCACACTCTAACTCCTTTTGTTTAAAGCTTCAGCACTCATAATAAACACTCTACGGAGCACACGATCAAAGATAACTCCAACCACACCGTCTCTGAAATTCTGACCATCGTTTAGGGCGATGTAACCGTACGATATAGGTGATAGAGCCCATATTTGCACCCCAGGGTGTGCTGGCGTAAGCTCTACAGCAGCGTTATGTAAGGGTAGCGCTTGATCACCAAAACATGAAGGTGTAGAAGGACTACATGATTCCACCACCCATCCTTGGAGTAAGACTGATGTGATTCTTGGAAACGTGGAACTTCTGAACATCGGTCGTGTCGTTCTGTTATGAGTTATTATGCAACGTCAATACACTTGGTTTTATTGCAGACGCGATACCTCGGCTTCGCTCGGGTTACAGCCTCGTCCAGGTCGCAGGCGGCCCCCCTCGACCCCCGCACCCCGCACCCCACACTCCTTCGAGCTGACCTTTATGTTATACTACACCGTAAAACGTTAGTGCTCACCGTTACCAGCGTCATTTGTTACTTTCCTCTAATATCGGTTTCCGCAGGTGTTGTGTGTGTGACGCTGCTTGCATATTGACTATGATTACTCAATATTCAGTTTAATAACACTGTCAGTGATTGTGATTGGGATGTTCGTGTGAATGGTTTAGAGCCGGAGCATCCCACAATTTGATATCGATAGAAACATATGCGTACCACATATCGACGATAACCAGAAGCGTTGGACACCTTGTCACTACTTGAGTGAGGACTGTTAAATGATGTTTAAAATTAAAGAGCGCTATAGATCAGATTTATGAAATCAGAATTGAATGAGGATCAAACAAGGGTCCATCTCACGTTTATGTTCAGATTTCAGAACACATAGCCACCCGACATAGATATTTGTGTAGCCACGTATTTCAGCCAAAGCGTTTCGGCCGTCATAAGGGAAAATCGTCTCTCCGTCGATATAGTAAAATTTTCCTCGAAACGATTTTCTCTCGTTGGAAGGAAAATGCTTTTAGATCACATTCAACATCAGACGTGAACTGAAATCACAACTGAGACTTGGTGTGGTATGTGCAGAACTTTTATATTTGTAGTTTGATAGAATGTCACTTGTACATTATTTTGCATTTTGAAGTGAAACTTCTTATGCGACTTCCAACAAGTTTAACGCTAGCATTTCTAAAACTCTCTAAGAGATGGCAGTATTACAAGATTTGTGACTACGTAGTTCTACTAGGTACGCAAGATGGCGTGCTAACAGTCATGCATTCGACTCTTCGGTGTGACCAGCCTTCGCTCAATTTCCATGAGTAGAATAACCTCGATAAACATATGTGTAGGATCAGGAGAGCCGAGGGGTATCTCGTCAGGGTTTTGCGTTCCCATTTTACCGGGATAAACAAGACTGTATTATGAATTACAGAGTTTTAATAATCTTATTTGACAACCAACTCCGACATATGTAATAGTTATGTAATAAAAATAATACGACAAGAAAACAACTAAATATTATTTAGAAGCTCAATAAAATAAAGAGAGTGAATGTGTGGCACCCGAACGCATGCGTGTAGTATTACGAAGTTTCACTTGTTCCGCGCGGAGGGCCTCCACGCACTACTTTTTTAATTTTCTTGCTTGCTTGCACTATTTTTTATAGTCTTCTTACATAATTCGGTAGAGCAGCGGTGGTCGAGTGGTGACAGCCCCGACTTACGAGCAGTAAGTCGTGGGTTCGAACCCAGGCAGGTCATTACTTTGTGTATTTCATCACCGCTGCTGTCAAAAACGGTGAAGGAAAACATCGTGAGGAAACCAGCATGTCCTAAAACTAAAAATTCGAAGACATGTGACATCTACCAACGCGCACTGGGGCCGTGTGGTGGATTACAGCCCACTCCCTCTAATAGAGAGGAGGTTTGTGTCCCAGCAGTGGGAACATTATAGGCTGATCATGATGATAATGAAATTATTTCTGTACAGACCTCGCTGATGGAAAATTTAAAAATTACATCAAACGTGTACTTATTAAAAAAGCATATTCTAGCAGATTTAGAAGTTTGGCATTAGTTTCATCTTTGCTGGCGGCTTTTCCTGGTAGGTAGCTCATAAACGGCACAAAAGTGTGGATGTCTCTAACTGTTCTCAAACTTATGTTTTCCATTCTTTTTAATCAGATGTTTTACAATAGTTTTCAAATCAGTACACTTTTTGTTCAGAATAGTTATTACAGCACTGATGACATCATTTGTGTCACTTGTTTAATTTAGTCCTTTTAAAGATATTTTTTTTGGTATGGATTCTTTTTATGTACCTATTGTTTTTGAATGCGTGGAAATTGTAGGCCTTAGACTCCTAGATGTTTGTTATCTTTTTATCTTGTGCTACGTTTTGTAGTAAGCAGCGACTTACTGTCGGGCCTACGATGTCCTTCCATACTTAAGTAGTAACGTTGTAAGTTTACACTTACCACGTTAATAAAAATATTATATAAACAAGTGATTTTAGAAGAGTAACCATGGAGTTTCTTCCAGTACTTCTTTAAACAATATGTTAAAAAAACCTTATCCGATCCGTGAGGGTATTGTAAGATGTCAATGTAAGCCTTTATTTATGTTATACTTTTTATACAAAAAAAGAAACACCCCGACAAAAATTTAATAAAATGCAATGAAACGAGGAAAGCTAAATGGCAATGCAGGGATGAGGGCGGCGCGGCGGCGGCGGCGTAGTGAGGTCATAAAGTCATGAGGCGATTACGTCTGTCATTAGCTCTGAAAACATTTTATTGATATGTCGTTCAATTTTGGATCGTGTGTAAGATTATTCGATGTGAACGCCAATGCAATGGCTGTGACGGAGATTCCATTCCATGTTTTTGCCTCCAACAGTGATACAGGTCTGGCACCGCGGCGCACAAGGTTAGCTCGGATTTCTGCAGCAGCATCTCAATGTTAACAACATTCACTCGTGGTTTGCTTGCATCAACGTGAATCGTTTCATGGCCGTGAACTCTGTCCGTAGCGTACACACGGTTGCACAAACTTTGAAACGTATGCTCCGACGGGACCGTGGTACCTCGTGAAACCACAAAACGTATCTCGTTATAACTACGAGCAACTGCATAATTGCAGTCACAATAACATGTCAAAATACTCTGGATTTACAAACGTCATTTCAACAATAATAACAGCGGACCAAAAATAAGCAATGTTAACGTAAAACTGACATCATTTTAAAATGAAAATTGCCACTGACACTTTTTTATCATTTTTTTTTTGTTTGTTAGGCGACCCACTGACCGTTTATGGCACGGTCTTGTTTCTCAAATAAGTTTTGATTGATTTTTATTAAGATTTCTTTTTCTAGTAATATGCTGGTTTTGTCGCGTTGTAAAAATTTGCACCATTTCGGAGAAAGTGTGCTAATTTGGGCAAGAAAATCGTGATTTTAAAATTCATTACCATGTTAACTTCGTAAATATTTGATTTTGTTTATTTAATTTGGTTATGTGATTGGGATACCTAAATGCCCCTTTCGGATCGGACAGGTTTTTAATAACAAATTGTATAGGAAACGACCAACCTGAACCAAGCACCTTTTGTCGACGTTTTATAAGTGCCAATGTGAAATAAAATATTATGCTTTTTGATATAATGAATATATTTTTAAGTCTTATATTTATTTGTTTTTCCAGAATGACGCTGAAATGATATCACAAAGTATCATAATTACCTACTGCAAGAGCCGTGAACGCTGTAAGTGAAAATGATCGCAGTTCACATGTCACATTGCGGTGTACTGGAAATAATAAGGTCACGCACAGGGTTACCTCCAGGCTTCAGCCGATATTCGCTGCTAAAGCTACCGAAATATTAATAAAAATAAAGAGTCGCCCGCAAAGCGAGCTAACACGAGCGAGCGGCAAATATACACCGGCTCACGTTCTTTGATGTCTGGAATAAACATCGTTCTCAAATACTTTCTTAATGTGTTAGCCAAATGTATTTTTATGGCAGCAGTAATGTTAGGAAATATTTAAATAATAAAAATATGTTTGTTTAAAACAGTATACAAGAATTATTAAAGCGAGAAGGAAGACAGCTGTCAGTTTTTGGTTTCCAATTTCATTTAGCAGAGAAGGAAATATTTGTGAAGGCAGGTATGTCGTAGGAGCACGCTGATATGCATATACACCGTGTAAATCACCTCATCACGAAGCCGTCAACCAAGCATTCTGTACATGTAACTAAGTAACTTTACGCAAAAATCATTAGTATAACTAGATGGACTAACCCTCTACATTCGGGTTCAAACGTGGTGATGAGATTTTTTCGCAACTCTTCCCATGTTGTAGTAGTCACCATCCAGTCATCAATCCACATTAATATTTTTCGTAAGTTAAACTATTCATTTTTTATTTTTTTCTGCGATGTTTTTGCTCTTGACTCCAGTCTAGGTCAGAGATACATACATACAAAGTCGACGATAGTACGAGCTTTTTGTTTTATTTATAACTGTCAAAATGTAGGTATAACTACATGGACAAACCTTTTTTATTTTTTTCGAATCCAGTATAACAAATAGGACATGTTTTGTACATTCTGTTATATTGTACAAGAAATAGTATAACTAGATGGGGCAGTATAACAAATGAGACTTTTTTTGTCCATTCTGTTATATTGTATAACTAATAGTATAACTAGATGGACTAACCCACATTTTTTGGGGGGTGTAAAATCATGTTTTGTGGTAGAACTCAATGTAACGCACTCAAAATATTGTGCTGATGGACGGATTGAATAGTACGGGGGTCGTGGAGGTGTTTAAAGTAAAAATCTTACATTAAAAACTTGTATTTAAAATAATACTTGTCAAAAAGTTGGAACTTTGACCCCTAATATCTTCGTTACTAGAAGGTTCCCAGGCATGGTGTAGAACAAAAAAATGATCGCAATGACAGGGAGATCCAGTGCCTTTCGGCTTCGTTAAGAGGTGTTTTACACCCTTTATACATAAGTTGAAAGCACAATTGAGAAAGCGGCTTCGTGCTCCCTAGCGGTGGCGGTTTGCTACTTTAAATTTCAAAACTGTACAAGGTGTTGTTTTGCATCTTCGTCAAATTGAAGGAGGTAACAATGCTAATGATGCTTTTTTTCTTATTAGCAAAAATCGGTAAGAGTGAACCACCCGTGTTTTAAACGCGGCCCGTCTGATTCTCGCCTTATAACCGCGCTTTCACATGTACAATCAATTTAAAACGTTTATTCAATAATTATATTCTTATTCCCTAAACCACGTTATGAAAGTTATTCTGATATACTGACAAACTTAAACAACAAAAAAAAAAAACAGCGTTTATTAATAATTAACTAGGCACCGTAATTTAAATTGATTATTTATATTTTTTGTGACAATCTCCTGAATTTTGACGAGGGTGCAAAACAACATCTTTATATACAACTTTAAGAAAATAAATCCAGTATTCCTCTAAAGATGATGGATGTAGCGGGAAAAGAAGAAAAGATGAATGGATTGTGTGAGGAGGAAAAGAGGAAAGGAGCACATTATTATTATTATTAGTAGTGCATTATTATTAGTACATTGACGGCACGGTTGGCGCAGTGGTTGAGCGATCGACTGCTGCGCTGCGTGTCGCGGGTTCGATCCCCGCACGGAACAAACATTTGTATGGCCTACAGATAGTTGTGCCGGGTCTGGTTATTCGTGTATGTGAGTTTAAATGTTTGTAAACGCACCCACGATACAGGAGAAATTCCTAGTGTGGGGAAACGTTTAAAAAAAAAAAAAAAAATATAGCGCATTGGTTGGTTGGTGGCGCAGTGGGAAGAAGAACAGGTGTTGTGCCGGCTCGAAGTAACATGGGTCAAGCGCAGGAGATTCATGACTACTACGCTCGTTAGTTTTACAGAAGTAAAGCTGCTTTAATATTAAATTAGTCTGCGGTATTTTACATTATCCTTGTTGGTACGTCAAAACTGCCACTGCAGATACTTTTCGTCATAATTGGGGCCGAAAGCAGTCAAGAGGTAGAGCCCCGGGTTCGGTCAGTAAATCTGACCGAGTTTACTCAGCTGAGCTTTTGACTGTGTGCGTCTCGCGTCTGTATGATCAGGCCACTACTACGCTGCGTGCTGATTAGCTGGCAGTGCAATGTCCGGACGGTGCGGCACTATGGAGTGCTACAAACTGGCCGCCATGAGCACCGAGCCGGTGTGACGTCACAAACGACGAGTTAGCGAAGTGGCTCCACTTGCATTTAATTTTATACAACAACAATTTTTCTTAAAAATGTATTACATGAAAGTAAAGACATTTAAATAATAAATATACTAACACTAGACGGGATAACGCGAACAAAATCTCAATCTACTTGTTCTTGCAAGGTACACTGAGATTATAATCACACAATACACTTGTACCGACAACAATGAGATGGTTCTTGCCATCTCCTTGTTTGAGTAAGTGTCATGGCAATTATGCATGGGATCACATCTTATCCATGATATTTCTTTTGATAACTTCTCTATAGTACCTCGTCACATTGAAACATTAAAAATTGAAACGTCCACTTAAGTATGAATGTTAATGAATAGACAGCCAAGATGAATGAATAGAGGTTTCTTTTTATTTTAAGCAGCAGCCGGTGGACGGTGTTTTTTTTATATATTCTTTCAGTGCGCAGGAAATGAAGAGTGTGGTCGTTTTAATTGAAATTCATTTTTATTCACTGCTAAACGTTGCTATTTGAGTGACTGTGATTGATTTATTTATTTATGTACACAGAAAATACTTTACAGGACAATACATTAAGATAAAAGAGCATAAAGGTACTGCTTATTTCATTTACGAATAGAAATACTCGTGGCTAAATAATAAGTATGTGGGTCGGTGATCATCATGTTAAGCACAGTAAGCTGTTTGGCCCGACTCATATTTTGTCGTTACAGGAAGTCAGTGGTCCCAAAGCCTGACAACTAGTATTGCCTGTGGGGTATCGTATTACCCAGTATAACAAACTGGATTTCGGAGGTCAGATACTCAGTCGCTTTATTTAAAATGTTGATATTCAGCTGTAGCCAGTTGGATTGGAAACCGACTCCAAAATGCTTAAGGAAAGGCTGGGCAGATGATGGTGATGGTACTGAAATGGAACTGGCGAAATGTGGGGTGGTACGCTCTATTTTCACCCTTGCTAACAATCTGTGGTTCTCACAAAATACAAGTGATGCACTAGAGCGATGCAATATCGAGAACAGCTTGTGAGACGTTAGCTAAACCTCGGCGGTGGCTCGATGTTATATTGTAAGCTGTGACTGTCCTGTTTCTGACCACCGCGGCACCGGGGTAGGTACATCTCAATTGATTATTGGCTAGCGAGCCCTGCCCGAGTATCGACAATCAAATTGCTCGGTAGACGATTTTAATATGATTGGCTCAGTAAACTCTTCTATCACAAGTTTAGCTATAGCTCGTTCAGTTCATGGTAGATAATTATATAATTCATATCATTAATTCCTTCTTTTATATGTTTGTTCTTACTGTAGTACAACTTTTGAACGATTGTATGTTTCATTAATTTTATGTTTTATGTCAATTCATATTTTGATTTACTTTTGTTTAAATTTAAAAAAAAACTTGTTAATTTTAATTTTACTACTTCAATTCTTCTTTATCTTTACTTTTGTTTTTGCAAACATTAAAATGTTTAATTCTAAGCCCGAGAGGTGATCTGTACCTCAGGATCTTCCTATCTCAGACACCTTTCTCTATATAAGATGTACAAATGTGAACCAGCGCCTTTAATTTTTGAAGTGGAGATAAATAAAGATTTATGATTATGATTATGATAGTATCATTTAAACGTCCGGTGCGTTCTAAAATAGCTCCTTGAAATTAACTTGTCCTCCATTTTCGTATTTACATTTCTCTTCCTTAATGAAAGTGTAAGTCAACACGATTCATTTTATGGTTTAAAGAAGTGTGCGGTTACTGAGTATCTTTTACATATCATTTCAGCTATTTTATGAATCTGCGATCAAAGTAATTATACATGGACACAAATGACAGTTTTTTATACAGGGTGGCGCCGACATTACCACAGTAAATAAACCTCTGTATACCTCATTGCGTTTCTAGTCTGCATAGAATAAATTAATCAAATACAGGGTGACCGGGAAATTCTATCTATTCCTTCAAAGGGGTTGTACTGGAGTGAACTTAATTAGTCTTCAAAACGGATTAATTAACAGTTATATGCTATTTAGATTCATTGTCTTTTTTAATTTCGATTTTTTTGTTCGGATTTATTTGATAGTTTAAAAATATTCCTATGAATTAGTACTACCAATGTTTTTTAACTCTTTGTCAATAACTGTTCACTCACAAGCATTATGCAATAATTTTGCATAGGTACTATAATAGGTACTTTATACATAAGCTGATTGTACAAAGCCTGTCGCAAAGTTCAATACCCGCTGCAACATACGACAACCTATGTAATACTACCTACATATATTATATAACAATACAAAGAGCTGACATCCTGTTTGTACACGATGTACATACAGGATGTCGGCTTCAGGTAATGTAACTAACAGGTAATGACGTCATCCTTGTATCGACATTAGTGAGCACCTGGAGCGAATGTTTTGTATGTTGTACACCATTCTCGAGTAGTAAGGTTATCATGGCGGTAGATCGAGATTAACTAGGTACATAATATTATATATGACTATTTTTCGCGTTGCCATAGGTTATTAACCAGATGCACATTTGATTTACATAATATTGTATTATTGTATTGGATGGATTGGAACAATATTATCTTCATACAACGTCAAGTGTCTTACTCCTTCTGAACCTGTGTAGCACAATGTACTAAATATAAAACGTCACCAGCTTTATTCGTCTCCCTGAATACAAACAAAATAAACAAGTTAAAATATTTAGTGTGCGTAACAGGAATGTGCTACACTCGTAATGTATGTAATTACATTTGAAGCATTATCTTAGGACACATAATGAAATAGAGTACAAAGAGCGCGCGGCGAGTGTAAACTATTAGGTCAGGTCCGGTGACCGGCGACCGGCGCCCGGCACTCGGCCGTAAATAAATAATGTTGGATCAGGCGCTACACGTATCTGATTGGGTTGCCGCACCCTTTGACAGATCCAATTGCGAGCCACACGGTCGGTAAACAGTATCCTCTCACACACACACACGCGCGGCAACAACACACAGACTCGTAGTTACGTAAAATCTAATCAACCCGCATCCACTCAGTGTCGTCTCCAAGCTAGTGTTCTGCGTCTCATGCCGGCTGTGCCGCGATCCGTGATCCCGACACACCATCAATTAACTGCAAAGATGAAGCCGCACCATTAATATGTATGTATCTGCACTCCATGGCCTCCGAAAGTGCGATTTCTTGTCCATCTCTTTTCACTCCAGTCGCTTTAGAGAATGGGATGCAGAATGGACGAACATCTGATGATTCTCACACAAAAAGTATATGTACCTGGTTGAGTGATAGGATTACTTGTTGTTACGGAAACCTGAACTTTCCCACGAACGTGTTCAAACGTTGTGAGATAAATTCCTTGTGGCGGGTGTGTGTCGATCGTCAGGTAGCCACTGTGTGATCCGTCGGTACGCCCGCTGATCCTTCAGAGGCTTCACTACGGAGCTAGACCGCACGACCCACGTACCCCGGGGTTGCGGCGCGCGGCCCGGACCTCTAATAAATACCAGCATGTTTGACGATCCTTCGGACTAAACTTTTAATTCTTATGATTTGTCAGGGAACGTTCAGTCTTTTTTATACAACTGAAAACATATTTGTACATTATTTGCAAAGGATTCTTGTAATGCCAATCGTCCAATGGTGAGGCTGTTATAAACCAGGGGCTTTGGGCTCACTCGACACACGACACGACTAGCGTCGAACTAGTTTTGGAAAGCCCCGACTAGTTTCAAACTAGTTTTAGAAACGCCCAACTACATGCATGCTGGGAAACATGATTTTCCATCTGAAGGAGACAATAGGGATGATGACTGGGTAAAGAAAACGAAATTCTATTAGTAATAAAAAAATATTAGATACGTATTTTTTGTTTTATCAAGTTAACAAAAAAATACTTAGTTAAAACGCATTAAAGTTGGAGTTGGGGCTAACTACGTCACAACTAGGTATAAAATGTACTGAGCCGTGACGTCATGCGCCATTTAAACTCAAAATATCTCCATAATTTTACGATTACGTGAAAAAAGAAAAAATACGTGTCAAATACTTTTTAATAATCTACCCGATGGACAAATAAAAAAAAATGAGTCACCATCCCTATTGTCTTCCCTGAAACCATTGAAAGATCCGTAAAAATTGTAATAACAGAAATTCATTATAATTTACTGCGTATGTAAACACGTAAAGCACTTTGGCGACCCTTGTAGGCTTATGTTAGGCTCCAAATAAATAAACAACACTAATTTACTGAGCAGCACAGTTAAATGGCTGCGGTGTTATCTGGCGGCAACCATTTAGATTGTGATTAAAACTTGTGTTGTTGGAATGTGGCGCTTAAAGCGGCTGGATTCATTGCAGACAAGCGCACTTTTTATTCAGCTCGGGGCCCCGATACTTTATGTTCCCGCTACCAAACATTCATGACGGAATGAAAATTGTTTCTCCAGTATCCGTAGTCGAGTAAAGTTCATGAAGTATCACGCCACGATGTAAATTGTATGCATAAGTTCAAATCAGTGGAAACGTTTGGTTTTCATGGGATGTTTCCATTACTTTCCTGGTAAATAAAACAACGAACTTTTCTTCAGTAGGTGCCAAAACAAGATGCGATAAACAACACATTTTTTATGACTCGTTGGTATAATGTTCATTGCGTCCGTAATTCTTCATTACGCATTCGCACTATATAACGCAAGTCGCGTATGTTATCGCATGCGATCAGCGGCGACGCCGTGCGATTGCATTAGTCATCGTTACTGTGATTACAAGTAACGACGACAATTCAACGCGATTTAACGCAGAGAAAATATTTGAACGTGAAAACCGTTCACGTGTAAAAGTAATTATGTCGAGCTAAGAAGAAAAACAGAAAATAAAAAAAATAGTTTAGTATAAAATGATTTTGAAGCTATTGTTAATTATTTTCTTATGTAGTAATGACTTATACAGAATCATTAAGATTCACTACCAATCATTAAGCCCTATTATAGGTATGTTTTAAAAAGTATAAGTTTTTAGGTGCACCGCACGTTACTTGTTCGGTGGTATGATCTGGAAGTACATAATCTTTACTATTGTTCGAAAACTGAAGCCTGATGCTGCTCCATGTACGTGAACATGCGTACAATATGGAAGTGGGTCAGTAATGATCCATGTCATGAGTACGGACTTAAAATGAAACAAGGGGTAACATCACGCGGTCTACTTTCTAGTCTACCCACACCCACAGCGCGCTTATATAGAGTGCGTGATGTATTGAGCTCGCAGAAAGAACGATATGCAGTGTCTGATTGCAGCGGAGTAAAGACGTCCCGAAACTGTACTCATTGTGTTATATTGTAATTTGAAGTAATTGGTTAGTGTTATATTTTATTTGTTTAACGTTTAGTATCAATTTCTCAATTGCTAAATAGTATTATATTTCATCTATGCCAAGTTACGTTTTTAAAATAAAAAAAAAAACAAATGGCGGGAAAAGAATATCGTTGAGGTCTATGGTATGGCGGGCGTTTTGACTTGAGCGTTTTTATATTGTTTTTGTGATAAGCATTGCAATTATTATTATTGAGAAAAATATAATGAAGAAATAGGAAAAGGAATACTGTATAAGTTTTTAAACTGACATGGTCACTAACACTATTAATAACACTTGCAACGGGATATTTACCATGTGTATTATTTGTTTCGAGTTCCCGATATTTCGGCGCTGTTGCAAACGCCATGATCACGGAAGGAATACTGTGCTTTATTTCGCCTCCCAACTTCTGATTCTTATATTAGTTTAATAAAAGCAGGTGGCCAAGTGTGTTCATTGTACGAAACCCATCTTCGGCCCACATGAGTTCCATCCGAGTCTACCAAAATAAATTCTGACCATCCGACATGTTTATCGAGCTTCATTCAGCTACTGTGGCGAGATCAGGTTACAGAGAACTGACAGCCAGAGATACTTTAACATTTATAACATTGAAAAATTTATATTACGTTTGGGAAATAAATTAGTAGGAATTGCATAGAAATTTTCTGAAATATTTTCCATTTTATTATACTAATATGAAAATATCTTGCTGACAGTAAAATAAAACGGATGCGTCAGCGCTCAGCGGCCTACCATCGTTTGCTCTCGTAACTGTCGAGTGCGGGCGATTTATGGCGTCTTTTGTTTGAAATAGTGCCGCTGTTATGTTTAATTAGGACTTATTACGGTGTGGGTCGCGACTCAGTCTGCATAATGTTACTAAAATTAAACATACTTACGGTAAAGATGGGTGAAGGGGACGAAAAACTAATAGGTAAGGATTAAAATTGTATTTTTCTTTTTTTTTCGCTTTTGTGGTTCTCGTGGCTAAATAAAAACAGCCACTTGGGTCGATCTTCGGGTTAAACTTCTTTAGCCTAGGTTAGTCTGTGAACACTGAGTTTTCTCTGAGCCTCGAAAGTTACGTTAAGCCGTTGATCTGGCTGTCGAAAATCTGGCAACCAGTCTTATAAGTACTAACTAGGTTGTAGAGGTCAGATGCAAATAACTCCATGTAAATAACTGGTATTCAGTTACATCGGTTAGACTGGAAGCCGACCCCAACGTATTTGAGCAAAGGCTAGGCAGCTGATGGTTGAACATAATTTTAAAATATCTGTACAATATTACAGTTCGAGTTCACCTACTTGTGTCGACTGAGCGCCGCCGTATTGACAACAACTCGAGCGCTCCAGCGGCGGCGAGCGAGTCCCTCAAACTATATACAAAACAATTTAATTGCTACATAGCAGAATACTTGTCCATCTAGTCCGATGCTGTGTACACAATATCTTGCTGGCGTACACAGTTTGAACGGTTCATTCAAATACACACGTTTATACAGGCTGACTTGTTTCTCGGCTAACTTGAAGGGTGTTGAGTATTCAAGTGAAAGGAGGAAACGAGACCGAGAGACCTTTTCTGGGAAAAATAAAATAAAAAAACATAATTTGTTGCAGATGACATTTCAATGTCACTCAATACCTACACAAGTAGTTTAATGTTCTGACGAACGTATCCGATTCAGAAAAAAAAAATACTTACTTCAAATTGTCGTGGTTGAAACAGATCCTCATCGAAGATATCCCCCTCACATCTGCAATCATCGGCGCGATCCTCCCGAGACGCGCAGCGCTGCCGGCCACGTACTGACAGTCCACTGTCTGACCTAAAGCGGGGTTATCAGCAGGGCGCAGTGATTTATAATTTTATGTATCCCGTAACGGTTGCGCAATGGTTGCAGGAAAAATAAAACCCGACAGGTCACATTTGCACAATGGTTTTAGGATGAAATCTTCTAAAATATAGCGAATCATCACGATAGAGTACAAAGCGACGTTATAAAACTAAAGACAATATTTTAAACTGCTATGTGATTATGTGGCTTAAAACTCCCACAGTGGTTTCTCAAAACATTGCCCGGAGCTCTGACCGACGCGCGACGCGTGCCCGGCTCGACCCCGGCTTGTGCCTGGCTTCTGCCCGGCCTGTGCCCGGCCACTCAGGCCACCCGACACCGATCAGTTTACTCGCTGTTTACTATACTCATTGATGTTTGTGCTCGAGCGTCTGCCGGCACATACTCTCGGCTATCGAGCCACAATCCCAGCGGATGACAACGCGTTAATTGGCAGAGATCTGTATCGCATCGTACTCCAGAGACACAGTTATTAAATTGCGGGTTGCGGCCGGTGCCGTGTATTGCAAAGTTAGCAGCGGGAACAAGGATTGATTATTGACTAAATTCTGGCGATAGAAGAGTAGTACCTAAATATCTTTAGATTTTAGACCTTATGGAACGTTGATCTATGTGAAAAGTTGTGCTTGAATGAACTTCAGGAGAATAATATTATTATGTCGCTTTAAAATAAATATATACGAACAGATGAACATAATATTTAAACGAAATAAAACTTATAAACACGAACTTGTAGCTTTGATACGTAGAACATAAATATTCGTAGCAAATGGTCATAGCAGCCCGCCGCGTAGGAAAAGTCGTACCGTCGCGTGTACTCGTAGCACCGTAGCAAGTACTCGTAGCACCGTAGCCGCGTAGTATCACTGGACTGACGGAAATATAATGCGAAAATTTTATACAGGCCGAAAATATTTATAACTTTTGAGTCAATCATCAATTTAATCATGTCTTAGTCACTGAAGCACAAACTCCCCAGACGTCTCGAATGTTAAAGTTAAAAAAATGATCGCATACATTAGAGCCTTTATTCACAATTCACGTACAGTGTGATGAAATCATTGAGCCTATTGACTAAGAAGTAAGGTTTAATATTCTGCGCGAGTATATGCGTGGTTGTATGGCTGGATAGCTGGTATTATGCAATATGTTTACGGAGCAGTTTCAAAATTACTTATCGTGTTTGGCAGCTCTGCAGGCGGCCCTCTATCTCGTGCCGGACGCGGTGCAAGTCATGGACGTACGTTGTTGTACTCAAACAATTGTTGAACTATGATCACAGACAGGTTTAGCAACATGGGAATAAGGATGATGACTGGGTAAAAAAAACTAAATTCTATTTTGTCCGTCAATCAGGTAATACAAAAATATAAGATACGTATTTTTGTTTTATCAAATTTGTTTTTTGAAAGTGATGTATTTTAAACCGTATCGATTCCCTACTGAAAACCTTTACTCAGTTAGTGGTCTTTTCACAATCAGAAAATTATACATACTTCATGCAGTTTTAAAATTACACAACTCTCCCCTATAATTTTAACCTCGCCAAAAAAAGAAGAAAATATCTTGTTGCACCTGAAGTCTCGGTGAAAACCTCATATGCGAAAAGACAGTTCACCAGACAATCCTCTTCCATGTACAACAAATTAAATAAACATGTAAATATTTATCCTATGAGTTTTCAGGAATGTAAGAAATCTTTAATAGCTTGGCTAAAACCAAAGAGCTATGACGACATTGAAACTCTTTTACACAGTATCGTGTGATAAGTTAACGATAAGTGACAAACACTCACGTACACACACATGCACACACACACACGTGCACACACACACACACACATACCCTCCTAGATTTAAGAAGATTTGTTTTGAATGTAAACTCCTACATTATTATTGTTTCTAGTTTTAGAAGAGCGGGGTCTCCTAGCACAGGTATTTATCATACTTAAAAGGAGGCCTCTATGTACGATTATATATGCAGAAATTTGTAAAGTTAAGTGAAAATAAATGATTAATTATTATTAATTAATCAATTAATTAATCAAGTTAACAAAATAATACTTAGTTAAAACGCATTAAAGTTGGAGAGTGGGGGCTCACTGCGTCACAACTAGGTATAAAATGTACTGAGCCGTGATGCGCCATTTCAACTCAAAATATCTCCGTAATTTTACGATTACGTGAAAAAAGAAAAAATACTTGTCAAATAGATTTTACTAATCTACCCGATAGACAAAGAAAAAAAATGAGTTACCATCCGTATTGTAATACTAGTTAATATGTTAGTTCGTAATACGGAACACTTAAGTAACTGGTAAATATTAACCATAACCTACCTAAACCGATGATAATATAACTTTGCAATTATTAAAATTGATGGAATGCAAGCCTAGGACCTTCGACAAGGACATAGACTAGTTTAAATTTTAAAGATATTTATTACAAATACACATCCACTGGATATTTAATGATAATACAAACTTAAAACGTAATCTACTATCTCTCCTGATTTGTGCCGCGGTATGATATAGTAATCGCCTGTCGATGTTGCATAGCGAGTGTCGAGATTGAATGCAGTGTCTCTTGCAGTACATTGCCGGTTGATGCCGCACCTATACGCCTCGCCCGCTTGACTAGCCCGACGTGTATAGCGATGTTACTCAAATGTGCTCCACATGACAAGCGCCCGGTATTACCGCCAGTTGATTTACACCGCGAGACTGATTGCGAATTATGCAGCCGGATTAGATATCATACGCACGTATTACGATTACATACTGTAATGGTGTTTGATTGTAGTCACATGCATTATGTTAAACTAGACGTAATTACTGTCTTATCTAGAGAACCGATAGTTTGGCTACTACAACACTATCCCGGAGTATGAGTTTATGCCCGGTGCATGGCAATAGGCTTTGCACCCTATTACATGGGAATTAAAGATTACTGGCAAAATGTACTAATTTCTGCCTAACTTTCTCTTAGTGAAATGTACTTGATATTCTGTACGCTATTGCGAACAAATCAGGCAAGTGTTATCTAATCAGCCGTGAAGTGCGCTATGTGTGACACACAGATAGACAGAGAGCGGGCTGCCACGGGGCGCGGGCGCGTTACTTCGGTGCATTATTGAGATTAAAGGATAACGCGAACGGTGACTTGTGAGCGACTCATCATCTGCCTAGCCTTTTCCCAAACTATCTTGGGGTCGGCTTCCAGTCTAACCGGATGCAGCTGAGTACCAGTATTTGACTTGTGAGCGACTACCGGCTCTCAATTATGAAAGCTTTTGCATGCGTTGAGATTCGCTACTATGACGGCGAAGGCTCCTCGTAACGTTTTAAGTAAGTGCGAATAAGAAGTTAACATAAAGAATGAAAGTTATATAATGAAAATAATAAAGAATGTTTAGTCAAAAAAACAATGAAAACTGTCGTCGGGAAGTATTTGGATCATCTGACTTTACTGATAAACATGCAATCGAAAAAAAATGCCTTATAAAGAAAGCACGCAAACCTGCGTAGTTCGGTTAGTCTCGTAAACACATGTACACCAACATAGATAGTATCATCAGTATAACCATCGCAGCGTGCGCTGGTTATGAGACACACTCGTGTAGAACACATCGGCCGCCGCATCGTCGATGGTCCTCGACAGACACAAACAGTAATCAAATTGGCACGGCTTGTGCCCGCGACCGGTACGAGATTGTAGGCTAATCTTCTTTTATAGGTTATCTAGTACTCCGCTCCGGCAACATGAGATGAAATGAGAATATCGGCCATTTGGTCGCAGATCTCGTAAAACTTGATTATAGATAAGTCAATGACTAAGGACGCTGTAACTTGGTACTAAGCTCGACGTTTTGCTATTATGTTTTTTTACTCTGATTTCTTGGTAATTGGTAGTGAAACTGGAGAAGATAAACTTGGTAGGGATGAAAGGGTTAAAATACTGACAATAGAAGAAGAATAACAAAAAATATTTAGTAATTATAATTGAAAAAAAAAATAACGCCATCAAAATTGTAACCTATTTCTAAAAACCTACTGGTCGCTGTCAGTACAAGTTTAAAATTGCCATTATGATATTTTGCTTCAAGACGACACTCAGTCATGGTTATCTTCAACACAAACCCCAATTGTGTCTTAAATCCCTTTTATCACACGATAGAAAGTGACGCCTGCCGCTGTGCGCGTGCTGTGGGGCGGGTGTAGTGGCTGCTATTAGCTAATTGCTCGGAAAATTTTCACCTTTAGAGCGCCCTCTAGCGAGAAAATTGTTAACTCGCGTGGCGTCACGCGGCGCCGATATCACCGCGCTTTGGGGACACCCACACACCTCACTTGCACATTTAATTAGCGAAAGTGACCCTACCGGTACTGGCAACCGACTACAAATAAATACGGCGCGCGGTGGACTGACGCAGCTATGTTCAGTAAAATGTTACCTAGTATTTTTCGTGCAGTCATGTGCAGGATCCATTTACTAAAGGTCACTGATACACTGCAGTTCTGTTGGCATAAAAGCGAATGAAAGGGACTAACAGTACTTTTTTTTGTTATCGTATGTTAGAATTAGAAAGAGGAGCTCGTGGCTAAATAATAACAGCCGCACGGGTCGATCTTTAAGGTTAAGCCGTGCTTGCCGAGCTTGGTCTGTGGATGGGTGACCATTTTTACATATTGAGTTTCCTCCGTGCCTCGGAAAGCACGTTAAGCCGTTGGTCCCGGCTGGCATTTGTAGATCTTTGAAAGTCGTTACGAGTAGTCAGAAGCCAAAAGTCTGACATCCAGTCGTACCAAGGGGTATCGTATTATCCAGTTACTGGGTTGTGGAGGTCACATAAAAGTTTGGGAAAAGGCTAGGCAGATGATGGCAGATGATGATGTTAGAATTAGAAACAAAGTTTTGATGAAGTTAATATAGCCGATACAGTTACTAGGTTGTTATTGAAAATCACTTAATTCAACTAGGTCATTGGTCAAGACATAATACTATAATTGTGCTGTGTATTGTGTGAGTGCACAACAATGTAATACAGATCTGCGAACGGATACCATCGCACAGCACACTGCTCACTGATATGGACGTAATTACAGCTTGACAAGAGCTTCGCGCACCAACACCTATCGTGCTATAACAAAACACAGATATATAATTAGGTATTATTAATTAGAGATTGTTGTTACTTCACCAATCTACTTAAATAAATATAAGTGAATACCATGTGTATTATTTTCGTTGTGATGATGCTAGTTTCATATAATGCGTTCGAATTCTTCCAAGCATGTAACCAATTTTTTTTAAGCGTATCTTAAAGATTAGTTGACGCTACGCAACTTTATTTATTTACCGTTTTCGTGACTATTTCAATCATACTGTTTACTACTTAACATTTATTTTAGTGATAATAACATCAATTCGAAGCAAGAACATGAATAGACTTTTCGATACGCATTTTAGCAATTAATTTTAGCGTATTTAAGTAATGACCACAAAGTGACGCGTCTAATTAGCTCGCCGAGTCTGGCGCTAATTGAAGTGAAACTTCTTATGCGACTTCCAACAAGGTTGCGTTAAACGTTTAACACTACCATGGAGAGGGAATAGAAAGAGACAGAGCGAGAGTGAGTGCGTGGCACCCGAACGCATGCGTGTAGTATTACGAAGTTTCACTTCATCCCCGCGGAGGGACTCCACGCACTATTTTTTTTTGTTTTAATAAACACCCTACGTATTTAACTCTAGACGTTTGGTTATCATGTTAAAAAAAACTGATACAACATCTTAAACCATTTACTTAAGTAATGAAGTGAATACTATGTAAATAACCCTGTTAACTTCACTGCTAGAACATCAAATAAAAACCGGCCAAGTGCGTGTCGTACTCACACGCACACAGGGTTCCGTACCGCCAAACAAAAAAATAAAAAATATTTTTAATATTATTAAATTATATTTATATGTAACAGCAAAACTAAATTTGTTTTTCATAGTATGTTAAAGAAAAACAAAGTTACTGCTGCAGTTTGATGAAAAAATCCTATATCTCAAAAACTAAACATCATATTATCTTATTCAAACCAATTTTCGTTGAAAGTTTTTTTTACGTTCTATAATCCCAAATATTTTCAGAATTTTCATCCTCTTACTTTAGAAATTAGAGGCGGGGGGACACACATTTTACCACTTTGGAAGTGTCTCTCGCGCAAACTATTCACTTTAGAAAAAAATGAAATTGGAAACCTCAATATCATTTTTGAAGACCTATCGATAGATACCCCACAAGTATGGGTTTGATAAAAAAAAAATGAGTTTCAGTTCTAAGTATGAGGAACCCCCAATTTTTTTTTTTCTATTTTTGTGTGAAAATCTTAATGCGGTTCACAGAATACATCTACTTACCAAGTTTCAACACTATAGTTCTTATAGTTTCGGAATAAAGTGGCTGTGACATACGGACGGACAGACAGACAGACATGACGAATCTATAAGGGTTCCGTTTTTTGCCATTCGGCTACGGAACCCTAAAAAATCACAAGAAAGCACAGCACACGATTATTTTACTTTCTTCAACTTTTTAATGATGCAGATAGGTCTGTTCTAACCGAAGACTCACTGTAGGCAATAATAATTATTTGTGCGTATTTGTGTTTACCTGTTTGAGGCGTGTTAAAACGCATGTTTGGATCAGACAGACCTGAACATTCTGTAGCATCTAGTAAATTTTGATGAAACTATCGGGTAACAAGGCAGGAGCAGGACACAATACCGTATTGTTAAAGATAAATAAATACGAGGCGGTCGTGCCACCGCGCGCCAGGGATCCGGAGAGCAACACTCTGCAGCTGTGGAGCGTCGCACAGTTCACACACAGTGACCGCACGCGACACAAGTACATTACGTCATTAGTACAGCACCTGTCACTGTAGCCACAGCTCAATTCCAGCTCGTCACTTTCTACTAGAGGTGAAACGGATATCCGGTAACTATCCGTTGTTTGGCCTATCCGGCCTTAAATTACTATCCAGCTGGATACCGGATAGCAAAAGGCTATCCAGTACCCGGATATAAAAAAATATTTTAAAAATTTACTTAAGAACTTTATTTATGTCACTTACCAAATATAATTACAAAATTTTCATTAAATTTCGAAACTTAGAAAATAAGGGCAAATTTTGGTGTGTAAATATACTAATTCTCTGCATTGAGGGGGCACAACCGGTTTCACTTATTTCACAAACAAGGCCAGCTTCAGAAAAAGGTATTTCGCTTTACACACTGCTGCAAGGTGCTGAAAGATACCAACGCCACCTAATCGAGTTCGCTTCTTGCAAAGCACCAAACGGCGATATTTGACAGGATATCCGGCTATAAGACTGTTTGCATATCCAGTATCCGGCCAAACAGCTATCCGTTTGATCTCTAATTTGGACTTTTTTTCTCATGTAAGTTGCCTGAGAAAAAGAGTAAATATCTAGACCAGTTCAGTTTCTGTGTGACAACAGTCGAAACATTCTAGGTGGATTGTGCTTAGATCATTAATCTGTATAGGTATTCATTGGCTCATCATTACCAGTAGTTAAGTGGTAATATGAAAGGAAGTATCTACTCGTAACTGTTACTGGTACTACAGAATATATGTTTGTACGTCTACATGTTAGTGTGTTCAGTACAGGGTTATGAGATAGTCGTCGTGCTCTTATTTTCATTATATAAGTCCTTCCACGCAACAACAAAAGAAACCCAATCGATACGAGATGTTGTCAGTATATTTAATTAGTACGTCACATGTACCGCGGCACGGTGTGGTGGTAGTGACCGCCTCCGGTCACTTTCTTTGTGCCGGTGTCCGGCGTGTGGGTGTGTTCTCGACAACAAGCCTGTTACGGGCACGCTGCTCTATTAGCTCTTTTGTTCTGCTCCGGGGCACATATTCATTTCCATTACTATATAAAAAAAAAAAAAACAAGAAACAGAGAAACCGGATTTTTTGACGCTGTTTCTTTTCTTTCACTAAAAAAAAATTGTCGTCGATTGACGGAGAAATCGGTGAACTTACAAAAAAAAAATACTCACAGTCGAACTAGAACCTTCTTCTTTTGAAAGTCGGTTAAAAATAGTCTGGAATAACATCTCAGACTAAAATGAATATTTGTCTCTACCTGGAGCATGGATCCAGTCGCGAATAAACAAATTGAGAGGCACACGAGGCAGCGAACGAGGTAGAGTTAGGCATCCAGCATGGCGAGCGAGTGCTGTAAGTAGGCAAACGGTCCACGTAATGGGCTGTGTGCTATAACATGTCGCAGGATCATTCGAAAAGTTGTATTTCATGAAAATCCTAGGATGTTTGCAAATAACCTTGTCGACTTGTTTGACTGACTCGACTTTTCGATTGGAAACTTAGTTTGTTACGATTGGGACCATGTATGTTAGAGTCGGCTTCCATGTGAATGTGACTTTATGAGTATTATCTGTGTTGTGTGTCTGGCTTGTATCTAAACTAAAAACAAAGCATGAGTACCAGTATGAGATTTCTGATTTTAAAAGACATGCATATCAGCCAATCAGCGTATATTATACTTATCGTCGTTGTTCGCAATTTAACAAAGACAAACATTTTTTCGCAAAAGCTCAAGATTGTCACAAAAAACCTGATTCGTACTACCCTGCGACATAAGCACGGGCCACGCATGCTAAGTGCGCCACTCGCGCCGAGTGGCTGGCACAAGCACTAGCAACCATTACTACGCAGATTAGAACGCGGCATTACGTGCGAGGGAGATGTTATCTGTACCGAAGGGGTTTATTACTGCTGCTATGGCTGGGAACTCTCATTAAGGCTTAATAAGGTCAATAAAACATGAAGGAACATCTCGTAGATATAATTTCCGATGGAAAATTTCTATGAGTACGTGATGAGAGTTTTTGCGTCGGTGTCCCTAACACCTTACACCGTATAAATTATAATTATATTTTAGTAATCACCGTTCAAAATGTTTTATTTCATACCCCACGCAATGGGACAAACATATTCGAACGCAACAATATGGCACTCAATGTTTTAATGTAACCAGTAACACTCCCGCTACCAAGACAAATCTAAAAACGTATAGTTTATCAAAATCGGTAAACACCCTTTTAGGAGTTATGAGGGAACAAAGAAAGACATACACACATTCATAACTACTGATCATACATAACCCTCCTTTCGAGCTTCGCCGCAGTCGGGTAAATAGAGAGTGGCAGCAGCTTCCTAATTCCACCAACACTTAACTGAATACATAAGAAAAATACTGTTTTCATTGGGTAATATATTGTGATGTGGGTACACGAACAATAAACCAGTCTCGCAATAACTGTCTTTGTATTCGCATCGATATTCCACACCTTGTAAAATAATGTGTATAATGTGTCTCACGTCAGGTTTGCATCAAGCAAGAAACAAAGTTACAGTCGGCAGTAGTAATAATACCTGTTAGTTAAATGCGCATCGAACGTCGAGGCGGGCACCGGGCACAGCGTGATCGGGGGGAACCAAAGAGATGGGAAAGTCATCCCGGTTCGAAGAAGCAGCAACAGAGTTGTAACTATTAGCAGCACTAGTAGTATACTGTAACCTTGTACACAGAATTGACGCTAGAACATCGCTGTTTTAGAATTTAAAACAAGGTTTACCTCATAACAATAAATAAAGCTTCAGACACAAATTGCGCGCGGGATGCGGGACGCCACCGCATGTGTCGATTGGTTTAATATTTAAAAGTTACATTACTGGTCAAACCAGTTTTGAATCTTCGTACAAGTACGAAGTAAGTTGGTACTTGAGATAATCGCCGCGAGCGAGTGTCCTCCCGCATCTTGCGTGAGATTCACCTCAGTTTGTTAGAGCTTTAAACCTTAAACTAATTATTAATTTATCAGGTATTACAAGTTTTATTCGAGATAGTCAGTCACCTGTGAACATGTTCCAGTAGGTCCCTAATCCGGTATTCAGAAAGACAAACGGGCGAGCACCAAGCACGTATCGAAAGAACCGGGAGCCGACCCCAACCCAGCTATAGACTACTACATAACTAGGAGCCATCCCTTATGGACTCTATACATTCAGACGTAACCAAACGGACGAATATTAAAAATGCGGGCCTTATGCTAATAATGTAGGATGTTTCCGGTTATACCTTAGTAGGTATTACCTTATTATAATCGTCTGTACGTCTAGCTGAATGTATTAGTGCCGCTTCACTACACACGCTATTGTTAGCGCGTCTTTCCTGGATGGTTCATGCAAGTACCTCGAGTCCCTAACAAAACTCAGCAACGTCCCTAACTGGAAACTAAACAAGTTCCGGAACACTCGCGACTGGATTAACTGGCCTCCTAATAAACTTTATATTTTATCCTCTACCGTAGATACACTGCTACAGAGGGACTGGAACATGCGCCAAATAAATAAACGACATGTATAATTACAAAAACAAAATATAGCGAGCAGAGTACACTGCTGTGGCGCTGTGTGACAGTTCCCGTAGCGATTATTTTAAATGTGTTCCGCACTACACAGTATCTGTCTCTACGTGGTTGATCTGTAGTTTTTATTCCATCTACAGGATGTATTACATTAGGGTACCTTCCGAGGGATGTTTCGGTGATAGGCTGTAAAGTTTAAGTGCTCGCTTTCATTACGCGCGGTATTCGCGTGCTCGCTGCGGTATCATCATTCCGGAGTTATTGCGCCCACAGGTGGCAGTCAGGAGGTAGCACTACAGAGGTACGTCATTACAGTTCAGGTGAATTCTCACTTACACATACAAGTATAGATATGGGGTATCCATGTACAGTGTCGACCAAAAGTCCATAGGCATCTCACAAAGCAATAGCTTGACGTTAAGTTTGACTTAAGTTAAGACCTTCTACATTCAAGAAAATAGATAGTGTCGCCAAAAAGTGCTTGTAGTTCATAATTTCAATGTTATAATTTAAGTCAAGATGGCTTAGCGGTTAGGCGCGTATAGATTAATGTATGCGTGAATTAGGTATCCGTGCGTTTAAATCTAACGCAGTTACCTATAGTCTTTTTGTAAGTTTTTACTCAATTGGAAGTACCTAATGGGATAGGAATATAATATTCTACATCTTGTTCGCTTTGTTTACACATTTCGTTTTGTTAAAAAGATAGCTCGTAGAAACTAAATAAAGAACTAAGATTTATTGAAGGCAGGTAGACATGAGTTTTATGAATAGGTATTTAATCTTATCGGAATGAACGTTTTGTCGATTGGATTTAGTCGTGGTTAGTAACGTATGGTTTAATAGATAGCGGTATTGTTTGTATTCTCGAAATGCATGCAAATTTTAATATTGAGGCGAGGGTGACTATTATTGCGCCGCATAAAAGTTGTCTTAATAGAACACAACCGGAGAACACAATAGGTGAAACTGGACCCGGCAACTGGGTCTCGAGGTGGCATTGCACAAGTCCGAGGCCATGTGCTTTCATGGGCCTCGGAATGCGCCACCGTCGGGATCCATACTGACGGTAGGAGGGGTTCCCATCGGCGTCGAGTCGACGCTAAAGTACCTAGGGCTTGTCCTCGACAGCCGGTGAAACTTCGTTGAGCACTTCCGACGTTTGGCCCCAAAACTGGAACGGGCAGGGGCTGCATTCAAGCGGCTCTTGCCCAACCTGGGGGGTCCAAACGCCGCTTGATGGAGGCTCTACGTGGGGGTCGTGCGTCCCTTCATCCATGGCCCTTTACGGGGCCCCGGTGTGGGCGCGTTCTTTGAGGCGGCGAGCCGCCCATTACCTGAACGCGCCCCAGAAGGTGGTAGCCGTAAGGCTGATCCGGGGGTACCGCACGATCTCCGGCGAGGCGGCGAGCCTCTTGGCCGGATTGCCACCATGGGATCTGGAGGCGATGGTCCTCGCGCGCCTGCATGAATGGCGTGCGGAGGCACTACGCCGGAGGAAAACTACGCTGCCGCGGCAAATTGTCGCTCGGCGGACAGACCTCAAGCACGATCTCATGGCGACATGGAGATAGCGACTGTCGCAACCACGTGCAGTGCACGCCACAATAGTGGCGATAAGTCCCCTCTTTGAGGAGTGGCTAGAGAGGCGGCACGGCGCCCTCACCTTCCGCCTGACGCAGGTCCTCACCGGACACGGTTGTTTCGGGAGGTTCCTGCACCAAATCGGGCGGGAGGAAACGCCCGGGTGTTACCATTGCGAGGATCGGCCGGAGGACACGGTGGAGCACACCGTGGAGCTCCACCCCGCTTGGGCTGAGCACCGCCGTGTCCTCGTAGCGGCGATTGGCGGTGGTGACCTCTCGTGTCCGGCCCTGGTTCAATTCATGGTCCGGAGCGAGAGGGAATGGGAAGCCGTCGCCTCCTTCTGCGAAGCAGTCATGCTAGCGAAGGAGGTTGCGAAACGTGAGAGGGAGAGAACCTCACGTCCCAGCCGCCGCGGGAGACGCCCCGGGCGTCGGGGGGCAAACAGTGGCCCCCGGCCACCGTAGGCGCGAGCCTGTGGACGGTGAGTAATGGGCTAGCTCACCGTCCGTCCGTCTAATGACGACAGGCCGTGTCGACGGCGCGTACGTGTTCCACGCGCGCCTCAAGGAGATGTCAGCAAACCGGAAGGGGTCCGAAAGGGCCAATGCCTGCCAGGGCTGCGGGTTGTTCGAAAGAGATACCGCGGCCCTGGAACACAAAGGGCTAAGAAGGAACATGGGTGGGTTTTAGTCAGTCAAGTCTGACACTCCCTCCCGCTCCGCCCAGAGCGGGAGAAGTCATTTGATGATTTCCCATCCGCAAAAAAAAAGTTTTTTTTGCTTCGCGGAGTGCGACTCGACGACATGCGACAGTAGGCGAACTCTGTGACTGTGGTGTGCGTACTGTGTAGTGGGACTACTTACCCATTCAGACGCACGAGCGCACGCCCGTACTTTCACAGCCTTAAAAACCTTATGCGCTTATGAGCGCTTACTGTACAAACACAGTAACAACACTAACAACATTAAGTTAAAATCTGTGTGAGCTCTGAATATTATAAAATAACTGTTTAATAATAAAACATTTCCTACGCAATAACGCCAAATGGAAAACTTGGAAGACGCTTAGAATACAGAATTGCTTTTGTATTTGAATGAATATAAAAGATATCCATTAAGAAACTTTGTAATACTTTTCATTATCGGCTTTGTTTTACGTATTAATCCTGGATTTTCCTGAGATCCACTTCCAAACTTATTTTATCTTTTATTTTGTGTGGCTTTCGTTTTATGAGTCTTTTTAGTAAAATAATTCGAATATTTTTACTCATGACAGAATAATACTTGCCAATTTAATATTAAGAAACTCAAATGGTATTCCTCTTTATTTCAATACTTTATTCGCTCCCTTGTCACATCTGAATGTAGATAGCGCACAGAATAGACACGCAAACGTAATCTCCAAATGTAAATACGAGCTTGTGGATGAATTCTTCTCATTACACGGAGTGATCCTTCCCCTCGCTCGCGTTAAGTTGGAGTGCAATTAATTACACGTCGAGAGCGCGACTCATTTCAGATGAAACGAGAAAGAATATAATAGTGTCGGCAGTGCGACTGTAGGCTGAGAGGCGAATGTGCCATTGTGAGCACTGTGAGCACTCCGAGCACTGCGGCGTCGCGTCGCACGCACACATGCGCGACACGAGCAGACACGATGTACTAAGGACGACACTTCTGTGTGTCCTCTTACTTCTCCTGCAATATAGATAAACCCTCTACGCGCCTGTGTGCGTGCGTCAGCGAACAATGTAAGGAGTAAAGTGTTTGTATGTTACATAATCTGTGGCATTATAACATTGTTTATGTGGCTCGGCGAGTTTATGTGGCTCCTGGAGACACCGAGATGTACTGAGCTAGACAATATCGCTTTCATTGCTGATATAAAGCGAATTGCTTTCTGTACTGGCGACATTAATTCGAGTAATGTACGTAGAAATTGAATATTACCTTTTATGTGCGCCACGTAAACAGCATTCGTATATAATTGCTGAATAATGCCCGCGTATATAGACCGCCACAGCGAGCAGCGGATCAAGTGATCCTCAAATTAATGCGCAGCTTGGAATGTGGCGCGATGGATGGATCGGGGATCAGCAGGGAGCTAGCATAGACTAAACTACTGTGGTTAGTGTCGTGCTAGGCACTAGGTCGCCAGGCTTCCAAGCCAAACGACCTAGTGTCACAGGTTTAGGAACGCTATTGTTTTATAACATACGTCGCGCCTGAAATCTGCGAAAGGTTAAGCAGAAGTGTACGCTGTAGTACCTACGCCCACATTTTGCAAGTTATCTTCAAGATCTTTGTAATAGTAACATCAGGGGATCGATGATGAAGAACCGCGCGTAAAATAATTATTACCCGGTAATTGCTTCGGGTTCTTCTTAAAACTCCATACACGATTGGGTTTAATTGACAGTACATATTGAAAGAGATAATAATAATGCAAGGCACTGAAGTGACTTCTCCGTGTTGTAATAACTTGTTTACAACACAACAATGAGTAGTGGCCCGCCAGGTTGAAGTTAAAACTAAAGTACTGTAAAGTCTGTAAACCTAAACGAAATCTCTTCTTTATACCGCCATTACTTCAGTCCTCGAGACGAAAAAACTCCAAACTCATTCGTATAATGAAAGTCTTCATGCTAAAAGTAAGCTTCAGGGACACAATATAATCATCTGCCTGGCTTTTGCCAAACTAAAGTTAGGGCCGGCTTCCTGCCTAACCGGAATGCGGTATTCAGCTGCATCCAGCTGAATACCAGTATTGTACATGGAGCGACTGCCTATCTGATCTCCTCTGCATCAGGAAAACATTTTTATTATGAAATTATGCAAAACTATAAATTCTTGTCTTCATCATCATCATTCTCTTGCCCTTGTCCCAATTTATTTGGGGTCGGCGCAGCATGTCTTTTTCTTCCATACTTCTCTATTGCTTGTCATCTCATCAGACCCCTCCTTTCTTGCTGTATCATCCTATATTTTGTTGTCTTATTACGAAAAAGTGTCAGCACAGCCAATTAAAATAACGTGGCCATTATTTTGCTTATTAACTCAAGTTGGTTGCTCCTATATTTTCAACACCAATAAAAATAATTTGCTTCTTAGCGTGACGATGGTAATGGTTATTGAGTTAGCCCAGCCAGAATAAAATTACTCTATCTTTCTGTAGCGTGTATCACTTCCTGTTACGTGCAGACAACACAATGTTAAGTGTACCTATGCGCATTTGAGGCTCAACACTCCATTTTCACTCCACAGCCGATATATTGCTGTCAATATTAGGTATGTATTACAGCTATAACTCCACTACATTTTTCTCTAAATAAATATGAAGTTTTCTTTCCTCAAAGCAGTTAGTTGGTCGGCATGAGTAGCGCGTGCTGCTGCAACTTGTACAGTTGTGCGCTTGCCGAGCGGCACGTCTCGCCTCAAGTTGCGAGCATTAGAAATTAAATAAGGAGTGCGGCACGTGACGCGTTCGCCGCGGCCGACCGGCACGACCCGGCTGGTACGTGCGCGCGTCTGCAGCGCGCCTAACATCGGCTATTCTTGTGGTTGTAGCAACTGTGCGATTAGCAGACGTTCCAATGTAGCGAGTTTGTTCAAACTCGCCTACCTAACTACAGAGTACAGAGTGCGGAGAAACATAATATAATTGTAGGCGATTCTTCCTGAGTTTTATGACAGTACACACGTCGATCGCTGTTCTGACTTTCAATTTTATGTGTAAGCCATCACCTTAACCATAACCAACGTGCCTCAAAGTTAAACAAAGAAATTTGTGTTTTGTTCAAACTAGAAACCAAAAGTGGATCGGAGTGAGACGATGATTATCTAGCATTGGATCTACATAATTATGTGTGTTGGTTATAGCCATAATACCTATCTCCAAATCCTAACTAAACAAATATTAAATCCAAGCCCTTACAATATTTACTCATTGTATTGTTTAATCATGAGAAGTAAGTTATCAAACTTATCAACTGCCGATGAATCCTAACCCAGCTTTATAGACAAAATATTTGAGCGAGTTGATCAGCTGACTGATGCCCTGACTGCGACCTCTGGCGATGCCACTTGAAGCAAGCGACACGAGCTTGTATCAATAGTCTTCTTATGAACTCTACACACGGATAACGTATCGGCGAATCTCATACGCGTTCAGTTGTCATGGCGAGTAAGTAAGTGGTAACTTCTTTCTTTCTTTATTCATTAACCTTTAAACCACCCAATGCTGAGTTTAGGACTTTTCCAAATCTCTCCACTTTTTGCAGTTTTGTGTCATGGATATCCAGTTTCTTCCGGCCACTTAAAGAGTTCGTCTGTGGTAACGTACGGCATACATATCAAGCAAGTTCATACATTTGTTCTCTCTTGCTAGATCGTGCAGCTCGTGGCCGAGGTGGGGGTGTGGGGATCTGGGATGTTGGGTGGCGGGTGAGTCCACACGAGCCCAGTACTATGCTATCATCAGCCGCTTATCTGCGAGGTGCGCAGTGTGTTGAGTTGTCCGCAACTAATAAGTTCGGCCGCAGTTTGTCTTGGACTAACTTCTATTGCTTGTTCAGTTAAACTATTTAATTTGTCGCAAAGTGATTGTTTTAATTATAACGTACTTTAGTAGTACTCAATAAGTTCTATTTTTAATTCTAAGCCCGGGAGGTGATCTGTACCTCAGGATCTTCCTATTTCATACACCTTTCTCTATATAAGATCGTACATATGTGAACCAGCCTTTAATTCTTGATGTCGAGCATGAAGGCCACACATACAATAGGGGCCAGCCCAATGCCTTTGATTCCCCTTTTGAGTCGTTATTTGTAGAACTTACATATTTTCGAATTTTCGTTTATGGGACATACGGGGTATCCTCACAATGTTTTACCATTTTGAGCATCAATGATAAAACAATTAATATCTATACTAATTATATTATAAAGCTATTATAAATATCAATGATAAAACAATTAATATCTATAATAATTATATTATAAAGCTGAAGAGTTTGTTTGTTTGTTTGCTTGAACGCACTAATCTCAAGAACTACCGATCCAATTTGAAAAAATCTTTCAATGTTAGATAGCTCATGTATCGAGGAAGGCTATAGGCTATATATCATCATGCTGCGCCCAATAGAAGAGGAGCAGCAATGAAAAATGTTGCGAAAACGGGGAATATGTGACGCAGACGAAGTTGCGCTGGACAGCTAGTAACTTAATAAAGTACCTTGCCTAGGTTTGAACACACGACGTACAACTCGCAGTTGCAACCGCTACCCACCGCTGGCGACCGCTGCTTCCAGTAAAACTTCATCAAGTTGGGAGTCACGTAGAAGCACGTCGCTAGCGGCTACAGTTAATTGCACGGAACATAAATAAGCTCGCTCTGAGCCCGCCTCAGACGCGCGACGTGACGCTCAACTTAAACTAAATAGTTTTCATTCCATTACATCACAAGCGGTTTTAATTTACCGGCGCGCACTGTCCGGATCAACCTCACCTTAATTACTCACCGTCTTTGTAACTTAATTCAGGAGAAACGCTATTTAAAAATATTTAAAGAGAAGGAAATGAAGAAAGGTAAGATATACTCAGTTTCTGAATTGGGATTTTGAAATCTTGAGAAACTCTAATTTAACGCTAGTTAAAAAAAAAACCCCGGGCTACATTAAAATAATGGTGAAGTACCTATAGTTTAAAAAATACTAAACTAATTTCAGGAGTGGCACTTCTGTTGCCAGTTGTACTTACGTGAGCCCGTGAGCCGGTAGCCACAAGGAATTGTAATAGAGACACACTTTCAGAGCCGAGCGAGTGGAAGAATCGCCAAGAAGAACATTTCAACCACTACTTTCATAGGTATACTGTACTTTATGAACCTTACTTCATCAATTAACATATTCTGTTCACTCAACAAAAGAAAATACAGAACTTCACCTACTACGATCACTTGTGAATAGCAATTACCTACCACGCTTTTTCGTGACTGTGTTGGAGTCTATCGGTCGATCTAACCGGATGCTCCTGAACACCAGTATTATTACACGGAGTGACTGCCTACCTGACCTGCACAAGCCAGTTACTCGGTAACATGAGATACCCCTTGGTGAGACTCGTTGTCAGATTTTCAGGTGTCTGAGTACCCGTAATGACTATGAAAGATGTATAAAGCCTTGTATTCATTAGGCAAAATTTGTTGATAAACGTTACCGTAAACACTGTTTCTGAAACATGGCCGTCCACACTTGTCAGTTGTTGCTAGGGTGTCGCCCGAGGAGGTAATGATGTTCTGTGCTGCTGACATAATAATTCATAAGAGTGCTACTAGAAAATAAAGCAAAGAAGGGTGGTGGGTTCGGAATTATCTCTTAAATACAAGTTACGTACTTCATGATCTTCGTGAATTTGATGGGTCTGTTCAGAATTTCATCAGAATGACACACAACAACATCTGATTTTGAAATGTTATTGAGACTGATTGGACCAGCTATTGCTATTATTACAAGACACGAAACGTACATGATGCTATTGATAAAACTCTATGAGCATCGAAACCTGGTTATTGGACCACACTACTTCTATGTTACTATGTTATTAAACTCGGGCAACACACGTCCACACCTGTTGACTTTTGCTTATAAACAAGATGTTTCGGCTTGCTCTTCATTCGATTGGGGAGCACGGCAACATGTTTCATAAACAATGTTTCATCACCGTTGTTTATAAACTGTTTCCAGAAATTATGAAACACTATTTATAAACTGTTTAAAAACAGTGTTTATCAACAAATGTTGCCTAATGAATAAGAGGCTTAAATGTAAGCAGGGACAAACAGCTTAGTGTAGTTTCCGTAGCGCGGAGGGGTAAAATTGAAAATAAAAATTTATTTGAATACATACTTTTATCGTTCGGATATATTTTTCACTGACGTAGTTGGTGGAGGTGTATCCGAGCCGGTCGGTGATCCGAAACGCTTCCAGCGAATTTAATTTACATTTTATTGTTTTATTTTTATGAAAAAGCTCGGCTTGTATCTACGCAGCTCTATACTGAGCCGTGTAAGCGGATAATATTAGGTTATTAATTTCTTCTTCTTCTTTAAGTGTCGATCTCGATAAAGTATTAAATTTGTCACATTTTAAAATAATTGATGACTAATTTTTTCTTTATATTTTTTATTAATTGTTTTGTATTTGAATAATTAATTACTTTTTATAAGTTTCCTGCTAATCTAGTGGAGCTTTTTAAATTATTTAGATTTTGTGAACATGCGGATAGAAAATAGAAATAATGATTTGTCGACTGTTTGGCCATTGTAGTTCAAATTTAAGTCTTCGGGGTTTATACGTTGGTATACACCCGCTCATGATTAAATCAAGCTTTTATTAAGTCTTTGTTTGCGACGCGCCAAAGCGCGTACACTTGGCTAAATAAAAGTTGGTTCAATAAAACGCGACGATCGCGCCATTGACAAGCGCCAATTGAAACCAATAAATTTCAGATATTTGGTTATATAAAGGGAGGAACGATGTAATTTTATTAGTCAGTAGAACAAGTAAATAAGAGAAATTCATTAAAATGCCTTCCGTAACAGACTGGTCCAATTCAAACGATCGGTTGAAAATGTGTAAATATTTTTTGTTGAAATAAGTCAAATCTATTAGAAATGTTTGATAAACATTGAAGTTAAGGCTACAAGCTGTTTTTACTGCATACTCGTACTTTTATACTTAAACACAAAATATGTGAACTAGAATTAATTTTATTACTGCATTTAATTAGCGTTAGTTTCTTTAGAATCATGCTTGAAAGATAATTGGAGTGTCCCCTAACTGCGATGGTACTTTACATATTACGCAAGTCTTGGAAAGTCAGCGCAAACTTTTATAACTGCTAACCTCAAACAGTAAAAGTTTAAACTGTTTTAACGGAGCTTCCCTGTTCAAGAAACAAATCCAGTTTCTACAAAAATGTATTGGACGTACTAAGTTTATCGGATATTGGAAACCGGCAACACAACGCTAGAATGCAACCACAGTAACAAATAAGCATCGTACGCTCCTAAAGTAGAGAGACTTAATTAGCGAGCACGTAATGTATACGATGTACTCATTACCACCAACCGCACCAAGAATCTATTACCAACATAATGAAACAGAGTTCTGTAGCACTTGCGAGCACACCGGGCGCCGCGGCCGGCTGGGGCGCGTATTGCCAAACTATACATATACTGACCCAGACCGGGGTTGCTCTGAGTTTGATCGCAGTTTGCCTTTGTAGTTGAAGAGCAAACTGTATACCTATTCAGAGAGTGTCTGAAACAATATACATTTTGGTTTAAAATACTAGAGCAAAATATATACGAGTCCAGACGGCGAATTTACAAAGGCCAGCCAGACTCTAATAGATGAGCTTTTGTTTATGCATATTACTCGCCAAAACCTCAGTAAAAAATTGACTCAAATAGACTAGCTTTTAGCCTGGATATTATATACAAAGAAAGTGCACGGACAAAACCTAGTACTGTATTATACACATCCAGGAGAATTTGGATGCAAGAGCGAGCGAAGCGAGCTCTGGACTTGGGGCACCCCAACTCGGTCAGGTTAGGTTCGAAGGGTATGGCGGGGTCTAGTGAGTGAGCGGAGCGAGCGAACTAAGACCCCGACTTCCCCTTCGTGTTAGGTTACTGTAACCCTGCAGACAGAAATAGGAGCCCCGCGTAGCGGGGCTACGTCGACTATGCTTTGTAAGCGAATGAGCAAAATGCATACATTATCAGATTGCTCTGAGCTCGTATCTACTTTGCTCCAATTTGTTGCGAGCGAAATGCCTACCTTCTCAGATTGCTCTGAGCTTGAATGCACTTTGCTCCAATTTATTTGTGATTTTAATGAGCACGATGTAGTTCAGTACAGACTACGGGTGTCTGGGTCAGTATACAGTTTGGCAATACGCGGCCGGGGCACGGCAACCTCGTTAGCTTATTATATACCAGCTGTAAACTGCGGAATCCATTGAGGTCCAATATTTTAAACTAGGTTTAACTAAGCTGTCTCTCTATTTCATTCCGATTACAAAATACAGTTGGAAGCAAAAATAAAATGGCTTGTCTTACTTTTGGATAAATATTTAATTGGAGTTTTCTGTTGAACTCGCTGTGAATATGAATCGAAGTTTTCAAAAAAGATAAACCATTTACAGATGATAAGAATTGTAAATAATATCATTCTACCATTCTGTAACAGCTATTATTTGGGAAACACTGTATTCAACTTATAAACAAACCAGTTCTAGTCTATAAATAAAGTGTTCGTTTTACAAAGATTTAGTAAGAAACAGTGGAGCAATACTAATGCGAGGCAATTTATTCCAGCCGTAGTCATGTGCAAAAGGGTTGAGTTTTTCCTCGCAAGACATAATATACATAGTACAAGCTCTAGTACGTACCGTGGCGCGTGGCTTCCGTACCGTCATCATCTTTAGTTAGGGCTTACTATTTACTTGGGAAATGTACCGTTGTCAAAAAACTTTTGGCATTGTTGTTGGGGTTATCAAAAGCAAACTCCTGCAAGTATGTTGTTACAGCAATAATAAAAAATGTGGTGAGCGCGACTAAAAAGATGCGCGAGCGCTACGATCTCGTTCTCGTAAATTAGTTTCAATATGGCCGCCACCGGACATCATACCGCGCCGCGTTCCATCGCCGATTCACGTCGGATGGTTCTCTATTGTGTCACCTAACTTTTTTATCCATAATTTAAAGTGCCATAACTTTTTTTGTCCTAATCACCATTTGTCCGAATGATAATTTACCCGAACTTAATGTCACATAATATCACATGCCATAAAATTGAAATCCCTAAATATAATAGGTAGAAACAACAAGATTTTTAGGGCTCCACATTGATAAAAAACTGAATTGGAAAACCCATATCCAAATCTTGTGTAAGAAAATCAGTAAATCTGCCTATGCCCTGCACACATTGTCGTCTATAATAGGTGAGGCATCACTTACAGCCTACTACGGTATAACAGAGTCTCATCTACGCTATGTAATTTTTTGGGGCAACTCAACAGAAAAAGACACGGTGTTCAAGGCTCAAAAGAGATGCGTTCGTTAAATATTTAAAATTAAACCCACTGATAGTTGCGTGCCTTACTTTAAGAAATACAAATTACTTACTTTGCCATGCCTGTATATTTTAGGAGTAGCTGTTTTTGTCAAAACAAATCCACACAGATTTAAAAGATTAGATGAAGTGTTCTCACGTAACAGGCGCGACAACAGCAGGATATGCTCTCATACGGCGAGAACAGCCCTCATGAGCAAAAGTGTCTTTTGTATGATTCATACCATATTTAATAAATTACCTAAAAGGTGAAGAGAACTGCCCTTGTCACTTTTAAAAAAAAAAGCTTAAATTTTTTTTTGTTAGTAAAGTATATTACAATGTTATAGATTTTTTAAATGAAAAGGACTTTTCTATTCCAACTTCTAATATACATACCTAGTTAAGAATAACAATCATGTGAATCTTAATCAATTGGCTTTTGAATTATTCTATTTGACTGCATTATAATGAAGATTTTGGACATTATTTAATCTATTTTGACTATTATATACTTATACTATAATATGTTGACATCAATTATTATTATTATTTTTTGTATTTTGTAATGAAATTTAGAATTACTACTATGTAAAATGCAATTAAATGTAATGTGTTATACCTATAAAATTTGTACGCCGTTATTGGCAAAACATGGACGCACACAATATCTAATTCAATACCTTGCATTTCTGATTAGTCAGTTTATGTAAACTCATGTTTGACAAATAAAGTATCTTTATATTATAATATGTCCTAAATCCATTTGTCATAAATATTACAATCAATAATATACAAAAGACATAAAAACGTTTTCAATAAAAGTTATAAGTCCTAAATTCAAATTACATAATGTTTATTTGTAATAATAATATTCTTAAAACAAATTTAATATATTTTCTTTTATTGTACTTAAATAAATATATAATACATGTACTCAACAAAGCAGTTGATTGTGAACACGTGGTTTTTGTAAGCAAGCAAGCATGCAGCATGCAGCATGCAAGCAAGCATGCAAGCAAGCGCGCAGCATTCAGCATGCAAGCAAGCAGCATGCAACATGCAGCAGGCATGGTTTCTGTCACGGCTCCGGCGCTGCGGGGTTCCGGCGGTACCACGCGAGTTTAATTTACACAATTACACTCTAGGGGTAGAGCAGACAGACTGCGTGGAGTCGGATTTACAGCGATTCGTTTCTGTCACTAAAACCTAATTTTTAGCAAATGTTTTAGGACTAAACAAATTATTATAAATGACCATTCGGAATAATACCCATTATTTACCACAATACTTAGGACATATGACTTTTGGTCATGTAAAGTTAGGAGATTCAATAATTATAGTACTCGATATTATGACAGAATACTTTTAGAACTAAAGATAAATTATGATTAGCAAAATTTCGGGATTTTGAACATTATGGTTACTGAAGTTTATATAGTGGAGGAGCTCGTGGCTAAATAATAACAGCCGCCCGGGTCGATCTTTAAGGTTAAGCCGTGCTTGCCGAGGTTGGTCCGTGGATGGGTGACCATAATTACATACCGAGTTTCCTCCGTGCCTCGGAAAGCACGTTAAGCCGTTGGTCGCGGCTGTCATTTGTAGATCTTTGACAGTCGTTACGAGTAGTCAGAAGCCAAAAAGTCTGACATCCAGTCTTACCAAGGGGTATCGCATTACCCAGTTACTGGGTTGTGGAGGTCAGATAGGCAGTCGCTTCATGTAAAATACTGGTACTCAGCTGCATCCGGTTAGACTGGAAGCCGACCCCAAGATAGTTTGGGAAAAGGCTAGGCAGATGATGATGGTTACTGAAGTTTATAGCAAACGTGTTATGGATAATGATTTTCGGACAAACAATTTTAGGAGAAGAAAGGGAGTACCACGTCGGATGCTGGTTGCGTGGCATCATAGTGTTCCAGCTCTAACATTGTTTTGTTAACCAGATTTGTTTATTAACCTTGCTAATATTATAATTATGTCTGTATTAATATATAAGTATGGGATAAGGGCAAGAGAATGATGTAAAATAAATAAAGGAAAACACGTTGTCACAAAGGCGAGCTGTTCAATAAGCGCGCCAAAGTTTTTCATTTAAATTATTAATGTCGCATGAAGGTCCGACGTGCCATAATGATCAGAGCACGACCCCATTACCTCAGACCCTTCGGAATATACACCTGAAATGTGTCACCCAATAAAATTACTGAAATGGTAATCAGTACCTGAAAATGTATCTGTCTGAATATTCTAAAAAAGTATTTTATTGAATTGAATTATAAATGAGAGACACGAGACATAGCATCATCTACGGGGCGTAGTATCGACTATGAGACGTAGCAACGAATACGAGACGCGACAACGAAATAACAACGAGAAGGAGAATGATATAACGAGAAGAAGAAATTTTTTAAACGATATAAGAATACATCAATGAAAATGAAAAGTTATCAAAATCCATTCAAGTCAGAGACTTATCGATGCATCTAATAGGTTCCTACTAATAGAGCAATGAAAATCCTGAGGCAGTAAAGGCGAGTGCACACAGATAAGTTAGCGCTCGCTTCGCTTGCCGGGTGGGGCGGGGGCGGGGGGCGCGCTTGGACTCATAAACCATCTAAGTTGTATTTGCCGCAGGACTGCTGACCGCAGCCGCCACCTCGTATCATATCTCGTACATTTAGACGTTGACTCGATTTATTTATTACGTGCTGGTTTATCTTGATGGAGGCTGCGCCTTCACTCTGATTGTTTCTGCGAATACGTTAAATCACTGTACGAGGATGAAGGATGGTTCACTCTATTTGAAAGTAGGAAATATATATGTTACGAAAATTAAAAATATTATTTAGTATTTTCCCTAATGCCCGTGTCAAGTGGAAGTAACAGGACTTCACCAAACACAAACGACCAAAACACATGATAGATAAAAGAGTATGAGTTCTGAAAATAGGTTACACGGAAATCTACTTTAAGTACTTAGGTACATTTAAGGTGCAAAATTTATGCAAGTATATCCACCTACATAGATATACACTTTAATTTGGTGAAACCTTATAATGAATTCCATTCTGCAAAAAACGATTGACTTCAATATTCAAGAAGTATCTACGGAGCTATTCATAATTGAAATCACTTCAAATATCACGAGATAATTTACATACAGGCAGACATAAACTCACGCCCTTTTCTTATGGGGGTTGGCAGAAATAACAGAACGCCACTTGGCACGATCTTTATAAACAATTTTTGCTTCTTCCATGAGATATTTTAAACTGTATAAAATCACGAAGCACATGCAAATCGAGTTAGCAGCCATTGATTTATTATTTACCGGGGCGTGCCAATTGAATTCGAGATTAACGCTAAGCTCGTAGCTTCCGGGGATCAGATCGCTGTGTCAATGTCAAAAACAGATTATTGTTATTAGCTTAAGGCTTAGAATCTACTTACTTAAATCAACATTGAGGAGTTAATAAACTAAAGTTGAAAACTAAAATAATCTTAGATAGTGAAAGTTATAAATGAAGATGTTGGTACGAAAGTGTAAGCCGAAATCGACATCACTCGGCACAGCCGTCTGGCAAACTCAGATTGTGCCTCGCCAGCCCACACGTGATTAAGCGATGGTAGATACCGATCAGAGTTATTTGTCGATGCATGAGTGTATAACCAACCTCAGTCCATCGCGTACCCCATTTATAACATTTATAGGAAAGCGGTTTTTAATAAAAGCCATGTGAAACAAGAGTATGAAATAGCGCAAGCCGACAATTACGTAAGTGATGCATCACATGAGCGACGTCTAGTTTAATTTTAATCCGCTCCGCTCCAAGCGCGCTAATGACGTACCGTATGCACTTAGCCTAACAATCATCCGTTGTAATTTCCCTATGTGTTTGCCTTGCATTAGTATAATCAGCGAGTGGGCGCTGTACGAATGTTCTCTGCATTGTTCATGTAACGCTCTCACGTACAATTTATCTGTAAACGGAATTAATAAAACCAACTCATGACGGCTCACTGTTCTGCTACTTTCATTATGCGTTAATTGAACCCAAAACTTTGGTGGTGTATTATATAGTGGTGTGTGGTGTATAGCACGCGGTGTCGGTGACGAACGAGACGCATTACACGCTGGAACAAAGCGCGTATAAATGAAAATTAGCTGAAAAGCGTTCCGGTGTTCGTCACCTGCGCGAAGTGCGTTCGAGTGGAGAAATTAATATCCGGCCGGGAGCCGCATCGTTTCCGGGTCAGCGCGCCCCCACACCGCCCGCCACCCCACCGGCCACCACTCAGCCTCCCTCGGGGGGATCGAAGGGGCGGCCGCTGAAGGAGGATAATTAAACTGTTTCATTATGTCGGAGGGGCGGCGAGATAAGGCGATCAGATGCAAATTTTTTAAAGATTATTTTTGTTACAGTCTCTCGATACTCTGTGCTATTCTATACGGCGCTTAACGAGGTCGAAAATGCAATGAACATGAATAGTTAAATAGTTTTGTTACAGGTTTTTGTTTCGGGGAAAACTTAAGTCAAGTTAAGAGCTTGAGCTCTTTTGTCGTGTTGGCGGAAAAGCGCAGGAAGCCATAACCTTTAAGACCAAAGATTAAAATGTAACTTTTAACCTGTTGAGTAAGATTTCTAGTATATTAAATTATGGTAAAGGAAATTGTGAAATATCTGTTTTAACTCAAAGTTGAGTGGCGAAAACAAAATTAGGTAATTGCTCTTTAAGCAAAGGGAAGACTGCACTCACACTACTTACGCCAGGCATCAGCGAGCGAGAGTATTGTTTCTGTGCTGTTTACTGAAACAATAAAAAGCCTCACGCTCCCTAATAGGAGCACGAGCAGGGCGCGACAGCGCAGCGGCCACTCGTAATTAGTTCAGAGTGGCTAATGGCTCGTACGTGAGTGCACGAGATGTTTATTCAACGGCGTACTTTACACTAATACTGATATTGCAACAAAGGCGAAAAAAAGTTGCATTATAACATTCACGTAATTTTGCTCTATTTTGGCCTGTTAGGATTTGATATTTATCACGAATTCAATTTTATTTACTTATTTAGAGTTTAATATAATACTAATCTTCATATTGAAGTCTAAGTGTGAATAAACTGATGATCTTCAACTTTAGGCGCTGAGCTGAACGTTGCATCCATCAGATTTGTTTCATAATGATATCCGTCTACCGATATGGTACAGGATTACTACGACGGAACACAGCTCTCGCTACCTTGCATGTCGACCACAAAGAATATCTTATGCCATACTCTAGGAAGAGATGGACTATGACTCCGTCTGGATATCAAAACAGTCAACTAAACATTGTAATCCAGAGGAAATTGTTCATTACGGGCACTAGATAATAACATTGTATGTACGGGATAGGCCTATTATGGGCCGGGGTTGAACCTGGACGCATAATAGACAATCTCCTGTCGCAGTCGTCTGTATGTAAGTACCTGCGGGACAATGACGTCACATCGATTACACTGCCGCATGTGTTCGTAGCATCAATCCATAATCATCGTTCCTGGTTCACTTATTTACATAGATTATTTAAGTAAAGGATTAGGAGACTAGGAAATTCAGCCCACTATATCACTTATATACCTGCATATAGCAGATTTTGCTGCCTTAGGTACCACTCAGAATTGTATTCTGATTTTTCCAGTTCATTTCGCTTTCAAAAACTGTGCTTCGAATTTGGTTCCGAGCTTCATACTTCGTGCAGTCGTATTTGAGTCAAAGCCAACTGCAGTACAGTTACCGACGTAGGTACGTATAAGTTGGTACAGTCAGCGATAGAAGTAAGTGCGGTAGACGTAGGAAATGATTTACTGCTGTGTGACCAGAAAACATGGAATGGTTAATAATGAGAATTTAATCTCGTATCGTAAGAGAGTTTGAAAATAGGTAGACAAACCTAGACGACTTTTTTATTGATTTGGCACCAACACCGCGCATGAAGTCATGTGCATGCCATAATAGTGAGCTCACACAGGGATGTGTTCTCCGATGAGGGCAATCTTCATCAACGCTTTAAATCTTTGGCCGAACCCGGGACACGTCATTTAAATCTAAATTGTATAGGTGCCTACAGTTTATGGCTCCGCACATATAAGTATCATTTTACAAAGGAAACATGTTAGTTAGGTCGCAGAGAACGGGGTGGTCACCAGTCAGCCAGGCAGGCGGACACTGAGCTCATTTGTGGCGCACGTTTCATTTTTCACGTGCGGGTGATAAAGTGCCTGTAACTTAGCTCAACGTGGCCGTACGTGGCCCAGTGTGGCGGGCTAGCGGCTTCGCTCGGGAATGGTCACTGCAGTGCATCCGTGGAGGTAACTTCGTTTTTATGGTCTCTAGAGGGGGTTTTAAATACACTAAAAAGACTGCCTAGCAACTTACAAAAAGAACTGAAATCCTACCAAAAACATTTCATGTAAAATGTTGCCAAGACGACCACATAAGGTTTGCCCTGTGAAAAAGATATCATATCTCTTCTGAATCTACACGACCTAACTCTACCGACCCTAACTTCACAAATTCTACATATCAGTAAAAATGTATGGCTATGGCAGAGATCCAGTCTTACCAAGGGTTATCAGATTACCTAGATACTGAGTTGTGGAGGTCAGATATGCAGTCGCTTCATGCAAAATAGTACTCAGCTGCAACCGGTTAGATTAGAAGCCGACCCAAACAAAGTTTGTAAAAAGGCTAGGCAGATGATGAGGGACTATATTGAAAAGGAAACATATTTTTTTTAAACAAATATGGATCGTAACCTTACCCCATGGGCAAAAGGCGTGAGTTTATGCATGTATGAAAAATTATTTAATTTATAGTTTCGGCCCTTTTCCCTTTCATTAGGTAAGCGAACTTTGTGACCTCTTCTCGTAAATAAAAGTAATATACAGTATGTTAGTTTAAACGAGGGACATATTCAAACCCACAATAGTACATGCTAACATGATACTAATAAAAATATAAACAAAAAAAAACACTGATAAATAACAGACAGAACCATACCAAAATTTTCGCAAATGTCTCGCAACGTGTATACACCCTTGTGCTAGCGATTTAATACTATCGCAGAACATGTGAGCGGGTCAATGACTCTTAGGTATAATCCATTTTCCCTTCATACTTTAAACTTACCTGGCTTAGGATAGTCCAAAATATCTAGGCACTAAACAAAACATTAAAAATTCTTCTATATATATACGTTATAGGTTTTTTACATATTTGGGACGAGAATCGAATACTGAATACCCTCCCTCAATATGTCCCTCGTTTAACCTAACATACTGTATTTACGTAAGTTTATTAAAAAGTCACAACAAATCAAAGTAACAACAAAAGTTTGTATTTTAGTTGTAACGATACAGCTAATACTGGTTCGAATTAAATTGGAAATAATTTATAGTATTTTCCTATTTTCAATTCCCGACACAAAATACAACTGTTGTAGTGCATTGTTGTAAGCGGCGGCGCACAGATTGGAATGCTCTCCAGCAATTTATTCAATTCAGCTGCAATGGAACAATGTATCGACACAACTACACGACTCCACGAGACACGAGTGCCATCCGATGCTCCAAGGAGCCGCTTTCAATTATTATTTTCTGTCTGTGGCATTGTGGCCGCATTGTTCGGGACACAATAACGTAGATATTGAATATTCTACTATTTCTGCGCCCCTGGTACTGACAGTCAAGTGCCTTGGGATCCTTGCATGCCTCATAGCGGCAAAATTGTTGTTTTTTGAATTGTGTAGCTCGGATTCTGGAGCAGTGAAATGATTTGCTTTTCAATTTTCTACAATGTACCAGAGCTTAGAGTTTAGTTGAACCCCTGTGCAAAATTGTGATAAAAGTATTGACATTGAAAAGTTTTGTCAGGAATAAAGAGAAAGGAAACTCGGGTTTTAGGACTTAGAATTAAATCATAAATCTCATTCCTTTGAACGCTGAGTTTAGAGCAGAAATGCGAGGAAAACGGGGATTTCAATCATGCATTTTTCCAAACATTGAAAAGGCCTAGCAAAATTCATACCCAGCAATCGCAGCTAGGTCGTGGGTAGTAGTAGTAAACTCTCTTGTTCAATAACTGGTTTGTGCAGCGCTGCGAATGATAAACCGGGCCATAACTCAAGCGAGTGGCGAGCGGGTACCAGGGCGGCAGGCGCGCGCGGCGGTCGTGGCGCCCTCGCACACGATTAACTCATTAGATTAGTTACTTCATGCTCCGCTGCGCGGGAATTGGATCGGCTTTCTCTGGAATCTGAATTTAGTTGAGACGTTCGTAATATTCTCGGCTGTATTACGAAGTTGGCTCTTTGTCGTGGACTTAGGATTGTGTCGAAGTTCGAGATTAGAATTGTGCGGGTTATAAGTCGTTTCAGTATTTGATTCATCTTTGTCAACTCAATCATTAGGTTTGATAAGATTTTGTGAAGTCACAATTATCCAGTCATACAGGCAAATCATATTGTTGATTCTTGTTCTGTTAATTTTATTTTCAATTGTATTTGTTCACAGTTTAAGTCGAATTATTTTCACTATCAGTCAGAGGCAATAGAATAAATGCGGAATACACACACATTACTGACGCTTTCTCGCTTCGTACTAGTCGTACTGTCGTATGACGCTCACGTTATGTATTCATGATCTCGAAAACACGAGCAATATTATGAATGCAGATACTCACTGTTTGCCAACAGAGAGTGATCTCCATAATGCAGAATTCACTTTATGTAAGCTATTTTTTAATATAGAAACAATTGCTGAACGGCTGCAACTGACACTTTAATAGCGCAGTCCAGTCACAGTCAGCTGACATGTCTAACAGTTATTCTGAAAATAATATTCTCTCTATTTTTTAATATCGGTTGCTCCGCGTTCTTGTTATTTTATCTGGGGTATAAATATTTCTTCCAGAGTATTAAATAAGACGCCACTTCAGAATTACGATGCAATACATTTCTTGACTCACGTCAAAGTGATTGATGTAACAATTTTTAATAACTTTTGATAACTTTGCTTTTCAAGAAAAACATGATTGGCCGCGACCCTCGAGTTGCAGATCGTTCGAATCCAAACGAATAGTTCAGAAACGAAAATCTTTGACTTTCACCATAACCAAATATTCGAAAATATATGACATCCGACAACCCGTACTGAGTAATAATTTTATCTGGTTTACCTACTATAATATTATCTTCAACAGATCATAAAAAAATATTATATTAAATCCTATAAAAATCTGTGGTATAACTACAATAATACCCGACTACTCAAAAATCACACTCCAAAAAGTACGAAACAAGAAAATATTCTCGTCTGAAATTGTTATGAACCTAAAAACCATTTAAAATGTATTGTCTATTCAATAAACAACTTACACGTTATAATTTCAATGTATTTAATTATTGTTCATAGTGATGTTCAGCGGATAGCCGTGGACGTATGCCACCCTGGTACCCTAACAGTAGTAGATATCATAAACTTTAGGGCAAGACATCTTAGTGCAGCAGTAATTATTTACATTCACTTTATACTTCTAGTAATTTATTAGTAACCTTCTACATAAGTTAGCCCCGTCTCCGTTCAAGTCACACCCAAGTAGTTTGTACCACTTACAGGGTAAAAACTTTACGAACAATTAAATAGATATAATCAGCTTTTTAGTCATTAGAATATGCCTACTAGGACTGGAGCTCTTAGCACCTGATCAGTAGCATGTGTGCTGTCCGGAGCAGCCGACCGCACGCATGCCGGACGCGTGCCGGAGACACGCCACATTGCGGACGGCCGGCCGTGCCAATCGCGACCGCAAGGCCAAAGCGCGGCCAATGCAATAATTACGCTATGTCAAACAGAACCGTTTGAATCAAACACACAAAGCGATCCGGATCCTGCGGTTAGCGGTCCCACTGTGCCGCGGTGCCGCTGTGCCAGGTACACTCGACAACAGCCTGAAAACATGAGCTTCTCATTGTTTAAGGTAGATAAAATATCATAGAATGAAACAAAAATTATGCAGACAGCTATATTAAACTCAAACTATAGGTGTGTGACTGCTGATACAATTTGACAAATTCATTAAATCGTAATCATCGTACCGTCATCACATTTACATAATCTTACCGACATTTAGTTCCCAAGAGAACGGTCTAGGCACAAAGGAAGACGCACTTTAAATGGTAATTGATTACTTAACTCAGATAGGCATCACCCCAATCTCTCGTCCTCCAGCTTTCAGCGAGTACGTCCTCAGACGAGACTCAATTAAGTATCCTTCACAAAAGGTATAAGGAGCGTCCTTTTTAAAACAAACGCTCGTAATATAATTCAGACTAAAAGTACTAAAGGGAATGCGATTTCAAAAGACTTTATGAATATTATCAGTCTGGAACCTTTTGTTCTGAAGCAAATGGAATTCAGTTGTGAAATGAGTCCACATTCCTTGTCGGCTACACTCGGACCCCGCAGCTGCAGTACTGCTGAGTTACTTCAAGTGTTTTATTTGACATGGCTGCCTTTGTCTGCATTAACTTGCAATGATATGCAGTTACAGTCTGCGTGATGCGGGCTGCGGCGTCTGTTTTCAATAGAGTAGGTCTGATTAAGGTCGGTACCCAAATCATTGATTACGTACTTAATCGTCCGTAACTCCTGAATGGCGAGCTTCGCTTTGATACGCCCACAGTTCATCGCTGACGATATTAGGCCGCTTGTGAATTGTGCAAGGTTACCAAGCTCGTCATTAATTAGAAGCTTGGGAAAATTGAGAACACAAAAGCAGAAGCGATGAGAATTTTATAGTTGAACATAAAGATTATAAAATATTTGCTCTTCGCTTTGTTGACTAGCAATTCTCATGAAACGGTACGCAGTCAAAAGACGAATCCTTGAGACAACAATTCAATGAAGCGATACAATGATAAAATATAAAGAGACAAAGGCCGAATGAAATAGAGTAGGTACGTAAACATACTCGTAGTAGATAAGAAAATAGCTACGATTTATATTGAGGCCTCGGCGACGTAACGCAATTGAACACAATATTGTAACGCAATTGAACATTATGTTCATACGTGAACAGATTGAAATAAAACGAGCTGCGGATATTTGCTTAAATTCGTATCTTAAAGTTATCGGATAACATAAAGACTTCTACTCGATGTCACTAATTCTCTTGAGATCAATTTGTAACTAGGGCTGTTGCGATGAGAATTTATACTGTAGAAGACATTATTGAGAACTTATCCAACCAATTGCTTAGGCAATACATTCTATCGTTTTAAAACTCAGGCTACTGGAAAACAATGATGTCTGACTATAGTACTAGTAGACTTCTGCTTGACATAGACTCCTCGCTAGTTGCGCCCAGTCCGTGTTAGTGACATTTTATCTTTGGGATTATCCGTGTCTTAAAGTGAATGTATGGGCATATTCTAATGGTTGAAAGGTGCCTGCTATCGAGTAGTTGGCCCACAACAGTCGCACAAGCAATCGCAGCGCACGGCAATCAATGCGTGTGTGCGGACCGGACGCGGTCGGCGCAATCAAACCCTGTTTGTTTCTGTTTGTGCTATACCAAGCACACCCTATAATTAGCGATGTCTAAATAGATGGCCCATTGAAAATGCATTCAGGTCGAATATCATCATTGAAGTCTCACATTGTCGTCATTTAACTCCATGTAGTTCTTCCCTAAATAGGAATTCTCAAGACTAGATAGTTAGGGGGACCCTTATTAACCAACACTGTAATATAAGCGTCCCAGACGGTGGTTAGATGGTGGTCCCTATTTGTTTTTGACAGTTCAACAATACCTATAAAACGTTCATACGCTCGACAGCGCAAATAACGCAATAAAAATTAATGAATTTTCAAAAGGGGAGCTCAGTTCCTAAATCGAGAATATTATATTCAGTGAGCTACAATATTTCTGCAAAGTCGCTCGGAATAAATGCGAGGACTGCAGAGTATACAAGGGAACCGCAAGCCGTATTAACTTGAACCGTGTACACATCGCCTGAGGCCGCATCTACAAACAAAGAATCGGCTTTAAAGAGTGTAATATCGCACAAGTGAGGGCTCGCCCGCGCTCCGGCGCGCGGCGTCACGGAACCCCGACCTCGACACAACGCGCGATTTGCTACTACAAGCAGAATGACGTCTTCGAACTGCTCTATAAAACTATATAGTAATGCTAGCGTGTGATTTCTTGCGTATGTATAGGTTTAGTGTACACAAGCGGCCGATGTAGTTCAATATTCATGCGGCTATCAATTCACACGAGCAGTGAGCGGTGAGCGGTGGGCGGCTGAGCGCGGTCAACACAAACGGCGTATTCTTCGGTGTTGAGAATATGCGGAGGGTATATTTATGGTCCATGTAAAATGTGCGCCGAAATTCCATAGAAAAAAGTTAAAATATTTTACATGTTAAACTTACTACACTAGAATATAAATGAATCGTAATCAGCGCTGAGAACGGAAAAATCTTCACCAGATCCAACCGTGACATAGGCTATCAGGGCATGTTTGTTTATGGCACAAAAATAGATGCTTTTACTGATTCTCTGAAAATAATAATGGGGTCCCTTTTCATGTGACCTACATCAAGTGTCGAGCCTAATTTTGGGGATCGCGTTGTTTTAGCTCGTATTCACATCGCGTCGGCGTCGGCTCAACCTTCTGTAGTTCGCAGTCAGTGGCAGTCGTAATATCCTCGCACATCCGTCCGTCCGGATATTAATATCCGGACGAACCGCATCAACGTCGGCGCCGCGCCGGCCCAGCCCGGCGGACCGGCGCTACGGACCGTTTCAATGATATACTTTTTGATACACCAGCACTTTCCACTTCATATGTTAATCACGGCTCCAAGGAAACGATAGACATAAAATAAACTGAAAGAAACCACACGGAGAAATGGGTCATTTAACCTGTAAAAATAAAATATGTTCTAGAGACATGAATAGCGAATGAAACGATTGATTTCAAAGTAGGGCGCAAACTGGAGGAAAGGCAACTTATACAGAAAACCGTACCGATATCGTTCAAGAATATGAAATGAGGAAAATAAGCTTAAGACTAATATGCAATTCGAACAGTGAAGTGAAACCTATACATATCTAATGTGACTCGATACATACATGAATGTATACACGGAGGCAATGCGAGGGGTATTTCTTTACATCATTGATTCAGGAGCCGGGATGCGGGAGCCGGACGGAGTTGGCACCGGACAGATTCACGCAAACAAATCGTCATATTACACGCACCGCTCGCTTCACGATAAAATGCGGATTGCGTACAAAGCCGGCATTACCTGCTCGTGTGACATGCTCCGATGGAGAGCTAGCGCGGAATCTTTACGAGATATTGCAAATTGCAATACATTTGTCATAAAACATTTAATTTAATTTCAATTACGTTAATCCAAACAGTACGACGAATATTATTTATTTTTCAAATTCTTTACTGTGCAGGTAGCGGAGCTGATTGGTCGGTGTCATGATCGCCGCTCGCCTCACCGAAGCGCGAGGAAGAGCAGTCGGCTTCTCACCCCGCCATCTATCGAGCTTGCTGTCACATGCTTTTATTCCAGTTTCATTAAGGCATCCTACGAACAGAGCAGGGAATTTACTGTACAAGATACTATTGGACCTAAATGTCATACATTAGTGTATACACAATAAGCCCTAGAGCTTGCCATGTACAGTCAGCGTCACTATGTTAGCACATACACACGTCTCAAGTTTTAAAATGTTACACTGCTACAACATTTAATTCGTTTCGAATAATCTAAAGAATACTTTCAAAAAGAACTCAATGTTTCCACCCGGGATCGAACCATCGCTTCACCGAGCAGCGTCTTACTGATACCGGTGGTTTAACAAATTGATTATTGCGATGAAATTGGTAACTAGTATCGTCAGAGTCACTTTATCTTTAGGTCACTGTCTAATCGATAGATGGTAAAATTTGAGGGTATCCATTAATTTTACTTACTTACGTTTTATTTATAAAATTATTCCTATACTCTCGAGTTTTAACGTTAGCTTAGTCAATCTATATATATAAAAATCAATTGCTGTTCGTTAGTCTCGCTAAAACTCGAGAACGGCTGATTTTGGTTTTAAAATGTTTGTTGTAGTCCAGGGAAGGTTTAAAAGGTGAGAAAGGTAGGATAGGTAGGTAGGTAGGTAGGTAGGTAGGTAGGTAGGTAAGTAGGTAGGTAGGTAGGTAGGTAGCTAGGTAAGTAGGTAGGTAGGTAGGTAGGTAGGCAGGTAGGTAGGGTAGGGTAGGAAGGGTAGATAGGTAGGTAGGTAGGGTAGGGTTGGGTAAGGTAGGTAGGCAGGGTAGATAGGCAGGGTAGGGTAGAGTAGGGTATGTAGAGTAGGGTAGGTAGGGTATGTAGGGTAAGGGGTAGGGTAGCGTAGGTAGGTAGGGTAGGTAGTGTTTGTAGGGTAGGCAGGTAGAGTAGGGTAGGGTAGGTAGGTAGGTAGGTAAGGTAGGGTAGGGTAGGGTAGGTAGGTAGGGTAGGGTATGGTAGGTAGGTAGATAGGGTAGGTAAAAAGTGCATAGCAACGCATGCCGGGGACAGCTAGTCTAAAATATTTATAGCGCTTCCTATTTTATGGTTTTTGCGTTGATATTTGCGTGATAGGATGTCACTTGTCTAGGGAGCCGTTTGTGTCAGGTAAAGTATGAATATTATGATAACTGAAAATTAACAAAACAAATTGTAATATAAATCTTTGTAGTAAAATAAGATCAAAATTTGTGTTAAATAATAGCAATAATAAACATTTTTTATTATTTCTATTATTTAACACATAATTAAAGTATTTAATTCTTCTTTAATATATTACTAAAAAAATAGGAACATACTATATAATAAAAAAATATAATTCATGACAAAAAGCGAATGTTTCACCAAGGATTTGATCCTCCAATCTCATGCACGTCAAGCGGTCTTGAAACCTCCAGACTATTTCAGATTAATTGCTTTAGTGTAAATGTTAACAGTATTATTGCTAGTCGTTATACCCAATAATAGAAGTATTAACGTTTTATTGAAAAATCATTATTAAAAACAGGGTTTCAAAGCAAAATACATACTTAAACTTATTTATTCACAAAAACAATAAATTCATTATAATATAATGTTTTTGCAAAATACAAAAACCAACTAGGCCCTACACAGATTTGAACGCACATGTCTTTTAGGAGGGTAAGAACTTAATGAAGATGTGTGTACAATACATGACTGGTACAGCAGTCGGGTGAAAAGAAAATAAAAAACAAAAAATAAATCAGTAAAATTTGACCATTTAGTTTGATACACGACTAGCCTACATAGCAAGTAAAATGATCGACTGTAAATGTTTTAGCTACTCGCAAAAATATTTACAGTCGCTGTCGCTCGTTTTTACGTAGAGAAGTATGTTGGGCGTGTTCCTGTTGACAGTAGATGGACAGCGGCCATCACGGCGCGGTGGCACGCAGACTTGTGCAGTGATAGCCATTGAACCCGCGGCCATATAATAATGGCATTAAAGTTCCTGGCGCGGTTCCAGCGCTCGGGGCCAGACTCGAACCCGCACCACCCACCGCCGCATTTTTGGAACAATCCGCGCGACCAGTCATGCTGAAAATAACGTTTAAAAACGAACTGGCTTTGAGAGATTAACCGAAGCCGGGAGATTTTTCATCTGTAAGTCGGATTACATCGCTATGGTAGAAAAAGATATTCTGTTAGTAGGTATTACCTATATCTTCGAGCGGAATACTGGGCTTTGGATACCCTAAACGTAGCTAAACGTAACCTTTGTTACGGAAAATGGAAACTTGATTAAATTCATGCAATCAAATTAAAGGAAACGCCTGTCATAAAATCTATTCATTAACATTAAGTATCAGTGGGGCGTACGTCGCGATCGTTCAGTTCAAGCTGCACACAGTAACGCGGCAGTTTGTTCCGCCACGCCGGCTGCTCCGTTATTAAACTTTCAATAGAGACAAAACGTTAATTAAAACCGTAATCCGCGTCCAAACGGAGCTCATATTTGTGTCGATGCGGGGTGTATTAAGCGGCAATTACCCGCGACCGCAGCACTCCGCGCCGCGTCGTGCGGTCCCGTGCGGTCCCGTGCGGTGGCGGGCGGAGGCGTGCGAGGCGCGCGTCATGACGTAACGTGTGTGTTTCGAGTACGAGTCGAGACGCGTTATTGTTCCACTAACATGGTTTGTGGTGACGAGCGACGACGACGCACTCTCGAGCACTCCTTAATATTAGCCCATAATGGAGCAAACGAACGCTGAATATTTAGGTGTAATAAAAGCGCGTGGAATTTAATAACAGCGCAGTATAGACTGACAGTTTTCTTTGTGCAAAAAGATTGCTTTCAGATCCAAAGAATCTCACTGTTTATGAGAGAAATGAATTATTCTATATTTTCTTTCCATTTCACGTTTAAACTTAATTAACTCGAACTTGCACATAAAGCCAGGAGCGAAGAAACGGAAACTAAAATCTTTTTTATTCCAAAAGGTTCTGTTCTGGACTTCTAATCTCACCATATTATGCGGCTTATTGGTTAATTTAAACAGAACCACTGCTGCTCAACCTTCACATCCAAACAGGCGATGAAGGAGATATTTTGTAATATTTTCCGAAACAAAGAATTACTTGCTGTGTTGCTATCCCTACTAGTAGTTTAATGGAAAATTATAGCCATATGAGTGTTGTGCACAGCTAATTCAATTGCAAAACAATATCGGAGCGTATCGACCGTCAAATGATCGCACCGCAACTGATCCGACGCATTACGGCATTACGAGGCGACGCGATTACTGCCGAGCGTAATACACGCCACGATACATCGCGAGATGTTCGAAGATATAGCACGATTTGGATAAATAGTGCAACCATACATCATTGAAAATGTCTAAAGCATAAAATTGTGACTTATATTTTATTTCCTCTTTCCTCCGGCTAGACACAATACGTTCATTTGCTTGAATTCCGGTCTATCGTAGTTCATTATAGAAGTACCATAGGAAGAGAAATATAGTTCAACTCGGCTAGCTTAGACGTAACCTTGGCGCTAAGAATTCTGCTCAAGTCCTCATTTGACTTTCGTAACATGGTATAGGAGAAGGTTTTTAGTAAAATACAGATTAGTGGTAAAATTACATAATTAAATAAATCATCAGATTAATTTGGTAACAGTTACCCTGGTGTGTTTCGTCACTATCGCGTTCATTTGATGCGGTTGGGCGTTGCGGCTCGCGCAATCAGCCAATCAGTGCGCTAAACATTTTATATTAGCTACGATTGGCTCAACCGCGCAATCATCATGCAGCCGCCGGTCACAGGTGACCGCCGCCAAGCGAAGCGACAAATTTGTTTAAATCATTTAATTGCTAGATCAGTTGATTAGTATTTGAATCATCTAAGAGCAGCGGTGGCCCAGTGGTAGCAGCCCCGACTTACGAGCAGTAAGTCGTAGGTTCGAACCCAGGCAGGCGCATTACTTTGTGTAATTTATTTCATCACCGCTGCTCTCAAAACGGTGAAGGAAAACATCGTGAGGAAACCGGCATGTCCTAGAACTAAAAATTCGAAGACATGTGACATCTACCAACCCGCACTGGGCCCGCGTGGTGGATTACAGCCCATTCCCTCTCATAGAGAGGAGGCCTGCGTCCCAGCAGTGGGAACAATACAGGCTGATGATGATGAATCTTTCATCTTCTGTTTAAATTATTTTCTATTTTCGAAAAATAAAAGTGGAAAATTCTATAGTCCGTAAACTAGACACTAATCAGGTAAAATGTATGTCGGTGCCTGCACTTCCGTGTGCTTACTAGAAATGTATCCCACAAATAGAGGTATTTCATCCAAACTGGGATCTCATTTGCTTTTCATTTGTTTATCGAAATATCTCATTTGTTAATCAAGCGCTCCGTGCTCCAAAGTAAATTAATTCAACCGTTTCAGCTTCGTTCTCACAAGACTAGCAACAAATGGAGTAATCCACTAAACTGCACAGATGCAGCATACATCTCCCTAATCCGAACAGACATGCAGGCAATTAATTTTAAAATATCCACACGATTTGATGATCAATCAGGCGAGGCGCACGACACCGCAAGATGCTGCACGCTGCCGCACGCTGTTGAGCGATGCCGAGACAACTGTATTAATGGCAGACGGATCCGGACTTATGAGCCAGACAGAATAATAGATTAGTTTCATCCATCAGGAAGCCAGTCCACGACAAAGGCTTGGCACTGGTTGCCTTTAAACCTGTCCCGCTGTGACCGTAAGGAAATTAAAACCTTAACAGTTAACGTTAGAGACTGAATTTGTATGGGATACGAATTGTTAAACGTTTGGTCTAAAATTAAAAAGAGTAAGAATAAATCATTGTAAATTAAGAATAGATAACTCCACTCCAATTTGTACTACCCTGTTACGAATGGTTATTTTTCTCGTTTTCCTAATTAGTTATGCCCCTAGCTTTGTGGGAAACCTCTGAAGACTTCCCTTTCTAATTAGTTTATTTCGGTAAACTCATTCATATGTATTAGAAATTAGCAGGAACAAATAGACTAAAATACTGAAAAAATAATAAAAAATAAGTTTTTGTTTTAAATAACGGAAACCAATACTTTCATATGTATTCAGCTATTATGAAATTAGAAACAGACACTTGAATTTGGTTTATTTGTATGTGAGAGTCAGTCCCGCTGTCAGGTGTTTGCTCGCACCGCAGTCGCAGTCGGGCAGCAATTACGTGAGTAATTAGAGCGACCGATACGTGCGCGGCATGCGACACACAGCTGCTGTGTTTGTTCTGCGGCCACCGACACACGGGCTCACCGACCGCGACCCGCCCTCGTCTCCCCGCTCAAAGGTCACAGCGCTTGATTAAATTTATATCCTTAATGAAGGTCCCGTTTTGTCAAGTGTCTCATTTTTACTCGACAGTGAAAGGTTTTTCACGCTCCTTAATTTTACAATCCGAGGCCGGAGCGGTTAATTGAATTACGTGCAGTATCGCGGGCCGGCCGCCGCACCGCGCCGCACCGCACCGGTGTGCTGTCACCAGCGCAAAGTGGCGAACACAATCTGTGTGATGTGGGTCATTCTAATTTTAACGGACGTTGTCCTTCTTTTTTATAAAAAGGGCCACATAAATACAATGGTCATTGATGAAATCGTTACCACCAATAAACCAGCGCCTAATAAGTATCTAAAATGAAAGTAAATTAACCGAAAAGTGCCCTCGAGTTTTGTGATTACGTCTCTACCTAAGCGTCTTCAATAAAGAAGTCAGTATATTAACTTCTTTCAAGAATAAGGAAAGCTGTTCTGTGAAAGCTAATAAAACTCGGTAGAGTCGTTCAATACGTTTTAAACTCCTCTCAGTATGTTAAAGTCGAGGCAGGCGCCAGGCGTTAGCGAGGACGTTGCTCGACTCAGTCCAATCGTGCAAACATAGATCGCTCCAGCCGCTCAGTTCGCTCACACCGCTCACGTCGCTCTGGCCGCTCTCGCTCGGTTGCTGGTATAGAACAGCTAATTGAAAATTCTTGAAACGATAGAACTTAAACCTTCCGAAGCGAATGAATGGATGGTTTTAGTGGATCCATCGCTTATATTTCTAGTGCTTAGGAGACCTATTAATTGCGAACTACTTTTGAAAAACTAAAATATTTCCCAAGTACTTTTTATTAAATATGCTTTTTGGGTATCACATAGTTATATGATTGGATTAATTAGTATTAATTGGGGAAGTTTAAAGCAAATTACGGTCGGCCATATTACAGCATCTAGAATGACCAGAATTCTTTACTTCACTTCAAAAATTATGGCAGGAATTTTAAAATACATACTTTGATTAAAATAACAGCTACGTCCCGTTTAGTAACTTTCCCATTTGGACAACTTAACAAAAGACGTGCAAAACTAGTGAAAACTAGTGCCATTTCGTAAATATTTTAGTCTTCATACATTGAGTCCCGTTTCGCAACCCATAGATTTTTACTGTTTTTTGTACGGTACGAACGAAGAGAACTCAATTTAGAATTATATCAGACAGTACTGGGAGAGCAGAATCATGAAGATGTTAGCGCACCGTCTTCAATACTATCGTAAGATTATTTTGTCTTACCAAAAAAACTAAGATTACTTTGACTTTGATTACTTTATTATCTCGTTTATTAATTTTATTAACTTAATTTTACATTTAATATCAATAAAAAAAAACATTTTAAATAAATAAAAAAAAAAATATATAAAAATAGTAGTCCACCGGTATCAGGAACAGGGTTAGGGCTCCAGAGCAAGGAACCTCCTAATAATACGAGCCATGTCCAAGAGTACCGCTTTCTGAATCAAGCCCTTGATCCAGCTGCCTAACTAGAGCCTCATCAAATATTGGTTGAGGCTTTTGGCAATTAAGCAATTAAGTGTAGTTAGTTGGTTAAAGTTTTATTGGAACTTTATGTTTACTTAGTTATAAGTTATATTATGTTTTCTTTTCTTTTTCTCATGGTAGGAAGGTTTATTTTTGGGTACCTAATTTGTTCGGGTATTAACAGTAGGTTAAAAAAACGGGCCAAGTGCGAGTCTTACTCGCACACAGGGTTCCATAGACCCAAACAATATAATGACAATGTTTTGAACGGTCATTCATTAGTACACCTTCACTCAACCGCAAAACTAAATTTGTTTTTCATAGTAAGTTAATGAAAAACAAAGTTACTGCTGCAGTTTGGTGAAAAAGTCCCATATCTCAAAAACTACATATCAAATCTTATTCAAACCAATTTTCGTTGAAAGTTTTTTTTACGGTCTACATCCCCATATTTTTTTTCAGATTTTTTCTCTTGTTACTTTAGAAATTAGAGGGGGGGACACTCGTTTTACCACTTTGGAAGTGTCTATCTTTCAAACAATTGACTTTGAAAAAAAATGGTTTCAGGAACCTCAATGTCATTTTTAAAGACCTATCTATAGACACCCCAACACGTATAGGTTTGATAGTTTTTTTTTTTTTAGTTTCAATTTCATGTATGGGGGGATATCCTTATCTATATTTTTTTTTAAATTTTGTACAAAAATCATAATGTGGTTCACAGAATACATCTACCTACCAAGTTTCAGCTGTGTAGTCCTAATAGTTTCGGAATAAAGTGGCTGTGATACGGACGGACAGACAGACAGACAGACATGACGAATCTATAAGGGTTCCGTTTTTTGCCATTCGGCTACGGAACCCTATAAAGTACGAGTTTACAGTTTTTTAATTGTGGTATTTCTTAGTAGGTAGTTCTCCGGAGTCCTAACTGTAATTGCCGAACAAAAAGGTTACCAGGGGAATGAATACACTCATACTCAAAAGGTCACGAAACAAGACTCAATGTATGAGTATCAAAATAGTTACGAATCGGCACTTTTGTGATAGTATTTTGCTTAGTTGTCGAAATAGGAAAGTTACCAGATGGGTTGTACTCAAAATAACATAATTCAAGATTAATGTTAGCGTTAAATGTAAAGGATCAGTAAGTTTCAGAGTTGTAATTGGCGGACGGCAACAAACTCAATTTACACCGAGAAGTAACTCGATTGTGAACTCAAACTCGATTGGGAGGCTCTGAAGACGGTCGTCGATCAGGCGAGCCCCGCAATTAGCCCGATTCCTCGGATGACCAAGCGCGATCGTTACTCGACTCTTAACTTCAGCCAGCAGTGCCGCTTGATACGGAGAGAAGATAAACCGACCTTCAAAACTTGTTAGAAAATGTTTTCAACAAACTTATGAGTTACGGAAATTAAACTATAAAAGCATTCTCAAAACAATCCCGAGCTAACAGAAAAATAACAAAAATTTGAACAATGTTGAAGTGCCCACATTTTGATAAATTCCTCGGATAATGTGAGTTCCGCAACCTCGCAAACTGCACTTGAGAAAGCGTAGTATTCTCGAAGTACTTTCTCTATATCGGCGAACGCATTATCATCAAAACTAAATGTATAGGATTATAAGAACACGGTTATTTCTGCAAGTTCTGAGTCGCAATAACTTCTCAACTTAATATCACTGCAGTCGCTAACCCCCTGAGACAAACTGCGCTGCTTTACTATCCACTACTTTATTTTATTACCTAACTTTAGATACAAGTCGGGAATGTATTTATTTATATACCTACTAGCTGTTACCCGCGACTTCATATGCGTTAGGTTCGCGATTTGTTTAGAGAAAGTTTTTTAGTCAGAAGGTTCTTGATTTAAATTTTTGTTTTGAGTCTCCATCATTAATACATGATCATTTGCCTAGTCTTTTCCCAATAGTTGGGGTCGGCGCATTCAGTCTGATGCAGCTGAATACCTTGATTTTATATGGAGCGACTGCATATCTGACCTTCACAACCCAGTTAGTACTGTATGCACCCAAGGGGTGTCCAGTACTAACTGTGTTAGACTTTCGGGCCTAGGGTAGTAAGTCTGGTTGTCAGACTTTCGGGCCACTGACTACCTGTAACGATTGTCAAAGATCTATAAATGACAGCCGTGACCAGCAATTAGCGTGGTTTCCAAGGCACAATGGAAACTCGGTACGTAATGGGTGCTCACCCATCCATGGACCAACCTAGGCAGAAGATAGCCTCCACGGTGCACACTACTGTGTCCTCCGGGCGATCCTCACAGTGGTAACACCCGGGCTTTTCCACCCGCCTGATTCGGTGCAGGAACCTCCTGAAACAACCATCTCCGGTGAAGATCTGCATCAGTCGGAAGGTGAGGGCGCCGTGGCACCTCTCCAGCCACTTTTCAAAGAGGGGACACATCGCCACTATTGTGGCGTGCCCTGACCCCAACCACCCCCCCTAAGAGTAGAATTTCCAAAAAGAGTAAACATGAAATATAAAAAATAATTTCATGCATTTTTCTTTGAAAATTACAAATATCCCACTAAACTTAACCTTTGACCCCACATTAAACCCACTTGGGAGTGGAATTTCCAAAAATCCCTTTTTACCGTGCTAAGCACTTACTTGCGAGATTTCCAGTTAAATAGTTCAAAAGTAGTATGTTCTTGAGATTTCGTGATTAATCAGTGAGTGAATAGTATTGCGCTTTCATGTATAATTGAAAGTATTATTATGTCCTAATCCAGATCATGACCTGTCTTGTGGCTTTGATCCAATCTGTTAGGGCGTGAAAAGTGAAAACAGACTGATAGATAGATACCGTTAATAAACTGTATCGTTGGTCTGTGGTCACAAACGAGTATGAGTTCCTGGTTTCGAGTCTCGGGTCGGGCAATGTTTTATTTGGTTTTTCGACCGTACATTTCTCAGTAGTAGTAGCCTAGAATCCGGAATCGTATCCGTTTGATTACATGGACATACCTCTGCCTGACCCTTAGCAGATTACAGGCGTTATCCCCTAAGCTGCCTTCCCTAGCCTGCCGTTATTATCTGGTGGCATACAATCTTCGCCAATTTTCAGAAGAGCTGTTGCACCATTAACCAAGTAATACTTTAATTACATGTTAGCCTAGTCATTCTGTGATTTAAAATTTATTATTATAACATTTGACCGAAACCTAGAAAACGCTAGCGCGACGAATTATAGGCGTTTGTGAGAGATTGGCTGGTCAAAATCGTTTTAATCGTTTGCGATTGAACTCTGGGACCAGTGGGACCCGAGTACTCATTGCTCATAGCCTTTGTTAGCAAATTTCTAAACGCAGTGCTGACGCTTTCTGTGAACCAAGAGCTAGCTTTTACCTTGGCCAGAGGCTAAGTATTACTATACATCGCCCAGGTAATGTGCCCAAGCCAGCCCATGTTTACTTTTGGGCACATATTGGGCTTTATACGTAATGGTGGCGCAGAAGTTCAGACTATACGTCAACTTCACTCCGCGTCACAGGAAAAGATGTGCCACGAAAAGTAGGGGTTTGCGGTAAAAAGACACGCCAGTGTTTTGGTGGAATTAAAAGAGACCAGATTGTCATGACCCCACTAGGAGACAAGGCTTAAGGTTATATTATGGTTTGCCATACCATAGCCTCTTTCACAGAACGACCTTCATCCCCGGTGGTTGTTGCGTTGGCCAAGTATCTCTCTGAAACCGTACAGTTATCTGCGTACCCAACAAGACCAGGCTGAGGTACTCGTACGGTATAAATGACTTCATTTATGTGCAGCAGGAAAAGAGTTGCAGAGAGAACCTGAGGAACTCCGGCATCAATAGCCACGAGGTCAGAGGAGCAGCCGTCAACGACTACTCGAATCGACCGTTCACTTAGGATGTCTGATATCCAGCTCTAAAAATCAGCTGGGATGCCATAAGCAGGAAGCTAGCTGAGTAGACTTGCGTGCCAGACCCTGTCAAAGGTCTTCGAGATATCAAGCGATGCAGCAAGTGCTTCGCCGTGTTTCTCGATAGCTTCACCCCAGCAATGCGTGACATACACAAGAAGATTGCCAGTTGAGCGTTCTCGGCGGAAGCCATATTGACTGTCACTGAGGAGATCATTGTCTCCAAGGTAGGTTAGCATCTTACTGTTCAGTACCCTTTCCATAACCTTGCACAGAATGGAGATGATGGCGATCGGACGGTTATGAGCAGGGTGTGCACGGTCGTCCTTTTGGGCTCAGGTTGTACATTTGCAAGATTCCAGGATTTTGGCTCCGTTCTTTTTTCAAGAGAGCCTGGCGTAACATGCGTGTCAACACAAGAGACAGTTCAGGCGCACACTGCCTCAACACTCTCGCTGGAATACCGTCAGGCCCGCTGGCCTTGTTCACGTCTAGACTGCACAACAACTCTGCACTTATGTCTTTTCCTAGGTTTAAATCTAGCTTCTTGCCAAATTCCATTACGATCCGATCACCCGTTTTGTCGTGAAAAGGTAACAAACAAACAAACACACGGAGTTACTTTCGCATTTATAATATTACTAGCTGACCCGACAGACTTCGTCCTGTCAAAAAGATTTGTAATGTGGCAGTTTTTGTGCCTACGTATTTTAAAAAATTCTCCTGAACAGAACCGTCACCCTGGTGATAGTGCGTTGTGAATAAAAAATAATTAAATAAAACATATATAAGAATTTAAAGTAAGTAATCGCTTTATTGTTAATCATGTGAATCATAATTATTATTATTATCATTGTAGTGCTTTGTGGTATACGATGTTTTTTGTTTGATCACCTGGCGCATAGATAAACAAATCTGATGGTTTTCCAACACGGGAACAGGCAACATACAATTGACCATGTGAGAAACATGGGTTTTCTAGATTAATACCACAAACACTTAATGATTGCCCCTGGGACTTGTTTATAGTCATAGCAAAAGCAAGCCGCACTGGAAACTGTAGTCGTTTAAACTCAAATGGCACATCAGTCGGAATCATTGGGATGCGCGGTATGAGAACATCTTCTCCTTTATACTTTCCTTTGAGTATAGTTGCTTCTATCACATTGTTTAGTAATTTTTTTATCGCTAACCGTGTACCGTTGCAAAGACGCGGTTGGTTGATATTTCGCAACATTATAACCACCGATCCAACCTTTAATTGAAGATTGTGAGGTGGCAATCCTGGCAAATCCAGCGAGTTTAAAAATTCCGGTGGATAGTTGACTACATCATCTTGATTAGTAGCCGAATCAACGGATTTATATATCCTCAATTCGCCTGTAATTTGTTCTTGAATTTTGAAATTTAATTCATTTACATCTATGTTTTTTGCAGCCAGTATAGCTCGTTCGCTCAACCAATCATGGTTTCTGTAATTTTGAGAAACATCTGGAAACACCTTCTGAATAAGTTCATCTTTTGATCGAGTTAACTGACAAAAACTTTGAGGAAAGTTAATGCAGCCAGTCAACATGTCTATAGGAAATTTGCCATTACCAATGTCAATGAGTTGTTTAGAGAATATGTTTCCAGATTGGTCATTTTGCAACTCGACACGCATATTCTTGCTTAAATGAAGTACTTTGACATGTTTCCACAAATTGGAGGACTTTAGACATGCATTGAGTTCATCAGCTGGCGTTGATCGTGGAATCACTGGCAATGTTTGACGAAAATCTCCTGCTAACAAAATCATTGCACCACCAAATCGGATATTATTGCTCCGTAGATCTTTTAAGGTTCTGTCTAAAGCCTCCAAAGATTTTTTATGTGCCATCGTGCATTCATCCCAAACAATCAATTTACATTGCTGCAAAACCTTTGCCATTGCAGAGTTCTTCGAAACGTTGCAGGTTGGAGTTTCATTGCTTTGTATATTTAATGGCAATTTTAGTGCTGAATGGGCTGTTCGACCACCTTCAAGCAAAGTTGCTGCGATTCCCGACGAAGCGAGTGCAAGTGCAATTTTATTTTGTGAGCGAATTGTTGCTAATATTAATGAAATCAAAAAAGTTTTTCCTGTACCACCAGGTGCATCTAAGAAGTAAATCCCTCCAGTTTCATCATTTGTTACTTTCATAAGAGTTTCAAATACATACTTCTGTTGTTCATTTAACAGTGGAAGATTTGTTTGAATTAATTCTTTCAAAGCGTTGAGATCATACAGTTTTTCTCGATGCAACTCTTGGTTAAAAGCGTCATGCATTGGACGATTGGGCGCGGTCAGGCCTAATTGAATTAATAGTTTGTTTGACATTATCAAGCACATGTCCTCAATTGAAATCAATGCTTCATTGTAAATTTCTTCACTGATTTGTATATTTGGATTTCCCATTCTATTCCGTATTTGATACAAAATATCATCACACATATAATCTTTGTACTTGATCCACAAATCAATTGGGTTTGATGGGAAGCATGTAGATATGATTATAGAAAACAATGTTCGTATTTGATGAGCGTGTGATGATATTACAGCATCATTGAGAGTTTGATCCCAATGAGCGTCATTTTCAAGCAATTGCAAACGTTGACAGGCTTCTCTGTAGGATCCACACAATTCACCATCAACAGTTCGTAACTGTTGGAATGATGTTGGGCCACGTACATTGACTAATAGCAGTCGTAAATAAAAACATTCATCATTGCTTGGATGTACTGAATAAATCCGGCCAATCGCATCGGTGGAATATATATCTGTATATCCTGGAACTGGTTTTCCTTGTTTCCGTCGTATAAATCTCCTTGAGGATTGATTCCAGGTATAATATTTTGGCATTTCAGAATATAGCAATGTTTGTGCGAAATCATCGTTTTGGCATGTCTCAAAAAAACTGGTTAATGTAGTAGATGGTGGCTGAGCAGCTCTTTGTACTGCGTTCTGTGCTGTAAAATACACTCTTTGTCCATTTTCTAAATGCACAGCTAAGTGAACAACAGAAGGGTGTCTCTCATGAATAGGAAAAGAAAATATTCGCCAAACTGCTTCATTACTACTGACATAGCGGCCCATTTGGTATTGGGTAACTTCATCATTGGAATTCTCTGCACCAATTCCAATCACAGCCATATCACTCCCTTTGGTTACATATTTGCAAATGTATTTTATAGATTTCACTGAATGGCAAGATTCAACATTGATGTGTGCTTTGAATGTCTTTGATAAAATGGGTGAATATGGAACAATCCAACGATTATCTATTTCAATATCTTGTTGATTTAATTTGACAATTGTTGATTTTCCATTGTCTGCTGTCGATCTGCGACGATACAATGGATAACCGTCATTACCAGTAATTGTTTCCGATATTAATGTCCGTGGATATCGTTTTGAACATTTACCATCCATCATACACGGTGAATTTTGATTAAGAGTTCCACAGGGACCATGTATCATGTTTTTGATAACTACCTCATGCAATCCAGGATCTACTTGTACATTAGGGATTTCAGCTGATATCACTGCATCAACTTCATTTGGCCTTATCTTTTCAACCAACCAAATCAAAATGTGTGCATGTGGTAATCCTCGTTTCTGCCACTCCACAGAATACATCCAGCAGCGTGTCTCACCAAACACATTATGTTTTACGATGAAATCCATTAAAGATTTCAACTTTTGTCTAAAGACTCTGGCTGTAATATCATGACGATCAATGGGTGATTGCCCAGGGAATAACTCCTGCTTGATTTCTATCCATTGCGGATTGCATGTAAATGTGATGAACAAATCTGCTGTACCATAATGACGAACATACGACATGGCATCTTGAGCATATTCGTGCATATGCCGAGGGCTTCCGATGTATGTTGCTGGAAGAATAGTCATCCGACCGACATTCTGTGCATTTCCATCAGTATTAATCGCATCTCGAAGGTGAATATACTCTTCAGATCGGAGTTTGGTTTGATTCAACCTGATGAATGTTAATCTCTCCGTTTCAATTTTAACATACATGTCAACAACATATTTGTGATATAATCGCCGACATTTCAATATGTGATTATCTTCATTCTCCCGAATCATTAGGCGGTATGAATAATAGTTCATTGAACTGACTTTTTTGTTGGTTTCAGAACCTGTAAATAGATTTTGTTTTAATAACATTCAAATATAAAATTAAAATACATAATATAATGACTGAGATATTATCGCCATAGCTAAACTAATATTTTAGTTACCTGTAATGGGATTTATCATTTTTATTGAGAAATCGTAGCCATCTTCACCTTGCCAAAATATAATGGGATATTGCAGTGCATCATATGAGCGGTGTGTTTCCTTTATACGTTGTAATTGATCATTCCGACGATGTAAAACAATATCACGGGATTCCAAGTTTTCTCCAACTACAACGATAGCAACTTCATCAATAGTTGGTGCATTAAAACGTCTTGTATGTTGACCTGCAGGTGTTTTATCAGCTCTGATTACAATTTTGTGATTATCGGATGGCATCAGATCCAGGGCAGTTTTAAACAATATAATCAATTGATTGTGTTGATGAAATAAAGTTTGTAATTGTTCTACAATAGACCTCTTTACTAAATTGTTATGTGCACAACGCAGATCAATTTCTTGTGGTGAATTGCCCATAAAATAAATTTGCAGGAATTTGTTGTCGCTATCTGACACTGGTAACAGTGAACCTGCTCTGTGATATATTTGCCCTTGTATCTGTAAATAAAAAAAATATATTATGGTGTGGTATAAATTAATGGATTGTCAGTGATCAAACTTAAATAATATTTGATCTTAAAAAGTATATATTTAGTTTTAACTAATATCTATCAAATATAAAATATAATAAAAGTGTCACTGAAACTGAATCACCATATAATATGATGACTAAGTGATATATAAGTGATTAAGAAATTGAAGATTAGTGACACATCTTATCTTTGGTGACAGAAAATTTTGTTCGCTAAAATAATTATGAGTAACTGCTATAATACATACCTTGAAAGTTGGCATAAAATTTTCCCGAACTACATTTGTTGCCCCAAATGAAGTCATTTGAAAGCAATTGTTATATTGTTGGATATGTGTCAAAAAGTTTATAGAATCTGTTCCTATTCCTGAAACCAATGAGTACAATGGTTCTGGTGGTGGATCCAATGGTATCAATTTCACTTTACCATTTGCGCAACATAATCCATTGGCTTCGTTTTTGTATTTTAATGCCTTACAGTGTGAGCAAACCGAGTTCATAGAACCAATAACAACACATTGGTAGTTACTGTAGTCAATTGACACATCGTAACTGAAAGCAGCTCGATTCAAACTTGCGCGATTATTAGTTGAATGTCGCGCTCGCGCTTCACGCGTTTGTGATATCCGAATTCTTTCACGTTCATTTCCGTCGTCACGTTCTTGTGCAGTACGATTAGATCGGTAATTAGCTTGGTTTGTAGCATTTCTGGTTCTTCTACCTAAATTGCTTCGTCTTATAGGAGGCATATCAAATATAAATTATTTTTTCACTAATCACGAACTAAACAAACACTAACTAACTAAACACTCTGTACAAAACACGATATACGAATTGGTTTCGTGTATCAGTTGACAAAAGCAAAGTCAGAAGATTAGGTAACAGACAATTTTTTTTTTTTTTTTAATTTGACATGACTTGAAGTCAAATCCTTTTAAACCGTACGATATTAAAAATAATAAAACACTGTTGGTAACGCGATTTTTGTTTGACTGATGTAATGACGTGGAAACTGATGCATTTTATTTCGCGTGCCGAAACTAATACAAAAGAAAAGCGAGTTTCGGAACGCGACATTAAACTCCTCCAACTATGTATTCTGTGCTCCAACGCACACACGCACATTGTTTTGATAAATATGATCTTTGACGTTAGGAACACACCTACATTGCTTAGACAACAGTGAGTGCTTGTAATTTAATATGAACTTTATACCATAGCAATAAAGCTCAAATTGACTACGTTTTAGTTACAAATCATTTGTATGGGAAAAAGAAGGGCTATTTTTAGGGTTTTTCCAGCAATAATTCTAATTTTTCTCGCCGTAAAAACCATCCTTGAACTTCAACGAACATTTAAAAAAAAGATTTGGCCAAATTGGTCCAGGCGTTGTTGAGTTATGCGCTTACCAACACATTTTGCGATTCATTTTTATATTATAGATAAGTATGGATTTTTACGCTGGAGGTAGGCTGGCGCTTGGCAAGTCCGTGGAGGACAATAATAAAGTTTTGGCAGTATAAAAGTTTGTAAGTTAGATAGGAAATAGAAATTATCCCCAAAACCTGCTGCGGCCAGCACGTGTATCATAGCTACTTCTTATAAATGAAAATTGCGTGCATATTAACACACAAACACACACACACACTAACACTAATTAGTAAGCTCGCTATTGTAGGTACTAAAAATATGGATGTAATCCTCGAATGAATCTGAAATAAATTATTTATTATTATTTTAACCATTACAGTTACCATTTAATTTATTCGTAATGTTCATCACAAAGAGGAAACGTTTGTAAAAAGGTAACGGGATATGAGGAAATAAGTTCTGTACAGAGTATAATTTCCGCGGTATCTACGTGTCGCCGGCACACGGCAGTTATTCTTGTTCCGTGCGCGTGCGAGCCGTTACGTTTGTTGTACAACTTTCCTATGTCTATTGTAAAGCGTGCAGATAAAACTTGTACAACATTGCAACTAGTACGTTCTACATAGAGTAAAATGAATTTTGTTTCAGTAAAATATAATAGCTAGATGAAGTATTTTAAATACAGGAAGTAAAGAGCTTACTTGTCGGCTGCGCATTTTGCAAAACGTGGAAAAAATGTAAGTGGTGTGCTGGGAAATGACTTTTAGTGTGTAAAATTATATTCTTATGGGTGTAGTAGGCTTGAGAGTATTTAAAGTTAGGTTAGTAGAGCTTATGGGACTCTTAACAAAGCGTCCTTTTAAACCAGTTCCATATTACTGTTTTAACAGTCAAGAGGCCTTTATACACAAACTACAGTAATATTATTCAAACCCTGTAACTAGTGACTCTGATGCTAATTGAGATTCAGTTGTGACCCGCCTCACGACTCGTAGAGGCCGTTGTAAAGTTTCACTACGTAATAATTCTTCAACGTCACGCAAATTGAATTAGTTGCCGGATAGTTGAGTTAATTCCAGCTAATAGACTCCCGCAGACGATAACACTTACATTACTACATGACACCAGAAGGACCAACCAATGTTCGCATCTAGATACTCTTTATGTTACGTATAGTCGACCTCGAAACTGTTTTGACACCCGAAGGGTGAACGTCATTTGTACGTCATAACTATGTAAAACTACAAGATCTGTTTTCCATTAGTATAGTTACACAGTTTTAATCTATGTTTAGTCTCATTTTTCCAACCACCAAGTCCACTTTACAACCAAAACGCCATACGTGTTGTTTATTGGAAAGAGTTCGTTGTGACTGTACCTTCTGCATGGTTCGTTGTGTGTACTTTATTAAAGCAACTTTTATCATTAGAACCCTCCTTTATTGTATGACGCTTTGTTCACCCTCGCCTCCTCAACTAATTAGGGAACTGAAAGATATCTACGAAATACCGCTTTGGATAACAATGGCCAATTGTCTGCGAATCGAATACTCTATAACTGACGAGTTGGGAAAATCTTGTTTAAATCACTTCAATAACGAATTATTATGCCTGTCATTGTTGATCAAATTGTACCAAGTATATGACATTAATATTAGAACGAATTTTCTAGGCAAAAAAAATTTGCTTCAGCCTACCACCGGAATGAACAAAATTTTATGCCATACGATAATATTGGTTTAAAAATAAGGTTTTTGGTAAACAGAGCAAATTTTACCAAAGAAAATATTTGAGTAGGTATTAATATTAAACAGAGCCTTCCATTCGATGGCGTGTGTTCTTTTTCTTTTCCATTTTCATACAAAAATAAACAGCCGATCGAATATTTTCGTTACATTTTCGTTCTAAACAGAAGCTCCTTTGTTTTATGAAGGCAGTTAATTCACGGAGCCGTTCAATTACAACGTCTTTAAGGCTGTTTGTAAATAAACGCAGTAAAAATAAAACGCTTGTTATTTCGCATTGTAGTCTGCTTCAGTATTCATGAGGCAGTGGGAGGTTTTCTGTCGTGGACGAGAACCTGCCGAGACCTGTCGGGCAAAAGGACCACTCTCGACGATTCCCAAAAAAATATACACTACTAAAACAGGTACCTAATGAAAGGTTTCAAATGAAGTTTAAATATGATAAACCTAGTGTACCTATATTGCATGGTTAGCGACCGGTTGTCTCATTTAGTAAAAAAAATCGAGATTATGTTAAGATAACGTCAAGGTCAGCGAGTCACTCTGTTGCCAGATCTTTGTTATGACATTTATTTAACATGTTCAGAACGTGCCTTATAAAAGTGAGCCTTATTGTATTGTTGTGTTCGCCTTTATATGCGAGGACTACATATTACGTAGTTCCGTTTATTTCCAAAAGACACATATTGATACAGAGTACGCCTAAACATACCGTAGGGACTTACCGTTGAAATATAAAAGTAATGAACAAACTTATTTATTGGATTGTTGGTACGTTTTCAATGTTTAACAAAATAATATTTGGTCGGTTAACATATTGGCAGCGAGCTCTCGAGTAATACCTACTCCGGATTGGCTGGCTCATTGGCACGGAACAAATGCGTTGAATACGTTCATAATTGTTATTGCGAGTATTTTGACTCTAATATAACGGAGCGGCGAGTTTTTCATTTGTTAGCGAGCTTGTAAATATTGAGCGATTGATTATACAAAATGTTAATAAAATGCATTTCACTATTTGTATTTCGTTTGCGCGTTTGCAACGCGGAGTGCGTTTTCCAGGAACGAAGCATTTTCAAAAAGATTGTTGGAATAGGTTTATTGATTCCAGTGCATTTCAATCGCACTTCGCTTTGCTGGTTTAAGTTCTTTTTAACCGACTTCCAAAAAAAGGAAGTTCTCAATTCGACTGTTTGTATTTTTTTTGTATGTTCACTGATATTTCCGCCAATTGTGGACCGATTTTGAAAATTCTTTTTTTATCCGAATGCCTATACGCCAGTGGTGGTCCGATTGTGACCAAAATAGAACCTGATGATAGGATTCCACTGAAATCAATTCAGATCTTTGAGCCTGGTTATCATCATTTCATGCTATGCTGATGAGGGAAAGCTTAAGTCAAGATCTGATGATGGGATTCCAGGAAAAATAAGGGCAACCATCAAATCTTATGGGCATTGTTAGAAACAGTATACTACCCATGTGGTCCCATAGTCATCAGGTCAGGATCTGATGATCATACTGACGGTAGGAGGGGTTCCCATCGGCGTCGAGTCGACGTTGACCTACCTAGGGCTCGTCCTCGACAGCCGGTGGAACTTCGTGGAGTATTTCGGACGTTTGGGCCCCAAACTGGAACGGGCCGGGGCTGCGTTCAAGCGGCTCTTGCCCAACCTGGGGGGTCAAAACGCCTCTTGATGGAGGCTCTACGTGGGGGTCGTGCGTCCCTTCATCCATGGCCCTTTACGGGGCCTCGGTGTGGGCGCGTTCTTTGAGGCGACGAGCCGCCCACTACCTGAACGCGCCCCAAAAGGTGGTAGCCGCAAGGTTAATCCAAGGTTACCGCACGATCTCTGGCGAGGCGGCGAGCCTCTTGGCCAGATTGCCGCCATGGGATCTGGAGGCGATAGTATTCGCGCGCCTGCACAAATGGCGTGCGGAGGCACTACACCGGGTGGACAATCCGCAGCCGTGGCAAATCGCCGCTCAGCGGACAGACCTCCGGCGCGATCTCATGGCGACATGGAGAGAGCGACTGTCGCAACCCCGTGCAGGGCACGCCACAATAGTGACGATAAGTCCCCTCTTTGAGGAGTGGCTGGAGAGGCGCCACGGCGCCCTAACCTTCCGCTTGTGTGGAAGTGAGTGTTTTAGGGCTTCCTCTATTTATCTTCTTCTTCTATATACAATATAAAAATCCACTTGTTGTTGTAATTTTATAACTCAAGAACGTCTGGGCCGGTTTAGCTGATTTTGGTTTTAAAATGTTTGTCGTAGTCCAGGGAAGGTTTAGGGTAGGGTAGGTAGGGTAGATAGGGTATGTAGGTAGGGTAGGGTATGGTAGGTAGGTAGATAGGGTAGGTAAAAAGTGCATTGCAACGCATGCCGGGGACAGCTAGTAGTTACAAGTCACCCTTTGTCATTATTTGCTGATGACAGCACTGCGACCATTATAAACATGCTGCCTTTGCCCTAAACAACCTTACCTCAGTGATGAATGTGGACGCTTAGTCACAGTATATCATGGCTTGTGGGTTCGATTCTGAGATATGGTGTTATTTTTTGGGGGAATTAAAAAAAAGGGAAATAATCTTTAAAGCACAGAAAAACAGCATCAAGAAAATTATTTGTTTACAGGTCATAGATAAAACCATTATTAATTAAATTTTAAATAATGACTCTTCCATCTTTATATATTTCTGAAGTTGCTGTATTTGTTAAAACCAATCCTAAGCTGTTTAAAAAATGTCGGACATTAATAACCTTAGTCGAAGGGATATCAGTAGCTTATGAGTAAGAAGGTCTCACACAGCATTCATGTATAAATTTGTTATTGCATGGCGCCAGTTATTTTTAACCACGTACCACGGTCAATCAAAGAATAATTGAATGTGAACTTATTTTAGATACGGCTAAAATCCTTGCTGGCGAACCAAACATACAGTACATACAGTATTTCGGAATTTTTAACAGACAAAAATCTACACGTATTGTTTTACCTTATAAATAATTTTGTTAATTGACATTAATTTTCAATAAAGACATCGAGATTTTATATTGACACTAGCTGTACCCAGCATGCGTTGCAATGCACTTTTTACTACCCACCTACCCTATCCGACCTACCTACCCTATCCTACCTACCCTACCCTACGCTACCTACCTACCTACTCTACCCTACCCTACCTACCTACTCTACCCTACCCTACCCTACCCTTACTACCTACCTACCCTACCTACCTACCCTACCCTACCTACCTACCCTACCCTACCTACCTACCCTACCCTACCTACCTACCCTACCCTACCCTACCTACCTACCCTACCCTACCTGCCTACCCTACCCTACCTACCTACCCTACCCTACCTACCTACCCTACCCTACCTACCTACCTACCCTACCCTACCCTACCTACCTACCCTACCCTACCTACCTACCCTACCCTACCTACCTACCCTACCCTACCTACCTACCCTACCTACCTACCCTACCTACCTACCCTACCTACCTACCCTACCCTACCTACCTACCCTACCCTACCCTACCTACCTACCCTACCCTACCGTATCCTATGTCCTTCTCCTGGCTCTAAACTACCTCCCTGCCAATTTTCAGCTAAATCGGTTCAGCCGTACTTGAGTTATAAGTGAAGTAACTAACACGACTTTCTTTTATATATATAGATTAGAATTGTATTTTGACATTAGTATTGCATATTGACATAGTCTTATCATTTGTTTTCGGTCTGTTCTTTGATATCCATGGTATTAACATTTTTTTTTGTACTACTATTATTTTGATTTCTATTGCTATGTATTATTAATTAATTTGTATTATGTAATTAATAATAATAATTGTTTATTTAAAAAACGATTTACACAAATTTTTACAAAAATAGGGGCAATAAAAAATAAAGGTACATAATATTAGTATTCTACCTGAACTAGGAATAAACCTGTATCTCAGGTAACACACTCAAGTCCTTACACCAATATTATCTATGATTTCATAAAAAAAATACTTAGTAAATAACATATCTATAAAATGTAATACAATTATAAGAAAAAAAACAGTTTTGATTCACAACTTTACTGTAGCGTTCAATTATTTTTGCAATGGAGCATTTGTAATGCATATCATAAAAACCTAGGTCAAGTTTCCTTTGCCTACAGAGAAAAAAATCATGTCACTAAAAATGCATTGAATATAAGAAATATGAATATTAAACTCTAAAATTATGTTACGTGCGTCGTAATATTAAAGGTCATCGCACTTATGGGTAAACTATAACACAAATTATTAAAAATATCTGTGTAATTCTTTACAATTGCTTTTGTTTTGTCCAGGCCTATTTTATTTTATTATTGAAACTTGACTGGCTTGATTTGTTTAATTTCTTTTAAACATTTGTACGCCCTTTGGCATAACATAGCGCACTATTTATTACATTGATATACCGTTATTATTGTGCATATGTTAAACAAATGAATAAATGACTTAGCGGAATAGTGTCAGGGTATGCGATAAAATTTTGTAAACAAAATAAATTTTGTATTTACGTTTCTAATAATTTCACACGTCGTAGTAGGTGAGAAATGATCGGGAAGAAATGATATCATTAATATAAAGTCCGTCAGGCGGTCGGGTGAACCGTGGACGCTCGAGTGACCGCAACGCAATCTCACGGGAGCGGGACTGCGGGATGGCGGATGGCGGGACGGTGGGACGACTGCCCTCGTTACATACAGGAAACACAGAAGTTACAGCTTTAACTAACAATGGCCTGTATAAAACTATTCTGTTACCTCGCATCATCCCACAGCTGAGCAAAAGCCTCTCCCCTCCTCTCTAACTCTGTCTAAATTTTAAAAACATAATTGTACTACCATTTATTTAACATCATTTAGTTTGCATAAGAGAACGTTAAAGTAAAATGACTTTTTATTAGATAACTGTGTGTTCGTAGAGTAATGTCATCATGAGTTATCGTGGGTATTATGACTAGCACAAGTACTCTAAACATTGCCTGATGAGTCACAGTTGTGGAGAGTGGATGTTCTGTTCCGCCGCAGCCAGGTGTCTTCCTCCGTCACCGGTGTCCGTCCAGCCGTGGGCTCGGCCGCGGACCTCATATTATGTTGTGTAATGACCCGGTCGCGTTTCTATTACACATACATCGCTCAAGATAGGGTTCTCTTCATATACAGGGTGTAACGGAAAGGGTATATACATACTTAAGGGTGTGCTACAGACGATCAAACTGAACATGTTTCTCCATCGGACAAATATCGTAATAGCGAAAAAAATATCAGCTGCCTCGTACATTTGTGTAGAAAAGTATTGCAATTTTGTGTAGGGCGGCAGATAATTTTTTCGCTGAAAAACATGTTTTATGATGAAAACCACGTTCAGTATGATGGTCTGTAGCACACCCTTAAGTATGTATATACCCTTTCCGTTACACCCTGTATATAGATAAAAATGGGACTTATATCTTCCGACTACTATATGAAGCTGTATTTTCCGGTATAGAAAATGAATGAGACTCTGCACCTTGATAAAAATTAAGGTTTGGATTTGGGTTTCATAAATAATCAAGTTCACACAAATCAATCAGTCATCAAATGTAAATATGAAAATGTGATGCTTAAAGTTTTAAGATGAGAAATCCACGTAGGGGACATTCTGCTACGGCGTAGCAATCATTCGCTACGGTCGGTGTAGCGAATGGCAGTAGTTGGCTACGCCGAAGTGGGCACATCAAATGCGTAGCCACCTATCCCGTAACTATTTTTTGAGCTTAAACCGTCATCTGTTGTTTTGAACAATACTAGAACTCTAGTTTTACCAAACAAGTAGAACGTATATAATTTTTCGCGGAACCTTACAAAATAAGGCGATATTAAAATTTCCTGTATTTGTCATGAAATGGCAACACCTACGTAGTCGGCCCAAAATATTAGCTACCATAAATTTAATCTCATTGACTTATCGCCTGACGACGGTGACATTATTTATGGCCTTAATAAAGGAATTTTTCGCCGCCATACCCACTATTAACGAGACTAATTACACAAAAGCGAGTATTGAAGAAAGAAAAATGTTTATAAGAAATGTATTGATGACTGCTATTGAAAGGTTAGCACCATACTAGTGAGTGTCAGAAAGATGTAAAGAATCAAAGAGCCTGTGATACAGTGTCCACATCTCGGGTACATGGCGCTCAGTAAATAAGTCACACACACAGAGAGAGAGGCAGCACAGTATAAAGAGAACCAATAGCTACACTGACCACTCTATAAAAAAACCTTCAATAAACAAATCCAAGCATCGGTGGTCCGCTTTGTTTTGTGCTTGTGCTAAGCGGTCTACTCAGCGGTCACCCGACGCTACGACGCTTGGTTTAATTTTTTTAAAGGCTTTTTGTGTCGGGGGTTCTTAAATTTTTTATTTAATTTTTATTTCGTGCTTTTTAAACAATATATTATATTTTCTTATCCTAGACTGTCCCACTCCCGGGCATAGGCTTCTCCCATTCCTTCCAATTTTCTCGGTGTTGCGCTTTTTCTCGCTAATTAACGAAAACAAGAAAAGTTATAAATAAAAATAAAAAACTATGTTTTAGGGGGAAAGGGGTAGCAGTCTGCAGCCGCTCCCCGCGCTGGCAATCAAATGCCCATGGTGACAAGTGACCAGACTTAAAATTTCAAATCGACTACAACTGTGGAAGTTGTTTATATCCCTTCATCAACTAGAAAAGAGGTGATGATCTTCAAACGGCTGAGCAGATTTTCTTGAAACATAGCTAAGAACACTTTCGATTAAAATACCTTTCAAACGAAAGCAATTTCATCAAAATCGGTTCATCCGGTTAGGAGCTACGATACAGACAGACACACAGATACACATGTCAAACTTATAACAGCCCTCTTTTTTGGTCGGGGGTTATAAAATCGGGTGTTAGGGGTCAAGTAAACGTTTTGTTATATGTACTAGCAATACGTACATAAACCGTCTCGTTGCGACAGCATGGGACATCCTGAGGCATCCTTACAATTTGTGCTTTGCATGCCATCACAGCTTACACAGATTCCGATCATTTGTCCCTAGTTGAAATACTGGATGTTAATAAGTATACTGTGGCGGCAGGGTCGGGCGCTCGGGTGTCCAATCTCGCGTTGGACGCAGCCGGCGTTCGATCCCTGCTCACTTGACCGGCAAACAGATAGCATTCCGATTTAACGTAGAATTCCATTACTAAACTAGATTTATCGACGAGATCTTTGGAGACTAATACGGGTATTACTTTGTCATACAAATAAAATTATACGTTACAATAGTATTTTTGATTGATAATTACCATCCTAATTTACACTTCACAGTAGTCAAACTCAAACCATTTATTTCAATTAGACCATTACAGGCACTTATGAAAGTAAAAAAAAAAACAAAATAAAACGCGAAGCTACAGTCCCAGTCACAAGGCATAATAACTTGTGAAAGTACTGTAGTTGCCCATTCCAAAGCTTAGATCTCTATGGAGAATAATGGGCAAGAAACTCCATGGACACTCTTATAAATCAAAATATGTTACAAAATCTTGGTTACATCATTCATGTTAAGAATTAAAAATATGTGAGAACGATGTAGAAATACGGGCTAGTTAGGAGCGTCCAGAGTAAAAGATTAAATCAGTAATTAAAAAATAAAGAAATTAAAATAAACCGTGGCAGCTAAGAGATGACCAGTCACAACTGACAGTACCCGTTCACGAACATGACGTATGTAGCAGCCATCATTCAACTAACATCATCATTCATTCATTTTGAAGGGAACTAAACAACCCGACACACCCGCCACCATCAGCGTGACATTTAAGTGACCATGACATTCACTCAACCACCAGGGTAATTTTGCATCAATGAAAGATGTAGGTACTCATTAAATAGTGGCTTTGCAGTACATAGTACTCACACATGTAGTACAGTATTCTTCTTATTATATTACCACCGAAGGCACAAGTGGTTTAAACATCGCGCTCCTGCCCGACCGATTATTGCCTTTATAAAAAATGCCTATTAACCCGCTTATCTATCTAATTCTATTCTATTATGTTCCATTACTATATAAATTTAAAGTAAACAACTTTAACCCAGAAAAATATATTTTTTAATCGATATTCGGTAGAGATCGGAATGACTGAAATTACTTTTCAGTGAAAACAATACCATCTCTGTTAAGTGCCCTCTAAGTAGGGTCGACCAAGAGATTAAATTTTTCGTCATTGTTTGAGTCTAAACCCCTATGGCGGCAAACGGCTTTCGCTACGATACAGTTTGGCCGGGGTTCAGACATCGCTAGCGTTCCACTGTAGTTGGAAGTAAAATATCGATACAGATATGGAACTTAGTTAAATTACTTAAACCCAGTTCGTTCAAATACTGTACCTACTTTATTCTTCTTCTTGTACCATTGTGTTTTCTAAGCAAAACAAACGATTAATAAGGTGTATGTTAAGTAAGCAATAATGATTATGGAAAAATCTGAATCCAATGAATAAAATAATAGCCAAAAAAGGGCAAGCCATTCAATGCTCACATTCATTATTATTCTAGATAGATGCACTGTAAGAATGTTCAGAAGTATTTATTTATCAGGCATAGACTTGGTGTAGTCTACGTCTACAGTACCCAAACATTTTTAATCATCTTCTTTCTCCTTTATCCCCTTACTTCTGCGGTTCTCAGCAAAGCTTTGGCACAAACAACATTCCTTATCTTCGTTTTCAATTCACATTTAATTGCATCTAATAAATACTTTACTCGCAATTACCTACCGAGAGCTCTTTAAGCCGGAATCTGGAATTTATTGGCTTAGTAAGAGGAGCGCCGGCAGCAGCTGCCTAGGGGGATTAAGCTGGAAGCACACGCCATGCTGGCTATGATAGCTACTAAGCTAACATAGTAAATATTCCTTTACAAGTATTAACTTGTAAAAGAATAGCAGTACCCATTTTGTATGCCCTGGATGCGTGGGTCACGTGTTTTTTTCGTGTGAGTATCGTAACTTTCTCCGCAGTCACTGTGACAATCGCTTTAACAAAGCAAGATGTGCAAAACCCCTTAGGTACGCAGCGCAGTGGGACAAAGCACAGCGACAGAGCGCACTCGTACTCCCCTAGAGCCACGACGATGACTCTGGATACTGGTAGTTGAGCCGGTGCCGGCGGATACTTACCTACCCACTTTATTAACCTGCATTCTACTAAGGGTAACCTAATGTTTGTATGAAGGTACTTGTGCAAGCGGATAAATAGAGATTGGAATTATGTTTTACTCTATAGTACTGCGTTAGCGTACTACACATTTTGCCTGTTTGGCTTTGTATTGGAAAACCTTGAAGATTTCTTTACTTCGGTTATAGGTTAACTATCCGGTTATATATCGTACTAATGACCAACTGGTTTAAATTTTACAAATACAGATATTAATTAATAAAATGTACTTTTTAAGCAGTTTATTCAACTACAAATGATAAGCCTCTGCAGAAGTTTATCCTATCTTATGAATCCGTTTTGTACACAAAACAATTTAATGTAAGCGTAATGGCTTGCATAAATGGCACAACACACGTGCGAGCGCATCGAGTTTAACAAAGTTAATCTGTCGCCGCTCCCGAAGCTCCCAGCGCTCTCACCGCTCCGGGCGCTCCAAGTGCTCCAGGCACGTCAAAATGTGCTCTCCAGTACAAAAGGCTACTTACTTAGTGCGATGCTCCGGCGGCTGCGGCACGGTATGGTACGGGCGACAACCAGCGAGTGTGTTGGGGCACTTACTCGCCGTAACGAGCCTTTTTCAGAATCTTATGTAATGAGAAGTTTGACAAGAATTTATACGAACCGGATTGAGTGAAGCCTGATGTCTGCCGATGTGATTATTCATTTTGAACTGCGTTGTTAATGTAATGTAAAAGAGTGCATACAGTACAGCCAATTCAGACCAGTGATTACGGCTCTGTTGGCAGGGGAACCAAGGCGATACATCTTACAAATTATGCTAATCTCAGCTCCACATACGTTTCTAGCACATTCTCAAGAATATGCTTCATAATGACCTCGCGCTCGCTTCGGTTCCAAAAAGGAATATTAAACATGTTACAACAGCAGTTCCAGTCGCGTCATTTATTATAAGGATGGCATCGAAATTGTGTGTAGTAGTAGTTTCGTTCGTTGAATTTTTGAATGAAGTGGGAATATTGCATTAACCTATATATATTATAATAATCTTTATAGTAATTTGATGAATGCATAATCTAAATCATATTATAGGGTGTATGATGTTCTGTTTATGATCGATATGAAGAGAAGCGGCTTACTAACATCAGTCTTTAGTTAACCAAAGCCCGCCCGACGTCACCGCACACAAGGTTGACAAATATAGTAACGTAAAAGAAGTGCTGGAACTCTGTGAGGGGAAAAAATCTCGTGTATTTTTGGAAAACAGTACAAAAAGACACACACGAAGGTGTCTCCGCGAGTGCCATTAGCTGGTGTATGTATCAAAATAAGTAATTTATCCTCATTCCGTTTGCGAGGTGGCACAAAAGAAACCCATTAGGCGACCGGTAAACACCTGAAGGCAATTCTCACCAAAATTACCTTCCGCGCGTTTGGATGAGACAATAGACCCCCACAACCCGTGACCCCCGCCGTCTTGAGGTCCCGGGGTAACAATTTCTTTAAGATCAGCAAGTCATAAAATTAAGCGGATAGTAATTAAGAATTAATTACCTTGTGATGGATGGCTTAAATTATTACCTGAAGATGCTTGAATGTTGGTGTTGGTAACCATGGAGTATTTTGCCGGTTCTTTACCATACGAAACGATTTATCCGAACCGTAAACCTGTTCTCGACGCTATAAAAGTGCCCATGTAGACCTATGTGAAATAAAATATTTTGATTTTCTTGCTAAAACCAGCGTTCAGCTCCTTGAGAAGACTGGATTTTGAAATCAACACCTATACCTTCTAAATCATCTTCCAAGGCTTTTCTCTGTATATTTGAGTGGGATTCCACTCTTACGTTAGGCTTGATTTAGATGAAGCTGAAAACCAGAATTCAACGATGTTTCGGAAAGACTATCTGCCTCGGATCCATTGTCAAAATAACAAAACGTAAATATTTCAAACGGCTCATTTTACCAGTTCATCTCCGTCAAATACAAGAAACAAAAGCAACACGTAGCGAACTTATTATAATGAAAAAAATGTCCACAAAGACAAGCACTCTGCTTCAGTAATATTATTAGAAACGAGGTATCGCTCGCAGTGTTGATTAGTTGAATAGAAAATTTCATAAAAGGTAAATGTTTTATGAACAAATTTTGTTCAGTTTAATTAAGGTTGGGTGGTGGCAGGACGGAGGGGAGCCCCGGCGGGGGGAGTGGCCCCCTTGTCAACTGTCGCAGGACTACCACTGGCGGCGGCGGCGACTTACAAAGCAAAATATATTACAAAGAGCCTTTTAACAGAGTACTTACACTTGTTCAAAATACGGGTAAATACTAGAGGCGTGTAAGCACGACACAATGAAGAAGGTACGGGTTGCATACACGTATATCGAAATAGCACTGACTTTTCAAATCATCTGCAACAACAATAAAGCGATAAAGTCTTACATCAGGCGCTGTAAGTGTTTTTTTTAATAAGGATGAATGTATATTTCTTACACATGCTTAATTTGTCGATCCCCATTAGATGTATCGATTTTGCCCTGCTTCCTTCCGCTTTCAACATAGAACATTTGATACACACCTACACAAAATCAAAATCAAAAGTCATTTATTCAAACTAGGCTGATAAAATCAGCACTTTTTGAACAACACACACAAATACAATTATTCTAGGCTCACATTCTGATACAGTGACGTGACTTTGAGCTCGCGTCTTGTCCCCAGACAAAAGCAGCAGAACAGCGGTCACAAGATGGGGGGGGAGGGGGGGTCGTAACATATTGTTGTCCTACAAGTTTGTGTCCTGTACACGTTTCATAGTAGTGTGTACCTACGCCGGAAAAGGTCGCGAAAACAAACAGAGTGTTATGACAACCTAATTAAATGTAGACGATAAAGACAAACAGGCTGGTAATCACAGAACATCGAGAAACCTTGGCTTCCACTGCTGCTAGAAGCGGCATTAGTAACAATTTCCATAGCAACAAAGCATTTTACCGTTTACGTTAAAAAAAACCGACGGCATTGAAGGCATTTAGTGAAATAACCTGTGCGTTCAAACAGTTTTTCAGTACCAGTGTAACAAATCCTCATTAATTCTAGGTAACTTTTAGCCCGTGTCATATTGCCCGGCATTTGGTGACAAGGTGTGTATTACATGAACCGCCCGCATCGTGCGCTGTGTGTAGACTCAAGAATAATGCCTCCGTTTGCAACACAAATATTATCACAATTTAGCTGTGTACGACTGTACGGCCCATATCACTCGCTTGCACTCAATGTGTGTAGCGAAACGTAAAAGTTGGAAGTGGGCACAGCGAGCTAATAGCTTTATTAACTTCACATTTTACAGGACTTGTTATAGATCTGTATTATTACGTGGAAAAACTGACAAGTTGATAAAAAAAGTCACATGTCGTGTCGCTACCGGTGGGGCCGCTTAGATTTCCTAAATAACACAGTGGTTTTTGATACCGAACTGCCTTTCATTATTTTATAGAATGTATCCCGAAAGGTAAGCATAATATAACTTATCATAATTATATTGTGAAGTACAAAAATCTCTGTTTTCGAGAGAAAAAGCGGGCGTTCCTCCACATTTAGATCTAAAATATCTATTACACTCAGATAGTGGTCCAACCTAATGGTCCCGCGCAAACCTAACAACAGCACGTACTTAGTATTATAGAACATTGTCGGATCGCTAATCCTGTTGATCACAACAAGGAACTCTCTTTAGCGGATTACTGTCCCGCATCGACCTGAAACTGATTCACACGGGGGGCTTTAACGTAATCAGTAGCGACGACTGAATTACGAATTGTTAAGAGTTAAAACTAAACCACACAGTAATATCATATAGATGAACCGGTAATTGCCTCATACATAACCAAACAGATTTGTAGCACTCTCGCAATTAATGTAAAATAGCAAATCCAGGTGTATATGCCTACGTAACGGTTTTGTTGTTGCTTACTATTCATGGTGCTTTCAACTTCAAACAACTTTTTTGACTTTCAAAACTTCGCATATCCCGTAAAAGAAAGACTCCTTTACCGACATCATCATCTGCCTAGCCTCTTTCCACACTATCTTGGGGTCGGCTCCCAGTCTAACCGGATGCAGCTGAGTACCAGTATTTTACAAGCGACTGCCTATCTGACCTTCACAACCCAGTAACTGGGTAATACGATTCCCCTTGGTAAGACTGGATGTCAGACTTTTGGCTTCTGACTACTCGTAACGACTGTCAAAGATCTACAAATAACAGCCGGGACCAACGGCTTAACGTGCTTTCCGAGGCACGGAGGAAACTCGGTATGTAATTATGGTCACCCATCCACGGACCAACCTTAGCAAGCACGGCTTAACCTTAAAGATCGACCCGCGCGGCTGTTATTATTTAGCCACGAGTTCATCCTCCTCTCCTTTACCGATATATCGTGTGTTTACCCGCTCACAGATAGAAACAATAATGTACAGGGTTGCAAACTGCTGTAGCCTCCAACTTCGTCCGACAATTGTACTTGCGAGATAAAATAAACATCGGATACGTTTCGTGTAGTTTCCTCTCTACAGTAAGTCTATTCACCTTATTACGAAAAACTCAGCGATCCCCACGACACCGAGAATTGGTCCGAAAATTGAATTCCAATAATTGGGTTTGGAATGGGCGAAACCTCCAATGTTATCGTCCTTTTCAACTCGACCTAAGAATAAGAGAACAAAACAAATAATCGTGAAATAATTCACAAGATACTTGCAGCGCAATGCGAGCGAGGAGTGCGGCGCGGTGCGGTGCGGTGGGGGGGGGGGGAGGGAGGGGGCGGTCATCTCCGGCGAAGTTTGCTTGTCTTGCAAGTGTGTGTAGCAGAATTATGCGGACAATTTTCTCAGTTTGTTTGTTCAGCTTTCAAGTAAAACTATGAAAGCTATCTGTAAAATTTAGGGCACAATTTTCCCCGCTTAGTGTTATAATGTTTCTGTGGCGTCTTCTTCTTTTGCAAGTTTAAGTTAAAGTGACAAAGTTTGTGGAAACTATTAAGTTATAATGATAAATTCAGAAATCTACGAGAATGTCTCAAAGAGGTGAAAAGTGTCTTTATTAAACTGTTGTTGTGTATTAGTTTGTTTGCTATTATTTCTGGCTAGCTTTGTCGTACATAACTCTTTAAATACGATTATATTCTGGTAGATGTCCAGGAATGGAATCCAAAAGCTCTACACATACTTACTTTCCCTTTGTTTAAATTCCCAGCAGCCCAACTCAAGATCAACTGAAATTGCTCGTTTAATATAGCTTCATGAGCATACCAGCAGATAGCCGAGTCGCATGCAATAAAAATTAATGTTAGCAATCACACGACGCAAATGATATTTGTGTAGTAACGAGCACAAGATTGGCACATCCGAGCTAACTGGTCTTATTTGCAGGCTGGGAGGCTGCCACTGAATATTAGCAGAAATGTCCTAAGACATAGTAATACCTAGGTGTGCCCGCGGCTGCGCTCTGTAAACATTTTTTTTCGCAACAAGGAGTACGCCCGACGGGAAATCTCATCGGCAAAAATGACGAAATTTCACAACAATATCTTTAGAAATGATTTTTGAAATCCTTCCCTAATGCTCACTTTCGGTATACCTACTTATCAAAACACTTGGGCAAAGGACCATGGGCAATTTTATTTGAAATTTGGGCTTACGACCAACAGAATTGAAATATATCTCAAGTAGTAGCCGTTAAGATTTTACTTCATACTCAGACAATCAGTAACACAGTTGCCGGAGAACTGAAATAAAACTACTTTTTTTTTTCTGTATTTTGACGTGACATAGTCTTCATCATCATCATCATCAGCCTATATTGTTCCCACTGCTGGGACGCAGGCCTCCTCTCTATGAGAGGGAATGGGCTGTAATCCACCACGCGGGCCCAGTGTGGGTTGGTAGATGTCACATGTCTTCGATTTTTTAGTTCTAGGACATGCCGGTTTCCTCACGATGTTTTCCTTCACCATTTTGAGAGCAGCGGTGATGAAATAAATTACACAAAGTAATGGGCCTGCCTGGGTTCGAACCTACGACTTACTGCTCGTAAGTCGGGGCTGCTACCACTGGGCCACCGCTGCTCTTCGTGACAAAGTGTTGACCTAATACTACACAGTCCTCATTCGAGACTTATGCCAGCATAGCTTAGATTAATCAATCAATCAAATCATTTAATTCGGATAACAAAGACCCATAGCATAAATACCTTACAAACTATCATACATATTTATAAAAACTAGGAAAGTATTATAAAACTATTGTACACGAAGTGACGGCGTCGTGTTGCGCTGCGTGGTGTCGCGTAGCCTTCCGCGGAATCGCCGATATATGACACCCTTCGGCCAAAACTCCTCCTTGAGGAAGGTCTCGATATGATGAGTTGGAACTCGCACCACGAATGACTTGAAATTCGTGTTGTGGCGCGACTCCAACTTCTCGACCCTCAAGGTCCAGCTGGTCTTCACTCGAACATACTCCATGATGTCCTCAACCTTCGTGGTGTGATGTAGCCGAGAGACATAGAGCTGCGTCGTGGGTATTGCCGGACGCAGCATCATATTGGGTCCTGCCGGCGCGGTCCCGCACAGGTTCCGACTGGAAGGCTTCTTCCTCTTCTTCCTCTCCACCTTTACGAAGCCATCCTGGTCACATGTTCCTGAAGCTGGTCTTTGCTGTTTCGAACTCCTGTTGCCAGGTTCACAGCATTTCTTCTCATCCCCCTTCTTGCTCTGCGACACAGGTTTGTGCGTGGCGACGATAGCAGAGTAGGCACGTTTAGGGGTCGACGTACCTACACGAGTCGCTACCTCGACCGGCCTCGAGTCCGCGGCGGCGCAAGTTGCAACGCGTGCAATATCAGCAGCGGGTGACGCAGTGGAGCTCGCCGACTCAAAACTGCCGATGCTAGCGTTTCTCGCTCCGCAACATGTGCTCACGTTGTAGGCATCAGGCGACCTATTTACCTTAACAGAGTTGCGCAACAACTCTACTTCGGCACGTAGTTCACCAATGGTGTTATTCGACACCTGCAAAGTGGACTGTACCTCAGCCAGGCTTGCCTTGAGAGTTGTAATGTCCTTCAGCAACCTGGTGACGTCGACGTGGTCAAACGTGACTGGGGGCAACTTATGTAGTTCCCTCGCCACAAAAGCGGGCACGTCGTCCGGGTCGGTGCTCTTCAACAACGTGACGATGTCTTGAACACACTTCGGGCCACCATCCCTCCGGCGGGACTGCATCTGCTCGACTTTGCCGAGCGACTGGAACAGCAGCAGCTTGGCACTGCTGATCTCCTCCTCCTTGAAACTGGACTTGCAGATCTGCAAGATGCTGACTTCATCCATGTAGTCAATGGCATGGTTGATAAATGCCAAGACCTCGTTGGCTATGAGCGGTTGTGAACTCATAGCGACGTTAATCGGGCAACGGCTAAAGCCGCGCGACACGCGAATATAATAGTCGTATCGGGCAGCGCAAACACGTCCGTACTCGACCGCGCATTGCACTGCACAATGTAAACAACTATATGTTAATAACTGTGTGCTCAGCTTTAGGTCAATCTCACATCACATCTTTAAAAACAACTGACTGTAGTATTAAAATCTTCGAAGTAACGTGATATTGCAACATTCTCAATTGGATCTATCTCTGGCAACTTTGGTACTTGTTGCAATAGTATAAACTAGAACACTTATTAGGAGCTACAATTTGAGATATATTGAATTCTGTTGGCCTTTACAAGTAAGTTTATGTTATTCAATGACGAGAGTAATGTTTCCTAACACTTAGACTGACTTTCACACAATTTTGTGTCTAAAATGCACCTCTAAAACGTACACGAACGTAGGTACAATAAGGTAAGTGTTTTGCTTTCGTACGAAGCAGCAGCGCAGTATGAGCGAAATATAATCAAGTTAATGGTATGCGTCCCATCGCATAAGATAATACCGCGGCGCTCGAGCGCGGTATTATACGTCGCAGAAATGTCTCGGAGAAGCGGAGCACTGAGCGGCACTGCGGCTCACTGCTGCCGAGCGCCGCATTCCTAACAAATGTCTCGAGAGAGGCCGGCCATGTCGCGATATTTAAAATATTTTGAGAGGAACTTATGGACATTATACACCTGTAATGTACACTGCAAAGGTTAGACATTTCCATGTACTGCCAGTGGCTTAGCCTGAATGTGTTACGACTTCCAACTGTTCACTTATCCACCGTCTATTAGAACAAGGCAATACAATTCAAAGACGTGACACCAAATAAGAACAAACAAGTTTTCACATAGAGCAAGTCATTTGAAGTGTCGTTCGGATGTGCGCGAACAAAGAGGTGCATGCAAACAGTGCAACTGCAATTACGTCCGTGTTCGCGCTGATACGTGCGACTATCTGCGACGCGATCAGTCCGTACGTCACGACATTATTGCGCATCGCGCTTTAATAGCATGTGATAATATTATGCACCGTAGAAAGTACCGATATTGTTATGTGAAAATGCTGTGTCACAGAATCAATATCAATGGCACAAATGTCGAGATCCTGTGATATTTTCAGAGAAAAAGGAGCTCCCAGTGATAATTCAGCCTTTATCATACACCAGTAATCTAAACTTAACACAGTTTTAAATTAATATTCCCCAGTCCTAAAATAGCCGTTTTCTCCAAATAATAACACAATACCTTCCCGTATCACTCGTGGAGATCCTTTCAAAGAGATATAACACAGTAATACCCACGTATTCCTGTGATAATCTCCCTTTCATAATGGACCGCAATATCCACTGGTGTATAATAGATTTAATACACAATATCATCTCCGGCTTATATCTACGACATGTTTAATAAAGTACGTCCCACGGACCAGGAGGACGAGATGAATGACGCACCTGTTGTTATATCACAAAGGAAAAATTATGAGCTCTGAGACGCATTGTTCGCGACGAATAATGAGAGCTAATGTTTATTGTGTCGTGTTCTTGTTGCGCCGCCGTCGCCGCCCCGTCGAGACAGGCATGCGACATCAACACGACAAGACTCTCGCCTTAAATTCTCTCAGAATAGGGAAACGGAATATGTTGGCTCGGAATTAATTGAATGAGAACACGGATTACTGTTGTATAAGTAATGTAATGAGTTTTCAGAACGAAGGAAAAAAAACTCTTATCCGAGGACCATTGTGTTCGCCAAGCCTCAGACATAATTACAACGTTGAATTACAACTTTTCAGTTGGCAGGCGCTGCGTCTTTATGAATAGCTAGTACTTCATGCACGGCAACATGAGGGGAAACCTCTTCCCGATTTGTAACGAGCCCAAGAACTTGGAAACTCCTTATTATAATATCAAACGAGTACACTTGAACGTTCGGATGTGGGAATTACAAACGAATATTTTTTGCTTCTTTATGTTTGAGCTAAGTGTATTCGAGAGATTTATACGAAACATGATATTGTTGTCGAGTGTTGTTACATTGTTGTCATTAAAAGTTATTAATACTCCAAGTTTTAACGACGTTCTTTAATGATCTGAAGCGGAACAAAAGAATAGCGTGAACTTAGTTGCAAAATGAAGAGCGGGTGACTTACCTCGGAAACGAAAAAAGATTATAACAATAATGATTAGGTATGTTCCCGCAGAGGCAACTATGGGAATACAACCAAAAAATATAAATTCGTAATCTGCAAAAGAAATATGCATATAAGCTTGCAGACCTTGGATGTGGTTATTGCATGACTTTATTTAGCAGTTTGTTCTTCATAATTATACACTCTCAGTACAATACGATTTAAAAACCGTAGCTAAAAACAAGTGAGTTTTATATTAAGGCGCTGCGCAAACGTGTGTCTTTTGTCGGATACAAGCTACTGAACTATGATGAATGACTGATGAATATTTGATTTCTATATAACCAGTATGAAATCCGCCACTCTCTTTGCAGGCATAAACTGTGTCCGGTCGCCGCTACAGGACACAGCAACTACGGTTTCCTGTGACGGTGTGCCGTGTCGGTTCTTGTTTCGGTAACAAAAAGTGTTTACGTTAGCGCAGCCCCTAAACGTGGGAAATTGTTCGCGCACCCACCGACGCGGACGCAATCCAATTAGGGAGTCCGTGGCGTCGGCGTCGGGCGGCGTCGGCGGCGCTCGGTAATCTGCGCACTAACTCCGCTCATCGCATTACTGTACTTACGAGATTATATCATAATGTTGTAATAGCATTAAATGTGTCTCGCGGAATATTTAAAATGGATGCTGGAGGTAGATTTTGGTGAAATATGAAATCTTTACGGAAAATGATTTAAATTTACCTGCTGGAGGCTAAAATGAATGAACATAAAAACCAGCAGGTATTATTATGTTCAGTTTAATTCAATACAATAATTTATTGCATATCACATGACTGTGTTTTACAAGATCTTAAATAATAATATGGTTCACATGGACCTTGTCGGGCACAACAATATTATAAAGTATATAGCATTCAAAATAACTAAGAGTAAAAAAAAAATTCATTCATAACAATTATACAAGGTGTTGTTTTGCATCCTCGTCAAATTCAAGGATTAATTCTACTAATGATTCTCGACCCAAATCAACAATAAAATCGGTAGGTTAATTTTTTTTTTTTTTCTTATTTACGGAAATCCGTAAGTGCGAACCAGCCGTATTTAAACGCGGCCCGTCTGTTGCTAGCCTTATTACCGCGCATTCACACACACAAAAAACGCTAACAATACATACACAAGGCAAACTCAATGAATATTCGATAATGTCGTAGGTATTCCCTAAAACCAATGCGCAGACGCACTCTCTCACTCACGCGCCTAGCGACGCACTCTCTCGCACACGCGCGTAGCCACGCCCCCCGCGGTCCCGGACCCTGGAACCAACAGTATGTTTAATGTCGCCGACTAGTGCATGCGTTTTGCGAATTCCGCTCCTAGGTACTGCGATGTACATCGTTGAGACGTAGGTATAAACTGCAAGTGCGGTTTGGACTGAATGTGTGGGCTTGGGATAATAGGGGAACAAGTGCTTGGACCCTACTTCATCGACGGGTACCTCAACAGCGCCACATACCTGGAGCAGCTGTTCCACGTTTCCCTGGCACTCCATCGCGACCTCTACTACATGCAGGACGGTGCTCGGCAAGTATGCTGAAAGGTTTGGTGACCACTGGATCGGTCGCGGAGGACCTGTGGCCTGGCCTCCGCGATTTCCGAACCTGACGCCTCTAGACTTTTATTTGTGGGGAGACGTTAACAGTTTAGTGTACACGGAGGAAGTGGCAAGTGTAACAGAATTACGAGTAAAGATCATTTAGTGCTTTCGACACTTTACTCGTAAAAACGAATGTGTTAGTGCTACGTAAGCTGAAGGCAAAACCAGCTATGTCGTGCTCGACTGTGCCAAGAGTGTGGTGGTGGCAACTTTGAACAATACCTCCGGGTAACTTAGGTACGTAATTTACTTATTTTTTCATACGACTATCATTTTCTAAATACGTTGTTAGCTTAATCAATTTTATTCAATAGTGTAAATAAGTTGATTTCAAATTTTTAACTAAGTACGCCAATAATACCTAACAGTCGAAAGTATCACCACATACCTACTTTAACTAGCACATCTTTCCATTTCCATCAAACATAAAAACATTATTAGATACAACTAAATTATTGATGGACCTAAGCCCGTTATGTAGGAAGAAAAAATATCAAATCAACCAATTCAATCCACAAATGAAAACAAAATCATTACGAATACTTTAGGCTGAATTTACGTACAATGTACCGAGTGTTAGTGTATGAATTATTATTAGGTACCTAAATCCGCCCGACGCGCGACGGGTGCGCTTGTTAGGTATCTAAGCAACATTAGCGCAACATAGCCTCAGTAGTGCGCCTCAGGATCCGGAATAAAGATCCAAGATTGCCAATTTTAGGATTGTCCGTTCAGCAGGATAGCAATAAAGCAAAACTAACATTTTATTAAACATCTGATAACTACCAAACTTACAGGTCAATGAACTTTTCTTTGGTGCACTTGTATTAGGTACTGTACTGATTTCCGTATTCCAATGATGCTTAAAAATGAGTTAAGTATCAAGCGAAATTTTTGACAATAATGTAGGTGATTTTTGAAATAAAATTAGAGCAAAATTATTGCTGCCGGTCGACGCGCGCCGTAGGTTATCGCACGGCCGCACGCGCCTGCGTTTCGTAGGTATGACGTAGTCACTCACACACAGAGCTCCATTGTCGCTGTGTGCGTAGTTGGGTGATTCTGTTTCAAGTGTTTTGAATTGAGGGTTGTAGTCTGAAATACTGTTAAATTTCAACAACAAAAAAAAGCAACGCTTATTAATTATAGACCGGTACCGTACTTTAAATTGATTATTTATGTGTTTTATGACAACCTCCTGAAATTTGACGAGGATGCAAAACAACACCTTGTATAGGAATATTATTATTCAATTCGTTTGAAAAAGTAATCAATGTCACAAAAAAAAAAAGTACAAGTACAAGTTACAGAATCAAATACTGTAAATATGTCAATTAAATTAGAACAAAATACATTATGTCAAAAAATATAATCCAAATACATTTTTTCAAAAAAATAATTTTCAAAATCATAATGTCAATAAACTAATAATTAAATACATGATGTCAATAAAATAATAATCAAATACATTATGAAAAAAATACAAGATCAGTATGCAAATAATAAAAGTCACCGTTACGTTAAACGATGTTTTAGGGTTCCGTACCTAAAGGTTCAAACGGGACCCTATTACAGAGACTTCGCTGTTCGTCCGTCCATCCGTCCGTCTGTCACCAGGCTGTATCTCATGAACCGTTATAGTTAGCCAGTTGAAATTCCTATAGATTACGTATTTCTGTTGATGCTATAACAACAAATACCAAAAACCGAACAAAATAAATATTTAAGGGGCTCCCATACATACATACATATAAAAAGTGATTATTTTTTGCTCGTGTTTATAAATAATGGACAGCCGGAGGACTAAAAAAAACCGAGATTAATTTAAATATGAATTTAATTAAATTTTAAAATTATAGACTTCAATCTTAAGTCTAGACTTGGACGATGCTAGTACCGAAGTGCCTAAAATTAATTATCCTAAAAATACATTGCTAAACAATGGCGAATCGCGGGTGCAGCATCAGCGGGTCCAAAGTACTTCAAAGTAGGAGATCGGCATCGACACGAGGCGTCGAGTCAGCAGAGATGCTGTGTTGCAATTTCATGTGGAAACGTCCATTGTACGTAAATAGCTATCATGTCGCTATTCAGCCGATTTGGTGTAGACAGGGCACGTAACATGCGCGAGTCCGACTCGCACTTGACCGTTTTTGCAATGCAATGCCTCTTGTCAACCAATCTTTTCTTTTGTTTTGTTTTAGTTTCTCAGCTCATAATTTCATTGTCCTATATTTTTACGAAGACACTGCCTCCTAAGATACAGGATCTTCCTAGTTTAGGAGTCAAGGCTCAAATTTTGTGTGACTGTACAATTGTACATCCAGCCATATCTCGTACACTACTTTTGTTATGAAAATTATTGTCCCCTTTTCTTTACTATGTGTATTTAATGTGTCATACACTTGTGTTTTGATAATAAAGACTTTTATTATAGTTTTGTTGTTTTTTTTTGGGTATAAAATCATTTAATATTTTAAATAAAATGGTTTCAAACGAGTTATGGTTTCATTCCATGGATTGTTTATTCAGAGCATGTTATTAAGTTTCTATTAATGTTTTTTAACGCAAGTTTAAATTCCATATATTGTAAATTGGGTGTCACCTTGTTTCGCATACAGAAATTTCACAGAATTTCGTTTCCCAGAAAATGTTTCACATAATACTTAGTCCCTGTATTTCGAATATTTTTGTTTCGACTACTATTTACTTGAATGAAACATATTTTACAGAAACAAAATTCAAAGAGTTTTTTTCATTCACATTTTTATAAAGGGTAAAACACCTCTTAACCGAAAGGCACTGGTTCTCGCTGTCATTGCGATCATTTTTTTGTTCTACACCATACCTGGGAACCTTCTAGTTACGGAGATATTAGTGGTCAAAGTTCCAAGTAAGTAATGACAAGTTTTTTTTGTATTACAAGTTTTTTATGTAAGATTTTTACTTTAAACACCTCCACGACCCCCGTACTATTCAATCCGTCCATCAGCACAATGTTTTCAGTGCGTTACATTGAGTTCTACCACAAAACGAAAAAAAGTCGTTTCCCACCAATAATTTTTGAGTAAAGTTACTTAGTTTCATGTACAGAATGCTTGGCTGACGGCTTCGTGATGATGTGATTTACACGGTGTATTTGACAAACTTATTAAACAGCAGAATTAATTTTCAACGAATATTGTTTGCTCGGTGTATGTTCAAAACAAAACAACAAAAGTAATAAAACAACGCGACGGCAGCCTTTTCCATGAAAATATTTTATTTCACGTCAAAGGCTTTTTCCAATCCCAATCTAAAACGGTATAACTCGTATTCGCAAGAATCCGCCCACACGCACAAAAGTAATAATTTATCTCCACAATATTAATAAATGTTATTTCAAAACACGGCTCCATTGTTTAAAATATATCTGTAAACCGTTAATGACACAAAAGCCGTTATCAAAGACCTTTGCTAACTTGTTTAATTTGTTTATTAACTTGGGACTTTCAGCTCCACAAAGTTACAGCTTGGCGCCACAACGCATACGACACAGGCAGAACGTTCACTTCATACAACTGCGTCGGACTGGCCTACTTGACTCATGTAAGGTACGCCTTATCTTTCAGTCTCTCCCATCTTCAATTTGAGTCCAACCAGAGCTGAGTGGAAGTACTTCACGTCCATTATACACTTTTTTACCTTCTTCATAAAGATATGCTAGTATAGAATTATCGCCAAAAGAAGAATACGCTTATGGTGGCAAAATATTGAGTAAGCTGTTCAATAGGTTGCAAGTTATTTGAGAATCAGTCAGCTTCCTTTTTGTTTTTCTGATCAACACTTTCTCGGTCGATGCTTTCCTTTAAACTTCGCAATCGTCATCGAATTGTATGTATTGGAGCTTTTGCACCGCGTAACTGTGTTCAGAGTGTCAGTATTGTACTGGAGCCGGCACTTGTGACGTCAGAGATCCCGACCTTGCGAGATTTAATCGCGACTTTTTAATTTTAGTTGTTAACGAGTTTCAGCAGAATTACTCACGGCCTGTTGAAGGAGTTTCAACTCGCTTTGATATTGTAGCTGTTAGAAGGGTAATTACACTTGTACATTAATATTCATACCTTCATTAACGTTCTTTGGTGATCGGTTCGTAAAATTGCCACGATATTCTTGCTTGAATTCAATAGTAGTCGATTGATGAAAAGGAACAATTTTGCGTTCACACCAAACTTTGTATACAATAAATTTTCTACATGTTGTGCATTGATTTCAATTTGTAAAGACTAGGTGTGTAAAATACTGGCTCCACTGCGCATTATAGAGGGTGTTTGGTGCATCGTTTGCCAAATCAAAAAGGCCGAAAGAAGAGGTCATTTGCTATCTCTTCACGCCCTATAACTCATTCCTTGCCTCACCGGTTTTAACTTTGGTTGGACTAAATCATCCCTAGTCTCAACTTCCGTGGCGTTATTTCTTTGGCTCGTTCTTAGTCGTAACGATCTAACAGAGTTAAGTCTGGGGAACGTAGAGGTCTTGAAATAGCCATCCCAAAACACCGAAACAGACTTCCCCTTATTGTTAGCTGAGCTGCTAATTTTCCGTGAAGATATGTCTTTTGTATTCCAACTAACGGTTGTCCCACTCACTGGAGTTTAACTGTCAGGGAGTACCTAATCATACGTCAGTTTCCAGAATCATGGATTGGGAGGGATGGCCCTATTCTATGGCCTCCACGTTCCCCAGACTTAACTCCGTTAGATTTTTACGTCTAGGGACGAGCCAAATAAATTGTCTACGCCTTGGAAGTCGAGACAAGGGAGGATTTAATCCAACACATTGATGTGGCTTTCGTGACTATCAAAGCAGAAATACGTTTATGCACAACAGTAACTACAGTCGAGATAAGACGAAGATGCCGCGCGTGCATTCGCAACAGTGGCGGGTAACTCGAACAAGATTTGTGATTTCTGAACTAAAGTTTTTTTTTTTTAATTTCAAATTCTTAAAAAGTTGGTTCCTATTTAAGAAAGAGATAGGACACTACGCACTAGTGACATAACAGTATCTATCTACTTACTTGAGGCATGTTATTTATACTAAAACTACTGTTCTTACTGTAATTTCGAATATCAGACTAGTGTCTCGATTACACATTTAGTTAAAAATGAAAAGGTATTGAACGTTTTTTTGGACATATTGCATACCGTTGAAAAGGAGACAGACTAAAGAACTTTTTAAAGGTATTTCAAGATCCCGATCGCTTTTAGTTTTTTTTTATAGTCATTTAAAGTTGAGTTTTAAGTTTATTTTTCTTTTAAATTAACTTAACGAGCTATTAAAAAAGAAAGTAATTGTTCCTAGCAAGTAATTTTGAATTTGATAGAATCATACAACAGTAGACATCAAAAATAAATCGAAATTTTAAGTTTTGGCAATTTTTTATTTTTTTTATTTGACCTAAAATGTAGAAATTTGGTATTTTTCAAAATTTAAACTTAAAAGTTGTCAAAAAAAAACCAGTGTGGCAAAGTATGAGTTAAAGGGCGTGAAGAGATGGCAAATGGCCTCTCCTTTCGGCCTATTCGATTTGGCAAACGATGCATCAAACACCCTGTATATCATAATGATTTGAAACTTCATATTTTTTTCACGTTTAGTTCTCTTTTGGCAGAACATATTCACAAAGTGTCATATCGCTAAAAATCGTAATTTTTGAAAAAAAAATCTTAAGTTTCAAGAATTTTCATCTGTTTCGTTGTTTACGTAACAAGTTTGACACATATTATTACAGATAATGTAAAAATAATTAACTTTTAGGCCGTTTCGTTTCACGATCAGATCAAGTGACCGCGAACATAAGTCGTTCTTACTATGAATATTGTAACGTTAAATATTTATGTCATTGGGCAACCCGACTCGGACAGGTTATGTTGGCGGGGTCTCAGTTCGTTCACTTTGTTTGCTCTCTAGACCCCGCCATGCCCCTTCGAACACACACTTTACACCAAAAAACTTAGGATTCTGGAGCGAGCGAAGCAAGCTTGGGACTTTGGGCACCCTGACTCGGACAGGTTAGGTTCGAAGGTTCCATCCCCTTCGTTTTAGGTTACTTCAAATCCTGCAGACAGAAACAGGAGCCTCGAGTAACGGAGCTACGTCGACTACGCCTTAGCGAGCTGTGGTTTAGAGTTTGCTTTACTAGGATAGCATAATGTACAATTTTTGGTTTTAATTACTTTATCCGGTGATATAAGTCGTTTAAAATTCCACAATTTTCGACCAATTACTGTTTGACCTTGAAGATGTCCTTGACCTAAAAAGGCTTGAAAATAATATAGGCCCGCCCTGTGACTTAATACTCTTAAAACTCTTATTCCTCACCCTTAATAGTCCTACTATCCCACCGATCCCGAAAGAAACTTTTGCCAATGGTTGGACCTAGAGTTTTTCGCCTTTTACCGATTTCAAAATTATATTAAGAAGGGTGTAAACTACCAAAAAAACATAAGTTGTATAACAATTTGTTAATTTATTTGTTATTTAATAAGTTAGTGTTGACGTAGTTTCGGCCATGTTTTATTTTGGCATGAAGATAATACAAAACATGATAAAATTTATATTTACATGGCATATTTTTGACAAGTCTTTTACAATTTTTATTGAAAACAATAGTATCACAATAACGGTTTTACGGGGTAAGCCCAAACATTTAAATTATACCTTTATTCAGCTTTATGAATTATGGTTGAAAACACGAACAGCAAAACAAGCAGTCACGGAGTTTTGCAGCTAGGGCAGTAAAATAATTGCGTTAATAATCCGGGGTTTAAATCATCACGCCGCGCCCGGTGGCAATAAGTCTTGTATTAATCATTCGCCAATTATCGACGCTGATAAAAATGATGGGATAATTGTCGCACAGTCCCACAGTTGCAGCGTCAACACTGACTGTCAACACGCCGGGATATTACACAGAATTATTGAATATGGCACCCGAATGGTTAACAATAATAAGTTCGAAAAATGTTCGACCGAATTTCATTATACCTCTGTTTTCTTTCCACTGTTTCAAGCAGGCATGCGGCATGCAAATAGGCATGCAACATGCGGCAAGCAATGTTTCTGTCACGGCTCCGGTGCTGCGGGGTTTGGACGGCCCCACGCAAGTTTATCGTCGCAGATGGTTTGAAGGCCCGCTACCGCGGCTGAAACTGGCCGGTTTATCGGCCAGTAAGCTGAAGCTGCGGTGCTCTCCAGCTCGCGGGCCTAATATTTTAATGTAATATTGAAAATGCTACCAAAGAATCGGCTACATATTTGTGACCAAATAATATCCGTAAAATGTTGTGAAAATATTGCAAATATATCATTTGGCAAATGAAAAATGTTCAAAAGAGGCTTCGGCCAATAGCAAAAAGTTATTTTGTAAATCGACGAAATAAGGTTTAGTAAAATAATACATATGACACATGATACTTTGCTGATCTAAAAATATGTCAAATAACGCATATCAAAAAAAGACGTCGGTCAATAGTTTTCGGTGAAATGAACAAACAATATTCGAAAAAGTGATCGGTTCCCCACCCAAATCCATATTGAAATCATCGATTGTTGAATTTTGTGAATGAATTTTGTTTGTTGTATACTTTGAGAATTAATACCTCATAGTTCAAAGTAGACTTAATATTCATAGTTATTAAAATCACTTGTCTAGGAGGACTTAAGCTGACTACGTTGCAAGCCACGATAAAAAGCTTTGTGGGCTCACATTTAGGCCACGCCACGTAGGCACTTGCTTAATTGCTCTTTTAAGCTGTGAATCATCCAATATGTCAGAAATTTTTATTTGAAATTTTACCCTTCTTTAAAAATAAGCCATTATAAAGCCATTAAAGCCATTATTCATATAATGGCTTTAATCCTGATAAATCTGCCTGAATCGTAAACGTTGTATAATTAAAATGCAGTGCAAACCTTAAGTTGATAGATATGAAGAAGCACACATTCAATCATTAATACGTGTTTTTTAGAGGAAAATATAGTCGTAACTTATACACTTAGTTTATGATATTGTCCTCTCTAAAGATTGTTATTTAATCTTAATAAGACTAAGGTACTTGGAGTAACCACATAAGAGCCACGAGAGACTTGCTTAACATACCATATCGGGGGCTGTACTGGCTCTCGGTAAACAGCAAACTGTCTCTTAACAACAAACTCCTAATCTACGGACTCTCCTAAAGCCAATATGGTTCTATGTCATTCAGCTGTGGAGTTCCACTTGCGACTCCAACATAAAAAAAAAAAACATTCAAAGAGCAGAAGACTCAATCGTCACGTTTGTTTTCTTCATAAATCTGTAGATGTCAACCATCTCAATTATTATTTACAGAACCGGTTCTTACGTAGAGTCACGGGAGCCCCTTTTTATGTCCGTAATGACCGTCTACACGTAGACCTTAGAATGCCCACCGTCCTTCAGTTTATGATACGTCTTTCGAAGCGTTTCTTCGATAACGCCATTAAACACCGTAATCCCCTGATCGCAGCGGCCGCCCGTTACGAACCCTCGCGCATTAGTACAGTACGCCGTCCTAGGCATACCCTTGTCACTCCAGAAGATGCTATCACCCTCCTCCAGGAGAGTAGCAAAGAGACTAGCACTCTTAAAAAGTTCCGACTCAAACCGCCGTCTTTCCGACCTCGCCGTCGAGGTCCGTCGCGACGTCCCGGTCCATGCCCTCCCCGACCCTCGCTCGAGCCAGCCCGCGATGCTGTGCCAGTAGTTTTAAATCAGCCCCTAAATAATGATACCATTCAGATCCAGCCTGTCCCCATGCAGTCCTCCCCCAGCGACGCCCTAAGCCGAGGTTCGTACCCCACAGGGGGTGCCCTTAGCGTGCAGTCGCTTAGTTTGTAAGTTTTTATGCCCTGGCTGGAGGCCTTACTCTAAAGGCACCCACAGGATAGTCCGGTTAAGCAGACGACAACCTCATAGGTGGAACTGCGAGATGCCATTCAAAAAAAAAAAAAAAAAAACATCTCAATTATTCTGTGCTTTCGTCCCCAGCTAAACCCGTGGTGTTATACCCGCCCACTTGGGTTATCCCGTGTGTCGTGTGTGAAGTGGGCCGGTGGTCCTGTTGGGGCCGGTGTGGTAGTCCGGTTGGGGCCGGTGCGGTAGTCTGGTTGGGGCCGGTCGATCGTCGGCGTACTAAATAACTGAACACAAACTGTACAAAGGTATTAGTGGCGCTTCCACTCGGATCCGGGCGGGCCGGAGATAAGTCACAAGTGGCAAGCGGGAATTAGATGGTTTTAGAAATATTGAAAAAAATGCAATGCAGATAGGCTTTGCAAGTACAATTTACATAAATTAACGTACATGATTATTTGTGTACCTAGTATTTCTGATTTTAATTAATTGCCTAATTGGGTATATTGAGGCATTCAAGTTTGATCCGACCCTTGGACGACTGGTACTGGGTCACACCGAGTCACACGGAATGTTTCAACTCATCCAAGATGTGGGCAGAACTTGCTGTCTCGTAATGTTTATACCACGCGCCACATTTTGGAGTTGCAACGAATTCAATTAAAGCGGGATGCGATGCGAGGCACATGCTAGCCTCCCCCCCCTCTCTAGCCTTGTCCCGGAGCGTGTGTTGCCATCCGGCGTCTTGCGACAATAGAGGACACACAAAAGCACCATTCTTAATAACTCCAAACTGAGACAGAAAACAGGGTCCTCAACAGTGAAAAGTTTCGATGAGATGATTCATTTAATTTATTATCCAGGTTTAATACATGACAAAAATGCAGCTTATGCGGCCTTCTGGGCCACCCTGAATAGGTACAATTTATGTCTTATTAGGCACAATACTGTACAGCATAACAGTAACAGGGAATAACATCAAAACACGAGGTCTGTAATAACTTCGAGCCTATGGACGGTGAGTAATGGGCTAGCTCACCGTCCGTCCGTCTCATGACGACAGGCCGTGTCGACGGCACGTACGTGTTCCACGCGCGCCTCAAGGAGATGCATCAGCAAACCGGAAGGGGTCCGCGCGCGCCTCAAGGAGATGCATCAGCAAACCGGAAGGGGTCCGAGAGGGCCGATGCCTGCCAGGGTTGCGGGACTGTTCGAAAGAGATACCGTGGCCCTGGAACACAAAGGGCGAAGAAGGAACAGGGATGGGTTTTAGTCAGTACAAGCCTGACACTCCCTCCCGCTCCGCCCAGAGCGGGAGAAGTCATTTGATGATTTCCCATTCGTAAAAAAAAAGCCCTGTAATAACTTAAAAAGGCCGAAAGGGCCATATACAAGGTGTTGTTTTGCATCCTCGTCAAATTCAAGGAGGTAATTCTACTAACGATTCTCGACCCAAATCAACAATAAAATCGGTAGGTTTTTTTTTTTTCTTATTTACGGAAATCCGTAAGTGCGAACCAGCCGTATTTAAACGCGGCCCGTCTGTTGCTAGCCGTATTACCGCGCATTCACACACACAAAAAACGCTAACAATACATACACAACGCAAACTCAATGAACATTCGATAATGTCGTAGGTATTCCCTAAAACCACTGCGCGGACGCACTCTCTCTCGCTCACGCGCCTAGCCACGCCCCCTGCGGTCCCGCGGAACCAACAGTGTGTTTAATGTCGCCAACTAGTGCATGCGTTTTGCGAATTCCGCTCCTAGGTACTGTAACAAACGTGCTTGCTCCTCGTGATAAAAGAAGTAAACAGATTTGTACATTAAAAAAGTAATTAGGGGAAAATGAATTTAATAAATGATGATATGAAAAATACAATAAATTAATAAAAAAGTGAAGGGCAGGTTAACAGGGAATGATTTGAATGTCTCCGCAAATCTCAGAGCGTGATAGTAACTGAAGACAAACATCCAGTTGTTCTAAACTTCAGGCTAAACTGATTTCTTGTATCCAGACTGAACCAGGGCATTCGTCAGAAATCCCTTTTATACCCTGATCTTCCGTTTCTTTCTTCAAATTTCTTTCTCAGATTCAAAACTGCTGCGCTCTAGTAAGACGCAACCTGCCAGTATTCAAAGCAGCCAGTAACAATTGGTCAAAAACCTTGCACATAATATTTTTATGAATATAACTCAGAATTTCTTTACACAGCAAATCTTAAAAATACAACAATTGAACTGACGAATTGATGATAATAATTTTTAGTAATATATGTATAATCTAAATGAAACCTTCATAGAGAGTTTGGTTGGTAACAATTAAAAATAAAAGTAAATGACAGCTGACAAGTTCGATGTAAACAATGTCACAACAAAGAAAACTAAGAATATATTTATAAAAATGAAACAAATCGTAATATGCTAATGTAAAACCAATAAAAGTATGAATATGGATGATAAGTGTGAGTATAAAGTGTCTGTAGTAGGCAGATACTATAGTACTTACATCGTTGAGACGTAGGTATAAACTGCAAGTGCGGTTTGGACTGAATGTGTTGGCTGGGATAATAGGGGAACAAGTGCTTGGACCCTACTTCATCAACGGGTACCTCAACAGCGCCACATACCTGGAGCTGTTCCACCACGTTGTTGAGGATATGTTGGAGGACGTTCCCCTGGCACTCCATCGCGACCTCTACTACATGCAGGACGGTGCTCCGCCTCATTACGGTCGGCAAGTACGCTGAAAGGTTTGGTGACCACTGGATCGGTCGCGGAGGACCTGTGGCCCGGCCTCCGCGTTCTCCGAACCTGACGCCTCCAGACTTTTATTTGTGGGGAGACGTTAAAAGTTTAGTGTACACGGAGGAAGTGGCAACTGTAACAGAATTACGAGTAAAGATCATTTAGTGCTTTCGACACTTTACTCGTAAAAACGAATATGTTAGTGCTACGTAAGCTGAAGGCAAAACCAGCTATGTCGTGCTCGACTGTGCCAAAAGTGTGGTGGTGGCAACTTTGAACAATACCTCCGGGTAACTTAGGTACGTAATTTATTTATTTGTACATACGACTATCATTTTCTAAATACCTTGTTAGCTTAATCAATTTTATTCAATAGTGTAAATAAGTTGATTTCAAATTTTTAACTACGCCAATAATACCTAACAGTCGGAAGTATCACCACATACCTACTTTAACTAGCACATCTTTCCATTTCCATCAAATATAAAAAACATTATTATATACTAACTAAATTATTGACGGACCTAAGCCCGTTAAATAGGAAGGAAAATTTCAAATCAACCAATTCAATCCACAAATGAAAACAAAATCATTACGAATACTTTAGGCTGAGTGTTAGTGTATGAATTATTATCAGTAGTGCGCCTCAGGATCCGGAATAAAGATCCAAGATGGGCAATTTTATTATTGTCCGTTCAGCAGGATAGCCATAAAGCAAAACTAACATTTTATTAAACATCTGATAACTACCAAACTTACAGGTCAATGAACGTTTCTTTGGTGCACTTGTATTAGGTACTGTCATTACTGTAAGATTTCCGTATTCCAATGATGCTTAAAAATGAGTTAAGTATCAAGCGAAATTTATGATAATAATGTAGGTGATTTTCGAAATAAAATTAGAGCAAAATTATTGCTACCGGTCGACGCGTGCCGTAGGTTATCGCACGGCCGCACGCGCCTGCGTTTCGTAGGTATGACGTAGGCACTCACACACAGAGCTCCATTGTCGCTGTGTGCGTAGTTGGGTGATTCTGTTTCAAGTGTTTTGAATTGAGGGTTGTAGTCTGAAATAGTGTTCAATTTCAACAACAAAAAAAAGCAACGCTTATTGTGAACCACTGCTGTATGGTTCACGTACAGACTAATCATAGGATATTGTTTTAATTTTGTGTAATGTATAATTTAATGCCGGTGCAAATTTGTAATTCTATTATTCTGCTGTCCTATGACTAAAAAGCCGTTAAGCCCAAAAAGTAGTTTTCGAGATAATGGCAAAAAAGGTGCGAATCGTTGCTTCTTAAAAACTATGATACTTAGGTTAATGATTGTTGGACACATCGATTGGTATTTCTTTCTGCTTGTCGTTAAGAATTATGTCTGTCCAGAAACTCTTATTACTTACTTTTAAAATTAATTTTTGTTTTTTTAGTTAAGGATATAATTTAGTTATTGCACCTTATTTCTGTACTAAAAGGCCGTTAACTATACCTTAACTTAGCGGCTTTTTAGTGAAGTAATGTATTTAAAATTTTAACGTTTATAATATTTGCTAATATTTTTGCAGAAATACTTAACAAAAACTTGTTAGGTGATCTTAACTGCATTATAGCCATGGAATTCGCTCAGATTAAAGTAACAATAACTTTCCATAAGAGAGGTTACGGGGTTTTAGTTGCTTTTAAGCTAATTATGCCAATTTTATATGGAAGTTTTGTAAAATCTTACCAAACTTACTTAACTAAAAGGTGGCTAAACGTATTTCGTTTGTAGGTTAACGTCTTTTTAGTTTAGCAATAATAAGAAAAATGTGAGATTTATTGACAAGTTCTTGTTAAAATCTGAAATATGAATCAAAATTTTAAAGGTAAATGCAAAGTTAGTTTAAATAAATATGATATTACGTTATTTTTATGCCCACGCTGCCACTACCACAGCCACTGGGCTAGACCGGAAGGGGTCCGAAAGGGCCGATGCCTGCCAGGGCTGCGGGTTGTTCGAAAGAGATACCGCGGCCCTGGAACACAAAGGGCTAAGAAGGAACATGGGTGGGTTTTAGTCAGTCAAGTCTGACACTCCCTCCCGCTCCGCCCAGAGCGGGAGAAGTCATTTGATGATTTCCCATCCGCAAAAAAAAAAAAAGCCACTGGGCTAGACAAAAGTACCTTGAAAGAAAACAAAGATGTAACTTATAAAAAAATTGGTTAGTATAGATGACATCCCAAAGGAACTACTTAAGTACGAAGGTGAGAGATTTCATGAAGTCATCAGGAATCTCTTCGTGCCATGTGGAACGAAGAGCCATGGTGAGCCATGTGGAGCACCGCATACTTTAAAGGTACCTCCAATAAACGCATTATATATTAAGAACAAACGCGACCGATCAGAGTGTTATCTCTCTAATCGTGGAATTGAGCGAAAATCCATTTCAACCGCCCTATTCAGAATCAATCCTTCCAGAGACCCACTTTGGTTTTTGTCTTGGAAGCGGAACTTTTGAAGCTATATTCTCTATTCGCCAGCTTCAAATGTAAAGAAAAGGACAAAGTCGACTTCTGTTGGTACCTCTGTATTGTCGATCTTGAAAAATCTTTTGATAGTATTTCCCGAGAAGCTGTTGATAAAACAAGAATGTTCTAAAAACTTGTGTTTACACTCTTTGCTGTCGTCATTCAGGAAACTTTAAAACGTACTTCAGAAGGCCTTTAAATTCGTTTCCTTACTGGTATTAGCCGCACGAAAAACCCGCTCTTATACCGGCAATACAAAGATTATCTAAGTACGCTAATGACCTGTGCTTCCTGGCGGACACTTACAAGAGTTTGCAAGAGCGCAACTCTAAAAGAGAGTCAAAGTCCTTGGCATAAAGGCCTGGTTGAGGAGACGCCAGCTAAGTTTGGGTACGTCTCAAAAATTTACGATGTCTCTCATCGTACCTTTAAGCTTCAAGCTTGTTCAGAATTCTTCCAATAACTGAAGGTTAGCCATTTATTTCTGCTTCTCGATTGCGAGGTGGAACAGCTCAGCAGCAGCTCCTGATTCCGGTCCATTCAAAAATGTTTTTAAGTCAAAACTTTTTTCTCCGACCGACATTACGATTCCTTATTAGTTTTCCCACTTCTGGTGCTGAAAAACTTGTTCGAGGTTAGAAACCCTTGTTCAATTAACGGTCTGCATGAGTGGGGGTCTCTTTTCGTCTTAAGATTTCGTTATGTATGACTTTCTTTGTCCAGCTCACTTTCAAAGTTAAAAATACAGTATGTTAGTTTAAACGAGGGACATATTCAAACCCATAATAGTACATGCTAACATGATACTAATAAAAATATAAACAAAAAAAAAACACTGATAAATAACAGACAGAACCATACCAAAATTTTCGCAAATATCACGTAACGTGTATACACCCTTGCGCTAGCGACTTAATACTATCGCAGAACATGTGAGCGGGTCAATGACTCTTAGGTATAATCCATCCATTTTTACGTACAATGGCCCAATAAAGAGGCTAAGTGCGGAAACAGCCCCGCTAACCTAACCTAACCTAGGTATAATCCATTTTCCCTTCATACTTTAAACTTACCTGGCTTAGGACAGTCCAAAATATCTAGGCACTAAACAAAACATTAAAAATTCTTCTATATACGTTATAGGTTTTTTACATATTTGGGACGAGAATCGAATACTGAATACCTTCCCTCAATATGTCCCTCGTTTAACCTAACATACTGTAGATACTTCCTAAAAAAATGTGGGTACGAAATGGTCCTTAATTTCGACGTCATGAGCAGCGGCAATTTGCATTAAACGTGATGACCTTAAAGCGAGACCACCAACAGCTATAACTTACAATGACTTCAATGGTGTTCTGACATGTCCGCTTTGAACTCATAGTTTTTCGCCCAAAGTTAGATATGCTAATAACTTGAGAGCACATAAAAGAGCATCACACCAAAACACCTACAAAAACGTCGAACAAAGTCGCTGTGGCCGAAGTCGGCATCATCATCAATTCAGTCAGTATGCTAGTATATTATTATATAATTAGAGTTTGATATTGATGATTTAGGACGTAAACTCATCCATGACACCTCAACGTCTGATCGGATTTCATAGAAGTTCGGCACTTTGGTAGAACATGATCTGGAATAAGTCATAGCATACCGAACCGTAAACGAAGCGCAAGAGTCGGAAAACTGCCTTTTAGCTAAGTAATGCTGCTTAGCTGCTTTGTAGCTAAGCATAATTTACAACCAAAGTATTAAATACTTAACTAAAACGCCGTTACGGGCGGATAACTGCATCTAATCTAGCTTTTCAAAACATGTGCTTAAGAAAATACTGAATTATAAAGTAGTTATAATCCCTTAGCGTCTTTATAGTCAAGAAAAATCAGATAACGTATTTGTAGTTAAGTAAAAGACCAGAAAATAATCGACAGATCCGGCAGTTAAGGTATTTTAACGTACATTTAGCGAAGAAATGTGGGTTAGACGCTTTAAAGTTATGGAATCGTCACAAATTCTGTTACTTAACGGCCTACATTTTTTTTATATCTCTGGAACTGTTCACATTATAAAAATGTTTCTTAGACAGAAAGATAGAGAATTTTGAACTCTATCAGGTAGCATCAAAAAGTGAAAATTGACCATTTGAGGGTTAACGGCTTTTTAGTGATAGGACGGCAGTATTGTAATTTTATTTTTGTTATCTGATTATTGTAATTTTATTTTTGTAATTTTTTAATGAATTTATTGTATAATTTATGTTTAATTTTATGCCAATGTAGTTTTATGTATATGGGTTATGTTTGCCTGAAATAAATGAATATAAATAAAAATAAATTAAGTATAGACCGGTACCGTACTTTAAATTGATTATTTATGTGTTTTATGACAACCTCCTGAAATTTGACGAGGATGCAAAACAACACCTTGTATACAGCGCGTTCTGTACCTATGCAGTTGGTGACGTTTTGCCGACTGATTCAGTGAGTGACCGATTCGCAGCAAAATTAATCTCGCCATTCTGTTCAGTCGGCAGCTCACTCTACATTGAGTTTATGGGTTCACCGCTCAGAGTCAGTAGGACAAGGTCAGCTGCTCACTGTTCGCCAAATGAGGACATAGTCTCAAGATTACTTTTGTTTCTTTTCTGTTACCATTTCTATAAAAGAAAACCTGTAGAAAACTTGTTCTTCTGTGATTGTATTCTTGTAGCGAGTGTGTGCTTGCTCAGGCTTACGATAATAGCGGGATGATAGTGCGCTGTAATGTCGGCGTCTTCTGTAACGTAATGCAACGTCTTCTGATTGCGCTATTGTGTTGTTAATGTTGTTATGTGCACCATCTTCAAGGAATGCTGTGTGAGCTGCTCACAGACATTCCTAAACTAAGAGGACTTTTTCTTAAAGGTTAAGAGATATTTTTACTTAGCACTTATCCGATTTTTCTTTTAATATTTTATCCGAAATTTAGCAAAGCCAAACAAAACGATCTAGACAAATAGATCATTCGATCATTTTCAAAGCTTTTCATACTTCTGCGACGACCTTGAACAACATTGAGATAAGCTATTCTCTAGCAATACATAAATATCAAACCTCATACTTTTATTTATTTTCCAGCAGAGTTGTGCATGAAAGAATATTACTTGAATTTGGCTCTTTTTAAGTCTTTTCAATGAAAATGGTTTAAGCCAAAAAGTATTAAAACAAACAGAATTTTCCTTTGATCGCACTGGACTATAAAAAGCGACTATTTCATTTTCAGTGAGCTCCAGCCAGCAGCCAGTGTATCTCATGAATTTTACGATTGAAGATTTTAGTTACAAACAATAATGTTAGGAAAAACGTAAAACCGTGTTATTTTACGAGACAGAGCATCTGCAGTAAATAACATTGAGCGCAGTAAAGTGAACTTTACAACCGCCCGTCAAACCATTGTGTTGTACGAATGTACATACGTCGCTCAGACGTATACTACGTACTTCTATGTATGGGTGCGGCTTCATGTAGGTGTCAGGATGTTCATGAGTGTAAATAATGTGCACAGCAAGCGAAGAGGAAATGTTCTCCGTCAAGAGATTCGCAGCGAAATTAAATAATACACTAAGATGAAAAATTAAAATAAAAAAATCATTCACGTCATATTTCAAGGGTTGTGAATGAATTTATTTTAATTAAAGAACATTATTCTTGACTCCCTCCTCGCCATTTACCCTATACACCTTAACACATATTTTGACGTGACAACGTCTTATAAATTGGTTTGCCGGGTGACACTTCAAGAAACTGCGTTACGCTCCGCTCACGTTATGCGCTCACAATGAGAGCGAGTGAGAGGCACGCGTGCCTTTCACTTTTTATGTCTGTCTCTCTCGCTCTTAGGCGGGCTAACCATGCCCGGGTGGAAGGGACGCGTGCCTCTATATATGTATATTTGTATATAAATACGTATGTATGTGTAAAGGTAAAAATAAAATTTTGTTAATATGAAATTCAGTGCGAGATTCTTTGTATAAATTTTCTTTGTCTGACTAAGCGGTCTACTTAGCGGTCCCCCGACGCTAAGACGGTTGGATTATTTTATTTTTGGTTTTTTACAGGTTTTTTGTGTCGGGGGTTTTTTAATTTTTTAATTTAATTTTTATTTCATGCTTTTTAAACTTATACTGTTTTATCTTTAAATAAATAAATAAATCTTAGCCTTGACTGTCCCAATACTGGGCATAGGCCTCCCCCATTGCATCCACTTTTCGAAACGAAAACAGCAAAAATTAAAAAAAAATCTTTCTGGGGGGAGGGGGGGGGGTTAGCACCCACCCCCCCTGGCAATGCCCATGGTAACAAGATTTCAAATTTCGAATCGATCAGACCTGTGGAAATTGTTAATTTCCCTTCAACTAGAAAAGAGGTGATGGCCTTCAAACGGCTGATCAGATTTTATCAAAACATAACTAAGAACACTCTCGATTAAAACACCTTTCAAACGAAACCAATTTCATTAAAATCGGTTCATCCGTTTAGGAGCTACGATACCACAGACAGACACACAGATACACACGTCAAACTTATAACACCCCTCCGCCCTCTTTTTTCGTCGGGGGTTAAAAAAAAAGAGTAAGTTTGACGTGTGTATCTGTGTGTCTGTCTGTGGCATCGTAGCTCCCAAACGAATTAACCGATTTTGATAAAATTGATGTCATTTGAAAGGTATTTTAATCGAGAGTGTTCTTAGCTATGTTTCGAGAAAATCTGCTCAGCCGTTTGAAGCTCATCACCTCTTTTCTGGTTGATGAAGGGATATAAACAACTTCTACGCGTCTAGTTGATATGAAATTTGAAGGGGGGTAGGCTGCATACCCCTCTCCCCCCTAAAAGCTCAAGTTTTTTTTTAAATTCATATCTTTCCTTGTTTCCGTTAATTAGCGAGAAGAGGCGCAACACCGAGAAAAGTGGAAGGAATGGGAGGAGACCTATGCCCAGGCGTGGGCTAAGAAAAAAAAAATAAGTTTAAAAAGCATGAAATAAAAATTAAATTAAATTGCAATGCTTTCCTTCATGTGTTCCAGTAGGTCTTCCATGCATTTTGGATTCGTCCTTCGACTTTCTTGTCCTGCCCTTTTTTTAAAAGAGACTATCTGGCCCAAATAAATATACTCATCGACGTATTGCAACACATGCCCGAAACCTAGGGTCGAGGTAAACACCTCGACCCTAGGTTTTGTGCTGTTGGTCATGTTTAGGTTTTGGATGTGTTCATAGAAAGTCCAACCTCAAGACCTTTACATAAAGTTTTGTTTTATATGGATGTAACGAGTATCTAGTACGACTCTGTAGAAGCGCGCTTTTGGTGTTTAAAACGCGCTTCTACAGAGTCTTGATGTTTCGAGCTTGCACCAAGGAAGACAATGAGTGTCTGATAGCGGCGGAGTCAAGACGTCCGGGAACTGTATCCCTATTCGGGTGCCTAGTGTTATTGTGATGGATTGTAATTTCAAGTAATTTGTTAGTTCGATAAATGTTCTGCCCACATAATGACCGAGTCTAACGGAATAAATCCTGACATTCCAACATACATACCTATAGATGAAGAGAGAATGTTACATCTGTATAAGGGGTACCATCAATACCAATGCTTGCAACAAATGATTAAATACCAACACAATACCGTGCCACTGACTGATAATAAATCGCAATACAGTGTACAACAATAAGTGATAAAGTCCCAATAGCAGCCTCTCATTACAGAGCGCTCGTTGTTCCGTCGCGCGTCGCTCGGACTCCGAGCCAGCAAGAAGAACAAAACATTTCATTTCCAATCTCGGCTCATTGTCGCCGCGAATCATTCAACGAGTTCCGCAATAAACAGCGGCCCGGCACCGGAGCGACATCGACTCGGCATCGGCTCGGCATGGGCGCGGCACCGGGGTGACATGGACGCTAATATCGCGCTGGAGAACAATATAATTGGATTCCGTCGCTGGCATCCCGCTCGGGTGCTGCAAGGGCTACTGCACACGTGAGACTTTCAGCATTATCGACTATTCTGCGATTGAATTGATGGCGATGGTATTGTGAATATTAAAGTATGATTTCAGTGTCACAAAATTACGGTTTTACATACTTACATGCAATCTGCTAAATGTACATATTTTTTAAAATTTAACCTTTACTCGCGTTGTTTTAAGTCAACAACAAAGTCATTGTTTACGACCACGTGTGACAGTCGTTGTCGTAAGTGCGATCCGCGACATCGCACCGGCCGCCGCAGCCGCCGCGCGTCGCCGCGCGCTTCAAGTGACATGCACGTAATAATGTCTTACCAAATGCCTTTAGCCTACTTCCCGCAAATGCATTATACTGCACTTTCAACTGATGGAATTGTGTACCGAAGTGTAATAGACGAGAGCTATGTGCGAACATCAAACAGACTTCGTAAACATATTGATGAATTTAGAAATAATCCCCTTGAACTTGGCATAGGCAATTAAGCCTTTAACAACCTAAGTTAATCTTATCAGTACTTTAATTATATATGTAGTTTTAGTTGGATCAAGGCATGGAAAGGGGCTAATTCGACAACATGACTTAGCAAATGGAAAATTAAATGTTTAGTCCCATTGAAACAAATTTCGCACGTGTACCGCTGTGTGGGATCAAAGATAGTTTTTATCAAAAAAAACGGTTCCCTCATATTACAGACGAGGAAGCTATTCACAGCGAACAGTTAAACCAACCGTGTATAATACCTGTTTCATGAATACATTTAGCAAATATTGCTTTAGAGCGTACAAATTAATTTAGTGAGAGTCCTCGCGGCTCGCTGCTGTTTGCATAAATGTTTCCCGCAGGAGATCGTGATTTCACGGCTGTTTGATAAACTAATACAGTTGTGGTGCGATACACGTAAATCCAGCTGCTATCGATACAACCCTCAGATAGAGGGCTGTTGGCGACAGATTGCGAGCTATTAGTACTGAAATGTTTCAAGGGTTCCGTAGTCAAGGGGACCCTTATAATTTCGTTATGTCCGTCCGCCTGTTACTGTAATGTGACCCTTTTCCTCTAACTTTTTGACTTAATTCCGAGCTTTACTATTAGTAGTTGGTACCTATCTATTTGAATAGATATTTCCGTTAGAGGAAACGAATGCCTTCCACCATCCCGCATTGGACTCGCGCGGTAACAGGCTTTTGCTGAAAGGCTAAGTATACGCCAATAACGCTGTATGCTCTATAGGCATAATTAGCATTTTCATCACTTATATTTTTCTATAGCAATTCTATTAATTTTATTCAGTTCTTACGGCACCTTTGTGTCACAAGCATCAGCAGCACTTGCCTTTTCTATTGTCTGTTGTAACGAAGCACACGTAGGGGGCGAGGTGGCGGGGCACTGCGGGTATACAGGGGGGTGCCAGGGGAGCAGGACGTCGCATGACAGGCGAGTGGCTCGATGGGTCGATGGCTGCGAATGATTTCCGTTTGATGTCCGGACGACGCGCTCCGCGGACACGTCCACGAGATCTGTCGAGAGTCCTTCACGACGAGCTTCTTTACAAAATATAATGTTATATTTTGTTGCTTTATTATTCTGAGAAAGGACCACTTCGACAAATGAGCACATAATATTTGGAGTATCATTTTCTTTTTCGAGTAGACGGCTTTTTGTAATTTGTGGAACTTTATATTATGGTATAAAACATTCTTATCCAAGAGTAAACCTTCAGTAAACAATTAAATAAATATTCATACTAAGTTAATATTACACACGCAAAAGTAAGTCTGTCTATCTTTTCACGCCTTCACAGTTTTTAGGGCACAATCGATTTTGATGAGTATTGAAAAAGGGGGCGTGACCTGGGTTAGAACATAGATTCTTTTATCTCGGTCCCGTGGGTCCTTTGTGTCCCGTGGGATCATTCCCGCAAGTGAAACCAACAGCTAGAAGTACGAAATTAAACATAACTGACAGACATAATCTAGTTATAGGTAAAATATACCACCACTATTGTATCTTAGAACATGAATCGGCGGATCAGTTTGCATATATTACATATATGCATAACAATCACGCGGATACATTACGGACACAGTATTAACACACAGCCTATCATATACATATTTACATAAGCAGCTAACCAGCCGGTACGTATCCACTGACATACCTAGTACAGATAGATATACAGAGTGCTAAAACTTTTCAGCTCTACAAACGATATTAAAAACTTCTAGGTACTTTGAGAACAACAACGACAGGCAGGAGCAAGACAGCTTCAAACTCGACCCGCTCCTGTCCCGGCGTGTCCAAAGTGAGCGGTCCTCTGTGATCGGCTATATTCGGACCATGGCCGCCGGCGGTGACATGTCGTTGAGCGGAAAAGTATACAGTATAATACCTTTTATGTGTGTCCTATGTATAAAGGTAGGTAGGAGCAGCCTATCTACTAACATGTAGCCTCTTGATGAAGCTATATATCTATAAAGCTATAAAGCAAATTTGATACACATACCATTTTACGGCTGTTATCACCGAAGGGGTATAAGAACTATAGACACACACAATTATCTTGTCAATAACTACAGGTGAGTCTTTAACCATAGCATATTTATACATGAGACAAAACACTTGTCAATCAGTCTTGGCAAAAATAGAACAAAGTATTTATATAATGTTCAAGAGTAAATATTCTCTATCTTGTTTTCACTCAGTGACAGGTAACTCTCAATAGTCTCAGACTGTCCGAAGTTTTGAAAGCCATAACATTCACAGTTTTGAAAAGTTTCAGTATTTTGTACACAGCTACCTGAGACAGTGGCTCAGAAACTTTAGCCTCGGCCAGAGCTCTGCGGCGAAATACATCGTCTGTGGCCGGTCAGGTAGAATAGCCGGCGGCCATGCCGGTACCCGCTTTGAGGACACGTCCCATCGATATTGCTTTTACTATACTATAGGTATATAGGTAAGCAGCTGTTGTATTGTTCTCTCAGTAATTATGTACCGGAGGTAAGCTGTATTATTATAATAATAATATATTGTCTGTGTATCACAATAGAACATGTACGTTCGTACCTAATTATGCTATCCCTCACCTATCAGCTATGGCACAGCTTAATGTCAGATCATTTACTGTAAACATATTTGCCATCCATAGAAACATTTTTAGAACGCCAATGGACCTCTGATTTGTCTTAACCTGTAGTCGAAAAATATCTCTCTCTCTCTATGCCTGGTTTAGAATATAGTATTATTTTTATTTGAGAATTTCCAATATCCACACGCAAGTCGCAGACGCGGTTTTATTTGCAGTACGCCAATAGTAAAATGCGGCAATAAAATTAATTACGAAAGCGATATTAATAGCACATTAAAAAGCATATTAATTAAATTGGCTTAATAGAAATAATCTAATTATAAACATCCAAAAAACAAAAGTTATGCATTTTCACCAACGTCGAGAAACTGAAAATTATAGTGTTGAATTTCAGGGACAAAAAGTAGAATCGACAAAAGTTACAAAATTCCTAGGTATTCAAATTGATAACAAACTGACCTGGAAACCACATGCAGAGGATGTATGTATGAGGTTAAGCAAGTCAGCGTACGTACTTTATAACCTGGCAAAAAAAGTTAGCATTCGCACCGTGCTGGAAGCTTATTATGGTCTAGTTGCATCAGTTTTGAGGTTCGGACTTATAATCTGGGGCAATTGTACTGAGAGAGAGAGGATATTCAAAGCCCAAAAACGTTGCTTAAGATCAATGACTAGTCTAAAAAATACCGACAGTTGTGCTCCTGTGTTCAAGTCTCTAAAATTACTCACCTTTCCGTCTTTGTATATACTTGAAGTTGCATTATTTGTTAGAACAAACAAACGCCTTTTTACCATAATGGACGATATAAGAACACGTCCGGGATCTGCTAGATCGCAATATAAAAATCTAATATTTACAGGTAGGTACAAAACAGCATTATTAAGAAAAAGTTTGTTATCAATGGGGCCTGTTATATACAACAAAATACTTCATGTCTACAAAGAAGAACCATTAAGTATATTTAAAAAGAGGCTAACATCCTTATTATTAGATAAATGTTACTATTCTGTACAAGATTTTTTGAATGATAAGAGTTTATAATGTTATATTTTATCAATACTTATTTCTTTCATATTGTTCCTTGATGATGTAGGCAAATTATCAATTTAACCAATCATTTGTATTATATGAAATAAAGTTTTTTTTTAAGGTCTATTTTATGTGAGAAGGCCATAGGCCATATAACTGAACTTTTCTATGTTATTATTTTTCTATTTTTTTTTTTTTCTATAATTGAGTAGCTAAAATATGTTTTACTTTTGCATGACGTAAGGTAGAGTGTGTTGGAACTGCTTTTACAATGTCTACATCTTATTTTGTACCCACATTCATAGCAAAAAAATAATTTCTTTCTTTCTTTCTTTCTTTCGCAGGCAATCACGAGTGATGACCAAAGTTCTTTTACACCAGCAATTGATTTGTCAATAAAAGACGGATCAGATTGATATAAAAAATAACAGACTTTGAACTCGAAGGCTGCCGTCCCCTAAAGCCTCTCAATATTTGATGGTATCAATATCTAGCTGGGTAGATGTCCACCTTACGTCCTTGTGACGACGATAACGTTCTTTATACCTGACATGTTTGCTTTCACTAAACAGATGAAAAAGGCATCTATTTCGGAATTGATTTTTTCATGTTATGTTATCATGTTGACTTTTTCATCTTATCTTTGTAATCTGTGAAGTGCGTCTGGAAAGTGACACAGAGATTTGCTTTGTCATCAAAAATTCAATAGTTTATTTGTTATTTTTCCTAACCACTCTGGAAACTGTACAAAATTCATAAGCTTATTCAGACAGGTTCATTGACGATTCGACAAAAACACGATATGTCATGACATGACGGATGGACGTTCACAGTGCATACAAAATCGTGTTTTATCACGATTCCGCCAAATTATCGAATTGATGATCACATTCGTTTCGTGATTCAATGTTCATTTAACACACACTTTTAAAAATCACATTCATAAAAAAATATTAATACATTTTTAAAAGACAATTCTTGGTAAATCAAAAAACGTCTTTCGAAATCGAATCGGTCGAAATCGAATCGTGAAAAAACACGGGCATATAAAAAGCATTAAAAAAACGAATCTTGAAAAAACACGATTCGTCAAAGTCAAAGTCAAAGTCAAAGCATTTATTTCAATTAGACCATTACAGGCACTTTTGAAAGTCAAAAAAAAACAAAATAAAACGCGAAGCTACAGTCCCAGTCACAAGGCATAATAACTTGTGAAAGTACTGTAGTTGCCCATTCCGTAGCGTAGATCTCTATGGAGAAGAACGGGCAAGAAACTCCATGGACACTCTTTTAAATCAAAATATGTTACAAAATCTTGGTTACATCATTCATGTTAAGAATTACAAATATGTGAGAACAATGTAGAAATACGGGCAAGTTAAGAGCGTCCAGAGTAAAAGATTAAATCAGTAATAAAAAAATTAAGTAATTAAAATAAACCGTGGCAGCTAAGAGATGACCAGTCACAACTGACAGCGCCCGTTCACGAACATGACGCATGTATCAGCCATCATTCAACTCAACCATTTTGAAGGGAACTAAACGACCCGTCAAAAAAACGAATCGTTATCTTGTGAATGACCTCTTACTAAGATGATTCATTTTAAGTCAGACATCTCGAATATGGATGTATTCGAGATGTCTGACTTAAAATAGATAAAAGTAGATGACGAAGCTCAAGTGCGTATAATAAAACTTCTTTAACAGGTGCGTAAAGTGTAACTACCAGAACTTGTGTTTAGTGGTAGCCGAGTTTCAAAACAAAGAAAGCTGACAATAACTAAGTTGAAGCACTACACCACTCCAAAGTGCTGTAATTCCTAAGAGCGCCGCCACTGGTACAGAGTTGTAGCGCCGCCGGAGCAGTGTCGGCTCTCATTATCTAACTAAGTTTGCGTCGAGACTGTGCTCGCACTAACCTAACACAAGTAAACAGGAGACACAATGTACGAACCTTCACGGCTGTAATATAGTGTTGTGTGGCTATCTGTAGCAACAGCTACGGTGCACTATTTTAGATGGGTAAACGTGGCGATATTTTAATAAGGTTGAAACAAAATTACTTAATTTTGTTGATGAACTCTACTGTTGCAGTGTTGCAGAACATCCTGACTGGTTATCACTCTAGTGTCTACTTTCTTCTTTGCTTATACTTACCTTACTTACAAACAAAATACTAGACTTGCGTGGAAGGAATTGTATACGAGAGTATAGCTCTATCCTGCCAAGCGGTATAAAGCCAGCAAATCTGTATCTGTTTGAAGTCAGACAGACTCCGGTGGCTTCTCCCGCCTCACTGGCCATCAGACGACACAGATGGCTCGAAGCCGAATCCCGAGTGGTGACATAAGTACGGACTATACCTAAGACTGTGTATATATCGTGACAAATACTCCACTTTAGTCAAGAGATAGTAAAGACACGACTCATGACTACTAATATGCACGCAGTAACTTTTAAAGGGGATTATCTACTACACACAGTATTGATAGTAATTTCACGTTTTCAAACATATTATTTTGGAACCTATATTAATATGAAATAGGTCTTATCTTAAAGTGAAATGGCTATTGAGTTGAAATAAGTGTTTTACATATTGGTGCTCGTACTGCTCGTGACTGTATATAGCAAGTAGCGATGAATACTCCATTTTATACAAAAGTTACCGAATCGATGCTAATACTACAATGCAATGGTAGGACACAGTTCTACACTCGATTTAAAGTTTCAACTGAAATTGGAATATACACAAGAGTTTGTGGCACTTTAGGCTGCACTTACATAAACTCATAAATATTTACGAGTATGAACATTTCCCTAGAGTATTTTGTTCCTAAAAGCAGTAGGGAAACGGTTTATAAACTAAATTTTAAACCAATATAAAACGCTTATTTATGTGTGCAACAAACAAATAAATAAGCGGTTAACTTTAACTTTTAAATGAACATGGAGTGCACGCCATATTTGCTGTGTTTGTTTATGTTTGTGCTAATGGAGATGCAATTAATACGAATGGAATGAGAAAACTATAGTAATATGGGAATCTTAATAGTAGAAAAATAATCTTTATTTGTATAAACTAGATTATAAAAAATAAAAAAGTAATTAGTGCATTTGGAAGCAGGTTTAACCCATTCAAATATTAAATTATTAAAACATGGAACTCATGGAATGGAGTTTCAGTCGGGGTTTTAGTTTTTATGATTGCTTTTTTTATTTCCAGCTTCTCAATTTAATCATGTAAAAGACTTCACAGACGATTTAACTTCTTGATTTTTTTATCATTTTTATTCCTTCCTTCTTCCTCGTTTCCTCATGACTGAGGGTCGTGACCACATGAGGTCGTCGCCTTTTCCACCAAAGCTCTCCATGCTTGACGGTTTTCGGCCATGCGGACAGATGCCTGGAAATTCCCTTTGCAGACTTCCTTCACCGCATCTGTCCATCGGGTTGGTGATCTTCCACGGCCCCTTTTTCCTTCCACGTTACCAGCGACAATAAGCTTCTCCAAGCTATCAGGCTCCTTCCTTGCCACGTGTCCGAAGTACTGTAAGAGTCGTTTCATGCAGATAGTGGATAGGCGAGATTTAACTTGGAGCTCGTTCAGAATCGAGGCGTTTGTGCGGCGCGCCGTCCAGGGAATGCCTAACATTTTGCGCCAGCACGTGCATTTTTATTACTACTACAGTTTTTCGATAAACCAAATCGTTATAAACCCTAAAAGGGCATTCGAAATTAAAAATTATATGGGAAACCTTAAACGATCGAAACTTAAGACGATTTCCAAATACTCATGGAAATCGTCTGTCTATATACCTCGACATAATTGACTTTCATATTTTTCTTTTTCACATTAAGGCGCCTGCTTGTCTCCACATTGAATTTTAATTGCTGACATGTTCTATTCTATCCGACACTCGGAAGATTACGATACATCGATTGATGTAAGAATCACCCAAATCAGTTCGAGCGTTGGTCTCTAGAGCGTCGAGCGCCATAAAGGAACAGACATACACATTTATAACCCAAACCAACCCCTCAGAAGGGTAAAAAAAAATACTCTCGACTCCAAAGCTAGATTAGGTTAGCTGTACTTTATGAGCTCTTCCAATTAGAATTTTTGTAAGCTTTATGTGACAAAGAGATTAAAAATACGTCGTGATATTTCTACACATAGCATAAGATTATTGTGAGGAAACACAAATAAGATAGTTCACCTTTAAAAATAAAGCATGGTAACATGGTACAATTATAAATCACATTTGAACCAATTATGAAAACCAAAAAGAAGTGGGTTCTATGTTCTTAAACTTATCGAGGCAACGGAATTCTCCTAAAAGCCCACAAAAACTCCATCTACTAAAAACTCTTTTGAACTTCTTCACCGCCTATTCTGCGATTACAAGTCGTTTTCCTTTGCACAACTTACCACCAAGACTTCTGATTTTTTTTTGTGGTTTGAAGCGACATCTGTGCATAGATACTGAAACTCAATGTAACGGTCTACGGTTAGGGATGCGGTTTGACTACCCTCACCAGAGGGCGGTGTTCTAGCTGCGTTTACTTTCAAACCTGTGAGACGTGTAGGACTCGGTCCTACTGTAACTATGCGAACAACCGGTAGGTAGCGCTTTACTAAATTTAAAAAAAAAGGAAAAGAAAAGTAGACATAATTTACAAGCTGTAGGTGATTTTTATCACAAGGTTAAACTGCCGAGAAGTAAACAATAAGAATAATCCACGTACCTGCATTTCCAATACATAGGCAACCCCTTGCTGAGGAGAATGATAAGCTGCATCTTGATGGAGACGACGTTGCCAAACTCTTGACACCTGCATTTTGAACTGAATGTAATACTGTGAGCAACTAAAACAATTTAAAACAAATAAATGATTGTAGTTTGTCGTAGAAAAAATATGTCAGCGCGATTTAACCAGTTGTATGTAGCGTTTAGGATTGATAGAATTCCTGTTTTTCCTAGTACCATAAAAAGTAGAACTTTTATGCTCATTTTCACAAACACTGGGTGATACCTAAATCGATCTCAAATGAAAGCGCTCAGTTGGATTTACCAACGCCCGGCTTTCCGACAGTTTTAGTCTAACGTGCATTGCAGATGCACACTGTAACATAGGTGGTATCACCGTTAGGTATGAGTTATCATATAACTGTAGTGGTACTTATATAGCTTGCCTTAGTAGTATGCGTTGCTGCATACGCTTCACTTACTACAGCCCGAATTCTTGGAACAATTTAATATTAACAATATGTTCACAAGAAACCTTACCCAAAACAGAAAATGGGAGATGCCGGGAGCGCGGGATAGTTGAATTGAATGGGCGATTGATACATTCTCGTCACGAGAACCTCTGTTAATAATAAGTTTGTTATCCATATGATTGCAGAATACGGTTTTGTCGTCATGTTGCGTACACGACAGAACAAGCTCTAAGCTATGAACATTCTCTCTGCGCTCAGAATTTGATCTACAGGGGACATGATTGAAGAACAGATACTACATAAATTGACGGTCTAACGCATCCCGCGTTTGACCGTTTTCCAAACATCACTGGAGAGGACTCTTTGCAATTCAGTTGGATACCAAATAATGTAATTGCTTATTGAAAAAACTGCCAAGTAGAGCGAGCTGGACTAGCACAAAGAGTTCCGTACCAAATAATATAATATAAAGGAGACAATTTTTTTTCAGCCCTCTTAAATGTTACTTATAATATTCATAATACACCAAAAAAACGTAACCAATTTATTACAGTAAATAAACGAAAGATTACACATAAATCTAACCGGAATCTTGAAATCATAATAAATAAGTGAATTGTTGATATTGCTTTAGCGAGTCAATTTATTTCTATTGTCTTCTGCTAATGTCTTTTGACAAAAAATGCGTGAACTGGGGTGATTTTAAGTTTCGAAAACCTTAAATTTGTAGTTACATCTCATATTTTATTTATTCTCTTCAGTAATTTTAGTTTGTAAGGAACCCTCGATGCGCGAGTCCGACTCGCACTTGACCGGGTTTTTAAATTTTATAGCTAAAATCGCGTAGATGGTTTTAATAACATCTTTGCGCGGAACATTGTAATTCGCCTTTTTAGTGGTTGACAGACAACTTCATTTAACATTTACTCTTTCACACGTATGAGTGACTTTGTTTTATACTATTTTTGGTATTTAATGGTGCACCATTTTAACCTAAAATCTTAATATTTCCGTTAGACAAGGCTTAGCTAATAATAAACACTGTTATCTGGCTATTATAAGAAATAAATAAATATAGGTACGTTTCATTATTATACGCTACAATTTATGCAGAGGGACCATACTCAAAGCAAAAAAAATCGCCTTTCTTTAAACGTCAATAGTCTGTCAGCAAAAATACGAAAAGCTATGTTTATAATGGGCAATATTAATTTGTAAAATATAAGGTAAATGGGTCTTCATGGAGACAATTTATGTCTGAACTGAACCGAAACAACGATGATGCACAAAAGCATATTTTGGTAAGGCTCCGCATATTTATAATAACTTGCCAAGTCCATTTAGAGAAACTAACGATGGTCATATATATAAACAATAATAACGTAGGTATGTTTCTAATAAAAAAAAAACGATTACACCAACAATAAAATTAACGAATATCTTGAAGATTATTTATGATTGATTCTAAAGCCCTCTATCTGGCAGAATCTTGATGCACCGAAATTCATTTGGCATAACCCGCATAACACACTTGGCATAATTTTCTTTAAACAATTTTTAAGCTTAAAAACTATTTAATGTAAATATTGTTTGGCCTAATTTACAATGACATACTTTCAAGATGGCAGAACTTTATTTGGCATAATTACGTTTGGCAAAGTTAAAATTCCGCATAAAAACGATTAGCATAACGTTTATTTAGAACGACGATTATTTGGTACAATTGACTTGACATACAAGGAAAGATTGCAGAATTTGACACCATGAGGACACCAATAAATTTTTAGTCTAGTCTAAGTTTTTATAATAATTTAAAACAATCCTAAATCAAAGTTCATTTAATTTTACAGTTTTAACCGACTAGCAGCCAGGAGCTAACCGTTTTACCTCAACTTGTATAATTCAGTACGTCTACCATGAGTTTTAACAATCTATACTCGCTAGCGTCAGTAGTTAAAAAAATGTATGAAAACTTTTACAGCGCCTCTAGCGGATAGTTGGGTACTAAAATGCGCAGTATGAGTCACTATAGTTATCTATCCTACGTCACCGTGTAGTAAACTATACTACAGCGACTGCAAGTTTGGGCTTCATTTGCTTAGAATTTGGTAGTAAGCACCAACACAGTTCATGGTACCATTGAAAAAGCTAATTATAGTATTTGCGTATTGACGGAACTATTGCAGTTACGTCAAGCGATCTAACTATGACAACTCATGGTAGACGTACTGATAAGTAAAACGTGTGGTGCCGACTCCGCTATAACTTCAGTAGTTTTATCGTCAAGACGTCACATAAAGCCTTTGAAAGCGTCATGTGAAAAACTAAAGTTAAATGCTGGAGTGAAATGAATAAATTTTAATTATAGCGCGTCCGGTGTGACAGCGACGCGCGACGCTGACAAACGAGCGAACGCTCAGCGGTGGACGCTCGTAACGCGATTCAATTGAATGGTCTTCTTTTTCGCTTGAAGAGCTAGTATTATCAAGATTTTACTGTGTTTTTTATTGTTGTACAAAGGATTAATGACTTTAGTTTTGAAACATCAGAATCTGCTTTTCTTTCAGCAATTATTGGAGCTTCAGATACTCGTAAGCTCTTGGAACAATAATGCAATGGAAACTCAGTCAAATCGTGACCGTAAAAAACCTCAAGTTAACATTTAAAATTGCAATTGAGGAAACAAATCCAGGTTTTATAATATTCAATGTAGCTTGCAAAGTCAACTACATAGTATATGCCGTGGTCGTTTAGCATCGCTCGGCAGTTGTACAGAGCAAGTGGCGCTTTGTTCGACCTTAGCATTCAGTCAGCATTCCGGTTTGTGCTGAAACCTTCTGTTTTCCTTCCCCAACACTTTCCGCTGGAAACGTGCTGTTTGAACTGCTTATTTATTTATTTAGGTCATATGACCGGGTTTGCAACTTAGTGAGGGATTTCACCTTGTTGAAGATTACACTTTTGGACTTTCTCGCGCTCGTTGAAACACGGATAAACTATGACCGTGAGTAGGACAAAGATAGGATACTTTTTATCCCGTTAATTCCCACGGGATAACTTCTGACCCTCACGCCGAGAAGCCTCAAGAAAACCTAGTTATAAAATTGAAAAGAAATCCCTACAAAATTAATTTAACTTTAACATTTCAGCTACATTAAACCTAAAAATTAACGTATCAACGAGTTTCGTGAACTAAATTAAATTCTTAGGTCTACATCGGTATCCCATTATACCGCACGGGTGGCTGTACCGACTGCCAGCCCCGAGCTCTGTCAGTGACAGTCGGGCCGCGGTCGTGCCGTGGCCGAAGGTGCCCGAGTGACCACTATTATACATATAGCCTACACGTGGAGCTAGATATTGAGTTAACCAAGCGTATTTAGAATAGGTTTCGCTGAGGTAAAAAGAGGAAAACATGATGAAATTTTAAAGGTGTACATTAACCCTTAACGAAGCCGAAGGGCACTTGTTTTCCCCGTCATTGTGACCATACCTGGAAACCTTCCAGTTACGGAGATATTGGTTCAAAGTTCCAAGTGATTTCACACCGCAACAAAAAACTCGTTTCCCAGCAATAATTTTTGCGTAGGGTTACTTAGTTTGATGTACAGAATGCTTGGTTGACGGCTTAGTGAGGGTCTCTTAACACCTTGTAGGTATACATTGTCAAATGAAGAGCACCATTAATTCTACATACCTACTGCTGTGGCAAAAATCATAAAAAATACGCAGACTAAAATAAATGTCTGATCAATTACGAACTAGTAGTGACGCAGCATTGTCGAGTAGTAATACGAAGAAGTAGAGTTACGGTGAGCTGGGTTGTTTGCGCAGAAGCCTTTTCGCGAACTTTGCCTGGTCCCATCCGGGGCCAAGCTATCAGCTTACTTCGCATTTTTTTTTTCGATATTTATATCCTTGATGGATGTCCTTCGCCCTGGGGACAGCAGAGGCATCTGTCAGACTCGTACTGACTAAAACCACACCGGTGTTTCCTCGCACACTGGCGTCGGGGGGCAGCGGGATCTAATACGACTTCCGCTGCCCCGGACTAGTGCCGGCCCGCTTGACCTGTGCCGGCCTTCGCAATGCTAGGCTAAATCATACGGCCAGGTTTCTGTGACCCCCGAATTCTAACGCTATTCTGTTGGCGGGACTCTAGCTATGTTACGATATACAATGAGAGGGTTTTACTAAGAAGTTTTGCGTAATTATCTGCTATAAACACAGTGTTGGACAAAATCGTTTAAACACACGTTCAGATAGTGCAGTGACACAGTGCTTTCCACTGAGATATATGTACTTACCTACTTATCTGCCTCTGGATTGCAGTGGATTTAAGGTCGACTGTTACCGAATAGAATCAATAACTACTTGATCAGGATATATTACCTTACGAATACGGAATACGTTAAGTTGCGATATTAAGGTGTTAGTATAAATGTGAAAGTAACACAGTCGATCTGTCTGTTTATTCCCTTTTTAAGCCTAATTACGGCTAAACGGATTACCAATGGAGTTTGGCACGCAACCACTGTGTAGTTAAGGTGACACAGGTTACTTACTGGTATTCCGGATGTTCCCGTGGGATAGTCTCCAACATCCCGGCGAGCTAGCTCGCGGACAATACCTAGGTTTGCATAAAACTAAAATCATTAACGTAGTAGTTGCTATTGCTTCTGCTTCTCATCTGGTACTGATAACGGCACCTGCAATTTCCTCATAAATAACACATTTTTGGTCAAACTTCAAGCTTAAAAGTTCGCCATATGATTAGTTCCGTCAACGAATATTAAATAGATCGGGAGCTAACTATAAATTTGACGTGATCCGCCACCTCCCGCCAATGTGATTAGTGAATATATTACGATTTGATACCCCCAGCCCACACTCCGACACTCATATCCAATTTGCAAATGGGATTCATTAGGAATACATGTTTTTACTTCAATTTGAATATGATTAGGGTTCGGCGCTGGATTACAAGTGGCACGTCGGAATAACCCGTGCGTGCCGGTGAAGCTGACTCAAGCTTTGTGTGAGGTAGGCGGCTTTTACTTGGCTTTGGAAGAACTGTTTATCGAGTCTTTTAAGAAAAATATTTAATAACAAACTGTACTATACTTGCAAAGACACAACCTTGTAGCCAGGATTATCGTTAGGCAGCTTGTTCAAGGACGTTATTCAGAAAGCGGTACGCTTGGACAGGGCTCGTTTTGTTAGGAGGTTCCTCGCTTTAGAGCCCTGACCCGGTAACTAGAACCCTGTTCCCGATACTGGTAGGCTACTATTTTTCATATTTTTAAATGTTCTTTTTCCGTGTCTGTTTTTTAAGGAATATTTAAAAATGTAAAATGATATGTAAGGAGAATAAATAGGAAGGAAGGAACTAACTTTACCACGGATGTGACACTACACGTGTCATTCAATGAAGGCTAGACACCATCTTTGGGCGGTGGTTGGTGGTCTTCACTTTGTTGGGCTGTCAACTGCACTTATACGTAATTCCTCAGTGCAGATTAGTTACTCCCGAAATGATGTAGTAGATACAACATGTTCGGTTCAAGGGTGCGAGTAGTTCGCCAGATGTAAGTACTAGTGAACTACCTACAACTATTTGCCTCTACGGTAAGTATCCTTGTATCTAGTACCTATACGGGACGATGAGTATTAATCAACTATGAATATTATTATTACATACTCAGTACTAAACGTGTGTTGCCTTATTTATCTTTCACTATTTATTTACTTGTATTTCAAACAGTTTTTTTTTAACTTAGAAACCTTTACGAATATAAATTTAGACTTTTATAATCCGTCGCGTAAAGTCTTAGCACTTCTCGGAATATTAGACATGTTGGATTGGAAAGTTTTATCTTAATGAAATGATTCGTAGGGAGTGCTTTGACGCAAACGCTAACAAGCTTGTTCAGATAAAAACTACAACTTAGTTGACATAACAATACATAATGATTTACAAGTATTACTTATTTCTAGAAAAATAACCTAAGTACACAGCGCACAGGCGCCCCTCAGTGGAAGCTATCAGCGGAGGGCTGCGGATTAGTATTCAGCGCGCGAACGTGTCACATAATCAAAAAGAAATATTTTGCTACATTATGTGCGTTTGAAGATTACCAACACGAGGGTGACTACTCAACAGGAAGATGGCAGAAGTTCCGCCGAATCGAAGTTTGAGCGTAAATTTGCAAGTAGATTTCTTTAGAAGATTGCAATTTTTGTCCCGTGACGTTATGTGTCGAGTCGTGTCATGACATTACATCGCGAAAGTAAAGCCAAGTCAAAAACTGACATCGGGTTAGGTATTAACTACACGATAAAGAAGATTGCGTAACACACGGAAACCGAATCATTCATGATAAATGATGTTTATTTTGCAAAAAGGTTTTTACAAACACTTTTACACGTCATTTTCTTTTTTAACTAGATGGTGCCGGTGTTTCGTACCTGACTACTCTGAGAAGAAACAGCCGAAAAAAACTCAGAGGTTCTCTATAACTTGTTACTCTTTTAAAGTCCAGGCATTGCTCAATTTACATGAGGACTATGCAGATTAGTGTCTGAGATGGTCTTTTGAAGAAAGAACCACACAGATTTGAGTGGACCTGTCCAGTCGAAGTGCAAGCATTTATCAGTTATCGTGTAGCTCGACTTATATCTCAAGGGACTATAACCCCCGAGAATGTGAAAACGATTAAGCTTCATTGTTCACCAGTTGCTCATGTATGTTAGTTTTCACTAACACTACATTTAAACGAATGCCTAAATATAACTGAGCTGTTGGGATTTCAACGCCCGTTCAGTCTGTGTCAACCGGTGCACACTTTTGCGCCTCATCCGTTCGTGGTCCTTCGTTTGTTATTTCGATACAAGAACGGTATTAAGTTCTTGCTTATTGAATTGTATTAAACAACGTAATACGTAATTTCAATACGAATGCCAACGGAATTTGTGAACAAGAAAATTGGATTTGATTTTCTTTTGGGGTTACGTAAATCGGTAACGAGTTGCTATGTGTCTTGTTTTGTGTTTGTTTAGCAGTACGGCATCGTTTTTTTTATTTACCATAATCAAAATTTAGCGTAGGTACTCTAATAGGTGCCTCACGGTGGTCAGATTATATAATGTCATGAACAATCAATTCTGTCGTTTCAAAACGTGATTTCAGTGAGGATGTAAGCAACTGTTTTGTAACCCCCGACCAAAAAAGAGCGGTGTTATAAGTTTGACGTGTGTATCTGTGTGTCTATCTGTGGCATCGTAGCTCCTGAATGGATGAACCGATTTCGATAAAGTTGGTTTCATTTGAAAGGTGTCTTAATCGAGAGTGTTTTTAGCTATGTCTCAAGAAAATAACCTCTTTTCTAGTTGATGAAGCGATATAAATAACTTCCACAGTTCTAGTCGATTCGAAATGCGCTAAGTAGACCGCTTAGCACGAACACAAAACAAAGCGGACCCCCGACGCTACGACGCTTGGATTGATGTCGGGGGTTTTAAAATTTTGTTTTTTTTTTAAAGTAAAAACTTTTTTGGCCGCGATAGCAGTTTTTGGCAGGGGAGCCATGGATTTGCGTGACCGACATGCTTGTGACGTATTGCGCCAGACTAGCAACGCGAATGATTTAACAATTCAAATGAGAGCACTGTTATTCCATTGTTTTAGTTTTCACTAATCAAGATAAAGCAACGGTAGCCAAGGTCAGTATGTGGATGTGTGATCAAGGTAAAGCAACGGTAGCCAAGGTACGTTTGTGAATGTTCAAAGATAAGCAAGGGCAGCCAAGGTACGTCTGTGGATGGGTGATCAAGGTAAAGCAACGGTAGCCAAGGTACGTCTGTGAATGATCAAAGATAAGCAACGGTAGCCAAGGTACGTCTGTGGATGGGTGATCAAGGTAAAGCAACGGTAGCCGAGTTCAGTCTGTGAATGGGTGATCAAGGTAACGCAACGGTAGCCGAGTTCAGTCTGTGGATAGGTGATCAAGGTAAAGCAATGGTTGCCAAGATCAGTATGTGGATGGGTGATCAAGGATAAGCAACGGTAGCCAATGCACGTCTGTGGATGAGATGGTCAAGGTTAAGCAATGGTAACGGTATGTAATGGTGCTTGATTTACAATTTCTATAAATAACGACACAATTTTCAGGGAATAGTTTTCATTGGTCATTATGTAAATATATGTATACTTTGTTAGTATGTTAACGTTAACTACCATATTTTCAATATTTATCATTTTTACGGAAATCAACTAGGCTATTCTCCAAATCATTGACTAAAATTGTTTTTATAGTGAATACACTTAAAAAACTTCTAGGCCTGCATGAATTCAATGAGGTATTTATTCATTTATTTATCAACTGTCGAGGAGCACTTTTTGTCTCTCCCTGGCACACTAACTAAGGTTTGTTACGAGAGAACTAACCATTTAGAATTTGAACAGAAAGTACTAAGAGATCAGAATCATAAAGATGTTTGTGCCGCTTAACTCGTGTTTTTAGTGAATAGGTACCCTAAAAAGTACTAGGTACGCCTTCATGAATTCAATGAGGTATTCCGTTGATGAGTTCTGTCGCGAGAAAACGATCCTAGCTGCAGGGTCAAGTCACGTATTTTATAAAAAATGGATTGTCATCTATGCGTATGCAAAATTTCAATCGATTGGGGATAACTGCTTCAAAATTCAGTTACTAATTTGAACTAAACAAACAAACAAAAGCCTTGAATTTATGCTAGCCTGGTACTTATTGGTGGGTTATCAATGTATTATTTAAAAATATCGTATCACCGGATGAGCGAAATTGCATTATTAATTAAAAGCACAGCCTATTTCGTTTTTAATGTGAAACAAAAGACAATGCATCAAAACTATCAAATATCACGAGTCGACTTAAAGGGAAATCGGCGTAGAAGGAGTGATACGTATTGGAATTGAATGTAAAATAAATGCATAGCGAATATTACAACCAAAAATGGGAAAATAAAAAAACTTGAAAAAAGTAAAACCGACTTAAAAACATAAAAATGTGAAAAATTAATTTAGCTTCAGAAGTCGGTGACCAAAAAAACTGAATCAATTAAACAAAAGTCATCGACTTCTGAAGCTAAAGCTATTTTACAAATTTTATCTTTTAAAAATTATAAACCCACTAAATCAACCAAATCGTGACCAACCACCGGGAACTCGGTTTGCATTAAAATTTGCATGCACATTTAAATTTGTCATTCATATCATGTCGTCTATTACCAGCTCATGACTGATATTGAAATCACAGGACGCCTTTTTTTATCACTCGGGCTTTTGCTTTGTGTGGTCTCCTGACCGTCATAACTCTTGCAGTAACGAAGTTTCCCGAAGGACCGGCCACATGCGGAAGCAGTATTACATCTCGTGAAAGGAAACCAAATGTACGACCAAAGAGGCCGCGTCATGATTTCAACTTTTCGCTTTACTAAGCCAAAGGTCGTCCGAATTGGAGCGAACATAATGCTGATATATACTCACAGGTACAAAAATCTGGAGAAAACCTTAGTTCTTACAAATGATAGATATTTCCTCCACTCCCATACAGGAAATGGCGTCGACATCGGTCGAGTAGTTTCATACTCGTAGATATAGAGCATAAACGATTGCGGCCAATATTTGCGAGGATATGATCCGGAATGATTCGCACTGAGCGGCACACAATTACGCGGCTCGCTTGTCAAAGCCCCCGCGATGTAATTACACACTAATAAATATAACTACCAGCATATTATGTAGAACAGTTACCAAGTAAATATGCTTATATGTAAATGGAATTTATACCTAAAATTCGAGGGAAAAAGCTCTAAAGCGATCGCGAGGTCATGACTCTAAACTCCGCTTGTTGCACTGCAGATTGCTGATAAACCACACACGTCGTAGGTATCAAGCGCAGTCACAAGGACACAGGGGGTACTTTTTTAAACATTGATGACGTTTAAAAACGTTGATTGTGATGGCAAGGGGCGGAAAGTCTGTAGAAGATGGTGATGATGATGAATATACAGAAACCAAAGGTTGCGAAAAACTTCAGGACAACGCTCTAGTTACTCTGCTGAGATGGAGAATACAACTCTTAGAAAAGAAACAATCCACGATAACCGTAGCAAAGACAAAATAATACATTTGCAGACAATACCTACGTAGTTGGGCCTGCCATATAACAGTAATATAACTGTGCTACCAGACAAAGGATAGTCTGAAGTAATTTGCAATGTTCCTAACGAACGAATCCCACGCGGTCGATACTGGATGGGGTTTATTGATCTATGAGATGAGAGACGTTAGCAAGATGGACGGACCTAGGCGAAGTCATCTTGTCTACCGAGTAATGTTAATTTGTCTTCGTTGTTGCAATATGAAGTAAATATATCAACACATTGCTGTATCTTTAATGAACGAACTTTAATACAGTTCACGCTAGTGAAGAGTGAGTATTAAGATTTTATGTAGAAATAAATTAACTTTGACATAAATAAATATTCTTATGAATCGAAGCCCTCAAAAAGTTACTTTTGGAAGATACATCTGCCCAAACTTCTGCCGACTATCATAGGATTGGTTTTCAATTGGTTAGATTACAGCTTAATACTAGTAATTTATTATTCACGGAGCTAATGGCTATCTGACCTCCACAACCCAATACTTGTGCAACAAGATAGCCCTTGGTAAAACTGCTTGTTAGACTTTCGCGCTAACTACCCAAAAGTACTGTCAAAGTTCTACAAATGGCAGTCTAGTTCAACTGTTTCCGAGCAGTGAGATGTCTCCTTATGTTATGATTGGTAACCCATCCACGGACCAGCCTCGGCAAGCGTTGCTAAATCTTAAAGATCGACCCATATGGCTGCAATGTTATTACTTAGACACAAGTGGCTAAGAAAATAATTTCACAAGTACCAAATGTAAAGGAAATATTATTCTCGCAGTCATTGAATGATTAGCCTTATACCTGCCCACATAAGTGACTGACACACAAACAAAGCCGTCTCTGGTCCAGCAGCCCGGCTCCTTCGGGCCAAGCTTGAAGATAGTGTGTTCGCCGCACATTGTTCCACATACGTCTGTGGCAAATAACATGTTGGTATGCTGCGCCCAAACTGCATGTACGGTGACCACGCGCCTGGTTTACATATTAAATTATACAGAATTTAATTAACTCAAACCGTAGGATGATACCTACAGCAGGTTAATTTTTTTATAACATTTTCGTGTATATTATTTCTTTTTTTGTATTAATTCGTTTTTAGTCACTCGGAATGCAGTCAGGAATCCTTCCCAGCCTGTTAACACGAGCATTTTCTAACACATTGAATTAAATATTTAATATTGTGTCCCAGGAATGGATGAAACAAGACCTATGTATTATGGTTAGGTTACTTCTACTGATTTTTTTACCATTTGGGGAGTCCAACATACACCCCATCTGGTGAGTGTTGCTCATATCATTCTTCTTGCAACGTCGGTCTTGCAAAGACAATAAAATAGATTGCAAACGCAGGTGAAGCCAAAATTCCGAGCCTGAATCCAGTCTCAGTGGCAACAATCGCATGGCAGCAGCACTGCACATAACTATGTACATACATGAATAATTGGATGCGAGTGGATCGATGACGCTGACATGACGTGAGCCTCCACGCACGCACACACACGCGGAGCGCACACACACGTACGTGGCACGTGTACTGCACGGGCATGCACGGCAGGCACAAACTGTTGACGAAAGAGGCGGTCCGGATGATTACTGTAGACTGGATTAAGGAACCACTTTATTGGGCTTAGCACTAAAAGAATGCCTACTTAAAAATATTTTAGGTTAAACATAGATTTGTAGTTACAAAGTGGTAATGATCTGACAGCGCTAATTGTATACAACATATTTGATTTTGTAAACCTTCTCTACTTTATTGCTTGACACAAACGTAACAACATTAAAGCAAACTGCATGCCTTAATTCTGTTACGTCGTTTGGGCTGATAATGACTTAGACAGATAGTTTTGGTCGCTTAGCATACACTGATGAAAAGCAGGGAGGATGCATCAATTTGTAATATTCTGGATGATAACACTTTGAACTTGAGCTGGCCTGGCGTAGTACGGAGAACTTCAATAGCGTTTGGTATAGTTCAATACAAGTGTCCAGTTAAAAACCATTTATTGTTTTTGCTGCGCGTACACATCAAAACTTTGCTGTAATTCCATATTAGTACATATGACATTTGAAACTTCTTCCCCACGATTAAAAGTTCTTTCTTACGATTGAAACTACTAGTAAGTATTAAATAACAATAAACACTGAAAACATAGAAATAAATTGTTTTTCACAAACAAAGGCTGTCGAATACGCGCAGTGCGTCGTGTGAGTGACATAAAGAGTCGATGCGGGCGCCGCGCCCGCCGCCCGCCAGGCCGAGATAACAGCGCATTTCGTTTGTTGTGTGCTCGTTAACGTGACGAAGATAATTAACTTTAACTGCATTGCTTATTTACGTACCTGAGGTGAGAGAGAATAATGTGTACTGTTCTGTGGGTCTATAATATCTTAGGTTCTACTCTAGACGATGTGACATTCTATCAGGGTAAAGGACGAGAGTAAAGTCAAATAAATTGGATACTGACATGAGTTACCGATCAGCTTCTTCTTCTTAGTGGGTCACTTGTAATCTACATTGTGTCGGCCCAGAACTGCACCACGAGTCTGGTACCAGTAGCGTCCATCGGTTTGTGTAATGAACAAACAGGAGGACATGATATAAAGTGATTGTTTATGGAAGCTTATAATATGTCAATCCTGTTGAAAGTCGTTATATAAAAATGAACCCCATTAATTACACACTATTAATATATAATATTATATTATTATTTTTTCTTGTTTCATCTCTCTGTTGCCCGCAAGTCACCACAGAGTTGATACCTAAATAATGATATAATAATACATTTATTAATTGGCATACACAAGTAATTTACACGCTTGTGAATCACTGGTGCCTGTGGTAGGTGGTAGAACACCAGGTTTCCACTCAGAAATCATTTTACAATTATCATTGTTAAGTACCAATATTACAATTTGGTTAGCAAATTAAAAGAAATAAAAGTAAGAAATCTAAGTACTTACAGCTTTCACTATAAGTGATGACACAAACATACCTTCTAAAACATCTCAGCTAATCCTTCTAAATCAGGATAGCTAAACTGTGACCATTGGAAATAATAAATAATACATCTTATCGAATACCAATTAGTGATAGTAGACTATTCATTATTGTACTAGCTCTGTTCACGTGACGTAACGAAGTGTATATATACGAGCAGCGCATTAATCTAATTCACGAGTTAATTACTGCTTGTTCCCTAAGATAAGCCTTGTTCTATCAATGCACATATATCTACTGTCGCAATAGATAGCCTGTTACCAAGAATTTCATGTGATACTGGTACGCTTCGCAGAGTTAGTCAGGTGTCCAATAATGCGAATACTTACGAGTATAACAGAGTGAGTAGAACATAACACAACCTTCAAGATCTGATATAGAATATTCCACCAATAACTTACTACAGGGAAGAGAGATGATAGTGAGGTTTGGTAAACAATACGCATTGTTAGAATAGTTACAGAGGTTGCGCAATTGGTACAGATTATATGAATAGACTAAATCCATTCTAACTCTCCGTCTAGATGTTTGCGCAAGCTACATTGAAAAGTAAGTTCTGTACAAGCATACAAGCATAAATTATGAGAAAAGGCCTTAAAGCAGTGACCTATTTAATCGTTCTACATAAACAATACCTACAGCTAAATGAAAACAACAAGTAATCATGGAAATGTGGAATTATTATTATTTCGCGACGATTTATAATTATTTATCCTGCATCGACGTGTTTGCTCGCCGCGGATTTACACTATGAGCTAATGTGGTGCAAATGTTGAGGAACTATAAGCCTTTTGATATTTGAGTAGTACCTGGTGTATGTTTCCGTAAAATAGGTACACAAGTGATAAAATTAAAGTCAACGTTTGTAACTATTAGGTGCTAACCTTCATTCTTCGACATTCATTTGTTAAGGCTTAGTCAAACTAATGTGGAGAAATTGCGGGCGGACACCGGACACTGACAGATAATCAGTAGGTATAATATTGTTCAGTGTCCGGAGGCGCTTCCGCAACTTGTCTGTGCCGGTCACGAACCTGTAGTGCTATAATCCTGCATACAGTTACAACAAACGGTAGCAGACATTTCCATTAGCTTCAAACTTGACAAGTAATTTAGTGAAACACAGACAGAGACTTCTTGGTGTTGCAACTGCTTAAGTTTCTCTGGTTTTTACTCGGAAAATGATATAAAAGTGTACCAACAAGTGTGTAACACAAGCGAGCGACTTGCAGAATACGTATCAGCGTACTTTTGTTTTGTTTTTTTTTTTCCAGATGATAACATAACATGTGATCAATACTAATTTTGAAATCACCGACTGGACACAAATGAGTGTCCAGTCTTTCTTGTCGAGTTGGTGACTAACCGGACGCAACTCGCCTTTCCTGAAGTCGTCAACGGGCCGGCAGTGTGGCGTGGTCGTATTTTTAGGGTTCCGTACCTAAAATAAAAAAAAATGAATCCTTACAGGATCACTTTGTTATCCGTCTGTTTGTCTGTCTGTAAGTCAGACGCTTAGTCTCGAGTACGCCTGGAGATATACTCAAGTCTACAATCCCTCGAAGCTGTGAAGAAAACAAATTTCTAACGTAAAATTAGTGTAAAAAAAAGATACGGCCTTTCGATACTCTCAAAGGAATCAAAATGTAGAGGTTGAGCTAGAACTACGAAATTTGGAAAGTAATATCGTCTTAAAGTAATATACTACAAAGTACAGGGAAAAGTCTGAAAACTGTATATTTGTAATTAAATCATCCATACTATAATACTATTATAAATACGAATGTCACTCTGTTTGTTAGTTTGTATGTTTGTTTGTTACCTTTTCACGACTAAATGGCTGATCGGATCTTAATGAAATTTGGTAAGAAGATAGATTTCAACCTGGGGAAGGACATAGGCTATATATCATCACGCTACGACCAAAAGGAGCGGAGCAGCAATGAAAAATGTTGCGAAAACGGGGAAAATTTGACGCAGACGAAGTTGCGCGGGACAGCTAGTAATAAATAAAGTCTTTACAAAATACTTTGTACAGAACCCTCGGTGGGCGAGTCCGACTCGCATTTGTCCTGGGTTTTTTCCCCAAACACAGGTAACTCATCACCTCGTTTCGCGAGCCACGTTATAATTCGATACATTAATATTAACGCAGCGCACACGCGCTTATTATCAGACCAATGCAAATAACGTTATACGGAATTAATGCCTCGTGCAGATACCAGCTTCCAAACGAATATGTATTTATTTGTTTAGATTAAATACATTAATATACCTGTGCGTGTTTTTTACCGGCAATATTCAGTGTTCGAGCAAACAAACGCGATTGGAATCGTTCGATGAGTTTGCTGAAGTTGATTCTGTTTGTCAGTTAAAAATGTTGGCAATTTGGGACTAACTCATCATCATGTGTTTGCGCAAATATCATGGGTTATGAATTGAATTATTTTGTCTTACTGATCGATTTTTACTTAATGCTCCAGTCTAGCCTGTTCCAGAACTCAAGTAGGTACTTCAGGTACATAATTGTCAATACCTTAACACAATAGTTATCTATATCTACACCATTGTATACTATATTTGATGCAAATAAATGATTTCTGTTTATCTACCGCTCGGCACAAAGCTTGTACATGTTTTAAGGCCACTCCTGATGAAATCACGCCGTCCCTAAGCTGAAACGTTTTGCTAATAGTATTTTTCTAAGGCTCGCAAACAAGCCGTTTCTGAGGAGACTGTAAGATGCTTCGTAACACAATAACCGAAGGTGTATTCGTTCAAAGGCTCGGCTGCAGCAAACCGTATTAAAATCGCCAAATTGGTTTAGGGCCGACGTCGGCGATGCGGGCCTCGAGACTGAATACAAACCTTGTTAAGATTAACACCACCATAATATACGATACGACACTGATGGTAAGGTACTGCTGTGTTAGTTAAGCTTTATGTCTATAAGTATATGCTTCTTTTCTTGACTTAGATTTTATCGTACCAGTGTGGCATAGATACCTACCAGAAGTTGAAATAATATTAAAAGACGACTAGACGACTAGACGACACGACACGACATTGTTGGTTTAATTTAATTGTGCGCCACAGGCAATAAAACCTTTTACATGGTAACTTTTATACAGTCCAAACTCGTCGCTAAATTTTGGGCTGACTCAATTTAAATTGTCATGGACAAGTAGATGGTATAAGTACGAAAGATTGTGTAAATTGTCTTCAGTTTTAACTGAAGACAATTTACGCAATCTTAGGTGCAACACTAGGTTATGTTGACTATCAGTGAATTTTAGAACGAAAACTGCTATTATTTTTGACCAGATTGTTTAAGTTTTATGCAAAAAGCAAAAAAACATTATGAAGATCTCTAAAAATCTATACATCCTTCGGAGAATATTACAGTGTTTGGCTCGTATCATGTGTGTGTGCAGCGGCAACCTAATTATATCGTCACAGATCACATTAAGCGAACCAGCTGCAGCGACGACATGATACAAGCAATGTGTTGGGGCGTGGGACACGTTTTTGCATTCAAAGATGAGGCATAGCTTAGCTGTTTGCTTTGTTGCGTATACCTTCGTTATAAGCCTTATTAGCATTCCGTAGCCAAATGGCTATCCGATTCGCCCAGTCCGTCTGTCTGTCCATTCCTTTGTCTGTCTGTCCGTCAGGATATCCAAGCAACTCCGAGACTATTGGCACCACATGCAGTGAAAAACAAATTTAGTTTTGCCGTTGAGTGTGTAAAGTTTATAATATCATCATTGCATAGCCTTTTCCCAAAATTTATTGGGGTCGGCTTCCAGTCTAACCGGATGCAGCTGAGTATCAGTATTTACATAAAGCGACTGCCTATCTGACCTCCACAACCCAGTAACTGGTAATACTATACCCCTTGGTAAGACTGGATATCCAACTTTCGGCTTCTGACTACTCGTAACTGTCAAAGATTTACAAAGGACAGCCCGGACCAACGGCTTAACATCCTCTTCGAGGCACGGAAGAAACTCGGTATGTATGTATTTATGGTCACCCACGGACCAACCCCGGCAAGCACCTTGAAGGCTTAACCTTGAAGATCGACATGTGCTGCTGTTATTATTTAGCCACAAAAAAATAACAAGTTAGTTAAATAAATTTATAATTTATAATTCATAATAATGGGCGTCATAAATATTGTTATTATATTGTTTGGTGCTACGGAATGCTGCGTACGGACTTTTTTACTTAAAAGTGGAAAATAATTTTACTTTCGGCAGTCGGACACCGACTTCCGAAAGTTAAATTATTTTTAGTGTTTTTTTGGAAGTCGGTTATTTTTTTGTAAAAAAGTTTTTATTTTACCCTTTTCAGTTGTGGTATCCAGCATAAATCCTAGTCAAGTATCATTTTCACATTGTAACTAGACACCAGCACATCGTCCATACATACGACAAAGGACAAAATGCATAATAAAGAGGATGACTCAAAAAGTACTAAGCAAAGTAATACAATTCATATTTATGAGCCCATCGGGCAAGCTTTCTCTACCAAATGAATAAAGAATCATCTAAAAATGAATGAAGAATCATCTAAATCAGTCCAGTAATCACGGAGAAATAGGTGTACATACGTGAAAAATGTACATAAAAAAATTAAAAAAATGTTCGGAAAATGAAAACTGCTGGGCCAATCTATATTAAATTTTTATGGGACCAAATGGCAAATAACAAACAAACTAAGAAAGAATCACGTAAATCGGATCATAAATCTCAGCGTAATTGGTGTACATACATAAAAAAATACTAATCGAATTGAAAACCTCCTCCTTTTGAAGTCGGTTAAAAATAAAACCCTACAATTACATTATGCCTTGAACATCCAACCAAACGGTTACAATATATGCTATGTGCAGCCAGTAAGTATACTATGTTGTCTATACTGTGTTGTATACTGTGTATACTGTGTTATTCTAAACGGTGCAAATTCACCCTAAATGAATTCGACAGGTACTTGTGCTGCCCGCCATCTAAATAACCTTCAAAGATATTGATGGCCAAAGTTCCAAATTTTTCACACGTTTATTTTAATACTTAGAATTTACTTTAAATACCTCCATGACATTGAGCGTTACTGTAAACTGTGATTATTCACAATAAAAAACAAAGGCGTTTCCCAGAAATATTTTATCCGCAGTGTTACTTAGTTTGATGCACAGAATCTTAGGTGACGTCGTCATTCGTGGTCCGTTTACACTCTGTATTGGTATTATTCCGTTAAAAGACCACATTTCGTCATAGGAATTGTCTTTCCCCTTTACTGAATACACCAAATGGCTAGTCCCTGCGCCGAAAGAGATTATTCTAATGTTTACCATCAGACTTACTCGTAGGTACCCCACTGTTGTCGTGGATGTCGGTCTACAGAGACGCGTCCGATCCGCGGACAGGCTCGCCGCACACGATCCAATTTACGTAAGATTAGACGACGACCTTCGAGCTGTGCACGAGATCAATAGGGTGTCTTGTTTGTTAAGGACTTTAATGAAAACGACTAGTGCGCTAAGCTTGCGTTTCCGTGTGATGGCGCTCGTGAAATAACTGAACTTAGTGCTGTGTCGTGCTTATAGCGTGCACGTGCGTGTGTGTTATCATTGTTTGTTGGGAGTGCTTTCAGAGAGACCTTTAAGTTTCCTTGTTTTACTTAACAACACTTTGGTGGTAATGTAAATAGCGTAATGAGTCCTTATTCTGAATTCACATCTTTCTTCCGCTTGTGCCGCAACATCAGTATACCCAAATCTCGACAGTTATTTTAACTCCCATGTTATAGCGGACATAGTACATCCAAATTCCGAACGGCTACTGAAAAAAATCCTAAAAGATGATCCAACAACACTTCCGAAATCCAATCCAGGGCCTCATTTATAGTAGTAGTGTTTGTGTCCACTAGACAAAATAGATGTTTGAATTCAGAGTTTAACTAAGCGCAACTTCCAGGTCGGTGCTATTCTTCACAATATTACATTTCCAGATTGGCAGTAGAGTGGTCTTGCTCGAGCATGCATTGCCCGGATGTGTGAGCCGACACTATGGGTGCCACATTTGGAGACGCCCCCTCCTGCTCTTTACCTCTGACCCCCGCTGCCCTCGGACACCAGCGGCTGAACGCTCGCGGAACACTTGTGTTATTCAAAGAGGTTTACTTGGGACTTAGATGTTGAGAAGGTTGGATGAGAAACTTTGATGTGGTGGCTGTCGTAAAGTATTAAATTATTTCTGAAATTCATCTCAAAACACCATATTTTATCCGCTAGATTAGTTTATTTTATTTCCACTATTTCATCTCTGTTTTGGGGATTATGCAGGAAAAATTTGAGTGTACAATAAACAATATAATTATGTACATTAATCAATATTCTATTCAAGAAGGTTATTAGGTATATTATATTAGTTTTGTTTTCTTATCCAGTATCCCACAATCTAAGCTGATGTAGCTTTCTAAACGTTTGCAAGTATCCCTGGGAATTGGAAAGATCCTCGCATTGTGAGAACTGGAGCATATTACTTGTGACGTCAGAGCCTGTTTATACTGTCGCTATTCAAATAATTGGTACATACTCCAGTTCTTTGGCACCTGGAGACATAAATCCGTAGCACGAATAGCATGATACGCAAAATGACAGATTGTCATTGTCTATCTGCCATTTTGTCGATTCTTCCGTCGACAAAACTTGTTTCCACAGTGGTCTACGCGTGCTGGTGTATGAGTCTAAGGGAGTTGCGCACGTCCCAAGTCTTTGTGGCAGAAATTTCAACTGAAAGTCTGATTTTAGAGGTATGAGGAACAAAGTCAATTACACAAAAACACTATTTTAAGCATTCTCGGGTTATAACTAAATTTACACTGTAGGGTGAATCGTCTTCACCCACCTTCGAACAAGGAGGATCCTTCGACCAGAGCCGTGGGCTGCTCGGGGGTTGATGTGAGGTTTTTGAACATTTTTTAATTGTGTTAATCAGTGTAGTTCAAATGTGGCAGTATATAAATGTGTCACTAAATCGTTTTGGAGATCATGTGTTTTGATAGTCCTAGACTCCTAGTGCCGTTGCAGAACGAATGCCATTGAGCTGCAGCATAATTAAGAATTCAAATTTAATTTCACACCCTTCTTGCATTTATTTCACGACACAAGTCCTAAAGTTTTCTCCCATTAATCGCTCATCACTATGCAGCGATGCCTCATAAGCGCTCACTCGAGTCATTAGCATACAACGATTAGACTCGTCTCCTCGGTGCAGCTGCACTAAGCACATCGTATCATTCCGCTAAGACTGCAGCTCGCAGCCTGTCTGTCTGTTTTCACAGAAAATACTATCGCAAGAACGCTCCGGCGTACTCCGAGCTTCCAAAGTGGTCTCATTTGTGAAACTAGGTTAAATTAACATACGTGAGGGGCGAGGGGTCCCGCAGGGGGGGGGGCGGATGGTATTGTTTACTCATCGAGTGGCAGTTGGCTGGAATTAACAAGTTTGTTAATAAGACAAGGCTTGTTTGAGGAGATGTGTCGCTTCGTGAGGATTACGGAGAGCTGCGACTTGTGGATGGATTTAAAGTGACTGAAATTAGGGGAGGTCACGGTTTGAGTTTAAATTTACTAATATAAATGAGGAAACTTTGGATTACTAACTTTTGTTAGAAAATATACTGGATGTTGTTTTGCATCCTCATATAATTCAAGGAGGTAACTATTCTAATGAACCGAATCAATAATAAAATGAGTAGGCATTTTTTTTTTTTTTTACGGAAATCGGTAAGTGTGAACCACCCGTGTTTTAAACGCGGCAAGTCTGACAACTACGCTTTCGTACATACAAACAAAGGTACACGTTTATTCGATATTGTTTTATTTCTTAAACCATGTTAAGCGGGTTTTTCTGAAATACTGACATAATTTAATAATTAACTAGAAAGAAAAAGAAAGAAAAAAATATTTATTTGTCGCAGGGACATGACGTGCATACAAAATAACAATGAACACAATATACATACAAAGCATAACAAACATTTGAAAGTACAATAATATAAAATATACAACAATAAGATTAAAAAATAAAAAATAAAATAAAAGTAAACAAGTTGACAGCTTGCACGTCGTGACTGTGACAAGTAGGTTACCACTCAGCATGATGCTGTGCTATGGGGGGCCCACATCACAGCGCTGGTTTTCAGTGGTCACCCGTGAAAAAACGTACGGAAATCAAGACAGCGTAAACATAGTATTATATGAATAAGAAAAATAACACAAACAGTACTTGGATATAAAACAACTATAAGAGATAAAATAAACATTACAAAAATATAAAGGAATGTGTGCAGGCTAAACAAAAATAAACATAGATATATGATGGCGTGTTTTGTTTTCGTCTCGCTCTCACCCCACCCCACCCGAGTGTCGCAGTCGCCCGCGCGCGCGCCGCCGATCATACGACATCATCATACCTTGACAACACTACCTACACAGTACACATTTCTCCTCTGCGCCTGTCAGCGCGATGACGCACTATGCGTCAACAAGTCAGTAACGCCGCCGCGCGGCGGCACCCAAAGGTGGCCGGCGGAGTCGCGCGAGTCCTGCGTGCTCACGGTCACGTGACGCGTATCGCGTGATAGCTACCTTGCTGTGTACTCATTGGTGCCTCAGTTGACGTTTAACGAGTAACGTCTTTTATTTGAAATGTGATGCCGTCTCGAGCCGATTGGAAAGATATGCCTTACCGATAGATAATATACCTTATGTGAGTATTTATTTATAATTTATTTGTTGTTCATACTTCTGTTTTTCCAAGAGGAGTTTTTTCAAATGTATTTTAAAATTTTCTTTTGTTTTTAGGTATCTTATGGGAGGTGGCAGATCATTCCAGCAGCGAGTGGCGGCATACTTGAAAGATCCCCTGAAGGCTGTGGTCTTATGTCGAGGCATCGAAAGCGGATTGGACGTGGAACGAGCAGAGTAGCTGTAGTGCTCGTGCCTCCACTTAATGTTCCTGTACAGATAATCTGGTTTGTGTGTTTTTATGATACCGAACATTAGAACCGCTAAGTGTAGTTTCCGCCTTGCGGCCATTTTTAAGATGTTGTGTTCATTAAGATACGGTGTGATGTGATGCCTCCGGGGTATATTCAAACAGTAACGAGCACATGCATTTTGTACACGCTGTATTAGACGCTCAGTTCGTGAGAGAAGACATGGTCCGTAAACAGTGTCACAATAATTTAGTTTGGATAGTACTAGGCTATCCACCAATCTCTTCCTCACTGCGACACTAAGGAAATCCCTCACTCTGTACAGAACCTTTAGCCTATAAAAACAGTTTTTTACTACGCCATTTATATGTTCCTCAAAGCGCAGTTCTGGATCAATGGTTAGCCCCAGGTTACAAGCGGTTTCTACCCTTTCAATACTTTCTCCCAAAATTTTTACGTCTGGTTTTGCAGCAAGAATTGTTCTAATCTGATTTCTGCTCCCCATGACCATAAACTTAGACTTTTGAGGGTTCAGTACCAGAGAGTTGTCCTTGGACCACATAGCAATTCTATCAAGCTCCTCATTGAGAGTACGTACGGCGGCTGCTGTGTTATTGGCGTTAAATGAGACATACAGCTGAGTGTCATCCGCGTATACATGATACTTGCAGTCTTTTATGCATTTAGTTATGTCCGCACTATATAATATATATAGAAGTGGTCCGAGCAGGGATCCCTGAGGAACTCCCCTTGCTATTATTTGTGGGACGGAAGATAACGTGGAACCGTCTTTCTTACGCAAATCAACCCGTTGTGACCTGCCGGTTAGGTAGCTTTCAAACCATCCCGTCGCCCGCCTATCAAAACCATAATACGACAGTTTGGACAATAATAAGGGAATATTAATTGAGTCGAACGCCCGTGAGTAGTCGAGCAATACCAGGATAGATCCCTCACCACGGTCCCGAGCTTCCAGGATATTACCCAACACGTCTGCCAAGGCAGTTGCGGTTCCGCGTCCCTTTCTAAAACCCGACTGCAGCTCAGGCAGTATACCATGCGCTTCGAGAAAATCGGTGACCTGCAAATACACCACCCTCTCCAACACCTTGGATAAACATGGCAATATGCTTATGGGACGAAGATCTTTGTATCTTTGTGGGTTATTATTTTTTGGGAGAGGCCGAACAATTGCATTTCGCCACAAAACAGGGAATTCATTCGAGGCTATGGATCTGTTTATTATCTCTGTAATTGTATTTAATGATTGCGGAAGTGTGAGAGATAACATGTCTCGTGATATACCGTCAATCCCTTGCGCGTTTGTGGATATGTTTTTTAATATATTTAGAATTGTGTTCGGATCTGTTGGCATTATGGAGAAACTGGCGGACCCAAAACGGTTAGATTTAAAAAAGGTTTCCTGAGCGGTGTTAACATTTGGGTCACCCGGAACATCTAGGAATGCCGAATTTATACCGTTTGGGTCGTCAAACTGTTCTAAGAGCACATCATCGTTCTTACACACTGGAAGCACATGTTTTTTTATATTATGCCACAAAGATTTTGAGTCGTTTATGTTGTCATTTATATATTTGGTGAAGAAAGCTTTTTTCTCATTAAGTAAACCAACTATTGCTTGGTGCTTGAGGTCTAGGTAGTAACGTTTGTGTGCTTCCAGTTTGGTTTGACGATATCGATAGCGAGCGTCATTTCTTAACTTAAACATTAAATTTATAACGCCCGTTATCCACGGTGTTGGTTGCGCCTTGAATACCTTGGTTTTTACAGGTGCATGGGTATCGAAAAGCTTAATTAGGTGTGAATTAAAACAATGCACCATTTCATTAACATCCTGTAGCTCGCAGATAGAATCCCATGGGATGGCCTCCAGATCTCTCCTGAAATCATCAGCCGATATGTCTCCAAGCGCACGATATGTCACCTTTTTTCGTAAAGGTTTTTCCTTTTTAAAAACGATTTCGCATGTCACAAACGAGTGATGACCGAGCTCCTCTATATGGTTCACAGCAACATTCCGATACCGCGCGTCCGTACATATAATATCTATTAGGGTAGCGCTTTCTCCTACAAAGTGCGTGGGTGTGAGCACTATTTGCTCCATGTTATTATAATTCAGAAATTCAGTGAGCCTTTTGGTTTTTGAGTTATTGGTGTCAAGCATATTAACATTGAGATCGCCTAGTAAAATAATGTTGTCAAACGGAGCCAGCGCACAGATGCTGTCGGTAATCGCATCAATGAAAATATTTAAATCTAACCAGGGGGGCCGGTATGCAGTTCCTATCAACAACTTTTTTTTTTTGGCGCTTATATTCATCCACATTTGTTCTACGTGTGGATGGTGCGGGTGAGCTCTGACTCGGGCGCAGGTTCCATTTTTGATAAAAAACGCGACACCTCCCCCGCGCCCCGCACGGATCGACACCGGTCGTGGTCTATGACGCAACTGATACCCAGGAACCACTGGCGCCCGGCCTTCTTCCCCCTCGCGCAACCACGTCTCATTAATTGCCATCACGTCGACTGAATGATGGTTCATAGCAATAATAAACTCATCATGATTTGTCGATAGTGAGCCTGCGTTCAGGAGTCCAAACTTAATGTGTTTATTTCTCAACATTGATTATGTAATAAGCATGGTAAAACACGTTTAGAATGTGGGTTGAGCCAGACGAAACGGGTTTAAACGAAAAGTGTGGGCAATAAGAATACATAACATAAAAGAGTGAAATTTTAGTAAATACGGGGTACAGCGAAGTAATACAATAGATAATTAATATATTTATGTAATTATAATGATAATATCCGTACGTTATATTGATAACAGATGCACACGTGCTTCTTCCACAGTCAAGGCATGCAGTGACAAACAAACCACGACAACATAAAACAAAGAAAATGTAACTCGACCATTTTACAAACATTACAGAACCTAGCACAATAATTAGACCAAACATGATAATAAAATTCCGAAAACTAGTTTTGAGGGAGATTAATTGCGTCCGAACCAAAGACTTCCCGGAGGTCTGACTCATTTCGCACGAGCTTAGCCTTATCACCAGGCTTACGGCGGGCAAGGATACGACCATGCTTCGTCCATACAAATTGCCAGCCGTGGCGTTGGCCTGCCTCCCGTGCTCGCCGAAATAACTGTCGGTTCAGCTTTGTTAGGCGTTCGTTGAGGTAGTACCTACTTGGCGGTCCGGTCATCTCGAGATCTGCGGTGTTAGCTCCACGCCTTACTCTCGCGGCGCGCAGCAGCTGGTCGCGCAGGTCGCGGCGTACGAGGCGCACCACCACGGTACGCGGGCGGGTCTCCACTGGGCCCGCGGCGCTCGTAGCGTTCACCTGTCTGCCGCCCATACGGTCCACGCTCACTATGTCGCGATCTTCCACGCTTACGCCTAGCTTTGTGGCTATAAGCTTGACCGTGTGCGTTAGGTTTTCCGAAGCCAACTCCGGCAGATTCGAAATTTCCAAATCATTCGAAAATAACAATTGGTCCCGATCATTCAGTTCGCGCTTCAGTTGAGCAACTTCCTCGACCGCTCCGGAACCATTCATGGTAGTTATTTGAAGCTCAAGAGTGACTATTTTATTGTCCATTTCTACCATACGCTGCTCAATTTTTTCGAACGCCCCCCTCATCTGGTCTCTGTCCGCCTGCAGCTGAGACAGGTCTGTGCGAAGACTCTGGAATTCGTAGTGGAATTGCTTCTGCATTTCCTGCAATTCCTCCTTAAACATCTGACGTAACTCAGTCTGCAACTCTTCCTTAAAAGTGCGTAAGACTGTTGACAAACCAGGGCCAACATCTTGAGCATCAGCCAGTGTGCTGCAGCTTAATCCGCTGGTGTCCATCGACTCCTCAGTCCCATAAGGCTTCGCTGGAGCAGCCTCCATCTTGCCCCTTAACGGTGTAGACTTACAATTAGGGCAAATCCAGGTCGGGGCAATAAAACCTGTCAGTGGCAAGAAAGCACAAGCGCGATGATATAGGGCATTGCAAGTGCAACACCTAGCGGCCTCTAGTGGCGAAATGAATTTAGCGCAACCGCCACACTTCGCTGCCGGCATTGCGTACTAGTTAGCTGTGCTGGTATCAATGATCGATCGGCTGTCTTAGTACCCCGGAGCGTCAATAGATGGCGCTGTTCCACAAATTATTCTATGTTATAAAACTGTGGAGAATCTTATGGTGTGAACAAAACACCACGTAACGCTGCACTTCTCTCGCTACAACACACACCGGATGGAACCCGAAAAGCGAGCTATATTGTATATCTGTAGATAGCTCTTTGTCACTTTCACTTTTTATAATTGGTAGGTACTTTTTTCACTGTAGTTTTTAAGTTTGTTTTTTTTCCACTGTTTTGTCTGTTTATAAAGCACTGTATCACTGTATAACAATGTATGTTGACTATTACTATGTAGACTTAAGACTTAAGCAATAAATACTTTGATAGAACTATTTGTTTTATTTTAAAATGCAAAGATAAACAGATCGAGCTTCCAGCTGTTTGACGTCCGTACGTCACTCTCAACTAGGTACCGTAATTGTTGTTTTGCATCCTCATGATGCAAAACAACAACTTTTTTTTTCTTGACCATTTTCAGTCACGGCGTGCAATCTTGTAAAAGCTATTGGCGCGGGAGATATTATAGTGCACAAGTGTGTGCGCAGACACAGGTGCACTCTCTGTTCGTTTACTCTCATGGTCCGATGGGATGGCAATCCGACACGATCGGAGAAACATCAGGCGCAGGCTCAACGGCTTAACGTGTTTTGCGAGGCACGGGGTATCATACCGCCAACTTCCAAACTCCGGGTTACTACTGTGAAATTCGTAATGAAAAAACCCAATAGCACTTTTTGCCCGACCCGAGAAGCGAACCCTAGACCCCACGCTCAGCAGTCGGGTTTGCGACCACTAGACCAACGGGGTATACAAATTATATGTTCAGTTAAAAAATATATGTTCTTTAATACGAGTCTTACGAAGCGTCTACGACGCACGCCAACAGCTTTGCTACGATCGCTAAGATTGCTACGGAGTTCCATAACCGTCGTAGCGCTCGTAACAAGGACGTTTGTGATAGTCATGTATCGTACATGGCACGCACGCATTGCGTAGATCAGCACTTTTCCGTCACCTTGTAACAAATTTATAGCGACGAGTGTATAGCGAAAATACACAATCAGCGTTCATTGTCAGCTGTACTCATTCATGCATCATTCATATAGCATTAGTTACCTCTTCTCTTCTTCTTCCTCGTTTCCTCATGACTGAGGGTCGTGACCACATGAGGTCGTCGCCTTTTCCACCAATGCTCTCCATGCTTGACGGTTTTCGGCCATGCGGACAGATGCCTGGAAATTTCCTTTGCAGACTTCCTTCACCGCATCTGTCCATCGGGTTGGTGATCTTCCACGACCCCTTTTTCCTTCCACGTTACCAGCGACAATAAGCTTCTCCAAGCTATCAGGCTCCTTCCTTACCACGTGTCCGAAGTACTGTAGGAGTCGTTTCATGCAGATAGTGGATAGGCGAGATTTAACTTGGAGCTCGTTCAGAATCGAGACGTTTGTGCGGCGCGCCGTCCAGGGAATGCCCTACATTTTGCGCCAGCACCACATTTCGAACGCATCAATTCTGTTACGAATGCGTGATTTCAGTGTCCAGGTTTCAGAAGCATACAAGAAGATAGAGAAGATCAGGGTTCGCATTAACTTAACTTTAGTTCTTTTGCTGATTCCTCTGTTTCTCCAAATCTTCTCTAATCGCTTTACCGCTGACTTTGCGATCTGGGCTCTTCTTACTACCTCTACTTCACAATCGCCATCTGCAGTTATCATGGAACCAAGGTATGCAAACTTCTCTACGGTGTCCAGGTCGTATAGCTCTCCAGTCCGTTGCAATTTACCGGCTCGATCCACAAACATCAGCTTAGTTTTATCGGTTGATATGGAGTCCATATTCCACACTCACTCTTTGTACTCTTTGCAGAAGCTCAGCAAGTTCTTTTTCATTTGCCCCTATAATAGTGGTATCTTCTGCAAAGCGTAAATTATTAATGAGGTGTCCTCCAACCCGTATGCCTCCCTTCCAACCTTCCAAGACTCTTCTCATGATATGTTCGCCCACAAGGTTAAACAGTTGGGGCGAGAGTATACATCCCTGCCTTACTCCTCGGTTGGTGCAGAAAGGGCCTGACTCTGTGTCTTCTATTCGGATCTTCGATTTTCCGTCAAGATACAGGTTTTGTACAAGGAATGTCAAGTGTTCCGGTACTCCCATCTCTCTCATGACGCTAAACATTTTCTTCCAGCTAATACAGTCAAAAGCCTTGGCATAGTCGATGAACCATAGAGCCATCGGTATGTTGAACTCACGAGCCTTCTCGATTAACTGTCTCATGTTTAGGATCTGTTCACGAGTACCTCTACCCCTGACAAACCCTGCCTGCTCTTTTGCTATCTGTCCTCTAATGAAATTCTCCAGCCTCTTATTAATGATGTGCAGAAGTATTTTGCTCGCGTGTGAAGTCAGCGATATGGTGCGATAGTTTCCACACTTCTTGGTAGAGCCTTTTTTATGTAACTGAACTACAACTGATTCCACCCAGTCTGCAGGCCATTGACCTGTTCTCCAGATTTTCTGACATATCGTGTGTAAGATTTTTGTGCCATCAGAACCCAACCCTTTCAGCATTTGCGCAGATATTCCATCACCGCCACAGGCTTTGTGTTTGAGACGTATGACTGAGGCTTCCACTTCGTGAAGAAGGATATCTGGTTCCCTTTCAGTGTCGTTTGTTGCAGTGTCTTTCAGCGTTCTTCAATCGCGCCACTGCTTTCGCTGTATAGTTGTCGACAGTATTGGCGCCACCTCTCAAATTAATTAGTTACCTACGTAGTAGTTAAATATAACAAATAAACCATCATCTTTGGCTATCCGTGACTTATCATTCAAGTTAAAAAGCAAAGGTGTGTGCGACCCATTCAGCAGCGCATTCATCTCAATGGTCCTTCGAGCCGGATTTTTGAAATTCGGCAATGCAATTATACTATTCACAGAGTTATGACTTCATAAGGTAATGTAATAACAGATTTTTACTTATTCCTTCCTAAGAAAAGCTCCCTCATAAGTTGCCCAAGCGACATTGCAGGATGCATACATATTAGCTGTCGCAAAAGTATTTACACCATTTATTAGAATGCTTGCCCATTCTATTTCAGAACTATTTTCAAAGACTTAAATCTTACAAAATGTTTTACCGTTATAAGTCAATTGCAAAAGAGATAATGCGGAGGCCGTGTGTCATCACATCAGGTAACTGCGCCGTAACACTTGTGTGCGAAGGAATATTTAATGGAATGCCTGTAGTACCTACAACAAAGCGTCAGATTTTCCCATTTTGACAGACTTTGGTCTTGCGACATTAATAACCTGAATGTTGAATGGGCTAGGAATAGGGATTTATACACGGTGTAAATCACTTCATCACGAAGCCGTCAACCAAGCATTCTGTACATGAAACTAAGTAACTTTACGCAAAAATTATTGCTGGGAAACGACTTTTTTTTGGGAGGTGTAAAATCATGTTTTGTGGTAGAACTCAATGTAACGCACTCAAAACATTGTGCTGATGGACGGATTGAATAGTTAGGGGGTCGTGGAGGTGTTTAAAGTAAAAATCTTACATTAAAAACTTGTATTTAAAAAAATACTTGTCGAGAAGTTGGAACTTTGACCCCTAATATCTCCGTAACTAGAAGGTTCCCAGGTATGGTGTAGAACAAAAAAATGATCGCAATGACAGGGAGAACCAGTGCCTTTCGGCTTCGTTAAGAGGTGTTTTACACCCTTTAGATACACCTACTTTATAACATCATAATAATTATCTAAGGTCCGTGCTACGAACTAAAAAGTAATGTACGTAAATGCAATAAATAATTTGGGGGCGTGTCACGCAGAATTTACCCATTTCGCAATGATTTTAATTCAGTTGACGATAATCACCATGTATAAAATTGATGATAGATATTTTTGAAGATTCACCTGGATACATCAGTATAATACCGTACCCCTTGGTAAGACTGGTTGTCAGACTTTCGGGCCACTGAGTAACCGTAAACTATTCAGCTTACTACATAATATATGACTAAATACTTGAACCTCCTCATCTTTGCAACTAAAGTATTTCCGTTAAATATCGCAGTTATCGCTTTAAATTATCATCGCACATTAAGGATTATTGTTCATAACATTTAGCAAATAAGTGAATGTTGTTTTGTGTAAAGCAAATGTTGCAGTTGAACGGCGCGAACATTATGTAAATGGCGCGGTTCAAGTCGATCCTGAGGGGCTCTCGCGCGTTAAAGAGATCGTAACTGCAAACATAGTAATATGCAGCGCATAAAAACACTGTGTTTCCGTTGTAAAATTAATACCTACCAGAGTATTGTAGCCCCGTATTACGCGAATTAGTCAACAGGACCATCCTCTCTGAATGAGTACAGTCAAGTTAATTATTTGTTTTTAAATTAAAACTTCACACAGTTCATAATGTTGCAGTTTGCTAAACGAATCATGCCACAATCTTCATTTCATCCCGTTATCCAAATTTGTTTGGAGGGGGTCTAGCATATGGTCTTCTTTCTTCTGTACTTATTTCTTATTCCATACTGTGTCATGACGCCTTTACTAGTCTCATCATTTTACACACAGTCTATCTATCGTTTCTTTAATCTTTTCTATTGTACTAATGATATGAGGAATATTATGAGGACCAGGACATGCGGACGAGGTGATGAACAAAGGACTTACTACTACTAGTTATTTCGAAACGTTATGTCATCTCTTCGCATCGCGTTAAGTCTCATCAGGCACTCGTTTACGTAGTACGCTGATCCCACATAACGGCGCGTGGCGTGTACAGACAGACAGGATTTATGTAAACGACGTGGATTGGACAGCGGCTCATGCTGCTGCGTCCACTACGTTTAGCATTGATTAAACTACAACGCAAAGTATGATGCGAGGTCTTAAATAAGGAGTGTTGAAGTAGGTAACGGTCACTTGCTAATTTTACCCGTATGATGGGGCTTAATTTTGTCATTTATTCCTATAAAATGATATTAAATAGGAACGATAGATAGAACTTTATATAATAATGATCATTAACAACAGTAGGCTAGCTAGGAGCTTATCATTTAATTAGTCATAAGAAGATTACCATCGGTATTTATGAACCGATAGTGATGTGCCTATGTACACATATGTACATAGTAATTAACTCCGTGTTTTACAAAGCTCTGTACGGATTCAATTGAGGATTAAATGCGCATTCAATGCCCATTCATTTACCTTCATAAAACAAATACCTAAATGAGGTTTACGTCAAAATATTATGTCGGCAAAAATGATTGGTGTTGTGAAAGGATGATTTAATTAAAATGTAATGCTCTGGTTACTGTGCTTTATTAAGCTGACGTGGCTGAAAAGGCTGCCCTACTCAAATGTGCAGGACACGTCTGCGTCATGACACACTATGGGCCCAATACCACAAAACTGGTGCACTGAAACAGAGGGGCCAAGTTGTGGCAGGTCGCGAAGAAGATGGTGGGATAAATTGGATGGGTGCCATCAGAACTGGAAATAGGACGCGCGGTTTCGCGAGAAGTGGTGGGAGGCCTTTTCCCAGAAATAGGACAGAGCAGGCTAGGGAAATGAGAAAAACCTAATTCACGGACGGCGATACTCGTGTAGCGACAGCGACTACGGAGAAAACAAATGAAACAAGTTGCTTCAAGCACGCCGCGAGCCAGCACGACGCGAAGGAAACAAGTGACAGTCGAGCGTGTCTCTTCAAGCACCGTCAAGGTTATGAACGGGTTGTTGGGAAGCCTAACCTAACCTTTTCCTAACCTAACTTCATCATCATCTGCCTTGCCTTTTCCCAACTGTTTTGGGGTCACTTTCCTGTCCAACCGGATGCAGCTGAATTCCAGTATTCTACATGGAGCGACTGCCTATCTGACCTTCACAACGCAGTTAGTACTGGGTGATACGATACCCCTTGGTAATACTGGTTGTCAGACTTTCGGGCCACTGACAACCTGCGCCTGTTATTTTTTAACTACGAGCTCCTCACCTAACCTAACTTCTTCGTACAAAAATTACTTCAATTACTGTCCACTATTCAGAACATTTTAGTTTTGGTCCCCGTGGTGGCGTAATATGCAGTATCAGCTTGTGTAGTTGTCTCCCAGGCGGGCAGTGCGTAGCAAAGTGTTTTAAGTGGTGTATGTCCATTTCGGCTGTGGATAAAATAGACAATAGGTATTCCCAATGCTAAGGTCATACCTGTAATGCCTTAGACCACTTTATTCTATACCTCGTAGCTAAAGATCGCGGCGGTCCCATTTTGTAAATCCTTTATCCTGTCTTCTTATGGTGTCGTGTAGGCCCAGTTGATAAAGTTGCTTTTGTTTTCAATACTATAATTGTTCTGCATATTTAGCCTATATTGTTAAAACTAAAAAAACACGCTTTTAAAAAGAGATTTTACTATTAATATAGCTGTACACTTGAATAATTTGAAAAATAATTATAGTTACTTATAGTTATCACGGAAATAATAGTAGATTAGCTTTTATAAATAAACCAAACTAAAAAGTAGAAACTAAATAAAAGTTAAAAAAAAAAAAAAAACACGCTTTTTTATAGAAAACCGAACTAATTGGTTTTATTAAATGCTATTTTCGTAACGATGATATCCTTTACCGTTTTGAGAGCAGTGCTGAAGACATAGATAGTGCCTGGCTGTATTCAAACCCGCAACCTGACTCCAAGTAAGTAAGTTACTTCCTTTCAATTCTATTGTTTAAAGGTCACGCCAATCATTTAATTATAACGCAACTCGCTGCACAGCGAAGACATAGCCTAACAAAGAACGCTAACTCGATATTGTGCAAGAGTCGCGACTGTTTGCGTTGCTATTCACCTCATAACAGCGCTGTTTGCTCGGCAAACTTCGGCTCTTTCCGCCTTTCTATGACGTCACACACCCAAACAGATGCAGTAGACTTTCGGTTAAAATGCTAACCGTAACAGTGAAGTTAGCCGATTATTCCCGAAGATTGTTTCAAGTTTCTGTTGAGTTAAAATAAATAGAATTAAAGTGAAATTCTTAACGGGTTGTTTTAGTTAGGAGAGCTAATATTTTAAGTAGTAATTATCTTATAATTTGAGCAGTAACCAGGTAAATAAACTCGGTCGGCTTGTTTGAATTTTACAAACGAGAATAATAGAAACTTAATGGAGGCGCTCCAAAACTTACTTGGAATATTCAATTCAGTTTTTCCTTTGCTACTGCCCGATGGCTACATTCAGCAAACTGTACCATCATAAGGTTAGTAGAATCATGTATTCAGTATCTTTTATGATAATGAGGTCGTCCCGCTCTCTAACACTAACCGAACTGAACCTAAAACATCAAACTACAGTTTGTTTGAACCAATACTTCAAAATTTAATGTGAAGCTACCTTCACATAAAACTTTTAGCCAAGTAGATCCTGTAGTTCAAAAGAATCACTAATGACAGTCCGTTTCTATTCAAAATTAATACTCTTCTTCTTAGCGTCAAATGACCAAAGATATACAAATGACTGCCAGAGCAAACCGGTCAACGTGTTTTTCGAGGCCGGGAGGGGAATCGGAGTTTTACGGATGTTTACCGAAGATAGATCCGTATCGTTGTTAAAATAATTATGTCACAATCCAATAGTATCATGTTAGAATAAAACTGTAGCAAAGTACTTTGGAACCAATTCGTAAGTCTTCGGGCCAACCTTTAAGATGTCAAACAGAAAGAAAAACTAGAGCAATGTCTATGTAAAAGTAGCAATATTGGCAGCAGACGACTTTGCCCACACCGCAGTACGTAATCAATGGCACAACCATATTATACATTCCAACAAGACTGTGGCTCAATATTGAGCGCCGAGTTATAGCACGCGTGAATTATTGACGCCCTGCTTGCCGCACTAGGGCTGCTAGCTCTGGATGTAGACAACTTACATTTTTTTCTACAAAAATGTCCTTTTGAATGAAGTAATGGTTACTGAGGATTATTTGATGATCCACGACTCATTCAGTTAATGGCAATATTATCAATAATTACTTGCAGTATTTGAAACATTGACTGACTGTAAGGATGAGTCTATTCAGGATAATTCCTTCACCTGTAATGTGTAATGCCGAATAGTTAAAAGAAAAACATGTTGAAACTACTAAACCGTATAATTATGTTAAACGCATTTCATCATTTCAGCCGAATATATATTAATACTTCCACTGCTGGACATAGGCCTCCCCCAAGCGTAGCCACATTGACCGGTCCCGTGCGACGCGCCTCCAGGGGATCCCCGCAACTTTCACCAAGTCATTGGTCCACCTTTGTGCCTGAAATATTCCGTAATAAATTGTAAACCGTGCGAGCCAACCCTAGCAGCTTCACAATCGCAATGATGGTTAAATGTTCTCGTTTTAAACAATACGCAGAGCGTCGGCTGCGTGATGCCAAGTGAGCGAGCGCTGTGGCCTGTGCGTGCAGAGTGTGCTGCTCTGGGGTACAATCGCACGCGGAGTACAATCGTATATACACGGTGTACAACTGTACATTGTGCACAGATTACTGGGGCCTCTGATCATCACAAATATTGTACACTTCAGTTAAATTCGCAAATCAACCGTATGAACAAAGTATCTTTGAGGATGTTTTTCATTGTTATAGTGAAATAATATTTATGCTTTCATTGCCATTCTCATAAAATGAAAATCATGACTTGATCGTCATATTCATCTGCCTAGTCTTTTCCCAAATAAGTTGGGATCAGCTTCCAGTCTAACCTTATGCAACTGAATACCACAATTTTAATAAGACGACAACTGCGTATCTGACCTCCACAAACCAGCTATCTCGTAACGTGGTAAATATTATTAATATTGGTAGTCATTGGTATTAAGACTAGCTCATACTTTCGTATCTCTGACCACCAGTAACAGCTGCTAAATATTGACGAATAAAAGCCAGAACCATCGGCAGAATTCATGATATTACCGTACTGAGTGATTAAAAGTCGGTATTAATATGTTTTGCTAGAAGCCAAACATTGTAATTGCGGCGACTATTTTATGAATTTCCAGCAGTATCAACCATTACTGGTTAGTGATAAATCACTGAAGCGGTCGCTGTTGTGACCGCTTCAATTTGTTTCTATAACATGATCTGTGTGAGCTTGAGCCCAACAACGGTACAATAGTGATTAGCACGGTTGTCTAGTGGACCAATCACTGCGGATCAGACCGATCGGAGCGGTCGGATCGAATGTCGGTTAGATTGAATCCCGCGACACGAATCGCCGCGGATTACAACCGCTCGCTCTATTATTCAAACTCCTACCGAAGTGTGGGTGGTGCCAGTGACAGCGGGTTGCGCAGCATTGGATAAAGCAGATGTTCGAATTAATATCGTTTTGACTTATGTAAGACATTTGGATCAGTAATTCCGGTTGTCAGCTGTTCTGTATAGTATTTCTTATGTAACGATTTAACGTGGGAGTCGAGCTATTTCATTAGGTACTGGTAAGTATTTAATTTGCGATTAGGCGTGAATTCAACCAAAGCGATGACGATTTGACCGCAGCGGTACAGGCGCGTTGATGGAAGCCAGGCATAATTAAACAGACTTTCTGACTGTTTTTTTTTATAAAAAGGCTTGCGTTTAGCCGCAACACGCCTGATATAAAGCAAACAGTTTGGTGGTTTTACAATAAAATTACGGTTCAGAAAAAAAAAAAAAAAAATTGGATTTATGATTCCATAGATATCCCCGCTGACACCATCGCGCCTCCTGGCGGCGTAGCCACAAAACATGAATATTCAGCATACACTCAGAGTGGCGCGACACTGTGTGTGCTCCAACAATACGCGACTCACAATAACATTAGACAAATACAAGTCGCCGCATATAACACACCCAGGCGAAGAAGGACGTATTCGCGGTACCATATTATAGTCTCTGTTTAGGGTTGAACATGGATGAACATTGGCGCGTGGCCAGCACAACCCATATTATGGGAACTAGCCCTTCATCATCATCATCAGCATGTTCGTCCACTGCTGGACAAAGGCCTCTCGCATGACACGCCACTGAGCACGATCATCGGCCACTCTCATCCAGCTCTTGCTAGCCGCCTTGCGAAGATCATCGCTCCACCGAGTCTGAGGACGTCCTACGCTACGTTTACCGATCCGTGGTCTCCACTCAAGAACTCGTCTACCCCAACGGTTATCGGTTCTTCGGGTTATAATAATATGGCCGGCCCATTGCCACTTCAGCGTGCTAATGCGGTGGGCTATGTCAATAACCTTGGTTCTCTGGCTAGCCCTTAACTAGCCCTTACTTTATCTAAAATTGTTTATCAGTACAATTAAAAAACAAAAAAAAAATATCAACGATCCATGTTGCAGATCAAATTATTTTTACGCCTTCTCTTTTGGCTGCTGTCTAAAACCGTTCACTGTTCTACCAGAATTGGACTGCCTTACTTCAAATCTAGGTGGAAAATCAGGAAAGAAGGGCTGTGAGCTGAGATAATTTCAAAAGCAAAATCGATAATAGAGGCAGACCTAAGTGCTGAAAGAGTCCTAGTATCACAGGTAGCCGACCACTATTTCTGTCCGCATAACGAATCTCCAAACCAAGGTCTCCAATGTGCGCACAGCTTTACGGGGAGTGCCTCACGTATAAGTAAATTTGAATGTAGGCACTTTCCCGATTGCGGCTTAGGCCTTAAGCCCACAGCATTTTATTTACGTATTTACGGCCACGTCGTGATGTGATTTGATTCAAGTAGAAAATGTGTGGGTTACGCACGGTTCTAATACACGCCTTCTGTGTCAAAGTGTATCCAATTATTAGCATTATTTATAGTCTGTTTTATCAGGTAAAACATTCCCATTTATTAAAATAAAAGCTTTTGGTAGGTATATTGTGTCAACCATTGATGTGAACTGATGATCTGTCTGATTTGTGTCATCTGAAAATGTTAAGGTTATCGATGGTTGAAATACCTATTTTTATATAACACTTCCTAACTTAAAACTACTCTAGTCTGTTCTATAAACATTTAATTACAATGTTTGTAACAAAAATACGATTATCTGAAGTGCTGGTATCTGGGCAGTTGGGAGGTGCGAGGCCCCCCGCTCAGTGCTGAATCGCGAGAAACTTTAAATTGAACATAATTCGCGCTAAGCCGCCGAAAACCGCGCCACGCGCCGCCATCCGGCCGCTCGATGTAGTAGTGAGTGAGCGCCGAGATATAAACGATAAACAATGACAGGCAAACTCTTTCATCAATTGCTAGGGATTATGCCAAATATTTTTAGTTTTTTTTTTATTAATCATAATATTTATTTTACTGATTTGACTCGCCAAGCTTTACAGTTTGATGGCGACAAGCGCTCGTTTATCAATCAAAACTTAAAATTATAAACTTGACTTAAAATTAAATACCCAGTATCAGACAATAACGCATTTGTTCGCTGATAAAATTACGTTGCGAACGGGCATCAAGAACCAATAGAATTAATTATTATCTATCTATTCTTTTAAAGATGTCGTCTAATAGTCTAATTAAAATAAATTATTTGACTTTGTTTTTGATGATTGATGACTTTTTTACAAGCTTTTTATTAGCTTCACCTGTATTTTTGTTTGTTACCACTCCTTTGGGCGCAATTTTGACCCACTTTAAACGGCCAGATCTCGTTCAAACTTTGTAGATTTATCGAGGACCGATGACAATATATTAATTTGATAAAATTATTCCATTTTTCAATTTGGAAAATAGGTTTTTTGTTAATTTATATAATTTTCATCTATAGTCGATAAGGCAGGAATTGATGTTAATTTTAAATTTCAACCATTATCTTTAAACGATTTAACTAATATTAGGAAATTTTCGAATACCAAAGAGAATTTTTAATGCAACAGAGCAAATAATAGTTAAAAAAACAAGCAGTAATAAATAAACCAAACTAAAAAGTATAAAATAAATAATAGTTTAAAAAACTAAAAAAACACGCTTTTTAAAGAAAACCGAACTAAAAAACCGGCCAAGTGCGAGTCGGACTCGCGCACGAAGGGTTCCGTACCAATATTTATAAAAACCACCATACATAATCTGCAAATGAGACTCATTTTTAGTACAACTGACGCTTAGCGCCATGTATCGATATTTCTATGTAGTTTTTCGAAATTTTCGAGTCAAATACAATTGGTCGACTATTGCTCGTATACTTGTAAAGCCCACTTATGTGTGATAGTTTTCCTTTCAACTTCGTTATATATAGGTACTACTGCCGTGACATTTAAATTTCTAACTACAACCGTTTAGTCGGTAAAGGGGGGGGACACTTGACTCTAACGATAATTGGTTCTTTAAAGCTCTATAAGTCACGAACGGTTTACTTAATCAAAAAACGGTCTCGTCAAACCCCTAATATTTGAAAGAAGTTGAAAGACCTATCCAACAATATCCCACACTATGAGAAGGACGAAAAAAAAAATTTTATCCCCAATTTACATGTAGTCCCCTACATGTAAATTGGGGATAAAATTTTTTTTTGTACCCGTGGTACCCTAAATAATGGTTTATTTCACAATTTTATTTTACCACTTTTTTGGCGTCATTAACGTGTATACTTAGGCCAAATTACAACTTTCTAGTACTAATAGTTTTTGAGCTTAACCGCGGACAGACAGACAGATGGACATACCGAAACTATAAGGGTTCCTTGTTGACTACGGAACCCTAAAAATAGAAAATTAAATTAAATTGAGAAAAAAAGCGTCGGGTGCATTTTTTAACGTTACTTCCCTAGGTGTGCCCTAGGTAGTTTAATAGGTGTCTATATAACTATTGACACCATGCACCCCACGCTTTTTTTCTTAATATAATTTTATTTTATATTTTTTAGTTCGGTTTTCTATAAAAAGCGTGTTTTTTTTAGTTTTTTAAACTTACTAAGAATTTGTAATAGGAAAAAAAACAAAAAAGGTTTTACCCTCAGACAAACACGCCACTAAATTATCCGACACTAGGAATGTAGACATAATAATAAGTAATAATATTAATTCTAAAGCCTATTTTTGTCCTTATTGTGTGGGACTAAAACAACTATCATAATCAACATCAACTATCCATATATGGGAGTAACTATACACCTCAGCCCAACTCTAAAAATACAGGCGGGAGGTTATGTTACATAATGTCTCACAGACTATCAAAAAGTTATTTGTTGAACTATTAAAGTATAAGCACCCCCACACTATCTAACATTATTTCGTTACAAACTATTCAACATCCTTCTTACATTTTATCTTAAAAATGCAAAGTACCTACTACTCGGATAATTTGCCAACGTCAGCCATTTAAAAACTCCTCATAATGGACGCAGTTAATCGCTTTACCGGGTCGTCAGTTAGAATGAGCGCGCGAATCCTTCAGTGTATAAAATAAGTGTTGAAAGTTGAAATATCTTTGAATCCGCTCGGTTGGCGCGGTATCTGCGGCCGGCAGCCACTGTCAGCCACTGATAAAAACCACCACACAGGGAATTTCAGAAGACTCGTTCTAAAATCAACCGCCACCGTGCCAAGAGTCTGAGGTCGTAAACGGGGGAATAACTAAATAAATGCTACTTTGTGGTTATATGCTAATAAGCTTGGGCTTTTATCTACTGTTGTAACGTACGTATGTTGTACTGAAAACTAATAACTTTGACTTGTTTGTTATATGGATAAGCTTGTTTGAGATCGAGTGGTTCTTCTGTTCTTGTTTTTTTTGTTAAAACTGAGAGACTTCCTAGTCAACCAGTAGACGGCGCGAGTTAAGCTCACACTGAGTTCACTGGATTTTGTGTTCGAGATTCTGAGAGGCTGGTACGAAGTTAAGTTGGTAGATTATACCTAACGTATGCGAAACATTAATCATCGTTGTTTCGTTTTCCAGATTAATGTTATTTACAATTCAACACGTTTTGAATCGAAAAACCTTGCAAAAAAAAAACTAGCAACCATACCATCTAGGTGTTTTTTTGCAGTTAAAATATTCTGTATACCTACTCATCTTATATGTATTCACAAAAGACGTCAAAAAGCCACCAAATAAACTTATGTACATTTACTAGTAAAATATCAAATGTACCTTTATAAGCTTGTAAGAGGATTACATTTGTTTGGGCTTTGACTTGCTTACTGTTCATATAAAATTAATATTAACAGCACAAATAGGTCCAATTTCAGAATAATGTACTGTTAAAAGATCGTGAAAGTTATGGGGAAAGCTGTTGAGTCTGTGTGAAAAGTTTAGTATAACCCTGTAAGTACAGGTAAACCAGATAAGGCATGTGCTTTAGTGATCTTCATGTTTCCGAATTAGCAATTGAATTGAATTGTGGGGGTTCACTAAGTAGAGTGAAGCCAGAGAGGGAACTATCACATGTTCAAAGCTTCGACAACGGTCGCCATCTATAACTCCATTTTGTTTTGCGTTGTATTATAGAATTGTTAATTCATCATTTTGTAATCATGCCACTACCAAATAAACATGTTTTGCATGGCCGTAACATGTCTTTATAAGATCTTAATCATAGAGTTTTAATTTTTTCCGAAGAAATACGATGCATGATTTCAGAAGCGCATACTTTTCTTGCAGATCTGTTCGTGAATATTTGATGGTTCCCGCGGGAAAGTCGGCAGGAAGGAGTGTTTGCGCGACCGCTAGTCAGATGTCGCTGCGATCGACGATTATCATTTTATTGCGTTCCGTAACTTTGTATAACAAGTTACCAACTATTACTGAAGGAAAGGAAGTTTTATTGTGTTTGTGGAATTACTTTAAATTACATTGGCACGTGAGAGGTAGCTGTGTTTTGATTCGACAAAAAGCTGACGTGTTTTTGTGTAAAAGTTAGAAAATTGCGAATGTGTCACCATTTAGATAGTTAAAGATTTGTTAAATTTGCAGAGTGTTTGTTTGAATAAACTTATTAATGAAAGTAACAACATGACACATATAACACCTGCATTCGATACAAAATACTCTACGTATTATATTGACTAAGTTATGAAGAACTTTGATCTCAATAACCTAGCAAACGGATGCTGTAGAATATGAACCGTCCCATTCAATTTAAAATATTTCTCCATACAAATTCGCGGACGATCGCTAGTGAATGAAATTCATGAAAGTTGAAGCGCATTCCTGTGAAAAGCTCCCGAATTCTACTTTCAGTTTGTTCCAGTTCGCAACGATTATGATTCTATTGGATTATAAGTTATCGACGCCGACGACTCCACGGATTTACATTTTAATTTATTTAAAAGTGAAGCCGTTGTGTTGAGGGGTTCAAATTCAGTTTTAAACGGTACTACGGGTTGTTTGTTTAAGATTATTATAGTAAGAATGGCTGATCCTAACTAATATTATAAATGCGAAAGTAAGTTTGTTTGTTACCTTTTCACGACTAAACGGCTGATCGGATTTTAATGAAATTTGGCAAGAAGATAGATTTCAACCTGAGGAAGGACATAGGCAAAAGGAGCGGAGCAGCAATGAAAAATGTTGCGAAAACGGGGAAAATGTGACGCAGACGAAGTTGCGCGGGACAGCTACTTTTAAATAAAGGAAGATGTGTTTCTAAAATCCATCTTTTGCGTCAGTTAATCTTTACACAGAATAAACTGTGACTAAGATATAAACTAAGTTGGACAGTTGGATAACTATCGGGAGGAAATGACATAACTGACAGTTAGGTGTCACCCAGATACCAATTAGTGAGATGAACAAATATTAAAAAAAACGCCTGCAAGAGATAACTACACAGAATTCAATTAACAAACAGGGTTTATAAAAATTTAAACTGTTTTAATAAAAGCACCACTATTAAAACACTCCCGTTTTTATTAAAGCGGTAGTTTTATTCCTGCATTTAATAATTGCCCTTATCGCAATGCACTACGGTTTACAATCCAAAAACTGCTAATCAAAAGTATTCAGCAACGATATTCGTGAAACGACCGAAAACTAATTTCAAATATTTATAAGCACCTACAACCCGGCTGCCTAATTTAATTATTAATCGAAATTCGCACAATAGGAATGAAACAAAGCCACGTTAATCTGTGCAAAACACGGTCTCATATTCAATTATGTCCGAAACAAGCGAATACGAAATGAGGCGCTTACCTATACGAGTGTGCCTATAAAAGTTTAACAGGAACGTTGAGCAGCAGAGAATCAATTGGCCCACTGGTTTATTGGAACATCTGTGGCGTGAATATTTTAGTCTGTGTCGCGTAGCGGCGCGATGTACGGTATCTCCCGCCATTCGCGAGTACGGTGTGTAGGCGCGCGGTCCTCTGCTACGGCGTAGAGGCGCTACGGCTACGCCATCGGAAAGTATTTCGCGGGTGAACTTTTGTGTTGAATAGTTTATTATGAGCGTGTGCTACGGGATGTTGGCTGGAGGAACTTGAACATTGAGTTAGTGGCGCCGATAGCAACACGATACCTGTAAGTGTATTGTTATGTTTGTACTGACAGCGCCTGACCACTGACCTGTCCACATCACTTACGGAAAAATATTTTGTGGGCTTTTCTGTTTATCAAAGGATACTACATAGACAGTAGATGAGTGTGAGATGATTTATTGAACAATAAATCATCTCACACTCATATCAATTGTTTGCCGATATGAGATATTACATCAAAGTCGCAACTGGAACTTTCTTTCTAGCTTATAAACACACTTTATATTAGTATACCACATAATTTGATAAGTCCATGTCGAATTTATTATTGTTTACTAATAGCGTTAACTTTAAAAACAAACATTTTGAAACGTTTATTTACGTTTATTTCTTGCATAAAACGAACAAACCCTTACTTTAACAACTTCCTGAAAAAGACAAAACAAAACTATTAGCCACAATTAAAAACCAAAAATGAAGTAGAAAGGCTTTGGAGACAAAGTAGTTCAGTGTTTAAGTCGCGTTGAGTTAACGCGTCCACTTCCGCGGCGGCCGGCGGCACAAAAGAGCACAAAATAAATGAAAGCGATGTTAGTGCGGTCACTTGCTGCGCTTTATAGTTGCCGGGTTACTACGGTCGAGGAACTGGGGAATCTTGATTTTTAGGAAAGAATTACGTCTAGTACGTAACTGCAAACTGCGACTTTGAATCGTCATCATTTTTCTCATGTCCTATGTTACTTGGAGCCAGTGCAGCCGCGCATTTTAGAAAGAACTTTGAGTGATAATGATTCGTTTATGTTTCGTTGATTGAGGCACAGGGTATGGTATCCCGACTTTTTATGCCACTTTCAATCGTGGAGACAGCTGGCAAGAAACTTTGGATGATGAAAGTTATTCTTCTTATATTCTGTATTCGGACATGTGCGATGATGTCTGAAGGTTGAGTATTATTATGTTGAATATCTTCCTATTGAAGGCTTTCAAAATTACTTTCAAGTAGCTCAGCACTCAGTACTTTTAAAGTTTAATCTTTTTTATATCAACCATACTATTAGAATTACCAGCTACTAATAGTAGCGGCTACTTCTTCGCATTATCGATGTGATTCGTCAAATTATATTTATCATGTTATATTATTTAGTTCAGCTCCAGCAAATAATAACAACAAACACAAAGTGTTGCTACAAATGTAGTTGATGTGGAGTTGTGTGTGAATCCGTTAAAACAAAGTTCTTTTTCACATGCTGAAAATATTGGTTCTACAGATCGACACAGTTAACAAACTATAGCAATTTCATGCGCTAGTTTTTCGGACGTCCCAAACTATATTCGTATCAATCAACGACTCGTGCTGAATTCGTAGAACAGCAACAATTCGTATCGTGTCGTGTGACATGACACTTGACGTATTAAACGTTGTTCAGTTGGTCTTGACAATGAATATGCGTCACTTGAAACTTAATGAGACTTTCTTTGAAGTTGATTACGTTTGCGTTGTATTCGAGGGGTTTTACTTGTAATTATGAAAATGTTTTTTAAACATAAGACATGTTTGGTGACAGATAATTTCATATATTATCGTCAGAGTTTCAATATTGTTTATGGTTTTTTAACAGTTTTACTTTATTTAGTGGCATACAGGCTATGTATAGGCTATTCAAATTCAACAAAAAGCAACGAAATGGCTGATGAAACATTGACGACATTGATGAGCAGTTTAGGCACTTACTTGAAGAACTTTGAAATAAGTCACAAATGTTTACAAACTTTTAAAAATACATACAGCGTCCAGACTGCCATGCTAGTTTGGAGTAGGTATGTGTGTCCTTTTTTTCTACGAATGGGAAATCATCAAATTTCAATGACACCTCCTGCTCTGGGTGGAGCGGAAGGGAGTGTCAGACTTGTACTGACTAAAACCCATCCTTGTGCCTGGTTAGCCCTTTGTGTTCCAGAACAGCGGTATCTCATTCGAACAGTCGCGCAACCCCGAGGTATGTGTCTCCTTCCACAATTTTTATTGCGCCCGTTTTCACTAATACTAGGCGACACTAAAATAAATGCCCAAATGAAAGCAAAACGCTCGGCTCATCGCTTCATGAAATTCCAGGTGTCGCTTAGGTTGGTGAAAACGGGCATTAATCTTAATCCGAGACAATGTCTAAAATGTAATAATCTTCAGTACAAAGACGCTCATCTATTACATATCTTCAGAATTTATTTATTTATTTAGAACATGGAGGACTTACAGCTAATAAAAACAAACAAGAAAGGGAACAATAGTCACCAGACAGCCAATTACAAACCCTCACGTATAGACATTAAAAATTATATATAAAATATTATATAGAATTAGAAATTATATGTATAATAAAAATTAATTTTGAGCAAATAATAAAAACAAAAGCATACAATTTAGTCTTAATAATTATACTGAAGGTCGATTTTGGCAGTCATTTTAGCTGCAGTGCTTTTACTCTGCCGAAATGCTCGAAGTTTGTCCCTTGCATTTGGTTCATATGAAATCACGCCTGTATTTCCCCGAAGCGTTAGACAGAGCTGTAACTGTAGTTAATTTGTTGGCAGGTTGGCCCAACGTTCGTCCAATATGTGGTCCAACACGCTCCCCGCGTTGCTCCTGATCGTCGTGGCCGGTAAGTACATAAAGATTAAATATAAAGATAAAAATGCAATTATTTGTATAACCATGTATAACATGATACATAGATATGCACATATGCATGCCGATTTATTTATTTTTCTAACATCTTCATTAAAACGCTTAACATTCGGAGAAGTTTTATAAATTGCATATTTATCTTGCTTTCCTAGGAAAGAATAATATTAAACGACCAAATGAGCAGTCCCTGTGAAATAAGTATGAATATAACTTAATGTACCCAACATTACGTTATCATGGAATACAGAACTATGTTATAAATTCTGCAGGAAACAAAACACAATTAGCAAAATTTTTTAATACCACAATATAATTATTTTCAAAAATATTATGAGAATATAAAAAAAATCTGACGACAAATACAACGACATTAAAAAGTTTTTAATTATAATACAACATCGATCGCAAAATGGCAACCCTAATACTGAACTGATAGCAGTTCAAAACTTAGTCAGGATAACTAAGACATTTTTAGCAAACTGAGGACACAACCCCTGGTGAGGCCGTAATTTTGTCCTGCACTCCAAGAAGCTACTTACCAGCGGGCGCGCGTGACTCGCCTCGACGGCTGCTCTCCACACAATTACTAAATGGGATGAAGGTACGCTGTGTGGAGCGGCCTCGTCGAGGGCTTCGAGTGGTCTTTTCAGTTTAATTGATTAGTTCATCGGTTGATGGCAATTAGGTGCGGGCCTTAAATGTTGTTAAGCAAACACTCTTGGACGCTGTCGGCCTGAGGAGAGTACGTTTCTGAAGTTTTACTTAAATTTACCAAAAGATATTTATAGAAGTGCGTTAAAATAATATTCACAGCAATATATAACTTATTCGAAATCTTATCTAGACTCATATTGATCTGTTGCTTCATTTGATAATGATTTAACTTATATGTAGGGTGTGGAAAAATAAGTTTGATTTTAAGAACTGCAGCCGAAAGAGATTGAATAGGAGATAGATCGTATTACAAAAGTATAATTTATTATAATATCTTTCTTGCAACGTTCATCTGTTTAAAATCCAAACATTTTGCTATCAACCTCTCAGCTACCATTCTCCTGAAGCGGTCACAAACACGTATAACATCACATTTCCGCTGCATCCAACGATTCATTCATCAATCCTGATTTATAGTTGGACACGCTATGCTGAACAAACTTCCACAAAACTGCCACAAACGGTAATCAACCTTAATACCAAGCAATAAAAACGAATGCGATGGTATTAAAAGAGTTTGCTGTATCATTGACAATGAAATAAGAGCTTTAAAGGAATGGTAATACGGTTTGATTTGGAGCGTAAGGGTGTTATTGCGGCCATTAAAACAGCGTATTCATATTGTAATAACTTGGAATTGTTTTTGATAATTCAGTCAGTAATGGACGCGGCGTTAGGCGGAATATTGTCAACGAAGCGATTTACATAACCTTTTGTAATCGGTATCACAATGATCTGGTCATCCCATTTACATTACACTGGATGTTAAAGTTTGAGTGCTGCTTCAGCTCGATCTATGAAATCTGTAACGAAACGATTATAAGTTAGATACTTAAAATAAAAGTACTCCTACAGTGAAATCATTTTTATGGTTTTATGCAAAGTTTTGTTTAACTGTTATCCAGGCGCACAGTGGAACGAATGTATGGGAGCGGTTGGACGTAGACATGTCCGAAAAAAAAGAGTAAAATTATGCCAAACTAATGATGCCATCTTATTCGATTACTTAATGCCTTCATAACTTGTGGTGATGAATTTCTTCATAACTCCCATATTTCGGGAGTAATTTGAGAAAATGTGAAATTTTACTATGAAAATGAGTGTATCGAGCTCTCTCCCTCCTGATTCCGGGCTTGTTTCAAGTAGCGGTCTCTAATATCATAATGCTAATACTAAGAGCTATATTTAATACTAAGACACATAGTGCGCCAAATGTGCACTTTCTGGGATAAAGAGTGATGTTTATTTTATAACACAATTTTTTTATTTTTTGTTTATTTTGTTGATTAAAACCGTTTTTCTAAAGGTTTACCTTATTACAATAACATTTCTGAGCAGCCAATTAGAGAAGATATAAGCTAATTAGGATATATAATTAGGGACTTAAGGTTTACATATAAAACTGATGCACTAATGATTACTGATAAGAACATTGCTATTATTTAATTACTAAATGGCTCTTAATACACTAATTTAGCATGCATCATTTACTAATTATCACAATAACTAATTACCTTGCAATATTTAACAAAGGATACCTGGGATACCTGGATTTTATATAAATAGGTCACTATTAGTAACTTTAAAATCAGTGTTGATTTACACCTCGTTGTATCCAAGCTAATCTCGCAATGTATTTTCCAAATTTTAATACAAATCTTGATATTCACGTTGCTTTATGCGCACGCGCACATAAAGATTTACGCGACTTTAACTATTTGTTCAGTGTTTTAAAAGATAACAGTTGTGTTCAGTTATGTGAAAGTGCTGAAACAAGTTTAAAAGACTGGTGTCGTCGATTTTGCTACCGCATTTATGCAAAATGGACACAGTCTGGAAGAAGCACAGATAAGTTTCGGAAGAAACATGAGATTTGGCTACAGGCTGCAATTCAATGGCCGGAATTACAGAATGAAAATATGGAACCTTCTACAGAAAATATAAGTGACGTCATCGAGCCCATAATTTCTCCTGCTAAATCTAATGCTTCAACTTGTACACATCCTAGTCCTCGTAAATCTTTTGAGGACCTTAGTAACCGGCAAAAAAGAAGACGCACTGAAGATAGTCTTTCATGCAGCAGTAGCAGCGCTGAAATTATGTTTTCGGCCGAAAGGGCGCTTCAAAAGGCAGGACAAAGCGATACAGCTTATGTTATGAAATACTTGACGGAGAATCCAGAAGAGGCCTCAAAAATCAAAGCCTTCATTGAAGGTAAATCAATTCAGGTACGGGAAATATCCCCTTTGAAGGCATTGGCTCTTTATGTATCGATGAACTTATCGAAATGGCGCTATAACACTCTTCGGGATTTCAACACTCAAGAAGGAGCTCTTCAATACCCGAGTTACTACATGTTGGTTAAAGAAAAAATTAAGTGCTATCCGGCCAAAGAAGATCTCACAGTTACAGAGAGCTCTGCAAAAATCAAATTACAAGCCTTGATGGATTTAACCTCAAGAAGACTTATTAGGTCGTTAGAAACCCCTGTTGATCCCAATCAACAGCTCGTATTGACCAGCAAATGGGGTTTTGACGGATCATCTAGCCAAAGCATTTATCATCAAAGGACGAGTGAAGATGAGCAAATCGATCTTGCTAGTAATTTTATGATTAGTCTTGTACCACTGCGGCTCGTCTCAAAAGGTGTAACAATTTGGGAAAACGAGCGACCATCTTCCACTTCATTTTGCCGGCCAATATTGTTTAAGTTTATAAAGGAAACCAAAGAAAATGTGCAGAGAGAGATGGCTGAAATCGAAGCAGAGATTGAAGCCTTAACTCCATCCACCATCACTGATGGAATTAGTGTCAAACACCAACTGCTGTTGACAATGATTGATGGTAAAATTCATTCCATTATATCCAATACAGCAGCTTCAGTGTGTGACATATGCAAGGCTTGTCCTAAAGAAATGAATAATTTAGAGTTAATCAAAGATAAACACGCAAACGAGGACATGTATAAATATAGCTTAAGCACCCTTCACGCTTGGATTCGCTCAATGGAATGCTTATTACACATTTCCTACAAATTAGACATAAAATCATGGCAAGTAAGGGGTGATATAGCAAAAAGGCAAGTTGATGACAGGAAGAAAAGAGTTCAAGAGGCTGTAAGAAGAGAAACGGGCTTACTTCTCGATGTTGTGAAACAAGGCAGTGGATCCACCAACAATGGCAACTCGGCAAGGAGATTTTTTGAAAACTACACTAAATCTGCTGAACTGACCGGAATAGATGCTATGCTTTTAAGAAAAATCTGTGTGATCTTGCAGTGTATTTCATCAGGAGAGAAGATCAACGTAACTAAATTCCGAGAGTTCTGCTTTGATACTGCTAAGCTTTACGTGGAGTTATACCCATGGTATTATATGCCTTCTTCACTTCATAAAATTTTAATGCATGGGCCAGACATAGTTCAGAACATGTCAATTGTGCCCATTGGTTTTCTATCCGAAGAGGCATCTGAGGCTAGAAATAAAGATTTTAGAAAATATAGAGAGGGGCATTCTCGAAAGCATAGCAGTATCTCATGCAATGAAGATATTATGCACAATCTTTTACTGTCTTCTGATCCACTTGTTACAAGTATCCGTCCAAAAGGAAATAAGTTTGTAAAAAAATCTTCTTTTAAGGAATTTTATGAGCTTACGGATTCTGAGAAAAGTGATATCGAATTTGTTAACATAAATGATTTAGCGGACATCGATTCTGAATTTGAATTAATTGATGATGATGATGATGACGAAGATAATTAAATGATGTTATTGTTTTAAAATGTGTAACTTAGTAAATTAGAGCTTACATCTTAATTATTTATTGTACTTTTAATGAAACTAGGTAATTTATTATCAACTTACTTAAAAGTCATACTCTCATCAGTTCTTGTGAATATTTTTGTTAATATATATTTCTGTATATATATAATATATTTATAGACCTCTTAATAAGTCTGTCTGCGGTTTAAAGTAAATACAAATGGGGAAAAAACGTTTTTTTTTTTTAAATTTTCATTTCCTTTTATCCCAGAAAGTGCACATTTGGCGCACTATGTGTCTTAGTATTAAATATAGCTCTTAGTAATAGCATTATGATATTAGAGACCGCTACTTGAAACAAGCCCGGAATCAGGAGGGAGAGAGCTCGATACACTCATTTTCATAGTAAAATTTCACATTTTCTCAAATTACTCCCGAAATATGGGAGTTATGAAGAAATTCATCACCACAATTTATGAAGGCATTAAGTAATCGAATAAGATGGCATCATTAGTTTGTCATAATTTTACTCTTATTTTTCGGACATGTCTACGTCCAACCGCTCCCATACATTCGTTCCACTGTGAGGCGTGTTAAAAAAGCATCTCTGGTTTTATATCCTTTTTCAAAATCGATTACTACAAACCATTACATATTGCTTCGGTTAGTTATTAATACGCTGTGTTAGAAATGATCTCCTGTATTTGTATCAAGGACGCTTAATCATAATACCCACATTGATAGAGGTATCGCGGCGCCAATCTATACTTTATGTATCTTACATAAAACATATTTAATATCTCTCAGAAGTGGCTCTAGGCAATGTAATAACAGTGGCATGGGTTTATAAATTAGGTAAAGCTACCATTGCTGTAGTTGAGAAAACGCTAGGCAGATGATGATGGATATACTATAATTATGATAATTATTTTCAAGCAAAACCAACCAATGGTTTTGGTTGAAAATGTGTTACTGAAAAGTGTTATAAGCAAAGAGATAATCATCGCAAATTCGACTTCATAAAATTTCTGACTTCTATTCGAAAGTTCTAGAGCAAATCGACATTCCATATCATACATAATTCCTTACACATCAGTGCAGAATCGTGGACACGTGAATAAAAGATGTGGCGGTAATAAATATTGGCATTACAAGCCGCGGGACAATCTGCATGTGCATTAGTATATAAAGTGGGTGTCGGCGGAGAGTCATGTCGTGTGCGTGATAGTGTGGCCGCGGCTGAAGGTGTACGCGGAGGCGGGAGCGGGTACTAAGGAGATAGTTTTAAAGAGTTCATTTTGAGTGGTCTTAGAAAAACCGTTAGAAGTTATAGGTTGTTACAGGTAGGTAACTGTAAACAGGACAGCCATTGTTTTTCTTTCTTGCAGCTTGCGGTACAGAGTTTTTAAGAATCTAACTTCTGAGGAGGTGGGCAATTCTCGCATGGGAACGTATCATCGGAATAAACATGTCATACACCAGATTATGTTTTATCTTTGTGCCTAATTTCTAAGTGTCACAGTAAAATGCGTTCAGCTGTTGAGACGTGAAAAGGTCACAGAAGCACAGACAGACAAAAAATCTTAGTCCGGAATAATATTCGAGAATTTTGTCTTTTCATAAGTCATATTCGTAAAGGCTTCGAACATTGAGGTAACCTGTGTAACCGCCAAACGCTCATAGTTTCCAGGAATACTTGTAAACCCATGTCACAATCGTGTAGTTAGAACGTGTCGCAGAGAGATTGGTTTTAATATTAAAGGCTTATATCCGCCTCGGAGGTGCTCGGATTGTTCTCCCGTGAATGGAATGCTCTACATGCACTTAATGTGGAGGTTCCTGCAGAAGGACCACTGCACGATACGTTGCTGAACAACACACAAATTAAAATAAGAGGTCCTATGAAGTATTCCATAAGGTGGAAGCAGCCTCGGAGTCTAGTAGCGTCTCATTTTGCCAGTTTTTTGGAAATAATAGGAAAGAAGACCATGGTCATCATCATCAACCAGGCACAGATTTAGACTTCAGGCTTCTATTGAGAAATTCTTCATGGACAACTTACTGATGGTTTGCTGGAACTTGGGTCTGAACCCAAAACTCTTTGCTCAGCACTGGCGCTTGCACCTACTAGTCCAAAGAGGAAGTTACACACAACACAGAATGTGTTCTAAAAGTACGTCAAGAGTACCCAAAGGAACTACAAACGAACTCGCGCAAACATATAGTCTCAGAACAAATACGCACGCACAAATATTTGCCTTACGTTTGGATAGAGCCTACATTTTCCAAAAAATGCGGTTGATGCGATTCCCATAACAATGTTTGGAAATATCTTATAGGTATATATTATATAGATCGATCATGACCGTGACTGTACTTAGGTGTGTTGCGGCAACCAAATAGAGATGTGAAGAAATCTTTAACGCTGCATACGATGTACACCTGACGTAACGCAAATCCTACGTCGCGACGCACCAGCAACATGACGCGATTAACATACTTACTAACAAAACAAAATCTTGACAACCGTATTGGCAACTCATCTGTCTGTTAGGTTGGATGAACCTTATTTTTAAGATAGCACCTGTTTTTTTTTTAACAAAACAAACATGAAGTTAAATTAGAGATAGAGCTTTGTGTCATGCACATAATGTGATCATCTTTTAGTTTTTAAGAGTGGAACTTCTTAATATTGTGCCGTTTTGTAAGTACATGGCGTATTTAATTTTAGAGCGTTTGTTAAATCACGGGAGTTACGTATGCTTGTTACTCAAAGCCGGGAGATGCGCTGTTTTGTTTGAAGTCCAATATAATGGATTCACTCCAAGATTAAGACAGCTCCCAAGTGAAATTAAACCGATGGATAAAACGTATTAAGTCACATTATATACCTTTTGGAGTCTTGGCTTATGTCTTTTGTTCTCTATTGATTTCTCGTCACGTCTTTATTAATTGAACTTTAACTCTTAGTTTTATAGGAAGTTGGTAACTTGATATAACTATTTATCTGACAGAAACAGTCAAGTTAATAGCGCGTTTATAACTCTCCAGGTACGATCCCACAGCGCGCCTGTTCTACACATTTATCCTCTTTTTTATGCGCCTTAGGGAAAATATTGTTTGGCTTATTACGTTATAGTTCAGTCAAGAACTATGCAACGGGTTCCTTTATAAATTAGTCAAGTAAAAAAAACGATTTGTAAGTGACACTATTAATCGTTATCCACTAATGCTTTTCCTGACACTTTTGCCTGAATTTTCAGTAGTTTGTAGTATAATACAAACTCCTTAGTAGATACATCACCACTATATGTTTCTTGTAACTGGAATTTCATCTACCCGTATGAGAAAGACGAATTATGAAGATATTGTGAAGCAAAGGGTTCCCTATCCATTTGCATATACTTTAAAGACCTAATATAATTTGGCTCACTTTTGTTTCCCCAGATTAGATTTTCACATAAAATTGTTTACGCCTATCAGCTTACGCATAGTTTTTTAAAGCAAAATTTATGTATTCATAATAACGATTTAGCTTAAACATTCTAAAGCATAAATTTATTTACGCATAATGATATTAAAACATATTTTTATAGGCATAACAAAGAAGCATAATAATTAAGTAACTCCTAAATTGTTAGACATTAATACACATTTTTTTTATATGTATATTTATTTGTATGTATGTTTATTTTATATAGGTTTTAAGTTTGTTTTAAGCTCTAATTTATTTTTTGTTTGTTGTTCTATCTTTTCTACACACTGTGTCTACATTTCTAATCCAACTTTCCTCTCGCAGGTCTGCTGGAAGAAATTTCTTTTGAAATAAGCAGTACCTTTGTGTTCTTGTATCTTAATGTATTGTCCTGTTAAGTGTTATGTGTGTACATAAATAAATAAATAAATTTTTATACAGTGCTCTAATAAAATTTGTAGGCACTTTAGATAATTTATTTTTTTGAACATAGTTGATTGTGAACATATGTAAGTTTTTTCCCTGTATGAAGTGTGCAAACAAGCATACACCATGCATGCGGCATGCAAACATGTAAACAAGCATACACCATGCATGCAGCAAGCATGCAGCATGCAATATGCCGCAGGCATGGTTTCTGTCACGGCTCCGGCGCTGCGAGGCTCTGGTGGTCCCACGCAAGCTTATCGTCGCAGATGAGTTTTACGCTCATCACTGCAGCTTCGGCTTGTTGGCCAGCCAGCCTCAGCCGCGGCTAAAAACAATCATCTGCTCCTCAGCTCACGCGCCGCCTCGCTCTCCGTGCCTACGCGGGTTTAAATTACACTCTAGGGGTAGGGCAGACCAGACTACGCGGAGTCGGTTTTGCAGCGATTCAGATAATAATAACTGCAGCTGTCCATGCAATATTTCTAGGAAATTATTCCTAGAAATATTGTAATTAAGGGGTGAAAGGTTAACTTTGTAATAAAAGTCATTATAATGAGGGCCTGGCCGAGTCGCTGTTTATCAAAGAAACAAATAAACTTATTCTGGGAAAATCTGGCAGTAAAAATTGTGTCATCTACTGACACTACCCAAAACCCTCTGGACGCATAAATTAAAACCCATGAGCAAAACATATTCATAAACATAGAAATGTTTATACAAGTGTATCATATTGTGTCAAGAGCTGTGACTGCATCTCTACTACCTATTGCATATTTCCTGAAACTTGATTATCAACCCTGTTTACTGGCTGTATTGGAAGCTAGGTTATTGAAAGCACTTTTAATTAAAGATCACTAAAGGCCTCTCATGAAGCCTAGAGTGCTATCATGTATCACTTCACTCAGCTACATAGGTCTCGTGTAATCACCCCATACGGTCGTATAAAAGTACTGTCGAGTAAATTTTACGTAATCCCAATCGCCGGACGATATTTAAAAAACAGAACCACTAATGATTTTTCTGTCATTGAAAAAATGCACGAGATTTTTAAAATATAAATTTTAATTCCGACATTCCGTCCGTGCATCAACATATCTAACACGGGCAGTCAGTGCGAATATCAAAGCTTCGCGGTTTTATCGACGGAAACCCCACCACCCTGAACCCCTACGTTCACATAACCGATGTAAGTAGAACCCTCCTCTCGCATTACATGACCACATCGAGGGCTCCTACATAGTTGGTACACCGTATGTTACATTGCCCCACTTTTTAATTACATGCATCATACCGCCCGACTGCAATTTTAAAAAGGATTTCGAGGTTTTATGCTATGAAATTGTGTTCATTTCTTTGTTTCATTTGGAAATATTTTAATATGTTTTATACTTGTTTAATAACCTTCTGGATTAAGTTTTCGGCAGTGGAATTAAGTTGATAATTTAATTATAACCTTTATATCAATTAATAGTTGCTTGTTGTGCTGACAGTTACAATTATTTTCAGAGGAACCAGTTCAGAATCAGTTAAATCAACGCTTATAAGAAAAAGTTAATAATTACTTTATAAAATACAGTTTTATTAAAATCTCGAGACTTAATAAGGACCTTGTGGCTAAATAATTAAAGTTCCTCGGGGCGATCTTAAAGTTAAGCGGTGCTTGGTAAGGTTGGTCCTTGGATGGATGACCATCCATTACATACCGACTTTTCTCCGTGCTTCAGAAAGCTATCTAAGCCATTGGTCCCGGCGATCATATGTGTATCTTTGATCGTCGTTACATCTAACTAGTGGCCCGAAAGACTGACAACCAGTCTTACCAAAGGGTATTACCCAGTACTAAGTGGGCTGTGGAGCAGCGTCCAGTTAGACTGGAAGGCGAACTCAACATAGTTGGGAAAAAGCTAGGCAGTTCATGACTGGTTAATCAAATTTTCCATAGACAAACCGTGAAAACGGTTTTGTGGGGCATAGTTCTTAAATAAAGATTTGTATTAACTTTTTTTTTAAAATAAATTAATAATAATAATAAAACAATCAAAATTTCGCTGGAGAAAAAATTGAATGGCAAAAACTAATGATTTAATTCAAGTTAACCACCCCAAATAAACTAATGCTTGGGTTTACTGGGTATTAAGTGATAGAGCAATTACGAAGAAATGAGAGGAAAATTACAAAACGTTGGGCGAAGCTCGAATATAAACTTCTTAACCAACGATTTAACGTTAATTTCAATGTATTTTGTAGTAAATCAATTTAACATGCCTTAAACTAGTTTGAACACAACGTTACCCAGGTGTTACGGTGACGTAATCGCGCTCGTCCCTGCGCTGTCAGTTTAAATTAACCGCTCGCACGGACGCCCGTCATGGCCGCCCATCATGGCCGCCGTTCGCGCCAAATATCTGGACGCCATATTGGCACTTAACACAAATACAATGAGATGAGGTTTCAAATCGAAATACTGATTGTTAGAAAATGCAGTGGTCTGTTTATCGTTGAACGAAAACCAATTACAAAAGTAAAAGCTTATTTTGTTTTATAAAACTCGTTGAAGATAACATCTTGCTTTTGAGTTAGTTTTAATTTGAGAATTACGAGTTAAAAGAGATTTACCACCGTTATAAAATGAAATTGTCTTGAGAATATAACGTGCCCTCGATTTTATTAGGTAGTGATTAAGTAGCGTCATTTGGTGCAAAAGGATCAAATGTACAACGTTAGTGCGTCCCGGCAACCGTATGGTATCGCCACAACGTGACCCTTTTCGCACGACCAAGCAAAACGATGCTCATAATTCCCACATAACATACGCGTGTAATGATAAATAACATACAAACTGAAATAAACAAAGTAAATTGCTGAAATTCCCAAACGTCGTGTTTGGGAATTTCACGTATTTCAACTATGCTGGAATAGGTAAACACTAAAGTTATGCGTGAGATGAAAGTAGAACTAAATTAAAGCCAAATACATACAAGTAACTCAGCAATAAAACTTTGGTCTACGTTGGCTCACGTCACATTCATGAAACAAAGTCCCGATGGTTAAAATAGTAATTTTCGGAAAATTGTAAATTAAATTTTCTGAAATTACAATGTAATTTGATCACGACTACTTTTGCTTAAATAAAATACACACTTAACTGTACCTAGTTTTTCGCTGTACTCACGTCATGTGAACCAGGGGATAGCAAGCAGGCTTTCTTCTAAAGTATCAAATTTCTCAAAAAATCTGTCATACGTCTCGGCCAACACTCTCATAAGATTGTTGAATCTTTGGCCAGTTATGTTCAATCTGTGTGAATATTGGCTCGGGTCAGCGTGATAGATTAGCGGCCGCTGAGGCGGAACAGAGACGCTCCACGCTGCTGGCGTGGTCTGATCGATACCAAGAAGCTGATTATGTTTGATAGTAAGGTATGCTAGGAATTATCTGAAACTTCATCTGTGAAAAGGTGCGGTCAAATTAAACGGACCAGTTGAAAGACAATAAATAATACTGAAATATCATTTTGTCAAAGAACTGTGTTCACAGCCACCTGTCCGGTTTGCTCGGTGTAACCACACTTCAGGAAAGGATATTAAACCCTACCAGCCGGTAGATAGTACACCGTGAGGGCGGCAGCCACTAAGCCTTCTTTATGTTGGGATGGATATTGACACTAAAATTATATGACAACAATAGTATGACGATTTCATAAAATTTACACATATTAATTTGAAAATTTGACTTTGATTAATTTGAATTAAAAGAGAGAAAAAAAGACCAATCTATTAAGATTGGCATATTTTATTCTGTTTCTTTTGGTAAAGGTTCCAGAGATTTTTATCTCATTCATATTAGCATTTCAGATGAATGGGCATAATTCATACATAGCGATATTAAAAGACTATAATCCTGACTCCCCGTGTCCAGTTTCAACAGTTACCTAATCTCCAATATAATCGAGGGCTCGTTATATTCAATCAATGGGAGCAAATATTCGAAGGGTCACGCGGTGATGATGGATCTTCGCCAAGGACGTGACCACCGCCGTGATTGATGTCATGACCGCAATGTTGACATTTTGATTCAGGAAATAAAAGCATAGTATAAAAATAATAGAATTATAATAAAAGCACGATCAATAAATCTAATAAACACACCGCGCCCTTTTCACATAAGATTTGATCTTCCACTAGCTAGTTATTTTGAAAACTGAACAAATATCAGCAAAGGGTCAACGGCGTGAAGGATTTATTTATTTATTGGGTAGACCAACCGCAATACATACTATTTATTTCAGAAAAAGGATTCTGCGAGACGCGACGGTGTCCACTGACCATGGGTCATGCGTGACTGATGTTGGAGAACCTATTGAGCAATTCACAACAAGTTTTATAATTTCACCTCTGAAATTGTAAATTAACGCAAAGCGAAAACAATTTCGGCATTTATGATTTTTATGAGAGAGAAAACAAAGTTATAAATAGACAAAGCCGGCTTCAATCGCTCTGAACTGATTCGTGTCTTTCATACAACGATTCGTGCTATATATTGCTGAAGTTTGAATTTGATCGTGTACAAAGGTGATATTGAATTCCAGTTGTAATCCACAAACTACTTTCCACAATTGGATGAAGCATTGTCCCTCCATCGACACATAGCGTGTCTTTCGTGACGGACTTAACAAACTGGTTCGTCGATGTTATGCTATTTTCTCTGAACGTCATTCGTGTAACGATGTTAGATATTGCACGAGACTCGATTCTGGTGTCGTTGTTACAGTAAACTATTTTGTTTTTTAGTCCACTCAAGCATTACCTAAGAGTATTCAATTAACTTGGAAATTCTGAAATAAAACCACACTATTAGCTTTCATATCGAAATTGCATAATTATTTAGCATTTTACCGAATGTAAGTAAAGTACAGTAATATATTATGACATTAAAACAAGTGACGCAAAGTAATGCCTGATAACTGGTGTCACTTTGTTTCGCAGACAGAAGTTTCACAGAATTTCGTTTCGCAGAAAATGTTTCACATAATATTTGGTCCTCGTATTTTTTTTTCGAATATTTTTGTTTCAACTACTGTTTACTTGAATAAAACATATTTTACAGAAACACATTTCAATAAATTTTATAATCAATTTTTTTTATCTAACAAATTTATCAAAAATTAGAATTACTTTTAACGAATATTGTTTGTTCGATGTATGTTTCCATGGTATTTTATTTCAACGAAATTGTTAACCTTAAATTAAAATGTTGTCCTTAAAAGTCAATATGTATATACTACTACAAAAGTTAGTGACAAAAACGAATGGCTGCAAATCAGACTCCATGTAGTCTTGTTTGCCCCTACACTGTAATTTAAGCCCGCGTAGGCGCGGAGGTGAGGAACAGGTTAATACCATCTGCGACGATAAACTCGCGTGGGGCCGCTGGAGCCCCGCAGCGCCGGAGCCGTGACAGAAACCATGCTTGTTGTATGCTGCATGCTTGCTTGCACGCTGCATGTTGGATGCTTGTTTGCATGCAACATGCTTGCTTGCATGCTGCGTGCAACAGGCATGGACACCATTGGTGAGAATAACAAGAATATTTTCCTGCTTGACAAGAATTTAACCGCATTATTTTTGTAAATGCGGTGTTGTAATTTTATAGGAGGGTATGTATTTTTAAAGGTATGAGTTTTAGAAACTGCCACTCAATAAAATTTTATTCTTTGTAATAAGTTTCATGTGAAACAAACAATATGTGGATAAAGAATATTTGATTTGTTATTCTATGATATGAATATTCTAACATTAAACTTTATTTGAAACAAAAATCGATTATTTAAATTTCTGCAAAGTAAGTATTCTGCGTATTGATTATTCTATGAAATGATAATATGAGAAACAATTTATGTGAAACGAAATTCGATGAAACAATTAACGGTGAATCAACGCACAACCCTGATAACTAAATATAATTATTATGAATCCAAAAACATAGAAACAGATCGACACGTATCACCAGTTCGATAAACCAAGCGTTATTGATGAATAGTGACGGTTCTAGTCGCGGCGACATTGTCCCGCTGATGGCTACGGTGATCGATGACATCGGCACTGTGTTGGCACGTCACTATTCGGACATAAGACAGTGTGACGTTAGAAAAAGTAACGTAATGATGTCGAATGAATGGGATTATAACATAATGGCCAAGATAGGATAATGACTATGGCAAGTGATGCAGGACATTTTGTCACGCTGATGACTAAGAGTGATCAATGCCTTTTGTGATGTCATCAAACGGCGATTAGTAGATTGTTAGATATAATAAAATTATGATATGGAAAAAACATATGGTCAAATGCTTGAGATACATTTGTCTAAACAACTGCCAAGCCTGCCAAGCCCAAAGCCTCTCAACTAGATGGATTTTACTCGATATAGTCCAGCCTTACGTGTTTACATAGATGATCGATTGGTTGGACGACATGCCGTAACGTCACAATGCCTAAGACATAAGTTTTAACCATCAAAATATGGCCATAGAGGCATAATTTATGGTTATGGAATATATTTCTTACGAAGGTATTTGAGAATGATCTGGAAGGACACTGTTGGATTATTAATTTTTATAAGAGAACTTCAAGGTGATCGATATAAGGGATTAGGTCGCTCGCAAAATTATTTTATTTTAGGTTTGGTCCTATGATATATTGATCATCATGGCAAAAGCGTATTTGAAGGGAAATTGCTATCTCTTAAATAAATTAAAATAGCAAGTTATTTGTAATAATAGACATGCGGTGAATTAAAGCGCTCTCGCTTTAAGCATATCCTATAATAATGGTGGCCTTTATAATATAACTGTCCAGACTGGTGCCATTGCACAATCTGGTTACATCAGGGTTTCGCGTCAGCAGAACTAAAACGCCAAACTCAAGCTCCAGCTGATTGGACCGGCACGCCCGTTAACTCCAGAGAGTTGAAAAATACAACGGGGTATAAAGTACTAGCCATCACAGTGTCATGGATGTGTAATCGTGTATACTTTTGAATCGCCGACAATCAAGTCCAAAATTTTGATTTGTTTATGTTTGTGACCCACTCGCTCTTTAACCACTCTTCATTATTTATATTAACCTCCAAATTGGGAAAAAACGTGCATGATAAGTTCATCCTCTGTGGCCACTGTACGGGAAAATTCTTTGGAAAATAGAACTTTCCCATATGCGTCCGATTCCAGACGCCCCTTTCCCAATTCCTGCTGTTTATTTATAAAGATACCTGATCCGTGGTCGTTGTACAGTTAGACACGGTTATTTATAAAGATACCTGATCCGTGGTCGTTGTACAGTTAGACACGGTTATTTCATCAGCCGGTGCGCCCCTCAATGACTGGCAGTGTGCCTGTATAAAGTCACCTGCGAACAAAACGACAACGTCGCCCATCAGCGCCTGGTTGCCTTGGATGTCTTGCAAGCTACGGTTTAACGCTCAAAAGGACTCCCCGGTCGTACCTCCGGTAAGCAAAGTTGCTGCAATGCCCGACGAAGCCACAGCCAGAGCTATATTGTAGCACTTGCGGAGTTGGGCACCAATGTAACGTGACGGCGCAGTTAGTGTAGTGGCCAAGCGATTGATTGCTGCAGTGCGTGTCGCGGGTTCTATTCCCGCCTGGAAGAAATTTACACCGTCGAGGGCTTTATCCAAAAATTTATTTTGCTTATGGTTTAAACTTTTTACAGTTTTTTTTCTTTTGTCTTTTAAATGGTTAAAAAAAACTAAAACTCATAAAGCATTAAAATAAAACAAATACCTAGTTACAAAAAGTGGGTACCGGTTGGGGATCGAACTAGCGTTGTTTTGAAAATCTCGCAGCATTACAAAATAACAAAATAATCAAAAAAAGTGTATTCTGACTGCGGATTTTGAACTTGCTTGGCAGGGCGCTCGTTGAACCGCCAGGCTACTTTGATAACAAATGTTTTAAAATAGCCGTTCTTTTCCAATGAATTTTATGATAGTTGTCAGTTGTCAAACAGTTAAGGAATATGGACGTAATGCAATATTGCTCATCCCCCTTAGTTATCAGCGCGATAATAAATAGCCTTTGCTATATTCCAGACTTAAATCAATTTTTTGCCAAATTTCATCCGGATCCGTTTTGCCGTTCTGGCGTGATTGAGCAACAAACATCAAAACTTAAGCATTTATATAGTAGTAAGTATAGTAAGCAAGATTATCCAAAAAACTTGTCATTAATTAACTAGTGTAGTAGTAGCACTGTCTTAAAATAATTAGTGTGGACGCACGCTTACCGCTGCGTCAGGAGCTAACAACACCACCCGCGACTCCGCGACCTACTAAGCTAAACGCCGGTGAACGACGATTCGCGCGCTGTTTCGAAACCATTCATTCGTCGTGATTCCATAGTTTTAATATAAAATATATTCCTATATGTGTTTACCAAGTTCTGTGTTTTAATGTTATTATTATACTTTCTACTGATAAACGTTCATTCGGACCCATTAATAGTCCAAAATAATAAACCCTTGAAAAAACCCTTATGCACAAGTCCCAAATCTTACAAAATATAGATAATCAAACAGAATCCTCAGTATCAGTGGACTAATTAGAAATTCAGCTAGCCATGTGCCGTCGCTGGTCTCAGCCGGCTTTGTGCCGATGCCGGCACCGGCCCGGCTGATACCCGGCACCTGGGCCCAGGGGGAGCAGAAACCAACCCCGGCTTATCACGCTGACGGCGACGCACTTCTGCTGTTTGATAATTTTGATTGGCCGACGCATCACCAAGTTTAGGCTCCCCCTGGTTCTAAAGGAGGTATTGCTTCATAAACCGTGAGAGGGATTAGCATTCTCTGCTTAGTGTGTGTAGTTTTTTTTTTTTTACTTTATGTTTTATTTAAATTTTTTTTATTTTATTTTACTTTATCTTTATTATTATTTATCTTTATTTTTATTTTATTCGTCTGTATGCACGTGTAAGCGGGCACGCCCTTTATGTCTGGAGGCTTTATTTATTCTTGAGTATATTTTTCAATATTTTATTTTATTATTGGTGTGTGCTAGCTGACATGTGACATTAATTTGATATAATGGATTCCTTGTTTATATAAACTTGAACACTTTTGTATAGAATCTGGTTCTTCTAACCTAACAGACAGATGTGTTGCTGGGGAGTTTGTTCCGCCACTTCTTCTTCCCAGCTAAAACACTAGGAAGTGGCGAAGGGCGGGCGTTTTGGGGGACTGTCTCTTGTAATTTTGACGTTCAAAAAGTGCTGATTATCAGCCTAGTTTGAATAAATGACTTTTGATTTTGATTTTGATTTTGTCCTCACTCTTGGTCTATTTCACCAGTGCAACTGAACGCGATCACTGAAACTAATTATCATCGTAAGAATCATAGTTTATGTTAGAAGGAGCTTTCCAGCCTAACGTTTCAACCAAGTTATATACATGCTAAGTCTGAGCTTATACACCTATTGGAATCGATGTAAGCTCTGTCTGATAAACTTTTGAAACGAGAAATGCATTGTCGTACACTCAATATCTGTCCACACGTTCATGTTCAAGATTGGGGGTTGGTGACGCATTTTTGGAATCACACACTCTGAGATTTGATAGCCTGAATATAAAAATTCTACACTCATACTCCACGATTAATGCTAATAAGAATCGATACCTTACAATTCCTTTTTGTTATACATCATTCAAAAAAGCCATCAGTCAGTGTTTCGTACACGCTTACATTAGATCCTCAGCTAAGCGGCCGAGGCGGGCAGGCAGGCAGGCAGGCGGTGCGGGCGGGCCGACGGGAGTATTCCCGCCCCTCTCTGTTTGCTTTTACAATGGAAATTATTCCGGCAAGTGTAACGATGATGCGTCCCTGAGGACCACCCGTGATAACGCTCTGGAGCACACTGAGAGGCGGGGGCGGGAGACGGTTGTGAGAGCGATTTAGAAATCTGTAAGTTTGTTTGGAGAAAGCAAAAGAGAGAGAGAGAGAGAGAGCCCAAGTTACATGGCAAATGAGCAGAGAAGATAATGATGAAGTTTGATTTGACAAATATGACTTATAACATTAACAAGTTCCAGCGCACAGATTATTATCTCTTTATACTAATCCATACATGTTTAACTATATCAAAATGTATAACTTCGATTAACAGGATACAATACTTTTGATTAAAGTGCTTTTGTTTAAGTTATCCTGTGCTGATATTACAAAAATAAGAAATAAACGTCCTTATCCCTGTGTTCCTAGAGAATAATCAAATCAAATTTACTTTTATTTAGACCACAGTTCATACCAATTCGATTCATACGCCCAACTTAAATATACATCGTACGTAACTGTAAATAAATTCACATACAAGTCCCACAGCACAGAGAACATTAACTTTATGTAAAACAGCTCGCTTGTGGCACTGTGGGCCCTCCCTTATATTTGACTTGCTGATACCAAGAACAGTTTGATGGGAACTTTACAATATCTGGCCTCGGGAGTGCTGTACGGAGCGATCCACGGAGCGATCCGTGCATTAGTACCTCTTCGATCCGAGATAGTTGCCTTATTGGGAGGCGGGCAAAGTTGCGCAACTCACGGGTAACCGGGAGTGTGGCGCAAAGTTCGCACTTACGGGTTATGGCGCAGATAGCGCGTTAGGGTTGAAGTTGTGATGTTGGTAATTGAGAGTTGAGTAATCATTGGGAGGGTTGTATAGATAGGTTGTGACTGCTTGGTTTAACACGTTTTCGGATTTAACGACTCTTACAGTACCGAATGTTCATGTTTACAATGACAGTGGTATATTATTATTTTGACATGCAGGTAGGGTGTTTGGAAGTATTTTAGTCACTGCATGAATCCTTTGACAGCCTTTTATTCTAAAAGGCGTTTGTAATAGCGCCATAAGTACGACATTCAAAACGTAACTGACGAAATGAGAGTGCTGTAACTTTAATACACTTCTACCTAACCCTTAGGGGCACACAGGCGTGATGTTATGTTATGTACAGACAATGTTATAAATAAAGTGGATCGCTTGTTGTTGTATGACCGCGTGAATCCATTGGATGCGAAAAGTGTAAAACTGGGTGCTATGGCAACGCTTGGGGGAGGCCTATGTCGAGCAGAGGACGTCATTTGGATCGGAATAAGATAATGATGAAGTTTTTATGGAGTCATGGTAGTGTATTGGGCAACTGAGTAGTTCGTAGACCTAGTTTTGTCTCCTAAAAGTTTATTATCGTACTTCATGAATGTTATTTTACTGTAACGAGTTGTTAGTGTGTATGTATGTAAATTGCGTTGTTGTATAATTGTTGAGTAGGTAAACATAGCCCACGCAGTACCAACAACTAGTGTTTGTACTATGTGTTGTTGTACGGCAGGCAACACTACCAACATTAATTATTGCTGTTTTAGAGACTACTAGTACATACTGGCAAACAATTGACGAGCAATTTCTGCTCAATTCATTCCTTGTTCTATAGCAATACAAATCTTTAGATAATTTATTTGAACTAGAATTTAACCACTACTTCTTTTATGTAGGTCACAAATGCAAACAAACTAAGTGCAAGTTTAAAATACATTTTATTGCGGCTGAAACACACCGACAGTGTCATGGAGGTAGCTACAAATTGCAAAACTTAAAACTTCCTTGAATTAGACCTGTCCTTCCAGAATGTAAAACTGTGGTCATAGTTTCATGTACCTACTGGAAACTACGAGGTTGTTGACATGTGGGATGTACTCACATCGTGGGATGTGAGTACATCCCACATGTCGACAACCTCGCGAGCCAGATCTAGATATTTGAATTGCTTATCTTTCTCTGCTTTCCCGAGGTTCTCATCATGCGGGACCGTTATATCAACAATAATTGCGCGACGCTTAATTCAAGTGATCTATCACCACAATGTCAGCCAGTAATTATTATTACAACTTTCTCAAGCTGTACATAATACTTATACACCAAATCTTCAAAACTTTACATGTAAACGTAACCACAACGTTCGAAGAGCTAGCCTCCTCACTGTCGTCCCCTCACTCCTCCATATTGACGGAAGGCAGCAATAAAAAAGCGCTGGCCCGCCGATATTAATGAGGAATGGAGCGATCCGCAGCAATCAAACGCGGATTACAGCCTGCTGACAAAAGTGCTCACTCTTGTTACGCCCGACTTACATTGTGGCTCGTGGTTGCACTCGCGGACATCTACATTCATTCTACACGTTACATGGGGTATTTGACTAATTGTTATAGGATCAAAGGTTGCGGATAAAATGAGAAATAATATCCTACTCTGAGACAAGTAAATCACTTGTGATCTGTTACTAACAAATATACAAGGTGTTGTTTTGCATCCTCGTCCAAATTCAGGAGGTTATCACACAAGACATAAATAATCAATTAAAATTACGGTACCTACCTAGTTAATTATAAAAAAAAACCCTGATTTTTTTGGTTGTTTATGTTTGTTAGTAGTTCAGAATAACCCCCTTAACATGGATTAGGAAGTAAGAAATTATCGAATAATCGTTTGGGATTGTTTGTATTTGTGGAAGCGCGGTTATAGGGCAAGAATCAGACGGCCCGTGTTTAAAACATGCGTGGTTCAGACCTACCGATTTCCGTAAATAAGAAAAAAAAAAATTACCTACTCATTTTATTATTGATTCGAGACGAGAATCATTAGCATAATTACCTCCTTGAATTTGACGAGGACGCAAAACAACATCTTGTAGTATTAAGGCCCAAGAAAAATTATTAATGAAATATGGAATTACTATGCTTATGATACAATTTGTATTACCCATGAAACAATTTCTGTATATAGCTATTACCCTTATAATCCATGAGGAGCAGAGATGTACACTAAAATGAACCTTACTATTTCACTAGTTACCATGTAACACCCAATATCTGACTACGCCATATAATCCCACGATTTTATGTTTTTTAGGCAAACAGGGGGAGTGCAGACCTTGCCCAAAATAACCATGCTCGCAAGGACAATGGTGCGCGGCAACAATGACAGCTCGCAGCGCGCACTCGCTCGTGTGTACAATGCCTTAGCCAAAGTGTACCGGGTCTATGTATGCACGGTACCATTTTCAGCATGCGGAGGCAAATGTGTGCTCGTGGGTTAAATAGATTCTAATTTAAAAGGAAATAGGTGCGGGCTGGTATTTTATTCTGGAAGTTTTAAAATATCTTGTATTTAATCTTATATCGAGATTTGAATAAAATCCTCTCATTTTATAATTTGAGAAAATGGTTTACTACGATAACACGATCACGATACGATATCACGATTATTGATGTAAATTAGGATAGGGACAAACCAGCACTGGGCCCGCGCATGCATATCAGGTCACTCTCGAATACTGCTAGGAGGCCCGAGCCCTGTGTCATATGTCATGTCATGTGCGTTCAAATCCGTGTCGGGCCTAGTTGGTTTTTGTATTTTGCAAATATATTTTATTATAATAATTTATTTTTTTACTGAATAAATAAGTTTAAGTTTGTATTTTTCTTTTAAACTCGGTTTTTAATATTGATCCATTTTTAAAAAGCGTTAATGCTTCTATTATTGGGTATGACGACTAGCAATAATACGGGTAACATTTACACAAGAGTCTTCAATGTGTAAATAAGACGCAGCTCGGTGAAGCGATGGTTCGATCCCGGGTGGAAACATTGAGTTCTTTTTGAAAGTATTCTTTAGATTATTCGAAATGAATTCAATGTTGTAGCAGTGTAATATTTTAAAACATGAGGGCTTAGGAAATACTGACGCTGTCTGTACGGTACTTTTAAAAACTTGAATTTAGGGAAAACCAAATGAAATGCATTTGAGGGTTGATAAAAAGATACAGTAAGTTATATTGTACTTACTTTCGTTTTTATCTATTTTCTATTTAAGTGTCCAATGCGTAATGGGCATTATTACACATTGAACGCACATGTACCGCCCACCCAATATTATGTATTGAGCTCGGATTAACAATTATACAGATAAATTCATTCGTGGCGATATGGTTTGCGGCGACCCGCATATAAAATATTTCATAACGAAATTAAACGAGGTATCAGCTTGTATTACGTTTGTGGCAAATAACTGTGTGTGTGTTCAATTATTATGTATTGTGATATGTCTGCAATAGACCCGTTTGTAATTATCCCGGCCCTTGCTTTTCTGAACTATCTACCTAAGGGTTTCTAACGAAATGCAATTAACTGTAGGTTAAATAACATTAATGCAGGCAGGGACTCTTTACTGTGAGAAAGTGAATATTTATTTTATCCTTAGGTGTATAAAGGTCATACGTTATGTTACATTAATTGATAGAGAAACTGTACTGTACAGAGTACACTAAGGTAGTTCAAAGTTTTCAGTACTGTGCAGGGAGCAAACCTAGACGTTCTAAGACGGCATGAGAAGTCCGTTGTACAGCATGTTACCCCAAAGGACAAGGACTATTAAATAAACACCACACTTGATGCATTGCCTCAGAACACGGGACGTCAAGCATATTAGTCACAGTTGACAGATGTCTAAACGTGTCATGACCCACATAGGTACGTGTAACACGAAATTCCCCAGCAATTACATACCGGGTTAGATTTAATCAAAATATCGTATACATTAAAAGGATTGTGGATGGCTCAAAGCTCGGTCGCTGGGAGAGCTCGGTAATTAATCTAAAATCAATAAGCCCACTCGAATCGAACACGAGTGCTGAGTTTAATGCCATGGTTACTCGTATATGGAATTATTGCGGACTGGCCGAACCGGTATATGTGTATAACGAAGCTATGCTATGTGTGGCTTGGTGTACGATGTACGGGTCGGTATGCCTATAATGTGTATGCTAGATTAATGCCACAAGCTGACGTCAGAACATAGAGCTTCATCGAGTCGAAAAAATACTCAAATTCAACACAGAAGTTACATTATTTAGGAACCACACAAACCCTTTAAAACATTTCCTGTTAGGCTCTGCCGTACGGATAACAATGGAAAAATCCTTCTGAAAAAAACACTGGCAGGTGGTAACTAGAATCCGTTCAAAGCATTTTCAAATCCCGTATTGACAACTAAACGATATTAAATGTTCACAAAGCGGCAACAAGCAGCACGCAGTCAGGATGTCCGCAATTTGACTGCACATTGAAGCGGCGCACAATAGATAGTGCGCGTATTGTGACTCGTCTGAATGCGACTCTTAGAAGCTCGGCCGCTGGTCCTGCGACGTGTTCGGCATTCAACGTTTGTATCGCGACTTGTGCTGGCTTGCAAATTGTTTAGTCGCAAAGTTGCAGACAATGGGCTCGGGGAGTATTGAATGTAATGTGCGCGTGACTCACAGACAGTTTATACTGATCTCTGGAGATAGTGACTTTAAGTTTTATGCAAAATTGGCTAAGTTACGTTGGTACAGTACCTACTGTCGCACCTCATTCAACACTTAGATTGAATGTCAATCACGTGTGACAAAATTAGAACACCAACATAATACTTTGTATGAAGTCATCTTAATGATAAGTTCTCTAGACACAACCTTGTATCCAAGAAATCATTTATTTTAAGTAGGCCAGTTACAGGCACTTTTGAATATTCCAGCAAAGATAAACAATAAAAATGAAGCTACAGTCCCAGTCACAAGACATAATAATTATGAAAGTAGTGTAGTTGCCGATTCCAAAGCGTAGATCTCTATGGAGAAGAATGGGCAAGAAACTCCATGGACATCCTCATGAAAGACGAGAAAGATAAGCAGATCAAATATCTAATACAGCACAATCCTGCCTGAGCTACAGGTAAAGGACATTCTTACATCAAATCCAATAATAGTTGAGCCAATCTAACGTCCCTGAACGATACGGCGTTATACGGCGATTCTCTGCGAGGCTGTGAGTCGTGTATCAATATCTTGAGGCGATGCTCGGCGCCTGCTGCAATTCAAATGGCCTCGCTGACGCAGCGCTCGAAGTCCTTTGACGAATTGCCACCGCGACGCGACGCTGCCACTATCCGGTTATAGCGTAAACGAGTTTAGAAAAATGTACTTACGTAGAATATCAACATGCTTTACTAGCGTAGGTGTGTAATTTTTTTAACTACGACAGTACCGGGTAATCCCGGTTTGGATGAGCTGGGTTAGGAAATAGGTTAGTTTTACGTTTCCGTGGAGTATAACTAAAAATCACCACTAATCACTACATGATTATTATGACCCAATTAGGAGCTGATCAATCGATGAAAATATTTTATTACACACTAGCTTTTGATTTTGCATCGCTCATGTAAATATTGAATTTGACAAAAACCGTCTCGGACACGTGGCGCCATCTATTAACGTTATTGTTATTTTCCTCGGAAACAGTACTATTTTTCGGGATAAAAGGTACCATAAGTCAGTTTGTGTACACCTGACATCATTATATAATATACAAACTATCTGGATGATCGGTTCAGTGGTTTAGGCGTAAAGATTTAACAAACAAACAAAGTTACCTAGTTTCATATTTATGATATTAGTTAGGATAAGCAAATAATTATAGGCACTCATGAAACGTCAAAAGATAGTTACACAGTTGATATGATTGATAAATACATTCTGACAGATCTAGATACTGGATTATACATGGGTCTCAAATAAAGGGATTTAGAAATTGTAGCCGTAATAGTGTTAAATGAAACCAAAAAATGTATTCCACCAAATAAAACAGCAAACAATGAGTGTAAAGGCGATCTCTTAGCAACCCTGCGGATGCCGTCGGATACAATTGTGCCGAGAAAAAGTGTCCCTTTGGTGGTTGATTGGATTTTAGCAATTGTTTGTTCCGGACCGTTCCGAGCCGTTCCCCGCCGGGTGCGGAGGTGAGGCGTCAAATGAAACCGGATTGTGATCAATCAAATGGAATAGATTCAAAGAATGGAACGATTAGATTTTCTAAGTTGTACTTTTTAAAAATCTGTTGTTTCTTAGCGGAGATTTACATTTATTGCTAGGAAAACTATTGTATTTAATAAAGATAACTAAGACTTTCATTTTTCAAAACATACATTCAATGTAAAAGGATTTCTATGTTATAAATATAATTATGATTTAATATAATACATATACTTACAAACTATACATATACCTACATTTATTATTTTTGTAAAACATGTTTGTGCCTGACAGTACATTTGATCAAAAATTACTTTGAATTAAATTAATCGAATCGGGGGCGTCGGGCACAGGTTCCTCGACCACTGGGGGCCTAGGCCACGGAACCGTGTTATTAACCTGCTTGATATTCGTCTTTCTTCTTCTTCGCGTTTATACTCAAGATACGTTGACAACTCAGAAAAATTGACGTAAGAACTTGTTACACAAACATGTCCAAAGTCTTTTGATTATTCATTATATTTTGTAATTTACTTCAACACAGGATCTGAATATTTAGAACATATAGGGACTCTTCGCCTATTTGCTTACTCATAGTTCCTTAAAAGGGTAACGTTTGACATTATGACGTACCTAAACATAGCAAAGACTTAAGAACATTAAACCTAACATTGGACTAAAACACATTTTTACTTTTGATTGGTTTTCAAAAAGTCAGTCTCGTTGCCCTCAATTTGAGAAATAAGATTAATTGTTTGATGGCAAAGAGTTCGACCAATATTGCATGGGACTTAAACATAACGGGGTACCATTAGGTACTCCACCTGACCATACACGGATATATGTACAGGCGTCATGGTATATCGTTATCAATCATTAAAAAATATTATAAATGATAAATCAGGCAACTATGTTTTTAACACCATTTCTAACAAAACATCAGAGAAATAGAACGAAGTTACGAAGTCAACTCCCCGCCAGGCGGCTAGCGACGTGCAAGCAGGTCGCCGGACCGGGCTCAAGCCGCCCATTATTACCTGTCCGACGGCGCCTCGCCGTTTAATGTCATTCAAACCGTTTCCCGGCGCTGACAGGGTTACAGTCTCTACGAAGATTTACTGGAAACACACTATCAAATTACATTAGTATTAATAGGATAGACCTAGGTTTGTCAGGCAAAGTTTCCTGACATTAAACTACGACAAAAATTAATGTTACCATCATCTGCCTAGCCTTTTCGCTACTATTTTGGAGTCGGCTTCCAGTCCAATGGATGCAGCTGAATATCAGTATTTTAAATAAAACGACGGCTTATCTGACAGGAGGATAGTATAACCCTTGGTAAGACTGGTTGTCAGAATTTTAGACCACTGACCACCTGTAACGACAGTCAGAGCTCTTTAAATAACAGCCAACAGTTTAACGTGATTTCTGAAGCACTGAGGAAACTCGGTATGTTATAGATGTTCACCCATCAACCAATCATCCTTGGAAAGCGCGCCATTAACATTGGTAATCGACCAGTGTTGCTGTTATTATTTATCCACGAGCTCCTCATTTGTCAAATGTGTAGAGAAGATGTCCGAAGGGCCTAGATAAGTGGCGATCGGTTTCAAAGCGTCTCTCTCAGGGGTGAAATTAGAAACGCTGATAAAAAGAATGGAAAATCTCGTACCATTTCACCTAACTTGGAATTTGACTCCACCACTTTTATTCAAGCTTTTTGTATTGAAATGTTGGGGGTATTAGGGTTTATTAAATCAGACAACCAACTCGATCGAATGTACTTTATACTGAATAATGGGAATTTATTTTATAATGCGCATTACAGTAAAGTGGTTAGCACTTTACTCTAATGCACTTTAATTAGCTTAATATTACTTATATTCTAAAGGAGCGTACTTACTACGTTATACACTATTACGGAGCATACATACACTTCAGTATACCGAATACATATAAAAAAGAACGGTACATTTGACTTAATTAAGTTACTGCGTTTTATTACAGCTTAGCTCATTATCACCTCACTGCTAAGACGATTATTATCGTTAATTGTAATTAAAGGCGGTAATTACAGTGTTTAATTTGTTCCTGTAACTCAACTGATAAGTGTCGCCGTTATAATTAGTACATAACATCACTCTTGTCTTCTCCGCAGGGTACTACGATACGTGTACTACGATAGACACCTCTGTCTAAGCACAGGTGTGCCTATCGTAGTACACCCACATTACACCAGTTATGCTTGAATACCATTTAAGTAACTGAACCTCATGATATTTACTGGGCACAGCTTCAAATTCCGGGCTACTACTGAGAAATTTCCGATGAAAAGCCAAAAGCAGTTTCCCTGACCTGGGAATCCAACCCAAGACCTCGAGCGCTTGCGACCACTAAACTTATGAGGCAATCTATATCTGTATTATATGGTGACTATATTAGATGAGGCTGTAATACACGTAGGTGCTGTTGATAATGGAAACGTCGTAGCACGGTGGTTGGAATTTCATTAGATTCCTGTCAGATGACAATCACTTCACGTAAACCATATGTTAGATAAAACGCCAGGTATTTTCCGGGCCGTCCCGTGCAGGCGCGAGGCGGTAATGCAAACCTCAACAAAGACGGGCATTACGCGGCGAGGTGGCAGGCGAGGCGGCGAGGGGGATCAACACGTTATTATCTATCGATATCGAGAACATCGACACGGTCGCACCTCTAGCCGGTGGCGCCCGAGAAAAGATTGTTTACAAATTGTTAAGGCGATGCAAGCGTTTGTTTTTAAAGAAAAATCATAGAATAGGCGTTTACGCCTTACGACATTTCATACAAACTTCCAAGTCGTTATTTTCCGAAATGACTGAACTGATTTTGATGAAACTTCGTACACATAAGCAGGATACACAGATCTAAAAAGTTACTAAAAAACATTTTCGAAAAATAGTGTTACAGTTAAATTAGACCAAATTTAAATTTTCTATAGAAACAGAAAATTCCAATTATCTCTTGTTTTAAAACACATTTTGAAAATAATTTTTAGTAACTTTTTAGACCTATGTATCCTGCTTATGCGTATAAAGTTTCATTTAAATCGGTTCAGTCATTTCGGAAAAAAACTACTTGAAAGTTTGTATGAAAAGCGGTAAGGAATAAACGCTCTTAACACGTGTTCACTTTACTAAAATCAGAGTCAGTAGAGTAAGTTGAGACCGACCATTATGTTTGACACCTGCTAGGTTAGTACAAGTTTTCCAAGCTTCTGATATACTTGTAAGCGGAACTTCCAGTAAATTTACAAGAACGGTTGTACTCTAATCTCAAACAAAATGGGTCCTTGACATTTTTGATAAGTTTCTCACATAAATGGTCGCTGTGATGAGATTGCAAGCAGCGTCAATCACGTTAGCTAAACAAGCACTGGTTTATTGAATTCCGTGAGAAAGCAATGACAGGAAAACTGAGACTTTTTTTGAAAAACCTCAAATCATGTGAAAATACAGTGTCTCTAATAACTTATCAAAAGAAATACCTTGCTTTTATTATCTTAACAATGTTTTCAAAAAAAAGAAAAGCTTCCTAACGTGTTCAATTTCCACTAACACTACATGACAAAGCCGATAGAGGTGATCTCTAGCTATAGGTCGGTATCGATACGATCGCACCTTTACGGCGGCGCGGCGTGGGAGATTGTTTACAGATTGTTTGGACGATGCAATCGGCTCACAAGCTAACAGCGGGCGGTGAGAAGAAATACGAGTACAGGGCAACGGTGCCGGTTAATCCTTTAAGTTGAGTCCTCATTACTGCGGATTGTGACTACTGATCGATGAGTTTCGTTTAGCTTGAGCTGTTTAGATAGTAAGGTACATATTCAGAAGATATTTTAATAACCTCATTTACACACAGATCCCAGACAAAAAAGTCTATATACAAAAAAAGTTTTTTTTTCTCCAAAACAAAAAAACTGCCGAAAGTTGCCGAAAACCGGAAACCAAATTCTATTGGGCAGTAGTTTTAATAGAGTGCCAATGCTGCTCCACGAACAATACTTGCACTTTCAGAAACTAATGAACTCTACTGATTAATTCTAAATTTCATCATCATCTTCCTGCCCTTGTCCCATTTTATTTGAGGTCGGCGCAACACGTCTCTTCCCTCCATTCTCCTCTGTCATTCTTCATGCTATCATTTACTCCTTTTTAGGGTTCCGTAGCCGAATGGCAAAAAACGGAACCCTTATAGATTCGTTACGTCTGTCTGTCTGTCCGTCCGTATGTCACAGCCACTTTATTCCGAAACTATTAGAACTACACAGCTGAAACTTGGTAGGTAGATGTATTCTGTGAACCGCTTTACGATTTTTGTACAAAAAAAAAAAAAAAATAGATTAAGGATACCCCCCCCCCCATACACGGAACTGAAACTAAAAAAAAAAAAAAACAAACCTATACGTGTGGGGTGTCTATAGATAGGTCTTTAAAAATGAAATTGAGGTTTGCAAAACCATTTTTTTTTCAAAGTCAAACGTTTGAAAGATAGACACTTCCAAAGTGGTAAAATGTCCCCCTATAATTTCTAAAAAAAAAAAAACTGAAAAAAATATTGGGATGTAGAACGTAAAAAAAACTTTCAACGAAAATTGGTTTGAATAAGATTTGATATTTAGTTTTTGAGATATGGGACTTTTTCACCAAAATGCATTAGTAACTTTGTTTTTCATTAACTTACTATGAAAAACAAATTTAATTTTGCGGTTGAGTGGAAATTTACAATTGAATGACAGTTCAAAATATTGTTATTATATTGTTTGGAGCTATGGAACCCTGTGTGCGAGTAAGACTCGCACTTGGCCCGTTTTTCCTTCATATTATCATTTTTCACACAATTAATTATTTCTAAACTTACAGTTATTTGGCTTTAACAATTTAGATTGCCAACGCGCTAACAAGAACAACGTAATATCGCGTCAAAAATCAAAACAAAAGATAATTGCTATAGAAGCGAGGCACACAGCGGGGCAGGAATGCAGACGGCCATCCCGTTGTTATCTATCGAGACATTCTCACCTCTGCGCTCTGGGCGACACAGATTGTTTACAAGTCGTTTAAGACCCGCTGCGACGATGCAACCCCGAGCCTCGTAAAATTCTAAGAAAACGAGATTAAACTTAAACTTTGTAGAACGTTTCAGAGAAACAAAAAGAGCTTGGACAATGACAGAGTCATGGTCTAATAAAATTTCATAGAATGCATCTCATGTGATGGGGCCTGCTAATGTCTGCCCAAGCAATTTTTAAAATTGTTCTTTATTCCTCGTTTGGCGATTTATATAAATGCCTTCTTTCATGGAGAAATCACTAGTAATTTTCTGAAAATCTGAAATTCCAGAACCAATGAATATGTACGATGACATCGACAATGCAAAGTTATTAAAGTGAAACTTGTATTACATTGTCTCAAACTTTTTCGTCTGTGTGTTGCATGTCGCGTGACGCTCGGCCGCGGCCGCGTTTTATACCCTTAATGAATATTATTCCAAAAAAATTTAGTTAAATGTCTATAGTGTGAAAAAACGTTTCACTTTTACCTTCCTCCTTACCTTAATCCTTTTTTTAAATTATAAACTTAATCATATCATCAACAGCCCTTCCGTTGCTTTACAATTTGGATACAAATAACTTGACCTAGCACGCTGGCTCATTCACTCAAGTGTCTATGTAATTCTCCGTCCAGTGCAGTGCACCGCTAATAATGACGCCACGGTTTATGAGGAGCCTCAAGTATCAAAGATAAACTAGCAAACGTTCGGTGCGGCTCCCACGTCATAAACCGACCAGCGGGCAATAACGTCGTCCGACCCCACCGAGTATAAACCCTTTGATGCGACCGGACACTCACTGCGGGATTCGTAGCAGAAGTTCAACTTCATACATATTTGTTTAGGGCTTACTTTGAATCCATGACATTAAATGATCTGCAAAGTATTTACAGTTCCACCCTCCTGCCCGCAAAAATATGAACATACAAGAAATGCGATACTTAGCATGCCGTGCAACTTAACCTAATACTCGACACATGTTTCAACTTCATACGATGGACAGCACAGCAACTTCGAAGCTTCATTGACATATTAGCGTAATCAACGAATGCAACAATAGTTGTTGGCTGTATAAGAGTTCTCTCCGGAGTTTTTATTGGATAAAAGTCACACGTAACGACACTGTTTCCCCGGGTAGTGTGGTGTCCCATGCATTTTCTTTATTACAACACAGCGTAACACGTTTTAGTGGAAGTTTCGTATCCTTGTACCAAGTTCATCCATACCTTACACAGTGGGTCTTCTGTTATTGCCATCAGTCAGAAGCAGTGTCGTAGTGTCGTACCATTCCGCTTTACGACCGCACTTCACTGCACTCGAGCTTTGCGTATTCGCGTATTGTCCGGTGATTCGGTTAACCCATTTTCGTCTGTTTTATAAACGTCTGCCCTGGTTTGAGATTATTTTTTTAATGTGATTGCTGTCTAAATATGGACAGAATTAACAATGGTTATAGCCTTATGTAAAAGATAATTGCATGCATTTGTACTATATAATGTACCTACATACGAGCAGCCGCACAGAACATGCAGCTGTAATTATCGGAGTTGTACGCTTAATTACCGTTATACAAAATTTACGGCCGTACCAGTAATTCGTTTCCGAAAACTCGATTTAACAATGTTCTGTGCAGGAAGGCATCAATCGAAATATTGGAAGTTTTAATTTGTTCCAGCAATAAATCCCGGGCGTGTCGTATGAAAAAACACCAGTTTCCAGTTAATGAAAGCGGGAACGTGTCGGTTCATTGGGATGCTCCGTGCACGCACACCTCCTGCGACCTACCGGGGTGAGGCGGGGGCGCGGGTGCGGGGTGCGGGGTGCGGGGGACACCCAGAAATGTTGATTTAACTTATTTGAAACACGCCCCGAATTGATTGTGTAAATAAAGGAAATTAATTGTTTTTGTGTACGAGAGATCCTAATTGTCAATGGGTTTAATTGTTTATTAGGAACGAAGCTTTTTTGTATCGTTTAGGCGGGATGATAACGTGTATTGTAACACTCATTAGGTAAGCAAAACCAAATTTATATTGTAAAGGGTAATTAGTATGACACTATTTCAATGAAAAGCCGTATGTAAGAACAAAACTCCAACTTATTGTCTAAGCTCTGCGTCGAGCGTAGGTCAAGTGGATGCGCGTGCGCGGGCGATCGGTGTCTAACGATACAGGTTTTTTTATGATTTTAACCGACTTCTTAAAAAGAAGGTGGTTATGTATTCGACCAGCGTCTTATTTTTTTTCTGTTTCATGTACGTACATCCACCTATTTCTCCGTGATTACTGGTCCGATATAAATTATTTTTTTTTATTTTGGTAGAGAAAGTTTGTGCGGGGACAAACTTTCTCTAACAAATGGGACCACCATTTGAATTTTTGAGTTATTCTCTTTATTATGCATTTTGTCTTTTTCGTATGAACTCAAACTCAAAACATTTATTTCAATTAGACCATTACATACAGGTACTTATGAAAGTAAAAAGCAAAAAAATACGCAAAGCTACAGTCCCAGTCACAAGGCACAATAACTTGTGAAAGTATTGTAGTTGCCCATTCCAAAGCGTAGATCTCTATGGAGAAGAATGGGCAAGAAACTCCATGGACACTCTTTTACATCAAAATATGTTAAAAAATCTTGGTTATAACATTCATGTTGAGAATTACAAATATGTGAGAGCGATGTAGAAATACGGGCAAGTTAAGATCGTCCAGAGTAAAAAAATAAATCAGTAATTCAAAAATAAAGTAATTAAAATAAACCGTGGCAGCTAAGAGATGACCAGTCACAACTAACAGCGCCCGTTCACGAACATGACGCATGTATCAGCCATCATTCAACTGAACCACATTGAAGGGAACTAAATGACCCGACACACCCGCCACTATCAGAGTGACATTTAAGTGAGCATGACATTCACTCAACCACCAGGGCAAATTCGCATCAATGAAAGATGTAGGTACTCAGTAAATGGTGGCTTTACATTACATAGTTCTCACACATGTGCTATGCAATTATATAATACTAAGATATTGAATCTATACAATGCAAATATATTTTTACAATCTTCTGCCATGTGAAGTTATTCTTTTCACAATAACTTCACATGGCAACTCCGAGATTTTCCCTATGGTTGTGGAGCAGGACCAGCATTGAGCCAAGCATTTTTATCATCAATATAATCCCCCAACTTTTAATATGCTTGCCTACATAGTGTGCGTTTTATGCAAGGCTTAAATTTCGTTTCATTCAGTTGTAGAATGGGGGAAGGCATTTAATTGTAACATTTTAAACATTACTACATGAAAGATGAGTCTACTTTAGCTAACCTGAAACCTGGCTGAACTAGTTGGTCCCTGTTTCTAGTATTATAGTGGTGCCGCTCACCCCTTTAACTAAATAAATGCAATTTTTTCCTAACATACATGATGTTTTCATAGATGTATTGACGAGGTACCGTCATGATGTTAATTTCCTTAAACAGTTCTCTTAGAGAATCGCGCCTACGTAGATTATGTATGGCTCTGATGGATCTTTTCTGCAGAATAAATATAGACTCGATGTCTGCAGCCCGTCCCCATAGTAAAATACCATATGACATAATACTATGAAAATAACTAAAATACACTAGCCTCGCGGTATCTACATCAGTAAATTGACGGATTTTTCTGACAGCATATGCTGCTGAACTTAGCCGTCCTGCAAGAGATGTTAAATGAGGACCCCTTTGTAGCCTTGAGTCGAGAGTGGTCCCCAAGAAAATAGTTTCATTGACAAATTCAAGTTACTCTTGATTCAATACTATGTCACAATCACATTTGACATTTGGTAGAGAAAATCTTATGCACTCAGTTTCTTCCCATTTAGTACTAAATTATTAGCGGTAAAACATTTATGGACCTGCATTAGAGCGTTAATTACGTCATCAAGGTTTGCGGCACGTCTGTTTATCCTAAATATTGAAGATGTATCGTCAGCAAACAACAACAACAATATGTATGGACTATGTGCTGGAGTCGAGTTACAATGTAAAATTGATACTAGACTAGGATTTATGTGAGATACCACAACTGTGGCCAAAAAGTAAATGAAACAAACAAGGCACCGACTGCCGGAAGTAAAGTTATTTTCCACTTATTAGTGTTTTTTTTGTTAAAAGTTTTCCTCAAAGCAACAGGGGTGAAAATTCTGGCACATGATATTATGAATCGGTTCAAATAAATACGTAGTAATGTCAATACGGTTCACACTTTATGGCGGCTCAGAGGTTAGTTGCGAGAATTAAAATTTTCATAATAATAAGAGCTAATTTCATATTTTTATATAATTGTATTTCAATGCACAATATTGCACATCGTTGATAGGGACTGTACCTCATATAGAAGTTAGTTACTTTAAAATCTCCTATTAAGCATTATTTTTAGACCTTACAGTCAATATTGAAAGCTCACGTAGTTCAAAGTATCAGTCAAAAACGCCGCGTACACAATCCATGCTTCGATCACACGCCATAGCCCTCTTCACGTGGTTCCTTACGAGCCAGTCTACTGGCGCGGGTACTGACACTAAACTGTGTTGGCGCGCCTCCAAGCCACTAGACACCAGCTCGCCTTCAGCTGACTCTCACAACTTGCGGCGTAAGGAGCACCTGTTTGAAAGTAGTCTTGAAAACTTTTAGAATCTCACACTTGCTTCTTTTTTTTTCTAAAGTTTATCGATTCCAACTGTTATGAATTTGATTTCGTGTATCATTATTTTTTGTGGCGTGTTATATCTGTTAAAATTTGCTTTGGCTTTGTTTTCGTTACATCTGCTGCTGTATGAACTTGATTTTCAAAAGAATTCCCTATAGGATTAAATGACATGTAGGTTTATGAATCCAGCCAAACAAAAATATTTGTAAGTTTTTTTTTTATTCAGATACACTTTCAACATCATTCTCACAGTTGACATTAATCATATTAAATGTGAAGCAGGCATTCAGGCTACGTTGCTAGTTGTGCTCGGTGCCAAATCTGGGACATCGTTACAAACGACAAATGGAATCTGTTGAGCTCAGCAACTGCTTTAGCATAATGCTAGCGCGGCAGCGCGCGGTGCGGCGGCGGTTTGCTATTCAACATTCAATGTAAAGGGGTCAAGAGTGAACAAACTCGCTTTAAAAACTGGGCTAAACGACAAATAATAACGTCACCATGTTAGTGACGATGAACAATTATGTATAATTATCGAATAAAATTTTATATCAAAATAAAATTAATGGTTGGCTTGAAAATGTTAAGCTATGTGTACGCTGGGTGTCACGACGAGCTATAAAGGCAATTAGTGACAATGGTACGTAGGTAATGGCCTATATCGCTACTTCGGGGAAGAAAGGGCGTAAAAGCCAAAATAGCAACTTTACAGGGGAGCGAAAAAACGTTTTTTTTTTTTAAATTTTGGAAAATAACTTTTTTTGCAATAGAGTTAAATTCGAATGAATTGGTGATATTTACTTGCATTTAAGTGCTCTTTAATATCAAGAAGCTTAATTTTAAGTAGACCTTATGGTTTAGAAGATAGGATGGATTTACGACCCAAAATTTTAATAAAAATGGCTTTTACACCGTCTATAAATACGTACTATAGGACGTAAATCCACAAATATCTATAATGCTAACATACATCGTGTCGTATAAACCATCTTTAGACAGTGAAAAGGTCGTAATGACTGCACCACTTATAACAATTATCGTGAGTAAACCTACAATTATTATAATTTTGTAAGATTTAATGTGGTGAATATTGAAATTAAGGTGCATAGAAGCTCAAAATAATAGCATAATAATTATTATTATCTGATTTATCATAGTTCTATATTACAAAATTTATTATAACGAATTAGGTTACCTACCTGTTAAGTTAAATGCACACGATTCATGAATAGTGAAACAAAAGAAAAGATTTAATTGAATTGAACTTTGATTATTTTCATTAATTTAAATTTTAAGTTAACTGTGATAAATAATTACTATCATCTAATATTAATTAATTAAGAAATAAATTAACTAAAATTGATAAAATAGTATAAAATAATGGTATGTTTGTAATTTATTCTACTAGGTAAGTATTGGTGTATTAAATAAATAAATTTAGTTAAGATGCAAATCAGTTTTATTCATTCATAAATCAAATCAAATTGACAATAATTATTAATCTTCTTTTTTTTCTATTTCCTTTTCTGTTTTTTGTTTCGTTTTCTTACTTTTTTAATTTTATTGCTTGTAATCGTATTCTTCTTTATTTTTTTTATCTTTTACTTTCTTTTTATTCATCTTCTTTCTCTTCTTATATATTTTTTTCTTTTTCTTATTTGTTTAACCTTTTTTTTTAATTATAATTTGTAAAATAAATCTTTCTTCTACTTATTAATCATTCATGCATTATTCTAATGAAATTAAAATGTAGATAAGTACCCATTCATTCTAATTCCTCTACTACAACATCGTCTTCTTCGTCGGTATCTAGTAATTGGTCTACTACTGTTTTAAAATGAGGCAGCGACAAAAAATCTTGTTGGAACGGTCTGGGTATTGTGTGATTGTCACAAAGAAGTTTTAAATCGTTACCTATATTTTGCAGTCGAAATTGGTAATCTGGCGTCATATAACTTACGCAACACAAATACGTTTGATTTTTCAGCTTGGCAGTGATTATTAGTTGTATCTAAACAAATATTTTTTTTAGGTCTTCCTCTCGCTTTAGATTTCCCTTTTGTATTTGGCCTTTTTTCAGGTACTTCAAATAGAATGACTTTTTGTACTGATGTGTCTTCATGCATGGAGTACTTAATTTCAACTTGATCAACATTCTTCTTCTTAAATGTAGCAATCCGAATATTTTTAAATTGCATGTTTTTTAGCGTTTCCTTAGTGAAAGTCTTTGTAGCTAGTTCGTCCCAACTAATAAAATCACTATGCTCCATGACAATAACACGATAAGGTCGTGGCCGTTTTCGGGCAGAAGCAATGTAAGGCATCCACTGGGAAGGACTCCAGACGGTGAGTTTTTTTATTTCTCGTTCTATTGTTGCATGCACTGAATCAACAGGCATGTATGTATGTCCAGGCAACAAAAAGTTAAGCTGTATTGTTTCTAAATTTACGGACTTTTTGAGGTAATAGTTTATGGCAGATAGAACTACTTTATTTTTATTTTGACCTGTACAGGAATCGCAGTATAAAATCAAATTTTTTATTTTTCTTTCGTCAACTTCTTGTAAATACTTAAAGAGACAAGTTGCTATTTCTTGGCTACCTCGTTTTCCGTCACACTCTCCCCAAATGTAGCAATTCACATTTTGAGTTCCACTTTCATAAATGGTGAAATTAAAAACTGCATACTTTCTTGAGTACCCTAACAACATGCTATCTCCGTGGGGTGTTGTCAATACCTTTTGTAAATCAAAGCTAGCTGTCAAAGTACCATTAATATTATAATGATTACTTAAATTTTGATGTGCTAGAAACCTTTTATAAGTAGATTTTTTTTCTTTAATGTGATTTTCTAAAATGGTTTTATCTTCTTCGCTGCTTATTTCTTTTCGGTCGGCTCTTGTACACAGAAGACATTTGTCTTTTTTTGGACAATGAAAGCTGATATTATATTCATTATTAAATATATTTCTAAATATAGTATCTCCAACTGCATCATGATTTTTATCTTCACATTCTTTCACATAAAGTCTATACAAATTGGATACATTTTTTAATTCTTGGGGAAGATACACCCTGCTGGTTCGTTTCCGGTTATAGTGTGAAGGGACTGCTGGCAATTTTTCAATAAAAGACTTTGCATGTGCTTTTGCTTCTGGAGAATACTTATCCGGAAATGTACGTGTCCTCCGATCATCCTGAGACATATTATATTCTTTAGAATGAGACAGATTGTATAATAAATATTTCTGGGTCACATTCAATGTCTCAAGCAAGAACTTTTGACAAACTTTTTGACGATCTTCACCATTATTGATAAAGTACTCGTATGTTAAATTTCTCCTACTATTTGGAGAGTCCGTTCTTTTCCTGGAAATTGATACCTGGCGAGTACAATTAATAAGCCAATCTTTCCTCCGTTGTGAACTTATGCTCCAAAAGAAGTCAAACAGAGACTTTCGCCTTTCTTCCGTTATATTAAAACAACCTCTTTTACATTTATCCTGCTTACATGGGTTTTCTCCCATAGATTTTTCTTTAACTATGTCCCCTTTCTTGGTTTGGTAGGATTTTCCGTCATCTTTTAATTGTTTTCGTTCTTTCCGTTTATTTATTAGTTTCTGTTTCTTCCTTGTTATATTTTTACTTGTATCATCCTTTTGGGCTTTCTTCTTTTTTTCTTTTTTCTTCTTTTTCTTTTCAGGTGAACCACTAGATTCAGATTCATTGCAAGTCCAACCATCAGAACTACCACCAGAAAAGTCTAAAGCTTCCTCGTCAGATAAGAAGTCTATATAATACATCTTGTATTTTGAAGTTGAAGTTTTGCGTGTTCTTTTAGTCCGATCTTTTTCAACTGTGTGTGTAATATTTAAATTGGCCAGTGCTGTACTTGTAGATGGATTAGGAGGTCCAAGCTGAGTTTCATCGTGAGATGCAGCCAGTAAAGGACTCAGTTCTAAAAATGGCGTCTTGGAGGTGGTAGGTATACAACTATCAGATTGAGGTATATATTTATCCAATGGCAGAAGGTTGGTCTTCAAGTCAGATGATTCAGGGATCGGTACAGAAGGAACTTCGGGTTCATCAGCGGCATAGTCATCTTGTGGCACGAGATTAACATATAAAGTAGGTAATTCAGCAGTCAATACGGAAGAAGATTCAAGCTGCGTGCTATTGTCGTAGGTAGACAATGTATTAACAATTAGAGACGAATTAGCGATCGGAACTGATGTAACTTTGGTTTCTGGAGCATAGTCAGCTGGCAAAAGGTTTGAAGAAAACGACTCAACGGTCGGCACAGCACATGAGATTTCATTTTCAGCAATTACTGGATCTGCAGGGAGGGCAGTAATATTTGGATGTGGTAATACAACAGTCGACGAACTATCAGCCTGTTTTAAGACTTCCATAGAAATAATATTTATTTTGTTACTATTGTTTTTAAACGGGCTTTTTGGTGGTATAAGGCTACCAACGTTGTCTCCAAAGAATGAAGCATGTGCTCGGGGTAAAGAAATCATAGAGGTATTGATATCGCCATCACTGCTTGAATTAATTATGATTTTTTTGTGTGTTGCTTTTGATATTTTTATTGGTTGCATTTCTGTGTCGCTGTTTTCGATTATATCATTGCTTTGATCCGAACTACTATTTTGATCAAAACTCCTAGTCGACTGACTCGGCTCGTAGTCAGATCTGGAAATAAGATGATAATAGAATTACTTATACAAAAATTATACAAAAAAGTCGTCTTTATTTTTAATGCTAGTAAGAGTTAGGGCGTAAAAGCCATTGTAGTTTTAGTTCCCTGTAATATTGGGGTCGTAAAAGTCACGCACGGCATCGAAAAATCAGAAGACATTAGTCATTAGGGCGTAAAAGCCAGTCTAACAAATCAGTTTCATGGAGTTTATAACGGAATAAATAGAAATGCATGTAATTTGAATAAAGAAAATGATTAAACAAAATAACTGAATAAAAATATTGTGAATAATTAGATAGGTACCTACGTAACATGACCTTTGTGGTAAAGTTAGTTAGCACTTAGGTACGTAAGCACCCATCTATACAACTATACATACAACCATAATAAACCCGACCGTTTTTACACCGTGAGTACCTAATATTTTAAGTAGTAAAAAAATAGGTAAGTACCTATCTTCCTAGAAATTACTACGACGAATGCACTCTTAATATTTATTATAAAATAAATACGAATATCTCTAACTAAAGAAACATCACATTAGGTAAGCACGTCTAAACAGTTTGAGCCAAGAATAATAGATAGGTACTGTACTATTACTTAAAACTTACCTTTGTGATGAACGACGACGGCTTTGTAATAATGCATTAACGATATTCCTTCTTTTTAGCAAGGAATCCAAGGCTTTCGGCTTCGTATTATCCATTTTTTTAATTAAACAAGTAACTTATTCGCACTGTATTAATATTCAAACGGAACGTAAACAATAACAATCCGGTAAAGAAACTGCGATTGACAGACTGACAAGATTGGACACGTGGACTTCACTTGTGGTAAGTCGTGTACATGCAGGTTGCGATTGTGTTTGTGCGTGTGTCGTCGGCAGCGCGCGCGCTTTATTGGCTAAATAAATTATGTTTCTATCTCACTCCATTGTAAGACTGTTTAACGTACGCATAAGAGACAACGATAAATGACATGATTATCTCTCCGAATTTTAGACTAAAGAAATTGTTATTGTTACGATTTGAATGCTGTAACTCCAAGTTTTTATTTTTGTGCAAGGGCGTAAAAGCCAAATCATATTTAAATTGCCAAGTAAAAATGTCGTAAAAGTCATTACGTAATAAATATTGTATTTACGACCAAATATTCTTTCATACTATGGTGATACGCCCTTATTAATTTGAAATAATTAAATAATGTCATATACGTCAATTTTTTTTAATAAAAATGGTTTTGGTGAGAAAAAAATCATGGGGGTAAAAGCCATTTTTTTGGGAATATTGAAATTTTAAATATACAGATCGATAGAGCGTCGAAAACTAAACAAAGTTGCATTATTAACTCATTTTGGCCAAAAGTGGCTTTTACGCCCTTTCTTCCCCGAAGTAGCGATATGGGCCAATGCGCGATTTGGCGGCGAGCCAGCGGGCGACAGCGAACGGTACGACACTACGATACTACCAACATGAAACAATGAACAGAAGGAATAGTATTTAGTCAATAAATTAGAAAAGTGCATCAAACTTTTCAGGTCCTACATAATATCAGGTAAAGTTCTAAAAGTATTTAACAGTTTGTCTTTTTGCAACAGTACAAACCAATGAGTATGACTTGTGCCAAGCCAAGAAAACACGGAATTTAGATAAACGACGCTACAGGTGTGCCAAGCCTGGATCTGACCACATTGACCAGTTTATGGGGTGGTGGGAGTTGTCATCAACATCCTCGCTTAAATTGATGCATAGGCTTAGTCCATAGTTTAAGGCCTATGATAATTTGAAGCTTTAGAGTAGTCGCAATCTATTGTGTGTTCGAATTTGTCTTCAAGAATTGTAGGGAGTTGAACTTCTGTGTTTCCCTATTTAGAGACAGTACGCCGTCCTTGTCACACGTCGGCGTAGTCACCGGAAAAAATGGACGGTATTTGTACGTTTCGAATATCAATCGTGATACGCCGAAATTTATTAAAAATTTCACACTTTACATTTACTGCGCTTTGCTACGTAGGAAAGTTCTTTCACAAATGTTTCAGCGTTGTGAGAATGTTGATATTTTCATTCTAGTCTAGATACCCATTGCACATTATTAATTGGATTGAAATTCTGTTCTTAACCCATATCTTCTTCACATATAAAATTTATTCTGATTCCTGTTTGGTAACTTTTGTCTATTACTAAGAAATCCGTTAAAAATATAAAACGTTTTTAAAAATTAAACCACCAATAAAAGGATGATGGATGCTCAAAAACTGAACCTATTTTCATACCTTTAGAAACTGTATACCGAGAAATATTTTGATTTCCCCGAAAATAATTTCCAGAAATATCTTACTAAGATTACGAGCCCGTAAAAGTTCATGAATATAATAATACGTTCTATCACATTACATCGATTTACGATGCTCATGTAGGCGCTCGAGGGGCTCGATATTAACTGAGTACAGATCCGAGCAAAGCGGCTTTACAATGACTGTAATCTTACTTTATTACCCGAAGATAGGTAGGGCTTCATTAATACCAGAAAGGTAGGAATCGGCAGTCGGCTCCGCGTACGCCAACGAGCTTTGATATGGAACGAACAACGGAGTACTGGAAAATAAATGCTCTTAGATTAATGTCATTGCGAATGATGTGATAAATCTTATACTTTCATTTCGTATTAATGTGATTTTATGATTCTTGAAAATCTAGATAGGAGATTCGATAGTACAATGTGCAGTATCAGTGGCAACAAATCCAGTATAAGCTGGCCTCTTATTTTGTATTGAAACTCCGTACGACGACGCTAGGCCAGCTCAAGATCTAGGAGTTACCACGGACGTACGGTCCACTGTAATGGAACGAAAAGTGATCCTGGCCGAATACTGCCGAGGTTTCCAATAATCGTCTCGTCAAGTTGCGAGCCCACCGGGCGACGTTCACTAGAATCTCGTTCACACGCGAGTCGCAAACGTAATAATAAGGAAATTCAAAGAGCTTTACGAGTACACCTTCAAGTAAAATTGATTTCGTTTACCTTGTGAGAAATAGGTCAAGAGGCGTATGTCAAAAGAGGAAATCCCGAGAGCGAAAACAATTTTTTGGAGAATTTTGTGTTAACAAAGTGTACCTACTTGTGATGTGCAAATTCAATATGTAATAATCGCGTCTAAAATATTCGTCGTTTGAGTCTGCAGTCGATGTTTACTACCAATCTAGACCTAAAATGTCTATTTTTTATCGATTTTGATTTCTGATATAATTTGTGACGAGTTTAAAATAAATGACTGTCAGCTTGTTTCTGTTTCCTATTTCAATATTCAGATAGCAGAATCTTGTCATTATTGGAGTTTCGTTGTTATTATTTACGTAAAATATAAACAAATACGTTGGATGGCTTTAAAGGAAAATACTTTGCCAAGCGCGGGAATAAAACCCTTAAACTGATAATTTTAGCCGACGAGCCAATCGCAGGTCCCACTTCAATCGTCTATAACAAGGAGTCAAATTAGAGCAGTGAATGGACCTCTAATCCTCTTTCAAGATTCCCATTCCAACATTAACGATGTCTGTCGGATTTACTCCTTTATTAAACTCACTGCGAACGGCGAACCGTCCCGAAGTGCAAACACAATACGACACTGTGTAACTGGGTGCCAGATTACAAGCCATTGTAGCATTGTCGACGTGGAGCACGCCTGTTACAAATGTTGTTTTGGAAAACGTTTTTGCTTGCTATTATGTTGATGTTCGCTTTGTGTGACACGATGGGTTGTTTTATTACTTGTTCAGGTGTGCTCTCCAGCTCTCATTGAAATAACTACGCCTTGAACGGAATCTGCAGCATTAATAATGATCTTACATACAGCTGCACATACCAAATGAATATTTTATTTAAGATTCGGCTATGTTCCGCGTTTAATTCGAAATTATTGGCATGCAGTTCTGCAAACATAGATTCAATATTTTTACAAAGATATAACTTCCAGCAAGTTCCACCTCGTCTCAGTGCATTACCTTTTCAGCGGCAATTAATTATGTAATGGAAATTAACACACCTCTGCGAGATTGGGATTTAATTTATCTGGGACCTAATTTAAATAAGTAAAGCAGCCGACCGAAATGGTTCCTATTTGGATAAATCCGGGTACATAGCAGTATTGTATCGTTCGTCACGCGCGGTACATACATCACTCTCTCGTCTCTCGTCTCATATGAGTGGCATTGTGTTCGGGGCCGACTGCGCCGGGCTCGCATGCAGGCGTACCCGCGTGATGCAGTGAATGCACTGACAGCGGAACATTTTGACTGAAACGTGACAGGAGCCCGAGATATACTGACAGCGATTTTGTGCCCCTAAGAAAGACAATCTGTAAATGATCATCTCTTAAAGTATTTTGTCCAGCTTGCGGCCATCACCAAAGGGGTGACGGCTTACTTGATAAGGTACCTCACATTAGGTGATGCAAGAACCCAGTACCTATTGCCCGACCCGGGAATCGAACCGAGGATGTCATACTCAGCAGTCCCGATTGCGACCTATAAGACCAACGAGGTAGTGAATAAGTCAGTCAGTTGATAAGGTCTGTGGAAAATCTCGGTAATGTGAGACAATGAAGAATTAGAGATTTTGGTCTCAGCACATTCATCATGAAAGTCATTCTGCCAAATGAACCCAAGCTACTCTGACGATTTGCAGAACTTTAGATCGTACCTTCGACATACTGAAGGAGTGAAATTATTGTTTCTTTTAAAGAGTCCACATTACCGACTACGGGGCTGACTAACTGCAGTACACTTGTACCACATTCCTCCTTAACTAGCATTGTGTATGGTAGAACACGCTATCAGTGCCTGAGTGATAGCATGAGCTACTGATAGTCGTGTAGGCGCTAGGTTATACGCGTTACTAATGGTAGTTGAGATGTTGATTAATGATGTTCCGATGGTAATGCGATATGTTCCGTGATGACCTCTTGTTGGACTGTTGAGAAGGACTTTATCCTATTTTTGAGGAAGAAATCTTACAAAAGTGGAACAGCTTATGACCATACATTATTTCTTATCTACGTCAATGAACTCTGTAACATAAAGGTTACAAATGCACAAGTCTTCTCTTACGCGGATGACACTGCTGTAGTCTTCACTGGTGATACTTGGCAGAATGTCAAAGTTAGTACTGAGACAGGCTTGGCTAAAATCGCCAAGTGGTTAACAATTAATTGGCTTACATTAAACATCACAAAAACAAATTACATCTGCTTTAGTGTCTGCCAACGTACACAACCGGAGGATGATTTTAATGTAAAAATCCATACTTGCAATAGACATAATCGCAATAGTTGTGGCTGCTCAACAATAAACAAAGTTCCTCTTTTAAAGTACTTAGGTGTTATCGTGGACCAAAGACTAACATGGTACCCACACATTGAGCAGGTTGCCAATAGAATCAGAAAACTAAGCTGGATGTTCAGGACTCTTAGATACGTTGTTCCTAAGACTGCTAGTAATCATTCAGGCCGTCAAAAAGATTTCCTTAAGATAATTTACGTTGCGCTAGTCCAGTCAGTACTATCCTACTGTATACCTGTCTGGGGTGGTGCATCCAAAACAAAATTTCTAGCGGTGGAAAGGGCTCAACGCGCTCTTATCAAGTGCATGTATTTAAAAAAAAAGAGATATCCTACTGAGGACCTATATCGACTTAGCAACTTGCTCTCAGTTAGGAAACTTTATATTACGCAAGTTATATTAAAAAAACATAAGTCTCTCATCTATGATGCTGGCATATTGTCAAAAAGAAGGAAAGACTTGATATTAAATATCCCTAGGACAAGGACTTTGCTTGCCAGTATGCAATTTAGCACACGATCTGCTGCGCTATATAATAAAATCAATAAATACATCTACATTTATCCCAGAAACTACCATGACTGTAAAAAAATTATAATGGAATGGATACAAACCCTTACCTACAATGATATCGAAATACTTCTGAAACCTTGACACATACACACCCTCACGCTCATGTACATTCAGTCACACCTACAGGCTACACTCTCACTCACATTTACTTACACACATTTACACCCAGTCATATATACACACATTTGATTTAATTTTGAGTTAATGTTTATTAAGTAGTTTAACAAAAAATACGTTTTTGCGTCTGTATAACACGTCTTGCAATGAAAGAGCGGACTCTCCTAATACAGGCACTGTCTGCCTAAAAGGAGGATCCAATCAAAAAACTTGTCTATGTCTAAACTTGTTTTACCAATAAACTATTTATTATTATTATTATTATTATATAAGCATGTAGTGACCTATAAAAACCTCATGTAAGTGCTGAAAAATGGGTAATTACAGAATGTTGTTTTGTTTTGTCAACTGGTCAATGGTCACTGTTGTCGTTTGCCATTCAACTGTAGGCACATGCTGCTGCTTGGCTGGCGTTCAAGCACTAAACTGTCGTTATCTCTGAATTAGTAAGCACCTACTTTCAGCTAGATAAAAAATCTTTCCTTTTATGAAAAGTTTTGAGACCAGAATTTTTAAAAAGCTCGACTTTGTTATTTCTCATCAGCTCCACTAAAATATTAATTAAGTCCAAATAGTTTTCTGCTTCAGGATTTTCGAGAGTGGTAAAATCTTTGTGCAATAATAATTTAAATTTTACAATTTAATAAATCTTATAATAACAAATTTAATTTTACATTGAATATATTAAAACTTTAAAAAGCAGCACAAACTAAGTTTTTGGGAACGATCATAGACGAACATCTAGACTGGAATGCTCATATCGATAGCATATGTAACAAAATCAATAAATTCGTATAAGCTCTTAGAAGGATTAAAAATGTTACAAATATTAAAACAGCTGTAATGTCCTACTGCTACTGCTACTGCTGTAATGTGCATATGTGGAGTCCTCCCTGCGATATGGACTAATTGCATGGGGAAATAGTACCGACCATAATAGAGCATTTATCGCTCAAAAGAAATGTGTTCGAGCCATTAAGAGCATTCCACCGGACGTATCTTGTCGACCATTATTTAAAAAACTTGGTCTGCTACCACTACCCTCACTATATGTTTATGAAACATGTAGGTATGTTTGTACGCAAACACAAATACCTATTCAGAACAGCAGCAGATGTAAGTTCTAGGAATCGACGTGACAAATTCAGACTTGTTTTAGATGAATTCCTTCGATCAACTAAATATAGTAAAAGCTGTTTAGCCATGGCTGTACGTATATATAACAAATTACCATGTAAACTTAAATTATTAAATGGCAGACTGTTTAAAATTCACTTGTTTAAATGGCTAAATGATAATAATTTTTATAGCATTATGCATACCTTGAACATAAGTTGTGTTAACCAATTTGCATGCTGTAGTCTTAAGCAAAACATGTATGAACTTATCCTTAACTCATGTAACACCTCTGTATACCATGTTTTACGCAAATAAATAAATATGAATATGAATTGGTTAGTCTGTATCTCGGGACCCAATTTGAAATTGGAAATACAGAAGTATATGTAGGTACACAAATTGTTTGGCGTCATAAATAGCGACCTGCATTACTGCCTACCTCCCGCGTAGGCTTCAATGCTAGCGTGGCGAAGTGTTAACTTTTTTGCTAAAAATCTATTTCGCAAACATTGTTTTGTTCCGTAAGCCATCGCTCGGCACGATTAATCGCCTACGGCGCTACAACCACAGATTGGCCGACGTTTTGCGCTCAATGCCAGATTGTATTTCTATCCTCTATATTTCAGCATGGAGGCCCGTACTGTATCCGGTCCGTGCGTATTTGTAGTAGCCAAAGTTTTGAGGTTTAGCTGGCTGCCTACAATAAATTGTTCGAGCATCGAATGAGAGGAGACTGTTCAGTGCAGTGTATTGTGTTTCAAGTTACACTGAAACAAAACCAAAATTGTGTAAAATACAGAATATTTACAACCCATCGCTAGTTTTTCATTAAATCTCAATTAACCTTTGAGGACACTTCACCATTAAATAAGCAATTTTCTTTGATTGAAATTAACAAAAAACACAAACTGTTAGAAGTAATTACCTCACTCTAAATTAAAATGAAGTGTTGAGAAGAATCCCCCGCACCGGCCAGGCGCCGCCGTCACTCCGCCCCGACCTCATGTAATATTACTGGCTCTGTTTAACTTTAAATTGTTTTCGTGGAATCCTAGACGGCCATTGTGCGATATATTAGGATTTTAAGTGGAATTTTGGACGGAATGGAATGCTAGGTCTAAACGGTAACGTGGTCGGTATTGGGCAGGCCAAGTATGCGAGAGATTTGATGGTACATTCTTACTATGCCACATTGCATTGCTCCACGTTGAGACGAGAGATTTTTCGTTTGATTTTTAATATTTAATATTACGGATATGAATGAGAATGTTATGATACGTTTCTTTAAAAGGGTTGCGCCCTCGGGAACATGTATGATTTGAAATAACGTTGAATATTGATGTGCTTGAGGTTTGCTTGGTTGCAAAGGTTAAATTATTTTAGTATGAAATATTAAAAGGTAACTGTATATTTAAGGTATTTATATCATACAAACGTTTAAATTTTTAAACAGTGAATATAGAATTTCAGATGTGACTGTACAATGTGTAGTCGTTGTAATAATGTAACTCGCACGTCATAAAACAATAACCACGTAACAAAAATGTTGCTTTTCATTTCAGGGACTGAATTGCAAAAAAAATAACCACAGGTTAGGATATCACATACTCGTATTTACTCATAACTGAGAGACGTTAATGAGGTACCACGCCATTCAATTAATCCCTACCAATTATTTCAGCTGTGTTTTGTTATACCCACGACCTATATCAATGGAAGGCCTCTGTCAACATTAAATTATTTCAAATTAATTAAATTCCTCCAGTTAGTTACCATTTATTACTTTACACCCATTTACAATGTAGTTCAGAATTGTAGAATCAGTCGTGAATAATTTTCACGTTTACAGACGTGATTGTTGTTCGGAGAGTCGTTTAATACCTCGATGGCATCACGTTACGAGTCTTTTACTATCGCCACTTTGGTGAACTTAATACTTTCCTTTATCGCATATGAAAGTGAGACAGTTTTGCCGTGAGATGGGGTATTTTGAGAGCTCAAATTTTCATACAGTTTAAATCAACCCAAAATCAAGTGTACGAGGAGCTGCTATATTCCTAACATCCGTATCCCTTAACATTTTCAATATGTGCGAACAATCCATTAACTCTGTTTTCTTACATTGTATCAAACTGTCTTATGCCCACGACTTCGTCCGCGACCCAAGACGAAAGGTACCTTTCTTTAAAAACGAATGGTTTCGTCTCTTAGAAGTGAAAAGGACAAACAGACTTACGTCATAATATGTCATATTAAAATGGATAAACCACAATAAACGTGGAATTTCCGTCGACTTATAAACTTCCATTTATAACGTCAAGACGAAAGCTAAATTATAATAAGGATTTACAAGGGGTCCGGTGTCCAAGCAGTGGTGGCAGCGGCGCCAGTCCATCGCCTGACGAAGAGTAATGGTTGCTGTGACACTCACGACTAGTGAGGACGCGCGTCTATCGATGACCGAAGGAGAATATTCTGCTTTGTTTTGTTTGGAAGTTATAATGTAGCTACAGAGTGAAAGTTTTGGATAGTACCTAGTATAGTTTAATTTACATGGATCTACAATATAAACCTGAAATTACCAGCATACCTATAGCAAGCGTCATGACTTGTGTTCAATGCTCATGCCTTTTATGTACAAGAAGGGTCCTGCAGTGGCAGTGGGACAGTAAATGTGCCGGTATTATATCAAATATCTCGCGGAATTTAGGTCAACATTATTGGAACGAAGTTCCATATCGCGCGTTGTGAAAGGGGGCTAGACGGAAAAAATTAAGACAAAAAGTTGTAACGACACTTTTTGCTATAGTTGTAAGCCGTGCGGCGTGCGCGTGTTTCTCTGTCTGTTTCTCTCTCATAGAAAGCAAGCATTTTCGTTTGCAAAAAAAAAAATACAAAAATGTTTATTTCTTCTCAAACATTGTGTCTTACATAAACTGAGGCAGCCCCGGTAAGTTACAATAGTACCTGTGTTTCGTCTTTCTATTTACCATTAAACAGTGTGGATCAATATCAGAAATCGCACGTTTCCCCAATTTAAAAGAGAGTTTTAGTTTGTTATACCCGAGAGCTTTCCACTCCGAAAAAAACCCAGCCTTTTACAAAATTCATATTTGAATAAAAAATTCGGACCAATTCTGTACAAAAAATAGTTTTGTTATTAAAACAAATATTTAAGGCAAGCTGACGTGATGGCACATCCCGGGCATTTGGGAACATTCTCTGCTGTACGCCGGAGAATAATGGACACTAAAAGTAATTGCTTTGGAACGTTCTACTCTACTTTGATGGGAATAAAAGTGAATATGATAAAAACTAACCTCCGTTGCAGGATTTCGATCCATTGTGATACTTATCGAGGCTGACTGTGCGGTCAGTTATTGATTTCACAATGTAAAACGACCAACTGGGTTGACCTTGAAGCAAAAAAAAAAATCATTTAAGTAAACATTAAAATGATCTCAGCCGATTATACATTAGAGAGACGGCAGAGACACAGAAGGCAGTGGGTCAGTTTAAATCAATTTTATAAAAATCACATTACGCAAAACAAACAGAGAAAGAATACTGCAGATCTTCTCAACTTGTATTTCTTGTTGAATGACTTCCTACAACACATCACCACACTGATACAGCGAACTCGGAGCCTTCCAAACTTGTACTGTACTAAATTCAGGCAGCCCTTTCTTAGCGGAATTATGACGTAATCAAATCACTGGTGGCGAGATTACACGACCGTGTTTATAATTTTAATTAGTTTGGGAAGTTCCCTGGGCTCGGCGAGTCTGCGCGGCAACTTGTGACGTCATCTTGACTCCGTCTTTCTTATCCAGTGTTTGACTTGAGGAGTTAGTGTTTATTATGTGATAATATTGTTTAGTGGCTGGTGAAGTATCATTTATTGGCTGATTACTTTTAAGAGAAATAGTTTGAGAGAAGAGTGTTAGAAATAGTCATTTGATTTGATTTTTCAAGCCCTTTATATTTACACATGTGGTTTACAATAAAGTTTTCGAACGATTTTATTTTATTTGTACACAAATCACAATATTTATAAACATTAAAACATGTTATTACTAAATATTATTTTTTCACTTACACTAAATGTTCAGCTACGGGGTATTCGCAATTAGTATATTAATACAAGGTAGGTAGCGGGTAGTTTGCAAAAAGATCAAATATTCTCCGGTCGTACGAGCAGTGTCTGCTAGTAAGCGAGCTGTCGTCATGATGCATCACGGAGGAAATAGTGATGGACTCAAATTCTAAATAATAATTTTATTCCTATCTAAAATAGATATTGACAAACATTGAAGCTTTAATTGGAAATTACTGAGTGTAGAACATAGAGCAACAAAGGTCGCGTCTGGCAGATTGTCGACGTACAAAAAATTTGGATTTGAGTCGCAACCCAGGTTTACAATTAACGACTGGTCTCGGGTCGACAACGTGTCGTGGTTGCTTTTGAAATAAATACGAGAAGTCAAGTGAAATTGATATCATCTCAGTAAGTATAAGCAACCACAGCACTAGTAATTAACCTCACGATCTCAGTGCAGGATGGTGGATGTCACATGTCTGTCTGTCCGTTTAGTGCCTCTCTGGGTTCGAACCGACAACATATAATTTGGGACACGAAACCATGACCAAACTAAACATCAGTTGTGTATCGCACCACCTAAAATCAGCTTCCCCACTACAACACAACAAATATAGGCGTGAGTTGAACAGCCATAAGTATTATCTAGTAGTCCAATTGATACAAAATTAAATATCAAAATTAAAATATTTTTATTTCACATAGGCCTACATAGGCACTTATAAATCGACAAAAAGGTCCTCGGTTCGGTTTGGTCGTTTCTTATGTAGAAAAACCGGCAAGAAACTCCATGGTTATTTTTTTTTATCATTTGGTTTAACAATATTTCTATATTTACACTTAGTACTAATACTTAAGTATAGGAGGACATTGTAGGCCCGACAATGAGTCGCTGTTTAATACAAAACTTTGAACGGTGCCGATGACACCGTTCACTAGTATTTTTTTTACTATCATAAAAGCATGCCTTTTACAAGAATTAAATTGAATCACAAACTCGCACATCGAATTTGACAACAATTATTGGAAATGTTGAACCTTCATAAATATGAAAAAGAGACACGCAAAAATTCTTAAACCTCCACAGAATTATTAAGAAATAATTGGATTTTTGATGTGGCCTCGTATTGTATGGCTCGGGTACAGCGGGGGCCACTGCACAAAGAGATTACGACTCACAACGATGTGCTTACCCGTTCCACGTAAATGTCATAGGAAGCTATTTAATTTGTGCAAAAGAGGCGAGTATGTCTGAATGTCGTACATTTTATGTTCGATCCACTGTGCGGGGACTAACTTGTTCCTGGAAATTGTATTAAAGTCACTTGAAAGAGAAAATTGCGATTATTTGCCGTTAAAGAACATTAAAGTAGTGGTTTAAAGTCAGAGAGGATGTAAGTTTCTGAACTGCCCATGTGTCTACAAACTTTCAAACTTTGTGTTGTCTTTATAATGTGGAGTTGCCGACTCTTGGCCGAGTCTTTGGATGAAACAACACTTTAAGGGATTAACTTTTCATTTTCAATAGTTTTCTCCATGCTTCCGCTTTGAAGCCAGCTGAGGCCAGACATAATCTACCATTGAATAAATCTAAAAAGCAATATCGGCCACACTGAAGCGCCTAAACGACCAATGAACCATTATTCATACCATCATTTGTACCAGGTTCCTGTACCCACAGTTTGCTAAAGGGCGTGGTAAACACAGCTAGGGGAGACTATTGTGCGTACTGTCCCTAGTGCACATATTAGCCGCGTAATATTTAGCTGAAGCCTATGGCCGACCGTCTGTAGCCCGCGGTTGTAATTACAGCGAGCACCAATTACGACACACTACTCAATTTCTATCACAACGTACGGTACAAAGGGATTGTAGCGCAGGCCAAGGAGTAGGCGAGAGCGATAGATGATCCCAATTATATTAATGACGGTCTTAATAGTAAAAGTTCAAGCTTTAATTTTAGAACTTAATAAATTGTTTCCTAAAGTATTGAAGAAAAGCGGAGTTGAAATCTTCTTTTAAGCTCGTCGCAAGTTTTGAACATTTTTGAGTACTTACGTGTCTGGGTACTTACTTTCTTTACCTTATCAAAGACGCGAAATAAAACAAACGTAATCTTTAATTTCTCTTTTTTAATGCAATTTCTGAGTTTGAGAGCAGTTATGCAATATTAATTAATATTTAAATAAACCCAAAACTTCTAAAAAACTTATAAAACTTCTTTCTTTTCATACAGAGTTATCTCGATATAAACAAATGTTTGAATACTTTCATATTGACATGAGACATCTAAAATGTTGGCATCACTATTCGGATCCGAATACAATTTTCTCTCGCTACCGCTCCTAGCTCAAGTCGCGGCTGTTTCCATCGGACGTTATACCTTTATTAGTGCGGCAGACGTTCTGTTATTGGTCGGAACGGCCTGTAACTGCTGTTACACAGTGGTTACTGTTATGGTCGCTCATGGCGGCTTTCTTTGAACACTTCGGCTGAGGGACACTTCGGCTAGTTGCTACTGCTCAGATGGGGGTCGTGTGGTTAGTGGTTGTCAAGAAGTAAGATCAAGGGGGAAAGATGCACCTGTTTGAGCTTGTAAAATTTATGAAAAGGAAGGGGAAATGACAATGCTTTTTAGTTTTTTAATTGTCTACTCTATTATTGCGCTACATCAAAAATGAAATATTTTTGACTGTTTACCAGTAAATATAAAAAGCGAGTTCCAATTGCTTTTGGATTGAAGTTTGACATAGCGTGAAAATAATTAATGATGCGATTGAGTGTAAGGTCTGATAAAATTATAATTACACAATAAAAAAACCGAACTCATTGTAGGTGTAAGGGCCGCCTCACAATATCATTTTACTTCATTGCTAGTAGAAGAATCCTCATATTTAAATAAAAGTTCATGAAACAAACAAAGTCACCGAATTTCGAAATTGTAGTTATTGTAGTTAAAGTTGTTATCAAAATATTTTAATTAGCTTTTGGCCCGAGATTTCATCAATATTATTGACCTTTATTATTCTGTGCAAAATATTTAATAATGGATGGATTTGACCCACGGGGTCGTACTACCTGGGTAAAAAATATCCAAGTTATAAACTATCCGTGTGACAAACATCCAAATTCGATAAGTAGTTTTTGCGTGAAAGAGTAACAAAGATCCATCTATCCTCTCCAAATTTCGCATTTATAATAGAAGAAATATAATAATTTGGGCCATAGCGTGTACCAAACTTGCTTGTTCCTATAGATAAAAGGAAATAAGCAGACTTGTATACATTAAAAAAAGTTAGAAGGGGAAAATGAATATATTATTAAATGAGATGAAAAATACAATAAATTGTTAAAAACCTGCTTATCATGCACACTTAATGTCTTTAAAAGACAACCTGTTAAAAATGAAGACCAACTCAACAGAAGAGGCGAGATCTGACAACCAACCCGATTGTCAGAACAGTATGATGAGGCGAGATGAGTACTCAGGAACGTAGTACAGCTTCTGAAGATCCACAGTAGTATTCAGGAACGTAGTACAGCTTCTGAAGATCCACAGTAGTATTCAGGAACGTAGTTCAGCTTCTGAAGATCAACAGTAGTACTCAGGAACGTAGTTCAGCTTTTGATGATCCGCAGTAATAGTCAGGAACTTAGATCAGCTTCTGAAGACTAGAGAGGTCCCAGGAGTCTGTAGTGAGATCTCCTGGGCAGTAGCGACTCGTGAGATTTAGATTCAGACTCTCCTTAACTTAAGCTTGACTGTCTCTTGACTCTCTCCAGAGCCATCCGACAACTCTCTTCCAACCCTGATCCTCCGTTTCTTTCTTTTTCATTTTTTTCTCGAATTTATTTCTCAGATTCAAAACTGCTGCACTAGTAAGACGCAACCTGCCAGTCTTCAAAACAGCCAGTAACAATTGGTCAAGAATTTTGCGCATATTATTTTTATAAATATAACTCAGAATATCTTTACACAGCAAATATTCGCAATTAACTATAAAATACAACAATTGAACTTACGAATTGATGATAATCATTTTTAGTAATATATCATCTTAATGAAACCTTCATTGAGAATTTGGCTGGTACCTAACAATAAAAAATAAAAGTAAATGACAGCTGACAAATTTGAAGTAAACATGTCACAACAAAGGATATAAAGAAAATATTTATAAAAATGAAACTATTGGTAAAATGCTAATGTAAAACCAATAAAAGTATGAAAATGGATGATAAGTGTGAGTATAAAGTGTCTGTAGTAGGCAGATACTATAAGCGGCCAATCTCAGTGCAGACTAGCCATCGGCGAGGGAAATACTATTCACAATAGCTCGAGTGAGTGCACAAACAAAGATGCACTAAGGATGCACTCTCTCTTCCTCCAATCTCATAGATCGTAGGGACGGCCATTCGAACCATTCTGAGAGCGATCAGGATCACCGCCTCAGGATCAAACTAACTAGCTATGTATACTATGTTCTATGTATCATCCTCTACAAAGCTAGTGCCATTAGTCATAACATTACGTCTATAATCCCAGATGACTTAGGCAGAGGTGTACATACAGTTCACCCTTATTTCGCCAGTTGTTGAAATTCCCAATAACACTGCTCCACCCAGGAATTGAACCAAGGACTAATACAAAATATAGGAAATAGGTCAGTAGTGTAGGCGCTGGCCTAGCTAATACCTATTATTTACGCACTATTACTTCCTTTACGGTGCAACGTTGTTAACTGGGCTTATGAAGCCTGTTTATATGATAATGTTATGGCAGGATGCTGTCCGTTATGCTGTGTTTAGTAGCTGTGTATCAACATGGAATCCTCTGTTTACTAACGTAATCGTGGTTAGGTGATTTTATTCCGTTAGACTCGGTCACCATGTGGGCAGAACCATGGGTTTCGTTCTATGAGAACACACACTACACACGGTACACTGCTGTGGTTTCACCCGCCGATCGGCTCCTCGGTTGTAGCATGATGGTAAATAGCTATCTTCTTCAAAAGTAAACATATTTTTTCAAGTCTGACTCGCAGATTAGCACGTTTAACACACATAAAGAAATCTTCATGCATCGTTAAGTCATTCACACCGTCCGAAAAAAGACGGGTGTGTTTTATTCAAATTCTGGATCCAAATTCATTTATTAGCTTCTTTCCTAGATGTTAATATGATGGGCTCAACAAAACTACCATCTCACCCCAAATTCAACTTTTCACTTCAAATCAAACTATTATTAACTACTTAAATAAGGTTACACTAATCATCGAAACTATCTATCAGCATTGCAGGTACCCATAACAAGATTATTAACACCATTGTCAGGTCATACACATATTATCATTATCACTTGTGCACTGTGTACGAATATTATGGTAATGGCGACGACTTAACTTTCGCTGTAAATCATCTAGAATGTTCGGGAACATTCGGGAATGTTCGAGAACGTTCCCGCGATATAATTGTGGTGACGTGTTCATCGTCTCGCTGTTATGCTAATAGGTGTCGTATTACTTTGTCGTTTAAGGTGATACGTGTCTAAACTATTACGTACATCTATCTGTTATTATTAAGGAAAATCGTGTGTACAGACAAGGATAAATTGCTTAGAATGTACGTTGTTAGAGGCGATCACTACTACTACATTACCATCTTTGATTGATAGGTATTAGATCTATAATTGTATGTTGAAAAGGTCATGGCTTAATAATAACATCATCTCGGGTCGATTTTCAGGTTAAGCTGTGTTTGCCTAGGTTGGTCCGTGATGGGTGAGCACCCATTACATAACGAATTTCCTCCGTGGCTCGCTAAACACGCCAAGCCTTTGGTCTCGTCTGTCATTTGTAGATCTTTCTTTGCCAGTCGTTACAGTCAGTGGCCCGAAGCAGATGGAATGGGAGAAAGCAAGCAGATGATGAATGTTAATTGAAAATCGTAAAACAAAAAAGGAGGGATTTTCAATCAGCGATAGGAAGACGGGGGAAGGACTTTACTGAATTGGCAAAAATGGCAATCGTGTTGTAAATCGTTATTGGAATACGGAACGTCTTGGCCCTAAGGTTTACTTCAAACTTAATAAAGTTTATAATTTTCTGGGTCAAAAGTAGAAGCAATAACGACTGAACCACTATAATACGTCGTTTAGACTCAATTCGTTGAAAGTTGTATCTATCTATGATCTGCCTAGCCTTTTTTCAAACTACCTTGTGGTCGGCTTCCAGTCTAACCAGAAGCAGCTGAGTACCAGTATTTTACATGAAGCGACTGCCTGTCTGACCTCCACAACCCAGTAACTGGGTAATACGATAGCTCTTGGTAAGACTGGATGTCAGACTTTTTGGCTTCTGACTACTCGTAACGACTGTGAAAGATCTACAAATGACAGCCGGGACCAACGGCTTAACGAGCTTTCCGAGGTATGGAAGAAACTCGGTATGTATTTACGGTCACCCATCCATGAACCAACCTCGGCAACCACGGCTTCACCTTAAAGATCGATACGTGTGGCTGTTATTAATTAACCACGAGCTCGTCGTTCCTCCTTCGACCTGCTTCGTTAAAAGTTGTATCTACAAGCATATAATCGACTCCAAAAAAGATAAGACGGATTTTGTAAAAGTTTTCACGAAATGTCATCCATTCACCAAAAGAAATGTAAGAAGTACAACCATACAATGGTCCTCGTCCAGACTAACATCCCACTTGATAAAACACAATGACCGTCATCAATCATCAGATCATCACAAACGATGCATAAACAGCGCTTTGTAAATGAGTAATTTCGCTGTATCTCGCTGCAGCGGCTGAACATGCAACTAACGCTCCCAGCCTCACAGCCTCAGAGGCTCTTGGAAAGCAATTACAGCCACTCAAACGTGTAATGGCCACAACGCGCGGCGCAACAAAAACCGCCGCAGCGCGTGACTTGCACCAGACAATTATGAGCGAAACTTTTACTATGTTAGTTGCTGAGGTTTTTTGTTTTTTGAAGTGTGTTTTAGTTTGTTATTGTTTACGTTTATTTTGTTTGACTTGCGTATGCAATGCTTTGAATAAAAACTTATTGATCCCAGATTATTTGACGCTTCTTGTTTGTAAGAGATGAAGCATCGCTGTAGTGGGACAATGACGGATCGTTGAAGCTGAGTTTTAGACTCTATAACGATTAACAGAAAATGGAACAGTAGAATTAATTTAGCACTAAATGTTCAGTCACGTGTGGAGTAACAAAACACAACAAGAATCTTTGGGATTCATTAAAAATAAAATGAAAACTTAAATGAGGCACGTACTCGTACTTAGCTGCATTTATTTGTTACAGGAAATTCATTGGTTATTATTGCCCTGCAGTTCAGTGCAGTTCAGTAAAGTAAAGTGTTGTAATTGTGTCACTACTTCAGTAATGCTCTTCGGGAGCAATTAAAGCCACTCAAAAATGTAATGGTTCGAGCGGAGTGGGCAATTTGTGCCATACCCTAGGATTCTCTACAAACAAGTAGAGTAGTCTTTTTGTTTATAATAGTTTCCGTTTTGAGAAATGTAAGCGCTTTACTTCCTTTGCTGTTGATGGTGCGACTTATAGAATTTCAAAATCAAATAAGTTTATTTGTGAGACAGGTTTTAAAAAGTGTATGGTGTTGTAAATAAAAATATTGTAAGAATCACTATGTAGAACTACAGTTATGTATAAGTGAAGATTGTCGAATCGAATGGCATGTGATTAAAGGAAATGAGTGTAGAATAGAAATTATTTAAGAGGAAATGATAGAATGATATGAAAGAAGAAGGAGTAAATAATAGAGCGAAGGTTGACAGAGGAGAATGGATAAAAAAAAAGCTCCAAAAAAGTTATACGCTACCCCAAGTAACATGGAACAAGGGCAGGCAGATGATGATATAAGTGAGGATTGCGAATCCGCGCGCAGTTCTAAATCTTGTCTTCAAGAAAACTCGGCAGCTTTTAATAATCAGCACTGATCATCTTATTGAAAAGTTTAGACCTAGAATATTATTATAGCGGCTTAAAGTCCCATTTGAACCGCTCTAGTGTATAACTTGGACCACACTATAGAGTGTGGATGGCTACTCAGCTAGTTCACAAGTAGCCAGCGTTGTGCTTTGTTGCGCATCATACATTTTTGTTAACTTCAATATCGTTATATGGGGCCTGTTACAAAGACTGATTTTTTCTCGACCTGTTTGAATTTTAAATTCAAAGTCTAAATAAGGTTAGTAGGGGGTTAACTAGCAATAAACTCTGTTAAAACAAGAAGTTTCAAACTTTCTGTCTCATTATTCAGCTTTATTTAATTTAATGCATTTGATATTAACCGCAATACAGTTTGCTTTAAAACTGCATTCTCCACTCATTATTTTCTGTACATCCTGAAAACTTTTAATCCTGGAGATTCATCAGAAAGTATTTCCATTTTACATGTTAATTCCTGTCCCCTCTCTGAAAATTTTAAAATTGCAGCGAAAACAACATTTACTCTTCAAAGAGGATCAACTTGAGAAATATATCATTACGCTATGTTAATTGCTAGCGTTATAATGAACACGATATTTCGAAAAAAAGTTTACCTATTATATAAACGTAATGTTATGCTGGATTATTCGTAGTTTTGCAAAGGTTTTGCGCAACCACGCTCAAATAGTTTATGCAGCAATTTGGAGCTTTGTTATAAGCTTTATGATGCGGTTTCGTTTTGATAGCGTGTGTGATTTCAATTGTGGAGGGAATGCGATGCAGCCACTGTGTTCTACGTATTATTATAATGAGTGGGGTTAACAAACTCTAGTATTTAGTTATAAGCCACCTCTAGAACAATAAGCTAGTCAGTTAGTTAACTTATTGTCAGTGTCACATCGTCTACAAATGAGCGTTGTGCAGAAATCTCTCACCTGCACCAGTTTGAAGCGGCTCTAAGCAACGCTTGCCCTGGTCGAACCGTGGATGGATGAATATCTATTACAAACCCAACCCCTTTATTCTGTTTTGTGGAAAAAACAACAAACACGTTTGAAAAAAATCAATTCAAAGTTAAAGCAAATGTAGTTGGCGAGAGCAAATATTAATCTTGACTTAACCCCAGCTCTCGTCTCGGGGTAGATTATACCATCTAGTAGTGAAAAGGGTCAGCTTCCGAGCCCGGGCATCTCCACACTTGACCTCTGCCGGCTTCTTTTGGAGAAATTGATTGCAAAATCAACACGCTTGGTATCCCATGGGTCGGGCAGACGTAAAACCCAAGTTTACCTATGATTTGACTGATGGAAAAAGTTTACAAGAATCTTTGTAGCTATTCCCTTCTTACGTTTGCCGTTACAGTATTGGTGTTAAAGGATATGTTTAGTTTTACAAAGAAACTTAAAGTACCTACTTATAATGAACTGAAATTAACAATGAACCTTTTTCGCCCATTTTTCTCGTACCAACCATCAATACCAAGGTACAGCAAGGAGGGTATAATTTCCGTTTGCAGTACCCATCGCAGCGTAACGCGGCATGAACGCAGCGTATACGCAGCGTGGCGGCGGCGTCGCGTCACTCATTACACGTCTCAGTTGTTCTAATTGCTTTCCGGGCGCGTGACCTGCCCCCGCCGGGTGCAGGGCGCTGGCACAGGCGCTGGGCACGCCAGAGGGCTCGGCACCACAACATACACCAGCATACTCCACTTTAATACATCACTTGTTTGTCGATGCCATACCAAGGAAACGTGTGGCTTAGCGAGTAATCGAAAAATTCGCATGCGAGGTGCACGAATATGTTGTAAATTAGGTAGTTAAAAATCCATTTGGCAGCGGTTATGCAGTAAATTATTTGAGCAAAAAATCGTTTATGAGATTATGCAACCTTATCTAATGAATACTAATTATGTTAGTACTTTAATAATACCTACCCATATACATATTTGTGTTAAATGCTTTTTTTTTTTACTAATGGGAAATCATCAAATAACCCCTCCCGTTCTGAGCGGAGTGAAAGGGAGTGTCAGAAATATACTGAATAAAAACCTATCCATGTTCCTTCTTAGCCCTTTGCGTTCTAGGGCCACGATACCAGTCACCGTCCACAGGTCCGCCTCACCGTCCACAGGTCTGCATTGTGTGATACGCCTTAATTATTATTTGGTTAACGCCTAAAACGTCTCCTAATCAGAACATAGTACAAACAATTTAATTAATTTAGAGGCTTATATACAGTCACTCACCCTGTAGGGTTGGCAGACCACTCGGTCACTAGACCATCCTCAAAAAACATCTCATTCGAGGCGATGCATAATTCATCTGTCATCGACTTGAAACTTGCACGTGCCAGCCCTGGGTCTGAGGTCGCATCAATTTTGCAGCAGAGCCAACTGTTGCCCTATACATTGCGCGCTTGGCTCCTAGGACAATAGCGGGAACGCTTACCAGCTGCTCAATGGACGGCCGGTAGTAAAAAATGGTTGTTATTTGGCTGGCTTCGTGCGGTACGAGTACGATAGGTATAATGTATTGTAGTTTATGGAGGTGGAGGTTGTTTTAGTGCTACGTGTAGATACTCGTTTTCTAAGTAATTATACTTATGGCATCTTTTACGGCTTTTACTAAATGGATGCCTGTGTCTTATTGGTAGTAAAAACACTAAAAACGAACTCAAGAATCCCTACTAACTCACGATTTAAGATAAAACATGATAACAGACCAATTAATTATTTGGAAATGTTTAACAATAATAATTTAATCACATGCATGTACTTCAGAAACTTCTGATGCGCTGCGACTGGGTTGAATACCAAAGAAGATGCAATAAAAAGCACTTCAAAACTAGGAACTAGCTCATAATTAATTTCTATTTCGACTGTAGTGCGTACATCGTAGATCGAGCGCGCGAGCTCTGATTAGCGCCCATTCTATGCGGATACTAATGAATCAATCAATCGGCGCTGCGGCCGCAGAGCAAACAGAATCTCATGCATCACTACCTACCATCTAATATGAACGTGAACGACTGGGCTCTATCGAGATCGTTGGTTTAGTTTCAGCTTGGTTTCATAAAGATATTAAATTACTCCATAACTATTCTTTTAGGCACTACTTTCGAAAATAATTATGCACATGGTACATTTGTATTTGTGCATATAGAACCGAAGTGCATAGTCATCTCAATTTCCATTTTGATTTTGCTGCAAAGGTTGCACGATGCAAATGGCAAAAGACGACACTGGAACTACAGGAACTAACAATGTACACAAATACAAATGTACCAAAAGAAGTTTAAACCTGCTTTCGTTATTAATAAAACGATTAGTTTATCATAAATAGGCTTTTAATTGAAATATCATCAATAATAAAAGCCGGAATCTAGAGCATCTGTGTTTCATTAAGCTGATATAGGTAAAAGCCTGAAAGATAAAAATAAATCTATGTTGTAGATAATCATAATTATGGCAAAGTTCACTATAAGAACCAACTGTCCATAATTACCAGTATTGGAAACTGCTAATCCATAATACATTTTGTGTTAATTTAATAAATCAAAACAATAATCTACATTCGTGGGCACGCATTGTTCGGGAAGTCTGTCATGACGTCATTTAATGAACAAACCATTTTAATAACGGACATGTTTATATCGAACATGCAAACAATGTAGTCGCGCAATGCGAAAATTCAGAACAATACTTTTATAATTACGTAAATACCGATGTATCTGCACATGTCATGTACCTACGGCACTACGTGTTGCAAAACACATGGGTAGATATTATTTCCAAATTAATGGTTGTCTCGCGTAACATACACTTTATAAGTTTAATTAAAAGCTTACCTCTGCGGAACTAGCGAGACTTGACTGAGAAAAATGAATTCACCCCGTACCTACAAAATACACAGCTACTCTACAATGAAACTCACTACATCGCAGTTTGCTGCCGCATTTATTCAACTCTGAAGTTTCTCATCTCATGACTTTTCAAAAGATTTTGAGCTCCAATTACTCTGCAAAGGGAGCCGAACTGACACATGCGTTATAATTACAAGACTAATTAGAAACACGCTTGCACATCGCACCGGGAAACGGAAATAGGAGAGAAAATCTAACTCAGCTGCATTCAAATCTCTACACCATGACGAACATACGCATATAGACGAACTAGACTGAAACAAACGCGTCGTACAAAGTAGGCTGAGTAGGGTTCTCTTAAGAAGGAATAAACACATATGAAAGACACGTCACGTTCTGAAAATTTAAATCGTCAAAGAAACACAATTACTTAATACCTACGTTTCAATATGAAAACTAATTTGGGTCACTAAGGATAGAAGTTATGTCGAGATCCTATGTTCTGACCCAGGCTATGGTAAATGTGCCTTTCATCTACGAGTAAATGTAGCCGCTAAGGCATGAAAAGGTAACAGAGAGAGTTACTGGGAGCATTTATTATATTAGTTTTAGCTTATGCTCACGGCTTCGCCCGCGTTTTGTTCGGTAATGATCCCACGGGATTATACTACCCGGATAAATGACTATTATCTGTCCCTGTGCCAAATTTCATGTAGATACATTAGGTATTTATTCAACAAACATCCATACATCCTCAGAAACTTTCGCATTTATAATATTTGTACTCGTAGGAAGTAGGTTAGTGGGAAGTAGGATAGATGCGCCACAAGTTAGTGCAACATATTGTTTGTTACATTGCACACGCAGATGTTACAGCTGCATCTCAAGCAATGAGGCTGTAACTTGAAGCCAGTAGACGAAGTACACAGAGCCACGTCTGAGAGCGACTGAAGAGCCGTAAACACTGGCGCATCGGAATTGCTAATCGTACCGCCATCCGCAGAGCCACTCCAATGCGCGCTGCACAGCCGCGCATTAAACGTTCGCCTACAATCTGAGTAATGGATGCGAGACACGTCATTAAACTAACTCTGTAAGTTTGCAAGATATCGCGCGATCGCGATATGAGACTGGTTGGCTTTCAGGTTTTTAGCTCTTTGTGAAGGGAGGCAGGTTTTAGATGGCAACGATTGTTTTAAATTAGTTCTTTATATCCAACGTATGACACACTGCTTAGCACAGACACCCAATAATCGCATCGAATGTTATTACGTGTATTGTAATTCTGTAAAAGTTCACTCAAACCAACCGGACTGAACTCTGGAGTGGCTGCAGGCACCAGAGTTTGACAGATATTTCGATTCAGACTCTGTCAAACGGACCAGACCGTGCCGGATGGCACGGTCTGGTCCGTTTAACTCCACCTTAAACTATGTTAGTAATCGGAACAATTCCATTTCCCGGAACAAAATGGACAATCCCACACTAAGAAACGTAGCCCCCCGATTTATATCGGGACCCAATGCTGTACATTCACGTATGTTACCCCCGACAGGTTGTGTAGTAAACAAGTGAGCGCGTATTTGTCTCAGTTAGCGTGGAACGTGCGTCGTCCCGGTAGCACGCTGGTGCGGTATGGCGGAGCGCGGGCCATGCTGGCCTGACGCGGCACGGTTGTTTTTTGTTTTTTTTTGCTTCTCGCACTGCCATCGTCGAGCATAGGCACTTTGTTCGACGACACGACCTTCCGCCTCGCTGCTTCTTTACGTCTTGGTGCCGCCTGCTGCTCTCCTCATCGCTGTTACTGTGGTGAAGCTGTCAACAGCCTCGGACACCACGGCCTGTCATGCAACCGAAGTGCGGGACGTTTTGCGCGGCACGCGAACATAAATGACATCATCCGTCGAGCTCTTGTTACCGTCGGCGTTCCAGCTATCTTAGAACCCAATGGCTTGGCACGCGACGATGGCAAAAGACCGGACGGCATGTCTTTGTTTCCTATGAAGATGGGTAGGCCTTTAGTGTGGGACGCAACTTGCGTCGATACTCTTGCGCCATCACATCTTCCAAGCTCATCGTGCTGTACAGGCGCTGCCGCTGCGGCTGCGGAGAACCTCAAGCGGCGTAAATATAGTAACCTTTGTGGTAACTATATTTTCGAGCCGTTTGGGGTTGAAACTCTGGGGCCGTGGGGTCCGAGTGCTCACAGCCTTTTCAAGGAAATTTCTAAACGCCTCGTTGACACTTCCCGTGACCCAAGGGCTGGGTTTACTTTGGCCAGAGGCTAAGTATTGCCATACAACGTGGCAACGCTGCCAGTCTCTTGGGCACGTTACCAGTTGACAGCGTTGAGGAGGAGTTTTTTGACGCCCTTTTATAATTTGTTGTTATTTTAGTTATCTAGTTTTAAAAATAATATTAATTTGTATAAGGCGTACAAGTTTGAATCAAAACATTGCCACCTTCCATTCAGTTTCCTCAATGTTCGCCACTGAGAGCACACAGCATTGTAGCACAAAACTTAGGCTTCATTAGTGAGCTACAGACATGGCCGAATTCCCGAAGGCCCAATAGTTGAGGAACCGCACTGCATCAGACAAACAAGAGACACGAGAGCCTCTCGTCACACGATGTCATTAAACAACGCCACAATTAAGATCTGTATTGTGCTTCAAGTTTTCTGAAGAGCTGTTTACATTTGAATTGTTTTGTTGTGGATTTTGAACTGTTCCACAATGTGAATTTTGGTAGATGTATCTGTTTTGATCCAAGAGATGATATTATAAACGGTGTAAGATCGCGACACATTGTGTGCATGTTTCTATTCATGACTCCCCAGCACTGTTTTTTTTTGCCGTTATTAAAAAAACTTGGTAAAGTTTGTGTCACGATGGATATACTATTAGGTAATAAAGAATACCGTGTTTCAAACAGAATGATTGTAATCCAACACCTATGAAAACATTGTAAAAGCATATTCCATTTTTTTTTTTTAAACTTTTTTTTAACGCGTTGTATCAACAAAGAAATGTTCTTTGTTGATACAGCGCGTACAAACATTTAAACATTGAATTGAGTGTGCTGAACAATTTTAAAAGTCCGTACGTTAATACTTTATCGGCACAAAATTTGAACAAGCGATAGGAACTGAATTTCTATTTGGAAGCCATTGTTAACATTTCAAAGCAACTGTTGGTATTTGACATCTCATTTGAATTTAATCTGCTCAATGTTGGCTGCGCGCTGTATTTGTGATGTGAAAATTTGATATCGTGTGTACGGTGACCTCTGCATTTGTGAACGAATTGGAGCACAATGTTTGTCATGGTGTTGCTGGTAATGTGTGCAATTTAGTCTTGTGGTTGTTGGCATGGTTGCTGGAATAATAATTGGTGAGCTCTTGGGTGCTATATCGAGACTAGGTACGCTGTAGGTGGGCGTTTTGTTGAAAAAGTTGACCTATTTAAACTTCTTGATTGATTGGTACTGGATATTAACAAAGAAAATATTGATAGTTACAAAAGTTAGTAAAATTGATAGGCTTCACTGATTTGATTTTGAAATTATAAGTGAATGCATAAATTGAAACAATACTTTTGAACATAAATAGCTACCACGTTTCAGATTAAAAAAGAAATAATTCATATACACGCTGAAAAGCACACTTACTAGTTAATTACGTTCATAGTTATCAGTCAGACTGATGGACTCATTAGTATAATGAGGTAATTAACTTGCTTCTGGTATTTCACATGGTGTATTAATTTCGTCACTTAAAAAAAGACTCTTAGCTGATACAAACAAGCTTTAGATAACTTAACACCGGTCATCACCATCGTGTACCACACAGCAATACTACATTCGATTCAAAAGTATCCAAGTTAATCAGACTTAGCAACAAACTTGTGGAAGTAGCAGCAGATCCTATTAAAGATAATCGTCTCAGATACTTCCCGCGGCCGGAAGCAGCTCCCAGCACTGGGACGAACAATAGAACCTGTGTTTTGTTTTAACAAAGGATTTATCGCCCATTTATGGGGATATATTTGGCCGCGTTGAGGAGACCCCACCCTAACTCAATAGCCTGTTAAAAGATCAAAAAGAGCGTGCGGTAGACACTTTTGGGGATATTTAATGCCGGTTTAAAATTACGTTTTGTCTGGAATTTGTTTTGGTTCTATTTTGGTCTTATTGGAGATTATTTTAATATTGTCATAGCTCTAGGCATTCCTGTTAATAATACAAAGATTTAATAAGCAACATTATGGTCCTTCAAAGTTAGTTTCTTCTCTTCTCTCTTCTTAGCTTCGAGATCACCTTAAACAAAAACGCCAGTGATGTTGTCAGCACCCTATCAACTGTTATCACTATCACCATCACAAATTATTCATTCCCCCTCAAGACAGTGCAATGTACTAGCAGCACTAGCGACTGTCAGTAGTATCAGATATCTTGGAGAGTGTTCCGCTGCTGTCTCACTGTAGGCGTCGATAGCGTCGTGACTGGCGGCATTGTCTTATGTCCCCACGCCGCCTGCGTTGATAGATTAATAAGATTGGGACGTTTTGTATTTGTATTTCTGTAAAATATATGAATTTTGAAAGGACATTTTTGTGATGAATCGTGTGAGATTTGTGTTCAAATTAGGATTTGGTTAGAAAAATCAGTAAGTGTTCACCTTCCACCGCCTCTAACACAACAGTCATGCCTGAAAATCGTCTCTTTGCAGTAGTAAAGTGATCTTGGACTAGACAACTACATTTTTTTATCACAACACAACAATTTCCTTGAATTTTAAATGATTACGAATTATTGTGAACACGAAAATCTTCAACTGAGCCTGAACAGATCCTCTCTACATTATCCTCCTCACCCAAAGTCTTCGCTTGTCCAATTATCGTGGCAGTATTACAGTAATGATGCAAAGTACCCTCGCAGAGGAGGTGGTCCGAGATCAGCTGTCAAATCATTTGAGCTCCCGACGGAGGAAGTTGCCGCCGGAGTCAGAGGTCGCTTAATGTGACTCGCGGTAGATTTATGAACCGAGTTTACGTTTACCTAAGTGTTTTAGTTCGGCAAGATACTGAGGATAAATCAACTATGTTGTAGCTACGGTATTAAAGTGAGTGATTTTATCAAGTTGTCGAGAATTATGAATTACTAACTTTTGCTTTTGTGTCTTAAAAATTATCCTATAATTTGGAATGGAATTATACTGCTAGGGTATTACGTATACGTCAGCAAAAGATCATGCAAATCGGTTTAGTCGCGAAGGCAAGTTTCAGTAACAGACAAAAGTACAATTATTAATTTAATATAAATACAGAAATTCCTTGTCGTGAAATGACTTCTTAAAACGTTTTTTGTTTAACTGGTACCTAAGTTTCGTACGTTTGTTATTACAGCAACTAAGTAAATGCTAGATTAGCTGAAGTTAATGTATGAGCACTTTATGTTACGATGTTTATTTTTAAGCTTCCAACAGTGGCAGTTACCCATTGGTATAGTGATCGCAAGTGCGGCTGCTGAGCATGATGTTTTCTGTTCGTTTCCCAGGTTGGTCAAGGTGTTTCAAAAGGATTTTTTTTCAGTAGTAGTCCAAGGCCTGCATTTACCGATTGATTGACTCTTTCATTTGTTTATTCGCCCCCTATTATATGGGACTAAGACAAACCTGGCGAAATATGTGTATATACCCCTAAATAACCCTTTGGAAACAAACAGGTACGATGTTGTTATGTAGTTACTAGGTTTACAATGACTGTGAAAATGTAAAACACTTACATAATTGACACAAAGAATGGGAATAAGGATTCCTCTCAGTGAATGAATGTAATTTCTTGGCACAAAAACGTTGCTTGTCCAATTTACCGGCGCCGCGGCCGAGAGCTGAGATCAGCTGTCAAATCAAATGAACTACCCTCCCCGCCTGCTCCTTCACCCCCTGTCGTCCCACCCTCCGATCGCAACGAACAGGATACTTTTGCAATGGATAGTAATGTGACTTGGAGGTGAGCTGTGTCAGATCTATATTTATAAGACGGCGAAGGTCCAGGAAAAGTTTTATAAAAGTTCAAAATTAGCTATAAAGACCACGGATTAATTACCATACAAAATAAAATGAATACCTCTATATTCATTTAGAATCTCGGATATTTCCTGGTTAAGTTATACAGCAAGAACAAAAACCTGAAAACCAATATATATTTTACTGCTGTATCTGTCAGGAACAATATATACAACCATAATTAAACTTCAACTTGATTAAACTTGAAGTCTCGCGAAGTATGACGAGTTAATTAAGAAATTCTTCCCAAATATTTTCTGCAGTCCTAACGATCTTTAAAATTTGTTCCGTTTAATAAAGATTTAAGCTCCCTTTATTAAAGTTGGCGCTAAGCTGTGGTTTAATATATTTATTTACAACCAAGTTAACCTAACGCTTCGAGAAAATTTATACTTGTAATTATGTGGAGGCGACCTCTGAATATATTAGTGGCGTCAACTTTATTAAAGACATTTATCTTAATTTTGACTAACTTAGTTGTTTCTAAGTTTCTCGATATTGACTTTGTTTTGTGTTACTAATAAACTTTGAGTCGTTCGGCTACGAATTTTTTTTTTTTTTTCCCCTTATTAGTAAGAACCAAGTTCTTACTAGATAATTGCAATCTAGCCTAAGAAGACTAATAAACAATTTAAATCTAACTTATTATGCTACGTTATAAATTATGTTAATGCTAAGAATAGTGTCCATAATTAGGTATGCACTTTTACACACGTTCGTAACACTTCCTTAGAGTCTGGTAAAATTGATAAAACACTTTGTTCATGTGTTATATAAATAGCACAACATTGTTACTATTATTGATTCACTTACACTACACTAATTCAAATGGTTTAGTTCTCTTTAGTCTACGCACTATGCCTGTGTTGTCTAACAGCTGGATTGCCTCAACATTCACGTGTCGATGGAGTCTGTGTTCGTGGGCTTCAGCAAATTTTTGTATGATGGTGGTGACGAATTCCATGTCGAGGTCACGGTGGAGGTCATCGTTTCTTATGTACCAGGGTGCATTTACAGCAGCCCTGAGTACTTTATTTTGGAACTGTTGAATTATTTTGACGTTGGTTGGCTTAGTACAGCCCCAAAGTTGGATACCATACGTCCAAATTGGCATCAGGATATGCTTGTATATTATCAGCTTATTATGTATTGATAAACAGGATTTCCTTCCCAGTAACCAATGCAAACGTTTATAACGAATATCGAGTTCCTGTTTTTTCTTTTTGATATGGGCTTTCCAACGCAGCTTGGCGTCGAGAGTTATGCCAAGGTATTTGGCTGTATTAGCATAAGGTATTTGCATACCATTTATGTAGAGTGGGTGGTAGTCACTGTGTTTGTTTGTGAAGTTAATGTGAACTGATTTTGACTCATTCAGATTGATCTTCCACTTTTGTGTCCAGTCGTAAACTTTGTTCACAGCTAGTTGAACTTTCTCTACTGCTTCTCTGTGGCTTGATCCGGTGGCCATAATAGCAGTATCATCTGCAAAGGTCGCTATGGTGCTGTTTTCCAGCTCTGGGATGTCACAAGTGTATAACAAGTACAAAATTGGGCCAAGCACACTTCCTTGAGGCACCCCAGCTTTTATGGTTTTTAGCTCGGAATATGCGTCCTCTTGGCGTATTCTAAACATTCTTTTAGTTAAATACGACTCTAGGATATCTACAAATTCTGGTAGCATGCGTCTGAGCTTAAATATGAGACCCTCATGCCAAACTTTGTCAAAAGCTTGCGCGACGTCTAAGAACACGGTAGCACAGACTTCTTTATTTTCTAGCGTTTTTTCAATGACATTAGTTATTCTATGTACCTGGTCTAACGTTGAGTGTTTTTCTCTGAAGCCAAACTGGTGATCTGGAACTAGGTTTTTATCTTCTATTACTGGTTTTATCCGTTTTAATAACAGGCTACGAATGAGACAAGTAAATATACATTATGGAGCGTAAACTGTTTCAGATATCTTAATAATACCACCAGTTTTCTGAATATAAAGAATTCAAGGGGTATAATATATAAATTACCCTTTGAATTCTGGGAATATTTCGTTCGGAAGCCTGTGTTTTGTTTGCTTTCAAAAGTCAGTGTCCAGACCGGCTGAGAAGCGAAATATTTCAGGAACTTCGTCAAGCATGAAACAAATGAGGAAACAGGAAAACAACTTGGTCCAAAGAGTTTTTTGTCACAGAGTAAAAATATGGAGGTAAAGAGAAAGTCTATATACACACTCAGTTAAAGTGTAAGACAATTCGCGAAAAATGGTTTATGATATTGAGTTACCATTTGGAAATGCTGACGGATAAACCTTATATTTACTAAGACAGCTAAGCTTACATATTCCTGTCTCTGAAATAAATCTTTTGGGAACTGGAATTTGATAATAACACTCGCAGATATTATTCATATTCAATTACTCCAAACACATCTAAAGTGTCATCTGAAAACTCTAAGACACTGCATGAAAATATTTGCATTTTCTTCTATTAAAACTTAGCCAAAATTTCATTTCATTTCAGTCATTAAAACAAACTTGCCTACACAACTATATCAACCACATTAGTATTTGCACTTACTGTTTCAAAAATGTATTCAGTGTGTGGAGTAACTAACCTAAATTAAAGAAGTGTGTAGCACGCTGCACGCGGCGGCATCCTCGTAATGAGTGTCTCTGCACCGCGGTGCCCCCTAATGAACTCCCGATGTGTTTGTGTACCGGTATGCGCTACTATTATAATTAACGTACTGCTTGCAGTCATTAATTAAAAATTTTAAGGTTATATGATACATTTTTGTACAAAGGTATTTTTTGACGTTAGTCTAGAAATTTTAGTGAACTGATAATATTTCAGAGAAACCTGATGTTGTTTATGATTTGGGTAACTACATCTTAGGATTGTCTAGATAAACTCGAGTTGTGGTTTCTTACATAACAATTACTACAGATATTTCATCATGAAATATCTCTTATTGAGCACGACAATTCTACACATAGGTTTTGTTGTAACTTTATGCTCCAACCATTTTAATGTAAATTATGAAGTTGAAGTGAAATTTGCTGCGTTATTGTATTACAAATAGCTTGACATTTCGTGGAAACGAAGCTTTACTTTTTAATGTTTATGTTTCTAAGTAAATTGTAGCGAGTATCAACAAAATTGCATTTTCTGCTTTACTCGGTGCTTACTTCAATTTTGTTCGAGCATTACTTTATAGCTTGTTTTTTACGTGGCTATTATTCAAACTAGTATGTAACCACCTCAATCCGTTCTCTTATTGGGTATTATTAATCCTTGGGTTAGCTTGAACACTTGGTTTGGTTGTCAGAAACAAAATTGATCAGTTTTTATAGTCTGTAGTGCGGTCGTCAGACATTTTTCTTTCGACCTCCAGAGAGCAATAGAGCGGGCAATAGCTCGCGGTTGAACTTCGTCGCTGACTTACAATTTATATAAATGAAATATTTAGTTCACAAGTATTTCCAATACTTGCTCTTGTTTATCAATAGTTTCGAAATTCTTGAGCAGTAATAATAGAAGATACTTATTGTCTCTATTTCTTGTTAGCGGCGTTATATTGCTTTTAGTTTTAATACTGTTTCATTGTTTTACGTGCAATTAAGTAAAATAATTAACAGACACAACTTTTGGCACGTAATTCAAACAGTATACTTTATACCATTTACGCTTTATTCCATTAAAATAGAATATGAAGTGCCTAGGACATACTATTAAGTTTCCTTTGACAGTCAATTCTCAATAGGGATAAGGTAAGGGACCTAACACAAACCTATTATAGATGGTCCGCTAGCACATTACACCCCCGCTTAATCCCCAGGGGATGAAAAGTGTGCCGGTAATATTCTCAGTTTATGAGCATTGATCCTTCAACACGTAGTCTGCCCGATAGTTAAAGTTTTATGACAGGAGGAACAACGGCTTGATTAAATTTTTAACGTCGTCTTTTCATGTCTTTTTTCGTTCCTTTATTAATTCCTAGCGTGATAGAAGAATTATATAACTACGTAATATCGATGATGGAGTTTCATTTAAATTGCATTGCCTTAACATTTCAGAGACATAAAAAGTTTTAGTTCCTTATAAATAATTTAAAGTAATAATTCAAAAAAATCCTTTTTTATCGTTGAATATAATGCACAACTATTTTTAAGTAGCTGTTTATGATTTTTAAAATATCAATTCGAAACCCGAAACGATATGCAACTAAGTGATTATACAGGGTGTAACGGAAAGGGTATATACATCCTTAAGGGTGTGCTACAGACGATCAAACTGAACAGGTTTCTCATCATAAAAATTTTTTTGCAGCAAAAAAAATATCTGCTGCCCCATAGAAAATTGCAATACCTATTCGACCCAAATGTATAGGCAGCTGATATTTTTTTTTGCTGCAAAAATTTTTTTATGCAGAGAAACATGTTCAGTTTGGTGGTCTGTAGTACACCCTTAAGGATGTATATACCCTTTCCGTTACACCCTGTATACAGATAGGTGATACTGTACATAATCACTTAGTTGCATATCGTTTCGGGTTTCGAATTGATATTTTCTAAATGCCCATTTTATACATAATTATGTAGTTAATATAATATGGATTCATAAGATGACCCAACGCTGGTTATTAAATTACCATAGCCCCCACCCACGATCTCACAAGTCCCCACAAACTTTACCAAAACAGATCAGCGCACTGGATGAATTAAAAGTAACTGAGTAAAATTGGAGTACGTGAGTACTCACCCCCAACCCTCACTTCACCCCCTCACTGGGATGCGTGTCCCCCGACTCGTGAAATGTGCCACTTTGATCATAGTTTCTTTGTAGTTTCCACTCCGGTAGCGCAGGAATGTTTGGAACGATGAATAATTCATAATTGCATGTTAATACCCGCTTTTTATAGGTAAAAATGTACGATTTATTTGCGTTTAAAATATTGAACGAGGCGTTGAATTAATTAATGGAGGCAAGGCTTTCGATAGCGGTTGTAAGATTTTTTTTTGCAGATTTTGTGATTATTATCGAACTGTAAAAGTAACTTTTCTTTATTAGACCTTTCAGGCTTGGGTTTTGGGCTTTTAGGTTTGGTTTTTGGCTTAGGTTTCCATTATATTAGCCGAACCAGTTTTTAAAAACAAATCATAAATAAAATTACCTTCCTAGTAAACGAACTCTTACTCACCAAATTCAATATTTTTGTCATCCCCTCTGACTAGCAACCCCAAAACTTGTCCAGCTTGTATTCTCCCCTCAAAGTTGTAATAGGCGTAATGATCCGTGAAGTGGTCGCCGGTTTCGCCCCTATGGGGGGCTGAAAGGGGGAAGAGGGGTGATTGTTAGTTACGTGTTAAATGCAGGTTCACCCCAGAGCTGGTAATTATGGCGGGTTAGAGGTACAGCCTCTAATGTTTAAGTTTGTAAATTTTGTCGCCATGTCACACTAGTTAGGGGAAATGGATTGATTTTTGTTATTGGACATTTGTTGATGGCGTTAAGCTCTTAAAGTCTATACTTGTTAAACTTCAGTAACTCATAACCCCGTTACACTTTGTGTATCAAGTCTGATCCCCGCATTATCTAGTTCAGGCAAATATAGGAGCTCTCGAACTGAGAGTGGATTCGTATCAATAAGAGGTGATTGCCCGGAGTAGTACGTTCAAGAGTTCTCGATGGCAAGCGCTTCAGGCGTTTGACGCTTCAATTTTCTTCTTCTGTTAGGCTTTAATTTGTTCAATCGTATTACTTTCATATTTCTTAATTTTAGTAATCTGATTTTGCCTTAATATTTAGAATGCCGTTGCGGTAACCACCAAGATTTGTACTACATAAAGATCCATGTATCAATCCAAACGCCTCCATAACTTTCAACCTACCCGACCTCCAATTAACTTCTATGTTGCCTCGAGCGATAAATCTAACAATGTTGCAGTAATAATGCTGGCTGGCTATAACCCGAACTGGAATATTATATCGCTAAGCTGACAATGTAAAACGAACTGAACCCGCATTTGTAAAATCGTTAATTGTGTGCTTTACCTTATAAAGTAGTGTGCAACCCAGTGTGACTGTACGTTTGATAGCTTCATTTAAATTGACAGTTCTGTGCAAAAAGGTCCGCTAAAGTTTAAATTGATGCTTGTTTGCAAATTCATCGGCAATAAGATAGGGAAGCGAAACTTTTTGAGAAACATTCTTTGACTTGAAAATTTGTGAGCATAGTCAAAGATCTTTTCGAAAACGAGGCAATTAATGAAAGCATTCAACACAACTTTAGTAGTAGTATGTACAGACTCTTGTCCCATTAGTGTGTCGAGTAAATAACGTCGTCCGAGCACCGCCCTTGGGTGTCGTAAGCACAAACTATCATATAAACGTGCCTACTAACACAATAACATCTATCTGGTGTCATCAATCCACAGCCGAGCGCAATGTGTTTATGGCATCTCCTCAGAATGATCCATTGTCCATCTATAAAGCGAAACTGTGTTCCACAACTGGGCCTTTGCTTTGATGGTTTCAATTTTCCCGCAATTCACCTTATATTAAACAGGATAGGTTTGTCTTTCAGATACAAATAGATCATTTAGACATCGGGCTGCTACTACATTTTGTCTAGTTAATTATATCTTAAACCTATTTCCAGCACAATATGAGTCACTGAAATAACGTATCAAACAGTTTCAGGCCTCTTCAAACGAAAATAGTAGCCAACCATATTCAGCACATGTATGCTTAATAAATATAGTAGACACAAACAAACATGGTGTGTAAACATTGCAAATTGAGTTGTGTGTGCGACACCCTGCCCCCTGGCGACTGACGCGGCGCTCGGGGCGGGTTCTTTCATATTTGCCAATTTTTTGGGCAACTGCGTCCATCACGACTGGCTGGCTGTGGCGTGGGTTTAGTCTGGATCCAGCCTAGTTTGAAAATAAAATGTTTATTTTGTTTAATTATTACTGAAAATTAAACAGTAATACATAGAAATTTTCTTATCCACATCCACGCTAGTTTGTTCGAGTGAGGAGTATGAAAATGAGTTTATTTTTAAAATCAACAACAAGGCACTAAAGCGCATCACACACAGAAAGCGGGCGTGGGTCAGATGATGCGGGAGAGCCACGCGGGTGGACGCGCATGACTGTCGCCCGCTACCACAAACAGAGCGGTTCTTGCGCGTCGTCCGCGGTTCACCTGACACCCGCGCCCGTCCGGCGCCCGACCCGCGCCCGACCCGCTCCCGCTCCCTGTGTGTGACGCTTAACAACAAGGCACTGCTACCATTAATGTATGTAATATTTCAAACGTTGATTATTTCTATCGCTTAGTTAAGCCTAGATTTATTATAATTATTTAATTTATGGCCTGATTAAGTCTTCGAAAAGAACAGGTGTAATGTGGAATAGTACGCCCAATAAGTTCATCTCTGTCCCCTCTCAACTCACCCTTTGGGGATTATAGGCGCTATAAAATAAACATATTATGTATGGCATATTTAAGACTATATCATTTGTTTGTTTTAACTTTGTTTCAGTCAATACTTGAACCCATAATCCTATTAAGTAACATCGATTAAACTAACCGGCTTGTGTAGCAATGGCAACTGGCTCGCCGCAATAGTTCCATGGTCTAATTCGAACACTTACTTCGACAAATTCTAATAGTTCCGGTTAGTCGCGTGTGTTTGTTATTATTAGTTTGGTTTACTTTACTTTCGAATATTTAATTGGTTTGAATTAAAGGTATTTCTTAACTTTTTTAAAATACCAAAACGACAATGTCGTTTATTATCAAAATGAAACGCGAAACAGGGTTTTTGTCTTGTACGACTTGAATGATTAATTTAAATAAAAAGAACTTTACTTAATAAAAAATGTACAAAAAACCTCTGAGTTTTTTTTTTTTTTTTTTTTTAATGAAATTTACAGAATAAAGCTATGGTACTTAAAATTAATAGCAGGTATTTCCTCCTCAGGCCCTGGTGACCTTGCGGATTGTGTTTTAATGTCCACATGGGGTATTTCTTCTCCGTGCGGTTTTCAACTGACTGATGGTTTCTGGAGGGTTGGGACTGGATTTTATACGTTTTGGGAGAACCTGGCGTAGTATAGTCGCAGGGTAGATATATCACAACACAACACAAACACAGTTCTTTTCAGTGAAGTAAAGTTAAGTTTATTCGAGGAAGTGAACGAAACAACATCGAAGCGCCCGAGATTTCGGTCGCTTGTTTTACACAAGGTACTGCAAGAGATCAACTATTCTATCTTTAGAGGTCGTAGAGAATCTAGCATGAAGGAGTGAGTACAGGCTTCTTTGTTGGGGTCATAGCTGTGTACTCGAAATGTCCTTTTTTAACCGACCGTTTTTTTCCCTCCATGGTCGCACTGTCTGAAATCTCGCGTTCTCTCATTGGCTTATCCTTCTGACAGCGCGCGATTGCGTTCAGAAACGCCACAACGTCTTGTAAACATGTCCCAGACATGTTCTATGGGATTCATGTACGGGCTTCGTGCTGGCACTCCAATTTTGTAATACACACCTGCGAGAAGCAATCATCCACGAAATGTGCTGTGTGAGGTCGGGCAGTATCTTCCATTAAGATGAAATTTCGCAACCGATCAATCCCACGAATGGTAAAACGTGTTTTTGGAGGATCAATGTATCGTACTGCGGTTAGACGACCTGCAACGACTGCCAACTCTCCGCGTGTGTCTGAAAAGATCCCTCCCCAAACCATAACTGATCCACCATATAAATTAACGGTTTGCCTGGTGGTGATTGGCAGAAACCTCTCCCCATGCCTTCTACAGATGTTCACGATTATCTAGAGCTCTTAAGGTCTGCATTCGTCAGCCCACACAATTTTACTCCATTGCTCGTGAATCCAATTTCAGTGTTCGCGAGCGAAACGAAGTCGAGCTATGCGAAGGTGCCTGAGCAGTTCTAGACCTTGAGCTGATCTCCGAGCACGCAGATTCCATTCCTCCATTCTTCTTCTTATTATGCACTCACTAACGTTGACCATGCTTACCGTTCATAACCGATGCCAAATTTTAACAGCCACAAGGAACCAATTTATCAAAATTACGAGGGCGAAAAATCAGTCATAACGCGCGGATGGACAGCTCATACCGCAATTTCTTGGTTTCTTTGTGTAGAGGCTGATCTGGTCATACCTTGTTGGTCTCAACTCCTAAACTCCAACATTGGATTTTAAAGTAAATAAATAAGATTAAACGCATGACCATAATCATTCAGTATCGAATTTTAACTCACACGTGTTTTGTGCGTTCCAGTAACGAACTAACGTTAAGTGCAACAGCAATTAAAAAAAATAACTTTTATTTGTGCTTACCCTCTTAAATTAACAAAAACAAATTTCCTGACAAATTCCTCCTAAAAATTTCATACCCGATACCAAAATAGCCTGTTATCGGTTTGTAATGTTTGGGCCAAATTCTCTGCCGCTGAGTGTATAATGAATATTATGAAGAAGAACAAAACACGGGTCCACAATAGAATATTTAAAAAAATAGCTACATTAAAGTGAATCATCTTCTGGCGTAAGTGTGGATTGCGATCGCCTCATAGAAAAAAAAATAAGTTAGCACAGGATGACGTACAAATAATCCCCTTCAATATCCAATAGAGCGGGATATTATTAACTCAGTATCAATACCTCTTGAACATCCATTACTCCATCCACATTCAGGCCATTCACAACCGTCTCCACTAATCCGTCAATGGACTTGCACATCACGTTACTAATGCCCTCAGTATAAGCCACTAATTGATCAAACGCATGGCACTGAACAATAGTTGAACAGTTTCACAGCAACTTGACTCCGTTCAAACGAGGCTCCAGTTAATACTAATTGCTTGACTATAGTTGCCTTATGTGCGGTCATTATTATTATCATTTGTGTATTTCACCAATTGTAATTACTATTACTATTGAGTAATTTTGCATTATGCTTAATTGGCAAGTTCATACATTAGTCATAATTGCCTGTCTTCACTGAACAGGCGATTCCTAAAATTAATTCTTAAATAAAAGCGCTGTTAAATGCTGAGGTCAACGAGCTTAAAGTTGAAAATCCAACAGCACACTCTTATTTAGCCATTCATTAGCTTCACTTTCCCGAAAATAAACAAAGTACGGCTGATCAACGTACGGCATCGACTCGTCTCTTCTCAGAAATGTGTTATGAATCCCTATTCATTTACTTTCCTAAAACTGCCACAAACTTGGGCCTCGCTGTTATACTATATAACATACCAATAAGCCTGTATAGTGAAGATGAGACATAGGGCTCAAATATTATGTGCCCGATGTAAGCGAAAACACTACTTTAGCAGGAAAACAAGGAGACGAGTAGGTGTGACTAAGTGAGACGGCAGGACGTAGCAGGGAGGCGGGAACTCGTAGTAATGCCTATGTATAGTCAACTGTTGTGTGCTGCTACAAAATCCATCTATGTAATTAATTGAAAATGCCCTTAATATCTTTCACATCATATTAATTATGAGATTATTTGTTGAAGAGACCATCAGTCTGTCTGGCAAGCTGAATGTTTTCGGCATTTCACTCGTTTTTCTCTATTACTGGTTGTTTCATTCGTCTCTGGAGAGACTCCCGTTCAGTGCGATGTTTTCCGACTGATGTGGGGCTATGTATTATGTACATACTCCACTCGTATGTATAATGTGGAATATATTCTGTCTAGAGAGTTAAGCAGCCCTTCAGAGTACTTTACACAATTTAACGAAACAAATATTAACTGTGTCGAAAATGAAATCACTAACACTAGGAACAACACTAGGTATAACATTAGAAATCAAAGGTTTATTTAAACAATGCAAACACAAAAATTAATCTTCAAAAATGTTTTGTTTTAAACAATTTAAAATACCGAGACGTCGCTTTTATAACAAAGCAATAGTTCTGTTCTGTAAATAATATCATTATCTTATTCCGAGTAAACAAGCGAGTTACCTCAACTCCGTCCGGACAGCTCAGCACTAAGAAGCTAATGTCGCAATGTCTTTTTGTGTTGCCGGCAACAAGGGAGCGATTCCGATGAAACGGAATAAAAAAGGAAACTGAAAAGCTTTGAATTTGAATCCGCTTTGCAGCTTGTTCAGTTTGATAGACTCGTGGGCTGGATTAGTACTGTTCTTACTTATCAGTCTCATTTGTTTTACATTACAAGTACAAATAGTCACAACCTTAGACACACAATAAATATAATCTTAATAATATTATAAATGCGAAAGTTTGCATAAAACCAGAACTAGAAATTCACGTTAAGTGACTGCCTTGCTAACCTCCATAACACAATTAGTACTGGGAACTGCGATGCGCGTTGGTAGTCAGACTTTCGGTCTACTGACTACCTGTTTCGACTGTCAAAGATCTACAAATGACAGCGGGGCCAACAGCTTAACGTGCTTTTGGGAATGCACAATGGGTAGTATGGGTTACCACCACGGACCAACCTAGGCAAGCGAGATTTAACCTACAAGTCGATACAAGCAGCTGTTTTTATAGCTGCTAAGACAAGGATATTGAAAGCAAAAATTTAGAAATCGATCTTCTTCCTGCAAATTTTACACGACCCTGATTTTACTCTTAATTTTAATTCCCAGCATCATAGACTGCAAGTGTAATATTTTTTAATTTCGCCACTAGAATTAACGCAACAATAACGCTAGGAGGAAGGAGTTTCAGTTAACAAACTAGAAACTTTTAATTAACTTGCCGCCTTACAATGAAAGTAATGACCCCCCGCGACCACCCACAAACCCCCCCCCCTCTCGGCGACGCGCGAAATACTTCACATTGAACAGTTAACTTTGCTTGATCAATTGTGACGAAAACAGTTTAAATGCATTGGACCTAGATTCTACTGCAACACTGGTTACTGGTAGTTAAAATGACTAAAAGTTTTGTTTCAAATATCTGGGTATATTCGTTGCTACACAGGGCTAGATAGGGTTGCGAAACAAAGTAACTTGGTTTGTTTGAGTTCTTGTCAGTTTGTATTTTTTTTTTAGTCTTTAGTTAGGTATTCAAGTGATCGTAGCTACCTATGATTTCAAAAGCTAAATTTTTAAGGGCTTGTTGATTTTTATCAACAGCTAATGCGGCGTTCGTTGGCGATCGAGACGCGAACGCGAAGCCGCGCGGGCGCGGTTTGGCACGAAAATAGTGGATTTCTAACCTTATTTCTTTTGATATCGTTCATTTGTTTTTTAAACGGTTTTTTTTTTAAAACGGTTTTTTTATTATTAAACGGTTTTTTAAACGGTTTTATTTAGCTCACCCCGTTTGTTTTATATATTCTTGGGTCAAGTTTAGTAATTCAAATTTCACCCTCTTCCTGTCAACCGATTAATCTGAAATTTTGTATACACTTTGGATTTTGGTGACAATACAATTATGTTTATTCATTATCATTATAAATTCAAGATGGCCGCCGCTACAAAATGGCGGATAACGTAGGTTTTATCGATCCCATCAATTTGGGTATCAAATGAAAGGGCTCAACAAGCAGAATACAATATACTATAAAAAATTGAAATATAAGATGGCGGCCGCTACAAAATGGCGGATAACGTAGGTTTTATCGATCCCATCAATATGGGTATCAAATGAAAGTGCTCAACCAGTATAATACAATGTACTATATAAAATTAAAATCCAAGATGGCGGCCTCTACAAAATGGCGGATAACGTAGGTTTTATCAATCCCATCAATATGGGTATCAAATGAAAGGGCTCAACAAGCAGAATACAATATACTATAAAAAATTGAAATACAAGATGGCGGCCGCTACAAAATGGCGGATAACGTAGGTTTTATCGATCCTATCAATATGGGTATCAAATGAAAGGGCTCAACAAGCAGAATACAATATACTATAAAAAATTGAAATACAAGATGGCGGCCGCTACAAAATGACGGATAACGTAGGTTTTATCGATCCCATCAATATGGGTATCAAATGAAAGGGCTCAACAAGCAGAATACAATATACTATAAAAAATTGAAATACAAGATGGCGGCCGCTACAAAATGACGGATAACGTAGGTTTTATCGATCCCATCAATATGGGTATCAAATGAAAGTGCTCAACCAGTATAATACAATGTACTATATAAAATTAAAATCCAAGATGGCGGCCTCTACAAAATGGCGGATAACTTAGGTTTTATCAATCCCATTAACATGGGTATCAAATGAAAGGTCTCAACAAGTAGAATACAATTTACTGTGCAAAATTGAAATCTAAGATGGCCGCCGCTACCAAATGGCTGATAACAATTTTTTATCAATCCCACCAATATGGGTATCAAATAAAAGGGCTTGACAAGAAGAATACAGTGCACTATACAACCTCAATATTTAAGATGGGCGCAGCCACCAAATGGCGTATAATAATAAGATTTAAATTTAGAAATTGAATCTGTAATTTAGGTATCTGATTAATCCAGCCTGAATCCACCACCCAGTCAAGATTTTGTATCGTGTTGAGGACTGTGTGGCGTTAGGGTGGCTAAAAATGATACGTCGTTAGCGGTACACCACCCAAGTTAAGGTGAAAGGTTAAAACGCGCCGAGAACTGTATGGCATTAGGGTGGATAAAAATGATATGTCGTTAGCGTTTTTTAAAGAAAATTAAAAAAAAAAAAAAAAAAAAATTAAATTAAAATTTTATTGCCTTTAATACTATCATGGGCTTCTACAATACATAAAATGCAGGGCAGCACTGTGGATCACGCAGTCGTATACTTAGGTGCGAAACTGTTTGAAGAAGGTCAAGCCTACGTGGCTCTTAGTAGAGTAAGATCTTTGCAGAGACTACGTATAGAGGAGTTGGACTGCAATAAACTAACGGGCAAGAAACCTTGCAATAATGAAGCACTAAATGAATTAAACAGAATGCGAAATAAAAACTAAAAACTAGAAAATAAAAATAGGTAAAAAAACTTTTTAAGTCAAACGGTTTTATGTTAAACATACATTGCAATGTTTAAGATAAATGTACTAAAAACCAAAAAATAATAAAATAGATACAGTCGTGGGAATTATAAACATATGCATAGACTAGACTAAAATAAAACCGTGGGGCACGTCAATTGTCTACAATCGTTGATTAAAATGTTTGTTTTGTAATGTTACACTATAATTAGGCAGTTGTTCAACCGACAACGATGGACGTGTGATAAGTAGGGCAAGAATGTGGAAACAAGCTAGCAAGCTCGATTATAAGCGAGTTTTAGGGTTTCATAGTGGTGAGCGAGTAGTACTTTCATATCATATGTTTTGTCGATTAAAGACAAACTACGAGCAGTGAAACGATTCCTCGCCAGCCAGCAGTGTGAATGTCCAACGATAAACTAGTTGAAACATCTCTTTTATTTACATGGAGTGTATAAGTATTGGAATTTCCATGAGCAAGAAAATAGTAAGAAATTTCCTCACCGTCTGCGGGCCAACTGCCTATTTTAACGACGAATTAAACGATTCTTCTATCGCACATTAAGTCGATAATTTGTAGACAATTGACGTGCCCCACGGTTTTATTTTAGTCTAGTCTATGCATATGTTTATAATTCCCACGACTGTATCTATTTTATTATTTTTTGGTTTTTAGTACATTTATCTTAAACATTGCAATGTATGTTTAACATAAAACCGTTTAACTTAAAAAGTTTTTTTACCTATTTTTTTTTGAGCCACACCGCGCCATTTCCTATTCGCGTGCATCGTCTACTTAAGACGCCGCGTAAGAGTCTATAACAAGAGGCTAGGAAAACGTCTCGTTTTTTTTTTAAATATGTCAAGTATCTACCTACTCCATCGACCAAAAAGTTTATATCACCCTGTTGAAAGTATGATAAATTAGTAGTGAAAAGTACTGGCATTCTACCAGAAAACTATCGTTATCACCACGTACTACTTAAATTGTGGTTATCCTGGTCTACCAAAACCACAAATGTTTGACACTCAGTTATCACTGATGTGCACTTTCCGTTAGTGGCAGCCTTAGGTGGCACTAGCGGCACCGCTTAGTGGCAATTCTCCAGTCATTAAGGAAACGACTTGGATTTCAGATAGCTAACATTAATTCGCTCTTGTATTTACCAACTGCTCGATTTTATTGAAGCTAAATGTACTAAGTTTTACACGGTAATATTTTGAGTCTGACATAGATTAAAAGGGGTTTAGTTTGCAAGATACAGTGAATATTAACTTTGTGAAGTATACCGAATAGAAATTTTACGGTATCGGAGAAGAGGTTTGTTTTTACTTGTAGGTAAGGTGGTTGTTTTTTCTTCGATCACTAGTCGTGTTTTGGGATGGCTTTTTGTTTTTCGCAATAGATTCGCGCCCCTTTTTACATGGAACTAATAAATAACGAGTGAAATGTAGATGTTCAGGTTCCATATTTTTCCATACAAAAACCTAAACCAGACTAAAACCATTAAATGCCAAGAAATTACGTCATTTCTTGACAGCGTGCCCTGAGCGGTGGCGCGGCAGGAAACCGCTGCCGCAAACATTAAAAAAGGAGAGTTTTTCATAAACCGAGCGTTATTAAGGCCGGGACGCAATATGTGGGGAAAACAATTGTAGGCGAACAATGCGCGCCGCCATTGTACCTGCGAACGGATTAATTTGGCGCTCAGCTGCCGGAGCCGCGCTCAGATGTTCGCGGGTACAGCCGGATTGATTGTTGCAGGGTTACTTATTTGCGTAAAGATTTTATGTAGATAAACCTCTGTTTTTAGTCAAGAGTAATAAATAAATCTTTGAAAAACCGATGCAATAGTTTGCTTTTTTATCATCTCTAATAAATTTGTGTTACAAAATACATATTTTTAAACTATACAAGTAAATGTCTTTTAAAAAGTAGACCGCATTCCTAGAAATTTCTTTTAAAACTGAATGAAATTACTGAATGTTACTTCTGATGATGATGAAATAAATCTCAGACTTGGTAATCTTTCAGTGTTAGAATCTCAACATTTTCCAGCGTCAAGTTAGATCACAAAGCGGAACACTATATCAATGCCGGCTAATAACGAAGTTAAATAACTGTAACACGGCTACTGCCGGCTTAGCAATCATAACTTTGCACTTAAGCTGTGGCGCCCAAGTTGGGGCCCTTTGCTCGGTGTACTCTGCAGGATAGTCGGCGCTCTGCAGGCTGCAGCGAAGTACTTCGGGAAACTGCTGTCTGAGCTTGATTAGCGGGAGATCGGATTACGGTTAGCAGTACTAGTTTTGATTTGAGCGGTAAAATTTTGTTTGGTTGAGGTGGATATTTTTTAGTTGAATTGTTTAAAGAACAACATTTTATGATGGTCAGTTAAAGCATAGCACGGACTGTAAAACGTGTGTCTTTTCATAGATTTTTAAGTTTTTCTATTCTTTTCTTGGTACTGCAAATAATATATTTGTGTATCTTAACTTTTCGCTAGGTATTCGAAGCTCGATATAATAGTCTGCCAAACCCCATAAGTCTGTTCTATTTATATTGTTTCGGTGACGTCAAGCGCAGTGTTTTGGCACATAACGTCCCGATGCCGCGACGGAGCGGCTTGTGTTTGACACGTGAAATGCCCACTATAACAGTCAACGACATAAAGAACCGAACCATTGTATTGCCGTTGTTCAACTCCGCTTTGTGACCGTTTGCTGCCATTTCGAGCCGCTCACGTATGTTCAAATGTCATTTCCAAGTAGTGAAATAACCTCTGCTGAATTTTCATTAATTTTTCTCTCTCTTTCATTTAAAAAGAAAGTACACAATCTGTTTAGAGACTTAGTATAAAATAAAATATATTATCAAGTCAGATTATTTTAATTACATGTTACTATATATAATTGTGAATAATAGTAAACTTACCAGTTCCCTGGTTGCCTACTATTACACTTTAACGTCGACCATCAGCTCCTCAAAGCTACTCCATTGTCCAAACACAGTCCAGTTGTACGCTGTCCGCACCACGTGCTGCTCCGGACGGCTCACTGTCCGGCGTTTGCAATGCTAATAGAGGCTTGATGCGCCCGAACTAACTCGCTTTGCATCTTATATTGTTTGGAGTAACTAGCTCTTTGAGGCCTACACGACGAGATAACTGAATTGGAAACTATTCCTGTTTTTGTTTACTTGTTACGACGGTAGAGGGATCGGGAGTTTTCAGTTTTATTGGTTGTATTGGTTAAATATATTAAGTTATACGAAACTCACCCGTTCCTCTGTGTCCCAAAACGTGACTGACAAAAACAACATTAAACATTTTAAGAAATGTTATTCGCTGTCATAGAGAGAAGATGTATGATTGTACGATGATGCCACTTATCAAAAACGGGCCAAGTGCGAGTCTTACTCGCACACAGGGTTCCATAGCCCCAAATAATATAATAACAATATTTTGAACGGTCATTCATTTGTAAATTTCCACTCAACCGCAAAATTAAATTTGTTTTTCATAGTAAGTTAATGAAAAACAAAGTTACTGCTGCATTTTAGTTAAAAAGTCCCATATCTCAAAAACTAAATATCAAATCTTATTCAAACCAATTTTCGTTGAAAGTTTTTTTTACTTTCTACATCCCAATATTTTTTTCAGATTTTTTCTCCTCTTACTTTAGAAATTAGAGGGAGGGACACACGTTTTACCACTTTAGAAGTGTCTATCTTTCAAACCATTGAGTTTGAAAAAAAAAAATGGTTTTAGAAACCTCAATGTCATTTTTAAAGACCTATCTATAGACACCCCGCACGTAGGTATAGGTTTGATGGTTTTTTTTTTTTAGTTTCAGTTCCGTGTATGGAGGGGTATCCTAAATCTATATTTTTTTTTATTTTTGTACAACAATCGTAAAGCGGTTCACAGAATACATCTACCTACCAAGTTTCAGCTGTGTAGTCCTAATAGTTTAGAAATAAAGTGGCTGTGACATACGGACGGACAGACAGACAGACAGACATGACGAATCTATAAGGGTTCCGTTTTTTGCCATTCGGCTACGGAACCCTAAAAACGTTCTGAGGGTTTTAAAAGTGTTTGCGTATTTGGTCAAAATCCTACCGAATTATAAATCCATATCCAATAGACCAATATACTACGACTCTCAAATTATCTCTTCATATTTCAAGTACAGTCCCAGTGTTCAATATTAACTTGTTGTACGGGTATTGTATGCAAGTAATTCAGTGTGTATGCTCGCGGAGGCTGTGTAAGCACGTACTTACAAAACAATCCCGAGCATGTAACGTCAACTCGAGCTACTTAGCGGAGACAAACTGCAACCTAATGTACTGACTATCGTATCTTCGTACGTGTACACTTTACATAGTGGAGACTTTTATTTTTTTTGCTAAGTTTGTTGTAGAGTCTACTACAAGTCTACAATGTGGACTGTTTAGGAGAAATGACCAGTGTGTAAATTTCTTTAACTCCTGTGACTAGTATTATCCAGAAAAACTTAGTACAATTTATTTCAATAACTCTTTGGAAGACTTAATGAATTTCTTTGTTCATGTTGTTACTTTGCTTGTTTTATTTTTAATTTACTAACTTATAAAGAAATCTATGTTAACGAAAGTGATTAAGTTTTTTAAAGTTGGTAAATTAATTTTTTTAAATCATTGTATCGCTTTCAAAAGCACTCTGCCCGTTTAAGTGATGGACAAATGACATCCTAAGAATGTTTTTTATAAAAAAGAGGTCAAAAGTTTATGAATTCGGCCATCAAAAGTAAAAGAGTCTCTTCCTTGCATTGATATTATTAATAACTAGCTGTCCCCGGCATGCGTTGCAATGCACTTTTTACCTACCCTATCTACCTACCTACCATACCCTACCCTACCTACCTACCGTACCCTACCCTACCTACCTACCCTACCCTACCCTACCTACCTACCTACCTACCCTACCCTACCCTACCTACCTACCCTACTCCACCTACCTACCTACCCTACCCTACCCTACCCTACCCTACCCTACCTACCTACCCTACATACCCCACCTACCCTAACTACCTTCCATACCCTACCCTACCCTACCCTACCCTACCTACCTACCCTACCTACCTATCTACCCTACCTACCCACCTACGTACCTATGTACTGTTACATATGCGATTTTGTCCCTCTTAAGGTAACGGAACAAAGTCCCAGACGCAAGGTGGGATAGTATTGGTATCAAAGGAAACAACAAACTGTCCTAAATAACATAACTTTAATTATAGTACACAAGTATTTTTAAATGACCGAAAGATAATTTATAAGTAACAAAAGGCAAGGTAATAACAGTCAATTAAAAAATAAAGCCAGCCAGCATACAGTTTAGTTGGTAGAACTAGGGTTGTGGGGGGTTGGAGATAACCTTAGTACTGTCCCTTGATCTTTAAACGTTTAAATTATATCACTCAAGGTACAACCTTCCAGTTTTTTATGGAGTATTAACAATAAGTAAATGGGCGCCAGGGACTGGAAGAGTCCCGGATCCCGGAACCGACGAAGATGTTTCTATCAGGCTTCCAGTAGGCTTCCAGTTAAGCGCAGGTGTCGGACCCGGGGTCCTCAAATTAAATTTGGTACTAAGCCCGGCTTCTTGTTTAGAAGACCGGACAGGTGTAATCTGGGTTCTGGTTAGAACCGGTAGAAAGTAGGAAAATAAGTTGTAGAAAGAAAAAACCGTCCCGCCTGCGCTAGGTCGCTAGGCGGACTCTGCCACTGCACAGTCGTCTCCCCAGGAGGCGTTGAGTGGACTCGAGGAACGGGTCTCGCGTCCAGGCCCCAGAGGCGCCTCTAGATCCTGGCGGCGAGACGAATCTCTCGAGTTGCCTCACGGTTGAACAATAGTGAAATCACTTGGCTGTGGGGTTCGACCGGCTGGAGAACGGGTCCGCCTGTTTGATGGCGAATCCTCCTTAACACATGGAATCCTGTAACGAATATCCTGGGATCACTACAATATCCTTTTAACGACCAGAGAAGGACTCTGAGAGCACTTTCCGACACTAATACACCCCAAATCCTTACCTTTTTAAAACATGAATTTAATTTGGTGTGTTCACCGAAGCGCGTTCAATCGCAAAAAGACGCCACTGACTTGTCTCTGGTAGTCACTTCCTCTAACCAAAATTCGGCGGAACACTTAGAAAATGTCCCATCGTCCAGGTAAAACTTTAAAGAGCCGTGATGACAGAATCACTACATCAAGATATTTAATTCTTGAAAATGCCTAACGACTGTCCAACATGACGTTTACACTCTGAAACAAATAACCCCCATCGAAATCCAAGCTAACAAACTCCTTATTTCTAATTTCCAACAATATAGATGGTCTTGAGTGTGGTACCATTCCCCTGATTCCTTCGGCGAATTCAAAATGTATAACCTTGCAACACTCAAACCACAGATTAAAGATGGATTACGTTCCCCCGAACCTTCTAGAATAAAGTCTATATAAAAAAACTAATTTTGTTTCCGTTTACGGTAAAAAGACTAAAAATTATTAAGAATAGGTCCATACGATATTAGTTCGATGGCTTCCAAACAATATGCTAATAAGTAAATTAATCGTTATCGATTAAAATTACCAAGGTGGATCTACAACCGCTAGATGTCGCCTCCAACTGTCAGACACTGACGTTTAGCTGAATGACATTTGGGCCGACAACAAGCAATTGTCTTTCAATTACGATAAAATATATCTAATTTATTGTGAAAACCCGTTTAATTGGGTTTTGGAATGTGATTTAGTTTCAGAAAGTGTTACTAAGGAGTCCAGTGACGAAGTGCCGATGAAAGGATGACTCTTTCCTTAAACCACAAGCCAAAATCATTTGCGAAAACTACAATACACATTTCGCTTGGAAACCATTGAGATCAATATTGGAAACCTATCAATATACAACGTATGCTCGCAGGTAAATGTTAGGTACCAAAAAAAAACAACGTAACAGTACCTCCCCAACCACCAGAGATTTGACCCCATAGGGCAAATCTCGACGCTGGCCCTCCAGCGTCAAAGCAGACTCGGAAGAACCAAGCTTGCCTGTACAATACACAACACTCATCCCTGAAAACAGGAACAAAGAAAGAAAAAAAAAAATGGTAGAAATCGGTGCACGATTAGATAGTAACGGTGTATACAACAACAATAGTGCTACCTCAGAAGCGAGTCTAATCCATTTAAAAACACGTAAAAGACAAACCCCAAAAAGAGTGTAAATAGTGTGTAATTATATGCTGAAGTACTATCGTAGTCTGACCTACTATAAATATATAGGAGAGACCACCCCACCCAATCGTACACCAACAACATCATGCACATCCTTTAACCAAAAACTAACCTAAAAGTGGTGACCGCCGCGAATAACGTCGAGCTGGTCCACAAACAAAACATTAAAATAAGTTGAACTAACTGCCTACAAACTAATGGGAATTTGCTAACCGTCTTCCCTAAATGGAGTGCGACGGTTACCCTCTAAAAACGTTTTCCATCAATGCTGCCTACACGCCCGCCATTAAGGCCTCCTACCTCAGGACTATCCTTATGCTGCCTTACCAGCAATCCGGAGGTTATACATTTTCCAAGAGTGTTGATCCTGCAATAACAAGGGACCAATAACAATTGACCAACAACACGTGGTCAACAACAAATGACCACCAACAAGTGAACATCATCACGTGATCAACAACACGTGACCAACATCTAGTCACCATCAACAAGTGACCAACAACAAGTGATCAACAAGTGACCAACAACACGTGGTCAACAACAAATGACCACCAACAAGTGAACATCATCACGTGATCAACAACACGTGACCAACATCAAGTCACCACCAACAAGTGACCAACAACAAGTGATCAACAAGTGACCAACAACACGTGATCAACAACAAGTGATCAACATCACGTGTTCAACAACACGTGACCAACATCAAGTCACCATCAACAAGTGACCAACAACAAGTGATCAACAAGTGACCAACAACACGTGATCAACAACATGTGACCACCAACAAGTGACCAACATCACGTGTTTAACAACACGTGACCAACATCAAATCACCATCAACACGTGACCAACAGCACGTGACCAACAACGCGTGACCAACAAGAAATGACCAACCACAAGTGACCAACAACAATGTTTAAACATCCTGTGGTGATCCAAATGCAGTTCACTAACGTGTACACAGTAGGAACCTGTGTAACACTACGAACTGCAAAAACGGTGTAAAATTGATTTAATTGACATGGCTCTAACCCCGTGGCATATGCAGCCCTCAACGGTCACTGTGAATTTAAATAAAATATATTTTGTAAAAAATAATAAGAATATAATCCTCCCCACATGGTTATTTAAAATCTTTAATTTTAATTATTGACGATATCACCCGAAACCCCTTAACTGATTAGCACATGAACTGTGAGGGGCGCAAGCTAGAGTGCGCTGTGCAACGGTATCATTGCCGATGACATCTCCACTACTAACCGCCTCTCTGCCAAGTACCAAAAAGAACGGGATGAAACGAGTAGCACCATTTTTGTGTTTTTTTTTTTTTTAATTTTAAAAAGGGATAGAAGTGAACCGAACGGTAAGCTGGCTGTCACCATGTACAATCTCATACAATGTGTAAATATTATCTACGTTAAGGCATGTACACAATCGGTAGTCTTATTGAGAACCACTCATTACGTAAAAGTAAATAAATGTCTAAGTAAATAAAAGTGTTTAAGACAGTACCTAAGAACATATAAATAAACCAAATCACTATACAATGGATTAATTTTTTTCCTAAAAATGTACAATCTCAAACATTGTGTAAATATTATGTACTGTTATGGCAGCTACACCATTAACAGACTAGTTGTGTAACATGCATTAAGTGATATTAAACATAAATTGTAAAAGTAAAAAAAATTGTAAAAGTAAAAAATTTGTAAAAGTTATAAACTTGTAAATGTGTATAAAACAGTACAAACAAAAAAAAAACGAACACAATACAAAGGATTCCACGCGACGGTTTTTTCTTAAAAAATAAATCAAACTGGAAGGTTCTAGAAACAGTACTCTAGCTTGTAAGGTACAGCGACAGACGTAACCTCTATCTCCAACCAATACACACGTTGGTCGCCACTGTTACATATGCGATTTTGTCCCTCTTAAGGTAACGGAACAAAGTCCCAGACGCAAGGTGGGATAGTATTGGTATCAAAGGAAACAACAAACTGTCCTAAATAACATAACTTTAATTATAGTACACAAGTATTTTTAAATGACCGAAAGATAATTTATAAGTAACAAAAGGCAAGGTAATAACAGTCAATTAAAAAATAAAACCAGCCAGCATACAGTTTAGTTGGTAGAACTAGGGTTGTGGGGGGTTGGAGATAACCTTAGTACTGTCCCTTGATCTTTAAACGTTTAAATTATATCACTCAAGGTACAACCTTCCAGTTTTTTATGGAGTATTAACAATAAGTAAATGGGCGCCAGGGACTGGAAGAGTCCCGGATCCCGGAACCGACGAAGATGTTTCTATCAGGCTTCCAGTAGGCTTCCAGTTAAGCGCAGGTGTCGGACCCGGGGTCCTCAAATTAAATTTGGTACTAAGCCCGGCTTCTTGTTTAGAAGACCGGACAGGTGTAATCTGGGTTCTGGTTAGAACCGGTAGAAAGTAGGAAAATAAGTTGTAGAAAGAAAAAACCGTCCCGCCTGCGCTAGGTCGCTAGGCGGACTCTGCCACTGCACAGTCGTCTCCCCAGGAGGCGTTGAGTGGACTCGAGGAACGGGTCTCGCGTCCAGGCCCCAGAGGCGCCTCTAGATCCTGGCGGCGAGACGAATCTCTCGAGTTGCCTCACGGTTGAACAATAGTGAAATCACTTGGCTGTGGGGTTCGACCGGCTGGAGAACGGGTCCGCCTGTTTGATGGCGAATCCTCCTTAACACATGGAATCCTGTAACGAATATCCTGGGATCACTACAATATCCTTTTAACGACCAGAGAAGGACTCTGAGAGCACTTTCCGACACTAATACACCCCAAATCCTTACCTTTTTAAAACATGAATTTAATTTGGTGTGTTCACCGAAGCGCGTTCAATCGCAAAAAGACGCCACTGACTTGTCTCTGGTAGTCACTTCCTCTAACCAAAATTCGGCGGAACACTTAGAAAATGTCCCATCGTCCAGGTAAAACTTTAAAGAGCCGTGATGACAGAATCACTACATCAAGATATTTAATTCTTGAAAATGCCTAACGACTGTCCAACATGACGTTTACACTCTGAAACAAATAACCCCCATCGAAATCCAAGCTAACAAACTCCTTATTTCTAATTTCCAACAATATAGATGGTCTTGAGTGTGGTACCATTCCCCTGATTCCTTCGGCGAATTCAAAATGTATAACCTTGCAACACTCAAACCACAGATTAAAGATGGATTACGTTCCCCCGAACCTTCTAGAATAAAGTCTATATAAAAAAACTAATTTTGTTTCCGTTTACGGTAAAAAGACTAAAAATTATTAAGAATAGGTCCATACGATATTAGTTCGATGGCTTCCAAACAATATGCTAATAAGTAAATTAATCGTTATCGATTAAAATTACCAAGGTGGATCTACAACCGCTAGATGTCGCCTCCAACTGTCAGACACTGACGTTTAGCTGAATGACATTTGGGCCGACAACAAGCAATTGTCTTTCAATTACGATAAAATATATCTAATTTATTGTGAAAACCCGTTTAATTGGGTTTTGGAATGTGATTTAGTTTCAGAAAGTGTTACTAAGGAGTCCAGTGACGAAGTGCCGATGAAAGGATGACTCTTTCCTTAAACCACAAGCCAAAATCATTTGCGAAAACTACAATACACATTTCGCTTGGAAACCATTGAGATCAATATTGGAAACCTATCAATATACAACGTATGCTCGCAGGTAAATGTTAGGTACCAAAAAAAAACAACGTAACAGTACCTACCATACCCTACCCTACCCTTCTATCTACCCTACCTACCCTATCTACTCTATCTACCCTACCTACCCTATCTACTCTACCTACCTACCTACCCTACCCTACCTTTCTCACTTTTTAAACCTTCCCTGGACTACGACAAACATTTTAAAACCAAAATCAGCAAAATCGGCCCAGCCTTTCTCAAGTTTTAGCGAGACTAACGAACAGCAATTGATTTTTATTTATATAGATAGATAGATAGATTGTTCAACTATAATATAATCACTACTCCCAAAGTTCCAATACCTAGGTATTGTTGGTCTAGATCTAGAGTTCTGGACGTAACAATATATTTCGAGGTAAAGTAGAAACTATTATAAATCGCCGGGGTTATTAATTCCCGTCGTCCGGGTCGTTAATAACAGTCGTCGCGAGTTTCCTCTCCGGAACTACGCGACCCCCGCCCCTACGTCACAAGCGTTTTATAATTATTTTGGATTATGTGTTGTGTCAGTAATTAGAAGTAGTTGGGCAGTAACCACCGTAATCAGGCCACCCAAAGATTACCTCGCATATTCTTAATTAAATTGTCACTTCATCATATAAACGGGGCGTGGGGTTAGTGTAAGCCAACATGTTACGTATGGCGTTGGAAAAAAAATGCCGTGGAAAGTTTGCATCAAGCTATTTTTTCAACTTTATTTTATATAGTGACTTGATATATTATGTATTATATGTAGGAAATCCGAACTTCAAAATTACACTGCTAACGGTGAAGGATTAAGTTTCTTGCCTGGCAAAGCCTGGGTCCTGGCCTCGGAGGCCTCGTTCTTTGAGGCGGCGAGCCGCCCATTACCTAAACGCGCCCCAGAAGGTGGTAGCCGTAAGGCTGATCCGGGGGTACCGCACGATCTCCGGCGAGGCGGCGAGCCTCTTGGCCGGATTGCCGCCATGGGATCTGGAGGCGATGTTCCTCGCGCGCCTGCATGAATGGCGCGCGGAGGCACTACGCCGGGGGGAAACTCCGCTGCCGCGGCAAATTGTCGCTCAGCGGACAGACATCCGGCACGATCTCATGGCGACATGGAGACAGCGACTGTCGCAACCACAGTCAGGACACGCCACAATAGTGGCGATAAGTCCCCTCTTTGAGGAGTGGCTAAACGGCCGGGTGTTACCATTGCGAGGATCGGCCGGAGGACACGGTGGAGCACACCGTAGAGCTCTGCCCCGCTTGGGCTGAGCACCGCCGTGTCCTCGTAGCGGCGATTGGCGGCGGTGACCTCTCGCGTCCGGCCCTGGTTCAATCCATGGTCCGGAGCGAGAGGGAATGGGAAGCCGTCGCCTCCTTCTGCGAAGCAGTCATGCTAGCGAAGGAGGTGGCGGAACGTGAGAGGGAGAGAACCTCACGTCCCAGCCGCCGCGGGAGACGCCTCGGGCGTCGGGGGGCAACCAGTGGTCCCCGGCCACCGTATGCGCGAGCCTGTGGACGGTGAGTAATGGGCTAGCTCACCGTCCGTCCGTCTCATGACGACAGGCCGTGTCGACGGCGCGTACGTGTTCCACGCGCGCCTCAAGGAGATGTCAGCAAACCGGAAGGGGTCCGAAAGGGCCGATGCCTGCCAGGGCTGCGGTTTGTTCGAAAGAGATACCGCGGCCCTGGAACACAAAGGGCGAAGAAGGAACATGGGTGGGTTTTAGTCAGTACAAGTCTGACACTCCCCCTCCCGCTCCGTTCAGGGCGGGAGAAGTCATTTGATGATTTCCGATCCGCAAAAAAAAAAAAAAAAAGATTAAGTTTTTAAGTCTCGACTAACAGTGTGAAACCGCTATTCTGAGATGGGATTACGACGTGATTCTCGATATAAGAAAACGCATGTGCTTTGCAACCGACTAACAATACAACAAATATCCCATACCATAATAATATATTCTGTAACTAATAATTTCCCTAACACTGTTTTCGCGTCACTTGGTAATGAATTCATCGAGTTTTCACTGCGTACATTAATATTATAAAGTGCAAATATGCACAAGCTATAAGTGCTTGTAACGCGTGCAAGTTATGTGGCAGTGTAGCAGTGCTTGCTTACGATCGTGCGACTTGCTAACTGCAGCAAATTACCTCACACTTTAAACTTATATTAGAGAATACCAAGTGTATTTGTTGCAGTAATTTAACGAATAACTTGAACATGCTTTCATTAAAATCAGAAAATGTACATTGCATAGATTTCTACGTCATCATCATCTGCCTAGCCATTTTCTACTATTTTGGGGATGGCTTCCAGTCTAACCGGATGCAGCTGAATACCAGTACTTTACATGATACAACTGCCTATCTGACCTCCACAATCCAGTTAGTACTGGGTAATATGAAACCACTTGGTAAGACTTTCGGGCCACTGACTATCTGTAACGACTGTCAAAGATCTACAATTTTCAACCGGGACAAACGGCCTAACGTGCTTTCTGAGGCACAGAAGAAACTCGGTATGTAATGCCCAACCCATCCACGGACCAAAGTAGGCAAGTACAGCTTTACCTGAAGATCGACCGAGTGGCTTTTATTATGAAGCCACGAGCTCCTCTCTCTCAAGTTAAGTTCCACGTGACCTTTAATAGAAAATATCACTTACATGGTTGCAATGGCATATGATTAATTTGTAGAGTTAATAATTGCAAAACTGGATCATTATCTCGGTTTTTTTACTTCAAGGATAGTAATTTAGCCAATTTATTCGTGTGCAAGCAGCTGAGAGCATACATAGATACTGAATCCAGTGATCCATAATATTGTTTGAGAGTCTGGAATGTAAATGATTTGTTTGAGAAATCCCCACATCGACCTCTTAACATCATCTTCTAACTAATTATTTATTTGATTACATGAATAGTAAGTAGCAGTTTTGTAAAGGTGCGGTCACAAGAAGCCCTAGCCCAAATACAGCAGCTGTTTGTGGATAGCTTCGTTTGTATGTGCCGTCCGGGACCACGGCAACGAGCTGGAGTAGCTACTAGCTACACTACCAGCTTGTTTAGCTTCACTGTCAAGCTGTAAGCTGTTCAATTTCGGTGCTGCTGAGAATGTAATAAAAATAAACTGCAGGTGCTCGTCCTGGCGCGGATTTTTGGATAAAATACAAGGTTGGATGGGAGTTTTCGTTTAAATTTGCCAGGTTTTTCATGCATAATTTAACAGGGCAGTGTTTTTAGATAACCATTAGTTTGTTAGTCGTAATTAACTATTGGCTCCTACTAGCCCTGGATCAAAACAACTGGAAGTTATGGGGTGAGGACTTTGCTATGTAGTGGGTAAATGTTACAGAGCAGTATGCAGTTTGTTAGGCACAATCAAGCAAAGCACCATCAGCAGCATCTAGAAGGGTTTCTAACCAAGGTTTTTCTTCTTCGTGTCGCTGGCACAATAATTTTTATATTTTTTGTTAGACCAGTACTTTGCCACTTCTACCGCGTCGTCGGTTGCAGCGCAAAGTTAATAACCAAGGTTAATACGTAGGTGGGCTGCGGGACTGATCTTTACCGTGGCCCTGGAATACAAAATGCTAAGAAAGAACATGGATGGGTTTTAGTCAGTACAAGTCTGATACTCCCTTCCGCTCCACCCAGAGCAGGAGGGATCATTTGATGATTTCCCATCCGTAAAAAAAAGGTTAATACGTCGGTATACATTTTGTATGACAGTCCGAATAAAAACACTGGTGTTGCTTTCACTTACACAATGTTTTATCAGCAAAATATTCATTTAATATGCTTGACAATAAGTAAACGTGATATATTACATGTAAAATGCTAAAATTGAACCGCCGCCGTCGTGCCTTTTTTCCCCTGTAATCAACATTCTGAGCGGGTAGGTTCGGTGGCGGTAGGCTCCACCAAAGTGGCTGTAAAGTGTGCACGGAAAACATTTTTATTTTGAATACTTATTCGTTTGAAAGAGCCGGCGGATTTTTGTCAACGCATACGAACGTTCGCATTCCGCACCGCCTGGCGCTCCGCATACCCTGCATAACTACAGCGCGGTATGTCGGCACAGTACAATGGGTCCCATCCAGATACACCGTTGTTTTTGTTCAACTACCGTATTTTGTTAATTAAAAACATATGTAGGTACGACCGGTTTCGTTTTATTTGAAAAGTTTGAGACATTTTTGTTTTCATTGTTTTTGCTGAAAACAAATGTTATTGTTTGAATGTCGACGGTAACTCGGAAACGAAAGATAAACGGAATTATGTTTTGCGGATGAAATGTTAGCAAAAATCAAGGTGGGTAGGAATCGCTCGATGAGCTACGTGATACATGACTACGTTGCTACGAGGCTACGAGGCTACGCGACTACGAGCTTCGTAGCATTCTCGTAGCTTCGTGTGTTGTTATGTTAATCATTGTTTGTATGTCTATATTATCTTATAGTGACTTCAGGCTTAAAATAATACATAACATCACGCCTGTTGCCCACAAAGGGTTAGGTATAGGTGTACCATAGTATACCAAGTAATTATGCTAAATTCCCATGAAATAAGGAGGGGGCCTATTGCCATCAACCATACAAAGATCTTGACGCCGCCGGGCTGGTACTGAGAAATTCTTATTGGATAAATCCTATAACACTTTGCCCGGCCCGAGGATCAGACCCAGGACCTCATGTTCAGTAGTAGCGCTAACGACCACTGGACCAAAATGACCTTAACTAAATTACTGTTGACACAAATATTACAAGAATTTTTATTTTATTTTAAAACTGTTAAAACCTACCAAATATGACAAAAGCTACAAAAGTACATATAGTCTACAGGCAGCACAATGTGAGTTGGGAACAAAGGGTTAGTGTGCGCAGCTTCCGGCGCGACTCCGGATGAGACGCGCGCGGCCGGCGACCTCTGGCGGCGCGTAATTAAATGCAAGTGTAATTGCGCCGCGCAATTATCGAAGCACGGGGTCGGTGACCCCACGGAAAATCTTCACAATGTTTTATTTTACTAAATAGTCTCTAGATAGGTTTTATGGAATGAAAAAGATTGTGGTACTGAAGGAATATCATTGCGAGGCTTATTGATAATGTGAATTTTACACCTATAAGACCTGCTTTATAATTTAATTTATAGGCAATGGTTCAATATAGTTTAAGAAATCGTGTTTCAAGTCACATTCATCATCTGCTTTTTCCCAACGATTGTTGCATAATGTTTTGTCGGTTTCTAAGCTAATCGGAAGCAGCTGAATACCACTATTTGCCATGCAGCGAGAACCCATCTGACATCCAAAACACAATTACTGCGTTAAACGACTGGTTGTCAAACTTTCTTCTGACAAGAACAAGTCACACTCTTGAATTAAAAAGCAAATGTTCTCATCAGCAAGATTTAGTGAAACCGCTACGGGAAGTGGCTCGTGGCCGTATACCGTCACCGAATACTGACAGGTAATGCCCAGTTTGATGATAGTACTTACTTATCAGTTAGTGCACAATGATTACATTCTACTCGTACTGGTTTCATTCAACCTCGACTAATTCCCGTATATTATATTAATTTTAATTTAATTTACATGGCGCATTAATCACGTATATTTCAATAAAATTACTTTTAACCAAATGACGCTCGGTGCAGCAGCGAGGCAAGTCAGGCGTGTGTTGTGTTAATGGCCGTTAATTATGGCCGGATTTACTTCGAAAACGCGACATCTGTTACGATGTTGTATGTACCGTAATACAGGATGCGATGTGCTAAGTAAGATGTATGAATGTTTTATGAAGATTTGTGGAATTGATTACAAATATAGACTTTATAGAAGAAGTTAAAGGGGGGGAAGAGAAGGAGAGGAAAAGCATCTATTTTAACTGCTTCATTCGTTAAAAACAAAAAAGAAGATGTTATTAACAGCATCTAATCTAATTTAATACTGGTAATCTAATAAAAATTAAGCTGAAGAGTTTGTTTGTTTGCTTGAACGCGCTTATATCAGGAACTACTGGTACGATTTGAAAAATTCAATTAAAGAAAAATTTGAAGACTTTTTTGAAGAATTTTATGAAGAATATTTTGAAGAATTTTTGGAAGCCTTTCTCAATAGAAAGGCTATATATCATCACGCTATGACCAATAGGAGCGGAGCAGCAATGAAAAATGTTGCAAAAATGGGGAAAATGTGACGCAGACGAAGTTGCGCGGGACAGCTAGTATAATATATTACTAAAGAGTTCATAAAAATTCAATTATGTTAAAGTCCATGTCATAGCAGGCGAGCCCGTTACCATTGACTGGTCACAACTAATGACTCTAGGACACTATTTAGAAAATGCCAATGAAAAAAACTAATAACATTTTGCTTGACCTGGTAATTGAACTTCAAACTTCACGTGCAGCACCTAGCGCTTGGGACCACTACACCGCGGTATCCACGAGGTACTGCTACTGTTAATGTTGATATTACTGACAAAGCCGTCGTCTTAGCCCCTAATCCCTTGGCCTAAAACACTTTGACACATACATTGGTCTGCATAAGTGCGAACTACTAGGAACACATAAGTTCGTCTAGGTTTAAGACAATCCGCAGTGTTTGCTTGGAACTCTGTCGCAAGCCTTATGGTAAACGAAGTCCTATACTAATACATGCTAGTCTAAAGTTCGTACACATAATATGTATGTGTGTAGATGTTCGGAGATAATCTAGTTATGTGTGTTTAAAGGTCATTGCCTTAACGTCTGTAGGATTATTACTAGAAATGGTAAGCTGATACAGTTATAATAAAATTGTATTTAATTAAAATTGAAGGGTATGATTTATACAAGGCAATAATTAAACTCGTTATTAGATGACATATTTTTTAACACCACACACACTAGTGTGTTTTTAATATATAATTAATTCCTTTTCATTTTCATATTACTGCTATTATAATGTACTGGCTGCTCTAAATTATACAACACCACCACCTTCCTCTTGAATCATTCTGTTAATTGATGAAAACCGCAACAAAATACGTTGCGCAGTTTAATAAAGATCTAAGCGTACAGACGGTGGGAAGTGACTTTTTTTATACTATGTAGGGAAGAAACAAAACTCCATCTTACCTACAAATATGCTAAACAAACCACAAACATGCATATTATTACGATCATAATAAGAAAGTTTTGATACTGTTCTGTAATGTGAAACGCGCTCATAAAATATGTAATGCGAGTACGTACGAGTTCATTTGGCGATTACCTCGTAGGCACATCTCACATAACGTCACATTTTAAAGCCCATCAAGGCATGTCTCCCATTCAGACAGTATTTATCCAATATAAGGGCGCATAAACTAATTTAATGTCCGTCGTATCGACGAGCGAACACCCGCTTTACTGCTCAGCGTTTAAACGTATGGGCGTTTTACGGCCCTGTAGCTGTTCCGTCGCCTTTTACGGCCACGCTGCGCCGGTAATACACTCTGACAGTTTTTATAAGTGTTATTATTGAAATAATGGACGTTTTCAGAGGGTGAGTTAAGCGATGTATCGGGGAGAGGATAAACAGAAAGTATTTACCGCCTCTCGCGTCGCAGTTACGAACAGACGAAATTTTTCTCTTTTAGGCTTATTTTACGATCAGCTATCAATATGGATCCTTTTCTGGGGTTCCATACACAAAGTAAGGAACCGACACCCTATAACTATGGTTACGATGTTCATTTCTCTATCAAAAAATTACAAAATACTGTGCCATCTATCAGGGTATATAATAAAAAAGAAGGTAGCTTAGTATTGGTGAATCATAACCTTTAGAGCACAAGTTCGACTCGCAGTTTGCCGGTTATTCGTTTCGCTGGTTTTCATTAGGATAACACTGCGAATGAGATCATATATTCGTACTATTTAGTATTAGTAATTAAAAGAGTAATAATAAGAAAATTAACACTATTGCCGCCAAATTGTCGAATATCAAGAGAGAAAATTAGTGATGTGTCACATAGCGTCCCAGCGTAGTGCTGTGCTGTATCGATTTAGTAGGTTTTTGGTTTTCTTCCGTCTAAAAGCTCGGCCATCCTGCAATCCTTCGATCCCCGAAGGTAAGGCTCAGTTGCGCGATGAACATCCCGCCAGGAAGACTTGTCAGCTGCTCAGGAACAGCACTCCAGGCCGTAATGTAATAGCAAAGGCCCATAAAGCAAGCTTAATTGTAGGTAACCCTGCTAAGGCCCCTATGGCAAAGACAGGTACAGATAAAATGGCTGAGGCCCCTGAGGCAGCACATGCATTATAAAGTGCATGTTACACAATTATCGATTTTGTAGGTTTTCGATTTTCTTCCGTTTAACATTAGATACTTCCATTCCCTAACTACTACAAAAACCAAACTAATGCAAAAACATCGTGCAGTTGTTGGCCAACTAAGTTTAAGTTTAAACTGAAGTGAAGCAGCACTTCAGTCATTAAAGCGACAGGCATCTCGCAAGCACTCAGTCACCATCTTTACTTAATGATCTCCTTCACGAATGAGAAAAATTGTAGCAAGCATAATATTAAAGATGATTTAATAGACATTGCAGCTTAATTCTAGCTACTTCTATCCTATGCTATTAAATTGCTATTCTAGCACTTACTATTAATATATAAAATTAATCCTAGAGTGATGCATGCCTGTCGATATAATGTAACTTAACGGTTATATGGATTTCGTTGACTTTTATTTATTTATTAAACAATTGTAAAAGAGTGTACATACACACTTAATACAGAGAAGAAGAAAGGAACAGAAAATAGGTTCAAAGGTAATGCTTATTTCTAAAGAAATCTCTTCCAGCATACCTGCGAAAGGAGATATTAAAAAAAAGAGATGCAGACATAGTGTGTAAAAGAAAAATAAAAGCTTTTAAAAAGAGAGAATTGAATATATAAAACATAAAGCAAATAACTATTTAAAATATAAAATACAATACAAAAATATACTAACTTATGTATAAATACAAAAAAAAAATATACCAATAAAATAAATACCTATGCAACTATGACTTTTGTGGCAAACGTAGACCGTGACCCTAGTTTAGGACATAAAATACTTTTAGTTGTGCGTTTCCGCGGAAAACGCAAGTCGCCAAGGAGAGTTGATAAGTTAAGAATAGGAGTTAAGAAAAAGCTTATTTTTATCCTTTATTGCAAACAAAATTGCATTATACGAGTATAAGCTATTTATAATGCATTTTTTTTTATTTTACGACGGCGAGTTTAACCCAGAATGCTATGCTATCGCTAAGTTTGTAATAGAGTCATGTAGAGCTTTGCCGCTAGAGAAAATATAACCTTTATTAACCTAGAGTTAACTGTAGATCTGCTGACAATGTGTGCAACAACTTTATTTAATTACTTATTTAAAGACGTCGCGTTGGAAGACTTACAGCTAAATACATGAAAATATAACATTAATAGAAGTTATACACGGGCTTCAGTTAAGTCTCAACCACTTTTATTATAAAATTTATTTACATTTGCATTCGTTTTAAAGATAAAAAATAATGTCATATTACATATTACTTAAAATCAGGTTTATTTAATTAACTACACAACTTATCAACTTCTATACACGAGGTACACGTTATACCTACCCTCAAAGAGAAACCGTTGGTCACTTTCACAAAATATTTGAACTGAGACTCAAATAATTGATTATGTAAATGGAAAACAAAACGAGGAACAAAATCGAACAGCTCTACAGAATGCAAAGTTAGTACTGAATTCTCATGCACTTACATACAATTTTAAACTCCTTTATTAATTTGCAAGAGATCGTTTGGGAGGCTTTAGTTTGACTTGTGTGCAGCTCTGCTGACCCACTTAGAGATGGGGATAGGAAAGTAGTTCTTGTTTTGTGTATACATAGGTTGAGTTGCCAACTTTTGAACGTTTTTGCACTGCTTATTTTTTGATTGAGGTACGGTGAAGAGTTTTTGTTTGAAAGTCGATGACAACCGCGTTAAGTTTATTTTGATAACATCTACACAACATCTTTATCCAGGTGTTTCCCGCAAATTTGACGATATCGTCGACCCAACGAGCTTTAGGACAGCACTGGCTTCTTTGGCCTAACCCTGGCCACCCCTCGGTCAAAGCCACTCCATCGTTTTTAGGCACTGAGGGATCTTTTTGGAACGAAACATTTGTTCCAGTTTACCAAAGGCCGCTCATCCGAGCTGTACTCTCCCAGAGATCACCTTGTTGGTATGCTCCTTGTCGAAAGATAGAACATGTCCCAGATAAACATAATGATCAACCGTCTCCAGACGCTCGTTTCCAACCATAACAGCTGCTGAGGAAGAGTCGTCCGGGATGCCTGACATCACCTTCGTGTTGGACATGTTAATTCTTAAGCCAACTTGTAAGAAAGCATCAAAAAGTTGTTTCAGCATGTATTGAAGGTCTTTGAAGGTCCAGGGATTCGGCGAACAGCACGAGGTCATCCACAAACCAAAGGTGTGACAAGTAGACACCATTGATGTAAACACCACTTTGGTCCCATTAAAAACCATTTCTCCTAAAAAGTTTAGGCGAAATGGTATCTCCTTGTCGCACCCCCTTTTGATCGCTATTGGTGCGGTGAGATCATATAATCTAACTTGCGTTGTTGGTGAATCGTACAGCTCCTTGAGTACGTCTACATACTGAGCGTCGATCTGGCAGCGACGATGGTGAGAGTTAAACACGGCTCAGTGCTCGACACTGTCGAATGCCTTCTTATAATTGACAAAAGCTAAACACAGGGGTCGATTGTATTCTGCACTCTTCTCCATTATCTGCTTCATGGTATTAATGTAGTAAATTTCGGAGAAACCACTTTCAAAACCGGCTTGTTCAACGGGCTGGCAGTCGTCTAGTTGGCGGGTGAGACGATTACAAACAGTTTTGGCAAATCGTATATAAATTTGAAAAAAGAGAGATCTAGCGCGGTTGCTTCCAAAGTTTGAACGGTCTCCTTTCTTGTGGAGTATAGCGACCGTCGCCTTTTTCCAGGTATGGTGACGAGGCACTGAAGACGACGCCATTGAAGAGTTTAACGAGAATTGGTAACACGGGTTGACCACTAGCACGCAGTAACTCAACCGTAATACCGTCCTTACCAGATGTTTTATCGGTGTCACCTTGTTTCGCAGACAGAAGTTTCACAGAATTTCGTTTCCCAGAAAATGTTTCACATAATATTTGGTCCTCGTATTTTTATTTCGAATATTTTTGTTTCAACTACTATTTACTTGAATGAAACATATTTTACAGAAACACACTTCAATGAATTTTATACTCACATTTTTTTATTTAACAAATTTATCAAACAATAGAATTACTTTTTAACGAATATTGTTTGTTCGATGTATGTTTCCATGGTATTTTATTTCAACGAAATTATTAACCTTAAATTAAAATATTGTCCTTAAAAGTCAATATGTTGTACTACAAAATTTAGTGACAAAAACGAATGGCTGCAAATCAGACTCCACGTAGTCTTGTCTGCCCTACCCCTAGAGTGTAATTTAAGCCCGCGTAGGCGCGGAGGGATGAGGCGGCCCGCGAGCTGAGGAGCAGGTGGTATCTATCGCTTGCCGCCGCGGCTGAAGCTGGCCGGCTTGCCGGCCAGCAAGTCGAAGCTGCGGTGGTGAGCGTTAATACCATCTGCGACGATGAACTCGCGTGGGGCCGCCGGAGCCCCGCAGCGCCGGAGCCGTGACAGAAACCATGCTTGTTGCATGCTGCATGCTTGCTTGCACGCTGCATGTTGCATGCTTGCTTGCATGCTACATGCTTGCTTGCATGCTGCGTGCAACAGGCATGAACACCATTAGTGAGAATAAAAAGATTGTTTTCCTACTTGACAAGAATTTAACCGCATTATTTTAGTGAATGCGGTGATGTAATTTTATAGGAGGGTATGTATTTTTCAAAGGTATGAGTTTTAGAAACTGTCACTCGATAAAATGCAATTCTTCGTAATAAGTTTTATGTGAAACAAACAATATGTGGATAAAGAATATTTGATTTGTTATTCTATGATATGAATATTCTAACATTAAACTTTATTTGAAACAAAAATTGATGATTTAATTTTTTTCAAAGTAAGTATTCTGCGTATTGATTATTCTATGAAATGATAATATGAGAAACAATTTATGTGAAACGAAATTCGATGAAACAATTAGCGACGAAACAACGCACAACCTGTTTTATCACTCTGCATTTGTGAAAGTGACTTTCAGAGTCTCGGTGATCTTTGGGCGGAGCTCTAAGGTCGTTACCTGGGGACGACGGTTTTGCAGATTCTGCATAAAGTTCTTCGTAGAATCTCTCCACAACGTTAATTAATTGTTTATGATCTGTAACATTCTGACCACGTTCAGCTCTTAGTTTAGGAATTTGTTATATACTTGTATTTATTTTCTTTCTAAAGACTTTCGGCCCTCTATTTTGTTATTGTATTTGTAATAATGTTTGTGAATGTCCCTTTTAATGTTTTGCATATTTTTCGATTAATTTGTTCTATTGCTCTTTGAATTTGTATGGTGTGCTGTTGCATAGATCTTCTCTGTTCAATAAGAGTTAAAAATTCAGGTGTCAGTTTACCTTCCTTTTTGCGCACTTTTTCCAAGGTGTTTTTGACTTGTTTCAGGCATTTAGGTTCCATTCCTCAAGTCCCTGGAATCGGTTAGTCAATTCCAAAGTATAGTTATAACATGTTCTTGACGTGAGAGTATTTTCTGTTTCTGGTACTTAGGATTCGATCTTCGTAATAACATCTATTAATCTTAAATTTTTACGTTCTACGTTTTTCTATGATCAAAAACGCCTGTATTCCCCGAACGGAAAGGTAAACTTTTGCTTGAACTAAGCCCACATTTCGCCAGTTGTGTTTAAGTCTCATATAATAAGGCGTGAGATTAAACCTAATTCTAAGAAGTAGTTTTTGATTACAAATCTACTTAATACAGCAAGAAACATTAAAAAACCGATCATCCTTAGACTAAACACAAAAATAAAAACAATGCTCCAGAAAACGGTTCTCCCCTAACGCAACATACATTGAATTTGCATAATCAAAATATTTGGTCGTGTTCCATTCATGAGCGGCAATGAAAGCGATCTCCTGGCTATAACCATTCGCGCCAAGCTCAGCAGGCCGGGGCCTGTGACCCACTAGAGGTGGGTCTTGGCAAATTTCAATTTGCCTGGAGGAGGCCTTCGTGCATGCATATTGGCATATCAAAGACCTTTTTAGCAAGGACCGTGTGAGAAGCTTAAGCGGGCGTGATGAAGTTATTGCGATAACATGGTTGGTAACTCCAAACCAACGTCAGAACCAAAGTCAAAGCCAAAATTGCCTGAAAATAAATGCATGTTAGTGACACTCACCAAATTATACTAATTAGTTTTGCGTTCAATAAACCTTGTTAACTATTAATTTCCTTCAACGCCAAGCTTCTTTTTGCGATGGTAAAAATACTGTTAAAACTTTAAAACCATACATACAAAACAACATTAAAACTTTTACTTACGTTCGCAATTTGTAGTAACATCGAGGAGTAGTAGTTTTCCTGAAACAAAAAAATATATTAATTTCATAGCATGACAAGTTAATCATATTTCATTTCAATTTTCAACAAACTCCCAATCGCTCCTCATTTGCACCACACACAAGACTACACGGTTTGAAGTTACTGCCTTGTTTAGGGCCCGAAAGGGTTAAACGACGCCCGAATGGATTACGTAGTTATTAATGAGCTAGCAAGGATTAAATTTAACTAAATGGATTAAACAATGACCTCTGACCGCCACTCTTTTGCTGCAGAATTAACTCGGAGCTCATTAAGTTCTTAAAAGCGGATTCTAAACGAGTTCAAATGTTTTGCTCGCGACCATTTTGTTTTTGACTAATGTTCAAAGGATACGTGAGTTGGGTTCTGTCACATATTAATTAACGCTTCTACATTTTGCGAGGTGTTAAAGCTCACGTTGTTATCAACAATTGTACCAACGGACTCCTGAAGAGTAAATTAATTATTCGTCGCGACTTATACTAAGATGCCGATTTCTTAGCTACTTTACGTAGGTTTTGGTAGAGGCAATACACAATTTGGTTGCACTTTCACTAACTTAGTTTGAGTATCTTTTAAACAACTTCAATCCTTCATCATTGGAATTCATAAAGGATGTAAATCGACCCATAACGAAGCCGAAAGGAACGTGTTCTACCCGTCATTGCACTATATTGATTGATTACCATGATTGAATACCATATCGATTGGTATGGATCATACCTGGGAAGCTTGTAGTTCAGAGATAATGGAGGTCAAATTGCCAACTTTTTTGCAAGTTTGAAAAAGAAGTTTTTATGTTGTAACTTTACTTTTAATACCTTCCCGATCACTGTGCTATTAAATGTAGCCATCAGCACAATGTTTTGAATGCGTTACATTGAGTTTTACTGTAAAACGTGATTTTCACCCAAAAGAAAAACGTCATCTCCCAAAGTTTTCGCCTAGAGTTACTTAGTTTGATGCACGCAATGCTTGGTTGACGGCTTTGTGAAGTGTCTGTTTAGGTACACCAAGAATATAATCACTTCGTTCTTCACCGATATTTCAATTTAAATGTAACTGGCTCATGAATTAAATAATGGAATTAAATAAGTACAACTCAAGGATTGACAATATGAAATCATCGATCTCTAACATTTCCGTGAACTGAAATAATTTCCCCTTGTAGTGTTTATTTAGGTGCGTTTCTGTTGAAACCGTTTGTTTATTATTTGCAGAAAGTTTTGAAAGCTCTATAAGCTGAGTGGCTCTATCTTTAGCTATAGGTAACCACTAAAGTTTTCATTAGCTTCAGCTTGATGGAGAAGGTCGGTTAAAGCTCATCGTATGTGGCGTGACCATAGCTCAGTCCCAATTTGACCTATGAGGCCAAGCTATTTTGAAATTTCAAATGACTTTCAGATTTTCAACCAATGACGACGCTTAGAACTAGCTATGAAAACATCCTTAGAAACGGTTCAATGAGACTACAATATAAAAACTTATTACAATCATACAGGCAATTACAAAACAGCACTATTAAGGAAAAATATTATGTCAATGGGACCTATCATATACAATAATATTCCGCACAGATTTAAAGAACAACCTATTCGAATATTTAAATCTAAGCTTACTGCATTAGTATTAGAAAAATGTCATTATTGTATCAATGACTTTTTAAATGATGAAAAAATAACATTACTCACATACACACCCCAATTGTACGTAATTTAAGGAAATTTCAACTTTATTTTAAAGAAATTAAAGCTTACAATAGCTTAATATAGCAAAAAGTGTCGTGACAACTTTTCGTAAGATTTTTTTCCGTCTAGCCCCCTTTCACAACGCGCGATAAGGAACTTCGTTCCAAAAAAAAAAAAAAAAACCACTAAGTACTTCAAAGTATTTACTATTTGAAAGTACATTCGGGCGACTGACACAATAGTATAGCGTCCTGTCTTTTGTCTAATTTATTAGGGCCACTAACAAAGACGAACTTTACTTCTTTCCGCCAGTTTTATTAACAAAAAAGGAAATGTCCCAAAAATTCGTGGCGCTATTTTATGTAAAGAAAAGCCTTTATTAGGAAATTTCCTTAAATGACACAAATTAGAAGAGACTTCTGTGACGAATTGCTTGAAATACAAATATTTTGCCGACTCGGAAACAGCTTTCTGGCATATTTTGTGATCTAGGTAATATTTTAAATAAATTATCCGAATAACTGAAATCAGTAATTAAGCGAACAAGGCTTCAAGAGAACCGCATTTGACGATTTCCCATCCGTAAAAAAAAAAGGCTTCAAGAGAAGGGTTCCTTATAACTTTAGATAATCTCAAAACTATGAACAGTTCATAATAAATAGCTATCAAGAAATGAGGGAAAGCGATTGCGATATAGAGTGCAATACTAATTTTTTCATCGGTTGATTCTGGTTTGTTTAAGTTAATTTGTAATCCGCTGTCTACAACAATAACAACACACTATGACTACGGTGCGTGATGGGTGGATAAAGAAGATCACGATAACGGCTTCTACACCTTCCCCGTGTTGATAGACTCACCATGATACTGTTACTTCTCCCGTGAGCTGTGGAAGATACCTATTGTATTTTACCTATCTATGCTGTTTTATACAAGGTTATAGCATCCCATAAGAGAAAATGAGATATAAACCGAAGGGCTCATTTGATCGTTTCGATGAAGTAAATATAAACTGTGTAGCTTCGCTGACGACGATGATTTCCTCTAGTTTTTATCTGTTAGGCATAAAATCGATCAACACATAGGTAGAGCAAGTTATGCAATTTGCCTCAAACTGGAACTCCCATAAAACAATATCGGAACACCTGGCGTTGTGTTTAGTGATGTGGCGAATCGATATCGATTTTCCGTTCTCAGTTCTCGTTGTTTTTCAAGTGACATTGTTCTGTGTGCAAGTATTTGCTGGATGGTTTTGTCACTTTTTTTTTCATTTTCAACAGAATCAGTTTTTGCATGCTTCTATTTCCGTTTTTCATAGATATTTTGATTGTTGACTGTCAGCTGGAAATCTATCTCAGTAAAACCAAAAAAAAACATTGCTGTAGTATTTGTATATTGAAATTGCATCGCCATACTGACTTACATACATTTACTATGACGTTATCTTGGTCATACGGGCAGGCAAGAACAGTGGCAATCCCCAGACTGGTATTAACGAGCCTGCAACTTCTTGATTTCCTACAAACCATTTTTTTACAACTAGTTTGTTAAGCTTGTCATTTCATCAACAGAAACTCACATATCGATCATCCTAACCACGACTCTATATGAGGCGTTAGCCCAGGAGCTCGTATATTTTACGTTCGCGTAACACGCTCAAATGCTCTTTTTATAGTCGCGGAGACGGCCAGTAAATTTGAGTGGTGGCTGGCCTAAGCCCCCGTAAGCCACACTACGTGTAATTTCGTTTTATTAAGTTCTCTCTCCTACACTATATTAGAGTCAGCCTCTTGATATGGATGTTAGTTATTGTAACCATTATTTGTTGCACGTTTGTTGTGTTTTATTTGTAGACAGCGTAAGAGGGAGTTAGGTTGAGCGGGAAGTTAATGATGCTCTGTTTATTGTAGCGTCACTTATAAGTGTCATTAGTCAAATAAAACATGTTCAATGAAGTAAAACACTACAATAACTTACAGTTTAGGGTAAGTTCGAAGAATTATGATAAACTCGGATGTTGTTATGAATTCATCAATCTCGCTTGAGCAGATCCAGCTGGGTAGATACTCAAAAACCAACAAAGTTAAGCTAAATAAACACGAAGGCGCGGTTAACGCAAAATATGAAGTCTGACTAATTTACACAACGTCTTATAATAATAAGTGAACATCAAAGGAGTTTCGTCAAAGAGGATTCCATCGTGAATTGTTGCGAGAGCTGCGACAATTAGCGTGGTCGCACGACAAAGTGACGCAGCAGTGGAATTTTAATAAAGCGTTATGTACACTGAGTAACGAATTGTGGGGATGCTTTGTATAGCTGTGTCGCGAGATTAAGGTGCGGTTCTGTGCACGCGACACTCATAAATCTGTAAGCCGAAACGTTGAGGCCAGGTGTTTCAGAGCCGTTTGTTCAATTTGTTTAATTATGTTTGGAAGAAATATTTGGGGTAATCCGTCATGGTTTTTGTGTTTTACATAAAGTTAATTTAGCTTTATTGGATTTTTAAGTATTCAATGCCTTTTATTTACACTTTGTCATAAAAAAAACACCAAGTTTAGTTCCAAGGAACTTTCAAAAATGATAAGTTATGAAAACAAAGTTCGAAAAAGCAAACAAGTTACCCACAATATTTATGAAACGCATTTCAGAATACCTTTGAAACTTACTGCGGATGTTAAAATGATACCGTACGCGCCTACTTATTAACAAAACGGTATTTCATACTGCCATCGTAATGAACCGCAGTGCGCGAGTGTACCGAGCTCCCTTTGATTCCGTAATCAAAAGGCACATCCAATAACTCATACGAGTTCGTTCGCAGCTGCTAATTACGTACAGTCGTCGACAACTGACACATGGTGATATTCAGGCTCAGCCGCGCGCGCTCGCGCCTCTTGCGTCTAATTGTTTACGCCGTTCAGCTCACATTAATTGAGTTACCGTTTCAAACTCCCTTTTATTTTACTAAATGAAACGTTTGAGATGTAGGAGTTCAAAATTTTCTGACAAGTAATTAAGGAGCAAATTATCGACAACCTTGGAAGTAATTGTGTTGCTGTAACCGTTACACGCTCATTTCAATCGCAGGAATTAGGATGAAGACGTATTACAATTGGTAGTTTATGAGCTCCTAAAAGGGAAGTGGTTGTAACGTTTTATGTTACTAAATGTTTCCGAGTAAATCGCGTGATCGTGGCTATTAACGCCTTGTTAAGAAGAATTAGATGAACACAAAGAAAGTTCCTTTGGAAGAGCTTATTTATGTTACTTCAAGCGTAACTTTGGATTTTGTTTGAATGTGACATTTAGGTCGCGCAAAATTTGAACTTATTTTGATTGTACACTTCTAAAGATGATTTAAACAAGTTAGTGGATCTTTTCAGAATGTACATACTAGGAATTTCCGATAGAACAAAACCCAACCGTAAAATGATTTATATTACGCTCTCTCTAAATGCCTACTATTGTTCCGATATGATCAATCGGTGGGTGTGTCACTTTGTAAGGATTGGGGCATATCACACACTTAATCTTAGGGGTAATGAACGACCACTAATGTGAACATTCACAGAGAACTTTATAAACACCATGATTGGCCACTAAACAAGTAATAAAACGAAGAGTAATGGAGCCACCCGCACTCTTAGAACGTATAACTTATAACTGGAATCCAGGACCCAGATACTTAATCGATGCAACTGTCTCGTTGTGGCCTAGAAATCGGAAGCTTGCATCGGAAATGCTGAACTTAGAATGATATTTAAATCCAGCAGTAGAATGTGGACTGCTTTGAAATGTATAAGTGATCCCAGAGAATGGGTTTGTACATACGCTCGTCTCCAACTTGTTATTAGACTTCTGTATGGGTAATATGCCAAATCGTTCGAAAATACCGTGATGCTTTATTATTCCATCATTATTGAACTTTTTCTCTTTGTTTACCAGTGTCTCCATCATCATGCCAACTCCTGTTCCTGATGGAGCCTCCCCCGCGGCTGTCGTTCTCCAACAGCACGGGTGCCAGGGTCTCCTGCGCCGCCCACGGCACTCCACTTCCTATCATATCCTGGCTCACAGAGGATGGAGCGCCCGTGTCTGATGTTCCTGGACTGAGGTAACTGTTATCTTAATGTTTTTCGTTGGTCTATTATAATAAAGTTTAAAGATTTCGTGATACTCGTACATAATTATAACAGAATATATAGCTATTTTTACCATTGAAAAACACATTCATAAAATTCACGTCATTGTCAAAATTCCGTCAGTGAAGTATAATGTTCTGGTTTGCGGTGATCAAAATATACTTAAATGCACTGTAAAAGTATTGTTAAATTTTATCGCATGTGGGTATAATTTGAAGTTGTAAATATTATGTACATTTCCATTAAGGATTTGATTGAATCATAACATTGTTGTACAAAATCTCTTGTAATTACATGTAAACATAAAGAAAATAAAAGGCATCACTAACGAGATTGTGGAAACCGAAAATGCATTCGAAAATGCCTGCCCTCTAGAGTATTCTTCACACTCGAGGTCTGACGCCACACTAAGCCAACCGGTCATCTCTATACAAACGGTTTAAACCCCAAATTTATTGCTCATTAATCTTGTCTGACCCTTCCGCGTCATTGGTTCTGAATGAATTAATGTCTGCCCTCGGCCGGGATTAGCGTGATGTTGTCCGACTCCGGACGACTACGGACGACTCCGTACGGACGCAGCGATCTGTGAATATTGCGTGACGGATGGCGCACGCCACCTCATTTGCTCGAACACGATAAACTCCTGGAGGTTCCATTGATACATTAGCGCTGTCATCGGATAGCTCACGGGTTGGATGGAATCAATGGAGGTATGATTTGTGACGGAAAACCTATAACAGTGGCTGCATTCATAAGGCTTTGAATGCCAAAAAAAAATCTTATAGCAATAGGGGATGATCACATTTTTTTTCTTTGTCTGTTGGGTAGATTATTGAAAAGTATTGGACATGTATTTTTTCTTTTTTCACGTGGTCATAAAATTACGGAGATATATTGAGTTGAAATGGCGCATGACGTCACATGTAGGTAATTTTTATACCTATTTGTGACGTAGTGAGCCCCCACTTTCCAACTTTAATGAGTTCTAACAAAGTTTTTTTTGATATTTTGATAAAAACAAAAATACGTGTCTAATATTTTTGTATTACCTGCCTGACGGACAAAATTGAATGTCGTTTTCTTTACCCAGTCTTGACCCCTATTCTTTTCCAAACATATTTCATTTAGTTTTTGTTCAAATTGCAGAATCGAAAACTTTGCTATTGAAATTTAACTTTCAAATAAACAATAGAATTTATCAGCTCACATTCAAACGAAATATAATATACAATTAATTTGAAATGAGAATAAAAACCGAAAACTGATGACGTCACAAAGAGGCTCAGATATCAGTACCTGGCGTCATATCGCATTCTCTGTGCTGGTCGTTTAGTTCAGTCTCCTAGTAGGTACGGCTGCGGGCCAGATTAATGCTCGCATCGGCTCTTTGCCGTCCGCTCGCTAACTGATGGGCTTTTAGCACAGTCTGCGTCAAGCGTATTAATTTTTGAGATAAGGCTCGGTTTGAATTGGATTAGGGTTAAAAATTGCTGTTCGCTTGACACTGGTTTTTTTTTTATCTCTTGTAAAAATATTTATGTATTGCAAGATTTAATTGAAATAACTATAACCTTTTAAGACGTCGTTGTATTCTGGTGAACAACTTAAAAAAAAAAAAACAGCCGACCCTTTCATTATTATGTTCGCTTAACTCGACAAAAGTATCTGTATTTTAAACCTGTAGGGTCGATACGTAATCAAGATATTACGTGACGTTCCCGTGCCATTGCCATTCTTACTACCAGTAGTAATACGGGTAAACAAATGGTCCGTGTTACTACCGCAGTTGAAAAAAGTAGCATAGAAAAATATTTATTGCCCGTGTTATAACTACAAACAAAAAAAGAAAGAAAAATATTACAAATAGTGTATAAAATAATACATTTAAAAGACAAAACAAAAAGAAACTAAAGTAACCCAGCAAAAGCACTAGGCTGGCATAAGTCGTAAGTGTGTATATTAAGAGTTTGGGCAGGTAAGTAGAACCCTGTAACCCTGAAACCTGTGCCCAATGGGCTGAACACTGCATCAGTTACAAGCTTCGCTTCAATGAACACTGAACACCATGTTATGTTCATATACTTAATCATCAATTTCAGTTTTGTGGAATCGAGGTATTTTACCGTGGATACTTTACGTAGTACTTTGTTTACAACACTAGCTGTTTAAAAATGTAGCAAGTAAACACAAGAGTCCCTACGCGGGAATCTATTGTCTGGTATGTGGTTCGAGATTCTCATTTGGATACGATAAGGGTCACAATTCGCTTAAGAGAGATATGGGTTATCCAAATGTAGAATCACAAATATAACATCACACCAGTTTCCCCGAGGGGTTAGGCAGAGGTGCATCTACTGTACTTATAAGTACAAGTAGTATTATGTCCATGTAATAGTAATAAGGCGCGTTAATTGGGTATCAACCCGGCATCAATCCAAACTCTTTTCAAATTCATTTATAAATTTTTTGAACACAGGGTACACAGTTAGGGTATAAAAAATGTTTGGTCCCTTCTATGTTCCGCCGAAAGACATACAAAATAGTGACGTTACTGTGTCGCTAAAGTCAATATAATCAAATTTAAATTAATTATAATATTACAAAATCTCATAAAATACAATGTCAGCAAATGATATTGTCAAAACTAAAATGAAATAGAACAAAATCGCACAAAAAAGAAAATACAATGTCACTCTGGGCCGACACTAATAAAATCCTGAGGAATAAACTCAGTAAAACTTTGGCCGACCTCGCAATCGAACCCAGTACCTAAGCATTAGCGTTTGTGACAACTAGAACAACGAGCCAGTAAAATCACACACAGGTGCGTAGTCTGCTTACAAGCACAGGACAAAAACAAATTGACAATAATTTCCACATCACGTAGTCATCGTTCACTCAGTGATCGGATTTCTGAACCAATTTTCAATTTTCATTAGTGTCCGGCCAATTTGGCGCAACGCGCTGTAGCGGCGTACTCGGCGTAGTACAGGACTGGGCGTACTCGGCGCGGTCGCTGCGTGATAAATGATTGATAAATTATGTATATGAACGGTGAATGGGAAGCTAAGAGGCGGAAGAAGTGAGCGAGTCGCGGTAGACAGTCCTTTGAGACGTAACGCTAAAAGGAAAACACCACTTAAAAAAAGAATGACTGAATAATTCGTAGAATGATTTAACTTTGACTTAAACGAAGACGAGCCAATCACGAATGTTCAAAATTGACACTGAAATGAAAGGCTAATAAAATCTAAGAAATCCAAATAAGTAGTCCTTCTTTGGTTTGTGTTATGAAGACGTCAATGGGTATCGTGTACCCTTTGTTACATTTTGTGACAATACACGTGTTTACATTTAATTATTCTATTTGTGTAACTTATTATAATTTTACAAGCAATTTTATTCTTTATTTTGCTTAGTCCCAAGATTATAATGGGTTATTTTAATGAATTTGGGGCTAGTTTTGTTTTAAGATATTGTGGGCCGTGTGTTGCCAGAAGCTTTATCATAGTTTTAAGATGAGACTATAATAAACCATACTTACCTATAGTCCTATATAATCTAGCTTGAAAAACTGATTTAGTGTGTAGTCTAGCCTTTTGTTTAGCTTTTATTTATAACATTATATTGTCAAAACGATAGGCAAAAGATTAATGATCAGCACTCTGAGCAGATTCCCATTAAAACCTACTCCTAAACCTATACCCATATAGCACTCGCACACTTTACAGAAAATATAAAAAAAAACATGTTCACCTAGTCTTCGGCCCAGCCTCAACTCTCCGCTGCCTCTCCTGGCTCCCGTCCCGACCGCACGCAGTTCATATTCGCGTCATGTCGACCGTTTGTCTTCGTTACGGTAATAACCTCGTGACGTAATAACCTCGTGCTCGTCTCCAGAATACGGCGGCGTCAGCTGATGTCACGCTTACACAGGATATTTAGTGTTATTAGCTGTCGCATGGAAAATATGATGGCACCCGATAATTATGAGAGACATAATTATTTACTGAAGTGGAAAAGAAATTCCGGTAAAGGTCATGGAAAATGGCTTACTCATCATGTATGGACACAGAATTAGTTTATCCAGAGTAGAAAATCTTGGCTATATTAAATTTAATAGAGAGGAGCTCGTGGCTAAATAATAAAAGCCGCTCGAATCGATCTGTAGGCTAAGCTGCCTTTTTAAGTTGGTCCGTGGATGTGTGACCCCCATTACATACCAAGATTCCTCCCTGCTTCGGAAACCACGTTAAGCCATCGGTCACGGCGGTCCATTGTAGATCTTTGACAGTCATTACAGGTTACGGGCCCGCAACTCTGACAGCCAGTCTCACCAAGGAGTATCGTATTACCCAGTACTAACTGGGTTGTGGAGGTCAGATAGGCAGACGCTCCATGTAAAATATTGGTATTCAGCTACATCAGGTTAGAATTGAATCCAACCCCAATACAGTTGGGAAAAGGCTAGGCAGACGATTCACTTTAATAATTTTAAAAATATGTATAGTCGAGTGTAGTTTAGTTTCCACATTGGAAATAATAATATCAGTATCGGCATTCCCAAGTGTTCTATGATTTGCCAAAACCTGTAACAACCATTGCCGTTCAGCAGTGCCGTTGTGTTCTTTTCTATCACCATCAAAATACCCGTCATAATACCTCGTACGAGGTCGGCTTGTAGAAACTGTTCCCGTCGAAATATTACCGCTAAGCCGGGGCGAGTCCGCGTAGGAGCCCCATTTATCTTCGTTCCCCTAATAATGTGCTGCAAGCCAATAATTGTGGATGATGTATTTTACCTACTAACCATCTCTCTCCATCATTCGTTTCATCTTCTATGCCAAGTGAACAAGGTCTATTATACTCCGTGCTAAAGTTATCGTTAACGTAGTTATATATTTACTTACCAAACATCTAGTTAAATAGAGTCGGTGAATGGTCTTTCGTAATGTTTTCATTTGCGTTTTTCATTATGATATTTGCGATTTAAATTTCGGTCGTTGTAGTATTCTTGGATTCGCTATAACCACTTTAATTAAGTGTTAGCTTTGAGGAGTAATTGTTTAACATTGGTTCTGTTAAAGGTTTTATTCCAAGAGTTCTTAAAAGTTAAAAACTCATAAAATCAGCAGTTATTGCAACGGTAAGAGCTGGAGTATTTGAAAGCAATTCATAGCATTAGAAAGTTTTGGCATTAAATATTTAGTAGACATTTCTATAAAAAGTGATAGAATGTAATATTGAATTTCGAAATTGTTTAACAGTTTATTGAATTAATTTAATTACAAAAATATTTACTATATGACCCTAAAAACTACTAGGTGCATAATATAATAATCGGATTCTAAATAGTCTTAGTTTTGTAATAAAATCTGTAGGCTCTGACGTCTACTTTTGCTCTAAACATTTAAAATATTGCTCTGCGTAGTTTTCTAAGGTATAAGTCAGATGTCGTAAGGGATTAGTGAACCCAAGTTTTACTAGACGAAGGTGCCTTTTATTTTGTGTCAGAACTTAAACCTTAGCTTAGCTAGCAAAGCTCCAGACATGATGACGAAAAAGAAAGAATATCCTGCTAATTTATATATTATATATAAATCTCGCGAGTTCCTCACGAAGCCTAAAGCAGACAACAATTCACTTATCAACTATTTCAACTTGATTTGCAAGTACCTACAAAATTTAATCGTATTCGCAAAACAAACTTTCAAAGTCACAAGCTGAGCCATGTTATGTGTGCATACGTTAACTCTTTTATGAAAGGGTTAATAGGGTTCATTTCTCTTTGTCGAGATGTGTGGTAACGAGGTGGGAACGCCGTCATATTTCAGTGGCTGGTCTCTATTGAGGCGTGAACCGCGATAAGGCCGACGTCTCACTAGCTGACGACACTTTTGGGAACAAAATGTTGCCGTGTTCCTTAAACGGTGTTACCTCGAGATTTTCTCTTTAACATAAGCATTATTTGCACTTCATTAGATACAATATGCTTTGAGGTTTACACCGATTTATATTACAACAAAATATACTTTATGTTTGTGTGAGTATGTTTATGACTTCTTGTTCTCGGATCGATGACTCTTTTGTCCGTCATTTGCTGCGTGGAGGGAAATACCTGAATTAGGTATAATGTAACTTGACAATATCACCAGTCCTTGTTTGTAATAATCATATACATTTTCAGCATAGGGCCCAGTGTCCACTACAAAATTGTTCGTTATATCGATTTACATTATGCATAACAATATATAAAGCATGCATTTTAAATATTTTATTTCAACGACTCAGTATCACCCCTGATATTATTGTTTGGCAACGTAGTGTCATAAATAGCCGATAATGTCAGCTTACCATTTGATCCAAAGTATCAAAGTGCTAGTTAAGAGTTCCGATACTAAAGCAAACTAACAGCCTCCGAGTGATTTAGCTGAGTAAGTGAACTGACTCGCCCTTTGTAGGTCGTATCGAGAGTCGAGCAGGAGTCGTAAAACACAGTGATGTGTCATTCGATGGCGACGTCGCCATAGATGGCGCATCTATTCAATAAAACATTTTACGAGTTTTGGAAGTAGCGTTGTGAATTACCATACATGCGTAAATCATTCATATGGATGATGAAATGTATGATAAGGTGGATGTTGGATTAATTGGATTGGATGAATGTACGAACAAAGTTTTTCTTTCGTTAGTTTTCGTTGGAAAACTATTGTACTTACAAAGCTAGTAAGAGTTATATCTGAATTGACATATTAGTTCTAAGGCCAATTTTCAGCAGTAACATTCAGCTATTCCAACGTTAATTCAATAATTTTTGCCTCTAAAACATACAAGCGTTACATGATACTATTTATTTATTTATTGAAACTTTATGCACGTCAAGTATAAAAAACACTATACAAAGGCGGACTTAATGCCTTAGGCATTTTCTACCAGTCTACCCTAGGGTGATGCAGAGAGAAAACATAGTAGGTGCAGCATAACAAATGGTAAAAAACATTTACAAATAAAATATAACGATACATACATATAAACAAAAAAAACTGTTCTCGACACTCCAACGGCAACTCAGCTACATAGTACAGGAAGTGTTAGGGTATAAGCCAGTGATACATAAACGTCACGTCCCGACTACCCTCAATCTTAACAAGATCGCCGGTCGGAGCGAAATGAAATATATCTACAAACACAACATCTGCTTTGCAACAAAATAGATAAATTTTATGTTGTTTCCTTTAAAATTATTATTGTGTTTGCTATTTTTTAATTATTTGTTTTACTTTTGCAACATCCGCCAAATTTTGAAGACCATACATTTTTTTTAAGGAAACTTTTGTATCTGAGATTAATATGTTTACATACTTACAAAGTGAGCCCGGTAACCACGGTAATGGTTATATTATGAATGCTTTAAACAGAATGGCCTCGTTCACTTGAGCATACATTCATTGTAACTTTAGCAAATCCTCAAACAGGAGAGCTTAGTCTAGTCAGAGGGATCAATGCGAGCTCGAAGTAAGCTTTATCGATAATCCTCGCATCTCTTAGAATAAGTACACATGAAATTCGGGGTTTATAATTGAAGAAAAATATTACAGTTAAATCTTGAAAAAAATACTTTGTAGCACGCATATCATCGATTCAATAAAAAATACAAAATTATATCGTTATAAGCCAACACAAAGGACACTGCACATTACTGCACAGTCGACCGAAAAAACAATCTACCCATCGTTCCGTACGGTATACCATAGTCATCAATATAAGGGCCAACAATTACACATCTACCACGACCACAGCTCTTTGTAGACAGTAAGTTGGTGCACGTTCGATCGTGTCGAACGAATTTTTACAATTTACATGAAAATTGGCGTCCGGTGATGCGTGTGCACAATTATCGGTGCGGACGCCGGACGCCGGTCGCGAGCCGGACTGCCGGCCAGTGGACTGTGCTGCGCTAGCTGTCACACGAAATTTTTGTTCTTCGCTTTTCGGAACGCCATCATGAATTATTTGACTCTAACGCACTCCTGGTGTAAAAGTGGATCAACTTCGGTTTTTCCTTGTTTCCTGATTCGTTGAAAGTCCTACATTTCCTTTTATACTTTTTCATTTCTTAGAAGATAAGATCATAAAACGACAACCCAGTAAACGTCCAAAAATAGTTTTAATACAAAAAGTAAATTGTAAAAAACACGATAATTATCCATCTTTCCAAAAACAACCATACTGAAACATGTTTTCGTATTTAAGCAAGGTCGTTTTTAGGGTTCCGTAGCCGAATGTCAAAAAACGTACCCCTATAGATTCGTCATGTCTGTCTGTCTGTCTGTCAGTCTGTCCGTCTGTCTGTCTGTCTGTCCGTCCGTGTCACAGCCACTTTATTCCGAAACTATAAAAATTTATAAAAATTTAAAACTATAAAAATCTATGGATAGGTCTTCAAAAATGAAATTGAGGTTTCTAATATCATTTTTTTCTAAAGTGAATAGTTTGCGCGAGAGACACTTCCAAAGTGGTAAAATGTGTGTCCCCCCCCTCTAATTTCTAAAGTAAGAGGATGAAAATTCTGAAAATATTTAGGATTATAGAACGTAAAAAAAACTGTCAACGAAAATTGGTTTGAATAAGATATGATGTTTATTTTTTTAGATATAGGACTTTTAAAACTAGATACTTAACTAAAATAAAATAACAACAAATTATAAAAGGGCGTCAAAAAACTCTAGGACTTTTTTATCAAACTGCAGCAGTAACTTTGTTTTTCATTAACATACTATGAGAAACAAATTTAGTTTTGCTGTTACATGTAAAAATAATTTAATAATATTAAAAATATTTTATATTTTATTGTTTGGTGGTAAGGAACCCTGTGTGCGTGTGAGTACGACACGCACTTGGCCGGTTTTTTGGTATTTCTCAATAATTATTTTTTTGTTACAAATACATACACATTTTTGCAGACGTTCCCACAAACCAACAGTTACTTCTCGTGTGTGTCAACGCCACGTTTGGTTATATTAGATATCGAGCAACGTACAGCGAGTGCAAGCGCACCGGAACCTCTTCATCAGCTGCTGTCCCATCTCTGTCGCCAATATTGACGTTTATTATGCGTTGTACCGCTTTGCAGTGTATTTTGAGAAATGAACGCAACACTGCTGATAAGAAAGATGTTGGAATACGTGGAACAATTTATTGTTATGACTTAGAATAAAATATGTAAAGTGAGGTAAAAATAAAATGGTGCTGTTAAAGATCAATTAATGAAACATTTTATAAAGTAGAATATACATGACAATACGTGGTTTTTTCCCTTCCTTAGTTTAATGATGGAAAATTGAAAGTACATTTGATCCAACTATAAACCAAATTTTAAAGCAAGTCCATAGCAACAAATTAGCGTGAGTTCGTCCGAGACGATCAATCATCGCCACTGTAGCGTGTATAACTTTTGACGTCATTAATATAACACGAGTGTCCCGTGACGTCATTGGCCCCATACATCTATGTCAGGCCGGCGTCGCGGCTCTGGGAACTGGTAACCGATTGCTGTTTGCTTGTTTCATTTGAAGCGGTTTAGTATCAGATGAGATTGTAAGGTCATCCATAAATAAGGCTTTGGTCAAAAGGTTTTATCAACTATGCAAAAAGTAGAATGCTGCACAATTGATACGGTTTTTGAGGGTATTTTCAGTATTACAATAGTAAACGGTAGCCAAGTCTCTGAAATTCTACGTAATAATTTGGTTACAAATAGGAATGCAAGGCAGACAGGGTACTTTTACCTCCGTCACTTAGTTATCAACATTCAGGGCGCGGCTGCCGTCACTACTTCACGAGGGTTGACTCTAGTTATTAGCTGTCAATCCGGTGGTACCTTGCTCCTGCAAGGTATTACTATGTTCTATCCAAATTGTATAATTATTCATGGTTTCATTTAATTATAAGTTTCATTAAGTTCGTATTCCAAACTTATTTAAGGCATCAGACGTCTTTGCATTTACCTAACTAAACTTATCACTATTGATTGCAAAATAAATGTGTGGTAGGTAAATCATTATACGTGCAGTTTCCAACACTTCAGCGATCCCTCTGTTAGTTTATATTAGCCGAGTCGTTGCGTCCCAGAGTTGCAAAATATTCGTGTGTAGTCAAAGTATCTCCCTCCTCAGAACATGGCTTCTGTGCAAAACCTTGCTTGTGAAGTTTCACGTACATTTCGCGAATATAGTTAAAAGTTTTAGCGTATTTTGAGTTAATGTTTATCAACCGCAAAACAAAGTTCTACTATGGAATATTACGACTGTCGGTTCTGGTAATTTTCGTTTAAAGTGAGTCTTGTTGTGAGCATTATTTGACTATTTATGTTATGTTTCGTTCTGTGAAAATTTTCAACGCTGCTGCATATTTGAAAATAAATGTTTTCTTTTTAACCGAGTTTTGTACAATTTAGGTACTACTTTCCAGATTAGTTTTGGTCCAAATTGCCGTGGCTTTGCATGCATTTATAATTTACCAACTATGCTGTGGTTACCACTATTCGGATACGAATAGTTACGTGGTAAGAGTAAATTATTTAGAATTCTTCTACTATGTACAACTTCGTTACTATCCACTCACTGGCTCTCAAAGTCCACTTGCATATTTTCCTGGTTGACAAAAGCCGGTAAGTGTAGTGTATCGATCACATCGCTTCACTGGTCGTTTACTGCTCGTTAGTGACGAACGCAGTTTGTTCTACACGCTCAAATTCAACGGATATTGAGTCTTTGTCAGTTTTGACGATGTATCATGCATTGTTATGTGCTGTCATTTTAATATTTCCGGCTACGACATCACTTTATTTTAATTAAATTTTTGTATTAAATAATTTAAGACGTAATATGTAAAGCTTGTTGAGTAAACTGAATATTTATTTAACTTCTAAATTCCTAACTTATTTCAATTCTAAATACATTTTTATGACTTCTCTCGCCACCTTTCATTAGCCGTGAATTTTCCAGCATGTGGGCGTTTATTAGAAAAGTTGGTACTACTCTGATTAGTTTCCGAAGCGAGTAAATATTACTCGCTATATTAAACATTTATGAATGAGCGCGGGGCTCGCCAGCGCCGCGTCAGGACTTAGTTCAGCGTTAATCCTTAGGCTATTTATAATACGTATGTAAAATAACTGGGAACTTCGGTCCGTGTTCGACGTAATCCCTGAAAGTGGGAGATCAATTTGTGTTATTGTTTAAGCGTTTACGTTTAACTTGTTGTTTTACTAAACTTTTGAATGTTTCGAGTCGACGCGTGACGTTTGGTAAGATTAATATACACAGCAAGCCCATTTAGGGTTTTGAATTTAAATTTATTTATTATATTTTACAAATTAATATTATTTTAAAACTAGATAACTAAAACTAAAATAACAACAAATTATAAAAGGGCGTCAAAAAACTCCTCCTCAACGCTGTCAACTGGTAACGTGCCCAAGAGACTGGCGGCGTTGCCACGTTGTATGGCAATACTTAGCCTCTGGCCAAAGTAAAACTCAGCCCTTGGGTCACGGGAAGTGTCAATTAGGCGTTTAGAAATTTCCTTGAAAAGACTGTGAGCACTCGGACCCCACGGCCCCAGAATTTCAACCCCAAATGGCTCGAAAATATAGTTACCACAAAGGTTTTTTTACCACAAAGGTTTTTTACCACAAAGGTTTATTTACGCCGCTTGAAATTCTCCGCAGCCGCAGCGGCAGCGCCTGTACAGCACGATGAGCTTGGAAGATGTGATGGCGCAAGAGTATCGACGCAAGTTGCGTCCCACACTAAAGGCCTACCCATCTTCCAAGGAAACAAAGACATGCCGTCCGGTCTTTTGCCATCGTCGCGTGCCAAGCCATTGTTTTGAATTTAGATTTAGTTTTTTTGTGAAAGTAATGACTAATTAAAATTCAACGTAACCAATTAAGAACAAATCAAATATTCACCACAAGGATGTAGCAGAACTATTTCAGTAAAAAAAATCAACTTTACCATTTATGCTCACTACTTCACGGTATTTCCACACGAAATAATGCAACACCAGAGGCATGAAGAGAATATAAACAAAAGAAAAAATCCCCAAACATAGAGCAGTCACACGCCATAGACGGGGGCTGTCTGGACCTCTAATTTAACTTTTATTCTGCGCTGGGCCTTAATTTCAGTTGTGAAATTTGTTCCTGCGTGTAATTCATGCGGGCTTCGTTTGTTATTTGCTTACATTTAAAGTACTATGACGTTGAGTTTTTGAGACGGAAAATAAGTTCTACAAGAGGTATGTGTGGGTTTGTTTGGCTAGTAGGAATATACCTGCCCACGTGGTAAACTTGTGCCTTGACAATGGGAATTTGATAATAATCATAAATGCAAATTTTAATAATGGACTACTTTTAATTGTTTTCACCAAGGTTAGAGTATGCATGATTGAAAAATTAGTCTTTTATATTTATTTTCTGCTGTCTTTACACAACTCTGAACAGTTTTTAATTTGACCATATTATTTAGTTGGAGTTCTTTCCAAACTGTTCACCAATACACAATATACAATATGTCATGATTTGGAACCAGTGGCACTGTCAAATAGATAAAACTCATGTTTATGAACATCTCAAAAGCCAGGCATTTGCTTATATTAAAGTCCTTGATGATAAAGAGAAGGTAACATTATTGCTACGACTTCTTATAATTCAACAACGACAATGTCGGTTATTATGTAAACGCGATTTGCGGCAGTCTTATATAAGCCGAAGCAATAGTAATTGAAAATCACCACTGAAGAGCTGTAAAAGTGAGAAACTTCTTCGAGAGGGTAATAAAAAGATTTCGAGTTTGATTTTTCTATAAAAGAAAATTTTATTGCGTTACCTTTTATTCTTCGCTGCAATTTTTTATTTTGCTTCTTTATGGAATGTTTGAAAAGCAAGTGTTGTATATTTCACTTTTATTTAAAGGCTGTTACCCGACCTCAGGCTCGGTGGAGCGATGATCTTCGCAGGGTAGCTGGTAGCAACTGGATGAGAGTTGCCGAGAATCGGGTTAAGTGGCGAGCGATTGAAGAGGCCTATGTCCAGCAGTGGACTGCGGTAGGTTGATGATGATGATGATGACCCGACCTATCGGAATCACATGTGATATGTGGTACCAGATTTAATTAGATTAAGAAAACAGACGTTGGCGATCCGTCAACGTCTTGTTACGCGGCACCTTCCTCGACAACCTCACAAGTCAATATGGCTGCCCGCAGCGACTTGACGTTCCACCAGAGAGAATTATATATATATATATCAGAACTTTATTTCAGATCAAAAACATGTAAAATACACAGATCCATAATTGTGTTAGTAAGCACTTAAGAACTATGTTAGTAAACCTAAAACTAAAAAAGTACAAAAATCAATCAACAATCAGACTGACACGTGGAGTGCAATCCAGTGTCTAACAAACGGACCATCTAGCCTGTCCGCTATTACTCCCAAGATTGTGTTGGAGCTTGCCCGTATACGGTGCAACAATGAGGTCGATCTTTTTCTCATGATGGCTTGAAAGCCATCAATCCGAGCTTTCAAAAACATGCCCGATGCACTGCAATATCTCGGAAGACCCAACAACATCCTAAAAATATTATTGTATTGTACCCGTAGGGCATTGAGTGCCCGCTGAGTACAACTGATCCACAGGGTGCACGAGTAAAACGATAGACAGTATGCACGGAACATAGTGCACTTCACCTCACTCGTGCACCTAGTGAATTGTAGACCGCTTCTCTCTCGTCTGTGGTCACAGTTTAGTTTGCAATGTGAATCATATGAAGCCTTTTTGCAAAAGCATCGTATTTATAATTAGAATGGTTCATTTTTCAGTCGACGACTTAGAGAACCGTTTCTTATTCTCGATTGAAACTGCTTAATTCATAAAATAACGCTGTACGTGTACGGTAGTTTAATGTTTATCGTTAGTGTTTATCAGTTTGAGTGAGTCTTCTCACATTTATGTATTAAACTCTCTTAGTGTTTATCAAAATTGTTTTACATTTTGTATTTCACCTTTCACAAAATTTTGTTGTTTTTTCGACGCATATACATTGCTTATCTCATCCTTGTATTCATAATAAAGGAACAGCCCAAAATAATCTCAATATTGTACTCTGTGCCTCTTTAGTTAAAATTCTTTTACTTTTTCTTATCTCGGCACCTCCGTGCGAACATTGTCACGTAATCTAGAAACATTGTTGAACCAACAAAAGATGATTCTCCATTAAAATTAGCTCGTTCAAACTAATCTTTTTTTATGAAAGACGGTTGCTTTTCATTACGAGGCTGTGTCTAAAATACATTCAAAGTGTTCTCAGTCGTTATCCCGGTAGGTAATGGTCGGCGTACCCGAGGGATTCCGACGGAAAATTGTGCGGACAAAAGGTATCGAAGGATAAACCGTCCGTGTCTCACTACCTACTTGTGACGCGAAGAATTTCACTCACACATGCACGAAGTCGGTGAGCACACATTGGAGAATTTTATGAGTGTGTTAAATCCTCAGGTCCAGTGAGGCAATGATACATTGCAAGACAATGACGTTGAGAGCTACGCATACATTTGCATAAGCAATACCCACATACAACAGAGAGTACGATCGTCTTACGTACGAGTTAGTGTGCATGACGTCATTTTCAAAAGGTGTTCTTGTGCATGTGTGCGTGGGTTGATTGCTATGAAGTGGACGCTCTGTTCTCGGGAGCAGATTTAAGGTTTGTTAAAAATAATGCCTTGCGGTATGAGCCCTCCATTCCACGTCGGAATTCTTTTGTCCGGTGCCAAATTGTTCGGATACGAAACGTATTGTTGTATTTTTCATTTGAACGATTCCTGGATTTCAATTTGAATACGCACACGAATATTTTTCAGAAAAAAATACTAATTTTAATGAGGATAATAATATGATATTTCATGAGTTATTTTAGGTTATTCTCATTAAGGCTTAAATTGACATACGATACTCATGTTCATATTCATTTGAGTATAGTATGTTATTTTAAACATTAAGGTTTTATTTGCCAAAGTAGCATTTATTTTGACAATATATAATTTAGAAATTCAATTTTGTACCGGATTATGGGTTTCACCTTATCCACATTACATTGGATCCAGCCCCCATCTAATCAGAGGAAAGTAAATACCGGTAACCGTCGATTTCGCAACCAATTACAACGCAACTTCAGATATTTTGAAATTCGATATACCGTTATCCCGCTGCCCCATGTCACAGGTTTCCCAAAAGGCAATCGGAACGAACTTAGCTTAATGGTACCCGCCTCGCTGTCTGCAAAACGTTCTTCACGACAAGTTTTGACCAATAGATCAGCAAAATTGCTATTTATCCACGATCCCATCAAAATAACAACAACACACAGCTACCTTGGGTTCTCTCCATAATAATCAGGGTACCTACGAACAAGGCTCAACTTGACGTATTTTCATAACATTCAAGGACCTTGAAGGCCTATAATAATCCATGGATTATCGTCGACGTCATAAGCCGGGTCTACACTCGATAAACTCCGGCTAGTATTAATAATGTTGGCTTTACATAGAATTGTTTCGCGCGCGTTTGTCGAGCAAACAATCGGCCTTTTGGCTTCGCTCTTAAAACCGGCCTCCTCAGTGTGCCCTACGCACTACATTATGTGAATCGAAACTGTTAAGGGTTGGCGCAAGTGGAAAGTGGAATAATCGAACTAAAATGTACAAGAAAACTCTCTTTCTCCAAGAGTACTCTAGGGAATGTAAAATGCTGTTTGGTTAAGCATTTTGTAAATTAAATATTATTGTCATACTTATTCCACTTTAGAATTAAGTATAACGATTGGAGAGCAGCGATGGCCCAGTGGTGGCAGCCCCGACTTACGAGCAGTAAGCCGTGGGTTCGAACCCAGGCAGGCGCATTACTTTGTGTAATTTATTTCACCATCGCTGCTCTCAAAAACGGTGAAACATCGTGAGGAAACTGGCATGTCCTAGAACCAAAAATTCGAAGACATGTGACATCTACCAACCCGCACTGGGCCCGCGTGGTGGATTACAGCCCACTCCCTCTCATAGGAGAGGAGGCCTGTGTCCCAGCAGTGGGAACATAATAGGCTAATGATGATGATGATGATAACGATTGGCAGCTACTTAGATATGATCTGAGAGTTTTAACCGCAATATTATACAAATAACTTACATGCCATAAACCCCGACATGAATAACAGACAAGAACAACACGTTTCCACATAATCAAACAGATAATATCTCGCCACACATATAATCAATCCATGCAACCAATCAAACTGGGTCGTACAACAAACACGCTTTGCCCAAGTTCCGTCAAATATTTGCCAGCGTTCTGCGGGCTAGTTGGATTGCCCGCGCCTTGCCCACTCCTTGCCCGGCCTTTTCCCCCGATTGATACCCTTGATGAATTTGTGAGGGCACAGTAGTCACGGCGCATTAACAACTTTTGGGCCGATTTGAATATAGGGCCCTTGTTTGACTTTACATGTTTAGGGTTAAATATGTATTATTTATTTTATAGTTCTATTCGGGTTGATGTTTTGTTTACTGAGAAGTTTATTGTAGTATGTAAGCTGAAAGTTTCATGTTTTGTAGGCATGTTATTGCTATATTAATATTTATTACTATTTATTTACATAGTAGGGCTCGGGTATCTTATGTTTTTGACATTTCATTAATTGTTTTGTGATGTAATCATCATCTGTGTCTTTTCCCAAATATATTGAAGTCCGCTTCCAGTCCAGCTGGATACAGCTAAATACCTACCATTATTTTAAATGGAGCGACTGCCTATCTGACGTCCACAACCCAGTTAGTACTGGGTAAATACCCCTCGGTAAGGCTAGTTGTCAGACTTTTGGGCGACTGTTTTTAAATATCATCAACTGATAAATACTACCAGTATAGTGAATGCATTGGTTCATAATTTATTGGTTTCTGTTTTCAAAGAAAACTGAACATCTTATTTCAGTTTTTGTCTGTCATCAGGTTTTTCTCGAGTTTGTTTTAAAATCTTGCAGTAATAATACGTCTGTACCACGCACATCAAAATATTATTCCGAGAAAAATCTCGTTCTCATCACAGCACGCAAACATTTGCATCCCAACGTTTGACATACACATTGATTAATATTCATTATTCGTTATTCGTAATGAAAGTGTACACACAAACATACATACATACGTACACTGACGCGACCAGATTTCAACCGTGGGATTATGTGCTGTAACACGATGACTTACTGTCTCAGCAGGATTACACTTTCGTAGAACTATGGCATATGCATATATATAGGTATGTATACCATATAGTTTACATTTCTAGAAGATGTCTTACAAGTAAGTCTTTATAGTCCATGGTAGTGTTTTTTGTGTCAAATAAAAAATGCTATATCCCGTGGAAAATATAATATGGCAAATTGAAATTTTGTAGAAGTTCACCTTTATAAAGAGTTGTCTCTGCCATTTATATATTATTGTGTGACAGTCGATTTCATAAGCTCAGTGTCATTTCTACGCCAAGGTACTATTGAATAGTGTGTTACGTTTTTAAATCTATTTAAATATCTGTTTGTTACGAAATATAAAAAAAGGTCGTCATCGACTTCAGGTACAATCAAGTACAGATTACTTAAAAATGTATGAACTACTTTCTAATTGCAGAGTAATTGATAATACAGGCGCATAGTTTAAAAGACATTTATCCCATTATTGGAAAATCTACATTATAAAGCAACTAAAGAACGGTCTTAAGACCGTGCGTCTAATCCCTTAATTCCGTTGTAACCCAAACTTCGCACAGTCGTACCCCGCGGTATTCAATATTCCGTCCTGAATTATTCATGTATTACCGACATACGATTAGGATGTACATCAGATTTTATTTCCTTTTCTGAAGCGAATTACACTTGCAAATGTTAGGATCACGGTTTAGATATGTATGGGACACGGGGCTATTATTGCATGAATGGGCTCCTGAGAAATTGCTGACAGAATTAATGGATTAAAGTAAACCACATAATTCGGGCAAATAAGAAAAAATCTTGCCACCAGTTCAGTTCAAGATAAGATTACCCTTAAAATATGACATATTATGTTTAAGTAAAAGCTGAAATCTTGTTTTCATAAATTCATAAATATTGTCATTAGTATAATACGCAAAGAAAGAAATAACAAAAACATGCGTAGTGACAACTCGGCAGTGAATATTCCAACGCAAATAACAACTTACTACGAAAACTCGTAGTCGGCTAGCAATCTGCGTAGGCTGCTACGACGTAGCAAACCGCGTAGGCTGCTACGTCGTAGCAATTCTCGTAGCGTGCAGAATCTTTCAAAATACGAATTATAATTCGTAGCTACTTATTTAGCAATACATAATATATCACGTTATATAATGTTAGATTTTTCTGCCGATATTAGAGTATTAGAAAAAAAGTGTACTCAGGATTTACTAAACAATTTGGTCCGATTTCATTAGAATTCCGGTGAATGTTGTATGTAAATGATTCGCAAAGCTCACGGCTTAGAGTCGTAGTCAGTATGTTCATCAAAGCCTTCAGAGCGTTAGTGACAGTAAACCTTGGTAAGTTTAACGCTCGCTAATTGGGAAGTGACTAATGGCAACTGGCAGAACTGAGCTTGGTGTTAGTGATTGCATAATACTCGTACGTCTTTTAGGAACTAAATTTTAGTTATTTTTTTATTTAAAATGCATTAATTTATTCGTAAGTCCGGATTTTGCCCAACGTACTCCAGACATGTTCAGAAAGATCAAGTGCATCGTACTCGCTTGCTGTATGACCAGATCAATAAACGTGGAAAAGAAAAAAAAAAGAGGATAATATTATATCCTCTTTTTGGTTTTTCTTCTCTTTTTTATAAAGGTTTTAACTATTTTATAGCTACCTTTGTCATGGGTTCAACATCAAAATCCTAAATCGTAGCCTAGACTACAAACAGTCTGAGCACACAGCTATCAGAATGCGTGCAGCTATGAGTATAACTTTCCTTAATACATTGCTAAATATAGCCCCCACAGAGTATGAGTACGTACGTGTAAGTTTCACTTACGTAGATACAGAGGTAGTTAGGTAAGCAGGTACATATTGCCGGCGCATCATTAGCAGCCTGTAGTAAATGACGAGCTTGTCAATACGCAGCCAAGTTTCGTAGCGAGTAAGCCTTTGTATAGTATTATCAATAATTATGATGCTGTAGAATTGAGCTGTAATGATAGTGAACATGTAGCACTAGTAAGTGTTACGAATGTGTTCTTCACCAAAAGACCAATAATTTTACAAACATCTTGAGATGTAAGGTATAATCTGGTTAGTAGGCCAGATGACCTAGCTAGATTACGGCCCACTCCCTCCCACAGAGAGGAGGCATCCCAGCACTGAGACTGTCATAGATTAGATCCTTGTACTCCACTATAATAGGCTGCTGAGTCGATCCCAGGTCCCTAAAGCGAAAAAACAGGTGTTTTGGCGCAGCGTGAAAGACGCCCTTGTCTACCTTATGAAGGCCCTAAGAATTTTCTAAATACGACAAACTCAGGATATATCGAATGTATCGTGATGACGTGACGTTTGTTGGGGGACATGTCTAGCAGTGGACGTGGACAAACTTTGTAGAGACAATAAAGTCTTTCACTACTACAGTAATACGAATGCCACAAAATTCACTTAACAACCTCTAACATAGACGTTGGGTACTTTACTAGGTAGATTTAGGTACTACTGACATCGTAATGAAAACCACATATATTTCGTCACACGCATATTGTGTAGTACATAAAAAGTCGCATCGTCATCGTTACTACACGCGACATTCGTTTAGGAAAACAGTAGATATGCCCAGTGTATTCGTTTTGCTCGAAATACAGGCAGTAACGTATAAAAAATGTATTTTGATTCTTATTTTGTACATTCAATGGAATATTTGCCATGTTTTTAGTTACGAATGAAAAATTTAATATCTCATTTTCTGTGCTAACAACAATGTCGGTTTAAAAACTTTTTAATTACCTTTGGCATTCTTTCCAATTGGATTCTTTCTTGTAAACGAGTAGCCCCAATTTTAAATTCAATCATAAAAACAAATTCAAAAATTGAAATCGAAATGGTGCTCTTTATTGATATATAAGTAAATATTCTGTTTGTGCAAGTCAATCAAGATAATCTTTTCAATCTCCCCGATACCGCATCTACCTCCAATCTTTCCTCCTAGCTCGCGACATAATCCCGCCGCCATGCAATATTCATGCGCGATGAGTCACGTAAACACAGCCATGATTATTTTATTGTGACCTTACACTCTTATTGGGGACGTACGATGTACGACTCTGCACCGAGAGATTGATGTAGACTCCGTAATATGGCCTGAGGTTGACCTGGTAATATTTGAGTGGTTCTGGAGTGACTTTGTGGCACTTTTTGTTTTTTATGTGGACAGGAAACATTCATGATAATATTTAAAAAAAAACAATTGCTTTTAGGTTAGGAAAGTACATTATTTTACTTTTTTGATTAATTGCGGATCTGTCACACGCACAGGGCACAGAAACAAATAAACACCAGGCACTGACAGATACAGTATCAGTCAGTGCCTGCTGTTTATTTGTTTATACGCAATTTGTCTCTACTCATGGAGATTTCATTGCGTTCTAGACAAAACTCGTGTTAATAGGCATACATTTAAAATCATACTAACCTAAAATCCTTCTAAAAGTGCGCTCGAAAACAATAATGTGTAATAACGACCAATGAGGTCGCGAGTGCGGTTCGCTATTCGGTATTACTAAATAATTATCTGTGATATTCAATTTAATAGATTTTAATGAAGTAATATTATACCGTTAAATTGCAGCGTGTAATTACGTTCATGTGAGTTGTGAAATAATAAAATTATTATACAGTTTCGTAATTTTATGGAGCTAGTCATATTTTAATGAAATATTTAAATTGTTACTGTTGTAAAAATCAATTTTAGATTAAATTCAACATCATTAGAGAAGGATTTTATCAATATGGAACAGAAATCGTCATAAAACGTTAACAATTGAAGCAAATGCTTTAGCAATTGGGAATTGAAAATATTGTAAATTTCTTTTGGGAACAGAATTTTTATAATAAACGGTTGAATTAGGCGAGGTACCTGAACGAGCTCTGAGAAATAAATTAGTTGCGAAGGAAGATTTTCGGTTCATAATTAATATTGAAAAATATTCTATTTGTTATCGTAACTTTACGTAGTAATCCAGCGATTACAGTTAATGAATTACTGAAATATTAAGTAACAAAACGTTATCTTGTTATTTACTTTAAAGGTTGATTTGAACTCAATATAGAGTGTCTCCCTTCGACAGCAGATGTATGGCTGAAAAGTGAGATTTTATAATTGAACACCCATTAGTTTGTCTATGCTATCTTTTCCGCAACAAGTTATTTTTATAAGCGCTCAAAATTTAAGAGCTACAATAAATCTGGTGCCAGATCTATAGCCCAGCAAGTATAACGTACACTATCGTTTTAAACGCGACGGTTATAAATGGCGCGAGCCACAGTCCGACCCGACTTCCATTCAAACGTTATTTTTCTTACATTCACCGACATTTTTTATCCAAACCAAAAATCGTGGCTCATTTATCTTATTCACAAACCCGCGGATTCTATTAAAAAGATTTTCTTATTCAAAAACGCCAAGGAATTCAATCCAAATGGAAAGGAACAGTATCTGGGTGATTAATTACGAGGACAGTCACAAAAGTGAGTGTTTTGTTTCAAATTATCATTTGTATTCGAAGAGATTATTCAATGAAAAGTTTGGACACTATGAATAGGACGGCGTTTGAAGGGCGCTAAGAAAAATCGTTTTGAATTTGAATAATTTAAGTGATGAAAAGAGTCGTTGGTTTAATTACAGAGGTTTAGAGAATGGCTTTCGTTATTATATAACAGTTTCATGAATAAATTGTAAAAGTGATAAATTTTAGTAGAAACTTTTATGTGCTATTGGTATTTTTTCATTTCTATGCTGAAGTTACGTTTGTAGGTAACACGTAGTCCAACTGCCGAACAAGTGAGAAGAAAACTTCTCACTAGGTTGACGATCGAACTGATGAATCGAACTAGTGAGAACAAACGAACAAAATCAAACATACGATATTTAGAATTTAAAAATGATATTTGGTTTACAATAATATACATTTGCGCGAACTGCATGAATATCAGATTGAGCTCACGTCTCACATTCAATATGGCGCATCTAGTTATGAATTTAAACATTCAACGAATATAAAACTGACTGAAATTATACTGGCATCAAAAATGTCTATAAAGTATCAATATTTACAACAAACTATATTACCTTTATATTTATTTTACGAGCAGCTTAAAAAGAGACTATTGTCACAATTGTAACAAAAAAGTGCGATTATAAAGGTTCGGATTTTCTATTTTGGGTTGGAACCTTAAAAATACGTACGTTTAAAGTTTACCCCGATACAAAGCTAGAATTTTTCTAGCCAGCCGGACCAGAAAATAAACAGTTCAGGAGAGACGAAATTAAACTAAATTCTTTAATTCTTCATCCTTGTTGTAAGTACATCGATTGGATAGAATCCACTCCAGTCCTGCGACTACACTTTAAAAATCTTTTCAGAGAAGCGCTAGTAATTTTTCTAAGCTCGTCGTCTCTTGAAAAAATACGTGGAGCTAAAATAAGATCTATTATAAAGTAACGGTACAGTATGATAACTGAAACTCAATAAACTCTCGCTTAACAGGAAAAGTATAAAATTGATGACACCCCTTTTATGAGTTTAACGTAACTCAGTGACTTAACACAGCGAGGTCTGAAGCGATCGCAAGTTATTACCCAAAATAAGGTCTATCGTAACTCTTGGACCTCAAAAGTCGACGATAGCCGTTAAACCCATGATTGAGGAACCGCCTCCGACCCGCACCCGTAACAACCTTTTTTATCTCTCGTAAATTTTGTATGTCTGGCTTTAGAATATTTTTTCAGCTTAGTTCAAAGGAGTAAATGCTTAAAGGAATAGTTTTTTTCGAATTGGTTTAGGGAGGCTCTGCAAGGTTTTAATAGATCAAGACCTTTGTCTGCCTATCAGGCGGTCAATTGTACCTGTAATACTGGGAAATCGCCTTTATTATGTTTTTCGTGATGGAATTTTATATTGATGCTTCATAAACACAAATAGTTTACAAAATAAAGCATTGTTAAAGTTCTCTGTCATCAACACTGAAACAATAAAAAAGCTCCCTATACTTAGCGAACAAAGACAGAACAAACTAACAGCACAACTAACTGTTAGTTAGTAACAACATTGTTCGCAGAAGCTGATACTTCGAAGAAAGTAACTTCGTCGAACTCCTTTTTTAAATATTTTTCAACATTTTCTTCTTTCATTTCATAGTGGGCGACGGTTCGTGAAGGACCATCGTTAACAGAATTAAGCCTTTTACTGGAAAATGCAGATTTTGATCGTAAAAACGCGGTGTAAAGTTGACGAGGCGTTAGTGGTTAACTTGTTAGCACGCTTATCGGTAGAAGTCACGCAAGACAAGGCGGGTCTCATTTTACTAATGGTGATTAATAACTTTGCTGAAAGAAGAAAACAGTACTTTTTATTATGTACACTTTAATGCTAGGAGTGTAATATGTATGTACTCTACAGATATCATCATTTTTTAAAAGGTACGAGTACTTGGGATAAAGTTACCTACCTTATCTTTTGGTTAGCTTACCAACATAAGCTTGCATTAATAAAACTTTTTAGAACAAGAAAAAACGCAGACATTACCAAGAATGTACGTAATGGACAACAACTGTAGCAGAGAAAACGTCTGAACCGGTCGCTTAGTCCCGTTGCACAACTTTTATATTAAGTTACGTAAACTAAATTCTGCAACAGGTGACCTTGTTCCATGGTGTGTTTCTAAAGAAATGTAGCCAACAAGGCGTCAAGGACACGCGAATGTTTGAAGCGTTGCTTTTCATTTTAATTGACACCTATGTATAGCGTTTTACGCCTTGATTTTAATTACGATCAGGTAAGTAATAAAATGTTAATCAAAACTACGACAGAAGTAACAACAGACTATAAGCCCTTTCATTATGAGTTGTGGTATTCTTATATACAATCTTTTATCTCATGATCTATTTATAATCTCGCCTATCAGATATCTATTCTAAGATAATAGTATTTACATAATATCACGCCCGTAATATCCGAAGGGTTAGGCAGAGATGCACCTAATAGTACACCCCCATTTCGCCAATTACGTTTAAGTCCCATGTAATAGGGGGCGAGCCTATTGGCATCAACAGGGCAAGTCGATGAGTAATCCTTGTTGGACAAACTCAATACTACGGTGCCCGACCGGGGAACGTCGTGCTTCCCTTGCAAGCGCATTTGGATCTAGTATCGTTTGGCAGAAGTTAGTGAGTAAACTCAAATCAAATAAAAAGCGAAAACGGAACATTAAAAAGACGCATATGGCGTACTGCCATATGCGTCATGTGTCACTGTCATTTATTCGTTTCATTCAAATTGCTCGAATCTGTTCTCTGTATTTCGTGGTGCTTTGTTGTAGCTTTCTTCGACGAATTTTGCATCCTCTGAACATGAATTGTTTTATTCATGAATTGATTGTATTCTTCACGATTGACCTACGCTTTAATAATAATATAATAATAAGACATTTATTTCAGACTTAGTCCATATCCTGTTAGTAATACAAAACCTTATAAAACTATTGTTAGTAGGTACATACAGAATTAAAGCCACAGAAAATCATTTCGTAGCACCGCACAGGAGTGCCAGTTTATGCCAAGCCCTGGACGCGACCACCCACAGTGTGTAGTCGCATCCAGTGCTGCCACATCGGCGAGTCCCAGCGACCCACGAACAAGCTCAGAAAACTGTTCGAGCTGTCCCGCATGCGCTTCATAAGAGACGCACAACGCTTCCGCATGATGGCATGAAAACCATCCACGCTTTTCACTGCAAACATTGCTGAAGCGCTGCAGTGGCGCGGCAGCCCAAACAGTACCCTGAACGCGTTATTATATTGTACTCGCAGAGCACTGTATGTACGCTGCGTGTACTTAGTCCACAGGCTGCAGGTGTAAAAAGATTGACAGAATGCCTTAAACAATGTCACTTTGACTTGTTCGGTACACCGTGCAAACCTGCGGGCCAGCATGTTGCAGCGCACAGACAGCGCCCTGCGCTCCCTCTCCAAGTCCATGTTGTCACACATATCATCTGAGACCCAGTGACCCAGATATTTAAAATTAGACACTCTAATTTGATTATTTTTTGATTATTTAAACTGGACACCAATTTTCCCTAATCGACTGACTTTTGCTTAGTATCCCAGACTTCGATTTACTGCCTACGCAGTTCCTAGCAGAACTTAGGATGCAAGAGCAAGCGCGTTACCTTTTCATGGGAATGGTGCCAGGGGAGAGTCACCAGGGTTTAAACTTCTCCTTCTCCCCTATCCCACTTCCCTTCTCCAGCCAAACGATACTAAATTTTAAACATTATTAAGGTGCGCTAAACTTATTTTGTGTAATATATTTATTTATTTATTTATTCAGTAATACATTTTAAGCTAACAGTAATAGACCAAAACGCTTAAAAGTTAACAATAATCAAATTAGAATAATAATAATAATAAAATAACCCCAAGTGTCAATACGTCATATCATTTTCTCTTTACAACAAATTATTTAAAAATTCAAAATAAATCAATATTTGGCTTCACAAAACAATATCATTTCTGACTGTGAACTTTGTGAAAATAAAACAAAATAAATTTGGAAAAATGCAGCACACAAAAAAGAAAAACGAAAATTTGAGCCACACAGAAACTGTCATCTGTCAAAAATACTAAATCACTTAAGACAATGAGGGAATATATAAACGTATTATGATAACAAGATCAGCTGCATCACAACGCGCACGCCTTCCACCCCCGGACTTGTCGCTGAGCTCCGCCTCGCCGCCGTCGGACCCCGGATCACCTGTGTCTCCGGCAGTGGCAGTAGCGTCGAGTTCCAGCGACGAATATTTCTCCCCGCCGACGTCGCCAACACCTGTACGTCGGCCGGGGCGAGGCCGACCACCGTTAAGCTTCGGACCTAGGAGCCAACTGGCCCCGAGCCGGGTCCCCGCTGCCGGTGGTTGTGTGCAGCGCATGAGATGGACTCAGTCTATAAACGAGAACGTCATGCGCGCATATTACGGGTCTACAGAGGGGGGAACTAACCTCACTGCGTACCGTGTTAGGATGCTGTCTCTTTTTCAGGTTCTTGAACCAACCGTCAACGTCTCGGCCCAACGACTGTCGGATCAGGTGCGGGTCATCCAACGCAATCACATGTTGGACGACACCGCGCTTGATAGGCTGCGCTCAGAGGTACCGAGCAACCACATCGACTTGACTCCGGTGCAAACCGCGATGCAAGCGTCAACTATTGACGCAATACCACCGCGGTCTAATCTTGCTGCTGTAGAGGAGGGTGATAGGGTTGCCACGGTAAGTAGCCAGTGCAACGAACGTTTGAGGAGCGCTCTGGAAAATGCGCTTCACGAGTATCGATCCACTCCTACCCAACTTAGGCCCCGTTTACCACGGCTTCCCATGCATAAGAAAAATAGGGCGTTGGTGTGTACCTTGGACTCGCAACTCAAGAATATTTTTGAGAGTAGCGAGGACCTCGTTGATACGCACTCGATACTGTATTGTGGGGCTGTAGCGGCTTGTCGTTTAGCTAACGTCAAATTCCCAAATTATGACGTAGCTACTCGACCAAAACCAGCCGTACCAGCTTGGCAACGCAGGATCGAGTGCCGTATTGACGGGACCAGGGTACTCATCGGCAAACTATACTGCTTCAGGGAGGGCAACACACGACCACGTGTGATGCGCTTTGTGAGGCGGGCATTCTCGGGGACTGGAATCAGTCCTCAAGAATACATGTCCCGTGTCACAGAGCGCATCGACTTCCTGAAGCAGAAAGTTTATGCATGGGCGAACCGTATTCGGCAGTATAAGCGTAGGGTTGATAGGTACTCGCAGAATCGCATGTTCCGGAGTGATGAGAGGTGGGTATACAGAGCTTGGGAGCGACCTGAACAAAATGTGACAGACGTATGCCGTCCAGATGATGCCGCCACTAGTTCATTTTGGCGCAACATCTGGTCGGTGCCCGTCTGTCATACTGAAGCTGACTGGATGCGAGATGTCGAGCGAGTGTGTGAATCTATACCAGAAATGGATAAAATCATAATAACGCCATTAGATGTTGCCAGAGCAGTTCGTCCGTTACCGAACTGGAAATCTCCGGGACCGGACGGACTGCACAATTTCTGGCTCAAATGGCTAAGTAGTTCACACACTTGCCTGGCATCTCAATTCCAGTCATGCTTAGAGTCTGGGTCGCTACCAGAGTTTCTTACAACGGGTGTTACCCACCTGCTCCATAAGTCAGGTAGTCCTACGGAACCCAAGAATTATAGACCGATCACGTGTTTGTCGACGGTCTATAAACTTCTTACATCCATTTTGAGAGAGAAAATTAACAAACACATTGATAATAATTCTATTATGTCGGCCTCTCAGAATGGATGTAGGAACGGGTCCCGTGGTACTAAGGAGCTACTCCTCATCGACATGGCCATCAGCCAACAGGTTCGTCGATCCCGCAAGGATCTGTCGACATGTTGGATAGATTACAAGAAGGCCTACGACTCTGTGCCACATACATGGCTCATGAGGGTGCTGGAGTTGTACAAGATTGATGCAACTCTACGCGCCTTTCTTGAGTCGTGTATGGGGCAATGGAGGACAGTGCTTCGATATCCAGGATGTCGACAGATCCAGGGGAACGATGAGCCTGTGTGGATTAAACGGGGAATATTTCAGGGCGACAGTCTGAGTCCACTTTGGTTCTGTCTGGCCCTGAATCCTCTAAGCACATTGCTGGAGGATTCAGGCCTAGGCTACCGGTTGAGGAGAGGTGGTCAGGTCATATCTCACCTTCTTTACATGGATGATCTGAAACTCTTTGCTCCTAACAAATTACAACTGATGAAGCTACTGAAAGTAACTGAAACTTTTAGTAGCGCCATCAGGATGGAATTTGGTGTGGACAAATGTGCAGTCATGTATGTAAAGCGAGGAGAGATTATGGAATCCGAGGGAATCCAACTGTCGGATTCCATACACCTCAGATCTCTCTCCTCATCCGAAAATTATAAGTATTTGGGTATGTCGGAAGCGTTAGGCATTAACATAGCTGACATGAAGCAGTCGTTGAGGGAGCGCTTCTTCGGTCGCCTGAAGAAGGTATTAAAGAGCCTTCTTTCAGGCGGAAACAAGGTGCGCGCCTTCAACGGTTGGGTCATGCCGGTTATAATGTACTCTTTCGGCATACTCAAATGGACTCAGACCGAATTGGACGCCCTAGATAGGAGAGTCCGTACATTGCTGACTGCAAACCGGATGCATCACCCACGATCATCGGTGATGAGACTGTACATCCCGCGGAAATGCGGGGGTCGAGGCTTTTTAAATGCGAAGACCCTCCACAACCGCGAGGTGTGCAGCCTCAGAGAATATTTTTTGAAAGCCGAGGTGGGTATGCACCGAGATGTGGTCGCAGTGGACAAGGTACTCACCCCGCTGTCCATGGCTAAAGAGAACTGGCGCAAACCTGTTGTACTTAGTACCGATGACCGCAAGGAAGTATGGCAAGGCAAGGTGCTTCACGGTCGCTTCTACCAGGCTCTTCATGGGCCCGATGTAGATTTTCTAGCGTCCGTGTCCTGGCTACGATTCAGCGACCTCTTTGGGGAAACTGAAGGTTTTGTCTGTGCAATTATGGACGAAGTTATGCTAACGAACAACTACCGGAAACATATTATGAAGGACGGGACGGTGGACGTGTGTCGGGCATGCCACTGTCCGGGTGAGTCCATCAGACATATTATTTCTGGTTGTTCTCGTCTGGCTAACGGCGAGTACTTGCACAGGCACAACCAAGTAGCCAGGATTATTCACCAGCAACTTGCCTTGAAATATAAATTTGTGGAATCTGAGGTACCGTACTACAAGTATGTGCCCGACCCAGTTCTCGAGAAAGGCCATGTCACGCTGTACTGGGATCAGTCTATCATTACTGACAGGACTATTGTTGCCAATAAGCCTGACATAGTGATGGTAGACCGATCAGCGCGCCGCGCAATGATAGTCGATGTTACCATCCCGCATGACGAAAACCTCGTGAAAGCTGAGAAAGAGAAACAAATAAAATATCTTGACTTGGCTCACGAAGTTGTCGATATGTGGAATGTGGACTCGGCTATCATTGTGCCGATTGTCGTAACGGCCAATGGCCTTATGGCCAAGAGCCTCGACGAACATCTGTCGAAGCTCTCACTTGGCGGTTGGATCAAGAGTCAGATTCAGAAGGCAGTACTCCTCGATACGGCCCGCATTGTGAGGAGGTTCCTGTCTCTGCAGCCCTAACCACCGGTAGCTTGGACCCTGCTCTCGTTACCGGCGGAAACCTGTTTTTTATATTTTTAAATGTTTTTTGTTATTTTTTTTTGTAAGAAATATGTAAAAATATAAAAAACAAGAGTATAAATGAATAAAGGACATAATAATACATACTTACTTATTTATTTTGTCTTTATAACAGAATATTCTCTAGTTCGACACGTTCTAAAGGCCCCTTCACATTGTCCTCAGGAGCGCCCTACCGAACGGCACGCTTTGGCTGGGCGCGTTCTCGGCGGCGCAGTACCGCAGCGACGTGCACGCGGCTGTCTACCGCTGTCGCGCCGCGAGCACGGCGGGCACCATACTGTCGCGCGACATGCGGCTTGAAGCGGGTGAGTCACACACGTGGTACTGAGAAGCGCGGTCACGTACCACAGCACGCAAGTATTAAGTATTTGTTGATTAAATTACAGCTATTGAATACACTACATCGTCGTTGCCACTACTTTTTTACGAAACAAGAAACACCTGTCACTCACTCACGCTCGTTGCGACGACCACAGACGTGCGACGTCTCGTAGCGTGACGTCTGCGGTCTCCTCGACACGTGTTACGTTGAGAAACACAATGTACGAAGGTACGCATTAGCGGAACACGTGTACATCTGGGTACTTGACTTTACATTTGAATTAGTTTAATTACACTAGGGATTATGGTTAAGGGGCTCATGGATAAATAATAACAGCCGCACGGGTTGATTATAAAGGTAAGCAACACATGCCATGGTCAATAGAGGGGTGATCATCCATGACATTCCGAGAACTCCTCGTGCCTTGGATACTACGTTAAGTAGTTGATCCCGACTGTCATCATATATCGTCGATTGATTCGTTATGGGTGGTCGTTAAGGCCGAAAGTCTGACAACCAGTCTTGCCGAAGCGATATCGCGTTGACCTGTCCGGGTTGTAAAGAACAGATAGGCAGGTTTCTTTATGGAAAACACTATATATATATTCAGCTGCATCTAGTCAAACTGGAAGCCGACGCCAATATAGTTGTGAAAAAGTTAGGCAGATCATTATGCCTACGGAATTTCGCTAGCGAATTTAATTACAGTTTATAGATGAGCAACATCTAGTCAGCCGCGTATATATTAATATCGACGCTGTAAATCAGTTGAGATTTACAATTTACAGTCACCATAAAACACAACCCTCGTATATTACACACACACACACACACACACACACACACCATACCCACGAGTGTATATTTGTATACAACACACAAATATAAAATATGTTGACAGGGTTCATCATAAATCGTGTTATGTAAACGCGCGTGACGCTGTGGTGCGCACAGCTGCACTGCGACAGTGTTCATCTAGATTTAGGCAAAACTTTAATTCTTCAAAATCTTTTTATTTTAGTCATCGGGCTGATTTCTACAGAGTAAACCAGTCCGTGAATCTCTACAGCACAGAATAGAAGTAGAAAGCGGTAACATAAAAAGGCAGTTTCAAGAAAACAGAAAAATATATCTTTTTCATTACAAAAATAAACCATATTTTATAACGTTTTTTTACTAGCATATTTTTTACAAAATAAAAATAAAAACAACTATTAATTTGATTGGTTCATCTGAAGTGAGAAGATTAGATGAAAAAAAAAAGAATTTATGGTGTTGGGCTTACTAGGATCACCTCAGTAGATGGTGTATGAAAACATAGAAAAAATATTACATATTTAACAAGTGGGTACAAACATGAGTCATTTAAAAGTGAACAAAAGCTTAATAAAACTCCTTTGATCAAACTTTGATATAATTCGATGAAACAAGCCTTTGACTAAAAGTACTTTGATGAATAATTGATAAATAATACAGCCGTCGACGAATCGCGTTCTAACGAAATTATTTTGTGCAAAAGGAGCGTCATGAAAGAAAGGCTTAGTTTATTCATCGACGTGTCAGTAAACAATTATCTTAACGTGAAGTATTTTGAAGTAATTTAGTATTTCCGAGAAATTTTGTAATTGATAGCAGGCATTCATACTTAGAGAAGTAAATTGCCTCACTTCCTGCCGAAATCTTGAAAATAAACTCTTCTCGTCTTAACGGATTGGTCGGAGAAGGCAAATGATAAACAACATTGGAAAGCCATGGTCGCAAAGGCCTCCCGCCTTTGTCCATTTGTGGGGCAGAATAGGGTAATACAAAAAAACTTGCCTCGTTATTTTCCAACGGGTTAATCTCGACGTTACATATAGCAGATTGGCGATTGACAAGCATATGAACAGAAAAGTCTAGAAGTTCCATTCTATCATCAATGATAATAGTGATGGAGAAGTACATAATGTATGGTGTAACAAACTTGCTTGTTCCTATAGATAAAAGGAAATAAGCAGACTTGTATACATTAAAAAAGTTGGAAGGGGAAAATAAATATATTATTAAATGACATGAAAAATACAATAAATTATTAAAAACCTGCTTATCAATCACACTTAATATCTTTAAAAGTCAAACTGTAAAAAATGAAGACCAACTCAACAGAAGAGGCGAGATCCGACAACCAACCCGATTGTCAGAACAGTATGATGAGGCGAGATGAGCACTCAGGAATGTAGAACTGCTTCAGAAGATCCGCAGTAGCACTCAGGAACGCAGTATATCTTCCGAAGATCCACAGTAGCATTCAGGAACGCAGTTCAGTTTCTGAAGACTAACAGTGACACTCAGGAACGTAGTTCAGCTTTTGATGATCCGCAGTAAAACTTAGGAACTTAGATCAGCTTCTGAAGACCAGTAGTACAGGTCCCAGGAGTCTGTAGTGAGATCTCCTGGATAGCAGTGACTCGTCAGATTCAGATGCAGACTCTCTTTAACTTAAGCATGACTGTCTCTTGACTCTCCCAGTGCCATCCGAAAACTGTCCTACACCCTGATCCTCCGTTTCTTTTTCCAATTTATTTCTCAGATTCAAAACTGCTGCGCTCTAGTAAGACACAACCTGCCAGTATTCAAAACAGCCAGTAACAATTGGTCAAAAAGCTTGCGCATAATATTTTTATAAATATAACTCAGAATATCTTTACACAGCAAATCTATAAAATACAGCAATTGAACTCATGAATTGATGATAATCATTTTTAGTAATATATAAATCTAAATGAGACCTTCATAGAGAATTTGGCTAGTAACAATTAAAAATAAAAGTAAATGACAGCAGACAAATTTGAAGTAAAAATGTTACAACAAAGGATGTAAAGAAAATATTTATAAAAATGAAACTATTGGTAAAATGCTAATGTAAAAGCAATAAAAGCATGAATATGGATGATAAGTGTGAGTACAAAGTGTCTGTAGTAGGCAGATGCTATAATGGGACTGACTGGAAAGCTACCGACAAGCTTATATGTCAATCTAATTAAAACTCGAAGCCCATCCTACTGTCCTGCTCATCCTGCAAAAACACCTGCACCTTTTAAGATTTAATCGAACCAAATGTTAGAGAGGTGAATGTTTCTACATAGGTACTGGTCTAACACCATTTGAGTTTCATCGACTTGTAAAAAAGAAGAATACTCGAAAAATGAAACGCATTAGATATGAAGCCGATTGCCACTGGTTTCACAGGTTTTCTTACCATGTTCTACTCCGCCGTCGTCACCAGACGCATAGTCAGAGGAGCCAACCACATAGATAGGCGGACATGGCCCACATTCGAGCCTTTTACAACAAATCATTCGGGCACGTTTAGAGAGGCATGTAGGTCGCGCTGTGGCTGCGGTGCGCCGCGATGTGATTCATTCTGTTTCATTCAATGGTCAACAGCTCTTTGTTTGTTTTTGTTTTTTTACTGTTTGGGTCTAGTTAGGTACAGGAATTAGCTGTCTCTTGAGGGCTAAATATAAAAACAAAATAGATCGTCATGTCCGCTGCTTGCATAAAAAGTATCGAAGTTTTCAGGGAGGGAAGCTTTTAGGTAGAGGCACCATATAAACACAAAGTATAAAACTACATATTTTACGTCCGACACATCACTATCTCAAGTCCTGTTGAACACCTACGTCGGGCACTAGCTGCTGACAGTTTGCTGAACTGGGCCTATTTGGCGCAGCCTTAAGTTTTTTTATTTATTTATATCCTTTGCACTTGTGGCATGTGCACATATTATTTTCTTTCATTCTAGAAGAGTATGTTAGTGTCCGGTGGCCGCAGCCGGTCCGCAATCTGTCCGTACCGGTTTCACCGATACTTTAGTAAGCTTCAACTGATTTGCGATCCTACTTGTCGTGTAATACGAAAGTCACGCCCTCATTCAATAAAGCTATTCAAAAACGGACATCACAATCCTTCTCTGACCTCTTTCCAATATTGGAAAATAACACGCAACACCAAATATGTGCGGGGTCCAGTTAATGGGAATACTTGAGACGATTCTGTGGAGTTAATCTGGCGTCACGCGTCACGCCTCACGCCCGCTTCCCGCACTCCACGCGCCTTCCGTCCGCTTGTCACGCCGAAACGCGCGTAATCCGACGCCGACCGCTCACCGAATACTCCGCACAATCTCATCCAGCACAGATTATTCGATAGACGTGACAAGTTTAGATCTTAGAAAATATTATAGGTTTAATTTATTTAAGGTGTTTTAAAAATATACAACTTTTTGGCTTTTATCAATAATATTAAATTCTTACAAAACATTTTTTTTATAAAATAACGGGGCTACTCTGCTTCAAACGGATTCTGTAATTATAACATTCGACGTCATCAATCAACTGATTGTGTCCCAAAGGCTCACTCATTGATTGATTGACGTTTCGGAAATAGAATTATAGAAGGTTACTCTCAAAAATTATAGACGTTCTGCCTGCTATTGCTTAGTCTCTGTCCCCATGCCATCGTGACGTCACTCTCTATTCCATTAGCGACGTTTTTCTCCCAATAAGCACTTTAGCAAGTTAAGAGGCACATCATCGTAAATTGTGTTTCTCCGGAAAAAGTTGATACTGTTTAAATTTCGTCAATCAAGTTAAGGCATGGTCAAATATTTTAATTATACCTTGTAGAGTTTTGGGTCATGTAAAACCACATGTAAAACTTATAATGTCAAATTATCAATTCGCCTAAAACATATACCTTTTAATTCCAGCTTAGAAAAGGCGGCAAAGTACATAAACGGCAAATTCTTCTATCCTTAAAACACGTTTAAATTGAATTTACAAACTCCTAATAGCGGAGAAAAGTACGTAAAACTCCTTATAAAATAATCCTTAGTATTTCCGATAGCCGTTCGGAAAACTAGAAGAAATCCTAATGTATTCAGAACGTGTTGCTGAAAGCGCTATAAGTTTGTTGCTTTACGTTACATTGCCCGCTACCCAGTTCAACGCTAATGGCTGCTGATAGAAAAACAGCAATGGACTGAAAATGGAATTTAATATTTAACACAGGTTGCTTATAAGTTTTTTGTGTAAATCGGTTCACGTAAGCGGTGTAAAAACGCTTCTAATGTACCTACAGAATTTCCAAGATATTTTTTCTGAGCAGAGGTTAACTGGAGGAAAATCATAAAATGTCTAGAAAGTGTTATATTTAACGGCTAGGTATTTATTGATCGAGAAATCTTGACGGCATGTGTGTAATGATTGTGTAAGTATAGTTTGAGTTACAACGTTTCAGGTGGTGTTGCCTTTTCTTATTTATGTTATTAAGTAGAAATAATTTTATTTGGTGATGCAAAAGAACAAAAACACAAAACTTCTACAAAAGAAAAAACACGTGAAAATCTATCAGCGATTACTCCACTCCCATCGCTATTAGGAACAACCATGACGCATATAAGCGTCCCATGAGACGTTCCATAAAAACGCGACACAATCCCCAAGTATTATCGAATCAGCACCCTTCAATTTATATATTTGATTACGTGCACTAAACGGTTAGGACCTTTCTTTGTCGTGTAGAAAAACACGTAGAAACGTGACTTGTATGCTTATATTCAATCTAACGTCGAAAGGGACCGAGTGTGACACGAATGTGAAACGAAGTCGCCCGGGAGAGATGAAAACTGACTTGTGGACTGCGGGAGCGATCTCTAGAGAACTGCGGAACGATTCCTATAGTCGAAGTAAAGTTGTGTGGTTAGTGTCGTATGGAGTGCAAGTTTGTTTAGAAGATGCTGATAGGCGACGGTTTTCTTTGAAGTTTAGCTTAAGATGTTGGACAAGAAGTTTGGTTTTGAGTATATCTGTGTGTTTTGTATAGGTTGTAGTCCTAAGTTAGATGTATGTTATCACCGTGTTACGTCATATTAAGACAGAACTTCGTGTCGAACCGTATTTTGAGTCATGATAAACATTTAAAAAGATAGTCATGAAACTTCCCTCGACCTCATCGTTTTATTTATCTACAATTACTGTCAAGATCTTCTAACATCGAACCTTTGGCCTAAGAACCACTGCCTACAAACAATCCTCAAACACTGGCCTACATCATTTCCCGCTCAAATCCCACCCTTACCCGCAGCTAATACGGTTTTAATTCCCCTGTAAATTGCGGCCCTTGACCTCCGGTATTGACATGCTAAAGTCGGGATCAATCTCTCAGCCTTCGGAATGCAAATACAATTCTTTATGGAGGAGGTCTGGAGGGCCGCAGTAAACCTCTGAGATTGAGGTCTGTGCCCCTCAATATCCTCGCTTTGTGCAAGGCGCGAAAAAGGTCCGTTAATGGAATAAGGCACGCGAAATACGGACGGTTCTTGAACGTCCAATTTTCGCCGGGATTTTTTTTATGTTAAGGTATAGGAATTAGGCGGCTTCGAGATGCGGGTTCCAAGATTTTTTGTTGATGGGCTGGGGGTAATGGCTTATGTTGTTGGATGAGATCATAACCTTACCCACGTGGAGGTAACTTTATAAATATTTTGTCGGGTGAGATATTTTTGCTTTTACATACATGTATAATATGACTTATCCGCTTGCTTAGAAGTTTATGTATTACGTTTATGTACACATGTCTTACATTCGATTAAAAAGCGAGCACATAAATACAACACCCAAACCGAAGCTTTAAAAAGCTCAGAAAGCCTTTAAAAGGCAATCATTGAAGTGGTTACAGACTTTACATAGTGTAGATACAAGAGTACCACTTCACTTACTGACACGATTTTCAATTTTTTTTCAGTTACACAATACCTACTTTTACCTTTCTTTCTTTTTTTTTGAGAGGTTACGACCTATTTATAGCTAAACTCCATGAAAACATCAGCCTCTGCCCCACAGCGGAAACTTCGGCATCCTCTCTGTGAGTGTTTGCGGGGCATCATCCACTTCGCAAACAGAAGACCTTTACAACTGATTATAGGTAAAATGTTTACCGCCGTACTCAATCACAGATCCGTGCTCAAAACCCCCCACAGCTAGGGTACATGTAACAGCATCTACAAAAACCCGGTGGCACAATCTTCTACGTCAGCTTTCTCACTACACTTATCTGGGACTCTTGTATGAGCCGATTTGCCACTCGCGGTATCTCGACGGCCACTTGACGGCTCTTTTTGCCGCGAACAATGGCAGGCCACAATGGCGATACGGTGTAAACTCCGCTTTCCAGCCCGCATCGGAGATTGAACGCTGTTTAGTCGTGTGTGTCTATACAAGTGGGGTTTCTTCGGGATCTAGAAAGCTTGAGTGCTAAGGAGTCTGGTTGTGATTTAATTTGTAAGGATTTTAGAAAATTAAATGAAAAGGTAGGTAAATTAAGGTACTTTCTTCAACACGGGAAATAGAAATAACTCAGAAAATGTTCAAAATAATAATACATGTAGCAATCTAGAAACCCAATTATAGGTCGGCAAACGTACCAACGAATTAAGCAAACGGAAACCAAGCAAATATAATACTATAAATAGATTTTAATTAACATCAGAGCTGAACGTAATGAAGAATCTTGAATCATATTCAAGAACAATTTTATTGACACTACCAAAATTATATCCGAAAATAACAGTGTAGTAAATCAAAACGCTTTAACTTGGAACTTTATTGAAATTACACAAACATAATCCCGCTTTATAACCGGGACTAAACAAATGAAGTTGAGCGTTTTCCAAAAGTCTCCCTGCCGGGAGTGGAATTAATGGCCCTCGAGGTGTTCGGTAAAAAGGGCTTTTGTTCCGCGCTGGGCTGAAGGGCGCCGAGTACTGAGCAACTGTCACGTAAGGGCTTAGCCCGATGTCTCTAATGTATAGGTGGAGACTGCGGGGATGAAAAGTCATTTCGTGATTGTATGGGAGTAAGGATTTAATGAGACTGGCCTAGTTTCCCTCGGGTGAGGCAATGTGTGGATGTAGAGTAGGTGCCACCAATCTTTGAAGAGAATTGTAGTTTCTAAAAAGACCCGTGGATAATTCCGTGAGGATCCTGTCTAATAATAAACCAAACTTGACCTTACTCTCATCTTGGGTGTCGGAAAAGTCAAATTTTGTATGTTTTGTGAACAAATTAAACAGCAGTAAGTACCCTTTAAAGTAATGTCTACAAACAAAGATAATCCAATTCTGTAACATGGTTCAAATATAACAAAAATTTCGTTTAAGTTCTGAATCTATTTTCATGTTACAAGGGAGAATTCAATATGAACAAGTTAAGTAAACTAAGTCGATTTGTCCGAAACAAAGTTTTATTTCGCACCAGATTACAGTACATAAACTGTTTTCTACTTAAATTTTACTGCTTGGAAGAAATCCAGATGATCCGGCCAGAGAGGAAACAGCAAAACATAGTTTAATGCTTCCTTATGCCATGTGATTCACAGCATTGTAGATATTACAAAAAAAACTTGAGAAGTGTCAAGGGACACCCGGATGGAACGAAGTTATTTAATAAAATAAAATAAATTAACTAATTAAATTATAATATGCGAAATAGAAAGACGAAACGAAAATAAGTGGCTTGCTTTCTATGAGAGAGAGAGAGAGAGAGATAGACAGAGAAACACGCGCACGCCGCACGGCTTACAACTATAGCAAAAAGTGTCGTTACAACTTTTGGTCTTAATTTTTCCCCTTTCGCAACGCGCGATAAGGAACTTCGTTCCAATAATAAACATATTTAGAGTAAATAATAGCATGGCAGTTGAGGGGAGAATAAAAGAAAAGTGCATGTTGCTTCGACCCCAGTAATGTGATGTTGAATCACTATAGTTGAGAGATCAAATAGTATTCATATGTTGTTTGTTTGGGCGCTGGTTATACCATAACCTTTTGCCTTTTTGACTGTCGTGTAGTTAAACTCGTACACGGAACGACCGCGCCGGCAGCGTATTTAGATAATATATTTCCTTGCCCCCGCAAGGAGCGCTGATCAAAAATGTTGGCTGTCGCAGGCATTGTTAGACTGGCCACAGTCGTTAATTTATATCAGTTTAAGATTATGTATTAAAAGAAAATTGACAATTAATACTTCGTGCGCTGTGGTTCATTATAACATGCCTCATCGATACATCACTTACTTTTGAATTGTGAGGTATTTGTGAGGAAAATTAAACAATGATTCACATCAAGTCACCAGATCATTATTACATACGATAGAGATCCCTCCGTGTCTTCGTAAGCATGTTAAGTCTTTGGTCCCAGCTGTCATTTGTAGATCTTTGACAGTCGTTACAAGTTGTCTGAAGTTCAGTAGTAAAATAGTATACTCAGTAGCAGTCACAGAGTCTGGAATCGTGCCTGGTTTATGGCAAATAAATCACAACAGACAAAATACCACAAACACACAACACAGCACACGCAGAAAGTGGGTTGTGTTGTGGGCGTCAGATATGCAGTCGCTCCATTAAATACTGGTCTTATACCAGTACAATAAAAGAAGGTGCTGTTCAATTAACCCTTCCTCCCTTCCCTTTGAAACGGTATCATTGCTACAACTTCATTATTTATTCTACATCCTACTAATATTATAAATGCGAAAGTTTGTGAGAATGGATGGATTTTTGTTACTCTTTCATGCAAAAACTACCGAATTTATGAAATTTGGCACACGGGTAGTTTATAACCTGGATTAACACATAGGATACTTTTTATCCCGATTGTATGTTCCCGTGGGACAATTATCCAACTCCACGCGGGTGACACCGCTTGCAAACTCATGTAATTGGAAAGAACAATAAACATTTCCGGAACTGCAATTACGAAGTCATTGTAAAGTAAAAAAAAATCTGTAAAACACTCTTAATTCACTGACCGCACATTTCAACTTTCTATTGAACTTTAACAAAATTTATTCCTGACTGAAAAAAAATGTGATTAGAATGTTAAGTGGAGTTTTTGTAACATTTCTCGGAGGAAAGTTAATTAGTCGGAAAGTCGACGTCCGCCGTAATGCCCTGCCAGATGTTCCTTATTGCCGCTCGCTTTACATACATAACGATGTTTGCCTGACCAAGTTTTTGAGGTAAAATGTAGTATTGTGTGTATAGCACCTTATTTTGGGCCTTTGTAGTCTTGATTAAAGTATTTGTATGCAACCTCTGTGATATTGGATAATCTTTTCGGGTTTTCAGTTTTACAGTGTTTGAATAAGTATGGTGTAGGTAGCTTTTTAACCGTTTTTGGGAAAATATATAATGCTTTGCAAAATTTTTAATGTAAGCTTGATATAATGCATGTCTCGGATTTCAGACTCTATGTTTACAATTCATTAGAACATTAGAGGGTATTTGATTAAAGAATTTGCAGATAAAACCTTTTAGGTGAACAAGACTCTTAAACGAGTTTTAATACTCGACAATCATTGTTAAAGTTTGTTCACTTATCTCCTTCAGTTATTTGGTTGCGAATTATCTCAAATAGCTAAGCGTTTTCTAATAGAACTTTTATCGTTACAAACCGTAACGCTCTCGTATTGTAATGGAGTACCTGCTCTTAGTGAGGAGAGGGTGGAACGCCATAAACGTTCACAAACCCATACGATTACAGGAGCGGGACCAGGAGATACGCATAGCTTTGAACTGGGTAAAAGAAATGAGGGAAACAGGAGGACCTACGTTACATAAAATTTTTATTACGAGCATTATTATAACAATACACACTCTCGCTAATAGCTGTAATACGTCCTACACAACCTCTTATAAGTAATTCTCAGCTAACATTACGTCTTGAAATAAAACACGTTCCTTCTGAGAAAACTCCTTATAAACCCAAGTATAAAGCATTTCACGCCCACAACAAATTCAATTTCCTTTCGCCCAATTGTTTTCCCGAAACCGAGCTCAATAAATATTATGAATAATTAAAAAAACGCTGTTCTTCTACGAGAAAACTGTTCTTAGAAAATCTATTTATTTCTTATACAAAAATTAATCGAGTCTGTTTATGGAGGAAATCTTCAGAGTACGGTAGAAAACACGTTTTTAATTTACAAACAACTAGGCGACTTTGATGTCGTACAAAAAGAAATTAATTAAAGAAACCGATTTAGCGAGTGCCATTCAGGAAATGAAGTATATTGAATTTTTATCCGGTAAGAATAAATCGCAAAGAGCCGATTAGAGAAATTCCAATTTCAAATCTGTTCGTTTTCTTTTTTTTTTCTGACGGCCATTCGATGTTTATTCAAAGTTGGTTGGCAAAAGATTAACACTTCGTTTCCACAATTTGTAATCCAATCAATTGATTACTGATTCCTATGGAAAAAGATTCCTTGCTCATTTTTACGGATGGAAATGTTTGTTGGAAGGTTGATGGGCTGTTCGTTACATTTTTGTGAATATTTTTTTATTCGTGAAAAATGTTTTTGCTTCTATATTAATCTTTGTAAACTTTCTAGTGTTCTGTTTGCTTTATAAATGGGACTGCGTTGAGTTGATTAGCAAATAAACAACTATCTCCTACACATATCTAAGACATTGCCTCTATCTAGTTAAACGTGGAATGAGCTCCAAGTGAGCTTTAATCCTAAATGAACACGTCCCGATTAAGCGGCTCATGACTGTAGAGGCATGCCTTATAATGGATTTTTTAATGAAAAGCTGACAAATTCAATTGGAGTTTTCTTTCTAGGTGTATTATTATTATTTATTTATTAAACAATTTTTATACAAACTTTCATTTAAAAACTAAGCCCCACAAAACTGTTTTCACAGTTTGTCTGTGGGAACGGAACGATATTTAAAAAAAAAACAATGCAACTAATATGTATGTATGTTTGTCCGGTGGACCATTATCATTATACATAGTAGGTCCGCTTCTATAGGTGGAGGCAGTGCAGCAAAGAATCGTTTTGTCATAGAAACCTACCCTGTCGCTGCGGGCTATCATTGCGGTCGGCGGCGGAACTGTATTATTTTTTTGTGAAAAGGTAGTTAAAGCAGTAGCCCATTTCATCTACTAAATTAAACAAGGCGATGTATCAGGTGCTCACGCGATGAGTCCATACTCAAGTCTCGCAGTCGTAAACGTCGATGATTCTGCTCTCCTACGATTTCTCTCGTAACAAACCTTAGTGTGAACCAGAGAGAGAAAAATAACAACATCAATAAAAAGTTTTAATGTAAATTTGAGAACTGACTGTACCGTACAAAAAATAGTTGAAATTTATGATTGGCGGAAGATTAAAATAGTTAAGAAATGGCACTGTTTCTCCCTTGTTTTGCACATCTTTTATTTAGTTGTCTAAATGGGAAAGTTACCAGACGGGATGTAGCCCGTATTTTAGGGATGAGAAAAGTCTTAAAAGGGTTATTTTCTTAACAAATGTTTTTTGATTGTGCATGTATTATATGTTACGGGATTGTCGTATGAAGTTCAAGTCGAAAATGCTCTTGACATTGTTCTGTGGTCATCCGACTACAAAATTAAATGCTCTTCAAAGTGTTCTCAGAAGGCCTTATTCCTATTTCTTTAACAATGACACAGTAGGAGGTGCACCTGCTTCCCAACCAAATAGCCTGAAAATAAATGGTGTGCTAGTAATAACACACCATTCGTTTTCGGTTCCATAAAAAACGGAACCCGTGTTTTGTGGAGATAATAATAATGCTAGGTGCATTTAATTTCTTCAACAAAGTCAGACTTTAATTTTGAACCGCTGCTAAAGTTAATACCACACAGACAGTTTAAATAAATAGCATTGTTTTGAACCGCGATACATAAGTACACCTCACAACGAGCGCCCAGAGATCTACCTCGTAAAACGAAACAGCTGAAGTTCCACCGCAGCGATAATTGGCTACAATACGGTATCATACTCATTTGCTTGACAGACTAATGCTACAGTTAACCAACATTTTGTTTGGAACCATCGGCGGCGAGGGAAATCACAGTCCGGTGGATGTTTATTATTCAAGGCGAGCTCGCCGCGGATTTCATTACGCGCGGATCTGCCGCGGGCGGGGGGGGGTGGGTGACATCTTATTATTTTTGACTGACTGCCTTGTTTATGTGGGTATAAATGGGTGGGGATAGTGCAGCTGTTGTTAAAATTGTACTGCTGATGGAACGTTTTCTCTGTTGGTCGTCCCTTTGTGATTCTTAGGGTTCGTTCAGGCTGACCGGCTCGGAGAGAAGAGCAGATTTTTTATCACGTTTAAAACAGAGTTTCGAGTCGTTGTGATAAGATTTATTTTTTCATGTCACTTCTTTTATCTTGAGAATGCTTGAGAAAAACCAGCAAACCACTTGCAAATCTAACGCGCTTAGTGTGAAATAAGAGGAGCAGACCCAAGCCCCGAATGCGTGTTCTTTTACGTTCGTGCGGCTGACCGGCTCCGATTGCGTTCTCTCCCGCTCCGCGACCCACATGCGCCGACAGCCGCCAAGTTAGCCGCTCAGTTCCAAGCGTAACTCGCGGCGGTCTGTGTGTACGGACCCTTACATATATTTGATTTGTTTCTGATACAAAATATGTACTTACAACACGTTGTCATGTCGAAAATGCAAAATACAGTATCAAACAAACTAAGTTTAATGAAGTATTAATAAAAAAATATTACTTTTCTTAAGTCGCTTATTATAAACAATGAACCAAAAAGACTGTGCTAGACAGTTTGAACAACCCCGTGGGTCTCGACTGCTGCGTGGGGTCCCGGGTTCAATTTCCAAGTTAGGCAAACAGAGCTTTTTAATAACAGCCCGGAGTTTGGACGTTGTCGGTATGATTCTGGTTATGATGTAAGGTGGTGGGTTCGGAGAGACGAATGAAACGAGCGTGTAGGTTAATACATGATTTATTACTACCCAGGTAGCAAGCTGACGTCAGCAACGTATATGTGACGTCAGTCATAGGTCATATTAAGGTCGGTAATTTATTCGTCTGAAGCGTACGTCTTACTAACGTCAAATAAGGGTCATTATGTGGACGTACTATATTTGGCCGAAAGAGAACGTCCGGCTGACGTCAAATTAAGGTCTGAATCTGGACGTACTAAATTCGGTGGAAAGAAAACGTCTTACTGACGTCAATTAAGGGTCATTATGTGGACGTACTATATATGGCCGAAAGAGAACGTCTTGCTGACGTCAAATAAGTGTCTGAATCTGGACGTACTAAATTCGGTGGAAAGAAAACGTCTTACTGACGTCAAATAAGGGTCATTATGTGGACGTACTATATTTGGCCGAAAGAGAACGTCTTGTTGACGTCCAATTAAGGGTCTGGATCTGGACGTCCTATATTCGGTGGAAAGAAAACGTCTTACTGACGTCAAATAAGGGTCATTATGTGGACGTACTATATTTAGCCGAAAGAGAACGTCTTGTTGACGTCAAATTAAGGTCTGAATCTGGACGTACTACATTGGGTGGAAAGAAAACGTCTAACTGACTTCAAATAAGGGTTATTATGTGGACGCACTATATTTGGCCGAATGAGAACGTCTTGCTGACGTCAAATTAGGGTTTAAATCTGGACGTACTAAATTCGGTGGAAAGAAAACGTCTTACTGACGTCAAATAAGGGTCATTATGTGGACTTACTATATTTGGCCGAAAGAGAACGTCTTGCTGACGTCAAATTAGGGTCTGGATCTGGACGTACTAGATTCGGTGGAAAGAAAACGTCTTACTGACGTCAAATAAGGGTCATTATGTGGACTTACTATATTTGGCCGAAAGAGAACGTCTTGCTGACGTCAAATTAGGGTCTGGATCTGGACGTCCTAGATTCGGTGGAAAGAAAACGTCTTACTGACGTCAAATAAGGGTCATTATGTGGACGTACTATATATGGCCGAAAGAGAACGTCTTGCTGACGTCAAATTAGGGTCTGGATCTGGACGTCCTAGATTCGGTGGAAAGAAAACGTCTTACTGACGTCAAATAAGGGTCATTATGTGGACGTACTATATATGGCCGAAAGAGAACGTCTTGCTGACGTCAAATAAGTGTCTGAATCTGGACGTACTAAATTCGGTGGAAAGAAAACGTCTTACTGACGTCAAATAAGGGTCATTATGTGGACGTACTATATTTGGCCGAAAGAGAACGTCTTGTTGACGTCCAATTAAGGTCTGAATCTGGACGTACTATATTCGTTGGAAAGAAAACGTCTAACTGACGTCAAATAAGGGTTATTATGTGGACGTACCTTAGAATAATAACGCATAGAAACCTAGTACGCGTGCAAAAAGTGAGGCAACAAAAACTTTGCCATTATTGGCAAACTTCTCTCAGCGAGCCGTCAGTACTCAAGGTCACGCTCCGTCGAACACAACTCACGAGAAAACAATTAAAATAATTGAAAATGACAGTTTCTGGCGTGAAGGGATGTCGTAGAACTTCAGGAAAACATAAAAAAATGTGATCAAATTATATTTCAAATTATTTTATACATTATTTTTACGTAAATCGATCATCAAACAAAAATTTCAATAACCTAACTTATCACAATACAGTGTTGCTATTTGTGAGGAAAAAAATACCCATATTGCTTACAATTTTGTTCTTATTTTTGTTTAGGAAAACAAAATGTTTTTGATGTACCTACTACCTATTGCATACGTTAAAATATTATGCCAGTTTTGAGAAATTAACTTGGCATCAGGTATTTTATATTAGTCTTTATAAATAGGATACTGGTGCCGATTCTGTACCTTCCTTAAAAATATGTCATATTAGATGAAAAATCATCTACATTTTATCCAGATCCTGATAACATAAAATACTTGTTTTGATTTGATCAAGTAACATAGTGGTGCGTTTTCCCATTTTTTGTGGGTAACGGCATGGTAATGGTATCACTGAAAGTTTTATTTGTGTGCATTTGAGGAACGTAGACACATTCGGCTCACGCACACAAAGAAAATGAATTTGACACGCGATATCGCTCGTGTTTTATACTAGACGCGGCTTCTATGCGTTATTATTCTAAGGGACGTACTATATTTGGCCAAAAGGAAACGTCTTACTGACGTCAAATAAGGGTCATTATGAGGACATACTATATTTGGCCGAAAGAAAACGTCTTGCTGACGTCAAATAAGGGTCAGAATCTGGACTACCATAGTCAGTGGAAAAAGAACGTCTTACTGATGTAAAATATGAATCATTATCTGAACATTTTCTGGAGGTATATTATATTCGGTGGAAAGAAAACGTCATAATCCACGCAGACTAGGCATGAAATATACTTGCCATATTCAATACCAGGGCTTTCCAGTACAAGTGTGCAAAAAAACCTGGGTCGTAAAACCAGGTTTTAAAATACTTGAAAGTATTTGGTAGAGTTCGGTCTAGTTCCTATCCTACCGTGCCAGAATAATATTTAGACTGTCTGCTTAGGCATGTTTATAGAATGGCGACTATATTTTCATTTAGAGTTTTATTTCCTCGCTATTAAATAAAAAAACAAAAACACAAAAAAACTGTTTTATTTATTTACACACTTTTTCTAATTGTTTAATAGGTATACTCGCGAAATAACTTCTTTGAAATGAATTAGGTACGTCACGGTCAGTTCAACGACAACGAACGAACTCGATATTCGTTATAAACGTTTGCATTGGTTACTGGGAAGGAAATCCTGTTTATCAATACATAATAAGCTGATAATATACAAGCATATCCTGATGCCAATTTGGACGTATGGTATCCAACTTTGGGGCTGTACTAAGCCAACCAACGTCAAAATAATTCAACAGTTCCAAAATAAAGTACTCAGGGCTGCTGTAAATGCACCCTGGTACATAAGAAACGATGACCTCCACCGTGACCTCGACATGGAATTCGTCACCACCATCATACAAAAATTTGCTGAAGCCCACGAACACAGACTCCATCGACACGTGAATGTTGAGGCAATCCAGCTGTTAGACAACACAGGCATAGTGCGTAGACTAAAGAGAACTAAACCATTTGAATTAGTGTAGTGTAAGTGAATCAATAATAGTAACAATGCTGTGCTATTTATATAACACATGAACAAAGTGTTTTATCAATTTTACCAGACTCTAAGGAAGTGTTACGAACGTGTGTAAAAGTGCATACCTAATTATGGACACTATTCTTAGCATTAACATAATTTATAACGTAGCATAATAAGTTAGACTTAAATTGTTTATTAGTCTTCTTAGGCTAGATTGCAATTATCTAGTAAGAACTTGGTTCTTACTAATAAGGGAAAAAAAAAAAAAAAAGTTCAACGACAACTAACGAAAACAAAATGAAAACAAAATATTTACTTGTTTTGAAACGTAACTTAGTAATACTATACTTTCGTTCACGCTATTATGTGTCTTATTTCTATATCAGTATGGAAAAATGGCGCGAACAAGTCTATAAAATGGCTGCGCTACCCATGCCGCTAACCGACCGCGACCGCCCCGCGGCGCAAGCCTCGAGCCGCCTGCGCCGCGAGCCCTGCTCCCGCAACCGCGCCGCGAGACTTGCGCCGCCCGCGCTAAGCCCTGTACTTCCAGGGTTTCAAATACTTGCATAGGATAACAATCCATGTCGTCTTACAAATAAGGATCATTATCGTATTTGCGAAAAAAAAAACTTTTAACTTCAAAGTATTTTTTTTTTCGCAGATACGATTGTGCGCCTTATTCATATGAAGACAAGGGTTAATTTCCTATGCAAGTACCTTTCAAGTCTGGTTTCTTCTAATCTAACTTGCCCGCGCGGCCACTCCTTGCTAAAACTTTAATACTTGCAAGTTTTTCTCACTCGTACCAGGGCGCCCTGGTTGGAAGCAAGGCCCTGGTTTCAAAACCTGGTTGCGTAAATACGTCTCATCCCTAACGCAGACGCCAAGCTCGAACGAACGCCAGTGATTTCGCGGCAATTTGACCGCTTCCGACCGCGGCGATACAAAACACATGTGGTTCGCAAACTACAAGGTACCTACCTACTGTGACAAAATGACACATACGGTTATAAAGTTCCTCTCATAGAGAGGAGGCATGTGTCCCAGCAGTGGGAACATTAATAGGCTGATGATGATGATGTTGTAAAGTTGAATAAACAAGGAACCTAAATATAAAGAAATCAAGAAGTCTAATTTGTAATTTTTAATTTAAAATTCTCACAGGTCCTAGCTGTCACCTGCTTTGCAGTGTTGCCAATGTATGGTAATTTACCCTTAATTCAGGGTAAAAATAAAAGCACAGGTTAATGTTTAGGGTAAGAAAAAGATAGCGAACTTTGTTAGCGTAAAAATATTTTGCATATTCTCTCCTCAGAACCCAGTAATTTTGACAAAAACATCTACAGATTGCTATGAGCAACTATCTTGATCTTTCCCACTCCTGAGCGACTAACTTATAGTATGCAAACCTTACTGCTACGTTTGCGAGTACCACGGTAGAAAAACCTCCTATCCTATTACTCAATACTCACTGAGCGAGGCCTACTTACTCGTAAATTCCCAAAATGTTGCGAAAAATTCGGTATGTTGGTAACACTTGAATGGAATTATTCCAATTATTTTAAAACAAACAGACACAGTAAATCAGACGGTTTACGCTACGTTGAGATGCTATTGTTCGTTACTCTTCGTTCCGGAGTGACACTTAAAAAGCTTTATCTGAAAAGTTGAAACATAAATGGTGTAAAAATAAGTGTCTGTTTATTTGACAGATTATAAAATTTATTTTAAGTGCACAAATCGGCATGGATAAATCTACATATAAATGACGCCAACAAAACAGTACAATAAAAGTTTGGAAATAAAAATTTTAGGTTTACTTCCAAAAACACAAGTTGGGATGATTTTATTTCTCTCGTCTGAATTAAAGTCAGACTCATTAAATACTTTTTATATTGACGTCGGTATCATGTATATAAACTGATATACATAATTAGGTACATACTAATACATATACAGGGTGTAACGGAAAGGGTATATACATACTTAAGGGTGTGCTACAGACCCATCAAACTGAACATGTTTCTCCATCGGACAAACATCGTAACGGTGAAAAAATTATCTGCTACCACATACAATATTTCAATACCTATACGACCCAATGTATGGGGCAGCTGATATTTTTTTCGCAAAAATCTGACTTTAAATAGAAAATTAAAAGAATAGGCTATTTGACAACATTGAAAATATACTACAAATTGTGGTCATCCTATCAGATAATAGCATAAAAAAACATATTAAACTATAATTTAAACTGAAATACGTATATTTTTTTAAAATTTCACCGATAAACATGTAATAATTTCTGAACTTTTATCTGTAACGAGAACGCATTGTGATTGGACACAACCCTGGTGACGTCACACGCATGTAAACACGGCTTCGATCACTGAATAAAGTACGCGCATTTCGTTTAATAAGTGTTTTAATCGTTCTTTGGGCTATTTTTGAAGTTTTTTTCTGATAGATTTTGATTATTGTTTTAACTATTTTCATAATATTGGATTCTAATCTAAAAATAGAGACAAATTATGTAAGAGCTGATAACAGCAACTTGCCTCAAATAGACGCATTTATGGTTGCACTTTTCTTTAAGAACAACGCTGATTACTGTGCTGCAGAACTTAAAAATGTAAAAACAGCAATGTAAGTAAGACTTATTTATTTACAAACTTTTACCTATGTGTGATCATCATAAAATATTTATTTTAGGTTAGGCTACCTGTCTTTTATTTCTTGCAAATTATGTCCATCCAAAGGTTGTCTGGAAGAAATTGCCTAGTGCGATTAGACCGCTCTATTTTTATAATAATATTTCTTGTTTGTTTTGTGCACAATAAAGAGTATTGTATTGTATAGCTAAACAACATCACTAAGGGTTGTTGTGCTGCAATAACAGTGAGTTGAAAAGGATTATCCTCAACTTATGCTGCCAGCATAGGAAATCAGGTACTAAAGATGTTATTTCCTTTTATAAAAACCGATATTTTTAGTTACTATTTCGAGTAGTCTAATAAATGTTAATTTTATTTGATTCATCAACAATGAATCGTACCTACAACATCCTATGTACAATATTTTGAAGGTTACAGAACAGATGGATCAGCTGTATATCTTAGGATAACATGATTCTCACTAAAGTAAAATATTGCTTACTTACATAAAAGTGATCTTCACACATAAACACATTTGAATGAGATGAAATACTGTTTGGGTCTCTTCGAGCTAACTCTAGCCACAATTTTCGCCTTTTGGGATTTGTTGGAACAGAAACAAACAATTTTTGTGGGTTATTTATAGACGTATTTGTACACTGTGGCACTACACACCATTTATACACCATTTTAACCACTAAAACTGATAAAAATGAATTTTACTTTGGGTTCACTGCTGTTTTTAAAGGGTTATTACAAAATGTTTACTGCAGTGTGACGTCACCCGGATCACGTGACCAACGCCATTAGAGCAACAGCGTTTTTCGCGCGGTTTTGATAATTTAAACTTTATCATTGTTATTTTTTATGAAATACATATATTTTTTCCGAAATATCAATACGATGTGCTTATTAAGTAATAAGGAATAATTTAGTTAGGTTTTCCAAAATTTGTCAAATAGCCTATTGAATAGAAAAAAAGGATCGTGTGGTTTTATGAAACCACGGTAGAAATGAAACTTTTTTTCACACTATAGTGCGAAGTAGGTAGACCAAGGAGTAGGGATAAAGTGAAAGGCACTCTGACGAGCGCCTTTGAATTTATCCCTCCTCCGCGGCCGACCGTCAGCGTCACGCGACATGCAACACACAGACGAAAAAGTTTGAGACGATGTCATAAAAGTTTCACTTTAATTAGAAGATTTTTAATAAAATTATTAAACCTTAAAAAATTACCTTAGAAAATTACACGACCGTTAGTATCCACTCATAAAAGACTACATTTTAAAAACTTCGCGTAAATTTTATTTGTATAAAAACCCAGCACACCGTAACATCATAATATTGTCAATTGGTAAAACTAGACCCAGTACATTACTGTACGCCCGTACGTACAATCGATACCGACTGCCCCATCACTATTTCCTCCGTGATGCATCATGACGACAGCTCGCTTAATAGCCGACGCCGCTCGACCGGCCGGAGAATATGTGATCTTTTTGCGAACTACCCGCTACTTACCCTATATTAGTTATAACATATTATAATAATAGCGTACATTTTGTAAAACTAAATATTTTAACTTATGTGGGTCCGTATTAAGACTTGCACATACCCCGTAGCTGAACATTTAATATTAAGTAAGTTCAACCATTGTAAAATAATATTTAGTAATAACATGTTTTAGTGTTTATTACGGCGATAGCAGCCTCTGTGACGATATAAATCGTGATTTGTGTACAAATAGAATAAGATCGTTTGTAAACTGTATGGCCTTGAAAAATCAAATCAATAAAATTATTATTAAATGAAAAAGAAAACTATGTTTTTCTTTTTCATTTAGTAATAATTTTATGAACAAAAAAAAATTTGCGATTTGTGGGGGTTTTTTTTCATCAAAACCTGAATTTTGGGGGGATTTCGGGGAAAGTTTGAGGGGAACGCGAGACGGTCATCTGGCAACACTTTCAACAGTTTTTGATTACGTAGCACAACAACCAGTGGTTGTTGGCTCCATGGTTAAAACCCATTTATACGACTGAAAGACTATTATCTATGGTCAAGAATAGAAATATTAAAAAAAAAAAAACAGTTTTTGAGTTGGCGGGAACTGACTGTGCAAACTGCAAAGCGTTGGCCGTTGGCGTCGCGTCGAAACTTGAATTGCGAATTTACATTGGCTTACAAAGAAGTACATAAGTATGTATAATGTGGTACAGTTTTCTGAAAAAGAAGGAGGAACGGTATCTGTTGTGGTTAACTCCAAAAAAACTGAGATTTACTGGCCGCCAACAAAGGAAGTTAAAGCATTTGATAAATTGCTACTTCAGTGCGCTTCTCCAAACGAGCGATGGTCACTGTATGGAATTGAAAGGGTGTTCTATGAAACAGGTAAGTTTTTCAAAATCATACTTTAGCATTCTAAGTGAAAGCGCCTCCTCTACACGATTAAAACCCATTCCTTAGAACGCCACTGTGGTGGTGAGTTCGTTTGGTAACCATTGTACCCTGATTGTACCACGTTTAGTATAATAATTAGGTGCTGGTGTTGTGCAGCGCGCAGGCGATGTGATACTTCAGTCCTGTCGTTTGTAACAAGTCGGCGCCATCGATGCCGCCCGCGACATGTCGCAAGCACGCATCACGAGCCCTAGGTAAATAAGACGAGACTTATTTCGGTCAGTGGGTCGTCGGGCGGATTTTCAATGTAATTTTTTACTAGCGCCTATCATGTGACCGTGGTCTCATTTAAAGATAATTTTACTGTATGACAGTGCATTCCTTCGTACGCCTTTCAAAGATCCGTAGCTCCATAGCTACGAGATTTGAAAACACCGCCAACCATTGCAATGTCCTTGTCTGACATCCATGAACCTTGGAATACCTACAATTAAATAAATTGTGTTAACTTCTTTACCAATACATGTTTGTTTCGGCTTTTAGATCAGTTGGATAAGGCCAAGAAAAAGCTGAAATTGGTGGAATTCACATCAGATATCCAGACGGAGGAAGAATCTGAAATTACAGCAAGCAAACGCACAATAAAAAAAAATAACAGATATGTATCATCATCAGATGATGAAGATGAGTGTGATCTTACACGGCCTCCACCCTTAAAGAAACCTTTAAGCAGCTGTAATTAACTAGCTTCTACTATTTTTTATTTATTACATTTACTTTTGTTTTTAAAGCTATATTTTGTATTGCAGATCTTCACTCTCCGAGGTTAAATAAAAGTAACAGTGGATTGATACCACATGCTATTCAATCAAATAAATTTGATACCAATGCTTCAAACAATAACAGCGAAGCTCTGACCTCACCCGGAGTCAGCAATGAGATATCAGAAAGTTATCATTTAACAAATAATAATAGTGAACTTCCAGGCTCCTCTGATCTTGAACTTGGCTCATGCACACCAGGATTTCTTCCTGTTTGTAACAATTCCAAATGTGGTAAGTGTCATATAACTGATATTTATTGTTACTTACTTTGATTACTTTTATTAAAGAAGGGGAACTGGATTCTGTCTATCACTTAACTTGTCCATGTAGCCTCATTACATTACTCTCATTATTTTTCGTTCAGGTCTTCAAGATAAAGTTCTGTCACTATTGGCGCACATAAAAACCCAAAATGACATGATTCTGTCAATTTTGCAAGAAAAAGGAAATGCCGAACCAGAATGCCAGCTGAAGACAGAGTTTAAATTTCCTTTGGAAACACCGGAAGATTTGGACACAGTAGAACGATTATTGGCTGTCCAAGAGAATTATGCTAATGTGGTAAGTTGAAGTTTGATATGTGATAGCTGTTATCAACAATACTTGTGGGCCCACATTTGATTCTCGTTTTAGGAAAATAGTGTGTATGATAAGCGCAAGTATTAAGTAGTATTTTTAGTGTTCTGTACCCAACATGTGTCAAAGGACCCGTATGACTAAGCCTATAGTGTGTTTGTCTGTCTGTCTGTCCTTTAAACGGCTGTATATCTCATTCCACAATAGATATGTAAAGCAAACATTTTTTTACTAAAGTTAACAAATTCTGTTTTGTATTTTCATTTGCAGGTAGCTTACTTTAAGAGTCTTGGTGGAAAGGGCATTAGCAATAAAGTATCAAGAGTTATGAAAGTTGCAATATCTGACTCTATGGCAAGCAAGTACAATTTCTATGGAAAGAGGTCAAACAAAAAAACCTTTTCAGAGCTATGTCTTCAAGCGTCTATTGTTGGTAAGTGTTTAATTTATAGTTAACTTAGTTAACATTCCATTTTGGAATAGTATTCATGTTATTGACCTTTTTTTTCTTTACAGATTAGCTAAAAAGTACTGGAACCACACAAAAAGACATTGAAGACAGTATAAAAGTGTGGCTCAAGCATGCGCCGGAACGAACTAAAAAGCGCTTGTCACAATTTCGCCAATCAACTATCCAATGAGTGTAGAATGTAGATGATAGAAATGCCACACAATAAAAAAACTGTGGTAGGTGAGCGTCAAATGTTTCGAAGAGTAAGAAAGGAAAAACAAAAAATTCTTTTGGAGATACACCAGTCTGGTGAGCTAAGAAATACCTTACAGCCATCATTAAGTAATTTATTATCTCTACAAAGTACATCCACTTATACAGATTATAGAAGTATTCCTGAATATAGAACCAATTCTGAGACAAGTTTTGCTGAAAACATTTCAAGTTTGCATGCATCTTTAGGGAATAGTTATGTTTATGAACATGTCACAAAATCTGATAAATCAGTAGAAAATAATTATGTATATGACTATGCCTCACAATCTGATAGTACAAAAGATTTGCCATCTCAATTAAAACGTTGGGCCACTGTAAAACACAAAATTCCCCACAATGCTCTTGACAGTCTGTTGAAAATTCTAAATCCAATTTGTCCTGAATTACCTAAAGATAGTAGAACCTTTTTAAATACGCCAATGAATATAATAACTATCTCTTTGCAAACTGGAGAAATGGTGCACATTGGTCTCTTTCATCAAATACAGGCACAACTAAAATTATACCGAGTTGACAACATTGAAAATAGAGAAATATTCTTGTCTTTTAATGTGGATGGTTTGCCCCTTTTTAAAAGTTCGAATATACAACTATGGCCCATACTAGGGTTGATAAAAAACTTTCAGTCTGCACAGCCATTTGTAATATCTCTATTCTGTGGAAATTCTAAACCGGCTCCCCTGAATCTGTATTTGGAACCTTTTGTTGGAGAACTGTGTAAATTACTTAGTGATGGAATTGATTTTGAAGGGACTCATTATACAGTCAAAGTACATAGTTTTGTCTGCGACGCACCAGCTAGGGCTTATATCAAATGCACCAAATCACACGGTGGATACTCATCATGTGACAAATGTGTAGAACCAGGTGAATATATTCAAGGCAGAGTAATTTATAAGACTGTATCTGCTAGTAGGAGAACAGATTTACAGTTTCGCTTACAGTCTGATGAAGACCATCACCTTGGTGAATCTCCACTTGCGACCCTTCCTATAGATTTAGTTGCATTATTTCCCATTGATTACATGCACGCCGTATGTTTAGGAGTCATGAGGAAACTTTTAAATGTATGGGTCAGTGGTGACTTGAATGTTCGTTTAGGTAGTCGATTAGTGAAAGTTATTTCGGAAAAATTGCTTAACAATGCAAGTAGTATTCCTGTGGAGTTTAACAGGCGGCCACGAAGCATCAATGAGTTGGCTCGGTGGAAAGCCACAGAGTTTAGAATGTTTTTGTTGTATACAGGACCAGTTGTTCTAAAAAATATTCTTCCGATCTCACTTTATGAAAATTTTTTGTTGATTCACTGTGCTATAACAATTCTCATTTCTCCTAAACACATCCATAGAATAGGCACAAATTTAGCACACGAGTTGTTACTAATGTTTATAAAACACTCTGCAACTGTTTATGGTTGGAAGTTTTTAGTTTATAATGTTCATATGTTAAGTCATTTGTGTGATGATGTTCGTTTATTTGGGGCTTTGGACAATTACTCTGCATTTCCGTTTGAAAATTACTTGGGTATGTTAAAGCATTTAGTTAGGTCACCTAACAAACCATTACTGCAAATTGTTAAACGATTAAAAGAAATGGAGCCATTACTGCCAAAATCTGAAGAGCAGTTACCAGCTGTTTCATATTGTAATAGTGTAGGACCAATGCCTATTGATAACAATGTTTACGAATGCTTTAAGAAACTCGTATGTGACGGTTTTGCATTGTATGCCAAATCCAATCGTGTAGCTGATTGTTATTGTTATGCAAAAGGCAAAGTAGTCGAAATACATAATATTCTGAGATGTAAAATAAATGAAAAGGAATGTTTGTTCATTTATGGAAAAGAGTTTATTAAGTATGATTCATACTATACATATCCTTATGATTCTGCATTAGTTAGTATTTTCAAAGTCTCTGAAATTTGTTTAGATTACAAACTCTTTTCTATAAATGATATTATTTCTAAATGTATTGTTTTTCCCCAAGAGACAAATAGTAATTATTCTGTTTGTTTCCCAGTCCTCCATGTAAACTATGATTAAGGCTGATGCTCCAGGGTAGCCTGTGAAATTCAAATTTTCTTATGTTTTTTGCAGTTTGCAGGCCACTGCTAGGTTGCATGTTGATTAAAATATTGGACGCGGCTGTAAGACGTATGTCGTTACAGATTTATAATCATTAAAATCAATACAACCCTCTAAGTTCAGTAACTCGAGGAACAACTTTGAGCTTCAAAAAGTAGTTCCTCGGGTTACATGAAACGTAATGAAATTTAATTTTGCGGGCTACCCTGGAGCATCAGCCTTAATGGGAAGCCACAGAGCTTAGAAGGTTTTTGTTGTTAGGACGAGTTGTTCTAAAAAAATATTCTTTTGATCTCACTTTCTGTTTTTTTTTTAATATAACTAGTTTTTTATTCGATTTTCTGTTTTTTCTTGTTTGCATTGCATCCCGTCCAGCTTGACGTTTGATTGGCTATTACAATATACATGATAAATATTATTGTGAAGTGCTTTTGGTCAATGGTCTAAGTTAACATCATTGCACATACGAAAACATTTTCCTGTGTGGTGTAATGACGTCAACTTCATAGTCAAAAACGTCCTTTTTGCAGGCGTAAAGTGATATTCCAATGAAATTCATTGTAATTGCCAATTAGACATCATTTTGAGGGTACGTCTCTGGAGACGTTCTACAAATGTCTTCAGGGACGACCTACTAACGTCTGTAGAAGACGACCTACTAACGTCTGTAGAAGACGACCTACTAACGTCTGTAGAAGACGACCTACTAACGTCTGTAGAAGACGACCTACTAACGTCTGTAGAAGACGACCTACTAACGTCTATAGAAGACGACCTACTAACGTCTGTAGAAGACGACCTACTAACGTCTGTAGAAGACGACCTACTAACGTCTGTAGAAGACGACCTACTAACGTCTGTAGAAGACGACCTACGGACGTCTGTGGAAGACTACCCACTAACGTCTGTAGAAGACGACCTACTAACGTCTGTAGAAGACGACCTACTAACGTCTGTAGAAGACGACCTACTAACGTCTATAGAAGACGACCTACTAACGTCTGTAGAAGACGACCTACTAACGTCTGTAGAAGACGACCTACTAACGTCTGTAGAAGACGACCTACGGACGTCTGTGGAAGACTACCCACTAACGTCTGTAGGCGGCGACCTACTGACGTCTGTAGAAGACGACCCACTAACGTCTGTAGGAGGCGACCTACTGACGTCTAGAAGACGACCTACTGACGTTTCTATAATACGTTCATATTACGTCTTTATAAGACGTCCTACTGAGGTCGTAAGAGACGTCGTGGGGCTATGACATATACACGTCATTTTTTACGTCCATGCGACGACTATTTACGACGTCAATTACGTCGGAAATGACTTTGAATGTACGTCGTGAGGACGAAAAATTGCTGCCTGGGTAAGCTAAAATACATAGGTTGTATCAATTTAAGATAGATACATCGATTAATCACAGGAGTACATCCACTACACACGTACGGTGCGCACATTATGCCGTTGGCCATGTGCCTGATCTCTCTACAGCTCTTTCGACTGGTCGTCCCATCGGACTATGAGAGTTAAAAAACAGAGAGTGCGTCTGTGTCTGCACACAGAGTTGTGCACTTTCATAATCTCCCAGGGCGATGGCTATATCGTTGAGATTGGCTGCCGTGACCCCAAAAACGGTCTGGAGGACTAGGTATTAACTTTTACCTCGCTGATTGACACCAATATCAACATTTGAACTCATATGTACGAACGAGGAAATTAAACCAGAATCTCCCAGATTAAAATTCCAACGTCACTTGAAAATCAAAATATTGTTTCCCCACATTTCCGACACCGCAAAGATAAACAAACAATTCTTGGCACATCTCGCGACACATTTTAATGTATAATTCGCTGTCAGCCCTGATGCGACCTCCGCGCTGAGGAGGGGTAATTCCTGTTAAACCCGCCACTAATGTGCTACCTGATTGCTGTCACTTTGTGTACAACACACTGTTTTCTGCTTCCATTTAGAGTTTAATTGATTTTATGGTTTCTACTCCGTTTGTAACAGAATTGGGGTAAGCTGATTATGGTTTGTGGGGGTGAGATAAGACAACGGGGTTTTTAATGTCACATTGTTATGACAATAAACAAATGCAAGCAAGTGGTATAAATTCAAGCAGGTGTAGTATGTGTAGGTACAATGACATTTCCTTGATTCTATTAAACTGTCCCTTTTTCAAATCAAGCTTCCCGATTTTTTTATTTAGGATTAGTTAAGTAATGTAAATTATTTTTCTTCTTGTCGTTTTGTATCGATTGACTGCCACTCTAATTTTGGTCGTCCAATAACTTACTAATAACGTATGTTTTTTTTGTTCAAATCCTGGAATTTGCAAGATGTTGTGCAGATTGAGCGGGAAAGAAGATGAGGCATGTCTTTTGAGGGGGGCACTGCGTAAACAAATCAGTCATGATAGTATATTTTGTGATTACCTGTAAAAGTATTTGCGATTTCAACCGATTATAACAAATCGCTTTACGCAAAAACTCAACACCTAAAATGACGGGGGAACTCAAAAGACACAAAATACACCAAAAGACTCAAAAGACACCAAAACAGAATCCAAGTCAAAGCCCGAGGGCTCCAACTTAATAATTGGATTAAATTGAACCAGAGGAAAAATCCGATTACCCCGAGTTACAGATTTTTCTAAGTCGCGTTCAAATAAAATGTTTTATCTTTCTTTAGATATCTATTACGGCGTTGAATTTCCAGTCAGTGAATTGTATTTTATATTTATGAATCCTAATGGCCTATTATTATTACTCGACTGTAGGACAAAGAGTCTTCACTTAACTTATACATAACATAGATCACCGTTACTAATAAAATAATGTGACAACTCGTTAGTGATAAAATAATGATGATATTATATAAGTCAAAGTCAAAGCATTTATTTCAATTAGACCATTACAGACACTTTTGAAAGTAAAAAAAAAACAAAATAAAACGCGAAGCTACAGTCCCAGTCACAAGGCATAATAACTTATGAAAGTACTGTAGTTGCCCATTCCGTAGCGTAGATCTCCATGGAGAAGAAAAGGAAAGAAACTCCATGGACTTTCTTTTAAATCAAAATATGCTACAAAATCTTGGTTACATCATTCATGTTAAGAATTACAAATATGTGAGAACAATGTAGAAATACGGGCAAGTTAAGAGCGTCCAGAGTAAAAGATTAAATCAGTAATTAAAAAATAAAGTAATTAAAATAAACCGTGGCAGCTAAGAGATGACCAGTCACCACTGACAGCGCCCATTCACGTATATGTAATAATTATGATGAATGTATAAATAGATCCTTAACAAAGCTGAAAGGCACTTGTTCTCTCCGTCATTGCGATATTTTTTTTGTTCTGGATAATACCTGGAAAGCTTCTAGTTACTGAGATATTGGACGTTCCAACTTTTTCACAAGGTTTTTTTTACATACAATTTTTTTTATTTTATAACTGTTATTTTGATACCTCCATGACCCATTTACTATTCAATGCATTTATCAGCACAATGTTTGAGTTTACATTGAGTTTTACCGTAAAACGTGACATTTCCTCCAAAAAAAAGGCTTTCCCAGCAATAATTTTTGCGTAGTGTTACTTAGTTAGGTGTACAAAATGCTTGGTTGACGGTTTCATGAAGGAAACACCTTGTATGATCAAGCCCTACAAAGATGTTTACCAAAAGTTTATGCATTTTATTTCGAATACTATATCTCATAACAACAAATGTCCGGTATCAGGTCTAAGCGATCTATCTTATTTATTCCCGAAACAAAACTGACTGACAACTGAAACTGAAAAAAATTTGCAGCCTTTGATACGTGACCAATAGTCCAGCTATTTCACCAATAGATAAATTATACTTCCAGTGTTGGAAACGTTTTATCTAAGGTACTTTGTCAGCGACTTGGTTTTATAAAACTTTATATTTTGTAGAATGTTTTTATAGGTACGGTATACGTTAATTTCCTATGAAAATTCTCGTGTCTGTATGTGGATTTAGATGTTTCTATAAATAAAAAACTTTTTGCAAAAATAAACCGTCTTCCAAAAAAAAAAGAACATTAAAATAACTTTATATTCGGATGTCGGTGACTTTGTTTGTTCCATTAACTTTCTAGCCACCTGTTTTTTTTTGGAAGATGGTTACTTGTTGCAAAAAGTTTTTATTTTACTCTTTTTAGTTGAACCATACAATTTCTTGTCAAGAATCAATTTTACATTGTAATTAGAAGTTAGTTACTCGTATTTACGCAATTTCGTTTACTTAGATGACATATTTTTTCTACCATTTTGATTTAAAAACCAAACTACTGAACCGATTTTGATGAAACTTCCACTGTTCTCTAAGTGTATATAACTATATTTGACTAATACTTTTTGAGATATGCGTGGACAAACATACAAATTTACATACTATTATGAAATTTGGCACATACATTTAGAAGCTGGTTGGTATAGACACAAAAACTGTGCAATTCTAACAATATTACATACATTTAGGTCGAATTGATAACCTCCTTTTTTTGAGTCGGTTATAACCCTTATTTCAAACAGTACTCTTTAAACGTGTTAGGTTAGGTTAGAACCTTATACGTTACCTTATCATCACGCTTCTTTTCTCCGGTGGGCTAGGCAGAAAAGTCGCGTCATTAGTTACCTATATTATGTGTTTCGTTGTAATTGCATACTGCCATCAACCGAGTACAAACTTAATCAACCCACAAAGCTGCTCTCCAACTATTTCCAATAGCCAGGTCCTTGAAAACTTGTAACTAAACATTCACAGTAATTAAACAATAACCAAACCAAACCAAACTTCTAACCGAATCTCCAAAGCCGGGTACAATGGGCGTCCAAACTACACATAATTGATGCATGCAGTAACCGCTAACCCAATTCCGCTGGACGTGGGCCCGTTTAATTAATGACGTCACTCGATGTCATGTCATCATTACGGGGGTGTGGGGGAGGGGTGCACAGCTGCGGAGGGTAGGGGGGGGGGATATAATGAGTGACACACTGATCTATGAGAGCTATCGAGCGAAGGATTATACTGATAGAGGTTATGTATGATTGTGACGTAATGCGGTCATCAGGGACTTAGCGTCAAGAGTGAGCGTGGAAATAATGCCATACGTGCATACGTAACATCACGTATGTACAAGGAAGAGTAGGTAGAGGTATGTTTAGGTCACATGTGATATGAAGCGAGGTTGTTGCTATTAATCACACACAACCAAGTTTCCGGATGTTTCAGCCTTATTCTATGAATTGAACCACAAAACTCGATGTTAATAATTATAATAGTTACGTTGCAACGATTAGAACGAACAACAGCAATAATTGACATAATCACGTGAACTGATTTGCGGTAGGTTGACGGTTTGCGGTAGTTACGTGAGAACATAGACGTGTTACGCTAATGAACTGATTGGTTCATTCCAGAAATGATTTACTCATTCTGTTAGGTTTCTATAATACGACTAACTTTACCGTGAATTTCACAAATGGGCCAATCAACATGTTTGATTTCCGAAATGTGCTTGACAACATCAGCCATTTTGCTAATTTAACAAACACATAGGTATTATACAATATACGAACTTAACGCCTATCTATATATATATATTTTCAATTAGTGAAAAATAACACATGACAACACTTTTTTACGTCCAAAATAAAATATTAATTTGTATAGTTTGGGGCGGTGTTTCCTATCGCACTACTCTAAGATGAAACACACAGTCACAGTCTCTTTTTTCGTACATAATCTTGGTCTAGTCACTATAGAATATTACCATTCCGTGCAATAAACTTATTTAGGGAAAACTTTTAGAATTTACAAAAGATTTTTTCATCTCCGCCACATAATAACCAAACTCAGCATGCTAACAAACCCCTTCTATTTCAGTAATGGACGTGCCTTGGGAGGTGCGCGTGCAGTCATCACACGGCGTGGCCGGAGGGGCTGCCCTGTTGACCTGCACCGTGCCTGCCATCGTCAGGATCCATGTCACTGTTGCCAGGTGGTTTAAGGATGGCGATGTACTGGCACCGCTGGCTGCTGAGGCTGGTAAGTGTAGTTGTTTTGCTAGTTGACGGTAACCTGCTTCACTCAAATAAATGTATAACGCTGCTGTAACGCTATAAAAGTTAAAGTGTCGATCTGTATCGTGCCTTATGAGAAAACATACTTGCAATTCTTTCCCTAAGTGAAGTTATTAATAACTAGGTGCTGTAGATAGAGATAAAACTTTAAAAAAAAAAAAAAAAAACGACTTCCATAAAACACTAAAAAGTGGCAAATAATTTTAGTTTCGGCAGTCGGTGACTTGTTTGTTTCATTTACTTTTTTGCCGCTGACTTCCGAAACTAACATTATTTGCCACTTTTTAGTGTTTTATGAAAGTCGGTTATTTTTTTTTTGTAAAAAAGTTTTTATTTTAGCCTTTTCAGTTGTGGTATTTCACTTTAATCCTAGTCAAGTATAATTTTTACATTTTAACTAGACACCAGCACATCGTCCATACATACGACAAAGGTCAAAATGCATAATAAAGAGGATGACTCTTTAGTACCTGTGTCCGTTTCGACCGCGCGGCCATGACGTTTTTTTTTAAAAAAAAACTTTATCAAGATTTTGTAATAATTTGTAAAAGTTGATTCCCAAAACCATAAATTTGTCAAAGATAAGGTTAAAAAGTTATAAGGGTTTGAACGTGGCCGCGCCATCGAAACGCGGAGAACTGCGCGGCCACGGAGATCTTTAAAACTACGCGTTGCAGAGACCTGAAATTCAGGTAAACAACAGATTGAATTTATAAAAAATTTGTAAAAATATAGAAAAAAAAATCCTAGGTTTATATTTTAGGAGCTGTAAGACTAAAACCCCATGGCCGCGCCATTGAAACGGTGACAAACACATTATCGCCGATATCTCGCTGATAAAGCATCGCCGACGTCTGAAGTTTTTTGTAGAAACCAGATTTGAATTTGTCAGAATTTGTAAAAATACAATGAAAAATCCTAGGTTTATATTTTAGGAGCTATAAGAATAAAACCCCATGGCCGCGCCATCGAAACGGTGAAAAACACGTTATCGCCGATATCTCGCTGAAAAAACATCGCAAAGGTCTTTTTTTCAACCCTTTATATTCAGCGGCCACGTTCAAACCCTTATAACTTTTTAACCTTATCTTCGACAAATTTATGGTTTTGGGAATCAACTTTTACAAATTATTACAAAATCTTGATATAGTTTTTTTTAAAAAAAAACGTCATGGCCGCGCGGTCGAAACGGACACAAGTACCTAAGCAAAGATAATAAAATTCATATGGCTCCACCGGGCAAGCTTTCTCTAACAAATGAATGAAAAATCGTCTAAATCGGTCCAGTAATCACGGAGAAATTGGTGTACATACGTGAAAAATTTACAAATAAAAAAAAAGTTAATAAAATGAAAACTATATGGCCAAACTATATTAACTTTTTATGGGACCAAATGGCAGCTTTCCACATCAAACTAAAGAAGAATCACGCAAATCGGATCATAAATCTCAGCGTAATCGGTGTATACACCTGGAAAGAGCATACCGTTACAATTCCAACAAGCCCAAACACAGCTAAGATTATGGATTATTTGATATGGAGTTCCGAAGCCTGTCTCTTGGATTCATCATCAGATCTGATAGTAGAATGGTTTTTATTGGACGCAAATGCTTCACTTGTTGTAGAAAATACCAAAATCACTGTACGTTTTCATATAAAATTTGAAGAGTTCCTTCGATTTCGCCAAGATTCCATCATCAGATCCCGACTTGGTGACTATGGGACCATTTGGGAAGTATACCCTTTCCAACAAAAAAAGAATTTTCCAAATCGGTTGGCAAGCGACGGAGTAATGCGCGAACAAACATAAAAAAAAAAAAAAAAAAAAAAATACAAACATCCGAATTGAGAACCTCCTCCTTTTTTAGAAGTCTGTTAAAAAAGAGGTAAAAACACTTCGAGAAAAACATTTCGTTCCGTATACCTATATACGGATCGAGGTGTTGCTCGCCGAAGGTGTTTAAAATCTACAAGTTATAGATCATTGTCCCCACTTGGATTCACAAAGCATTTTTCTCCATCTTCAGCACCTAGTTATTAAATACTCTCCTTTCAATGATCAAACATAATATTATGTCATTGTCATTATGTCTCAAAGTCTCTTTGGAACTTATGCTTGTAAACAAAAAATAGATTCTGAACTTCAATCCTTACTAAAAGTATTTGAATAAGCAATTGATCTACAAAACTTCAGTGACCCATCAAATATGATTCAGAACTCAATAGAACTTTTTATTTTCATCGAAAAATTATAGGATCCGAGTAATCAGCTTCGAAAAAGTTTTTTATGTATATTTACAGTTCCAGAATCTTTTTATTGATTCCAACAATGAATTCCCTTCTGTCAAACATGTTTTTCAAACGTAACCTTCCAGTCCCAGTAGATACGTCGTCTGGAAAGTTTCCAACAATACCGACTCTGGACCTTATAAAATCGAAATTAATTTTCGCGAACGGACCAAACGGCCGATTATTGCTTCGAAAGGAGAAAATTAAGAATTTTTCGTTAATCCCAAGTGTAGGAAGCGGCTGTCGGCGACAGGAACAAGGGAGCTGAACTTGCTTTATGAGTTCCGAGTTCTCGATTAGAACCAGAAAATTCGATTAATGTTTTCATTTACGGACGGTTCCGCTCTTTTTCGATTACTCCTCGAGGTAATGACTCATTCAACTTCTTGGACATTTTTCCGGGAGATTGTTTTGAAACTCAAGTTTATATTTGTTGGAAGAACTTGTTTAATGTTCAGCGGTTTTGGTATTTTATGTTTATCTTCCCATTTATTTTTTATTCATTTCGGTGTGTTTCCCGTTGATAGGGGCAAAAGCAATGTTCATTGTTTTCTCGGCTTATCTCTAGAGTGCACTGTTTTGAATGTAAACAATTCGTTTCTGTTGGCTGTTACAACTTCCGCTTCGATTATAATGAAACGGAAGCAATCTCTAAATCTAAACAGACACGAACTCAATTTTATCTTGGATGAGCAACGAACGACTGAATCACAAGAAGGCCACTAAAATGCCCATTGGAGCCGAAACGCTAAGATAACCGCGGAATGAGTGGTGCGTAACACAATTATCGACGGGATCCGGCGGCGCTTCAAACGTCTTAATTAATACAAAACCTCTTAGAATTGTCTACAACTAAACTTGTATTGTAGGTACAACGTCAAAATGGTATTATTTGCTTCATTACTAAGTTAACCAAATTAAATTCTGATCTAATTTGTAGGCGTTTTCCTTGAAGTTGTCTAGTGTCAACTGATAGATTAGATTAGATAGATTTTAGGTTCTTAGCGTATTCACTTACAGATATCACAATGTTTTAGGTGCTTAATGAAGAATTTGTAAATGCTTAACTTTCGTGATTTGTTGTAGTTTAATTGATATTTGTTTGTACACGCCAAATAATTTTTATTAAATACTTTCTATACGTTTGTCTCCATTTAGATATATATGATTAAGACCTCATGCATACACCTGTATGCAGACCTATCCCAACATGTGCCATTATGGGCAGTACCACTAACTGATACTCAAAACCAGCAACTTAACCACCTAGGTTCCCGTAACTAGAGAGCATTAAACGATTAGGCGACAATGGGACCATTGTGTTGAATTAATAATCGTTGAGAGATAACGTTATCGCGTTCGGCGTGTGTTATCAGTAGCTACAGTCCATTGGATTTAGTCTGGTTGGTCCTTGATGAGGAGGTAATCCTGTATGAGAAGTTCTCCTATGACAATTAGAGAGAAAGGAGCAGAGAAGTCATTCTGTTCATGGTTATAATTAATGAGTAAGTAGGTTTTAAAGAGGTATTATTTTACCTAGTAACTGGGTTGGCGAAGAGGATAGTTGCTCTATGTAAATGCTGTATCCAGTTAGACTGGAAGCCAACATTATTATTATCACATTGTTGAAAAAAAAGTGGGCGCCAATGTGATAATTTATTTCTATCACAGCTAAATAACTTTATCATTTATCCTCCCACATGATATAAGACCAGTTTCTCTTAATGTGACGTGGAAACAAAGGTCTCAGCAATAATTAACTCGGCCCAAAGGCAAATACTGACGAGTTGCTAATCCGTCTCGGGAGACTGGAATAAGTTAGCTTTTCTTTCGCCAACTTGGACACAGAACATTTCTCTACTTCTCCGTAATGGCATCTGAGTGTTTTATTGACCTTTACTTACTTATTTTTTACCTTAAGAGAAAGTTACCAAAACATTTTATACCTACTTTCTTTGTCTTATATCTAGATACGTAGGGTGAGGGTAAATTAATTGTTTGTTGAATTGGTACACTAAATCCATGCCGTGTTACTTATCTTACACTTAAACCAAGAACGTCAATTGTGATTTGAAAGTCAAAAAAGAAGAATTAGTGAAAGAATCTTGAAGTGCATGAGATAAACAATTAACTTAGCCAAGTTTTCTTTTTAGATTTACTTTTACTTTTCTTTGTAGTTATTAAGTCTCAGTTGTACCAAATGAACTAACTGTCTAAGACTGCAGTAACTACAACATTACCATTCAACGGTTCTCTGAATTCTTTGCACAGACGTTTAATAAAGAAGAACAGTACAAATTGAATAGGGAACTTTTCTCAATTGTCGCTGTGCAGCGTGCGGCGGTAATAAGATTCAAACTTTAGGTAAAAGTTAAGCGTCGCTAATGCAAGTTTAATGTTCGTCTTTGATGCAGTTGCGACGAATTACCTCTCTTTGCTTAAACAGATAACTCGCACAGTTTGTACTGGAAGAGACTTGTAAATAACTGTCATCTAGTGACACTTTTTTTTTATTACATTCTTAGACTCTCGTCTTTTTTCTCCAAGCCAGACAGAAACAGCAACACACCACCTGCTGCGATCTTAATATACCGACTACTTTAGCTTCATCCATGATCATACATTTAAATCAAACACTAATTTGTTAAATGATAAAATGTCAGTCTTTGCTGTGCTTAAATGGTAATTTATCAATCGTCAATAATAACACTGGATTAGGTGCTGTACTTTTGTAATAATTCTAGGTGTACACATTCTAAAGAATGGTACAATTCATATTCATTGCAAAGTACTCATTATTATGGTTTGAGAGAGCGATGATTAGAATGGTGAGTACGTTGCCGTTAGTACCTACTTAATACTAAAATGCTGGTATGATATTCAATTTCATTTTACTAGTTCAAAGTTACCCAAACTTTTTTTAATCAAGAAATAAACGACACTTTTCCTTTGCATAACTTAATTATAATTTTCTCGCAAACTGCCAACAGCCAAACTTTAACAAAGTTCGCTTCTATTTTTCTTTGCTTATAACTATGAAGTTGAACAAAAAAGGGGCTAATTTGCACCATCTAGTGATCCACACCGATGCAGTTGGTCGTCGGCGGTGGTTGGCAGTTTCGCGTTCGTTTATGCAGATTACTCTGCGCTTGATTTAATATCCGCCAGTTTGAGGAACTCACTGTTACAGCTGAAACACGCCATTCTTTACATTTATTTACTCACTGTTTGTCAGTTTGTGGTTTTGAATATTATCTTGAGTGAACAGCATACCTCAGCAGACTGCGTCTTTGTGAAGCACAGTGAGAACGTTTGTCGTAGGAAAGAATCGAACATTCAAGTGAGGCAACTTTGTCATTGCAGCCGAGGAAGAAATAAAATAACAAAACGAAAAGTATTTTGTCAGTAATCACTATGGAACTATGATTTAATTTGCTTTTCCCCCACGCTTTACCTTCGCAGGTTGAACGAAAAGCAAAGGTCTGTAGCCTTGTGGCTACAAAGAAAAACCTTTGCTATTTTTTCCCCAACATCTGTAACCTGAGATATAGAGCGCAGGGTGGAATATTGACACTGACAGGTCTTAAACGCTGTTTAGTTCTGCTGATCGCCTTCAGTTTCATTGGTGGAAACCACTGAGTTTTGGCTAATATTAACACTGAATTTACTTTCAAATAATTTAGTTTATTTTGGTGAAATGTAACATTTAACACAACTTAATTAAGGTCATATTAATTTGCCGCTGTAAGACGAGTGGTGTAAACTTGGCAGTATGTTATGAGCGTGCATTTAGTACAAGCATCATTTAGCTCCGCTCGCTACGCTCGCTCAGCTGGGTTTTACTGCTTTCCGGAAAATAAACAGCTAATGTATTTTACATGTATTGCTACTCAGACGCTCTTGCCTTAAGAATAATACGGATTGTCATGTAAATATTTAGCCATTAAAGAAGCCAGGTCTTAAAGCAGCGATACGGAAATTGTTAACAAAACTTCATCACTTAGGTTTAAACAATATGAGTGTTATTTTTGTTTGCCTATAATTTTTTTTTTGCTTTTAAACTGTTATGAGTACAAACATCGTATTTTTGAGTTTTAGTTATTTTTATATTATTGCATACAAATCAATTGGCTCTACCAGGTTTTACAACAAAATTCATTGACGTGTCAAGATTAAACTGAAGTCAAGCGAATTGATAAGCTGTTTGAAAATCAGTTTGACAATCTATGAGCAAATCTTGTTGATCTTCGTTTCAGTAATCGGGCTCCAAATTAATGCACTTCCTTAGGCATTATCTTAAAATAATTCGATTAACAATTTTAATATCCATCAAAACTATATTATCGTAAACCCACACAATATTCAGGACATCCTACGTCCCTGTCACCCGCCATAAACTCACTCTACATAACTCAAATTAAAAAGGCCACATCTTGCTTTAAGTGTAGATTTTTCCCGACTCTTATCGAGCAGCGACAGACGCTGCTCGGCTTATCGCGCGTCACCGATCGGCCAGAGTGCCGAGCCCCGCGGAGCCTCGAACTATATACATTCATTGTATAGCCCCAACATTCACTTTTATGGTTATTTGAATGACGTACCGTTCATAAAGTTCGCATAAAACAAGTTAAGGCCGCGATAAAGGATCAGTTAATTTCTCGACGAGGTCCTTAAGGAAAATGTTTTTGATGGCCCGATTACCATCGATATGGATGTGTTGCTTGCTGCTTATCCATTATGGGATATGCTGTAGCTTTCGACATTTTTGTGTATTTTAGAAAGTTTTTTCTTTTCTTTTCGAAGTAAACAAATGTGCCTGATGTTTGTGAAGTAACAGGCATAGGTCAGTTTCGCTTTAAAACCGATATTAAAAAACCCTGCCTAAATAATTGAATTTCTTAAATAAACCCCAAAATAACTTGAATTTCAACTCAACAGCGGCTATGAAAGATAAATGACAGATAAATTTGAATCCTACATCGCTGACATTGTCTTCAGAGACAGTTACTTTACAAATTTTACCATAAATTACTCTCAAAAGTAATTTAAGAAGTTTCCAAACGAAATTAAAAGTAAATCAGAGTCTTTCTTATTTTATTCAAGAGTGAGTTCTCTTGTTGTTCACGACCTACTTCTGTCTTTGCGAAATTAAATTTCTTCTTAAGAAACTACTTTTATTAATAAATTGATATGCATGATTCTCTTTTAGTATACTGGAAAGTAATTTTAACAGGTGTCGGATACCGTGACTAAAATTGTAAGTATCTACGTTAAAATGTTTCCACGCTACTTGCTTTCTCTTCAGAATTTTATTTTAATTTCATATCTTAGTTACCTTAGTTATTTCTAAAAAAGTTAACTGTTTTCGTGATTTAGGTATATATATTTTTTTTACACTAGAATAAATTATTACTACGTCGTAATTCGTGCGATAGTACCAGATTGAAATACTTACACTTGCAAACAAGTATCTACCCAAGACGAAAGTGCGGAAATCTCAACGTCTCAAACTACAGAAAACAAAATAAAACGATTCAAATATTCACAGAAACTTGACTCTATAATATTCAATAAGTAAGTTGATTTTATTCGGTTGACAATCAAAAATATTTTGGCACAAAGGATTCAAAAGGGCGTTAATTAAAACTTCGTTATTCTGTTCCGCGCCGACGGACCACGCGACATGTTGTGACGTCATAAGGTAGGCTCCAACTCGATTGTACGAGAGCATACGATGCAATTATTTTTTCATTTTTGTTGTGATTGTTTACTTTGTTTTATATAAAATTGTTTTAATGATACGCAAATAATTTGCTAAAGTTACATTTTAATTTGACATGGCTGTTTGTTTTAATTGAGTGTCGCTCAATTATTTTTCGAATATTTTGATTGACGGATTGAAATTCCCTGCGATCATTATCCTTTTATATTTTCTGCATTTCATGATTGAACCGTCATGTTGTATTTTGTTTGACTTGTGCTTTGTAGGTATTTACAAGAAAAAATAATTGAGGCGTTATCCGAAAATAACCTTTAGGTACCTAGTGTGTTATCACCATCTCATGAATATCTTAAATGTTGCATCTTTAAAAGATGTTTTCTTACCCTCATATTTATAAAGCAAAACGCTTAAAAGCCAAACAAAGTAACAATAGTATCGACTGGATCAGTTAACAGTCGACAATCGTGAAACAAAGCGCTCGAGAGCGAAGGGGAGCCGAGGTAGTCGCGCATTTAGAATTCATTGAAAAAGTCCCGCTTGAAAGTTATCTGATCGTAAACGGTGACGACCGGCGAGACGTTCCGCCACGCCACCGTGCCGCCAAGCCGCCGTGCCGCCACGCCGCCGTGCCCGGACCGTGCCATACACAAGCGTTTTGAAAGGAAAGAAAGGTTACATGAAACGTGTTGAAGAGTTTACTGCTAATTTGTTTTTGTTAAGTAAAAACCGAGTACTGAAAGAATGAAATTTACTAGCGAAAATTCTTAAATTAAAATTTTATTAACTTCCTTAAATCTTGCGATATTAATAAAAATATTTGGTTAGATTAGTTTTCGTAAGTAATTTCAATTTGTATGGAATATTTTTAGACCCATTTAAACACATGCCACCAGAGGTCATTAAATCAGCTTTAGTACAAATTGAAGTTTGCGTTAACGCGATTGAAAAGCTACAACAACTCACATCTACCCCTCGGTGGTTTGATCTTCATAAGAATAAATTCAAAAGATTGAACTTTATCTCTAACACTGAAAAATACAAACGGTTTCAATTTTAGAGCTTCCAAATAGCTTTTCCAATTCTTTTGTCTGTTGCGGGCAAAGCTTTATACAATTTGTGAGATGTCACTTTTAGCTCCGACTGTCCAATACAAAGAGTAGGTACGTCGCCGTCGGTCAAATGGTGTCACCCCCGAGCTATAAATGGGTAAGTGCACTCGATCGAAGTTGTCTCCTAATTTCAAAGTCATGAGCGTTTCACTACCTCCAGTCCTCCACACATAAAATTGTTTCAGAAGCACCGTCCTATAAAACTGGTGACCCCAAGATCGGGCATACATACATAAATAGTACCTAACAAAACGAATAGGAAACATTGAAAACAGTGCCTAATACTAACATAACAAAATCACAACAGTCGGCCGCGTTAGTCAATTTGTCGCAAGCGCTACTGCTTCGGGTTCGACTCCCAGATCGGGCAAAATGTTTTAGGTCTTTCGGTTGATGGCAATAAGCTCGCCCCTTAGAACAAAAATATGTGAAATGTGGGTGAACTGTTACCAGTCCAACTCTGAACAGCTGCAGTTCTAACGGATCTACTGCGACGCTTCTTAGTTTTTTTTTTTTCTGTTGCTATTTCTATTGTATTCGTTTCTGAGTGGACCTTCTGGCCAAACATCTTATTAGTACCTCCACCCCACTACCCACCCCTACCTACCCCCTTTCTATGTCACTTCAGATTCCTAGTAGGATGTTGATGGATGTATTGAAAGGGAAGCTGCAGTTCAATCAAAAAGAAAGTTTGTTTGTGCTCAGCCGTGGTTTGACCTGCACCTTATTATATGAGCGGCTGTTACAGATTGTATCTGTGGACATCAATTCAGCAGTCAGTAGATTTTGATGAAAATTTCCGCGCGGAATAAATCAAGATTACAGGTTGCGGAGGCAGTTCAGAAAAAAGTCAAATTCAAAATTAACTTGTCTCATTTCAAGATTGTTGCTGACCACTAGAATAGTGAAAAAAAAACACCACATATCTACAGCTTAAACCGTGAAAAAGTTGCTAAAGAAGGTGCGGAAATGAAACTAGACATGATTTAAATACTGCCAATCTTACTTCGGACATCATAATGTGGATTCATACCAGGACATCAGTCCAGAAGGTGTAAAACTTTCCAACCTGTTATCCTTGTTCCAGGTGGTCGCTACATAGTGGGTGGCAGTCGCGGCGACATCTTGGTGGTGCGTGACGCTCGCCCTGATGATGGAAGCTCTTACTCCTGCGAGGCACAGCATGCGCTCACTGGGGAGAAGAGGAGGAGCCCACCAGCTATGGTCACTGTTTCACGTTAGTATCACTTTTTAAATACACTAATACTGGTATTCTTAGTCATGAACTGAACTAAAGTCTGAAACTGTTTGTTTATAAGTTGACATGTAAACGCCTACTTTAAAAATTTGAAGTACCGAAAAACTATTAATTATAATATGCATTTTTGACATTTTTCACTAAATGACATATGACATCTTTAGCATTGATTGAAGCAGAATGCAACAAAGGGTTTGACAAAGATAGCTAGCTAGAGGAGGTATCTTATTCAAAGATCCGCCAATTGCGGCCAAGAAATTCTAGGAATACGATTTGGTGGGTGTTTTCAACTGTTTTCATGGCAACAAAAGGTCGAATGAGTTCAAAAATGGATTTCGGAAGGCTCTTAGAATATGGGTGCTGTAGCAATTATTTATTAATGATAACTGTAAGACCTGAAGTAATTAGATAAATGGCTTAAGATCAACCAAGAGCAAAACTAAGAGTTAAAGTTCCAGGGAAAATTGTATTATTATATATTGATTACCCCTTCACAAGTATTATCATCTTCATTCTCTTACCCTTAACCCTCAAATCAATGTATAAGTGTTGCAGACATGAGTAAGAGTATATTTTAGCACTGGCTTGTTTTTGGGGAAGAGAAATCAAACGACCATTCTATAAAGAATCTCCTGGAATATTTATATTATAAGTAACAGAACCTATTCTCACAGACGCATCAACAAGCATGGCTCCAAGAATGCTGTCGGTATCTGAAGACGAGATGGTGCCTCAAGGCGGAGACATCCGACTGGTTTGCTGCGCGATTGGAAGTCCACCGCCCACTTATAGGTACTTAGACCGATAACATCAAAACTTCTAATTTCGCCAGAAGTTACAACCAATATGAGTTTTAGCCAGTAAGTTTGTGCCACAAATTGACAAAATTTGGTTCTACGACGCCAGTTATTGTAGAGAAAATTTGAACGAAATCCGTGATCCATTATTAATGTTTCGCGCTCATAAAAGTTATATGAGAATGTAAGTACTAAATAAACTTTGTGAAGGATATTCTGTTGCAATGGGAAACCCACTTGGCTTCGTTCCCATTATGGCGGCCAGCTGTTTAGGCAGGCTATACAGACGGCCAGAATAAATACATGCCTAAAATACGAACAATTTGACAGAGCTGGAATAAATCCAGTAGTCTGGTTTCGTCATTAAATAGATCGGAATTCACTCCTGGCCTTACGAGTTTGTATGTACTTATTAAATCCAAGGGTAAGTTTAAATCTAAGAGTCTTATTTATAAGCGGTTCTTGAAATAAGATTTTTATACAAAAAACAATAGTAGTAGCTATCAAAATTATTGCTAATTTTAACATTGATAATGAAACTCAACACATGTAATTTTACAACTTGCTAAAAATAATATTTTACAACTTGCTCTATCAAGTAAAACCTATTAAAGGTTCAGCAAATCAGTATCGGCAAAAAGCTTTTGAACATGACTTTATTTTTCTAACATCAATTACCTATGTTCTTAAGGTTTTTGGAAGCCCTGTACTTAAAATGACCACCTTTTCCAGCTGGTTCCGCCACTCAAACGGGCGCCTAAGTCCCGTATCCAACAGCATCAGGATCTCGGTGTCGGAGCAGGTGCTGATCATACGGCGCGCGCAGCTGTCTGACGGCGGCGTGTGGACCTGCAGGGCGCACAACCAGTTCGGGGAGCAAAGGAGGGATGCCAGGCTCAGGGTCCGCTCCCGGCTGGTTGTTAGCGTGCATCCTCAGTTGCAGGTGAGGATGGTCTTGTTTAACATTACATCATGTCTGGGTTTCCCCGAAGACTTAAACAGAGATGTATACCCACCTTTCCTTCCCAGTTATTTTTATGCCCATGCCCTACCGGGTACACATTTAGATTCCATGTTGCTTCAAAAACCAATAGTTCTCGGCAGTAGCGGTTGCAACAACTAGATCAGTTTACTTCTTATTGGGATATTTTTTAGTCTAATGAGCTTAAACTAAAGACGAATTGAAGCCCAAGAATTAGGTAATACAATTGTGAAAATTATTTTAAGACAACAAAAATTGATATGAAACGCAACTTTTGCATTTAAAGTATGAACAACACTAACTAAACCAATCTAGTTTACATCGTATTATTCTAAAAGTGTTCCGACACCCCATTATTCGTCGCGTTCAAACATTTCTACGCCAAATTCAAACGTTATCTTCGTACAAAAAGACGTGACCAATAGATACGCACAACTCGATCGCGTTATTCCGAACTTGTCAGAGAATAAACAGCGTACGTTTCAAGCCAACAGAAACCTTCCGACATTTTCTTTTATTACATAAGGAGGGCTAACAGAAAACACAATTGTCCCGAACTTTGCTACATCTATATTTGGACGAGCGGCTAAATTCCCGTCAGCGGCGGGTGACGTTGCAAAAATTGAAAAATAAGTATTCAGATCACAGAGCGAGGAGACACATCGCCCGATGTGATCCCAGTGGTTCGCTCATCGAATATAGACAAGCTGGGGCGAGGTAGTTGTGGTAGCGGGGCTGTTTGTTTGTTCTGGATATTTTATTATACAAATCTAACCTGGGAAGTTGGTTTCACTGTTTACTCTACCGTACCATTTGCGTTTTTTAACCCCCGACCAAAAAAGAGGGGTATGATAAGTTTGACGTGTGTCTGTGTATCTGTGTGTCTGTCCATGGCATCGTAAGTCCTAAATCGATGATCCGATTTTGATAAAATTGATTTCGTTGAAAGGTGTTTTAATCGAGAGTGTTCTTAGCTATGCTTCAATAAAATCTGCTTAGCCGTTTGAGAATCATCACCTCTTTCTATTTTATGAAGGGATATAAACAACTTCCACAGATCTGGCCGATTCAAAATTTGAAATCTTTTCACCTGTCGCCATGAGCCTCCATGCATCTTCTGCACAGAGGGCTATCTGTCACACCTATGGTAAATAGTTGTTTGTTTAGGGGACAGTGGTCGGTTCTGATACTTATAATTTTGCGAATTTTGTCCCGTTTCAGTCTTGTTTGCCTGCAGGTTACACTGTTTCTCCTTTCCAGTTGGTGTGTTTTCTCGGTTTTCTTACGCAGCCATGATTTTATTTGGGCTTGGGGTATGGGCAGCAGTGGTTCCGGACTGTATACAGTTGTCTCCGCTTCCCTTTTAGCCAGTTCGTCTGCTGCGTCGTTACCCAGTGAGTTACTGTGTCCTTTTTATCCATTGCAGAGTTACTTTGAAAGTGTTTGCAATGAGTTGGAGTGCGTTGTGACATTTCAATACGAGGGCAGAAGTTAAAAACCCCCGACACAAAATCATCTAAAAAACAAAGAATAAATAAATCCAAGCGTCGTAGCGTCGGGGGTCCGTTTTGTGCTAGTGCTAAACGGTCCACTTTGTGGTTCTCCGACGATACGAGCGACGGTTGGTTTCATAATTTTTTGAGTTTTAAGTTTTTTTATTTTTTTTTCATGCTTTGCTTTGCGTTGCTTCGGAGGAGGATGTGCAGCCAACCCTCCCCCTTGGCGATGCCCATGGTAACAAGTGACAAGATTTCAAATTTTGAATCAACCCGACCTATGGAAGTTGATTATATCCCTTCATCAATTAGAAAAGAGGTGATGATCTTCAAAAGGCTGAGTAGATTTTTTTGAAATACATATAGCTAAAAACACTCTCGATTAAGACACCTTTGAAACGAAAGCAACTTTATCAAAATCGGTTCATCTATTTAGGAACTACGATGCCACATACAGGCAAAGATACACACGTCAAACTTATAACACCCCTCTTTTTTTTGTCAGGGGTAAAAAATAATGTTTTGTAGCGCTTGTAGCACTGATGCAATGTCTGATATGATTTTGATGTTAATATCTCTGACGTCTGTGGCTGCAACTGCTTGAGCCTCTCTGGTGCATTCCAATGCATTCTTCTTGGAAAATTGTGTTTAGTTTGTCTGAAGTGGTTGGTATTTTGATATTGAAGTCATTTGATAAGACGACAGCTCCAGTACCGTTTATGGTTTTGGAGCCGTCTGTGTATATCCTAACTTCATTGATGCCAGAGAAATCTTCAGCTTCCGCTTTGAGTCAGATATCGTATATCATGACTCTTCCCCTCTTTTTGATATAATACAACGTAATTAAAGCACATACTTAATTAATTAAAATCATGTTTCACTCTAGGAAGTCTGAGCTGAGTTTCGGAAACATATTACTTTTTGTCTTAAAATCCGGTTAAATTCCACTGAAGAAATTTTAAAATGAAGCCCATTAATTATATCGCTCGCAATCACACCATGTGTTAACTCATTTACCTAAATTGTTGTTAATTAAGCGATAAACAATTTAACGTTTCGGGACTATTTTGTACCATTTATTATAAAATGTTATACTTTCAAAACATATTATGCAACCACTGAGTAGTTTTTTTTTATCCTTTAGCGACAGTTTAGAACCAAGAAATATTCAAATCAAGCCGTAATAGGCATCGCGTTTTGTATGTAAAAATATAAATCTCGTGCGTTACGTCAACCACCATCGGGATGTGAAATCAAAGAAATTCGATCTTGTAGCACCACAATTAATGTTTTTCATAACTTCAAAAATCACAAACCCTATGAATAAATTAATCATTTTACGCAAAAAATTCGTTCTCTGCAATGCAAACTTTGAAACAATGGTAGCGAAAAATTCTCTTTGTCATGTAAAAATACGGAGAACATTTTAAACGCTTCAATGTTTCGTGCCAGATGACTGCGTTAGTTGCATTTCACTGGAATTCAAAGACACTCTTTGCTCGTCTATTTTGTATTTGTATGAAATGTTATAAATGAACAAAAAATAGTAACTAATAGCTGAAACATTCAACGATTGACAAACAACGCCGAGCTTTTCTCTGTGAGAGGGAGTGGAACACGGTTCAAGACGAGAGCCCAGTCGGGACCAGACAGTGTTGGTTGGTAAATGTCACAAATGACTTCAAATATTGTATTATAATAATTTTAACTGAAAAAAGAGACAGAATTTAGGAAAAAATACGTTCTAAGCCATTGTTTTTGTTAAAGTTGTTTACTGTTTCCTGTGGTTATATCAATCAGTTTGGCAAACTAATTAACTAACATGAAAAACAAATCAGTGTTTCTCCAAATGGCCTTGCCAACAGACAGACATCTATTGTTTCAGACATTAGACGTTTATTCTGGTTTTTAATTAATTCTGAGACTCAGCCATCAAACTTAATAAAGCAAGCTTGATTCGCTGTAATTTAATTCACGAGTAAATATTGCTTGTACATAATTTGATTAAGAACTGAACAAAAGTGTTTTGATTAGTTTATCTCAAGATTCTAATAGCTCTAGGCACGCGAAACTGATGAATTTAAAACAAGGTCACTTCATTTGTTTTGAACGTATAGTTCATAACTTACTATTCTCTACTTAAGGACAAAGATGATGGGCTGCGGGTTGTTCGAAAGAGATACCGTGGCCCTGGAACACAAAGGATCAAGAAGGAACATGCAATGGGTTTTAGTCAGTACAAGTCTGACACTCCCTCCCGCTCCGCCCAGAGCGGGAGAAGTCATTTGATGATTTCCCATCCGTAAAAAAAAAGGATAAAGAAGATAAAGACGAAGTCTAAATATGTGACTTTTGTAAAGAATCTGTTGTTTTCTTCTAAAATTTTAGTATTATGAGGTCATCATAACTCTTATTAACCTATGTTTTTTTTTGCCAAAATCTACGACTAAATATTTCACCACAGTCCCATATTTTATCTACATAGGTATTCCCCTGGATTATGTAACATGTATATCGTTGACCATAACAATAAATTATTCACGTACTATGTTGAATAGCGGTCCTACCAACATCCCTAGTCATAGGGTTGTCACTGTGCTGGACATTTCATCGAATTATCGATATGAGCCGACCGATATAACTATCAATGGACCGCTGCATCACTTCCTTATTGCTGTGGAGCTTCCGATAGAGGCTAAATCACCTTCTCTTAGCCCGAAGATGTTGTAACAGGAAAGGGATTACATGGAAAGTATGGGTTATATTTTATTAGAAGGTGAAAAATAATTTGTTATCACTGATCCCAAACCGACGACTATTGGTCAGAAGGTTTGGTTACTATCCCAATGACAAGGTGTCTCGTATTTAATTATACCGAGTAACTATGCAACATATCTTCTATCTTTGATACATTTCGCCTACCAATCAGAGCAGGGGTAGGTATTTACTTGAATTATATGACAGAGGTACCCATGGCAATCTTTTTGACTATACTGTAGTATTCGACACACAAGTAAATAATTTACGAACATTTACTCGATCTCAACTTAAACGGCTCGTTACCAACCGAATTTCATTACATTTCGTGCAAATAAATGTCGTACCAATATTAAACGTAATTGAAAACCCAACACATCGGGTCAAAGACTTGTGGGATGTAGGTGCCCCTACCATTGGTAGCAGCCCTAGTAATCCAGTTCGAGCCGACACGCGGCGTGACGTAGCCACTAGGTGATGTCTTGCTGAATAATTTATGAGGTGAACTCGCAGGATCGTCTTGCGTCGACTCGCTCGTATTTGTCGCTTGTTTATCGAGTTCCAACAGAAGCGATAATTGGGTTAATTCGTCTCTTTTGTGTCACCTGTCACTATAGGCAGACTTTTTGTTTGATCTGAATGTTTAATACAATGCAAGTTGGATTTCAAATGTTTTGGTTCGAAACTAAATCAGCAATAGGTTTTGAATGTTTGTTTTATTTTTTAAAAGCTCTGGGTAATCTGATGCGACACTAATCTAAAAAAAAATGAATAAAAACATTTTGCATGAATGATGATTACAATTTACGATTGTATAAGTATGTTGAATTCATCAAAAACCAATATTGTCCTACAGGTAGCCAACTCGGGCAGCTCAGTGACATTCAACTGCTCGGTGGAAGGCGGGGACGCGCGGGTGAGATGGTTGCATGACGGCGTGCCGGTGGGGGGCGGGGAGAGGGTGCTGAGGGTGCACGGGGTCGTGAGGGCTCACAGGGGGATGTACCAGTGCTTCGCGGAGAGGGACCTGGACAGCGCACAGGCAGCTGCTGAACTGAGACTGGGAGGTAAGAAGAAGTGCTTTGTAAAGAAAAACATTCATAAACTCAGGCATTTTATTTCAGAGTTTACACGCGTGATGTCATGTTATGTGAAAATCCTGTAGATCGATTGGGCATGTGTCTGAGTAGTTGCGTCTTCCACGAGCACTTCACCAAAAATAGCAAAAGCATTTGTGTTTACTCGTTACGTGTGCTTCGGTCAGTGTTTACACATTCCTAAATCAATATATTACTAGGACTTCAGTGTTTTTCGATGAGTATGAGAAAAACAAGTAAGCAAGTATTTGTTAGTTCTTCGAAGTGAATCAAAGTGTGGAGTGACATTCACCATCATCATTAAGAGGGGACTCTAGTCCCGAGGAATTTGAAGAAACTATTGCCGTCGCGCTGCACCCGACCCAGCCCCCATAAAGTGCGAAAGGGACAACTGCAGCTCAGGCTAATTTTACCTACAAAAATCTTGACCAAAAGACGTTTTGTATTCCGCTGTTTTGTTCTTCAAAACTAAACTGATCTAAAATTATTTATTATTTTTTTATTTAATTTTGATATAAGAATTATCTTATATCAAAATTTAGAGGAAAAGTATATCTGTGCTTCTATTATTTTCTTTTTTCTTAAAAAAATATCTAATTTGTTTGCGTTTTTTTTCGTGTTGTTGGATTGTCATAATTATTTTGGTGATTATGTTTTGAAAAAAAAAGAAATGATCGGGGCATGTATTTAATAAGACCTAGGTTTTTAATAAAAAAAAAGTCATTGCTCTAGACGCATTATCCACGATGAAAACAGCGGAATACGTATTTTGTATGGAGAAAGTCCACTAGAGATCCCTCTTAATTCAACAAATTATCATAATTTTGTAACGGAAATTGTTTGTTTTACACAGATAATGTAAAAAAGACAATAAGTGTTATGACGAAAAGTGTGCACCTTTCCCACAATTTTAATTGGATGCCAATTTTGATCATGTTTCCAGATTTCACATTTTTAGTACCACTGAGGGCTCCAACCGACATGTCATGGTATGCGTCACTCATGCATTACAAATCCATAATTTCTGATTGAATTTTCCCGTCTGAAAAACCTGAATTCCAATCAACTTTCGTCCCAGTTCCATCATTCATTGTTAGGCCTTACTCACTTACAGATAATTCTACTTGAAATATTTTTGTACAGCGGAACCTCCACAAGTACACGTGAACGTTTGTATTTATTTTAATTCCACAGTTAGTTACAACCGATTTACTTTTTGAAAATGACCTGAGAATAATTTTCTCAGAACTTGTCCTGATAAGATTTTTTTAAATTGAAATTGCATCATCTATTTTGAAAAAGCATAAGTTAAATCTAAGAGATTTCTGTAATCTAAAAATTTTTGTATTCATATTGAAGTTTCGAAAACGCCCTACCATGGTCTGCAAAAATACCAAACGTGTGTTCCTATCCATAACAGCTTTATTTATTTTATCTTCGGTCGAGACAACTCGATAGTCCTTACGGAATTAATTCCCTTCAACAAATGTTTAGTCCCATGCCGAGGGTCCATTTGGAATTAATGGACGGTTCAAGGCCGTTCCCACGTATTTGTTTAGGACTTGCCCGTTTCGCCGTTGTGTTTTTGGGATTACCAGATCACTTTTATTTCTACCTTTTGTTTTTATTTTGTTCTAATGATGTTGTAGGGGTTATTAGGACTTTAATGTAGTCTATGGCATGTTAAAGAATTAATAGTAACTGTTATTGGTGTATTCGTTACCACAAATAGAATGGGCTAACGGCAAGAAGATGATAATGAGACGAGTCTTTGTTATTTGATCTTATTTGATACATATTTAAACTCTTTCGGGGAAACCGCGTTATGTTATTATGTTAATAGAAACGAATTAATACACAATCCTGGAGAATACGTAGGAGTTCAATGCGGTATCGACCAAGATAATTATATTAGAATAGAATAGAATTAAACTTTATCGTACACAAAAATGAAACCTAACGGTTTTACAATACTGCTGATTTTATGGTTACAATGGTGGTCTTCGTCGTTGATAGCGATTTCTTCCAGATTAACTTTGGATGGACATTAAAGGCATAAAATAAAAAAGGGGGTAGTCAGTGGTGTACTACACAACATTTTTAACCCCCGACCAAAAAAGAGGGGTGTTATAAGTTTGACGTGTGTATCTGTGTATCTGTGTGTCCGTCTGTGGTATCGTAGCTCCCAAACGGATGAACCGATTTTGATAAAATTGGTTTCGTTTAAAAGGTGTTTTAATCGAGAGTGTTCTTAGCTGTGTTTCGATAAAAGCTGATCAGCCGTTTGAAGGCCATCACCTCTTTTCTAGTTGAAGGGAAATTAGCAATTTCCACAGGTCTGGTGAAATATTGTCACTTGTCACCATGGGCATTGCCAGGAGGGGTGGGTGCAACCCCCCCCCTCCCCCAGAAAGTTTTTTTTTTTTAATTTTTGCTGTTTTCGTTAATTGGCGAGATGACACGCAACACCGAGAAAAGTGGAAGCAATGGGGAGGCCTATGCCCAGTATTGGGACAGTCAAGGCTAAGATAAAACAATATAAGTTTAAAAAGCATGAAATAAAAATTAAATTAAAAAATTAAAAAAACCCCCGACACAAAAAACCTCTAAAAAAACCAAAATAAAATAATCCAAGCGTCTTAGCGTCGGGGGACCGCTAAGTAGACCGCTTAGTACAAGCACATAACAAAGCGGACCCCCGACGCTAATAATTATAATAATTAAATTTTTTGTTAATATGATGACCGATGGTGTTTTTGTTTTATAATAGTCAGTTTATAATATTATAATGTTAGCAGGAATACAAACTAGAACTTGTGAAAACAAGACTCAAAAAAAAACGAAGACAAAAAATACTAGCTACAGTAGGGACCAAAAAAAATCGTTCCAGAAACGAAAATTGCTTCCTGATTGGTCGATTAAAGTCCTTTGAGCGTCGATCGGCCAATCGTAGAGCATTTTGTGGTGTAATTACCAATGGTGTAATTTTGCGGAGTGCAGTGCGGTGAGATTTCGTGTGTCGTCGGGTTATTGATTAACGGCAGCAGTAATGACTGGACCAGCCATGCGTCACCCGCTGCCGAGACCGCGGGTGCAAGTTGCGTGCAGTGGCGGGTTGTAGGGTTGTAGGTATTTATTGTTATTCGGAATTAAGGCAAAAATATTGATTACAGCTTATGTGTTTAAAAAGGTCGTAATAATACCTAGTATTTAGGGCCTCATATTAAACCTTGCGAGTCACAATACAATTGCTAAACTGTTCTTCTTTCAAAATATCAAAAGGAGATAAGAGAGAGGCTTAACGTTGTTTGAATCATAATATTCTAGCAAACGACACAATACCCTGATATGCTGTGACAACAATCGCTTAACTAATCTACAAAGCTTAAGACTTAACCCCGTCCGTTCCCCGCTCGGTGAGATCTATTGCAAGCATCAAACACTGGCCCGACCCACAAAGACTTAGTCCACTATGACACACCTAAAACCTGCTACTGTATGTACTAGGTACTAGCATATATAGGTACACCCTGTAGCTAAACTAGGTCACGTAGAACAATGTACAGGAAACATTTGAATATAGTGATGAAGTACCGAATAGATTATACGAAACTTGCCAATGTTTATTTTAAATAGGTGCAACTTACTTTTCTATATAACTTTGGGTCTACTTTTGTATTGTATCGAAATATCTATATTTGCTGAAATTTTAAACAGTGGCCTACACTGTTTAAAACAGCGGTTTTCGGAAATATTAGAGTCGTAACAGAAAGTCAAAAGCCCGAATGTCTGACTACCTTTCTTGCCAAGGGGTACCATGTTACCGAGCTATTTCTTGGTTATGAGGGTCAGATAGCTCGTCGTTTCAAACAAAATAAAAATAAAACTTGTTAAAAACATGAAAGTTTAACTATTCTAATCGTTAGTACGTTCAGCAGCTGGAAAAAATAAGCGATATCATAAATATGCAGTCTGACAGCGCTAATACCACAAAGTAAGAAATATACGCGCGGCCGGAGCCTATAATCCCATTCAAGCCTTGCTTCAAAAACTTTGCGACTTTCTGTTTATGAATATTACCGACAGAGGCATAGGTAATACATGAGGAATGGAAATAAAAAGCTGCTGTTTCTGATAAGCACACAAATATTCTTCTACAAATCTTTGTCGTAAATGTTGTGTCTTTTCACATGGTTTTTACTAAGTTAGTCTAGGCTTATTTTATAATTTGCGATCTGTTTGCTCTTGACGCTAGTCTAGGTCAGAGATGACAGAGACCAAGTCGATGATGGTAGCCAGAAGAACTTACCCAGAAGAAGCTTGTTCATTCTAACTTTGAAGAGATTAGGGTTGTGAGCATTCGGAAACACAGACCAGGCAGAATGTTCCACTCCTTTGTTGTGAGCATTAAGAACGACGTTTGAAAACGCTTAGTGCGAATTGGTAGAATAGCAATAAGGCAGGGATATTATGGTAACTTGCAGTGCGTCTAGATGTCCGATAGTAAATAGAAGGAGTCCGGTAGGATGAGGTCGTGGAGCTCTTGGGCACACTCACTGAAGTACAGCCTGTAGAAGACCGACAAGCAGGCAAACTTGCGGCGATGAGCCAAGTTGTGACGCTTGGTATCCACCAATTTTACTTCGTCAATCAGCCTCTTTGCTCTGCGTTCCACTGAGTCAAGCGCGGCAAGCTGGTATTTAGCTGAGCCATCCCAAAAGTGGTTGCAATACTCCATGCAGGTTCGGACTTATGCTTTATACCTATAGTGTTAAAAGCTGTCCAGGCCTGAAGTATCGCTTCACTCACTCTATTTAGGATGCCCAGCTTTTTTCAAAGGTTTTGCCAATGCTTTGCCAACTTTAATTGAAATGTTTCATGTACCTACCAAAAATTTCACCGGCAGACATATTTTAAACTAAAACACGGATACACTACGGCTAAATGGCAAAATTTGTAGGTATGGAAATAGTACTTCTCCCTTAAAAGATTTCCATGTAAAATCCGACGTCTTACAATGCAATGCAATTTGCAACATAAGATACTAAAACAGCATCATCCAAGTAAAAAACTACTTTACTACAAAAGCTTTGTAACTAGCTTCATGCCTCCAAACAGCATCTTTTGCAGGTACTTAACACACTTTGCTCATATAAAGGAAAAGAGTGCAGAACAGTAAGACGGTCTAAGCCTTTAGTTAAGTGAAACCTGCTCTCTGTACAGTCCGCTACAATGCAGCTTCTGTGTATTCTAATGAAATGTACAGAAAAATACACAGTGAGCAAACATTCTTATTTAGCTGGAATTTTGTCATTCGCTTGCAAAGGAACGGGAATATGCTTGGTACGTAAAAGCGTTCAGAGCTGAGCGAATATTTTGGAAATAAATGTTGGTAGATCTGGCTAGGAATGTTACAAATGAATGTGATACCAGAACTGAGAAGAATAACTTTTTATCAACAAAACAATTATTTGACAAATACATTTTGTTGCAGTGGGACAACCCAGAAATAAAACGGAACTATTTATTATGCATAATTATTATGAATAAGTGTCTACGTGTAAGTCTAACCTTTGTGCTCTCTCATCTTAATGTATTGTCGTGATAAGTATTTTGTGTGTACATAAATAAATAAATAATTAGCTATAGTACGCGGCGTTCCTATGACACATACGAGCTTTAGAAATGGGCTAGCATATACTGATGAGTCTGAAACAGTCATGTTGGAAGGATAAACTTCAATAAACCTACACACAAATCAAAATGCTTCATAGCCGACACTATTACCGTCAAGTTTTTTTATTTACCTGTTTTATTCCCCTGAAGCACCAACCATGACTAATATCTTACCTATAAGTCCACCTCCTGCGAGGTACGGTGGCCATAACTCGAGCAATAATGTCGCGGACAGCGCATAAGTCAGGCCGCGGGATAATCCGGATAGCTCTAATGGAATAATAGAGACGATCTATGACGTCATATATTTTGCGAACTGGCTGGATTAGTGCTGGTGAGCAATGGTTTTCATTACTTTGTTGTATTGTTTGTGTAGGACTGGAAGTTGGGAAAATGGAAACGATTTTCAATGTTTATTTTGAGTATGATGTTTGTGATATTATAATGTTTATGTTGATTTTCAATTTTTTCAATCCATAACATCATTTTGTAAATATTTTGTTGGTCGAAAGTTGCAAAAACACTTCCTATTTGGTAGAGTAAACATATTTAAATATACAGCTTTAAGTATGTTTATTCTACCTACCTGTTGAAAATCTGAGCAATCGTAGTAAAAAGAAAAGTAGGTAGGTACCTATACAAATACCATTCCCATTACATAATAGTAAACCCAATATACATAATCGTTCGTAGAATAGGGGATCGGACTGGGTAAAGAAAACGACATTCTATTTTGTCCGTCAGACAGGTAATACAAAAATATTAGACACGTATTTTTTGTTTTATCAAAATATCAAAAAATTACTTAGTTAAAACTCACTAAAGTTGGAGAGTTAGGGCTTACTACGTCACAAGTAGTTATAAAACTTACCTACATGTGACGTCATGCGCCATTTCAACTCAATTTATCTCCGTAATTTTATGACCACGTGAAAAAAGAAAAAATAAATACTTTTCAATAAACTACCCGACGGACAAAGAAAAAAAAATTGGATTATCCCCTATTCTATTTATAGTTTATAAAATTTAATTAATTCCGAACGTGATTACTACTTAGCATCGAATAGGTGAATTTGAATGAGTATTCATATCGGACCAAACCGTCAAAGCATTGAACATCGGATTGTGCCTATAGAATGCAACAATTCAATACTGGTACTGATGCTAACTAAAATGTGCTATGATTATCTGGCAGCTATTTGCATAATGCTATAAATCGTCTCAGTGCTGCGTATTGGGGAAGTCATGTCCAACTGATTTGTAACGTTAGGCGTGTGATACACTAGCATGCCAATGATTCACAACTGACATTGTTGAAGGCATCAAGTAAGTCGGACAAACTTGTTCACTAGTTTGTCACCTCATACTAGATACCAATAATACGATTTTACAATAAAATATTATTAACTGCTCAGCTCTTTCCTAATTTTAATTCCCAGAATGCTCATTCGTACAGCATGACAAGTGGCCTAAGCCCAAAAAGCTCCCCGAAGGCTAAATCTCTATTTGACAGTGTGATATTATTATTACTAGACCAAAACGAAGCCTAAGATATTAGTTCAAATATTGTGTAGAAATGTCATGAGTCGCATTTGTTAGCAATTCCACTTATCCAAGCGATTCTGAAATTAAATATTACTATCTAGTTTCAAACGAGCAGCCTGGCAATGACCCAAAGAATTATTGCATTAAAAGTATATTTTATTAAATAATTAAATCCGAGGAGAAAGTAGCAAGCAGCTCAGTCCCCGTTAATTCTTCAGGCTAAGACCAACATTCCGAGCGAGCAGTTTCCATCGCCTGCAAACTTCGAGGGCCTGTTTTAAATATTTTCAATCCCGGATTCAGCTTAAGTTTGGCAACAGTTTAATACTTGTTAAGACTACTTTGTATTAAAATAGATTTGAAGGGTCATTTATGAATGAGTTACATAAAAGATTCAGATATAAGTATTACTAAAAACTTTGAAATGCAAATTATAAATTTTTGGAAATTGTCAATCAACGCCATCTGCATTTTCATATGTTTACCCTCACCATTTTCCTGGTACTTGCATGCATGTTATAATAAAATACCTTCACAACATGATATATCACTTTCAATCTGGGAAGAGCGAGTGGTCCTGAGTCAGTCATTTCTAAGGCTTCTGGTCTAGAATCTTAAAGGGTTTCGTGGAGATAGCCTTTGCCGTAGCTGCTTGCTAGTTAATATAATAATCTTTTCTATATTGCAAGTTGTGAAAGTTTAACGAATTTCTTGTTATACATGTTGATCTTGCTCGCCTCTGTTCCCTTAGATTGCAAAATAAATATCTACTTAGTAGTCAAAATGTAGCGGTAACGAGTTTAACAAAAAGAGATATTTTTTTTGCGTAAAAATTGCATCATTTTTGAATTTCCTCTATTCCTTTTACCACTATTTAAATAAAGCCAAAACCAATACAACAACTAATAAATAACTGTTTATTTCCCGTTCAAATAACACACTGCACATAATTAAGGCACGCGGTGTCCGGCGGACGGCCCGGTCCGGCAGATAAGCGCATCGCACACAATTATACAATTAGCCGACTATCAGCGGCATCTAATATAAATTCGCGCAAAACGATGCAACGTTTACAAGAGCTGGCTTGTGAGCGGGCGCTGTGCCAACTGGGGTGGGGACTAAGTGACGGCTGACAGGCGTGACAGCTGGTACATAGAGTTAAAATAAGTACATACCGATTATGGTTGAATACTTCAGCGAAAACAGCGTTGAAAAAACAATTTTCAGTCGTTTAAACTTTCAAGTCAAGATTTTCAGTGCAAAATTATTCAGTGAAATTCGCCATTTTAAACCGCTCGTTGGTATCGGTCATGCGTATGCTTTCTAACGTAGCGTAAGTTCCATGTAGAAGCCTCGTTAAATGCCACGTGCCTATTGTAAAAGCAATCATCTAAATCACTTTCTCACCAAGCCCCCGCCACCGCCTCGCCTTGCGCCACACGCTGACATATTGTCTGTCACGGCGTCCGGTACGGCCTGTAATAAAGCTCTCAGAAACGCTAGCCGCTCACAATTTAGACCCTCATAATTCCGGCGGCCATTGTATTCATTCGTTATTATGTTAGTGTAGCGGCTAATTGAATTTATTTGCCAAGATTTATGACCGCATGCCGACTGGCCGCAGTTCAATGTTTTGGATGCTGAATGCAAAGAGATTAAGGCTGTAATGAGCGAGTATAGTTGTGGACTTGTGATTCTATGGTGAATAAAACTAAATGTTCATACAATTTTTCAGGAAGAAATTACGGAAACAGCTGAAAATGTTTTGGCATCGAATGGCACTGATATGACTAGTCTTGTAAGAGGTGTTTGTCCAAGCTTCATAGGAATTAAATGTCATAGGTCGTCAATTACTAGGAAGTGGCGAAGGGCGGGCGTTTTGGGGGACTGTCTCTTGTAATTTTGACGTTCAAAAAGTGCTGATTATCAGCCTAGTTTGAATAAATGACTTTTGATTTTGATTTTGATTTTTGAAAATTACTCACGTTGGGGATTTATCACGATAATTGTCAATGTGTATTACTTATTAATAAACCTCATCATCATCATCATCAGCCTGTATTCGTCCACTGCTGGACATAGGCCTCTCCCATGACACGCCACTAAGCACGATCCTCGGCCACTCTCATCCAGCTCTTGCTAGCCACCTTGGGAAGATCATCGCTCCACCGAGTCTGAGGACGTCCTACGCTATGTTTACCGATCCGTGGTCTCCACTCAAGAACTCGTCTACCCCAACGGTTATTGGTTCTTCGGGTTATATGGCCGGCCCATTGCCACTTCCAACTTCCGCCACTTTAATAAACCTATCACAAAACAATACATTGTTCGACACTAAAGCCACTGCTTGATAATACGAGTAGGAGTCACACATACTAACCTATTTTATGAACCCTTTAACAAACATTACAACCGCTAAGTGGCTCTCTGGTTAACAGGAATATTAGTAATGCACCTCGTTTAGTGCACTGCATTTACTACATGCTTAACTCCTAGTGTAACGACTGCAGTAAACTGTATGAAAGTATAAGCAAGAAGTATTATAAAATGAGCTGAATGGACTTTAGCAAGTGCTCACAAAAGCCTTTGTACTGTAGTTCCCACCTGTGACCTGATGCAATAATAAGACAGTACACAATTGCTCGCAGATCTTTATTAACCTGTCCTGTATTTCACATAATACACTATAGGTTTTTTAGGAAATCTTTGAATGCTACGAGTAAGTTGATTTTACGGGAGGTATCTAGTTTTTGTTTTTAATCTTTGTTTGCGCGGTCTCATAAAGTAACGGCTGTTTCACTATGCCATCACATAGAAAGCATCAAAGAATATGAATCACACATACATCCGTTTTCATATAAAATTTAATTGCTATGACTTCAAACACAAACAAAGGATTATCTCGCAAACCTCGTCGCTTCTCCAACATCACTCAGAATCTAATATATATCGTCATTGTTTATATAACATAAACAATGACGTGTCGGCGTCACGAGTGCGATAAATCGGCGCTAATGGCGGATACCCCGTTATGATCTGTGATAAACGGCCGCCATACATTCGGCTGTACACTGATTGGATTTTGTTGTGATGTAAGACTGTTGTTTGGGAGAATGTTTGTTGGTCACTCATTACAAGGGCGTGGCACTGTGTCTGAAATTATCAGGACCAAGGCTACAAATTAGTACCTGCCGATTGAATGTTTTTCCTATTTTTTAGTTCCAGTTTGATTTAACGTTAGAGCTGCTTTAAGCAATCAGCTGCTTGATTCCTTAACGTTTATTAAAAACAAAGATGACTTTGTTAGATCAATATTCGTATTTGACTGGTTTCGTTTGGCATTCGCTTTCAAAGCGTCTCGAGTTTCGGTAGCATAAGTACTTACATTCATCTCATCTGCCTAGCCTTTTCCCAAACTATCTTGGGGTCGGCTTCCTGTCTAACCGGACGCAGCTGAGTACCAGTATTTTACATGAAGCGACTGCCTATCTGACCTCCACAACCCAGTAACTGGGTAATACAATACCCCTTGGTAAGACTGGATGTCAGACTTTTTGGCTTCTGACTACTCGTAACGACTGTCAAAGATCTACAAATGACAGCCGGGACCAACGGCTTAACGTGCTTTCCGAGGCACGGAGGAAACTCGGTATGTAATTATGGTCACCCATCCACGGACCAACCTCGGCAAGCACGGCTTAACCTTAAAGATCGACCCGGGCGGCTGTTATTATTTATAAGTACTTACATTACTTTATCGAATTTTCCATTAACCTTATCATTGATAGAATGTTGCTTTATCTAGGCCTTCTGAACAAAGAAGATTTATCTACAGCAGTGTAAGAAAATGTTCAGACATAAACTTGGATACGATTTATTTACAGATACAGCCCCAGAGCTCCACTACACGTTTATAGAACAGGCGTTACATCCTGGACCTTCCTTGGCGCTGAACTGTGCGGCATCTGGCAGTCCTCCACCAAGATTCACCTGGTTGTTGGATGGTCAGGCCGTTGAAGAACACAATACACCACAGAGGTACTTTTACCTTCTTGAAGTATTTTTTTAGGTCAAAAAGGGATGTGTTGTTTTACAGGTCTTCCTGTCATGTCCTACTGTGGACGGAGGGTGATGGTGATGACGATGGCACAGGTTGTCACATCATTTCTGTACATTCTTTAACTAGCCTGCGATCCAAACAATGACGTACCATATCAATGTCGAGTAGAGAACAAAATGTGTGCGACATAGGACGCTAACATAAAGATTGAAGAAACAATTTGGGCAAGGGGTCGTATGTTGTGTCGTTCCAATTTTCGGAGTACGATTCCCGAGGGTTTTTAACTTTGGCTATTTTGGGTACGCAATTATACGAGCTATTATAGCTTCTGATATATGTTTTGATGCATATAATGATATTCCATGAGTTCCTTTCATATCAGTACATTATTAATTTTAGAGTTTGAAATCAGCATTCATAGTCACCAAGTCACTTTTCTCACAAAGAGGAGGCCTGGAGGCCTGCCTCAGTAGGGGACTGAGAACATAATAGGCTGACAAAGCTACAAATTCACGTTAAAATTTCGGCAGTTGTGGACACAGCTCTTTGATACAGAACATCATTATTACCTCTTAAATCTTTTACTTTCCATTCCCAGAAGTATATCCCAGTTCATGAACTCGAACGGAGACGTGGTGAGCTACATGAACCTGACATCAGTCCGGCCTGAGGACGGCGGCCGCTACACCTGCCAGGCGCACAACCCTAGGGGAGCCGTCGAACATTCCACAAGGCTCAATGTTTATGGTAAGTTTTCTAACATTCCAGTATTTTGCTGGTCTGCGCTGCTGGAGTTTCAAAGTGTTATCTTGTCCATTTTTGAAGTACGTTTAAGGAAGATGCGCTAAATATGCCCTAAAATGCTATCTCTTAACAGTTTCGTTGCCAAGTTCAAATATTCCATTTTAACTAGGATGCAAGTCACCTAATAGCTACGAGTAGGTACGTATAGCGATGACTCGGGAGGTGGGTTGTGGGCACACGAACGGATTATTATTCGACCTATAGGCTGGGTGCTTACCAACGAACGTTTTGAGTCAGTGTTGCCTCAAATGAAATGTTATGATTTCATGAAATAGAAGAGAACAGTGTAGTATGAACAATAGAGTTTTATTGAGGATTTTAGTGACACTTTCTCGGCTTTAAAAAGGGCAGTGTAATAAAGCATTTAGAGCGACTTTTCCGTCGTAAGTTTCTCTAAAACTTTATAATTGCAAGACGCTTGAAATAGGAAAGACTTGTCCGCTTTTCCAGGACCACCATCAATAAGGAACATCGGTCCCATCCGGGTGGTAGCCGGCGTCAACACCACCATCTACTGCCCATTCTCTGGATTTCCAATCAGGTTGATGGAGGTGCATTTGCTTAGTAAACTTATAAGTTTCATTTTTGTTTTGTTTTCGTAGTTCGATGTTAGATGACCTTGTATTTACCCTTCAAATTAGTTGTGGATGTTTCTTCTTTGTATTAATCTCTTGACCTATCTAAAAAATACTCTTATACAATTCTTTTAAAAAAATAGTTGCACTTAAACCCAAAATAGACCTAGTTGTAGATAAGTCTGGTATCAGATCAGCACCATCATATAATTACCAACCCTTACTTAACTACCTCCCAGTGAGATCCGATGGCAGCGTGGCGGTATGGACGTCAGTTCCACCGGAGGCCGTGCCTTATCAGGAGTGGGAGGAGAACTGCTGCTGTGGCCAGCGGAGCCTGCTGATGCTGGAGTATACTCCTGCAGAGTGACGTCTCCATCGGGGCAATACGCCCAGAAGGATGTTCAGATTTTTGTTAGAAGTAAGTGTTAGTCCCTTGACTTTATTTGGTATAACGCACATAGGCTACAGCTCTGGCAATTCAATCCAGTGTCTTTGAAACTTTTATACATTTTTACGTGTGTTGTCCAGTTGATGTTACAACACATTACACACAGTGTTTGATTTCAGATCCACCGAAAATAGCAGGATTTTCGTTTCCACTTGACTTAGTAGAGGGCAGTTCGATACAAGTATTATGTGGGATAACATCTGGTGACAAACCAGTTTACTTTTCCTGGCTCAAAGATGGGCAGCACATACCATCAGGCTTACAAGTAAGAGACTTCTTACTATGATAACACACACATCGATATTCTAACACTTAGTTCTCTAACTGACTTATTTCTTTTCATGTGACCTTAAACTCAAACTCAAAGCAATTATTTCAATTAAACCATTACAGGCACATTTGAAAGTAAAAAAAAAAAAAACTAAATAAAACGCGAAGCTACAGTCCCAGTCACAAGGCATAATAACTTGTGAAAGTACTGTAGTTGCCCATTCCGTAGCGTAGATCTCTATGGAGAAGAATGGGCAAGAAACTCCATGGACACTCTTTTAAATCAAATTGTGTTACAAAATCATGGTTACATCATTCATGTTAAGAATTACAAATACGTGAGAACGATCTAGAAATGCGGGCAAGTTAAGAGCGTCCAGAGTAAAAGATTAAATCAGTAATTAAAAAATAAAGTAATTGAAATAAATTAAAAAAATAAAGCAATTAAGGTTGTAGGAAGAGAACTAAAATTTTTCCTTCATATCATGATCTTGTTTACAGGTTCAAGAGAAGTCATTGGATGAGTTCAGTTTTCTTATATTCTCTCATGTGACTTCGAAACACAGCGGAGATTACACTTGTGTTGCGAGCAACTCGGCAGCTGAAGTCAATCATACTGCTAGGTTGGCTGTAAAAGGTAATGTGAAAAATTCCTTACTAATATCAAAGCTATCCGACATTGGTCATCGAAAAAAACTAGAATGCCAAAACATTTTATTACTGTTTTACTCTGGAACTCAAAACAATTAATAATCTCGGAAGATATCCCATAAGTGATATTATAAGTTCATTTTATTACATTGCAGTTGCGCCATCGTGGGTTTACGAGCCTCAAGACGTTTCAGCTCTTTTAGGGACTCAGATCTTGGTACATTGTTCTACTAAAGGATACCCAGAACCAAGGATCTCTTGGCTTAAAGGTCATGGTGAGTTTGCATTAAGAGCTATATCATCCATAATACTAACGATAACAATATAAACGGCTTCTGGTAACACTAAAATCGGCAATCTTTGAAAAAGCGTGGTGATTACTGGTCGTTTTCACTAGTAAGTAGTAGTCTTGTTTTGCTAGGTCACTGATATATGTCCAATCTCTCTCAGGATCTGGAGTAAGTGATTTCCGACCAGTATCAAACCTAGACCTTCAGTTCTCCATGCTACCCAACGGGTCTCTGAGCATAGCCCCAGCAGCCCATCATCACGAGGGACAATATATGTGCCGAGCCGAAAACGGGATCGGAAGGGGTCTTTCGAAAATTATTGCTGTTTCTGTCAATGGTAGGTAATAAGATTACTGTTCGATTTTTACATAAGTTCAAAATATTGATACTTTTAATGTTAAAAGACGTAAGCAATGATGTCAAGATTTATCTTTATTACATTTTGGACATATTATGGCGTGTATAAAATCATCGTGCATTGTTATTTCGAAAGCTGTATTATTTATTTTTCTTTTTTATACTCGATTTTTCAGTGTTGAGGCGCGGGACATATTATCGATTATATCTTTCTAGCTTGGCAGCGGGTGTCAGTCCATAACTTTATATTAATTAATCCCACTTTTCAGAGCCAGCTCATTTTGAGTTTTCGTCACGCAACATGACAGTCAAAAGAACTGCGCAAGCGACGCTACAGTGTGACGCCCGAGGAGACCCGCCCATACAACTGCAGTGGACGCATAATATGAAGAGAGTGGATCTAACAACTTACAGGTGAATATCATCTTTATTAAAGTATGTATTCAGTCGGATTCATTTTATTCTGTTTTGAACCACGCCCACAAGGCGTTTCAATATTAAATTGTTTCATACGACATCTGTAAGAAAATTCAAGTCTAATGGACTTTAAATGTTAATAAATCAATTGATTATCATTTTCAGGGTATCCGTATCAGAGAAACGGTCAGAAAGCGGCGTCAGCTCGCAGCTAAGTATAGCACACGCCGAGCGTCACGACTCAGGGGTGTATCGGTGTCGAGCAGAGAACGCTTACGGAAGAGACGAGCTACTAATATACCTTGCAGTTCAAGGTAATTTATATTATTGCTATCAATAGAATATTTCAGCACATGGCTGTATCGAGTATTTTCAGTGTGTACTGATACCCAATTTTCCATTGAGTCCTCGCAGTATTGAATGTAGCGATTGTTGTCTGACCTTATATTACCAAAAAGTCTTTTGTTTCTTAACTGAGGGGGTTATCATGTTTCAAATGCATCCATGTTTTTTCCTAGACATGTTTTAACATTTGGTCACATCAGTACGTTTCAAACGTGCGACGAAGTTCAAATAAATTAGAACAACTTATAGGTACCTAATACCGTGTCCTTATTATTTCTAAACCAGTTAAACGATTTCCGCAGAGTTCCCCGAAGCCCCGCTAGGTCTGCAAGTGTCACGTCGCTCGGGGCGCGGCGCGACGCTCTCGTGGCGGCGCGGGTACGACGGCAACGCGCGCGTGCTGCTGTACCGCCTGCAGTACCGGGTGGTGGGCGACGCGCGGAGACCGGATGCTGGGGACTGGGCCGAGGCGCCTACTAGAGATGTGCCCGCTGACAGGGTGCTGGTGAGGTGAGAACGAATGGACTTTAAAATCTGCGTAAACCGCAACCGCAACCATAACCGCTGCGTAATCTCCGTGGTCCTTTAAACTTTAAGCTAACTTGGAAAGCTGAACAAACCGTAAATACAAGTATGTTGTAATTCAAAAGCTGTAAAGACTTATTCAATTTTCTGGTTGATTAACTTGTGCCCGGTTGATGAAATTAGGTTTGCCCTGCATTGCTTCTATTACACTGAACTGAAACACTGGCGACATATAAAAGGTGTTGTTTTGCAACCTCGTCAATTCAAGGAGGTTACTATGCTAATTATTCTCGACCCGATTCAATAATAAAATGGGTAGGTATTTTTTTTTCTTCTTATTTACGGAAATAGGTAATGTGAACCACCCGTGTTTTAAATGCGGCCCGTCTTATACTATAACCACGCTTACACACATAGAAAAAATTTTAAACGTTTATTCGATAATTTCTTATTCCCTAAACCACGTTAAGGACACTGTAGTGCCTCGGGCATGTTCGCTGCCGCTCGTGTAGACTGCTTTTATGCAACTATGCGTAAGCGTAGCGCGTCCCTGGTGCGCAGGGTGCGCGGCAGCCCCAACAGCGTACTGATGATGATAGCCGACAGGCTCGACTGTCCATACATACGACGCTGCAGTGACTTGCACGTCACCTGCAGTCGTCGGCTGTCTACATAAATTGTGACAGGTGTAATGTTGATTTCTTATTTTAGTTTGTATTTTGTATGGTTAATTGTGTGTCGTGTATTATTTTTTATTATTGAATTTTTGTGTATTTTTATGTACTGAATGATGAGTCCTTGTCACTTTAATAAATAAATGAAATTAATAATTAATTAAGGGAGTTATTCAGAAATACTGACAAATATATGCAACAAAAAAAAACAGTGTCACGGCTGTCATTTGTAGATCTTTGACAGTCGTTACGAGTAGTCAGAAGCTAAAAGTCTGACATCCAGTGTTACCAAGAGGTATCGTATTACCCAGTTACTGGATTGAGGAGGTCAGATAGGCAGTCACTTCATGTAAGATACTGGTACTCAGCTGCATCCGGTTAGACTGGAAGCCGACCCCAAGATAGTTTGGGAAAAGGCTAGGTAGATGATGTTGTGACAACATCCTGAATTTTGACGAGGATGCACAACAACATCTTGTATGTTGGTGTATGAGTTGTATAATTAACCTTTCGTGGATTACAGCCATTATTTTATGTTATGGTTGGTTGATTAAACCATGAATCAACACTATTGTGATCAATTTACCTATGTCGGTCGATCAAGAAATATACACGTTGAAACAGTCTATAAAGATTAAGTTCATTTCTCGACCAAACCTTCGCGACAGATGTCTTACTTAGATAATAATCTATTACAGACAAGACCCGGACGCGGTAACTACGGAAGTGCACCTAGAATACCGAGTGGAAGGTCTCCGACCTGCTACTGCGTATGCTTTGAGACTCGCCGCGGTTAACGCTATCGGCGACAGTGATTACTCTGATCCCGTCATCGTTCAAACTATGGAAGAAGGTAAGAAGTACAGACTTAGCCAGATTTGCGTGTGTTCTGATCAACATCTCTTGTCTCATTATTGTTTGATAGAACTAACTAGAAGTACTTTTTTGCAGCTCCATCTGAACCTCCCCACAATGTTCAAGTGCAAGCTACTGCTCCAGGAGAATTGCTCGTCAAATGGCAGGTGAAATGTTTATTCCTAGTCTAATGAAGATGATGATTGCTGTGCCCGACAGGGTCCATAATTGGGTCCATCATTTTCTTTTATTGTGTATATCATGATGATTGATGCTTCTAATAAAATGTTACATCTCCGTGAAAATTACCGTGTAATAACTTAATCTGTCAAGAGCAGAGAGGTTGTGAAGGGACTGTAGTTTTTTTTTTTTTAATTGACTTTGACTGGTGCATTTGAAAGAAATGCTTTGTATTGGTGCAATGTCTCTAATAATAACACAAATTTTCAAAGGTTTATCCAATCAAAACAACAATTCATTACAACACAGGCGCCACCCCAAGAGTCGTGGAACGGCGAACTCCTTGGCTACGTAGTGACCTGGCACGAGGTGTCCCCCGGCGCGGACAACCAGACGGCGGCGCTCACGGCGGCGGGCTGGGGCGCGTCGCACGCGGCGCTGGTGGCGCTGCGCACGCATGCGCAGTACGAGCTGCGCGTGCGCGCTTTCAACGCCGTCGGCGCCGGTCCGCCCTGCGCGCCTCTCACTGCTACCACGCTCGAAGGAGGTCAGATTACATGTTATGGTATATTCAAATTTTCACGGCCCATAACGTTTTAGGGGTTGCGTGTTACAAAAAATATTTTTTTAAATTTTATTCCTCTCTTTTAGCTCCGGAAGCCGCACCGGAACGGGTCCGTTGCGAGCCACTGTCAGCACAGTCGGTTCGTGTCTGGTGGGAACCTCCGCCACCTGTGCTACGAGGGGGAGTGCTGCTTGGATACGAAGTACTTTATGAGGTGCGTTAAAAGTTAATAGCTATAACTTACATTACCCGGGCGTTATTACGGCTTGAAGAAGTGCATAATGAATGAGTGTCAGAACTATGAGTGTTGGGAGACGTAACTTAACACAGCTGATTAGTTTCTTCTTTCGATGTGCTATAGAACGCACTACGTACTGTCCATAAATCGCAATCGTCCTCGATTCAATACTTGAAGTTTTTGTTTCAAAACTATTGATAAAACACTTGCAAATTGTTACTATATACCCACTCCACAGACCGTCGACGAGCTTGAAAGTCAAGTGGAGACCCGTCGCTCAGGCGGAATGGAGACTGTCCTACAGGCATTACAAAGAGCTGCAAACTACAGCATAGCAGTGCGAGCCAGAACTGCCGCTGGAACGGGGCCTACCTCTGAACCGGTTTATTGCGTCACACACGAAGATAGTGAGTACCTATTGAACTGATCCCAATGCATGATATTAAGAACTGTCCAGTTGGCTATCACAATAAAGGTTAATTATTTCTAATACAAAGGTGTGGCATAAACGTTAATTGCTAAACGATCACTTTCATTCTTCAAAACGAAAGTAGTGAACTGTTGCTATTCGTGTCTACCTACCACGATTTCTAGAACGATTTCCATTAGAAGGAAATTCTTTAAAGTGAACAACCCAATCATCTCAATTGTTATTTCTGTACGTATAATTAAGGTACTCTTCAGTAGACAGTATCTAAAAGTTAATATGTATTATAAATATTTCAGTACCGGGAGCTCCGATGGACATAAAAGCGGTAGCGAGCTCTGAAGAAACCGTGGTCGTGAGTTGGCTGGCACCGCTACAGAAAAACGGCAAAATCAAGCACTACACTGTATACAATAGACCACAGCGGTTGGTATTTCATAGTGATAATGACATTTATTTAGTCTTGGGATATCTCTTAACCGACTACAAAGTCAGGTGGGCGGCCGCTGCAGGTATATCTAAGCATGTTGGGAATCTCCAATGATACTAAGTGTGCCTGCGAAGCAATATCACAAACGATGCCCATCTCTTGTCCTCCTCTTTATGCCACTCTATCTACACTTAAGCGATCTATCTGAAGCCAATGCTAATGCTCTCGATTTTGTCGAATTGTGAATCTATCGACATAGAAAAAACATAGACAGGCGTGCCGCAAGAGTATTAAAATTAACCTATACTACACGATTTTACTTGCTTGAAAATTACAACTATTCTGACAATTTTACAATGTGTTCATGAATCCTTCACGGCCGTCAATCAAGCACTCTGTCCATGAAACTCAGTAATTCTTTGGGGTGAAAAATTATGTTTTATGGTAGCACTCAATCTAACGCACAACATTTTGTGCATCAGCACAAAGTTGTGCGTTGCGAGCGTAGTACGAGTGTATGTGATTATTTTACTAACTCGTAGTACGAGTGCTTACTACGAGTTAGTAAAATAAGAACATTAAAAATTTGTCTTCAAATAAAAGTTGGAACTTTTTAGTAAGACCCACAATAAAAAAAAATGTTACAAAAAAATATCATAACAGTGCCTTGTGGCTCCGCTTTGTGTCTTTAATCACCAATTATAGAAACTCTTTTACTTATCAAATAGAACAGGCCAGCACTCTCAAATGATGGTTCTCCACAAAGACGAGGAGGAAGAGTACCAGGTGGAAGTACGAGGTCTTCAGGAGCATCAAGTGTACGAGTTCTGGGTGACGGCAGCCACTGCTTCTGGCGAAGGAGAGATGAGTGCTATTGTGGCGAGGAAACCGAATGCTAGAGGTGAGATTCTTTATGCTAAATAATAACAACCACACGGATCAATATTACCGAAATCAATATTACAATGCTTACCGAAATCGGTAGAGAGGTGACCATGTATTATTACACACAGAGCCTCAAGACTCAGAAAGCACGTTAATCCTCGATCTCGGCTATCCTTTAAATGTATGTCGGATCCGGTCATTAGTACACACAGAAAATGAATCTGCAAGCGTGCCAAAGGTGGCATCACGCGACCTACTTACTAATCTACACACACCTAAGCGCGCTTCCATAGAGTCGTGATGTTTTGGAGCTGACAGCAACGAAGACGATGAGTGTCTGATCACGGTGGAGTCAAGACGTCCCGGAACTGTACCCCGATTCATGTGTTACTGTGTTATTGTGTTGGATTGTAATTTCAAGTAATTTGTTAGTCCGACAAAAGCAGTGTACCCTATGTAGTGTGCGTTTCATAGCACGAAACCCATGTTCTGCCCACATGATAACTGAGTCTAACGAGGAATAAATCATAACAATACGATATGCAGATCTTTAACAGTCATAACGAGTACCCAGTCTTACCAAAGATGTCATGATGATGACAATACGCATGACATGATAAACAGAATCGCATTGCAGGTTTCCATGAATAAAATATTTACATTTTGTGTATTTTTCAGCTCCAGCAAAAATAACCTCGTTCGGTCGTCGACTGGAGGCGAAGGCTGGCAGCCGCGCGCGCGTGTGGTGCGGCGCAGCGGGCGCGCCGCCGCCGCACCGCGCCTGGGCGCGCCGCCGGCCCGCGCCGCCGCTGGCGCATGATAACAACTACGTCATCGATGGACCCTACCTAATCATACTGAGTGAGTATCATCATACTGGGATAGATCAGTACGATACCTATACTTTCTCGTATTGTCAAAAATGATCAAATTGATTATTATAGATAACTAATGAATACAATCAAACAAAACCAGTCTCATTCTGGGCGCAAACATCTTAGGTCGTGCGTTGATACTGTGGTGGTCTTTGACACACGCCCAACAAATTTCAGAGGTAGACCGTGGTTCAGCGGACAATTACACATGCACGGTGCGCAACCCATGGGGCGAAGAGCGAGCCAGCTGGGAATTGAGAGTGTTGGGGACACCGTCACGACCACAGCTTAGACTAGCTGCTGCTGCACCAGCGAGGTTACATCTGGTGTGGGAGAAGCCGCATACTGGAGGGTCTAGTTTACACGGTAACATTGATTTTATATTATGTAATTTGGCTTAAAGTAATACTAACACACAGAATTTGTGCACTACAGATCCTGCAGCATGTACATAAATGCATGCAGGTTACAAGAAACAATGAACGCATAATGTTGTTCTTTTTAGCGATAGCTGCCTTATTTATCTAACAATCACAATACCTTTCCCATTCTTAATATCTCTTTCTTCGTTAAGTCAGAAGCAGTCCCTTCAAAGTTTTTTTTTTTAATCTTCAGGTTACTTAGTTGAACACTCCCGCTCCGATGACGTCAAATGGCACACGACACGATTACCAGCTGATACGCGAACGCACACCCTGGAGCGGTTGGCTTGTGGGACGCTGTACAAAGTGAGGCTGACTGCGTACAACGCGGTAGGATCATCACCACCCAGTGACGAACTAGTCGTTTCTACTAAAGGAGGACGTAAGGAGAATTTATTGTAATGTAGATTTTCAATTATTTATTATTAAAAATTATTACTTTATTATTTAATTAAATTTATTTTTCATTTAATTTTTAAATTTAATTGTGGACATTTCATTTGACATAAATGTTTGTATTAATTTAATTTTAATATTTTTTTTTATTTTGAGGTTTTTTAGTCGTAATGTGGCGTGTTTCTGTCTCTGATTTGATTAACTATTACTAACATTATTTTAAGGTTTACTAAAACTAAGACTTAAGTATACTAACCAAATGTTATGGATAAAAAAATCTGAAATAAATGAATTGAATATAACATCGAACTAACAAAAATCTAACGACCTAATCAAGGTCACACGTACTCAGTGCACAGCGTATTCAAATTTCTCTTTGCTTTGCCGAAACGTTTCTGAAGTATATTTTCTTAATTTTACAGCTTCAAAAGCTTCTCCAGAGAAGGACCTGATAACGACCAACAGTTCATGTGTCCGCCTAAACCTACTGACCTGGGACAGCAATGGTTGTCCTCTCACCCAGTTCGCAGTCTCTGTGAGGAGTTTCGAGGAGTCCTCATGGATCACCCAGACGGTATCACCCGCAGCCCAGCCAACTGTCCTGTGTGGGTTGGCGGTGGCCACGTGGTACCATTTAAAGGTGGTCGCTACCAGTGCCGCGGGAACCACATTGGGGAATTATTATTTCTCAACTTTGACGGAGGCTGGAGGTGCGTTTATTGTTGATTTAGAATAAAATCTACAGCTTGGCTCTTTGCTTTCTAAATGTAATATTCAAAATATTAGACTACACCTATGTAAATAATATTCTGGACATAATAAGCCAACTGAAGCATACATACTTGTTTCATTCTTACTGTCTGCTAGCTCCAATACCTTTGTCTAAACATTCCAGAAAGAATACCAGCACCAGCCCACTTCCCTCCTGGTGGCGAGGAGGGTGAAGAGCGAGCGACTGCAGTGTTGGCTGCAGCCGCTTGTGGACTTTTCGCTGCGCTTCTGTTGTTGGCAGCTATTGCTTACAAACGGAGGTAAAACTTCTTAAAGTTATGGAATAGTATCAGCGCATTATCTGACAGTGTTTTAAGCAGCATCTGAGAATTTGCCCGTAGAGGTATGACCAAATCTTTACTTTGTAATAAACAAATCGTTAGAGGTCTTCAACGTCGCAGGTTTAACTATGATTACCTATTCAAAGAAGTATTGTTAAATATACATTCCGTAAGATGTAATTTTTGGATGTAGAAATCCAATTTGTAATGTTCTTATCTGTTATGTTTTCAGTCCTTCAACAACATGCTTCAGAAAAGGATACGAGCAGGGAGATATCTCAGAAGAGGAAGAGAAGTCTGTTGAGAAGAGAGATAACAGACGGAATTGCCAGCAGGTGTACACTTCGTCACCTATCAAGCATCCTATCGGGAAGAAGGACCAGCAAGGTATTTTCATCTTTTCTTGATCTCTAATTTAGGCATAGAGAGAAGGGAGGCCTAAAGCCAGCAATGGATCAATCTTGGCTGTAATGATGATAATATGATTTCTACCAGAAAAAAATAGTGCGTGGAGTCCCTCCGCGCGGAAGTAGTAAAACTTCGGGTACGTATATCGAAGATTAAAATACCTACGCTTAAAATATCAATATTCAAAACATCGAAAATTTAAATATCGATTGTTTCAAAATGTCGAAAATTGTTATACCTACGCTTAAAACGTCGAAGATTGAAATGCCGAGTTATTAAAATTTCGAATGATTCAAAATATCGAATGACATTATGCCTAATTTCAAAATATCAACATTTAGTAAGTTAATAATATCTACGTTAAAAATACCAACTAGTTATGTTTTCGATTATTCAATAAAGGAAGAAGAAGGATTTTTTGTTTAATATTTTGTATTATTGTCACTGATTATATTGTACATTTGCGTACAAATGTGTTTTATTTTGGGTTTTTTTTATTATGTAAAAATAATTAAAGTACATGAGGTTTTCCTTGCTTTTTTAAAAGCTTTTTTTTAACCACCTTGTAACTGATTACCATCTAGCAAACAAGCATGCAGCAATCATGCAACATGCAAGCAAGCTTGGTTTCTGTCACGGCTCCGGTGCTGCAAGGCTCCGGCAGTCCCACGCGAGCTTAACGTCGCAGATGGTCTAAACGCTCACCACCGCAGCTTCGGCTTGTTGGCCTTGCCTTTGCCTTGGCTTTGCCGGCCAGCCTCAGCTGCGGCGACGGGTATTAAAACCACCTGCTCCTCAGCTTGCGGGCTGCCTCGCCCCTCCGCGCCTACGCGATTCTAAAATACACTCTAAGGGTAGGGCAGACAAGACTACGTGTAGTCGGTTTTGCAGCGATACGTTTCTGTCACTAACTTTAGTAGCACAACATATTATTGACTTTCAAGAAAATATTTTAATTTAAAGACCTGCTTTATATGGTTGTACACTGGACACTGATTTTAATGGATAAAATAGGTTGAAATTGTTCCAAAACCGAATTGGAGCACCCCGAATTTACGTAGTCTTTTGGCTGTTATATAAAAATCCGGAGGCGCGAAGGGAGGGCAACCCCCGCCCGCTGTAACAAAGCTGCGGAGGTGAACATGGGTGCCTATCCTTTGTTACGCAAGGGCGAAGGGGTTGCACTTCCCGTAGCGCCGGAGACGTTGCAGAAGCAACCTTTTCCCACTCATACTACTTATATAATTTAATCGATATTTTAACTTGTACGTATTTTTATTTTATACTTTTTTTTTTAATGAATGTATTATTTAGTTTTTATTTTAATTATTTATTTATTATTAAATGTTGAATATTAACCCATTTTTACACGTAGGCATATTAAGTTTCGATGTTCGAATGATATATGTATCCATCGATATTTAGGACGTTCGATAATCTGTATTTCGATATTTGGATCTTTCGATGAAACTTTTGTAGATATTTAGATTTTAGATATATTGGACGTAGGTTATTTAACCATTTGATAATATGAACTTTCGTTATTTTAATTTTCGGTTTTATGGCCGTTCGATATTTCCATTTTCGATGTTTTGAACATCTATATTTTAACAGTAGGTATTTTAATCTTCGATATTCAAATACGTACCCGAAACTTCGTAATAGTACACATGCGTTCGAGTGCCACGTATTCACTCTCGCTCTGTCTCTTTCTATTCTCTCTCCACGGTAGCGTTAAACGTTTAACGCAAACTTGTTGGAAGTCGCATAAGAAGTTTCACTTCAAAAAATTTGTACAAACAGAAGGGATGAATTAGCACCAAAAACTCGTTGATGGCATTACTGTTCTGCTTCCAGAAATGTACGAGATAAGTCCATACGCGACGTTCAGCATGTCGGGCGGCGCGACGGGCGCGGGCGCGGGCGCGGGCGGCGCGGCGGGGGAGGAGGGCGCGGCGGCGGGCACGCTGCGCACGTTCGGGCGCGCCGAGCCGCCGCCACTGCAGGCGGCTCCCCCCCGCGCGCACGCTCACCACCACCTGCAGCACGAGCACGCGGGTCGGTGCTGCTGTACAGTCTGTTGTCAAAATTATCTGACCCACTCTAAAAACAAACGAGTTTGGACCCTCTGTCAGTAACATTAAGGTTTATTCAATATATATGAGCTTGTCAGACACGTTGCTCAAGGAATCAATGACCAAATACAATAAAAATACAGATACGCAAATTTAATCTTTAACACGTAACGTTAAGGTAAACCCACCCAACATTGTCGGAGCAACCGGCATTAAATATTATTTTGTTAGGCTATTTTAATCATTATCTCGTTGACAATAAAGTTGAAAAGCTTTTAAGTCACACTATACAATTAGAACCTCAATCTTTAATTTCGCATATTCTCTTCAAGTTCTTGAGGCTTAGCGGTTTGATGCAGGGTTGGCGAAGAAAAACCTGTGGATTCGAAAACACAGTCCTTCTAGAAGTCATTAGAATCATCAGTCATTTTAGAAGTTTCTTTTTTAATTTGTTTTCATTTCTACAATATTGTTTGCATTATTCAAGAATTACCATTAAGATTTTGCCTAATAAATTTTCTTGTAAACAGGTGGGTAAATTAAAAAAAACTTTTAATAATGAATACGATTTTTTTTTTCAACTACCCACTTATTACAAGTTATGCGAAAATATTACCATTTTAGAAAGTTTATATTTGAAGATTATCCATCTATAGTTCTTTACAATAATACAAGAAATAGTTTTGCAATAAATTCTAAATTGAAGCAAAATAATAACTTCGTCGCAGGATTTGATCTCGCAACTTGTTTTTCTCAGTCTTATACACAGACCACATTTTTCACAACTGCTTAAAGCTTTAGGTTCAACAGTTTATTTTATTATATTTTCGTACAATATTTACGGTTCTTCCATCCCACAGATGAATACACACTGTCCCGTGCAATGACGCTAATGGTGCGTCGCTCGGAGTCCGACTCAGACTCGAGCGGGTCGCCGTGCGCCGAGTGCAACTCCAGCGTGTCCTACAGGATGCCCGTCACGCCGGGGAAAGGTATTTCAATGTCTTTTGATCCATGCTCTAATTTCAATAATGTCTTCAGGGCAAATCTTTAAATTCCTCCACTGTTCTCGTTCTGTTCTACTTCTTCCCAGTTCTAGAAGGCCATTTATTTTCTTTCTTATATTTTTCTTTTCTTTATGCTTCTTCTTAGACTACAACGCACTTTCAGAAGGCATTCGTTAGGGCACAATCCTAGCTTTCACAAACTTTACAGATGTCAAAATCTGCTTTGAAAGATACACATATCTTTGCTAACCAAACTCTTGAGAAAGAAAACTTAAAATAAAAAGGTTCCAACCTTTTTTTGTGAAGTTCAATTAGGAAATTTAATAAAAAGCAGTCATTCCAGACGAGCTTTTCCGCGCGGTGACGGACTCAAGCGCGGAATCAGCGGCGGACGCGCGCTCCGTGTCGCAGCGTCCGCACGACAAGTCGCGGCGGCGACCGCGGCGACACCACACGCCCACATCGTCTAGGTAAACTCAACATTAGGTAAACCAATTTCTGAGTAGGTATAGGTTTTTTTTATTTATCTTCTCTTTTCTGATGCCACTTTCCCACAAAATGACATAATTTGATAATACCCTATTGTGCACTCCATAAAGACAGAAGCTAAACTTTCTGATCTTTATGAGCCATGCTCGTGGGCCAAAATATTATCTAAGCACCACAAGTTTCGCCATCTATCGAATAAAACATATATCATCTTAAGCGAGCATCCTCCAGGTCGCTTTACTTCAGTTTTTGCTATCATTACATGGCGTTGCGGGGTGTGTCTTACTGAGTAGTTAAGTGTACAACGGGCTACTAGATGGCGCTGTTTTATTTTCCCAGATACCAGCAACGGCAGGAACAAGAGAGAAGAGATTTTACGATACACGTATAATTACGACGACAATAAAGACTGCTACAAGCGAAATACTATTAAATTGTTACCTAGCTAATTTATCGTCTTAGCTTTAAGAGATTTTAACACAAAAAATAAAAATGTAAATATTTTAGGATGTTTTGTACTATGAAAAAAAGATTAAAAAAAAAGATTATTTGACAAAAGATTACGGCCTATTTGGTATTACTAAAATTCATTTTAAAAACCATTTGAAACGAAGCGTTTCTTTGAAACTCTCACTTTTATAGTAAATTCATAGTAGGTGAAATTAATTCATACACTTTAACAATAGTTATTGAATATTAAACAAACCCTGAATCATATCTGACGGAATGTAAAAAGTAGAACATAGATTTATAATATAACGTCAATAAAAATAAGTACAAGAAGATTTTATTGTTAGTGTTAAAAGATGAGAAAATGCGATTTTCCCGTTAATTACTGGGCTCGATAGATGGCGTTGTTTTACATTTTAAAATGGTTTCATGTGCTCATCGTGTTTTGTATTATTTAATATTTGTAAGATGCTCAAGTGTAATAAAGTTAACATTGTATACTTGTATTATGAATTTTATACCTTTAACCCGCTGATGGTATTGTACTATATTTTTTTAATTTTTAGAACAAGAACGATGAGGTTTTGCTGCATCGTAATTTTTTATTTTTTTTTATTTAATCGAAAATGGTACAGAGTTTTATTTTTATTTAACACCTGCCAAACTGCAAAGCAATTTGTCGGCAGTAGGTTCTGCAAGGATTCGGATTTTGCACGAGTCTTTGCTAAAAATAAACACAATAATTAACTAGATTAACTCTAATTTATGACTAAGACGAAGACTCTGTATGTGAATACGGAGTAGCTACCCACACAACCACAGATTCCACAACCTCAGCTAAATAAACTCATACATGAATAAAACAATGTGCCAAATAATTTATATTAGTTAAGAATGTTACAACAATTAGTTATACTCTGTCAACGAAAAATATCTTTAATTATGTACAGTATTCATAATTAATCCTTTCCCAAAACTTTGTATGAAGTTTTGTTTTGAGCAAAATTTTACGCTATTATACAAAATTAAATCGAACCATGTATTCAGATATTTATAGTAATTAGTATCACTGAATTTGTTTTATACTCTTGTAATAATTGATCTGTAGGCTAACAATAGTAATAGCAATAACCAAACTCTTATGTTAACCGTCACTGCCTACGTGTTTGCTAATGTAAATATTTAAAAGGAAATGAAAAATAAAATCGATTGATTCGTGAGTCTGCTTTTTTTTATTTCACCCGCCCCATCAAAAACCTTTTTCTTTCTAAAATACACCTGCAGTACGTCTATGCTTTTCCTTGATTTTCTGAGTTAGTCGGTGGGACCATCCGCTTGGTTGAAACCTCGCCCAAAGTTGTGGGTTCGAATCCAGGAACGTACTAATTTGACTTTTTAAATTTATATGTAGATTAATAAATTAACCTATAAGGTTATAGGTTAATTTTGGACATCACTGAGAAACATCGTGAAGAAACTTTTTTTTTTTTTGCGGATGGGAAATCATCAAATGACTTCTCCCGCTCTGGGCGGAGCGGGAGGGAGTGTCAGACTTGTACTGACTAAAACCCACCAAGGTTCCTTCTTCGCCCTTTGTGTTCCAGGGCCGCGGTATCTCTTTCGAACAACCCGCAGCCCTGGCAGGCATCGGCCCTTTCGGACCCCTTCCGGTTTGCTGACATCTCCTTGAGGCGCGCGTGGAACACGTACGCGCCGTCGACACGGCCTGTCGTCATGAGACGGACGGACGGTGAGCTAGCCCATTACTCACCGTCCACAGGCTCGCGCCTACGGTGGCCGGGGGCCACTGGTTGCCCCCCGACGCCCGGGGCGTCTCCCCGGCGGCTGGGACGTGAGGTTCTCTCCCTCTCACGTTCCACCACCTCCTTCCCTTCGCTAGCATGACTGCTTCGCAGAAGGAGGCGACGGCTTCCCATTCCCTCTCCCACCGGACCATGGATTGAACCAGGGCCGGATGCGAGAGGTCAACGCCGCCAATCGCCGCTACGAGGACACGGCGGTGCTCAGACCAAGCGGGGCAGAGCTCCACGGTGTGCTCCATCGTGTCCTCCGGCCGATCCTCGCAATGGTAACACCCGGGCGTTTCCTCCCGCCCGATTCCCCTCCCGCCCGATTCGGTGCAAAACCTCCCGAAACAACCGTGTCCGGTGAGGACCTGCGTCAGGCGGAAGGTGAGGGCGCCGTGCCGCCTCTCTAGCCACTCCTCAAAGAGGGGACTTATCGCCACTATTGTGGCGTGCCCTGCACGTGGTTGCGACAGTCGCTGTCTCCATGTCGCCATGAGATCGTGCCGGAGGTCTGTCCGCTGAGCGACAATTTGCCGCGGCAGCAGAGTTTCCTGCCTCCGCGCGCCATTCATGCAGGCGCGCGAGGACCATCGCCTCCAGATCCCATGGCGATCGTGAGGAAACTTGGACTTAGAATTATGAATATGAATATGTAATCGCCAATCTCCCATAGAAAGTGCGGTGATCAATGGTCACGCCTTCTCTGTATGAGAAAAGGAATTATCATGTTTTTTTTTGTTCTTTTCTCTATAAGATTCCCGAACAACTTAATAAAACACACAACACTTCAGGCCAAACATAATATCGTCTGCCAAGACACAAATGTCGCTGACAAACTATTCTTGGTAATACCATAACGGTTACTGTTGATAAACGAGATCTGTAAACGTAACATAGCAGTAGCGTTGGCCATCCAAGTCTGTCAAATTCATGTCAAATCCGCATAAATCAAATTACAAGTTCGTGCTTTAAGCCAGATAACGTGATAAATAAAGTTTATAGATTTCAGTTTTAGCCCAAGATTAGAGAGCGTTGTGGAGAATTTTCTTACACCATAATCATAATACAACTTACTTATTCTTCTGAATTTCCTGATCCTCTCATAAGAATAGATGAGACAATAAATTATAACAAAAGATAAACAAGGCAATAAGTATTTTTTTTGCAATATTTACTAAGACTGACGTGAACGGGCGCTATCAGTTGTGCCTGGTCATCTCTTAGTTGCCACGGCTTATTTCGAACTAATTATTTTATTTTTTTATTGTCTTTTTTTTTTATTTCACTATGGACACTTTTATCGTGCACGTCTTGCTACATCGTTCTCACATAATATACCATCTCAACATGAATGATGTAACCAAGGTTTTGTAACAAGATTCTGATTTAAAAGAGTGTCCATGGAGTTTCTTGCCCATTCTTCTCCATAGAGATACGCTTTGGAATGGGCAACTACAGTACTTTCACAGTTATTATGTCTTGTGACTGGGACTGTAGCTTCATTTTTATTGTTGTTTGACTATTCAAAAGTGCCTGTAATTGGCTTACTTGAAATAAATTATTTTGATTGATTTGATTTGATTTGACTACTTCACACTGGTTAAGCCGTGCTTGCCGAGGTGGGTCCGTGTATGGGTGACCATTATTACATACCGAGTTTCCTCCGTGCCTCGGAAACCACGTTAAGCCGTTGGTCCCGGCTGTCATTTGTAGATCTTTGACAGTCGTTACGAGTAGTCAGAAGCCAAAAGTCTGACATCCAGTCTTACCAGGGGTATCGTATTAACCAGTTACTGGGTTGTGGAGGTCAGATAGGCAGTTGCTTCATGTAAAATAGCACTTCCGTGTGTCGACCTCACGTTATACACTCAAATAATAGTACTCAGCTGCGTCCGGATAGACTGGAAGCCGACCCCAGGATAGTTTGGGAAAAGGCTAAGCCGATGGTGACTAAGACTTCTTCACAGTAACTCGTTCCATAACAACATTAAGTAGTTCACAACATAATGTCCCCTCTTCTATCAGTAGTTTTGTTGGCATGCTATGTTAGCTGGCACTTGGCATTTAAGTGTGGCTCCTAGCACTAAGATGTTTCAATTCCCTGCCTGGCAATCTGCCATTCCATTATTATCTACACTATCGTTGGCGATCATTGTAAGGAATTGAGAACATGGCTGTTATATGTTACGGGTTTAAAATTATGTGTCGAGGATTAAGTGTTTTGTTTAAAGTTTTCCGGAGCTACTGTAAATTTTCAATGAATTAATGACTTTTTAGTCGGTTAGTGTCCAGTGTAGATTAGACTTCTTAATGGTGAATACAATGTCGAGAGTATATTATAGACTAGCGACTGTCAATAACACCTTACTTCAATTAGGTCATCATCATCATCATCATATTTATTCATCAAACAATTTACATTGTGTTCGAATTTTACATAATAATTACATTTCAAATCATAACAAAACAAAGAAGCAATAATTCAATAGAAAACAAACAAAAATAATTTAAAAAAAGATCAAAGATTAGTGGACGTATAGAAAAAAATCTCTTAGCTTGGTCTCGCGTATTGGTTTTATGAGACGACTATTAAACGAATTTCGAAAAATCTGTTGCAGTAAGAAGCCGAAGCAGATACATAACTACAATTAGGATCTGCACAGTTAACATTATGAGAAGACTTTTTAGTAGGCACATATTATGTAATTTAGTCGTTAACAACTATATATTTTTGGACTTTTGGACTGGAGATTTTACTGAATACTTTTGACACCGAATATTTAGAAGTCAATTTTCTTCTCTCTCACGCTCCTTGTGTTATACTTCATTTATTTATACTAATTTACTACATTTTGTACTCCACAACTCCACGGGATATACGGTCTTATATAACCGAAGAACGTGGCATTCGATATGCCGTCAATAATGTACGGACCTTCCTATCCAGAGCGTTTAGTTCTGTTTGAGTCAATTTGAGTACGCCGATAGAGTACATCAAAACCGGTATGACCAAACTGTTGAAGGCACGCCCGTTATTTCCGCCTGATAAAAGACCATTAAATACTTTTGGCTAAAGAACTGCTCCTTCAACGATTACTTGAAGCAGCATTGATGCCCAGCGCTTCAGACATACCCAAATAGTTGTTGGTTTCGGTTGCTGAGAAGGATTTAAGATTTATGGAAGCTGAGAGCTGGGTGTTCCTACAGATTCCACAATATCCCCTCGTTTTACACGCATGACCGCACATTTTTCCGCACCAAATTCCATCCTGATGGCGCTACTGAAGGTCTTAGTTACCTTCAGTTACCTGTTTTACTTATTTTTAGAAAATACTTTTTAACCTGTTACTATAAAAGTGTTCTAACCCTATCAAATACTCAACTTTCATATCTACGGGCCTGATTGCTAACTAGGAACTTGATCAGTCTTACTTGTATTTAAATTATTTATTTCTTGTAAATATGTTTTAAAAATACATCCATACACAATAAGTTCATAACTGATTAGTGAGTCAGCGAGTGCGTAACAAACAATCAATACTTCCCAAGTACAAAACTCTGTCTATTAAAAATGTTAGTTACTTGAGTTGTTCAATTAAAATTTCTATCGATGCTGAGACCTAAATATTTAAATGAGCTCATAATACTCCAATTTTACGTACTTGCAATTAATCTTGTTATCATGAAAGCATTCGTACGAATGCTAATAGATGTTGCCAAGCATCACTTTACTAACAAACAGTGGTGTGCCTCCAATGAAACGGGGGCAAAGCCCAACTAGACAACTGACGATATTGGGGTAAAAAATAAGTTTCGCTGCCTGTTCTGATATTGGTTTTCAAAGCTGTTTTATTTTCCAATTATTTAAATGTACCTAAATATAAAAATACAAACAGTGGTTAATATAAAAAAATACTGCGCATTTTATATCTTGTCACAAAATAACAACTATTTCAATATCTTGATTTATAGTCAGTGTCAAGTAAATGATACAAGAGTCATCTATTGAATTAAATTTAACAACTGAACTCTTCGTGTCAATTCGTAATTATTTCTCTCGCTCTCTACAGTCGCTATTGGCAAAATTTTAAAAACACCGATAGATGGCGCACAAACAATAAATTGGTTTCTAACTACGAAAGTATTGAAAATATTTGTAACTTCCCGCGACTTCGTTAGGGTGGAAATTTTTAATGTTTTTCAGGCATAAATTATAACTACATATAACCTTTCTCATGAATCATTCTGTAGGTATATTAATGAAAAACGCATCAACATTCTTGCGTAGGTACAGACGGCGGGAAGTGAATTTGTTTTAAACTATGTAAAGATTACTCACAACGTAAACAGCCATAATTCTTCATTTTTGTTTTTTTACCACGAACAGATGACAAACAACAAAACAAAGCACATAGACACTCACACATTTACCTTGCACAGTAACGATTTCACACACTTAAAATCCTTCACAAGAAACAATTTGAATGCTTTTATGAATTCAAAACAAAAATGAATCACTTCCAAACAAAGTTAATTACTATAAAACTAATCGCAAAACTTTAAAATACAAGAAAGTACATAAATAATATCACAAAAAAAGATGCACCAGTAATCGCTCAAAACAAATAGGTAAGTATGAACTAATTTGAAATCGTTTTACTTTCTATGGAAATTCGCGCTACGCGCAGGTCTTTGCGCCGCTTGCCCGTTCATTCTTGGCGCCAACACACATTCACTCTCTCAAACTTACACTGACATACACGCACACATTCAAAGAAAAGCCCAGCTTTTAACTCCATACAATTTTTCAAATTAAATACCTAATAATGTTATCAAGACAGAGTCATTTTACTAGCAAAGACAGAGAGGTCCGACAAGCCAAATACAGAAGCCAGTGAGTGCGAGTGGGAGCATCCGAACGAACATTGACTGTAGGGTCCGACCATAGCGAACTGTGCTTGAACTCTTCTTTTGTTTAGTGTTAGAGCGAGCCAGTCTCGCGGCCGGTAGGTATAGGAGATATTAGAATTTTTTTGGCAACGTCGCGCATCTTCAATTCTTGATAAATGCGCGCGAAATTTGACGTTATTATTATTTTGACATACATTTTTATTTTTGCTTGGAATGTTTTTTTTTACTTATTTGTTGTGTTTGATTGTTAGGCAAGCCGGGCTTTTCGGCTTGTATGATAGTTCCGCCACTGCTAACAAATATCCACTAAAATTACAAGCCCGATTATATCCACTCCAATATTGTTTGTCTTCTCAAGAGCGTTTACATCTTACGGCATTTCATACAAACTTTCAAGTCCTTATTTTCCGAAATGACTGAACTGATTTAAATAAAACTTAATACGCATAAGCAAAATACATAGGTCTAAAAAGTCACAAAAAAACGTTTAGAAATCTGTTTAAAAAAAAAGATACTTCTAAATTTGTTTCAATAAAAAATTTAGTAACTTTTTAGACCTACTCGTATGTATCCTGCATATGCGTATGAAGTTTCATTGAAATCGGTTCAGTCATCTTGGAAAACAAGGACATGAAAGTTTGTATAAAATGTCGTAAGGTGTGAAGGCTCTTAAATTAAAGAGTCTAAGTAGCTCTTTAATTCCGCTGAGTAGCTGATAGTTATCGATTGGCTACGAGTGCTACGAGGTGCTACGGCGTAGCCAAACGTAGACGTTCGTAGTACTACGACGCTCCGGGGCAATGAGGTTCTAATAACAGCAAGCCCAGAACTAATAAGTTGTAATAAGAGAATTTTGAAACAAAGAGACGGTAAACATTGTCCATTTTGTGTTTTATGATAAATTGAATCCGATATCCCGCGACTAGTATAGAATTACAACGTGAAAATGTACAAGTTCAGTTGTTGGGGTAAATAAACTTTTGAGGTAAACAATACCTGAATGCTGCTTGGAGTTTGCTTCATGTAGTTTTATGTTTGACGTCCTTAGAACGTGATTGATTGTCGCGTAGGGACAAAATAAATAACAAGCAGTTATATTTAATCTAGAAATACTACTTTGACCTGAATGCAGATCTCCTCGATAAACTTGACCGTCTTCTAAATAACTGCATTCGATTCGAGCAGCGGTCACTTCTCAAGTGGTTGCCCACACGTCAGCGTAGGGAGCAAAGGGCGCTAACCACCTTGTTTTATTTTCTTTTTAATCTCACTTCCCCTAGTTACCTTGCTCCCCTCTTTCAATACTTGTGTTCCAACCACAACAGGAGTCTGCACTCTTCGCAAAACCGTGTTCTTCAATGTTCCTCTCACCGCACAGACTTGATTCACCGATCATTCTTCGTCCAGTCTATTTCTCTGTGGAACGCGCTTCCCCAGGAAATCAGTATGGTAAAAAATCATCTATCTTTTAAAATAAAAAAGTTCGCGAGCACATTCGGAAGAAGCTAGCAGTATCGTCACAACGTTGATATTTTCCTCATTGTTTGTCCTTTTATTTTATAATTTTTATATTGATATAAATTTATAGTATTTTGATATAAATTTATAGTATTTTGATATAAATTTATAGTATTTTGATATAAATTTATAGTATTTTATATATCTTTTTAGTATGTCTTATTTAATTACTATTTTTTCTACAGTTAGACCTGCATCACCCAAAGGTTGACTGGTAGAAAATGCCTATGGCATTAAGTCCGCCTCTGTACATTGTACTTGAAGTGTTAAATAAATAAGTAACTAAATACACAATTAATAAAAATATTTTTTCTAACAAAACTGACAAGCAAATTACTACTATGTGGAGCACTGAGGCAGTTAGAACGCGCTGAGGCATACATACAGGGTGACAGGATGAGCTGGACAAAAACAATGTCCGAGGTTATAACATTCCTGAGACATGAAGTCTTTGCTTAGCAGGGGGAAGGTGCAGGCCTAAGGTGTGGTCAAACGGGTACAGACAGATTGTGCACACTAACCAGTGAAAACTGACAGATACCTTAGCACCTTATCTGTAATAATCTGGTGGAGTCCGGAGCCACGTCCATATTTGTCGGTACCGGTTTTAACAAACCCCATCAGTAACAATAATTCAAATTATGCGTCCAGCAGATAATCCTCAGTAATATAATAACGCTTATATTCGTGCAATCTATAGCCGCCCCCCCCCCCCTCTGCTTGTATGTCCACGTATGTATGCACTAATTGGTCGACCGCAGAGCAGCGGCCGTGTGATAAATTGTTCCTGCCATACGCCACCGCAAGCTAGCTCAATGGCACCGCAGATAGATTAGTGGCAGTAGGTCTATATACACTTCACAATAGACGGGGACCTGTACAGGTTATTTATTAGCTAACGCTTTTAATGCTATGAGACGTAACGTTTCATTTTTAAAAGACTTTTAAAACTTAGGTAATGGCGCATGGGACTAACAACGCTACTACACGCATCGATACAAAAGTGAAACTGACAAGTTTGAACACTTTCATACAAGTTAGTTGTCATATCAAGTGCGAGCGAATTTAGTCACGCACACCGCACGGATTTCGCCGAAGTTTGATCAGAGTTTCCTATTCCTACTTTTTCTAATACAGTAGCCAATAATTTGTTCAAAATTACTCCATGAAGCTAAAAAATAAAACTTAAAAAAAACCCCGGCACAAAAAACCTCTAAAACATAATTCAAATAAACTCATCCAAGCGTCGTTGCGTCGGGGTCTGCTTTAGTTACTGCTTGTGCTAAGCGGCTTACTTAGAATGCTATTTACTGTACGAGTCATGAACACAAGAAGAAGAGCAGTTTTGAAACGGTGCATATTCAAACTACTTTTTAATAATTTACATCAACGCTTTGGGTATCATAATCTTTATTACACTTGCATTAGTACAGTGCAGCTGAACACCCTATTCGATGTCATCTCCCATTCTCGGTGGGTCAATTCGCACGTATCAAGAGCGCAGCATCCGACTTGAATGTTAAGATGCTGATCGTGTGTGCAATTCCGCTGAACGTATAGAGTGACGAGCGCACCGACCGGTATAGTGGCCATCTCAAATTGTGAGAACTACTACGATGTTATGGTCAGAAGTGATTTGGTTTCGAGTTACTCATTTTATTGGCATACCTTGACACTTGAAGCTATTCTTGTTCATATTACAGTTTACATAGATTTTAATTAATTAAATATCAATCCCCCTGAAAGTAATTGAAAATATGTTAAAAAGTTGAGTTATATCTATTCTTACTTATCGCAAGATTGAAATCTGCGTTAACATTTAGGTCCTCTCATATAAACTGGCATAATATTTTAGAGGGTATGAGGAACAGGGTGTAAAGTTCTTCATACCCTTTAGAAAAGGTAGGATCCTCCGTCCAGGCAGGTGATATGTCTGGTGGGCAACTGCCCGATAGTTGATATCGGGTTTTTCTATATATACTGAAGTCTATGTAAACTTTGCTTGCGACTTGTAGGAAATTGATGTTAGTTCCTCCGTCGCATCATAGATGGCGCTGTAGTACTTTTTGTAGTATGTTGCTTTTTTTTTGTGGTCGCTACAACATCATTGCCATTGATGATAAATCCATTAACTTAGTGAGCGTCTTGTTGTACGCTTGTTGTGTGAACATGCTGAACAATAGTGCACACTGGACTCTCTTATATGACATCACAACACCTCCGTCACACGTACCCAGCCTACTCAGGTGATTTTAATGCAGAATGTTGGTAGAGGTATTTCACCAAACCTAGTTAATTGGTCGATTCCATAGCCTACTACATACGTCGTCGTCAATCGTTTGACATGTGCTACTACGAAAACAGTTTTCGTAGTAGCACATGTCAAACGATTTCTCCTCACTCGTTGAAGGGAATCAAACGTAAAATTTTACAATCTGCGCTCCGATTTGTTTGACGACCGGCGTTTCTGAGGTCCACTTCCTTTTATATTTCGGTTTCTGCTAGATCTTCACTAATTAAATGAGTGGAGTTTCGAATAAAATGATATTTTGGTCAGTTGGTTGAACAAGAAAGGTTGTTTGTTGTTGTTTATACAGTGTTCGGTTTTGGTATGCACAATGAGTCATTGATTTACTTTTTATAAATGTTGAGCGCTAAAATAAAAATCCGTTTGTGCCCGTTCTTCTCCATAGAGTTCTTACCTGTAAATTTGAAATAATCAACTAGCTTCAACTCCTAAATAACTGACCAACTCCTCGACAGCACAACATTGCCTGTAAATGGTATAATTGAAATAAGTGTTTTGATTTTAGTTTTGAAGAAAAATGCGAACTCCTTAATTAATTTTAAAAGAAGTGGTCTTATTTATATGAAGGCGCGTCCATGGCGCCATCTAGTAGTACATTGAGCGGACGAGAGTGACAATTGTGTTGTCACTCTGGCGGAACGTCATAAACGTAAAACAACCACCAGACTCGTGCAGTTTTGAATCGAACGATAGCGTGGACTAGACGGTTACGAAGGATCGCTTACGTCCCAAATCTTAACCCATTTTCATCTTTGTTAAATTGAGTGATTATTGTAATTTAAATTGAGAATCGTGAGTATAAGGCTGCTGATCGAAGACGTGTCTACTTATTTCCAAAATACCTCGTGCGATTACCCACTTGAAGATGAATAATTCTGATATAGGTACCCACGTGCCTTTATCAGAAGTGGGATGCGAAAAACAGTCGGATGAAGATACTCAGCCCCATAATCAACCTAGCAATAGTGGATTACTCACCAATATGGAAGCCCTGCTAACCCGTTTGTTAGCAATACCGCAGCAAACACCGCAGTCTGTAGCAAACACTAACGCGGTTCAGTTGATCAAGTTCGACCCAGATGATGAAGATGCTGATGTTAAGGGCTGGTGCCGTGTTTCCGAGTTGATTATTAACAGCAAGAATTTGAGTGGCGTGGAACTTTTAGTTGCTCTGACAACTGCACTAAAAGGACGAGCGGCATCTGTTCTGACTAAGTTGCGTTTGGAAGACTTAACCTGGGAAGTTGTGAAGCAAACATTGCTGGCGAAATTTGCAGAGCCCAAATTGATACAGGACCATTTTGATGAAGTGTTGCGCTTTCAGATCGGAACAAAGGAGACTGCTAGTGAATCGGCTATGCGTTTATGGGCACTAATTGAGCGAATCCCTAAAGTCGAGATGTCAGAAGAGGCAATCACTGGTTTCGTTATTTCTGTTCTGAGCTCGAAAGACCACATGATTCGTCGTGAACTGAACTCCTATGCTATCACAACGCGTGCTCAACTCTTCCGAACCCTTGGTGGGGTTTCTTTAAAGCGTCGTACTGAAGATAATGATGGTAATGACAATAAGGCAAAGAGACCTCGCCTGTCAGACTCGAAGTTCAATGGAAAATGTCTTCGGTGTGGAGTTCCTGGACACAAAATAGCAGAGTGTAAAAGGCGACGTGACGACTCAGCTAATCGAGCTGATGGTTCCAACACGGATCAGGTCAAGGACAAGTCGGCACCAATTACCTGTTTCACGTGCGGGAAACCTGGCCACGTATCTACGTCATGCCCTGAGAAGAGAGGCGGCGCAGCAGTCAGAGAGGTCCACACTTGCGAGCACAAGACTTCGAGAGGTAAACTGACTACGGCATCTGGTGAGCATATCTGTTTCCTTTTTGATAGTGGCTCCTCTTGTTCTTTGATTAAGGAATCTATGTCCGGATTTCCCTGGCATTGAACGAAATAGCACCGTTTATTTGACTGGCATTGGTGGAGACGATATTGAGTGTAATAAGCAAATTTCTAGCACTGTCCAAATTAATAATCTTTGCTTGACTCTCTTGTTTCATATCGTTCCAGACAACTGCATTTCAGAAAACGTAATTGTAGGTAGGGATGTACTGAAAAATGGAGTGCGTGTTGAGATTGATAACGAAAATCTTCTCATATCCACTAATGAGAAAATACATTTTTGCGAAAGTGTACAAGGTATTGACGTCGTGGCTGTAGATACAGATTTAGTCGGGGACAGTAGGGAAGCCTTGCTGCGTATTTTGTTGAAGTATACTGATCACTTTATAAATGGTACTCCAACTAAACGTGTTAATACGGGTGTAATGAAAATTGAACTTATTGACCCTAATAAAATAGTCCAACGGCGACCGTATCGTTTATCTCCCATCGAAAAAACAGGTGGTGAGGGATAAGGTTCAGGAGCTATTGAAAGCTGGCGTTATTAGAGAGAGTTCCTCGCCGTTTGCTAGTCCGATTCTCTTAGTGAAGAAAAAGGACGATACGGATAGAATGTGTGTCGACTACAGAGAACTCATCTCAAACACGCGACCTGAGCACTATCCCCTACCACTTATAGACGACCAAATAGACCAGCTCACCGGAGCTTATTACTTTTCGTCTTTAGACATGGCCTCTGGTTTCCACCAGATTTTGATCCACCCAGAATCCGTAGAAAGGACGGCTTTTGTGACGCCCGAGGGGCCATACGAATATGTTGCAATGCCATTTGGTTTACGCAATGCGCCGTCGGTATATCAGAGGTGCATTAATGATGCACTTAAATATTTGAAAGATGGTGTACATGGACGATGTCCTCTGCCATTCCTCTGACGTCACAGAGGGTCTGCGATAGTTAGACCAATGCCTGGAAGCTCTGACGAAAGCTGGGTTTTCGTTGAATTTACGTAAGTGTAAGTTTCTTAAAACCAAAGTTAACTATCTGGGTTATGCTATCCAAGCCGGCGAGGTTAGACCTAACTCCCTTAAAACTCAGGCTCTGGCCAGTGCTCCTCCCCCGAAGACAGCGACTCAAGTTCGCCAATTTCTTGGCCTATCTTCGTATTTAAGGAAATTTATCCCTAGTTATACTCAGATAGTTGGTCCACTGTACCCTCTTACAAAGTTAAAAGGAGGCATAACCGCAATAAAACTGTTTCTTGGTTGCCTATAGTACCCTGCTCATTAGTATGGACTCTGATCAGTCACATTCATTCGGAAATTCAACATTTGGGCCCGATAAGACTCTCGACAAAATTTACGATCTATGTATATTGGTTCCCCGAGATATCGAAATTGTTCGCCGGTTTGTTGACTCATGCATAATATGTAAAGCCTCGAAAGGTCCCTCAGGTGCCCAACCAGTTATACTACACCCCATTCCTAAAGAGCCAACCCCTTGGCACACGCTCCACATAGATTTTACTGGAAAATTGACAGATAAGAGTGATCAAAAAGAGTACTGTTCTGTCACCATTGATTCGTTTACCAAGTACGTCCTGTTAGAACACACCACCTCTTTAGATGCGGCCAGTGCCATTATGGCACTGAAGAAAGCTGTTTGTTTGTTCGGGGCTCCTAAACGAATTGTGTCTGATCAGGGTCGCTGCTATATTAGCAGTGAATTCTAGAAATTTTGTGCGGAACATCACATTGATCTTCATTTCATCGCCACTGGCTCAAGTAGAGCAAACGGTCAGGTCGAACGGGTAATGCGAACCCTAAAATCTTTACTTACAATCATTGAAAATAATCCGCACAAGAATTGGCGCGATGAGTTAGGCAACCTGCAACTTGCTCTAAATAGTACAAGGTCCACTGTCACGAAATGTACCCCGACTGAATTAATGTTTGGAGTTAAATCGTACTCGTTAGGAATTTCTAAGCTTTCACCTGGAGATGGTCCCCACAAGCGCTTAAATTTAGAAGGGATACGCTCAAATGCATCCAAGAATATAGAGAAAGCTGCTAACGCTGAGACTATTCGTTTTAATCGCGGAAGAGCTAAAGTAAAGCCATTTAATAAAGGTGATTACGTTTTGTAAAAAGTTCGGAACGCAATCGAACGAAACTTGACCGAAAGTTTAGAGGACCTTTCGTGATCACCAATGTTCTGGAAAATGACCGCTATGAATTAAAAAGTGTTGATGGTCCTTGCCATACGTTAAAATATTCGCACGAATATTTGCGTTTGGTGCTGGGAGGTCACGAGGGCTTAATGGAATTAGATGAAAGCATTATGAATGACGAGGAAGCCGTGAAGGCCGTAGATATGCAGTCAGAAGGCATTATTGATGCCGATTTTGAGACTATGTCGGCTCGCAGTGTTGACACCTTGACTGCAGATTCCTCTACTCTGACTGCATCGTCTGAAACGCTTACGGCCCCTTCTGAAACAGCTAGTGCTGATTCGGAAGATAAGGGACCTTTGACGTAGAAGTAGACGTCCACCGAGCATAATGTTCAGTACCTAAGGTACGTTCAGATTATGTGATGTGATTACGTGTGGGTGTTGTTGTCCGGTTTTGCCCGTTGGTTGGTAACTCGAAAGGACGCAAACCCAAAGGCGAGATGTTGTCCGGTCCTGACTAGAGTGCTAGCGGGTTCGTAGGGACGCATGCGTCTGTGTGTCACGAATGGATTGTATTGTCCGGGCTTAGCGGTGCTGGTCGAAGGGACGTACAAATCTAGTTCGTTGACGTGAGTGATGGCGAGTCGAAGGGACGGTGTTTTCCGGTCTTGCACTTGGGTCAAGTCGTAAGGATGCATTTGTCCGGGCTACGCATCATGAGTGAGCCGATGGCTAGTCGAAGGGACGGTGTTGTCCGGTCTTGCACTTGTTGGGGCAAGTCGAAGGGACGCATTTGTCCGGGCTACGCATCGTATGAGGAAACAGAGCGGTGCAAGTTTCGAGAGTGAGTTCGAAATAGGCTGTGACCTAAAGTAAGAGGCACTGGCTCATGTCAGGGTGGACGAGCATGGCGGCTCGACTTACAGTATGGTACCTTCTTGTTGCAGGAATACATATTCGCCCGAGGACGGGCGATTGTCAGTCCGGCCGTGAAGGCGCGTCCATGGCGCCATCTAGTAGTACATTGAGCGGACGAGAGTGACAATTGTGTTGTCACTCTGGCGGAACGTCATAAACGTAAAACAACCACCAGACTCGTGCAGTTTTGAATCGAACGATAGCGTGGACTAGACGGTTACGACGGATCGCTTACGTCCCAAATCTTAACCCATTTTCATCTTTGTTAAATTGAGTGATTATTGTAATTTAAATTGAGAATCGTGAGTATAAGGCTGCTGATCGAAGACGTGTCTACTTATTTCCAAAATACCTCGTGCGATTACCCACTTGAAGATGAATAATTCTGATATAGGTACCCACGTGCCTTTATATATATGTTTGCATTATTTTAACAATACAGTAATTTTATCTAATTGTTATAGTGTGAGATAAAAAAATAAATTTGTAATAATTTTTCTCCTTTTTTAATTTAATAATTAAATTACTATTTTCATTTGGAACAAAAAACTTTTTTAAATAATTTTCTCATGATCTACGCAGCAGCAATCATATGTAATTGCATAGCATGTTCTATATAGCGCTTTTACCGCTAACCGCGCTTTAAATTTGTCGCTATGCGAGTACTCATTTTAATTCTCTATACGCCACCAACGTCAAGAAGTGTCCTTTACCTTACTCAAGTCCAAACTTCAAAAACCCGCCATGTTTACTACCATCTTAGTACACATCCCCGCCAAAGTCAGCCATACCCTCTATCATTTACACTTTAAAGGCCCAATTCAAATAACATTCAACATTTCAGCTGCATTGATGAATAGTTTTCGGACGCATGCGCGCCTTCCACGGCGGCCATTTTCAGGGAAACCAACACAGTGCAACATCCTGTATATACACGGACACTTGTTACTTACACATACAGGGATGTCTCAAATTTTGCGAAGGATGCTGGCATTGTGTGCGTGCTGATTGGTGTGCCTGTGTGCGCTGGATGCTGGCTAAAGCTGCATACATACGGACGGCTGATTGAGTTTCGTACGATTGTTTGCTTGAGTCCCCTTTGCGGATTATATGGAAATACAAACGCCGAGTGCTTATACAAAGATTTAGAATACTTTCGATTATCCGTGACACGTCGCTCAATGTTCTTCTGGCATATAAATATAATTGTTGTCGTTACTCGGTTGGTAGGTGTTTTTCGTTGTTGCAGTTCATGTTTGAATGTATTTTTTTTATTTGCTTTATAAACAAAGGTATTATACGTAAAAATACAGTATATATTTGGTTGCTTAACCATTAGACAGTTAATGCTTAGCGTGACAAACCAATTTTCATGTTTTAAACATAATTGAACATAGGTACTCGTACATTATTCATTGCAAACCTCTTTACCATAAAATCATTTGACGATCCTGCGACCGCTATTTACTTTTTAATCCCAAATCTTTTATAAATGTAATCTAAACGGTTAAGCCTCTAAATTGAAACATCAAACGAAATTAGTCGAACACGTTTGATCCTTACATGTTTACACAAATAAATCCGACACAATAAAATTCGTACCGACAGCTACGAATTTGTTAGAACGACCGCGTCCCATCAAATTGCCGCTGAAAACACGGGGCCCATGTTAAAATATTTACACAATTTATTCAGGAAATGTTCGCCCTCTGGACGCGGCTCTACGTCTGACCTGACCTGGCTTGAGAGGGACACAGATTTAGTCAGCCTCGCGCCGCCACCGCCGGCGGGTGTTCGGCAAACGCGCTCTGTTACCATCCACTGTGTCCATCCCTCTCCTGCAAACCGATACCACCGTTTGTGCGAAAGAAAGGCACGAAAAAATCGCGTTAAAATAGGTACGTAGTAATTAAGTGTGACCGGCGGAATGCAGGGTTAAAGTCTTTATGAGTGCACCCGTAATTAAATTTTGATATTGAGTTTATGTTCGAGGAAATGTATTCGGGCGTCGATTGTACGTCGAAATGTGAGGTTACTTTTAATGTTTTGTACATTTTATCAGCTGACATTAATTGTTTTCGACTAGGTCTCAAAAGTAGGCTATTATTTTGGCATCTTTAGTATGATTCTGATAAGTAACGCCTCAAATATTTTACATTTTCTTTACTTATTATACTTATAAACAAAGGTAATCGCTGATATTCATCTTAAGTCCCTGTATCCCAGGTGTGGGTAGTGGGGAAGTGTGTCAAACGCACAGCATCACATCTAGAGCTATATGTGCGTCATTAATGACTAGGAACAATGCTGCTGGCTAATGGTATGTCATTTGTAACCTCTGTTCATACGGAGAACAGGGTTTGGGTTTGACTAACTTTCTAAACATTGCACGTTCCAGACAAACATTGTTGAAATACGAGATGTGTTTGCGAGAGTTTTTGGGTGCATTGTGTCAAAATTAGATGAATATGTTCAAGATAATTAGCATGATTTAATCTTCTTTAACATAGAAAAGTACTTAATTAAAATAATAAGTGACTTCCACGCTTATATATTTAATGCAAATGTGCAAATTATCCACTTTTAGCTCCTCATGTTAATGCAGTACTAACGTCACGGTTTAAGTTATGCTTTGACGCTAATTACTACACCACTTAACTCATTAAAAATCGCTAGTACAATTTTATTTCTAGAAATTCTGCAAAAGCAGACGGGTGTTATTGAATAAAAGCCAATATTATGAGTTAAAATGTATTAAGGAAGAAAACTACAAATGCATAGTACAACTGCTGCACTGAGCAGAAACACAATTGCAAATAATATAAAGACACCGTGAAGATATTGTCTTTCAAATAAACTACTAATGAATAACTTTACAAGAGTCCTCACCATAAAAAAATCCTCCCTTTTTCCTATAAAAACACACGCGACCCCAACCCTTGTCAATAGGATAAAATGTCACACTCGCATAACTTGCACTTGCTAGTGCCATAGATTGTTATCAGGCCGGAGTGGCGAGCTGGCCATGTTCCACACCATTACGAAACATTCCTTCTGCAGCACTTTTACTATTACGGTACGATAAGTAGCTGATACGTTTCTTGTTTTTTTTTTTTTTTTTCAATGTTCGTTAAGGAAGTTATTACATGCGATATTTCTATATACGGACGTTTACTGCCTATTTTTGAGACACTAATTATGAAAATGATTTCTATGATTATTACCTCGTCGCTTTAATTTTCATTAATGATTGTCGATTTTAAGTGAGGCGTGGCTAAATAATAATAGCCACTCGTGGGGATCGAAAAGGCAGTTGCTTTATTCAGCTGCATCCAGTTAGACTGGAAGCCAACCCCAAAAGTTTTTTTTTAGTTTTTTTGGCGGTAGTGGGAAATCGCCACGCACACCTCGACTATCTCATAGGTTGTGAGACAGTCGAGGTAGTGCCGGACTCGAACCGGCTAAAACTACTCTCCTGCCCCACCAGTGTCCCTCTGACATTATCAGAGACCTTGTTTGCGGAATATTTCAGCTTACTTAGCGACTGATTAATGATGACCCCAACATGGTTGAGAAAAGGCTAGACAAATAATGATTTTAGATTTTCAGTAATTAATCTAATTAAATAGGCATAGAGGAATATTTAATTTTAGTTGGCGTTTATCGAGTGAGTTAAGTCGACTTGGTACAGAATGCTTTATTGAAAGTTTTCTCGCTTCTGTTTTATGTCAAACAAAAATTTTATATATGGGCACCACTGACGTCACAGTTTTCAGGTTTACGTGTCTCGGAGTTTTGAAATCTAATTTCAAAACCACTTCCAAAATGATTAGTCACGTTATAATATTGTTCAGCCAAATAATTGCTCGGTCTTGGTTAGTTGAATGACGACTCTCCCGAGACTGCATTATGATAGCTATACATAGCTGCGCTGGTTCACTTTATTGGCGCTCTCCGGCTACTTGGGAATCTGCTCACATCTTAAAACAACAATTTCTCGGCAATCAAAACATTCCTCTAGATATAAAATGTTTGTAGAAATGTAACAACAAATACACACATCAAAAGTGTCTAGGGATCAACATATATTTTTGCAATAACTTTTCTCCTGATTGATATTAATTAAAATTTTCTTTAAGGATTCATCAAATAAAGTGTTTTCGTTTGTCACAGTAACGATAAACCAAGTCACCTTTGCATTAATAAAGAAATTTGCCATTTTCTAATAAAGGGATTTTTGACATTTGAACCACTAACATTAAAGTTCGAAAAAAAGACTGAAATAACAGTTTTCTTTAAAATTTTATTGGGTAACTTAAACAATTAATAATCCGTGTTTCTACCGCGAACACTAACAACACAAGAACATCGGTTTGGCATACTCAAAATGAGTTCATCCAAATCACGCTGTGGAATGGCCGCCCATGTTCGTTGCAACAACAAAAAAAGGTCTTCTTGCGACTGGATACCCTCCATATTCGGCAGAGCTCTTCTCTGTAGCATATCCCATGCATGCTCAATCGGGTTCAAGTCTGGCGACTGAGCAGGCCAGGGCAGGACATTGATGTTAGCTGCGGCGAGAGTCTGTCTTACAACTCTTGCGGTGTGCGGTCGTGCATTATCATGCATTAACTGAAATAAGGGACCGATTTGCACTTGTAGAGGAACGATGACGTCTGATACAATCGTCTCAGCATAAATTTGAGCGTTGAGGTTGCCTCTGATCCAAATCAACTCAGTTCTTCCGCCGATCCAAATACCCGCCCATACCATGATGGTTCCACCACTATAAGGATGGACTTCCTGGCAGGATTTTAATCGCTGTTGGCGTCCAGGGGTTCTCCAGTGTCGTATACGTCTTGTATCCGGTCTCATACCAAAACGAGACTCATCAGAAAAGCACACGAAACGCCATTGTTCTTCTGCCCAATTTCTGTGTTCAAGAGCCCATTGATATCGAATCCTACGATTGTGCATTGCTATAGGTGGTACCCGTAGCGGTCTTCGGGAATGAAGGTTCACTTCATGCAAGCGGTTTCTGACTGTTTGGTCGCTAATTAAGTTCCCTGAAGAGTGATGAAGCCTCACGGCTAACATCATGGCGGTTATTGTTGGAGCTCTTCGAGTTAAGATTTGAATGTATCGGTCTTGTCTCCGTGTGGTGCAGCGATACCGTCCTCCATGGCGCTCAGCCACGGTACCAGTGCTTCGGTAACGTGTCCAAAGTCGACTGATAACACTCTGACTTGTATTCAGAGCTAAAGCCACAGTACGTTGCCGGGAACCAGCTTCTATCATTCCCACGGCTCTGAGCATTTCTTCCCTGCTTAAATGACGTCGCCGCTCCATAATAACGTTGGTTTTAATCAGTAGTAGGGAAACAGTAGCACTAATAATGTCTTCAATGCGTTGTATGTTTTTATAGGGAAAATATTGACAGCTGATTTTCATCTTTTACTCGAATTTGATTCACAGTTCCTGATTCAAATTATGAAATGCACCAAAAAGGATCCATATAAATTTATAAAATCATAAATTTATTACAAAGCCACATCTCAATCTCAAGAAATCCGCATAAAAATGCTTGATCCCTAGACACTTTTGATGTGTGTATTATCGTTCATATTTACTGCGGAACCCCTAACTATTGCTTCCGTTTCTATATTCCGGCTTTCGTGTTTTCTTTCGCACTTAATACGAGTTTGGAATAACTTTCGACTTTATTCTTACTTTGTTCACATAATAATAGGTCTTTACCTATGAAATTGCCGTATTGCAGTACAGACTTTTTCAAACAAAAAAAAGTTTTGATTGGCTATGAGTTCTAAATTCAAATTAATTTTGTTTTAAAAATATGACATTCTATTTACAAAATCAGTCTTTTGTTTATTCATTAGCGTTGTATTTTCATTACATTTCAACATTTTTCCTCATAATGGATACTTTGAAATTTCGTGTAATTATGGAATATGAGTTCCGTCGTGGCACCAACGCGGCACAAACGACCCGTAACATCAACGACGTTTACGGAGAGAACTGTACAAACGAACGCACAACCCGTTATTGGTTTGCTCGGTTTCGTTCTGGGAATTTTGACTTGAAAAATGAACCTCGTGGTCGTCCGGAAACTTTGGTCAACAATGATGAATTAAAGGTGATTGTTGAAGCTGATGAAACTCAATCTACAGCTGAGCTGGCAGCAGCTTTTGATGTTAGCATTAAAACAATATTGGTCCATTTGCGACAGATTGGCAAGATAAAAAAGCTTGATAGATGGGTGCCCCACGAACTTAACGATCGCCAGCGCAACGTACGCGTCGAGACTTGCCTTGCGCTGCTTAACAGGCACAGAAATGAAGGAATTTTGAACCGAATTGTTACGTGCGACGAAAAATGGATTCTTTTTGACAATCGAAAGCGCTCAGCAAGTTGGTTAGATCCTGGTTCGGTACCAAAGCAATGTGCAAAACGAAAAATGACCCCTAGAAAGGTGATGGTCACAGTTTGGTGGTCTAGTGCTGGTGTGATTCATCATAGCTTTTTACAAAACGGCGAGAGCATTACTGCAGATGTGTACATTGAAGAACTGACCACAATGATGGCGAAACTCGCACGTCTGCAACCAGCTTTGGTCAATCGGTCGTCTCCACTGCTACTTCACGACAACGCGCGGCCCCATACTGCACAACAGACCGTCTCTAAGCTGCATGAGTTGGGTTTGGAAGCTCTCCCTCATCCGCCATACTCACCAGATCTTGCGCCTTCCGACTATTACTTTTTCCAAAATTTGGACAACTTTTTAGCGGGAAAAAAATTCAATTCCCGAGAGGCAGTACAAAACGCCTTTGAAGAGTTTGTTGTCTCCCGTCCAGCTGATTTTTTCAAGAAGGGCATCCATAAACTGCCACAGCGTTGGCAAAGATGCATTGATTGCAGGGGTGATTACTTTGAATAAAAGAAATAAACAAGTTCGAAAAAAAAAATACTTTAACTTTTTTCAAACAAAACGGCAATTTCATAGGTAAAGACCATTTATACGAGCTAAGTGTTACATGTAATTTTACTTATACTTACGTAATTTGAATAATGTGTTAGGGTAAGAAAAACAGCAGATGTTAACTCTCCCACACCTGTGATAGTCGCCGAACTGAAATGGATATATAATGGGTCGGTGGAGAGGCTTACCAGTAATACTCGTATCCGCGGGTATCGCTAATATCATTTGATATTACAGGGTTATCAGAATACCAAACAGTTTAATTAATAAATCAACGTTTGTAAGCGAGGCTAATGGATTGAGAATTTATTGTTCAATGCTATAATTGTATTTTTTCAGCTTAAAGGACGATATTTCTCCTTGCACTTTAACAGTCTTTCCAGAAATCAATCTTAAGTGTTTTCGGGAAATACTGTCATCGTGTTATCTATTTCTGACGCCAAGTAACATTACCGTTCTTGGAATTTAGTTGGAATGGAATGGCAGGCACATATTGGACTAGTTTTTTTGGTCTACATTGGCCATTTCTTGAACGTTGCATTTTGGCCGTAGACATTAACAGCACTGAGACAAGAATTATGACCGGTTGGTGGTGCTCCCCCCTTTATGGGACTTAATCATGTAAACTGCAGAAACGCAACAAGCAAAATGTGGCCGAACCGTTTAAAATTATCACCATAATTTAAACAAAAAAACCTAGACATCAAGAAATCCTCCTTATCTTTCGTTCTCAAGCCTGTCTTGACGTCTCTCATATCCCCCAGCAGTCGGGCCGTCAACGAGCCGTAGCGAGAGAACTATCGTGAGCACGTTACGTGCTGCGACTGCAAATAAGTCCTGGTAATCAGGTCAACGGACGGCCTAACAAACAGACAATTGGCATGTCACGACCGAAATAGGAGTTGTGAGCTTTTAGTGCTGAAGTAGGTGTTCATCGGGAATGGATTTCAATACGATTATTTATTTGTGATACTATTTTTGGAATGGGTTTTATTTCAATGTGTTAAACATGATGCAGCAAATGTTTGTTCCGCTTATTTTACAAGCAGATATCACACATAGCAGCATCGACTTAAAATAAGCTATTGTTTTCTCTTGTATGACAGATACGCAATGATAATGTACGCATTTGTTTGTATCGGACTTTCTCAATAATGATGCAGACAAACCTGTACAGACAGATTCGGGACCGACTTCTAACAACGGACACTGACAAATACCTACATCATCTGTAAGAGTCCGATCCGAGAAAATCTAACTTTGAAAAAACTTGCAATTCATAAAAATAAGCAAGTGATGAATATGGACAGAAAACTTGCATAGAATGTACATTTTATTTAACAAAGTCATGGCTTGCCAGTTAGTATGTTTACCGGTCAATTTAGTAGCTATACAAAAAAAAAACTGGTTCATATATTCAGTCATTCAGTTACGATCACAGATCTGACACAGTTTCTGATGGACCTCATGAATCCAACGTAATGCGACTCGGAAGCGACCGTCGCGTCAGTTCGCTTCCAAGTCGCATCCAGGTCAACTGACTAGTTTGTTGTTAATTGTGGTTTAATTTTGTATTGTCTCTTTGTTTGTTTGCATCCAAGAAGTTTTAAAATCATGCATTCTAATTATGTTCTGTTGACAAGAGGTTTTAAAATATTTTGCTTAATCTGAAAATCTTTTAAAGCACTTACAAGGTTGTGAGGCTGTTCTCGTGAGAGTCGACAGAAACTACAATGTGCCACCTTCTGGGCATCCTCACAAACTTCTGTTGCGACGTCAACGTTCAAAGATCAGGTCATGCAACACGCAGGCCGGGTACGAGTTCTACGTACATGTGCACACAAAAAAAGCACATTGTGCTGACACTATCACATTTTTTTGTTCAATTTTATATCCAGTTGCATTTGTAATATAAAAAAAAAACTAATTATAATGATTAATCATCATTAAATTTAATTATCTTTTTAAAAAATTCCACCGAGGCGACGTACGACGCGAAGGTCTATGACACTCGTAACACTGCTACGCCGTAGCGCGTCTACGAGTTCAAATGAGTAATTAGGGAATTCGTCATGAGCGGAGCGTAGATTTTGGTAACTTTGTAATAAAATATGTATTTTGTTTGAAAATACTTTCCTAGTGTTCGCTTTAAAGCCCTTAAGAGACTCAAGAGAATGGAAAGAATGTTCATAATTTTATTTTTTGTTGAATGAAGGTCGTTTAAAGTGATGAAGGTTGGGCTCGTTTAAAAATATTTAAAAAATATTTTCTCATGGTTGAAAATTGCCCTCGTTTGGTTATAATACTCTCAACGAATATACATAAATTATTAACAAGTTTTAGTAGTATTACTCAATATTATCTTGATTGATGTCAATAAATGATTGACGTAAAAGTATTAAAGAGCAAAATAAATTGATCGTGTCTAAATTGATCCACGTCACTGCATAAACGGTGAGGCTGAAAGTAATTTTATTGATTTCGAAAAAAAATATCAGAACATTGATGTGGCGCTACGAGCAACCTACTTATACGTTTAGAACCCCAAGTAATATTTTTCTACAAACTAAGCAAGAAAGTGTAATATGAAGGACAAACAAGTCTGATTACAACGTGTTACCCTAAGACGAGATCAATATCTTTAACGCACGTAATACGTTTTTGTCAAGGGACATGACATATTAATAATTTTGCGGCGACGTCTAGGCATATGCGACCTTCCCGACTAATATCTAATACAACTTCGTGTTTATGTATAGAGGCTTATTACATAGCTGGCTATGTGTGTACGTACACCTAGCTATGTAAGTACTCTGTAATGGTAAATGTTAAAGGCAATATTGTGTTTGTACATACTACGTAAAACTGTTTGGATTAATAAAATTTTCCACATAGCCTCTATTCTTTTATTATTTATTTATGTACACACATAACACTTAACAGGACAAAACATCAAGATACAAGAGCACAAAGGTACTGCTTACGTATAATATACTAAAATATACTTTAGAATTTTGGAAAAAGCTTACATTTAAGTAATTCTTATTTAGACATGTTAATACAAACAGCGTTTTATTTAGAATATGGCTGTATTATGCGGATAGCACACAACACAATGTTTGCACATTTTTCAGACAAATAATTTTGAAAAAAGTACACACAGTAAAAAGTAACACGCAGTAAAGTATTATCAGACAAACGAATATACAAAGGGAAAATTTCGAAAAATTAAAAATTTGAACAGTTTATTTAACCCACAGGTAGAGAAAACATGCGAATGTTTACCGTTTCCACATTCTAAGCGGTTGGTTACTAAAACTTTCACCATTCCAAACCTGACAGCTTAATAATATATCGGAGGGTCAAACGTCGACAAACAAAATTAAAGTTTGCCATTCCATCCACAAGTACAATGGGCAACTTGAGCCATGACTCTTGCCATGAATGTAAGCCGGCCAGTCCGTTTCCATTCAGACTCGAGGCAGTACAAGGGAAGTTTTCCACCATAGAAACGCGTTGGTAAAGGGAAAAATACGTTACTTCCACCCCATTGAATGGATAGTCCCCATGGGATGGTCGAAGCAATTTCCCTTTGCTTCGCAGTCGCGTCTTAACAAGTTATTTTAATGATAGTGAAGCTATCGGACTTCTTGATTTAGATTTATGTTGTGAAATAAATAGAGGTTGTTACCCAAATAAAAATACACTATGTATAATAAACATACACTGTTATTAGAATAATGGAGTGGTATAGTAGTCAAAGCTTTTAATATTTGTAGAATTTGGTAAAACATAGTCCGATTATAAAATGAAAACTGAAACACTATCTTAATTCAGTTTAACACAATATCACTTGTTTCTTAGATCTACATAAGGCTGTATCCCGGTCTCAAAATTATTGGTAAAATATAGTAAGTGGTAAAACCGATCCCGAAACCCAGACTTAAATAATTAGTCGCATCAAATCTGCCGTCACTTTGAATAGATCCCCTTTATTATTTAAACCCCCATCTCTTGTCATGGCATGCATAATTGATCCCTGAGGCTCACGAGTGGCTTGGATATCTATAGCCTTCCACCTGCTAACAGATCAAGGTAATTTGACCTTTCATACGACGTGTTAAGATTGTGGTAAGGATACAGTGTTATGTTTGTTTTTAGAGCCTGGACAAGTAGGAGACATTGCAAAAGCAAATTGGAGTGGAGAAGGAAAAAAGTCTTTCAGACTGTCTGCTGTTGTTTGTGTGCGTTTACTCTGTGTGTATGTATGTGTGTGTGTTTGTGTGAAGCGACCATTGAAGTTTGAATTCACACTTCACGTGAGGGTGCATTAGAGTGAGCCAATTGGTGTGTTTGCGGGTGACTGATTTTCTTGTAACGTATGTATGTGACTTTGTCTTTAATGTGCCCTGGCAGAAAGAATTCTATGTTAACATTTTTTGTTCCTGTTTTGGATTTTTTGCATGAAAAAGAATTTTCTAACTCCATTGGGTCAGCAAAGAACTCGTTAGTCTGTTGTTAGTGACTATAATGTTTTCTAAGAAGTAGGAATATTGCGCATTATACAATTCTTTTGGTTTTACATTACACATTAATAAGTATACCTGGAAATATTGCAGATAATACTAATAAACAATACTCGTAACAGAAAAATCTTGCTAATTTTCTTTCAACTAATTAAGAGTGACTTTTCCAGAAAGTAATTCGTGACTTGTACCTTGATGTTACATGGATGTCATATAAGACAAATTGTCGCTGTTTGTAAAGAATATTTTATAGAATTAATAAACAGGTAAATACTGCTATTTAGTTAGTTGTGAAAAGTTAGGCAGATGCTTATTAAGAGAAGGGAGAATGCTCCGACCCTTAGAAAAGGGAGGATGCTCCGACCAGACAGTCATGTTTGGTGGGCAACTGCCCGACAGTGGTTATGAGGTTCGCCTACATAGTCTTAAGTCGATGTAAACTTTGTTTGCGATATGTAGGAAATTGATGTTAGTTCTTCTGTCGTGTCATAGATGGAGCTGTAGTACTTTTAGTTGTAAGTTGCTTTTTGTACGTCACTACACTAATAAGCGGGAAATAGAAATCCAAATTAAGAGAGCAGCTGAATCGAGGACATATCTTAATAAAAAATAAAATAAAAATAGCCTTTATTCTACCACAAATATTTCTTCCTAATACATAAAAAACCTAAACATTAAGGTAAGAATTGAAACTCGAATTTAATTCAGAAATCCATGCATTATTTTCAATTAATTAAAACTAAAAATAACAATACTTTTTAAAAGACATTTTGTAAGTAAATAAAATTAAGAACCAAATAATATTAATAAATTAAAATAGAATTCAATTTCCTCGTTGTAGATTAATTTAATTATTTGTTAAAAATTGTAAATAGTTTTTTGAAATCCATTCATTTTACAAAATTTAATAAAACTATTCATCACATATCTTAATTAGTCTAATTTAATTATAGATAGATCAATAACTAAATTAGTCAACGGGTTTGCTCTAACGGGTCAAATTGTGTTTAATTCAAGTCATGCCACTCTGACTATAAATTGATTACTGAGGACTTGTGGTGACATACTTGGCTTGTGGTCTTTCTTTCCTCGTATTAAATTAATCGGTTTGATAATTTCTAGTTTATTTGTAATCTTATTTCCTGTTTGACAACTTTTAATACTATTTGTTTGGAAGTTAAAGATACTTTAGGCGGTATATTTTGAAAATGATACGCTTAGTGATTCGTAAAAATTAAGGGATAGCTTGTATCTAAATTATGTTTTTATCAGCTATGGTAATTAATCAAAAGTTTTGAAACATGCATCCAGAAATAAACATTTACACATATTAGTAAGAGGACTCAAAAAGAAAATCTGTCTCGAAAAACGAAGTCACCGTTTCCTCTAGTCCCAAATTGACTTCGTTCGTACTTCCAACAAAAAGTTATGAAAAAAATGCCCTCTTCCCAAGTTCATCAAACGGATGTTATCAACGATTTATAGGTTAAACCTTCGTTGAGTAATTTCATCTAAGTACTGAAATTAAAACCATCATCTTTGAAATATTCTGGAACTTTCAAATGCCGTCGAAGCGGTGACGTAATCAAGAGTAGAGACTGGTTTTAAATTTTATCTGCATTTGGAAAAGTTTTAAAAAGTTTACAGATATCGTAGTCATTTCATAAAAAGGGTTATCCGTTCGTTTGTTTGATTTAAAAGTGGGATAGTTTTAGAGTGCTTCCAAATTTTCGCAAATTTTAAATAATTTTGGTGTACGTTTTTGTTGTGAAATTGTCGTACTTCGTTTTATATTCCAATTTTCATAAAGTAGTCTGAATATCAACCTATGATTCTACCTTAAATATATTTTTAAGCATTCAAAGATATCAATTCAGCGTTGAGTTTTCATGTAAGTCTCGGCGTTTACTGGCTGACAAGAATCTTGGAACAACAAATAAGTTGAAGCCAAGTTTTTTACTTCGTCATACGAAACTAAGTTATCCTATTTCAGTGAAAGTTTCATCATAACATCTAAGGTTTCTATGAAATAACTTGGACGAGCGTAAAACTAAGATAAATTCTTTTTTTTTCCTTCGTCCATCAGATATAAAAGTTCATTTTCTCTGTTTATGCGAATTGTTTATTTCCCTAGTATGAAAACCAGTTTATAAAATTAACGAGTTAAAAAATACCTGCTAGTAAAAGCATAAATAAAAGTTGCAAGTTTCATCACAACTAATAGTAATATTTTTACATTTTAAACATGTATGTTGAAAATAAAATATATGACTCTAACTAACATATTAAGATGTTCTAGAATAAAAAATTTAAGGACATGTTCCATAGTTAGTTTTTAAATAAAAGTTTTTTTTTAAATTGTTTAGTAAATAAATAATACCCGCACTTATTCTTGGAATAGTTCTACTATTCGATTGATTCCCAGCGACTGTTGGCAAAGTTAAATCGTGTTTGCGCTCCCTACGTAAACAGTTTTTCACCGAAATTTTCATCGACTGAGATTTATTATGTTAAACTTGGAGAAACTTTAATGAACACAGTTTAGTGATGCATTGTGTGCTACACTATAAATCATTTTGTTTAATTTCGCCGCTCGTCGCAGGGTCAACGTCTTCGTACTCGTGGTTACTTAAACTTGACGCGAACTTTTACAACAACTGTACATTATTAATTTTACTTTTATATTTTGTGATGAATACTCTCGTAATGACACAGGACACCTAGAGGAAGGGATAACTTTGGAGGGGACATCGAGCTACAAGAGATACATTCGTCAGCAGCGGAGCCCGTTTACAGCGAAGCAAGACAGCCGAAGAAAGCTTTTCACTTTGACGAATTAAATTGAGGGTTATACCTATACTTCTACATCTATACTTTTACACATTTACTGTTGTTTACTATTTAACTTTAATTATTTACTTTACACTTATCTTATATTATTATTTGCTTTGTAATGGATGCTCATCCCACTTTTCCCTCGGGAGCATGTACGGTTCACGTACAGGCAAATTGCTAACGCCGCAACCTACTTTTCGCTACTCGTTTTAATTACTTTTATTCTTATAATTATTTAGTTGACCAATAGCTGCCGTAGCGCTATAACCGCGGATTAGCATCCAACGGAATTTTCATGTAACTCTAACTATTAAACTAAATTATCGTGAAGTCTGTGGTTTTCGTCAACTCACATCCAACAACTCAACTGTAAGCAACTTGCTACCTCTGAGCCATACATACGTGTTTATGTGAAGTTTGCGCGGTTCAAGAGAATTTAGTACTGAAAGTATTCAATATTAGCACCGAAATACACCTCTTTACTTTGAAGACGTTCTCAGTTCTTGAATAGTTTTATTACAGCATTCAATCTTTAACTGTTTACTTTATTGCATCTTCGGCGATTGAAAACAAAATAATAAATAAACTTTGTCCTACTTAGACTAAAAATTTACCTACTCTAAAGAATAAAATCTAGTTACACCTAGTGAAACCTAGCCAATTTATGGTAAGTAACCTATAAATAATGACACCTATCACAAAAAAATCCCTATGCATTCCAACCGCATAATCAGCAACTCGTATAATAGCGAGAAGAGAGACTTGCGGAGCAGGCGCGGGGGCAGCGCGCGGGGCACGGGGCGGGTGGCATGCACTCATTTATCACCGCCACACTTCACTTTACCAACTTGTCTCCCAGATTTATGACCCACCACGTAAAAAAATCTTATGACTTTTAATTATAAGCTTTGGAGTTGAGAACGTATAATAAGTAGTACATAACTATTAGTACCTACGTACTTGGAGTCGAGGGAAAACTTCTTAAGAAGTTTAGCGGTCATCACGAGGTCAATGTTCAGAATCAACTTGACAGCACATGACGTATGTATAATATGGCGAAGGAGTTAAAGAAGTACTAAGACTTAATTAGAAAACTGTTCGGTATGATTAAAATGCCAAAAACTATAACTTTGCAGCGGGTACAGGAGATGTGGTGCTGCAACCGTTTGAAGACGAAAATGAAGCCAGTGTTGTGGAGCCAGCTTATTACTCTCAAAATGAATAGACTTATCGTGTCAAGAAATAGAAGTGACACCAAATGTTACTACGTTCTATATTGTGTAGCAACACATGGGAATCAAGAACCTTGTTACAGAACTTAATGGATATTCGCCCAATTTCACTTCCCCTAATGCCCCTAATGAGCATGGGGACTTAATCCCCATAAGCTGACGTAAATCTGTTTCACGCACGCAAAGTCGCGGCTGAAAGTATAAGCTCATTTTATACAATTTTGTAAAACATTACAAATATTCCTTAGGCATGATGACAAGGGATTCGATTTAATCAATTTATTATAAACATGGATTACAGTATTATATTTAATTGTGTATTGTTAAGCTTTCCGTATGCAATTAATTCTTTGTTCAGTTATTAACACGTATGCATGTATGTTGTTTTGTTCAGTCGTGTTTTTTAAATAATTGAGTATAATCATTCTAGTACCTATAGTAGATACCGCTGTGCAACCGGATTAAAATATGAATTTGGTTCTATTAAGTTATCTAAAGAATTCTTGTTTTATAAGAACGTTACAAGTGCCAACGGAACAGAAAAACTGTTTGCAAAAGTTGTGAAGTTTTCTTAAGACTGGAGTTACTTTTTTTGTTAAATCCGCTCAAGTTTGTCTTTGTGGGCGTTTAACTCTTTTTGAGATGAATGTTTACTGGTGAAAATAGTTGCTGTGTTTTTTAGTCATCGTTATCCAAATAGCGGACTTTACTTTTACTTTTTTAAAGCCTAATTTCACTACTCCACAAAGTTAGTGAGGTTTTGGGCCACCGTTTGAGTATTATCGCACAAGCCAGCGACACCAAGAATCCGACTGTTCCACGAAAACCTCAAACTCCATATCATTCTTATTCCTTTGATAACATTGGACGAAAGACTAAGATAAAATTTACCCGCCTATGTACCACTCTTGTACATGAAGTGTAAATAAATATATATTAACAAACTCGAAAGCAATAGTCTAAGCTTATTCCTTAAAACCTTCAAGTTTAGGTAAGTGATGATAACACTAATCTGTTTGTTCCAGAAATCTTCCTCCCAATGTGAAGCAAGCGGCCTAGTTGACAATGTAACCAGAGCCGGTAGTGACATCACGATGTGCTCCTGGGTCGTGTCAGCCCTCATCATCCTGTTTGCCATGGGTAAGTTGGATTTTACCAACCTTTTTCTGTAAAGCTGTGGGTAAAATGACTACTGCGTGCCCAGATAAACTATACGTATACGGTAATAGTTCGTCAAAGTATATAATATTAACTAGAAAAAACTATCTATTTAGGTCCATCGTCCACGACTCCAGTAAAAAGTTACATGTAAGAAACTCAAATCATCAATCAATCATCATCAATGAGTAGCCAAAATTTCACAGTACTGGTATTTCCGTGGCAGCTTATACATCCCGCAACTTACTTATGTGGTAATAACTAAAGGGTGTAAAACACCTCTTAACGTAGCCGAAAGGCACTGCTTCTCCCTGTCCTTGCGATCATTTTTTTGTTCTACACCATACCTGGGAACCTTCAAGTTACGGAGATATTAGGGGTCAAAGTTCCAACTTTTTGACAAGTATTTTTTTAAATACAAATTTTTAATGTAAGATTTTTACTTAAAAACCTCCACGACCCCCGTACTATTCAATCCGTCCATCAGCACAATGTTTTGAGTGCGTTACATTGAGTTTTACCACAAAACATGATTTTACACCCCCCAAAAAAAAAGTCGTTTCCCAGCAATAATTTTTGCGTAAAGTTACTTAGTTTCATGTACAGAATGATTGGTTGACGGCTTCGTGATGAGGCGATTTACACGGAGTATAATACTAGTTTGTGAGGGGTTACGTCTTGTACGGCCCTACTATCCGGAAACGCTATGTGTCCGATTAACAATTTCCGAAAATAGGTATGGGTACTTTCTTTTAATTTTTAATAATTATGTTGCCAATACTGTTTGGGTTTAGCTTTGCTATCAAGCTAAGCTCTTTCATAAGATAGTCCTAGACGTGAAATAAAATAAGAAGTCTAATTTACTCATTTAGGGATTAGAACTTAAAAGGCCTTTCAGTAATCTGGGACATTCTAGATTTTTTTTCAAAGAAAATGACATAGTCTTTGTGGACTGACCTTAAATGAGGCCTCAATAATATTATCTATGCCTGTTTCTAGACCAAAGAACTTATATACTAACTGGAATGAGTACGAACAAAATGTCAATATAAAAAAACCGTTTAAAAATGAACTTTATCTCAAACCCGTAGAGTTCGTAATACTTTAATTAATACGAACTCTATACCAAAGGAAAAAAACCTTCAGAGTTAAATAGATAGGGTGGGTGGTGTCCTTGTCTTGCAATTGGTAGTAAAAGAAAATTAAAAGTAAATAGAAATTTGAAACCACATTGATAGCTAAACTAGCACATAAATCGTAACGGGATTAATTTCATACTTCAAATTATAAATAAAATAATAATCATTTCTTGCAAAATTATTAAATTCAATTATTTGTAATATTTATGAATTAAGTTATTTTCGAATGGAAAAATATATGACACTAAATTTAGAAAAAAATATGTGCGATAGACTTTCGCGCGGAATTCGTATTTTTGCCTCCTGGAGTGCGTTTTATTGTATTTAAGTACATAATTCCACTTAAAATATGGTAAATCAATCAATCAATCATTTTATTATCGGACAACTAAGGCCCATACATAAAATACACAAAATAGTCTTATACAATAAAAATAAACTAATACATATTAAAAACCTTATTAAACTATAACTAAACACGTAATGTTGTCGGCGTCGTGTTTCGCTACGTGGTGTCGCGTAACCGTCCTCGAAAACGTCGATATACGACACCGAACTAGCTGTGCCCGCGACTTCGACCGAGTGGAATTAGAATTTACTAAAACAGAAGTAGCCTAAGTTACTCCTTATTACATCAGCTATCTGCCAGTGAAAGTCAAAATCGGTCCAGCCGTTCCAGAGATTAGCCGAAACAAACAGACAGACGGAAGGACAGACAAAAATTGTAAAAAAATATATTTTGGTATATATATGTACCGTATATACATTTATGCATGTAGTAAAAAGCGGCTATTTCAATATTACAAACAGACACTAAAATTTATTTATTTGCATAGATGTATTGTGTGAAGGAGTGTAATAGTGAGGGGTTTGCTGGATGTGGAATTTATTTTTTCAGGTCAATTCTTTTAACTTTGTGTAGAAATTACAACTAGGGTGACAATCCTCTAGATTCTATAAACAGGGATAATCAAAATTTTGTAAAGAATACGCCTTACTATCAAGTAGGTGATCCTACAGTATTCCCTTATCACCCTAATAAGTAGGTGTCGGCCCCATCAAGTATTTTTACATCACGTAATTTTGAATAAACTACTACCGGGTTAACACAATGATAACTGTTCCAAATATTAGTACAAAATAATGGGGTTATAAGAAAGATATAGCATACACTCGTGAAGCTTGTCTCGCTCAGAACGGATTTGAGTTGCTCGTACTCATTCCAGTAAGTATTGTATAAGTTCCTTGTTCTAGACACTAAGCGGCACGTAAATGAATGACAGGATAAATTTTCAATGTTGCAATTTCAACTTACGGCACAGAGTAGAGCGTTAAAGGTAGACGCACACCTAGGTACGCCACAGGAGCCGTACGCGCCGCAGTTATCGCATTTTCGGATGGTCCCGCGTACCTACCCGCCACGTACGCGTCGAACGCGCCAGGTCGCATCCAGTGTGGCACTCTCAGCACGCGCTTTATGCGCCGAATTTGATGACGTCATCCACGGTCCCTGGTGAAATCCGCAAATATTTCAGCATTTTATTGAAATGCGGGACGTTCAGCGTGAATAGGTGCGTGAATAGCAATGCATGCTGTTGCATATGAAGATTTATAAAACGCTATGACTGCGGCGATAAAATAACATTGCGCTTCTTTATATAACTGATCGCGATCACCACATCGATAATTTTACGATCGATGTGGTGATCGCGATCACTCAGTGAAATTCACCTTTACCCTAACTCCCTAGTGTATCAAAGCTTTCAGGACAAAGTTTCAGTCGAATTGATTAAAACGTGAGATTGTTTTCACGTTACTCAATGATACCTATTAGATGGATTTGTGGCTTACCCGCGTACTGTCGCTTGGCTTAATGTGCTCATTAATTTCAATCAGCCAGATTATCGGTATCAAAGCTATTCCGAATCACGAACAATTGAATAGATACGAGTAAGTTATGTGTAATGTGCGAATACAGATTTGCTAGGGTCTGTAGTAGTCTACTGCCGACAGAGTGAAACTACTTACCTATAAGGGCTCAGGCACATTAATGAGAGAGTCGATGCAGCTAAAGCACTGCATAGACCGCTGAATCTTATCAGGTGTTGGTGTAGAATCTTAAGATTATTTATATTTAGGAGTATATATTTCCTGCCGTATGCATCTAGTAAGAGGTTTATCTAATTCCACTTATGCTAGTTAAACAGTCATGTCATGTCACACGGGACCCTAATTAAATATTTAATTATATCGAATCTATCGAAGGTATTACTACCAAAAGGTAGTGCTACCTATATTAAACAATGACTTTAGAAAGTTTCATGTTGAAAGTATCCACTGTTAACGCTAAACATTATAAATTATTCGTATTTTAGAGAGTGATCTAACCTTTCATTATTGTAGCACACATTAAAAGCTGCTGTAAAATCATACCGTTCTAAGTTAGTGAAACTTAACGCTTGCTTCTGGAAAATCGATTTAATGGTTTAATCGAGAAGTTCACAGGTTACAGGATTAACATGAGCTAAGATTTTGTTCAGTTCATAACTTCCCGGCGCTTCGGATTAGTCTTACCACCAACTTAGTTTAAAGTTTACGATCACCATGTTGCATGATAACACACATGTATCTTTATAATCTTAACTTTTTGAAGGTAAGCAGTATCACTAGTGTGTTAGGATTGTTTTTTTGTTTAAATTATTACGGAAGATGCCATTCAATTAACTATTTCTTATGGCGGACTAATGATCATTCTCAGTGCCGAAAGAAATGTCAAAAGGTTGTAAGTAGAAAACTACTCATCTAAAATAAAATGAGGATTGCTTACGCCTAATGATATTTTAAAAATTATTCCGCAAGAACGACCCAGGGATTATAAAACATTTTCGGGTGACCTTATCCCAGCATCACAGATTAATATCCCTTTTACTTTGCCCCAACTTCCCGTTCTACATTCAAAGGGAAATCGTTCCCAAAATGGAGATCTTTCACCTCGGCCATCCGCCGTGGAAAACAAAGAGTCCCCTAGACAAAGATCCAACGAAAAGCCGACCCAACTCCCATTCAATTTGCCACGTGACATTTCACTTGAACTTATCTCGGTTATAGTGGACACTAGGCAGATAAAAACAGTAGTGTGGAATTATAGAATCGATAGAAACAAGTTGACCTATAGAATATGCTAAGAACGAAACACAACGGTCACGCTTGAAGTCACTCATCGACGTTTTTTGTGCGCAAGCATGACATTTTCAATATTAACCTTCTGCACAAATTACCTTTTATGTCACTCTGCCGTTCTTTTATCTTCCCTGCGCCTTTGTCTCCAAAAACAGTTAAAGAAAAATTTGTATTATCATTTTTAAGACGTCTTTGCAATAATGGTTCCGTTTTCCTTTTTGGCGGAGGTATAAAGCAGCTCGATGGTCCCCGAGGGTGCTGTACGCTACTAATGGATTATGGGAATGCTGGTTTCTTTTCAAGAAAGCAATATATATTTCACCTTTGATATAATGACATTATTACGATGTTTGTTCGGACTGTGAACGAGAATATAAACATTGAATTTGTCTCACTACTTAATTAGCTGAGGGATTTAATCTATTGTTTGCAATAAAACAGAGAGCCTTCTGCTTCACATAACGCAGTTTCCTTGCCTTCCTGTTTAGTGTTTCCCTGTAAAATATCGTTTAGTTGTTCAAATGTGGACAACAGCGAGCTGAGCTCAAATTTACTTTTTCAACTGTGAATTATCTTAAGAGGGGACTCTACGCTCGAGGAATTTGAAGAGTAGGTATTTGAAGAAACTATTGCCGTCGCGCTGCGACCGACAAAGACCCCGTAAAGTGCAAAAGGGACAACTGCAACTCACGCTGATTTTACCTACAAAAATTGTGACCAAAAGACGTTTTGTATTCCACTGTTTTTTCTTCAAATCTAAACAGATCTAAATAATTCTTATATCAAAATTTAGAGGAAAAGTATATCTATGCTTCTATTATTTTCTTTTTTGTTAAAAAACTTATCTAATTTGGAACATGGCGTTAAAAACCGGTTTTTTTTCGGGTTTTTGAATTGTCATAATTATTTTAGTGTTTATGTGTGCATGTTTTGAAAAAAAGGAAATGATAAGAGCATGTATTAATAAGACCTAGATTTTTTGGGAAAAAATCATTGCTCTAGACGCATTATCCACGAAGAAAACAGCGGAATACGTTTGTATGGAGAAAGGCCCCCTAGAGTCCCCTCTTAACGAGCTGTCCATCATTACATACAAAAACCAAAACAACAGACTGGTTGGTACATACGTCAAAGATATGTAATCATTAATTAAGTCATGTATGAACTCTGAACACCCGTCGGTCTCGATTAAAACAAATCCAATGTTTTTTTAAGCAAATCCTCTTTGCCGCTTAAATTGTGTACCTACACGGAAATGTATATACGAGTACCTACTCCTTGTATATGCTAGCGCCCGTAGGGATGTTCTTATATTCCTTTGAAAAAAAATTGTTAATTTAGGAAGAGTTCCAATTTATTTATTAGTATAGCTAAAACAAATTCAAGAGGGTTAATAAACTAAATAAAATCTTAAGGTTTACCGATCTCTTTCCATAGTGGTCACACTACACATCTCGATAGTCTGATTTTCGCTTTGCGCTTTACGGTTCTACACGTCCATCAAAGCTGATGTCCTCAATAACCCACCTCCGGGGCACTAAAGCGCTTTAGCTTAAAAATCCCTCTGCGCTACAAAAAGTTCCCTCCTATTTCCTGGAGCACTTGAAAGGGGGCAACCCTACGCTCGGGGACTCATCAGCCAGCGAGTCCAATTTACATGTTAATTGACGTACGTCCGATGAAAAATCACGATACATGACGCCCTTTGTACGTACGGTGGTGGGCAAGATTGATGCGTTACCTTGAAAGAGGTCGTGTTGAGGGGGTTGATTTTTCTTGGTGAGTGTTATTTTATGCAGATTAATTGTTTAATTTCTTGATTTATTTTTTAAAATTCTTCGTTTTGAGTGCTAATACGCAATGTTGAAAAATCGAACAAAAGTACCAATCGAAAATCATCGGAAAATTTGTTTGAGATACGTTGGCACACAAATCTCACTTATGCAGAAACCACAGACACTACTATGGAAATATTTTATTAAAATTAATTCAACGCAAAATTTATCAACAGCCGTTCATGAATTGTCATGCTACACTGCCGATATTGGAAAAGAGAATAATATTAGATCAAAAGCAAAAATTCAGAGCCATTTTCTTTCATCAAATAATTTTACCACCTGCAAATATTTTATTTCGCATTTATCACCCGATCGATTTAGATTGGAGCTTAATTAAAGTACCAGTATTTTACGAGTGACAATAAACAGTGTGTAATATAAAATAATAAATACTTAAACCCTTTTGTAATGCACGATAACGTAACAACAAAGCGATGGCAGATAAAATAAAATGAAATACTATAATATTTCGCAGATTATAGAATAACCTATTTATGTTTCGTGAAAGTAACACCCCCAATCATATGATTATATTTACGCGTCAAACCAGTTGTCCTAGGTAAAATACTGATATTCAGCTGCATCCGATTAGACTGAAAAATACTCCAAATCTTCATGTTTTAGTAATCCTAGTGTAATTTTGTAGCCCGAATAAACATAGCGCCTGAAAACTCAAGCATCGCGATCAGTTCCAACCCTTAGCTTTAAATAAGGCTTTTCTTATAAACAAACTCAATTACTGTTGGCAATCGTCGGATATTAATTTAGTGAGCCATAATTTACTATAATATTATATCCCTTCGTTTGTTGACTTGTTGTTTTAAGGCACGGTTCTATATTATTATTGTTTTCATAGGACGATATGAGCTGAGGAGGCAATCGTTTTAGTAATGTTTTATTGGTTTTTTGGCGAAGGAAATGTTTACGTTAGTTTGGCTTCGATTCCTAGTAAAAAAAAAAAACCCCTGTCTTGCCTCTCGGGGAAATACAGATGATGATATTCAATTATGTGCCTAACTGTAAGGGGTTATAAAGCATAATTTTAGGTCACTAGGTTTGTGAATGTGTCAAACTAAATATTATATTTATTTTTTCCTTAAGATTCACCCACAGCACATACATTCACATACATATAGTGAATCTTACGGTAATATTCTAATATAAAGACGCAAGGTTACCGCTTAGTTGCTTACTTAAGCTAGGTGTACAATCAACTAAGAAAAGAAGATATAAATTTTGTTACGAAAACATATAAAATACATATATTATTAATAGGAAGCTAGCTTCAATAATAGCAAGAAAAGTAGTGCATGTGTAAAGTTCAGGAACATCTAAATCGTTAACAGCTAGAAGCTGAACTAGTAACAATAGTTACTATACACTAACGAGGCAATGAAATAACTTTGCTATTTCAATAATAAACAAACATGAACACGGAGCGTTTCATAGCCATTCTGCGTTCTCAATAGGGGTCTTAACAGCGTACCTACAACGTTATTAAAGTACTAAACATTCTCACACATTGGTAACAATACCTAGCCTGACTGTATATCTACCGTTTACTGCGCACTATGTGTGTGTATGTGTGTGTAGTTGACGCATATTATGGCAATGTCATAATGACAGATTATATAGGGCGGTATGGTGATGGTTATACTGCCTCTCTCAGAAATGCGCGAGGTAGCTAAACGGTAACTTAGACCAAGATCTATTAACGTTACTTTGCTACTGCTGTGACTAAGGCATGTTGCCGTCTCTGTCTTGCATTTGTAGTTCGAGGTGTGCTTAAAGTACAGGAATAATGTACCTAAACCAAAGTACGTCCTATATTACGTTTATAAACCACAGCTAAATCACGCTATAAACAACAAAGTTATGAAAATAAAACGACTCATTTGGTTTGTATCATACACATTCATTGTTAGTCACTCTATGTCAAATCCTGATACTTACTCAGCTGCATCGGGTGAGACTGAAAGTTGACTCTCTCATAGTTGGATAGAGACTGGGAAGATAATGTAATGATTTTGATCACGCAGCTTAATACCTACATCTCTGGTGATAAAGTTATCTTATACAAAAAAAAATAGAGCAATTAATACCCTTCACATAATCTAATTGAAATTATTTTCATTTCTGGCACCTAGGGGTTGGGCATAATTGAGCATTTTTTGAATATTCCGCAGCTTACATATTTAATTTAGTTAAATGTTTGTCGTCGGTGTACGTACTTGCAGCTCCGGCAATTTTGCCAAGGTTCATTCATATGAATGATTTAGAATAATTTTATCTGTTCATTTACATTTATATTATTTTCGTAACCCTTTATGTATCTCTTCTTTGCCAAAACATTTAACGGAAGGAATAAATTACGCATAATATAGATCATTGTTGTGAGATATCTAAATGCTATGCTTCTCAAAAGTCAAAAGCCAGTCACTTCTGCAATTCACAGGATTTATTTATTGCACAATATGTGTATTGTGCAATAAATAAATCCTTTGAATTGCTGAAGTGACACACCGTATAGCCATAAAACTAATGACCCGTTAGTTTACTGAAAACTAGTAATTATTTCAACAGCATTACATTTGCATTTTTCATAGTTAATAATATTCTTGTTATGTTACTTCGGAATACACGGTCCTGTGATATTATTGTGATGTTCCATTCCATCTTGTATGCCTTGTTTTTATAATATCATCTAAAAACCATGTCAAGAAAATTTTATTAATAGTTTCGCTTATGAAGGCGTAGTTCTAAGGTCAGTATATAAATTTCCATAGTTATCGCATACATCCTTCAAATTAGATCCACCTTCGCCACGTTATTAAAATGTAATGAGTTCATAAAACATTTTCAGTAACTTTTAGACGGAAGACTTGTTGTCTCCTTGTATATATGCTAATGTGTTTGCGTGCACCCCTATTTATGTAACCAGCTATTCAATTTTAGGGCTTACAACTGCAACTTAAAGTTTATTTTAGGATGGCTTGGTAACGAAATCACAAGCACGATAAATAGCGGGGAAATTAGATGGATTTGGTGTATTACCACTTTTTTGTTTTTCTTTGTTATGAAGTGTCATTTTTGGTGTTGTTTAGGGTAAATTGCGTGATACCTCATGGAAAACGATGCTTTTAAAAATGTTTCAAAAATACTCTTATCAAAGACTGTATTGTGGTCTTCCACCACAGAGGAATGTTTTGTGCGTTAAACACACCACTAAAGGAAACGCTTTAAAACAAATGCCCGCCATAGTCTTCTATAAGAAAAACAATTCCGAACTCCACACTCTGCAGCACAAAATATATGCTAACCACATCCTCACATAAACAATTCATACCTCTTTCCCATGACGTCACACCCCCCTCCCCCATTCCGCTAGAACTTGTCAGTCCTCTCGGAGTGTAAAACTGTCAGCAACAAACTCGTCAGTCATACGTGCGGGGGTCGGGCGTCAATTCGGCCTCCGCATCAAATTGCGTTAGCCCTCCGTCCGTCTGTCGGGACAATCGGATTGCGTTGGTTCAGCTCGCTTATTAGATTCCGCTGCCACTCGCTCGGGTAACCGTTGGAAAATATTAAGCCTATTTCTCGGGTAGAAAAGGCTGGCTGGCCTGTAAGTTTGAATAAAAATAGGTTAGAAATATAAAGGTCAACTAGCGAAGGTGGAAGATTTTTAGTCACCTTTTTGGACTCAATACCTTAAATCTATCGTTTTTCTAATTTACTGGTGGCCCAAACATTTTCTTTCTTTTCAATGTAAAACATAGATCAGTGGTCCCACATGATATCCGCATGTAAATCGGCTTTATGTACGTATTTTTTTAATATTGTCACTGAAATCACTTAATCTAAACTTTCTAAAATAAATAGCTGACATTAAGATACATAACATATTATATATCACACTAGTTTTTAACATTGTACAAAGATTAATAACAGAAATGCAGCATCACTATAAATCGGATTCCACCCCGATATGAAAGGCAAGTATGCGGCGATGGAAGAACAATATAGTAACTACATCAGCTACTTGTAACTTGAACTACCGAAGTAGCGAGTACAGCGAACTAGAGCAAGTTGACTTTAGAAAACTAGAAGACATTACTCATCCGGATACTCTATAGAAGCGACTGACTCGAGACTGTTTCATCAAACTTTTATCGTTGCGTTGTGATCGTGTGGAGACAAGTTGTCATTGTTACTAGAGAATTTAGTGACTTGAGTGAAACTATCGCCGTAATCGCCCCTAAATTGATTTGACTTATGGGGTTACGTTTTCTTGTAAGATTTTATAACTTCTCTATCAAATGATTCTTCCTGTTATAGAATCTCTGCGCCTAAATAACCCATTTTAGTGTTCGCCAACATTTTGTGTGCCACTGATGCGCAAAGAAGGCCCATTATCCCATTTTGAAGGCGTATTATCCCATTCTGCAAGGACTGAAATAAACCTCTCTCTCTCGTTCTCCACCTGCGTGTCTGTGGAGCCGTCCATAGACGCGATGGGTAACGTTGATATCTCAATATGTTAGCATGTGTAGTGTAAAGTCGATTTAAAAAATATCTTTAAAAAAATAAACATCCTATTCCCCTTGTTTCCAAGCAGAAGCCAGACACTGGATCTAAATTCAACCTTCGAACCAATTATGAACCAAAATCTACTTTGTCTGAGGTATAAACTTAATGTGATTAATTATTAAGACTTCTAGATTAATTTCAAAGCTTCACCTACTGCGGTACTACATCATTGATTATTTATCTACTCGTTCACCGCATCCTTTAAGTGGTAAAATACGTTCTAAAATCAAGTTAAATTATGACCTAAAATTACTTAATATTACCGCTGTTGATTAAACCCAACCTTTTCATTAAAATAAACAACTTTGGCACTAACATAATCATAATTTCCCGTCTTCAAGTGACGAACGACGGCTACTAAGCGCCATTTTTGCTTTCAGAATATTCTAGAAGCGGCGAAATATTTTTAGCCCGAATAAAATTTGAGAAATGTAGATAGACACCGCGCGACAATGTTTCTAAGAATAGACCTCTCATAGTAAAATACTAAGAGAATTTACTTTCAAATAAATGTTTGAAGCGCTACAAATCAGTGTGGAAAAAAAAACAACTTCATGAATGAACCCTGAACAATCTTTGTTTAAGCTCGCGCCTGTACAAGGAAGTTTACATTGAAAGATTTACCGAAATAGAAAATGATTGCACATTTTCATAATTTCGTGTTTTCATAGGATTACAGGCGTGATGTTATAATAACAAAAAAAAAACAGTAAACAAATAATGTATGTTACAAATACTCTCGACGCATAAAACAAAAACAAGTCTCCCAAGATCGGAGCGTTTCACTTTTGCTTAAAAAAACATAGTAAACTTAGTTGAAATTAGTTTCTGCCGTGACTTTAAATTGCTTCGTAACCCTGGATGGAGGACGCTTGCATGCAGCGAGAGGAAACTTGAGGTTATCAAGACAACGGCTCTTTGTGCGGCTTCCTCGTTATTGGATGCCTTCTTGTCTGCTGCATTCTAAGAGTTCCTCTCCGTTATCTGATATTAAACTGACTACTGAATAATAATATATTATTAATTTATTTTGAAAGGGTTTTACTTAATACACAAGCAGCGACAGAGCAGTTTTGCTATCAATTCGGATGTTGGACTCGATCGAAACTAAACATTGTTTTATGATGTGCCTATGTTAGGTCTTTTTTTTGTTATGGGCGGGAAATCATCAAATGATCCCTCCTGCTCTGGGTGGAGCGGAAGGGAATGTCAGACTTGTACTGACTTCCATGAACCCATCCATGTTCCTTCTTAGCCCTTTGTGTTCCAGGGCCACGGTTTCTATTTCGAACAGTCCCGCAGCCCTGGCAGGCATCGGCCATCTCGGACCCCTATATAAAACAATCGGTATAAAACAAGCTTTAAATGTCGATAACTACAAAAGTCAACGATATAAAACGCATTTCATCCAAACAACCGGTTTATTCCTCGTTCTATAGTTCCATTGCATTGTGTTACACACAACAAGCCTTATTTATTACTGTTATAACGATTTTCGCGCAATGCTGCTTCACAGGATATTTTTCAACAAAGGATTAAAAGTATTTCGAGAATTATATTATGAAGTACTCAAAATGTTATAATTACGTATTTGTTCAACGTCGACGGTAAATTAATTTATCACATAAAACCCGTACCTAACAAAATCGGGTCTTTTTCCGACCCCAATCTCCCAAACTACAGTTGACATGTCTTTGAGCATACACTATCTACAAAAACAGATACCCGGAACCTACAGTCCAATTCCAAATAAATTGTGAGTGACGCACAACCGCGCGAGCCCGCTGCCGCCCCGCCGGCTACACTTTAACATTGTACTTGCCCATTTTTCAAACTCCTAAACTTTTATTTGGGTAAAATATATGTTTGCGTTCCCCATTGTACGCGGAGGTTTTTAAAAAAATCAAAAACAAAAGAGCATAGAGTTATGACGAGTTGAATTGCTGCCCTATTGTTGTTGTTGCGTTGTTCGTTTCAATTTCATCGCAACTGCGGGTAGTTGAAACACTTTTGTTGACAATGCTGAAAAATAGGCCAAATGAAAAGTAAATAATGTGTGAGGAGAAAAATAATGTGATGTGGGTAACGACTGCTTTGTTTTTCTTTATGAGTCGAGTTTGGAGCTTGTGTTTTTAATTACACTTGGACTTTTTCTTTTATTTGGTTTGTCAGAGCGACTAGCTTTATATGCTGAGTTTTTGACGCTGTGTTTTAAAAAACATACTGATACATGTATTCTGGCATTATTATCGGCTATAAAATCCAAAGTTTTTTTCAGAATACAAGAAATGCTTCGAGTATATTAAATTCTGATAGCAACACAAGTTTTATTTAAAAAGTAATCTTAGAGAGCAAAAAGACCGTTATAAAAATCTATGTTTTGCTCAAATCAAGGTAAGTTCTTTTTTTCCATCTTGTTACTAGCGTCAAACGAAAACAGATGAAGAGCAAGATATAAAATGATAAAACATAAACCTTTATTTAAATTAAATTGGAAAGCAAAACAATTTGAATAAACGAAAAATAAAACTGAAAATTACAGATAAAGCTGTTTTCCTGAAAATAAGATAATCTTACAGACACCTGCTAACTTACAGCTTAGTAAGTATATACAAGGTTATTAGTGGCATTATGCATGTGTTGGTAAAATAATATCATGGCTGTAATGCCCGAAGGGTTAGGCAGATGTGTACCTTGAGCACACCAATCTACTAATTCAGACTCATCTCTGACGACGTCGGACTCGAAGTCAAGCCAACGAGACCAACGAGGCAGTCGTGTGCTGTTTATGCGGTCAAAACATCGCATCGCACTTTTAAATACACATCATCTGCCTAGCCTTTTCCCAAACTATCTTGGGGTCGGCTTCCAGCCTAACCGGATGCAGCTGAGTACCAGTATTTTACATGAAGCGACTGCCTATCTGACCTCCACAACCCAGTAACTGGGTTATACGATACCCCTTAGTAAGACTGGATGTCAGACTTTTGGCTTCTGACTACTCATAATGACTGTTAAGGATCTACAAATGAAAGCCGGGACCAACAGCTTTCCGAAGCACGGAGGAAACTCGGTATGTAATTATGGTCAACCATCTACGGACCCACCTCGGTGAGCACGGCTTCACTTTAAAGATCACCCCGTACGGCTGTTATTATTTAGCCACAAGCTCCTCGAGCTCTTTTACAAACACACTCAAAAAAAAAATCGCTATGGATTACGATTATTTTTGCTTTTACACCTGAATCTTTTGTTAGCTGTACTTACACTAATTTCCTGTTTTATTCGGTTTATTCCGGTTCAGCAGGCAAGGTGTAAATTATTTATGGCTATATTAAACACTTTATTTGTCCAGTTTGTGTGATATTCAGCAAATGACGTTGGCAACGTCCGCCGCGTAAAACATTAGATTGAAACATACGGGAGAGGAATTTGAGCGGTATGGTACGCTTTAAAAATAACCTTTTAGTCAGTAAATCTGTACACTCAGCAAGTGAAGCGATCAATGCTCGCTCTAATATATTTTTTTTCTACTACTTGCGTTGATATTTTTAAAGATACGTTTACTTAAACCGTAATTGTTTTCCGTAAGTGTTGTAATTATTTTTAGGGTTCCGTACCTCGAAAGGAAAAAACGGAACTCTTATAGGATCACTTTGTTGTCCGTTCGTCCGTCTGTCTGTCAAGACCCTATTTCTAAGGAACGCGTGGAGGTATGAAGCTGGAATTTATATCAAATACTCAAGTCTACTGTTCCTGAGAGCTGTGAAAAAATCAAACTTCTAAGCCAACACAATCAAAAGATACAGCCGTTTACGCCGCAAATTTCCGCAAATTTACGACACTCGCAAGGGAATCAATTCTTTATTGCGTACCATAATGTAAAAACATAGATGGAAAGGAAATAATTATATAAGTCTCAATTATGGACCCTGTCGGGCACAGCAAGATCAAGTAGGAGAGAGGAGGAACAACACTGGGTGCTTGATATGGTACATGTATTTTTAGTTACCTAGTTAACAAATTATACTGTTTTAATAAAAAAAAAACAAAAGCCTACCTACAGGGTACTTTCCTTGAACTCAGAATGTTGAAATTTGGTACAAAGCAACGTCTTATAGCACAGATAAAGGGCAAATTGCGAAAACTGTAAATTTTTAGTTGAATCATATAATAAAAATATTTTTAATAACCTTTACTTATATACCTACAGGTTTGTACGGAACCCTCGGTGCGTGACTCCGACTCGCACTTGGCCGGGTTTTTTTTTAAGTTTTTCTGTTTTGAAATCTTCTTCGTGTGATTTCTTGCGCATTTACAGTTGTACAAACTTACTTACACTTGTATGAGAGGTGAAGAATTGGCCGATAGTTAGGAAACTGTCATCTTAAAACATTATTGTTTCATTTTTATTCCAGAGTGGGAAAGAGACGGAGCTATACAAGTCGTCTAGCTCCATCTCTTTCCCACTCTGGAATAAGATTGAAACAATAATGTTTTAAGACGTCATAGTAACACCCCTGTTCCTAACCAGCGTGCATGGTGTGAACCGCCAGTTTGCGAAACCAACCATTGCCGTAAGCGTAGCCAAAAATGAAGCCTTTTAGCAGGGTCGATGAATGTTTTGAGTGGAAACAAAAACAAAGCATCAAGGTTATAAATAACACTATATATTTTCGGTGTAATTTAAAATACAATGAATAATGTGATAATTTACCCCAAAAGCTTTTACAGCACATCACATAAACTAAAATTATTTAGTGTTTATCACACCGTGAATTGTGTACATTATGACACAGTCATAAAGAGCTATTACATACATTACAAGTTGTGGACACTCGTATACAATGTAAATAACATTGCTTAATTGAGCCTAAAATCGTTTGCCGCAGAATTTAACATGCTAGTGTTGTAATTTTGAAATGATGTCGTACCTACGCTAAGTAACAAATTGTTGTTATAGGTACCTAATTACCATGAAATATTCATGAGGCGTTCTATTAAACGATATTTTATTGCAATCTATACCAATAACAACAATCTATACTAAACTTTCCCACTCCTGGGCAAAGGCATCCCCCAATACCTTCCACTTTTCTATATTTTGTGCTGCTTCTCGCTAATTGACGAGAAAGCCATCCAAAACGTCCCGCCATCTTCTGCTCGGACTGCCGCGACAACGGCTAGCTGTCTCAGGGCTCCAATTTTGTGATATGCCCACAGCATTGCCGGCATCCGGCAGACATGGCCTGCCCAGTCCCATTTTAGTATGGCAGCTTTATGAGCAACGTCAGCATTTGAGTTCTGGAGCGCAGTGTGGTGTTCCTTATGCGATCATTAAGTATGCTGCGCTCCATTGTCCGTGGGCGAACCTTGAGTTTGGACTTCTGGATGTAAGTAAAAGATCAAGTCTGTGCACCATATGTCAGTATGGGGAGACTACACATGTACATAAGCTTGCGTTTTAAGGGGATGTGTAAGTCGCCCCTGAATAGCTCTTTCGTTGACCAGTAACTCTTCCAGGCGTTTTACGTGCGTCTCGCAACTTCTTTGTCTTGTCTCGCCTGGAAGGAGACTAATATTATAAACAGGTAAAATTTGTTTGTATGTTGGAGATAATCTTCGGAACTACTGATCCGATTCCGAAAATTCTTTAAATAACGGGAAACTACATTATCCCCGAGTGTCATAGGATACATTTAAAACGTTCCCGTGGGTTAATTTCCGTACAAGACGGGAGCGAAGCCGTGAGCAAAAGCTAGTACAAAATAAGTCTTAAAAAATAGGAACTTTATGAATTATCTCCATAGTTTTCCCAGCTCCAAATCAATGATTAATTATTTTATTCTAGTGTACAGTTATCGTATCAAGAAATTTTTTTTTACCGAAACTAATTTTCTCCTTCTTTAAATGACACAGCCACCAACCACGCGATTCCGCCCAGACTTTACACCCCCATATCTCATACTACCTCTTTTTTACCCCAGTCTAGAGTGCGCTGTCAAAGTTGGCAATAATATCATAAACGAGCTTGCACTTTAGGGGGTGACACTTGTATAACTTAACACAAGTCTTAAAACTCGTGCCGCACTTAACTATTCTGGACTTCTTTAAGTGCTTGAAATTAAGAGCGGTGTTCCTTTGTTTATTTTGTTGAAGATAATTTATATGAAAGAGTTTTGTTTTTTAAATTCGTTTTATACTGATATTAGTCAGTAGCGGTTAAACTACTTCTGCCCAGTTTTTGGATGATATCTTTTAACTATACGTTATTTATTTATTTATTTTACTATTTATGTACACACAGTAGAGAACACAGGAAAAAAAACATAAAACATTTGAGTACAAAGGTACTGCTTATTTCATACGAAATTTCTGCCAGCAGACCTGCGAAAGGAAAATTGAAAAATAAACGTAGACAATAGTGTGTGAGAGAATGAAAAGAAAAATATGTTTATGTGCCTCACCTAACTTAACATATACTATTACCTAAATATAAATACACATATAACTAAATGTAAATACATAATGCTAAGATATATAAACAAATAAAAATACATATATAAATCAGATTTGAGAGGAAAGGTAATGCTGTTTCACTCGGTTTTTGAATAGCGAAATGGTCTTTAAGTCACGAATGTTAGGTGGGAGTGAGTTCCACAACCTTACAGCATGAACAGAGAAGGAATAGGAGTAATAGCTGGATTTGTGTTATTTTGTTTTTTCTTTTATTTTTTAGTTAATCAATTGACTATATTAGCGGGGTATGTAATTATTAACTGCTCCTTTGATCTCGTGGTCGAGCGACGCGACTGCGGAGAGTGGAGTCGTGGAAATACCCAATAACACTTTGGTAATCACTTGGGAATCGAACTCTGGACATGAGATCCACGGTGCGATTAGCAGTCGCGCTTAATTGCGACCCTAGACCAAAGCGGTAGACTATTATGATAATGTAATTATTAAATTATTTCAACGTCTTTGTTTGAATAAAGTAAAACAGGGCCAAGAAAGCTTCAGGGTCGAGATCAAAATCAAAATATTTTTATTTCACTTTGCCTACATGAGCACTTCGACATAAAGGTGCTCGGTTCAGGTTGGCCGTTTTCTATAGAGAAGAACCGGCAAGAAACTCCATGGTGACTAAATATCTTTTAAAATCAATTGGTTTTACAATAATTTTTATGTTAAGGCGTTAGTACTTAAGTATTGACATTATTATTATTATTGGACATTGTAAACCCGAAAATAAGTCAATTGCTTACTACAAAACGTTAAAAAAATGTAAAAAGTTAATAAGGATCTAGGAATCTATAAACCCTATCATATCCACACATTCACAAACAATCGGTAAATAAAAAAAGTCTATTCAAAAATTAAAAAAGACTATATTAAACAAGTGACACAAATGTTGCCATCCGTGCTGTAACTATTCTAAACAAAAGGTGTAATGATTTGAAAACTATTGTAAAACATCTGATTAAAAAGAATGGAAAAAAAAGATTAAGAATAGTTAGAAACATCCACACATTTGTGCCGTTTATTAGCAACCAGCCGCATACGCGAAGGAGCCAAGACCAAACTTCTCTATCTTCAACGTAGTGATCTGTCACATACATAGAATACGTTGAAGATGTAAGCTTTATTGAAATCAAACTACGTATCATTTTTCATCACACACATTCTTAAAGTACACATACACAAACGCATCGACACAAAAAAATGTACCCGACAAATACGCTTAAACAAAACTCCCATTCATTTTAAATCTGACTAAAAGCTCACCTTAATTTGTGTCCTAGATTTCATGGCAGCATCCAGACCGGTTCTTTGAGCCGAACGTGCACAAAGAGTGACGTCACAGCCACGGGATAAGCGTCTATTACACTTGGCTGAATTTAGTCATCTTAATTCAGTCGTAACTGAATTTAGTCAAATATAATCGCAATTAGCAAGCTAGCATCCTAAATTTTTGACTGACTAAATCATTTAGAAGCCTAATAAGAAACGCATTTAGGAAGGTGTAATCGCATTTACTGACTTCAGTCGCTACGTAACTGTCCATGCGGTAGGACGTATACTTTGGTTTGTATTCGATACGAGTTTCCTGTTGCAAGAAATCTTAATGTTACGATCAATCTTTCTTTTGCACTAATACTGTCTCGTGGGATAGTATCTTGCTTTTGAATTAACGGTGTATCAAGATTTAATAATATGTCAAATGATCTCAAAATCCATTCGTAGAAAATTTCTGAAATCGATTTCAGTGGATTTCAGTCGGTATACAAGGACGAATTTCAATAGGTGCGCAAATTCTGCGCGTTGTATGAACCCTCTGTATCACCATATTCTGTGTCATACCCCAGGTACTCGCAAAATTGCACAAAAGAGACACGGCCAAGATAAAAGTATTAAACGCTCCAACTTTGAAAGTTTTTTTTCTTTCGTACAATATTACAGAACTACGGACGCTATGTTTTTGTTTTGCTTTTAAAAATATTGGGTCACTGAATTGCTAAAGTTAAATCAGCTTCTCCTTTATGCAAAACGAATTGATGGTCTTATATTGATAACAAAAATTGAAATGTTTGATGTGTTTGTTTGTCGTATTTTTAGCTTGTTGATCTTCTAGACGGAATGCAGAATGTAAAATTCTGTAGTAAATAGAAAATAGCTGACGCAGGTCGTAGCTCTTAGAATTAGTAAGGCGATGACCTCGTGAGAGCGAGGGGGCGTTGGATGCAAGTGGCACAGAGCTGTTCTAGGGGCCTTACGTTATGTAGCTGATATAATATAGGTAGAACGAGAGTATTTGTCTAACAGCTTAAAAATAACCATTGAAACTGTAACATACACATAACATTACGTCTGAATCCATAAAGAGTTATGTACCTATATGCGCCTGCGAACCTATTGCCACCAACACGACTCAAACCCAGACTGCAGCCTATTATTAAGCAATTCCTGATCAACTTCACTTTAACGATGACCTTACAACACTGACTGCCTGTGAAATCGAATCCAGGACCTCGTCCTTATATTTGAAAAATAACCACTTAAACTTTAATCCTACCTAAATCTTAAAGAAAATAAAAACACAAAACATCGCTATCTAGCAATGGACAAAGCCTTCGTAAATTGCGTCACAACACCCGCTTGAGCTTAATTATGTTAATACTTTTAAAACTCCAGCGAGCTACCAAATCCGTATCAAGATTTAGCAATTCCCTTTACGAAAACAAAAAAAAAGTCTTCAAACATTGTTGCACGTCAGAGTACGCAGTACAGATAGCAAAATTGGATCATTCAGCTATACTGCATACGCGGTTTAGTTTCCAAACATGTAAACAAGGGAAGTTAGATATTATTTTTATTTTATTTAAGAGACCTGACTTTAGAAATTACAAAGATTAACAAACTAATAAATGAAATAACTAAAATAACAATAAACTATAAGGGCGCGTTCACACGACACGCGCACGCTCAGCGCACGCCACCCGCGTCCAACTCGCATTGAAATTTGTTAAATAAGAATTTGAGTCTTATAATCCATAAATAGATCTCAAATTGCATTTAACGAGGTCTACACGCGCACGCCAAGCGCACGCCCCGCGCCCGCCTCGCGCCAGTCCTGCGCTCGCCCTACCCGCGCTTTACACCCTCCCCGCGTACGCCTTGCGCCCGCGCTATGGCTGAATAGTGTTGTATTGACTGTGATCTCACTAGTAGTATAAGTGGGCGCGAGGCGTGTGCGAGGCGGATGCAGCGCGTGTGCGGGTTTAAGGCGGTCACAACGCGTGCGCGGGTGCTGTGCGTGATCGGCGCGTGTCATCTGAATACGCCCTAAAAGGACGTCAAAACCCAAGTAAACAAGTGTCTTTGGAATAACTTGGCGCTAATACTGACATTCGTTTAAGAGTCGAACCTCATCTGGCAGTACGGAATCGCACTTTTCCATGCTCCTATGCTTTTCTGCTCCTTAAAACCATAATTTGCAAGGGCGGGAATACTATCGCACACGGCAGCATCGACGATGAGGTTCGCAGCATGCAATAGCATACAAAGTTTGGAATAAACTGTACAGGGCGCTCCAAAACGCTATGGCGATACTATGACGTCAGAGGTAGGTACAAAACTGCATATTTATGCGCGCGCAAATAGAAGTCCGACTGTGCTCGTGTATTTGCCGAAAGTACTAGGAAGGTGCGAATTTAACGAGTTAGATCTTTCTATATTTAGATGATTGGGGGATGAAGTAGGGTTGGTACTTCAGTAATATAAGAGTGTGTGTAGGTTCCTACCTAACTCCTGTTTTGAGGATGCTTCGTGGAGAAAGATAAACCTATTTGTATTTTTCAAGTGACCCAAAAATAAAATCTCTATATAATTTAACTATAAGTTATTATTTTTGTTTGCTTTTACTATGAAAGGTGCAAGGTATAAAGATTATCAAAATTCAAAATAAAAGTTTAACCAAAGTTCTAAACAACAACGCAACAGATCCCAAATAAACTTGTATCAAACTAAATTGATCCGCAACCAGTTCGAACCAACAATAATCCAATCCGAATCCCCCATAATCCAAACTTAGTTATATAACACATTATTATGTTAATTCCAACATAACATTGTGGCAAACGCTAGTTGAATCCAGTTCACGGAGGAATGGCGTTTGAAATTCAAATGGTGTATTATACATATCAAGGCAGCCGTCTGTCTGTCGGCGGTAACCGCGTTAAGGCAGTTAACCCGATGTCTAATTTGACAAATCTCGGTTTAACCCGGAATCTAGAGAACGATAACAAACTCTGGATTTTATGAAAACATTTTTGTTTTCGATGTTTCGACGGATGCCGGCTGAATTCAAAATACGGTGCGACCTTATTTTCGTGAGTGTGTCACCTAAACTCACGGATCTCGGAATCTCTGAACTCGGTCTGATAATTTGAATGCTAGATCGCATGACGTAGGGACTCGTACTGGTTAGAGTAAAATGGTATGCTGAAACACACTACCCAATAATCAAAATCAAAATATTTTTATTTTACATACCTACATGGGCACTTATAAAACGTCAACAAAAGGTGCTCGGTTCGGGTTGGTCGTTTCCTTTGGAGAGGAACCGGCAAGAAACTCCATGGTTACTCTTTTAAAATCCTTTGGTTTTACAATATGTCTATGTTACAGCGTTAGTACTTAAGTATGGGAGGACATCGTAGGCCCGACAATTAGTTGTTGCTTACTACAAAACGTAGAACAAGATAAAAAGTTACCAAGCATCTAAGAATCTACAAGGTGTTGTTTTGCAACCTCGTGAAATTTCAGGGGGTGGTCACGAAAGACAAATAATCAATTAAAATTACGGTACTTAGTTAATTATTAATAAACCCTTTTTTTTTGGTTGTTTAAGTTTGTCAGTATTTCAGAATAACCCCCTTAACGTGGTTAAGAGACTAAGAAATTATGGAATAAACGTTTGATATTGTTTGTATGTGTGTAAGCGAGGTTATAAGGCAAGAACCAGACGAGCCGCGTTTAAAACACGTTTGGTTCACACATACCGATTTCCGTAAAAAAGAAAAAAAAATACATACCCATTTTATTATTGATTCGGGACGAGAATCATTAGCATAGTTACCTCCTTGAATTTGACGAGGATGCAAAACAACATCTTGTATAAGGCCATCAATGTCCATACATTCACAAACAATCGGTAAATAAAAAAAAGTCTATACAACAACAAAAAAGAAGAAGAAAATATTATAAAAACACTAAATAACAGTAAAAAAGACTAATACTCTGCTAGAAATCTTTGTCAGTAAAATGAGAGAGCAAAACTCCTTGCACTTCTCAACTTGATAATATTACGAACTCCACAATACTGCAATTCCTTACTTTAAACTAAGTTCCACTCTATATACTATACATCACGCTACAAAGTCGCTACAGTCAAAGTGTCAATGGTAACAATCTATGCAAGTCGCTCGATTGTTCGCGTTCACCGGTATCTTTGTGCATACGTTCAGAAACTACGGAGTCCGATCCTGGAAATTCGTTTATGTTTATTTGATTGTGACTGGCTCGCTTCACTAGCTTGATTTCTTGTTTCCAGTCATGCATTGTGGTTTAATCAAATCAGAATAACTTAGTTTGAATATGGAAAAGTAGAAAATCAAATCGTCGTGAAGATATTTTCAGTATTGAAATGAAAATAAGTCTGTTTGATAGAAAATTTTAAGATAAAATTACTAGATAAAATTATCTTTATACAATTTGATAAGTAGTCATCAGAGTTCGCGAAAAGTTTTAAATGGCCAACTTAACATTTTCGTCAGAACAAACCCCGAAATTAAGTGTTCATTTTCAGACTTAGTTTTTAACAACTTATTTTATCTGGATAGCAGCGTCATTAGGCAGGTACGTTGGGATCTAATCGCAGTTTAACCTCTTGCTAGTACTACTATACAGCGTTTATAACAACCTTAACGGCTGTCTAAAAATTTGCAATCCCCTGGGGAGAACCCTTTGTTGAATTTTACACCAGTCTTTATATATTTGGGTATGCCAAAAATTGTTCAGAGTACCCAATTACGATTACCAAGTTTCTGGAAAGTCTATTGGGGCAAAATAATAGGATTTTCTTCAATAAAAATACAATAGAAATGCAAAGTTGTAAGAATAGCTGAAATGTACGTAAGTTACCCGAACACTTTTGCGGAAACAGCAAGTTTTGCCGAACATTTCATTTATAGAAGTTGTATTTGTAAATCTTAGAGGGAGGGTAACAATGTAACATCCCGGTAATGTGAGAAACGAAATGGGACAGCTCTTCGTTCCAACACACGTTGTAAGTACTCTCTTTATGTCGTTTTGGGGTAAAACCAGTATTAATGTTTCACACTACGCTTGCTTCATTGTGTGGTGTGTGGCAGAAATGTCACTCGTACGGGGTGGGAAATTCATGTTAGATGATGACGACATCAATTGGAACGGAAAGGTATAAAGCATTATAAAATCGAATACAATCTTATGGTAATTATATTTTTTTAACACGAATTAAATCATTATTTTAGAGTGAACACACCAAGCAATCAGAAAGAAGCAAAAAAAGGTGGATTACAGCCCACTCCCTCTCATAAAGAGGAGGCCTGCTTTTGAATGGAATTTTTCTTCTAACACTACGTCTTCTTCCTTAGGTGGTGAAGGCCAGGAGCACGGGCCGGTGTTCCTAATGGAGCCGCCGCCTCGCCTGGTGTTCTCCAACACGACTGGTGCGCGGGCCTCGTGCGCGGCGCACGGGTTCCCTTCGCCGCAGATCGCCTGGCAGCAGCCAGATGGGGCACAGCTTGATGATGTGCCGGGGCTGAGGTGAGTGGAGTACTTTTTGACATCTTTTGACTTCTTATTCATACGAAGTTACGTAAACTTATTATTAGTAGCATTTTCTAATTTCTTTAATGTGCTGGTGGTATTTTGGACACTCCAACAAGTTGGCACTCCAGCATCTGGTTGGGAGTAACTTTAGATCTAGATGTCTTTTTTAACCTACATACTCAGATCGCAATAAGTTATCAGACTTACGATTGACTCGTCAAGTTTTACGTAATCTAGCGTTAGCTGACAGATTAGTGGCAAAAACTTCGTCATAAGTTCAACGACAGTGTTTATATTCTGACTATAATTTTGTGGCTCTCTCCCTAACATAAGAACTTTATCTGAACCTATAATCAGTATGTAAACGGCCCTCAATCGGACCACTTTAACTGAAGGACCCAGACAGGACGTCTCTCAACAAGCTATTAATGAGTTATTTCAAGGCCATCAGCAATACACGTGCCATCAGAGAAACTGTTTAGAATTATTAATTAGTACCTAAAATAAATAAGTTTACAGCCCTCTATCCTAAACTATCTAACCCATGCAGGAACCGAATCTTTGTCTGAATACAATATATTATGCAAATAACATTACCTCATACATAGTATGCCCGACATGGAGCGTCCAAATTCGTGCGCAGTTTATGAACACGTAACACACAGCTATTTATTGAGGAATGCTGAATAAGAGGGATCACATTCACGCCAGCTGCGGCTCTCATGTTGGGGTGGGCTTCCAGTCTCACCGGATGCAGCTGAGTGCCAGCATTTTAAAAGCTAGTACTGGGTAATACGATACCCATTTGTAAGACTAGTTGTCAGACTTTTGGGACACTGTCCTGCTGTAACGACTGTCACAGATCTACAAATGACAGCATTCTACATACTTTGATCTATTTCAAGCTTTTTATGGGTATTAAACTATTATTATTATATTTGGCTGCATGTAGGCCACTTGCATGTCTAACAATGATTTTTGAATGCTGAGTGTTCTCTGCCTTTCAAATAGTTTTTCAGCCAGGCAACCAAATTCTGGTAATAGAATCCTGGTTAACAAAATAAGGATCAAGTTAAAGTGTCCTTCTCGGAAGGCAGACTATAAGCCAGCACACTTCACAAACTCTTATAAAAGTTAATATACACGTACCCAACGTATTGGGTTCTCGTGTATAATATAAGAGGGATCACAGCGCCACCTGGTGCCAATGTGCCGAGAATTCTGTTCTGTAGCGAAAGTGCCGCGAATTACAATAAGATGTGGTTTCTTGAGTATATGAGATGTTTTAGTAATACATGTGTTTGCCTGTGAGATTGGTTTTGTGAGAAACATTATGTCGGAGTGCGGTGATGTGTGATTCTATGTTTTTTTTTTCAGTTTCACTGCGTTTTTTCTTTAAATTAGTGCCTTGTTGCTTGACACTTCTCCTGACAGTCACTTGTGAGGGAGAAAGCCCTTTCCGTTGAGTATTAGTATTATGCGAAATAGTTTCTAGTGTATAGTCTACTCGTATTTATTTGTTGAAAGAAAACGTGCACGTTTCAAAAGAACCATCTGATATTCCTTAATGCATCACGCAACAGCAACAAAAGAACACCAGAATTGTATACTTTACTATGTTTTGTTAGTTATACGACTTTTTTTTTTCTGTCAACGAAACTAGTATACGAGTAGGCCTTATAAACAAATAGAGATAAAAGAAACACAATTTCTCACACCCCGAGGTCTTTACAGATACTATAATTTTCCTATAGAAATAAAATTTTAGGAGCATATAGTCATATATTATTCAATGGATAACCTGACACTGACCGGCAAATTGCAAAAAACGTAGAGGGTGAGGGTTATCCTGTCGCTTCCAACTTAGCACGTTGAAGTAGATTTTTGGTCATTCTGCTCTTTTGACAATTCACACCCCATGTGTCATTTCGCGCTTTTAGCATTATGCTCCTAAACGAAAACCCGTCTGTGATATAGACGTAAAAGTGACATACTAAAGGTTCCGTTTTTCTTGTTAGTTCGGAATCCTAAAATCAAATGTGCCACAAAATACATTATTTAAATACAAGTGTGTATAAGGGTTGCGGTCAGATATGGATGGCAGCAGCTACTCGAGAGCTCTTCTAGCTCAGCTACAAGTTAATATACTACTCATAAAGAGTGCTCCAGTGGAGTACTGTGCAGTGTGCTAGATGGTTAGCTCGTTGCAGTCAATATGCCTTTCGTCCTGTCCTGTACGAATCACCATTGAATTACTAGTGCTATGACAGTCTTGGTAGGCATCGGTGATTTGTGGTATTATCGTTAGTTTTTTGTTGTTTAGTGAACGACTGGCCTAACTAACATAGCTTACCGGAAAGTTTATTGTTAAATTACAGCTTGTACATAGGTAACAAAACTATATAGTCTCATTTGCAGGTAAATTATATAAAACATTACCATACCTGAACGGTAAATTAAACGATTCGCTTTGCATAAATACATCAGAAGTTAATTTCGCTGACTTAAAGCTATTTGTATTACTAGAGATGCAATTAGCTTAGGTATTGTTTTCACAGAGCGCCGTACTTACCGGCTTACAAACGTTTGTCAAAGTAGTATTAAGAAATGTGTCTAAAATAAATGCTCACTTAACCCGGGGGGGTGCATGTTTAGGAGAACGTAATTTAAGATAAAATACTTAAGTGTAAACTAAGGTCTAAAATGCAAACACACATGTACACATTACGATCTTACAAAATAAAACTAAAATACTCCTTACCAGAACACAACGTTACAAAACAAAATTAGCAAATCGCCACCGCGAAACCTTGAATTTGAGCAAATACAGTTTGTCGTACAAACGGTATATCTTTAAAATAATCCAAGTGTCTGAATTCGGATGAGCGTCATGAAAAATGTATCAGACAGACAGACAGACAATGCGAATAGTTCCTCGTGACAGTGGCTCACCGGGCACACACCGGGCGCGGCAGTGTGTTCACTCTTTTAATCCTATTTTCATTTGCCGTCTGTACAGATCCTTTGTGAGTTTTTGAATGTTCGTTTGAGGTTCTTTTGTGTTGTATTTGAAAATGAAAGATGGTTTAAAGGAAGATTATCTATTTTATTTATTTGAGGTAAAGGATAATAATCTGGGATATAATTATCAGCATAGAGCGTGCTAGTTCAGCACAAGACATGAAATAAACTGTAAATAGATGAGTAGGTGATCGACGCATAGTTCTACGGTTTACACAAAAGTCGGAACGGGTACTTTCTCAGAACCTAGCAACTAAAATTAAAGACCATTTTATAGTTGAACAGACCATTTATGGATTGATTGATTCTAGAAGAATCAACTAAACTTAAGACCGCCGTTGTAACCATACAATTTGCAGTTTTGTAAATTCATTACGTTTGATTTTTGGCGTACAATAAAGTTTTATTCTATTCTTTTTCATACAGACGGGCACAGCAGGTATCCGGGCTGAATTTGTGTTGTAAATACGAAATAGTTTTTATCGCTTCATACGCAAGTTAATTATTAAAGAATCGTAGAAGAATAAAACTTTTAAAAAATCAGAAGATATATCTTGCGACATAAAAAAGCTAGATATTTCTCAAATCCATTTACACTTTTCCACACCTTTACATCCTTCCTTGCCTTGTACACAAAACTACTTAATACTCAATATTATAATCATTCAATATTATTATAATATTATATGACGCAAGCCAGCGGGTGGGGTACATTAAAACCCCTGTCTCTCATAACTAAGTTTGGTAACAAGCTGATAAAATTCTCTTGTTTGACCTAACTCTGGGCTCTAATCGAGTGTGAAAATCGAATGATATCACGCGTCACTTGATTTTTAAGAGTTGAAAGATTGTTTGTGTGTTTAGGCGCGTACATAAATATGTAAGGTTTACAGTTCAACCCTAACGCAAATTATTCCAAATATAATTTTACAGACAGAATGTTTAGAGAGGAAGAGATTCTACATGTTTTTTTACAGCCCTTTGACGGTAGCAAACTCATGACTGGAATTATAATGATATAAGAACGAATAGATGGAAGATATCACACATAAATATATCATATTTCGATACAAGGACAAAACACGTGCTGCTCTGAATAAAGTCCTAGTGTGTCCTCATCTTAAAAACTGCAATCGATCGGCCAGTTGTTTTGAATTCTTGATTTTCCGTGAAACAGTCCATAAATACTCATGCATACTCATCACGACTAATCGACTTGCATGCGATGTGCCGCAACTACACTAGTCATAGTTTTGATATGTCTAGTCATGGTGATCGGGAAATAAAAGAAATGTCACGTTTGCACAACATTTATGGCGTGTTCTCTATGTCTTTGCGTGACACGTAGGTTGTGAAATGCGCTTTATTGGGGACATTTACATAAACGAACAATAAACAAAGGCAAATTTTTTTTAAACACCGTCTACTCAAAAGACTGACTGCATGCTTGGCTTGTGTTTATTGGATTGGTGTGATTGTGGATTCCTTAGCTTGGTCTTTTGTGTTGGCAAGTTCAGACTACGACAACATCAGATTGCCTAGCGATGTTTTCCTCACTCTTAGTCAGTGATTTTCAAGACTTCGAAAGTTAAAAAAGACAGGTATCCCGTTAGAGAAGAAGAGACAGAGACAAAAAGGACGTCTCTCTCTTTCCTTCCCTAAGATACTTTGGTTTAAATTTTTGTCAAGATAAAAGGTTTTACCCAATTACCTTTACATTTGCATTTTATTTTATAAAAGGGTAGCCGAAAGATTACCAATAGGCTTGCGGTGGTCAGTAGTAAATAGCTCTAAACCTATTTGTCATGAAAATTACTAGATCCGTGTAAACAAAACTAATACAGAATAGATACGAGGTGTTCAAAACATCTAAAATTTGAATCAAGTCGACTGCGACGTTAGAAGCAATTTTCCCTAACTGTGTTATTTTTATCGCTTTACCAATAGAACATTAAAGGAAAACACAGGAGATTTAAGAATCAAGAGGACATTGGTCTCCATTTCTTTAATTGAATTATTTTCTATGGTATTAATAAAATACATCAATCTATTTAATTCTCAATTCTTTATTGCGTATTGAGAATTGAGAATTAAATAGTTTTTTTTTATATATAAAGAACCCGAAATTTGCTATTTTCTCATTTTAAATACTAGTTTCTTATGAACACTTAAAAACTGGAGGGCCTAGATTAGTTTACCAGCACAGCAAAGTGCTCTTAATAACATTTAACACATCTAAGCAATACATTAGATTTCATTTCATAGCCAAATACGAATAAAGAAAATAGGTAGATACGGCTAAAAAACACAACGAAGCCTCATCAAAGGCACATCACCCACATCAAATACAATACGACATTTATTACCAAGCTTCTTCATCTTTATTTACAACAAACCTTTGAACATATTGCGATATTTCTCCTGAGATGTAACCCCTTCGCCACAACATCACATTAGGCACACAATAAGCAATATTGCCCGCTGTATCTGAATATAGCGCTTCCTGATCCCACTCGATCAATAGTTCACGCTATATTTGGAGACCGGGACCTCATTTCAAGTCCTAGAAATAAATATATTTTCAGAATAGGTCATGCGACATGTTCGTGGTGAACTTTTGACGTGGGAGTAGTTTTAAGATAGAACAACTTTGTCTGAATTATGTTATTTTTCTGAAATAACTTAGTATGAATAAGTTATACTTAAATTTAATAAACTTTAGAGACTATTTACTTAAATTGCAGTCGCAGAACTCATTTAAATTCGTAAATACAACATTTTGAGGCTGAGACAGACACCCGTCTTTTATTATTTTCCAAATTTAATTTTTTCGTTTACATTTAAACGTCTGAAATAACTTCCAACAACTTTTTCAATTCCCCCGGCAAGTAACATTTTTTGTCTTTTACCAACAAATTCTTTTTACAAGATAGAAGTATAAAATATTAAAGACTATATTTCAAAGAGCAGGCACTACGGTGAGGTGACACTAGTTTGAAAATAAATGTTATTTCGCGCTATACCGAGCCCATGTGTCGTAATAAATAACGTCTATTTTCTGTACAATACAAGTGATATTTCAAGGTAATATTCCCAGGAGGACGGCGGTAAGCCATGTAAAGCCAAGGTATAAGCTTACTGACCCAACACCTGTATCGTGCCTAAGTTTTTGAACATAATAAGCGCTGTTTTTAAACAATGGAACGATTAATCCGCGTTCAAAAAGAAAGAAGGCCACGTAAGCCAGTCAGTTTATACTTACCTCCAAAAAACAATCGTTACATTTTTGACCATTTTTTTATGGAATTATCAAAAAGCTTTAGAATTTTAAATAGCTAACTACACTTTAGTTTTCGTAGGTGTATCTGTGTATTTACACGAATTTAAAAACAAATATTTAAGGTCACTGATGTATCCCTATCATATATTCTTCTACAGTCGTTATAAATCCGTAAATAAACCCTCATCCTCTTTTAAATATTACATGATTGTTTTCAGTGTCTAATCATTCTCTGAACTTTAAGCTTAATAATGAACAATATGACCTCATTCACTGAAAGCTATAGCGCCTAACATTTCGTGTATCGCCGTCAAGGAGACGGATGGGTGTCTTATCTCCGATGATACTCATCGCGTCGTATTTCTTACTAATCACCGACACCGACAGTAATCACCGGTACGATCTACACGCAAGCGTGTGATGAGTGGGCGGCTTTCTTTCAGAAACTGACGCAAATTTTAGTATGCTTAGCTTTACTTATTTTTTTTAACTATTTTGTTAGAGCATTACCTTTGCTCTATCCTGTAATATTCTGATTATCCTGTAATATTACATAGGTATATTTTTGTGTTATGCTCTAATTCAAATTTTCCTGTTTTATCTTTTCTACACACTGTCTACATTTCTAAAACTATCCTCTCGCAGGTCTGTTGGAAGAAATTTCTTATGAAATAAGCATTACCTTTGTGCTCTTTTATCTTAATGTATTGTCCTGTTAAGTATTTTGTGTGTACATAAATAAATACAAATATGGGTCTTAGTTGTTTTATATTAAATAGGAAATTGAGTTATAGTTTTTGGTGATAAAAATCAGCCACAAATTATTTTGGTTTCTGTTGCTTGTTTCACAAAATGCAAATACTTAAGTACTAAACTATCCACTGGACAAACTTAAAAATGGTTAATACCATTTTTACGCAATTACCTGGCAAAACGTAGTAGTTTTTTACGATTGATTCTTGTTAAAACAATGCATGGTTCGAAATGAATCCTTATCAAACAAGATAACATTGTTTCTTACAGATAATCCGATCCAACATATTCAATATACAATAATGACTATATTCAGCCATTAGTAGGTATGCAGATAGTTCGACTAATCTCAGCCTTGCCAGTGAAGGCCACCTCAAAAGGTGTTCCTTTGTGATACCGCACCGAAACTAATTAATTTCTTAGCGCCCTTTGTCTTTGAATATTTTAGTTTCATTATGTTATTTCATCGAATTGTTTATAACAAGTTCTTGATAAACCGTTATCTAAGATCTGTTAACAAAAAAAAAAAATTACACATTTAAATGGATACAGTTGATCTAAAGAAATGCACAGTAATTTTTAATATTGTACATTTCTTTGTATGAGGTGTAGATCTAGTCTTTTGCGAGCGTTACCAGTAGGTAATATTTTTACTCAGACTCCACATCAAACTACACTGAGACTACATCATAGCTATACTAAGTTGGATAAGGAAACTGCGTGGATACTCTACAACATATAATTGAGTAATTCTCTTTGACTACGTAACGGGTCCACGCTTTGAACATAAATACCAATAATTACTATGTTTTCTAATTGTTAACCTCATAATGTCCATGATGTGTTGCCTAAAATATTATTAAGTATTTGTTCAATCCCCATTACCGTGCTTAACCAACATGACACTGATGACACATACTAATGAAATGGAAACATTTTGACATTTTGTGTGTGACGCACCAAACGTCTACTACAGAATACGCATGTATTTTTTCCGTGAAAATAGGCATTCCTGACGTACAGCATAACGTGAGTCTTGTGCCATTTTAGATGTTATTATAGCACACTATATAACCATAAAATTGAAGTCATCATAATTACCTATAATGTTCCTAGCCTCATCTCTGTGCGAGAAGGTGGGCTATGATCCACCACGTAGGTCCAGACTGATGTGCTGACTGACTGAGGTGTTAGATGTCACATGTCTTTGATTTTTGTTTGTAAGATATTCCTCACGATGTTTTCCTTTACCGTTTCGAGAGTAGTGGCAATGCAATAAATTGTTCATAGTAACGCCATATGTTATATATTTCATAAAGTGACTGAAAAACATACGATGCCGAAGCGCGTGTTCTTCCCGTCATTCTGATTTATTGTTCACACCTGGGAACAGTCTAGTTTACGTATTCGAAATGAGGCAAATGATACGGATCTATAAAGCCCTAAGCTACAACGTTTTAAAAAAAATACAAGTTTGATTTGTATACGGGAAAAGAGCTCGTGGATGGAATTCGGGAGGCCTTTGCCCAGTAGTGGGACAGTACAGGCTAGTAAAATAAAATAAACAATTGATTTGTTAGAACTCTACCTAAAATACCTCCATTACAGCTGTACTGGTTGTGTGTTGTTTCATAGCAAATTGTTTCATCGAATTTCGTTTCACAGAAATTGTTTCTCATATTTCATAGAATAATTCATTTCATAGAATAATTCATTTCATAGAATAATTCATTTCATAGAATAATCAATACGCAGAATAAGTATTTTGAACTTTGAAGAAATTTAAATCATCGATTTTTGTTTCAAATAAAGTTTAATGTTAGCATATTCCTAGCATAGTACCTTTATCCACATAATGTTTGTTTCATATAAAAATTATAACCAAGAAACATACACAGAACACCTTTTAAAAATGCATGCCTTCCTGTAAAATTACAACACCGCGTTCACAAAAAGAATGCGGGTAAACTCTTGTCAAGCAGGAAAACAATGTTATTATTCTCACTAATAGTGTCTTTGCCTGGCGCATGTTGCATGCAGCATGCAAGTAAGCATGCAACATGCACCGTGCAAGGAAGCATGCAGCATGCAAGCGAGCATTGCAACAGGCATGGTTTATGTCACGGCTCAAATAAAAATTCTTAAATTACACTCTTGGGGCAGGGCAGACAAGACTACGTGGAGTCGGTTTTGTAGTGATACGTTCCTGTCACAAAATTTTGTAGCATAACATAATTGATTTTTAAAGACAATATTCAATTTCAGGTTAATAACTTCGTTGAAGTAAAATACCATGGAAACCTACATCGAACAAACAATATTAGTTAAAAACGATTCCAATGTATGACAAGTTAGTAAAATTAAAAAAAAAATGTGATTTTAAAATTCATTGAATTGTGTTTTTGTAAAATATGTTTCATTCAAGTGAATAGTAGTTGAAACAAAAATAAATATACAAGGACCAAATATTATGTAAAACATTTCTGGGAAACGAAATTCTGGGAAATATCTGTCTGAAACAAGGTGACACGAATCTTTTTGCATGTAAATGTTTCGAAACTATGAAACGGGACACCCTTTGATCTAAAAAAACCGAAAATATGTTATTTTAGCAATGTATTTAACTATCTATAAATTCTTAGGAGTAAGCGACCATTGACTGACGCATTACACTGCATTTGCATTAGAGTTGAGGTGTGAAAAGGAGAATTTAATCCCCAGGTTTATTCTGCAAGGCTTTTAATATAAAGCAATGGGTAAAAAAAATAATTTCCCGTATCGGTACGAATTTGGTAACGAGGATGTTAACCTAGAACGTCCTATACATTTATGTACATACCTAATTACGAAAATCTACATCCCTAAACTATGCACTATTATTCCTTACCACCAAAAATAAACATGAAAAAATAGAACCTAAACCGCCTAGTAGTAAACAACTCACTCGGTGTCCCATTCAGATTAGCATGCACCCTATATGACGTCATCGCAAATACGCGCCTCATAAACAGCAGAAACAAAAGAGTGGCGCACAAAGATCGCCTTTGTTCGTGAGAGCTTGCTTGTATAGTGTAACGTTTAAGAAATTGTGGGGAGACAGATTACACTTATTTTGTATGTCATAATTGCAGGCTTATAAGTCATTTGAGAGAGCAGCGGTGGCCCAGTGGTAGCAGCCCCGACTTACGAGCAGTAAGCCGTGGGTTCGTAAAATTCGAAGACATGTGACATCTACCAACCCGCACTGGGCCCGCGTGGTGGATTATAGCCCACTCCCTCTCATAGAGGAGGAGGAGGAGGCCTGAGTCCCAGCGGTGGGAACATTATAGGCTAATGATGAGGATGATGAAGTCATTTGTAATATATGTGATGAAAAAGGGGACGATCGTTGAAGCAACACGAAACGACTGTGAATGTACACTTCAAATGCCTTTTTGTTTTTATGCGAATAACTGCAATGTTGCAAAAAGAAGAAGGTACACACTGATCTGAGACGGCCATACTATGTAGTTATTGAAGCAATCTTAAATATTGATAATTATGACAATGAAGATAGCTCGTATCAATTTCTACAAAATAGCTTATGAATAAATATCTGGCAAATCAAGCTCTGTCCACCTAGAATTTTGTGAGTACGGCGTGATAATACATACAATATCCTAACAAAACAAAGGAACTGTATAGAGAAAGAGTCTTTTGTTCTGCGCGTGTATGTCGCAATTAATTACAAGACAAACGTCATGAGACCAGCGGGATGGCAAACATACAATGTATTTATAAAGGAAAATAATAAAAACTTTGTATAGTCAAGGGGGTTGTTTTACCCGGTATTTCAGTGTAGCTACGCATAAAGATAGGTAAAATTTTGGAGGATTAGAATTATCTAGTCGAAAAGAAGACTTGCTACAGTATTTCATATCCATAGGTACTAGTATTGTAATGTTCAGTGGGATAATTTTAGATCACCACGCGAGTAAAACCACGGGTAAAAGCTAGTTTTTTGAAAACAATATGTCTTAGAACTTTAATAAAAATGAGTGTCAAAGTTCAACATACCCAAACATACATACTTGTGTAAAAGCCTGAAGTCATTAAACGTCTCTAATGAAGAGAAGCGTTTTCCTCTATTTGGTAAATACAAGACTAGAACGTTCCCTTTGTTTTCCACACTCTGTTACCATTAGAACATCAATGTGTCACATTTTAAAGATATCGCAGCTGGCGTAGCAAAACTCGTAGCCGCGTAGCACTTAATCGTAGACGGTGCTACGGACCTTGTAGCGACTGATGTGTTTTTTATTTACTTATTGTATTTTTTAGAACTGTTCCGTGTCTCATTTTAAACCGTTAAAAATTAAATTGTACAAAAATATTCACAAACTCATTTTATTTTAAGGAAAACTGCAATCAAAAATAACTTTCCTTCATTAAAAAAACATTCAGCCGTTGAACATTAAAACATCGAAGAACAACAATCACGGAGCATTACGCAACTCAAAACGTTGTTGGTTGGCGGGCAGAATGCAAAACTGCAGCGGTCGCGACAAAGCGTCGCGGCCCGAGCCGAGCGAGCGAACAGAGCGGAGCAATAAGAGCGCCAGTAAATTTAAAGTACACTTGTGAAGCAAGGGCCTTTCAGACTGACTAGCGTATTTCGAGCGTTGGTGTTGCGGGAGCATGTTGCAAAACTATTCTCTTGCATATTATTGGCTTACCATGAATAGCAATAATAGGTTTGTGAACACCTAAACTTGAGCTCACTTCAAGGAAATAAAACTGTAAGATACATAGGAATAAGATTTATATTGTCTAAAATGTTTAAATCATCGAACCGATACAGCCACATCTCACTGATGAATTTACAATGTACCGCCTCACCGCCTCACGGCTTCGAAATCTTTGGGGTAAAGTCATCAACAATGTTTAGATAGTCGTCGAGCAAAAAAGTGAGGAACTTTAGACCTGCAACCGTTCAGTGTGTAAGCACTATAATAACACAACAGAGGGTTGCAAGTCTACAATAAAGCATAAAACTCGTTGAATACTTTTGGAGACTTTTAAAACAAGGGGGCGAAGTATTTGGAGTGGTTTTGTAAAAAGAAAAAAAAATACTTAGTGGTAAAGCTTTCTTTTGTAAGAAAACGTACACTTATGGGTTTGTGTTTTTAGAAAAAGAAAAAAAGACACGCTGTAGCTATACATGGTTTACAAAAAGAAGTTAAAATATCATTTCTACTGATCAGTCAATATTAAATAATTTGAGTAATGAAATAGATTGTATGGTAACCAAAAACATTAATTCTATTCAATTTAATGTCATCACAAAATATAAATGAGAATAATGAGTAGGTACCAGGTAGGTTTAATGTCTATAATACCGAAATATTCCCGAAATTAACATGTTATTATACATATTATTTCAGACAATTCATATTCAAATATTCCCATCCAATAAATAATAATTACTGAAACACAATACAGAGCTTATATTGTACAGGAAAATAATAAAATTCCAGTAAATCATAATGTAACGGCAAATATCGTGTAGTATTTCGGTAAATAACAGTGATTTGTGCAAATATTCCCATTTCCCAGTGCAATTGGAACAAGCGATACTAGCGCCATTGATTGAAGCATTTGTAGTGGCCGTAATTGGAAACTGATTGGTGTCTGGAGTTAGTTATTGCCTGAAAACTGTTTGATATTTATCAATCTAGTTTAAAGTGTTTTTTCATTCTTTAGGTACTAACTTAACTACACTAAAGAGGGGCGCCGATAAATTGATGCAGTTATTTTTTTTTACAATTTTATTTATTTCAACGATAGATAGTATAATAAGTTGTTTGCTAAAATAATCAGGTCATTGTTATCGATATAAACGTACAAATGTAGCTAAATAGAAGTTTGACAAAACACAACTCTATATATTAAAAAGTTTGGATGGAAATGGTGGGTCCATTTATTAAACTGAAATGTTCTTTAAAAGTGACCTAGTTCAGACTCCAGTAGTTAACAGTTATTATTTATTTTGAGAACTTACAGAACGATGTCAACGTTTACGTGACAAATAGAATAGTTAAACGAAGTTTGCTGAACTAGACCGTAGTAAAAGCAAGCTCTTGTAGAAATTAATGATTACATTCGTGCCATAAAACACAATACGCAGGCGACGCCCTTGAAGGAAATACATTGATCTTATTGGTTGTTTTTCAGAAAGATTAAAACAACATTAAACTAGTAGTCGTAAAAATGAGGTCTCGAATACAGCAACTATCTGTAAATGGAAACAAAAGTATTCCGAAACAATACTACTGATAGGTTTGCAAACGAAACTGGAGCAACTTATGATAGTTGATCATACACAGAGCTATTTGGACTTTTTATCAAAGATTATTAAGTAATCAGCGCAGCACGTCTTCTAAACCCCTCTTGATATTTGTCTATAATTCGTCATCTCAGTCGTCAACCCTCTCTGAGTAACCTCCTTATCTCAGGCTGGCAGAGAGGACAGGGGAGAAGGTTCAGGTAATAAGTGCACTAAAATCCTTCACAAGGTCACCTTTCAGGTCCACGCACACTTAGTTCTAACTATCCGCCCATTGGCACGTCGGATCGCTAGAGATAAGCGAGTTACTGGCACAAAAGCCTATAACCCGGCTGCTAATGGTGTCATAACAGTGGGCGCATTAGCGGTAATGACACCGGCAGAGTGTCGCTGCACCGGGGCAGTGACCTCGTTAGTGCTCCTAGTTTGACGGAGTTTTGGACAGGCTTTGTTTAGGAAATTGATAGTGGTGCTTTATCTATTATGAAGGATTTCCTTAATTACGATTCCTCAGCCCAACATCCAAGTAACGTAAGGTTGGGTAAATAGCTAAGCGCGAATTTGATCACACTTTTTTTAGTTACTTAGTATTAAATCTTATTCTTAATTTTTCAGTTTTTTTTTTCCGTACTAAATATGTGACGTCCTTTTGTACCATGGCTCAAAGATTATCTGTTTTTGGTAAAATCAGCCCTAAGTAATGATAAATGAATAAATAAATTTACTGGTACTGCCGTTCGACTGCTTTTGCAGAAAAGATAAAAAGTAAGAATAATCGCAAAGTGGCCAAGTAGTCTTTAGAAACATAATTTTAAAAGACAATTTCCTAGAAAAATTGACTGAAAGAACGAGTTGCCGCAATAAATTAGTTTTATTCTAAACTAGGTCCTGCCCGCAACTTCCTTCGCGTGAAAAATTTGATGTGTTTTGCAGGGATAAATTATACATACAAACCAACCCAAAATGCGTTGCGTAGTTTAAAAGATAGAGAAGCTAACAGACGGCGCGAAGTGACTTTGTTTCATACTATGTAAAGTATATAAGTACTAGGTAAGATTTATATTGTAAAGATTCACATTAAACTAGACCGGAGTTTCAAACAGTAACCGTGTCGCGTCACTATCGACTAGATATATTAATGTAGGAACGGAATGTTATGATGGATGAGTGGAATGAATCGTAAAGATGAAAGACAGATGTGAAGCATGTTGAATGAAAGAGATGAAAGTATGAAATAGTCTAGGAGTGAGAGAGAAAGCAAGTGAGTGTTAAAGGAGGTGAAAGGAAGGGAACTGGAATACGAGGAGAAATAAGACGAAGACGTTAGCTGTAACGACGTTAAAAATTAAATTCAAGTTTACTAAATAAATCAGTGCTTTTATTTGGCCCACATCGAACAAATCCCACAATTTTTTGGGGGCTCGTCCGGGATTGTTCGATATTTCCAGTTTGCGGGGCCAAAGCACGAAAAAGACGGGAGCAGAAAAAACCGACGCCACGACGACGACGTGGAGTGACCGGGGACTTTTGCTCTAACGACGGAAAAGACGATAGAAGACGGTAACAGTAGTTACAAAAGACGAGGCCAAGACAAAATATGGGTGGACACGGAAAGGATCGCCGACAAAGCCGTCAAGCGGACTATGACGAAGACGACCATGCGGCAGCTGCATCGACGAGACAACCGTTCTGCCGAGATCAGGGTATATTCCAGACCGAGAACTTGGTGGCAAAGTTCAGCGGACAAGATAAATCGTATTCAGTGGCAAAATGGGCGACTGACATTGACGATAACGCCGAAATATTTCAATGGACGCCCCTACAGACTCTGATAGTCGCTAGAAGATCGCTGACGGGAACTGCAGCCCTGTGGCTAAAATCTGAAAAACCATTCAAAAGTTGGGACGAGCTGAAGGCGGGTTTGCTGAAAGAATTTCCTGATTCGATAGATAGCAAAACCATACATGAAATGATGGCCGCTAGAAAAAAGAAGAAAGACGAACGTTGTTTAGACTACTTGTTAGTTATGAAAGAAATGGGAAAGCGCGGCAAAATGGCTGATTATGTCGCCATAAAGTACATCATAGACGGCATAATTGATTCAGAAGTGAATAAAATGGTGTTATATGGTGCTACTACGTACACGGAGCTCAAGGAAAAAATCAAAATATACGAAACAATTAAAGAAAAGATGGGCGCAAGTTATGTCCGAAATAAGAAGCCAGAGAGTATTGAGAGTAGTTCTGGTACGAGTAATAAGAGGTGCTACAGTTGTGGAGAAAGAAATCACCAATCATCACAGTGTCCTTATAAAGAGAAAGGTCTGAAATGTTTCAAGTGCAACGAATTTGGGCATATCTCGACGCAATGTAAACAAAGCGGAAACGTTCGGTCAAGAACGAGTGAAAAGAACGTGGAACGAGAATGGCGTAGTGAAAAAGGAAAACCGAACTCTTCCGAAGATAGACGAGCGATGTGTGTGACTGACTTCACTCCGAGCGTTTATGAGGTTGGCAACGACGATTACGTCAGCCATGACAGCTCATTTGACAGATGTACCAACATTAGCGACAAGATGGCGAATGCAGTGGGAACTGACGCTAACTTCACGGATGTTTATGACGAAATAAAGACGCCGGCGCAGATACGTTTTGAAAATGCCTGCAAGACGATATTTATCAATAAGTGCGAAGTGACCGCGTTAATTGACTCGGGAAGTGAACTGAACTTAATGTGTACCGAGCTGTACGTACATTTAGGTTCTCCGGAGTGTGTGAAAACCGCTACGAATCTAGTAGGTTTGGGAGGCAGTATAGTGTCGACGAAAAAGTTAACTGCTTCTGTATTGTTAGACGGACACGATTACAATGCTACATTTTATGTTGTTCCAAGGCATGCTATGCCGTGTAGTGTTATCTTGGGTCAAGACTTCCTCAAGGACGTATTTACTATTATGTCGAAGGGTTCAATACTGATTGCACCAAACATAAACAATTGGTTGTCAAAAGTTTGTTGCGTTGTTAGTCAAGATCAGTCATTTGTTTTAGGTAACATTAAGAATAAGCAGGTGCGGCAAGATGTAATTGACTGTGTGAAGAATTATAACCCTAAGCAGGTAAAGGAGGCTCCGATAGAGTTGCGCATTGTGCTCAAGGATGACATACCAGTGGCACAGCGACCAAGACGTATATCTTTAGCTGAACAGCAGATGGTGGAGAAGCAAGTAGCTGAGTGGCTCAAGGAAGGTATCATTCGCGTAAGTTTTTCTGAATATTCCTCTCCTCTGGTGTTAATAAAGAAAAAAGATGGTAGTACAAGGATTTGTGTAGACTATAGGCCAATCAACAAAAAGATTTTTAAAGATGAATTTCCTCTGCCCATTATAGACGATTTAATAGATAAACTTAGAGATGCTCGTGTATTTAGTGTACTAGATTTGAAGAATGGCTTTTTCCACTTGAAGGTTAATAAAGACAGCATCAAGTATACTGCATTTGTTACACACAATGGTCAGTATGAATTTTTGAGGGCGCCTTTTGGGTTGTCAGTTTGTCCAAAGTATTTCATGAGATTTGTAACCATGGTGTTTCATGATCTTATAGCAAAAGGAATCATAGTCATATTCATTGATGATTTGTTAATTCCTGCTGTTGATGAATGCCAGGCTTTGCAGCGATTGAGAGATGTGTTGGATGTTGCATCGCAATACGGTCTGCAGATAAATTGGAAGAAAGCACAACTACTCTGCCGACGAATAGAGTATCTGGGACATATTATAGAAGATGGGAAAGTACAACCTTCACAAGAGAAGACAGATGCCGTAACCAGGTACCCTGAACCTAAGACTATAAGACAACTTCACAGTTTCATAGGATTAACGTCATATTTTAGAAAATATATCAAAGATTTTGCACTAGTAGCTAAGCCGTTAACTGATTTGTTAAGAAAAGATGTACCTTTTGAGTTTAATGATGTTCAAAGAAGTGCGTTTAACTTGTTGAAGAATGCACTAGCTAGTAGCCCTGTGCTAAGAATTTATGATCATCAGCTGGAAACGGAGTTGCATACAGATGCCTCCGCAATAGCATACAGTGCTATTTTGTTACAGAGAGACCACACAGGAGACCTACACCCTGTACACTACTACAGTAGGAAAACTAGTGAAGCCGAGAAGAAATATAGTAGTTATGAGTTGGAAGCATTAGCTATTATTGAAGGAGTAAAGAAATTCAGACACTATTTGTTTGGTAAGCGGTTTAAAATTGTAACTGACTGTCAAGCCTTCCAAAAGACATTGAATAAAAAAGATTTATCAACAAGAGTAGCCAGATGGGTGTTGTTACTTGAGGAGTATGATTATGTTATTGAACATAGACCAGGAAATAAGATGCAACATGCAGATGCCTTAAGTAGAAACCCATTCATTGGAGTTATTGAACTAAGCTTGCATGAGCGTATCAAGCAAGCACAAATGTTGGATGATGGTGTAAAGGCGATTATGGAGATCCTAAAACTGCAGCCATATGATGACTATTCCCTTAGTGATGGTTTACTGTACAAGGGAATAGAAAGAAAGTTGGTGATACCAAAAAGTTTGGAATTTGAGGTTTTGAAAAGGATTCATCAAAAGGGGCATTTTGGAAAAAGAAAAATGTTAGAATCGTTAAAACAAGATTATTACATAAAAAATGTAAACAAGAAAATTGAAGAACTTTTGGTGTCATGTGTACCTTGCTTGCTAGCAACAAGAAAGGAAGGTAAACAAGAAGGATTTTTGAACTGTATTGACAAAGAAGACATTCCTTTGCATACCCTACATTGTGATCACATTGGACCTCTTTCAGAGACAAGGAAAATGTATAATTACATTTTAACAGTTGTGGATGCATTTACGAAGTTTGTGTGGCTGTTTCCAGTGAAGGGAACTACCAGTAAGGAGACCATAGATAAACTAATGATTCATCAGCAAACATTTGGTAATCCTACGCGTGTAATTTCAGATCGTGGTACTGCATTTACCAGTAACGAGTTCAAGGAATATTGTGAAAAGGAAAGTATTCAACACATAACTATAACTACAGGAGTACCCAGGGGAAATGGTCAGGTGGAGCGCATACACAGAATTCTCATAGCAGTGTTAGCTAAGCTGTGTATAGAAGAACCATCTCTATGGTACAAGCAGGTCAGCCGAGTGCAGAGAGCACTGAATAGCACTTACCAAAGAAGCATTGACACCACCCCTTTCGAACTCATGCTGGGTACAAAGATGAAAACTAAAGAAGATATACAGATTTATGATTTGCTTCAGCAAGAGCATAGAAGTAATTTTGTGCAAGACAGGGAAGACTTAAAGATGAAGGCGAAAGAACAAATAAGAAAAATTCAAGATGAAAATTGTAGGACATACAATAGAAAAAGAAAGGAAAGTCGAAAATATGTTGTAGGAGATATTGTAGCCATCAAACGGACGCAGTTTGGCAGCAGTCTAAAACTCAAGCCTAAGTATTTGGGCCCATACAGGGTCACCAAAGTCAAAAGGAATGATCGGTACGATCTTGAGAAGATAGATCGTATGGCGGATGGTTCACGAGTGACATCTTCCTCTGCCGATAATATGAAGCCATGGCCGGTGTTTGGCGATAGTGTTGAGTTAGGTGAGTAGGTCAGATCCTATCAGCGGTTGTGTTAGGTTAGGAAATACATGTTGGTTGTTCTTGACCTAATATTCCATTATGATGTTGTAGGTTGTGTCATGTAAATGATGTAAAATAAGATGTACTTAAGCATTGTAAAGATGTATCAGTCGCCAATGTACTCTGTGTTAGTTTTTTTTTAATTTCCATTTGATGTACAAGTTGAAGATAGGGAGATTGTCTTTGTTATTTCTAGTTAAAAAAAAAAACAAGTAAGCAATACTGTTGTTGTGTTTAAGACTTAGTTTTAGAAGTTTTGTTGAATGTTGTTTATTGGTTCTTGTACAGTGCACCCTATAGTATGGTGTACACTCATAGTAAATGATGTAATTCCGTATAAGTAGTAAATAAGTTTATTGTAAGATGTAACTGAAAGTAAATAAGTTTGAGTTTGTTGATCTGTTATGTACCTAGTAGTAATGTGGTTAAATGAAGAAAGGCATGACAAGGTGTGTAAAGTTTCATTAAAATTAAGTTGTTATTGTATAACGTTAAAGTGGTGAACGGTGTTCTGTTTGTTCAGTTTAGATCTGACTGGGGACAGTCAGATATCAGAATGGCCGAGTTGTAGGAACGGAATGTTATGATGGATGAGTGGAATGAATCGTAAAGATGAAAGACAGATGTGAAGCATGTTGAATGAAAGAGATGAAAGTATGAAATAGTCTAGGAGTGAGAGAGAAAGCAAGTGAGTGTTAAAGGAGGTGAAAGGAAGGGAACTGGAATACGAGGAGAAATAAGACGAAGACGTTAGCTGTAACGACGTTAAAAATTAAATTCAAGTTTACTAAATAAATCAGTGCTTTTATTTGGCCCACATCGAACAAATCCCACATTAATATCTACATACTTTCGACGCCATGTCAGCGCGTAACCAAACAGGATTACAAAATAAACTAGACAAATGTCACGGGAATTGGGAGAACGAAAGTTGTTTTTGGCCTAATTTTATAAAGCTGGTATCGAAACACATGTTCATAAAAATGGTATGCACGGTATTTATAATGCTACACTCTGATAAGAGACCAATAGATTTCCTGTTTCTTCTGGTACATTATGTATGTTTGCACAAGGCAGTGATTTGATAGGATTTCTTAATTGATGTAAAAAAATATCAAAACAATTATATTCAGACGTGAATGTTACATCTAGCTAGAGTCGCAACGTACCTATACTAGGTGTTTTTTTGCATCCTCTTCCAATTCCAGGAGGTAATTATGCTAATAATTCTCGACCTAAATCAATAATAAAATGGGTAGGTATTTTTTTTCTTATATACAGGATTTGGTAAGGGGCCGTCCATTAATCACGTGATGTTTTTTTTAGCATTTTTTAACCCCCCCTCCCCTTTGGTGATACGTGGTGAGATTTAAGACTAACCCCCCGCGCCCACCCTAAATCACGTGTATTTTTAGTACCTACACAGAATCTTAATTTTTTTAGAACATTATCTTTAAATACAGGTACTTCGTTCGTTGCCTGGCAACGGCGAGTCAAGGTCACACTACAAGCCGCTTTTCGGTTTAGAATCGCGCGTTTGACGAAAAAATAGATACACGTGATATTTTACTGCACCCCCCTCTCCCCCTTTCAAGCCTCACGTGATTAATGGACGGTCCCTAAGTGTCAAACACCTGCGTTTTAAACGCGGCCAGCCCGTGCCTCGCCCTATAACCGAGCTTTCATACATACTCAAACGTTTATTCAATAATTTTTTATTTGTTTAACTACGTTAAGGGGGTTTATTCTGAAATAATGACAAACTTAAAGAATGAACAAAAATCAGCGTTTATTAATAACTAGCTGTCCCGCGCAACTTCGTCTGCGTAATATTTTCCCCGTTTTCGCAACATTTTTCATTGCTCCTATTGGTCGTAGCCTGATAATATTATAGCCTATGTCCTTCCTCAGGTTGAAATCTATATTCTTGTCAAATTTTATTAAGATCCGATCAGCCGTTTAGTCGTGAAAAGGTAACAAACAAACTTACTTTCGCTCTATAACATTAGTTAGGATTAACTAGATACCGTAATTTAAATTATTAATGTCTTTTGTGACAACCTCCTGAATTTTGACGAGGATGGAAAACAACAACTTGTTTAGCTACAGGAAATAGAACCCTGTTTAAAACTATGAACAAAATATTTCATAAACAAAATACACCTAGAACCACTAACCACAACAAATTAATTTGTCATTCCTCGTGCCCCGAAAGTTAAAACCAGACATAAAGACATAAAGACAATCACATTTGACATTATTTCATAGCACAAACTAATTTGTTTGGTCCGCCGACGTAAACTGGGACTCGGACCACGTTCCGTGCTGAGAATTATGAAATTTCTCTTATTGGACTGGCCCGCGTTTTGAATGTACGTGTTTTGAAAATTCACAGGATTTTTATGTTAAACTTAAATTCTACTTTTTTTGTCACTCCTTTAAAAAATATTGGCATTCAGCTGCCTCTGATTAGACTGAGAAGTGATCCCCAAAAAAACGTATTTAAAGTGTAACTAGATGATGATCCTAACCTGCATTTGCAGGATGCAAAATCATATAAAATATCCACCATGGACAAAAACTGACCAAAAATATACGCAACAAAAATTCTAAAGTACGTCACATATATTTTAACACACCACAACAGCGGCCCTCAACGGAAAACACACAGATTTCTATCATCACAACACTAAAAAAATATTGCAGGAATGTGTCACGACCGCACAGCCAATGTCCGGTTGCAAAAACCGCCCGGCGAAATGCAGCAGCCAATTTGGCCGGACAATAAATCAGTCATATTTGTCCGGGATTTAGCATCGGCGTACGATCCTCACTGGGCACGGGCAGGTGGGCAGGCGCGCAGGTATACAGGTGTGTAGGGTGGCATTGTCCCACATAATGTCTTGTTTTGCCCTGTTCATGCATATTCATGCGGTTTATCCGAGCCCGGCCCGCCGTTGTCGAACGAATTAACGCTACACTATATTTTGGGAAGGAATAATGGTATAATGTTTTGGGAGCTTGGTTTTGTTGGACTAGTGAGAGTGTTTTGTTATACAAAGACTATAGTTGTTAAGGGATATAAAAGCCAGTCAGGAAGTCGGGACATTCAAAACTATGGAAACGAGCACTTTGCCTTGATAATTGAATAGCTTAGTTTGATTTAGATGTTATTCCGTCTCGTTTTTTTTTTATAATTTATAGCGAATGAATTTGTACAAAAAAATTGTGGGAGCCAAGGGTTTGGACCAATAGTAAATCAACAATCATGTTGAATGCGAGGTTTTTGAGTTTCATGTTATGAGAACCTCGACTATCTTTATGCTTTTTGCGGTCCCGTTCCATAATTAGTAAAATACTTTTTCTCTCAAGGTAGGTAGAGTTACTCTAAACGGAATTTCTTCGCATTCTCTTCTTGTTTAATAATTCATGTTGCATCCGTTCTGCAATTCTCGAGCTACTGGCTATTTTTCTCGGAAACGATTATAATATCGCAATATTTTATTACAAAATCGTATCTCTGTAAATGACACAACAGTAATACAGTCTAATTTAATCTTTATAACAACCATATAAAGTTTACAATCCACGTAAAGATATATCTAGCATTAAACGGACCGCAAAATTACGGGCGGGTTTCCGTAGAGATAATAAGCGAAAATATTCTAGTATTATTTACAAAGAATTGTGTCTGTCAGATTCAATTCTGCTGAATTGAATTTTACTGTTGCGATATTAGAATTTATTTCGTGTCACGTTTTGTTTTATTCAAAGTCGGGGCCTTTCTGTAGTTATTTCAATTTCTTGTTATCTTTGCGCTGGAAGGTTGTCAGATGGTTGTCTGTGGAGCTAGTGCACTCAAAGACTGCTGATTGCTGTTATAGTTCCAAGTTAAAGTCTTCACCAGTTCCTTTGTTGGTTTTATTTGTGGGAAAGATAGTCACCTATTCTAATTAGTTACGAGGTTACGCGTAGTTTGACTGAGGTCTTTAAGTTCTTTATGTAACCGCGTACTTACAATCTCCAAGAATTATTTTTCAAAATGGGCTAGTAAAGTTCACACAAATGAAGCTAGAATCATCATTATCATACTGAGACATAATTATTACGCCCTTGCGTCAGTCATACGCTCTTTCTACCCTGTACATACCAAGGGGTAAATGTTACGTGCGGCTGTACGATAGCACTAAGCAACATGTCTAAATTACTATTTAATAGGTGCCTTCCTGTTACCAACTGTATATCACCCAAAAGCAACATAATAATTATAACGCCTATACTAGTGAAAATACATCTTGTCAACTTTATTTTTTAGCCTTTGAAAGAAAGTTATCACGGACTTTAAAAATAAAACCAAACACAAAGCAAAAGCTATTTGCTAATAGATTTTAATCACAGCTCAACAATTTAATTTGTAACTCGTTCTCGTTCTTAATCCTAACTTAGGCGAAACAGTCCTTTACATCTAAATTTGAATAGGATTTTGCTGTTTGTCTTCAAAATTATCTAACAACTCAGTAAAACATCGTTCATTGGGTTTATTACCGGCTAAGCTCGTGCTAAGTCAGCGAGGTCTCTTCGGGCGCGCTCGGGCGTCGTCGTAAATCTTCGGCTGACGTTTGATTTATCCGGGGCGGGTACAGACGGACTAGACAGCTATGGGATTCTGCTGAGGAAACTTTTGTGAAGCATTGTTCAGTTTTAGGAAATGGCTGGAATAAAATGGTTAATGGGTACTTTTCTTGGTGCTGAGAAAGAAAATACTTTGCACAGTAAGCGCGGAAATAAATCTGTGTTGAACGGACGTAATAATTTTGTGCTGAGTAAAATTACCTTCCTTTTAGGTGAGTGAGCACTGCATGCTAAGCTACATGACACAATAAATACCTTTATTATTTAGATTTCATTTCCTTTGATTCCGTTATGGGCGGCCAACTTATGATTTACACAACACAGCATACCATCCAGTCAGTCACAACGCACTCTCATTGATTTCATTCTATACTATATAAATAATTTCCATTTACATAACATTGACTTTATTCCTATTATCACGCGGTTAGCACTGAGCTGACACTAATAACACCGCATTAAATTAAAACCAGGTTAGTTTTAAAACTACTGAAATAACTCTGACAAAGGGTTATGTTAGCTCAGCTGTACTGTTTGTTATAAACTCTATTTATTTTGTAGGTAGTTATTGAAACAATGGCAAAGAGCACATGCCAATTCGGTAAATAGCAAACAAATCTGGGTGCTTAGTTAGGTTAGGTTTGCTAGGCTGTTTCCCCACTTAGCCTCTTTTTTGGGCCATTGTTCGTATGAAAATCCTCTAGTTACTCCAACCATCCCAGGTCCTCCCAGAAAGCTAGCAGCCTTTTCAGGCTGCTGCAGGCTTCCGGGAGTGATGCCGGCGATTAAAGAGTCTGTGCTCATTGATCTGCCATGCTTGTGCACTCCATGAGCACGTATGCATCCTCTGCACAGAGGGCTGTCCGCCACACCTATGATAAATAGGGGTTTGTTCAGGGGACAGTGGCCGGTTATTCCTATAATCTTGCGAATTTTGTCCCGTTTCAGTCTAGTGATACTGCGGGCAAATCTCTTTGATGCTTCCGGAACTGCACTCTTTGTTTGCCTGCAGGTTACACTGTTCCTCCATTCCATTTGGTGTGTTTCTTCGGTATTCTTACGTAGCCATTCATTTGAGAAGACGCCAGCTCCAGTACCGTTTATGGTTTTAAAGCCATCTGTGTATATCCTAACTTCATTGATGCCAGAGAAATCTTCAGCTTCCGCTTTAAGTCGGATATCGTATCTTCGATCGAAGACGTGGTGATATGGAGTTCTGTCCGTGGGTGCATCCAGGAGTGGTATTTCCTTTAGAATCCCTTGCAGACCTTTGGAGTGTGTTGTCTCTGCGTTTAGTTTCCACAGACCGTTCGATCTTAATCTTAAGGTGGCTATATTTGCCCTCTGGGCCACCATACAACTGATCCGTTGGTTAGAGAAGGTCTGATAACTGATGTGTAGGTACAGCCAAAGTGTGATCTTTTGGATTGAGACCCCATTTTTTACCAACAAGTCTTCTACACTGACCAAAAGCTATACAGACCTTCTTCACTTTTGCATCGATGTGACTCGCCCAGTTCAATTTGTTATCAAGTACGACGCCCAAGTACTTGACTTGTGTTGATAGGGAGAGTTTGGTATTGAATAATTTTGGTAACTGTAGTTCTGGTAACTTCCTTTTGTTGGTGAAAAGGATTAGTTCTGTTTTCTTCGGATTTACTGACAGCTGTTGTTCGTCACACCATTCTTCTACAATCTGGAGGGCAGAACGCATTACTTTACAAAACACATTCTCTGAATTCCCGTTTACCAGTATTGTAAGGTCGTCTGCATAACCAATAGTAGTGTATCCTCTATCGTTTAGCCTTTTTACAAAGCTATCCACTACTATGTTCCATAAAAGAGGTGATAGGACTCCCCCTTGTGGACATCCTCTGACTACCTTTGCTCTTGTGTAGTGTTCATCTCTATCTGGACCGCCCATTTACTATTTAGTTCAGTGATCCAGTTGCACAACTGGTGCTACTTTTAATTTTTGGAGGGCCGTGGTTGATGCTGTTGTGCATTGTTTTGTCAAAAGCTCCTTCTATGTCTATGAAGGCCGCAAGTGTTGTTATTTTGTTTGCGATAGCCGACTCTATTTTGTGCACTACCGCGTGGGTCTCTCTCTGATCTCTGATCTGATCTATCTGAGTGCCTAATAAACTTTACTGCAGTCACAAATACGTTTTTCGAGTAGGATTATAATGAAAATGTAAGTATATACAGTGTTAGTAAAGGTCCTATGAATGTTTACGAGTCGATATGAAATAAATGAAAGGAATGGAAGCGGGCACTGAATTAAAATAAAACGAAACCTTTGAATCTGTACAAAATAATTTAAATGTAGAGAAACTCCAGTTTATATAATTCGCTTCGGTGCCTGTAAACAGGCTGTCCTGAACACGTCGCCGTCCCTCTCAATGAATTTCTAATATTCATAATAGTCTGACAAAAGTTTTCTTAAATTTGCATAATTTGTAGTCTTTCAAAGCACCCAGTTAAATATATTTCGCGGGTCAGTTGGAAAGTTAGTCTCGCAGCTAAGGACTTTTATTTTTATATCATGTGAGCTTATTCGCAATGAAAGAAAAATGTAATTAAGAATTTTATTTGAGCGTGATGGAGTTTTTTGTGCTTACTTTGCATTCACTAGCGTAAATGTTCTCTGCCTGGATAAATGTTTTATTAAGAGAACTTTTATTATACTCGCTTATTTTGCATGTAGCTAGATTTTGTTGATGACTGATTGTGAAATAAATAACAAAGAGAAATGAAAAACATATTGCGAAACCAAGGTAATTTATGTATTTGACAAGTTTTGTTTATATACAACGTTCTTATTCAGCAATTAAAATGTCGCAGTTACTTTATGTTGAGTGTAAAATTGCGATTCGAGAATAAAGAGGATAATATTTAGACACCGTAACACCTAAAAATCTATTTCAAACTTACTAATGTACCATTTTTTCAATACAGCCTACATAATAAAAAATAAAAAATCTTTATTGAAAAAAGAGGAAATACATTTAACACTTATCACAATATTGTCACAAGTACAGTAAGTAAATAAACAGATCAAAATGAACCCTAACGTCTAAACTAGGCCGAGCCTGTATCTTAGACGTTAGTCGCTTCCAATGTTGTTACAATCCGAGTTATGCTTATTGTGATTAAACATTACAATGCAAATATTTTATATTACTAAATAATATATTATGTGCTCAGTATACAATGTGGGTAGACAAGGATTTACTATCATGTATTGATAAAATCAAAGTATGTGTTTTTTTACTTCTTTTGTTCTCAAAGTACCCTACATCTGACTTTAATCGTAACAGAAACAACAAAGAGTACGAACGTAGGCAATTTTAGAAAAAAAAATGAAATTGTTAAATTAAATTATTTATTTACTTTTCTGCTTTCTTGTTTTATAACCAGTTTGATTAATTTGGCTTTATATATTCCCATGTTTACGTACGTTTTACGTGTAATTAATTTAATTGAATTAGACAAGTTAATAAATTTTTGGTTAAATTATTAATATTTTTACCTTTTGTAATAATTATAGTTAGGGTTTAAAGCATTATTTCAAAACTGCAAATAGGTTTTCTACGGTTTCATAGCTTTGAGATTTCAGCCAGGACACTAAGACCTTCTTGCATGAGTGTTGATTCAATGGGTACATTTTTATAATTTTATTTAATTTGTTATACAGCATCGGTCCAAGATAACATTGAAATTTTTCGATAAATGCTGTTTTATATGGAACCGTAGGACACACCCTATCGATGCGCCTCGAAGTCATTGTTGTTTTATCAATAAATTTCAGTTTTTTATGTTGTTGTAGTACAGTTTCTTTAACGAATAACTGTCTAATAGTTAAAACATCACACTCAGAGTACAAATCGACCGTGGGATACCTAAAAGGCTTAAAATTCATAACCTTAAGTAAAGCTCGCTGTGCACGCTCAAGTTTAATAAGATGGGTTTTTCGTGCTCCACCCCATGACGTGATGCAGTATGTCAGAATAGATTGTGCGAGTGCAAAATAAACAGTTTTACAGAGACCGGTATCAGCCACGTGCCTCAGTTTCTTAAAAACATATATCAACTTTCTTGTTCTCCCTGCTAGAAGATCAATATATGGACACCATGTGAGTTTTTCATCAAGAAGAATACCAAGATATTTAACTGTTTTAACCCTGTCCAAATAGCTACAGTCGCATGTGTATTGATGGGTCGTGCTTTGACAAGAGTGAATTTGAATTTTTAAACTTTGTGCTGTTTTTAGTGATTGTTCCGTATTAGCGAAAGTTATGAATTTAGTCTTGGATATATTGAGCGTCAGTAAATTTTGACTGAGCCATTTGGCTGTTTTGTGAAGACCAATTTCAGCGTAATTTCTTACTGCATCCCACGTATTACCATAGAATATTAACGCCGTGTCATCAGCGAATGTAAATATTTTACAGTTTTGTATTGCTAAGCTACATAGGCAATTAATATAAATTAGAAAAAGGGTTGGGCCAAGAACGCTACCTTGTGGCACGCCAACTGATACTTGCTCGTCAGGACTATAAAGACCATCTATTGTAACTCTTTGTGATCTATTATTTAAATAATCTTTAAACAAATCTAGTACCTTGCCCCTTATACCAATTTTTTCCATTTTTTTGATTAGTATGGGAACAGAGACAGTGTCAAAAGCCTTAGCCAGGTCTAAGAATACTCCAATGCATTTAGTTTTGCTATCAATATGAGTAGCTACGAGGTTAGTAAGTTCAGTGACTGCCTGTGCTGTCGACCTGCCAGCTCTGAATCCAAACTGATTGTGAGATAAAATTTGCTGTTTTTCTAAGTACAAAAGTAGTCTCTTATTAAATATCTTTTCCAAGATCTTAGCCAGCACTGGTAGCACTGAAATAGGGCGGTAATTACTAACAAAGTCTCTGCTTCCTGTCTTGTGAATAGGATGGACTACAGATATTTTAAATACATCACGAAACACACCAGTCTGTATTGATAGGTTTGCAATACGAGTTAAAAGTGGTACAATAATAATTCTTGCCATTTTGATTAATTTTGTGGAAATTGCATCCCAACCCATTGCACTGTCCGTTTTTAAATTAATTATTATAGACTCAACTTCTTCTTCAGTTGCCTCCAACATAACCATAGAGTTAACCGGCGGAACAGAGGACTCTTCAATTTGAATGTTTTATTTCAGTGTTTTGCTTCTTTATTTCAGCAAGCTCTGCGGCAAGTTTGTTCAACAGGATGCTTTGGGTATCTTTCCATTCATCGAGCATGATTTTGATCTCTTCTTTAAATAAAGCAAGTTGTTCTTCGCTTGATAGTCTCTGTCTTTTATTGCGATGAGATATAAAAGATGGTGTAGAAATCCCAGTAGCAATATTTGAAACATCGGAATCAGATAAGGCGTGTTGCACACCACTTCCCGTAGGTGTCTTTACCACTTCTGACATAATTTCTGTTTTTTTTTTTTTTTCTTTTTCCTAAGTTCAGATTTACTGTGGTCGCTGAGCCGATGTATGATAAAACTTTTTGTCTTGCTCGATCAGTGACAACGTTTCGCACACTACCGCTTCACTTTACTGCGCGCCTAGTACTTTCGCTTGAATTAAAATTGTATATTTTTTGTTAAATAGTGATATTTTAAGTAAATTTGGAAGATAAGCACACGCGTCTATACTCCAATGAAGTCGGACGAAGAAGCCCAAAAATGTTTACAAACATGTCTTTGAATATTTCAATATCTCACAATAGACATCTCATAATAGAATTAAACGCGCTATTATTGAGAGTAGGTAGTAGATAATTCTGAGGCAGCGTAGTTTTCAGACGTTGATCTAAATACTTTCAATTCAAGACCTCATTATTTTCCGTCATATTTACCGGCTTGAAGTGAGTCCCGAGAAATAGGCCGAGAAAACTCAACGACGACGGCAGAGTTTTCTTGATCTATTTTTCGGAACTCACGACAAACCTGTCTAATTAAGTTTAGTACTTTGTAAATATTGAATTTATCTTCATATTTCTTGGAAATATTTGGAATGGTAATTCAGTTTTCTTTTTTGATTGGAATTCCCGCCACTACTGATACTTCTGCCGCGGCTCTTATGCTTTGTGTGAAATTAATGATGATGAATGATGTAAAGACCCCATATGCGGCAGGTACTTTGGTGACCTTACATTACGTTGTTATTGTGCCCTCTCAACTTAACGACAGAAGTGGGTTGCCTACTCCTTGCCAGCAACCACACGACACAAGTACCTATAAACAGACTTGTTTTATGATTGCACAAGTTAAGGTTCTTGCTGTCGTAAATCATGGTGCTTGCAGGGAGCTTGCAAGCTATAAAAGTAAATAAAACGGTTATGACCATCCTTGGTCTCTCGGCTCTTATACGGAACCCAGGGTGACGATTAACACGATCTGTTACTGGTTTTGTGACAATAAGCAGTTAAACCTCAACTTTTGAGTTTGATTCCTGTTGGGAATAAAATATAAGAAGCATCATACTTCTCTCAATCCGAGTGCAAAAACAGTAAACACTTCAAACTATTTTGGTGTTGAAACTCTCTATTAAAAAATATCGTCTCCAATTAATGTTTACAAACAAATCATCTTAAAAATTAGACGTCTATTTCTCAACGTTGTTTTATAAGAACCTTGTCAAAAGTTGATAAAGTATTCGTCTCATTTGATCGTAAGCATCACCCCGGCCCTAGCTCCGGGACTATTAGTCGACCCATCCGTCTGATAGCGAAATGAATGTTTTACTTTTTCATCCTCAAAGAAATAAAGAAAAGAAGTCCGTAGTTATTGTAGTTAATCGGATTGTAACAAAATTTTCTTTCTGTTATGTACTTTGTTCTTTTGAGTGAGTATTTTTACTTTTTTCATTTTTAACGTTCATACTTGCCAGTTTGTGGGTTATGTAACTGGATGTTTTATCAAGGAACTTTATATGGAGTGTATGTACGTCATTGTACACGTATCCATGCTATGTGTGATACCACGAGGATAATAAATTGTTATGCAGTATAACTTAATATTCTCTTGTTTTCTTTTAAATTAAACTGAAAAAGGTTTGTACCCTTGTGTAATAATATTTGTGAACTGTGTTATCACGGAGTTACTAGCATTTTTATTATCACTATATTTTATCACAGAGATTCAATTTTAATTATGTGATATCTCCATTTTATTATTTTTATCACAGAAAAGTCTCTGAAAAAAAGTCTAGCATGAAACTATGTGCATTTTATATTTTATCGCTCGTTCTATTGTATGAAAATATTCAAGTCTTTGAGAATTGGAACAAATGTTATATTTATGTTTTATGCCTGTGCACTATTCAAGTTGCTAGAGTTTTGCTAGAAGACGGAATAAGATTTGAAAGAAAAATATTCACATTGAAATATTTCTAAGAGTGTTGAAACTTTGATAATTTCTAGTTTCCTTTGTTATTACTTGGGATTAATGCGAAAGTAAAAAGAAAAAATAGACAACAACTTGTTTTTTTGTAGCGTGGGCAAGCTGGAGGTATCTTTCAATTTAACATAATTTATATTTTAGAGTTTATTTTTGTATGCACATGTGTAGATCCACACTGGAGCCGCATGGTACATTGCGGCTAACAGGCTTGTGTCCCTGAAGTGGAAATGTCATAATAGCAACGAGTGCTAACCACGTGTAGATTACCTAACGACATGAATGACCAGGAACATTTAAAAACAGCTCATTGTATCTAATAAATGCTATTGCCCAATTATCGCGCTTCAATAAAATCAAGGAGAAACTTATTAGCCAAAAAGATAACATTACACAAATGAGCCCTGATAAAGCTGATCAAAACATAATTACATTACTTTTGCAGAACTAATCCTACTTGTACTATCAGATAGGAAAAAAGGGACTTTGAAGTTAACTGACGAAATTGAGATTACCAAATCACGGTTGAGGAAAGATAATAATAAAATGTAAATTTTGCAAGATGAAGATAGTAGTAATCGCTAGGCTAATTGAGTGGACGGTACAATAAGGTGGTTCAATTTATATTATTTGTTAAGAGAAGTTATAGAGAAAGAATATGAAAGTATTAGGTTTTGTGGAAGTTGTGTAAAAAAATTATGTGTACAATATCATCGTCTCCGAGCTCCTTAAACCAGGTTACTTGGGATTGGAAAGACTTTTTTCTTTTCCATTCTTCCTTATATCTATGCTATCAAACAATTTACTACTACTACTATTCTTAAATATCCTAACTCACTCAATTAACTTTTCATAGTCTTTCTCAATTAATCAATACCTCATCCAAAGCGCAAATGACGACAATACCTTGAAATATAATTATATAGAATAAAATATAAAGTATTTAAAGGCACTAGGATGAAAAACATACTTAACAAAGCGCTTACGCAAAGTTCCAAGAGTACAAAGCTTCAGACAATGGAAGAAAACGTCGTGCAAATAGTTCGTCCTTCTTTACAAAACTATTAAGATTCTCAGTAAAAGGTTCTTAGAGAACTCATGGTAATTTGATTTTCATTTTACAACATTGCGCACTCCACTCATACGAAACTTTGTATCATTTAGTAAGATAATATATATCAGATCAGATATACAGGGTGTTTGGTGCATCGTTTGCCAAATCGAATAGGCCGAAAGGAGAGGACATTTGCTATCTCTTCACGCCCTTTAACTCATTCCTTGTCACACCAGTTTTTTTATAACAACTTTTTAATTTAAATTTTGAAAAATTCCAAAATTTAACATTTTAGGTCAAATAAAAACATTAAAAATTGGTTTAGACTTAAAATTTCGATTTAATTTTGATGTGTACTGTTGTATGATTCTATCAAATTTAAAATTACTTGCTAGGAACAATTACTTTCATTTTTAATAGCTCGTAAAGTTTTTGTAAAAGAAAAATAAACTTAAAACTCAACTTTAAATGGCTATAAAAAAAAAAACTAAAAGCGATCGGCATCTTCGAATTATTTTAAAAAGTTCTCTAGTCTGTCTCCTTTCCAACGGTATGCAATATGCCCAAAAAAATGTTTAATACCTTTTCATTTTTAACTAAAAGTGTAATCGAGACACTAGGCTGATATTCGACAGTACAGTAAGAACAGTAGTTTTAGCATAAATAACATGCCTCAAGTAAGTAGATAGATACTGTTATGTCGCTAGTGCGTAGTGTCCTATCTCTTTCTTAAACAGGAACCAACTTTTTAAGAATTTGAAATTTTAAAAAAACAACTTTAATTCAGAAATCACAATTCTTGTTCGAGTTGTCCGCCTACTGTTGCGAATGCACGCGCGGCATCTTCGCTTATCTCGACTGTAGTGGTGCGTAAACGTATTTCTGCTTTGATAGTCACGAAAGCCACATCAATGTGTTGGACTAATCCTAATATAATAATATAATAACTAATCCTCCCTAGTCTCGATTTCCAAGGTGTACAATTTATTTGGCTCGTCCCTAGACGTAAAAATCTAACGGAGTTAAGTCTGGGGAACGTGCAGGCCATAGAATAGGGCCATCCCTCTCAATCCATGATTCTGGAAACTGACGTATCATTAAGGTACTCCCTGACAGTTAAACTCCAGTGAGCGGGACAACCGTCTTGTTGAAATACAAAAGACATGTCTTCACGGAAAATTAGCAGCTCAGGTAACAACAAGGGGAAGTCTGTTTCGGTGTTTTAGGATGGCTATTTCATGACCTCCACGTTCCCCAGACTTAACTCTGTTAGATCTGTACGCCTAAAAACGAGCCAAAGAAATAACGCCACGGAAGTTGAGACTAGGGATCAATTAGTCCAACGCATTGATGCGGCTTTCGTGACTATCAAAGCAGAAACCGATTTACGCACAACAACAGTCGAGATAAGACGAAGATGCCGCGCATGCATTCACAACAGTGGTGGACAACTCGAACAAGATTTGTGATTTCTGAACGAATGGTTTTTTTTCAGTTTCAAATTCTTAAAAAGTTGGTACCCTGTTTAAGAAAGAGATGGGTAACTACGCACTAGTGACATAACAGTATCTGTCTACTTACTTGAGGCATGTTATTTATGCTAAAACTACTGTTCTTACTGTAATGTCGAATATCAGCCTAGTGTCTCGATTACACTTTTAGTTAAAAATGAAAAGGTATTAAACGTTTTTTTGGGCATATTGCATACCGTTGGAAAGGGGACAGACTAGATAACTTTTTAAAGGTATTCGAAGATCCCGATCGCTTTTAGTTTTTTTTTTTTTTTATAGCCATTTAAATTTGAGTTTTAGGTTTATTTTTCTTTTACAAAAACTTTACGAGCTATTAAAAATTAAAGTTATTGTTACTAGCAAGTAATTTTGAATTGGTTATAATTATACAACAGTACACATCAAAATTAAATCGAAATTTTAAGTCTAAACCAATTTTTATTTTTTTATTTGACCTAAAATGTTGAATTTTGGAATTTTTCAAAATTTAAATTAAAAAGTTGTTATAAAAAACCGGAGTGGCAAGGAATGAGTTAAAGGGCGTGAAGAGATAGCAAATGTCCTCTCCTTTCGGCCTATTCGATTTGGCAAACGATGCACCAAACACCCTGTATATTAGATCTATTCTGTAATTTAACTTGCAACTGAAAATAGTAAACAGTAATTCTCAAGTTTTTTTTCATTGAAGAAATCTAGTTCACCAAACTAGGACGTCAAACAACAAGACAATTTCAATTTACCTACCTGCATAATTTCCAAGATATTAGGCCACGTTAAGACCTTGAACCGAGCAAAGCATTCATCTTGTTACATAAAATATTAAACTCATAGCTACATACCAATAATTTGCCACAAAAATCCTACGCCTACATACGTTCGTTTAAAAAGAGCACACATTTTTTGAGCTTGAGCATTGAGCTAGGCAGTTTATTTTTCAAAGACGGCGCGTGATGCGAGCCTGCTAACGAACGCGGACACCCTTTGAGCACTGGCTCGCGAAAATTTACTGAGACTAGCGGCGTAAGATATAAGCTGTGAATGAAAGATGAAGAACATTGTAACTTACATATATATGATAAAAAGATGAATCGATGTGGAATAATGGTCACACATCCATTAGGAGACTACAGCAAGCGTCGTTTAATCTCGCAAAATTTTAGAGCTTTATGTTTATATTACGTAGAGATATTTTCTTTTACACTACTGCTCTACCGGTATCCTGTCGGGGGTGGCTCGATTGCCATCAACACACTTACACTCAATTCCAGAACAACTTTTTACTAAAGAGCCCCTCAGAAACATTTTTACCGGGATATTCACGGTATACAGGGTGAAATTTTTCAATGCCACTTAGAGGGAAACTACTCTAAATACTGGAGATAGAAAATTTTACTCAAATGAATCATCATCATTCTCTTGCCCTGATCCCAATTTAGTTGAGGTCGGCGCAGCATGTCCTCTTCTTCCACTTCTCTATTGCTTGTCATCTCATGAGATACCTCCTTTCTTGCCATATATATTTCTTCACACAGTCCATCCATCGTTTCTTTGGTTTTTCTCTACTCTTATAACCATCCAAATTCATACTCAAAACTTTCCTCACCACATTTTCCTCATTCCTCCGCATCACATGCCCATACCACGACAACCGATTACCACACATCTTTTCAGTCACCAGCGCCACTTTCAGACTGCCCCTTATGTACTCATTTCTTATTTTATCCATTCGCGTAACACCATACATCATCATTCATCATCATTTCAGCCAAAAGACGTCCACTGCTGGACATAGGCCTCCCCCAAGTGACGCCACATTGACCGGTCCCGTGCGGCTCACATCCAGCGGATCCCCGCAACCTTCACCAAGTCATCGGTCCACCTAGTGGGAGGCCTTCCAACGCATCGTCTTCCGGTTCGCGGTCGCCATTCCAGAACTTTTCGGCCCCATCATCCGTTCTGCGAGCAATGTGCCCTGCCCACTGCCACTTAAGTTTGGCAATTCTTCGGGCTTGGTTCTCTTGCGGATGTTCTTATTTCTGATTCAATCACGCAAGGAAACTCCGAGCATAGCCCTCTCCATTGCCCTTTGGATGACTTTAAGCCTTCTGATGAGGCCCATTGTGAGCGACCACGTTTCGGTCCCGTATGTAATCTGGCAACACACACTGGTCATAGACTTTCGTCTTGAGACACTGCGGTAAGTTAAGATACCACGCAACTTCCCGAACGCTGCCCAGCCGAGTCGGATTTGACGATTGACCTCTTTCTCGATGTTAGACCTACCCAACTGGACCGTTTGTCCCGGGTAGACATAATCGTCTACTAAAAAATAGTTCTTCGTCTATTTAATAAATAAATGACTTCAAAGATAATTGCTGATTAGGAACTTGTTAAGTACCTATTATTAAGTAATCTGATGAACTTTTGAGTAAAAGTGCTCTAAAACCATGAAATCTAAACCTATAAATTCATTGGGACAACCCAGTGAATTTAAAAGTTAAAATTTCATGGTTTCCCTTTCATTTCATTTATCATGTTTGTTAGATAGGTTTGATCCTTATGATTGACCCTATTGATCGATAGCATAACAGTACAGAGTGTTATTTTTGATTCCCTATATATATATTCCCTATAAGGCAAATAAAGACTTATCTTATCTTATCTTATCTATCCATTTGAATAACATTTTAAGACCTAATTTAACTTGGTATACTTTACAGAAAAGCTTACGCGTATTGTTTTTAGCATAGCTTCTCTGATCGTTCTATCTGATGAAGATAATGATTATGCATAACATGCTAAGCCATCAATTTATTTACGCATAATGATATATTATTAAAACATATTTTTATAGGCTGTTCACAAAGTTAAGTATTATGCTTCTTGCATAATACTAACACAGCGTTCAGTACGTCTAACTAAAGATTTCCAAACAAAAAAAAACACTGATTAAAGTGATTTTATACTGACCTAAAATAATAATTTTGCGGTACACTAGGATAAACACATCAATAATATAAGTGTTGTTTTGTTTGGATATTTGTCCAACGGTGTGCTATTTGTCCATCCATGTGAATGGGACCTTTTAGAAGCCATCTTTACTCGCTATCTCAGCTAACTTGCGCCTTATGTCGAAACACAAGACGAGACGTAACGAAGGATATCGCTACGAGATAACAATAACGAACATATCCTCTTGTTTTTCCGTAAATTAAATGCCTTTTCATAACAATGTACGTTAGGTTTGTTTTGCAACAAGTTTTTAGATAATTGTGAAAATAAAATGAAAATGAGACTCAATTTTACGTTGTCGCCTGTCCGTCTCATGTTTTGGGAAAGTACGCAGTATTTCGTTATACGCACATTTTTTTTCAATTTCTTTCTCCATTTCATAAAACACCTGTCAAAATGAAGTCAGTGACTACCCGAGAGGAAACTCCTATAAAAACAATATCTAACTTATAATTTATCCGCAACATTAAGCAGGCCACAAATATCAACAAAGGACGATACTCGGAAGCCCCTTCATCCTCCAAAATTACATTACCTACTTTAATGGGAACGACAAAAATTTATGTGAAAAGTTAATACTAATAACTTTTGTTCGGAAGGACGGTAATGAGGCTCACTCTAACGGTAATTGGGTATTTAAATGGGTAACCGCCTATCCGATAGATTAGTGTCTATTAGTAGATACTAATAGGATTATTTCATAATTCTGTAGTCGGTGTCTGTTCTCATCATCATCTTCGTGCCCTTGTTACATGTTACTTCTTACATGTTACATGTTACTTGTTACATGTTACATGTTACATGTCACTTGTTACTTGTTACTTGTTACATGTTACTTGTTACATGTTACTTGTTACTTGGGGTCGACGCAACACATTTTTTCTTTCATTCTTCCCTGTTAACAATCAGACTGTCTTTTACTCTTTCAACGAAAAAACACCTAACGTTCTATGTCTGGGGCAAAAAGGAAAAAAATTACGAAGTGAAGTACAGACGAGACGCTTAGGCTCAAGTGTGTTTAATGCTGACTGCTAAGTAAAAAAGTAAATATTTACCACGTCATAATATGAACTGGCTCTGTTCCGTTTCAAAGGATATAATGTGTTCAACCTTGCACAGCAATTTAATTATTAGATGGTCCTTTCATGAAGTGTTTGGCAATCGGGCCTTTCGTATTCATATTTTAAATACTATGGACCATGAACTGAGTTTAGTGCACATTTAATACCGGTAGTACGATCTCGTGTTCTCCAGGTGGAGGAAGCCGTAGCCAAAAACTACTCCAGAAAAAATAAGTTTAGTGAGCAGTCGTCAAATCTAAACACAAGTATACTCAATGGACTGCATACTTAGTAATAACCCGTCATAATCAGTGTACCGGTAATTGGGGATTAATAAACAGAACAGCCTGTTTGTAATAGATTGCGTCTATTGATTCTATCATATTGTTGACCCATTTCCTGTGTGTTTGGAGAATGGCACAATAATATTGTTATTCGGGCTGTAGGGATGTATAGGGTGATAATACTAATAAAACACCATCTAGTCTTTTCCGGCTTTATGATACATAAATTCATTAATGCAGTAGAATTGTTATTAAAAGCTTATTTTAGAAATTCCCTCACATCGTTAAATCCATTATTAATGTGTGATTAACTATGTTCTGTCTGTGTGTTTCTTACTTCTACAGTTCTTCTTGTCTAGCGGATAAGTCCTGTGTACTTTATTATAACAACTTTGTGCCTACCTAGCTGAATCCATTTTGATAATAGGGATGGTGACTCATTTTTTTTTATTTGTCTATCAGGTAGATTATTAAAAAGTATTTGACACGTATTTTTTCTTTTTTCACGTAATCGTAAAATTACGGAGATATTTTGAGTTGAAATGGCGCATGACGTCACGGCTTAGTACATTTTATACCTAGTTCTGACGTAGTTAGCCCCCACTCTCCAACTTTAATGCGTTTTAACTAAGTATTTTTTTGTTATCTTGATAAAACAAACAATACGTATCTAATATTTTTGTATTACCTGATTGACGGACAAAATAGAATTTCGTTTTCTTTACCCAGTCATCATCCCTATTGGCAGACTACGACACTAAAGTACTCGTACTTTTCATCTCGGCAGTACGTGCATATGAAAGATTTCTAACTTCCAAGCAGACGAGAACTATTGCCCACGGTTTGTATGCAAGTTCGTTTTTTTATCATAACCAGAATAAAGACGTCATGTTTTATTCAATCGAGATGAAGAACCTTTAGCAGTACTTTAAGAATAATTATAGTGTTCTTATTTTCCTTAATAAGTTTACTCACAAAAAACCAGCTCTAATTTGAACAAACGACCTTTAGATGGATAGAATAGACAATTTATTTGTCGTTAAGTTCGTGTGGGGACGGTAATGATCACTTTACCCCACGGCTTTATTTTAAAGGTCACGTAAACATAGGTAATACGTATTTTATATGATAGCACTTTGTTCATTTTGTAACTATATTCTACTTAACAAATAATTGAAATTCACTGACAGAGAATGGCGTATTATGAGTTTTTATTTAATCTTCGTGGTAGGTACATAGGACTTAACGCCACAAGGCATATTCTACCAGTCAACCTATGGGTTGGAGTTTTTGCATACAGTGCTTTATTACTAATTAAAGATTTTTGGAACCTCTTCCCTCAAAGAGATAAAAAACATCATGTGTTTTTTAAAACGTCTATATTTTTTTTCTCGGTCTCATTGCTTGTTCCGCTATAATTCTGAAACATTGAGGGAAAACCATGCCTGCAAGTGGCATATTTTATTACCATAAAAGTTGAATGATAAAACGGCTGAAAAATAGTCGCTGAATCACAATTTATTGTGGAAAATTATATACCAACTAACCCGTATCTCACGTAGAGTGTAAATAAAAAAATAGGTAAAAAAACTTTTTAAGTTAAACGGTTTTATGTTAAACATATATTGCAATGTTTAAGATAAATGTACTAAAAACCAAAAAATAATAAACTAGATACAGTCGTGGGAATTATAAACATATGCATAGACTAGACTAAAATAAAACCGTGGGGCACGTCAATTACAAAACAAACATTTTAATCAACGATTGTAGACAATTGACGTGCCCCACGGTTTTATTTTAGTCTAGTCTATGCATATGTTTATAATTCCCACGACTGTATCTATTTTATTATTTTTTGGTTTTTAGTACATTTATCTTAAACATTGCAATGTATGTTTAACATAAAACCGTTTAACTTAAAAAGTTTTTTTACCTATTTTTATTTTCTAGTTTTTAGTTTTTTTACCATTTTGTTCCCACGAGTAATGGACATTTAAACGGTCGACCGCCCCAGAGGTCCAATAAAGGGGCAAGGCTATGTACAACAAGATGCGCCTGAGTTTTGAGGGGAAAACGCTAACGACATATCATTTTTATCCACCCTAATGCCATACAGTTCTCGGCGCGTTTTAACCTTTCACCTTAACTTGGGTGGTGTACCGCTAACGACGTATCATTTTTAGCCACCCTAACGCCACACAGTCCTCAACACGATACAAATTCTTGACTGGGTGGTGGATTCAGGCTGGATTAATCAGATACCTAAATTACAGATTCAATTTCTAAATTTAAATCTTATTATTATACGCCATTTGGTGGCTGCGCCCATCTTAAATATTGAGGTTGTATAGTGCACTGTATTCTTCTTGTCAAGCCCTTTTATTTGATACCCATATTGGTGGGATTGATAAAAAATTGTTATCAGCCATTTGGTAGCGGCGGCCATCTTAGATTTCAATTTTGCATAGTAAATTGTATTCTACTTGTTGAGACCTTTCATTTGATACCCATGTTGATGGGATTGATAAAACCTAAGTTATCCGCCATTTTGTAGAGGCCGCCATCTTGGATTTTAATTTTATATAGTACATAGTCTGTGTAATCCTGAATCTGTGGGCCTTGCGTGTAGCAATCGGCAATGTTATGATTTTATACATAAATTTTACTGTGGTTTAACACAAGCCATGAGACAAGCCGCTAATAATTCGTTTGAAGAGAGACGTGTAACCAAAAAGTGTAATTATATTACTGGTTGGAACTATCACATTAAACCACTTCACACTGTCGCGAGGAACGCTTTTCTGAGCTGGTTGCTTCACGGAAGGCCGTCACAGGGTTGTGTTTATGAAAAGATGTGTTCAACTAGAAGAATCTTTAAAAATAAACTGAAATGGTGTCAACAAAATCAAAACCAAATCAAAATGGATATTATTGCCAAGCAAAGGGCTTCTGGCGATTTTGGGCGATTCTGGAAATCCACAAATAATTTATCCCATAAGCCAAGTCGTGCAGCCAGCGTAAATAATATACAGGATCCCCAAAAGATCGCAGAGGCATTTGCTACGCAATTGAAAATGACCGGCTCTGAAGGAGGCTCGTGTACAGAGGAGAGCAGACTTGTGCGAGAACATTGTGCCCCGGCGGCTGGACTAAGTTTTACGATAACACTAGACATGTTACTCGACTGCGTGCGTAAAATGAAACGTGGAAAGTCTCCGGGGCATGATGGTCTTACCTTAAATCATGTCATCTGGGGTGGTCCTCAGTTAGCAGAGAAACTAGTGACTCTGTATAACGCCTGCTTATCTCATGCTTTCTTACCTAATGATTTTATGAAGTCTGTAGTTGTGCCATTGGTTAAAAATAGGAAAGGTGATATCTCAGATATGTCTAACTATCGACCCATAACATTAGCTACAGTATTGTCAAAAATATTTGAAAGGTTAATAGAACCACGAATACAAAAATACTTGAACCTTAATAGCGCTCAATTTGGTTTTCGTGCAGATCATGCAACTGACACAGCAATTTTTGCCCTAAAGAAAACTGTTAGATATTATCTGGACAGAAAAACAAATGTATACGCATGTTTCCTTGATTTAAGTCGTGCATTTGACACAATTAATTATAACACGTTATGGGATAAAATGTACAAAATCGGTATACCACATGACATTGTTAACATAATGAAGTACTGGTACAAGGGACAAGCAAACGTAGTAAAATGGGGAGAGGCAGTGTCTAGCGAATATGTTCTTAGAACGGGCGTGAGACAAGGAGGATTAACATCACCCATTTTATTTAACCTGTACGTAAATGACCTGATAGAGGAGCTGAGCAGAGCCGGAGTCGGCTGTTCAATCAATAACGTGTCGGTAAACAATCTTAGTTACGCCGACGACATGGTTCTGCTCAGCCCCTCTGTTACGGCCTTGCAAAAGCTGATTAGGATATGTGAGGTATATGCGGATAAGCACGGCCTTAAGTACAATGTTAAAAAGAGTCAAACGATGTGTTTTCGATACGACAACAGTGCACTGCATGTGCCTGACATGTTTCTTTGTAACGCTAAACTCGAATCAGTTAAATGTTTCACTTATTTGGGCCACATACTGACCGAGAAGCTTAAAGATGATGAGGACATCGAAAGACAAAGACGTTCCCTCGCTGCTAAAAGTAATATGCTGGCAAGGCGATTTGCGAAATGCTCCAACCAAGTGAAAATAACCCTGTTTAACGCATACTGCCGGAACCTATACACATGTGCCCTATGGTACAAGTACACGCAGCGTGCTTACAATACGCTGCGAGTTCAATATAACAACGCATTCAGATGCATACTGGGGCTGCCATGGAGGTGTAGTGCGTCCGGCATGTTTGCTGAGAACAGGGTAGATGACTTTTACGCTGTCATGAGAAAGGCACAAGCCTCCTTTATGAGCCGAATACATCAGTCTGACAATGGAATATTAAAGGCCATATACGAGGTAAACTACTTCTTCGTATATGGCAATTAATATTCCAGCTATAATAACCAAATGTATCTGATTATGTAATTCTAAATGTAATTGTAATTGTAATCGTAATGTATGTAATAATGTAATTTTGTAATGTAGTGAAATGTAATTTTATTTTATTCTAATTCTTATCCGCTGTATTATAATTGTTTTGTATGGGTACTTCTGCCTGAAATAAATAGTAAATAAATAAAAAATAAATAAAATTGTATTATACTGGTTGAGCACTTTCATTTGATACCCATATTGATGGGATCGATAAAACCTACGTTATCCGCCATTTTGTAGCGTCCGCCATCTTGGATTTCAATTTTTTATAGTATATTGTATTCTGCTTGTTAAGCCCTTTCATTTGATACCCATATTGATGGGATTAATAAAACATAAATTATCCGCCATTTTGTAGCGGCGACCATCTTGAATTTATAATGATAATGAATAAACATAATTGTATTGTCACCAAAATCCAAAGTGTATACAAAATTTCAGATTAATCGGTTGACAGGAAGAGGGTGAAATTTGAATTACTAAATATGACCCAAGAATAAATAAAAAAACAAACGGGGTGAGCTAAATAAAACCGTTTAATAAGTAAGTACATGCATGTAGCCTACCAGCAAATAATAGATTATACAACAAGTGAAAAAGGACTGAATTGGATCCCGAGAGCAACGAAGGATTATAGAGTAGAATCTCGAGCGAAGCGAGGGATACACAGACCGAGGTGATTTTTTTTTCAAGAGTTGTTTGGCAGCAAACATTTCATCAACCATTGCACAGACAGACAGACCGACCAACAGACAGACAGACAGACCAACCGTCGGACATGCAAAAAGATAGACAGACCGACAGGCAGCTAGACAGACAGACAGGCATTCAAACAAACAAAAAGACAGACAGGCCGATAGACAGACAGGCCGATAGACAGACCGGCAGAGGGTTACCTACCTATCATATGCTCGAAAAACATTTAACCGAATTTCATTTCACCTAAAACTTTCAACTATTAACGTATCGTTTTTTTTTACTTCATCGAAGTCACGTCTGCCACTGTATCAGTTGACCATACTATCAAGTCGATTTTTTTCGTTACTCCGACGGCGACGTTTTATTTGGTCGAAGAACTTTTTACCGAAGTTCCACTTAGCTGAAATAACATTTGTTCATTTGATTATGAACAAAAGTGGTTTTAAGTGGTCCCAGTAAGAAGCATGCAGAGTATCCTGGTTGCTTGCTTCAAGCGTGCAGCATTAAACAAGGATGCTTGCTTCCAGCATGCAAGCAGGCATGCAGTCAAGCATTGTTTCTGTCACCGCTCCGGCGCTGCGGGGTTTGGGCGACTCCACCCCTACGCGCCTACGCGGGCTTAAATTACACCCTAGGTGTAGGGCAGATAGGACACATTGCTTTTTTATGACACTATTTTAATTTAATATTGGAAGTGCTACAAATTAACCGATTATATATTCGTGATCAAATATTATCCCGTGAAATGTTGTTTCAATGTAGTGAAAATATGGCAAATACAAAAATTCAAAAGAGGCTTCGGCCAATAGCAAAAAGTTAATTTGTAAATCGGGGAAAGATAGTTCGGTAAAATAATACTTATGACACAAGATACGTCGATGATCTAAAAATATGTCAAATAATGCATGTAGCAAAAATACGTCGGTCAATAGTTTTCGGTAAAATGAATATTCGAAAAAAAGAAATTCAGAAAAGTGATCGGTTTCCATTCTTGTCAGCAAGTTTTATTTCTTTTTTGTTTATGTAATTCGTACTTAGGCGATACTGAATGTTATTGGATTCTGATAAATAAGTCTCTGGCAACTCTCTTGCTGACTGCCACAACGAGATTCATTAAAAAAAACATTGAAATGTTCACGACTGATGAAATGAGTTTACATTTTGTTTTTGAAAGGACGCCAATATGAAGAAACAAATGACAGTCTCGCAAATTAAATAGTAACATGCTTCCATTTTCGCATTCCATAATTGTATTTTTTTTTTCACTATTCTATTGTAAGTGCTCAGATCCAGAAACTTTCAGTCAGCCCCACGTATAGTTCGTGCTTCTTCCAAATACAAAACTACAAATAAATGTTTTTAATTTAAAGTTATCGCAACTCCGGCCCCCAAGATACAGGCACAGCCTAGTTTGGGGTCCACTGTTATCTAAATTTGTTAAAATAAAACTTGTTACCTATATCCTTAATGATGTTAAACTAAGAAAATTACTGTAATTATGGTTTAATAAATTTATTCTTATTCTTTTTGTTCACTAGAGACTAAAATAGCATTTTATTCACTGTTATCAATGAAACAATGCCCTTTTTCGAGCGGCTATGGTAAAAAGGATGTTTTCAACATTGCGAACTGGATTATTTTGTAACTTGATGCCGTTAAAAGCACACTTATGTATACTCAGTCAGTGAAAAGTAACGAAGAGTTATTGTGCTCATAAGCGACGTCACTAACAAGGAAGGAGCTATAATTGGCTATTAATATCGGACACAGCTTGTTTGAATATGAGCTATTGATTAAGTAAATAATTTCACTAGATAATTTGATAGTTTCGCGTGTAAGGTCATGTGTTAATTATCTATTGGTCTATTTACTTTATATTACTTCAGCCTCTTTCTGCTAAACTGACACAGTTGTTAGAAAAACTTTCAAGATTAAATAACGCTTATTTTCTGAGAGATGTTTAACACAGATTTATTGAAAGATAGCGTTTCAAAATACGTTAACTATTGGCTATTAAATTGTCAATAGCCAGCCAACCAAACTAAAAAAAACAATAATTCGTCGCCTATCCATGTCAACTTATAGTTCTTTCTAACTTGTAACACAACACCATTGTTCGACTTTACACTTAGGTACTACCAAACAACTTGAACACCAGTTTATCTACATAACAACAATATCCCTGCTCGGTACCAGATCTACCTACCCAGCTAGGGCAGCATGACAAGTGAGCGGTGTAATCAAATCAGACATGATTAGTTCGCGCTAGTCGCCGTGATTGAATCTAAGCATTATCGATTACTAATTGATACATGGCTCAAGCATGTTCAACGTTGGAGGGAATAGCAGCTTTCTGTCTTATGGTAACATTGATTGTAGTTAAGACGTCCAGTGCTTCGTTGTTACATGAATTAATTAAGCAAAACATCGAAATATTTGATGTGTCAACAATGTTGCAGCTATTTTAACTTTCACAACAAAAACCTGTTTAGAAAGAGCGGTCGGCAGTAAATAAAAGTATCCATCGACTAGTCATGCAAATCAACACAGGGCATAGAAGCGTAAACGAAACAACAAATCAATTCAACTCAGGTGTCCGTGGTTACCCCGGATGTTTGCCTTCTCCGTAAATCAGAGGTGTCCTAAATAACCATTAAATGAAAATATGAATAGAACGGTTTGATTCTGCCGCCAGATTGCCACTGTAATATTGCAGTTGTTATAATATCAGGGGATAATAACCGTTCTTAGCCCCACTCCGTTCAATTTTGGTTGACCTAAATAAACAAACCATTGCTCCTCCTGTCAGTTTTCACGACAGATATTCAGTATGTACATATATAACATTGATACTATTTCCTTGCCACGCAAGCCGTGACATGATTAATGTTTGCATTGAGCGACGACGCTCGGCTCCAAATATTGATACTATTATAATAATATTTACCTATTACATAGATATTTGAGCAAGCATAATTATTTTGTTTGTAGTACCTACTTATGTATTTAGCTAAGGTATCCCGATAATTTGTATTACGTATCGTCGATGGTCACGAAGGGAATATAATTGTTTATCAAATTCTCACACTACATTAATAATTCGAAGTGTTGCATTGCCATTTTAGACAACTTTATAAGAATGTCAGTAATTATATAAGATTTGAATTTGCGCACATTTTAAGTTGGTAATCAGTTTGTTAAACAGTCTAAAATATTTGTCTGTCTAACCTGAAAATATTAAAATTTTCGTCTTTTTAAAGCCTACTTTTGCTACGAAAATAAAGGAAATTGGATATCGAATAAGATCAAGATTCCAATATAGGTACAAATCGAGTAATGGGCAAGATCAAGCGCGTTCAGTCAATGTGATATCAAACCAAATCGACTACAATCTTCTTGCTCAGCCCCTGCAGAGGTACCTACGCCTGAAATCGGTTCAGTCGCCAATGAACCATTCTTACACACTGATTGCCACGGAATAGGGTATCCATATTAAAACTTTGGCAATATTACAAACTACGCCAAGTTTTCCAATCAGATTGAGAACTCCCAATATGGCCCGTAAAGCACCACAAAGAAATTGCTGCGGTGCTATAATTTAGACAAAACTCTTATAATATTGTTACCTCGGAGTTATCCGTAGATTTCCCTTGAGAAATGTACCATACGTGTCCTGTTATATGTAAAATTTGCTCTTAGTCCCCGTGATCGAGTGAAGGAAGTATTGGTAAATATATGAAAGGAAAAAATGTATTACATAAAACACTCACACATGTTTTCCTACCTAAATGCCACTATCAGAAAAATACGTTCTTGCTGTAGCTATTGGCAGGATTGCGGCTACGCTTTTGTAACAGTTAGCCTGTTTACTACCCGTATAGTATCTACTCGTAATAACTTAATACATAGTTTTTCAACAGAGATTATAATAGTACACTAGATGACCTCATTATCTAATATAATTACAGTATTATGTACGATATAAAACCTATAATCAACATTTTCTAGAGTAAAAATAAAGTAATGTTTTCACAATCAAACAACACTACAAAAAATACAAAAAAGTAAACAAATCCAACATTGAAACTGAATGTCAATTGAACGATATTGACTGTTGAATATTGTGCTGAAAACATTGACCAAAAGGCTGAAAGACAACCACAATAAACAAAATTATTTTCATAACATTCACTGAAACACATCCCAAAATAAAACGTATAATATGATATTTACATTTACCATTCGGACTCGCGTATAAATAAGTGCTCAACGTTATAAAAAATACTGAACTACATTAAAAACTGGTATTTTTTGGCCGCAGCTCTGCGAAATAAAACGCTCGTTAATTAAAACGTGAAACGACTTTTACGTTAATTATTATACAAATATGAACCGGGCTAGGGTTACGAATGTAGGACTACGTACATACATAATAGCATGTTAATATATTACCGGCCTTCTCGTCCACTTTGAACATAGGACTTCCCTAAAGACCACTGTAATGTTTGGAATGTTTCAAGGTCCAAATCCTTTCAGTGTTTGCTAAAAGTCCTTCGTGATCGTTCATTGTAATACTCTAGCGTCCCATGGTCTCTTCTTGTAGTTGGTAAGAGTATAGGTAATAGCAAAAAATAATCCAGACTGACACGGTATGATTATGTCGACAACTCACACACAATTTGAATAATCTTCGTTTTTCCGTACATTTTTAGCAGAAAACACAACTTGCTTATCATAAATTCATTAAGAAAAGGGAGTTTTTTTGTACTTATCTCATTTTAGTTACATTACCGTCCTACAGGTCCCAATGAGCACACTGCCTAGGAATTTAGACATCTAAGCACGTTGAAATACAACGAAAAAAAACCACAAGGGTTGGGAATGTCAACGTAGATGTTTTGCCGGTCCCAAAGCACGATGTCCCCAGAACTAACTTGAGACATGACAGATGATATGCCTTGTTTAGCTTTGACTTTCAAAGTCTTTGGATTTTTGTTTTGTGTGAATGAAGATGAATGAGTTATTTCCTGAAGTTGGCAAATGTGTTGTGTGGGGAAAAGTTTGGTGACAGCGTTGCGTCAATGTGAAGTCTCTGCGGATGGGGAGATGGGGTGGGGTATAAAACCGGGTGTAGTGCGAATAAAGTTAAGGGTTTTATTTATGTTTAAAGTTTGCAAGGGCACATTGAATTTCAAGGATTTAGCGTCACCAGTATATTAATAATAATCATTTATTAACAGATCATACAATCCAATTAACATACATATATTAACATACCTTCACATCACGCCGTATTATATGTGTTTTTTTAGATATACGTAGAGTATACTGACATTTCGCCAGTTACGTTTAAATCCCGTGTAACAGGGCCGATAAAAATCCTGATGCAATTATTTTTTGGCCCACCAGCACGCGTAGCATGACCACTTACTGTCATTTAATTCGTATAACAAAGACCCATAGCATAAATACCTTACAAACTATCATACATATTTATAAAAACTAGGAAACTATTATTAAACTATTGTGTAACACGAAGTGCCGGCGTCGTGTTACGCTGCGTGGTGACGCGTAGCCTTCCGCGGAATCGCCGATATATGACACCCTTCGGCCTAAATTCCTCCTTGAGGAAGGTCTCGATATGATGAGTTGGAACTCGCACCACGAATGACTTGAAATTCGTGTTGTGGCGCGACTCCAACTTCTCGACCCTCAAGGTCCAGTTGGTCATAAGTCATAAGTCATTTATTTCAAAACAATATGCATTGTGTAGAAATTTTGTAAATAAAACAGTACCATCAAAACATTACAATCGAAAACATTACAAAAATAAGGTCAGGTCATTACATAAATAAGGTTAGGTCTTCACTCGAACATACTCCACGATCTCCTCAACCTTCGTGGTGTGATGTAGACGGGAGACATAGAGCTGCGTCGTGGGTATTGCCGGACGCAGCATCATATTGGGTCCTACCGGCGCGGTCCCGCACAGGTTCAGACTGGATGGCTTCTTCCTCTTCTTCCTCTCCACCTTCACGAAGCCATCCTTGTCACATGTTCCTGAAGCTGGTGTTTGCTGTTTCGAACCCCTGTTGCCAGGTTCACAGCATTTTTTCGCATCCCCCTTCTTGCTCAACGACACAGGTTTGTGCGTGGTGACGATAGCAGCGTAGGCACGTTTAGGGGTCGACGTACCTACACGAGTCACTACCTCGACCGGCCTATAGCGACGGAAGATAGCACTCGTTTCTACAGTGGTCATGCAATGCGTGCTGTCAAGAGTAGTGCTTGTACTTTACAAGAATAACTGGGTTTAATTTCTAAGTACCGGTATGAGGACATTTTATTCCAATTGGCTTCTACAACATTTAACGTTACCATGACAATCAAGTACGCATAATATCACGTCATATCACAGACGAATCTCAGAACTAACCACCCAAATCAAACCCTATTTCGGCAAACACATTAAGGATTAAGGTCGGCAAGCCAAAGTAGATTAAACATTGATCAAAAAATCTTGGAAAGCTACCCAGTTCGTGTGAAACCAGGGCCGAAACCGCGCGGCACATAAAACGATTACATTTGAACATCAAAGGGCCACTCGCCGCTCTCTGCGGCGTGGCTTGTGGGTACTAACGTAGCGTAACGTCGGGGGTGTGTTACACAGTTTTGTTACTTACCTGTTCGTTTAGTGACCACACCTTAGCACAGTAAAGAGCTGTAAATATGATACATCGAGCTTTATATGGACACTGTAACTCAACTAGAGTTACAGTGTCCATAAGTGGCAGAATTGAACCTCTACAAAACTAAACTATAAAAAAATGTATATGCTTTAGCATGGCCTAAAATTAATTAGGTGCGACTGGATAGTGTATAAAGCGATGAAATTAGATCATCTACTTAAAGTTTTTTTCAATTTCATTGCCATTTTTAACTACTTTGGAGGGTTTATAAAAAAAATATTGGAAGATTTTTGTTCCACAGTTGCAACACTGACATTTTACTTTTAAAGTCATGCAAAGTTTACACGATTAAGACAATAAATATTCAGATTTAAACACTTGCATTAGTAGCACAGTCGCATTGCAGCAGAAACTAACGAAATTAAAACCTAAACTGCGTCGAAACTTCCTCTAACAATATCACAACGACATCGCACATGAAAATAGGTTTTCCTACAACAAAGCAGTTTTATAACGTCCCTCTTGACCTTTGCTCTTCCCCGAAAATCTGATAATTTCCTATTATAAGACGAGTAGGTAGGCTGGAGTCTTGAGGCATTTTTCAAGACTACTGCTGCCTCCGAATCCGACGCTAGCGATTGCTAAGTTTTAATCCCGATGTCACGTTTTCCACGGCAATGGCATAACTCTTGTTTAGTCGGTCTGTAAACTGACGGTACTACTGGTCTGCAGTTGCCGCTCTATAGCAGCGTCAGACGCATTGCCGCCACCTGCGGAAGCGGTTTTATAGTTACGTAGAAACCTGTCATGGTACTGCGGTCTGTCCCAGTGATGGCTTTGTCACTACGGTTTGCTTTTGCGGTCGCCTTTAGATGTTTACCAATATGATATACATCTTCATATTCTTCCGAGACGCACATAACTTTTTACTTACTGGCGTAATAGACTTGTATGAACTATTACGGCACGAACTGGGCCCTGTTTAATAAACGTTACAAATTGTAAACTGTAATTGTATTTTACAAGTTACAAGTCTACAAGTTTCTGTTTGATAAAGAATACAACTTACAACCATGGTGGAAAACTAAAAAAATTGTAAACTTGCACTTACAATTTTACATATTTCTGTTTAATAAACATTATCTCTTTACAGGTGACGATTTACATATTTGTAAGAAAAACTGTTTTATTGAACGCACAATTGTAATTACAAAACATATTCCGTAAATTGTACAACAATTCCGACAGGTGGACTCGCCTTGTGTCAGACCTTTACAATTTTGTACCTCAATATAATAATTGAAGAAATTGAATTGTTATACATTAAAAATGGTGCTAACAACTAGTAATGGAAGTAGTGACAGTAGTGATGATGAATATATGATTGAACAGCAACGGCGCGTAGGTATTTTCAGTCTTTGTTAAAGATGCTCAATGAAAAGATTTCAACTGTTCCGCAATGTCTTTCCACTTTTTTATTTTCATTGGGTGAGTTAGTTTCTCACTGAATTGACCGAATAAAACGTATTTATTCTCATATATTAGAGACAGAATCGTGATTTTGTTATTGTGCTCCTTGACTTTCGTTATAAATCAAACTAATAGAAAAGTAAGTAAGAAAATTTTAAATCGATTTAATAATTTTCATTTTATGTAATTTTTAGCTTACTATTACAAATTTGTAGAAACAATATTGTAATCGAAGGTTTTCTGCACAGCATTTGTAATGGTAATATTTGTAATGTAAAATTCTTACATACTTGTAATGTTCATTATATAGCACTTGTCATACATTTTTACAAATATGTCACTTATTTACAAAATTGTCGGATTGTAACGTTTATTAAACAGGGTCCTGGTGTCAGGGTATTGCTTTGTATTTGTTTTGGGTCTTTGATTTGATGTATAATTCCACATCTTACGAATATTCTGTTTTTACTTAAAAGTTTGTAATTGTTCTAGTATTATATATGAGAAGATCAAGCTCATGAATTATATTGTAGATGAAAAAGAACTGCTTGAGATGAGGCGAGTCTCTCAAAAAGTGTAATTCACAAAGCTCAATTTAAATTAACCAACCAATTACCAGTAAAATAACACAGAACCCACCTTCGTTCTAGCTACCACGATGATTTTTATCTGCCGAACAGATCTTTCATTCTTGCTCACTTCAATATGGCCGCACCTGTTAAATATTCTTCGATAATTCTCCCGCCGCTTTCCCAACACCAATTACGGGCCGCGATTCCTTTTTTAAAAACCAGTGCAATTCTTCCTTAATTCGGTCTTATCCTTTTTTCATTGAGGAAATTAAAGTCAGAAATAATTGAAGGAACCGCGCGGTTTATGGCTTCAGGTAAAATTTTCAAGATATTGACCGTGCCGTTTTTGTTTTGGGTTATGGTGTCGAGTTTCGTGTACTTTTTATGAGTTTTGGAAGGTTATGTTTAAAAGATTAAGGTAAATTATATATTGCTCTTTTCAGGGTCGTTTTATCCGCGTTTTACTTTACGTATCATTTGATAGCATCCTTTTTCTTTGCAGACAAGTCCTGGACAACGGCACACTGGTGTTCCTGCCATTCAGCGCGGTGCAGTACCGGCAGGACATCCACGCAACAGTTTACCGCTGCCGCGCGCACAACACACACGGCACCATCGTGTCCAGAGACATGAGGACGCAGGCAGGTTGGTGGCCACTTTTTTTTATAAACAGGCTAAAAATGGCGCGTTTGCATAAATAACGTATTGCTCCGCATTTAAAGGACGTCGTTATAAATAAATAAAAAATAAAATAAAATAAAATAAAATAAAATAAAATAAAATAAAATAAAAATGTTTTATTTCAGATTTTTTGGAATCCATAGAATGTTAGTACAGTAAGAAAAAAACTTAAACAATTAGTGTTAGTAATAAAAATGACAGAATACAAAAAATATACAAAAAAGACATAACAGCTAACATTATTTCGTCATATGGGTCCTGACCCAGTGTTGGATGTATCGCGTGTCCAACCTATCTGCTATAACGGCCAGGATGCTGTTGGAGCTGGCGCGCAGCCTGCAGAGCGCCGCGGCGTATCGCTTGCGGAGCACGGCGTGAAAGCCATCTACATGCGCGTCCGCGAACATGCCCGAGGCACTGCACCAGCGCGGCAGCCCCAACAACGCCCTGAACGCGTTGTTGTACTGGACGCGCAGAGCGCTAAACGATCGTTGTGTATAATGGGCCCACAGACTGCACGTGTACAGCGATGTGCAGTGCGCTCTAAAGAGTGTTATTTTAACACTCGCAGCACAACGCTTGAACCTGTGCGCTATCATATTTGCTCTGATCGAAAGCGCCCTACGCTCTCTGTCCATGTCCTCATCATCACGTAGGTGTTCAGTGACCATGTGCCCAAGATACTTAAAGCGGGTGACCACCTTCATCGGTATTCCGTTTAAAGTAACGGGAGGTACCTGCTCCGGTGACTTAGTACCCGCCTTGAATATCATGAGCTCACTTTTTAAAACATTATATTTGAGGCCATGCCTCGACGCGTACAATTCACACACATTAACTAGTTTTCTAAGGCCGCCGATCGTTGGGCTCAACAAAACCATGTCGTCCGCGTAACTAAGATTGTTAACACATACGTTGTCTACGTGGCAGCCAACATGTATGCTGCTGAGCTCAACGATCAGCGCATTAATGTATAAATTAAACATAAGTGGGGATGACAATCCACCCTGTCTCACTCCACATTGTAATCCATATGGATCTGATAACATGCCTGCCCATTTGACATAGTTAACTTGACTATGGTACCAAAACTTTAGGATAGCAATAGTCTCACGAGGTAATTTTGTGTCTTTAAGCTTATCCCAGAGTTTGTCATAATTGACAAGGTCAAACGCCTTTGAGAGGTCTAAAAAACAGGCATAAATAGGCGTTTTTCTACTGGTGTAATACTCAACAGTATGCTTTAGGCCCAGTATAGCGCTTTCTGTAGAAAGTCCGGCACGGAAACCAAACTGTGCATCGTGTAGGTGGATACATTCCGCCAACTGGGCCTCAAGCACACTGTCCAGTATCTTCGCAACGACTGTCGCAAGCGAAATCGGCCTGTAATTCGATTTCAGCGAACTATCTCCTGTCTTGTTCTTCAAAATGGGAGTAACTATTGTTTTTGTAAGTTCACTGGGTAGGTAAGAGTGTCCAATACACAAATTAAAAAACATCGACAAAAGTCTAGCAATGTGTGGCCCTGCATTTTGCAAATGCTCGACGCTGAGCCCGTCATGCCCCGGTGATTTTCCACCTTTCATATTTGTGATAATTAGTCTTATGTCCTGAGCACTAATTTTAGACACTACGTTTTCACTAACGGGGTCCACGTCTATCATTGCATTACAAACTCCTAATGGAGATTCTACAGTGAAGTGATCTTTAAACAAGTTTGCGATCATCTTCGTGTCCGTGACACCCTCGATGCTCAGAGGAAGGCCAGGCCTCAAATTCAGTTTATTGGTCTGTTTCCAAAATTCACGAAACTTATTATTTGAATGCAGTGTCGCTAGCCGGTCCATTTTTATCTGCTCCTGATGTTGTTGGCACCATTTAAGTTTAGTTTTGAAAACCTTTCTGCTATGACACATTGATTCATAAATGAATCCTGCTTTAGGTTTACCCCACTGTAACCAATTCTGAAAATCAAGCCTGGCCACCCTATGAGCTTCAGCAACATACTTATTCCACCCCATAATTTGCCTGTTCTTACCACTCGTACCTACCCTATAGCTAGACTCAGAAGCCTCACTAAGTGATGAGACAATGTCATTATATAACTTATCTAGTATTTGCCTGTGTGCCACAACATTACACCGTTTATCCCCGCAGTCTTGTAATTCTTTAGGAAAATCAATTTGTCTCAACAATTTATTACAAAGGTTTGTATACATACCAATTTGTTCTGGCTTCCTTTCACCCCAGGTCACTTTACTTTTAAGGACTGCTTGACTCACATTTTTAGATTCAATTATCCCTAAATTACATTTAACAGACACAGGATAGTGGTCAGACCAGTAAACATTATAATCAACCCATGTATTCAAAATAGAGGGCCAAGCTGCACTAGTTACAATGACGTGGTCTAACCAACGCTGACAACCATGCGCTTCGCTAACAAAAGTATGCGTATCAGAGTCCACCCCACACTTGACAATGTCAGCACATATCCAGTCCATATCCTCACAAAAGCTAATTAATTCCTTATAAAAGTTCTCATTTGGATGCGCATTGAAATCACCAAGAACGTATATACAGTCTATACCACTCTCTTCAATTATAGCGTTAATAGCACCCATACACTGGGTAAAGTCAATAATATTTTCCGCACAGTCTGTAGGCATGTATACCGATACACACATAATGGGCCGATCACTTATCACTGTTTTGATTGCACAAATTCGAGGGTTGTTACAATCAACCACGGTCACAGAGGGGAACACACTTTTACGCCACAATATTGCCGTTCCCCCATGAGGTCTGCCACGCAGGATTCCTGAAGACGTGTCCACTGCCGACGTTCCCGTATAGCCAAAGTCGGGATTTATGCTACTAAGCCAAGGTAAGTCGTATGGTAGTAGCCACGTTTCTTGGAGGGCAACAATGTCAGACCTCTGCATTAGATGCCTAATATCTTCAAGCGAGCGCTTAACATTTTTACAGTTAAACGTTGTAAAAGTTAAACTTGTACTGGTATTATCCATTTATTTAATTGTTTAGGTACTTGGCGGCAAAACGTTTTCAATGCAGGTATTAGAGATCACTTTCCCAGCATTGTCCCGATGACTAAATTCCACAAATCGTCGATACCGAATACCCTCTGGCCAAAAATTCTCATCCATGAACAAGCTTAGTCGGTCCCTTGGTATAGAAATTTTGAAAGCATTGTAACCTCTCTGTGACTTCATATTAATTTTTATTATGGGAACACGCAAACTTGTCTTGCTAAAAATGTGTTCAGAGATGTCATCATCGGCCGTACTTTTGTCCACGTTATATATAAACAAAGGTACCTTATTATCCGCCGCCTTGAATTTTGCTTCAGGTTCAAAGATTGCCTTGCCTTGCTGGCCAATAAACTTATTTTTCAAGCGCTTTTTCTGAACAAGTGTCCATTCTTCCGTTGGTTTTTCATTTTGCGTGTGTAACCGTAACCGTAGGTAGCTATAGTTTTTAGCGGCAATAGGGGATCGGACTGGGTATAGAAAACGACATTCTATTTTGTCCGTCAGACAGGTAATACAAAAATATTAGACACGTATTTTTTGTTTTATCAAAATATCAAAAAATTACTTAGTTAGAACTCATTAAAGTTGGAAAGTGGGGGCTTACTACGTCAATAGTGGGTATAAAACTTACCTACATGTGACGTCATGCGCCATTTCAACTCAATATATCTCCGTAATTTTATGACCACGTGAAAAAAGAAAAAATACGTGTCCAACACTTTTCAATAAACTACCCGACAGACAATGAAAAAAAAATAGGATTATCCCCTATTGATAAAATAAAGGAATATTAGACACTCCAATACAATATATGCCTCCACATACCAAAACAATTCTCTGTTCTTCGTATCGCTGATACGACATTATTTTTGTTGTACTGGAATTTTACCACTTCCTCTATGTCGTCGGTCGCAGCGCATAGGTCTCTTTGACTACCTCTGGCCTCAGAGGGCTGATTAGGAGGTAGAACATAGTTTGCGACACAGCGCCACAAATCCTGCTGCCGTATGATACTGCGCTACGACGATATGCATATTATATCACAGTCACATACGTTTCTATTAAACCTTTTAATCAATGCTATACATTACCTAATATTACTTTCCCTATTACTCTAACGAAGGAAAACTTGTAAACCACGTCATAAATAACCGAAGTTGTGCCATAACACAATAGTACGCTAATACACGACGCCACGGTATTGCGTAGGCAATTTACCGCTCGTTAGGGCCTGTTTCTGTTCACATTGCCCCGTGGAGGTCTCTATACCGATAATATTTTCTTTATGTGTTACGCTAACTTTAATACATGTTTGTGTATCTAACTTAGTAAAGGTTATGTTTATATTATTCACGAGATTTTAGGTAACTATAAAGTTGATATAGTATCAACTTAATAGAGAGATAGATAGTTACTTAGAATCTCTATGTGAAACTTTTTTTTTGGGACAATTACTTGTTGATTCTTTTGTTTTCCTTGGTTTCCATACAGGAAGCATTTGCAGGGATATAGGGTATTTTACATACCAAACATATATTATAAACACTCTTCTTTTGTCCTTCGAGTTATGAAGAAACTACAGAATACCACTTGCTCCGATCCATACCCCTTTTCATTCATCAACTTTGATATAATCTATTCATAAAACGCACGCTGGTTTCTACTTACGCACGTTACACGTGACGTCATCTAGATTTTTCCCTCCAGGAAACGCATTTTATAAAAGTCTGCGATAAACATATTTTTCAGATTTGGATATTTTTACCAAGGTGTTAGTTATACCTTGGTAAAAATAGCATCCTCGGCTTATTGTACCCGTTCTAGGAAAGCAAACACAAAGTTGAGCCGCTCACAAGATGATCTTGCGCAACCTCTTAGGTTTTACGGACTTCCATGAACCTCTTACATGCGTTGAATAAAGTTAGAAGCTAACTCTGAAGTAGAAGCTCATTTCTACTACTTTGCTGAATAATAACTTGTTACTTAACTTCTCGACGTTTTTAGAATTAGGTATATAAAGATCCACAGACACATCGACCAATCTACAGCCACCATTAGCCGCATTTAAGGTGGATTAAGCAAGTAAAGCAGCTTAGCTTATATACATTAAATAAATGAATAAATCATGTTGAACAGGAACACGGAAAATGGTCGAAGTCTCGTCTTTACTCCTGCAATGCATGGACATTTCAATTTCTTTAAAATCTTAGTAGTTTAGTAACCAATTGAGAAAGGGTATGCGCAACTTCAAACTAAATACGAAATGTAATCGAATTTAAAGTGCTACTATTTGCGGCGCTTAAAAGAGATTTCTTCATTTATGCTTCCACTAATAATAATATGTAGAATTCGCATAATAATTATACAAATTATCATATAGGAACATTTTACCAGAAAATCCTTCAACATTCACTTATGATACAAATCTACTGATACCTATAAACAAAATATGTTACACAATATACGATTACGTTCTCCCCAGTTTTCTAACTTCAAAGATTGTAGCAAAATTACATTCTTGACGTCAACACACACATATGCACATAAACTTATATACTCACACGCCTCACAGATGATGTATGAAAGCTGATATTTTATTTTATTTTCTCGTGTTTGTGGGAAAGTAATGTTGGTTTATTCACGCCAATATTGTGCTGGTTTCTAAATCTGTTAAAAGGATTGGGAAAACTGTTGGGAAGCAAACTTATGTGTGTGATTGAATTTATGCCTGAATTATTGTGACTTTTTCTATTGTTTAATAAAGTAGGCATAGATGAAAAGAGAATAAAACTGCAAACATTTTATTTTTTTTTCAAATCCAAGCCTCATTAAATCTACATACTGTAAATAAGCTTGGGAAAACAATTTAAGCCCAAAAACAAATAGAAAAATACATCAAATTACGTCCCCTACTCCCTTCGTGCCGTCAGTCCGTGACATCACAAATTCTCCGGTCGTACCCGCTGTAATAACGTTATGAGATAATTTGTAAACATTTACCGAGACTAGCGACTCTACGACACTCCTGTTTTTAAATAAAATTGAGTTTCTTGCAGCAAATGGCGAGGAGATGAAATGGGTCAATAAAAGATTTGATTTGTTTTATAGGAAAATAATGCGGTGAATATTGATGGTCTTCGAGATAATAATTCTTACGTTTTTAAGGAACGCTTACACTATGGCAACAATCAGGCTTTAAAAATTGTTAACAAATTATAAAACTCTTATTTGATAAGAATCTACGGAAATAAACAAAACAATTGCACTTTTCAAGTATTTATCAACTAGCATATGCACGGTGGAAGAAAAATCGACTTGGTTACCGCGTGTTCAGTACAGCAAATTCATAATCGGTAATTTAAAAAAAAAATGTTTCCCGTACAAGTGCAATACCTACTCGGTCAAAATGTATGGAAAGGCAAATTATTATTTTTTTAATTAACGGTGAAATATTTCTACATTATATATTTTTATTTTTAATGATGATTCTGAATACGTGGTAAATGTTTGTGCGTCGATGTGCCTTCCCCCTGTATCAAATTGCGTTAGGACATTTATTCAAGTTCCGCTACAACTATTAGATGGTTCTCCTATTTCACTTATCCGTACACCTCAGAATGCAAAAGGTTATACATTCACATTCTTAGAAACAGTTTGAGTAAAAGCAGATAATTCTTCATCCACCACCACCATTAATTCTCACGAGCAAGTTCTAAAACTTTAATTCTAAAGCAAAGCTAAGAACTCAAAACTTTTGCACACACAGCTTAGTGCACATCTGATTACATGAAGTGGCTCTGAACTCACACCCTCGGAATAGCAGGATTGTTCTAATTGGCGATTGCTTCTTTAGTGACTGAGCGTTGATAGATTGCAATGCAGTGTGCATGCTTTAGAGAATCTTCTAATTGAACTTTGAAGAGAGGTAATCTTATTTGTTAAATTACTCAGCAAATAATAACACACAGCGCTTAATGTGATTAAGAGGTACTGTTTAGGTATTTGAGTCTCCACTATTAAAGATTTCTATTTAGATAATACAATACTCCATAAATCTTGCCAAAAATGCACTTTTCATTTACTTTTGATCGTGATCCATACAAAACGTACGCAGGATTATTATTTCAATGAAAGCACGTGATGAGTTCGATGTTTGTAATAATGGCATTGGAATTAGCTGGTACTTTATGTAGAAGCGTTAGCATGATAAGTTCACTTCACACAAAGGTAGATAAAATCATAAACACGAATGTACATATTCTAGTTCTAAGTACTGTCGTACCGTTATGAACATAAGCCCATCAGTAGATAGACACCGGCTCATACAGGACTAGGTAATTACTCCGGATATTACCCGGCTCATATGGTCATAATTCGTCGATTCCCTCCCGGGCACTCCCGGGCCACAATTTGAGCTGCCGTACGTCTGCCCTTTGGCGGTGCTTATGGTGCGTCATGCTGTAATTACTGACCTACGCTTCTGTATAAACACATGAGTTTTTAAAGGGCGTGGATGAAACAGCTACTTAAGTTGGTTATGTCACCATTATACAAGTAATTCACAGCTTTTTTTCATTTGAGATAGTAAAAATAATATTCATAAATTTAGTTTATGGATGATTTAGTTTATGGTACCTATATCTAAACTCACAATTCAGAGCAGCTAGTCTATTCACGACATTTCTTTGCACCTCCATCTTTCATCTTCTTCTTCTGTGCTGGCTTAATAGTACCTGCCACCTATATTACATTTTGTTGGCCTAAAACTTCGCCACCGCCGCAAGTCATAGCTGCACTTTGACTGCATGAACTGTAGCCGTACAATATGAGAATAACACTCCATCCCTTATCACGATATTACCATTTGACCTACTGCTGCATACACTACACTCATCTCTACACACGAGCCCTAGTAATTAACCTTACCTACAGCAAAAACTCACGACGCAGCGCTGTAGCGATACAGTCAACCTCATGTAGCAGAACTACGAAAACCTCTACTACTGCTACGGGATAAAGGTGGTTTCAGGGTTTATTTTGTGCCAAAGACCGTACTACCGGTAGAGGGAGCTTTAATCAAACAGCCCGTTAGATAATAGCTGAGAGAGTGGCTTCGAATTAGAGATAAAACCGTCGGCATAGATGTAATGCGGTAATTATAGGTAAACGTTAATTTGAATAGTCTTTGTAGTTTTAGCGACAGTGTGGCGTGTGGTTAAGTTAATAGTTACCGGATTATAAGGTATGTTGTCGCTTTATTTAATTGGCGAAAGTTGCTTTTAAGGAATAGATACCTTTGAAAAGTCTGTTATAAAATGCTCTTAAATTACAGACAAACATCCACCATGAGATTATTTCTGTGGAACAAACTGAACTCGTCAATTAAAATCAAGACCTGAAATAAAAGTAACTGGAAAGACTTGATCGGTTAAAATAAGCAATATGAAAAAATATTTGAGAAAAGCATTCCTGTTTGAATGAATGCATAGTTTTCCTATCCTACTTACGTAACAGCACAAACCATACTGAGAGCTCTATTGTATTCAGTTAAAAACAACTCATAACATGGTAAAAACATTTATCTTCTGGTACACGCAAATTCATAAGAGTGAGCGAGAGGCACGTATAGCTCTCAGCTCCAACAATAGGACGCCGGTAACCCGACACCTATTGTTGTGCAGCTTCCCTATTGCGGGTACAACAACTCTATGCAGATAGATATGTCGGAGGCTCTACGTAGGAAGCGCCGTAAATATCATGTGGTACAGGCAAATGATCAGAGGTTTCATTTATCGAGATACTGAGGTAACAAAAATAGGAGAGAACTGACCGAGATGAATGTGTAAAAAGTATGCAATGGGGTGGTGGAGAGGGGGATATGAACTAATAAATAGTTTTTGGATTGTGCAATATTTTTAGTGTCGATTAACAGATAACGAATAAAATAAAAATAATTTAACCTCAGTAACCTCAGTTTTCAGTATGTCTAGCACAAATATTTTTAAGTGTAAAAATATTTTTAGATGATAATTAATTAAAAGCAGAGAAGCTAACGGGAATAATAAGGTTTACGAGAAAAACATTACTGGAGTGGTTCAGAAGGTAATAATTCATTTGAATTCCGGAAATGATAAATCAAGTATTGTAATAAGAAGTACATTTTTGAATATTCAGAGTTCTTCGAAGCATTTTGAGAGAAATTGGTACGTTTTCAGGGAATCTCGTTACCTACCTATATCGACTTTTAACAAGCATTGTGAGTTTTGTTAACGATTTCAAAAAGGAGGAAGTTATCATATTGCTATTATAAAGGACTTGAAACATCACAGCATTCAATTTAAACAGAATATTTACCTAAATGTAGGTACGTCAAACGTTTTCTTTAACTATGTTGTGCTACAAAAGCTGATGTGGGTGAACTTGGCAGATCATTTCCCAGCAGAGCATGAAAAGATGGGAGTTCTATTCGCATGCGGCATAGTTCTAGAGTTCCTCATACTTAAAAAAAATAGTTCTAGCGTTTTTGCCCGAAAAAAAGTCGAATGAAAATATGCTCTGCTAACTTCCGTCAGCAGATCATTTTTTCCGAAATTAAAATTTTAAAATTGTTTTATACGCAGAAAGGTCAGTTCTATAGTTCCTAATAATTTTCCGGAAGAGTTCTGTCGCCCTAAGCCAGTAAAAAAAAATTAAAAATTATGAACTTTTTAGAAAAAAGACAATCATTTTGATAAAACAGGCGTGAATGACGTAATTTGTGCTTTTTCAAAGATATTTCAGGCGTTGATTAGATATCAAGAGCCGAGTAACAGAAAAAAAAACTAAATTAAAGCAGACATCCTCCAAACGGATAAGCAGGGCCTTGTGAAAAGTCAAGATAGAAGAAATCAAAATATAACTCAATTTTTCAGCTAGAATGATATTAAAAAAATTCGAACATATCGAATAAGCAGGAGCTCTTCGTTCCTCGATACATGAAAACTGGAACTATTCAAAAAAGTGCAAGAACAGCCTAGCACTCTCACTCAGATAACAGCAGAGCATGGTTGAATAGTAACATAAGCAGAAATAGAGAAACAATTCAATGTTTCAGATTATATGAAAATAAAAAATTCTGATATGCATGAGGCACAGGAATTCCTCGATTCCTGATGCTGGAAAATTAGACCTAAACAAAAAGGTGCAGGAACAGCCTAGCACTCTCACTCAGATATCAGCAGAGCATGGTTGAATAGGAATACTAGCAGAAATAGAGAAACAATTCAATGTTTCAGTTTGTATGGCAATAAAAAAAAATTGGTATTCCTGAGGCCCGGGAACTCCTTGATTCCTGATGCTGGAGTATCAGACCTACACAAAAAGGTGCAGAAACAGCCTAATACTCTCACTCAGATATCAGCAGAGCATGGTTCAATAGGAACACTAGCAGAAATAGAGAAACAATTCAATGTTTCAGTTTGTATGGCAATAAAAAAAATCTGGTATGCCTGAGGTCCGAAAACTCCTCGATTCCTGATGCTGGAATATCAAACCTATACAAAACGGTGCAGGAACAGCCTAGCACTCTCACTCAGATATCAGCAGAGCATGGTTCAATAGGAACACTAGCGGAAATAGAGAAACAATTCAATGTTTCAGTTTGTATGGCAATAAAAAAAATCTGGTATGCCTGAGGTCCGAAAACTCCTCGATTCCTGATGCTGGAATATCAAACCTATACAAAACGGTGCAGGAACAGCCTAGCACTCTCAATCAGATATCAGCAGAGCATGGTTGAATAGGAACACTAGTAGAAATAGAGAAACAATTCAATGTTTCAGTTTGTATGGCAATAAAAAAAATCTGGTATGCCTGAGGTCCGGGAACTCCTCGATTCCTGATGCTGGAGTATCAAACCTATACAAAACGGTGCAGGAACAGCCTAGCACTCTCACTCAGATATCAGCAGAGCATGGTTGAATAGGAACACTAGCAGAAATAGAGAAACAATTCAATGTTTTAGTTTGTATGGCAATAAAAAAAATTTGGTATTCCTGAGGCCCAGGAACTCCTCGATTCCTGATGCTGGAGTATCAGACCTACACGAAAAGGTGCAGAAACAGCCTAGCACTCTCACTCAGATATCAGCAGAGCATGGTTGAATAGGAACACTAGTAGAAATAGAGAAACAATTCAATGTCTCAGTTTGTATAGCAATAAAAAAAATCTTGTATTCCTGAGGCCCGGGAACTCCTCGATTCCTGATGCTGGAGTATCAGACCTACACGAAAAGGTGCAGAAACAGCCTAGCACTCTCACTCAGATATCAGCAGAGCATGGTTGAATAAAAAACACTAGCAGAAATAGAGAAACAATTCAATGTTTCAGTTTGTATGGCAATAAAAAAAATTTGGTATTCCTGAGGCCCGGAAACTCCTCGATTCCTGATGCTGGAGTATCAGACCTACACGAAAAGGTGCAGAAACAGCCTAGCACTCTCACTCAGATATCAGCAGAGCATGGTTGAATGGTAACACTAGCAGAAATAGAGAAACAATTCAATGTCTCAGTTTGTATGGCAATAAAAAAAATCTTGTATTCCTGAGGCCCGGGAACTCCTCGATTCCTGATGCTGGAGTATCAGACCTACACGAAAAGGTGCAGAAACAGCCTAGCACTCTCACTCAGATATCAGCAGAGCATGGTTGAATGGTAACACTAGCAGAAATAGAGAAACAATTCAATGTTTCAGTTTGTATGGCAATAAAAAAAAACTGGTATTCCTGAGGCCCGGGAACTCCTCGATTCCTGATGCTGGAGTATCAGACCTACACAAAAAGATGCAAGAACAGCCTAGCACTCTCACTCAGATATCAGCAGAGCATGGTTGAATAGGAAAACAAGTAGAAATAGAGAAACAATTCAATGTTTCAGTTTGTATTGAAATAATAAAAGTCTGGCTTGCTTGAGGCCCAAGAACTCCTTGATTCCTGATGCTGGAATTATCAGACCTATACAAAAAGATGCAAGAACAGCCTAGCACTCTCACTCAGATATATCAGCAGAGCATGGTTGAATAGAAACACTAGCAGAAATAGAGAAACAATTCAATGTTTCAGTTTGTATGGCCATAAAAAAAATCTTGTATTCCTGAGGCCCGGGAACTCCTCGATTCCTGATGCTGGAGTATCAGACCTACACGAAAAGGTGCAGAAACAGCCTAGCACTCTCACTCAGATATCAGCAGAGCATGGTTGAATGGTAACACTAGCAGAAATAGAGAAACAATTCAATGTTTCAGTTTGTATGGCAATAAAAAAAATCTGGTACAACTGAGGTCCGGGAACTCCTCGATTCCTGATGCTGGAGTATCAGACCTATACAAAACGGTGCAGGAAAAGCCTAGCACTCTCACTCAGATATCAGCAGAGCATGGTTGAATAGGAACACTAGTAGAAATAGAGAAACAATTCAATGTTTCAGTTTGTATGGCAAAAAAAAAACTGGTAATCCTGAGGCCCGGGAACTCCTCGATTCCTGATGCTGGAGTATCAGACCTACACAAAAAGGTGCAAGAACAGCCTAGCACTCTCACTCAGATATCAGCAGAGCATGGTTGAATAGGAACACTAGCAGAAATAGAGAAACAATTCAATGTTTCAGTTTGTATGGCAATAAAAAAAATTTGGTATTCCTGAGGCCCGACAACTCCTCGATTCCTGATGCTGGAGTATCAGACCTACACGAAAAGGTGCAGAAACTGCCTAGCACTCTCACTCAGATATCAGCAGAGCATGGTTGAATGGTAACACTAGTAGAAATAGAGAAACAATTCAATGTTTCAGTTTGTATGGCAAAAAAAAAAACTGGTATTCCTGAGGCCCGGGAACTCCTCGATTCCTGATGCTGGAGTATCAGACCTACACAAAAAGGTGCAAGAACAGCCTAGCACTCTCACTCAGATATCAGCAGAGCATGGTTGAATAGGAACACTAGCAGAAATAGAGAAACAATTCAATGTTTCAGTTTGTATGGCAATAAAAAAAATCTGGTATGCCTGAGGTCCGGGAACTCCTCGATTCCTGATGCTGGAGTATCAGACCTATACAAAACGGTGCAGGAAAAGCCTAGCACTCTCACTCAGATATCAGCAGAGCATGGTTGAATAGGAACACTAGTAGAAATAGAGAAACAATTCAATGTTTCAGTTTGTATGGCAAAAAAAAAAACTGGTATTCCTGAGGCCCGGGAACTCCTCGATTCCTGATGCTGGAGTATCAGACCTACACAAAAAGGTGCAAGAACAGCCTAGCACTCTCACTCAGATATCAGCAGAGCATGGTTGAATAGGAACACTAGCAGAAATAGAGAAACAATTCAATGTTTCAGTTTGTATGGCAAAAAAAAAAACTGGTATTCCTGAGGCCCGGGAACTCCTCGATTCCTGATGCTGGAGTATCAGACCTACACAAAAAGGTGCAAGAACAGCCTAGCACTCTCACTCAGATATCAGCAGAGCATGGTTGAATAAAAAACACTAGCAGAAATAGAGAAACAATTCAATGTTTCAGTTTGTATGGCAATAAAAAAAATTTGGTATTCCTGAGGCCCGGGAACTCCTCGATTCCTGATGCTGGAGTATCAGACCTACACGAAAAGGTGCAGAAACAGCCTAGCACTCTAACTCAGATATCAGCAGAGCATGGTTGAATGGTAACACTAGCAGAAATAGAGAAACAATTCAATGTTTCAGTTTGTATGGCAATAAAAAAAAATCTTGTATTCCTGAGGCCCGGGAACTCCTCGATTCCTGATGCTGGAGTATCAGACCTACACGAAAAGGTGCAGAAACAGCCTAGCACTCTCACTCAGATATCAGCAGAGCATGGTTGAATGGTAACACTAGTAGAAATAGAGAAACAATTCAATGTTTCAGTTTGTATGGCAAAAAAAAAAACTGGTATTCCTGAGGCCCGGGAACTCCTCGATTCCTGATGCTGGAGTATCAGACCTACACAAAAAGGTGCAAGAACAGCCTAGCACTCTCACTCAGATATCAGCAGAGCATGGTTGAATAGGAACACTAGCAGAAATAGAGAAACAATTCAATGTTTCAGTTTGTATGGCAATAAAAAAAATCTGGTACGCCTGAGGTCCGGGAACTCCTCGATTCCTGATGCTGGAGTATCAGACCTATACAAAACGGTGCAGGAAAAGCCTAGCACTCTCACTCAGATATCAGCAGAGCATGGTTGAATAGGAACACTAGTAGAAATAGAGAAACAATTCAATGTTTCAGTTTGTATGGCAAAAAAAAAAACTGGTATTCCTGAGGCCCGGGAACTCCTCGATTCCTGATGCTGGAGTATCAGACCTACACAAAAAGGTGCAAGAACAGCCTAGCACTCTCACTCAGATTTCAGCAGAGCATGGTTGAATAGGAACACTAGCAGAAATAGAGAAACAATTCAATGTTTCAGTTTGTATGGCAATAAAAAAAATCTGGTACACCTGAGGTCCGAGAACTCCTCGATTCCTGATGCTGGAGTATCAGACCTATACAAAACGGTGCAGGAAAAGCCTAGCACTCTCACTCAGATATCAGCAGAGCATGGTTGAATAGGAACACTAGTAGAAATAGAGAAACAATTCAATGTTTCAGTTTGTATGGCAAAAAAAAAAACTGGTATTCCTGAGGCCCGGGAACTCCTCGATTCCTGATGCTGGAGTATCAGACCTACACAAAAAGGTGCAAGAACAGCCTAGCACTCTCACTCAGATATCAGCAGAGCATGGTTGAATAAAAAACACTAGCAGAAATAGAGAAACAATTCAATGTTTCAGTTTGTATGGCAATAAAAAAAATTTGGTATTCCTGAGGCCCGGGAACTCCTCTATTCCTGATGATGGAGTATCAGACCTACACGAAAAGGTGCAGAAACAGCCTAGCACTCTCACTCAGATATCAGCAGAGCATGGTTGAATGGTAACACTAGCAGAAATAGAGAAACAATTCAATGTTTCAGTTTGTATGGCAATAAAAAAAATTTGGTATTCCTGAGGCCCGGGAACTCCTCTATTCCTGATGCTGGAGTATCAGACCTACACGAAAAGGTGCAGAAACAGTCTAACACTCTCACTCAGATATCAGCAGAGCATGGTTGAATGGTAACACTAGCAGAAATAGAGAAACAATTCAATGTCTCAGTTTGTATGGCAATAAAAAAAATCTTGTATTCCTGAGGCCCGGGAACTCCTCGATTCCTGATGCTGGAGTATAAGACCTACACGAAAAGGTGCAGAAACAGCCTAGCACTCTCACTCAGATATCAGCAGAGCATGGTTGAATGGTAACACTAGCAGAAATAGAGAAACAATTCAATGTTTCAGTTTGTATGGCAATAAAAAAAATCTGGTACGCCTGAGGTCCGGGAACTCCTCGATCCCTGATGCTGGAGTATCAGACCTATACAAAACGGTGCAGGAACAGCCTAGCGCTCTCACTCAGATATCAGCAGAGCATGGTTGAATAGGAATACTAGTAGAAATAGAGAAACAATTCAATGTTTCAGTTTGTATGGCAAAAAAAAAAACTGGTATTCCTGAGGCCCGGGAACTCCTCGATTCCTGATGCTGGAGTATCAAACCTACACAAAAAGGTGCAAGAACAGCCTAGCACTCTCACTCAGATATCAGCAGAGCATGGTTGAATGGTAACACTAGCAGAAATAGAGAAACAATTCAATGTTTCAGTTTGTATGGCAATAAAAAAAATCTGGTACGCCTGAGGTCCGGGAACTCCTCGATTCCTGATGCTGGAGTATCAGACCTATACAAAACGGTGCAGGAAAAGCCTAGCACTCTCACTCAAATATCAGCAGAGCATGGTTGAATAGGAACACTAGTAGAAATGGAGAAACAATTCAATGTTTCAGTTTGTATGGCAAAAAAAAAAACTGGTATTCCTGAGGCCCGGGAACTCCTCGATTCCTGATGCTGGAGTATCAGACCTACACAAAAAGGTGCAAGAACAGCCTAGCACTCTCACTCAGATATCAGCAGAGCATGGTTGAATAGGAACACTAGCAGAAATAGAGAAACAATTCAATGTTTCAGTTTGTATGGCAATAAAAAAAATCTGGTACGCCTGAGGTCCGGGAACTCCTCGATTCCTGATGCTGGAGTATCAGACCTATACAAAACGGTGCAGGCAAAGCCTAGCACTCATCACTCAGATATCAGCAGAGCATGGTTGAATAGGAACACTAGTAGAAATAGAGAAACAATTCAATGTTTCAGTTTGTATGGCAAAAAAAAAAAACTGGTATTCCTGAGGCCCGGGAACTCCTCGATTCCTGATGCTGGAGTATCAGACCTACACAAAAAAGTGCAAGAACAGCCTAGCACTCTCACTCAGATATCAGCAGAGCATGGTTGAATAAAAAACACTAGCAGAAATAGAGAAACAATTCAATGTTTCAGTTTGTATGGCAATAAAAAAAAATTGGTATTCCTGAGGCCCGGGAACTCCTCGATTCCTGATGCTGGAGTATCAGACCTACACGAAAAGGTGCAGAAACAGCCTAGCACTCTCACTCAGATATCAGCAGAGCATGGTTGAATGGTAACACTAGCAGAAATAGAGAAACAATTCAATGTTTCAGTTTGTATGGCAATAAAAAAAAATCTTGTATTCCTGAGGCCCGGGAACTCCTCGATTCCTGATGCTGGAGTATCAGACCTACACGAAAAGGTGCAGAAACAGCCAAGCAGTCTCACTCAGATATCAGCAGAGCATGGTTGAATTGTAACACTAGCAGAAATAGAGAAACAATTCAATGTTTCAGTTTGTATGGCAATAAAAAAAAATTGGTATTCCTGAGGCCCGGGAACTCCTCGATTCCTGATGCTGGAGTATCAGACCTACACGAAAAGGTGCAGAAACAGCCTAGCACTCTCACTCAGATATCAGCAGAGCATGGTTGAATGGTAACACTAGCAGAAATAGAGAAACAATTCAATGTCTCAGTTTGTATGGCAATAAAAAAAATCTTGTATTCCTGAGGCCCGGGAACTCCTCGATTCCTGATGCTGGAGTATCAGACCTACACGAAAAGGTGCAGGAACAGCCTAGCACTCTCACTCAGATATCAGCAGAGCATGGTTGAATAGGAACACTAGTAGAAATAGAGAAACAATTCAATGTTTCAGTTTGTATGGCAAAAAAAAAAAACTGGTATTCCTGAGGCCCGGGAACTCCTCGATTCCTGATGCTGGAGTATCAGACCTACACGAAAAGGTGCAGAAACAGCCTAGCACTCTCACTCAGATATCAGCAGAGCATGGTTGAATGGTAACACTAGCAGAAATAGAGCAACAATTCAATGTTTCAGTTTGTATGGCAATAAAAAAAATCTGGCATGCCTGAGGCCCGAGAACTCCTCGATTTCTGATGCCGGAGTATAAGACCTTTTCAAAAAAGTGCAAGAACAGCCTAGCACTCTCTTTCAGATATCAGCAGAGCATGGTTGAATAGGAACACTAGCAGAAATAGAGAAACAATTCAATGTTTCAGTTTGTATGGCAATCAAATTCCTCCTGCTGGAGGCTCTATGCGGGGTCGTGCGGTCCATGGCCCTTTACCGGCTCCAGTGTGGGCGCGTTCTTTGAGGCCGCGAGCCGCCCATTACCTGAACGCGCCCCAGAAGGTGGTAGCCGTAAGGCTGGTCCGGGGGTTCCGCATGATCTCCGGCAAGGCGGCGAGCCTCTTGGCCGGATTGCCGCCATGGGATCTGGAGGCGATAGTGTTCGCGCGCCTGCACGAATGGCGCGCGGAGGCACTTTGCCGGGGGGAAACTCCGCTGCCGCGGCAAATTGTCGCTCAGCGGACAGACCTCCGGCGCGATCTCATGGCGGCATGGAGACAGCTACTATCGCATCCACGTGCAGGGCACGCCACAATACTGGCAATAATTCCCCTGTTTGAGGAGTGGCTAGAGAGGCGCCATGGCGCCCTCACCTTCCACCTGACGCAGGTCCTCACCGGACACGGTTGTTTCGGGAGGTTCCTGCACCGGATCGGGCAGTAGGAAACGCTCGGGTGTTACCATTGTGAGGATTGGCCGGAGGACACGGTGGAGCACACCGTGGAGCTCTGCCCTGCCTGGGCTGAGCACCGCCGTGTCCTCGTAGCGGCGATTAGCGGCGGCGACCTCTCGCGTCCGGCCTTGGTTCAATCCATGGTCCGGAGCGAGAGGGAATGGGAAGCCGTCGCCTCCTTCTGCGAAGCAGTCATGCTAGCGAAGGAGGTGGCGGAACGTGAGAGGGTGAGAACCTCACGTCCCAGCCGCCGCGGGAGACGCCCCGGGCGTCGGGGGGCAACCAGTGGCCCCCGGCCACCGTAGGCGCGCGCCTGTGGACGGTGAGTAATGGGCCAGCTCACCGTCCGTCCGTCTTATGACGACAGGCCATGCCGACGGCGCGTTTGTGTTCCACGCGCGCCTTAAGTAGATGTCAGCAAATCGGAAGGGGTCCGACAGGGCCGATGCCTGGCCATGGCCATCCTAGGCCCATGGGTGGGTTTTAGTCAGTACAAGTCTGACACTCCCTCCCGCTCCGCCCAGCGGGAGAAGTCATTTGATGATTTCCCATCCGTAAAAAAAAAATAAAAAGTATTTATGGAAGTCTTCGAAATGATCGCTTCTCGTTTTTTTGTGAAGGCCGTCGTATTTATGCCAATATTCGCCCGTTAACCCGAAGGTTACGTAATGTTTTGATTTGCAACTGTAATTTACGACAGCAGTTAATATGAATGTCTTAGTGTCCATCTTAATGGTTTTTGCTAGAGAATCTAACCTATGAACAATCATGTTCGTTCTGCTGGGATATCCAGGATCAGTTATTACCGAGGTATCTATCATTACATGCGGTCCATAATTGATTGTGCATGATAACATGTTGCCACAATCAAAATATGACTTTTCCCCTGCCATAGCGTCATCAATTGCTCGCTGTATCATATCGAAACCATGGCATAAAATTATGTCAATGTTAATTTTCAAAAATGCATAATCTCTTTCATTGGATTCCACCGCGACCATTCGCAACGTACAGACGTGCTCTTTAGCAATATTTCATTAACACAATAACAGTGAAAGGTCACTGTTATTGTGTTAATGAAATATTGCTTTTAATTTTTGCTTAGTGTATAGATTTAGTAAATAATGAAAACATTTACATAGTGAACCTGTTGAAAAATGGCAAACTGTAGTCCAGTGCAACCCAATGCCTCGTCCAGCCGGACTTCTCCATACCAGTTGTCTCCACGCCAGATATCCATAAATGGATGTCATCAATTGAACAGCAGTTAAATGAGGTTTGCTCTATTGCCACAGACGGCAAACTCAACTCGGAGCAGAAACTGAAAATTACTAACCTATGCCGCAAAGTAGAATCTGGTACCTCTCAAATGGCAGTTCTATATCAAGCTCTGAAACAGAAAGCCCTGCAAGCCGTCAAAATTATCGATGACCTAACAGAAAAATGCACCTTGACGGATTAAATTTCAGAGCTGAAGCAGGTAATTGAGGACTCTGGTACGAAGGGAAGTGCATCGTTTGCTGACATGGTAAAGAAGGGGTCAAATGGTTTCATTCGACCAAACAATTTGAGCTCAGCGATAAATTAAAGTCGAGCGACGACACCAAAAACCTCGTGCAACAAATTATACGCCCAGATCAAATGAAGCTGCATGTACGTGGAGTCCGCAAAACTAAAGATGGAGGTGTTATAATCATCACTGAAACCAAACAGGATGCTGATAAACTAAAGCAAGCAGCCCATCTGTCAACATCTGGACTTACAGCCGATGAACCCAAAAAGCGCAAACCGCGGATTACGGTCGTAGGAGTGCCGACCTCTTTGGGTGATACTGATGCCCTGAGGTGCATTTACGAGCAGAATATAGCCGATAAGTTTCAAGAGATATCAATGGAGTCCTTTTTGACCGTGGTTAAATTCAGCCACAAATCCGGAAAGAAAGATGCGATGACCTGTAACTACATTATCGAGGTTCCAGGCAAGATTCGAAAAGCCCTAATATCTCAAGAAAGGCTTTTTATAAAATTATTGCAACTTATCATTTTACCTGTCCATGGAATATGTGCCCTAAAGTATGTTATAATATAAGATAATGGTGTAACTAAAAATTTGATCTCAATAATTATAAATAAATAACTACTTTAGTTAATATAACATGAAGTTGTTATTGTGTAATTGCATGAATAACTAAGTAAGAATGTCACTATTATTTCTATATTAAATGATTATTAGTAAAAAAAAAAAAATTTAAAAATATAAAAATAGTAGCCCACCGGTATCGAGAACAGGGTCCAAGCTACTGGCAGTCAGGGCTCCAGTCCAGAGAAAGGAACCTCCTAACAATACGAGCCGTGTCTGGGAGTACCGCTTTCTGAATCAAGCCCTTGATCCAGCTGCCTAACGAGAGCCTCATCAGATATTGGTTGAGGCTCTTGGCAATTAGGCCATTGGCTGATACGACTATCGGCACAATGATCGCTGAGTCAACATCCCACATGTCGATAACCTCGCGAGCCAAGTCAATATACTTGATTTGCTTATCTTTCTCGGCTTTCACGAGGTTCTCGTCATGCGGAACCGTTATGTCAACAATAATATTGAATTGTTTCTCTATTTCTGCTAGTGTTACTATTCAACCATGCTCTGCTGATATCTGAGTGACAGTACTAGGCTGTTCCTGCACCTTTTCGTGTAGGTCTGATACTCCAGCATCAGGAATCGAGGAGTTCCCAGGCCTCAGGAATACAAGATTTTTTTTATTGCCATACAAACTGAGACATTGAATTGTTTCTCTATTTCTGCTAGTGTTACCATTCAACCATGCTCTGCTGATATCTGAGTGAGAGTGCTAGGCTGTTTCTGCACCTTTTCGTGTAGGTCTGATACTCCAGCATCAGGAATCGAGGAGTTCCCGGGCCTCAGGAATACCAATTTTTTTTTATTGCCATACAAACTGAAACATTGAATTGTTTCTCTATTTCTGCTAGTGTTACCATTCAACCATGCTCTGCTGATATCTGAGTGAAGGTCTAAGGCTGTTCCTACACCGTTTTGTATAGGTCTGATACTTCAGCATCAGGAATCGAAGAGTTCCCGGACCTCAGGCATACCAAATTTTTTTTATTGCCATACAAACTGAAACATTGAATTGTTTCTCTATTTCTACTAGTGTTCCTATTCAACCATGCTCTGCTGATATCTGAGTGAGAGTGCTAGGCTGTTCCTGCACCGTTTTGTATAGGTTTGATACTCCAGCATCAGGAATCGAGGAGTTCCCGGACCTCAGGCATACCAGATTTTTTTTATTGCCATACAAACTGAAACATTGAATTGTTTCTCTATTTCTGCTAGTGTTCCTATTCAACCATGCTCTGCTGATATCTGAGTGAGAGTGCTAGGCTGTTCCTGCACAGTTTTGTATAGGTCTGATACTCCAGCATCAGGAATCGAGGAGTTCCCGGACCTCAGGCGTACCAGATTTTTTTATTGCCATACAAACTGAAACATTGAATTGTTTCTCTATTTCTGCTAGTGTTACCATTCAACCATGCTCTGCTGTTATCTGAGTGAAGGTCTAAGGCTGTTCCTACACCGTTTTGTATAGGTCTGATACTTCAGCATCAGGAATCGAAGAGTTCCCGGACCTCAGGCATACCAAATTTTTTTTATTGCCATACAAACTGAAACATTGAATTGTTTCTCTATTTCTACTAGTGTTCCTATTCAACCATGCTCTGCTGATATCTGAGTGAGAGTGCTAGGCTGTTCCTGCACCGTTTTGTATAGGTTTGATACTCCAGCATCAGGAATCGAGGAGTTCCCGGACCTCAGGCATACCAGATTTTTTTTATTGCCATACAAACTGAAACATTGAATTGTTTCTCTATTTCTGCTAGTGTTCCTATTCAACCATGCTCTGCTGATATCTGAGTGAGAGTGCTAGGCTGTTCCTGCACAGTTTTGTATAGGTCTGATACTCCAGCATCAGGAATCGAGGAGTTCCCGGACCTCAGGCGTACCAGATTTTTTTATTGCCATACAAACTGAAACATTGAATTGTTTCTCTATTTCTACTAGTGTTACCATTCAACCATGCTCTGCTGATATCTGAGTGACGGTCTTAGGCTGTTCCTACACCGTTTTGTATAGGTCTGATACTTCAGCATCAGGAATCGAGGAGTTCCCGGACCTCAGGCATACCAGATTTTTTTTATTGCCATACAAACTGAAACATTGAATTGTTTCTCTATTTCTGCTAGTGTTCCTATTCAACCATGCTCTGCTGATATCTGAGTGAGAGTGCTAGGCTGTTTTCGCACCTTTTTGTGTAGGTTTGATACTTCAGCATCAGGAATCGAGGAGTTTCCGGGCCTCAGGAATACCAAATTTTTTTTATTGCCATACAAACTGAAACATTGAATTGTTTCTCTATTTCTGCTAGTGTTACCATTCAACCATGCTCTGCTGATATCTGAGTGAGAGTGCTAGGCTGTTCCTGCACCTTTTCGTGTAGGTCTGATACTCCAGCATCAGGAATCAAGGAGGTCCCAGGTCTCAGGAATACCAATTTTTTTTTATTGCCATACAAACTGAAACATTGAATTGTTTCTCTATTTCTGCTAGTGTTACCATTCAACCATGCTCTGCTGTTATCTGAGTGAAGGTCTAAGGCTGTTCCTACACCGTTTTGTATAGGTCTGATACTTCAGCATCAGGAATCGAAGAGTTCCCGGACCTCAGGCATACCAAATTTTTTTTATTGCCATACAAACTGAAACATTGAATTGTTTCTCTATTTCTACTAGTGTTCCTATTCAACCATGCTCTGCTGATATCTGAGTGAGAGTGCTAGGCTGTTCCTGCACCGTTTTGTATAGTTTTGATACTCCAGCATCAGGAATCGAGGAGTTCCCGGACCTCAGGCATACCAGATTTTTTTTATTGCCATACAAACTGAAACATTGAATTGTTTCTCTATTTCTGCTAGTGTTCCTATTCAACCATGCTCTGCTGATATCTGAGTGAGAGTGCTAGGCTGTTCCTGCACAGTTTTGTATAGGTCTGATACTCCAGCATCATGAATCGAGGAGTTCCCGGACCTCAGGCGTACCAGATTTTTTTATTGCCATACAAACTGAAACATTGAATTGTTTCTCTATTTCTACTAGTGTTACCATTCAACCATGCTCTGCTGATATCTGAGTGAGAGTGCTAGGCTGTTTCTGCACCTTTTCGTGTAGGTCTGATACTCCAGCATCAGGAATCGAGGAGTTCCCGGGCCTCAGAAATACAAGATTTTTTTTATTGCCATACAAACTGAGACATTGAATTGTTTCTCTATTTCTGCTAGTGTTACCATTCAACCATGCTCTGCTGATATCTGAGTGAGAGTGCTAGGCTGTTTCTGCACCTTTTCGTGTAGGTCTGATACTCCAGCATCAGGAATCGAGGAGTTCCCGGGCCTCAGGAATACCAATTTTTTTTTATTGCCATACAAACTGAAACATTGAATTGTTTCTCTATTTCTGCTAGTGTTACCATTCAACCATGCTCTGCTGATATCTGAGTGACGGTCTTAGGCTGTTCCTACACCGTTTTGTATAGGTCTGATACTTCAGCATCAGGAATCGAAGAGTTCCCGGACCTCAGGAATACAAGATTTTTTTTATTGCCATACAAACTGAGACATTGAATTGTTTCTCTATTTCTGCTAGTGTTACCATTCAACCATGCTCTGCTGATATCTGAGTGAGAGTACTAGGCTATTTCTGCACCTTTTCGTGTAGGTCTGATACTTCAGCATCAGGAATCGAGGAGTTCCCGGGCCTCAGGAATACCAAATTTTTTTTATTGCCATACAAACTGAAACATTGAATTGTTTCTCTATTTCTACTAGTGTTCCTATTCAACCATGCTCTGCTGATATCTGAGTGGGAGTGCTAGGCTGTTCCTGCACCGTTTTGTATAGGTTTGATACTCCAGCATCAGGAATCGAGGAGTTCCAGGGCCTCAGGAATACCAAATTTTTTTTATTGCCATACAAACTGAAACATTGAATTGTTTCTCTATTTCTGCTAGTGTTCCTATTCAACCATGCTCTGCTGATATCTGAGTGAGAGTGCTAGGCTGTTCCTGCACAGTTTTGTATAGTTCTGATACTCCAGCATCAGGAATCGAGGAGTTCCCGGACCTCAGGCGTACCAGATTTTTTTATTGCCATACAAACTGAAACATTGAATTGTTTCTCTATTTCTACTAGTGTTACCATTCAACCATGCTCTGCTGATATCTGAGTGACGGTCTTAGGCTGTTCCTACACCGTTTTGTATAGGTCTGATACTCCAGCATCAGGAATCGAGGAGTTCCCGGACCTCAGGCATACCAGATTTTTTTTATTGCCATACAAACTGAAACATTGAATTGTTTCTCTATTTCTACTAGTGTTCCTATTCAACCATGCTCTGCTGATATCTGAGTGAGAGTGCTAGGCTGTTCCTGCACCGTTTTGTATAGGTTTGATACTCCAGCATCAGGAATCGAGGAGTTCCCGGACCTCAGGCATACCAGATTTTTTTTATTGCCATACAAACTGAAACATTGAATTGTTTCTCTATTTCTGCTAGTGTTCCTATTCAACCATGCTCTGCTGATATCTGAGTGAGAGTGCTAGGCTGTTCCTGCACAGTTTTGTATAGGTCTGATACTCCAGCATCAGGAATCGAGGAGTTCCCGGACCTCAGGCGTACCAGATTTTTTTATTGCCATACAAACTGAAACATTGAATTGTTTCTCTATTTCTACTAGTGTTACCATTCAACCATGCTCTGCTGATATCTGAGTGACGGTCTTAGGCTGTTCCTACACCGTTTTGTATAGGTCTGATACTTCAGCATCAGGAATCGAGGAGTTCCCGGACCTCAGGCGTACCAGATTTTTTTATTGCCATACAAACTGAAACATTGAATTGTTTCTCTATTTCTACTAGTGTTACCATTCAACCATGCTCTGCTGATATCTGAGTGACGGTCTTAGGCTGTTCCTACACCGTTTTGTATAGGTCTGATACTTCAGCATCAGGAATCGAGGAGTTCCCGGACCTCAGGCATACCAGATTTTTTTTTATTGCCATACAAACTGAAACATTGAATTGTTTCTCTATTTCTGCTAGTGTTCCTATTCAACCATGCTCTGCTGATATCTGAGTGAGAGTGCTAGGCTGTTTTCGCACCTTTTCGTGTAGGTCTGATACTCCAGCATCAGGAATCGAGGAGTTCCCGGGCCTCAGGAATACAAGATTTTTTTTATTGCCATACAAACTGAGACATTGAATTGTTTCTCTATTTCTGCTATTGTTACCATTCAACCATGCTCTGCTGATATCTGAGTGAGAGTGCTAGGCTGTTTCTGCACCTTTTCGTGTTGGTCTGATACTCCAGCATCAGGAAACGAGGAGTTCCCGGGCCTCAGGAATACAAGATTTTTTTTATTGCCATACAAACTGAAACATTGAATTGTTTCTCTATTTCTGCTAGTGTTACCATTCAACCATGCTCTGCTGATATCTGAGTGAAAGTGCTAGGCTGTTCCTGCACCGTTTTGTATAGGTTTGATACTCCAGCATCAGGAATCGAGGAGTTCCCGGACCTCAGGCATACCAGATTTTTTTTATTGCCATACAAACTGAAACATTGAATTGTTTCTCTATTTCTACTAGTGTTACCATTCAACCATGCTCTGCTGATATCTGAGTGACGGTCTTAGGCTGTTCCTACACCGTTTTGTATAGGTCTGATACTTCAGCATCAGGAATCGAGGAGTTCCCGGACCTCAGGCATACCAGATTTTTTTTATTGCCATACAAACTGAAACATTGAATTGTTTCTCTATTTCTGCTAGTGTTCCTATTCAACCATGCTCTGCTGATATCTGAGTGAGAGTGCTAGGCTGTTTTTGCACCTTTTTGTGTAGGTTTGATACTTCAGCATCAGGAATCGAGGAGTTTCCGGGCCTCAGGAATACCAAATTTTTTTTATTGCCATACAAACTGAAACATTGAATTGTTTCTCTATTTCTGCTAGTGTTACCATTCAACCATGCTCTGCTGATATCTGAGTGAGAGTGCTAGGCTGTTCCTGCACCTTTTCGTGTAGGTCTGATACTCCAGCATCAGGAAACGAGGAGTTCCCGGGCCTCAGGAATACAAGATTTTTTTTATTGCCATACAAACTGAAACATTGAATTGTTTCTCTATTTCTGCTAGTGTTACCATTCAACCATGCTCTGCTGATATCTGAGTGAGAGTGCTAGGCTGTTTCTGCACCTTTTCGTGTAGGTCTGATACTCCAGCATCAGGAAACGAGGAGTTCCCGGGCCTCAGGAATACAAGATTTTTTTTATTGCCATACAAACTGAGACATTGAATTGTTTCTCTATTTCTGCTAGTGTTACCATTCAACAATGCTCTGCTGATATCTGAGTGAGAGTGCTAGGCTGTTTCTGCACCTTTTCGTGTTGGTCTGATACTCCAGCATCAGGAAACGAGGAGTTCCCGGGCCTCAGGAATACAAGATTTTTTTTATTGCCATACAAACTGAGACATTGAATTGTTTCTCTATTTCTGCTAGTGTTACCATTCAACCATGCTCTGCTGATATCTGAGTGAGAGTGCTAGGCTATTTCTGCACCTTTTCGTGTAGGTCTGATACTTCAGCATCAGGAATCGAGGAGTTCCCGGGCCTCAGGAATACCAAATTTTTTTTATTGCCATACAAACTGAAACATTGAATTGTTTCTCTATTTCTACTAGTGTTCCTATTCAACCATGCTCTGCTGATATCTGAGTGAGAGTGCTAGGCTGTTCCTGCACCGTTTTGTATAGGTTTGATACTCCAGCATCAGGAATCGAGGAGTTCCCGGACCTCAGGCATACCAGATTTTTTTTATTGCCATACAAACTGAAACATTGAATTGTTTCTCTATTTCTGCTAGTGTTACCATTCAACCATGCTCTGCTGATATCTGAGTGAGAGTGCTAGGCTGTTTCTGCACCTTTTCGTGTAGGTCTGATACTCCAGCATCAGGAATCGAGGAGTTCCTGGGCCTCAGGAATACCAAATTTTTTTTATTGCCATACAAACTGAAACATTGAATTGTTTCTCTATTTCTGCTAGTGTTTTTTATTCAACCATGCTCTGCTGATATCTGAGTGAGAGTGCTAGGCTGTTCTTGCACCTTTTTGTGTAGGTCTGATACTCCAGCATCAGGAATCGAGGAGTTCCCGGACCTCAGGCATACCAGATTTTTTTTATTGCCATACAAACTGAAACATTGAATTGTTTCTCTATTTCTACTAGTGTTCCTATTCAACCATGCTCTGCTGATATCTGAGTGAGAGTGCTAGGCTGTTCCTGCACCGTTTTGTATAGGTTTGATACTCCAGCATCAGGAATCGAGGAGTTCCCGGACCTCAGGCATACCAGATTTTTTTTATTGCCATACAAACTGAAACATTGAATTGTTTCTCTATTTCTGCTAGTGTTTTTTATTCAACCATGCTCTGCTGATATCTGAGTGAGAGTGCTAGGCTCTTCCTGCACCGTTTTGTATAGATCTGATACTCCAGCATCAGGAATCGAGAAGTTCCCGGACCTCAGGCGTACCAGATTTTTTTTATTGCCATACAAACTGAAACATTGAATTGTTTCTCTATTTCTACTAGTGTTCCTATTCAACCATGCTCTGCTGATATCTGAGTGAGAGTGCTAGGCTGTTTCTGCACCTTTTTGTGTAGGTCTGATACTCCAGCATCAGGAATCGAGGAGTTCCCGGACCTCAGGCATACCAGATTTTTTTTATTGCCATACAAACTGAAACATTGAATTGTTTCTCTATTTCTACTAGTGTTCCTATTCAACCATGCTCTGCTGATATCTGAGTGAGAGTGCTAGGCTGTTCCTGCACCGTTTTGTATAGGTTTGATACTCCAGCATCAGGAATCGAGGAGTTCCCGGACCTCAGGCATACCAGATTTTTTTTATTGCCATACAAACTGAAACATTGAATTGTTTCTCTATTTCTGCTAGTGTTTTTTATTCAACCATGCTCTGCTGATATCTGAGTGAGAGTGCTAGGCTCTTCCTGCACCGTTTTGTATAGATCTGATACTCCAGCATCAGGAATCGAGAAGTTCCCGGACCTCAGGCGTACCAGATTTTTTTTATTGCCATACAAACTGAAACATTGAATTGTTTCTCTATTTCTACTAGTGTTCCTATTCAACCATGCTCTGCTGATATCTGAGTGAGAGTGCTAGGCTGTTTCTGCACCTTTTTGTGTAGGTCTGATACTCCAGCATCAGGAATCGAGGAGTTCCCGGGCCTCAGGAATACCAATTTTTTTTTATTGCCATACAAACTGAAACATTGAATTGTTTTTCTATTTCTGCTAGTATTCCTATTCAACCATGCTCTGCTGATATCTGAGTGAGAGTGCTAGGCTGTTCCTGCACCTTTTTGTTTAGGTCTAATTTTCCAGCATCAGGAATCGAGGAATTCCTGTGCCTCATGCATATCAGAATTTTTTATTTTCATATAATCTGAAACATTGAATTGTTTCTCTATTTCTGCTTATGTTACTATTCAACCATGCTCTGCTGTTATCTGAGTGAGAGTGCTAGGCTGTTCTTGCACTTTTTTGAATAGTTCCAGTTTTCATGTATCGAGGAACGAAGAGCTCCTGCTTATTCGATATGTTCGAATTTTTTTAATATCATTCTAGCTGAAAAATTGAGTTATATTTTGATTTCTTCTATCTTGACTTTTCACAAGGCCCTGCTTATCCGTTTGGAGGATGTCTGCTTTAATTTAGTTTTTTTTTCTGTTACTCGGCTCTTGATATCTAATCAACGCCTGAAATATCTTTGAAAAAGCACAAATTACGTCATTCACGCCTGTTTTATCAAAATGATTGTCTTTTTTCTAAAAAGTTCATAATTTTTAATTTTTTTTTACTGGCTTAGGGCGACAGAACTCTTCCGGAAAATTATTAGGAACTATAGAACTGACCTTTCTGCGTATAAAACAATTTTAAAATTTTAATTTCGGAAAAAATGATCTGCTGACGGAAGTTAGCAGAGCATATTTTCATTCGACTTTTTTTCGGGCAAAAACGCTAGAACTATTTTTTTTAAGTATGAGGAACTCTAGAACTATGCCGCATGCGAATAGAACTCCCATCTTTTCATGCTCTGCTGGGAAATGATCTGCCAAGTTCACCCACATCAAAAGCTGTGGGTAAGTGAATAGTTTGACATTCGTCACTGATTGACGTTCAATCACAAACAGTTTGACATAACAGACGTTTGGTTATTTGTAACCATCGATTCAGTCAGTGTCAAAAGTTGATGAATGTTGTGTTACTTTGAACAAAAAAAATATCATCCGGTCTTAAATTTCTATAACGTTAGAAATAAATTTGATTCGTGTGAAACTTAAAACTTGATTGTATCGTACTCAGTTTCTATTCAATTTATAATGATATCACATCAAGATGGTATTTTCTTTTCGGGCGACATATTCTAATATCTTTTCGTTAAGAAGAAAATGTTGCCCACAACGAGAATCAATAAAATTGTACAAATGTACACTTGTGTACAAAATATACGAAGTTCAAATGAACATCGTTATGAACTGGGCGCTGTTATTGTATCACACGACATTTATGACCGGCCCGGGACGCGTAAAGATCTGCTACATTCGCCTCACTACACAGTAAGGCACACAGAAAACCCACTACACAAAAAAAAACCGGAAATATAAAAATCTGAAAAAGAAACAAAAACCGTTTGGAAATTTGCTAAAATACTAGGGTATTGTTTCGGGAGCCTGTCTTATGTAATGTTGATGTTAAACTTTTTTAATCAATCATCACAGCTTTGTTTGAAAAGACTTTTGGCTTTCATCTTGTTAATGGCTGAACTTTTCATCAGGGCAATAAGGTATCAGTAAATCATGTTTATAAGTAAAAGGCAAAGTATCTTTAAGCCAATACGTTTTCAAAAGGGCCGAAAACAACCTTTACAAGCTTAATATCACAGTTAGTTAATAAATGAACCTTCTTTATTGTAGCTTCTCTGCCCGTTACGTCGAACCACAGCTTATTAACGAGCAGTGGTCTTATTTTCTTTCACTGTAATAGGGTACAACTATCTGTTGTATGTTCTTGTGTTTACACGAGAAACTGAACATTTATTTTTTAAGAGTTTCTTAGAAATATAATACTTGACTTCAACAACACGCACTGGGTCCTATTGGTGGATCCTTGTATCTGTGTCCCAGCAGTGGCAACTTTAAGAATCAATGTTTGACTTCACTCCATTAGTTAAGTGGTTGCAAGCGCAAATTGGGGTTTTTTTAAGATTTTATACTTATGCAAAATACACAGCACAAGCTCGACAAGTTGATTATGCAGTGGTATACGATAAGTTAGTATCAATATCATTCCCTTGCACTTATTGCAATATATTTGTGGTCGGCGCAGCATGTCTTCTTCTTCCATACTTCTCTATTGCTTGTCATCTCATGAGATACCTCCTTACTTGCCATATCATCCTTCACACAGTCAATCCATCGTTTCTTTTGGTCTTTCTCTACTGTTATACGCATAAATTAGTTTGTAATCAGTATTTTCAGCTATCATACTCAGCGCAAGTTTTACATGCTACAGAGAATACGTAAGAACTCAACTTGATATACAAAGGGATACGAGGTACCTCGCAGTGAATGACTTACAATTCCTTGATGAGATGGCCTGAATGTAGCAATTAGATAAATGGGCAGTGTCCATGGAGGCGATTCATGTGACCAGCATGTCATTACTTTGCAAAGTTGTATGAAGTTCTGAGAAATTCATCGACTGTGCTTTTATACAACTTTCTAAAAAAAAATAAAAAATGGTTGAAGGTTAAAAAAAAACATGCATTTGTGTTTCCAAAAATAACGTAGGTGGTTCTTGCAGAGAACTGTATAATTGTTATCTCACAAACTGACTTAAATATAACTTGCATTGTCATAACTCACAATATTAAATAAATAAATTCTTTATTTCACTAAAAGCCGCAGTACAAGATCCACAGACTACGAGCATATAAGGCTTATAACTAGGTCACAATAATGTTAATGCTCTGACTCCTAAACGAGGCTTATGTACCTGTGTCTTAGGAGTCAGTGATTCTCCGTTACATACAAAGCCATAGTATACTAAAACGAGACAAAACAACAATACGCAGATCGCGTAAAAGAAAACAGGATTTAAATCTATGTAAAGAAAACACAAAATGCAAAACGATTAACTGTATGGTGAGGTGAAATAATGTAGGGTCTGAGTGTGTGAAATAATGGGTTGTAACCAGTACACATCCGCTGATGGTTATATTTAAATCTATATTTATGTAATCATAACTTAGGGTTTGGAATAATCTCTAAGTAAGTTTTTGTAATTCTATGGCGTTTGGGGGGGGGGGGGGAATTATGGCTTACGTCTGCCAGTTGGTTCCTTTAGCACCGGCAGGGCAGAGTGTTTACGTAGGGTCGACAGGAGAACATAAAGTTGTCTGACTGTGAGTACCTTGCAATCGGAATAGAGCTGAACAGTGGGGTACCTACGTGGAAGAGAGAGCATTATCTTAAGGATAGCTGTCTGGGCTCTCTCAAGGCGGATAACTACATTTTCGGTGGCACCACCCCAGACGGGCAAGCAGTACGTTAGGACAGACTAGACTATAGGGCAAAATATACTAATTTTAGCGTTTCGGTATCATCAGAGTTTCCTAGCTTCTTGAAAACATATATTAGCTTACGTATGCGGGACGTGAGTTTGTGTATATAGGGGTGCCAGTTGAGATTCTGATCAATGAGTACTCATATATATACCTTACACAAGTGGATTTGGCGAGGAAGAGGTAGCTACACTGCGTTAAGGATTCGCAAGCGTGCGCTTTTAGGGTAAGGGAATTTGAGGGAAACAGATTCGACCGAATGGCAAAGGAAACATAATACCGATTTATCAACATTTAAAGTGAGCAAGTTATCGGCCAAGAATTTAATTGCGGCAGATAGCGTAGCCTCGGTGTTTCATTTTACGTTATCGTTATCTTTTATAGTTAAACCAAAGTAGATTTTAAACTAGCAACAGACACAATTATTATATTAACCTAGGCAGGTATAATACTCTTCCTAGAAGCTCTAAGTTTCTTGACAAGCCGTCTAAGCCCCATCATCTGACTACAAACAAAGGAGGGCAAAGTTAATCAAAATTTTATTCTAACCGCGTGAAGGGGATAAAATGAATAATATAAGCGCAGCACTGAACTTGGTTTATTCGTTTTTGAGTCGTCTCGTTGTCGTGTCGTCACGCCCTCATGTGGTTTTAATGATATTTTGAAGACCGTCAAAACCGAGTGTTAGACTTCTTGAAAGTCTTCATGTTCATTGGAAGTAAACAGATGTCTTTCTTGCATGACAATGCATCCTAGAATCTGTTACCTATTAAGTGCGTGATGCTGAAAGTTTGAAACAAGCCTTTTCATAATAGCATAAGGCTTTAGTAGGATACGAGTAGTTAGATGCAGTTTTCAGGTTACCCTCAACCGGTCACAAATGAAAATCCTGGGTTGGTATAGAGAATTTTCTCAATATGAAAAACCCTATAATATAATTAGACCCGACATGGGGATTGAACCAACCACCACCAAACTACCAACCTAGCAACCAAACTAGCAACCACCTTACTAGGTAATAGTGGAACTAGTAAGGTCTACCTTTTAGTTATCGTTCAATATCGAAGTTGAGTCATACTGTTGAGTCGTTCGTATTGTTGAGTCTTGAAACGTGAAGCGATCTATCACCTAATTGAAGACGTTTTCTTTCCGTTTGATGAATTGAACTTTTATTTGTAACTTATGTTTGTAGGAATACGCTGTAGTAAACTTTATGCTGTCGTAAGTAATAAAAATGTGTGTGAGTTTTGTTACGTATGTATTGTTAGGTACCTCTTTTGAAACAATGTAAAATACTTAAACTTATCCAGACCGTCCATTATTGTGATGATATCGTATGTAACATTTCTGCACATAATTGTATCTGCAATTTTTATGGTTTAGGTAAGTAAATAAGTAATAATAAACTTTTTATTTTTTATTTAGACACTGTCATCTGTACATAATTTTCTTAATTTCAGTACAATATGAGATCGTAGACTTTGTACAACTCGTACAAAATAAAACTTTCGAATAGGCTTAATACGACATGGGTCAAAGTTCTACGCAACTAACGCATTTCAGAGTTCAAACATAGTATTATTCTTAATTGGAAGGCGTAACTAAGTTGCTTTTAGATCCAACATAATTAAAAAAAAAAAAATATGAAAATCTATTTTTAAACCCAGGCAAAAGGGAGGAGTGATTGTATATCAATAATGGCACACAAAAATAACATACTCGTATTAATAAGTGGTAGACCCGCCTTTTATCCATTCGAAACTTGTTATGAACGTAGGCGTTACAATACGCCTCTACCTGATCCTTACTGTTGTGTCCCAACAGCCTACCATGTCATGCCACACTGATTTGATGCTCATCTTACTTTCGGCGTATTTGGCTGTAACGGCACACTTGCTGTGTCGTCGAACCGAAAGATATGTAACACGAAATTGTAATTATTTTTGCCAGTCGTCGGTCACATTTTTGACACGTATCAACTAAAACATGGCATTTATTGGTGGAGAACCTTGTAGATAGTGTTTAATTATTTGCTGCTATAAATATATATCAAAATTATCTTCTTTTCAGTAAAAAAGAGAAACATAAATATTTCAATAATTTTCCACAATAGGAAATTTAGCGTAAAATAGTTTCAAGAGTGACACAAAGACGATAGTGAAATAACGAAGGTACAACATGTCAAATGTCGTACCCTCGTCCGACGGATCACACGGTATCTGGGTGTTTACAGTTAGGTAGCGTTTAAAAAGACACCTATATTTGTCCTGGCACGGTAGGGGGCGAGTATCAGGCTGTCACCAGCAGGTCAATGTTATTTTTGCCATTCTCAGTAGGGCAGTACTGTTCACTTGTTCAATTGTTATACAGACAGCGTTAAAGTGACTCCTCGTCATTCAGTTAAGTATATTTTTTCAATTATAGTATTACTCGTGTAATGCCTAGACCCTGTATGATCAGATATATGATAGTGGATAAAGCAAAAGCAAAAATTAGGATCGATGCGATTGCGTTTGGTTTTTTCTGTCTTCCTCATAGGACAAAGTCGTGAGATTATGTATGCTTATAAACTTACCTAAATAAATTCATGAAGGATAGATTCCCCTGCCTATACCTAACCAGCTATGTAATGACTAGTTGATTTTGCGACAGTTTTATCAACAGTCTTAATTGTAAAAATACCAAAAGAAAACTAAACACTAATTAACACAAAAGACATAACTTTACTCAACAGTATACTTACTAAAGAAAAATAACACATTACACACAATGACAAAGGTATCCGTCAAACGTCACACCCTCGTCCAACAAATAAATAGCTGCCACCGTTCACGTATCGTACACGTGTCGTTCTCGTACCGGTTACACTTCTAAGTAATACCGTCGTCAACGTACAAGGGAACTGTAATTATAAACCTTTGCTCTATATCGTAATCTGAATTGAGTAATTAATAATCTTTTGCTACGGCGTAGTGATGTGGTAGTCGGTTGCTACGCCACCGTAGCAACTGCGTAGTCAATACATCTATAATTTTATTTGGATTGCAGATAATCCAAAGTCTGATCGATAGATATTAGTCAAACTGCCACTAGATATTAGTTTAACTGCCAATTTCAAAGTAAAACAACATCAAAAGAAAAATCAAAAATTGCTACTTTGAGCAATCTAGTTTGAAAGTTAAAGATTTTTTTCATGTCATTTTAATAAACTTTGTAGCCTTAGTTACATGACAGTCATCTACGTAATCTGGGTCATAGCAATCACATTCTGCGGTACATCAGCTGTCCGGCGCAGTGATGCGTGGTTATGTCATGCTGTGGTAATGTATTGCGTAATGGACTTGCACGCGTAGCATGACCACTGTAGAAACGAGTTTTGTCTACAGAAGTATCGACAAAATGACAGAGAGTCATTGTCTTTCTGTCATTAAGTCGATTCTTTCGTCGACATAACCCGTTTCTACAGTGCTCATGCTACGCGTGTTGGACATACCATGATTATATCTAAACCCTGTATATTATACAGGGTTAAGTCGACCTATTCCTTGAAAGGAGTTATACTAGACATTAGCAACAAATTAAGTCCAGTTAACTAGGGGTCGAAACTGGATGGTCACCGGGCTGTGTCGGTTCTTCAATGTTATTGAAATTTTCTGACTGAAGATATTAAATTCTAAAAAACCTACTCCACTCTTAACCTGCACGACAAGTGTAATACATTTATTCTTAGAATAATGCCTCGAAAAACATGGGAAGTTAAAAAAAACAGAACAAGCGCCATAAAGGTTTATGGCGCTTTATTTCCAAAGGAATAAAAAGAGTTAAAAGCATTTATTTCGATTGGAACATTACAGGCACTTTTGTATGTCAAAAAACAAAACAAAACGCAAAACTTCATTCTCAGTCACAAGGTATAATAACTTTTGAAAGTACTGTAGTTGCCCATTCAAAAGCGTAGATCTCTATGGAGAAGAATGGGCAAGAAACTCCATGCACACTCTTTTAGATCAAAATATTGTTACAAAATCTTGGTTACATCATTCATGTTGAGAATTACAAATATGTGAGAACAATGTAAAAATACGTGCAAGTTAAGAGCGTCCAGAGTAAAAGATTAAATCAATAATTCAAAAATAAAGTAATCAAAAAAAACCATGGCAGCTAAGAGTTGACCAGTTACAACTGACAGCGCCCGTTCACGAACATGCCGCACGTATCAGCCATCATTCAACTCAACCATATTGAAGGGAACTAAATGGCCCGACACCTCCGCTACCATCAGCGTGACATTTTAGTGAGCATGACATTCACTCAACCACCAGGGTAAACTGGCGTCAATAAAAGATGTAGGTACTCAGTGAATGGTGGCTTTACAGTACATAGTACTCACACATGTGCTATGCAATTATATAATACTAAGAGATTGAATATAAACAATCATGGTAATTTGATTGCCCCTATGGTTGTGAAGCAGGACCAGCATTTAGCCAAGCATTTTATCATCAATGTAATCCCCCAACTTAAATATGCTTGTCTACATAGTGTGCGTTTTATGCAAGATTTGAATTTCGTCTCATTTAGTTGTAGAATGGGGGGAGGTATTTTATTGTAACATTTTAAAAAGTATTTTACATAAGCCTGCATGGGCAGTTATAAAACGTCGACAAAAGATGCACGGTTCGAGTTGGTCTTTTCCTATGGAGAAAAACCGGCATAAAAATCTATGGTTAACTCTTTTAAAATCATTTAGTTATAGTATTAGTCATTAGTACTTAAATATGGGAGGACAGCGTAGGCCCGACAAATAAGTCGTTGCTTATTACAAAACATAGAACAAGATAAAGCAAAAACAAAACCTTTAACTTTAACCCTGTATCACTTTAATAAGTTATTAAGCGCAACGCAAGTATAATGAACAGTGCTAGTGCTATTATTACTAACATGAAAAAGACCTAATGACAAATGCTTTCAAAGCTTTCCTTATTTCTGCAATGACTTTCGACAGGATTGATTTAAGCGTTTAGGTTACATAAATAATCTCCAACATTTTTGACTTCGCCAGCATCGTTATATCGCTGATCAAATATCACTTCTGTAAGGCCCTCTTGCTTTTGATAGACTTGTCAGTAACTAAAATCTGTGCAAGGCAATTTGTAGGTACCTCACATAGACAAAATTGGTTGTTCCACGAATTAAACACTACACGATGTTTGTACCAAATTGACCTGCACTAACGATCCGAACTCCAGGAATACACTACACAGTAGACATTTCAATTGCACATCAAATTACATCATCATGCTTGTATTACTAGAGGGGAAGCAGAGGCGGCAATGTTTTTTGACTGGCTCCGAGAAAAACTCTTGTGAGATATTTTTATGTTCTGGTGATCGAATTCAGGACCTTCAAAAGCCGTGCTCACTAACACTGAACCAAGTATGCAATCAATTAAAATATCATCTTCCACTCAAACCCATATTTGTTTTTAACAAAATCAGCTATGTATAATTTACAACGAAAGCTTAAGGGCTTAAACCATCCCTTATCAATCACAGCGCTTGGAGGTCGGTATGCGGTAATACCTCCCGATATCGAACACATCTTCATTTACGTCGGATAAATCATGCAGCCTCTATCAACTGTGACTGAGATACGATCTGATTGGGCGTTGCTTTGTCGGTAAATAAGGCAGGATTTACCGCGTGGTTTCCGACGTAAAACAGGCTTTACCTTCACGGGGGAAGTACTACTCGTAAAAGGTGTGTGAAGGATTATGTCAGGGAGAAGATAAGAAAATGCGTCCAATATATGGCGTAAGTTTTGTCTGCAAACAAGATAACACGTATCAGATTATCTAACTGCAATATGCTGGGGCATAGTACGTTTATACGGTGATAGCAAATTATCAGTCAATCGGTCTCATGTGATTCATTTTTAGGGTTCCGTAGTCAACAAGGAACCCTTATAGTTTCGGTATGTCCGTCTGTCCGCGATTTAGCTCAAACACTATTGGTACTAGAAAGTTGTAATTATGGCGATGGACCGCTCTTTCTCACCAACTTTCTTTATTTCTTCTGTCAAATGATCATACCATACATAAGTATACAAGTTAATGACGCCGAAAAAGTGGTAAAATAAAATTGTGAAAAAAACCATTATTTAGGGTACCTTCCCTACATGTAAAGTGGGGATACTAACTTTTTTTTCGTCCTTTCCATAGTGCGGGATATCGTTGGATAGGTCTTTCAAAAATATTAGGGGTTTAGACCGTTTTGGTTGAAAAACGATTATCATGCTTGCGTGCCTTATCAAGCTTTAAAGTACAAATTTCCATTAGATTCAAGTGTCCCCCCTCTACCAACTAAACGGTTGTAGTTAGAAATTCAAATGTCACGGCAGTAGTACCTATATATATTGAAGTGTAAAGGAAAACTATCACACTTAAGTGGGCTTTACAAGTTTACGAGTTATAGTCGACCAATTGTATTTGACTCGAAAATTTCGAACAACTCCATAGGAATGTCGATAGATGGTGCTAAGCGTCAGTTGTACTCAAAACGAGTCTTATTTGCAGATCATATAATTATGGCGGTTTTATAAATATTGGTACGGAACCCTTCGTGCGCGAGTCCGACTCACAATTGGCCGGTTTTTTTTTATTAAGTTACGTTTATAGTTTTATAATTCACCGTCGATCGGAACAACTTTCATTTGAGTGGCTTACATTTACTATTTTCCTCTATGGATAATATTTTTTCGATACTCTTACGTAGTAATCTCAACAAACAAGTATTAACGATGCATATATTTTTATGAACCCCGTATGGTCAGCGAGGAACATAAAGTTATTACAAGAACACGTTCCTATTCCAATTTTACTATGGAAACGTGCGGGAGCCGCCATTTTAAATGACGTGTGAATATAATTACGACATAAATGGAAAGGTTGTACCTCTCTGAATTAGTCTTAGTATAGTGAAGAGAAACATGACCAACAGACGCTAGAGTCATTCATGCCCACAGACATATGTGCTGACTATATAAGATTCATTTCTATGTACCGTTAAATGAAATCTCTTAAATTAAACCTTTTGATTTAAGCAACATAATATTTAGACAATATTCCAACTGGATGAAAAGCCCTAACATTTCAACAGTAAGAGTGGTGATCAATGCTCGATTCTTCTGTCTACCAGAAGAGCTTAAATAGCGGTATTGTACAGAGACACAAACACGATCAAAAATGTTCGAAAAGAGGATTTTGTAGTTCGAAAATCGAATAACAAAGCGAATTAATCAAAATATCCACATCAATCATGATGTCCAACATTGATTTAAAATGCTTTATGAATTACAGTGATTGTCGAGCGATCCTACTGTTATAAATCCCAATTTATTTATTAATATTAACAAGCTTACCGTTGTCCGATGATTTCATTAAATAATTCGCGAGATGCACCTGATATTTTTAATGAACTACCATTAATTAATATTTGGCGTTCGGTTTCACGTGATTAATAAGTTTAATGTCCAAATTAATTTACCTACGACTACGGTAGTAGTTGTTGATAAATTTTAAAGTGGATTTACTATAATAATATTATGACCTACTTTTGATTTACTTGAAAAAATACTTTAATGTTTATCAATGCTTTGGCAATGTTCCACTTCACGCCACAAAGACTAGCCCTTAAAGAAAGAAAGCTCTTAATACACATACCAGTAACTTGCACAACTATGCAGTTTGCTTGCATGCCATTGAGCCATAACAACTTCTGATGGGTGAATGTCAAAATGGCATGCCAATCATACCATGGCATGCATGCAAATACGCATATGTTTTACCTACGGGCCAGCCTGTCTTACTACCATCGTAAGTTAAGTGCTCTTCTGTACCTACTTGTTTTTTCAAAGCATCTACCAATATATAACTTCTTCTAACACAGAACAATCAGGTACGAATGAGATAGAACGACGAACCTTGTAGGTTCCACATCAAAACCACATGATCACTTCGGCGTAATTTGTTCGAGTATAACCCAAGGATATGGGAACCTACGAATGATACATCAATATCAGACGAAACCATAATGTGATATCTGTAATACCGTGTTACATTTCTCCCAATTCTTAAATGATACTTAGGTACCTGACTTTCCTGTTGAGTAAAATCTCGTAATGGCATTTTCTTGTGATTATCTGAGACTTTCGCGACCTGAATTATTATTGCCTGCTCTTTCAACTATGACGGCATTTTTGTAAACCAAACATACCTATTTGCTGTGTCTACGCAGTACAGGGATGAAACTGGAGTTGAAAACAACATACTGCAAAGAAAAGCCTGCGTGGGTTTTTTTTTTTTCATAGTTACGTTTTCTTGGTACAAAGAACATCCGACCTCGTTGGCATACATATACGGTGCGCAATTTCGAAAAAAAAATTACGAGAGTCAGCACTGAATATGGTTTGTTTGTAATCAAATCACTTACTCTGTCGATTGACACTTGTTTCGTCACTGGCCGCCAGTTATAGTCGGTAGGTACTTAAGTATGCCAGGTCCCATATAAAAAGTCGGAACCCTTTGTTGTATCGCAAGCGTATCACTTAAAACGCCATTTTAATCTAACAAGCCAAGATACGATTTTGTCCAAAAACAAGTGATTATTACAAATTGAACAGGTTACGCACTGTCATGCTCGGTCCACTATTACATTACAGGCGAATGCTCGTGGTGAGGGAGCGCCTTACACATATTACATTTATATATAAAACTCGCGAAACTGAAATAGATCTACACGCTAAACTCTGTGAATCAATAGCGCGTTACATAGAATATATGCCAATTTTCAGAACGTGCAGCAATTTCAAACGCATAAAAATGGTTGGTGTGCAAAAGTTGATCAAATTATGTCACACGTTTGATTGATCTTCTGTAACGTACCGAATAGTACACCTACTTTGAATGACATGGGCGAGCCGGAATGAACGGATTGCTACTGAGAAATTTCTGGAAAACCCCATAATTTGACCTAGCTCGACTTGAGCTTAAGCTGAGCTTGAGCATAAGACTCTTTTCATTAAGTTTCACAAGCTAGAGTCTCTTGCTCAAGCTAAGCAGTACCGTTAGCGATCAATAGACGAATGAAGGAGTAACACCGTTAACCGTTAACATTGTATTCTCATGATCATTCATCTGGCGAAAACTTTGAAATACTAGATATTATAACCATGATCAGCAATGTTCTGACCTTCAAAGAACTAAAATACTAATAAACCTAGTCTATATAATATGTATAAATTCAAATTAGAAGCCACAAAACAATAATAAAGTACAAAGTAAATTGATAATCTGTCTGACAATTAAACTTACTTGAAAATTACTTTTATTGACGAAATTGTGTTACCACAATTGAGGGCAACAAAATAATTATCTTATTAAAATATTCAAAAGACCGCAATTAAGGCAATTTTATTTTTCTAATTGAATTTTGCATTTCAAATACATAGAACGGAAATTAATGAACACTTGGTAGGTATTTTCTGCTCCTTTTTGAAGGTGTGTACGGTGCGAAGAAAGGTCGAGGGTCGAAATGACCGATCTTTCAACAGACAAGTAGGCTTCTAAGGGAGTGACCGCATTTATCGACGCTGAATCGGTTCGTGTCAGTTATGAGAATTATAATGTAATACTTTTTGGTCAGACGCCGAGACTGGACACCGCGTTGCATATGCGCATAATGCGCCAAATATGGTGATACGTGATCGGCTCAAGCCGATTCCACGTCGACAAGTACGGTCACTCTTTACACTCTCAGTTGTAGCGAAAGGGATAACTCTCTTATTTAATTATAACATTTATTTATTGCTCGGGCGGAGGTGAGTAACCGGTAGCTCTCTGATGAGTGATTAACTATCACGAATTCTTCGATTCATGTCGGGAAAAAACATGGACCTAATTTGGTTATAGAGGCGATCGGAGTAAGATTATACCTACACCCACGTAAGCTTATAAAAAAAGTGAAAGCTAAGAACTTGCTTTTTTTGTGAAATAGAAACGAAAGTATCCCTCAAATAACTCCATTGGGTTATTGGGTAGTTAGATAAATCGGATCGTTGCAATTTCTGACTAAACAGTGAATTTATCGATTGATTAATTAGTGGGCCGATAACTTCATAGCACCGTCCTCTACAACGTTAGCAAAACCATCGATGTATGAAGACCTGTCACCCATTTGTAATAATTCTGCTTACATGCACTTGCATGTGTGAAGGTCCTTGCACTGAAGACATATACCAAACCTAACGCGCCAATAATACCGGCCCGCTGATCCGAAGTCTGTACATTGCCGTGAATCAACCGGACAATTGATTTACGTGCTCCGCTGAGTAACGAGCTGTGACGCAGTTTGGATATCCTGCTGCTAACCATGACGGATGGCGAGGTGATAAACACCGCCTGTTGTGATTAATTAGCGTAATGATAGCGCTGTTAGTTAGCCTAGGCTTATTATTACAGAAATCTGTTAGGTGGTAATAATATGAGGAAGGCTAGTTTGTTTGTTTGATCATGTGGCAAATTGGCATCAATTTGTCTAATTTCGCTGCAATAAAGTAACACGAGCTACTTTGAGGAAATATTCCTACTATTTTTCTTACACGTACCTTCTAAATATTGTAAGAGTTTTAAAACCAACCAACAAAAGCGGACTCCTACCTGCGACTTTACGGAATTGGCTACCTATGCATTGACCTTGCACACCTTGTCTCTTTGATAAACGTGTTTCACCTATCCTAAAAGCAATTTACTATTTTTTATCGAAAATAAACCATTCTAAGTTGATTAAAACAGAGCAGTACGTAGGGTTAGCTAATCTAGTTTCCCAGAAGACCGCAAAATGTCAAAGTGTTCGTTCACCTTCACACAAACTCGACCCGCTGTCAAAACTCACGCGCCGTCAATGAGCGTCACGTTACATGTCCCTCCGCTGTCCCTCTGTTGTCCCTCTCGGGGCTCATAAATCTTCGACACACGTAAACTGTAAACTCACGCATTACGTTGACAAGGAACTGCTCTAGTTGTCTTGTATTTCCGTAATGTTGTCATCGTGATAGACTTTTATGATCTTCCAGATGTGCCAACGACGTTTTAGTGAAGTATTAGTTATGTCAACGTAATCCGGTATCTGTTTGATTATTTAGGTAGACGTTAAAATAAAACGATTTTTGTCTTTATAGCAAAAATTCTAGCATTTATACGAGGAATATTTTATTTCATATAACCCACGTAAGTTTGACGACTGCTACTTGACCTTTGCAACAGTTGGGTAAAACTCTCACTATTCTTTCTACCTAACACAAGTATTCAAATAATCTCGCCTCTAAACTCGTAATTCGCTGAATATCCACGTAATAGAGGCTCAATTTGCTCTCGGATCGCCGGACACCGGACGATCACAGATCAGTGAAGTTACACGATTGTGAAGTTACAGCTGATTTCGTGGGTATATCCGCCAATTCAGATAATTAATGGTTTAGGATTAGTCGAAGTTTCAATTTTCCGTGCTGTTATGTTAACTTTGGAAAGTATTATGTGTCATTATTAACTTGTACCTACTAGTTTTATAACAACGGCAGTTTGAATATACGACGCTTTCAAATGGCATTGAAGTGTTTCTGGAGATGATTTCATACTAAATTATAATATATAATGAGTGAGATTTCGCATAACGAGAATACATTATAGAGATGTTGTCAACACAATATTGCCGTGATGAGTTCGCGGCATAATTTCCACAACATCAAAAGTGAACACCACCAAGTGCGGATCGGATATTTTCGGATACACGTCCGTCCGTCCTTGCGCGCGGCTAACGAGCCAATCCCGAAATGCAAGCGTTCACGCGTTGCCATCACTGGCGAAGGCAAAAATCAGGCGTTTTTGATTTTTATACCATAAGCTTTAATATCCGAATAGCCTTGGCGGTTTATGTGCCCCTTGGGGATCGGAATCGGGGGAGTGCGAGATAATCGATGAAATGCGTTTATAAACATTTTATGGCTACATGTTTGAAGGTGAAGGTATGGCTATAGGTTTGAGGGTGTTTTGTGTGCCTGCTTGAAATGGTAGGCTTTACAAAAACAGTTGTAACTTAAAATTGATGCAAATACACTATGATCATCCAGTATTACCTAGCTATTAACGTAAAATAAACATTGAGCCATGTGAAGTGGCATCACCATGCGTCATTTTATTCCGATCAACACATCAGGCAGCAAACCGCAGACACATTATACTAAAGCTTATTAAAAATACAAAACGATACGTCACTGCATTATTTCCCGATTACTATCAAACAGAATTACCGCAATCGTATTTAATGGTATTATTTCACAAATGGATGCTGCTCATCCCCTGGGCATCATTCGCACGTTTGCACGACACCCAGGGGAAACGATAGGACACTCCTATTTATATCCAGGAACTGCCATGAATTGATTATTACCTGAAAGTCTGCAAAATGTAGGAATACTAGCTTTATATTCCTAAGAAGGAAAATGTTAGGCTATTTCATACAGAAGATTATGAGGAAGCAGAGGAGACGCATCGCCATGAAATTAATTTTATAACTTTGTTTTGAGTGAAATCGTTTTTAGGCAGACTCATGTCTGAGTAAAAATCTTTAATTCAAGCTCGACATTATTTGGCCTTCCTCGGCCGCCAGTTATTTCTGTGAAATTAAACCTCAATATATGTAGTTCAGTCAAACTAATTCGGACAAATTGTGGACCGAGTGGTGACACGGACAGTGATAGATACTTCAGTACAATATGTATGAGAGTCCGTGTCCGGAATTCCGGAGCTGAGTTCACAATTTGTCTATATCGGTTTGACAGAACCTTTAAACTTTTCCTTGTCTATTACAGGCCAATTAAGAGCTGTCTACTCGAAACGTTTCCTAACGTCCCTTCACACTTCCGCAGTCCGCCCCAAAACCAATCAAGTGATTCCCCTCAATAATCTACGTGTGCGACTGGACAGTTCCCTCGTTCGAGCTGCGAGTAAATCTGAGTATATCGGGCCAGTTCATTAGGACGTCCCGCCAATAATTCAAGTCTGACAACTGCATTACAGGTTTCGCTCTCAGAGATAAGGGGCGGTCGGGACTGCATACAAATGTACTTTGTGATTAAGCAAAAAGGTTTTGGAGTATGCAAATTTTTCGACTGACCTTTTTGCTGTGCGGTTGCTGCCTAATTTAAAACACGCTTCCCGGTTTTATTTGGGCAAGAATTATTTATTTGGGTAGAAAGCAACATCTTTCTGTAAAATTATATCTTGTCTACAAATGACGCTATAAATGAAAAACTATACCGTTAATGAAGTAACTGGTTGAGGGAAAAGAAACGTATAAGTTGCGTTTTATGACTAACCAGCAATGAAAGTCAAAGAAAAAAGAAGAGGATAGATAAAAAGTTTATTGTTTCCTTTACCAGACTGCCATAAAGACCATCAACACGGTCCTGGTCGCCTGAAACAATTTTTATTTCAATATAATTGAAATTGATTAAACCGTAACATGGAAAGTCAATTTAACAAAATTTATGTTTGACCCCTATCGGTATTGGATTGAGAATGATTGCTTAATTGAAAATCGTGTCTAGATATTCGTTATTATTTTCTGCCCCGGCGCTAGCTTAGGTTAACTAAATTAAACAAGTGTCGTAAAAACAAAGGGTAGTACTCGAAAAAGGTAATATAAAAGGAACTGAAAGGAAAAGACGCGATTTCGTACTATTTATAAGTATGAAAATTAGAACAAGCTAGTAAGAACAAGGAAGCAAGTGGAAATAAATGAAACTTACTCACAAGTAAAAATAAAACATGACTAAACAGAACCACAAGAAAAAAAAAACTCAAACAACACTTTGTCAAATAAAAAATTCTTATCCTCTAAAACTTGGCAACGCTTTAGATTTTAATATTTCCAGTTGACGAAACAAACAAGGGTGGGAGCTTCGTTTACTTTTACATACACAATTCTAGTAAATAGAAACTGCTCCACCGCTTTTATCTTAATTAATTTTACGCACACATAAACTTGCAAAGGTTTTCTAATCAGAACTGGCCGCATAAAAGGCATTGCTATTAAATATTCTTTCTTTGATATAATTCTCTAATGTAATCCATATCATGCAGCCCACTTTCTACCTTATTACAAATGAGTAAAAGATTACATTTCCTCAGCTTATGTTATTACGGTGAATGATTTCCCGTAGTAAATAATTTGTGTCGGCTTTGTGAATTTGTGGACTGTTTTTCTTGTTATTATTTTATTATAATAGCAGTTTAATTCTTTAAAGGCACGTCTTTGGGCACACGCAAGCATTTAATAGGCCGTGAAACAATTTACAAGGAAAGTATAATTTAAGACTTAAATGAACAGTGTTGAAGTTAATATTCCTTTTGTAAAAGATTGAGGTACGACAAACTTTTGTGCACCTTATCAACAAACTTTTATAAATATCGCCAATTTCAGTTTAATAATAACCAACATCTAGTTTTTTTTTTCACAAAGAGGTACTTATGCTGTCCTATTCACATCAATGAATAAATAGTTTAATCGATTAAAAATAAGTTAATCAAATAATATATATATATAAAAACTGCACATAAAAATAAAATTGCAGTGTTATTAATTAAGTCATTAATAAAATCCATCACCTTTGCCAACAACACAGCTGGGTATAATAAAGCTATCTGTGCAACCCTCCCACAGTACACGGCCATTAATTTTATCATTAAGGCTAAAATAATTGAGGGCTCGATAGCTCACTGCTGATCTTGGCCGCTCCGCAGTGCGCCCAATTTATTCGCTAACGAACGATTTAGAGCGCCTAGGAGCATAGGTATCTAGGCATGCATCCGCCGCCTATGTGGGAGAGTGTAAGGTTTCATAGATAGCAGATGAAAGATGAAGTGGGTCGGTTCTTCCTACTGCTAGATATGTGAGCAACTAACATGTGTAAAGTACTAATGCAAACGAAGTTAGGTTTTTAGGGTTCCGTAGCCGAATAGCAAAAAACGGAACCCTTATATATTCGTGATATCTGTCTGTCTGCCCGTCCGTAGTCATAGTCATAGTCATAGTCATCATTTATTGCATGTCACAGCCACTTTATTCCGAAACTATTAGGACTACACAGCTGAAACTTAGTAGGTAGATGTATTCTGTGAACAGCTTTATAATTTTTATACAAAAATTAAAAAAAAATAGATAAGGATATCCACACGGAACTGAAACAAAAAAAAAAAAACCTATACGAGTGGGGTGTCTATAGATAGGTCTTTAAAAATGACATTCAGGTTCCTTAAACCATTTTTTTTTCAAAGTCAATGTTTTGAAAGATAGACACTTTCAAAGTGGTAAAACGTGTGTCCCCCCTCCCCTCTAATTTCTAAAGTAAGTGGAGAAAAATTCTGAAAAAAACATTGGGATGTAGAACGTAAAAAAAAACTTTCTACGAAAATTGGCTTGAATAAGATTTGATATTTAGTTTTTGAGATATGGGTTTTTTTCACCAAACTGCAGCATTAACTTTGTTTATCATTAACTTACTATAAAAAACAAATTAAGTTTTGCGGTTGAGTGGAAGTTTACTAATGAATGACCGTTCAAAATATTGTTATAATATTGTTTGGGGCTATGGAACCCTGTGTGCGAGTAAGACTCGCACTTGGCCCGTTTTTTTTTATTAGTGTAATCATGCTCATGATTCGGAGTAACGGCACTGCCACTATCGGTTAGATAATTTATCCACTCCGATATTAACGAAAAGGCAAGCAGGAATTATTTGTGACTAATGAATATTTAGTTTAATACTTTGTAAGTAATCAATACTTAGATGAAATCATAGGAAATATTATGTAATAATATTAAGCCAGTGATGGCGAGTGCGACAACGCACGCCTGTCGGGAGATTTCCAAACGCAGTATTAACTTTACAAAATATGCCCGATAACTTACCTTAATGAATTTCAACAAATATGCCAAATAAAACGTCTCGGTGATCTCCAGCAACCCTTTATAAAATTCAGTTAATATCTACAGAAACTCTGTTATCCTCATCAGCTTATAAATGTGATTAGTTCATAGACGGTATTAATCGAGGCACGCTTAAAATATTCAGAAGGGGCAGATCGGGACTCCTTAATTGAATCAAATATGTATACAGAGGCAAGACGCCGTCCGGGATGAAACTCACAGCGACCGGGGTCATTTCAGTTATTCAAAACTTTACGCCGTATTAATTTTGTAGAATTGTTCATGCCTGGCTGCGTTTCTGAAGAGTGGTCGCTGAGATTTTGGGGTAGTTTACCCGAAAACACTTTGGTTTTATTATAAAAGTTCGTAATAACTTATTTCCGATGGTCAGCTGAAATCGCCATAGTTTTAAGTTTCCCATTTTATAAACCATAAAAACTACAAGCATCTATTTTGTGGAGTGTTACGAGCCTTGTTGGATAACGTATAATTACTATTTTAAGTTCTGACATAAAATTCCATGACGATGTTAACACACAAAGCTAGATAGAAACCAAACTAGAGAAAAACAAATGAACGGCTATCCGGGTCTCAACACAACCGAATGGCCAGTCCAACAAAACGCCCGTATAATTCACGTAGCATCTAACTTAACGAGTTTTCATTAAACTCTGTAAGTGTTTATGAAAATTTGACTTCATCTGAACTTACCTCGCAGTGTCCCCGAGCTTGGCGGCGATGCTGCCTCAAAGGACCTGGAGAGACAGCTAATTAAATGATATTCAAGTTGAAAGCGGTTCACGATGTGCGATCGGGAAGTTTCTCTTCATAAATTCACAACGTTTTATACTCTGTGATGTGGAGTTTACCTGTAATGTAAGGTAGTTTTGTAAAGGGTCAAAATTGAAGGGTCTAAGATGAAAAGGTTGGTAATTTTAATTCTCTTGCCCCAAAATCATGAGCGCGTGTAACGGAATTTGGGTGAGGTTAAATTAATAGATTGTTCCAGTATGTACTTTTGGTGGAACAAAACATGAAAATGTCCTTATGCATTTGATAAATACTTTAGCTTATAGCTACTAAATATTTTACCCCGAAAAGACAAGATAAAAAAGGCAAGCTTCAGATCAATTTAGATATTTTTTTCCTTCACTAAATCATTGTAATATTCTAAATGGTCGTTGGGTACTGACACTTTTACGAGTATTTGCAGACCTCAACGAAGGCGTTCCAACAAACCGCATTTTATGTACATTACTCTTAATAAATCTTAGGCTTGGTTTAGGGAAGCGTAAATTGCTCGCGTAACTAACACTTCTTGGACCACGAAAACTAAAATAATGGGCCTCAGTTACGCTGTGGATAAACTGATGTAATTATTGTTTACGATATGATTAAAAACAAGAAAAGTTCAGAGAGTAAGGGCAAAAAACTATTAATATTACAATTAAACTAGGAATTAAATTTATCGGCTCACAAGACCAATTAAAAATATTTTAAATAGCAAAGATTTTTAGTGTAACCACCTTATTATTTTTACAGCATCATAATGTTACAATATTCTTAATAAACGTTGTAAATTGTATTCCCACGAAAGCAGGAAATCGTTTTCATAATATTCTTCAAATACAAACCAGGAAAAAGAATACCTGCAAGCAAACAAACCTTTCAAAAATGAAGTTAAGTACAAAAGCCGTTTCAGACGTTAAAAAGAAGTTTCATATCCCCGAGCATTAAACCTGTTCTCATAACAATCGGTTTAAAGTGCTCGAGTTATGCTCGAAGAGAGCAATCGCTTTATAGTGCTCGACTTTATGCTCATAAGACGAATGCTTTTATTATTGAAGTTAGTAAAAAGTTTGTCAAAGACCGTTTTGGTTTTATCTTGCCCGTTTTATTTGCATGTTGAGTGAGAATTATGAACCTCATTCGTGATTTTAGGATTTTTTATTCTCTGTTGAACTCAGAAAGTTAGGACAGGTAAACTGAGTTTAGTACTTGCTTTATTAAACTGGCAAACTGTGGATTGGGTTCACTCTTTGCCAGCTTAATGAAGCAATTTTCTGATTTAATTCGATCCTTCCATGATTAGTGTCCTCAACTTATCCGTCCAAACATTAAACAATATGTTCTCACTAGCTTATGCCCACGGCTTCGCCCGCGTTTGTTCGGCAATTGTCTCACGGGATCACACAACCGGGATAAAAATTATCCTATGTGCTATTCCAGACTATTATCAACCCCTGTGCCAAATTACATCCAGATCCATTCAGTAGTTATTACGTGAAAAAGTAACAAACATCCATCCATCCATCCATCCATCCATACTTACAAACTTTCGCGTTTATAATATTAGTAGGAAGTAGGATATTCAGTAAGTAAACAAATAAGAAAAAAATAACAAGCCCCTTGATCTAATCAAGCTCCGATATCCGAAAACATTTACATATTCGACATCTCCTAAACGTGTTTCAAATTATGCTAAGCACACTTAATTCCGTATCTTCTTACAATTTGATCATGATTACCATCGATCGCGTTAGGGGAAACATCGCCGTCGTATCGTTGTCGTGTCGTGAATGTCAAAAAAGCCTATTGGCTTTATAGGACCTAAAGTTGTTATGTAAAAAGGAAGTATGGCACGCCTAGCGGCTGTTGCAATAACATAACACTTCGGGTTGAAAGGATCTGAAGTATGAGGTAACTGGCTAGAGCGGTTTGGTTTAGTGTTGAGGTTAAAGGTTATATTTAGTAGTCAATCTATTTATGAGAAGGAGAAAGAAGTTGTTTCTGTATACTGTCTCATAAAACTGCAATAAACGCCCGTACTACTACGAAAATAAAACGTTGTCATTATACAACGCACTCTGACTTTGAGTAATTCGTTTCCTTACAACAAAGATCCACAAAGTTCATTATCCATCTCAGTTTTTGTAAAAACACCAGAACCTCATTAACAGCAAAATTGACGCACTTCTGAGAGCGTGCAATTAACTAATTGCAACTCCGACTCTCTTAGCAAAAATTTAACGTTCGGACAGTTTTTTTCGCCTAAGAAAGGAAAGTAAATAGTGAGCCTTTTGCCGCTACTAACAAGACAGCAAAAGATTTGAGTACCTTTGCAACTTACATCTATAAACTTGCAAGATATTCAAGTAGGTAGGTTTGAACACTACTCAAATCCACTACTTGACAATGTCCAAAAGTTTGCATGTGTGTTTGTTGGATTACGATCAATAAAAGATGTACCACTTGATGTAAGGCGTTCTGAACGAAGCAGAGGTATCATACCAGCTGCTATAGTAGGTACTTATATTGAGTATACTAAAAACGTGTGCGTGTTGATTGAGTGCTCCAAGCGCACTAAAGAAATTATGAAAATTAAATAGGTAGGTACTTAAACTAAACTCTCGTATCGTGAACTCTACAAACAGCTTTAATTAGGATACAAGGCTGTGCTTTTAAACGGCACTCTGTGCAAAACTTGTCCCAAGATCACGTCGTCTACCCCAGACAACAGACAACCACAGTGCACAGTGCTGCTAATGTTAATATTCCCATGAGATTCTACACGAAACTTGACTTATTTAGCTATCTAGTATTTCGTTTAATATAAGATGAAGATTTCCCAAGAGCGACGCTTAAAAAAGTTAGGAAGTTAGCAAAGGGGACGAGACACAAAAGTTTTAAAGCATCTGCTACGGAGTTCCACTGCATGCAAGAAAAAGTTGGTAAAAAAAATAACAAGCTAGCAAAAGTTTCGGAACGTCTGGCTAATGCTGATTCACAGAGTTTTTATTTTGTCACCCGCTTTCACAAGATCCGTATTAGGTGTGAAATTTGAAGGTCTGATTTAAAATGATTTTCTTTTTCTCTTTGGTTGTCAAAAACTTTTATTCTTGCTTTCAACAATTTACAACCTTGTTCCCGTAAAGTCACACCATGTTGTGTTACACAGTTACCTATTGGGAGAAAATATCCCGACAAGTAACATTGTACTTAACTCAATGTCACGGTTTTTGCCCGTTAAGTAACACTGTAACCTATTAGATATATAGTAGGTCACAGGGTTACTTATCGGGAGAAAAATGTTCCAAAGAGTTACAGCGCCTTATTGTTCAATTAAAGATTAAATAAAACGACCGAAATCCAAAATCAACGTCTTTTTAATATAAGTTTTTAATATCGGGAACTCGAAACAAATAATACGCATGGTAAATATCCCGTAGTAAATGTTATCAACGTCTTTTAATATACATCCAATTAGAATAATTGTAATGTCACAAAACATTATCATAAGTCCCTTGCAAATCTTTCGTTTCTTCCTCTTCATAACGTGTCAGCAATCTAAATTGTGTGAGCCCAGAAATAAGCCACAAGTTTAGCTCCCTCTGTTGCGTCTATCAACTCCTGTAATATACAAACAGCAGGACACGACAAAGTCCCCTATCGTTTGTCGAACAGCACATTTAATTTTACACTCTAGGTCACAGTCATTAATGAGTCTCCACCTGACCAGGTTTTCCGGTGTATTCCTGCTATCCCCACTGCGATATCCCCACCAGTGGGGACAACAAGAAATCCCAAAATGGTCACTTCGTTGTGCTCACTACTCCGCTTCACTGGTGGGACAAGAGAAGTCTGTATTTTACTCTCGTTGTCCCCACTGATAGGGAGAATATGAAGCATTAGGAAGTTAGGCAATGACAAGTGGGAGATGAGAAACAAGGATAATAAGGGGAATGTTATTCTCACGGACTACCAGGAGGCCAGAATCATAAAGAAATGTAGTTGTGTTGATTTTCGAATTATAGATTTGGTTGTGTGAGATTCCTATTGTATTGTATTGTATAGCGGGCTGATCTCCACAACTCCACGTCTAAAGTGAGGTGGCAATGAACTAGTAGAAGATCAGAAAAATGGAAAACGAGTAGGTATCTGCTTAGTCTTTCTAAAATCCTAATTCCTTAACTAAATAAACTAGACTCCTCCTAGAATCCTCAAGAAGGTGTAATATTTAACAAAACCCCAGAGCTCGCTATAAAACGGGTCAAATCCGATCCTGTACTCGGCAGGTCCTAGAGAAACGACGGCAATTTGTGTCGAATACATTATGAGAAAATTACAAATTATTCACCGTTCGCAAATCACGGCTGTATTCGTTTGCAAATACTTTTTCTCTTTAAACCCCATCGCAGTGGCACGCTCGAGTTTCAGAGCTTTACGGTTAATTAGTCGGTATCAAAGGATTTTTTTTTGCGGTTATTTCAGATAAAACGATCTTTTGATTTGTTTGAAAATGAAACTTGTGGTTTTGCTTTATCTTTACCTATATTTTGTTAAAAAAATGTGTAGTACGGTTATATTCATAGCTGGACGCAACGGACATATACTCGATATACTATACTACCTGTATAGTTTCACTGGTGAGCACCAGTGAGAAAAATAATATACTTAGGTTATCATCATGGTCCAATGAGGTCATAACATAACCAACCTTACCTTTTGCGTGTGTCGTCAGTGGCTCGCGCTGCCACAATACTTGCAGGCCGTATAGTAATAATTTAAATTGCTTTTACTTTTATTATTTTTTTTGTTATTTGAACCAAATTAATAAAACAAGACGAGCGCTAATCCCACCGACAAACTGTCTCGCAGTTTGGTGGGTTTATAAATACTTTACAAAGTGTTTGGTCCAGAATAAATTATTTATTTATTTATTTATTATTATTTATTTTTTAGCACAATCCCATCTCAACAAATACTTTCATTGTACTACCTGACTCTTCTTGTTCCAGTGGTCTGGCAAGACTGGCAGGTGCACGTGACCTCCACGCCCTCGGAGGCAGGTGGCCCTGCACTCCTCACGTGTGTGGCTCCTGCCGCGCTGAGGGAACATGCCTCCGTCGCAGCGTGGTACAGAGATGACTCCGTGCTTCCCGCCTCAGAGCATATGTGTAAGTAGCGTAACTTCACGCATGTGTTCCCCGAAGGGTTAGGCAGAGGGCACAGTAGAACACTCACATTTTGCTATTATGTTTAACTCCCATATGAAAGGGGGAACGACAATACCCTGACGCTATAGCCACAGGTCGCGTACTCAAGTCTAGATGACTAGAAAGTTTTATTTTGTATTTTTTATTAATAAAATATGAAAAATGCGTGCCTCATTTACGGCGTTGAAATGCTTTGAAAGCTTCAGACTTACTATAATTTGTTTTCTTCAGATCTAAAGCCTGTGCCTATTGAAGAGAAAACTGATAAACGTCATAGAAATCTAAACTCAAATATAGTTCAAAGACTCAAGATTCAGCGATTTCTAAAAACGAAGCTTTTGTTCAATGAACTTCAGATCAGTGACTAAGTAAAATGCTAACAAGAATTTATTCTAAGAATGATTTTATCAGTCTTGACTTTAATTTATTTTTTAAGTAAGATATCGTTGATGGGCACGTTCAAGTAACTCGCTGTCCACAATCGTTACAATAAACCATCTTTCCCAAAAGTTTGCTTCAGAGAATTAAATTCCACGTAAATTCTACAGAACTTCAGACTCCGGGGATACATTAAAACATCGTCTAAGTCTGATTCTCTTTTTATGGCGGGACCTTTAACTTGTACAGTCAACAACTGAGGCAAAAGTAAATAGGCACGAATATTCATTTACACTGCTACTGACTATATATTTTATTGGATAGGTTATAACTTTATAGGCTGCGTACCTGTTTTCACGAACACTGCGACTGACGAGCTAAATAAAGCCGAAAATCTAACAGAGCATCTTTTGTTGGTAGTAATTTAGATTTTGCCTACTTTTTGGAAAAACCGGCATTACATGCATTTATATAAGAGTTATGTAAAGAGACTTACTCCTAGGCACAAATCCAGTAAAGAAGAAGTAAAGAAATTACCAAGTAATCTGTCTTTCAGGCCCGGATTACACCAAAGCGGAGACGAGTGGAGATGTGCGAAGCGGAGTGCAGAGAATATACGTAAAAGCTAGTGTGTATCCACCGAAGTTGTGCGGAGATGGAGCAAAGCAGCACGTCGCTCACAGCACACTGCTCACGTCTCTTCTCGTCTCCGCTGCCCTAAACAAATATGAGATCCTCTCCTCTAAGCGGAGACGAGAAGTGTTAAATAATGAAAGTCTATTGGTGGTTTACAACACATCTCGTCTTATCTCTTCTCGTCTCCACTTCGGTGGAGTCTGGCTCTAATACCATTTCTTTGTCTCAGTATTCAACTAATTTCTTTTCTTTACCGCAGCTGGTACCACACTCCTGGCTGACGAAGGTTGGCGACTGATCATTAGGTCAGCTCGAGTCGAAGACTCCAGGGCACAGTACTCATGCTCAGTACTTGACTCTCTGACTGGAGAAAGGCGGAGAAGTACGCCCGTGAATATTGATCTTGCTCGTAAGTACCTACATACTATATTAAACAACATTATTTCCTTTGTTCGTTTTATCCTCTTATTTAATGCATTTTTAAATATTCCTTAAAAAACATAACAAAAAACATTTAAAAATATATAAAAACAGGTTTCCGCCGGTATCGGGAGCAGGGTCCAAGCTACCGGTGATTTGGGCCGCAGAGACGAACCTCCTCACAATGCGGGCCGTATCGAGGAGTACTGCCTTCTGAATCTGGCTCTTGATCCAACTGCCAAGTGAGAGCTTTGACAGATGTTCGTCGAGGTTCTTGGCCATAAGGCCATTGGCCGTTACGACAATTGGCACAATGATAGCCGAGTTCACATTCCACATATCGACAACCTCGTGAGCCAAGTCGAGATATTTTAACTACATTATTATTATTTTTAAACGTAGCCCCACCCTAGGAATTTCTCCTGTATCGTGGGTGCGTTAACAAACATTTAAACTCACATACACAAACAGCCAGACCCGGAACAACTATCTGTAGGCCATACAAATATTTGTTCCGTGCGGGGATCGAACCCGCGACACGCAGCGCAGCAGTCGATCGCTCAACCACTGCGCCAACCGTGCAAAATATATTTGTATGGATTACTTTTAATAAGTCTAGATGGTTTAAAATATTTCAAACGCCGTTCTTTTCAAACCAGAAAGATCTTCATAAGCCCAACAAAAGCATCTGGATACAATATAAAATGAAAAAAGTATCACGTTTTATCGTGTTGTGTGTTGTATCGTTATACGTGTTGTTATCTTGGAAATTTAAAACATAGATTTCGTAACCGAACTTTCTGAACCTATAATTACAAATTGTTACTGTTTAATTAAGGCGAGGTGGCGCTATTGTTATTATGAATCGGTTTTTAATTACTCAATTTTTATTTTATAGTTCTTAAAAATAAATTAGGGACTAAATAGATGACTTTTATAACTAAGGATCTTGACAGCCTTTGGCTTAATATTAGTAAAGTGCAATTGGACAAAAAATACTCATAAGGTGGAACGAAGTTTATAAACTTAGTTCCACCTTATGAGTATTTGTCGACGGATTTTCATGGTAGTTTTTATTGAGGTCCTAGAGGTATAGATTCGTTTATGAATAACATGAAATTGGCCGAATGTATTTTGTGGCGGTATAGTGTGACCTGTGTGCATCCATTAAACTCCAATTTGGTTAGTTTCCTTGTTCATTGTGTTCTACGATAAGTTATTTTTTAAATTTTCCTATTTTCTTAATTTATTTCTAAATTACCGGATTTTGGAGACTAATTTTCTTTTGAAATCGCTGGTACGTTTTTTTACAGATAACTGGATGTAAATATGTTCATGAAAACTATATTTATGAGTGAGGGGACTAAAAATGTATTCGGAAATTTCAATAAATTGTCTATGTAAAAGTAAAAGAATTTAAAATTTAATTAAAAGTCTTTAAATTTTTTTTTTAAGTTTACTTCTCTACATCTCTAGGAGCTCAATAAAAAAGTCCCATGAAAATCGACCAATACAAACTTTGTTACACCTTATTGTCTAATTGCACTCGACTATAAGCACTTCACTGTAATCATGTACCTATTACCTATTATACTCGTAAATGGGACATTAATCTCCATGGAAGAAAGGAAGTGTGAAGGATGATATGGCAAGAAAGGAGGTGTGATGAGATGACGAGTAGGTAATAGAGAAGTATGCAAGAAAAAGATTTGCTGCGGCGACCCCAAGTGAATATCTGATAATAATGATGATGATTAATCCATGCATTTTGTTTGCTATCGACACTCTACAAAAAAGGTTATAATGTCTTTAAAAGGTAATGCTTAATCAAACGCTCAATCATTTTAACACCAACAAAATTTTGCACGATCAACAGTATGGTTTCACCAACGGACGTTGCACAAATGACGCCGGCGCCGGCGTAACCATATTAAAGCACATATTTACGGCGTGGGAAGAGTCCTAAGACGCCATTGGAATATTTTGTGACCTCTCCAAAGCATTGATTTGCGAAAATCACGACACATTACTTCTGAAACTTGAGCATTACGGACTTAGTAAACATGCACTTAGTTTGGTATAATCTAATTTGAGTGACCGACAACAGCAAGTTGAAATAAATGGTGTTAATCACAGGGGTTGAAAGTAAAAATGGAGGTTCTGCAAGGATCAATATTGGGTCCTTTCCTCTTTCTAGTATATATTAACAATCCCTCTTAATGAACCCTCTTTATTTTTTTATTGTCTTTTTGTTTTTACTATGGACACTTTAAACGTGCACGTCTTGCTACATCGTTCTCACATAATGTACCATCTCAACATGAATGATGTAACCAAGGTTTTTGTAACAAGATTCTGATGGAGTTTCTTGTCCATTCTTCTCCATAGAGATCTACGCTTTGGAAAGGGCAACAACAGTACTTTCTCAGTTATTATGTCTTGTGACTGGGACTGTAGCTTCATTTTTATTGTTGTTCGACCATTCAAAAGTGTCTGTAACTGGCTTACCTGAAATTGATTTTGATTTTACACTTTATGTGTTCTGTTGTAGCGATGAGCGTGGCGTCAGCTCCTCGCGGCGTGTCACACGGCCAGTGGGAGGCGACAGTACGGAGAGGCGGCGACGTGGTGCTGCCCTGCCTGGTCCATGCCAACCCTCCTGCCACCATCACGTGAGTACCTAATCTAAGGAATCGCAGCATTTACTGATATACCTTCTTGCTATCAAGAGTGTGAGACGACCAAGACATTTGAAAAAAAAAATCCCAAGCAGCTACTAGTACCAGCCCAAAGACTTTGTTTGTATAGTCGAAATGCCTACTGAATGGCTATAAAGATTTACAATAAATTTCCATAACATATTAGACAGCTGCCTATAAATAAATTCAAATGTGCAATATTTTCGTGGCTTCTGGAGATGTGTTTCTACTCTGTAAGCGAGTTCATTAATCATAAGTTAAGATCTTTATGTACCTACCATTTACTCAGAAATAAATGATATTCTATTCTATTCTATTTTACAGCGATAGATAATTATTTTTAACGGATCGTTTTTGTGTGGCTCACGTGTGTTTGGAGCATTTTTACAGGATTGACATAAATTTTAACAATTCTTCATAATAAAAGCTTTTTCTAGGCCCTCAGGTCCATGAATGTCAAACGCTCGACGGATTCGTTTGCACTTCTTTTGTTTAGGTGGGTGGAGAATCGTGAAAGTGGCGAAACGGAAATACTTCCTAAATAAAAATCTTGATTCGTCATTCTGGAGGTTAGTGTGTGTTTGACTTTAAGACCAGTTATGCCCAACTCGTCACTGTTCCTACTCATCAACGAAAAACAAAAGCTCACAATAATTCACAACTGTTTAAAAAAATTTTTTCATAGTTCCGATTCGTCATCGTTACAAAAGACTAACTATACAATTCAATTTTATTAGACATACTAGCTGTCTCGCGCAACTTCGTCTGCGCCACATTTTCCCCGTTTTCGCAACATTTTTCATTGCTGCTCCGCTCCTATTAGTCGTAGCATGATGATATATAGCCTTTAGCCTTCCTCGATCAATGGGTTATCTAACATTGAAAGAAGTTTTTAAATCGGTCCAGTAGTTCCTGAGATTAGCGCTTTAAAGCAAACAAACAAAAGAACAAACAAACTGTTCAGCTTTATAATATTAGTATAGATACATAAGTTGGTAGGTAAGAAAGAAGCATAGTTTAGTAAATATCATCATCCCCAACGACACTACCAAAATTGATGACTCCTATTTTTTTTTTGTTTTTTTTTTATGATCCCTTTTTTGATTAATAGTTAAATTTTACAAAATGCTAGTACGTTTTGTAAAATTTGCATACGCTTGCATGAATTCAAGGTGATATTTTAACAGATCCTGATATTTTTTCCTTGTAGTATTTGTAAGGATTTTTTTTTTAAAACTCCTAAAATACTAGCAAAGTACTCTGTGATACTAGCCGTGCATGAATGCAAGATGGTATTTTTTAATCTTTCTGGTAAAAAACCTTATCGCAAAAGCAGAAATTGGTTTGCTATTACCTTAAAGAAGATCACGAAATTTCCAATATAGGAAAATTAAAAAAAAATCTCGTTTGTCACTTATCGAAACCATTTTTAAGTTATCTTCATGTACTTCATTTCGAGTTTTATAAATATCATGTTGTGTTGACGAAAACCAAAGGCCAATAATATTATTAGTGTGTGCGTGTTTAATTTATTTTTTAATGGTGCCATGATCCTGTAAAGTAACTGTAGAGCATCCACCTTAAAACTAAGATACTTCACTAGTTTTTAGTTCATAATATTCTAAATCGTAAAATTCTAATTAAGTTCACAATTTACCCGTTCACAATTTAACTTTTCTATTTATTATGTCCTTAAAAACCCTATTCAGACAAAAATCGTACACTTCTTCTCAATTAATGCGCTTACCAACGAACTTGAAAGCATTTAATTTTGATTTGTTTAAATTATAGCCTTGTCGATTCATTTTGACAGAAAGATACAGCCCAGCTTCTTATTTATGACAACATGGCATTCATAGGCGTGAGTAGTTTACTTGAATTAATGTAAAATTAATAATAGATAACAGATTATGAGGTAACTCCTACTTATTTATGACACCCTAGTACTTTACAGGCATGAGACGTTTCCTATACTGACGCTTACTAATTATACATACACCGTGTAAATCACCTCATCACGAAGCCGTCAACCAAGCATTCCTTACATGAAACTAAGTAACTTTACGCAAAAAAATATTGCTGGGAAACGACTTTTTTTTGGGGTGTGTAAAATCATGCTTTGTGGTAGAACTCAATGTAACGCACTCAAAACATTGTGCTGATGGACGGATTGAATAGTAAGGGGGTCGTGGAGGTGTTTAAAGTAAAAATCTTAACTTAAAAACTTGTATTTAAAAAAATACTTGTCAAAAAGTTGGAACTTTGACCCCTAATATCTCCGTAACTAGAAGGTTCCCGGTATGGTGTAGAACAAAAACATTATCGCAATGACAGGGAGAACCAGTGCCTTTCGGCTTCGTTAAGAGGTGTTTTACACCCTTTATAACCGTCAAAAATTGGTGATGAATCGGTATAGTGACGAGTCAGGCATAACTCCTTAACACTAATGGACTAAACACCAAAGCCAGTATAGATATATAAATATAGATATAATATATAGGTGTAGAGTCCATTAAATCCACACGAAAAATAACAACAAACAATTTTGCATCAGCAAATTATTTTATTTCTGTCATAATTTCAGAGCTATTACGATATTAAATTTAGTTCAAAGAAAGAATTATAACCGAAATATAATTTCCAACTTTCCTTTAATTGTAGATTAATTCTCAAACTCGAAACACTAATTCGAAGAAATGTCTTGTTACTTACAATTTCAGGCGTTAATTAAAGCAATTTGGACGAAAGCCTTGAGTGGTTTTTTTATGAATTATTCATTTATATCATAAGCACGCATTCATAAGCACCCATGACAAAAGTTATTGTCTACCTACTCACCGGGCAACTTCAGTCAAAAGGCCCCCAACTAGCCAGATTATGCTTTTACACATGATCAATATTTTTTTTTTGCACTAGAAGCTATCATCTTCATACCAACATTTTTCCTTCATAATATTACTATCTCACAGTCACGAAACCTTTTCATTAGCCTTCCCACCTTCGCCAGATAATCTACAGAAGTATATTCCTGTCTCTGGCCAAAAAGACGCATTGAGCGGTAATACGGACGGTATTACCAATTCATTTACGTTATCCCGACCAAACAGGCCAGGGTACCGGCTAATGTAGGCAGGGTATAGCGCCCAGGGGAGCTGTAACTACTAGCTTAGAGGAAAAGTGAGAAAAATAATGAGGTAATACCAACGCAATAGTTCGTCGAGCATATTTAACGAACTCGAATAGAGACTATGTTGTGAAGTCATAAATGTATGAACAGTATGTTTGTTAATACTGGCCGAGTAAGCAAATAGTTATGAAAAGGATTACAGCTACATATATTTAGCGTAATGTTGCATTTGCGTGTAACCGACGAGTATACAAGGTGTTTTTTTGCATCCTCGTCAAAATTCAGGAGGTTTTCACAAAACACATAAATAATCAATCAAAATTACGGTACCTAGTTAATTATTAATGAACACTGTTTTTTTGTTTGTTTATGTATGTCAGTATTCCAGAATAACACCCATAACGTGGTTTAGGGAATAAGAAACATCGAATAAACGTTTGAGATTGTTTGTATGTGTGGAAACGCGTTTATAGGGCGAGATTCAGGCGGCCCGCGTTTAAAACACGGGTGGTTTTACACTTACCGATTTCAGTCAATAAGAAAAAAAATAAAGTTATGTACCCATTTTAATATTGATTAGAGACGAGAATTATTAGCTTTGAATTTGACGAGGACGCAAAACAACATATACATATACATATACAACATATATGGATATTATCGGTAATAATACATGGGACATTTGCCGCAACTACATATTTTGTTATAATTACACAATGAAATTAATGATATCGAAGTGTGTTTGCATTCCAAATTTAATTTCTAGTAACTCGTCAAAAAGATTTTAAGCACAAAGTAAAACATGAATCATTCTTCAAAAGTACTTGAATAAAGTAGAATCGTAGAATTAAATTATTTCGTTCGCGTTACAATTTGAAACGGAAAGCATTATATCTTGAGCCAATTTTACTGTCATAGTGTGTGAATACTGCGAAACATTAATGTCATTATGTCTCGGTTAAAAAGAGTTAACAGGTTTAATTGAAGCTCTTATTGAGATATAACGCGTTTACTTTATAGTCCAGTAAATTTATACATCGGTGCTTGCGTCAAATCCGGTAGTTCTGATTTTTTGCAGACTTGTTTATGATGTTGGCCTAATGAAGAATCCAAGTTGGTGACCTCGAGCTCCGAACGTAACTTTGTCCAAAAACGAGAAAACCGCAAATATTTTCGAATTTTCGCAATTATAACCCTAAAAAGCTAGTTTTTTTACAATTATTAGAACTGTAAGTAATAATAATTCATTATGTCCACTGAACTGTTTTGGAATAGAATAATAATTTATTGTTGTTCACAATTTTTTTTTTAAGTCTTTCCACAACATACCCTTAAGTTGTATGTATGTAAAATAAAAAAATATAATAATAACATTGATTAACTATAAACTATCATTCCACATTTAGGTGCAATTAGTGTCAATCGCAATAAACAAACACAAATACGAAGCTGTGTGAGACTGGCAACGCGTAAAACCCGAGCTAGCGAGAAAAGTCTTGATATAACCGGGTATTTGACAACCGAGTTCATTCCGCTCAACAAGAGCCACTCAAACAAAGCCAGCCACAAAAAACGTAGCTATCTAAAAACCAGCATCCAACGCAGTCTACGTTCTCAAGTATAGACTAAAAACAAAACAAACCCGGCAATGTAAAGTGCGCATTACAGAGAGCACATAAAGCCAAGCCCAGACGTTGAAGCGCAGAGTGCGTACGACAGTGCGGCGACTGGCCGACGGGTCCCGGACGACTCGTAAACTGGAGGCCACTAAAACATAATTACCTCCATACTCCGTGTCAGCTCAAATATGGGTACGTACATGAGTTTTGTGTTACTAAGATTTTCTTAGCTGTTGTTTTTATTGGTGAAGTTTAGTTTTGGGACGAATATGAGCATTGTTAGAGATTCTTTTCAAGGATGCCAACAACGGTTTTGTACTGTAAAACGAAGGAAATAGTGCAGCAAGCAAATAAGATCATAAATCGAGCAATAAACTATGTTATTTGGGGATTAGACATCAGTTTAAAATATACATTTTTAAAACTTTTTTTATTATTAACAAGTAACAACTAACGTACTCTGAAAATAAACATTAATTAACACGAGTGTCGAGCACATTACACAAAAATATAGAATAGAGCGCCGTGCAGTTAGTGGCTCGCAAGTGCACACGACTACACACAAACAAACTGCGCTTTGTTTGCTAGATATACGATGGGACGTGGCTTTTCACCCACAGTGTATATTCCGAAAAATCCGGTGTTTTAGGAGTTTGATATTCCATCGATATTGTGACAAAAATAGGGTAGTAGACTACCATGAGTACCACGTTGGTACACAGAACTAACCTCATACATATTTTTTTTCGACGTAACCGAGAGGACGCGTTGTTTGAACTACCGAGTTTATTTTTTTTAATAAATATAGACTTTGCATCTAATTTATAGATAACTGCGCTTTGCTTAATCGAAACAACCCTTTTTACCTTTTACTCAATTTCCTACAGTTTTTGTAAAGCTTTGTATGCAGAAATAATTTTGATGACTGTAGCATAAAGGTTGAACCTCATCTAGCAGCACGACACGATTCTGAGCGTCAGAAAGGGGTAGGAGCCTGGACAAGTGCGATTCCGTGCTGCTAGATGTGGCGCAACCCTAACACATAACTACTGGAAACAAAGGCTGTAATAATTAAAGGTTTCCAGAAAACTGTACTTAAAATATTATTGTACAAAATAATATGTATGAAAACAAAATGTGTAGGTAAAATAATTATACGGCACTAAACGATTCCATTTAAAAAACAACTACATTCAACATTTTTACCGCACAAATTCAAAAATATTTTTGTTTTTGCGCAACAAATCTCTCTTTTATTTCTCAGCTAGACTACAAAAATAATTTACAGTCACGAACCTTTTAGAAAGATACAAAGTTTTATCTATTCCCCATTTAGATAAAAGTTGATTAATATTATTATCTTGTAAATTACGGGTAGAAGGCAATTTCCATTACTCTTTACTCGGCTATCAACATTTTTATCGGAATATTGGAATATTGGACAGGAAACTCGTGCTTGGCTCGCGAGAATGTCAGCAATAAATCATTTCTATTCGAAAACAAGCCAGCCAGCACGAAAATAAACGAATAATAGCTAAACTTAGGTGTTAAACACGTCTTCAATGATTCTTTGATGTATTTATGAGCACTAGGTACGTAGTTTTTCGCCTAAAAACTTATATGAATAAAACCAACTCAAATATTTCGTAGAATCAAAGGTTTAACTAGTCTGCTTATTCTTAGAAATGGTTGTAAAAGAAACTGTTATATTAATATTATACATCCATGTATTAGTACAGGGTGGCCCGAGAAATTTAAATTTTCTGATGTTTTAGCAATTTGCCAGTCAGTGTCAGGTTTTATGTTGAATAAAAAACCGTACCACGTCATGAAAAAGTCATTCAATGGGGTTAAATGAACTTAACTTGTATTGATGACTTTAATGATTATAACTTACGGCAGCGTATCATATTTTGTTCAACATAAAAACTGACACTGACCGGAAAATTACAAAAAACGTAATAATATTTGAATTTCCGCGGGCCACCCTGTCGCATCCACCTTAATCAAAATCTTCGCAAACTACTTCTCCGCGTTGGTTTCTTCTATCTACATAAATAGTTAAACATGTACGCAGGTTTTTTGTTCCGCAAGTGTAAGCCGACTTCTCGTCAAGTGTGACAAATATACGTGCGTGTCCCGCTGGGTTTTGCGCAAAGTTTGTGGAACCCTCAACCAGGAGTGTCGTTTTTTTTTTATATTTTGGGGATTTCAACCCTTGTCTGTGTGTCTATCGTGTCGCATCCAATTACGGTGACTGAGGACCTGTTGTTATACATTCACATTTGTTTTTTATTATCAACAACTGTGTTCTATTCATTTGAAAGGGTAAGTAAATTTTAGACCCTTGGATCAAGTCCGGGGAGTTACCCTTTATTTGAAGCTTACCAAATGCAACGACAAAAAGTCCGCAAATAGGCAGGTGCTCAATTTTCTATACCGAATTCAAAACATAGGAGAATAACGTAAATGCTTGTATGTTTGGTTTGGAGTACCAAACTACAAAATCCAAACACTTTGTTGAAGTAGGTTGTACTTATGTACGCACTTGTGAACACAACGCAACTGTGGAATAACGTCAAACAAACTAGCTGAGAGCCTAGAAAAAGTGATGTACTATCGGTGATAATGCTGAAAGAAAACTCAAAAACGTATTGAATTAACATAACCCAACGAAAGCTAATGTTAATCTTGTTAAAAGAAAAATATGAAACCCTTTGAATACGCACTTTGTCTGTGAAATATTAGTGGTGACCCTTATCCCACCAAAAGTTTTAATTAGTTAGATAAATTGTGCCTATATCAAGTAGTTCAGATAGTTTGTAACATTTCATGTTCTTTCCTAATCAAAACCGAAATCCGTGTAAATCAAAGCAGACGGCCCTGTTCATAACAAACCATTGTTTGCTATTGTCTGCTCATAATGGAAGCGCCTATTAATCATAAGTTTGAAAACGTAAGGAGTTTTACATTATGCTCTGATTTATTCATATTGATTCGATGAAACAGAGAGGAAGGAAAAAGAAAAACGTTTTCTCGGTTTTCAAATGAACTTTCTAGTTACAGTTTTATAATTTCGGTAGATACTTCTTCTATTGTATCCCTCTAGAGAATGAATTTTCATTCATCTCTCCTGTGCTACCTACCTACGCCACAAAAGGAACTCCTGTGCGTTGTTGTTTAAGATTTTCAACGTCAATGTTAAAATGGAGGAATTTCTTGCTACACTGCCTCAAGCCTGTGTTCGTTTTATTACCCATTCACCATAGCGACGATAAACTCGTAAATAAAAGATTAGATTACGTACCGCACCAGACAATGCTTGCACGCTGAATTAAATTACCAAAGCCTAAAAGTTGCCTTCGTGGTTGATCCTTATTACATTTAGTAATCCCCTATGGCATGGTGTATGAGAGAATAATTTAGTGACAGGACAGGAGGTATGGTTTGATGTAATGTCTTGTTTGATCATTTTAACACCAATTATTTTGGCGATGGCTTGCAAGCTGCACAAGACGACAGGCATATTTTGCATCTTGACAATGTCCACATAATCGTGACGCAAACTAAAAAACGTTTATAAATTAAGTTTATTTGAAGTACAATCACGAATAAAAGTGTTTACATTGGGAAAATGTAAAGTTGTTTCGAAGACGACGAATCAGACTTAAATTCATCCTTAATTCCATATATCAAAAGAAAACATGAATTTTTGGGAGCGTCGTTTCCTAGTTACGAAAGATGCTGATCAGATGCTGTTCTTCCTGGCCTTAGGTTTCTGAACTTACGTGTTGTGTGCCCACTCTGCAACGAACAGTCCTATGTGTCAATTTCAGCTCTTTTTTTTATCAAATCTGTTGTCTGGTCTTCGGCGTAATGCAGCCTCCTTACTTCGTGTACAGATTACCAATTTAAGTTTTACTTTAATTGAACTAAAATCAGCATAAACTTAACCTAATCTTAATCCTCGACCAAACTATGAGCACTTAGTCCAAACTGACCGAAGAGCGTTAAGAAGGATAATCGAAGTAGGTCCTCTATATACACTAGAAACTTAGAGAATACCTACCAACGTGGAAACCTGTCTCAGAAACTGTTCGTATCATTATTTGATGGGCAAAGTTTATATTCTATCTATCATCATAAGTCTGAGGCGTCAATCTTACTAAACTGAGTGTTCACATCAATCATAATTTATATGTTCAGAGTCATACTGCTTGTTTCAGCAAGTCACAAAAACAGCAATCACTTCAACATTTCTTCAATCTAACACTTCCAAATGACAGAGTTTTTTATACATCCCAAGAGCTTTAAAATGTCATGGCAAAACCAATGGTGCACGTAAAATAACAGACAACAACTAGACTACCGCCTCGCGGCTAATAAATTGAAACTTACTTTACAATGAAGCACATTGTGTCCAACTTTAAATAAATTCAGATGGAGTTAATAAACCCAGCAGCGCATATCAAAGACAATCAGGCCAATCATTGTATCACAGCGAAACAAAGCAACTACAACAATCGCACGACCTTTCAATTAGCTGGCTCCACTACAAGTTTACTTCAGCCAATTACAAGAACTTAGCCAACAGACTCCAACTTCTGTACTCTCTAGCGAGGAGCAGTGTAGGTTTAGTCCGTTTTAGATCTTATACACCCGGTTTCTGGACGTTTAATAATATTGTAGAATCTATCTTACACCTATGACCCCTTAATACTATGTGTATTCATTAAGCGCATCACACACAGAAAGCGGGCGCGGATGAGCGCGTATGTCGCCCGTTACCACAAACAGAGCGGGTCCCGCGCGTCACCCGCGCTTCACCCGACCCGCGCTCGATCAGCTCACGACCCGCGCCCGTCCCGCACACGCTCTCTGTGTGATGTCGTCCATACAAGTACATGAAATACAGATGCCTGACACACGCGCCACACCTTGTCCGACCCGCGCCCGCTGCCTGTGTGTGATGCGACTTAATCTCGTCGAATGTCATGTTAAATGAAATCACTTCGAATGTAGTAAATTTAATTAATGGACTGTAACTACTTTACAACTTTATATCTCTGAAAATTACAAAATTAAAGACGCCAATTAAAAGCTAGCATAGATAATAATAATCTGATGATTAGTTCCTCCTGTGAACCTACTTACTGGCCATCAGATCCAAAGAAAATTCCTGATTTGCTAGACTTCTTCATCATGAAAGGCTTCTGTAAGCATTACATAAAAACAGAATCTTGCTTTGACGGCTCTTCAGACCACACTCCTGTGATATTAACTGTCAGCGCAATGTTAGTAGAGTCCACGGGTCCAGACAAATTATACAACGTGTAACGAAATAAACGCAAGACCTCAGACACCCCAATTAGAATATTAAATTATAGAACTAAAACGACATCTGTAATTTAATTTACTTAAAGCACACCCAGTTTTTTTTAATAAAATAGTTGTCCTGACTGAACGTAAAACGTGCGAGCATACTACTCTATTCCTACGCACACACTCATAGCGCGCACTCTTGCGCGTGCCTGCGTAGTAGGTACGAACAGAAAGCTTCGCATTAGGTATGTATCTGTACGTTCAATGACACTTTTCACCCCACTGCGATCTATCAGTACGGCAATACCTAAATGTGCCCGCGCGACCTACCCTTTACCGAGTCGTGTTTACGTTTTACGTAATAAAAAAATATTTACAATACCTACATAAAATCGTATTAAGAAAGTACATACCTGAGGTACACACACTAAATACTTCTTCTTCGTCCCCTTTTTAACAGATTTTCAAAATGTCCACCGCCTTGCTCGATACACATTATTGCACGTTTTCTTAAGTTAAATTTTAGTTTGCTATGCACCTCAGTTTCACTTTTCACTTTAATAAACGCGAGTTCAATTTTATGTTTGAGGTCATCGACACTTGTTGCTTCGTTAACATACACGAGCGATTTTATTCGACCCCACAAAAAAAAGTCCAATGGTGTTAGATCAGCCGATCTGGGAGGCCACTGCACAGGTCCTCCACGACCAATCCAACGAGGGCCATATTCCGCATCAAGATGCCGTCGAACGTTCCACGTGAAATGCGCGGGAGCTCCGTTGTGTTGGTAAAACACGTCTCGTAACAACGAGAGAGGGACTTCCTCCAATAACTGGGGCAATACCTCTTGCAAGAACTGTAGGTAGGTATCTCCAGTCAACCTCGGTAAAAATACAGGGCCGAGTACGCGTATACCTAGAACGCCCGCCCACACGTTTACGGAAAACCTGTGCTGGAAGGAGTCCATACGGCATGCATGTGGGTTTTCGTGCCTCCACAAATGCATGTTGTGCTGGTTGTAAATACCAACTCGTGTGAAGGTGCTCTCGTCCGTCCAGATGATGTTTTGTTGCCAGTTTTCCAACAACCATCTACAAAATTGTAGTCGTGGCAAATAGTCGGTCGGCATCAGCTCCTGACAACGTCGTAGGTGGAAGGGGTGTTCGCCATCACCACGTAATGTTCTCCACACGTACATGTGGCTACAGTTAAACAACGGCGCTGCTTCCCTCGTGCTGCTCCCTGGATTTTCATCGAAATAATCGAGAATGTTTTCCTGCAAACGACTAGAGCGCACATTCGTCCCTCTATCCATTGCCGTGTTAGGACGAAACGTTCCGGAGTCCCTCAGGCGCTGAGTTGCACCTAGCATTGTCCTGGCGCTCACTCTGGTACCATATCGTTCATTGAACACTCGACACGCTAACTCCACATTATCGTCGCAACGAGCTAGTGTCCTCACCATCTCCGTGTACTGGATATTGCTATATCGGAAAGCCATCGCGCGCGTAAACAAGTAACAACAACAAAATTACGTAATTCACTTGTCGCTGCCGACTGATGACTAATTTCGTTTGATGTCTGGCGGGCGGTGGTGGCGCGTGCGCCGCCGGCGGCATATCAAACGTCAAAGGGCTAAGTCGGTAAATTATTACGTCTCGCTCTTTCACGTTGATTTTGCGGTTTGCAAAAAAGTACCTTAGATTTTCTAATACATATTTTGTCATTTTTCAACAAAAGATTGTGAAATGCGGAATTACAAATTCAGTCATGCATTTAAAAAAGCTTTATTGCTTTAAAATAAAGTTGAAATTTCGTTAAATTACGTACAATTGGGATGTGTATGTGAGTAAGGATAGATATGATTATTATTTTGAGTGACCGAACTACAAAGTACAAATTCGGTTGTGCAGTTAAGTAAGACGTATTGCTTCGAATTAAGCATTAATCTTCCTTAAATTAAATATTTTCTTTTTCGCACACTAACTTAAATCTAAAATGTATTGATATTATGTGCGTGTGTGTATGGATAGCTAATGAGCGATCTACAAATTCAGCCATACATTCCTATGGGTTTTTATTGCTTTGAGATAAGGTTTAAATTTCCCTAAATATAATATTTTATTACGTTGGTTTTATGCAGTGATCCTAATTTCGGTTAATTAAAGGATTTTCCTGGAGAAAATTAACACATATAAATAATGATGGAAATCGATTCAGAAGCCGATTCTGAGCAAACTACTTTCAGGTCTTGCGTTTATTCTGTTACACGTTGTATAATAAAAATACTGTTTGGGCATCATTCCAGGAATTCATTGAAGGAAAGATCCAACTTAGAATACCTCTTAAAAACGAAGCAGATATTGAGAATAATAATAATAATAATAATATAATAATAAGTTTATTGTTCATAAAAGAAACATAACAGTTGTGGCATACAAATCGGTGAGCCACAAACTAAGCATCGCTTGTGTCTTGTGGCTCAGGAGTGCGAAATTATACAAATTAAAGCATTTAAATACAACAGTTTCTAATAAAACATTAGCATTATGAAGTAAGGACGTTTGAGTGATTTTATAATGTGCTCTGAACGCAATATGAACATTAAGTAATAAAAATAAAATTAAAATATAAACAATGTTTGCATATATTGGGCTTGTGTTATGGTGAGTGTGAGTGTGTGTGTGTTTGTGTTCTAGTGAGTGTGCGTGTGTGGATGTGTGTGAGTGTGAATGTGTGTGGCTGTTGTATGTTATATCAAGGCTTCAGTGTCGTCGTATGACAATTTAAGGAGGGCTGATCTTAATATTTTTTTACAGGTGGTCGTTGAGGAGTCTCGTAAGTCGCAAATTTTACTTACTTTATTGTAGGTGTTAGGATGGGAATAGTTTGTACAGCGTCTAGCTAGTTCCGATTTTGTATTTGGTATAGGTACTCTGAACACCCGTTTGTTTAGTAAGTTATTGTATTCTGGGAGTTTTCTTACTGTTGCGTGATACTTAAGCGTTGCTTGAAGTATGAACATTTGTCGTACCCTAAGAACTTCAAACTCCTGGTAAATAAGGTCGGTGGGGAACCTGAAAGGTTTTTTTTAGTGCAACCTTGATCAGTGCCCGTTGTGCTCTCTCTAATGTTATAAATGTAGTTTTACAGGCCCGTCCCCAAATACAGATGCAGTACTGCATGATTGACTGGCAGAGTGCATAGTAAACTGTTCGCAGTACATCAATAGGCGTGCAGTCGCGGAGTTTTTTCATTACATGAATCAACTTTCGCACTCTGGAGGATAGGGCATAAATGTGGGATTTGTAAGTTAGGTTGTTGTCTATTGTTATTCCAAGATATTTTATTGTGCCGGTACGTTCAAGGACTTTGCATGGGCATGTTTGATGGGAACCGTTGTTGTGTTCTTGGGAGCAGGTGTGTATTTTTATGGACATAGTTGGGGATGGGCTGGAGGCACTGGTTTTAGAAAAAGCAATATATTTACTTTTACTGACATTTAATGTCAATAAATTAGTGTCTAGGGAGTATGCTATCTGAGAGAGACCCTGTTCCGCCAAACGATACACCCGTTCCCAATTCGAGCCGTGAAAGATGATGGCAGTGTCGTCGGCATAGCAAATCACATCAGCGTTTCTGATTGGGAGGCTTACTACTTCGTTTATGTACAGCGTGAAAAGCGTTGGGCCAAGGGTACTGCCCTGCGGAACACCAAACGTGATAGGTAGCAAGCTACTTTGAAGGCTGCCTATTTTCGAGTATTGGTACCGCGAGGTTAAGTAGCTACGGAACCATTCTAGAGGTGTACCCCTTATTCCCGTAGCCTCTAACTTATTCAGAAGAAGCCCGGGAGACACGGTGTCGAATGCTTTTGCCAAATCAAGAAAAACACCGACACAGCATTTTCCATTTTCTATGTGGTGTGAAACTTGATTAGTCAATAGTGACACCGCGTCTTCAGTGGACTTTCCTCGTCGAAATCCGAATTGTCTGTTCGAGATTATTTTATTTTTGTCCAAAAAGTTAACCAATCGCTTATTGACAATTTTCTCTAGAATTTTAGAGACTATACTTAGCAAAGCAATAGGCCTGTAGTTTTCTGGCAAGTCTTTTGGACCACTTTTGTAGATAGGAGACACTGCGGCAACTTTCCAGGCATCGGGAAAGACACCTGTTCCAATGCTCAGATTAAATATGTGCGTAAGTGGTTTAATTAGGCTTTCTCTACAGTTTATGAGTAGTGGAACTGTTACCTGATCTGGCCCCGGTGCGCTATCTATTTTTAGGTTGCGTATTATGTTGGAGACTTCTTCTTCGTCTGTTGGGTGCAAGTAGAATGATTGTGAGTTAAAGCTCGGTGTTATGTGTGAATCTATTAGTGATTGGTGAGTAGTTGCTAGTTTGTCGAGGATTTTGTCAGCATGTTTTCCCCCTACAGAGACGAAATGCTGATTGCAGTTGTCTAGAGATGTTGTTGGAGATGTACTGGATGCGATTAAATTCGTTGATATATTTTGAGTGTTGCATTTTTTGGTCTTACAAATGTCTTTTATTGCTGTCCATAGTTTTTTGGGATTGTTCTGGTTACTTTCGATTTCTTTTCTGTTGTGTAATGTTCTAAGATTGCGGAGAAGCGTGTAAACAGAGTTCCTGTATCTGGTGTAAATTAATTGTTTTGTGTGGTCGTCGGGGTTGGCTTTGCAGTCTAGATGAAGTTTGTCACGATGCCGCATGCACCTTATTAAACCAGGAGTGACCCAAGGTTGAATGTTAACCATTCTGCGACTTATTTTAACATTCTGAGTGTGGTTCTTAGTGGCTCGTGAAACCGTGTCATTGAAGTAATTTAGTGCAGTATTCACACATTTTGCGTCGGTAACAGAATCCCAGTTTGTTTTGTTAATTTCATTAGCTACGGCTGTCCAGTCAGTTTTGATTCGCCATCGTTTCAAGTTTTTGGCCTTATCCGGTTTAATCGGTAGACTACATAAGGCAAGGTCATGATCAGTAATAGATAGGCTACATACGAGACCAAGAGGTATGGTACGTGATTTTATGAATATGTGGTCGATACAGGATCCTTGTCTAGTTGGTAGTGTAATGGCGGGGGATAAACCATGTGAGGCCATGAGACACGCGTAGTTGCCTACCTGGCTATTGCTTAGGTCGATAATGTTGAGGTTGATGTCGCCGGCTACAATGAGTGTTTGTTGGTCTTTGAGTTCAAAAAGGGTGGAGTCAAGGGAGTTGAGGAAATTCTCTGCGTTTGTAAAAGAAGGTGACCTGTAGATGGCTAAGAGACTAAAATTATTATTAATTTTTACTAAAATACTATCGGCGTCACCAAGTTTGGATTCCATAGTAGTAATACTGGTACTCTGGCTTGTTCTTGTATAGACTACAATACCACCATTTTTGTTTACCTGATTTGTTGTTCTGTGAGCATGCAATGAATGCAACCAAGTATATAACATCTTTGATCCAAGAAGCCTGCTGGCTCAACACTCCTGCTATGGACTCCCATATGAGACACTACAACTATCCCATGGAAGTCAAAACAGCTGTTCTGGAAAAACGAAGGCTGAGACGGGTTTGGCATGAAAGTCGGCTGCAGATCGATAAAACCAATTTCGAAAAAGCGGCTGCAGAGCTAAAAGATATGCTCCACAAATGGCACAATGACACCCTGGAATATCAACTGGAATCACTCACAGCCAGTGCATCCACTAACTATTCACTATGGAAGTTCACAAAAAACTATCAGAGACCACAAGTAGCCAAACCTCCTCTTAAAACTGACGACGGATGGGCGCGCACCCCTCAAGATAAAGCAGATACATTTGCACTTCACCTAGCCAATGTGTTCTGTCCGAATGAGGCAAATGATCCAGAGTCCGAGGAAGTGGATGACATTATCAACCAGGACCTGCAAATGTCGCCGCCACCAGCTCCAATTACTATACGAGAGGTCTGGAGGACAATCAACAAAGAGCTGAAAGATAAAAAAGCACCAGGATTTGACCTCATCACAAAAGAAGTACTAGTGCAACTCCCGCGAAAAGCCATAGTATTTATTTCAACACTCTTCAACAGCATGCTAAGAGTCCAATATTTTCCCAGACTTTGGAAAATCTCACAGATCTTGATGGTCCACAAAATAGGAAAACCAGCGAATGAAGTAACCTCTTACAGACCTATCAGCCTACTGCCGATCTTGTCTAAGGTATTCGAGAAACTGTTACTACACCGACTGCTACCCATACTCCAGAAAAATAATGTCATCCCTAATCACCAGTTTGGCTTCAGGCAACACCATTCCACAGTGGAGCAAGTCCATAAGGTAGTAGATAAAATAAGGAAGACCTTAGAGGAGAAAGAGTATTGCTCTTCAGTCTTTCTTGACATACAACAGGCTTTTGACAAGGTTTGGCATAAAGGACTACTCTGCAAAATCAAGAATAGCCTCCCTCACAGTTACTATCTACTGCTGAAATCGTACCTGGCAGATAGACTCTTTCAGGTGAAGGAAGCAGACTCCACTTCCAAATTCCACCAAATAGATGCTGGCGTGCCACAAGGATCAGTCCTGGGACCTGTACTGTATACCATATATACGTCTGACCTGCCAGAAGAGGAGAGTGTCACTACAGCCACATTCGCAGATGATACGGCAATTTTAGCAAGCGACAAGAACCCTGTGCTCGCAACACAAAAATTACAAACATGCCTTAACAATGTCACCAATTGGCTGCAAAAATGGAAAATAAAGGCTAGCGCATCAAAATCCGTACATGTTACGTTCACACTGCGACAAGGAAATTGCCCTCCTGTGCATCTGGGAAACAAAACACTACCTCATCAAGACAGTGTACGATACCTTGGACTACACCTAGACCGACGCCTTACATGGAGACACCATATCAAAACGAAGAGACAAGAACTCGAACTTCGATACACTCGTCTCTCTTGGATACTGGGCCGAAACAGCAAACTAAGTGTAGACAACAAACTACTCATATACAAGAGTGTCCTTAAACCAGTCTGGATGTATGGTATACAACTCTGGGGCAGCGGTTGTGACTCCAATATAATGGTAATACAGCGAATGCAGAACATGATCCTCAGAAACCTACGCAATGTCCCATGGTACATCACCAACGCAGAAATACACCATAATCTGGGGATGAGCACTGTGAAGGAAGAGAGTCACAACACTACAGGGACATACAAAGGGAAGCTGGAAAGACACCCCAATAAATTGGCGGCTAAACTAACAACTAGAAGCTATAATAAACGGCTAAAGCGGAAAGACATATTGACCATATAATGCACTGCAATGGTCTACTGATGAGGAGATGACCTCACTGGAGAACACACTCAAACTGCCACATCCTACAACACATCTGCTTGTAGCTGATGCTGATCGCAGATACAATACAAAAAAAAAAAAAACTCTGAAAATAATATAACAATGTAACCTCAAGTAACCTGAAATTTTTCAACTGGTTAATTAAATAATTCAGCGACAGGATACCTTATAAATTGGCGGCCTTTACTCAAGGATGTGGACAGATATAACAAAACACTATCTGCTACGATTCTTAAACAACACGTTTGCCTCTTCCATGTAGGTAGGTACTACCTCCCTACAATGTAGACCTGCAGCAAAACTTTTCTGCCTTTGGGAGAATGTTAGATTAGGTCCCAATGTAATATTATGATGTAATATAATTATATGATATCCAACAACTATTTACCTACATAACATTGTAAATCAGTTCCATATAATACAACAGTAGCGTATCAAAAGCAAATCAAACAGACGACATTCTCCCACTTCAATTTGCATGGTCTTCAAGTTTAGTTCGCCAATTACAGCGGGTACAGTAGGTAAACAGGCAACGTCTGGAGTGTAGTTAATCGTAAAGTATCGCTTCACGTTCGCTTCTCGAGGGCTCTCGTTAACCCAAGGCTTTCATAGTTTTAACCTGTGGGTTTGGTGTACGGGGTATTAGTTTGTACTGAGCCATGACGGAGACTGTTATTTGACTGTCATGTGACAAGGTGTAGAAGCAAGAAATGTTGCGCAAGAATTCATTATGAGGTTTAGGTAAAGGGGACAGGGGATGAAATTATTTAGTTATTATTCTGGAATATGAAAATAAATCTTTATCTTATCTTATGTATATTTGGACTACGGGTGGCTACATTTTATAAACTCACTCCACACCTAAACATCGCAGTTAAAAAATGTGCAAATAGAAAGCAAATTTAAACGCTCTAGTAAGTCCCGTGTAGTGTCCGGCCAAAAGTCGATTTCTGGCCGAACCCAAAACCGAAGGTTACCTAATAACCCCAAGAAACTTCTACTACTGGATTTATAAACTTGACTGCAAATAAACTACGTTAACTCATAGGTTCGGTTAGCTGGGATTTTTCCGCACTTAGCCTCTTTATCGGGCCATTTTGTACGTATGAAGATCCCCTTATTACTCCAACCATCCCAGGTCCTCTCAGAAAGCTAGCAGCCTTTTCAGGCTGCTGCATGTTTCCGGGAACGATGCCAGCGATTGAAGAGTCCATGCCTGTTGATCTGCCACGCTTTTGCACTCCATGAGCACGTGCTGTGGTGTTTCATCCACCTCCATACTTCCTCTGCACAGAGGGCTGTCTGTCACACCTATAGTATATAGGTGTTTGTTAAGGGGAGAGTGGCCAGTTATGATAACTATACGTTAACTCATACAAGATGATTAAGTTTACCTTGTAATTTGTTTAAAAATAATAACACTAAGAAATGTGTGACGTGCCCCCCGTATTTCTAACGCGCTCTTGCTACAAACCTTCCGCTTTGGCGCATTTTAGCCGAAGCTGAAGGTCTGGCCATCGGTGGTCTGTTTGGCCAAAGGTGGCCCAAGCCGAAGGCTCGGTTGGACACTAGCCCCGTGTCATCTTGCCCCTTTCATGGCCGCTGCTAAAAACGTTGGAATAGCTATGTAGTTTATACTTCTTGATTATGTTTCCTTACACGAACAAATGTTTTATTTATGAAGGTTTGTGTATCTAATTTTACTGCCGTCTAGTCGCAACCCTTCAGGGAAAACAACCTCTTCGCAGAATGGTAATTAGGTGTGAATGGCGACCTATATTCAGCCGGCTTGGTATTTCAGTCACAAAATATTTTATAGATAGCCTTTTCTGAATCATTAAATGCGGCTTTTGTTGTGAAACTTTTTATTCAATCAAGGCAAAACAAGCACGTGAAAAGACTTATTTAAAAAAAGACTTTCTCGTTCTTTGAACAATTTTATTGTTCTCAGTAGTCTCGACAGACAAGCAAACTGCTCCCGCTCCTAATGTTACGTCGTATGTTTTCACATAATTCGCACATTGAAAGTTATTTCCCAAGTAATTATACGCAGTCGTGCGCGCAATATAATTTTATTGGAAAGCCCTTCGGTTACGTTTTAATTGCTGAACAAAGGTGGCAGCCGCATTAAATAATTAAACACCCACGTAATATCTTTATGATTCTATCTTTTTCCTTTTCAGATAAAATGTAGGGAAGGAGAAATTTTATTACGAACACGAGATATTTTTTCATTTTTAATATCTTCGTTGGCAACTAAGTAGTAGTACTTATTATGTTCATTATAAGTAAACAATCAGTGTTTTTGCGTGCTATTATGAACCCTATAAGTATTTTAACTTATTTGTGTGTTGATTTCATAGCGTTCATCCTACTACAGTACTACATAAGGTAATGAAATCACTTACGACTTTATAACAGGACGGTGTTGAAAATGAACACCTATTTATTTTCTCTAGAACCTATCCAGTTTCCGTCACCTAAGCTTTAATTTAACTTCTCAAGTACAATACCTGTAATTCCACGCCTGAAACTGGAGGTATCTACCTGTGTCAGTAATATATTCAACATATCGCCAGGAATAAAATAAAGACGGAGTATTGTAGCGCGTTCATTTGTTTATACGGAGGAATATAGGCCTGTACATACATAGATACACACAAAGCTGTAGTCACAACATTGTGAGTGGGTCCGTGCATCCCCGAAGACAATACTTATTACGTTTGGGACAGGTCCGCGAGCTCTGTTGACCTGTAGTTCGAGGCTGACCTACTTTAAATATACTCCCCTTTTTAAATGTCCACCTGACTTATCTTTGCCGTTTGACTGGAAGTAATTTCGGAATAGTCAGTAGTGTTTACACTACAGTGTCTTGGTGGATTCTGTGTACTTAATCGGAATTAAGTATCAAAAAAGAGTCGTGTTTAGTATATACGAATACTAAACACGACTCTTTTTTGATACTTAATTCTGTGATGTAAGTATCTATGTTGTGTATGTGAGTGTTGTGCATGCAGACTATTTTATTTTGTGTAATGAAGAAACATGTAGAATTTAATAAAATTCTAACTCTTGATCATGATTTAGACAAAAATACTAAAGTACCTACTTACCTGATTTATCATGTCGGAACCTATAGGTACCTTCTAAATATCTACTGATGTTTTTACCGATACTTTTTAACACTTCAGGAGGAGCTCGTGGCTAAATAATAACAGCACGGGTCAATCTTTAAGGTTAAGCCGTGCTTACCGAGGTTAGTCCGTGGATGGATGACCATAATTACATACCCAGTTTCCTCCGTGCCTCGGAAAGCACGTTAAGCCGTTGGTCCCGGCTGTCATTTGAAGAACTTTGACAGTCGTTAAGCCAAAAGTCTGACATCCAGTCTTACCAAGGGGTATCATATTACCAAGTAACTGGGTTGTGGAGGTCAGATAGGCAGTCGCTTCATGTAAAATACTGGTACTCAGCTGCATCCGGTTAGACTGAAGGCCGACCCCAAGATAGTTTCGGAAAAGGCTAGGCAAATTATGATGATGATTTTATAACACTTTACGGGTACCATTTGTAGTTTGCCCAGCGTTCAAAACATAGTGTTTGCGTGTTTGGTAAAGAGTACTCACATTAGCGTGAGAGCACAGTTGAGTACTTTGTCAGCACGATTCCCGTCACTGCCTGTTTTGGCACAGTTCTGTTGTCGTTTGTGAGCGACGAGCGAGCGCTTAAAATAAAAACTTCCGCACTCCGGCTTTGGCCCAGTGTCCTAGCAGTAAGAACATTATAAGCTGAAAACTCATAAAGTCTTGATTGAACGTGTCAACCCAGAACTTTGTAACGAAGATTGCACCGTCAGAATGCTAAACACGTTTTTTTTTGTACATGACAGTTATATCGTGCGAACACATTTGTATGTTACTGGTATCTTGCAGCGTTAGTCTACTAATTTAACTAGTCATACATTAGACACGTGTTCTTATATTAAAAACTAATGTAGTTTTGAAGAAACTTACGTATCATATTGTATAGTTTAATCCTTTGTTCGTAAGTAAACTAAAACAACGTCGTACATCAAAAACACTCCCCAAACTTATTAATAATGAGTTTAAATCCTTCTAAGCCTCTGAACCGCAGACCCGCTCTCAATCGCACCGCAGCTCTGAGCTCAAAACTCGGCAATAACCGACCATTTGTCATGTGTCAGCGCTCGCGGGGTCTGACCGCTAATGGATCTTCAGCAAAATATACGTCAAGTTAAGCAACGCCTAGATAGGTAAAACCTAACGTAAGCTGATTCCCATGGGCAATAAAAGAGAGGTGTCCTAGCAGTTTTCAACTTTGTAGGCAATGCTTGAGCATGGCATGTAAAACCAAGTCAAAGGCCCAAGGCACTAACCGCGCGATAAAGAAAGAAAACAGAAGCAGGGCCCAACTCTACGCATCGCTTCGTTTTTCAATAGGCTACTCGTAAGCTTTGACATTTAAATTTTTAACATCTGTATTTCGTGTTTAAGACTTTGTTCGGTCTGTATCAATATTTTTGGATAAATTGTTGCACGTAGTAAATGCTTAAAATTTTAAAGTGAGGCCGGTGGCTGAAAAGTTGAGTGGTTATGGTTTATCGTGGTATGGAAATGTGATGCGGAGGAATGAAGAAAAAGGAAGAGGGAAGTTTTGAGTATGAACGTGGATGACTATAAGAGTAGAGGAAGACCAAAGAAACGATTGATGCACTGTGTGAAGGATGATATGGCTAGTAAGGAGATGACTGCCGAAATGACGAGTCATAGAGAAGTATTGAAGTAGATATGCTGCGCCGAACCGAAACAAATTGGGATAAAGCCAGGAGATTATTAATGAGGATGAGTAAATGCTTAACATTTTTCCATTATTATTTAAGTGTCACCAAGTGTTAATGAAAACGGGCGGGATAAGCTTCAAGAAATGCGCTGCCTACAATTTTGATGTGCGTTATTAATTGTCGTCGCTACACGCCACGTCAGCTAAGTACTCTGCACCGGAGGCGAAGATTTCAAGGGGTAAAGAATGATGTGGTTTTAGAGTAAAAGGATGTGCTTGATAGACGACATTTCGGAATTTACAGGAAAAGGAATAATTTATGAACTGGGATTTAAATATTTATACCTAAAACTGTGTATATACCCAGCGCAAGGTAGTTTACAATAATGTACATGTTCTACTTAAATTGCTTGTAAACAGATTAGCTGTTTAAAGGCTTCTATCAACTCCATTTCCAAGAGAAAATAAGCTAGACGTCTCGACGCTCCTAGATAATTTTTCTTTGTTTCATCTGGGACATGAATCTTGGCAACATTTCATTCTACTGCAAAATGCTACAATTTGACACAGTCCCAAAAATTTTTCGTCACCCCAAAGCAATCTAAGCTGAACCTTTTGAAATGAGTGCCTAGCAAAAAGTAGGACACAGTAATAAAAAAATGTTTGGCAGATTATCACTTGCTAACCAACGTTTCGCCGATGTTTCACTTTGACAACTAACGATTAGCAAATTTTTGTATGACAACGTTTCATTTGGTAGAATTATTGTTAGGCTGATTATTATAATGACACAAAACGTTTGGAATATTTATCGTTTGTCAAACATACCGTTATTAAAACAACCTAAATATCCCCAATGTAGCCCCACTGATTGTATGTGTGTACAATAGGCAATGTTACTTTGCTACCAGGAGATTTTGGATGCAAGAGCGAGCGAAGCGAGCTCTGGACTTGGGGCACCCCGACTCGGACAGGTTAGGTTCGAAGGGGATGGCGGGGTCTAGTAAGCGAGCGGAGCGAGCGAACTATGACCCCGACATTCCCTTCGTGTTAGGTTACTGTAAACCCTGCAGTCAGAAATAGGAGCCCCGCGTAGCGGGGCTACGTCGACTACGTTTTTAAGGCGAATGTAAAATACTTTGAGGTTAGTTTACAATAATTGGTTTTTCTCAAGAACGGTGCATTACCTTTTCATGGGAGTGGTGCCAGGGGAAAAAGTTGGCATTTTAAAAAGTGTCATTATGAAAATCAGACCAAACGTACAGTTGGTAACTGTGAGGTTGGGAAATAAAACAGAATGATATGATAAGTTGGCAAACGATTATTCGGCAAAATAAAATTCTGCGAAACGTTAGTTAGCAAATGAAAATCTGGAAAACAATTTTCGGAGAAAGGGCAGAGAACCATACTTAAGACATCGCACTATTAAGTACAGGTAACTTGGAGTAGCTACAACGTTGACTGTTACAAACTTGGCAGGAATTCTTTATCGAACTGCTGCAACTCGCAGGTCGTTAGTAAAAAGTTTTAAGTACGCTATGAGTGTGTTATTGTCACTGCACTTTTATGCTTATGAGTTGTGTGCCGGAATCGGAAGCAAGCGAAATAAAACTTATGTACCTACAGATGATTTCACTCTTGACTATAAGAGTTATTTGGACCTACGGATTAATTGTTTTAGGATGGTATTTAAAAGTACTTCAATTTATTCCCATTTCATTTACCTAATTTTGCCTGTGTTCCACCAAATATACTGAATGTGCACCAAAATATGTTCATTAAAATATGTCATAACGAGCATCTATTTAACAACTGTTGCAAATTTGTAAAAATAGTAATACACCTAATTTAAAAAACAAGCATTTTTTTTTTAGTTTCACGACGTAGCCCCGCTAGGCGGGGCTCCTATTTCTGTCTACAGGGTTTAAAGTAACCTAACACGAAGGGGATGGCGGGAGGGGTGCCCCAAGAAGTCAGGAATATTTGGTGCACGATCAGTATTTTTCGGGGAAGAATAAAATAGTTATTGTTACAATAGAATATTTGCAGCGCTCTACAATAAAAAAGTGTTATATCTTGGTGTTAATTTGGAATTTGTTTGATGTAACATATTTTGTTGGCCGAGTAGTTTAATTATAGTAAAACAATTAAACGGGTTTAAGATCAATATTTTAGAAATGCATACATAGATGTACCTTTAGATTTTTGGTGAACACAAAAATATTATCCATTGTTTTATAGGTACGAAAATATACTGTGCATTTTCGACATTCTGATGCAATGCAAATTGTATTGAAAACAATAAATTAAACGATGCGTTAACCATTAAATTACCATATAAATGCTGACACAAAAGTCCCGCGTAATAATACAAAAAAAGATTTAAAGCACAAAATATACAGATGCATAATGTAGAAACGGGTACAAAAGAGAGAAAAGCAAGTTATTTCTTGCGACGGTAAATTAATGGTCTTCCCAAATGAGCAATCAATCAATCAATCAAAATATTTTTATTTCACATAGGCCTACATGGGCACTTGTAAAACGTCGACAAAAAGGTGCTCGGTTCGGGTTGGTCGTTTCCTATGGAGAAGAACCGGCAAGAAACTCCATGGTTACTCTTTTAAAATAATTTGGCTTTACAATTTTTCTATGTTACAGCAGTGGCACTTAAGTATGAGTGGACATCGTAGGCCCGACAATAAGTCGTTGCTTACTACAAAACGTAGAACAAGATAAAAAGTTACCAAGGATCTAGGAATCTATAAGGCCTACAATGTCCATACATTTACAAACAATCGGTAAATAAGAAAAAGAGTCTATACAAAAAAAAAAAAAAAAGATATTGCAAAAAGACTAGATTAAACAAGTGACACAAATGTTGTCATCCGTGCTGTAACTATTCTAAACAAAATGGTGTAATGATTAAGAAACTATTGTAAAACATCTGATTAAAAATAATGGGAAAGCAGCATAATATTCTCGGTCTTTTCCCGCCACCTTTCATACCTCGTCCCATTCAATAGAATGAACTGAACAGCATGTAGTTGTAAACTTTTATCGATAAATAGCTGGCCCCGCCGGCAAATCTTTAGCACGTTTCCTTTGCTTATCGTTATGTACTTCACTTGTAAACGTACCAGAAGTTTGCACGTGTAGTTTTGTACAAACTTCCGAGTGACATGAAAGTGGCAAGTTGATGTTTTTTAAATAAGAATCGTATTTTATGATGTAGTGATATCAACGTGCATTTTAAAAATCATTTTATTGTCTACCAGTCTAACTCACACGTCTTTTGTTTAGAAAATCAGAGTCGAATTTTAATTTAAAGCTATATCTTCACCCTGATCACGAACTAAAGAACATGTCAACACCGGGCTACTTTTTGTAAAAAGTAAACTTACGGAAAAGGTTTAAAAACATGATTTTAAGGCAAAGTAATCGGCTAACTCAGATGTGGTTTTAAGCATACCTACGTCGTCGATTCTTTACCTTTATCCCCCCGTCTAAATGTCAATAAAGAAATAAAAAGTGAAACAATCCATTCCCTGTACCTACTTGTTTATTTCTCCCGTCAGCCGTACATACATCTATGATCCATCAATGTATCGTAAGCCCGCCTGTCCACGGTATCGATACGTCAAACATAACATTTATTTTGTTTGACATAGCAACTCTCCTAAAGCGGCTTATTCACTTGTTCATCAAGTAACAACGTTGGCGACGACGTTTCCCAATATTGTATTATAGTTGGGGGGCTCGGTAAACACTGCGTCAGTCGTTGTAAAATAAATCATTTTAGCAATAAAATACTAGAACCTATTCAGCTGGACTGAAAGCTGACTTCAACGTAATTAGGAAAGGCTAGGCAGATGATGTTGGGCAATAATGGGATCAAAATCTTAGCACTGCTGTTGCTATCTTACGTCAATGGCTAAGCCTATTATTGAGGTCAGTTTAACTTCACGGACAGTCATCCGGGCTGTCTATTTCTTTGACCACATCATCAACTGCAAGGTTAGCAGCGGTATCATCGCCCAGTGGATACACAGCTTTACGAATCCCCGACAATTTATGGGAATTCGGTCATGGCGTTGCGGATGGTAACGTATTATTTGCGACTGATTTATGAACCTGTCACGGTGACTAGACTAGTAGACGTAGACTACGACTATGTAGGGTATGTCGCGAAAATATTGAATTCTATGCTTTGCAATCGTTTCTTTTGCCAAATCTTTGTCATTATAGATCTGGGAAGGCGATAGTTCTTGGCTAGTTTTCAGATTGCATGTATTTTGAGGTAGATTTTTTCTAAAGCTAGAACATGAGCCAATCCGCCTTAAGCAAGCGTGGTGATCAATTTATGTATGTCTATTGGCATTTACGCTACAGTGCGCAATAGGACAAAAAGCGATTGGTATTATTTTAAAAATATGAGGCAAATTTTTATATATGAAACAATTATGCAGGTCAGCATCATATATCACCAAAACCCATAAATTTAACCTTCTCTTTAGGCAAAAAAAAGACAGTATTATTAGTCTCCATTCTTCTCGCAAACGTTCGTGACGTCACGGCTCCGGAACGAATAAATCCGAGTGCTCGGAGCTGTATCCGCCGCTCTCCCGGCATGCCACCGTCACCGCTACCGTTTCCGGTTCTGTGTAAGGTAATGAATTGCTTTTGGGTACCTTCGCGCCCTCTAGACGTTATTATTGCCAGGTATTTTTACTAAATTGGTGAAAAAAGAGATGGTAGACAAGAAATCATTTTTTTTTGTAATAGCGGCTCGAAGTAAATAACAAAAGACTTGCAAAAACACCGACATTTACATATTCACTATTATCATAACATGTACAAGTAATACCAGCCATTTCGTATTCTATTACCCAAACACACGGAATATACACAAAATCATATTTGCATTCTTTCCTCCGCAATCTTTTACACAAATACGGAGAGAGCATCTTCTGTCTCTCCCTGGAGGGTAGAACAAGCGTTTTCCATTACCACAGATAACTAAGTGAAGCCTTTGCGGCCAAGTTTCGAGGATATTGGAAACCAGTGCAATAATACCGAGGAGATTTGCGTACGCTTCCCGGGGCTACTTTTAGCGGGCTTTGAGTTTCAGATATTAAGCGATTTAAGTTAAAGAAGTTGGCAAGAATTAGCGATTTGGAATGTAGGGATATTGTTTTAGAATGGATTCGTAAATTCGTTATTAATTGATACACTCTGTGGGATACTTGCGATGACAATGAAAATGCTTTTGATTTGGACTTCTTTCTTTTTTTTTTTTTTTAAACAAGTCCCACACTAGGAATGTCTCCTGTATCGTGGATGCGTTTACAAATATTTAAATATAAAGGCCATACAAATATTTGTTGTGTCGTCATTGTTCTTGAGTATTCAAGCTCGTTAGTTCCAACTATTCATGGAACATGTCATGTTTGATCCAAGAGCATTCGATTCCGAGTAGATAACTCGTATCAAGTTCCGTTGTTATAACATTACCCTCTCTACCTAAGTACTTAGAATTTTCGTGTACTTCGTTAGCTCTTCACCACCAGTAAGGATGTTGCCCAGTCATACTGCAGTGGTGGTATTTAGAACCTACATATTAATTAAAAAACAGACACTTTAATTTTATTTATTTCTACAGATTACTGATAAAATTTACGCCTATCCAAATTTATGTGAAATACGCTTGAAAACAACACGTATTTTCCCTCTTCTGCATGTAAATGTCAAGGGCAGGTAAATACATTCCAAGTAAAGGAGCTAAGCTTATCTTTCATTTATTTAATAATCTCTACCTACCTAAAAGTCCAAGTAAATAGGATGAGCTCGTATGCTAAATTGAGGATTGGGTAAAACATTGTAGAAAATGCAAAATAACGTGAGAAGGTTGTGTAAGTATTTATACAGAAACAGAATTTTATTAAATTACCTACTGCTTCAATTCTGTGAAATAAAAATCCCTGTAATGACGTCCGGAATCGTTAAAACGTTAGGAATGCAGCCTTAGCAAATAGCAACCCAATGCTAAAAAGTAATTCTTTGTAATATTTATTTACTGTCATTCAAAATAGATTAACAAAAAAAAGAAAACCTAACCACAAAACTGATCATTTTTTTATTTTATTTTCCAAAAAAAGGGCAGAAAATAGAAATACAGCGACCAATAACAAACATCTACGTTCGTAAACATATTTTATTTACGAGTATCTGTACTGGAAGCCTTATTACTCGTAACTAAACTGCCGCTTCCTCATATTACACACATAATATATATTTCACAAAACGTTTCAAGATGCTGCCGACTTGTTGACGTCACATATCAACGCAGACATAAAAACGGGAAATTTACCGCCACTCAGCATTACCGATGTGTAAAAAATTGATAGGACAAGTCATGAGCGATCAGCGATTTATTCTGTGTGGAAAGGTTTAAAGGTTTTTTTTTGGTAGTAAGACCAAGGAAACGATGGACGGATTGTGTGAAAAATGATATGAATGATGGTTGAGAGAGAATTGAAGAAAAAAACGTGTTCTACCGACCCCAAGTATCATCGGACAAGGGCATAAAGATGACGATGATTTGATTCACGTAGATGTAAATATTGGGTAAACTCATTCTATATCAAGACTACTACCTTACCTGACGTTATGCAATGATTATTGGGAAATAGAACTTTAAAAAAAAAACCATTGCTAACAGTTTTTCTCTAGGAGGCCTGACTAAGTGAGCGAGATAACTTGTTCGGTTCCTAGGGCTTTATTTAACTCTAGAAAATATGTCAAATTAAACTCGCCGTACTATTTGCATTTATCATCTCTAGTTTTAAGTCAACATGTTGTGAATATGAGCCTTTTGTTTTCAACGTAGCTACAGCAGCTTTCAAGTAGAACACAAAGGATTTCTTATATTACTTACTTGGTTCGCAAACAAACAAGTACCATGAAAATTTAATTACCAACACCTTCATCTAATGACTGCACACAAAGTTCTTGAGTAGCTTCCGTTGAACCCTGCTTACCCTGCATCATAAGATCAGGCGCTGACGCACGCTCCCCTGGGGTTGCGAAAACAAGAATTTTGCCGCGATCATATAAAAGTAATATCAGTGGAGGTTAGCGGCATAAGCAACAAGCGATAGGAGGACATTAAGTAATCCTTCCTGAGAAGTTTACATTTCTGACAACTAAGGAAAATGTTTTTTAAAAAGCACTTTGACTACTTTCCTCTACTCCACAGACAAAGAGAATGTTCTGAGAAATACCTTCATGAAATTGGCCACTCTGTGGAAAGAGAGAGAGCGACCATGCGGTACCTGTCTCTTTTCTGTAGGTCTGTAGTGACGGAGGCAAATAATGCACCTGCACAAAAAAAAGGTATAAACGATGTTTAAAAACGGCACCAATTTTGGCAATCCACTTTTATCATTGAGTAAGAAAGGTCATCTGCAGTCCCGAAGCTTAAATTTAAAGCTTATAAACCGTGTCACACTATTGCGAAAGTAAACATAGACAATGCACCTTAGATCGCTTTCCTCTCACAGTATGAGCCGCTTCTGGTACCCCGGGGCTAGTCAAGGCTGTATCTATCACCCGCTGAGTGCCGCCACAGGGAAAACGATCAACACCAAGTTTTTGTCATGCTCAAACCAAATGTGGTTGTTAAAGTAAGTATCTACATACTGTTGGGTGTATAGCTACATGTTATTGGTGACATAAATAAAATCATTTTTAGTCAATACTCGTACTTGTAAGTAGAGTGTTCGTTTATTTGTATCCTATTTGACTTTCGCGTGATTTTATTGTCTGAATAAAACTTATATTTCAATTAAACCATTTACAGGCAATTTGAACAGCGCTGGCACTGTGTTTTTTGTGGGACAATCCCGCTACACTATTCCCAAAAGGGGCGACCACCAGAAAAACGCCGAGACAAAGAATCTCAGCGAATTCTCAGAGAAAAAACCTAACTGTCTTGGACCCCGTACCGAAATAAATCAGAAAAGAATAGCGGAGGAGTGGGAAAAACATAATTTACACTTCTTTCCATATCAACTGGAGACAGAACAAAACAAGACCAATATATGCAAATTAACAACGTTAACAACCGAGATAACCCAGTTAACTTCGGATATTGGACAGTCTAGAAAGGAATGTACAGACTGCGTCAGTATGTGCTAACCCCTCAGTTTTAAAATGTTACACTGCTACAGCATTTAATTCGTTTCGAATAATCTAAAAAAAGAACTCAAAATTTTCGACTCGGATTCGAACCATGCATCGCTTTACCGAGCTGCGTCTTACGAATACGGCGGTTAAACAAATTAGCCTGCGAGCCCTCGAAAATTGCGATGAAATTGGTATTTACTATCGTCAGAGTCACTTTATCTTTAGCTCTCTGTCTAATCAATAGATGTTAAAATTTTAGGATATCCAATAATTTTACTTACTAACGCTTTATATTTATAAAATTAATCCTCTACCCTCGAGTTATAACGCTAGCTTATGTCAATCTAAAATATTTAGAGCACTTCCTATTTTATGGTTTGCGTCAATAGGATGTCACTTGTCTAGGGACCCGTTTGTGTCAGTAGGTAAAATATGTATATTATGATAGCTGTAAATTATCAAAACAAATTGTAAAATGTAAAATATTTTTTTATATAAATAAAATAATAAGATCAAAGTTTTGTTAAATAATAGCAATTATATAATTATTAAAGTAAATGTCATGCCTAGGATTTGAATTCAACCTCGTGCACGTCGAGCGGCCTTGATACCTCCGGACTATTTATACGTTAAACATCTTTGTGTAAATATTAAGCCTATTATTGCTAGTCGTTATACCCAATAATGTAAGTATTAACGTTCTATTGGAAAAATCTATATAAAAAAATACAAACTTAAACTTATTCACTCACTAAAACAATAATTATAGTAACATGTTTTTGCAACATACAAAAACCAATTACTAGCCCCAACACGGATTTGATCGCATATTATGTATTTTGGGGGTGTAAGAACGTAATGGAGCTGTGTGTACCAAATTTTATAAAACCTAGTTTTGGTTTCGGCTTACCTATGCATAAATCGTTTCACCCAGTTCCGTAGCACCTAAATACCTACATGCCGAGTTTTGATTACGTCAACCAACAAGACCAAAGAGATTTCCAACTAACATACTAAGTACGTTTGTTTCAAGGAACCATGCAATTTAAGCGAATTTTGCATACAGAAATACATAACTGTGGGGCATGTGTACCTACTGTGATTTTCATTAAAAGGAGCTTAAATTTCAAATGCGAGAATTGCAAAAGATGTCGAGCGGTGTCGTGGATTTCAATCGAGAATCATCTATAGTTTTAAAGCAAGCAAGTGCATAAATTCTTTTACATGTGTACAAAACTGTACACGAAAAACTTTACCCCAGTACTGCACCATCTTTGTCCAACAGTACCCGAATCGCTTGCTCTTGTCACTTGCACAATTCTCTGTATCCCGGGGCAAGTCAAGGCTGTATCTATCACGCGTTGAGTGCTGCCCCTGGGGAGTCCGCCTTGCCGCCGATTCCCATCCCCACGTGCGTTTGATTTGAGAAACGATGCGATATCGCGGGATTTTGCATACGTTAGTACACCACTATGAGTAAATGTCTGCGGAGCTAGTGCGGTCGTGTTTCTGTGTTATTTAGGTCGGGTTTGTGAGATTTGTGCCAGCTGGCGGTTCTATAGCATCGAGTTTCGTATTCGTTATAAATATTTAGAGAACAAGGAAATATGAGACATAATTTATTTATGCTTTTAGGGAGATTGGTGGTACCCGCAGAGGAAGTTATCATAAGAGTTCTGCCCGCGGTTTTTTTATTCATTTATCACTGTAACATGGGCTTAACAGATAAAAATCTTGCCAAGTGAGTTGACAAAACAAAGCTTTCACATAGTTATAATATCGCAGAACTTAATTAGGGAAGTTCATTTAATTACAATAATACATACAATGCATTAACTAATATAAACTAACAAGTAATTAAACGTAAGTCCGGTGTAACCCTATGAGACCGTTAATGAAAACAACGCAAGAGTGTGTGTTTCATGTATGTGTCTTATAACAAAAAATATGTATGTGTGTGTGCGTAACAAAGGAGTTCATTTCTAGTTCAAATACAAATAAATGTTTTGAGCCCTCTGGGTAAGCAGAATTAACCCTATTAGCGCAGGTACCCGCATAGTGGACCGGTAGGGGTCCCACGATGTACTGGGAATTGGGACATTGCGTATTTAAATGTTGCGCTACGGACATGAACATTCACTTATTTAATCTAGTCAATCTTTAATGTGCTTCTAGACATAGTTGACTTGAGTTTTTGAACGGGTTTTGGCAACACTGGCTTTGATACAGTAGTGCTAATGAATCGCTTTGGGCTTCAACGTCTTATTTGATTTTATCATAATCGGAAAAAGTTAACTTAATCTTAGCTGGAACCTTTAATTAATCTAAAATAGATAAAGAAAAACACAGTGAATAGATGGAAGTTGCCGACGCAATCTAGTTATCTATGCAAATGAGCGCAATTGGTTCCTGTGGCTTCGGTAGGCGCTGAATTAGTCTGTAATGAACTACCCACGCTGTTAATTAAAGAACTGTTTCTTTACAGTCAACGGTATTGAGTTTTGTTCGTAATTTTCATTGAAAAAAGCGAGTATAAACAAACAAACGTTCGAAAAAAAGCTGTTCCGCGAACTGCGCCGAGCCGACTAAACATAATTCTCCGATGTTAAATACCAAATGAAGTTTTCCGATCGGCACGAGTCAAATAAAATATATGTAGTTACTTTACTGCTACGGGTCGACGTTGTTGTGCAACAAATACCCAAAAAAGCCTAGGGGGCAACCCTTCATATACCACATTTTCAGAATGCTTTCGGAACGCTTTTGCAATCCGATACACTGTTTGAAAGCTATTATCTCAATTATAGTATTTCTACACAGTTTATTTAAAGCATATACAGAACAATTCACAAGTTCTATAAGAAAAAATCTATTTCTTTAAATCCTTCCTGTGTAATCTAACACACAGAAAATACAAAATGCAATTTGACTACCTAGGTGGGCCTGATTGATAGCTCAGTTGCTGAAAAAAAACCTACCTACTTACCATAACAAAAAACGTGTACGTCTTCTATGTAACGCATGGTCAACATGTCACCTCGCCGCGTTGACCTCCCAAACCTAATTACGTGGGCAGAGACCCGGCTATTGCGACAGCGACAAAAAGAAAGTCGCAGCGACGGGTTATTCTTAATAAGAAATTTATTTGGTTCCAGAAAATGCTCTGGAAATAACTCATTACGGACGAAGTTTCTGTTCAATTTGCTCTTAATGTAGCTTTTATGAAAGCAGCAAAGGTATTTTATTTATTTTAATTTTTCTAAATTAGAATGTTTTTCCATTCCCGGAAGACTTACTTTGAGATGGTCTGTTTTTAATGGAATGCCAAATGAAATTAACGGAAAATGTCTCAACGTTATTTTAATCAGTATTGATACAAGGCAAGTAGAGAAGCGCCTAAGTTTATTAATTCAATCGAACATTTCCGGAAAAAATGTTTTAAAGCTTGAAAAAAAAAACACAATAGTAACAACAATTCAAGACTATTCAAGCACACTCATTAAGTACGTTCCTACCTACAAATTTAATTGAAGTTTGCAGAGGTAAGCGATTCGTGTTTATCTTTACCTATGATGTTTGGTAGCCCCTGCAATATACCTACGAGTATCGCTAACTACTGCGTAAGGTAACGTACGTGACTGGAGGTCTACCTATGTCACAGCTGGATATTGCTTCTGTCTAGGTCGTGGAGTAATTAAGATTGGTTAATGTAGTAGGTACCTACAGATTAGCTGACGGCTACACCAGTGTCGTCCATAGGAGTCAAGTTTAAAGATTCTAGATTTTTTAATCAAGCGGCTATTCCAATTTCATCAATTTGTTGCTAAATTAAAAGTAACACAGATAAGCGATCAGGAATTTTTCGATACTGTCAAACTCTAATCTCGTATATACAAAATGAGCTAAAATAAAATACTTTGAACGCCGCGCTTACAAAAGCGCCCCAAATTCCCCCGCTTCCTTTGTTTCATAATTCTCAAAAAACATATAAAAATTACTTCAGACTTCCTTTTAAGATCACATTATTTAATCACGCTGAAGTAACTTTCTAAACAAAATGTTATTTTCATTGGACAGAGTTTCTTTGATCAAAGTTTGGTAGAGTGATCAGGCACTGAAGGTAACAAAATAGCCTGGTCGTTTTACAAAGCGAACTTTACAACTTTACTACACAGTTTCTATCGTATATTTTAAAGTTACGGTAGGTATTGTTTTGTTTGCGTCTGGTACGAGTACTAGGTATTTTCTAGCTTCGATCTATCAACGGTATTTTGGTAGCTGTGCTTCTCATTTTTAACACCTGCTAGTCTAGAATGGAAAATTCTAACTAAAAGACTCTTTACCATCATTTAGGGACTGGGTATCTAGCAATTAATAACACATAAAAAACTGGACAAGTACGAATCGGACTCGCCTCCCGAGGGTTCCGTACAAATTCATTTTTATACGTGATTTTTTAAATATAATTTTTTTCATGATTTAATGACAAATGTTAAGTTTTTAGATTTTTCCCTGTACTTGGTGTAGTATAAGACGATATTACTTGCCAAATTTCATACTTCTAGGTCAACGGGAAGTACGTTACCCTATACATTTGAATTCCCTTGAGAGTGTCGAAATATACTTTTTGCTGCATAAACGCCCTTATCGTTTTTTACACTAACATGGACATTTGATTTTTTCACAACTTGAAGGGACCGTAGATCTACATATATGGTTTTAATTTCAACTCGATACCTCCACTCGTTCCCGTGACTAAGAGACAAACAGACGGACAACAAAGTAATCCTATAAGGGTTCCGTTTTTTCCTTTTGAGATATGGAACCCTAAAAACTAAAACGATGTAAATATACCTAACCTATTTTCCAAAACTGTCAACTTAATAAGCACAGTTCCAAAAACAACAGCAAGACCAAAACTCAACTTCAATCCTTGTAGAAAATATTCGCAGTTTCTCTTTCTTCGTAGTAATGACCGGCAGACGTGCCGTTGCTTGGCAACCGACTATGAGAAAAATAACGCATTAACGAGGGACTTTCTAGTTTGTGGAGAAAAAAGTTGTTTGATAGTGAGGTGGCGCGGGTTAGGTTCCTTTTGATTAGTGCAGTCTTAGATGTATACCCAACGAGGATTGAATAGAACACGTGTTTTGTATTGTTGTCTTGACGCTTGATTTTTAGCTGTTTGTTTTACTAATGACGAATTCTTGTGAATTTAGGGCAGTACTAGAGGTTGATATCCGCCTACGCTTTGCGTACTTTGTCATACATATCGAAATAGCTTCTAACCAAAACAACTGCGGCTGAATATCATAGACTAAACAAATTACCTATTAATTTCTTCAGTAATAGTAATAAGTTTATTGTTCATAAAAGAAACATAACAGTTGTGGCATACAAATCGATGAGCCACAAACTAAGCATCGCTTGTGTCTTGTGGCTCAGGAGTGCGAATTATACAAATTAAAACATTTAAATACAACAATTTGTAATAAAACATTAGCATTATGAAATAAGGACATTTGAGAGATTTTATAATGTGCTCTGAACACAATATGAACACTAAAGGGTTGGAGTGTAGCCTTAGTGTACGGCCTGAGTGCACGCTCTATCCGAGCGTCGGGCGGAGCGGGGAAGAGCGGTCGAAAGCGCGTTCTTTAAGTGGCCTCAGTGCACGCTCAGCGTTTGTGGTGGGCGGTCGTTTGTGTCGATCATGGCGTCTGCGTCGTATGATATTATTGATATGTATTTAGAAGAAAATTTGTGGCTAAAATTTAATTATGAGTCAAGACAAGGTCCTAGTAACATTGTGAAGCAAAGAAAACAATTTGGAGAGTTTTCTACGTTATTTGAAACATTAAGGGTGAATGAAGATTAACTATTCTGTTCTTGTATAAAGAATGCGAAGATAACCATATTTCAGGTTTATTTTGTATTTCTGAAATTATTTCTTCAAACGACATCCTTCAAGAACGCTCGTATCACCGCTGCAAAACACAAACAAGCCCGCTGCTGCCCACGCTTCGCTCGGCCGGCACTCAGGACAGCCACTACGGGTAGCACGTGTTTAACATGAACGCTGCACGCCCCTCCCCGCCCGACGCTCGGATAGAGCGTCCACTCAGGCCGTACACTTAGGGGCGCTATGGCGTGAGGACTTAGAAAAAAAATTCAATTTTATTTTTCTCAAATTATTTTGTTTTTTTTGTACACCATCTTAATAGTTTTCTACTAGAACAACAGTTTCTTTCCAGAAAAGATTTTCATCTGAGCTACCACTTTGGAAATATAGATAGTTTTATAAAAATTAAATAAAATTTGGAGGCCCATAATTCGGAAACGGTGCGTCTTGGGTCCATACTTCTCAGAGCCTAAATGGTTTTTATGGTCAAGGTTAACCCGAAACTGTCATTTTTTTAAAAAATCCAAGAAGTCCCAAAAAAAATTTTAAAGTTTTTTTTTTTTGTTTTCTTTGCCTCTCACAGTGCCCCTATATTTCGTTGTATACCCGCAAAGATATCCATAGGTTAGGTTAGGTTAGAACTGTGACCAACTACGCGCGAGCCGAGCGAGCGAAGCGAGCGGTGCCGCGGCAGCGGCCAGCGAGCGCTACCTCGAAATTGATCGCGAAACTTTTCTATGTATTTTTTTCATAGTGCCCCTAAGGCTACACTCTGACCGGATGTGTGTGGGTTTAAGTGTGTGTGGCTGTTATATGCTATATCAAGGCTTCAGTGTCGTCGTATGACAATTTCAGGAGGGCTGATCTTAATATTTTTTACAGGTTGTCGTTGAGGAGTCTCGTAAGTCGCAAATATTACTTACTTTATTGTAGGTGTTAGGATGGGAATAGTTTGTGCAGCGTCTAGCTAGTTCCAATTTAGTATTTGGTATAGGAACATGAATGAACTTTGAACATGAATGTTTCAATTATTTGTTACTAGCGACCCGCCCCGGATTCGCACGGGTGCAATGCTGATACTAAATACACTACAGAAAAACTGTGAACGTTGTATATAAAAACATAGCGGCCCGCTCTGGCTTCGCACGGGTATAAAATATATAGCCTATGACACTCATTGAAAAAATGATTAAAATCGATCCTGTAGTTTTGATTTATTCATTACTGCCCGTGGCCCGCACGCGTTAAATTTGGAGTAAAACAATTCCCCTTTCCCTATACCATGAAGATTTCCTGCTATCTTTGGAGTATCTAAATTCATGCACTACATTTTTACTTATTTACTTTTTACATTTTTACCTATTTATTTTATTTTTACAACAATTAATATATTACAGAATGTCTTTATATACAACGTTCACAGCTTTCTTGTCATTAGACAATACAAACATCCCGCCCCGAACGGCCGGTACATACCGTCGCAAACGCTACGTCCCGCAATTTTTAAATCTGTAATATCTTCGAAAATATTCATTTAAATCATATGCTGTAAAAAGCCATATAGATCTATATTAAATCAACAATGTATTTAAGGTATTTAATTAGATAAGGATTAATGCTATATTGGTTAAAATCGCTTCGAAAATTAGCCATTATTTGTCGTAAAAAGTAAATGACAAAAAAATGTTATTGTGGGATATCCATAAGAGATAGACATATACCATCGCGGAGTTTTCTGTAGACCTTTTCAATGTGTACAATACTTAGTACATTATTTTGATAAATCTGGTAGGGTTCAGCCTGCGTTTGCAATGTAAGCGGAAAAAATGAAATTATTTACGACATCACATTAGAAACGTCAAAAATAACAGTATTTCTCCACTATTCAATGGATGTTATTATACATATAAACCTTCCTCTTTAAGCACTCTATCTATTAAAAAAAACCGCATCAAAATCCGTTGCGTAGTTTTAAAGATTTAAGCATACATAGGGACATAGGGAAATAGGGACAGAGAAAGCGACTTTGTTTTATACTATGTAGTGACTAGGCGAGTTACCAAAACATAAACTAAATTGGATTAATAACTTACTAAGCACGATCCATCAGAAATAAGAAAAGTAAAACTTCGTTTACCAAAAAAACTCGAACGCGATTTCCACAATCACCGTTACTTTATTGTGCGCCATATTAGAGTACCTTTCCGAACGCTACCAAGCGTTAGCTATATAAATTTAATGAGGACTTCCGGAGACCGGAAGTGATGTGAGCACTCTCCGTATAAAAAAGTCTGTTAAGAAGGATGTGGGCCATTCATGCGGACGCTTTGTGCGGAGATGGGGTCCAATGAGAGGCTCGACTGCTCGACACTTCGCTCTGATTGAGAGGGTAGGCGGAGATTTAATGTGATTATTAGGAACTTTTTAGAAATACCTGTGTACAACCGTGTCCAATAAGTGTTAGGTAGGGACTTCTCTGGGAGTTTTTTTTTATTGGGTATTAAAATTCTTACAGACCTTTATTTTAAATGGAATGTTTTATTGGCAATTCAATTATTCATTCTTATGCTTTATGATTATATTACCAACTTACGCTTGAGCATGAGAAACAACTCGCATGGAAGTAGTTTAAAACTGTCTACCTCGTAAAGTGTAGTCCATTCCTGATGTCCTCAATAGGAAACTTACTGTAAGTACATAAAAGGTATGGATACAGTAACCAATGTAAACGAGCCATAAACGATGTTGAGATGGAATCATAAACTTGCGTAACTATTATTACTCGCAATATCATACATACATACTCGTTCACATTCTTTCATTATTATGGCCTTCCTTTTTTGAATCTTGGTGTCATTCAAACATCGGAATAGGAACAATGATAACGTCTTTTGTTACTAACAATTCCATTGCTGCTACGCATAATAAATTAGGACTAAGAAAAAACACATCATTTCATATGGTGGGAAGTACCAATCACCTGCCATCTCCTCTTGTTGCCACATTAACAAAAAACTAAATTAAAAAAAAACTTTTTAAAAAAAGCTTTTATTTAAATGCTCTAAAAAGAAGAAAATAAAATTTTCTTTTAAAATTTTAACTATCAACTTATAACCTCATTATACACAATTTATATGATCATAAAAGCTTGTCGCGAGGTTTACTTGTGTAAATAAACTAGTACCTATTTAATTGAGTAACTTAATTAGATAAGTTTTTTTTTTTATTAAAAATCAGTTTAATTAAATACTTATGGGTACGAGTACATACGCAAACCACACATCATTATCACAATCTCAACACTTTTTTGATTCCATGCTATTTATTTACCGTTGAGGAGTTCCCTCGTTAGAAGACGATCCTGGCTGCAGGATGAGATTATGATAGAATTCATGTTTATCCATCAAATATGAACGTGCATACAAATTTTCGTGTCTGTGCTATTAACCGTTGAGGAGTTCCCTCGTGAGAAGACGATCCTGGCTGCAGGATAAGTTCATGATACAAATCGTGATTATCCATCAAATATGAACTCGTAGGCAAAGTTTCGTGTCTGTGCTTTTAAACGTTGAGCAGTTCCCTCGTGAGAAGACGATCCTGGCTGCAGGATGAGATCATGATAAAATTCAAGTTTATCCATCAAATATGAACGTGCATACAAATTTTCGTGTCTGTGCTATTAACTGTTGAGGAGTTCCCTCGTGAGAAGACGATCCTGGGTGCAGGATAAGTTCATGATACAAATCGTGATTATCTATCAAATATGAACGTGCATGCAAAATTTCGTGTCTGTGCTATTAAACGTTGAGGAATTCTCTCGTGAGGAGACGATCCTGGCTGCAGTATTAAGTTATGTGTGTCGTAAAAATGTATTGTCGTCAGAACCAAAGGTGTGTGCAAAATTTCAACTCAATCGGACATCGGGAAGTGGTTCTAATTTATCTTCCAAGATTCCACCGTAACAAACATACAAACATACATACATACATTGCAAGTTAAATAAAAGCTTTTAACAAAAGGGCTTTACTCATTCTCTCTGTGAGTTCTACTACCTACTGCGCCGTTGCTGAATTACGCTACTAACACGTGTCTTCTTTCCAGATGGTACCGCGAGACCGGTGGGGGTGTTCTCCGCGAGATACGCGACGGAGAAGGCGCAGGTCGCTACAGCAGAACACACGACGCGCTCGGCATCCGACGCGCGGAGATAGCCGATGGTGGCCGATGGGCGTGCCGCGCTGCCAATGCTCATGGACATCTGACGCTGAGGTTACATCTGGCAGTGAGGGCGCATCTCACTGCACATACACAACCACATACACAGGTCAGTGGTGGCTTAAATTTGATAAAGCCTTGGATAACCCGAAACACACTATTTACCAATTGCTCGGTGAATTGAAGCAACAGTTATTCTAAAACTACCCACTTGTTAGGTCAATCAAAGCACTAATAAGAAACTATGTCTACACAAGCTTTCTATCATCTGGAGCTAAAAACTCGTTTCAGAAAATATGAAAACAAATTCTCTCACGAACCCTTTTCCATCGACTTGATTTTTGCCAAATAATAATTCTTGCCGGAAAATATATTTACTCTTTTTTGACGTGCTTCTATTTCGAATAATCTAATTGGCTGCGTTTTATTTTCTCAACGTTTGAACTTCCTCGCCATCGATACGTAGAGAGTAATATTTTTCATTGGAATGACTTCAAACGTTAAGACGTGGGTAGTTAAACCTTTTTAATAAATTAAAATGAACAGGTGAATAGTAAAAAGAATTCAATATTGCACCAACTAACTAACGACGCAGGTAGGTGTCGCAGTACAACGTTTTGATGTAAAATGATTACTTTATTAAAGTAGCATATTTCAGGGTATATTAAGAGTCAGTGAAATCATATATTTCACTTGTATTTTTATTTCGAATAAAAATAGCGTTCCGGTACCTTCATTTTCTTACCTTTAGGTAGGTATTTTTTTAATATAAAAAACGTCGTCAATATAAATTGCAGTGTCAACACCACGCCTTTTCATAATGAAGAAAAATTATAAGATAACTCGGACATTAAGCCGAACCCTGTGACAGTTTATAAATGAAACAACCTGAGCCAAATTAGACGCATTAATCTTAATTAAACTCCTAAAAATATAATCGGGTAACAGTATAACGAACTTTACAAGAAAAATGAAAACGTTTTTTTACTTATATTAATTATGCATAGGAACGTAATTTTGCCTAGAGCATGTTCCATTAAGGACCGAATGGTCTCAAAAGTCAAATTATGCAATTCACTTTGTTCCCTTCTGAAGTGAACTCTACGACTGCATAAGGGTACCAATAGGTAGACTCTAGACCACTTAAGACACCATAATTTGTGCCTTAGCTCAACTCGAATGGTTTCTACATGATTAAATTGCAGTCCCTTGCACCGTTAAAGGTAAATGAACGAAAGCATATTATATAACTTAAAGGACGACGCTACTTTGACCTAAAATATTGCTTCGCAAGTCCTGCAACATCGATAAATAATAGCTAATGAACATCAGATGGGTACATTTATTCGTGAACATAACACGTTATAAGTGCCTGGTCCATTTAGATAGTCGGTGATAGTAGCATGCCTATAGACCGTGCCCTTAGATACAATCCAATTGACCAGCGCCATCTAATCCCGAATCGTTGTAACATCGTTACGCCTCTGATCTAATTCAATAAAACGAACTTCTTTCTTCAACAGCTCCACTATTTGCAAACCTTTGTAAATATTGTAGTTTGAAGTGCGGACCTAAACTACCTCCCAAGATTAACCTCGCTTATCCAATTAAATATTAAGGCTATTTCTACACGAACACCGATTTTTTTAAGCCGAGAATTTTCGTGATTTTGTGGAAGTCTCGTTTGTCTTTTTGGAAAGTGGAGCTGTGATCCGTGACGCGAATAACGTGTGACTGGCTTTTTTATTTGTCACGGCATGTTGCCGATCAGAAAATAACACGAGGATTAGAAAACTCGTGTGAAGGCAGAGTGGAAGCTGAATATTGATGGAGATTCGGAAATTGTGACACCGGTGTTTTTTATTTCGGAATGTTGATTGGGATTTCATTTAAAAACGAAATAGAACAGGATTTTAATTTCAGATAGGTTGTTTAGGTATGTAATAGTAAGTAAACATACTGATCATACAACATAGTGTAGCCTATGATATTATCTTTGTCTAAAACATAACTCAGAATTAATTATCCTATGTAAAGGTACATTATTTTAGGGATTGCGATAGCGCTTACTCTGTCTCAGGTGAAAAGCTACAAATCTACATGAAATTGTTTCTAAAATAAGAAACTTACTATAGTAATTGAGGGCGTGACTTCATCATCACAGTTTGTTTTGCTGGTACGTTGGCTGACTAAATATCACTGCATTATTGTGTTGAATCTTAAGTACAATAGGCTTTTACCAGACATACTCGAGGTCAGTACACTAACTAGGGACACAGTTTGTCAGGAATGTTTCACTGTTTTGCAGAGCCCAAAAATATTACCTACACTATACAGTATGTTAGTTTAAACGAGGGACATATTCAAACCCATAATAGTACATGCTAACATGATTTTTGTATAGACTTTTTTTTTTGTATAGACTCTTTTGATTCCTAGATCCTTGGTAACTTTTTATCTTGTTCTACGTTTTGTAGTAAGCAACGACTTATTGTCGGGCCTACGATGTCCACTCATACTTAAGTGCCAATGCTGTAACACAGAAAAATTGTAAAGCCAAATGATTTTAAAAGAGTAACCATGGAGTTTCTTGCCGGTTCTTCTCCATAGGAAACGACCAACCCGAACCGAGCACCTTTTTGTCGACGTTTTACAAGTGGCCATGTAGGCCTTTGTGAAATAAAAATATTTTGATTTTGATACTAATAAAAATATAAACAAAAAAAAACACTGATAAATAACAGACAGAACCATACCAAAATTTTCGCAAATGTCAAGCAACGTGTATATAATACATCCTTGCGCTAGCGACTTAATACTGTCGCAGAACATGTGAGCGGGTCAATGACTCTTAGGTATAATCCATTTTCCCTTCATACTTTAAACTTACCTGGCTTAGGACAGTCCAAAATATCTAGGCACTCAACAAAACATTAAAAATTCTTCTATATACGTTATAGGTTTTTTACATATTTGGGACGAGAATCGAATACTGAATACCCTCCCTCAATATGTCCCTCGTTTAACCTAACATACTGTATATAATTGATACTGTTTGCTAACAAAACCATGCTAACAAGGTGTCCGGCGCAGTTGTAACATAGGCTTAACCGCTACCTTCCCCAATTGTTTCAGATTGGCCGGATGAGGCCAACCTTCTGATGTCAGGGACTTGTTTCTACAAACCCTTATAAGGTTCTCGAATTGCAAATCAGATTGTTTCAACCGTCCCAAGATTCTCACCTCCATTTGTGGAAGAAAATGTAAAGAAGGTTCTAGTAGAGATGTTATTTTTTAGTAAGCTCGTTTTTGCTGCTGGTGCTATAAACTTGGCTCTCGACAATTTTGTTTGGATGCACAGTATTTTGGCTAAAATGTAGCGCATAGCGGCCGTTCGTGGCTTTATGCCTGGTTCGAGATAAAATCTTAGGTCAGAACGAGCGCTTCTTTGGAGGAGTTTCGTGTTTTTAACTACGTGAGTTAAGGGGTATTTCCTAGGATGTTTTTAGTGGTAAATGGGTGGTAGGTAGTTTTTTACAGTAAAAGTGTGTATTTATATACCTACTTTTTTTGAAGGCACCTACTTACTTTATTTACTAGGCTTTTCGACACACCTAAATGGAATCAAATCGAAATTTGATTCCATTTAGGTGTGTCGTATCTAACGAATTCAGAATAAAGTTTTTTTAGAACACAGTAAAAGGTGCAATATGAATCACGAATAACATTTCTAAACCAGGTCATATCCGTTACAATCATAACGTACTTGGCACATAAAGTGCTGTCAATGTGGAAAATCGGTGTACAATCAGTAAATGTTCTCGTAATTTTACGAAATGCTCAGTGGAATGCGAGAAATAACCGTTGCAGTCCGTATCGGCTCGATGGCTGTCATTAGCCCGAGCTAGTCCAGCTAATAGCAACGCCTCCAAAGCGAGATGTGATCTCTGGCGGGAGATGATTAAGACCCTGACGGCTTCATCGAGCCGTCTGAAAGCCTCCCACCCGGGCGTTCTATGCCGTAGCCGACTTGGAAATCTCTAAATAGACTCTAAACCCACGTCGGCCGTGGCTAAGACATTCCACCTTGCGCTGCATGCCCTGTCACCTACGCACTTGAAGATCTTATGACTGCATCAGCGAGCGGAGTTCGCATAGACAACAACAGACAACCTAAACATATTGAACGACTTGCCATCGACACGCTAAGAAGAAAACTGGTGTTCCTATGATTTTACTAACATGTCTGTTAAAATACAATGTTATTGGCTATTAGATTTGTTTGCGTTCTGTTATGCTAAGTTTAGATACCGTTATTTGCATCGTTGTCGAGTATTGTTGCTATTTTTTCGTTTATGTATTCAACAGTGGAGTGAAATAAAAAAAACACTTGTGTAACAATATTAAGCCTCAAGGTCGTTAGTTAATCAAATATTTGTTATGTTTTATCGCTTGCTTGAATTTGAGTTATTTACTGCGCGCTTAAAGTAATTTTGTGGCAGTGTGCCTATGTGTTTAAAAAAAATACAGAGAAATTTATATTAAATGCCTACTTGACCCGATTTTAACGATACACAATGAATGTTATTTTCAGATTATTATGCGGAATGATATTAATAAAATTTAATTTTAATGGACGAAGTCATGATGACGAATAACTACCGGAAACACATTGTAAGGGTTGACATATTATGTCGGGTATGCCACCGTCCGGGAGAATCGATCCAACACATTATTTCTGGGTGTTCTCGTCTGACTAACGGAGAGTACTTGATTAGACACAACCTCGTTGCCAGGATTATCCACCAGCAACTTGCTTTGAAATACAACCTTGTGGAATAAGAAGTGCCATACTATAAGTTTGCGCCCGACCCAGTTCTCGATAATGGTAATATCACATCGACCTATAATCACTGACAAAACTATTGTTGCCAATAAGCCTGAGATTGTGTTAATAGATCGATTGGAGCGGCGCGCAATGATTTTTGATAAAACGGTCCCGCATGACGAGAACCTCGTGAAAGCACAGAAAGATAAGCAATTCAAGTATCTAGATCTGGCTCGCGAGGTTGTCGACATGTGGGACGTGAGTACAGCAGTCATTGTGCCGATAGACGTGTCAGCCTATGGCTTAATAGCCAAAAGCTTCGACCAACATCTAAGGAGTCTTTCGCTTGGCAGCTGGATCAAGGGCTTGATTCAGAAAGCAGTACTTCTGGACATGGGACTTATTGTTAGGAGGTTCCTCTCTCAAGAGCCTTGACCACCGGTAGCCCGAACCCTGTTCCCGATGCCGGTGGGCTACTATTTTTATATTTTAAAATGTTTTTTATAAAATTTTGTAATGTATTTATATTTAAGTAAATAAATAAAAGGAATAATTTCATTTATTACAAATACAAACACTGACCAAATAAACAGGACAATACAAAATAATAACTTATAATTAATCAAGTATTGCAATAAATCTGGAAGTCAATGTGGTATTTTATCAGCAAAATAAACAGCAATCACCTTGTTGGAAAAAAACGGATATTTGGAACATTTCACTGTAGCTACGCGCAAAGTTATTGCTGGCAGGATATTTGCGACGTAAAACAAAATAAATGCGTCCCGATACCGGGCCGCAAACATTACGCGCGCAATTATAGATAGGGTTGACTCATGGGAGATAAAAATATTATTGTTTTTTATCGCTGTGCTCGAGATTTGTTTGAACAATATTTCTGCTTATTTTCTCTTCATGCTCCTTTTAGCACGCATTCGTGCAAATTGAAATAACTCATGGATTTAAAAATTACCTACTTACTCACAATCTCTCAAGAATTGCGATAAATATCGTGAGTTACTATAACAACTTAGCAAGTACCTAGTTACTGAAATGTTGGCTGGTACTAGCGACATGAAAAGTAGCCTTTCATTTTATGAAAAAATATGAAGTCAAGTGTCACAAAATTGTATAACGCCGGGCTAAGATTGTGAGCTCTGTGTCAAAATAACCAAAAAATATCCACAAAAAATTTCATAAGGGTAAAATATACCGACAAACTCCTTGATTTATTATAGCATAAATATAGGTAAAAGGGTACTTCATCTTTGTCATATTTATTAGAATAATTTTCTTGTTGGCTAGGGTCTGACTGATATGTTGGTCATAAAGTTTGATAAAAAATACTTGTGTGAAGTTTGATAAAAAGTGGTGTCACTTCACTGAGGTAATTTACCCTAACCTAATAATGTACCTAACATTACTTGATACGGGTATATTTTAGTATATTTCAATAAACAATAGTACAATATGCGGACTTTTTGCCCCAAGGCTTATTGTGCGAATTGTTTACTAGCAAAATATTATTTTCGTTTTATTCAGGTTGTCATCCTTATTTGTAGATCGGCGTATGTAACAAAATTATTGATATTCGTGCGCGTATATATTCGGTTTAATTAAACGGGTCGTCGTAAAAGCAAATAGTGTCGTTTATTAGCAAATAAACCTCCTCTTCCGTTATGATCGCGAGCGTACTTATTTGTTTGATTTAGGTTCGCAAGGTGAGGAAAAAAGACGAGAATGTTGCTTGTTCCATTTCATAAGTCGAAAAAAGGAAATTGATCTCTTATTGTTCCAAATATTCGATCAGAGCGTAAACGGACCCATCGCATAGCCCAAAAACCAAGCATTCTCTTACCTAGAGGTAGAGACCAAACTAACAAACTTAAAATAACGCTGCGAAAATAATTGCTGGGAGACGACTTTTATTTAGTGTGAAAAAGTACGTTTTACGGTAGCGGTCAATGTAACGCACTCAAAACATTGTGAATTTAAAGGTTTTTTACACCCGTTAGTAATTGAAAAACGAATTGAAAAACTTATACTTGAATAGGATTTTTAAGCGAAAATAGGTTATGTGAACTAGACGTTATATAAATATGAAGCTAATGATTAACTAGAAACAATAAAATAAATCAACCACCAACACTTCACCCCCAGGTGGTAAACAGCGGTGGTACAGCCATCATCAACTGCACATGGGGCGGCTGGCCTGCCCCACGACTAGAATGGCTGCACAACGGCGTGCCCCTTGGAGCTGGGGTGGCGGGAGGCAGGGTTCGCGTGCAGAACAATGGAGAACAGCTGATCATCGAGTCAGTACACAGGGCTGACAAGGGCGTGTACCAGTGCATGGCCAGGAATGAGAGGGACTCGGCGCAGGCTAGCGCGGAGTTGAGGTTGGGAGGTGAGTTCGAGTCTTGGATTTGTATGCTGTTATAGTCTTCAAAATCTCGTCACTTTACTGGCCATTTATAAAACAATTTATACTTGTACCCTCCTTGATGTCGTACGAACGATGATTTTTAATTGACCCAATTTTAAAATACTGACGTCTTTTTCTAATGGGGGTAGTTAAAACTACACAAAAACACCTTTTACGATTCGTACATAGTGCATACTCCTTTTGCTTACGTCTCCTTTTGTCACCAAAATTAAGAGCACTTCTTCTATTTTCCTCCTAGATACAGCCCCAGAGCTCCAGTACACGTTTATAGAACAGGTCCTAAGACCTGGACAGGTGGTAACTCTCAAGTGTTCCGCAGCCGGCTCCCCACCACCCCACTTCACCTGGATGCTCGATGGGCAGCCGCTCAATACCATGGCTAGAGGACATAGGTTTGTAATCATGTCTCAATCTGATAATAAATGCTAAATCTTGATTCGTACCTATACCTACCATTATTTATGATTTGCGCTCTTAAGCGTTTGAGTTTGTGTGCGCAGTTATTATCCCCTGCAGCCTCTTACTTTAACTTCGTTATACTTGTCTTAATTATTTTTATTTGGTAACATTATCAACAATCATTTAACTTAGTAGCCACAATTAGCCCCTGACTATAAAACACCAAACATACGACAAATCGAAACTAAACTACTGACTTTACAACAGCAGGCTAATCTGTGTATAAAATTAGCTATTTCCTCTTTTAACAAAATTCTGTCTGGCAGATACAGCGTGGAACAGTTTGCGACTAAAACCAATGACGTGGTGAGCTACCTGAATATCTCAGCCGTGAGGTCGGAAGATGGAGGCCTGTACACTTGCAGGGCAGCTAACTCACTGGGAGAAGTATCACATACGTCCAGGCTCAATATTTATGGTGGGTCACTATTGTTGTTTCCTGCAAAAAGTACAATAGCTACACGGTCGAAATGTATGGAATAGCAGTATTTTTTTAAATTACCGACAAAAATTTCTATGTATTCAGAATGGTTCAGAATAATGTATTCAATACGTGGTAGCCGTTTGGCCGTTGGTGTCCCTTCCGACTTGTATATTTTCCCTAGATTAATGTTCGTAAAGTTCGAAAGAAAGATGGATGGATTGTGTGAGGAATGATATGAAAGCAAAAGGAGGACATAGCGGGACGGTTGGCAGTGAAAAAAAAAAGTGTTGCATCGGTACCAAGTAACGTGACACAAGGACAGGAAGATAATGATGAATGTTCGCACTACACGAGCTACGCCGCTACGTCGTAGCAAATTGCTACGACAGCGTAGCTAGCGTAGCGAAGTAAAAAAGCTTTGGCCAAGTCGTAAAAGGGAAAAATAATGTAATTTTATGTGTTTTGCTTCAGGTCCGCCTTATGTGAGGTCTATCGGACCAATCAGAGCTGTAGCAGGTCGAGAGCTGATTCTCTATTGTCCATATTCTGGCTATCCCATCACGTGAGAGAACTACAAATTGCTGAATAACACTTTTTTTCCTCATGAAATAAGGCTTTTAATCATGCCTTCTCTTTCAGTTCAGTGAAGTGGGAGCGAGACGGCAACCCGGTTGAATGGGACAGCAGCATTGATGGTGCCCTGAAAGTGTCTCGAGTAGAACCATCGTATGCGGGCGCTTATACTTGTGCAGTCATGGGCCCGCATGGGGAGATAGCCAGGAGAGAACTGCAACTTGTTGTTAGCAGTGAGTTATTTGGTCTCAAATTATTACTAGCAAATTCTCCAACAAATAGATCGAGAATAATATTTAGGTATTATATTCGATAAGTAGTTTTAACTAGTTTTAACTTTTACTAGTTTTTTTTTTTTGCAACTGTCTAAATAACCGTGACCACCTACAGTAAACCCAAACAGTAAAATAGACGCATCGTCAAAACGAAAAGAATAAAAAGAAGTATCAAAATTAAACATTATTTTCAGATCCTCCAGAAATAGAGCCGTTCTCTTTCTCTGCAAACTTGCAAGAAGGAAAGCGCGCACAGGTCAGCTGTAGCGTGACATCAGGTGACATGCCTGTCCACTTCACCTGGCTCAAGGACAATGCACCTATTCCTTCTAGTTTACAGGTCAGTTCAATGAATGATATAGAGCTGATTTAGTTTATTTCGATTTAGGGTTTGATTCTTGAAACAGTTCTCTGCTTATTCACTCCCAATTTCACTGATGTGACTTAGACAAAAAACTCTCCAGAGACTTGGCAAGATCACCTCATTCAAGAATCAAACCTCTCAAAATCGATCTCTTCAATATTTTATCTACCTACATAAGCATATCTTCAAAACCCGGCCTGGTTGTATAGGTGGAAGAACGGGGCGCTGATTTTTTCAGCAACCTCGTATTCAAAGAGGTGTCGGCCCGCCACAGCGGGTTGTACACTTGCGTGGCCTCGAATACTGCGGCCAAGGTTAACTATACCGCCGAACTGGTGGTGAAAGGTAACCGCCATGTCAATATGCACAAGAGCACCGAGCACTGTCATGATGTCCGACTGATGTGGGAGCGCGGAATGGATGATTATTCGCACAATGCCAAAGATTTAGCTTAGAATCACAGTACAACCATTATATGTTTATAACATTACACCTAGAATATCTTGCAGAAATTGGCATCTGAAGACGAGATTTTCCGATTGCTTTAATAAAACTACAAGTTGTTTAAAATGATTTGGCAAGAAAGTCTCACTACCGTTTTTTTTAGTACCAAGTACTCGATGAGTATTGAGTGCGTTCAAGTTTAAAATTGAAAGTTTTGATTGTGATAAAATAATTCAGGTTCAAATCTAGGCGTTCCGTCTGCATTCAGACCAGATTTTAAATAAAAAAACACAACTAGAACAGGACGGCACGTTCCCAAAGCCACGTTAGCGTAGCGAACAGTCACTCCACCCGAAACCGCGCTCCCACTATCAAAGCGACTAATCACGCTTGCACAGAGCACAGAGTTGTCATTATTTAAACTGTATCGTATACCGTATGCTGGTTTCTTTGCAGGATCACATTTCCACAAAGTGTAATTCCCTTGTTCCCAAAAATGTTCAAATGATGGCTTTATTCACATTGCACTATTTGCGGTGATAAAACCAGCTGTTCCAAACATTTTCACTGGTGGCAGGTATTGGACTTTTGTATGGAACAGTTGTTTTTTTATATACCGATTTTTTTTCAATATTTCTACATTGGAAAATATGACTGAGTATGCAATTATTGTACTGAATACGTGATAAAATTATGCTATGATGTTACGGGCGTGTATTTATTTAATTTTATTAACATCAACATAAGTAGGTACTTACCTTTATATTCATATCTCCGGTCAAAAGAAAAGTGATGTTTTCATGTTAAAATCTTTAAATTGTTTGATATGATATGTACATATCATATCATATCACGCAGTTTGAATAAATGCCATCGAAGAAGTATTCACTTTTATTATCACTTAATTCACAGCGCACGTTTATTTTCCACGCCAAATGTTTTTCATAAGTATTATAAATGTATAAATTCTTGAACATTTTTGTTTTGCACAGCGTTGGATTTCAGATGGCTTACGAAAATGGTAAATTTTATTTATAAGAATTTTGTTTTGGAACTCATCGATCTGAATAATAAGGATAAACAAACTGTTATTATTTTTAAATTTAATTTGGAAAATACTTGACCAACTTCAATAATTCGAATAACGTCTTCAATATTTTCATAGTTCAATAATGATTGTGCCTACATAATTTTCTACACTATAGTATTAATTACTGCTTCATTATTAATGGATCACTTCGTAACGAAAGAAGATACTTAATTATTTTTTCTTGTACCACACAGAGTGCACCGCTTGTTCAAAAATGAACCAACAAAAAGCGTAAAAATGCACAGACGGTCGTATATTTTAAGAAGCGACGCTAAAGTTCTTAGCTTTAATAACTTAAGTAGCTCTTTATATTCGTAACAATGTTAATTATGCAGCTGACGAGAAAGGTAAAAATAGTATAATTATAATGTATGTAAAGAGCTCATTAAGGCAACAATTTTTTACATAGTAAGTCGCCGTACGTAGTATAATAATAATTAATCACAGTCAAGAGCCGTAACTAAAGTTTAGTAGTGTATTGAACCCAGAAATAAAAGACACTTGACTTACTTGCACGCTGCAGTCTCTCCAAAATGGGTGGTGGAACCCAAGGACGAAGCAGTGCTGGCTGGTGAACAATTGGCTATGCATTGTCAGACCATGGGATCACCCGCCCCACAAGTCACGTGGCTGAAACAAAGAGGTAAATGAAAAGAAGTACGCTTCATTTTTAATCACATACAATTTATAATTACCAACAGAATCAAACATAAAACCAAATATCAAAGAATTGTAAATAGTTTTCACAATCTCGCACTAGACTTTGCTCGGAACTTTTACCAAATGTTATTGCTTTAGAATTTATTAACAGTAATACGGTCTATGTATAAAAAAATCCGTCACCATATTGCATCTAAATAATAGCATGCATAGAAGTTTTCATAAGAATAAATCATATTTTATCTCACTGATTACTAGATTGCTCCCAGAATGGACAGGGTTAATTGGATGACGTTTTAATTTTAAAACCTTTTTTTTTTTCTTTTAAAGTCTGGTTTGTTTCAGGGTCATCAACAGACTACGTCCCTCTCATAAACCTGGGTGGACGATTTCAGTTCCTATCAAATGGAACGCTATGGATAGAGTCAGCACTTCCCTATGACGAGGGGAACTACATGTGTAAATCAGAGAACGGAGTAGGATCTCCACTTACCAAAACTATATTCGTTTCTGTCAACGGTAAGTGATACATTCTGCAAATATCTTACTACCACCACAGCTACAAGCTAATTTTGATAGTCTCTGCTTCATATGAAGTCTTGTCTTCTTCTGCAGAGCCTGCAAGGTTCGAGTTGACATCACACAACATGACAGCACGCCGAGACGCACCTGCGACACTTGTCTGCGATGTGCGCGGAGACAGCCCCATTAGAGTGACATGGGCACACAACATGAACCACTTAGATCTTAATACTTATAGGTAAGGAATCAACTTTCACCAGAACCAAAATAAATGAGAAATGTATAAAGACGTCAAATTAAGTTATCTACTAACTTCTTTAACTTAATGTTTAGGGTGCTCAGCATTATTGTCTTACTTTTCCCTCCTTAGCCAATGAACGAAATTGTTTTTACTTAGTGCACCAACCACTTTTTACTCATATTTTCCAGGTTAAGCATCTCAGAAGCAAAGACTGATAGTGGTTTAAGATCCCAGCTGTACATCAGCCGGGCAGACCGGCAGGACTCCGGCGTCTACAAGTGTCAAGCCGTCAATGCGTACGGCCACAGCGACCATTACATTTACCTTTCCGTCCAAGGTGAGTTTGATTGTGACTTAGCGAAAATAGAGAGTCTTGAAAATTCAGTTATTAATTCATAACCGCTTGTGCAACAAGGAGTGCCCTTGAGTTGATGAAAGAAATTCCTAAAAGCATCACCGAAACACCGCGATGCCGCAGTACTCACGCGACGGGAACAAGCCACGCACGCAAGTATCGTTTTACGGCCAACACTGTAAGTAAGTCTTTCAAGGTTGCTTCTCACTATTTCTGTTTCTTCCCAGAAAAACCCGACACCCCTCACTCACTATCAGTGACGGAGATTCTGAGCCGTGCTGTCCGTCTGTCCTGGAGCCAGGGCTTCGACGGCAACTCTCCCCTCGTGGGTTACACCTTGCAATACTGCGCACTGTCAGCTCAGGGAGCCATAAGAGTAAACCAGTGGGATGCAGCTGTCACACTAAACGTCTCCGTCCATGGAATCGCGCACTCTCATGTCACGTGAGTAAAAAAAAAGTTTTGTCCAATATTTTTATTATTACTAGTAGGTCCATTTGCTAAATCAGCAAAAGATCCAAATACTAATCGACTGGTAACTATAACGACTCATAAGACAATTTTGAAGAAAAAAAATAAATATGAAAATGTTTTTCAGCCTGACTAAGAAAGGTGACATCCATTACGAAGCTCTGCTGAGCAGTCTGAAGCCACATACCGCATACATGATCCGAATAGCTGCCATCAATCAGATCGACAAGAGTGCTTACACTGAACCTGTCGTGGTGAAGACACAGGAAGAAGGTAAGAATACAACTACAACTTATCATTTTGCGACGATATATTGGCGCTCGCTGTTAGAAAGTTGTCAGAGGGGAGTTATTGGTAAACATTTGTGAAACTGTTTTGAAAAGGCAAGATAGCAGCGTTACTTCCGATTATCACAACTTGTCTAACGATCCATGTACAGCTTACATAATCAAGCGACAGCCAGTTATCTTTAGAACATAACAACAGATTTACTCCCCTCACTATTTTCACCCACTTACGTTCAAATCTTTCATGTTTACCTTTTTTTCGATCACCTAACTTTTAACTCGTGTCATAAACCATTATCATAGTGATCTTCTAATCTCCATCTTTATTACGTTCCCAGCGCCCTCAGAAGCCCCCACCAACGTGCACGTGACTCCGGGCGGGCCGGGCGAGCTGCACGTGTCGTGGCGCCCACCGCCGCGGGACGCGTGGCACGGAGAACTACTGGGCTACTCCGTCACATGTGCGGAGCTTAGTCCTGCTTCACCGGCTATGAGGAATTCAACCAGGTACCTACGTCGCCACAAGTAGCATAATAGAAAAATCGTTATGTGGGCAATTTGCTAAAAAAAAAACAATCATCTGTGAGCATTCTATCCCTCTACCCCAGAATACACCATTTTTAAAATAAACTAGTCAGTCTGCCTACCGAACGACGTCAAGATTACGACTGTTTTTCAAGGTCAACTAATATTGTCTTTTGGATATTTTCCAGGACACTAACTGTGAACGGTTGGTCAGCTACCGAGCTAAGTTTATCAGCTCTGCGCAAGTTCACACGTTACGAGGTGCGCGTGAGAGCGTTCAATGGCGTCGCTGCAGGACCTGCGTCTGCGCCGGTCTCTGCTACCACGCTAGAAGGAGGTAAAATATAACTGATTTCAATAGTAGGTAGTCTGAAAGTCTTTATTATAACAGTCCAGAGCTCCGACACGCTATGTATTATTTCCAGTGCCAGAATCACCACCAACAAGAGTGTCCTGCTCAGCCCTATCGTCTTCCAGCATGAAGGTGTCATGGAATCCACCGCCCATCGGCCAACATGGCGGCCTCATACAAGGATACAAAGTTATTTACTCTCCTCTAACCACAGATCATGGTAAGGAACGAACTCAAACTATGAAGGCGCTGATAAAAATGATGATTATTCTATGGCAGGCAGAAATAACTAAACAAATTTTCATTTTCAGTGGATGTAGGTGAGATCAAGAGAGTGACGACCACAGACACATATTTGCACACTCTACGTAAATACTCAAATTACTCAATTCAAGTTTTGGCTTTCACCAACGCCGGAGATGGTAAAAGAAGTCTATCGGTCTACTGCATGACTGAGGAAGACGGTCAGTGTTCAAATTCGATTTTCGTAATGGAATAAGGATATACCATAATGCCTGTGGACGGTGAGTAATGGGCTAGCTCACCGTCCGTCCGTCTTATGTCGAAAGGCCGTGTCGACGGCGCGTACGTGTTCCACGCGCGCCTCAAGGAGATGTCAGCAAACAGGAAGGGGCCCGAGAGGGCCGATGCCTGCCAGGGCTGCGGGTTGTTCGAAAGAGATACCGCGGCCCTGGAACACAAAGGGCGAAGAAGGAACATGGGTGGGTTTTAGTCAGTACAAGTCTGACACTCCCTCCCGCTCCGCCCAGAGCGGGAGAAGTCATTTGATGATTTCCCATCCGCAAAAAAAAAAAAAAAAAAAGGATATACCATACTAAAAAGTCCATTGAATTGAAAAATAATTCATTTCAGTAAACTTTACTTTATACTTTTTTGTTTTTATTGCAGTTCCTTCAGCACCAGAGAAGATCAAAGCTCTTGCGTATTCCAGCGACTCGGTTCTAGTCAGCTGGTTACCACCCCTACAACCCAATGGCGTGATATCACATTACACTGTCTACTACAGAGAAGCTGGCCGGTAAGACATAATCTTTGTCATTGATGCATACCCATTGCAAATGGACAAAATAGTCCCTTACCTCCTAAAGCTACAACTTCGAATAAGCAACCTAGAACTAATTTAAACACTAGCGAACGCACTGACAAAGCGAATTATTTTTCCAGCCTCGGCAAGCACTCGAGTTTCACAGTTCCAGCTGATAAAAAGACCGACACAGAGCTGATGTTTCAAGTTCGGAACTTGATGGAGAACCAACTGTACGAGTTCTGGGTATCAGCAACTACCGGCTCTGGCGAAGGAGAGTCCACGCTCGTCGTGGGACAAGGACCTAGCTCCAAAAGTAAGTGAAGATCGTCCATATTTAGTAGTATGCTCATATGATTCAAATGGAAAATTGTACGGATAGAGTATAAAAACATATCGAGTCTATTCAAAATGATCTAGGCAAAAATTCATACTCCGGGCTGCTACTGCAATTTCCCAATGGGGAAAACCCTATGCCACTTGACAAACTTGAAGAATGAAACTATCAGCTGTGCTTGTGGTCAAGCAGAAAGTCAATTTAAATAGCTATCTCCTTCCAGCTCCAGCCCGCATAGCTTCGTTCGGTCGCTGGGTGTCGGTGGGCGCGGGGCGCGGCGCGCTGCTGGCGTGCTCGTGTGTGGGCGCGCCGGCGCCGCGCTCGCGCTGGCAGCACGCGCGCGCGCCCGTCACGCACCACCAGTACTACCAGGTCACGCATCGAGGACATCTGCATATACGAGGTACGATACCATGTTGTTTAAAGAATGCTAAAAGCGGATACCAAAATACACTCGGCCTTTGGAAAAAAGGCTGTGGTAGGATTTCCCCTCTCAGCCCACGAAGGAAGACCTCGAATACCTTTTAAAAGACCAGCTCTAGAACCACTGTGTACATGCCTACTATTGGGAATCCCTAAAGATTATCAGTATACCGAATTTTTTATCTGATTGTTAGTACTTGACCTCATTAGGTAAGCTGTGGTTGCTTATTTTAATATATGCATTTTGTGAAAGAATTAGCGTAAGTTGCTAAATATTCCTAAACTTTTTCTTTCACCCACAGAAGTCAACGAGCAATCCTCAGGCAACTTCACATGCACGGCCAGCAACATATACGGCGAAGACACCATTGTGTACGTGGTGATGGCCATCATGCCGCCCACTGCGCCTGCGCTCTCTCTACAGTACACTACTACTTCGAGCATCAAACTACACTGGCAGCTGCCTGGGGATACTACGGAACCTATATTAGGTAGGCAACATGAACGTATACGATTACGTACATAAATTTTACAGAATAGTACGGCATTTCTGCTTCATCTTCCTCTAGATGAAACTCTACTTATATAGCAACGCAGAATTTATCAATGTCGTGATGTTCGGGAGGCATAAGTTTAACAGAGAAGTTCTTTTGGATAATTATGATGATGATGTGATGACACTTCGCTTGAATCGGAGTGGTGACAAAGGAATGGATCATTATGATTATGATTATAAATCTAACATTTACTTTTATCCCTTCAGGTTTTCTCCTTCACTACAAGCAAGCTTCAGACAGCGAATGGCACACGGTAGACCTATCTCCGGAAGTGAACTCCTACACAATGGATATGCTGAAGTGCGGTACCACATACAACGCGAAGATACAAGCAAGGAACAGGATATCAATAGGACCACCCAGTGATGTACTTACAGCCACTACGAGAGGGGGACGTAAGTTTCAAAGGCTGTAAATCTATTCAGTAATGACAAAGTACACATGAGTCTTTCAGCAACCGAGTATACGTCATCATTATAATGATTAATCAGTACGATCGAGATATATATGAAGTGCTTTATTTTTGTTAAAAAATAATGATGATGATGGTTTCATTGTTATAGGTCCCAAGCCCCCAAAACCTGAAGACCACGTGCACATGAACTCAACGGCAATCAAAATAAACTTCTACGCGTGGCGAGATGGCGGCTGCCCCATACTCGGCTTTAGGGTGTCCTACCGAAGAGCTGGATCTGAACATTGGATCAAGGTCCACTAACTGTCCTCAATGCAATTAACAATAAATCACTAAATGTATAGGGTTCTACCTACAACACAATTATGACTTTACAAAGGACGTTTTTTGCCATCCATATTAGAGTTGAATTATTTTCGTAGGTTGGCGATGGACTGAGTTCAGCAAGTCACGTAGTGGGGGAACTATCGCCAGCCACATGGTACGAACTGGCGGTGGAAGCGTTCAGCGATGCGGGCTTGGAGCGAGTCACGCTGACTGCTGACACACATACTCTTGCTGGAGGTAAGCATTGAAAAACTATTATGTAAGAAAGTAGGTTTTGCTTTGAACATCGTAGTTTTAAAATATGACTGATGAATTATGATTTACTGCACTAGGCTTTATAAACGATACTATACCTACTAATTCGAACTGTACGGCAGTTTCAAACTTTGAATTTATGATATGCATAGACACAGGTAGAAAAACTGCCCACTATATCTTATGAAGAAGACAATGTATGTAACTCAAAGACTTCGGCGTTCTTCGTTAGTTCTTTTTTTTGGCGTTTTTTCCGCTACTTCTTCTCGCCAGCTAAAGACTAGCATGTGATTGAGGGCAGGCATTTAGCGGGACAGTCTTATGTCTGTCTGTCTTGTGTTTGGACGTTCATAAAGTACTAATTCCGTATAATTTGAATGAATGACTTTAAACTTTTCCATATCTAAATCCGTAGGTCGCATCCCTCCAATAAAGCCATCTTCCCCTCTGTCGGGCGCGTCCCGGCCCGCGTCACTGCGCACGGTGCTGGTGTCTTGCGTCGCGAGTGGCGTCGTCATCGTCGTCACGCTAGCTGCTATAGTCTGTCTAGTGCATGGGAAGAAGAAGTAAGTAGCAACAACCTATTGAAACGATGTACAATCACAAATATAACTAATGGTAGTACGTACACCCATAAGGTCCGAGTGAAATAACTTCGAAACTCTTAATAAACCCTCGCATTGTACAGTCGACGAAATTAATATTTAATCAATTCGACATTTGCCGTGTCATAGCCATGTTAACAAAGACAGCGTCGATATTGTGACTATACAATTTAAAAGATGGTATTCAATTTTCTTAACAATTTTTTTCTGTATCTTTACTTATCATTACATTCCACTTTTGCTAAGGGATGGTAGGTTTCAGAAAATGCATGAAACAAAAGTAAGTTAGTTGTTCATATCATAATGATTTGTACTTATAATAACCCCTTTTGGGAGGTAACACACAAGGTGAATTTATAATAACTGGGTATTTTTCTAATGGGATACATAGATAAAGGTGTAAAAATGCACTAGCAATTAGCCAGTGAAAAATAGATCAGGGACTACTCGTGCGATTCCTGTTAGAAAAACCCAATAATACTGCATGACCCATGACTTCATATCTATATCTATCTACATTTCAGATTCTTCTGCATCTCAAGCGACCATTACATGAGGGATGACAAGAGGCTTAGTGAAAGCAATGAAGCAGAGAGGGAGAAGCTTCGAGAAGGACAGAAGCTGTACTCGTCATCATCTATCAATGGGAATGAAAAGTCTAATGACGACTCCTCAGGTTGGCTTTTACTAACATACTAAATAACATTTTTGTTAATATTTCTTTATGAGAAAAACGATTAAAAAAAGTTAAATTACTACACAATAGTAATTAATTATGCAATTTTTATAATTGCTCTTATATTTTTAATTGCTATAAGAAACTCCTATTGAAAAATCTAAAAATTATGCCCTAACCCTATTGAACCAATACAGGACCAATGCAGCCAATTGTTTTTTTTTTTTTCATTTTTCTGTCTCCCGGTCTGGACCTGTCAATTGTTCGGAATTACAACCTATGGAATTTTTAAGGGCAAAAACAAATGACCCCAAAAATGAAAGATTAAAATGTAAAATGGGCGGACTTCTCTGCAAATGTCCGTCATTTTGTCAGGACTTTTCTATAGAAATGGCTGCCTAATAAACTCAAAATTACCTTTTACCTTCAGCGGAGTTGTATGAAATAAGCCCATACGCGACGTTCGGCGTGTCAGCGGCTCACTCGTTGCAGTTCCGCACGCTCGCGAGGCGGGAAGACGACGCGGCGCCACCGCACCGGCGCCGACATCGCGCCTGTGATCATTACAGATATGGTCAGTTTTGTTAACGTTAAAAATTTGAACTAACATCATTTTCAGCGGTAAAAGTTTTTTTTTTTTTTGACGTTGTTGTTATGTCAAAAAGCATTAGTGATGTGAACGTTTTAACTTATTTAGTACGATTTATGGATTTCATTAGTCGAATAATCAATTTCACAATAATGTATTATTTTGTTTAATTTGATAATAATTTTATTGGAGAAGTATAGTAGTCTATTTACCAAAAGTTAAAATTGCAATGAACTATTCAAAATAGTAACTAGAATACTTTTAAATTTGTGCCAAGCCCTCGCTTGGTTCCGACGTGTGATTGTTGTACCGACAGATGAATCGAGTCTGTCTAAATGCTCGACAGTGGAGGCGCGGCATCGCATGCGTGCTGCCTGCGCCAGCGCGGGGGGAGGCGCCGCGCCCAACAACTGGAGGGACACGCACACCGACTCCGACGATAACAGTGACAGTGCTGCCAATACCACAACTAAGGGTAATAACTGTTATTGGATATTTTTTGCAGATAATCCGTTCAGTACTAACGAAATGGTTAGGAGATGACCACTTAGTGCTGAACATTTTTATTTTTGAGGTACTTTTGTCACTGTATAATTTTTTCATCAGCTTGACTTCACAGATAATGGGAAAGTTACTTAGAAACGAATAGCACTAGCTTAGTCAGTCCCAAACATTATCACTGGTTGAAAATCTGTAAATACCATTTTGCATACAGGTTGTCCAGTAAATAGCACGACATAGTGCAGGGGGTGATTGCGTGGTCATTATTTTGGAAAATTTAGTCTATCTGTAAATCCGAAATATTTTGCGGAACATAAATTGTGTTTTTTATGTAGGTATTGACACAAGCTATCACCCCTTGTACTGTGTCGTACTATTTACACAAAATAGACTTTAGGGACACTCTGTATAACATAATAGCATAACCTAATGGGTCAGATAGGGACATACCATCTATAATGATCTTTGGCCGACCTTACCTATTAGTAAATAAAGTGATCATTGCCGTATTCATTGAGTCTTTCCTCCAGGTTCAGGCACATCCCCTTGCAACAGCGCGTACGGCAGCGGCCGGCGGAGCGCGCGCACGACCAGCAGGTAGAACTCAGGTACCTCCCCCGCTCACTCCTTACCACTCGCCGTTCACCGCTCACCTAATCCATGCACCTCCATTATTGATAGACTTTTTAAATGATTCATTTATATTATTATTTTCTTGAGGTTTTCCCAGTACCGCTGTTTTTGTAGGTAGTTGCTTGCGAGCAAGGGTGTCGCCAGCTTTTGAGCTAGGGGAGGGACAGAAAGATGTGAAAAAAAAAACTGTATTTTGTGTTCAATTTACTACTTACGTACCTACCACTTACATAGTCGACTTATAGACAAAGATTAGAAAAGAACGAGCGAAGCGAGCACGAAATTCGCCGTGAATCGATGCAGATAATATGTAATTTGAAATCAAAATATCCACATGCCCTATTTTTTTTTTGTCTAACGTAATTGCCTATTAAGGCGTCGGGGCAAGGGTCTCCTAATTTATTCCTGCCTCTGTCTATGGGCTTGATCACAAAACTGCGAAGCGACGACGCATCGTAAAAATCTACGGGCTCAAACAGCTACAGTTTCTTCTTCGTTGCGAATTCGCATCGTGCTGATTCGCTGTTTTGTGTACAAGCCCAAAATCGGTTGATCATGCGAAAATTCAATAAGAATGCCAATCCAGATGCAGAAAAAGTAACCTCTGCTTTAAAAGTTTTTTAGAAGGGTTAAAATAGGTACGTACCTACCACGCGCGTTAGGTCAAAGAAAATGTGTACCTAACTTTGTAAAAGTAGTAAGACTACTCTGAGGTTAATTTTTTGCCTTAAAAAATAATGTGAGAGTGTGGTTCTACTGTACGGTACGATTTATGACGTACTTACAAATTCTGTGACAGACAAATTCAGACAGGAAAAGCTGTTACTTTAAAAAATCTTGAGTCTCTAGGGGGGGGGGCGTACGCCACCGCCTGCCTCCCCCCCTCCTCCCCCATGGCGAAGCCCAAGCCTGGGAGCACTTATTTAAATTTTGGTTTAGTTGTTATTTTTTTTATGAATTTATAGTTAATGTTACTGTTATTGAGACTTATTATTCGTTTTTATGTAATTGGGTTATATTTTTTATTAATTTCCATAGCCATTCATTATTTAATTTTGGTAGATAAGCGTCTTCGTAGATTTTTGCGAGCTAGAACTATACCCAACATAAAGCTTACAACAAACCAGCTTTCCTATGAATTGATACTAATGAACATAAATTAATTAAATCATTTGTAGAATTACTAGAACTGAGTTAAGTGTATCTTTTACAGCGGAGGCCCGAACGGGAGCGACGGCCTCTCGGGGAGCTTCGCCCCAGTCCCCGCTGATATATCTTCTTTAATTGACAAGTTAGTAAGATCCTGATCATTAAGTATTGGTATGATGTTCCCCACCAGAACCTTCAATATAGTGTAACCTGAAAGCCTACCTTTTAAAAACCACCAACAACTAACCTCCGGGAATACTTTACTAATTACTTTGATATTTTTTGAGTAAAATATTAACATCTTATTTTTTTGCGCAGATATCAACAAAGAAAAGAACAAGAACGGCGAGAATGTACAATTCACGTGTAACATTAGTGTTTCAAACAATTTTCTAATTGAACAAGTCCATTCACACATTGTGAAATCCAACGTCTAACTATTTAATTATGAAGACATTTTTTCTATAATTGTGCAATTTGAAAAACGTATTGTGTAATAATAGAACAAGAAGCAAACATCTCGTTTGCTGCCAATCGTTTGTAAAAAGGGCTTAATAGGGGTGCGGACTGGGTAAAGAAAACGACATTCTATTTTGTCCGTCGGACAGGCAATAATATTAGACACGTATTTTTTGTTTTATCAAAATATCAAAAAATTACTTAGATATAACTCATTAAAGTTGGAGAGTGGGGGCTCACTACGTCACAATTAGGTATAAAACTTACCTACATGTGACGTCATGCGCCATTTCAACTCAATATATTATCTCCGTAATTTTATGACCACGTGAAAAAAGAAAAAATACGCGTCCAATAGTTTTCAATAAACTACCCGACGGACAAAGAAAAAAAATGTGGTCATCCCCTATTCATGCATGTGATTGCGTCACAAACTGTGACTCCCCATTTACTTAATGTTAAATAAATTATTTATATAATAATATGATTTATTTGAAAGCTGTTAACCTTTGACAGTTTAGATTTTTAAATGGCATCTAATGACTTGTAAATACTAGCAGATGTTAAGTATAATGAGTACTACTCGTTTGCTGTGAGATTTATAGTTGAACAATTAAACATGGAGATTTCGCTGTCCTTAAAGAAACAAGCTAAGCTCTCAATAGTTATATCAATGTGCTTAAAATAATCTCACAGCAAACCTTATAATAATATGAAAATATGTAATATGTGCATCTGCAATTTTTCTAAATTCCTCGATAAATAATTAAATATCTACGCATGGCGTGTAAAATCAGATGCACATTATATATTTTCAAAGTTTAAACGAATACTTAATTTATTTTACTAAATTATGTAGATCTTAAGTAATGTTAATGGCTGTTCCAAACTGCAAAAGATACATATCATTAAAATAGACTGCCAGTATTTAAGTAATTCGTAATTCTTTTTACTATATTGTTGATTATTATAGTTAATAGGTATTAATTATACACTATTGTATAAAAATCTTTCTATATACATGTTGTGTAATAATAAAATTATTGATATTAGTGCGGAGGAAAGAAATAAAGATGTGTGTTGTGGTATGACATTTTATTTTCATTGATTCATCAAACCCAATAGTTATTTCGGTGGTTAATCCAGGTTATGAACTTCGTGCAAAATTTCGTCCTAGTTCCGGCTGGGCGAATTTGGATGAAACTTTGAACATATTATTTACGTGTTTGACCTTCACATTTATAAAATTAGTAGTAAGTATAGTGGAAAAGTCTGTATCCTCTACATTTTACAAATGCAAAAAGTTGAATTACTAAATAGTGGGTATTATTTTGCTATCTGGTGACCTCTTATAACAGTATTGTTGTAATCTTGAACAACTCAACTGAAGTTAGATAAATATATTACTGCTTTGAAATGTCTCGGTAAGCAACTTGCATTTCAGATGTTAGGGTAGGGTGGGATTGTTCGCTGGCAGAATGTCCCGCATGGGACGAGCCGCGCCGTGCCCTCGTGACAGAGGCAGGTGGAGACCTGTCGCTGCCGACCGTTGCTCACGCGATGGTCGACAGCACAGAGTCCTGGGACGCGGTGGTGTCCTTCTGTGAAACCGTCATGTCGCAGAAGGAAGCTGCGGAGAGGGAGAGGGAGGTTTCAAGTTCCTTCCCATCCCGCAGCAGACGCACCGGGCGTTGGCAGAGGGCGGATAACGCCCTCTTCCGGCCCCCCTAAACAGGTTCAGGGGCGACGGATTCGGGGACATCCGTCGCCCCCCATATCACTGGACCCGAGACGATGGCGCGTAGTGTTCCACGCGCGCCTCTCACAGACGTAACGGGGGGAGTACACCTCACTCCCCCCAGGGACGGGGCCCGCACTAGTCGAGCGGGCCGGCACTAGTCCGGGGCAGCGGAAGTCACATTCGTTCCCGCTGCCCCCCGACGCAAGTGCGAGAGGGAACACCGGTGTGGTTTTAGTCAGTACGAGTCTGACAGACCCCTCCGCCCTGCCCAGGGCGGGGGACATCCATCGAGGATTTCCACATCGTCAACAAAAAAAAGAAAAAAAAAAGGGTGGGGTTGTTACAAAAAAATATATTTGACAAAAATATTGTTTTAATCAGCTAGTTTTTGGCATGGAAATAAACTTTAATAATCTCGAGCAACTGCCTATATGACCTCCACAACCCAGTTAGTATTGGATAATACGATACCCCATAGTAAGACTAGTTGTCAGACTGTCGGGCCACTGACAAGACTACCTGTAACGACTGTCAAAGATCTACCAATGCCAGCCGGGACCAACGGCTTAACGTGCTTTGCGAGGCACGGAGTAAACACAGTATGTAATGATGGTCATCCATCCACAGACCAACCTTGGCAAGCGCGGCTTAACCTTGAAGATCGACCCCTGCCGCTGTTATTATTTAGCCACGAGCTCCTCTTCTAGTAATTAACAGCTTATGTCAGAAATAATAAGCAAGCGCTGCGCTGTGCACAATACTCATATTTCTTCAAATCAAATCAAAGTACTAATCTTACCTATTTATTACAGATTTTTTGAAACCCCCGACACAAAAAACCTATAATAAACTAATCCAAGCGTCGGCGTCGTAGCATCGGTGGACCGCTAAGTAGACTGCTTAGCACAAGCACAAAACAAAGCGGATCCCCGACGCTACAATGCTTGGTTATTTGTGTCGGGGGTTTCTTAAACTTTTTGGTGTGTGCTGACATAGGTATGACATTAATTTGATGATATGAATTCTTTGTCTTTATTAACTTGAACTTCCAACCTAACAGACAGAATGTGTTGCAGGGGAGTTTGTTCCGCCACTTCTTCCCAGCTAAAACACTAGGAAGTGGCGAAGGGCGGGCGTTTTGGGGACTATGTCTTGTAATTTTTTGACGTTCCAAAATTGCTGATTATCCGCTTATTTGAATAAATGACACTTTTAATTCCGTTTTTTTTTTAATAAAAATGTGGCGTTAGCGGCGTTGTTGTGATGGGTAAAAAATGTTAAACTCGCGTCAGGTCACTTGTCCTGATCGAAAATTCGTAAGACGGATTGACATTAGGTTACGCAAGAATTTGAACTTTATGACATCTGTCATTGAGTTTGGGTTTCCAAAACTGGATAATTATCTTATGCACAAACAAAAACGGTTCGGTTTCTCTTCTTTGGAGAAACCGTACCCGAACGTACGAGAAACCGTTTTTACGTAATACGTAAGACCGATTGTAGGTAATAGTACTGAAGTGTTAAATTTTTTATGTAATATAAATTGTCATGTTTGTGTAGGATAGCGCAATAACTGAATATTGTATTTTACCACATAAATGATAGTACTTTTATACTGATAATTGCACTTTGTGCAAAATTATTCCTCCATTCTCAAATACCTATCAAAAATGCACAGCGTTAATATTCAGGTTTTCACTTCTGCCGGCGCACTGCGGCGCACCCGGAGTACAACCCGTTTTTTTTATCGTTGTACGTCTGTCATGCTAGCTGTTCCCATTCATTGACATGACAAACTGTCGTCACTGCAAAAAACGTCATTCAATGGGGTTTCATGAACTTTGAAGGCTGTTTTGTTGATTTTTATAATTGTAACTTAATAAAACCTAATTTATTCCGGTCGCGATTTATATTTTAATCAACATAAAACTTGATACCGATCTTAAAATTGCCAGTGGTTTTATGAAACCACGGTAAAAGTGAAACTTTTTTTCACACTAAGTATAGACATTTAACTAAAAATTTTTGGAACAATATTCAATTAAGGGTATAAAACGTATAAAACGAGCGTCACGCGACATGCAACACACAGACGATAAAGTTTGAGACGATGTATTAGAAGTTTCACTTTAAAAAGAATTTCGCGGGCTTCCCTGGCACTTCCACCTTAAGCAGTTATCTAGTAGTAGTAGCAGTTTCAGTTCTTAATCCTAATTTCTATTCCAAATTTATTACTTTCGTTGAACTTGATAGTGTGTCATAATAAAATCAGAATAAAATAATCGACTACGAGTAATCAAACAATCGATTGCGTGGAAAGTGACTAAGTGAACCTCACTATGCTGGCAAGTCTTGCAAAGCAAAGTTGAAAGTACATCACTAGTATCTACTTTGCACGCCTAAGTGTCGTCCGTCGTCAATTCTCCGAGAAATTATTTGTTTTTGTACAAATAAATAGTAATTTTGTCAATGAAAACGTTAAAATCATCGAGAAAAAGTTTATGAAGCAGACATCAATTTCTAGATAATCTAACACAGTCGCAGTAAATCCGCCGTATTTCAATTGTTTTGATGCCGTTCACCTATATTGATTTATCGTATGCCAGTGACCTGTTTTTAGTATTTGTAATGCGTGTGTAACCCATAAATAATTAAAATTATCATTAGAAGCAACAGTAGCCAATTAGAAATGGACCTTTGATGATAACTTGTTTGCAAGAAAGCGTTATGAGGCCGAGGTTCGTGAGAGTATCAGGGGTCCGCGATTTTTCCGTTTAATTTATCTGGTTTTTTTTGGGACGTTCCAAAAGTTTTTGTATCGTTATGGTGTGTATGTTCTACAATGATGACGCCTATTGAGGAGAAGAAAGATGAAAAGGTAAGCAGTGTTCATTTATTCTTTATCCTATTAGCCCTCAATAACAGAAATAGGATTTTGTCCAGGTGTCACTATCGCTTATTTATTTTGATTGAGACTGCAAACGTTGGTACTCCACAGTGATTGGATAATATTGTATATTTTTAAATCTCGGTACATAGAAAAGAAAAAAATCGAGAACACTAACTTACTTGCCAATAAAAATCCACTGCTGGTCAAAAGCCCTTTTCATTTAAAGAAGCAAGGGAATTTGGTAAATATTTTTGTATTTTGTAAACCATGAAAGCTAATCCTTGCACACCTATAATTTATTAAAATAAATAATTATGGGCCAAAAGTATCATAGGATAGTAAAGTATTGGATTGAAACAAAAAGTTGTTATATTAAATTTTAGTTAACATTTTCTGTTTCTGGTATTTTATCACAACAGTTAACTGTATTGCAAGCCATGTATTGTTGTTACCATAAACATGACTGGAATTTCCTGAAAAATAAATTATGTTCAAGTTCACCATCAACTAGGTAGGTGCAAAAATATGTGGAAGGGTCGCTGTAGCTTCATCATAAGTGCATTTTTCAAAAATAAATTAAGTCTTGTCTGCATAGTGGCGAAGAATAGTGAAAGTAAAGTTTACACCGTTTCACAAGGACCTCTAACAGATGTGTAAACAATGACTAATAATGTTTGTCTGCCAAAAATATTCAATAATGGAGTATTAATTACCTACCTTGTTTGAACAGATAATGATAGATTAATTTTATGTGTGCTTTTGTTCTAAGCTGGGTAGTACAAATTAGCATTGAAATCATCCTATTGTTTTTTCTATTATTGCATACCCAAGTAGGCTGCTGCAAATATAATTTGGCAAAATGGGGTATGATTGGTTCCACCAACACCAAGTGTGAGTGATGCTCTCCGGATCAAATGATGCCCTACTGGATTGTCCCAGGTGTCCGTTTACCTGAATAATGGCTCTGACCTTGCATTAAACGTGGCCACCTTCTGGGCCCTAACTGTATATTTGGAATTAAAACTGGTAAGAAGATCCATGTGGCAAAGTTTCTTTAAATTCCATTTGTTAGGGTGTGAAAACGAACCAGAGAGAGTCACAGTTACTTCCAAATTTTATATAATATTAGTATAGGTCTATACTAATATTATATAAATTTGGAAGTAACTGTGACTCTCTCTGGTTCGTTTAAACAAAATTCACCTTGGATGTATAGTGATTAAGCACACAGAAATAATACTAGGCTGATCTTTCTTTTTCTGTAATCCCTTCATTGAGATCCGGTAACATACATAAGTAGACGTTTTTGCCCTAATGCATAATACAAACTAACAGCTCACCACTTTTCAGATTCGCACAGGCATGGTGCAGGTCTCGGATGGCAAGTCCCGTCCGAGGCCAGCGCGGCTGGTGCTCACAATGGATGCGGTGACCGTACAGCGAGAGGCCCCAGTGCCTGTTCAGCCAACAAAGGACAAGAATGTGCCTCATGCTAGGGTGAGTAACCTTTTGAAGATTTATGATTCAATAAGAGTGAGAAGCTATGTTAGAAACTTTAGGCACATCGCCAAGTACATTGTTTATGTCGTCTGAAGGCCATACAATTATGTCCTAGTTTTGGCTAGTAATATCACACTTAAAAATTATCATTTAAAGCTTTTCTTCGGGGTTAGATTGCACTTTCATACCGAAATGAAGAAAATTATAATTTGTGTTTACTACTCTTAATTGTAATTAATACTGCTTTGTCATAATTTTTTCGACATTTAAGTGTATGCTAAAGTACTAATAAACAATGTTTATAAATAATCATCAAGGCAGGCGGTAATGAATTAACTGTATTGAAATCTGCAACATATGATATAATTAAGTAGGATGAAAATTATTATTTGTGTTGTTATATTGTTTGACTATTACCCAGTTACAGTTTTGTGGAGGTCAGATAGGCAGTCGCTTCATGTAAAATACTGAAGGAAGTAAGCCAACCCCAAGATACTTTGGGAAAAGGCTAGGCAGATGAAGATGATAAATATTGTTTGCTTGAACTGGACCAACTTAATTGATTTTGTTTCTGCTAATTTTCATTACTTATTAAAAAAATTCTGAACATAAGCCCCAACACAGGCTTTTTTTATTCATTATATTGATGGTCGGCCAATATTGATGGCAATAATAACACCCATAATTATACAGGTAGTGGTAGGCGATAAAAATCTAGTTCTGTTTTCATGTCAGCACTTAAAATATTTTTAATTGAAATGGCGTTACGTTCGTGACTCTTTTCGATTTCCCGCACTTTTACGTAGCTTTATTTCATGCCTAGTTTGCATAAATCCTATTCATTAACCTTGTATGTCGGAAAAAAATTGATAGTATACCTACCCTACCCTTTTGCATTCTTGTCTACTATTAACAGTCCACAATGCTAAACTAGCCTGTTTAAACAAATGAAAAAATATGGTTTTTCAGACACGTGAATAAAGTTCACGGCCACGTATGTAGGTGTTTCCACTATGTTTGGATTAGTCTCGTAAAACACTCGCTATTTTTAAATTAATGCAGGAATTACGTGTGTGAATAGATTGAAAGATCATGATTGATTGATACGAATTCGTTAATGGCTAGCAGACCACATGAAAAGTCAGTGTATACAACTTTCACAATATTATTAGCTATTTATGTGCCTGGATTATCGCAGATATTGAATGAACGCGAAATATATTATCGCTTCATAGAGACAATAGTCATGCCATCTCTTTGCCGGCATAAAACTATCAACAATAGGTGCTGCAACTAGGTCATTTCCGACATAATTCAACGGAACTATTCCCGATATTAACCTCTCGGAAGTTTTCAATGGGTACTTCAATGTTTCATGAAAGTTCGGGCTTACAGTCAGGGAGCATTTTCGTAATATCTGCCAGACTATGAACTGTACAACTTCGTATATATGTTCGCGCTAGGATAGCGATGAATGCATTTACATCTTGATTATAATGCTCTTACGTCACACATATTGACATAGCGTAGTTACGGATGTAGAATATTTACAAACTGCTTTCGCTTGGTTACATCACACAATTTCAATAAGTCTATTGTCTGCCTGCAGAAAATGTGTGTGTTTTTTTCTAGTTGAAATTCTCGAAAATCAGTCAAAAAGTTTACTTTTAATAAATTTCTCTAACACCCAAGAAATCTTGTGTAAATATTATGTCAAAGGATACTTGCAGAGCCGTGGGCATTTTCCCATAACAATCCAAACATAAATCCACGCAGATATGATTTTTGCATGAAGCAGGGAGCAAGCTAATGGGCGGTAGTTGTGAATTATTAAACGCACAATGAAACATTTAGTGCAGGTAGCCCTGTGGACTGTGCCATCTCACGGTTGCTAAGCCGCGAGATGTGGATTTAAAACCCGGAGTGTGTTTAAATTTTCCCATTGTTAAGATAATTAGCTTTTCGCCACTCGTGTGTGCTTTTCGCCATTCGTTACTCTTTGCCGGATTAAAAATAACAAAAGTAATTTATTATTTTAATCTGGATTAACTGCTCTGTGTCTCCGCTGCGAAACTCATCAAAATTGTACTTCGTGATACGAGTTACTAATATTTTCATCAACAAACCCACACGTGCAGAATAAATTAGTGTCCGTAGTATGTAGGTTGTTATTTTGTCAAGCATTGACGCCATCGCGCGGACTATTAACTGATCGATATTCATAATCATACGCCTACACAGTTTCGATACCAACATGCAAATCAACTAAATCCAATTAACTTCTGGACGTTAAAGAAATCTGATTCCTCAAAGGCTTCAATAACTACCAGTAAATTGCGAAAATATTCCCTTACCTCTCTGTCTCGTAGTTGCGAACGTGCCCAAACAGACAGGCTTCTTGCAAATGATTGGAGTGCCCTTATGACGACCCACTGTCCATGAATTGGGATAGCTCAGGTCTGCCTCATATCACTTTTGGATGCAAATCGTAATACGGTTCTAAATGAGGGTACATGGAGCGCTATAAATACCTGTCAAAATGCTGAGGTATTGTTTCCATTTAGACGGCTAAGGGTCGAGACACCGCATCCACTTCAGCCTGCGGCTACTGTTCACCATATTTGTTTCTGATTCACGGTATTATTTCCAGGAGCGCATGGTTCAAATCACGCGGCAGAAGGTCGGTGGTCTTGGGCTCAGCATAAAGGGTGGTTCGGAACACAAGCTGCCCATCCTCATCTCCAAGATATACAAGGACCAGGCTGCTGATCAGACTGGTCAACTATTTGTTGGAGATGCTGTCATCAAAGGTAAGACCTGGAAATTGCTTGTTATTCCACACTTCGTCTTTTCTAACACGAACTTTGAGAATGCCGGCTCAGTTTTCCTTTGACTGACGTCGAGTTCGGGGTTGATATTTTTTTTACAGAAAGGTTACATTATTATTAGCACACACGCAAAGTTTCAATATGCGGAAACGCGCGGTTTTTGAGAAAAAAAATATTGATAATTAATTATTTTTGCATTATTTAGGTCAATCCCTACCACAGATTATATAGAATTCTGGCCATTGAATGTATTTTTCTGAGAACATAGCAAATTTGGTTGCAAGAGCGAGCGAAGCGAGCTCTGGACTTGGGGCACCCCGACTTGGACAGGTTAGGTTCGAAGGGGATGGCGGGGTCTAGTGAGCGAGCGGAGTGAGCGAACTAAGACCCCGACATCCCCTTTGTGTTAGGTTACTTTAAACCATGCAGGCAGAAATAGGAGCCCCGCGTAGCGGGGCTCCGTCGACTACGCTTTTTAGGCGAATACAATATGTTTTGAGGTTAGGTTACATTAATTGGTTTTTCTCAAGAACGTTGCATTATCTTTTCACGGGAGTGGTGCCAGAGGGGAAGTGGTACACCCCTCCACACCCTCCCGCCCCCTCCGCCTGCCAAACGATACTAGATTTTACCCAAACATTTCCTCAAAATAAAAAATTTAAAAAATCTCTAAAAGGGGGGCGCGTCGCAACTTTTCCTTTTAAGGGGTGGTTGTACCCCTCCCCCCCTCTCCTCCCACTCCCCTCCCTCCCTTCAATTCGACGTCAGTCAAAGGAAAGTCGTACCAGAATGCCTGATACCATACCAGAGGATGGCTAAAGTGTGTCTGACTGCCCAGGGTCATAATCTGCATAGTCTTTAGTCTTTTTCTGACAACACTGCGGGGTCGGATTCCAGTCTATTCGGATGCAGTACTTTAAATGGCGGGACTGCCTATCTGAGCTCTACAACTCATTTGCTGGGTAACATGATTACCCTTGGTAAGACAGGTTGTTGGACTTTCGGGTTTTTGATTGTAACTTCCCAAGCATCGCTTTTTGTGAAGGCTGATTTTATACACTACCTACTTAGATTATTTGCTATATGCACTATGAACTTAAACTTACGCAAACCGTAGGCAAAAAGTAAATAAATATTGATTTGTTTTCGTCTCGAGAAAGATACAGGCGTCGTATTCTAGCCGATCCGTACGACGACGGTTTAGAGTAAATAAAAATAGGAATAGGTACTCTCATCTCATACGTTTACGATACAAGTAGGCGTAGTTTATTTTCGTTTCCTTTGCTTTGCTTTAAGATAGTTTACGTTCGTACTCTATTTATTTGTCTTAATATAATCAAATTAGTAAGATCTTGAGAAATAAAATAAAATATCTTGTGAATAAAATACACGAGTGGTTCACAGTAATAGATTTCCGAAAATAAATAAAAATACTTACTTATTTTATTATTGATTCGGGTCGAGAATCATTAGAATGGTTCCCTCCTTGAATTTGACGAGGATTCAGAACAACACCTTGTATTATTTCATTAACATAAATGCCCTTCGTCTCCGGTAATTAGGTATTGTCGTTAATAGTTCGTTGCCAAGCTCGAATTAGTACAAATATCAACAGGTACTTACCCATCGGCAAGGCTGATTGGGTTAACCGTTCTCTGAGGTTTGCACGGCTAAATCCCTCGACACCGAGTATAGGTTGATACTGTTTATACAAGCTCGCTTGAACTTTAGTGGCCCAATCGCGGCTTAACCCTTGAAAGTAGGCTATGTCCCAAAACAATATTTTTTTATGAGAATGGTTTGGTCATGTTGAGAGGATGAATAAAAGGCGACTAAGAAAAGGTACAAGACAGATGTGAGTTGTAATCCAGGAAGGGGACGCCTTAGAAGAAAATACACTGACGTTATTGGTGATGTTCTTCAGAACAACGTGTAACGTGGAGGAAGCAAAAAGAGTGTGTCAGAATCGTAGCAGGTGGCGTTCTGTTGTTTCTGCTCATGTATAACTGTACAGCGTCAGAAAATGAATATTAACTATCCTGGCTGGCTAGCCGAAATCATCATTGTATCCCACCGTGCTAAATAAAACTGCACAGCATAGCAATGTATCCTTCATCCTAACAGCAATAGATTACAGTTAATTCTTCGAATTAGTTGCTGCCCAGTCTCATACAATTGCTTAACAAGTCACAATTACCTACTCGATGCAAATTGTCCGTCTGTTGTGCCGTTCATTAAAGACAATCAAGAAACCCTGGGGATCTAGGATCGTTTTTAGACGTAAAGTAAGCTTGATGGATTGACAGAGTGACATTGGTAATCGGATTTCACTGGCTGCCAGTTTCTTGATATTGTTATTTACTTATCTGTCTGATCATGATTGATAGGAATATTGATTAGTTTTGGGTTGAGAAATATAGACCAGTTTGTAGAAAATGATGACATGACTTGTCCTCGTCTTTCCATTATTCATCATCTCGGTGGCCACCGCTTTAAAATACAATTTAAGTAATCTTGGGTAAGCCATAAGATTAACCGATAAGAATCTAAAGACCTCTTTAGTTCGCTAGTTGACTGCGTGAGTTGCGAAATTCTCAGTGTACAGGGATTAGATAAAATCGGGAATCACGTAAAGGATAGTTAAGTTATGGGGCTGTTTGCATTCAAATTATGACTAACATGTTTAGATTCAATACTATTGCTATTATTTACTTTCCGACAGCGGTGAGTCATCGTTACTTGTCGTTAACCAATATTTATTTACTAGACGCGTAACTTCGGATTTTTTTGGCGCCACAAAGATCTATTCGTAGACGCGTCACTGCTATGCAAATGTAATTACTAATTACGGCCATCAAACAGCTGGGCTATGAATACGAACGACCGAGTTATGTCTAATAATCACAAACGTAATAGAAACAGTTATATTACGTTCTCGTACGGTCTCGTACTTGTGCAGTCTTCTTTTAGAATACTTATAAGCCGTTTATTAATCAGTCAATGACTGGCTCGTTGGTCTAGTTACCGCAAGCGCTGCTGCCGAACACGAGGTCTTGAGTTCGATTTGGAGAACGGGCAAATTTTATTAGATTACGTCATCAGGAATTTTTCAGTAACAGTCATGATTTGTGCTACGTTTATGGCAATATAAATTCGCATCTTATGACATAGGACTATTGACGTTACAATAACTGGCGAAATGGCAATCGGACAGATGTACATTCTCTCGTAACCCCTTGAGGATTAATGGTGTGATGATATTATGTGTGTTGTGTTTAATCAATCGCGACGATAGATCTGGAGCAAAGATGATTACACAGAAGCGACGCCGTTGTGCAAGAGTGAAATATAATAACTGGGATCAAACGGTCGGGCTATAAATACGAACACGCTAAGTATGTGGAACAATAATAATTACGAGACACGATTACTTACGTACTTATTGTTCCTGTGTACGATATGGATAGTGAAATGTGTGCTCTTTTGTTCATATGCGTAAAATTCAAACTCAAAGCATTTATTTCAATTAGACCAAAACAAGCACTTTTGAAAAAAAAAAAAACTAAATAAGCCCGAAGCTACAGGCAACACACAAGGCATAATAACTTGTGAAAGTACTGTAGTTGCCCATTCCAAAGCTCATGGCTATTTCCAAGGCTCAAACTCAGAATACCAAATTCTCAATAAGTATACCTACGAGATTCTCAAAATACCTGATTATCTAAATACCATCAACGCAATATACCAGAAGTACAGTTAAATGAAAAATTGTTTCAGGAAAATAAGTTTAATATGAAAAATAAAGAAGTCCTAAAACTGGTTGTGAGCAATCGGATCCCGTGGCCTCTAAAGTTTCAACCCCAAACTGGCTCGTAAATATAGTTATCGCAAAGGTGACTTAAATGTACGCCGTTTGAGATTCTCTGCTGCCGCAGCGGCAGCACCAGCACAGCACGATGAGGTTGGAACATGTGATGGCGCAATAGTATCGACACAATGTTCCATCCGGTTTTTTGGGAAGTCATTGAGTTCTAAAACAGCGGGAAGGACGACGGCGACAAGAGCTCGTCTGAAGATGTCGTTTTAGTTCTACTTACCTACCCAGTACCTTAAACTAATGCTAGCCTAGTAGCTTTACATTTGACTATTTTAAAGTAATCCTCTAATTGTCTCGAACGATCACTAAGATCGAGGTCATTATCATATCAAGAAAACTTTTCTTCTGGACTATACAAATCACAAAATTACTCAGCGTGACCAGCTGAGTTCCCGCGGGTCCCGTCTGTGCAGGATCAGTTGACTAAGGAGCCAAATATTTTGATTTCGACTGTTCGAAATCTGATATATTGAGAATCTGGTGTTTAGATAATCTGGTATTTTGAGAATCTGGTATTCTGCGATTGAGCCATTGCCAAAACTTCAGTTGTAGCGATTACTTCCAATTTTTTCTCGCTTGTCTCTGGAACTATTTTACATAAATTGCACTTTATTCCAGTGAACGGAGAGTACATAACGGCGTGCAAGCACGACGACGCGGTGAACATACTGCGGAATGCGGGCGATATAGTGGTGCTCACTGTCAAACACTACAGGGCCGCCACTCCTTTTTTACAGAAGCAGGGTGAGTGTGTCATACTTTCTATAGTACACCAGGTAGCAGGACCCAGTCCGATCCATCTTAATTGCAATTTTATTTAAGTCCGACCTTATACAAGATGTTGGTTTGCATCCTCGTCAAATTCAGAAGGTTGTCAAAAAAGACATAAATAATCAATTAAAATTACGGTACCTAACTTGTTAATTATTAATATCCGCTGATTTTTTGGTTGTTTAAGTTTGTCAGTATTTCAGAATAACCCCCTTAACGTGGTTAAGGGAATAAGAAATTATCGAATAAACGTTTGAGATTGTTTGTATGTGTGAAAGCGCGGTTATAGGGCGAAGATCAGACGGGCCGCGTTTAAATCACAAGTGGTTCACACTTTCCGATTTACGTAAATAATAATTTAAAAAAAAATACCTATCCATTTTATTATTGATTCGGGACGAGAATCATTAAGAGGAGTATTACAAAAAAACGCGAGATTGCATGGTTTCCTCGATGAAATTGGATATCTTCCTTTAGTTGCATGAAATAACAATTACGTGTTACAAATAGTTCGTTTTCTCTACTACAATAAGCTCAGAGTGAATTTTAGATAACTTATTTACTTATTGAGTAATAATCATTCTCCCGATGCATGTTTTGGCAAAAACTCACGGAGACATGATTTGGGAGCTCTAATTTGTAGATTCTATTGAATATTGAACATCAATTTTTTTTTATTTATGTCCCTAATATCCTATACTTTAATAATCACAGAATAAATTTTCGTTATATGCCTTTCATGTAAGGAAAAAAAAATTGTACACAATTCAATTATAGACCAAAAAGGCTTCGAAACAAGCCTCAATATCTCCGAAGTTCTACATCATTTTGAAGTAAAATTTACACCAAAATTATCATCAACTTTTGCTTAAATTACACTATTTTTTTTACTTTTTAAATGGCTACTATATTTTTTTAATTAATTAAATAAAACTACCATATATTTCACTGCGCCGGCCATCTGCGATCAGTATTGCGCGAGCGCTTGTCGAGGTCGGATCTATGTCAGTTCATTTCGCGCGCTGCTCGTGTCGATGCTATCGTGGTGTGCGTTGAGTGCCGTATAAATGTTGCTTGTGTGTGCGTGCTAGCGTATCGTCAACTACGAGTACTACGACCGCAGCTCTTGATCGTTGTAAGTATTAACTTTCGTATAGTATAATATTTCAATTAGTATAAATTTTGTACGTTATTATTTATACCAGATAGTTAACTCATCATAGTTATTTTGATTTTAGCTGAAATATACACATGCTTTTGAAAGTGTTTTTTTGTGCTTTCACTTACATAATTAAATAACATCTTATTTCAAAGTAGAGACGACAGAGACGAGACGAAGACGTAGTTTCACGAGAAAAACGCTTTAATTTTTTTCTTAGTGCATTACTCTTTATTAGTCGTGCCTGTTTTACCATGCCTACTTATTTTATTTTTTAGAATCTGGAACACCAGTTTGAGAAGCGAAGAAAAAGAAGCCAAAACTGCCCGTAGTTTGGTGAAGCGAACCAAACGCAGCCGCAAGTGCATTAATTTTGGTCAAAAGATTATGGTAGCCTATATCAGCGCCCAGATATGAGCGCAGAAGATTATGAGAATGGATAAACTCTATTTCTGAAAAATCGTCAAGATCAATGTGCAAATCGTCACGAAATAGAACGAGCTACTATTTTACAAGCTTAAAGCGCTTTGTGGCTGGAGTTACGTCGATGCATTGTTACGGCATCAACATTTCCAAAAATATGTAAAAGACGGCCTAACCATAATTCTGCTCCTATTGTTAAAACTATTTTATATAGTTATAATCTAGATAATGTCTCATCCATCAACCATGGTAGAGACAACGAACCTGTAGCACTAGCCCAATTGAGCAAAACAAGAAAATATTATAATAGGAAAATGTGATCTACCTTTGACACGGTCGGAACAAAAAAACTTAAACGTTTTAAATTTTGACGACCAATTTTGGATTTTGAATATGTTACCCAAGTTACAAGCTTTTTATGAAAAGCTCGATCAATGCCGTTGCGGCAAATATTTTTCTAATCTAAAAATATGGTAATTGACTGTACCGAATAAAAAAAATTGTTTAACATTTGTATGATTTATTTATTAAAACAGGTTGCAACCGTACTATTTATTTATTTAAACACACAAAATATATAAGACAGACATATTTGTTTGTCAAATATCGTTATAGAATGCGATGGTATAAAGGTATTGTTTATTTTTTCGAGCACACCTGAATGCTTGTGTTTCATGTGGTCGGCTTTTACTTTCTAGTAATCATCATTAGTAAATGCGCTCGTATACATTGTTTTACACTTGAGACAGACACCTGAAATCATAAATACTAGAGTGAACAATTAGCGCTAATTAACTGTCCGTAAACCTTTATGGTTTGCGCGCAGGTAGTAGTGATTCCTGGACCTGGGTTGTAAAACACGTGCGTTCGTTTTTGACCGCGTTAGGAAAGTGATATCCAAGATGACTTGAACGAATTTTTTGATTATTACGAACAGCGCTGATTATAATATTCTCTCTCTTTAAAAATAGCTCACAAAAGTACTTTCATATTATTGTCTATATTACCATTTTTCCATTCCTGTGCTACTGATAAAGTTTAACAATCGATTACTGCGTAACAATTAAAATATTATGTACACATACGTCAACATTATGAATCTTAAATAATTCAAAATATATCAAAATAAATTAATTCCATCTTTTGGAAACTTGTACAACGGAAGATCAAGATCGTTTAGTCGGAATACTTGCAGTAAAATGGTGCGAGCGAGAGAATAGAATGAAAGAAAGTGTTGCTCGCGTAAGTCGCCGCCCGCTCGGTGCGTAAAATACCTAAATTACCGTAAAGCCAAAATGTAAGAGGGCTCTTAACATAGACACCTCCTTGAATTTGACGAGGATGCAAAACAACACCTTGTATAGTTAGCAAAGGCGTACGGAATCACCCACTTTCTTCTGCCACTTTTCTCTGATCTTTGCCTCTCTTATCCATCCGTTTTACGCCATTTTAACGATATTGTCAAACCAATGCGCTTCTTGGACGGCCCTGGTTTCTTAGGCCAAACCTTGGCCACACATTCGTTCAGCGTTCATATTCTAGGTTTTTAGTAGTTCTTCGAACGAGCTTCTTTACGTGGAGTTTGAACTAAAGAATAAATGACGTCTACCAATAATTGTTAGGTCTACCAATAATTGTTATTTAAGTGTAGTTTTAGTCACATGAAGGGGTTTTTTCTACAGCAGTTCCTTAAATATGATGTTATTTATCGTTTTCAGCGGACGGTGCATCAGATACGGACAGCAGTACTGGCGACGACCACCCTTCTCTTCACAATAAGACTGTAGACGCCAACTGTAACACTGAGAAGAACACTGAACAGACTAACGGTGGCTGGCAGGTACGCTCACTACAACTTCTAGACAATCTTAGGTATTCTTGGTTTCGCATGAAGGCTGCCTCAGCTGTAAGATTTTGTAATGTCTTTGGGCTATAGAGCTAGGTCTTTGTTACCGTAAACAAATACGGAAAAAAACATTAAAATCGGTTCATCCGTTCAGGAGCTATGATGCCACAGATAGATACACACTTCAAACCCATTACGTCAGTTAATGTATAATTCCAAATGCGACAGCACCCGCAACGCAGCATCTACGGCAGCATTTCGGTATGATGCTTTAAAACAAGTTCTATCGTGTCGTTCCCAGAACAAGAACGAAGCAAAATTACTGCGTCCGTGTGTGTGTGCCTGTGTGTGTAAGAGTGTGTATAAGAGTGTGTGTGTATAACTGTGAGTGTGTAACTGTGGGTGTGTGTGTGTGTCTGTGTGTGATAACGCTAAAAAGTGTTATTAATCAGTATTTATTGGTCCCACAGAGCGCTTGGACGGACGGTGACGAGAACAGTCGACCTGGCAGTGCGACGGGTTCTGTGCGCGGCTCCCGCCCTCCCTCCGTCGCGTCCGACAAGCCGACCGAGGCCAAGGAGTGGCTCGACGTCATTTCAGGTATGCGACGATTCGAAGTCGACACTTTATTAACGTCAAAGTCTTAACAGAGCATAAAAAAAGATTTCATTGATATCATTTTCTCCTGGCTGCTCTTGTACACATATTGACAGGTTACAGTATACTAAATACCTGGGCATCATGATTGACCAACGCCTGTCCTGGCACATGCATACTACTGAACTGCTTATAAAAAGGGTTAGGAAATTAATATGGACTTTTAAAACATTACGACACTTTGCTTCAAAGAATCTTCTGCAGAAGATCTACATATCATTGGTCCAATCGATCCTAACAGTTAGCCATGCTGGGGTGGGGCAACGAAAACTAAATTTTAGAACTCGAGAGGGTGCAGTGCGGTTCCCGACTCAAAGCCTTTACCTAACCTCTGACCTTCTGTCTGTAAGGAGACTTTACCTTCTCCATCTCATCCTGTGAAAACACAAATTCCTTCCGTACGATCCGAAAAAGCCGAGTATGAGAGGCAGAAAAAGGTACTTAGTCGCTCCGTCTGTCCTAGTTAATTCTGTTTTTGCAAAAAGGCAATCGTATGCAAGGCAATCTTCCCACTTATACAACCTGTTAAATAAAGAGCATCAGGCAGACATCTATTCTCTGAAACTCCGTGACTGCAAACTAGCTGCGACTGATTGGATTAAGAATAAAACCTATGACGACATTGAGGCGTTGGTGTCACCGCTTACATAATCTACCTAATAACAGGGCTGCGGTAACGATATCGATAGTGTAGGAAGCTACGCCTGGCTTCTTCTGACCCAAGACATTGTCGAAGAGCTAACCTAAAGGAACCTAAACTTAATCCGAAATGAACCTCACTCAGCGGAAGAATTGTAGAAATATAAGGAAGCACTTCAAAAGGAATAGAAATACTAGAATAAGGCAAAAATATAAGCGATCAGGCGCGAGGCAATTCGGGCGTGCATTCGCCTTCGTAACCGGTAAAGCACTGCCGGCCGCGACCGAGCGATAGCGGATCGACCGAGTCACGACACGGCGGAGGGTGCGCAGACGCACATTGCCAACGCGCCGCGCCAGGGTGCACCTTCACGCGACCATTTAGTGTGCGTCGCCACACACTCAACCCACACCCGCCCACCCACACACACACACAACCAACTCACACACACAAACACACGCACACACACACAGACTCAAAACCCCACTCGCATACACCACACATGTGCGCTCCTTTACGCCTTCATGTTTCGTTTTGTTATAGGCCCTGCGCAGACGACAGACTATCCGTGACGCACTTTTTAGTCTGTGAAAATTGAACCTATGCAATTATATGCAGTAACGCACACGACGCGCAAAAAGTCCGGCGCACAAAAAATCCGTCTAATTCGGGCAGACCGCACCGCGCCGCGGCGCGCCGCTCCGCACAAAAAGTGTGTGAAAACAATTGAACGTTTGCTTCAACGCGCGCTAACGCAGACGGCGCACACTTTAGTCGGCAATCTGCATTTGCTAGGGGTGGACGTAACGCACGCGATCTATTATCATGGCGCCAGAGGTCGATGTAACTATGTTAATTCAAGAAATACAAAACAGACCAGCAATTTATGATACTTCTAAGGCAGAATATCATGATAGACATTTAAAAAGAAAAATAAATAGCAACTCATCAAATGTAGTAACAGACATTGTATAAAATTTGAAAAAAAAAAACGGATATTGTTTCAGAATTGAATGTTTAGTATGGAACTGTCCCTTCAGTAATCTTTCCGAAAGTATAGGATGTACCCAAAAATTCTCTATTTCTTCCTTTTTTTCTGTACTTCATTTACAAAATAATACTTCGTGATCTCTGCACGATTTCCATAGCGTCTACGTCCCTACAGCTCTGCCAACAGAATGATCGAAGATGTGCGTCGTGTGCGTTGAGTCTGTGAAAAATCCGCGACCGACTTTTTGCGCGCCATGCAGACTTTTTGTGCGCCGCAGACTCGATCGCACAAAAAGTGTGCCGTCTGCGCTGCGCCATAATGTCTTTTCTTTTTATATTGTTTTTCAATTGCATACCCTGTTTAATGTTAAGTGGATGAGCGGAGACACCTAACACAAGCATCTCCTTGCTTAAAAGGTGATCTCCAAATCATGTATGTTTAAGAATCATGTAATTGAAATAAACATTTTTTTTTGTTAATTTTTTTACTTATTTATTTTCACCTTTAATAAAAAAGGGCAGTATTCAAAATCTGGCTGTCAAAAAATACTAATTATGGCGTACTGAAATACTAGTGAGAGCGAACACAAAATAATATCGAAAACGGCGACCTAAAAATACGAATTTGAGGCACAAGTTATTAGTCGTTGAAAGAATCCGGCAACTGGGTCTCGAGGTGGTATTGCACAAGTCCGAGGCCAAATACTTTCATGGGCCTCGGAATGCGCCAGTGTCGGTATCCCTACTGACGGTAGGAGCGGGGTTCCCATCGGCGTCGAGTCGACGTTGAAGTTGAAGTAGTGCTGGTCCTCGACAGCCGGTGGAACTTCGTGGAGCATTTCCGACGTTTGGCCCCCAAATTGGAATGGGCCAGGGTTGCGTTCAAGCGGCTCTTGCCCAACCTGGGGGGTCCAAACGCCTCCTGAAGGAGACTTTATGGGGGGGTCGTGCAGTCCATGGCCCTTTACGGGACCCCGGTGTGGGCGCGTTCTTTATGTCTCAGACCTCCGGCACGATCTCATGGTGACATGGAGAGAGCGACTGTCGCAACCCCGTGCAGGGCACGACACAACTGTGGCGATAAGTCCCCTCTTTGAGGAGTGGCCTCTCCAGCCAAGAGAGGCGCCACGGCGCCCTCACCTTCCGCCTGACGCAGGTCTTCACCGGACACGGTTGTTTCGGGAGGTTCCTGCACAGAATCAGGCGGGAGGAAACGCCCGGGTGTCACCACTGCGAGGATGCCCGGAGGACACGGTGGAGCACACCGTGGAGCTCTGCTCCGCCTGGTCTGAGCACCGCCGTGTCCTCGTAGCGGCGATTGGCGGCAATCTCGCGTCCGGCCCTGGTTCATTTCATGGTTCGGAGTGAGAGGGAATGTGAAGCCGTCGCCTCCTTCTGCAAAGCAGTCATGCTAGCGAAGGAAGTGGCGGAACGTGAAAGGAAAAGAGCCACACGTCCCAGCCACCACGGGAGACGCTCCGGGCGTCGGGGGCCTCCCAGTGACGGCCTGTGGATGGTAGAGTATAAGTGAGTAATGGGCTAGCTCACCGTCCGTCCGTCTTATGACGACAAGCCGTGTCCACGGTGCGTTCGTGTTCCACGCGTGCCTCAAGGAGATGTCAGCAAATCAGGGCTGCGGGACAGTTCTAAAGAGATACCGTGGCCCTGGAACACAAAGGGCTAAGAAGGAACATGGATGGGTTTTAGTCAGTACTGTGTGTACATGTCTGACACTCTTCCGCTCCGCCCAGAGCGGGAGGAGTCATTTGATGATTTACCATCCGAAAAAAAAGGCACAAATTATTCAGAACGAACAGCACAAGGGACTACTCACACTTATTCAGCTCCATTCGCGTTTTGCTAAACGATTTTGGTCACACTTATACACAGTTCTGCTTCTCGGCGGAACAGCGGTGAACGCGGCAGAACCGCGCTGAACTCTATCTCTAGCACTCGCATGATAATAACACATTTGTCCTCATTTTATACTTGTTTGCCGCGAAAGCTGAATAGACGCGGAAAGCTGAACGGATGCGTACGCGTCTCCATACATAATCGTTGTTTTCTATGAGCATAAGCTGAATAGAGCTGAATAAGTGTGAGTAGTCCCTAAGTGTGACCAAAATCGTTCAGCAAAACGCGAATGGACCTGATTAAGTGTGAGTAGTCCCTAAATGTGACCAAAATAGTTCAGCAAAACGCGAATGGAGCTGAATAAGTGTGAGTAGTTCCTAAGTGTGACCAAAATCGTTCAGCAAAACGCGAATGGAGCTGAATAAGTGTGAGTACGAAGTGGATGGGGGGTCTAGTGAGCGAGCGAAGTGAGCGAAGTAAGACCCGCACACACTTCGAACCTAACCTGTCCGAGTTGGGTTGTTGAAGGTCCCAGCTCGCTTCGCTCGCTCTTGCATCCTATGTTCTTCTTCTCGAGTCCGCGAGCACAATTTACGACGTCATACGAACGCGCCCAAGTGCACCGAAACTCCCGCGCTGAACACCGTTGTTGTTGTTAACACCGTGATTTTTTTTTCGGCCACTTGGAATTTTGTTGACTTTTACACAGGTGTAACCGAGACGGCACTTTCACTAAGCCAAACTTGTTCTTACACTCACTCTAACCATAAAACATATTGCTATTTTTTCTTGTAAGTAAACATTTTTGTTACAGTTCCTTTGATGATGGGATATGTCACAAGATACGTATTAGGAACGGATAAGCTGCGGCCCGGTGCGTTTGAGGTACGTTTTTTTATATCGTAGGTACCTGTTCAAAATTCTGTTAGTAACAAATACTCTAGCCACAATACAAGACCATGACTTCATCATGCTTAGTAAAAAAATATTATGATATAAGTGTGGTCGTATTTACAACAGTACATAAAAACATCAAACCATCTTAACCTTTTGACCGCCACGTCAAAAAAGAAAAAGCGTGCCCTCAGCGCCAAGCTCCGAATTCATGCTTTTATACCTACAAAATAGTAGTGAGGTCGAAATTATTATAATAATATACCGTTCAATATGTAAACGACAATCAACATAACTTTATTTCAAATCAAATCATTTATTGCATCCATAATGTACATTTAACAGGTGGTCAAATAAGAAATATTAGACACAATTATGGACCCTGTCGGGCACAGCAAGTTTTAAATAAGTAGAGAGAAGAAGAGTGCTTCTCTAATTTTCCTTGTCAAAGAAGAGTAATTATACAATTATCACAATTATTACAATTTTTACAATTACTACTAATGTTACAAATATTACAATTATTTGAATTTCAAATTATTTTATATCCTTGTTATTATTTAATATGTCTGTTTCCTTATTCTATTCATATTATATATTCAAGTCTATCTATTTATTCATTATTTATTTAGATACATTAATAATTAAGTATTATAATATACTTTATTTTTGTTATTTTACATATTAAATGTCTGTTATTCATAATTATGTATTTTTACTGAATTTATCCGTAAAATATTCGTGTAATGAGTAATAGCTTTTTTAAATTAAGTATTGCTTTAATTTATTTAAAAATATACTGGTTTTATTTTGCTGTTTTATTTCTTCTGGTAATTTATTATATATTTTGATTGACATTGCATAACGACTAGATGAGTATAATTTAAGGCGGGAGGGGGCAAATTTAGTATTTTTTTATGGCGCAAAGAATAATTTGTTTGTATGTCTCTCCGTGTGTTATAAGAATCTGGATATTTGCGGGCTAGTTTACATAATTCCAAAATATAAATACCAACTAAGGTGAGAATCTTATGTTTCTGAAAGTAAGACTTACAACTATCTCTTGGTTCAATATTGGTAATTATTCTAACTAGCTTTTTTTGGAGGGTAAACAAGGAGGGAGCATCTGTGCTATTTCCCCATAAGATAATGCCATAGTTAAACCAAGCGTGGGCATATGCGTAGGATGTGACTAGTGCGGTTTGTAGGTTTGTAGTCTTATTGAGTTCGCGAAGAGCATATAAAAACTTTGAAATCTTAGATTTTACTGTCTGTATATGTGTTTTCCAGTTTATATTTGTGTCTATTGTTAAACCTAGGAGAGTGAAATCGTTAACTGTTTCTATTTTATGTTCGTTAAAAGTAAAATCTACATTTATTGTTTTTTTTCTGCCAGGGGTGAAACGCTATTAATTTGGTTTTTGTAAAATTTATTTCGAGATTGTGGTCGCTCATCCATTTTATAATTTTACATGCATCTAAGATACCTATCAAAGTTTTATGGAACGATTTATAGCTCTCATCGACATTTTTATTTGGCTGTATTATATCGTTCCAGTTCAATGTCTTTAGTTGGGATTTGAATTTTTGAATGTTAGTTCTATTAAAAAGCCTTTTATTGGCAAACCAAATGGACTGTTTACTTTGCTGTTCTAGTAGCATGTGTATTATTGTTCCGCAGTGGTCCGAAAAGCCTAATTCTTCTACGGTCGTGTAAATTTTGTTATCATTAAAGTTTGTAAATATTAAATCTAAGCATGTTGATGTGGTTTGTGAGATACGCGTGGGTTCTTTTATTTGTTGTACAAATTTAAACTCTAGCATGAGATCGATCAATTGGTTTGTTTTTGCACTATTTTCTAAGATATTAATGTTAAGATCTCCTCCTATTATGACGTTAAATTTTTGATATTTATTGTTTATATATTGCATTATATGTTTTAGCTGGCTTATAAAAATTACTTCCTCTCTTCTATTCCAGTACAAGGTGACTAATAACAGATTTTGCTTTGGTAGCTTACATGCACATACTTCTATACAATATTCAATAGTCAAATCTCTGATATCACAACACTCTATACATTCTACACTATCCTCTAATATAATACAGACTCCGCCACAACTTTGAAAGCGGCGACAATACGATGCTGCTGTTTTATAGCCACAAAATTGCACAGTTTCTAATTTATCTTTGGTGAGCCAGGTCTCGCTCATGCATATTGCTTTGTAGGTGGGTTGATCGTTGATGAAAGCCTCTAGAAGGTGTTGCTTGTTAAAAATGCTTTGAACATTTTGGAATAAAATTTTAAATTGTTGGTCTGGGGTTTCGAAATGTACGAAATGTGCGATTGTCGCTTTCTTCATTTATATTATGTTGATCTTGGTTCTGTTCATTAATTAATTGTTGGTTGTTATTGCATAATATATCGGATTGCTCCTTCTGTATTATACAATTGTATATTGATTTATATCGATATACCTATGTATTTTTAGGTGAGAAAATATTTTTTTTTGGATTTTATTAGTCACGCCACGATATGTTGGTATATTGATTGATAGTTATTATACACATAATTTTTAATAATTGCCTAATCATTGTAAACTTTTTTCATATAATTGGACGTAAAACAAATACTTTTCAATATTTAAAAAATATTATTTAGTTTTATTATAAAACTAATCACATTAATCACAGCTTCACTTATAATTCACTACTCATATTATAGTTATCCATTATTGATCATGTATACAGTAAACAATAATAATAAGACAGTAAACAGCAAACGAACTACTCTATTCAAAAAATTTCCTCGTTTCACGTCATGGGACTGTCAATCATAGACGACTGTGGCGTTCCCGGCACAGACAATACAACGGTGTGATAGAGATGGGCATTGCAGTCATTACAATCCATCGATAACCTATTAACACTCGACTTTTAAAGAGCGCATAGTTCAGTATTAGAAAATTTTCTTGATTTCTCAAACATAAAAGTTCAATATTAATTATTTGTTTAATATTGCAGAATTAAGAGTAAATCAAATATAACGTAGGTTGCCGTCGAGGTCGATATTCTTGTTATATTGACTGCTGCCTAAATCACTACGTATCCTAGGCGACTGTGGCGTTGAGGGCACTATGTTTTTCGAACTTTTTAACTGGGTTTCTTTTTTGTCATCTTATGTTACTACAGATGAAATCTAATGAAATCAGTTCACTTCAAATAAACTAAGAAGAGTCCAGGTACAATAATTAACGAGGGGAAAAACAAAACAATGCTGTTTACTGACATTTATTTACGTTTAAAATTCTGTCAACCAATCGCGACCGTGGCGTTCTGGGCACATTTTGGTTTGTCGTCTATACACGACTGTGGCGGTCAAAAGGTTAACGTCTCACAAAATCCTGCATTGAGCAAGCAGTTGTCCTTGAAATTACGATATAATACAACAACCCGGCAACAACTCTCAGGCTGTAGCCAGTGGCGGAACTATCATACAAGCCGAAAAGCCCGGCTTGCCTAACAATCAAACACAACAAAAAAGTAAAAAAAACATTCCAAGCAAAAATAAAAATGTATGTAAAAATAATAATAACGTCAAATTTCGCGCGCATTTATCAAGAATTCAAGATGCGCGACGTTGCCAAAAAAATCTAATATCTCCTATACCTACCGGCCGCGAGACTGGCTCGCTCTAACACTAAACAAAAGAAGAGTTCAAGCATAGTTCGCTATGGTCGGACCCTACAGTCAATGTTCGTTCGGATGCTCCCACTCGCACCCAGTGGCTTCTGTATTTGGCTTGTCGGACCTCTCTGTCTTTGCTAGTAAAATGACTCTGTCTTGATAACATTATTAGGTATTTAATTTGAAAAATTGTATGGAGTTAAAAGCTGGGCTTTTCTTTGAATGTGTGCGTGTATGTCAGTGTAAGTTTGAGAGAGTGAATGTGTGTTGGCACCAAGAATGAACGGGCAAGCGGCGCAAAGACCTGCGCGTAGCGCGAATTTCCATAGAAAGTAAAACGATTTCAAAATAGTTCATATTTGTTTTGAGCGATTACTGGTGCATCTTTTTTTTGGGATATTATTTATGTACTTTCTTGTATTTTAAAGTTTTGCGATTAGTTTTTGCTGTAATTAACTTTGTTTTGAAGTGATTCATTTTTGTTTTGAATTCATAAAAGCATTCAAATTGTTTCTTGTGAAGGATTTTAAGTGTGTGAAATCGTTACTGTGCAAGGTAAATGTGTGAGAGTGTCTATGTGCTTTGTTTTGTTGTTTGTCATCTGTTCGTGGTAAAAAAACGAGAATGAAGAATTATGGCTGTTTACGTTGTGAGTAATCTTTACATAGTTTAAAACAAATTCACTTCCCGCCGTCTGTACCTACGCAAGAATGTTGATGCGTTTTTCATTAATATACCTACAGAATGATTCATGAGAAAGGTTATATGTAGTTATAATTTATGCCTGAAAAACATTAAAAATTTCCACCCTAACGAAGTCGCGGGAAGTTACAAATATTTTCAATACTTTAGTAGTTAGAAACCAATTTATTGTTTGTGCGCCATCTATCGGTGTTTTTAAAATTTTGCCAATAGCGACTGTAGAGAGCGAGAGAAATAATGACGAATTGACACGAAGAGTTCAGTTGTTAAATTTAATTCAATAGATGACTCTTATATCATTTACTTGACACGGACTATAAATCAAGATGTTGAAATAGTTGTAATTTTGTGACGAGATATAAAATGCGCAGTATTTTTTTATATTAACCACTGTTTGTATTTTTATATTTAGGCACATTTAAATAATTGGAAAATAAAACAGCTTTGAAAACCAATATCAGAACAGGCAGCGAAACTTATTTTTTACCCCAATATCGTCAGTTGTCTAGTTGGGCTTTGCCCCCGTTTCATTGGAGGCACGCCACTGGCTGTAGCCAGGACACCCGTCCGGTAGGAGGATCCTCCCTTTGCTATGAGAGTGTGCATCTATACACCGTGCTTCATGTGTCACTCGCGTACTGTCGCAGGTGCGCGGCGCGCGGCCGCAGCTGACGTCGGGCGTCATCCACGCGGACGAGCCCGCCGCGCTGTCGCACTGGCTCAAGAGCATCTCCGATAACATCGTGGGACTCACTAACCTGCAGGTCACTACTACCAGCTTCTTTAAGTTAATGCTACGGATCTCAGTTATACCAATCAAACAAGTATAACTACAGTTTAAAGTGTGTAAACATAAATAATATCGTGGGTGAATTCTCTAATAATAGTAGCATATCCACATTTTGAACACGCTCAAATCATGCGCAGGTTCCAACGCAATATTTTTTGAGTAAAGTTATTACAGTTAAAGTTAATTACAGTTATTTTTAGTAAAAAATTACACACGGGTTTTTTTTTTGTTTTTTGCTGTGTATTTTCTACTTTTGGATACGCCGACTTAAGCCTTAAATCGTAACCCGACACTTAAAAGCTAAACTTAGGGCCTGTTTACGGAAACGTGCATGATCCGACTAATCACAGGAGTTTCTTGATGTGGATTTTAACTAATGTGATTGGTCGGTCCTCGCAAATCTTCTCTCCGCTTTGTTGGAAACCGGGCATTAGTTACTTGAGCTGCCGATTTGGCCTGTATATTAAACACAGTCTATCCAGCTTCCACTAGCATATATCTCATTTCCTAATAGAATAAGCTCATGATTGATTCCAGATGAAGTTGTTCAACCGTCACTTCGGCGTGGGCGAGCGCATCGAGTACATGGGCTGGGTGCACGAGGGCGTGGTGCAGGCGCAGCAGCCGTGGCAGACGTACCGCCCCAAGTTCCTGCTGCTCAAGGGAACTGACGTCATGCTGTTCGATGTGCCGCCGGTCAGTACATTAATAGTCTAGCCTCTCATGGAAACGGAACTCGAAACACAGGTTTCCCCTCTGAGAGAGGAAGAAGGTGTAATTCATTATGCAGTCTCGGTGCGGATTCGTAAGTGTCACGTGTATGTCTGCGAATTTGGGTTCTCAGATGCTCTCTTCCGAATTCCTGTCTCATGCAGAATAGTTTCCGCTAAGTGCCGAAGCATTTTGCTCTTATTTTACTGCTGATAGTTGAATAAAAATGTATATTTTGTTGGTTACATTTGTAAATTACTAGCTGCTGCCTGCGACTTCGTTCGCGTGGAAATTTTGTTTTTAATGGGATAAATTAATACGCGGCAAATTCAAACCGTACAAATAAATGAAGTGTCACGCACTTTGTTTACACATATAAACTTTCCTCTTGATCCATTCTCTCTATTGATGAATCGCATCAAAATCCGTTGTGAGTTTTAAAAGATCTAAGTGTACAGACGGCGAGAAGGGACTTTGTTTTTACCATGTAAATATAATGATGATCGTTTGGTTCGTTTCCCAGATGAACATAACCGAGCTAGCGAAGTGCCCGGAGACCCTGAAGGTGTACCAGACGATGTTCCGCACGGTGAAGGAGAGCGAGACGGTGGACTGGCGCCAGCACTGCTTCCTGGTGCAGAGCTCGGCGGCCGGGCCGGCGGGCGCGGGCGCGGCGGGCCCGCGGTACTTCAGCGCCGAGACGCGCCAGGAGCTGCTGCGCGTGGAGGCCGCCTGGACGGCCAACATCGTCAACTCCGTCATCCGGCTCGGGGTCAGTACATACTCTTCTGCTCGTGTTCACGACGGTAAGGCCCTGCTCCAAATCAGGTGAATTCGCCGGGAATTATGTCGCACGTACCTACGTTACGCCTAGAAAGAGCTTGCGCAAAATTTTGCCTTTATACATGCGCTCGCTTTGTAGTTGCCGCGTAAACAGGACACAACCAAGAAGTCTCTAGTATATCAGCTCGCGCGCGAGTCAAGAGCACACCATTTACGCGAGCGACCTTTGATGTTCGTGGATATATTGGCGCTCAGCACCTCGCTAAAACGCTTGTGCAACATAAATAGGCATGGTGACTCATTTTTTTTTATTTGTCTATCGGGTAGATTATTAAAGTGGAGGAGCTCGTGGCTAAATAATAACAGCCGCCCGGGTCGATCTTTAAGGTCAAGCCGTGCTTGCCGAGGTTGGTCCGTGGATGGGTGACCATCATTACATACCGAGTTTCCTCCGTGCCTCGGAAAGCACGTTAAGCCGTTGGTCCCGGCTGTCATTTGTAGATCTTTGACAGTCGTTACGAGTAGTCAGAAGCCAAAAAAAGTCTGACATCCAGTCTTACCAAGGGGTATCGTATTACCCAGTTACTGGGTTGTGGAGGTCAGATAGGCAGTCGCTTCATGTAAAATACTGGTACTCAGCTGCATCCGGTTAGACTGGAAGCCGACCCCAAGAGAGTTTGGGAAAAGGCTAGGCAGATGGATGGGTAGATTATTAAAAAGTATTTGACACGTATTTTTTCTTTTTTCACGTAATCGTAAAATTACGGAGATATTTTGAGTTGAAATGGCGCATGACGTCACGGCTCTGTACATTTTATACCTAGTTGTGACGTAGTGAGCCCCCACTCTCCAACTTTAATGCGTTTTAACTAAGTATTTTTTTGTTAACTTGATAAAACAAAAAATACGTATCTAATATTTTTGTATTACCTGATTGACGGACAAAATAGAATTTCGTTTTCTTTACCCAGTCATCATCCCTATTCGTCCCTTCTGATCAAAATCCTAACTAAGACCGGTCGCGCGAATACGCAATCGCTGCGTTCAAATTATGTTGTACTCATTTGTTTGCCCAACAAAATAGATGCGAAACGAACCGGGTGTAAACAAAACAGTCGCTTTGGACACAGCCTGATAAAATACGATCGTCGCGCGAAAACATGATTGTTTTTTTGTTATTGCGATTGTTTTTCGATTTCACCGAAAAAGCGATCGCGACAGTTAGAACAGAGTGACAATAATCGATATTTCAAAAATCGAGACAATCTTTTTGTATCAAGAGGAATTGAAAAAAAAAACGTGGCAAAATAACGCTTAGTGAACATTTTTATTAAACCTAATAATTATAATGACCCTTATTCAACGACAAAACCATTTACTGCTTGGTGCAGATAAGGGACGATTATAACAATTGAATTACGAAAACCGTTACAAGTGCCTACTACTGAATTTAGTCACAATTAATAGTGTGAATATGAAAATGTTATGTTGCGCATTAACCGCTCCGGCGCACGTACGTCATTTCCGCTCCAGCGCCGAACGTACTGTGTCCGCGCCCTGGCGGCGTATTGCGTCTCGCACGTCCCACGTCCCGCACGTCCCACGTCCCGCACGTCCCACGTCCCGCACGTCCCACGTCCCGCACGTCCCACGTCCCGCTCGGGCGCTGCTACCGCCGACGCCGGGGCGCGCGCGGCTCGGTTCCGTCGCGGCGCTTGGCGGCGTCCTCGAGGCGTCGCTTGAGGTGCGGGTAGGGCGCCAGACACGACAGGAACGACTCGTGGTTCAGGCTGCCACAGACGAGTTCATATTATTATCATCAAGTCGTGGTGCCGTAGGTTAAAATAAAGCCCATTATTATTTTAACTTAAGGCACTACTCACGATACTGATTGCATTAGGGCTATTAATACGTAAATGCAAATCAAAAATATTATTAATGCAGGTATAGAAAACCTTAAAATGTAGTAAGTCATATTGCACAAGGCTTATCATTGCAAATAAACACTCAAAATCTTAAAGCCTAGTAGGTACAGCGCGAAGCGAAAAGTTAACAAACATCAATTAATAATACTAATAACTAATCATTGCGGCCAACGTTACCAGCAAGCGCGCGGCATTTCCTTACAAGTAACAATAACAACAGGCTGAAAGTGGAGGCATGCCGCCCGCCGCGAATCTCTCCGTCCCGCTCCCTCACTAGCACAAATACGATTTCACCGCCGCGCGGGGCTGCTTCCCGAACCAATGTCATAACGCCTGCGCAGGTGTGCTGACGCATGTTATTTATTTATAATTGCTCCCGTGACGTAATCGCCGCACGCGCCTCTTGCAAGACCCCTTGGATATTATATTATATTGGCTTGCAGTGTAATAATTGTAAGCGGACTTATTGTGAATACGATGCCTCGACCGCGTTATGTGCAAGGCTATGTGAACAAGAAATTTAGTAAATACTGTGATTCCATCTTTGTAAATACGCCAAAACAACAGGAAATTAATTTTTCATCCCCCCATCTCGGAAAGAGTGTTTTTGCTCTTCGATATCTGATAGTGCAAAAGCCGTTTTTATCCCCTAGAGGATAGAGTAAATTGAATTTAGAACATCGTGTGCACTAAGTTTGTGAATTCAAAACATCATTAAACCTATTTCCTTCTACCTCCATGGTGCCGAATTGATCATACAACCTTTTTTAATTTGTTAAAAACTCAGACTCGTAACCTTCTTGGTGTCCATTTTTATAATTTGATTTCGCGCGCCATTTTCTTCTCACGTCATATTGTTAAATCCTTAGGTTAAAAACAAGTAACTTGAATACAAGTGAAAAATCTAAAATGAGTGATTCTAGCGACGAGGAAGTTTATTTGACGCCTACAGAATTGGCTGAAATTGTTAATAATGCACACTAGCTAAAGTAGCCAAAACTTTATCAGAAAACGTTTTGCTGGCTATTTTATTGAATTATCCGAGACCAAGAAATCAAGCACAAGTGTATATGTATATAGAATACGTAACGATTGTTGAGAAATATCAAGTCTTTACGCCCGCCCAACACTCCAATCAATCGTTTTTTTCTACAATATCGCACCGGAAAGTGTGTTAGACAGCCTATGGGTGCTAATAAAATTGGCAGTAAATAGCAACATTTCTTGAACTTCTAGAACCCCTATTGTACTATATGTAATACTTACCTATCATAATGTAGTAGTTAATACCTAAACTGAAATAAAAGTACCTATCTTGAGATTGTAAATATTTTTTTTTGCATTTAATCATTTCCTCGCTGAGGTGGGATGAAAAGTTACGTGTTGCACTCGAGTGCAAAGATTTTTGACCTTGTGCTCTTTTGATTCCCTCGCTAACGCTCAGGATTCTAATTATTGAATCACTCGCTGCGCTCGTGATTCAATTTTAGAATCCTTCGCTTGCTCGGTCATCAAAATTGAGCTCGCGGTTAAAAAGCAACTTTGCACTCTTGTATAACAAATAACTATTACCTTATAGGTAAGTAAACATTTTTTTTAATGTATGGTAGTTGACGTAGTATTGACCGTCCTAAACCGGCAAAGTATGAAGGGAAAGTTGAAGAATCAAATCGTTAGGAATTTACTTAAGTCACATGAGTCGGGCTCAAACGGTCTAAGAGTTCACGCACAATGACGCGTAGTGTTGCATTCGCTATCGCGAATATCGCGATGCGCAACTATTTGATACTTTTCATGTCTTAAGGTTTTAGTATAGCTAATAGCAACTCGATGTGACGTTTAGTTGTATGTCATATGTAGATATGTATGTAGCAGGAGGAGTATTTTTTGTAATATTAATCAACACACTAGTTACTAACATTCACAAAACTCACATGTAAATCTCTGTAATCTCGAGCGCAATGATGGTAGCTGTCCTCGTCACGCCCGGTGATAGCAAAGCATTCTCGCCAAAGAATGCGCCGTCTCGAAGATGTGCTACCTGGAATAAGCTTAGTCTACATAGTCCAATTCACATGAAAAAAAATTTTTTCAAAACAATTGGTATATTATTGTTCCTCCTGTTTCTGTAACTGCCATCATTTAACTATTGCATGCGACCTATAAAACTATTCAGTTTCTTTCAAGTAGCATGGCGAAAGCATGTTCTTTCATTGGATTGGGAGAATGTCAAGTGATAATGATCATCTGCGTATGACGTGCGGTAGCATAACGTATGTAACAAACCTCTCTTCCCGTGGCGTCCATAACGGCGACAGTTCCCGACGATATTAGATGAATGGACTCGCCCGGCTTGTTGAACTCCACAACAGTCTGAAAATGACGACAGAATTAATGTAAAATTTTATTCACACACATCTGTATCTTACTAAAAAGAAGATTACTATTACATACCTGGCCAGGCATATACAAGGCTTGCTGTAGAGTGAATATTATCGAGTTGATGAGCGCGGCCGGCAAGTCCTGGAACATGGGCACGTTCATGACGAGGCGCTGGCAGCAGTGCATGTTGATGTCCTGCTTGATTTGCTCGTTGATCGTGTTCAGAATCGCCTCTTCATGGAAGAAGTGATCGTTAAACTTGTAGTTTATAAACAGTCTTATCTTTCTTATCAAATACTTCGGCAATCGCATAAAATGCATGTACTCCTCCAACTCTTTCGATTTCCCAACGAAGCAATACGATTCGTACAGCCTGTATATTGCCAAGCGCATTAATCCAGAACACGTATATGTAAGAAAGAAAAGACCCATGAGCCCCATCATCGACGACAGCATCAACTCTGGCAGGAAGTGTGTGTCTAGAGGCGTGTAGTAACCTGCCCCGATGACCAGGCCGACCACTAAATACAAGTTTGTGATATACTTCTGAAATAATGAACCATCGTTCTGCTGTAATTTTGTAATGTGAAATCGCCCCAACCACGCCATGAAAGCGTCGCTCCTCTCGTACAAATGATAGCACAGTATCGGCACTTGGTAGTGGATGTAGGTCATCCAGTGAAAGAACATTACGAACATCACCAATATTTTGAGTGCCACGTAATTGATGTAAGATAATTGAAACTGACCGATGACGTTCGTCCACTGTTCGGTAAAAGATATACTTCTTAGCAACTTAAATACAAACATGACTGTGTGGGATGGATACATGCAGTCGCTGAAAGGTTCTATTAGTTGTAAAGGTAAACAGCCGATACAATCAAAAATAAAGTTGTTTTTGAGGTAATGTATTGCAATCTTTTTGGGGTGGAGCATGATGATCTTATGTTCGTTATCGAGGTATCCGGTGATGAACTGAGTGCACACGTTGAGAAATGCTAATCCGTCCGTCAATAAGATAAACCAGTCGTGGGGAGGTGGGCCTGGAAACAAAATAAAGTTATCGTTAGTTCGACATAGCATCGTTGTTGTTGTTACATTCCGACGTAAGATGGGGTTAGCGTGATTTGAAGTTCAGGCATCGAAGCGGCCGTCCAGGCCAGTCTAGACAAACGCGGGAGATCTAAACAGTAAGGCGAATTAGAATTAAGGTCTGCTAGGAATAATGAACTTTTTTTTTTTTTTTTATTATAAATAGGCTCGCGTTTGACCACTATCTCACCTGATGGTAAGCGATGATGTGGTCGACGGTGAAGCACGCTTGCTTAGAAGAAACCTATTCACTCTTGACTTGAAGACCCCCAGATTGTAGCTATCAAAAGTCTTCGAGATGTCGAACTTACAAATAATAAAGACTTGCACAGGCATGTAGAGGAAAACGGCAAAGACGAAGAACAGCTGCATGCAGTCCCAGTAGTACTTGATGGGACTGTAGGGGTGCCACACGTAGCAGCGGCGGTGGCGCGCGCGCTCGCCGCGCAGGCGCCGCCCGCTGCGCACGAACTGCGCCGCGCCGCGGTGCCGCGCGCCCGCCAGCACCAGGCGCAGCCACGCGCAGCGCTGCGAACGACACGACCGCTACAAACGACCTTACCGCCATACATTGCAAAGATCAAATTCGTTTGCATCTCAAAATGAAATAAAGACCTTTTTATTAGCGAAGGGTGTACGCGATGACTACGTTTTAATTACAAAATTATGTTGCAGTTATTCGTCTTGTCGAGTAGACGTTAGTTTAGGTTGTTTGAACCCAATAGATGACAACGCTGTTTGCGGATCGGTGGATTCTTTAGGTCATGAAATGAGCAAGTAAAGAGATACTTAAGCGAGTGGGTCATGGTCTGATCAGAAGCACCGCACTCGCCTTGGGTATTGAATGAGTAATTAATGCCCACTTCGTCAAATTATGTTAGCAACAGCCTACCTGGGTACTCAATCGATTGAGACCTTGCCATATCGGTCACCGCAGATCACGCCCGAGAGTGAAATGTTTTAGTTATTGGCTTGTTATTAGAAACAACTAACCTGCTTTTGGAAAAAGTTGGCAGTTGGCGGCACATCAGCACATTTCGGTGGTTGCCATATCGTACAAACATGTTTACCTTGTCCGTGCATTTCATTAGCTATTTTACAAGAATTAATCACTTTTTTTTTATTCTTATTAAATAAATGTAATCTTTTTATTCTAACTCCGCACAATGTCAAGTAAGTGACACATCGATGTTAAAACCAAAGAGTAGAATACTTAGACTAGTTAAAACATTACAAATTCCATATTTCTAAAAAAAGTATCAATGGATAAGAAAAACTTGATATTGATTCTGGTCGAAATACTGCAAAAAGACACACTTATCGACCGAAAGTAATATTGTAGCGGCAGCTAAGGGTCAACTACTACCGAATACCCACTGAGGTATTACTAAAAAGCATTTAGCGTTGACTGCTGATGGCCGGTTTACGGGCAGGCTTATGTCTGCCTGGGTTTGATAAGAAGGGTTTATATATCTGTTTTATGTGAACTGACATGTTAGATAGAAAGAGACGTTCGTAGACATGTGTGATACCCACCCGAATACCAGCAATTAACTTGCATAGTAAATAAAGGATCCGCTCAACAGCGGGAACGTTGTCTGACGACGATGTGTGTTGTTACAGAAGAAGACGTTTACCGTAGTGCACATGGGGCGCGCGGCCGGCCTCACGCTCGACTGGTCGGCGGGCTTCTCGCTCAGCGAGGGCACGCCCGGCGCCAAGCCTGTGTGGGCTTATAGGTAAGCGTGACGTGTTTGAGCGAGATAGCGTATATTGTGTGTAGTATATAGATCTTTTGTCGCGTGGATATAGTCGGTACTATCGTCGCCATCTTGTTTTTGGTATAGAATTTTCAAAGTTTACCAATAGCACTTTCGTACCCAATGTTATTTAAGTGCCAAGCGATTCTTGCAATACTAGACCCATTTGGGTGATCGCATGCATTTTATTTAGCTTTTAGAAACATTTACATGCTTCCGTAACATGTATCGTGCTGCTGCAACAATAGTTCGCCACTTTTCATACTAATGGATAAGGCTTTTCAACAAAATGCAGTGCTCGCGTTTGTATCAAGTGAATCCTTTAATTCCTTTTATTTGTTTTTTTAGGTTTTCTCAGCTCCGAGGATCAAGCGATGACGGAAAATCAAAACTAAAATTACACTTCCAGGACTCTGAGACTAAAGTTATTGAAACTAAGGTAACTGCCATAAGATATGTCTCTGTTTGCTCATAAGTTCCATAGATTCATGTCGATGATTTAGAATCGAGTTAAGGAATTACAATATTGTGTGTTTTAGAATATACAGGGTGTAACGTGGGAAGGGCAGGGTGGAAAGGGTATATACATCCTTAGGGGTGTGCTACAGACCATCAAACTGAACATGTTTCTCATCATAAAACATGTTTTTCAGCAAAAAAAATATCTGCTGCCCCATAGAAAATTACAATACCTATTCGACCCAAATGTATAGGCAGCTGATATTTTTTTTTTTGCTGCAAATTTTTTTTTTGTTGAGAAACATGTTCAGTTTGATGGTCTGTAGCACACCCTTTAGGATGTATATACCCTTTCCGTTACACCCTGTATATTGAACTGATTCTAAATAACTTTTTCAGGAGCTTGAATGTCAAATCCTGCAGAGCTTACTGTTCTGCATGCACGCGTTCCTGACGGCTAAGGTCGCGTCAGTCGACCCCGCTTTCCTCGCGTCCATACAGCAGTCCAATTAGATCTCTAACGCGATATACATAAGGTCGGTTTTTACTTACAACGATATTCGTTACCGAAAGTATCTTAGACAACTTATGGAATGTTCTATTTGAAATCGTTTTTAAACGTGTTATTTGATTGAAATTGCTTTATGAGTGGAATGCATAAACAAGTACGATTTTCAATTGAAATATTCCAAAAGCATTCTAAGTAACAACTTGATTTAGATTGATTGTAGCTAGCATTATGTAGTTACGATTGTTTAACAACCATGCCTTGTATTGCAAGGTGTCTTTGAGTGAAATGGTAATTAGTTACAATATAATAACGCGCTGTGTCAGCGCGATTACAGTCCAGTCCAGTCAATTATTTGACCGACCTAGCGTCACTACCACACAAATCAAAGTTATCTTTGTCATCGTTGCAATAAGGTTGATGTTGTCAGAGGTAAAATGACTGAGACTGGACTGTAAACAGTTTTGTAAACGTTGATAAATAAATGGCATTTGTAGAATATTTATAGAACGGACTCTTGTTTGAAAAAGTATTTGTGCTAAAATGGTTTTAACTTAGTTGAACCTTGATTTTTATATTTTTTCCTTTCTTTCTAAGTAAGAACACAATGAATTATTAGAAGTCCGAAATAAATGAAAACTGAACCGAATATTTAGTTGCCGCGCTCAGTATAATAATATTAATTCTCATTTAGTTAGATGTAATACAATATAAATAATATTTTAGTTAGAGGCCTAACACTTCGAACCCAAACAGCGAATGTTGAAAGACTAAAAAGTAATTGTAACACTGTTGGCTCTTGCAAATCTATTTTTGAATCTTACCTCTATCGTTATAAGGGTGACATTTGTGAGAATGCTCAACATTTTTACAGATTTCGTACCCTCGTCTTCCCTGTACATACCTTCTAGAAGTTTCTATTATTGCTTGGAGTTTTAAAAAAAAACGTCTTTCAGAAGAACTATTTAATTCATTTTATTGTTAATACAATACGCGTTTCGAAACTACTCCATAAGATCTTCAGATCTATTCACCTAAAAGAGGAGAAATAATTACGTTATTTTATCATGTTTCGCTAAATAGGTATGTCCAATTCTCCAATTTTGTTATAGGTGTCTAGTTCTCCAATCTCCTATCACTAAATAAATTCCTTCATGAATCTTATGAGTCCAAAAGTCTATTAATTTAAGGTTGACTATTCCGATCCAAAATACCTTAAAAACTGCATAGATAGAATCACTTTGTTAAATTTTAATATCTATGTTAACAATGACGATCGACAAATAACTATGTATAATTATCTCGCTAACTATATCGTAAAATGTCCTCGTAACACAGATGAACAAATACTGCATATTCTCATAATTATGAAGTATTTGCTGGTACGTAGTAGGCGCCATCATTGTAACAAGAATATTGTCGATCGGCGATTACAAATTAAAATCTATGTAGATAGTATCTATAGTATTATATACACCGTGTAAATCACCTCATCACGAAGCCGTCAACCAAGCACTCTGTACATGAAACTAAGTAACTTTACGCAAAAATTATTGCTGGGAAACGAATTTTTTTTGGGGGTGTCAAATCATGTTTTGTGGTAAAACTCAATGTAACGCACTCAAAACATTGTGCTGATGGACGGATTGAATAGTACGGGGGTCGAGGAGGTGTTAAAAGTAAAAATCTTACATTAAAAATTGTATTTAAAAAAAAAAACTTGTGAAAAAGTTGGAACTTTGACCCCTAATATCTCCGTAACTAGAAGGTTCCCAGGTATGATGTAGAACAAAAAAATGATCGCAATGACAGGGAGAACCAGTGCCTTTCGGCTTCGTTAAGAGGTGTTTTACACCCTTTATATAGTATAATGATATAGTTTCACTCATTTTCCTGTATCAATTTTAAGGGTAGTTATGGAGAAGTCGAAGTAAATCTCAACTTGATTAAATTAGCTATCAACATATTTTCTTTGTGATCGCCTGTCGAATAGTCTAACATCTTTCGACTTCTAACCTGGAGCGGTAATTACCCGTTATACATCTGCTCAAAACATAAGGGTAAATAAGTATAAATCTCATCATAAGTCATCACTTTGTACAAAAGTTTGATTAGTTGACATATAAAGTGAACTAACATAAAATTCCAATAATTCGCCAATTACTCACATCCAAAAATGTAAGTTTTAATTAAAATAATTTTAAAACAAATGTTTTTTGCCGAAAATTGGCCACAACTAAGACCGGCTCTCGCCAATTAGTAGCAGGTTCACTGGTGAACTTCGCCTTAAATAAGGAGGTGGTAAATACGATATTCGAATCGACTAAATACTCATTTTTAGTAATATACTCAACACACCAAAGATTTTTAACGTTTGATCGTTCAATATTGTTAGCGGTAGACATGTGTACGTGATATTTTCTCGAAAGAGGCTATTTAATGACTGAGAATAATGGAAGGCGGACTTTATATTAATTTGATAGATGATAATTGGCATCATCAATCGGCCTTAAAAGCCGAAATCTAGGGGTATTTTAATACATAGGAACGAATTTAATAATATTGGGGAGCCACAGTTCTGATTGGTTCTGACCCACTATTAAATAATCCTTTGGTGGCCACCTCATCTGTTGATATTAATATAACTTCTATGTTAAGTATGTGCGTAGTGGTATAAAATTAGAAATTATAAAAAATATGAAACATTTTAAATTGTTTGAAATTGGTAAACTTTTGCGCTTGCTTCATATCATTAAATTTAAGTAAATGAATTATATCGTCGACACTGATATGTTATCGAAATCATAGATTTTCCTATACAGGGTATTGTTTAGTGGCTGTTTAAGTCTGTATATTTATATTTTTAAATGTCTTAATTAGAAAATTTTATATCACATTTATCTTTAAAACTCTTGATTGAATCTTGAAGTATAACTTCCGTAGAAAAGCTTAATCAGGAATATTAAATTGTAAAATATATTATTTTATGAAATGCTTGTAAAAGTAACTTGTACAGCCACTAACTAATCACCACTGTATATAATTTGTTGAAATAAAATGTTATATTTTATCTGTGAAGCTATTTGCCTTGAGGCTCTATTTAAAAATAGTGTTTACGTAGATTTATGTATTATATTTAGTTGAACATAATTATTTAGTAAATAATATATATTATTACATTAATTTGTGTAAGAAATCGTCTGGATCGAAGTTTTAAATAATTTCATAGAAATACTAAACTGTAACTTTAATATAGTGTTCGAATGACATACCTCGTTTTTGTAAACGAGAGAAAGATGCCTAGTGCTAAGTGGTTTCTTTGAGAGTTTCTTCATCCAAAAACATTTTAATTCACGGCTCAGGGTATACGTGCAAGCTTAGAATCGGCTAGTCTTCGTTAGTCGACAATAATATGTACTGACTAGACTGATATTTGAAGGGATAAATATCGACAATTACGTGGTCAACTCTGTATGATATCGATAAGCGACACGTCGATAGTAAGTAGGCTAATATAAAACCTCATGTCCCAAGTAGGGATGTGGTGTAGACAGAATTAAGCCACTCGGTAACCGCCAGACCATTTCTTATTAAAACACTTATAAGCTGAGATCTATAAACCCTACTTAGATCCTCCTTTGAATTGGACATGTTCCCGTCTCTATTTAGCATTTGTAGTCTGACAGTTGTGCGACAGTGACAGACCAAAAGTACATCCTAAGTAATGTTTATAGATCTCGGCCTAAAATGGTTTGACTTTGTTTAAAATACTTATGAAGTAATTGTTGACGTAGGTGTTCTGCTAATTGTTTCATTTGTACATTGTATAGTTGTTTGTATAAAGCCTTATGTACTGTCAATTTGTACTAACGTCGATTGTAATAATTACGGAGGTAGGCGAATGTTTAATTAGGACTATATCTTTCACATGCTCTTATTTCCTTACTTAGTTCATAGCGATTTGACGACTATTTTACTTTTATTTGCAGTAGTAAAGTATTTAGGGCTATGTTAACTTAAGGGAGACGTGAAAATGATTTATGGAGCTCCCTTTAGTAATATATTAAACTTTGCATTTGACATTTAAAGTTGTTTTTCATTGTTAACAAGGTGTGTGACAGATATGGACCAATTTTGTATGTATGTAAACAGTATTTTCACGATAAAATAACTCCAGACGAATATTCTATTTATTTTATTTTTACATTATCATAATAAGTAGTACATTCACGTATTTGTTTTGTGAATAAATACAATTAATGTCGGACATTACGTGAAGTAGCGGAATTATTCGGTAATCGAATGTTTTAAAAGGCGATAACGCTTACGCCATCGCACGTGCGAGTGTGTGTGCATGATTATGTGCGTGCGTGCGTGTTTGTGTGCGTACGAGCGTGCGTACTTATATATTATGTGTATTATATTATACTGAATATATTATACATAACGTGATTTGTCATAATACTCCTCTATTGAGACTGTAAGTTAACTTTAATTTTCATAATTTGAGGCTTTTTCGACTTTAATTTAGTATATTTTTATTTTATAATTTAAATTGTTATCTCTTTTGTTTACAGCTACATTGTGTATCCTTATAATATATTTTAATGTAATTATTGCATATTTAAATGCTCAGGACACGTATCATGGTAAATCTTCATGAATCTCGTCTGTGTTTAACATCATCACAATATTTATAAATGTAAAATATTCCAAATATTAAATTCGATTAATTATTATATTAATTTAAAGCATGAGCGTTTTTTTATATTTTACAATCTGTCTGCTCATTCCTTTCCTTGTAAAATCGTGTGTAATTGTAATTACTGTAACAGATCAATCGATTAGTCAATTTAGAGAAAATACTCAAGACTGAACTTGGATGTTGTGCGAACTCTTTTATTTGAACTCATGCTTCATACGAGGACCGTTTTGTTAGTGTCCACTTTTATAAGAGAGAAAAATTTAAGTTGATCAAGGTAAAATAAATAGAGTTTTTTTTTCTACACTACAGACCTTGCGTAACGTCCTATGAATTACCACAATGCGCAATACAAAACCTTGGCTCATCCTTTTATTTTGTATGAGTTACGCTTCCTGAAGATGGATTATATTTTACGTCCTGAGAAAGAAAGTCAATTCGAAAGTCAATCAATAAATGTAACAAAGTTATTTATAAACAAGAAACTAATTAAGTAAGTAAAATAAACCATAATGAATCAATAACGTTTATCAGTGCGCCTTCAAAACGATCCTCGATGTGTCAACTTTTTAGTTTAGATATGAATTGTCGAATGTAGCAGTATTTAACAAGTTACGTATAATTAGTTCAAGTAAATTAATGAAATCTAGGCTGAGGTTTATTAAGCAAACTTATTAATGAAACAAGACGAATCTCTTTTTCTTGTTATCATGCATATTTTCCGTTAAATGCAAAATATTTAGTAAACGAATTGTATTGCGTAAATAAACCTCAGTCTACAAAGTAATGTTGGCGTAGAGTTTGATAATTCTCGGTTATAACGAAGACCCACCGATGTAACTATCAATTGGGCCATATTATCGTCTACTGTCACCAGTGTTGGGAAAGCCGAATGTCGCTCTAGAGAACCACAACATTAGTAATAATATAACAATACTCCCCAACACTAGCTGACAATTGTTATCGAGTTAAATGACTTGGGGCGCCACCATCGTTACTATCAAAACGACTGTTTATCAAAATTTTGACATAAAAGCGAACTTAGGATAAAAAATAGTTACAGTCCACACTTTTGCTTCTCATGTTCGCATAGAAGGGTCAAGCCATGGTGGCGCCATCGATATCGTCACCTGACTCAATAACCGCCTGCATAATAATATATAAAGGAAATGTACCACGTCTAATTAGGTAGAGGCTAATGCCTAGTTATTTATACCTATTGTTGATTAATGTAACTATATTGTATCCATTAGTAAAATATTAATTCAATTACTACTGTAGTTTCAATTTTATTCGCTTGAAGTAGTTGAGAACCTTTTACTAGTTAATAACTTACATTCCTCTGTCATAAAGTGAAACACAGATCTGTCCTAACTGCTTGACCACGACACGCGTGTCGGGACAGCTACACGGAGAAAACAAATTAAAGTAATGCGACTTTTAACGCGACTGTTCTTAAGCGAAAGAAACAAATAAAGCGCGAGTTTTCGTTGGCGCAAACCGAACAGGACATCATCTGCCTAGCCTTTTCCCAAACTCTCTTGGGGTCGGCTTCCAGTCTAACCGGATGCAATTTTACATGAAGCGACTGCCTATCTGACCTCCACAACCCAGTAACTGGGTAATACGATACCCCTTGGTAAGACTGGATGTCAGACTTTTTTTTGGCTTCTGACTACTCGTAACGACTGTCAAAGATCTACAAATGACAGCCGGGACCAACGGCTTAACGTGCTTTCCGAGGCACGGAGGAAACTCGGTATGTAATGATGGTCACCCATCCACGGACCAACCTCGGCAAGCACGGCTTAACCTTAAAGATCGACCCGGGCGGCTGTTATTATTTAGCCACGAGCTCCTCAATCCGCAAGCAAACCGAACAGGACAAAATAACGAAAAATTTCCTTGATGCTTATACCAATGTAAAGCCTTTTTCAATGGAATGCCTTTTTTAAAGGAAAAAATAAAACACTTTATTTATTATAATATTTAATACAAGCTTGAGGAACAAAGTAAAGCTACACAAGGGGGTTACAAGCGGCACGCTCGGCTCGCCACAGAGACAAACTAACGACGCAATACTAAATGTTCTGTACGAGGTGAACTTAAGTAAGTTTTACCATCTTAATATAATATGAATTTGTGCGAGGAATCACTTAAAAATGGTTTAGTAAAGATTTTTGTAATGCAATTTTTTTGCAGACTATTGGTAAAGGTAGATAGCTCTGCAAAGTTAATTTTGTAATTTGAGAAGTCAACAGATCTGCATAATATTATTACCAAGTTCTCTGACGGTCTGCCACTTTTCACCCTTATGTCCTTAGGCATAAGGTTGAAAAGTGGTCGAACATCGGTAAACTCGGAAGTACTATGTCGTAGAAAATATTGACTTATTCTCAGACGTGATAAAATTTTATAAATATAATTGTAATAAAACGTCACTTAAGTATTTTAACCCATAAAAAAAAAATACCTAACTGAAAACCTCATTTACAATAACAAAGCAATATGACAACAAAAGTCCTCAAAGTCTTTGCATCACCAATATCTTTCCCAAACAATTGACATAAACTCTGCAAAACTACTAATTAACACTAAATATATCAAGCACATAAGTTTGCAGGATCGTATAAAACAGGAATCACACATAGCTTTGAAAGCAACACCTTCCTAGCACACATAACATCGATATAGTAAACATGTACGATATATTCCACAGATATGAGCTTGTATATAAACGGAAATTTTCTAAAATAGTGGCTTTATAGTACAGAGTAATTTGTGCGTATCTATTACGTGTCTACACAATTATATAATCATTAGATTGTAGTAATAAAGGGACAAATAGTTCTTACTTCAAATAATTGGGGTCAAAAAGAGTGCGTATATAAATCCACATTATATGGAGGAGGTACCACACAATGGGATATCTCACTTCCAATTTTTTGGAATTTTAAATTTTGGAGAGATTAATAAAAAAAATATGCAATTTTAACAAGTGTTCAAAACGTTACCATTTAAAAAAATATTTGTTTATTAATATTTATCATATACTCAAATGTGCCCAGCATAGTCCCAATTATTACTCTAATCTAATTTCTTAATGACAAATATCTAAACTACGAAGGTTGATTCATTAGTCTAGATGTTGGGAAAATACAAAAGTTCGATAAATCAACAAACTAGGCTACGGAGTTGATATCCGATGAAATATTGTCTCATCACTTTTATTGTCTTTCACACTTTCCATAAATCTCTTAGCAGTCCAGAAATTATGCAATTGAATAAAACTTTTATACATTGCTTCTGTGATTAATTTTGGTTAAGTTGTCTTGCATTTTCGTTTTCCTTTGTCGTATTTTATATTACTACGAGACACTGATGTTTAAATTTTTGAACGTGCTCTCTCAAGGTCGCGTATAAACCGTTAACTCTGAGAAGAGGGAGCTCCCACATCCTTTATGGAAGGATACATAATATTTGTAGAGTTAGTGAGCAAGACAACACTGTTATTGTCCACGAAACAACGCGACTATTTTTTGACGCGGTAGGGCAAATGTCACGATTTAAATCTTCGACAGAGCATCTTTGTACCTGTTGCTATTTTTATTTGCAGATACTAACATGCTCAAATTAAGATACGTAGTATATTATGTATGTAATTGAGATTAATTGATATTTTTGCGCATACAATACTCGTTGGCAAGAAATTGACAATATCTAAACTTTCGTACTTACATAGGTATAAAAATATCTAAAGATTTCAACAGAGTAGAAATGAGTCTCAAATAAAATTATCTTAGCACACTATCAAAAAAGTAAGCTCCCATACCAATTTATAATTTAAAATGATAACAATGTAGGACCAGCCCAGATAGTTTCTGAAAAAAAACATATTATAACCACTTTAAAATTTTGTAGATGTTTCCTAGTAGGTATGGATTTTCATAGTACCTCATTACATGTACCTAAGTAGGTATACTTCGTCTTATTTTATTGATAATGTGCTAACATTAGTTGTTACTAGAAAATAACAAGTATACAAGCTAGTGTACAATATATATTAGTTAGTAAAGAAACACTCATTAATATCTAATAAATATTTTTCTACAACGATCAACATTCAATAGGGGCCAGTGCGAGCACTGGACAGTGACGTCGTACTAGTGACGTAAACACCACTAAAAATTTAATACACAACCGTTATTTTAGCCTGAAATGTGTGGCTTCGATGAAAATCATGTAGGATTAAGGAATTGTTGACAAAACAATCGACTAAAGCAATGTAAGTCAAGTTCCAAGCTTGATGTTGTTCACGGATATTTAGTGGTTAGGTCTTCACTTTATTCCACCTAATTTTAAGCAACGGTAATGAACAATTTTTCACAATTTTCTTCTTACACTATTTCATAAATTCCGTCATTATTTCTATGAAAACTTAACCACTATGTAACCACCAGTAGAAATTTAGAATAATATATATTTTTGTTATTTATCAAAATATTTATTGTCGATAATTACCTACTATAGTCACTATTTCTTTACAAATACGTATGTATCTAATAATTTATTAACTATGGTTTGGAGTCAAACCTGCTGACTCGGAGAAGATATGCTTTGAACACGACACGACAATTTAGTCTACCATAGATTTTATTTACCAACAGCAATTATAATCTACAACAGTATACAATATACGCGATACATGTTCATTTAAACATGTAAAACTACGTTCATATAAACATTAAGAGCTGAACATGCATATTCCACACATGTTCTATATAAAGCCAAATACCAATGCATTTTTGTTTATTTATAATTCTTTAACGAACTTAGTTTCGTTTGAGACACATCTCTATAAATTAAGCTTCGCTACTACAGAAGTAACTTGGACAGACTAATACAAAGGAAAAGTGCTCGCCTGTTCAAATTATATTGAAAATAGAGTCGCTCCATCCCAATTGTTAAGATTGGTGTGAATCAATACGATGGTACCTACCATTCATTCCAACTGGACTACATTTAAAAATGAGACAATTTTTTTGGTAATTTTGTAGTAGGTACATTATTGTTTTGTCACTCTTAGGTACTCGGTTTTTGAATAAGTTATTTTCGTTCATAAATAATAAATTTTACTCTGTCCCTTATCAGCCTTCGTACTTCAACGATACCGTAACGTCCACCGAGTTCACCCAAACAATATTCATAAAAAGAGAAGAATATTTTAGTGGCAAAAAAATATGAATAGAAAATCGCAATCATAAAGGCGAGTATAAAATAAACTTAGCAAATGTACTGAGTACTATAATGCAGAGTTCGTAATGCAGAGATCACAAGTATCATAAGATGTCACAGAACACTAAAGCATGGCCCTAAAATACTAATTTATTTTATTATACCTAACCTAACTTACTATCTTATACATCTAGGTTTTATGAAAACGAGAACAGATGAAATATTTTGTCATTTTGAACAATTTTGATTCTTATCTCTTCATTCTGTTCTCGTTTTCAAAATATTTTAATTCAGTCACTACATAGAAAAAGATAAGTTCATAAAAATGATCGACATGATTATTTCTTTCAAATTATATTTGATAGATTTGACATAAAATGAGTTAATCTTTTTTATCATGATATTAACAAAACTGATAATATAAATATGTGATATAGTAATTTTATGTATTTATATAATTTTTACTCTAGTAACACTAGTAGAAAGCTCGAGTTGAGAAGGAGACTCATAAGAAGTCAACAACCATACTTCCATGTAAACGTAGAATATATATATTTAGTGCGATGTGAACGAGAACTGTGGCAATTGACGACACATATGCCATTTTTTAGACCGAAAGTTGAGGCTAGTGTAGGCCATCGACTATTTTGTGAAGTAATGTAGAATAACTTAATTATTTAGATAAACTGCAGTTTTACTGTACATAGATGTTAATAGTCACAAGTATTCACTTTTATGTGTACCTTTTAGATTTCAAAGATTTTTATTTCACTTTTATCATGTAAGTCAACAAATTACTGTAGTAAAACCATTCTGTTCACATCGCTCAAATTTTTAATTCATTCTATACTTACATAAATACACCTATGTTATTTTGAGCATAGCTTTGTGCTATAACCACGTCTTGTTAGAGACCGCTTAAGATCGCAGAACATCTAGAGACGACAAATAAAAAAATTACCCATGTAAAAGGAACTAAGTATATTTTTATCCTAAAATATTTACCACAACTACATCTACTATATCTAATAATATGATGTCTTAAAATCTATTAAAGCTATTTCTCTAATTTAATTACAAGTTCCATTAATTTCAAGGTTTTAAAAAATGACACACTACCTATGTACTTATAGAAATAATACGGAAACAGAAGTATCTAAATTGTATATTAACAAAGCTTACACTACGTATGTTAGTAAATATATTGTCAAAAATTGTTATTGTCAAATTTCATGTCTGAATCCTACTTAGATGAAACGCGTTATCTTCCACTTGGAACTTTGCCATAAAACAAAAGTATTTAGTCAATGTATTTATATACCTACTTTTCTATAATATTATGTAAAATCATTTTATTGTCATTCAATTTAATTTTTAAATATTCTTCTTTTCTTTACGATTTTATCGCATAAAAACTCGGTGTTTATAATTTATTGTCTTGAGAAAGAATTTTAGAACAGCATAGATTAACACCTATTTTTATTAAACACTTGTTGTCTATATTTTTTTAACCTGCATCCATGTGAATGGGATTTAATTTTATTCTATAAAAGCACTTTCCCCTAAACTACTAACATCAAACATCAAACAAACATACACTTTATTTCTATAGATGTACCACCTTATTTGTAACACGTGGTCAAACTGTGCCAAAGTGCCGTCCATCTGGTGTAACGGACTCATGGCCACGTATTACAAACAAAGATTTTCCGCACTAGTTACTAACACAGAATAGAAAAAAAAACATAAGGAATACATTATTATAAACAATCACCCTAAAAGTCTGCTAAAGCTTTGAGAACACTACATTACTTATAAAAGCAGCTTACACATAAAATTCACATTATTCAAATACATAATTATGTATAATATTAATGATAAATCTATGTCACTGATAATGACTATGACCCCGAGAAAAAGTATCGAGGAGCGCGAGGTGCGCCGTCACCATGTAAAGTCAACTTTCAAGTCACGGGTAAACTTTAATACAATATTGACTTGTTCGCTTCATAATAAATGATTTACTATCACAGCTTCAAATAATGTACATCACACGATATACGAGTGATGTGTGAAAGTATTTAGCCATATTATTGTCATAGTCGAAAGCAATATTTAAGTCAACTCCCCAAGACGTAATATAATTTTTGCGTCTTGTATATATTTATTGTATATATTTAGATTTTCTTGAAAAATTGACTTACCTACTATATTTTACGATTGTATATAATTGTTTTATTATTGTCATTATTTAGTATTTATTGTCATTATAAATATTTATTGTCATAATCTTAGTTCGTTCTGCAAAACGCAGAGTCGTGTATTGTCAAGTTCATTTGACACCACTTAGAATAATAAACTACCTTGTAAACTTTTTGCGCACTTGAATTCGCTACTAAAGTAAACACAATAAATTGAAACACAGTTATTTCATGTTTCCAATATCCTCCAATATATGTATAACGTTTAAAAAATAGTTGTATATCCTGGCTAATTCAATTTTTATAAATATAATTCTTGATTTTTTGTATTCCAAAGTGATGTCATCAGTATATTTGTTCTTATATGTCTTCTGACTTGGCGTCATCGTCGTTGTACTGTGCGATCTGCTGGTGTATCCAGGGGATGAACTTGGGCACGTAGGCGTACACGCCGGGCAGGCGCGGGTGCGCGCACTTGATGCCCCACGACACGATGCCCCCCACGTACCAGCGCATGGGCTCGTCCGGGTCCTTGCACAGCAGGGGCCCGCCTGAGTCGCCCTGGAAATCAACGGAGGCACACATTGTAGCGCATCATTTAATATTAAGATTCGAGAGTCAGTGTCCTAAACAACAGGTAAGCCAAATGTGCCAAAGACTAAGGTTACGTGGGTACGCACTGACAGGTGGTTTGCTTAATAGCGTTGCCTAGAGGCTAGTGAGTCGCTTAGCCAGTAGCGAAGCAAGTCACACTGCGCGCTTGGTTCGTCTTGCTTGTATCGAAGCCACCTTATTCGTAGCTGAAGATTTTAGTTGATTTAATGTTTAGTGGCTCGCCATTGTACTTTAGACGTGACGACTAAGTCAAAGTCGATTAAAAATACTGGATAACTTTGTTTTATTTCATATTTTTAAGGTAAACCTTTCAAAGATTTCGTTTTACCGTTTAAGTTTGACCCATAAATATTGAAGTTGCTACAGTAAATAATAGCTTTACCTAGTCGTAGGTATCTACCTACTTAGTTATCTAGGTAAGTTCCAAATATCACTTTCATCAACGTTAAAACTTCGTTAGATAGGTAGCATGTTTCCGGTAGATAAAACGAAGCTTTTAACATGAAATGTAATAAGGAAAAAGTATTTTTGCTGTCACAAGAAATCAACAGATTACGTTGGAGAAATTGACTTGTTTTCCTCGAACACGAACATTGACTAAAATAAACTCACACAGTGTATTTTAGTCAATCTTCGTGCTACGTTTCGAGATTTGCTGTCTATTAAAGGGTTGTCAATCTTGTGATCATGTTAAAATTGTACTGAAGTAGGTAGGTAAGTTTAAGTTTATGATCTTCGCGAATTCAACAAAGTTTAGATAGACCGTTGTTTTAGAAAAAAACCAAACACCCGCACGAAGCCCTCTAAAATAAAATTTTGTAATACAAACTCATTCCATTCACCTACAGGTATGATATAAAGCTGATATTTAACAAGCCGTGTCAGCAAGTCCTTGGGCTTTGTCCACGCGTCGGGTTGCTCTGAGCCCCTGACCCATCTTACTCATTGTCACGCGACCGAAAGTGCTGACTCGTTACAATTTAATTTTGATCCCGCTTTGACGATGTGTTAAATAATGGTGTGGGTGATAAAAAGTATTATTATATTAGATTATCAAAATATTTTTTCAAAAGATCTACAGATGTGCTCATAACCTTATAATAGGGGTAGACAACTGAAACGCTCCGTAGTTAGCAACGCACTGGTTTATTCGCAACTTGGCAAGTCCGCGCACACGCGCGCCTAGCACAGATACAAAACACTTTTTATGACTGAAAGGACATAAATTAACTTCTCAAAAGAACAATTCATTTAAATTGACTAGAGTTTATTTTCCACAGCCGTTGTTAAACTTAACATGGTTGTTAAAATATTTCTTTCAGTCGCCTTTCTTCCGCAAAGACATGTATTTTCTGCATACATTGAACGAAAACGGGTTTCTAACAAATATTTTCTAAATCGACATCGGGTTCCGGGTGATCTCTTATGTAAGTGGGTGAGCATCCCTATTTTTTTAGGAATTTCAGCTAGATAAACAGTCAGTTTACCAGAGAATCGGAAAACGAAACACTTAGGAATTCTTTTAGACCTTTGGAATATGGCTCAGCAATAAACCTAACCTCTCTTAAAGTACTCAATCAAGTTTTCCCGGAAATCTACTGTAGAAACTCAATTTTCATGTGACGTTTGCGGTAAAAATGTAATCACTTGAACCGAACTCTCAGGACAGGACTAAGAAAAAAATGTAGGTATTAATTGTATCACCGATAATGACTATCAAAAAGTAGAAAATGTATGGGATACACATAAGCTACCACAATGCTTAGATATAACAACCCCGTAGATAGTCGCTGAAGTGTTTGTCGCTTGTCTACAATAACAAGCCCTCCCCTCACGTTGCAGACTTGAAGGCGTGTTAATACAAGTTGAAAGAAAACTATCTAGATGAGTACCTAAGGTCTTATACAAATATTTGTGTGTTTGATGATGATGAAATAGCCTTGCAGACCAAGCCTATTTCACAAGCCACAAACTTTAACATTCCCAAGCGACATTTAAAACTATATAAAATCTCCAACTGGATATTAGCACGCTTCACTGAACCGTTAAAGTGTAGCGTTCATAAAGGAACTCCAATGAATTCGGGCGAGTGGAGTAAATACGAGCTCCTTATTGGACGGCTGAAGTAAAGAGATGTTTATTGTCGTCAGCTCGCAACCTACTCGCTTATTGGATTTACCTATTGGCTGAACAAATATTTTTTTAGGAGTCGTATTAGAATATTTTTTAGTTTTATTGCTTCACTGGCATGTTTTCTTGAGGACTTTATTTGTGTGTCAAGAGCTTTTCGTTAACTTTGAAGACAAATTGCTGAAGCAGAAAAGTTTCATTAGTGTTTTTCTCTAGGTTGATATTTATTTTCTCTAAAGCAAAAAATGTTATTTGCTCGACGTGTCATGGCGCTTGCATGACTAGACTCACGTTCTTGTAAATCCACAGTCTCTACGTGAGATTATTCATGCAAGTTCTGTACTACAAAATGCTTTTATCAATAGTATCTGTGCGCTGCGGAAGCCGTAGTTCTTTCGATATCGTTTTTCATTCATATTGTAAACTTCATTGTGTCCGTATCTTTTTTCGTAATAGAAAACATACATTAACTTTATTTATTTATTTAAGGAAGCATCGTGAAAATGTTCAAGAAAAGAGTTATTTACCGTTTTATACATAAACTTGTTTTATGTTTAAAATGTTACAATGATTAATTTAATCCCTTCTGGATCTTCACTTTTAGAGGCCGTAGAGGTCATCTTTTCTTTATAAGTAGTTAAAGAAAAGAAAAAAAAAAGTTGTAGTTTGATACTAAATATCCGTTTGATACTATTTATAACTTCTGTCAAAAATTAGTCAAGTACAACTTCAACAATCAATATCAGGAATAGGGATGATGACTGGGTAAAGAAAACGAAATTCTATTTTGTCCGTCAATCAGGTAATACAAAAATATTAGATACGTATGTTTTGTTTTATCTAGTTAACAAAAAAATACTTAGTTAAAACGACTAGGTACAACTAGGTATAAAATTTTCTTAAACGTGACGTCATGCGCCATTTCAACTCAAAATATCTCCGTAATTTTACGATTACGTGAAAAATACATGTCAAATTATTTTTAATAATCTACCCGATAGACAAAGAAAAAAAAAATGAGTCACCATCCGTATTGTTCGTCCGTTTTTAATTAAGTTAGTGTTGTTAGTATCTTTTATTTATAGGATTTGAATCAGAAGATTGTACGTAATCTAACCTTATATTATGTTTAAGCAAATCAATAATATTGTATTGATAAGGCCAACAATATGTTAGGACACGTGTCCCGAATTATCTATTCATCTTCACGATCCTCTAACGCTTTTTATTCCATTTAAGTTAGTAAATTTTTGTTATATAATTCGCGAGAGGATTATCAATTCTATATAGGGATCTGTTTGCAATAATATGAGTTCGTTTCATATGGCTTTTTTTAACAGGGATAAGATTTTAAAATAATGTGGATCAGAAGTGAATGTATTTGGTAATTGATTTCAAAATTTACCTGACAGGCATCCTTTCCGCCCTCAGGATAGCCGGCACAAATCATGCCCTCCGTCACGTTAAGATCTCGGTGCTCCAGCCACTGGTTGCACAGGTCCCGGTTGAGGACTGGTACCTCCACCTCGTTCACTGCTGGCTCGTATTCTGATACTGTAGGAAAACAGTCATGATTAATGAATACAGTTCGGTATAGTTATCAATCGGGCATAATTATCAAATTTTAGAACTGAGTTCAGGTTTCTAAAGCGATGCATCAGTCGTTCATGCATGTATGACTATGGTCGATATATACCGTATAGGTGTTTGGGCTTAGTTATCTTGTTCTTACTTTTTGTTTGATACTTACGTACGTACGTTTGAAATGTGCAACAAAATCGAAGTAACAACAACAAATTACATAACGCTTAGCCAAAGGCCGTGCTGAGTAACGTTTATAGATCACGGCCGTAAATGCTAGGTCCTCCTACTAAGTTTACGAAGTAAAAACAAACAGAAGCGTCCGAATTTCGTTTACCAAACTGATTGATACTAAAGCCGCGCAAACACCGCAAACAAATCTTAAAACCTACCTTCTTCAAAATTCAGAACTTGCATTAAGTAAAAGCGGAAAATTCCAACATACGTATTTTTTTGTGAAACCAGATGATTGATGAAAGTTGACAGTATTATTAGGGCAGAGATTGACTCACATTCTTTATCGTCGCGCTTCCCCCAGCCGATGACGGTGCAGAGCGTGCCCGGCTTCAGGACGCGGTTGGCGGGCGGCAGGCACACGGGGGACACCTGCTCGTGGTAGCGGACGCGGACTGATAGCTGGGTGAGGCGAGGGTTCAGGTTAGGTTAGTACGTAAGGACAGAGGTACGGTTCGAAAGTATGTGTAAATATCGGTTCTTTGCCTTTACTTGTTTGGTAATAATTTTATTTTAGAAATTTCGATTAAATATTTGGGTAAACTTTAGTCCGAAGCAGATAATTAGCTTTTAGTGTTGGCGATCAGAGTCGCTTCATGGCAGCGCGATACAGCAACCGACGGAACAGAAACAGATAAAAAATACATAAAGATACAGTAACGTCACAATATCACAAATGCGGACCTAGCTCCATCGTGACATACTTTTCTGTTAGAGACCGATGAAGCCACGTCTACAATCTGTCACTACCAGGATTGGCCGAACTTTTATGTAAGTCGCGAAATCGGTGATTTTTTAAAATTGTTATTTGTCAATTATCAGTAACATGTATTATTAGATCATATCATAGGAACCGAACATTTATACAAGCTGTTATTTTGATATCTCTAGGGTTATATTTGATGACTCTAGGGTTATATTCTGTAGGTAAAAATAATACTAAAACTCCTAGAATAGGTGGTCCAAAAATGCATAGTTTCGGAGATATCATCAATCAAAATTTATGTCAAAAATTATCACCAGTATGACGAATCTTTACTTTTGCGAGGTTGCCAAACTTCGCAGTAGTGTAGTAAAATCATCAAATCAAATCAAATCAGTTTCATTGATAAATACGAGTAATTCTTTTTATTCAAACCAATAATTCATATTTAAAGCTAAGAAAATGCGAAAAAACAAAAAAAAAGCATGATTGAAACATAATAACTTATGCCAGTTTATTCTTTAATATGGTCTCAATCATATCCTAGAGTTATGGGACATCAAAAAAACAGGTTGTATAATGGAACAAATAAGGTAAATATTACAAAAAAGATCTCAAACCTGAAACAAGGCGATATCATTATCGTGAGCGATGCCGGAGTTGTACTGCGGGTGTGGAGCCACGCGCTTGACCTTCACCTTCTGTCCGTAGTAGGCGTGCGAGCGACGCCGCGTGATGCCCAGCTGAATCGTCCAGCCGTTCACGTCCGTATGGCTACAAGGGTTCATGGAATGTAGACAGCACGGGGATGTTTAGGCAGTGGTTACATCAATCTACGTGGAATAGGCTTAAAGTTGTCAAAAACAGCTTTATGTCAATGCGAAAAGTTTGTCACTGTAGCAGACTTTTCAATTTTTGTTTCATGTAGATATTTCAGTCAGGCACAACATGATTCCATTTCGATAAGTGTCGTCACCTTCAATACCAGTAATGCTGTTATATAATTGGTTCGAAGAGCAGAATAATAACCTCGTTGTCATGTCAATTGATCCGACTGTTCTTGTCATTGAGGCGGAAACACACTTACGTGTCGTGGCGTGTCGTGACGCGCCAGAAGCATATCGGTTTCATACATCGTTACGACACGACACGCCATGCAAATATGTCCCTAAATGCCATGCAAATGTATGAAACCGATTTGCTTCTGGCGCGTCACGACACTACGCCACGACACGTAATTATGTTTCCGCCTTTAAGATCAGTCAAACTGGCGCGGACACCGGATACTGGCAGACACTTCTGTAGTATTTGTGCGGAGGTATCCATGTTCGGAGCCGCGTCTATGATTTGTCCGTACTATTTTGATCAAACCTTTACTGTTTTGGCCCTTATAAATCGAGTGCAAGGTTATTTCTCGAACTTCAAGAGGCAATAATTTTGCTTGACGATCTGCCTGGTTTCATCTCGGAAAGAAACGTCATTATACTCACTTCCCAACACAATGCGCTGCCGTCAGCACCCACTGGTCGGCAATGAGCACGCCAGCGCAGTAGAACACCTCCTCAGGTCCTCCGAGGATAGCTGCCAAGAACGGCCAGTCGCCCGGAGACGCCTCCACGCCACCCACGATACGCTTCGTTGCTACGCCTATCGTACGCCGCTTGCCACATTCTGGGGACGAAAGTGCACGGTGAGGTAGGGAAAATTTACAAAACAACATCAATCATGATCCTGTGATCTCCGAAGGGTTAGGCAGAGCTGTATACCTAATAGTAAACCCATATTTTACTATTTATGATTAAATCCCATCCGTGTAATAGGTAGCGATCCTGTCGGCATCAACTGGGCACATCCTGACTCATAAATTCAGATGGAAATATCCAATAACACTGGCAGTCAAACTCTAGTATTTACAAACATTATAAAATCTGCCTATAACATTTGCGACACTGGATTCTTGGGAATAAGTACTCCTTCCTGTTGCTAAGTAGTAAATAATGAGGTTCTAATAGAAAGATACTGTTAAAAAAACTCTGTAAATGATTCAAAAACTTAAGATAAACAAAAGTCTTTAAAACAAAGCACAGTTAAATAAAATTGTGCCCGCTATAATATCTCTGCGAATATTAATCCAAGCCAACAGTTGTGAACACAAAGTTAGCAAGTAAATATTAATTCTATTGTAATTTTTGCTTGTTCGCACAAACGCTGGAAAAGCAAAAATTAAACTTGTAAAGCTGAACTTCTCTATTCAACCCGCTTGACGTCCGGCGCTCTCTAAATTGAAATTTAAGTCAAACCCTTTTACCGAGACTGATAAACAATTTTTTCGACTGTTCAAGTAAGAAGATGAAGCGGATTTATTGGAACGAAGTTCCTTATCGCGCGTTGTGAAAGGGGGCTAGACGGAAAAAAATCTTACGAAAAGTTGTCACGACACTTTTTGCTATAGTAAGCTATTGTAAGCTTTATTTCTTTAAAATAAAGTTGAAATTTCCTTAAGCTACGTACAATTGGGGTGTGTATGTGAGTAAGGATAGATATGATTATTATTTTGAGTGACCGAACTACAAAGTACAAATTCGGTTGTGCAGTTAAGTAAGACGTATTGCTTCGAATTAAGGTGGTTCCGCTGACGATCCCGCCGCCGTTTTTTCAATAGATGGCGTTGTAGTCGCATTTGGGAAATATGAAAGATATTTGGTCTCGCAAATATCTTTGATGGACAATATTCTATTTGCGTAAACTAGCCTTTTGTCTTGATTTTTCCACATATACAGTTTACTTGTTAACTCTTCTCAAACGGAGATTTTCAAGATTCCCCCAAGTCGTCTCCACTTCATATATGTACACACCATGCACACACACACACATGCACACGTAAACGGTTACTTTCTGAACCGCTAGATGGCGTTCTCATCAAAAACGTTTAATTAGGAAAGATGCAGATAGCTTAGATTATCATTATTTTATGACTAAAATGTTTAAAAAAAATAATACGAGATGGGCCACTGCAACGTTTTTATTTTAGTTATTTTTTTTTTACAATAACTACCCATCAATAGTACCTAACATGAAACGGAACGTCGCTTGTCGCGATTTACATATTTAAATGTCAGTGACATAAACATTCAAGTGCGAAAATCTATTCTGTTCTGAACAGTTCTTTCTACAAGGGAATCTTATGTTCTGGTTCTGGAATCTTAAATTAGTTGTGATAAATGTGTTGTGTAAGTGTCATCATCGTCATCATCAGCAGCCTACCGCAGTCCACTGCTGGACATAGGCCTCTTCAATCGCTCGCCACTTAACCCGATTCTCGGCAACTCTCATCCAGTTGCTACCAGCTACCCTGCAAAGATCGTCGCTCCACCGAGCCTGAGGGCGTCCCATCTTACGCTTGTCGATTCGCGGTCTCCACTCAACAACACGTCTACCCCAACGGTCATCGGTTCTACGGCTAATATGGCCGGTCCATTGCCACTTCAGATCACCTCGTTCCGGATGCGATCCTTCAAAGAGACTCCTTATGTTGTGTTTTACACAATTTGTTTGGTTATGTTGTGTTTTACTCTAATTATACAATTAACTATTGTAAGTCATGCTTTTTATTCAAGTAGTATTAGTATTCATTTACCCAAAGTAAAGAGCCTGTCAGGGTTCGAACATACAACCTACAATTCATAAGTCAAGGCCATTTCTACTAAGAGGATATCACTGCCCACCTTTCAACTACATAATACAATAAATTGTTTATAAAAAAACAATCTAAGTCAAGTCATATAGGCACTTATAAGGCAAAAAAATACAATTGATACAAACTCAACGCATTTATTTAAATACCATTTACAGGCAGTTTTGAATCAAAATCAAAATATTTTTATTTCACATAGGCCTACAAGGGCACTTGTAAAACGTCAACAAGAAAGGTGCACGGTTCGTGTTGGTCGTTTCCTATGGAAAAGAACCGGCAAGAAACTCCATGGTTACTCTTTTAAAATCATTTGGTTTTACAATATTTTTTTGGTACAGCGTTAATACGTAAGTATGGGAGGATATCGTAGGCCCGACAATAAGTTCTTGCTTACTACAAAACATAGACCAAGATAAAAAGTTACCAAGGATCTAGGAATCTATAAAGCCCACAATATCAATGTCCACACATTTCAAGGTGTTTCAAAGTGTCAAGGACTCAGGTCTCTAGTTGCACGTTCCAAAAGGGAGGTAGATCTCTATGGACAAGAACGTGCAAGAAACTCCATGGATACTCTTTTTGCAAAAACTATTTGCAAAAAAATTAAAACTGACTTCAAAAAACAATGAAGTGAAAAATAACTTTAGCTTCAGAAGTTGGTTACTTGTTTGTTTGATTCAGTTTTTTTGCCACCAACTTCTGAAGCTAAAGTTATATTACACTTTTTTGAAGTTGTTATGTTCTTTGAAAAAAGTTTTTTATTTATCCATTTAGTTGTATTATCCTATTAAAATTTTTGCTATGAATGTAAATACAATACATGTATTGTTACATTATCATGGTAATATGCTTATCACCAATCAAATGGAAACTAACATACTATGTATAACTAACTGTCGAAATCTGGTTTTACTGTACACATCTGCATACCAAAATGAAAAATCAAAATGTAATAATATGATGAAAATCAATTTATAGAATATTACATTTTGGCCCCAAGAGCATACAATACACGACTTCCTAAAGAAGGAGGTTATCCATTCGACTGTGTTTTTTTTTTATCTTTGGAGATATCCAAATAAATCTGTTGTGACAACATCATAACGTTACAGCGGGATGTAACGTTATGATGTTGTCACAACAGATTTGCTGTCTATTATTGAAGAGTTCTATTGGATATCTCCAAAGATAAAAAAAAACACAGTCGAATGGATAACCTCCTTCTTTAGGAAGTCGGTTAAAAATATACTAAATAGCCACATGGTGCTTATTTACAATGAAATTAGTATACAAAAAAAAACTTTCCAATTGATAACCTCTTTCTTTTAGAAGTTGGTTAAAAATAGGTAAAAGGAATAAAAAATGAAGCATTGACAGATAAATAGGTATAGATATATAAATATGTATAAATAGATAATAGCGCGGGTAGGTGTAAAAAAAAGAACGTATCTCCAATATTGATTTGATATTTTAATTAGAAATACTCAGTTTATTTACTTATTCTTTATAAAATATCAGTGTATAACTTCTGCATAGTGAGTACTCACGTTTGCAGCTCACACATGTGACTAAAGCTATAACTTTCCACCACCTGCCAGCACATCACTTCACTTTCACTGTTTTTTTCACTGTGACCGGTCACAAGGACACCATGTCACAGCTTGATGAGATTGCATTGGTACAGAAAAGCCTTGAGGATAGATTTGTCCGGAAGATGAGCGAACTGGAGGCACAAATTCAGTGCGCAGGACCAGCCAAAGATAATGTGGCGAGGGTAGCTGAGGAGTTTCGGACCTTCAGGGAGCTAATCTTTAGCACTTTAGCATGCTAAGTCTGCTTAGGAGTCAGATCAGCGAGTGTGCCAGACAGGTCGACCAATTGGAGACCTGGCATCGTCGGAAGGCACTGATCTTTCAGGGCATAGCAAAGGTTGAAGGAGAGGTCAGTAGCACAGTGATCCTGGATCTAATTAACAAGAAGCTGGGCCTTTAATCAGTAACCACATCCTCCATAAAGGTCTGCCACAGACTAGGTGCAGCCAAGAAGCATCACCACAGTCCTATTTATTTATTTATTTTAATATGTTACACTGGAACGCCACACTTAGCAATTACACCAATGAAGCACAATAATAACTAAACATATTATAGCTGTTGATCTTCCATCATCATTCGAAAGGCCGCGGGCCGGCAGCGGCAGCTCCAGCATATGGTGGATCACGCTCGCTCACGCAGCGATTTTAGTAAGATTCTTCAACTATGACGACAGGACAGGAAGTAAACATAAAATCTCATCGTTTGAAGAATTGAGTCCGTTGCTGCTGAAGTACCTATCCCAAAGTGCAAACTTCTGGAGATAGCCTGAAAAACAAGTAAAAATAATCGTTAATTTTTGGTAACAAAACTCTTAAATATTATCTTACAAAATTCACGCATTAGATACCTACGTTGCGTAGGATTTACTTACCTTTTAATATGCTATCTTTTGCTGTTTGGTAATGATAACCTTTGATTAGTTTTGGCTCGTAATCATTGTTTTGCTTGACTTTGTTTTTTTTTTATCTTTCTTCCTCACACGACCATGAGATGGATTGTTACATGTCTTGCGTACATTCGTACAATAGTTTACCCTCAACAAGGATGTTTTTGTCATAATTTTTCTTTTTTGAAAACATATTGTTAATGCCATTAAGACATGACTGTCTTTGACATTGACATCGGGTTTTCAAGGATCGGATCATAGTTTTCTCTGTCTACGGCTCACGATAATTTTATGTTTGTTGAGGGCGTAAGGTGCGTTCCGAATGCCACAATTTTATTTTTCTGTACTTTTGTATTTATTTTGGGTTTGTTTTTTTTTCTATTTCATTGTAACTTATTTTCATTCCTTGGTTGGTTCACTGTGTTTTAAAATGATGATGTTAGCTGGCGGGTGGTGCAGATATGCAACCGTCGTACTTGTTTAGCATGTAGTTTATTTTTTTATAGTTATTTTAATTTTACAACTATATTTTTTTTTTTAATATTTTATTCGTATTTATGACCACTATTTTCGATAATGAATCGTTTTTCTCAGCTAACAAATCTACTGCCACTCTTGAAGATAGTTTTTGTTCCATTACAGACACCCTTGGCGATACTTTACGTCAAAACTTTAACCATAGTCTTGACCGACTGTTTAATGTTTGTCACATCAATGCCCAGAGCATTCCCAGCCACTACAATGAGCTTTACGATACTTTTACGAACAATAACGTCCATACCGTCCTCATTTCAGAGACCTGGCTATAACCTGAGCTTGCGTCTACCACTTACTTTCTACCAGGATTCGTTCTCCTACGGAATGATCGAATCGGTAAGAGAGGGGGTGGTGTTGCAATTTACCTTCATGCCGATTTTTCTTTTAAAATTATTGCTACTTCTTCCTCTACTACTAATTTGGCTGAATTACTTTTTTTAGAAGTTTGTGTTATAGGAGCTAAAACTGTTCTTGGAGTTGTGTATTGTCCCCCGTCCCTTGATTACTTCATCGAATTAGAATCGGTCCTAGAATCATTAGGTTCGGAGTGTGCACATCACAGCGTCATGGGGGATTTCAACACCAATCTCCTTGCCCACAACTCCCTCGATCCTGTAAACTCCTACATCTGGTCGAGTCAGTTAGTCTGCATGTCTTGCCTCTCCAACCAACGCATCATAACACTGTCGGGGATGATACTTGGCTCGACTTGATTCTCGCATCTAATCCTTCCCTAGTCGCCTCACATGGTCAACAGGACGCTCCTGGCTTTTCCCATAACAACCTTATTTTCCTGTCTTATGTCCTTAAACCTCCTAAACCCAAACCTACCTTCCAGTACAGGCGTGCCTTTGCGCGGATGAATGCAGAAAAACTCATCGAGCATGCTTCCAATATTGACTGGACGCCCCTGGAGGAAGCCACATCAGTCGATGATAAAGTGAATACTTTTAATGCGGTTGTAGTCAAGTTGTATGACACCCACGCTCCTGTCAGGAAAGTCAAGTTGAAGCGCTCACCTGCCCCATGGATGAACAATGGAGTTCTAATGGCAATGCGACGAAGGGATCGCGCGTTCACGCCCCTTTTCAAAACTGCTCGCAATCGTTGTAATCAGATGGTACGCAACGCTAAACGCAGCCACATTTTTGATAATATCACTTCTGCTTCTCCTGCTGATATTTGGAAATTCCTTGGAATTCTAGGTATCGGCAGAGCGCGGCATTCAGACCTTCCTAAGGCATTTGGTTTGGACGATCTAAATCGCCATTTCTCCACTGTCCCTACTCTTGATAGTCTAACCAAATGTCAAACCATTGACTATCTTGCTGGTCTGACGCGACCCAATATTTCTCCCTTTGTCTTCACCCCAGTCGATCCCGGAGAGATCAAGAAGATAATCCTGTCCATTAAGTCCAAAGCCGTGGGCTATGATAACATCAGTCGTCACATGATTGTGAAAGCTCTTGATCAGCTCCTTCCTGCAATCTCCCATATCGTTAACTTCTCCCTTTACTCCGGTGTTTTCCCTTCTCTATGGCGGAAAGCCCATGTTCGGCCACTCCCTAAAATTCCTAACCCTACTCTTCTCAGCCATTTTCGACCAATTTCCATCCTTCCCTTTTTATCTAAAGTACTCGAGGCCTGTGTTCACAAGCAATTTTCCCACTTCATCTACCACAACTCCCTTATCAGTCCATTGCAATCCGGGTTCAGGCCCGGCCATAGTACCGTATCAGCCCTCCTTAAAGTGACTGACGATATAAGGCGGGGAATGCAAGACACTAAAGTTTCGGTTTTGGTCTTAATTGATTTTTCCAATGCTTTCAATACCGTCAGTCACGAAGTCCTTTTATCCATCCACTCCTATCTGATGGTCTCTCCGGAGGTATTGGAATGGTTTTCTTCCTATCTTCGGGGGCGCCAGCAATCAGTTCTTGCTGGTGACTCTAGCTCCAGCTGGTGTGATCTTGATGCTGGCGTCCCTCAAGGCGGTATTTTATTCTCTATTTTTATAGATCTCATAACTACCGAGCTTCAGTGTGTGTATCATCTTTACGCTTTCGACTTACAGCTTTACTGTCAGGCTAGTGTTGACAGCTTGTCCAGTGCGATCGAGGAGCTAAACCGGGATTTACGTTTTGTCAAAAACTGGTCTGATCGTTTCGGGGTGGCGGTTAACCCAACCAAGTGCCAGGCTATTATTATAGGGAGTCCCCATAGCCTGAGAAGGCTGAATGGCTTAACGGTGCCACCGGTTACCTTTGACGGCACGGTTATTCCGTTTAGCTCTGACGTCAAAGATCTGGGTTTGCATGTTGACACTTGCCTTGACTGGCGTAAGCAGGTCGCGATTGTGAGCAAGAAAGTCACCGGAACATTGCGGTCGCTCTATCGGCTAAAAAATATTCTCCCATCACACCTATAGGTAATGCTTGTACAGTCCCTAATCTTCCCCATAATTGACTATGGTGATGTGTGCTACCGACTTCTTAATAACTGCATTCGATTCGTATTTAATCTTCGTAAGTATGATCACGTCTCCGCACATCGGTCACTTTTAAAATGGTTGCCCATCCGACAACGCAGAGCGTTGAGAGCTTTGACTACCCTATTTTCTCTTCTTAATAAGCCTACTTCTCCTTCTTATGTGACTACTTATTTTCAATATTTATGCTCTGCGCACAGTAAGAATCTTCGTTCCTCCAATAATCGTCTTCTACGTTGTCCTTCTCACCGCTCTCTTTTCTCAAGTCGTCTTTCTTTGTCCAGGCTGTCTTCCTTTGGAATGCGCTCCCTCTGAACATCAGGTTGGCCAACAGTCGGTTCACATTTAAAGTTAAAGCTCGCGAACACTTACTTAAGAAGCTGGCAGATTCATCTCTTAATTAAATTGTTGTTAGTTTGTCTCTCTCTTTACTTATTGTACATATATATGTATGTATTTATGTATGTATCGTTATATTTTATTTGTAAATGTTCTCTAACCATTTGTTATGCTGCACCTACTATGTTTTCTCTCTGCATCACCCTAAGGTAGACTGGTAAAAAATGCCTAAGGCATTAAGTCCGCCTTTGTACAGTGTTTTTATACTTGTGCATAAAGTTTTAATAAATAATAAATAAATAAATAAATTATGTGATAGATATTTACAAACTGATTCAAGATCAAAGAACAAAATCGGTTGGAGTGTGGGCGCTATGGCGATGGCGCGAGGACTTATAAAAAAAATGCATTTTTTTTTGGTTTTTCGTACACCATCTCATAGTTTTCTACTACAGCAACAGTTTCTTTCCAGAAAAGATTTTCATCTGAGCTACCATTTTGGAAATATAGAGCGTTTTGTAAAACAAGAAAAAAATTAAAAAACTCCTAACTCGGAAACGGTGCGTCGGAGGGCCATGCCTCTCTGAACCTAAATAGTTTCTATGGACAAGGGTAATAGGGTTCTGCAAGAAAAACGGACGAAATCTGTTAGTTTTTTTTTTCCGAAAATTTGTGTCTTTGCCCCTAACGATACTCAAGCTGAAAGATCGACCGACACAGAATATTTTTTTCAATTTTTTCTTTTTTCTCAATATTTCTCGGATTTTTTTACACCATCTCATAGTTTTCTACTAGAGCAACAGTTTCTTTCCAGAAAATATTTTCTCTTGAGCTACCATTTTGGAAATGTAGATAGTTTTATAAAAATTAAATAAAATTCGGAGGCCCATAATTCGGAAACGGTGCCTCTTGGGTCCATACTTCGCAGAACCTAAATGGTTTTTATGGCCAAGGTTAACCCGAAACTGCCATTTTTTTTCAAATTTCCAATTTTTTTTTTTTGGAAAATCCACTGTCCCAAAAAATTTTTTTGCCGAAAATTTTATTTTTTTGTTTTCTTTGCTGCGCATAGTGCCCCTAAGCGTATACTTATATATACTAAGCGTATACTATACGTTCAACTCCTAAAAATCCGCCCCTTAGACGACCCACTGACCAACAAATCACCAAGATTTCAAAGATAAACTTCCACTAGCTTGAAAGCTTTTTAGTTCTAATCTTCACTTTATACACAAAGCCTTGGAACACTAAGGGTCAGCTCACACCGAGACGCGACACTGCGCGCACATTTTAAAAAGCGATTCAAAATTTAACTTTATTTTCTACACGAAAGGATACACATTTCTTTACAGGCGTCACGTGGCGCAGCGTTGCGTGGCGCAACGTTTTCTCACAATGAAATGTGTATCTTCTCTTTATAAGTGTGCGCGCAGCGTCGCGTCTCGGTGTGTACTGAGTCAGAACACCTACACCTACCTGTTAGGGTCAGTACTACTGACATAGGTTTTAAGAGATTGTGCCAAAATCTACAATTCTTTCAGAAATCCCTAAATTTACTACCTACCTACTACCTACCTACTACCTACCTACTACCTACCTACTACCTACCTACTACCTACCTACTACCTACCTACTACCTACCTACTACCTACCTACTACCTACCTACTACCTACCTACTACCTACCTACTACCTACCTACTACCTACCTACTACCTACCTACTACCTACCTACTACCTACCTACTACCTACCTACTACCTACCTACTACCTACCTACTACCTACCTACTACCTACCTACTACCTACCTACTACCTACCTACTACCTACCTACTACCTACCTACTACCTACCTACTACCTACCTACTACCTACCTACTACCTACCTACTACCTACCTACTACCTACCTACTACCTACCTACTACCTACCTACTACCTACCTACTACCTACCTACTACACCTACCTACTACCTACCTACTACCTACCTACTACCTACCAACTACCTACCTACTACCTACCTACTACCTACCTACTACCTACCTACTACCTACCTACTACCTACCTACTACCTACCTACTACCTACCTACTACCACCTACTACCTACCTACTACCTACCTACTACCTACCTACTACCTACCTACTACCTACCTACTACCTACCTACTACCTACCTACTACCTACCTACTACCTACCTACTACCTACCTACTACCTACCTACTACCTACCTACTACCTACCTACTACCTACCTACTACCTACCTACTACCTACCTACTACCTACCTACTACCTACCTACTACCTACCTACTACCTACCTACTACCTACCTACTACCACCTACTACCTACCTACTACCTACCTACTACCTACCTACTACCTACCTACTACCTACCTACTACCTACCTACTACCTACCTACTACCTACCTACTACCTACCTACTACCTACCTACTACCTACCTACTACCTACCTACTACCTACCTACTACCTACCTACTACCTACCTACTACCTACCTACTACCTACCTACTACCTACCTACTACCTACCTACTACCTACCTACTACCTACCTACTACCTACCTACTACCTACCTACTACCTACCTACTACCTACCTACTACCTACCTACTACCTACCTACTACCTACCTACTACCTACCTACTACCTACCTACTACCTACCTACTACCTACCTACTACCTACCTACTACCTACCTACTACCTACCTACTACCTACCTACTACCTACCTACTACCTACCTACTACCTACCTACTACCTACCTACTACCTACCTACTACCTACCTACTACCTACCTACTACCTACCTACTACCTACCTACTACCTACCTACTACCTACCTACTACCTACCTACTACCTACCTACTACCTACCTACTACCTACCTACTACCTACCTACTACCTACCTACTACCTACCTACTACCTACCTACTACCTACCTACTACCTACCTACTACCTACCTACTACCTACCTACTACCTACCTACTACCTACCTACTACCTACCTACTACCTACCTACTACCTACCTACTACCTACCTACTACCTACCTACTACCTACCTACTACCTACCTACTACCTACCTACTACCTACCTACTACCTACCTACTACCTACCTACTACCTACCTACTACCTACCTACTACCTACCTACTACCTACCTACTACCTACCTACTACCTACCTACTACCTACCTACTACCTACCTACTACCTACCTACTACCTACCTACTACCTACCTACTACCTACCTACTACCTACCTACTACCTACCTACTACCTACCTACTACCTACCTACTACCTACCTACTACCTACCTACTACCTACCTACTACCTACCTACTACCTACCTACTACCTACCTACTACCTACCTACTACCTACCTACTACCTACCTACTACCTACCTACTACCTACCTACTACCTACCTACCTACCTACCACCTACCTACCACCTACCTACTACCTACCTACCTACTACCTACCTACTACCTACCTACTACCTACCTACTACCTACCTACTACCTACCTAAGAGAACCTTCTCCTGTCAGTAACATACAAAACAAAAAAACAATTATCGAAATCTATCCAGCCGTTCACGCGTGATGCCGTGACCAAGGGAAATAGGGATTCATTTTTAGATATATATATATATATATATAGACTAGCTGTCCCGCGTAACTTCATCTGCGTCACATGTTCCCCGTTTTCGCAACATTTTTCATTACTGCTCCGCTCCGATTGATCGTAGCGTGATGATATAAAGCATACGTCCTTCTCCAGGTTGAAATCTATCTTCTTGCCAGATTTCATTAGGATCAGATTAGCCGTTTTATCGTGAAAAAGTAACAAACAGACATACAAACAAACAGAGTGACTTTCGCATTTATAATATTAGTATGGATATATAGATCGACTAGCTGTCCCCGGCATGCGTTGCAATGCACTTTTTACCTACCCACCATACCCTACCCTACCCTACCTACCATACCCTACTACCCTACCTACCTACCTACCCTACCTACCCTACGCTACCTACCTACCTACCTACCCTATCTTTCCTTTTAAACCTTCCCTGGACTACGACAAACATTTTAAAACCAAATTCAGCTAAATCGGCCCAGCCGTTCTCGAGTTTTAGCGAGACTAACGAACAGCAATTGATTTTTATTTATATAGATAGATAGATAGAACTACGGCGTTTCAACGTGACCTTGACCGCGTCGTGTATGTTTTATTAGGTAGTACCTACATTCATGAATGTAAATAGTGTGATGAATGAATGTAATCCTACTAATATTATAAATGCGAAAGTTTGTGAGGATGGATGGATGGATGGATGTCTGTTACTCTTTCACGCAAAAACTACTGAATGGATTTGGATGAAATTTGGCACACGGGTAGTTTGTAACCTGGATTAACACATAGGATACTATTTATCCCGATAATATGTTTCCGTGGGACAATTATCGAAATCCACGCGGGCGACGCCGCGGGCATAAGCTAGTGTTATAAAATGTAAGTACATTATTAGTTTATTACATATACCACGAAAAGTGCACGTACAAAATTAAAGTTTAGTAAGATAAGCTTTGTGCTGCAGGCTGTGGCTTCATAACGAATTATGTCTGAATACCTACTTGTTAATAACTAATAAGTTTTACCTATCACACAGTAAAATTAGAACCAACTCCGAATTACACATTTCATCCCTAATAGGTATAGTCCAAGATCCCAGGGCCGCCAGACGTCACGTATTTTCTGACGAATGTAATGTGGACGATTGAGTAGTGTTAGTATGTACTAAGAACGCATGCGTACCTGCTAGCTTGCTTAGACGGCCAATTTTCAGGTATCAGGTAATCAAGGTACATAAAAAAAAGACTAACCTCACGTAAATTCTGAAAGCTGATTTTCACGTATATTTTAGGCAATATCCTTAATAATAAGTCGCCAATACTGCCAGACACTTTTCGTGGGCCGTTTTGCTTAACAGACGCTTTAAAGGTCCAAAAATTATTACTTAACTTCACGTAAATTCTGATGCTCCATTTTTATATATGTCCACCAGACAACTATTTTAAAACCTTTTACAAGAAGACAGACCGATCCAAGGGGCCAATCATCCCCAATTCAATTGTAATGTCTCTGTGGGTAGGAGCGCGAGGGCACTATCTACGCGCATGAGATTGAGCGAGATATGTATTAGGATACATTGACTTCTCTCTCTCTCACTCTCTTAAAGTTTACTCATATCACTTAATTATTATTATAAAAAATCAGCGTAAAATTAAAAAAAAATCTGATAAATAATTTAAAATTTACTTGTAAAAATATGCTCATTTGACTACAATAATTATAGAATTTTATCTTGTAAGCTGTTTTGATAAATTCGAAAAATAATATTGGGAATAGTTAGAGACATACACATTTGTGTCGTTAATGAGCTTCCAGGGAAGCCGCATGAGCAGAAGGAACTACAGCCAAACTTCTTTATCATCAACGTAATCCTTAATTTTGTAATATGCTTTTTTGATAAGGACACGTTTGATGCAATTTTTTAACTTTCTATCGGTCAGTTCCGTAACTGACTTTAGCAACTCATTATAAAAGGGGAACTATATTTCTTGTCACCAAAATTTATATTTGTCATCAAAGTTGTATCACTATCGCCACGAAATATTTTCGTTCTCGATAAACAAAAAGTGTTCCCAGGTATGAATTATCAAATCAATGTTGATATAATGTGTAAAATAAGAGATGGATTACCAATAAAGTTGTAGTGCATTAGATTTATTACTTAAATAATAGCTTTGTGCTCAGAATGGTAGATCTGTCACCAAATAAATAGATCAGTTCCTTATTTCTATGAAAAAAGGCCTAATACGAGACATTGGGCACACCGACTCGGACAGGTTAGGTTCGAAAGTAAGACCGACATCCCCTTCGTGTTAGGTTACTGTAAACCCTGCAGACATAAATAGGAGCCCCGCGTAACGAGACTACGTCGACAACGCCTTAGTTTGGACCTGTGGTTTGGAGTTTTTATGTAAACATTTTACATTGTTTGATGATTCAATTTTCGTGACACTTCTATTATTTTGAAACCTAATAAAATTACTTGATGATTGATATTATTACCAAGTAATTCTTAATTAATATTTAGGTAAGCGTTTTGATATTATTTGATGATTCAATTTAGGTGACAGATCTACTATTTTGGGAACAAATATTATTTATTAGGTAAATGAAAATGCATTTATTAGGTTATTGATAAAATCATACCCTTATAAAAGCGTATACTGTTTATAAGAAATGACTTACTAGTTTTTGTTAATCTAAATTTGGGTATTACAATTTCGTGTTTACTGCGCGTGTTTATATATATATAAAGTGAAGGCAGAGTCAGTATATCGATCTCTTTAAATTTTTCTCTGAGGAACTCGCGTGGACCCATTTTATAGATCGCGTGGACTGCCCTCTTTTGCAAAATAAAAATTGAATCAACGTCTGCTGCCGATCCCCACAGCAGAATGACATAAGACATAATACTGTGGAAATAAGCGTAGTATACTTACCTAGCTGAAGCTACATCAGTTAACTGCCTTGTTTTCCTAACTGCATAGGCAGCTGAGCTTAACCTCCCCGAAAGAGTTCCAATGTGCGCGCCCCACTGCAGTTTTGAGTCGATAGTGATCCCTAAGAATACAGTTTCCGCAATAACATCAAGTTTTTTACCGTCAAGATTTAAACTTAGTTCACGTTGTGTTACATTTGGTAAAGACAACTTTAGACATTTTGTTTTGTTCGCATTCAGTAACAGTTAGACTTTCGTTGACATGTATGAGATCCGTATCTTGTATATGAATTTTAAAAATAGCGAAGTGTTATCAGCAATTAGAATTATATCCGATAATTTGGCCATTATATAATCCCAGATCATTAATATAAACAAGAAATAGGAAAGGCCTGAGAATTCAATTTTGGGGCACGCCCATCTTGACTATAGACCGGACGTCGCCGCGTCGCCCCATTTATATTTAATTTACTTTTTGCTTCCTGCTTAATAAATAGGAAAGAACAAGATCAGCAGCTCGACCATGAATTCTGAAATGACAGCTGCACTCGACGGACATAGGGGTTATTTAATATTAGGTCAGCACGAAAAATCTGCCAAAAAGTTATTTTGACTACATAATATGTTTTTTTTGGCCGAAAGAAAAAGCAATAGCAGATTTTAAAAAAGCGGAACTGCGTATGTCTAAAGCGGAAAGCGGAACCATTGTACAAAATTTTCGAAAAGGTGGGGTAAAAAGCGGAAAAGCGGTGTATCTGACAACACGGCTTGCGAGTGAATTTAGCTGTTGGCCCAAAGGGGGCCTTGACATTGCAATCAGTCTCACCTGAGTGAGACACACGCGCATGAGGCTGATCTAATGCGCGTAGATAATGCACTCGCGCTCCTACCCACAGAGACATTAAAATTGAATTGGGGATGATTGGCCCCTTGGATCGGTCTGTCTTCTTGTAAAAGGTTTTAAAATAGTTGTCTGGTGGACATATATAAAAATGGAGCATCAGAATTTACGTGAAGTTAAGTAATAATTTTTGGACCTTTAAAGCGTCTGTTAAGCAAAACGGCCCACGAAAAGTGTCTGGCAGTATTGGCGACTTATTATTAAGGATATTGCCTAAAATATACGTGAAAATCGGCTTTCAGAATTTACGTGAGGTTAGTCTTTTTTTTATGTACCTTGATTACCTGATACCTGAAAATTGGCCGTCTAACCAAGCTAGCAGGTACGCATGCGTTCTTAGTACATACTAACACTACTCAATCGTCCACATTTCATTCGTCAGAAAATACGTGACGTCTGGCGGCCCTGGGATCTTACTCTAGTACTTTCAAACTTTGGTTTGAACATCATGACATAATTTAAGAATGTTTAACTTCATTCTTAAAAAATGATAAATCTAATTCACCCAAACAAAAACGTCGCAGCCAGTACCTACCTACCTACTTGTTTGACGAATGAAATGTGAAATATTCGCGAGTCCACGCACTTATTACTGGCACCAACTTACAATGACAACGCCACGCCATCTAGTATCAACAGATAATTATTTCGAGTTTTGTTATGCAAGGGGCTCGATTGTTCTTTAGAAGTTCTTTAGATATCCGGTAGATGGTGTGACTCCAAGCACGCACACTAGCAAAGATTTTTCGTTTTTTTTTCGGCCCTGGAAATCCTATAAACCTTGTTATTTCTTTATGTTTGAAGGGTTTTGCGACAACACTAATTCGTAATAACATCATATTGTTTCATTACTTCTACAAAAAGCATATAAGTATCGAGATTTTGAAGAAACAAAAATGTATGGGAAAGTGCGATTAAACTTCCACCTTAAGGATTAATCTTCCTTAAATTAAATATTTTATTTTTCGCACACTAACTTAAATCTAAAATGTATTGATATTATGTACGTGAAAGGAACTTCGTTCCATTCGGGTGTCCCTTGACACCTCTCAAGTTTTTTCTTCTAAGTGGATCAATTTGTGAGTCTTGCCTAGGCGTTTCGTTTTGGCAACTCAACGACTTGTCCAAAATCCATTTTTCATTACTTCTACTGTAGGTGTGTTGTGTTCATCCATATTAATTTACGAATTACTCTTGCATTTGTATGCAAGCGTAATTCGGTCTATATGTCAACTTTTCACTCACTTTGATATTTTTTTGACATTCACGCGAGCCAAACCGCTTCATTAATATTTGCTTTTGACTTCGGTCAAAAAAGTGCCCTTACCACCGCCAATCATAATAGACGGAATCAAGAACTATCAAACGTTCTACGATTCGTTAATTGAAAGCCAACCAGCGGAATCATTTACAGCAAAAATGATGAATGGGGATTGTGTGAAGGTTAACGCCAAATCAGAAGACTCATATAGAGTAATTGCCAGGTTCTTGTCTGAAAAAGACTACCACTGGCATTCATACGAAAACAAGCAGGCTAGACCAATTAGAGTTGTGGTAAAGAAACTACACTCTTCTTGCCAACCAGATCGAATTAAGGAAGATTTAACAACCCAAGGCCTAAAAATAGAAAAGGTAGATAGTAAATTGAGCTGGAAAACCAAAGAACCACTCAACATGTTCGTTTTATCATTTTATAACGATGAAGATGTCAACAAAATCTACGGCATTAAGTACATATTAGGGTGTAAAATTGAAATACATCCACTCAAAAATCCAGCACTCATTCCCCAATGCAAGAGATGCCAAGCTTATGGGCATACACATAAATATTGTCAAAAAGAGCCAAGGTGTGTGAAATGCACTGGCAAGCATCTTACAGCCAATTGTACCAAATCTCCGCAAGAGAAACCAAAATGTATCCACTGCGGCCTACCTCACCCTGCCAATTATAGAGGGTGTGAAGTAGCCAAACAGATGCAAATTATGAAAAATAAAGTTTTAAAAAAGAAACCTACGGTGCCTAATACCCAACAGTTTCCTCCTATAACACACCCTGGTAAACAGGCGCAGAAAGCAAGTGTCCAGTCAACTGCAAAACAACCAGCCATGCAAGTAACCAACATTGGTACTTACGCTCAAGCTGCAAAACAAGGATCTCAACCTCTGAACTTAGAGGATAAGATTAACCAGATCTTGAAGTGCATTACCTCATTTGATAAGAGATTAGAGAAGCTAGAATCCAGCACTAAAACAGCTGTCTTGAATAATCAAAAATGAATAACACACTCAAAATAATGGCGTGGAACTCCAATGGACTCCTCAAACATCAGCATGAGTTGCAGGCGGTCCTAGATACAGAAAATATAGACGTGTGTTTAATCTCCGAAACGCATTTCACAAAGCAATCTTTTATCAAATTTAGAGGATACATGATATATAATTCCCTCCACCCTAGCAACTCTGCCAGGGGGGGTAGTGCGGTTATAATTAAAGAAAACATTAGTCACTACGTGCAGTGTAAATATGAAGAAGAAGACATTCAAGCAGTGGCAGTATCTGTTAAAACTAAGTTTTGTCAAGTGTCCATTGCAGCCATATACTCGCCTCCTAGGCACATGATAAGAAAAGAGCGATACTTACATCTTTTTGAATTATTAGGCCAGCGATTCATCCTAGGCGGCGATTTTAATGCTAAGCATACGCATTGGGGTTCAAGACTTACTACAACTAAAGGAAGACAGCTCTTAAGTGCAGTTAAAGAAACACATTGTGAAGTAATGAGTACAGGCAAACCTACATACTGGCCCACTGACCACCAGAAAATACCGGATCTTATAGATTTTTTCATCTGCAAAAATATATCCACCAATTACATCAGTTTGGAGGAAAGTTTTACTATGAACTCTGACCATTCTCCGATTATACTAATGCTAAGTCAAAAAATCCTATTAAAAGAAAGCCACTTAACCTTGGTTAATAAGTCCACAGATTGGGACAGTTTTGCTCTTGATCTAGATAATATTATCGACCTTAAAACTCCGATAAAATCGCAAGATCAGCTTGACTCAGAAGTAAACAAATTTATTATTAATATTCAACAATGTGCGTGGAGCAATACACCTCAGCTAAAACGCAAATATAAGGGATTTATCTATCCTAAAGAAATTGTGGATTTACTATCAGAGAAAAGAAAACAAAGGAAGTTGTGGCAGCAAACAAGGTGCCCGCGTCATAAAACAACACTAAATAACCTAACTAAACGACTAAAGAGAAAAATTCTACAATTTGAGGATGAATCTCTGAATACCAACCTTCTTCAGCTTACCAATGACAAATCAACGGATTACTCACTTTGGAAAGCAACGAGAAATCTAAAAAGGCAGATTATACAAATACCGCCCATCAGAGATAGCAACGGAAAATGGGCAATAAGCAATGACCAAAAGGCGTTCCGATTTGCTCAACATTTAGAAGAAACCTTTCAACCCAACGAAAGCTCTGTAGAAATACATGAGAGTGTAAATTTATCACAAAACCAAAGAATCAAGCTTGTGACTCCTAAGGAAGTAATGAGAGAAATTCAAAACAACATTAGCTCAAAAAAGTCTCCCGGTTACGACCTCATCACAGGGGAAATTCTAAAACGCCTCCCACGCAAAGCCATAGTAAAGCTGACCAAACTAATAAATGCTTCATTTATCTTAAAATATGTACCTGAGCCATGGAAGGTCGCTGAAGTCATTATGATTGCGAAGCCTGGGAAACCTCCCCACGAAGCATCATCATACAGACCCATTTCTCTGTTACCCGTACTATCAAAGTTATTTGAAAAACTGTTATTAAAACGGATAAAACCAGTAATAGAAGATAAAAACCTAGTTCCAGATCACCAGTTTGGCTTCAGAGAAAAACACTCAACGTTAGACCAGGTACATAGAATAACTAATGTTATTGAAAAAACGCTAGAAAATAAAGAAGTCTGTGCTACCGTGTTCTTAGACGTCGCGCAAGCTTTTGACAAAGTTTGGCATGAGGGTCTCATATTTAAGCTCAGACGCATGCTACCAGAATTTGTAGATATCCTAGAGTCGTATTTAACTAAAAGAATGTTTAGAATACGCCAAGAGGACGCATATTCCGAGCTAAAAACCATAAAAGCTGGGGTGCCTCAAGGAAGTGTGCTTGGCCCAATTTTGTACTTGTTATACACTTGTGACATCCCAGAGCTGGAAAACAGCACCATAGCGACCTTTGCAGATGATACTGCTATTATGGCCACCGGATCAAGCCACAGAGAAGCAGTAGAGAAAGTTCAACTAGCTGTGAACAAAGTTTACGACTGGACACAAAAGTGGAAGATCAATCTGAATGAGTCAAAATCAGTTCACATTAACTTCACAAACAAACACAGTGACTACCACCCACTCTACATAAATGGTATGCAAATACCTTATGCTAATACAGCCAAATACCTTGGCATAACTCTCGACGCCAAGCTGCGTTGGAAAGCCCATATCAAAAAGAAAAAACAGGAACTCGATATTCGTTATAAACGTTTGCATTGGTTACTGGGAAGGAAATCCTGTTTATCAATACATAATAAGCTGATAATATACAAGCATATCCTGATGCCAATTTGGACGTATGGTATCCAACTTTGGGGCTGTACTAAGCCAACCAACGTCAAAATAATTCAACAGTTCCAAAATAAAGTACTCAGGGCTGCTGTAAATGCACCCTGGTACATAAGAAACGATGACCTCCACCGTGACCTCGACATGGAATTCGTCACCACCATCATACAAAAATTTGCTGAAGCCCACGAACACAGACTCCATCGACACGTGAATGTTGAGGCAATCCAGCTGTTAGACAACACAGGCATAGTGCGTAGACTAAAGAGAACTAAACCATTTGAATTAGTGTAGTGTAAGTGAATCAATAATAGTAACAATGTTGTGCTATTTATATAACACATGAACAAAGTGTTTTATCAATTTTACCAGACTCTAAGGAAGTGTTACGAACGTGTGTAAAAGTGCATACCTAATTATGGACACTATTCTTAGCATTAACATAATTTATAACGTAGCATAATAAGTTAGATTTAAATTGTTTATTAGTCTTCTTAGGCTAGATTGCAATTATCTAGTAAGAACTTGGTTCTTACTAATAAGGGAAAAAAAAAAAAAAAAAATTAATATTTGCTTACACGGCCCGAAATAAGGCATACTACGTAGCAAATAAATTAAACTCAGTAGTCGGAAATAATAATTTGAAGTCCCGCCCTAAGTTTCTCCCAGGCACCACCGGTACCCACCTGGCGTGTCATCACAAAAACATAATTAAAGTTTAGGCAATCGTGTCGCGCCCACAATTATGAACAGCAGATTACCGACAGTTTGTTCGTGTTTCTAGCTTTTTGTAAATAATGTTTTTTTTTTCTTGACGTTTCATTACAAACTCTGGTTCATGTTGATTGCGTCTTGTATCTCAACGTAACTCATGTAAGGTATTCACGTTTTGTGAGGAAAATGTTTTCTCCTATTTTTATTTATTTCTATGATCAATTAAATGTACCCATTATATCCATCCTGACGTTATAGTGACTATTTTCTACTCAATCATCTCCATAAAAGCGAATATGGTAAATTACACCATTAAGAAACATTTTGCATCACACAAACACTAAAAGGTTCTGTGTGTAGGCTTCTTTTAATTTATCAAAATTTATAATAGTTCTGTGTTACATCATACATAACTTCACTCCTGTAATCCTCGATGCTATAGACAGTGGTGTGCCCATAGTACACAGCCCTACATATCGCCAGACATGTTTAAGACCGATAGGAGGAAAACCGATATGGACGAACAAACCTAAATATAACTCCAAATTAATTCTGAAAAATAGAAATGCAAATGTTTCAGTTTACGAAAATAGCTGAGCTTTCTGACTGAATATAAAAGCTGCGATTATTAGCAACAGCAGGAATGGCTAAATAAACAAAGAACGTTGCTTTACGTAACAAACCGCGCGGAGCTCTCATTTTTCTCGTTCGACGCGATATTGCAACCGATAAACTAGTTCTTATTGCGCTCCATAAAACACAATAAATCTTCATTAGACTGTATGCAGTTACTCAAACAGTTGATCTTCTTGACGAACATGAATTATTATTTTATACTTTCTTATCTTGAACCTGCTCAGCTCCTTTAAAGGTCAAAGCACTTGTCTGTCTGTATTAGTTGTATGGATAACACAATGTCTTGACAAAAACTTTGTGAAGACCCAGAGTATCTTCTACAGCAAATAATAAATAATATATGAATCTCACTATCCGTAATTCAAATAAACACTGAAGTTAAAACTCCTTTGTCACATGAACATGCTAGGATTAAGTTGAAATTTCCTCCTTAGCTGTTTCCGTTTAACAGTGTGCCTTTCTTTCTTGGATTATTTTACCAATTCTTGTGTTGAACTCTTTAGTTACACCAATTCGCTACAACGCCAACGTGTAGCGCCAGCTAGACACTCGTAGCATATCGCTACGCTCTCGTAGCATACCGCTACGGGACTTCATTATTTTTGACATAGTTAAATGTAAGTCGTTCGGGGATATATCGGTCTTGTAGGCCATTCATTAGTTTTTAATCGTTTTTTTGACATTCTTTTAAAGTGTTTTTCTTAAATAATAAATTAATCTAATGGCAGACGAATATTATTAATATTCCCAAATCAATAAGATTCTAAATCCCACAAAAATATGTTTCTTAAAAATTTGTACAAGAAAATGACAAGAAAATTTACTCGGTAATTCGGTAAAGTTATCGCCCACCTGCTAACCTTGTCGTTCATAAGATAAGACTGACAACAAATGATTACTGACACAATTCGCTTACCGCCTATGAATAACTAGGCATCGTGGATATATTTTTTGGTTATTTGGATTATTAGTGGAAAATATTATGTTTTAAACAACAAAAATACAGCGGCAAGGGTAGATAATTGAAATGGAGATGGGCAAGACATGTGGTTCGTGCAACGATGACAGGTGGACCAAAACTGTAACAGTTTGGTGAGACCCTCACGGATACAGAGGCAGAGGCAGACCTACGACAAGGTAGAAGTAGCGAAGGAGGTAGCGGAACGTGAGAGGGATATAGCCTCCCGTCCCACCCGCCGCGGGAGACACCCCGGGCGTCGGTGGCCACCCAGTGGCCCCCGGCCACCGTAGGCGCGGGCCTGTGGACGGTGAGTAATGGGCTAGCTCACCGTCCGTCCGACTTATGACGACAGGCCGTGTCGTCGGCACATTCGTGTTCTACGCGCGCCTCAAGGAGATGTCAGCAAATCGGAAGGGGCGGGACTGTTCGTAAGAGATACTGCAACATTATCACGCTGCTTATCTATTCGGCTGAATAAAAACTATTCCGTTTGTGTAAGTCGAGCTCATTTCTAATTGTTTTCTTATTTCGGTTCAAACTTAAAAGTATGATCATTCCATTGGATGACAGAATTTTTTTTTCTTGTCAATTGGCGACGTATCTTCTTAGAAGAAACATACATGGTATTCTGTTTAGAAGAGAAATAACTAAATTATTGTGTCGAATCTGATTCATCTTTTTCCTTTACTGTCTGCAATCAGTGTTAAGTTGTGGCTGTATCTATAAGCACCGTACTAAATTGTCGGTTGCATAAGACTGTCTTTTACAAAGAACCGGTATGTATTCAAACCATTTTAAATTTTAACTGCTTGGAAGGTACTGTTTCGAGTATTATGGTGTTCATTTCCTTTTATTTTCTCACCATAGATTCGCTCAGAATCGGTTCAAGGAATAGCCAATTAGCAGTGGACTGATGTTCCGAGATATTTCAACGCCGCGACTCAATTCCGACTGTGTTCCGGAAGCGTGTGCTTGCGGGTGGCTCCGTAATTTACGAGCGAAGACCCTGAAGGACGTCGTGACATCGCTCCACGTCAAGTTATCACTTTTTATAATTTGTAGCAATAGCGAAGTACTTATTGAATAGTTTTTTATACTATCGTTTTATAATCTCAGCTATTCGTGTCAAAAGGTCGCGGAATGAACCGTTTTTGATATTTAATTTAAGCACGGTTATAATTTAATCGCGCCTAGGGCCGGATAGCGGTTGCAACCCATTCTCACCTATAGGCATTATTTTCCAAAACCACAAATTTTTATTCTTTTCTAGACAATCCTTTTCCTTTGGATATTTTTTTATATTAAAAATGTTTGTATTCGTTATATCTTTTTAATGGAAAAATTAAACGTGACACATGTAGTGACAACTACTTTTTTATTTTTTTTACGCTACAATACCCTGTAACACTAAGGGCTAGGAAAGAACATGGACACTCCTTTCCACTCCGCCCAGAGCGGGAGGAGTAATTTGATAACTCCTCCCGCTCTGGTGAATCATTTGATGAGTAGAATGTAACGCAGGCTAGAAATGGACAGAGGTCGCTCTAAAGGGAGAAATCGGTTATTCTCTGGAGGACTTACTTTATTATTTTATCATTGTCATAAATTTTATTTTATAATAGTTTTGTGTTATGTTTTGTACATGTAATCATGCAGATACATTTATTAAGAACTTTGGTGATTTAATTATTCTTTTATGTCTTCTCACCTTAATTATATTATATTTAAAAGTAATTAATAATTTATTGTAATGTAATAAATTATATTTGTAAGGACTGGTTATGTGGAATTTTGCTAATATTAATTATATTATTATTTGATTTGGTTCCCTTAAATATTAGGTTAAGAGATCATTTTGTATGTTCACAAAACAATCAAATAGAAATAATGAATGTTTAATTAATATATGTATAGTTGGCCAATTTTTTCACTAATTCTATTATTTTTTCCATTTATTTTTTGCATGAAATCATTAAAATTTTATCTGTAATGTTAACTCTTAAATTACTAGCAGTCAAGGCTTTTTATTTATTTAGGGGTAGACAAAACCCATGAATATGGATTTCGCAGTAAAACGTAACGCGTGAAATAAAATAAGCAATAAAAAGCCATTCTTCGCCTTCGATATCATACATAAACCGATAAAGAGTTACAACCACACACATGACACATCTCGAAACTTCCCTGATCACAAATGTATAGAACAAGAATATTTTTATTTTGTCGTCGTAAAAATACAAGTACTGTATGAGCGATGAGACGATAGAATTAAATTGGCGAAACTTATGGCCAGTCGTTACAGGTAATGAAACCACTGTGCACCTTGCCTCAGACGAGTTTCAACCTTATCTCTCAAGTTTTAGAATTCACATTTGTATAAAAGTAAATCATATTTATGGGTACTTGAAAGCTCTGATGTAAGGCTCTTTAGTATTTCGTCAGTTTAGATTTTAATTAAAATTTTAATGTAAAAAAGTGAGATTGGTTACACTGATGAGGTGTTGGCGTTTATCTTACAAAAATGAAGTGGAAAAAAGGTTTGAGGCATTTAGTATAGGTATATGTTACCGGCCAAACCCGATTTCAGGCCAAACTAGTTTGCCCTAGGCCAAACCGGTTTACTGGCTTATCGTGTCAACATATATACTGACCCAAACAAAACATCTACAATGTGCCCAACTTGGATGCGGCAACGCTTGTAACGCTCGCTCGGCTCGCGCGTTTATGATCACGGTTCTAACCTAACCTAACCCAGTAGCTCTATATGGTCCTGTTATGATGAGCCCTAGTTTGGCCTAGGACAAACTAGTTTAGCCGGAAATCGGGTTTGGCCGGTAACATATACATATAGAAGCAAATGATTATCTTCCTTCTATATGAGAAGATAATGAGTCTTCAATTTGAATTGCACAAATATCTATGTCTAGTAACTAAAGAAATTTTTATTCATAATGTAAACTCTATCCGCAAGCCCCTATTTACTTCTAGGAATTCCGCAACAAAGGAAAGTTCCACAATAAATACCTCCATCTTTGAGGTCTATAATAACTCAAAGGGATGTGTTACACTAGAAATGCAAATAGTTATGTTGTATCTGTCTACCCTCACGGGTACAGACATGAGTTTATGTACAGTGTTACTATAATGAATAAAATAACTTAGTAGTTTGTAACGCTAAAAATGCCAAATACGTCCATCACTTTGAAACAATATTAATAAAGAAAGGGAACTATATTTTCTATCACCAAAATTTATATTTGTCATCAAGTTGTATCACCTAATAAATAGATCTATCGCCACGAAATATTTTCGTTCTCAGATAAACAAAAATTGTTCCCAGGTATGAATTATCAAATTAATGTTAATATATGTGTAAAATAAGAGATCGATAACCAATAAAATTATATTGCATTACATGAATAAAGGGTGTAAAACACCTCTTAACGAAGCCGAAAGGCACTGGTTCTCCCTGTCATTGCGATCATTTTTTTGTTCTACTCCATACCTGGGAACCTTCTAGTTACGGAGATATTAGGGGTCAAAGTTCCAACTTTTTGACCAGTATTTTTTTAAATACAAGTTTTTAATTTAAGATTTTTACTTTGAACACCTCCACGACCCCCGTACTATTCAATCCGTCCATCAGCACAATGTTTTGAGTGCGTTACATTGAGATCCACCACAAAACATGATTTTACACCCCCCAAAAAAAAAATCGTTTCCCATCAATAATTTTTGCGTAAAGTTACTTAGTTTCATGTACAGAATGCTTGGTTGACGGCTTCGTGATGAGGTGATTTACACCGTGTATAAACTTCGTTCTTATAATAACAGTTTTGTTACTTAAATAATAGCTCTGTGCTCAGAATGGTAGATCTGTCACCAAATAAATAGATCAGTTAATACGAGACATAGGGCACATCAACTCGGACAGGTTAGGTTCGAAGGGGAACTAAGACCCCGACATCCCCTTCGTGTTAGGTTACTTTAAACCCTGCAGAGAGAAATAGGAGCCCCGCGTAGCGGGGCTCCGTCGACTACGCCTTAGTTTGGACCTGTGGTTTGGAGTTTTATGTAAACATTTTTACATTGTTTGATGATTCAATTTTCGTGACACTTCTATTATTTTGAAACCTAATAAAATTACTTGATGATTGATATTATTTCCAAGCAATTCTTAATTAATATTTAGGTAAGCGTTTTGATATTATTTGATGATTCCATTTAGGTGACAGATCTACTATTTTGAGGACAAACCCTATTATTTAAGAAACACAAAACTAATTAAATTGGTGATAAAAGTTTATCTTGACTGGATTAAGTGCAATGTCAATGTTAGGTCTTGTGGCTAGGCCCACGGCCTAGTACACTGAAGATTATAATTATTATTGCAAGATACAAACACAAAGCTGATATTCAAAGAATTCAGCTCGATGTTGGAGCGGCATCGAAGGTTACAGACGAGGGCAAATACTCAATATTGGGTAAATAGGTATACTCTAAAGAAGTTACGTGCTTGGATTTCGGCACAATATTATTCCCATTTTTGTAGGATTCCAATAAGCTAGTCTGTAGATAGTTTCGCATACATTTTTAAGCCAAAAAAAAAAATATGTCAGAGAATTGTTTATACCAACTACACTCTACTCGTATCACACAATTATTGTGCGTTTTATTTTTTTATAGAATAAACGGTTTTATTTTCTTTCTTAGGCCGCAATCTATAGACGTATGTACGTGCTATGAGATGTCCCCTCTGTCTTACACTTATAGTGCCAAATAATGTATAGTAATATTATAGTATGAGATCTACAAATCTCGTATTGAGTCTGTTCAGAGGAAATTTTTGCGGTACATGGACTACAAGGCTGGGCAATTCTCAGTCGACTATGAACACCATTGTAAGCGATATCATTTCTTCATTGGAAGTAAGACGTAATTAATATCAATGATATTTGTTTTTTAGTGAACATCGCAAACGGCTCGGTTGATTGTCCTGAACTACTCAGAAAAATATTTCTTCGCACTAATATCAGCAGCCACCACTTCATGTACCATTCGCATCGACAAAGTATAGGCGCAACGCTTTCTGCATACGTAGTGTTATAGCTTTCAATAGTTTACCGTCACATCTAGAAATCGATTTATTTTGCACCAGCGCACAGAAAATTAGAAAGATATTGACCAGGGAGTATTTTGGTAACAGCCATAAATAGGATTTTACACTGCACTTATTTTGGTATTGCACGACTTGACATGCTTAATCATGCTTTTATTCTTACATTTTAATTTGTTACTAGGTAATTACTCATATCGCTGTAATTGGTCAACGCAATTAATAAACAAACTAAGTAGATATTTACATGTGGAAGCTTGTTATTAGCAAATTTCATAACTTATACATGTTACTTATAATTGTTATTAGTCTGTAAGCTTTCTTTAAAACTAAATAAATAAAGTCAAGTTTATAGATTTCGGCCAAAGTTTTAAGAAAGGTCGTTTTCAGAGGTTTTAGGATTTTTTAATTGATCAGCTGGTTCATTTTACCAAAAGGTAGGTACAATATTCTTATTAACTTTTAAAGAGTTATATCATATTCTTCCCTAACATCTGTTGACATAGCGATTGACTTAAATTCGAGTGACACGACTTTGAAGACAGTGAACCAGAAACATTTCCTTGCCCTGAACAAAATATTGAAAGCGAAGTAGTTACTGCAAGTAGGCACCAGAGAACGGAAATAACTGTTTCAAGTGAAATGCAATATTTCTATCGCAAGGTATAGTACTTCAGTTTGTATTGAACTTTAACGACCTCTGCAATGAGGCCATTAATACCAGTCCGTTTCTTTTCATCTATACTTAGTATTGCGTAGGTTTCTCTGGCTAAAAATGCATCAAGGACATTTGTAGCGTTCTACTTAGTTTACTATCGTTTTGCGAAGGTTTCTCCGTTTTTGGCTATAAATAAATCACTTGACACGATTCTTCGAGGGTTTTTTTTCGAAATGACATGGTATCACGTTGATAAAGAACAAAGTGGTTCTTTCGCTTCTTTTGGCAAAACTGACGCGTCTTTTCCGATATCCACCTGAAAAGCTGGTTGGCATATTGTTCTTCTCGAACATTTCGTATGCGTGTACTTAACAGGTTCTCCTCGGTATGGAAGGACTATCATATGGACGTGCGACGCTCAGCAAGCGGTCAAACCTTCAAGTAACATTGGGCCAAAGCCCGGTCGTCGGCCTGCCGCGGCCGCGCCGTTGCGTAAGTACTACGCGCGATCGATAATTCTTTTAGACACAACAACTTTTTAGCCAGATCATCTTAAAGATGTTTGTGTTTTCATTCGAGCGTACAATAAAACTCCAGCTATCTTTTGCAAGGTTCGGAAATTGTTACCGGGCTTCGGCTGACATGCAATAGGTAGGTTAGATAAATAGAATGTTTCCTTCTCCCGGATCGTATACGTCGCTCTTTTGGCGAATTGTGTTTTCTACCAAGTAAGCTTCTCATAATGCACCTACCGTATTATTACATGTTTGCCGTAGTTGTACGAGGGCTTACAAAAAGCTGTCAAAATGTTCTACTCGTTTTCAAATTACCGTTGCTTATGATCCGACCCAAAAAGTAAAAAAGTACCCCGCCTCCACGTGCTTCAGACACGCTGAATAAACCAACAGAGATGATTATATTTTATTTTTCCATAAAATCCTCTTATGGCGACTTCAAAGAGGCCTTTTGTATATGACGTTTTTCAATAATAAATAAGTACCTCGGTTTTTGTGCGACTTTCCTCTTTGATGGAAGCATACGTAAATGCCTTGAATTAGAGACTCGGTGACAATAATTTTCCTAGAAAATTGTTTATGTGTTAATTAGAGTTTCTTACTTTGTATTCTCGCATTCTTATAATATTTGCACATTCTATTTACATTTAAATAACCCAACAATTCTTGTAATTTTTCCCGAATTGCTGAAAAATAACTGTCCCGATTCACAGAATTATTATAAACGCGTAACCTGTTATTCGGGATTTAACACGTTTTATTTTAAGTGGAATACCTGTCGGTGTCGAGGTTTGTGGGAAGTGTTGGAAGACTCAGAAATAATTGATTCATTCATCGGTCATCACTCTTGCTAACGCGATGTGAGTTTTCCACATTTTTTAACTTGATTGGATTAATCATTGTTTACATTTTTGTAGCCATTTGCATTGATATACCAGAGATATTTGAAGGACGTGCAAATAAAAAAATATATAAGTAATGGACCTGTAGCTTGTGCCACATGTATCATAAGCAGAAATTAAAAAGAACGGACTTATTGATCATCTAAGATACATTGTGTTCCTAGCAAAAACCCTCATCTTAATAATAAACATTTAACTAGTTACACAAATGGTATTTCAAGCGCTAAAAACTTCCTCTTTTATGTGCAAATTGAATCAAGGACCGAAATTGAATAGTTCCATTTGGGTTTTCAGTAATACTTTGGAAAGTTATCAATTTGGAAAATTCTACATTAAGTTAACGAAAAACTAATGGATCCAACTCCGTTGGTGCGACCGAAATATTAAAATGTTTCAACCTTAGTAGATATTCCGTTCGAAGATTTGAATGCTTTTAAGCTTTAAGATTTAATGCTTTTCTCATGTTGTTAAATAAATTGTGGGTTAAATATTATTTTGTATGCTGGCTTTTTGCTGAAAGATAGCTGGGTAATAATATCAGTCGCATAGTCTCCTTCAGGCCTATAAATTTATTGAACATACATTTTTTTTAGTTGGTACTTTGAGTTGCCTGTTCAAGCAGTATCGAATAAAATACAAAATAAAGTGAAACAAGCTGTGTAATTTGAAACAGACAAGATTTAGACACCCCTAGTACATTCTGAATTTACTGTGAAACACTTTGCAAAGATTACCAAGTTATTTCGCGAATAAATTTTGACTATACATTACTTACCTACTTATACTTAAAGGGTGTAAATAGACACTTAACGAAGCCGAAAGGCACTTATTCTCCCTGTCTTTTTTTTTTTTGTTCTGGACAATACCTGGGAACCTTCTAGTTACTGAGACGTCAAACTTCCTACATTATCACATTTTTTTAAAAATACTATTTGTTTTAATTTTATAACTGTACTTAAATACCTCCATGACAAGTTTACAATCTAATGCTTCCATCAGCACAATGTTTTGATTGCGTTAAATGTAACGCACTCAAAACATTGTGCTATACAATATCACGTTTTACGGTAAAACTCAATGGAGTTTTACGGTAAAACGTGATATTTTTCCTCCAAAAAAAAACTCGTTTCCCAGCAATAATTTTTGCGTAGGGTTACTAATTTAGTATGCGTATGCTTGGTTGCCGGCTTCGTGGAGGGTCTGTTAATACCTTGTATAACATAGTTGCGTAATTATGATATTCCTGGCCAAAACTTTCTGTGCCGTCGCAGTCGGTAAAGGTGGCTAGGTTTGAGGTAATCATATTTCAGAACAACTTCACTATACACATCACATCACATCACTATACATATCACGATACTTGTCAGTCTAGATTTGCGTAAGATGTGTTAGCTGTCGCAACTTTATTAAATCACGCTTTAATGTGTTAAATTATGTTAATTAGAGAAAATTGATTGTAAAGGAAACTGACTTACATTTTTTTTTGGCAAATTCTGAATTCAATTTTAATTTCGTAACAGTTGTGAATGCCTTTACAACAAAAATCTATATATATATATATATATATATATATATATATCCTAATGTCATGCGAACCAACAAAAAAAGTCACAAATCAAGAAACAGTGCAGTAGGTAACATCAAACAAATAAAGTTGATCCAATAAACAAGCAAGCTTTCAGCCAACAGGAAAGTCCCGAAGAAGATAAGGATAAGAATCTCATCAACTTTATCAATAAGTCGAGTGGGCTTAGCGCTCCGTAATTCGTTTTACATAATTGCGAACAAAACCTTTCATAAATTTTTACACTCCTCTGCTATGACAGATTTTATAATTAAAAACCATTTGTCTTTGCAAATTACATTTCATTTTGTTATGTTGGCGAGCAGACGACCTTCACTGGTTCTGACATTGGAATCTTTATTGTTACGTTTTGTGGGATTATTGTAATGCCCATTGTCTTAACTAAGAGAAGGTAAAACCGGTGAGGACCATTTGTGGACGTGCCCCTGGACACTTTACTTTGATAGAGAATGTACTGAAGCGTACGCAACCAGTCCGGATTGACCGAACCTTTATTGAGAATAGATTGCTGAAATAAAGCATATCGATACGTACATAAATATATACTACACACCATATAGGTATTACGCATACCGCACCTCGAGCATTTAATTTACGCTAACAGCTCACTTAGTGGTAGGGACTTAATGATTTATTGGCTTTACTGGAAGTAACCAGGCTGAGTGTAATATTATCCTTAGAAAGTATGATTAGGCTGGCCTGTAATTTAAGTGAATTAGGTATAATAAGGGAAAGTCAAACTTGTGATTAAACTAAGGTTCTAATTCTTTGTAAGCTACGGTCAAAATATCAGAAATCTCATTTCAGTGCTAAATGATATTAGCTAATCCATTAATCATAACAAAACATCGTGAGAATCCCATCCAATAATCTAACGGTCCCTATCAATAAGTCGTAAAGGTCGTCGCTCACTCAGCCGGCCTCAGTGCGATCGCCCGCGGCCGTCAGTCGTCGTCAGGAAACATTAGCGCGCTGAGCGACATCAACACCCACCTTTATCTGTTGTTGTAATGTCGCCGCTTTGTTGTTACGTCTTGATTGAAACATAAAAGCTATTTATGAGTATAACGTACTGACTGCTTTATTGAGGAAATGTAATACAAATATTAACGTATGTGAAGGAATCGATTCGGGGAAAATTATTGCCATCACAGTTACTGTTTCAAATAAGTTCTGTAATATAGAGAACTTCTGGGATTGGATATTAAGTATTTTAAGCACTACGGGATCCAAATTATGTTGTTATGATATGCTTATGTTGATAATTATAGGTAGGTACAAGTATTTCTCCAGACAGAATGTCAGCCGACCGCACCGCGACGTGGGCAATCACAGCAGAGGCTATCAATTGTAGAGGTACACAGGAACGAATTTCAACTTTAAATACAATATGACGTGTTAAGCAACTAAACAACTAAACCTTTTAACCAACCCGTACCCTTGCAGGCGACGTATCTATACATTTAAAAGCCACCTTTGAGTACAGTTGACAAAGCTCTTACAAAACAAAAGTTAATTCTCCCTTCTGAACTGACAAGATTGGATCTGCTCGTAGCCTCCAGCTTCCAGCCTACGTAAGTATGTATGTCTGCACTCAACGGATGTCAAACGCCGCCACTTACGTTGAAATAACAGAGAATGAAAATAAAACGGAGCCCTGATTTAGACAGCAAGTATAGAAAACCTTGCACGCGTTTTTTTTAAGGAATCCTTTTAAGGCTCAAAAATTGTCTGATTCTAGAAAGCGCTGTTCAAAAAAAATGATTTCGAACAACGTCTCTGGCTAAAATACGTTACAGAAAGATAGGTAACTTTTACATTGTATAAGATAGATTTGAGATCTGAGCGATAAGTTTTTAAATTACGTTTAAAAAGACGTTTCCAAACGGCCGCAACTCTCCACAGGTATACGAACCTCTCATGAGGCCGCAACGCGATCATATGCAACACTGAGCCTATTGCTAGCTGACGGCGACGCTCATCCCGGCCATGCCTGCTATCAGCGTATTTATTTGTGATGCTATGTAGACTAGAAATTTTGATATCGTATTTTTTCAATTAAAGTTTAATAAAATAATAATTGATTGAATTTCAATCTCCGAAAAAACCTATTGTTATTTATTCATGTTATTTTGCCTATCAAATCACTAAGAAGACATATTTTGGGACGGGAAATTTGAACTACATGCGAGTTTATGAGATTAAGATACAAATGAGATGGTACATTCAAATATCGCTCAATTTGATAGCAACGGGGCTATTATAAAGTAAATGGGTAGTATTAAATCTGCGGTATTTCGGAGACCCCCAAGTCCGAAGGTCCTAACCGGAGATCGGAAAAGGTAGTGTATTTACCTTAACTTCAAGAAAGTAGGGATCATGTGATAACGTGACCGTTGATGCCGTGAAAGTGGCAAAGTACCAGCGACAGGAAGGGGAAGAAGAATAAAAGCCACTCACCATAGTTGTTACAAACGAGGTGGACTCTCGGTGAGTCCGGTCTACATTCCTTCAGCTCCTTCAGCAATCCTCCCTGACTCCTGAGGAAGGCGCGGTATGTCTGCGCCGCACCGTGCTCGTGCACGAAGCTAGCGCGGGGGCCCGGGGTGGCGCTCACGTTCACAGCTGCCTTTATACTGCTCACGGCTGGCCGGGTCTCGTTGATCACGGCTTGGCTTTTGTTCAGCCATCTGCGTACAAAAATATTCATACGTTTTCTTTGTTCGGCTGAAATATGATTGGAAATGTGCTCGTCGCTCATTTCATTTATTTCAGTAACAATTTGACATTGTATCGAAAATTTTACACAAAATTATAAAATTAAAATCAAAGAATTACAATAGAAATCATTATTATAACAGTGTTACAGTATGTTAAATAGCAAAAAAAAACAATCAAACCGAGATTCCACCACAAATAATGTCAATAAAAAAAAAGAAAATATAAAAATAAATTGAAATTCCACCATTACAATTAATGTCAAAAGTATAATATGATGTCAATAAAAATAGTATTGTTACAAAATAATGTATGTCAAATATAGAATGTAAAAACAAATTAAAAATCAGAATCATCCATTACAAATAATAATCAAAAATAATATTGCCAAATTAAAAATATTACCAACGTTACGGGTAGTCAGAAGCCAGATAGTCTGACGACCAGTCTTTCCAAGAGGTATCGTATTACCCAGTAACTGGGGTGTGCAAGTCAGTTACATTCAAATATCGCTCAATTTGATAGCAACGGGGCTATTATAAAGTAAATGGGTAGGTTAGGCAGTCGCTCCATCCAAAATAATGGTATTCAGCTGCATCCAGTCAAACTATGCAGAGCACGGCCCTAACATAATTGGGAAAATGCTAGGCAGGTTGGAAAAGTGCGGTTTTTAGGGTGACGAAAAATTGCGAAGAGAACGTCACTATGACTTTGAGCGGAAGCCTAAATTAAAAACTTCACCTGGACGGATACAATTTTACACTGTTCAATATTTTAGCTATAAGCTTAACATTTACTTATTACTACTAATAGCATATACAGTTCCAGCATATAGTTAACACCACAAACATCCAAAGAGCGCACGTGTGCGGACTGAACTAATGAAATAAATTCCACAGGTAAAGTCCGCGCTCCACCACGTGGGATAAGTGCTTTCAATTTAAACAATTGCAGCGCGCGCTGGTAGTGTGCAACATTCTTTACGTGTCGGAACCAAATTGATTCGTATCAACAGCTCTGTGGGTAATGACCTGCTGGGTATGTTGAACTTTGTACTGGCAACTATTTCATTGAAGTGCTCTGAAACAGTTGTTGTTTTGACCCGTTATTATTTTGAGTTGTACTTAACTACAAATATGTAGGTACTTGTAGACTGATTATGGTACAAAGAAGTTTAGAATAGAATAGAATAAAATAGTTCTTTACTTCCACAGAAAGTAGGTGCAAGTTACTGAAGTTACAGATGCTAAGTTTGAGGTGATCCTTATACTAACTACCTTATCTAAGGCATGCAAACAGTTTTAGTTTTATTAACACATTCAGTCAAATCAATATAAGTTTAACATGTCAGTATGAAAAAATAATAATAATTTGATATAGGCAATACAATAAGTACATATAATATGGTCAATACAGTTGAATTATGAGTCGAGAAATGTCATATTATCAATTTAAATTCTTATCGGTCAGAATTTCGCCAATTGAGTAGTATTAATTAATAGATATATGACAATTTCTTTTTTAAAATGGGAAATATCTATTTTTTTATTAAATCAGTTATTTTGTTAAATACGATCGGACTCATACATATTATACTTTTTTTTTAAAGTGCGGAACCACTAAAAATGTAATTTTTATACTGTCTTCTGATAGGCCGATTTCTATTTTCGGACACTTTATTAAAAGATGCATATTTTCGTTTTAACAAAAAACAGCCACGTCGAAAATATAAAGAGATGGAAACGTTAGTAATTTCAGGGACCTAAATACAGGTACGCAGGTATTACTATTAAATTGCATATAGCCCTTATACAGCGTTTTTGAGCCTTGAACACACCTGTTCCCTCAGACTACAATTTCCTCAATACCTATATTATGCCGAATCTCAAAATAACGCGACTAACCCGTGGTATACAATTTATCTTGTGGCCATATTTACTTTTTTAGACACGCAGCTGTACCTACTAAGTTTTTTTTGTATACTTATTCTGCCTGTGGCTTCCAAGTTAATCGGCTATCTATCGTAATGCCAAGGAATTTTGCAACTAGTACTTGGTCAACGTTTTGTCCAATATTTCTGGTGGAATCCGTTGATAATCCATTACATTAGTCTTTGGTTTATTAATCATTAAATTATTTTGTTCAAGCCACGCTGGCTTATATAATATTAATAATGATTATTAAAGTAGAATTTATGTCATGCTCATATGTTTTTTTAACCCCCGACCAAAAAAGAGGGGTGTTATAAGTTTTCCGTGTGTATCTGTGTGTCTGTCTGTGGCATCGTAGCTCCTAAACGGATGAACCGATTTCGATAAAATTGGTGTCGTTTGAAAGGTATTTTAATCAAGAGTGTTCTTAGTTATGTTTTGAGAAAATCTGCTCAGCCGTTTAAAGCTCATCACCTCTTTTCTAGTTGATGAAGGGATATAAACCAGGTCTACGGGTCTGATCGATTCTAAATTTGAATTCTTGTCACTTGTAACCATGGGCATCGCAAGGGGAGGAGGCTGCTCACCCCCCTCCCCCCTAAGAGCTAGAGATGTTTTTTAATTTATAACTTTTTTTGTTTTCGTTAATTAGCGAGAAGAGACGCAACACCGAGAAAAGTGGAAGGAATGGGAGGAGACCTATGCCTAGGAGTGGGACAGTCAAGTCTAAGAAAAAATAATTTAAGTTTAAAAAGCATGAAATAAAAATTCAATTAAAAATTTAAAAAAACCCCGACTGAAAAAACCTCTAAAAAACCAAAAATATAATTAATCCAAGAGTCGTAGCGTCGGGGGTCCGCTTTCTTTTAATTTAATTTTTTATTGTCAATACATTTAATCGAGACAGTATCGTCAACGAATAAGATCAATGGTAATGGACATCATGCGAGTCAAAATATTAAAGCTACCCGAAGAAGATATACCTAATAATGGCTAATTAACTGGTTTCAGTCGCAGGTCTGAAATTATTCCGTAGAAACGTATTGCTGAAGATTAGCCAGAATAATTTACCATTACATTCTATGAATCATTCGACGTATAGACATTCTACAAGTTCTATAGAATAACTTACGAGTATCCCAATATCGAGCACAGCTTGAAGGCAGTGTCAGCATCGAGGGTACTGATGCAGGCAGGAAACCAGGAGTGGTTGGCGGCGCGGTACACTTGCAGCTCACCGCGACCCACGTCGCCGTTCGCTTGGCTTAGTCGCACTGGTACGAGAAACACTAGGTTTAGACACAATTTCTCCTGTATCATGGGTGAGTTAACAAACATTTAAACTCACATGCACATCATAAACAGCCAGACCCGGAACAACTACCTGTAGGCCATACAAATATTTGTTCCGTCCGGGAATCAAACTCGCAACACTGCTCTAACCGTGTCGTCGCCAATTGAGATGTAGTTAGTCTCTACTAAAGTTTCTGTACATAAGTTTTTAAAGTGTCACTCACACTATCAATAACACTGGAAACCGGATATTAGATATTTGTTTTTTTTTTGTTTATTTATGTGATCATGGCGCTTGCAACAGCGTCGAAATATCGGAAACTCAAAACAAATATTAACATGGTAAATAACCTGTTTCCAGTCATATTGATACATAGATTTATTTTACTGATCGTACGCACTTATACTGAAAATATTATGTGAGTACGATCATTCTATTCAAATGTCATATTCGACCGTACGGAAGTGTGACGATCTTTTGATGCGCTAGGCCGAATCTCTCGCTTTTTATCTTTGACCCAGTAAGTCCCACCTACAACTAATATAAGCCGTTTTGAAGCAGCGAGTACGTATTGGCCGAACTTGACAATTCAAAGCAAAGATCCGCCTACTCCATAACTTATTTATTCATCCCCCAAACAAATTCACAAGTTATTACCACTAAAGACATATTCTTGTTGGCAAAATCTCGCATTAGAACAACACCCTGGCACTGAACCAAGTCATGTTTAGAAAACGCAGCGAACGCCTTCTACCAAAATAACTATTTATTTAAATAGACATAGAAATAGAACAAAATTTTAATGAATTCTGATCTGCTGCAGCTTCTCATTGCTTTTTATCAGTATTTTAATGGGTTCGCCACCAAATTCTTATAAAATTTATATCTTAAATAGTAATCGTTGTAAAAATAAATCAGTTTTAAAATGCAGAACTGTAACCATAATTTTGAAAAATACCATTGTTCATATTTAACCCTGTAGTTAATTATCTACAGCTACAGGCATGATAAAATACACTGAGGCCCCGTTTACGACCCCGTTTACCTCAGCTAATGCGACTTGCGTCAAATGACACGCGCGTGCATCTATTGTTTCCTTCGCGTGAGTACCGTCGTATCGTAATTCTATCTAAGTAATTTCATTCTCCGCAGTCGCAACCAACGTGTAGTTTGAGGCAAACCTTAAAAACCACCACTGTACAGTTTAAGTGAATAAAGTGATATCAATAAACAAGTACTTACAGCAATTCCTCTCATCCTGCCCCCACGGACAGTCAACCTTGCCGTCACACAGATGCGCCTGCGAGATGCACCGCTGGTTCCCGCAGTGCACTTCCCCGCTGCGCTTGCACACGCGGCAGTTCAGCTCGTCGGATCGATCCTGGCAGTCCACGTGTCCGTCGCAGCGCCAGTCGTGCGGGATGCAGCGCCGCACATCGCATTGGAACCCGGTGGGGCAGACTAAGGAGAGAGGGAAAGATAAGGGATTTAGTTCGTCTTGCAGATATTTCTGCAAAAACAGCAAGCTTATATATGAACATCTGAAACAGAAACAGCAATTATGGAGTTAGCCAGAAAATTGGAGCCTCCAAAAGTGCTAAAGATGTAGTGCCAGGATATTATGCTTATAGAGGGCCAACACCACCGAAGCCACGAGGCACGAGGGCACGGTGGAAACGTAACGTTGATACGAACGATTTTAAAATTGAATATACTAGTTTTACAAACATAATATTAACTTAATTTTAATAATTTATTCATATTTATTGTAATATATAATGCGCTTGTCGCAAAAAAAGATATACATGTATTATTTCAAATTTCGTCTAAAAAAATACGTATTTCTGTACGCATACCGCACGTCGTGCCTACCTTTGGATGCTGGGTTCGCTAGATATCTACGTACGATTAAAAGGACTTATAAATAGTGAATATAAAAAAGTAAGTATAAAAAATTCTTCTCAAAACATAAAAGAAAAAGAATTAAAAATGTTTAATAAAATTGGAACCATTATTTTAGTCGTGGAATTCTGAGATAACGCTTTTATTTCAATCGCAGGTGTTAATACTCTGAAAATAATGGGTGGTGACATTTGGCATTACAGAAACAATCCTCCAAATATTAATCTGTAACAAGATACGTCCCTAATGTGGGAGTAATTCGTGGAAATAATAATTAGATAGCTACAAAAACGGGCTCCTTATCAAAGGTCGGAATCACTGACTTATACGTACAAAAGGCCTCGTGAACACAAACAAAACGTTCGCTACTTGGGTATTGTTGGGTAAACATTTATTTGTATCCATTATTTACCAAGATCTGCTTATCATTACAACTACTTCAGGTTTCTTTACAATTAGTAAAAAAAATATAGGTATTGGGTCTGGAAAAGTTGATTGTGAATATTTCTAATAGTGTACGTAGCAGATTGGTGCAAGACCAGTCTGCTACGTACACTGCTGTTTGACCGGAGTCAAGTTCTAAAGGGTTTCATTTATAAAGTAACACAAATGGGTGTAGATAAAAACGGTAAAGGAACACACATAGTGAGCATGACCTCGAACCGAAAATTCGAAGACATGTACCATCCACCAACACGCACTAAACCCGCAAGAATTATGCTTATGTTTTGTACCTACATATGTATAACGTAAATTTCTTGAAACATAACCTGTCCCTTTTTTTAAAGTCTGTTAAAAAAATCCAAAATTACTCCTGACATAAACAGCACACGTAACAAAATCCAAATAAAGACTTTTGCAAGTGCAAAAGTCTTTTTTTATAATTGTATTAATTTATTTCAAGTGAAATATATATGAATTCTGGTAAATGATCTATTTCCGTGTTACCTGGCATGGCGTCTCTGAAGCGCGCGTCGGCCACCTCTCGGTTGCCGAGACACACATCCGTATCTGTGGACTCGGGGAATATGTCGCATTGGAGGTAATCTGGCATCGTCAAACCGAACACTTCTAGGAAGAATCCGCAGCGACGCATCGTTTCTGTATGGAAATAAGAATAATTTCAAGATAATAATGGAAACTTATTTCAGTAGCCATATTGGAAAATTGATAATGAATTTTGACAGTTGGTGAACATCAACAATACTTTCATAAATACCCTCAATTTTAAATACCTAGGCACAGTCTGTAATATTTTTTTTTCACTTTTTATCTTATTATTGAGTGTAAAAAGTATAAGTGATAAATGTCATCGAATTACGCAAGAAAATATTCTGCAGGCGCTAAAGTCTTACCATGACATAAACTCCTGCAAGGCCGCACCATGTGCCCCAAGGGGCCGCATTTGGGCACAAACAGTGAGCACAGGAACAGTGCTGTGAGGTCGTAACAGCGGACGTCTACCACGGCTTCGTAGACCTCCAGGTCCTGGCAATAGAGAACAGATGTTAAAAGCACTTAAAAACTGTAGAAGATGTGCACGGGGTTTATCTTCCAAGCTGCATCAAAATTATCAGGGCAATGGAGTTTCTTCTCCATATCCGAACGACTAATTCGAGCCGCGAACCTGTTTTCCGACGTTTCATTAGTGCCCATGTAGAAATATTCAAAATAAAATCATAATAAATCAATTTTTGGTTGTGATCTGATAACTAACACAGATTTCTACATTGATAATTTCAAGTTGAAAACTCGTCACGCGTCAATGGCGCACGGAATCACCAGGTGATTCCTTCAATGCAGCTTATGAGGAAGAGTACTTTTTTCAACTACTTTTTTCTTTCTTGTGTGTTTATGTTAATGGGTGAAGAACATCTACCATTTTACCAGAATACATTTATCATCATTCTCGTGCCTAAGGGCAATCCAATTAATTTGGGGTCGGCGCAGCAGTCTACCAGTTCTACTTAGTGTCGTACAGCTCTGGTAACTATGGACTGTGTTATTGATCTATTTGTAGACGTTTGTGTATATAACAGGCTCCAAGAATAGTATGCGATAAGAACACCGCCTACAGGCGTAATCCCTCCCTTGTCTCCCACTCGTGTAGCAAGATGATATTTTAAAACTAGAGACTTGTTACAAATAAAGGTTTCTTGGAACAACTAGGTGAGAGAAACGGAAAAGTTCTTTTAATTGTGCTCTATTAATATTAACCTGTTTGCGTACTCAGAAACGTTTTAAATTAACGCCTTCCTCCGTGTAGGTAAGTAATACTAAAGAACGCCGCCTGGTACGATCCTTAATTCCTAACATATTGTTATGTATAGGAGTAACGGAGACAAGTGAAACAACTGGCTGCTAAATGCACACTCATTTATTCGTAGATGAGGCGAGTACTATAAGCGTGGATGCAGCCACGCACACATATACAACAACTCCTCCCCCATACTATAGGTAAATAACAGTCTCAAGTAATTTACAGTTAGTCCTTATAATCTACTCTGGGTATTTTGCGTAACAACTTCCGGGATAAAGGGTTATACCTCTGTATCGGTTGTTCTTTTGTTTGTAGTGAGTTGCTTTCCGACAGTGCCTCATGAAATTCCTCAGGGTCTTCGTTCTGAGATGTGGACTGTTCGGCTATTTCAACAACTGGACATGACGAAGGTTGCGGAAGGGTATCTATCTTCTGAGTGGTTGTCAATGCTTGCTCAGATTCTGTCACTGTATCACCTTCCCCCACAGCTGGTATACGAGTATCGGGCCTTATCGACCCCGGTGATGTACTGTTGTTATCTTGTTGTAACGATACATGGACCTCACTGTCGCAATCCCAGAATGTTTCTTCGTCTACATTGCTACCTTTATATAAAACTAATTGATTTTTATGTTTTCTAAGCTCTAAAAGTGAGTTAATGTCTTTAACAAGATACATGACTTTACCTATTCGCTTTACAATAGTTCCCCTTTTCCAAACACTGTTTTTATTCATAACATTGTTCTTATACCAGACGTTATCACCTATAGAATAGGTTTCTCTGTTTTTTCCTCCGTATGACTCAATCTGCGAACACTGTTTACTTTTGACCACATTAGGTACGTTCGATGAAGATAATGAGGTATTTAATTTAGGATTAAGTAAATCTAGGCGTGACCTAAGTGTTTTGCCAAATACTAACTGAGCTGGTGACCATCCTGTAGTACTATGTATCGAGTTTCTATAATCAAAAAGGTACTTCAATAAATTCAATTTCCGTTCTCGTACATTGCTGTTTGACAAAATACACTTACGACTTTTAAAATAGCGTCCTTACTCGTTTGTTCGCGTAATTCTGTAAGTGTCACAGGTAAGCTCCCGTCTACTACAAAGTTAATATAAGCCGCGCGCTCGACGGACGGCGGCAACTCGAATGAGTCATCTTCTACAGTATTGATGGCGGCGCCGCCGCCGGCGCACGCAAGCTGCCCCTTCCTATTTGTGCTATCGCACTGCTGAACCTCCGGTAGGCTCGCCCGTGATAAATAATCCGCACAATTGTTATTACTACGTACATACTCTATTGTGTAATTGTACCCGCTGAGAAATAAAGCGTATCTTTGAAGCCTATTTGCAGATACTTCTGGAATACCTTTATATGGTCCAAAAATTGATATCAACGGCTTATGATCCGTTCTTAAAACAAATGGATCAGACCTGGCATATAAATATTGGTGAAACCGACGTATTCCAAAAATAATGGCAGTAGCTTCCTTCTGTATTTGAGCGTAATTTTTTTCCGCCGCGTTAAGAGTACGGGACGCGAACGATATTGGACGTTCGGTGATGCCATCACTTTCTAGTTGTGATAACACGGCTCCCAAACCGGTTGGCGATGCATCGACCGTAAGAATTAGTTTCGCATTATGATTAAAATGCGTAAGGACTTGTTCAGACGCTAATATTTATTTTATTTTGATAAATGATTTATTATGTAACTCGCTCCAATTCCATTTTACCCCTTTCTTTAGCAGGTCATATAATGGACTTAAAATACCAGAAGCATTTTTTACAAAATTTCTATAATAATTTACCAGTCCTAGGAACGATTGCAATTTAGCTACGTTTGTGGGCACCGGTGCTTCAACTATAGCTTTAACTTTTTCAGGAGTCTTCTTAAGTCCGTGTTTGTCTATTTTATATCCTAGGTAATCTATCTCATTTTTAAAAAACTCACATTTTTCCTTTTGTAATACTAATCCTGCATCTTGTAATCTTTCGAGCACGGCTTTAAGTCTTTGCAGGTGAATGTCCCTTGTGGGACCTGTGATGAGGACGTCATCAAGTAGACACAGAACTCCATCCATACCTGATAGGACACATTCCATCGCTCTCTGAAATATGGACGGTGCGCTAGACAACCCGAATACCATACGAGTGTATTTATACAATCCACGATGTGTATTAATACAAGTTAGTTTTTGGGACTCGTCATCTAATAAAAACTGGTTATACGCCATTGACAAATCAAGCTTTGAAAATTGTTGTCCACCATGTAGTCTACTAAACAGTTCGTGAACCGTCGGCAGAGGATACTGCTCCACAATCAGCTGTTTATTGATACTAACCGAGTAGTCTACACACAGCCTCACTGTACCGTTGCGCTTCAATACGGGGACAATAGGTGACGCATACTCGGCATGCTCAATCGGTTTTAATACACCCAACTCAACTAAACGATCGATCTCATTATTAATTTTGTCTTTTAATGCGAAAGCGATAGGGCGCGCTTTAAAAAACACTGGTTGAGAACCGGGTTTAATGTTCAGTTTTACTTTGTACTTATTAAACGCTCCTAGTTCGTCAGAAAAAACCTTTGGAAACTGTGCTTGAAGTTGTATAAACATGCTATCCGTCTTGTTCAAATACATACAAGGTAGCAGCTCTAATTTAAAACTCGCAATGAAATCTCGACCAAGAAGAGGCGGACCGGTGCCATTATTCACTACGTAAATACTAAGGTCATGTGTTTGTCCCGAGTATGTAACAGGTAACCGAGCTACTCCAGCACATGTTATTTTATTACCAACATATGTATACAGCTGTTTCCTAGTCGGCGACAATGGCACGGTTGGAAAATAATTATTAAACACTGTACGAGATATTACAGTGACCGCTGACCCGCTATCGATCTCAAATTTCAGTTCTACCCCCCGGATTGTCACTATCTCAGTCATTGGCTCGCCATTTATACAACTTATTTTAAACAGTTTACCGTCATCATCTTCATCCACGTCACTTGTGGTGGCGATATAGTTGGTTTTTTTACACACTCTTTGAAGGTGACCGGTCACCTGACACTTTTTACACTTATATTTTGCGAAACGACACTTCGCCGACGTATGATTTGAACGACCGCACACAGAACACTTATCTTCCGATGCCGCACTTTTCTTGGTTGCCGGGTCGATCTTGTACAGCTGCTGCTCCTGCTGCCCCGCGAGATGCGCGGTGGCTGCCGCTCCGGCGCGGGCGCTCCTTAGCGTTTCCGCTAACTCGATCGCCTTAGCCAGCGTCAGTTCTGTCATGTCTTGAGAAAATAATTTATCCCGCTCGCGCCCCGGCAACATTGCCATTACGAATCGGTCACGCAAGGCTTCTTCCACATTGCTGAAGCCGCAGTGAGCGGTCAGCCCGCGAAGTCTCGCCGCCCATTGTGTCGGTGTTTCACCAGCTTGCTGCGATGCCGCATAAAAATTGCATCGCTCGCCAAACCCGCTGCGTTTCGGTGTAAAATGACTGTCTAACAGCAATAATATGTCCTCGTATGGCACTTCTTGAAGCTCCTTCGGTAAAGCGAGGTCCGAAGCGAGTTTGTAGGTGCCATCCGTGAGTGCGCTAAGCAATATAGCACGTCGTTTCGATCCTGTCACGTCGCTGGTTGCAGTAACGTCGTTTGCTATAAACCACTGAGCTAAACGACTCTTGTACGTCTTCCAAGAGTGGACTGTATGGTCAAACGTAGACAAAATTCCAAATTGTTGAGCCGCCATCGCGATTTTTTCTTTTAGTGGGTACCCGTCGCCAATGTTATGTATAGGAGTAACGGAGACAAGTGAAACAACTGGCTGCTAAATGCACACTCATTTATTCGTAGATGAGGCGAGTACTATAAGCGTGGACGCAGCCACGCACACATATACAACACATATCTACCTAGTGTAATAATGAACTGTATTACTGACACCATTCCTCTCCACTTCTTTTCCAGATTAGACTAGATCTATTTATTTCTTTGTAACAGGCAAACGCTGTTACAGTCCAAGGACGACGCAGTGAAACGTTTTAATAAACATTGCTCGTTAAAAACGCGCTTTAGAATCTGACGCAGATATTTTAGTTGTCGGGCGCGCATTGTTTCCGCGACAATGATTGATTCGCGCGCGAAAGGGCTCCGTTAATGGTTATGGATGTCGCCGCGTCACCCGCTGTTGTGGTCGCGGTGGGTAATATACCGTGAATGAAAATGTTCGTGTATCGTTCTTTGTTTGCGGTAATGTAAATCCGATGAATGTGGTTTAGGTAATTAAAAAAAATGCCGGTCGTTCGTTTAACATCAATGTCCGCTGATGACTCTGAGTAGAAATCGCTCTGATTGGTAATTTGGGCTTGGGACCAGGTTTTTTTTTGTATACAGAACCTCGCTCCATTTAAATAAAAGGCCACCAGAAGCTTACGGTGGTCACCAGCTAAAGTGGCACGCTTTGTCTGAACATTTAACGGCCTGTTCACTTCCTCTCTCTTCCGTCTTGCGTGGGGGCCACCATGGTTCCTTTGCGTGAGTATCGTCACATTGTCACTCATCTCAGGGTGATTCGTGGGAACCTCAATCATTTTGTTATTTCGCAACTCGCGTGCGCTCGTCGCCAAGCGTTGAGATATCCGGAATATCCACGTGCTAGAAGCACCAGTTTCCAATAATGATCGCAACCAATTACCCCAAGATAATCTTCTTAAAAATTCTCCCAATATTCGTATGATATAATTACGGCCTCAGAAGCGTGACCTGACATTCGGCGCAGAGATTAGCGGCCGGCGAGCGACGAGCACAAATTAATTGCCCCATAAGCCCTTTGATCTGTGCCTACTAGGTTTTCGATCAATTAATTTTCGTTAAGAGGATTTTGAAGGAAGTTCACTGCATAGACTTAGATACGAATTGTTGTGGGAATAAAGGTCGCGGAGAACGAATACTGTGTTGATACAGTGACGGGAATGTTTGGATTTGTGTTGTGAGATTGAAAAATATATAATATTGACATGGTTGATCCACTTCATTTCGTCTAGTTGGAAAACCTTTTCAGTTAGACAAACGCAGCCGTCATTGGTCTAGTGGTCACAAGTGGTGCTGAGTACCTATACCACTAACTTACTAACTTTGCTAACTTGGCTAACTTTTTATCTTGTTCTACGTTTTGTAGTAAGCAACGACTTATTGTCGGTCCTACGATATCCTCCCATACTTTTACTTTACTAATAAAAAATGTACAACAATAAAATATTATTTAGAAGCTCAATAAAATAACGAGAGTGAATGCGTGGCACTCGAACGCAAGTGTGTAGTATTACGAAGTTTCACTTCTTCCGCGCGGAGGGACTCCACGCACTATTTTTGTTTTAACAACATTTCTTTAATAACAGCCCGAGCCCTCTATTATGGGACTCAAATAATAACTGGCGAAATATGGGTAGTCCATCGAGAACTACAACAGTGATCTTGGAAGCCAATTCGAAAATATACAAGGTGTTGTTTTGCAACCTCGTCAAATTGAAGGAGAGTGCTAATGATTCTCGACCCGATTCAATAATAAAATGGGTAGGTATTTTTTTTTCTTATTAACGGAAATCGGTAAGTGTGAACCACCCGTGCTTTAAACGCGACCGGTCTGATCCTCACCTTTTAACCACGCTTACACACATACAAAAAACACACACGTTTATACGATAATTTCTTATTCACCAAACCACGTTAAGGGAGTTACAAAAAAGCAGTGTTTTTTAATAATTAACTAGGTACCGGAAAGTATATTGATTCATCCTGAATTTTGACGAGGATGCAAAACAACATCTTGTATGTAAAATGTTATGTCGCAAAAATATCGAATTTCGTTACTCAACAAAAAAAAATTAATTCCTACCAAAACATTTGAATACATTACAGGTCGGCTAATTAACGACCCCGTGGGACCCGCCAAGTGTCTGTTAAAGTCTGTTAATGGCATTTTAACGATTCACCTTGGATTCGGGCAATTAAACTCATTGCCCAGTAATGCCCAGCAGTGGATGGGCAACGTTTTTAGACCTTCGTACTGATAGGAACCCTCGTGATTGAGCATTGTTTCTTCTTGGTAGACTTTACTAGATACAGTTTGTAAATTAGTGTTAAATTGCCAAAAGTATACGTTGATTTCACTGATTTTACAAGTATTTCTGACCCTTAGCCTAGCCACCAAATTTTTTTGCAATATTATTTGTTTTTGCGAATTGTTACCACTTTCAACAGTTGGTATGCAAGACTAGTCGTCATGCTCTTGCTCTAGTCCCAGATTACTAGGGATGTTCCCCAAATAATCTGGGACTAGGGCAAGAGCATGTTTTTTTCCACGTGTATTTACACGTTTTTTTCTCTATTCTCCCCTGTCAGCCGTCACGCTCACCTGCACGGGTAAATGATTTACCCGTTTTCATTAATAAAAGTTCTGGTTGGTACTGTAAATTGTCATTTATGTATAGATTAGTATGCGCCTAGGCATTAATGATAAATAATTCGTAATCCAACAAGTAAATAAATATTAAAAAAAACTAACAAAATTACACTGGATACCTCGTCGCCAGTATTAATTAAAAACAGAATATTTACAAACCGAGAATCACTTATTACTTAACAAACTCAATTTCCCGGCGGTGTTTGTTCGTACAGCAATTTAACTAATATGTCTAGCAAACCGAACTCATCCAATTTGAAACTTGACGTATCGAAGCTTTGACTTGCCGTATTTGACTTAAAAACAAGTCCAGGGGTTCGCGTATCAATATATTTGTGGGGTCCTAAAACTAAGCAAACAACCCGTTTTCGTGGAGCCCCTTAGATACAGTAAATTAAACTTTGCAATTAGTGTGTTTGATTAACTAAATATTGATCCTTTGATAATTGTTTTGTCTTCTCTGATTATCAATAAGCATCGAGTCATCACTGAGATTTTCTAATCTAGTTATCAGGTTTTTTATGTAATTTTGTCTGTACTTTAAATTCTAATAAGTTATGTAAAAGAAATCTATTCAATTTGTGGCTTCGTAGATAACACATAATTATGATCAACAAAATATTAAAGTGTGCCAGTATCAGTTATATGAAAGAAGCCCGTTGTGTCGAAAAAACAAATTTTCCCCATAAAACCAAACTAATGATGATTCAAAATTGGACACGACGTCGAAAAAATAAATTTCTTTTACACAAACCTACAGGGGCCACTTTTGTAACTTCAGAAACTATATGTTTTGTTTGAACTGGTTTTCTCTGGAAAATAACAGGCAAGACAACTCCAATGTTGTCCTTGTCATATGATAGGCAATGGGTTATGTACTTAAGTATGAGAGGACAGTGTAGGCCCGATTAAAGTGAACAATATTTAACGAACCTGCTGAGCATCCCTCTGTCCAAAGTGTCCGATGTAATTGGGGAACACGGTGAAGTTGTACGGAACCCTGTGCTGCTGGCAGAAGTTGACGATGACGGGCAGGCACACTCCTGGCGCAGGGTTCCTGGCACCCGGCGGGGCTGTGGGCGCGGGCCACGTCACCACTGCCGACCGGTTTACTACCTGGGACACGTACTGTGGACAACGAGGTAGGGTTAGCTCCTGTTTACTTAGGTACTTGGGGTGGCAGAGACATTATGTGAAGTGTCGGACATGCTTTTATTATTTTATTAATATTTCTATTTGTAACAAAAGACTTTTGTGAAAGCACTTCCATAATAATTAATTAATAAATGTACCAAGGCACTAGTACTTTCATCTACCACAAAACAGCTTTAAAACCATGAATCCCGTAAGCGCAAACTACTTCCCTCAAGAAAATCCTTTCCAAAATTTCATGAGCACAAAAAACAATATGTATCCACAACAACGCGTCCTTCACAATGTGGCTTTTGTTCGAACTCTCACAAAACAGACAAAGACTCCAGGTAAGACGGAATTGTTGCCCAAAGCCTGAGCACCGACTACGAGCAACGAACACAATAATTGTTTTGTTAGCAAAGCTTTGCCTTTCCTTCGTTTTTGTGGGCGGGATGGCTTTCAGCTGTATGCAAGTGGTTCAGTAATTGAGTTGCTTCGTTTTGTTGATTTTTACACAGCGAAAAATTGCACGTTTTTCTGAAAGGTGAGAAAAATATTCCAACTTTGTTTGAGGGATTGGAACCCAGTGCAAATAAAAGTTTCGTTTTGTCGCAGTGTTCTTAATTTCCGACAATTTACGCATTGCCGTAACACAAAGCTGGTGGGTATGAAAGGTCCTATTTGTTAATTAATGGTAAGTGTTAGTGTGACGTTTTAAAGAAATAGCCTATTAAAACACCCACTTCAAGACTTGGAGATTTATACTTTTGGCTCCTTACGTCAAGTTTCTGGCATTTTTATTTTGTCCAAATTAGTATAAGTTCCCTAATAAAGTAAAAATACAATAATAAAATGAAACTATTTCACCAACCAGCATGATGTGAGTCATGCGCGGCCCAACCCTCCTTACACAGAGTAAGTTGAGTCTGAGTTTCAGCGTCTAGAATATTAAGGACTGATTAGATAAATGTATTTGTAAAGATGATATCTTACCTGTACCGCGGGGTTAGCTCTGAAGTAGGCGAACAGCGCTCCTGTGATGGCGAGCAGCGCCACTGCATTGAGCGCGAGTTGCATCAGTCTGAACTTGTGGGGGTTGGCGTCTGTGCTGGCGCCTCGCATGTCGCGGAGCATCTAAACATGAAACAGTAGATTAACTTGATGTAGTCAACTTAACATGCACTTATGAGAGGTCAGGGGAGCTACACTCATGTTCAGGTCGAGACTATGTTCTGCGCAGCCGTTGAAATACGTAAAAGAGCCCCTTGGATTATGTAGAGTTGACTTAAACAGTTTTTTCGAATGGCACGAGATACAGAACGGATTTTGACTGATCGGAACATTAGCTGAATGAAAGCCGAATAAGTGTAGAACTGGCTTTGGATCGGATCGAATTGAATGCACCGATCAAGTGTGGTGAGGCTACACACTATCTCTACAGTAATTTTGTATGTTGGTAGTGTCAAAATTTTCAAAAGGTTGTATATTTTGGTCTTTGCGAAATCTACCGCAAAAAATCTATCAAAACCGTCAACATACTTTCATTAATTTCAGTTTTTCAGTTTCCTGAGCCGGGAGCCAGCGGGCTTACCGAGAGCTGTAGTGATAGTAACTCAATTAATTCAACGTCACGGTACCGATAGACGGCTGTTTGCGGCTGCGCGCGTTCATTCACAACTGCATTGTTAAGTTTTGGAATTTGTGAATGTAAAAATGTGAAGCTTTTTTCTACTTTCATCCCCCGTCCGTGGCAGGAAAGGGAACTAATGAAATACTTTCTATTGTACTATAATTAAAGTTATCAGTGTTCCATGTCACCTCAATTTGTAAAACAGGAAATTTATCATCACAATTCTGCCGTTATCGTTCATTATAATCTTCTTGAACTGAAACCATATATCAGAACATAAACTGGTCAATGTGTTTAATAAAGCCCGCTGGCGTATATTGGCGTCATGAACATCAATGCAGAGTGTGGTAGAATTTAAGTGGATTGGCACTTTTAAACCTTTGTGCTTCATGACCATGCCAACCGATAGTGAATTTTTAAAATCGACCTATTTAGGTCATCTATTGAAAGTTTAAACAATGTGACTATTTCCTCGTGAAACTTTAGAGTTTCATGAGGAAATAGTCAGCTATTCAATAATGGCTTGTAAGCCATTCTACCGAAAAGGATTTATCTCGAACTGCAGTGGCACCATGAATAGCCCAGGCTCGGGCCCCGGGCGGCAGCGCGTACTAACAATTGTTTCACATTCAATACGAAGCCCTGGCTTTGTAGCCTCCTCTGAGATATTATTGTTACGTAATCTCTATTCAAGGTCCCACTTTTGTAACTCCTTGCTTCCATAATACACACATCAAAAGTGTCTAGGGATCAAGCATTTTTATGCGGATTTCTTGAGATTGAGATGTGGCTTTGTAATAAATTTATGATTTTATAAATTTATATGGATCCTTTTTGGTGCATTTCATAATTTGAATCAGGAACTGTGAATCAAATTCGAGTAAAAGATGAAAATCAGCTGTCAATATTTTCCCTATAAAAACATACAACGCATTGAAGACATTATTAGTGCTACTGTTTCCCTACTACTGATTAAAACCAACGTTATTATGGAGCGGCGACGTCATTTAAGCAGGGAAGAAATGCTCAGAGCCGTGGGAATGATAGAAGCTGGTTCCCGGCAACGTACTGTGGCTTTAGCTCTGAATACAAGTCAGAGTGTTATCAGTCGACTTTGGACACGTTACCGAAGCACTGGTACCGTGGCTGAGCGCCATGGAGGACGGTATCGCTGCACCACACGGAGACAAGACCGATACATTCAAATCTTAACTCGAAGAGCTCCAACAATAACCGCCATGATGTTAGCCGTGAGGCTTCATCACTCTTCAGGGAACTTAATTAGCGACCAAACAGTCAGAAACCGCTTGCATGAAGTGAACCTTCATTCCCGAAGACCGCTACGGGTACCACCTATAGCAATGCACAATCGTAGGATTCGATATCAATGGGCTCTTGAACACAGAAATTGGGCAGAAGAACAATGGCGTTTCGTGTGCTTTTCTGATGAGTCTCGTTTTGGTATGAGACCGGATACAAGACGTATACGACACTGGAGAACCCCTGGACGCCAACAGCGATTAAAATCCTGCCAGGAAGTCCATCCTTATAGTGGTGGAACCATCATGGTATGGGCGGGTATTTGGATCGGCGGAAGAACTGAGTTGATTTGGATCAGAGGCAACCTCAACGCTCAAATTTATGCTGAGACGATTGTATCAGACGTCATCGTTCCTCTACAAGTGCAAATCGGTCCCTTATTTCAGTTAATGCATGATAATGCACGACCGCACACCGCAAGAGTTGTAAGACAGACTCTCGCCGCAGCTAACATCAATGTCCTGCCCTGGCCTGCTCAGTCGCCAGACTTGAACCCGATTGAGCATGCATGGGATATGCTACAGAGAAGAGCTCTGCCGAATATGGAGGGTATCCAGTCGCAAGAAGACCTTTTTTTGTTGTTGCAACGAACATGGGCGGCCATTCCACAGCGTGATTTGGATGAACTCATTTTGAGTATGCCAAACCGATGTTCTTGTGTTGTTAGTGTTCGCGGTAGAAACACGGATTATTAATTGTTTAAGTTACCCAATAAAATTTTAAAGAAAACTGTTATTTCAGTCTTTTTTTCGAACTTTAATGTTAGTGGTTCAAATGTCAAAAATCCCTTTATTAGAAAATGGCAAATTTCTTTATTAATGCAAAGGTGACTTGGTTTATCGTTACTGTGACAAACGAAAACACTTTATTTGATGAATCCTTAAAGAAAATTTTAATTAATATCAATCAGGAGAAAAGTTATTGCAAAAATATATGTTGATCCCTAGACACTTTTGATGTGTGTATGATACGTAATTAACGTGCAATTTTGTGCGTTACTTTGAACAATGAGAGGATTCCAACGGAATGTAGTTCTAGCTTTTATTTTAGAATATTTATATCTGTTCAATGACGAAAATAAATTCTATATTATTAGACAAATATTCAAAACTTGTGAATCAATGGCATCTCTAGTTACAGACACGTACACGATTTATTGATATCCGTCTCTATGAACGTCCAAGAAGATTTTTTAGCACTACGTTCAACGCTGACCTATGTCCAGCAGGTCATATGCAATATGCATCTGGTAGAGAACCGATGGATATCGTTAAAGCCGGTATCAAAGCCGCTAACTCAATGAGAACGATCGAATTGAATTGGATAGATACGTTAAGTGACGCTGTCAAGAATGTTTGAATAGACAATAAAGTACAACAAAACGGTCGCGATTGACACCTACTACTAAATTCAGGGTCTTTATTTCAAAACAAAGACTAATTATGTATCATAACCAGCTATTCCCACCACTGGTCTTCAAGCCTTCGCTTATGTGTGAGAGCCTGTATTCCCGTTGTCCCCGTAATCTGTGTCCCCGTCACGGGGACATCAGCACGTCATATGATTCCTTACCGGTGTCCCCGTTATGTACATATGGGCAACGGGGACAACGGACAGTTAAGATGTCACGTATCGTTGTCCACTTTTAATTATTGTAATTTTTTTAAACGTGGGTTTTGTTAATTGTTTAGCGCGGCAAGCCTGAGATAGTTGGGCGTGGAGTTGGTGATGCCCTGGCGCGTTATTTTCTTTGCGAGCGTGTCTGGGGGCGGCGTGGTCAGGATTGAGGAACTAGGAGAACATAGCTTACTAGGAGATAGTTGAGCGTGGTAACCTTACCTACCTACCTTATGATATCAGAAAAATTAAGGAATAGGGTAGGGTAGGGGTAGGTAGGGTTGGGTAGGGTAGGGGTAGGTAGGGTTGGGTAGGGTAGGTAGGTAGGTAGGATAAGATGGGGTAGGTAGGCTTGGGCAGGGTAGATAGTTAGGTAGAGTTGGGTAGGGTAGGGTTGGGTAGTGTAGGTAGGTAGGATTTTTATAGGGACAACTAGCTGTACCCAGCATGCGTTGCAATGCACTTTTTACTACCCACCTACCCTATCCGACCTACCTACCCTATCCTACCTACCCTACCTAGGGACAATATTCTCTCTATTAAGGCACTCTCACTTCTAATTTTAACTCAACGGGGACAACGGGCATAATTTAAAAAGTATATATTACAAGAAATTAACGGGGACAGCGTACGGGGACAACGGGAAGTAATTTTAATTATTTTATTAAATTCCCTTTGTCCCCGTTAACGGGGACACGGCCTACGGGGACAACGGGAATACAGGTGTGAGAGGCCGTAATTCTGATACCATATTTTATTTTCGCACAAAAATACTTACAAAAGTACCTAAAAGATACCGAGATAAGTCCATAAGAAACGATGAACTAACAAAACAAAACTCTTTCGCAATACAGTACAGATTACTCCCCCGAGTAATACGTTGGATGGGACGCAATCTTGTCTCATGTAAACAATAATATGTGGCCGGGGTTGTATACTCCTTCCTACTAGCTGTATGGGCGGGTGTATACCCCTCCGCGCAGATACGTATGTGGCGAACGCGAACGCTGATTAGAAACTTTGAGATTGTGTGGAGAACTTAAAAGGACGGACTTTAAGATTTTATTACAGAGGAAGAAAGAAGTATCTGCTTGTACTTAGGAGGATGTTAGCAAGATTTCATTACGAGTTCGTCTTTGCAGTGAACGGTTGCAAACTTGAGCGCTGTCGTTAAAAGTTTGATTAGATACTGTATGGTGAATTGATGAAAGTTTGTTCCTACTATAAAGCTTCTTTCGAAGTCATATGGATTACTGATTGTCACCTGGACATTGACAGATTCGTTAATGTCCAGCTCACAAATTGTCCGTATCAGTTTCATTGATCATTAACAAAGATATTTGAAAAAGTTTTAGAGCTAATTGGAATACAGTCATACAAAAATTTTCATCTGCAACATTTTTTATTTTGACAAAAGAATGCTACGTATGACACTAGACAGACCGACATGTTAGTATTTTAAAGTTATGTATTACGCAGTCAAAAGCTCACTACCTGGTTTTTATACAAGAGGTGTTTGTTTTGTCTGAACTAACCATACTGATATTTTCTAAAGCATTTCCAAGGAATGTAATATTATTCCATTACTAGCCCGAATAGTCCCACTGTTGGGCAGAGGTTTCCGTCCATCCCTTCCATCGGTCACAGTTCATACAACAGTGGCAATCACTTTCATAGCAGGCACTTTGCATTTCCACAGCAACGCTTGTGTTAATTATGTAGGATGGTGTCACCTTGTTTCGCAGACAGAAATTTCACAGAATTTCGTTTCCCAGAAAATGTTACACATTATATTTAGTCCCTGTATTTTTATTTCGAATATTTTTGTTTCAACTACTATTTACTTGAATGAAACATATTTTACAGAAACACAATTCAATGAATTTTATAATCACATTTTTTCATGTGACAAACTTATCAAACAGTAGAATTATTTTTTAACGAATATTGTTTGTTCGATGTATGTTTCCATGGTATTTCATTTCAACCTAATTATTAACCTAAAATTAAAATTGTCTTTAAAAATCAATATGTTGTGCTACAAAAATTTGTGACAGAAATGAATCGCTGCAAAACAGCCTCTACGTATAAGTCTTGTCTGTCCTACCCCTAGAGTGTAATAAAATCCCGCGTAGGCGCGGAGGGATGAGGCGGCCCGCGAGCTGAGTGGTGAGCGTTAATACCATCTGCGATGATAAACTCGCGTGGGGCCGCCAGAGCCCCGCAGCGCCGGAGCCGTGACAGAAACCATGCCTGTTGCATGCTGCATGCCTGCTTGCATGCTACATGCTTGCTTGTATGCTGCATGCAACAGGCATGTACACCATTAGTAAGAATAACAAGATTGTTTTCCTGCTTGACTTGTCATGTCAAAGTTTTGACTTTAACCGCATTATTTTTGTGAATGCGATGTTGTAATTTTATAGGAGGGTATGTATTTATCAAAGGTATGAATTTTAGGAACTGTCACTCGATAAAATGGTATTCTTCGTAATAAATTTTATGTGAAACAAACAATATGTGGATAAAGAATATTTGATTTGTTATTTTATTATATGAATATTCTAACAGTAAACTATAATTGGAACAAAAATCGACGATTTAAATTTCTTCAAAGTATTCTGCGTGTTGGTTATTCTATGAAATGATAATATGAGAAACAATTTATGTGAAACGAAATTCGATGAAACAATTAGCGATGAAACAACGCACAGCCATGTAGGATACATGATATGTATGCTTCTCGGTAGCTTATGTAAGGACTTACTTATAATACAGTTTTGACTTTTATAATATCGTAGTCATTTGGTTTAGGCTATCGAGTCAGCTAGCCAACTCCTTTGTTGCATGTGCGTGTGGATTGAGAGATCTTTTCGAAAAACTCTCTAATCTCTCAATCCACACGCACATCTTTGTTGCTTGTCGTACTTCCAAGGCAACAATCCTATGTTGCACGGAGTGCAGTTAGATCGGTAGCAGAATAGATATCTTTCAGCACTGCCTCTCCAGATTGTTAATATTTCAATAGTATATATTTATATAGACAAGCGGCTGACTTCCAAACAAACAATTGGTCTGTGTCGAGTGGCTCGGGCCTGCGGTATCGCAATCACTTGTCTCAATTTATTTGATTTATTCCGATAAGAATTGTAAAGCCTCTCAATGATTGGAAATCGATTTTAATTTCATGTTGTCTAGGTATTGCTTCTAGTTTAACAAAAAGACATTTTTGAAGTGAAACTTCTTATGCGACTTCCAACAAGTTTAACGCTACCATGGAGGCGGAATATTTTCTAAAACTCATTAAGAGATGGCAGTATTACAAGATTTGTGACTACGAAGTTGTACTAGGTACGCGAGATGGCGTTTAAAAAGTTATGCATTCGACTCTTCGTTGTGACCAGCCTTCGCTCAATTTCCATGAGTAGAATAACCTCGATAAACTTATGTAATAAAAATAATACAGCAAGAAAACAACAAAATATTATTTAGTAGCTCAATAAAATAACGAGAGTGAATGCGTGGCACTCGAACGCATGCGTGTAGTATTACGAAGATTCACTTCTTCCGCGCGGAGGGACTCCACGCACGATTTTTTTAAAGAAAGTTTTTTTTTTAATTTTATATTTTTTGTTTTCTCCGTAGGCTAGTGATGGCGCTGGTTGTCAGACTTTCGGGCCACCTGAACCTGTTGAATGACATTTTTAAATGTTGGTAAAAACTGGTTAAAAATCCGTTGCCCAATTCGTCTGAAGGCAGTTACACAGATACCCAACCACGGAAAGCGATTTAGTTGAGAATATGTTTAGGTAGATTCTAATAGCTACCTATAAATTCACAACAAAACTTGAAAATAACATTCTTCCAACATAATATCCTGCAATACTGACAAAAATATAATAGCTATTTCATTTTGCTACACAATACGCTGCCACCTTATCTCGAGATCGAAACTTTTCGATACTATTCCCGTGTAATCGAGACGGGACTCGTTCAAGTGCAGACCGCTCTCGATTGTGAAATTGAAGAAACAAGTGAATTTAATAAAGACAAAATTCTGGGTAAAGTTTGAATTTTGATACGCAGTTAGATATCTGAATTTTGCTCACAGCAAAGCTGCAATCACTTGTACTAAGTACATTCTGATAGCTAAGATTGCTAAGCCGTTTGAGATACCGACGACGACTTCTTAGAAAAATGTTGGTAAAATCTGGTTTAGTTTTGTATAAGCCTTAAAATGTCACCTAAAAGATTTTGGTTGGTCCTAGCGCAGTAATAACGCCTGTACCCACTTTATTTTTTGAAATTCATATTGGTCCCAAAACTCTGAAGGTATACTTAATAACACCAGTATGACCGAAACCAAAAGTTTGAAGATTTGTTATGTGGATATCATTTCGCCCCTCTCCGACATAAAAGGCTTGTGTTCCTGTAGTGAGAATTTCATTGGCTGATAATGTTAAAACTTGTAAGTTACCACTTTTGTTTAAACCACCTCTTGTCGCTGCATCCTACGACTTGGACCACAACTGGCACTCAAAGTATTTACTGTAAACTCTGCAAACGTTTAATGCGGTGCAATATTTAAATTACGACGCAGCGCTTGCGAGCGACACTTAATTTTACAGTGGCCATATGTGTCATACACTTGTGCGAGAAAATACCGTTACCAGTCCTACCTTACTTTTACGACATTTTGTTGAACGCGCGTTTTTTCAGCATTTGCAGCTCTAAAAATGTTTCTGCAAACGGCGTTTTTGTTACCGTTTTCGCATCATGTATGTGAAGTGGAAAATGCAAAGTGACTGATCATATTAATTGTCTCGGTGCTCGGTTTAGTGCAGTAGGTAATCAATAATTTTGTTGTTATTTGAAATTACTTTGTCTGTAGATACATACATACTAATATTATACTATTACACTTTATACTTTTATACTAATATTATAAATGCGAAAGTCACTCTGTTTGTTTGTTTGTTACCTTTTCACGACTAAACGGCTGATCGGATCTTAATTAAATTTGGCAAGAAGATTTCAACCTGGGGAAGGACATAGGCTATATATCATCACGTTACGACCAATAGGAGTGGAACAGCAATGACAAATGTTGCGAAAACGGGGAAAATGTGACGCAGACGAAGTTGCTTGCGCGGGACAGCCAGTCATTGTATAAACACAACAGTCTTCTTTGGAGCAAATATGTAGTCAGATTGCAAATAGATTCAAAAGCACCTAAGAACTAACTTTGTATTTCACGTTTTCGCTGATTTGATCAGAAAAGTGAGAGTGTTAAATGAATGGTACTCACCCGATGATGCAAAGACATGTTGCTTCCATTCTGGAACCTGACGATCGTCTGTAACGATGCCGGTGTGGACATACTCTTAGTGATGGACCCATTGCCCGAGTCCCTGTCTTGTTGCTCCTTCAGGAGAAGACCCCGAGCAATCTTAGCATTGAGGCTTTTGTTTACATGCTGGTGAGGAAGCAAGGGAGCTTCCATCGTCTTCGTCGTGTAAGACGGTGAGGATGTCTGACTGAACGAGTCTGAGGACACGTTCGAGTCCTGTCGGACGCTTATATTTGACCCTGAACTTGGAGACCGTTTCATCGGCTGGACAGTATTCTGAGGAGGTAAGGGAGCAGGGAAGGGTGTGGAGTCAGGGATTCTTGTGGGAGGGAGTTGTCTTCTTGCGGACAGAGACTGTGTGTGTGAAGGGTTTCTGTTACAGTCTAGCCGTGGTTGTGGTTGCACTGGAGCAACCGTTCTTCTGTTCCCGTTGGGGTCTGTCTGTGGTGTTGTCGTCGTCGGGGGTCGTGGTGGTGTGGGCGGTGGAACTCGACGCGGGGGTAGAGGGGAAGCGCGGCGGGGTGGCGCGGGAGGCGGTACGGGGAGGGGGATGGGTGCCACTGTCGCCGTGGTGCGCTGCGGCACTGGCGGTGGTGGCGGCTGCACTGGCTGGATCTGTTGCGGTGGTGGCTGGAGCTGTCACCAGAAATATACAAATACAATCAATAGATATTTTAACTTTTCCAAGGTATAGTCACGAGCACCAATATTACACGTCAGAAAATTTTCATGTGATTTTTTTACCACTGTACTCACTGCAACTGCAATTTACCACGATAAACTTTGAGATCAAATCAATCATGTTAATTTTATGCAATATTGTCATGGCGGCCGATGCGGTGGACCCCGACTCGGGTTTGAATTCTGCCTCGGCTGCAACGACAAATTTTTCCATTTGTATTAAATTGTACTACAGTGTTCATTCAGCGAAAAACGCGCAATCTTCTGGCTCGACGACCGCTCGGGAGGGTGGTCTGATCGTGACTGGACGAGACGGTTCAAATTAATGGTACCATGTTATACCTTCATGATGGGCCTTGGTGGCGCGATCCTCGAAGGTGGGCAGTAGGGTAGCGCGTCAGAGGGGCAGTACACAAAGCCAGCCGGTCGCTGCGGCTGCGCGGGCGCACACGCTGCTGTGCTGTGGCGCCGAGGGGTGCCCACGCTTGGTCGGAGCAGTTCTAGAAGTTTCTCGCCCGGAGTCGCTGCGAGGCTGCCGGCGCGTCCACACCTGTGGGGAAGAAGGAGGGAATTAGCGTGAGCAAGATTTTTCTGGGTAAGCTGGTTCCATTGTCGAATTTGTCTCTGTCATCTCTGACCTAGACTAGAGTCAAGAAAAACCATCTCAAAAAAAAAATTAAATAAAAAACTGCAGTAACCGAAGTAGTGATGATAATGAATATTTGAATCTATTAAGTTGTTCCTCAATAGCTTCGATGTTAAAGTAATTTCACTAATAATTTTGCTGATTTTAAACATCTACTTTCAAATAAAAAAATACAGAATCTTACGCGCCGTTTCAAACCTCACGCGATATGTCTTGCGTCAAATGGTTCTCGCATGTGTTGCTTTTTTCTTTCACGTGGGTGTAGACGACGTGTCGCAAGTTGTATCGCGGTGAGGAACCGTTGGATTATGTAAGCGAGCGTACTCATAATTGTTCTTGTTATTCTCACCTCACATACATTATTAATATTAGCCAAATCACAACCAGCAAAAATATAAACCTCCACTAAAGCAGTAACACAGGAATGCCAGCCATGCCCGAATGTACAGACAGTCGTCACTAGACGTGCAGCAGCACTCAATAGAGGTTGTCGTGCAATTGTCACGTCACGAGCGCCGCTACCGAGCGTATTGATTCAGCATAGGCAGCGGGACCGGTAGCGAATGTATACCTGCCCGAATTGCGGCCTTACATATGTGGAGATGGTATATATGTGTCTTCTATCTAGTATCTCATAAGTATCAGAATATGTGTGTCTATTAATCGCTTTAAATATAAATTGTTAAATTAAAACAAAATATTTTTATTTCACATATGCCTACATCGTCATCTGCCTAGCCTTTTTCCAAACTATATTGGGGTCGGCTTCCAGGCTAACCGGATGCAGCTGAGTACCAGTATTTTACATGAAGCGACTGCCTATCTGACCTCCACAACTAAGTAACTGGGAAATACAATACCCCATGGTAAGACTGGAAGTCAGACTTTTGGCTTCTGACTATTCGTAACGACTGTCAAAGATCTACAAATGACAGCCGGTACCAACCGCTTAACGTGCTTTCAAAGGCACGAAAGATACTCTGTATGTAATTATGGTCACCCATCCACGGACCAACCTCGGCAAGCACGGCTTAACCTTAAAGAAAGACTCCTCACATAGGCCTACATGAGCACTTGCTCATGTTCACGTTTTATAAGTATAAAACGTCGATAAAAGGTGTTCGGTTCGGGTTGGTCGTAAATAAATAAAATATAATAATTTGGTTTTACAATAAAGTTAGGTCAATGGATGTTTATGATGACACTTTACCTGGGCCTCAAATCTGCTATTTTTATTAACATCGTCATTCCAACACGATCGCATTGTCATTTTGCTAAAAGTCCGTAATCTGCTAAATTCATAATGGTCTGTCAAATTCTATGCCATTTATTTCAATGGAGTGTCAGTGGTTGACCACTGTGAAGTCATAATGACGCCATTATATTAGTAGATTACCAAACTTGTCAAAATCAACAATTATGAAATCAATGATAGGCCATTCTGACACTATTGTAATAGCAGACTTGAGGCCCGATAGCCTGCAGGTAATAAAATGTTTATATCAATCGAAGAGTAGATACAAAGATGAAAGAACAGAAGTTAGGTTATCCGTATGCCTTATTTGAGCAATCGTAGCTAGGGAATGCAGAACCGATATCGGTGGTGAAAGGGGTAGCCCAGTGGTAATTACCCCGACGTACGAGTGGTTCACGGTTCGAACCCAGCACCTCGTATGTAGTTCGCTCGCTCTCTCCTATGTAGCTTAATTATTTATATCACTGATGGCAAAATATCGATGACATGCACCAACCCGCACTGGGCCCGCGTTGTGGATCACTTACAGACAGGGGGGGGGCCTGATAGTGTATGTGTGATGTATTTTGACCATATGCAGCAGTTGCAGCAAAGAGCAAACTCATAACTCGGCTAAACTAACGACAATGAAATGCGACACATCAATGTTCCCACCGCATTGCAAACTAAACTTCCCCATCGTTGCAGTCCGTCGTCAAATACCTACCTTTGTTTACTGAATCCTACTCGTGCTAAGTTAACATGGTGTGCACTTGTTCAAACACGGAAGTGAGTGGTTCACGTCGCGTCCCGGCGATTACACGTCCGGCACTGAATGCTATGTAGGCCAGTGCAATTCTACGGACAGTCGACCCCGGTCTGAACAGAGCATGAATTATAAGTGAGTTTAAAACTGTGATACGAGTAGTTAGGTTTTCACATTAACTAGGAACTTATTTAAGAGTAATATTGTGCTTGTAGTTGACAGACACTCTATTCACTGTAATAATAATGAAACAAAGTTTAAGGCAAATTATCTTAATAGAGTAACCGTGGAGTTTCTAAGTGGCTCTTTTCCAGAGTAAACCTCCTGAAATCTACCTCTAGTTTTTGACGTTTCGAATTCGAATGTTTTGAATTGTAAACTGAATGGGATTGAGCAGTTGTCGAGTTTAACATCATAATTTGAAACTCTAGTTCACCTGTTCTTACAAAAGAACATGATGATAATTCTTCAGTTGTGTCATATATGGTGCTGTAGTAGTTTTTGTTCCATGTTGCTGTAGTACTTTTTGTAGTGCCACTACAAAGTAATACTTAGTTACATGTTAGCCAAGCCATTCTATGATTTAAAATTTATTGTAATAACATTGGCAGAAACCTAGGAAACGCTCTGACGCGACGACTTAGAGGCGTTTTTCAGAGATTGGCCGGAGAAAACCGCACGGAGAGTAGAGTGTAAGGATATGAGCTATGGAACCCTTAGCCCAGCAGTGATTTTGATGAGATTAATTCTATTACTGTCTTGATAAATGATTTAAAATTAAAAAGTAAAAACTAAATAACTAAAAGGATGTATAAAATTATTTGGTGATGATTAGGAAAGCTTAAAGCATTAAAAAAACGAACTTTCTAAGTTTCAAGAAGTCAAAATCGGTTGGGGCTCAAACCATGTTTATTTTTGGAAAAATAAAAGCATTAAAAAAAAACACAAAAAGTGAGTATTGGCGCAGGCTTGAACCTGAAAACCACGATCACGAAAAAAAAGGAAGTGGTACGATTTATTTGCTCCCAAGTGTAAATAGTATATTTATAGTATGCATTAGTATGGATGTATGCATCTGACTATTAACTAGATATAAGTAGCACTCAAAGAAAAACATTTCCTTGTGTTATTAAAACTGTTGACACAATGACACACGTTTTGCAACCCACATCAGAACATATCCGTATCTAGAGCTACATAGGAAACCTACACACAACACACAGGTAAACAGGACACCCGTTTGATGTCACCCGGTGATCACAGTTCCGGTTAATGAATGGCGCTCAAGCCTGACCGGACATGTCTGTCGGCCATGGGATGCGTTAATGAACATGCTTCACTATGATTGACTGCGATTGGACACGCTACACTGTTAGTGGCTGTTGAATAGATGCGGTCGTATTTGAATCAAAAGGTATTTATAATGCTTGAGATACATACATTTGTAGTGTGAACTGTGGTATTACTGAATAGCTAGCGGTAAAATGAACTTTTTGAGCAAAAACGACATGGACAGGTTTTGAAGATCGTTAAAATTCTATTGAAAAAAAAACGAGATAGTGCGATTAGTTCTGATTCGGGCCACGCACCAAAACATCCTTGTACAACTATAAATAAATGTGTATCTATTACGCAACAGTGTTAATTCCTATTGATTCTGAGGCTTCAACTTAACACTTCACCAAAGTTTACGCACAAATAAATCAGCAGCAAGCCGTTACGAGCAAAATCGTTAATTTGTTAAATGCTCTCGAGTGGCACCGAGTTGCTGTCTCACCACTTACTAACTCTCGCGTCTTCAACTTAATGATCAACCACTTAATTATATTACTAATTCTCTTCTCTAATGCTGCTTCACTTATTTAATTCTTGGATATAAAATTAATTTATTAATTGTCTGTGTATTTCAGGATGATTATCTTCCTGCCCTTGTCCCATGTTACGCCGGGTCTATGCAACCACGTTTTTTTCTTCCATTCTTCTCTGCCAACCGTCACGCTATAATTTACTCCTTTTTCTTTCATATCCTTCCTTACACAATCTATCCGTCGGCGTCCAGCGCCAAGATATGAAGGGATTACACAAAAAAACATCGGTCACGGCCCATACATGCTGTGACCTGGCTATAAAATATCGCGAACATGAGTATTGTATGGATTAATCTATTCCCCAAGCACAATCATCAATCCTAAATCGAAAATATTTTATTTAAAAGCCGAGGATCATGGAACGTTACTCTTGTGTATTTAGTCACTTTTGAGGTTATGATGTAGTGTAAGTAAATAAGTCTGCAGCCACGACGACATTCTCAGCTAAAACCATTGATATAAAAACTCTGCAGTAATATAGCACCAAACACCCTGTGTGTTTGGTGCATCGTTTGCCAAATCGAATAGGCCGAAAGGAGAGGTCATTTGCTATCTCTTCACGCCCTAAAACTCATTCCTTGCCACGCCGGTTTTTTTATAACAACTTTTTAATTTAAATTTTGAAAAATTACAAAAAATCAGCATTTTAGGTCAAATAAAAAAATAAATAACATATTTAGACTTAAAATTTCGATTTAATTTTGATGTGTACTGTTGTATGATTCTATCAAATTCAAAATTACTTGCTAGTTATAATTACTTTCTTTTTTAATAGCTCGTAAAGTTTTTGTAAAAGAAAAATAAACTTAAAACTCAACTTTAAATGGCTATAAAAAAAAAACAAAAAGCGATCGGGATCTTCGAATACTTTTAAAAAGTTCTCTAGTCTGTCCCCTTTCCAACAGTATGCAATATGCCCAAAAACACGTTTAATACCTTTTCATTTTTAACTAAATGTGTAATCGAGACACTAGGCTGATATTCGAAATTTCAGTAAGAACAGGGAGCATTTAGTCCAACACATTGATGTGGCTTTCGTGACTAACAAAGCAGAAATACGTTTACGCACAACACTACAGTCGAGATAAGAAGAAGATGCCGCGCGTGCATTCGCAACAGTGGCGGACAACTCGAACAAGATTTGTGATTTCTGAATTAAAGATTTTTTTTAAAATTTCAAATTCTTAAAAAGTTGGTTCCTGTTTAAGAAAGAGATAGGACACTACGCACTAGTGACATAACAGTATCTGTCTACTTACTTGAGGCATGATATTTATACTAAAACTACTGTTCTTACTAAAAGTATTCGAAGATCCCGATCGCTTTTTGTTTTTTTTTTTATAGCAATTTAAAGTTGAGTTTTAAGTTTATTTTTCTTATACAAAAACTTTACGAGCTATTAAAAAAGAAAGTCATTATTACTAGCAAGTAATTTTGAATTTTATAGAATCATACAACAGTACACATCAAAATTAAATCGAAATTTTAAGTCTAAATTTGTTATTAATTTTTTTATTTGACCTTAAATGCTGATTTTTGTAATTTTTCAAAATTTAAATTAAAAAGTTGTTATAAAAAAACCGGTGTGGCAAGGAATGAGTTTTAGGGCTTGCAGAGATAGCAAAGGACCTCTCCTTTCGGCCTATTCGATTTGGCAAACGATGCACCAAACACCCTGTATAACTTTAAAAGTCAATGGTTAAATCCACAAAAAATAAAGAATAACCTTTTTAAGAAGACAGGTGCAGCGCAATGTGCATGAATCAGGGTATGGTTATACAACAGCCAAGCTAGACTGTTTCTTAGTAACAGTTTTAAATTATTGTGAAAAATATTTAAAATGATTCCTTGGCATAACTTTAGGTACCTACTTAAAATATAACCTAATATCTCAGTCGTATCTCAAAGGTCGGTACAGTAAACACTGACAGCTCTCATGTCATAATACGTTGCGTTCTACGTATTAGTACAAATGTCAACATATCATTTGTAACTCATTTCGGAATAACCTCTTAACCTCAATCCATATTTCCATCTAAAAATGATGTTACTGATAATCTAGTACTTAAAAAGGTAAACGCATAATGGTAGTATTACTTTAGTGTTAAGATGAAACGTGTACCATAGATAAAAACGGGACGAGTTTAGATGCGTTCAAAACCTATAAAAACTAGTAAGAAAATGAGGTTTTTATTACAAAGCTAAATTATTTTCCCGGCTCCAATAAAATATGCTGAAGCCCGTAATTTAATATACACCTAAGTCACTATTTTTTGACGTATCAATCATTGATGGTCGTTTCATATTTTGGTCAGGTCATATATGACCGATGTTCTTTAGGTTTTCAGCATGTTTTTACATCTCAGAACAAAAAGCCATGTAAGCGACCAGATAAAAGAAAAAACCCAATTGGGCTTCACTAGGATTAAATCTTGTGCACCCAGAGAACAAAGCAAGCCGCCGAATTCAAAACGTTTGGGTTACACGCTTGGGCGAGTTGGATTAGTTAACTTAATCACAATGCAAGTAACTCAAAATGTGTCCGTTCGAAGTTAAGGCTGGCACAAATAACACATCATGATAAGAGACTCATGATTTCAATCGAACACCTCAATTGGAATGTGGGATTAACCCTTTGGGGGTTACAGGCGTGATTTTATGTTATGCCTCATTTGCTACGGTAATCTGCCTTAATAACTCACCTACACATCTAACATAAATGTTTACTCCTAAAACACCATGGTACAAAAACCACACAGAATTCGGTGGAAAACTCGAGAACGGTTCGTTCCATCCATTACAGTAGTAAATGAAGCGACTAATGGGCGCTGCTGATTACATGCTCGTAATGAATCGAATGCCACCGCTTTGATTCCGCCGCCGCCGGCCGCTCTGAGGTTTCATTCAATCGATTCTGTTGGTTTTAAGCTACAGTACAGCGATTTCTGTTTTTAACCGACTTCTAAAAAAGGAGGAGGTTCTCAATTCGGATGTTTGTATTTTTTTTTTTTTATGTTTGTTCGCGCATTACTCCGTCGCTTGCCAACCGATTTGGAAAATTCTTTTTTTGTTGGAAAGGGTATACTTCCCAAATGGTCCCATAGTCACCAAGTCGGGATCTGATGATGGAATCTTGGCGAAATCGAGGGAACTCTTCAAATTTTATAGGAAAACGTACAGTGATTTTGGTATTTTCTGCAACAAGTGAAGCATTTGCGTCCAATACGAACCATTTTACCATCAGATCTGATGATGAATCCAAGAAACAGGCTTCGGAACTCCATAACAAGGCAATGAATCTTAGCTGTGTTTGGCCTTGTTGGAATTGTAACGGTATGCTCTTTCCAGGTGTATACACCGATTACGCTGAGATTTATGATCCGATTTGCGTGATTCTTCTTTAGTTTGATGTGTTGATTTGATCCCATAAAAAAATAATATAGTTTGGCCATACAGTTTTCATTTTATTAAAAAAAATATATATATGTAAATTTTTCACGTATGTACACCGATTTCTCCGTGATTACTGGACCTATTTAGACGATTTTTCATTCATTTGGTAGAGAAAGCTTGCCCGGTGGAGCCATATGAATTTTATTATCTTTGCTTAGGTACTTTTTGAGTCATCCTCTTTATTATGCATTTTGACCTTTGTCGTATGTATGGACGATGTGCTGGTGTCTAGTTAAAATGTAAAAATTATATTTGACTAGGATTAAAGTGAGATACCACAACTGAAAAGGCTAAAATAAAAACTTTTTTACAAAAAAAAAATAACCGACTTCCATAAAACGCTAAAAAGTGGCAAATAATTTTAGTTTCGGCAGTCGGTGACTTGTTTGTTTCATTTACTTTTTTGCCACCGACTTGTCGGTGGTGGAAGTCGGTTATTTTTTTTTTTGTAAAAAAGTTTTTATGTTTTGGGTATTCTAGATGACTGGGGGCACAGTTGTTGCTGAAGCTTAAGTTCCACTACATAATACAGGGTGTAAATGTACTCTTGAAGAAGGCGTCAATCAAGCTTTCTGTATATCAAACTAACACTGCGGATTTTTTTGCCTGAAAAACGACTTTTGAAAAATCATGGTTTTCGGTAACATCATCATCTAGCTAAAATTTTTCTAACTATGATGGGGTTTTCCAGTATAACCGAATGCAGCTGCATACCAGTGACTGACTGCCTATCTGACCTTCACAGCCCAGTTAGTACTGGGTTATACGATACCCTTTGGTGGCAGTGGTTGTCAGACTGTCAGGGATCTGCAATTGACTGCCGGTACCAACAGCTTAAAGTATTTTCCGAAGCAAAAAGGAAACTCAGTATGTAATGGCTGGTCACCCATCCACGGACCAACCTAGGTAAGCGCTGCTTAACCTGAAAATCGACCCCAGCCACTGTTACTATTTAGCCACGAGCTAATCCTTGGTTTTCGGTAACATGCTCATGCAATTGTGCTGATGGATGCTTCGAATACTAGTTTGGGGTCGTAGATGTATTTAAAGTAAAGTTATAATGTTTAAAACCTGTAAAGCAGGTGGAACTGACAATTTCTCCGTAACTTAACTTAAGGTATGGTTCAGAACAAAAAAGAATAAATATCTCTGCTTCGATAAGGGTGTTTTTACACACATGATTATATTTAATTCGGCACACCCGGGCGGCAAACTCAAATTTGGATTTTATAAGTTTGTAACACGCCTCATTTTTTTTCATCTATAAGTCTGAGGTATTTTCGCGTCAAGATAATGTCGTGGCAAAAATGTCTGTAACCCAGTCAGCAAGAATTGTTGCTAGGTGAGTAGGGTGCGCCATCCTACTAATATTATAAATGCGAAAGTTTGTGAGGATGGATGGATATTTGTTACTCTTTCACGCAAAAACTACTGAATGGATTTGGATGAAATTTGGCACACGGGTAGTTTATAACCTGGATTAAAACATAGGATACTTTTTATCCTGATAGTATGTTCCCGTGGGACAATTATCGAACTCCACGCGGGCGACGCCGCGGGCATAAGCTAGTACGTACATACTTATTCTATACTCTTGGGACATTAATTAAATTAATTTTATTTGGGTTGTCCTTGAGAACTGAAGTATCAGTTGTGCATTCAAATCAGTATTTTTGCATCACACCGCAATAGTCTGAACACAGTAATATTACAGCGAATGACATCAATTTCTCAAGCCTGTCCTGAACTAAGCCCTGAAACAGGCCTCCGAAATACCCCCAGCCCCCACCTCCCTTCGTCTGACAGTTTATTAATCTAAACAACGTCAAAGGACGTGACGTCACAGACGATGATGCTAAGAAACGATGACATGAACTGTGCGCGGATTATGAATGAGGAATAAGATGGATACTTGTTATTTGCTTTTGTACTGCTGCTTTGTTTTAAGGTCTTAGGATAAGGTTACTCCTCCGCCAGAGACGTGTGAGGATGCATAGCCAGAGATGAGCGTAAAACTAACCAGTCAACCTGGCTAGCTTACCTCAAGCTGTGAAAAATAAAACAATATATTATTGGTTAATTTCGCGCACATCCCTCGCTACTGGTCCTCGTACATCTTTGGTGGTAATAAAGCCTTACAGTTACAATTTAATTCTTACTTCTGCTGTCACAAGAAGATATCCTATTACTAGACTGACTGATTTGTGACTACAATGATGCTGATACATTAAATGTTTCTCAATAGAAACATAAAAAAATCGATAAAGGATGTCTAAAAATAAACAAATACTTTTTCAAATTGATTTGTAATGTTATATGACAGCTCTCAACTTAAGGAAGTCTATTTTGGAAAACCATTTTTCTTCACCTATTACGAATTTCAGTACCAAAGTAAAAGTTTCAGTAAGACACTTGAAGTGAAACAATTAAGAAAATTAAATTAGCGTGTGCCGCAAGATGGAGATACTGGGGGTGCCCTCCCTTACCCGCTCCTACGGTTGGCAAACTTAACGGTCTCGCAAATTGGTGTGATTAATTGTGTTCCAAGCGGCAACAAATGTTGCCGAGGACATGTCGCCGGAGTCGCGCGTCGCGGCGGCTCAATGTCTCGATGATAATAATTGTAAGAGATTCCGATCGAATTCAATTCGTTTTATTGGTTTCGTGGTTGCTTTGAAAAAAGATGGCTGTTGTTGTGGCTTTGGTCAAAATGTCAACTTTTATTTATAGCATGAGAAGACCCGATCGAATATTTGAGTAAAATGTCTGTAATTTGAAAAGCCGCGGTTTGCCCAATCTCTGTTAGGAGCTGACATGGCATTGTATCGCATTCTTCTTTTATTTGGAAGAGCGATTTGACATTTAATCAAATAATATAAAACCACGACGGCTTCCACTAATGGGTTAGATTAGTAACGAACTGATGCACAGTTAGGTTTAATTGTCATGTAATAGGAGGCTAGCCAATTGCCATCAACCGGGTGCAAACCTAGATTCTGGACAGCGAGTGATAAATGCCTGAAGGATAAACCCAATAAAACTTTGTCTGAGATAGGAATCGAACTGAGGGCTTTGTGCTCAGCAGCAGTGCTTACAAACACTAGATCAATGAAGCAGACATAAGTTTATTAAAAGGCTCGCATCAGAAATGATCGGTTTGTACGAGTAGTGCTAGACTTTGAATACCATCCTGCTGTTATTTTTCGAGTTAAAATCACTGCGTAAGTTCGTGGCACGGGAGCTTATTATGTAAATTTAATATCAACAAATATTGTAGTAAATGACTTGGAGCTGGTCCAACTGTTACCCGCTAATTGAATGAGCACGGACTACTAAGTAGGTAGGGTACCTTCATTTGGGAATATTTTTGAGACCCACATCAGGGAAATGGGTTTGTGATTACTTGTGGTTTGTAGTAGTTTCTCTGTTGCTAAGCACTAGTTCAGGGTGGCACATTTGATTAGGTAGAGCCTTCCTGGTCTACTCCTTTTAATAACCACTTCACTGTTTAAGCTCTAGTAGATTGGACATAATAATATAGTGCACTTATAAACTTGCTCTATTTCCTATTCTTTCTTCTTCCCTCTCCCGTTAAACGTTTGATCATTATCCTTTTCCTAACTTTGTTGAGCCCGATTTCCAGTCGAACAGGGTATAGCTGAATACAATATTTTACATGGAGAAACCATGGCCCAGTGGTGGCAGCCCCGACTTACGAGCAGTAAGCCGTGGATTCGAACCCAGGCAGGCGCATTACTTTGTATTTATTTCATCACCGCTGCCCACAAAAACGGTGAAGGAAAACATCGTGAGGAAACCGGCATGTCCTAGAACTAAAAATTCGAAGACATGTGACATCTACCAACCCGCACTGGGCCCGCGTGGTGGATTATAGCCCTCTCCCTCTCATAGAGAGGAGGCCTGTGTCCCAGCAGTGGGAACATTATAGGCTAATGATGACATGGAGAAACTGCCTATCTACTGTCTGACGTCTACAACTGAGTAGGTAATGCATAATAGGATAATCCTTTCTACTGGTAGTTAGAATTTCGCCCAGCGTTGGATAGCTGATAAAACAAGGATATTTTCCTAGTAATTTGTACATCAGGCGTAGTATTATTTTTTACCAATAGATACATTTTTTAAGAAGTAATAGCAAAATTTACTACAAAATAGTATTTGATTCGTGATCTTTGCCTCTGGAGGCATTTTGGAATTTTTAATCAGTAACAAATGTCTAAGGTCTGCTACGATATCAACTATGAAAATAGTTTAAATTTCAGTACAGTCAAATTGACTTCTAGCTCAAAAACTACTGAATTTTGTTAGAGCATTTGACGACTTAATTTGTTTGTTAATACCCTACTGTGATGTCCTGCAAGGAATACGTTGAGTTACCAGTAATCCTGTATATTCATTTTATTGAGTAGCTCGAGGATTCAGGTTAAGCTGCGCTTGCCTAGGTTGCTCTATGGATGGGTGACCACCAAATACCGAGTTTCCCCCATGCCTCCGTAAGCCGTTGCTCCCGTTTGTCATTTAATAAATAAAACCGGCCAAGTGCTCGCTCACTTTTTGTATGGGAGCCCTCTTAGATGTTTATTTTTTATTTTGTTTTTAGTATTATTGTTATAGCGGCAACAGAAATACATAATCTGTAGAAATTTCAACTGGCTAACTATCACGGTTCTGAAGATACAGCCTGGTGACAGACAGACGGACGGACGGACAGCGAAGTCCCAGTAATAGGGTCCCGTTTGACCCTTTGAGTACGGAACCCTTAAAACAATGGATATACTTTATTGATATAGGGTTATTAATTAGGTATAAAATGATTAATTTTTTAAACCAATTTAAACGGAAATCTTACAACCCAATAACCACCACCGAACTTATTGAGTAAACCTGCCTTCCCTTTAGTGCAAAACAGTTTTCACATTTATCACTAACTTAAATACACCATTTGAAACACAAAGCCTGCTCTGAAACGATCTCCGAACATTATAACAATGGTTGTCGAGTAAAAACTATTCAAACACAATAGACGGGACATTAGTGGTTAATCAGAGGCACCTGGGAACCCTAATGTAATGATAGATAGATGGATAGCTGACTGTTACCAGGCGGGAAGCGGCAACTTAATACGTTCTAATAGCTTTTGGTTTTCATTACAAACTAGTATTATTTACGTAATCTAGAATTATTATAATAACGCTACTAAAATTCTCGCTGCCATCAATACAGGAGCGCAATTTTAGCACATTTTATGGTGGACGGTAACGGTAAGTGCAATGTTGCTACGGCGTAGCGGCTACGCCGTAGCAAATCACACACATGACGCTACGCGGTTTTTGTTTAGCTTTGAGCTGGGCGTGTGTTTTTTAAGTAGTAAATCTTTAAAAAAAACATTTTTTTGACTACTCTACTCCGTAATGTTTTAAATCATCAAAATATGTACCTACGTTAGTTACTAGGTGGCTTAAAGCTCCTGTTCAGGCTGCAATACAGACTGTGTTCACTATGATAAAATTCAGCAAACTAGCTATAAATTGTGCATGACAGAAATGCAGTAACAAAAAAAGTCCTAAACCTAGCAAAACCAAACATAACCTCTGAAGGAAATTAAAACGCTTGACATACTCGAAAAAAAAATTAGGAAAACTCATAGAAAAGTTTCCAAACCTTTTTTCGAATTCGAAGCTTGATAACCAAACTTCTTGATCTCGGTCTGTTAGCAAAGTTTAAATTGAATGTTGATAGGTAAACCGATGGAAGTACTTCCATCACGATAGGATAAATGAGTTTTAATAGTTAGAGGCCTTTTACTGATGAGGTTTACGATAGCGGTTTCATTGAAAGTGAGGGTCAGGGTTATGTCACTGTGGAAGTCAGTTGCTATGTGGCGTGTCTGTTTCTATTGTAGTCATTGTGTATTTGTAGTTAATCGTAAACAAAAAGTAGTAAGTTTCTCTACAACTATTTATTTACATTGCACGCGGTTTTACTTACGTGACTTTGTTACATTCTGTTTGCGTAATTAATGGGAACTTCTCTTTAGTACATCTTTGGCTTAAGAATTTGATAGAAAGAAAAGTGTTGTTATTATAATTTTCTGAATATATTATGCAGACGTGCATTTCTCTGGAGATTTTGAAGTTATTTCGTTAGATCGAGAATTTATTTCATTCACTGGTTGACGTAAACCTACACAATTAATATTATGAGTCAACATGCTTATTAAACAAAACATCACGCCCTCAATCTTCGAATTTTTAGGTACTTAATAGTACTCCCACATTTCGCGAGTTATGTATAAGTCCATGTAATAGGGGGCGAGTCTCTTGCCAAGGAGGCACAAATCGAGACTTGGAAGCTGCTACTGACAAATTCCTGAACGAAAAACCCAATAACATTTTGTTTGACCTGGGAATCCAACCCAGGACCTCATGTTCTGCAGGCACGCATGCAACCACTATAAATATTAAAACCTTCATAAAGAAAACATAAACTTCTCAAGGAAAATATCAAACATTCAATTCAACACGCTCTAAAACATCCAAGCCTCGAAAACTCCGGACAGGTATGAACAATTCTAACATAACCTCTAAACAGCCATTAATCACGGGTCCTTTGTCGCTTGTATGTGACAAATTTGTCTCATTTAGTCACGTCGTACTACTCAGCCTGTAGCGAGATATTGCCGACCTACCTGGGTACAGGCAGCATCAGAAAGAAACGAACAAACTGTACAAATTTATCAGAATTTTCGAGGAAAAAGAGCGAACAAGTCAACGAGGAATAGAGCCCCCTAGTTATGTAGACAGACAATATTAAAAAAAAAACAAAAGGAATTCAAAAAGAGACTGGGGCTGGCTGGATGCGGAAAGTATTTTGTGAAAGACAGTTGTCTTGTATTAGAATTTAGCACGAACAAAAAGGGCCCTAGCACTAGATACGGTAAGGGCAACGGTGATGATTTGTTCATTCTGAAAGACGACTGGAGACATTGAAACAAAATAAAATTTTCTTAGTTATCCTCTTCTGGAATTCATGTGGCCTTTACCTAGCAGTGGGATGACACCGCCTCACAGTTTCAGTGTGAGGAATCCTCTTAAACTGAAACTGTCTGTTCACCCCTATATTTTTGACGCTAACTGTACCTCTAGCGGCCTCATCAATCAACCGTAGGACGTTTAGGAGTATTGGTGCGTTCCTAGGCCCTGGCTCCCAGCGCGAGCGGTGCGGGGCCAGCAAGATGGAATGTGTGGAAGGAATAATCGATCCATATACTCTGATAGCATTTACTTAGCTGATCCATTTCTTTGGTGGAGTTAATTGATTTAAGACAAAATTGGTAAATATTATTAGGATTCCCGCTTTCACTCACACTAAGCAACACCCAAATGAATGCCTAAAAATGATTGCACTGTAAGAATGTGAGCCAAGTTCCACCTTATCCAGGAATGATAAAGTGTTAACAATATTTACTTTAAATTACAGCAAACCAAGTGAGGGTCCAAATTGCTTTCGGGAGAATTTTTCTTCAACAACATGAAACAATATTCAAACGGCACACTGTAATATCAGAAAACATCTTAATACTTCTTCACAAAATATCTCGTCATGCAACCACCATACCTCATCTCGTCGAGGATTCGATAAAAAATAACTGTTTATTTATCATCTGTGTTCGCAAACAAACTCGTTAGGTGGCTAGGGTGGGTGCACATTAAACCGGGGAGTCTTTTCACTCGCAGATCGTCAGCTGTTCATGTTGATAAATCACCGCAAATATCATGTTGTGTTTACTTTTAATCATGAATGGGAAGCGAATGCAGACTTTTGTTGGGGAACACAATATTTGTTATTGTTTTAAAGTTTATATTTGGAGATTCACACATCAATAAAGTATAAGCAACACGCCAACTGTAACAAATGATTTAAGAAAATTTTCGTACAAAGGACCGATAACTAAAAATTTTAATTGTAGGTTGGAAGTACATTAAAAAATTCAAACAAAATTGAATACGCATTTTTAAACTATGGAAGAAATATGGAAGAAACTTGGTCGCGGTGTACTGTAAAAATTAAATAAAATAATTATTATTTAATAATTAATAATTAGGGGTCCGCTTTGTTTTGTGCTTGTACTAAGCGGTCTACTTAGCGGTCCCCCGACGCTAAGACGCTTGGATTATTTTATTTTTAGATTTTTAGAGGATTTTTGTGTCGGGGTTTTTTTAAATTTTAATTTATTTCATTCTTTTTAAACTTATATTATTTTATCCAAGCCATTGCTTACACTTTTCTCGGTGCTGCGCGACTTCTCGCCAATAAACGAAAACAGCTAATTTAAAAAAAAGTTTTTGGGGGGAGGGGGGGGGGGGTGAAGCTAAGGGGGGTGAGCTTTGCCCATGTTGACAAGTGACAAGATTTCTTCGAATCAACCAGACCTGTGGAAGTTGTTAATGGGAAATTAACAATTAACACACGTCGTAAGACCAGTAAAAAATTTGTTCAACAAACACCATATCTCGGTATTTGACTAGCCTGCCAGATTCGCTGATCTCAATTCCATTGAGCATACATGGGAATTTGCTTGGGGTAGAGCTTTAAGCAAAATGTTTAAGTTACCTAAATAACTATTTACACATCTTTCCAGTGAAAAGAGATTTAAACCAAAGGAGATAATCGAAAACCTCATATTCGGCAAATGACGCTGATATAGAGCCGTCGTTAGTGCCTTAGGAAGTCCAACTGAATATTAAAAAGCTCCTAGAAATGTTTTTTTTTTTTTAATTTAATAAGCTTAGCTTGGCCTCACATTTTCCAACTTAAATTTTAAATTTACCCCTCATTCACTTTACTTCACTTAATTTATTCTCAACAATAAACATTGTGTTGAATATTGATACATAATAATATTACAATAAAAATGTCACATGCAAAACAATTTTCATAAGTATTTTCGTATTTTAGACATTCCTAGGTCTGTGTAGGATACGTGGTGTCCAATGTTTTTAGTTTTCTTCATTAGGGATCATATCTATTTTCGTCACCCGGGTACTGTGACCAGAAGTTTTGTTTTAAGATTAACTCAACATTGAAAACTAAGAATAAAGTTAATAGTTAATATATAAAAGTTGCTAAAATTGACTTTCAACAAACGATTTTCCGACTGTAGTATTCTTATCAGCGACTTGCAATAAAGCAATAATCAGCAAGTCTTGCGGAGTGGTGTCTGCGGACGACGGCGTTGCGACGACAGTCCAGTCTGCTGGAAACTTGGCACGAGCTTGCTTAAGGCTTGCTATATTAGTTTGCACGGCAAACGATGATGCAACCCGCTTAAATCGACTTTATTGTTTGCAGTAATTTTATCGGTAACAACTGAAAATCCATTGATATGAACTTCTTTTTTAGTTTATGTCGTCAAGGGTATTTTATAGAAAACGTTGTCACAGCACGTGATTACTCTGGCTCATATAACTTAACTGAAATCCGTCAAATCGTGCTATTCTTCGTTCTACTATCGTGGTACTATATACTACACTTTGTGTTACGTGACTTATAGAAAATACTACTCTCGATGAGCTATAACAAAACTCGAACTACAAAGGTGATGAATAGGCATTTCTGAAAGACACGTTGTTCTTTCTTATTCATTAAGCTGCTGGTTAAATGAAAAATTATCTCTAATGGTGCTTGGAACACATAGAATCACCATAAAATTTCTCTCAACGCAACACGAAGATAAAGAAAATATACAATAAACAGATATTAAACCCCAAAACAACAGCAAAAAAAAATCTCGCAACATAATTCTTAAAAATAATTAATTCAAACAACACCAATAAACCTCAAGTTGAGAACAAATCCGTTTAATTAAAACACAAGAGTAAAGTTTTCTCAATAAGCGCGTCCCGTCCCGGCGGGCGGCGCGGTACAGCGGCGCGCGGCGGTACAACGCTGTACGGTGGCGCGAGGTACTAAGAAAACTCACCGAGATCACTAACTTGATAATTTGTGGAGTAACAATTGTTTTATTGAGGGTGTTAACGACCCAAGTGGTAGATCTAGTTAAGGTTCAGTGAAACCAGTACGAACAAATGTCGGACGCGGCTTTAGAAACCAGACTCTGATTATATAAAATACTGACCTATCTGAGTGAGTCTGTAGGCCGCCCGTTACGAAACCTCGCGAACTAGTTCAGTACGCCGTCCGAGGCATACTCTCGTCACCCCCGATGATGCTATCACCCTCCTCCAGGAAAGTAGCAAAGAGACTAGTACTCTTAAAAAGTTCAAACGCAAACCACCGTCTTTCCGACCTCGCCATCGAGGTCCGTCGCGACGTGCCGGTCCTTGCCCTCCCCGACCCTCGCTCGAGCCAGCCCGCGATGCTGTGGCAGTAGTTTTAAATCAGTCCCTAAATAATGACACCATTCAGATCCAGCCTGTCCCCATGCAGTCCTCCCTCAGTGACGTCCTAAGCCGAGGCTCGTACCCCACAGGGGGTGCCCTTAGCGTGTAGTCGCTTAATTTGTAAGTTATTATGCCCTGGCTGTAGGCCTTACTCTCAAGGCATCCACAGGATAGTCCGGTTAAGCAGACGACAACCTCAAAGGTTGAACTGCGAGATGCCATTCATAAAAAAATAAATCAAAATTAAATTAGTCTGTAGAAAGAGTGAGTAGACGGTCTACAATGTGGCCGAAACGGTTTTGAATGAAACGTTAGGATTCGTCAATATATTCTGATTTTAGCTGCAACCTATTTCCTAACATCTTAAATGTTATGAAATAGGAACAAACTAGAAGTACTCGTAGCTACATAACGAAGGCCCGAGTCCCGGAGGGGGGGGGGTGAGTTCTACAGTTCACATGACTAGTGCAACAAGGGTTTACCTGTTATACGAACTCTCAGTGTATAAGTATCGTTCACGCGGTGAGTGTACACACGTCATCAGTCCGATGAGTCGGATGGCTCGCTTGCTCACGAGCTACAACTGCTCCTCAGTTGTTGTTGTAAGACGCGTGAATGATGATGTATTATAATCATGGGTGTCGTTTTTTGTAAGTGTACTCACCGTCCTTTTGCGGAGTCGTCGTCGTCCGCGGAGCCGTCTCCTTGCAGCTGCATGCCGCCCTGCGCCCACGTCACCGTCAGCCAATCTGCGGGAAACACAGCACATGAGACTTAGGATTCACAAACTTTTATAGATGTTCGATACTCGATGTAGCTAGAAGTTTTGGTCCAGAGGTAATCTTCCCACTTGCAACTACATATTCCTAAAATACTTTGGTCTTCTATAAACAGCTACTTATCGCCTACGAACTTTGTTTATTTTAGAAGCATTAACATAAAGTCGTAATGGGAACCTGAGTATTTAAAACTTAAGGAAAAAATATTGAAGCGACACCGGTTACTGGACCCATTCTTTATGCTCTATTCAGAATTACAGAAAGTTTACCTTTTAATAAAAAACCACTCGTGAAACTTTTGAAGAATGGTTGAAAAGGAAGTTTATTCCGGATTATAAATCAGTGGAACCACGCGTAGTTTCAATAGGCGCAGATAACCAGCTGTTTCTGAAGCTCGCGCCCCTTTGTTAAGAATATTGCTGCAGCACGTTTTAAGAGCTTTTTTATACTAAATATGGAAGATATTATACCCCGGTAGGTTTTTTTAAATTAATAGCTCATTATTTCAAAGGTTTCCAAGTGTTGGAAGTCGCTTTTTAAAAAAAAAAATCTATATTAAATAGTAATTAAAAGGAGTTTTATCAATTTATTATTGAACTTGGAAGTTTTCTGAACTAACTAGTCCAGAAAACTTCTAATATGATCGTTGATTTTGATTTCACGGCTATTCTCCGCAAAGTGGTATCTATTCTGCCAACAAGGTTTCAATTGTGTCGAAGTGTCTCATATTTATTGAAGTAGGTACGCGACTCGTTTTTACAAAGTAGCCTTTGGTTGGTTGAAGGTTTAACTTAATATTCTAATGAATAGCACGCTGTCAAATCAAGATGTGTGTATACTGACTCTGAAGAGTTTGAAAAATCCCTTATATTAGCAGATTTATCGAGATATTTATTCTTGAGCGTTCGCTTAGACGTAATCTGACATAATCTTGAATGACTTATGGCTAAATAGCTATCATGGGCATTCTTCGGTTTAGACATGAACGAATAGTGGAATTCGTTCATAGTTCGAAGAAAATGTTTTTAGAGGAAGAGTTTTAGAAAAAAATATCGCCTCTATTTTCCGCCTATCATCGATCTATATACATCGATCCAGTCCAAGACAACAGTGTACAACAGCTACGACTAATGAAATGGCTCAGAGGCAAAAGAAAACAACACACCGTGAGGACACCCCGCCTGCCCTAGAAGCTAAAACTCAAGGATACGTGACAAGATACCTGTGTTCAAGCTGTAGGCACATTATTATAGGCATAATGATAAAAACCCCATCATAATAGTACTCAAAAAAAAAATGTTTACTTATTTCAAGTGAATTAAAATTACACATGACCACGTATTTCCGAAAAAGTCCCGTCTGATTGTCAAACAGCTTCGCTTCGGAAATCTAACGAAAAAGTATCAGGAATACTTTGTTGTCCGAACAGGACCAGTCCCTTCGCAGAAATCTCGTGAATGAATTAAACACGGCTAATGGGATTGAGGCTCTCGATCACAAAGAGCTTCTTTCAAATTATCTGTGCGGATATGTCGGATCATTTGGGGAATTTCAATATAAAGGAGTTTTCTATGTGAAAGGCTGTGGGTAGGTCCATACGAAAGAGTGTAAGTACAGTTGTGAAGGTTGGAAAGAAGTTAAGCATTTTGAACTTGGATTATATTTTATCATAGTTCTTATAATTATTGATTTAATAGGTTTCAAGCGATAATTCATAAGCGAGTCTTGTAATTCTATGAAATTTCTTACTAGAAATGTAATAAGAAAATTTAACAATTATAAAATAATTTTGTAAGAGGACACCCCTTCCTGGAAAATCCTTGTAAAATTTAGACAAGTTTGATAATAATTTATCGTTGGTACAGACATTTTTCTTGGAAAATTATACAAAAAGAACTTTAAAAAAATTGATGATTTCATTTATGAAATAAAATACTTAATCATTTCTAGTAAGTGCAGGTTGCTATATAGGTTGATTTATTCCTTAGTTCTTACATTCATTGATCTTTCAAATCTGACGATATTTCCCGTTCTTTAGAAATCTACATCTTTTAAATACACGTTAACTACTAGATAACGTTATACCCGCCCATCAAGAAATAAATATTTAAACAGCCTGCAATCCAGTTCTCTACTGAAAGAAAGAAATGTTACAAACTAGGAAAAAAATAAGCAATTACTTAAAAACGTCCACGTGGACAATAAATACTCTAGCCATAATTAAACATCATTTTCTTCACAAAATATTTGTTTCTTTTCAATCTAAGCAGAAAAATATTTACTTGTAACTGTGGAAAAAGCTTGTTCTGGTAAGAAATTCATTATTACCGCAAGAGTGGTTGCTATGACAACGGCCCACAATCACTTCCAAACCTGGCCACTTCTCTATTCTCGAAACCTTCACAAAAGAACTCCCACAATACATTGTTATTCTTTGTTTTTGTTTTACAATTAGAGTGTTTTATTACCTTATCGTTTGTAATTAATAGACTCCTTTTGATATTTTTTTCTCGGGGAGTTTCTATTTCGATGTTTTGCTACTTAACTTTATGTCCCTAGATTTGATTATTTACCTTGTACAATTCCGTTATTCGGACGTGGCCGAGTGAAAAAACTGTCACATCTCACGCGTGCGTAGTTCATGGATCTGAACTTTGATCCCAGATAGGGCCTTACTTTGTGTAATCTATTCCATCATCACTTCTCTCGAAATGGTTAAGAAAAACACAATAGAGGAGCTCGTGGCTAAATAATAACGGGTCGATCTTTAAGGGTAAGCCGCGCTTGCCAAGGTTGGTCTGTGGGTGGGTGACCATAATTACATACCGAGTTTCCTCCGTGCCTCGGAAAGCACGTTAAGGCGTTGGTCCCGGCTATCATTTGTAGATATCTGACAGTCGTTACGAGTAGTCAGAAGCCAAAAGTCTGACATCCAGTCTTACCAAGGGGTAAGGCTGCCCTATACATTTGGGTCGAATAGGTATTGAATTTAGTATGGGGCAGCAGATAATTTTTTCGCTATTACGATGATTGCCCGATGGAGAAACATGTTCAGTTTGATGGTCTGTAGCACACGCTTAAGTATGTATAAACCCTTTCTGTTACACCCTGTATTTTTTTTTGTAACTTCAAGGCTCTGTTCTTATTTATCGATTGTTTGTGAATGTGTGGACATTGTAAGCCTTTTTTATTCTTGGATCATTGGTAACTTTTTCGTTTTGTAGTAAGCGATGTCCTCCCATACTTAGTTACTAACGCTGTAACATAGAAATATTGTAAAACGAAATGATTTGTAAAAGAGTAAACATGGAGTTTCTTGCTGGTTCTTCTCCATAGGAAACAACCAACCCGAACCGAGCACCTTTTTGTCGACGTTTTATAAGTGCTCCACAATAACCCCAGCAGTCATGGCTTGCATTAATCCAAAACCCAGTCATACTAACTCCACTTACTACCGCTCAAGCCACATCCAAAGCCAACTTCATCAACATCCCTGTAAATAGATAAGGGCGTTAACGCGATATAATCACAAAAGCATTCTGTGAATATTTGCAATGCTCGCGCGAACATATCTCGTGATTGTCGTGCCGCCGCATAACTCTGCCATGAAAGGGTTGAGACGGCACAAACCCGCTATAGAACGTGGATGGACTGCTAGATATTGTACGTACACTGGTGGTATACGTTGAGCATGATCGCTGTGCATAGAAATGTTATAGTGCTGTTAATAGGTTATCAGCGTCTGAGGAGTAGATAATTCCTCGTAGGTATGTTTATCTACGTAACAAGAGTATCGAGTGATGACGGCTTTTATTGTTAAGTATTCTTTTTTATTATATTTTTGGTGGCTTATTATGTAATTTGAAATGTTAGTGTAGGTACAAAATATGACATGTAAATATTCATATTCTATGATTTTAAGTGAGAACAGGTAGGAACACGTCTATGTATCTACAGTACGAGTACATGACAAAAGATAGTTTATATTGTATGTTATAGCGGGCTAGCAGAGTCAACCTGGTGCAGTCCTAACGAGTACTGGGTACTTAGGGTTGCAGCCAACCATTGTCAACATTAACTCTTTACAAACATTTGCGCAACCGTTCACTGCAGATAGATAGGTAGCGTTCAAACTGTAGGTATACGAGTAAACTATTTTTCCCATAATTGACACTGGAAACCAACTGGAACACATATTTACCATGTTTGCTATTATACCCCCTTTCCTGTGTTATTGATAGTGCTAATGAACTTCAGTGGTCAGTTTAAAAACTTATATTTATTTAAACTTCTTGTACAATAGTGGTACATACACGACCTTAATGCCTTAAAGCTGAGCTCTTTTTATTCACTCAAAACAGGAAATGACGAAATAGATTTTCCAATACCTATACAAACATTCACAAATAAAAAAGGCAATTACGAACATATTGTTAAGGTCGTAAATTGTCCCACTTGAATATTTCTGGCATAAAAAGTCCTATCTCTAAGTATTAAATTCTATGCCCTAGCATAGAATTTAATACTTTTGCGTATTTCGATAACATTCAGCACAATTTATTTATTTATTTATTTATTTATTTATTTATGTACACACAAAACACTTAACAGGATAATACATTAAGATACAAGAGCACAAAGGTACTGCTTATTTCTAAAGAAATTTCTTCCAGCAGACCTGCGAGTGGAAAGATGGATTAGAAATGTAGACACAGTGTGTAGAATAGATAGAACAGGAAAAAAAAAATGAATTAGAGCTTAAAAAAAAAAATCTTTAAACCTATATAAAATAAACATACATACAAATAAATACACATATAAAAATAAACGTAAAAATAAACCTATAATATATATCAGAATATTACAGTATAGAGGAAAGGTAATGTTCTTTGACTTGCTTTTTGAAGAGAAATAAAGTTTTAGATTCTCGAATGTTAGGCGGAAGAGAGTTCCATAGTCGTACTGCGTGAACGGAGAAGGAATAGGAGTATGATTCAGTTTTATGAGATGGGAAATTAAGATGATGCCTAAGGTTTACATACAGGAATAGTGTTAGAACCCTCAAACCACGAACTCCTGCCAAATGTCAACAAATCTGTACAGCCTTTGAACAGTACGAGACCAACAGACTTACTTTCGCAATTATAATATTAGCATGGATTGTAATAAAAATGAATACTAAAGAGTGTCTATCAACTTCACCCTCCTATACTAAAAGCGTGTTAGGTCCAAAGATGGCGGCACTAGAGCTGCACAAAGTGAGGGTTGTTGGACGCTCGCCAACGAACATAATAACTTTTCTTTGACCCGCGAGCCGTACTCACTGCTGTCTTAAGCAACTCAAGGGTATCACAAGAAAATACACTGGAAGAACAGTGTACATACATGTATTCATTTTGCATAAGATCAGAACACTTGCATAAGTTTTTTATATGAAAGCCAAAGGGCCAGTCAACTAAAAAAATAACAGAATAACGCCCTTTTTTTCTAAGCAGTGCGTAAATGAATGTCAGCTCAGCGTCGAGAGTTACAATCAATTTCAATAGGGTTGAGTGTAACTGAAATAAAATCTTGTAAAATAGGCATAAAGTTCATAATATGACGTCTGTTGATGTCTGTGTTTGAGCTAGTTCGTCTAATAATTTATAATCAATGTCTCTACAAAATATTATTAGAGATGTGGTAGCTAGGCCTATTCTGTGTCTGTAACATGTGCCAAAGATTTTTGTATACCTAGCTTGGTACCGAAGGAAACATGCTCGCTAAGACCACACAGGCTCTTTCGCAAATCTCACACAGAACTCATAAATCCTTCTAGTTTACTCACACATTTGTATATTTTCCTACATTGCGTATGAGATTTTCATATCACATTATGCAGCATCCAAACGTCAGATATTTGATGAGGGTAGATTGAACCGTCTCGTGAGACGTTTTCCCTAATAGTTTATACACTCACACTTGTTCGTGTCTTTGGGGAGTTGTGGACTGAGCCCACAAGATACTTGTGTACTTACTATATATATACCAATTTAAGTTGACATCTTTCTTGAATCTTTTGTTCAGAGAAGTTACAGCACTGCTGATGACGTTTGTGTCACTTTGTTAATGTATTATTTTTCTTTCTTTAGATTATTATTTGCCGATTGTTTGTGAATGTGTGAACATTAACACACATACCGTTTGGTAACTTTCTCATTTTGACAACTAAACAAAAGACGTGCAGAACAAGTGAAAACTAGTGCCATTTCGCAACTATTTTAATCTATAGAGATTGAGTCCCATTTTGCCAAACTTAATTTTCCACTGTTTTTTTTTGTACAGCTCCCAAAGTTACAACTAAACTTTTCCTTGGTATTTTTTGTCTCTCTCTGGCACACTAAGGTTTGTTACGAGAGAACTCAATTTTTGAACAGAAAGTACTAGGAGAGCAGAATCATTAAGAAGATGTTGGTACCGCTAAAATAGTCTTTTTAGTGAATTTCGTTTGGCAAAGGAACCCTAAAAAGGAGTTAAAATTGGGGCATACAATCAGGAATGTACTTATTCGTTGTAGACTGAATAGAACAGATACACTTCAAATCGATCATCAATATTATGAAGTGCACTCTTCAGTTCTAAATTGGATTGAACCAAGCCTACTCGAAGACTGAGGTAACTTTCTACCCCAGTCTATTCAAATGCTGACCTTTAGAAATGGAGACGAAACAAATTAAATTGAGTAATTAATTTATTATAGGTTCACTAACAACGTCTTAATTGGCCGACAGTTAAGAGTTTTAACCTTTACTCAAGTTTAAAATGTAAGATGTTATTTAAAACGTTTCGTATTTTAGAGAATCTGAGTGGCGCGTGGCGGCTAAGTGATACTTGTACCTGTGAAGAGTGAATTTTTCAAGTGGGCGTGGATGGCCAAATCCGAAACTATGAGGAATAGCGAAAAACAGTCAAAAGAGTCTCAAGCCCGATTTTGATGAAAACTAAAACTGCATCATTGAACTTTTCAACATTTCATTTTCCTAGCCAGGAATTGAACCTGATGATTTTGTAACCTAACACACTGTACTATTATTCCATTCGATAGTGTCACTGCTAAAGTTCAAATTCTGGGAAGTAATGACATAAGCTTATTTTACATTGTTCTCACATATACAGGCTGTTGCTTTGCATCCTCGTCAAATTCAAGGAGGTAGCTATTAATTATTCTCGACACGAATCAATAATAGAATGGGTACACGACGTATTTTTCATTTTATTTTTATTTACGGTAATCGGTAAGGGTGAATCATCCGTGTAAAAATGTTTAAAACGCTCTGCCCGTCTGATCCTCGCCCTATAACCGCGCTTTCACACATACAAACAATCCCAAACGTTTATTTGATAATTTCTTATTCCCTAAACCACGTTAAAGGGGTTATTCTGAAATACTGATCTTTAAACAACAAAAAAAGCAGCGTTTATTAATAAATTGACTAGGTACCGGAATTTAAATTGATTATTTTATGTCTTTTGTGACAACCTACTAAATTATGACGAGGATTCAAAACAACAACTTGTAGAAGTTTCTCCATGGAGGTTCACGTTTTGGAACGTTTAAATTTTTCTAACTGACCAACACCTTCTCAATTCAAATGGTGTAATTGAAATAAATGCTTTTAGTTAGAGTTTCTATTTTCAGAAGCAATACAATTCTTGGATATTCAGCCATTTAATTCCATATTTTTATTAAATGACAAATGAATTACGCGATAGATAGGATGCTTTAAAACAGGGATCCAAACCCCTGTCAGGTTAGAAATGAAATATTATGATTAAAATGCTAATATGCTCGTAACATATTACTTATTATCCTTTAATTTGATCATGGAACTAATATAGCAAAACCGTTAGAACGGGGGGGATATAACGTGGTCGGCGCCGACCCTACTTTAATCGAATCGGCGCTGATTTATGCAAAACGATGAGTTATAGCCCGCCATTACCTGAGTCTAGAGGGCTAGAGGTCTGAGGTGACTCGACTGAACGTCCGTCATGCTTTGTTGTTAAACAAAGGGGTAGACGTCGTTGGTTGGAAGTGAATGCCTTTAAAAACAGTGTGGTTTTCATAGAGTTTTTACAGTGTCTGAGACGTAGCTACTTATGTGATGTAGCATCTTATAATATATCATTATAGCCCTAGGGAATTGTCTGTCACACAGAATAAGAATTATCATAATTTGATCGACGAAAACTCAAATAAAAAAAAAACCAGTAGTATAAATTTAATAAAAAAATAATGACTGCAATTGTTATTGAAGGATGATACTCAAATGAAGCACGTTTAAAACTGAAATCAAGTAACGCACCCACTCACAAACTGCAAAGCAAACATGAAGCTACTTAGGAAACATCTAAGTAGCATCACGCACGGACCGCCACTGAAATAATATAAAATACACATAAATATTCAAATCAAATCAAATTTTTAATTTGTAAGAAAATACATGGTTTACAAGGGAAGATCTTATAGCCTTAAAGTCATTGTATTCTGCCTGAAAAGCGTGCAAATTATTCATAATTAAATTATCACAATTCTTATAATTATATCAAGAAAAAAAATATCACAAAAATCATGCAGTTTCAATTATTAGTACGTATTATTACATTATTATCACAATATTATCATTATGAATATATAAAAATTTAAATATTACAAAAATTATGCAGTTTTAATTATTAGTACAAATTAATATTATTACGCATTATTATTACATACAAATATCCTTAATTAATTTATAGTAAATTCCTTAACCAGTAATCTATCAAATATTTTTAAAACATTTGATAGATTACTAGTTTTATTATTGTAACATTGGCTATTCATTGGTTATTTGAGTTTGTAACTGGTTACTTTTAATATGCATTGATAACCGTTACTTAACAAACTTTAGGCTCCCTCATATTGAAAAAGGATAATTAATCTACTTCCAAGCAAAACAAAAGCATAGTCCAATACATCAACCTGAATTCAAGCGCTTTCCAAAGTATTCGCTGAATACATTAGCTTTAATCGGCTGAATATTAAGAAGGAGTCCAAGAGCAAAAGCTGAGCATCTCAATACAGCCTTCATGATCCTAATAAATCTGTTGGAGGAAATAATAGGGCTGGTGGCTACGGATTCAAGCTGGTTTTGTGTGAAAGTGTATTGTAAATCTAAACCTTACTATTATAGTGTTAAAAGCTAATCAACTTTGTTTCCTATTCCTATTCAATACCAATTATGTTTGGGTAACAATTAAATTGAAATAAAACAACGGATGGTCAAATTATCTCAGCTTTTTCTTAAGCTATAATCTGAACTATTTCCTGGAATTATTTGAAAGTATAAGTTAATGCAAAAAATAACATCCTTTTTTGCCCACGAAAATCACATACGCACATAAAATCTATTTTTAACTAGTTCAATCTATGTATTGTACCCACAACGACACATTCATAAACCACGCTTGTGACTGCTCAACACATGAGGTAACGTATTACTTGGAATTTATCAAAACGGAGTATAAGTTTCGTTCCATGTATGTCTTTCGGATATTTGAACTGTGGTCAGAGAGTAATTTCATTATAATTCAAGCTCAAGTATACCAGCACTGGTTCACGGCAGTAATAAATCAAAATCGGATATCTTAGGGTTGTCAAACGTATTTCAACAAATTATTTTTTAAAAACGATACCAGCCCATTGCGCAAAACTTAGATTGGATATTTTTTGCTATTAACATTGGGGTCGATTTCTTGGTAAAGTAGGCACACTATAGAACAGGTAACAACTTAGTTTTAGCCTTCTTTTAAATAAAGCTCATGATAATAATTTATTTCCCTGTTTTCACTTTAGAGTGTAAAAAATGCATTGTTTTTATATTTTCAACGCACGGCTCAGCGCTTAAAATTTGCTTTTCAACAGAGCAGTAATATTGAGATATGCGATTAAGTATTAGTTACTGAAAACGAGTATAAATTCGGAAATTAACTTGAAAGAAATGCAAGATTTGCATCGGGTCACGACAGAATTCCAGCAATCAACGCTGGAATTCAATGCCAATTCTGCCCTCGTTTTTGACAAAAATGGCATCTGCGTCTTTTAAGCATCGCGTTTTTCTTGGTGTATGTTATGGCAACCACATACATCACAAAATTATGGTTAATTAGGTAATATTTTTACGTGTAGCTTAAAAGACGCAGATGCCATTTTTGTCAAAAAACGGAAAATCGTAAAAATGACGATTACTGCATTTGCTATTACGAGGGCAGAAGTAGTCTGACGTCTTGCATTCAGCAAGTGTCAGCCCTGCCGTCGTCTTTTCACTGTAACTTGGACAATTAGAGAGGGCAAACTCTGTTATTGCTAGATATTACCAATAGCGCCCGACGCTGAGCTGCTCCCGTCGCGCCCGCTCCGATCTCCGAAGTATGAATGTTTCATCACACCGCACCCGGATGATTTAATGAAACGATTCCTCTTACATATTTATGAAGATGTAATGGTGACATATTGGCGAGGTACGCTGCAGGGAGGCGAATGCCAGTGGTGCATACTGTGGTAAGGGTTTAGGCGTGGATTCTTATGATTGGCTGGTTTTGGTGGTGTTTTTTTTTGTGTATCAACTTCTCTTACAAAATATAATATAAAGCTTTTAAAAGTGTAAACCGTAGTTAGATTGGTACACCACTACGCCGGTCATATAAATCCTAACTTAACTATAATTAATTGAAGACTAAAGAAGCTCTATATTGAACAGATGATGTTTACAGAATATTATTTTGAATGTAAAAAATAATCAAAGGATCTCTTATCAGTTACGAATTTTATATTCTACTTTAATTTTTATTCATGAAAATTGCGACAGATTAAGAACCATTTTTTTGTGAATTCTATTCTTAGTAGGCAAATTTTTGCTCTTCCGATTAATTTAGGTAATTATTCTTAAACGAAAGTAGTTCTTTACTTATTTAAAAATGTCAACAATTCACTCATGGGTACCACACAGCCGTGGTTAGGGCTCAGAAGAATGGAATTTTTCACAAAGTTCCTCATATAACAAAGAGTTTTGAAAACTCACTACCTATACGGTTGAAAGTTTGTAAGAATGGTCTGCTTATGAAAAATCTTACCGGGTGTACGTTTTGAAAGTTTAATGTACCTAACATTCAACTTTTCACTATCAATACATTCATAGCGCAGTCTTAATCAGCTACAATTGTGTGCTCTCGGTAATTTCCCTCGCCTGAATTACCACAATTGGCCATGTCCTACTACGTTGAATTGTGAAAAAGTTTTGATACCTACGTACTTTAAATACGAACAATTGCAGTTGTAAATAACTATGTCATACCTTCTCACATTTTCTAGATAGCTCATTATTTTCATTTGGAAAAAAGGTACATACAAGGTGTTATTTTGCAACCTCCTCATAATTCAGGAGGTTGTCACAAAAGACATCAATAAAAAATAGCGTACCAAGTTAATTATTAAAAAACGTTGAAATTTTTGGTTATTTGTCAGTATTTCAGAATAGGGTTATTCTGAAATACTGACAAATAACTTAACCTAACTTAACGTGGTTTAGGGAATAAGAAATTATCGAATAAACGTTTCTGATTGTTTGTATGTGTGGAAGCGCAGTTATAGGGCGAGTATCAGACGGCTCACGTTTAAAACACGGGTGGTTCACGCTTACCGATTTCCGTAAATAAGACTAAAAATTACTTACCCATTTTATTATTGATTCAGGACGAGGAACTTTGCATAGTTACCTCCTTGAATTTGATGAGGATTCAAAACAACACCTTGTATAAGACGTTTAACACAAAAGTTGTCTCCATATAAAATATCGGCGTCTATAGATTTCGTAAATATAAGCGATCTTTTTTTTTTCCACAGAAATGAACAAAATAAATAGTACATAGCTGCCGATACTTGAAAATATTTCCTAGAAGTAATACAGGCAGACAGCTCACAAAGAGACACAATGTACAAAAGACTGGAAGTTGCACAGAAAAGCGTCAAAAGATGAACTCAAAAGAAATAGAAACACATGACCACATTCTTTGAACGTAAGCGGTTTGTGTACAGACAGAAAAAGAAAAGAAAAATGAGACTTTAAGTTTTTAATTCCAGACATACTTTTTTACTTATTACAGGTTTACCACAAGGTCTTTAACAAAAATCCTACAATGAACAAAATTTTTAAAGATGATCGTAACTCTCTGCCTTTTTTTTTTGTTTTTGCGGATGGGAAATCATCAAATGACTTCTCCCACTCTGGGCGGAGCGGGAGGGAGTGTCAGACTTGTACTGACTAAAACCCACCCATGTTCCTTCTTCGCCCTTTGTGTTCCAGGGCCGCGGTATCTCTTTCGAACAACCCGCAGCCCTGGCAGGCATGTCAACTCTCTGCCTGCCTGTACGTATTTACACCAAAACGCCAAAATTGGTGTGGCATAGGAATAGATCATGACCTGGGTTACGACTTGGTTTTACTTTTATGCCAGCAGTACATTCCCAAAGGATATATCCAACAGACACATGGGCGTATACACGGGTCACGCTAATATTTTTAACCGACTCCTATGAAAAGACGCGGCTATGTATTCCGCCAGCATTATTGTTCTTGCTTATAAGGGCTTTTACTCTCATGTGTCTTGGATTCGATTGTTAGGTTGGTCAAATTATATTGGGATTGATCGGATCGAGAATGAATTGCTTAATAGCAGCCCTAAATTTCGATTTGTGTTTGGTTTGTACCTATTAATATTAAACATAATACTAATGTGAAAGTTTACATAATTTAATCACCTAATGATATTAAAAATTGAATGTTTGTTAAAAATTAGGAAAGCTCGACAATGTTGATTAAATACATTTGTACGCCTCGGGGCAAAACATAGAGGATCTACCTATCTGTAACATCTCGCACACTTGTAATTTGACCTATGTTTACAAATAAAGCTTTCTGATTCTGATTCTGAAGATTGCAAAAGACTTGTCCCTTATTACTTGGGACTTGATCATAACTGGCAAAATGTGGGTTTACTTTAGGCACACTTCTGCTTATCCCTTCTGGGATTACATGGGATTTTTATGTTCCACTAGCCTATGCCCGCGGCTTCGCACGCGTGGAGTTCGACACTGTCCCACGGGATTGTACTATATCGGGATAAAAATCCTATGTGTTAATCCAGGTTATAAACTACCCTTGTGCCAAATTTCATCCAAATCCTTTCAGTAGTTTTCGCGTGGAAGAGTAACAAACATCCATCCATCCATACATCCATACTTACAAACTTTCGCGTTTATAATATTAGTAGGATTTTATCATATCTTTACTGGAAAAACTTCTGTCAACTACATACTTACAGCAAAAGAGGATTGACCGTAAAATATAGACAGATACAACTATCTTCACCTTCTGACCGTACAATATGTCTGCTTATAGCAATCTATTTGTTCCAATCCTTTGCTCCACCTTAGCATTCCATCTCTGTCTGACACACGTATCTGTACATCCTCCTTCACACTCTATCGTCGTGATAGTAATGTTTTCGGCAGGAACTCAATGGGGCAAACAAAACGTTAGCGGGGACTATTACCGCACTTGAGGAGCTACGTGCTTGTGCCTAAACCATATATCTTTCTTTTAGTATCGATTGTTTTGCTATTCGTATCGAGTTTTGGCTATTTTTATGCGAGATAGACAGATGATGTATAACAGCAAGTCTTATGTTGTGGTGAGTAATACTTGCAACTGGAGTGCGGGATGGTGATTCCCCCTTCGAACCTGACCTGTCCGAGTCTGGGTGCCCCAAGTCGAGAGCTCGCTTCGTTCGCTCTTGCATCCAAATTCACCTGGTAGCAAAAGTAACACAACCTGTGTTTTTTTTATGATGGCCTGCCTACACCCTACTATAACAATCAATGTCGAAAAAACTAGAATTGGGCGTCAAAAAACTCCTCCTTAACGCTGTCAGCTGGTAATGTGCCCAAGAGACTAGCAGTATTAGCACGTTGTATGGCAATACTTAGCCTCTAGCCAAAGTACTCACGTACAAACGTACTTATTTTTCTTTAAAATATGTATAAGTTGCATGCATAGGAAACCTTAGTTTTATGGTGTGTGTTCTTCCTTGTAAGGCAGTAAAAGTTAGGTATATAGGATACCTTACTATCAATGCAACAACATGCAACTTATACATATTAAAAAGAAAAATAAGTACGGTTGGCAATTCAGCATGTCAGCACACATACTTGATAAACCAGTGACGAATAAAATCAGGTGTGCGTAATTGCTTAATTTGCCGATATATCTTTTATCTACAATTCAAACTCAAATAATATAAAGGTTCTAAGGCTTGTTTAAAAATGTACTGAAAATAATTTTAGTAACAGAGTAGGATATATTTAACCCCTCACAACCTTTCAAATAGGTACTTACAAAAACTATTTCTGTACCGACGACACTTTGTATGGATTCAACGTAACTTTGTCTCGAAATAGTTGTAAATACGAGAAATTATGGCTAAACAAAGCAGTGCTATTGTAATGAGTAGATTTTGTACAATAGCTTGGAAATAATTCATTAATAATAATTTGTCTAATTGAAAGTTGTGTACAATGGACTCAATGATTGTTGATTCTTTGTAGTTATAATAAATTGGTTAGGTAAGTAGCTATTGTAAATTTAAATCCTTTAATTAGCAATATCCACCAGTTTTCAAAATTAACAATTGAAAATAAATAAATTTATTTATTTATTTAAACTTCATGTACAATAGTGGTACATAGGCGGACTTAATGCCACACGGCATTCTCTACCAGTCAACCATAGGGTAAAATACGACAACATTGTGGTAGGGTACAAAAAACTATTATATTATAAATCATTATGATTTGAAATTTCATCTGTTTGAGAAGATTATTACTAAATGAAAGTTGTTATTGTAAGTTTATTACAAAGAAACACATGAAAAAAATGTATCTCCCTTTGACAGATCGAAATCGCTGGGCAAACTAAAAGTTGTAAAAAATAAGTCTACATTAGTCACCAAGTTTTGAAAGTAATATGATAAGATAGTAAACAACATTAGAACAAAAAAACTTCAACTCACTTACCATTTAGTGGTTAGGAACAAAACAACAATATAAACAAAAGCACTCACAATAAGTTCTAGTCCCGGTGTAAACAGCATAGGACCCGATAACTAACCTCCCAGGTGGCTCAATTACAACTGAAGTTATTACACTGAATGTCACGCTAAGGGCCACAGTTTGTTCACTGCGCCACACGACACACATACTAGACAAGCAGTAGTTTCAATACGCACAAACCTTATCTTGACACACGAGATCGGGTACCTTAATTATGTATGTTCATATTTTACATAGAGCTACTGCACTCGATCATACCTCAACAAAATATCATCATGGCCCGCCCTTATCCCAATTTATTTGGGGTTAGCGCAGCATGTCTTCTTCTTTCATACTTCTTTATTATATTAGTTGTCATCTCATCAGACACCTTCTTCCTTGCCATATCATCCTTCATAGAGTCTATCCATTGTTTCTTTGGTCAGCTTCTACTCTTATACCCATCCAGATTCACACTCAAAACTTTCCTCACGACATCTCTAGACCTCAACAAAACTTATAAGGAAAACGATATTCTGAAGTAAGGTGTTTTGATGCGCATGATCAGTTGATCAAGCAGCCAAAGAAGTCTGTAAACAGTCTAACTACGAGATTAGAAACTGAGACAGTTTAAATACAAAAAATGTTGACCTATTTAATATTTGTTAGACCAGGATCATAAATATTTGGAAAAAGTCTTGGCAGATAGTCTAATACTTCTTTATGTTTATGATTACAATCCTATTATTGATCTTGTTTATATGTTTTTTTACAATCAAGATTTCTGTGTTACTTGTGTCGTGGTCGTGGTATTACATATATGTATATAGTATTATACATACGATGATCTTCAATTAATACGAGTCTTGTGCGCGAGATGGTTGTCGTACACCGGCGTGCAAATTGTGCACCGCGCTCTCAATGCTATTCAAATGCCTTATTATATTAGGGAATTAATTCCATTGAATGTATTGCTAATTGCGTTTAGTTATTACATTAATATATTACATTGAGTTAAGATAGAAGATTAGGCTTACAATTAGTGTCTATACATGAACACATGTATGTATATAGTCCCCGAAGGTTTTAACAGAGGCGTGTCTCATTAACTACAGCCAAAAAAACCAGTTAAGCTAGGTAAGTCAGTGACATGCTGTGGACAAGGATGTTGCTATGAACCGAGCACAAATCTGAATTTCAGTCTGCTACTGAGAAATCATAATGTGATACAAAAACTAAATAACATAATGCAAGACGACGCGACGTGGGAATTGAACCTAGGATCTCGTGCTTAGCAATAGCGCCTGCCTCCACGAGACAACTTTACCAGTCTTGCCGCATCATGGCACGCAGCATGAAAACATGAGAAGAATCTGTGCCAATTAGACTAGATGTCGATCACAACATAGGTGTTTGTGGTAAGACAAAGCAACGACTGGGGAGCATCGATTATATTCAACCACTCACAGACAAAATAATGATAATATCGTACGAACTATAACGATTCCCAAACTTACCATAAAACCACAAAAACATAGTAATAAAATACAATTAGTGAAAACTGTCGTGTCCAAGAAAGCTCTAAACAGGAGCAACACAGCTCATCAGAACTAAGTCTGCAGCAAGAACAATTAACATAAATAGCGAAGGGTTCGGCCGTTACTTACGCCCACTGAACAATGTCCTTTACTTTAGTTGCTCTAAGTATGGTCGCAACTTGAAAACGACCACTGTTAAGTTCTTGTTTACAAGTCGTGGTTCTGCTGTTACATGATTAATGGCTTAAGTAGATTGCTTTTTACTAATAATTTCTAGAAACTTTTTTTAATTTGGGAATAAAAACTATTATTTTTGTCTGCCTAACCCTTCAGGGATTACAGGCTTGATGTTATGTTACTACCATTGCCAATTGATAATATAATTTTCTAGATTAATGTTTACGCAATCTAAGAAATCAGTGACAAGCGATGCAAGTCCACGTACAGAAAAGAGGAATTGCATGCAAAAATTAAACTCCGAAATCACAATCACCTACTAACGCGTCCTCCCAGAACAGTTAATTACGGTAAGAAAAACATTGAATTTGAAGGTGTTAACATGTACAATAAAATACCGATGGTTATAAAAGAAGCAAAAAGTATGTCTTGTTTTAAAAAAATGCTGAAATCTTACATAATGAGCAAATAGTAACAATTATGAACAATAAACATTATTAATCAGTATGTTGCCATGCATTGCCACATCTAGTTCAACAACTCACTTTTAGTTTGAATCCGTGTTTGCTTGGTTGGTGCTTGGCTACTAGATACTTTTGTTATTGTGATCGCTTACCCTCATATTTGTTACTTTTTACGAACGTATATTTCTGTGCGCTCATAAACATGTTATTTAAATTTAGTTTCTCAGTAAGTGAATTATTGTTAATTCTTGATGAGGAATAATAAAGTTCTTAAACCATGAATTGCATTGCAGTTCTTTCTTCATTTTTATCCTGGTTTTAGCCCATCGCCGAATTTATAAACAGGTCTTCTTTTCTAAATAATAGTTCCCAATGCCAAAGTGTTACTGTAAACGTCTCCCCCAATGTAAGTAAGTCTACTCGTTTGTAAGAGGGTGCTAATTACAAAATTGTTAAAACGATATTGTCTTGCCGCTCGCGGATAACGCTCATTCTGTATATTTAGCTAAATTTGCTTAAACGTTATACAGGTGTGTTTGAGGGAATTACAGGTGAATATATTTTGTGTTAATGAGATAAGAGAATGTGCGTAACAAACCAAGTGTAAAAGGATTTGGTTAAGATACAGGATTTAGGTGAAAATTTAATACATTGAACATACACATAACAACGGCGTCTATTAGAAAATGTGCGGTCATATTTTAAGCGTTAAGGGTGTTAAGGGGTAAACCACATAAAACTGAACCACGAACCGATATAGAGAAAACTAAAGTTATGCATTTTTACCAACGTATACACCCCGAAGACTTAAATTTGAACTACAATGGCCAAACAGTCGACAGAGCAAGTATAGCCAAATTTTTAGGAATTTTAATCGATAGCCAACTTACATGGAAACCTCAAGCTGAAGCTATTTGTAAAAAATTAGGTTCATCAGCATACGTTCTATATAACCTTTCCAAAAAGGTAAACGTCAACACTTTACTGGTTGCTTACCATGGCTTAGTGGTGTCGATTTTAAGGTTTGGTATCATATTTTGGGGCAATTGTTGTGAACGAGAAAACATCTTTAAAGCCCAAAAACGCTGTCTAAGAGCAATGTTTAAATTAAAAGTTACAGACAGCTGCAAAACTTTTTTCATTGGTAATAAACTACTTACTTTTCCCTGTCTTTACATATTAGAACTTTCCATTTTTGTAAAAAGTAATAGTCACTTATTCCCTACTTTAAAAGACACAACAAACCGAAGTACAACAATCAGGTCTCAGTATAAATATAAGTTATGTACCGGTGCTCACAAAACATCTTTATTAAAAAAAAGTGTTTTAGGCATGGCGCCTGTAATTTATAATAAGATTCCAAACAGCATCAAGGAGCAACCTTTGAGAATTTTTAAGAAACAGCTTTCATCTTTATTAACGCAAAAATGTTATTATTCTGTATCAGATTTCCTAACAGATAAAATATAGCTGTATTATTATGTTACCTTATTTTGATTTAATTTTATATTTTATTTTTTGTTACAAGATATGTTGTTGAATTATTGTGAGTCTTTAAATTGAAGCTGTATAATTGTTTATAAGTATAAATTTTTGCATGCCAAATGGTAGAATGTACCAGGAACAAATAATTACTTTTGTAACAACTCATATATGTACCTACATGCAATGCAAATAAATTATTTCTATTCTATTCTATTCTATTCACGTTTCCTGGAACCAACATCAAAATGACGAAAAAGAAGCTGTGTCATACATTTAGGTTAAACATATGGGATAGCTGATTATTTTCATGGTTTCATGTCTGTACCACACCCTTAACCACTATGCCCGACAAGATTTTGACACATGACATATCAGCTGATTCGGCGGGGTGATTCGAATTGTCATGAAATTCACGATATTTTCATCAACTTTCAGGATTCAATTTTACTGTGAAAAATATGTCATGGGATCTGTTTCGTACGATAAATTTGATGTTAATATCTCCAATATCGTGTTGAAGTCGCTAAAAGGGAGTCAGTCTATTGCGAAATATGTATAAAATACATATTACTACACCCTTCCAAAAAGTAGGTTCCTTAGATGCGCTGGAAATAATGTACATAGGCAGGCTTCTCGTATGGTAAAAGAATTCGAAAAGGCAAAATAAAAACAGTAACATTCTATTTCCGTTCTTATTTTTGCCATTTTTCATACACAATTTCAAATAAAAACACAATCAAAATCTTGACAAATATTACTAAAAACTATGTTGTTAGATAACACTTCTGACCGAAAACCCGGGTTTCATAATTACGATTAATATGTTGCATTCAGCCTAATCGATAATCGTAATAAAATCGAGTTTGGAAAAAAGAGTTGAGACTGAATAAAAACTCGTTGGTATAATTTCAAATAATTATTTAATGAAGAATTAGGTCATAAAATACCATATTTTTTAACAATTTAATTAAGTAATTATTAGATCGAAAGCATCTTATAATTAATTAATGAACGTTGACTTCAAGAGAAGGAGATTTATTACTAAAAAGAACGACAGAAGACTGTAAACCCAAAAAAAAACCAAATCAACATTTTAATGATTTTCTTTCTTTGAGAAACTTATAGATAGGAGAAACTTTCCATTGAACTAGCAGCGTGAAATATAACAAGAAATTAAGTCTCAAAGTTCAAGCAAAGAAAAAAACAGAAAATGGAATGATTTTAAAATTTAAGCACAGACAGCACCTTAGGCTTAATTCGCGCCGATTATTTTCTATTTCAAAATTTAAATTAAGAATGCGCTCGCCATTCTCATAATTTAAAATAAGTATTAATTTTACTACTTATTTATTGAGAATTTGATTGTGTAATATCTGATGTTTGGTTAATGATGAAAAAATGAAAAAAATGACCAGGATCTTGGAAGGAATCTTAGCTAATATTATAAATGCGAAAGTAAGTTTGTTTGTTACGCTTTCACGCGAAAACTACTCAACCGTTCATCATGAAACTATTTACACATATTCTTGGAGGTATTATAAGTAAAATAGGCATATATATATATGCCAATGGGGTACAGTAGGAAGTATCAGCACGCTACGACCAATAGGAGAAAACGGGGAAAATGTGACTCAGACGAAGTTGCTCGGGACGCGTATTGCCAAACTGTATACTGACCCAGACACCCGTAGTCTGTACTGAACTACATCGTGCTCATTAAACTCACAAATAAATTGGCGCAAAGTGCATACGAGCTCAGACTGCTCAGAGCAATATGAGAAGGTATGCATTTTGCTCGCAACAAATTGGAGCAAAGTAAATACGAGCTCAGAGCAATCTTATAATGTATGCATATGTAAAGCAAACTGTGACACCTCAAAACATTTTATATTCGCTTATAAAGCATAGTCGACGTAGCCCCGCTACGCGGGGATCCTGTTTCTTTTTGCAGGGTTTACAGTAACCTAACACGAAGGGGAAGTCGGGGTCTTAGTTCGCTCGCTCTGCTCGCTCGCTAGACCCCGCCATCCCCTTCGAACCTAACCTGACCGAGTTGGGGTGCCCCAAGTCCAGAGCTCGCTTCGCTCGCTCTTGCATCCAAATTCTGCTGGATGTGTACAATAGGGATGGTGATTAATTGTTTTTTATTTGTCTATCGGTCACATTATTAAAAAGTATTTGACACGTATTTTTTTTTCTCGTAATCGTAAAATTACGGAGATATTTTGAGTTGAAATGGCGCATGACGTCACGGCTCAGTACATTTTATACCTAGTTGTGACGTAGTGAGCCCCCCACTCTCCAACTTTAATGCGTTTTAACTAAGTATTTTTTTGTTAACTTGATAAAAAAAAAATACGTATCTAATATTTTTGTATTACCTGATTGACGGACAAAATAGGATTTCGTTTTCTTTACCCAGTCATCATCCCTTTTGTCCGTGCACTTTATTTGAAAATATCCAGGCAAAAAGCTAGTCCATTTGAGTAAATTTTTTTACTGAGATAGATTAGGTTTTGGCGAGTAATATGCATAAACAAAAGCTTATCTATTAGAGTCTGGCTGGTCACTCAAATAGCCTTTGTAAATTCGCCGTCTGGACTCGTGTGTATTTTGCTCTAGTATTTTAAAGCAAAATGTACATTGATTCAGACACTCTCTGAATAGGTATACAGTTTGCTCTTCAACTAAAAAGGCAAACTGCGATCAAACTCAGAGCAACCCCAGTCTACCCAGACTGGGGTACTGTATACAGTTACACTGACTGGGGTACTGACCCCAGTATACAGTTTGGCAATACGCGCGCGGGACAGCTAGTAGTAAATATTTTTTTTGATCCACCAAAGATAAATTACATTCTTTCAAAATTGTGTATCGTATGGTTGGGTTATTGTTATGTTACAGGTAGTATGACAGCCAGTCTTACCAAGGGGTGTCGTGCTACCCTATATTAACTGGTTTGAGGAGGTCAGACAGGCAGTCGCAGGTCGCTCTATTTAAAGTACGGGTATAGAGCTGCATCCGGGTAGACTAGAAGCCGACTCCAACAAAGTTGGGAAGACGCTAGACAGACAGATGATGATGATGGTTGACAATCAGCAATGCATAAGCCGTTTCAAGGAAGAATAGTTTATTCTTTCAAAGCGGGTCGCTATACAGTCTAAAAAGGTTTTTTTTTTATATCTGCCAATTTCAGGTTATCCATCATAGGCCGTGAATATCCGTGATATGAACCAAAACCATCAGGACATGAGTCTTACTCGTATATTTTGTAGAGTTGTGTTTAAAATTGTATTTTTAGTTTTTGGGATTGTTATACCCAAGATTTATCTAAGTAGGTATCAAAAAATAGTATCGATTAAAATTATTGGTCGGAGAACGCAAAAGATAAACAAAATTGGAAAGACATGGGCGCTTTTAACCAGCAGTGGGACAGAGCAGGCTGATAAAAGAGTAAATACCCATTAAGCAACCCAACCTCCTAACCAATAATCAAACTACATAATTCTTTTTTACTATGCCTACCGAGATCCTCGGCATTCTACCAACCTTCGGATAGTTCAAAACAAAATTCACAATAAATTATCTATAAGAAATATAAAAATAATAACATATAAATAGTAAATTTAAATACCTACAAAATAAATTGGAACAGAGAACGAATTCCTAATTTAAATTTTTAAATGGAAAAAAAATCGGCGCGAATTTAGTCATAATATCAGTTTGTGCTGTTTATTGTTGGGTCAGAATGTACGAAAAACAATTAAGATTACCATTATAAAGCTTAAAAAATATATAATAATAAATATTTATTGTATTTACGCTCAAAATAAATTAACTTTCATTTTCATCCATAGATTTATTAAATTCCTTAATTTAATTACTCGAGTAAATCGTTGTTTATAAAAAAATAATCGATTGGAATAATCGCTTTCACACATCACAATTATTAAAAAAAAAAACAAATGGTCGTCTATTTCAAATTCAAATTGAGTGGTGGTAATGAATATTACGTGTTATTGGTCCTGTTTTAGTAAATAACGCTAAGATCTGGGCATTTTCATGTGGTTTCTAATATTTGGAATGATATTTGTCATAATTGTTATCGAATCTATACGCGTGTTGGTGTTATATGTGAAATATAAAAATGTAAACACGCACGATTGGCGCGAAACTTCGACTTTAGATATCAAAATTCATCATTACCACTGCTTATTTAAATTGAACTATGGATGAATTCGCACCATAATTAAACGACGAGATCATTATTGTCCATGTAGTGGAGATAGAATGTTCGAAAACCACATTTTTTATGATTTTTAGCCTCGACCGGCACTGCCGCCAAAATGGCGATGACCGTATTTATGCACTTGCATTTTATAAGGGCAAATTAAGAAACTTGCACGCTAAATACAGAAGTTTTAATGGCGTTGATATATGAGATTTTTATCCAACTCCCTTAATTAACGCACACTCGTAGTATTTGATAATCACAATATTAAATATTTACATAAATAATGAGGACGGCGAATGACTTAATTGCTAGCCCCTTTCGGGGCCGATACCAAGCCAGCGGAGGTATGAGCGTCGAGCCCCTTCGGGGGCCCGTACCGAACTATATGGTTAAATATGACGACACATTTCAGATACACGCTGTATTTTCATTTTTTTTTTTGGTAAACATTTCCGATAAATGCAGCTTGCGACCGAGCTGCTTTATTTTACGATATCGGCAAAAAGCAAGTTGTCACTCAAATGCAAGTTGCGCCTCTATACCGCGGTAATCAGTCACCACCAAGCCTAAGTACATCCATAGGATGCAAACCTTACAGAGCCGGTTCTTACATAGAGTAATGGGAGCCCCATATTACGTCCGTAATGACTGTCTACACCTTAGAATGCCCACCATCCTTCAGTTTATGAAACGCCATTCGAAGCGTTTCTTCGATACTGCCATTAAGCACCGCAAGCGGCCTCCCGTTATGGAAACCTCGCGCATTAGTTCCTTACGCCGACCGAGGCATACCCTCATCACTCCTGATGATGCTATCACCCTCCTCCAGGAGAGTAGCAAAGAGACTAGTACTCTTAAAAAAATCAGACACAAACCACCATATTTCGACCTCGCCGCCGAGGTCCTTCGCGACGTTTCGGTACTTGCCCTCCCCGACCCTTGCTCGAGCCTGCCCGCGATGCTGTGCCAGTAGTCTTAAATCAGCCTCTAAATAATGATATCATTCAGATCCAACCTGTCCCCATGCTGTCTTCCCCCATCGATGCCCTAAGCCGAGGCTCGTACCCCACAGGGGGTGCCCTTAGCGTGTTGTTGCTTAGTTTGTAAGTAGTTTTATGCCCTGGCTGGAACCCTTACACTCAAGGCACCCACAGGATAGTTCGGTTTAGCAGACGACAAACTCCTATGTTGAACTGCGAGATGCCAATCACAAAAAAAAAAAAAAACGTTAAATTTTCAGCTGTACGTCATGAAATGTTACCGATAAACGCAAATCCCATCGAAAATGGAACAATACTCTGATTGGATCGGAAAGGCATTTCCAAGTCACGCCTCGGATTTTTTCGCCGTGTGTACATATTTGCACGAATCCTAGAGCTGTCCAACTCTATAAAGCGTGGCGTCGTTTATCGCTTCATGCATTTTTGTTTTTTGAACCGCCGTCGTTTTCAGTGAAGTTACAAATTCACAACCGATTGGATTCAGTTTAAAAATGGACCGGAGTTTTTAAACTTTATTTTTCTACAAGAACAAAATTCAAGGCGAACGAATTGCTGGAAAAGACGAAATTGTCGGTAGTTTTTGATCGAGAAATCATATCTCTTGTTCTGAGCTAGGTTAAGGTAGAGAAGTTCTAGCTACGATGAATAAATCCCACACATTCAAGTATTTTCTGTCTTTTCTTCAGCTTTTGGGACCAAATGCTATGATTAGGTCTCTTCCAAATCTCCCCACTTTCGGCAGTTTTGTGTCATGGACATTTCGTTACGAACACTTAAGGTTCCGTAAAACCAGTACGGATTTGACCAGTGCCGACAACCTCCGGACACCGGACAATCCGGACAGATTTCGGTGTCCAGAGCCAGCCAGCTATATTTTGGACCATACCTAAATTGAAGTATCAGTCAATGTTACTGTCCGGTGCTGCGTCCGTAGTTTTTCCGTACTGGTTTAACCAATCCTTCATATCACCGAAACAAAACACAAACACCATCCGAACGAAACCAGCAGACGAGCAAGTTTCGGATTATGAGGTTCTTCCTCATAATCCGAAACTTGATAAAAGTCAACAGCACAACTACTGGAAGTTTTCGAATTGTGTAAGTTGACACGTGGGACCATTACGAGCGCTTGATTGCGCTTGTGTGCTGACACAGCTTGACACAGCTCAACTCGGCTCAAACAGATAGTGCTTTGATTGGGTTGGGAACATGTTGAGGACTAATGGGGACCTGGTCATTTGGGGAGCAAGTTTTTGAATAAGAAATGTGGAAGATAAGTGGGACGGTTCTTGAAGTTTACATTCATTGCATTGGTCAACAGTTTGGTGTGGGAGTTTGTAGATGTCCATATGTTTGTTATGGAGAACTTACTAGGCATACTTTAAATTATGAAACCTTTAAGACTTTTTTTACTTTTAGACAAAACCAGAACTGTAGAAAAAGTACCTCCAATACTACTTTCAGAGATGGAGTATGCAAATAAAACACAAAAAAATTGTCTTCTCCAGGTGATTTATAGTAAATCACCTGGAGAAGACAACATTACGAATGAAGTATAGAAATGCATTTCTAAACCTCTACACAGACACCGCTTGGATCAGAATCACTCAAAATTATTTAAAATGCCCACTTAGCAATCGTCAGAGCATGAAACTATTCGTTCTCTGCTGCTACAAATCGAGGCTATTCTGAGACGTAAAACTTATTTCGATCAAAATAACAGGAATGCCAGCTAACCATAAACTTAGTGCGTCGCCAACTCAAACCGATCAGATACGAAACGCTAGGTGGGTCAAACTATTAATAGTACATACTTAAGGTCATTCCAGACATTGTACTTAGGGGTAGGTCCAGTATATTGTTGTGATTTATGAATCAGCGTGTTGTTTTGAACGAGTGGTGACTTTAGACGACTTTGGAGGAGAAAAATTAAATTGTTTGGTATATATTATTTAGTTTAAATGTATTACCTAGTTGTGGTAAAGGTTATATTTATATTATGCATGTATATGATATGAAGTAGGTAACCTACTTCATATCATATACATGCATAATATAAATATCCTACTTCATATCATATACATGCATAATATAAATATAACCTTTACCAACACCTTTAAAAAAAAAAAATTATGTAGTACACCACTGACTTAGTTTCTCTGGAAGATATCGCTATAAGCGATAAGACCGCCGTTGTAACCATAAAATTTGCAGTTTTGTAAACCTGTTTGATTTTTGGTGTACAATAAAGTTTTATTCTATTATATTCTAAAGGGTTTCACTTTGCATCAGATAAGTTGTGTAGATCCAATAATAGTAGTTGTAGTTTGTTACAATGTATTAACAGATATGTTGCCGTGATTGGCGTTTCCTTAATGAGAATTTGCTAAGAATTAGTTTAGTGTTGGCTTTTAAATACTTTGTATTATTTTATGATGGTCTTATTTATTCCACATTTAAACATCGTTTCTTCTTTTTTATATCGACTAAACTCTCAGTCGTTTCGTGCTTTAAATATTTAGGGGTATGAGGAACAGGGTGGAAAGTTCGTCCTATAGAAAAACAAGGATACTCCAACCAGACACGTGTTATGTCTGGTGGGCAACTAACTGCCCGTCAATTGTAGTCGGGTTTCTCTGTATGTATAGTCTTAAATCGATGTAAACTTTGATAGCGCGATTCAGACCATATTAGTCCTTCTGTTTTTCTCATAGATGGTGATGTAGTTCTATTTATTGTTAGTTGTTTTTTGTAGGTTGCTATAAATACATAATGAATTATGTCGTTGAACATCGAATTCATAAAGCTGAAAAATAATAGTCTATGAAACAATTTGTTCCGTAAAAGCTCGGACTTCTTACAGTACTCAAAGTTGAGCGACAAAAGTTGTCAAGGGGAACTTATGAAACCGACTTTTCAAAGAGATATTAAAAATGTTTGAATATACAACTATTGGGAAAGTAATACCTATGTATAACACGAGTAGTATTCGCTCACAATTTGATGCGCCGGATATTTGAATTGTTTATTTGGCTCCACCGCGCTCAGGTTGGTTGCAATATAATTGCAACTATGTTTGCGTGTGCTAAAATCCAGTAACGTTATTGGTGTCAGAATTTTCCGATCAATCAATTCTACACGCGAAATTAAAAAACCCGACACATAGTTCTATAAATATATTCTACCTTAATCATATAAGTAAATCTCTAACACTTCGGGAATATTAGGCGAACGTGGATATGTGTATGTTACGGTCATTCATGTTAATTTTGTATTGTATTGTATTTTTAATTGTTATTGTAATTGATATTTTCCTGATATGATTCATGTTTTTTTTTTATATTACTCAAACTTTTTGGCTCATTCAGTCCTACTGGAATGTTCATAAGTTTTGAGAAATAAAAGAGCTTATTCGTTTCTCGATTCACTTCGCTTGAAAGCAAGTAAGTTTGAACTTAAATGGTCTTTGAGTTAGTAAATCTGTACAGTCGGTATCTTTGAGTAAGCGACGTGCTGGTAGCGGCTATGTATCCCGCTCGGGGGGTAATCCACGACGATTGACAGCATTACAGGCTCAATGCTGGAACTATCGTCTTTAGCTAGTTCGACTTATTTTATGTTGTTGTGAATCGTCGCAATGTGCCTACATTATAGAGTTTATGAAAAAATTGACTGATTCAATATATGTTAACTTATCAAGTTTTGTGGTGGTCTTATGTTATGTCAAATATAAATTTGTTATTATTATTGATCAAACTTCCCCTATGATTATGTTCTCTTGCGAGATCACGGGGCCTACGCACATCAACAATAAAATATTTATAAATAACAACGCAATCAACACTTTTTTTTCACTTTGGTTCCAATTGCTCATTTAGGGAAACGTCCCTGCACTAAAAGTTCTAAAGTTTGTCACATCTTCACACATCTTTTAATTAATTTGCTACAAAACAGCTCGTACTTCGTAGGTACATTATTTTCCTTTGTACCTCACTAGGTACAACATATCATAAAGATACCTAAGTTAATACATGGACAACCACGAGCAAGTGTCGGCAACTGATAAGGCGTTGTGTGGACTCGAGCCGAGGTGCCCAATATCGGCTTATTACGCGTAATTATAATTTGGAGGTAACGGACGAATATACACGACATGTATATATATACCCTTGTACCGCATGTATGCTGGGAAAATTACTGATTTATACCCAAAAAAACGGCCAAGTGCGAGTCGGACTCGCGCACCGAAGGTTCCGTACAAACCTGTAGGTATATACCGCGTTTATTATAGACCAGAATATTTGATATGAATTTCAATTTAATACCTCTACGCGTTCATGAGGAAAGGAGTGGTAAGATTAAAATTATTAAAAATATTTATTATATGATGTAACTAAAAATTTACGGTTTTCGCAATTTTTCCTTTATCTGTGCTATAAGACGTTGCTTTGTACCACATTTCAAGATTCTGAGTTCACGGGAAGCACCCTGTAGGTTTTGATTCCTTTGCAAGTGTCGAAAAATTGCGGAAATTTGCGGCATAAACAGCTGTATCTTTTGATTGCGTTGGCTTAGTAGTTTGATTTTTTCACAGCTCTAAGGGATAGTAGACCTGAGTATTTGATATAAATTTAGTTGAGTTTGATACCTCCACGTGGACCTGAGAAAAAGGCTCTTCACAGACAGACAGACGGACGGACGAACAACAAAGTGATCCTATAAGGGTTCCGTTTTTTCCTTTAGAGGTGCGGAACCCTAAAAACACGGCTAAAGACGAATTTCAACTGAAACTGAACACGATCATGGACCGGGACATCGCGACGGGCCACGGCAAGGACGGTATGACGGCAGTTTGTGTCTGTATTTACGAAGAGTCCTAATGCTCTCCTGGAGCTGGGTATGCAATGAGAATGTTGAGAGTATTTCTTGGTCAGCGAATCTGGCTGGTGCGAGAGGGCTCGTATCGAGCGGCCGATGAAATCTGGGTATTGGGTTGCCTCATTGCAGAGTCGAAGAAGCGTGTTAGAACCTAGTATTTCAATGGTCGTTAAACAAGCAATCACTATCTCGTTATTAACGCGTAACTAAGTCGCGAGACTCAGACTATGAGACTAAAGGACTAGAGAGTTCTCCTGTGTGACGTGCACATCTGTGCACCATTATAACTCCCACTTTGATGGCTAGACTCTGCCGAGGTTGGTCGTCATGGCGGAAAATAAGTCTAGAAGACTCGTCGACGATTTTAGGCACCATTTAAACATTCATAGAGTAAACGATTCGTCGACCTCAATGTACAACAGCAGTTAACTAAAATGCGCAGTATGAGTCACTATAGTTATCTATCCTACGTCACCGTGTAGTAAACTAAACTACAGCGAGTGCAAGTTTGGGCTTCATTTGCTTAGAATTTGGTAGTAAGCACCAACACAGCTCATGGTACCATTGAAAAAGCTAACTATAGTATTTGCTTATTGACGGAACTATTGCAGTTACGTCAAGCGATCTAACTATGACAACTCATGATAGACGTACTGGATAGATACTGTACTGAAGTATCTGTCAGTATCTGGTGTCCGCAGCCGGTCCGCAATCTGTTCGGCAAACTAAAAAAAACCAAACAAGTGCGACTCGGACTCGCCCACCGAGGGTTCCGAAAAAACTTTTGTTGTGCGCGTTAATTAAATCATTTTATTACAAATGTATAGTTTTCAGATTTTCGAAGTATAAGAGGATATAACATGCCAAATTTCATAGTTTTAAGTCAACGGAAAGTACCCTATACATTTTGATTTCCTTGAGAGTGTCGAAATATAAGTTTTTTTGCAGCATAAACAGCCGTATCTTTTTTACGTTAACTTAGAAGTTTGATTTCTTCACAGCTTTAAATTAAAATCTTTATGGTTTTAATTTCATCTCGATACCTCCACGTGTTCCCGAGATCAAAGGTCTTAACAGACATACTAACAGACAGACGGCCAACAAAGTAATCCTTAAGGGTTCAAAAGGCTCAAAAGTGTTGTGACTTAAAATTGTTTTTAATATCTTTCTTGTGTAATTTTAATTAAAATTTTGGTTTTTAATGTATTTTAAATGTTGGTGCATGTCAGATCGAATGTTATTATAACGGCTTACGTAGGTACCTACTACATATTCAGAGTAAGTTGACCTTCCTGGCTTAACTTATCTTTACAGTACCCATATTATTAAAGTACGTTCAACTAATTGCGTGTAAACCCATATTCGTATACCTCTTACATACACACATTATTAACTCACGCGTTTTTCCCATGGTAGTAGAGGTATTTTAATGAGTAGAAGTCTATCACATCGGGCTGACATAGCACTCAAGAGATACACTCTAAGAAAAACAAGAGACGCTTGACTTACCTTTGAATGACGCCATATTGTGTGCGCGCGACCGTGTGTTCCGTTCTCATCTATCAGTTCCGCTGGCTCTCTTCGCGACAATGTCCCGCGGAACAAGCCACTTTGCGTTGCAATTACCTGCAAAATAACAACAATATGAATTCTTGGATGGGGGTATTCATCACAGGAATGTAGGATTTACCGGTTTAACTCTTTCGCTGCGAAGTTCAAAAAATTCATTCTTACTTGTATGCGCAAGTGTTGTAGCTACGTATAAAGATGACTAGGAGGCGTTTTGCGCACACACGAACGAATTATTATTCGACCCTAAACCTGGGTGCTTAGCACCGAAAGTGGAAACCTTTCAAACCAAGAGTTTACCAAGGGAAGATAACACGTCTTTACCGTTAAATAAACTCTGTGAGTAGTAATGTACTTAGTATTTACGTAATCCAGAAACGAACAGGGCCGCTGTGCTATTGGTCCTGCGCCAGATCTCTGTCAGGTCGTATCTGATTGCCATCCCACTGGACGAGAGAGAAAGGGCAGACAGAGTACATCTTTTGATCCACATAGTTTTGTGTAATCGTCGCGGGGCGTGTAGTGTATGTCTAGTGAACGTGACAAAAATCACCAGGAGTGCCATTACTTATTAAATATAAACAGTAAATATAATAGTTTAAACGTAAATTCTAATTACCATTACTTAAATTGTAAAATAATATATTATTATGATGCACCTTAACTGGCTATGTTGAAACAAAAACCTGCCTATTAACTAGGCAAGGCAAGGATAAAGCAATTTGCATCATCAAGCTAAATTTGTAAGAAGATTAATTTCTTAATTTTGTTTCTTTCTTTATTTCTGTTACTATATTCACGCAAAAACAATGTTTATCTTTGGAGAAACGAAACCGTTGTGCTGAGCTTAGCGTTTTATCTTTGTAAAGGTCGGCAAAAAATCATAATTACTTTGCAAGGGCCCTTATTATTCTCTTTTATCATATAATCGTTTTTCCAAATGACAGCTTCGCATTTTCTTGTTTTGAGGTAAGATTCCTGTGCTGCACGGTTCTATTGGCACTTGAATGACAATGACAGATAGGCACTGTTGGTATACATTAATTTAATTGACTGCGGAAAAAGTATTGAAAAATATAATAATAATAATAATAATAATCTGTGGCTCGGATGTCAAATTGACGTGACATAAATTTTCTTCAATCCTGTTTTATATTATAAATATTTTACATATTACTGCAACAAAACTGATTTATACAAATAAATAATGAAAAGAAAAAAAAAAACCGTTACCCAATTCCAGAAAACTAGTCAATTCAAGACTAAAACAAACATTTAGAAAATGAAATTTTAATAGTTCTAAACGTCACCGATGCTGACCCGACTTCGAGCCAGAACGCAAACGGCACAACCACCATCTCCGGGCTCGTCGCTGAGCTCCGTCTCGCAACCGCCGGGACGCGCCACATCCGTGGGCGCTGCGTCGCCGGTCGCTGCAGTTGCGTCGAGCTCCAGCGACGAGTTTTTCTCCCCGCCGTCGACGCCATCACCACCACGACGACGTGGAAGAGGACGGCCACCAGTGGGCTTGGGACCTCGAGGCCAACAGGCCCCGAACAGGGTCCCCGCTGCCGGTGGAAATGTGTCGCGCATGCGATGGACTGAGTCCATTAATGAAAACGTCATGCGCGCATATTATGGGGCTACTGAGGGGGGAAGTAACTTGACTGCGTATCGTGGTCGGATGCTGTCTCTGTTTCAGGTACTTGAGCCAGCTGTCAGTGTGTCGGCGCAGCGTCTATCGGATCAGGTGCGGGTCATCCAGCGTAACCATATGTTGGATGACAATGTACTTGATCGACTACGCCTCGACTCACGGAGTAACCCAGTTACGCCTGCTTCGCCAATGATCACGACGCAACTACCAAATGTATCCAGTGCTTCGACGCGATCGGATCGCGGTGGTGAAGAGGATGATGACGAAGTTATAACCGTGAGTACCCAATGCAACGCACAATTGAGGAGCGCTTTGGAGGGTGCATTCCGGGAGTACCGCTCCACACCGCCTGAACTTAGACCGCGGTTGCCTCGTTTGCCTATGCACAAGAAAAACAAGGCACTGGTGTGTACTCTAGATTCACTGCTGTCAAACTGCTTTGACAGCAGCGAAAACCATGCTGATACCCACTCAATATTGTACTGCGCAGCTGTAGCGGCATGTCGTGTAGCTCACGTCAAATTTCCTAACTGTGACCGAGCTACACGAACAAAATTAGTTATTCCAGCTTGGCAGTGCAGGATTGAGCGGCGTATCGGTGAGGCTAGAGTACTCATCGGCAAGTTAATCTGCTTCAGGGAGGGCAATACTCGCCCTAGAGTGATGCGCTTTGTGAGGCGGGCGTTCTCGGGAACTGACATTAGTTCTCGTGATTATTTGGCCTGCGTCACAGAGCGTATCGACTTCCTGAAGCAGAAGATCTGTGCATGGGCAAGCCGTATTCGTAGGTACAAGCGGCGAGTGGAGCGATACACTCAGAATCGCACATTCAAAAGCGATGAAAGGTGGGTATATAGGGCTTGGGAACGACCAGACCAAGGGGTGACTGACATGCGTCTACCGGATGATGACGCCATGTGTTCGTTCTGGCGCAGCATCTGGTCGGTGCCTGTTAGTCACACTGAGGGCGATTGGACCCGGGAGGTTGAACAAGCGTGTGATCCAATACCAGAAATGGGGGCAATTATCATCAGCCCCCAAGACGTAGCTCGTGCAGTCCGTCCGTTACCTAACTGGAAATCTCCAGGGCCGGACGGACTGCACAACTTCTGGATCAAATGGTTTCAAAGATCGCACGCTCGCTTGGCGTCCCAGTTTCAATCAGCCTTAGAGTCAGGGTCGCTGCCCCAGTTCCTGACGACAGGCATTACCCACCTGCTCCATAAATCAGGTAGTACTGCGGAACCCAAAAATTATAGACCTATCACTTGTTTACCAACGGTCTATAAAGTTCTTACATCCATTTTGAGAGCTAAAATTAACCAACATATTGAGAGCAATTCCATCATGTCTCCCTCTCAGAATGGATGTAGGAACGGGTCCCGTGGTACTAAGGAGCTGCTCCTCATTGATATAGCCATTACCCAACAGGTTCGCCGCTCCCGAAAGGATCTGTCTACATGTTGGATAGACTATAAGAAGGCCTATGATTCGGTGCCTCATACATGGCTCATGAGGGTGCTGGAGTTGTACAAAGTAGATACAACTTTGCGTACCTTCTTGATGTCATGTATGGGGTGCTGGAGAACTGTCCTTCGCTATCCAGGATGTCGACAGATACAGGGAAACAGCGAACCAATAAAGATCGAGCGTGGTATATTCCAGGGTGATAGTTTGAGTCCATTGTGGTTTTGCCTGGCCTTGAATCCTCTCAGCACACTGCTAGAGGGTTCAGGTCTAGGTTATCGGTTGAGGAGAGGTGGTCAGGTCATTTCTCACCTTCTTTACATGGATGATCTGAAACTCTTTGCCCCCAACAATTTGCAACTGATGAAGCTACTGAAGGTAACAGAAACTTTCAGTAGCGCCATCAGGATGGAATTTGGTGTGGACAAATGTGCAGTCATGCATGTGAAGCGAGGGAAGATTATGGAATCCGTGGGAACTCACCTCTCGGATTCCATACACCTTAGATCCCTTTCCTCAACAGAAACCTACAAGTATTTGGGTATGTCGGAAGCATTAGGCATCAATACTACTGACATGAAACAATCGTTGAAGGAACGTTTCTTTGGCCGCCTGAATAAGGTGCTAAGCAGTCTTCTGTCAGGCGGAAACAAGGTGCGCGCCTTCAACGGTTGGGTCATGCCGGTTTTGATGTATTCTTTCGGCATACTCAAATGGACTCAGACAGAACTTGATGCCCTGGATAGGAGGGTCCGCGTACTGCTGACCGCAAATCGGATGCATCACCCACGGTCGTCGGTGATGAGACTGTATATCCCGCGGAAGTGTGGGGGTCGTGGCTTCTTAAATGCTAAGACCCTGCACAACCGTGAGATATGCAGTCTCAGGGAATACTTCCTAGAAGCCGACGTGGGGATGCACCGAGATGTGGCATCAGTGGACAAGGGCCTTACCCCGCTCTTCTTGGGTAACGAGAACTGGCGCAAGCCTGTAGTATTAGACACTAATGATCGCAAGGAGGTATGGCAGAGCAAGGAGCTTCACGGACGCTTTTACCAGGCTTTACATGGGCCTGATGTAGACTTCTTAGCGTCCGTATCTTGGCTCCGTTTTGGTGACCTCTTCGGGGAAACCGAAGGTTTTGTCTGTGCAATAATGGACGAAGTTATGATGACGAATAACTACCGGAAACACATTGTAAAGGATGGCACGGTTGACATATGTCGGGCATGCCACCGTCCGGGAGAATCGATCCGACACATTGTTTCTGGGTGTTCTCGTCTGGCTAACGGAGAGTACTTGCATAGACACAACCTTGTTGCCAGGATTATCCACCAGCAACTTGCTTTGAAATACAACCTTGTGGAATCAGAAGTGCCATACTATAAGTATGCGCCCGACCCAGTTCTCGATTCTATGGCAACACCGGCTACTGTTTACATAAATGTCCCACGTATTTAAAAATTTATAATTTATGTATAAACCTTCATAATTGACCAAAAAGTAGTGGAACTCAGTGCAATAACTACAATCTGCAAGTGATATTATTTGTGACTATCAATGACAAGTGTCTAAGTGTAACTTAAGTCCAGATTATGTTCCAGTTTAAAATGCTTCACAAACAGTAAACCAGTCATAATAATAACAATTCACCACAACCTTACTCTGATTAACATCAAATAGTGAACATAAGTGCAGTTTTATCATAAAAATAGTGAAATAATTAAGAAATACAATAATATAAACACCGTTAAGAAAAAATCTTTTAAAATTGACCTTTGAACTGTGATCAATGTTCGACAACTAGCGCCGTTGCGTCATCAAGCGGCGAGTAGACTAACCAAGATAATACCGCTACTTGCCACCAGCGGCGCTAAGCTAACAACGGTGATACCAGTGCAATAAAATAGTTTAGTATTTGGTGGAAAGTCATTACTTTTTTTGAGGACTTCGAACGAACATAGGGATTCGGAACCCAGAAAGTGACACTCTTTGTACATTATTTTTTTTGTTAATCTATTTTTGAATTTACAACATGAACTTCTTAGAAAATATCACTTTCCGAAGAACACGTACGCGGTCAGAACCAGATACGAATGATATAATCTCGCAAACGTTGGATTGTACATCTAATTCCTTACCAGGTATGTCTGAAGATGAAGATGAAAACCAAATAAACATCTTTAAAAAAGAGTTAGAAGAGCTTAGAACTCAACTACAAAGCGCACACAAGGAGATAGAATTATTATCATTAGAGAATAGTAACTTAAAGAAAACAAATGCTGATTTATTGGAAAAAAATAAAATGTACAAAGTAATAGCGTGTAGTCCCCTTAAGACCAAAGCCCAAACACCGAAGAACAGAGCACCTGTTCGTACAAAAACAACACAGACGCTGACAGCAGAAGGTATAAAAATTACACACAGCGCAAAGCAAGAAGATATTGATTCTGGAAATTCTCAAGACGTCGTCGCACCACTGAATAATAGTGACGCAAATACACCACATTCTTCGCCCCCACTTGTAAAAGGTAACATATGTGTTCTGAGCAGTGAAAGAACGAACAGAATATATACAATGAGTGAGAGAACTCACTTAAAGAACTATAATATATGTCACTATCGTACTCCTAACTGTGGAATAAAATACTTGTTAAACAATATCGAACGAAAAGTTCAAAACTTCACTCTTTCCGATTATTGCATTATTTTTATTGGCGAAGAGGACTTCAGGAAAACCCATAATTATATAGAAGTTGTAACCTATATTCGTGATACTTTAATAACTCTTAATCATACTAACTTTGTAATATGTCTGCCAACATTTAAGTACATGGACAATACCAATATTATGTTTAACAGTCGAGTAGATACTTTTAATAATTTAATTTATATGAATGTTGAGACATACAACTACGCGTTCATCTTGGACTCAAATTTAAATCTTCCATACACATGGGATACTTATAATCAGCGACATGGGCACCTAAATAACAAAGGCTTTATGCAAATTATCTCGGACTTGCAAGTCTTCATCCTAGACATAGAGGCAGTAAATACGTCTAATTTAAGACTTTTAAGAGATGAAATTTCTGATAACTACACTAATTCAAATGTTAATCGATCTAACCCACCTAGTAATACTCGTATTATTGAGACAAATGAGTCGACCAATTGTTTTTTTCGCCTATAACAGCATAAATATCTTGCATCAAAACATTGCTGGTCTTTTAAATAAGGTTGACCTGCTCACAGTTCATCTTCAGGAGCTATCTAAGGAACAAAAAGACATAGATGTGGTCTGCATAACTGAACACTTCATTATGCGGGGCTCTGAAAAGGCATTAAATATTCCAAATTATAAACTAGCTGCGTGTTATGCAAGGCGAGAAAAGAAGCGCGGAGGATCTTGCGTTCTAGTTAAAATAGGCCTAGAGTATAAGGAACTAACAGAGATCTCACGCCATTCAATAACAAACACTTTTGAATGCTGTGGAATCGAACTAGTCCGGCAAAAATTAGTCATTATTTGTATATACAGGCCACCGAAAACTAACAATCTAAATATGTTCTACGAAAAACTTGAAATTGTTATGAAAACTTATTGTATTAACTCGAATAAAACGGTTGTTCTGTGCGGGGACTTCAACATTGATACCTTAAAAAGGAATAGAATGTCCCTAGACTTTGAATATTTTCTTTTGGGCTGCAATCTTAAGCTGGAACTAAGGCAACCAACTAGATTGTGCAGTAATAGCTGCATTGATAACTTTGCTCACAATTCTCGTCAAAAATGTAAATGTGAAGTCATCGAATTAGCTCTTTCAGATCATACGGCACAAACTCTGCAAATTAAAGTAAATAAAACATGTAGATTAAAATCTTGGCGAATCAGGAAACGAGATTTATCGTTAGAAAACCTCGTTAAATTTAATAATCATCTTAGCTGCATCTCGTTCTCCGAAATATACAATACGGAGAATGTAAATGTGGCATATGATATTTTCTTGGAAGATTTCCGTTTACTGTATGACCTTTGCTTTCCCTATAAATTTGTTACTATACAACCATACAAAAAAGTTAAATGGGTCTCTCGAGGAATACGTGTGTGCAGTAAAAAGCAACGTCACCTACTATGGCGATACAGACTTAGGCCAACTAATGAAAATAAAAATAAATTTAAAGACTACTCAAAAAAATTTCGAAAAATTATAAAATTAACTCAAAAATCACAAAATAACTATTTCATACGAACTTCAGATAATAAGTCGAAAGCATCTTGGCAAGTCATACATAACAAAACACACTCTTACGACCCAATATCCCAAATTAGACTGAATGATACAACAATAACAGATCCTAAAAAAATTGCTAATATCTTTAATAACTACTTCATTGACCAAATTCAACAGTCACCCCAAGTGTCATACGAAACTAGTAATATTCAGAAAAATCCAAACTCAATGTTTATGGCCCCAGTTTTACCCCAAGATGTGATTAGAGTAATTAAATCTTTAAAAAACAAAAACAGCGTTGGGTATGATGGTATAGCAACGAAAGTTGTTAAATTTGTAGCCAACAATATAGCTGTACATCTAGGCCATATTATTAATCTCAGTATTAATTCTGGGGTGTTCCCTGATGCCTTAAAAATTGTTATAGTTAAACCACTTTATAAGAAAAATAAAAGAGAAGAAATAGCTAATTACAGACCAGTAGCCTTAATTCCGGTACTGTCCAAAGTAGTAGAGAAGTTAATCTACGAATTACTTAACAATTTCTTATCTAAATATGACATTTTGTGTAATGAACAAAAAGGTTTTCGGAAGAACAAAAGCATTAATACAGCAATTTTCGATCTATTTAATATCATCATAAAAAACGTTGATAACAAAGTACCTGTTTGCGCAATTTTCACAGATATGTCAAAAGCTTTTGATTGCGTCGACCACGACATTCTACTAAACAAGTTAGAAGCTTATGGAATAAGGGGAAATGTACTCAAACTTATTAAATCATACCTTAGTGATCGTAAACAGTACACCGAAATAACTAGAATTTGCCCTAAGACGAAGAGTGAAAGAAAATACCGATCCGAAGGACGAACAATAAAATATGGTGTGCCACAGGGCAGCGTCCTTGGGCCACCCCTTTTCTTAACTTATATAAACGAGTTGCCACGACAGGTTGATAATCCAATGGTGCTATTTGCCGATGACAGCACCGCGGTAGTAAAATGTAAACATCCAGATAGCTATGAACAAGACATAAATAAGACGCTGGAAGATATCGTACATTGGCTTGACAGAAACAACTTGGTGATAAACTTACAAAAAACTAACATACTGCACTTCCACCAACGCACAATTTTAAAAGAAGTATCGGTTCACTACAATAAACAAAAAATTGACCAAGTTAAAGTAGCAAAATTTTTAGGAATTTACATTGACCGACAACTTAATTGGCAACCACAAGCAGAGGAAATTTGCAAAAGGTTGAATACAGCGGCATATGTCCTCTCAAAGTTGTCCAGGAAAGTTGACATTCAAACAACATTAGTAGCTTATCATGGTCTGGTTGCATCAGTTCTAAGATTCGGTATTATTTTCTGGGGCAATTGCAGCTCAAGGGAGTACATATTCAAGGCGCAAAAACGTTGCATTAGAGCGATGTGTGGTTTGAAGACCACAGACAGTTGCGAACCAAAGTTTAAGTCCCTAAAATTGCTCACATTTCCATCATTGTATATTCTGGAAATGGCCATGTTTGTAAAGACCAATAAAAACCTTTTTCCCACTATGACAGAAACTCGAAAACGACCTGTCAGAAATCAATATAAAAATTTATTACAAACCGAGTCCTGTAACACTGCATTAATGAGGAAAAGTGTTATTTGTATGGGTCCTACTATATACAATAAATTGCCAGATATAATAAAAAATGATACAATTAAAAACTTTAAAAAGAAAGTTGTGGCCTTCCTAACAGAAAAATGTTATTATTCGATTAATGATTTTTTAATGGACACAACTTTTTAATCAGCGATGTGTATAATAAATATAATGAATATTATCCTGGACATTACCTAACATAATTACATAAATTTTTAATTTTAGTGTTTAGTAACATTTTAATTTGTCATGTTTCAATATTAACTAGTGTATTATGTATAATTGTAATAATATATAATAATTCTAACTGTGACATCTGAATTTGTATTTCTAGAATCTGTATTTTTAGAATCTTAACAATTTTTATAATTTTTGCGTGCCTACTTTCAGGCAGAATGTACATGGCTCACTCCTTCCAATTCCACCTGTATTTTAATGTAACCTACATTCATTGCAAATAAATGATTTGATTTGATTTGATTGATAATGGTAATATCACGTTGTATTGGGATCGACCTATCATCACTGACAGGACTATTGTTGCCAATAAGCCTGACATTGTGTTGATAGATCGATTGGAGCGTCGCGCAATGATTGTTGATATAACGGTCCCGCATGACGAGAACCTCGTGAAAGCAGAGAAAGATAAACAATTCAAGTATCTAGATCTGGCTCGCGAGGTTGTCGACATGTGGGACGTGAGTACAGCAGTCATTGTGCCGATAGTCGTGTCGGCCAATGGCTTACTAGCCAAAAGCTTCGACCAACATCTACGGAGTCTTTCGCTTGGCAGTTGGATCAAGGGCTTGATTCAGAAAGCAGTACTTCTGGACACGGCACGTATTGTTAGGAGGTTCCTCTCTCAAGAGCCCTGACCACCGGTAGCCCGGACACTGTTCCCGATGCCAGTGGGCTACTATTTTTTATATTTTTAAATGTTTTTTTTTATATTACTTTTGTAAAAATATTTAAAAATGTAATTGATATGTATGAAAGTGAATAAAGGAAATAATAATAATAATTTTATTACCACATAGATAAGATACATTGCACTGTTTACAAATTGAGGTTCTTAATTTAGCATTGATATGAGTACAATATGTTCAACCCTGTCCCCTAAACTAGGCTAGGCCTGTATCTTAGGGGGCAGTGTCCGGCTATAGGGGTATGCTTGTAGTTCTATTGTAAAAGACGTGCCAGTGGATTGTGTTAAGTTAGTACATTTTTGATCTTGTGGTTAACTAATGTGAGGGTGAGAAAGTGGTAAAGTGCTTAATGTAGGTGGAAGTTTCTGATGATTGTTTGTGGAGAGTGTTTGGGATGTTGTGGTTGTTGTGAGTGGAGTGTTATGAATGTAAGAGTGTTTAGCTCGTGAGCGAGAAGTAGGTGATTGACACTTAAAGTGCAATATAATGGCGACGTAGCAAGGCCATGCGCTATTGGACAGTTTTTTAACTAATAATGCTTGAAGAAATTGATAATATTCTGTAGGAAACGTGGCAAAACTGTTAAATGTCAATCAGCACGTTTTGATCAAAGCAATCACATGCCTGGGCCAAACCAATTAGATGTGGCCGAACATCTAATGGCCTGGCGCAAGCCTGTGTTTGCTTTAAAAATGTTTTTTTCTTTTTCAATTTACTATTCACCAAGTTTCAGTAATGAAAAGCTACTAGTTTTAAATTTTGCCAAATTAAAATGTTTTATAACCATTTCTAATTGACACTTGATGGCAGTTAACCTGTTTCTGAAAAATATCATCAATTTAGGCAGGCCAGGTTTGGCACATACCCGTCGTTACGTTTGACGTTCCCTATATTAACAGTAAAAAGAAAGAAATAATAATTTTTTTTTTGTAGCTGGGACTTGACGTGCATATAAAATGATAAAAATAAAATAAAACAATAAACGTAGGTACAACGCAAGAAAAAAAAATAAAAGGACGTAAGTTGCACGTCGTGACTGCAAGTTACCACAACGCATGATGCTGTGCCATGGAAGAGGCACAGCACAGCACTGGTTTTCAGTGGTCAGTGCGAACAATGTACGTTTATATAGCTCAAATTGTTTCGTTTTTGTAGTGTTCTGGATTTAGGTCTACTGGAAACACTATTATATTTTCTTGTCTCTAATATTCATTAGGTAAATGTCATGCATACCTGTTATTTGCATGGTTACTGCAATGCCAATTTTAGATGTTATTTTATTTTATATTGTAAGTGACTGTGCTGTTGGTGTGCTTATTATAAATAAATAAATACTGATGCCCGGAGACGACCGTTTTTGGTGACGATTTGGATTCGTTCCAGGCTAATTGGCCGGCTAAATAGAAGCACAGAAAAATTATGAAAGGTGGGCGAAGGCCTTTGCACAGCAGTGAGACTTAATAGTTTCCCAACGTAAAAAAAGAAAGAGACTGCAGCTTATTTCAATCATGTGGTAGCATATCCATAATATATCTTATTTCGACCTCTAAACAACAGAAAAAAGAAACTATGTCACACTTCAAAAGGAAGATAGTCAAAGAGCATTCCCGCAGGCGATCTAGCTCGTTCTACCCAAGGGGACCGTAGTACCCTTTGTACTTGTGTGCTCTGTGTACAAACTGAGATTATTTATTTCCCTAGCAACACGATGTTTTTATTTAGTAGATACTTTATTAATTTATATGCGAAAGTAACGCCACCGGTCTGACAGTCTGTCTACTTGCTTCCTTTTCAAATCACTGCTAAACGGATTTTGGTGAAGTTTGGCACACGGAGAGACATCCGTTAGTTTTTTTTTTACCATCATACAATAAAGTTCATTTTTTCTGAAGGATCAGTAGTTTTTGCGTAAAATCCTAGTACCACTACCTAACTTCTGTCTGTATAATTGGTCACTACACTTATTCAAAAGGTTTGGCAAGCAACACGAATGACTGCTGCAAATGTATTTTGAACAGGACAATAATAAGACTGGTGAATATATCTGAAAGAGGAGACGAGATCCTTTCCTCGTATTCTGTAAGTAAACAAACAATAAACGGAGCACAAGACTTTCACAAAAGGAAACCTTGTGAAAACGATACTATCACAATACAGTCAATTATAAAAAGCATTCCTAAAAAAGAAGATTTTAAGCAGATGTTACCACTGCCATTATTTTTTAAAGCGTCTTAATGGCATAAAACATAATTTTCATGTCGAAATCACTCTCTAACAAATGTAATATTACTTGTTCCTTCAGAAGTGACCCTCCGTCCCTTTGTCAAGTTCGCTGCTGTCAATAACCCCTGTCAAATGTCTACATAAAGAATTATGTTATGAAACGGTCGGAAAAGTTGTTTAAACTGTGTGATAAATTTTGTTTGATTAATTTGTAATGAAATAGAGACAATTATGTCAGCTTAAAAAGGCATGACCTGGAGAAGTAAAGTTCAAAGCGTTTCGTCTTTCTGCAACGAAATAGAACAGATTGAATTACCTAAGTTTTCAGTATAGTTTATGTCAATGACATACACCGTGTAAATCACCTCAACACGAAGCTGTCAACCAAGCATTCTGTACATGAAACTAAGTAACTTTACGCAAAAATTATTGCTGGGAAACGACTTTTTTTGGGGGGTGTAAAATCATGTTATGTGGTAAAACTCAATGTATCGCACTCAAAACATTGTGCCGATGGACGGATTGAATAGTACGGGGGTCGTGGAGGTGTTTAAAGTAAAAATCTGACATCTTACAAGTTTTTAAACTTGTATTTAAAAAAATACTTGTCAAAAAGTTGGAACTTTGACCCCTAATATCTCCGTAACTACAAGGTTTCCAGGTATGGTGTAGAACAAAAAAAATATCGCAATGACAGGGAGAATCAGTACCTTTCGGCTCCGTTAAGGGGTGTTTTACACCCTTTATATTTTCGATCATAATTATCGCTAGAAGAATTTCCTTTACTGCTTTGTGTTTTGTCCTACGATTTCGCATGAAATCATAAAGTAAAATCTTAACGAATCCTCATTGCCTCTTGACCTTATCCCATTTAATTGGTATCGGCGCAGCATGTCTTCTTCTTTCATACTAAAACTCTTACGAATAATCTCTAAAAATCGGAAAGTAGTTGTGTCAAAACCATACGCAAGTAATTATTCCTGAAATCTTATGCAGCTCCCACTGTTTTTAATTATTTACTTGTAGCCCACTACGTGAAGCATAATAGAGGTTTTCATAATAATCTTCGTTTTTAAATATTTCCTCAAAATTCTTCGATGCCAACATAAAAATAATGGTTCGCAAAACAAATAAATCTGATAAAGCTTTTCATGATAATCCTAGCTTTTAAATATTTCGTCAAACTTCTTCAACGGCAACAAAAAAATAATGGTTTGCAAAACAAATAAATCTGACAGCCTACTTATAAAAATGCCCTAAAAAATATGAAATTCCTGGGTGTTAAAGCAAAATGTATGATGTTAGCGTAGCGGCGCGCGTTTCATTTCCTGCCAACGTGTTTCATAGCGAGCGGCGATCAAATTGGACGGACTCTTTAAATGACAATATTATTTTGTTATTACCTTTTTTCGCTAGAGCGATGATTTTATTTTGTTGATTGATCTTTTGAAGTGCAAATGAAATTTTGTTTGGGTTGGCAATGATATGAAACTTAAGCAAACAGCCCATTAATATTGGCTAGGTACACATGTGATTTCAGTGTTATGAGCAGAATATTTGTTTCAAAGTCAAAGTCAAAGCATTTATTTCAATTAGACCATTACAGGCACTTTTGAAAGTCAAAATAAAAAGAGAAGCTACAGTCCCAGTCACAAGGCATAATAACTTATGAAAGTACTGTAGATGCCCATTCCGTAGCGTAGATCTCTATGGGGAAGAATGGGCAAGAACACTCTTTTTCATCACACTTGCACGTAAACAGTGTCATAACATACAGGTTAACTTGGCTGTAATGCCCCATATAAAACCCTAGGGCGGTAAGTAATTTTTTTTTAATTTACAGCACCGCTTGACAGCACACAGGTCATGCAAGTTCATCAAGCAAGGAGTTTACACGCAATTGAAAAATTGTCTTAAAATGTTATCTAAATAGGAATTTCATTCAATCTCGCTACATGGTATTTAACTACTCAACTAATGTTCTAAAATCTAAATAATCGATAGTTTTTTGTATCCAAACGTCGAAATTTTTATTTTTTTAGACTCCGTCATGGCTGTATATACCTAGGTAAGTATTTTGCCTTTAAAGTTTATGAACAAAACATTTGTATAATCTGTGGTGTGGGCAAACAGCCCGCCATCCGCAAATCAGTTCACGTATTTCGTAATAATATGTGTGCTGACTTGTGTATATTCATAATTATTAACTCGCAAGTGTGATGAAAAACATTGTATGTTTCACGGGCGGTACGGGAATTACGAACCTCGACTCAGAAAGCCCTCAGTCTTCGACTTCGGGCTTCTACTAGAGCCTCGATCGTAATTCCTTACTTACCGCCCTTAATACACAATATACTATTAAATCAAAATATGTTATAAAATCTTGGTTACATCATTCATGTTAAGAATTACAAATATATGAGAACAATGTAGAAATACGGGCAAGTTAAGAGCATCCAGAGTAAAAGATTAAATCAGTAATTAAAAATAAAGTAATTAAAATAAACCGTGGCAGCTAGGAGATAACCAGTGACAACTGACAGCGCCTTTTCACGAACATGACGCATGTATCAGCCATCATTCAACTCAACCATTTTCAATTACCTAAGTACTCACTATCCGCATGAAAGTAAATATTTGACGGCACGGTTGGCACAGTGGCTAGCGATTGGCTGCTGCGCTGCGTGTCGCGGGTTCGATCCCCGCACTAAACAAGTATTTGTATGACCTACAGGCAGTTGTTCTGGGTCTGGCTGTTTGTGTATGTGAGTTTAAATGTTTGTAAACGCACCCACGATACAGGAGAAATTCCTAGTGTGGGGCAAAAAAATGTGAAAAGTAACGGTTGACAGGGAAGAATATAAGAGAAAATCGTGTTGCACCGACCACAAGAAATATGAGACGAGCAAGAAGATGAAGATTATGACTGTCAGATTATTTAGTTGGTACTACGTAGGAGTAATAACGTAACTAGTAACGTATACGATAACTACTTAGTAAAGGATGGTTATTAGTTTTAAGAACCTAGCTTAAAACCAGAAAACCAAAACTTATGAAATTAAAAAATCCTTAACCCGATTTAGCGAAAATTGAATAACGTGGCTGCTGTCACCTTCAATTTCATTTTAAGAACCACAAGTTTCCAAGACAGGTTATTTTAATAATTTTTTCAATGTTGTATCTGGCTTATAGTATCATGTACTTCTAACTTTTTTTTCTCTTCGAGAAACGGCCCCTACTACGCAAAATGCTAATCTGATCTCCACAAGCTAGGTACTAGGTTAATAAGACTTTCAGGCTTTGACTACCCGCAACGACTTGAAGATATAACTTTATCAGACTGAAATCACGTTATGCCTGCAAAATTTCCTACGTATTAATTAGTAATGTCTTTTGGTATTTTCTTCTCATTCAACACCCATATTGCAATTTTCAAAATGCACAACCTCTTACGAAAATGATCGCCAACCCTCCATTATCCGACTAAAAATAATCCGTGTGTCACATGTTTAATTAAATGTAATTAAAACACGAACAAGACGGGCCCTTTCTTAATTAAACATTAATTTGATCTACCCCGCACGCAAGGGTTCTACATACATGTCTACTTAGCGAGATAGAGGCACATACAAGTACGTGGAGAGGCAAAAATAGAATGGTATTATTTATGTACCTGGTATTTTTAAGCAGGTATTTTTGGAACGTAATTTTATGTCTGGCTGTTTTCTAGGTTTTTTTTTAAGTTATTTTTAGTTAACGGTTTTAAATTAAAAGGAGTTATTTTTTAATTCGTTTTTTACTTCGGGTTGACTTTTGCCGAATCAGGCCAGCTGGAAAATGACATAGTATTGACATTCCTTAGGTATATTAAAAATATAAATTAAAAATTGAAAAAACCCCCGACACAAAAAACCTCTAAAAAACCATAAATAAAATTATCCAAGCGTCTTAGCGTCGGGGGTCCGCTTTGTTATGTGCTTGTACTAAGCGGTCTACTTAGCGGTCCCCCGACGCTAAGACGCTTGGATTATTTTATTTATGGTTTTTTAGAGGTTTTTTGTGTCGGGCGTTTTTTAAATTTTTAATTTAATTTTTATTTCATGCTTTTTAAACTTATATTGTTTTATCTTAGCCTTGACTGTCCCAATACTGGGCATAGGCCTCCCCCATTGCTTCCACTTTTCTCGGTGTTGCGTGTCATCTCGCCAATTAACGAAAACAGCAAAAATAAAATAAAAAACTTTCTGGGGGGAGGGGGTGGGGTTAGCACCCACCCCCCCTGGCAATGCCCATGGTGACAAGTGACAAGATTTCGAATCGATCAGACCTGTGCAAATTGTTAATTTCCCTTCAACTAGAAAAGAGGTGATGGCCTTCAAATGGCTGATCAGATTTTATCGAAACATAGCTAAGAACACTCTCGATTAAAATACCCTTCAAACGAAACCAATTTCATCAAAATCGGTTCATCCGTTTAGGAGCTATGATACCACAGACAGACACATAGATACACAGATACACACGTCAAACTTATAACACCCCTCTTTTTTGTTCGGGGGTTAAAAATACAGTTTATACAGACAAAATAATGAAATGGGGCATGAGCTCCGCGAATTGAGTGAATCCTGTATTGAAAATGATAAATAATAATCTCAATAGGTACTTGTTTTAATGATGTTACAACAGAGTGAAATCTTAATTGGCTTTGAATGTATTATGACAGCTGATGAGTGGAATTAAATCCTCTTAGTTTTAATTATACTGACTTCATTAACTCATCAATTAAACGTATTTAATACATATCGGTTGGAATTCAACGTTGAAACTGGAAACTGCTTTTTAAAAAACCCAAAGTTGATTCTCCAACTATTCTCGAATTTTTTTAAGGTTATTTTTCCTGAAAGCTTTCTTTACTAATTTGGTAAGAAAAAATGTCGGAAAACAGAATAAATAAATAATTTTATTCAAGGATATCATCACACTAGTACTATTGCTTTAATATTTTCATGAACGTATCTAATCAACGAGTAACAGTGGCTTAGTTCTGCGCCGAGTAAAAAAAACAAATAATATTAAACACTGAATAACATTGATCAAATTTATAAATGCTCTTACGCTTTAATTGAACCTGTGATCAAACAGTATCTTCCAATAATATTAACATTTCTACAACACAGTTATACGAGAATTTCTTGCCACAATCTCGCCAAATCGGCTTACGCTCATTACAGCATTGTGACGGGGTCACTGCTAACATGTCTCTGGTATAGCAATCCGACCTAATCCTCGATACAATTCCTGTTATTATGTGCGCCTTGATTAATTTCATACAGAGCATGTTATTACATGTTCATTTGTGTTGCCACCCTTGCGGGTTAAAGCTGGCGGGATTCGGGGTCGGGTCCGTAGAGCGTGTACGGAAATTATAAAGGAATCATTTGCTTTTTTTTTTCTATAAATATGTCTTATTAAGACAGGCTGTGCGTCCATCAGAAAAAAAATAAACTCATGTCAACTTTCATCTCCCATGTAACCCGCTCAAGGGATGAATTTAAAAAAATTCCTTCTTAGTGCTCGTCTTCGCAAGTTATGTATAACGAACTCTTGGTCAAAATGTCATGGTTTTGGACTCGGCGGTTTAAGATACCCGTTGTCCACCAGTGGATGACAAGATTTTAGATTTTTAGCATGAAACGATGAATTTTTACGTTTGAGACCTAAAATACTTCATTATCTACTGCTTATTTCTGACCAAGTTTAACAAAATGCAATAGAACTCTTGTAAAAAAAACATTCTATAATATACTACTGTAGGTAATTACAAATGGCATTGCATGCTAACTAGCTAATGACAGTCACGTAAGAACGGAAGAACTCACGAGAAAATAAAATATATTTAACTTTAAAATCAGCATATAAGTCCCACAACCACTTTGCAGGATTGCATCCTAACCGCGTACCATGTAAGTACCGCACTCATTTGTTAATTTGAAAAATTACCTGCCTCATGTGATGTTTGGTTTTTCATTCTAAAACGAACCATCTTTTAATTATAATTTTCAGTAGGTATTTGTTTGATGACCAACGACAATTACTACAAATAAATTGACTTTCAGGCAGCTTGTGACCATCAGAACACTTCGTTTGGCAGCGTTCTTTCCCCAGCAATATTTTATGCGCAGTTGGTATTCCTTAGTTTGATGTAAACATTGCTTGGTTTAAAGGCCCCGGTATAAGAATGCACTCAGTTGCTAAGTTCACACAGTACTGGTAGTACATTGATCTATTTTATGAAATAGGCTAAATGCCAAATAGCATGATCAAACTACCAAACATTTATATAATAACAACTGAATAATTTCTTAAAACGTTAGATAGTTTTGATAATAAAGGATCGATTCGAAGTTGTGGTCGAAGCTTCTCGACTGTTCTGCGAACTCAGACTTCGCTTCGACAATGGAATATTGCAATGTCAGAGTTAAAATTCGAGAGAAAATACCAGTACATTCAGAAGTAACTTGATCCAATTCGTATAACTTCTACGTAGTTAACTTTGAAAGAGACGCATTTCCTAGAACGAAGAATATCTAGACGCAAACCGACATGGTGAATTCCAAAAAGTTTGTCACGTAGATATAAAGTTGCAGTAGTAAATAATGGGGACATGCTCCTCAGAATTGCTCCGACACTGACTATGTATGGTCAGCGAAAAAAGTTTGTTAAGACTAGTCTTTTCACAATGTTGCATCTGAATACGCGAAAAATAAGTGTTTATTAGTGATTTTTCAGTACTCAATATTTAAAATGAGCTTTTTATTTTAATGCAATATGATATAAATTATATAAAACGATGATAATATTGTATATGTCGTAGGGAGGTGATTTTATTTCGTTAGACACGGTCTTCATGTGGGCAGAACATGGGTTTCGTGCTATGAAAACACAAACTACAAAATCAAAAGTCATTTATTCAAACTAGGCTGATAATCAGCACCTTTTGAATGTCAAAATTACAAGAGACAGTCCCCCAAAACGCCCGCCCTTCGCCACTTCCTAGTGTTTTAGCTGGGAAGAAGAAGTGGCGGAACAAACTCCCCAGCAACACATCTGTCTGTTAGGTTAGAAGAACCAGATTCTATACACAAAGTACACTGCTTTTATCGAACTAACAAATTACTTGAAAATTACAATCCAACACAGTAACACTAGGCACAATGAATCGGGTTACAGTTTCGGGACGTCTTGACTCCGCCGCGATCAGACACTGACTGTCCTCCTCGCAGCGAGCTCGAAACATCACGACTCTGTAGTAAGCGCGCTTGGGTGTGGGTAGACTGGTAAGTAGGTCGCCTTTGGCGCGCTTTCGATTCATGTCCGTACTAATGACTGTCTCCGACATATACATTTATATGATAAAGTTTAATTTATTTTAAATGTAAATGGCTAATTGTTACTGCACAATGACATCACAAGGTGTTGTTTTGCATCTTCGTCAAAATTAAGGAGGTTGTCACAAAAGACATAAATAATCAATTTAAATAACGGTACTTAGTTAATTATTAACAAACTAACAACAGATTTTTTGGTTGTTTAAGTTTAGGTTTAGGGACTAAGAAATTATCGAACAAACGTTTGACATTGTTATTATGTGTGAAAGCGCGGTTATAGGGCGAGAATCAGACGGGCCATGTTTAAAACACGGGTGGTTTAAACTTACCGATTTCCGTAAACCACACCTTGTATATATGGGCATTAATTCCAGTATCTCTGTTCACTGTGAGTTGTGAGTGTAGTGAGCTTGGAGATAGGCAAACACTATTGGCGTGGAAACAAGATAACAGTCCCAGCTAAACGTCGGTAACTAACACACGTAGCAATCTGTTAGTTGGTCAATATGTACACATTTGTGATTATGAAGGTGCTATTGATAATTTAATCAAATTGAATTAAAATAATGGGTAAAGGTGTATATTTTTACTACCTACTTAGGTTTTAAGACAAATAGGTCGTACCACTAAAACACACGAGAAGAGCTAAATTGCTGTATTTTCGGCAAAACACAAAAAATTATTATGTTTGCCATCGGACACGTTAAAAAGAAGAAATGGCTGACGGCCCAATTCAGTGCAGGCGACAATTGACCATTTAGCAGCTGTCCATTTAAAAAATGTGGTTAATTGTACAGTACTGTTAAATTCTAAAAGAGGAACCATGGAGTTTCTTGTCGGTTCTTCTTAGGAAACGACCAACCTGAACCGAGCACCTTTTTGTCGACGTTTTATAAGTGCCCATGTAGGCCTATAAAACACAAAAAATATTGTTATGAATAAACCCAAAAAGGTTTACTACAGTTATTTTAATAAAAATGGTAATCGTATGTTTAAAATGGCTGAACCCTTTCAATAAATCGGTAAATAAGAGCTGAAAAATACTCGCAAATTAAAATATCGAACAATGGGCTGCCAATTTAAGCCACAAAAAGTAGGTACAGTTTGCATCGAAAATTGATATCGAAAGCAATAAAACAAATTTACGAGCGATGTCGCAAACAATACAGGTATGTAACTCTGATATATTGCCAAACATGAATACAGACATACCTTTTTGCTATTGACTGTACTTTACTGTAAAACTCGGCTACCAAGGCATTTTTTAAATGCTTTATTTTTATATAGTATTTTAACTGTTGGTCTGGTGTGTGCAACGCCCATGTGATTCGTTAACAAAAACTACAACACGCTTTTGTTTTCGTAAAAAGTAAAACTTATGTTCGCTTTTCGGTAGTGACATCATTTTATAGAGAAAAACTGGTATCAGACACACACACTGCCACTTTAGAACTTATATAGGTTATACTTATATAGGTTATTTTTCACAGTAACATTATTTGAATCTAAACTGAAATAATACAGTTTGTGTTTCAAAACTGTTTCTTTGTAGGAGATACTTGTATTGATACGTGTTTTTATGTACAAACAAAAAAATTGTTCCAGACGGAGTTGTGATGAGCAGCTAGTTTTCATTTGACACAATTTTAGTAAAGTGTGGACTACAAAATCTTTAAATTTACTTTTCAAGAGTTTCTATGAATTCGAATTAAAGACGAAAAAAAGTTAATTTTATCTTAGAATCAAAAGTCACGATAAACCAATTACAATGTTATAGAGATGATAAACTGAGGGCGTCTTTAAACTTTGGGCAAATTGAGATTTCTGCTCGAACAAACTTCTATTGCTTTGCGGGGACCAAAAAAACAAGTGAATGGGCGACATTAACTGAGAACCATTTATTTTTCATGGAGGTACTCTAGTGATCGGTAGGTAGATGTCGGGTTTCGGGGAATTACAAGGATATGTCTTCAGCGACAAATGGAAGGGATGCTTTTGACTGTTTCAACAGTTTTTCGGGGGAGCTAAAGCCTGCTGAGCTGGTTTTTTGGCCCGTTTAGGTACCTATTAGCACATATTTCAAACACAGTCAGGTGTTACAATGTGTAAAAAAAAACGGGCCAAGTGCGAGTCTTACTCGCACACAGGGTTCCATAGCCCCAAACAATATAATAACAATGTTTTGAACGGTCATTCATTAGTAAACCTTAGTAAGATAGTGAGATAATGAAAAACAAAGTTACTGCTGCAGTTTCGTGAAAAAGTCCCATATCTCAAAAACTAAATATCAAATCTTATTGAAACCAATTTTTGTTGAAAGTTTTTTTTACGGTCTACATCCCATTATTTTATTCAGAATTTTTCTCCTGTTACTTTAGAAATTAGAGGGGGGGGGGGACACTCGTTTTACCACTTTGGAAGTGTCTATCTTACAAACAATTGACTTTGAAAAAAAATGGTTTCAGGAACCTCAATGTCATTTTTAAAGACCTATCTATAGACACCCAACACGTATAGGTTTGATAGTTTTTTTTTTTTGTTTCAATTTCATGTATGGGGGATATCCTTATATATATTTTTTTTTTAATTTTGTACAAAAATCATAATGCGGTTCACAGAATACATCTACCTACCAAGTTTCAGCTGTGTAGTCCTAATAGTTTCGGAATAAAGTGGCTGTGATATGGACGGACAGACAGACAGACAGACATGACGAATCTATAAGGGTTCCGCTTTTTGCCATTCGGCTACGGAACTCTAAAAAGACTGAGTGTTAAAAGAAGTTGACTAATATTCGATCGTCACAACGGGAGGTTAGCTTCGTTGGTAGATCCTCCAAAAGACTGTCATTTTATAAGTTGTTGATAGTAAAAACGCCTTCTATGTAACTGGTACGGAGAAACGAGTAAATACTCGTTTCAGTCTGTTTCAAACTTCTCAAGATAAGCGATCTTGGTCAAAAAGTCGTCTTAGGTTAAGTCTTCAGATAAGGTAACACTATCAGAACACCATGCCCATAACACTTTTGCCTTCACAGTAATTCTTAAGAAGTCGATATTTATTGTCAAAGTTAGCACTAAACGGCCCAGATGGTGGTTGAACTTGACCCAAATAAGACGTTGGGGGTCGGGTCTACTCGAGTGTTCTCTCTTACTCCCTCGTGAGTGAGTGAGCAAGAGGGAAGTGAAGGGCTCAGGAGTGTGAGCGATTAGTGACGTGAGGGATGAAGGGGGAGGGGGGAGGGATTGCGAGGAATTTGTTTTTTGGGAATACTGTGGGCATTGTGTTTGTTCCTTTGTGACATGAACTCTGCGTACCATGTGTTACTGATATAAAAAGTAATTTAAAAAAAATAAAACCATTTTTTGAGGTCGGTACCGTACTAAATATTAAAACTTGCTTTTTTAGTACTGAACTGATTTTGATGAAACTTGCCATCTTCCCAAGACGGCAAGTTTCATACAAGGTCAAGAGTCAAAGGTCAAAGTCAAACTAAAAAAAATATTTGCGCTCTGACTTGAGATATGCGTGGACAAACATACACACACTGATGAAATTATAGAAGCTGGTATAGACTAACATATACAAAAACTGTGCAATTCTGAAAATATTACATACATACTGAAAAAATTTTTTTTAAAGTCGGTTAAAAATATTACTAACCTGCAGTAAGTATGCAACTACATTTCAGGGCCATAAATATTGCCTACTGAGCAAAGCAAAAAAATACATGCATCCTTCTGATATTGTAAGTAGAATCTACCAAAACGGCATAGTAGGTACTCGTAGATGCTCAAAACTGACCGACGCTATGGTCATATGTGAAAAAAAAATGCTAAAAGAAAACATGAAAAAGAAGTTAAAATCTTTCATTACTGTTTTAACAATAACTTCTTCCTTAATTACAACCAGAAGACTATAATTACAACGAGCAATCGACTTAATATGATTGTATCGCTCATCGCCTTCAGACAGAGTTTCAGATCAATTTTCTTCTAAAATTCTAACTTTTGACGCTTTTCGGTAGGTACTTGTCCAACTTTGTATTTGCCGAGTACAAAGTTCCTTGATAATGATATTTATTAATTTGCTGTACAGTTTGACAGACACTGACTGCTGCGATTTTAAGGAACAAGAAAATTCCTGTTACCTTTGTGTAATTACTTTTGCGAAGTTTGACGATTGTTTTTTGCGTCATACTGTGCTGCATGTATTTTATGACGCTTTAATATCATTGTCAGGAAAGATGTTGGTAAACAAACATTTGTAAAATTGTTTGTGGAAATTGTTTTGAAAAAACAAAATGGCGGCATTAGTTTTGAATTTGAGTGAATTTAAATTTTGCACTTGACTAATCTCTATAATCTACGTATAGTATTGAGTTAAATGAACGCTACCGTCCTTGAACGTGGCATTTGTGCTCATAATATTGTTTACATAAGCAAAACTGCTAAGGGTCATCCGAGTTTCTCAACCTTTACTAAGAGACTGTTGGGATCCAATATTGTGCTTCTTTGCATATTCAGAGTTTTCTGTGACCTTTACGAAATGATCCTTTTTAGATCCTTTTGACATACAAAATATTACAAAAACATGATCGAACCCAAAGTCCAGATAATTGGGTTAAGTTAACTAATATGGTTTCGTCAACTTGGTGTAACGTTTAAACTTTTCTTATAAAAAATTTGTAAGTAGCAGGTATCATAGTTTTTAAACTCTTGCACAAAGGAAGTGCACCTTGTTTTGTAAACACGGTGCACTCAACACTTGTGGTAAACTTCTGAAAACAACAAAATATACTTCACCAGTATGTGTAAATCCACATAAGACAACATCACACCTGCTCTCCCTGAAGGGCTAGGCAGAAGAGTACAATACATTGCGACTGTAATTTTTCATTCCTTTGTGCTACGCCGTAGCCGCCGCCCGCTACGCCGTAGGGCCCGGCCTCTAGCCGGACCGGCAACGCGTAGGCGACCGTCTTGCCATTAATCAGCCATAAATCTACTCTCCCAAGACTTTAACTATAAACATACTTTTGCTTAGTATACTAATAAAGGTCAAATTCACATAATTAGCGCCAAAATGCTAAAAAAATGCAAATGGCCGTCCTTCGTTTACAAGGGGCTCGTGTGCTTAATGCGGCAGTATCCAGGGCACGGTCAACGTGTGCCATAACGGTGGCACCCGGGACGCGGGTCCGATATATATTATATAAATTGGCTTGTAAAATGGACGACAGTGGTATTTGATGAGGTAGAGTGCGTATCTATCGGTATTTTGCTTCCTCCGGAGTTTGGGCTAGTGAATAGCTAGGCAGAAGAGGAATTTTAAACTTCGAAAGTTTATGCAATAAATACATCTATCACCAAAGCCTCGAGCACGTTCAGCAGTTTGTTCCTTGGTTCCGTAGATCGTTGACAGTTGCGATGGGTAGTCGGTAGTGGGTTGTGGAGTTGAGATAGTCGCTCGATGTAAATTTCTGGTATTCAACTGCATCCAGTTAGATTGAAACCCGATCCTAACATAGCTTTGAAAACGTAGGCGAATGCAAACTATACAATACTGATTATTGTAACAATGAGATGGTATTCCGTTTGTTGTTCCTACCGATACTGGTTACACTTATATTTATAACTAGCTGTGCCCGCGACTTCGCCCGCGTTCGCGTGGAATTAGACTTTTTCTTAAATAGTAGCCTAAGTTACTCCTTATTACATCAACTATCTGCCAGTAAGAGTCCCGTCAAAATCGGTCCAGCCATTCTAGAGATTAGACGGAACAAACAGACAGGCATACAGAGAGACAAAATTTTTAAAAATTGTTATTTTGGTACATGTACCGTATATACATTCATAAGCATGTAGTAAAAAGCAGTTATTTTAATATTACAAACTTCAATATTATTTATTTGTATGTATGTATAATGTATGTATAGATTGACTACAGAGTTATCAAATATAAGTAGCTAACAAAAAATATTACCTTTGGAGTGTCATCCCAGAACTAGCTAGGCATTACTAAAAGCTACCTAAGGATAGGTCCGAAAAACCTACCAATCCTGGTGTTTTGAAAACATCTTTAAACGGATTTACCTAAAAACACTTCATAAGCCTGAAATGGTGTAGGTACCTATGTTACAGCTTCACCTTTGATGATAGTTAATACACAATATAGTTAAAGATCTATTCCTTTAGCAAAGGGTTATTACCAAAGGCTTGTTAGGAAATATACATGTTCATAATATACATGTATATATGTAGCTACGTTGTTCAAGTGGGTACGCTATAGTGTAGTGATAAGCTAGTTACTCAGCTCAGCGTATTAATTAAGCCGTTCATTTCCTCCCACGACTTGTAAATAGGACTGTACTCACCTATTGTGTTTAGTTTATTTTGAACAACATACGTTGGTTATTGTATCGTGGTCTATTTTAGTCGAGTTTGGGTCGAAGGTTTGATAAATTTGTTAATTATTTTCCGGAATGTTTCTTCAAACCTCCTAAATTATTTGTATTTAAAATTATATTGGGGAATTTAATTTCTCCGTATCAGGCCTAATGGTCGTACAGAATATAATGTATTTAATTGCGATTGAAACTATTTATTTTACTATGTCATTGTTCTCCTGCTTATCCCAATATATTTGGGGTCGGCGCGGCATGTCTTCGTCTTCCATACTTCTCTATTACTCGTCGTCTCAGCAGTTACCTCCTTTCGAGCTATATCATTCCTCAGACATTCTCTCGTTTTTTAGTTCACTATGTCTATATATATTTGGATAACATGCGCATAAACATCGTGAGGAAACCGGCATGTCCTAGAACTAAAAAAAATCGAAGACATGTGACATCTACCAACCCGCACTGGGCCCGCGTGGTGGATTACAGCCCACACCCTCTCATTGAGAGGAGGCCTGTGTCCCAGCAGTGGGAACATTATAGGCTAATGATACCGCGCATATTTCTACTTCAACAAATAAGTATTGCAAAATGAGCCTTTATCAAAATTATTTACAGCATGATCATTCCATCGGCTTATAATAGCGAGCTGCCTATTTTGAAGTTTGTTTTTCTTTTCAATGTTACTAGAAATATGGTTCATTATTATTCGTATCACTCTCTTAGTTCTGCTTGTTCTAGGTCGATAGTACGCCTGAAGTATCCCCTGGTTAATACCTAACTAAGTAATAACATTAAATTTTATCCTATGATTCTCTTAAGAAGGAAGGGCGGAGGAATGGTGGACTTCGCTATCAGCGATAAGACTGCCATAGATTTAAGAATATTGTAAAAGAGCTATGTTAAAATGTTCGTGAAGTATTTTCCAATGTAATTAGGTACAGCTCCACAATACAGTTCCTGGGTAAGATTGGACCTCTTTGGCAGGACTAGCTGTCAAACTTTCAGACTTCTTCTTATCCGTAAAGGCTGTCAAATATTTCCGAATAACAGTCGTGACCAACTGATTAACGTGCTTTCGGAGATATGAAGTATTTTTCTATGCAATGATGGTGAAATCGATGGTAATTTATGCAAGAACCGAACCCAAAAAGTATTGCTTAGCTTTGATGATCCCTCATACGGCCGTTACTATTTAGCTCCACCGTTAAATAAATTTATCTCAGCTAAGTACCGCCACTACAGTTTATTGTAAGAAAATGAATGTTTTTAAAAACCTAAATTCGCAAATATTTATTATTTGCGAATTTAGGTTTATGCTTTAATAGTAGCAGTTTGCTACTATTTTAGTTGATTACGCCTCTGGCGACTACACGGAAACACATTAAAACTTCCATGTTTAGTGAACTATCGTCTCAAAGGACTTAAAACAAATCCAACCCACGAAGTTATTACAAACGCTTGTAAAGCGTCAATCTGTAAAATAAACTACTAAAAGTGCGGGAGGAAACTACCGCACGCAATATAATATCCGATAACGATAAATGGTTCACGCTTTTGTGAAAATTTCGAAATACACGACATATATTTTTTCATAAAAATTCGTCATATTAAATCACGTCACGTTAAAATTATCTTGACAAATTAAAAGCCATCTTAAGATCTAAGAAAGGGACCATAATTTTTACTTAAGAATTTGAACTTTTAAGGTCGCGTTAATTGATTTAAATTAATTAAGAGATGCTTAAACTGTCCACTCGTAATTTAAATGGAACATGCTTTAATTTAAAAATAATTAATGACCGAAGACGTAAACGGTTTCTGACTGGAATTTAATGATAATATCCACTTATTTTATTCTAATGTCAATTTGACAATTATCAGATGTGCAAAGCACAAAATTATAAGCGGTTTTAGCTTTACTCATAAGCATTATTATTTTCCGCTCGTCAATAAATTAACTGTGGTATTTGAGCGGCTCTTCCAAAATTCCTTTTTTTTAATTGAAACATATTCCTGCATACCCAAATTCACAATAATAAACACCAAAAAAATATCACACTTAAAAAAATTAAACAACCAAAAATTAAAGCAACAAAAAATAACGAAGCACGAAACTTAACCAAAAAAATCCACTTAAAACTTTTATTTTAAATCAGCACTCACCTTTAACTTAAATATTGAAAATATAAATATGTAGAAAATACGTAAATGTAACGTGTTGGTAGAGTAGTGGTCGCGGCGACGCGGCGGGCACGCGGCCCACCGCTGGCGAACTGTGGCGGGACGCGGGACGTGGAGACGTCCGCAGCGACGCGCGTAGGCGGGCGTCTGGTCCCAGGCCAGCCCCGCGCCCACCCCGGCCCACCCTCCCCCACCACACACCGCCACACCTTGATGCTTATTAAAAAAGTCCGACGGAAAAGGATTTATGCCTCCTTGGAATTCGCTTGACGGCTGACGGTTTGTGTTTTTAACGATTTCCGAGCGTTTATGTTTTAGCTAAATATTGCTTTAGTCTCCTGCTTTGATTTTAGAGATTTTTGTGTTTTTTTTAAGTAAATCTTTAATTGTAGAACTAAGGAAGCATAACAAAACATTGCGTCGTAATCCCTGAGCGGTTAGGCAGAGGTCTTCCCTATAACTACACCCACAATATCAGTTCAGTTATTTTCTTCAAAGGTTTGCACAGTTTTTGTGCTATAAAAAGACGGACATATCTTATAGTTTTAGAAATACGCAACGTTTAGAAATACATAACATACATAACATAACATAACATAACATAAAATACATAACATACTATACGTTTTAGAAATACATAATTCCGAAGAATGTTTTGGTGAAACATCTACTACTTTTCCTGTATTCCACATGATGTTTCCTTTACTGTCTGTTGTCATAGACAGTTTTCTTCGCAAGGAGACATGTGAAATGCTTCTTCCGTACTATTTTAACGCTTCCGAATTTCACTAGACCATTATACAATCATTTTTACTTTAGCCTTGTGCTGTAATAAAAGTTTGTTGCACCTACTTAAAAAAAAATAAGTACGAATGTTTTAAAAATTGCTTTAACGGAAAATTCGCATTTTGCTTTCATTTGAATTCCCTTAGAAATAGATTTGTATTACATAAAATCAGATGACATTAAGTTCTTAAAACTAAGTTTTATCAATTGAATATTAAAGATGAAACTTTTCAATGTCCTCTTTGAGAATTGTTTGTTTATTTCAAAGCCAATAATGTATTCATGGATGTAAATCAATTTACCGTCGGGTATGAATATTGCTGCGGTTGTCTGAAGATGACAGGAAAATATACAGCTCCAGGTTTTGTAAGGGAAAATTACAACAAAAAAAAAAACGCCATATTTTGTGGATGGAGTAAACAGGGTTAAATTAAACTGGCTAGCAAAACCCCACACAAATGTTCGGTTTTGTGTCAACCACAGCTGTATTAAAAGTTCCTTAATTAAAAGAAAAAAATGAAAGCTCCATAATCCCACTTTATTGTGCACCATGAAAACTACAGATATTTAAACACGATAATTATGTTTTCCACGACAACCAATTTCTTTCCCCTTTTTTGCTAAAAAAGGTATAAAAGCCATGGATAACTACACAAAACATTAGCCAACGGATTCGTCCATAGCGACACACGACATATTTTCATGTCATCACCACCGATGCGTGAATAGATAACATTGATTCCTTTTTAAATGGCCCCCGAATTGATTCAAACGCGTCGGTCGTTTGATTTAACTTTGGATTTGGAAATGGTTCGTGTGCTCGTGTCCCAGTTAAAATGTTTAAGTGACTAGCTTTTTTTATGATATAACGCTGTGAAGCTGTTTGTTTTAAAATCATAAAAGGGAATCAGATAAATCTTGTTTGAAGTAAAGAGAAATCTGATCTGGTTTTTACATATTATTATACTATGTTTTGTAGAAAATCTGATCAGATTTCTCTTTTAGATAGATCTTGATTTATCTGATTCTCCTGAATAACATTTAGATTAACATCTGTTTACAAAAATGTTGAATTGATTCGTTATCCAAACCTATTTTTTTTAAATTATTATCTTTTGGTTCTCAAGCTGTTTCCAATTACCTTTTCATGGATACAAAATAAAACTATTGATGGTGATCAACAGTTTTATTATCTATCATTGCATTAGATGAATTTGCATCAATCATAATTTGGTATGTTACCCAAAAGAGAACACAAACCCAAGGAACCTTATCCGTTATTCTTCTACATACTTTGAGGTAACGAAGTACAGATTCTAGGTCTATAATATTAACGAGTATCTGCTGGCTACCGCGCTATCAATTGCGAGGCGAGCTGGCTCGAATCGGGTTATTCCATTCTGATCCACCATGTTGTCATTAGGATAAAATTTGAATATCAATTTGCCAGCTCAATTTACGGATTTGCACCTCTGTTTGTTTCTGTGTCACTTATAGGTTGACTGGTAAATAACTGTGGCATTACGTCCACCTCTCTTCTCTGTGTTTAAAGTAGTCAATAATAATAAAACTCGAAACGTTTCACTTTGCCCTACTAGTAGGACAACTTGGTGGCGCACAGTGGAGCACTCGCTCAATTCCCATAAGCTCGCGGCGGCCCCCGAGCTAGACGAATGTGTGACATTATTCAGTATTACAGCAATTGCTAGCGTTTGTACTGTGGACTAGTTTTATTGTGTGGTTGTAAATTTGAGGTAAGAGTGACGGTCAAATGGTGCTTCAGTTTTACGCATAGCCTTCGCTATTTTATTTCTTTTTCATAATTGTGGCGCATCTTGAAACTGATGTGCTTTAAGTGTCGTCTTGACAAGATAATGTTAAGGCAAAGATAAATATTGCCAAACGTGACCCTTTAGACTATATCACACCATACAAAACTGTGAGTGTGACTGTGCCAGCTTTATTTGAAGGATGTAAAAACTGTATTAACTGGGACTTCAACATTACTGGTGAGTGTGGTGTTCTATTAAGTACACCTCTGCCTAACCCTTCAGAGATTATAGGCGTGATGTTATGTACTTTTCAAAACACATTGTCAATTTTGTTAATTAAATGAACGTAGAGCTGAAAAACCTTGCCTTTTTTTTAGAGTTTATAGTACATAAAATTGATCAGTCTAAAGATACCTTGCTGTTTTTATACATTGTTTTTTACAGTATTTTTATTTTTTGATTACATTATTTTTTCAAAGAAAACGATTCCGAAACTATCGACTCCCTCCTCCCACAATTCCCATTCGACCTTGAACAATGTCAAAGAACTATTGGGCCGATGTGATTGATCTTCCTACCCGCATTATCTTGATTAATGTCTTTGACGCCAACTGTCCATACCAAACGTTACGGTAAACCTTTCAACATACTATTTTCTGTAGACATTTGGAACATTTACTAAATTTTTCTACTTCTTTCCCTTGTCTATCATCGTATTGTTGGCATGGCCATGACATGGGTAAGGACATCGGATACTTTTCCAGTGCGTTCCCTTGGGATAATTTCCAACTTCCACGAGGGCAAAGCCGTCGGCAAAAGCTAGTTGTCTACATAAGCTTCCGCCAAAATAAAGTTACGACAGCAGTCTTAGATTGGCATCCCACAGGTGTCTAAATACATGTGAGTCAAATGACTATTTTATTTATTTTATATTACATATTTACCGTTGCACTATACAAATTGAACTTGAGGACTAACAAATTATACAGTACAAAAGAATTGCTTTTATGAAAAGGTTTTAATGTAGTTAAAGTTCTACTTATCTTGTAAGAGGAATAAGCGTAATGTTACGTACATTTACAAATAACAATATATGTTATTGTAATCTACTATCCCACAAACGCATCAGCTGATTGCCAGACGCCGTCAAAATATACAATAACAACGTTGCTACGCGCTACGACGTAGCTACGACGCTCGTAGCTCGTACCGCCCACGCGTAGCAGTCTCGTAGCTTACGTCTATGTATATTGTAGCGGGATCGAAACATTTGAGCTGTCCTAGTTTCGTTTGTTATTGAGCTCGGAATTATTATGATCTGTGTTTTAGTTGTCATATTGGGGCTCTTTGATGGTATGGGTTTTATATTTTTGTTTTTGTTTCCTGATGGAAAATGCAACAAAATTTATGGGTTTTTATCGTTTAAAAAATTCACAGTACAAAGACTGACTCTGCTGAAAAGGTTGTCACATAATTGAATACTTCTTTTTGTACTAAGAGAAAAATACTCTAGATAGCCTGAAGGATGTGTTTTGTGAAACATTTCCTAAAATGTTCAAAGATCTATTTCTCTTCGTCGATAATACTGAGAAGCGCTCTTGCTGCATACCTGCGAACATTATTTATTTGCTCCATAAAACTGGCAAACTAAATCTGTAGTAACGTCTGTGATCATGACATGTTAAGCCCCCCATCACCCCTCTACTCTCCTCCTTTTATTGACCTTAATAATAGAGCAAATAATTTAAATTATATTGTTTGCGGTTAATAATATTATAGCATTTAATTTAAAAAGTTAGATGGGAAAAGATTTGATTTTTTGGTGTGAAGCATTATCGAAATGTAACGCACGCAAGGATAGTGCTTATAAGGTTATTTAAAGTTAACTTATGGGTCAAAATCAAAATCAAAATATTTTATTCTACATAGGTCTACTTAAGCACTTATACATAAAGGTCGACAAAAGGTGCACGGTTCGGGTTGGTCGTTTCCTATGGAGAAGAACCGGCAAGAAACTCCATGGTTACTCTTTTAAAATCATTTGGTTTTACAATATTTGAAGTTACAGTGTTAGTCCTTAAGTATGGGAGGACAGCGTAGGGCCGACAATAAGTCGCCGTTGGTTATTAAAAAAGGAAGAACAAAAAAAATATACTACGAATTTACAAAGCCTACAATGTCCACACAACAAAAGATAAGTAAATAAAAAGAATCTATACAAAAATAAAAATAAAACATTATAAGAACACTTTTTTTTTTTGGTAGCCTTCTTAGTGTCCCACTGCTGAGCAAAGGCCTCCCCTTTCTTTTTCCATAAGAACACTAAATTAAACAATTGTAATGTTGTCATCAGTGCTGTAACTATTCTGAACCATGAACGAATGGTGCAATGATATGAAAACGATTGTAAAACATCTGAATAAAAAGAATGGAAAAAATAACAGTAACGAGTATCAGTAAAAACTTGTTTTTGGGAAAAAAAATTAAGCTAAAATATACAAAGAGGTTAGGTTAAAAGATCAACTTTGAACCTAACCTCTTTGTATATTTAACAATTTATGTAGGTACACCCTTATTACAGAGAAGAAGAAAGGAACAGAAAATAGGTACAAAGGTAATGCTTATTTCTAAAGAAATTTCTTCCAGCATACCTGCGAAAGGAGATATTAAAAAAAAACATGTAGACAAAGTTTTTTTTTTATTATCAATAGGCTCGCACTTGACCACTATCTCACCTGATGGTAAGCAATAGTGTGTAAAAAAAGAAGTGAAAATGGAAAACGTAAAGAAAAATAACTATTTAAAATATAAAATACAATTTATCAATATACCAACTTACGTATAAATACAAAAAAATTCATTACCAATAATATAAATACCTATGCAATGATGGAATGGAAAGATAATGTTCTTTCACTCTTCGCTTGAAAACTGCGACAGTTTTGCAGTCCCTTATGTCAGGTGGAATTCCACAACCAAACAGCGTGTACAGTGAATGAGTAGGGGTAGAAGTCGGTAGAGTGAGGAGGGGATTTAATGAGGTTCCCAAGTTGCGACCTGCAAGGTGCATCAGAAGGACGGGGATAGGAAAGGCATTCCCGCAAATAGGAAGGCGTTTTTCAGTTATTATTTGGGTAAAGTAAACTAAACGGGCTGGGCCCGCCTGGTCCGGGCTGTAGAATGGGCTGATGAATGGAATTAAATGACCCGAAAGTCTGACAACGAGTCTTACCAAGGGGTATCGTATTACCCAGTACTAGCAGGTGTGTTGAGGATTGGCACGCAGTAGCTCTATGTAAAATACTGGTATCCTTTGGTGTGATTGGTTAGACTGGAAGCCGACCCCAAGATAGTTGAGTAAAAGTTAAGCAGACGTTGATTCTCTGATAAATTAATAGCGTTTGATAAAACTATCCCTTTTTCCACTTTATCAAGTAAAATCGTTTACCTGCTATTAATATTCCAACTTGCGATTCATCTATACAAAACTTATCTAATATACCTTTTATCTGAACACAGTGATTCTGCATTCACACCCCTCCCCCTCTTTCTCCCCGTACCTTTGGCTTTAGGATAAACCAAACTGTTTCTTTGATACTCGTCTCGCTTGCGGCTTTGTTTGGTTTTCAAATTAGATATTGTTGTTGGATTTGGTGCAGTTTTTCTTGACAGCCAGTTGCTTTATGACCAGACAGGTATTCAGGGTTAGTGGCAAGACGCTATTTGTCATTTATATCTCGATCTTGGAAAAGGTTAAGGCATATTTAGAAATACATGAATGGCGAATATACTTGCCTGATAAAACATAACTTTTGACTAAAAACTATGAAAAACCAGATAAAAACCCATTCATGAACGTGGATGAAGTTAAGAAGTATGTACTTGAATCGTAGCAAGTGTTCTGTAGTTTATGCTGTTCCCAAGAGAACGTATGAACGAAGTTACTCATATCAACTACAGTCAATATATTAATCACATCAATAATGGAAAGCAATACCGAAAACTAAAGTCATGTAACTATAATAACCGCATTGATAAAAAATGCATCTATCAATCAATCTATAGACAAAAAAAAAATCGAGCGGGTACTCAGTACTAATCGTCGCGGTGCCAATCAACAGAACTCGACATGAAATTCAATTTTAAATTTGGAATTCCAATATTCGCGGACGCTCGCTTCGTACGTCATCAAACGAACTTGCCCGATAGAATGCTGAATGTTTTTAGGGATGGGACTGCGAAAACTTGTAAGCCGAAAGGCGTTTTATTTCATTATTGAAGTCTTATGACTCATTTCCAGACAATGTTTTTTCTCAAATATGACTTAGTAAACTACTATACAATTGGTTGAAAATACTAAATTAAAACTTAAAAAACAAATAGTATTAAGGTATTATGAGATAAAGCATCAGGTTTTGTTCTGTAATATAAGGAGTCTCAGCCTCATAGAACAATAAATATGTCTATCCGACTTGGGTAGACTGTTGAAAGCCAAAATGTAATGTTTATTAATAACAACTTAATGTACACAGTTAAGCAATAAATATATCTTTATATTCATTCATTTGCTGTCCATAACGTAGGAATAAAAAGTGTTTCAAAACACTTTTTATTTGGTGGAATCTTACAATCGCAACTACATTGATTGTATGTTCGAAATCGAAATTTAAGTCCGATGTTTTTAAAATCTTATCTAATGACAATAAGAAGTATTGTGAGTCATAATCATAATCATAATTCTTTTATTTGCATTAAACATGGTATACAGTGGTGTTAAATACAATTGTAATAGTTCAAACATGTTCAGCTGAGATAAAACAAAGCATGCAAAATTTTAAGCAAAATGCTACAGCATCAACATTTCTTATCCATAAATTCTTTTAGACTATAAAAATTACATTCATTTATCCACTTGTGCAATTTAATTTTAAATAATCTAAAATTCAATTCCTTGAGGTGTCTAGGTATCTTGTTATAAATACGAACGCACATGGCTAGGCAGTTTTTGTTATATTTCGCAAGTCTTGGCAAATCATTTAATATTAACATAAATGGATCTCGAATGAGTCCTTTTTTCTCAATTTAATTTATTTAGTAAATAATGATTGATTGATGATTGTCAATTCCTTTTTTCATAATTTTACTTCTTATCTCTGATACTCAATAGGGAACAATACAACTTTTTTTTTTAATTTTATCCAAAATTTAATATTTTATTTTATAATTAATTGTATTGTATTTTAATAGCATTTTTTTTAATTTTTAATGTAATCTGAGTAATGCTAATCTAGTGGCACATTTTACCTAATCTTAATTTTTTAACATGCGGATAATGAACTGGGCTGCAATATTGTTATTACTAATGAACCTATTTTATTATTTGTAAAAATATTATATTGTTTATTGTTCCATTATAAATAAAATAAACAATTAAAGAAACTTTTATGGCATTTAATAATTATGCAATTACCTGAAACTGTAAATCAAACTGTCCTATAATCTGAAATCTGTGCACTCAATTATATAGCCGAATGACTTTAGAAGCCTGTGCTGCCCATCACTAACGCAGCACATTAAGATCGGTCCGCGGATACCGCGGTGTCGACTCGTTCTAATGGATTGATCTTTCTCCAAATGGGTTCTACCAACTGATACTGTCTGTGACTGTACTTGATGTATTTGTTTCAGTACTGATTCGTTTAAAGTGAAATTGCGGTCACTTGGACGCTTCAATGTATGACTTTGCTATGTTCCGTGATTGTTAATGTCGTGATGTCGTGAGCAGGGCCTTGTTGTGTGTACTATAGAGAGTGCTCTAACTAAGCTACAATAAAGTAACTCGTATATTTGATGTTCAAATAGAATAATTTTATTCCTAGAAAAACAACGTTATTGTACATATTTATGGGTGTGAGTTTAGTTAGCTATCCGAGATTACTCTCCATACTTTTCTGTTCTAAATACGAACGTTTTCGTCGTATGCCAATTACCTAATAAATTAGCGTAGAAGTCGTTCTAGATGGTATTATGATTGCTTGAACATATTTGTTGTGCATTAAACAGATAGGGTGAAGGTACTCCTTAGGCGGTATCATAGACTAGGATATAATTTTTACATGTAATGTCAGCATTCTATAAAACGTTTGTTATACAGCACTCAGGTACAGGAACACGTATTTAAAGAAAGGCACAAGATAGCTGTTAAGGTAAATAAACTAAACATCTAAACATTAGAATATCCAATTAAAAAAGGAAGGTCAAAGAGCTTCACAATTTGAATACCTACAAAATATTTTCATTAGATAAAGAATCTTCAAACATTTACTTGGCTTGACGACAGAGAAGGGACTGGAGGGCAATATAATCTAATTACTGATTAAAAAGCGTTCTCGAGAACTCTATCAAAATAAGTCTTAGCCGTTTGAGAAAGATAAAGATTATCTCGCGATAAGATCTGTACTAAATTTTGTTTTTGTAGCAAGATGGACGATTCCGAGGTAGTTTCGTCGTTCGCTAGGAAACGACTCTTAATGTTAACGTTGAATTAAGGTTGGCTTTGACATTCTGAAAGGTCTCCGTTGGGCTTTCAAGCTCGTCTCAGTAATATCAGAGTAAATAACTTTGAAGCCTCTAATTAAGTTAATAATAATCAGATATCTATAGAAAGATAAATGAAAGATCCTTGTCTATAACGAAATATTAATCAAAACACAAACATTAAATAACTAATACTAATAAGGTAAGCAACAGACCAATGAAAACCGTCTCTTCAATAGTGAATTTTTGGATGCAAATTATCCTTTTTAAACGACATTGTCAGTGACACTTAAAACGGGATCAAAATCAAAATATTTTTATTTCACATAGGCCTACATGGGCACTTGTAAAACGTCGACAAAATGCTCTGATATTTCGGCATTTGATGTAAGCGCCACGATCACGGATAAACACGCATTGAGTTTATCCCTAATACATGGTAAACATCATCCAAAGATGTATAATAAACTACCAAAAATTTTAAAAAGCATGACCAACATAAACTATTTTTAATCGCAATTAAAGAAATTCTTGCTTGAAAAGGCTTACTACATAGCATAAAATAAAAAATGTCCGATCCACTTGTTATTCTATCTTGTTTACGACGTACTTGTTTGAAACAGTTTTATTTAGTTTGTAGTGTTTTTACACCTAATTTGTACGCCTTGCAAGGCAAAACATAGAAATAGAAAACCAATTCTATACCATGTACCTTATTACCTATGTTCAACAAATAAAATACTTTGACTTTGATCATGTTTTAATTGTTAATGATGCAAATTATTCGCCATACATCTCGTTATTCATGTAACACATACAGGTGGATGTTCTTAAGACAGTTCAGGTGCGTAGTAATCGCTAACAGCGTGAGTGGTTAACAAAAGGAATAATCTGATGAAAAAAGACCTGAGTTTCTGTATATGTTACGGGTAATGTTAGAAAAAAAAGTAAACCTAGGTATACCCGGGTTAACTTAATATTATCCGAATTTGTTGAGTAAATTTTAAAAAATAACTATGTTACGGCTAAAAGCCGAAGTACAGTTACACCTATGTATGTAGTTCTAACCGGCTATACCTAGGTGCGGCCGGTAGCAGTTGATTAAACCTGGGTTTTGCTTTCTATTGCTAGGACGCACCGACCGAAAGGGAACTATTACGATACTAAACGAACTATAAATAAATAAAATAATTTTTTTCGGAAAACTATGAGATCCATAAATTGTTAGTAATAGGTTTGCACTTAAACACTATTGTTAGTAACTCAACTAAAGACAAATTAATGAGAGAACCATCAGCTATAACACGAAATACTAAGGTATAAGTCTTCTCACCAATTGCCTTACTATGGTGGAGGACGTATTGGCCGCTTTCACATAACTCCCTAAAATAAATAGCGATTATTTGGACTTTCCCCAAAAACCTTGGGTATAATATTAGAATGAACCAAACTTTTTGAAAAACGAGGCTTAGGTTTTTTATCCTGGTTAACTTAGGTTCATCATCATCATCATAAGCCTATAATGTTCCCACTGCTGGGACACAGGCCTCCTCTCAATGAGAGGGAGTGACTTTAATGCCCACGCGGGCCCAGTGCGGGTTGGTCATGTCACGAATGTCTTCGAATTTTTAGTTCTAAACATTTCCTCACGATGTTTTCCTTAACCGTTTTGAGAGCAGCGAAGATGAAATAAATTACTCAAAGTAATGCGCCTGCCTGGGTTCGAACCTACGACTTACTCTTTGTAAGTCGGGGCTGCCATCACTGGGCCACTGCAGCTCTCTAACTTAGGTTAATCCGGATAAACCAAAGTTTTGTTCTTCTTATATCATTGTTACAATACCCACGGTTGGAGCCGGTCTATGGCCTTAGATAAACGAGCATACAGATAAGAGCGCAAATCCATTTTATACAAAATAAATAAACCTGTCGGCGCTTCATACGGAGTGAAAGTGACGAATTTGCATTAGCATAACAAAGCGAACCTTCGGACTTAGCATAATGTAGGCAAAGCTGAACGCTCTGGGGAGTCGGGGGCGAAGGGCTACGTGTTCGCAGCTATGAACTCATTTTAATGTGCTTCGAATAGGTGTTTGGCTCTTCGATTGCTCTAATTTCACTTCAAAATATTTTCTGTTCGATGGTTTTATATCCTCCATTATAAATGTAAAGTAATCATTTTCTGTTGTATGTGTGTCAACCTCAGTCTGGTTTTCTATCTACATATTACCTTTCAATGTAGCGGACATACGTAATATTTTACCGCGATAACTTTCGACCTCCACGGTGGCAAAGTACAAGCCACTGTCCATACAAGGTTCGTCCAGAAATCCGCCACATGCATCGTCAGCGTTAGTAGTCTTTAATAGTGCATGAGTGAGTATCTACAACTGCGTTTATTGTTAGTATAGGCAGTACCGAAAAGTACAGGACTCAAAATATAGGGACTCAAAAGTTACTGGCGAAATTTAGGCGTAAATACTCCTCTGTCTCTACCCTTCAGGAAAGAAAGGCAGATACTCACAGTAATGACGAAACAGGCTAAATTAAGACTGTTTAGTAGTATACGGTATTTTTTCTATAGACAAGTCAACAAACCTACAAGACAGTATACAAAGACGTCTCGACCCAAAAAGGTGTTGTTATTTTTTGGCACAAACGAATTTAAACAATGTTTAAATTACAGGAAAACTATTCAAATCGTTTCAGAGGTTTCGCCACTGGATACTGGGACAACAATACCAAAACCTACTCAAACAGTTCATTGTCCTGAAGGATTAGAAGCAAAACTCTTGCTTTTTTTACAAAACAAATGAACACAAATAAAAAAGTTCAAGCTTTTACACGTGACACGCTTGGTTCGTCGCAACAATTGACGATCAGCCGAGGTTTCCTCGGGCACTGAGGAATCTCCACTTTGCACCAGCTACCAATATCTTTACCATTTTTTCTTTAACATAAAAAATTAACTTATTGTTAACTGCGCAGTTAAGTCGAACCATTAAACTTGAGTTAACTGACGGCGCCATCTCGCGAGACACAGCCTCTTGTGCAGCTGCTAATGTAATTATCAGAGCCGCTAATTAACTAAGGAAACGCGTTCTCAACTAACTTGAAGTTTTCTCGCGAGTAATTTTAAAATGATCGTCGTTAGTTCAGTAGAAAAGTTTTGCATAATATTCTGTCATTATTTTAATGACGTCGTTTCTGGCTCAGAACTTTTTGCTGGTTAAGTCTCGAATGCTTCAATTCCGTCTTCTATCTTAATTGTAGATATAATTTTCTAGATTTAATCATCATCGTAGTTATTACACCCCTCAACAATTTTCACTCATTTTAACACCCCACCAAAAAAGCGGGGTGTTATAAGTTTAACGTGTGTATCTGTGGCATCGTAGCTCCTAAACGGATGAACCGATTTTGATAAAATTAGTTTCGTTTGAAAGGTATTTTAATCGAGAGTGTTCTTAGCTGTATGTTCTTAGATGTTTCGAGGAAATCTGCTCAGCTGTTTGAAGATCATCACCACTTTTCTAGTTGACAAAGAGATATAAACAACTTCCACAGGTCTAGTCGATTTGAAATTTGAAACCTTTTCACTTGTCACCATGGGCATTGCCGAGGGAGGGGGGCAGTCAAGTCCAAGCTTCGTAGCGTCGTGGGTCTGCTATGTTCTGTGTTTGTACTAAGCGGTCATCTTAGAGGTGCCCCGTTTTTCAGAGGTTTTTTTTTGACGGGGGTTTTTTAAATTTAGTTTTTTGGTAGTTTTTTTCTAGAATTGACCGAACAGCACCTTTGAAGGAGTCAAGGAAGCCATTTGTAAACATATCATAACTTCTGGCTAAATACTAATTACTGATACGCCACCATACAAAGCTGTTGTTTTGCATCCCCGCCAAATTCAAGGAGGTAACTATGCAAATGATTCTCGACCCGAATCAATGATAAGTATTTTTTTAAATTACTTACGGAAATCGGTAAGTGTGAACCACCCGTGTTTTAAACGCGGTCCGTCTGATCCGGCCCTATAACCACACTTTCACACATACGAACAATCACAAACGTTTGTGCGATAATTTCTTATTTTCTAAACCACGTTAAAGGAGTTTTTATGAAATACTGACAAACATTAACAACAACAATTAACGAAAACAGCAAAAAATAAAAATAAAACTTTCTGGGAGGAGGGGGGGTTAGCTTCCCCCCCCCCCCCTGGCAATGCCCATGGTGACAAGTGACTAGATTTCAAATTTCGAATCGACCAGACCTGTGGAAATTGTAAATTTCCCTTCAACTAGAAAAGAGGTGATGACCTTCAAACGGCTGATCAGATTTTATCGAAACATAGCTAAGAACACTCTCGATTAAAACACCTTTCAAACGAAACCAATATCATCAAAATCGATTCATCCGTTTAGGAGCTACGATACCACAGACAGACACACAGATACACACTTCAAACTTATAACACCCCTCTTTTTTGGTCGGGGGTTAAAAGGAAACTGCGTTTATTAATAATTAGGTACCGTAATTTAGATTGATTGTTTATGTCTTTTGTGACAACCCCCTGAATTTTGACGACGATGCAAAACAACATCTTGTATATTATACTTACTTACACTATTTAAAATTATTTTCTTTTCTATCTCACTTTAAACCAAAACATTCTTCATTTGCTAACACGTGTAAGGTACCAGGAAAACATAACCAGAAAGATCCCAATATTTCACAACCGTTCACAAATAAAATTTCAATGTCAAGTGCAGGAAGGGGCTGGCCGGACGGCTGTGACGTTCAGGTTGACCCCTGGCTACATGTTGAGATGAATGGCCTGCTACACAACAGAGTCTATCGAGCCTATCGAAAATGGGCCATTGTGGGGCGGCAAACATGAGTTATAAAGGCCATTTTGAAGTAAAATATCGGTTGTAGAAAGTACATATTTCACTTAAACACTTTGAAGGTTGGGGATACAACGATCTTCAATTATTGTATCTAATACTAGCTAACACACGCAACTTCGTCTTCGTCACATTTTTCATTGATGCTCCACTCCATTTGGTCGTAGCGTGTTGATAATTTAATATATAAAGCCAGGCAGTACAAGTGAAGTGCTACTAACATAGTTTTGAGTCATATTTATTAACATGAGTTTTGTAATTACTTTATACAACCTGTTTTTAGGGTTCCGTAGTCACAAGGAACCCTTATAGTTTCGGTATGTCCGTCTGTCTGTCTGTCCGCGGTTTAGCTCAAAAACTATTGGTACTAGAAAGTTGTAATTCGGCATAAATATACACGTTAATGACGCCGAAAAAGTAGTAAAATAAAATTGTGAAAAAAACCATTATTTAGGGTACCTCCCCTACATGTAAAGTGGGTATAATATTTTTTTTTCGTCCTTCCCATAGTGTGGGATATCGTTGGATAGGTCTTTCAAAAATATTAGGGGTTTGGGAAAACCATTTTTTGATTAAGTAAACCGTTCATGACTCATCAAGCTTTAAAGTACCAATATAGACGACACGGTTGGCGCAGTGGTTGAGCGATCGACTGCTGCGCTTCGTGTCGCGGGTTCGATCGCCGCACGGAACAAATATTTGTATGGCCTACAGATAGTTGTTCCGGGTCTGGCTGTTTGTGTATGTGAGTTAAATGTTTGTAAACGCACCCACGATACAGGAGAAATACCTAGTGTGGGGAAACGTTTAAAAAAAAAAAAAAAAAAATTTCGTTAGAGTCAAGTGGTCCCCCTTCCTGTACCGACTAAACGGTTGTAGTTAGAAATTCAAATGTCACGGCAGTAGTACCTATATATAACGAAGTTTAAAGGAAAACTATCACACATAAGTGGGCTTTACAAGTAAACGTGTAATTATAGTCGACTAATTGTATTTGACTCGAAAATTTCGAAAAACTACATATATCGATAGATGGCGCTAAGCGTCAGTTGTACTAAAAACGAGTCTCATTTGCAGATCATATATGGTGGTTTTTATAAATATTGGTACGGAACCCTTCGTGCGCGAGTCCGACGCGCACTTGGCCGGTTTTTTTTTTACATCCCATAACTCCAGGATATGATTGAGACCATATCAAAGAATCAACTGGCGTATGAAATGTTTCAATCATACTTTTTTTTTTGTTTTTTTCGCATTTTCTTAGCTTTACATATGATTGATTGGTTTGAATAAAAAGAGTTACTCGTATTTATCAATAAAACTACTACCATTTTACTACACTACTGCGAAGTTTGGCAACCTCGCAAAAGTAAAGATTCGTCATACTGGTGACAATTTTTGACCTAAGTATTTTATTTTGATAATATCTCCAAAACTATGCATTTTTGGACCACTTAATCTAATAGTTTTAGAATTATTTTTACCTACAGAATATAACCCAAGAGTTATGGGATATAAAAAAAAACAGGTTGTATATGTTAGTTAATAAGGTATATATCTATGGGCCTTTGTAGCCTGAAAATGTGGTCAAAATGAAAATCCTAAATGGAGCCGAAGAAACTTCTCATGTATAAAATAAATTCTGGATCAACATGTATACAATCAATTCTGGTTCAACCCATTTACGTCACAAACAATCTAAAATAAAAATAAGCCGTAATGTGGTTTTTTCTAACCAGAATGAATTCTCTGGCTTCTTACTTTGAAAATCACTGACTTTTCTACAACTATTTATCCTATACTTACACTTACGCGCGAGCAAAGCCACGGGCATCAATAAAAATATAGATAATAATTTACAAAATTTAAATGACTATTTTCGACATTATTATGCCGGGGTAACGCAAACGCGGGCAATTGCCGAACACCACGCGGGCAAGGCCGCGGGCAGAAGTTAGTTCTGTATAAGATCTTACTTATACCAATTGATGTACAATGAATAAGCGATTAGTGAACCTACTTTATTTAAAAAAAAAAATGAGAAGTATTTTATAGTTTAAATTGTGAACAAATTAGCTCCCATTTATATAAAAGTCTGCTAGTTTGAAAACTGATTGTTAAAACAGTAAGCTTAAAAAGAAATACTGCAACACTTTACAAAAGTTTGTAACTAATAAACAAAGATAGAACTTTATCTCAGCAGTTCAATGTACTACAAGTCTACCTATAACTTTCAAAGTTATACTTAAAAACTAATATTTAAAATATTTAAATCACTTTCGATCTTTGTTGTGTAGTTCTGAGAATCGCAATAATAAATTGATAACCATTATAGTAGTAAGTTTTCACAAAATGACGTGTGATTCATGGCTTTGGTACAGACTGGAGATTAATTAAGTAATTTTGTGAAAAAAAAATTTCGTTCAACCATATTTTTTGTATAAATATGTTTTAGGTAGACCAAAAATGATGTGAAGCAGTCCAAACAGCCTATGTGATGTATGTGAGTACTTCAGCGCTTGTCTCATTGCAGTCAAGCGAAAAAATATGTTCCGACGTGTCTAAGAACTCAACAGTAATTACTGCTGACTTAAGACTGCTCCAACAATTAGTTAGAACGAGTATTTCCTACATTTTAGAGCTGTTTTCCTTAGTTATAGTATTTAGAGGAAACTCGAGGAATAGCAAAAGTTTGAAGAACTTGAGAACTGGTAACTCGACAAGTGAGATATTTCTCCGGTGTACATTTCCCGCTTGCATTACACCACTAAAGCGGAGGACTTCGTGGAGCACGTGCGCCAAAAGACGAGATAAACACGGAGGGTGCAGTTACTGGAGTCGCGCCGCAATGTCAACTTCAAGGCGTTCGTGGTGCGAGTACCGAATTTTTATCTGCCCATCGTGATGCAGGAAGACTTTTGGCCGCAGGACGTGGTGTTCCGTTGCTTCCGCGGCCACTGGTCAGTCAGCACAAGTGAAGTGCTACTAACATAGTTTTGATTCATATTTATTGACATGAATTTTGTAATTACTTTATAAAGGGTGTAAAACACCTCTTAACGAAGCCGAAAGGCATTGGTTCTCCCTGTCATTGCAATAATTTTTTTGTTATACACCATACATGGGAACCTTCTAGTTACGGAGATATTAGGGGTCAAAGTTCCAACTTTTTGACAAGTATTTTTTTTAATACAACTTTTTAATGTAAGACTTTTACTTTTAACACATCCACGATCCCCGTACTATTCAATCCGTCCATCAGCACAATGTTTTGAGTGCGTTACATTGAGTTCTACCACAAAACATGATTTTACACCCCCCAAAAAAAAGTCGTTTCCCAGCAATAATTTTTGCGTAAAGTTACTTAGTTTCATGTACAGAATGCTTGGTTGACGGCTTCGTGATGAGGTGATTTACACGGTGTATATGTTAGTTTATAAGGTATATACTATGGGCCATTGTAGCCTGAAATAAATGATGTTTTGTTATTTAAACACGCGCCTGAAAACAACGCAACAGCAAACCCTTTGGTAAGCTGTAGGAACCACTTTGTCACTTAAACCAGCTATTTTATTATTTTTACTAATTGTCTTTTAGATGTGTTATTATCATCACTGTTTGTAATGTTTTTCTTTCTTTTCTTATTGTAACCGGCAGTAGTAAGAATGATAGTAGCACGGGCAAGTCACGAGGTAGGCAAGTATGCATCGTCTTGAAACAGAAAATTCTTTAACAAAATTCATAAAAGAGGAAAACCCCATTTTAATTCAATACATCCATCTCTATAAAATGTATTGGTAGCTACCACTGGCGACGGCACAAGGAATGATGGAGCGGTCATATCGTTACCGGGCAGCTACCAATCACGCTATATTTCCCCGAACCAACCTCATGCGGTCCCGCTAACCCGCACAGAACTACGTGACAAAACATAATATATTACACAAAATATATAAAAAGTAAGGCCCTTCTCTACGCATCTTGAATATCAACCGCGCGATACAACAAGATATTTATTCGAAAACTATCAATACAAATATCCTATAATCGAGACACGTGGGGTACCCGCAACAATACCGACTAATAGAACACCCTTATTGCAATGTCAGAAGGGTCGTTTTACAATGCACTGTCTGCTTCCTAGGGTTTCGTCCTTAACAACCTTTTTCGCACACTCTTCATAGCCCCTAAAGCTAAGAAATAAGGTTTTGTTTTGCATGACTGGAAAGTTTTGTAAAGTTGGGCGTAAATATCCATGATCCGTAAGAAAGCATGTTCGTATTTTCGAAAAGTATTCGTTTACATTCTATACTTTCTGATATAAAATCAAATTCCTACATTCCCTGTAATACCTACGCGGATTTGTGTTACAGGAGATGGTACTTAAGTCAGATGGCGTATGGTTTCTTTTGCTCTATTGTGCCTCGACGTGCGGGTAATAGTGAACCCCACTTTAAGCTTGGGTACCTATTGGGCCTCATATGAAATATATTATGTTAATCTCAGATGGAATAAAATGAAAATCCGCTTCGTACAAATTACGAATTCAGACATCGATTGTTGAATTTCCCTACTTTGTACCCACCGGTTGATGCAAACTGGCTCAAGCGTTTAATTATAGGCAGATGTAGAGGTGGGTGAGTTCTTCAAGGTAAAACAACAAGACTCCTGTTAACCTCGAAGAGTTAAGAACGTTTACACCTTACGGCATGTCATACAAACTTTAAAGTCCTTATTTTCCGAAATGGCTGAATGGATTATAAAGTTTAACTTTATACGCATAAGCAGAATACATAGTTCGAAAAAGTTACTAGTAGTAGACCTATGTATCCTGCTTATGCCTATGAAGTTTCCTTAAAATCGGTTCAGTCTTTTCGGAAAATAGTGACTTGAAAGTTTGTATGAAATGTCGCAAGGCGTAAACACTCTTAAGCAGAGCTGGTATACGACATATCGCCAGTTATATTATGAACTACTAGCTTATGCCCGCGGCGTCGCCCGCGTGGAGTTCGATAATTGTCCCACGGGAAGGTACTATCGGGATAAAAAGTATTATATGTGTTAATCCATGTTATAAACTAACCGTGTGCCAAATTTCATCCAAATCCATTCAGTAGTTTTTTCGTGAAAGAGTAACAAACATCCATCCATCCATCCCCTCCTCACAAATATAGTAGAAAGTAGGACGAAATAGGGGGCTAAGTAATAACACCCACTCCGACCGAGTAGGTGTTATTACTTAGCCCCCTATTACATCTTAAGTTTGTTCCTGGGATGGATGACCACCCATTACATTCCCGGCTGTCAATTATAGATCATTGACAGTCGTTACGAAAGTTCTAGACCCAGTCCAGTCTTACCAAGGGGTATCGTATTACCCAGTACTAACTGAGTTGTGGAGGTCACATAGGCATTACATGGAGCGATACTCCATGTAAAATACAAGTATAAGCATCCGGTTAAACTGGAAGCCGACCTTTAAGTAGTTGGGAAAAGGCTGGTAGATGATGTAATTGGGGGCGATCCTATCGCTGGGCACCAATCCTGACTCCGAGCTCCTACTGGGAAATCCCTGGTGAAAAAACACTGCTTGACCTGGAAATCAAACCAAAAATCAAAATCAAAATATTTTATTTTACATAGGCCTACATGGGCACTTATAAATCGTCAACAAAAGGTGCACGCTTCGGGTTGGTCGTTTCCTATGGAGAAGAACCGGCAAGAAACTCCATGGTTACTCTTTTAAAATCATTTGGTTTTACAATATTTGAAGTTACAGCGTTGGTACTAAAGTATGGAAGGACAGCGTAGGCCCGAAAATAAGTCGTTGCTTACTACAGAGGTAGTAAAAAAAAAGAAAAGAAAAACAAAGCCTACAATGTCCACTCATTCACAAAAAATAGGTAAATAAAAAGAATCTATACAAAAGTTAAAATTAAAGAAATAAAAGAGCACTAAATTAAACAATTGACACAGAAGTTATCATCAGTGCTGTAACCCAATAACTTAATCCTCATAGTTTTAGTGACCACTAAAAAAACGATGCAGTTAAGTCAGTCCAAACATTTTAGATTTGAAAGATACAACAGCATAATTTTCCTTTCACGTATTACTTTTGCCTTCAAAATAAAAGTCTTTTCCAGTCCTACATGAGAAAAATCCTGTAGAGTCATTAATTCAGTTGAATATAAGGTCAAAAAAAGAGAAAAACATACTTCCTTTGTGTTAATTGTGATGGCCCGGGGCTTCGGTGAACCCCAGTGAACCCCCCACAAACAAAGGTAAATTGAAACGTTCCCATGATTTTTATTGTCCGTCGATATTCCAATGGTAAAAAGTCGTAGCTCCATTTTTATGGTAGATGGATTTTTTACGTTGAACTTGGTTTATCAACCCAGAAAATACACACATCAAAAGTGTCTAGGGATCAAGCATTTTTATGCGGATTTCTTGAGATTGAGATGTGGCTTTGTAATAAATTTATGATTTTATAAATTTATATGGATCCTTTTTGGTGCATTTCATAATTTGAATCAGGAACTGTGAATCAAATTCGAGTAAAAGATGAAAATCAGCTGTCAATATTTTCCCTATAAAAACATACAACGCATTGAAGACATTATTAGTGCTACTGTTTCCCTACTACTGATTAAAACCAACGTTATTATGGAGCGGCGACGTCATTTAAGCAGGGAAGAAATGCTCAGAGCCGTGGGAATGATAGAAGCTGGTTCCCGGCAACGTACTGTGGCTTTAGCTCTGAATACAAGTCAGAGTGTTATCAGTCGACTTTGGACACGTTACCGAAGCACTGGTACCGTGGCTGAGCGCCATGGAGGACGGTATCGCTGCACCACACGGAGACAAGACCGATACATTCAAATCTTAACTCGAAGAGCTCCAACAATAACCGCCATGATGTTAGCCGTGAGGCTTCATCACTCTTCAGGGAACTTAATTAGCGACCAAACAGTCAGAAACCGCTTGCATGAAGTGAACCTTCATTCCCGATGACCGCTACGGGTACCACCTATAGCAATGCACAATCGTAGGATTCGATATCAATGGGCTCTTGAACACAGAAATTGGGCAGAAGAACAATGGCGTTTCGTGTGCTTTTCTGATGAGTCTCGTTTTGGTATGAGACCGGATACAAGACGTATACGACACTGGAGAACCCCTGGACGCCAACAGCGATTAAAATCCTGCCAGGAAGTCCATCCTTATAGTGGTGGAACCATCATGGTATGGGCGGGTATTTGGATCGGCGGAAGAACTGAGTTGATTTGGATCAGAGGCAACCTCAACGCTCAAATTTATGCTGAGACGATTGTATCAGACGTCATCGTTCCTCTACAAGTGCAAATCGGTCCCTTATTTCAGTTAATGCATGATAATGCACGACCGCACACCGCAAGAGTTGTAAGACAGACTCTCGCCGCAGCTAACATCAATGTCCTGCCCTGGCCTGCTCAGTCGCCAGACTTGAACCCGATTGAGCATGCATGGGATATGCTACAGAGAAGAGCTCTGCCGAATATGGAGGGTATCCAGTCGCAAGAAGACCTTTTTTTGTTGTTGCAACGAACATGGGCGGCCATTCCACAGCCTGATTTGGATGAACTCATTTTGAGTATGCCAAACCGATGTTCTTGTGTTGTTAGTGTTCGCGGTAGAAACACGGATTATTAATTGTTTAAGTTACCCAATAAAATTTTAAAGAAAACTGTTATTTCAGTCTTTTTTTCGAACTTTAATGTTAGTGGTTCAAATGTCAAAAATCCCTTTATTAGAAAATGTCAAATTTCTTTATTAATGCAAAGGTGACTTGGTTTATCGTTACTGTGACAAACGCTTTATTTGATGAATCCTTAAAGAAAATTTTAATTAATATCAATCAGGAGAAAAGTTATTGCAAAAATATATGTTGATCCCTAGACACTTTTGATGTGTGTATAATACACTAGCTTATTCCCGCGATGCGGGCGGCCGCGTGGTGTTCGATAATTGTCCCACGAGAAAATACTATCGGGATAAAAAGTATCCTATGTTTAATCCAGGTTATAATCTACCCGTGTGCCAAATTTCATCCAAATCCATTCAGTAGTTTTGCGTGAAAGAGTAACAAACATCCATCCATCCATCCTCACAAACTTTCGCATTTATAATATTAGTAGGATAAACTAACGCCCCTGCCTATGGGGATAGGCAGAAACTCTACCTCAACTAAAGTTGCATGGTCAAACTTCCAACCCAAAAAAATCGTCGTGTTTGTCTATTCGTCCATCTGCCACCTTTGTTACATCCGACGTTTTTCACTAATTCATATTATACCTACAAAAAATACATCTAAAATACAAGAGTTATATACGCATATACGTTAATTAATCTGCGTTCCAATTAAGGTTTAGATTAGCATCTGATGTCCGCCTCAGTTATTGTAGCTCTCAGGTTGGTATTCAATTATTGCAGTGATATTAAACTCTATTGGGAAACAATGGAAGACGGAATCAATATGATTGGAAATAGTTCCTGAAGACAATGAGTATTAAACTTGGCTTAAATCTCGTTTGATCAGTAGTTATCAGGGTGACTACTAGCTAGCAGTGCCAATATTGCGTTTTTACCTTAGAAATTATCAGTGGTTGCCCAAAGTCAGAATTTCAAGGGAAGTCATAAAAAAATTCTCGGCTTCAGAAAGTAAAAACGGAAAGAATGACGTTAAGCAGTTTTTAGGTTTACCCCGCCAGCATATTTTTATACATTCACTCCCTGTTTTATGTTACTTCAAAATTTAACTAAAGTGTAGTTGTATTTATATTCATATACCTCTATTACGGTGAAACACCAACATAGTAACACCCGGCAGCATAGCGAGAATGGACATCACATAACGAGTTTAGCATAGTTCAGTAAGTCGGCTGCAAGCTCGATGGGCGAACAACATTGACCGATTAAAACTTAATCCGCGCGCCCGATATACTCGCCCGCCGCGTTTTATAACATACGATATTGCAACCATCTTTATTTACATGATTTAGTTCTACTTTTAGTTCATTAAAGCGTACTAGCATTTCGCCCACGTTTGTACGACTGGGATAAAATTATCCTAGATATCCCAACCCTGTTATCCCATTAACACGTGAAGAGATAACAGTCAGTCAAAATTAATTTTGCATTTATGGTATGAGTAAGAATGTCCCATGTAATAAAACTGAGCATTGCAGCGTTGGCTGGAAAATTGGTAGATTTATGATTGTGATGATTATTGGCTGATTCGTGATTTATGTTTCAGAAAACGCAATCCCTATCGTCGAATCTAGGCAATAAATAGAAAATGTTCAAGCCTTCAACATATCCTTGAATCGAAAAGGATATTGCTCCATTTGCAATGTCGGTAGTCAGTAGTCCCTTTCTCGTGACGTGCGATATAAACGACACAATCTCGACTACATCCGATCCTGTGAGAATACGATTCTCTCCCCCAACTTTTCAATAACTCGAACACTCGCCACTGTAACGGTTGAAGCTCAGCCGGTATATAAAACTCAGAAGACAGGTATTTACAAAAAATATAATTATTGAAAAAAGAGACATCGAGCTCGTGTTAAGTTTTAAACCACCTAAATAAAACCACTATCCTGAAGTTTTCAGAACTTAGGTAACTGGTGACACCCAGGTACGTAGTTCGATCTTCTTTTCCGCGGGTAGCGCGTAGCATGCAGGGTTGTCCAGCCACTACCCCTGCAGCGCCAGCTCACTGTCGGTATACTCTCTTTTTTATCATAATAATAATTTGTTCCGCGAGCAGAACGGATCTAGAAATATTTCATATTGAAATGGTTCCGGAGTTAACGGAGAATTTAATTTAAGATGATTATACATTTTTTAATATATGAAATCCTTTCAGCTTTCAAGGATGGTAAAAATGGTTTCACTACATAAAGGGTGAAATTCTTTATTAATACAGAAATCCATCGCAAAGAATCTTGAGTTTATGAAAGTTCCGTTCTGTTTCATAAACTCAAGATTATTTGTGATGGAACTGGAAGTTGCCTTCCTTCCCATAACAGGAAAGTAGCCAATGAGGAAGCACTAAATGCTTACATGACACACGAACAGAGACAAAGAGTCAGGCGTGGCGCCGCGCCATCAGCTTCAAACGCCTCTTAAGGGAGTGACCATTTGTGGAAAGAATTCAGCAATTGGGTCACGAGGTGGCATTGCACAAGTCCGAGGCCATGTGCTTTCATGGGCCTCGGAATGCGCCACAGTCGGGATCCCTACTGACGGTAGGAGGGGTTCCCATCGGCTTCGAGTCGACGTTAAAGTATGTAGGGCTCGTCCTCGACAGCCGGTGGAACTTCGTGAAGCATTTCCGACGTTAGGCCCCCAAAACTGGGATTCTACTCTTTAAGCACGAAATCCGTAGTTTCGGCCAAGGTTACAGTCGTTTCCTACTCCTTATCACTTACGAACATAAGATTCGTTAGGGGCCCGAACTAAAAATGAATGACAATACGATTGAACAGTTGTCCTTACTCCCGATGTATTTTCAAAACTCATGAATCCGAAAATATTAGGGAGCAGGGTTCATTTCAAAGTATAAAGCTAGTTACGATGGACCCGTACTTTCGCCGACGGACTTAGAGATTTGGCCCCCTGGAACGGGCTGGGGCTGCGTTCAAGCGGCTCTTGCTTGCGGGGGGAGTCATTTGACGATTTCCCATCGGTAAAAAAGGGAGTGGCCAGTCATGTCATAGTGGAACTGATCGCCGGCCTAAAACAGCTTTATGCACCAAAAACAAATAGGTCTAACACGGTGTGAAGTCACGTCCTCCAAAGCGAAACGAGGTGGATGACAAAGACTCTTGCTGACCGGATCAAGCCGTTTCTACGCTAACAAGAGTGTCGCTCCCATAGGGTCTACTTTTTTTTTTTTTTTTTTTTTTTTGCGGATGGGAAATCATCAAATGACTTCTCCCGCTCTGGGCGGAGCGGGAGGGAGTGTCAGACTTGACTGACTAAAACCCACCCATGTTCCTTCTAAGCCCTTTGTGTTCCAGGGCCGCGGTATCTCTTTCGAACAACCCGCAGCCCTGGCAGGCATCGGCCCTCTCGGGCCCCTTCCTGTTTGCTGACATCTCCTTGAGGCGCGCGTGGAACACGTACGCGCCGTCGACACGGCCTGTCGTCATGAGACGGACGGACGGTGAGCTAGCCCATTACTCACCGTCCACAGGCTCGCGCCTACGGTGGCCGGGGGCCACTGGTTGCCCCCCGACGCCCGGGGCGTCTCCCGCGGCGGCTGGGACGTGAGGTTCTCTCCCTCTCACGTTCCGCCACCTCCTTCGCTAGCATGACTGCTTCGCAGAAGGAGGCGACGGCTTCCCATTCCCTCTCGCTCCGGACCATGGATTGAACCAGGGCCGGACGCGAGAGGTCACCGCCGCCAATCGCCGCTACGAGGACACGGCGGTGCTCAGCCCAAGCGGGGCAGAGCTCCACGGTGTGCTCCACCGTGTCCTCCGGCCGATCCTCGCAATGGTAACACCCGGGGGTTTCCTCCCGCCCGATTCGGTGCAGGAACCTCCCGAAACAACCGTGTCCGGTGAGGACCTGCGTCAGGCGGAAGGTGAGGGCGCCGTGCCGCCTCTCTAGCCACTCCTCAAAGAGGGGACTTATCGCCACTATTGTGGCGTGCCCTGCACGTGGTTGCGACAGTCGCTGTCCCATAGGGTCTACCTTAATCAAGGTTAGGGCCATCTGAGGCCGGCCTACTGTTCAAGCCTTCAGTGTTGCGTAACGATCTCAATCGTACCCGATAGCGCAAGTACCGGAGGAATGTAGGTATGTTGCCACTTGCCACATCCAGGTTTTAAACTCAACCCTTTCACCCCCTTATACACACACCCGCGGGTCACTGATCCAGAATCCAATAGCAATAATCGTGACAAAACAATCCGACATGACCCTGTATAATTTGAGCGGCACGTGTATTGCTGACCAAAAGCTTCTACATGTATACCAGCGCACGAGCGAGTAATGGATTGGATTCGATCAGGCTCTTATTGTGGGACGTACGACTGCTAGCAATTGCGATTGTTTGCTGGTCTTTGTGGGCGGGCAGTTCAGTAATGTTATCTTCTGAGAGGGATCCTCTTTGATTTAAATGTCTCAGATTCTTTGGGGCTCTCTTTCATGTGTGATCTTTATTTGCGGTGAATTTTCACACAAAAAAATTCCTCTATTTGCCCACTTCAGGGGAAGAATTTTCAAAAAAAATTCTTAGTGCAATAAAAAATGTTTGGTAAAATTTTATTAAAATGCTAATTTAATCTAAATTTTAACTTTTTTTATTTGCGATGGGTTTGCTCTTGACTCTAGTTTAGGGCAGAGATGACAGAGCCAAAGTCGACGTACTTAAGCTTACCTAGAAGAACTTGGGTAAACTTTGGCAAAATACAGGAAAAAAACGACGAATTTAAATCTTTACATTTTTGTTTTCCGCTGACTTCAATTTATTCATTTATTAATTAATTAAAACAACAAGTACCTAAGTACTCTTTGTTTTATAATTAATTGAAGTCCTAATTATAAGCTACTACTTGAGATAGATTTAAAGTTCATAGAAAAATGCCCAGGGTCCTTTAAAATTATAAATTTTCATATCTCAATAATCTCGATGTATGATTGCTGTCATATTCTGCTGTATGTACCATTAAGGTTTTCAGCACAAAAACCACATGACAACGCTAAAAAGATACCCTAAAGACCGAAAGCATTAACTGTACTAAATACTTGAAACGTAGAAATTCACGGAGTTTATCCAGTTTTCCGTAACTTTGCGCGAAGTGGTCATAAAACGGCGTATCTTTTAACCGCAGCTCCCCAAACTTTTCTGGTTTACAGACATCAACATTATTACTGTTAATTGCAAACACAGCTTAGCAAAAAGTTCCAAGTTGTTATTTTTAATTTCTATTAAAACTAGAGGTGAAAAGTACAACTGACTGTGATTTTATCTCGTATTCATTTCATGACCACTGGGTCTCAAAACGGTAAAGAAAAACAACGTAAGATAAAAAACCCCCGACGCTTGGATTAATTTTATTTTTGGTTTTTTAGAGGTTTTTTCTGTCGGGGGTTTTTTAAATTTTTAATTTAATTTTTATTTCATGCTTTTTAAACTTAAATTATTTTTTCTTAGCCTTGACTGTCCCACTCCTGGGCATAGGTCTACTCCCATTCCTTCCTCTTTTCTTGGTGTTGCGCCTCTTCTCGCTTATTAACGAAAACAAATAAAGATATGAATTAAAAAAAAAACTTGGGCTTATAAGGGGGAGGGGGGGTGTGTAGCCTACCCCCCTGGCGATGCCTATGGTGAGAAAGTGACAAGAATTTAAATTTCCAATCAACTAGACCCGTAGAAGTTTTTTAAATCCCTTCATCAACTAGAAAAGAGGTGATGAGCTTCAAACGGCTGAGCAGATTTTCTTAAAACATAGCTAAGAACACTCTCGATTAAAATACCTTTCAAATGACACCAATTTTATCAAAATCGCTTCATCCGTTTGGGAGCTACGATGCCACAGACAGACACACAGATACACACGTCAAACTTATAACACCCCTCTTTTTTGGTCGGGGGTTAAAAACAGCATGATCAGCCATAATGTTCTCACCAATAATGGTCAGTCTTTCTATCAATGAGAGGCAAAAGGTTTTAATTCACCACGCGGGCCCAGTGCGGGTTGGTAGATGTCACATGTCTTCGATTTTTCGGCTCTAGGGCATGCCGGTTTCCTTACGCTGTTATCCTTCACAGTCCTGCGAGCAGTGGTGATGAAATCAATGACAAATAACGCGCCAGACTAGGTTCAAGCCGTCACCACAGGCCACCAGTGCTTGTCAAGAGTAAAACCAGCATGTACTAAAAACTCTAAGATATTTGTGAGACCCGCCAATACTGGGCTTCACGTAATCCAGCAACGTTTGGTCAACTCAACCTCAACAACCCGGTGGCAACGTTTTAGGCTGATTGGACCATTCGAATAATAATATACATCGTTCTCACATATTTGTAATTTTCAACATGAATGATGTAACCAAGATTTTGTTACAATATTTTGATTTAAAAGAGTGTCCATGGAGTTTCTTGCCCATTCTTCTCCATAGAGATCTACGCTTTGGAATGGTCAACTACAGTACTTTCACAAGTTATTATGTCTTGTGACTGGGACTGTAGCTTTGCGTTTTTGTTTTTTGACTTTCAAAAGTGCCTGTAATGGAGTTCCCTATCCATTTGCATAAAATTTTAAGACATAATATAACTTGGCATACTTTTGTTTCTCCTAATTATATTTCCGCATAACATAATTTAGCATGCAGACGAAGCAGGCCAGCAAGCTTGCTTTCATGCTGCATGCATGCAGCAAGCATGTAGAATTCAGACAAGCATGCAGATTTCAATATGCAGCAGGCATGGTTTTTGTCACGCCTTCGGCGCTGCGGGGATCCCGCGGTCCCCCGCCAGTTTAGCGCGGGGCGTCTCATCCCCGCGCGCCTACGCGGGCTTAGACTACACTGTTGGGGGAGGGGAGACAAGAATAAGTGGAGTCGGTTTTGCAGCGATTTGTTTCTGTCATAAGTTTTGTAGCACACCATATTGAATTTTTAAGACAATACTTTAATTTTAATTTAGGGTTACAAATGAAATTTTACCAAACATCGTCAGCAAAGTTAGTTTTAAGAAAGCATAATGTCTAAATAAACGTTATGCTTTCTTAAAAGTAAAAATTACTCAAATTTGTTTCCGTTATTTGTATTAACTGTATGCCTAAATACTATTATGCTAATAGTCATTATGGGTAGTAAACTTATGCAAATTAAATGGTGTCACCTTGTTTCGCAGACAGAAATTTGACAGAATTTCGTTTCCCAGAAAATGTTTCACATAATATTTAGTCCCCGTATTTTTATTTCGAATAATTTTGTTTCGACTACTATTTACTTGAATGAAAAATACTTTACAGAAACACAATTCAAAGAATTTTACAATCACATTTTTTTATTTGACCAACTTATCAAACAGCAGAATTATTTTTCAACGAATATTGTTTGTTCGATGTATGTTTCCATGGTATTTTATTTCAACGAAATTATTAACCTTAAATTAAAATATTGTCTTTAAAAGTCAATATGTTGTACTACAAAAGTTAGTGACAGAAACGAATGGCTGCAAAACAGACTCCACGTAGTCTTGTTTGCCCTACCCCTAGAGTGTAATTTAAGCCCGCGTAGGCGCGGAGGGATGAGGCGGCCCGCGAGTTGAGGAGCAGGTGGTTTCTAAAGATCACCGCCGCAGCTGAGGCTGGCCGGCTTGCCGGCCAGCAAGCCGAAGCTGCGGTGGTGAGCGTTAATACCATCTGCGACGATAAACTTGCGTGGGGCCGCCGGAGCCCCGCAGCGCCGGAGCCGTGACAGAAACCTTGCCTGTTGCATGTTACATGCTTGCATGCATGCTGCAAGTTGCATTGTTGATTGCATGCATGCTGCAAGTTGCATGCTTGATGCATGCTGCATGCAACAGGCATGGACACCATTAGTGAGAATAACAAGATTGTTCTTCTGCTTAACAATAATTTACCCGCATTATTTTTGTGAACCCGGTGTTGTAATTTTGTAGAAGGGTATGCATTTTTCAAAGGTTTGAATTTTAGAAACTGTCAGTCGATTAAAACGTTATTCTTCGTAATAAGTTTTATGTGAAACAAACAATATGTGGATAAATAATATTTGATTTGTTATTCTATGATATGAATATTCTAACATTAAACTTTATTTGAAACAAAAATCGATGATTTAAATTTCTTTAAAGTAAGTATTCTGCGTATTGATTATTCTATGAAATGATAATATGAGAAACAATTTATGTGAAACAAAATTCGATTAAACAATTAGCGATGAAACAACGCACAACCAAATTAAATTTATACCAAAACAAAGCAGCCTACAAGATAATTATGCTAAAATAAACTGTATTTAAAAAAAAAATTGGAAAAGTATTATTACTGCAAAACAAATTATACCAAAATAGTTACGTCAAAGTTAATATACTTTGGCATAACTATTTGGTATAATTTTTGGTGCAAAAACAACATTATGTAAAAAAAAAGGGATCCCGTATTAGCTTTAGTAATTTGGATAAAATCACAAAATAAAGACGGATAGGTCAATGACATAAACGGTGAAACCTACTGTTTGGTTCCTTACTCTGTAATCCCTGAGCAGTTCGGCAGAGGGGCGCTGCTAGTACACCCACATGTCACCGGTTGTGTATTAAAGTCAAATGTCTCATGGGACGAACGGCCCACGGTGAACGGCACAGGAGGCATTTGGGGGTGAACTTATTGCCACCAACCGAGCAGACAGCTGCAGTCAAGGTACTCTTTATGAATTTTAAAGTGTAGAGAAAAAGAAGAAAGCTTTGATTAAGAATATGGAGATAAATTGATGGAAGGATTATGATGGAGTGAAAGAACAGGCTCATAATAAAAAACAACCAACATGGCTTTCAAGACAAAGAAATAAGAAAAACATTCCAGACGTTTTTATTTTAAATCTTATCTTAAAGTGCGTTGGGGCGGCGCTGATCAAATACCACTAAAAACGCAAATAATAGCAAAGGCTGGAACTTTGTTAGGCTGGCCTGTGTTTGTGCTGCGGTCTATTAAACTTGATAGACTCAAATCTAGGTATTTAGATTTTATATATTGTGAGTTTATTTGTTCTCATGTCTCAATACGGTTTAAAGATGGTTTTTAGATTGAAGATACCTATAATGTGTTTATTTATTTACTTTGTTCAACTTTACTTTGTAAACGACTTGAACAATTACAGACATTATTGAGGTGTATTCATAAACTTAGCTTGAATTTAACTAAAGATTAGTATCTATTCAAACATGCATTAATTATTTGACGCTTAGGCATCTCATAACTCTAACCAGCGTTTTTGTTTACACCCCTATCAATACTGCAGTCTCAGTTGCTACGGCGTAGCGGACGTGATGGTATTGCTGCTACGCTAGCTACGTCGTAGCATGTAATTTACCCCACTACACGTCACCTTTATTATAAAACTCGACCGCGGCGTAACCCAAAAGAAGGTTGATGTTTTTTATAAAACATTTATAGATTAAAAATAAAAGCTTGCTTTGCCCACGAGTGGGTCAATTCAGGCTTAAAAAAACTAAACGCTTTATTGCTATCGAACCAATTATAAGAATAAATAACATATCTCATCTTCCCTGTAGCTAAGCCAACCTCAGCTTAATATTTTAACGAACAATTATCGCAGTTATATGGCCTTTTAATTAAACCAGCATAGCAACAGTTATTTCCTACGTTTAGACTGATACAAAATTAGCAAAAAAGGTTTTTATCTCTCTGTGGCCTGAAAAGTCGGAGGCTCGTTATTTTTAGCATTTTATGCTCTGCGATGCAAAAAGTTTGTGTGTTTCGAAATATGAATTTTGTGGTTTGTCCAGGCTGTTCTTTTGAGCGGTGTGAAAGAAAGAATTTATGGCAATGTTAGAATTTATCTCAAAGCATTTATTTCAATGTAACTATTTACAGGTATTTTTGAACTGCCAAAGAGTCGGGTAGTTAGTCAGAAACTTGAAACTAGCCCTTATTATTAGTATGGTAAAATTTTCATTGTTTTAGTAGCTTGTTATTTTTCAACAAAAGCAAATAATTAATCGGCACAAATATTCTTGAAATTGGAATTACAACTCTCGACCCTGAGGCGAGCGTTCAAAATTCAACAGTGCATTGTGGATACAGCCAATCACGAAAAAACGAAATCTTTAAATTGATCCTCCCTTCATAGTAACTCGCAAAAATCTTCAAAATTAATTCCATCACTCATCAATCGCCAATTTATATTCAGTTCTCAAACAAAACGCCGAATAACCATCAAGACAATATCACGATCGTTAACCCCGTGCCCACGAACTACACTCTTTAAGCGTCACGCTGTGAAAACAAATGATAGAAGTTGTTCAGACTCAACGCGACTCTACTTGTTTGCTGAACTGGGCCTATTTAGCGCAGCCGCGAGACACATAATATTTTCTTTTTTTGTTATTGTTTATGTTTTTTGACGTGACAACGTCTAATAAATCGATGATGCATGCACGAAAAAGGTTGACTCATTGTCCCGTTGCGCTCATTGTCCCGTTACGGTCATTGTACGCTTGCGCCGCATCAATGTTTTGTTATGACGTTGTCACGTTAAACTATCGTCCGTTAACCAACTTTACAGACAATCAATTTTTTTTTGTGCATGCCACAAGTGCACTGTTTCTTTCTTACTTTCCGAGTGACGGTACTCACACGAATCCTGCCACATTATTGCCACCGCTACTCCTGAAAGCCAATCATACATAATATACATTAAAGTTAGCAACTTGCCGCAATTCAATTTATCAGAGAGGTAAAAAAAACATAATTTCCACAAAAACTACTCTAGTAGTCACGCCGAGAAAACATGTGACACGCGTGTCACTTGTCAGTTGTCATACACCGCATTGCCCGAGGTCGTGAACGTAGCTGGTACTGAGAATGTCACCCGGTGTTGGCGTACAGCTCAGGTGACCCTTGTCACCACAGCGATAGGGTTCGGGCTATGGATGAAGGGGATTAAGCAAGTGTTCCGAATGATGGCGGTCCAAGACTGCTACCTATGTAGATATGGTACACTATATGGAGTGTTCGAGATTTGTAACCGTCGATTAAAATATTAAGAACATTTTGAATATTATAAAATATTTTAGAGAGATGAAGGGTACTTTAGGTTTATTTTCTGAGTTTTTCATGCAAAGGCGTTTTACTAAATAAGAAGACAAAATTACTAAATTTGTGCCTTTTCTTAAAAAAAGAAACTAGTTACTTTCATTGAGAAATATGAACCAGTTGAATATATTCATTGGTTCTTGGTTCCTAGTCTTAAATACTAGAAACGTTTACTGGCAAGTCTTGCAACTACCTAAGGTTCGGTCACACCGGTGCAGACAGATTAGGGTCTAGTTGCGGTCACCGGACACAGACAGTGACAGATACTTCGCACAAAAACGCAAACTTTTAAATCGGTAGAGGTAAAACTCAAAGCACCATTTTTTTACGGATGGGAAATCATCGAACAATGATCCCTCCTGCTCTGGGTCGAGCGGAGAGTCAGACTTGTACTGACTAAAACCCATCCATGTTCCTTCTTAGCCCTTTGTGTTCCAGGCCCACGGTATCTCTTTCGAACAGTCCCGCAGCCCTGGCAGGAGTCCCGCATCTTACGGTGATAATTTAATATTCCAAACAGCTATACAAAGAGGTCCATTACCCACAGACCGTGGTACAGTCAGCGGCAACACAAAACAAAGGCAACCAGTATATCAACTATACCTATTTTCATCATCATTCTCTTGCCCTTATCCCAATTTATTTGGGGTCGGCGCAGCATGTCTTCTTCTTCCATACTTCCCAATTACTCGTCATTGTAGCAGTTACCTCAAAAAAATCTGCAAAAAAAGATTTTATGGCCTTCGGAATGGATCACTATCGATCGGTGAGGGTAAAATATTCGTAAACTTTCTACGCACATAAAAAATATAAAACGTGTATCCTTATGTACTCACTCCTACTCACAAGTTATCTGTTTCCTTGAGCTTGCTTAGAATTCGAGCAATACCACAGACAGAATGTGTGTTTAATCCGATTTCGATCATTTGTTCCTAGTTGAAATACTGTACGTTAATACTACTGTGGGGACGGTCAGCAAGCTGTTATAGTTTATAATATTCGCATTCGAGACACGCGCCGCCGCCATTACTCTCCGCGCCAATACTTAGCGGACTAATGCGGTTGTCTTGTGGTGAGCAGTAGCGTAGGTCGTGAACGTGAACACCTTGGAATGTAGACTGGAGTGTCTTTATTTGGCGTGAGTTTAGTCTTATGTTATAGGGTAAGTTATTTTGTGTGGGGCTTGTGATTTAAGAATTAAATTTGGACGGATTGCGCTTGCCGAGGTATGCCGAGAAAAACTTGTCTTGGTTAAAAAAATAGCGAATGAGCGAAATTACAACTTTTGCGTTTGCGGACCAATTAAAATTGTAAAAAAAATACATTCTCTAAAAAGACTACGAACAAAAGAACCTCAAGTTCTCATTCAGCGCCCCGAGTGCGTTTCCATGTCGCAGAATATATTTTATTCAAATGTCGGCGTCGCGATCGATGCGACCTTGCGCCTTGTTTACATGGCAAGCGATCTAAAAAGAAAATAACACTTATCTCCACCTTCACGCTAGATCGCACTACAGAGCACGTAGACGTATCGACTGCGCTGCTAGGGGCGGCATTGTCAACACTTTGGTAGTGAATCAAACGTGATACTGTTTTTGAATCAAAACATTGTGACTAATATTAACATACCAACACCACACCATCGCGGATTTAACAGCGTTATGGCACAGTAGCAAACGGCTCTCGTTACTATTATATAGTTGTTGAATTCAGGTAGGTATATTTTTAATTAAAACATACTTCTTAGATTTTCCGCAATCCAGTAACTATCTTTTATGTATTTGTGATTTTATGCACACTAACACACTAATGAAGTAATGACGTATATAAACTATCGGCTTTGAAAGCGGTCCCTGACAAAGGTTATGCGTTTTAGACTCCGTTTTTTATTGGCTTTGCCGTCTCTAGGTATTAACGGCAGTTCTGAGCTCTGTGGCTCTCAGAAACAATACAATGTCTTATAGAGAGATCTCAAGGACTATGCACTGGTTTAACTGAGCTAAGATAGTTGCTTGTGTTGGGTTGCAGGAGTATGGTTGCTTAAGTGACTGTGTGCTGTTTTATGATGCACGTGTTTGTAAATATTGCAAGTTTCTTGCGAAGTCGCCGCTAGCGTTTTATGATGCACGTGTTTGTAAATATTGCAAGTTTGTTGCGAAGTCGCCGCTAGCCTTTGATGCACGTGTTTGTAAATATTGCAAGTTTGTTGCGAAGTCGCCGCTAGCCTTTTCCCAACTATGTTGGGGCCGGCTTCCAGTCTAACCGGATGCAGCTGAATACCAGTATTTTACTTTTTTAAATACGATATCCCTTGGTAAGACTGGTTGTCAGACTTTTGGACAAGTTTGTGTGCCTGTACTTTTGCAAAAGGATTTATTAGATATAATTTATTTACTAAACTTGAGTTACCTACCACAGTGTTTTAAAAACCCCAAGCAAACATGCTCGGTTCAGCGCCTAAAGTTGAAAAATCAACAACGTGATTTTTATTTTGTCAGGCATATAGGTGTCTATTGACGAGCAAAATACCTACTTCATAGCTACGTGGAAACCATAAATATGCAAAATATATATTAAAAAAGGAGAAACTAATTAGCCGAATGGAAAATTCCGAAAAATTATCGGTCCTATTAATTTTCTTGGTGATTCTTCTTAGTAACTCCGGCGCTTCCTTATATTTCCCAAATCATAAATAAAAACATTGGGGAAATGAAAAATTTACTTAAGTAGGTATTATGAATGACGTATTGTCGTGAGGTACTTAAGGCGATAATAAGACCCCGCGACCTTGAGCGAGTAAAAGTGCATGCGTAACGCTTTAACGCGCACCAAGATTATTCGGAAAAACAACGCACCTTGATTTATCAAACACAATACAAATAAAAACCGTATACTAGAATATGGGTTGGTAAATTGTCTTTCAGATGGTCAAAGTTTCATGTATAAAATACGTCCGATAGTTTTTGCGTTTTTACCGTTTTTTTGTTCACGTTAGACATGAATTTACAAATTAATTACACTTGATATGTGAAAATGTGTAATTATATTTTTATAACATAAAAATATAATTCCACATTTTCACATATCAATTTATAAAGAAAATTGTCTAGTATAACATATATTTTTTTTCAGAAATAAAACTAGAAGTTTAGACGTGATGTTCAATTTAAAATCATTAAAAGTCGTATATCTGCGCCTTAATAAAATATGTCAAGGATACGATTCGTGAGAGATGCTTAAAAATTACAGAAAAAATATTATAACCTTTTTTTAGTTCTCTCGTAGCCAAACAATCGGACACTGATTCCTGTAGATACACACACACACGTACACGATACACGTCCTCCTAAATGACACCTTTGCCAAGAAAATACTCACTTATCATGTTCAAACGTTACGCCTCAGAGGACTTAATTTAAACCTTGCGCTCTTAGGTACAAGGATGCATCTCACTAACGAAGTGGTTGCAAAGAAGCTTGCGCCAATCAGAACAAGCTTTGGCCTTTGAAGTCAGTGGTATTACAAAAGCTTTTGCTAAATATTTTTTTCAATAGCCCGCGATTTCGTTCGCGCGGAAATTTTGATGTGAATGTGTGAGACTGCCTCGTTGGTCTAGTGGTCGCAAGCGCGACTACTGCATGAGGACCTGGGTTCGATTCTCGGGTCGGGAAAAGTGTTATGGGGTTATTCCATCAACATTAACATCCGATCCGCCGAATCCTCCGATCGACATTTTCCATACTAGTTATAATAAATTGAAGAAAATTTTTATGTGATTGCTTCTTCGAGTGTAAATAGTAATTTTACTGTTTGGTGTTATATAATTACGTACATATATTATCTATTGTAAATTTTCAGTTTCATATATTCTAATATGTACGAGCCAATAATGCTCATACAGCAAAAGTACGTTTCTGCACACGTAATTAATAACGCTAAACGTACTTTACTTATTTTATTTTAACTTATATTCAGTCGTCACTAAAACTCAGCCACGAGCGGGTCGATCAATAATAGCATTGCATCAAGTGCGGCTCAGATTACTAAACAAACGTATTAACGTAATTAAACTATTCAACTTAACAGTGGTTTGGTGTAAATTAACTAACTTCCTACAACAACTACCGGGATATCAGTCAACGACGAGAATACCCCAACATAATAACTATATGTGGAAACTTGTAATTGGCCATATTTTGTATAAACTATTACTAAATGTCTGCTTAGCTGTAAGTTTTCCTAAAAAATAAATAAATAAATCAGGCATTTCTCAGAAGCAGCCACGGAGTCTTGATTGTGTAGATGTGCTTATGTGGGTGATAACTACAAAAGGCGTCCTTTTGGGCAATGTAATTCTGAAACAAAATTAAATGGCGTTGACATTTTGGCTTACAAATCAATAACTTTTTTTCGGGTCCATATTGGCACACCTAAAGTTCTTTACCCGAAATTGTTCTTCCTAATGATTTGTAATCCGAATGATCACTCTTCCTAAAATTTTTCATCCTAAAGTATTCAATTCATACTATTTGTAGTGCTACCGGCGATGTTCATAATACTCATATTTCCGAAAAAATTAATTAATAATATCATTAATGTAAATATATTTAAACTCCTACTGTTTTTTATCATATCGCTTTTATCCCTAAACATAATTACCATAATATTTTCACTCATACTCAGAAAGCAACATTTACAGAGTGTAATAAAAAATATATGTGGGTACTGGGTAGAAGATGATAGTTATAGTGCCCCCACTATGAAAAAAATACTGAGAAAAATTTCGCGACCAATTTCGAGGTAGCGCTCGCCGGCCGCTGCCGCGGCACCGCTCGCTTCGCTCGCTCGGCTCGCGCGTAGTTGGTCACAGTTCTAACCTAACCTAACCTATGGATATCTTTGCAGGTACACACTGCTATAAATAAAATTAAAGATGACGTTCTAATTAATAAAAAATAAATCTAAACAAAAAAGATATGACTCTGAATAATAGTGTAAAAGATGGTTATGTTGAGAAAATATAGGAAAACAAATAAAAGTATAACGGATGTTTATTGCTACTGACATTATGAAGTTGAATGCTTCGGAATTTTGAACATTAGAGACAGAGTAGTTAGGAATTGTGATTGTTAGGATGAAAAATGTTAGGAAGAACATTTTCGGATTTCCAATTATCGGAGTTGAAAGTTTAGGTGAACTTTGGCGCACCCCTTTTTTTCAAAGTGAACATTCAGACACATTGTTGGGAACGATTTATTTGTTTATTCCAATACCGTTTTTTATACAACAAAAAATATTTTTTAGTGTCCGTCAGTACGTGCAAGTTTTGTTTCCTTAAAACAAGTGAACAACCAACATGATTCCGCGTCCGATTCCAGACGACCCTCTACCAATTGATCAAACCCTGATTGCCATGGATGTCTGCGGTCTAACGCTGCACTCGTCCCATACTTACACTGCTGCAAAACGACTCCCCGGCCGCTGTTTTTGGTGATGTTGTATCATAGAGTATCTTCGCTTGCAATGGCTTGCATGATGCATGATGCAGCCACAGCTAAAAAAAAAGTGAAAACCGGTTGGGTATCGACCTTGCGTTGCTTTGGAAATCTTACAGCATTTAAAAATAATAAAATAGTCACAAACAATGCATTCTGACTGAGATTTGAACTCGGAACCTTTGGCATTCAGGGCGGCAGTTGAACCGCCAGGATACTTTCTTCGTTGAAAAATGTTTTAAAATAGCCATTCTATTCAAATGCATGTTATGACAGTAGTCAGTTGTCAAATAGTTGAGGACAATGGAAGTAATGCAATATTGCTCATCCCCCTAATTTATTAGTGCGACAATATATATAGCCTATGTACTATTCCAGACTGTAATCTATCTTTTTGCTAAATTTTATCCAGATCCGTTCTGCCGTTCCGGCATGATTGAGCAACAAACATCGTATATCTATATATATAAAAGAAAGTCGTGTTAGTTACTTCACTTATAACTCAAGAACGGCTGAACCGATTTAGCTGAAAATTGGCAGGGAGGTAGTTTAGAGCCAGGAGAAGGACATAGGATACGGTAGGGTAGGGTAGGGTAGGGTAGGTAGGTAGGATAGGGTAGGTAGGTAGGGTAGGGTAGGTAGGTAGGGTAGGGTAGGTAGGTAGGGTAGGTTAGGTAGGGTAGGTAGGTAGGGTAGGGTAGGTAGGTAGGGTAGGGTAGGTAGGTAGGTAGGGTAGGTAGGTAGGGTAGGGTAGGTAGGTAGGGTAGGGTAGGTAGGTGGGTAGGGTAGGTAGGTAGGGTAGGGTAGGTAGGTAGGGTAGGGTAGGTAGGTAGGGTAGGGTAGGGTAGGGTAGGTAGGTAGGGTAGGGTAGGTAGGTAGGGTAGGTAGGTAGTAAGGGTAGGGTAGGGTAGGGTAGGGTAGAGTAGGTAGGTAGGGTAGGGTAGAGTAGGTAGGTAGGTAGCGTCGGGTAGGGTAGGTAGGATAGGGTAGGTAGGTCGGATAGGGTAGGTGGGTAGTAAAAAGTGCATTGCAACGCATGCTGGGTACAGCTAGTAGTAATATATTAGTAAGTTTAAGATAAGAATTCCTTAGATTTTGAAGTTTTGAGGTATCATTAAATGTTCTTGTAAAAGGAACTTGGCAAATTGGGGTGAGCGTTAAGCTACTTCTATAATGAATAAAAACGTATTTACAAAAAAAAAATATATACAGGGTGTTTGGTGTATCGTTTCATCTGCTATCGTTTTAGACCCCTTCACAACTGTCATGCCCATTGAATTTTTTATCGACTTTTTATTGTTTTTATTAAAAAAGGACCCAAATTTTACATTCAAATACAAATATTAAAATACAAAATTAGTGACATTATTCATCTACTACTACTACTATTAGCCTGCGTCATCCCACTGCTGTGCCCAATGATCCAGGGCCAATGTGGGCCACTGGTCGCTGGTCTTGTCTATCTCGTCCCGCCATCTTTTACGAGGTCTACCGCGACGCCTTCTAGCTGTGTCAGGGCTCCAGAAAGTGGTTATTTTGGCTCACATATCAGTGGGCATGCGGCAGACGTGGCCAGTCCAGTCCCACTTCAGCTTAGCCGTGTTTTGAGCAACATCAGCAATTTGTGTTTTGGAGCACAGTGTGGTATTGCGTACACGGTCGGTTAATTTGATGCCTAGAATGCTGCGCAGCATTCCATTTCATTTCCATTCCATTCCATTCCATTGCACGCTGGCATATCTTGAGTTTGGACTTTTGAAAATTTTGTCAAAGACCAAGTCTGGGATCCGTCGGTCAAAATGGGAAGAATGCACATGTCCATGATTTTGCGCTTTAGCGACATAGGAAGGTTTCCCTTCATAAGGTCCTTCATGGACCAATAGCTTTTCCAGGCATTTTTGGTTCGTCTTGTAACTTTCTTGTCTTGTCTGGACTGGAAAGAGGCTAACTGGACCTAGTAGATGTATTCATGAACTTATTCCAATTCTTCACCATTCACTCTGATCCTATGTTTAGTGTTGTTTGACATCAGTTTGGTCTTCGACATGTTCATCGCCAGTCCAACCTCAAGGCTTGCATTACTGAGTTGGTTTAACATTAGCTCTAGTTCTGCTGCCGTAGTCATCTAGTTTTTTTTTATTAATTTATTCGCAAAATTGTGGACTTAAATTAAAGCTGTACATATTGCTGCGTTTACATGGTTACAAAAAAAAAGCCTAAAGGGACCGGGATCTTCCAACTCCCTAAAAAACTCTTGCTTGTGATGTGCCACATGCCATATTTTTTTTTAACATCTTTGTTTATTCGCTAGAATTGTGTATCGAGTCACATAAGACTAACGCAAAATTATGATTAAATCATTTTTTTTCTTAAATGATACCTGACAAACCTATTATATCTGTTATTTCACTCTTATAAAGTATAATCTGTCTCGTACTTATCTCTATCTTTTCGTGAGTTTTATTTGAAATAAGAAATATTTTTCAACTAAGCCGTATTGCTGAGATAACTAGAAGTATTAATACAGAAAATCCTATAAGACATAATAATCATAATCCCGGATGATTATAATCTGCTAAATTAATTCGCCTCTAAGGACCAATTACCCAATTCTCCAAAAAAACAAAAACCTGTAATATATAATCCTTTAGCCTTTTCGACAACACGCAACGGGAAGCAATGGCCCAGTAGGGATGCTACTTACCAGGTGAAGGTCTTAGGTTCGAATCCAAGCAGACACTTTTATTTTGTAAACTATTCTTTCACCACTGCTCTCAAGACATTAGAGGACGAAGATACTGGTATAAGGATAGGTGTCCTAGAACCGAAAATGCGAAGTTATTATGATGACACCAACCATCAGGGAGATATTATGAGTTCACGTTAAAAATAAAAATAAATAAAATAAATTGTGTTTTATTTCAGGAAAAATACCCTTATACAACACAATTTCTTACAGAGAGGTGGCTGGTGTCATTGTGTTCTAGCAGTGGGAACAATGTAGACTGATTATGACTGCACCCAAAGAGTAGAGGCTTATTTTCTCTATGGGCACCCAGATACAACCTCTAACAACTGAAAATACTGATCTTTTTACAGACTATGCCCCCCAGAACACAGTTTGTTTGCACACAGACAAAGTTAATCAAAAGAAAATAAAGTAACACTAGACAGACGAAGTAATTAGTATGCGAGAGCATTGCTCGTACGACCCTCATACATTCTACACACATAGGCGTACATAATAATAACTAGTAGGTATTTACGTCGTTTCTGTTAACTGTACACTTTTGTAAAAAAAAAATGTTTTATAAAGACCCTCTGTACAAGAGACCATAATCCCCCACACGGGGCCAGCGCACACTGGTAGACACATAGGTCACCCATATTATAGGAGTTTAAAGAACTGTGTAAAGTTCCAGACTGGACGCGTGCTGTGTCTGGTGGTTTACAGCCCGACCGTTGTTGTCGGATTTTTATGCCTATAAGATAACTTTAATAGCGCGATTCAGAATTTAGATGTTAGTTCTTTATTTGTCTCATAGATGGCGTTTTAGAATTTTTTGTACTATATTTTTGTAGTAGCTACTTTTTTGTAGTACCGCTACACACATGACTTTTAATTTTGAGTTCTAGGACATGCCACTTACGTCACGACGCAATGCACCTGCCTTTGCTAGCTTACGAGCTACAAATTGTTTGTCGGGGCCGTGACCACTGTAGTGAGTGTGGCTCAGCGACTGGGTTGTAATCCGACACGAATATCTAGTGCGTGATGGTAGAACTCACATGTCTTCGAATTTTTAGTTCGGAACATACCGGTTTCCTTACGATTTTTTGCTTCAAGTGAACATATATTTAATCTCGAGCTTCAACTTTATCTACGAGTAGTTACAGCAGAATATCAATATTTAGCATCTGTTCGGGTAGCATTAACCTCTACATCGTAATTACTGCGCATTTGGGCAATACTAATATTATTTTAGTTGCCTTACTCTCGGGATTGTAATTACTAGCAAGAATTTCACCAGATATTCGTATGGCAATTGATACCGGTAGTTTATTTACATTATAAGACACAGACACTGAAAAATTGCTAAAAATTGGCGATAAAGTCTGCATACTAGTCAAAACTGTGAAAATGCTTTATAGTTTTGAAAAGGCACGGTTGGCGCAGTGGCTGAGCAATCGACTGCTGCGCTGCGTGTCGCGGGTTCGATCCCCACACGGAACTATTTGTTTGGCCTACGATAGTTGTTCCGGGTCTGGCTGTTTGTGTATATGAGTTTAAATGTTTGTAGCCGCACCCACGATCCAGGAGAAATTCCTAGTAAGGGGCAATGTCTCAAAAAAAAATGTTTCTGGCCTGTGCCCCACAGATATGGAAGATAAATAAGGGAAAATACATGTCCAAACATAACTATCTGTTAAAGTTTTACAGAACCTCGATATAAGACCAACGATGCACTAACTCAATCAGAGGACTCCTTTAATCCAATCTCTGAAATACAAACTCGATAAGTGCTGCATTCACCACTTCAGTTACCGTCATCACAACTTCTATACCTTTTCAATAAAATACATTTTCGTCTGGCAGGATTGTGAGGTATCGGTGGAGTTTACTCTGAAAAGTTTCGCCTGTCATAGATCTATTAAGAGTGCAAACATGGTCGGAGTCTGTAATCACTATTTGAACTGATCTCGGTTGATTGGGATGAGGGCACCGGCCTCTGATTCGTAATTATTCGGTAAATTGTAATTATGTTCGAGGATTTTGTTAATTTTAAGAGCACTTTATGAGATTTCTAAAGTAATTATGTAGTTTAGAGGTTTCATTATAGTTCAAGAGAAAAATGAAACATTTTGCAAAGTTTGGTTTACATTTAATCAGGCATCTCTAGATAGTCATCAAATGCTAGAACGGGTCCAACGAAAATTTGCTCGCAACCTATATAAAAAAAAATGGGTATTTTATTTATATAGGTATCCCTATTTGTATCCGTCTCCGTTTGTCTCGCAAATGGTAGGCATCAACATGTTAGAACTGAGACGTAAGTGTGCGCTGTTGATGCACTATGAACTACAAAATAATACAATTGACGACGCGACTACTCTACCTCGCTGTTAATTCTTTGCTCCGGACCGGCTGCGGCAGTCGCGGGCCTGTACGCGCCTCCCTCTGTGCGTACCCAAACTGCTCGATATGCGCGCACAGCGCAGGCGATATCTGCTGATATGTTATGTTGTTGGCTTGCTTCACGCTTTGGTGCAAACTGTAGGTGCAGTAAGTATTAGCAAAAATAGTAACAAAAAATATACAACCGTTATTGACACAAGCCAAAGGGGTTATATACATATACGAGTACATATAGGTCCAGGCAGGTGGTGAATAATAATTTTAAAAAAAAAGTTTTTACCAAAAACTTTTAAACTTCTAAGACAAACCAAGTAATTAACATTAATCTCCTTGCATAAAATAACTGTAAACTAGTAGCACTGTTCGTATAATAACCTCGGGTAAGGGGAGCCGGTCTAACGCTTTTATAATACTCCATTAAAAAGATATCAGGGAAAAATTAAGACAAGGCGGCGTTCTCCAATGAATATATTTTTGAGAACTAGCACCGTATCTTGGCTCTGTTTGAGAGATTATAGAACCTAAGAAAACGTATTGACGGGAGATTTCAGATGTATTGGTTGAGATAATATAGTGCAATTGAAATAAAACTTTAATTAAGCATTGTAAACATAAAAGGCATGATAAATGTTTTTTACTCCAATACCTTTTTTTCTAGAATTATTACAATATTTAATTTTGAGTATGGTCACACTGATGCTGGAAATCTGGAACCTCTAGAAATTTTAGCTGTTGAGTCGAGTGTTAAAAAAACAACAGAGCGGTTTTACTGAAGCATTTGTATAGGTGCTGCTTACTGTTATCCCCGCTAACTTTTTCAACGGACAAACACAGTAGCTCTTTGCATTTTATATAAATATAAATTAAGTTAATTAAGCGCATCCCCCGAGTGGTTTGTGGGCGGTTCCGTAAAATGCCATTAATTTATTTCGACCGCTATTAAAACCTACTTTTAGGGTACCATGCAGCATGTGAAATCAATACTGTGTAACTGTGCTATTATTCGAAAACCTTTAGTTTTTATGAATAAGTGCTCCAACAAAGAATGTATTTCGTATGTATTCAAAGATATGTACGACATATATTCAAACGGAGACATCATCAATCTAGCTGTAAATGCACATATGAAGTATATAATGACCTCTTTATCAAGTCATATGGTAATCGCAGTTTATTGTCATTAGCAGTAAAATGGATAGTATCTGTAAGCAGCTTAAAACAAGCGACAAATATCAACGACCTTCCTATCTCCTATACTACTATTTTTTCTGTTTTTTTAACAGGGTTAATAATGATCTTATTATACATTTTGAGTAACATGTTACCGCAATTTTTTGTATTGCAGTAAATGATTGATTGAACAAAACAGACATCGACTGACTCACAGTGATTATTTCATTATCCAATATTACTACAGAACCAAACATCATTATACAAATGGTTACGTACTTCATTTGTCTAATCCCAGTGGCTTCAGGTGGACGCCATGAGCGTTCCTTTAATTAAACCTCGCGCAGTTCGCATTATGCCAGTTTTCCGACTCCATCCGATCAAGTCTACATTATTCTTTATTGGTTAAACTTTCTTAATTTTAAGATTCTTGTCCGGGCAAAACGAAAATGGAAAATACCCATGTATTTATTTGAATTACAGTAAGATTTAGACAAATCATTTGATCTAGTAGATAATTATTACAGACAGAAAAGAAAAACATGCAAAAAAAATTAAATGATTTGAAGGAAGGAGGAAAGAGGAAGAAGGAAATTCAAAAACAAATGAACCAGTGAACAATAAAACTATTGTATATAATACTAATAATCATTCCTGGATATTGTATTGACCAGCTACAAAAGAGCCCTGGGTTAAGCAATGTAAAAATAAAAAAATACACCTTCATTTGTTACTTAAATGGAAAACATAAACCAGCGTAATTTTTTTTTTTTATTCTCTATTGCAAAGGCCTCCCCTTCTTCCTTCCAAACCTCTCTATCCTGTGTGATATCTGGCCATGATCGCCCGGCAAACAAGATCAGATCGTCACACCACCTTCGCCGCGGTCTACCTCGACGGCGATTTCCTCCGTCAGGCGTCCAGTGAGTGACGATTTTTGCCCACTTCTCCGGGCGCATTCGTGCTACGTTACCAGCCCACTCCCACTTTAGCTTGGCTGTTTTTTCTTTACCGTAGTGTAATTTTAAAAATGTGTATAAATGAAATTTAAACTTATAATGAATGCATCAATAGCAGTGCAATTCATACATTCAACACGAATACATGAAAATATTCATACCATGTGCCACACTTTTTCTTTGACCAACAATACCTACATAACGATTTCTAACGTGATGGATATTCGATTGAGAGATGAACTAATGGGAAAAGGTTTGTGGTACAGTTGTCAGTCCTATGTTACTATATACACGCGCCGGTGACCACACGAGAAGGCCATAATTACCGATCTTTAGGGAAACACTACTGTTTTACTTATTAAATAGTACACAAACTGCAATTGGAATTTCTGGTAAAGCAGCGTCGGCTTAGCGTGACAACCTTTTTTTTTAAACACAAAATCATGAATACAATTTACTATTTTCAACCAACAACGCCCCCTATTAATTTCATTCAGGCACTAACAGATAACTGTAATTCCATAATTATATGGTACGCTGAAACAAATACAAAATTTTAACTCTTCGTTTTAAAAAAATCTGTGTTTTAACTGACTCAATAAAGCAGCAGATAAAATCAATCGTGTTAATTAATATGATAAAGAATGATCACTCCGAATGGATAGTAAAACTATTCATTTTTTGGCAGATAAACAATTTTGACAAAAAATGTAAGAACGAACTTGTTGGTGTTCACATAAACATAACACAGTTCCAAGTTTATTTTAATTTTTCTTTCAGTACTGGTTTAAACCTCAAAAATACAATTCTATGGTGCTATAAAATATACATTTTGTACTTATGTATGGTGAATAACACGTAGGTGTGAATATTGTAAAAACTTTGAAGTGGCCTATTGTTCTAAACTGCAAACATAAACAGCAACATACCTTACATTCAAAAGCTGCTCACATATCACTCACATGTCACAACAAACTTCCAAAGCGATAAACCGCACTTACTACGAACAAAAAATCCCCATCGAGAACATAGTCGTTACAGTTCCCATCGTACGGGCAGGTGGTTCCAATCAGTCGTGATGACGACGCGGTACGCTGTCTGCCATCAAATACACTCACACATAAAGGGGAAACACGAACACACTTACACCGGCCCTGTCCGAACAGACACGCTGAACGCACACATTCGCAAACACGGCCCGATTCAACCAATCGCTGTTAAGTTCTCTCCGAGTGTATGAACAGGGACGGACTTAGGCTAGTGTTAGTGGAGTGGGTACCCCCGCGTTTTTCCTGACCATCGCATCGTGCTACGTTAGAACCCTTTCCACGTTCAGGGAATTTTCCATCACATGTAAAATAAATGGGCAACGGAACGCAACGGCCCGCGCCGGCTAATGCGTGGCCTGCATGGAATTTAAATCTAAAATAACATGTTGGGTAAGGTTAAGTTTGTTTTTGGAGATTTTATGTTAGCATTGAAAATTTGTAGTGAGAACAGTTTATTGTTTTGTCTAGTTCTAAATTAAAATTCAAAATATAATATTTTGTTGTAAATGTTAGTTACAGGTCTAAACAATAAATTAAAGTTCTTTGTGTATCTAAGGTTCTTGGGTGGTTAAGAAGATTTCAAGCACAATGTATCTTTAAATAGGTATTTAGTTTGAGTAATGGTTCGATAAGCTTTTGGAAATGAAGCGTTTGCTGATATTATTGCTCGTCAATAATGTATGATCCAGTTATGAATGCTAATTTTCTTCATTGACATTATTTTTAACCGACTTCTAAAAAAGGAGGAGGTTCTCAATTCGGATGTTTGTATTTTTTTATTTTTTATTATATAATTCTTCTTTTGTTGGAAAGGGTATACTTCCCAAATGGTCCCATAGTCACCAAGTCGGGATCTGATGATGGAATCTTGGCGAAATCGAGGGAACTCTTCAAATTTTATAGGAAAACGTACAGCGTTTTTTGTATTTTTTTCTACAACAATTGAAGCATTTGCGTTCAATAAAAACCATTCTACCATCAGATCTGATGATGAATCCAAGAGACAGGCTTCGGAACTCCATAACAAGGCAATGTATCTTAGCCTTGTTTGGGCTTGTTGGAATTGTAACGGTATGCACTTTCCAGGTGTACCACAAATAAGTTAAAAAAATGTTTCTTTTTTCTTTTTTAACCGACTTCCATAAGGAAGAGTTTGTCAAATCGATTAGTATTTTTTTTGTACCTACCTATGTACACCGATTACGCTGAGATTTATGGTCCGATTTGCGTGAATCTTCTTTAGTTTGATGCGGAATTATTGCCATTTGGCCCCATAATAATTTAATATAGTTTGGCCATGTAGTTCTAATTTTATTAACATTTTTTTTTATATGTAAAATTTTTACCTATTTCTCCGTGATTACTAGACCGATTTAGATGATTTTTCATTCATTTGGTAGAGAAAGCTTGCCCGGTGGACCCATATGAATTTTATTATCTTTGCTTAGGTACTTTTTGAGTCATCCTCTTTTTTATGCATTTTGTCCTTTGTCGTATGTATGGACGATGTGCTGGTGTCTAGTTACAATGTAAAAATTATACTTGACTAGGATTAAAGTGAGATACCACAACTGAAAAGGCTAAAATAAAAACTTTAAAAAGAATAAACGACTTCCAAAAAAAACACTAAAAAGTGGGAAATAATTTTAGTTTCGGAAGTCGGTGGCAAAAAAGTAAATGAAACAAACAAGTCACCGACTGCCGAAACTAAAATTATTTGCCACTTTTTAGTGTTTTTTTTGGAAGTCGGTTATTCTTTTTTGTAAAAAAGTTTTTTAAATTGATTGCTGCTGTCTTTCTGTACAGTAAAGACGACTAGAGAACTTCAAAGAACCTAGATTAAAAGTAAAATAAACAAAACAAAAGTAGTTGGTCAATTTAAATTCAAGATACAGAGCACACTTCTCAATGCCATCCTCAAGGGCGGAAACAGGAAGCCTTTACAAATTGGTTGACTTACCATCAGCCCGAGTCATAGGCGGAAGCGGGCAACTGTGAAACACAAGGTGACTATAAGACCTGAGTGTTGGTCTGTGTATTGTGTTAAACATGCCTTTAACCAGTCTTTTTACTTAACCTAACATCATGGCTTGACGGCTGTAGCAAAATGGTACCATTTTGGCACAAATTTTTTTTTTTTTTTTCTATTTTTTGGCGAATTTTTTTCTTTAGTTTTCTCGAAAAAAAAAGGATCTGGTATAAGAATAAAAAGCACCAACCATGAGGATTTTCAAAAGGTCTAAGAATATCTCGATAACTTTTTGAGGTAGTTTAATTCAAAGTCTAATAAAAATCAAATTGAAAATAAGTGGCACCAAAATTTAATTCGCCTGTCACATACCTTTTTTTTTTTTGCGGATGGTAAATCATCAAATGACTTCTCCCGCTCTGGGCGGAGCGGGAGGGAGTGTCAGACTTGTACTGACTAAAACCCACTCATGTTCCTTCTTCGCCCTTTGTGTTCCAGGGCCGCGGTATCTCTTTAGAACAACCCGCAGCCCTGGCAGGCATCGGCCCTTTCGGACCCCTTCCGGTTTGCTGACTCTCCTTGAGGCGCGCGTGGAACACGTACGCGCCGTCGACACGCCTCTCCCTCTCACGTTCCGCCACCTCCTTCGCTAGCATGACTGCTTCGCAGAAGGAGGCGACGGCTTCCCATTCCCTCTCGCTCCGGACCATGGATTGAACCAGGGCCGGACGCGAGAGGTCACCACCGCCAATCGCCGCTACGAGGACACGGCGGTGCTCAGCCCAAGCGGGGCAGAGCTCCACGGTGTGCTCCACCGTGTCCTCCGGCCGATCCTCGCAGTGGTAACACCCGGGCGTTTCCTCCCGCCCGATTCAGTGCAGGAACCTCCCGAAACAACCGTGTCCGGTGAGGACCTGCGTCAGGCGAAAGGTGAGGGCGCCATGGCGCCTCTCTAGCCACTCCTCAAAGAGGGGACTTATCGCCACTATTGTGGCGTGCCCTGCACGTGGTTGCGACAGTCGCTGTCTTCATGTCGCCATGAGATCACGCCGGAGGTCTGTCCGCTGAGCGACAATTTGCCGCGGCAGCGGAGTTTCCCCCCGGCGTAGTGCCTCCGCGCGCCATTCGTGCAGGCGCGCGAGGACTATCGCCTCCAGATCCCATGGCGGCAATCCGGCCAAGAGGCTCGCCGCCTCTCCGGAGATCGTACGGTACCCCCGGACCAGCCTTACGGCTACCACCTTCTGGGGCGCGTTCAGGTAATGGGCGGCTCGCCGCCTCAAAGAAAGCGCCCACACCGGGGCCCCGTAAAGGGCCATGGACCGCACGACCCCCGCATAGAGCCTCCGGCAGGAGGCGTTTGGACCCCCTAGGTTGGGCAAGAGCCGCTTGAACGCAGCCCCTGCCCGTTCCAGTTTGGGGGCCAAACGTCGGAAATGCTCCACGAAGTTCCACCGGCTGTCGAGGACAAGCCCTAGGTACTTCAGCGTCGACTCGATGCCAATGGGAACCCCTCCTACCGTCAGTATGGATCCCGACGGTGGCGCATTCCGAGGCCCATGAAAGCACATGGCCTCGGACTTGTGCAATGCCACCTCGAGACCCAGTTGCCGGATTCTCTCCACGACTATCGCAACCCCACGTGTCATTAATTCGGCCGCCACCTCGTGCGACCTCCCCTGTGCCAGCACCAGCGTGTCGTCAGCGTAGCAAACTACGCTGACACCGCTAGGGAGGTCAGCGCGCAGCACCCAGTCGTAGCCGATGTTCCACAAGGGCGGCCCCAGAACCGATCCCTGTGGAACACCACACGACACTTCTCACCGATTCCATTCTTCCGTGCGACCGGGGTAGATGACGGCCCTATCCGTCTGGTAGTCCCCGACCACACGACGAAGGTAGGTCGGCACCCGATGATACTGAAGTGCCTCCCTTATGCAGCTCCAGGGCATGGTGTTGAAGGCGTTGGCGATGTCAAGAGACACCGCCAAGACGACCCCACCCCGAGACACTGCATCCCCCGTCGTGAGAGCCCTCACGCGCATGATGGCGTCCACCGTCGAGCGCCCCCTGCGGAAACCAAATTGGTGTTCCGCAAGGTCCCGCCCCATCCCCACAAGGTGCCCGGCGAGGCGGTTTGCAATAACTCTTTCAAAGAGCTTGCCCACCTCGTCGAGCAACACAATGGGCCGGTATGCGGACGGAGAGTCCGCAGGGCGCCCCGGCTTCCGGATGAGGACCAGCTTCCCCGTCTTCCAACGAAGCGGGAACTGGCCTCTCTCCAAGCATGCGCTTAAGAGCCCTTCCAGTCGGGGCCCGAGAGCCTCCGAGGCCAGGACCCAGGCTTTGCCAGGCAAGCCATCGGGTCCCGGGGCGGTATTTTTGGCTTTAAGCCTGCCTACCGCCACTCTCAGGTCTACCCCGGTCACTTCGGGAATGTCGTCATCGTCCCTCGTTGTGGTCCACTTCTGGCACCGCAAGCGGCGGAGCCATAGGCGGGGGAGGATGTTCCCCTCGCAGAGGGAACAAAGCGCTCACCACGTCCTCCACGAGCTGAGGGCGGAGACTGCGTTAGCGGGGGGGCCCAGGTGCGGAGTTTGTCCCGCACCATCTTGTAAGGGCGCCCCCACATACCTCAATCTGACGCATAATGCTCAATTTAAAAAAAATATAATCATCGGATGATAAAACTCTTTATGGTAAAAAAACATTCACTGTTATTTATCTGACCTATTCACGTTCATGACCCAAAACCACGAAAACAAAAAACATTCTTCTTCTTAGCGTCCCAATGGTAATCTAAATTGTGTCGGCCCAGAACATAGCCACTAGTTTGGCATCTGTAGCATCCATCAATTCCAGTAATGTATAAAAAGCAAGACACGATATTAAGTGCCCCATTGTTTGTGGAACAGTACCACATTCACATTCCAGGACACGAGTCAGTAATGAATCTCCACCAGGCGGTGTGATTCTGTAAGGCCTCACTTAGAACTTCGAATCTGAATCCGCTGTGAGTTTCTTGATTGGCATTCTAAAAACCCGGTTGATAAATCGAATTTACAGTAGCGCCACCACTACGGGCGTTTCAGCGAGTTGAACTGAATTAACGGGGAGATTTTGACAGATAAAGTATGAGATGACGTAAGAAGTGGCATTCTGTAAGGAATTAATTCCCCCGTCACTTCGATGCTCCCTTGGCTACAAAATCAAGGTCATTTTGAACCTTACGCGAAGTGACAGTGGATAGCGATGTGAGTTATCGTCTGAATTTTACAGAATCAACGTACTGAGCAGGTCCTTGCTGCGACCAACCTGGGTTCGAAATCTATTTAAAGATTTCCAGTTCAGCCATGACAACTCATGCCCAGGTGGGAGACTACCAGAAGGTGGAACGAATGAAAGCCACCCAACTTGACTTATAGTGGATTAGTTTTTTTTTTTTTTAATTATTAAAATAAATTTAAAAAAATTGTGGCCCTATTAATAATAATAATAATATCCAGGATGTCGACAGATGCAGGGGAACAGCGAACCGATAAGGATTGAGCGTGGTATATTCCAGGGTGATAGTCTGAGTCCATTGTGGTTTTGTCTAGCCTTGAACCCTCTTAGCACACTGCTGGAGGGTTCAGGTCTAGGCTATCGGTTGAGGAGAGGTGGTCAGGTCATATCTCACCTTCTTTACATGGATGATCTGAAAATCTTTGCCCCCAACAATTTGCAACTGATGAAGCTACTGAAGGTAACTGAAACTTTCAGTAGCGCCATCAGGATGGAATTTGGTGTGGACAAATGTGCAGTCATGCATGTGAAGCGGGGGGAGATTACGGAATCCGTGGGAACTCAACTCTTGGATTCCGTACACCTTAGATCCCTCTCCTCAACAGAAACCTACAAGTATTTGGGTATGTCGGAAGCATTAGGCATCAATACTGCTGACATGAAACAATCGTTGAGGGAACGTTTCTTTGGCCGCCTGAATAAGGTGCTAAGCAGTCTTCTGTCAGGCGGAAACAAGGTGCGCGCCTTCAACGGTTGGGTCATGCCGGTTTTGATGTATTCTTTTGGCATACTCAAATGGACTCAGACAGAACTTGATGCCCTTGATAGGAAGGTCCACGTACTGCTGACCGCAAATCGGATGCATCACCCACGGTCGTCGGTGATGAGACTGTATATCCCGCGGAAGTGTGGGGGTCGTGGCTTCTTAAATGCTAAGACCCTGCACAACCGTGAGGTATGCAGTCCCAGGGAATACTTTCTAGAAACCGACGTGGGGATGCACCGAGATGTGGTCTCAGTCGACAAGGGACTTACCCCGCTCTTCTTGGCTAACGAGAACTGGCGCAAGCCTGTAGTATTAGACACTAATGACCGCAGGGAGGTATGGCAGAGCAAGGAGCTTCACGGACGCTTTTACCGAGCCTTACATGGGCCCGATGTAGAATTATTAGCGTCCGTATCCTGGCTGCGTTTCGGTGACCTCTTCGGGGAAACTGAGGGTTTTGTCTGTGCAACAATGGACGAAGTTATGCTGACGAATAACTACCGGAAACACATTGTAAAGGATGGCACGGTTGACATATGTCAGGCATGCCACCGTCCGGGAGAAACGATCCGACACATTATTTCTGGGTGTTCTCGTTTGGCTAACGGAGAGTACTTGCATAGACACAACCTTGTTGCCAGGATTATCCACCAGCAACTTGCTTTGAAATACAAACTTGTGGAATCGGAAGTGCCATACTATAAGTATGCGCCCGACCCAGTTCTCGATACTGGTAAATCACGTTGTATTGGGATCGACCTATCATCACTGACAGGACTATTGTTGCCATTAAGCCTGACATTGTGTTGATAGATCGATTGGAGCGTCGCGCAATGATTGTTGATATAACGGTCCCGCATGACGAGAACCTCGTGAAAGCAGAGAAAGATAAACAATTCAAGTATCTAGATCTGGCTCGCGAGGTTGTCGACATGCGGGACGTGGGTGCAGCAGTCATTGTGCCGATAGTCGTGTCGGCCAATGGCTTAATTGCTAAAAGCCTCGACCAACATTTGAGTAGGCTTTCACTTGGTAGCTGGATCAAGGGCTTGATTCAGAAAGCAGTACTTCTGGAAACGGCGCGTATTGTTAGGAGGTTCTTCTCTCAAGAACCCTGACCACCGGTAGCCCGGACCCTGTTCCCGATGCCGGTGGGCTGCTATTTTTTATATTTTTAAATGTTTTTTTTTATATTACTTTTGTAAAAATATTTAAAAATGTAATTAATATGTATGAAAATGAATAAAGGATATAATGATAATAATGTTTTTTTATATTTTTAAATGTTTTTTTTTACCTTTTTTGTTTTTTAAGAAATATTTAAAAATATATAAAATAATATGTTAAATGAATAAAGGAGATAATAATAATAAACATTTATTTCAGACTATGTCCATATTTTGTTAGTAACAATGTTCTTAAATTGAAACAAGTTATGTAGTTTACTACATAAAAAAATTAGAAACATCCTACCATTTTACACCTCGATTCTCAGAATGGAAAAGTAAAATTTGCCGAGGGGATATTCACCCATACAGTGTTTTGTGGTTGCTTTTGTTTTGCAGTTATTATTTATCAAAACTTTTGTTTCACCATCTGTTTCATCGCTATCGTTCATGACTTAAAATGTCAAAGCATCCTGACAATCTCTTTGACCTTGACTGATTTTTAAGACCTGAATCCTCCTGCGTATTACTGTAGTTTTACGTAATAAATAATATGGTGCAAGTTTTGACGTAAATGGATGGATCGGTGGATGTAAAACATTTTATCATTTTGCCATGGACCAAGTCGCAGGCAGAAGCTATCACTAAACAAAAATGTACAGCAGATAGATAAACCAACTTCACAACAAAAAATCAAACACCTTTTTTTCTTTTTTTTGCGGATGGGAAATCATCAAATGACTTCTCCCGCTCTGGGCGGAGCGGGAGGCAGTGTCAGACTTGACTGACTAAAACCCACCCATGTTCCTTCTTAGCCCTTTGTGTTTCAGGGCCGCGGTATCTCTTTCGAACAACCCGCAGCCCAAAAAAAAACAAACAAACATCAAACACCTGACAATCACTTTCACAACGTTTTTGAAATATCACCAACGACTTACAGCAAGATTGACGAAACCTTTTTTGTAGATACTGCTTTGATTTTCATGTCATCGTAAAATCGGTGATTGAATATAACTTTATATAAAACCTCTGGTCGAATTGTTATCAAAGTAATTTCATTTCAAATAAACGAGGAAAAATATCAAGATGACCTTCAATGCCAGTTACCTTTGGGCTTTGATTTAAGGGTCCATTATTTAGAAACTAAGTCGTCAAAGTAATACCTCAATTCTTTTAACACTCAAAGCCTCAAAGAGCGGGTGGCTGAATAGAGGCAATTTGTGAAAGGTTCCTATGACTACAACGTAGGTACACAAAATTACATTAAGCGACTTTTCCAAAGAAGCCCTTTATTACAGGGACGAGAGCCCCACACAAACCGATTCGGAAAACTTTAAATTGTGTTTGTGCGTGATCAGAAAAGTATATAAAGTGTAGAGGACCAACTTCTACATTCAGGAAAAAACAAATATTGGGAATTAGAATAATACATGGGCATTGATTTTCTTACATTTTTAAAACGTAACATCTTTCAGTCGCTCTGCCTTTGTGTTTCCATTTTTAATTTGAAGACAAAATAGGTTCACTTCCAAAGATTACCGCGTCGACAAACCGCAGCAGCCATTGCGGTTACTGCAGTTTGCTACTGCGGTTTGTTGGAAACCAGTAAAACCAGAAAAGGTTGTTGAAACCAGTAATCACCTTATCGATTACTGGTTTTGGTACTTTCATCAATGTTGTTTTTATCATCATCTGCAAAGTCTTTTTTCAATTACTACTATGGATGCACCTAAATACCAGTATTTTACATTTAGCGACTGCCTGTCTGACCACAACCCAGTAAGGGTACCGGTACCAGGGTACTGTTGGGAATCGCACCCAACAAACACGCAGTCGGCACGCGCAAGGGACGTGACTGACCTACGCGTCATCGTCAACGTCATCGGCGAACGAGGGGAGCTGGGGAGCGGAGAGCCGGCCAGCCTACGTACACTCGCTTCCTCGGACAACACCGCAACGGACGACCCTCTCAAACGCCTTCTAAATTACTTCATGTTTGTCCGGGACAGTTGTAATATTGTAAATTAATCGGCAATATACCAAGCCTATACCTATTTATACAGTCCACTATTATTTCTACCAACGAGTTATTAAACAGGTACCAATCGTATTACCCAGGTAATACGATTAGTACCCCTTGGTAAGACTGGTTGTCAGACTGTCGGACTTCTGACTACCTACTCAGAAAATCGATTGTCGAAGATCTAGAAATGACGGCCGGGATCAACGGCTGTCATTTCTAGATCCGAGGCACGGAAGAATCTCGGTAAGTATGTAATGATAGTCACCCATCCACGGACCAACCTAGTCAAGCACTGCTTAACCTTGGAGATCGACCCGTGATGCTGTTATTATTTAGCCACAAGCTCCTCCCCTTACCCACTGAATAGTCTGGTCGAAAATTAAATCTAATAAGTAGATAAATAAATAGAAATAAGGAAAATCATTCTGTTATTTTTGCCCTGAAAACCTATGAAATGATCTCCACAAGTACCACCCTCCGGAAGTCGTAGAAGTTTATTTATTATTTGTCATAGAAACACAGATACCATAGATATTACTTAAATTGATTTGATTTCATAAAAATACTTCTAACGCAGAGTAAATTGCGTTAAATGTTTTGTGTATTTAAGTGTAAGGAGTTAAGACAATTGTTGTGCCTAGTGATCAAGCCCGGAGATTACTGTCGGGTTGTTTCGTATTTCCCAATGTTCGTAGAATTTGCGTGTCATCAGGTATGATGCGTAGTGCGTTGTAGACACGGTTTTTAGGGTTCCGTACCCAAAGGGTCAAACGGGACCCTATTACTGAGACTTCGCTGTCCGTCTGTCACCAGGCTGTATCTCATGAACCGTGATAGTAAGCCATTTGAAATTTCTACAGATTATGTATTTCTGTTGATGCTATAACAACAAATACTAAAAACAGAATAAAATAAATATTTAAGGGGCTCCCATACAAAAAAAGTGATTTTTTGCTCGTTTTATAAATAATGGTACGGAACAAACCCTTCGTGCGCGAGTCCAACTCACACTTGGCCGGGTTTTTTTTAATTCGCTTGAACAAAGATGTCGGTTATAGTGGTATGGACATGTGATGCGGAGGAATGGGGAATATGCAGAGAGGAAAATGTTGACTAAGAATGTATGTGAGTATAAGAGTAGAGGAAGACCAAATAAAAGATGAACGGACTGTGTGAAGGATGATATGGCAAGAAAGGAGGTGTCTCATGAGTCGACGAGTAATAGAGAAGTATGGAAGAAGAAGACATGCTGCGCCGACCACAAATAAACTGGGATAAGGGAGAATGATGAAAGTTCAACTTGTTTCTTTTACCACAACAAACTCTATTTACCTTCTTGTGTATGTACACATCCCTACAGTCAAGAAAAAAGTTTTAAAAACAATTGCAATAACTCAGCGTTGCCTTCTAAATAAAACCTTCGCAGGGAAGACAGATAGATAATGTGATAAGGTGATAGAGATTCTCTTGATTGAGTCGCTAAATAAACAACAGCACCGCCTTAGATATAAATGTTAGAGAAAAGAGAACTTTAATAAAATTATTTTCATTAATTCAGGTTTTCGCCGATCAATAGGTATTTGCTTAAGTCGTCTTTATGAAATATACCTTTAATGGAGGCGATTATGTTCTTCTCATTTGTTTGATAATATTTTGGGCACGTGTAAAAGTTTTGGAGAAATTTTTGCGAACGCGATGTTTATCAAAATAATTGCCTAGTATTATTTTTTTCAGTGTTATTTTCGTAACTGTGTTATATAAACCGTATAAATACCTACTTGATCTTATGTCATTTTTTACGTATCTATGGCGCGTGGCGTGAAAAATAACTTTCTTTACACCAAAAAAAACGTTTTTCCAAAAAAAAAATAACCGACTTCCAAAAAAAAACACTTAAAAGTGGAAAATAATTTTAGTTTCGGCAGTCGATGACTTGTTTGTTTCATTTACTTTTTTGCCACCGACTTCATAAACTATAATTATTTTCCACTTTAAGTGTTTTTTTTGGAAGTCGGTTATTTTTTTTTGTAAAAACGTTTTTATTTTAGCCTTTTCAGTTGTGGTATCTCACTTAAATCCTATTCAAGTATCATTTTTACATTGTAACTAGACACCAGCACATCGTCCATTCATACGACAAAGGACAAAATGCATAATAAAGAGGATGACTCAAAAAGTACCTAAGCAAAGATAATAAAATTCATATGGGCCCACCGGGCAAGCTTTCTCTACCAAATGAATGAAGAATCATCTAAATCGGTCTAGTAATCACGGAGAAATAGGTGTACATATGAAAAATGTACATATAAAATAACATAAAATGTTAATAAAATTAAAACTACATGGCCAAACTATAATAAATGTTTATGGGACCAAATGGCAAGTATTTCGCATCAAACTAAAGAAGAATCACACAAATCGGATCATAAATCTCAGCGTAATCGGTGTACATACATACAAAAATACTAATCGAATTGATAACCTCCTCTTCATAGAAGTAGGTTAAAAACGACCAGTAAGGAAGTCCGAGAGCGAAATGTCTTTATCAAAGTTATTTCGATATTGCTTAGAAAGTAATAGTTTTTTGGTTCAAGACATAATATTTGGAACAGATTGTGGCGTACATGATTTGAATAGGAATCGAGGTATAGATGGAGAATTCCACAGAATATATTATATTCCGAGAAATACAGAATGGAGAAACCATTTTCGAGTATACCAGAATGATTATCGAAACCTTCAATTATATACTCATAAATACTCAACTAGAATTGGAGAAAACGGTCAATGCAGAAAGAATTTTTAGTGCCGCTGAAAAATTTTCTTTGACAAAGGTACTATATCAATATTTTAGAGAATGATATGAATGAATGATAAGAACACTGAGGATATGAACTACTTTTTTTCATAACTATTTTTTTTGTTACTATCCGACTTCTAAATAGGTGGCCTTGATAGTATTTCAGCAATAAAACTCTCGGTGTTCATTATTCGCGGCGGAAACAACTATAGTACATTGTTACCCTAGGGGTGAAAGCAACTTATTTAGGCCCGAGACGGGGTTTGGCGCCCGAACGAAGTAAGGGCGCCAATAGTTCGAGGGACTAAATAAGTCTTTAACCCGAGGTAGACACTGTACTTTTCATTACGAATAGTACAAGAAAAGTAAAAATAAAAACATGAATTAGCTAAAGAAAAAATGAGTAAAACCGTTTGCCGCTTTCCCGCCTGTTTTGTTTTTTTTTTCTGTGGCTATTCAGCCTTTATTTTTCATTTATATCATTGAAAAAATAGTAAATATTTTGCCCAAATCAATGTTGTTTAAAAAAAAAACTGTTGAAACTAAATTATAATAAAGTGATTTAAAAATATATATCCTTTAATCAATACTTAATTTAAGTTATTTAAATTTTACATCGTGGCTGCATAGAAAGTTGGAACATGGTTCAATAAAAATGTGAAAATAGAACTAGTTTTTTTTTTTATAATTTGACATCTGTCAGTTGAAAGCGATTCTCCCTAGGGCTGAAAAGTATTACTTTCAACCCGCTCTTCAGGCAACTTCAGATCTACTTTCAGAGTATGAGTAATGAAAAATTCGTTTAACCACTGCCCTAGTCGCCGCGACTGCCGCTCGACGCCGTGGCTTGCGCCGTACTGATTCATGTGTTTGTTTCACTCGCCGGCCGTGCCGCCAGTCGCCCGCGCCGTTCGCTCGGTACATTTCGCCAGTCGCTTCGCCGTTCGCTGCTCCGCGTGGCTTGATAAGTACATTTCTATGCGTTTGTTTCAGTCGCTAGACGCCTCGCCGTCCGCACCGCGCGAATAATCGCTATGACGAATGTGCCGTGGCCAGGCTGTTACAATTCCAACAAGCCCAAACACAGCTAAGATACATTGTCTTATTATGGAGTTCCGTTGCCTGTCTCTTGGATTCATCATCAGATCTGATAGTAGAATGGTTCTTATTGAACGCAAATGCTTCACTTGTTGTAGAAAATACCAAAATCACTGTACGTTTTTCTATAAAATTTGCAGAGTTCCTTCGATTTCACCAAGATTCCATCATCAGATCCCAATTTGGTGACTATGGGACCATTTGGAATTTTCCAAATCGGTTGGCTAGCGACGGCGATATGCGCGAACAAACATAAAAAAAAATACAAACATCCGAATTGAGACGCTCCTCCTTTTTTAGAAGTCAGTTAAAAAACAACAACAATAATTGTGTTTACCTATTCCTTTTTTCATCTGCTTTTGGGGGTTTAACCAGCAAGTACCTCGTATTACTGGTTTCTTAAAGAAAAACGAGTTAACCAGTACAAATCTTTAGCTACATGCATTTTGTGTTCAACATTAGCTGTTAATCGACTGTCATTTATCAAGAACACTTCAGCAGTAAGCAAATAGCGTAAGCAGCAATGACATGTCATAGATTTAAGTTGCACATACATTAAACTTGAAGACTTACAACGATACTAACAACCGAATTGAATATCAATAAGACTGTTGTACAGTCTTAAATTGTACACATTTTGCTGACGCGGTGCCTCGCACCATACGTGCGTCATTTCATTACTATAAAACTACATAACTTACATAAAATCACTGAGATCAATTACCGCAACGCGGTGACTAACATTAGAGAACCGAATCGCCAAACAGTACTACTTTTGTAACGTTTTAACATAATAAACATAGTGGGAAACAAGTGATCTTTTCTCTGCGTACTCCAACCAACAACTCTGCAAGTGCACACAGTACAACTGTAAAGTTGAGGATATAATCTATACTAATACTAGCTTCTGCCCACGGCTTTGCCCGCGTGGTGTTCGGCAATTGCCCACGTATGCGTTATCCCCGCATAATAATGTCGAAAATAGTCATTTAAATGTTATAGATAATAGTTTTTGCCCGCGGCTTTACTCGCGCGTAAGTGTAAGTAAAGGAGCTGTGTAAAAGTCAGCCAGAGAATTTATTCTGGTTAGAAAAAAGTATATTACGGAGTTTTCTTAGATTGTTAGTGACCAAAATAGGTTAAACCCGAATTTATTTCATTCATGTCTTCCGAGCTACGATGCCGTAGCTCAAATGCCCCGTCATCCATCGGCGCCTTTCGATAGAGTTAATGGTGTAAATGAGCTTGCTTATATATTTTTTAAATTAAAAAAAATCCTCAGATTAACCAAAACTATTTAACTCCTACTACTAAATTATCCTAGTACCTCTTTATAATAACGCATGCGGTGTTTCCTTTCGGGGCTAAAATTACTTAATAACACATGTCAGAAACAGTTCTTACTTAAATCAATGCCAGCCATAGCCGACATCACTACATATAGTATATAAAACAAAGTCGCTTTCGCTGTCCCTATGTCCCTATGTATGCTTAAATCTTTAAAACTACGTAACGGATTTTGATGCGTTTTTTTTAATAGATAGAGTGCTTAAAGAGGAAGGTTTATATGTATAATAACATCCATTGAATATGGGAGAAATACTGTTATTTTTTTTTTGTAAAACATGAGTATACATCAAATAATATGTGCAAGGTCTTAAAATAACAGGTAGATCTGCATGTTCTGCCACTTATGGCGTACAATTTTTTTCTTTTTTGTTTTAGATTAAACCATAAAAAAGAATAGAAAAACTTGAGTCTACACACCAAACTTTGAAGTTAATAAAAAAAAAATACTACTGTTTACTGTTTACTGCTGTGTACTGTTTTACTGTTTTGAGGTTTCTAATGTGATGTCGTAAATAATTACATTTTTTCCGCTTACATTGCAAACGCAGGCTGAACCCTACCAGATTTATCAAAATAATGTACTAAGTATTGTACACATTGAAAAGGTCTACAGAAAACTCCGCGATGGTATATGTCTATCTCTTATGGATATCCCACAATAACATTTTTTTGTCATTTACTTTTTACGACAAATAATGGATAATTTTCGAAGCGATTTTAACCAATACAGCATTAATCCTTATCCAATTAAATACCTTAAATACATTGTTGATTTAATATAGATCTATATGGCTATTTACAGCATATGATTTAAATGAATATTTTCGAAGATATTACAGATTCAAAAATTGCGGGACGTAGCGTTTGCGACGGTACCGGCCGGCCGGGCCGGGGCGGGATGTTTGTATTGTCTAATGACAAGAAAGCTGTGAACGTTGTATATAAAGACATTCTGTAATATATTAATTGTTGTAAAAATAAAATAAATAGGTAAAAATGTAAAAAGTAAATAAGTAAAAATGTAGTGCTAGAATTTAGATATTCCAAAGATAGCAGGAAATCTTCATGGTATAGGGAAAAGGGAATTGTTTTACTCCAAATTTAACGCGTGCGGGCCACGGGCAGTAATGAATAAATCAAAACTACTGGATCGATTTTAATCATTTTTTCAGTGAGTGACATAGGCTATATATTTTATACCCGTGCGAAGCCTGAGCGGGCCGTTATGTTTTTATATACAACGTTCACAGTTTTTCTGTAGTGTATTTAGTATCAGCATTGCATCCGTGCGAAGCCAGGGCGGGTCGCTAGTATGGAATATAATGAGGTCAAAATGAAAATCCATTATGGCACCGAAGAAGATTCTCATTTTGCTATCAGCGACCTCTTTATTCACGAAAACGACACCCATGAAGGAAAAATAGAAAATATTCCTCGGCGACCGATTTCCAAACAATCGTTCATCCCTGTCGTAGTGGATACCTACTCTTCACAAAAAACACACCCTCCAAATTTCATGTCTCTAGGACCAGCGATTTGGCTATGTGTTGATATCTAAGTCAGTCAGTCAGTCAGAACTTTGAATTTTATATATACAGGGTGTAACGGAAAGGGTATATACATACTTAAGGGTGTGCTACATACCCTTAAGTATGGAGAAACATCGTAATAGCGAAAATATCAGCTGCCCCATACATTTGGGTCGAATAGGTATTGAAATTATGTATGGGGCGATATTTTTCATATTCATATTCTTTTTTCGCTATAACGATATTTTTGTTTGTGTAATAGGCTACATTAAAAAGAAATCTGTTGGTCAATTTTTGTACATTACAGGAGCCAAGCCGCGAGCAAAAATTAGTTAAGAATAAACTCATGCCGTTTTTCCATGGGGTGAAGCAGAAACATTAGAACGCCACCAGCTATGAACCTCCCACACTCCTCTTACTTTATCCTCGTCCAGTCTGAGTATTAAACCTGTATCGATTGAAACTGAATCGCATTAAACCTTTTACATAACTTGCATAAAAAACGAAATCCAAACATAACGAATCCCCAATCAGCAAATCCCATTTGAAGACAAAACCCTTTACTTATGTCCACATATTTTATAGAGAAACAATACGAAGGGGCAGATGTTAGCTTATTTACATATGCCCGGGAATCTGTTGCGGCCGAGGATCGGCACTCACGATAAAAACGAATAAGGGACCAAACCTTTCCGATACTTAAATCACGAAGATGGACCGAATTACGTAGCATTTTATATTGAAATAGGATATGAAAGTCACTGACATCAGTGAAAGAAAACGTCGTCGTGAGAAAACATGGAATTAAAATAATGTAGGTCTGAAATCGCCAACCCGTCTTGAGCAAGCGTCAATCAATGCTCGTGCCTTCTCTGTATAAGAAAGCCTTTGCCCAGCTTTGGGACAGTAAAAGGCTGATATTATTTTATAATTATATACCTTGCCATCCTTACCTTTCTTGTTCATTTCGAGTTGTGAGTGGCAGTGCTAGTGGTACGGAGCGTAAAAAACAAACAAGAGAGAGGGTAGTCCGATTTGTCTGCTTATAAAATCCCCGCCCGTAATAACTTCAGTTTATCCATGATCATGGCGTTTGTAACAGCGGCGAAATAACTCAAAACAAACAGTTTATATGTATGGAAAATATCCCGTTCCAAGTGTTATTAATACATGCACAACTATTCCATATTTCAACATGTAAGCATATTATAACAGTACTTAAGTCGTATTTTAGAATTTGTATTGAGCTTTCTTGCAACTTGTAAAGAAATATTGGTGTTTTGCTTAACTGGCTAGTTCCTTCTGAGCATTACGTCCTTAGTTCGATTCCTAAATCGGGAAAAGTGTTATTGGGTTTTTCCATAAGTAATTTTTCAGAAGCAGCCACGAAGTCTGTATATGTGCCCGGTTGACGACAATAGGCACACCCCCTATCATTTTGGATATTACGGGTGAAATTTTGGGTGTAGATAGATCTCTTCCTTAATTGCATGAAACAGGAGTGATGTCATAGCTGTATTTCAAATCTAATAATTAATTATTTTGTGAACACAATAATACTCTAAAAACCATAGCTATACCAACAAATCTATCATTTCTCTGTTGTTGTAATAGATAGTAACAAAATACCTCTTAATTCTATTTAAAGAAGAGTCCTCATTCACTCGCCAAAATCTATTTATACTCTGAAAGCCAATATAAAAATGATTGGCGTAATTAGCTGCCTTCAAAAAGCTTTTACGTCGAAGTACTTACGGTGGAAACTTGCGGCGATGTTCTCAGCTTGTCATATTTTACAGGATGAAGACGAGAGCGCGCACCTCGAGAAGTAAGTTTGGTAATTTATTTCAGCTAGCACCAATAATACTCTTGTTACAACTACCTTCTTTATAGGCTAGTTTACTACAATTTAGACCTGTTTGCATTGCAAATATGGCCAGGAATAGCATTAACATAGACTAGCAATAATATACAAGAGTCGGTTCTCAAAATAACAAAAAAAAAAAACCCTATTGATTACACATAGTGGAACACAGTGTTAAAGACACTGTGTTCCACTGCAGGCAAGTCAACATCGGATGTAAACAGATAAAAAGTTTTTACTTGTAAAGAAGCCCATTCCACTCCAACTGACAGTAAAGATAGTAGCGGTCTGTTTTCTCTTTACTAATCTATGAGCGGCGTCGCAGTTGTCTATTCGTATTTTGTCATACATTCTCTCCTGCTGGGAGAAAATATTATAAAAAGCCAAAAACAATCCCGAAACATATTAGGTATTGTGGCAGTATTTTATCACAACGGCTGCTAAGTACCGGAATCTGATTCGACCGAGCCCGGCGGATAAGTGCGGGCGTTTCTTTTGTAAACAGTGAGCGATAACCTTGACTAGAGGGGTGTAGGGACGTAGCTGATAGAAGATACTCGTGCTGATAAATCAACCATTAATGTTGAAAAGAAAAATAAAATCTAATTTTTTTTTGCAATGTTCCCATTTCATTTAAATGCTTTGCAAAGTGGTAACTGAGAAGAATAAACAATGGTGGAATAAATAATTCCAGAAACTTATAAATTAAGTAAGCACAAACAGGTGAATTCGCGAGTATAGCTATCATCATCAGCCCGACTTTATCCACGGTTGTGTATGAGCCTCTCTGTTCGGTCTGGCCGGTCTTATCCAGGTTTGACCCTCGATGGTAGGTAACAATGTCATAGCTAGATATAATAGGTATAAAACCAATAAAATCATACTGCCCTAGATAGTTGCATAAAGCACTTGCCCCCTTGCCCCCTTTCCGGCCTTCAGGAAGTTTCTCTACAAACAGTCACGTAGTTTTCGCCAAGAGCGAGCATTTCTTTCCATTGCTTGCGTTGCGTCAAGTAGTTCGACTGTTCCTTCGATAAGAGCGGGTTCAGACGAAACCGGTGACTACAATTCCGTTCTCTACGGGTATTGCAATTGGGTCCCCTAGTCGAAGGTGTTCAACTCTACTTTCGGTAACATTGGGTAGTGTTTAGAAGTCTTTATTATTTTCATGCCTGGTTGACGAACCTTTTCTAAATAAAATAAATCAAAGCAAGAACAACATGAATATAGTAAGATAAACTGCAATTCCATAAATACTCTTAAATAACGTTTAATTACGTACTATCTTTTGTTTTCAAGTTTCATTAATTCAAGATATCGCCTTATAACACTAGAAAACGACGTTTGATAATGATACTTTGATATTTAGTGAGGCCACCAGGTTACCAGGTTTAGTAACTTTGGCTAAGCATAAACATTACCAAGCCAATAATATCTCCTTCCTTCGTCATTAAAATAACACAGTGTTTATCACAGTTGTTATCTGAACCCACACTCATATTCCTCCACCGTTTTTCAATTTAATAACAAGATTCTCATCATTTTGACGGTCGAGAGCCGTTTCTTATAGCTCACTTTAATTGTTTGCCGACGCTCGCTCCGGGCGATATTGCATTTCTACTGGAAGTACTTCTGATGGAATATTAATCCTTTCTGATAGAACTCGAACCGGCTTCAGATCATTGTTCTGGGGAAGAGAAAGACGGAAGTATTCCCAGATAGTGCTGTCTTCTTCTGGTAAGGGATGATAAGTGTGATGTTTTAGGAAGTTAGGGCGGTTTGGTTAGCACGGATTTTCTTGTTACCGCGTAAGTTATGGAGGGTTACTTCAGCTGAGCGGATAACTTAAGGTACAATTGTGGTGATTCCTACAGATATTTTGACGATAACGATAAGGATTTGTGGTGAAAAATTGCTGTGAAGCAGGGTTTTTTATGTAGCGAAGGCTTGAATAATATTTTTTTAAAGAATCACGGGCGTTTGGCTTTAGGTTCTGCAGGTTTCAAACAATAGTTAGTATTTTTTTTCTGTTTAGGTGCCTAGACAATATGTCCATCAGAATCTAACAATGCTCACGATGATAGAAAAGTTAAATCAAATTGTTATCGAAAAGGTTATCTAAAAACGATTGCCACTTGTGTAGGCTCTGGTTGTGATTCAAATTACTATTAATCTTTGCAACATCACCACGCTGGGTAAAAGCCTCTCTCGATTTCGAATCAACAATATCAAAAGACTGCCTCATATGTCTTGTGGTCACGAGTGGTACTACTGAGCAGGTGTTTTCTGTTCAAATAAATTCTCAGTAGCATACCAAAGTCAGGATTTGTGCCCATTGATAGGCTCGCCCTGCACGGAACTTACTTAAATATGAGTCTGCTTTTATAGGTTTTTATACTTCTACCAAACCTGAGAGCAAGAGAGAGCGCCTGTAAATTAAAAACGTTATGTTGTTTCTTTTCAATGTCTATTACAGACAGTCGTCAGTATCATGGCTATCATTGCAAGTTATAATAGACTAATGTATAGTGCCATTTTCGTAATCGTGACACACACGGCTCTAGAAGCCATACTATTGTACTGCCGCACTATTACCGGGTAATGTGCGTGCACAGCTGTGCCCGGCCCCTTAACTGTTCGTTCATAATTACCTTTGTGTTGTGCTTCGGACTCTGATGGGCTATAGGTATAACATCGTACAAGCTCTCGTAATGGAACGTGCGTGGTACTAAATAGTTATGATTTTCGAAGATAGGCACAATTAGACGTGATACTATGGTTTATGCTATGTTATGGATTTTTTAATCTGAAACATCTTGTAAAAATCTAGACAGCTTTTGCGGTTCGTATGCCACTGAGTTACAATTTCAAGCTTGCAGTACAGTTCAGCATAACCCAACACCTATATGATCAGAATGACGAGAAAAATACGGTCAATTTAAATTTCGAACCTAGGAATCTTTGACGTACAGGCCGCCTACAATAAAAGGCCTGCTGAAAACTACGCACAAGGCACAGGAATACCAATATTTTTATGGCACATTGAGAGCAAATAGAGAGTACCTATGATAAAATCTTGCGTGATTTTCTCTCCCAATATGCTTTATTTTCGTTTTCCTTCGCCAAAAAAAGCTAAACATGGAATAATACTTTTACGAAATGTATTAGCATCGATTGGAACCCTTTACCACTTGATGGCACGCAAATTGAGTTCGGGGAACGATTCATTGTTGAAGCAATGGGTAAGAAATCGCCCATCTCACCGCAATTATGATTTGGATATAAACATTTACTGCTAAGAGGCTTTTACGTCTTTTCTTTGTGTTGAAAAAATGGGTTTCCTTGCGTTACGTGTGGTAATACGAAAAGTAAGTGCAAAATAGCATTGCATTATCATAAATCAGAATGCTTAGCATAATTGTCGACAAGGTTGGCTTTGTGGCTGAGCGATTGGCTACTACGCTGCGTCGTGGGTTCGATTCCCGCATGGATCAAAATATTTGTATGGCGTGCAGTTACTTGATCCAGGTCTGGTTGTTTGTGTGAGTTTAAATGTTTGTAAATGCACCAACAATACAGGAGAAATACCTAGCGTGGGGCAACATTTTTAATTACATTAAATATGCATGCGGCAATTTCGTTTGCTTTTTACTCTGTTTACTGAACTTATAATAAATCCCACTTTGCGTATTTCTTTCATTATAAAACTCTTTGACCTAAATAATACCGCATACGTGAATCTTGTCTGCTTTCACGGTGGGCTGCCGTCATTTTACTACCAGTGTAGCGGATGCGTCAATCGTGGAGCATACACGATGCTCCACGATTCCGTGCGTTCCCGTGCGGAACCAACCAACCGTGCGATTCCGACAAAAAAGAATTGAAAATCGCGCTTTTGTTTGCAGGATCAAATTTGTTTTTAAAGAGGTTTTAGCAACTTTAGGGACAATGTCGAGGTTGAAATGTGTTTTAAGGCCCTAACATACGCCAATGACCTTGAGTGTTAATAAACATGATTCCCCCATAAGAGTGTTTTTTTTTTTTTCATTTTTATAGACCTTGTAACGTTGTGCCTAACGATATTGCTTTGTATGAAGCCACTGTACCTCATCATGACTTCTATAGACGCCTATACAATTTAATCAGCTGTTTATCTTTTATACGAGTAGCTTTATTGGCTGTTATTTTATAGAAAACCCAATTACAACTGCTAAATTCATCGTCAGTCATGTTCGTGAACGGGCGCTGTCAGTTGTGACTGGTCATCTCTTAGCTGCCACGGTTTATTTTAATTATTTTATTTTTAATTACTGATTTAATCTTTTACTCTGGACGCTCTTATCTTGCCTGTATTTCTACATTGTTCTCACATATTTGTAATTCCTAACATGAATGATGTAACCAAGATTTTGTAACACATTTTGATTTAAAATAGTGTCCATGGAGTTTCTTGCCCGTTCTTCTCCATAGAGATCTACGCTACGGAATGGGCAACTACAGTACTTTCATAAGTTGTTATGCCTTGTGACTGGGACTGTAGCTTCGCGTTTTATTTTGTTTTTGACTTTCAAAAGTGCCTGTAATGGTCTTATTGAAATAAATGCTTTGACTTGACTTGACTTGACTAAAAACAGAGATTTGAATGAGATGTTAATTTAGTTGCAAGAATTATCAGTCATCACTATCATTCTGCTGCGCGTATTCAAATTTACCGAGGGTTCGGCGCAGCATCTCTTATTCTATTCTTCTCTATTACTCATTCTCTCCCTAGTCACCTATTGCATATCTGTATCATTTAATATCAATGCCACAAGTACCTATAAACAAATAAGAATATCTTCTTCAAAATCTACTGATCCTATGAAGACAAATAAGCCTGAACAAGACGTACCGATAAAATATGTCGATATCCAGAAACATGCTATGAATGTCGACGTGACGTGCTGACAAGATATTTGTCACTTCCTCGTATCGCAATATCCGGCCTTCCGCCTTCCTTTGAATACGTTTGAGGTGTTTTAAATGCCGTGAATATCATATTTAGGTGATAGAAACCGAAAAGATATTTGGTATTCATTGTTTTAAGATAGCTGTAGCATCGTTTACTAGGAACTTAGGAGATTTCAAAACGTTAAATTTATCGGTATAACATGAGTTAAAATAAAATTAACATAGCCATACCCATGCTTTTGATTTAAAAAGAAAAACCGCTGGATATTGCTCATGTGACATTATACTCTCGGCGCGGCCGCCCTCATTATAGCTTTATTTACAATCAATCCAAGTAGCCTAACGTCATTTTGTTTACTGTTTTATACAGAAAGCAAAACAAAACAAAAGCAAAACATCCAGTTGACAACATTCAATGTTAGTCATTCGATTAGACGAGCAGCCATCAATAACGACCTGTATTGACCGTTCTCTCAGAAAGTCAGTTTTCCACTTTCAGAAACGAGTGAGCAAGCCATATGGTGGAAGCTTGTTTATAAGTCCTGATGGCCTTTTGCCAAACCCTATCAAAGGCCTTCGAGATGTCCAGGGACAAGGCAATCGCTTCGCCATATTTCTTGCTGGCGTCACTCCAGTTGTGACTAGCGTGCGCTAGAAGATCTCCAGTGCACCGATTTTGGTGGAAGCCGTATTGAATTTAATTAAGGTATTATTTTATACCACCCTGTAGCCATTGTGGTGCTTTACTCAATAAAGAGCACCACGCCATTGTTGCCTTCGGCGTCGCCACTAACTAACAGGTCTGCTGGTAGCGTTCTCTGGTTGCCAAATCTAATACTGTGAGTGACAATACATGTCACAATTATGGTCCTCCGAAAACATAATTAGCAAGGATTGAACAAAAACCTTAGAGATGACACCACTTTCCCCAAGGCATCAATTCTGAAAAGACTGGCAAACCACAGGAAAAAAGCAAAACCTTCTAAATCTAGGTTGTGATCTCCTTCAAGTGGGATCGTTATCCTAGCTGTCTGGTAACAAAGTAAACACTCATCGTGCCGTACATCAAAGGCAATCAATTAAATGAAGTACCTATAGAGACATTTCGACTATTCAGAGATAATTTTCCTAATGACCTAGTATTGGTTTGTTTGTTGGCGTATTATTCGGCATGAAAGGCCACAAACCCAAAAAGTTAAGTACATACACGTGCCTTACAATTTGACGTAATTTTTGGAATAAGGTGGGAAGAAAGAAAATGTACTGGATTGAGAATTAATTTGTTTAGAATTTATAAACGCTTGGTAAACAGGGTTGGATGACGCGGCTTTAATATTGTTTTAAAATTCTTCTAAATAACAACAAAATAAAATAAATTTATGCAGATTGTAGTTGCCATATTTGCCAAAAAAATGCTCTTCCTAGCTCAGGCGCAATTTCTCATCTGTTCAACATGTTATATTTTTATAGGAGTAACAACTAAACTTAAACTTACCACAAAACCAAAGATAACAAATGCCAGAATTTAAAAAATGAAGTTCTTTCTAAATATTCCCACTATAAGTCCAACAACCTTACACTCGGCGGTTAAAACATTCCTTTCAATATCCTCATAACTTGATCCAACACCGCGGCGGAAAAATCCAACGGTCGGTTGGCGGAAAGTACCGACGGTTGCCACTTCCGCCAGTATGTAGGGCTACTAGACTGGAAAGCGGAAACTTTAGCTTTGAGTTTATATGTGGAACTATTTTGTTGGAATGTTGGTGTGAATTCTGCACTGGGTTAGAAGAGTAAGATTTTAGATGAAGAAATATAAATTTTGATTACTTTACTTTGATTACTCTTCTTGATCGCAATTTTGAACATAAGATCGCGCATTTTTTTTCCAAGAGGGTTTAAAAGGGGTGTACCTATAGCCCTCACACACGTAGTTATAGGTATTTAAAAATCCCATTCTAGCGAACGTGTCATTTATCATCAAAATCAAAAGTAATTTATTCAAATTAGGCTGTTTTTTTGACGTGACAACGTCTTATAAATTGGTTTGCCGGGTGACACTTCAAGAAACTGCGTTACGCTCCGCTCACGTTATGCGCTCACAATGAGAGCGAGTGAGAGGCACGCGTGCCTTTCACTTTTTATGTCTGTCTCTCTCGCTCTTAGGCGGGCTAACCATGCCCGAGTGGAAGGGACGCGTGCCTCTATATATGTATATTTGTATATAAATACGTATGTATGTGTAAAGGTAAAAATAAAATTTTGTTAATATGAAATTCAGTGCGAGATTCTTTGTATAAATTAATGTTTTTAATATAATTCTTTGTATAAATAAATGTTTTGTATTGTTACTATTATTTCATCCTTCTTCCTACTATACGAATGAATATTCACATTAAAATTATTTTACCACTCAAAGTCGTTGTCACGTAAAACTTTCGCCCGTATACCGACTTTACAGGCAACCAATTTTTTTTTATTGATTTTTTCACGTAAAAAATTCAAGAAATTTTGGGTTTTTCCTTTCCTTTTTTTTGGACCTTTCCTTTTTGGGTTACCAGATGTTACAAATGTCAACAATGTGGTCATGCGGCCAAATCATGCAGAGATGTCAACTCTACTTGCGGTCACTACGGAGAAGCAGGACACTCGTTGTCCGATTGCGAGGAAAAAGCACTCTCGCCTACATGTGCAACTTGCTCGTGCTTTAAAAAGCCCAATAACCTCAAAACGGGAGACGCTGAGTGCCCTGCTAGAAAAATAGCAGAATACAGGTATATCAACTCGATCGACTATAGGGGCGCGTAAAGCGTCATACTCTAGTTCAGACTTCCGCGTTGATGCGCCTGTCGATGACACAATCATAACAGACTACTGAGGTGACCTACTCATCAATTTTCCTGTCTACGCACATTAATCGCTGCAATAATCGAAAACAAACGAGAGTGCCTCACCTGTGTTTTTTTGATCCATGTACTTTAACCGAGTTTGTTTCTGCTGACGCTAATTTTTCCCTTTTATTATTACGTGTTTTAGTTTTAAATTAATAGTGTTTAATTAAATTAGGTTTACTATATCAAATGATTCTACTTTAATCACTTTAAGATATTGAGTATTGTTTTAAAAGTTGTCTTCTAAATGGTATATTGTTAGAGCTCCTTCAGCCTGTGATACAGGATTATCCTAGTACAGGCATCGAACATTGTGAGACCTACATTGTTTAATTAAAATTATTTTTTGTATTTGACCCATTATTGGTTCTGAATAAAGATTCATTTACTTATTTTATTTATTTTATTGTATAGTTTTCTCACAACGTCCTACATCCAATCTTACAAACTTGACCTCGTTAATATATAGTGTAGAAACACAAAATGTATTAGCTAAACGTTTTTAATTTCATTGATTATAAATTCCGGAAAAGTGAATTAACCACACCGGTGATTATATTATTAACTACTCGTAATTTAGTTCTGTAATTCACTTATCTATAACCAAACGTTTATGAAAACCAATTAATTTAAGCGTTTTCACAGGTGCATTGTTCTAGATATCTGCACGATATGCATTGCACGCGTGTCCTAAAACATGTCGTTTTTTTTGTTGGATTTTTAACCCTGTTGTAGGTTTATTTACAAACACCAATAACTGTGGCACCATATTAGTCCTGTGCCAAGACTGTTATTTAATTACTGTTGCTGGAAATTCCTTTTCTTGGCTCGAGGAATCAACTCAATGGACTTTAAATGAATCGACCTAGAAATGTTCCCAACCGATGTAATTTCAACTTCAACGAATATCAATTTTATAGTATTGCAAATTAAGTGGATTTCAGAAAAAAAAAAATCTATTGAAAAAGTCATACAAAGATTGAAGCTGTGTACTTAATAATAATAATATGCATACCGCGTTACCTACTGGTAAGTCGACTTGTGACTTACAGGCTATCATAGTACGATTTAAAAGCAACAAATAAAGCCAACAAATGTCACTCGCCGCCTGACCGCCGCCGCGTATGGACGTGCCGCTACCTACTTGCACCCTCCCGCTAGCTACCTGTGCCGCACTGGCACCGGTTCGTCGCGTCCCAGTGTCGTGGCGTCATCAGTATTCCCTCGACTACAACCCAGAACAATTCCTGTCTTTTTTAAGACAGCACTTTTTCATCTTTTTCTTTTCGGAAATTTATCTGACTTAACTAATTACCTTTGCCCCCTCAGGGAAAGTCCTCAGTTTCGAGGTACTTAGTGGAAACCTTAGGGTGCCAACGAAACCAAGAGGGTGGTGACCCAATCCAACCCGGTAAACCCCTTCAGGGCGAGGCTTTCCATTGGCATCGGGAGCCAGAATCTTAGCCTTTGGGGCTACCCTAGTCAAGCCTGGTCTAGAAACACTAGGTAAATCTGACTTCGTCCACAGCATTCACCTAGTGTCGGTTGGGAGTGTCTACCTCTTCGCACTAGAGGCCCCTTGTGGGCGTAGGTCCTTGTCGCACAATAAGACTGGCGACAGGTTTACATGCTTAGGGCACACTAGTAGGTACACACCTCCCTGTCCACACCCGACAGTGTCCGATGACTCTCGACGTCAATGACAGACTCCTTTTGGAGGTTTTCAAACGCGTTCTCCTGCCAGACCCATATTTTGCACCGACGTCGCTGCCATGCAGCAAACCAACAATGCCGTCGCTGACTTTCTTGACTGAGTGACCCGCTCGACGGCCCTTTGTCGCCCCTGCCTGTCGACAACGGCTTACCGCAGTCTGTAGCCGCCGCTATTCCTGCGAAACCTAAACACTTTGTTTCAAATTCTATTGTTTCGCAAACAAAGGAACGTTCCATACCTGCACCCATTGTTCCCGTTTCCGAGAAAATGGGCACGACAGTGCCATTCTCCGATTTGGAAATGGTAATAGACTCTTGCTCTGCCTCCTCGTCTTCTGAAGACAACTATCAAGTCGTCGGAAAGGGCAAGAGGAAGAAGGGCAAAAACTCACAGGCCGCCATGGCCAAAAAGATCGTCGCGTTCCCTCTTGTCCCCTCTCCCGTGGCCTCTTACCCCACCTCCCCGTACCATCATCCACCGCTACTTATACCAGCAGGCCAGCCAGCCCTAGGGCTAACCCATCGATCGCGTCATCCAAGAAACTTAAGCCCCCTCCCCCGTTGTTCATTTTGGACAAAGGGAAATAGACAGACGTGTCCAAGATGTGTCTTGAGCGCCGCATTCAATATACAAGCGCTGAAAGCAATTGTTCGGAAGGAACATAACCTTCCATACATACACCTTTCCTGAGGAGCAGCCCACCCGCATGGTGATCAGGCAGATCCCACGGAGGACATCTTAGATGACCTCCAAGGACAGAACATCCAGGTCACAGCTGTCCACCGTCTTCATACGGCGAGAGGTGGAGACCAGTACGACATGGTACTGGTCATCTGTGATCTTCAAAGTAAAGTCGGTATGCTCCCTCACAGGCATCACAATAGAGAAGCCCTACAGCTGAAGCGAAGTCGGGCAGTGCCGGAAGCCCTCAAAGCCTCCTCTTCTAAACTGGCGTTGCGTGCAAACGCCCGCCAGAAGAGAGAAAGCCCATCTGTGAGGTTACCCTCTGCACAGATGCCCGAGAGACTCAGCCCTCAGAGGCCCTCTCTCTGAACCACGCTGAACCACCAGAGAGCTTTCCCGGCTCTCGGTAAAGCAAAGTCCAACCCCCTCCCTGGGCTATTAGATACCCCTGTCCCCATTCCAGCGGCCGTAGAATACTCACCCAATATAATTTTAGAGACCCCCGAAGCCAACCACATGGCGGCTGATCTCAGGGAGGCTAACAATGGCGGCGATAAGTTCAAAAAGGATCCTCAAGTCCCTACTTAAGTTAGGCGATGTGATGACGACCAAGCAGCTCTTTTCACTAAACCATGTAAAAATAAGCCCGCGCACAGCCCGATCACTATCTACCGTAAACATATCCCTTGGGAGAAGCAAGCCAAGTACTTAGGAGTCTGCTTAGTCGACAATCACCTGTCCTTCACGGCGCACATCAAAGCAGCTCGCGACTGATGTGCCTTTGCTATATGTAGACTTAATTTAATGATTTCGGCAAAAAGCAAGTTGTCACTCAAGTGTAAGTTGCGCCTCTATACCGCGGTGATCCGATCCATTATGACGTATTCTTGCGTCGTGTTCGCACATACCAAGCCTAAGTACATCCATAGGATGCAAACCTTGCAGAACCAGTTCTTACGTGGAATCACGGGAGCCCCTTTTATGTACGTAATGACCGTCTACACGTAGAACTTAGAATGCCCACCGTTCTTCAGTTTATAAAAGGTATTTCAAAGCGTTTCTTCGATATTGCCATTAAGCACCGTATTCCCCTGATCGTAGCGGCCGCCTGTTACGATCCTTCGCCTATTAGTTCAGTACGCCGTCCGGGGTATACTCTCGTCACTCCCGATGATGCTATCACCCTCCTCCAGGACAGTAGCAAAAAGACGCCGTCTTCCGACCTCGCCGTCGAGGTCCATCGCGACGTCCCGGCCTTTGCACTCCCCGACCCTCGCTCGAGCCAGCCCGCGTTGCTGTGCCAGTAGTTTTAAATCAGCCCCTAAATAATGATATCATTAATCTCCCGCTTGTCCCCGTGCTGTCCTCCCCCAGCGACGCCCTAAGCCGAGGATCGTATCCCACAGGGGTTGCCCATAACATGTAGTCGCTTAGTTTGTAAGTTTTCTATGCCTTGGCTGGAGGCTTTACACTCAAGGCACCCACAGGATAGTCCGGTTAAGCAGACGACAACCTCCTTGGCTGAACAGAAAGACGCTATTTTCAAAAAAAAAAAACAGCCACCAATTGTTCTTCCGATATTCAGTAGTTTTTGGTGTTGGAACACAGTTCCTAATTTATATTTGGAAACCTAATTGTGTACAAAATAAAGTGCACCACAATTATTACAATGTATTTTAATGTGCCAACATTATCATTATAATGCAACAAATATAATTACTTTGCTCTAAAAACTACAGTGCAATCACAGGTATAAATAAACACTAATTCACACACTTGAACCTTTAAGTGGTTTTGTATCAAGACTAGTGAATCTATATTTTTTAAAGATCTCACCTAAAAAAAATAGAATAGCCAGATAAATCATTAAAAAAAATATTGCTCAAATCAAAACCATATCTCGTAATAATGGATTGGAAAATCCTTTTACCTTTATTTGTGATATTCGTATCTGTGTTGTCACAAGAAGCTCCCATGTTGTATGATGCATACTTCGGGAAACCTATCACGGATAAGCGGAGCAACTACTTGGAAGGCGTCGCGAATGGGACGAGGTAAGTGAATGTTTACCGCTTACCACATACCCATGGTAAGACTAATTTAACTGTTAAACGCGATGATGTGAGCTCTTTGTTACAACAGCCGCACGGTTCATTTTCAACATTGGACCATGAATGAGTGACTATGGATTACAAAACTAGATTTCTTAGTGCGTCGGAAAGGTAGTCTGTGGCCCGAAAGTCTGTCCAAACAGTACCTACTAACTTGGAGGAGGAACGTGGAGGATTCAGCTGCATCCGGTTAGACTGGAAGCCAACATGGCTGGGAAAAAAAATGCATTGTATAGATTCAATCTCTTAGTATTATATAATTGCACATGTGTGAGTACTATGTACTGTAAAGCCACCATTTAATGAGTACCTACATCTTTCATTGACGCGAAATTACCCTGGTGGTTGACTGAATGTCATGCTAACTTAAATGTCACGCTGATGGTGGCGTGTGTGTCGGGTCGTTTAGCTCCCTTCAAAATGGTTGAGTTGAATGATGGCTGATACATGCGTCATGTTCGTGAACGGGCGCTGTCAGTTGTGACTGGTCTGGTCCTCTTAGCTGCCACGGTTTATTTTAATTACTTTATTTTTTAATTACTGATTTAATCTTTTACTCTGGACGCTCTTAACTTGCCCGTATTTCTACATCGTTCTCACATATTTGTAATTCTTAACATGAATGATGTAACCAAGATTTTGTAACAATATTTTGATTTAAAAGAATGTCCATGGAGTTTCTTGCCCATTCTTCTCCATAGAGATCTACGCTACGGAATGAGCAACTACAGTAATTTCACAAGTTATTATGCCTTGTGACTGGGACTGTAGTTTCGCGTTTTATTTTGTTTTTTTTTTTTTACTTTCTAAAGTGCCTGTAATGGCCTAATTGAAATAAATGCTTTGAGTTTTTTTTTAAACCTTACTCTTAACCTATGCCTCGCTCCCACACTCACTCACACACTCACTCATAATACACATTCCACGCGTACATGCACGATCGGGCCTTTTTCTACATAACGCTGATTTATTTATTTGCAGAGCTGTTTGTCTAATTTTTAAGTAACCTTTTTATTTTATTGTCTTTTTTTAAATTTGATATTTTGTTTCGTCTCTCATGTTTACATTGTCTACTTACCTTTCAATTTCAAAAAATTACAAGTGGAAGTGCGGAGTCTCCTAATACAAGCAACTCCTTGCTTAAAAGGAGATCTCCAATAATATGTATCGAAATGCCCTGTTGTAATTGAAATAAAGGTTTTTTTTTTAAAGACAAGGCAGAACAGCTGTTAAACACGATATTAAATAACTTGTTGTTGTTCAGAACTTGTTAAATATACAAGATTTATCAACATTTATCGCCAAGTTTTAAATATTTTGACTAGATTTTTGCAAAAACCTGCTAGTAAGAAATGTTAAAAATAACAATAGTACATGTTGCGGTCACGAGACGACATAACCTCACCGGTTTTACCGATTGTCATTAGAAAAATTAAGATTCTACTAACATCAAGGTGCTAATAGAAAAAAAACATGTTTTACTAAATTATCCTTAAGAAAACATGCACATTAGAATCTAGAAAAGGAAAGTTCACGGTTTCAAGGTCGAAAACCTCGTGTATCATTTATCAACAATTCAAGATTATACCATTGTATGAGAAAAATACTACTGTGCCTACATGTAAACTTTTTGTAATACTTTTTTTTAATAAATAAATTATCTTATCTTATCTAATTATCTTATCTAAGATCCACACAGTACGAGACGTCTGTGAAACTGATGATACTAAAAACTTCCCCAGCTTATGCATAATACCGGTTCAACCATGTCGCAAGGAGCAGGGACGACGCGTAGACGGCACGTGTACCAACTCCAAGTACCCGTCCCGTGGAGCCAGCATGACCCCCCTCCCGAGACTCCTGCCACCATGGTTTGGACCAGGTATGTGGGTCTTGGACATAGTTAACCGCAAAAACAGTCATCTTTTTCTTTTTGGTAATTCCAGGCACCGTGCGTCGCCGATGTTGACGATAACTCTTCGATGTTAACATGTCACATGGTCACATTTCCAAGATGGGTCAGGACAGATGGGCCAGAACCGTCACAAAATGGGGCCTGAAGACAGTCATCGTCACCGAGGCAGGCCCAAAAACCGCTGGCGTGACAATCTGGACGCGTTCTTGACTGATTAGCCAGAGAAAGCAAAACACGAAGAGAGTTCGAAAGGAATTTGGGAAGCCTTTGCCCAGCAGTGGGACAGAATAGGCTAGTAAAAAATATAAAATATGAGGAATGCCGTGCCAACAACACAAAGAAGAAGAAATGTTGACGTCGTTATATGTATTAAGCCTACCTTTGTTTTTCATCAATTTAATTATAATTAATTCAGCTCAATTCAATTAATAACCATAACTTATTCTGCAATGTATTGGGCAGTGCAGAATAAGTAACTCATTACAATATTCACTTTTTAATCCTTTCAAACAGGCAACACCTTAAGGCCAGCGAGAGATGGGTCTGAGCTACCATCAGCGCGGTTACTCCGCACCTCCCTGATCGCAGATGGATCTTTCACCAACCACGAGTTCTCCACGCTCGCTACCCATGTCTTTGCGGCTACGGTGGCTGATAACGTGGATCTTTTATACCTCAGTAAGTTTAATTTGAAGCTGAAATGGCAGTTTTATACGGACTTCTGATCTAAGGAGTAGACTGACACAAATTTTTATTTTTTATTTTTATTTGGATTTGGCTACCTTAGGAACAATTTTAATAATCCTAAGCACAACCACACACGGCCACAGCGCAACGCATAAAACCACCTGCCGTAACTTTTAGGATTTTTACGAGAAATCTGCATTAAAAATCTTACAAATTCTATCATAGACAGATATGCTAAAGCCAGCGACTGCTGCTTGGGTAACACCCGTAACCGGGTAAACCCCATCTGCATCCCCATCCCCGTGCCTGGAGACGATCCTTACCTGCGCATCACCCAGATTAGATGCCTCAACCTGACCAGAGTCATCACTTACCAGGACCTTGGGTGTCTACCCAACTCTTTGCCCTTTGAAAGGGTAAGTGACTTCTTAGTCAACCTTTTTTTTAGATCCTTAACCTCTGATATGGAACAGGTCAAAGGGAAACTCTTAATGAACTCTACGTTTAGTCATCAGAGCACTTAAAGGTTGTCTCCCTTAAATCAACCTTCAATTATGCAGACTGGCCTTATCAGGAAAATCTAATTATTTAAACTAGTCTGATTCAAGCATTTGTAGTTGTTTTTAGATGACAGTTTAGTCTGCGGAGACTGGCCTTATCAGGAAAATCTAATTATTTAAACTAGTCTGATTCAAGCATTTGTAGTTGTTTTTAGATGACAGTTTAGTCTGCGGAATGATAAAGTGAAGTCTGTTCTAAAAACCACCAAATTATATCCTTCCCAGTATTCCGTAGTAACTCCCCTGCTGGATCTTTCAACTGTTTATGGGAATTACGACGCCAGGAACAGAATGATCCGAGCTTTTCAAGGGGGAGAACTGGCGTTCAGGATGGAAGGTGATCGCGAAGTGCCGCAGGGAAACAGCCCCCTTTGCGTCAACATGCAACCTCCTGAAACCAGCTGCTACAACTTTGGTACGCACGCCTACCTACTACTTACTGTCTTTAAGTTTAGTAAGGTGACTTAATAGTTATCCCATTTTTCATGTTATGTGTTTAAATCACACGGAAAAAAAATGTTTTTAAGTCAACCATCTTTGAAAGTAATTTCTTGTTTTGTTAGTGTGCTTTCATGAGTATTCCAACCATTATTACTGGTGATAAATTTTGTACTACTACATCTGCAAGCTATCATACTCAACTATACTGAGACATGAGCCCCTTGATGTTGGATTGTGTATCTTTAAACCTAGATCAAAGGATGTCTTTTCTTTCTGATCTTAAAGTTGAGTGTATATTGCTAAGTAGAATATGCACGGGGAAGTCTGCCAAGTTAGTTGTGAGGTTCATTAAGTTTGTAAGCATTTTTTCGTGCCTGGCCTGGTCCTAGGGGTAATTTTCACCCACATCTTCATACAAAGCAAAGCCCAGTACATGGTGTGTAGCTTAACTTTGTCCTTACGTGTGACGTCACGATAAGATGGAACCTGGGGCTACCTTTTAAAAACAATGACTTCTAAAATTCTCACTCCACAGGTGACGACTTCCAAAGCAACCTCCTCTCAGGGATATACTTAACTACGATGTGGTTCTTCAGGGAGCACAACCGTATAGTTCGCCAGCTGGCTAAGCTGAACCCCTGCTGGGACGACGAGAAGCTGTTCCTAACTGCCAGGCAGATCAACATTGCGCAGTACCAGTACATCTTCTATTATGAACTCATTGTAGAATTCCTCGGTAAGAAAAATAAACCGCGAAGAACAGCTTAGTTATTCCATCAGTCCTGGTCACTATTAATTGCTTGTTTGGTTTTGTTTTGACGTGAACTGCAGAATAATTATTATATCGACAGCACTGACTCAGTGGCGTATTCAGTTTAGGCCACTGAAAGCGTAAGTTGGTTAAAAGGAGTATTGTAGACCTCAAAGTGCATTGCTCAGAACATGACCAACTTCATGGCTTGTCCCGAGAGGATATAATATATCTGTGCTTTTGAGAATCTAATGAAGGCTTCTGGTGCCCACAAATAAGTCACTGATGAATTACAATTGATGCAAAGGGAAATGTTTTATAAACACTGAGGAAATCGTAACATTAAAAATGATTATCTAGCAGTTTTCTTGGTTGTCAGAAATAAACTAATTACGAGCATGTTACTATTTCTATCTCTTAGGTCGAAAGAACGCCCTAGCAGAAGGCATCATATACGAGACAGATGGTTACGTCAACGACTTCGACCATCGTTACGAGCCGGGAGTGTTACGAGAGTACATCGTCGGCATCCGATGGTTCCACAACTTCCAGCCCGGTCCTACTGAGTAAGTGCTCATAATTCTTACAGAACATGGAGCAAACCTCTTTTTATAAGAGTCCTCATAACTTCATCATCATTTCAAACCAGAATCACCCACTGCCTCCTCTTTCTACCATACTTCCCCATACATTACGTTACAGCATTTATATAAGCTATCATGCGGTTATACGATGCCAAGATAACTAACCGCTAATCCAATTGTATCAAGAGTTTTGAATTTAAAAGACCTTCGAAACACTCTACTGCGAACAAAAATATGACTTGCGGAAAGGCTAAATAATTGCGGCTTTTTCCCGAACATTGCTGCATAACATATTTGATTTTGCGTCCCGACTGAACCAAATCATGCTGAACCGAACTGATGTGTAGCAACCTTAGGTATTGAAAAATAATAATTGAAGAAACAGATAGTTAACCTTGTTTTCAACAGTCTGTATAGGGACGGCAAGTACATTGGCAGTAGACCCACGCCTGACGACGAGCTGAGGAGTGGCATCCTCGCCATCAACAACACAGAAGCTGACCTCACGGAGGGATGTCTCATTCAGCCCGCTGACAAGTTCGATTACGTCATGGCTCCTGATGTAAGTGAGGCAATACATATCTTGTGCAATATTTTTTAGGAGTAGAACCGATTCCTCGTGTTAATTCAGTTAAAGATCTTGGTGTTATTTTAGATTCACGACTAACCTTCCATGAACATATGCGATCTCTCGCTGCTGATTCATACAGAAGACTAGGGTTTACTATCCGAAATGTGCGTGAATTTGACAACCCTCTGGCAATAAAATTAGTTTATATGGCTTTAGTCAGAAGTAAATTAGAGTCAGCTTCAATTATTTGGAAACGCTATGAAAGTACTTACGCCTTGCTTCTGGAGAAGGTCAAAAAATATTTCTTAGATTTTTATTTAAGTAACTGTTCGGGTACTATCCCTTTCTGTACCCCACAAAATTTTTACTTGGAATGTTAAAATTCAACTTTCTCGAAGTCAGGCGTAATTTCTTTTTATTGATGTTTGCTTGTCGGGTCCTTCGTGGTGAATCTGATTGCCCGGAACTAGTAGCTCAGCTTGTAAGGCTTTTTGTTACCCCCGTGCCCAAATACCAACTTAGAACCCGTGGACACAGATTGTTGGACGTTCCGTCTGCACGCACAGTTTCACATTCTAATTCTCCCTTGGTTCGCGCCCTGGCAATGCTGAACGCTCTTCTGACATTGACACCGGAGTGTGATTTATTTGCCTCGAGCTGGGTAAACGTATGTCGTGGATGTTTGAGTTTCTGTGAGAAGATGAACGAAAGATGTTTTTTTTTTTTGTGCTTGTTCTGTGGGAGTATGCATGAAAGATGACTTTTTTGCTGTTGTAATTTTAAGTACTTTTTTATTATGTTTATCATACTTTATTCGAAATATGTTTCTTTTTACTGTACATTTAATATTAATTCATTAATTAGGAGGATGCATGAAAGATGACTTTTTTTTTTTTGTAATTTTAAGTATGTACTTTATTTTAAATGTTTTATCATACTTTATTCTAAATATGTTTCTTTTCACTGTACAATTACTTGGATTTTCTGTTATATAGTACATGTATTTCCAAATAAATAAATCGAACTAAATTTAAACCTATTGGTGTAAATGAATACGCCTTTTTTGTTAAACATACGTTGTCCCACAGACTGCAGGGCCAAGGTCTCCCCATCTCTCTCTATTCGTCCGACTTCCGCCTTCTGCGGCCAATGTAGCCAGAAGGAGTCTAGATTGTCACGTCATTGTTTCTTAGGCCTGCTTCGATGACGACGGACGTCATTAGGCGCCCAATGTGTGACGATCCTGGCTCATCTGTCTTCGTGTATCCTGTAGGTTGACTCGATCCATCCCACTTAGCTTGCTGCTTCGTCGATCAAAACATAATTCTTGGTCTTCCTTCTGTATCGTTACCCGTTCTGTTTCGTTTCGTGTCCGTTCCGTGTCCGTTCTGTGTCCTTCTGGTTAGTGCCTAACGTGGCGTCAGAGTTTTTGTGCCGTCCATGGGCCTCTGAGTTGGTTTTACACACGATTTCACGATGACTAGACTAGAACCGCTTTAAAACATTATTGGAAGCATTTTTATCTCCTAGAAACTATATTTCATTATTAAAAATAATAAAAAAGAGTTATATTTCGTGCTAATTAAATTACAGTTAAGTCCCATGGTGCAGAGTTAATTTATACATATTTAATCTACAAGAACCCATTCGTAGGTAAAGGCATCCTCCATGGAAGCCCATTTCTCTCTATCTTGGGCTACTTGTAGCCAGTGAGGGCCCATTTAATTTAACCTGTTCCTATTTTTTTTGACAGCTAGCAGAGCGGTACTTTGGCAATGTGCAGCTGGTAAATGACCTACCAGCTACTGACATCATGAGAGGCCGAGACTCTGGTTTTCCTCCCTACAACCACTATCGAAAGATCTGCGGGATGAAACCAGCTAAACGCTGGGAGGATTTCTACGATACTATCGATAAAGATGTAAGTGCGTAATATGCTAAGTGTTCATAATCTGGACCCGATTCAGTACATGATACTCATTTTTTAAGAAAGATCAAAATAATTGAGGGTCAACATTATTATTATCGACTAACTGATGACAAGGTAAAGGTAAAATATGTTGTTCTCATTTTAGCCGATCATAATGCATAATAAGAAGATCAAAATCCAGTAAACGTTATACAAAACATCGACGAATATGATAAAGATTTCGTACGTAGAAGAAATTTGAAAAGATGTTAGGACATTGATCACGTCGTTGGATCTGCAACGTGCGGCTCTATGGCGAAAATAAAATCCAAACAGGTTTCACTAATATGGTGCTAAATCTCTTCCAGAAAGTAGAAATCCTGCGCCGCATCTATGACGATGTTGAAGACGTGGAGCTCATGCTAGCCATCTACATAGAAAGGCTCATGCCGGGGACATACGTGAGCCCCACGCTGTACTGCATCATAACACAGAATCTGCTGCTGTGGAGGCGCTCCGACAAGTTCTTCTTTGAACATGGAGACTTCCCTGCTGCTTTGACGATCCGTAAGTACTCGTACTTGAAGAACTAATAACAAATAGATTTTGGGACGAAAATACTTCAAAAGGAAACCATCTACGATCATCATTACCCTGCCCTACCGTATTGCCCATCCCTATTGGTTCGGGGCTTCTTCTAGTCGTCACTGCATGAGTCACCTCCTTTCTAGCCCTTAAACTCGTTTTTACTTAACTAGGCGGCACCTAAACAAAATCGTCTTGTTGGATTTTTAACGTCAGCGTTGGGAATCTAACAGTGTTTCTTTTTTTAGGCATGCATTTAGGAGTCGCGTTGATGTCCTGACAGTGGCATAGATAGCCCAAATAGTTGGCCAATCAAAAAGTTGTTTTTTTATATTTCAGCTCAACTGAACGAAGTACGGAAGACAAGCATAGCGCGTGTGCTGTGTGATAGCGGAGATAACATCAAACAGATACAACCCGCTGCGTTCTTACGGAGAGCACATTGGTAAGAGTTCACTTTGAATAGCAGCAATCCTTGATTTTAGTTACTCTGTACACACTGCCTGTAAGGAGGAAGCCCGGTGGAAACGTAGACCTATAATTTTAAATTCAGGGCTTAAAAGTTCGCGGCCTGTGGACGGTGAGTAATGGGCTAGCTTACCGTCCGTCCGTCTCATGACGACAAGCCGTGTCGTCGGCGTGTTTGTGTTCCACGCGTGCCTCAGGGTCACGAGGTCAGGTGATTGTCAGCAAATCGGTAGGGGTCCGAGAGGGCCGATGCCAGGGCTGCGCGACTGTTTGAAAGAGATACCGTGGGCCGTTTTCATCACAAGACATATGGCCTTTTTTGGTTGGAAACCAAAATCTTGTACACACGGCTCCATTAAGTGCTTACCCTTAATGGACCCCCCAAAAGACATGTGCGTTTAAATCCGTGTTGGGCGTAGTTGTTTTTTGTATTTCGCAAAAACATTTTATTACAATTAATTTATTCTTTTAGTGAATAAACAAGTTCAAGTTAGTATTCATTTTTTAAATTTCTGTTTTAAATATTGTTTATTCAATAAAATTTTAATACTTTTATTATTGAGTATTACGACAAGCAATAAGCATAAGATTTACGAAGTACGGTGATGCGTTGGATCGAATCCAAGTCGATACAGTGAACTCTATAAAAAGAATATTGAACAAAAATCGTTACGCATCAAGGAAAATAAAATAAATAAGTAAAAAGAAAACATCTCTAAACATTTCGCTGGCAACTAATATACAGTCGATCGGACGTAAAATATTTACTATACCGTACGTGCGTTTGATACAAAAACCCGCAGATACCGGCCTTTTAAACATATTGCCTTCACCTACCCCATTTATTTACGGGTTACATGTACAGGCTGATCAATCTATCAACCGGCTGGAAAAACTTGAGGATCTTGAGATAGGGAATTGGCTTAAAAAGTTTGTTGAGTAGGCTGATACTTGACCAGGCAAATTTTTGAAGTTTAACCGTATGTAGTGCTTATTCTGTACACTGGATGTAGCATATAGGTCTATCAGCCCATAATGTTCCCACTGTTGAGGCCTTATATCATATACATATACATCACGCTTGTAATCCCTAAAGGGTTAGGCAAAAGTATACCTAATAGTACACCGACATATCGCCAGTTATGTTTTAAGTCCGATGAAATTGGGGGCGAGCCTATTGCCATCGACCGAGCACAAATCCAGACTCTGTGGCACCTACTGAAAATTCTTGATGAAAAAGCCAAATAACACGACAATCACCCTACCCGGGAATCGAACTCAGGACCTTATGCTCAGTAGTCGAGCTTGCGACCCATCGACCAACGAGGCAGTCAGCATATTAGATTTTTTAGGCAGTCTATATATAACATATTTTTTTGTAGGACATAGTTTTTGGCACGATGTTTCCCTTAACGTTTTGAGTGCTCTGGTGATGAATTAATTCACACAGTACATGGTTGGGATCGAATCTATGACTTACAAAATGTATAATTCGCGGCTGTTTCTGATCGGCGTTTAACTGCGGAAACTTATAAATGGCCTTCAAATCCGTATCGATTGAGAACGTTGTTTTTATTAGGTGTAAGTTTCCCGAACAGCTTAAAAAAAAATTAAATTATCTACTACATTTTTTGGAGAAAATAAACTAGTACAAAAAACATCTTATAATGCAATCCTAAGTTCGTTCTTTTGTCCGATAGACCAATTAAGTTTTCAAAGTAGAAAACTTTCTGTATGAGCTTTAAATGAGTTTATTCGTTTTATTTTCAGGAACTATCCGGTGCCTTGTGAAAAGATTCCGGGGATAAACCTTAACAAGTGGAAAGATCACTGGTGCCCCAAAGACGACAAAAAGTGATAATTTTTTGAATTGTTACATTAAATAATACTTAAGAATTGGTGTGTTATTTTATTTTTATGGACTTGTTAGACAGGATATTGGTATGCATACCGGTTAGAAGAGTATCGTACCAAGGAGTATCGTATTACTTAATTACTGTGGAGGTCAGATAGGTAGTCGCTCCATGCAAAACTCTGGTATCTAGCTGCCACCGGTTAGACTGGAAGCTGGCCTCAATTTACTTGGAAAATTGCTAGGCAGATGATGAGCTGCGTTCGTTAGATTAAAAGTCGATGATGTTGATCTCATTATTAACATCCTTTATACTGATATTAACAAAACATCTCGCCTGTAATCCCCGCAGAGTAAGTAGTACTCTCTTTTCCCCAGTTATTGTCTAGTCCCAGGTAACCCCCGGTCGAAGCCACCAACTGGGCACAGATGCAGACTCCGGGCGTCTACTGAAAAAATCCTGATGGCAAACCCAGTAACTATTTGCCTACCTTTTTTTTTGACGGATGGGAAATCATCAAATGTCCCGCTCTGGACGGAGCGGAAGGGTGTGACAGACTTGTACTAAAACTCATCCATGTTCCTTCTTAGCCCTTTGCGTTCCAGGGCCACAGTATCTCTTTCAAACAGTATCCCCGCCCCGGCAAGTATCAGCCCGCTTGGACCCCTTCCGATTTGCTGACATCTCCTTCAGGCGCGCGTGGAACACAAACGCACCGTCGACACGGCCTATCGTCATAAGACGGACGGACAGTGAGCTAGCCCATTACTATCCGTCCACACTTCCACAGGCCCGCGAATACGGTGGCTGGGGGCCACTAAGTGCCCCCCGATGCCCGGGGCGTCTCCCGCGGCGACTGGGACGTGAGGCTCTCTCCCTCTCACGTTCCGCTACCTCCTTCGCTAGCATGACTGCTTCGCAGAAGGAGGCGACGGCTTCCCATTCCCTCTCGCTCCGGACTATGGATTGGACCTGGGACGGACGCGAGAAATCGTCGCCGCCAATCGCCGCTATGAAGACACGGCGGTGCTCAGACCAAGCGGAGCAGACCTACACGGTGTGCTCTACCGTGTCCTCCGGGCGATCCTCGCAACTATTTGCTGCGACTGCTAGACCGAAAAGTCAGATATTTAATGATAGTTAGTCTTAGATTTTATCACATGACCGATCCGTAGTTAAGTTAGTATTTTGGCCAGACAAGGTCATTTGAAGGTGATCGACCGGATAGCATTGAGTATAGTATAGTAATATTATATCATATGTATTTATTTTATAATATGACGTCCGATTTGTCTTTAATAATTTCTAATACCTATTCGACTAATGTGCATCCTTCTACTGATTGATACTCCCAGCGTTATTCCGACTTGATTTTTTCGAGATTCTCATGTGGCTACATTTGAGCCGATGCTACTTTTCTCTATTACTCAGACATCAATTTCGCCACACAGTCCTTTGAAATTTACTATCATATGACTGTCAGTCTATCGTCATCGTCGCTTATAAAATGACACTTTGTCTAGGACCTCAAAATATCTATTGCGACATTCTACCACCCACAAATTACTTTTGAAAAACATGAACTATCATGACAGACATCTATATAAAAAAAATCCTTTTTAAAGATAAAGGTGCACTTAAGGCCATAACATACGGGTCCGTGGCTTACGCCTCCAGTGGTCGAGGCACCCGTGGCTGACGCAAACGATTTGTTTTTTTTTTTTTTTTTATGCTTTTTCACTTAGTACAGTAAATGAGAAAAGTGTATTTGTTTCTCCTACGCCAATGAACCAGAGCAAATGAGACATGTTAAACATAAGCGCCGTCTATCGACTAACGTCAGTGCGGCGACTGACGTTTTCAAAGAATATCAAAACATGAGCAGAACAGATAAACACAAATTCGTTTTTGCCCGCTAAACTCCGTGGGGTGAACGTTCGGTCTTAACATAAATCAATATATAGATCCAAAACACGAATGTACGTAAGTATTCAAATACTTTAATTTATAATTAAAAAACACAAATCTTATCACTAAAACAAAACAAACAGTTACCAGAATTTTATTTTTATTTTAAGAACAACAGTGGTTTCAACTAGAAGGGGCTCAGAATATATCCACATGTTAGATGTTGGTTAATGTTGCAATGCCATGCTACTTTTATGCGATTATGAATACGAATTAGAATAACTATTTACTATTCGACGAATACGAATACCTAGCTAATTGTTGTTATAAATTATTAGTTTAAGAAAATAAAACACAATGATACATTATTTTATTACTACTTTAACAACTTCTCATGCATTTTTTAATATAAAATCATAGAATTTGTTTTATGGTTTTTGACAAATGATTTCTACCAAAGGTGACTGACTGCAAACGATATTATTACCAACCAGCAATTACCAAATAATCAGCGCATCAACAAAATAGTATATTCCGTAACCTACGTGAATGGGATGCTCGGGCTGCACAGATAAATTGCTTAGTCAATGTAAATAAACACACTGACAACAAAAGTTACGATAAAATTTGAACTCAGGCGCACAATATGTAAAAAAAATATATTTTATCTACAGTTATTCAATATTACACTGTTTTTAATTCATAATTATTAAAAAGAGAGCTAAAAGTGTTTTTTTTTTTCAACACGCGCGTGGTCTGCCCGTCACGAGGTGTCGCAGCAGACTAAAATGACCCTGACTCATCGCGAGGAGACAGAGGAGACCGTCCTGGTTGCAGGATGAGGTCATGGAAGAAAGCATATTTTTCAATCAAAACTGAACGCAGATACGAAGTGTATTGTCCGCGCTATTAACCGTTGAGGATTTCCTTCGTGAGAAGACGGTCCTGGCTGCAGGATGAAGTCATGATAGAACTCAGTTGCAAGATTTAACCAATACATATACTAACAAACAAACTACCAAGCAAACTAAAATACTAAATTGTTAGTTGAATAAAATCATATAAAAACACTAGCATCAGACTACACCTGTGACCTTCACCTTATTCAATATACTCATCTGTTGTCGAGGACGACCTGATTTCCGGTTCCTTGTCGAAGCTACATCTTTGAGTTCAATAAAATCCAAAAAATAGATTACAAACGAAATCTTTAAATCCAGTTTTGCATTTTTTGTTTGTGTGCTATAGGTATTATTATATTATCAGAGAAATATAAACGCCAGCATGCTTTAAATAAATTCATTTTGTCGGAAGCATTAAGGAAAAACAGTAAACATGAAATACTCGTGTGCGATACTAGTTGGTGTTCTAGTGTTTGATCTAGTGAACTGTCAGTACTTTAGGTACCCCAGTGGAGTTGAAGTGTGGGTACAGAGAGTTAAAGTGATAGAAGTGGATGAGTACGGAGAGGAGGTTCTACCTCTTTTGCCTACCCATGAAGATCCCGAAAACCTACCAACTATAGATGAAAGACTACAAACGACACTGCCAAGGAATCATGTCAACGATGATGCAAGCAAAACTCTAGCTGACGAGAAGATTCAACCGATAGATAAACTTGAAAAATCCAAACCCATAGATATCAGGTATGGACTAACTGTTATACCAAGTGAAAGACAGGGCAAACAACAAGTGTGGGTGCTAGATGAAGAAGTGCCTGAAGATCTCAAAAGTTCTTCTAATGGTACACAATAGGTAAAAACAGACACAGGAATTATAGCAGCTGTGGAGTGAAACAAACGACTTAATAGAGAGCTTAGAATGTAATAGCAATCAATAAACTATGAATGCCAATATTTCTTATTTTCTTTCTGCACAACTATAAACAAAACTACTAAAAGACAAAAAACTCAATTCCTGTTAAGCTTATTAGTGCATTTGATTAATCTGTAAGCTCATACATTGAACTGCACGGTTACATTGTATATTTATAAATCATTTTTTTTTATTCAAATCGAAATCCAATTCCAAATCAATTGAAACCAATCATTGTTTTTTAACTTTGACCATTTAAGATTAACATCCATATACTCCCCAACAGGGCGTAACTGGTTCAAATTCAACATATTATAGGATACAAGGAGGAGGAGCTCGTGGCTAAATAATAACAGCCGCACGGGTCGATCTTTAAGGTTAAGCCGTGCTTGCCGAGGTTGGTCCGTGGATGGGTGACCATAATTATATACCGAGTTTCCTCCATGCTTCAAGAAACACGTTAAGCCGTTGGTCCCGGCTGTCATTTGTAGATCTTTGACAGTCGTTACACTCGTAACGACTGTCAAAGAAGTCAGAAGCCAAAAAGTCTGACATCCAGTCTTACCAAGGGGTATCGTATTACCCAGTTACTGGGTTGTGGAGGCAATCGCTTTATGTAAAATACTGCTACTCAGCTGCATCCGGTTAGACTGGAAGCCGACCCTAAGACAGTTTGGGAAAAGGCTAGGCAGATGATGATACTATAAAATACAAGGAAAAGACACAAATCATTTTTTTTTAATCTACATGCTACAATTAACTATTTGAGCGCGTTCCATTTGAAAAAAGTATATAATCCAGGATTCATGAGCAATAAAGATATATATATATTAAATATCTCACAGACATAATTATGAAGCCGCCGACTTGAAATACTTGACTGCAGTGCTAGCTTGTGTTCTAGTGATGGATATAACGCATTCTTACTATAAAACCTACCTAACCTACCTCGCTGGGCCACAGAACTCCTTTCTATGAGAGGAAATGGGCAAAAATCTACACCGCGGGCCCATTGCGAGTCGGTAGATATCACATGTCTACGATTTCTTGTCTTAACCGTTTTTAGTGTAATTTTTCTGCTCCCAAGAACAGAAATGAAAAAAAAAAATACAAAGCAATCCGCGTCTGGATTCAAACAAGCGACCTAAAACTCGTAATTCAAGGCTGTAACCACAGAGCTATCACCGCTCTAAATGGTAGCCAGCGCTGCATTATAACATTTTTTTTATTAAAACTTTGGTTAATTTTACTATTATTGTCGTGACCTTTACAATCGCACAAGAACATGTTACATACCGGTTCTGCAAGTGATGATGCATGAATCATGAATGCAGCGTCCGTCTGTATTACTAACTGTATACACTGTACTGTACTGTACGTAAAGTAAGCCACCTAAACAAGGCGTTACTAAATTTGATTCAACAAATTCATTCAAGTTTCTTGATAATAATAAAAAAAAAGCTTGTACGTGTGCGTCCCATCGATATAAAAGCAAAATATGCAGCATTCATCACACATCTGACAGTGACACAGGAAGCATTCACCTGTTTTATTATTATTATACTGATATTTACTTAATACAATAATACAATTTTAATGTAATTATCTGTTTAATGACTACATGATTTTGATTAATAATTAATTTAAATAAAATATGTTACTTTATATTTGCACAGAATAAGAGAACAATTTTGTACTTTGACTTTGACATTTTACATTTTTTTGTACATTTTACCAACCTTCTGTATTTCATTTAGGCAAATAAAATGATTTTGAACTTTAAATACCTTTCTGTATTATTAGTTTGTGTTGTAGTTATCGATATAACTCATTCTTACTATTACTTTCGGCACAGAAAGTGAACGTGATAGCAGTGAATGAATACGGTGAAGAGGTTCAACGTGTGTCTCCTACTTATAGGTATCATAGATGTAGACGTGTGTGATGTGACGCTGCCAAGGAGCCATGGCAAATGAGTACAGGTGTAGGTACACAAGGTACATGTTATTCTATAAGTGACTGGTGAAACAATTAATGAATTTGAATTTTATGAACTGAGCGAACCTCTTGGTGATCCCCGTGGTTTTTCATTGCTTCCAGCTCCTTTTCGGGGACAACCAGGACAACCAGGACTCCCAGCACCAGTGGCAGCATTCAATGGGGAGCTTTGCCCGGGCAAGGTCAGATAACAAGGACTTTTTGAAATAATTTTGAAAAGATGGAGGTCAAAGCTATCAGTCTATAATATTCCATATTTTGTTTGTCATCTTTCTTGTGGAGTGGAATGACAACAGATATTTTAAGTTTTTCTAGGTAAATTCAAAGATTTATTATGGAGCTTAGATGAGTAGTAATATACTATCACAATATGCTATATAACTTTCGTGTAAATACTAACAAAATCCACGCTTTGGGTGATTGCTTTATTTCCCTATCAACCTCCATTGGAGTTGTAACAGAAAAAAAAAAATTACGTTGTGTTAATGTTGTGATTCGAGGGTGGTTCATTTTTTTTAGAATTAGATGTCTTTACTGAATGTGATACTTAGCAACTACGCAACCCTCGAACAGTCCCACAACCCTCGACATACAGCCTGACACCAACTTGAGAAAATTTGAATTTCTTGGTCTACTCTGTCGCTTTCACCTTAATAATGTTTCTTATTTTTATTTATTCTGTTATTGTAACCGATTCTGCACGTGATAATACTTGAATTGTTGAATGTAGCGGCTGTCTGTAGAATACCAAAATTTACTTCCTAAACAAGGCTTAAAAAATTATACAAAATATTTAAAAGTTTGAAGTGACATTCAAAATCTAGTTTTTAATGTTAAACAACCTTGTACATTACCATTCCGACGATATAAAAGCAAAAACTGCAGTATTAATACTCACACATCTAGTGATACAGGAAGCAGTCAACATGAAATACTTGGCAATAATATTAGTTTATGCTGTAGTCATCGATCTAACGCATTCTTCTTCTCACTACGTGGTGTACCCCGGGGGAGCAAGAGTAACAGTAGATCATGTGCAGGTGATTGAACTGGAGGAAAACGAAGCTAATGGATATCAACTTCCAAAGGATACTGATGTAAATTTTGGCAATCAGCCACTAAGAACCGGAAAAGTACAAGTCCTGCAGCAGCAGGTAGAAGGGTACGCATATAGCGAGGAAGAGTTTAAACAACTAGGAAACCCACATACAGATGGGGGAAATTCTGCAGCGTCGGGGGATCATTGTCCGGGAGATACTGTCAGATTTGCCGATGGAAGCTGTCAAAAAGAAGACATTTAATTATTATTTTTATTTGTAGCTTATCCAGAACCCGTTATGTATTGATTGACTTAACCATTTCTATAAAAGCTCAATGCACTTAACCTGTTCTACAAGGTGTTGTTTTGCATCCTTGTCAAATTCAAGGAGGTTACTATGCTAATGATTCTCGTTCCGAATCAATAATAAAATGGGTATGTATTTTTTTTTTTTCATATTTACTGAAATCGGTAAGTATGAACCACCCGTGTTTTAAACGCGAGCCGTCTGATTCTCGCCCTATAACCGCGCTTCCACAAATACAAACAATCTCAAACGTATATTCGATAATTTCTTATTTCCTAAACGGGTTGCACGACATTGGTCAAGTCAGATATTCGTCAAATCAGCAATTCGTCAAATTTGAAATTGGTCAAAGCTGTAATTCGTCTAATCGTGTTTTTGCCCAATTACGAAATTTGCCAAATACGATCCGGCTACAAACTCCAGAGTCAGGATTAGGCCCTGTATACTCTGTGGCAGTTGGAGACTATTGTCCGGGAGGTCGTGTAAGAGGTATCAATGGTTTTTGTCAAGAAGAAGATTAAAGCAGTTGTTACATAATTGTTGTTTTCATTTAAACTGTCTTGATTGACGACATCAATCTCGTCATAGTCACATTTTCTTTGCTACTATCAGATGGTTACGGCCAGAGGCAAATTTATAATTGTGAAAAGACTGTTGCATGACCACCGTCGATACGAAAGGCAAAAAAAAAAACTTCTATGAAAAACAGACAGATTATCTCCTGTATCGTGGGTGTATAATTACAAACATTTAGACTCACATTCATATACAGCCATAAAAAATATTTGTTCTGTGTGGGAATCGAACCTGTGACACGCAGTGCAGCAACCAATCGCTTTGTGCTCATCGCTGGGCCACGGACTTCTATGAGAGGAAATGGGCAATAATCCACACCGCAGGCCCAGAGCGGGTTGCTAGATATCACATGTCTATGATTTCTTGTCTTCACCGTCTTTAGTGTAATTAATTGGCTCCCAAAAGTGGATATGAAAAAAATTACACAAAGCAACCCGCCTGTCTGGATTCGAACCCGCGACCTAAAACTCGTAAGCCAAGGCGGATACCACAGCGCCATCACCGCTCTAAATGCTAGCCATCGCTGCATTATAACATTTTTTTTATTAAAACTTTGGTTAATTTTGCTATTATTGTCGTGACCTTGACAATTGCACAAGAAGCTGTTACAAACCGGTTCCGCAAGTGATGATGCATGAATCATGAATGCAGCGTCCGTCTGTATTACTAACTTTACCAAAGTAAGCCACCTAAACAAGGCGTTACTAATTTTGATTTAACAAGTTCATTCAGTTTTCTCGATTACAATAAAAAAAAAACCTTGTACGAGGGCGTCCCGTCGGTATAAAAGCAAAATATGCAGCATTTATCACACATCTGACAGTGACACAAGAAGCATTCACCTTTTTAGGGTTCCGTAACCGTATGGCAAAAAACGGAATCCTTATAGATTCGTCATGTCTGTCTGTCCGTCCGTATGTCACAGCCACTTTATTCCGAAACTATTAGGACTACACAGCTGAAACTTGGTAGTATTATGTATTCTGTGAATCAATAATGGAAGATGTCCTGGCAAAACTTACAGCCAGTAATAAATCTGCAATTATCTGTGGTGATTTCAATATTAATATTTTGGAAGAAAATTCGAATAGCAGCAGGTTATTAAATCTTTTTAAGTCATTTGATTTAGCCAACATTTTTATAGAACCAACTAGAGTCACTCCATCCTCTGCTACTTGTATTGATAATGTTTTCTGCAATTGTGATTACATAGATGAAGCCATAGTAAGTTGTCTGCCTTCGGATCATAGCGGACAAACGGTAACTTTTAGTTGTAACACACCAGTGCAAAAAGTTCAGATTAAATTTAGACCTATAACAACTAGCAAATTAGATAGATATAATAATTCCCTACAGAACAAGTTAAGTGTCATGAGTCATCATATGGACGATGTTAAGGTAAATCTGTTGTATGATCATTTCTTTTCAATAGTTCACACTGAATTCAAAAACACTTTTGAAAAGAAGATGAAAAGCATTTGCCCTAAATTTATATTTAGTGATTGGGCAACTCCAGGTATTAGAAAAAGTAGGCAAAAACTATTTGAGCTGTATGGCCTTTTAAGCCTTTCATAAATACTGAAAGTTTTAACAAGTATGTTGCTAATTATTCAAAAAAAATTAGAAATATATGCAAGGTTGCTAAATCCTTGCACATTAGCAACAAGATCAGAAACGCAGAAAATAAAATAAAGATAGTTTGGAAAGTTATAAATAATGAGACTAACAGGAAAAAAAAACATAACACTAGCTATAAATTAGATACAAAATGTGGTCTTAAAAGCTCTGATCAGGTGGCTCAAGAGTTTGTGAATGTCTTTACCGATATACCGTTTAAAACTAAGGAGGCTCTAAATTCCTCACCTGAAGTCTCACTTGCTTTATTAAAGGCGAACGTGTCTGGCTGCCGGGCTGAATTTTAATTTAAACACATAAATCCTGTGACAGTTATTAAAGCTTTCCGGCAAATAAAAATCAAACTGACCGAAGATCCATGAGGAATGTCTATCAAAGTTTGTACATCCATCATTGAGGCTATATATAGCACCACACTTAGCTTTAATTTCTAATTTGTGTGTGGACCAAGGAGTTTTCCCTGATTTAATGAAATACAGTAAAGTCATCCCCCTTTTCAAATCCGGAGACAGTAAAGATACTAATAATTTATAGACCTGTATCCGTGTTGCCAGTCCTTAGCAAGGCATTTGAAAAGGTAATGCTTAATCAAATGCTCAATCATTTTAACACCAACAAAATTTTACACGATCAACAGTATGGTTTCACCAAGGGACGTTGTACAACTGACGCCGGTGTAACCTTATTAAAGCACATATTTACAGCGTGGGAAGAGTCCCAAGACACCATAGGAATTTTTTGTGACCTCTCGAAAGCATTTGATTGCGTTAATCACGACACATTACTTTTGAAACTTTAGCATTACGGACTTGGTAAACTTGCACTTAGTTTGGTAAAATCATATTTGAGTGATAGGCAACAGCAAGTTCAAATAAATGGTGTTAATTCACAGGGTTTAAAAGTAAAAATGGGGGTTCCGCAAGGGTCAATATTGGGTCCTTTCCTCTTTCTAGTATATATTAACGATCTACCCTCTTCATTGAAAAGCCAACCACAAAATATGGTGTTATTTGCTGATGACACTTCCCTAATTTTTAAGATAGATAGACGGGCCCAAAATCTAGATAACGTTAATAATGCCCTACTTCAGGTCCAAAATTGGTTCACAGCAAACAATTTAGTATTAAATGAAAAAAAGGCTAAATGCATAAGATTTTCGTTACCGAGTGTTAAAAGTAGTGTTTGTGATATAATATTGAATAAAGAGAAACTAGAATTTGTCGATAAAACGGTTTTCCTGGGGATTACGCTTGCTTCAAGGCTTCAATGGGGTTCTCATTTAACATTTCTTGCGGGGCGGTTAAGTTCAGCAGCATATGCTGTTAGAAAAATCCGTCAATATACCGATGTTGATACCGCAAGATTGGTCTATTTTAGTTACTTTCATAGTATAATGTCTTACGGCATTTTGTTATGGGGACGGGCTGCAGACATTGAGTCTATTTTTATTCTGCATAAAAGAGCCATATATAATCTCCGAAGGCGCGATTCTCTAAGGGAACTGTTTAAGGACATTAACATCATGACGGTACATTGCCAATACATTTATGAAAACATAATGTACGTAAGAAAAAACCTGCATCTTTTTAGTAAAAAAGGTGACAGACACAATTACAACACTAGAAATAGAGACCAATTAGTTCAGCCAGGCTTCAGACTCGCTAAAGTAGACTCATCTTTCATGGGGTACTGTTTAAGATGCTATAATAAAATTTCACAAAGTATTCTTGAACTGAGTGAGACGAAATTTAAAACATGCATTAAACGCACACTATGTAAACGGGCTTATTACAAATTGGACGATTATATCGCTGATAATAATGCTTGGCTCAATGCCGGTCCTGCTCCACTAGGACAGGGGCGCATAAAATGATAGCATTAAATAGTATTGTTGGAGCTTCTGAAGATTGTACAACTATCTTTGCATTGTATAAATTCGATTTAGTATTATATTTATAATTCCATAGCCCATATTGTGTGAGTACTATGTACTAGCTATCATTAACTGGAACCTACGTCTTTTATTGACTTGAATGTGCCCTGGCGGTTGAAAGTATGTCATGCTCACTCAAATATCACGCTGATGGTGGCGCGTGTGTCGGGTCATTTAGTTCCCTTCAAAATGGTTGAGTTGAATGATGGCTGATCCATGCGTCATGTTCGTGAACGGGCGCTGTCAGTTGTGCCTGGTCGTCTCTTAGCTGCCACGGCTCATTTCGAACTAATTATTTCATCTTTTAATTGTTCTTTTCGTTTTTACTATGGACACTTTTAACGTGCACGTCTTGCTACATCGTTCTCACATAATGTACCATCTCTAAATGAATGATGTAACCAAGGTTTTGTAACAAGATTCTGATTTAAAAGAGTGTCCATGGAGTTTCTTGCCCATTCTTCTCCATAGAGAACTACGCTTTGGAATGGGCAACTACAGTACTTTCACAGTTATTATGTCTTGTGACTGGGACTGTAGCTTCATTTTTATTGTTTTTCGACTATTCAAAAGTGCATGTAACTGGCCTACTTGAAATAAATGATTTTGATTTTTGATTTTGATTTTGAGTTTGTGATCCGCTTTGTGATTTTTGTACAAAAATAAAAAAAATATGAATAAGGATATCCCCCCCCCCACAAAGAACTGAAACTAAAAATAAAACCGGCCAAGTGCGTGTCGTACCCACACGCACACAGGGTTCCGTACCACCAAACAATAAAATATAAAATATTTTTAATATTATTAAATTATTTTTATATGTAACAGCAAACCTAAATTTGTTTTTCATAGTATGTTAATGAAAAACAAAGTTACTGCTGCAGTTTGATGAAAAAGTCCTATATCTCAAAAACTAAACATCATATCTTATTCAAATGAATTTTCGTTGAAAGTTTTTTTTACGTTCTAAAATCCTAAATATTTTCAGAATTTTCGTCCTCTTACTTTAGAAATTAGAGGGCATCCATTCGGCTACGGAACCCAAAAAATGGTTAGGTTAGAACTGTGACCTCCTACGCACGAGCGCTTTTATTACGGCACCATTTATAGGTGTTTGTGTGTAGAAGGAAACACACAAACACCTATAAATGGTGCACATTTTTAGCCAAGGGCTTTTTTTTTTTTTTGCGGATGGGAAATCATCAAATGACTTCTCCCGCTCTGGGCGGAGCGGGAGGGAGTGTCAGACTTGACTGACTAAAACCCACCCATGTTCCTTCTTAGCCCTTTGTGTTCCAGGGCCGCGGTATCTCTTTCGAACAACCCGTAGCCCTGGCAGGCATCGGCCCTTTCGGACCCCTTCCGGTTTGCTAACATCTCCTTGAGGCGCGCGAGGAACACGTACGCGCCGTCGACACGGCCTGTCGTCATGAGACGGACGGACGGTGAGCTAGCCCATTACTCACCGTCCACAGGCCCGCGCCTACGGTGGCCGGGGGCCACTGGTTGCCCCCCAACGCCCGGGGCGTCTCCCGCGGCGGCTGGGACGTGAGGTTCTCTCCCTTTAGCCAAGGGCCTGCGGTTACACTTAAGTTTAGCCGGCTAAAGATTGAAGAAACTAACATTAACACCTCCTCGAAGTTAGACCTAAGTTTAGCCGGCTAATCTCTAGTTTATGTTCACATCCACCTTTAGCCGTAACATAAATAAAATATATTACTTTATTTTATATTTGCATACCAAAATTAACGGCAGAACAAGAGAACAATTTTGTACATTTTATCAACATTCTGTACCTTATTTAGGCAAATGAAATGATTTTGATTTTGAACATGAAATACCTTTCTGTAGTATTAGTTTGGGTTGTAGTAATCGATATAATGCATTCTTACTATATAACGTAAGTACGTAGTGGTGTGCAAGTTTGGTGGCACATAAATTGAACGTGATAGAAGTGAATGAATACGGTGAAGAGGTTCAACGTGCGTCTCCTACTTATAGGTATCATTGGACATCTACCAGCTGTAAATACTACACAACAATCGAAACTACCGAGGAGCCATGGCACAAGAGTACGGGTGTAGATACACAAGGTACAAGTTATTCTATAAGTGACCGGTGAAACAATTAATGAATTTGAATTTGATGAACTGAGCCAACTTCTTAGTGATCCCCGTGGTTTTTCGCCACTTCCAACCCATTTTCCGGGACAACCAGGACAACTAATACTCCCAGCACCAGTGGCAGCATTCAATGGGGATCTTTGCCCGGGCAAGGTCAGATAACAAGGACTTTTCGTAAAAAAAGTTTGAAATAATTTTGAAAAGATGGGGCCGAAGCTGTCAGTCTGCAATATTCCATATTTTGTTTGTCATCTTTTTTGTGGAGTATTTCTTATTCTTATTAATTCTGTTATTGTAACCGATTTTGCACGTGATGATACGTGAATTATTTAATGTAGAGGCTGTCTGTAGAATACCAAAATTTACTTCCTGAACAAGGCATAAATAATTTAAATACAAAATATTTAAAAAAACAAAGAAGAAGTGATATTAAAAATCTAGTTTTTTTTTTTTTTTAAACCGGCCATGTGCAAGTTGTACTCGCGCACGAAGGGTTCCGTACCAATATTTAGAAAAACCACCATATATGATCATTCTACAAATGAGACTAGTTTTTAATACAACTGACGCTTAGCGCCATCTATCGATATTTCACTGTAGTTTTTCGAAATTTTCGAGTCAAATACAATTGGTCGACTATTACTCGTATACTTGTAAAGCCCACTTATGTGTGATAGTTTTCCTTTAAACTTCGTTATATATAGGTACTACAGGCGTGACATTTGAATTTCTAACTACAACCGTTTAGTCGGTAAAGGAGGGGGGGGGACACTTGACTCTAACAAAAATTGGTACTTTAAAGCTTTATAAATCACGAACGGTTTACTTAATCAAAAAACGGTTTTCCCAAACCCCTAATATTTTTGAAAGACCTATCCAACGATATCCCACACTATGGGAAGGACAAAAAAAAATTATGCCTACTTTACATGTAGGTACCCTAAATAATAGTTTTTTTTCACAATTTTATTTTACCACTTTTTCGGCGTCATTAACGTGTATACTTATGCCGAATTACAACTTTCTAGTACCAATAGTTTTTGAGCTAAACCACGGACAGACAGACAGATAGACGGACATTCCGAAACAATAAGGGTTCCTGGTTGACTACGGAACCCTAAAAACCTTGTACATTACCACTCCAATGATATAAAAGCTAAAACTGCAGTATTAATAGACACACATCTAGTGACACAGGAAGCAGTCAACATGAAATACTCGGCAATAATATTAATTTATGCTGTAGTCATCGACCTAACGCATTCTTCTTCTCACTACGTGGTGTACCCCGGAGGAGCAAGAGTAACAGTAGATCATGTGCAGATGATTGAACTGGAGGAAAACGAAGCTAATGGATATCAACTTCCAAAGGATACTGATGTAAATTTTGGCAATCAGCCACTAAGAACCGGAAAAAGACAAGTCCTGCAGCAGCAGGTAGAAGGGTACGCATATAGCGAGGAAGAGTTTAAACAAATAGGAAACCCACATACAGGTGGGGCATTATCTATAGCCGAGGGGAATCATTGTCCGGGAGATACTGTCAGATTTGCCGATGGAAGCTGTGTAAAAGAAGACATTTAAGCATTATTTTATTTTTGGCTTATCCAGAACCCTTTATGTATTGATTGACTTAACCATTTCTATATACATATAAAAGATCAACGCACTTATCCTGTTATATAGTATTAATAGCTGTATAATGTTTTATGTGTTCAATAAAGAATAATTTTATTTTGTACCCTATCACAATGTTGTCGTATTTTACCCAATGGTTGACTGGTAGAGAATGCCTTGTGGCATTAAGTCCGCCTATGTACCGCTATTGTACATGAAGTCTAAATAAATAAATAGTAATCATTTCTACCGCAACGCACACTTAAAAGCACCGTAACGGTATTGCCTTGGATCGTGATCTTAGAAATGAGTTGAGGTGATCCGATGCAGTGCTTATTAACTGTGCAGCTAAATATGGCAGAACAGACTACATCAAATATGGACAGCTACATACTGTTCGACTACGTAGTTACTGAAAATAATATATTTGTAAATATCGCCATAAATAACAAAAATTTCATCAGTTTAACTGCTACTGTTAGGCAAACTTTTAATTGTTTCAAAACAAACCCATTTTTGATCATATTTCTTTGTCAACAACTTTATCCAAACATGGATTAGAAGGCAAAAACCTGTTTTAATAGTAGTAGTTTTCCTTGAACTGTGCAATTTGTGTTCTATTGATAAAAATGTATATAAGTAAAGTCATCGACAAATTACTTACAGTAAGACAAGGAACAGTTATCATGAAATACTCGTGTGCGATACTAGTTTGTGTTCTAGTGTTAGATCTAGTGAACTGTCAGTACTATAGGTACCCCAGTGGAATAGAAGTGTGGGTACAGAGAGTTAAAGTGATAGAAGTGGATGAATACGGAGAGGAGGTTCGACCTTTACATGATACATATTATTATAGGAATATTGAAGATCAACCAGACATAGATGTAAGGCTACAAACTCCAGAGTCAGGATTAGGCCCTGTATACTCTGTGGCAGTTGGAGACTATTGTCCGAGAGGTCGTGTAAGAGGTCTCAACGGTTTTTGTCAAGAAGAAGATTAAATCGATTGTAACATAATAAAATTGTGGTTTTCTTTTAAACTGTCTTGACGTTTTCTTTTTATTGTATTTGTAAACTTAACAATCATAAACTATGCGCTCAATGCCCGGGGGTGCAGCCTAATGTCAGGTCTCGTAGTCGCTACTAAGGTTTTTATTATTTTTAGAATAACTTATTTTCCTCAGGGTGGAGATTTGAACCTGGCCCCCATGCCCAGTAGTCATGCTAGCATCCACTAGGTCAAAGCAGACAATCGTTAAGAGCGTTTACACCTTACGGCATTTCATACAAACTTTCAATTTCTTATTTTCCGAAATTACTGAACCGATTTTTATGAAACTTCATACGCATAAGCAGGACACATAGGTAGGTCTAAAAAATTACAAAAAAAACATTTTCGTAATGTCTTTACAAAAAAAGATCATTGGAAATTTCTGTTTCTATACATAATTTATAATCGGTCTAATTTAGCTGCAACACTATATTTCGAAAATGTTTTATATGATGTAAAAGGACATAAAATGTATAAGGACATGAAAGTTTGTATTAAATGTCGTAACGCGTAAACGCTCTTAAACACTGACAGAAAATCCTACAATATTACGTTATGAAATCCGACGCTCCTTTATTTACTTATGTTAATTTTGTTAGCCTTGTTGTGACATTGACTAGTCTGATAGTTTGTACCGGTTCTACGAGCGATGATGTATGATTCATAAAAACGGTGGCCATATATACCTGCTAATTTAATCCAATCAAAGCTACATATCCTAGGTAGTACAACTGATTTAATTTCAATTTATTCAAGGATAATAACTATGCACACTGGTACTATGATTACTTATATGTATTCAGCTGCATCAGATTAGAACCTAGGACCCAGAGGCAGTGTAAGTGTGTGGGTAGTCAAAGTGTAGTTGTCTGAACTGTTGGCACTGCGAGTTTTTTTACTTCTGAATTCTGACAGAAATTCTGGAGAACGAACGACATTGCCAACGAGTGGCCGTCGAAGGGGTCAAAGGGTAGGTACAAGTGTTGGTACAGAAGGTACATACATCATCATCTTGAGTCGACGCGCAGCAAATTTTCTTCTTCCATACTTTTCTTTTACTCGTCATCTCATCAGAAACCTTATTTCTTGTCACATCATCCTCCACACAGTCCATACATCGTTTTATTGGTCTTCCTCTACTCTTATACCCATCCACATCCATGCTCAAAACGTTAATCACGACGACGATAATACATATATGCACAGCTACACACTGTTTGGCTGCTTCGTTTATGAAACATTTTAAAGCATTAACTGCTGCTGTTTGACAAACCCACTGTTTTAAATTGTTTCGAAAGTAAGCCTCTTTTAATAATATAAAGGCTCTTGCCCGCCCCATCGGAATCACACATGATATGTAGCACCAGATTTAATAAGATTCAGAAAACAAATATCGGCGATCCGTCAGCGCCTTGTTACGCGGCACCTTCCTTGACAACACAAGTCAATATGGCTGCCCACGATGACTTGACGTTCCGCCAGAGAGAATTGTAGACCGCTTCTCTCTCGTCTGTGGTCACAGTTTAATTTACTACGTGAATCTTATGAAGCCTCATTCTTCAATGAATGAAAATTTGACGGAGCCTCTTCAGGCTCCGTCAAATACTTCCAAATATTTGTTGACAACTTTAAACTTACATGGATGATTAAACAAAAGCCTAGTTTCCTTGTATAAAAAAAAACTGTGTATGTGTTCTATTGATAAAAATATATAAAATCAGTCGTAATCGACAAAGTACTCACAGTAAGACAAGAAAAAGTTAACATGAAATACTCGTGTGCGATACTAGTTTGTGTTCTAGTGCTAGATCTAGTGAACTGTCAGTACTTTAGGTACCCCAGTGGAGTAGAAGTGTGGATACGGAGAGTAGAAGTGTGGATACGGAAAGTAGAAGTGTGGATACGGAGAGTGAAAGTGATAGAAGTGGATGAATACGGAGAGGAGGTTCGACCTTTACATGATACATATTATTATAGGAATATTGAAGATCAACCAGACATAGATGGAAGGCTACAAACTACAGGGCCATCTCTTGGTTCTGTGGCAGTTGGAGACTATTGTCCGGGAGGTCGTGTGAGAGGTCTCAATGGTGTTTGTCAAGAAGAAGATTAAATCAGTTGTTGCATAATCGTCGTTTTCTTTTGATCTGACTTGACTTTTTTTATTGTATTTGTACTTATCTACATAAAAATATATTACATAATTATTATGGTTCTATTCAAAGTAAGAAAAAATGTTTTTTAGCCAATTCTCTGCAACGTGCTTATAATATATTTGCAACGAAGTAAAACACGAAAATCCAGGTTACGTTTATTTTGTGTCTAACAATGCTTGTCGAATAATGCTAAGTTACCAAATGTAAAAATATGTTATAGTTTGTGAAAACTAAAAAAGATTTTAAATCCGTCAACTATTGGTCAATATACTTATGAGGAAACTGAATAACAGAATGATTAAAACGAACTTAATGAATAAAGTCGGCGCTCTCACGCGTCGTTGTAATCAATGGAGTTTACAATATTTCGCCTCAGCTATTTTCTTAGCGGGGAATTCTAGATCGCCTGTTTTATGGTTGCTCGGGTTTTTAGAACGCAAGCATGTTGCACACTGTGACAGTTCAGCATTTTTATTACACGCATTAGTCTGTTGTAATAACCTTGTTCTCCACAATGTTCACACATGTAGGTATCCTCCCGACAAGTCTTTGCGGCATGTCCATACTGTTACTTAAAGCACCTGGTCACAATTGTAAAGTCCCTCACCTAGTCCGGGGAATTTACGCCGAAAATTAGGCCAACTCTGCATTAATTAAAAACAGCGATTTTTTTCATTGAATGTGTAGGCTATGGACAGGAGAGTATGTTATGCTGTATCCCGCGAAAAGTTCACCTCCGCGTATGTGTTTTTTTTAAGAAAACGTCTAATATGTTGTAACTTGGTGGAAAAAAATATAAACAGGTATGTTTATTTGGAGTATTGTAGAACAGATTGAGTGCTACGAGTAGGTCAGCAAATTAAACATTTTTCGTCCACGGAACAATCAGTTTTTTTTAAAAATCATATAATTTGACTTCGTACTTAAGGCAAAAATATTAACAGGATAAAAATAGTGCTAAAGTGATTGTTATCAACATATCTAACTATTATTATGAAAATTAAACAAATTCTGCTCCGGACTTCACAGAAAATCAAGAAAATCCAAAAATCTTGAATACTACTTACGGCAAAAATGTAACAGGACTGAAATTCATTTAATAATGGGATATATATCAATCCAAACCTTAATCTCCCAAAATTAAACAGATTAGAGCGTTATTTAATAAAGTAAAAGTAAAAAATAAATTACGATGAACGTGACGTCAGCGCTAAGCAGCGAGCAGCGTACAGCGTGTGCTAGTGTGCGTATCCAAGATAAGCGCTGCGTTCATTGTATGCGTATGACTGTGTTCTTTTTTAAGAGTCGGTGTGTTTTTATTGATAAATGATAAATTATGTTTATTTTGCAAGTAGGTTTTATTGTGTTACTCTGTAATTGTAAAAGCATAGGAATAAAAACAGCAAGCCATCAGTCGGTCAGTGGCGACATACCTACTGTTTACAAACATGATCGTCATTAACGTTAAATCTTCATTTAGAAAACCGGCCAAGTGCGAGTCATACTCGCACACACCGAGTTCCGTAGCACCAAACAATATAATAAAAATATTTTTAACGCTAATTAATTTGTAAACATACACTCAACAGTAAAACTAAATTTGTTAAAGTGAAAGTTTTATTACATCGTCTCAAACTTTTTCGTCTGTGTGTTGCATGTCGCGTGACGGTCGGTTTTATGTACTCCGCGTTTTATATATAAATTCTGGTTCAACCCATTTAGGTCCCTAACAACACAAAAAAAAATTAAAAAAAAAAACGCCGTAATATACATTTTTCTAAACAGAATGAATTATGTGGCGTCTTACTTCGAAAAGCGCAGATTTTTACACAACTATTAAAATGTGTCCTATACTTACACTTACGCGCGCGCGAAGCCGTGGCCAACAACTATTATCTATAACATTTAAATGACTATTTTCGACATTATTTTGGGGTGGTTAACGCATACGTGGGCAATTGCCGAACTTCACGCGGGCGAAGCCGCGGGCAAAAGCTAGTCATTAACATTATGAATGAAAAAAAAAAAATATCGCGCGCGACGAAAAATTTCATTTGGCCCGTGATGTTCAAATTTTCTTACGCTTTTTGCAATTTGCACAGCAGTTTCAGGTTTTATATTGATTAAAAACTGATTTAAACGGATCGTAAAAAAGTCGATTTCAAAATGGAAAATAGTATTACGTACAATATTTCATAATTTATTTCGTATATATGAATGACTCTGACGAACAACGTAACGTGAACACCGACATTTTACGTTTACACCATGCGCTCGTGCTAGGGAACCAGATATTTACTTGAAAGTATGACAACCGGGAACACATCAAAACATTTGTAAGTCTTAATAGTGTTTTGTTACGTATACGCGATTTTACACCTTATCTCCATTATGGAAAGATCAAATTCCTATGAAAGCGCTGCACCAAATACAAGAATGAAGCTTGCAAACGTATTTTACGTAAACATTTTTTTTATTTTTTTTCAGTATTTGCTTTAAAGTGTTTAATTTTCGTGTAAATTGGTTAGAAATAGCCTTTAGTCATACTCGCACACACCGAGTTCCGTAGCACTAAACAATATAATAAAAATATTTTTAACGCTAATTAATTTGTAAACATACACTCAACAGTAAAACTAAATTTGTTAAAGTGAAAGTTTTATTACATCGTCTCAAACTTTTTCGTCTGTGTGTTGCATGTCGCGTGACGGTCGGTTTTATGTACTCCGCGTTTTATACCCTTAATGCAATATTATTCCAATTTTTTTTAGATAAATGTCAAAAGTATGAAAAAAAGTTTCACTTTTACCGTGGTTTCATAAAACCACACAATCCTTTTTCTTTTATAGTATGTTAATGATGAACAAAGTTACTGCTGCAGTTTTGATAAAAAAGTTCCATATCTCGAAACCTAAATGATTATTTCAAGAGTGGATTATTTTCAGGGTGGTTGAAAAAATGTAGCACCCACCTCGTTTTCTTTGGCTAAAAATACAGAAATAGTGTTATTTTATAAAGGACGATATCAACACAGTTTCCCAACATGTTAAATGCAGGTGAGGTAATTATATTACTTATTTCACCATTACAGTGCAGATAGCTACTACATACTTAAGGTGGAAGTGGAAGGGTAGCCTGCGAAATTCAAATTGTTCTTTTGCAATTAAAGGGTCAACAAATGGCTTTACAAAGTTATATATATATATATCTATATTATATAAATAAAAATAGAAGTCCTGACTGACTGATTGACTGACTCATCAACGCCAAGCCCAAACCTATGACCCAGGAAAGCTGAAATTTTGCACAGAGGTTTCCTTTATAATGTAGACAAGGAATAAGGAAGGATTCTTCGAAATTCAACCCCTAACGGACTTAAATAGGGGATGAAAGTTTGTATGGAAATTCATCATTTTTTAAGTTAGAAGGCTGAAATTTCATATACAAGCTTCTGGTTAGAAATAAATAAATACGTATTTTAGAGTTTTTAAGAATTTACCCCCTAAGAGGGTGAGATAGGGGTTCAAAGTTTTTCACAGCTTGAAATTCACTATTGTGTATGTGTTTCTCGATTGAATTGACGTGAAACACGTATCTATTTTTTTGAAAATGCCACCCCTCAGACGAAAACAGGGATGGCATTTTTTTGTTATTGTTTTTTGTGTTAGCACGTTTGTGTGGACAAATACGCTAAAAAAAACTTCATTTAAGTACACACTTCTAGGGAATCTGGGTCATTTGTGGGAAGGACACTTGCGGTAACCCATTTACGCGAAAAGATATTTGCGCGCATGGACACTTGCGTGACCGACACTCGAGGGCTGGACAATTGCGCGACTCAATGGCTTCACGGGTGTCGTTTTCGTGGTTTTAGCGGGTCGCTGGCAATAAAAAAAAATCGGAGATGGCCCCGAGGAAAATTTCCTGTTTTTCGTGCATGGGTGTCGTTTTCGTGGTTTTTGGGGTTGCTGACCAAATTGACGGCGAGGAAAACATTCGGTTTTTCTTTCACAAGTGTCGTTTTTGTGGACTTCAGGGTCGCCGATAACGAAAATGATGACCTCATTTTCTAGGTGCAAATAATAAAAATTAAAATACGCAATGTCTCAATATCCTCCCCTAGGCTATGGCTGGCATTGATTTAAGTGATAACTGTTTCTCACGTGTGCAGTTTTATGTTGCGTGCTCCGAAGTGAGCTCGGCGAGTATCTTAGTAATTTTAGCCCCAAAAGGAAACACCGCAAACGTCATTTATAAAAAAATAATTCATTAGTATAAAAGGGTGTAAAACACCTCTTAACGAAGCCGAAAGGCACTGGTTCTCCCTGTCATTGCGATCATTTTTTTGTTCTACACCATACCTGGGAACCTTCTAGTTACGGAGATATTAGGGGTCAAAGTTCCAACTTCTTGACAAGTATTTTTTTAAATACAAGTTTTTAATTTAAGTTTTTTACTTTAAACACCTCCACGACCCCCGTACTATTCAATCCGTCCATCAGCACAATGTTTTGAGTGCGTTACATTGAGTTCTACCACAAAACATGATTTTACACCCCCCAAAAAAAAAGTCGTTTCCCAGCAATAATTTTTGCGTAAAGTTACATAGTTTCATGTACAGAATGCTTGGTTAACGGCTTCGTGATGAGGTGATTTACACGGTGTAGTTTTCCGGGAGTTAAAAAAATTGGTTTAATCTAAGTATTTTTTAATTTAAAATATTGAAAGTTAAGTAAGTTAGCTCATTTACACCATAACCTATATCGCTAGGTGGATGGATGACCGGGGCATTTGAGCTACAGCATCGTCACTCGGAAGACATGTATAAAATAAATTCTGGTTCAACCCATTTAGGTCCCTAACAACACAAAAAAAATTTTTAAAAAAAACGCCGTAATATACATTTTTCTAACCAGAATGAATTATGTGGCGTCTTACTTCGAAAAGCGCAGATTTTTACACAACTATTAAAATGTGTCCTATACTTACACTTACGCGCGCGCGAAGCCGTGGCCAACAACTATTATCTATAACATTTAAATGACTATTTTCGACATTATTTTGGGGTGGTTAACGCATACGTGGGCAATTGCCGAACTTCACGCGGGCGAAGCCGCGGGCAAAAGCTAGTCATTAACATTATGAATGAAAAAAAAAAATATCGCGCGCGACGAAAAATTTCATTTGGCCCGTGATGTTCAAATTTTCTTACGCTTTTTGCAATTTGCACAGCAGTTTCAGGTTTTATATTGATTAAAAACTGATTTAAACGGATCGTAAAAAAGTCGATTTCAAAATGGAAAATAGTATTACGTACAATATTTCATAATTTATTTCGTATATATGGATGACTCTGACGAACAACGTAACGTGAACACCGACATTTTACGTTTACACCATGCGCTCGTGCTAGGGAACCAGATATTTACTTGAAAGTATGACAACCGGGAACACATCAAAACATTTGTAAGTCTTAATAGTGTTTTGTTACGTATACGCGATTTTACACCTTATCTCCATTATGGAAAGATCAAATTCCTATGAAAGCGCTGCACCAAATACAAGAATGAAGCTTGCAAACGTATTTTACGTAAACATTTTTTTTATTTTTTTTCAGTATTTGCTTTAAAGTGTTTAATTTTCGTGTAAATTGGTTAGAAATAGCCTTTAGATGAAAGTTAAACAAAATTAAACCCTGTTACATTTTTGCCCCGACCGCTATTGTAAAAAAACTGATATTAATAACTTCCGTGAGTCAAATTTGTTTAATTTTTTTAACGGAGGTTTAATATATTAATTTAAGTTATTTTATGTAAAAAAACCGCTGTTTATATTTTTGCCTCAAGTACAATCCAAAAATTACGTAAATGTTTTTTTATCGAAATTTCCGTGGACGAAAATGTTTAATTCTGAAAAAATATTTTACTGTCACCAGTTCTTTACCTAAAATAATTAAATTCGTCCTGTTAATAATTTTGCCCACGTTTTGATTCACAAAAACGCGTTTTCGGCTTTTTGACCTTGATCCGGCCTTGGAAAATGTTTAATTTTTTTTTATTATTTGGAGAGCTAAGGTCAAGTACACGATTCAAGAAAAAAATCGCTGTTTATATTTAATGCAAGGTTCAAACCTAAAAGCCCCGTACGAGCCCTGACTGCTGATAGCTCAGACCCTGTTCACAATACCGGTGGGTTACTATATTTTTTTTTTTTATGTGTTTTCTTATGGAATATTTAAAAAAAATAAATGATTATGTACACTCGGTTTTGGTTTACAAGTGCTTTTCTTATGCTGGCAGTAACTTCAAGAATAAAGTAAGGTGTTGGTCCCTCCTTTTTTCCCGATTTGTGACTTAATTTTATGGAAGCCATGGAAGAGTCACGAGGTAGATTCGGCAGCTTGTCGGCTAAGTTCTGCTTGTAAATGCAATCGTAGACTTCTTGATCGCTTAAAACGGTCGGAACTCCTATAACTACAATTTTTAGTCTTCTGTTATAAGGCTCTTCCATTTTCAGTCCGGAACTACTTAGCTAAGACGATTTTTTCAGTTTTTCAATGACCTCTTTGGTCTCCGAGCTGATAATAACGCCCCCGTGTTTTGTTTTGCGTAATCCTCTAACGTGCAATTTCATTTGTTTCGGGCATATTATTTTTTGGACCAGAGATTTTATGTCGTCACTAGATTTTAATTTATCTGTTGGATAAATTGCAATAGACCTGAGGTTGTTTGGGCGCAAGTAATTATTATTTTTGGTTTTAACCATGTCAGCAAACGAGACTTTTACTGCCATTGTTGTTTTGTAACAGTTTACTTGAATGCTAGCTTAAAAAAAACTCCTTAAACAAATTATTTGAAACCAGTTCTTATTAATACGTTTGCGCTTAAAAACAGATATATGAACGTTGGAAAAGCAAAATGAGTATATAAGAATCGTATAAGACGGCATTTTGTAGTTCCTGCCTACCTCTATGGAAAAAAACGCGTAAGTTCATGTATGTTTATGTTCTTATGAATAGATATAATTATGTTTATGTATGTACATTGTCCATTAATGGTAGATAATTGTGTTATTGTAAACGTGACCTTCAAAATTAAAGATCGTAAACTATGTAATATGATGTTCAATGCCGGTTCTGCAGCGTATGACGTATGTATGACGAACACGGCGACCGTTTGCAAAACTATCCTAACAAAAGTTGACTTCCCAAACTAGGCATAACTAATTAAAATAATGAATAATGAAGAGAAGTGACATAGAAAATATCTTTAAAAATTTGCAACAAAAAAAAAAGTGATGTTAGTTGACGTTTGAGATTGTTTGTATGTGTGAAAGCGCGATTAAAGGACCCGTCTGATCCTCATCAGAAGCGTAGGTGAATGAATACGGGGGATAAGTGCCAGAAATCGGTGAATTGTTTCAACCTCTATCTACTAGTTTTATAAATTCTGTCCGATCAGGATGATGAAGATCCCATTTAGCCGATTTCGGCCACAGCGACTGCATTCGATGGCTCTATATGGTGGTATTCGTGAGCTTTGGTGTGCTGTTCTATCATGTGCTGTCAAAAACATAAGACTAATATGATACAGTCAAAAAATCGCCATTTGAATGAACAGGAAGGTAGCAAAAGCACCTACTAAAATACTATACTATTGTTTACTAGGGTTCAATGTCCAGATGATACAAAAATAATTGGTCGGTAACAATTGTGCAGAAAAACATTATATCAATTGAAAAACTCTTGTAGCTTTTTTTTGTAAATATTACAGACACTCTCAAAGGCATTGAAACATACACATGTATTTGAAAATTCAATCTCTTTGTCTGAGCTCAAGTGTAATGTGTTAAACTTGGGAATTATGTAATTTTGGTATTAATACAACCGCACTGAGATATGTAACCACCTTTTCTTTATAAAAAAATATATTACCTCTCTAAAACATCTTAAACCTATAAAAATATCTGATTTGAACTGTACAGAGCAAACAAGTTCAAGGTCAAATTAATAATTTGATGTTTAGTTCAGGTAAAGAGCAATGTATCAAAATAGTGACGCTACAATTTAGTTTTAATGGCTAGTCATTTCCGTAGGTATAAATACGAGTACCTACATATGTATAAATGAATAATCCAGCGCCATTTAAGTATTTCGCTATAGACCGACACGCGGAACAGTGATATTATGAAGTTGTTGCATGTAACGTTTTTAATTTCCGTCATTTTAAGTGTCTGTGTGACAATATGCTTACCATCCAGTGCAGAAGAGAGTGTTCCAGACATGACAAATTTTCCAGACGTACCAGGAATTATGATATCAGGTGCTATGTTTGTTGCAGACGAATGTCCGGATGATTTTGTGAAAGTCGCAAATACTTGTGTTCCTGTAGATAAAAATTGATACCTGTTTTTTTTTTTGTTTCATTATTTCCATTTGCAGTTATATTTATGTATATTAAGAGGCCTTATTATTTGACCCAAACCAGTCCACTGTAAGGAATAAACTGAAATCAGTTAAAATGAAGTACATAGCCACGTTACTAGTTTCTGTATTATTAATCAGAGTATTGAACTCCCAAGAAAAGGAGGGTTTCATGGATGTTGAAGTTAAAAAGCTGGAGTAAAACCGAGCGAAAATTCAACAATTCTTTTATGTTATTTGCTGTGAACTTTTGTCCAGAAAATACAGCAAGAATGCATAATTCTGTTGATTAAACTTCTTCGTGATACTCTTGTTGTTTTTATTACCACACGTCCATAACTTATTTTCACAACCCAGCACCTCAAATAATCTCTCTCAAAAAATACAGTTTCATTAGAAATTCGAAGGCTTTCGAAGATGTCTTTTATTTTGTTAAGATTTATTGGCTATAGAGCATGCCAGTTTCCTCACGAGTTTTTCCTTGAGCGAGCAGTTGGGATGAAATTAATTACACCAAGTGTTACAGGGTTTGGGCCATTGAAATATAAATCTATGGTTGGGGACTACTTAGCATACTTAGCCACCACTGCTGTCAAGTGTCAATTTACTTGGAGTTATTGTACAGGGTGTAACAGAAAGGGTATATACATACTTAAGGGTGTGTTCAGTTTAATAATCTGTAGACTATTAAACTGAACATGTTTCTCCATCAGACAAACATCATAATCGCGAAAATAATATCAGCTGCCCCATACATTTGGGTCGAATAGCTATTAAATTTTGTATGGGGCAGCAGGTAATTTTTTCGCTATTGCGATGTTTGTCCGATGGAGAAACATGTTTAGTTTGATGGTCTGTAGCACACCCTTTTTTTTACGGATGGGAAATCATCAAATAACTTCTCCCGCTCTGGGCGAAGCGGGGACTCAAGACAATGTTTATGTTCTTTCTTTCTCCAAATTAGCTTAGTGATATTATATAGGTTGTAACGGAAAGGCTATATACATACTTAAGGGTGTGCTACAGACTATCAAACGCACATGTTTCTCATCATAAAACATGTTTTCGGCAAAAAAAATATCTGATGCCCCACAAAAAATTGCAATACCTATTCGAACCAAATGTATAGGCAGCTGATATTTTTTTTTGCTGCAATTTTTTTTTATGATGAGGAACATTTTCAGTTTGATGGTCTGTAGCACACCCTTAAGGATGTGTATACCCTTTCCGTTACACCCTGTATATACCCTTTCCGTTACACCCTATACAAAGAGGCAGGCAGTAATACCGAGGAAAATAATCATTATCTAAATAACCAAACAGTTTTACATAAACACTGAACTACCAATCTACGATCTGACAGGTAACACGTGTATGAAATTAAGTATTATTTCTCTGAAGTATAAATAAACTCGATGTTGCCCGCGACTTCGTTCGCGCGGAAATTTTAAGGTGTATGTATGAAACGCTGAGCTTGAAGTACTGGGTTCGATTCTCGTTTCGGGCAAAGTGTGTTATTCCATCAGGAATTTCTCAGCCGGAGCAGCCTTTTTTTTTTTTTACTGATGTGAAATCATCAAATGACTTCTCCCGCTCTGGGCGGAGCGGGAGGGAGTGTCAGACTTGTACTGACTAAAACCCATCCATGTTCCTTCTTCGCCCTTTGTGTTCCAGGACCGCGGTATCTCTTTCGAACAACCCGCAGCCCTGGCAGGCATCGGCCCTCTCGGACCCCTTCCGATTTGCTGACATCTCCTTGAGGCGCGCGTGGAACACAAACGCGCCGTCGGCACGGCCTGTCGTCATAAGGCGGACGGACGGTGAGCTGGCTCATTACTCACCTTCCACAGGCCCGCAGCCGGAGCAGCCTTGTAATCTGTATTTATTGTCGGGCTCGGTTGATGGCATTAGACTTTAACATAACTGGCAATATATGGATGTACGATTAATTACTCCTGTGTGGAATTACAGGCAATTATGTTATGATGTTGTTATGTGTGAGAACATCACAATGATGTTACTAAAAATTTAAGGTTTTCGGAATTTTTCCTTTATATGTGCTATAAAAAACATTGCTTCAAGAAAATGCCAAAATTTCAAGATTCTGAGTTCACGGGAAGTACCCTGTAGGTTTTGATTCCCTTGCGAGTGTCGAAAATTTGCGGCATAAACGGCTGTATCTTTTAATTGCGTTGATTTAGAAGTTTAATTTTTTTACAGCTCCAAGGGACGGTAGATCTGAGTATAACTTCGCCTTTTACAACATGCAAATGAATGTATATATGGTCCATATACCAAAATATTTTTTTACAATTTTTGTCTGTCTGTCTGTTTGTTCCGGCTAATCTCTGGAACAGCTGGACCGATTTTGTCGGGACTTTTATTGACAGATAGCTGATGTCATAAGAAGTAATGCTACTTCTATTTTAGATCTACGGTACCCTAAACATATTAATATAATAAAATAATCACAAAAAGTGCATACTGACTGCGGAGTCGAATTTGGAACATCTTGCTTGGCAGGGCGGTCGTTGAACTGCCAGTTTATTTACTTTCATGACAAATGGTCTAAAATAGCCGTTCTATTATATAGTAATAATAGTAATAAGTTTATTGTTCATAAAAGAAACATAACAGTTGTGGCATACAAATCGATGAGCCACAAACTAAGCATCGCTTGTGTCTTGTGGCTCAGGAGTGCGAAATTATACAAATTAAAGCATTTAAATACAACAGTTTCTAATAAAACATTAGCATTATGAAGTAAGGACGTTTGAGTGATTTTATAATGTGCTCTGAACGCAATATGAACATTAAGTAATAAAAATAAAATTAAAATATAAACAATGTTTGCATATATTGGGCTTGTGTTATGGTGTGTGTGAGTGTGTGTGTGTGTGTGTGTGTGTGTTCTTGTGAGTGTGCATGTGTGGATGTGTGTGAGTGTGAGTGTGTGTGGCTGTTATATGCTATATCAAGGCTTCAGTGTCGTCGTATGACAATTTCAGGAGGGCTGATCTTAATATTTTTTTACAGGTGGTCGTTGAGGAGTCTCGTAAGCCGCAAATGTTACTTACTTTATTGTAGGTGTTAGGATGGGAAAAGTTTGTACAGCGTCTAGCTAGTTCAGATTTTTCTGCATGTTATGACAGTTGTCAGTTGTCAAACAGTTGAGGAATATGGACGTAATGCAATGTTGTTCATCCCCCTAAGTTATTTGCGTGATAATATATATAGCCTATGTGCTATTACAGATTATAATATTTTTGTCAAATTTCATCCCGATCCGTTTTGCCGTTCTGGCGTGATTGAGCCACAAACATCCATCCAAACAATCGCAAGATTAAGATAAGATAAAACCATAAAACATTTCGCCATAACACGGGGTACATTCAAGAGCTACTGCAATTAAGTTTATTTACTTAATGACCTAAGTGTTGTCACTATTTGCTCCACATCCATGGCAGAAGATACGGAAGTGACAAACTACCCAGAAGATTTACCTCCTTCTAATACTACCATTAAAGCAGATCCATGCCCTGTTCATTTTGTCAGAATAGGGGATCGGACTGGGTAAAGAAAACGACATTCTATTTTGTCCGTCAGACAGGTAACACAAAAATATTAGACACGTATTTTTTGTCTTATCAAAATATCAAAAAATTACTTATTTAAAACTCATTAAAGTTGGAGAGTGGGGGCTTACAACGTCACAAGTAGGTATAAAACTTACCTACATGTGATGTCATGCGCCATTTCAACTCAATATATCTCCGTAATTTTATGACCATGTGAAAAAAAAAATACGTGTCCAATACTTTTCAATAAACTACCCGATGGACAAAGAAAAAAAAAATTGGATTATCCCCTATTCAAAATAAATGTGTTCTAGTTGATTAATTCGTGATTTTTTTGGCCGCAGCACTTCACCACTCCCAGGCATCGTCGATGGCTGACTGCATGTCGGCAGTCGAAACATTTTCTGGGAAACAAATTCTATGCTGTCTGCCATTGATATATAAAAAACCATGCCATTGATATAAAAAAAAGGTTTTTATATATCAATGCTGTCTGCGAATTAATGGGACACCCTTGCCCACTCTTGCATGGTATAAATGGCTGATAGGTACACCTCTGCCAAACCCTTCGGGGCTTACAGGCGTCATGATGTCATGTGTATTTATTTTTAAACGAAAAATAACACAGTTTTGCTTAAACACTCTCATTTGTAGTATTTAACATGAATCGATGTTTTGTTATGAAAAATGTACTCGTATAAAATAAACATAATTCCTAATTTCTCTCCAGTATTCATATAGACTGCAGCAACCATCGTTCTCTGACCATTCCTTCACAAAACCTTTAACAATGAAGGTTTTCTTAGCTGTGCTTACCTTAGTTGGTGTCCTAAGTGCTGTCACTATGTGCTACCCATCTAGTTCAGAAGAAAGATCTGAAGATATCCAACTAACGGATTACCCAGAAGACGGCTGGTTTTCTGCTTGTTCCATGATTGTGGCCGACCTTTGTCCGGTTAATTTTGTTAGAATGGCCGACACTTGTGTTCTTATTGATTTTGATTAAATTATGAATTGATTGATTTCCATTTTACTTTCAATTATTTCTTTATAATAAAATTCGTTCCTGTTCCATGAACACTTTACCCCTATTTATTGAGTGGATTTGAAATCCGACAAACTGACGTTTGAGTATTAACACAAGCGAGTATAAAACGCAATTTGATAATATTTAATTGGATATTAATATCTTGTGTTCTTATCTAGATCAATAGATATTAATTTATGCATTCCTTATATTTATGATATCCTTAAATTATAGTACTAGAACGATAACACAATTTGCACCGGTAATAAAAAAAAAATGTTTGCTTGTATTTAATTAACTTGGTTAGTTTCTAAAGGTTTGGATTCAAGGTCCGACTCAAAGGAGCACTTACCGTATGTTGATTCCATTCTCGTCTTGATGAGTTTAAGCAAAGCTATTACTTAGCAATTATTTGATTTGATGATGATAGTGATGTCGATTCCACCAACCACGGAGAATTTTCTGCAACATTGTCTGTGAACGGATGTTTTGCTCTGCAGTGCGATAAAAGAGGTATTAAGCTTAATATATCACAATCACATTATTCATACCTATCGGTTTAGCCGCAGTAATGAGATTTTAATTCTATTGGAAAACGGAAGTTTATGATTATTGATTCATGTTTATGTTGCACATGCGATATTGTACTTAATGCTTTTGACTTGAGTGGTCTTGAGATCTACCGTTGTACTTATGTACTTGAAGTGGTTTCAAAATAGCTTTTGTTTTTGGGTTCTTAGATTTTATTGCTAGGTCAGATAGAAATCTTTTCGGTTATTTTTTCGGACAGAAGCGTTAACAAAATATGTTCCTACAGTATACATTACGAGTAGATTAACAATAATAAGACGCACCGACTTAATAACATTAAAAGATGTTTTTTTATAAACTCAAAAGACCGATTTTTGATATACCAACGATGTTTATATAACAATAACACGAAACATTCCGAATTTTCTCGATTTCTTAGAATTCCCGAAATTTGGGTACATTTTAACAATACTTCGAATTAATCAACGAGCCATGAAGGGCCTTTGTCATGAATAAATTAAGTAGAAATTCCTTACCTATATTTATTCAGATGTGGTACAAACTGAACACAATGAAACAAAAAACATCTGAACAGCCTAATCAAAGCAATTAAGAGGGTACTCTAGTCGGTTAATAAAAATATTTGATTTGATTTAAAAAAAAAATTGTTTTTTTTTTTTTGCCGTCGCGCTGCGCCCGACCAAGCCCCCGTAAAGTGCGAAAGGGACAACTGCAGCTCAGGCTGATTTTACCTACAAAAATCTTGACCAAAAGACGTTTTGTATTCCGCTGCTTTCTTCTTCAAAACTAAACTGATCTAAATAACTCTTATATCAAAATGTAGAAAAAAAGAATATCTATGCTTCTATCATTTTATTTTTTGTTAAAAACTTATCCAAATGTTTGATAGTCGTCTGAACATGGCGGTAAAAATGGGCTTTTTTTCGGGTTTTTAGATGGTCATATTTCTTTTAGTGATTACGTTTAAAAAAAAAAGGAAATGATAGGGGCATGTATTAATAACACCTAGATTTTTGGAAAAAAAAAAAACATTGCTCTAGACGCATTATCCACCGATTAGAGTCCCCACTTAATATCATTTACTTGACAAAATGAAATCATTCCTAAGTTACGAGAAATAAAAGGATGGGATTTACATAAACTATATAATGGAATAGAATAAAACTTTATTGTACACTAAAAATGAAACATAACGGTTCTACAAGACTGCAAATTTTATGTTTACATACAACGGCAACTATCGAAAAATAAATCCTAGATTATACCATTATGGTCGAAAATTGCAAGCAATTTCATCATCTGCCTAGCCTTTTCCAAACAAATACGTGAATACCAATAAATCAGTTAAGTAAAAAACAATGAGCACAAATTAACAGTACTTAAAACCAACAGCATAAATAAATGCAACAGTAAACGAAGGAAATAATTATAGATTTCGCGCCCCTCGCCCGCTATGATCGTCAAATTCGCGTTGTATCTGTTCCTCGCTCACTTTGTGGTGTCACAAGTGATCTACGATGCTTATTTCGGTAAACCAATAAAGGATGACCGGGGAAAGCAGTTGGCAAGATCGAACTTGACCCTGTAAGTACATAATAATTGTTGTCACCTGAACTTTGTGTAATTGTTTACTTCTATATGACCTACCTGTTACTGCAAAATATTGAGAGGAAAGTTTTGAGTGTTAAAGTCAAAAGACCACAAAAGCGAAGGTTGTAGTGTGTGAAAAATTATACAGTATGTTAGGTTAAACGAGGGGCATATTGAGGGAGGATATTCAGTATTCGATTCTCGTCCCAAATATGTAAAAAACCTATAACGTATATAGAAGAATTTTTAATGTTTTGTTTAGTGCCTAGATATTTTGGACTGTCCTAAGCCAGGTAAGTTTAAAGTATGAAGGGAAAATGGATTATACCTAAGAGTCATTGACCCGCTCACATGTTCTGCGATAGTATTAAGTCGCTAGCGCAAGGGTGTATGCACGTTGCGTGTCATTTGCGAAAATTTTGGTATGGTTCTGTCTGTTATTTATCAGTGTTTTTTTTTTTGTTTATATTTTTATTAGTATCATGTTAGCATGTACTATTATGGGTTTGAATATGTCCCTCGTTTAAACTAACATACTGTATAATTAGAAAGAGGGTGACAATTGAAAAGATTGCTAATAGAGAAGTGTGGAAGAAGAAACGCTGTGTGCCGTCAATGCCGCTATAAAATTGTTGCTACATTTTTTCTTTTTCGTTTGTTTGCATAATATCTTTGCATCCACCAGACAATGCACGGTGAAGGTGGAGCCGTGCAAGAAGCACGAGGGTCGCCGCATCGATGGCACATGCGTCAACCCGAAGTACCCGTCCCGCGGTGGATCACCCACCCCTCTGCTGAGGATGAGGCCAGCTAAATTCGGACTTGGTAAGCTGGGATTGCAGGCTGTCTTTACTGTGGTACTTTTTATTTTTGTAATCGTCATACTCACTCTTTACATATGCGACCTTAGGCTTGCTGGTAGGCGTATGATTTACCAAGCTCAAGGCTGTCAGTGAGTGCTCTATCTTTGATGAGAACAGTCAACAATCAACTAAGTAATATAATCGTGTATCTCTTTTACTAGTACGGTCTACATCTTTTATTCTTTTTTGAGCGATAAAATAGTTGAAAGAGCCTATTTGCTTCTTCGTCAGCGCTGATACAGGTGCTTTAAACTTAAACTGCCTTTTCTTCATATAATTTTTTCATATAAACAAGCTGAACACTGTACATTTCAGGCAACAACTTGCGACCAGCCATGAATGGCTCCGAGCTACCATCAGCGCGTCTGCTGCGCACCAAGATCCTGAGTGATGGCTACCCAGAAGACCACCAGTTCAATACTCTGGCGACACACGTCTTGGTCTTCTCCACCGTGGATATTGCTGACCTGACAGTATTGCGTAAGTTTTGAAAGGAATTCAAAAAAAGTATTAGAGAAGAATTCGCTAAATAACGTACCCTGACGTAGACGGCCCGACTACTAACAACGCTGACTGCTTTATCACTTTAAATAGAATCGGTTTCTTGCATAACCACTATCACATTCAAAAGTGGAACACATTTTTTTTTTTTCTGAGAACCTGTTCCAAGTCCTTGTTATACTTAGCTGTTTGAAAGAGTTTTTTCCTTTGATTTATATTCAAATGCTATTCTTCGCTTACCTCATAGCATTGCATTATTCTTCAGTTCGCTACGCGATCGCCAGCGACTGCTGTCTCGGTAACACCCCTAACCGCGTCAACCCACTGTGCATCCCTATCCCTGTACCCCAAGACGACCCCTATCTTCGGCGGACCGGCATCAGGTGCATGAACCTTACCAGGTTCTCAACGTATCAAGAGATGGGCTGCATACCCAACACGCTGCCGGCTGAAAGGGTGAGGATTTTCTATTAGTTATCGTTAAGAATAAACAGTTTCTTTAAGTCGAAACTTTGACTTTCTTTCTTTACCTAGTCTGACAAACAACTTACACAACCCAGTTACTGGATTGTTGAGGTTAGATAGACCATTGATTGATTGATTGCTTGCTCATTGTTAAACATTTTCATCTGCATCCAGTTTGATTGGTAGCCGATCTCTACATACCTAGTTGAGGTAGAATGGAATTGTATAAGAGTTAGCTGTAATCCACCACACGTGTGAGTTGGTAAGCTAGTTCATAACCTTCACAATAATTTCTTTTACAGTACAACCTTCCAACTCCTCTCCAAGATCTGTCAGTAGTATACGGCTACTCCACCGTGCGAGAGAGACAGATCAGAACATACCAGGGAGGACTGCTCAAGTCTGATGAAAAGGACGGCGTCGAGAGACCACCTGGCACCGCTCCTATTTGCATCAATAATAGGAGACCTGTTGAGAATGCTTGTTATGAGTTTGGTGAGTAGAGTTAGAAGAGATTTTCTTCATGTATGCTGCCACTAGCTTTTTCCCGCGGCTTCCCCCGCGTAGTGTGCGATAACTGTCCCACGGGATCGTATTACCGGGATAAAAAGTCCGTGCAGTAGTTTTTGCGTGAAAGAGTAACAAACATCTATCCTCACAAACTTTCGTATTTATAACAGTAATAGGATGAGACGATATTTCTTGCGTACACCCTTTCGACTTTGCCAAATTGAACTTGTTAATTTTTATTAGAAAATTCATATATTTGCTGCGGCCATAACCATTGTGGTATTGTATTGTGTCAAGATGTTTTTTCTGCTTTGATAAACCCTACTGCAGTACTATATTTCTACTCATGGCTAGACATGACATACCTCTTTAGACTTGCCCCTTTTCCAGGTGACTTTTACGACGGTAATGTACTGGCGGGCATCTACCTGACGGCGATGTGGTTCTACCGCGAGCACAACCGCCTGGCTCGCCAGCTGGCACAGCTCAACCCCTGCTGGGACGACCAGAAGCTGTTCGAGACGGCTCGCCAGATTAACATCGCGCAGTGGCAGTATATGCTGTATTATGAACTGATGGCAGAGATCTTGGGTAAGGCTAAACTTTTACATTATTACTGATTTCTAGCTGAATTTTACGTATATAGTTTGAGAACATATGAAATTTGATAAAAGCTGAAAAAGTGGTGATAAGGTATACAAGAATTCATTTTCAGCGTTGAAAATGATGATATAATTCAACAATATAATAATTAATCAGTCATCCATTTCCTTATTACGAATTTAGAGACTTTACGCAAACAAAAGATGCAAGGCATCCTTCACCAGTCTTAATTTTGGATTTTATATATGGGCATATTGTTGGGAAGGCCTTACGTTCCACATCACCACCAGGGAATGATGAGATGTCATGGCATAAAGCAGGTGGGCATGGTATGGTGAGATTTTACTCTGTTGTACATATTACTTGTAAAAACTTATAGTTCTCCATTTCCATCTAGGTCCTAAGAACGCCCTGGAGACCGGAGTGATATACGACACGAATGGCTACGTCAACGACTTTGATGAACGACACAAGCCGGGGGTGTACCACGAGTATGTGGTCGGCACGAGGTGGTTCCACACCTTCCAGGATGGTAGGACTGAGTAAGTTGAACGTATGATAACGTAGGTTTCACCATCACTACTGCTCTCAAAATTGTGAGGAAACCGGTATGTCCTAGAACCAAGAATTCGAAAACATGTGACATTTACCAGCCTGCATTAGGCCCGCGTGGTAGAATACGGCCCACTCCCTGCCACAAAAACGAGAGCAGTAGAAATGTTATTAGATGCTTAAACTATTGTAAAAGTCGGCAAACAGGGTAAATGACCCAGTTGACAGAAAGTTGTCATGCCAACAGGACTAAGGGCATTGCAGATGCTGATGCGCTGACAAAAGTAGGTACTTAAATAGTACATAGGTTTTTTGTTTGAAAAAAAAATCTTTTGTTAGCAATTATACTGTCTGGTGATAGGAAGTTTGTGATTACGGAAATATAACAGTAGTAATGAATAGTTTATTTTCGCCACTTTCTTTTGAAGTTATCACAAATCTCTCTGCTATTATGTTCTCTATAATGAAAAAACAAAAATGCTATTTTTCTATGATCGAGACTTGTAAAGATATCTCGCGTTGATAAGATATATGCACGTAGAATAACTTGCCGGCACGGTTGGCGCAATGGTTGACCGATCCACTGCTGCGATGCGTGCTGCGGGTTCGATCCCCGCACAGTACAAATATTTTTATGGCCTACGGATAGTTTTCCGGGTCTGGCTGTTTGTGTATGTGAGTTAAATTTTTGTAAAACACACCTACGATACAGGATGAATTGCTAGCGTGGGGCAAAGTTTAAAAAAACAAAAAAAATACACTATTTCCAACGAAGCCATTCTATTGCACACCTGAAGAGAAATCTTAAAGTCTTATTGTTATTCTCGCAGCCTCTACAGCGGCATGGGTAAATACCTCGGCACTCGCACCACGGTGGACGATGAGTTCAGGAGCGGTATCCTCGAGGTGAACAACACTGAGGCTGATCTGACGCAAGGAGCCTTCAGGCAGAGAGCCGCCAAGTTCGATTACACTATTGAGCCGGATGTAAGTAAAGTACAATGTAACACTTGGCGCTATGTTTTTCACTGTTTGTTTCCAAATTACGTATCATAAAAATATGTAGCTTTTCCACTTGGGCTAGGGCTACACGCTCAAACGACACCCGTGTTCGCAGAGAAAAGTATTGAAAAGTTGCTTAACGTTAGAGGCTGTCACGTCACGACTTGCGGAACGAAAGTACTCATGGGAGCCCAGAAGCCTCCAAAGCAGAAGCCGGGAGGTGACCAATAGCCGTCAAACAGCTTGTGATTGTAGATGTCCGTGTCAGAACCTGGACCATACAATACTCATGTACAAAAGTGGCGATCTGTCCTATAAAACAAAATAGATGGGCTCAGGCGCAAAATGTCTCTTTCGCAGAATGACTCCTTCTCAAAATGTGGCATGGCTAGATGGAAACAAGCGACGCGCCCGCGTGTCACTCGACGCATGTCGCCACGCTAGTCACACCGCTTGAGGACGTGAACGGGGCGTTATGTTGACCCTAATCTAACCAATATGAACCAAAGAAAACTCCTCTTTCTGATTTTTTTTAACAAAAGATTCATAATGACTTCTTGTGTCCGGTTACAGATAGCGGAGCGAGTACTCGGGGAGTTACAATCATCCTCAGACATCAGCGCTATTGACATCATGAGGGGACGAGACCAGGGTCTGCCTCCGTACAACGAGTACAGGAAGATTTGCGGCTTACCTGTAGCTCATAGGTTTAAGGACTTCGAAGACACCATATACCCTGATGTAAGAACAATACTTAAGGCCAGTAGTCTGATTTTCTGATGTCGACTTGTTATTGCGCAGCTGCTAACGTGACCCCGGCACCAATTCTTTCAAATTCATCAGTGAAGACGGAAATATACTTATGTGTCGTGGCGTGTCGTGACGCGCCGCCTTTAGTCGCGATATCTGCATACTGTCTAGTTTATCATCTGAGCTGATCACTACATAAGCGGATATTCTCAAATAGTTTGTGATAAGAGAAGAGGAAGAAAGTTACTCATTAGTAGGCATAGTTATTCGATTACTTAGCTTATCTTAGCGTCTCTAAAGAATACTCGACTTACTAACAGGTTTTTCATTGGTAGTTCTTGTAAGTAGCGTCGTTTACTACAGGCCTTACTTATCTTGTGATCTCCAAAAAGGTTTCTTGTACTCCAGAAAGTGGAACAGCTCCGTCGCATCTACGACGACGAGGTAGATGACATGGAGCTGATGGTGGCCATCTACAGCGAGAAACTGCTGCACGGTGCCTGGGTGGGGCCCACTCTTTTCTGCATCATGGTGGAGAACCTGGTGAACTGGAGGAGGTCTGACCGGTTCTTCTTTGAGAATGGATACTCGCACGCTGCATTGACTCTGCGTAAGTAGTGAAGAATAGAAGTAAGAAGAATGTCTAAGCAGCGTCCTCTAGTCTGGTAATAATCGCAGCGCACGAAGACACCTCAGCTGGTACTGCTAGTGGCGGTATTGTCAACACTTTCCAATCAAACTGTCGCACTATGAAACTAAAGCTCAATGGAAAGGGACGGCTTTGAAGACGGTTCGCGACTTAAGTTGTGCTATCACTTCAGCTGCACTTTCGGCGCCACGAATTTTCACTACCATGTCTAGACGCTGCTAACCCGACGATTCCGTATTGATATATAGCCAGCAACAGCAATGCGTCTACAATCACTTTCTGGCCTTATTTCATTTGAGTTTTCACATCATGAGGCTTAGGTATGACAATGACTATTTTGGTTCCAGACTCTGCCAGTATTACTGTTTTAACTATCCAGGCATTTTTTGGGGATACCTGAATAGTACCTAAAACCCTTCTTTAGGCACCAAAACGGTCGAACAATTATCGTCTTTATAAACTTAGTTAATACGTTCCTCCAACAGCTCAATTGAACGAAGTAAGGAGTACCAGTGTGGCTCGACTGCTGTGTGACAACGGCGATGGTGTCGAAGAGATACAGCCTAAGGCTCTGCTTAACGTTGGCAAGGAGTAAGTGGTGATATATTCTTGTTAATTATGTTTCTGTGATTTCCGTTTTTGTTCCTTTTTTGAAACAGGGAGAAAAAATTCTCCCTTTTCCAAAAAAAAAAAATGAGGAACAAGGAGAATAAATTCTCCCTGTTCCTCATTTATTCTCAATTAAAAAGGAGGATCCTCCAATCAAACCGATGTAATGTGTAGTGGGCTACTGCACAATGGTTTTATCCTAATCTCTCGACTGGATATGCGATGTACAATTAGGTTGACGTCATCTGGTAGAAATAAATTACCCCATGAGTAAATATTCGATTCGACAATTAGCAAAAAATAAATGTTTTGTTTTTCGTTATTTGTTGTTTTAAACTTCCAATGAAAACAAGGTTGATTTTCCACGTTCTTGCTATCAAAAGAAACTCTAAGAAGACTGTCTGTGTTTCACAGTAAAGGCATCGACTTATTATTATGCACAAGAGGCAATTAAGCAAAATAGCTTTGTACGGTCTCATCAACCGTACATTTACTTTGCGAACGCAGCAACCTACTTGGATGTCGTGCGTCACAAATATTACGCTATAATTGTAACTTCTCAAGCAAGGCAGAGCGAGTCAGACAACAACTGTGGAACTAACCACTTGTCAAGAGAAAGAATCGCTACCACTTTAACTTGTAACTTTTACAGTTTTTAATATAACTTTAAAACTCCTTTGGTGGTTCTTTCTGTGTACTCCACAACTAAACCAAAATCAACATTGTGATAGTGTACGGTGCCTACAACCATTGGCTCCTACAAGCTTCTTTGCCTGCGGACCTAGAAACCTGTACCCAAAGTAAACACTAAAGTTTCTTTAACAAAGAAAATAAAGTGAGCATATTTATCTGTCACAGAAAACTCTTACCCAGCAGTGAACTGATGCAGATTAAAGTAACATACAAGTGCAATGTGCATATAAATGACTTAATTTCTTAATATTTCAGGAACAAAATAACACCTTGCAAGCAGATACCAGGTATGGACCTCTATAAATGGCTGGATCCTAAATGCTATCCAGCTAAAAAGGACCAGTATGACTATTCAGGCCAGAAGGAACAATACTACCCAGGCCTATATGAACAATACGAGTATCAAGCCGGAATAGACCAGAAGGAACGATACGATCCAGGCCAGAAAGAACATTACGAGTATCAAGCTGGGAAGGACCAGTATGATGTGAACTTGAGGACCAACAATTATAACCCACTGTTGGGTGGCAGTGGATATGGTTATAAAAATAAATAGATTTTATATTTCTTCTTCTGAATATGGATTATTAACAATCGGCGCACCTAGGGCTATAAAATAAAGACATTTCAAATCGTTTTACTAGTTTCTTCTTTCTCAAAAACGTTGCCCCGTTCTAAGATTTTTTCCTGTGTCGTTGTTGCGTTTGCGAACAATTAAACTTACATATATAAACAGCCAGACCCGGAACAGCTATCTGTAGGCCATACATATATCACATAATTAATACACGCAGCGCAACAGCCAATCCCTCAGCCACTGCGCCAACCGTGCCGTCTCCGTGCAGTTTATTTTTATTTATTCCACAACCTTATAGTTACAGTTGTAAAATTCGATCAGACGGTCACTAATAAAAGATAATATCGTTCAAGACTACTGAAAGATGATTTGAAGAGAAAGGGCCCGGTCTCCAATGCTCCATGAGAAACGACATTAGTCGTTTGTGTTATTGAAAACTTGTCTCACTGTCCGAATAGGCACTATCTACCAAGACCCAAGTAACCAGGACTGACTAAGAGATGATAATACAGGCGTTTTGTTCCTGTACGCACTACTTAACATAACATCAAGCCTGTAATCCCCGAAAGGTTCGGCAGAGGTGTACCTAATAGTAAACACACATTTCGCCAGTTATGTTTAAGTCTCACGTAATAGGGGGCGAGCCTATTGCCATCAACTGGGCAAAATCAAAATCAATTCAAACATTTTATTTTACATAAGCCTACATGGGCACTTATAAAACGTCAACAAAAGGTGCACGGTTCGGGTTGGTCGTTTCCTATGGAGAGGAACCGGCAAGAAACTCCATGGTTACTCTTTTAAAATCATTTGGTTTTACAATATTTGAAGTTACAGCGTTGGTACTTAAGTATGGGAGGACAGCGTAGGCCCGACAATAAGTCGTTGCTTACTACAGAAGGTAGTAAAAGAAAAGAAAAAAAAAAACCTCAAATCCAAACTCCGTGTCTCCTGAGAAATTCCTGATGGAAAAACCCAATTACACTTTGCCCAACCTGGGAATCTAACCCAGGACCTCATCAGCATGCTCAGCAGTCAGGACCACTCGGCCAACCAGGTAGTCCTGTAAGTAAAGAATTGTAATCAAAAGTTAAAACAATTTAACCAGAAGTTTCTTCATTCTGTATGCCTGGGATTATTTCTGGAAATTATATAATATGAGGCTCCTTCCCAGAAAGCAACCTTGGACTTTTACGTCGCCTTTTAAGTACTCTTCTGGCACTTTCTATGACAATGTTCCTTGGAGTCGGATTGCTGTATGTTTTAATGATTAAATTTCATTAAATTAAGTAAACTATGTTAAATTAAGTAACTTTACTTATTTTAAATGAATTAACCAGAGTCACTAAACGAAATGCATGTTAAAATTTGCTCTATTTATGTCAATCGTCTAAAGATAACAGCGACAGAGTGAACTATTTAAAACGCTTTAACTTCAAATGCGTTAAGCGGTTTGCAAATGGCTTGAATGGTCAGAAACACTAAAATTACAAACAAAATTTCCTGAGTCACATTATACTTGTACCTAGCTGCGAGTAAATGAAAAATGCTCTCATTTAGCAAAATAACGAAACCAAGTGAAGATAATTTAAGAGTTGAAGGTGAAGACGGGATTAAACATAGTCTTAAATAGTGCTGACAAACAATAACACCTTTTGCTGAAATTCCAGCTGAAAATCACGTCTCTCTGAATGCAAATGAGAAATAATAAGTTAAGGATTATGGACTTTGTTACGAGGTTCTAACTCAGTGAGTTTGAGGCGAGTTGCGTTCGAGAAATGTTCGTGTTGTATTTAGCTAGCTTTTATCTTTCTTTTTTTCTTTTGTTAATCATTTTAACGTGACTTGTTAGTCCAGAATCCATGACTGCGAAAACACTGATTAAGAAATTCCTAATCTAAAAAACCCAATGATATTCTTCCCGACGTGGGAAGGGAACCCAGAGGACATCATGCTCAGCGCTGCATTTGCAACCACAAAATCTAACTATTCGATTGCTATATTATCGCTGAAAAAAACTCACTTTATCTAGGCCTCTGCATTTAGTTGCTTTTAGCTACTTCCAAAAGTCATCATCTAATAGCGGTCTGTAGCGTTCGTTTTTTTGCTCACAAAATACTTTCGTTAAAACCCGTCCAGTACCGCTAGTACTCCCCACAAAAACCAAGATCCCCCTCTCACCAAAGACAAATAACGGGCATTTTTTATTTTCTTATGGAAATTAAACTGGAGCCCGGTTAATATTGTTTCTGCTTACGAAACCCACTGCAAAGATACAGCGGCTTATTTGACAGGCGATTGAGAGCGTTTTTATGTACGTAAGCTCTAGGCCACGAAAGAAGTGATAACACTTCTTGCGACAGTGACTATGAAAAAATAGATGAAAGAACCTACAGTAGAACATGCAACCACGAGTCACCGCGACACGACTTGCGAAGCAACAGTACTCACGTGAAGGAAACAAGTGCCGTGCGGGCGTTTTGTCGCGTGGGAAGTCGCATCGCTCGAGTTTGTGACCGGGACCGTACAGGGGCTTATTTGACAGGTGTTTGAGAGCGTTTTTATGAGAATTACGGACGTGCCCGCACTGACCTTTTAATAAGACGCTTTTTGTCGTTGGAATGTAAGAGATTTTGTATGAATTTGTATTGATTTGTGGTTGAACAGAACAACATTGAAAATTCTTCTCTTTTTGAGTTTAAAAGATGAGTTTCATTTCACCTACATCCTTCCCTGACCTACGTAGTACTAGACTCATAATAAAACTTTACCCGCTACCCGATTCACTGCACTGCCTGAAGTGAAACACGATCATGCTAGATAATGACTGATTTATTAAACAGTACGGTATGCGAACTAAACATTATTGAGAAGCACGACGTTAAACTAAAGCAACATTCACCGCAAGATTAAAATACCGTGAAGAACATGACGTTCTCATCCTTTGTTCTCAAGGATCTAACATGACAATTTAACTTAGCTTGCAGAATACTGAAGCCGTTGAAGTTATATTCATAGTATCCTGTAAGGAGATTAAAGAATATACTGGGAATTAATCCGTTCACTACGCTGAACAGAGTAGTGAAGAAACTAAACTTCGAATTGTTGTAGATTTTGTATTGTCTATTTTATTTTTCATTATTTACTCAAAGAACCGACATCTTCTTCACACAAAAAAATTATGTCAATCCTGTCTCATGTAGTTTTAGAAAAGCAAAACGCATTGAAATGGATTGCTTCATGTCTATCGTAATCAACAACAGCAAAGTCGTCAGCCAGACGTTATTAATGTAATGCGTAAACACTCTCATCACCATCATCGGCTTAATAACCGAAAAACACCCACAAAGATATTCCCGCACGACCACTAATCAAGGGTTCCTATGCATCTCGTATTCAACAGAGCCAGATTATCGGTCCACTGAGTGGAGAGTGGAGTAGAGGTCTCTAGAACCATCCAGGTTTATCCACCATATAAAGACAATCAAACCAAACAAATTATCTAACAATTCCAGTAGAGCACAGTAAGCCCTACATCAACCTAATTCCGAGCTGCTCGCTCGCTTCAATTAACCAAGGTAAGCACACGTGAACATTGTGCCGCGTACTCCACAGAACATTCTGTGGAGTACACAGACCACTGATTGAGGTCAAGTGAGCTTACACTGTTACACGTCGTTTTGTTGTTCACAGGTTTAATTTTAAGTGTAGGTGGTTTTAAGTGTGTAATCGTTTCCTGTTTTATTTTATCGTCAGGTTTTCTCATGGTGAAGAAACTCTACATGTAGAACCTTTACCCTTTACCTTTTGCCCTGAGTAATTCTATACTAATATTATAAAGCTGAAGAGTTTGTTTGTTTGCTTGAACGCGCTAATCCCGGGTACAACTGGTTCGATTTAAACAATTCTTTCAGTGTTAGATAGCCGATTTATTGAGGAAGGATATATATTATAACGCTACAACAAATAGGAGCGGAGCATCAATGAAAAATGTTGCAAAAACGCGGACAATGTGACGCTGACGAAGTTGCGCGGGACAGCTAGTAAGGTTGAAAAGTGTTCGACCGTCAATGAGCGCGGTGGTACTTAAAATTTTCAACCTAGTACCCAATCCCAATATTTACTACCTGCACTAAGTCTAATCAAAAGCTCTTCTTATGATTTTCAATACTAAGCAATGTATCGTAGGGAGTTGAATACCAACAATGCCACCATATTTATGCATTGATTTAGGCACCGGGTTTGCTTTCAGTCGATCTTGGTATCCTAGCGATTATTTACGAATACTTTGAAGACTACATTGTCTTCAAAGAAATCCTGAGCTTTCTTAACTTTAAAATATCTAGCTAAGCAAGAGAAATTTCAGACAATTAAGAATAATCTCTCGTACAGCAAGATTTAAAGTTAGTTCTTCTAGAACTCCAAAGAATGCTCAGGAATTCTTTGAAGACAATCTAGTCTTCCTACCCTACCATTAATACCTTTTGGTGCAAATAGCACATTACACGTTCATCAAAACATGTGAAAAAGAACGACTCTGCTCATATAATTATAATGCGCTAAGTGTGACGTTCTGCGCAGTACCTACATTTTTTTTTTAAAGTTTCCCCACACTAGGAATTTCACGCGCATCCGTGACGTACCTACGTGACACGCGACAAATACGCGGTGTCACAGTACAAAGACAACCAGTAAACCAAGTAATCCTTTAGTGAAATCAAACGTGGGTATAAGGGTTGTCAACTAAACTTTTTGTTATGTTGCACCACACACAAAAAAAAATAACCACTTGTCTTATACCACAGCCTCAACTTACTCACGAATAACCTGTAACTAGCAGCATCCATAGATTTGTGTATGTATGTTCATGTGTGTGTGACCCGATTCTACCATTTGTTCATATCATACATATTAATGCCATTAACCAGGCACTAGTACTAGTAGTAGACTTAATAACACTCTGAAAAGTAGTCGCGCATACGACCACTGGACCAACGAGGCAACCATGCCATTTTGTGCTTAGTTGAAATACTGTATGTTATAGTAACACATCTAGTGTGACTGTGAAACTGCTGATGAGGCGCCAAGTGTGACTAATTAGACGACACGACGCGACGCCTCTAGTGCGACTTTGTGTCGAGGACTTGACTCTAGCTATATTTAGGATACTATTCCCTCATAGTACCCGAGGCTCGACATAAATGATAAATTATGTTTATTTTGCAAGTAGGTTTTTAGAAACACTTTTATACGTCATTTTTTTAAGCTAGATGGGGCCGGTGTTTTGTACCTGACTACTCTGAGAAGAAACAGCCGAAACAAACAAGAAGTTGCAAATGGCGAGCATGACTTCGAGACTGTTATAGGTAAAGCAAGAGAAAGCTCTAAAATTGGTAGCTTGTTGAGTTTTGAGGTCGTCCGACTTAACCCTTGATTCCCGAATGTTTCAGAATCCTTGACACCAACAGAATAAGAAGGTCAGGTTTGAAACTTCTGTTGTACGTTAAAGATTTTTTTATATGCCTGTGTTGTTTAGTATTCATTTCTGTTTGGCTTTCAGCGCTTTGTAGAATACCATGGTTAATCTCAACCTCGTTTCGTTGAGATTCTTTTTAATTAACTTTAATGTACGTTGCGTTCTTGGGGTCAGAAAGCTTGTAGTATGCTGCATTATATAAACATATTATTATGATATAACGTATCTCAGAACAAGATCGTCGACCAGAACGTTGAGATACGAACCCTGCTTACCTGAATCAATCTGCCGACGCCTCGGTTGCACGCGCAGCAAATTGAGTATCAAGACGTAAAATTGCACACGTTGTGTTCATGTTGCAGTGAGGTTGTTATCGCTGGCATTGAACAAACGATCCATAGTCACAAAACCCTGATAAATTACAAGCACCGAGTATCCACACATTTTATCTGCCATAACATAGCACACAGAAAGACGACACGCAGCGCAACCCTCTTGGGGCCCACCAGTCAATATTAATTGTGCCCCTCGGCGGCCATGCTTCATTATTTACACCCCGCGGCTAGGGTTCCAGCAGTTATCGGAAATACTTCGAGTTTTCCCACTGCGACTCACTAGTTTCGAGTTTTTACGACGACGCGAAGATATCCCTCTTGAATTTATATTCTAGAGAACTTGGAATACTGTTCTGGTTTTGACGTAATTGGTGCGCTTTCATTTATTACTCTGTATTCTTAAGTAACATAATTATGATCACGGCTGTAATCCCCAAAATGTTAGACATTGGCGTATTGTACCTATAAAACACCATCATTCTCTTAAGCAAGAATTATAATTTTACCCTAAGCGCAGCATGACTTCTTCCTCCATACTTCTCTATAAATCGTCATCAAACTCAAAAGTCAAACTCAAAGCATTTATTTCAATTAGACTATTACAGGCACTTTTGAATGTCAAAAAAACAAAATAAAACGCTAAGCAGTCAGTATCAAGTACAGTCCCAGTATCAAGGCATAATAACTTGTGAAAATTACCGGTTGCCCATTCCAAAGCATAGATCTCTATGGAGAAGAATGGACAAGAAACTCCATGGACACTCTTTTAAATCAAAATATGTTACAAAGTCTTGGTTACATCATTCATGTTAAGAATTACAAATATGTGAGAACGATGTAGAAATACGGGCAAGTTAAGCGTCCAGAGTAAAAGATTAAATCAGTACCTAATTCAAAAATAAAGTAATTAAATCTCATCTCATCAGACACCTCCCTTTCTTGCCATATCACCCTTCACATAGTCTATCCATCGTTTCTTTGGTCTTATTCTACTCTTACATCCATTCACATTCATAGTCATATTCATAGGAGTACCCATATTTCATACACCCAAAAACCGCCAGAGAGAACACACTCCTGAAGGAAATCAAAAAAAAAAAACAAAATCAAAATATTTTATTTTACATAGGCCTGCATGGGCACTTATAAAACGTCGACAAAAGTTGCAAGAAACACCACTTTACCTGCTATGGGAATCGAACTCTGTAACTATTACACTATAACAGACCGAATTCTAACAATCCGTAAATGATACGTAAGTTTAACAATTTCATTTCAAATCCCTTCCTTAGAATTTCTTGTGATAACGAGAGAACAGTATAACATTTATTGGAGCAGGCAGTTAGACCTCTCTAGAACTTTTACAAGATCGCTAAATCCCAACATTGAAAGACATGACCACTAGCCCGATTCTCCGAAATCGCCGCAGATTTAAAATATTGCTGTAAGCTGTTTATACCAATGCAATGGCTAGTACACTTGTACTTGGTGTATTTAGCAGGTAGTGCTTCTGCGTAGTTGAACCAGAAGAGAAGAAGAGATCTGCAGAAAACCAAGGAAATCAACATAGCCTGAATTATTGGCGACCTTAACCAGTGGGCAACAAGGTCACCCGATAACCTTGCTAACGCTGCGGCAGTTACTAGATGCGGCAAGTACAAGACCGCTCGAAGTGATGATTTATTTCCAGATGTGGATGTTCTCCGCTGAATTTACGCATCCTGCATGCAGTGCGGTAAATTAAATATTCTGTATTGTTGTGTGCCCGTGATTCTCGAATTTTACTCCTAATTTAAATGCGATAGTTTGTCAGAATCGTTGTATGTATAGATGGTTGTTACTCTTTCACGCAAAAATACTGAACGGATTTGCATGTAGGCACACAAATAGTTTATGGCCTGCATTAACATACACCGTGTAAATCACCTCATCACAAAGCCGTCAACCAAGCATTCTGTACATCAAACTAAGTAACTTTACGCAAAAATTACTGCTGGGAAACGATATTTTTTTTGGGGGGTAAAATCACATTTTACGGTAAAACTCAATGTAACGCACACAAAACATTGCCTGATGGATGCATTATATATACTAAACGGTCATTGGAGGTATTTAAAGTACAATTATAAAATTAAACTAATTAAACTTGCTAAAAAGTTGGAACTTTGCCGTCCAATATTTCAACTTAACTAGAGGGTTAATTATGTAAAGCAAAACCATCCACAAAACGTTACTTCAAAATAAGAAACTCGTAAAACGAAAATTCATGAAAAATACAGCATTTTCACGATTATTTAAAACAACCAGACTGGTTTTAACAGAGGCATATTTATTCCTTAGGGATTTTAATATCCATTTGGAAAATGTATCTTTTTTATTTGGAAAATTAATATTTTACTTCTAGAAGATACAACTTTCAAAGATTCTTGAAAGCGGTGGTTTCAACAATTATTTAATACTATTTACAAAGTACTTTTGTGACACTGTAACTGAGAAATTCCAGTTTATTTCTAGCAAAATAATAAAACAAAGCCACGATATTCACCTGGTAAACGGGAGTTTTCTTTAAAATTACGTTAAAATCCAACTATACCTAGACAAAGCCACATACAGCCAGCCATGCATGTCCCAGCCAAACTAGCGGAACTAAAGTCGTATGCAACAAGTTAACGCACACTTACTAACCACACAAACGTCCAATATCCACCCTTAACACAAGGGTGTAAAGTCACTGTAAACCGCAAAAGTAATGTTGCCTAAAAATTTGTGCATTCCCAAAAAGCAACCTTATTGGAAGAGCGTAAGGGTGTTTCAACTGCAAGTGTAAGTTTGTTTCCTGTTTAATGGGCTTAGTTGAAAATCGCAGATGCAGGCTAGGATTAAGCACGCTATAATATTTTAGAGCGTAGTCCTGGTAAAGTTCGCCGTTCCAGGGTTTTTATTTAAAATATGTGGCCTCTGATATTTATGGCTTAGAAATGGTAGAATTTATTTGGGAGTTTTTCTTTCATAATGCGTGCGGTGCAGTTTTATTTTACAGTCTACATATATGGTTCGGTGCCTCGCTTTAAACATTAAAACCAGATCTTTTATACCATGTCAACATTTACTTAGCACATACCTACCTACAACTAAACTTGGTCGGAAGTACTTAACGCAATTAGTATGTTCCTCCTGACCGTTTTCGGTCACGGCGGTTAATTTAGCGTACATTAGACATTGGTGCGGACTGCGGGAGATATTATAGTGCACATGTGAACTCTTTGTTCTGTTACTGGAAAGAGATCAAGCGCAGGATCAACCAGAGCCGGATTTAGAGGTGTGGAGGCCCTGGGGCAGCAAGGGAGTGGAGGCCCCTAATTATTTTTCAAATAGGTTAAATAATATTTTTCTTGCAAGTGTTTCAATATTTTTTTTTATATAATCGTATGGCACAAAAAGATATAACAGGCAATCACTACACAATAACTAAATAATCTTTATCTTAAAGCCTCTCATGCAAATGGCACCTTCCGAGCTTTTTTTAACGAAAAATCATTGATGATTTTGCTGAAATCCAGCTCCCGCAGTAAATCATTTTCAATGCTAATTAGGGATAACTTTGATTGGCGAATTTATCCCATCGTAGTTCCTAGCCTATTTTTGATAATTTTTCTTCTACATCCACTTTGGCATTCGAGTTATAGACCACTATAATAGATACCCCACAGTTGTGTAAGTTTTTTTTTTTAACAATTTATGTGGGGGCCCCTCTCTTGTGGAGGCCCCGGGAAGTTGCCCCCCCTTAAATCCGGCCCTGGGACCAACGGTTTAACGGGCTTTCCGAGGCACGGGAGTAACATACCGCCAACTATCAAACTCCGGGCTACTATTGAGAGATTTCTAATAGAAAAACCCTATAGCACTTTTTGCCGCACCCAGGAATTGAACCCAAGAACCCACGAGGCCAACGGGGCAGTTACCAAGGAAGCAGCGGTGCCTTCCCAACATGAACACTTGACTTGACACTAAATACATGTTTCATAGTTAGTTTAGCATAGCTAGTTGTGAAGCAGAAGTACTTTCTTGGAAGTGCCCTTTACAAAAAACTCTATTTACAAGAGCCAGTCAAGTCGAAAAACACTGAATAAAATGTTGAACACTGTATAATCTCAATCTTCTATTGTTCTAGGACTTCAACACTCCATCTCACACATCATCAGTATCATCTTCTTGAATGCATTGGTTTTAATAACATCCAAACCAAACAGTGATCTCTATTTGTTGTATACAACTTCGACACTCCAAGATCTTCTATTGTTTTATTAACCTTCACCATTCAAAGACACAGACCAACCTAAAACTCCACGTTTGTTCACGCCACAAGCCACGCCAACCACAAACAGGTTTAATAGCAGTCCAACGCTTTCAGCAAATTGTAGCGCTGACCGCTTGAGTATGCAACTTATTACACTTTTAAATGAAACACGTTGCCACGAGGTTTCAGTGCACGAAGCGACGCCCGTTACATGTCCAATAAAAGAGCCTTTGTATATGTCACAGGAGTTATAGAAGTAACTGTAAATGGCACGTAGAACAACACGCGTAGATTTAGCAAAGTTGTCCCTGCGTCGTTTGGACTAGTGGTCGTATTAGGTACTGGGTGCGATTCCCGACTAGGGTAAAGTGCCATCGTGTTTTTCCATGAGGAATTTGTCAGCAGCCACGGATTCGGGATTTGTGCTGGGTGGATGGCAATATGCTCACCCCCTATAATACCTACTGTTAGTTACACCTCTGACTTACCCTTCGAGGTTAACAAGCGTGATTTTAAGTTATGTACTTTGTACTGACAGTACTCCGCATAACCTGACCCTTCTTTTTCTTTGTAAGCGAAGTCAGGTAATGCAACGTACTGACTGTAAATTAGTTATTAAGTCCAATTTAATAGGCCGAGAACGTAGAACAAGGGTACCAATATTTCGGGAAATTAATGAGTAAAAGGAAATGTTAAGAATTTCTCTCGTGATTTAACAGACCCTTTATTTATTAATAAAATTGATAGGTACTCCCACCTGGTTGGAGGCACTCCAGTTTTCCATCCTCCCCTGGCGAACATCACATGCATCCTTGCCTTTAAAAAACATGCTCTTTGTATTCTGCCTGGAGTTCGTGTGAAAAGAAATCTGGACTCCGCAATCGTCAACATGGAAGTGATTCCTTTCCGATCAATACAAGTAGATCCATGTACCTCACAGTAAGATAATTACAGTCACATACAACTTTACATAAAAGGTATCTCAACAATTCCATCACAATGGAAAAAACACGAGTTATTCAATAATTCATATTGTTTTCACAGAAAACCATTAAAAGCCCTTGTTTTTCAGTGAGGGGCATTTTCTTAAGCTGTTACGGACAATAAAAATATGAGAGGGACGGTACGTGACACGAATAAAACGTTTTGGACGAGGCTACAAGATAAGCGGGTAATTAGGTACGTACATCATCAGCCTATCCTTTTCCCCAACTGTGTTGGTGAAAAGGTCGGCTTTTAGTCTAACCGAATCAAAATCAAAATATTTTTATTTCACATAGGCCTACATGGGCACTTGTAAAACGTCGACAAAAAGGTACTCGGTTCGGGTTGGTCGTTTCCTATGAAGAAGAACCGGCAAGAAACTCCATGGTTACTCTTTTAAAATCATTTGGTTTTACAATATTTGAATGTTACAGCGTTAGTACTTAAGTATGGGAGGCCCGACAGTAAGTCGTTGCTTACCACAAAACGTGGAACGAGATTAAAAGTTAATGCAGCTGAATACCAGTACGTCTACCATGAGTTGTCATAGTTAGATCGCTTGACGTAACTGCAATAGTTCCGTCAATACGCAAATACTATAGTTAGCTTTTTCAATGGTACCATGAGCTGTGTTGGTGCTTACTACCAAATTCTAAGCAAATGAAGCCCAAACTTGCAGTCGCTATAATTTTGTTTACTACACGGTGACGTAGTATAGATAACTATAGTGACTCATACTGCGCATTTTAGTACCCAACTATCCGCTAGAGGCGCTGTTAAAGTTTTCATACATTTTTTAAACTACAGACGCTAGCGAGTATAGATTGTTAAAACTCATGGTAGACGTACAGTACTTTACATGGACCGACTGCCTATCTGGGGGGTTACTATGACGCTTAAAACATTATTGTTCCATTCCTATTCCAGAGTGTGAAGGAGATGGAGCTAGACAACCTGTATAGCTCCCTCTCTTTTTCACTCTGGAATAAGAATGGAACAATAATGTTTTAAGACGTCATGGTACGCCACCTGACCTCCACAACCCAGTTAGTACTAGATTCAATGATATCCCTTAGTAAGACTGGTTGTCAGACTTAAGGGCCACTGATTGACTGGGCCTGTAACGACTGTCAAAGATCTACAAATGACAGCCGAGACCAACGGCTTAACGTGCTTTCCGAGGCACGGAGGCAACTCGGTATAAAAGTACATAGGGAGAAAAAAGCTAACCAAAGGATGCAATTGTAACCCAATGGTATCCGCCCGACAAATAAGTTGATTTGTGAGTCATGGATTCGAATCCAGGCAGGCGCTTTCCTTTTTGTTATATAAATTTTAATAAATAAACTCTTATATCACGCCTTTTCTTGTGGGAAAAGACATGAGTTACTAAACGCCACGTGCTAGTAACCAGCCACCACGCTCTCAGAGAGGTGGCTTGTGTTCCGGCAAGCACGTGTAAACATATAATAACTGTATACATGTGCTTCTGTGTGAAGTCTCTACCGGTGGTAGTAGTAAATAGGATTCAAAACTTTTCATAATATCTAAATTGAATCGTCTCTTTAAAGACTAATCTGAATTTAAGAATTCTTCATCTGGTCACAAGTGCAGTTCTTAAGTTAATGCATAATCCTAACTAATATTATACATGCGAAAGTAATTTTGTTTGTTACCTTTTCACGACTAAACGGCTAATCGAATCTTAATTAAATTTGGCAAGAAGATAGATTTCAACCTGAGGAAGGACATAGGCTATATATCATCACGCTACGACCAATAGGAGCGGAGCAGCAATGTTGCGAAAACGGGGAAAATGTGACGCAGACGAAGTTGCGCGGGACAGCTAGTAGGTTTATAAAATTTCCACTGCTAGGACACATTCCCAAAGCCGTAATTCACAATTCAATTTTCAGTTTTAGGACGTGTCTGTTTCCTCGCAAGGTATCCTTTTATCCTACCGGTCTTTTTTTTAACATAAAATGAAAGGCTTTTAAATAACAGTTTTAATGGCCACAAAAAGGTCTGTCCATTAGGCACGGGGATTCGCCACGACCTAATATTTCATTTTATACCAATTCATGTTTTTGGAATTATTATGTTGCCAACCGAAATTGTGATGGAGTGTATCCATGGAATTTTAAAGTCTATCACGATGACTTTCATTAAACTATTTACTACCCCTGAACTTGACTGAGTAAGCAATGACCGTTTCCAAATAAGTAGTTAAAAAAATACATTTATATCTTGAAGAAGAAGGTTTAGTGATCAAGGACACAGTGTAATATTTTACAATCCTTGTGAGTCAAGACAGTACGTACGTATAGACAGATACTTCAGTATTTTGTCTACCAGGGTCTGGTATCCGGAGGTATCTGGTATACGCAATTTGTCCGTAAATATTTCACTTTTTTTATCTTGTTCTACCTTTTGTAGTAAGCAACGACTTACTGTCGGGCCTAGCGTAGGCCCGACAATAAGTCGTTGTCCTCCCATACTTAAGTACTAACGCTGTAACATTCAAATATTGTATAGCCAAATGATTTTAACAGAGTAACCATGGAGTTCTTTGCCGGTTCTTCCCCATAGGAAACGACCAATCCGAACCGCGCATTTTATCTCAAGGTTTTATAAGTGCCCATGTAGACCTATGTAAAATAAAATATTTTGATTTTGATTTTGTTACTCTTTGGAGGTGTCATTATAACGAACCAGTCCCAACACAGACGTAACGAACACATTGAACGAGTCAGCATTAATTGTTTCATCATCATTTGGTAGAGATATGTTGAAGCAGGATTACATTAGTGTTTTACGATGAAACATAGTGCCATCTCGTGCTAATGAATGTAATTGTAAATGAATGTAATGAATGTTATAGTGTGTTAATACATAACAACATAGGCATGTCAGTTTGATATGATTGAGTGTGTTGATGTTCAAACAAATGATAAAGAGTAATAGAGAAGTATGGAAGAAGAAGACATGGTGTGTCGACCCCAAATAAACTGGGGGGAGGGGGGAGGAGAATGTTGATGAAGATGTTCAAACAAAGTAATCGCGTCATGCCATCCTCATGGTCATGTGATGGTCGTCAAGTCATGGACAAAGCCCTATGATCACACATTTATTATACGAAACTCGACGTGGAATTCACGGCTCCTGATCATTATAATCTGGATCTCTTCAAAGTTCAAGTGAATCCGTTTCTGCTAGGCAAAAGTACTCCACCCTATGCCGCATCATCTCTTCACGTCAGGCGAGTTAGCCTATACAGAAAAAAAAAAAACAGAAACGTTAAGAATAACCTTTTCAATTGGAGAGTAATATATTCTAGTTAACATCAATTTAAAAGAAAGTCAGGTCCTCAAGCGCATTTTATTTTTAAGTTTTACCAACACAAGTTAAATTGCCTCACATGGTCCGCATATCAATGAATATTGTAAAACCCTCAAAAAGAAAGCTTTATTTTATACTTTTTAGGGTTCCGTACCTCGAAAGGAAAAAACGGAACCCTTATAGGATCACTTTGTTGTCCGTCCGTCTGTCTGTCTAACGCAATCAAAAGATACAACCGTTTATGCCGCAAATTTCGGCAAATTTTCGACACTCGCCCACGCGAGTGTCGAAAATTCATTCAGGACTCAGAATCTTGAAATGAATGAATCAAAACCTACAGGGTACTTCCCGTGAACTCAGAATCTTGAAATTTGGTACGAAGCATCTTCTTATAGCACAGATAAAGGGAAAATTGCGAAAACTGTAAATTTTTAGTTACATCATAAAATAAAAATATTTTTAATAATTTTAAACTTACTACCCCTTTCCTCATGGACGCGTAGATGTATTAAATTGAAATTCATACCAAATACTCAAGTCTTAATACCTTTAAGCTGTAACAAAATCAAACATCTATGTCAATGCAATCAAAAGAAACAGCAATTGAAGCCGCATATTTTCAAACTCGCAACTACTCGCAAGGGAATCAAAACCTAAAGGGTACTTCCAGTCGACCTAGAATCTTGAAATTTGGCATGAAGCAATGTTTTATAGCAAATATAAAGGAAAAATTCCGAAAACCTTAAATTTTTAGTTATATCACATATTTTTATTTATTCACTTCAGTAATTTTGGTTTGTACGGAGCCCTCGGTACGCGAGTCCGACTCGCACTTGGCCGGTTTTTTTCTCTTGTGATATACCTATGTTTATATTATGTAGACTTTATCCCTTATACGTCATATAATAGAACGTTGCCCAACCTCTTTGTACGCATTATAAAAGCTAACCACCGTGACGTCATCAGAATGTCATGGCTCTTAACACCACGCAGTTAGGGTTACTACACTTTCCGATTTATCAGACATGTCTGGCTGGCTTTACGGCCTTTTCATTGGTCTTAATTATCAGATACTGGGAAATAAAAAAAAAGGAGTTCATTAAATTCTGGAACAGGAGCGGAAGGGGGAGCTCGTGTCTAAATAACAACAGCCGGTCTAATCAATCTTCAGGATAAGCCACACTTGCCTAGGTTGATCTGTCGATGGGTGACCACCCACTACATATCGAGATTCCTCCGTGCCTTTTGGATGTTGGTCCCGGCTGTCTTTTGTACACAGCTCAATTAAGTGGTTACCCTACCCAAAGACCTAGCTACTAGGCCTAGTTGGTTATTGTATTCTGCAAAAACATATTAATATAATTAATGTCTTTTTTTTAGTGAATATATAAGTTTAAGTAAGTATTTATTTTTTTAAAGTGTTTCAAAGTTTGTTCAAGACCGCTTGCCATGCATTTCGTCTCGTTTGGTTTTTTGTTTGGCATTGTATATTTTTTAATATAAAGTATTATTACAAAGTATTATAAAGTTTGTTTTCTATTTTGTTTCGTAATTTATAAAGAATTTAAAAATAAAAAGCAAAATATTGTTTCGTAATTAATAAAGAATTTAAAAATAAAAAACAAAATATTTTAATAATCATTTCATTATATTTATTATTGCTATTATTTTACTACAAAATGTGTATTCTTTTTTTGAAATGATGAAAATGATTATTAAATTCTGGAACAACTAAGTTTCCAGAGTAAATTACTGCTTTTCTTCTGAACTATTTAATTTTCAAAATGTTAACCCTAGACGCAGCGCGCATTGCCCTTATAATGGCTCAGAAAAAAAGGAAAGAATGTTCTTCATAGACGCGGGCGCTCGGTGTGAAATGACACATTCATGCGGGGCTGTGGAAAGTAGGGGGGGACACTAGCCTACATACCTACATACGCGAAAACCAAGTGGCGTTGCCTGCTGTATTTTTGAGATATTTCATTCAGAAACTGTTAGGTTTGGTGATCGCTTATGACACCATATTATGTTGGATGGTTGGAATGAAAGATACCGTTGGGTATACTTGATTTATTATCACAGGACACAGGTTACATTATGTATTTAGACAGTGCGTAGTGTCACAGACGGGTTGAGATCAAGTTATGGCCTCCGGAAAGATGTGTACCATAGATAATCACTAGAGCTTGACGCTTACTAACATACTAATTAGTGATGTCACAACAGAAACTTGCTACTAGGGAAGCCCGGTTCGTATTCCAGTATTATGCCAGCCCAGTGATGTCAATCAGCTCTAGATTGCTTCTAGAATCATCTGAACGTCGCTGGAATGCCCTGGATCCTGTAACTGAATTGGTGGTCTACTTTTTAATCCAGAGCGAAATAAATTGCGGATTCATCCAAATAAATGCAAATGCAAGATTTTTTTCCACCAATATACTGTCCATCCAATATTTCCTTTTAATGACCGTCACAGTGGCGGATCACGTAAAGCGTCACCCGGCCGCCCCTCATCACAGCAAACGCTTTTATAACACGCTCCATGTTTTTAATTCCACACACGACTGCGTATGGCGCCAACGGGGAACGAGCTATGAAGATTTTAATATACTTAACGACCCGTTCACGACTTTAGTCGATGCAACTCAAATTGCGTCATGCAAGACGCGCGCGCGTCTTTTGTTTCCTTCGCGAGAGTAGCAAGTCACTTCGTCCCGCTGATTCCTGCACGCGTAGCATGAACATTGTAGAAAAGGGGTTTTGTCGACGGAAGAATCGACAAAATGATAGATATCTTCCGTTGACTTAACCATGCAACCAGGCATGCTCTACAGGTCTTTCACAGAAATTTTACCTCCTGATAGCAACACCCCAAAGGAACCTTATATTGAAGTGAAACTTCTTATGCGACTTCCAACAAGTTTAACGATACCATGGAGGGGGACTATTTTCTAAAACTCATCAAGAGATGGCAGTATTACAAGATTTGTGACTACGTAGTTCTACTAGGTACGCAAGATAGCGTGGAAACAGTCATGGATTCGACTCTTCGGTGTGACCAGCCTTCGCTCAATTTTCATGAGTAGAATAACCTCGATAAACTTATGTAATAAAAATAATACAACAAAACATTATTTAGAAGTTTAATAAAATAACGAGATTGAATGCGTGGCACTCGAACGCATGCGTGTAGTATTACGAAGTTTCACTTCTTCCGTCCGGAGGGACTCCACGCACTTCTTTTTATTTATTTGACTATTTATGTACACAGTAGACAACACAGAAAAAAAACATTAAATATTAGAGTACAAAGGTACTGTTTATTTCATATGAAATTTCTGCCAGCAACATTAGCAACTCGCGTGTCCTTTTATTGTGTGGTTCGTGGCCAAGCACTAAGGCGCTAATGAGAAACTAGCCTCCGAAGATTTTAGTACACGTAAAAGTATTATAAAAGATGTTGATTTTATAGGACTTTCGGCTTCGGAGTTCGGTTATGAATTTTAAAATCTACCAAGTTTATACTACCGAGAACTTTTTTGCGTCATAAGTCGAAGAGCTTTTTCTATGAGAAGTTAGTTCAAACGCGATAAACTTGACTGCTAATAAGTTTATTTGAAAAGTCAAATGAAGAAGAATGCTGAAGAATGAGAGTATTTTTTTTTTATTATAAGACAAAAAGAAACTTTTACGTACTCTTGTATCTTGTATTTTTGATAGGCATAAACAAAATAGATTTATTATTGAGCCAAATTCCCTGAAAAGAACATAGGTATCACATTTTTTCAGCTAAAATGAGCTTGTTAGGTTTTTATAATTTTAAGTAGGTACCTATTCCAAATTCTTGTAAATAATAAGAGCTCCTAACCCATAATTGTGTTTTCTTCGTCCAGGGTTATTACCTCGTAGGCTCTTTCATCTAGATAACCATCCGCGAACATTGGCGGTCCTCACAGTATTATACCGGAACGTAAAACTATGGCCGAGCGCAAAACACACATAAAGTGAAACTCCTTTCATCTCCCTGTTTTATGTCTTGTTATGTGTTAAATAGAAAATTGTATGAGTCTTGTGGCATAAGAAAAGCAGTAAGGATCATATGTCTGTGAGGTTTAACTGCGATTGCTGCGGCCATACGTAAACCACGGATAAGATTATCTGTAAAACGGTGGTCAGATACGAGGGTCAAAATAAAAATATGGTTGCAGTATTTCGGATTTATTTCGGTCAGAGTTCCCACTATAACTTTTTCACTTGACGGTTACAAAACGAATGCAATCAAATACCCGACACATCGACTTTTAAGCATTTCTACAAAAGCCCAATTATATCGCATCATAGTTAGTTGCAACGAAATTGTTGATCAATAATCATTAAAATCTTTAGGCGACAATAAGTGCCCGCGACCTTGAGCGAGTAAAAGTGCATGCGTAACGCTTCAACGCGCACCAAGATAATTCGAAAAAACAACCCACCATGATTTATCAAACACAATACTAATAAAAGCCGTATACTAAAATATTGATTGTTAAATTGTCTTTCAGATGGTCAAAGTTTTATGCAAATACGTCCGATAGTTTTTGCGGTATTGTCGTTTTTTATCCGCGTTAGACATCAATTTACAAATTAATTACACTATGTTAAAAAAATATAATTTCACATTGTCACATATCAATGTATAAAGAAAATTGTCTAGTATAACACATATTTTTTTACAAAGAAATAAAACTAGAAGTTTAGACGTGATATTAAATTAAAATCATTAAAAGTCGTGTATCTGCGCCTTAACTTATTATAATATAATAATATTCGGCGCATGTATTTTGATTATTTAACACTAGCGCCCGCGACTTCGTCCGCGCGGAAATTTTGAGGTGTATGACGTGTGAGACTGCCTCGTTGGTCGAATGCTCGAAAGCTCGACTACTGACCATGAGGTTCTGGTATTGATTTTCGGTTCGGGCAAAGTGTGATTGGGTTATTCCATCAGGAATTTCTCCCACGGAGTCTGGATTTAATGTCGGTCCCGGTTGATGGCTATTGGCTCGCCCCCTATTACATAGGACTTCAACGTAAGTGGCGAAATGAGGATGTACGACTAAGTACACCTGTGTATAACCCTTCGGCAATAACAAGCGTGATGTTATGTTACGTGTGAGAACTGACGGTCTGAGCAACATGTCATTATGTGGGTGATGACTACAAGAGGCGTCCTTTCTGGGCGCTATAAATTCTGGGCGACAGAGGTCCGAAACAAAATTAAATGGTGTTGAAGCGAAACTATCGCTTGAAAACCGATACATATTTCTTTTCAAAGTGAACAATCAGACGCATTGTTTGGCGCTATTTATTTATTCCAATACTGTTATGTATACAACACCAAAATACTTATTATTGTCCGTCAGCACGTGCAAGTTTTAGATCCTTGAAACACGTACTATAACAACATATAATTGACCGGCTGAGAAGCATGGAGTGCCCAAATGAATGCATGCTACTTTTTAGGTTTGGCTCTAGGATTTGTTGATCGTCATTGCAAAAGCTTATTTAAGGGAAATTGCTACCTCTTAAATAAAATTGAAATGGCAAGTTATTTAGAATAATGGGTATGCGGTGAATTAAAACGATCTCTCCTTTAGCAGCTCCTGTAATAATGGTGGCTTTTACAATACTAATACTAAAACGCTAACTTTAAGCTCCAGCTTATAGGAACGGCAAGCCCGTTTACTCCAGGGAGTCACTAGCCATCACATTGTCTATGGATGTGTAATTGTGTATACTTTTCAATCGCCGACGATCATGTCTAAATTTTTTAAGTAAAGATGATATTACCAAAATTGCTAATTGTTCAATAGCCGCAAATGTAACAAACCCTTCAGTTTTATTAAAATTACTTGAACAAACAAATTGATAAAGTTACGGCTATTCGGTGATCCCATTTAAATCATATTCAAGTTAAAGAAGGATATATATATATCCCTTTATATCAGTGGTTCCTAACCTTTTAGGTCTTGTCACCCCTATGACATAACTAGAGAATCTGATTTACCCCTCCCGCTCTCCCCAATGAACACGGAACAAAACACACATAAATACAAATCCCACCAAAAACATTTCATGTAAAATGTTGCCAAGACGACCACATAAGGTTTGCCCTGTGAAAAAGATATCAGATCTCATGTAGAGCCAAGCTTCTGAATCTACACGGCCTAACTCTAAAATCTATCAGTAAAAATGTATGACTTCGCCGTTTCGCTACCGTCGCGCGTCGTGGAGGTGATGCGAATATTTAGTTTCTGAAGTAAGTAACGAAACAGCCAAGCCATACATTTTTACTACTACTGTTTCGCACTCGCAAGTTTTTAATGTTAGGTTTTGTTTCACTTAATGTGCATCTCATGTCATGTTCCACATTGAGACGATTTCTGGCCTTTGTTTTTAGTGTCACTAAAGTTGAGAAAACCACTCTCACATCTGTATGTAGCAAACGGTGTTAACATTTTTAGAGCTCTGTCTGCTATAATAGGATACAGTATCTACTTTTCGCCAAAATGTACAGAGATCATTATTTTGGAATTCCACTTTTAAAGTGCTATCCTTGCGTAGTCCGAGAAATTCTACTTTGGCTGACACATCTTCATACTTAAAAATGTTATCATCAGTAGAAAATGGTCTTACTATCCAAGAGTTGGACTCACGATTATCCATGTCTGGGAAATATTGTTGCAGTGAGTTTATTACTGACGTTAAATGATGAACCACGGAATTTTCAAATGTGATTTTATCTGCTTTGTCATGTTTCAATTGCTCACAAAGTTGTGTAAACATGCGTTGGTAAAGTTCCAATTTACGCACAAAACTTGCAACTTTATCCTGCGCTGATAAGATATGCGTCATATTTCCTTGCAGTGAGATATTCAAACTATTAATTTCACTGAAAAAATCAGCAAGATACGCCAGCATCTGGATAAATGTTTTGTCTTTCACTTTTGAGTAAAACTCTTTTTCTTTTTGTGTTCTCTGGTTTTCCAAAAACAATCCTATTTCTTCACGAAGCTCATAAACTCTGTTTAAAACTTTACCTCCTGACAACCAACGAACTTTGAAATGGTACAAAAGAGAATTTTTAGCGCCAACTTCATCGCATTACACTTTGAATGATCTATAAGTCGTAGCGCTGCCACGAATATGATTTACAATTTTTACTACATAATTCAACGTGTTTAGTAAATCTGTAGGAAGGGTCTTAATAGCCAAAGCGTAACGGTGTATGTATGAGGCAATGATTGGATAAAACTTGAGGAGCAACTTCTTTCACGAGTGCTGGAAATCCAGAACGTATACCCATCATGGAAGGCGCACCGTCTGTACAGACGCCAACTAGTTTCGACCAGTCCAGTCCATTTTCTTCAATAAACTGTTTTAGCGTTGAAAATACATCTTCGCCGCCAGTAGTGGTGGTCAAAGACTTGCAGAACAAGTATTCCTCTTTAACATTATCATCTTTTATGTACCGCGTAAATAATTGCGAACACGAAGCTATATCGGTTGACTCGTCCAATTGCCGTGCAAACATAGAGCTTTTTTTAAATTTCAGAAATAACAGTTACCAAAATGTCGTTACTCAACTCTAAAATACGACTTTGAACTGTAGTATTGGAAAGTGATATATCTGTCGAGTACGACTTTGAACTGTAGTATAATTGGTAAGTGATATTATTATCTTAGCCACATGTTGCTCACCATTGACGAGCGTGCACTGGCGTGCTAGATTTGGTCTAATCTTTGTTATAGTATATTACCACTTATTACCCCCGCAGAATACCAGTTTTACCCCCGCAGGGGTAATTACCCCCAGGTTAGGAACCGTGGCTTTATATATTGTCCCGGCTAGACGGGCCGACGACCTTTAAAACGTGGCTAAGTCAGACTGGGCACACGACATATTTGCCGTCGGGGGGAAAACCTGGTTGAGGCTGGCACAGGACCGTGGAGATTTTTGGCAGAAGAAAAGAGAGGCATACACCCGGCAGTTGGTGAGTTCAGACTGTGGACGATGATGTTGATGAAGGTAGACTGGTTGCGGACCTTGGAGGACCGCGTGTTGAGGCGCAGCTTGGAGAGACTTTTGAGAGGCCTCTGTCTAGCTGTAGACTGTGGTAATAATCAACTCAGCTACAATGTCCTTTGCTAGCAACGCCCCACCAGCCTTTACTGCTTAGCCACCTACACCTTTCAGGGTTTAAAGGAAGCCAATTACTAGATACTGGTCTGGTAATCGACACGTAAAGAAGAAGATGAACTCACCTAGATTTGATTGATATTTTGTACATACTAAGTTACCGGAGGCTAACTTCTTTCTTCGTAACACAGACACTTCCGAGTTTTCAACTATTTCCATGAGAAACAAGACGATACATCGTATTATCAGTTGATGCTCTGCGGTTTGATAACACGACAAAATAAAGACACTAATTTTATATTTGCTTGATATAGTCAAATATATTCGTGATAACTCGTTATGATAAATTTTGTATTAAAAGAAAGATTAAATAAATAAACCTTTAAAGATAAGATTAAATTTTTTTAACAGTTATTGACTTCATGGCAGTTTATTGCAGGACTTTCCACACAAATTGTAAACTATAGGAAGGTATGAATCAAGGTAGAAAACTTTTATTCGAATAGACTCGATATCGGCTGAGGATCAGAAATTTTTCGCCCTTAAAAATGCATAGGAAAACACCGCAGCACCGGAACGAATCCCCGGACTCTTCCTTTCTTCCTAAAAGAGGAGAACCTCTTTTATCTGTTCAGTGAGGTGGGTAAGGTAAGAGAACTCGATTCTATTCATTAGAATTAATTATCACTTTCAGTTTCCCTTCCTTTGCGTCCAATGTACTCTAGCTACCTGTATCTGTATACTAATAAATATAAAACCGGGACACAACTCAAGCATAAACATAAAAATAAATAACTGCCTCCACGAGCAAAAAAACTCTAGTTCGTCATAAAAAGCGTAAATGTCAGTTTACGACAGGAGACATTTTACTCCGGGGAAGAAAGGGATGTGAAGGGGAAATAATAATCGTGGCGCTAAAATCATAACAAGCGTCTTCACAATGCTATTGAAGATTGTAGAAGGAGCACTTAGAAAAAAGAAATACCTACATAATTATCTCAAGAGGACAGGGTGCAAAGATGAAAGATCTAACGTTCCGTACAACGACTATTTCTTTCGCGACTATGAATCTTAATGACATAAAATTACCTCTGATTTTCTCTCAAGGGTTAAAGAAAGGTAATCTTTAGTACATTCACATATATTTAGCAAATTCAACATTGTAGTCTAGAATGCATTCACATATCGATGGTCAGCAAAACCAGACTCCAAGCCGTTACTGAGAAATGCTTGATGGATAAAGCCGACAAGGTACCAATAACACTGCCTAACTTGAGAATTGAACTCAGGACTTCGTAGTCAGCAGTAGCGCTTGCGACCACGAGACAACTCATAATAAGTACACAATTTAATTATATGCACACAAGATAAGTGCTTCTAGAAACGATTTTGCCCATAATAGGTAGCTTTAATCAAAGCAGTGCTGCAGTGACAATCACGAAAAGAAGTGCCCAATCCAAAAAAAACACTGGTGGTTTTTGCCTTAGAACACACTTCGTACACAACATGACTTCTGCATCTATCTGTTCGCTGTCAAAAGCTTGCTGGTCATAAAATTAAGTCTTATTTTCCCTTTTATTTTCCACGTGTACAATTGATAGCTTGACCTTCAGTTTAGAGAGACGTCGAGAGCTATTTGATATTTATTCAGTTGGCCGTGAGCCAGGCTCAGCCGTTTGGTCGTTCATACACGAGTACTTTATTCCAATTTACGTTATAACATTTTTACAGTAAACTGATGGAAATGCACATTGTAATTGATCTAGATGACAACAGATTTTCAGAATGTGTTCTAGCTGTAGACGCCTACAAGAAAAGAAAAAAAACGTTCTGGGTTTTTTTAAGTGACTACATTAGAGAATGGGGCCCTGGGTTCCCAGGTCCAGCATAGTGTTATTGAGTATTTTCTATCAGAGATTTCTCTATAGCGGCTTGCAGTCTGGATTTCTGCCAGGTTGGTAGCAATAGTAGCCTGTTACATGGGACTTTTACATAACGGGTGAAATGTGGGTGTACTACCAGGTACAAATCTGCCTAACCCTTCAGGGATTACAGGCTTGATGCATTGTTACGTAATTTAAAAAAAAACGTGGCAAGAAAATACCAAATTCTGTTGAGCTCCTTGTGTGTCTAGTGACCTCTCATGCGAATCTGTTGCTATTTAAGAATGTAAACTAGCGCCGCGATTTTACTTTTACAAAATATTTACCTCTAGCGTGTAATAAGTATATTACAATGTCATTCGAGCTCCTAAACATCCCTGTTGCAATAACGCAGCAACGCGACAACGTTATAAGGTCTCACATAATAAGAGCTCATTACAAGCCAAGCTATAATACAATTTACTAGCTCGGCTGCGGTGCAACACAATTTCCTTCTCCAATATGTTGCGAGCACGCCTGGGACCATCATCCATCACGCCCCAGAGCTAATAGCTTGCCTATACGAGCTTCATATTGTTCGCAATATCATATTTGTAATTTGAGTGTCATTTTAACTTGAGATTGGAGGTTGGTGTTAATGCTACGTTGTTTATGCTTCGTTGATTTGGAACCCTGAAAAAACGCCAAAATGACTTGTGTGATTAACCACTTTTTCACTGACAGAGTACTCGGCTCGGCATTGTTTGATCCAACAGGCGAGGATATTTCACAAAATTAAACCAACGCGCAATGGTAGCATCTCAATATTAGTCTTAACATCCAGTACAATACAATTTATTTATTTATAATAATTTACTTAATAACTACATACTTAAATAACAAAAACTAAAAACAAACAAACAAAAATGTGTTCAAAAAATTATTGAAACAACATGTTTATCCTGAAAATATATTAGCGGCAATTGAAGTCAGATAGATAGAATAATCTTTATAATGTAACATACACCAAACAAAACTGTTACAGAAATTACATTAGATCTCACAACTTTATATAGTAGAACTGCTTTGCGAGACTTAGTATTTGTGTAGGACATGTTATGTTTTTGACGGGATTTAAGTTAAATAAAAAGGAACATTTTACATCGGGTGACACATTGGGCGGTCTTATCGCTAAAAACAATCAAGAACTCAATCAACTTACACAAGTTTAAGGCTTAAGGTGTGTAAGTTGACCTATACCATAATTCAAGTACGATTTAGCTACACAAATAGCCATTGCAAACGTCTAGATATCTACAAACATTCCACATAGTTGGAATATCATAAATATATAAACAAACACACACAAACTTGGTCCGAACTTGTACGACGCGGCCAAAGCAGCGGTTAATTTACCCAATAATACTGAACGCTTTCATTTCCAACATTCTGCGCATACTATCGATTCCAAGTTCAAACTTGAATGTACGAAAGAATGAAGATGGTTTCGAAATTCAAATACTTGTTCAGACGGTACTTTTACAAACAGTTACACTTACAGCACTGTAAAAAACCGCCCTTCTTACAAGCTTTTTTTTAACTTGCAATGTTTGTGTGTTTTTAAAACCGTTGTCCCCAACCGATTGAGCAGAGATTTTGCATACAGTAGTAGTTGGGAGTTTGGATGCATGGTTAGCTAAGTGACGTCTATTACGTCTATTCTGTCAGACCCTGGTGGCGTACCATGACGTCTTAAAGCACACTCCGCTACTGAATGTCGAAGTTTGAAATGTCGACGTATGTTAGTTCTAAAGTACAGGATCTCGATGTACGCCAGTTCGAAAGTTCACTGAAGCGAAGTATGCAAGGCCGACGTATCGTTAGTCAGAAAGCATAATTGTTAAAGAGCGAGCGAAGCGAGCTCTGGACTTGGGGCACCCCGACTCGGACAGGTTAGGTCCGAAGGGGATGGCGGGGTCTAGTGAGCGAGCGGAGCGAGCGAACTTAGACCCCGACATCTTATCTATGCTTTTAAGGTTTCTAACTAACTATACTTCGGCCTAGCATACTTCGCTCCAGTGAACTTTCGAACTGGCGTACATCGAGATCCTGTACTTTAGAACTAACATACATCGACATTTCTAACTTCGACATTCAGTAGTGGAGTCCTTATGTTCCATTCTTATTCCAGAGTGAAAAAGAGACGGAGCTATACAGGTCGTCTAGCTCCATCTCTTTCCCACTCTGGAATAGGAAAGGAACAATAATGTTTTAAGCGTCATAGTAACCCCCCTGATCTTTATTGTTGTGATAATATGGTTGCTGTTAGTCTAACAAAATCACAGTGCTCTGTACACTGTTTTAAACTTTCACGGCTTTTATCCGAATACTATTTTAATTTTTCACGGTTTTTATCTGAACAGAACAGTGTGAACAGAAACAGTGTTTAATCACAGTGATCTTTCTTTTTGGTACGAAAAGTTTGCTGTGAAAATACTGTAGGAAGGAAGGGCATTTCTGGTTTTGAATTTCAGAACCGTTCATTTTGAGAAGGGAATAAAGATAGTAGGAATTGAGAGAAACGTCTTTTTTGGTTGTTTACTCTTTAGTATTGCGAAACTCAGAGTAAATGACTAATAGATTTTCTTGGAAACTAATGCGTTTGTACTCGTATGTCGCCAAATAGTATGTTTTGTTACTTAACATGAGAATTGGATTGGATTGGATGGAGATTTCCTAGTCCATCACAAAGACATTATTGTCTGCATACCTTTTCCCCTCTTAGTTGAGATCAGCTACCAGTCCTACCTAATGCAGCTGAATATGAGCGCTATGCCACTGTTACCCACTCGTCACAGCATAAAGGCGGAAACATACTTACGTGTCGTGGCGTGTCGTGTCGCGCCAGAAGCAAATCGGTTTCATACATTTAATATGGTTAGGGACATATTTGCATGGCGTGTCGTGTCGCAACGATGTATGAAACTGAATGCTTCTGGCGCTTCACGACACGCCATGACACGTAAGTGTGTTTCCGCCTTAATGCTGAGCGATGCTTTTTTTTTCATCGAAATAGATGATTTTTTTACCTAATTTTGCTCAATGTTTTTTGCTAGCGCAAATAACTCTTTCTTCTTTCTTTTCTCCCGTTACCAATTTTATCATTCTACTAAAAATACGCTTACTCAATATACCGCATCGCCTTTTCGTAACGGCTGCTCACCAATATCGCGGCGACTGCCTCCGAACATTCCTGTTTGCCTGGTACTCACTACGTCGCCGTCTCTACCACTAATACATACTACAACTATGTGCCTCGGCTTTGTTTTGGAATCGCTCATGAATATTTATGTGAAGAGATGTTTAGGGGTGTGATTTGATTAATTTTGCTATGTGGTTTGAACGTAGTTGAAACCTTTATTATAATTTAAAAAATAAATAATAAAAAAAACAAAGCATATCAAAATCATAACATGTACAAAAATGCTAATTCTCTCAAAGCAGTTCTTCTACTGTAAAAAGTTTTGAGATCTAATGTAATTTCTGTAATAAATAGTATGACTTGTCCTTCGCACGGCAACATAATCATATAATAATAATCTACAATTTTAAATATATAGTTCTAATTGAAAAGCGCTAACGTTTCAAAATAGATTTTGTTGGATGTAGATTCTATTGCCGTTTGCGATTGCCGAGTCCTATTTATTATCTCACCACTTTTGTAGATCTTTGAGTCCATGTAAATGCATCTTTAAACAGAAACAAAACGTTTATTTTCTGACGTCATCCCTTATTTTCCATCCGCCCATATATAATGTATTATAGCTCAATTTTCTACACTGTTAACTGTATACTCGTGTTAGTTTTCCATTACCCCGGTTACGGCAGCCAGCGTATCTTCCACGCCATTGCGTTGCACTGCACCGCAGCATGTTACCTATAAATTAAGAGCCGGTAAGCTGGCCTTGCATCCTCGCATCCCATTTGCAAACCAATGCAGAATCCTAGTCCCTATTTCTGGAAGATATTAATACATAACTTTGTAACTTCGAGGAAAATTCTGCTACTTTTCTTGAAAATTATCCACTTATACGGCAACTGATTGTTATTTCCTTTTGTTAGTTATGGTTTAAAGATTCGAAAAGAACTGCTGAAAAATATTCATTATGAAAAGCGATTGATTCACAGTTGGTTGTAAAATTTAATGAGGTGCTCGTGGCTAAATATTAAACAGCCGCGCGGGTCGATCTTCAAGGTTAAGCCGTGCTTGCTGAGGTCGGTCCGTGGATGGGCGACCATAATTAACATACAGGGGAGGATTTGTATTTATGGTTTTGCGGTTGAACAACGACATGCTTTGCTTACGCTTTGCTTGGTAGTATAGATGCAAGCCTACCTTACTGCTTCCCGCAGAGGCGGTAAGGTGGCGGGGTCCTAAGGGAGAGCGCCAGAGTCGTGTTCATCCTCAAGGCAAGTCTAGTGGATTCACCTCCACGAGGTTGCCGCCCTGTTCTTGGTCTGATTCTATATTTTAAGAAATAGACGCAATAAAAACCACCAGGTGCCGACCCTGCATAGCCGAACCGTGGCGGCGCATAACACAAACGCAGAGACAACACACTCAAAAGTTCTGCTAGGGATTCTATAGGAAATACCACTCCTGATGACGAAGTGTTAACCTCGAATTGTCAAATGAAAAACTCTTTAATTTATTAGAATGTCCACAAAAAACCAAAATAAAACGGACTCCACATTTTGTTAGTAACAGTGATATCCTCAGGGACGTTTTCTGATCATTTTTTTTTACATTTTCATGCAATACTTTTGAACAAACTATTGTCATCCTCGGTGGCCGTGATGACGAGTAATAGAGAAGTAAGGAACAACACACGCTGCGCCGATCCCAAATGTATCAGGATAAGTGCAAGATAATGATGATGAAGAAATCAGTTCAAGCTACCATATGAAGAGCAACACTCAGTGTCAGCCAAGCAAGACTGAGTCTGAATTTGTCAACATTGTACCAATAACTTACTATAAATTAAATTCGTCCATATTCTTGTAGTAGAGCCAAGTCCAGCAGATCAGCAGCGCCATTGCGTTCCTTTAATGTTTCGTGAGCGCTTGTTGCCGATCAGTTTGGCTTCCATTACATATACGTTCGGCAACTCACGCCATCGTAATATTCGTAGAAATCCTACTTAATATTTTAAAAACGCGAAAGTTTGTAAGTATGGATGGATGGATGTTTGTTACTCTTTCACGCAAAAACTACAGAATGTATTTGGATGAAATTTAGCACACGGGCAGTTTATAACCTGGATTAACACATAGGATACTTTTTATCCGGGTAGAACAATCCCGTGGGACAGTGACCGAACTCCACGCGTGCGAAGCCGCGGGCGTAGTCTAGTATATTATAAACAGATATATTTTATCCGACTGCCTCGTAAGTCGCGACTGCCTAGCATGAAGTCCTGGGCTCGATTCCGTGTCGGGAATTTAATTGATTTTTCCATCAGGAATTTCTCAGTATCAGCAAAGGAATCTAGATTTATGCCCGGTTGATGGCAATAGGCTCACCCCCCATGACATAGGACTTAATCATAACTGGCGAAATGTTGCTGTAATATTAGGCAGGTATATACACCTCTAACCAATCCTTCAGAGAAGTTCAGTTTAGTGTAGTTCAGTTTGAGTTTATAGGCGTAATGTTCTGTTGTGTGATATATCTGTTTATTGCCATTTGTATATTTAAATGCGACTGAATAGAAAACAAAATGATTTTACATACATACGTGAACTCACACCTTTTTCTCATGAAACTTTATTGTTTACGGATGGTATATCATCAAATAACCCCTCCCGCACTGGGAGGAGCGGAAGAGAGTGTCAGACTTGTACTGACTAAAACCCATCCATGTTCCTTCTTAGCCTTTTGTATTCCAGGGCCACGGTATCTCTTTCGAACAGTCCCACAGCCCTGGCAGGCGTCGGCCCTCTCCGACCCCTTACGCTTTGCTGACATCTCCTTGAGGCGCGCGTGTCGGCGCGTGGAACACGAACGCGCCGTCGACACGGCCTGTCGTCATAAGACGGTTGAATGGTGAGACAGCCCGTTACTCACCATCCACAGGCCCGCGCCGGTGGCCGATACGATGGCCGGGGCCACTTGGAGGCCGACGCCCGGGGCGTCACCCCGTGTCAGCCGCGACCTGAGGCTCGCTCCCTCTCACGTTCCGCCACCTCCTTCGCTAGCATTACTGCTTCGCAGAAGGAGGCGACGCCTTCCCATTCCCTTTCGCTCTGGTCCATGTCTATGGATTGAACCAGGGCTGGACGCGAGAGGTAGCCGCCGCCTATCGCCATTACGAGGACACGGCGGTGCTCCGCTTGGTCGTACAGGCACTAACTACGATCCTTACATACTCTTTTCGCCTCGTCCACGTTCATACATCAGTTCATACATATGTACATACAAAGTCAGTTTATAAACTATACAAACTTTTTTATGATTTTGATTTTCACTTCTAGTGAATACTAAAATCTTGGTGAGGAGTTTTGTTTACCACCATTGCTTTCCAGCTAAAATCTCTACATATAGGACATATTCACATATTCTACATATATAAAAGAAAGTCGTGTTAGTTACACAATTTATAACTCAAGAACGGCTGAACCGATTTGGCTGAAAATTGGTGGGCAGGTAGCTTAAAACCAGGAGACGGACATAGAATACGGTAGGGTAGGTAGGTAGGTAGATAGGGTAGGATAGGGAAGGTAGGCAGGTAGGATAGGGTAGGTAGGAAGGAAAAAGTGCATTGCAACGCATGCCGGGTACAGCTAGTTCTACATATAGGACAAAATTACTAATTCACAGCCTTAACTGAATAAATAAAATTGATTTGTTCATCTTGAATTTCACAACACATCACAATTTCAGGTCAGCCGATATTTCCGAGACAAACTATCAAACATTCTGGCTCTAAAATAAGTAGTAACTTCAAAATCAGCCAATAATGTTCCCACTGCTGGGATACAGACCTCATCTACATGAGAAGCATCCCGTCTGTAAGCCGTAATCTAACACGTGGTCCCACAGGTGTTTGGTAAATGTCACATGTCTTTAGTTGCCCGTGCTATGTTAAAGCGTTAAATTAACTGCCTTTTGTATTTCATACCGTTCGCAAAAAACTTGCGAAAACTCACGAATTGTATAAATAAATAAAAACTGTTACCAGGTACAACCTGTATTACGGAAGATAAACAAAAGATATCAAAAAGAAATATCATTAGGTAGGTATTTACTTTTATCCGTCATTTATTTGTTCAATTCGATATTAAAACAGTCTGTGTGTACATAGGTTGTAATAATAATGACTTGTACTTCATACTTTCATAGGCAATCTACAAACGATAAAAATCTGCAAAAAGACAAGAAGAAAATCGAAAGAAGAAATCTAGACTCCACCATATATTAAACAGTGGATGAGTGGACTATCTGTAATCAGCGAGGCAGTACTTCTTTCATTTTAACCTCATGAACCTGAAGAATCTCTGAGAAATCAGGCCGCCTTCAAGACAAGGAATCGTTTTTTTAAATGATAAAATATAGCTTGTGACAAAGCTCTCGCCTAAAACCGCATCGCGGCTGGCCTTTTTTTTCTTTATTTGGATATCCACAATGGATGTCCTTTCCCTGGAGAGAGCGGATCAGTCTGTCCGACAAGTATTGCCTAAAATCACACCGGTGTCATTTGCATCGGGGGGCAGCGGAATCTAATACGATTTTCGCTGCTCCGGGCTAGTGCCGGCCCGCTTGCCCTGAGGGCCTCGTCCCAGGGAGAAGTGAGTTCAAGAGAGGTGAGCGTGGAACATTACGTGCCCGACTTCAAGGGTCCAGTGTGATGGAGGGCGAGGAGACGGGCGGCAGCTCCTCATCTTCCTTTTTCTCTCCACAACTTTCTTCTGCGACATTACTGTTTTGCAGAAGAACACCACCTCATCACCGGACACTGCACTGCCGGCCATCGAGTGAACAACGGTCGCCAGCGACAGGACTATAACTTCATGGAGCTGGGACCGGCGTCGCACAAACTGACTCAGTACCAGCCCCTCGCCCCGTGCCTTGGCCTACTCGCGAAACTGGGTTACACGGTACTACTTGGCAAAAGTGCTTGTCCGACTTTCTGGCTTCCCGCTATCCGTGATCACTGTCAAAGAGCTACTATTAACAATGCGGAACAATTGTCTTGCAAATGTTATGGATTAGGAGAAACTGGATGATCAAAAAAATTGGGTTATATTGGTAGATCCAATCTGACTAGATAGGGTACTATCGCCCTATCTTGAACACAATATGAGTGTGGAGCTCCCCAATACAGGATGTGCCACACCTTCTCTCCTGCCCGTCGTGTACAACTTACTGCACTCTCCAGGACTTGAATGAGACAAACGAAAGAGCTGAAGAGGTCGCTACATACTCGTCGGACAAAATCTACGTCATCGATTCGAGGAGAAGAAGAAGAATGTTAATTTTAATTCTGTCACACACACCCAACAAAAATAGATAGCGAAATTTAACTCGTGTGTAGATGTCTTTTTCTCATTAACTCGCCATGTTATAAAACACAATAAAGAATTAAATAATATTTCAGGTGCTATATAAGGCGGAAATGATGAAATACATTTAGCGCAAGTTCATAAACCGAGGAGTGTACTTGGTCTACATATCCATGTAACAGAAACGGTAAGTACCTGTTTTCATTACCTAAGTAGAAGTAATACTGGTCTCACAACGATTGGAGGGAAACATCGTGAAGAAACCAGATGACTTAGAACCTAAAATTCGAAGACATGTGATATCTACCCGCACTAAGTCCGAATGGGGGATTGCGGCCATGTCCTTTCACAGAGAGTAAAGGCCTGTACCCCAACAGAGCGCACTTATAAGTAGTACTATGTACCCGTTGTGATCATGCGGGAATTGTAAGGGTAGTTTCCTCTCAAAGACCGGACAAGAGCGAGTCGGACTCGCCCAGCGAGGATTTCTTTCTAATTTCTATTTTGTAAAGACTATATTTTTTATGATTTAAATACAAATGACCTGACTACAAATGTTCAGTTTTTTAGACTTTTTCCTGAATGTCTGGTATAAGACAACATTACTTACCAAATTTCATAGTTCTAGGACAACGGGAAGTATTCTATACATTTGATTCCCTTGAGATTATCGAAATATATGTTTTTTGCGGCATAAACGACCGCATCTTTTTTTACGTAACTTAGAATTTTAATTTAATCACAACTTCAAGGGACCGTATACCTGAATATGTGATTTTAATTTCAACTTGATTGCTTCACGCGTTCCAAAAATAAGGGGTCTTGACAGACAGACAGACGGACAACAAAGTGATCCTATCAGGAGTCAATCTTTATTTTGTGAGAGGGAATATCCTCAGCTAACCAGGACATGTAAAAGATCGTGACGGTCCTATAGTCATAACGCCCACAGAGTTCCTCCAATTACTATAAGTCCAGGAAGAGATTGAGGTATCTTCTTGATAGGCCTTTAGCGAACGCCTAAACTGCCTTACATGGATTTCCTTTCCACTTACCAAAAGCAAAGAGTTTTTTTTTTAATCAACATAATTTAATCGATGGGAAAAAATGGGAGGGATGTGTTTAGGGAGTTTCTTTGTATGTTCCATTATACATTTGGACCGTGTAGGTAGGTATTCCACGTTTGCATGGATCAACTGTTTTTTTTTTAATCTAAATTATCAGTCATCTGCTTATCAGTCACGTTGGTGCAACAACACCAAATCATCTGTTTATTCTTTAGTACATTTTATAAATACCTTTAGCTAATAATTACTTTACAACTTGCATGATTGTTATCAAATGTCTTGCTATAAAATGCAGGTAAGATTCAGCATTTGTGTAGTAACTGAATAATTTATAATTAATCATTTGATAGGAAGATTTATAAAACAATCAATCAATAGACCTGCTGTCTTGTATGGATCAGAATGTTGGGCCACAAAAGGTATGAAGGAAAGGCATTTGCATGTAGCTGAGATGAGAATGCTAAGGGGCATGTGTGGTGTTACGTGAATGGATAAAAATTAAATTAAAAAACCCCCGACACAAATTACCTCTAAAAACAATAAATAAAATAATACAAGCGTCTTAGCGTCGGGGGTCCGCTTTGTTTTGTGCTTGTAAGCGGTCTACTTAGCGGTCGGGGGTTTTTTAAATTTTTAATTTAATTTTATTTCATGCTTTTTAAACCTATATTATTGTATCTTAGCCTTGACTGTCCCAATCCTGGGCATAGGCCTCCCCAATTTCTTCCACTTTTCTCGGTGTTGCGCTTCTTCTCGCTAATTCACGAAAACAAGGAGTTATAAAATTTAAAAAATTAAATTAAAAATTTAAAGAACCCCCGTCAGACAAAACCTCTAAAGAACCAAAAATAAAATTAATCCGAGCGTCGTAGCGTCGAGGGTCCGCTTTGTTTAGTGTTTGTGCTAAGCGGTCTACTTAACGGTCCCCCGACGCTACGGCGCTTGGATATAACCCTACCTAGAAATTAGTACATAAGGGGCAGTCTGAAAGTGGCGCTGGTGACTGGAAAGATGTGTGATAATCGGTTGTCGTGGGATGGGCATGTGATGCGGAGGAATGAGGAAAATGTCTTGAAGAAAGTTTTGGGTATGTGGATGGTTATAAGAGTAGAGAGAGACCAAAAAACCGATTGATGGAATGTGTGAAAGATGATATGGCAAGAAAGGTCGAGGGACTAATGAGATGACAAGCAATAGAGAAGTATGGAAGAAGAAGTCATGCTGCGCCGACCCCAAATAAATTGGGATGAGGGCAAGAGAATGATCATGATGAAAATCAATAAAATATTAAGAACGGTATCGGCCTCGCAGTGTTAAATGGATTTATGGAAACGATAAGAAATATTAGTGAATGTTATGTATTATTCGATTTTATCTTTGATTTTTATTTTTCAGGAACTCAACGTCAGACATGAATTTTATCTACGCCCTGATCCTGCTCTGCTCAATACACACAGTTTTATGTGATGATAATGTGGCCTCTCGATTCGGCCTATCCCCAAGACAAGATCTAACATTTACAGAACTTGCGAAGTTCGATGGTTACTCAGCTGAACAACATTTTGTGACCACACAAGATGGATACATCTTGGGGCTTTTCCGCCTACCTGTCAAAGAAAGCTGCAAGGTCTCCAAAGGTGTCCTAATTTTCATGCATGGGCTCTACCTCAGTAGTGATGACTGCCTCATACCAGGACCTGGAAAGGCTCACTGCTACGTCTACTCTGACAACTGTTACGACGTCTGGGTTCCCAATACTAGAGGAAACTTTTACAGCAGAAACCATACCAAGTATAATCCTGACAAAGATTCAGCTTTCTGGGACTTTTCTGTTGATGAAATGGCCTTGTATGATTTACCAGCTGCCATAGATTATGTCTTGCTTCAAACAGGTGAAACTCAGCTATCGTACGTTGCTCACTCACAAGGAGTTAGTATGTTACTAATTCTTTGCGCAAAGAGGCCAGAATACAACGGTAAGATAAAGGTTGGCTTCGGCTTATCACCGACGGCATGGTTGGAACACGCTAAGTTTATCGCGATAAAGATCCAAAGTCTTATTGCCCCAGGATTACAACTGACAGGCAATTTCCTCAATAAAGAAGTATTAAAACGAAACGGACCTTTGCAAAATTTTGGGGAATTTTTGTGCGGAACCACTCACCTAGCATATCCTTTCTGCTCTGTACTTATATTCGCAGTTTTAGGTTACAATGAGTTCCAGATTACCCCTGATGTCTTGCCTGTAGTGGCTGGTCATACTCCATCTGGAACTTCTATTAAAAACTTCATCAGATGGGGGCAAATGCACAACAATGGCTTCACTGAATACGATCATGGAACTTTCAAAAACTTTATAACTTATGGACGGTTCAGCCCTCCGACATATGACTTGTCTGGTACAACGATGAAGTGGGTGTTCCTAGCAAGCGAGAACGACTATGTTGCCAATGTCACAGATGTAAAAACGCTTAAATCTAAATTACCAAACTCCTCACTTTGCGTACTTTCTGACAAAACTTTTGGTCATCTAGATTTTATTTATGGTAAGGATATACCTAATTATATAACACCAGTTGTTTTGTCGTTTTTGGAAAATGGTAGTTACACTTGCCCTTGAAGAACTGTGTTAATAGATTATAAGGAATAATCTTCGTTTGTCTTTTATTCCCTACACCTATTCCTATTGCTATTGCCATACGTAATGGAAGTACGTAATTTCAGTTTAATGAGATGAACCCAACCATCCGACCGCTGACAAACGTTTCAAATGAAATATTGCACTATAATACACTGAAATCGTTTATATTTTCCGTTCACGCTCTTGTGGCTTTCAGAGTTAGGAAAATAATGTCGTTAAGTAAAACTAGATTGACATTTCAGATCAATATTAGACGCATGTGTCGGCCGTTATAACATTGTTTTATTTATTTTTGTGGCTTTTATTCATCTCCAATTTAAATGCTACTGTGACTTTATTCTCGCTATTTAATATCAAAACTTTCCCGCTATAGAATTTAATAAAAATACAAACTCTGCAACGGGTCAGCATCTCAACTCAAGCAAGCACAGAATCAACATTGGATGGATGAAATGGCAACAGGTCACGGGAACTGTCTGCGACTCCCACATTCCCCTTAAACTTAAGGTATGATTTATAAAACAATGGATCTGCTGTCTTGTACAGATCAGAATGTTGGGCCACAAAAGGGATGAATGAAAGGCATTTGTATGTGGCTGAGATGAGAATGCTAAGGGGCATGTGTGGTGTTACGCAAATGGATAAAATAAGAAATGAGTACATAAGGGGAAGTCTGAAAGTGGCGGCGGTGACTGAAAAGATTACGTGGTATGGCATGTGACGCAGAGGAATGGTGAAAATGTCGTGAGGAAAGTTTTGAGTATGAATGAGGATGGGTATAAGAGTAGAGGAAGACCAAAGAAACGATGGATGGACTGTGTGGAGGATGATATGGCAAGAAAGGAGGTGTCTCATGAGATGACAAGCAATAGAGAAGTAGAAGACATGCTGCGCCGACCAAAAATATATTGGGATAAGGGCAAGAGAATGATGATGATGAGTCTGAAATTTTTCCATAAGAATCAAGAAACTCTGTTTTCCAATTTTCTGTTCCATTAAAACTATTACTCATTATAAACGCATTTTTTTTAAATAATGCAGCAACATTAATTTAAAAATAAGCCAGACATGGACAAGCAAACTGAAGTTAAATATTTAAACTTGGTCGGCACGTGCAGAGTGCAGCGGAATGACTTCCGTGTTCAAAAGTTTTATAATAACCGGAGAGGCAGAAGTAGAACGGGTCCATTAAAAGCTTGGACGGTAAGCTCATGAAGTTAAACAAGTCAGTGCAGTTTTAAAAGGAAGAACAACAGATTGTGCGTTTGAATATTAAATTTCTAAGTGTTGTGAGATGCATTCGTGTGTAAAACTTTAGAATGTTCAGACAGGTGAAGGTATTAATTTTGTTAATAACACTTGCAACGGGATATTTACCATGTCAATTATTTGTTTCGAGTTCCCGATATTTCGGCGCTGTTACTAATTTTGTAAAACAGGACGATGTGGTATGCGAAACCTCAGCAACAACAACAAGTTTAACGCTACCATGGAGGGGGAATATTTTCAAAAACTCACTAAGAGATGGCAGTATAAAGATTTGTGACTACATAGTTCTATTATGTACGCAAGATGGCGTGCAAACAGTCATGCATTCGACTCTTCGGTGTGACCAGCCTTCGCTCAATTGCCATGAGTAGAATAACCTCGACAAACTTATGTAAGTAATTATTATGTAATAAAAATAATACAACAAGAAAACAACAAAATATTATTTAGAAGCTCAATAAAATAACGAGAGTGAATGCGTGGCACTTGAACGTGCACATGAAAAATAGTGCGTGGAGTCCCCACGCACAATTTTTTTTCAACAGCGTTATTCAACAAAATTGACATTATGAATTATGGTTTTCGGTAGCTTTTGCCAATCATGTACAGGAGTTCATTAGAGTTCCGTACCTCGAAAGGAAAAAACGGAACCCTTATAGGATCACTTTGTTGTCCGTCCGTCTGTCTGTCAAGACCCTTTTTCTCAAGAACGCATTGAGGTATCAAGCTGGAATTTACATCAAATACTCAGGTCTACTGTCCCTTGGAGCTGTGAACAAATCAAACTTCTAAGCGAACGCAATCAAAAGATACAGCTGTTTATGCCGAAAATTTCCGCAAATTTTCGACACTTGCAAGGGAATCAAAACCTACAGGGTACTTCCCGTGAACTCAGAATCTTGAAAGTTGGTACGAAGCAACGTCTTATAGCACAGATAAAGGAAAAATTGCGAACACCGTAAATATTTAGTTACATCATTATTTATTATAAAAATAATTTTAATAATTTTAAACTTACCACCCCTTTCCTCATGAACGCGTAGAGGTATTAAATTGAAATTCATATCAAATACTTAGGTCTATAATACCTTTAAGCTGTAACAAAATCAAACTTCTATGTCAACGCAATCAAAAGAACCAGCAATTTAAGCCGCATTTTTTCAAACTCGCAACTACTCGCAAGGGAATCAAAATCTAAAGGGTACTTCCAGTCGACCTAGAATCTTGAAATTTGGCATGAAGCAATGTTTTATAGCACATATTAAGGAAAAATTACGAACACCTTAAATTTTTAGTTAGATCACATATTTTTATTTATTCTCTTCAGTAATTTTGGTTTGTACGAAACCCTCGGTGCGCGAGTCCGACTCGCACGTGGACGGTTTTTTTTTTCAGACACTTTCTCTAGGCCCTCTGGTGACAAAGTAAGGTTTTTTATCTTTATTTTACATCTTCATTTAATATTTTGCAGTGTCAGTGTTTTTTTTTTATTATTTTGTTATAAGATGGTATCCAAGCTGACTACCAGACAGTAGGTGTGTCATTACAGAATATGCATTGTCGTCCTAGATATTACAAGTATGAAGTGTTGCATGGGTCTGCAAAGACACGAATACCTGTTTCTGTTCTGACTCATATTCTGAATATCTGATTCAAACGAAAAAATTATCGTAAGGAAAACGTGATACCTAATCGACCGTCTCTTCGCAAGGTGAAAATCAACTTCATTATAAGCAAAGTTTACACAATCAATATTACCCCACACCCCACCTGATCCATCATTGGAGCATTATCGAAATTCGGCGAGTCATCCCTCAATCCCGCTTATTATTCGTGATAGCTTAATTTTCTTGCTAATGGAAAAGGTGGGAGAAAGGTACAGTATATTTATCATTTTGAGGTTAACAAAACATCTCGCCTGTATGTCTTCAAAGGGTAGACAGAGGTGATAATAGGTACAGATAGGTAGACCCCCACATTCCTGGTGAGGTGTAGGTAAGTATTAAAATTTAGAATGCCTCTTTAGTCCAATGACCGAAAGCGCTAATACTGACTTTTACCCGTAAAGTGGTGGTTATGGTGGTTTCCATCAGGGATTTCCCAGTACCAGCCGAGATTTGTACCCGGTTAAAGGCAATAGACCACATGGGACTTAAACTTAACTGGAGAAAGTGTAGGCGTACTCATATCTACACCCGTGCTGAACCCTTACGAAATTATAGGCGGGAAGTTATATTTATGTTAGCTTCTAAAATCTCCAAAGCTTCGCAAAAAAAATACTGTTCTAAAAAAAAAACATTATCCACCATATTTTAATTAATTCAACGTCTTATACTTAATCACTAGACACAGAAAACGTGGATTCGTTAAGAAATTTCTGAGATAGATTTCTTTGGCCCAGTCCTCGATAAGGTAAAGTATGGCTTCCCGTATTTGCGCGGAATTAATTCACGGCCAGGCTTCGGCCGCGCCGCTAACTTTTTCAATAACCGACCCCGGGACCCGAGGCCCGGGCAAATCGGACCTCGTGATTGAAGCGGGGTCCCATTGAGAACGGAACGATCATTTTGAAAATGTACCTAATGTCAATGATAAAACGTATTGAGTATATTGGCGAGACAGTGCCAAGAGAAAGCAGAAATAGTTTGTAGCCCCATTAGCAAAAAGATCGCTAGCGCCATCTATGAGGGAAATGAAGAACTAAAATTCATACATTTCCCAAGGATGAGTTCTCTGTCTTAGCTCTGACTGCCACTGTAGATATTCGGCACATGTTGTACATATATGAGATCAAGTTAGCATACAAAAACACAAAATGCTAACGTCCGCAAAATGTTGTCGAACTTATTGTATACAAACGAATAAGGTATTACAAATAAAAATCGGGGGGCATGGTAGTGCCCCCGTCAAGTCGAGCGCGAAGCAAACACTGCCGTACCATCCTTTACTGGAACCATTTCGCCACATTTTCAGGCCCCAATTTGAGAACCTCTGGATAAGACCAGAGCGCAGAAATTTTCGTCATCTAGTAAGCTATAATCACATACTTAAAATCTAAAATTTCAAGTCTGTAGGTCATTTAGTTCCGTAGTTAAGCGAAAGCAAAGTTTCGCATTTATGACACTCACTCACTCACTCATGATCATCAAAATAGAACTAGTACTCAGAGAGCTGAAATTTGGTACAGAGTTAGGGTTTAATGGCCACATAAAGGGAAAACTATAAAAACTAGGATAATCGAAGATCTGGAGTACCTGGTGACCCTGATTAGAAAACACAAGAGCCCAACCAAACTATTAAAGCTGGACATACCGCCTTTACATAAAATATTCAACTTGGTGGGCCGCTCCATTTGATGTCAAAAATCGAAGGTCTGAAGTATCCGATGCAGAACCCTCAGCTGGTCTCAGCTGTATTAGAGATATGGTAATGCCCACTTCTACTATCTACTCGTATATAAATAAAAATCAATTGCTGTTCGTTAGTCTCGCTAAAACTCGAGAACGGCTGGGCCGATTTAGTTGATTTTGGTTTAAAATGTTAATTAATTTTAAAGCTTTATATTAAAAGCTTTTATTTAACTTTCAATGTATGTATGCATGTTTGTTACGGTGGAATCTTGGAAGCTAAATTAGAACCACTTCCCGATGTTCGATTGAGCTGAAATTTGGCACACACCTTTGGTTCTGGTGACAATACATTCTTATGACAGACATAACTTAATCCTGCAGCTAGGATCGTTTCCCCACGAAAGAACTCCTTAACGGTTAATAGCACAGACACGAAAATTTGCGTACGAGTTCATATTTGGTGGATAATTACGATTTATATCATAAACTTATCCTGCAGCCAGGATCGTCTTCTCACGAGGGAACTCCTCAACGGTTAATAGCACAGACACGAAAATTTGCATGCACGTTCATATTTAATGGTTAATCACGATTTGTATCCTGAACTTATCCTGCACCCAGGATTGTCTTCTCACGAGGGAACTCCTCAACGGTTAATAGACATACACGAAAATTTGCATGCACATTTATATTTAATGGATAATCATGATTTGTATCATGAACTTATCCTGCAGCCAGGATCGTCTTCTCACGAGGGAACTCCTTAACTTCTAATAGCACAGACATGACACTTTGCGTACGTGTTCATTTTTGATGGATAATCACGATTTGTATCATGAACTTATCCTGCAGTCAGGATCGTCTTCTCACGAGGGAACTCCTCAACGGTTAATAGCACAGACACTCAAATTTGTATGCACGTTCATATTTTATGGCTTAACATGAATTCTTTCATGGTCTCATTCTGCAGCCAGGATCGTCTTCTCACGAGGGAACTCCTCAACGTTTAATAGCACAGACACAAAACTTTGCGGACGATTTCAAATTTGATGGATAATCACGATTTGTATCATGAACTTATCCTGCAGCCACGATCGTCTTCTCACGAGGGACCTCCTCAACAGTTAATAGCATGGAATGAAAAAAGTGTTGAGATTGTGATAATGATGTGTGGTCAAATAATCAAAACATGCCGGGGACAGCTAGTTGGTCCATAAAAAAATCGACTGTCATTGCAAAAATCCAGCGTAGTGGGACACATCTTCTAATCTAATTTAATCTAGCTTATAGCGTCCCACTGCTGGGCGTTAAGTAATAAGTTTCACGTTACAAGTTGTTTACACGTTTCTACAAAAAGAAGTGAAATCCCTCCAAAAACATTCTGTAAAAAACTAGCCAAGTCTCGATGGAGCTGCTTGTTTATCTCTAAAAAGTAATGAAATCTAGACAAAGTCGTGCCAAGTCTAAGGTTCCTTACTGCGATTTCTTTATTATTATAGTTAATGTTGTGTGACTTGGCCGTTGAAGGGTACACAAGGGTATAAAACCAGGTGCCCCATGACACCATTGCACCAATCTGTCGCCAGAACCGCTACCCATTGACGATGGAAAATTGCCATTTGGAAAACGTTGATTCAATAACCAGTCAATTGTAGGCTTGATAAAGCTGCGTGTTTCAATAATACTCATGTATAGGCGAGCCTGAAACAAACAATATAAGTACTTATTACTATTATTGTAAATAATTGGTAAATAATGAGCAGCGGTGACCCAGTGGTAGCAGCCCCGACTTACGAGCAGTAAGTTGTAGGTTCGAACCCAGGCAGGCGCATTACTTTGTGTAATTTATTTCATTACCGCTGCTCTAAAAACGGTGAAGGAAAACATCGTGAGGAAACCGGCATGTCCTAGAACTAAAAAATCGAAGACATGTGACATCTACCAACCCGCACTGGGCCCGCGTGGTGGATTACAGCCCATTCCTTCTCACAGAGAGGAGGCCTGCGTCCCAGCAGTGGGAACAATATAGGCTGATGATGATGATGATGAAATAATAAGTTGCACAACCAGCAACAGCCTAAAATGAGACACTAGCGTCAAATTACCAATACCAGTATGGGCTATAATCTCGCTTAACAAACATAGGTAGTTACAACAGATATAACATTACGTGTAAACAAAATTGACTTGTACCCACTAACGTATAAAGAATGTTCAACGGCCAAGTCACACAACATTAACTATAATAATAAAGAAATCGCGGTAAGGAACCTTAGACTTGGCACGACTTTGTCTAGATTTCAATAATTTTTAGAGATAAACAAGCAGCTCCATCGAGACTTGGCTAGTTTTTTACAGAATGTTTTTGGAGGGGTATACAAGGTGTTGTTTTGCAACCTCGTCAAATTTCAGGGGGTGGTCACGAAAGACATAAATAATCAATTAATATTACGATATAGATAATTATTAATAAACGCTGATTATTTTGGTTGTTTAAGTTTGTCAGAATTTCAGAATGACCCCCTTAACGGTGTTTAGAGGCTAAGAAATTCTGAAATAAACGTTTGAGATTGTTTGTATGTGTGTAAACGAGGTTATAAGGCAAGAACCAGACGGGCCGCATTTAAAACACGGGTGGTTCACACTTACCGATTTCCGTAAAAATTAAAAAAAATAAAAATTACCTAGGTACCCATTTTATTATTGATTTGGGACGAGAATAACTAGCATAGTTACCTCCTTGAATTTGACGAGGATGCAAAACAACACCTTGTATTATATAGAAGTTATTGAATCGCTCAAACGTTCTAGGAAGGTTTCGTTCATAATTCTTGGTAATTATTTTCCTCTCGTATATGACAACAATGATAATACTAGAATGGCAAAAACATTGGCCCATCAGTGTCGTGTTTCTTAGTATGTGGCTTCATTCCAGCTACACAGTACCACAGTAAACACAATTTTCATTTCCTTTGTTGACTTACATTTTTTGAGTTCACATTTCCATTCCTTTCCTAATTTTCTGGAACACGATTCAAGGATAATAAACGTTTGTTATTTACCACTAATAAAACCGCATTCCAGTTATCTATACAGACACATAAAATTGAAGTGTCTGTTTGTAGTATTAAAATAACCGCTTTTTACTACATGCATATAAATGTTTAGGTATACGGTACCGTATACGGTCTGACTGTCCGTCTGTTTGTTCCGGCTAATCTCTGGTACGACTGGACCGATTTGGACGGGACTTTCACTGGCAGATATCTGATGTAATAAGGAGTAAATTAGGCTACTGCGAACTGCGAAGTTGCGGGCACAGCCAGTATTCAATAAAAATTCAGAAAATAAAACGCCGAACTGCCTGCACTAGTGGGTTTCGATTATGGGAAAGACATTATATACCTTCTGTGGCCACATTGAGAGTCAGTTCTAAAAGTTTTATCAATACGAAATTTTTAATTAAGAAGCTGTTTTTTATTTATTCGCTAGTTTCCGCGCTCCTACTGTGGCCGCACCTGAGTGAGGCTTAATAAATAGGAGCTCGTTACACTGCCTTGAAACGTATACAGATACACAAACTTTTTACTGTTTAAATTCTATAAGAAATACCAGTGATCTTGATTTTTGCTAAGATTTTCTAGGTTCAGTTTCTATACACAAGTTTCATTGATTTTTCTGTAATTTTGGAAACATAAGATCCAATTGCAAAACGTATTTAGATATTTCAACGAACAAAATTACTTATTCATTAGGGTTTCAAAAGCTTCCGTGACTATGAACATTTATTAAGGCGTGCTTTTCACATTAAGATCTCTAAATCATTGTTGCCATCTCGAAAGAAAGTTACTTTCAAACATTTGATCATAACTTACGTCCACTTCAGACGCTTTCAAAGTTTTCCTGGCAATTTTCCAGATGAATTTCTATTATAGATCTTAAGAATACCGGTAGAAACAACAAGACAATTAAATTACGTTGAGCTTTCTGAGGCGGTTTGCGTGGTAGAACGTTAATTATATCAAGTATGAATGGTAACATTAAACCACACGTTACCTATAAGTGGTACAAAACCAGTATCTTACAAGTATCAAAGGCCTACTATTCCATTAACGATTACTTAAACGATAAGAATAGTTGGTCGCTGGGTTGAACTCTAGACAATGTTTATGTTCTTTCTCCAATTTTATTTAGCTTACTGATAACTTCATGCATATTTTTTTTACTTTACTTTTTATTTTACTTTGTTTTTTTTTCGTCTGTATGCACGTGTAAGCGTGCACGCCCTTATGTCTAGAGGCCTTAATTACTCTTGAGTATATATTTTATCTTATTATTGGTGTGTGCTAGCTGACATGTGACATTAATTTGATGTAATGGATTCCTTGTTTATATAAACTTGAACACTATTGTATAGAATCTGGTTCTTCTAACCTAACAGACAGATGTGTTGCTGGGCAGTTTGTTCCGCCACTTCTTCTTCCCAGCTAAACACTAGGAAGTGGCGAAGGGCGGGCGTTTTGGGGGACTGTTTCTTGTAATTTTGACGTTCAAAAAGTGCTGATTATCAGCCTGATTTGAATAAATGAGTTTTGATTTTGATTTTATAGATCTACGTTTTGGAACGGGCAACTACATAGTTTCAACTTTCTGACACCTTGACAATTCGAAGTGTCAGTAAATGGTTTGATCGAAATAAATGCAGTTCAGTTTGAGTTTCAGTACAGAACAATCAATCTTGTGTACCCAATTGTCTACCTTACCTATGTATCCAACCATATGAACTTCCATCCATAACAGCAACACATGGAACCCATAAGAGTATTCTATTAAAAACACAATAATAGTTTTCTATTCAACACATTCTGAGTGACATAAAACTGAGCGATTATTTCGTCGAAAAAATCAGGAGGTAGAACCATTATGACCGCAATTTCGGCCATAAAATAAGAATTAGGGGTCGTAAAAATAAAAATTTGTTGTATGAAATATTTTTGACATATTTCATGGGTCGCACTCACTTTAATTTCAATTTATGGCGCATTAAAAGAGCCTCACAGAGTGATGTACTTAAACGCTCTTAGGGCACCTTGAGTGGTCACAAATCCCAGGGTCAGCTTGGAGCTGACCTGTGATGTGACGGACTACCTACAGCAGTAAATATTAGTCTGTCTATGACTTTTTAGAACAGCATTGAGCTCGTACCAAACTGAATGCAGGGCGCCTATACGAAGTGACATTCGAGGTATCAGTAATAACGGGAACTAGATGGAATATTTCCAGCACAGCACTTACTACAATGGCAGTGGCACCCTTAATAGATAATCGAATATTTACTACCAACCTTCAGGGCCTGTATAGCTTTTAAATACATACCCAAAGCATGGAGGCAAGCGAAAGCGATCTTTTTACCTAAACCAGGGATCAAGCGCTAAAAGATAAACCGCAACACCCTCAACAGCATGCCTACATAAAAGGCAAATCAACAGAGTCGGTTTTACACGCCGTAGTGCACAAAATAGAGTCGGCTATCACAAACAAAATATCAACACTAGCGGCCTTCATAGACATAGAAAGAGCTATTGACAAAACAATGCACAACAGCATCAACTACGCCCTTCAAAAATTCAAAGTAGAACCAGTTGTGAGAAACTGTATCCCTGAACTAAGTCAAGTACTTGGGCCTTATTCTTGATAACAAATTGAACTGGGCGAGTCACATCGATGCAAAATTAAAAAAGGCCTGTATAGCTTTTGGTCAGTGCAGAAAACTTGTTTTTAAAAAATTGAGTCTCAATCCGAATATTACACTTTGGCTGTACACATCAGTTATCAGATCTTCTCTAACCTACGGATCAGTTGTATGGTAGCCCAGAATACAACTGACTAAAACCGGAACTCCAGAGGCTACAACGCCTACAGAGCGGAAAATAATAAGGTCTCGACCAATGGTATAATGAAATGTTCCCAAATGTCATGACAGCTGATCAAGAACAAAAGTGCAAGCTTTGATTGTTAAACACAGAAACACCTGAAGCTTATTGCAGAGAAAATTAATTTCTATTTCCATAAGCGTGATCTACATAAGTTCTACAACAACAACTGAGAACACACTGACTGACAATTGAGTTCGAAATCAATTCTCCAAGAGGATCCCTTTTGGACACTTACCGATTAACGAGTAGGAAAAACTGTTGGAAATGAAAACGTATCGCACATTAAAATAAAAGAAAATAAAAAAACTGATTTAGAACAGTTTTGGTTAGGTGTGAAAAATAAATATCCTCTGCTTTCTAAGCATGCTATTGCAATACTTTTGCCATTTGCAACGACTTGTTTATGTGAATTAGAATTTCCAACGCTTACCAGAATAAAAACTAAAAAAAAGGAAGGCCTCAGGACGAACGACGAAGAGATAAGAGCAGCCCTGCCAACAAACATTCTAAGGATCGTCTATGTTCAATTAAACAAGCTCGTGTTTCGCATTATATATACCTTTATGCAACATAAAAATAGGTTTCTTGATTAATGTTATGAAAATTTATATTTTGTTTATGGTGTTGTCAAGTAGTCATCCAAAATTTTCCGATTTGTACCTTGAACAAAAAAAGTTTGCGGATTACTGGAGTAGAAGTCAACATGTTGTTCTGCGAATGTTTCACCAGTGGGAACGCACAGTCAGTTTTTCTAGAGGCGTTTCCCACTGGTCTCCTGCAGGAAAGGTATAGGTAAACTTTATTCCACTTATAGTTCGAGAGGCTATTACTCGTAAGGGGAGCAATAAAACACTGCTGTGCGCGACGGAATGTAATAATGACAGGATTTTATTGATAAACTGCCTCCGAGACGTACTTTTCCACGCGTGGAATTAAAGAGTTGGAGAAACACATAGGCAGACTTGTAACTACTTAGTGAGGGGTCGAGCGTGGGTTTGATTCCTAGGGCGAGTAAAGTGAAATCGAGTTTTCCCATTAGGAATTTTAAAAGCTTTTATTTAACTAGCAGCTTGAAGTCTGGAAGTGGACGGTCCCTTGAGTCGGGAAGCGATGTCATTGGTTCTGCGATGAATACGAATACACAAATTCAAAAATGTTTGGTTAGAAAACCAAAGGCACTAGAAATATCATTTAGCCAATATGCTGTCTACCTACTTACTACGGATGCATGATGCTCACTTGCCTAACATCTAAAAATACATATTTATTCAGTAAAAGTCACGTTTTAGATTCTTTAGACTTTACAAGAAATCTTAAAGAGCACTTTTTTACGTGTAAAATATAACAAATGTAAAAAGTCTTTAAAATCTCATTAGAACATGAGAAAGAGGTTAACGACGTACAAACTCAGCATTTTTTTGCTCCTACCTACTAAGAGTACAAACAGTGAACATGCATTTAATATGCAACGCCCAATAAAATGTAATAGAGGTACCGTTGTTCTTAGAGAAACAAATCTTCTTTATTTGGGAAGTCTCCATACAGCCCCCGTATTCACAATTCCTAATATAACAACTCCGACTTATCATTACTCCTATTTTTATAATTCCTAAATTTCAATATTCCTAACGTTTATAATTGCTATTCTCAAAATATCGAGTTTTAATAGATTGAATAACAAAAAGTCCGACTTAATGATACTTCGAAACATCAAAAATACGACTTCCGATTATTAAAATACCGATTAATACAAATCCGAAATAAAAACGCCTTGTTCTCTTTTAAACTATGATTGTTTAGTTTTGAATAAAAATATTTTGTTTCGAATAAAAATATTTTGTTTCCCTGGTCACAATTCTAACCTAACCTAACCGAAGTGATTCATCAATAATACAGGGGATTTGCAGCATGCAAGCAAGCATGCAGCCTGCAAGCAAGCATGCAACATGTAAGCAGGCTTGCAACGTGCAAGCAGGCATGCAACATGCTAGCAGACGTGCAACATGCAAGCAGGCATGCAAGCAAGAGGACATGCAGCATGCAAGCAGGCATGCAGCATGCAAGCAGGCATGCAGCATGCAAGCAGCAAGCAAGCAGGCATGCAACATGCAGCAAGCATTATTTCTGTCACTGCTCCGGCGCTGCGGGGTTTGGGCGGCCCCACGCGAGCTTATCGTCGCAGATGGTTTTAACGCTCACCACCGTGGCTGAGGCTGGCCGGTATCGCCGGCCAGCAAGCCGAAGCCTTCAAACCACCTGCTCCTCAGCTCGCGGGCCGCTCCACCCCTCCGCGCCTACGCGGGCTTAAATTACACTCTAGGGGTAGGGCAGACAAGACTGCGTGAAGTCGGTTTTGCAGCGGTTCGTTTCCGTCTCTAAATTTTGTAGCACAACATGTTGAATTTTAGTTTATTCGAACAATTGAAAATCGGAATTTCGTTTTTCGGACCGAGAATCCTTCGAGCATTTGATTCTTCGAACGTATGAAAATCGGAAAACTAACAAATCGCATTTACGACTTTCGGTAAAATAAAATTCGTGATTTTTAATATTAGACATTATAATTCTTAGGTATTATGAAATTCTGACTTTTGGCACTCGGATTATTGAAATTCGGAATAAAATATTTCGGAGTATTTGGGTGTTCCCAGGGGGCCAGATCTGCCTTCAGTTAAGATAGAACGGGGAGTTTTGTCTGGATGTCTTACAGACTGAAACCCCACAACTCCTCTTGATATATAGTACGAGCCGAATAAAAATGACCGTACACAAAGACAGGTACACTTCGGCCCGCCATGCTGTAGCGGGTCCTATTAACATAATATGGGAAGCCCTACGATGTCATTACCTCTCTACTAACATACCAGAGGCGTCATATGGACATAGTACCTACACATTCATACAGCTGCACCTCTCCACAATCACTTCCTACATAACACGACTCCATAGGAACCGCTCTACAATTCGGGCAATCTTCTAGGGCCTTCTGTGAGAGGTTAGGGTCGAGATTACGAAATGGAAAACGTTGGTAGAGATAGACATACGACTTTCCGAATCGAAATCAAATCCGAGCGTTTGTGAATACGGGGACCGGTGTCAGAGTTATTATTTAGTTACAGTTTAATAAGGTTTTTAATATGTATTAGTTTATTTTATTGTATAGGTAAGACTAATTTGTGTATTTTATGTTAGGCCTTAGGTGCTCGACAGTAAAATTATTAATTATATCGCCCATGGGGCTCTGAATTGGCGAATCGACGCTCACACCACTAGGCTATTACTGCTCAAAATGGATAAGTAAAAAAGGAATCAATCCCCATTATTTCTCATAAGCCTCTCAAATAGATAATTACGTTGTCACCTAAGGCCATCACTCATGATCATGTTAATATTAATGAGAATCCATTAGCGAACACCGAACACCTGCCGCTATTCAGTGCATCAGTCACTTTTAATCTTTATTACAACGACGATAGGACGTCGTAAGGAATAAAAGGTGAGTTTTTAAATATTCTTCCTTTTGTTATATACGAAATTACAACAAGCAAACTACCTAAAATAAGTATTATTATATTTTATGATCTAGTAATATTTGAATGTCTTTATTTATGATGACTTTATATATCCATAGCCATATCTTTAATACAGAACTCAAAAACTTTCTGTTTCAAAAGTACACCCAAAATTAGAGTCGGCAACTAACTAACATTAATTCATTGTTTGTTATCTGGTTTCACTACAGACTAATTACACCAATACTCACCGGGTAACGGTTGTTGTTTTCCTAACTCTTCTAAACATGCAAAAATCAAACTAATCAATAACCTCTTCCTTTTGAAAGTCTTGAACCAAATAACTAAACGCAGAACTACTGTCGGACTGAATCAGCTGATTATCATTTATGACAGTTAATCCCACCAATAGTGTCAGTGTCATTACGGGACAGTCAGAAGGTGTTGAGTTGCCTACTTCGTCATTTTGCTCGCGAGTTGTTTGTTTGATTAGTGATAAATAGTATAAATGATAAAAGGTCGTCGCCACAAATAGCCCAGTATCCGAGGTCGGAATACTATTGTGATAGTCGATAACAGACAATATTTTTAATGTTACTTGTGTAACATGTAAACTTCGAAACAACACATTGAGCATTTCGATCAAAATGTCGATTAAAAACATAATACTAAGGTGAGTTAGTGGAAATTCTGTCCAATTATCTTACTGATTTTCTTTGCCTGCCTCAAACTGAAATCGACAAAATTGGACTGTGGATGTTTATAACGTTTACTGTTTACCTAGTTTCTTTTTTTGTTTTTTACTGAGAAATAATTTGAAAATCTTTTCTCATATTAAAATATTGCCGTGCACTTCAGTGTCAATTTTTCGTAAATTTTCACTGTATTCATGCTGAGAAAATATGAAAAAATGTGCATTAATAATTTAATTATTAATGCACATTTTTTTATTTGATTTGATTATTTAGATTAAAATAATTTAATCTAAATAATCATAAACCATATAATCCTATAGTCGTAACAGCATCAGAGGATCATCTTAGCAAGTTATTTTACACTTTCTTTTAGTCATAGTTCTTACATTTTGAAGTATCTACTTATCATATAATACACCTTAGTTTCGGAAGAAATTATCTTGATATAAGTATTACACAATGAATTAGTGACCAAACACTTTCCATCCTATTAAATTGATTAATTCATTTATTTTCAGAACAATCAATCAGAAGAACAAATTTATAAACCTTGCTGCAACTGCAGTAAAAGTTTCAAATCATGATGGCCATAGAGAACAAAACAGACACTCTGGTAGCTACAGAAGAACAGTAGCAACAGCACTATTCAGTTCTGTGATTGTTGGAACTGTCCTAGCAGGTAATTTTTTTTTTGGTGGTGCACAAACTTTTCCGTAGAAGCATGGGTGTGTTATTCCCTAGGCCATCCTGATTCATTCTGCATTCCATTATATGTGTGTGATAAGATTTAAATATTGAATCCAGATGGTCTGGCGTGATATAACTAGCCCTGAGATTTTATTTAGCTGACCATTACACATGCCTCATACATACTGGTAAAAGGCGTATGTTATCAGCCTAGCATTACCCATACTGATAGCTGAATTTTTCACTATGCCTACTTGTAGTCAAGAAATGTATTGCAATTATAAGAGGGTGCCTATAATGTTCCCACTATAAAATCAAAACAAAATATTTTATTTTACATAGGCCTACATGGGCACTTAAAAAACGTCAAAAAAGGTACACGGTTCGGGTTGGTTGTTTCCTATGGAGGGAACCGGAAAGAAACTCCACTCTTTTAAAATCATTTGGCTTTACAATATTTGAATGTTACAGCGTGAGTTCTTAAGTATAAAGAAAAAAAAACTATGAATTGATAAAGACTACAATGTCCACACATTCACAAAAAAATTGGCTAATAGAAAAGAATGTATACAAAAGTAAAAATTAAATATTGTATGAAGACTAAATTAAACAATTGCCACAAATGTTGTCATCAGTGCTCTAACTATTCTGAAAAATGAATGAATGGTGCAATAATTTGAAAACTTTTGTAAAACAACTGAAGAAAAGTAACGAAAAAAATAAAATAGGGAATAGTTAGAGACATACACACGTTTGTGTTACGTTTGTGTAGCTACCAGAGAGGCCGCATGAGCAGAAGGAACAAGAGCCAAACTTCTTTATCTTCAATGTAGTCCTTAATTTTGTAATATGCTTTTTTAATAAGGACACATTTGATGTAATTTTGTCCACTATAAAATCAAGTTTTTTGCCGTCAAGTTTTAAATTGTCACAAAATATATAAATTCAACTTAAATTACGGTTTTTTTTGGTTGTATAAGTTTGTCAGTATTTCAGAATAATACTAAGACTAATTATCGAATAAACGTTTGAGATTGTGAGATTGTTTGTTTGTGTAAAAGCGCGGTTATAGGGCGAGGATCGGACGGGCCGCGTTTAAAACACGGGTGGTTCACACTTACCGATTTCCGAAAACAAGAAAAAAAAATACCGACCCTATTTATTATTGATTCGGGTCGAGAATCATTAGCATAGTTACCTCCTTGAATTTGACGACAATGCAAAACAACACTTTGTATAACATGTGTTGTGTAATGGTGTAGGTAGGTACTAAAGGTGTTAAAACTAAATACGCAGGTAAATGAACAATTAAAGTTTTATCAGTTGGTTGGTTCTAAGAATTGACTGAAAATATTTCAACATTTTGAAATAAATAGCTTGAATTTCCTCAATACATCTGTTACAGGCATTAGATTTATTGTATTTATTTAAATGCTATTGAGAGCTGAATTGAGGCCAGAAAAATAAAAGATTAAAAATAAAATTTATTAACTTAAAAATAAACAACTGATAACGCAAATATCTATAAAACCAGACAATAATATAAATGTTACAGTAAAATATTTTTGTCATTATTCTCATTGCAGATTGTGCATAATTTAAATTTCAGAAAAGTTGAACAAAAATGACAGTAAAAGGAAGAACCCTGGCAATAAGACACTGGAGGCAGGCGACAAGAGAGCAGACCTGCCTACCTTCAGGGCTGATGAAGTTAGCAAGCATGACAATGAGTAAGTTACTGTTACTTTATGTCGTGTTTATTTATGTGCGTGCTGTTATTCCAAAATACACTTTATGTCTCAAGTACTTAGGTTCAAAATAAAATTGCAAATAAACGTTGACGTCGATTTACAGCCTTACTCAAATATTCAATACAACAGCTACTTTGCACTCGAGGAATTAAAAAACAACCCAAGAACATTTACAGGCAGATGATGGTTGAACATATTAAGAATATAGAAAACATTCAAGAAATTCACAATCATAAGTATGGAGTAAATCTTGAGTCTTTTAAAATGCAATAAGACAGCTGAACTCTTAAGGTGGACGCGCACCAGACGTGCCGCAGACATCGCATTTAATAAATCTTTATATGAAATAGTATGCAACGTAAAGCACCTGTGGCGAGTGCGGAACAGAAATACTGTGTAAATAATAATTGATGCGAGTCGGCGCATACTTCGCTGTTAAGTGCGCAGGACCATCCGCGTCTAGGTGCCCGTCCACCTTTACACGAACATACTCGCTAGCTCAGTAGGAAAATCGCCAATATTAAATACTCATTCACCTGCCAACAAAACAAGCAGGAAAATAATTACCAGTTAACAAATGCCAGTCAACGTTTTTGCCGATAATAAATGCTAATAAGTTGCTAAGTTATGCAGGTATAGTTAACAAAATAGTTTGGGAAGCAATAAATCAATATCTTTACATTTAGATGTACGCAGGCAATATTAACTTTAATTGTTCGTATATTTTACCTTTAATGAGTAAGCACTATATCACCATATCATCATCAGCCTATATTGTTCCCACTGCTGGGATGCAAGCCTCCACTCTATGAGAGGGAGTGGGCTGTAATCCACCACGCGGGCCCAGTGCGGGTTGGTAGATGTCACATGTCTTCGAATTTTTAGTTCTAGGACATGCCGGTTTCCTCACGATGTTTTCCTTCACCGTTTTGAGAGCAGTGGTGATGAAATAAATTACACAAAGTAGGTAATGCGCCTGCCTGGGTTCGAACCTACGACTTACTGCTCGTAAGTCGGGGCTGCTACCACTGGGCCACTGCTGCTCCTATATCATATCTATATATCACCATAAACAAGTATGAAACAAGACCATATTCCAGGCTGAAATCATAATCGTGGTACTTATTACTTTTGTTGACAGTACCTGCTAATGGAACAGTTACGTAATTACGTTATGGTGTGTGACACACGAGTTCACACGACTTGTTGAAATCCCTAATAGAAATATTTTAAGGAAATTGACGAATTCACAGTTGTTTTGTGACAAATTGATTTGTTTGGTCAATCATTATTTGACAAACATGACTAATGTATCATCAGTTTGTCTGTATCCAAAATCAACAGGTGTATTCGTCAGTTTCCTTAAGATATTTCTATTGGGCATGTTTCAGTAATTTATTGATTTATAATATGTTTGTTTCAAAGCTGATATCAAGATAACACTATTGATAGCAACCATAATAAGACAAATACTGATTCCTGTACAGGAAAAAAAGATGCGATAGCGCGAAAATAATATACTAAAGTTTCCCTAATTCAAATATTGGGGACTTATGTAACTTTAGCCCTACCATTTTATACCCAAACTTACACCCAGTGATATAACGATTATTCAATAATGCAATTGGTAAACTAAGATTAACTATATTACTAGACTAGACTACCTGAGACAGTTCTAGTCATTACCTCCAAAAATCAAATATGATTATTTATTATGAGCCTTACGTGTCCCACTGCAGGGCAAAGGCATCCCTTGCCTATTTCTATCTCTTTTGCTATTTGGGCCCAATCCATCCCAATCAATTTGGTAAGAGTCTAGGTCGTCACACCATCTCCTTTTGGGCATATCGCGACGCCTGGTTCTGTTGTTTGGAACCTAGTCTGTTCCCAATTTGGCCCAATTTTGATGCGACATGCGGCAGATGTGGCCAGTTCAGTTCCATTTTATTCTGCGATTTGGTTAAAAATAAAAAAAAAGGATTCTTTCTCTACAGATAAAATCTGCACATTAGATTATACTGACAAGATCAACAAATGCTGATAAGAAACTGATTAGAATCCTACATTTGTACGTAATGTTATCGGCTTCTGTTTGGCAACAATCTTGGCTCGGTTGGCACTGATAAGAGCGTGTAGTACATAGATACAAGTTACTTTTGCACTGTGTTGTTGTCAAGATATGGCTGTGATTACGATTACGAAAAAATCGATAGTGCAAAAATATTTACGTATTACATTTTGTTGTCGCCTATTTTTCGTGAAAACGGGTAATATGAAATACTTACCCACGCAGTTCTTGATAACAAAACAGTGTCATTTAAGAATTGCGTATGTACAAATAACTGACGTATTCTTATGTTAAAAGGTCAAAATGTAGGCATGTCCACATAAACATTTGCCTATTGATGTTTAGTTTTATTCTCATAATTAGTAGTTAAAAACCCTAAAAGCTAATGTGCGGGTTGGTTTTATGTTCTCGCAATAAAGCATGGAAGTAAAAAAGTAAATTATAACTACTGGCCTGAGATAATTTATTGATACTACACTGCTGTTTCACTGCATCAAAATTACATCATGTCTCATAAGCCCAAAAAATAAACATTTGAATAATTTTGTATCAGAATGTGACTGAACTGTCTAGTGGGCATCGTGTAATACTTTTCAATACAAAGAATATGGGGTTATACCGCGTATATGATGACCGTTATAAAACGGGTATGAAACGTTCGCGCGCTGTTCATACGTTCTAGTGAGTATAACCCGTATCAGGATTCCTTCAGTGCCTGGGGGTCTACTCTTATTCTCCGTGAAACGAAGTTGCGGCCGAAACTTCGAACGCTTCCTACCACGGCTCTATTCGTTCCGAAATTTCGGACAGCCGAGGTTTGTTTGACATTTGCATCTTCTAAACCTACTCTAATTTACGTAAGTGTGGAAGAAAAGTCCAATTTGGACAGTTCATTCTTCGGAATTATAACCTCAAATTTACGAAACCGTTAGTTAACCTCAAATACGTTCATAGCTCGGTCAGTCGGTCATGGTATGGTACGGTGTAGGGGGAAGATTCCTTTAGTGTGTTAATGTGTGTGTGCTTTTTCAAATTTTCAATAACCTCTTTATTCCCTTTCACAGGAAAAGCTTCTGGGTGACTTACAAAAACGGCGTGTACGACGTAACACCATTCTTACCTTCTCACCCGGGAGGGGATCAGATCATGAACGCGGGAGGACTCAGTATTGAACCCTTCTGGAACGTCTACGGGATGCATAAGACGCAGGAGGTGTTTGCCTTGTTGGAGTCTTATAGGATAGGTAAGTGTTTATAAATAATTTTAGCATCATCCATCAACATTATGTTAAGTATTATGAATGCCTGAATCAACCTTTTTGTACCATACTGTGTTCTGGTTTAATAATTATGGATGCAAGTGAAATTACATGGACATGAGTCCTTTTAACATTGTCTCTTTTGGAAAAGAAACTGGTAAATGCGTTACCTAGCCCTTACGCATGGCCGTGACCGTGACCGGTCTGCCAATTTACATCAGAACCCCTTGACCGAATAAACTTAACGTTGTTACCCTGTACAGCACCGTATTACCTGCTGCTCCAAGAACTACCATGAGGGTTGCGCCTCATCTAGCAGCACGCATTTTACCATGCTCGTATAGTTTTTTCGTCGCTCAGAAGTCATTTTCTGGAACAAAAAAAACAGAGCGGGTGTGCTTTCACATGTGGCAGCATCGACGATGCGCTCGGCAGCAGTCTAAGAAGCCCAAACTACCTACTCATAAATGAAATCTCTCCTTTTGACCCCAAAAACAACCTTACAAGTTCCCACTAAAAACATGAGCAGCATTTCCACAGGAAACCTTCATGAGGACGACATAGTAGACCACACGGACGACGAGATGTGGGTTAAGGAGCCGAGCAGAGACAAGCGGCTCATCGTGAAGACCGCCAAGCCTTTCAACGCGGAGATACCCGCCAAGTTGCAGATAGCCCACTTCGACACGCCCAAGTATGTTGTGTTCTAAAGGATTTTCTAACACTTCTCTAATCTGCATCTAAGGCCTTCAGGAACGGGATTCACTAATCTAAGAGTTTATGGTCAAGTCTCAGATGAAAAAATTCGCAAAGACTAAAATCCTACGCCCTACTAACAAAAAAATATTTACTTCATGCAGTATGTGCGACTTTACTTGAGATCACTTTCGCGCGACCTTCGCTGATGAAGGCAAATCTTACGATTTAAATCTTTGGATTCAGACCTAGTCGTTAATTTAGTCAGCCAATTACACCAGCTAAACTGCTGCTTACTTGCTCTCCCGTTATAGCGGTGTCCTGTGAAAGTCGCCTTACTCACTTTTCTTTATCGTGTCCTGAAGCAACAGGGAGCTGATGGACGCTACTGAAAGTGCCAAACTCGTATTGTGCTGACTCAATTTAAATTGTCATCGATACTATAATAAGATGATTCACTGTACTGCACGAATCACATGAATGTATTTGTCGCAGTTAGGTGACTTTATTTCCGTTAGACTCGGTTATCATGTGGGCAGAACATGGGTTTCGTGCTATGCTATGAAGACACACACTACACAAAGTACACTGCTTTTATCAAACTAACAAATGACTTGAAATTACAATCCAACACAATAACACTAGGCACCATGAATCGGGATACAGTTTCGGGACGTCTTGACTCCGCCGCGATCAGACCAGGGGGGGGGACACTGCCATACTTGACTTAAGCGTCCAATTTTACACAAAGATACTAGCACCACCTCTTATCAAATCCGCATTAACTTGAGATTTAGTACATTAAAAATGACATAGATGGTGCTTACGCCAATTATCGCCAGTGTGATTAAATTCATTTTTGATTTGAATGAAAATTGAGTTAAAAATAATAAATTTAAACTTTACACAAGATTAAACTATTTAATTATTTTAAAAGCATTTTGTAAATGCTAATTTTTTTTTGTAAGGTTTGGCAACAATATCATACAGATTGTTTACAAAATGGCGACTATCGACGTGTGCGCATGCTTGTAGATCTCTCCCATTTTGTGTAATTTATGTGGTTTCTCGGTTCTGTCTTTTTTTACACTCAACTCGACTGCACGTTCTGGAGCTTTAGATCCAGAAAGTGCGGTTGAGTTGAGTGTAAAGAAAGAAATAAAAACAGAAACCCATAGAAAACCTATTCAATAACAAAGATATAGATATAAGTATATGTACGCACCTACAGTTATTGGTATTAGTTCGACGGATTTAGTATCAGGTGGCGACACCGTTCAACATAGGTGTCAAATATTCGCTTGAGTGGGCTCTCTATTCCATCTATATTACTATACTCTTTGGATCAGACTGTCCTCCTCGCTGCGAGCTCGAAACATCATGACTCTGTAGTAAGCGCGCTTAGGTGTGGGTAGACTGCTTTGGCGCGCTTTCGATTCATTTTGTCCGTACTATTGACTGGCTCCGACATATTAGTAATTAACGGGTAAAAATGGTTTCCTAACACCCTGTCATGCTTGCTTACCTGTAACAACGCAACATCTTTCTTCTTTCCTCACGCTATCCTTTTCTTTGCAGTGAATTATTTTACGTCCGTCAACACATGCCTGTTCCAGAGTTGGAATCGTCCCGGCACCGCGTGAGGGTCATCATTAAGAACGGCAGCGTTCGGACCAAGGAGTTCAGTCTGCAACAGTTGCAGATGTTCCCGAAAGCGACCGTGCGGGCTGCGCTCATGTGTGCCGGGAATAGAAGGAGTGAGATGAATGAGGTAGGGTGGTTTTATGATACACGGAAGTATTAGCCTGTAATATTACAGTTCAGATTCCAGCTTTACATCAGGAGTGAGGAGAACCGAACATTAAAGTGCGCAATCGGATCCGAATCATTACTTTACAGACGAATGCTCTGGGAGTACCTTTAGGGCAACTTTTTCTGCTCTTGTTCATAACATTTGATCAGGATAAATTGTAAAATAATGGAAAAGAGAACTTTAATTTTGCACTCTACGCAAGGCAATTATGTATTATAGATTACCGTTAACTTCTGCTTGTTTGAAGCTAAGTACAAGCATTGCACTGGATCGGCATCTAATTTTTACTCGCTCCATCGATAAGTACCACTCGGTCCATCAAGGCAAGTTAAGTGGCTAGCGGCAGTAGTAGCTCCAAAGCGATACCGTTTCAGTGCGTGGCAGTATGGATTGTAATTGTAGGAATCCCGATCGCCTCTTTTTGGGGATCTATGCCATGACCTATATGCATAATCAACCGTTTCATCCGACTAATATTAATCTTCGTTTTGCTTGGTATAACAAAGCAGGTGAAACCAGTGAAGGGCATCAGCTGGCAAGGCGGCGCCATCAGTAGCGCGGTGTGGGAGGGCGTGTACCTGCGCGACGTACTGGCGTACTGCGGCGTCGACACACAGAACACCGTCGGGAAACACGTCATTGTAACGTATAGCTTTTACTAGCTTATGCCCGCGTATGATATGTGCTTTTCCAAACTATTGTCTATCCTATCCATGTGCTACATTTGATCCAGATCTAATTAGTAGTTTTTGCGTGAAAGAGTAACAAACATCCATCCATCCTCAGTAACTTTCGCATTAATAATATTAAGTAGGATAGGATATCATCATCCAAAATGACTCTATTGAACAAAAGTCATCTTACCTCAATGAGAAAAAAAGATAGCGTCACATATCCTGCCTAGCTCCGTCCCTGTTTCCAACTATAAACAATTATGATACTGACCTATATACGGTATCTGAATTACTGAATTCGAAAAATGCCTTAAAGTGATTCGTCAAAAATACAGTAATTTCCGACTCCTAAGGGCCTAAATACGCTTTTTGCAACACACACAACGTTAAGATTTGCCATAATGCCAAATCAAATAGTCAGTTTAGGGTTCGATTTAGAGGGATACTAATGGATTTCATGATAATTTTACTAAGCTCATAATTTTCAGTTTTCTTCATACAAATCTCTTACAAATTTTATCTTCAGTTCACAGGCTCAGACATCGACGCAACTGGAGTGAATTTCTCGACATCAATCCCTCTGGACCAGGCGTTGAATCCAAACGGTCGCATCCTACTGGCAACTAGTATGAACGGTCTACCGCTTCCGCCTGATCACGGGTATCCTCTGAGAGTCGTTGTACCGGGAGCTCCGGCTGTCAGGAGTGTCAAGTGGCTGGGTGAGTCCAAAGGTTTCATAGGAATTCCTAGTTCAGAAAAAAGGCCTGCCAGTGACTAGAATTTAGTGAGGCCCGCAAATGATTATGCAAGCTCAATACCGGTGAATGTTGAGCTTGCTATTCGGCTTTAGGGATGGATAAACGCATTTTTTTTTTACCTTTTAACAAATTAGGATTAATTTCGCTAGTGAAACTTAACGCATTCAGCACTTAATTGTTTTGGAATATTGGGACAGACCTTGAACGCGGTTCATCCGTGAAATTCTTCCATAAAGGGCGAATTTCACGGATGAACCGCGTTCAAGGTCAAGCATATTTACAATATTTTTCTCTCCGAACAGAATCAATAACAATATCCTACGACGAGAGTCCCTCCCACTGGCACCAAAAGGACTACCGTTCATTCAACGCATCCAAGACTTGGGAGACAGCTGACTTTGCGTCCGCCCCGCCCGTGTACAGCCTGCCCGTCACGTCCGCTATCTGCGACCCGGCAGAGGGAGACACAGTCGCCGTCAACAATGGATGCGTGGAGGTTAGGGGTAAGGAATAAGGTTCAAATGACTTAGTGCTGTTCGTTGCCCCTACTTCTTCCCAGGTTATATCAATATTTCGTCCGTCAAAAGCCGTAAAAAAGTCACCTTTTGCTACGTCCCAGTGTATATTTTGGTTGTGTAGGAAATTATGGCTTTTCAAAAGCCTTTGGTTTTCAGCTGGCTTGGAATTAATGATGCCAGATTATTTTTTTCTTCTTGAAGACTGTCATAGTTAATACAATGATTCAAAAAAAGGAATATCTTTCTCCTCTCTTATTTCCCTAATTCAAGACTTATAATTTGAATTGCACCTATAGTTCATTGGTATTGGTTTTCACAAAAAATCACTGTAAGTTCGACTCTATGCAGTGAGCCGAGTGTTGAAAATCCAATAGCACCCTTCAACAGGCACCATCACTTACTTTACCTCTTCTCTTGCCCACTCCCAGGCTACGCCTACTCCGGAGGTGGCGCCAAGATCTTACGTGTGGACATCTCCCCCGACTGCGGCAACACGTGGGTGCAGGCTGAAGAGATGCAGTGTGATGATGCTCCGCCTCAGCAGCACTACGGCTGGACCTTGTGGACGGCTAGGATACCCGTCAAGAAGGGGCAGACGGAGGTAGAACATACATGACTGATATTAGACCTCGCAGAGCATAATCACTATTGACACCAAACGTCACCCAATTCTGAGATAATTTAGATTGCCATCGATACGCATAGATCATTATCTTGCCTTAATCCCAATTTATTTGGGGTTGGCACCAATTCTCCAATATAATAATTCCAAAATTAAACAAAACACCACATTTTTATGAAAATATTGTACTATATTTATTCTTAATCATATTAAAAATCATAGCTTGTACGAAAACACAAACCTACTAATTATTTATATGAACTAAAATGAGTAGTTTTGTACAATCGGAAATTTTGGGTATAATAGACTCTTTTTGTGTTTAAATTCATCTAAAGCCCTAGAACTTTCATGGTAAACATCAATGTTTTAGTCGACGTAGCCACGCTGCGCGGGGCTTCTATTTCTATCTGCGGGGTTTAAATAAAGTAACCTAACACGATGGTGGGGTCTTAATTCGCTCACTTCGCTCGCTCACTAGACCCCGCCATCCACTTCGAACCCAACTCTCGCTTCCAAGCCCAAAGCTTCCCAAAGCTCGCTTCGCTCGTTCTTGCATCCTATGTTCTCCCTGCCGCAAAATTTACCATTTTGGACCAACCGCTCTCCCGTCATCCATGCTCTCGTAATAAAATTAAAGTTCAAAAATCAGTAAAGCTGATCTTTTTTTTCGCAGCTGCAGTTATGGGCGAAGGCGACGGATAGCAACTTCAACACTCAACCAGAGAGATTTGAAGACATTTGGAACATACGAGGAATACTTAGCAACGCTTACCATAAAATCACAGTACAGATCAAACATTAAGATTTAATAGTTTTAATTTTATTGAAGCAAAAGAGACTTTTGTCAATGTAAAATTCATTCATTTTTTATTACCATCCTTAAGCAGAGATGGTAATAGGCTCACCCCTTATTACATGAGACTTAAACATAACTGGCGAAATATGTGGTGTACTAATAGGTACACCTCTGCCTAACCCTTCGGGAATTACAGGCGTGATGATATGTTATGTACCGTATTTAGGTCTCGCGAAAATGTGAGCTCACATATCCCACATGGAACAATAGATGCTATTGTCTGCATGTGTGAGCGAGACAATACTATTTCAAATGTCAGTGTTTTTGACGTAGTAGAGCGCATCTGTTTAAATCCTTGAACTACTATCGGGCGTAGAATCTATGTTTCTAGATTGTTTAAGTTACTGTTTGTTAAATGATTATTCTTTGCAAAAAAAAAATCCGACGTTTTTGAAGTTAGGCCTTTACTTACAGAGAAAGATACTCGTGGTAGGCTACTTTGATAGTGCTGTGATTAAGGGCCTAGTCTAGTAAACTTGACAGCCCGTCGAAATATTCGCGCAGGTTTACAAGGTTTTTTTGTTATTAATGAATTGCAATTATTTTTAGTGCAACATAATAATATTGGATAAATGCCTTACAACTTCGTATTTTTTCGATGTTCATAAAACTCGCTGTTGTTGGGTAAATCAGGCGTTGAAAAGAGGCCTCTCGCGCGCAACGCGAATCAGAGTTCAGTTTTTTTAGACAGTTTTTTTAGTTCAGACTTTCTGAGTTTACCAGTAAGACTGGATGGATACGACTGGACAAATATTGTTAATTATTTTGTAGGCATAAAATGTCTTGTTGTCCCTATTAACATAATAATTATTAATTAATATGACTTTTTGTAAAACAACTATGTAATAGCAATTTATGGATGTCTAATTTATATTTTCAATGTCTGTTACCGTTTCGAATACCTAATAATTGATTTCAAACAATTCACTGTGTTAGTGGTAAAGTTTCTTTCAGAATAATCTGTTTAATAACATTAAACTGTAGTAATAATTCATCTTTGGTTGAAACCAATCCCACTTTCAATTGCATAAACATTCATACTTAGTTATTTGTAATAATGATTAATAGGGGACCGGACTGGGTAAAGAAAACGACATTCTATTTTGTCCGTCAGACAGGCAATACAAAAATATTAGACACGTATTTTTTGTTTTATCAAAATATTAAAAGAATACTTAGTTAAAACTCATTAAAGTGAGAGACTGGGGGCGAGAGCTGGGGGCTCACTACGTCACAAGTAGGTATAAAATTTACCTACATGTGACGTCATGCGCCATTTCAACTCAATATATCTCCGTAATTTTATGACCACGTGAAAAAAGAAAAAATACGTGTCTAATACTTTTCAATAAACTACCCGACGGACAAAGAAAAAAAAATGAGATTATCCCCTATTCTGTTCCACACTAGTCCAATCATGACCACTTACGAAATTTATTTTTCATAATATTACGCTCTTGTTGCAATAAATAGATAAGTAGGCATTTTTGGTTTAAAATACATACCATAAATCATTTTTTTTAAGTTCATAGTGTATTTTATATTTATTCTTATGCACAATAAAATAGTGTTATGTAACAAGAGTTTTATTAACTACTACATATTACCCAACAATCAGTAAATGTATGGGAGTGCATAGTATATTCCACGGAAGCATAAGTTACCGATCACATCCACGTTAATCTTTGGTTCAACAATATTTTATAGTCACAGTAGCTCAATGGTCAGATCACAGTTCGTCAGAGGTTGTGGGTTCGAAACCCCCGCCCGTGTGATTGGTTCTGATCTCTTTACAAAGTATAATTCAGTTCAAGTAGCGAACTTTGTACCATTATAATAATCTGACGATGTCTTATTTATGGAGATATTTACAGCGAAATAAAGGCCACTTTTACTCAAATATTTAAGAGAAGATAAAATAACCCGTATCAAAACTTGTAATTTTTGCCCGTTTTTCACTATTCCTAATTAACACCTAAATAAAAACGCACGCCGCGTTTCAACGCTCAGCTCAACGCCGAAAGTAAAAAACTGCGCGATTTTATTCAGGAATTCGTGAAAACAAAAAAAAATACTGTTCAAACTGGTTCTTTTATCTCTTGTTATAATTTCAGCAGCTTATTGCTGCTGAAATTATCGATCAGGTCTTCACGAAATCCGGTTTCATTTGAACGGACGCATTACGTTGATTTTGCGACTTTGCAGGAACCTGCGCTAAGTTAATACCACCACTACCAAGACAGTAATGTGGCTTAAATATAATATAATATATAATATCTAAATTTATATTTTACGGTGTAAACATGATGGAAACTGTATAGAACTTATCGTGTACGCTTTCTGAACTAGCGTATCCAAATAATCGCGCATATTTTATCTCACACAAACATTTGATTGTTTTATCATAGCGAGCATCCCGGTTCATTAACATAAATGAATGTAAATTATATCACAGTTATAGCTCAGTGTGGCGCTTGCTCGCTCGGAGCAACACGTCAACATGTTCGCCTTGAGACTCGCTACGAGGGCGAAAAACTTCACTAAATCGTTGCCAAGCGCCTATTGTATCAAAATAATTCACACTCAAAATGTATTATACAAAAATAATACAGATGATTTACTAAACGTAGACATTCGCGGAGAACCTTTACAATTCCCATATGTGTGGTTAAGAGACAACTGCCCTTGTGAACAGTGCTATCATACTTCAGCCAAAAGCCGGATACTAGATTGGAGCAACTTCAACCTGAATGTCAAGCCGAAAGACGTCTATAAGGATCAAAATTCTCTGCAAGTCACTTGGAATGACGGACACACATCAGAATACAACTTTGACTGGCTTAAATTCAGAGGTTTTACGCCTGACAATCAGAAGAACTACACCGAAACTATTTACAAACCTAAGAAGATCACGTGGCAAAGTGAACATTTCGATAAAATCTTTTCCAAACATGATTACTACGAAATACTGAATTCGGACGAAGCTCTGTACGACTGGTTGTACAAGTTATCTGTTTATGGAGTTACGTTGATTCAGAACACACCGGACTCCGAGGCAGCTATAGACGCTGTTGTCAATAAAGTTGGATTTACAAAGAGGACACACTACGGGGTCAAGTTTGTCGTACGAAATGTCCCGAATACAAGTAACGTGGCCTACTTGTCAAGTAACCTACAGTTACACACTGACCTGCCCTACTACGAGTACTGTCCGGGAGCTAATTTATTACATTGTTTAGTTCAAACAGCTAGTAAAGGAGGAGAGAATTTGCTGTCGGACTGCCACTATGTCGCCGACTACATGAAAGAGAATCACCCAGAACACTACAAGCTTCTCACTGACACAGAAATCGAGTGGAGAGATGTTGGGACAGAAGATGGCAACGAATTTTTCAAGCTGCATCGTGAGCCCGTCATCTGCTTAGATCGTCACGGCGAAATAACTAGAATCAATTTCTCGATTCCGCAAAGAGGTAGTCAGTTCCCCGGGCCGATTGACATAGTCAAGCCATGGTATGAGGCTCATGGCATGTTCCTAGCTTTGAACCACAAGTTCGCCGCGAGGTTTAAAACGAAAGCTGGAGACATACTGTGCTTTAATAATATAAGACTGCTGCATGGCAGGAATGCGTATGAGGACAGCGAGAACAATGTGAGGCAACTAATAGGAGCTTATTTGGACTGGGATGAGATATATTCAAGGTTAAGATGTTTAAAAGTTAAGTTGAAGAATGAAGATGGTATTGTTTGAGATTTTGAATAATAATAAATTTATTAAAAATCAAAATGGTATAAAGTTAAATACAATTTTTCTTAAATCTATATCAAGTTTACACAAAATTTGTGCTTGAACTAAGTGATCCTGTGGTTCAGGCAATTGAAAATAACATTAATTGATTCAAGCAAACAGTCGTGCAGCTAGGACCCGACAATGGTTTTCAACTGTGCAGAGCAAAACATTACAAATTCAACCAATAGTGCTGTCCCTGAAAGTCCCAACACATTTGTGTCACCTGCTGAAATCTCGCACCTGGACACGAGTTGCCATGGCTGACCAGGAAGTCTTTAAATAGATTCCGGACATTGGTTGGCTAAAGTAAGAGCAAAAAATACCTAAAAATCTGTTCAGGTGGAGATTCTTAGATTCCTCTGCCCTGGAGTGTAAATAATATTGAGTTCTGCCTGTCCTGTTGTTTGCACATCAAAGGAGCTGATGGACGCTACTGAAAGTGCTAAACTCTTCGCCAAATTTTGAGCTGACTCAATTCAAATTGTCATTGAAATAATAAAAATAAGTGCTGTCCTTTATGGCATTGCATGCTTCAACAATTAAGAATATTTTGATTCAGACAGAGTTGTTGCTGTTGAATTTGCTATATTTGGCTCGGCACAGAATTTGAAAATCTTACAGCACAAATATCTTTTATGGCATTTTAAATTTCCACTATCATCTCAGTATATAAATGCTGGGACACTTCTGAAACATAAGTTTTCTTCTGCTTGTGTACAAACTTACAACTCTATTTCAACTCCACATAAGTATCCACAGCATAACTCCTTATTGAGAACCTGCTTATTGGAATTATTCTGTCAGTCTCCTCCTCCTTCTCACCAATTTCAACCAGCGGGAACTCTTCAAATTCAGGATTGGTAGTCATGGCAACAGCATTGGACTCATTGGTATGAATGTATATTGAGAAACTGCAGTCTTCTGGTAAATCTTTAAAGTTATTGCTCACTGAAGAAATCTTTAAGCAAAAAGCTCGCAAATTCTGTTCACATTGTACCAAATAAGCATCAATTGTCTCATCAAAGTGACTGTTTTTATCGAATTGAAACACGATCTTCAATAAAGGTTTGTATTCACTATCCGTAACTACAAACTCCACACCACCTAGCTGGTCACTTTTCAAACATTCTGCTATACTCTTCAAGCACAGATCAAGATACTGATTCACTTCGGGATGAATTGAACGATACACGACAATATTGTACTTTTTACGAGTTTCAAAGACACTCTCTGGGTAAACTGACGCGTAATAAAGAATGCTGTGGAATGCAACTGCTAAGAATTCTATTGTAATGTCCACAAAACAATTATCCATAGTTAATTCATAACAAAATCAGGCTAGAAGCTATTGTGTAAACAAATAAACATGTGGGCATGGGCAACCGCAAACGTCATTTTCAATTAGTGTCAACTGTCAGTCAATGGTCCTGATATGACCAATGTCAAATCCAGTGAACTTGAAATGCCTTGCTTGAATTTCATTCCCATAGGCGAAAAATGAAAATTCCCGAGAAAGGAACCAACCAAGAATGTTAATAAAATCTCTTAGAAATAGGACCTCTGTTCTAGTTCCAAGTGCGTTTCGCCAATCGTCCATTATATCAAACATGTTGCAAGAGCCAGCGAAGCGAGCTCAAAAATGGTGTCCGTATCGACTGCGCCGCCATGACTTTTTTTTTTTAAACTATTCCATGAGTTTGTATTTTTGTAATAATTTGTAAAAGTTGATTCCCATAACCATACATTTGTCAAAGATAAGGATAAAAAGTTATAAGGGGTTTCAACGTGGTCGCGCCATCGAAACGCGGAGAAGCCGCGCGGCCACGGAGATCTTTAAAACTACGCGTTGCAGAGTCCTCAAATTCAGGTAAATCAAAAATTGAGTTTGTAAAAAAAAAACAAATATAGAAAAATATCCTAGGTTGATATTTTAGGAACCATCGAAACGGTGACAAACACATTATCGCCGATATCTCGCTGAAAAAGGACTCGCAGTTGTTTAAAGTTTTTTTTAAAAACCACATTTGAATTTGTCAGTTAGTAAAAATAGAACGAAAAATCCTAGGTTTATATTTTAGGGTCAGTGGGTCGTTTTAGGGGCGGATTTGTTGGAGTTTACGCTTAGGGGCACTATGAGCAGCAAAGATAACAAAAAAAAAAAATCTTGGGACCTAGTGGATTTTCCAAAAAAAATAAAAAGGAAATATGAAAAACAAATTGCCGGTTTCGGGTTAACCTTGACCATAAAAACCATTTAGGTTCTAAGAAGTATGGACCCAAGACGCACCGTTTCCGTTGCCGTTTTCGTTGAATTATGGGCCTACGAATTTTATTTTATTTTTATAAAACTATCTACATATATTTCCAAAATGGTAGCTCAGATGAAAATCTTTTTGGGAAAGAAACTGTTGCTCTAGTAGAAAACTATGAGATGGTATACAAAAAACCCAAAAATTTAGAAAAAAAAGAAGTTCTCGCGCAATAGTGCGTAGTGCCCCTATGGCCAACCTATTTTAGGAACGGTAATGATTTATTCACATTAGTGTGGCGCGACAGATCCCCCACCACCTCTCTGGCGCGACCGGGTGTCGAGCGATTTAACTGCGACAGAACGCGCCACAACACAACACAACCTGCTAATGTGAATATATTCATAGTAAATGAACGTAAGCGATTGCGTTCTGGCCCGCCCCGACACAGCAATAAATGATAAATGATAAATGATGTTTATTTTGCAAATAGGTTTTTACAAACACTTTTACACGTCATTTTTTTTTTAAACTAGATGGGGCCGGTGTTTCGTACCTGACTACTCTGAGAAGAAACAGCCGAAACAAACTCAGAGGTTCTCTGTTAACTTGTTGCTCTTTTAAAGTCCAGACATTGCTCAATTTACATGAGGACTATGCAGATTAGTGTCTGAGATGGTCTTTTAAAGAAAGAACCACACAGATTTGAGTGGACCTGTCCAGTCAGTGCAAGCATTTGTCAGTTATCGTGTAGCTCGACTTATAACTCAAGGAGCTCAACGCAACGACGAACAATACCAAAGAAAGGACATTTGGGTAGGTCGCTTAAAGTACTCAAACTGCCAGACAGCGGTGGGAGAAAAAAATAAAAAAAAGTGACCTACATGGTCCTCACATTCACAATAATTAAATGTAAGTAATAAATAATAATATACGAAATGAATTTAAAAAAAAAAACAAGAATTTCAATAAATGTCACAATAATAATAAAAAAAAGTAAATATTAATGTCAAATCAGTAAATGTCACATAAAAATAATAAAAAAAATAAAGTAAAAAAAAATAATAATAAAATACTGAAATAAGTATTCATGTCACATCGGTAAATGTCATCTAAAATAATAATAATAAAAAAAAAAATGTAAAAAAATAAGGTAAAAATAAAATAAAAATGTCACAGTGTATAAAATAAGGAATTAACAATAAACAAGCGAAGTCCGGAATTTCGACATTCACAGAGCAAATTTCATTGGAGCAGTTTAATCCCAAGCCTTTTTATCTTCGAGATAGTGATTTACATGATAGTAGGCTTTCAGGCATAGCTTCCGTTTTATAAACGATTTGAATTTATTTAGGCTTAGTGCTTGAATATGGCTCGGAAGCTTATTGTAAAAACGTATACATTGGCATCTGAACGTACCCCCTACTTTTTTGAGCCTCGTTGCAGGAACAACAAATTTGTGTTTGTTCCTCGTATTTACGTTGTGGATATCACTGTATTTTTTAAACAAATTAATATTTTTATGCGCGTACAAAAGGTTTTCATAAATAAACTGAGAGGGCACGGTAAGAATATCAATCTCTTTAAATTTTTCTCTGAGGGAGTATCTAGGACTTAATTTATAAATTGAACGAATTGCCCTTTTTTGCAAAACAAATATTGTCTGAATATCGGCGGCATTGCCCCACAAGAGAATACCGTACGACATCACGCTGTGGAAATAACTAAAGTAAACTAAACGGGCTGTCTCTAAATCAGTCAAATCACGAATTTTCCTAACGGCGTATGCTGCTGAGCTAAGTTTTTTTGACAATTTGTCTATATGCGGGCCCCACTGAAGCTTGGCATCCAGAGTTATGCCCAAGAACACTGTGCTATCTTCCGGTTTCAACTCTTCATCCTTGATTAGTACCCTAGTTTCTACTTGTCTTACATGGGGTATCGTAAACTTAATACATTTGGTTTTTTTCTCATTTAGAAGTAGATTATTGACATTAAACCAATTAACGACTTTTGCCAGGGCGCTATTAACCTCGTCCGTAACTATCTGCTGACGTTTGAGTTTAAATAAAAGAGAAGTGTCATCTGCAAACAATACTATGTCATGATTATCCTTTATGAGGTAAGGCAAGTCATTTATATAAATAAGAAACAAAAATGGGCCAAGAATTGAGCCCTGGGGTACCCCCATTTTTACAACGGATCCGGGAGATCTTTTTCCATTAACATCAACTCTCTGAATCCTATCACTCAAATACGAAGTAAGAAGATCCAGAGAGGCGTTACGGATTCCGTAGTGGTGGAGTTTTCTGATTAATGTTTCATGAAGAACGCAATCGAAAGCCTTAGACAAATCGCAAAATATGCCCAAAGCATCGCATTTGTCCTCCCATGCATTATAAATGTGGCCTAAAAGTTCAACACCTGCATCAGTAGTTGAACGACCCCTTGTAAATCCGAACTGTTTTTTATGTAGTAACTTATGTTTATTAAAAAAACGTTGAACTATATATGAACCTAGCTTATGACTAAATCCCATGGCCGCGCGATCGAAACGAACACAAACTCAATTGTCCTATGAAAAGTGCACCGACATCTATACTAACAAAATGCAACAAGTAAAGGGCAGTGTTATCAACAGCATGATACTGGGACGAAACCTTTTCTGTTGAACCGTGGCTGACTCTGCGGTTCACATAGACGACAAGGTTGTCGTGAAGATACACGATGAGACTCACGTTGACGTTTATATGATTGATATTCTCACGAGTATCTTGGGGTCGGAGGTAAAACTATTTATTTTTATTCTTCATACATAAGTATAGCAACCAACAATATAATTATATAATATGAGGAGCTCGTGGCTAAATAATAACAGCCGCCCGGGTCGATCTTTAAGGTTAAGCCGTGCTTGCCGAGGTTGATCCGTGGATGGGTGACCATAATTACATACCGAGTTTCCTCCGTGCCTCGGAAAGCACGTTAAGCCGTTGGTCCCGGCTGTCATTTGTAGATCTTTGACAGTCGTTACGAGTAGTCAGAAGCCAAAAAGTGTGACATCCAGTCTTACCAAGGGGTATCGTATTACCCAGTTACTGGGTTGTGGAGGTCAGATAGGCAGTCGCTTCATGTAAAATACTGGTACTCAGCTGCATCCGGTTAGACTGGAAGCCGACCCCAAGATAGTTTGGGAAAAGGCTAGGCAGATGATGATTAAATAAGTATAGCAACCCTGGCCAACCTTGGGTGGGTTTACACCCGAGATATTTATTTATGGGGTTGACAGAATTCTTGACAAAAATATTTTTTAGTAGATGTTTTCTTGTTTAAGCACTAAACATACAATCCTAGAATAACTACAATCATGCACTGGGTACTAAACATGCTTCTCCCTTGTTTACCTTTCTACAGCTTCTAATTATTTTGTGAATATAATTGGACTGTTGAATTCAGATACCCGCTTTGTTTCACTTCTCAAATAAAAACCTTGTTTCTTTTTAGTTAAGTGACCAACTATCAATATTTAATGCAATATGCAATCAATGTTCAGCAGCAATAGTTACAAATCTTATAAAAAAATGTAAAGATAATTCACAGAAACTTGGCCAGATTAGAGACAGTGTCACAAATGGTGCTGAAATATTATGTCAACCTAATTCTAAATTCTAACGAGCTTGTATCCTTAAATACGGAAAACTTTGAATACAGATGATTTAATTCAACTTCTGCTGCCTCTACAATTTCAATTGCTTACCGAAAGTTTTAACGTCTACTAGAACATAAATTTAGAAAAAAACCTGCTGTGAAGATTATTCCAAGAATTGAAAAGCTCAACAACATTCCAAATGAAGAATTAAAAATTTTAAATCTTAGACTTGTCCGTTTGAATCCAAATGTTCTGAATAAAAAAAAAAGTATTTGTATGCCATAGATGTGATCTTTACAAAAAAAAACAGCGCGTGGAGTCCCTCCGCGCGGAAGAAGTGAAACTTCGTAATACTACACGCATGCGTTCGAGTGCCACGCATTCACTCTCATTATTATATTGAGCTTCTAAATAATATTTTGTTGTTTTCTTGTTATATTATTTTTATTACATAAGTTTATCGAGGTTATTCTACTCATGGAAATTGAGCGAAGGCTGCCGAAGAGTCGAAATCATGACTATTTGCACGCCATCTTGCGTAGTAGCACTACGTAGTCACAAATCTTGTAATACTGCCATCTCTTAGTGGGTTATAGAAAATATTCCCCCTCCATGGTAGTGTTAAACTTGTTGGAAGTCGCATAAGAAGTTTCACTTCAAAAAAGCAAATTCGTTCGGTGTCAAACTCGCTCATTGTGCAGTCTCTATGATCATGTGCACTTGCAACACTGGCTCATCGCCGATCAAAGAGTAGGTATAGTAATATAGTGTCGCCGACAGGGGGACACTGCCATACCTACTTGACTTAGGCGTCCAATTTTACACAAAGATACTAGCACCATCTCTTACCAAATCCGCATAAACTAGAGATTTAGTACATTAAATGACATAGATGGTGCTTACGCCAATTATCGCCAGTGTGATTAAATACCTTTTTGATTTGAATGAAAATTGAGTTAAAAATAATGAATTTAAACTCTAAGCAAGATTTAACCATTTATTTATTTTAAAAGCACTTTGTAATTGCGAATATTTTTTTTTAGGTTTTGCAACAATATCATACAGATTGTTTACAAAATGGCGACTATCGGCGTGTGCACATGCTTGTAGATCTCTCCCATTTTGTGTAATTTATGTGGTTTCTCGGTTCTGTGTTCTTTTACACTCAACTCGACCGCACTTTCTGGAGCTTGAGATGCAGAAAGTGCGGTTGAGTTGAGTGTAAAAAAAGAAATAAAAACAGAAACCCATAGAAAACCGATTCAATAACAAAGATATAGAGATATAAGTATATGTACGCACCTATAGCTATTGGGATTAGTTCAACGGATTTAGTATCAGGTGGCGACACCGTTCAATGTAGGTGTCAAAAATTCGCTTGAGTGGGCTCTCTATTCCATCTATATTACTATAGGTACTCTTTGGTCGCCGATCGAGCGAACGCGGCGGCATCAGCAGCGCGCGTGTTCAAAATATGAAATTCTGATCTGACAGCACGAAAGTCGCGCTGCTGTAGTTGCCTAAACGTGAAAGCGGTCTCAAGCTGAAACGAAGTTCAAAAATGTGTACAGTACGTAATGCAAGCTGTAATATTTTGTTTTTAATTTTTAAGATTATAAACTAACATTTATGACGAGATTAGGAGAAGTTCTATTCTTCTATTATTTTGATAAAAAAAAGCAGACATACAATAAAAGAAGTTTATTAACAACAGAAAAATCTAGTTCATAATTTAATTAAGTCTACTTTGATGTATATTGACTCCTTACTTCTTTTTTTCGTTAGCTGAAAAAAAAAGATTTATTGAATCAGTTCATCTGTTAATTAACTTGTAGGAGATCTTTGGTGACTCAACAGCAAAATGTGTAAGCAAAGATAATTGGAGAAACAAAAGTTATAGGCACATTTTGTTTTAGTTAGAGCTACATCACAGGGTCTACATAAATAGACCAGAAATGCATAATTAATTACTAGCTTTTTCCCGCATTATGGTTTCTAATTTATTGTACTATGCCTATAAACTTCGCATAAGGTCAAGCAATATGTTGGCAAAGTTTTATCCCAAGTGGATGAATGGTATGGCATCACTTAAAATATGAACAAACAAACTTTATTTTTGATATATTAGTCTAGCTTCTGTCTGTCTTTGCTAGCAATAAGTTCACAAAGATTTATTGCAATTGGATTAATAGTCATGTACTCACTATTTTTATTTTAAGCCTAGCATGTAACTATAATAAAACAAGTGTAAATTAAATTGTATGGCAGCTCTTAAAATATGAATACACAAACATTAATTTTCATACATTTGATTATTAATTAATCCCAATGTAATGGCATGCCATAAAAAGTCACGCTAACTAGAGTAACCCTTATTGTGGCAAAGATTAAGGGCATAATTATCATCACATATTCATATTACAATTGAGTCGGCAACTAGTCACAACAGAGTATCTTTCATCTACTTTGATGATCAAAAAGTGCCTGTAACTGGTCTTTGAATAAAATGCTTTGAGCTTTCTGAAGCAAGACACTGGTTGCAGAAATAGTTTTCTAGGAGATCTATACCCTGAATTATCACTTACTATCTTCATCCTTAATTGTTTCCAGTCCCTGAAAATGAAAAAAAAAATATCTTTTAGAAATAGCAAATCTCCTATAGGCATAACAATCTTAAGGAGGGCTTAAGTAAATGAATAACAAATAGTGCTGCCAAGCATGATTTGATCAGCCTAGCCTTTTCCCAACAATTTTGTGGTCAGCTTCCATTCTAACCGGATGCAGCTCAAAAAGCATTTATTAATTTGATTGTTTAAAAAGTGTTGTAAATAAATAAATGCATCTTACCGCAATTTTGTAAGGATTACCAGTCAACCTGAGGTCCCTCTGGTATAACTGACGGTTCCATCTGTCATCGAGGTTGCGTCTGTAGTGCTGCAAAACAATGAATTCTTTAAAATTAATTACATATAACAGGGTACAGGGCAGAAAGATGATTACAAGATTTTGACATAAACACTAATGCAGAAAGAAGGTTGTTTCTGCTATTGTTATGTGGGTTTACATCTTAAGAGTTAACTTCTTTAAGGGGTAGGGTCTGCCTTCATACATTTCTTTAGAATCTATTTACAGCTGATTATTATTGTCCGACGACCACTATATATTATCTGTGAACCCAAAACTAAGCTGATAATACTAAGAACTCTGTATGATCTATGGAAGAAGACACTGTTGGGAGGTTGTTATCTAACATGTTATTATAAGTGAACTTACGTTGCCTATTGTTAAATTGTGAATGTGATATAGACCCCAGCCTGGCAAACCTAGGGCAGCCGTGATAATGAAGAAACTGGGCAGAATTTCGTACCACATATTAGCAAATTATCGCACACACAGTAGCAACAATTTCGTAATCCGAATGACAGTAAACTGCGTGTTGCCAGAGTTAATTCCAAAATATTGCACGCAACCACAATGTGACCAAATTGAAAGTGTACAAACTCGTGCAGGTAGGTAATCAAAGTCTTTTCATATATCCGTAATGATATAACCTACTAAACGAACACACACACACAAACCTATATAATAAACTAATATGGTCAAAAATTAAATGCGCAGCTACTAAGGTATGAAATACTTTTCGTTTATGTCGACCTACCCCTCTGTGACCTCTGTCCTATACAGGGTTTTATTATCTCGGAAAATAACCCGTAACTGCCCGTCTTCTGAGTCTTACTCTCAAGGCACTCACCGGATAGCAGAAAACAGACTAATAGGTTGACCTGCGAGATGCCAAACAAAAACAAAACGCTTTTAGAAAAGGCAGGTCTTTTATATTTTCAAAGTCCATTTCAATGCAATAAAAAAAGAACGCCAACTATTTTATTCTTTTACGTAAAACTGATCATGTGGGTGTGTAGGTACTACACATGCAATTGTGCATTCAAGGCAACCCAAATCCAATTTCAATTTGATTTGAAAAAAAAATTGTGTGGTTAAATGTGGGTATAACAAGTAAATCACATCTGGCCAGTTTTCCCAGCCGGTATGCGGCAGGTTGTGTTTTTGATTAAAAGATGGAAAAATCATTAGAATCCTTGGATGACCTTCTAATAGACAGTATGTACACATCAAAGCCGCCAAGCATTTCAGTGGCATGTCAACTGAAAATGTACGCAAATTTCCAACAAGCCATTTGATATGCTACTATCAGGCCCCTGTAGTGTATGTAGATATCAATATATCTCACTACAAACCGATTACAGTATTGTAACGTTGCCTCGGGCGCGCACGTCGCTCGGTTGTTAATACCGGTCCGTGTAGTGGGGGGCAGTCGTTGTCGGACTGTCGGCCTGTGCGGTGGTGCGTTGGCGAGTCAACTATTAGTGTAACTATCAGTGGATAAATGTGCATATTTTACAGCCCCCTATTCACAAACGCTCGGATTCGATTTCGATTCGATAAGTCGTATGTCTATCTTGTTTTGGCATTACGAAAGCGAGCGAGATAGACATACGACTTTCCGAATCGAAATCGAATCCGAGCGTTTGTGAATACGGAGGCTGAATTGTTTAAAAATTGTTGTGCCCGATGGTGTCTATGTGAACTAAATTATTATTTAAGTAAGATCTTCAAAAACGTGTCGTAGTGTATCTTGAAATAAGTGATGTGCCATAGAGAATTGAATCGAATTGAATAAGGCTTTGGAGTGTAATCCAACATGTTCGTAATATAAGGATAAATAATTTCTGCCCCTACCCAATCGTTATACATGGAGCATGCTAATGTTGAGTACGGGTAGGTAGAACAGAGCACTTCATGCAGTCAAACAGGTCGATCCATGTAAAATACTGGTATTCAGCTGCATCCGGTTAGACTGGAAACCGATCCCAACATAGTTGGGAAAAGGCTAGGCCAACGATGATGAGATGGTTAAAGTGTGTCGGGCATGCCACCGTCCTTAATACTTCTGATTGTTCTCGTCTGACTAACTGCAAGTACTTGCACAGACACAAACAAGTGGCCAAGATTATTCACGAGCAACTTGCTTAGAAATACAAACTTGTGGATTCTGTGGTACCCCAGTACAAGTATGAGTACAAAGAGCCAGTTCTCGAGGACCATGTCACGTTGTACTAGGATCGGCCTATCATTACAGACAGTTCTATTTTCGCCAACAAGCCAGATATAGTGATGATACACCGATCGGCGCGCCACGACACGGTCGATGTTACCATCCCGCATGACGAGAACCTCATGAAAGCTGAGAAAGAAAAACGAACAAAATGTCTTGATTTGGCACACGAGGTATGTCGACATGTGGAATGAGAGCTCGGCTATCATTATACCTATAGTTCTGAGTGCCAAGAGCCACGAATCCGCGATAAACATCGTTCGATGGCTTTCGCTTGGAGGTTAGATCAAGGCTCATGGGCCTGATTCAGAAGGCAGTACTCCTGGTTATGGCTCGCATTGTGATAAGGCTGCTGTCTCTGGAGCCCTAACTACCAGTAGCTTGGAATCTTGGACTTTTTTTTTAACAGTTTTTTTTTTTTTATAAAAGTAGTATACTGTAATGCTTGGTTGCCGACTTACTGCAACCATTTGTCTCTCGCCCAAACACAGTTATTCCACCACATCCTGCCATCTGCATATTTAAGACAATGCCAGCTGGACATTCGGTATAGAATGCCTGGGTAAAAGTATCAAGAAATTTAGTTCATACTTTTCCTGAACCTTTAAGGTATTTCACGGAATACCGAATTATAAAGATTCCCGAAAAAGAATATAATTATACCTTTCAATTTTGTGATAACACTAGTGTCTCACAAAGTTTGGAAATTATTATTTGTGACTCACGTTCCCAATCAATAAATAATGACTCCACCAGCACCCGTATCCTCCAACTGCACAAGAAGCGGCAACAATTAAATACGATGGAAGGATATCGAACCACATAATTTTCTATTAATCAATAAACCGTGCTCGTAAGACTGTTGTTATAACTTTTTTCTTTATATGTCATTTTTCAAGAGCTGAACACTAAAAAGGTGTTAAGTGAGTTTTTAAAGTCAGGACACTGCGTCTTGTCCCGCGTCCTATAGTTCGACTCGCGCTTGACTGGTTTCATTATGGAAACTATATTTTCTTTTTTTTAATTCATAATCATCGGTGTTTTTTCTCTGGCAACACTAGTTATCGGGTCATCAAAAATGGCAGACGCTCCGATCGACTGTGATTTCCCCGTCTGGGGATTATTGCCGAAAAAAGAGACAGGAGTTGTCTCATTTATCAACAAAAACGCAAGTTATGATGGCAGAGGCACCGTTATTGCTATTTTCGATTCAGGCGTAGACCCTGCAGCAACTGGACTTACGGTAAAAAACTGTCATGTCACGATTTGTTTAGTTGCACTCTATTGCAATTTTGGGCGATATTAATTATTGCTGAGGTTGCAGGTAACGAGTACGGGTGAGACGAAGGTTATTGAGAGGTACGACTGCAGCGGCTGCGGCGATGTGGACACCAGTACTGTCATTAAAAAAGTCGTCGATGGATGCATTACCGGTCTCACAGGCCGAAAACTGAAGGTAAAATTGTTGCGGAAATAGTTTATCTTCCGACTTTTTCCGTGTTTGGTACGTTCGTTACATATACTAATATGTAGCGAACGGCGATGCTCAAAGGTTGGATATTTTATAACATTCAATAAGTGTCGTGAGTGGATAATATAGTCTTATAAGTTGGAAGCGACTGGGTAGCCCGCGAAATTCAAATATTCTTACTATTTTTGCAATTGACAGTGTCAGCTTATAAGTTTAATAAAATATGATACATGTCCAATACCAAGTTACTTTTCACATAAACTTAACAACAAAGTATGTTTGTCTAAGTTGCTAAGACCTTGTAAAGTCTCATTAGAACATAATAAAAGTTCTCTGTATACTGAATAAATTGCTGCTGTCATTAATTACCTTGTCTTGGCAACTGTGTTATAATATGACTAATTGCGTATAAATAAGATATATTGTTCCGTAACTGTTGGTAAACCTTTATCAATAAATACATATGTGAATATTACTGGTTCATGCAAGTCACTTATAAGTCTAAGACAAACAAAGGAAGGCCTTGGAACAACTGATATATTTAAAGTTTGATTATAATAATTAGAAACATCAAGGACAAGGACTAATCTCATAGTCTCCAGACAGATTGCAACACGACCAAACAAAAACCTCATGATAAGGCAACCCAAGAACATGACTTAATCATGGTAACTTTCCTTGAACTGTACTGCATTTAATAGACTAGCTTTTGCCCACAACTCACATCAAGAAAACATATCCTGTGCCATTCATTGTAAATAGTAAGAGCTTTTCATGAGTGTAAGAATTTTAAAAATACCCAAACTGATGAATTTTACCTCTTTATAATAATAGTCCTCTGTCCATTTTCGGTCATGGCAGCTGATCTCAGCAATGTTAACATCAGGCGAGTTGTAGCCAAATGCAACCCCAATTAGTATTAAAAAAATGTTATTTATCAGCGCGGGAGATGTTATAGTCCACCAGTGTATGCGCAGCATGCAGATACAGGTGCACTCTTTTCCCTCAGTCTCATACAGCTTCTCTCTATTCACTTTTACACTTTTAGTAAAGATATATTGTTTTCTATAGATCCCAGAGCTATGGAAGAATCCCTCAGGATCATGGCGAGTGGGACTCTTGTATGCATTCAGTTTATACCCAACAAAGTTGAAAGAACGCATGCAAGAACATCGGAAGGAACATGGTTGGGATGTCGGCTATAAACCAGCCTTTGCTGAGGCTAATAAGAATTTGCAAGAATTTGAAACTGATGTTGGTAAGTCTAAATAATTACGGTAAAATGGGGTGAATAGGCACACGGTGGTGAATCGGGACAAAAATTTTAAAGGCATTTTCTCATTATTTAAATAATATTGATAGTCTAAAAATACTCTATTGTTTATTAAAGTAAAACAGAATTGAGCCCAATAGCTTTTTAGTGACGAATTATTTGTATTCAATTATGAAATCCTATTCAAAGTTTTGTCCCTATTCTGCCTCGCATCCTTATTCCCCCCGTTTTACCGGTACTGCTTTGTTGATCTAGCAGTTGCAAGCACTACTGCTGAGCATGAGGTCTTGGGTTTGATTCCCAGGTTGGGCAAACTGTTAGGTTAGGTTAGCGGGGCTGTTTCCGCACTTAGCCTCTTTATTGGGCCATTGTACGTATAAAAATCCTCTGGTTACTCCAACCATCCCAGGTCCTCCCAGAAAGCTAGCAGCCTTTTCAGGCTGCTGCAGGTCTCCGGAAGCGATGCCGGCGATTGGAGAGTCCGTGCCCGTTGATCTGCTACGCTGCTGCACTCCATGAGCACGTGCTGTGGTGTTTCTTCCGCCTCCATGCATCCTCTGCACAGAGGGCTATCCGTCACACCTATTGTAAATAGGTGTTTGTTCAGGGGACAGTGGCCGGTTATAATACCGATAACTTTGCTAATCTTGTCCCGTTTCAGTCTAGTGATGCTGCGAGCAAGTTTCTTTGATGCTTCCGGAACTGCATTCTTTGTTTGCCTGCAGGTTTCACTGTTTCTCCATTCCATTTGGTGTATTTCCTCGGTTTTCTTACGCAGCCATGATTTTATTTGGGCTTGGGGTATGGGCAGCAGTGGTTCCGGACCGTATGCTGCGTATGTAATATGTGGGCAAACTGTTATTGGGTTTTTATCAGTTGCAGCCCAGTCTGGATATATGCCCACATATTACACGAGACTTAAATCTTAAACATATAACAAACAATAAAAAAAAGCTCACTTAAATGTCACGCTGATGGTGGCGGGTGTGTCGGGTCGTTTAGTTCCCTTCAAAATGGTTGAGTTGAATGATGGCTGATACATGCGTCATATTCGTGAACGGGCGCTGTCAGTTGTGACTGGTCATCTCTTAGCTGCCACGGTTTATTTTAATTACTTTATTTTTTAATTACTGATTTAATCTTTTACTCTGGACGCTCTTAACTTGCCCGTATTTCTACATTGTTCTCACATATTTGTAATTCTTAACATGAATGATGTAACCAAGATTTTGTAACATATTTTGATTTAAAAGAGTGTCCATGGAGTTTCTTGCCCGTTCTTCTCCATAGAGATCTACGCTACGGAATGGGCAACTACAGTACTTTCACAAGTTATTATGCCTTGTGACTGGGACTGTAGCTTCGCGTTTTATTTTGTTTTTTTTTGACTTTCAAAAGTGCCTGTAATGGTTTAATTGAAATAAATGCTTGGACTTTGACTTTGAGTAACTGTAACAACTAAATAGCCCATTTCATGTTTTAATAATTTCAACTACTGCCAGCAACCTTTGTCAGCGTGAAATTATTATTAAAATTTAACTTCCCTATTTCAATCAGATTTTGATATCAATTTCAAGGGATTTCATTAGTGTGCATGGGACTCTGTTCTTTTTCTATAGTAAAAGTAGCCTAAAATATTCCTTATATCATTAGCTATCTGCTAGTAAAAGTCGTGTCTTAATTGGTCCATCCGTTTTGTGGATTAGCTGTTTGAATTTTTTTTGTTTCAACCCTTATACTTATTCTTAAATAAAAGTAGCCTGAGCTACTCTTTATAACATCAACTGTAAATAAAGTCCCATCAGAGTTGGTTACTCCTATTGGTGATTAGCCGGAGCAAACAGTTTTTTTTTTTTTTTTTTTAATTACTGGAATAGGCAAAATAAAAAGAAATTGAAAACTGAGTAATTAAATTGACTCACAAGATTTTTTAATTTCAGTGGCCAAGAACCCTATATTGAGCCCAGATGACAAAGTCCTGAAGGAGGAGTTGGAAGCTAGGGTGGAAGTTCTGCAGACTGCGGAGAAGAAATACAATGATCTCGGGCCCACTTATGACTGTGTGTTGTTCCACGATGGAGATGTGTGGAGGTATTTTAGAAATTTAATGAAACAAAACAAAATTAAAGTTGTATCCATCATAGTATTACAAATGCAATATGCAAGGTGTAACATAATAAACGCACAACCTCTTATCTGGTGTCTCGAACCATGAAACTAAACAACTTTTGGTCTTTTGTACAACTTGTATATCTGTTGCTTTTAACCATTACAGTGTAGTCTTAACGAGGGGTAGGACATAGAAAACATTCTATCCATGTTGCCAAGGCATTATGTCCAAAATACATGTGGGTGATGCAGCAATCAAAGGCATATACATACAGGGTTACTGGTAACTCGACGTATTTCAAAATGCATGTTACATTGCAACCAGTAATTATCTCGGCACAAGTATATTGAGCTTGGCCAAAAGCAGAACCAAAACCGTCACATGTTTTTGCATTTCAACAGGGCCTTTCTGACTTGCACTTTTGACGTGATTCATGAAGCATGCTAGCATTGAATGCAAAACTCAGTTTCATTCCTTTTCTTTGTCAACAGAGCATGTATCGACACGTCAGAGAGCGGCGACCTGGCGTCAGGCCCACTGCTGGGCGAGTACAGCGTCACCCACGAACACGCACACCTTACGCCCTTCGATGAGATGACCGTCAGCATCAATGTACACGACGACGGACACACGCTCGAGGTCGTCGGCATGTGCTGTGAGTACGACCCTAAAGATAGTATAGCACCACACTTGTGTATGCGAATTAGCTTGACCTGATCACCATACTTCTGAATACATTTGAAGGAAAGAAAGAAAATACACTTATTTGGCACATGTGACAAGTGCACACAGCATTAAAAAATAAAACTTAAACCTAAACACAAAAGAAAACGATAATTATTGTTTGCGCCTAGTTCAGCAAATGCCAGGCAGCTAGTGCCCGACGCTGGTCGTCCGAGCTGAAACGAAGCGAATGACGTCGTTTTCGCTTTTATTGCAAGGACATAAATCTCTTTTTGACTCTTTTGATAAAATTGTGATCACCTCCAATCGGCTTGTATTTTTCTTGTTTCTGGAACACTATGCAACATCCGAAAATTGGGGCAGTTGGTGGACGTCACATGATTTTTAACAGACTTCAATAAAAGAAGGTTCCATGTTCTGTATTTATTTTTTATGGAGATCGAATATTTTTTTTGCGAAAAAGTTTTTTGGGTCTAGTGTGTGACGATTCAATCCGAACCAATAAGTGAGACTAAGCTAACAGTTTCCTTCCTCCCCAGCAACCCACGGCACGCACGTAGCCGCAATAGCCGCCGGCTACTTCCCCGACGAGCCGGAGCGGAACGGCGTGGCCCCGGGGGCCAAAATCGTCTCCCTCACCATCGGAGACTCGCGCCTCGGCTCTATGGAGACCGGCACGGCACTAGTGCGAGCCTGCATCAAGATCATGGAACTGTCAAAGAAGATGAAGATCGATGTCATTAATATGAGCTATGGGGAGCATGCGCATTGGGCTGATGCGGGGTGAGTGCCGTTACATAATGTTATGCCTGTATTCCCCGAAAAATGGGTAGTATATACACCTAGATTTTGCTAATTGTGTTAATTGTAAAAGGGCTTCCTTTTACCTGATTCTGGCCTGATCGCTAATAATAAGACACTTTAGAGAACTATACCCCTGTATATTTTTGTTTCTTCATGTAACCACATAATAGGGGACCGGACTGGGTAAAGAAAACGACATTCTATTTTGTCCGTCAGACAGGTAATACAAAAATATTAGACACGTATTTTTTGTTTTATCAAAATATCTAAAAATTACTTAGTTAAAACTCATTAAAGTTGGAGAGTGGGGGCTTACTACGTCACAAGTAGGTATTTAAAAACTTACCCACATGTGACGTCATGCGCCATTTCAACTCAATATATCTCCGTAATTTTATGACCACGTGAAAAAAGAAAAAATACGTGTCCAAACATTTCAATAAACTACCCGACGGACAAAGAAAAAAAAGTTGGATTATCCCCTATTTGCACGAGTTTCTTCTTACGCCGCAATCGAAGTCGAAAATGTTAAACTGGCGGATAGGTGTCTCGTTTTAGCCACATTGACTATTGTCTTCTATTCTATTCATACCATTTTCCAAAACTGGATAATTTCTGATATTTTTCATCTCTTTGTCTCCCTCTGGCTTGTTCACATATTTTTTTTTTATCTCGTACGTATCGTTTGGCAGTCGTATCGGCGACATAATCTGCTCCGTGGTGAACCGCTACAACGTATCGTGGGTGGTGTCGGGCGGCAACCACGGTCCCGCGCTGTGCACGGTGGGCGCGCCGCCTGACATCGCACAGCCTATACTTATTGGTATGTACTTACTACTAACTTTGTTAAGGGCAATTTCTGTATCCACTAATGACGACTGCTGGAGTCATATTCAGTTTTGATCAGTGGACATATATACTGCAGTTGTCAGATGTGTGCCAAGATGTCCTATTAATGTTATTGTATAACCGGTGGTCGTATAATATGCAAGTACTAGCGACGCGCCCCGGCTTCGCACGGGTGCAATGCTGATAATTAGCCATTATTTGTCGTAAAAAGTAAATGAGAAAAAAATGTTATTGTGGGATATCCATAAGAGATAGACATATACCATCGCGGAGTTTTCTGTAGACCTTTTCAATGTGTACAATACTTAGTACATTATTTTGATAAATCTCGTAGGGGTCAAATAACGGTATTTCTCCACTATTCAATGGATGTTACTATACATATAAACCTTCCTCTTCAATCATTCTATCTATTAAAAAAATCCGTTGCGTAGTTTTAAAGATTTAAGCATACATAGGGATATAGGGACAGAGAAAGCGACTTTGTTTTATACTATGTAGTGATAGTGAAGACGACTAATGTTTTAGTACGGGATTTCATCCCGCTCTCGTATTTGAGGCCCTAACATACGCCAATGACCTTGAGCAAACGAGACAAATATTCAACATTAGCGCCGCGCCGTCTATCGACCAACGTTCGTGCGTCGACTGACGTTTTCAAAGGATAGTAAAACAGGAGCAGAACAGACACACAATAGGGGATCGGACTGGGTAAAGAAAACGACATTCTATTTTGTCCGTCAGACAGGTAATACAAAGATATTAGACACGTATTTTTTGTTTTATCAAAATATCAAAAAATTACTTAGTTTAAACTCATTACAGTTGGAGAGTGGGGGCTTACTACGTCACAAGTAGGTATAAAACTTACCTACATGTGACGTCATGCGCCATTTCAACTCAATATATCTCCGTATTTTTATGACCGTGTGAAAAAAGAAAAAATACGTGTCCAATACTTTTCAATAAACTAGCCGACGGATAAAGAAACAAAAAATTGGATTATCCCCTATTTAGTTTTTGTCCGCTCAACTCCTTGGCAGCTGATTCGATTTGCATGCCCAGATTTATTACGTCGATTTTCTATCTAAAAACAAATAATAAAACGGATACGAAAATATTAATCTAATTTGGATGTTCAAATAATTTCATGTAAGTATTGTTTAAAAACACATATCTTATTACTAAAACAAAACAAGCTCTTACCACCATATTATTATTTTAAGAGTATACCCATAATAATTTTAATACTAATCAGGATAATAATTTTACCATTCGACGACTACGAATACATTTACAATAATAGCTAATATTGTAAATGTATTCGTAGTCATCGTTATTGATGTAAATTAATAGTTTAGAAAATAATACATTATTTTATAACTACTTTACTAATAACTTCTTGTACATTTTGAAATTTAAAATCATAACATTTAAATTGCAAACTACACTATTACCAACTGGAAATCACCAAATAATCAAAGCATCAACAAAATAGTATGTTCCGTGACGTAACCTACGTGAAACGGGTGCTCGTGCTCTTCTGTAAAGATAAATTGCTTAGTCTATGACAACGTGAGCAAACAAACTGAACACGCTAAAAATTTAACCAAGGCGCAAAATATGTAAAAAAATATATATTTAATCTACAACGATTCAATATTACACTGTTTTTAATTCAAAAAAACTAAAAAGGCAGTAAAAAATGTATTTTATTTTATTTGTCAACGCGCGCGTGGTCTGCCCGTCACGAGGTGCCGCAGCAGAGTAAAATGACACTGACACGTACACATCGCGAGCTTTTGTTTGTGTATGTATTTAAAATAATACAAATTATTAATTAAAAGACGAACTAAAAAAAGTTACTAAGAGAATTTTCATATTTTTAAATTTCCTATCATTGGGTGTAAGAATCAATTAAAACCCATTTCTTGTTATCGAGATTTTGCGGGGTAATAGACGTTTGAAAAAAAATATATTCAAAATTTTGCTAATAAAATAAAATTCTGTCAAGACAAAATAATAATCATGAATCCCTTTATGAGTGATATCTTTTTCATGTTGATAGACCATGTAACTTTTTCAGAATATCGCGTTGAAAAACTGACACAACTCTTAACCCCTTAATGACCTCACTTGCCAGTAAATGGTGTATTAAAATGTTACATTCGATATCGTGTATGTGACAGGCGTAGGCGCCTACGTCTCGCCGGAGATGATGTCGGCGGCGTACTCCATGCGCGCGCGTTTGTGCGGCGGCGCGTACAGCTGGAGCTCGCGCGGGCCCACGGCGGACGGCGCGGCGGGGCTGGCCGTGTGCGCGCCGGGCGGCGCTGTGGCGGCCGTCGCTAGGTATGTGCACAGGCGTGGGCGCCATCGTGTCGCCGGAGTACTCCATGCGCGCGCTTGTGCGGCGGCGCGTACAGCTGGAGCTCGCGCGGGCCCACGGCGGACGGCGCGGCGGGGCTGGCCGTGTGCGCGCCGGGCGGCGCTGTGGCGGCCGTCGCTAGGTATGTGCACAGGCGTGGGCGCCATCGTGTCGCCGGAGTACTCCATGCGCGCGCTTGTGCGGCGGCGCGTACAGCTGGAGCTCGCGCGGGCCCACGGCGGACGGCGCGGCGGGGCTGGCCGTGTGCGCGCCGGGCGGCGCTGTGGCGGCCGTCGCTAGGTATGTGCACAGGCGTGGGCGCCTACGTGTCGCCGGAGTACTCCATGCGCGCGCTTGTGCGGCGGCGCGTACAGCTGGAGCTCGCGCGGGCCCACGGCGGACGGCGCGGCGGGGCTGGCCGTGTGCGCGCCGGGCGGCGCTGTGGCGGCCGTCGCTAGGTATGTGCACAGGCGTGGGCGCCTACGTGTCGCCGGAGTACTCCATGCGCGCGCTTGTGCGGCGGCGCGTACAGCTGGAGCTCGCGCGGGCCCACGGCGGACGGCGCGGCGGGGCTGGCCGTGTGAAATAGTACATTGTTACCCTAGGGGTGAAAGTAACTTATTTAAATAATAATAATAAAATAATAATAAAGATTTATTGTTGAACTAGGACTAGATTACATGGCAAAGTAGTATAAGATAAAGAACAGGCAAAATAGTTTCTTAATCTAGTTAGTGGGTGCCGTACTGGTCTCCTAGATAGGTTACAAAATAACCTGTGTTTAGGAGAAACAGTTCCGATCCCCGTCATGAATGGTTGACTTATGACAGCACGTGTTAACTATGTTGGAATATAGTAATCATTCGCAAGCTACAACATGATAGACAATTTTATTTGAGACTTATAAACAAAATCAAAAGAAAAACTTAGAATCTAAAATAGCAATTTTGGAAGAAAACAAAATTATAAATAATTAAAAACTTATGAAAATAAAATGTTCAGTATTTAGGTGTGGTGTGTGTGTGTATATTGTTAGTGTGGTGAGTGTTTCGTTAAATTAATGTGGTGTGTGATGAATGTATGTTTCGGAGTGATCACTTTTTTAGGAATTCTTCGGTTTCGTCGTAGCTCAGGTTTAAAAGGAAGGTGCGAACAGTCTTTTTGCACTTAAAGTTTGTTAAGCCGTAAATGGGAATTTTTGCATTGATTTTATTGTAGAGTGAAGGGCCACGATGGAGAGAAAACTTTTTTATAAAAGCTGTGCGTGTAGGTGGAATTGTGCAGATTAGGTCTTTGCGGCGTTTAGAGAGTTTTTTAAATGGTGTTCGTCGGTGTTGCAGAAGGACTATATGTAAAATATATTTTTGCCTTACATTAAGTACGCTACAATCAATCAATCAATCAATCAATCAGTTTATTTGTGAAACATAGGTGTTTACATAGGTGTTTACATAAATAGGGGTGCGCTATGTTTTGTCATAATTAAGACATACAAATTTATAAGTGACCCAGTAGGTGTCATTACATTATGTCATTAAATAAAGAAACATCAAATACAATAAAATTAATAAATAGTCATAGTACTTCTTATCGAAAGGAAATAATGCATTATTTTAATAATTGGTCGTTCAGAAATTCATCTACATCATAATAACATTTGTCAATTAATAATTTGATAAGAGCTTTTTTAAACTTATTTAATGTCATGTTTTTTATTTCATCAGGAATTTTATTAAACACTTTAGGTGCCATACCAAAAAAGCTTTTTCGCATCAATGCGGTCTTACATTTTAGATGACATAGTTTATTTACGTATTGGGCACGCAATGGAGTTTTTTTAGTAGAGGATATTTTTTCAAACAATTGCGTGTTTCTTTTCACAAACAACGCAGTTTCCAATATGTATAATGCTGGAAGCGTCAGTATTTTTAAAGACTTAAAATAGGGTCTACAGCTATCCGTTGTTTTTATATTACACATTGCTCTGACACATCTTTTTTGCATCTTAAATATAAGCACACGGTCAGTCGACTGCCCCCAAAAAATTACGCCATATCGCAACACAGAAGCTACAAGTCCATGGTATGCTACCAGTAACGTATCTTTATTCACCTTTTTTGATAATTGAAAGAGTGCATAAGCAGATTTACTGAGGCGTTTACAAAGTTCTTCTATCATGGGTTTCCAATTAAGCTTACTGTCTATGGTGATACCTAAAAACTTAGCATTATTAACTTCTTCTATTTTGTGGTTATTATAAGTTACATCAATATTTGGATGCGGTTGCCGTTGATGAAAGTGCATCACCTTAGTTTTATTTAAATTAATTACCAGATTGTTATTATTCATCCAACGGATGATATTGAGAAGGGATTTATTAATATCATTTTCATAAGTTGTCACTCTTTATTTCAAAAAGTGCGCCGCAAAGATTATTACGGCGCACTTTTTGAAATTGAAACATCTTAGTGTTCAGCGCCAAAGAAATTGAACGCAAATATTGTTTGAATAAAGACTGGCTGGTACGACGGCTCATACTATTAATAACACTTACAACGGGATATTTACCATGTGTATTATTTGTTTCGAGTTCCCGATATTTTATAAAAACGCAATTATCTTTGCGGTGCACTTTTTGAATTTGGAACATCTTAGTGTTCAGCGCCAAAGAAATCGAACGCAAATATTGTTTGAATAAAGACTGGCTGGTACGACGGCCCATAGTCGCGCCGCCCCAGCTGAATAACAATAAATTGTCATAATTGCGAAAATGTCTCAAATGTTAATATAAATTTTTAGTTGTTTTATTATTAGATACCATTTAATTTCAATTTAGTTGTTACTCTATGTTTTATTAAATAATAATATTACAATAGAATATGAGGCGCCTGTTTTCTCATAGTGGGTGATGAAAGCAGAGTGTATCACTCGGGGCAAAATATATTTTTTGCTCGGGCGACGTACTTTGAATCCCTCGCTATGTTCAGGATTCTACTAAAGAATCCCTCGCTAAGCTCGGGATTCTACTCTAGAATCCCTCACTTCGCTCTGGATTCAAAAAAACGCCCTCGCCGTAAAAATATTATTTTGCTCCCTTATGATACAATCTACTATTGCGGCGCACTTTTTGAAATAAAGAGGAATAAAAACTCATTACTGCCCGCTTAAAGTTTCTTATAGAAAACACTACCTTTGGGTGCACTTAAAGGCGAACCAAGTCGTCCTTTTCGAATCCCACCTGGGATGAAAATATTATTTTGCTCCCTTATGATACAATCTAATATTGCACACCACATGCTCGACATTTCAGTATATATTATATATGACAGATTCTTTAAACAGCTCCACGACCCCCGTACTATTCAATACGTCCATCAGCACAATGTTTTGAGTGTGTTACAATTAGTTCTACCACAAAACATGATTTTACACCCCCCAAATAAAAGTCGTTTCCCAGCAATAATTTTTGCGTAAAGTTACTTAGTTTCATGTACAGAATGCTTGGTTGACGGCTTCGTGATGAGGTGATTTACACGGTGTATTATTAGTTAGAATTTCTTTTTCTCTGTAATAGGCTGGTTTTCGTGTGAACTGTCGTAAAAATAAAACATCCGTACCTATTCCATCCATATGTTTACAGATTTACACTAAGAAATAGCCAGCTAATGAATGGAACATCAATGGCAGCACCACACGTGGCCGGCGCAGTAGGTTAGTCCCTTGTTCCTTTCTTTATTTACCTACACAAACATAATAATATGTTTAAAAAAATAAAACGTATTTTTACTGTTATTTCCAGCAATTTTAATATCCGGACTGAAACAGAAGAATCTCCCTTACTCACCGTACTCTATCAAACGTGCGCTAGAGAACTCTGCGACCTACCTGTCACATGTGGAGCCCTGGGCGCAGGGCTGTGGCCTGCTCAATGTTGAAAAGGTAAATTATTTTGTGAGACAGATGATGACATGAGGATATAGGACTTAGCACATGTGTGACCACTAAGTACTGTGTACTGTACATTTTTCATTGACGCGAAATTACCCTGGTGGTTGAGAGAATGTCATGCTCACTTAAATGTCACGCTGATGGTGGCGGGTGTGTCGGGTCGTTTAGTTCCCTTTAAAATGGTTGAGTTGAATGATGGCTGATACATGCGTCATGTTCGTGAACGGGAGCTGTCAGTTGTGACTGGTCATCTCATAGCTGCCACGGTTCATTTTAATTACTTTATTTTAGAATTACTGATTTAATCTTTTACTCTGGACACTCTTAACTTGCCGTATTTCTACATCGTTCTCACATATTTTTAATTCTTAACATGAATGATGTAACCAAGATTTAGTAACATATTTTGATTTAAAAGAGTGTCCATGGAGTTTCTTGCCCATTCACTAGCGCGCGCGCGTCCTCGCTGTACGCACACTTAGTGCTAGCTCCGTTAAAAAAAAAAAAAAAGAATTCCTCTCCATAGAGATCTACGCTACGGAATGGGCAACTACAGTACTTTCACAAGTTATTATGCCTTGTGACTGGGACTGTAGCTTCGCGTTTTTTTTTGTTTTTGGAACGAAGTTCCTTATCGCGCGTTGTGAAAGGGGGCTAGACGGAAAAAAATCTTACGAAAAGTTGTCACGACACTTTTTGCTATAGTAAGCTATTGTAAGCTTTATTTCTTTAAAATAAAGTTGAAATTTCCTTAAATTACGTACAATTGGGGTGTGTATGTGAGTAAGGATAGATATGATTATTATTTTGAGTGACCGAACTACAAAGTACAAATTCGGTTGTGCAGTTAAGTAAGACGTATTGCTTCGAATTAAGGATTAATCTTCCTTAAATTAAATTTCCAAAGGCCACTTGGAACCTTATTAAAACCATCTCAAACTTGAAAACCAATAAAACTTCCGCCAGTGAGCTCTTGTCCATTACAGCTGACCCATCTCGCTCGGTTGATTTTGTTAATAAATTCTTCGCAAATGTGGGAGAAAATCTGGCCTCCAATATTGTGCCTCCAGTGAGTGACGATTGTGCCAGCTCCTCTGTCCTTGGTAAGTCCTTTCCACATCATAACTCTATGGTCATTTTCCCTACGGATAATGAGGAGATTGATCGCCTCATCCTAGCCCTCAAACTGAATTGTGCTGTGGGATGGGATGGCATTCCTGCGACCCTGATTAGTGCTGCCAGGAAAACTCTTGTCCCTATCAATTGTCACGTATTCAACCTGGCTCTTACAGCTGGAGTATTCCTTGCGGTCTTCAAAAGGGCCTGGTACACCCAATTTACAAAAGTGGGGACAGAGGCAGTGTCAATAACTACAGACCAATTTCTGTTTTGACTATCCTATCTAAGCTTCTTGAAAAAATATTAAACATCCGACTGCTCAACTATCTCAATGCACATAATGTTCTCGCTGTCAACCAATACGGTTTCAGAGCAGGCAAAAATACTGAAGACGCTGTTCTGGATTTATTGGGCTCAGTGGCTCAAAATCTCAACAATAAACAAAAGACTATTGCTATTTTCCTTGATCTTTCCAAGGCTTTTGACACCGTCTCTGTCCCCCTTTTGCTCAATAAGCTGGAACTGATTGGAGTTCGAGGCCTCGCTCTTGATATTTTCAAGAGTTATCTGAATGGCCGATCACAATTTGTTAAAATAGATAATCTTACCAGTAACGAAATGTTTCTTAACTTTGGAGTCCCGCAAGGCAGTGTTCTTGGTCCCACCCTGTTCCTTATATATATTAACGACCTCTGTAAACTTTCCCTACCTAACTCCAAATTAATTTCATACGCTGATGACACAGTCATACTGGTACGGGGCAGGGATTGGGCTGAGGCACTTTCTGTCGCCGAATCAGCGCTACAGTCTACTATGAAGTGGCTTGCACAGAATTTGCTCACCCTAAACGTGGAAAAAACTGCGTTTGTCACATTTGGTCCGAGACTGACATCACAGCCAACATCCGCATTCTCTCTGACTGCGCATAAATGCAATGTTGTTACGAACGTTGACTGTGGTTGTCCCAAAATCAAGCGTACGGATTCTGTCAAATACCTCGGTATACTGATTGACAGTGCGCTGACATGGGTTGGGCAAATTAATATACTGGTATCTAGGGTTAGAAAGTTAATATTTGTTTTTAAAAACCTTAGAAGTTCAGCCGAGTTTTCTACCCTTAGAATGGTTTATTTTGCTCTTGCTCACTCTGTCATCACGTACTGTGTGTCGGCCTGGGGTAACGCCGGGAAATGTCTCCTACTACGTCTGGAGAGAGCGCAGAGAGCTGTGCTCAAGGTCATGACGCATAAACCTATTCGTTTCCCTACCGACGAACTGTACGCCCTATGTAAAGTACCCTCGGTAAGGCACTCCTTCGTCCTAAACGTAATTCTACGTAAGCATACTGAGCTTTTCTTCGATCCTGATTTGCACAAACATAAACGTAGGTCCGACAGAGTCTGCCAAACTTACTCGTCTAAACTTCAATTAGTACGACGACAATTCGAGTTCATGGCTCCTGTATTATACAACAGAGTAAATAGGGTACGTAATATTTATCCACTCACTTCTCGAGAGTGTAAGCGGCTCACTGACCAATGGTTGTCCACCCTTACGTACGAAGAATTGGAGAATTTAGTAAAAAACTAAAAGAAAAAACCTTATTATTTTCCTCTCACACACACACACACACACACACACACACACACACACTCTCACACACACACACACACTAGACCTTAAGCCTAGTTATAACTAATTATAATCTGGAACCTACTTGTCATCTCTGTCTTGGAGGTGGGCGTTAATAGCCACGACACAGTTTCTACTAATGTGGCTATTACCGATCACGATAATTTTGTAACATGTGTTCTTGGTTCAAATAAACAATTATTATTATTATTATTAAATATTTTATTTTTCGCACACTAACTTAAATCTAAAATGTATTGATATTATGTACGTGAAAGGAACTTCGTTCCATCCGGGTGTCCCTTGACATCTCTCAAGTTTTTTTTTTTTTACTTTCAAAAGTGCCTGTAATGGTCTTATTGAAAATAAATGCTTTGAGTTTAGTACAAAATGTGTTTGATGAAATGGATTCAGAAGTGCCTACTAAAACTACTACTAGTGCTGATATTTATATATTGAGTATATATTGAGTTATAAGTCGAGCTACACGATAACTGACAAATGCTTGCACTGACTGGACAGGTCCACTCAAATCTGTGTGGTTCTTTCTTTAAAAGACCATCTCAGAAACTAATCTGCATAGTCCTCATGTAAGTTGAGCAATGTCTGGACTTTAAAAGAGCAACAAGTTAACAGAGAACCTCTGAGTTTGTTTCGGCTGTTTCTTCTCAGAGTAGTCAGGTACGAAACACCGGCCCCATCTAGTTTAAAAAAAAAATGACGTGTAAAAGTGTTTGTAAAAACCTATTTGCAAAATAAACATCATTTATCATTTATCATTTTATGATATATTTGATAGTAATGCTTGATATTAAAAAAGTTAAATTTAAAACAGCTACGCGAACTCCGCTCACTGATGCAGCCATAAATCAAGTTAACACGTGACATGGCAACATGGATTGGTGGATTTTTAAGAGTATAATTTTGGACTTATTTCTATTTTCCACAGGCATTCGACATCCTAAGCACGTATCACGATCAACCGGAACGCGACGTAACATTCAGCATTCAGTGCGGTCCCAGCAACGCTAAAGGTATCTTCCTTCGGCCGCGACCCGACGACCCGCCCAGAGACATCGGCATTACCATCGAGCCACAGTTCTTGCAAGATCATAACGATGCGGAGAGTGAGTGTGACTTTATACTTTATGTTGATAGTCCTAATGTTCAAATTGGGGTATGTAGTTTAGGTAATGTAGGAAATTTAGTTGGATTTTTTAGTATCCGTTTAATATTGTTTGTGTCAAGTGGACTTTGACCCGTATTTTCATTTCGTAGGCCCGAAAGTACCTTTGCTCAAGGATATAATAATTGGAACTTTTGGTGACGGTACGTCCATGATGTTTATTTTCTGTAGATTTTTGGATTTTAGACTGTCAGATATATTGACAGGTTTTCTAGTCATGGGAATATTGATTGTTGTTGTGGGTCAAGTTTTGACTAATCTTTTGAAAGAAAAGATTCTTGGTTAACTTGATTATGCAGTAATAATAATTTATAGCAGACATTTTCGTATGATATATGCTGTCTTACATTTTGATACGATTTTTATGCCTAATAAATTGATTGTAAGAAATTAAATATTACATGTTCCCAAAAGCCAATAAGTAATAGGTACTTATTTTCATAGCACGTAAGATAAATGGGACCATAATGTTAGCTCAGTAACGGGCAGCGAGTGTTGTCGCTAGTCATCAAGAGTGGCCCGCAGTGGGTATCAGTGCACTAGCAGCAGATACAACGAAAGCTATGTAGCGTGCGTGTGTTGCAGACAAGTCGATAATTCCGAAGCAGATCGCGTTCGGCATGCGCCTGGCGCTGGCGCACGGCGCGGGCTGGCTGTCGGCGCCGGCGCACGTGGGCGTGGCCAACGCGGCGCGCGCCTGCAGCGTGCGCCTGGACACGAGCGGCCTGCCGCCCGGCGCGCACTCCACTAGGTGACCACACTCTATCTCTATCGTTCGGCATGCGCCTGGCGCTGGCGCACGGCGCGGGCTGGCTGTCGGCGCCGGCGCACGTGGGCGTGGCCAACGCGGCGCGCGCCTGCAGCGTGCGCCTGGACACGAGCGGCCTGCCGCCCGGCGCGCACTCCACTAGGTGACCACACTCTATCTCTATCGTTCGGCATGCGCCTGGCGCTGGCGCACGGCGCGGGCTGGCTGTCGGCGCCGGCGCACGTGGGCGTGGCCAACGCGGCGCGCGCCTGCAGCGTGCGCCTGGACACGAGCGGCCTGCCGCCCGGCGCGCACTCCACTAGGTGACCACACTCTATCTCTATCGTTCGGCATGCGCCTGGCGCTGGCGCACGGCGCGGGCTGGCTGTCGGCGCCGGCGCACGTGGGCGTGGCCAACGCGGCGCGCGCCTGCAGCGTGCGCCTGGACACGAGCGGCCTGCCGCCCGGCGCGCACTCCACTAGGTGACCACACTCTATCTCTATCGTTCGGCATGCGCCTGGCGCTGGCGCACGGCGCGGGCTGGCTGTCGGCGCCGGCGCACGTGGGCGTGGCCAACGCGGCGCGCGCCTGCAGCGTGCGCCTGGACACGAGCGGCCTGCCGCCCGGCGCGCACTCCACTAGGTGACCACACTCTATCTCTATCGTTCGGCATGCGCCTGGCGCTGGCGCACGGCGCGGGCTGGCTGTCGGCGCCGGCGCACGTGGGCGTGGCCAACGCGGCGCGCGCCTGCAGCGTGCGCCTGGACACGAGCGGCCTGCCGCCCGGCGCGCACTCCACTAGGTGACCACACTCTATCTCTATCGTTCGGCATGCGCCTGGCGCTGGCGCACGGCGCGGGCTGGCTGTCGGCGCCGGCGCACGTGGGCGTGGCCAACGCGGCGCGCGCCTGCAGCGTGCGCCTGGACACGAGCGGCCTGCCGCCCGGCGCGCACTCCACTAGGTGACCACACTCTATCTCTATCGTTCGGCATGCGCCTGGCGCTGGCGCACGGCGCGGGCTGGCTGTCGGCGCCGGCGCACGTGGGCGTGGCCAACGCGGCGCGCGCCTGCAGCGTGCGCCTGGACACGAGCGGCCTGCCGCCCGGCGCGCACTCCACTAGGTGACCACACGCTTCTTGTGCGAACTTCCTGCTGTCTTTGATCTTCCACTACATTTTGAATTCCTTTCTTTAAAAAGTAGATTAGAATTAGTTTTGGTTGAAGTCTTTTATGAAAATACTGCTTACCACATTTTACTACTTTTGTTATTTGTGTCTTAATTTATTCGAAGATCAATTTTTAATCTGGTTTGTCTATTGCGATGACAACAGCTGACTCAATCTCAACTATGGAAAGCACGCTGTTGAATTTCCAACCGATAGTTCAATATCATCGAAACGTAATAACGTCGATTACCAACTTTGAGACGGGGAAAATGGAAAACGCCGTCAAAATCCGAATGATGACAAATTATGACGCCGTCTTATTTTTTTTATCGAAATTCCATCAATCTACAACATAATATAAGTAACAGTCAATTGGTGTGGTGTCCCAGTATCTGCGCGTACGACGTGTCGTGCATAGAGAAGGGCCCGGTGTTCCGCGTGCCCGTGACGGTGCTACAGCCGCAGCCGCTGCGCCTGGCCGAGCCCGCGCCGCCGCGCTTGCTAGAGAAGGATGTGCTCTTCAAACCTGCTACTATTGTCAGGCATTTTGTTATTGGTGAGTCAACTTATTACATTACTGCCTTATAATACTGGCTTTGGATGATATGCTTTCAGTTATTTTTGTTGTGTATTGTATTAGACAAATTAAATGAACTAAGAGTGTTACCATACCAATCAATCGATCGTCGATCGATGCCATCGAACAATGGTGGAATGGATTAGTGGACGTCGATCGATAGTTTCTAAAAACTATCGATCGATTGTCGACTAATTCATTCTACCATCGATCGATCGATTGGTGTGGTAACACCCTTAGGCCGCAAATTCGGAACGGCGGGGCGTGCAGCGGAGCGTTCCAGCGTGTATTGTCGCGTGCGGCGTCGCGTACAGCGTGCACGCAACTAGTTGTCGCTAGAGCGTGCGTGCGAGCGGGGCGTCCAACTACGTTGGCCAATCGGAGGCCGCCATTCAAGGGCAAGTGTCATCACGTCAAAGGAACGATATTACGAGACATTCGTGTATAATAGGGGATAATCCAATTTTTTTTCTTTGTCCGTCGGGTAGTTTATTGAAAAGTATTGGACACGTCTTTTAAAGTGAAACTTTTATTACATCGTCTCAATCTTTTTCGTCTGTGTGTTGCATGTCGCGTGACGCTGACGGTCGGCCGCGGAGTAAGGATAAAGTGAAAAAAAGGTTCACTTTTACCGTGGTTTCATAAAACCACACAATCCTTTTTTTTATTTTTTCACGTGGTCATAAAATTACGGAGATATATTGAGTTGAAATGGCGCATGACGTCACATGTAGGTATGTTTTATACCTACTTGTGGCGTAGTAAGCCCCCACTCTCCAACTTTAATGAGTTTTGTTGTTTTCAACTTTGATTAGCTAAGTGATATTATACAAGGTGACAAGAGACGAGAATCACTATCATAGTTACAAGATACATCGTCATATTCAAGGAGTAGCATAGTTACTCCTTGAATTTGACGAGGATGCAAAACAACACCTTATATTAACTTGAACACTATTGTATAGAATCTGGTTCTTGTAACCTAACAGACAGATGTGTGCTGTGATGTGTGGACAGTTTGTTCCGCCACTTCTTCTTCCCAGCTACAACACTAGAAAGTGGCGAAGGGCGGGCGTTTTGGGGGACTGTCTCTTGTAATTTTGACGTTCAAAAAGTGCTGATTATCAGCCTAGTATGAATAAATTACTTTTGATTTTTCATTTCCGCGATCTGCTCCTCCACAGTTCCCCCGGAAGCCACATGGGGAGTCCTAAAGATCTCATCTAAAGACAAAGAGAAGACTGGTAGATTCCTAGTACACACCATGCAGTTGTTACCAAAGAAGAGTTGTAGGACCCACGAGACGCAGAAGATGATCAACGTCAACGCTGAAGCACCTACCTTGTTACCTTTCCAGTTAGTGGTAAGTGGATGAATTATATTGTTTTAGTAAACGAAGACGAAACCGCGGGATCTGCGCCCACTGTTCCGCCCGCATGAATTTCGGTAATTGACCCTCGTCCAACAGAGATAAAACTAGCTTATGTGTTAATTCGCTTAATAAACAGCTGAACGGATTTGCAATTTTTTTCTAATAAATTTCTATGTGTGTTCAGAATGATGCTCTGAATAAGTTGTTACAAACTTTATAGCGGCTCGAAAGATCTAACGCACACCTGCTGACCTATTAAGATGTCTTAAAGCAGTATTGTTTTACTTTTATTCGAGAGTGGGAAAGAGACGGAGCTATACAGGTCGTCTAGCTCCATCACTTTCCCACTCTGAAATAAGAATGAAACAATAATGTTTTAAGACCTCATAGTAACCCCCGTGCGCAGACCACAATTTAAGGTATCAGCGGGCCGCTGAGGACGCATCGTCTTGACTGAATAATGCGCAGACCGTTACTTGCAGCTAACTTCAGAGCTGCCATAAAGTGAATACCTATAACTATACCAAACCTAAAATCGACTCCTTCAATCTCAATCTCTTGCAATAACATGTATCCCCACAGGGTGGCGTGTTACTAGAAGTCGTAATAGCGAAGTACTGGGCGAACATCGGCGAGCTGACGGTGGACTACAGCGTGGAGTTCCACGGGCTCAAGCCGGACTTCGGCAGCAAGCTCGTCATGAGCGCCAGCGACGGCGTCCGCGCCGTGCTGCTGACTGCGCTGCGGCTGCAGGACGTGCAGCCTACTGCGCAGCTCAAGCACAGCGAGCCTGTCTACAGGTCACATTTTTCAACCCATATCGCACGCTGAGAACGAAAGTGCATCAAACCAAAATTGCTAATTTTTGGGAAAGAGCGAAAATGTGTCCGTCGTATTCAGCATTTTCTGTTCATTTTACAATAACACTAAAACATGGTAACAAAAGTTATGAAAATCTGTTGAAATTTATTGTTTCACTAAATAGCTTTAGAAACATTATATAGTTTTTGCAAAAAAATATGATTTTCTCGTATAAAATAAAGTCATCATCATTCTCTTGCCCTTATCCCAATTTATTTGGGGTCGGCGCAGCATGTCTTCTTCTTCCATACTTCTCTATTACTTGTCATCTCATGAGACACCTCATTTCTTGCCATATCATTCTATAAAGTTTTTAAAAAAAATCGAAAACATAGGTCACTTTAGTATTAGAAGTTTTTTATTTCTACTGACCTTTTTAGGTAAAGGTCTGTTCATTTCTAACTTTGTTTTAAAAAAATATATTTTTTCTAAAAATAAGTCAGTTTCATTCTTATTTTTGTTTATTTTTTCAAAAAAGCTAAATAAAACAGTGAAGTATGTGTAAGTATCATTTAATAAATCACTCCTTAGACTTAATAGAGATCAGTAATAATAACCACACTAAAAAAATTGTATCAAAATCGTGTCATAAAGTAGGAAACCAAACATTTACTTAAATAATTCTTAAATATTATAACGAAACATAATCAATATCACTCTTCTATAACACTAATAAAATATTTATCCAAATCAACAATATTCCTATATTAGCACTAACTTTTCAGTTTAACATAGTAGTACTAGTACAGTCTTGTACATAGTTATAGTTCGGTTGTATTACCTAATCAAATTTTAATTACACTCTGCTTAACTCAGACAATCCAAATAATGAGACCTTCTGTTTTCACTGGTTTAAATAACGAATTCTTAAATTTAACGAAACATAACCAAAATAAAAATAGTTATTTAAAGTATTTGAATCACATCAAAATCAGTATTAATAGCATAACTTATCTATCAGTTTACCACAGTAACAGTATTCTGGTTATAATTCAGTTGTACTTAATCAACTATTAAACTCTGCCTATTGCACTAATTCAGACTTAGCTTTTTGGTACAACATACTTCTTTAAAGATTGTTATTTTAATATCTCATAATAGGTAATTGTCGTATGTGTCCATGTTCAATAGAACATGGACACATACGACAATTACCTATTATGAGATTATTTGAATTAAAGTTTCTTACAAAGTGTTATTGACTTTGTAAGAAACTTGACTTTTTATCATCCTCTCCATTTTTTAATTCTGTAATTGTGAAATCAAGTTTATTTTTGAAGAATAGTAAAAATAACTTGGACTGGGACATAACATGACGGACTGTAAATCATAAATAGCACAAATATCATCTTCATTCTCTTGCCCTTATCCCAATGTATTTGGGGTCGGCGCAGCATGTCTTCTTCCATACTTCTTTTTTCGAAGTGAAACTTATGCGACTTCCAACAAATTTAACGCTACCATGGAGGGGGAATATTTTCAAAAACTCACTAAGAGATGGCAGTATTACAAGATTTGTGACTACGTAGTTCTAATAGGTACGCAAGATGGCGTACAAACAGTCATGCATTCGACTCTTCAGTGTCGCCAACCTTCGCTCAATTTCCATGAGTAGAATAACCTCGATAAACTTATGTAATAAAAATAATACAACAAGAAAAAAAGATTGTGTGGTTTTAGGAAACCACGGTAAAAGTGAAACTTTTTACACACTATAGACATTTAACTAAAAATTTTTAGAATAATATTCCATTAAGGGTATAAAACGTATAAAACGCGGAGTAGGGATAAAGTGAAAGGCGCTCGTCAGTGCGCCTTTCACTTTGTCCCTACTCCGCGGCCGAGCGTCATATTCAGAAGCTCAATAAAATAACGAGAGTGAATGCGTGGCACTCGAACGCATGCATGTAGTTCAGCGCGAAGGGACTCCACACATTGATTTTTTTTTCTTGCCATATCATTCTTCGCACAGTCCATCCATCATTCCTTGGATCTTCCTTTACTCTGATATCCATCCACATTAATACTCAAAACTTTCCTCACGACATTTTCCTCATTCCTCCGCATCACTTGCTCATACCACGACAACCGATTACCACACAACTTCAACTGATATAATACGTCAGTATAATACCCGCTCATTATCTGTCTATCCTTTTCCCGACTTCGTCGTGGAAGAGATCCAGTAACAGCTTACCCCTTAGTCAGACTAGTTGTCTATCAGAAGGGCTTCTGACTACCCTTAGTCTTGGGTTTGTTTCTTGTGTCGGGCAAAGTGTTATTGGGTTATTCTATCAGGAATTTCTCAGTAGCAGTCACGAAGTCTGGATTTGTTCTCGGTTGACGGCAATAGGCTCCCCCCTTATATGGGATTTAAACATAACCGGCGAAATGTGGAAGGTGCTTGCTTGTCAGTATAGTCATCAAATGTAAGATTTCGTTACTGCGTAACTAATGTATCAATAAAAAATTACAGGCCTACAGAATCAAAGCTGGCCCCGCTAACAGCGCGTGACGTCATCCCGCCCAGCAGACAGATCTACCAACTCATCAATACATACAACTTCCATATCGCAAAGGCTACAGAGGTAAGATTCTTATAACTTATAGAATCATGTTTATTGAAACAGCTGAAAGATGAGCTAGCTGATCATTTCGGGTAAGTAATACATGATATAATTACAAAATCTCTAATATTTACAAGATATAACAACTGAATCTATAATTTTATTCTTTATAATGATCACTTAATATAGTAAACGATTGATATAATTTTAAAGTTACTAATTTTTTTGAGCATAACTTGCATTGATTATAAAATCGTTTGATATACCACTCATAAGACATAAAACCTATTTAGTCTAATATGATAAAACGTCTAGTAAAAAACACAAAGCATGCAGCATGCAAGCAAGCATGCAGCAGGCATGGAACATGCAGCAGGCATGGTTTCTGTCACGGCTCCGCCGCTGTGGGGCTCCGGCGGTCCCACGCGAGCGCGTCGTCGCAGATGTGTTTAACGCTCACCACCGCAGCTTCGGCTTGCTGCAGCCTCAGCCGCGGCGGCGAGTGTTAAAGCCACCTGCTCCTCAGCTCGCGGGCCGCCTCACCCCTCCGCGCCTACGCGGGCTTAAATTACACTCTAGGGGTAGGGCAGACAAGACAGCGTGGAGTCGGTTTTGCAGCGATTTGTTTCTGTCACGCCGCTTTCACAGCACGCTCGCTTCACTCGTTCGCCTTCCCGCGTTAACGGTCACTGTTCTAACCAAACCTAGAGGGGACCTGGCACTCTACTCCGCTCCCGCCTTAACCTTCTAACCTAATATAACCCATCCGAGTCGGATTGCTTTGAGTCGTGGTGTTAACCATATATATCAAATTGGTATCAATATTATATATTTTAAACGATGGGCCTAATGATTTTCGATTAAATAAACGTTATATCCAATAACGTTTATTTAATAAAATAAGAAATAAGTTTTAGAGTATTTAAATGTTATATCAAAAGAAATTATATCAACTATTGGTATAACTAACGTTTATTATATCTTGTGACGCACCCGATCATTTCTATAAACCAATGGTCTGCTTTATGCTGCATATCACGTCTGATGCTATCGAAAGGCGATTAAAGTGGTGTATAATACAGCGACATTTCCTCTTTTAAGACTTTCTAAGATGAAATATGGCTGTATTGGTCCAGTGAGGTTGGGCAACTCACCACACTCTTGCGCGCTTGCACTCACCAGAACATCACATGTCTTATGATCCCTATATCTGGAGCAGCATCTGCAACTTCTCCGAAAATATTTCTATCTCATAATTCTTCTGAGATTTTGACAGTGGAATTCAAGTTGATATTTCTAAATACATCCTATACGATTTTCTACAACTAAAATTAAAACAAACCATTTATTCTATTCCAGGTATCGCCAATAATATCGCTACTATGTGACATGCTGTACGAGTCGGAGTTCGAATCGCAGATGTGGATGATCTACAACAGTTGCAAGCAGCTCATGGCCACCGGCGACGCGTACCCCACTAAGGTGAGACGCAGGAAACTAAGAAAGAAACAAGTAATCATCACACCTACACTTGGAAACTTGTAGACTAGATGTAGATGAAGGGTGGAGTGGGCTAGAGGTGTGCGCGTAGCGTGGGCATGGGAGATGTCAGACCGGTGTGGACCGTTACCTATGTGGTTAGCTCACCTGAATTTGGTGTAAAAAAAGGTTTTCCGAAGGAATACTTGAAATTTCAGGTTAGCCAATTGTGAAAGAACTACTCGCCACGCAGCCGGGCTGACATCTCAATACTCAATCATTTGTTGCATTCTGTATTGTGTACTTCGGGCACAGCTAAAATAGTAGGAGAGAGCAGCCCACAACCGCTGCGTACACGCGCACCCACTGAGTCTGCTCCGGCCTTTATGGTTTGTTTCCGTAGTACCTAATGTAAATACATGCTGCAATATACTATGTGGCCTTTATTAAAGCAACTTTAGATTAAAATACAGGGTCAACAGTGTTTAGATTTGCTTAACTTAGCTTTGTAGAACACTAGGTATAGAAAACAGTTTAGCAGAGTTGAAAAATTACGACGAACTTTCTAGAACGTTGTCTCTATCTCCCATATTTGTGAGACACTTCTACAAAAGTTTAATAGCAGGTAAGTTTAGTAGTTTAGTGTATCAATATAGCTTTGAAACGCCTGACTGCAGTAAGGGGTTCTATAAACGTGTCCGGTAGGGCATGATCCAAAGTCGGGCGGTATACACGTTCGGAGTTTGCCGACGAAACCCAAATATCCTCAGTCACCCATTCCTAACTGCATGCTAACTCTACAGGTGTAACAGAAAGGGTATATACATACTTAAGGGTGTGCTACAGACCATCAAACTGAACATGTTTCTCCATCGGACAAACACCGTAATAGCGAAAAAAATTTCTGCTGCCCCATACAATTTCAATACCTATTCGACCCAAATGTATGAGAAACATGTTCAGTTTGATGGTCTGTAGCACACCCTTAAGGTTCAACTAGTCGCGGGCTCGAACTCACTGGTGGCCGTGGCCGAAAAGCACACTGTCTCACTTGGCATCGTGCCCGACAGAGATAGTATCAGATAGTATCAGTGATGAGCAGTTAGACGCTAGTCTGCACGCACATCTAGTTCGTACGCACACACACAGCGTTCCGAAACGTAAGGCACGCGTAAAAAAATACGAAAAGGCCTTTGGAAGAGAGTGTTTTATGAAAAAACCATTGCGTGTATCAATCAGTGGCGGATCTGTCATACAACCTGAAAAGCCCGGCTTGCCTAACACACAACTCGAACTAAAAAAAAAAAAAACATTCCTTACAAAACAAAAAAATGTGTCAAAATAATGATAACATTAAATTCCACGCGCCACGCGCCAAACGATGCGAGGTTGCCTGATTTACGCACTCACTGAACTGTCTCTATTCGCTCGCATTATTATCGCGACGTTGCCAAAATGTTCTAATATCTATCTCCGATAGCTGCGCGAGCAGCGGCGAGACTGGCTCGCTCTAACACTATACAAAAGAAGAGTTCAAGCTCATGCTTTCTCAGTCGTACTCACTGGCTTCTGTATTTGGCTTGTCGGACCTCTCTGTCTTTGTTAGTAAAATGACTCTGTCTTGATAACATTATTAGGTATTTAATTTGGAAAATTGTATGGAGTTAAAAGCTGGGCTTTTCTTTGAATGTGTGCGTGTATGTCAGTGTAAGTTTGAGAGAGTGAATGTGTGTTGGCGCCAAGAATGAACGGGCAAGCGGCGCAAAGACCTGCGCGTAGCGCGAATTTCCATAGAAAGTAAAACGATTTCAAATTAGTTCATATTTGTTTTGAGCGATAACTGGTGCATCTTTTTTTGTGATATTAATTATTCACTTTCTTGTATTTTAAAGTTTTTCGATTAGTTTTTGCTGTAATTAACGAAACGTTTTGAAGTGATTAATTTTTGTTTTGAATTAAAAAACCCATTCAAATTGTTTCTTGTGAAGGATTATAAGTGTGTGAAATCGTTACTGTGCAAGGTGTGTGAGAGTGTCTGTGTGCTTTGTTTTGTTGTTTGTCATCTTTTCGTGGTAAAGAAACGAGAATGAAGAATTATGGCTGTTTACGTTGTGAGTAATCTTTACATAGTTTAAAACAAATTCACTTCCCGCCGTCTGTACCTACGCAAGAATTTTGATGCGTTTTTCATTAATATACCTACAGAATGATTCATGAGAAAGGTTATATGTACTTATAATTTATGCCTGAAAAACATCAAAATTTCCACCCTAACGAAGTCGCGGGAAGTTACAAATATTTTCAATACTTTAATCAATCAATCAATCAATATCTTTATTGTGGATCATAGGTAGGTACATAATACAGGTCTTAAACAACGAAATTGTGCTCAGCTACGTCCCGCCCTTAGGGCGTACAATAGTTACATTACAATAAAAATACAGTATAGTTAAAAATTTATAAGATTTCCCATAAAATATAAAAAAAGATAAAACAAAACAGAACAAATTATGGTAGGCACCTCAGTGGGCCACCGAAAACACATCATGACTGAGGGGGACTATATTGAAGCAGTGATTTGTCTGATAGGAAGTCTTTTATAGAGTAGTAGCACTTGTGTACAAGCATATCATGGAGATTCTTTTTAAATTTTTTCATATCATTAATTATTCTAATAGGCCCCGGAATATTATTAAAGATGCGTGAAGCTGCACAAAAGATACTTTCTTGCATTAGATGAGTCTTGCTAGCTACTGGGCGCAATTTGTACTTACGCCGTATACGCGTGTAGTAATTATACATGTGAATATTATTTTTGACAAATACTGCAACCTCAAATATATAGACACATGGTAGTGTTAATACGTTCATTTTTTTTAAAAATGGCTTACAGTAGTCAGTTTGATGCAAGTTAAATATAGCAACGTTTTTGAGCAATAAACGCGCGCTCCTTGTCTGTATTATTGCCCCAGAATATTACGCCGTATCTGAGGACTGAGCTAACGTAACCGTGGTAAGCTGTTAGTAAAGTAGTCTGATTCGCTATTTTTCCCAATCTGTGAAGTGCATATGAAAACTGTCCCAGCTTTTTGCATACATGGTCAATTTGAAATTTCCAGTTAAGTTTACTGTCAATATGTAGCCCTAGAAATTTTGTTACTTCAGTTTCCTCAATATCGCTATCTAGGTAATAGATTTTTAAAGTACCCGTACGTCGAGTTCGTATTTTAAAATTCATTAATTTAGTTTTTTCAAGGTTAATTATTAAGTTATTTATTTTAAGCCAGTCTATGATTAATAATATTGTTTGGTTAATGTTGTAGCGACCACAAAAAAGCAACATACTACAAAAAGTCTACAGCGCCATCTATGATACGACGGAGGAACTAACATCAATTTCCTACAAGTCACAAGCAAAATTTACATCGACTTCAGTATATATACAGAAACCCGATAACAACTATCGGGCAGTTGCCCTCCAGACACAACACCTGTCTGGCCGGAGGATCCTCCCTTTTCTATGGAGTATCGAGGAACTTTACACCCTGTTCCTCATACACCTAAAATGTCAGATTGTAGAGTAATTGAATTATCATTATCATTAACGAATAAAACAGTGCTATCATCAGCAAATAGTGTAATGTCATGATTTGTTACCGAAGGCATGTCATTTATATAAACAAGGAAGAACAAAGGACCCACGATAGTCCCTTGAGGGACGCCGAATTTAACAGTTCCAGCTTCAGAAGCATATATTTCTTCTGTTTTTGTAGCGGGATTTAACCTCCTTACTTCTGTAAATTGTTGTCTGTTATTGAGGTATGATTCTATAAGTTTGTACACATTACCTCTCACACCATATGCATACATCTTTCTTAAGAGGATTTTGTGGTCGACACGGTCAAAAGCCTTTGACATGTCCATGTATAAAGCGACAGCCGTTAGTTTTAGTAGTTATAAACCAATTTATTGTTTGTGCTCCACATATCGGTGTTTTTAAAATTTTTTGATCTGAGCATTGCAATTTAAGTTTACTTTAAAAGAGACTTAAGTCTCGTCTTATAGTAACCTGCTTAGGACGACACACTGACCTCATAGGGTTATCAAAATCAAAAGTAATTTATTCAAACTAGGCTGATAATCAGCACTTTTTGAACGTCAAAATTACAAGAGACAGTCCCCCAAAACGGCCGCCCTTCGCCACTTCCTAGTGTTGTAGCTGGGAAGAAGTGGCGGAACAAACTGTCCAGCAACACATCTGTCTGTTAGGTTAGAAAAACCAGATTCTATACAACAGTATTCTAGTTTATAGAACCAAAGAATCCATTACATCAAATTAATGTCACATGTCAGCTAGCACACACCAATAATAAGATAAAATATTAAAAAATATACTCAAGAATAAAAAAAGCCTCCAGACATAAAGGGCGTGCGTATCATTTATCAACGAACATATAACAATTTAATAGCAAACATAGTAACAACATAATTATTTCTCTTTCTTTTCCAGTACTCAGTAAAACTAGAGAAAGGCGAATATACTCTTCGTTTGAGCATACGTCACGAGAACAAGGCGCTACTAGAGAAGCTACAGGAGCTCCCGGCCGTGATACAGCAGCGGCTACAGCAACCCATTAGTTTAGACGTGTACTGCTCGCAAGCAATGGTAAGAACGACTTCTATACAGAATTTGTGAATTGTTTAGCCAAACTTCTAAAGAACTGGCAACCCATCTGCGAAGGTTCAAACAATAGTATCTTTTTTACCCATAAGGACATAAGGCTCTTTTTGCCCAGCTAAGTCAATACTAGCTATAGCTGCGGCGTAAACTACAAGCTAGTCGGATGAGGGAAAAGGAGTGGGGGCCTTTGCCCGTAGTTGCACATCATCTGACTTAGAGATGAAAGGACTCGAGGCTTTTAAGTCTTTAAAAAGAACTCGACTCGGTTATGATGGTTTGCATCTCAATCGAGTCATTAAACCCTAACCCTAACTTTAAAGAGTCTTCGATTCGTGCCTCGAAGTTAAATCTTCCCTTTTGAAAACAACTCAGTTCATGAGTCGTTCGAGTCGCCAGCACGCCTAGCATGACCGCTGTAGAAACGATTTTTGTCTACGGAAGAATCGACATAATGACAGATAGACAATGGCAATGTACGCGTCAACAACATGTTACAATGCTCATATTAAATGACTCGCCTTGTTAAACGACTCGAGTTCATTACATAAAAGACTCGCGACTAACCCCTGAATCTCGTAAAGAACTCGAGTCGTTTTATTTTTCGAGTCTTTTTTAATGACTCGAGCTCTTTCACATTAGTAACAAAGTCATATGAGTCGAATCTTCAAAATCGAGGCTAGTCTTCACTATAAAGGTTTAAAAGCCTCCAGTTCTTTCATCACTCATCTGACTAGCTTACCCATTGATACAAGACATTCATTACATTCCTTGGGTACGGTTCCATGCTACGGTAGAGTAGAAAGTACGTTTGCATATTTTTATCGGTATCTAATTTAAATGTATATTTTGCAGGCGCTGACAGGCGGCAAGAAGTTCAGTACGGCGTCGTTATCAAGCGGGAACCTATTACCTCTGTACATCGCTCCTGTGCCTTCAGATAAGTAAGTTCAGCTGATCTGTATTGATGAGTTAGAGCAGCCGGCGAGTTAAACAAACGCTTGAGATACCGGAGAGTCGGCGTGCAGAAGGAAGCGTCGTATACATAAAGGCGGCATAGGTGGTAGCTGTTCTGTAACGCAGTCATGTCCGTCTAAATAAAGTATTAAACACTACTACAACATCACAGACATTTGAAAACTGTTTGCAGTGTGATCGGCTCCGAAAGACATTCTGTTAACAAAAACGACTGTGATACAGATTATAAGTAGGTCTCTCGCTCTATCTACACTGCAGATCTTTAGGTAACTAGTGTCTGTACTATGATTGAATTCGGAATAGAAATGGTATGTTTAGACTTTAGTAGATCTTGTGATCAGATGAGCACTTAGGTAATTAAATTTATTTTATGTAAGGATCTATCACTAATCAAGAATATTATTATAATTTTTAATAAATTTTAGAAATTTAAATGTCTTTTTAACCGTCTGTTCAATCGACTTTGATTTCCATTCTGTAAGCATAAGGGTGGCATTAAAAGCAAAAGCATAATTACAATGCCAATGATATTAACTACAGCTGCCATTTGTCATGTCTCCAACGCAATAGAAGTCGAAATCGGTAGAATGGACGGTAAAAAGGTTTGTTTTCTAATCTTATTTAAGTCAATCGTGGATGTCAGGTGGCGGGTGGACGGTCGCTCCATGTAAAATACTAGTAGCCAGTGGCGAAGGGTTAATATATTGAGAGAGGGAAGCCGGAGCAAAAAAGTGCTTACGTAGGCTGGGCGCGGGCACGCAGTCCCGAGTCCTTACCGAATATCTGTGATTGTTCCTTGCCTTGTTTGGATGTGTCTTCAGACCACTTTTACTGTACGTGTAAGCACTGATATATTGAAACAGTGTCTTGCAAGTATAATAAAAGTTTGATAAAAGCCGTTTAATGTAAACAGTGTACTTACCTACAAGACTACTGACGTAGGTATTCTAGTAATAATACTACTTATAATATAAGCTATTCGTCTATTCTTTCTTACAAAGTGCGCTAAGACATTATCATAAAAGCCGGGAAGATTTTTAGTAATGAATATTTTTAAAGAATGGCTAGATTAGATAATCTATCTTGTTTTTGAGAATTCCGCACGTAGGAGTACGTATGAATTTGCTATAAAGCCGAAAATGACATTTCCGCGGATGCTAGTGTACCAAACAGATTTTCAAAACATAACCTTGAAAAGCATGTTTCCTCAGACAAATAATCAATAAAAATAATCAAAAACAAATAATCTGTCAAGCACCAATCTAAAGCTATTATTGCCGCCGTCCTACTACTAACCTTGCAAATCTACTTACCCTAAATTAGTAATTTCAACTTATTAAACTATCAACTTAGCGCAAATTCCTAATTACAACGTACGCCCACGTAACTGCTTTCACTACACACAACACAAATAACAAAAACAAAGTCCAACTATAATACGTATCACTATTTTATACCAAGAAATATAGTAAATTGTTGCATCGAGCGCAAAGTGAGTTATTAATGCACGAGTGCATTAATAACTCACTTTAGCGAGTTGCGTAATCTACTTTTCTTTCAACTACCGTCATACGGTGACAATAGTACATTACGATATTAGTGCGTTATGATGGTTATAACATGCGAGGCGGAATTTCAGCCCGAGCCGAAGGCGAGGGCGTAATAGAGCCGAGCATGTTATAACCAATACGCACGTATATCGTACGACGTTTTTTAACACATTTGCGAGGAAACAGAAACATTTTATATTTTGTTCATTTCTAATTATTGAAACAGTTAGTGAAATTACAATTATTAAAATGATACGTAGTTGTAGTTGGTTTTTTAATTATGTTTTTATTATTATTATTACTATTCATAATGTCATTGTTTTGTGTTAGGGTAAATGTTGGAGACGACGAAACTTCTTGAAAGTAGGCAGAAGAGCATTGTAATTCGTCATTAGTTGTAAATAAAAAAATATCCTCAGTAGAAGTAGAGGAGCGCGGCTCAGGGCAAAACTTCTTCGTTTGTGGCTCCAAATTTATTGCCTGAGTTATTTTGGCACTTATATTTGCTTTGTTTTGGATGGAATCTTCTACATAAGATTCTGCTACTGCGTTAGAACGCCACCCGCCATGCCGCTTTTAAGTCAATATATCAGCTCCCGAATCAGCAAGTAATGTAGCTGACGTTCTTCTGAAACTGTGCCCTGTATAACAATCAGCGTCCGGCAATCCTAAAAACAGCGAAATGGCAAATAATAACGTCATGCTCCCTGGCGGAACCACCTTTGCTGTAACAAGTATAAGTTACATGAACAATTCTATGAAATGTCTATAAAATTCTACTCCTATTAAGAAAAAGTCTATATCTCTAGTTTCGACGTAAACTTTAATTTAAAGTGGTTGCGCTGCGGAGTATCCTTCCCGGCGAAACCACCATGATATTTCTATTACTATAAATATTACAAGCTAATATGTAGTCTCAAATAATTCTATAACAATTCTATATTGAACTAGTACCCCTAAATCCTCAGTCTAATTTAAATATACGAACAATACGGTACCTCAAACTTTGTTTTCGAAATAGTAGCTAAGTGCCTAGATTAAAGTTCTTAGCAAATAAAGGTTACGTCAAATATCAAACAATGTCCTCTAGGCGTTCAGTTTATTTATTAAGCATACAGATAAATTATTTTCTTGTTTCAATAGATTATTGTAATAAAAAATGATATAAGGTGAAACATCTGTGCATCCATCACTGACTAATACTGGCCACTGATAATAATTAAGCGATAAACAAATATTGTCATTATCCTTTACTATTGTCAGTAAAGTTCATCATTGGAATTTTATTTTAATAATATAGTAATAAAAGAATGGTTATTTCCTTTTACACTTTCGTGTAATGGCTTGTCTGTTTTTAACCGACTTTACAAAAAGGAGGAGGTTCTCAACTCAGCTGTATTTTTTTTAATAGTTCTTACTTCAGTTCTCTGTCATTTATGAACCGATTTTTTTTTTTTTTAACATTTGAAATGATGTACTTCCAGATTGTAACAAGAAGTATGATTTTCTTTTTTGTTTGGTGTGAAACTTGTGTTTTAATATTTAATATTTAACTCGATGAAATAGTCTATTTAAGTAGTTACGCCTGAACTAAAACAACGTCTTATTCATTTACAAAAAATTCAAATAAAAAAAAAACTGAATCGGTTCATAAATGACGAAGAACTGAGGTAAGAAAAATTAAAAAAAAACACAACCGAGTTGAGAACCTCCTCCTTTTTGTAAAGTTGGTTAAAAATACACAATAAGCCATTACGCGAAAATGTAAAAGGAAATAACCATTCTATTATTATTCTATAATAAAATAAAATTCTAATTATGAACTTTACTGACAATAGTAAATGACAATATTCGTTTATCACTTAATTATTATCAGTGTCCAGTATTAGTCAGTGATGGATGCACAGATGTTTCACCTTATATCATTTTTTATTACAATAATCTATTGAAACAAGAAAATAATTTATCTGTATGCTTATAAACTAAACGCCTAGAGGACTTGACGTGTTTGATATTTGACGTAACCTTTATTTGCTAAGAACTTTAATCTAGGCACTTAGCTACTATTTCGAAAACAAAGTTTGAGGCACCGTTTTGTTCGTATATTTAAAGTAGACTGAGGATTTAGGGGTACTAGTTCAATATAGAATTGTTATAGAATTATTTGATACTACATATTAGCTTGTAACATTTATAGTAATAGAAATAACATGGTGGTTTCGCCGGGAAGGATACTCCGCAGCGCAACCACTTTAAATTAAAGTTTACGTCGAAACTAGAGCTATAGACTTTTTTTTAATAGGACTAGAATTTTATAGACATTTCATAGAATTGTTCATGTAACTTATACTTGTTACAGCAAAGGTGGTTCCGCCAGGGAGCATGACGTAAATAATACTGTTATGGAATTTGTATGGACTATAACTTAACTATTTGCTTTGGTAACACACGCGTTTTTTATGACCCGCTTTACATATTTAAAACCGGTGGAATTACATCAGCTTTACGAGCAACGGTGTTAAAAAATATATTACCTACCTACCTACCACCACCTGCCTACGACTTGCCTACGATCTGCCTTCCACCTGACTATCAATTGCCTACCGCCTGCCTACGAACTACCACACCCTGCCTAACACCTGCCTATCACCTGCCTATGACCTACCACCGCCTGCCTACCACCTGCCTACCACTTGCCTACCGCCTGCCTACGACCTAGCACAACCTGCCTACGACTAACACCACCTGCCTACGACCTGCCATCCACCTGCCTACCACTGGCCTAACACCTGCCTACCAACTGCCTACCACCTGCCTACCAACTGCCTACCACCTGCCTATCAACTGCCTACCAATTGCCTACGACCTGCCTATAACCTGCCTACAATCTGCCTATCGCCTGCCTATCACCTGCCTATGACCTACCTACGACCTGCCTATGACCTACAACCACCTGCCTACGATCTGCCTACGAACTGCCTACGACCTGCCTACAACCTGCCTACCACCTGCCTACCTCCTGCCTAACACCTGCCTGCCACCTGCCTGCCGCCTACGTACGAGCTACCACCACCTGCCTAAGACCTGCCTACGAACTGCATACGATCTGCCTTCGACCTGCCTACCACCTGCCTACGACCTGCCTACTAACCACCCACTACCTACTTACGAACCTTCTCCTGACAATAACAAACACAACAAAAAAAATAGCGAAATCCGTCCGATTCATTTTTATATAATATATAGAAGATAGATAAAACATAAAAACAGTGCAGTAATGAAAACAGTGCAGTAATGACAACATTTCTGCACTGTTTTGGTTCTAAGCAAAAAAGACATCCTTTGCGATCGGTTTTGTAGTGATTAATGATACTATTACTGCGTAGTTGGAAGAAAAATTCTTATACGTCGAAATAACTAATAAATTCAAATATAAATACAACAACATTAAAATGCGTCAAATTTTCTGTCATCACGCATTGCATGATGTCCGATTCTGTCCGAAATTCAACGAGCGATAACGATATTTATCCATCTCACTCACGCGCACGCATTTTCTATTGCTTTCTCTATGCAATAACTCGAATTTTTGCGGCTTACTGTGGTTCTATTATTGGCAGGCTGACTAGTGACGTCATGACGTTCATTTTGCATAGAAGTTTATACTGCGAACAAGCCGATGCGGGGGTTACTTTATAGCAATTTGTTGTCGAAGAGCAAATTTTATTGATTGAGTATCCATCAGCGTAGGCGTTTGTGTAGTGTAGTTTAGTGATGTTTCTCTACTTTTAAAAGTACTGGTTATTCTATTTTTAAAGGTTGGTTGGTTTGTTGTGGCCCAAACTTCTCAAGGGAAGCCGGTGAGAATGGGCTTATAGGGACGCTTCGTGCCTGCTAGTACCTAAGCTAACGCTAAGCTAAGTTAATTAAGGACTCTTCTCCCCCCCCAGGCTGAGTCGCTCGAGCCTGACGGTGGGCCACACGCTGTCGGGCACGCTGTCGCTGGCGCGCGACGAGTGCGGGCGGCGCGCGGACGTGTACACGCTGCAGTACGCGCCGTGCGAGCCGCCGCGCCGCCCGCCCGCGCCGCGCGACAAGACCAAGCCCGGCGACGACTACGTGGACGCGCTCAAGGACTTCACGCTCAACTGGATCGCCAAGCTCGGTATGTATGTACACGCTGCAGTACGCGCCGTGCGAGCCGCCGCGCCGCCCGCCCGCGCCGCGCGACAAGACCAAGCCCGGCGACGACTACGTGGACGCGCTCAAGGACTTCACGCTCAACTGGATCGCCAAGCTCGGTATGACCCACCCAAAGAACCTACTCAATCTTACTTTTAAAACAGACATGGTCCCTGACACTATCGATAACACTACAGACGGGATATTTACCATATTTACTATGTGTTTTGAGTTCCCGATGTTTTGGCGCTGCACGCTTTTGCAAACGCCATGGTCACGGATAAACTGAAGTTATTGCGGGTGTGTTTATGAGCAGACAAATCGATCTACCCTCTTTCTTGTTCGTTTTTTGCGCTCCGTACCACTAGCACTGTCACTCACAACTCGAACTCATGTCACTCCCTCTACATAGCAAATATTGCTCCCTCACTTGAAGCATTCACTTGTACTGTAACGTTACAAAATCTATAAGTATATCGTTATATATGTCGCAAGCAAATTTGTATGATTCGGCGTTTTACAAACGGCGTCGTCCGTTTCAAAACGCTCGCTGTTTTAAAATATGAAGAAGGCAAAATTTGACATTTGATAGACAATTCAATCGCTGTTTACAAAATGCCGCCGTCAGTTTTTGAGGTAATCCGGCACGTAAAAACGCTAAGGTGTCCATGGAATCTGGTGCTCGGAGGACTCCTGCAGAATTTTATTGGTTCTATATTCGCCAAAAAAGCGAAGTCAACGTAGCCCCGCTACGCGGGGCTCCTATTTCTGTCTGAAGGGTTTACAGTTACCTAACACGAAGGGGATGGCGGGGTGTAGTGAGCGAGCGGAGCGAGCGAACTAAGACCCCGAACCCTTCGAACGTAACCTGTCCGAGTCGGGGTGCCCAAGTCAAGAGTATCCAAATTCACCTGGTAGCAAAAGTAACACAAATAGTAAATTTCAAGCTGTGCAGATCATTTTTGTTTTTCATTTTTTTGGTCTAAGGGTTTGGTGTGGGCGTTGATGCGCATTAAAACTTTGAACCCCTATCTCACCCTCTTAGGGGGTAAATTCTCAAAAACGCTAAAATACGTATTTATTTATTTCTAACCGGAAACTTGTATATGAATTTCAACCTTCTAACTTTAAAAAACGGTCAAAAGCGTGTCGGGCCACGCGCAGTGTAGGGTCCCGTAGTTTTAATAACAGCTAGTGAAGCGGTCGCCCTTACTGCTTACCACGGGTATGTATCCTCCTTACTCAGATATGGACTCCTTCTCTGGGGGAACTCGACAAATATAAATGAAGCATTCATTGCTCAAACAAAATGCCTAAGAGCAATATGCGGTATCAGCCCATTAACGTCCTGACGACCACTGTTTAAAAAATTAAGGCTATTAACTCTAACAGGCCTTTTCATAATGCAGGTTGGATTATGTGAAAGGGCACTCTAATTTTTTTATAGCATGCGACCTTCATTCGAAATACACTCGTCGTGACCCCACAAGATTAAGAATACCTTCACTTCAAAGCACATTATGCCAAAAAAATAGTTTAATCACTGCGATAAAAAAATATAACAACATACCAAAAGAATTAAGAGAACTCCCTTTAAAATATTTTAAATCCAAATTGCATAAATGGCTCATTGATAATTGTTTTTATAGCGTAAAAGAATTTTTAGAAAAAAAAGTGACTGATAGATATGGTTACTGAGCTCTACAAAATGTTTCATGTTACTGCGTTTAATTTTATTTTTAAACTTATATTTATTATTTAAAGATTTCGAATAGATACGAATCCTTAAATTGTAAGCGTTATTACCTAGACATGCTATAGTATTAATATTTTAACAGATGTATGTCTCGTATTAAAATTCATGTTTAACATGTTCAAATATTTGTATGCCATTCTATGGTAAAACATGTAAGTTCACAAACCTGTTTATAAGACCTAAATGTACCATGTTTTTACACAAATAAAAATTATTCTATTCTATTATTCTATTCAGCCAAGTGCGGGTCGTATTCGCTGACTGATAGTTTCGTATCATGCTCTAACTAAAAGCCAAACATGACTATCTATGTAATTTGAAATCCTATATAAATCCTCAGCTGATCCGACAATTTTGCACGGAAAGTTTTAATTTTTTGCCACGCACAGCGTCGTCTTCTATGTGGTTATTGTTATTCAAAATATATGGGTACATTTTGATATAATAATTGCAAATTAATAAACTATTTCAATCTACAAATTCTTACACTCAACGAGGCTTGATATGAAGTGAATATTTAATTACTTAGACATAACTAACTACAATTTTATTCGAAAAAAATTATCATCCCCACGTTACATGTAGAGGAGGTACCCTAAATAATAGATTTTTTCACAATTTTATTTTACCACTTTTTCGGCGTCATTAACGTGTACACTTATGCCGAATTACAACTTTCTAGTACCAATAGTTTTTGAGCTAAACCGCGGACAGACAGACGGACATACCGAAACTATAAGGGTTCCTTGTTGACTACGGAACCCTAAAAATAACGATTTTCCATACAAACTTTCATCCCCTATTTAAGTCCTTAGGGGTTGAATTTCGAAAAATCCTTCCTTATTCCTTATCTACATTATAAAGGGAACCTCTGTGCAAAATTTTAGCTTTCTAGGTTCAAAGGTTTGGGCTGGGCGTTGATGAGTCAGTCAATCAGTCAGTCAGGACTTCTCTTTTTATTTATATAGATAGATAGATTACGTTATGAAAGATGAAAGCAAGCCAATTGATTAATTTGTCTGCAGAGGGTGACAAGCTAGAACAAGTATACGAGGAGTTATCGGACAAGTTCCCCGGCTTCCTCGGAGCGCACATCTCGTACCTACACGCGCTCGACTCGCCCACTGACGCTAAGAAGTAAGTCTGATATTTTTTTTATTGAAAATCTGATATGTACGATCAGTGCCCTGTATTCCCTGACCTGTCTACAACGTAATAGGGGAAGATGGGTCAAGTAATGCAGTGCACTGAATACGCCTGTACGAGCATATTATACCCCAAACTTAAGCATAATCATAGCATAACCTGAGTGAAGAGTAAAATGCATGTAGATTATTAGCAATAGACTGGATTTCAAAAATAAGTTTAAATTTTACATTAGAACCAAAGTACCATGTCACCGAGAGATAATTCTAAACTTTTTTCCTTTGTTGCAAAACATAAAAAAAACTAGTGCTAACGCGTAAATGTTGCTATTAGAAATAAATGATTTATGTTTAAATTATTCTGAAACATTTAATATGAAGTTCCAGTGGGAACTTTCCCAGCAGTGGCTGGGAAGAGGCGTCCTCTCCATCTATCAAGAAAAAGTAATGGTGTTTTTGTATTATTTCAGACTACCTCACGCTACTGAAGACCCCGATGTTACGACAGCGTGGTGCGAACAGCTCATTACCATCTCTGAAAAGGTAAACAATGATTAATTTCCTCGCTCTTATTGTCCTAAGTGATTGCCAAAGTTTATAGACACCCACGTTTCTTTAGTTACGTCCTAAATTGGGATATAGTTTTTTAATTTAATTTTTATCTTTTTTTTTCTCTTTTTTAAGGTAATAAAGGCCATTGAGCAGGACAAGTTGCTCGCGTACCTTGGCATGAAGAATGACACGAGGAGCGACGCCACTAAGATTAAACAGTAAGTGGTTTCTCTTCAATTTGGTCACTAAAAATGTGTTGACTTAAGTATGGAAGGACAGCGTAGGCCCGACAATCAGACGTTGCTTACTACAAAAGGTAGAACAAGAAAATAATAATAAAAAACGGAGGATGGATTTTGTGAAGCGGGCATTTGCAGGGACTGATATTAGTCCTCGAGACTATATGTCCCGTATCACAGAACGCATCGACTTCCTGAAGCAGAAAGTGTATGCATGGGCAAACCGTATCCGTAGGTATAAGCGGCGGGTGGAACGATACACTCTGAATCGCACATTCCAAAGAGATGAAAGGTGGGTTTATAGGAGTTGGGAGCGACCGGACCAAGGTGTGGCCGACACGCGCCTGCCGGATGATGACGTCATGTGCGCGTTTTGGCGCAGCATATGGTCGGTGCCTGTCGGCCATACTGAGGGTGAATGGACTCGGGAAGTCGAGCGAGTGTGCGATCCAGTTCCAGAAATGGGGGCAATCTCTATCAGCCCCCAAGACGTAGCTCGTGCAGTCCGTCCGTTGCCTAACTGGAAATCTCCAGGGCCGGACGGGCTGCACAACTTCTGGATTAAATGGTTTGCGAGGTCGCATGCTCGCTTGGCGGCCCTATTCCAGTCAGCCTTAGAGTCAGGGTCGCTGCCCGAGTTCCTGACTACTGGAATAACCCACCTGCTCCATAAATCAGGTAGTACTGCGGAGCCCAAAAATTATAGGCCTATTACTTGTCTTCCGACAATGTATAAAGTTCTTACATCCATTTTGAGAGCTAAAATTTACAAACACATTGATGACAATTCGATCATGTCCGCTTCTCAGAATGGATGTAGGAACGGGTCCCGCGGTACTAAGGAGCTGCTCCTCATTGATATGGCCATTAACCAACAGGTTCGGCGTTCCCGAAGGGATCTGTCGACATGTTGGATAGATTATAAGAAGGCCTATGACTCGGTGCCACATACATGGCTCATGAGGGTGCTAGAATTGTATAAAGTTGATGCAACTCTGCGCACCTTCCTGATGTCGTGTATGGGGCAATGGAGGACAGTCCTTCGCTATCCAGGATGTCGACAGATACAGGGGAACAGCGAACCAATAAGGATCGAGCGTGGTATTTTTCAGGGCGATAGTTTGAGTCCGCTTTGGTTCTGCTTAGCCTTGAATCCTCTAAGCACACTGCTGGAGGAGTCAGGTTTGGGCTTTCGATTGAAGAGAGGTGGTCAGGTTATATCTCACCTTCTTTACATGGATGACCTGAAACTCTTTGCCCCCAACAACTTGCAATTGATGGAACTACTGAGGGTAACAGAAACTTTCAGTAGCGCCATCAGGATGGAATTTGGTGTGGACAAATGTGCGGCCATGCATGTAAAGCGAGGGGAGATTGTGGAATCTGAGGGAACCCAGCTCTCAGATTCCATAAATCTTAGATCCCTCTCAGCGACCGAAACTTATAGTCCAAGATCCCAGGGCCGCCAGACGTCACGTATTTTCTGATGAATGAAATGTGGACGATTGAGTAGTGTTAGTATGTACTAAGAACGCATGCGTACCTGCTAGCTTGCTTAGACGGCCAATTTTCAGGTATCAGGTAATCAAGGTACATAAAAACATGACTTACTTCACGTAAATTCTGAAAGCTGATTTTTACGTATATTTTAGGCATTATCCTTAATAATATGTCGCCAATACTGCCAGACACTTTTCGTGGGCCGTTTTGCTTAACAGACGCTTTAAAGCTCCAAAAATTATTACTTAACTTCACGTAAATTCTGATGCTCCATTTTTATATATGTCCACCAGACAACTATTTTAAAACCTTTTACAAGAAGACAGACCGATCCAAGGGGCCAATCATCCCCAATTCAATTTTAAAGTCTCTGTGTGTAGGAGCGCGAGGGCATTATCTACTCGCATGAGATCAGCCTCATGCGCGTGTGTCTCACTCAGGTGAGAAAGATTGCAATGTCAAGGCCCCCTTCGGACTAATAGCTAAATTCACTCGCAAGTAGAGTTGTCAGATACACCGCTTTTCCGCTTTTTACCCCACCTTTTCGAAAATTTGGTACAATGATTCCGCTTTCCGATTTAGACCAAAAAAAAAACATTTTATGTGGTCAAAATAATTTTTTGGCAGATTTTTCGTGCTGACCTAATATTAAAAAAAAAATATGTCCGTCAAGTGCAGCTGTCATTTCAGAATTCATGGTCGAGCTGCTGATCTTGTTCTTTCCTATTTATCAAACAGGCAGCAAAAAGTAAATGTAAATGGGGCGACGTCCTCCGGGTCTATAGTCAAGATGGGCGTGCCCAAGGTTCAATTCTCGGGCCTTTCCTATTTCTTGTTTAAATTAATGATCTCCCTTATATGATGGCCAAATTTTCGGATATAATTCTATTTGCTATGACACTTCGCTCCTAAATTTAAATCTTGACGGTAAGAAACTTGATGTTATCGCGGAAACTGTATTTTTAGGGATTACTATCGACTCAAAACTGCAGTGGGGCGCGCACATTGGAAATCTTTCGGGGAGGTTAAGCTCAGCTGCCTATGCAGTTAGGAAAATAAGGCAGTTAACTGATGTAGCTACAGCTAGGTTAGTATACTACGCTTATTTCCACAGTATTATGTATTATGGCATTCTGCTGTGGGGATCGGCAGCAGACGTTGATTCAATTTTTATTTTGCAAAAGAGGGCAGTCCGCGCGATCTTTCAAATGGGTCCTCGCGAGTCCCTCAGATAAAAATTTAAAGAGATCGATATACGGACTCTGCCTTCACTTTATATCCTAGAATGTATTTTATATGTCCCAAAAAACCGGCTTTTCAAAATTAGAAGCGACTTCCATAATATAAACACGCGCAGTAAACACGAAATTGTAATACCCAAATTTAGATTAACAAAAACTAGCAAGTCATTTCTTATAAACAGTATACGCTTTTTTAATAAGTTGCCAAAGTCAGTTACAGAACTGGGGGGGTATTATGACGCTTAAAACATTATTGTTCCATTCCTATTCCAGAGTGGGAAAGAGATGGAGCTAGATGACCTATATAGCTCCATCTCTTTTTCACTCTGGAATGAGAATGGAACAATAATGTTTTAAGACGTTATGGTACGCCACCTGACCGATGGAAAGTTTAAAAATTGCATCAAACGTGTCCTTATTTAAAAAAGCATATTACTAAATTAAGGACTACGTTGAAGATAGAGAAGTTTGGCTGTAGTTCCTTCTGCTCATGCGGCTTCCCTGGAAGCTCATTAACGACACAAATGTGTAGATGTCTCTAACTATTCCCAATATTATTCTTTTTATTCATTTTTTTTAGAATAGTTTTCCAATCATTGCACCATTCGTTAATTGTTCAGAATAGTTCCAGCACTGATGATAACATCTGTGTCAATTGTTTAATTCAGTGTTCTTTTATTTTTACTTTTCTATAGATTCTTTTAATTCACCTATTTTTTGTGAATGTGTGGACATTGTAGGCTTTGTTTTTTTTATCTTTTTCTACCTTCTGTAGTAAGCAACGACTTATTGTCGGGCCTACGCTGTCCTCCTATACTTAGTACTAACGCTGTAACTTCAAATATTGTAAAAACAAATGTTTTTAAAAGAGTAACCATGGAGTTTCTTGCCGGTTCTTCTCCATAGGAAACGACCAATCCGAACCGTGAACCTCTTGTTGACGTTTTATAAGTGCCCATGTAGGCCTATGTAAAATAAAAGATTTTGATGAATTGTCTAATTTCAATGACGATGATAATGAAGATTAGAGGCACTACTCAGAAATGTTGAGAGATTAAGATTAATTCCCAATAAATAATTGATTTGAAAAAAATGCTGTTATTCAATTAATTTGTTTACACTATCGAATATTTTACAATAATATTCTTAAAAAAAAATTGAAGTTTTTCGAATTTTTCAAAACAGCTTACAGGATAAAATTCAATCATTATTGTAGTCAAATGAACATTGTTTTACAAGTTAAGTTTTAATTATTTTCCTGATTTTTTATATTAATAATTAAGTGATATGAGAAAACTGTAAGAGAGTGAGAGAGAGAGAAGTCATTGTATCCTAATACATATCTCACTCAATCTCACGCGCGTAGATAATGCCCTCGCGCTCCTACACACAGAGACTTTAAAATTGAATTGGGGATGATTGGCCCCTTGGATCGGTCTGTCTTCTTGTAAAAGGTTTTAAAATAGTTGTCTGGTGGACATATATAAAAATGGAGCATCAGAATTTACGTGAAGTTAAGTAATAATTTTTGGAGCTTTAAAGCGTCTGTTAAGCAAAACGGCCCACGAAAAGTGTCTGGCAGTATTGGCGACATATTATTAAGGATAATGCCTAAAATATACGTAAAAATCAGCTTTCAGAATTTACGTGAGGTAAGTCATGTTTTTATGTACCTTGATTACCTGATACCTGAAAATTGGCCGTCTAAGCAAGCTAGCAGGTACGCATGCGTTCTTAGTACATACTAACACTACTCAATCGTCCACATTTTATTCATCAGAAAATACGTGACGTCTGGCGGCCCTGGGATCTTACTCTATTACAAGTATTTGGGTATGTCGGAAGCGCTGGGCATCAATTCTGTTGACATGAAGCAATCATTGAAGGAACGCTTCTTTGGCCGCCTGAGAAAAGTATTTAATAGTCTTTTATCAGGTGGAAATAAGGTGCGTGCCTTCAATGGTTGGGTCATGCCGGTTTTGATGTACACTTTCGGCGTACTCAAATGGACTCAAACAGAACTAGACGCCCTGGATAGGAAGGTCCGTACATTGTTGACGACATATCGAATGCATCACCCACGTTCTTCGGTTATGAGACTGTATATCCCGCGGAGTTGTGGAGGTCGAGGCTTTTTAAACGCTAAGACTCTCCACAATCGCGAGATATGCAGTCTCAGGGAATATTTCCTAGAAGCCGACGTGGGGATGCATCGAGATGTGGTCGCGATGGACAAGGCCCTCACCCCGCTCTCCTTGGCTAAAGAGAACTGGCGCAAACCTGCAGTGCTTGACACTAATGACCGCAGGGAAGTATGGCAGAGTAAGGAGCTTCACGGACGCTACTTCAGTGCCCTGCATGGACCTGATGTAGACCATGCAGCGTCCGTAGCCTGGCTACGTTCCGGGGAACTCTTTGGAGAAACCGAAGGTTTTGTTTGTGCAATTATGGATGAAGTTATGATGACGAATAACTACCGGAAATTTATTGTGAAGGATGGCACGGTTGACATATGTCGGGCATGCCACCGTCCGGGCGAATCGATCCGTCACATTATCTCCGGGTGTTCTCGTCTGGCCAACGGAGAATACTTGCATAGACACAACCTTGTAGCCAGGATTATTCATCAGCAACTTGCTCTGAAATACAGCCTTGTGGAATCGGAAGTGCCGTACTATAGGTATGTGCCCGACCCAGTTCTCGAAAATGGCAATATCACACTGTATTGGGATCAATCCATCATCACTGACAGGACTATTGTAGCCAATAAGCCTGATATAGTGGTGGTGGATCGATCAGAGCGGCGCGCAATGATTGTTGACATATCGGTTCCACATGACGGGAACCTCGTGAAGGCCGAGAAAGATAAGCAAATCAAGTATCTTGACTTGGCTCGCGAGGTTGTCGACATGTGGGATGTTGACTCAGCGATCATTGTGCCGATAGTCGTATCAGCCAATGGCCTAATTGCCAAGAGCCTCGACCAACATCTGATGAGGCTCTCGTTAGGCAGCTGGATCAAGGGCTTGATTCAGAAAGCGGTACTCCTGGACACGGCTCGTATTGTTAGGAGGTTCCTTTCTCTGGAGCCCTGACCGCCGGTAGCTTGGACCCTGTTCCCGATACCGGTGGGCTACAATTTTTTATATTTTTAAATGTTTTTTTATTTTTTTTATTTATGAGAAATATTTAAAAATGTATTAAATTTGTATATATTAATGAATAAAGGGAATAATAAAAACGGAGATATATTGAGTTAAAATGGCGCATGACGTCAAGGGTATGTAAATTTTATACCTACTTGTGACGTACTGAGTCGCCACTCTCCAACTTGAATGCGTTTTAACAAATTAATTTTTGTTAATTTGATAAAACAAAAATACGTGTCTAATATTTTGCATTACCTGACTGACGGACAAAGTAGTAAGTCACAAAGTGTCCTCCAGGGAGCAGGAGAAGCAGCGCGGCTACCTGGTGGATGCCCTGTCGCGCAAGGGCACGGCGCTGTGCCGCCTGCGTGCGCTCGCGCAGAGCAACTCCGCTAAAGAGAAGATCACCGAGGCGCTACAGAACAACATCGCCGACCTTCTCAAGTTCACCGACCTCACTGACACCAAGGTAACTAACGTAACGACCGGACTAGGGCTGAAACTCCAAACTAACATCTGTAAACATTAGTTGGCGCGTGCCTTGGATGTCTGTCTTGCACTTTGTAGTTTGACAGTCGTGTTACAGTGACAGGAATAACGTTTAAAGCGGTTGCAGACTATAGTATTTTTGTACGCGTTAAGTGTCTAAACACACTATGCCGAGGATACGCGACGGAAGTTCGGCATGATTACGCCTGCAATGCTATTTGAATTACTGGCGACACATTATGCCGAAATTACGTTGCGTTATAGCGTACAGCCGAACTTCAGTCGGGCGTAAGTTCAGCGGAAATTCGGCGGCAACGTATTCTGTAGAACACACATTATACGCGACCGAAGTTCGGTTCGATTGCCGACGGAGATCGGGAGCGGGGAGCAGCGGGAGGCAGGCATGCCCCCGCGTGTCCGCCCGTAGTGTTTATTTCGCCTCTGCAAAAGTAATAACGGAACCCTAACAGGACCACTTTATTTTGCATTTGTCTGTCCGGCTGTTTAGATAACACGACACGACGCCACGACAGCGCTCGAAACACTGAATAAAGGGTGTAACGGAAAGGGTATATACATACTGAAGGGTGTGCTACAGACCATCAAACTGAATAAATGTTTCTCATCATAAAACATATTTTTAAGCGAAAAAATTATCTGCTGCCCAGTACAAAATTGCAATATCTATTTGACCCAAATGTATGGGGCAGCTGATATTTTTTTCGGTATTACGATTTTGTCCGATGGAGAAACATGTTCAGTTTGATCGTCTGTAGCACGGCCTTAAGTATGTATATACCCTTTCCGTTACACCCTGTATACACACAAAATTGCGCAACTGAATTTCTGCCGCGTAAGTTCGGCACTTATGGTGTGTCATATCAGCCGAATACATTGGAACGTAAAATCAGCCGCGGAACTTCGGTCGCGTACGTTCGGCATAGTGTGTTTAGACACCTAGTGTCAGCTCACACCGAGACGCGACGCGACGCGACGCTGCACGCACACGATTCAAAATATAACTTTATTTTCTACACGAAAAGATACACATTTCTTTACAGGCGTCACGCGGCGCAGCGCTGCGCATGGCGCAACGTATTCTGAATTCTCACAACGAAATGTGTATCTTTTCGTAAAGGAAATAAAGTTATATTTTGAATCGCTCTTTAAAAGTGTACGCGCAGCGTTACGTCGCGTCGCGTCTCGGTGTGAGCTGACCCTCAATGCTCGTATCGGTTTAAACGCGCGCCACATTTTGCGCTTCAAAAAACTGAATACACGTACGCGTGTTTTTTCCAGCATGTTCGCTTCAACCGGTGGGTTCGACAGTAGCAATATGCCAGTATCTCTTATATCATAAATAATATTCAAGATTTGCCATTGTCGTTATTCAAAAGATCATTGTTTAGATTATTATTAGAGAAAATAAATTAATTCATAATTAGTAATATAATGTATTAGTGTTATTAATATTATAAGTCACGATTTATAGATATTATAGAAATATTTGTACGCCATGTAATGGCAGGATATGCTGGAACCCATATTGTAACACCTATTGTACCATATTCTTGCATATAAACATTTTTGATTTGATTATATTTTGTCTCTCGCGACTCGCGGTTAAATGAGCTTATACGCGCTTTAGCGCTTGTACGGGATGCGTGTGTAGCATAAGGTGTACATTTACGAAAAAAAGTATAAATAGGTGAATTAACAAATGTTATCATTTCAGGCGATTCACTACGGCGTATGGCACTGCTTCACCTTCAAGCAATGGGGTCGCGCCATCAAGCTCCTGCAGAAGATCCAGGAGGAGCGTCCGTCCAAGGAGCTGGAGGAGCGGCTCATCCAGGCGTACCAGCAGCTGGGCTGGAACTTCTACGTGAAGGCGGCGCAGTCCTCGCTGCCCATCAAGTACCCCGCCGGATACAGACCGTTCTAGTACTTGACTAACTTACGTTAAAGGCGGTTTTACGGTGTACTGAAAGAAAGAAGGATTAGGGATGGGTTTTGTTGCATGCTGAATTAAAAATGGTGATGAGCTGGTCACACAAGAAATTGAATTAAGCCCCTCATTGTTAGTGGCGACATTGCCATTGTCAACATACTCGATACAAAGCAAACGTATCATCGTTGACTCGCGCTTTGGCTCTAATGACTTTTTTAAGTATCTGCGGCTTCTAGTTGCTGCCGATGCGGTGATGCCGAGCTCTTTGTTTTCGATAAAAAATCACCGAGAGTTACGGTATTGTAGTATTTCATTCTTGTTTCTCACGACTATAATTCCAAGTAAAATATGTTCAGTACGCAACAAAATCTACTCCAATTATTTTTAGCTATCGTCCACAAATACCTACTGTTGAATGAAGTATTCATCGTAAATTCTCTTCCACTTTTGTCGGGACTCGATATTGCCTGCGTGGTTGCCTGCAGAAGGGAAGGTATCTTTCATCCAACGGTGGCCATTTCTGGTCTACAGGGTCACTTAAAACAAGCTAATGAAACTTCTCAGTCGTTATGGGTTTTAACACGATAATACGACTAAGGATTTAATTAGTGGAAAACTTATGAATTATTTTATCAGTACACATTAAAACTAATCAAATATTTATAAACAAGTCTTGTCTTGAAGTTTAACAACTATAGTCCGCGTCGCGACGGTATTGTACGTATTACACTGAAACATACTGTTGTTTTACAATGCAGATAATTATAATAGGAAATAATAATACAGATTTATGAACCATAAATGAAATAGATTTTAAATAAATAGGTAGCGATGTTGTGTCGTTGGAACAGTAAGTTCAAAATTCTAGATTTAAATTATTTCTTCTTCCAAATATTGTTACCTCACTTTGTTTTTCTTCTTTGGCTTCAGTTAAGATCTGTAAGCGATTTGTATTTCATATTATACAATTATGGTAAAATTCTGTTGTAAAATAGTACTGTATGATCGCAATAAGAATAGGGCTGATTTTGACGCAAGATAATTCATAAAATTTTAACAATTGACGAAACTAATGGAAAGGCGAAATGGAGGCAAAGATCAACCCTATTCTCTTGTTCAACAAAATACTTTTTCAATAAATTCTAATAATATAAATCAACTATTCGAATTCTTATAATGATTTTAAAATTTAAAAAATGTTTTCTAAATAGAGTGCGTACTGCCGGAGTGTTTAGTAAGAAATTAAATATGTAATATTAGGAGATTATTGTTTTAGAGATCTAAGCTTGGACCGTGGGCACGGTGCCCAACACTGGGCAAGCTTGCATGCTAATAGTGGGACGAAGTTGTGAAAGAACAAGGAATCTTTTATTTATTGACATGGTGTTACAGATTTGTTGAATAAGTATTAAATATTAAGTCAGTGCTGGTTCATTTTTATTATATTTAAGATAAATTAGGTTATGCTTATACTTAGTTACTTATTTCGCGAATAATGTCTATTTATTTAATGTTTATGCATTTAAATGATGTGTATTCCATCCAATAATTTTCAAATGCTATTTTATTTTTTTTGTATTTTTATACCAACTTAGAATTATTATTGAATTAATAAAAGATTCCTTATTCTAACTGTATGCTTAAATAGTCGTTGTGTATAATAAGCCATTTCATAGTTTTAATACGAATAAAATTGTAATGACAGGGTGCTCTTGTTGTGTGCTCAAAATAGTTAATACTTTTACGTGGACACGTCATCAATAAAATGTCAAATATCTATAATGTTTAATTTTTTATATATATACAAGACATCTATCTATGTGTATTTATATTATTTATTGATCTGAAGTTATTGTATAGTGAACTGAGACAAGAAAACCATGTGCTTTTTCTGAAAGCATTTTGATCCATTCTTAAACACAAAAATGTCCTTACTCAAGCACGGCTCGTAAAATCTATAAAATATCAGCGCTCAACCCGTAATGTTCTATTTAGAAAACAAAATAACGACGGCGAAAATTTTACTAACGCACCGAGCGGAACGCTGCTACTAAAGCAGCGCGCTCAAAACCACTTAGGTCATTTCAAATTTCCGTCGACGATATAATATGAATAGGTTCAAAATCTACCTAATTAATCTACATTATTGCAGCAAGTGGGTTTGTGCACTTGCTACCAGATAGACTAATAATAATGCTTTGCTATCTTCTACAAGTACATAAACATCGATATAAAACACCAAATATGCTATTAAACTAGTAAATAAGTATACAACCATCAATAGAAATAGACGTAAGATAAACAGTACACGAACACAACAATGATGTAAACAAATGATATTAGAGGTAATAGATTTTTACACGATTTTTTATGTGAAATTGACGAGACATCGTAAGAGAGTGGAATATTTGGGTTGTTGATACATACAGGTTTTGAGTCAAATTCGTTGAATGATTTTTCATTCTGGTACGGAAAGATTTCGGACACCTGACTTGGACAGCTATTTTTTTGTTTTTAGGCTAGTTCGTCGGAAGCGCAACTGCTGAGCATGAGGGTTCGATTCCCAGGTCGGGCACAGAGTTATTCGAGTTTCTCTCAAGGATATCTGAGTATAACGGGAGCGTTCAAGTAATACGTAACGAATTTGGAGGGAGGGGGGTCTTCTGAAACATTACGATGGCGGGAGGGGGTATTTGAACTACGCGTTACGTAACATTGTTTTAACCCTTCAGAACGTTCGCGTAGAGATTTTTTTCTCGCGGCGTGTTACGTGGGGGAAGGGGGGGGGTACAAACAGACATTTTGGCGCGTTACATATGGGGGAAGGGGGGTCAAAATACTCCAAAAGTTGCGTTACGTAATATGTGAACGCTCCCAATCCACGGAGTTTGGACTTATGCCCGGTTGATGGCAAAAGGTTCGTCCCCCATTAGGTACATGGGACTTAAACATAACTGGCGAACTGGATGTTACATTAGTTACACCTCTGTCCAACCCTTCGGGGATTGCAGGCGTGGTGTTTTGTATGTAATAATTTTATCTGTCAAAGTCGGGTGTTCGGATTCTGGTTTGCAACCAGTTCGTTCTGGTTTTACCGAACCGTAAGTTGGATTGTTAGGTCTGAGAACTGCACCTACTTTTAAAGACTTCTAAAACGCTCCTTTATAGTCTACGAGCTCATTGTAGATGGCGCGACTATAGCTAGGTCCCAGTCAATGACGTAATATTTATGCTATTTTGGAATAAAAAATGGCATTACGAGATTTTCGAGCAATGAATGAGAACCAGCTATGCAATCGTCATTAGTTTCACCGTTACCCCCTTTGAACTCTTGGTTACCAATGTCATAAAGTTTGCCATCCAAAAAACTGCAAAATAAAGTCATTTTGTGGAACAACCTCCACTCGCCAGTAAGTCGATGAGCGGAGAGATTGTTAGTAAAAAAAAAAAGAATTGTTTCTTCAGTCTACTGAAATGTTGTCACTTTGTCATAAGTAGGAGGGCTGCTAAGGGAACTCTCCCTCACATATTTTTTCCGTTGTTCGTTTAATTCCGGTAAATATATAATGCTCCATCTCATTTACAGGAAAAATGCTGCCTGCATATCTTAGCCCAATAATTTATCTAGTTAACATCATGTGTAATGTTTGCATATCTATATAAGTTTCAAGCATCTATCATGCCCTATTAATATTTAAAGTATAGTATCCATATCTTCAAGTAATTGAGGGTTTCTATTCTATAATGTGCTATGTGTAAAATGTCATGAATTCTATTCGATTATTTATGTATTACTTGTCGGTGCAAAAGTTCTTAGTAACAAGGCGCTTGTTGGACCTGTGTGTCGAATGCCACATACAGGCGATGATTTTAATGAATTTGTTGATAAGGATGGAGAAATAAATATTATTTGATCATTCTTGTGTTTCAATTTGTCACACACACCCTGTATCAGGTTAATTAAACGTCACCATCCCAGTAAGCTTAGCTCTTGACAATCTACAATCGTTAACGCTAGTACAATAGAAAACAAGTCAAATGTATGGGAATGACATCATCCTAACGTTAAATCACGTGATCAGAACAAACTAATAGAAAATTCGTAGACTTGTTTGCAATTTCTCAGAATGGTACAATTAAATGTAATCGTTTCTACAATGTTGATCGCTACATCCCCTAAAAATTGTAGACATGTCACAGGAAGTGTTATACAAGGCGTAGTTATTTAATTTCGTTTCCGCCTCTGAAGTAATTTTTTTTTATGATATTTTTGAGAATATTGCGCTGTATCCCAGTAGTTCCAAGAAACTAAAATCCTTTTTTGTCTAAGGGTCAGTTCACACCGAGACGCGACGCGACGCGACGCTGCGCGCACACTTTTAAAGAGCGATTCAAAATATAACTTTATTTTCTACACGAAAAGATACACATTTCGTTGTGAGAATTCAGAATACGTTGCGCCACGCAGCGCTGCGCCGCGCGACGCCTCGCGGCGTAGAGCGACGCAGCGCGAAATCGCTGGCCTCTTCAAGTATCGTCGCGTCGCGTCGCGTCTCGGTGTGAACTGACCCTAATGCCATAAGTTCCATTAAGTACAGTTGTATGGTAATTAAATACAAGGTGTTGTTTTTCATCCTCGTCAAAATTTAGGAGGTTGTCACAAAAGACACAAATAATCAATGAAAATTACGATACCTAGTTAATTATGAATAAACTGATTTTTTTGGCTTGGTGTTTTAAGTTGGTCTGTATTTCAGAATAACCTCCCTTAACGTGGTTTAGGGAATAAGAAATTGTCAAATAATGTTTGAGATGGTTAGTATGTGTGTAAGCGAGGTTATAGGGCGAGAACCAGATGGGCCGCGTTTAAAACACGGGTGGTTTATACTTACCGATTTCCACAAATAAGAAAAAAAATAAAAATTACCAACCTACCCATTTTATTATTGATTCGGGACGATACATGTAACGGTTTTGGTTGCGTGACGCTGAATTTAATATGTTATGTTTCGGCAAAAGACGCAGAACAACAAATAGCAGACGCAGAATAAGTCATTTACGAAAACTGGAATAGCTCTCAAACTATAATAATAATAATAAATTTTATTTAATAATATAAGGTATACATTAAATACAAGTTTTCTTAAATCTATGTCATGTTCACTAATGGTTTGTGCCTGAACTAGGTAATCCTGTGTTTCAGGCGATTGGAGGTAAAATTAATTGATCAAATAATCACATATCATATTATTCTTATTGGTAGATGTGTAAAAAGGTGTATAAAATTATAATTACTAAACTTACTAACTAATGAAAAAAAAACAAAATAACAATATTACAAACAGTATTTACTTTTAATATTAGCATAAGTAAGTTTACCACTATGTATTATACTGGGTGTAACGGAAAGGGTATGGGTGTGCTACAGACCATCAAATTGAACATGTTTCTCCGTCGGAAAACATCGTAATAGCAAAAAAAATATCTGCTACCCCATACTGAAGTATGCATAAAACCTCTCCGTTACACCCTGTATATACATATACTGGGCATACAAAGAAAATATAAAATAATGCAAATACTGACACCAGTAGAGATTCTAATTATGTTTCACAACATCATTAGAATCTCTTCTGGTGTCAGGATTTACACATGCTTTTACAAAATTCGAAAATCACACTTCTCAGTGGAGAAATTACTGTACCTACCTACTACATTTCTTGGAGAAGAATCGTCCGCAGTTCTAATAAGTAGAGTTAGAAAGTGAAAAATAAACAAAGAAACGTTTTTATTAAAATACCAAGAAAATGAAAAATAAAAGCATTCTGTGTAACTTTTTTTGCGATGTAATGTAACTTCAATTTAACTGTACCGGAACTTAGGAGAATAATTTTGTCTTGCATAAACAGAATGCCAGTTCCATGCAACTACTGGGATATGGCGAAATAATCAACAATGAAGTTTCGAAGTTATTTAGGTTTTCAACCAACTCGAAAGGACAGCCAAGTCACGTGATACCAATGAATCTCTTAATTCGTATCTTTTCAATATAGCCATTTACGAATATCACAACATCCGTATAAAATTGAATCAAAATATTAAAACTAGACTATCGTATATTGCTCGTAAAAAACCATTTGCTAAAAGTAGCCAAGCGAATATCAAAGCATAATCATATAGGTAATATCGCATTGCATCGCATCGCATCTGCAGTTTTCTCCTTGCACGAAATTCTTGCGAAATATGTAAGGTGAGTGTAAAACGTGCATGCACTGGGCAAGCGCGTGTTACTGGGCGAACGTGCCTCTTCGTCCGACTACGGTAAGTAATGCCTGATACATTGTATATGAGATGTGATCTTTATGCTGATGCTGCGGGCGAGGTAAACTGACAGCATGAAGCTTGAATAGTAAGCGCTGAATAAATGCTGGTCGGTTTGCATTCAAAAAAGGTTTTTAGGTAAAAGGAATTTTGGCAGATATTACTAAATTTTTCAGGAGTTTGATTATAGAATATCGCCTTGCTTTTGACCCAACTATATCACTTACGCCATTCATCGTCATCACAGCTAACGTTGTCGCTGTTAAGTAGATACCCTACACGTGGATGCCAAGTAACCCTCACGCAGATCAGCAGACAACATGTTTTTATTACGTAGGCGCATCGTAAACTTCACGTGGAAGCCACGTTTGAGTGCACACCCCTTTTTATACTTGTGAGATACTTTTATCTAGTAGAAACTACCGAATGACGTTTTTTTTTTTTTTTTTTTTTAATCTTATATTTTATTGGAGGCTTTTATCCTCAAAGGCAAGTCAGCCTCATCATAACTTAACGTATTCTAAACTAAACTACACAAAATATAAATAATAATTCTCTAAAATAACTCGGCAAGGAGTGTTGCTATCTCCGTTGAAGGTTGCGCTAAAATCTGAACATAAGGACCGGTATCATATTGAACTAACCAGAGTTTCTCTTTCCTTCTTGTACTTAATACACTCTACAAGTATGTGGTGAACATCTTCAACCGTTCCACATGTTTCACAATTGGGAGAATTTACTTTCTTCATCAAAAAACCAAACTTCCGAAGGGTAGTGACCAGAGCGCAGTCTATGAAGCAAAACAATATGACATCTACTCATTTCCTTGCTAGCAAACCACGGAATTCGAAGAGGCTGATATTGAATAGTTTTATACCAGATACCCTTTTCCCTGCTTCGTTCATCAAAATATTCTTTAAACCTATCATAACAATTTTTTTTGCAAGAACTTATTTGTTCTAAATAATTAGGTACTACATACAATTCTTGACCCTGAGTAACCGCTAACTTAGCTAATCTGTCAGCCTCTTCATTGCCTCTCAACCCTACATGAGATGGAACCCATTGCAATCTTAGAACAATACCATTGCTTGTTAAATCTATTATCTTACTTAATATGGAGTAAGCTATCGAAATACCTCTGAAACCAGAGGCACAACGAGCTAAATGCTGCAGACCACTCTTACTATCTGTGAAAATCACACAAAATCGATCTCCAGAATTGTAAGCAGAATTAATGGCTTTATAAATTGCAATGAGCTCCATCGTCATAATAGACACATTAGTGTTAACTTTGTACATACTTGAATTGTTCCTATCAACATCATAAAACGCAGCTCCCAGACCATCCTTACAGTTAGAACCATCCGTAAAATATTTATTATACTGATAGTATTTATCGTGAATTTCTTTTATGATATCAAACTTAAGAGAAGAAAAATTTAAGGAGTTTTTAGGACCTTTTACACTTTCTAAAGTACCTACACATAATGATGTCATATATTTTAATACTGGTTACCCAAACATCTAATGAAAACATTTATAAACAATCAGAGGAATGCACACGAAAACATTCACATTCATCAAGTACCGAAACAAGTAAAGGTTTTTTTTTGTTATGCCAAAATCTTGTCTGCATAAGACCATTTTGTTCTGCAAGAAGTCGCATAATTATACTGTTTGACCAGGACATACTTTTCAGACAGTATTTATAAGAAAGAAATAGTCTTCTAATATGCAAAGGAGGTAAACAAAGTTCGCTTTCCATTACATGAATGGGACTGCTTTTAATAAAGCCTCCGATTATTCTCACAGCCTGATTTTGTATTTTATCTAATTTATATAAATGAACTTTAGCGCAACTTCCGAACAAAAAACATCCATAATCCAATCTACTTCTAATCACCGAAATATATAACGTACGTAAATACTTTGGATGCATTCCCCATTTGGAACCCGACAAAACTTTCAAAAGTTTCAAAACAAGACCTTTTTAGCTACTTCATTAACATGTTTACCCCACAGTAGGGATCGATCAAGCCACATACCTAAATACTTAACATTTTCAACTGTACTAATAACATGCTCATTGACTTTAAGATCGATTTTGTTTCTTCTTCGACCTCTTGTAAAAATACACATTTTAGATTTATTAGGGGAAAGTTCTAAACCTACTTCATCAAGCTTAGTTATCATATCGTTAACTGCTAATTGTAAAGTAATTTGGCAAAAATGTATGTCCCTGTGCTTTAAATAAAATACAAAATCATTGGCATATTGCAACAAAGAAACGTTTTCAATCTCACGACAAATTTTATACGTGGTTAAGTTAAACAGTAAAGGAGAAAGTGGATCTCCCTGAGCCAAACCCCTATTTGTCCATCTAATTATTACTGAATCCTCAGGATATAATTTTATCATTAAACATCTGGCATTTAAGAACTCCCAAATATATTTACAAATATTAGAACCAAACTGCAATTTATCTAGTATAGTCACGACACTCTCAACTGACACGTTGTTGTATGCATTCTCTATGTCTAAGAGGCAAGCTACAGTAGGAATATTGTTTGAAAATCCTATTTGAATATCAGTATCGAATGACGTTGACTAACCCATTCTACCATCGATCGATAGCATCGATCGACGACCGATCGATTGGTGTGGTAACACCCTTAATATGGGTTGTGACCTCCCTTCAGTATCACCTTCTCACGGATAATCTTTCTCCATCTGTTTCTGTCTCTGGCTGCGTGAAGGGTACTGTGGACGGTGGTGTCAAGGCCGGTGCGGATCTGGTCAGACCATCGTAATGGGCTGCGTCCACGAGGTCTTTTCCCATCCACCTTGCCGGTCACAATTAGCTTTCAAGGTTGCCATCGTCTTTCCTCGCGATGTGAAGTATTCCAAGACTGCGCTGGCAATCGGATTATTATTTAATTACGAATAAGTAAACAGGTAACACCACGAGGTTCCCGAACGATACGTTGATAACCACGGGGTTACAGACGTAAAAACAAAATGGAGTGCAGTTTTACCGCGAATGCCCCAACACGCCTGGACCAAATTGATCGTATCATGCTATGGGACCATGGCATAATCATAATCATGAGGTCTATCTTTTCAAATAGCCTATTTTCTGAGGAAATCACTTTCAAACCTCATTTTCGACAACTGCTTATGGGCCCAAGGAGGATAGGTACTTTAATCATAAAAGGATATGGGCTTTGGGCCCCAATCTGATGCGTTGAATGATAAAGTTATCTACATTAACTTATTACGTGACATCACGTTTTCGATTCGGTTCACTGACACACTTCCTTTTTTTCTTCGAGCTTCTTAATGAATGTGGGTGGAGTGATATTTATCTTCGGGAGTTTTATTTGTAGTCTTTCGAATTTTGATCTAAGGCACCGTTAAATAAATACGATTATTGGTTGGCTAATTAACACTTTTGGGATGTTAATTCAGTAGTTCGGTTGCTAGAACAGTCCACGCAGTACTCAGCAAATATTAAGATCTCCATGCTTGGGAAACGTATAAACTCAAGCAGGCGATTGGACCCGTGGGATCCGTGAATGTCATTTCGTATGGAAATTAATAGGCCGTAGTAACAGCAAGGGTAATGAGTACGAGACACATTTGCTGACTGTGTGGATACATACCTACTTATGTTAATTAGATGCCTACCTAGAAAACCTGCCGAATGTGATTTTCATAATTATGTAATTAGGAAAACGCAACAGCAATTTCTATGTGCATCTGGATTAAGGGGCCCTTAATCCAGATGCGCATAGACATAGAATTTTTAGGGTTCCGTACAGAAAGGGTGAAACGGGAACCTATTCTGAGACTTCGCTGTCCGTCCGTCCGTTCTGCTGTCACCAGGCTGTATCTCATGAACCGTGATAGGAAGCCAGTTGAAATTTCTACAGATTATGTAGTTCTGTTGATGCTATAACAACAAATACAAAAACAGAATAAAATGAATATTTAGGGGGGCTCCCATACAAAAAAGTGTATTTTTTTTCTCTTGTTTATAAATAATGGTACGGAACCCTTCGTGCGCGAATCCGACTCGCACTTGGCCGGTTTTTTTTTAATCCTTGCGAAACGAAATAGGACTTACAGGAAAATTTGTTAAAAACTTAAAGTTAGGGGCTATGAATTTCTTAAACGACGATTAAATAACTTGGGCCCTAAATCCAGACGCGTGCATAAAGTGGAGTGTCAGACTTGACTGACTAAAACCCCCCATGTTCCTTCTTAGCCCTTTGTGTTCCAAGGCCGCGGTGTCTCTTTCGAACAACCCGCAGCCAAGGCCTTTATTTAAACTCCAGAAAAAATATATCGCAACTTATAATTTTTATTTCCATGATCCATTTCATGTAATAACATTCTAAGAATTCATATACTGCAGCAATTTCAAGTCTTTAAATACCTAAATCACCTTCGTGAAATAAAACATTACTGCGAAATCGTTTTACCGGGAACCTAGGTCACAGACCGAAATAATATACCTGGCGAATGTCCTGAAATTAAGACCTGAATTTTACCTGGATTCAGTTATGTTCGCCAACATTAAAGTAAATGAAAGGTCGTTTGGTTAAATCGCGAATTTATGGAAGTTTCATGTTCTACCGGAGTGGAACGTAAAAGTGATTATTTGCAGCAATTATGGGAGATGGCGGTTGCAAAAGATAATGTTTTTGGGGAATGAGGCATTTCCTATGTGATTCAGTGAGACGGATAATCTTGGATTTGTCATTTTCACTTCGTCGAATCAGGGCCATTGGGATAGACTGCTTGTATAACAAATATCATCAAAGAAAATGCCATCACCGGAGAATCTGAAAAATTAAATAGGTTGGAACTGAAACGGTTCGAATAAACAAAAAAATGCGATAATAAGGAGTTGCAATAAGTATTATAAGGCAAACATTGATTTGGTACGTTTTAAACAAATCTAATTTTCGAGGTCGTAACTATTCGAGATTTCCGATGCTAACCTTTCTACTACTTCAGAAACGAGAAAAAGATGCTTATAGATCATTTGGATAGCGTCAAGCGGTTTAGAGAAGCGCATTTCGTTATGACATAATCGAATAACGGATATTGACGATTAGGTCATCTGCTGTCATGCTACCATTCCCTTTGTATCCAGAAAAATCAATTGTATTTGAAATGGTTTTCAATTTAAATACCTTCTTATTAGTAAATGAGAATAACGTCACAATCTGTTAGTGTCCGACCAAGGCTGAAGCCGAATTATCGGCCACAACCTTCGGCCGCAGCCAAAACCGAATCCTATCCTACTAATATTGTAAACGCGAAAGTACGGATGGATGGATGGATGAATGGATGTTTGTTAATGTTTCACGTAAATACTACTGAATGGATCTGGATGAAATTTAGCACAGGGATAGATAATAGTCTGGAACAGCACATAGGATACTTTTTATCCCGTTGTGTGAACCCGCGGGACAATTACCGAACAAACGCGGGCGAAGCTGTGAGCATAAGCTAGTGTTTAATAAAATTTAATTGCTTCTTGTCAAAATTAATCGGTCTCAGCTTCGATCGGACACAAAATTGTATTAAACTCTCGGTGTCGGCCGAAGGTTGTTGCTGATTGATAGGCCTCGGCTTCGGTCAGATACTACAATCCGTACCTATAACCAGATTCAGATTTACCCACCATACACTTTTCGACTTTTAGATGTTGGCAAAACTTTAATCCTCGTTTATTTGGGGGTTAAGGTTTCGAACGAGAGTGTTATACCTAGATCAGCACCAATATGCTTTCACATACCAAAATACCTAAATTGAAGTTCCTTCTAATTCAGCGCTAAAACGCAGCGGCATAAATTAAAGACTAGTCACGTTCGTCCAACTGAAACGTTCCGGCTAAGTTAGGCTCCAAAAAGCTTGTAACTTGGCTAAACATGCAGAGTGGCAATTATGCAATTGGCGCAAATTCCCGAATAATCGTGCGACTAGGTTCTGGCTCTCTACGGTGATTGGGGCGTAGTGTTGGTGGTAAATTGGGGAGCTTTGTTAGTATGGGATATTGATTAAAACAATATTAATGTAAGTATCGTAAGCAAGCATTTAATTAGGCCAAAAAACAAGATTGCGTAGGAACCTTGACCTTTGCCTACTTTAATTGATTTCATCCAAACTAATTCAATGCGACAGTAACTCTGTCTGTCTGCGTGTGCATTTTCATACACTTGGTACACATATAGACCTGATTTCGACATTAGGTTACTTTTTATCCCAGTTGTTGGTATTTTCCCATGGTATGGTACAATTTCTAATATAAACAGAGGTGAAACCGCGGCATAAAGCTAGTAAAGTCCTAAGTAACTATAAGTTTACAATAATGCGAAAAAGAAGTTCTCTATCCAATGTTACGACACTAAAATTAGGTAAGGTAATTTTCTGCAACAAATGTGCAGTGTCTGCACGAATGCAAATACCGGTGGGCGGCGATCCTCTAATGATTCCTCTAATGAATTCCGTGTGATCTGCCGCTGAGGCTGCCAACTTGTGGCCGCACGGCTAATTGGACCGGCACTATTTACTGGGAACCATTTGCGAAGTTCTATGCATGAGGTCTTCAAATTCAATAAAACAATTGAATAGTAATCTGAATCAGGGAAAATAATTCAAGTCAAATTCAAAATATTGATTGATTGATTGTTACTTTAAAAAGAAACTAAATTAACAATGAAGATTAAAAATATATTGATTTGATGCCCTAACCAGAAGATTGCAACGAAGGTACAAAAGAAAGTTGCCCTGGACAAATATAAAACTTTCAATATCAAACAAAAAAATATGTTGCAAGAATACACTAAAACTTATCAAATCTTATTTAAAGGAAATATCAAGTTTTTCTTTTCATCTTAAACCAGCAGAAAGTCGCAAACTGAATAAAATAAACGTTGCAGCAACATTTCATACCCCTGTTATTTTTACAAAACAAATCAAGTTTTATCAAAATTCGTTATAGCCTGCAATTCGGACTGGAAAGGCTTTTCAAACAAAGACTGTAAATGTAAGGCGTGTTACACACTATAACAGTTATTGGATTCAGCAGTAGATAGGTATTTATTTGTACAAAAAAGCTGTTCGTAGTCGATTCAGCTTTCATGGCGATAGGCAGGTACTGTTCGGCATCTAGGTAAGTACCTTCGCTGAATTTATTTGAATTGTGGTAGCGGCTTATAACGTTCTCACACTGCTGAAACGGGTCTACCCTTTATAGCAGAACTTTAATGTCATAATATTATTTTGCATAACAGCGGATAGCATAAACTTAATTTTGCAGAAAATCGTTTGGCAGACACTCATATATCATTCGTTCAAAACTCATAATTAAAGAAGATTATTCCAGGTGCGTTATGCCAAATGAATTTCGAAGCATATAGATTCTGCTAGATAGATGGAACCCTGCTGAAACAAAGGTCTCCGCCCCAGGGTAATAATCCTCCACGCGGGTCTAGTGCGGGTTTATGTTTTTTTTAATGGAACAGTTTGGAGACATCTCAATGTAATCATATCTACGGGGCAACAGCCCAGTAGGTATGATTAAATTGAGATGTCTCCTCCCTAAGAATGTTTTCTTAGGGAGGAGAGAGGCCTGAGCCCCAGAAGTGGTAACAGTATAGGTTAATTATCAGCCTACTATTGCGGTCAAGTGTGAGCTGTGACCGAACAAGTCTGTAGAACTCTTTATTTCTATGATAGATAATAACAATAAGCGAATGTCTGCTCTTGGATGCTCTTGGACTACACAAAGAAAATAAAATTATATTTGACGGCTCACAGCGGGTACCGTCTAGATTCTAGATACAAAGCGATAGTACTTAGGTAGGTACAGCTGGATTTCAGTCTGGATTTTTCGCTGTCTGATGTTGATTGTACAAAAGAATTTACTAATTGTTTGCTGATTTTAATTAAAATATAGAGTAGAAACAATCATGTTTAGGTGATTTAAATACTGCTTAAATAAAAAAGGTGTTCCTTTTTACATACATAAAGGATATGTTTCTAAAAAAATAAGGTTGTATAAAGATATTGTAAAATCTGTTTTTTTAACATCTTTTGTAAGGATCATGAATCAAGATATTAGTTTTTCTTTATAGACAACGATAGTTTCTCTTTTTCATGTTTTTACAAAACTAAATTCAGTGAAAAATCACAACAAGCTAACAGAACATTATAAAATAAATGACAGTTTTGTGATTAACTATAACTAATGGGTAATAGGTACCCCGGGTTAAGTTAAATAGATTAATATTTGCGACACGAGGATAGTGCCGCAACTATGATTTAATGCGAATATACGGGGTGAATTTTAAGCAGTCGTCCTGGATTTTCCTCCAAAGGAACAAACATTGTTTTACACCTAAGGGAGTGCAACTTTGATGGACTTGTCCTCTTTTGGTTTTGATGAAATTCTATGTATGATCTGTTACCTTAAAGTTAGAATAAAACTCTTGACACATATCTAATAGAAGCAGTTTTCTATGAAGTCAATGTTTAAAACGACTGGCCTTATGAGGGTAGGACCAAAAGTTCAGAGTCAAATATATTTATTAGTGACACATAAGTAAAGAACATGAACCGACGCTCGCAAAACAAAGCTGTGCTATTTTTACAGATCACGGCTTGCCTAGAGTTATTCATAAAGAAAACTATTTAAGTATTCCGAATACCGCACGAATAAAACTTTAGTCAAAGTAAGTTCTGAACAGTTTTGCTCAAACGATTTCAATTGCAACCCATTGATATACGAGGCACGTAGATGCAAACTTTTGAATTCAGAATACATTCGCGATAAGCTGCACCATTTCATATTTCCCTGGTATTTCTGGATTTCGTGCATCTACGTAGGTAATGTATTTGTACGAGCCAATAATGCTCATACAGCAAATGTACGTTTCTGCACACGTAATTAATAACGCTAAACGTACTTTACTTATTTTATTTTAACTTATATTCAGTCGTCACTAAAACTCAGCCACGAGCGGGTCGATCAATAATAGCATTGCATCAAGTGCGGCTCAGATTACTAAACAAACGTATTAACGTAATTAAACTATTCAACTTAACAGTGGTTTGGTGTGAATTAACTAACTTCCTACAACAACTACCGGGATATCAGTCAACGACGAGAATACCCCAACATCTTTTGGTCCTTCGAGCCGGTCGACGCGACATATCACCTTGTGAATCGTCGTGTCTCCTCATCAGCAGAGTGCTTAGTGTGGTATATCCCAGTTACGTTAGCAAATCGGTGCTATTGGCCTCCCACAAGCGGGTCTCACCAGTAGCATTGAGAAGTTGCACATAACGTAAAGGAGGGTGAGCTACACAGAGCGCTTGAAACTAACGAACCAGCAGAGATCACGTCTACTGCTACAAACTACTACTAAGAAACAATCGGCGGGCATAACGTCCACGGCGAGTACTGCGGCGGAGATTACGTCTACCGCTTCAACTAACTAACTAACCAGCAGAGGTCAAGTCTACTGCTACAATTAAGAAATAATCAGCGGGGATAACGTCCACTGCGATTACATCAACTCCGAAAACTTCGTGAGTACCAACTATCTACACGCCAACCACAAGCAACTACAAGCCATTAACAATGTCGAAAGAAGACTACTCTGAATTTGCGGAACTTATAACAAAACAGCAAAACAGCTACGAGAGAATCAAAACTCTACAAACAAACTATAAGAAGGATACTGTGAGTAGAAAAACCACAGACTACCTAAACAAACGAATCGACGCTTTACAATCCCTATGGGATGAATTTCGATCGAATCATGAAATTTTGAAGAAGTATGAATCTGCACAGAGAGACCATGACTACTTTAAGCAGGACATATTCATTTTAACAAGAAGCATGTTTGACGAAACAATGCAATCTATGAATCAACTACGAAACAAATTGATAAACGAACCTGGGTTTTCGGGCATATCAAAACCGAAAATACTAGAAACTCCTGGAACACCGCAATTTGATACAACTGGAGTACACCAACAAATCATGGATGAAACGGACAAGCACTTATCAACGCTGTTACGTAATCAAATGTGTAACTTCAACGCTTTGAAGCGAGCGGTCTCCAAAATTAATCTGGATGATATGAAAGAGAAGTGGCAACTCCAAGATCAAGTCAACATATTAAGATCTAAATGGGAATCTATCGACAAGATTCATTGGGAACTAAGCTACTTACTGCAAGGGAACGACAAGGACTATGAAGCAAAGTTCGACCATTGGGAGCAAGTCTACGACAACCTAAAGGAAGAGCTAAATAGAAAAATCTTTGAGACATCCCATTATGAAAAAACAACACCGCGTATGGAATTACCAGAGTTCAACGGAACTTTCAAAAATTGGATCTCCTTTAGGGATTTATTCTTTGAGATGATTCACAACAATCCGACGCTTAACAAAACGCAGAAAATGAAGTTCCTAAAATCAAAGTTAAAAGGTGAAGCGAAAAAGTTAATCAAGCACCTTCCTGTGAGTGCGGAGAATTATGACTCGTGCCTAGATATTATTCAGCACCGCTACGACAACAAGCGATTACTTTTCACATCCTACATAGACACACTACTCAATCAAGCATCCATCGAAAAACCAAACTCTACTAACATGAAAAAGCTGTATGACACAACTAAAGAGTGTTTAAATGGCCTAGAAAACATAGACGTCAATATTCCAGTATGGGGTCCACTTATCGTCTATTTACTATCCTCCAAACTGGATGACATCACGTACGCTGACTACATAAAAGTCATGAAACATTCAAGAGAGCTACCAGACTTAGATGAGTTTATGGAGTTCCTGGAATTGCAGTTCATAACTTTAGAAACATCCCGTAACAAAAAGAATGGCGGGAAACAAAACTACTCAACAAATAATCAACATAAAGGTTATAACAACAATAAGTCAACGAACTTTAAAGACACAGAAAAGTGGACAAAAACCTTCCATGCAACGCTGAGGAAATGTCCACTGTGCAAAAACGAACACCCGCTGATGCAGTGTTCTACATTCTTGAACATGGATGTCGCAACGCGAAACCAAACAACAAGTAACCTAAACTTGTGCAAAAATTGTTTGTTTAGTCACGGCGGAAATAAATGCAATTCAACAAAAACATGCCACACGTGTAACTACAAACATCACTCCCTTCTCCATGATGATAATCTGAAAGGGCAACGATCAAAGCCAGCCACATCAACGGTGGCTGAGCGTACATCGAATCACGTTAACGGTGAACAAGAGATACTCTTAACGACTCTTCAACTAAGAGTCAAGAACAAGGAAGGAAATTACGTCATCCTTCGGGCGTTACTTGACCAAGGCTCTCAAGTTAGCTTGGTCACGGAAAATGCTGCTCAACGTTTGAACTTACCTCGAAATAAAATGAACGCTGCGGTCACTGGTGTTGGCACTATAATGGGAAAGAGTAAAGGGATGATAAAATTGGAATGCAAGTCTATACACTCGGATTTTACATTCCTAACAGAAGCGTTAGTGATGAGTAAACTCATCAACAATTTGCCAAACTCAACGATCAACACAGAGGACTGGACGCATCTTCACAACATCAAGTTAGCTGATCCAGACTATAACATCTCTGGACCTATCGATCTACTACTTGGAGCAGATATTTACTCCGACGTGATCTTAGGAGGAATAATTAAGCATAACAATGGTTCGCCAGTAGCGCAACAAACAAAGTTGGGCTGGATATTGTGCGGTGCTACAAAGCAGTTTAACTGTCTAGTAACGCTTACAGAGCTAGACAATATAACAAAATTTTGGGAAATAGAAGACATCCCCTCGGAATCTGAAAATACTGCGGAAAACGAGTACTGTGAAAAATATTACACAGAAACAACACAGCGATTAAGCAACGGGCGTTATGTGGTGAAAATGCCAATGAACGCTAAGTACGAACAAAGCCTGGGTAACTCGAAACCTCAAGCTACAGCACAATTTCTTCATTTAGAAAAGAAAATGGCGAGCCAAGAACACTTCGCTAAACTATACAAAGAATCCATCCGAGAATACATCGATCTAGGTCACATGAAACCAGTGACAGAATCAGAAGGTCGAGTACAAGCCTACCTACCGCATCACGGCGTAGTAAGAGAGGGCTCATCAACAACAAAACTACGAGCTGTTTTTAACGCATCAATGAAAACAGACTCTGGGTACAGCCTAAACGATTTGATGGAAAAAGGGCCAAATCTACAAAAGGACATACTATCCCTAATCATAAAATGGCGGAGTTATAAATATGTTCTAACGGCGGACATTGAGAAAATGTACCGTCAAATCCTTATCCATCAAGATCAACAATGTCTTCAAAAAATAATTTGGAGAGAATCCAAGAGAGAACCACTGAGAGATATGCAGCTGTGTACCCTAACGTACGGGACCAAAGTCGCACCATTCATTGCGATGCGCACTCTCCAGCAGCTGGCCAAAGATGAAGGCAACGCTTTCCCTCTGGCCCAAAAGGCGCTACTTAACGAATTCTATATGGATGACGCCATCACGGGCCATCATACCATAGAATCTACAAAGCTACTCCAAAAAGAGCTAAGCGAACTACTGAAGAAAGGTGGTTTTGTTTTACGTAAATGGTCCACGAACGAACCATCTATTCTCAAAGAACTACAGAAGAAAGAAAAAAGTAACAATAACGAATTTAACTTCAAACAACAAGAGTTCAGCAAAACATTAGGGCTCGCATGGAATGACGCAAGCGACACATTCCATTTTATTAGTGAAGCACCTAGTAACCACAAAAATGCATCATACACAAAACGCAGGCTTTTGTCAGAAATAAGCAAGATCTACGATCCACTCGGTTGGTTGGCTCCAATTACTCTACAAGCAAAACTGCTTTTTCAAAAACTATGGAGTGATGACTGTCAAAACATTGGCTGGGACAAAAATTTGCCGGATTCCATAGAAAAGGAATGGAGACAAATTAAATCCGACCTGCCAAACATAAAATGTATAAGTTTACCAAGATGGATAAAAAACGAAAACAATAGCCCGATCGAATTGCAGGCCTTCTGTGATGCGAGCGAAAAAGCCTACGCATGCGTTATCTACAGCCGAACTGTGTCATCCAGTGGCGCTTATGAAACAACACTACTCGCGGCAAAAACTAAGGTGGCACCAATCAAGAAGAAAACTACGATACCGAGGTTGGAATTATGCGCTGCAGTTTTGCTAGCGAAACTCCTACAAAGGATAACAAAAATCCTTAAAGATTACGATCTAAGGATTACCTGCTGGACCGACTCTAAAGTTGTTCTAGCATGGCTTCAAGGAAGTCAAACTAAATACGAAAAGTATGTAACAAATAGAACCACACAAATATTAAACATCGTGCCTGCGATCAACTGGGGTTACGTGAAGACAAACGAAAACCCTGCCGACTGTGCAACGAGAGGACTCCCACCATCCAAACTGGTCAACTTTTCCCTGTGGTGTGAAGGCCCTAAATGGCTTAAGGAACAAGAAACACAAGCCCTTATCTTTAAAGAAACTTATAGCACAAACGAGGGTTTCCTAACAAACTGTTACACGACTAATAGTACGGAACCCACGTCCATCAAAAATGAATTAATACATTCATTACTTGAGCGACATAGCAACATAGATCGTATTACAAGAATACTTACCTTGGTGATACGTTTCGCTGATGCATTACGAAATAAAAGAAGGTCAACTGAGTGCTCTGAACTGGACTTGCACGAACTAAACAAGACACTATTTATAATTATTAAATCAGTGCAACAGGATTATTTCGAAAATGAGATAAATTCCCTCAACAAAGGTGAAAAACTTGTCAACAGAAGCACAATTTTGAAACTTAATCCATTTTTGGACTCTAGCGGAGTCTTACGTGTTGGAGGACGCCTAAACCACTCAAACTTGCCAGTGGAAACGAAATACCCCATTCTCTTACCAGGAGAGGGAAGACTAACCCAACTTATTGTTGAAAAGGCGCATCAACGAACCTTACATGGTGGAGCAAGATTAACTCTAGCTGACACTAGAAACAATTACTGGATCATCAGCGGCAATCGAACCGTCAAGAAAATACTGCGACAATGCATTCGATGCCGTCGATACACAACAACTCGAAATGAACAGTTGATGGGCAACCTTCCTAAAGAAAGGATCACTCCATCGAGGCCGTTTTCACACACCGGCGTCGACTTTACAGGCCATGTGGACGTAAAGATAAACAAGGGCCGTGGGATAAAAACCTGCAAAGGCTATATAGCCATATTCATATGTATGTGCACAAAAGCAGTGCATATCGAACTTGTTTCGGACCTATCAACGCAAACTTTTATCGCAGCACTAAAAAGAATGTGTGCCCGAAGAGGCACCCCTAAACATATCTACTCGGATAATGGAACTAACTTTGTCGGAGCTGCAAGAGTTTTAAAAGAAGAGTTCCAACTGTTTAAAACAATACAATCTTCAGAGTTCTTTAAGGAGATCAACGACCTTCAAATCGAGTGGCACTTCAACGCCCCATCCTGGCCATCAGCAGGATGCTTATGGGAAGCCGCTGTACGTTCTATGAAAGCACACCTGAAACGGGTGATCGGACAACAAAAGCTTACCTACGAACAATTTGCAACGCTTCTCACATAAATCGAAGCGTGCATGAACAGCCGACCACTGTGTCCATTATCAGAGGATATCGAAGATCTGGAATACCTCACCCCTGGTCACTTTCTAACGGGAGGTCCAACATTAACACTACCACTCAATGAACCTGAAGAAAACAAAACGATAGACACCAGAAACAACTGGAAACTAATTGAGCTCATGCGTAGACACTACTGGGATCGCTGGTCTAAAGAATACCTACATTCACTACAAAACCGAAACAAATGGCAACAAACAAAAGAAAACATACAGAAGGGGCAGCTAGTTCTCGTCAGAGAAAGTAATCTACCACCAAGCAGATGGGCTATGGGACGAGTAGTAGAACTGCACCCAGGGAGCGATAACTTAGTACGAGTAGTCACGCTTAAGACACAAAATGGGGTACTAAAAAGACCCATAACTAAACTAGCCCCGCTACCTATAAAGGATTCATGCGGAAGAGCCCAGTTACAAGAAGAAACTCGAGAAACGGACTACAACGAGCCAAAGAAAGGCACTAATAAAATTCGAAAAGGGGTAAACAGCTTACTTATGATGTTACTAGTAGCATTTACAACGCTATCGTATGGACTGGCAGCACCCCAGCAACATTTTAAAATAACTCGGTTAGCTGAAAACCAACCAGTGTACTTTGACCCCGTCGGAAATATCCAACTTATTCACGATGAATGGAAACTACTGGTTTACTATAACCTGTCAACATTCTGGCAAAGTACGACGAAGGTAGAGGAGTTCGTGAATCATATAGTCCAACTATGCAACACAATGCCTAACGAACCATGTCACTCCACGTCACAACAACTGAAATTCGAAATTAACCAGCTGAACGAGTATAACATATTGTTGCGTTCTCAACATCAACAGCGAAGGCGACGTGGCTACGTCAACGGCGTAGGAAATCTTGCACGAGCCTTATTTGGTGTCCTTGACAGCGATTTTGCCGAAAAATATGCTCAGGACATAGACAAAATTAAAACAAACGAACAATATTTATTACAACTCATAAGAAATCAGACACTGATTATCGAAGCAGAAAACAACGTCATCAAGAAAAATGAAGATTTTGTAAAGAAGCAACTGGAAGCAATTCAACAATTCGTGAACGAAACGAAATATAATTCGGCAGTTTTAAAAAAAACAGATTTCAAATAATGAAAACAATGAATGATGTCAATGCTGGGGCGTTAACGGCTAGTTTACTTATCTCAGTACTGAGAAGAAACCAAGAAATGCTCCTAAGTGCATTGACAGATATCTACAGAGGCCATCTCGATATGAAATTATTCACACCGGAGCAGCTATCTGAACAACTCAATTACATTGCCGGTATCATACCGAAAAGATTAACATTACCCATCAAAAACAGTAATGAGTCGAACATTAAAAATATTTACAAAATTATTTATGTTAAAGCCCGGCTCACCGAACAGTATTTACTCTTCGAATTACATATCCCATTACTAAGCGATGACGAGTATACTTTATATCGCAACATAGCTATACGTAGATGGGAAACGGCTAAACAATGTCAGGTGATTGAGACAAAAACTCAATACATTGGCGTCAACTTCGTAAAGAACACCTACATACAGATGGAAGAGATTGATCTTCAGCAGTGTACCACAATGACGGCGGACAATCATATCTGCCACGCCTCAACAACTATCAGCAACTTGCATGGAGCCACGGCATCCTGCGAAGCTAAAATACTCAATCAAAATGCTAATAACATTACATGTGATTGGGTATCACAACAATGCGCTGACCAATGGATAAAATTACAGAGACCAAACATATGGCTGTATAATTGCATAAACGAGTGCACGACTCGCATAGTCTGCGAAAATCGAATAACAACAACCATTGTAACAAAAGCAGGGCTCCTTGCCCTAGGTCAGGATTGCATACTTCAGCACAAAGACAACACAATTTATTCACATAATGTTTTTAGTAGCAGTACCAATATTGGAATTACCTTGGAGGTACCTACTATTGATTCACCAAATGATATGTGGAATACATTCCAAAACACAAAGATTGTGCTACCGAAACTAAACTTATCTAATGAACACAAATTATTAGATGACCAGATAACCGCTCAAAAGGGAAGAGAGAGCCTACCTAACGAGCTAACTATCCACGACATCGGCAACTACACTATAAGCTCTTTGCTGGTGGGAGGAATCGTCGCTGCTATAATAGTTTGGCGAATAAGAAGATATTTTCAGGCGCGTAAGAAGAACAATACTGCAGCCAACGTTAACAAGACTCAAGAAAGGATAGAAGATATAGAACTAAAGGAGATTCCTGCCTACGCTAAAATACGAAATGAACATTCCGAGAGCTACCGTCCGGCGCAACGAGCAATTGGAACAAGATTTAAATTATGATTAATTATTTAAAAATGATGTATTGCTTTTGTCTTTGTCTTAATAACATTATAACTATGTAACTTTAACTTATAACACAGGTTGGTAATCTGAGTGCGTACATATCTTTCCCTCGGGAGCATGTACGAGCCAATAATGCTCATACAGCAAATGTACGTTTCTGCACACGTAATTAATAACGCTAAACGTACTTTACTTATTTTATTTTAACTTATATTCAGTCGTCACTAAAACTCAGCCACGAGCGGGTCGATCAATAATAGCATTGCATCAAGTGCGGCTCAGATTACTAAACAAACGTATTAACGTAATTAAACTATTCAACTTAACAGTGGTTTGGTGTGAATTAACTAACTTCCTACAACAACTACCGGGATATCAGTCAACGACGAGAATACCCCATCAGTATTTTTCAGGGCTTTGTGGAATAGGTTAATGGTAATGTTTTCCTTGTGTGCTAATTTTCTCAAGGTTTTCAGGTTAAATAGATGACTCTCTTCATCATTTCTCCGAGAAGCAATTTATCCTCTTTTCCCAATAATAATTTTTGTTATTCAAAGGTGGCGTTTAAAAAAGCTTAAATTATTTAAATTGTTTAGCTTTGACTCGCTCTATTTCAAACGTTGTTGTAATATAAACTTTTTATGCGATTTTTTTAAAAATAATTATTATTTTACTCAACAAATTGACAATTTGTACGTTTGCTTCTCCTTCAACCTACGAAGATAAAGCTCGTGAATTGCGCCTCAGCTGCAATGGCAAATTTTGCCCAATTTGTATCAAAATTTAGTATAGAATCTGACTATCCTCAAATTCAAGGGTCCTCTACTATGAACAATTGACGAATATCAAAATATCTTCCGAGTTATCAAAACTATGACCCAGATATAACTAGTTCTATTACTTACATGCATTTTTTATTGGACTCAGATCGCCTATCTAAATTGTCGAGAAAGGTTTTTCATGCCTAGGTATCACACAAAATATTCTGATGTAGGCGTAAGTAGAGTGTGACCTACCCGTATTCGTGTTAGTAGTAAGCAAAACCAACAGTTGGTTTTGCTCAAATTGGTAGCTATTAAGATCGTGAGCTGGTGGCGTAGATGGTGCAGTCTGTTAGTAAAACAGAATAGGGAAAGACGTTTTTTTTGTACAACAAGCTGTGCCACTTCGCAACGCATACATCCTTTCCTGCCTCGCCTCGCGGGTTGCACGCAGCGCTGCTTCGCGTGCACTTAGTAAGAACTAGGAAGGAGGAACCATGGTAGTTTTCAGCGCTACCTCTGGGACTATGCTTTAGTAAGCAGTTGTTAACATTAATTATTATTAGCTGTTCCGCACACAACATTAGGCGTGTCACCGTGTCAGCGTGTGTCGTGTAAGAATTAAGGCTGTGGTCACAGTGCAAGCAATGTAGAAATAATAAATAAAAACAATCGTTAAAGAAAAATGGAAAAACCACTTCAATGCACAGAAAGAAGGACGTACATTGTTTTTATTAAATTTTGATCAAAAACTAAAAAGCTGCTTTCCAAGATTCTTCAGATTTCTGATCAATTGTGTAGTGAAATTTGTCTAGATTCTATGGTAACGCAAGTGAGTTTGTTTTTTCTAATGCATTGTTTATCAACTAAAGTTTCACTGTGTGCGTAGTCGCAGCGGAAAAATGTCGAATTTCTTAATTTCAGTTAAGCAGATATTTAGTGTATGACCTCGTGTAATTGTGTATCGTAAGTACAAATTTGTGTATCCAGCCATTGGGGAGCTATTCAACAAAAACTGTTTCCGCTGGAACTACGTCATCCTAGCGGCACTTTTTTTATCCTATGCACGTACATGAAAAAAAATACATTCAATAATTAGTGTGTAAGGAGAGGTAAATGTGTATGCTTGAATGAAATTTGTGTGTCATAAAACTGCGAAGATAATCAAGTTTCCGCTGCGCTGACGTTTGGCTATTTGATGAAAATCATATAAAACAGCTTAGTGCAGAGTTGAATTTTTTTACGCACCTTGCTTTGAATTTGTGTGTAATGTTTGTGAAAACAGAATTTGAAAAAAACATACCGTTCAGAAGATGTACACGTAAAAGTAAAATAAGGTTATTAGGTCCAATTACTTAAAATAGGAACTCTAGAGCCTAACTTATTACGTTTACTTGTATCTTGTAAGGGTCTACACTGCCTTGCCAAGTTTCATTTATGTGGTCTTAGTAATTAATGAGCAATGGCATAATTTACTACGACTGGACCACTATATTGTATGACATCGGATTGCAGGACTTTTTATAGATAAAGCAGACTAAACTTATTCCGATAGTTAGTGTATTAATGCAACTATTCACATGTAAAATTTCAGGTCATTTCACTAAATAATTAAAGAGATGGAATAAAAATACCAGAACAACCGCAATTCATGAAAAAACCGACCAAGTTTGAATGGCTACAAAAAAGCGGCCGTGCAGTATATAGAGCTAACGTTCTAAAATTTCCAGTATAGTATCGTTATTGTGTGTAATAGTTTTGTACAGGTGCGTGCACAATTGTTTAGCAGAAAATAAAACAACTTTATTAAATTTATTCCTACTCTTAAAAATAATTATTGGTTAATGACTAATAAAAATGAAAAAAGCCACATTATTAACAAAGTAGGTAATAATAACATTGATAAAGAATCAGTTTTTTACTAAACATAAATAACTAATATATTGCCTACTGTAAAATCCTACATGTTTAAGTAAATCCTAGGTTTTTTGTACTAGCACCTAACTTTTCGGGAGTTAGTCTTCTCGTTCGAGCTTTCACGCACACAGAAACAATGTGCATGTGCACTACACACACGACTAAAACCAACCCACCATCGTAGTGAGTTAGAATAACCTTCTTTAGATTATTCACTAATAAACCGATCAGTTTTTAAATTCAACATCTGAAATAACTACTGGTGTTAATGATTTTTTATAATTATTATTAGTATTTCATTTAAACAAATTATACCGAGTATCATCAAAATATTTGTACGCTGGAAGCAGCAGAATATTAAGGAAGGACCTAATAATTACCAAGTGTAACAATTTTTTGTATTATTGTGATACAGAAGCTATTCTTATTAAAGTGAAACTTCTTATGCGACTTCCTCCAAAAAGTTTAACGCTACCATGGAGGGGAAATATTTTAAACTTAAACTCACTGGCAGTATTACAAGATTTGTGACTACGTACTACGTAGTTCTACTAGGTACGCAAGATGACGTGCAAACAGTCATGCATTCAACTCTTCGGTGTGACCAGTTCTCGCTCAATTTCCTCGATAAACTTATGTAATAATTATGTAATAAAAATAATACAACAATAAAACAGCAAAATATTATTTAGAAGCTCAATAAAATAACGAGAGTTAATGCGTGGCGCTCGCACGCATGCGTTCGAGTATTACGAAGTTTCACTTCTTCCGCGCGGAGGGACTCCACGCACTGAATTTTTTGTAATATTTTTTTAAGTTTGAGAAAGAAACAAGAGACCCTCTATTTTTATTACGATAATTATTTGTTACTTGTTTAAGAATTGTGTGCCCACCTGTACCAATCCAATAATGGTACAACACTGGAAATTTTAGAACGTTAGCTCTATATACTGCACGGCCGCTTTTTTGTAGCCATTCAAACTTGGTCGGTTTTTTCATGAATTGCGGTTGTTCTGGTATTTTTATTCCATCTCTTTAATTATTTAGTGAAATGACCTGAAATTTTACATGTGAATAGTTGCATTAATACACTAACTATCGGAATAAGTTTAGTCTGCTTTATCTATAAAAAGTCCTGCAATCCGATGTCATACAATATAGTGGTCCAGTCGTAGTAAATTATGCCATTGCTCATTAATTACTAAGACCACATAAATGAAACTTGGCAAGGCAGTGTAGACCCTTACAAGATACAAGTAAACGTAATAAGTTAGGCTCTAGAGTTCCTATTTTAAGTAATTGGACCTAATAACCTTATTTTACTTTTACGTGTACATCTTCTGAACGGTATGTTTTTTTCAAATTCTGTTTTCACAAACATTACACACAAATTCAAAGCAAGGTGCGTAAAAAAATTCAACTCTGCACTAAGCTGTTTTATATGATTTTCATCAAATAGCCAAACGTCAGCGCAGCGGAAACTTGATTATCTTCGCAGTTTTATGACACACAAATTTCATTCAAGCATACACATTTACCTCTCCTTACACACTAATTATTGAATGTATTTTTTTTCATGTACGTGCATAGGATAAAAAAAGTGCCGCTAGGATGACGTAGTTCCAGCGGAAACAGTTTTTGTTGAATAGCTCCCCAATGGCTGAATACACAAATTTGTACTTACCATACACAATTACACGAGGTCATACACTAAATATCTGCTTAACTGAAATTAAGAAATTCGACATTTTTCCGCTGCGACTACGCACACAGTTTCACTTTCATCTAGTGGAAACTGCTACTTTAGGCGAAATTTGACAAAAATACCGACAGAACGTTGTGGAAACCATCCTCGCTATCAATCACACCCCATCCTGTCCAGAACGAGCTTATTACTATTCATGAGGCACAGCGACGGGGGTTTTAATTAATTATAAGATTACTGTCACTGCTCAGACTGCTGATAACGAAACGCCAGCGTGATGATACTAAGCTCAGGTAAAATTACACCGTGTCAAAATATAGTGGGGGCTTGCCACGGATTTCATGAACGCATAATCTAGCGTTTGTTCATAATACGGAGGATTTTTGCGTTTACAGTCAGATGATTTCGTTGACTTTAACGATATTGCCAACCCAACCTACTTCTTGAAGGTCTTGGTTTCTTTGGCCTAGCCTTGGCCTCCAATTCAAAGCTTTGCTACATCGGGCTACTCTGTGTCTGGGTAGATATTCTGCTCCAGTCCACTTGCAGTGCATCATCAACACTGGGCTTTCGGTACCAGTATTTTACATCTATCTACTCTTCATAATCCAGTTACTGATTAACGAAGAATAAAAATAAACAAACAACACATAAAGGAAGAAGTACAATGCTTGCAACACCTTCTTAAATTCTTAACACGTTTCCCCATTTCGTTGAGCGAACAACACCACGAAAAACAGTTGTTTCCCAAATTCAATTATCAAAACTTCCAGCGGTTTCGAATTACAGAGAATAATTTAACTAACACGACTGTTAAATTATCAAAACACAATTAACATAAGTTAATTAGCACCCCGTAAGGACAAAACTTGGCTTGAAATTAAAACTCGGGATCGCGCAATCGTGAGGGAGGAGGTATATTTTTTTTGTTAATAATGTATAGCGCGATCTAGCGGCGGCTTCGGCGTGGCGATTGTCGTGACTCCGTGAGTTACCTGTTATGTTAGTTTGATTTTGTGCAAGCTATGAACAAACCGCTGGATAAATTATCATTTTTGATAATCGTCATCATCAGCATTAGCATAAAGAACTAGACTTCCGGAACAGTCCAGACATGTACATAAGTAACAAATGGAAAGAAGCTGCAGCATGTTCCGATCTGCAAAAAAAAACAAAGTCATAATTGTATAATATAAATAAGGCGGAGAATATTTTTAAATGTAAAAACTACACAAGACAACTTCGCTCAAAACGGCCGCTTCATGGTTTCGCCACTTCCACTTCTTATCATATTTTAGCTGGAAAGAACTGCCGGAACAAACTAAGCAGCAACGTTTGTCTATCAAAGACATCATTACACGATCATGTTTTTAAGATTTGATGACATAAAAATTAGGCTTTGTAAAATGTGTAAAGAATGAGATACTGCATAAAGCTATAATTATCAACCTAATCCTCTTCGTTGTTAAACAATAATTCGCTACATCTAATATCTTGGACAGAGTCCAGTCGAGATGCGATGCCGACTAGGTGGCCACTCTAAAATGTAATTAAACTATTTAATTAAATCCCACACGGACATCCTTTTATTTTACAGCACGGCACTCCAAGTTAAATGATTCGAAACAAAAATACGTTTTTATACGATTTCATGGTCTTTCACGTTTTAATTATTTTAAAGGGTTGATTAAAAACGGAATGTATTCAGGGTTTCATGCTGTGTGGTCGCTGGTGAAATGGACTGTGGTCTTTAGATTTATTTGGTCGCCGTCCATTTTATGTGTTTCGGTCGCAAGCTTTTTACTTTGTGTTTAGCGAATATCACCCACTCCGCTACTGAATGTCGAAGTTTGAAATGTCGACGTATGTTAGTTCTAAAGTACAGGATCTCGATGTACGCCAGTTCGAAAGTTCACTGAAGTGAAGTATGCAAGGCCGACGTATCGTTAGTTAGAAAGCATAATTGTTAAAGAGCGAGCGAAGCGAGCTCTGGACTTGGGGCACCCCGACTCGGTGATAGGTTACTGTAAACCCTGCAGACAGAAATAGGGGCCCCGCGTAGCGGGGCTACGTCGACTATGCTTTTAGGGTTTCTAACTAACGATACTTCGGCCTAGCATACTTCGCTCCAGTGAACTTTCGAACTGGCGTACATCGAGATCCTGTACTTTAGAACTAACATACGTCGACATTTCAAACTTCGACATTCAGTAGTGGAGTCGAAAAACACCATTGAAACTGAAGGCTCATGTGAGCTTATATCACAATTGAAACTGAAGGCTCATGTGAGCTTTATTCAAGAGCTCTTCTTAAACGCAGTTTAGATGATAAGCTATGATGATCGCGTTCATTGTCAATAGTATCCGATATACTATAGACACTGAACGCGATCTCTTAATAAAACAATAATAAATACTTAACATGACATCACATATTTAATCCCAAAAGGTTTATAAAGGTTATTGGCACACCCATATTTCGCCAGTTATGTTAAAGTTTCATATAATAGAGGGCGAGCCTATTGCCATCAACCGGGAACAAATCCAGACTCCTGGGCTATTACTGAGAAATTCCTGATGGAAAAACCCAAAATCAAAAATCGAAATCAATTTTATTTGTTTAACATAGGTAGTGAATACAGTTCATATTAAAGATCATAGGTCGCTATGTTATGCCAAGAGGCGTACAAAAATATTAATCATGCGAGAGGTAAATACAAATTATTTGGTAGATATGTCAAAATTGATAGAATGATGATAAATAAATAAAAACAATAATGATAAAATGTCACAATATGAAGTAATTTCTACAGTCAATGTTCAAATAATTAATCATAAATTACCATTAGTCTCAATATCAATTAGAAATTGTCTATTGTGTGTATTCTCCAGTCAATTAATACATAAGTCTACATTAATTTATCATTCAAAAATTAATCAATCGTATAATAACATTTTTCAATTAATAACAGTTTATTTTTTTTTTAATTGTGTGACATTCAAATTGTTTATTACATCTGGTAATTTATTGTAAATACGCGGTGCAGTAAAATACGCGGTCCTACCCCTACCTGGGAATCGAACCCAGGTCCTCATGCTCAGCAGTGGCGCTTGCAGCCACTAGACCAACGACGCAGTCTCAGTACATAATAAAATTCGTAGGAAAATTATAAGCCGCTACTTATTTATTCAGAAGGTTTACACTCTGGAGTCAGTAATGGCACCTTGGGGCGGTCCATAAGCCTATACATAACCTACGCACCTGTGCTAAAATATTTAAACCTCTTTCACCGTCAAGCCCTTTTTATTTTTAAGTATAAGTACGAAGGGTAGTGCTTATTATAATAATCTGTCTATAAATAGATTCGCCTTAGACCGCTATAAAATACTTGAATAATAAACTTGGTGTATTCTTCATAAATTGACTTTATTACGCATCTACCACTTTTACGAGCGCTCTGCGCTTGTAAAATTGTTAAACCTGCTTGTGTGGATTCGGCTATTGTGCCAGGATGAAAATATTATCAATTTATTTATTTATTTATTTATTTATTTAATTTGGCTCTTCAACAATGAGTACACTATACATATTAGAAAAACACATTACCAACTTAAATCTAGGTGCCCCATCACTTAAAGAAGAGCACTACATGCACTATGATATGCGCCTACAGCTATCTGCTACTAAGATAACAACAAAAAAAAGAGGAAAGAAAGAATGAATAAAAATAAAAATAAACGAACAGAAGCATACCTATAGAATCAAACTTAATTACTCAACTACTAATCAACATAAAATCACGCCTGTAATTCCCGAAGGGTTAGGCAGAGATGTTGCGATAGTTCACCCCAGTAGGTAATAGAGGGTAAGCCTATTGCCGGCCATGTCCGTCATATGCGACGTGGCAATGCCCCGAGTTCGGCCAGGACGCGCCCGGCGTCAGGTGTACTGGTGGTCGCGAGAGCTGAAGTCTCTGCGCGAGGCGTGCGTCGCCGCGCGGCACCTGTACGCCAGGCATCGCAGGCTCCGCATCCGCCCTACGGATGCGACAGCCATTGAGGCGGAGCTGTACGAGGGATACAGAGCAGCGAAGACCGCCCTCCAAGAGGCTGTCCAGCGGGCCAGGGACCTGGGCTGCGAGGAGATGCTGGAGACTCTCGACAGAGATCCGTGGGGGCGCCCTTACAAGATGGTGCGGGACAAACTCCGCTCCTGGGCCCCCCCGCTGACGCAGAGTCTCCGCCCTCAGCTCGTGGAGGACGTGGTGAGCGCTCTGTTCCCTCTGCGAGGGGAACATCCTCCCCCGCCTATGGCTCCGCCGCTTGCGGTGCCAGAAGTGGACCACAACGAGGACGATGACGACCTTCCCGAAGTGACCGGGGTAGACCTGAGAGTGGCGGTAGGCAGGCTTAAAGCCAAAAATACCGCCCCGGGATCCGATGGCTTGCCTGGCAAAGCCTGGGTCCTGGCCTCGGAGGCTCTCGGGCCCCGACTGGAAGGGCTCTTAAGCGCATGCTTGGAGAGAGGCCAGTTCCCGCTTCGTTGGAAGACGGGGAAGCTGGTCCTCATCCGGAAGCCGGGGCGCCCTGGGGATTCTCCGTCCGCATACCGGCCCATTGTGTTGCTCGACGAGGTGGGCAAGCTCTTTGAAAGAGTCATTGCGAACCGCCTCGCCGGGCACCTTGTGGGGATGGGGCCGGACCTTGCGGAACACCAATTTGGTTTCCGCAGGGGGCGCTCGACGGTGGACGCCATCATGCGCGTGAGGGCTCTCACGACGGGGGATGCAGTGTCTCGGGGTGGGGTCGTCTTGGCGGTGTCTCTTGACATCGCCAACGCCTTCAACACCATGCCCTGGAGCTGCATAAGGGAGGCACTTCGGTATCATCGGGTGCCGACCTACCTTCGTCTTGTGGTCGGGGACTACCTGACGGATAGGGCCGTCATCTACCCCGGTCGCACGGGAGAATGGAATCGGCGAGAGGTGTCGTGCGGTGTTCCACAGGGATCGGTTCTGGGGCCGCCCTTGTGGAACATCGGCTACGACTGGGTGCTGCGCGCTGACCTCCCTAGCGGTGTCAGCGTAGTTTGCTACGCTGACGACACGCTGGTGCTGGCACAGGGGAGGTCGCACGAGGCGGCGGCCGAATTAATGACTCGTGGAGAGAATCCGGCAACTGGGTCTCGAGGTGGCATTGCACAAGTCCGAGGCCATGTGCTTTCATGGGCCTCGGAATGCGCCACCGTCGGGATCCATACTGACGGTAGGAGGGGTTGTCGCTCAGCGGACAGACCTCCGGCGTGATCTCATGGCGACATGGAGACAGCGACTGTCGCAACCACGTGCAGGGCACGCCACAATAGTGGCGATAAGTCCCCTCTTTGAGGAGTGGCTAGAGAGGCGCCACGGCGCCCTCACCTTTCGCCTGACGCAGGTCCTCACCGGACACGGTTGTTTCGGGAGGTTCCTGCACCGAATCGGGCGGGAGGAAACGCCCGGGTGTTACCACTGCGAGGATCGGCCGGAGGACACGGTGGAGCACACCGTGGAGCTCTGCCCCGCTTGGGCTGAGCACCGCCGTGTCCTCGTAGCGGCGATTGGCGGCGGCGACCTCTCGCGTCCGGCCCTGGTTCAATCCATGGTCCGGAGCGAGAGGGAATGGGATGCCGTCGCCTCCTTCTGCGAAGCAGTCATGCTAGCGAAGGAGGTGGCGGAACGTGAGAGGGAGAGAACCTCACGTCCCAGCCGCCGCGGGAGACGGCCCGGGCGTCGGGGGGCAACCAGTGGCCCCTGGCCACCGTAGGCGCGAGCCTGTGGACGGTGAGTAATGGGCTAGCTCACCGTCCGTCCGTCTCATGACGACAGGCCGTGTCGACGGCGCGTACGTGTTCCACGCGCGCCTCAAGGAGATGTCAGCAAACCGGAAGGGGTCCGAAAGGGCCGATGCCTGCCAGGGCTGCGGGTTGTTCGAAAGAGATACCGCGGCCCTGGAACACAAAGGGTGAAGAAGGAACAACATGGGTGGGTTTTAGTCAGTACAAGTCTGACACTCCCTCCCGCTCCGCCCAGAGCGGGAGAAGTCATTTGATGATTTCCCATCCGCAAAAAAAAAAAAAAAAACACTATTGCCGGTAAAAAAATTAAACCCTTGAAATTGTTAACAAAGTCAATCCAAATAGGTAAGTAATATCTTTATAATAATTTGGCACGGACGGAGGTCGCGGGCAACACTAGCTAACTAGAGTTATAAGAATATTTAAAAACTAACAAGAATTTAAAAAATACATAGAATTAACATCTTATGATGCCGTGATAATACCAACCCACACTGGGCCCGCGTGGTGGATTACAGCCCACTCCCTCTAATAGAGAAGACGCCTGTGTCCCAGCAGTGGGAACATTATAGGCTGATTATGATGATGACACGTGCCACTTGCACTCGTCACTACACGTGTTGGCAAGCCAGCGTTTCCGAGAAGATAATAGATTTCAGAAAAACCTTTCTTACAGTCGCAGCACCAATATTGTTATTTCTTCCTAATATCCTGTGCTTCATAATAACCACTTTCTTGCAGCTTTCTTCTACGAATTCAATTTCCTTCATCCTTAAAAAATCTTTAGTATTGTGAGTCGTTTCTCGGAGTTTTCTTAATGCATTACGAAACATTGATGGAATATGAACGTCGCTATGTTTTGTTATTTTTAGCTTGCTGCCAAGGAAATTAAATTAAAAAAGTAAATGTAATCTGTATTTACTTAGTTCTAAAATTGATTTGATTTGATTTGATTTGATTTGATAAGTTTCTCTTATTTCGTTGAAAAATTTGGGATGTTGGATGTTGAAAAGTGTAGTGAAAAAGTATACATTATTGCTTCCTATAGAATAAATCAGCTGTGTGTCGAATTTAAAGGGTAGGTAGGGCAGGTAGGGTAGGTAGGGTAGGTAGGGTAGGCAGGGTAGGCAGGGTAGGCATGGTAGGCAGGGTAGGCAGGGTAGGCAGGGTAGGCAGGGTAGGCAGGGTAGGCAGGGTAGGTAGGGTATGAAGTATGTATGAGGGTAGGGTAGGGTAGGGTATGGTAGGTAGGTAAAAAGTGCATTGCAACGCATGCATGCATGGACAGCTAGTATTATATGTAACATCACGCCTGTAATTCCCAAGGGTGAGGCAGAGGTGTACCTAATAAAACACCTATATTTACCAAATATGCTTGAGCCCCATTTAATAGGGGGCGAGTCTTTGCCATCCAGACTCCGCGGCTGCTAATGAGAAATTCTTGATGGGAATACCCAATAGCAGTTTGCCCGGCCGGGAACGGAACGGGACGAGAATCGAACCCAGGCCCTCGAGCTGAGCTCACTAGAGCAACGAAGCAGCGAGGCAATGTTTCTATTATAGCTACGCATTAATCCTATTCCCTGCTCATAATACAGTATTCTTAAAGCCTTTATCCGGAAAAGCTTAATCTATTATGCACTCATTCTTATTCTTTATTGCACACCAAATTGAAATAGTTATTTTCACTTCAGTAGCTCAAACATGTAGGTTTTGCTGCCTGAAATCAGTGAGCAAAATGCGATTTTGCTCACTGAGTGAGACAAAGTAACTTTTTAATTATTTTTTTCAGAAAGCTCCGATTATCTTATTCAGCCTTGGGTTTATCATACAAGTCGAAACATTCACACTCTATCTCTTTCCCGCCCATTAGAAAGAGAGAGTGACAAAGACCAGCCCTTTCGAAGTTCCGTTTTTGAATTCGAACACGTTCGGAATTTTGTACTAACTAAAGAGATTTTGCAAAAATGTCTTTTAATGTAATTTATTGAATTTTTAACTAATTGTTGTATTTGAACGAAAATAAGTATTTACTGCATATAAAACTGATATTTAACCTGTAAATATTTATTTCTAGTTTCAATAATGTTACGTAATATATTTTGAATAATAAAATATCATGGGTGCTATTTCCGAACACGCCTTAATTTAATAAAAGAGCGGGAAAAAAAATTGCTGGCGTATATAGTTGAATAAGTTAAAAATATTAAAATACTCGTAAAATATGAGTGAAACTAGCGACGAGAACAGTATTGTAACACCGGAAGAGTTAAAACAACAAGACAGTTATTAATGCAGAATTAAGTTTCCTACCTGAGAAGCCTCGCAAGAAATATCTGAAAGCATACCATGTCTTCAACGAGACTTACAAAGGGCGCAAGCAGTTTTTCGGAGACGGTGTTGCTATCTTATTTTTTAGATTTATCACAGACGAGGTGATCATCTATAATGTTAATTATTTTGATTCACAATAAATAGTTATTTCAATCAATCCCTGTTTATTAATAAAACTTTGCTCTCGTGTAACACACATAACTTTTCACTTCAGCAACGAGAACACTTTAGGAGATAAAATAATAAACAGGGATTGATTGAAATAACTATTTATTGTGAATCAAAATAATTAACATTATAGATGATCACCTCGTCTGTGATAAATCTAAAAAATAAGATAGCAACACCGTCTCCGAAAAACTGCTTGCGCCCTTTGTAAGTCTCGTTGAAGACATGGTATGCTTTCAGATATTTCTTGCGAGACTTCTCAGGTAGGAAACTTAATTCTGCATTAATAACTGTCTTGTTGTTTTAACTCTTCCGGTGTTACAATACTGTTCTCGTCGCTAGTTTCACTCATATTTTACGATTATTTTAATATTTTTAACTTATTCAACCCTTTACGCCAGCCACGAATTTTTTTCCCGCTCTTTCATTTAAATTAAGGCGTGTTCGGAAATAGCACCCATGATATTTTATTATTCAAAATATATTACGTAACATTATTGAAACTAGAAATAAATATTTACAGGTTAAATATCAGTTTTATTTGCAGTAAATACTTATTTTCGTTTAAATACAACAATAAGTTAAAAATTCAATAAATTACATTAAAAGACATTTTTTCAAAATCTCTTTAGTTAGTACGAAATTCCGAACGTGTTCGAATTCAAAAACGGAACTTCGAAAGGGCTGGTCTTTGTCTCTCTCTCTTTCTAATGGGCGGGAAAGAGATAGAGTGTGAATGTTTCGAATTGTATGATTATCCCAAGGCTGAATAAGAAATTCGGGGCTTTCTGAAAAAAATAATTAAAAAGTTACTTTGTCTCACTCAGTGAGCAAAATCGCATTTTGCTCACTGATTTCAGGCAGCAAAACCTACATGTGTGAGCTACTGAAGTGAAAAATATATTACGTAACATTATTGAAACTAGAAATAAATATTTATTAGGTTAAAGGTTAAAGGTTTTATTAGGTTAAATATCAATTTTATTTGCAGTAAATACATTTTTTCGTTTAAATACAACAATAAGTTAAAAATTCAATAAATTACATTAAAAGATATTTTTGCAAAATCTCTTTAGTTAGTACGAAATTCCAAACGTGTTCGAATTCAAAAACGGAACTTCGAAAGGGCTGGTCTTTGTCTCTCTCTCTTTCTAATGGGCGGGAAAGAGATAGAGTGTGAATGTTTCGAATTGTATGATTAACCCAAGGCTGAATAAGAAATTCGGGGCTTTCTGAAAAATATAATTAAAAAGTTACTTTGTCTCACTCAGTGAGCAAAATCGCATTTTGCTCACTGATTTCAGGCAGAAAAACCTACATGTTTGAGCTACTGAAGTGAAAAGAAATATACATACAGATTACAATATAAAAAACTTATGTACAACGGCGAGCTTAACCCAGAATTGAGTTTTCTTACAGCAAACCATTATTCGAATGCGAGATTTGCAAAAGAGGATAAACTTAAGAGCATGTGCAAAAACAGTACATTCAAAATATACATACGTTATACATACAATACATATATAAATAAACACATACACCGTGTAAATCACCTCATCACGAAGCCGTCAACCAAGGCAGTGAGAACCAGTGACAGGGAGAACCAGTGCCTCTCGGCTTCGTTAAGAGGTGTTTTACACCCTTTATAAAATACTACATACATACTATGAATGCACAATATGAATATTAACTACCAAATAAAAATGCGCTGGTAGAGAAAACAAAACTGTAAGTGTAGTGTCAATCAAAAATCATAAACAAATAGGTATTAAAAACATAGACAAAAGGTATCAAAAGGGAAAAAAAATATAAAAGCCTAGTGCAGACTTGCTCAATAAATGTTAAACTATTTTCCGTTTTAGCCTAAAATGATAGAAACTTGTGAATGTGGGTGCACTGCTATACAACCCGTTCTACCATCGAGAAGAAACAGGACTGCCGTTACATTATGCATGCAATAACACCAGATAAATTGCAGAACAGCCGCATATCAAATGCAATCAAACTGAACGTAGATATGTTGCTATCATCCCAGGCTACGTCTATAACGACCGGACGTAGATGTCGTAGGATAATTTGTACAATCGATTTAAAATAAATATATACATTTGACATTTTACCTCAATGGTCTAGTGGTCGCTAGCGCTACTGTTGAGCATGAGGTCCTGTGTTAGATTATCAGGTCGGGCATAGCATTATTGGTTTTTTTTTTATTGGAAATTTCTCAGTAGTAACCCGAATTTGGGTGTTTTTAAGCATGCTCCCTATTACGTGTGATTTACTCTGCCTAACCTTGCAGGATACTAGAAGCGTGATGCTGTACTAGGAATTTCGCAAAAAAAAATATAAAGCAATTATACTGCGACATAGATCAGTTCCTATCTCTGTAGAAGTGTAGACTCCGTCTGTGGGAAGGCAATCAGAGCGATATAGCGGCGATGCGTCATATTGATACTTGAACATACTCGTACGGCAGCGAATACTTGTTGCTTGTCTTCAATAAATAAACGGACAGGAAATTGAATGCTGGGAATACGGAGGCATATCTTTACTGTTTTCATTTTGTCTACTGGAAACTTATAGAATGAGTGACTATAGTCTGCATTTCAAAAGATTTCAACACACCAAATGCGCTTTCAATATTTTTTTATCTTGCCTCTCGCTTTTAAATTCTACTTATTCTACATTATTATTAATGCAAAACTATGAATGCCTGAATGTTTTTTTTTTTTTTTAAAAAATTTGGTACAACCAAACGGCTGAACAAATTTGGATGGGCAAACGGCTAGATCATAAACCTGGTAAGGACTATGATTTAGTATCACCGGTACTAAATATAATTTTAGAGAAACACGCGGGCGAAGTAGTTACCAAAAACTACAATCCCATAAAAGATCTGCCGTCAAATTCCCCGTACCAATCTATTTAGACAAATACGTAAAACATTAACTTCTTCGCCCGGGGGACACATAAAACAAATGATTTGATTCTATTTTCTATTAGTAGCGAAATCTTACTATATATCGCAGTCGTCTGCTGTTGCCATTTGTCTGGCACGTGCAAGCACTGAAACGATGAAAATAGTACGTTTTGCGACGAAAGGAATCTTGCTAGTAAATAAAAGAACAATAATTGTGTCCACATGATAGTTATTTAACTATTAAATAATCCATACTAATATTATAAATGCGAAAGTAACTCTGTTTGTTTGTTACCTTTTCACATTCACTAAACGGCTGACGATATCGTAATGAAATTTAGCAAGAAGATAGATTATATTCTGAGGAGAGACATAGGCTATGTTTTTTTCACATATCCATTTCAAAATTTCTACGCGAACGAAGTCGCGGGCAACAGCTAGTAACTAATATAAGTAACTAGCTGTCCCGCGCAACTTCGTCTGCGTCACATTTTCCGCGCTTTCGCAACATTTTTCATTGCTGCTCCGCTCCTATTGGTCGTAGCGTAATGATATAATTATAGCCTATGTCCTTCGGTACTCCCTTTCTTCTCCTAAAATTGTTTGTCCGAAAATCATTATCACTAACACGTTTGCTATAAACTACAGTAACCATAATGTTCAAAATCCCGAAATTTTGTTTAACATAATTATCTTTAGTTCTAAAAGTATTCTGTCATAATATCGAGTACTATAATAATTGAATCTCCTAATTTTACAAGACCTAAAGTCATATGTCCTACGGATTGTGTTAAGTAATGTGTATTATTCCGAATGTTCATTTATATTTTTTTTTTGTTCTGAAACATTTGCTCAAAATTAGGTTTTAGTGACAGAAATGAATCGCTGTAAATATCCGACTCCACGCAGTCTTGTCTGCTCTACCCCTAGAGTGTAATTTAAAATCGCGTAGGCGCGCAAGCCGAAGCTGTGATGGGAGCGTTAAACCCATCTGCGACGATAAACTTGCGTGGGACCGCCGGAGCCTCGCAGCGCCGGAGCCGTGACAGAAAACATGCCTGCCGCATGTAGTATGCTTGCTTGCATGCTGCATGCTTGCTTGCATGCCGCATGTTTGCTTGCATGCTGCATGCTTACAAAAAACCACATGTTTGAAGAATATTATTATTATAAATAAACAATATGTTATTTGAATTGAGGACATAACTTTCATTGAAAACGGTTTTATATGTTTTGTATATTATCGATTGTAGTATTTATGACAAACGGATTTAGGACAGATTATATTTAGGGATTTCAATTTTATAGAATGTTATGTGATATTGAGTGCGGGTAAGTTATCATTCGGACAAATGAAGATTAGAACAAAAACTGTTATGGCACTTTAAATTATGGGTAAAAAAGTTAGGTGACCCCATAGAGAACCATGCCCTTCCCCAGGTTGAAATCTATCTTCTTGCTAAATTTAATTAAGATCCGATCAGCCGTTTAGTCGTAAAAAGGTAACAAACATACAAACAAACAGAGTGACTTTCGCATTTATAATATTAGTATGGATATGGATTCTCTTTTCTCAAATATTCCCTTTCGTGTAGCTACTGAAAACTGAAATAAATCCTGTGTACAGTGCTGGAGGGGAGTGATGCCCTCGTTTGTCTCGCACGAGGCGGACGTGACTCAGAGAGGATCCTTTACGTAAGGAAGTCTTACATTACATTAGTGTTCTGGGTGGAGAACGGTGTTACGGGGGTATCGTTAATTTTTGTTCGGTAAATCATAGATAGAACAACAACAACCAAACCACCTGTTTTCCTCCGTAGGAAAATGGTTGGTTGGTTGTTACATGTAATGTCTGTGTGTCAAGGTCATTTTAGAGCTGTAGTATTACGTTAGCGATTTAATTGATATACAACTACAGAATTGTCAATTTATTCTTTGTAATAAAACAAGCTAAACAATTATAGAGAGCAGCGGTGGCCTAGTGGTGGCAACCCCGACTTACGAGCTGTGGGTTTGAAGCCAGGCAGGCGCATTACTTTGTGTAATTTATTTCATCACCGCTGCCCTCAAAAACGGTGAAGGAAAACATCGTGAGGAAACCGGCATGTCCTAGAACTAAAAATTCGAAGACATGTGACATCTACCACTGGGCCCGCGTGGTGGATTACGGCCCACTCCCTCTCTCTGGTGTGACCCAGGCTTCCTATCCGATCATTATCCGACATTATAGGCTGATGATGTGAATTGTTTCAGTAAATATTTGTAGCTAATAAAATTGTAGGAAATAGAAAGTTTTGTGCTTAGTCAGCAACGTTTGTTTGAGTCGATCTGCGTACACAAACAAAATCGGTCAGCCATATAACCTGCCATAGAATGTAAGTTCACTCGCATGTGCCTTTACTTATGGGCATTGCAAGTACATTCCGATCAAAGTTCAGATGTTCTAGAACTATTTACCTTGAGAGAGAAACCTCAGGAGTTGCAGGCAAATACGGAAACTTATCACTTTGCTCAAAGCTCAGTTAAGGCAAAGATATTCCTCCGATATTAACGTCAAGTTTCAATCGGAGTTTATCGACACTTGTATATCTTGAGGAGGCAGTGTGTGGAATTAATTCAGTAAATTATGTTCTAAATTAATACAGAAATGTTACTACAGTCTCAGCGACTACTTTGATAACAGCTCTTTGACTTAATTATGTGTGTAAACTCGTAACATGACTATAAAAGCATCGACCCTAACAGTTCTGTGGACAATCAATTTTAAACATTTTTTTTCTCTTATTAGTAATTTCTTGACATCATAACTATTTATTATTGACATTATCGTATTTTATTAAAAATTGACATTACCACCTGACATCACCTAATGAATTTTATTAAAATTGATATTGATACTACTAATTAAACTTTTACCTCTTTATAAAACTAGTACCGATAGACTAATTTACTTAATGGCCAAAAGCCTCCTTTAAAATGTCTATTTGCACGCCAAATGGCAAAGCATGTAGAAACTATAATATGTATAACTGTAACATCCTGCACACTGTTGTAACCTATGTTTACAAATAAAGACTATTGATTGATTGATTGTGGATATTTTAGTTAGGAGATGAATTGAGATAATAGTTGTAAGGATGTTTAAAGTTTAAGATGGTTAAAGGATGTTTTGATAAGTTGTTTATGAAATTTAAAAAAAAAAACAAATATTGTAAACAACGAATGATAAGGCAAAGATACGTTTTGTGAAAAACTCAAGGCATTTATTTCAATTTATGTTTTTTTGTGTGTCAAAAAAAACGCACGCAATATGATAGCCTATTTAATGTTCATTATATTCATTTACATACTCAATTATTCATTTATAATTTAAAATATTGTGTTTACTAGTAACAGTACGTTGACTGACTGTCCACACAGACACGAGGTAACTTTATGATTTTGGTACTATTATTCCAAGTTCCTTGTATTTACAAGTACCAGTACCTAAATTCAGAGAATTAACAAAAGAAAACCCACATATTTCTCTTACAGGCAGAAACCTTCACCAATTCAACACAGAAACGAAACACCAGCTTTTATTGTCATCCAAACCTATTTTTGTCGTAGCAGTGGTTCTCAAAGTGCTCATTAAGCCGTAATCCGCCGTTTTCGTGTAATGATTGTGCCGATGGTCGGCCGGCCGGGATTAGGAAGGGTCATAAAAACGATACAGCAATTAATTGGTCGGTGCTGAGGTTGCCAAAGTGGTTTATACAGCCTGTGAGCCCTAGAGGGGTAGTGGAGTTTATGGGTAATAGTTGATGATAGGTAAGGCTTGATAGTATTGAAAATTATTGTTAGTAATATTGAGGTGTACATCTCCATCTAATTTTAGGTTTAATAATGCTGAAAGGTTGCTCTTTGTATTTGCATTGCGTGGAGTATTTTCTTGACAACCACGGGGCAAAAAAAAGATCATGAAATAATTAGAAATATCAAGACCAATCTCATTTTGGCAATGGAGAAGAATATTGTCTTAGTTCCGCGTATCGAGCGAATTTGTTACTTCCATTCAGCTGCAACAAAAGAAGAAGGCCCAAGAAAAGATGTATGATTGTGTGAGGAGTGACATGGAAGAGAAAGGAATAAATGATGCCATGACGTCTGGTCCGACAGGGGAGAATGGAAGAAGAAAAGGTGTTGCGCCGACCCCAAGTAGAATGGAACAAGGGTAGAAAGATGATGGTGATGATGATATCAGTTTGATGAAACGGTACTTACTGAACTAGACCACATGAGCAAGCAAAAAACCATGACTGGAAGGATCATGATTTGACTTCGCTGTCGCCGGGTACGAACAGAAGTTTCAAATTAAAATCTTTGACCACCACTGCCCCAGAGACGTTACTATAGGTAACATTATCGGACCTCAGTCGCGTAATGTCATACTTTATTGAACAGGGCTTAAGGTGGCCATTTTGTTATAATAATAGCCCGATTTGTTTCATATTGTAAGCCGATAATGAAGTACGGACTGTCCGCGAGATGTATGGATTCATTTATCGTGACATTGCCAGAGGAAATTGGTTTATTTCATGATTTACCTAATACTCGACATAATTTATGTCATTCGTCATTTGGATGAATTATGATGAAGTTCCATTGTTTGTGGTAGGTAATCTAGGGGCTATAGATAGAGTAGAATGGTTAGGGTAGTTGAGCAGTAGTAGTTTTCCCTTGTTTCTCTTACCCTTAGCATAATGAGACTATAATGTTACCACTAATAAGACACCAGACTCTGTATGAAGGTACGGGCCGTAACCAAGTGCGAGCTCGTGATTATTTTCGAATATTTCAGTTCTATAGTATTTTCAGGTTCCTCGCGATGTTTAACTTTACCGCTTTGAAAGTAGAATGAGTGAAATAAAATACACAAAGTAGAGTTCGAAACTACGAATAATAATTCGTAAATCGCTCTTCTTAATCTGTCCTTATATCAACTTATTTTGGCTGAACAAAACGCACCAGAAAAGTAGTTCCCCACAATTCTATTCAGCTGTTACATCAACACCTTATATATTCATTTACCTGATGCTCATAATAATATTTGTCACCGACCAAATAAACAGCGCAAACGAGGTATCAGTATGACACCATTACAGTCGCGCACAAAAGTGTCGCGCGTAACGTATCGCCCGCGCCGCCGCCGTTACAACTGGATAATTTTCACGAGTTCCGCGCGCGACTTTACTGAGATGTAGGGTTGGTAAATTGGCGGTAAATGATGACATAAGGACTTGAGTATAGAAAGTGAGTGACGTGTTAAGTGACAATATAGAACTTGATACGAGATGGAATCATCTTTAATTAAGGAAATAAGCATAAACGAAATTAACCTGTAATTTTCCGGCGGCTGCTGGGACACAGGCCTACTCTCTGAGTAGAATGAAATGTTATCTTTTACTCTGGACGCTCTTAACTTGCCCGTATTTCTACGTTCTCACATATTTGTAATTCTCAATGTAACCAAGATTTTGTAACATATTTTGATTTAAAAGAGTGTCCATGGAGTTTCTTGCCCATTCTTCTCCATAGAGATCTACGCTTTGGAATTGCAACTACAGTACTTTTACAAGTTATTATGCCTTGTGACTGGTACTGTAGCTTCGCGTTTTGTTTTTTGTTTTTTTTGACTTTCAAAAGTGCATGTAATGGTCTAATTGAAATAAATGCTTTGACTTTTAGTTTGAGTTTGAGTTTATCGTGGGCCCAGTGCAGGTTGAATGAAATTAAATGAAATGAAATAATTTAATTGCTAAGAATGTAGGTACAAACATATGGTGTTAAGTAAGAGAAGGATCCAATACATTCTACCGGTAGGCATGCAAAAAATTTTTGAAGTAGAATTAATTTTGAAATAATTTATAAAAACTGCTAGATGTCACATGTCTGCGATGTTGGTTGGTTCAAGGACATGCCAGCTTCGTCACGATGCATTATTTCACAGTTCGAAATAAATAACACAAAGCAATGAGCCTGCTAGGTTGTAATGGATCTGGGCTGGTCACATCTGCCGCATGTCGGAGGAGCAACAGGCCAAAATAACCACTCAGTGGAAACCATTTTTTTTCATTCCTCAAGGATTGGCCTACAATATAGATCGTGAAAAGTGGAAGGTGGGAAAGGAGGCCTTGCCCTGCAGGGGGATAATATGGGCTTATAATAAGAATATATAATTTGTCCGTCTGGGTTCGAACTCACGACGTACTACTGGTAACTCAGGGCCTATGCCAAGAATGCTCTCTCTGAATTTGCATAGAGTCAACCCTGTATTTAGTGCCTGGGATAATCGCGGGCTCCTAAAAATGAACGATTACGGTCGCAGTCCCTTATTCAGATGATACACCAACCTAACTGGATCCTTCGTACTTTATACAGACATTACATTATTATGACATATTTTCAGTATCTACCTTTGGTTACATGAAAGTACTACATTCCTACCGATACGAAGCTTAAAGTAAAGATAAGACAAGCTTACCTAAACGTCCAAAAATGTATGGTTAGACTGACGTTGATATTTAAATTGCTTTTGAAAGGAACATTGTAGGCAATAGGTACAGTTAGAGGTGTACAGTACATCTGTGCCTAACCCTTCGGGGGTCATAGGTGTGATGTTTATGTACCTAGGTATAGACAATGAGCATGTGATGAAGCACTATGGGTTACAGCAGTGTTCCGCAAACTTTTTTGTATTCAAGTTACAACTAGGAAATCGGAAAATTTTGGAGGTACACCATAAGTGGAAAATCAATGTTTACATAATATTAATCAACAATCAAATTGCAAAAAAAAATATTTAATGCGAAACATGAGCTTGTTTAATTGAGCATAGGCGGTCATGGAGTATTCGTTAAAAGGGCTGCTTTCAACTCTTCATCCATCGTCCCGAGGCGTTCCCTTTTTAAATTTTCTTCGAAAAAAGGAAGAGGTTCTATGTTCGACTGTATGATTATTTTTTAATATATTATGTTCACCGATTTCTTCGCCAATTGTGGACCGATTTTGAAATTCTTTTTTATCCGAAAGCCTATTCTCCCGAGGTCCCATTGTCATCAAGTCAGAATCTGATTATAGGGATCCCAGGGAAATCGAGGGCAACCATCAAATTTTATAGGCACATACAATGTTTTTCAAATACTTTCTAACGCAATTAAGATATTTGTGCCTGGTAATCATCATCTGATGTGGCTTAGATAATCATGGAAAGTATAAGTCGGGATCTGATGACGGGATCCCAGGCAAATTAAGGGCAACCCTCAAATTTTAGGGCATAGTTAACTGGGACAACATCTTCCCATCGTCATCAGGTTAGGGTCTGATGATAGGATCCTGGAGCAATCGAGGGAACTTTCTAAGACAAGAACACTAGAAGCGACATTGGTAGTTTTTCTAGTTACCAAATTGGCATTTGATAAGGATTTGTGGGAGATATCACAAGTGAAAAGGGTAAAATAAAAAGTATTTTGAAAAAACCGACTTCCAAAAAAAAGTGGAAAATTACTTTACTTCGTAGATTCGGTGGCAAAAAAGTCTATGAAACAAAAAAAATACACTGACTTCGGAAACTAAAGTTATTTTCCGCTTTTTAGTTTTTTTTTTTTGTTTACTTTTTTATTGTGTTAAGAGTTGAAAATCCTAATTCACATTCCATTTGTAACAACCGTAAATAGGTTGAAAAAAAAGGCAAAAATATTGCAATAGCCTGCTTAGAAAGCAAAGGATGTTCAATCACACCTAGCTAAAACTGTTCTAAATCAGTTTCTGCAAAAAAACTATTTTAATGTGCGATGCATTTTCATTTCCAACAGTTCTTCCTGCGTCGGGCTTAGGGAAATAGAAATTCGTTTACTCTGCAAGACTTCAAGTATTTAACGATCAAAACTTGTACTTTTTTTCTGGATCAGCTGCAGCTTTATTTGGAATCATTCCATTATTTCCACTGGTAGCGAGGCCTTATTTTTCCGCGGCACACCAACTTATGACCACGGTACACCAGTGTGCCGCGGCACACACTTTGCCGAACACTAGTTTAGAGGAGACATAAAAGAGGCCAGCAAAGTTTGGGAAAGATCCTGGGATCCCGCTTCTTCACTAAAAAACAAAAGAATTCTAATGCTAAATTAAATAAAATATTTACCAACATTCTTTATCCGGGGACTTCATAAAATACACGATAAATCCGACAGTTCAGTTAATACTGGTCGCTCCCTATTTATGCGTGTACCCATCCCTAGCGATACCGTGATATTTATCGATAACGACCGGGATCCGCCGTATTTGCGCCGCGCGCCGCTCTATCAATTGGTATCGGTATCGGTGTCGACAACATTTGGGACGAAATATGTTGATGCTCGGTATTCAATATAAGGAATTTAGATTTGATAGGTGCTAAATAAATAGCTGCTTCAGCTGTGTGACGGCATTTTTTTGCTTTTATGAACTGGAATCGCGACTGAACTGTCTCGTTGGACTAATGATTGTAAGTGCGACTGCCGAAAATGAGGTCTTGGGTTCCATTCCCGGGTCGGGTGTTATTGGGTTTTTCACGAAGTCTGGATTTGTGTCCGGTTGATGGCATTAGGCTCGCCCCCTATTACATGGGACTTAAAAATTACTGTTATTTTGGGGGGGTACGCACTTAATAAAGCTGTGTGTAGGTACAGTAGATCAGAGGTAGTCAAACCTTTATTTATTTATTATAAGCTAGCCTCTTATTCTATTGAAATTCCGTAGGTACGCACGACTACCAATCAAGCTATACAAAACCAGTTTGTGCGGATCTCTCATTTTACGGAAAATCAATACACAGCCAGGCCTTGTTATACTGGAAATGGATTGATGTGTTATCGTGGTACTATACGTAGCGCCAGCTCAAGTTACAAAGTATTAGCACAGTTGTTACTGTGTTCAAGCCACCCGAAAAGTAACGCAATAATTCCAGAGTAGGTTATATTTATTAACGTTACGGATATTAAGCATCACACTAATAAGTTATGTTCCTCTGGGACTAAGCAGGGAAAGATTAAATATTTCCCTTAGTTAATCAATTACGAGCACATACGTATTCCCAGTGGGATATCTTCGTATTGTTAGTGTAACTTACTACTTAAATATAGTGGGTAGCAGAAATAATCCTATCAATAGAGCAGTACGCTAGAGAGAGCTACTACGCTAGATAATTTGGAGAGTAAAAAAAAAAATGCGGTGTAGGCATACATGAAAAAACGAAATGGATCAAAAGATGGCGAAATTCATAACCTCCTTTTTTAGCATTCGGCTTAAAGGCGAATGCTCAATCAGTGTCGGTACCTCAACTGACATTTAAGAGCGTTTATTCCTTACCGCTTTTCATACAAACTTTCAAGTAGTTTTTTTCCGAAATGACTGAACCGATTTAAATGAAACTTTATACGCATAAGCAGGATACATAGGTCTAAAAAGTTACTAAAAAATATTTTCAAAATGTGTTTTAAAACAAGAGATAATTGGAATTTTCTGTTTCTATAGAAAATTTAAATTTGGTCTAATTTAACTGTAACACTATTTTTCGAAAATGTTTTTTAGTAACTTTTTAGATCTGTGTATCCTGCTTATGTGTACGAAATTTTAATTTAAATCGGTTCAGTCATTTCGGAAAAAAACTACTACTACGAAATCAGTTCAGTCATTTCGGAAAATAACGACTTGAAAGTTTGTATGAAATGTCGTAAGGCGTAAACGCTCTTAACTACTGTTGCCATTTCATTGACAATTACTGTAAGTATTTCACTTTTCAATTTGGTGTCGTAAAGCACAAGTTCTTGTTACAATTAAAAATATAAAATTAACAAAAAATTGGCACAAAAAGGTTAAGCACAAAAGAGTTCTGCACTTATTAAATTTTCAAGGAAAAGGTCTCGCATTTACTGCGCTATCAAGTATTTACAAACGGGCGAGCGTCCGCCGGTTTCTCGAAGGTAATTGTGTAACAACACGTGTAATTTAACCAACATTTACACAACATTTACGAAGTTATTTCACACAAACCAAGAAACACTTTCTGTTATCACCATTTCCCTAAGGAGCTGAAGCAAAAACCACAAATCATGAAATACTACGAAACATCTTACGTAATAATATCTAAATAATTTTCAAGATTGTCAAGTTCAGCATAACTTCATTATTTACAGTTTAGCAGTTCGTGTGAAAGTGGTAGCTAACCAAACATACGGCTTTCCTTCAATTAGCACCCATTCGCGGTTTTAGAGACTAAAAATTTACTGTATGTATGATCTTCCACCATTACACGATCGATTCATGCTGAATACAGACAATAAAAATCGATATTTAAATATAATAAATCATTTTTGTCCTTTGCCTTTTTTTGGAGTAGCCAGTAAAAAAATGCGTCAGTTGACAGTGTTGCTAGCGTTTTTATGTGTGGTGTATTGTGAGGGGTTGGAAAATGCAGTCGAAGAGAGAGGGAAGAAGAAGAAAATTGGACTTTTAAGTAAGTTTTTTACGAAGTCTTCAAAAACTTTGCGAAATAGACTGTAGAAACACTTCAAATTATTTACTACATACACCGCTATGAATCTCTGAAGTAAAAAGTAAATATTGTACTTCATAGCATCATGTGAATCATGTTTTCAATATTTAAAAAGAGATAAAACCAAAATCTATAAAAGAGTTCTCTTCATATTTTGACCGTTTTCATTTAAATAATACAGTCAAAAACAATTTGGATTTCAATCCAATCGTTTAAACCAAATGGATTCCAAACAAATTCGTAGCTATTCCACAGATTGATATTTTAACATCACTCAAACGAAATATGCAGTTTGAAACAAAGATATTTCACTATGAAATCGTAAATGGATGGTGTTCAATAAATTCAAACGTGGACAGCCATTGGAAAGCGATTATCGAATACCACTTTATCGGCGCAGTCGGCTGATAACTAATAGTTCGAAGCTATTTGTTACCATTTCAATAATGTTGTGGATTTTTGTAAATAGTTTTTGATTTATTCGTGAATGGACTTTTATTTTATGTTGTACAGATTTATAGTTTTTTCAGCCAACGGATACTTTTAACTATCATACATAAAAAATACGTCATTACTTTTGTTTTCATGGACAATGAATATGGTTTTTCCTATTGAGGTTAAAAAGCATATTAAGTCACAGTAAACATCTTCGGAAAAAAATGATATTTACTACAAAAAGACTACGTCCTAACCAAAGAGATCGCCGCGATCATTTTGCTTAGCGAAAGTTCAGCGAACGTGTGGTCGTGGATCACTTAGATTAGGATGTTGGGTTACAATCCTCTTCTAAAATAGATTGTAAAAAGTAGGAATGACAAATATTAAAGTGACTTTCCTATGTTATTTTGGTGCATCATAATAGTACATTATGGTACTAGTGTGTAATGTTGGTGATTACCGCTGAGGCGCCATTGAGACCCGAGCCGTTAGGTGAGGGTCTTAAGAGAGCCGAGGACGGTAATCACCAATACACACGTGTATCATACGACGTTTTTCAACACACTTGTGAATAAAATAACAATAAATACTCATTTTATTTAGTAGATGATAGATATTTTTCCTTGGAGTTTTCAGGTAGTAAACTTTCCATAACGAGAAGGGCTTCACATATCGGGTTTATATTGGGTGGTGTACAACATACATCATGTTCTTCGTAACTAGTACCTGCTTGTAGATATTTTAATTAATAAATAACTTTAATTTCAACAGTGAAAACGAGTTGTGAAAAATGATTCGCTATGGCGGGAAAAATTAATCAGTTTTCCTATGCGCGCGCATTGCGATCAGCCACAAACTAAAGGGATGAGGATTTTTTTAATTTTCCGCGCATAGGGTTTGCGCTTATTCTGTCACGTACAAAATGGGGAATTTGAAGTTTTCTTTTATTACAGAGAAAACAAAAGTTATATTTGAGTGAAAGTTTTATTTATTAGTTTTATTAAGAAGTTGCATGAAATGAGCAAGCAATAGGAACATGAATTTATTAGTTCTATTGAACACGATCTTTTTTTTGAATATTTTTTTTTTTTAAATCAAAGCACCTCAACCAATAAAATTAAAAAAAAAAACTATAACTCACTAGTGAGTTATAGCAATGAAAAAGTCACAGTTTGATTATGGGTGTCATTCTGTGCCTAATTGCGGTGACCATAAAGCCACTTTATGAGCAAGTGTGTTGAAAACGTCTTTATACTAAAGGACGGAACAGCAACATAGCAATAAAAAAATCGTTCGCCAAATTCCAGAACACAGACAAAAACCCATATCCTTATAAACAAGGATTACCTAACATCTTGTAAATATTAATAAATAAGATTGGTTTATTGAATTCCTCTACACGCATGGTCGGGCCAAGCAATTACTTTGCTAAGTCCACTTTACTGTTATGTCCAAAAACCTACGGATTTGTGCTCAGCTTAGTAAGAATATGAAGATACTTATGATACTGCTTGGTACTATCATTTTATCTTTTCGATTTGTTAGGACGTAAAAGAAGAGGTTTTTGTCGAGGGCATTGTTGCTAACTTCTTCGATATTAATGATGTCAATCAGAAAATACTACAATAAAATGGAGGATAAAATACAAATATTGGCATTTGTTACAAACAGAGAAAATAAAAGACGAATACTTCCTTCGTGGGGCATGAAACGACGTAATTTTAATAATTCGAAGTCACTTGATTCTTTGCATCAGTTTAACAAATTTTAATGGGTTTAATTTTACTGGATAAAAGATATTTGATATTAGGGAAATTCTAAGACAATTGTGTTACAAGTTGTTAAAATTTGTGTGCTGAAAATTGTAAAAATTTCTCGAAAAAGGCAGGAAAATAATTAATACGTTTAAAAAATCTGTTGTCTTTTTCGTTTAAAGGCATATTTTCCTCCTCATAATTTTAATCACCGACTGCAATGAAAGAAGAAGTATCATATTCCACCCAAATTTAGATTAAATAACCAACACCTTTTCTCTTTCCAGTATACTTCGTAGACCTGGTAATCAAGAAGATCTTCATTCTCAAGCTGATATACGCGTTCGCCTTCTGGTTGTTGCTACACAAAGCTGGCTACATCTTCGGCTGGTTCCTCAGCTACATCAAGGAGAAGCCGGAGTACCATGGGCATCACGACCATCATCATGTGGAGTATGGACCTTATAGAAGGGGCAACCAGCAAAAACCGTATAACCCTTACTCAAAGCCCCACTCGGCTAAACCGTTGTATATCCCTATGTCCTAAAGCTCTTTTTAGTTTGTCTCAAGGCAGATGTTGAGAGGATAGTTCTGCATTTGACTGTGTTTCGCGTTGTGTAATGAGTGTGTGTGTGTGAATGAGAATGGTATATGTGAGTTGTGAGTGTTGGCCTTAATTGGACTGGCTTTCAGAATGGAATCTGGAATCGAGATTTTTATGTTTTTGTGTTATTTGATCTCTTAGGCCGCGTCCTAACCAAAGCGAAAGACGCACGAACATGCGGCAGACACTTGGTTACGCCGAGAGCGACGATCGCGTATTCGAGCCATCGTTCCTTAGCACGCGGGGGCAGTAGAGTCCAAATATAAATATTAAAGTATCAAATATCTTTACGTCCAAAGGTGTGTCAGTGTAATGTCCTATTTATTGATTTCTTAGAATTAAAATTGTAATTAGCAATAGCAGCAAGAAAATGTAATTTATTGTGATTGTAAATAAGTATTTTATAGGTATTAAAACCATAAATTAATCATATTCATTCTGTTTTATTTTGAAATACAATTACACCCGTATTCTAAGAGCCAAACTAAATCCATTTTTGGATAATCAAAATGGATTTAGTCGAACTGTATTGCCATGACTATAGTTGAAAACGGTGTCACCTTGTTTCGCAGACAGAAGTTTCACAGAATTTCGTTTCCCAGAAAATGTTTCACATAATATTTGGTCCTCGTATTTTTATTTCGAATATTTTTGTTTCAACTACTATTTACTTGAATGAAACATATTTTACAGAAACACACTTCAATGAATTTTATACTCACATTTTTTTATTTAACAAATTTATCAAACAATAGAATTACTTTTTAACGAATATTGTTTGTTCGATGTATGTTTACATGGTATTTTATTTCAACGAAATTATTAACCTTAAATTAAAATATTGTCCTTAAAAATCAATATGTTGTACTACAAAATTTAGTGACAAAAACGAATGGCTGCAAATCAGACTCCACGTAGTCTTGTCTGCCCTACCCCTAGAGTGTAATTTAAGCCCGCGTAGGCGCGGAGGGATGAGGCGGCCCGCGAGCTGAGGAGCAGGTGGTATCTATCGCTTGCCGCCGCGGCTGAGGCTGGCCGGCTTGCCGGCCAGCAAGTCGAAGCTGCGGTGGTGAGCGTTAAAACCATCTGCGACGATGAACTCGCGTGGGGCCGCCGGAGCCCCGCAGCGCCGGAGCCGTGACAGAAACCATGCTTGTTGCATGCTGCATGCTTGCTAGCACGCTGCATGTTGCATGCTTGCTTGCATGCTACATGCTTGCTTGCATGCTACATGCTTGCTTGCATGCTACATGCTTGCTTGCATGCTGCGTGCAACAGGCATGAACACCATTAGTGAGAATAAAAAGATTGTTTTCCTACTTGACAAGAATTTAACCGCATTATTTTTGTGAATGCGGTGATGTAATTTTATGGGAGGGTATGTATTTTTCAAAGGTATGAGTTTTAGAAACTGTCACTCGATAAAATGCAATTCTTCGTAATAAGTTTTATGTGAAACAAGCAATATGTGGATAAAGAATATTTGATTTGTTATTCTATGATATGAATATTCTAACATTAAACTTTATTTGAAACAAAAATTGATGATTTAAATTTTTTCAACGTAAGTATTCTGCGTATTGATTATTCTATGAAATGATAATATGAGAAACAATTTATGTGAAACGAAATTCGATGAAACAATTAGCGACGAAACAACGCACAACCGTTGAAAACACGCACCAAATCGTATTCCTAGAATTTCTTGGCCGCAATTGGCGGATCTTCGAATAAGATACCTCCTCCAGCTATCTATCTTTGCCAAACCCATAGTTGCATCCTGCTTCAATCAATGCTAAAGATGTCATATTTCGTTTTGTTTAATGGTAAAGATGTATATAATTAATAATTTTCCGGTACTTCAAATTTGACACGTGAAAAGTAGGCGTTTATATGTCAATTTATAAACAAACAGGGCGGAATATAGGCGTGGTTAGTCCCATTTAAGTTCTAAGACTGACTAAGAATACCAGTGTTAGTTTTTTAATTAAGGAAAATGTATATAATTGTGTGCTTGGAAAATGAATCCCCACTAACGGTATTGCATCGGAGAACTCATTATTCATTATTTAAATAGTCGTTTACTAACTAATAGCGTGCGGTGGAACTTAAATACGAAGATATTAATTACCGTATTCAGCGTAATGCACGCTTATCGAGAAGTTGGCAAAGTTCAGGGAAATACATTGTACACAGAAATGTGAACAGGTACAGTTGAGATGAGTAGTTTGGGTGTTTGTTTATTTATTTCGATTGAATAATAGCTCTCCTTTTAACCTATCACTCTGGACCACCTGAAAAAGCTCGACCTACTTCAACTGAGTCTAGAACCATAGACTTTTGCACAAGTTACTTAAAAAGGATTTTTGAAAATTTCTATCCTAAAGTAGTTAAAGAAATCCAAAAAGAGAAAAGTTGACTTGTTGCTTCAATAAGTTTTAATAACAAACCAGTTCTAAACGTATAAGTACTATCACTTACGGAATATCTTCCGTGATTATTTACTATTCTCAAGAAAGAGGGTAGACAGATTTGACTGCTCATAATTATTTATTTTCATCCACCCGCATTCTCCAGACATCCCGCGATCATGGCGCTTGCAACAGCGACGAAATATCGGGAACTCAAAACAATAAATCATCACGAATCCCGTAAATGATAGTATAAGTTCAGATAAAAACCGTGCAAGTTTAAAACAGTGTTTAAACTAGTTTCATTATTATGCTAATTGTATTAAATTAATCTTTTGAATGTTATTGATTTGAGTCCGATAAAGGTGTGATCTGCTATATTCCATCATATAAATCCGTAAGCAAGAAACACCGCATGAAAACCTAGTGTTTCAGCAAGTAAACCAGCGCCCTCTGGCGATGGCTGCGGTATATACTGCCAAGTTCCCTGCGTTTTATCTTGACGTTAATTTTACGTTATTTTAAAGTAAAAATATTTTATGTCAATAAAATGTAATGAGCTCCTTATTTTGCCCGCTTTTGTGTTTAAACTCGTTTGCTGATATCCCTGTTGTTATTTTGTTGGTGGTTAAAATATATGGGTATTTTTTTAGTGTAAGATTACAAAGAAAGGAATGGGTCCTACTTTTTGGTTTCAGTTTCCAGGGACCATCATATTTCAGGTGCGATGTATCGTTTGAAATATACCGGTTATCAGGATTAGTTTCTGTACAAACGCAACTAAAACACCAATTTTATATGTTTTTAAGCCTGCTCTAATTCAATTTTACAGTGTTCCTTCAAACCTTTAAAAGTCCTCTACCCTGATAACGACCTTCTTCTTTAAATAAAATTCTAATATAATCCGTGCAATTTACTTATATCAACGCATTAAAATTTAATCCTGGCATCTCGTCCAATTTTAGCTCACATCCTACAGAAAATGAAAATAAAAATAACAATTTCGAGACGCCATCATGTCATAAACTGGATAGAACCGGTTTACTCCAGTTATAACCGCCCGTATCCAGCTTAATAATCTTTAGTATCGCGCGAGAGGTACTTAAGACTGTCATTCGAAACTGTACACTCTTTTAGGGAGTTTATTTACAGATAAAGCCAAAAACTAACTAATTAAGTAAGAAGTTTCATTTGAATTAATTTTGGATACAAGATTTTGAGCTCGTGGTTAATAACAGCCACTCGGGTCGATCTACAGGTTAAGTCGCACTTGCCTAGGTTGGTCCGTGGATGGGTGACCACCCATTCATACCGAGTTTCCTCCGTGCCTCGAAGAGCACGTTAAGCCGTTGGTCCCGGCTGTCATTTGTAGATCTTTGACAGTCGATACAGGTAGTGAGTGGCCCGAAAGTCTGACAACCAGTCCAAGGGTAGCTCATGGGGTATCGTATTGCCCAGTACTAACTGGGTTGTGGAGGTCAGATAGGCAGTCGCTCCATGTAAAATATAGATATTCAGCTGAATCCGGTTAGACTGGAAGCCGAACCTAACATTGGTAGGGAAAAAGGCTAGGCTAGGATGACGTAGAAAAGTTTTATCAACCGTTAGTTAAATGTTCGTCGTAACTGATAGCTGACCAATGACTGCAATAAGATCGTGACCAAAAGACGTTTTGTATTCCGCTGTTTTCTTCTTCAAATCTAAACAGATCTAAATAATTCTTATATCAAAATTTAGAGGAAAAGTATATCTATGCTTCTATCATTCATTCATTTTTTCTTTTTTGTTAAAAACTTATCTAATTTGTCTGATAGTCGTCTGAACATGGTGGTAAAAACGGGCTTTTTTCGGGTTTTTGGATTGTCATAATTATTTTAGTGATTATGTTTTGAAAAGAAGGAAATGATAGGGGCATGTATTAATAAGACCTAGATTTTTTTGAAAAAAAATCATTGCTCTAGACGCATTATCCACGAAGAAAACAGCGGAATACGTTTGTATGGAGAAAGGCCCACTAGAGTCCCCTGTTAATAGCCTCCTAGGTCTAGTGGTCGCAAAAGTGCCTGCTGAGCGTGTGGACCTGTGTTCGATTCACAGGTTGGGCAAAGCGTTTTGAGTTTTTCCATTAGGGGTTTCGTAGTAACCGCCAAGGAATCTGGATTTGTGGCCAGTTGATGGCAATAGGCTCGTCCCTATTACATGGGACTTAAACATAACTGGCGAAAGTTTGGTATATTATCAAGTACACCTCTGCTTAACCCTTCTGGTTTACTGGTTTGATGTTATATTCTGAAATTTTCAAAAACTTTTTTATCAGTTTTGTCATATTTATGATGACAGATGACACACAATCACAATAAAACTTCATACAAGCAATAGTTTGTTTCAGTGCAGCCACGAAATTGATTTGTCACGTACGTAAATCAGGAGTAGCAGTGAGTATTAATTTATGCTTGTGACTGTACCGGCGCCGCGTGATAATTTGTAATTTAAGGTCGTTCATTTGTCACTGGATGAGATTTTGAGTGCATGCCCAGGGAGGGATCAGGGATGTATGATGGGTGCATAGCCGATGTAAATTAACAATGCATAAGTTGCGAATTGTGGTTGTACTATTAGGTACAACCACACACCCTCTGCTTATCCCTATGTATGTAAAATAAAAACAAAAATACCAAATTTCTACGTTTAACTTGCATAAGAAAATAATTGAAGCAAAAAGTGAGTCTTTCCATTGTTGATTTTACGCTCAAAACTTAGATGCCTATTTAAGATTTGTCCATTTTACTCTAAAATACAGTTCTCGTAATGCACCTAATCACATTCAAAACTTTAACGACTAGCATTTCATAATGAAACTAAAGTCATAAAAAACGCAATCACAGAATCTCACATTTGCAGAAAAATATACTTTAACAGCCAAATTCCGGCACTGCTCACACTGCATTTCATTTGCCACTAAAAGCTTGATTTAGCATCACTTTTATAACATGACCGCATCACGTTGGATGCATCATGAAGATTGGAATTACGTGCCAACGTTCAGGGGTGCAAAAATATGGAGAAACTTTACTAATTTCAGTTTGCTAACGGTTTCGCTTAATAGCCGTTTTTACATCTTTCGTTTTATTGCAGAATCTTTATAATACTATTTTAGATGAAAATATTAAAAATAAAACTTTTATCTTGACTTTGTCGAGAGAATTAATGGGCTGTCTCGTTGGTCATGATATTACAAACGCGACAGCTGAGCTTGAGGGCCTTGGTTTGATACCCAGGTGTAATTGGCAGCCAAGGAGTCCGGCTTTTTGCCCTTTTTGATGGCAATAGGGCCCAGTGCGGGTAGGTAGATGTCACATGTTTTCGAATTTTTAGTTTTGGACATGCCGGTTTCCTCACAATATTTTCCTTCACCGTTTTTGAGGGCAGCGGTGATGAAATAAATTACACAAAGTAATGCACCTGCCTGGGTTCGAACCCACGAGTTACTGCTCGTAAGTCGGGGCTGCCACCACTGGGCCACCGCTGCTCTCATCGACTAACGATTGTTTTTTCATTAATGAAAGAAAAACATATTAAAATAGAGAAAGTTTAGCGGACGATAAGACCTAATCCTGAAACGATAAAAAGCACTTACACATAATTATGATCTGTTAGTGATGTCAGGAATTTTAAAACTAAAATAAAATGAATAAAATATTATTACTTTATTTTGAAGTTCATGTACAATAGTGGTACATTGGCGGACTTAATGCCGCAAGGCATTTTCTAACCGTGAAACTAAAAACAAAGTATGTCGGAAATAATATAAATAATATAATCCTTAAATACATATGTATTTAAGGATTCCCAACCTAACTACAACCCTGTTCACTCGAAAATTCCACCAAATAATGATCAACGATTGCGGCACAACATAAAGTTGTATTTAAACTTTTAAATAAAATGCGTCTGACTTGCTGAAAAACCGATAAACCGTACATATTTATTTAACAACGCAAGAAAAAACCGTAAAACCGTAGCCTTGGTTATCTCTAGCGGAAATTGTAAAGCGTGATTTATATTGCAGCGGTTCCGGTATGAAAATAACCGATAACTGTTGAAAGTTTTCAATTTTTAATTAGTGTCAGCGGTTACGGTTTTCATTTCCGCTGTTGTGGGAAGTGACTGGGATTACGTAGAGGGTGGTAGGCAGGAATGTAAGGCTTTTTATTTCTGTTGTGTCCGTTCGCGTTAACGCAAGGAGACATATAAGTAAATGAATGCCTAAATAAAAGCGCTCTGTTTGATGTAGCTACATAACATCTCGCCTATAATCCCCAAAAGGTTAGGTAGAAGAGTACCTATTAGTACTTCCTCATTTCGCTAGTTATATTTAAGTCCCAAGCGAGTCTATTGCCATCAACCGGATATGGATCTCGACTCCGTGGTTGGTACTCAGAAACTCCAGATGGAAAGCCCGAAAACACTTTGCTCGCTCTAGAATGGAACGGAGGACCACTAGGCCAACGAGGCAGTGTATTTAGCTTGTTGTAGTGAAAGCGGGTGTATTCTGTAAATCTAACATGTTGATTTTGTCACAAGAGAGAGAAGATACAGAGGTATATTAGACTTTGGAGCACTGAAACCACTCGCTCCGTATCGGAACATTCTATTAGCAAAACGACATTTTAGTAAAATGTCCTATTAGTAAAATGTACTACGTGCTAATGGTCCTAAAACCAAAGGAATGGCAATTGTGGTCATACCACTCACATACATGTTAGTTTTTTACAGGTGAGTTTCACTGGGCGCAGTCGTACTCGTCTTAAGCAGTGGTTTGGACTTAGATTTATTTTTCCAGCTGAAAACCAAATTTTCCTGCTTGCTTCCAAGTGAAATTAAACTCATTGTTAGACAGTTAACAATGAAAACTTATCCATGGTTACCCAAAATTTCGCCACCGAAGGGTATAAACGTACGACACAATAAAAACAGTCGTTTGGTGAGCCATAAAGAAGGGTTAACGAATTTGCTATAAATGCGATGCCGCCGGGCGCGATTATAAGCGTTTTACGTTCAACATAAAACAACATGGACAAAGTTGGTGAGAGTTACAGATGGGGAAAAGTTTTGTTCCTAAATGAACCTTGTCCAAGCCATTATAGTCATTAGGGTAAGTGGTGTACTTCTGTTTGAAACCTTAAAATGGCCGCGTTCACATTGATTTTGACTGTTATAATCCTTTTAATACAATATGCTGACGAACACAAGGGAGTAACGGTGAATACTCGTCCCATCTGAAGAATGCCCTGTTCACATTGGCTGTTTAAATACTTTATTATTTAAGCACAGCTTTCACACATTTTTATGATGTGCCCACTGTTTAGAATCAAAGCCGTACTCCATGAAAAAAGTTTAGGTTGTTAAGACGTTTCCATTGATTTGATTGTTTGGTTTAGGGTCTATTTGCTGCCTTGTAACCTGTTTAGCAGTGTGTAGACAAAATATTATTCCACACAACTTTTAAAGGCAGCCATCAATGAGTCCCGTCTGCACTCTTTTGGTCCTTGACTGAACTTAACGATGATTGCTTCAATCTTTTGTAGCCGCGCGTTATACCAAGTTATTGTTGAGTTACGATACTTGCCAATTATACCGATATTAATACTATCATTACTTTGTTTTCCTTGTTTATTTTGATTTTGATTGTACGCGATAATGGTTTGCTTGGCAATGGAGTTACGGACTAATTTCCTGAGAGTGGTTTAGTTTAAGTGACTCGTTGTTGATTAAATCGTTTCGTTATACAGTTTACTAGAAATTTTTAAGTAAAGCTACAAGTCAGAAGTCGATCAATACTGCCTGTCTACGGAAGTGTTTCCATAGAGTATTGTCGCTGCGGTTTACGTATTTCTCGCTATGATTTGCAGTCTGCGGTCACTTTTGGAAGTGTAGTAGTTTCTGTTATTAATCTTTATTCCAGTAATCATAATTTAGAAAAAATAGTTAATCTTTGAATTTTGACAATCTTGGCCAGTCCAAGAACTTTTGAACTTCGGATCTTGAGAGAGAGTTCCATTAGTAAAGGTATCAACAGATGTGGCTGCACTTGCAGAAAAAGCCAACAAAGGCTTGGATTTAGTTGCCATTTTAAATATTATACTTTGACAATCAGAACACAGAAAGATGATATCTTAAAAACTGAACAGCAAAAGCGAAGCAAGGTGTTACTCCTATGTTATTTTTGTTTTAAACTTGGTTTAAAATGCGACTAGATAACGTAGCGCGGCGTCTCGTGAAACCAATTTTTGTCAAGACGTACTGAGTTATCAACCGCTTGCAGCTAGGGTGTACATCATTTATTGACTTAAGAGACTGTTCTGTTTTCTTGTTGAAATGACTTACTATTTAAAACCCTGTAAGTACTGTACTGTAAAAAAGCAGTGGAAAACTAGTAAGGAGATGGGAGGACGAGATGGGACTTACAGCGCGATCGAGGAGAGTAAAACTAGATAAAAATAATGGCAACAGCTAGAACAAGCCAAGACACAAGAAACAAAGAAAGATTTAAAATAAAAGGATAGATACTTTTTATTATAAATAGTAAAAATACTTCTTAACAGACAAGAACCAATGATTTTGTAATTCCAACTGCTATAGCTGCAACTACTCGTAATAACGAACTTGTATTTTTTCTATTTTTCTCACAAACAATAGTAAAAGAGAATCAAGCGTCCTCTTCGACGCATCTATCGATCTATTATGCATAAGCAGCTCATACATAGCTTCCCACTGCTGGGATACAGGCCCCCTCTCTGTGAGGGGAAGTAGCCCATTATCCACCACGCAGGCCAAGTGCCTTTGGATTGTCGGTTTTAGAACATGCATTACCGCGTGGTGAATGGGAACTCAAAACAATAAATAATCATTGAAGATATCCCTTAAGTGATAGTATACGTTCAGATAAAAACCATAAAAGTTTAGATATGTTTTGAGAGCAGTGGTATAAATTAGGTGCACGAACTGGATAAAAAAACAATGTTTAATGCGCAAACACATTGCTAACTAAAGACAACATTAGTGAGAAAGCAACATATTTGCGTGTCTTCGAGACAAATCTCAAGAGGCAACAACACTATCAAGAACTCAGTTATATTTAATGTAATCGCTAGCTTTTATCGCTGGCTTTGTACGTATTGTCGCTTTCTGTACATCCTTGGGGAGACTGCTGTAGCCAAATCTAAATTGCATGGTTTTACAGTAGTTTCTTTAACTGTGTTGGTACTTATCCTCATGTAGTTTCGTGCAACAGTATTTTCCCCGTTTTTGTAGCTCAGAATTTGCTTCACTATCAAAGCCACAGTGAACTTTATCGTTGTTTAAATATGGCTGATGTTGGATTGTTGTTGACAGAGGTCTGGTGACAGAAGACACTGTAGAGTTCTGGTGTTTCCAAAAGGATAGTGATGCTCGTATGTATTTTGGACGAGGTAGTGATCGAAGAGTCCGGTATTCCTTCAAACGCTGAGTGAAAGCCAAACACGCAAATCCAATGAACAGTTGAACTATGACGACCCCGATGCGATAAACCAATTGATGGGGGTTACAATTTGTATTGCACTACGAATAACAGATGACATAGTTCAGATCTGTGAATTCATGCATCCTAGACCGGTGGATGAAGAATTAAGTTTAACCTAATAAACCAGTATTAATATGTCACCCAACCAGGTCATGAGCTGCAGGCGATTTTTTTTATAGTGAATCTCTCGCGTGTCACTTGACGTTGATACAAGAAGCATCACAATTTTTTTTTTTTTTTTTAATAACACATATTTAATAACACAATTTAATTTTTTTTATATTTTTTTTTTGTTTTTTGGTTTGTTAAGTTAATTATTTTTCACTTTATCTTATGTAATTAGTTCAGTTAAAGCTAAAATAGTACTTTTACTTGGGAAGAGACTGGACTCCACGACACAGGGTATCCTAGTGTGGAGTCCAGGGAATATGTAAAATCTAGCGTTTAAGGATCATTGTCTTTTGTTACTAGCTTTTAATTGTGTACTTGTTATGAGAACTTATTTTATCACCTGAGGTTGTGTATTGGTGTTATGCGGGATGTTATCAGCACTTTCTGTTGATGTACCTACCTATCAAATTCCGTATCAGGTGTGGAATGTTAGGTAATTACTTCTGTTAATTGGTATTAAGGATAGCGTAGGTGTATAATTAGCTCTTTGTTTTAATTAAAGTGATGCCGTTTGAATAAGGCGTCAATTAAGAAGCTAGCAATAGGGAATTGAAAGCGAGAATTTTCTGTTCATCGATTAATTAGTATTAAGGATAGCTTAGGTGTATAATCAGCTCTTTGTTTTAATTAAAAAGTGATGATTACAGTACATAACATTCACGACCGGAAGCACTTTTCTCACGTTACTCCTGAATTAGCGCAAAAATGAATAAGCACGGTTAATTTATAACGTTCCCACTGCTGAGACAAAGGATTAGTCCATGTTAGAGGAACCTCCATGTTACTACAGGTTGGTGGATGTAATCTGTCTTCAAATTTTTGGTTCTAGCCTCTAAGACATGTAAGGTACCCTAACGATGATAGTTCCATAAACTAAAAGTAGTACCAATAAAATAATTAAACTAAATATTCTAGCAGCGGTGGCCCAGTGGTGGCAGCCCCGACTTACGAGCAGTAAGCCGTGGGTTTGAACCCAGGCAGGCACATTACTTTGTGTAATTTATTTGATCACCACAGCCCTCGAAAGCGGTGAAAAAAAACATCGTGAGGAAACGTGTTCCTAGAACTAAAAATTCGAAGATATGTGACATCTACCAACCCGCACTGGGGCCGCGTGGTGGATTGCAGCCCACTTCCTCTCATAGAGATGAGGCCTGTGTCCCAGCATTGGGAACATTATTGGCTGATGGTGATGAAATATTCTAGGTATTGACTTCGATAATAGTCTTCAAACTTACAAGAACCATAACCACCATAGCCAAGCAGCGTATAGATAGAGTTTTATGTTTCAGCGCGCGCCAAGGAATGCCATGCTCATTACAGCAGGCACCCGTATTATAAGTGCACCGTGCACCGGTATTATAAGTGCATATGTACTAGTAACTACAGCGCTTGCAGTTACGTTGTGCTTTTTGTACGTGGAAGAAATGTAAGGGTATTCATTACTCGGAAGTTGTTTCGATTTGGATTTTTTTTGGTTGTGAATTCATAAATGTCTAGTTAAGCTGTTCGAACATTTAATGATTTTTATTCACATGACTGACTAAATAAAACGAATTTAAGAAGCATTTGATTGTTTTTTGACAATATCAACGATATAATTCTTTGTCTCTCTAATGTTCACAAATAAAAGTACTTTTATGGCTAAGGTTGTTGCTTGCTGAAAAACCCTGAAACAGAGATTAAGAGAAGATAAGATATTTTTTTTATTAAAAGTATTACATAAAGTTTACATTTAAAAGTATTACATAAAGTTTACATTTAGGCACAGTAGTATTTTTCTCATACAATGGTATAAATAGAACTTATAAGTAAACTATAACTAAAACATATTCATAAGTCGCAAGTGATGTTAATTCAATTCAGATGTTTGGCAGCGACCTGCCCGATCTAGGTTTATTTAAACCTGTGATTGATATTGATTTTGAGATTGATGTTTTAAAAAGTTAAACGCATTTAGTAGTTTGTGATGTAACCCGCTTGCAATTTCTGTGAATATTTTGAAGTAGACTGAGACAGTATTATGTAATAAATATAGGATTAGGGGCAGAGGGTTTTTCAGCAAGCATATACGTCAAGCTTTAAACGCAACTAGTGAATTATTATAGTGAGAGCTATCTTAACATTATTCCGCTAAAATTGAGAAGAAAAATACATTTACCATATGTAGAGTCGTAGGCAAAATCACGTAGCAACCATAGCAAGCTAATTTATTAAAATTGTTTAGCATACTTATTTATCAATACGAAGTTAAAGAAAAGCTAACAACAGTATTTAGGAATTTTGCACTTCTTACATATTTGTGTAGAAGGTACTACACGAATGTTTTTTCGGAATGTGTGTACAGTCAAGCGTTTATGCCATCATCAATTTTTAAATATAAGTAACTAACTTTACTTGATGACAAAGATTTAGCATAATTATAGCATATTATTTATGAGTTAGCTAAGTTAAGTAAATAGTTCGAGTATTATTCTAGATGTAAGAACGTGAACGAGGAAAATGGAGTATGTCAGGATCGTAGCAGGTGGCGTTCTGTGGTTTCTGCCTACCCCTATGCGAAAAAGGCGTGAGTTTATAGTTATCAGTCTGACATGACCCAAACTCATTCTATGGTGTTAAAATTTTGCCCAAATGTCATAATTATATAACACAGATTGTATCGTTCAATTAGCAGACAAAAATAGCTCTTAAGGTAACGAACGCATCGCAGGCCTGTGGACGGTGAGTAATGGGCCAGCTCACCGTCCGTCCGTCTTATGACGACAGGCTGCGCCGACGACGGCGCGTTTGTGTTCCACGCACGCCTCAAAGAGATGTCAGCAAATCGGAAGGGGTCCGAGAGGGCCGATGCCTGCCAGGGTTGTGGGTTGTTCGAAAGAGATACCGCGGCCCTGGAACACAAAGGGCGAAGAAGGAACATGGGTGGGTTTTAGTCAGTACAAGTCTGACACTCCCTCCCGCTCCGCCCAGAGCGGGAGAAGTCATTTGATGATTTTCCATCCGTAAAAAAAAAAAAAGGTAACGAACGTATTTTGTCAGCGACTGTACAGTGTACGTGTGCTTATGATATTTTATTCAGCGCTCGGAACAAGAGTGTTGAGGACAACTGTGAATTAGTAACGATAGCAGCGTAGCATGCGTGCATAACGGTACGGATGGCTATTGTACGTCGTGTTGCGGTGTTATTTATTTTTGGAAGGAAAATACTAACGTTATGCTTGCCTGAGGTACTACATACATACATAAACTCAAGCCTTCTTCCCATAGGGATACGCAACAACTACAGAAATCCTCCTGCTACTGCTTATATGCTCCTTTTGGATCCACCTCGTTCAAACATCAACATTTAACATCTCTTGTTGAATTGGGTCCGTGGCTGTCCCCCAGTGGTCGAAGCACGTTATATTCTATTCTATTTGTTATAAATTTTAAGCTGTTAACTCTGGAAGTTCCGATACATACAGAACATGGGTTTACGTCGGCAGATAACTTTACTGTTTTAACGAATTCTGTAATATTTACGAATATTCTGGTAGGAGCAGTGACTAGATGCGAAGAGAGACAGGTCTCATGCTGCCCCTAGATACAACATTGAGGTTGGGATCTCGATTACTGAAATTAATATAGGACGTCTTACCAAGCATAAAATCGGTCAGTTTGTAGTCCAATGATCTCGTTACACTAGATATCAGATTCTGACCTGTACAAATCAATTGTTTGGAAATACTGATATCTTAGTTAAGACTGGTCATCCCATCTCATCAGACATTTATCCCGAATATCAGTATCATATTTTATTAAAATGATCATACATTCTAAACAGTCGCAGCAATATAGCTTTATATTTTTCATATTCACGAGTACGTTACAGATTGGGTCTACGCTCTTGTTTCTAGCAACGAAATTCAAAACGTGTTTCACAAACACACCAGCTAACAAAAATGGAAAAAGGAACAAAAACACAAAGTGTTTCGTTCAAAATCGGTTAAATATTACACTTTAAAACAGTTAACTGAAAATCAGGGCGTTTCGCAATGAGCGGAATGAGCTCGAAATAAGGTAAAATTCAATAAAAATCTGGAAGCTTTGCCCCGGCAGCAGTGTTGGGACGATACGGGAAATTAAGCCCCGGGATTCGTAAATAACGGGATAAATATTTTGTTGAACAATATTTTATTTATAAACCTCTTGGATTTGGTGTGAAGCTTATATTAACAGTAGAATACATACTGAACAATCAGGATTATTTATGTATCCCATATACATAAATAATCCTGATTCTTCAGTATGCACTTTCAGTCATTAAATGCATACACATACAATCAGATTTCATTTTAATAGATGGCCAATTTATACATCGTGATTTCTCTTGCAAGCATCCATTAATTTGGCCTAAAACCTCGGTAAGTGCATGCCAACATTCCTTCTGTGTTGTATGCTACGTTCCCGGAGTTCAACTAACATCACTACAGCTTGCAATGGTTGAGATTACGATGTCGACGCTTGCATAATTTATCAAAATCAAAATATTTTTATTTCACATAGGCCTACATGGGCACTTGTAAAACGTCGACAAAATGCTCGGTTCGGGTTGGTCGTTTCCTATGGAGCTTGCTATTAGCCTCGCTAGTGATATTTGCTTTCGAGATACGTTTTGTGAGTACCTTATTTACTTGCAATCTTATTTCATCTTATTTTTCATATTCTACTGGCTGAGTTTCCAATAGTATCTAAAAATCAAATATGATAGTTTGACATTATAGTTTTTCGCAAAAGTTATAACTGACTAACTGATAAAAAATAAGACTTTCTACAACAAGTAACTTTTCAGTGTAACCTAGTCTGTTTTCCTTTATTAATGTTGCAAATCAAAAATCCTGGTTTACGGTCCCCGCGTTCCCGGCACGTTACCGGCACGTTCCCGGGTTATTTCCCCATCACTGGCTGTGACGCTTACATAATTCATGCTCTCTATTAGCCCCTTCTACAAGTAATATCGCCTCGCTTAGCTTCGAGCTGCGTTATAAATGCAGCGAGTTTCATTTCAACGAAATTGTTGCGTTCATTTATTTGCAGCTGGATTGGCAGTTGGTAAATAGTGGTATTTATTTGGACTTTATATGTAAATCGGGTTTCAATCTTTTTCGCAATAGCTGTTAAATTACACAAGTACTAAATAATGAGCAGCAATTCGACGAAGCGTCATGATATGTCAGTCCAGTCTTTAGTCCAGTCGAGCCAAATACAAGTTTTCTATAGACGATCATTTAAAGGTAACATGTACAAGACTGTTCACGCGAATAGGAAAAATAAGAAATGAGGACATAAGAGGATGTCTGAAAGTGGCGCCGGAGACTGAAAAGATGTGTGGTAATCGGTTGTCGTGGTATGGGCATGTGATGCGGAGGAATGAGGAAAACGTCGTGAGGAAAGTTTTGAGTACCTATAAGTGCGGAGTGGTATAAGAGTAGAGGAAGACCAAAGAAACCAAGGGGTATTGATACAATATCCGTACCCAGAAACTGGGTTGTGGAGGTCAGATAAGGCAGTCGCTCCATCTATATTAATATTATAAAAATTTATTCGTAAGTTTGTATGTAGGTAATCAAAAATTCTTTCAATAACGGGAAACTACATATTCCCCGAGTGTCAAAGGCTACATTTAAATCATTCCTGTGTGTTAATATCCGTGCATAACGGGAGCCAAGCCGCGAGCAACAGCTAGTGTAAAATATAGGTATTCAGCTGTATCCGGTTATTATGAAAGTCGGCTAATGACTGTGTATATTATTTCATTCACAATAGCAAGGAAACCCGAGTCGTGTAACATGTGCCTACTTGCATTTATACACACACAAATACAGTAAGTAAAGTCCCACAATACACACATTTACAAAACCCATGTAACAAGTAGTAGATGACCCTGTGACCCTGACAAAATCCACCAATGCAAAAGCTCAGCTTATCTAAATTCCCGAGAACAGAATATAGCTAAACTAAAATGTAAATCAACACTTGTTGATGGGTTGTTTAGCCACCAGCCACGAGCCACGGCAACAAAGACAGGCGCTAATGACAGTAATAAATCTAAATACCGAGCACTGACAGTGGAAATTTCAGAGCATTTTGGGCGATAAGTTTAGGTTTAGGACTTGTTTAGTTTTAAAATACATCAATATTGGGGTGGTTTTCATTTAAACTATTTACAATATTTAGTTTTAATTTATACAAGATGTTGTTTTGCATCCTCGTCAAAATTCAGGATGTTGTCACAAAAGACATCAATAATCAATATAAATTACGGTACCGAGTTATTCATTAAAAAACACTGCTTTTTTTTGTTGCTTAAATTTGTCAGTATTTCAGAATAACCCCCTTAATGTGGTTTAGAAATTAGCGAATAAACGTTTGAGATTTTTTGTATGTGTGTAAGCAAGGTTATAAGGCGAGGATCAGACGGACCGTGTTTAAAACACGGGTGGTTCACACTTAACGATTTCCTTAAATAAGAAAAAAAAAATACCTACTCATTTTATTATTGATTCGGGTCGAGAATCATTAGCATAGTTACCTCCTTGAATTTGACGAGGATGCAAAACAACACCTGTATACATTTGTATATACAGGGTTGAAAGGACACCGACGCGAAAACGGTTACCATATACTCAGTACATACTTATGAACCGTATTGAAGTTTTGTAGAATATATAGCTGATTGGTTTTTAAATCACCGAGGAAAGATTTCTATGTGGGCGGGGGATAGAAATTTTTCCTTGGTAATTTAAAAACCAGTCTTCTACTAGCCTGTATTTTTACAACCATGGGGAAAATGTCGTGAGGGAAGGTTTGAGTATGAATGTGGATAGGGATGACTACAACAGTAGACCAAAAGAACGATGGATTGACAGTGTGAAGGAAGGTAAGAAAGGAGGTGACTGATGAGATGAGCAGTAAGACAGATGTATGGAAGAAGAATACATGCTGCGCCGACCCCAAATAAATTGGGTTGCGGACAGGAGAATGAAGATGATACACGCATTCATTACACATTTTTGTTTATGACGTCACTACCCGGGAAGTGACCGCAGTGTCAGTCAACGCCCGCGCCCTGTGTTGCCATGTACGTTTCCTCGTTTTAGTACATGTAACCGAAGGGGTTTGGGTAAAAGTGGCATGATTTTTTTAAGTCTGCGGCCACTAATGCAAATAATTTCGTTAGTAAGAACACAATACGACATTCATTTTCTTCTACGAACAATTATTTCGAAAATGCATCGGAGCCGAGATAAACAGTGTAAATTTTGCAAGTGGGTGCAAGGCCAAATCAAAACTATAAGGAGTAGCGAAAAACATCTAAAGGAGTCTCGAGCTCGATTTTGATAAAAACTAAATATGCATCATTGGATTTTTGAAAAATCAATACTCCTGGCTAAGAGTCGAACCTGTTGATTTTGAAAAAAAAACAACCTGTATTATTACACCATTCGATAGTGTCGCTAATAAGGATCAAATTCCAGGAAGTAATGACATACGGCAAACGATAGGAAAGAGTTCATTTTTGATAAAATATGTACATAACAGTTAGCAGTAGGTAATCAACGAACAACACAACTTTGACATCAGATATCAAAGCTATATAGATAGTATAATTTTCGGCAAAATTATTTTATGAGTCATTATTATTATACAAGGTGTTGTTTTGCATCCTCGTCAAATTCAAGAAGGTAACTATGCTAATGATTCTCGTCCCGAATCTATAATAAAATGGGTATGTAATTTTGTTTTTTTTCTTATTTATGGAAATCGGTAAGTGTGAACCTCCCGTGTTTTAAACGCGGGCCGACTGATTCTCGCCCTATAACTGCGCTGCCACAAATACAGACAATCTAAAAAGTTTATTTGATAATTTCTTATACCCTAAAACACGTTAAGGGGGTTATTCTGAAATACTAACAAACATAAACAACCGAAAAAATCAGCGTTTATTAATAATTCACTAGGTACCGTAATTTTAATTGATTATTCATTATGTGACAACCTCCTGAATTTTGACGAGGATGCAAAACAACACCATGTATATTCCACTTTACGTTAGCAACAATTACTTTAGTGACTGCTGGAAAAAAAATCATGCCTCTGGCCAATACAACCTTACCCAAACCCCTTTTTAACGTGTTTTTTTTATTTGTTGTCCAAAAAGGATTACATAAATAGAATCTTATCTCGATACCTTAATACCCTCACCTCACGGATCGACAGGGTTTTTGTAACATGTTTTTGTAACTGGAATATAATATTTTATTTAGGGTTGATCCTACAATTGTTGTCTAAAACTAAGAGTCTACCTAACAAAATAAATTCTTTGATATTTAAATTTCTGCTGTAATCCATTTAGATCGGACGCCTTGATTTGTGGTAGCTCAAATGGTAATAGTCAAAGTTCTTAGGTTCTTTTGTTGTTCTGGATATACTTTTATGATAAGACATTAGCTACTTGCTACCTTCTTTTCAAAATCAAATAATTAAGTTCAGTCATCCTATAATTTTCTTCAATAAATAAAGTGACGTATTCTATTATTAGCTATCTCCGAGATAGAGGAGTATATTACTTATAAGATTAATAAAAGGTAAATTATTTTGAAAATTATTATATATAAAAGGAAATCACACTTTTATTCGTCGAGAAAGAATCGCAATATGAAATTAAAACAGATGGATTACAAAACCATTACAAAACATCACGCCTGTAATCCCAGAAGGGTTAGGCAGAAGTGTATGTAATAGTACACCCACATTACGCCAGTTATATGTTTAAGCCTAACTTTAAATAAATGAAAAAAAGGATTGTGTGGTTTTATGAAACCGCGGTAATTATCCCTACTCCGCGGCCCACCGTCACGCGACATGCAACACACAGACGAAAAAGTTTGAGACGATGGCGATGTAATAAAAGTTTCACTTTAAAATAAAGTGTTACGTCCCATGTAACAGGGGGCGAGTCTATTGCCATCAATTAAATACTGAAAAATCCTGACGAAAAAACCAAATAACATTTTGCTCGTACCTGTAATCGAACCGATGACGTCATGCGCAGCAGTCGCACTAACGATCACTCGACCTACGAGGCGGTCTTACAAAACCACTGATTACGTTAATGCAGGAAATACCCATAAATTAATCATTCCAGGGAGACTGAATCAAATTTTAATGACGAAGATAAATTACTACGCCCTCCCTCCCCTCACGGATACATTACAAACAATGTAAATATACCTACGCACGTATCTCTCATAAACTTATACCTGTCTGTGACATGTAAAATATTCAATAACAATCATTCACATGCAAATGAAGGAGAAATTTTTTGAAGCAAGCGTAAAAATTTGAATAGTTACAAGCAAAACGTATGGAACGCGAAAGTTACACAAAAGAACATAATAATTATTTCCTTACATGCAAATTAGTCACAGAAAGGAAAACTCGACACAGTTTCCTTAGAGTTATGGAAACAATGAACAAACTTTCTTCGAGAAAAGAATTTACGAATACCACACACCAACCAATACTTATTTATTAACGGGAACGCCGACCGCACAGTTCGGTGTTCGGGAAAAGTGTAAAATATATTAGAAATAAGCCAAAACTTTTTAAAACTCAAACATTTTATATTTACCCGGAGAGTTTATGCCAAAACTCCTCGATATCAATTCCGTTGCTCCATAATTTTTGATTAAAAAAGCAAACTGTCAACTGTCAGAGAGCGCGGGAATATAAAATAAAAAAAAAAAATATTTATTCCTATAATTTCCACTTTAAATACAGATTATAAATTAGCCTTTTTTCTGTCAAAATGTTGAAGAAAACGGTGGTTATTTTATCATTATTGGTGTGTTGTTATTGTTTGGAAAGCAACGAACAATTACCGGAGGAAGCGAGGGCGAAGAAAAAGAAAGGATCTTTAAGGCTTTTGGGTGAGTAGTTGATTTAATTGGAGTGTTTTTACAACCGAAAAATCAAAGGGATCTTTTGTAGTCCTAATATAGCCGGAGAGTTATGATGCTGTTCATCGGAACATAAAATGGGAACGTAAATCATGCTTACGTGTTTTTACTAAAGGGAAGAAACTGGCACAAAATGAATAAACAATCTGTGCAAATTGAAGAAGGAATCAAGAAATGTTTTAATGCAGTGCTTTTAAGAAATGAGCTACTTTTCTATTTGCATTTTTTTTTCTCCGTGCTTTAAGTATTTTTTCCTCCAGTTTTAAATCGGGGCTCGTGTTTTAGAATTGGTTAAATACAATTAGTAAATTCAATATTTTACTTATAACGACGACTTACTTAGACGAGCCAAAATCTAACCGAGATTAAGATGGCTAAACCTGCGTTGATCCACAAATTATCTTCTAACCGTACAATAACAAATAAGTAGGATCTCGGTTTAATCAAGATTAAGTTAGATCTCAACATACGGATTACTGACTTAGAATTGATACAATTTCCGTAATGGAAACTAACTACGTTTGGTTTGACATTTCATATCGTCAATACAATTTACTGACGTTCTGTTTTCCGGTAAGATCTTCAGAAGGAAATAGTATCTATTCCACTAAGGTTAAAGTAGGAATTTAAAAGGTAATCCCAAACATTTAAGTTAATGAAGAATATTGGGTTTGCACGTACTTTGTTGTATTAAAAAGGTTCTACTTAATCGTAATTAAGGATAGTTACTGTAGTTTTTGGGTGCACTCTTAAATGAACGACTTTATTTAAAACCAACCCTATTTCTGGAGTTTGAGCACAGGCGGACCACCACCTTCAGTCAATTTGTCATAGTCAAACTGCACTTTTTTCAAGTGGGCTTACTAGAAAATAATTTTAATTAACCATTAAAATTATTTTCTAGTAAGCCTAACTTTACATGAACATTGAGTAGATTCTAGTTGCCCTTTTGCATAGGTCCTTTCATATGAAGAAGATTGGACCAACAAAACACGCTTGGTTTCTATAACAACTGTTAACAATGCCGCCTCTAGTAGTATCTAGGCATCTTCGTGCTCTGGTTTGAGTCTGAAGTTAACATCATTTCAGCTTCTTCCTGACAAAGGGTAATTAAATAAAACTGTTAGAGCAATTTGCAGTCAGCCAAAGATTTACTTTAGTCTTGACAATTCAATTCGGACCTAATTTATTTACTTTCTAGAGAGCTAGAACAAGACTGCGCTCTATTCTGATAAAAATATATTTAGAAAAATATTATTCAGTCCTTGGGAAATGAAGTGTAATTTTATACTTTTTTATGGTCTTGGGAATTAAAGAAAATAATATTTAAATTGAGGAAGGAAAACTTCTTATTGCAAAAATCTTTTTACATAACGAACTGATGCTAGTTTTTAAGTTGGTTTTAGGGATTTGGATAAAGTTATGCATGAGATTGTGGATGATGAAATGAATGTTAAATAAAGTTGAAAATGGAATGTTCTTAAAAGTTTTTGGGTAATCCGGCCTTTTTCCGACTTTTAAATGTTGATCAGCTTCCAAGACACTACAGAAAAGCAACCGACATTGTTGAACACTTGTGCAGTGACATTCTGGCTCTCTTTTTATCCTCCAATTCCTTCCACTTATGGCGGTTTTGTGTCATAGCTATCCAGTTTCTTCCAGCCATTTTAATGAGATTGTCTGTCCACCTAGTCGGTTGTCTTCTTACTTTCCTCCGTCCTGTCTATCGTCTCCACTCCAGCACTTTCTTCCCCCATCTTCCATCCAGTCTACGGCAAAAATGGCACGCCTGGTGTGGGTGAAGTAAACATTATTTTTGTTATTGCGTTTGCTATGTCCGTAACTGTCGTTCGTCTCCTTGTTTCGGTGTTCACCCGGCCCCATCGTAGAGGGAGATGCCCAACTTGGCTCGTTCCATAGCTCACCGAGTGACTTAGCACAATTCAACCTTTCAGTACCGTCGTGGACAAACGAACTTATATAAACAAAGGTTCCATTTCTCGATTTTAACATGTTTTTCATTTGTTTCAGCTATCGTCGCACTAGTAGTGCTATCAAAGCTTGCCGTCATCAAAGTTGCATCATTCTTCTTCCTCGTCGCGTTTTTCCAAAAGCTCTTCTACGCCGGTGGTCTACTCCTCAACTACTATATGAAGAACCAGTCGGGTCCAACTGGAACAGCTCCTCAGATGATGTACGGCCCTCCCCAGGAGTATAACACTGTCGGGTATAGCTACGAGCCGGCTGAAAATGAGCCATTCCAAACTCCTGAGTCTTTGCCTAGTATAGCTGATTTCAGTAACGGATTTAAATGGTTGTTTAAGAATCAGCAGCAGTAATGATGTTCAGATGATTTTGGAGGCCGCATCCCATTTCGATTAAACATTAGCTAGTAGATATAAATGTATTTTAGAAGATTATGTTGAATGGTGTCAAAATAATGAATTGTTGCAATTAGTAAAATGGGATGTAGTCTACTTAGGCAAAAGTTATAGAAGAGTTCTTGTCTTTTGTAATTTCTTGTCCAGTTTTTTTACTAGGTTATGTCTGAAGTAAACTTTTCATAGATGTAATAGTACAATCCCTATCTTATAGTGCCATGGGAAATGAACAAAATGCCATAGTAAAATGTATAGCAATGTGAAAATAGTTCAATCTTAAGTCTAACTCTATGCCTAGTATCAAACTGTTGTAAAAACGCGGTTGTAAAAATACTTTCAGATCTATGTACTTTAAAACTAATTATTAGTGGTAGTTTAGGGACCATGCTAAAGGTGATTTATCTACGCTCGTGCCATGCCTTGAAAAAATGTTACATTCTTGTAATCGTGTTTTAATGTAGTAAATTATTAATTATAAATAATAAATTATTTATTGTTTTGTTTTTCGAGTTTTATTTTGTTTATGAATGTTTTAGCTACACGCTAAAACATTCATTCCTGCGGTGGCTTTTTTGTACCAAGTCGATTCCGGCACTAAAATGATTTCAAAAAAGCTTTTAATTTTACGACAACACACTCTATTTAGTGTTTATAACTCAACAATCTAACAGACTGTACCCTAAGAGACGCATAAACACTATTCTACTAACTTATTCGTATGAATAAAAGCGCGAAAACACTAACTTCCAACTTCACGAAAATTTCGACTCAATTACTTTAATTCAAAGTTATTTTGTCCGCTCAGAGTTAATTTCGTATTAAAGTCTGAGCTCAGTAATTATTTCCTTGTAATTACACACAGCGGAGTGTTTTCAGAGTACTGTAATTTTAGTATTTAGGTTGGGAACTCAGATTACTATACCTACATAGTGGTACCTATGTAGTTGTGTTGAATAAACTACATATATATAAAAATCATCAGGGGTTTGTGAAAGATTTTACGGTTACGGCAAGAAGAGTCTTTAACCATTACAAAAATAGGACTTCTCATCAGAGCCTAGACCGGCTAAAATGTACCTCGTTGGTCATACGAGGTACATTTTAGCCGGTTCGGACACACCTGTAGGTACTGACATATAGCGGGAATCGCTCCGAATACGAACACTATTATTGAAGTACTGACTGAAAGTGTCCGTAAGTAGTCCGGTGTCCAGTGTCCGTTGACTAGTCCTTAAGGTAACCATTCTTTACATCCTTGGTTGTGTAAGTATTACAGAAATAATATTCTGACTGTGACTGCAAAATTTTACAACGATGCCAAAAGATAGAATTTATTATCTCTGCCCATCTGTTCCGTTACTGACACTCAAAATAAAATAAACCCAACTTTTATGACAGCTATGAACTCTGTAATCAAATGGCAGAACTTTATCACTAAAAAGCAACGGATTTAATCAGAAATGTAACAGTTATGACACGGAATTAGAGCGGGGACTGTGAAACTATGTGCAAACGATTTCCGCGAACACTCAATATCTATTGTGTTATTTTGTATAAATATCCATGGATTCGAAAATGATGTGGAATAGATCGATGGTGGAATAGAAAAATGCTTCGAGGTATTTCAAGTATTGCAATAAACAAGGCGATAATTATAGTTTATTATAATAGCATAAACATTAGCATAACGGCTAAGTGTATCCTCATTACATCAAATCTTTTTTTGATGTCCCGTACACATTAGCTGAGACTATTCCCAAGCATAAATTCCGCGCTGCTACTGACACATTCTTGATGACAAAACCCACTTTTGTTTAAAATTAAGTTTATCCAATGAAAACAAAACGAACACACTAGAAAGATAAACCGAACCTAATAAAATACATTGGCCCTAGACTTTAAAAGTCTTTATCCCCGATATTTAAGTTGCCAGTAACAGGTTAAAACACATATTAACTAGTTTTCCTTTCATACCTAAATCGACACCTATAAAAAAAGAACTTGGGTACCAATCCGATGAACTTTGCTACGTTCTCAATAGATTGAAAGTTCCAAGATGGCCATAACTTGGGCGGTCTCTTCCCAAGCAGTTATCGGAATAAGCACTTTAAGTTTTATTGAACAGACACTGGGAATGATTCCTTGTTTTATTTATTGTTCTTTAAAGTAGTTCATGGAGTCTCTGGTATTTTGTTACAACCTTGGAATGTCCATTGGGTCTGTAATTGCTAGGAGGTAGTTTGTTTAACTCTACACTCCCTTTATAAATCAACATACATAATACAAGGTGTTGTTTTGCATCCTCGTCAATTTCAAAGAGGTAACTATGCTAATGATTCTCGTCCCGAATCAATAATAAAATGGGTAGGTAGTTTTTTTTTTTTCTTATTTACGGAAATCGGTAAGTGAGAACCACCCGTAATTAAACGCGGCCCGTCTGGTTCTTGCCCTTAACCTCGCTTACACATATACAAAAATTCTCAAACGTTTATTCGATAATTTCTTAATGCCTAAACCACGTTAAGAGGGTTATTCTGAAATCTTCTGAAAAAATTCAGGGCATTTGGCTCGTGGCGAAATAATAACTTACGTTTGGATCCGCTTGTCTAGGTTTGTCCATAGTTGGGTGACCACCCATTACATACCGAGTTTCCACCGTGTCTCTGAAAGCATGTGAAGCCGATGGTCCCGGCTGTCATTTGTAGATCTTTGAGTCGTTACACGTAATCAGCTGAAAGTCTGACAACCAGTCTTACCAAGGCATATCGTATATAACCAGTACTAACTGGGTTGTGAAGGTCAGATAGGCAGTTGCTTCACGTAAAACACTGGTAACAGCTGCATCCAGTAAGACTGAAAGCCGATCCCAACATAGTTGCGAAAAGGCTAGGCCGATGATTATGTGTTTGATCACGTTACTTCTGAAAGCTTATCGTATCTTAGATCTCCTTGCTTGTCTGGCAGAGCTAGTTAGCTCCCCACTGCATCTAAACTTCGATTCCTGTTGTAAGAATTCCAAGCTAATGCGTAATACCGTGTTGTTATAGTGAAACTTCAACACATCGGCCGCGTGCAATGTCGGTAACTGGCTCTTTATACCCCGAACAATGGCTTTTATTGTTATGATGTTCTAATATCGGGATATAGGAGATAATTCGCTATGGGCTTACAATATTGGATGCTGGAGATTAGGAGTTAGAGCATTTTCCATGATGAAACTTTATAATAATGTTTGCACGGTACAAGACAGAAGTTTGACCGAAACATCGTCGAAAGGAGGAACTGCGAAGTTTGGTGTTCGGAACGTCTCATATGAAACAAGGTTGATCGAAAAAATGGTTTTGGGTTTAGCTGTTCCGACCCAAAACCATTTTTGAACGGTGAAAATATTTACTTTTGTGATAAGGAGTAGCAGGAGTCTTGAGGATTTTGTTCTTGCAAATATTCTGACTAGGAAATGTGGAAGAAGAGTGTTCTTTTTAAGGGCTGTGTTATGAATTTGTTGCCGTTTAAATAGTAAAGTGCCAATTCTCGACCGAATTAGAAATTACTTTAATTTTAATTTAGAGTAATATATATTACTTATAGTTCACGCTTGTTGAAGATAAGAATTGTCGCATTTCCGTCATTCGCTGTAGTGCGTGTGTTCACTACATCACTATGTACAAAGGTAGTAAACAAACCTCATCAAACTCGTCACTGCGTACGGCACCATCAAATTAGTATGCACATACATTTTCATAAGCACGCCGCGTATGGGGTATTGTTTACATAGGACACCGGTGAGGTGTAGGCTAGTTACAAGCTAACGGTAGGCTAACGTGGAACTTTACTTCAATGATTATTATTTGAGCTATTAAGCTATTAAGGTACTGAAATGTTTAATGTTAAATGTTATGTGAGCAAATTTTAAATACAATAAATAGGACTTACCAAGTGGTATCATATTATCCAGTCTTGACCGGGTTGTGGAAGTCAGATAGGCAGTCGCTCCATGTAAAATACTGGTGCTAAGCTGCATCTGGTTAGCCTGGAAGAAGACCCCCACATAGGTTGGGAAAAGTCTAGGCAGGTCATGAAAATGGGTTAATAGTCTCTCCTGAGCGTTGTCGGTCTTGGCAGCTAATCGAAGCAGAGACTAGCCACCTACTCCAGAAATATTATAGTCCTAAATTGTGTGCGCAAATACATTTACACTCTCCCTTCTGTCACTATCAATAGTCGATTGGCACGGCAATCTGAGAGCGGCGGTGGTCCAGTGGTGGCAGCCCCAACTTACGAGCAGTAAGCCTTCGAACTCAGGCAGGCGCATTACTTTGTGTAATTTATTTCATCATCGCTGCTCTCAAAAACGGTGAAGGAAAACATCGTGAGGAAACCGGCATGTCCTAGAACCAAAAAATCGAAGACATGTGTCATCTAACAACCCGCGCTGGGCCCGCGTGGTGGATTACAGCCCACTCCCTCTCATGGGAGAGGAGGCCTGTGTCCCAGCAGTGGGAACATTATAGGCTAATGATGACGATGACGGCAATCTAAAACGATCGGAACGAGATCAGACGCAGGACCAAGGTCTCAACGTTCTTTCCGAGGCATGGGGTATCATACCGCCTTCTTCTAGCTCCGAACTGTTACTGAAAAATCTGTAATGGAAATCCTAATAACACTGTCTGATCCGAATGGGCCCCCCACAATTAGCAGTCTTGCTGATGACCACGATATAATAGGGACTGTCAATGTTGATTAACTCCTTGATCAAGCGACATTCCCTATGAATGTTCAAAAATAAATTACATAAAAAAACCAGCGATTTCAAAGTGGAATAGCAGATTTATAAAACGGATTTATCCTGGCTTACCTCGGGTGTCTTTCTCTCTTCTTCATAAGCATAATTATTATGCTTTAAATTGTGACTGGGACTGTAGCTTCGCGTCTTTTGTTTCTTGACTTTCTAAAGTGCTTGTAATGGTCTAATTGAAATAAATGCTTTGAGTTTTAGTTTGCCTAATGAAGAGTTCTCGTCCTACTGTTCATCACAACACCATGAAAGTGGATCAGCTGTGTTTTTACATCATTAAGCCCCACTCCGGCAGGTGGCACCACAAGAAAAAAGTTCCGGTGACGTGGTTTGCATACACTCTGTTGTGGCCATGGCGTATGAATATTTTGAATAGACTTTTGTAACTAAATGTTTATGCAGCAAATAGTTGCCGTTTGCTGCAATCATTTCTAGTATAAAGCATAAATACAGTCAGAGTCGTAATTGCGTTAACAGCTATTGATCGCTGATTGAATGCTCTAATCGCGATCAGATTGATTTGTGAAATCTGCTTTTACTTTTTTGTACACTTATTTTTAAACTTTAAAAGTAAGAAAAGTAGATTGTTTGCTAAGGGAGCAAACAACTATTTTTAAGGCGAGAGTGTTTCTTTGAATCCAGAGCGGAGCGAAGGATTGTAGAGTAGAATCCTGAACGCAGCGAGGATTCAAGTACATCACTCGAGCTTAAAATAGTGTTGCTCCCGAGGTGAACACTCTACTTTTTTTCACCCTCTATGAGAAAATAAGTAAGTGCAAGTTATGAATAAGAATAGTACGTTTATTTATTTCATTCTCACTATTTGAGGAATATACACTCATTTTTTATTAAAAAAATGTTAAATCCGAGTATGAATTATAAACAATTGCGAACAAAGACGGAATGAATTTGGCGCCTTTTAATTTTTTCACAAACTTTTTTTTTATTTCGTTCGCGCGCGCTTTATTTTTTTATCATACAGCCTGAAGCCGAGTCCAGATATGTATCATTCCGGCCCGATGCGATCACCGTATCTTACAAAAACCGACTCGACATGGATCGGGTCGTATCGCGTACCGTATCAGAGCGGCGGCGGCGTAACGAGACTGCATATTAGTGCGTATCATCACCCGTCCACATAGGCGATCGGGCGGATGGCGGATCGGGCAAGTGATACATGTCTCGACCCGACTTTACTTGTTCATACAATATTCGTGATTGATCTCTTTGGTAATTGGAACTTTTACTACCTAACAATATTCACATTGCAAATTCAAATCACTTTTAGTCCCTAGGGATTAACGAGCAATTTTAGTCCCTGTTTACGCAGAACAAACTAGCTCTTTTTGAATAGATGTGGTAAAAAAATACTTTCTTATGGGAAACCCATAAGAAAGTATTTTTTTATCACATCTTTAACATTGCTGGGTGAAGTCTTTTCAGAAGCGTTAAAAAGGAAATAAACGAGTAAGAACTAACATTATACTGTAGCTTTATTAATCTGTAGGAGTCTTCAGTAGTCAAGTGGCAATGTTGTTGGAGAAGACTAGTAACTAAGATGTTGTGTCTGTAGAGAAAATGATAAAATCCCAAAAGTTAATTAGAAAACTGGTCACCCAGCTGGTCGTACAAATTAATAGCCCGATAAATTAGCCGTCCAGCCAGTGTTTTACTAAGAAGCGGTAAGCAAAACAAAGCTGCTACTTCAGATGGAAACATACGGCGGTCTAAGCTTGACGGTCGCGCTACTTGGAACTCTAGCTTTTGTTGAGATACAAAAGAACTGTGCACTTATGAAGGCTGTAGGTGGGTATGTATGTAGGTCATTTGGATTTGGGTTGTGAGACATTATGGCTACTTTTAAACTCGATAGAAAGCCTGTGTGTTTTTGTTAAGTAATTAGGTTGCTAGCGAAACTTGACAGTTGTTATATATGACGATTTTTTAAAACTTTATACATACAACTAGCTGCTGCACGCGACTTCGTTCGCGGGTTTTTTTTAGGTATGAAAAATAGATGTTGGCCGATTCTCAGACCTACCCGATATGCACACAAAATTTCATACAAATCGGGTCAGCCGTTTCGAAGGAGTGTGGGAACTAACATAGAGACACGAGAATTTTATATATAAGATTATCTACTTTTTATCAATTACCAAGGGTAAAGAAAAAAAAAAATTTTTTAATAAGTTAATTTCTAAGCATTTAATTGACGCTCTAATACATTATTTGCAGTCGTTAACATAAAAAAAACTATGATTTTTGTCATAGTTTTTTTTATTTTTTATTGTGTTTAATGATTTAAAATGTGTTAAATTATTTCAAAAGACCATCTCAGACACTAATCTGCATAGTCCTCATGTAAATTGAGCAATGTCTGGACTTTAAAAGAGTAACAAGTTAACAGAGAACCTCTGAGTTTGTATCGGCTGTTTCTTCTCAGAGTAGTCAGGTACGAAACACCGGCCCCATCTAGCTTAAAAAAAAATGACGTGTAAAAGTGTTTGTAAAAACCTATTTGCAAAATAAACATCATTTATCATTCAATTGACAAGACTAAAAGCAGCAGTTTGTACTCAACTACTAGAAATTAAGAAAGGCCACGCAAGGTTCATAAGTTCTCAGCCATGGTCCCGCTGTAACTTTATGTTTTCAGCTGAAACAAGTAAATCAAACGATAGGTATTTAAACTTCTTATGCGGCCAGTAAAGTTAGCAAGTTGAGATTTACTCAGTAATTAAGTTTTGAGCTAAGTTTTATAACTTGCACGAATTTAATTAATGTGGTTTGTATGCATTAAAACGATAGCAAGCCACGAGTTTTAACAACAAGATCTTAAATATGATCTCGTTGTTAAAACTCGTGGCTAGCATACAAAATATAATTATTTTAAATGTCTTGCAAGATGTTCTGAGCCCGCGGGGTTAATTCCGAGGAAATCTTTCTGAAGCTTCTCTCTTTGAGCTCTCTAAGCAGTAACGATGGAAACTTTGCTTAAAATATACCTTTAGTATGAAAAATATACAATCAAATGACTGCCACAAAAAACCTTAGGATGAACCAAACAATCTATAAGTATAAAAATTAAAAAAATCCTACTAATATTATAAGTGCCAAAGTTTGTGAGGATGGATGGATGGATGGATGTTTGTTACTCTTTCACGTAAAAACTGCTGAATGGATTTGGATGAAATTTTGCACACGGGTAGATTATAACCTGGATTAACACATAGGATACTTTTTATCCCGATAGTATGTTCCCGTGGGACAATTATCGAAATCCACGCGGGTGGCGCCGCGGGCATAAGCTAGTAGAAAAATAATTTGAAAAAAAAAAAAAACTTGTGTATTAAGACCATCTGATAACCAACCTTCAATAACTTCTATACATATAAAGTCGGAAAAAACAGTGATCATTCTTCAAAGTATCATTTGTATACAGATCAAATGTTTGTGTCGATTAAAGCTTCAAAATTCATCAAAAATCTGAAGGGATTATTTTTAAAAACATAACGTAACATCACGCCTGTAATTCCCGAAGGGTTAGGCAGAAGTGTACCTAATAGTACACCCACATTCCTTCAGTTATGTTTAAGTCCTATGTATTAGGGGGTGAGCCTATTACCATACACCGGGCACAAATCTAAGCTCCGTGGCTGCTACTGAGGTTCGTGATGGAAAAATCCAATATCACATTGGCCCGACGTGGGATTCGAACACAGCACCTCATGCTCAGCAGTGGCGGTTGCGACCACTAGACCTAGGAGGCGGCCATTATTTTTTTTGAATAAAACTCTTAAGATTCAACTAGTCGCGGGCTCGAACTCACTGGTGGCCGTGGCCGAAAAGCACGCTGTCTCACTTGGAAAAACGAAACGAAACGTAAGGCGCGCATAAAAAAATACGAAAAGGCCTTTGGGTGATAGTGTTTTATGAAAAAACCACTGCGTGTATCATATACAAATAAAATGTATTGAATTTTTTGATAATTTTGCTGTGTCGGTACGGACTTTGTTTTGGAAATTTGACACTTCTTTTCGACCAAAGTTGCGTTAAAATTTGTAATAAAAACGAATCTTTGATTGCTCGTAACTTTTTAATGGCTTTTTATTTTCCTATTCTGTTTCCGTACAGACAAAATTAATAATGAGACAATACCATATCATGTTTTACTTTGGATGTGCAGTGTCAATCAGTGGAGTTTCTAACTAACCCCCCCCCCCGAAGTTTCTATGGAAAAAATGTCGAAAAGTGTCACCTTAATATGCAAAATTATTACAATTTAAATACCTCTCAAAAGCACTGAACAATAATATTCCTCTCTCCGAGTCTCGGTCGATAAGGATCGTGTCTGTAAGATGCCTTTGCCTGCAACCTGTCTGCGTGCTCGCCCACCACGTTCTTTATCAAACGAACCCAATTACTTACTATACACGTATCGCAGGGACAAGGGGGATTTTCCATAAGTACTAGCATTTTCAGTGGTCGGGTTCTGTACGTGGTTTATTTGTAAGAAACGATGTTGCTCTTTGCTGAGGGCTAACTGAGGAGGAGCCGCTCGGATCGGTTAAGCTGCGCTTGCTTAGGTTGTTCTGCGGATGGGTGACCACCAATTACATACCGAGTTTCCTCCGTCCCTCGGAAAGCACGTTAAGCCGTTGGTCCCTTGTGTCATTTGTAGATCTTTGACAGTTGTTAATGGCAGTCAGTGGCCCGAAATTCTGACAATATGCAGTCTTACCAAGGCTGTCCCCAATATAGTTTGGAAAAGGCTCGCCAAACGATAAATCGCACAATCAGCCATTCAGCCCAATGTTTCCACTGCTGGGACACAGTCCTTCGCTCCAGGAGTTGCCGTTGCCGGTGGGTTTCCATCACCATTTTGAGTGCAGTGGTGATATAATAAATCACACAAGGAAAAGAATGCATCACTAAGTACCACAGTCATATGTTGTTAATGGATACTCATTAGTGTACTTTACTGGTCCAGATGTATCATCATCATCATCAGCCTATAATGTTCTCACTGCTGGGACACAGGCCTCCTCTCTATGAGAGGGAGTGGGCTGTAATCTACCACGCGGGCCCAGTGCGGGTTGGTAGATGTCACATTCTCCGATTTTTTTATTCTACGACATGCCGGTTTCCTCACGATGTTTTCCTTCACCGTTTTTGAGGGCAGCGGTGATGAAATCAATTACACAAAGTAATGTGACTGCCTGGGTTCCTAGATAGAAGCATTCTATTGTATCTAGGATAGAAGGACTATACAATAGAATGAACATAAAAATCACGTCCTTAACTTCCCTAGGGTAAAATCAAATAAATCTGGTCACCTGGCGGGGTGCCAAGTCAACGCAATTAACCTGAGTGAATCTCTCACTTACGTCAATTAGGGTCGATTTAACACATTTCTACAAGCCTTAAGTTTACAGCGGTTATTTACGAGTACCTTGGAATGGTTTAGTTGGTGAGCAGTGTCAATTGGTTGGATTAACTTATACGGTTTTTGAAATAACCACTAAGCTTGATGATTTCTTGGAAATTGTCTTTAAAAAAACAGCTACCTGCCACTTGTAACCATGATTAATGATAATTTTAAATAATTATCGTAAACTACTACTAAATAGAAGTTCGTTCCTTGTGAGAGGCTATGGTAGAGCGGAGAAATTTGACGCTTGGATTAATTTATTTTTATTGTTTTATAGGTTTTTTCTGTCGGAAATTTTAATTACATTTTTATTTCATGCTTTTCAAACTTAGATTACTTTTTATTAGCCTTGACTGTTCTACTCCTGGGCACAGGTCTCCTCCAATTCCTTCCACCTTTTTCTCGGTGTTGCGCCTCTTCTCGCTAATTAACGAAAAATAGGAAAATATAAATTTAAAAAATCTCGAGCTTTCAGGGGGGAGGGGTGGTTGTAGTTTCCCCCCTGGCAATGCCCATGGTGACAAATAACAAGATTTCAAATTTTAAATTGACCCAACCCGTAGAAGTTGTTTATGAACTCGAAAAGAGGTGATGACAGATTTTCTCGAAACATAACTAAGAACACTTTCGATTAAAACACCTTTCCAACGAAACCAACAACAACAATTTTATCAAAATCGGTTCATCCGTATAAGAGCTACGATGCCACAGACAGACACTCAGATACACACGTTAAACTTATAATACCCCTCTTTTTTGGTCGGAGGTTAAAAAAAACTTAATTAAAGGCCTTCGCCTTAATAAGTTGGTTAATAATAGACTTCTTTTACAAGCTGCGGATCCCTAACTTTAGACAAAGCGTTGCAGACAGTTTCATTGTAATATACTTAAATAATAAGCGGGGCTTGTTTCAATTAGGTCTCTACGACGGAATATAAGTGTTTCATATTTTATTTTAAGTGAATGTAATAAAAGTTAAGAATAAAAATGCCTCGAATTAATATTGTGTATTAATTTATGTCTTTATGAAAAATATTGACGACATTAAAGTACGTTTCTATTAACGTATACGTTTTAGGGTTCTGTGGCCTAATGCTAAAACGGAAGCCTTATAGACCTCCTGTCCGTCTGTTCGTATGTCACAGCTATTTTACTCCGAGCTTGTTGGCACCACACAGTTAATATTTGGAGAGTAGGTGTGGGCGTAGATGTGGGCATAGGAGACTATAAACCGCTACACTTGACCTTCACAATCCAGTGAGTACTGGTTAATACGATTCCTCTTGGTAAGACTGGTTGTCAGCCTTTCGGGCCACAGACTGCCTGCAACATGCCAATGTCGCCATAAATCTACTTAATAATAAAATAGAAACCACACGGTCGCTGCCGTGGCAGTCATTGCTGCGGCTGTCACCTTCTGAAGGTAGAATAATGGATAACTGTACTACACTAAAATACTAAACCATCTTATGCACGCGATCTGTAGATCACTCTTGAGTGTTGATAAAAAAAATCCGTTGGTGTTCCCAAGAATAAGAAATCAACTCAAACACACGCCATCCACACTTAGCTTCCCCTTAGTTTAACTGAGTTAAATAAAGAGGTTCATTATAACGCTTCAGTTTGCTTTTTTCATAGATAACAAAACTCTCGAAATGTCGACGATAAAAACCGATCTATCTCACAAATGTAACAGGAGAAAAGTTTTTTGGTCCACTGCTCATCCAAACGCAGAATTTATGGTCACACTGAGGGGTCGTGTCACAGACCATTAATAAAAAGACATATTGGAAAGGGCACCATGCTCCGTGGTTATGGAAAATGGGACAGTTTTTTTAGAGATGTTTTCTTTTTCATTCCAATATTCGAATACTACAAACTTTTAACCAACGCAAGCAGTGACCGAAATCGGGCTTGTGAATACTTGGCCAAGAAATTCTTGAAAAATGGGAACTCCAAACTTTTACGGAGGCTGTGATCAAAGACTCTTGCTTCCACCCGGCTGAAAACCGCTGAAAAAGTTCTAATTTATAAAATTCTTGACTTCCCCGCCCAAGAACGAATGTAACTATTCAAATATATTTAAAGTTTAATCTCGTATTTCGAAGGAAAGTTTTCTTAATTTTATAGCGTCCCAGTTTTTCAAGTGAAAATTCAGTGTGGTATGAAAATCACGGCTCAGATTTTTTTTCAAAATAAAATATATTTTTTATACATTGAATCTAAACGAAGTTTAAATAAAATGTTCGATATTCGTCAACTGTGTGTATGGAAGCGGAGGTCGGTTTTTTTATTTCATGGTTATTTTTTTTAGTTTATTTTTAACTGAAAATAAAAACCGTTCGAACTTCGCGTTGGGCAAAGATTGATAAATACAATTTTTATTGTATAACAAATTATAAGTAAGAACTTGTGACAGATTCATGGGATGTAAGATAGACAGTTATATCGTTAAAAGTGACAATGTTATAATAGGTTTCCCTTTGCATTAGAAAAAAATGATCGTTTACCATTAACGCCTATTTTCAGTGGCCCATTTTCCACTTATAGATCGGGATGACGGGAAGTGGGTTAAAGAGGGCGGCTCATTTCTGCTCTTCAAAACTTGAGACAAAACAACATAACTGGCTATCTATAATTTCAAATCTTGGTGCGAACTCCACCCTGGAATATCGAAGAATGAGTTTTTGAAAGCATTCGTTGAGGAGTCACCTAATGTTAGTGAAAACGTGCATCTTCATATTAATATCAACTTCTGCCTCCGTCTTTAGGGCGTACCGGCGTGAAGTTATGTTTTATATATTTTCCTCTTACCGAAAATGTACCATTTCAGTGTTTTCGGTAAATAACAGTGGGGCTTACAGGTGATATTTCATTTAGTAGGCGGGAAAGTTTGTAGGCAGACTGAAATACTGCTAGTCTAGACATGGAGAGTTACTGCTCATTTTGTTTACTGCCCTCAGTATTAGTTTTTGTGGCTTTCAGAGCATTCAGCTTACAAAGGTAGCGGAATAATTTTGTGCTCTCCAGTTGAAAATTGCAAGGCTTCAGGCATTGTCTAATGAGAAAAGTTCAAAATAGAAACCTCGTGTTCCTGAAAAAAAAAGGTTTATAATTTGATAGTTACAGAACACAATACCCGTAGGTATGTACAAAACAAACTTTCAGTTTTTTTTTTACTCTTTACATAGGATACTGTAGCAATAACATCCGCTAGGTTTGTGCGTAGATGGGTGACCATAATGACATACCCAGTTTCCTCCGTGACTCGGAAAGCACGTTAAGCCGTTGGTCCCGGCAGTCATTTGTAGATCTTTGATAGTCGTTACCGGTAGTCTGAAGCCAAAAGTCTGACATCCAGTTTTACCAAGGGGTATCGTATTACCCAGTTACTGGGTTGTGGGGGTCAGATAGGCAGACGCTTCATGTTTTTTTTTTCATTATGTTGTAACTGAATGGTTATCTCATAGCAATTACAATCTAGCCTTGAGGCTAATAAGTAATTTAAATTTAACTTATTTTCCTAGTAAATTTATACTAAAGAATGTGTCAATTGGTACTTTTCTTATTGTCTCTATTTCATGTAAAATACTGGTACTCAGCTGCATCCGGTTAGACCGGAAGCCAACCCCGAGGTAGTTTGGGAAAAGGCTAGGCAGATGATGATGACACAGGATACTGTGATCTCACTACTGAAAACTTTTTATTATTATATCACTACATAGTATAAAACAGTCGCTTTCTCTGTCCCTATGTCCCTATATCCCTATGTACGCTTAAATCTTTAAAACAACGCAACGGATTTTGATGCGGTTTTTTTAAATAGATAGAGTGATTGAAGAGGAAGGTTTATATGTATAATAACATTCATTGAATAGTGGAGAAATACTGTTATTTAATGTGATGTCGTAAATAACTCCTCGTAAGAAAACTCCGCGACGGTATGTCTATCTCTTATGGATATCACACAATATTTTTTTTTTGTCATTTATTTTGTTTTTCAGCATTGCACCCGTGCGAAGCCGGGGCGGGTCGCTAGTACCTAATAATAAAAAATTAAATTAAAAATTAAAAAAACTCCCGACACAAATTATCTCTACAAAACCATAAATAAAATAATCCAAGCGTCTTAGCGTCGGGGGCCCGCTTTGTTTTGTGCTTGTACTAAGCGGTCTGCTTAGCGATCCCCCGACGCTAAGACGCTTGGATTATTTTATTTATGGTTTTGTAGAGGTAATTTGTGTCGGGGGTTTTTTAAATTTTTAATTTAATTTTATTTCATACTTTTTAAACCTAAAGGGTGTAAAACACCTCTTAACGAAGCCGAAAGGCACTGGTTCTCCCTGTCATTGCGATCATTTTTTTGTTCTACACCATATCTGGGAACCTTCTAGTTACGGAGATATTAGGGGTCAAAGTTCCAACTTTTTGACAAATATTTTTTTAAATACAAGTTTTTAATGTAAGATCTTTACTTTAAACACCTCCACGACCCCCGTACTATTCAATCCGCCCATCAGCACAATGTTTTGAGTGCGTTACATTGATTTCTACCACAAAACATGATTTTACACCCCCCAAAAAAAAGTCGTTTCCCAGCAATAATTTTTGCGTAAAGTTACTTAGTTTCATGTTCAGAATGCTTGGTTGACGGCTTCGTGATGAGGTGATTTACACCGTGTATATTAATGTATCTTAGCCTTGACTGTCCCAATCCTGGGCATAGGCCTCCCCCATTTCTTACACTTTTCTCGGTGTTGCGCTTCTTCTCGCTAATTAACGAAAACAAGGAGTTATAAGTTAGGGGGGGGGAGGAGGGCAGTGACCCCCCCCACCCCGGGGATGCCCATGGTGACAAGTAACCAGATTTCAAGTTGTTCATTTCCCTTCAACTAGAAAAGAGGTGATGACCTTTAAACGGCTGAGCAGATTTTCTTGAAACATAGCTAAGAACAATCTCGATTAAAATACCTTTCAAACAAAACCAATTTCATCAAAATCTGTTCATCCGTTTAGGAGCTACGATGCCACAGACAGACACACAGATACACAGACACACAGATACACACGTCAAACTTATAATCCCTCAACACCCCTCTTTTTTGGTCGGGGGTTAAACAGATAACATAAGTAACATAACTAAACCAACAGACCACTTCAAGATCGCTCAGATAAAGTAAAGTACTATGAGAAGGAACGTCTGTCGCTCAAACCCCGCAATCCAATATTATGGATGATCGGCCACCCCCCGCCGTTCACTGGATGACAAATGGTAGGGCAAGCCCATCTAATCTATCTTATTCGCTTTCACAAATCATACATTTTCGTCTGTCCTTTCGACTGAGATATGGTACAGACCAAGAAAGATATTTATGGATACGAAGATGGAGGTGTATAAAGAACAGGGTGTTCTTCATCCCCAATAGAAAAGGGAGGATTCTCCGACCAGCCGTGTGTTGTGTCTAGTCGGCTACTGCCCAACAGTTGCTGTCTGGTTTTTCGATACTTTTTAGGGTTCCGTAAACAAAGGGTCAAATGGGACCCTATTACTGAGATTTCGCTCTCCGTCCGTCCGTCCGTCTGTCACCAGGCTGTATCTCATGAACCGTGATAGGTGGCCAGTTGAAATTTCTACAGATTATGTATTTCTGTTGATGCTATAACAACGAATACTAAAAACAGAATAAAATAAATATTTAAGGGGGCTTCCATACAAAAAAGTGTTTTTTTTTTTTAAATAACTTTTTTTTAGTCGGTGATAACTGTAACTGCGCGATTTAGAATTTTAATGTTAGTTCTTCATTTTTGTCATAGATAGCGCTGTAGTGCTTTTAGTAGTGCCGGGTAGCGGTAAAAAGTAAACTTATATTATTCAAAGTTTCAAGCGAGATTTTTGAATGATACCCTGCGATTTATTAATAGTTTGTAATACACTATTGGAGAGCAAATATTACATACCTACATAAAGGGTGTAAAACACCTCTTAACTAAGCCGAAAGGCACTGGTTCTCCCTGTCATTGCGATAATTTTTTTGGTATATACCATACCTGGGAACCTTCTAGTTACGGAGATATTGGGGGTTAAAGTTCCAACTTATTGACAAGTTTTTTTTTCCATACAAGTGTTTAATGTAAGATTTTTACTTTAAACACCTCCATGACCCCCGTACTATTCAATCCGTCCATCAGCACAATGTTTTGAGTGCGTTACATTGAGTTCTACCACAAAACATGATTTTACACCCCCCAAAAAAAAGTCGTTTCCCAGCAATATTTTTGCGTAAAGTTACTTAGTTTCATGTACAGAGTGCTTGGTTGACGGCTTCGTGATGAGGTGGTTTACACGGTGTATAAAAGAAGTACGAGTAGGTAATATTGTCAAGTACAGAGTAAGCCGTACTTTTTAACTAGGTACTATCTCTACGAAGTCGAAGAAACATTTTTAAGATCACGTTTTTTTTAAACATAATTTATAAAAATTAACTTTATCAAAAGATTAGCTAATGATAACAGTAATAAATATCATAATCTCTGGAAACATTTTCAGCCAGAATGACCATGGTTTTGCCTGAAAATCCTGTAATGAGAAGTAGGACAATGTAAAACATTACTAGAGAGTTGACATTATCTAAAACAAAACAATTTATTATTATTTTATTACATATCCATAAAAACAAACATAACAGTTCTATTTACGACAGGTATCGCAAGTAGAACTGTTATGTTTCGTTGTTACCTAAATTACGTAATTGAGGCCTGTGAAAAGCTCTAAAAATGAGCCTAGGACTTTCAACTAAGCCTAGTGTAGCAGTAGGATGTCGGGTTTAGTTTACATTGGAGCTTAATGTAGTGACAGCCTTGTAGTCTTACAGGCTTTATAGTGTGGAGACAGCCTTAAGCTTGCTTCTTAGGCTGTAAAACGGTTCTATTCACACTTTTGTAGGCGATATTACCGACGTCCTTGCTAAGACTCTTTTGATACATCCTAACTAAATATGACCAAAACGGAACCCTTATACATTCATCCTGTCCGTTGTAACAAACGTGCTTGCTCCTCGTGATAAAAAGAAGTTAACAGATTTGTACATTAAAATAGTTAGTAGGGGAAAATGAATTTAATAAATGATGATATGAAAAATACAATAAATTATAAAAAAAAATGAAGGGCAGGTTAACCGGGAACGTATTGAATGTCTCCGCAAATCTCTGAGCGTGATAGTAACTGAAGACAAACATCCAAATGTAGAAAGCTGGCTTGATCAAGATGAGCTTGACCACGACCAACTTGATGCAGGGAGGCTTGGCAGGACCCACCAGCAGACACGTACCGCCCCAGTGCCAGACTCGTCAGCTCGCAGAGCAGCTTCCAGCAGACACGTACCGAGCCCAGTGCCAGGCTCGTCAGTTCACAGAGTAGCTTCCAGCAGACACGTACCGAGCCCCAGTGCCAGGTTCGTCAATTCGCAGAGCAGCTTCTTCACAGCAGCTAGCAGCAGCCACGGCAACACCAATCGAAGACCGCTCCTTAACTCCACTAGGCTGTGCCCAAAACTCAAGATATGACTGAGATCTTGACTCCTAACTCTAGACTTAGCTGATTTCTTAACTTCAGACTAAACTGATTTCTTGTCTCCAGACAGCTCCAGACAGAACCAGGGCATCCGTCAGAAATCCCTTTTATACCCTGATCCTCCGTTTCTTTATTCAAATTTATTTCTCAGATTCAAATCTGCTGCGCTCTAGTAAGACGCAACCTGCCAGTATTAAAAACAGTCAGTAACAATTGGTCAAAAACCTTGCACATAATATTTTTATAAATATAACTCAGAATATCTTTACACAGCAAATATTCGCAATTAACTATAAAATACAACAATTGAACTCACGATTTGATGATAATAATTTTTAGTAATATATAATCTAAATGAAACCTTCATAGAGAGTTTGGCTGGTAACAATCAAAAATAAAAGTAAATGACATCTGACAAATTTGAAGTAAACATGTCACAGCAAAGGATATAAAGAAAATATTGAAAAAAAAGCGCGGGAAATTCATAGCGAAAGGGCGCCTTTTTTAAAACAAATTTTTAAATAATTATTTTATTCATTAATAAGTCCACTTGCTTGCTTTTCTCATGATGGGGAAGAAAGGGAATCCGAAAAAAAGAAAAAAAGAAGATAATTCGTCTTCTGCTCCACCGTTGGTGTCCTCTGAAGACGACGGTGGAGCCTCAAGCTCTTCAGAGGAAGCTGTAACTGAAGAAAAGGATAAGTACCGGGAATTCAGGATTCCCGACTACATTAGGTCATATCCTGAAAACGGAGGCAATTTCGAATATGTCGTATTTCTAGAAAGCTTTGATTCAGTCCCGATTGGTGATAGAGATATGATGTCTCTCTCAACCAGCATCAAAAAATATAACAAGGGTGTAAAACAATTATTACGGATGAATCGTTACAAAATTGGTGTCATTTTTGAACGTCCTGGTTTGGCCAATGCAGCGTTAACTAATAGAAAATTTCTGGATACCTATAAATTGAAAGCCAGTATTCCTGCAGCCGCTACGGAAAATACAGGTGTTATCATGCATGTTCCCATTGACCTTAGCAACGAACACATTTACAACGCTATAACTAGCACAAAGAATATTATTTCTATTAGAAGATTTATGCGTCGCACTATTTCAGAAGGACCCCGGGTGTCCTTTCAGCCGACGAAGACGGTGTCCATCACATTCTCGTGTGCAGCGATACCCGATAGTGTAGACCTGAACAGTTGGCGGTTCGAAGTGCGTCCGTACATTCCGCCGGTAAAACAATGCTTGAAGTGTCTAAGGTATGGCCATATAGCTAAATTCTGTAAGAACTCCCAAAGATGTTCCATATGTTCAAAGGACCATAATTATAAAGAATGCCAAGTACCATCAACGGAAGCAACATGTTGCCACTGTCAAGGTAAACATGTAGCTATTTCGTCACAATGCCCAGTCAAACAACAAAAAGTGGAAGAAAACAAAAACAAGATTAATAAAAAATCATATGCAGATTTATTCAATGAAAAGTCATTTCCATCTCTTTCAAAGGCCAGTCCTGCTAAACAATTACAATCATTAGTTGAAACAGAACCAATTTTAAATATTTTAATACAGACAATAGTAACATTAATTTCTCAAAATAAAAATAATGAAAAGAGTATTTGCACTCAAAGCATAAAAGATGTTCTATTATCAAAAATTCAGAATAATATAAGTAAACCTTAATTTTATGGATCAGCTAAATATAGTACAGTGGAATGCCCAGAGCATCAATAGTAACAAACATGCTTTTTCGTATTTTTTATATGAGTATAACATACATATAGCTTTATTGTGTGAGACTTGGCTCAAGCCTCACATGAGATTTAGTATTAAAGGATATAATATAGTAAGATTAGACTCAGGTAATACACACAATGGTGTAGCTATTTTAGTACATAACAGTTTACAATTTAGTAAAATAGATACTTTATATGATGATTCCATACAAAATATAGCGATTCGTTTAAAATATGGCAATAGTAAAGAAATTTCACTAGTCAGTTTTTATAGTCCCGGAAACGCTCCATTTACTAAGTATAAGTTTGATAATTTAATTCGCAGTATTCCTGGTCCTCTCTTGATGGGTGGAGATTTCAATGCACTTCATTCGGCTTGGGGATGTAACAGTGTGAACATTCGGGGCCGAGAAGTGCTTGAAATCATTAATGATTATAATTTGGTTTTATTAAATGATGGAGAAATGACTACTGTAGGCTCTGATAGGTGGCAAAGAAATGCACTTGATTTAACTGTAGTATCAGCTTCAATATCATTGTCTTGTAACTGGTCTGTTCATGATGATCCATTAGGTAGTTACCATTTGCCTGTAATTACAAGGGTACATATAAATAACAATTATAATATCTCACATGAAGCAGAAACTTCAAATTTACCAAAACATTTTAATTTTAACTTGGTTGATTGGGTATTATATAGGAAGAGTGTTGATAGTTTGATAGTAGATTTTAAAATTAATCAAGATAACCCATTACAGTCATACAATGACTTGATAAAGTTGTTAAATTTAGCTATTATTAAATCATCACCCACAAATTTAAGACCAGCTACATCTTTTGATGCAACATTAGTAAATAATAATCGTAAAAAACGCATCCCATTACCATGGTGGAATTTGAATTGCACCAAAGCAGTAGAAAACTCTAGGAATGCCTATAAAGAATTCAAGTACAATCCCACATTAGAAAAATATATTGAGTTTAAAAAATTACAAGCACTGAAAAAGTTAGTGTTAAAAAGAGAAAGACAATTGAGCTGGATTTCTCTATGTGAGTCATTTAATAGAACTACTCCATTATCTAAAGTTTGGCAAATTTCAAAGAGATTTAATAAAACATATAAACCTCCAAGTAATAATATTTCAGCTTGGGTATTTGATTTTCTTAAAAAATATACTCCAGATACAGTTGAGGGGCCATTTCAATCAATTTCTTATGAAGCTTCAGGACATTATGAGTATCTACTTAATCCATTTTCTCTTCAGGAATTAAAATCTGCAATATCATCTAGACGTGATTCAGCATTTGGCCTTGATGGAATACCCTATAAAATGTTGAAAAATGTATCAATTAAGGCACTTTCTGACATACTAAGTATTTTTAATCTACTCTGGCAGGAAATGATCATCCCTAATGAATGGAAAATAGATTGTCTCATCCCAGTACTTAAACCTAACAAAGAAAGACATAAAGCAGAATCATATAGGCCAGTAGCATTACCTTCATGCATGGGAAAAACCTTTGAACAATTAATTAAACAAAGGCTAGAATTTTATATAGAAAGTAATAGTCTATTACCATCCAATCAATTTGGCTTTCGACGTGGTTACTCCACTCGAGATAGCATTTCTCATTTGCAATTAGATATATATAATTCTAATAAAATGGACAATCATTTTGTTGGTGTCTTCTTTGATATAGTGGGTGCATTCAACAACATCAATCTGCACATTTTGTGTGGTGAACTTCGTGCCCTTGGTATTCCTGAAAAAATTATAATATGGATCTTTAACTTTTTACATGGTAGAGAAGTATATGTCAAAGTAAATAAACATTTAATAGGGCCACGTTTTTCATACAAAGGAGTATGTCAAGGTGGCATCCTCAGTCCATTGATTTACCTTCTTTATTTACATAGACTAAACATTGTACTTGGTCTAGAAGTGGCAAATTTGCAGTTTGCAGATGATTTGGTAATCTATGCTTCAGGTTCAGATATAAGTTCTGTTGAAAGCATTTTAAACACAGCTTTAACTCGGCTAAAGAACTATTTTCATTATCTAAACTTGGATATCAGTCCAGAAAAATCTAAAGTTATAGTGTTTGGAGAGTGTGAAACAGACCTACGTATTTATTACAATAATAGTGTTCTTCCAATAGTGAATGAAGTGAAGTTTCTGGGTATAATATTTACAAGCAGCCTCTCATGGTCTAAGTATGTTGACTATCTGTTAGGTAGAGCTAATAAAGCGTTTAATTTTATAAAGTCACTGTCATTTGCAGCTGATCCTAAAATTTTACTTATGCTATATAAATCTTTAGTTCGTAGTCATTTTGAATATTGATTTTTATGCTTTGGGTCTGATCAGAGATTGGTTCACAAATTAGAGATTCTTCAAAACCACAATCTTAGATGTGTAACTGGTGCAATGAAAACAACTCCAATTAATTCACTTCAAATTGAGTGTAACACTCCTCCTATGAATATAAGATTTCAGTTTTTAAAATCCAAATACATTCTCAAACTTTTATCTTTCGAAAATCATCCTCTATTAAAGAAAATACAGGAAGAATTTTTAGTCACCGTCCAAATTTTTTCTAGGCATTATGTATCATACACTAACTCCATTTTTGAAAAAAAAACGTTACGTGAAATTTTCATATTAAATCATTTTCTCGAAATAATTATCCGCTCTGCCTGGTCACTAAGTTAAACGTTAAAATACTACACTTGCCGCGCAAACATTCAATGAAAAATGCAGCGCGCACCCCGCTTGCCCCCCGCCCCGCTACACCTGCGCGACACATAATTATCTATCGTCATCCCAAGTCGGCATCAACTTTTTATAGATAACTTTGTGATGTGATATCTCAATATTTTTGTATTGAGTGATACTAAAAGAAAAAACACGTATTCAATGGTTTTCGCCAAAGATTAATATAACAGAATTTGGATGGTGACTAAAAATTCTTCCTGTATTATTTTATCATAGAGTATACAGTCCCTCAAATTCCATAAATGTCCCCTATATATTTCATGACTTTTCTAATATAATCAGTATTGATGATCAATATCAAATTGAGAAATGTAAAGACAGATGGCCATGTTACTCTGGTAATTATATCAGCAAATTTTGGCCCATGGACATTTACATTAACCGTGACCTACAGAGTAAAGAAGAGGTCTATCAGTTAATTGCAGAGTTCACTGGATACAGGCATATATTTACTGATGGATCCAAAAACAATAGAAATGTTTCGCTAGCCATTTATATACCTCATATTACTGTTGGACATGGAGTTCGGTTACCTGGAGCCATGTCTATATTTACAGCAGAATCTCTAGCCATTTTATCAGCTTTGCAGTATATACGTGAAAAGAATCTTGGGCACACAGACTGGCTTATAGCGACAGACTGCATGAGTGTTCTCATGGCCTTACAAAATCCGAAACTGGACGCAAATACTGGAAATATTTTATATGAGATTCGGACTTTATACGCTGATCTCTGTTCTAGAGGATTTACGATATGTTTATTATGGACACCCTCCCACATAGGAGTAGCAGGAAACGAAAACGCAGATTATCTTGCAAAAGTTACTGTTGACGTTGACATCCCAGACACGAGAAATGTTGCCATACCAAGTTCCGACTTGCTTACCAAATTACATGAACAATACACCTTTACTTGGCATGAGAACTGGCAAGAAACATTAAGAACTAAAGGAAAATGGTATGCGAAAATAAATCGAACCATTGGTTCTATGCCCTGGTTCACCAGATCTGTTATTCCTAAGCGCAGAAAATTTTATACAGTTTTAAATCGTCTTAGATTTGGACATGGAAGATTCAATGCACATTTAGCCAGAATGAAAATTATAACATCGCCTGTTTGTACTAATTGTGACATAGGAAGTGATCAGACCCTAGATCATATAATATTTGAATGCCCTGCTTACGACTTACAAAGAATTAATTTAGTTGATAATTTATTGGAAATATATAAAATGCCAGCAAGCATCCCGCGCGACACTCAAGGTTTGCTGGAAAATTACAGTACATACATAGCACTGTATAAATTTATTGACAGCACTGGATGGGCAATTTGACCGTTCGGGGCGACTAGAAGGATATGACCTTACTTCACAACATGATTATGACGAATACACGGATATGACCTTACTAATACTCGGATATGACAACTTATAATGATTTTGACTATATAATTAATACTGAAGACGTGGCTCAGGCCTTAAATAAATATTAAACAAGGTATAAACTACTGAGAACGAGGCTTTGGCCTTACTTAAAAATCAAGAAAGATAACACTGAAGACGAGGCGGTATGGTCCAAGACCTTAGCCTGCCTGAGAAGGGCGAAAGAAAAAAAAAAAAAAAAAGAAAATATTTATAAAAATGAATCGATTGGTAAAATGCCAATGTAAAACCAATAAAAGTATGAATATGGATGATAAGTGTGAGTATAAAGTGTCTGTAGTAGGCAGATACTATACCGTATGTCTCTGTCCGTCCGTATGTAACAGCCATTTTAATTAACTTTACTTTCAACTTGTTTTTTCATGTTTATTAGCATACCATGAAAAACTAATTTAGTTTTACTGTTGAATGAAAATTGTAAGTCTATTTACACCCAACAGCAAAAATAAAGTTTTGAATGATTGTTAAAAATATTGTTGTAATATAAGTTGGTGGTACGGAACTCTTCGTGGAAGTCCGACTCGCAAATGGCTGGTTTTTACTGATAAGGACTAAACCTTGCAAGTACTAATTTAAAACTGTTAATGCTCGTTTCAGTTACAGCTGGAAACACCTAAATTAACGCCTAATATTTTTTGTACCAAAAGCTTTATTTTTATTTACTCATCCACTAAGGCGACATCTAGTGGTTAGCGACTATGGGCAAAAGTTTGTTTTATTCACCGCCTATGGGAAGTAAGAATTCTTTAAGCAACGGTGGGTGAATCACAGAAACGAAGCATATTCAACCTTATTGCAGTTTCATGTTTCGTGTTTTAGTCCTACAGTGAGATTATTATTATGTTAGGTTTATTTTTTTTAGTCTAATGAAACTATCTATTTTGCAAATGAGATGCCATTTCATCATCTGCATAAACTTCCACTTCAGTTCCAATCAAGTAGCTTAAAATCTACCATTCCAATCCCAACTTGCATTCATTACAGAATCTCGTTGTAACAAGAGAACTTAAAAACTTCCTCACTATCAAATTTCCTAAAAAAACGAGCGAGAGAATTATTTCCCGGAACATCGGTCCAAGTCTCACTTATTTTAAAGTTAAGACTTAGTTTGGCGACTTAAAAGGTCACCAAAGTTACAGCGAGTTGACCGGCAAAATTGGAAAATTAATGAGTTAAAATTGCGATAGTTTTAAAGCATGCGATGGAAAGCAATCGTGAGTTTTTGTATTCAAAATTAATTCAGAAAAAAGGGAAAGTTTTAATGAATGTTGTGTGCATTCTCACACTCAGAACAGGTGGTAATTTGTTCAGATAGAGAATACACCCGCCATTCTGACATCAGGTTGGCGGCTCACATACTTTTTATAATAATTGTGGTATTAAAATAGTACATAACTTTAAAATGTATTTACATTCGGAACATTGCTCGCACATTGCCTTCACGCATATCGCATGTCCATTTATAGTCATACACCCGACAACCTGATGCACACTAATCAAGGGTATTAGTACAAACATAAGGGTGCTAAATATAACAAAAACTGGCCAACGGTAACGATCCGAGACCAAGCATCTGTACATCAAACTCATAAAATAATAATTATAAAAATAAAATAATAAAAATAAAATATAATATAAATCTGAGCCTAATTTTTTTGGGTTTAATTACGTTCTACGGCAGGACTCAATCACTTCTTCGAGAAGTCGAGGCACGAAGTACCGAACTTCGTCAGAATCTAGTGATCGAATGAAAGGAGTGACTTCCGCAACCCAGATGGAGGATCGCAATAGTGGCGGCAAGGCCAGTTACGGAGGAATGGTTGGAAAGGAGGCATGGCGCTCTCAACTTCCTGACGCAGAAGCTTACAGTCCTGTAAGCTGGATGGATGCTTCGGGAAGTACCTGCGTCACGTAGGTCGGGAGCGAACGCCCGCTTGTCATCACTGTGTGGACTGCCCCGAGGACACAGCGCAGCATACGCTGGTGGGCTGCTCAGCTTGGACTCAGCAACGCTGTGCCCTCGTCGCAGCATTCGGTGCGGGTGATCTTTCTCTCCCGACTGTGGTTCAATCTATGGCCGGAAGTTAAAACACATGGAACGCCGGCTCCTCTTTTTAACCCCCGACCAAAAAAGAGGGGTGTTATAAGTTTGACGTGTGTATCTGTGTATCTGTGTGTCTGTCTGTGGTATCGTAGCTCCTAAACGGATGAACCGATTTTGATGAAATTGGTTTCGTTTGAAAGGTGTTTTAATCGAGAGTGTTCTTAGCTATGTTTCGATAAAATTTGATCAGCCGTTTGAAGGCCATCACCTCTTTTCTAGTTGAAGGGAAATTAACAATTTCCACAGGTCTGGTCGATTCGAAATTTGAAATCTTGTCACTTGTCACCATGGGCATTGCCAGGGGGTGGGTGCTAACCCCCCCCCCCCTCGCCCCAGAAAGTTTTTATTTAAAATTTTTGCTGTTTTCGTTAATTTATTGGCGAGATGACACGCAACACCGAGAAAAGTGGAAGCAATGGGGGAGGCTTATGCCCAGTATTGGGACAGTCAAGGCTAAGATAAAACAATGTAAGTTTAAAAAGCATTAAATAAAAATTAAATTAAAAATTTAAAAAAACACCCCGAAACAAAAAACCTCTAAAAAACCAAAAATAAAAATATAATCTAAGCGTCTTAGCGTCGGGGGACCGCTAAGTAGACCGCTTGGTACAAGCACATAACACGCTTAGATTATTTTAATTTTGGTTTTTTACGCTAAGACGCTAAGATTATTTTATTTTTGGTTTTTTAGAGGTTTTTTGTGTCGGGGGTTTTTTACATTTTTAATTACGAGGAAGTGATGCATGCAAAGGAGCATCGTAGTGAGAAAAAGAGCATGCCGCTCACTATACCCGCACCACAAGGGCCGCCGGGCGTCAAAGGGCGCGTAACGATTTCCGGCCACCTTAAAGAGGGGCCTGCGGGCGGCTGTCGTCGCCCGACCAGCCAGGCCCAGAGAAGTGGTGCGCACTGGTTCCTGCGCGCCTTTTTGGAGAATGTGCGGTCGGTGTATTGCTTAAAACATTATTATAATGGATGCATTGAATATTGCGGGGTCGTGGTTGTGGTGGTATTTGAAGTAAAGTTATACGTATAACATTAAAAAAAAATTAAATTAAAAATTTAATAAACCCCCCGACTGAAAAATCCTGTAAAAAACCAAAAATTGTTTAGTGTTTGTGCTGAGCGGTCTACTTAGCGGTCCTCCGACGCTACGATGCTTGGATTAATTTAATTTTTGGTTTTTTACAGGATTTTTCAGTCGGGGGTTTTTTAAATTTTTAATTTAATTTTTATTTCATGCTTTTTAAACTTAAATTATTTTTTCTTAGCCTTGACTGTCATAGGGCATGTGGGCATAGGCCCTTTGCGTTCAAAGAACTAATAAATTAAAAAAAAAAAAACCGGACTTTAAGGGGGAGGGGGTGAGGGGGGGCAGTCTCTCCCCCCCGGCGATGCCCATGGAAACAAGTAACATGATTTCAAATTACGAATCGACCAGACCTGTGGAAGTTGTTTATTTCCCTTCAACTAGAAAAGAGGTGATAACCTTCAAACGGCTGAGCAGATTTTCTCAAAACATAGCTAAGAACACTCTCGATTAAAACACCTTTCAAACGAAACCAATTTTATCAAAATCGGTTCATCCGTTTAGGAGCTACGATACCACAGACAGACACACAGATACACAGATACACACGTCAAACTTATAACACCCCTCTTTTTTGGTCGGGGGTTAAAAATGATCGCAATGACTGGGAGAACAAGTGCCTTTCGGCTTTTTGAAGAGATCATGTGGGTTGTTTATTACTGTAATATTAATTTAGGTGTTTTCTAAATTGGGAAGGACTGTTCTAGAACTTCGGCAACTTTTGTACGTGTTCTGTTGAAATGCTTCCGATACGGGGTGGCTTGAGTGTATAGGGTCCATATGACGACGTGTCTCATCTACCAACCCGCACTAGTTACCTCTAGCTACGTTTAAGTCACGAACTAATTAAGAAAAACTTAGATGTGGCTCAGTCACTGTTGCTATCTACTGAATGATTAAACTTGTGTTTCCCGTGCCTTTTGTTACATTTGTCTCAGAATTAAAAACAAAGCGCAGAAAGAACTAAGAAAAATCGTGAGCAATTTGAATGCTGTTTACCCACTTCTAGGTAAATTCTTCTCGTTTATTCTTTTCTTATCATATTTTCTTGTGTGTTTTTCAGAATAATAGTTAAAAAGCGTCTATGTCCAATAGGCTAGTATTTATTTGGTTTATATCGGCGCCCACAAGCTCCTCCTACACGTCCTCCAGCATTATCCTCGTGACACTCTTTAAAGAGTGTCCGAGGTCATCATTTGGCGATTTCTGTCCCTGCAGACGTCACCAGATAGATATGATACCTACGTCTCACGATTATTCGCCACTTCTCCTGCTAGCCGATAACTTGGTGCACTCGTGCATTATAAGTTATAACAGAGTGTTAATTTCTACTTAGAATATTATTCCACGTTTTGAATTGTTGTCATTATAAGCATTGAGATTTATTTATTACTAGCTGTACCCAGCATGCGTTGCAATGCACTTTTTACTACCCACCTACCCTATCCGACCTACCTACCCTATCCTACCTACCCTACCCTACGCTACCTACCTACCTACTCTACCCTATCCTACCTACCCTACCCTACGCTACCTACCTACCTACTCTACCCTACCCTACCTACCTACTCTACCCTACCCTACCCTACCCTTACTACCTACCCTACCCTACCTACCTACCCTACCCTACCTACCTACCCTACCCTACCCTACCTACCTACCCTACCCTACCTACCTACCCTACCCTACCTACCTACCCTACCCTACCTACCTACCTACCTTACCCTACCTACCTACCCTACCCTACCTACCTACCCTACCTACCTACCCTACCCTACCTACCTACCCTACCCTACCTACCTACCCTACCCTACCTACCTACCCTACCCTACCTACCTACCCTACCCTACCTACCTACCCTACCCTACCCTACCTACCTACCCTACCCTACCTACCTACCCTACCCTACCGTATCCTATGTCCGTCTCCTGGTTCTAAGCTACCTCCCTGCCAATTTTCAGCTAAATCGGTTCAGCCGTTCTTGAGTTATAAGTGAAGTAACTAACACGACTTTCTTTTATATATATAGATTTGATAACTTTCCCGTTTCGCCAACTAAAGAACAGACGTGCAAAACAAGAGAAAAGATAGGACTGTGCCCTTTCGTTCGTCGCAACCGTATTGGTGGTTCCAGAATGCCAGGCCAGTTACAAGCGCTATGAAAATGTTTAATATTTCTATGACGGCTTTTAACAAGATCATAAGCTTTAGGGTAGTTAACGATTTATTTTTGAATATTCCATAATTGTTTTTGATGCTAGAATTTGATTTTGTTAAGGCTATCAGGTCACATTTCTACAAAGAAAGACGTTGCATCTTTTTCTCTTCTCATGATTTTGCCTACTGCTATTGAACATATTCATCATCGCTCAACACCCTACATGTAACGTCGACATAGTAGAACATTAATATAGTTAATCACCATGCCGACTAGTTCGATCGTCAAATGAAACATGTGTTATGCTCTTGCTAATATAGTCGTAGTGATGGTACAGTGATAATCGATACCACGTTCTATTGCATTTAAAATAATCGTATACAGGGTTATTGATAAAACACCAACAACCTCTGAAGAGGTTGTTGTACTCATCATTATGAACAACATTTACTATGGGACTAAAACCGAAATCGCGAAAAAAAAAATGTTGTTTCGTACTTTATGTTAACATAACTCGTCAAAATGTAGGGAACAGCTGATTTTTGTTCACGATTTCGGGTTTGGTCTGATAGTAAAAGTTGTTCATAATGATGAGTACAATGACCTCTTAAGAGGTTGTTGGTGTTTTTCCAATAACCCTGTATAAGTAATATGACTAACTTATTTAAAACAAAAAATTGATTGTCTCGGTGGTGTAATCTTGATTTCCATGTCGAATAAAGTGTTAATGATTTTTTTCCATGCGGAATCTTTCCGTAGCAGCCTTTTTTTACGGGTGGGAAATCATCAAATGACGGGGTCCTGCTCTGGGCGGAGCTGAAGGGAGTGTCAGACTTTTACCGACTAAAACCCATCCATGTTCCTTTTTAGCCCTTTGTATTCCAGGGCCACGGTATCTCTTTCGAACAGTCCCGCAGTGCCTTTCAGTAGCATCCTGGAATGTCAATTAGGGCCTGCTTGAAGGCAATAGCCTTGCCCTCTGCTACATGGATCTTTTACATAAAGTGACGAAATGTAGACGTACTAAGGGTACTCTTTTGCCTTACTTTTGGGGGAAACATGCGTGATTTTATGTGTACGTATGCTAAGGAACAGTGCCCGAATTAGAGTGAGAAGGTCGAATAATTTTGACAACAATTTAAATTTTTTATTTTATAACGTTGTTACAATATTCGACTAGATTCTGATTCAAATAGGGTTATTATAAAACAAGTGGATTACGAAATTGGCTTAAATTGAAACCCCTAAACTTCATTATAACGAATCGAAAAAATATTCCAGAATACCGTATTCGTGTTGTTGTGTATTCATGTTAGCTATTCATCATCATCATCATTAGCCTATAATGTTCCCATTGCTGGAACACAGGCCTCCTCTCCTATGAGGGGGAGTGGGATGTAATCCACCACGCGGGCCCAGTGCGGGTTGGTAGATGTCACATGTCTTCGAATTTTTGGTTCTAGGACATGCCGGTTTTCTCACGATGTTTTCCTTCACTGTTTTTGAGAGCAGCGATGATGAAATAAATTACACAAACTTTGTGTTACTAAGTAATGCGTCTGCCTGGGTTCGAACCCACGGCTTACTGCGCGTAAGTCGGGGCTGCCATCACTGGGCCACCGCCGCTCTCAGCAGCTCGCTCGCCGCTGTTAGCTATTAATAATATTCAAATAACAAAAATACTTAGGTATCCCATTTTAAAATTAATGTATTTTGATAAACGAGATCAAGCTATAAATACAGACAGCAACTTACATTTAACGTCATCATTCATCATCTTGCCTAGCCTTTTCCTAACTACTTTTAAGTTGAAGTGAGTTTCTAGTCCAACCGTACTCACCAGTTTTTAAATGGAGTGACTGCTTATCTGATCTTCACTTCCCTAACTTGTAACTCTGTATGGGAAGACACGATACCCTTGGTAAGACGGTTGTGGTAACACTCTCCGGCTTTGGACTACCCGTAACAACTGCCAAAGATCTACGAATGACAGCCGAAACCAACTGCTTGTTAATGTGTTTTTCGAGACGTAGAGCTAATGCTGGGTCTCCGTAGGTAATGCATGGTCACGCATCGACCGTTGATTAACGTTGAAGAGTGACCCGTGCGGCTGTTATTATTTGGCCACATACCAACACATCGATATATTTACATCTATGATAGTCAGCACATCACTAGTCCATATCGTTAGACTCATAAACGCGAACGGCTCATTATTTCCATATTTAACGATGATTGCACACATGTATGGAGCAATTTCACAATATTACCACCATTCTAAATTAGAGTAAACGCAGAAAGGCTTCGGCTTTCAACCGACTTCCAAATTGAAGTCCTTGAAATGAAGTCGTAAAAGGGATGTGATGAGATTACGTATCGATGTGTAATAGCGTCAGGTTAAGTACCCATAACCGTTTTCTTCTTATGGGTTTATCGTTAATAAGACTGGGAAGTATGGTTTTCATGCACTTTATGATTTCCGTCGATTTCTTAAGTGCTAAGGAATTGCACGCTGTTTTCGAATAAAAACGAATTTGTGAAAGTTTATTCTACCTTTTTTTTTTTTTGCGGATGGGAAATCATCAAATGACTTCTCCCGCTCTGGACGGAGCGGGCGGGAGTGTCAGACTTGTACTGACTAAAACCCACCCATGTTCCTTCTTCGCCCTTTGTGTTCCAGGGCCGCGGTATCTCTTTCGAACAACCCGCAGCCCTGGCAGGCATCGGCCCTCTCGGACCCCTTCCGGTTTGCTGACATCTCCATGAGGCGCGCGTGGAACACGTACGCGCCGTCGACACGGCCTGTCGTCATAAGACGGACGGACGGTGAGCTAGCCCATTACTCACCGTCCACAGGCTCGCGCCTACGGTGGCCGGGGCCCACTGGTTGCCCCCCGACGCCCGGGGCATCTCCCGCGGTGGCTGGGACGTGAGGTTTTCTCCCTCTCACGTTCCGCCACCTCCTGCTCTGCGAAGCAGTCATGCTAGCGAACTAGCATGACTGCTTCGCAGAAGGAGGCGAAGTTTATTCTACCTGAAAGTTAAAAAACAAATAGGCAGGTTCTTCAGATTTCTTAAAGAAGGGCCACAATATCTTCTAGAAGTTTTGGCTTTTTTACGTCGTTTTGGGTCCAACCCCGTTCGATGAGATGAAAATAAACGTTGGTTTTTGAATCTCTTTGAAAACTGAAATAGTTTCAGCATTCTCTCATCGCCTTTTCATGCTAACTAAGCTTGCTGAAGAACACCCTGGGCAATAACATCTTCACTTATTATTGATCAACAAGGACAATAATATTAATTAGATGACAATAAGTTCCACTTCTCAAAACTGTTGTAAAGTCCAAACTGTCCTTTATGGTTTTGATGGCAAGCGAAAAATTGTAACCACAATCATTTTCAATACAACGGACTCGTACCTACCACCCAATGCCACCACAGCAGACAGTTATTTCAATGATCATGAATAGGGTAACAATGATTTCGTTTTTTTTATTGCCATGTTGGCCCCCGACATTAATATCTGTGTCATTAAAAATAAAAATACTCTGAAGTCGAAAAGACCGGTCCATTAGCAAGACCGGATCTTGTGACCGGTCTTTTTGACTTCGGAGTTATTTTTTTTAAGAGTTAGGATTTTTTTTCTGCAAATATTCGAACTATTAAAATGTCGACATTGAACCCTTATCACAAACCATTTCGGTAAACGTTGCACGTTAAATAAAACTTCAAATAATCCATTAAAGGTTTTATTAACAAATGCTATGTGTTGAAAGCTGCGCAATCAGGCGATGTGTTGGTCATGTGTTAGCGATGTGTTGCCGATGTGTTGGTGATGTTTTTGGACTGATCAATCAAGCGATAGTTGAGTGCGTTTTAAAAAAATTGCTTCCGTTCCTGATCAATCAATGTATCTACATTGATTGATCAGGAACGGAAGCAATTTAAATGTTTTAAATGTTTTGATTTAAATGTTTATTATAAGGGAATGTTTTTGATACTATATTATTTATTTGGTGTATGTAAATCAGAGTGTTAGTTTGCTAGATCGCAAAACTAGATATTTGAGATATACAACATGTTACATAATTAACGCACATTCTGAAATTAGTTTGTTCAGAATCGTTTACTGAATCGATTACGGTCATTTTTAATATACGTTATTTATTGTCACAAAAATAATTAAAACTACGTAAATTAAAAAAAAAAAAAACTGAAATGGAGCGTAAATCAAGGTAATAAGATTTTTAAAAGTGCAGTTTTATTTATATTAATACAAATACCGACATACAAAATAAAGAAAAATGAACCTTGTTTCAAGGAAGTTAAAATCTTTACAAATCAATTAAGTATACTTAACGATTGTATTCCCACACGTATACGCACTAACAGGCACTGGACAAAGGACACAATAAATTTATTTTCGTTCTCTATCTCAATCTCACAAACTAAAAATCAATCTCGCAAACTGAAAATCCTGGATAGAGCGAGATAGCTGCGATAATACCGGCGCTTACGCGGCTACGATAAATGCTAACTTAAATGTAAACAATATTAGTCACGCGTGAACCTTACCGGAATGTACACAGAGTGTTTGCAAATAACACTTGCAACGAAATTGTGAGGACTTTGGTACGGTGTGGTGATAATATGGTTCTAGCTTGCAGTATATTCAACCAAAGGTATGCAAAGAGTAGACCGCAGGACTATGTTTGCTGCTACTCAGCGGCTTAGCGACTTCGGAACGTTCCCTCCGTCCGAACACGGCCATCGACATGAAAACCAATGTGCGTACAAGAACTCGTCTTCAAAACGAAATACTGGACTATTTTGATGAGAACCGCCTTGCCAGTACCCGAGAGGCACCGCTTTGAATGTAGTCATAATATGCAATTGTGAAAAACACTTCGTGGTGATAAAAGACATCCATTCCACCTCAGAAGATGCCAGGAGTTGGCTCCAAATGATTACGCACCACGCTTGCAGTCCAGTGCAGTGTAAGTGTTTTAGTTAGTTAGTTGTACGAAAAGTATCCTTTCCATAAGGAAGGATTTAGGTGGTTTGATACCACAGCTTTGTTATAACCAGTCTAAGGACTGGGACCATGTCTTTTGATTAGTCGGATGATCGACGTTCTGCCACTAAAAAGCCAGACCAATTACCTATTACGCTAGCGTAAGGGTTACTTATAAAAACTATTTGGTTGTAGTATAAATTACTTTTCCCTTTTAAAACTACTTTCAATATATTTCAAGAACTACGATTTCCATAATCCGATTTACAATATACACCGTGTAAATCACCTCATCACAAAGCCGTCAACCAAGCATTCTGTGCATGAAACTAAGTAACTTTACGCAAAAAATATTGCTGGAAAACGACTTTTTTTGGGGGTGTAAAATCATGTTTTGTGGTAGAACTCAATGTAACGCACTCAAACAAAACATTGTGCTGATGGACGGATTGAATAGTATGGGGGTCGTGGAGGTGTTTTAAAGTAAAAATCTTACATTATAAACTTGTATTTAAAAAAATACTTGTCAAAAAGTTGGAACTTTGACCCCGAATATCTCCGTAACTAGAAGGTTCCCAGGTATGGTGTAGATCAAAAAAAATATCGCAATGACAGAGAGAACCAGTGCCTTTCGGCTTCGTTAAGAGGTGTTTTACACCCTTTATCTTTCAATCCTTTCCTTGTTCTAATAATGAGACAAGGCATTGGACTTCTTTATCTTAAGGAATTCATTTCTCTATCAGTGGGAAGGCGACCAGTTAGGGACGAACCCAGGGCCGTGCGGAAATGGCAGGGCCCGGCCCTTTCCCCTCCGGGGGAAACCGACCTTAGTAATAAGATTTAAGAAAAATAAAATTTTATCAGCCTAGGGTAATTTAGGAACAGTCACAATATGTTAAAAATAAAAGTTTATCGGGTAAATATTTTTAAGTGAATTATTTTCCAAACTTGTTTGATGTAAAATTATGAAATAACCTAACATGTTTTTGCCAATCCTTGGTTGTCAAATGAACATTTGAAAATTAATTTTTGGTGAAAAGGCAGGATACCCTGAGAATTATAAACAATACTTGTTGTTTTACGGTAACTTTTGCCACAACAATCAATTAACCTTGGCCCTCGAGTTCTGCTCAGCATCTTTCCCGTTTATCTTGTGGTATTTTCTGTTTTTGAACTTTGAATAGTCTACTGATTTCCAAGTAATTCCTTTGATGGTTTAATTTGTGTGTTCTTTACCGTTAAGTTAACAAATCGCGCTACTTGGATTTTTAAGAATTAAAAACCAGGATTCGAAGTGAGTGAGTTATTGCGGGATCAGAATGACTATTACGAAAATACCGAAAAATAAACTCCCTATTTGGACTGAGTTCGGGTTCCTTAAAACTATAAATGCGGTTTGAGTCAAATTAATGAGATCAAGATAGTGTTCAGCATGGTTATAATCGGATAATTATCAACTAATTAGCCGATAACAATCAGCTGATGTTGACGGCACGGTTGGCGCAGTGTCTGAGCGATCGACTGCTGAGCTGCGTGTCGCGGGTTCGATCCCGCACGGAACAAATATTTGTATGGCCTGCAGATAGTTGTTCCGGGTCCTGTTTGTGTTGGTATGTGACTTTAAATGTTTGTAAACGCACCCAGGATACAGGAGAAATTTCTAGTGTGGGGCAACGTTTTTCTAAAAGACGAAAGACAATTATCATGAGAGTTATCAAAGAAAATAACTATCTTGATTTCGAACCCTAGAAAAACACACAAAAAATATGAGAAAATTGGATACATACTGTATTTACGATACCTACTACTTATACTTTTTCAGACTGACGATAATTTGTAAAAATCTATTGGTAAACACTAGAATATATACAAAAATAAACATTACTTCACTTTAGAAATGCTGTCGCTTCCTATTACGTAAATTCGTGTTAATATCTTGTAATAATGTTTAGTACACTTTCTCGGCCAGTGTTTATTTGTAACATTAGCACATTATGTATGACTGGCAACACAGACTTTGAAATGTCATTTTAAATTACGGCACTGAACAGAGCTGAAGTTCTGAAAAAAAAAAACAGAAAATATTAAAGCCATAAGTTTTTTTTTTAATATGTTCAGTTCTTCGACAAGAAGTGTTCCATTTTTCTTTTGAAAAATAAGTTTTAGGTTTTTTTTTATTTGTAATACATCAAAATGAAGGTGCTATTATTAATTTTCATTGTTATGTTATCATGGTCTGTGGAAGCTTCTGATAAAAGTGAAAGAACAAACGAAGTGGAGCCGAGAGGCAAAGCGAAATACGCGTTAATAAGTGAGTATTGATATCATATAATTTGATTGAAAACTAGCTAATGCCCGCGGCGTCGCCCGCGTGGAGTTCCATAATTGCCCCACGGGAACATACTATCGGGATAAAAAGTATCCTATGTGTTAATCCAGGTTATAAACTACCCGTGTGCCAAATTTCATCCAAATCCATTCAACAGTTTTTGCGTGAAAGAGTAACAAACATCCATCCATCCTCACTAACTTTCGCATTTATAATATTAGTAGGACTAGCTGGCCGCTGACGTCTGCGTTACATTTTCCCCATTTTTGCAACATTTTTCATTAATGCTCTGCTTGTACTGGTCGTAATGTTGTTATATAGCTTTCCTCGATATCCAACAATAAAATTGTTTTTCAGTTCGAGCCCGTAGTTCCTGAGATTAGCGCGGTCAACCGAGGAAACTCTTCAGCTTTATAATATTGAGTATAACATAGATTCCTTAATAATCCGGATTAGTGAATTTTGGTCTGCATTAAAATGCTGACTGACCTCGAAAATGATTAAAGCCCGGAGTTACAATAACTATAATACAAAAGAGTTATCTCAATAAAAGCCTTTACTTTTGAAAAGAGTTTTGTTACGTTCAAGAATCTTTGGAACTTAAATTGCGTCCATTGAGCAAATGAATAGATTAAGTTTACCTTTGTGCATCGATACTGTTAACGAACCAGATTATTCTGCAATTTAGCTTTTTTTACGGCTTTTCCCAGAATTGTTTGTTTATTTAGAGCTCGCCCTGAATAAATACTTTTCGTATAAGTACGAGTATTTAATTACAGTGGTGGGTTCTTTAATTTTAGTTGTGGATGTCCATCATGCTTGTGCAGTGTTTCCGTATACGTGTAGCTGTTATTTGTATTCATTAGCACGCTTTTAATATTAGTTTGGTATGTTTATAAAGGATGTAAAACACCTCTTAACGAAGCCGAAAGGCACTGGTTCTCCCTCTCATTGCGATCATTTTTTTGTTCTACACCATACCTGGGAACCTTCTAGTTACGGAGATATTAGGGGTCAAAGTTCCAACTTTTTGACAAGTATTTTTTTAAATACAACTTTTTAATGTAAGATTTTTACTTTAAACACCTCCACGACCCCCGTACTATTCAATCCGTCCATCAGCACAATGTTTTGTTTGAGTGCGTTACATTGAGTTCTACCACAAAACATGATTTTACACCCCCCAAAAAAAAGTCGATTCCCAGCAATAATTTTTGCGTAAAGTTACTTAGTTTCATGTACAGAATGCTTGGTTGACGGCTTCGTGATGAGGTGATTTACACCGTGTATGTATGTAATGGAATCTTCGAACGTGATGTTGAACCACTTCAAAACGTCGAATCAAATTGAAACTTTGCACACTTATCAAGGATCTATGACAATGCAATAATTTAAATAGTTTGTCCTCCTGATCCTCATCAGGACCTTCAGGATTAGCGATTTTCCAAATCCGATACCCGTGGTCAGGGAGTGGTACGTCGTATGCCTATTGTTTTTAGCGGTACATTGAGACATGCATGGTTTGATCTTTGAGACAGGCATATGACTACTCCCGGATTTTGAAGGAAATTTGAATTCCAGAATTTTAAACTTGTAATTCTGTAAAAGTTTTAAATTCTAATTATTTGCTGGGGAGTTTGTTTTTGCTGGGGAGTTTGTTCCACCACTTCTTCTTCCCAGCTAAAACACTAGGAAGTGGCGAAGGGCGGGCGTTTTGGGGGACTGTCTCTTGTAATTTTAACGTTCAAAAAGTGCTGATTATCAGCCTAGTTTGAATAAATGACTTTTGATTTTGATTCCCATGATCAAAAAATTTATAACACGGAGATTATCTGGTTACATTTTCGACAGTGGCAAGTATATGATACAGATATACCGTCAGTCCGTATCGATTTTAAAACAGATGGTTTACATGTCATTAAACCAACCACCATACCAACAACCAGAGGTGGGAAAAGACTAGGCAGACAGATGATGACAGACATTTCAAATATTACGAATAGAAAACACAGTTCAATACTTGGACTCCAAGATGCTTTCAATTAGTTTTTATAACAAAAACATAGTTCCAGTTACAACAAAGAGGTCTAATACAAAAAGATCTCCGCGAAACCTTATTCCTGATTCCAGTAGCATACCATGTTGCTTTATACAGCAAATTAAAGTAGAAGTCTTGACCGAGGATTTAAATTTAAATCGAGAACAAATTCGAAATTCGAGTTTCCCCGCAGAAACCTTAGCCATCCTGGGTTGGCAACATTTTAAAATTTAAAAAAACTAGTTCCGTATTGCGGGGTTTTGAGAAGATGGTTGGATGGAGTCTGGATTTGTGCTCGGTTAATGGCAATAGGCTCGCCCCCTATTACATGGGACTTATACATAAATGGCGAAATGTGGGTGTACTATAATTGGGTACACCTCTGCCTAACACTTCGGGGATTATACAAAGTGTGGTTTTTCAACCTCGTCAAATTCAAGGAGGTAACTATGCTTATGATACTCGTCCCGAATCGATATTAAAATGGGTAGGTATTTTTTTTTCTTATTAACGAGAATCGGTAGGTGTGAACCACCCGTGTTTTAAACGCAGACCGTCTGATCTTCGCCCTATAACCACGCTTTTATACATACAAACAATCTGAAACGTTTATTCGATAATTTCTTATTACCTAAACCACGTTAAGGGGGTTATTCTGAAAAACTGACAAACTTAAACAACCCAAAAAATCAGCGCTTATTAATAATTAACTAGGTACAGTAATTTTAATAGATTATTTATGTCTTTTTTAACATCCTCTTGAATTTTGACGAGGATGCAAAACAACACCTTTTATGCATTATTTTCTGTTATTAGCAGCGAGTCTGCGAAGTACGTTGTCTTCAAAACACGAATATAGTATGTTATTGCGAATTCTGTGTAGGAAAACCCAATCCACTTGATCATCTTTTTCATGAAATAGTACATAGAATGAACCGCATTAGATTCCGATGTAAGATTTGAAACCAAATAATACAACGCAGTCCTTTCTTTGTTACAGCCAACCTCGCGATCGTACTGGCTGCGAAAGTTGGACTGTACAAACTAGTTCTGGCGATAGCCCTCACGGTAGCTAGCTTGAAGATACTTCTCATAATGGTCTGGGCCTCCACCATATACAAGCATGTGCCTGATCCGTACTTGCATTATCAGAAAACGGAGCAGTATGCACCTTATCCGGAGAATTTTGGACCTCATCATGATTATTTTGGACCTTATCACGATAAGTTCGCGTATCACGGGCAGGGATACCAGGCTTTGGATTTGATCGCGGATTTTATTAAAAATCGGCAGAAACGGTAGTTTGTAAGTCTGTATTTAATGTACAACCTTATTTTTATGGTTCCTCGAGTTCTAAAACGAATAATGTATTTCCGTTAGCAAATACATTATATTTTTACTAAGTAAGTTTTAGGAAAAGTTCTTGAAAGGGACATTCATTCTATTTCGGTTCTACATGAAAAACAACATTTTGAGGGGTTCTTCCACTAGGAAATTCTCAGTAGCTGACTGGAGGTGAGACTGTTTAGGCAAGCGCGTTTCCCAATACAAGCGATCGACACTTATTTGTTAGGAAAACAAAAAGGTTCTGTCGGACACTTCAACACCTACCTAGCCTTTTCCCAAACTATCTTGGAGTTGGCTTTCAGTCTAACGGAATGCAGCTGAGTACCAGTATTTTACATGAGCCGGTAACTAGGTAATACGATACCCCTTGGTTCTTACCACCTTAACCTTAAGGTTACCTTAAGGCTACCTTAAGGTTAGGCCGTGCTTTCCGAGCGACCCGTGTGGCTGTTATTATTTAGCCACGATCTCCTCAGACACTTGCTGGTTTGAATTTCGAATTAGCCGAAAGAAATAAACGATCCCTTAGGTTAGGACACAGGGTGATTGATAGCAGACTTGCTTCAACTATAAGAGACCTAAATCATATCATCCTATGCAAAAGGTAGGTGGGTGACCCTCTAGCTATCATCATCATCATCATCCTTATGTCTTTCCTTGTCCCATGTTACTTGGGGTCAGCGCAACACATTTAATGACTTCTTAAGCGACTTCCAACAAGTTTAACGCTACTATGAAGAGGGAGTATTTTCTAAAACTCACTAAGAGATGGCAGTATTACAAGATTTGTGACTACGTAGTTCTACTAGGTACGTAAGATGGCGTGCAAACAGTCATGCATTCGACTCTTCGGTGTGACCAGCCTGCGCTCAATTTCCATGAGTAGAATAACCTCGATAAACTTATGTAATAAAAATAAAACAACAAGAAAACAACAAAATATTATTTAGAAGCTCAATTAAATAACGAGAGTGAATGCGTGGCACTCGAACGCATGCGTGTAGTATTACGAAGTTTCACTTCTTTCGCTCGGAGGGACTCCACGCAATATTACACTGTGAAAACGGTTTTGTGGGGCTTAGTTTTTAAATAAAAGTTTGTTTTAAAATTGTTTAATAAATAAATATAAGTAATAAAATAATAACCATCACGCCATCATTTACTTCTTTCTCCTTCATATCACCTCCTACCCTCTAGCTAGATTTTCGACTAATACGTCATTCTCTTTGTCCACAGTCCACTTCTTCTACGTCGTGGCAACGAAGTTGATCGTCTTGAAGATGGTATACGGAGCCCTGTTTTACGTGCTCATAACGAAGGGCTGGCATTTCGTGCTCTGGTTCATACACTACCTGAAGAAACAGAAACATCAGCACCACGAGTACATTGAAGACCATCATTTTGACCACGACCATTTTGACCACCATGATCATGGTCATTTTGACCACAGTTATGGTAGTTTTGACCAAAGTTATGGTAGTTTTGACCAAAGTTACGGTAGTTTTGACCATCAGCCGTATGGCTATGAAAAGTACGGAGATAAGAAGAGGATATATGATGCCGATGGGTCTTTTGCTGTGAAAGGGCAGTCATGATACGGTTTTTTAGTTAAGTTTATCATAGAAAACAATGTGCTTATGCAAGTCATCCTTAGTTAATAAAACTGTAATGGCCATTTTCTGTCTAACTGGATTTTTAACGGTCGGCCCAGCGCTGAAAGCTAAAAATCAAGGAACATGGCCTCATAAGATAATAAGATTCTTACTAGCTATAAATCTCATTATGCTATTATGTGTTTGTGTTCAGTTTGACTAAGACAAAAATAAATAAATTTCAGAATACAGATATCATCTTATTATAAGAAAACGATTTGAATTGAAGGTTTTTTTTTTTTAATTAGATTTTAGAGTGTATTCATTGTTTGTGTGAATTGAGATCTGTGACGGTTTATTTTTATATATTGTAGGTTCTATTAAAGTAGCTGTATATTTAATTAACCTAAATGGTTAATAGTGACTAGATGCTCAAAATGTAAATATAAAACTATATTCTTCATTAAGAGTTTCCACGCATTTACAATATTTCATATTAATAGTCATATTATTATTGTGCCATTAAGTGTAAATATTTAAGCTAAAATTATTTATTTATTTTAAAAGATAAAATTTAAAATGTACCTGTTTTTTTCACTTCAAGAAATGTCCCTATCTACATGCAAAGGTTATCTCCGTAAAGGTCGTGTCTCCAAACCATTTGGAAAAAGTTTTATGAGTACATCTAATCTACAATTTGTGTACATCTAGACTGAAAAAGACTTTCCGTTTCTATTCCTAAGCACTCTCATCAATTCCTAGATTCTAACTTAAACTTTCTTCATCAAAATAATTGCCAATAACTTCTAAGTAAAGTGAGGTAACCGCTATATCATGTTCGATACGTTCAAGAAACATAGATCGAATGTAGCTTGCCTAATAACTACGAACAACTTTGAATAAATTTCCCTATACATGTAAGTTATTAGATCTGATTACACAAGTTCTTATGACTATTAAGGCGGCAGGGGCAATCAATCTATCTAATATTTAATGTCGTATGTCAGGGCTGCCTCTTTTTTAAGACTGGAAATGATAGAAGTACATCGTGAAAAGTTTACATCCAGCTATTTGTGGAACTAATACTTTGTTTAAGTAAGTTCAGCAGCAGTGATATGAAGGCACGACCATAATCAAACCACCAAAGTTTTTACCCAACTGCAAGAAAAGGGCTATTATCCTTTTTAGGGTTCCGCACCCAAAGGGTCAAACGGGACCCTATTACTGAGACGCTGTCCGTCCATCCGTCCGTCCGTCTGTCACCAGGCTGTATCTCATGAACCGTGATAGTTTACCAGTTGAAATTTCTACAGATTATGTATTTCTGTTGCCGCTATAACAACAAATACTAAAAACAGAATTAAATAGATATTTAACCCCTAAATTATATGATTTAAGGGGTTAAAAAACTATTTAATTCTGTTATATAATATGGCTCCCATACAAAAAAGTGTTTTTTTTTTGTTTTACGGAATTCTTCGGCGCAAGTCCGACTCGCACTTGGCCGGTTTTTGACAGGCTTAGAATGAATGAATTTCTTAGAACAATCCAACAATGGCCCGTCGTAAAGAGTTGGCCCGTAGTCTGACTGAAAAGTTCTTATTTTAGTAGCCCATAAATAATATGTCAATACTTAATCATTTTATATCAGAAAACTCATAAAATTGTACTTTATAAGTAAACATGAAATACACTTCAACAAACTTATATGTGCAGGCGGGAAAGCGCAGAACTAAAATTACGAAGTACCAAAGTTTGTCATATCGATGCAAGTTTTCTTGACAAGCAGCGCCACCTTAAACTGCACACTTAAAATGGTCATACTGAACTCATTTATTACTCAGTGCGTGCCTTATACGCGAATAGTCAACAAACACAACGAGACGAGAGTTAATTTTTACGACGTGCTTGTAATGATAAGAAACCAATACATCCTGTTACTTTTCCCCCATAAAATACAAAGTTTATTAAATACTTAGAAAATGGAGAAAATACTGTCGAGTCAATTTCCTTTTGAAACCAAGCCGCGGTAAGAGCTAGTCTAGAATGTTCCCCGCGAATTGTGAAAGCGTAGGGAAAGCCTACTCTCAAGTAACAGTAATAGTTTCTAAGTGATATTATGAAATGTTATGATTACATCTGGGAGTGTTTCCTAGTTTAGAGATTGCAGAAGACCTGCCAAAGAAATCAGGTTAATGGAAGGTGGGGGGGGGGGGATTCCCGACTTCTAATACACCGTGTAAATCACCTCATCACGAAGCCGTCAACCAAGCATTCTGTATGAAACTAAGTACGCAAAAATTATTGCTGGGAAACGACTTTTTTTTGGGGGGTGTAAAATCATGTTTTGAGGTAGAACTCAATGTAACGCACTTAAAACATTGTGCTGATGGACGGATTGAATAGTACGGGGGTCGTGGAGGTGTTTAAAGTAAAAATCTTACATTAAAAACTTGTATTTAAAAAAATACTTGTCAAAAAGTTGGAACTTTGACCCCTAATATCTCCGTAACTAGAAGGTTCCCAGGTATGATGTAGAACAAAAAAATGACCGCAATGATAGGGAGAACCAGTGCCTTTCAGCTTCGTTAGGAGGTGTTTTACACCCTTTATAGTTTACTATGAATCAGTTTTTTCAATCTCTTACACGTGTACTTTAGTTATTACTTGCTAAAATATTTAGTTTTTCTGAGTACATCCCACTTTGTAACTTTCCCAATTCGACAACTAAAACTTTATTACCTATATTAATTTATTCGACTTTTATCCAATACACCTTCTTTAGAGTATTCTTTAGAGAGGAGCTCGTGGCTAAATAATAACAGCCGCACGGGTCGATCTTTAAGGTTAAGCCGTGCTTGCCGAGGTTGGTCCGTCGATGGGTGACCATAATAACATACCGAGTTTCCTCCGTGCCTCGGAAAGCACGTTAAGCCGTTGGTCCCGGCTGTCATTTGTAGATCTTTAACAGTCGTTACGAGTAGTCAGAAGCCAAAAGTCTGACATCCAGTCTTACCAAGGGGCATCGTATTACCCAGTTACTGGGTTGTGGAGGTCAGATAGGCAGTCGCTTCATGTAAAATTCTGGTACTCAGCTGCATCCGGTTAGACTGGAAGCCGACCCCAAGATAATTTGGGAAAAGGCTAGGCAGATGATGATGACCTTCTTTAGAGTATCTAGACGAGTCGCAATTACTTTCGGAGCATTTTGTAAAACGGATTTCAATAGGCGAGACATAAATTAGTGTTTCGATTGCTTTTGTCTATCCAATACATTTTTACAGTCTTTTATTTAACTTGAGGCTCTTGACGTTTGTCAACGTGAGCGTTGTGGAGAATGGCCTGCTGGCTGCTCCCGCTGATAGAGAAGAGCCTGTTTCCTACTGGAAACATTACAAGCTGATTAAGCAAAGTAATACATTACTAGTGAACCTTCTGGAATTTACTGTCCATTTTATATTATTGCTCAGGCAGCTTGCTCAACAGCACCTGTTGCAAGACGTGAACTATAAGCGAAATGTGAACAAAATTTAATTGTTTTCTCTCATAAGAAAACAAGAAATGCTTTTAGCAATATTTTTGTAGAACGTGCTAACGAGCTGTACCGGTTACAGCTTTAATTGGTATTTGTTTGGTCTTGGCTGAGAATGGGTAGTTATTTCATATGATAGGTTACTGAGAAAAGTAGGCCAAGCTGGAAGATTAATTTGATGGCAGAGCTAACAATTCCTGCTGCCCTTTAAACCAGTATATTTCTAGATATTGGAACCTTGTCATTTCTATAACAGGTAATTTTAAATTTTGTAGGAGTCGGTGAGTGAAGTGAGAATGATGTTCCAAAAGGTAAAATCCAATGGAGAAAAAAAAAATGTGCAAGAAACTACTGTTTGTTTAAACTCTGTAACTCTGTTACTTGTTTGGCGGTTTATGCTGCAGCAGTTACAATAAATATAAATAAAAATATTTAATTTAAGGAAGATTAATCCTTAATTCGAAGCAATACGTCTTACTTAACTGCACAACCGAATTTGTACTTTGTAGTTCGGTCACTCAAATAATAATCATATCTATCCTTACTCACATACACACCCCAATTGTACGTAATTTAGGGAAATTTCAACTTTATTTTAAAGAAATAAAGCTTACAATAGCTTACTATAGTAAAAAGTGTCGTGACAACTTTTCGTAAGAATTTTTTCCGTCTAGCCCCCTTTCACAACGCGCGATAAGGAACTTCGTTCCAAAAGCACAACATCACGACTGTAATCCTCGAAGGGGTAGCTAGTGGTGTATTTGTAATACACCCACATTTTGTGGGTTATGGTGATTTTCTAGTCACATATGTTAGAGCCTATTTCAGACTTTGAGTTGCTTCTGAGAAATTCTTGATATAAAAGTAAATATAGAAGGAATGATGTCAACCCTAGTATATTTCCATATCCGCCGGGACTGGGGAGTGGTTGATGGCTCGCAAGGGCATCTAAATTTGGAGCCTGCGTCGAAATGGAGCAGTGCCGGTGGGCTTGTCATTATACTCCTTTCGTAATTATCGATGTCGCCTGAGAGAGGGTGAGCAGACTTCTAGGTGACATTGAAGTACAGGAAAATTTGATATCTTAAATAGGTAGTGTAACTAGGATTGTCTAAATAATATTGACGACCTTAAAAGAGTGGTAAAGAGACTGGCCGCGGAAATCGGAGGACAAGATGTTGTAGCGCTTTGAAAGAAGTTTATGTTCATCGGTGTTCCTGCGATTACGGTGTTATCTGTCACTGTATTGTAGCAGACTGTAAACATGTATCATGAAAATCCATAAACATCGACACAATCGAGGGATTTAGTCTCATTATTGTTTACCACAACACTCTTCCATCCAGCGATGTTTGTTGCACGATAACTCTGCAATTTATATGCGATCTAAACCAAAGTAATAGATACAGGCTGTTGCTAAACCAATCATTTAAAATCACGCTCGAAACAATAAAAATACATTGTGCACAGACTTCAAATGCAAGGGTTTTATAGCCAACATGTCGACAGCTCCAGTGTCGAATGATCGCCACTCGTCGACAATTTATTTTTACAACTGTACTCGATTGTACACGATTATGTTGTTTGGGAAGTTAAATGGTGGCGATGTGTTCAAGTTACATTGTTAACGACTGTAGGCGACGATTTAACGAGTTTGCTAAAGTTTTGTTGTTGTATGCCACGGGATTAGGAGCTTATCTGTACGTCTTACAAAGTTTCTAATTCTAACCCAATTTTGTAATTCATTCTACATTTGAACAATTGAGAGCTTGTTTTGGAGTACTTTATAAGTGCCACAACCTGTGTTTTAGCGGTTTGTAGTTTTCAATTAGCTTTAGAAGTGGCGGATGGATTATTCTTTGCAACAATATTATTGTACGCACGTGGAACTCTCGGCCAGTGTAGATCATTTTCACAAATCAACTACCTACATATTGAAGGCTAAATAATAACAGCCGCACAGGTCGATCTTCAAGGTTAAACCACGCTTCTCAAGATCGGTCTGTGCATATCGCCTAATGTACAATCTGCCATGGTGCCCGATGCACATACCAGAATTTTCGGGGTACTACGAAAGCGTTGGGAGCTCAGTAGCTCACAGCGCCTGACCACGTCATCAATTGAATTGGAATCGCGGAGCACTGCCCTCTGGATATATTTGATCAGGCGTTCCGAGGGATACAGCTAGGGTCATACATAAGTACATACAGTTTGATTTGAGAGAAGGTATGGTTTGTGACTAAGAGGAATTATAATAAGTGTAATATCTTATTAGTAACCGTTTGGCAAAAGATGAAAACCAGCCGTGTCACACGCTAAGAAATGATTTTAGCTATAAAGAGAACTTCATGACTCTTGGAAAAATATCCTCTGTAGCGACCTACAAAAAGCAACTTACTACAAAAAGTACTACAGCGCCATCTATGACACGACGGAAGAACTAACATCAATTTCCTACATCTCGCAAGCAATGTTTATGCATCACCACCAGACATAACACCTGTCTGGTCGGAGGTTACTCAGTGTTAAAAGGAGTATCGAGGAACTTTACACCCTGTTCCTCATACCCCTAAACTAATAATTAGTTCCCGTGAAAGATACAAAGAAAAACGTGGTAAATCTTTTACTATAGTCACTCACTACTTACAGTTAGGTACATTGTAAAAATGATTTCCAGAGTAGTGGAAGATGTGCACTACCTTGTTGGTTTAGTTAAGGCCTACGCAGACCGGGACGACATGGCAAGGGATTAAAATTTTTACTTATGGACATTCAAACGTATCGATATAGAAATACGACATAAATTGCTATGCTTTAAAATAATGCCGTGGCATCGAAAGGGATTTCATTGCACGGTATTGAAAAACGCGCCACGGGCTCCCGCGGCGGGATGCCGTGGCTTGCTGCGGTATGTAACGGCATGCCATGGACTCCAGCGCTCGTTTTGACAAAACTGAGGCACATCAAACGCAACTGAAGACTAAAAGTGTATCGGGCAGCAGGAGGTGCTGAGGCGTGCTTTGTCGTGACGCGGCACGCCGTGGCTTGCCGTGGCAAGGCGCTGGAATGCCGCGGTATCTAAGCGGCTAATGTGCGCTGACTGACGGCAAAATCCCTTGTCATGCCGTCCCGGTCTGCGTAGGCCTTTAGTGGACACAAGCGCGACTCCTGGAGATGAGGTCCTAGATTTGATTTCGAGGTCGGTTAAGTGTTATCGGGTTTTTCCATCAGGAATTTCTCAGAAGCACGGAGCTTGGACTTGTGCCCGGTTGATGGCAATAAGCTCGCCCCTTATTACATGGGAATTAAACATAACTGGCGAAATGTGGGTGTCCTGTTAGGTACTCCTCTAAGCCTAACCTTTCAGGGATAACAGGCGTCATGTTATGTTGTGTGGAAGATGTCAGATGAAGACACGGAAATGATCACAGAGCAAATAAAAAAAAAAAACAAATAAAAAAGCGTTGTATGGCGCTTTTTTATTTGTTTTTTTTTGGCTGGACTGAAATTAAAATCAACTTCGGTAGGCTACAGGTTTTCTCTTTTAAAGAAAATAATGGGTGATTTTTCTTATTCGACAGCAACACTGTGAATAAATAATGTAATTGAGATAAATGGAATTAAGATACATCGACGCCAATGATACGCACTTTTAAAAGCAAGTTATTGAATTTGTATTGCAAACATAATACACTTTTCTACGTCTTATTACTTAAGAGATTTGATCAACATCTGGCTTTTCATAAGCAATTACTATTAGAAATAATAATACAAATAGTAAATTAGATTTTTAATAGAAGTCTTTATAAAGAAAAGCTGCGCACATAATTTATTTACATTCCATATTGAGTTAATTAAAGAAAGTCTAGTCAAATAATAAATAGTAATATTAAACTTGGTAATAAATATTCTTTACAAAGAAAGTAAATTAAATGGCAGGCGTATGAAATATTAAATATTATTAAGTATTCGAAAAGAAGTTAATTTAAAGTTAGTCTGTCAATTTAATCATAGCTGTTTAATATGCGCGATTGGACATTTCGATATTTCTACGATTTTATAATACAAAAACCAACGGTAAGTAATCAATTATGGAAGTAGTCAACGCCTTAAATTAGTTAGTACTTGAGGTAAGATTATTATTTTTTTAAACTTCATGTGCAATAGTGGTACATAGGCGGACTTAATGCCACAAGGCATTCAATACCAGTTAACCTTTGGGTTTAAAAGGACAACATTGCTGTAGGGTACAAAATAATATATAAAAATAAGTAATTAATTTCGAATTTGTATATAATAACATAGATACTGATACACAAAAACACATAAAATAGACTAATAAATATTTCAACAAATACCAAAATAAAAAAGTCCGTGACTGCACCTACATACAATATAATTTAAAAAAAAAATCGGCCAAGTGCGAGTCGGACTCGCGCACGAAGGGTTCCGTACCAATATTTATAAAAACTGCCATATATGATATGCTAATGAGACTCGTTTTGAGTGCAACCGACGCTTAGCGCCATTTATCGAAATTTCTATGGAGTTGTTCGAAATTTTTGAGTCAAATACAAGTGGTCGACTATTACTCGTAAACTAGTAACGCCTACTTAAGTGTGATAGTTTTCCTTTAAACTTCGTTATATATAGGTACTACTGCCATGACATTTGAATTTCTAACTACAGCCGTTTATTTGGTAGAGGGGGGGGGGACACTTGACTGTAACGAAAATTGGTACTTTAATGCTTAATAAGTCACGAACGGTTTACTTAATTAAAAAATGGTCTGTCCAAACCCCTAATATTTTTAAAAGATCTATCCAACGATATCCCACACTATGGGAAGGGCGAATAATAAAATTATCATCCCCACTTTACATGTAGGGCAGGTACCCTAAATAATTGTTTTTTTCAAAATTTTATTTTACCACTTTTTTGGCGTCATTAACGTGTATACTCATGCCAAATTACAACTTTCTAGTACCAACAGTTTTTGAGCTAAACCGCGGACAGACAGACAGACGGACATGTTTCGCTATGTAAGGGTTCCTTGTTGACTACGGAACCCTAAAAATGAGAAACCTTATAATAATTACTATGACTAGACTTCTAATTGCGAGCTTCTTCGTTTGATTTAGCGCAAGATTTTGTAAGATTATACAGTATGTTAGGTTAAACGAGGGACATATTGAGGGAGGGTATTCAGTATTCGATTCTCGTCCCAAATATGTAAAAAACCTATAACGTATAAAGAAGAATTTTTAATGTTTTGTTTAGTGCCTAGATATTTTGGACTGTCCTAAGCCAGGTAAGTTTAAAGTATGAAGGGAAAATGGATTATACCTAAGAGTCATTGACCCGCTCACATGTTCTACGGTAGTATTAAGTCGACAGAGACGCCCGCGCCTAGCGCAAGGGTGTAACCACGTTGCGTGATATTTGCGAAAATTTTGGTATGGTTCTGTCTGTTATTTATCAGTGTTTTTTTTTTGTTTATATTTTTATTAGTATCATGTTAGCATGTACTATTATGGGTTTGAGTATGTCCCTCGTTTAAACTAACATACTGTATACGTGACATCGTGTTTATTTTCATACAACCCTGACCCTGACCGTACCTTATGGAGATGTTCTTTAGAAAGACCAAGTGCGTAGTAACTCTTGGCTAAATAAAAAACGGATTGCACTCCGGGAGTGCCGGCAGAAGTGAAAACCTGAATACTAACGTTGTGCATTTTTTATATTTTGGAATGGTTAGGGAATAATTTTGCACGAATCGCTTTAATTATCAGTATAAAAGTACTATCATTTATGTGGTAAAATATAATATTCATTTATTGCGCTATCGTACACAAACATGGCAATCTATATTACATTAAAAATTTAACACTTCAGAACTATTACAATCCGTCTTACGAATTTGACCTCTTTGGAGAAACCAAAGGTTTTGATTGTGCATAAGATAATTATCCAGTTTTGGAAACCCAAACTCAATGACAGATGTCATAAAGATCAAATTCCTTCGTAACCTAAAGTCAATCCGTCTTAAGAATTTTCGATCATATATGTTAAACTCGCGTCAGGACACATTTTCTACCCATCACAAAAGTGCACAACGCCGCTAAAGAAGTTTGCACTTCAATAACAGCCGCTCGCTCAGGTCAATCTGCAAACTTAAGCAACGCATTATCCACAAAACATCCTGAGTTTAATCCGTATGGCGGAAAGCACGTTAAGCCGTAGGTCCCGGCTGTCATTTGTAGATCTTTGACAGTCGTTACGAGTAGTCAGTGGCCCGAAAGATTGACAATCATTGTGGTCAAAGGATATCGTATTACCCAGTACTAACTGGGTTGTGTAGGTCAGATAAGCAGTAAGTCCATGTAAAATACTGGTACACATCTGCATCCAACATAGTTGGGTAAAAGCTATGCAGATGATAAAGTGCTTAGTACTCGCAACTGGAGTACACAACGATAGGATGTATGAACGTCGACGAAGCCAAAGGATTATGTAAGGACAGTAGCAGGTCTGTCTGTCTGCCTACCTATATTATATCTGCCTATTTTTTTTAAAAACGTCGCCCCACACTAGGAATTTCTCCTGTATCGTGGGTGCGTTTACAAACATTTAAACTCACATACACAAACAGCCAGACCCGGAACAACTATCTGTAGGCCATACAAATATTTGTTCCGTGTGGGGATCGAACCCGCGACACGCAGCGCAGCAATCGATTGCTCAACCACTACGCCAACCGTGCCGTCAACAACACGTGTCGTCTATTGGCATGGGAAAAAGGCGTGAGCATATATAACCACTGCACCTGTTGATTAACGTTTGTAGCTTAACAGCTTAGCATAGAGCTTTGTTAATGATGAATATTAAGCTAATGTCAAGTGCTTTTTTGTAATGTTTTCACAAGTTTTTTTACGGTGGCTTAGCGTGGATGTTGTTTTTATTTTATGATGCTTTCAAAATCAAATCTCATTTATTCAAACTAGGCTGATAATCAGCACTTTTTGAACGTCAAAATTACAAGAGACAGTCCCCCAAAACGCCCGCCCTTCGCCACTTCATAGTGTTTTAGCTGGGAAGAAGAAGTGACGGAACAAACTCCCCAGCAACATATCTGTCTATTAGGTTAGATTTACTTGACTTTGACTTAATCAAAGGACACGTTGAACAAAGAGAATATGGTTTTACCAAACAGAATCTGTCATCCATACTCATAAGCCAAAGTAATGTCAATTAAGAAAGTTTCTGTTACAAGGAAAGAAATCTCTCGCAATATTCTTTGTTTATCCCAAAACGAACAAGAATGGCCATCATTCAGATCCCACGAAATAATTCACGGAGTTTTCCCGCCAATGCAAATGAGGCTTTAGATAATTAAGGAGCTCCTTATCCCCACAGAGTGCGTCACACAGATTTACACACAACATTAACATAAATAACAGTCATATAAAATATAAATATTACCGCGAATCTGCGCGAGTGGAATGGAAACACACAGACTAATAAATAACACATTTTATTCGTGGGGTAAATGTTTCACAACAAGTACATTTAAACTTAAAAATAAAAACAACTCATAACAACCTTTCGAACGATGTTTTGTAAAATCACAACAGTACGACTACGTATTCTTGTAGAAAATAAATAATACTTTGTCATAAAACCATCGTTTGTCGTTCGAAAAGTTAAAACACGCTTTTAACGACTGCTAGTCGCTTTAAAGCTTTGTTCAGTCTTAATTCACTCACTGCAGTCTGTATTCACTCTTCTGGTTCAACTAGCGCGTAATCCAAACCGTTGCCGTCGAGACCTTTCGATACTTCGTTGTCCTTTGCCGTTTTTGCTGATGTTTTCAATTCCTTCTTCCTTATTTTGCCAACGTGGGTTGTTGCTTCTACTAATTCTAACTGCTCAAGTGGTGTGGCTGAAGATGTCTGGATCGGTTGCACAGGGACCTCCTTTTTCTCTGTTGTTGTTTCAGTTATTTCAATTTTCTCTTCTGTTACGGGTTTCTCTGTTTTGTCTTCCACTTTAACTGGTAGTCGCACTTCGATGGGCACTTCTCTCTCAGGTAGCGGTGGAGGCAGCTCATGTTTGGGCACAGATACAGTTAGAACACCATTTTCCTTGAGAACAGCCGTCACTTCCTCCTGCTTACTGCCGGGAGGGAGCACGAACCGCTGAACAAAATGGTTTGCCATAAACTGCTGCACGTCATCCTTGATCTTCTGCTTTCCTTCAACTATGATGTAACGGTTCTTAACTTTGATCCTCAGCTCGTCGGGTTTAAACCTTCTCACACTGAGATTAACTTGGAACGTGTCCTTGTTTGAGATAATTTGGGGTTCTTCTAGAGCTTCTTCGACGTCCATAGCTGCTGCCGCCCTGATGAGCTGACTCCAAGGCCATAGGTAGTGGTAGGCGAGTGTGTGGGTGATGTGTTTGTCCAGCGCGGAGAAGGGGTCCTCAGGCCGGTGCTTCCTGCCCTCATGGCAGGCTGCGGTGGCGAGGAATGCAATGACTAAAAGGTATTTCTGCATCGTTCGTTGCTTCGTTGTTGCTTTCGTAATGTACTATGACGGCTGCAGGCAAGCTCGGGGCTTATATAGGCTTGGTGGAGTTTCGAGAATGTACGCCGCTCATTGATAACCGCAGCGGTAAAACCAGTTGTTGTAAACATTTGGAAAGTTTGATCAGATGTTTCCATGTGTTAGTATTGTGATTCATTTGTAAGGTGTTTGGTACTCGGGTGACATTGAATTTCATACTTTTATAGTTGAATATCAATAAATTATACTTGAAAGAGTTTTTATTTGAGCAGTATACTTAAACATTTTTTGATATTTAATACTGTTTAGTTAAGTATTGCAAATACACATTTTTCTGGAATGTTCGAGTATATTATTGATCAACATACATTACAAAGTCATGGGACTGCCACGTGTAGGAGTTTCCAGAATTGGCACAAATATTGGTTTAGTCTACAATATTAATATTATCGTGTTTGCTTGTTAACTTCGCACTGTGTGGTGTGTTTGTAATTTGGTTTACATTATATTACACAGTTATTTATAGCACGAGTTATTCAATATGTGGATAACGTAGGCCGAAAGCAATGTTAAGCTTTTAAATTATCTGGATAACCAGCTACTCGTAAAGACGCATCCAGCGTCGTTTAAGTAATCCAGAAAGAGAGTCGAGTCAAGGCTTAATTAGGTCTAGCTCACCATGGACCGTTATCCTCGTCATTATTTTCCTACCAGACTAGCTAAGCTCTATACCAAAAAGCATAAGCTATTTACGTGTTATAAAATAACCCAAAGTGACACGAGAAGAAGATCGAATTCAAAAACTAAATAATACTGTCTTCCTTCAATTAACACTTTCATTAGCAAAAGCTTGGTTGCAGGTTGTCGACTCCTGCGCAGCGCGACGTGTTTAGATCACACACACACACACATGCGCAAGCACCGGGCAATGACCGCGTCTGTGTGCGCAGTACCGTTAGCAAAACTAGCAATGCAATTATTTGTAGGTCAAGCACTTTTACTCTTACCTACAACGTACAAAACAAAAACAATAACACTTTCGTCTTATTTTTTTGTTTCAGTATCAATAACCTTTCCAATTTGTTGAATAAGAAAGGAATCAGTGGTGATTGATGCTTTCTTTGCTGTCTCTACACTTGTGAGTCGTAATTATTTACAGATTTACTCTCGAGAGTGTGTTACCTACTTATATGATTTGTAATTTGAAGAAAATTACTTTGAGGAGATGGCGCCGCCCGCGTCAATCTTACTTGTGAACTGGCGAAGCACCCTGGCTTTGGTCGAAGAATTTCTATAGGCTCGATTGTCTAGTCAAACTAAATTGGAAGGGTTTACAGCCGGATTCAGTCCTGGGACATAGGCCTCCACTCTATTAGAGGATCATATTCTACCGCCCAGTGCGTGTTCGTCGATGTAAAATATGTCCAATTTTTTTCCGGAATTTTACTGGTTGCTTCAAGCTATATTTCAAGTAAAACCCTACAAATGTGTGCCGTTTGCGAAGTGACGACCCCTGGCCTCATAATTAAGTTACAAACAATGTACGACGCACTGTCTTAGCGGAATTTTCATAAACACTGTCAGACAAAACAATACAAGATTTTTAAAGCGGTTAGTGGAACATGAATAATCTTTTTCGCGCTTAAATTTGGTGATTTACCACTTTCAACGCAAAAAAGTAAACACACATTAATGTATTTATCATATTAGTAAGTAGCTGTCTCACTGTGACACGGTTCCATCTCAATTAGGCTTGAAGTGACTCATCGAGGCATCAGTAATATCTGTTTTTTTTTCGGTTTTCCTCCTGCATAGGTTAATGCGTTCTTCGTAAAACTATCACTTCCGTTTGACGTCATACAACATCCGTTTAGGACCAACAAGTTTTATTTTTAATTATCTAACTGTACATCCAGATTTTGTCGGGTCCAGTTGAAAACCAGCGTCGGGCACTAGCTGCTTAACTGGGCCTATTTGGCGCAGCCGTGAGACTCACAATATTATCTTTTTCTGTTTAGTTTTAAGTTTTTTTTTTCTTGTGGCATGTGCCGAATAGAATATTTTCTTTATTTCTTCTTTTCTTTTAGATAAGTGCACATCTCTTTGTTTCTTTTCCTCTCTTTGGGACGATGGAGAGAGATGAGGCAAGGGGCCAACGGCTTTACGTGCTTAACGAGGTACTTAAAGTGCACCAACTTTCAAACTCCACCTGTGTTACTGGGAAATGTGTAACGGGAAAACCCAATAACACTTTGCACGACAATCTTAAAACCCTGCCAAGTGCGAGTCGGACTCGCGCTCGGAGGGTTCCGTACCATTATTTATAAAAACGAGCAAAAAATCATCATTATTTTTGTATGGGAGCCCCCTTAAATATTTATTTTATTGTGTTTTTAGTATTTGTTATTATAGCGGCAACAGAAATACATAATCTTTAGAAATTTCAACTGGATAACTATCACGGTTCATTAGATACAGCCTAATGACAGACGGACGGACGGACGGACAGCGAAGTCTCTGTAATAAGGTCCCGTTTGACCCTTTGGATACGGAACCCCTTAAAATCAAACCCAGGACACCTTGTTCCGCAGTCGTTCTTCCGACCACGAGACCAACGGCGCAGTGTATCTAACTGTAGACTTTATCGGGGTAAGTAGGACTCTGTTGTAAAAGCTGGGCTAATCGTCAGCAATTTTGAGGCACAAATTGGATTTTAATTGAAAGGTCTAATGGCGCAGTGATTGTTGTTTTTGAAGACACAGATTGCAGCTTCAATTGTGTTTTTAATTAGTCACCGTTACTCATATAAGTGTGTATTCGTTCAGTTTTCGATGCTTTAGTAGATATTTTTATCCATCCAAATCCAACATAGCTGACCCGCGTAACTTCTTCTGCGCTGCGTTTTGCACCATATTCATGATGTTATATAGCCTCTATCCTTCCTCGATAAATGGGCTTATTTAAAACAAAAAGAATTTATAGATATATATTATATATATATATACAGGGTGAAATTGAACAGATGCGACAAATTTAAATATACAATAATACGTGTTGTCAACAAAATTTAGAACATATCAAATGTAAAATTAAAAAAGAATCTAACAGTGTTACGAAAAACGTTAAAATAATTAAAGTATCAAAGAATTTCGCGTACTACCGTTTTCGCGTAGTGGGCACGATTTAGGTATACATTCTCGCTATGAATGAATCGCGCCGCCCCCGTCCGCCTGGCCGCCCGAGCATCTCTTTCCCGCGCGCACGATTAATAAAAATTTTGTAAACCTTTCCCTTCATACTTTTGTCGGCTGAGGACGATCAAAAGTACAATAAAAGTAAATAGTAAAACAATGTTTTAGTAAGAGGTATAACCTGAATAATGTTTGTTACAACAACAAATCAATTATTGTATTTTTGGCGTATTTAAAAAGTTGGAATCACAGTATTTACAATAATTAGTAAGTATTTACACTAAATCAAATCAGTACACTTACGTGTATTTTAATAATTGTTCAAAATGTCCACCTCAGTTTTGTAAACACAATTGAGCACGGCGGCGCCGCAAATTGTCCTTAAGTTTTATTAATTAAAGTTTGTGATTTTACAGTTTCGAATGCACTCCTGATTTTTTGTTTTATAGCTCGTCTGTCCAGCATGTTTTGAGTGATTCTTAGAAATTCTTCCCAATGAAGGTGGGACATTAGGATATTTTAGCCGAAATTTTCGCTGCGTTTCACGTAGATTTCTTACGGTGTTGTACCACACAACAATATCAAGATACTGTACGTTTGTTAACGGTTCACAACTATTTCGTCTCGTCCTAGGCATTGTTATGACAAACACAAGACAAAAATACAAATTATTCGCAATACGTAAAGTGGGATTTGCGGAATGCGCGCGCGACCGTGACCTACAAACGTTTTAGGACGACGACTAATGAACTAAGGAAGGGTGGGCGGCGGGGCGGTCGCCGGGAAGGGATGTCGACGCTGACGCTCATGCGAGGTTTGGCAACGTCGCGCGATACTTACACTAGAAAATAGGCAAAATTAGGTAAATGGCCGCTATGAACGGCAACGGGATTATTGTGCACTGCGATGAGTAGGACGAGATTTTTTGATACTTTAATTTTTCTTATTTATTTTGCATATTAATTTATTTTGCTGGAGTACCGATAATTCGTACTTAAATAAAGATAATAACATCAATGGACCATTTTAAAGCGATAATCACGTAATTTTTTTTAACGATTTAGATTGTAGAAAAAACAGTTTATAATTACTATGTTACTGTAACTGAAGCTCCCATTTCTTTTTGTCGCATTTGTCATGTATATATATAAATTCTTTTTATATATATATAAAAATTTATTAATTTATGTATATATATATAGTTATTTATTACCAATTTATATTCGCATCAGTAGTTTCTGAGATAAGCGCGTTCAACCAACAAAAAAATCAGCTTTATTTGACAATTAATATTAGTATGGATGCGTAACTCAGACTTTTTGTTACATTTTCACCCCTTATGGCTGGATTCCGATGAAATTTGGTATACAGGCAGACCATGGTCCGGGTGTTGGACAAAATAGAATACTCTATTATTTCGGTTCTCGGTTCCCTGTAGAATAATTTCCGATAACCAAGCTGGTTAAAGTTAGTAATAAATAAATAGCACAATACAGTATATTCATAGTACTTTAAAAGCCTTTCCGAGAAACCAATTAACATACAAGCTTTTAAAAACCAACTTAATCTTTAACACACATTGACTAACCAAAGAGAAAAGCTTTTACCGACGACGATGCGACGTTTTAAGTTGTTGTTGACCAAAATAAACAAAATGTTGTAACTCCAGTAGAAATATAACAGGTTGTTGAACTTTTAGTTACGTGGTTGGTGACTCAATTGTCTTGGCTTATTGAGTGGGTGGGCACAGTTGATAGTGATCTAAATTATTCGTGGAATTTGTAGAACACAATGTGGAAGGGACTTCGACGTACGAACCACGGTTACCTGCACGTGTGCAGTACAATACTGCCATCGTCTGCCTAGCCTTTTCCGAAACTATCTTGGGGTCGGCTTCCAGTCTACCCGGCTGCAGCTGACTACCAGTATTTTACATGAAGCGACTGCCTATCTGAACTCCACAACCCAGTAACTGGGTAATACGATAGAATAGAATAATACTTTATTGTACACCAAAAATCAAACATAACGGGTTTACAAAACTTATAATTTTATGGTTACAATGGCGGTCTTATCGCTTATAGCGATATCTTCCAGACAGCCTTTGGATGGACATTATGGAATTAAAAATAAAAAGGGGGTGGTCAGTGGTGTACTACACAAAAATTTTGAACAAAACAACAACATAACAACTTACTAAACTAAATAACAAAAGTAAAGTTATCTACTTCATATATGTACATACATATATATACATGTATAATATAAATATAATACATAAATATATTTATATATATATTTATAGATATTTGTGTGTTTTTAACATTAAATCGGAAAAAATAAAACTAGAATAGCGACAAATTTTAACTCAAAGAAATTATAGAGACTGAAAATGATTTGTAACTAAGCTTTTAAAAGTAACAAGTGACTGTGCTTGTCCACGACGACGACCCCCATGAAGATACCCTTTAGTAAGACTGGATGTCAATCTTTTGGCTTCTGACTACTCGTAACGACTGTCAAAGATCTACAAATGACAGCCAGGACCAACGGTTTAACGTGCTTTCCGAGGCACATCATACTGAACCTCACAAAAAGAAAAAAAAATCGAAAAAAAAAATACCCCGAGGGTTAGGCAGAGGTCAGTACTTATTAGTAGGTACACACTTATTTGGCCAGTTTTTTTTTAAGTTCCAAGCAATAGGGGGCGAGCCTATTGCCATCAACCGGGCAGATATCCAGACTCCGTGGCTGCTACTGAGAAACTCTCGATGGAAAAACCCAATAACACTTTTCTCGACCTGAGAATCGAACCCAAGACCTGTGCTCAATACATAGTTGCGCTTACATCCACTCGACCAACGAGGCAGTATTATAAATAACATATTATTATGTAAAAAAACTTTTGTAGGTATTGTTATTGCATTGTTACCTAACTTTGTTTATGAAAATTAACGCCTTTTCTACAATTTGATGTCTCCTTTCTCTTGTCTTCGACGAATTCTAACCATAATATTTACATAACTCTGGGGTATTTTCCATGTTTGTTAGCAAAATTTTTCTCTCTTCGTCAGAACAAAATAAGTGCAGCCATGACTAATGTTTTTTTTTTTTTTTTGATGCCATATGTTTGATATATGCAAGAATTCTCAATATGCATAACTTGTATTCTGCGTTGTTGACACTGCATAAAATAATACCGTAACAAAATATAGAAACCTCATCAAACCGGTACATTTTGCTTGCCGACGCTACCGTTGCGTGAACACATTACGGGTTTTCGTCATTGCACCCTATATTATTAAATCTATAGTTCTAAATCCAACATTCATGTCTACTAAATAAGACTGAAACTCGTTTGCAAATCATTAAGGACAAACGTCTATCCGCTTTCTGGAGTAATTGAGCAATTTTATGCAAGAGAACGTCGTAACTCTATATAAGTTTTCATACGACATTCAACCGTGTAGGATTGTTTTTAGTTTGATTTTTGATTGACGTTGGTTCTAGTAAGGTACATTCGAGACAGTTCGACCGGTTTCGCGTAATATTGTAAACAAACATACGCAACTGGTCGGCTGGGACTTAGGGGAGGTCGGGGCAAAGAGGAAAAGTACAAACTTGTTGTTATGTAATTATTGTACTTTCACCTTACCTACCATTTTATCGTTGTTGAGTTGTCGACGGAAAGCATGCAATATGGCAGTTATATTAATGTGGTTTAACTACATAATTATAACTTTTGTAACCGTTGGTGTTCGTCAATGAGAGTGGGGCATGCCAGTTGTCGATTGACGGAGGAGATTTGTCATTATGGTTAAATGTAGGACTCCTTTTTTTTCGGATGGTAATTCCTCAAATGTCTCCTTCCGCTCTGGGCGGAGTGGAGTCCCGCAGCCCTGGCAGGCAACGGCCGTGTCGGACCCCTTCCGATTTGCTGACATCTCCTTGAGGCGCGCGTGGAACACGAACACCGTCGACACGGCCTGACGTCATAAGACGGACGGACGGTGAGCTAGCCCATTATTCACCGTCCACAGGCCCGAATGTAGGCCGTCTAGGTTTCTCAACAATAAAGGGGTGAGTTATCCTTTAATTTCTTCGCTATTAGCTGCTTGCTAGTCCACTTTTCTTGTCAATTACTACTTTTTCTTAAACGGTGATTAATTACTTGTTAACGCCCTTTACTTGTTGAGGATTTTTGGGAATTTTCCTAAGTGAACATGCCGCACAACCGTATGTAAATTTATATTTATTGTTAAAACAATTGCCACCACATTACTGGTGAGAACCTACGCCAGCCGGCCGTTCTTAATTGGATTGGAAGGTTCCATGAGCTGAACACCTGCCAAAACCTTCTTGGCGCCCTCTTAGTTGTAGTTAGGTTTAAGTAGTTAAGGCCTAGGTTAATTTACATTAAGTTAGTTAAGGTTTCTTTTATTGTTTGCAACGCTCTTTAATTAAATCATGTTTTGAAGCTATGGAAACTCATATTTTTTATCAACAAACCACCGCCACATATAGGAACGTAACATGGCAATCAATCAATGATCTCAAAAATCAATTTAAAAAAAATGAAGATTGAAAGACAATTTTTATATGACACAGTAGAAAGGACAATTGAATAAAGTATAAACCCAGTAAGATCATAACAATAATAAATCATAAGAAGTGCGAATCCTCAAAATCCTCCTAAAAGGACTGAATTTGGTTGTTCACTATAGAAGTAATCCGTATTCAGATACTGGATAATATCTGTCACTCCACAAGTTGGATGTTATTTCTCTAGTGAAAGACTAAAGATAAAATAAACTAATGCAAATTTTTGGCGGCCTCGAAATTAAAGTTGAGTTGTTTTAGATCCATTCTATTTTTTTCCTAAACTATTCGAGCTGGTATCTATAAAGGTTACTTAGCACTTACTTTAGCTAAGCGTAAAGGTGGAATTATTAAAACGCGACGCGACGCAACGTGTCGACACCCGATATGCACTGTGCACATTATCAACACGCGACGCCACGACATACCAGCAATTTCTGAATACCAGCAGTGGAAGTGTATGGTTAAGTACTATGGATTTAATAAATAACGGATCAGATGAAGATTTTGAAGAAGATTTGATGCAAATTATGGGTACATACACGGTGTAAATCACCTCATCACGAAGCCGTCAACCAAGCATTCTGTACATGAAACTAAGTAACTTTACGCTAAAATTATTGCTGGGAAACGACTTTTTTTTGGGGGGTGTAAAATCATATTTTGTGTTAGAACTCAATGTAACGCACTCAAAACATTGTGCTGATAGACGAATTGAATAGTACGGGGGTCGTGGAGGTGTTTAAAGTAAAAATCTTACATTAAAAACTTGTATTTAAAAAAATACTTGTCAAAAAGTTGGAACTTTGACCCCTAATATCTCCGTAACTAGAAGGTTCCCAGGTATGGTGTAGAACAAAAAAATGATCGCAATGACAGGGAGAACCAGTGCCTTTCGGCTTCGTTAAGAGGTGTTTTACACCCTTTATATGATAAAAGGACTCAAGAAAAAGAGAATAACTAGGCTTTTCTCACATTACGATATAGCTAAATTCATGTCATATAGAACAGGATATCGTTTTACCAAATCAATTAATTGTTCGTCAGTCATTTCGCTAAATAAATGCAAACAATAATATTAAATAGGCATAAATTCCATTTGACAGTTTGAAGAATAGGGAATGTCAAAGAATGCATGTATGCTCTGTGACAGTTCTCGAACGACTGACGCGTGGTTTTGGGTGTTTTCTAGAAACATAATGTAAGCGCCGCGTCGGATGGCGTGTTTACCCCCACCATGGGCAACACACCGACCTGGCACGTCTGGATCGGGTGGCGTGTGCGCGCATGGCGTCGCGTCGGATGTTCATAGTGTGATTCTGGTCATAAGAAAACAATACATTTGATTCGACTCAACACGCATCACGTTTCATCGGGTGGCGTCACGTTTTAATAATGTGTTTCCGCTTTTATTCCTGTCACTGTTACAATACCGGTGCAAGATAGAGCTGATTAACGTTTATAGAGCTCGACCTAAGAGTCTTTGTTTTAATAAAAGTCACAGAGAAATGTTTACATTAGTTAAATTTGCGGTAATTAAAACTGGCCTTGATAAATTTTCCTAACTATAATTCACGGTCTGTATAATTTATAATTTACGTACCTGCGCTAACTGCGCCGTACAGTAGGTCGTTAAGGAGTTATCACCTTTGTTTTTCAGTATTTTTACTACGACTAATTTACGTTAATACGGTCTGAACCTACTAACATACTAAAATGAAATACCTACCTTAAACTAAATTACAGTGTATTGTCTAGTGTTTACGGGTTTTTCATTTTTTTAGAACGAAGGCCTGCTGCCTTCCAATAAAATTAATGGTGTCAAAAGTGCGCGGAGAGACCTTAGAATGCCCACCGTCCTTCAGTTTATGAAACGTCTTTCGAAGCGTTTCTTCGATAACGCCATTAAACACCGTAATCCCCTGATCGCAGCGGCCGCCCGTTACGAACCCTCGCGCATTAGTACAGTACGCCGTCCTAGGCATACCCTTGTCACTCCAGATGATGCTATCACCCTACTCCAGGAGAGTAGCAAAGAGACTAGCACTCTTAAAAAGTTCAAACCACCGTCTTTCCGACCTCGCCATCGAGGTCCGTCGCGACGTCCCGGTCCATGCCCTCCCCGACCCTCGCTCGAGCCAGCCCGCGATGCTGTGCCAGTAGTTTTAAATCAGCCCCTAAATCATGATACCATTCAGATCCAGCCTGCCCCATGCAGTCCTCCCCCAGCGACGCCCTAAGCCGAGGTTCGTACCCCACAGGGGGTGCCCTTAGCGTGCAGTTGCTTGGTTTGTAAGTTTTTATGCCCTGGCTGGAGGCCTTACTCTAAAGGCACCCACAGGGTAGTCCGGTTAAGCAGACGACAACCTCATAGGTTGAACTGCGAGATGCCATTCAAAAAAAAAGTGCGCGGAGTTCAAAACTTCTGGCCACCTTCTAACTAAACTCTGTCTTCAAAACCTCATTTGTGCCGTTGATTTGAAAGCAGAGTGTTGACAAACTTATATCGGTGGTCTCAGAATTAACTCCCTATTTTGTGTTATAAACGCAAAATAAACCACATGAATAAAATCACCAAACCATTCCAGAAGGTTTATGCCCTGGAATGGTTTTTTTTGGGAAAAATGTACCCCTTAGTACCCCATTTTAAAGAACCGTCGCGTCATCAAGATGACCTGGCTTTCATTGATTGCCACAATCTTACTCAACGCTCACCGGTGAAGTGGTGCTAAGAGGTTAACATTAGGGTAAGTAAAGTCATGTCATCGAGAGTCTCCCCTCCACTTTATTTGATTGAATAATGTCCCACCAACGACCAGTGTTCCTTTTTATTTATATCCCCGATCTCCCCTTTATGGGGGGAAGTAATTGAATGATTGCGACTAGTCGAGGTTACTTCTAGAAACATTCGGTGTGAAATACGAGTGTAATCTGAGACAAGACAAAACAAGATTGCGATTAATCGCTGCGATTGTCTGTTACCTGTATCTTTGGGAATTTAGTAAGTATGACTGTTTTGTGTTTTTTTTACTTATGCTAAGTACTAAAGTTCTTGGTTCCTTAATATACGGAGTGCAAAGAAGTATTTATTTCAAAATGGGCTATACTATAATGCTGGTTGACTTCGAACCTGTGCTGTGATTCAAGGTAAGGTAAGTATTATAAAGGTTATATGGTAAGGAAAATGTTACTTATATTTGTCGCAGGTATATTGTCAAAGCCGTGATATTACAATAAATTTCACTAATGATATTATAATTAAACGGTGGATTGTAAATCGACTTCATTTCTTACAATTTAACGGCCTGGCTTTAGTGTCATTGTAATGTCACGTAAAATAGTTTTTTTGTTTTATCTTGTTCTACCTTCTGTAGTAAGCAACGACTTATTGTCGGGCCTACGCTGTCCTCCCATACTTAAGTACTAACGCTGTAACATGAAATACCTATTGTAAAACCAAATTAATGATTTTAAAATAGTAACCATGGAGTTTCTTGCCGGTTCTTCTCCATACGAAACGACCAATCCGAACCGTGCACCTTTTGTTGACATCTTATAAGTTCCTATGTAGGCCTACGTAAAATAAAATATTTTGATTTTGATTGATTTGATTGCTACAGTCTATACTATATTTTCGCCTGTAATGTTTAAGGCCCGTTGTTATAAAGGGCGACCCTATTGCCACCAACCAGACACAAATACAGACTTTATGCCGCATTTCAAAATTCCTGGCGGAAACACTCAATTACACTTTGCCCGCCAGCAGCAGCTGGGTACAGGACAGCAGGAGGGTTTTTTCAACGAGGCAGTTTTTATTCATTCTCTTGACCTGCCAATTTATTTGGAGTCGGCGCAGTATGTCTTCTTCTTCTATAGGTACTCTGAAGCAGTCCAAATAAATGAAGTTTAAACTTTTTTGCTATAAAATCAATTATGGTTATTAAAAAAAGATGTTGTCGTGTTTTACAATAACTACATTTAAGTTTTTAACTTTCGATTGGTGTTTAAATGTTTTCGTGAAAAAGGCAAAAACGCAAGATATAAACACATACAGACGAGTATAAAAGTGTTATCATATGTATTTACAACTATAATTTATCTGAGTTCAATTCATTTTATTTATTTATTAAAACTTTATGCACAAGTATAAAAACACTGTACAAAGGCGGACTTAATGCCTTAGGCATTTTTCAATTAAATTCATCTGTTGAAATATTTTGCAGATTGCATCACCCTTCAGCTGCCTGAATCATTAAAACTTAAATTTACTTCTTATTGTTCTATTTCTATTATCAAGAATGATAACTATGAACTTAACTTTGTTTTGGCATAGAAAACCCAAATATGTAATAATTTATCGAAATGACGCAATAAAGAATTGAAACATGTTAATGAATGTGTGAATACAAACGGTAAAAAGATGTTTATTTTGCAAATATTTTATTTGCAGACATCAGACACATAACATGTAAGTAAAATACAGCTAGAAAATATTTTTCAATGGAATATTTTAACAAAAGCATACCTAAACCCACAAACAAAGTACCCAGAATTTTCTTCATACACAGAACTAATTAAACGAAACACAGGAGTCTGTACACAAGCGAGGTTACTCAAATAAGTACACACAAACACTTTTGTGTGCGCCAGTACAGCTGGACGTGAAAGTAAATACAGTGAAAGTGCTCTCCGATTGGTACCGACAGTATTATGAGCTGAGATGAAAGCTGAGTGCGTTGTAGACCTAGGTATTATAGGTAGGTATATCTTGAGTCATAAGAGGAGCTCGAGTCTAAATAATGATATCCGCAAAGGTCGATCTTCAAGTTTAAGCTGCGCTGGCTGAGGTTGATCTATGGATAGGTAGGATAAGCTGTGGTAGACGGTCATCTATCTTGCATAGTTCATACTCCACGCTTATCTCCTAAACCACCCATCCAATTTCGAAAGTGTATTAATTAGTTCCAGCTTGAAGGACAGGATACTTTCGGGCGAGATATTTATTGTTAGTAAATTAGTTTAAAATAATGCTGTTGTTAATGTTAAAAACAAAACATATAGTTGTAAGGGAGTGTTGTATCTCTTTTTAGGGTTCTGTAGCCGAATGGCAAAAAACGGAACCCTTATAGATTCGTCATGTCTGTCTGTCTATCCGTCCGTATCACAGCCACTTTATTCCGAAACCATTAAGACTACACAGCTGAAACTTGGTAGGTAGATGTATTCTATGAACCGCATTATGATTTTTGTACAAAATTAAAAAAAAAGAAATATATAAGGATATCCCCCCATACATGAAATTGAAACTAAAAAAAAAAAACTATCAAACCTATACGTGTGGGGTGTCTATAGATAGGTCTTTAAAAATGACATTGAGGTTCCTGAAACCATTTTTTTTCAAAGTCAATTGTTTGAAAGATAGACACTTCCAAAGTGGTAAAACGAGTGTCCCCCCTCCCTCTAATTTCTAAAGTAACAGGAGAAAAATCTGAAAAAAATATGGGTATGTAGACCGTAAAAAAAACTTTCAACGAAAATTGGTTTGAATAAGATTTGATATGTAGTTTTTGAGATATGGGACTTTTTTACCAAACTGCAGCAGTAACTTTGTTTTTCATCAACTTACTATGAAAAACAAATTTAGCTTTGCGGTTGAGTGAAGGTTTACTAATGAATGACCGTTCAAAACATTGTCATTATATTGTTTGGGGCTATGGAACCCTGTGTGCAAGTAAGACTCGCACTTGGCCCGTTTTTTTATTCCTGACACCGTTTGTATTACAAATTTACAAACATAAACTCATTTTTCCCAAGGGGGTAGGCAGAAACCACGGAACGCCTCCTGCTACGATCTTATACTCTTACGCCTCGCCCACGTTCATATGTACATCTGCGAGCATGCGTCGTAAACGTAACGTTAACGAATATAAAATTAAATATATCTAAATTTTAAGCATTTATTCATATCCATGTATGATAGTGATTGTCTTGTTGCAAACTTAAATGCTATAGGATAATAGGGATGATGACTGGGTAAAGAAAACGAAATTCTATTTTGTCCGTCAATCAGGTAATACAAAAATATTAGATACGTATTTTTTGTTTTATTAAGTTAACAAAAAAATACTTAGTTAAAACGCATTAAAGTTGGAGAGTGGGGGCTCACTACGTCACAACTAGGTATAAAATGTACTTAGCCGTGACGTCATGCGCCATTTCAACACAAAATATAAATATATAAGTAATTTTACGATTACGTGAAAAAAGAAAAAATACGTGTCAAATACTTTTTAATAATCTACCCGATAGACAAATAAAAAAAAAATAGTCACCATCCCTTTTGTATTATGGATTAAAAAATTGACGTATTTACGTAAAGTTTAGACCGCATGCTCGTGCTAGGGCCCCAGGGGCGCTAAAATGGCCCCTTTAGCAGAATCGTAAAAGGATAATAACATGAATTACGTTCAAATTCGTAAAATTGTCACTAGATTAAATCTTTTTGTATACAAAAAATCAAACATAACTAACGGGTTTACAAAACAGTAAATTTTATGGTTACAACGGCGGTCTTATCGCTTAATTAGCGATATCTTCCAGACAACCTTTAACAATGCATAATGTTAACTTCGTCTGTGACCATTTTGAGAATTGTAACGTAATTAATATTATTATCCTATCATGATTTTGCTAAAGCTGCCATTTTAGGCCCTCGCTGGTCAAAAATTGTCAACTAATAATATCCACTGAGAGCTGCGTCTGCTAGTTTAAGAATTTTAACGAATCATAATATGATAGTAATCTATATATTGGGTAAAAATATGATTCTGTTAAAGCGGCCATTTTAGATGCCCAGGTCATGGTCCAGGCACGCACGCCGTTGGCGAGTACTACTTGTGTAGTATTATTACTAATTCTAGTTCGCTGGTTGTCAGACAAAACAAATTTCATGTGAATGCAATAATAGATACTATACTTCCGTACGATACTTCGAACGATACGATACTTCCGTATGTATTGTAAACACCCACACACTAGTACGCGAAAACTGTGTAACTGCGCAATTTCCCTTATCTATGTTTTGGTCAATGCTTTTGGTTTCCGAATGTAAATATTTTGATTTTTAGCGACGGAAATACCTACATAGTTTCATGGCTGTACTGTAAAATTAAGCTGCTTTCAGACTAAGCTATACTATAGCGCATTATAGTATAGCAAAGAAGGACCTAGCTATACTATATAGCACGGCGTTCACATTACGCGATATTATCGCAAGCATTTATAGTATATAGCAAGCTCAGTTGACCGCTGTCGTTCGTTTCGCTTGCGGGACGGCCGGGGGTGAGGGAGGAGGAAGAGGGCAGCGCACGATTTAGCACAGCATGAACTCGGCGCATTTTATAGCGTATAGTAAGCTAATAATATATTGTACAGTACAGTGTGAACGTGTCCATAACAATGTATGGTGCGCGATATTGTTGTGCTATGAGCTATATGTATACAACATGCTATTATATCATAGCGTAGTCTGAAAGCAGCTTTACGATACCCGGAGGTGAAAACTGATGACGATAGACGATCTGATAAAGACGCATGCAAGATGATATACAGTTACGGACTTTAATTGATGAGCCACTTTTAAACTTCCCAATTTTGCAGTTTTATCCATTCACGAAATTACACATTAAACCTGAGCTCAAACCGCATGCTCGTAAACAAGATGACATATTACTAATAATCGGAAATGGTCTTATCAATAGAGGTTGAAGAAAGACTAATAAGTTGTCAATGAAAAATCCATAAAATGCTACATACGTTTATCCAATTTTTTTCTTACTGAACTCCTTTGAATTAGAGCTTATTAAATACTCTTAATTTCTGAAAACCTTGGATTGGTTTTCAGACATTTGAAATGTCGACGTCAGAGACGATTACTTTGAATTTTGGTGATTCGAATAATTGTCATGAACGTCATCTTGGACGCCACGTGTTCGGATAAAATCGTGGGTGCTAGTTTTTCCGATGTCAAAAGTACCAATCATAATTTCCCCGTACGCTAAGGGTTACTATGGCTATGCTAAAACAAATTGTCGCTAGGTAACGATTGCTAGACTTGCAATTGGTTGACTTTGGGTATACACTTTGTACTCTGTACGAATATAGCCAAATAAACACGATTTGCATTACACGGCTTAAAATACGAACAGTGGCAAGTGGCTCATCAATTAAAGTCCGTGACTGTACTACGCTGACCTCATAAAAAATAAATAGTAATGTTAGGGTCTTAACTTGGACTTTAAAGTAAAAGCAGTGGACTGTATAAAGTGAGATATATGTATATCCAAAATTATGTATAGAATTAGAAATAAGACGCGCGTGTATCGTGGGTTGCTCTCGCTAATGAAGAGCCGTACCCCCCCGCGCAGCTGCCCGTTCCGTCGCCCGCGCTGCCGCCCGAGGTCTGACGAAGATAGCCGACGGCGCCCGAACAGGAAGGAAGAAACCAACATGCCCGATAGATATTTCTCGACGGCATGTTAAGCAAAGTCAGAGGCCCATGGGCAGCATAAAAACTCTGACACTAGGTTAGGTTAGGTTCCTACCACACGAAAAGAAGAAGAAGAAAATCATAGTGCAAGAACTTTTAATTTTCTTTGTACACCCAGAAGCAAACATGTATGTAAGAAACGTAGCAGGTGGTGTTCTGAAACTTCTGCTACCCCCGTGGGAAAAAAGGCGTAAGTGTATATATGTGTAAATCCTGTTTACTTCAGTACCCTGTACCCAACGTTCCTAGCCAAAGTCCCACGGGTAATAACTTTGTTGAATTCAATCAAAAACTTTCCATTTATGCTTTGTTGTAGTAGTATTGTTTCGTTTGGCTATGAATCGCTTTGTGCTGAGGTACCGCAGACGGGGTCGCGGCCCGGCGAATGTATGTAAGTATGTAGGTATCGATATAGGATCGCTATTCGCTATTGAATTGCTTTACCAATACGATTGGTAGGAAAGGCTTTATTGAAGTCTGGTATAGCTAGTTCTTTTTAACCCCCGACCAAAAAAGAGGGGTGTTATAAGTTTGACGTGTGTCTGTGTGTCTGTCTGTGGCATCGTAGCTCCTAAACGAATAAACCGATTTTGATAAAATTGGTTTCGTTTGTAAGGTGTTTTAATCGAGAGTGTTCTTAGCTATGTTTCGAGAAAATCTGCTCAGCCGTTTGAAGGTCATTACCTCTTTTCTAGTTGAAGGGAAATTAACAACTTCAACAGGTCTGGTCGATTTGAAATTTCAAATCTTGTCACTTGTAACCATGGGCATCGCCATGGTTCCAGGTGACCAGTGAAGTGTTGAGGGGCTGCACCGCTCTCCCCCCAAGAAATAGTTTTTTTTTTATTATATATAGCTCTTTTCGTTAATTGTCGAGAAGACGCGCAATACCGATAAAAGTGGAAGCAATGGGGGAGGCCTACGCCCACGATTGGGACAGTCAAGCCTAAGATAAAATACTATTAGTTTAAAAAGCGTGAAATATGAAATAAAAATAAACATTATAATAAGTTTTTTTTTAATCGTTTGTGACATTGCAATATAATGATCGTACATTTCATCCCTAAAAGTAAAACCTACAATATTTATGCCAAATAAATATTTCACACTTTTTCGTACTTCACCTATATCCATTCTGATAGTAAGTTTTATTCCCCTGTAAGATTCTCCCAATGCCCCAATCAGTGAACCGGATCAGCAGGGGTGTTCGATGACGCGTTAATATCCGGAACCGAATTCACGCCGGATATACGGATATTACAACATATGGATCTCGTTCCTTTTGTGACACTGGCTTTATTGAGAGATTGTGGAGTATTTTTAGATGATGGTTAAGTGGGGTTGACAGAAATATGTGGAAATTGGTCTATCTTTGAATGTAAATAAACTCGAGGTGCGAAATTTCGGAACTGAATTTTATCGATAATTTCTAATATCATATGCCTCCGATAAGCTAAATCAAAGCTTTTTCTTCGATAAAATGAGTTATAAAAAGTTTTGATTGGCTTATGGAATTGGGGTAAAAGAGAGCAGCGGTGGCTCAGTGGTTGGCAGCCTCGTCTTACGAGCAGTATGCCGTGGGTTCGAACCCAGACAGGCGCATTACTTTTTGTAATTTATTTCAAGTAAAACATCGTGAAGTCATATTAAACATCGTGAGGAAACCGGCATGTACTAGAACTAAAAATTCGAAGACATGTAACATCTACCAACGATTACGGCCCACTTCCTCTCATAGAGAGAAGGCCTGCGTCTCAGCAGTGAGAACATTATAGGCTGATGATGATGATGATTGGGGTAAAATAATAACAGAAAGACGAGTTGATTATTTTGTTTGCAAAAAAACACTGCATTTACTATTGCCATCAAACGCAATCAAGATGAAAGTTTTCAGTATCACTAGCCTTAGCTTAGGTATTCACAATTAGGTACATTGGAGGCGACTTCCAGTCCTACCAGATGTAGCGGTATATCAGTAGGTAGTTTACATGGAGCGATTTTCTATCTGATCTCCACAAACCAGATTCGAGGTAACACGACAATACCCCTTGGTAAGACTGAAATAATTATGTTACTTTTGATGATTATATACTAATAATAAATCTGAAAAGTTTGTTTGTTTGTTTGCTTGAACGCGCTAATCTCAGGAACTTAGGGTCCGATTTGAAAAATTCTCTCAGTGCTAGATAGGCCATTTATTAAGGAAGGCTATAGGCTAGATATCATAACGCTACAACCAATAGGAGCAGAGCAGAAATGAAAAATGTTGCGAAAACGGGGAAAATGTGACGCAGACGAAGTTGCGCGGGACAGCTAGTAAAATATAAAATTCTAAGGTCACATAAGGGAAGGTAGGTAGAGTAAAGTTCTAATGTCCTGAAAGACCACACCACTAAATAGCAGTGTCCCCGCTTCCCCATAAGGTCATTACCACCACAACTTGAAGGCTAGCTGGCCACTTTCTTGTGCAAATGTCGCGAAAAGGTCGTTGCCTCGTTATGAGTCTGTCATCATGACTGTTGAGGATTCCATGGAGCTAAGACGACTTGGACATACTGGAAATGATAAAGATGGGTTTAATGTAGTTGTAACATCACCTAATATAACATCACTCCTGCTTTCTGGGGGCAGAGGTGCACCTCCAACTAGTAGACCCACATTTAGCCGGCTATGTTTAAGTTTCCCATGTAATACGGGTCGACCCTATTGGCATCAATCGAGTAAAAATCCAGACATCCCGGAGCCTGGTTTTGTGAAACTAATATCTTCTAGAAAACTTCAAAAACGCTCTGCTCGACTTGGATTTGAACTCAGATTCAGAATAAAGAAAATCAAAAGCATATAGTGCGGTCTAGTCCGGAGACTGCCATACTTAACTACGAGTAGCCATCCAAAAGTTTGTCAACCCTGTTGCAGGTTTCTTTGGAAATATTAAAGGTTTTGAAAGCGATCGGAACTTTTATAGGCCTCTTTTCGTTTCACGTCTTCCAACACTTTATGAAGCTAAAAAATACAACCCAATAATTTCTCTTTTAGGTGACGTAATGAAGATAATCAAAAGTTATTTTCAGCTTGAACAATATAACGTCAAGTGGGCTCTGGAGTAAGGAGGCGTCATTTAGTTCCAATTGAAATTCTTAGAGAGACGCAAAAAGGCGCGAGAGGGTACCAAAGTACCCTAAAACAATTAAATATAATCGTCAATACGATAGAAGTACATAATTAGTAAGCGAAAAGATTGTATATTTCTATGAAAATGTTGGTATAAAGCAGCTTAGCGAATTAGCTGTTTTGGCAATCTGAGAGTTGAATGACCTTTTGTAATTAAAAGTTATTTGCCGCGTCATTAAACTTTCATTTAGTACCAAGATGGGTAAAAATATTTATCTAAATAAATATGGATGCCCATGGTGCTTAATCTGCCAATATTTAAAAGACTAAGCTACAGTAACATAAATGAACAAATGTTAACATTTTTGGATTCAAAATTATTGAGACAATGTATTGGAGACATGCTTATGGGTCCAGTCCAAGAAAGTTGATAGCCCGTCTAAATATTCGCGCCGGTTTACGATGTTTTTACTGATCAAAATTATAATTGAATTGCAGTTGTTTTAGCTCGTTGGTCAAAATTTATTCCAAACCTATGAGCACACAGCCATTTTTCACTAGAAAAGGACAGAAAGGCTGAATCCGCAATCACATCTTTGAGAAATACCACTATTGCTGCACTAGTTAAACTTGATGCGAAGTTAACTAAAAGAAATGATTAATTTCACCACCTCTATCTCTTTCTACATCTACGTAATCTCCAAAACTATGAATATTGTTTGGGTCTAATGGTGTCCCCGCTGAAGATATAAAGGTAGGAATAAAGAATAACGTCGCTCCTGACATTCACCGACTGACCTCGCCATTTGTTAGCATCATTATGTTCAAGAAGCACTAGAAAGTGGAATGCCATTGAAGTAACAAAAGAAATAACAGGAATTACTGTGCGACTTGCTATTGTATGAAAAAAAAATACATTTGGCACAACTAGTACTAATATTAGTTACATTGGTACCTAAACCGTTGGCCACGAGATACACGCGTCTAGCGATAGCGACGGCAAAGAAAACAAATGGAAGAAATTCTTTAGAGCATGACACGATTCCCCCAACAAGACTTGCTACGGTTCGACGCGACGCGACGTGGAATATGCGACAGAACTCACGTGAAAGAAATAGAGGAAGGTCCCGAGACCACCACACATCTTTGTTACCTGATATCTGCCAAAGCTACCACGATGATGATCGACTTTTCATAATATCCAATTGCTCTAACCTATAGTAAGGTACTTCTACAGACAAAGTTTCAGCTTGACGCACATACATGTAGGTCTAGCGTTCATGGGATCTTGGTCAAAATAAGAGACGCGCGTGCGTGTCACTTGACACAGTTCAAGTCACAAGCCGCATCACCCGAGGCCGTGACCGGGTCCTTAGTGTCAATAACACCAACTCAAACTAATATTTCTTTTTTCATTTATATCTTCGGCCTAGACTTATAAGGAGCATATTTAGAAACACTAACATTAGAAAAGCTTATGATTTTTCTTTTTATAACTGAAAAAAAATGAAAAATAAAAATGATAAGCTTTTCGCATTACCTTTACTGTTATTAGAGTATGATTTGGGTCTTTGTTAGACTTCAAGAATATCTGCGAGCCTAGAAAAGTGAGAATTGCCTTGTTTAATAACTCGTTAGGTAGAATTAAAAGTGGACTGTATAAATAGGTATAGGCTTGGTATATTGCCAAAAGATTTAACTGTCCCGGACAAACATGAAAATAATTTAGAAAGGCGTTTGAGAGGGTCGTCCGTCGCGGTGGTGTCCGAGGAAGCGAGTGTCCGCACTGTCCGTAGGCTGGCCGGCGCCACCCGCAGCTCCCCTCGCTCGCCGATGACGTTGACGATGACGCGTAGGTCGGTCACGTCGCTTGCGCGTGTCGCTGCTCGTGCCGACTGCGTGTTTGTTGGGTGCGATTCCCAACAGCCTTCTTCTGTTTCGTATTTCTACAACAACTTTAAACAGTATTGACGGAAGCATTATTTTTTTTAGATTTGCTTTTCCAAAATCATTATCGCTGGCAACCAGTCTGACCAAGGGGTAGATAATATTAGCCAGTACTAACTGGGTTGCGCAGCTTGGATACAAAACCGCTCCATGTTAAATACTGGTATTCAGCATTTCAGCTGCATCCGGTTAGACTATAAGCAAACCCCAACCTAGTTGGGAACAGGGGGGTTACTATGACGCTTAAAACAGTATTGTTCCATTCCTATTCCAGAGTGGGAAAGAGATGGAGCTAGACGACCTGTATAGCTCCGTCTCTTTTTCACTCTGGAATAAGAACAATAATGTTTCAAGACGTCATGGTACGCCACCAGGGCTAGGTAGATGATGAAATGAATGAAACCGCTACTAGAATGTAAGCTCTTAGTTAGTAAACCCAGCCACACAAGCTGCAAGTACCTTTACCATGGAAGAGAGTACCAAATACTTATTCAATTCACCCAATTTATTCAAGAACATTTCACATTGTGTTTGATATCATTAATCTATAAATAACATTTAGGGGTTTGAGGAACAGGGTGTAAAGTTCCTCGATACTCCATAGAAAAGGGAGGATCCTCCGGCCAGACAGGTGTTATGTCTGGCGGGCAACTGCCCGATAGTTGTTATCGGGTTTCTCTCCGTCGGCGTCGTATCATAGATGGCGCTGTAGTACTTTTTGTAGTATGTTGATTTTTGTGGTCGCTATAAACACATAAAATTATAAAACACATTTATGATCAGTACACTAAATTAGAGAAAATAACACAAAAAATACAATAACAATACATATTAAAAAAACAATACAATTCAGACAGACAAACAGACAAGACAGACAGGCGTAATGGTTATGTCTTCTTATACCAAACCTCTTTATTTTTCGTCATGTCAGTAGTTATTCCCCTTTCTTGCCATATCATCTTTCACGCAGTCCATCGATCGTTTATTTGGGCCTCTCCTACTCTTATAGCCATCAACATTCATATTTAAAACGTTTCTCAAATATCTTTTAAGAGGAAAACATACTGAATCTTGTATGAATCGTATGAGTTTCAAAAATGCACAGCTTACGAATAATATTTCTACATTCCGAGTACATTTCCCACCGGATATACCCGTGCTTACCCTGCGTCTGCCCGGAAGTGCCCTATAATGTGTCGCAGGTGCATACCGGTAGTGGCTCCCATGGGCTGTAAGGGTCGACGATTACATTAACCTTTCACTCTGGGTCTATTTTCATGTATTTCTATAACGTATTATGAAAGATGCAAGTACGACGTGTTATCTTGAGAATGTGTTTTGAAAAGTCCTTTTTTTTAAACATTGCCCCTCACTAGGAATTTTTCCTGTATCGTAGGGGCGTTTACAAACATTTAAACTCACATACACAAACAGCCAGACCCGGAACAACTATCTGTAGGCATAATTATTTGTTCCGTGCGGGGATCGAACCCACGATACGCAGCGTAGCAGTCGATTGCTCAACCACTCCGCCAAACGTGCCGTCGGTGCCTTTAGAACATAATATATTTCGGCGCGAGTATGGCCGAACTGGATTATCGGTGACCATGTCGTGTTGAGAATGGTCATTTGCCATTATTTTTAAAGAAAATCAATATTAAATCAAAACATTTTAATACGAATTTAAAAATGATAACAAAATAATGAATTAAAACAATAATTAAATTTAAACTGATGATAATATGATTCAGGCGTGAACCGTGTCACAATTAGAGTTGTGGACGGGTCGCTCGCTAGAATTGGAATGCCCCGCATCGCTCGGCGCTCCGTATTATAAAGGCCGACCCCTTCCACAACTCGCCTGATTCACTGAGTGGTGCGATGATGTCACAGAGCGTTCCGTTTCGTTTTAAGTCGTAATAATTTGCTCACGCCGACACGGCCATTCTGCTAAAAGGTCGTCACTGACCTCATAACTCTGCAATAAGAGAAAAGATACCACAGTATCAAAACATCACACAACTATCACAATGAACGGGTCATCTTTGCGCACAACCAAACATATTATCAAGAGAAAGGAGGCCCCTGGCCTCAACGAAATCTCAATAATAACATGAAATGGTTACAACTCAAACACATTACTAAGAGCAAGGAGGCCCCTGTCCTCAACGAACTCTTAATAACAGCGTCAAAAATTCGGAGGCCCCTGTCCTCAACAAATTTTATCAGTCTCAGTTTGGAGGCCCCTGTCCTCAACAAACTGGTGTTATTAACATCAACCAAACATATTATTAAGAGAAAGGAGGCCTCCGGCCTCAACGAAATCTCAATAATAACATGAAATGGCTATAACTCAAACACATTACTAAGAGAAAGGAGGCCCTCCGTCCTCAACGAACTCTTAATAACAGCATCAAAAATTCGGAGGCCCCTGTCCTCAACAAATTTTATCAGTCACAGTTTGGAGGCCCCTGTCCTCAACAAACTGGTGTTATTAACATCAACCAAACATATTATTAAGAGAAAGGAGGCCTCCGGCCTCAACGAAATCTCAATAATAACATGAAATGGCTACAACTAAAACACATTACTAAGAGCAAGGAGGCCCTCCGTCCTCAACGAACTCTTAGCAACGGCATCAAAAATTTGGAGGCCTCTGCCCTCAACAAATTATATCAGTCTCATGGTTTGGAGGCCCCTGTCCTCAACAAACCATATCAAATAAAATGTTTGGAGGCCCATGTCCTCAACAAACTTAAATAAGTCATTACAGAACACGGGTACAAAATGCAAATAGTGTAAATGTAACTTAACTTGAGTTCACCTTCCAATGTTATAGACTCATCTTTCGCCGACACGGTACCCTGGTCGATGCATTCTCCAAGTTTCGGTGCTAACCGTAGCTGGTCATGTGCCACTTAGTTTGGTCTTCCACTGAATAGTGTTATATAGGTAATAGTAGTTAGTTTTCCTCTTCATTAGTGAAATCGGTTTCCAAATTGCTTAAAGCGTCCTCAGTAGCTTGAACCGTTGAAGGCGAGCTTCTTACTACTTAAGCATTTTGTTAAGTAACCAGAATATTCAAGCCAGTGCCTTTTATGATTTTAGTTCAAATCATTAGATCATATTATGGTGTTTCTTGATCATCGACAATGTGAAACGTAATGACAGCGAAAACATTCTTTATCCAATGCCATTGGGGTAAGTATTTCGTCATGTTCCAGTGCTACATTGACTTTTTCAGCTTCGTTTGTCATCTTCCTAAAACATTTCTCTTCGATGTGTCCAGTTTTGTTGCAATAATTCCATTTGAGTTTTGGGCGTTCCGTTCGAATCCTGGGATTCGAACGGAATCCTCCTCTCTGGTGTTTTCGCTCAGTAATGGCTTTGGGTCGTTCAGTTTGCCATTTGCTTTGTTGCAATTTGCTTGAACTGTCTTGCCACACTTGAAGCATACTATCGGTTCTTCTTGATCGTGCCTAAGCCTGGGCCGTTTGGCAGGCGGTTGGCCTTGGCGTGGTTCTTGTGGCCTGATTGTGGCTGCAACAGAAATTAATTCGGGGACAGTTGTGCACTTACTGGACAGCAATTTTGAGCAAAGATACTCATTATCCATGCAGCCAATAACGGCTTCAACAGGCGCTACGCATTGTGGATGGTGCAGGGAATACGACGTTCAGTCAATCCCACTAAAACTGAATTAGTCATGTTTACCCATAAACGAACTTTAGGGCCTTATCGCCTACCTAAATTATTCGATACAGAACTTCAGTCAGCTACCGTAGTCAAACACTTGGGAGTCATCCTAAACAGTAAGTAAAACTGGAGCAGTCACTTACACAACAAAATTAACAGGGCATGCATCACCCTCTGGCAGTACAGGAGGATGATAGGTAAGAAGTGGGGCCTATCCCCCAAAATGATACTTTGTCTATACTGTGTGTTGATCCGTCCCATGATCTCGTACGGGGCAGTGGTCTGGTGGCCATGCATCACACTCGTCTCAGCATCGTACAAACTTCAACGCATGCAGAGGCTTGCCTGCATGGCAATTATAGGCTGCATGAGGACCACTCAGACAGCTGCTCTTGAAGCCATGTTGGAGCTTCCGCCGCTCTATCTGTTCATACAACAAGAAGCAACAATGGCGGCCGCACGCCTCAGAACACTTTCAACTCTGGTGTAAAAAGACACGCAATACACCGCGGTACTGGAAGGATTCTACAACGAGTTCCCCCTGGTGAGAGCCATAAACGATCTAGTACCAGAGTCGAGCTACACGATAACTGACAAATGCTTGCACTGACTGGACAGGTCCACTCAAATCTGTGTGGTTCTTTCTTCAAAAGACCATTTCAGATACTAATCTGCATAGTCCTCATGTAAATTGAGGAATGTCTGGACTTTAAAAGAGTAGCAAGTTAACAGAGAACCTCTGAGTTTGTTTCAGCTGTTTCTTCTCAGAGTAGACAGGTACAAAACAACGGGCCCAAATAGATAAAAAAAAAAAATGACGTGTAAAAGTGTTTGTAAAAACCTATTTGCAAAATAATCATCATTTATGATTTACCCAAACAATTTATATTCGACAAAAGTACAAGATCCAGCTCCATGAGGACCACCGCTGTGAGGGGTTAAATCCAGCTGAGCTGCGGATCTTCACGAAGGATCTCAAAATACATATAGCCGTAACACTGTGGGTCCATAACACGGTATTTCAGGCATAATGCACGGGTATTTCCCTAGCCGCATCAGCCATCCTAGCAAAAAAAGGTTGAGGACTACTATTCGCATATTTTTAGACAGCAGGGCTGAACTGTTAGCACTAGACAACCACACGGTCGACTCCGGGTTAATATAAGAGTGTCACCAGCGCCTAAACCAGGTCGGTAATCACAACAACATAGCCATACAATGGATTAAAGGTCACAGCGATTCCCGGGGCAACGATGCAGCGGACGAACTCGCCAGAACGGGTTCGAGCATGGCAGCAGTGGGTCCAGACTCCTGCCACTGTCCTTCGGGTATCTACGAACTCTGGTAAGGAAATGCACCAATGAACAACACCACAAACTGTGGCAACACCACGGTGAGTGTAGGCAGGCCAAGTAAGCACTTCCTACTATAGACGGCCGTTTTACCAAACGAGCTCTCCGGCTGACAAAGCTACAGCTCCGCACAGTCACAGCCGCCATTACTGGGCACAGCTCCTTTAATAAACACCTCCTTGTCCTAGGAGTCACAGATAGCCCACTGTGCAGAGCCTGCATGGAGAAAAACGAGACAGCAGCCCACGTGCTTCTACACTGCCTAGAGGTTGCAATTTAGAGGGCAAAGTACTTCAGTAACCCTCGGGGAACTAGGGTGGATTGAATAAAGTTCCTACCCGTACGCAAAATACGCGCTTTAGACGTGGAGTTGCGGAAACCAGCCTGCTATACAATACAATGCAATGGCTTCCACAGCGTCAGTATCTTTATTGCCGCTTATCACTCGTTTTCAGCTATGCCACCTTCGGTTATCGATTCTGCTAGATTAGACATCAAATTAGAAGTTGCTCACCTTAAGGACATCAGTGGAGTAACGTGCTTCAGGTTCGAACGTTTGTATCAATGCTTCTCGCATCTCCCTCCAGACAGGTGATTTTACAAGCCACGCATCACCAATAGTCTTGGCTCGTCCTTGCAATAGACTCGCTATCTTAATGCAAACTTCGTGGTCAGCCAACTCCCGGTGTGCTTTGGCTCGATCGACTTGCTCGCACCAGTCTCGAATTGGGACATCACCATCTGGATTGTAGGATGCTATATAGATGCCACGTAATCTTGGTCTTCGCGTCGGAGCTACAGTCTTATTTATCACCCGTGGCCAGCATCTGTTTTGTGCTAGAGCCATCCGTTTCTCCATCATTGAGGGTGGATGGGACCGAAGATATGTCCCGGTAGATCCCACTTCTGATTTCGGCGCGAGTATGGCCGAACTGGATTATCGGTGACCATGTCGTGTTGAGAATGGTCATTTGCCATTATTTTTAAAGAAAATCAATATTAAATCAAAACATTTTAATACGAATTTAAAAATGATAACAAAATAATGAATTAAAACAATAATTAAATTTAAACTGATGATAATATGATTCAGGCGTGAACCGTGTCACAATTAGAGTTGTGGACGGGTCGCTCGCTAGAATTGGAATGCCCCGCATCGCTCGGCGCTCCGTATTATAAAGGCCGACCCCTTCCACAACTCGCCTGATTCACTGAGTGGTGCGATGATGTCACAGAGCGTTCCGTTTCGTTTTAAGTCGTAATAATTTGCTCACGCCGACATATAACATCACTCCTGTAACGCTGAAGGGGTAAGCTGAGATTCATTAGTTCCTTTAGTTCATCCATATTTCGATTTCTGTTGTATTCGAATAATACATTATAGAGGGTATTAACTAGTTAGCTTGTTAAGAACAAACAAAAAAAAAACAGATTTGCAGCCGTTTCAGTTGCTCCTTTTCGTATCTGTAATCTGTATTTAAGTAACAAAGTAAATTAACTCTTAAAAGGTCACAAGCATTCATTTAACAGATTATAAAGAGCATTCAACAAAGTTAAAAAGAAAATAAAGCCACAATATAAACTCAATTTCACGCTATATTTCTGCATATTATCTTCAAACAGAAATAACGTTAGTCTCTACGGGGGCTATTATAGAAAATGTTTCAATCGTGGGTGGCTGCGAAACAGGTGGGTGCAATAACCGCGGGGCACAGACTACACGACGTAAAATGTTTCACGTCACTACTATTACGAGGCCTGTGCCGTCTGTTAGGCCACTAAGATCTCGGAGAAAATTGAAATTTTTACAACTTCATATTTAGGCCTTGAGGAGGTATTGCACCTCACGAAGGAGTACAGTAAAACCCACATTTTGCGAGTCCCGTTTAAGTCCGACATAAAGGGGCAAATCATCGTATTTTCCAGCACTAACTGGGTTGTGCTGGTCAGATAGGTAGTCGCTCCACGTAAAATACTGGTATTCAGCTGCATCCGGTTAGACTGGAAGCCGACCGGTACATAGTTGGTGAAACGCTAGGCAGATAATGATAAAGGGGCAACCCATCAACTCAGTTCTGTGTGGTTCTTTCCTCAAATGCAATCTTAGACCCTAATGTGCATTTACCTTTTTGTTAATGCTAAATAGGCTGGCGTTCGGCTACAACTCGTCTGATGTGAATCGATGACACGGCCTGGGGTGGAGCAAGCTTTCCCAAAAGTAACCGATTCACTGGAACTTGAAGAGATCTAGATTACATGTTCGGGAAACCGAGGCAGTGAATTCTACAGACTGGCGGTTTGCAAAATAAATTTGGAAGCATAGTGCTTTGTTCGGGACAAAGCAGTTCAACCATACCACTTAGTAGAAGTTCAACCATATATTCCTCACATGAACCCCTGCGTTTGTTACTGTGTATCTTCTATGAATAGTCGGACAGGAAACACCAAAAACAACGAGATTTTGTCCAAAAAATACTGACTTTAAGTGTTTGTTGTAAATACCAATTTACAAAAAAAAAGAAATTTAAAAACGTTTTAAGTGGCCAAAAAGCCAGTCTTTGGGCTCTGAAGAAATTCCTGAGAGCATACCCAGAGTTTCCAGGGGACCGAACACAAGACTGCGGCCAAAAATTTAACGACCTAAAATCTAAAGTCTCAAATATAATATAGTTGGGAGATTATTTGTATTTAATACAGCTTTACTGCTCTATCTATACCAATATTATAAAGCTGAAGAGTTTGTTTGTTTGCTTGAACGCGCTAATATCAGGAACTACAGATCCGATTTGAAAAAATCTTTCAATGTTAGATAGCCCATTGATCGTATATCATCACGCTATGACCAAAAAGAGCGGAGGAGAAATGAAAATGTTGCGAAAACGGGGAAAATGTGACGCAGACGAAGTTGCGTGGGACAGCGAGTAAAGAATATATAAGTGGCATTTCCTTATACAAAATAGTTCGATCCATGCTACTGGCCTACACACAGTCCAAGTATAAATAAATGCCGTCGTGTAAAGAACGTTACCTTGCGCTAAGCCCGATTGAATCCCCTGGGATTATACGCGGTACCCTTTCCAGATGTTCAAATGGCATTAAATCCTCGTAACGTATCTATTTTCTTCCTTATTCGCTATAACAAAAACTGTGAAACGGGTTCACCTCTGTAATATTAACGTCTGTTTTCGTTTGCACTAGCTTTTATTAGTAATCTTTAAAACAGTTTTATGATTCATTTTTTAGCCATCTGAATTCCTCAGACTGCTTTGCTCCTTAGCATAGGCCTTTGTTTCCATAACTCAGTTTATCTCCTCCACGTGTCTTCCGCAGTAGTTTTAAGTCTTCTTCCAATCTTTGAAAGATTGTACCTCTTCTCCACTTTGCTTCTCTGAGGTACCATTCTGTAACTTTGCCCATCTTCCGTCTTTAGTTCGCCCGTCATGACTTGACCTCATAACTGCTATAGCCTATAAGTACTTTTTAAAGTTGTGAATTGACAAATCGGTAGTTTTAAATATTTTTTACAAGCGGGATCCTGTAACACAAACAAAATTGTTGTAATATGATGGAAACAGCACGGTAAGATGTCAGGACAGCAAGGTGGAAGTTGGTAGGTATTTTGGCCCAGAAAAGAAATCAAATCAAAATATTTTATTTTACATAGGCCTACATGGGTAGTAAAACGTCGACAAAAGGTGCACGGTTCGTGTGAGTCATTTCCTATGGAGAAGAATAGGCAAGAAACTCCACGATTTTTTTAAAGCATATTTGCACCTTTAAAGTTCGGAAGATCCACCCTTGCCTGATGGTGAGTTGCGGCCGAAAGCAATCCTATTTAATGTACAAAAAAACTTATAGATTTTTCTTGATTTTCTGTACAATTTCATGGAAGGTTTTCACAAATGTTTATCATCAAACTGTCAATGCCGTTATGGCTTGTAAAACATGGAGGTAGCACTGTATTTCCGACTCCGTAATAGCCAACACTGAGTGGAAATGACAGCAGGATGACATGCGCCAGGAAAAATGCGGGAAAGGAAATAACTGTTTGAAAATTACCTACATGTTTGCTCCTTGAGCGTACAGATGGCAATATATCAAGCTATACATTTCCCATATAACATTGCCTAACTTATACAAGGTGTTGTTTTGCATTCTCGTCAAAATTCAAGAGGATGTCACAAAATACCTAAATAATCAATTAAAATTACGGTACCTAGTTAATTATTAATAAACGCTGTTTTTTTTTGGGTTTTTAAGTTTGTCAGTATTTTAGCATAACCCCCTTAAAGTGGTTTAGGGAGTAATTATCGAATAAAAGTTTGATATTGTTTGTATTTGTGGAAGCGCGGTTATAGGGCGAGAATCAGACAGCCTGCGTTTAAAACACGGGTGGTTCAGACTTACCGATTTCCGTTAATTAGAAAAAAAAAAACTTATTTTATTATTGATTCGGGGCGAGAATCATTAGCATACTTACCTCCTGGAATTTGACGAGGATGCAAAACAACACCTTGTATATTATATTTCTCGTATATATGTATATTACTCATATTTTTTTGAGAATAAAATATCTTTTAACCTATATATAGTATAGATTTCTCGTAGAATGAGAGATCCGCAGATAGGCTGGTTTTGCATAGCTTGATTGGTTGTCGTGTGCGTGTGTGTACATACGCTCATGACATCTGGACGTCTGAAAATCAACACGTCATCAGACCATTATTTAAACCCAACAAATTATCGCCTCTTATTTACAGTTTCCATGGCCGTACTAATAAAATTGTGGTACACTTAGTCATTTAGTTTAACTGTGGTTTAATGATGCACGTCTCGACTGCACGACTAGTTTCAATATTACAGGCACCGCTAAGAAAATTATGTTATTTGAGGAACACAAGATTGTGTTGCTTTCCACGAGAAATTATGACAGCACAGTGTTTATCTTGATTATGGAAATTAGTTGGAAAAGGAATAATGATAGTTCTAGTGCATTTTCTTAGGGCCGCTTAATAGGTTCGTGTCGAGTTCATTTTCAAGGTACAAAACGATAGATTAGGTAGGTTAAGTCTGCATCAGAAGTCGGTTAACACTTATCTATATTACACCAAGTTTTGTGCTGATCAGTGTGATCTGGTGTAATATTGTTTTGCGAGTTTGTGTAACCATTGATGCAAATATTGTTATGTCTTTACTCCAGTCTGTTAATATGGATCGTTCTAAAACTAAGACGTCTTATAATTTTGGTTATGTACCTATTACGTTGCTGACCGAACGGTTCTCGTTTAAAAGAATGCAAGCAATTTTTGAGTTTAGATCTTTATTCAAGTGCAATGCTCTATGCATAACTAAATGTTTGCACTCTTTGTTTACGTTTTCTTTGCAGTCGTTACGGGTAGACAAAAACCCAAAAGTCAAAACTAGAAGGGATGTGGAGGTAGTTGCTCCATGTAGAAGACTGGTACTCAGCAGCATCGGCGATTAAGACTGGAAGTGAACCCTAACTTAGTGGAGAAAAGGCTTATTTTAGCAATTATTCTGAAAAAAAAACAAAGTCGTATCGTTTTTACTTAGGTCACTCGAAAAATATCTTTGTGTAACTTTAAAAATATTATTTTTGTATCCACGTACACTTGCCAATAGAAAAATAAACGATATCAAAGCAATATAAGTTTTTAAACTGACAAGGTCACTAACACTATTAATAACACTCACAACGGGATATTTACCATGTGTATTATTTGTTTCGAGTTCCCGATATTTCGGCGCTGCTACTAGCGCTGTTACTACTGTGATAAACGGAGTTTATCCGTGATCATGGCGTTTGTATCCCGTAGTAAATGTTATTAATAGTGATATCAAAGCAGGTCTAACTAATCCTAATGTTGCAATAAACAAGATTGTGTTAGGTTCCGATGTGTAAAACAACTATTTTTGTAATAGATTATTTATTGTTATCGACTAAATGTGCTGGCAACATCGAAAACGGTGGAATTTTGTGCGATCTATGGTAAAAGCGGTCAGTTAGCGCGGGAATCGCGGGCGAAAAAAAAGGTTGTTGGTTTTTTTGGCGCGTCGAGGTTTTACGCATATTTTTCGTATTTTGCATTAGATAGCAATATTCAAGTACCTGGTTTAGAGTATTATTATAGGAATAGTATTGTCAAAACCCTAACCATTGTAGCATCGAATTAAATACATATAATACCGAAGTGCAGCAGTTTTATTATATTTCAGAAGTGGTAAGTACACGCTTAAGTATATTATAATGTGATTGGTTTTTCCTAAACTTGCCTTAACACAGTGTTAATAGATTACGAATTCATTAGATTTTCAACAGTGAAATACCGTTTGACAATAAGTAATTAAATATGAGGGGAGTCCAGAACAAGGAAACTTTCTTATTTTTTTTGTGGTTTTGCGATTCTTGTCCTTTCTGTGGGGTCTCTAAAAGGGGAGATTTTTTTGGTTACCTGGTCCTCAGACGCACCGTTTCCAAGATATTTTATAAAAACCCTACAAAACTTTTAACATGTATGTGTAGTTTTATTGTGTATTCGTTCTAAAACCAGTTTTATTTCTGTTTTATGGATTCTGAACCATGCCGCGCGATCGAGCGACTACCTCGCGGCGCTTATCAACGCCAATAAGGGATCCATTGCGCCACGCAGCCGAAGCAACGCATCGCAACGGCAGTGCTAGGCGAAGCAGACACGGGTCGGGCCCTCGAAGTCGAAGTCGCCATGCAGCTGAAGCCAGATCAAGAGCGGGTAGCAGAGGCAGTGCGAGGCGTCTCCGAAGTCGAAGTCGCAGTCTTCGCCGGAGCTGTACTTCGTTGAGTCTACGTGAAAAGGAGCTGGAACAAAAACGGGAGCGCCTCAACGCTTTGGAAAACGAAGTGAGCAGAGCACGTAATCGTTTATCATCAAAGCGCCGGTATAGTTCATGTTCTCGTGAATCTTCCGTACATCGTGGTAACCGTGCTAAGTCAACACGTCATCGTACGAATTATAGCAACAACCATGATAATGTTTCTAATAATGCGGAACAACCTGTGAGATCAAGTAGCGTTTCCTTTAGTGTGAAAGACATAGCTCAATTGTTAAGTTCTATCAAACAACTCGCGTCCCAGCCATCAACCACTCCACCGATGAATCGTGGTGGTGATTCTAAAAATATTTTAGCAGAGTTTAACCCTTCATTGAAAAATCAACGCATTGACGTATGGCTTAACAAAGTAAACGAGTGTGCTTCTGTTTATGGATGGGACGAGAGGACAACGATTCATCACGCGATGCAGAAACTTCAGGGATTGGCCAAAATCTGGTACGAAAGTTTAAATTCTATTTTGTTTACGTGGCCTGAGTGGCAGGAAAAGTTACTGAGTGCATTCCCATTCGAGCAAAATTATGGCCAAGCCCTAGAAGAAATGTTGAAGCGGAAAAGTAGATATAATGAACCCATTGAAAACTATTTTTATGATAAACTAGCTCTCTTAAATCAGTGTGATATTTTCGATAAACGCGCAGTTGACTGTATTATTTACGGTATTGGTGATAAGTCACTAAAATCCGCAGCTTTGGCACTAAGGTGCAGTCATCCTGATCAATTATTGCAGTACCTGATGAGCAGCAAAGATAATAACACAGGCGAACGAGAAGCTAATTCACGATTCAGATCAGGCAACGATTCAAACTTAGCAAATACTAAGGCAACAACCAAAACTAATGGTTCCTCAACTATTCATTGTTTTAATTGCAAAGAAAAGGGACACATTTTCTCTAAATGTCCAAAGCCTCTCATAACGTGTACTAAGTGTAGTAAAGTTGGTCATAGTGCTGATAAATGTTATTCAAATTCCGAAAAGAACAGATCTAAGGATCCAAGCAAAACTTTGCTTATTTCAGCATCTGAACCCAATTCTAAATTCATTAAAACAATAAAAATTAATGGTCGGAATACAAGGTCTTTCATAGATTTTGGTAGTGAAGTCTCGTTGATTACCGAGTCTCTTGCAGTGGAACTAGGGCTCCAGCATGACCACGTACAAACGGTCTTGAAAGGCTTTGGTAACGAATTAGTACAATCGGTAGGAAAAGTTAACGTTGAACTTTGTGTAGACGATGTACCCGCTAACATTACTTGCCGTGTGGTGAGCGACAAATACTTAGATGTACCCGTTTTAGTTGGTCAGACTTTCACAGAACAGCCTCATGTTGTTGTGCATAAAACTGCCACACATTTGCAATTTATAAACATTGATGATGAAATGCCATTTTCACAAAATCATACAGATAGGGATAATGTGGTCAAAGTTAGTGTGCCCAACAGCGTGATGTTATATGGAAGAGCTTCGGTAAGAGTTTCAGTAGAGCCCCGTTGCGAGGGCTACATTATGTTAGATGGCAAGTTGTTAGGTAAGCCGCATCAGCAGTGTGTAGTGGCGGGTGGCTTACACTTGGTCAAACATGGGAGAACGATTGTCGATTTAACGCCTCTGAGTTCAGAATTCTCACTACCTTTAGGGTCAAACCTAGGCCGAGCAGAAGTCGTTAAGGTTGTGAATCGAGTCCTTGTACCAGACGCATCAGTCTCTTCAAAACTCTCTAACAGTCTTGACATTAGCGAGATTCGAGTAGGAGAGTCTATAACAAATTTTGACAGGTCAAGGTTATTCGATCTATTGCAAAAATACAGGCATTGTTTTGCTTCTTCGCTCGAAGAACTAGGCTGTACCAATATCGTAGAGATGAGCATCGAGGTTAACAGCAAAACACCGGTAGTTTACCGTCCATATCGTTTGGCCCACAGTGAGCGTCAAAAAGTTCGCGTAATGGTAGATGACATGCTCAGCGCCGGTATCATCAGAGAGTCTGCATCCGAGTATGCGAGCCCTATTGTATTGATTCGCAAAAAGGATGGTAAGCTCCGGTTATGTATTGACTATAGGATGCTCAACTCTATAACGGTAAAAGAACGTTATCCCATGCCAATAATAGATGATGAAATTGCTAGGTTGTCCGGACAAGCTTACTTTATCTCTCTAGATTTAGCATCCGGCTATTACCAAGTGCCTATCACTGAGAATTCAAAACCGCTGACTTCTTTCGTGACGCCAGACGGTCAGTACGAATTTAATCGTATGCCGTTCGGCTTGGCAAATGCGCCAGCAGTTTTTCAGCGCATGATGAACAAGGTTTTGGGTTCTGCACGGTTTAATGAAGCTACAGCATATCTAGATGATCTCCTTATTTATGGAACAAGCGTAGATAACTGTTTGGTTAAGTTAGAACATATATTAAAGTTGCTTGAGAAAGCCAACTTAACGCTTAACTTAACCAAATGCGAATTTCTGAAGGATAAGTTAGATTATTTGGGGTACGAAATTAGCTCTGCCGGCGTTAGGCCTGGTATGAAGAAGATACAGTCGGTAACAGATTTTCCTCGTCCTTCGAATCAGCATGGTGTGCGCCAGTTTTTGGGGTTAGCGAGCTACTTTCGCAAATTTATTCAGGATTTTGCTCAAGTCGCGCACCCTCTCAGTAAACTGTTAAAGAAAGACGTTTCTTGGTTGTGGTCTTGTGAACAAGAGCGGGCATTCAATACCCTCAAAGAAAAACTCGTCTCAAGACCTATCCTGGCGATCTATGATCCATCTGCCGAAACCGAGCTGCATACTGACGCTAGCCGTGTTGGAATTGGTGGGATTCTCTTGCAGCGTCCGTTTGGTTCAAAATCATTCAATCCCGTCGCTTTTTACAGCCGCCAGACATCTCCAGAAGAGAAAAACTTCCACTCTTATGAGTTGGAAACGCTAGCGGTCATCTGTTCTCTAAAAAAAATTTAGGGTGTATTTGTTAGGGCAGAAATTTAAAATTGTGTCAGACTGTGGAGCGCTACGAACTACTTTTACCAAGCGCGATTTAATTCCCCGAATCGCGAGGTGGTGGCTCATGATGCAGGAGTTCGAATGCGTGATTGAGTACCGTCCGGGTGTCAAGATGTCGCATGTTGACGCTTTATCTAGAAATCCCCAAACTCAGAATCAGTCTAGTGAAGTGGATACGTATCCCATGGTTATGTTATTGAACAGTGATGATTGGTTGCTTACCCTTCAGTTGGGTGATTCGGAGTTGAATAGGATACGCGACATTTTACACACAAAATTGGATCCTGAAGGGCTAAAATATATTAAAGATAACTACGTTATCAAAGATAACGGGCTTTACAAGCGTGTCGATGGTGACCCTGATAAACTTCGTTGGGTAGTCCCGAAGGGAGCTAGGTGGCAGTTGTGTCGTCTTAATCACGATGAAATTGGACATCTTGGCGTTGAAAAGACCTTAGATCGTATTAAAGGCACTTATTGGTTTTCTCGTATGACAAAATTTGTAAAAAAATATGTGAATGCTTGTCTCGAATGTGCATACTCCAAAACAAAGTCAAACAGGTCCGAGGGTCTATTACACCCTATACCCAAGATAGAAATCCCGTTTCATACGCTCCACATCGACCACCTGGGCCCCTTCGTAAAGTCTAAGAAAGGTAATTCTTACTTGTTAGTAGTGGTTAACGCTTTTACTAAATTCGCCTTTATAAAACCGGTAAGAAATACGAAAACTTTAACCGCCTTAAATGTATTGTTAGACATTTTTGACATTTTCAGACCACCCGATCGCATAATTAGTGACCGCGGTACATGTTTCACCTCTCATGCGTTCAAAAGATTCTGTACCGAAAAGGGGATCAAGCACGTGTTAAATGCAGTCGCTAGTCCACAATCGAACGGACAAGTGGAACGGTATAACCGTACTATTCTTAATTCCTTGACGGCGCAGAATCTAGGAGACGACGAAAGGGTTTGGGACACAAAGGTTGGCAAAATTCAGTGGGGTTTAAATAACACCGTACAGAAAACAACAGGGAGAACCCCAGCGGAGGTAATGTTCGGCACTCACATGAGTAGTGAAATAGATCCACGTTTAAATGAAATACGTCAAACTACTAGGGACGAAACTGATCTTGTCACTATTCGCGAGCAGGTAAAGGATAGGATCGATGAGGAACAGACTAAACAAAAACATCGTTACGATAAGAATAGACGTCCAGCTCGTACGTACGCAATAGGAGAATTAGTCAAACTTACAAAAACTTCGTTTAGTAATGACGGCAAAAGCAAAAAGCTTAATCCAGTTTACGTAGGTCCATATCGCGTAGTTGCGTCGCTCGGTAATGATCGATATGAGTTAGCCGCGATTCCCGGATTAAGTACCACGAAGAAACGTAAAACTGTAGTTGCCGCTAGTCGAATGTTACCATGGGTTCATGTAGCTGCTTTAGAGCTTTACGAAAGTAGTACTGATGATGATGAACTTGATGACTGTAAAGAAAATTCAAGTGAATAATTTTGTAAAAGTAAAATGTTTTTATTTTCCAAAGGAGTCCTATTACATTAACATGAGTTTGGTAAAATATGGTCAAACTATTTAAAATGCAAATGCAATTGTTTTTAATTATTAGTGTTATTGAATTCAATATGTTACTTAATATTTTAATGTGTACCTATTGTATTGAGAAACCTAATGAACTCCAAAAGTGGAGTAGATTAGTGAACTCCAAAAAGGGAGTAGATTAGTGAACTCCAAAAGTGGAGTAGATTAGTGAACTCCAAAAGTTGGAGGACTCCAAAAGTTGGAGACGTAAGAGAGTTCCAAAAGTTGGAAATGGTTAGGGAACTCCAAAAGTTGGAGGACTCCAAAAGTTGGAGACGTAAGAGAGTTCCAAAAGTTGGAAATGGTTAGGGAACTCCAAAAGTTGGAGAATTCCAAAAGTTGGAGACGTAAGAGGAAATTCCAAAAGTTGGAAAAGATTAGGGAACTCCAAAAGTTGGAGTCGTAAGAGAGAACTCCAAAATTTGGAGACATAAGGGGAATTTCCAAAAGTGGGAAGCCTGGGAAGTGTCGGGACTTCAAAATGATGTAAGAGTTATTATATTTTTTTTTTTTTTTTCTTTTTTTTTTTCTGATTCAAATAAGTTTTATAATCTAGTATGTAATTAGCACCTTTATTTGTAGCTATTGTTAATTATAATAATGTAATTAGCTGAGTGTTAGGTTTTGGTCTCTACCTGAGAGCGTGTATGAGGCCATACACGTTGTCAGGATGGACGAGTGTTAGGTTCCGATGTGTAAAACAACTATTTTTGTAATAGATTATTTATTGTTATCGACTAAATGTGCTGGCAACATCGAAAACGGTGGAATTTTGTGCGATCTATGGTAAAAGCGGTCAGTTAGCGCGGGAATCGCGGGCGAAAAAAAAGGTTGTTGGTTTTTTTGGCGCGTCGAGGTTTTACGCATATTTTTCGTATTTTGCATTAGATAGCAATATTCAAGTACCTGGTTTAGAGTATTATTATAGGAATAGTATTGTCAAAACCCTAACCATTGTAGCATCGAATTAAATACATAAAGGGTGTAAAACCCCTCTTAACGAAGCCGAAAGGCACTGGTTTTCCCTGTCATTGCGATAATTTTTTTGTTCTACACCATACCTGGGAACCTTCTAGTTACGATTCGTAACTAGGAAGATATTAGGGGTCAAAGTTCCAACTTTTTGACAAGTATTTTTTTAAATAAAAGATTTTAATGTAAGATTTTTACTTTAAACACCTCCACGACCCCCGTACTATTCAATCCGTCCATCAGCACAATGTTTTGAGTGCGTTACATTGAGTTCTACCACAAAACATGATTTTACACCGCCCAAAAAAAAGTCGTTTCCCAGCAATATTTTTTGCGTAAAGTTACTTAGTTTCATGTACAGAATGCTTGGTTGACGGCTTCGTGATGAGGTGATTTACACGGTGTATAATACCGAAGTGCAGCAGTTTTATTATAATTGATAATATACGAAGAACAGCGCTATAATAAAATGTACAACAGTGATGTACTACCAATTATTCTTAACGACGCACTGATTGAACCGTAAAATTTTAATAAGACACACATTTATAGCGAATTTACGAGCACATAGTGATAGATTAATATTTGCAAGGATAGTTATTAGTATGTACTATACTCCCTATTATTATGTACTTAAGTGTGTGTTGTTTTTTGGGCAAAGAATTTGCATTGCCATTCAACGTGGCAAAGCTAATTCTTTGCCGGCTGGGCACGTTTTCGGATGACAGCGATGTGCTTACGACGCTTAGGCGACAAAAAAAAATAAAAACCCTAAAGTCCTGTTGTTTTTAAGTTGTTGTGTTTTTTTAGTTTGTATTTAGTTAGTTAGTTTTTGTAAATATTTAGATTTAGAAAATAGCGAAAGTTTGTAAATAAAAACTCAAGTGTAAAATAAAATACTGTTCCATAACCCGGTATGTTTTTGTCAGTATCTTTGTAGGTACTTTTTGAGAACCAGGTTTTATTTTCAAAACGCATGAATTTCAGCTGCCAAAAGTTAGTTTCAGTTGGTAATGTTCTACGGATTATCAATAATAACAGGACGCTCTTAACTTGCCCGTATTTCTACATTGTTCTCACATATTTGTAATTCTTAACATGAATGATGTAACCAAGATTTTGTAACATATTTTGATTTAAAAGAGTGTCCATGGAGTTTCTTGCCCGTTCTTCTCCGTAGAGATCTACGCTACGGAATGGGCAACTACAGTACTTTCATAAGTTATTATGCCTTGTGACTGGGACTGTAGCTTCGCGTTTTGAGGCACCATGACATTACAGGCACTTTCAAAAGTGCCTGTAATGGTCTCATTGAAATAAATGCTTTGACTTTGAATGTAATATTTATTTAATGTGGTTTTTTATCCAAGATCGTTTTTTTTTCAATTGGATTTAGTCATTTGTAGATCTTTTGAATTTATTCTGAGAACAAATTGGCTCTAGGCCAACCTTAAATATTCTTTCGTTTAAACATCTGAAACTGAGATTTCGCATGATAATGCGATGTACGTCTGAAGTGAATAATTCAACTTACTTCTAGAGTACTGCAGTATGATGTACTTACAAAATTCTTGGTTGACGGTTTCGTGAAGAATCAGTTTAAACCCTGTATTTATGCCACATTATCAAAACTATTCTCTTGATTTGTTTGTTCTATTTTCTTATTATTTAAGTCGAATTTCAAAAGAAAAATAGCTTTTATCACTCGACCTTAGGTTTTAAGTTAAACTTCGAGCAAAAACATTTTACTTATATGGTTATTTCGCGTAGTAATGCGAAGTTTATCAGCCGAGTAACATAAAAGCCAATATAAGCGAGATAAACAGACAAACGGCGATAGTGTCGCTGAGAATTTGACGTTATTCTACCAATTGTAGCATTTGTAGCGAACCGCAAGGACTGATTCACACTCGTGCAATTTGAAGCTCATTTAATTTGTGTATGGTTAACTTCGACGCGACTAAGAAGAATACTTGACTACTGAGGTGACAGATGGTGACACGATGAGAAGATGAGATGCTGTTACCGAAAACAAATTGGGATAAGCGCAGGAAAACTATGATAGACAGACTATTTTTAAACGTAGGCTGATTTTGTTAAATGTCACAGTAGATATTATAAAAACTTACGTAATATTTCAATAATTAAAGTTATAACCATAGCTTAGTCGTTCGGAGTATATTGCTAAACATATGCCTTTCAATGAAAGGGACCCAGGGGCTATTAAATATACCATTAAGGACTAAACTCCCACAGGCTTTTAAAAAATGACAATTTTATTAAGTTAAGAAGAAGTACTTTTTTCTTTGTGCTTATCAAGTACCGTACCCTGGTAAAAGTACCGAGTTCCTTTCTTTTGTTAATGTTCATTGAATTTGTGTAGAATTAAACAGTTTTCTTTTTAAGGTTCCGAACCAAAATAAAAATCGGAATCTTTTTAATCTCCCTTCTTTGTCCATCTGTCACACAAAGCTGCTTTTTCACTTGATTTATTCAATGTATTTTGAATATCTTCGAATTTTGGCATATCTTATAATTATAATATTAAATATCCATAAATACAGGGTTTTTAGTTTATTTAGGGCTGATTTTTGCAGTACAATAATTACGACGGGTCATCGACCGTTCTAAACACTGTTCGGTCTAGTTTGCTTCGGAACCTTTAGCTCGATTCACTCCTGGCCACTTTCGGATAAAACGAAAGAGCGAACTACGAATCTCATAATGCGAGTTTCACGTCGCCAATGCGAAACCAGCCTTACATACCTTAAGCTCGGAAGCTTGGCTTTACGCTAATTTGGATTCGTTCCAGTTAAGGCAAATACAAACGGTAAGTTCGCTTTTTTAGAAAAAGTAAAGTCGAATGAAGATAAGTTCCGTACTAATCTGTAGAGAGGAAATAAAGGAATTTCCGCAGCTTATGTCCTTACTTTTATAGCTTCCTTTGCATTTAAGGAAATTGGTGTTTATGTAGATATTGGATGCGATTAAAGTTACCTTTGCTGTGTTTGTATTGGAAGCAAACACGACATTTAAAACATTTTGTGTCTGTACTTCTGTCATAGAATAATTAAAGCTATTTAAGAAAAATGTAAAGAATAAAGTTGAATAAAAGATCAGCCCCCGTATTCACAAACGGTCGGATTCGATTTCGGTTCGGAAAGTCGTATGTCTATCTCGCTCGCTTTCATAATTCCAAAACAAGATAGACATATCGAATCGAAATCGAATAATAATTAATGGTGTTAATTAAGCTTTTGAATGTTATCCCTGCTTATGGGAATTAAATAACAGACCTAATGTTCAACGGCTTTTTAAAATAATTTTTTGCGCACAGTTTTATCTGAACGTGGACGAAACAATAAGAGTGTGTTAGGATCGTAATAGGTGGCGATCAGTAGTTTCTACCTGCCCTTTTGATAAAACGGCGTGAGTTTCCATATCTACACTATGTACCCATTTATGTTCAAAATTAGAACGCGACGAAATCCTTAACAAAAATACAAAAGAAACTAACCATTATTTCTGCCGCCAAAAAAAAACAATTTCAGAAAAAAAAATACAACGGAACGCTGCCAATACGCCACTCGTTCCAATTTCAAATTCCTACCTTAACAAGCTCTCATGTCAAGCGCCGATACCTTGATAATTAGTCGGAGCGAAGGCACGTTTGACAAATTACCCTCACTTTGGAAGGTCGCCAGTTCGACGCCGGCTCCACTCTACCTGGGAATTACAATTAATCTCACTATTGTGTTAAATTCTACTATTAATCCTACGTCGGCTGAAAATTTTCAGGCTTTAGCTTCCAAAATGAGTTTTGTTTGGCAGGAATTGTTACAAAGTATAAACATTGCGGAGTAGGCGACTAGTGGGAATTCCAGAAGGGAGGAAATTAACTGGGCTTAGGTCTTGTAATATACCTAGTCTGTTTTGTAAGGGTTCTCTGTGCGGATTGTATTAGAATAATCCGGACAAACAAGGAAGTTCCTAAATTCAGTTAAAAGTTCAAGTTCCTACATACAGTCAACGATTAAGTAGTTAACTCTTCTTTCAAAAACGCAGCATCTTGCGGATGAGTTAAAAAATTGTTAATTTTTCGAAATGTCTTTAAAAAAAAAGATAATTGGAAATTTCTATTTCTGTAATTTATAATCGGTTTAATTTAGCTGTAATATTATTTATAAATATTTATTTTTCTATTATAAATATATTGATCTATTATTTTTATATTATTGCCATTTTTCGAAATATAAATTTTAGATTTTTTTTTTATCCTACTTATGCGTATGAAGTTTCATTAAAATCGGTTAAGTCATTTCGGAAAATAAGGACATGTAAGTTTGTATGAAATGTCGTAAGTCGTAAACGCTCTTAGGTGCTAGGCGCAAATTAATTAAACGATGTTTTGAGAATTATTAAGTTATAAAAAAAAATCTGGCAAACTCACTTTTCACTGAAACACTCTTTTTTCTACGGGGTGTATGTCGACGTCAGCCACTGTGCTTTCAAAACTTACATCATCGCACCTTCTAGAGAAAAATTGTTAAAAGATAAAACACGAACACCATTCATATGCAAATGAAAATGTTTTCAACAATAAACACGTAACAGACATAAAACCTAAAAAAAACTACAAGGCGCCTGCTAAAAAGTTGTTCGCTACGAATATAGTTAACAAGTTTTCTTGCTTGCATTTTGCACAAGGATTTTGGACAAAAGATAATAGGAAAGTGCCGGAATTTGCATTTTCAGTTAACAAAGCCTTCTGTAGTCTACGGCCGTAGTAGAAAAGATATCTCACGAAGATTGTTTCTTTAGTTTTGTTTGTATTTTGAGCTTCCTAGTACTAAACACTGACACAAGTTCAACATAATCTTTGTGTAGAGTTATGATACTTTTGGCACAATATACTGAAGGAAGCGAAGAAGTAGCCGATGGATTTTGATAAATGAATTGGTGCTCGAGGTCAGCCTTAAAGTGCAAATCGGTTTTTCGGTTCGAACAATATGTCTGGACTGATCGTTTTTTCTGTCATACTAGTGGAATTTTATGTACTTTGGAGCATTGAATTGAGTTTATACAACTACATAAATGTAGCTGGAATTGACACTACGGAAATATATAAATGGGGATTTTAATATTCATATCGAAATCCCGTTTCATCGGGATTCAATACCGGAATTATGTACCAGCCCGGAAATGATGTCACATGTATTCAGTGTGACTGACGCTAGGGTGGTCGTTTAATATCAATCAAAGCTCTGAACACTAATAGGGTTGGTTGTTGGGCTATTTCATAAGCTGTCGCGATTTAATTAATTAATTAATTTCATTTATTTGTTAAAGTGACAAGGACTCATTATTCAATACATAAAAAAAATAATTTGATTTAGACGCGTCGAGTAAGTTAAAAAAAATACAAGTAACAGAAGTTTATTATTCCAACCACAGGTAAGTAGTTATTTGAGGAACTCGAGGCCAAATAATTAAAGCAGCTCGTGGTCGATCTTCAGGTTAAGCCGCGCTTGCCTAGGTTAGTCCGTGGATGGGTGACCACCCATTACATACCGAGTTTCCTTCATGCCTCAGAAAGAACGTTAAGCCGTTGGGTTGGTCCCAGCTGTCAATTGTAGATCTTTGACAGTCTTTACAGGTTTCAGTGGCCTGAAAGTCTGACAACCAGTCTTACCAAGGGGTATAGTATTACCCAGTAATAATTGGGCTGTGGAGGTCAGATAGGCAGTCACTCCATGTAAATACTTATACTCAGCTGTATCCGGTTAGACTGAAGGCCGATCCCAAGATCTAAGTAGGCAATAAGGCTAGGCAGATGATGAACTAATACTGCTGACTGAGATATCCAAACACCTTATCATACACCGATGACCTTGTGCAGCTCTCTGAATGTGACTGTGACGCGTCCTAAGAAGCCTAATTTGAATAAATGACTTTGAAAAGTCATTTATTCAAATTAGGCTGATAATCAGCACTTTTTGAACGTCAAAATTACAAGAGACAGTCCCCCAAAACGCACGCCCTTCGCCACTTCCTAGTGTTGTAGCTGGACAGGGGAGGAAGGTCAGAGACAGGAGCAACACATCTGTCTGTTAGGTTAGAAGAACCAGACATATGTATAATATATATTATAATATCATCATCATCAGCCTTTAATGTTGCTGAGAAACAGGCCTCCTCTCTATGAGAGGGAGTGGGCTATAATCCACCACGCGGGTCCAGTGCGGGTTGGTAGATGTCACATGTCTTTGATTTTTTTGTTCTAGGACATGCCGGTTTTACTACGATGTTTTCCTTCACCGTTTTTAAGGGCAGCGGTGATGAAATAAATTACACAAAGTAATGCGCCTGCCTGGGTTCGAACCCACGGCTTACTGCTCGTAAGTCGGGGCTGCCACCACAGGGCCACCGCTGCTCTCCTATTATAATATACATCTATATATATAAAAGAAAGTCGTGTTAGTTACTTCACTTATAACTCAAGAACGGCTGAACCGATTTAGCTGAAAATTGGCAGGGAGGTAGTTTAGAGCCAGGAGAAGGACATAGGATACGGTAGGGTAGGGTAGGGTAGGTAGGTAGGATAGGGTAGGTAGGTAGGGTAGGGTAGGTAGGTAGGGTAGGGTAGGTAGGTAGGGTAGGGTAGGTAGGTAGGGTAGGGTAGGTTAGGTAGGGTAGGGTAGGTAGGTAGGGTAGGGTAGGTAGGTAGGGTAGGTAGGTAGGTAGGGTAGGTAGGTAGGGTAGGGTAGGTAGGTAGGTAGGGTAGGGTAGGTAGGTAGGGTAGGTAGGTAGGGTAGGGTAGGGTAGGTAGGTAGGGTAGGGTAGGTAGGTAGGGTAGGTAGGTAGTAAGGGTAGGGTAGGGTAGGGTAGAGTAGGTAGGTAGGGTAGGGTAGAGTAGGTAGGTAGGTAGCGTCGGGTAGGGTAGGTAGGATAGGGTAGGTAGGTCGGATAGGGTAGGTGGGTAGTAAAAAGTGCATTGCAACGCATGCTGGGTACAGCTAGTATTTATATAAACAAAGAATCCATTACATCAAATTAATGACACATGACAGCAAGCACACACCAATAATATAATTAGTTAGGCGTTTCTATCTCGTTGATCGAACGAATCAAATACCTGAAAATGGATGAATTAATTAGAATAGCAACTCAAAGGCCGCTTCAATAAAAAACAAACTTTTTAGATTAAAGGACGTCTGTGTTTGTCCTCCCTAATGAGGTAATGAAAGATAAATATACCTAAATTACAATCTTAATTAACATGGTCTGGTCATAGCTGTCTATGTAGGCGTTTCAGGAGCACCTAAAGTCTATTCGAATTCTTGTTTTCAGTTAGTTTTAGTTCATAATTATACTTACCTAAACGAATATCAACTTCATGTATAGTAATATAAAGTAATATAAAAAGTTAAAAAAAAAACCATTTAAGAAAGATTTATTTTTTAACTAGAGTCTGCCCGCGGCTTCGCCCGCGTGGAGTTCGGCAACTGCCTACGTGTGCGTTACCTCATCAAAATAATGTTGAAGATAGTCATTTAAATGTTGTAGATAGGTAATAGTTGTTGCCTGCGGGTTCGCTCGCGCGTAATTGTTATTATAGGATAAATAGTTGTGTAAAAGTCTGTGATTTTAACTATAAGAATCCAGAGAATTCATTCTGGTTCGAAAAAAGTATATTACGGCGCTTTTTTTTATTTTAGATTGTTACTGACCTAAATGGGTTGAACCAGAATTTATTTCATACATTTCTTTCGAGCAATGCCGTAGCTCAATCGCTCCGGTCATCCATCCACGCCTTTCGATATAGTGTTCGACATAGTGTTTCGATATAGTGTTTCGATATAGTGTTTCGATATAGTTAATGGTGTAAATGAGCTCCCGAAACCGAATCGATAAGTTTAAACTTACCTTAACTTACTCTAACTCAGTTTTGAAAAATCTTTCAATAATAGGAAGCTACAATGTCCCCTAGGAATGATAAATTAAGGATCATAACGAGAGCGAAGCCACGGCCAAGAGCTTGTGCAGATATAAATTAAGTTCATTTCAGAAAGATTATTATTATTAAAAAAGTCACTAAAATAAACTTGAAGTACAAATTAACTTTGTGTATGCCAAGTTTGGTGCAGCGGTGGCCCTGTGGTAGCAGCCCCGACTTACGAGCAGTAAGCCGTGGGTTCGAACCCAGGCAGGCGCATTACTTTGTGTAATTTATTTCATCACCGCTGCTCTCAAAACAGTGAAGGAAAACATCGTGAGGAGACCGGCATGTCCTAGAACTAAAAATTCGAAGACATGTGACATCTACCAACCCGCACTGGGCCCGCGTGGTGGATTACAGCCCATTCCCTCTCATAGAGAGGAGGCCTGCGTCCCAGCAGTGGGAACAATATAGGCTGATGATGATGATGATGATGCCAAGTTTAAGTTTAAAAAAAATACTTGTTTACCTGTATGGAAACTATTACGCGAACGCAGTATACCTAATTGTCATGAACTTATGACAATCACGTGTGGGTGGTTTGTAATTTATTACGCTTAAATACTTTGTTCAAAATTCAATGTCGTCCTACGGCTTTGTCAGGGTAACCAAAAAGTAATCAGAGGAAGTGTTTTCATAGGTAACACCATCAAAGGATCTGACGGTTGAACAGGCTGTGGACGGGCTAATTATAAGACTGTTAACCGTTGACAAATTATTCCAGACGGAACAACATGACACTTTTCGTTGAAAGTATTCCGTTAAATTCATTATCTGCCTAGCCTTTTCTATCTGTTGGGGTCGGCTTTCGGTCTAACTGGATACATCTGAATAGCATTCACTTAAAATAAATTAATAGTTCGGAATACGTTTTTGAGAACCATATGCCTTTTTTTTGTACGGATCGGAATTCATCAAATGACCCCTCCTGCTCCGGGCGGAGCGGAAGGGAGTGTCAGACTTGTACTGACTAAAACCCATCCACGCTGGTGTCAGAATAGAAAACATCTGAAGTAAGGCTGAAGCCAAACGAGCGTAATTTTTTGAGTTGTGAGTTGCGTTATTTCGGTCGCGTAATTTCCGCTGCATTCGGTTTCATACAAAAGTTCTGTTTCATTTACACGGCGACGCAAAATGAGTTGTTTGCCGACTCACACGCATTATTCGGACCGAAAAAAAACCACAAACTCAATTAGTTTGTGGTTTTTTCGAAAGTGTCCAAGCATCAGTCTTTCACTATTAAGCGGATTTACCCAGCATCTTTTTCTGGCATTATCTAATTCTTCGGCTTCTAAATATCTTTCGTAAATACACAAAATGTTCAACGGTTCCATTGCACGACACAAACATCCGCTATAAACTTTGGATAGTAACTGAATAAAATGCGCTCGTCTGGCATCCCAACAGAATTTCTGCCAGGCAGAATTTTTGCGACTCAACTCACAAAATTACGCTTGTTTGGCCTCACCCTAAAGCTTAGTATAGCCGAAGGTAAACTAATGGTTCACATAATGTCATACTATTATTCTACTAAATAAACCCACAAAAATATAAAGTTTTATGCGTAGGTAATGCACTGAATACCAGTTATTTTTTATTAACGGCCAAACACATTACATCGGCTATTCACTAAGGGAAGAAGGACAAAGTTGTTATGCACGGTCCATTGAACACTGACTATGGCTTCATTAACGAAAGTCATCAAAAAGGTTATTGGAAAGACACAATGGAATATGAAATCGAATGGGCGTTGTTAATAAGTTGTATTAAAGGCAAAGATTCTTGGGCAATTACCGGAAAATTAACTGTGAATTGATTAAGAAGCAATAACGGTACTCTTTTGAGGATCATCCATTCAGTTTTTCGATGGTCTACTGAATAAGCTAAGTGGCTTCAAGGCTGATCGAAGAAGTAAGTATTGTAGTTGTTGTTGTTGTTGATGGTACGGTTGGCGCAGTGTCTCGGGTTCGATTCCCGCACGGATCAAATATTAGTATGGTCTTCAGGTAGTAGTTCCAGGTCTGGCTGTTTGTGTATGTGAGTTTAAATGTTTGTAAACGCACCCAAGATACAAGAGAAATTCCTCAGCGTGTGGGCAACGTTTAAAAAAAAAACAATTGTAAAACAGAAATAGTGACGACTACTTCTTGATTTGATAATGTAGAAAGATATGAATCGTCAAGTTTTGGGAATTACAGTTAGGTCCAAAACTTTCAAGCTTAGAGATTTCTGATTTGTAGCATTTGTTTTCATTTTATTTTAAGCTTTTCATTCGTAACATCTAGGTTCATGTACACAGGTCACCGTCTCTTTAACTGTACCAACACCTCTTATACAATAGTTAGCATTAGTGTCATCAAAACCTCCCAGATATCCTATCACCAGGCTGTTCCATATTCCTTTCCGAAAATCAAACCTTGGTCTCAACGCTCCCTTGCTACGAATATCTAGAAACTACAAAAGTTCCTGCACATCTTTGGAAACCGATTTATTTGGTGTTTCCCTCAACAAGTTTAGAAGATTAGTTTCTGAGGAACGGGAGTGCACTAATTTTCCGTTAAAAAACTGACTTTTTCTTTAAATTCACGTGCTACTGCGCTACTTGTTAACAAAAATATAAATACAAATCTTTAGATATATTGTCACATCCATAACACTTATGTCATCATAATCCATATTACCTTTTTAGATTTAAGTAAAATCTATATTATATTCAGATTGTATGATTTATTATTAATATTCTAGAATTTTATGTTGTTGTCACTATCATTATGGTGAACGCTGCGTATACCTACAACAGGCGTACATACCAGTGCTTTTATTTTAATTTTATTGTTTTCTGTAATAAATAGTATGTATTGCTGTTGGTGTACCTAATAAATAAATAAATACTGTACAACCTGCCTTTTGAATACTAGCAGTAGCTTGAAATTCCAGCCCAGACAGCGGACAGTGGAGTGGGTGCCAGTATGTCACGTCGAATTCCTCTCACCTTTGTACGTACCGTAGCTCAAGTAATTTTAGAGTGCCGAGTGGTGTAGGCTCGACATGTGACTTTTGGGAACTGTTGGGGTGGACATGATGTGACAATTGTCACGCTTGTTGGACGAATTTGAGATATTGGTTGGTATATCGCAGACACGAGGACGATTGTTCGGCCTCGTAGGGCCAACAAGTTTCCTAGTAAGGCACTGAAGATAGATTATTATAAAATGATTGGGTTTATTAGATGAATCATTTTATTTGAATGCCAATGCTTTTTATTTCCCTTTCGCGAAAAAATAACCATTTTCCAGTGGTTTACTTAAGACTTGACTTATCGTCTAAAAGAGGATAGATCTTTGTAGCGACACTTAATTACATTTCTCCAAGAAGCTTCTATAATCAAAATGACAAAATATTACAGATCACTGCATTTCTGGTAAAATATCATTTTCCGTGCAAGTATTTTCCTTGAACTTATAAACTGCACGAGGCATGCTGCATAATGGAAGCTTCTGGGACTCGCAGTCATACCCGGAATACCTTCCATGCTTCCTTTCAATTACCTCTCGACTATTTCCTCGCCTATTACGTGTCGAGTCCGAGGACTTTTCATTGGACATTTCAAAGAGAATGATTTTTCAACGATTGGGCTACATTTTTGAGACTTATGCTTTTGAAAGCAGCTGTTGGTTGAATATAGCGGTAATTTTGTCATGTTATTTTTCACGAATGTTTTATTTATATGAAGTACTAGCTTATGCCCGCGGCCTATCACACTTGTTGTTCGGTTAAAAATTCTAAACCATCTGTGTGCCAAATTTCAATCAAATCCGTTCAGTAGTTTTTGCGTGAAAGAGAAACAAAGATCCATCCTTCCTGCCATACTTACAAACTTTTGCGTTTATAATAGTAAGTAGTAATATAACCAGCTTATAATGCTTCCAACATTACCTAAGGGGTATTATGCTACAAGATGGACACGACAAAAATCTGCTGGGACATAGGCCTCTTTTTTAGGGGAGCAATTGCGCCGTACTGTAATGCTCCACTTGAGACCAGTGCAGGTTAGTAGATGTAACAAATGTCTTCAAATCTTTAGTTCTAGGACATGTCTTGTTTCTAATTTACACTAATTATTACCTGGGTCTGATCCTGACTACTCTTGAGTGGCGGACGTTGCCTAGGGCATGCAAACCGGATACCCAGTTAACCGAAAAAATCGGTTAACCGACTGATTTCAAAACCGTTTTTTTTTACTATAGTATTTTATTTTATTTTATTTTATTAATTTTAAGAAAACTTACAGCTAATACAAACAAGTAGTTAGGAGTAACATGTAGAAGAAGGCCAATTACAAGTTTCCACTTATATAAACTATTGTATAACATTGAAAAGACGGCATTGACAACGTGAGAGATAAACATAGAAATAAGCATTAGAAGGGATTAAACAAAGATAAAATACATTTCACAACAAATTTGTTACACTTCAAAGAAAAAGTTACTTAACATTTTTTTAAGTTTCTGGACACTGTTTGTAAATAGATCAAGCTTGACATCACGGTATAACTGTATTTTTCGGGTTTGTCGGTTTTCAGTTATATATTTTTTTAATTAATAAATCTTAGGGAAAATAGAAACTTACACACTATAAATATTGAACATTAAGTTATGTTTCTCCTGTCTTATTGATTTAATAATACTTTAACCATCCCAAACAAAATATTGAAATGAATTGAATATATTTATTTCAGAGTAAGCACACATTAATTGATATAAGTACACCCATATTGTGTGCATGTGGATTATGTTAGTAAGCAGATACTTACAGCTATGTTAGAAAACTTAATTTAATTATTATTCTGGACATGTATGAGCGATCGAAATGCTCAGGATTTTGCTGTCCACTCTGTCCGACACCACGCTCAGAAGCGTGTTAGTGCTACTTTTAACCCGAGACTGCAGGGACGCCGTTCTTTTGCGAAGCACCGCCTGGAAGTCGTCCGAGCTGTGGTCGGCGAACATGCCGGAGGCACTGCACCGCCATGGAAGCCCCAACAAACCCCTAAACTCGTTGTTATACTGGACGCGCAGAGCATTGCAGGCTTTTTTAGTGTAATTGCTCCACAGTTATTATTGCACGTGTATAACGTTTGCAATAGCTATTAAATAGTTTGAATTTAACAGCATCGTGCAAACCTGCGAGAAAGATACCCCTTAACGTCAATACCCTGCGCTCCCTATCCATGTCCATATCGTTATTTTGTTTCTCATTGACCCAAGTACTTCAATTTGGACACTTGCTGTATATTCTGTGATTTGACCTTAGTTTACTTACTTACCAAATGTTCCTAATTTGTTAGTTTAGTCTTGAAATAAATAAAATAAAAAAATAAACTTACCAAATGTTCCTAATTTGTATATTAGTCTTAGTACCTTACATTTTAAGAGTATGTCAAAATCAAATCAAAAGTCATTCATTCAAACTAGGCTGATAATCAGCACTTTTTGAACGTCCCGGTTTTTGCATGCCCGTCGTTGCCACTGAACTACCTCTGTTCTGAGAATGTTTGTATTTTAAACAAATATACTAGGTGTTGTTTTGCATCCTCGTCAAATTCAAGAAGGTATAACAATGCTAATGATTCTCGTCACGAAGCAATAATAAAATGGTAGGTAATTTATATTTTTTGTCTTATTTGCGGAAATCGGTAAGTGTGTAAACGCGGGCCGTCTGAATCTTACCCTATAACCACGATTCCACACATTCAAACAATCTCAAACGTTTATTCGATATTATTTATTATTCTAACCACGATAAGGAGGCTATTCTGAAATACTGACAAACATAGACAACCAAAAAATCAGCGTTTATTAATATAACTAGCGACCGTAATTTTAATTTATTATCTATGTCTTTTGTGACAACCTGGTGAATTTTGACGAGGTTGCAAAACAACACGTTGTATATATCAAATTGCCTTAAATACTTAATTGGCGTTACAGCAGCAGAATGATTATTGGTTAAACATAACCTGGTGGAATATGATTTTTACCTTCAATACATGAAAATACTTACAAAGTTAAACTATGTTTTATACCTTCTCCCAAAACGTACAGTACTCCTCCCATAGTTAACTTCCAGTGAAGTTACAAAGTACTTCAGACTAATAAATTCCTCTAACAAGAAACTCAAATAAATTTCAGAAAGTCCAAGTAAGCGAATAAGATTACACTTACAAAACATCCCGTATTTATTTGCAAAAACTGCTTATCCACGTTTTATAATTAGACTCTTGTTAGTCCACTGTAATAACTAAACAAGGAATAAGTCTCATATTGCTGTTTATACCCGCTTTGACATTTCCAATTACGTTCACAATAGCTCGATAAAGGAGACGTTCAATTAGCCCAGTTCCCGGGATTCCGGGACGCCGGGATTCCCGAGATTAAAGTGGACAGCCAGCCCTATTCGTCGACAGATTGAAGGGTTTTGATGTGGCGTGGTGGTATTTTTAAATGATTGATTTATTAAGGTTTTTAATAGGTGATGGAATTATTGGGAAAGCTGGTGTTTCAGCATCTACTTACATACTGTCTTTTACTTTTATATTGCATGACTAATATTTATTACGGCAGACTAAGTTTTATAGCCCGCTCGCACAAGGAACCGCTAAGTTGTGTGCGGGTTGAGCGCTTAATATTATATTGTTATTTCTGTGTCATCTCCAAAATGATGTCTTTAAATGGTGATTTGATGTGCAAACACAATAAGCAAATAGTTTTTTTTTACAAACAAACATGTTCAAAATGTATGGAACAGCAGAATATGCCGCGGTTGCAGTGAAAATGTAAACCATAAACATACAAATCCTGTATATCATGCTTATGAATCCTGAATTCCTGAGCAAAGTATTTAATAACCAGGCAAAATACCTAGCTATACTTGGTCCTTCTCATAATAATAAGGCAAGAACTTTAGCTTCAGAAACCTGCCTCATTCTTACCCAAAATGAGGTACTTTGTGATCGGACCTCCCAATTCCCGTCACCCCATACAGGTCTATAATCAGCTGATTATCCGTTATCCTTACGTAAAACGAGACGTTACCTGCACACGTAATGCCGTCACTTATCCTAAACACATTGCTAGCATTACACGTTCTGTTACCCCTATCTCTCACTCCAATTAGGACACTAACCGGTAGCGTGATCAGTACCATATAGAACAGAATCACCATTGTACAACCAACCTTGGAGCTTTGATATAAAGTCTAGTCTTAGTTGTGTGGGGTGGTATTTAGACTAAGGATTACTCGGAGAACAATGAGCGTTGTATAGGCGAATTAGTCCTAATGGCATCTGCATTGTACGTTACGAAGTGATTGCAAACATTGGCGTTAGTTAGCGTTCTGATGGGGGACTAAGTAAGAGGGTACTGTTTGGTTGTTGGGGAAAGTTTTAGATCTGTGGAAATGTGGTTGTACGGTCACGGAAATTCTTTGTACAGAAACTTTACTACCAACTTAAATAGTCTGTTGCACGAAATAGAATATAGCAGCAAAATTAACGTAGTGAGTCAATTTTCTTAACAATACATTTTCCTGATTTTATACAGGGTGTAACGGAAAGGGTATATACATCCTTAAGGGTATGCTACAGACCATCAAACTGAACATGTTTCTCAACATAAAAAAATTTTTGCAGCAAAAAAATAATATCAGCTGCCTATATACATTTGGGTCGAATAGGTATTGTAATATTCTATGGGGTAGCAGATATTTTTTTTGCTGAAAAACATGTTTATGATGAGAAACATGTTCAGTTTGATGGTCTGTAGCACACCCTTAAGGATGTATATACCCTTTCCGTTACACCCTGTTTAACAGGTGACACGTTAAATATCTACATAGATATTATTTTGTCCATTTGGGCTTAGGGGCTTTTAATTCTGGAAGACCAATTGTTGTTGACCTAAAGGCTTTTGAAAGTTTAACGACATATCCTTTAATCCATAATTTCTGGAAAACTTATGTGTTGAAAGATGAGCCAAATATTTAACGTTGTCAGTGTAAAAGCTTATGGTTAGCTTGTGACATGATCACCATAAGGAAAACGCAACCCATTTCTTGTGAATACATTGTGCAATTAAGGGATTAAGTCCAAGATCTTACTGACTCTGATAACAACATCCTGTGATCACCAATTTGTGTGTTAAGCGTGAAGATTTGGGCAAGCTCTTGGACAATTTATTCAATCGGACAATCAATGGAAGACTCATGTTAAGAACTCATGTTCAAATGAAAGTAAAAAAAAAGGCTATGTGCTAATAAAAATAACTATTTGCGACGTTGCCAACCATACAAATGCACAACCTTCAGTAGGTAAGCACTTATGAGCTAATTATTATGCTATAGCTAATGTTAAACCAATTAATTTTCATATCTAATCATGTCTTGAAGACAATGTTTGGATACCTACTTTTTCAATAAAAACGATAAAGTTTTTCTTAGCCTAAAAATACATCAGACAATAGGCTAGAAAAACGCTTCAATTAGAAACAGGACTAGTTAATTAACTGGGAAATTGAAACAATAGTGTTTTGTACACTTCGTTACGTAACGCGGGGTAGGGACAGACGAAATACGTAAAAAAACTTCAGTATGTTCCGTGAAATAAATATCTGATTCTGTCTGTTAAAAATGACTGAAGTATTTCTACTATGTTTGTATATTTCAGCAATAGGAGGTCCTATTGCAAAGTGAAGCATCATCATCATCATTTCAGCCGAAAGACGTCATGCTGGACATAGGCCTCCCCCAATTAACGCCACATTGACCGGTCCCGTGTGCCTCGCATCCAGCGGATCCCCACAACCTTCACCAGGTCATCGGTCCACCTGTGAAATATACAAAGTTGTAAAACTAGCTCAAGATTTCCAGTTTGTTGAAAAACATTAATAGGCCTCCCCAAGTGACGTCATATTTACCGGTCCCGTGCGCCTCGCATCCAGCGGATCCCCGCAACCTTCACCAGGTCATCGGTCCACATGTGAAGCATAAAAAGTTGTAAAACTAGATCAAGAGTTCAAGTTTGTTGTAAAACATTTACAGTTGCATCTGGTTATTTTTTCATATAGATTTTTCGATTCGCATTTGCCTACTAATCTGGAAGAAACATCTATAAATAAAGATACATCTAACGAGATGTCTCTTTATTTACTTAAATCTCAGAGACCACTTTCGTGTTTGCCACCTAAAATAACTTTAAAAAAATATTCTATACCAATAACAAGCAAAATCATGTCACACAACTAGTACACAAACTACTCTCTTGTGAGAAAAAGATGGAGATGGGGGAAAAAGATGGCGGGAAGAGATGGCGCCACTGCCACGCAAAACATCTGCTCTGTGTATTTAAACTGTTATAAATCTAAAACCTCAGTTAAATCGATAAAACACATCAAAAACCGTTAATATTGGTGCAATGTAGGAGTAAGAGTGTTATCAGGACGAAACTCTTTGTGCAAAATGTGTAAAAACAGTTTTTACAAGTGACAACAAAATTAAATCATTGTATACCTACGTTGAAATAAACAGTGCTAAACTTACAGTGGAAAACATAAAACCAATCAGTGCCGTGTAATTAACACATTTATGTTCCGTTCGAGTGACTAAATACTAAAAACAATAAAAACTTATAAACAATAAGTTTTTAAATCAAAGAATTCCTAGTTCAAAATTGGCCAGTCATCCAGTCACAATTCTAGGATAAGCGCCATCTAGTTAAATGGCGCAGTACCGCTAACGGCCGCTATCATTGACTAATCGATTGCTTGACATAATTTAGAAACATTTCGATAGAGGGCAGTAGCTGTATGCAATCAAACATATGCTTAATTTCGGCACGTCCAACTAAGAACATATGGCTCTATAGTGTAGCACGTTGGGTCTGTAATAGTAAACGGACAGACGTGAGTTCGAATCCAGGAACTAACAAACAATTTTTGTATCTTCTTTACATTTAAAATGAACTTTCTTGAGAATATTACGTTTCGTAGGAGACGTACAAGTTCAGATCCTAACACGCAAAATGAAAAATCATCCCGTTCCATAGCGGACAGCGATAGCATGACAAGTTTACCTGACATATCTACAGATGAAACATATAATGAACACATAAACAATCTCAAACAACAAATCAGCAGATTGACGCTTGAACTAAGAAGCGCACATCAAGAGATTGAAATACTATCTTTAGAAAACTCAAATCTCAAGCTCTCCAACGAAAAATTAATTACAGAGAATGAACTCTATAAAAAAGTTACCCTTAGCCCCAGGACAAAATCGAGAATCTCCACACCTAAGACTTCATTAAAAATCCAGGAGAAGGTGAAGACGCCAAAGACCTCAAACCAATATACGAACCATAAACAAACGCAAACAACACCTAAATCACAAAACTCTGTTTGTGCAGTCCAAGGCACGAACTTAGAAAATCAAGATAAGTTACAAAAACTGGAAGAACTACATCACCAAGACAAAATGGGAAAAAAAATCTGCATAATTAGCAACAACAAGACCAACAATATTTTACATGTTGCCGAAGAAACTTTTCAAGGAGATTTCAAAAAATGCCACTACTTAATGACTAACGGCAGTACAGAGATTTTATTTGAAGGTTTACCATCAAAACTACAATCATTCACGATAAACGATTTTTGTATCATCTTCATTGGCGAAGAAGACTTCCATACAACGCGTGACTATTTTGGCAAGATATTTTTCATCAGAGAGTCACTACGCTCAATCAAACACACAAATATCATCATCTGTGCTCCAACATTCAAATACAACAGCGGATCGTTGTTATATAACTGGCGGGTAGAAAATTTCAACAATCTACTTTACATGGACATATTAACTCACGAGCATGCGTACTTCCTTGATTCCAATAAAAACCTATCATGTGACTATAAAATGTTCCACAGGAGAACAGGCTCCATAAACAATTCCGGTATGGCAACAATTTTTAAAGACGTTTTAAATTACATTCAAGATATTGTTCAATTAAATATGACTACCGAAGACACTTGCACTAATGATATCAACATAGAGAACAATGAAAGTGATCAGTTTTTTCTTTGTAAATAGTATGCACATAATGCACCAAAATATAGCTGGCTTAATAAATAAAACAGATATGCTAACTATACATATTCAGGAACTTTCAGAAAAGGAAATTGAAATTGACATATTATGTATTACGGAACATTTTATCATGAATGGCCAAGAAAAATTGTTATTTATTCCAAATTATAAACTGGCGGCATGCTATGCTCGCTCAACTAAACGAGGCGGTGCTTGTATCCTTGTAAAAAAATACATTGTTTATAAAGAACTAAAAAACATTGCTATACGATCTCTATCAGGCATTATCGAATGTTGCGGTATCGAATTACCACTACATAAAATAATTATTATCTGCATATACCGCCCCCCAAAAGCGTGTAATCTAAATACATTTTACGAAACTCTAGAAAAAATATTAAAAGAAATATGCTCTAAGCCTCAAACTAAAATAATACTATGCGGGGATTTCAATATTGACGTTCTCAAAAGAAACAAAACTACTTTAGATTTTGAATACTTTTTACTGAACTACAATCTTAAATTAGAAATAAATCAACCTACTCGACCCAGCAGCAAAACTTGCTTAGACAATTTTGCCCACAATTTTAAACAAAAACATAGTAATGATATTATTGATTATGGCTTATCTGACCACACTGCCCAAATATTAAAAATAAAAGTTAATAAAACGTATAAACTACACTATTGGCGTACTAAACAACGTGACATATCAAAAGAAAATTTATTTAAATTTAGAAATTACCTCAGGCAATTGACATTCTCACAAGTATATGACAAGTCAGATCCAAATGAAGCATATGATGAATTTGTAGAATTATTTAGATTGCTATATGATTTATGTTTTCCCGTTAAATTGATTACCATAAAATGCAAAAAAAATACTAAATGGATTTCGAGAGGAATACGAATATGTAGTAAGAAACAAAGAAATTTGCTTTGGAAATATCGATTAAAACCAACAAGTGTGAATAAAGCTGCTTTTATATCATACTCATACAGATTAAGGAAAATAATTAAATTAACACAGAAATCACAAAATAATCACTTAATACAAAATTCCAGCAACAAATCCAAAGCAGCATGGCAATTAATAAACAACACTAAATCAATTCCAGAACCAATACAACAAATACAAATTTCTGGTAACATTATTAAACACCCAAAAGAAATAGCTACGGCATTTAACGATTTCTTTATTGACCAAATTTCTAGTAGAACCACTGCAACATTACGTAGAATAAAACCCTTAACTCATAGCGGCAATTCCCTTTTCATGCCACCAGTTGTACCACAAGACATAGTACGAATAATAAAATCCCTTCGCAAGACAAACAGCACAGGGTACGATGAAATTAGAACCAACGTAATACAATCAGTATGTAGCGTCATAGCAACACCACTCTGCCACATTACTAACTTATGTCTTAGCACTGGTATTTTTCCCAAAGGCCTTAAAACCACCATCATAAAGCCACTCCACAAAAAAGATTGTAAAGAACAAATGCAAAATTATAGACCCATTGCCTTGATACCAGTTTTCTCGAAGGTGATAGAAAAGGTGATTTATGAAATATTAAACTCTTATTTGACCAAATTTAATATATTATGTGACGAACAAATGGGATTCCGTAAGAATAGAAGCATCAATATGGCAATATACAATTTTATCAATCATATAATGACTAATGTTGACAGTAAAACGCCAATATGTGCCCTGTTTACTGACATGACAAAAGCGTTTGACTATGTAGATCATAAGACACTAATTGAAAAACTAAACACTTACGGTGTAAGGGGAAATGCTTTAGAACTGTTAAAATCTTATTTAAGTGACCGCAGTCAATATACAGAAATAACTAGAGTCAATTTAAAAACGAAACGGGAAACAAAATACCGGTCAAACTGTAGGAAACTTTACTATGGGGTACCACAGGGCAGTGTGCTTGGTCCACCATTATTTCTTATATATATTAATGACCTGCCACAACAAATAAAGCATCCAATGATCCTCTTCGCTGATGACAGTACAGCAATCATAAAATGTTCCAATAATCTGACCTATGAAGAAGATGTAAATAACTCCCTTAAAAAAATAATTGATTGGCTTGACAGAAATAACTTGGTTATTAATATACAAAAAACCAAGTTATTGCATTTTTACCAAAGAATAAAACCGAACCATTTAAATGTTTCACATAACGGGCAGAGTATAGAAGAGGTAAAAGTAGCAAGATTTCTTGGCATTCTAGTTGACAGCCAACTAACGTGGAAAATGCAGGCTGACGACATTTGTGCGCGACTAAGCAAATCCGCCTATGCTCTTTTCATCCTGGCAAAGAAAGTCAATCTACAAACAGTACTTATAGCATACCACGGCATTGTTTCCTCAGTACTGAGATTTGGCATAATATTTTGGGGCAACTGTGCTGAAAGAGAAACTATATTTAGAACTCAAAAAAGATGTATACGATGTATGGTAGGCCTAAAAACTACTGATAGCTGTGAGCCTGTCTTCAAATCATTAAAAGTCTTGACTTTCCCATGCCTATATATACTTGAAGTAGCAGTGTTCGTGAAATGTAACTTGAACTTGTTTCCTGCGATAGTAGATACTAGAAAACGAACCGCTCAACTTAGATCCCAATACAAAACTATGTTGTGTACGAGTAAATACAAAACAGCACTAGCAAGGAAAAGTATTTTAGGCATGGGTCCGGTTATATACAATAAAATTCCTGATAGCATTAAGAATGAGAATTTGCACAACTTCAAAAGAAAATTAAAGAATTTATTAATAGAAAAATGCTATTATTCAATCACCGAATATTTGAATGACATGCTATTATAAAATTTCTGACATAGGTACCTAACAATTATTGATGTGACATTTGACATTTAATTTTAATTTATGACATCATTCAATCTCTTTGACATTCTTTATAAAGTGCTGACAGTTTTCATTTATTGTAATACCTGCGGACATTTTTTTTTGTATACTACACATAATTTATCTAATTATCAAATCGACATTGTTCAGTGTGATTGAAAATTCTTAATGCGATAGATGATCTAATTTATTTTACTGGTTATTTGTGGTCCATGTATCTATATTAATTTCTTGTTTTAATTATATTGCATGTATTGCTATTTTTGTACGCCCTAGAGGCAAAACATAGCGCCCTCAATGTATAACAAATAAGAACTTATAATGTACCTATGTTTTACAATTAATAAATGAATATGAATATGAATATGAATATGAATATGAATATGAGAAAGCATATCTGTCAGAGCGACAAACATCTTGACACCCTCGCAGTTTTTGAGGACGTGACATGACAGACAAATCGACGATTGATGTTCGAACGTACTGCGTCTGGCGTAAAGATTCGAATAAATGACTTTTTGAATATGCGTAAATACTCCGAAGAAATTCCTACGAGTTCGAGAATATATTTTCTTTGTAGTGTTCATGTTTTCTCTGTATTTTCAAATAGATGTCGAAGAATAATAGATGATACGAATCTTTGCACCTGATCTGCAATTTTGAAGCTGGGGAAAAAAATGTGGAAACGAAATCTTTTTTATTTCTTTCCCGGCAATTTGGTATTGTACTCGAATCCAAGGAGGAACTTTGCTTTGAGAAAATTTATTTCATCATATCTGCTCTAGAAACAGTGAAGGAAACCATACCGACCGTCCCGCCCCGCTCCTTAGGTACGGACATTTTGAAGACATGAGGCATCCATGGCCCAGGCGCTAGGTAATGGCATATCCCTCTCATGCAGAGGAGGCTTGTGACACAGCAGTGGGAACACCATAGTCTGATTATTTAAGTGGGTATTCACCGTGGGTCCCATATCTTGTTTCGAACGCCGCTGTTGCGACACACGCTGTTGCGAATTATTTTTCCACTGCCTCACAGGTTCGAAAGCTCATGGACTCGAATGAAGTAGTCGCGAAAGACGCTGTTTCGAAAAACATTTTCATTGCCTTACTACTTATTCCATTCACCGTTTACTGTCAGACAGCGTTTCGGATGATGATGATAAAGATGATGGTTGTCTAGGCAGATAGGTATTGTGTATTAGTATTATACACGGGACAACCTAACCTACGCAGAAATATTATGACTAGACTACAACGTTCTTAAATCAGACAATAAGAAAACAGCTCCATAATCACCTTTACTTATAACTATTACTACTACGTTCGCAACATTACAGTAAAACTGCATCACATTGATGACGTCACTTTTATGACGTAGCATATACCTCCTCCTGTCGGGCACTTGAGTACCAGATAGTACTAAAGTTTTGGATAGCGCGGTAACTGCCACTAAATAACTGATTGGGGATTTAAGACCATTTTGACGACTCCAAGGTGCTTATTACTGGTAATTTGAAGTTTAGAACAGTTTTCATTACTTGAAGAAGGTTGTATAAATACGGTGTTTTGGGATTTAAAACCGGTTTTATTACTAAAATACCAATTTGTATTGTTTTCTTTTCTACAGTGCAACGTTTGATGATAATTTTAGGTAAATTGCATAAAACATGTAATAACATATAACAGTAGAAGTCATTGGCTTCTGTGCCATCTCTATAAAATTAAACTGTGTCAACCCCATAAAAACACACTTTAGTTGTTTGTCGAAAACTCTAGAAAAAGAAAGAAAATCTTTGGTCTTCTGATTCAGGATACAGACAAACAGGGCTTGTTAACGTTACCAACTAACAAAATAATATCCGTTACTTAACCTTAATTCCAATGTGATACCTTATTTACTTTACAAAAATATAACGTTAATTGATAACATTACCAGTAATTTAACGTTAAATACAATCAACCTAATATACGATAATAACGTTACTGTACCGTTAATTTAGCTAAAACCCGGTCACATTCAAGGTTGTGTGTGGTATGTGAGATGCTAAGTTGCTAACCATATACTGACTCCCTCAACTATGACCTAGCGACCCACGAAATGCGACGTTCGCAAGGTTTGGCGCAATTAACGGTTACATAAATTAACGATAAAAATTTGCAAAAATAACGTTAATTCTATTAACGTTATTTTAATATTAACGGTAACACTGACAAATGAAGGTTACGTTACGAAAATTTTACCGTTATTTAAAGCCCTGCAGATAAATGAAAAAAAGTTTCTACTTCAAATTAAAAATCGTTATTTTCATCAGTCTGAATTTACCCACTGCAGGGTATATACCGCCATTCCCGTGCCCGGCAGAATTCTTCTTCTTCTCCAGATGGCAACAATGTCGCCTGCCCATCTCCCCGCCGTTTTTTTCCAGTCCTTAGACGCCACTTATGTTGAGAGTTGAGTATCCAAATACTCAACCCAAACTTCTCTCTGAATGTTCTGAACCCTGTTGCGATTTAAAACACTGTTGGTTCCTAAACCGCAGAGACCCTGTTCCTCATATTTAAATACGATACATTTAAATTGGGACCCTTCTTCCTTTCTACATTATATAAAACTCAGATCACTGTATACACTTTAATTTACTTTAAATCACATAGCAAATTACATCTTTATATAAAATATTCCCAAAAGCACCATATCAAAACGAGCCACACTTTCAGACTGCACACTAACATCAGTTTTGTTTTCTATCCTTCAAACTACAAACGTTCTTGCTTTGAAACTATTTTCTTAAACCCATAAACATTAAAACTAGCCAGTATACCTGAGATATCAAAATTCTGTAATTACTAAATCCGTAACAAACCCCACCAAAGTTTTCAAAAAAAAAAAAGCAAAAAGAAAGAGAATAATAAAGTTAAAGCCTCCGATATAATCACATGCTCATCCAATAGAAAATGCGCTTAAAAATAAACACATCACAAAGAATCTCTTATTCACTGCTAAGTTAAATGAACTTATAAAATATAACACCCCATCGCCTAAGTCGGCTTAGGTTATTTAAATCTCGCATATGGTCGCAAAGCTTCTTATATGAATTATAAAAGGTTCTCTTGCCCGAGGGAAAATGGAGAAAATAAATTTCACTTTCGTTGATATTAATATGTTAAGGGGCTCATGGCTAGATAATAATATTATGGTGGATCTTTTCTACGCGTACCACTTCCATTACATATGTACGAGTTAGTAAATAACAGCTATAACTTACCAACGTGTTTTATTAAGTAGAAAGCATCCCTCGTTGTTGTGTACTTGTAGCGGTAGCTCGTGTCCTAACCTAAGCAATCGTCGCGTTCACATGCTGTCAATCATTTGTTTTAAAAACCGAAAAACCAAACGATCGCTGATTGCGACGCGGTTTTTCAGGTTTGGTGTCGTGAAGCAAACACAAATGTGTGACTTCACATGCATCATCGCAGTCACACATTTGAGTTTGCTGATTGACGGTATCTTGCAGGTCTCCGACTGAATCCGTGATATATTGTGAACGCTAAGCTCGTGTTAGTCCATTCATAGTTACTCTTTGACTTTGCATCACTGTCAAGATTTTAGTGTTAAAATAGGTTACTGTTGAGGTTTTGTTACTAATCCATCAACATTATAGTGATCTTTAAAATCTTCAGCATAAGTTCGGCATAAAATTAGCTGTGACAGGACCGTACCTATTCGTGCGGCGGTCGCTTCGGTCATGATGCGGCCAAAGGTGTCTCCTGTTGGCGTGACCACCACATTGGTTTAGACCGTATAGCTCCACATGAGACCGGGAATATAATCTCTTTTGCGCCTAAAAACTTTTCGCCTGTAACACGGGACAGTCTAGGATTAACAAAAGACTTTTCAGGTTTTATTTGATAAAAACTTCTTTGAATTTAGAGTCCCTATAAATTGAATGACCTACTTAAATTAATTTATTCCATGAGTTCGTATATGTGAATTAAAAAAAAACCCTTTGTACAGATTGACAGTGGGATTTAGTGACGTTCTTAGACATAATATAGTGACGTTTAATTTTGTAATTTCGGAAAATAAAAATATAAATTTTTTGATGCAAACAAACAATATAAAACTACAATGGACGACTGTGATATTCCAAACCTAGACGTAGAATTTAAAAGGTACTTGCAACTATTAAGACCTTACTTAGGACAGTTGGTTGACAACAATGTGATTAAAATCTGCAACGCTTGGATTCAGAGGCTGTCGGACTGCAAAGATAATGAAAAAGCTTTGAGGAATAAATACATATTTGTGCTTTGTTACCAACTTGCTCGAGGTGTTCTAGATTTGCCATTCTTGAATCGCCCTCCTGATGTCTTGCAACCTCTGTCTGATGATGTTAGTACAGAGTCCTCAACCGAAGTGGAATATCTCGTCGTCGACTCAGAGGAACCCCGCATGAAAGTAATTTTTGATAACAAGAAATTAACCTCTTCCGAAACAGACTACTTAGGATTATCATCACAAGGGCTTGATAAAATTACAGAAAGTATGACTAGCAGCGATTTCACTGCAAGGCCAATGATGAAAGAACAAAACCTGCCGTCTTGCAACCAATCTGTGTTTGGCAATACATGTCCGGAACTGATGCAAAATTTTACAGAAAACGGGGCACAACTTGAATGTAGAGCAAATATTCTTGTCACGAAACTAAGAGAAATTAAAACTCAAAATATGCTGCTTCAGAAAGAGCTTGAGGCTTTAAGAGAAGACTCGCAAACTCAGAAAAAGGAAGAGTTAATTTATGAGTGTATCACAAAAGTTGACAATGCCACAAGTGCCTACATACGAAGTAATGAAAGCAGTGCCACGTTGAAGTCTATAAAATGCCAACTCCAAGAAGTACAAGATTCCAGAAATACTATGATTCAGACTATAAATTCGCTCCAAGATCAATTAGACAATGCTAATGACTTAAAGAAAAATGAAATTGAAGAAATTCATGCAAAACATAAGATGGAATTAATTAAGGTCCGAACCGTAGCTAGAGAAGAGACTAAAGGATTTTTTGATAAGAAAATAGAAGATTTACGAGCAAGTTATGAAGATAATATCAACAAATTACAAGAAACTGCTGCAATAAAAGAAAAAGATTTGATTAAAATAAAAGATGGAGTAATTGAGGAGAAAGATAAGATTTTGGAGATTAAAGAAGCAGAAATAGCATGTTTAAAGATTCAAATCGAAGACCAAAAGAACAATCTTCATTCAATGGTTAACAAATTTATGGAAAGATCCAGCGCGGATTTGTCGGCCGATAATTTGAGGTTTAAGACTCAACAATTAGAAAAACGTCTTAATAAGGTGGAAAAGTCAAAAATTAAGTGCGCTAAGATCTATGAAGCTAAGCTGGCACAGTTACAACGAGAGCAACACTTAACAGAATGTTCGTTACAGCTGCAGTTAGTGAGACAAAGGGCTCAAGTTGTTAGTGAAATGACAGTTGAAAGCCAAGCCGAACTGAACGCTTCCCTGGAGAAACTTGAGAACAAATACAAAGACATAGTAGCCAACGTACAGGCAACTGCCATACAAAGAAGGATGCAGGATCAACTCGCGCTGGAGTCCATATTCCAAGTAGCCTGTGGTATGCAAGAATCAAATCAACCATTCCCAAAAGTTGCACGTAATCAGAACCAGAGTTACGAGAGCGAAATTTCAGCTATAATGCGTGGTAATAAAGTTGATAATGCGGTGGCTAATAAGTCTTTTGGCAACGACAGTGTACAGCGTGGGTTTTGCCTCAATGGTGAAAGAATGGGAGAGTTGTTTGAAAGAGTGTACATTCCTCAGAGGGATAATGGAGAGGCAAAGTGAAACTATTACAACTGTGCCTCGTATTGCAACTAAATGTTTGTGGTCTGTATATTAAATTTACAAAATGACGTACTGTTGTTATAATTTATTTTAAACGATAGTGGTGGCGTGGTTATTTCAGTTTCTCTACTTCTGATTTACGAACGTTTAATTACTTCCTTACACGCCTGAAGCACTAAGAACTCGAGCAAAATGGTTGAGTTGAATGATGGCTGATACATATATACATGATACATGCGTCATGTTTGTGAACGGGCGCTGTCACTTATGACTGGTCATTTCTTAGCTGCTACGGTTTATTTTAATTACTTTATTTTTTAATTACTGATTTAATCTTTTACTCTGGACGCTCTTAACTTGCCCGTATTTCTACATCGTTCTCACATATTTGTAATTCTTAACATGAATGATGTAACCAAGATTTTGTAACATATTTTAATTTAAAAGAGTGTCCATGGAGGTTCTTGCCCATTCTTCTCCATAGAGATCTACGCTACGGAATGGGCAACTACAGTACTTTCGCAAGTAATTATGCCTTGTGACTGGGACTGCAGCTTCGCGTTTTTTTTGTTTTTTCTTTTTTACTTTCAAAAGAGCCTGTAATGGTCTAATTGAAATAAATGCTTTGAGTTGAGTTTTGAGTTTGAGCAAAGCTCTATACTTACACACTTACTGTACAAACCGCCAGTCTTTGGAATTACCTGTGGCTTCTCTGTTCCTCGATCACTATAATATGGATCTCTTCCTCCGGGAATCCTAGAATCGGTTTCTTCTAGGCAAGCGTTCTCCACCCTAGGCGATTAAACGCAGGCATAATTAGTATAGAAGAAACAGCACACAAGTCAGGATCTCTGAAGTCTTCGAATTTATGAACTGTTATTAAAAAAAAAAATGGCAAAGGCAAAATAAGTGTATCGTTAGGTATAATTTTGTAACTTATTTATTTAATTGTAATCTATACCCAGATTCACAAAAACGCTTGAATGGGCAATAAAAACACTTTCTGCCAATTCGGGTACTAATAATAATTTTGTGCACATTTTGACATAGTATAACTAACGGACGCTTACCTCCTGAATTATTCGCAACCACCTCATTAGCAATCATAGGCATATCACTATGCATGTATGTACTACCATACAAACCTCTAGGGGTAACAGGGGTACAGTCAATTACCCCTATAATTCCTCATTCAGGTCGCGGTTACCGAGGGTTGTGGTCACTTTCAGGCTACATGTGGATAGCTATTAGCTTCGTTATTATTTAGTTATTCATGATACTAGGTATGTTTATATGTATGTTGGATCTGGTTTGCCGATTAGGCGGTTTCGTTTGTAACTGTATGTATCTGGTTCTGTGGAGGTCCAGTCATTTCAATACTAATATATTAAGGTAAAAGCGCCAGGGTCAAGAAATCTAAATTTTCTTAAGTTTTTTTTGCAATATGATTTTACAGAGTTACAATCGTTAACCGTAAGACCTTACCAAATATGGCTTTACAGGGTTCTAATGATTCTAATCGTCATTCTTAAGTTAATTTAATCCAATTTAATGACTATTTTAAATTAATGGGATCCGATACCATTCCAATTGGATTCCGATCGATTTTTCCGGTTATTTTAATTTGTTTCAAAGTAATTTTTCAAATATTACAGTATGAACTACTGGTCCTTGAAGGACTTATGAAGGGAAACCTTCCTTTGTCGCTAAAGCACAAAATCATGGACATGCATTCTTCCCATTTTGACCGACGAATCCCAGACTTGGTCTTTGACAAATATTCAAAAGTCCAAACTCAAGGTCTCCTATCGAGACGAGTTAAACAAGACCAACGACCAGTGGTCCACATTGGCCCTGGATCGAGACAATTCTCCGTAACATAAAGGTTACAAATGCACAAGTCTTCTCTTACGCGGATGACACTGCTGTAGTCTTCACTGGTGATACTTGGCAGAATGTCAAAGTTAGTACTGAGACAGGCTTGGCTAAAATCGCCAAGTGGTTAACAATTAATTTGCTTACATTAAACATCACAAAAACAAATTACATCTGCTTTAGTGTCTGCCAACGAACACAACCGGAGGATGATTTTAATGTAAAAATCCATACTTGCAATAGACATAATCGCAATAGTTGTGGCTGCTCAACAATAAACAAAGTTCCTCTTTTAAAGTACTTACTTAGGTGTTATCGTGGACCAAAGACTAACATGGTACCCACACATTGAGCAGGTTGCCAATAGAATCAGGAAACTAAGCTGGATGTTCAGGACTCTTAGATACGTCGTTCCTAAGACTGCTAGTAATCATTCAAGCCGTCAAAAAGATTTCCTTAAGATAATTTATTTTATTTTATTAACTTGCTCTCAGTTAGGAAACTTTATATTACGTAAGTTATATTAAAAAAAACATAAGTCTCTCGTATTTACTGTGATTGAAATTGTAATTTTTATTATTGTTAATTTTATTGATTTTTAATTATTTAACTTTTAATGATAGTAGTTTTAATTTTAATTATTGTGTAAATTTTTATATACTATTTTGATTCTAAATTTATAATAATGGTATTGTGTTGTGTGTATTTATTGTCTCTGATTTTTGAATTACTAACAATATTATTAAGTGTACCTACTAACAAAATTATGGATCATTGTGTCTGAAATAAATGAATTATTATTATTATTACCTATGATGCTGGCATATTGTCAAAAAGAAGGAAAAACGATATTAAATATCCCTAGGACAGGGACTTTGCTTGCCAGTATGCAATTTAGCACACGATCTGCTGCTCTATATAATAAATCAATAAATACATCTACATTTATCCCAGAAACTACCATGACAGTAAAAAAAATGATAATGGAATGGATACAAACCCTTACCTAAAATGATATCGAAATACTTCTGAAACCTTGACACATACACACCCTCACCCTCATGTACACTCAGTCACACCTACAGGCTACACTCTCACTCACATTTCCTTACACACATATAATTACATCCAGTCATCTATACACACATTTGATTTAATTTTAAGTTAATGTTTATTAAGTAGTTTAAAAAAAAATACGTTTTTGCTTCTGTATAATACGTCTTGCAATGAAAGAGCGGACTCTCCTAATACAGGCACTGTCTGCCTAAAAGGAGGATCCAATCAAAAAACTTGTCTATGCCTAAACTTGTTTTACCAATAAACTATTTTTATTTATTTATTATTATTATTAATTGGAAGTCATGGGGAGAGGACAGTCAGGCTAACAGTATCAGTATCAGTTTCAACACTATCGGCTAGATAGTGTTGAAATACTAATCATTTATAATGTCCTAAATCAATAAGTCCTTTTTTTTCCGGATGGGAAATCATCAAATGACTTCTCTCGCTCTGGGCGGAGCGGGAGGGAGTGCCAGACTTGTACTGACTAAAACCCTCCCATGTTCCTTCTTCGCCCTTTGTGTTCCAGGGCCGCGGTATCTCTTTCGAACAACACGCAGCCCTGGCAGGCATCGGCCCCTTCCGGTTTGCTGACATCTCCTTGAGGCGCACGTGGAACACGTACGCGCCGTCGACACGGCCTGTCGTCATAAGACGGACGGACGGTGAGCTAGCCCATTACTCACCGTCCACAGGCTCGCGCCTACGGTGGCCGGGGGCCACTGGTTGCCCCCCGACGCCTGGGGAGACTCCCGTGGCGGCTGGGACGTGAGGTTCTCTCCCTCTCACGTTCCGCCACCTCTTTCGCTAGCATGACTGCTTCGCAGAAGGAGGCGACGGCATCCCATTCCCTCTCGCTCCGGACCATGGATTGAACCAGGGCCGGAAAATCAATAAGTCCTTAAAAATACTCCTGAACCATCTTGTTCGAAGAAAGGAAAAGCAGCAAGAAATGTTCTGGGTCGAGTCAATAATCAGACACTAAGAAGAAGAATCATTATCATAAAAGAAGATAAGAGATTATAACAGAGATAAGAAGAAGAATGTAATTAATACTAATTTACCACCAATAAAGTGACATCAAATCTCTGCAGTAACTGTTATTTTTTAATTCTAAAATAATATAATCAGTTTAATACCTGTTATTTACGGAACCGTTCTGGGTTTCCAGCACGTTAGCCAGTTAATCCATTAAGTCAACAGAGCCTTGTTGGCAGCTCTTTAATAATCTTATGCAGAACGGCCCCCATTAATGTATAATCGGTAGGGTTGTCTAACTTAATGGTCGGCGTTGTAATAGTCATGAGTATAGTTTTGAAAGTTATGCTTTGTTTTCACTTAAATCAGGCGCCTGAATTAAAGAACAAATAAAAATATGCAATTACGCCCAATGTTAATGAAAATTGGTGTTTTTTTGTCTCTATACTATACAGGTAGCTTTTTATTAGTATGTCAGTAATTATAGTTAGTATACTCTCGCCACACTCTTCTTGGGTATACTGGAAAATGAAAAAAAAAAATAGTGTCCACGAATTGCAAACTTAAAATGAAATTCCTGCGTAGTCTGAGAGGTTAGCCCCCAGAACTTCATAATTGGCAGAAATGCTCCAGTGTTCAGTATGATCCATATTCTTTCGTGATCCGCTTCCCTGGTCTGCACAAGCCTCATCCAGGTCTTCCCCTCTATATTCTGTAGTTCATGCCACTCATCTGGCTGATTGCCTGAGAACGCCCTTTCCACCGTCCGTTGACAACCATTCCTTTAGGGCTATGCTCTATCTGCCATCACCTCGTCTATAAGCAACCTTTTTTTTTTTTTTTTTTTTTTTCTCTGGATGGGAAATCATCAAATGACTTCTCCCGCTCTGGGCGGAGCGGGAGGGAGTGTCAGACTTGTACTGACTAAAACCCACCCGTGTTCCTTCTTCGCCCTTTTTGTTCCAGGGCCGCGGTATCTCTTTCGAACAACCCGCAGCCCTGGCAGGCATCGGCCCTCTCGGGCCCCATCCGGTTTGCTGACATCTCCTTGAGGCGCGCGTGGAACACGTACGCGCCGTCGACACGGCCTGTCGTCATAAGACGGACGGACGGTGAGCTAGCCCATTACTCACCGTCCACAGGCTCGCGCCTACGGTGGCCGGGGGCCACTGGTTGCCCCCCGACGCCCGGGGCGTCTCCCGCGGCGGCTGGGACGTGAGGTTCTCTCCCTCTCACGTTCCGCCACCTCCTTCGCTAGCATGACTGCTTCGCAGAAGGAGGCGACGGCTTCCCATTCCCTCTCGCTCCGGACCATGGATTGAACCAGGGCCGGTCGCGAGAGGTCACCGCCGCCAATCGCCGCTACGAGGACACGGCGGTGCTCAGCCCAAGCGGGGCAGAGCTCCACGGTGTGCACCACCGTGTCCTCCGGCCGATCCTCACAATGGTAACACCCGGGCGTTTCCTCCCGCCCAATTCGGTGCAGGAACCTCCCGAAACAACCGTGTCCGGTGAGGACCTGCGTCAGGCGGAAGGTGAGGGCGCCGTGCCGCCTCTCTAGCCACTCCTCAAAGAGGGGACTTATCGCCACTATTGTGGCGTGCCCTGCACGTGGTTGCGATAGTCGCTGTCTCCATGCCACCATGAGATCGCTCCGGAGGTCTGTCCGCTGAGTGACAATTTGCCGCGGCAGCGGAGTTTCCCCCCGGCGTAGTGCCTCCGCGCGCCATTCATGCAGGCGCGCGAGGACCATCGCCTCCAGATCCCATGGTGGCAATCCGGCCAAGAGGCTCGCCGCCTCGCCGGAGATCGTGCGGTACCCCCGGATCAGCCTTACGGCTACCACCCTCTGGGGCGCGTTCAGGTAATGGGCGGCTCGCCGCCTCAAAGAACGCGCCCACACCGGGGCCCCATAAAGGGCCATGGACCGCACGACCCCCGCGTAGAGCCTCCGGCAGGAGGCGTTTGGACCCCCCAGGTTGGGCAAGAGCCGCTTGAATGCGGCCCCTGCCCGTTCCAGTTTTGGGGCCAAACGTCGGAAGTGCTCAACGAAGTTCCACCGGCTGTCGAGGACAAGTCCTAGGTACTTTAGCGTCGACTCGACGCCGATGGAAACCCCTCCTACCGTCAGTGTGGATCCCGACGGTGGCGCATTCCGAGGCCCATGAAAGCACATGGCCTCGGACTTGTGCAATGCCACCTCGAGACCCAGCTGCCGGATTCTCTCCACGACTATCGCAACCCCGCGTGTCATAAGTTCGGCCGCCGCCTCGTGCGACCTCCCCTGTGCCAGCACCAGCGTGTCGTCAGCGTAGCAAACTACGCTGACACCGCTAGGGAGGTCGGCGCGCAGCACCCAGTCGTAGCCGATGTTCCACAAGGGCGGCCCCAGAACCGATCCCTGTGGAACACCGCATGACATCTCTCGCCGGTTCCACTCTCCGTTGCGACCAGGGTAGATGACGGCCCTGTCCGTCAGGTAGTCCCCGACCACACGACGAAGGTAGGTCGGCACCCGGTGATACCGGAGTGCCTCCCTAATGCAGGTCCAGGGCATGGTGTTGAAGGCGTTGGCGATGTCAAGAGACACCGCCACGACGACCCCACCCCGGGACACCGCATCCCCCGTCGTGAGAGCCCTCACGTGCATGATGGCGTCCACCGTCGAGCGCCCCCTGCGGAAACCAAACTGGTGATCCGCAAGATCCGGCCCCATCCCCACAAGGTGCCCGGCGAGGCGGTTCGCAATGACTCTTTCAAAGAGCTTGCCCACCTCGTCGAGCAACACAATGGGCCGGTATGCGGACGGAGAGTCCGCAGGGCGCCCCGGCTTCCGGATGAGGACCAGCTTCCCCGTCTTCCAACGAAGCGGGAACTGGCCTCTCTCCAAGCATGCGCTTAAGAGCCCTTCCAGTCGGGGCCCGAGAGCCTCCGAGGCCAGGACCCAGGCTTTGCCAGGCAAGCCATCGGGTCCCGGGCGGTATTTTTGGCTTTAAGCCTGCCTACCGCCACTCTCAGGTCTACCCCGGTCACTTCCGGAATGTCGTCATCGTCCTCGATGTGGTTCTATAAGCAACCTTACTCCAACGTTTTGAACCTCATCTTGCTGACTCATGTTTTTTTCTGTGCTTCAATGAAGAAGCCTCAATCCAACAATGATGCAGTACGATTGTCAGATTGTTGTTTCAAAAACATCAGATTTTTGTAAGTAACATGATTGCCTTCAGTTCTGAAACGATGTTAAAATAAGTAAATACTTTACTAGAAGCACTGGTATATTGGACTAGAAACAAGATTGAAGCCGGTTGTTTGAAAACAGCACACTGTATTGAAAGGAAAGTAAACATTTAATTCTGCTCGTCGATTTTATTCGAGCCAACCCTACGCTAAAGCCAATGGCTGCAACACTAGAAAGCGTACCTCGCATTGTTCTCTAATGTTTGCTAAAAGCCCTGCTCTGTTTGCTTCTATCTTCCTTTATTAAATATAGGTAAACTAAAATTGTAAATAGGCAGACAGATGTAAAATAAATAGTTTAGTGGATGACTTTTATTTTACTAAACTTTTCTATTAGAACCAGTTTAACAGATATCTGACTTCGAAAATGTGCTGGATGATAGTACCGGTTTGGGCGAAGAACGTCAGAAACGCAAAATGACAGATTAGCGAATTGTCAGAAACGCATAATGCCAGGTATTGCAAAATAACAAGATCTGATAATGACAGATTCGCGTTGTGACAGATTCGCGTTACCTACTTCTTACAAGGCATAATAAAATGTTTTAAGTGCAGACGAAGACCAAGACGTAAAGTAGCGCCTACTGCTAAAATGGTTTCGGGAAATTCTAAAGTTGACTACTAAAAACTTTGCTAATAAGATTTTTACAGGCGAGTACAAATCCGTTTTTATTTATTCATTGAATAATATTGGTTTCATTCTTAGATTACAATTACATTATTATAATATTTATTCAAAATCAAGCTTTGATTTTTAAAAACTATGTAAGAGCCGAAAGAAAAACTCAAACGTTTTCTACCCTATTCACTGTTGTATTGCACGCTTCATGCGTTGAATTTAACAATCGTTGCCGTGTTATTTAAATGCGCATTTGAAATGTAATATTCTAACAATAAAAAAACACTTATTTACACGAGTTTTTTGGGATCTGGAAAATGCGCGATATGGTTGCTGTTACGGCGTACTAATCAGTGCCATAAGTATGTGAGAAATTTATTACACATAAATGACATCGATTTCGGAATGTTAAAGTGAAATAGTTTGCAGAATAGGTACATAAACGATTTTGTATTTTGTCGTAGTCACATTAACGTTTCAAGTAGACCAACGTAAAACATTACGGTAAAGTGTGGAAAATACGCAACCGATATGGCAAAATCACCTTCACAGTAAATAGCGTTGCTCACTAAGTAGGTGCAAGATAGATACGCGTCAGCCATTAAATCACCAACAATAGTAATATTATAAAATGCTTGGAAAATAAAACATGGCCATTATGAGAAAGAAGTCTATAATATTCCGGATTCCTTCACCCATTTGTTTATTGTTGATTCTACATCTTACACAATATGGAATTGTATGTCTATGTCGACAATGACATAGCTAACTGAGTTTATTTAAGAGAGTTATTATTAAAACTTGTATTATAATAACACATAACGTCAGTTTGTAATCTCCGAAGTGAAGAGGTGTACTTATGGTTTACCAATAGTTTGCCCGTTATGTTTAACTCCAATAGAATATAGGACGAGTGTATTGTTATCATCACCATCATCATCAGCCTATATTGTTCCCACTGCTGGGACACAGGCCTCCTCTCTGTGAGAGGGAGTGGGCTGTAATCCACCACGCGGGCCCAGTGCGGGTTGGTAGATGTCACATGTCTTCGAATTTTTAGTTCTAGGACATGCCGGTTTCCTGACGATGTTTTCCTTCACCGTTTTTGAGATGTTGATGTGATGAAATAAATTACACAAAGTAATGGACTGCTCGTAAGTCGGGGCTGCCACCACAGGGCCACCGCTGCTCCCTATTGTTATCAACCAGGCATAAAATGTTACTTATTCCATCATCATCTTCCTCTCCTCATCCCATTCTACTTTGGGGTCGGCGCAACTCCTTTTTTTTCCTTTCTCCCCTGTCAGACGTCGCACTCCTTTCTCTTTATATCATTCCTCGCGCAATCCATCCGTTTTTTCTTTTGCCTTCCTCGCCATCTCCTTTCATCAACTTTAATATTAATCACTCTTTTAGTTACATGCGTTTCATCCCTCCTCATTACAATCATGTCCATACCAAGACCATCGACTAGTTTTCAATTTTTCTGTAACAAACGCCACTTTCCAACTTCCTTTTATATAGCTCATTCTTTACCTTATATGGATTAAGTAGTGTGATCTTGTCACTCATCCATCTTAACATTCTTATCTCCGCTACATGCAATCGTTTTTCATCCATCTTCTTCATAGCTCATTATTCTGATCCATTGGGTTTTCTAGAAATTATCGTTCATCGTAAATTATTTTATAGAATGTTCCACCAACAAATAACTCAGTTGAGTAATTAACACCATTACTTTGTGGATGTGTAGGTAAATAAATAGTCATAAAGCAATTAACGTTTGCTCAAGCGGCCACTTTGATGTTTTGTTTTATAAGTATTCATTAACTATTATAGTTTCTTTAGTTGTAATTACCTAGCTAAGCTTAGGAAATTATTACTTTCTATTATTCTTTTTATGAAATAATTATGAAAATACATATGTCTTTGTTTATATCCAGTTAGAAAATAACTGCTGGTTTTAATTAAGGTTTATCCAAAGTACTTCAGAAAAGTCATAAACATAGACCTTCACAGCCAGCGTGTATAAAAACAGTTGTATGAACGTGGACGAAGCAAAATAACTGTAAGGATGGTAGCAGTTGGCTTTCTGTAGTTTCTTTCAAGCATTTGGGAAAAAGGTGCGCTTTTATATTTGTTTTCCAAAGAAAAACATTACGATCCAAAATAACGTCTAAGTTAGAAGCTTTTCCAAAAAAAGATGGATGGATTATGTGTGGAAATGATATGAAAAAGGAAGGGGTAAATTTAATGACAGGGTAGACCTAAAGAAGAAAACGGCACGGTTGGCGCAGTGGTTGAGCGATCGAGTGCTGCGCTGCGTATCGCGGGTTCGATCCTCGCACGGAACAAAAATTTGTATGGCCTACAGATAGTTGTTCCGGGTCTGTCTGTTTGTGAATGTCAGTTTAAATGTTTGTTAACGCACCCATAATACAAGAGTAATTCCTAGTGCGGGGCAAAAAAAAAACGTGTTGCGCCGACCCCAATTAGAATGGAACAATGGTAGAAAGATGAATGAATAATGATGAAAGATGATGATGAAGAAGCTTTTCAGCATTTAGCATATTGATACTCATTTAGTCATTCAAGTAATACGTACTAGCGATCGATCCTGCATCACACGGTGCAACCTACTGATCGGGCGAGCTGGCAAAACATCGAGACGATGATATTGTTAAACCTACATGGCTAATTGGCTTTCTAACATCATTGAAATGTCTGCCATCATCTGCCTTGCCTTTTCCCAGCTACGTTGTGGTCGGCTTCCCGTCTAACCGGAGCTGAACATCAGTATTTTCACATAGAGCAGCTACCTATCTGACCTCCACAACTTAGTAACTGGGTAATACGTTACCGCTTGGTAACTCGGTACCAAGTGGTACTGGTTGTCTGACTTTTGGGGCTTTTGACTTCTCGTAACGAACGTCAAAGATCTACAAATGACAGCCGGAACTAAGGGCTTAACGTGCTTTTTACGGCACGGGGGAAACTCAGTATGCAATGGTGGTCACCCATCCTCGGATCGACCTAGGCAAGCACTGCTTAACGTTGCAGATCGACCCGTGCTCCTGCCATTATTTAGCCACGAGCTCCACATGCTGTACATAATGAATGTAGTAGGCATAGACATAATCCTACCGGAATACATTCTCTTGTTGATAAAAATCCAAATTCACTTCTGTTTTTAGGTTTGGAAGAATAAACGGTTGATGGCAATAGGATCGCCCCTCAAGGGACTTAAACACAACTAGCGAAAAATCCCCTTCGGGGATTAAGGATAACGTTATGTTAATACACAATTACTTCCGAATTCAATTGAAATGGACGGCGGTGCATCGAAGCACCACTGATTGTCCTGCCGACCGTGTAGGTAAACAGTATCGTTATCATTCGTCCTTGCCAACTTCAAACCCAGCGATTTCATAGTACATGGAAAATACATTGTTTTTTTTTAAGTGCTATTTGCCGTTACATGCAATAATTATGTGATGCATGTCAAAATCTATGTAATAGATCATAGATAATCATGATCAGAAATAAGTTTGTGCGCATTGCTGTAAAGGCTATTTACCTAAGATAGTATTTGCTATAGATCATCTGTCACCGTAATAATATGCTTTATGTTCTTGATAACTTCTTGTATTCAGGTTCTGTCTAAATAATCTAATATTTTGATTTAAAAGAGTGTCCATGAAGTTTCTTGCCCATTCTTCTCCATAGAGATCTACGCTACGGAATGGGCAACTACAGTACTTTTACAAGTTATTATGCCCTGTGACTGGGACTGTAGCGTCGCGTTTGTTTTTTGACTTTCAAAAGTTAGCGTCGCGTTGCTTTTTGGTTTTTTTACTTTCAAAAGTTAGCGTCGTGTTTTTTCAAAAGTGCCTGTAATGGTTTAGTTGAAATAAATGCTTTGAGTTTGAGTTTGGATCTCGGGTATACTTTCCAAAGAACTCGTAGACACGGGGAAGCATCCAGCTATAGATTTCCAATATCACATAGCCTCGCTTTATATTGAGTCCCCGTACATTGAGACATCCGCATAAAGAGTCTTTGTATAGCCTGATTGATCGTCCGTGGCAGCTGGTCGTAGCCAGTTGTTGGGTCTCAGTTAGACGCTAGCTTTTTAAACAAGAAAGTAATTGTTACTAGCAAGTTATTTTGAATTTGATAGAATCATACAACAGTGCACATCAAAATTAAATCGAAATTTTAAGTCTAAACAATTTTTTTTTTGACCTATAATGCAGAATTTTGGAATTTTTCAAAATTAAAATTAAAAAGTGGTTATAAAAAAACCGGTGTGGCTAGGAATGAGTTATAGGGCGTGATGAGATAGCAAATGACCTCTCCTTTCAGCCTATTTGATTTAGCAAACGATGCACCAAACACCCTGTATATCATCACGCTACGACCAATAGGAGCGGAGCAGCAATGAAAAATGTTGCGAAAACGGGGAAAATGTAACGCAGTTGCGCGGGACAGCTAGTATAAAATAAATATTGCGTTGGTCTAGTGGTCTCAAGTGTGACTGCTGAGCATGAGGTCCTAGATTTGATTCCCAGGTAGGGCAAAGTATTATTGGGTTTTTCCATCAGGAATTTCTCAGTATTAGGCCACAGAGTCTGGATTTGTGCCTTGTTAATGGCAATAGGCTCGCCCCCATTACAAGGGACTTAAACATAGCTGCCGAAATATGCGTGTACTATAAGGTACACTTCTGCTTAACCCTTCGGGGATGACAGGCGAGATGTTATGTAACATAAAAATATATTATTAGTATGGAAACAATCTTAGGATAAACTCAGCCAACGAATATTATCTATCAACGCATGTCAGTCACGAAGTATTATTTCTCAGAATGGTTGATTAGGTATAACATATTAATTATATTAATTACTGGAGTATCTAGATACATCGGTCACGTACCAATTACGGCGTAAGCAGAATTACAGGCTAAGTTTAGATTCCGTCACGTTTCATAATTTCGATGATGAGCAAAATAATGTAAAGCAAATTTATTGTGTGTTATAAGAATATGACATTTCTGTGAAAAAAAACATCGTCAAAAAAATATTAAAGTATACTGTAACATAATAATGTTATAAAATCAAATTATTTTAAAAGAGTAATCATTGAGTTTAATGCCAGTTCTTCTCCATAGGAAATAACCAACCCGAACCGTGCACCTTTTTATCGTCGTTTTATACGTACCCACATAGGCCTGACTATGTGAAAAAAAGTATTTCAATTTTCAATAGGATTTCTCAATACCAAAAAAAAAAAACGAAAACATGTGACATCTACCAACCCTCTCTGTGTCTGCGTGGTTCTTTGGGGGTTGACGCTCAGTCAGGCCCGACATGCGGGGTCACGGCAAGTCACAAAAGAGATGACAGGACGAACAGGTTAGATTGAGTCGAAGATAGAAGGCTGACGCACGGGTTCTCGAATTATGGAAGAATAGGGAGGTCTTTCAAAGTCAAAGATCTTTATTGTGAGACAGTGGTTACAGTGTTGTTATTGTGTTTTAGATGTGCGGTTGCACTGCTCCGCCATGTTAGACATACAATTTTTTGAACAATTTGTTTAATTTATATATATTCAAAACATACATTTTATTTTGGTAAAACATAATACTTTGCATCAAAACATAAAAACAGTTTGGCACTCAACTCAACTCATCACGAATTTGTCGGACAAAAATTCATGTATTGTATAATATGGTCTATTTACATTCCGAAGAAACTTTTAGATAGTAGGGCTGTTTTTGAGGGCATGTTATTTACTATTTTGTCGGCATGTCGACGGGAGTGCAGGTTACCAAACTTTCCCCTATTGGTTTTTACGAATACAGCGACTTCATAGATATAGAGGGCAGGAAGGGTTAAAATCTTAAGCTTTTTAAAATGTGGCATACAGCTATCTGGGGCACGCATGCCACAAATAGCTCTAAGACATTTCTTTTGCGCCCTAAAAGCGAGTTCCCTGTCTGTAGCATTCCCCCAATAAATTAGTCCATATCTAAGCGTAGACGTTACATAGACATGATAGGCGGTTAGTACTGCTGCTTGATTTACAATCTTAGACAGTCTGTATAAAGCGTAGGAAAATTTATTTAGTTTTTTACACACCGTATCTTTGCCAGTTATGTTTGAGACCTTCGTAAATGGGGGAGCGAGATTATTGCTATCGGCCACACACATCCAGACTCCGGCCTGCTACAGTAAAAGTTCTGATGGAATCCATTAACACTGTGGTCGGCGGGGTAATCGAACACAGCGTTTTTGACCAATACACCAACAAAACAATCTTAATAACAACTAACTTAAAACAATATTGTGATACCTACTTTAGATGTAGGTTGAGATTGAGAACACCAAATTATTCAAAACTCAGTGAGTGGTCATACCCGATTTGTAATTTGTTCCTTTGTAAATACGCCTTATTTGTTTGAAGTTATGTAATACCTGTGTTCATCTTCATCATCATCATCAGCCTATAATGATCCCACTGCTGGGACATGACTGCTGGGCTGTAATCCACCACGCGGGCCCAGTGTGGGTTGGTAGATGTCACAAATCTTCGAATTTATAGTTCTAGGACATGCCGGTTTCCTCACGATGTTTTCCTTCACCGTTTTTGAGGACACCTGACCTGACCTGTGGGATACCTGTGTTATGTTGAATTTATTAAACGTACTGATTATTTGGTTCGTGTTTATTGCAGTTTGCTTCATTAGTGTTATGTACAATTTAGTGGTGCTACGGAACTCCGGATCACGTTGGCGGAAGCAAGGAAAACCTGCTCAGATAGAGATTCAACAGATAATCCCGCTCTAGAGTGTAAATGTGGTAATGTCCACAAAAGATGACGTGCGACAAATATCGCGCCAAGGGTGTCCCTTTGTTTGTTCATTACAGGAACTAATGGAGGCTACCGAAGGCGTCAAATCCTTAGCCAAGTTCTGGACTACTTCGATTTAGATTGCCATCGACTAGCTGAGAGGCTTCTGCTATCAGACCTTTGCAAACAACTTGATTCTCAATTTAAAGTTCAGCGCTCAGTTATAAGCAATGCACAGGATCAGCACCGGGTGGTTGGCCCGCCATCAAAAGGTCAAGACTTAGACGCAAGCGTTCTTCCAGCTTTACCTTAGCAATGCTGAACCGATCTTGCCCACGTTGCGACAAGCCGAGGTGATATTGATCCTCGGACATCGACATGACACATACATGGACATCAAATCGATGTCTAGAATAGTTTAGCGCTTACTGACGCAGTTTGGTTTTCCCAGTCTGAAGTAATAAACGTTGTACCTACTGAATAAGTATATTATGGCATGTCGCATTTAACGAGCTAATCGCCATATTGGCATAAAGTATTAGGAATGTTCTGTGACAACAATTTACCATACAATTTATACAAACCATTAAGTTCATGATGTAAGTACAGTTATAAATAAAAATGTCAAGTTTAAGATTATTTTTGTCATGTTTTGTTTGACAAATGTTTTGTAAACAGAACCGCGTCAGACTACGACAGTGATGGAGGTATGAAGTGGGCAGATTCTGCAAAAAATGAAAGAGGCAAGCCGCGAGTTCACGAAATTTGGAAGAAATTGAGATGGCCTTTGCTCGGGAGTAGGACAGTTTAGGCTACCAAAAAAACGAAATTATGTAAGGTAACATAATGAACGCAAATTCTCTCGTGTTGTGACTGAGACCATTAAAATGAACAACTTTTGTTCAATGAAGTTTGGCCATTCTGAACTTTTTTTAGTTTTACCATAAATGTTGATAAGCTGACCGCATCAATTCCTATAGAAAATCCATTTTCTTTTCGAATTTCAAGAACTCTTGGTACAAAACTTTTTACAAAAAAATATAACCGACTACCAAAAGAAAACAAAAATGTGCAAAATAATATTTTACTTTCGTCAGTCGGTGACTTGTCGGTTGTCTTGTTGTTGTTTCTTTCTTTTTTTTGCCACCGACTTCCGAAAGTAAAATATTATTTTGCACATTTTTGTTTTCTTTTGGAAGTCGGTTATATTTTTTTGTAAAAAGTTTTTATTATACCCTTTTCAGTTGTGGTATCTCACTTAAATTCTTGTCTAGTATCATTTTTACATTGTAACTAGACACCAGCACATCGTCCATACATACGACAAAGGACAAAATGCATAATAAAGGGGATGACTCAAAAAGTACCAAAGCAAAGATAATAAAATTCATATGGCTCCACCGGGCAAGCTTTCTCTACCAAATGAATGAAGATTCATGTAAATCGGTCCAGTAATCACGGAGAAATAGGTGTACGTGATAAATTTACAAATAAAATAAAATGAAAACTACAGGGCCAAACTATATAACATTTTTTATGGGACCAAATAGCAACTATTCCGCATCAAACTAAAGAAGTTAGTAAAGTCTCAGCGTAATTGGTGTACATTCAACAAAAACTAATCGAATTGATAACCTTCTCCTTTTAGAAGTCGGTTAAAATAAAAAAATAAAAAAAGATTTCTATTTTTTTTTTATTATGACTTGTACATACACCTGGAAATTGCATACCGTTACAATTCCAACAAGCCCAAACACAGCTAAGATACATTGTCTTATTATTGAGTTCTGGTGCCTGTCTCTAGGATTCATCATCAGATCTGATGATAGAATGATTCTTATAGAACGCAAATGCTTCACTTGTTGTAGAAAATACCAAAACCGCTGTAAGTTTTCCTATAAAATTTGAGGGTTGCCCTCGATTTCTCCAGGATCCAATCATCAGATCCTGACTTGGTGACTATGGGACCACTTCAGAAGTATCTCCTTTCGAACAAAAAAAGAATTTTGAAAATCCGTCCCCAATTGGCGGAGTAATCGCGTAACATACACACAAAAAAAAAAACATACAGTCGAATTGAGAACCTCCTCCTTTTTTGAAGTCGGTTAAAAAGTGGGTTAGTTGCATTGTTCGAGACACCAAAAGAGACGTCTTGCGCTTATTATGTTACACCTTGTATTGTAATGATTCATTATCTCCTGACGGAAACCAATTGATCATAACCACGACCAATCTTAAAGATGGTCTTTAATTCCCAACTGACTACGAAAACTTCCCAAATTATATTTCAATTTTATTATCATAATTAGTACTGTGACGCTCCCAACTGCATAGAGTTTCAGTCCTTTGAGTGCAAAGACTGCACCAAAACTTTATTAGAATGATCATGCCAAGTTTGTGAGAGCTGTTCTAGCTTTTGGTACTTTGGTGCGGTTCTAAGTTATATTAAAAGTTGAAGATTATAATAGTAAGATGTGACCTCACCACGTTTACTTACGAGCTATAACCTCAATCGTAAACTACTAAACTATATATTGGTCTATGTTCTAAACTGCATAATGCTTCTTTTACAATTTTCAGCCAGGCGTCATTTTCCCACAGATAAAAGTAATTGTCCCTGTGTAAGTACCTATATTATAACATAAGTACTAAAGGTTTTTATTTGGGGAAGAAAAAAATCCTTTTTTAAGGCACATTGAAAAGTAATGAACCTTAAGTTGTAATTGTAAGGCTAATATTTTTTTTTTTCTCGTAAGATGGTTTCCCTTGTGAGATTTACCCGCCCCGGCTTGACACGGGTGCAATTTTCAAATGAAATATAACATTTCATACGAACCTTGTCCTGAAAATATTTTACAAACAAAAATAAAATCAGCTAATTCGGTAGAGCCGTCCTCAACGATGCTTCGTAAATCGTCATACATGTTGTTTCAATTGATTTTCGAAAGGCAGAGCAATATACGCTCTGCCTTCATTATATAGACTGCGAGATTTAGAATAACGCATACATTATGATTGTAGCATTATTATGAATTGAGTGAATTTAATAATTATGTGCCTTATCCAGATAGGTAGGTATAAGAAAAAAAAGACGTGATTGAAATAAATGAATCGTGTGAATAAAATATTATTAAATTCCTTGATTACCTAGATGTTTATCGATAACATCGTGGTCTCAGCTTGTTCTTGGAAAGGACGCTAATGTTTTTAAACATAGGTGCGCGTCGTGCTTCGTTTATCGTTCCCAACTGCGCAGGCAGCGTCGTGAGCTGGCCTGTAGTACCTAACATACAAGGTGTTGTTTTGCATCCTCGTCAAAATTCAGGAGGTTGTCACCAAAGACGTAAACAATCAATTAAAATTACGGTACCAAGTTAATTATTAATAAACGCAGATTTTTCTGGGTGTTTATGTTTGTCAGTATTTCAGAATAACCCCCTTAAAGTGGTTTAGGGAATAAGAAATTTCCGAATAAACGTTTGAGATTGTTTGTATCTGCGGAAGCGCGGTTATAGGGCGAGAATCAGACGGGCCGCGTTTATATCACGTTGGTTCAAATTACAGATTTCCGTAAATAAAAAAATGACCTACCTACCCATTTTATTATTGATTCGGGACGAGATTCATTAGCATAGTTACCTCCTTGAATTTGACGAGGATGCAAAACAACACCTTGTTTAAAGCTGGGTTAGGCATGAGCCATTCTAAGACCTGTTTTCTATAGTTTCCCGTTCTTCAAACCACTTTGTTAGGTCTTCAAAAATGGGCAGCTTAACACCGAAAGTTGTTAACAATTACTACCTCGTTAGTTCGATTCCCAGGTCGAGCAAAGTGTTATTGGATTTTTCCATCAGGAATTTCTCAGTAGCAGCCACGGAGTCTGGATTCAATTGATGGTAATAGGCTTGCCCCCTATTACATGGGATTTAAAACATAACTGGCGATTTATGGGTGTACTATTAGGTACATTTCTGCCTAATCCTGCGGGGATTACATACAGGCCTGATGTTTTGTTATTTTATGTTACGTGTTAAACGCCTTACCTTGCCATGATAAAGTTTTGAAATTTACGCATTTACTTAGATGTCGCATAGAACTCGTGAAAACGGTCATTAAGTTAGGTAAGTACCGACTTAGGGTCAGCTCACACCGAGACGCGACGCGACGCGACGCTGCGCGCACACTTTTAAAGAGCGATTCAAAATATAACTTTATTTTCTACACGAAAAGATACACATTTCGTTGTGAGAATTCAGAATACGTTGCGCAACGTATTCTGAATTCTCACAAGTGCGCGCAGGGTCGCGTCGCGTCGCGTCTCGGTGTGAGCTGACTCTTAGTTTATGTTCGATCCTCAGAGAAGAGAGTTGTTTGATGAGTTGCAAAAAATAGACTTTTTTATCATTGAACCTTATTGAAGAATCATTACTTACATAGGTATAAATAATACCTCATTTATAATATTTATGGCCTACAGATACTTGTTCCTTGTGTGTGAGTTTAAATAAAAATACTTATGTTTTTGTCTGGTTGTGGAATATTTTGTAAGTGGCTTATAGATAAATTTTTCCTCCTCTTATTCGTGATTCACCTTCTTTGTTACATGTCGTTAGGTCCTTACAATGTGACTTCAAGTTCAAGGACAGCAACCAAACGAGATTATTAAAAAAATAAGGAAAATGTTACCAGGAAATGTGTTGGTTGTTCGTCATCCTTGAATCTATTATGCTGAACCTCTATCATTTAACATCTCAGCAAGTAATGGTTGCGGCATGGCACGGCCTCAACCTACGCATTCTTTTGGTTACCTATGTCCCTATCGTGGGATAGGGTCATGCTCCGCAAACATGATCAGGGGGCCTATAATGGCCACTTTAGTAGAATCATAATAGGATAATAATATGAAAAACGTTATAATTCGCAAACTGGTCACAAAGTGACAATTCATAATATTAACTTCGTCCGCAACCATTTTAAAAAACCGGCCAACTGCGAGTCGGACTCGCACACGAAGGGTTCTGTACCATTATTTATTGGAAGCCCATTTATTTTATTCTGTTTTTAGTATTTATTGTTAAAGCGGCAACAGAAATAGATAATCTGTAGAAAATTCAACTGGCTAATTATCACGGTTCATGAGATAGGTACAGCCTGATGACAGACGGACGGACGGACGGACAGCGAAGTCTCAGTAATAGGGTCCCGTTTGACGCTTTGGGTACGGAACCCTATAAAGTTAACGTGATTATCATCCCATTATGATTCAGCTAAAGCCGCCATTTTAAGACGCATGTAGAACAGTGGACAATACTAAGTTAACAGGCTAATTAGTATTTAATGTATTAACTTAACCTACTTCCATTCCTACTACATTACGCCGTTCAAAACACAGCCCAGTAACTAAATTGCTTATTTTCATTATAAGCCAGTCAATCATCACCGTCATCTTGCTGCTCCTATTCATCTTCCATTCTCCCCTGTTAGACGTCGCGGCATCATTTACTCCTTTCATATCATTCTTCATACAATCTATCCCTCTTTTATTTGGCCTTCCACTCTCTCTCCATCTAATTTAAGGGTTCCGTACCTCGACAGGAAAAAACAGAACCCTTATAGGATCACTTTGTTGTCCGTCCGTCTGTCTGTTTGTCAAGACCCTTTTTCTCAAGAACCCGTAGAGGTATCAATCTGGAATTTATATCGAATACTAAGCTCTACCGTCACTTGGAACTGTGAAAAAATCAAACTCCTAAGCCAACGCAGTCAAAAGATACAGCGTTAATGCCGCAAATTTCCGCAAAATTTTGACACTCGCAAGGGAGTCAAAACCCACAGGGTACTTCCCGTGAACTCAGAATCTTGAAATTTGGTAAGAAGCAACGTCTTATAGCACAGATAAAGGAAAAATTGCGAAGACCGTACATTTTTTGTTACATCATATAATAAAAATATTTTTAATAATTACGGTTTTAAAAGTACGGAACCCTCGGTGCGCGAGTTCGACTCGCACTTGGCCGGTTTTTTTATTTTATTTTTATTTATTAGGTCTACCAACAATTATTTACACTAAACTACAAACAAATATAAAACATGAGTTTAAACTGTACACAGTGCAACAATTACTTAAAGGTAAACACCGCTTGAACAAGAAAAAAACAATAATATGTAATTATGTTAATTGTAAGCTACATATTGTACAAGTAAACTTAGTAAAGTATAACTATACGTAGTTAGTAACAAATGCTGAATATTAAAAGCATCATTTCTTAAACACAGTCCAAAATATTTCACAATAAATCTGATAAACATTTCAGAAATTTACATTTTGGCATACTGAGAGAATCAAAGTGTAAATCAATAATATCACTACAACTATTCAAAACCCTACAATACCTAGCACATGGAGAGTTAGATCCCAACACCGTTCTTCTCATTGGAGGACAAAGTGGAGTAATAGGTTTTCGCGGAATCCTCGACGGAGCACGGAAGTCAATGAGTGCGAGCAGCGGCTGTGAGTCGATATTTCCCTTCAATATTTTGCTAGCAAACATTACGTCGTTCAAACATCTTCGTTCTTCCAAGGTGCGTGTTGAATAATTTCAATCTGTTTTGTAAGGACGAGCTTTTTTAGCGATTCCCACAGAAAAAGCCAGATGCCAAACAAAGCGTTTTTGGACACGTTCTAGAAGCAAACTATTTGTAGCGTAGCCGCCACACCACACTGCAATACTCTAATATGTACTACGTACTAAACTCTGATAAAGTAAGATTTTAGTTTTAATCTATCAATATTCATATCTATCGTTTTAATCTAAATTGTGTCAGCCCAGAACTGAGTCACGAGACTACTATATACTACCAATCGACTTATCTAAATTATCACATGTATCGCAAAGTCGTAAGGAGGTCGGTTGACTTTCTCGTACACTGTCAACAAGACATCTTGGTATCAACTTCCCAGTCTGCCAATACAGTTGTTGGTGAAAACAAACGGCCATCGCTTCCGATATTTTCTTTCCATTAGCAGTCAACACGGCAATATAAAGTGTGTCATTGTACACCATGTGTGTTTCTTATAGTCTTGAGACTACCATGTTGACCGAGAGAATGCTCAAGTCGAGTTGGACAAACTGTTTATTCATCTTTTTAAGTTTCCCGTATGTCATTACTTCCAAGAATTTCTCCCTTAATAACGTCGCTAATTACACATTCATCGTTTTTAAAATATTAATAACAACGAATAATGTAGTAGTACAGCGTGTGTGTTTTTCAAAACCAACGGTTTCGATTCCTGTCTAGGAATATTGATTTTTCAAAAATCCAATGCTTCCGTCAAAATCGGGCTCAAAACTGTTTTGAGTATTTTTGGCTATTCCTTATACTTTCGGAGTGTCGTGTGGGGCAAGTCTAATCCGACAAATTCGTGATGAAATGTTTATTTAATCTACGTCGTCACACCATTCTCAGCGCTGACTCAATAGTGAACCCCGTTTTCCTGAAAAAACTGCGTGACGACTTCCACCTTTTTAACCCCCGACCAAAAAAGAGGGGTGTTATAAGTTTGACGTGTATCTGTGTATCTGTGTGTCTGTCTGTGGCATCGTAGCTCCCAAACGGATGAAGCGATTTTGATAAAATTGGTGTCATTTGAAAGGTATTTTAATCGAGAGTGTTCTTAGCTATGTTTCGAGAAAATTTGCTCAGCCGTTTGAAGCTCATCACCTCTTTTCTAGTTGATGAAGGGATTTAAACAACTTCTACAGGTCTAGTTGATTGGAAATTTGAATTCTTGTCACTTTCTCACCATGGCCGTCGCCAGGGGGGTAGGCTGCACACCCCCCCCTCCCCCCTATAAGCTCAAGTTTTTTTTTTAAATTCATACCTGTCCTTGTTTTCGTTAATAAGCGAGAAGAGGCGCAACACCAAGAAAAGTGGAAGGAATGGGAGTAGACCTATGCCCAGGAGTGGGACAGTCAAGGCTAAGAAAAAATAATTTAAGTTTAAAAAACATGAAATAAAAATTAAATTAAAAATTTAAAAAACCCCCGACGGACAAAACCTCTAAAAAACCAAAAATAAAATTAATCCAAGCGTCGTAGCGTCGGGGGTCCGCTTTGTTTGTAAATATATTTTTATGTACTAAGCGGTCTACTTAGCGGTAAAGGAAAAACTAAGGCAGGAAAAAATTGTACATAGTTATTAATTGACCAACGGCTGAGTAAACACCTCATTGGAAGCAGGAAAGGTACGAGCTTTACGACGTTTTCCTTTACCGTGAATCAGGGAATGAGATTCAAGTAATTAAGTTCAATTTGGATATTTAACGAGAAAACCACTAACCAAATTGTGAGTGTGTGTGGCACGCTGGAAAATGTAATACATCTGTTGACAGAATGTTTCAGATTTTAGTCTGCATGAGAAGATTTACTTAGAGAGATCTAGATAACCATGTACGACGTTTGTAAGTTTTCAATGAAATGAAACGGAGAAAATAAATAAATAAAATATCTTGTCATCATCATCATTAGCCTATAATGTTCCCACTGCTGGGACACAGGCCTCCTCTTCTATGAGAGGGAGTGGGCTATAATCCACCACGCGGGCCCAGTGCGGGTTGGTAGATGTCACATGTCTTCGAATTTTTGGTTCTAGGACATGCCAGTTTCCTCACGATGTTTTCCTTCACCATTTTTGAGAGCAGCGATGATGAAATAAATTACACAAAGTAATGCGACTGCCTGGGTTCGAACGGCTTACTGTTCGTAAGTCGGGGCTGCTACCACTGGGCCACCGCTGCTCTGTTATATATTTTATTTATTTATTTTCTCCATCTTACATCTATCATGTACAGGTTTACCTAATACGATAGTGTACAAAATAACAAAATTAAATTTTGTAACTGATTACAAATAATGCATTTTTGTGAACTCACTCAGAGAACAATGAAATAAATCACCGTCACTAGTTAAGAGATTGAGAGTGTTGAGTGCACATGTCAGTGACGTCATAAGTAACAGATTGGTCTACACCTAACTCCGGTGCTGCTTATAGTTTAATGAAGTTCGTGTTGTTAGGTTTTACATTTTTATAAAAGTCCATAACTATAAAAAAAAAGAGAAAAAAAAGTAAGAAAGCTACTAGCATATAGCGCGTTTTAGCGAGTTCATAAACCTTATTTATGAGCCATCATGACGTTTAAAGAGTGCCCAAAATATAACTGGGAAAATCTAAGTGCTGCTTATTTACGCTGAAGTGTTAATATTTTCTGCTGACTTCAATTTGTGATGACAACTATCGATGGGCAAAACCAGAACTAAAATAGAAATAATTTATTTGAATACCAATTTACTTTGCTGTGACAATACAACTCCATTCAAGACTATACTAATTTTCTCAATCCGATTTCGGTAGCACCGATTTCAGATATCGACAACGAAAAAAGTCAATTTATTCGTTACATTGGGTTTATTCCCAGGCTATTTATGCCTAATCGAACACCACTTTGGTTTGGGGGTTGACTATGCTAGCATCCATAGAAAACAAGTTGGAAACGAATGTGGAAAGTTAAGGGTTAAGGTACATACGAGTTTTGATAATTAATTCTCTAAAGCGGCTTTACTTTCAAAAGGCGAATAAAAGGCCTGTGTTGTTGACTTTAACAGACTTTCAGTAATACAAAATCGGAGATAAAGAGAAAGTCCTGATTGATTGAAAAACCCATTTACACTTTGCCCGACCTGGCTCATACTGAGCAGCCGCGCTTGCAACCACTCGGCCAATGAGGCAGTCTCTGTCTCTGTTAATACTGTGTAATGTAGATATTCGCTCTATTATTGTGAATTCGATAATACCCTTACCTTTTGACATGACTGTAAATCACCTTTTCATTTCGAACCTATCAGCTGCACAGAGAGATACGAAGACACTACAATAATGCACGCTAATCAAAGTTGGTAGGTTGTTGGAAAACTCGCTGATTGCTTCATTTCGTTGCGCAGCCGCCTCAACAGCAGACGACTGCGTATGACAAACATGATGAGCTCTGTTAGACATACTTATTATTTTTTTGATGTTTGTTTTAATTGCTTGGTTGATAACTTACTTTGTCAAGAATATAATAAGTTTTTGATAAAACTGCCGACAACACAAACTGAAACTGAAACTATATTCGATAATATTAACTGCTTTATCACGCTAAGTTAACTAGTACTTAACACATACATACTCGAATTCGCTAATACTACCCTTTTTTCATACAATATTTAACCCTCTTGCGAAAACCAAAGACTCATGTTTGGAGTTAACAATGATCCCCGTTTCTAAATTGTCTGTTCTGGTAATCTCTCCACACCGCTTTGTGGTTGTGGCGTATAATGTAACAAAAGAGCAACACTGGGAGAATCCCCTAAGGGATTTAAAAGTAGCCTCAAAAACCTCACGTGATTATAGAATGACCCTTAGGTAGTAAAACAATTTTTCGTTCATCTTTGGTTTCTATCATTAATCCCTTTTACTGACGATAATATTAAATTCATCAGTACTAAAGGTTTCAACTGTATTAATATTTAAATCAATCAGATTATGAAAAGTGGGTAAAACTGAATCCTTTTGATCGCTTTTCAGATTTGATCAGATTTTTAGTTAGTTGGTTGTCTAACAAACTAACTGGATTAAAATCATTAAACACGCTGCTCCTTGCATTTAATCGTGAGCTTTGTAAATTTTTAATAATTTACATATTTTTAAAACTTTACATTTGTTTTGTTCTCTATTTTGAATACTTTACATTTACATTATTTATCTTCATTGCGCATTTGGAGTTATAAGTTTACAAAAAAGGCAAGGTAAGTACTAATTAGCCACTAAGTAATAGGCTGCTTATCAAAAATGATATCAATCGTCCTCGGCATGTACGATGGAACCTAGCTCTCTAAAAATATGTAACCTACCTGATTACATACCTGAATGCTCTCTTAATTTAGCTCCACTAATCAATTGAATATTATTTCCGTAACAGTCATTCAAACATCAGTGATAACACAGCACGAGCATTAAAAAACCTGCACCACTACTAAAACTAAAATTGAAGTACAGTACCATCTGCTACGGCTGCTGGACTGTTCGAAAGAGATATCGTGGCCCTGGAACACAAAGGGCTAAGAAGGAACATGGATGGGTTTTAGTCAGTACAAGTCTGACACTCCTTTCCGCTCCTCGAGAGGGAGGAGTCATTTAATGATTTCCAATCGGGCAAAAAAAAGTACTGTACCATCAATTGAAGCCAAAATAAATGATTTTTTGTGCTGAATGATGATTATAAATGATGATGAGGAAGACCAAGAAAACGATGGATGGATTGTGTGAGGAATGATATGACAGAGTAACCTCCTCCTTTTAGAAGTCGGTTAAAAAGGAGTAAATGATAGCGTGGCGGTGGAGAGAGGAGAATAAAAGAAAAAAAACCGGCCAAGTGCGAGTCGGACTCGCGCACGAAGGGTTCCGTGCCATTATTTAGAAAAACGAGCAAAAAATATTGTAAAGTGAAACTTTTATTACATCGTCTCGAACTTTTTCGTCTGTGTGTTGCATGTCGCGTGACGCTGAAGGTCGGCCGCGAAAAGCGCTCGTTAGAGCGCCTTTCACTTTATCCCTACTCCCTAATCTCGTATCTAACAAGCGTGAAAAAAGTTTCACTTTTACCGTGGTTTCATAAAACCACACAATCCTTTTTTTTTGTATGGGAGCCCCCTTTGATTCTGTTTTTAGTATTTGTTGTCATAGCATCAACAGAAATATATAATCTGTAGAAACAACTGGCTACCTATCACGGTTAATGAGATACTGCCTGGTGACAGACGGAGGGATGGACAGCGAAGTCTCAGTAATAGGGTCCAGTTTGACCCTTTGGGTACGGAGCCTAAAAATGTGTTAAGTCGACCGCAAGTAGCATGGGAGAAGGACAGCAAGATGATGAGTCCTCTTTATACATTATTCTTCATCGGGAATCGAAAGTAAAACCACCAGTCAAACAAGTAACAGACGCAGTTACAAACATCACGTCTGCGTCATCAGAGCATCCTTGATCTTGGATCACGCGCTGCGGACTTTGTGTTCGCACTTTTTGTACCTACTGAGCATCAAAACAAAGACGGCTTGATTCGTCAATTAACTAAATGATTGGCTGGTAAGATTCCTATCCATAACAAGGAATCATACGGCCTGTAGCAGACCCTACATGGCTTATTAGCAGTAAAATGTTCCTGCTCCTGCATCTCAGCAGACGAGACAAGTAAAATCTATGGATTGTGATGTTATATTTACACAAAGTTCTAAACACTATTCTGTTATGGTATGGCCTATAGGTGCATTTTCGATACCTATATGATAATTCTATGGCAGGGTGAAAAAATATAAATGGAACAGGTAATCTTTATATTGAGTAAGTTTTTGAGGAAAGTTGTGATGACGCTTTGAACTTGTGGTTTCAAAACAGGATAAAAAATAAAAAGGATTGACTGAGTCATTTTAACCTGTATTGGGTATTTTCGTTATTGGTAACCATCTGTTCTGAATAAGTTTTAGTATAATATAAAATGTATTTAAAAAATATACATGTCATATTTAGGGTTCCGTACTCAAAGGGTCAAACGGGACCCTATTACTGAGACTTCGCTGGCAGTCCGTCCGTCCGTCTGTATCTTATGAACCGTGATAGTTAGCCAGTTGAAATTTCTACAGATTATGTATTTCTATTGCCACTATAACAACAAATGCTAAAACTACAATAAAATGAATATTTAAGGGGGCTCTCATACAAATGAAAGAGTTTTGTGCTCGTTTTAAAAAATAATGGTACGGAACCCTTCATGAGCGAGTCCAACTCACACTTGGCCTGTATTTAAAATACCTACCTAGAGACTATACTGTCTCTATAGTATGTCGCTCAGTAGCAGTGATCCTTACCTATACATATTTTAGTTCATCAGGAGCTATATAAGTTTTTAAATTGACATGGTCACTGACACTATCAAATACATAGTAAACATCAGGAGCAGTTCTACCACAAGACTCTCAGCTCTTCCTCCTAGTTCTCTTGCTTTGTTTCGATAAGAGATACTTATTCCTTATATGCCAGTGATGCACGAGTCCTACGTTTGTTGCATTAGCAACAAAGATTAAACTATGTGCAAACTTAGTCAAAATAGTCTTGACTTTGGTAGCAGTGCATGCACCAACAATGCTCATCGAGTGATACTCGTAGCAAATGTAGGATAGTTTTGACAAGAATAGAATAAAACTTTATTGTACACCAAAAATGAAACATAACGATTTTACAATACTGCTAATTTAGTGGCTACAATGGCGGTCTTATCTCTAAATAGCGATATCTCCCAGACAACCTTAGGATGGACATTACGGACATAGGTATAAAAAGGTACTCAGTGGTGACTAGGTGTCAGCAAGGCCTTGACTGAAGCTATTTAAAAAACGGGCCAAGTGCGAGTCTTACTCGCACACAGGGTACTCGCAAAACTAAATTTGTTTTTCATAGTAAGTTAATGAAAAACAAAGTTACTGCTGTAGTTTGGTGAAAAAGTCCTATTTCTCAAAAACTAAATATCAAAGGAGACGGGTGAAAGTGGACCCAAAGAATCTATTAATCAACGAAGCTCCGTTCAAGTGTAAATATAAAATAATTATACCAACAATTTTATGAGATATTTATTTAAAAAAATATTGAATTTTTAGGACACGGGAATCAAAAGTTATAAATATTTTCAATTTACTCAAATTAAGTAATCGTGCAATTACAAAACGCAACTTTTTTTCCGATTACGTTCCAATCCAATGACATGTGTTTTTGCTCAAGGGTTTTCTTACCATAAATGGCTCTCTTAGTTTTTATACATTCTATAACGTCAAAAATTAATAAAAACAATATGCAAACTTGATATTAAAACGCCAATCAACAATGCCAAAGCATCTAATAAAAATGGAACTATGGCGATTTTGTAGTATATCTTATAAAGGAACGTTATCAATGATGATCGATTGAGTCCTGTCACTACTGTCACTGTCAGATCTGTGATGACCTAGTCCATCGTTACGTTTGTATTTTTGTCTGGGATTTTATGTTTATCAATGCGATTTTGTAGATTCTCGACGACTTGGCCTTTACATCTTGAACTGAAGATACAGTACCCTGTCTTAGACTACCGCATTCTTCTCTGGACAATGAGTTGCTTTGGATTTGGACTTTTATTTTACCCACAAACATGCGTTGCGTTAATTTCCACTTACGACTTGCTCTCTTACGGAGGCGTCGTCTCTCTGATGAAGGTGCTCAGCGCTTTGAAAAAGTTCAGAGATGGGTGTATCCACGTGATGTAAGTATATTCGTAAAAAACATGTATTTATTACATACGTTAAGAACTTTTTTAGGATATCTATCTAAACAACAAACTGAGATTCGTTAAGCTTTAATATGTATAAATACATATTGTTGTAATCTTATATTAGGCTCATTCTTACTGTTGCCCTACACTTTATCTGACTAAAACAGTATGCAGTAAAAGACTGGCCGAGGTAGCAGTAGAAGTAGTGTATTTTACTGAGATAAAAAAATACCTATCTAGACACCCCACACGTATAGGTTTGATAGTTTTTTTTTTTATTTTTTTAGTTTCAGTTCCATGTGGGGGGGATATCCTTATCTATATTTTTTTTTAATTTTTGTACAAAAATCATAAAGCGTTTCACAGAATACATCTACCTACCAAGTTTCAGCTGTATAGTCTTAATAGTTTCGGAATAAAGTGGCTGTGACATACGGACGGACAGACAGACATGACGAATCTATAAGGCGGAACCCTTATAGATTCGTCATGTCTGTCTGTCCGGTCTGGAATTGTGCTCGGTCGATGGCAATAGCCTCATCCTCTATTATATTGGACTTAAATGTAACTGGCGAAACACATATACTATAAGGTAAGTACTCTGACTACCTTTTCAAGGATTACAGCCGTGATGTTATCCATCCATACTAATATTATAAATGCGAATGTCACTCTGTTTGTTTGTTTGTTACCTTATCACGACTAAACGGCTGATCGGATTTTAATGAAATTTGGTAACAAGATATATTTCAACCTGGGGAAGGACATAGGCTATATATCATCACGCTACGACCAATAGGAGCGGAGCAGCAATGAAAATTTTTGCGAAAACGGGGAAAATTTGACGCAGACGAAGTTGCGCGGGACAGCTTGTCTTATATAAATACCAAATTTGTTGGTAACTAACTGATGCGATTGTATATATTGTCCTGTCCAGCGTTCATACAAAGGTCCTTAAACGAAAGCTCTATCACTTTTTTCGATTTTTCATTTACCCTGTCAACTTTCCTGGAAAAAATTAATCATGATGATAAAAACATATTAAAGAAAATATAAAAATATTGACGCAGCCGTATATTTATTTCCAGAAGTTTATAGTTTTTTGCAATTCATGGTCTTTAACCAAATCATCAATGGACACGCGTCATTTCAGGTTGTATGTCGATTGTTAGAACAATATGGTTAGGTATAACTGCGTGAATAATAAGACTGATTCATATTATGTAGGTAAAATAACGAAATCCGCTTCATGACTCACCTGAGTCATGAAGCGGAATGAAAATAAATGTAAATAATGCGTGTTTTTCAAGAAAATTCCAGTAATTAGATATTGTTATCTCAACCAACGAGTGTTTGTGAAAATGTGCTGAAATATTTGCGTTTATAAGTATTTATTTAATGCGAGGCACTGCGGGGTAGTACGTAGCCAGAAATCGCAGTTTCTTCACTCAATATAACATTATATAATTATTGTGACCGTATTATGTGCCTCGACTGTATCGTTGGTCATGTGGTTGCAATCGCGACTGCTCAGTATAAGGATCTTGGTTAGATTCCCGGGTCGAGTAAATTTTTCGTCGTTCGTCCATTAGGTATCGTTTTTCCATTACGAATTTCTCAGTAGCAGTCACGGAGTCTAGATTTGTGCCTGGTTGATGGCAATAGGCTCGCCCCCTAATACATGGGACTTAATTAAACATAACTGGCGAAATAAGTTTTTAAACTGACATGGTCACTAACACTGTTAATAACACTCACAACGGGATATTTACCATGTGTATTATTTGTTTCGAGTTCCCGATATTTCGGCGCTGTTGCAAACGCCATGATCACGGATAAACTGAAGTTATTGCGGGTGGGAAATATCGGGAACTCGAAACAAATAATACACATGGTAAAAATCCCGTTGTAAGTATTATTATAACTGGTGAAATTTATAACACACTTGCAACAACCATCTGAAAAGTTTTGAAAGAAAATAAAAATGTATCTGCCCCACAATTTAAATAATTCAAAGAGCTTGGTTGAATTGCCGAAATTGAAAGCATTGCAATTGGAAGTATGATACGGAATAAGGCTGTAAATAGATCGACAAATTAATACATAGACGATATTAACTTCTAACGTATAAAATCGGATGCCTTTAAACATAGTTAGAAATTTGTACATTAAGCAAGTTAAATTTTCAATAGAAAAAGTAAATTCATGAATGAGTGTCATATAGTTCTCTGTCAGAATAGTAGAACATTAAATTTTATTCTTTAAGATTTCAGTCAGGTAATTGACAATAATGGGCCAACAGGAAAACATTTACCAGTGTAATATTAAATCTTCCGTTAGTTTTTTATATCTTTTGGTCGAATATAACAACAACCAGTATAAGTAGTTCCCCCTCCTTGAAAAAATCCTTTTTCAGATTTTCAAGAATACAATAGATTTAAAAGTAAAAACTAACCTACTGGTGTCATGTTTGTATCTAGTTATTTTGTTATTTTGTAACGGAAAATAAAAGTATCCATGCTGCGATAAGGCTTCAAATATCAATATTTGTAGTATCATCGATGAAAGCCGTACAAATAATATCTCCGGCTTAAAATAATACTCTGTTTCGTAACTTCTATTTAATAGATTACCTTACAGTACAGTTATGTTTTAATAATCAGGCTTTCGTTATTTCTTTACATACATAATTATTTAAAATTAAACATTACATTCAATTTCGTATCAGTCATCAGTTGTCGGTCCATTAAATTATTAAACATTTAAAAGGAAAATAAAAATAAAATCACATTCAATTAATTAAAACAGGTACAGTACATATTAAAATTAAGTTAAACTAAGTAACAAGAAGAATTTATTTTTCTTAAAATAAAATTAACAGTTGACAATTAAATAAAGATTTTACTTTCGCTTGGCACTCCGGTGGACTTAGATAGGTCGATTTTCTAAGAATGCTGCAGAATGTAGCTACGCATGATCTGATGAAATCATAGAAGTCCGGGCACTCTCGCTTCAGCGAACATATTCGCTGTCAATTTGTATTTAAATACAACCTTTTTCAGAGTTGCCGACCACGCGATGTAAACGATTCAAACGATTTTTGAATCGAAAATGCAACATTTTAAATATTGCGACAACCTATTACCATAACGCAGAGAAATGAATAAACTCGGCAAATATTACGAGCGAAAGAAGTATTCGAAACGTATTTAAAATTAAATGTAAAAATCATTTGAATTATTGTAACATTTTTCACGTGTCGTTCTAAGCTCACTACTCATCCCCAAAAGAAAAAAAAAACACTATGACAATTATTTCCGCAGTCATCAAACAAACCAAAGTACAGTCAGCAAAACAAAGTGCTGACAGGAACGCATTCACAGACGTACCATCGGAAATGTTAATTCGTGCTTGATTCATCGTTACGTGTAAATGAGTTAATTCTGTGAGATCAGTCTAGAAGCCGCTTACAAGGTCAAGCCTCAAGCCATAGATGTGTTTGTTTTGATTTTTTACAGATACGACGGCATAGTTAAAGTATTCTGCCTACTGAGTCTTGTTTAGGTATGTACCTAACGTTTAATAAAATATTTTGTTGGTTAAAACCAACAAACAAAGTAAGTTTTTTTTTAGTAGGAATGGGCTTCGGAGAATGAAATCCAGGATGATGATTAAGATGCTTACAGTCTTTTGAATTGTGTAAACTACAATGCCATCCGTAGAAGAACAGATCCACTTAAAGGAGCCACTATCGTAACGTAAATGTTTTCCTAATGCATGTTCGAAACATCAATGTTTCCAAACTTGAACATGAATCAAAGGTAAACTCATCCGTTGTTTGTGCCTACTGCCGTATTTATATTACAACTCTATCGTCATCGGCAGCGATGCGCTTACGCACCCCCCTTGCCCCACTACCTGTATATAGCCTCCGCGACCCGCGGCGGCCTCAGTTCTAGTTGCATCTCCAACGAGTGCACACGTCAATATGTTTTCGCCGCGATTGTTTGCGGTATGCGCTTTCCTTGCGACGGCAGCCGCAGTGCCGGTCACCGACCAGCCGGCGCCGCTGCCCATCACCTCAATAAACAGTGAGGACATCAACGATAGCCCGTGGCTCACCTTCCCCATCTTCGGTAATCTATTCGCTCCTCTGTGGAAACTGTTCCCGACTTTCGCCGACATCGGGCCCAGAATCATCGCTGATGAAGAAAAGTTCCAAGTTATTGTGAACGTCAAGGACTACAAAAAGGATGAACTGAAAGTCAAGTTGAAGGGCGACTTCATCTTCATCCAAGGTTCACACGAGGCCAAGCAGGACGACCGAGACATTTTTGCGAGCCAGTTCTTCCACACGTACACGCTGCCATCAAACTCCAGCAGCGCCGATGTTACTGCTGAGCTTACCAGTGACGGAAACCTGATTGTCACCGCGCCGGTGAGCTACAACTTTGAGAAAGTGAAGGAGGTAGACAGGGAAGTGCCCATTGTGGAAACAGGAAAGCCACACAAAGATGACAAAGCAGAGAACCCGACCGTTCAGCCTACCTTGACTTCAGTAGCCGACGAAGAGGAAAAGAAAGAGGCAACGACCCCGTCCGACAGGGAAGATGTAACCGAGAAAGATAATGTTATCCCCCACGGAGACGAAGTCAACATTTAAAGTGATAATCAGATTAAGTATTTAATTATAACTTAGTATTGTAATAAAGTATTTTTTTTTTGTATTTACTGGAGTGTTTCTTGTCGCGTGTTGGTATGCGCTGTGCGCTTTAATGGCCCCCGCGTGGAATGAATGCGATATGTGGGAGACGTGTGGTGTGGCTTATAAAACAATGGAGGTTAGTCTTTGTTATTTTTTTTTAATATGAACTTTTAACTACTGGGTTATTGAAATGAGTCCTTTTGTGTTTCATATAAGTTGGTTAGCAGCAGCCAACGAAGTTTTTGAACTTCATTAAAACCTATAACCTACATAAGATATACATCATAAAAACTATAATCCTACTAATATTACAAAACGCGAAAGTTAAGTATGGATGGATGTTTGTTACTCTTTCACGTAAAAACTACTGAGTGGATCTGGATGAAATTTGACACAGATAATAGTCTGGAATAGCACATAGGATACTTTTTAACCCGGTAGTGTGATCCCGCGGGACAGTTACCGAAAAAACGCGGGCGAAGCCGTGGGCAGAAGCTAGTATTAAACATAATTCTAAAGTTTTTTTTTTTATAATTGTCAACAAAAGGTTTGCAAAGGTATATTTACTTTGACAAGAGGAGTAGTAAAAGTACATATTAGCAAAGTATTGGTAGACATAATTGTAACACTCCGATTTTTTTAATAATTGCCCGATACTTTGACTTTTAAAAGTTCTTCAATTATTCCTATATTTTGTTTTTATAATTCCTTGCAGCTGACTGAGGTATTGTTCTGGAACAGGAATAATTTAAACAATATATTACCTTCAAATGTTTTTTTTTTTTTTAAGTAGAAAAATATTATTATTTTGTAGCCAACAGGCATTCATTCGAAACGGCCTTTTCTGAAAAGTAATAATAAAATACTCGATTCAATTCTGTTACCTAACCAATTCATGTTTATGATTTACCTAGCTTGACCAAAACGTGATACTGAATAACCAATTGAAATTACTGTTCAAATCATACATTTACATGAAAAACAAATTGAATTGGAAAACCTTAATGATGCGAAAGCTGTGTTTGGTAAACAATACGATGCTATACACCGTGTAAATCACCTCATCACGAAGCCGTCAACCAAGCATTCTGTACATGAAACTAAGTAACTTTACGCAAAAATTATTGCTGGGAAACGACTTTTGTTTTGGGGTGTAAAATCATGTTTTGTGGTAGAACTCAATGTAACGCACTCAAAACATTGTGCTGATGGACGGATTGAATAGTACGGGGGTCGTGGAGGGGTGTAAAGTAAAAATCTTACATTTAAAACTTGTATTTAAAAAAATACTTGTCAAAAAGTTGGAACTTTGACCCCTAATATCTCCGTAACTAGAACGTTCCCAGGTATGGTGTAGAACAAAAAAATTATCGCAATGACAGGGAAAACCAGTGCCTTTCGGCTTCGTTAAGAGGTGTTTTACACCCTTTATTAGATGGAATAATTTCAAGGTCATGAAACAGGCGATTTAAAACCTTCGGAGTTCAGTAAAACAGTCCCTCTGCTAGGTTAGTTATGTAGGTTTTCTTTACATTGCCTTTATGTCGACAAACAAGCCAAGGATACAAGTTGATTGAGACTGGTAACCAGAACTTAAATAGCCAAAACGGTTAACGATAAAAAAATGCGACTCAAAACAGAAAGTTGTACAATCTCAAATGTTGGCAAATTCTCGGCATCTTGGGCCCTCAGAAATTATATTTCTTCTTAAAAATAAGGTTTGATGTAGTCCTTCAGTGGGTAACTATTTCATAAGTTCTACAACAAGCGAGGTTTTAATTGCAGAATGACTTTTTTAGGGTTCCGTAGCCGAATGGCAAAAAACGGAACCCTTATTGATTCGTCATGTCTGTCTGTCCGTCCGTATGTCACAGCCACTTTATTCCGAAACTATAAGAACTATACTGTTGAAACTTGGTAAGTAGATGTATTCTGTGAACCGCATTAAGATTTTCACACAAAAATAGAAAAAAAAAACAATAAATTTTGAGGGTTTTCGATTTTTTTTTTATCAAACCTTTACCTGTGGGATATATATGGATAGGTTGATGGTCAAAAATGATATTGAGGTTTCTAATATATTTTTTTTTCTAAAGTGAATAGTTTGCGCGAGAGACACTTCCAAAGTGGTAAAATGTGGTTCCCGCCCCCCTCCCTCTAATTTCTAAAGTAAGAGGATGAAAATTCTGAAAATGTTTAGGATAATAGTACGTAAAATAAACTTGCAACGAAAATTGGTTTGAATAAGATATGATGTTTAGTTTTTGAGATATAAGACTTTTTCATCAAACTGTAGTAGTAACTTTGTTTTTCATTAAAATAAAATTAAAAACAAATTTAGTTTTGCTGTTACATTTAAAAATAATTTAATAATATTAAAAATATTTTTTATTTTATTGTTTGGTGGTACGGAACCCTGTGTGCGTGTGAGTACGACACTCACTTGGCCGGTTTTTTATTTTTGTCTACGGCTGGTCTGAGACACCCCACACACATAACTGTGTAATAATTATGATCTAATCTTATTACGACTGACCTTAAAATTTTTTAGTTGTATTCGTATCATATCCTATTTAAGAAATGTAACACGATAGAGCAAGTAGTGTGTTAGGACGGCTATTTAGTTCGTTACTAGCTGACGAGCGCAACTTCGTCTGCGTCACATTTTCCCCGTTTTTGCAACATTTTCCGTTGGGGCTCCGCTTTTATTGGTCGTAGCGTGATGTTATATAGCCTATAGCCTTCCTCGATAATAATGGGCTATCTAAAACTAAAAGTTTTTTACCTGAGAATAGCGCGTTCAATCAAACAAACAAACTCTTCAGCTTTATAATCTATCTTAATACATAAAAATCTCGTGTCACAGGGTTTGTTATCGAACTTCTCCGAAACGGCTTGACCGATTTTTTCTTTTGTGTATATTTGGTAGGTCTGAGAATAGGTCGTAGGCTATTTTTTATACCCCTAATTAATTACGGGATATTAATTGGTGGTGGGGGGGGGGAGTAAGTTCCACGCAAACGAAGACGCGGGCAGCAGCTAGTATTAGTATAGATATGTAGAAAATCTCTCCGTGTAAAGTCAAGTTATTGGTTGGTATAAAAGGGCTTGAAATATCCCGGATGTTTTAACAGATACTGACGTCGAACTGCTTAGTGATTCTGATCGATTTTGAAGTTAGTATATCAGTGGCGATGCATCAACTTAATGACAAAAGGGTTTCCGTTTCGATCCTCCAAAAGGAAGCTGTTAAGAATCAAGTTTTATGGACCCTGCGCGTCATCATCATTTGCCTACCCCGATGAAGAAACTTGTTCAGTTTGATGGTCTGTAGCACATCCTTAAGTATGTATACAAGGTGTAAATCACCTCATCACGAAGCCGTCAACCAAGCATTCTGTACACGAAACTAAGTAACTTTACGCAAAAATTATTAATGGGAAACGACTTTTTTTTTGGGGGGTGTAAAATCATGTTTTGTGGTAGAACTCAATGTAACGCACTCAACACATTGTGCTGATGGACGGATTGAATAGTACGGGGGTCGTAGAGGTGTCTAAAGTAAAAATCTTACATTAAAAACTTGTATTTAAAAAAATACTTGTCAAAAAGTTGGAACTTTGACCCCTAATATCTCCGTAACTAGAAGGTTCCCAGGTATGGTGTAGAACAAAAAAATGATCGCAATGACAGGGAGAACCAGTGCCTTTCGACTTCGTTAAGAGGTGTTTTACACCCTTTATACCCTTTCCGTTACATCCTGTATATTATTTTGAACGCTTGAAAAGTAATAGGCTGATGTTACTATTACTGCATACTATTACTGCCAGTTGTAATGATGAGAAAGTTTGTGATGGTTAACATCAATGATGACAAAAACCATTGTGGTCACGGACAATATGGGGAAAGTATTTTCTGGTGGTAATCATTTCCTACGTTTTCAATTCATTATAGTAGTTTAATGAGCATGACTATCGGTCATATTGATACTGGTTGCGCATTAGACATTACATCAACAATTATTATTACTAACTCTCCGATAACCCTCATATCAGACTCACTCACGCAAGCTAAAAGTTTTTTGCACTAGCTTTTGCCCGCGTAATTATTTTGTATTTGCTAACAATAGCGTTTGAACACTGTGGCTATTCTTTTAACATCACTTCGAAATTCGAACATCGACGTCATCATTTTTAAAACATAAAAACAAATGAGTTCGCTTGAGAAAAATTCAATTGGAACCTCAGTTCCAATTGAATTTTTCAGAATAGGACTATTTGGTGTACCTACCTAAAGGTAATCCGCGGCTCACCCTCGAGTGGTCACAAACTGTCCCAATCTTACTAATGGAATAAAAGTATCTTAATTCCTAAATCAAAACACATCGATGTTTAAAACTGTTAAAACTGCCGTAAAGACATGAAAAGGTACAGAGAAACAGACTGACACAGTTATTTTCACATTTATTTTTTTGCAAAGGGATTGCTATAATATTTTATTTTTGAAGATTATTTTAAGCTACGGAGTCGGGACTTTGTGTCCGGTTGATGGCAATAGGCTCGCCACCTATTACATGGACTTAAACATAACTAGCGAAATCTTTGCCTAATTCTTCGGGGATTTTGGACGGGATGTTATGATAAAAAATTTATATAGTCATAATATTATTATTATGTTTGTTAATAAAAACGGGCAACAAGACTGACGATTTCAATCATAATTTTGTACTTTCGATTCCATTCGAGATTATTCGTGCACAAGGAATACTGCAGTTTGTTCTTTATTTTTTGTTGTACCTACGTTTTATTGTATAATTAAATTCATACGCTGCACAATTGCGTATTTGTATTAAAGTAGATAACATCCTCGCTATTCTTCATAAACATTCTTGAAATGGACCGCAATCCTTGATGGGTATTTCCAACATATTTATTACTACTTACTGGATTTCAAGGTCTAAACTGTGCGCATCTACGAACAATGAATCAACTAGCATATCACAAGCCACTGCTGGACATAGGCTCTTCCAAGCTTCGCCACAGCAACCGTCTAGCTGGGGATCTTAAATAATTAAGAGGATTTACTTCTATACAAGGTGTTGTTTTGCATCCTCGTCAAATTCAAGGAGGTAACTATGCTAGTGATTCTCGTCCCGAATCAATAATAAAATGGGTAGGTATTTTTTTTTCTTTTTTACGGAAATCGGTAAGTGTGAACCACCCGTGTTTTAAACGCGACCCGTCTGGTTCTTGCCTTATAACCTCGCTTTCACACGTACAAACAATCTCAAATGTTTATTTCATAATTTCTTAGTCCCTAAACCATGTTTAGGGGGTTATTAGGAAATACTGACAAACTTAAACAACCAAAAGAACCAGCGTTTATTAATAATTAACTAGGTACCGGAATTTTAATTGATTATTTATGTCTTTCGTGACCACCCCCAGAAATTTGACGAGGTTGCAAAACAACATCTTGTATACCTATTACACTGTCGTTATGATGCGCCTAGCAAGTTTCACACCAGGCTAGACATTATAAGCCTTATCGACAGCTGCTCAGACCGAGTTGTCACCAACCATCCTGCAAATACCCTTACTGCAACTACTCGTCTTAAGGCTTCAGCTGTTCTAAGGTTTGTGGGTTTGCTTCATCTCCTTCAACGGTCATCGGTTATACGGCTAATATGGCCAGCCCTACCAAATAAACCAATGCCCAAGGCATTAAGTCCGCCTTTGTAAAGTGTTTTTTATACTTGTGCATATATGTTTTAATAAATAAACAAACTGTTGATAGGTAACCATGTTCGATTAGAATGACATTTAAATTAAATAAACCTGGAAATGGAGCGCATTATGATATAATTAATTTTTAAAACCGGTTCGGAAATATCAAACTAGTGAGAAAATGAATCATCATTACGTATCCAAATTATAGCAATCAAAATGGACCATCTGAAGTATTCATTAATAATATCTATGTAACATTTATATTCTCTAATTAGTGTCTGAGCTTAATTTAAAAAGGCTTTGTGCCTCAATGTCAGACAAAGATCAAAGATATTGATTTCCTCACAGAACGTGACAAGATTAACTAAACATTTTAAATTAGGCTTTATAACTTGATGTATAAGTTTATTTAAATGTCTTCGAAACATGCGATGGTGGAGATCCGGTTGTCGATGTATTTATGGTCTTTTATGACAAATGAATCGAATACTGTTTTCGAAAATGTCATGTTCATATTATATTCGTACAAGGTACTTGCAGTTAGCGAGTTACGAATCTAAAAAGAATCTTTTGAATAGGTACCAATACTATACTATACTGTGATATACCTATATCTGTTATCTGTTATGTAGAATCAATTAATACTTATAGTATGTAACAAAAATATTTTTTTTTTTTTTTTTTTTACTTTTATTATTCAAAAACATTTTTACAAGCAAGTCGTAAGTCAATGTAATTCCTTATTTAACTAAAACATTTATGTAGTTCCTCAATTTGCCTTTTTGCATATGCGGGTCAACCTTGAAAACTTCTAGATGGATTTTTAATATCAGTTCGCTGACTAATCTACTTCCTTCCGCTTAAATGCTCCAAATATTATTATTAAGATAGTGCTTATATATTGCATGTAGCACAGGTTGACGCTAATAATTAGTGTTTTGAAAAAAAAAACCGTAATTTAAAACATAAGTTATTTTTACATAAATTAACATCAAGCCGATCTCCGTTTCCAGGCAAAGAGGGATTATATATAGAACATCTTGCATTTATGTGTAGGTTCATGATTTAGCAAAATAAACACCTTGTTTCTTGCATAGGCATGAATTTAGGTATGTATTAAATCAGTCTATTTCAGCCCAATACTGGGCATTGGCCTCTCCCAAGATATCCTCCACCCTCCGCATACAATATGACCTAACCACCAAAATAAGGACATTGGCCCATCTAGCTTGAGGCCTTCAACGTAGCGCTTGCCTTGCCACGCCAATCTAATCTACTATTTTTAATGTTTTGGCAGTATTTCTCTTTGTGAGTCCATTCACGTGTTTGGGCAAACGTGCAAAAATCGCAATCAAATCAGATCATGTTTGTTATTAAAGTTGCTATCCGTGAAAACCTTAATTGAGTGGACCAGATTTCAGTCCTTACTATCGTGGTAGGTAGAAAATGCCTAGCAATCGGGAGAAAAGCGTTTAATTAATCATCACCTTGCTGGCCCTGGCTCCTGACTACCTATCATCGTTGCGCTATCATTTACTCCGTTTTCTTTCATATCATTCATCACAAAATCTATCCATCTTGTGTTTGGTCTTCCTCTACCTCTCCAACCATCAACGTTTAGTTTCATCACTCTAAATAAACCGAGATGGGAGTAGGTTCATGTCGATCTCAAGATCCCCACCGTCAAACAAGTCATCAAACGCCTTTCAAACTCTGCTGAGAAGCACCCCAACCCACTAGTGGTGTCGGCCGCCCGATACGTCCACACTAGGATAGGGATGATTCGCCATCCTAGGCATATCCTCACGGAACCCGACGACCCCATTACCCTCCTTCAAGAGAGCAGTACGGAAACCAGCACTCTCAGAAAAAACAAAAACAGAACCCGATCCGTGTACCGGCCTCGCCGACGAGGCCCCTCGCGACGCCCCAGTAACGTCACCCCCCGACCCTTGCCCGACGAGCCAGCCCGCGCCACTGAGCATGTAGCGTTAAATTCCCCAAATAATAATAATAATTTGACCCAGCCTGTCCCTTGCTGCCCACCGTCAATGACGCCCTAAGCCTAGGTCCAAACCCCACAGGGGATGCCATTAGCGAGCGGTCATTTAGCATAAATATCAAGTTTCTAAGCCCTGGCTGGGGGTCTTAAATTCATTTGAGGTCACTACAGGATAGTCCGGTTAAGCAGTAAAATCCTTAGCAGGTTGATCTGCGAGTGGCCATGTCAAAAATGGGAGTAGGAGAATGATCTTCTTCTTCTTTGTCTTCCTCATCACGGAAAAACACATGCTCCCAATTCCAAGTACTTGTATAATGCTGTTCACCCGAAATGCTAATTGACATAACTTTAGTCCATAAACCTTTGCAATTTAATTATTAGCAAATTATTTTCTTCAGACATCACTGATTTTTATGCCATGATAAGGAATGTTAACTGAAGTATGAATTACATGAATATAGCCAACATTGGTTTGAAAATGACGATATGTCGTAATGTTGAGTTAATTATTAAATCAAGCAATTAAACACTAACTATAATTTCAAGAACTATTATAACTGTACGTTTTTTTACACCCAAAAAAAAAGATTAAACTAATAGGCAGGAAAGGGTTTTAACCTATTTTCTTTCCGATCTGATCCACGACACAATTTACTTTGGAGAAAACCGAACTAAAACAATCGACTCTTCATTCATCAAACATCCCAGAAATTGCCAGCCCACTGCCCTTGCCAGTCAATTCCACGTTATTGGTCCAAGAGGATGGGAACTAACGAGGCAGAGCTGCAATCATCAATCCACCTGCCAAGCAATGTGATTAGCCAATGCATCTAGTTACGAGTCCACACCAATTGATAGCTTCTCTATGTACGCCACGAATTCAGATTAGATGACCCTAATTTGCATACATTTGCAATTACAATGAAGTTACATAGGAAATCGAGTTTTGTAGGTAAAGATTGGAGGTTTCAAGGTGATGCTGGCTCTTAAAATAGATTAATATCAATGATTTTGTGAATGTTGTTTGTATAGGCTTTTTTAGATTGTCACCGTCGTTTTAATTAAAGTACAAACATGTTATTAAGGTGGAAAATACACACAGAGCACGAAAAAGCCTTGCTACTGGTAGAAGCGGCATTGACTTTTCGTCACAAGCTTGGTTTTTGTGGAAAGTGTTTTGTTCATCACTTGGTCTGTGGTGAACAGGTGCCCAGCGGTTTTAAGTGGAGTGCAATTAACAATTTTTTCCAATATTAATGTGTAAAACACAATTATTTTTCGCAAAGATTACACAAGATATTATGTTTGATCTTCATGTAAAATAATATTGAGCAAGTATTAAACTAAACAAGTTATCTGTCATTATTATTACGTTCAATAAAGAGTTTTCTATCTATCTATTAAACATTTACTTTTTGTACTGATCCCAAAGCTGAAACAGAAATATAATACTAGTGAATAAAACGTTTGAAAACATTTTGGATTGATGTACAAGGCGCTGCGGCTTTATGATATAGGTACATTCCAGCCATTATCAGTTTAGCATCTCACGTCGCGTCGGCTTTTAGTCGCCGATCTGACCTCTACGACCACCAATATTCACGAAGCTGAAACGCGTGTAAAAAAATAGATGGTGGACGTTCATTCCAATTTTGGTCGCCAAATTATCCTTTTAAAACTATACCATCCGGTGAGATAGAGGTCCAACACTAACCTATCGATAATAATATAAAATTTAATTTCTAACTATATATCATGCACCAAAAACCCGTTAAAAATAGCGAATCATCGAAATAATGAACAACCTTGGGGAAGGTAAGTGATGCGTAATCGGCCTTGAAAGGGTTTCAAATTGAGCCGGAAATCAGCAGTACTTTGTATGACACGGTCAAAGTATCGAGTTACACAATTACTGGCTAAATGATTCTTCACGTCTATAAACTATACCACTTGGATACTTTACAAGCGGGATGACTGCAGCGAAAATAAATGAAAAACTTGTTTATTTCATTCCACGAGTCACCGCGACACACTGAGCGACGAATTTCTAATAATCTATGACCTATAATGTATAAATGTATGTACCTACCTATATTTGCACGCCACACTTGGCAGAATGTGATGTGACCAATACTTAACATAAGATCATATAATGTACCATATTCTGACAAATAAATGATTATGACGAACGCGAAGGAAACCACTGATTAACCCGCGTGTCGCTTGCCGCAAATCACGTCCCAAGTCACATCCATTGAGGTCGTGACCGGGACATTAGGCCAGTTCTGAAGAATTTGTTTGGAAGCACGAGTACGTGCGTATTTTCGCGCGTTTTGTTTCTCGAGTATAAGCTTGAGCCGTGATAGACGGGCTAGCCCGTTCACTCCACGCTTTTTTTTAGCGCGTAATTTGGCGTGCGTGTACGCGCGTAAACCGGTACGGTATTGGCTCTACAAAATACGAACGATAGTCTGAAACCGCCCTTATGCAACGTACAGAACATCATTTTTAATTTGGAATTAATATTTCATTTAAATAAACTTTGAGACACGCTTTCTTAAGTGAGGTAGGAATGTTTCACTACATCCAAGCATTTAGAATTGTATAACATCAGCCATTTTATTTTCCACGTGTCGTTAATGTTGGTAGATTATTCTGTGCCAACAATAGCTATACGCCTACTTAGGATTCCTAGACTATTACGTAAGAATCATCAACAAAGGCATTTCCAATTGGCAATTCTTATCGTCGACATTAATTCTAACCATGTCATATCCTAAGCAAATGAAATCAACATGACGATGATAATCATAGACATGATGACATTAATATTTCAAATCGAGTCAATCAATATAGGGTTCAAAAGCTGTTTCATAAGGTTCTAGCAGTTCTAAGTACTAACTGGTTGTTAGGTTTAAAATAGAATGGCAGCCGTCTGTGCAATCTTGGTATTGGTACCTATCGCATTTAGATTTCGCTGAAATTCTCACAAATACAAGAAAAGATAGGTCTCGATCAAATGAAGACAAAAGAAGATCGGGCGAAAATGGTCCAAGCGGCGTCGGTGAACAAGGCCTATATTTTCTTGAAGCTGATTGAAAGGGCATCATTTTTTGTTATGGCGATAAAAAGATTGCTCTATGATATATTGAAAAAAAGATATTGATCATTTAAAATGAACTATGTAATTAGCGATTGCATTCATTAATAATAGCGTCGGTAATTAAGACATCATTCTAAAGCTCGTTAGGAGAGAGGTTTTTTTATTATTAAAGAGATAAGCAAATATGCGCCGGAAAAAAAAGTTAAACGCCATAAAGTACAATTACTTACTGACAACAAAATCTTCTGATTCAAGAGATACAGAAGGCGTCGGTGACACACATACACAATTTTAAAGCTTATTAGATGAGGGTTTTTCTTTGTAAACGACATAAAGTATAATAACTGAAAACTATATCGTCTAATTTAAGAGATGATTCAGACATTTTTCTTTGTTAAGACATAAGGAAATCAGCACCGGGAGAAAAAAGTTAAACGCCAAATAATGTAATGTAGTACAATTACTAACAAAAATGCTTCAAATTCAACAGATATAAGGAGCGAGAGCTGGATGAGAGTGGCCGAGGATCGTGCTCAGTGGCGTGTCATGGGAGAGGCCTATGCCCAGCAGTGGACGAATACAGGCTGATGATGATGATGAAGGAGCGTTGGTGTTTCAGACATACATCGATTAAAAAACTTATTAGAAGAGGATTTTTATTTGTTCAACAAATTCTTCTAATTCAACAGATACAAGAAGCATGGACAAGACCTTGGGCTGGACGTACAACTATTTATAGAACATTTAGAGACAACCAACAAAGCACCAAAAATACATATTAAACGACTTACTCAGATTATTTTTACATTTTACTAACCTGACCTTAACCTATATACTATCCTGTAAGAATACTGTCACGCAGCTCTAAAGATTTTGTTTTTTCAAGAATTTATTAAACGGTTCGCTTTCATCACATTACAACGAATGTGACTACTGCTAGCATCGGCATTCCTGATACCATGAACCATATCTGCTTTCCCCATTATGGATTACAGTCGTAAAGTTTCTGTTTCTCCCAAACTTAGCAAATAGATTGTTGATTGTTTTTAACTGATAATAACTAATGCGACCAACTGTGAATTTGAACCTGATACCATGAAACGTGTCTGTATACGTCTTTAAGAATTATAGTCGTGAAGATTTTGTCAACTGATTATAACCAATGCGACCAGCCGTGAACTTTGGCATAGGTGCGATGAAACATATCTGCTTACCCTTTTAAGAATTATGGTAGTGAAGGTTACGTTTATCACTGATGCAGTAGTGAAGGCTTAATACTACCCGTATTGGTAATATCACTTGTCTAATGCATCTTGTATTGCTCATAAATAATCGATTTACAAAAAGCATTATTTTAACCTTTTTTGTCCCGATTTTCACGCGCTTTGGTAATTGAAAAGCATCAAACACAGAATGAACGAATCAACAAAGCTTCTTGGACCAGCGTCTCTAGAAGCTTGAGCGATCTCCTTTTAATGCAGAAATACGGGAAGTTTGATTTGGACCAGGTTGATGGCAAAGGGTTCTTTATTTACAGGAGTTATTTTGTTTTTGTTATTAAGACCCATATAGAGAGCCGCGGTGGCCCAGTGGTGGCAGAACCGACTTACGAGCAGTAAGCCGTGGGTTCAAACCCAGGCAGGCGCGTTGCTTTGTGTAATTATTTTATCACCGCTACCCTCATAAACGGTGAAGGAAAACATCGTGAGGAAACCGGCATGTCCTAGAAGCAGCCGTCCATGCAATCTTGGTATCGCATTAGAGGCATGTCCTGGAACTAAAACTTCGATTCGAAGATATGTGACATCTACCAACCCGCACTGGGCTCACGTGGTGGCCCACAGCCCACTCCCTCTCATAGAGAGGAGGCCTGTGTCCCAGCAGTAGGAACATTATAGGCTGATGATGATGATAATGATGAAGAGGTGAAAAAAATGGTAACAGGCTTGTCGGTTGTTCAACCATCGCTGTGTTGGGTAGATATGAGCTGAGTATCTTGTTAGTTACCATAGATCAGGTTCGTAGTTTATTGAAAATCTCCTGAAGATATCGGTATTTCAGACCTGATTGATACAGTACTGCTCCAGTTATGTTTCCTTTCGGATACATTATTATTATCAGATAGAGACTATTTCAAAACTCCATAAAATATGGTATTAGATACCTATATTCTTAATGCAAAGTTAGACAACTAAAAGTTCTAAACGAATTGACTGAAAACGGTCTAGCAATCCTATAAAATTATTAACGTGACACATGAGTCGGACCCCACACGTATAAAGCTTGTTTTTAAAATAAACCCTTGGAACCATAGTGTAGAAAAACATCGTAACCTTAGCCTTAGCTCCACCTAATCCTTGAACCAAGATTTACGGCTCTGAAGGAGCGTTCATAATCATAAATCTGGCCGTAACCTGTCTTGAACGCTTGGACCGTATTGTGACGTCATAAATCTGAGAGGAGTCCAGTCATTCTATTGGAAGCTTAACGTTTATTGTTTTGATTGATGAATTATTGAAGTATTTCACGATAAAGCGGATAACGCCTTGAGGCAAAGGATGGACTGTTGTTTTGACAAGATTTGACCTTTATCCTTGTCAAAAACCGCTCTACGGATAGTGGGCTTCATAAAGTGTTTGAATTTCATCTTCAGAGTGTTTTGACGTTTCTCTGCGTAGCTTGTACAAAGCAGGTAATTTTATAGGAAACTCACCTTAGTATCACTCAGACTTTTATTTTCTTCATAATCCATGTTTCATAACCCCCCTATTTCACAGGTTATCGAAATCTTGATTCGAGAGTCGAACACTTTAGCACAGTCTATGTAAGAATTAAGAAGGGTAAGTACCGCACTTAACCACAGGATTTTCCCTTTGAGGTGCTAGAAGACTAGTGTTATTTGGTAGGTCTGCCTTTTAATGCAGAATGTCGCGTGTGGTTCAGAGCGGCAAGCAGACGTCTTAATCCTCAGCGTAGGCACATCCTTAAAATCACATCAAGCAAATAAATCCAACCCCTATTACATAGGACTTAAATATAACCTGCGAAATATAAGTGCTACTAAGAAGTACGTACTAACAGGTACATCATCATCATCATTAGCCTATAATGTTCCTACTGCTGGGACACAGGGCTCCTCTCTATGAGAGGGAGTGGGCTGTAATCCACCACGCAGGCCCAGTGCGGGTTGGTAGATGTCACATGTCTTCGAATTTTTAGTTCTAGGACATGCCGGTTTCCTCACGATGTTTTCCTTCACCGTTTTTGAGGGCAGCGGTGATGAAATAAATTACACAAAGTAATGCGCCTGCCTGGGTTCAAACACACGGCTTACTGCTCGTAAGTCGGGGCTGCCACCACTAGGCCACCGCTGCTCTCTCTCACTAACAGGTACGCCTCGGCCTAACCCAACGGGGATTATATGTGTGATGTTATTTGTGTGTCAAACAAAATAATTATATCACTCGATCAAATCCCCACAAAAGTGTCCCAAGTCCATAGCATAGCAACATGTCTGCCGCACCGTGGTCGGGCAGCGTGTTTCACCGCATTGCATACTCGTTCGCTATTGCATAGTCTGTGGCAATAACTAACGCATCTGTGCGCTCATGTTTTATGTTGCATTCATTTGTGTGATTTCTGCCGAAGATTAGTTTTGATTGATTTCATGATGTTTTCAAAGTTCCGGTGTGATTTAGTAACTGGATCTTTAGAATGTGCGAAATATGTGTGATAGGTTTGATGTGGGGTAGACGTGGGTTTTGTAGATTTCATTTTTTGTGGCAAAGCGATGCGTCATTCATGGACCGTTTAAAAAAAATGTTTCGTTTTCATGAAATGCGACACGAATTTATAAAAATAAAATGTATTTTTATGTTTTGATTGATACACCGATCAACAGAACATCTTTATAAAGAACTTGATAACCTTGTAAAAAAATGTTGACCAAAAAACGACATAAAGCTGCATAATAATAAAAGATGACATTTGATTAATTACTACAGCTCTGTAGGTCACGGCAAGGACGATTAAGGTACGCTTTCGATTTATGCGGCATTTTACACAAAATATTATATAATTTCAACCAACAGACATTTTAATAAGGATAAATCCAATCATCCGTGCTTTTGTAGCGTCATTAAAAAGTACTACACACATAAAAAATTACTACAGTACCATCTATGATACAAATGAAAATCTAAAATTAAAATTAAAGTTATCAGCGATTTCCGACCATATACAAACCCGACAACATCTGTCAGGCAGTAACCTACCAGACTCAACACCCGTTTGGTCGGAGAATCCTCCCTTTTCTATGTAGTTTTGAGGGACTTTCCACCCTGTTAAGCCCTATAAAAACGCTTTAAAGCGTGTCTTACCTATAGAAAAACGCTCAACAGGATTGACAAAAGCTTTATAGTACCTAATATCTAGTGTATGTGAGAAATATTAGAATTAAGATTTTTGTTATCTTATTTATATGTAAAGCTGATAAAATATTATAATGTTCATACTCTCAAAAGGATCTCGAAATCGGAAACCGTTTTCGACAGCGTAAAGAGGACTTTACCCTGCCGAAAACGATTTTCAGGTCAAATGTCCTACGTAATCTCAGCCTTTAACAGACATTGCGCACTCATTACTAATTTCTACAAGAGACTAAAAACACAAAGCTATCATTACCATCACGTTGCAACCCAAAGCTTAAGATTCCTAGACCAGATAAACAATTTCAAGTGGCTCATTAACTTGGCTACTTAATTCAAGGTCATGTGAGTGCAACGCCTTTAGTGCTGGCCGAGTTAGTGCGCTTCCACGCGTGGTTAGCTAATAAATGTGAAGTGGGCTGGCTAAAGACTCGTATCCATTGCGAATGCAGTGGGTAATGCAAGAGACACGTCTGGATATAGCGATAACTAATGCCTGTAAATATTTTATTAGGAAAACATACAGACGGATAATAAAATGACAGATAAGCTCGTTGTCAAAAATGAAAAATAAAATGTTACTTTTTAAAGAAAGGATAATTTCACAGTTGCAATAATCCAAGCAGCGATTAAACAGCAACGTTGTAGCTCCAAAAACATACACATATTACTTATGGGTGTAAAAATGGCTACATCCCGTTTTGTGATTTTGCCGATTCGCCAACTAAACAAAATAAAACAAGTGAAAAAAATACGTGCGCCCTTCCGGCACGGTTTTAATCTTCATAAATTTGAGTCCCGTTAATACCCTTAACAAAACCGAAAGGCACTTGTTCTCCTCTTCATTGCAATTATTTTTTTGGTCGAGATCTGGAGAAGATTCCCAGATCTAGACCAGTAAAATGAGTTACGGAAATATTGAGAGTTAATTTCGAACTTTTTCACAAGTTTTAATGTTACAACTTTACTTTCAATACCTCCACGGCCCCCGTACTATTCAATGCATACTATATCAGCACAGTATTTTGAGTGCTATACATTGAGTCCTACCATAAAATGTGATTTTTACCCAAAAAAAAAGTCGTTTTCCAGCAATATTTTTTTGCGTAGAGTAACACCTTGTATGATTTTGACACTCATCAAAAATCTGAGCGTTAAAATAATAAGTGTGCAGGACCTGTAGATTCTTTGTAGACACATAAGTGGTTATGTTACGCGTGCAGACCTGTATTAAAATATATAAAAAAAACTCTAAGAAACATAAGGAAATGCGGCAAACATATAAAAAGATCGAAGCTATGACATAATTAACATAATAAGATGCTCATAATCACCCACTGATCGCCTATTCGTAATAAAATCACATAATTTATATTGCACATAATACCAATGTAGTCCACCAAACTGGTTCTACATCTAGACCGTTCGGTCTCGAGGCTATCTTAGCTTTCAATACGACCACGTGCTTATCTGTGCCGTATTTAGTGAAACCTCATCCTTCGAGGCCAACGATCACTTGTCGAGGTATAGCTGAATACCCTATCTTTAACCTAAGTGGGTTGCAAGTTGCAATGGAATTTGAACTTTGTCGTGTATGACATTGAGATTTCGGTTTCAAAGCTTGAAAGTTGTCTAATATGAGCGCTGGGTGTATAGGACAGTCAATGCGCTGTTTTGGGGGGGGGGGGGGATTATTGCATCTGTCCAGAAGTAGACTTTTTTTAAATGAAGTAATTACAATTTTGACCTTATTGATATAATTTTCATATAAGTTCATGATGGAATATTTAAGCAGTACACTTTTAAAATTGTGATTTAGTGTTATGTTTGACATTTTTTTGTTATCGAGACAATCATTCTAAGCGTTTCTGTCTTTACGATTTACTTGAGGGTATGTTCAACTTTAAATTAAAAAAAAAAAAAAAAAAAAACATTTTTAATCAGATTTTCAGACGTTCAAAAATCATAAAATGGGACTGCAACCTGCCCTTAACCTCGGCCCTAGAAAACGTATTGAGATACTTAGCTCGCTTTCATCTTTGCTGCTCGAAGAATTTCTTAACTAGTGGATGTTAACTGGTTAGCTACATAGGTACTAGGACTTCATAAACAGGCCCCAGATGAAACACAGGTGCTATTAAATTAAACATGACCAGGTTTTGTCGCACAGACAGCTATGGCAGAGTCTCGTTAGACAATCGCGTGTATCGGCCGCGTACATCGGACCACACCTTTATTGAACTTTTTGATGAGCAGTTAAGATTGTTTTGTTTTTATTGCTTTGCCAGTGTGTTAAGTGTTACTAAGAAAATATAGAGAACATGTAATTCCTTTTGAGACGATTCTATGTAAAGGCTCTTACCCACCTCATCAGAATCACATATGATATGTGGCACCAGATTTAATTAGATTAAGCAAACAGACGTCGGCGATCCGTCAACGCCTTGTTTCGCAGCACCTTGCTTCACAACCTAACAAGTCAATATGGCTACCCGAAACGACTTGACGTTCCTTCAGAGAGAATTGTAGACCGCTTCTCTCTCGTTCTGGTCACAGTTTAGTTTGCAAAGTGAATCATATGAAGCCTTTTTGCAAAGGCGCCGTCTTAAGCAAAGATTTGTATTTATGTATTTTACTATTTTTGTACACACCGTAGATAAAACAAAAAAATAACATAAGTAAAACATTTGAGTATAAAGGTAGGTGCTTATTTCATCAGTAATTTCAGAACCGGTTCTTACGTAGAGTCACGGGAGCCCCTTTTTATGTCCGTAATGACCGTCTACACGTAGACCTTAGAATGCCCACCGTCCTTCAGTTTATGAAACGTCTTTCGAAGCGTTTCTTCGATAACTCCATTAAACACCGTAATCCCCTGATCGCAGCGGCCGCCCGTTACGAACCCTCGCGCATTAGTACAGTACGCCGTCCTAGGCATACCCTCGTCACTCCAGATGATGCTATCACCCTCCTCCAGGAGAGTAGCAAAGAAACTAGCACTCTTAAAAAGTTCCGACTCAAACCGCCGTCTTTCCGACCTCGCCGTCAAGGTCCGCGTCCGTCGCGACGTCCCGGTCCATGCCCTCCCCGACCCTCGCTCGAGCCAGCCCGCGATGCTGTGCCAGTAGTTTTAAATCAGCCCCTAAATAATGATACCATTCAGATCCAGCCTGTCCCCATGCAGTCCTCCCCCAGCGACGCCCTAAGCCAAGGTTCGTACCCCACAGGGGGTGCCCTTAGCGTGCAGTCGCTTAGTTCGTAAGTTTTTATGCCCTGGCTGGAGGCCTTACTCTTAAGGCACCCACAGGATAGTCCGGTTAAGCAGACGACAACCTCATAGGTTGAACTGCGAGATACCATTCACAAAAAAAAAAAAAACATCAGTAATTTCTGCCATTAGACCAACGAAGTCAGAAATGTAGACAATAGTGTGTGAGAGAAGGAACAGAAAAATGAGTTCCAGTGTTCAGTGAGATTGTAGACGAAAGCAATTTGGTTTACTAAACCGTGTCTGATCGTGGGTGGATATTACAGAGACTTGTGTGGTTCTCTCTGGACCTTATAAATACTTCAGTGCGTTTAGTACCGAATTACCTAGAACCGAGAAACCAAGTAACTTTCTCGTTTGTTTCAACACAGATAATCGTTTATACCATCACAGATAACAACTACAACGTACAAATAATTTAGATCAGACTAATGTCCAGTTAGATATCTTTACAACTAACTACACATCAGATACACTTAACATTACAAAATACCAAATTGCGTTTCAAGATACGTTTTATCATAACGATCATTTCCTTATGGCTCTTTATACCTATAAAACTTCCTATGACACTTAAGGCATGGCTGCGTGAAGCCATGTACGGTGGTGACCTGTTCTTTAAGTATTCACGTCTCATAGTGGAGGTACCTGTTGCCGGCTCATTGCTTGTGTGCTTATCTAGTTAGTATGTATGTCTCTTTGTTTGTTCGCGCGATTTGTTTGGTAGGAGGTAGTTCGTTTTATCGGTAGGTAAGGGGACCACAAATAATGTGGTACTGAATAAACTATCCAGCTGGATTCATTATAACCGTTAATATATTTATTGATACCTAGAATCCCCACAAATGGAAGTTGTAAGATTTTGGCTTACTTTTACACCTTTTTACAAAATGATTTCATCATCAGAATGATCATTATTCTCCTTGAATTACGTTTTATTATATTTTGACAAACCAATTTGCGCTCTATGTATCCATATTATTATTATTATTTCATTTATTTCAGGCTATGCCCATAGTGTTAGTAACAATGGTCTTAAATGCTAGTGTTAGTAGAGATACATACATATATTAGTGATTTATTAGGTGTAAAGTTTCATCCAATTTCGCAGCATTGGAGACCTATCAGCGAATAAAATGTAATAAATATGTATCCACAGGTAAATCAAAGTGTAAATCATTTCTATAAAATGTTAAATAACGCGAATCGATAGAATGTGTGCGCAACTGGGATCACAAGTTTTTTGCTGTTGACATAAAGGGTGGAAATAGACTCTTAACGAAGCCGAAAGGCACTTGTTCTCCCCGTCATTGCGATATTTTTTTTGTTCTAGACCATACATGGGAACCTTCTAGTTACGGAGATATTGGAGGTCAAAGTTCCAACTTATTCACATTTTTGTAATCCTTATTTTTTAAGGTTTTATCTTTTTTTTTTTTTTTTTTAATACTTTGCCCCACACTAGGAATTTCTCCTGTATCGTGGGTGCGTTTACTAACATTTAAACTCACATACACAAACAGCCAGACCCGGAACAACTATCTGTAGGCCATACAAATATTTGTTCTTGGGATCGAACCCGCGACACGCAGCGCAGCAGTCGATTGCTCAACCACTGCGCCAACCGTGTCGCCTTTACTTGATATAGCTCCATGTCCCGTTCACTATTCAATGCATCCATCAGCACAATGTTTGACTTTCTTAGGTATCAATCTAAGAAAGTATATATACAGAATGATTCATTCACGGCTTCGTGAAGCTCAGTTTACACGTTGTATTGCAGATACCCCCTGATTCACCGAACAACGACGCGCGCGACGTAGTGGAGGCAGATGGCTTTCAAATAAAAACTGACTAAAAAGTCGCTGGCCACATACAAATATGTCAAAGCTGGTTTTTGCCACTGATTTTTACCGATTTGGATTTGATGTTTTGTTAGTTTCTTTTCTCACTAGATTATAAACTTGGTTCGTAGCGTATAATGCTATGGTAACTTAGCATTGATGGAAAGGCTACTTAACCGTTCAGCAACTGTCACATTGCTTCCTTTTTAACCCCCGACCAAAAAAGAGGGGTGTTATAAGTTTGACGTGTGTATCTGTGTGTATGTCTGTGGCATCGTAGCTCCCAAACGGATGAACCGATTTTGATAAAATTGGTGTCATTTGAAAGGTATTTTATTCATAATTATTTCTATAAACAGCCAGTGCTAATTACTTTCACACAGAACTTGAAAGTCTGACAACCAGACTTGGAGTGGTCAGTTAGGCAGTCACTCTATCCATGTCCACTGAGATGCATTTTTTAGGCTGGAAGCTATCCTCAATTGATGTAGTTGAGAAATTTAACTTGATACTTATTTTTTGGGGTTATAAATACTGTTTTGAAAAAGTTGAAACCTTGACCTTCAAGATCTCCGTAACTAGAAGGTTCCCAGGTATTGTCTAGAACAAAAAAATGTTTCAGTGACGGAGAGAAAAAGTGCCTTTAGGCTTGTTTAAGAGTATTTTTATACCCATTATAGGTTCTGTTTTGGAGATCAATACTTCTTTAAATACATACTATTGTTCTACAATCTATAACATGTATTAATCTATGTTTAGACAACATTATCCGTTCAACTTTTTCCATATCTATTGCGGAATTTCATTGTTCAGCCCGTCGTGACATCAACCACGGACAATAGACGCGGTTGTAAGCAACAGGAACGACAAAATATAATATGTTTTGTATATTAGTGCCCTAAGCTAAGTGCAGACTTTAGAGTGACTTAGTTTGCGGTTGTGGTTTGGTATTAGTCTTGCTAATAGGAATAATGTTCAAATCACCACAGAATATCGGGTGACTGGTAATTAGTGACCAACCCTTAAACACATGATTGTACTCATGATAACAAAAAACTTTCCTAAAGAAAACATTTTTTAACATTGCTGTAAAACCACTATTTACCTACATCTTTCAGTGACACGAATTTCACCTGGCGGTTGAGTGAATGTCATGCTCACTCAAATGTCTAAATATCTCTAAATGCCACGGTATATTTTAATTATTTTGTTTTTGAATTATTTATTTAATGTTTAATTTAATTTGCACGTATTTCTATATTGTTCTCATATATTTTTAATTCAATGAATGATGATGAGGCAAGAAACTCTATTTGGAGTTTCTTGCCCATTCTTCTCCATAGAGATCTATGCTTTGGAATGGGCAACTACAGTACTTTCACAAGTTATTATGCCTTGTGACTAGAACTGTAGCTTCGCGTTGCTTTTTAGGGTTCCGTAGCCGAATGGCAAAAAACGGAACCCTTATAGATTCGTCATGTCTGTCTGTCAGTCCGTCTGTATGTCACAGTCACTTTATTCCGAAACTATTAGGACTACACAGCTGAAACTTGGTAGGTAGATGTATTCTGTGAACCGATTTATAATTTTTGTACAAAAAAAAAAAAGTATAGATAAGGATATCCCCCTCACATGGACCTGAAACTAAAAAAAAAAAAACTTTCAAACCTATACGTGTGGGGTGTCTATAGATAGGTCTTTAAAAATGACATAGAGGTTCCTAAAGCCATTTTTTTTCAAAGTCAATCGTTTGAAAGATAGACTCTTCCAAAGTGGTAAAACGTGTGTCCCCCGCCTCTAATTTCTAAAGCAAGAGGAGGAAAATATTGAAAAAAATATGGGGATGTAGAACGTAAAAAAAACTTTCAATGAAAATTAGTTTAAATAAGATTTGATATTTAGTTTTTGAGATATGGGACTTTTTCACCAAACTGCAGCAGTAACTTTGTTTTTCATTAACTTACTATGAAAAACAAATTTAGTCTTGCGGTTGAGTGGAAGTTTACTAATGAATGACCGTTCAAAATATTGTTATTATATTTTTTGGGGCTATGGAACCCTGTGTGCGAGTAAGACTCGCACTTGGCCCGTTTTTTTCCTTTCGAAAGTGTCTGTTATGGTCTAATTGAAATAAATGCTTTGAGTTGTCAAATAGCCGTTTCTTACGTAAAGGAACCGGCAGGAAGTTTCGTGCTTACTCTTGTAAATATATTGACTGCAAAGTATGACCGTGTGAACGTACACTTACAAAGAAAGTATTCCAGTATTGTGCACTTCTTTGAACACAAAGATGTTTACGGCATTCGCTCGGGACTTGCTACGTGCACCGGAAAATAAAACAGTTACTGTGTGATGAACAGTTACCTTCACACATTGTTTGAACTTAAGGGAATTAACGGCGTGAATGACTTTGTTTTGTTTACGTGTTTGCTTGATACCAGAGGGTTACAAAGATGTTTTGGACTAACATGTTGTTCATATGAAGACTTTGGTGTGTCTGTTCTGGGAGTTATTATTAGGTAAAGCCGAGTTGCAAAATCAAAAATATAATTCGGAGTTTTTATAATAATATTGAGTTGTTTTTTTTTATGTGGGAGTTACGTACATCGTTATCGAGCTATATAAATGAATTAAAATGTATGTAGCAGCTGACAATGTTTCAAGATTTCACGGATATTTTTTTGCATGGTGAAAGTTTTTCGTAACGATGAGAATGGTAGCTATTTCAAAGATTTTCAGTTATTTTTCAATTACAACTTGTAGAAAAAACATGATAGCTAATCTCTAAGCCTTATCATGTCAAGCTACTATTACACAATAAAACCACCCTACTCCACCACTACTAATTACATACACTTCTATCGCCCATTACATCCCCACAGGCACAGCCTCAAATACAATATTTACCCACTAAACAATATTATCCACAGCATCTTCCCCTCGACTGCACTAACTAAGGCCCGCGGCTTCGTCTGGCGCCCATCCAATCCTCCTTTGTACATAAACCACGTCATTACAGAACAACAGCTGCCGGTGATACACTGGCTTGGTTAATTGATAAGCCTTATGTGAGGTGTTTGGGCTTTCACGGTTGTAGCATCTTGGGAGTATTCATTTGAAATGTCGAGGTTTGAAAAAGTTTTTCGTTGTTAATGTCATCAGCACGCGTAGCATGACCAACAATGAAACGGGCTATGTCGACGGAAGAATCAACAAGCTGAAACTCGTCATTGTCTATCTGTCAAATGTCGATTCTTCCGTACTTTTTTTTTTTTTATTTTTTATTTTTTTATTTTATTATTTTGCTTTTTAATATTGTCTTTTGTTATTATTATTATTTGATGGGCACAGTATTTTTTTATAAATTTTACACGTTAATCAATTATACCTATGTTATTCACTTTATAATTTTTACTTCTTATTGATTCTTTATTTATATATTTAAAATAAAATATAATTCGATTGAAATTTGTGCAAAGCTTTAAATATGTGTTTGTTTATATTTTCGAGCGTATGGCACTCGTGGGCTGCAGCTGAAAATCAGCGTCAGGTGGTACACTTTGTGTTGCCATCTGGCATTATGCTGAGCTGAGGCCCTTTTGGCTTGACTTTTAAAGTGTTATTAATGCCAAATAAAAACAACTTTCTTTCTTTCTTCTTTCTACTAAAACTCGTTTCTAAAGTGGTCATGCTACGCGTGCAGGTTGACAAAGTTTATTAAGAAGAAAACTTCTTAGAGTAAGGATAAGTTACTTGATATTAAGAGGAATGACAGCGCTTCAAATTCGTATTCATATCTGTAGCGATGTTCGTTTCTTGAATTTGTATAATTGATGTCCAGTGGAGGCTATTTCATGGTCAGCATTTCTTCTCTAAAGGTGAGTTTTACTATTTAGACTCTAGCTAGAGGTATAAAGTAAAATCTACGAAAAAAACGTAAAATCAAGTTATGATTAACTAAATGATATTAGAATATTTTAACAACAAGAACGGGATCAGATAGGCAGTCGCTTAATTTTAAATAAAGGCATTCAGCTGCAACATTTTAGAAAACGGAAAAAGCTAAGCAGATCAAGACTTTCCAGTCACAACCTAATTTACTACTACTTTATATTGTTAATGTATTTTCGAACTTAATCATCATTCTCTTGCCCTTATCTCAATTTGTTTGGGGTAGGCGCAGCATGTCTTCTTCTTCCATACTTCTCTATTGCTTGTCATCTCATGAGACACCTCCTTTCTTGCCATATCATCCTTCACACAGTCCATCCATCGTTTCTTTGGTCTTCCTCTACTCCTATAACCATCCACATTCATACTCAAAACTTTCCTCACGATATTTTCCTCATTCCTCTGCATCACATGCCCATTCCACGACAGCCGATTATCACACATCTTTTCAGTCACCGGCGCCACTTTCAGACTGGTGTTACGCGAATGGATAAAATAAAAAATAAGTACCATTTTTTATTTTATCCATTCGCGTAACACCACACATCCACAATGTATTTTCCAACTTGTAGAATAAAAATAAATCGAAACCCGAATAGGAGCGACAAATATTATTATTTCAAAACACACATCTTGTTCATATATTACATTCCTTACATGTACATTCTTGTTATAGAACTTCCAAATGTATGCCTCCAGGCTTGGACCAAATATTTGTAGCTTGCACAAATATTGGTTCAGGTGTGAAATACTAAGCCGATAACCACAAAACATTGTCGACTTAGAATTTAAGTAATACACTAACAGTAGCAATGCCTTATAGTTCGACAATTCAAAAATGTTGTTCAGGTTATCGAACAGACAGATTTTTTTACTCCATGAATGCTGATTAATCGTGCATTTTTAATTTATTTTAAAATAGTAGTAGGTAATGCCTCGGTAGATAATTACATATTACCCCACAAATGTCGTATATTTCTATCTACCTACTTACTTTTAAATGCTTTTAGCACCTTATCGTCATTTTAATTTAATCTCCAAAGGACCACCAGTACAACACACAACGCACATTTAGTACAAACAGTGTACTAAATGTGCGTTGTGTGTTGTACTGGTGCGTTCTGCACCTTGTAGACAAATATTAAGATTATGAATGTGGCAAAATGATTATTTACTATCCGTATCTTTTACTGAGATACCTAGGTTACGTAATTCCAAACTAACCATCACTGCCATCAATTTGTACAAAGGTCTTCTTGAACAAGACTTTAAAAGAATACGGAGTCCGAGTATTCCCTTTTCAATTTACCAAAATTGTGGTCTCATTCAACTTTTCTACCTGATAGCTAAGGTCTCGATAACAGTAGACCTCAAGAGAATATGTCAGACGATAATATATTAATAAACTATTTACATTCTGAAGCTTTACAAAAAAAAAACAAAGAAGTTCCCTGAGAATATTCGTGAGCGCATGTTTATTGAATTTGAACGATATTGGACGGCCGGTTACCTCGAATAAGAACCTACGGGATCCGAACATATTCTAACACAAACACTCTATTTTACATCCTAAAGTGTTGGTGTTAAGGTTGAAGATATTTCGCCAGTGTTTTGTAGACGAAAAACATGGTGTGATACTTTGTTCCTTGGCGCTGAAATTTGGCAAACTCCTAAGTTGTTTGAGGGTTAAAAGTTGATCCTACGTAGTAGCCTTTTTTGGGATAAATAGAAAACTTACGTAGATCAGGATCAGAGTTGGTGTAGTTTTGTAAAGATCCGAAAACTACTGTTACAGATGGAACAATTCGGGGAGGACGCCCTTTCTATTCTTGTTAAGATAATATTGTTTTCTTCTTTTTGTGGAGATACATTCAATATTGACGTGATGCTACTAGCTCTCGTTTACTCTACCTAGCAACACAAATGTTTAATCAGCAAGTTGTGACCACATTAGGTATTACGTGCTGAATTTGCCGCATTGCATGACGAATTGCATTATGCGTTGTTTTTTTTGCTAACAGTCATTTTATACTGAAAACGGCCCGGAGGTGAAAGTAATAGGAAGCGAGCCGAGCGTTTTCAAAACATTGACTTTTCTTATCAGGATGATGATTTATTTTTGTTTAGCGCTTAACTTAATAGGAATAGCCTATGTCCTTCCCCTGGATGCAAATTATCTATACCTATTGGCAAATATCAAAAATGGTTCGGTGGCTTGGCAAGAAAAGATAACAGAGAGACCTTCGAATTTATAATAGCGGTTTAGATTTGTGGTACAACTGGGCCTAAATAGCCTAAAGTCAAAACTAACGTGGATCCAGCTCCATTTTCCGTTACGGGATAAGTTGAATACCAAACTCTGAGATTACATCGATAAGAATGTTTCAAACTGATAACAGACTCCAACTAAAACTGTTCCTAAAATTGTTCTCGATTCTGTAACAGTTCTGTTCCGAATGTTATTTTAGAACAGAATAATCATGAAACTATAACAGTGATCCCGTATTTGTGGGTTGATAATACCCGCACAGTTTGGTGGGACTGTTTCAATAGTTGATAAGAAAATATAAACGAAATGTATAAGCCCTTGAAAGCTTTTATAGTAACTTACTGATAGCCTAGTGGTATGATCATCGGACCGGTAAATCAAAGGTCTTGAGTTCGTACCCAAGACACGCATATTATCTAATTTTGTTGTGCATTGTGTAATGTATAACTATCAGTTGCTTCGGTGAAGGAAAACATGGTGAGGAAATCAGCATGCCTGAGAGATATTTGTCGACGGTATGAAACCCAATTTGGAGGCCTATGAGCGGCGTAAAAACTCTGACACCATTTAAGGCATTAACCACTCGATAAAAGAACAAGAAGTATCTTACTTATTCGCACAAGCAAGATATATTGCTTGTCCCAAGCATGTAAGGGTTCCAGCCTAGCCGCATGCAGCTGACCAGTTACGGATTTCTGACACCCAGTCACAAAACGACTGACAAAGATCTACAAATAACTACTCGAACCATCAAGTTTTCTTTAACATTCCTCTTTATTTAATAAAAACCTACAGGCCATTATTGGTTGCAATGAGGTTGTTATTTTATTTTTTCCCGCAATATCACAGGGAATCAAATGGTACTTGCCTGTGGACGGTGAGTAATGGGCTAGCTCACCGTTCGTCCGTCTCATGACGACAGGCCGTGTCGACGGCGCGTACGTGTTCCACGCGCACCTCAAGGAGATGTCAGCAAACCGGAAGGGGTCCGAAAGGGCCGATGCCTGCCAGGGCTGCGGGTTGTTCGAAAGAGATACCGCGGCCCTGGAACACAAAGGGCTAAGAAGGAACATGGGTGGGTTTTAGTCAGTCAAGTCTGACACTCCCTCCCGCTCCGCCCAGACAGGGAGAAGTCATTTGATGATTTCCCACCCGCAAAAAAAAAAAAAAAAAAAATGTACTTCAACTATTAAACGAATGTGCCCATCAACGAGGACTACACTCAAGACTACTTCATCCTAACATTGGGCTACTTGATCTTTTTAAATCCATGAAAGAATAGCCGTCATAAGCCGGGATCAAGGACATGGCCTGTGGTCCATTCGCTTTGGGCCGTTCAGACTAAATACCCGAATAGCGTGTGTGGAAATAAATCAAGACAGTTCGTTAATCTCGGGTTTCTTGCTGATGTTCGGTTTATAGCTTCGCCTGTTTTGTCAAAATTATTGTAAATAAGACACCAGCAGATTCTGAATGTATGACAAAGGCTGTAGTTTACGTATGTGTAGGTAGACGCTATTTGATGAACTTATGTGATTGGATCTCTAAACGGTTGTACGTCAGTGGTTTTGAAAATGTGTGATGTTCTTTCCCAGGGGTCTGTAATGTTCGCATAATAGCCTATCCTAGTACAGTTTTATTCAACATCTGCCTAGTCTTTCCCAAATATGTTGGGGTCGGCTTCCAGCCTTTTTTATGTTCGTCGCAAATAGATTAACTCAAAATCACTCAAAATCACTTAAAATCACTATCCTACCACATCGGCTACTCGCAAACGTAAAAGCGACCGCTACACATTAGCGCATCAGTCACACCAATACATTATCATCCTCACAATTGATTCACCGCAGGACCGTGTCATAACAAACACTGTCTGACCTACATGTCGGCTAACGGAAACATGATACGCTCCGTGTGAACACAGCTTTGCGGTACTACTGATTGTATAAACAATCAGTAGTACTATGAATGGAGTTATCGTAGTTGTGTGTAACTGGGGGATTAGGGTGTTTGCATATAATCAGATTACTGGCGGAACTGGCCTGATATGAATTAGCCAATCAGTCAACTCAGAGTACAGCAGTCTATTGCTGGCTTATTCACTCGTAACCCGTGGTCCCGGTGAGTTGACCCATTACCGGGTCCAAGGGTAATTTTAATTACCCGTGGTTCCATGGCATTAGGGATTGTTCCCGGACTGCTGACTATATCGATAGAAAATGAAAACCATCAGTTATAAACAATATAGTTTACTCATTCATAAGTACCTTAATAAAATAAATCCAACCTTGGGAACAACAACAAAACATATTCATACCAGAACTATATTGATAAATGATGAATTCATAACCAATGCTCTAATGACTTATGACTCATAAACTATCTTAACATTTTTAATTCGTATCCAACTGATATTTAGCCAGGAATTAATTCCATTAGTGTATCGGTCATGAATTCATCAATTTTGACCTATGCGGCCGGTTGTCCTGTCCTTCGCTTTTCGCAGAATTCAGTCTGAGATGCAAAGAAGGTTAGCATTAGTATTAGTTTGTATTAGTTCTTCTTCTTTATCCTGTGGTTAGTACCCAAACTGGTGTCAAAGTTTTTATGCCCCCCATGGGCATCTGACTTGGCTTAACATGCCGTGAAAAATCTCTCCGTCATGCTGGTTTCCACACGAATTTTTCCTTTACCGAAGAAAGTAATAATTATACAAAATATGGAAAATCAAAGGTGTGTCTTGGGTTCGAACGTGAGACCTATAATTTGGCAGTCCGACGATCACAACACTAGTTGGTGTAGTTAATAGATCTTTTCATGTAGATATCCTGATGGGCACACTGTGGAAACCAGATCTTATTATTTCATGATGATAAAGACTCGAGTTGTTCACCTACAGTTGGCTACGCCTTAGAATTCCTTTTACGAGGTAGTAATGAACTACTTTCCTTTAGGCCAGCTACCAGATAGTTTGCAAACCAATGACACGAAGACAGTTAGTAGAAATGCTAAACGGTCCTGGGGGCCTACTCTCTAAGTCCGTCAACGAAAGTACGGGTCCGTCCGTAACTAGTTTTATACTTCGAAATTAACCCTACTCTCTAATATTTTCAGATTTATGATTTTTGAAAACACATCGGGAGTAAGGACAACTGTCCAATCGTATTGTCAATCATTTTTAGTTCGGGCCCCTAACGAATCCTATGTCCGTAAGTGATAAGGAGTAGGAAACGACCGTAACTTCGGCCGAAACTACGGACTTCGTGCTTAGAGAGTAGACCTCCTGCTCCTAGTGATATAATCGATTTCTTGCCGTGCCACATGCTATTTAATACGTAGCACAAAAGTGCAGCCAGATGAATAAATTCCGAACCTGATCTGAAGATCGCTTATTCTGAGAAAATTCAGCCACTGTATTGAAAACCGCTTCAAACATTCTAAAATTAATTAGTTGAGCTTTATTGTTAACAATTTCAGATTTTCGAAAATATTATCATATTATAACAAATAAATTCTCCATTTTCCGTTGAAAACATTTTTGTGGCGACATGAAATCAAAGGCAATTGACATAAGATTCAATGTTTTTCTTGGAAACTGTTTGACACAAAAGAAGCCTTTTATCATATTACAAAACAGAATTTCGAGAATGGAATTACCACATTGTCTTGTATACCTGTTTTGAACAGACGTTTTTCTCAGAATCCTGTAGAAAATATTTAACTAGGTCAATAAAACTGAAACAATTCTAGGAACGACCTATAATAGTTCTTTAAACGGTATCGTCGATTGTCTGACAGAATGAATAGACGGATATTTTTTTCAGACATTCTAAAGTTGATTTCACCAGCAAACAAACATTAAAAGCATTTTCATACACCAGAACACAAATAACAGCACTAAATTAAACACAAATATTTATGGTCAAAACACAGACAGAATTCATAAAACGACTCTAAAAATAAACCTGAAAGTGCATCCATTAAACCATTTGTACAACGAAAATTCGATTTCGTTGGTAATTAAATTTAAAAAAAATACTGGACATCCATCAGCTAGGCTATAAACAAAAGTCAATTATGAAACTGTCAGTAAAAACATAATTCCCCGTCCTCCAAACTAGGACTGGATATTAAACATGAAAACCTCACGCTCAATTTTTGGCGCAGCCGTGAGACACACAATTATATTTCTTTTTTTCCCTATTCCGAATTATTTTTAAGATTTTACATTGTATTGTGTGTACTTGTGGCATGGGCCAAATAAATATTTTTTTCTTTCTTTTTCTTTCTTTCAATTTGCATCGATTTCCGTCCGACCGTGGTGATGTTTTTGCTGACCATCCGGCAACCATTGTATCGATGTCATTCGATTCGAAGATTATAAACTTAACAATCGTTATGTTATAAAATAGCCCAGGCAAATTAGCCATAAAATAGTGATCAAATAACAAAAACTCGGATCGACCTGAATTTTGTTAGCAGCCTTGGGTACACCAGCAGAAATAAAGCACCAAAAGTCCCCATCGATCCCATGTATGCAAAAAAAGTTATTGGAGGTCAAAGCCCAAATTTTTCGGTTTTTTGGATTTTTCTCTAAAACAGTAAGTTCCATCAAAAATATAGCACAGACAAAATTTTAGATCATAAAATTATCTACAAAAAAGATTTTATACTATTTACCTAAGAAACCATTCTTATAATGTCATGTGTGTGATGAAGGAGTTTTGATTATGATTATCATTGAACCTATCTATCGATAGCATAAAAGTACAAGATTTTTTTTTTGGTCTTAGCTGGTTCGATTCCCGAAAGTGGCAAGCCAATTTTCGAAAATCTTTGAATGCAGACGTGTTTCTTTAAAAAAAAATGGTTCCTTTGAGTAAAACTTGCTATCTCCAGTATTTAGAGTAGTTTTCCTCAAGGTGGCATTGAAAAATTCCATATCATCTGTATATCTCGCATCCGCTTATACCTTAACCGATTCAAGCAAAATGATCAGTACCGATCACATTTAGATAAATGTTATAAATGCTAATAATTATATCCGTCATCAACGACTTTTTGACACACCATCAGAAATGTCCATTTAATTAAATTGATTTGATTAAAATATATTATTAAAAAACACCACTAAAAAAATCAACGAATGCAAAAGGTTCTTAAATGCTATGGATACTGAATTAATTAATTTTGTCGAGAAACCGAAGATTACACAGAGTTAAGAGCAAGACAAATCCTTTTTCGGTACCCTATGGCTATCAAAGAATTGAACTTCACCCAAAAGTATTGCGATGGTACAATGAACACAACATTTCAAGGCTAACAACAGTCCTCTCTGCCCCACAACCTCAACGGTTTTAGATTAAACTGCGCTCCATATCCGTGAACTTTATCATAATAACCTACGGTTATGTCATTTGGGTTGGGTCTACTATGCAATGGCGATAACCAACGTCGTTTGTTCGGTTATATTATGTTTTTGTCGCTTACTTGAGCGTACCTAAATTGTTTAAACCATTTTTCAACTGATAACAATATGTGCGTAAGTCAGATATACAAGGTGTTGTTTTGCATCCTCGTCAAATTTCAGGAGGTGGTCACAGAAGACATAAATAATCAATTAAAATTACGGTACCTAGTTAATTATTAATAAAAGCTGTTTTTTTTGTTGTTTAGGTTTGCAAATATTTCAGAATAACCTCCTTAACGTGATTTAGAGAATAAGAAATTATCGAATAAACGTTATAAATTGTTTGTAAGTGACAAGCGAGCATTTAGGGCGAGAACCAGACGGGCCGCTTTTGTGAACACGCGTGGTTCTTACCGATTTCCTTAAATAAGAAAAAAAATGAAAATTACCTACCCATTTTATTAATGATTCGGGACGAGAATCATTAGCATAGTTTCGTCCTTGAATTTGACGAGGATGCAAAACAACAGCTTGTATATACCAGCCTAATGTTCCCACTGCTGGGACACAAGCCTCCTCTCTATGAGAGGGAGTGGGCTGTAATCCACCACGCGGGCCCAGTGTGGGTTGGTAGATGTCACATGTCTTAGAATTTTTAGTTCTAGGACATGCGGGTTTTCCTCACGATGTTTTGCTTCACCGTTTTTGAGAGCAGCGGTAATGAAATAAATCACACAAAGTAATGCGCCTACGTCGCTTCGAACCCAAGGCTTACTGCTCGTAAGTCTGGGCTGACACCGACCACCGGGCCACTGCTGCTCTCTTCTTCTCTCTTCGGAAATTTCTGTGTGGTAAGAAAGAATACGATAATTTTAATTTTAAATGAACTGTCTTTTTACATACTTTTACTGACCTTTTATAAAAAAATGGACTAAAAAAAATGCTTATGCTTTTGCATCTGTTTGGCATCTGCAAATAAAACTGCGTTTTCGAAAGTCACTATTATTTTGCATTCCTTTAAATTAGATGAGTCTATTTTAGTAATCATATTTGTGCCTATAACCTAGCATCCGCATCTAGTTAATATGAAACAGTCGGTAATGAGTTAATGTTTGATAATTAGTGCTATTCGGGACGGTCCCCGAAGCGCTGTTATTTCTGGCGTAGTGAATAATCACGCTGATAACGGTATATCATTCCTGGGGTATGTTGACCTTGCTGCAGCAAAGCTGGAAATATGTGGAAGCTAAAGTTTCTCTTAAGAAAAATGTTGGTAGTTCGGTGGCGAGATAGGCATTGTTGCCATTGCGGGTATATCCTTGAGGTTTATTCCAGAAATCCCCACCAACAAATGCCCACCGGTGGGGATGATGAGGCTGGCACAAGCAAAAAGAGGCTAGCAGTAAGTGAAGTCAGGAAGTAGGTATGATATTTGATGATGACTATAAAATGGTCTTTTAAATAATTAGCTTCCGAATGCCTTCAATTAGCGATCCTCTGATATATTGATACTCATACTGTAAGCCTGCTTCATCCCACAGCTGGGCAATAGGCCCATGACTTCCAATTGTTTCGATCCAGGGCCCATGAGGACCACTGGTCACTAATCCTCTGATGTAAGAGACATTTAAGGAAATGCCATTCTGCAAGTATTAGCGATAAGCCCGTTAAATGCGTCATGCGTGTCATTCACTTACAGTGCTGCCAGGCATCGTTTTGAAAACGAATGCAGCACTCTGTTTGACTGACAACTGTAATAAAATTACACTGGTCTTCAGCCAACTTATTTGTGCAGGCGGCAAAGTTTGACATATGCAAATTTTCTTGACAAGCAGCTTCACCTTGAACTGCACACTTAAAGTGGTTATATTGTAGAAGCTTTTCGACAGCACATTTTTGAGTTTTTATCGCTTATACTATAGAAGTATAGAGAATACTGCTTTGTCTAGGACCTCGCATACCCTGGAACACAAGCATCTGCCGTAGTTTATGTATACGTTTCACATAAGCCTGCAAATCACATTGTTATCACGGCTAAGCTTTGTTTAGCTGACTGTATTACCGCGGCCAGTAGATAATTTAATAATATCTGTGACATTACATGATTAAACATTTGTTAAAACTGTCATGAACACATTTCGAAATGAACCAGCGAATAGGATACAGAAATTGCAAACATAATTGGTATTATTAACTTTACCTACAATCAGATATTTAGGCAATTAAAAACATACTACACTTTAGAAACAAATCAATGATGGAGATCATCATTGAATGCAATAAAAATTAAACTTCAGTTCAGCCAATGGATTTGTAGGTGTTCACCTGAGATGACAGTCGCCTTCAAAGCGCTTGCCAGCGCCGCCATGACACTCACAACCCCATTCGGAATTATAGTGCTGTAATAGTACATTGTTACCCTAGGGGTGAAAGTAACTTATTTAGTCCTGAGACGGGGTTTGGCCAATAGCTCGAGGGACTAAATAAGTCTTTAACCCGAGGTAAACACTGTGCTTTTCATTACGAATACAAGGAAAGTAAAAATAAAAACATGAATTCATCAAATCATCATCAGGGGGTGCGAAGACACATGAATTAGCTAAAGAAAAAATTAGTAAATTTTATATAGTCCCTCGAACTAATGGCGCCCTCACTTCGATCGGGCGCCAAACCCCGTCTCGGGACTAAATAAGTTGCTTTCACCCCTAGGGTAACAATGTACTATTCATTTTAATCATTGAAAAAATGGTAAATATTTTGCCCAAAACTATGTTATTTTAAAGAAATTGTATAAAATAAATTATAAAAAATATAGATTCTTTAATCAATACTTAACTTTAAGTTATTTTAATTTTACATCGTGGCTGAATAGAAAGTTGGAACATGGTTCAATAAAAATGTGAAAATAGAACTAGTTTTTTTTAATAATTTGGCATCTGTCAGTTGAAAGCGATTCTCCCTAGGGATGAAAAGTATTACTTTCAACCCGCTCCTCAGGCAACTTCAGACCTACTTTCAGAGTATGAGAAAATTGTCGATTACAGCTTATAAAAAGTGTCACGATAAATAAACTAAATCATCGCGCGCCGTTATACTCATCAAATTCATATTTATTCCTTCCCTTCCCTGGCGTACAATGGCGGAAGGATACAAGCAAAGGTTACGGAACCCTAACATGACTCTAAGGGTCGATATTTAACGAGAAAACCTTTTAAACCCTGACGAAGCTCAAATACCCTAATAAAATAACCATTAGGGTAACATCGGTCAAAACAGATACAGTTTCCGAGTTTAGGGTTGCAAGTTTACCGAGAGTTTCAGTCTTATTTCAAGTAGGTTAAGGTCGTGTTTAAAGATATAAAATCTTATAACTTCAAACCGGAAGAAACAATACAGCTTAATGGTAGACAGGAAAAATCGAAACTCATTAAAGGCGTATTAAAAATGCGAAAGTAATGTCTAGTCTAGTCTAGTAAATCTCTGCCTATCTGTTGCATTTTCACGCCAAAAGCAAGGCAAAAGCTAGTTATCTAGCCGGTAGATAATAATGGTGGTAGTGCCTTTCTTCCGTTCATAAAAATAAAACATAACATCACGCCTGTAATCCTCGAAAGGAAAGGCAGAGTTTTATTTTTATTTTATTTGTTAGGGACAAAACGTAGTTACATTCCAAGTTTAACTGGAGATTCTTAAATTAGCACATACACAGTCTATTCCATATTTATGTTACCACACATGTAACCCACAACATTGTCCACAAATTCACAAAAAAAATAAATAAAAGAAAACAGACAAACAGTGCACATCGTAAAAGCTTAGTAAAAAAGCGAAGGGAAAGAAAAAAAAAATATGCTTATGAATTTAGTGACTCTATTGCTCTTGCCTTGAAACAATCCTTGGAAAGAGTAAATATGTCAAACTCCATAAAGTGAGCGTTGTACGCCTCAACAATGCGACGAAGAGGCACGCGCACCCCAGCGTTAGTCCTGCATGAATTCGTATGGAATTGTGTGATATTGAGTTGTATCGAATAGTACACCCACATTTTGGCTACTTATGTTTGAAGTCCCTCGTAATAGGGTGCGAGCCTATTGCTTGCACAAATCCAGACTGCGTCGTTACTACTAAGAATTCATGCTGCATTTTTGTCATGTAACTGAAATTCACAACGAAAAGTATTCATAAACGTGATTTTTAGTCATGTTCTGACTACATCTTGACAAATAATTTATTTTCACACCTGAAAGTTATTGCTTCCATTAATAATATGATTATCACTTTATATTTAGTATCAACAATCGTTGTGACAAAAAAGTGGATGAATATAAATATTGATGCTTGGAGACAAAGAGGAAGACCTAGGAAACGACGGATGGATTGTGTGAGAAATGACAAGAAAGAAAAAATTAAATAAAAATTAAAAAAAAACCCCGACGCAAAAAACCTCTAAAAAGCCAAAAATTAAATAATCCGAGCGTCTTAGCATCGGGGGTCCGCTTTGTTTTGTGCTTGTACTAAGCGGTCTAATTAGTGCAACCACCCCCCCTGGCGATGCCCATGTTGACAAGTGACAAGATTTCAAATTTCAAATCGACTAGACCTGTGGAAGTTGTTAATTTCCCTTCAGCTAGAAAAGACTTGATTACCATCAAACGGCTGAGTAGATTTTTTCGAAACATAGCTAAGAACACTCTCGATTAAAATACCTTTCAAACGAAACCAATGGGGGGGTTTTTTAAATTTTTAATTTAATTTTTATTTCATGCTTTTTAAACTTAAATTATTTTTTCTTAGCCTTGACTGTCCCACTCCTGGGCATAGGTCTACTCCCATTCCTTCCACTTTTCTTGGTGTTGCGCCTCTTCTCGCTTAATAACGAAAACAAGGAAAGATATGAATAAAAAAAAAAACTTGGGCTTATAGGGGGAAGGGGGTGTGTGTAGCCTACCCCCCTGGCGATGCCCATGGTGAGAAAGTGACAAGAATTCAAATTTCCAATCAACTAGACCCGTAGAAGTTGTTTAAATCCCTTCATCAACTAGAAAAGAGGTGATGAGCTTCAAACGGCTGAGCAGATTTTCTCAAAACATAGCTAAGAACACTCTCGATTAAAATACCTTTCAAATGACACCAATTTTATCAAAATCGCTTCATCCGTTTGGGAGCTACGATGCCACAGACAGACACACAGATACACAGATACACACGTCAAACTTATAACACCCCTCTTTTTTGGTCGGGGGTTAAAAAAACAGATTAAGCCGACCCTAAGTCACATGTGACAAGAGCAGGAAGAAGATGAGTCGATGTTAAAGGTCGTCACCTTGTCACGCATCATCGAGGGGTTACTGACTTGTAATAGCTATAGCCTTCAATGTCATACTGTCATTAGCATGTAGATCTGTCAGGTATCGCATGATGGTTGACTTTGAGTATTAGACAGTACGCACAATAAAGTCACAATAGTTTTGGCTGTTGTTGGCCAAACAGTGTCTTGTGTGATGGACAGATGAAGAAGAAGATTGACTTAAATAGTGTAAACTTAGGTGTGTTCACAGCCGACTGTGAAAAGATCTTAGTAAAAAAAGTTTTGTTAGAGGTGGCGAGATAGCCTGGACGAGCATTACGAAGGCTGGCTCGAGGTGGTGCAAGAAAAGAGTAGGTACCTGGAAGGATATGAAGGAGGCCTTTACCCACCAGTGGGACATTCAGCTAACCATAAAAAAGAACAGCTTGGTCTTAGTGTTTTTCTGCGTGTGCTATCATTTCCATCATGAAGCGATAGTCAGTATAGTTAGTTGTGACTCAAGTCAGCGCACAGCTTTAGTGTCATTGTGTACCCATACGATTTTGTATGCTAATATTCAATGTTGGGAAAATAAATTAGTGTTCGGTCACATTCTTGCTTCGTAGTCCAATCAGAAACTTTGTACATTTGTGAAATCATCATCTTCCTGCCCTTGTCCGATTTTATTATCCTACTAATATTATAAATGCGAAAGTTAGTGAGGATGGATGGATGTTTGTTACTCTTTCACGCAAAAACTACTGACTGGATTTGGATGAAATTTGGCACACGGGTAGTTTATCACCTGGATTAACACATAGTATACTTTTTATCCCGATAGTATGTTCCCGTGGGACAATTATCGAACACCACGCGGGCGACGCCGCGGGCATAAGATAGTATACAATAAATATGGCAATACGTCTCTTTCTTCCATTCTCCTCTGTCATTCGTCATGCTATCATTTACTCCTTTTTCCTTCATAAAATTTTTCACACAATCCATCCATCTTTTCTTTGGTATTCCTCTCTCTCTCCATCATCATCATCATCAACATCATCTCAACATTTATATTCATCACTCTTTTAGTCACATGAGTTCCATTTATGAATTATGAGATGTTATTGTGAAATTACCACCAACCTGCACTGGACCCGCATTGTGAAAGTGTTTGATCTCACAAAGGCGCGAAGGCCTGTTTCCCAGAAGTGGGAACGATAAAGATGAAATACTGCATACCCCCTAATTTCTAGTTATTCTCACCAAGGGCCAATGTGAACCAGTGGACGTTGGTTTTAACCAGCTCGTCTCGCCATCATTCACAAGGTCCTTCTGGAAATGTCAGGGCTTCGCAATGTGGTTTTTAAGATTATGTTAAAACCGTTTGAAAACTTATTTCTTTGAAAGTATGGACTCTAATTAACTAGTTGAAGAGTAATTAAGGATTTATTATTAAACCGTCGCGAACATGACCCGTTGCGCTGTCACTCTGGATTTTACTAAGTAAACACCTAGTTACGACCAATTTGTTTTTACTAGTGCTACACTACTTTTTTAATTTTATTTCTTAAAAACAAACAGCTACATACAGATAATTGACAGTTAGTCGAAGAAGGCCAATTAAAAGTTTTCAATGACACTATAAAAGTGGCAGAAAAAACAGTATACAGGCAAGAGAAAGGCAGAAGTATCACTGAAAATTGTTCAGGCTTTTCTTAACTAAAAACTTCTTTGAAGAATCAAAGAAGTTTTTACCTATATATTCTTCTTAGTTTAGAAACACTGGTGGAAAAGAAAAAACAAAATCATCAAAACTCTGATACATCAAGATGTATACTCGGCTAGCTCTTATTGTATTAAGAGTTTTGTCGATAAATGCACCGCACTGAGGGAACATACAGAGGTTAATGATTCCTCAAGGTGAAGAATGGAACATGCAGTCCAATTCTTAATTTATATAACGTACTGGCTTGCCTTACTATGTCCAGTCATCAGTCTTCATGCTCTTTGGTTGATAAGTTATTGGTATTGGAGCTGTGGTAGCCCTGCGGTTACAGCCTCGACATATGCGTCTTCGGTTGCGGGTGCCACCCCGGAACTTTACTTCGTGTATTTTACTTCATCTAGGATAGTAATTGTATGTTCGACACAAATGTTTTGTTAAGGAAATATTTAATGAGCATGCAAGAAGAAGTTTGAAAGTGGCGCCTCTTACAGAAAAGATGAAAGGGAGTCCCAAGACCTATCTTGGGAAGACAACAGGGATGGAAGAAATGTGACCAAAAAAGTTATGAATATTATGATGATGATGATGATGTTGATGGATGAAAAGGGAGAGAAAAACCAATGAGAAGTTGGATGATGTGAGGAATAATATGAAGGAAAAGGGAGTAAATGATAGCGTGATAATTGGCGAGGGAAAATTGAAGAAAAAACGTGTTGAGTTGACCACAAATAACCTGGGACATACGCAGGAAGATGATCGCGGGCCTGTGGACGGTGAGTAATGGGCTAGCTCACCGTCCGTCCGTCTTGTGACGACAGGCCGTGTCGACGACGCTTTCGTGTTCCACGCGCGCCTCAAGGAGATGTCAGCAAACCGGGGTCTGAGAAGGCCGATGCCCGCCAGGGCAGCGGGACTGTTCGAAAGAGATACCGTGGCCCTGGAACACAAAGGGCTAAGAAGGAACATGGATGTGTTTTAGTCAGTACAAGTCTGACCCTCTCTCCCGCTCCGCCCAGAGCGGGGGGGAAATCATCAAATTCCTCCCGAATTGAAAATTCTTGATTGAAAGTTCCTCCCGAATTTGATGATTTCCCATCCGTAAAAAAAAGCCAGGAAGATGATGAGTCGATGAGGTAACAAACATTTGTTGATCGAAGATTCATATTCATAAATGAATGAATAAACAAATTGTTGATTGGTATTACACCTGATACTGTTGAAACAATAACAAGTGATTACACTATTTCAATTGAATCGACAATTAAGTCCAATATATTGGACTTTATTGTTGATTCAACTGAAATAACTCTGTGAATACATCGTTATTGTTTTACCAACCCAACAATATATTGTTTTGTTAATAATAAACAGCACGTGGACAAGTTACATAAGCAAAAAATGTTTATAAAACAACTGAAAACATCTGAGTATTACAATCTATATATATAAAAGAAAGTCGTGTTAGTTACTTCACTTATAACTCAAGAACGGCTGAACCGATTTAGCTGAAAATTGGCAGGGAGGTAGTTTAGAGCCAGGAGAAGGACATAGGATACGGTAGGGTAGGGTAGGGTAGGTAGGTAGGATAGGGTAGGTAGGTAGGGTAGGGTAGGTAGGTAGGGTAGGGTAGGTAGGTAGGGTAGGGTAGGTAGGTAGGGTAGGGTAGGTAGGTAGGGTAGGGTAGGTTAGGTAGGGTAGGGTAGGTAGGTAGGGTAGGTAGGTAGGTAGGGTAGGTAGGTAGGGTAGGGTAGGTAGGTAGGGTAGGGTAGGTAGGTAGGTAGGGTAGGGTAGGTAGGTAGGGTAGGGTAGGTAGGTAGGGTAGGGTAGGTAGGTAGGGTAGGTAGGTACGGTAGGGTAGGGTAGGTAGGTAGGGTAGGGTAGGTAGGTAGGGTAGGTAGGTAGTAAGGGTAGGGTAGGGTAGGGTAGAGTAGGTAGGTAGGGTAGGGTAGAGTAGGTAGGTAGGTAGCGTCGGGTAGGGTAGGTAGGTCGGATAGGGTAGGTGGGTAGTAAAAAGTGCATTGCAACGCATGCTGGGTACAGCTAGTTACTAATAAAAACGTGTGAAGGAGTTAAATGGCTGACATCCGAGAAAATCACTGACTATATTTTATATTGCGCACTTGTTGTTACTTGTGACAGTGTTTATGTTCTTTCAATTATATACAGTTTTAAGATGCTGCAAATTCTTTTACCAATACTTGATATTTTTTGTAATGTCATCTAATTCAAGGAAGTGGAATCTTATTGATTCCACTTCCTTGAATTAGATGACTATTATAACATTATTATTCAATGCACTGGTTAGACTGGCAGTCGACCAACATCTGCGTAGACTTTCTTCTTTCGCTTGGCAGCTGGATCAAGGGCTTTATTCAGAAAGCAGTGCTTCTGGACACGGCGCGTATTGTTAGGAGGTTCCTCTCTCAAGAGCCCTGACCACCGGTAGCTCGGACCCTGTTCCCAATGCCGATGGGTTCCTATTTTTTATATTTTTAAATGTTTTTTTTTTATATATAATTTTGTAAAAATATTTAAAAACTAGCTGTCCCACGCAACTTCGTCTGCGTCACATTTTCTCCGTTTTGATATATAGCTTATAGCCTTCCTCGATAAATGGGCTATCTAACACTAAAAGAAGTTTTTAAATCGGACCAGTAGTTCCTGAAATTAGCGAGTTCAAGCAAACAAACAAACTCTTCAGCTTTATTATTAGTATATTAGATTAGATGTAATTAGTATGGAAGTAAATAAATAAACGAAAAAATATATATAATTATATTGGAATGTTATTTGTAGTCCTCTGCTATTAGTTTGAACTTTTAAAACAGACTGACATTTTGTTACAATTGTATAATGTTTTTGTAGGCTTTAAAAATAAAGCAATTGCCATCAGTTGGCAATTGTCAAGTTAATTGCTGTGTAATTAAAATTTATTACTCTTCACTTTATTGTTTGTGGGTTTAAACGTAGTGTTTATTTTTATAGCAGGAAAAACTTGAATGAAAATTTATTACATCCTTATTTTTAATCGCTCAAAGGTTCCTGACAACAATCATTACTTACTTGCCCAGTTTCACCACAAATGAATAAACGGGTTTAATGCTAAAAGAGTTTAAAACAGCGTTCCTATGACGTCTCAAAACATTATTGCTTCATTCTTATTCCAGAGCGGGAAAGAGATAGAGCTAGACGACCTGGTATAGCTCCGTCTCTTTCCCACTCTGGAATAAGAATGAAATAATAACGTTTTAAGAAGTCATGGTTGGCCACCAATCAGGAAATCGTTTGAAGATGACGGTGAGTGATGTAGTTGTGGTGTACAGTCATGAGCAATGAAATGATGCGCTTAGCAAAATTCAGAAGTGATTTACTGCTTCTATATAATTGATAAGAGTTTTACGTTTATACAAATGTTATTGTGTATGCATGTTATTACGATAAAGGTCTTATTCCGAAGTAGAAACTGTTATAACATCGCTTTTGAATGTTTCTAAGTGTTAACTTTTCATTGCCCGTGACTGTACGTGGGCCCAACATTTACCTATAATAAAAGGTATTAGGTCAAAATAAAATTGTACAGACAGAATTATTACTCAAATTCTACATCCTTAATTGTTTGTAATAACTCCTAGGCTAAGTTTATTTTATTACAATTCTTGGGGCAAGTTAAATTAAAAGGTAATCTTTGGTTATACGAGTAGTAAAATATCTTCATAATTTCAGACTGTAATTAAGGCTGAAAACGCTACACAGCGTTTTCAGGAGAATTTTAATGACACTCGTTAGGCAAATTTATTTTAAATGTGATTTGTGGTTAGAAAAATACATTTAATTTAGAATTTTCGTAGATTATGTCTGAGTTATGTTGTTTCAGATAAGCACGTCTTAAACCTACGGGTTAAATGAACTACTGAGGTCATTATCACCAGCCTTTTCTCAACTATGTCGTGGTCAGTTTCATTGTATCCGGTTGTAGCTGAATACCAGTATTTTACATGGAGTGGCTGCCTACTCCACTAGTTAGGGACCGTCCATTAATCACGTGAGGCTTGAAAGGGGGGGGAGGGGGTTTAGCGAAAATCACGAAATATCACAAGGGGGGAGGGGGGTGTAGTAAGATATCACGTGTATTTATTTTTTCCTCAAACGCGTGTGACCTTGACTCGCCGTTGCCAGGCAACGAACGAAGTACCTGTATTTAAAGATAATATTCTAAAAATTTTAAGATTCTGTGTAGGTACTAAAAAACACGTGATTTTGGGTGGGGGCGGGGGGTTCGTCTTAAACCTCACCACGTATCACCAAGGGGGAGGGGGGGTTAAAAAATGCTAAAAAAACATCACGTGATTAATGGACAGCCCCTCACTGTGCTACACGATACCTCACGGCAAGTCTGGTAGTCAGATTTATAGAGGGTTTGATCAGACATGATCATGCCACTCTCATTGGCCTCACAGAAAAACTATTTATATCTACGCTAAATGCATAATTTAATTATTTTATAAATAAATTTAGCCTCATTTTGACAGAGGACGGGCTAGAATCAAATTACACATGCCCATTTCTCCCAGATCCATATCAAATTCCAGCATAAAACTGACCCTCTCAACTTTTCTCCGGGCACACTCGGCCACCTCATGGTAAACATCCTCAACCACGCCACACTCAGTACAATTTGGTGAGTTGGATTTACCCACTAGGAAAGCAAATTTATTAGCGGTAGGTATGTGCCCGGACGGAAGTCTTAGGGCAGTCACAACATCTGTTCTAGACAAGCTAGACTCTGCGAACCACGGTAACCGTGTAAGGCAAGGCTGTATGGTCTTATACCAAATGCCTTTAGATAATGACCTCTCGTCAAAATGCTCACTCCAAATCTCTGTACACTTTTCCCTAACCAAGTATAAACCATCCGTAAATAAGGGTAAGTAGGAAAATGGTATTCCATTAAAACTAGCTTCTGTGGCCAGGTTTTTTTTTTTAATAGGTATGTATTTGAATACAGTATGTACATACATTATTTACAAATTTAAAATATATTTTAATAAAATTGTATATCAAAATGGGAAAAGAATTACAGGGTGTCAAAAAAATTCGTCCACATCGCCGTCAATAGGAAAAGTGCCCAAAAGGCTGTCAAAGAAAAGATCGCTTAGCGATATCCCGAAACACCAGGTTAATTTTAATGATTATCTAATTTGTTTAAACTTTTCGCACACAAATAAATAACAAAGGCGGACTTAATGTCTTCGGTATTCTCTATCAGTCAACCAAGGGTAATAAAGAGATAGATGCGGACAGGTTCACTGTCTATCTCATGCAAAACTTCCAATCTAACAATATAATTACAAATTACTTACAAAGAATGAAAAGTAAAGCCTAGAGATACCGCTTAGGGCTCTAATCTACTAAAAATAATAAATCTAGAGAAACGTGAAGTTTGTACAAATTATGTATCTACTTTATAAGTGAGGGTTCCTTGGCTAAACCTAGCATTATGCTGGATTATGCTGACCTTTGCGGACTAGCTGCGGTCCTGAGGTATACTTTCAACTAGATAATACTTATGATTAAGTTTTGTTCTTGTTGTGGATTACCCAGACGTTGTGGGTAGGGATAAGAAATTAGGTACATTTATTAAGGTGGAAAATTTGTTTAACTTTGGCTGATGTTCAGCTGGCCTACTATGACATCTTAAAACAGTATTGTTTTACTCTTATTCAAGTGTGGGAAAGAGACGGAGCTATACAGTGTCTAGTGCTATCTCTTTCCCACACTGGAAAAGGAGTAAAACAATAAAATTTAAAGGCGTCATAGTAACCCGCCTGTAAGGGTTATAGCTGAGTTTATCACCTTTTCAAAATATAATAATTTACTAGTCTTAGTCAAGTGGTCGCAAGACTCGTAGGACTCAGAGGACTCGGAGGTCCTCGGTTCGATTCAGGTCTGGATTGTGTCCGGATGATGTCAAAAGGCTCGTCTTTTGCATGGCGTAATGTGGGTCTACTAGTAGGTATCCCTCTGCCATACGCTTCAAGGGTTACAGGCGTGACATATGTTAGCAGTAGTAACAATATTCAAATGTTGATGTTTTATATAAATAATTTTAGTTATTGGAACAATAAAAAAAAAACGGTTTAAAAACAAATAAATAAGTTTAAATAAGTTTGAAAACGGTTTTGTGGGGCTTAGTTTTTAAATAAAAGTTTGTTTTAAAATTGTTTAATAAATAAATATATAAAATAAATATATAATAATAATAGCAATGATACCTGGAAATTAAATCGTGGTGGATTTTGACCAACTTCCTCTCACTAAAAAAAGACCTGTCTCCCAGTAGTAGCTACATGATAGGCTTATCATAAAAATAATGCATGCGTCATCGGAAAAAATATTTCTAGAAACTGAAAACATTTACGTACTTCCTGAAAACCTATGATTAGAATCCATCACCGAACAAAAGCGATACAGCGGCCATTTTGCGCACACAATATACACAATTACGCCATTTGTCAGCGTACAATACCCAGTCATTTGCCTTTGACTCAATAATTACAATTAATTTAACTGAATTACTTGAAGGTAGGAAAATTCTTGAATACCTTATTCATATTGTTTTGTTAGAAATGGCGCTATTTGCGTAAAAGGAGAAACTAATGAGTACATTTTTACCTGTTCTGTTATCATTTAACAGATACAAAGGACGTTGCTAGTGCCTTAGCATAAGCAATTGCACAATCAGCTCATAACATTACTACTGCTGGTACAAGCATCAATTATTGCAGGATGTGCCTTGTAGATTTTATACATCTTTATTTGCTGTCGAGACACTAGATCGAGTTCCGGACGTCGAAATCCGAAGACGTGCAAAGACCTTTGATATATTGGAAATCACGTAATGGAACTGGAGTGATGATGAGAGAATGGAATGGAGCTGGGCAGGACACCTACCAAGGCGCAGTAATAACAGGTGGAGTAAAGCTGTGAACGTGTGGCGTCCAATGACTGGGAAACCGTTCCGTTCTCAGCTTAAATGGCTGCCTATCCGACTCAGGAGGTCCTTCAGATCTCTCTGCATGCTCTTCACTATATTGAACGATCCATGTGCTCCCGAGTATCTGAAAACTTATTTCAAAGAGTTGAGCATTTCTCATAGTCGTAACCTTTGAGCTTCAAAAAATCTACTTCTCCAAATTCCTTCACACCGCACCGGTTTTTGTCAAATTCTTATGCCATCTCAACTATAAAACTCTGGAACGCGCTACCCATAACATAAAAAAGCCGAAAGTAAATAACTTTTTAAAAAGAAAGTTTGCAACTACTATTTAAGTCAGACTAAATAACTCTTAATTTAAAGTCTAGTCATACTAATTATTATTAGGTTTCTCCTTTTTTATTCTGGTATTAGTTATCATATGTATTAGTATATTTTATTTGTATAATGTGTATTAGTATCTATGTAAGTGTATGAATTTTCGAAAACTAGTAGTTATTTGTAAATATTTTTTTTGTGCCCTACCACAATGTTGTCGTATTTTACCCTATGGTTGACTGGTAGAGAATGCCTTGTGGCATTAAGTCCGCCTATGTACCACTATTGTACATGAAGTTTAAATAAAAGACATGTGAGTCGTCCGGCAGTGAGATGGGCATACGACATACTTGCTATCAGGGAAAAGACCTGGACGGGGCTGGCAAGGAAATTAAGACAAGAAGATAGAGGCCTATTCCCAGAAGTGGGTGAATTCATGTTGTGGATAATGACAGCTACCCTTGCCTTATGACACGTTGGTAATTTCTTGGACTTGTGACTCAAAAGCTTGTCATGGCCCAATCTATACATTCAGCGTAGAAAAGCATCTGGTTACCTAAACCACTAATTGAATCGATGTATCGTCTATGTGCATTCGATGAATTCGATATGACTCAGTATTAAAACACTTTGTTAGTAACCAATGAGTCAGGTGAAATTAAACTATTGTCTTAGTCACTTCGAAAACCAAAAAAAAAAACATAATTTCTATAAATATGTATATTTATGATAATTGCCAAAAAAATTAAACTTTGATTTTTCCTCGTTAGGTTTCTAATGTTCCGTTTTTATTTTCCAATTCAAAAAACTAATTACAATAAATAAGATTGATAGAGCACGCCATTAAAAGTAACATATTATAATGGATTTCCTTTCTATTAATCTCAGATGACGTCTATACGAATACATAAGTTAACGCAACTTCATGACACCTATGATTTCTTTTAAAATTAGCCAATTTGGTCCCCCCCTGTGGGGAAAGGCCCTTGTATTGGTAAAAACGGCCATCTGTGTGCACTGATACGCTATGTTAAGAAGATGCGCTAAAATATTTAGAATTGGGGAAATACTGAAATTAGGCACAAGGTTCGTATAATTATATGACCTTCTGAAAAGTTTACATAATTTGTCAGCTTTTGGAATCCTTTCTTGACTTTTTTTGTTATCTTTCATGTCTTGTCTCAGCAAAAACATTAAAGGTTTGATTATGCTCATTATGTTTAATAAGTATGCCCAACACAACAGACACTCAAACTCTTAATTAGTATCTCCCTAACTGACTATTCCTCTCGTCTTCAAGCAAATTATAATTCGTCTATGCACCAGTAAACAGCAACAGGGGTGCATTGGGTTCCTTTGTCTAAAGGTACACACACTAACAGGATTACGTGATTCTGGAGCCTGAAGACAGCCATTATAAACGTTAGATATGTTACGTGCAGCTCTTTGATAAGGTTTAAGATAGATTTAGTTATGTTAGGGCACTGTGGAATAGGATAGTTGAGTGAAAACGATGAACAGGTAAAAACATAAATATAACATGTGGTTCCATGTTTAAAGTCTTTAAGTTGGTTCAAAGTTGTAAGTTGTTGTTAAAATAATACGCCTGGTTTTGTCTTTTCGAACTAAAAATAAAGCTATCCCAAATTATGTTGCACTTACTTCAAAAAGAGCGCGGCTTCTAAGCTTAAATCACACAACACTGTTGTCTGCAGTTGTACTTTCATTCTAAAGCCATTTCGAAATCTGTTACCATGTGAGAATAGGTTATTCCAGCACATCCTCATAGTTCTTTGAAAATTTCCTCAATTTTTTATGAATGATAGAATGATAAACATACAAACAAACCTTCAATTTAATTAGTACCATTTGTGTCTTCCCACTGAATACATGCAGAGCTCTAAGCAATCTACGCCGAACGGATGACAATGATTATTGTATTGCATACATAGTGGCAGATTGCCAGAGTTCGCCAATAAGGAATGAAGTGGCACATAACACAAAATTGAGGAAAATTAAAGCTTAATTTTACTGCAGGCCAATTTAAGCTAAAGGCTATCAGCTAAAGCGAAAAACAGGATAGGTACATCTAGTGAAGACCACTAAAGCCACCATTAAAGGTGACGATTTTCGACGGTGAATGCAAATGCAAACAGCTCTCTTTATAAAAACCATTTGTTGCATGGCAAATTTGCCGCCAGTCATGGTTTCCGGTTGGTTCCGGTTTTTAGTAACCAGTCGTACCACTGCGGTTTATAATTGCAATTTGGCTGTGTTGACTCTGAAGTTTGCAGTTCCGGTCACCTTCCAAAGAGCCCAATTAAGGAAATTCTCTCTCCCAATTAAGGGTCTCGTTACACAATTCACATATAACTATTTCATGTCTGCAATAGTCTATCCCCGATAATATCTAAAACCACAGAATACATTACTAAACTCCTAGTATAATATCACACACGAAATCCTTCACAATCACAGCTACATTGTCATTTAATGCCGCTATTCTACCATAATCCTCATTGAAATAATCGCAAAATGAGCCCCTTATGGCTCGGTGCGTCAGTTCAATCTGCAGTTAAGTGCTTCCGAATTAGACATTGTGAACGCGAGTTGCATGCGATATGAGGTGCAGCTTCAGGGTGAGGCCTTGTGGGTTTTAATCCATTGGAACTAAATCATTTTGAGGGATTACTAAGGTAATCTGGTCTACTAGTTGTTGGTATTGTCCAGCTCGTCCCTTTATACATTATTTGCAGAGTCTGGCTGGGTTAGGACTCCACTAGTTGGATAGTCATGGGGAGATGCCTTTGCTCAGCAGTGAGATGATATAGGTTTACAGTAAGCAGGTGTCATGGCAAAATTAGAAGATTCACAGCAGTATCTTTTTAAATTTTTCTTTTGTAACAAGAAGGGGTGGTTACTAATTTAGGATAACCTACCTACCCTCGTTACAACACTATATTTATTTTGATTTGATCACTTCGAGTTTTTGTGTTAAAGTGACTTCAAGTTTTCTCGGCAATCACCCATTAAATGACTATAAAAGATTTGTAGAATAGCCTTTATCTGCTTATAAGGGGTTGGAGTGTACTTATTGTTACATCGTCTGGATTCACATTCTGAGATTACGTTCGAGTCTAGAATGATCCAGTATGTCAAGAAGAATCGAGAATAATCCTAGAATGTTCTACGATGGAAAATTCTAAGATCGAGAAGGTTCAGGACCTTTGCATAACTTTCTAGAAGATTTGGTTCCACAAATGGGGTATTTCTGACCACCAACATGCAGCTGAAGCGCATTCCTGGTCAGCACTCTCAGCTTCTCATCAAGTGACCATGGCATAGTACCCTGCACTTTCGGTCGGTCGAGAGCTTCTACCTCCCGGTCGACACCTGTCTAGCTACGTCCGACGCACTGGAGCAAACACAGCGCCGGCCCCAACTCACTGGGGTTCGCTCACCACTGCAAACTGTTTGGACTCACCGTGAACAATGTGGCAACGAGGTTCCAACTGGCACGGCATATTACTACAAGCTAACTAATTCGACCATCGACCACCGGTCTCCGGGGTAAAAAAACAACTTACTACAAAAAAGTACTACAGCGCCATCTTTGAAACGACGGAAGAACTAACATCAATTTCCTACATCTCGCAAGCAAAGTTTACATCAACTTAAGACTATATAGAAAAACCCGCCAACTACTGTCGGGGAACTCCCCGCAACTGCGTACCAGACATAACACTGTCTGGTCGGAGGAATATCCCTTTTTTAAAGGGTATGAAGAACTTTACACTTTGATCCTCATACCCCTAAAAGGTAATACGAAACCACTTGGTAAGACTGGATGTCAGAGTTTTGGCTTCTGACGACTTCTAAAGACTGTCAAAGATCTACAAATGACAGCCGGGACCAACGGCTTAACGTACTTTCCCAGGCACGGAGGAAACTCGGTATGTAATTATGGTCACCCATCTACGGACCGACTTCGGCAAGCACGGCTTAACCTTAAAGATCGACCCGTGTGGCTGTTATTATTAAACCACGAGCTCCTCAATCTGTCATCCCATATATTAGATTTTTACTATTTCAGTTTCGTTATTAAGGCCTTCCAAAAATAGTAGTCAATTACTCAACGATTCCGTAGTTGGTTTTGTATAGACTAAACATTATTATTCATACAAATTAGAATAGTCTACGATTTATTATTCAAAGATCATGGTTCAAGGACACGTTTTGAATGTTTCGAAAGTGAGTTTCGGCTACCTACATCTGTTTAATGAGAAGGGAAATAACTAAATATACCTATTATTATTTAATTATCTAATATTTCGCAGTATCCTTTGCCGGTTTGAAGAAGAGGACTGCCAGCAAAATCCTTTGATCTTTTGTCGGTAAGGGGCTAAACCCCTTAAAAAAATAGTCTTCAAATTTTGCAGTTTTATGGCATGGTGATTCGGACAAGATTCACAAACAGTACCTTGCCATTGATTTCGTATGCGTCTATTAAGTAGGAAAAAATGTGTAATTCACACACACGAATATGAACACGTAATCTTATAGTGTGCTCTGTGAATCTTGGTCTTAGATCTATATATATTAAAGTTACAATGTTGGACGTGAGGCGTCCAACATTGTAACAGCGAGTAATTCAAGGCCGGTATTGTCGCTGCGTCTGCGCAGATCATAATATTGCTGCAGCTGATTTATTTGAACATCCCAATGGGCGTCGCCTGCATCAATAAGTAAGTATACTATATACAATTAACCAATTTACTATTTTTATATTTAACCCATTTACTCTACATCTGGCTATATATCGCGGATGAGAGATGCCAGACCATCACGACCTTACATCGTCCATCATCTAGACTACACATTTTTTTTAAATTATGAGGATGTACCTGGTGGCTTTTCAAGTATTAGACCTGGAAGGAAAACAGGCGATCCAACGGTGACAGATATAAGAGGTCTTCTTTATTTCAACAGTAATGTGCAATATAAATTACGCCACTCAGAAGAGTGGAACACTCTGCCGCAGAGAAGGACAACCACAGCACCCAGGGAACCTATGAGTCTATATGATGGCCCACTAAAAATCGATTCAACCAAATTTAGTCACTTACAAAGTCTAAAGCAATACATGCACCGCGATTATCACCTATTTTACGAAAATTTAAACCATTAGTAACTTTCCTCTTATTGTTTGATTTTACTCATTTTTTTATTTGATTATAATTGATTTGTTTGATTTAATAACGTGAAATTTCATTTTGAATAAAAAAAAAAATAGTTTTTATTGAGTTTGTTTTAATTATTTCTTTCTACCAAAATAGCTTTGTGTCACCGTACAGTCAGTTTCTTTAAAGTCCCATAGAATTTTATAGTAGTTATGTGTTCTAAGTGCACATAGCGAGTATTTACGACTCAAATAATTAACGCTATGTGTCAAATTAGCCTATTATGTTTAATTTTGGCATTATTAATAATGTTATATATCCAAAAGTATTCTAAAACTAGGCAAGTTTGTTATATGCATTAAGGAAAAAATAAATTATTTGAATCCTGCGGGTATTTTCTGAGAAAATTAGTTTTTCACATCAGTAGCTCAAACATGTAGGTTTTGCTGCCTGAAATCAGTGAGCAAAATGCGATTTTGCTCACCGAGTGAGACAAAGTAACTTTTTAATTATTTTTTTCAGAACGCCCCGAATATCTTATTCAGCCTTGGGTTAATCATACAATTCGAAACATTCACACTCTATCTCTTTCCCGCCCATTAGAAAGAGAGAGAGACAAAGACCAGCCCTTTCGAAGTTCCGTTTTTGAATTCGAACACGTTCGGAATTTCGTACTAACTAAAGAGATTTTGCAAAAATGTCTAATAATGTAATTTATTGAATTTTTAACTTATTGTTGTATTTAAACGAAAATAAGTATTTACTGCAAATAAAACTGATATTTTACCTGTAAATATTTATTTCTAGTTTCAATAATGTTCCGTAATATATTTTGAATAATAAAATATCATGGGTGCTATTTCCGAACACGCCTTAATTTAAATAAAAGAGCGGGAAAAAAAATTCGTGGCTGGCGTAAAGAGTTGAATAAGTTAAAAATATTAAAATAATTGTAAAATATGAGTGAAACTAGCGACGAGAACAGTATTGTAACACCGGAAGAGTTAAAACAACAAGACAGTTATTAATGCAGAATTAAGTTTCCTACCTGAGAAGTCTCGCAAGAAATATCTGAAAGCATACCATGTCTTCAACGAGACTTACAAAGGGCGCAAGCAGTTTTTCGGAGACGATGTTGCTATCTTATTTTTTAGATTTATCACAGACGAGGTGATCATCTATGTATAATGTTCATTATTTTGATTCACAATAAATAGTTATTTCAATCAATTCCTGTTTATTATTTTATCTCGTAAAGTGTTCTCGCTGCTGAAGTGAAAAGTTATGTGTGTTACACGAGAGCAAAGTTTTTTGCATCTCGTGCCTTTGAATCCCTCGCCACGCTCAGGATTCAAAATCAGCACTAGAAGCAAAAAACAACTTTGCTCTCTTGTTGCACAAATAACTATTTCACTTCAGTAGCTCAAACATGTAGGTTTTGCTGCCTGAAATCAGTGAGCAAAATGCGATTTTGCTCACTGAGTGAGACAAAGTAACTTTTTAATTATTTTTTTCAGAAAGCCCCGAATTTCTTATTCAGCCTTGGGTTAATCATACAATTCGAAACATTCACACTGTATCTCTTTCCCGCCCATTAGAAAGAGAGAGAGACAAAGACCAGCCCTTTCGAAGTTCTGTTTTTGAATTCGAACACGTTCGGAATTTCGTACTAACTAAATAGATTTTGCAAAAATGTATTTTAATGTAATTTATTGAATTTATAACTTATTGTTGTATTTAAACGAAAATAAGTATTTACTGCAAATAAAATTGATATTTAACCTGTAAATATTTATTTCTAGTTTCAATAATGTTACGTAATATATTTTGAATAATAAAATATCATGGGTGCTATTTCCGAACACGCCTTTTTAAATAATACAGTGGGAATAAAATTTCGTAGCTAGAGTTGAATAAGTTAAAAAATATTAAAACAATCGTAAATTATGACTGAAACTAGCGATGAGAACAGTATTCTAACACAGGAAGAGTTAAAACAACAAGTTATTCATGCAGAATTAAGTTTCCTACCTGAGAAGTCACGCAAGAAATATGTGAAAGCATACAATGTCTTCAACGATTGGAGACTTACAAAGGCTTACAAAGGGCGCAAGCAGTTTTTCGTAGACAGTGTTGCTATCTTATTTTTTAGATTTATCACAGACGTGGCGATCATCTATAATGTGGAATATTTCCTCAATGTTGAAAGCTACTTTAAGTCCATTTTTGTTTATTATTTTATCTCCTAAAGTGTTCTCGCTGCTGAAGTGAAAAGTTATGTGTGTTACACGAGAGCAAAGTTTTTTGAATCTCGTGCCTTTGAATCCCTCGCCACACTCAGGATTCAACTTTAGAATCACTCGCTACGCTCGTGACTCAATCGTTGAATCCTTCGCTTGCTCATGATTCAAAATCAGCACTCGCAGCAAAAAACGACTTTGCTCTCTTGTTGCACAAATAACTATTTTGCGTCTCCTGTAAAGTGTGTAAAAATAACATAGCGATTATTGAAAGCGCAGCGACGATTATGTGATTTGTTCCAATATTTTTTTGGTGCTGTGTGTTTTCCAATATTTTTTTTTGTATTGCATTACTATTTTTCTCTTTGTTTTCTTCAAACATTTCTCTAAAAAGTAATAGAGGAACACGGATATTAACCATCATGGCCTATGATAAATCCTGAATTGCATCTACTTGCTTTCGTTCATAAACTTCTTCTTGGCAAGCCGATGGCAATCTGAATTAATTCTCCCCCAGTAATTGACGACGAGTTCATTTAACACTTAAAAACAAAGATGAACTAACAGGTTATAGTTTAAATTAACAGTAAGTCAGTTTGTTACATAACATACATACATATGATCACGCTTGCGTTTTAAGTAGATCCAGATGTGTACCTAATGTAAAATGTACACCCACATTTCGCCAGTTATGTTGGGGGCGAGCCAATTGCCATCAGAAAAACCCAATAACAATTTGCCAGACCTAGGAATCGAACCCAGGACCTCATGCTCAGTAATCACGATTGCAACCACTGGACCAACGAAGCAGTCTCTTATTTTGTAGATGATGTTAGGAATAAACTACGTCTACACGTTCCCATGTAATGATCCCTGATAATACTAAAAGAATACGCGCTCACTTGAGTGAAGCTGCGGGCACAGCTAGTTTGTAAATATTTTTGCGAAATATTTTTAATAGCTTGTGCCCAATTGGTGGGAAAAATGAGATGTGAAACTGTGTTGAAACGAGACTTTTCGTTATATTGTTTGTAATTACCTACTGCTGGCTGGGGTAATTAAATAATGATTTTTATCGTTTTATTGCGTAAAGCAAAGTTTTATTAGCTAAATCACATTTCGACAATTTCATCGAATGCCTTTGTCCAATCGATAAGATGCAGTATGAGTATGAGTTTGTTTCGAGATTAAGCCTATCAGTTTGTATACAATCTGATGCGCTTAATCAACCTCAGTGGTATTTTGATTACGCCCATCAGATTGTATACAAACTGATGGGCTTAATCAAAATACCACTGAGGTAGATTCTTACGTAAAATTCTATACATCTGCGACAAACCAGTTAATTTTCAAGAAAAAAAAAACTAACAAATTAAATCTCCAAGGCACAATACTTTAATCCCCTTCCCCCACAACCGTTGCGTGTGGCCTATAATAAAAATAGCCCATCTGCAGCCGCACAGGGTTAAGCCGACCTTCATTTATTACTCAACCCTACGCCTGCGGCACCACGGCACCGCAGGCCTAGGTCGCGAGTTAAAATTGTTTATTAAACACCATTATCAAAGTTAGCCGCAACTACTCTATAAAGTTGCGTTAGCACGTCTTTTTGTCTTGTTAGGGATGGAGGTTGTATTTATAAGGCTATGTGGCCTGTATTTATAAAGTAAGCTGTTTGGGCCTACATTTGTTGCCGTTGAGAAAATGTGGTTTTAATTACTGGTATTCAGCTGAAGCCGATCTCAATGATTTGAAAACAGTACAATGATTTGAAAAGGGAGTTTAATAACTTATAGAAATTTTCAAACTGCAGAAAGCGGAAATGTTGCCAGGTAACAAACCCAGCTGAAAAAAAAACTTTAAAATGAGATTAGCATCATCTTCCTTCCTCTTCTTTCATACTCTCCTGTCAACCATCACGCTATCTTCTACACTCTTTTCAGTCTTAAAATTATTCACAAAAAACATCTATCCTTTCTCTGATCTTTCACATCCGTATAGGCGGTACATGTAAAAGATTTAGACCCGTAAATAACGTAAGCATATAGGCTGACTGGTAATTTGTGACCGATACTTAAACACGTGATTATACTCATGATAACAAACAATTTTCCCTTTTTGTTTGTTATAATGAGTCAAGTGTAATCACGTATTTAAAGTCAAAAGTCAAAGTCAAAGCATTTATTTCAATTAGACCATTATGAAAGTCAAAAAAAAAACAAAAAAAAACGCGAAGCTACAGTCCCAGTCACAAGGCATAATAACTTGTGAAAGTACTGTAGTTGCCCATTCCGTAGCGTAGATCTCTATGGAGAAGAACGGGCAAGAAACTCCATGGACACTCTTTTAAATCAAAATATGTTACAAAATCTTGGTTACATCATTCATGTTAAGAATTACAAATATGTGAGAACAATGTAGAAATACGGGCAAGCTAAGAGCGTCCAGAGTAAAAGATTAAATCAGTATTTAAAAAATAAAGTAATTAAAATAAACCGTGGCAGCTAAGAGATGACCAGTCACAACTGACAGCGCCCGTTCACGAACATGACGCATGTATCAGCCATCATTCAACTCAGTTGTATGTTGTGTAGTTAAGTATCGGTCACTAATTATCAGTCACTCTATACAGGGTGTAACGGAAAGGGTATATACATATTTAAGGGTGTGCTACAGACCATCAAACTGACCATGTTTCTCATCATAAAACATATTTTTCGACAAAAAAATATCTGCTGTCCCATACAAAATTGCAATACCTATTCGATCCAAATATATAGGGCAGCTGATATTTTTTTTGCTGAAAAACCTGATTTGTGATGAGAAACATGATCAATTTGATGGTCTGTAGCACACCCTTAAGTATGTATACACCCTTTCCGTTACACCCTGTATACAACGGACCACTTTATGTTGATAATCAAAAAGTTGGGTTTTTGCATTAGGCATGCTTGGAGTCTAGATATGTGCTCGGTTATATGATGTAGGTACAAAGTAACTCTGAAGTCATACTTGGCAGGGTTATCTATCGAAGTCCATATCTCCAGACCAAGTAAATGTTCCAATAAATCCGTTGCCCGTCATTTGGTCCGCTGCAATTTTATAGGCACTAAACTCGGGGTGTTACAGGGTTATAAATTATAATTCTGTTTACGTACGACTGGGGGATTTTCCATTGGTTATAGTTTACTAACCCTTTGTAAATGTTATGTTGGCTGTTTGGGAAAGTTTCCATGTTCTTACGCATTATAGAGTTGGTTATTGTGTTTACGTTTGAGATCAGGTGCTTTGGGAAATAGTATTGATTACCATAACCAGTGATTGGAATAGGTCGTGCTATTCGCGAGATTTAGTGACCGTTATCATAAAATGCAGACTGAAAAGTACTTGGGATAGGTACTGGAGTATGAAGGAAATTTTCAAAGGTCCCATACACATAAAACTAAAAACGAAAGCGATTAATATTTGCCTAACACCAGTTCTTACTAACACTTGTGAAACCTGACCTCTCAAAAATCCCAGATGCAGCTGACTACCAGTATTTTACATGAAGCGACTGCGTATCTGACCTCCACAACCCAGTAACAGGGTAATACGATACCCCTTGGTAAGACTGGATGTCAGACTTTCAGCTTCTGACTACTCGTAACGACTGTCAATGATCTACAAATGACAGTCGGGCGGGACCAACGGCTTAACGTGTTTTCCGAGGCACGGAGGAAACTCGGTATGTAATTATGGTCACCCATCCCCGGAACAACCTCGGCAAGCACGGCTTAACCTTAAAGATCGACCCGTCAAGCTGTTATTATTTAGCCACGAGCTCCTCATCATCGTTCGAATTAAAAAAGAAATAATCTACTTACTGTGATGTTAAAAAGTCACTACGAAATCCATTAAAAATAATAATTTCTTTTGAGATACATACAAAACCACAACTTGAGGTGTACCAAGATGTGTTTTTTTATGATGTAAGTAGACAATTTACCATCTCATTTCACTTCTGAAAAACCTCTTTTTACGACAGTTTATGTTATAAAATTCTTCATCTTGAAGTCATAAAAATAGTGTCAACCGCAGTCAGCAGAAATGAAACTCTTTGTTTTATGGAGCCTCTTCTATTATAATATTAAATCCCTTTCGTAAGGTCTGTGAAAAAGACAGATCAATGATGTATGTAGGCCACATCTATTAATATTTTATTTTCCATTCAGCTATCTGAAGATGCTAGGGAGTTAGGCCCTTATTTAGACGACATGAATGTTTTTTTTTTAGACAAACTTCTTGTGAGTAGTGTTGGTACTGGCCGGTTCTCATAAAAAAATAAACACGAGTGTTCCATAGAAGCTCGTTCTTTTGCTTGTCAGTCTTCGGACGGTAAGGATGTCAGTACCAGCGCTATTTTGCAGTAAGTTCGTTCCATATTTTACCACGGTGGTCTTCATTGTTAATTGCTTCTTACTTTGAATATTACTTTGAGCGTTTAAAATTAACGGTTGTTTGTGATTGCTCGAGTTATGATGTTTTTTTTGAGTTATTGTTAAAATTGAGTCCATTTTATAATAAATTAGTTTTAGGTTATTTCAAACTGTTTCTTTTTATGTGTGTTTCACTTCTGGTCGCTAAAAATACTATCTTTGCTAATCGGTGTGTAAATAATGTAAGCATGTAAGGATAGTAGCAGGCGGCGTTCTGTGGTGTCTGCCTACACCCCCGTGAGAAAAAACCGGCCTAGTGCGAGTCGAACTCGCGCACCGAGGGTTCCATATAAACCTGTAGGTATATAACTAAATTACTGTTTTTTTTTATTGCGTTGACATAGAAGTTTGATTTTATTACAGCTTTAAGGTATTATAGACTCGAGTATTTGATATGAATTTCAATTTAATACCTCTACGCGTTCATGAGCGAAACGGTAGTAAGTTTAAAATTATTATTATTAAAAATATTTTTAGTACATGGTGTAACTAAAATTTACAATTTTGCAATTTTTCCTTTATCTGTGCTATAAGACGTTGCTTCGTACCAAATTTCAAGATTCTGAGGACACGAAAATTTGCGGAAAACGGCTATATCTTTTGATTGCGTTGGCTTAGAAGTTTGATTTTTTCACAGTCCCAAGGAACAGTAGACTTGAGTGTTTGATATAAATTCCAGCTTGATACGTCTACGCGCTCTTGAGAAAGAGGGTCTTGACAGACAGACAGACGGACGGACGGACGGACAACAAAGTGATCCTATAAGGGCCTCGTTTTTTCCTTTCGAGGTACGGAACCTTAACAAGTGTGACGTTTCTATCCTTGCTCAAAAAAGCACATTAACCCTTTGATTCCAACTGTGATTCGCAGATATCAGGTGTAAAGTTACACGTAATTAGAAGCTCGATATTGTGTCTATCAGTCTTATAAAGGGGTGTTGTGATACATTTGGTTGTGAAGATCAAATAAGCAGTAGCTCTATCAGAAATACTTGTATTTATGAGTATCCGGTTAGATTGGCAGCAGACGCATAAATAACACAGTAGAGTTACTCTTGAACTTCGTCGAGCTTCATTGTCTTGGCACTTTTCTAGTGGTAGGAGTTGCAGTGACTTTGGGAATAGTGTCGCTTGCACTACTTCTAATCTTTTGGATAAATATATAATTCAACGTATCTTAAGGCTAAGTATCTCGTAAAATAACTCCACAAAAACGTAAAACCTAGATCATACGCCAGTATAAAATTAAAATCGAATGCTAGTCCGCCCGCTTTTAAATGAAACCACGCACGATTAAACGTTAACCACTCGTTTTACTAAGGAGAAAACGAGGAATTTGGAAAATTCTTGGTAATTAGAAAAGAACCGATCGGTCTTAGGTGTCGGATAATTAAGTGTGTTATGGATATTACAGTACCTACATCATTGATAACATAACATCACGCCTGTTATCTCTAGAGGGAAAGGCAGACGTGTACCTAATAATACAACCCGGATTTCGCCAGTTATTTAAAAATCCCATATAATAGGCAAGCCTATTGCCATCAACCGTACACAAATCCAGACGTTATAGCTGCTACTGAGAAATTCCTGATGGAAAAACCCAATAACGCTTTGCCCTACCCGGGAATCGAATCCTGGACCTTATGCTCAGCAGTCGCGGTTGTGATCACTAGACCAGCGAGGCAGATAAATAATTGATATTTTAGTGAAACACTTTCAAAATCCAAGGGATTCTATACATGGTGTTGTTTGCAACCTCTTCAAATTTCAGGAGGTGGTCCCAAAAGACATAAATAATCAATTAAAATTACGGTACCTAGTTAATTATTAATAAAAGCTGATTTTTTTGGTTGTTTTAGTTTGTCAATATTTCAGAATAACCCCATTAACGTGGTTTAGGGAATTAGAAATTTTCAATTAAACGTTTGAGATTGTTTGTATGTGTGTAAGCGAGGTTATAGGGCAAGAACCGGACGGGCCGCGTTTAAAACACGGGTGGTTCACACTTACCGATTTCCGCAAAATAAGAAAAAAAATTAAAATACCTATCCATTTTATTTTTGATTCGGGACGAGAATCATTAGCAAAGTTCATCATCATCATCATCATCAGCCTCTATTCGTCCACTGCTGGACATAGGCCTCTCCCATGACACGCCACTGAGCACGATCCTCGGCCACTCTCATCCAGCTCTTGCCAGCCGCCTTGCGAAGGTCATCGCTCCACCGAGTCTGAGGACGTCCTACGCTACGTTTACCGATCCGTGGTCTCCACTCAAGAACTCGTCTACCCCAACGGTTATCGGTTCTTAGGGTTATATGGCCGGCCCATTGCCACTTCAGCGTGCTTATGCGGTGGGCTATGTCGATAACCTTAGTTCTCTGTCGGATCACCTCGTTACGAACTCGATCTTTCAGAGAAACCCCGAGCATAGTATATAGCATAGTTACCTCCTTGAATTTTACGAGGATGCAAAACAACACCTTGTATTTAAAAAAAAAATGGACTGGGGTTTTCAGCCACTGACAGGACTGACTGAATCACTGATTCTCGTTTCAATAAAGTAATTGTTAGAGGCAAGTCCTAAAACATGTGAAGAAAGTATCAAAGACATGTGAAGAACTACAAGTTAAGCACACAAAGATGAAATGTCTTTCCCAGTAGTGGAAACGTTACATTATACTTCTTTTTCTGAATTCGATCACTCAGATTTTGTCATGTTTTGTGATGGTTCAGTTTGCAGTAACCTGCACAGCTCCATCATTTACGTCATTAAAATTCTGAACGTAACATGCCGATTGTCCTTAAGCGATGTAAATCATTTACTCTGTTTCTTATAAACTTAACTTTCAGACTTTAAGATTTTACGCAGCAATGGCTGTCTAGATCGGGTATAAAGATTGTACAGTATAACATGAGTTGACTTTATCTGTCTTCATGAAAGTGCAATTAAACTCGATTCAGCCCTCTCACATTTATTATGCCTTTGGTTTTGAGTTTCCGTTAAAACATAGTCATCTTTATTTTTATTAAAATAAGGGCTCATTTACGCAGGCGCGGTGCGTGGCGCGGGGCGTTGCAATAGGCGTCGCGCGGCGCGTCTCGCGTTTTTGCCGTTTACGGAGACGCGTCGAACGCTTGAAGCCCAACGTGGGACCATTTGATTTGTTATGTCACACTGACAATACAAGCCTAAAGCAGTGCCCAGGTTCGATTCCCATACGAAACAAATTGACAATGTCGTACTTTTATCCAAAAATACTCATTTTGTATTTATTTTAATTTTCTTAGTGTTTTTTTTTTCGTAAATTTGGTTCTTTTTTTATTTGTTATTCACGATTACCTAACTGTTCTTTGAATGGTTCAAAAACTAAAAGTATATATTACTACATATTTTATAATGATTTGAAAATCATACAGATGCATATAAATAAAACAGTACACCTAGTTACAAAAAGTAATATTTTACAGCATAAAAAAAAAGAACAAAAAGAAAAAATACCAAAACAATTATCTAAACATCTGTGATTTGATCCTGCATCATCTTATTCACAGTCCGGCCGCAATACCACAAGGCCAATTACTTCACTGATACTTGTGTAAAATAGACGTTCTATTCTAATACATGATAACTGACGGTTGTCAGTTTTCAAACAATTGAAGGAAATGGTCCCACGTTGGGCTACAAGCGTGCGACGCCGCGTCCGCCGCGGCGTTATGTCAAACGCTCAAATACTTGAAAGAAGTGGTCCCACGTTGGGCAGCAAGCGGTTGACGCGGCGTTATGTCACTCGGACAATACAAGCATACGGCAGTGCCTGGGTTCGATTCCCATATGAAACAAATTTACAATGTCGTAGTTTTTTCCAAAAATAATCATTTTGTTTTTATCTTATTTTTATTTGTTTTTTTTTCGTAAATTTTGTTCGATTTTTATTTGTTATTTACGATTATCTGTTTTTTGAATGGTTCAAAAACTAAAAGTAAGTATATATTTTTAAAATAGATATTTTATAATGATTTGAAAATCCTACATAATGCATTAAAATAAAACAGTGTCCTAGTTTTAAAAAGTAATATTTAAACATCATTAACAAAAAAAAAACACAAAAAGAAAATCCTTGCTTGTTAGGATTTGATCCTGCAACTACTGATTCACAGTCCGATCACAGTACCACTAGACTATGTACTTCATTGACACCTGGTTCGAAATAGACGTTCTACTCTAATGCATGATATGAAAATTGACAGTCTTCAAACAGTTGAAGAATATGGTCCCACGTTGGGCTACAAGCGTGCGACGCGGCGTCCGCCGCGGCGTTATGTCAAACGATCAAATACAAGGAAATGGATCCAGGTTGGTCTGCAAGCGGTCTATGCGGCGTTATGTCACACGGACAATACAAGCAAAAGGCAGTGCCCGGGTTCGATTCCCATACGGAACAAATTTATAATGTCGTAGTTTTATCCAATAATAATCATTTTATTTTTATTTAAAAAAAAAAAGGTGTTTATTTTTTATCGTAAATTGGACAATTTGTAATTGTTATAATAAGATGAATGATAATTTCATCTTAATTTACAATCCAATGTAACCTAATTACGTAAAATTTCAGGCCTGTCTTGTTATCCATGCTGCGGAGCATTTGCACAACTCATCACGATATTTAATGATTTTGGGTCGCTTACTCTTTAATGATCAGATAGGCAGTCGCTCCATGTAAAATACTGGTATTCAGCTGCATCTGCATAGACTGAAAATCGACCGTGTGGGTTACATACCACTACACCAACATAGCTGGGAAAAGGCTAGGCGTCTGCCTAGCCTAGAAGATTCTTCTATGGCGTAATTACACTAGTCATCGCAATGGAATACATAGAAGCTTACAATAGTGGAAAAAAAATGTAGTTGGACGAGTGTGTTCGCGTACTCGGCCGCGTTCATTTACACTTGGTCGTTTGATGAATTCCAAAGGCAATCGAATTCGGGCAACGACCAAGTATAATTGCGCCATGGACTAGGCAAAAATAAAACATGAATTACGAAGTTGAATAAAACATTTATTTTAAGCAGCATATCATTGTGAACTTATTAGAACTTCTTCAAATAAGAGAGAGCCCGGCGTCGCGGGCATTCTATCAGCATCGGCATTACCATATTCCCCATAGTATGGGAACATCGTATTACGATGTTCCCCACACATGCTAGCCACAACTGTAATCTTTGATAAGATAAGATAAGATAAGATTTCTTTATTTGTTTAAACATTGTATACATACAAAAGCATGCAAGATATTACATTGTTTGAGTCCAATCATGTTTAGCCGTAAGTATCGGCGTACAAATATTTCACATAACATTATAAAGAATAATCAATAAAAATAATCAAAAAAATACTTAGAATAGACACTTAAAAGTTTACAATTTAGAAACTCTGTAAATTAAAATGATTATTATGTTATTAAGTAAATTATAAAAAATAAAATAAATTAAAACCGTATTCATATTTTAGTATTAATGTCAGGGAAAAGATAAAATTATTCAATCACAATAACATTGTCATGAAAAAGATAAAATTATTCAATCACAATATTAAATGTCCCGGAAACGATATAATATTCAATCACATCAATCAATCTTAGAAGAAATATTCAATTATTCTGTCACAATATTAAAGTCAGGGAAAAGATAAAATTATTATATTACAATATTACTGTCAGGGAAAAGATACAATTATTCAGTCACACAAAAAAATCTTTTTCAGCCAGAAATTCGGAGACACTATAATATGCTTTTTGCAAAAGAAACATTTTCAATTGACGCTTGAATGCCTCACCACCTAGCTCCTTCCAACGTTTAGGCAATCTATTAAATATAGTAGGTGCCATGCAGACGATACTTTTGCGCATGAGTGCCGTTTTTGCTGGATAGACTTGAAGAATAGTCATATCCTGTCTGTTACGCGGTACCACGTCCTGTAGACGTGGAAACAAATTGGCGTTTATTTTAACAAATATTGCGGCTTCGAGGATATACATACTAGGAAGAGTTAATAGTTTGTACTTTTTAAAATATGGTATGCAAGAATCGACCGTTTTTAGCCCAAACATAGATCTAATGCATCTCTTTTGGGCCTTTTACAGTGCCTTCAGTGCTAAAAGTAAAACGTATACAGACCGTCACCGACACGTCCACATTAATATAACACGCTAATGTAACACACCTTAAGGGGCCAACCATGACGTCTTAAAGCAGTATTATTTTAATCTTATTGCCTCGTAGGTCGTGCGGTCTCAAGCGCGACTGCGAAGCATGAGGTCTTGTGTTCGATGCCTGGGTCGGGCTAAGTGTTATTGGGTTTTTCCATCAGGTATATCTCAGTAGCAGAAACGGAGCCTGGATTTTTGCACGGATGATAATTACATGGGACTTAAAAATATAACAGGCGAAGTGTGGGTGTACTTGTTAGGTACACCTCTCCCTAACCTTTCGGGGATTACAGGTGGGGTGTTATTTTTTTGGCATTTGGCATTGTTTTAGTCGCCATCATCTCTGCACACCTTAACATTCTCGTGTTGTGTACTTCACCACGAAACAAATAAGACGGGTAAATAAATAATATGCAAAACTATTCACAACAAAACCAAACATTACGATTTTAATTGATCAAGACAGAGAAGTGACAATATTTATGACAAACATGGTATTTTTTGTTTTGATTGACGATGAATGTTGCCATATTAGCTAAATTCTCGAAAAAAAGTTTCGTTCGTACTTTACGTTTTTATCATCAGCAATCACTAGTTAATAATTTCAGTGGCCCGAAAGTCTGACAACCAGTCCTACCAAGGGGTATCGTATTACCCAGTACTAACTGGGTTGTGGAGGTCAGATATACAAACGCTCAAAAAAAAAAAATTTTTTTTTTTAATAAAAATGAAATGATTATTATTGTATAAAACTAAGACATTATAAATTTGTTCCGGATGGGAATCGAACCCGGGCACTGCCTTTTGCTTGTATTGTCCGTGTGACATAACGCCGCATAGACCGCTTGCAGACCAACCTGGATCCATTTTCTTGTATTTGAGCGTTTGACATAACGCCGCGGCGGACGCCGCGTCGCACGCTTGTAGCCCAACGTGGGACCATATTCTTCAACTGTTTGAAAACTGTCAATTTTCATATCATGCGTTAGAATAGAATGTCTATTTCGGCTCAAGTGTCAATGAAGTATATAGTCTAACGGTACTGTGACCGGACTGTGAATCAGAAGGTGCAGGATCAAATCCTAGCAAGTAAGGATTTTCTTTTTGTGTTTTTTTTTTTTATCATGTTAAATATTACTTTTTAAAACTAGGACACTGTTTTATTTTAATGCATTATGTAGGGTTTTCAAATCATTATAAAATATCTAGTTTAAAAATATATACTTTTAGTTTTTGAACCATTCAAAAAACAGTTAGATAGATAATTATGAATAACAAATAAAAATCGAACAAAATTTACGAAAAAAAAACACAAATATAATTAAGATAAAAACAAAATGATTATTTTTGGATAAAACTACGACATTGTAAATTTGTTTTATATGGGAATCGAACCCGGGGACTGCCGTATGCTTGTATTGTCCGAGTGACATAACGCCGCGTCAACCGCTTGCAGCCCAACGTGGGACCACTTCCTTGTATTTGAGCTTTTGACATAACGCCGCGGCGGACGCGGCGTCGAACGCTTGTAGCCCAACGTGGGACCATATTCATCAACTGTTTGAAAACTGACAATCGTCATAATTATCATGTATTAGAATAGAACGTAGTAAATGGCCTGGTGGCACTGCGATTGGACTGAAAATCAGAAGTTTTAGGATCAAATCACAGGCATTAAGAATATATTTTTTGTGTTTTTTTTTGTTGTAACATTACTTAAATTAAACATTACATAAACGATAAAGAATAGTTTTCACATAAGCTGGTCGCGTGAATGGTAAATGCTATAAAAACTATCTTTTATCGTTTCCATTTACTCCAAGATTAGATATCTTCTTTTCGGTGCATCATTATAAAAGTTTGTTTTAAACTTTTTTGATATTTGCTGTAATCGTTTCTGTCACATCATTATCGCAACACTTTTTTCATATCCGTGCTATTAACCGTTGAGGACTTTTGAGAAAAAATCCTGGTCGTGGAAACGACAGGAATTATGTTTATTCAACAAAATGGAACACGTATCTATACAAAGTTTCATGTTTGTGCTATTAACCGTTGAGGAGTGCCCTCGTGAGAAAACGATCCTGGCTGCAGGATGAGTTCATTATACAAATCGTGATTATCCATCAAATATAAACTTGTATGCAAAGTTTCATGTCTGTGCTATTAACCGTTGAGGAGTTCTCTCGTGAGGAGACGATCCAGGCTGCAGTATTAAGTTATGTCTGTCATATTAATATTCTGTTCTTACAACCAAAGGTGTGTGCAAAATTTCAGCTCAATCGGACATCGGGAAGTGGTTCTAATTTAGCTTCCAAGATTCTACCCAAACAAACATACATACATACATTGCAAGTTAAATAAAAGCTAGTAAAAACTGAACAATTTACGAAAAAAAAATCACTACAAAATTTAAAATAAAAACAAAATGATTATTTTCGGATAAAACTACGACGTTGTAAATTCGTTCCGTATGGGAATCGAACCCGGGGACTGCCGTTTGCTTGTATTGTCTGTTTGACATAACGCCGCGTCGGCCGCCTATATCTCAAGCAAACGGGCGTCAGACCGCTTCTCCGTAAACGCTCTCATACATCGCCTTATGTTTGAATTTAAAGCGGAACGCGCCGCGCACCGCCCCGCTCCACGCGCCGCGCCTGCGTAAATGGGCACTAAGGTATAATTATAATAAACGCTTTGAGGAGCTCGTGGTTAGATAATAACCGCTGCTCGTATCAATCTATAGGTTAAGCCACGCTTGCCAAGGTTGGTCTGTAGATGGGTGACCATCATTAAATAGGTACCGAGTTTCCACCGTGCCTCAGAAAGCACGTTAAGCCGTTGGACCCGGTTGTCAATTGTAGATCTTTGACAGTCGTTACGGGTAGTCAGCGGCCCGAATATCTGACAACTAGTCTTACAAAACGATATCGTATTACCCAGTACTAACTGGGTTGTGGAGGTAAGATAGGCAGTCGCTCCATGTAAAATACTGGTATTCAGCTGCATCCGATAAGACTGGAAGCCGACCTCAATAAAGTTGGGAGAAGGCTAGAAGGCAGATGATGATTTAATAAATGCTTTGAGTTTGTGTTTGGTACAGGTCAACAAATACAATCCTTTGAAACACCATTAATTACATCCCCATGCGGCGCAAATACCGTAACGTTATTGGTAGATATTACTGTAACGTTATTGGTAGATATTACTGTAACGTTATTGGTAGTCGAAACGCTCGGCTCATGGGGCCCGAATGCGCGTCTATGAATGCTGCTTGTCCGAAATAAACGTTATTTCATTTTATTTATTTTATTACAAAAATCAAACGCCAAAATATCGTTTTGTCCCTATAAACTAAATATTTTATCAGTGAAAGGGATGAAGTGTGTCATTTGCTTATTCCCCCAGAGAATCGCCGTGAACATTCTCAGGCCCTCAACAATTTATAGCCCTTTAGCGTGCATAGTAAAACATGTTTTTCCTACATACTTTCGTAGTAAAAATAATGTTTTTATTGTTTCTTGTTATGTAATGTTCGGAGTTTATTGGGTTAGTAAGTCGTTTTATTTGATTGGGTTTTGTTTGTAAACATTGCTAGGCGTATAAACTGTTCTTGGCTGTATATCGAAGTATGGAGCAATAGTTCCAAGCGTAAAAACTTGGCTCGATGTTTACTATACGACACGAAATGTCATATCTATTGTTTTACCTAAACACCGTTTCATTTGCATGCTTGGCTTGGGGTCGAGAGTTGAAAATCTAACGTATATCGATATTTAAGTATTACATTTAGGTGATATTTAATGTTAGTAAAAATGTATTGCATTAGTAGGTAATTGTTTACATATTTCTCGACCTCGAGCAGTCATTCTCAACTGTCAGCAGTTAATCGCACGAACTGACGGCGACTACTCAAGCGGTCGCTTGTACTCAAATGCATAGAAGATGGTGGATCGTTGTACAGCTGCAGCTTGAAGCTGACGCTTCAAAGAGATCTGTTTGAGGCCTTCCTTACAAAAGTTAACTACTGGTTCAACTGTAGTTGATAAGTGATGCCTCAAAGCCGCAAACTACAAAGTATTCAAGATGATGCTTGCCATATTGTTGTAGAGAACGAGACTGTTATCGTTAAGTGACGAACATAACGCTGTTAATTAGTATTTCATTTTAAAGGCACGGAAATAACTAACTTTGACTTAGTAGTTTAAGTTAATTATATCCGTAGTTTCAAAAGTTATTTATCAAACTTGAAACGCCATGTGCCCTTCAATATCTTCCCATTTCGCTCTGCTTCCCTACTTTAATTAGAAGTCCAAAACGCTACTTTTTATCGTCGAGAAGCGCCAAAGAACAAAAAAAAAAACAAATTCAAAGCGTTATGATTGTCCGGGTGCTCCAAAATCCCTAATAACCGAGACTTGCTAATAAACTCGGGAATGTATTCGGCTGCCAACTCTACGCGTTCGCTTATTACCCCTGGGAGCTAAATATCAGTACTCTAGCTTTGCTGTGTTAAACTTAGTTCGTATTGACAGATAGACATCATTAGATATTCTTGGGGTTTTATGTGGGAATAGTTTCGGATTATACGGAGGAATATTCTTCAGATTGACATAAGTAATGAGGCATGTACTAATTAAGACTGATGTCATTTTGTCATCTATTAGCCAATACGTCATTTAAGCATAAGAATCATCATCATCATCATCATTAGCCTATTATGTTCCCACTGCTGGGACACAGGCCTCCTCTCTATGAGAGGGAGTGGGCTGTAATCCAATACGCGGGCCCAGAGCGGGTTGGTAGATGTCACATGTCTTTGAATTTTTAGTTCTAGGACATGCCGGTTTCCTCACGATGTTTTCCTTCACCGTTTTTTGAGGGCAGCGGTGATGAAATAAATTACACAAAGTAATGCGCCTGCCTGGGTTCGAACCCACGGCTTACTGCTCGTAAGTCGGGGCTGTCACCACTGGGCCACCGCTGCTCTCCATAACATAGCATAATATGAGCGACAAAAGCCTAAACACCTGTAAGCTAAAAGCCAGGTTACCCAAATCCGGTAAGGCAAGGACAGTGACCTCGCGTGAAGCAAAAGTTCAAAAGTTTGATTGATTCAGGTGTTCAGTACGCATAGACACTGAGAGGACGAAGAGTTTATAGAAAGACGTAAAAAGACAATTTTCATTGCCGAAGGTTGATAATATTTACCGTATTGTCTCAACCCTCAAATTATACAGAGATGGTACAAACATCATCTTCTGGTGGTTAAAGTTAGCTTCCAATCTAACAGGATGCAGCAGATTACCAGTATTTTACATAGAACGACCGCCTATTTGATCTCCACATACTAGTTTTTACATTATACGATATCCCTTGGTAAGACTGGAAGATGGAACAAGTATACTCTTTCAAAGTCCTCGAAATGCACTTGAACGGTCACGTATTATATTTACTTGTACTATATGGAATTTCCCGATCTTGTACGCGTGTATAGTTACTATTGCTATTCGAAGCCAAAGGGAATAGCGGTATCTAGGATTGAAGCCACTAGAAGCCAGGTTTCAGAAGTCGGTTAATTGAATATGCCACAGACTAAGACTATAGCCACAAATTAATAATAGAGATGGCAACAAATATTCAGTTTTATTAACAGTATTAAAACAAGTTACTACAAAACATTTTCGAAAAATAGTGTTACAGCTAATTTAGACCGATTATAAATTATCTATATAAACAGAAATGTCCAAAAACCTTTTTTTTTAAAAGACATTTTGAAAATATTTTTTAGTAACTTTTTAGACCTATGTATCCTGCTTATGCGTATTAAGTTTCATTTAAATCGGTTCAGTCATTTCGGAAAACAAGAACTTGAAAGATTGTATGAAAAGCGGTAAGGTATAAACGCTCTAAGACCCGAGACAGTTACTGTCGGGCAGCAGCCCAAATGACACGACACTCGTGTGGTTGGAGGATCCTCCCTTTTCTATTGGGGATGAATTCTAATGTCTAAACTTATTACTTTAACTTTTACAGTCCTCATTGAAGCTTAAATATTAAGAGGGGACTCTAGTGGGCCTTTCTCCAAATAAAAGTATTCCGCTGTTTTCTTCGTGGATAATGCGTCTACAGCGACGATTTTTTTCCAAAAAAATCTTGGTCTTATTAATACATGCCTCTATTATTTCCTTTTTTTTTCAAAACATAATCACTAAAAGAATTATGAAAATACAAAAACCTCAATAAAACCCCCGTTTTTACCGCCATGTTCAGACTATCAGACAATATTAGATAAGTTTTTAATTTAAAAAAATAGAAGCATAGATATACCTACTTTTCCTCTAAATTTTGATATAAGAATTATTTAGATCAGTTTAGTTTTGGAAAAGAAAACAGTGGAATACAAAACGTCTTTTGGTCAAGATTTTTGTAGGTAAAATCAGCCTGAGCTGCAGTTGTCCCTTTCGCACTTTACGGGGGGCTCAGTCGGACGCAGCGCGACGGCAATAGCTTCTTCAAATATCTATTCTTCAAATTCCTCGGGGCTAGATACCCCTCTTAATGTGGTGTGTTCCTACATTTAATTTTATTAACTTTGTTAATCTTCAGGGTTTACAAGCGCGATGTAGTTTTGTAATTTCTCAAAAAACAAAAGACCTTTTTTTTCAATAAAGTCTTTAATATTGATAACTTATACAGAAAAACATACTCTAACCTAGTGATGGGCTGAGTGATGATTTTTCTGTATCGGTGACTGCATGACAATGACAAAAAAATATCGGTGACGGGAACAATGACAAAATCATCAATGATTTTTATTTGAATATTAGATCTCGTCACTTCAATTGTGAGTAGATACTGAAATGATCGCGGAACGGCTTTGTGAAATTATCATTAGTTATTTATGTAGGCATGGGTCGAGATTGTGACTTAGCCGCGGAATTCAATTTGGCATTGCAGGGTATTTTAATGCAGCACATTTCGCACGCAAACGTAAACAAGTGCAAGTATTATTGCCGTTCCTTGCGCCAGTCCCGGTCATTGTCATTTTATCGAAATATGTGAGTTCTGTGACTTCAGTATCGCCGATCGCGCATCATCGCAAAGTCGCAATTCACAATTTCACACCGCAGCGCCCCCGAGACCGTCCGATCCGAATCACCGAAGTTCGCGTTCATTCTAATAATGATTTAAAAGCATTGATGATTTTGTCTTTGTCATTGCATGATGAAATGATTTTAAAATATCGATGATTTTCACATGTGACATGATATCGGACTCATCTCTACTCTAACCCTATTACCAAACAAAACACAAGAATTATGAATATTGCCATTACCCAAACAGGAAACAGCTCCATATTCCTCCTTTCACGTACCTCCTCACAATGTTCATCCTCAGGGAGTGATCGTTCAATCTAACTGGGAATGTTTTATCATCGTGATAAATGTTCTAATATGCTCCCGTAAAGTATGGGGTGAGGGTGTGTAAGTTTCATATTTTATGGTTTTGGATGCGGGTTTAGTGTGCATGAGGGTTTCCATTATACCAATGTGAGTGTCAGATTGCCGTCCCATCTGACTATGGAAGTAAAGCATACAGATTGCACTTGTGTACTCTAATATCTCCTTCTCTCCTTGGCTAATCCGTTGAGATTGGCCGCCGTCTTGGTCCAAATTCAGCCGGTAAGATTTTATTATTTTAAGTATATCATAACCTGTGAAGCTCGTGGCTAAATAATAACAGCCGTACGGGTCGATCTTTAAGGTTAAGCCATGCTTGCCGAGGTTGGTCCATGGATGGTTGACCAAATTACATACCGAGTTTCCTCCGTGCCTCGGAAAGCACGTTAAGCCGGTGGTCTCAGCTGTTTGTAAATCTTTGACAGTCGTTACGAGTAGTAAGAAGCCAAAAGTCTGACATCCAGTCTTACCAGGGGGTATCGTATTACCCAGTTACTGGGTTTTGGAGGTCAGTTAGGCAGTTGCTTAATGTAAAATAATGGTACTCATTTGCATCCATCATTGTTAGACTGGAAGCCCTGCAATCTCTTGAATAACAATACGCAAAGATCACGCAATGCTTTAAGCGTCCAAAAGAATAACGCGTGGAAAGCACGAGACTGGTGTTATTCTAAGCCCATCTTTGCTTAAACATAAACCACTGTAATCATAAACTGATACTAAGGTAATTTGCTTTAACTCAAAATCTCGTTCAAGAAAGTAATCTCAAAACAGTCCTATAAATAGCTAGGTGCTTGATCAAAATTTTCGACCACCGATACCGTCACTGACTTCAGTGACGCGCTCGAGAGCCCCTTGTCACCGCCACCTGCCGACAGAGGCTTACCGCCAGCCGTCGCCGCCGCGATTAAGGCAACTCCAAGACCCATTGTAGTGAAACCCATTGTTTCGCAAACAAAGGTCCAGTCCGCACCTGCGTCCATTGTTCCCGTTTCTAAGAACATGGACAAAGGCTCACCGCCAGCCGTCGCCGCCGCGATTCCGGCTAACCCCGGACCCATTGTTAAGCAAACAATGGATCAGTCCGCACCTGCGTCCATTGTTCCCATTTCGGAGAAAATGGACACAACTGTGCCAGTCTCCGACTCGGAATCGGTTATAGATTCCTGCTCTGCTTCCTCGTCCTCTGAAGACGACTATCAAGTCGTCGGAAAGGGCAAGAGGAAAAAGGGCAAAAACTCTCAGGCCACCATGGCCAAAAAATTAGTCGCGCTCCTTCTCATCCCCTCTCCCGAGGCCTCCCGCCCCACCTCCCCGGTCCCCGCACCAAAGTCCGCCGCTGCTCATACCAGCAGACCATCCAGCCCTAAGGCTAACTCTTCAGCCGCTTCTTCAAAGAAGCTGAAGCCCCCTCCCCCGTTGTTCATTCAGGACAAAGGGAAATGGACAGACGTGTCCAAAATGTGTGTTGAGCGCCGCATTCAATACACTAGCGCAAAAAGCACCCAGCAGGGTATCAAAGTGGTAGTCCCTACGACCACCGACTTCAGGGAATTAACCCGTCAGCTGATCGGAAGGCACATAGCCTTCCATACATACTCCCTTCCAGAGGAGAAGCCCACCCGCGTGGTGATCAGGCGGATCCCGAAGGAAATCCCCACGGAGGACATCCTAAACGACCTCCAAGGCCAGGACATCCCGGTCGCAGCCGTCCACCGCCTTCATAAGGCGAGAGGTGGAGACCAGTACGATATGGTACTGGTCATCTGTGACCCAGTAGAAGGACACCACCCGATCTTCAAAGTGAAGTCGGTATGCTCCCTCACAGGCATCTCAATAGAGAAGCCTTACCGCTCAACCGTAGTAGGGCAGTGCCACCGCTGCCAGCTGTACGGACACAGCCAAGCCAACTGCCATGCGCCGCACAGATGCGTAAAGTGTCTAGGCGACCATGGTACGGCAGACTGCCCCCGTCCCAAAGACAAATCGCTATGCACGGAGCCACCAAGCTGTGTGCTTTGCGGCCAGTCGGGCCACCCGGCTAACTACCGCGGCTGCCGGAAAGCCCCCAAAGGCTCCTCCTCTAAACTGGCGAAGCGTGCAAACGCCCGCCAGCAGAGAGAAAGCCCATCGGTGAGGCTACCAACTGCACAGATGCCGGAGAGACTCAGCCCTCAGAGGCCCTCTCCCTGGACCTCGCTGAACCACCAGAGAGCCTTCCCGGCACTCGGCAAAGCAAAGTCCAGCCCCATTCCCGGGCTATTAGATGCCCCTGTCCCCACTCCCGTGGCCCAAGCGAGCGCACCGGCGCCCGCTCGTCCCGCGCCTCCCGGCCCCGCGGCCGCGGTCTCCTCTCCTAACGTAACTTTAGAAACGTTAGCAAAGTTAGTCACCCCCGAAACAGACCGCATGGCGGCAGATCTCAGGGAGGCTAACACTGACGGTGATAAGCTTAAAATTATCCTCAAGTCCCTAATCAAGTTAGGCGAAGCCTTCAGCGGCATTAATCTTTAATTTCAATGGATAATACGAGATTAACGTGTACCAAACCCCGATCCCTTAAATTAGGGTACTTTAATGCCAATGGCATTAGAGGCCAGCGTGATGAAATCGCCACCTTCCTCCGTGACCATCAAATTGATATCCTCCTCATACAGGAGACCTTCCTCAAGCCCAGTCACCGCGATCCGAGAATTGCCAACTATCGCATAATTCGCAACGATCGGTCACGTTGCCACAAGGGCGGTACTCTTATCTATTATAGAAAGGAACTGCACTGCATCCCCTTAGATCCCCCTCCCATGGAGTCTCTGCTCGAGACTTCAGTTTGTCGACTAGGCATGACCGGTCATCAATCGATCATTATCGCCTCCGCGTACATCCCTCCCGGCGGCACGTCCGAGGAGCACACTCTGTTCACCAAAGACCTTGCCGTCCTCTTCGGCTTGAGTGACTCCGTTATCATAGCGGGCGACCTCAACGCCAAACACCCCGCCTGGAACAGCACGACGACCTCTGCCAGAGGACGTCACGTGTATAACCTGGGTGAGTCCCTCAACTTCGATCCCATCGCTCCTATGGAGCACACTCACTATCCCCACGACCCCGACCAACGTCCAGACGTTCTCGACATAGCGCTACTCAAGAATGTCAACCTTAAGTTGCATTCCATCGAGACTTTACATGAGCTTAACTCAGACCATCGACCAGTGCTCATGCACTTAGTTCCCCGCTCGGGTCCCTCTGACCCCAGCCAGCCCCCGCCGACCCAAGTGATAACCGACTGGAGGAAAGTCAGCGAAAAGCTGAAATCCACCACGTCGCCTCACCTGGAGGCCATCCCCGACCACATTGTCTCTGTCGCAGACACGACGGCCGCCATCAACTCGTTTACAGAACACGTGCAATCCGTACTAACGGATTGCTCACGGGAAGTTCCAGCAATGAGCGATCAACGCTGGATTCTACCCGCTGACGTACGTGAACTGATAACCGAGAAGAACGCGGCCATCCGTGCCTACAGCAACTTTCCCTGCGACGCGAACAAAACTCACATGCGTTATTTACAGCGTGCTGTAAAGAAGCGCACTAGTGAGCATCGTTCAGATCAATGGGACAAGACGCTTAGCGAGCTCGAGCCTACCCACCTAGCCTTCTGGCAGCTCCAACGCAAGTTGCGCTCCACCGAAGAGACTTCGATGCCTCCCCTCACCCGACCCGATAAGAGCGTCGCATTCGACGACTCTGAGAAGGCCGAATGCCTAGCCGACAGCCTGGAGTCCCAGTGCTCCCCCAGCTCTCAACCAGTAGACAAGCGACATCTCGATGAGGTGAACGCATTCGTCGAACGTAAAGCCGCCCTCCCTCCCGTAGAAGACCCTGATGATCCTCTGCCTTCGGTCACAGCTGACGAAGTGCAAGACATCATTAATAAGCTTCAACCGCAGAAAGCACCCGGCTCCGACGGAATCACCAATAGGGTGTTAAAACTCCTCCCCGCTCAGTTTGTCGTGTTAATGGCGGCCATCTTCAATGGCGCCCTGAGCAACAACGCCTTTCCCCAAATATGGAAAGAGGCCACTGTCATCGGTTTCGCCAAGCCAGGCAAACCCAAATCTGAGCCCTCAAGCTACAGACCTATCAGTCTCCTGAACGCACTCGGCAAAATCTACGAGAGACTTATTTATAAGCGACTCAAAGACTTCGCCGAGGCTAAGAGTCTCATCCCCAACGAGCAGTTCGGCTTCAGGACCGGACACTCTTGCATTCAACAGGCCCATCGCATCGTAGAACACTTTAGCGCTGGCTTCCAGCGTGGAGCGATGACGGGTGTGTTGTACTTCGACATAGCAAAGGCTTTCGACAAAGTCTGGCACAACGGCTTATTATATAAGCTGTACAAACTGGGAGTGCCGGACCGTCTCGTGCTCATCTTACGAGACTTTCTGTCGGATCACACCTTCCGCTATCGCATCGGGAAGGCACTGTCTTCCCCCCACCCCATTAGAGCCGGAGTCCCTCAGGGCTCCGTCGTCTCTCCCCTTATCTTTACTCTGTTCACCAGTGACATCCCCAAGAGCAAGAAGGCTCAGTTAGCCCTGTTCGCGGACGACACGGCCATTTATTACACTGGCCGCAGTCACGACGCTATCTATAGCACCCTCCAAACCTCAGCCAACGTCTTAGGCGCTTGGTTCCGGAAATGGAGAATCGAGGTGAACCCCGACAAGAGCCAGGCAGTTCTTTTCTCTAAACAGCGTAAAATTAAGCCACCCGCGCTCAGCCCGATCACTATGTACGGTAAGCCTATCCCTTGGGAGAAGCAAGCCAAGTACTTAGGAGTCATACTTGACAACCACTTGTCTTTCGCGGCGCACATCAAAGCAGCTCGCGACCGAGCTGCGTTTGCTATGGGTAGGCTTCATTTCATGATTTCGGCAAAAAGCAAGTTGTCACTCAAGTGCAAGTTGCGCCTTTATACCGCGGTGATCCGCCCCATTATGACGTACGCTTGCGTCGTGTACGCTCACACCAAGCCTAAGTACATCCATAGGATGCAAGTTTTACAGAACCGGTTCTTACGTAGAGTCACGGGAGCCCCTTTTTATGTCCGTAATGACCGTCTACACGTAGACCTTAGAATGCCCACCGTCCTTCAGTTTATGAAACGTCTTTCGAAGCGTTTCTTCGATAACGCCATTAAACACCGTAATCCCCTGATCGCAGCGGCCGCCCGTTACGAACCCTCGCGCATTACTACAGTACGCCGTCCTAGGCATACCCTTGTCACTCCAGATGATGCTATCACCCTTCTCCAGGAGAGTAGCAAAGAGACTAGCACTCTTAAAAAGTTCCGACTCAAACCGCCGTCTTTCCGACCTCGCCGTCGAGGTCCGTCGCGACGTCCCGGTCCATGCCCTCCCCGACCCTCGCTCGAGCCAGCCCGCGATGCTGTGCCAGTAGTTTTAAATCAGCCCCTAAATAATGATACCATTCAGATCCAGCCTGTCCCCATGCAGTCTTCCCCCAGCGACGCCCTAAGCCGAGGTTCGTACCCCACAGGGGGTGCCCTTAGCGTGCAGTCGCTTAGTTTGTAAGTTTTTATGCCCTGGCTGGAGGCCTTACTCTAAAGGCACCCACAGGATAGTCCGGTTAAGCAGACGACAACCTCATAGGTTGAACTGCGAGAGGCCATTCAAAAAAAAAAAAAAAAACAGAATTTTCGTATTAATACCTTATATAAAATTAGAAGACATATTTCAGCAAGTCATATGAATATTTCAGACCTGTAATATCATGCCTGCGTTACTAAATTTTTATAACCTAAAAGAAGATATTACATGTCAGACTACGTCTCGACGAGGATATCAAGTTGTTATTATTTTTGGAACAGGCATTATATATATACCTAGTTATACCCACGTATTTATCTACATCATTTTACAAGGTGTTGTTTTGCATCCTCGTCAAAATTCAGGATGTTGTCACAAAAGACATAAATAATCAATATAAATTACGGTACCTAGATAATTATTAAAAAACACTGCTTTTTTTACTGTTTAGATTTGTCAATATTTCAGAACAACCCCCTGGTTTAGGGAATAATAAATTATCGAATAAACGTTTGAGATTGTTTGTATGTGTAAAAGCGCGGTAAAAGGGCGAGGATCGGACGGGCCGCGTTTAAAACACAGGTGTTTCACACTTAACGATTTCCGTTAATAAGAAAAAAAAACCTACCCATTTTATTATTGATTCGGGTCGAGAATCATTAGCATAGTTACCTCCTTGAATTTGACGAGGATGTAAAACAACACCTTGTTTACATCATTATTATAAATAAAACTACATTCGCTTTTCGTGTTACTTCTCTATGTGATCGCTTATATTATATAAATCATACAAAAGATTTTGATGTAATTTTCACTAGGATTATTTTGAGCATTTAATATAGATGGTAGTATTAGTACTATTTAGTTATATTGCTTAAATTTTTTTTTTTAACAATCGCCATTGGATCCGTGCGAAGTTCAGGTGGGTCGCTAGTCGGGTATAAATATTACCACTTGTTTATTCGATGGATTTCCCGTCCTTCAGTTTATGAAACGTCTTTCGAAGCGGTTCTTCGATAACGCCATTAAACACCGTAACCCCCTGATCGCAGCGGCCGCCCGTTACAAACCCTCGCGCATTAGTACAGTACGTCGTCCTAGGCATACCCTCGTCCCTCCAGATGATGCTATCACCCTCCTCCAGGAAAGTAGCAAAGAAACTAGCACTCTTAAAAAGTTCCGACTCAAACCGCCGTCTTTCCGAACTCGCCGTCGAGGACCGTCGCGACGTCCCGGTCCATGCCCTCCCCGACTCTCGCTCGAGCCAGCCCACGATGCTGTGCCAGTAGTTTTAAATCAGCCCCTAAATAATTATACCATTCAGATCCAGCCTGTCCCCATGCAGTCTTCCCCCAGCGACGCCCTAAGCCGAGGTTCGTGCCCCACAGGGGGTGCCCTTAGCGTGCAGTCGCTTAGTTTGTAAGTTTTTATGCCCTGGCTGGAGGCCTTACTCTTAAGGCACCCACAGGATAGTCCGGTTAAGCAGACGACAACCTCATAGGTTGAACTGCAAGATGCCATTCACAAAAAATAAATAAAAAAATCGATGGATTTATTCTTCGTTCGTCTTTAAGTTTTGTCCACCATTAAAAAAAAAATCGTAGTTTTTCGCAAGCAATATGCTTCCTTCGTCCCAAAATAAAATTTTAAGTTTCTGTTTATATAAACATGTTTGTAAACATTTCAGAACTTGTTTTTTTTTATGAAATATTTTTTTATACATTTTAACCAACGACTCACTCATTTCAGCCGGTATTTTATTTGACTGTTCTTTTCTATAAGTTTTAGGTGATATACATCGTACAAAAGTACATTTCAAAACAAGTTTTAATTTTTTTTGAAAAATGAGTCTGTTTCACTGATATCACTCCAGAGCATAACATCAATCCTGTAAACCCTGAAGATTTAGGCAGAGGTACACCGCACACACTAGAGTTATGTGAAGTAAATCAAGTCAGTCTATATCCGAAGTCGTTAGGCTCACGGAACCCTGTTATTTGGTTCTCCGGCAATCAGTTTAGGGGTGCCTCTGGTAACTTGGTTACAGAGTAATCGGAGAACGAGTCTGCAGAGTAACTGTCGACCGAGGAACCAGTATTGGATACTAGTTCCAAATGTAGCAGTTTGGGTCTAGTTACACGGAAGGCTGTTTGTGATCAGTGGGCCACTAGCTTCAAGTTTTCGGCTTAGTGATCGACTTTGTGCGCAATAAGTTAGTGGTTTTATTTTTCTTAGCATATCGATGGCAATCTAAGTTGAGTCGATCCAGAATTTAGCACTGCCGTTAACGTTACTGACGTTTATTAGGTCCTGTAATGAGTCACTTCTTTTCGTTTTGACGTTCCATCCATAACATATTTCCATTATAATATTCGGACTCAGTAAGTTACCACGTGTATTGCGGCGTTGTTTCTAATTTCGGGAACACAGGGCAGTATATTACGTGCTCCATTGTTTTCGGAACAGGACCTTTCGGCCTTTCATTGCTTGAGACTATCAGGAGGCAGAAAAAAAAGATTATTATTCGTAGATTTAGGCAGGTTTTCGTCTGCTGCTAATCGGTGTATCTAGTCAAAACCAAATAGCGTGTATTGCGTGTAATAACAAAGTCAAGGGCAAAACGTGTAGTTTATCAAACTCGAAGCATAAATATGCATAGTAAGTTAAAACTTAAATCTCTTAGACTAACATAGGCACCGCCAATAAAATACAAACTACATTAATTGGCCCGAATATTAGATATAAAGTAAATAAAACTATAGGTATACTCAACCAAAGATAAATATCAGAAAATAGCAAAAGTAAAATATTATTACAGTGGCGTGCAGAAAAAAATATCATCTACAAGTTTTATTCGAAAGAAAATATGCAAGGAAAGTTAAATAGAACTAAGGTAGTTGGAAGTCAAAGTTGATAGTTAAGGAAGCTCCAGTTGTTCTGAAGTTATTCTTGTTTTCAAATTAATTAATTATTAATCTAGCAGCTGGAATTATATTTGGTTATGGTTCGTTTGTGTGTAAAATGGCTGACCTGCACTACGTTTCTTTGGTGTAAAATGTGATTTCTAACAAAATCGGCACTATAATTATGATTTCTACATAAAAAATGAATTTTGTGGTTTTATTGTTAAATGCAATTATCCATACTATATAATTTATATTTTTCCAGTGAAACTTTCCTTTAACCAATTATTCCATATGACTGAATTAATAATTCTAGATAACGTCGACCAGAATCAACCCTAATCAGTTCAAATACTAGAGTTAGGTAGTTCGCAATGCTGTAGACGATAAGTAAAACTTGCACAAAATAGTTTTCACCTAATTTAATTACTCTTTTGTTTGTTTGTATATGGAGATTCGTTCACGATATTTCTTTTTTTATAAAATATGGCATGGCAAAAACCACTCCATCCATCCATGCCATTCCATCTCCATCCTAAAGACTGTAGCAGAAAGGTACGACTCCCCTATATTTGAGGCTATTGTTAGTAGATGCATCTCAAATAACTAGTTGTATCTAATCTATACAAATATTATAAAGCTGAAGAGTTTGCTTGAACGCGCTTATCTCAGGAACTAATGATCCGATTTGAAAAACTATTTCAATGTTAGATAGCCCATTCATCGAGAAAGGCTATAAGCTATATATCATCACGCTACGATTAATAGGAGCGGAGCAGCAATGAAAAATTTTGCGGAAACCGGGTAAATTTGACGCAGACGAAATTGCGTGGGACAGCTAGTTATATAATAAGTTTTAACTAACATAGTTTATAAGTTTCTTTTACTAACCTTTTATGGATGTGGTTTGACCGAAACAACTGTTTCTTTTTTAAAGTGGATCTTTGTCAGTTATTACGGTTAATCAAAAGCCCAGAACTCTGACAACCTTATAGTAGAGTATCCTTTTCCCCAGTAACTGGGTTGAGAAGATCAGATGCTTATCAAGCAACTTTCATTTAAAATACTTCAGAATCGAACTAGGCAGTTAATGATGAAATCGATTATTTTATTTACCGAAGCTTCCAGAATTTTCATCAGCAAATATTGTTTTACCAGAAATTATAGTAATTACGTGTTATTAGCCACGTAATATGCACCTGCAGTAATTATCATAATAATCCCAACAATTAATTGTAGTCTCAGTTCATTTACCGGTAATGATGTAATTGTTCTGTTTCAGATCAATTAACATAACTAATTGTAATATCTCGTCCATTGGGAAATATATTATTAATTAGATTATTGGAAAACTACAGGGAATATCCGTTCCTAAAGAATAGGACTAGACAAGTTATAGAAACGTCCCCTAGGTAGATAGCTACCTAGGGGACGTCCGACATTTCTATAACTTGTCTTTGGTCTATACCAAAGACCTTGAAAAGGCAGTTGGGGTAGACTGGATGTGAAGGCGGAGAACAGGGTGTTGTGACGCAGTTTGGGAGAGGCCAATGTCAAGCAGTGGACTACCGACGGTAGGTTGTAGTTCAATGTTCCAATGTTACGAACCGGTATCGTGTACCTGGTAACTGGGTTTTGAGAGGTCAGTCGAACAGAGAACATACTGATACTTAGATGTTTTTATTCGAGTTAGACTAGCCGACCCAAACATAGCTCGGAAAAGGCTAGGCACATTGATTGATTAAACTCTAGGGGTATTTTCAGTAGAATTTAAACAGTAAATTGATTACTACACGTAACTCAACATTATTCATACTAGCCTCTATTTGGACCAAAACTGATTAGTTTTCCCGACCGGTCAATCCGAAGCACTTCTATAAGAAAACCCGTAATCAATCATATCGTGAACGTACTCAATCATAATACTGATGGTAATCTCAGACTAGCCGGTTTGAAACTATAACTCATTTCATGCGTAATTTTAAATGCCGCGGTCTGTACAAAAAGGCTTTTCAATTTGTGGTGTTCACTAGTTACACTAGTTTGGGTTTAGAATAAAACCACCAAATTATCAGTAAGTAGATGAATGACTTTAAGGGAACATGCTCTCGCTACCCGGGTTAATTGTGGACTGGTTGACACGTAACCTCAAAGCTCACGCTATGTTTATTAGAATAATCATGTACCGCTAGATCCTTTTTGTTCCTCCAGAGGAACATCACTTTTTTGCTTATCGGCCCGCTGTTCCTCTGGTGGAACAACCTCGTACGAGCAACTTTAAACCCTTATCGTACGTAAAGTAAGGTTCTAATTCGTTTGTAAAAATTTACGTCTATGGCCAACTAGAGTTCGATTAAAATGAAACCATCATACCAACCTTACAACTGCACAAAATTATTAAAAAAAAAAAGAAACGCGTCTTTGTCGACTGTCAAAATGCGTCATGGCGGCCAGTGTGGAACGGTGATGTTTTGTTTTGGAATGCAGTGAAATTTTTGTGTTTTGTGTTGTTAAACTTTGGTAAGTAAATGTATAGTATGTTATTAGTGTATAATGTAACTTTTTAGATAGTCATTTGCTGGAAAAATTATCTAAAAATTATGTTTTTGACCCAAAAATTCCTCCAAAAATTCCTTTGTTGTGAAGTTCGTCAGTCGAAATTGAAAATATGAATTTGACTCTTTTACAATGAAATATGGTCTTGGAAACATTAGCAAAAAGCGAAAAAATAGTGATAATTCATTATTTAATGCATTCGAGGCATATTTATTCATATTTATTGATATTTCAAGTATTTTCATGCATTGAACTGCGCAGTTAGAAAATGGCCGATTCTAATAAGACGTTTGAATTGGAATCTTGCAAGAATAATTTATGTAGGACTCCTAAAAAACACTGTCATTAGATTACTTGTATATTTGTTATGTTAAATCTAAAGTTTCGTGTAAATTCATTCAGTAGTTTTACCAAAAAAAAACAAACTACGACAACAGTATGTTTGCGGCGAGCTCTCTGATTTCTATGCGATGTTTATAATTCTCAAGTAGTTATGAAACAGTTGTTTATATTGTAATACATGGTCTCGTTAATCAAGAACCCGAAACTGTTTACCGTTTGAGATAAGAGCTAACAGAACTCGCGCGATAAGCATTTTTGTGAGCGCCGGCCACTTGACACGCGCGATGACGTAATTATGGGGCCGAAAGGGGTCCGCGCGATGACGTAACTCAGGCCGCTGGAGTACCGAGAGGTTAATCAGTAGAATTTTGTATTTTGTACAATTGTACCTGTTCCCCGAAGAGTTAGGAAAGTTTCGTCACATGTTTAAGTCCCATATAATCAGTGACTTGGACAAATTTTTAACAGCGATTATAGTTCAGTTGATCCCTTGGCTTTAAGAAATAGCTTGAACATAATCTAATTCAGACTAAAGCCACAATATTTTCTACTTTACCTAACATTTCCTGCTGGAGTATTGCTCTAAGCGCAGTTTCCTCATACTACCAACGTTTTCATTAATGTATGAGTATGTACCGCTTCTATTCCCAGGGGTTGGCAGAGCTCTTAGTAATGTGCATGTGTTATAATTACTTGATTTAGTGGGAAAGCTTTGTACTATCTAGAGGAACTTAGTTGTTCATGGCGTAAGTATAACTAAGTGGGGGTGGCTTTGAAAATTACGAGCTTAAGTCTTGAACACAGTTTTGTGAATAAAATCACATTTTTTTTCACTCAAGTGCTTCACGCGTTTAATTTTGATTCATTTTATACTCAGATATTTCCGTTCATAAGACAAGATTCCTAATGAAACATAAATCTGAACATGTAGGATCTATGGTTAAAATATGTATAAATATGAATGGTGCAAAATCTTCCGAGTAACCTGTTCAGCTAGGTGTACCTCAAGGCTCAATACTAGGTCCGTTTTTATTCTTGGTTTATATTAATGACTTGCATATTATTTGAAGGGTATTTGTGACGTTGTAGTATTTGCAGATGATACCTCTCTTATCTTCAAAGTAGATAGAATCAATTCTAGATACATAAACAGCGCGCTATCAATGATTACGGATTGGTTCACTACAAATAAACTTGTTCTTAACGCCAATGAATTAAGTTTGCCTTGCCTAATGTTAGAAATCTAGGTCTCAACATTGTTCTCGGCAACGAGGAACTTAAAACTGTTGACTCAGCTGTGTTTCTGGGTATAGTAGTAGATAAAAAATTACAATGGGGTTCACACATATCAAGCCTAGCGGGGAGGCTTAGTTCAGCCGCATACGCCGTTGGAAAAGTTAGACAATACACAGACTTTGATACAGCATGGTTAGTCTATTTTAATTATTTTCACAATGACCTACTTTATTCAGCTGTGGGGCAAAACCGCTGATACCGAAAATTTATTCGTTCTTCAAAAACGAGCAGTTCGTGCTATTTACCAGCTTGGTGTCCGAGTATACCTGAGAGTTTTTTTTAAAGAGATTGGTATTCTCACTGTGGCTTCACAATTCATCTTCCCCAATATTTTATATATTAAACAAAATATCCATTTGTACAATAAAACAGTGATATTCATTAGCTTCATAAGGTTCATTATTCATTCGTAGGGCCGGGTATTACCTTTTACAACAAGCTACCGTCTTCCTTTCTAGACTTGCCATATAATGCGTTTAAATCTAAAGTAAAATCTAACCTTTTTTCAAAGGCCTATTCTATTAACGACTATTGCGATAAGAATATTTGGTCGCTGTGTTGAACTCAAGACAATGTTTACGTTTTGTTTCTCCAAAATTAGCTTACAGAAATGTTATATATAACTTCATGCATAGATTTTTTTTTGTATTATGCGTAACTCAATAATATTTGTTGTACTTATTTTGTATTTAATTACCTAATCGATCCACAACCATTTCGATGTTTTTAATGAGTTTTATTGCAATATGTGGTTAACCGACCACTCATTTTAATTTATACTTTTATTTTGTTTGCCTCAGAAACTGCCAGCAAGTTCGTCATGTCATGTCATGTCGTATGTCATTGCTCACGGTGGCGTCGTGGGTCGACTTACGTTCGTCTCTTAAATATGGCGAGGGGTAATGGCTGATCTTCGCGTTAGGCTCGTGAACGGGAGCTACTTGTGGTGACTGGTCGTCTTGTTGACCAGGTTTTCGTAACTTTTGTAAGTAATTCGATTTTATGTTAGTTTCTATTCTTGCTCCCAGCTAAAACACTAGGAAGTAGCGAAGGGCGGGGACTGTCTTTTGTAATTTTTTGACGTTCAAAAAGTGCTGATTATCAGCATAATTTGAATGAATGACTTTTGATTTTGATTTTATAGTAAAGCATATGATTTCGGCTTGAAATGCCTTTAAAGGAGGTATAATGAAGGCAATTTTTTTCGGTCCACTTATATGTTAAGTATAATATTCATATTACACCAAAAAACCTAACCAATTTAATATAGTAAATAAACAAAGATTACATAATACAGTACCTTAACGGAATCTTGAAATCATAGTATTTGGTATTATTTTAACGAGTTAATTTATTCCCGTTATATTCGGTCAATGACATGTGACAAGAAATACGTGAATTTTTGGGCGTTTTTAAAGTTTACAAAAAAAGTACGGTACCCAGTGGTAATTATATCTGCTTTAATATACATATATAAGAAATAGTAAAACTGTAAACTTTTTGTGATGCTATTTTTAAATGTTTTCGCTAAAATCGTGTAAACGGTTTAAAAATCGACATGACACAGAACGTTATAATCTGTCATTTTAGTGGTTGACAGACAACTTCATTTGACATTAACTCTTTGACAGGTATAAGTGACTTTGTTTTATATTATTTTTGTTAATGAACAAGGTCACTATTTTAAGTTAAAACCTCAATATTTCCGAATATAAACACTGTAATCTGGCAATTATAAGAAATTAATATAAGTTTCATTATTAAATGATAATTTATGTAGTGAAACTATTCTCAAAATAATAAAAAATTGTCTTCTTTATAAATATTTTGAAAATAAATTCGTTGCACCCAATAATTCTGGTCGCATGTGTACGAACTTTTCGAATATCAATCAAACAATTGAACTTCGATATTTGTGTTTGTATTAATCCCTTTTAACTGCAAACTATCTGTACAAAGCAATATTAAAAATTGGTTTGTGCACATTCATTTATTTTGCCATTTAATGTATTTTGCCTTAATAGTGTGTTTGATCGGTTTCTTGGAGCGGTATCTGATTTGTTTATGTTTAGGCTTTTATTTGAGGAGCGATAGACAGTTACTCCATGTAAGCTACTGGAATCCCAAGCACAACTCACTTGGAAAAGGCTAAGCTAATGATGATGATAACAGTGGGTTACTTGATTCAAATTAATTTTCAAAACACGTTTTTGAAAACTGGATCTTATCGCACCACCATTAGGTTCAGAATGCTGTACAATTTATATTGGTTGTTTTTTCATGAAACATTTTCACTAGTGTTTAATTTCCCCAGATAACTAAACTAAGTCCAAAGTTGGGGGTGATTGTTTTGTTTAATATAAGCAAAGAGGAGCATACCTTTAATGGCCTTATTATTTTATAAATATTCAAATTAAGTAAAAAAAAATTGCCATAATCAACCAATTAACATTGTTCTAAAATCAAAACATCAGAATTTTCTATTTTAAAAATTAGGCTGTTTTTTGGCTTCATGCCCTTTTCTTCCTCTAACTACAAATTAATGAAAAATACTTTTTACTAAATTATTTCACTTCTTCGTAAATGTTTGAAACACATCGTTTGATGCACGCGGTCATTCAGCACTGCAGTTCTCGGATCCATAACAACATTGAATAAAAGTGAATTCCGCCTCGGTTGCAGTGACAAAGTTTGCCTACTTGAATCAAAATCTACTATATTGACCAAATTAAGGAAAGGGTGTAGGCAACTAGTAACTAAAACTCAACATTCAGTAACGAAAAAATGTGGAAGAAAAATGTCATTTTCCACGGAGGTTTTCAACGAATTTCCAAAATATAAAAATGCTACACATAAATAACAAAAAATACACCAGCACTCCCGCCGCCTACGCTGCCTTTAAGATATTAGCGGGATATAAAAATGTTTGGAGACAACTTCCTTGTATAAATATGATCGGCAAAGGAAACAAATAAAGGAATAAATTGGATTAAATGTTACTGTAACTTCACTGCTATTTATTATTAAGGGGGACTTTCATATGAAATTGTACGAATAAATGCCATTTATTTGCGTAAATGGTATTGGTATATTTGTGGGTGGTTTCTAATTTGCTGTTTATGGAGGTACTTCTCTCTTTTATGGAAAACCTTTCAACGTTTGTTGATTCTAGAAGTATAGGCAGTACTGACGTTTCTATGTATGAAAATGTATTCGATGATAGCATTAACACAAAGCGACTATATAAATGCATAAATATGTTTGCACTGTTGGAACCGGCACTAAACTAACCGTTTGAAAATCCCCCAAATTAATAATACATTCCGGTAATGTTAGGATTGACAGTTAGATTTTTTGAGAAGTTCAGGCTATGGAATAAAAGCTAAAAAAAAGTGTGTGAAAAAAAAAGTCTCAGTGTTGTAGAGCAGCGGTGGCCCAGTGTTGGCAGCCCTGACTTACGAGCAGTAAGCCGTGGGCTCAAACCCGGGCAGGCGCATTACTTTGTGTAATTTATTTCATCACTGCTGCTCTCAAAAACGGTTAAGGAAAACATCGTGAGGGAACCGGCATGTCCTGTCCCTAACCAAAAATTCGAAGACATGTAACATCTACCAACCCGCACCGGGCCCGCGTGGTGGATTACAGCCCACTCTCTCTCATAGAGAGGGGGCCTGTGTCCCAGCTGTGGGTACATTATAGGCCGCTGATGATGATGATGATGTGTGAAAAAAATCATTTCTTCAGAACGATACAGCAGTTCCATTAGTAACTGGCTTCATTAAAAGTTACATGTATCCCGGTATTCATTTCGTTTTGAAACTATTGTCAATAGTCCTGCATTGGCAAGCGTAGGTATATCGGTCTCCATTTTTGAAAACTTTTAACGAAGCCACAGTACTTTTGTTGTAGTTATTTCAGAAACATGCAGATAACGAATGAATTCGGGTTGAAAACTTTGTATCTTTTTATTTGTTTATCTTATATGTATGCAAAAATAGGGTCCCCTATGTTGTTTCGAACGTCGCTTTTGCGACACACGCTGTTGCGAATTATTTTTCCACTGCCTCACAGGTTCGAAAGCTTATGGACTCGAATGAAGTAGTCGCGAAAGACGCTGTTTCGAAAAACATTTTCACTGCCTCATACTCTCGAATGCTTGTCGGTGTCAAATATTGAAAAAAAAGTACAGTAGTACTGTAGTAAGTGTTTAGTAGTAGTAGTTACTTTGTTGATAATAATATTAAATGATGATGTTGACACCGAATTTGTTGATTTTATTTAATTACTGCTTAAATATTTTTCTGTACACTTTATGACTAAATAAATCGAAATCACAAGCATTCGAGCGTATGATGCAGTGAAAATGTTTTTCGAAACAGCGTCTTTCGCGACTACTTCATTCGAGTCCATGAGCTTTCGAACCTGTGAGGCAGTGGAAAAATAATTCGCAACAGCGTGTGTCGCAAAAGCGGCGTTCGAAACAACATAGGGGACCCGCAAAAATATAATAATAAACATAAATTGATATACATATCTATATATGTAAGTATATAAATTTTCTTTACAACAAAAGGTCAGCAGATTAGGACGGGATGCGATCTTTCTTCGCATCCTATCCTTGGCGGCCTACTTGCTTTTCTTCGGCTGACCCTTCGTCATGCGCGGACGCCGTGACAGATGTGTTGCGTCAGGGAATGGAGTACTATATTCCGTTCTCTGACATAACAATGTCTAGTGACGACCGGCCATGGTTTAGTGCCGATTGTTATCGCGCTGACGCGCTTAAACATGAGGCCTACCTGGCATGGGTCGACGCTCGATCGCGCAAAGCGAGTGACGTGGGTCAGAAGAAGAAGGCCTTCAACAGGGCTGCCAAGTCATGCAAGAAGGTGTTGCGAGGGGCTCGGTTCGACCACATTGGCCGAATAGGGGCCAAGCTTGCTTCTTACCCAACAGGTAGTAAAGCGTTCTGGTCCCTGGCCAAGTCGGTCGAGTCAACTTCTGCCGTCCCTCACTACCACCACTGCTGAAACCCGACGGGTCGCTGGCCCACTCCGCTAAAGAGAAGGCAAATTTATTTGCCTCTCTTTTTGCGGAATCTTCACGTCTGAATCCAGGTGACGCGCGGCCCCCTCCTTTTCCTGATGGATGCGAGACGAGTATGTCGGATATTCGCATCCATCAGAATGACGTTCGTAGGGTGCTCCGCAACCTCGACGTGAACAAGGCTAGTGGCCCTGACGGTATACCAGCAATTGTCCTTAGAACCTGTGCGCCTGAATTGTCTCCGATCCTGACTCGCCTGTTCCGCCTTTCCTACGAGACTGGAAAAGTGCCGAATGCTTGGAAGCAAGCCAACGTACAGCCCGTGCCCAAGAAGGGCAGTCGAGCTGACCCGGCCAACTACAGACCCATCTCTATAACGTCCATACTCTGTAAGAGTATGGAACGTGTACTCAATTGTAAGCTCCTAGCATACCTAGAAACTAACGATATCCTTAGTGACCGCCAATACGGCTTCCGACGTAATCGGTCTACTGGGGATCTTCTAGCGTATGCCGTTCACATATGGAGTGAGGCCATCGAGAGGCACGGGGAAGCGATTGCCGTCTCCCTCGACATCTCGAAGGCTTTTGATAGGGTCTGGCATGAAAGCCTTATCGGTAAACTTCCTTCATTCGGTCTGCCCGGTGGTCTGTGTGATTGGATTGCAGACTTCCTGAGAGATCGGTCCATTCGAGTGGTTATCGATGGCTGCTCGTCGGACCAACTGCATATTAATGCTGGGGTCCCTCAGGGGTCCGTACTTTCAGCAACATTATTCTTGCTGCACATTGACGATCTGCTAAGACCCGGCACCTTTGGGTATGCAGACGACAGCACTGTTGCTGAGAGATATTTGTCTAACGCACGGGCTACCGGGCCTCAGATCCGGTCTCTCCGTGAGGCTATGGTGGAGCGTTTGAACCTGTCCTTGCAAGCAGTCTCTGAATGGGGCGATGCCAATCTGGTCAGGTTTAATGCTACCAAAACCCAGGCGTGTCTTTTTTCCGCAAAAAAGAGCCAATTTTACCCTGCTCCAACTTTCCGAGATGTCACCGTGCCAATAGCAGACCATCTTGAGCTTCTTGGCATAACTTTAACATCAACCCTCAATTTTGGCTCATATATTGAGGCAAAGGCACAGCTGGCTGCCAAAAAGTTGGGGGTCCTTGCAAAGGTGAGAAGGTACTTTACGCCAGAACAGCTGCTCAGCTTGTATCAAGCGCAAGTTCGTTCGTGCATGGAGTACTGTTCTCATCTCTGGGACGGATCTGCCAAATACCAGCTTGATGCACTTGAGTCGGTTGAAAAGCGGGCCAAGAGGCATTCTTATGGCTATTCATAAAATGTTGACCACTTTTCAAACATAAAAACTTTTTGCTGAGATTTAAAAAAGTACCGTTTGTTTTGACAGAGCATTTTGATAAACCGTGCGTTTTACTTTACTTACTTACTACGTTTTAGTAATAAAATTAACTTGGGAGATGAAATATAATAAATAAACATTTAATTCTTTAATTTAATCAATTTTGACCATAAATTACAACCATTTATCTGTAACAAAACACAAAAATATTAATTTACTTTATTAGTAATACTGGCTGTTTTTGTGCCTTTGCCTTAAAAAAAAAGCGTAAAAATTATTCCGCGCGCTTTCTCTTTACGCTGTATTGTTTTTGTTTGAAAATGTCATCCGAATTTTATTTATTTCCTCGCAAATGTGTTATAAAACGTCGTATGACATACGTGCGCTTTGATAATTACAGCCTCTGCTTTCTTGTAGCCCTCGCCTACGGCTCGGGCTAGCAATATTGCCTCGGCTGTGATTTTCAACTTACCGCACTTATATCATAATGTACTATTATGACACTAAAATCTTTGTTAAAGTAACAGTTTTATGGTAACCTATTTTTGATGGTTAAAAAGTACAAAACAGCCTGTTGTTGATGGTTAAAAAGTTGGGCGCATTGTGTTTTGTTTGGGTCAGTATATGTTGACACGATAAGCCAGTAAACCAGTTTGGCCTAGGACCAACTAGTTTAGCCGGAAATCGAGTTTAGCCGGTAACATATAACAACCTTAGCATGTATCAATGGTTAGGATATTGATATAATATTATAGTAATATGTACTTTTCTGATATAGCTTGTACTATCACAAGAAAATTAAACCCTATTCGTTGCCTAATAGCTATCATCCTCATCATCTCCCATTTCAATTTTGTATTCTGTACACTAACTAGATGAGGCTAATAACAATATTTAACTCGAAGCCACTGCAGCCTGACCTCCGCAATCCAATCAGGGCGAAGCCAATAAAACCCGTTTTGCATTAATATCTGGACAAAATAACCTTCGCTCATTTTGCGATATGACCACAGCTTATTGGATTATACATCACTTTGCGTGAGTGGCGTCGCGTGATTTAATATAGCTTTTTAAGGATTAAGCTGTTTATTGGATGTAGGTACTGAAGGTTTTTTTGATACTGTTTTTATTTCCTGTAAATTATTGTGGAATTATATTGGAAATTGGTTTTAAACGATTTGTGGGAATACCGTAGGCTAGATTTGATAATTTAGAAACCACATTTTGCCTTTGTGGGGGATTACTGCGAGCTAACGAGCGGTTCGTGCAATTTACCAGCTGGGTGCACGAGTATCTCTGAGAGATTTTTTTAAAGAGATTGGTATTCTCACGGTGGCTTCACAATTTATTTTAGCTAACATTTTATATATTAGACAAAATATCCATTTGTACTGTAAAAACAGTGATATTCACAACATAAACACTCGAAATAAGCATAAACTACGTGCTCCCTTTCACCGGCTTCATAAGGTTCATAATTCATTCGTAGGGCTTGGTATAACAATTTACAACAAGCTACCATCTTCCTTTTTAGACTTGCCATTTAATGTGTTTAAAGCTAAAGTGAAATCTAACCTTTGTTCAAAAGCCTACTATTCCGACTACTTAAACGATAAGAATAGTTGGTCGCTGGGTTGAACTCAAGACAATGTTTATGTTCTTTCTTTCTCTAATTAGCTTATGGTATTATATAACTTCACGCGTAGTTTTTTTTTGTTTACTTTATATTTTATTTAATCTTTTTTATTTTATTTTACTTTATCTTTATTATTATTTATCTTTATTTTTATTTTATTCGTCTGTATGCACGTGTAAGCGGGCACGCCCTTTATGTCTGGAGGCTTTATTTATTCTTGAGTATATTTTTTAATATTTTATTTTATTATTGGTGTGTGCTAGCTGACATGTGACATTAATTTGATATAATGGATTCCTTGTTTATATAAACTTGAACACTTTTGTATAGAATCTGGTTCTTCTAACCTAACAGACAGATGTGTTGCTGGGGAGTTTGTTCCGCCACTTCTTCTTCCCAGCTAAAACACTAGGAAGTGGCGAAGGGCGGGCGTTTTGGGGGACTGTCTCTTGTAATTTTGACGTTCAAAAAGTGCTGATTATCAGCCTAGTTTGAATAAATGACTTTTGATTTTGATTTTGATTTTGATTGCCTGATAAATTTATTAAAACATGGTTACAGTCATTTTCTTAATCTTACATCGTTGTGTTAGTATTATATAATTGCATAGCACATGTGTGAGTACTATGTATTGTAAAGCCACCATTTACTGAGTACCTACGTCTCTCATTGACGCGAATTTACCCTAGTGGTTGAGTGAATGTCATGCTCACTTAAATGTCACGCTGATGGCGGCGGGTGTGTCGAGTCATTCAATATGGTTGAGTTAAATGATGGCTATATATGCGTCATGTTCGTGAACGGGCGTTGTCAGTTGTGACTGGTCATCTCTTAGCTGCCTCGGTTCATTTTAATTACTTTGTTTTTGAATTACTGATTTAATATTTTACTCTGGACGCTCTTAACTTGCCCGTATTACTACATCGTTCTCACATATTTTTAAATCTTAACATGAATGTAACCAAGATTTTGTAATACAATTTGATTTAAAAGAGTGTCCATGGAGTTTCTTGCCCATTCTTCTCCATAGAGATCTATGCTTTGGAATGGGCAACTACAGTACTTTCACAAGTTATTATGCCTTGTGACTGGGACTGTAGCTTCGCGTTTTATTTTGTTTTTTGTCTTTCAAAAGTGACTCTAATGGTTTAATTAAAATAAATGCTTTGAGTTTGTGGATATCGGTAAAAAAGTTGTATGTTGACAAACTTAGATAACAGTGGTCTCCAAAACTAGGCTGCGCCTGTATCTTTGGGGTGGCAATATAATAATATGCTGAATATTTATGAGAATACCGGCAAAATTAATCGCAACGACATCCAAATTTACCATTAACAGACTTAAAATCGGCAATGTGTGGTCCCCAAACTAGGCTGCGTCTGTATCTTGGGGGTGGCAATTTAATAATTGGCTGAATATGTTTGAGAATATGGGCAGAATTCACTGCAACGACACCCAAATTTACCATTAACAGACCTAATTTCAGCAACTTACCCGTTATTAACTAGTTTGTCATTCAATTACTGACATAAATCTCACCCGTTTCACTTTTCATGTAAACCATTTCATAGACCAAGCACCTCCCAAACCAAGATCATCAAAAACAATAGTCACTTTAAAATACTGTTGTCCCATAAATCACAACGACACAAAACTTTCCTTTTTTAAATATTTTTAAGTGCCTGCAAAAAGAAGGTCCAAGTATCTTTCCGAGAACAAATTAAAGCGATGTGCTAAGAAACTTCGACTTGTTAGCGTTACAGTTTTTAGCGAAAAAGAAAATCTTTAAAATACTGTTAGGGCTTTAGTTGGGCAATAAATATTCTGTTAAGCTCTCGTGTGCGAAGATCTTAACTTGTTGGTTTAAATTGATTACAATCTTTATTCTTTTAGATTATTTTATAAGTAAGTAACACGAGTATACCAACCCGCACTGGGCCCGCGTGGTGGATTACAGCCCATCCCCTCTCATAGAGGGGAGGCCTGCGTCCCAGCAGTGGGAACAATATAGGCTGATGATGATGATGAACACGTGTATGAAGTAAAGATGTGCTTCTTTGCTTCTTTTTATTCACTGTAATCTACAGGGTGTTACGGGATAATTCAGTAATGTTACCTTATCTATCCCTATGTCACTTTGTAGGTCCTTATTTACAGAACATCACTCGAGTCGCAAACAATTCTTAAAATAAATTCAACCAATCAAATATTGAATGAATAAATGTTATTTCAGAAAAAAAAAGATCCATAGAGTGTTAGTTACCTAAATATTATTAAACTAATGTCATTAATTTTGCTTGAATATAGTTTTTAGTGATCCTTGACTCTTGCTTGACTGACGTTCTGTAAGACAAACCTAAGCACCCAGCTGAAGTCTTGGTTGAGTTAAAATTTAAAATAACACAATTTGCAGTTGATTATTAAATGGACGCACATCAGCGGATACTTGTATCCAAATCTGTTTGCTGTATCTGCCAATATATCGAGAAAACCATACTAAAACGACCTCTACAAAATCACGACATTACGAGTACAAACGTCTGTTTTAATCCTACAAGACATATTTTATCTGTAATTTAAGAGCGGTGGGACCCCGCCAGGAATTTTCCTTGTTCCAAAAATAGTATGGCTCTCGTGTCTGACCTTATAACTAAGTAAAAATGTACAGAAGGAACACCAGAGACGAAAACTAAAAAACTGATTTCACATTTTTTTTTATGTGGCAAAATTTTTAATTTGGGTGGTGTTGTTTTCTTTAATTTGGAGGTCACTCAGGAATCGGTTTTTAGATTGGATTTAAATTCGTCTTACAAAAGATAACTTGAATGATAAACACGCCTGATAGCTGGAATGTTTTTGTGAGTTATCATTAAAATTATGTTTAAATTAACAATCTTAGTCAGACTGTAGCCATAATATAAGAAATCTTTAATATAATAATGCGTTCAGAGTATTGTTGCGACTGCCACGCTTCTGCAGTGCATCAGCAATGTTTGCCGACGCACGCACTGACAGCTTTAATGCGTTGTTGTGGCGTAAAAAATCTGCCTCGCTACTCCGCAGGTTGCGTGGCAGTCCCAACACTGCAGACACTGCAGACAGCCCGCTAGTGTGGGCGCTAAGTAATCGCACTCAATCTCTTCTAGTTACTAAGTACTAACATAGGCTAAGTTATATTATAACTAACAAAGTGGACCTCTTTATACGTAGTCTGATAAATAAATAAATAATAATAATATCTTTATAAATAACTTGGATAAGTAGGTACTATATATATTTTTGTGAAAAGTAATGAACTGATTTCATTTTCTAGTGTGTGGGGAAAAAGAAAAGGGTGGCCTATACGTAGCAGTGGGTTTTCCAATGTAATTCCGGGCTGACATTATAATGATGGTGATGAAGATGGTGATTGTGATGGTGATGATGATGTGTGTGAGTGATCTGTATCGCAAATCTCGCATATTTTTATGTTTCATACGGAATGGTTCTTCTGCTTTTCTCACTGCTGCGTAGCACCTGGCCATATGGCAACAGAATTTTGCATAAAGATGAGACCTGCTGTTGAAAGTAATAAGAAATTTAATAAGGTACGCTGTGAATTCGTTTATATCGCGAAGCTGTCTTTGGTGGTGGGCAGAGATGTAGCCTGTAGGTAGAGATTAACTTTGTAAGTTAAGGTTGGAAATACGGTTTTGGTAGCGTAGGGTTTTAAAGGTTTATTTAAGGTCATTCGCATGTAAAGGTATAGTTAAATCGATACGGACAATTTAAGCTTGGCTCTGAATACCGGACTCTAGAACCTGGGTTCGATTCCCAAGTCAGGCAAAGTGTTATTGGGTTTTGAAGTGAAACTTCTTATGCGACTTCCAACAAGTTTAACGCTACCATGGAGGGAGAATATTTTCTATAACTCGCTAATAGCTGGCAGTATTACAAGATTTGTGAATACGTAGTTCTACTAGGTACGCAAGATGGCGTACAAACAGTCATGCATTCGACTCTTCGGTGTGACCAGCCTTCGCTCAATTTCCATGAGTAGAATAACCTCGATAAACTTATGTAATAAAAGTAATACAACAAGAAAATATTATTTAGAAGCTCAATAAAATAACGAGAGTGAATGCGTGGCACTCGAAGGCATGCGTGTAGTATTACGAAGTTTCACTTCTTTCGCGCGGAGGGACTCCACGCACTGTTTTTTTTTTCTATCAGAAGGTACTGTCAGTAGTACGAGTACGAAGGATATTATAGTAATGTATCTGTGATTGTTGCTGATCCACGCCAGTTTAAATAAACCTTAAAAGGGTGTGAAAACATTTATATGCTTCTTTACTTAGTCACACAAAAAAGTAAGCTAATTTCGCTAAATGAAATTTCGAAATTCCCAATTTACAGTGAATCAATGCTGCGATAAATTTACCTAACTTTCCTGTATGAGGCGAGGTATTTATCCTGCCGGAGAATAATACCAGGTTTAGTATTTTGTTATTACAATTTTTTTGCTTTAAATATACACGAACTAAACCCACTTATTCTGTGGGCGGAATATGAAGGTAGTGAAGTATGAAAAGATTTTGTAGACTACGTACATTTGTGAAGCTTATTTGGCTAAGGGATGTAATATACATATTACGTTGAGAACATTCGGTTCAGAAGTACTGGGTACATAATAAAGCGTAGTTAGCACTCCTAACTTCCACCTATTGTACGAGTTATAATAACATCTCAGTAAAAGATCCTTTGCAACCTGTGAAATGTCTTAGAGCTATTTGTGGCATGCGTGCCCCAGATAGCTGTATGCCATATTTTAAAAAGCTTAAGATTTTAACCCTTCCTGCCCTCTATAACTATGAAGTCGCTGTTTTCGTAAAAACCAATAAGGGAAAGTTTGGTAACCTGTACTACCGTCGACATGCCGACAAGGTAGTAAAGGCTTATGTTTAACATAACACCAGATAAAGTACATATAACCTTAAAAAACATTTTTATACTGCCTAAAATATGAAATGATCACCAGAAATAGTAAATGATCACCAGAATTAAAAACCTGAAAATCACAGCTCCGAATTAAGGCGTAGTCGACGGAGCCCCGCTACGCGGGGCTCCTATTTCTCTCTGCAGGGTTTAAAGTAACCTAACCGAGTCGGGGTGCCCAATATCCCGAGCTCGCTTTGCTCGCACTTGCTTCCTAAGTTCTTCTTGCCACAAAATTTGGTGATCATTTACTATATTTGGTGATCATTTACTATATTTGGTCTTTGAATACAATTTTTTTGGTGTTTAGTTTTTTTTTTTGGGTAACGTAGCTTAGGATCTCAAAGTATTTTTTGGTGCTCATTATATTTAATCCCGATAGTAAATAACATGCCCTCAAAAACAGCCCTATTATCTAAAAGTTTCTTCGGAATGTCTTCACGAATTTTTAATAAGCTTCTTAACCAATTAAGATAAATTGAAAACATTAAAGTTTTTAAGAAAAAAAATAACGACTTCTTGGTAAATAGACCATATTATACAATACATGAATTTTTGTCCGACAGATTCGTGATTTTTGAGTTGAGTGCCAAACTGTTTTGATGCAAAATATTATTTTTTACCATTTCAATTAAAATGTCTTTTTGAATTAATATATAAATTAAACACATTGTTCAAAATATTGTATATCTAACATGGTGGAGCAGTGCAACCGCACATCTAAATTAACACAATAACGACTCTGTAACCACTGTCTCACAATAAAGATCTTTGACTTTGAACCTAAGAATTTTAGTGGTCCGTTAGAAGTCGTTTCATGTTTCTAGAATATCTTTAGCCTAGCTCACATATAATAGGTGAGATTAATTAAAGTTAGTTGTTGATCAAAGTAAAATTTGATAGGAGTAAAGCTTAAGGGCCGGGGCCCACTGCCGGGCACGGCACGGTGTGTCATGGCAAAGGATTTTAATACTAATTAAGTTGTTTTGAATCTTATTTCAATGAGTTTAGAATTCATGTTACTTTATTTTGATACCACGATGCCGCGACGTGCCGCAGGATGCTGCGGCATGACGCGACACGCCGCAGGATGCGTCGGCACGTGTCTTGCTTTTTCATTCCACGTGATGCCGCGGCGCGCCATTGCATCTCGTGAGACGTATCCAGGGTCACTTTGGGGTCGAGGAATTATGATTGCTAGCTAGTTGAAATAAGGTTGAAACTTGTGCAGCATTTCGGTGGGGCGCGTTCCGGTCGGTGCGCGGGGGCAAGGGAGGGAGAGACACAACAAATGTTCTCTATGCGACACCACCAACTTATAACCAACTTTGAATACGCGCGGAGCAAAACTGATGGATGCCAGAGTGGCTGGGCTTTCAGCAGGATGCCACGGCATGCCGCTGGACGCCGCGGGATGCCACTGCACGCCGCGGGATACCACTGCACAACCTGCCGTGCCATGCCGTGCCTCGCCGTCAGTGAGCGCCGGCCCTAACCAAGCACAGTATGACCTGGGTAGCTACATAAGTTAGAAGGACCTTTAGAATTGTAAAGGCGCAGCTAAACAAGTAACCATGGTTGTTATGTAACTCGATGGTAACGGCCAGTCATCTCGTTTGCAGTCTGTCATTGTGACTCAGCCCAACTCAGCTTTGCCGACACGGTTTGATATTGCAGTCACCTTCGGTATTTTTTTCCTTAGCCCATTTGTCCCACTGCTGGGCCTCCCCCATAGCCTTCCACTCTTCGGAATTTGAGATAACATTCAAAATAGCCTCCACGACTATATGTCGATTCTGATGCTTCGGTCGCAACAACCTGGGCTTTCAACCATTCTACCATCTTTCTGACTGGCTAGTCCTATAAAAGAGAAGGAAAATGTTTGCTCTTATATACCTTCCCCGACCCTCGCTCGAGCCAGCCCGCGATGCTATGCCAGTTGTTTTAAATCAGTCCCTAAATAATGATATCATTCAGATTCAGCCTGTCCCCATGCAGTCCTCCCCCAGCGACGCCCTAAGCCGAGGCTCGTACCCCACAGGGGGGTGCCCTTAGCGTGTAGTCGCTTAGTTTGTAAGTTTGTATGCCCTGGCTGGAGGCCTTACTCTCAAGGCATCCACAGGATAGTCCGGTTAAGCAGACGACAACCTCATAGGTTGAACTGCGAGATGCCATTCACAAAAAAAAAAAATATGCTGTTATATTCTAACTCATATAATATTATCATAGCATGCACGTAGTAAGGTAATTTTTCATGTTCAAACCTAGTTCCCTGTCTCGTCGCATAGTATGTGTACGTAAAATTGATGATGCTCTGTAGATGTTGTTTCAAGTAGACGGATTGGGGCGATGCGCGATGTGTTGAAGATTAATATCCGGGTTTATATGGCGGTGTTTATTAACGATACATTAGATAACTAAGATGTTTGTTGCACATGATTATGTAAACTTAGATTAACAAAATAATATCTTGCGATTAAAGTGGATTTGCGCTGATAGTAAAAACCGTTGCAGTTTTTTAACACCCAGCATAAGTATCGAGCCACTAACATAGATAATTAATTGAGTAGCCAGAATATCACAACAATAGTGGTAAGTAAACCACTCAACCCAGCAGAAACTATTAGATTAAAGTTTTTACACTTTGTTTTTGGACTTGTGAACGATATATACAAGGTGTTGTTTTGCATCCTTGTTAAAATTCAGGAGGTTGTCACCTACCTTACTTTACTTACCTTTGTTTACTTACCTTTGTACCTAGTGAATTATTAATAAACGCTAATTTTTTCTGTTGTTTATGTTTGTCAGTATTTCAGAATAACCCCCTTAACGTGGTTTAGAAAATAAGAAATTATCGAATAAACGTTTGAGATTGTCTGTATTTGTAGAAGCGCAGTTAAAGGGCGAGAATCAGACGGCCCGCGTTTAAAACACGGATGGTTCACACTTACCGATTTCCGTAAATAAGAAAAAATATAAAAATGACCTACCCATTTTATTATAGATTCGGGACGAGAATCATTAGCATAGTTACCTCCTTGAATTTGACGAGGATGCAAAACAACACCTTTTAGAGGGCCTACTCCCTGAGGTGCCAATATAGTACTAGTTGATATAAATAGTAGTACCTAGTGTGAAACACATAGTATGTGCTTATGGCTCATCGCCGCAAGGTTGCCTGCTTGTCGGTCTTTTACAGACTGTACTTCGGTGAGGGTGCCAAAGAACTCCACGACCTCATCCCACCGGCCTCCTTCTACCATCGAACATCTAGACGCACTGCAAGTTACCATCCCTACCTTATTGCTATTCCAGCAAATCGCACTAAGCGTTTTCAAACGTTTTTCTTAATGCCCACAGCAAATGAGAGGAACTCTCTGCCTGCGTCTGTGTTTCCACACGCTTACAACCCTAATCTCTTCAAAGTTAGAGTGAACAGGCTTCTTCTAGGTAAGCTCGAACCATCGTCGACTTTGTCTCTGTCATCTCTGACCTACACTAGAGCCAAGAGGAAACCCAACGCAAATAAAAAAAAAAGATTTATTCTCATAACCAATTAACGTTAACACGAGGGATGAAGCTTTTAACATTGCTATAATTATAAGTAACATTTTAAAATGCAATAAGCCCCAACAAGTTGACTCATCGGTTCAGACAGCTGATAAAGATATAAAATTTAATTTTTTATTACACTTTTACAACTTTATGAGCAGTCAATAAACCCGAAACTCCATGGGTGTGACCCTGCTTTGACCCTTGTAATATTTATGTCCGATAAAAAAGGACGGGATCGATTTCATAAAAAAGGTTTTATTGAATGCAAAAAAGTGCCGAGAAAGTACGATTAAAGCATAAATAAAATACAGTTCAACCAGAAAAGGTTTGCTCTTCGGTAATATTTTGTTTCCGTTTTATAGTAGTATTATTATAACAAAAAGACGTGTTTGTGCGAGTGTGAGGCCTTTTCTCTGCTGGGTACTCTAGTCGCACCAAATACAATGTCAATCACAAGATTTTTGAATTGCATGGAGTTATCAATCCATCATTTTCTATCTATTATCATTCTCATGCCATTTGATTTGGGGTCGGCGCAGCATGTGTTCTTCTTCCATACTTAATACATAATTTTCTATCTATGATGCTGCAAATTAGGATAGGACTTCCTTGGATGTAATCGCTTCCCTACACTAAATCTCACCATCGCGCTTTCGTATTTCCGAAGATAGGCGCTAAATTGCCGAAGCGCATACTTTTCCTGGGAGAACTGTAAAAACATGTAAATGATTAGTTATGCATACTTCGATCACTTACTCTTATTTCACAGGGGGTAAACTGAGTCAACGATTCGCCTAATAAGTTTAGTGAACTTGGAATTTCCGAGTTCAAATCCCTGTTCATGCAAAAAGTTTGATCGGATTTTGTTTTTTTTTTCATACAAAATGTGTCGTGTTGTTGTTGTCGATATTGAAAAAGAGGTATAAAATAAGAGAGAAGAAAAAAAAATAGGTTTTTAAACTTTTTATATTACGATCTGGTGGATTGATGAAGCAAGTAATTAAGTAATTGTAGAATAATTTAGACTTAACTCTGCCCGCGACTTCCCCCGCGACTTCCCCCGCAAAAAATGTGATAGCTCGGCCAATATGCATGATATTAATAAATATAATTTATAGTCTAAGTTTAGCACCCACGAATTATGTAGAATTCTTCAAATTATTTCTTTTTTAAATTGTCGTTATAGTTAGTTCAGTCGATACAAAGTTACAAACAAATTTTATCTCTTAAAATATTAAATTAGTATAGACTAAACGTAGCTAATGCGGTAGGTATCCTAACGCTCGCTTCACAAAACAACGGGAATTATCAAAATAATACTTGCTTGTCGTCTACAAGTATACAAACCTCTGAAAATGCTACCGTACTTTAATGGCCGGTATAACTGCAGGTTTCCATGTTCCTACCGAATTTAACATAAACCTCAGGGGAAAATACATAATATCCCATAAAACGCTGGCGGGAGCTAATCGCTGGTACATGAGCGTATAATTTTACATTGTAAATCATGTTTTCTCTCCAAAATTAATTGTTGGTGCTTAAAATTCCTTCTAAATTGCTACAGCTGTTTAGTATTTCGTTACATGTTTGTACTTACGTTTTTGAAAATACTTACTGTGTTGTGATAAATGGTGGTCAGAAGTGAATTCTTAACTTTGCACTGATGTTTTAATAGAATAGCTAGTAAGTTATGGACAGCACAGTGCAGACCAGAATAAAATGTAGCTTGAAAAGGAAAGAAAATTTCGGTTTAGTAGTTTTTGAGTAAAAGAATAACAAACACAAACTTATGCATTTATTTTCAAGATTCTTGTCTAGCTATTGGCAGAGATCAACTAATTTCTAAATACAACCCCAATTTCTATAAATCTTAAATCCTGACACAGGGCAAGTGAGTTGTAGCCGTGTTATCATCTAGCAGGGACGACGCCCACACCAGTTAGAAGTTACCACTTAACATTCCAAAAGTTAAACATTCCCTAAAATTCAACGCCCAAAGCAGTCCACAAACTTCAACATCAAAGTTGCCAGCACTAAAAACGGTTAAAAAGTTCCAGAAAGTAACCCGTCACTCACAGCTGGATCATTAAAAAAAACTTTCTACTCATGAATCGTCAAGAAAATGCATGCGCCTCGGAATTCGCTTCGAAATTCAATTTTAAAACGTTGTAGGTACGTTTCCATCGCAGTAACACCTGCATGCAAAGCACTCCGCAATCTCGCTGTGACTTTAGAATAGGAGTACATTGATGGAAAATCGCTGATGACGTTTGAAGCAGAAACGCTTACGTTAGGGTTAAGCTTTTAAGGCTAGTACACAAAAGCGGTAAATAATCCTATGTTTATTTAAATCTACGAGTAACTTGCCCTGCCGTCTAATTTACAATTGTTGTTGTTATAATTACGGAAATTTACTTTAGTAAACCAGGCTGGCTGATTTTCAAATCGTATCATGCAAGTGACATGGCAAGAGTTGGACATAATACGAAGTCAGATTTAAATCTGGCCTACAAGACTAAAAGAGCTAAATTTGACACAAATATCTGTCTAGGGGCGTATTTCACTTTTGCGTTCAAGAGCAATCAGTGTCATCAACTCATCATTGCTAGTAATATCAGAACTGGCAGCTGTTGAACGCCGCGCTCCGTTTAGATGTGTTGTACGCCGCGCGCCGTTTAGATGTGTTGAACGCCGCGGGCCGTTTAGAGATGTTGAACGCCGCGCGCCGTTTAGATGTGTGGATCGCCTTTAGTGGTCTAGCACCAGTTAAAAGGGTAGCGAAAAAAGAATTAGATACTTCTTCTTTTAAAATAAAAACACCTTTTAAAGTTGTTTGTTGTAGCATAATCGAGAAACCTAACACCAAAAAAGAACAACAATATACGAAATGCACCAAAATATGTAAGGCCTTAAGCAAAAGGCTGAATTTAACACATGATTTTCTAAGCTATATTTCTAAGCTATATAAGCCAGACTAATTTTGTAAGATGGGCAGATTCCATGTCAGATCCCTATCAACTGGAATGTGGAGTTAGGCAGGGGGGACTTAGCTCTCCCACTCTGTTTAACATATATGTGAGGGAGCTGGTGCGTGAGCTCAACAACACCAGTGTAGGCTGCTCCATAGATGGTCATATAGTTAACAACATTAGTTACGCCGATGACATGGTGTTGTTGAGCCCATCGGTAAATGCCCTGCGCAAGCTCCTAGGGGTGTGTGAGGCATATGCTGAAGCACATGGATTGACATATAACGTCAAAAAAAGTGAGTTGTTAGTGTTTCGGGCGGGGCAAATGAATCCTTCATTTGTACCGCCTGTGACACTGAATGGGGTGGCGTTAAGGCGAGTGTCTCAGTTTGTGTACCTAGGACATGTTGTTAATGAAAATCTAACAGATGACCTAGATGTAGAACGGGAACGCAGGGGGCTCACGATTCGCTGTAACATGCTGGCTCGCAGGTTTGCCAGATGTTCAAAGGGAGTCAAAATAACCTTGTTTAGGGCCTACTGCCAATCATTTTATACCTGCAGCCTGTGGGCCAACTGCACGCAGCAGGTCGTGAGCGCTCTGAGAGTTCAGTACAACAATGCCTTCAGGATGTTGATGGGACTGCCTCGCTATTGCAGTGCGTCAGCAATGTTTGCAGAAGCACAAGTGGATGGTTATTATGCAATAGTTAGGAAAAGAGCAGCATCTCTGATGCGAAGAGTGAGGAACAGTCCCAACAGCTACCTGAAGGTGGTTGCAGAACACATGGAGAGTCCTGTATGGAGGCATTGGATCCGCCTACATACAGGATAATTTTAATGTTTATGTTAGTTTTTTTCAGTATTTTTGTATGTTACTAACTTAGTTCTTAAGTGCCTATGTATTACTAACACTATATGGACTATCTTGGTCTGAAATAAATTATTATTCCCTTTATTCATTAATATATATACAAATTTAATACATTTTTAAATATTTCTCATAAATAAAAAAAAAAATAAAAAAACATTTAAAAATATAAAAAATTGTAGCCCACCGGTATCGGGAACAGGGTCCAAGCTACCGGCGGTCAGGGCTCCAGAGAAAGGAACCTCCTAACAATACGAGCCGTGTCCAGGAGTACCGCTTTCTGAATCAAGCCCTTGATCCAGCTGCCTAACGAGAGCCTCATCAGATGTTGGTCGAGGCTCTTGGCAATTAGGCCATTGGCTGATACGACTATCGGCACAATGATCGCTGAGTCAACATCCCACATGTCGACAACCTCGCGAGCCAAGTCAAGATACTTGATTTGCTTATCTTTCTCGGCCTTCACGAGGTTCCCGTCATGTGGAACCGTTATGTCAACAATCATTGCGCGCCGCTCTGATCGATCCACCACCACTATATCAGGCTTATTGGCTACAATAGTCCTGTCAGTGATGATGGATTGATCCCAATACAGTGTGATATTGCCATTTTCGAGAACTGGGTCGGGCACATACCTATAGTACGGCACTTCCGATTCCACAAGGCTGTATTTCAGAGCAAGTTGCTGATGAATAATCCTGGCTACAAGGTTGTGTCTATGCAAGTATTCTCCGTTGGCCAGACGAGAACACCCGGAGATAATGTGACGGATCGATTCGCCCGGACGGTGGCATGCCCGACATATGTCAACCGTGCCATCCTTCACAATAAATTTCCGGTAGTTATTCGTCATCATAACTTCATCCATAATTGCACAAACAAAACCTTCGGTTTCTCTAAAGAGTTCCCCGGAACGTAGCCAGGCTACGGACGCTGCATGGTCTACATCAGGTCCATGCAGGGCACTGAAGTAGCGTCCGTGAAGCTCCTTACTCTGCCATACTTCCCTGCGGTCATTAGTGTCAAGCACTGCAGGTTTGCGCCAGTTCTCTTTAGCCAAGGAGAGCGGGGTGAGGGCCTTGTCCATCGCGACCACATCTCGATGCATCCCCACGTCGGCTTCTAGGAAATATTCCCTGAGACTGCATATCTCGCGATTGTGGAGAGTCTTAGCGTTTAAAAAGCCTCGACCTCCACAACTCCGGGGTATATACAGTCTCATAACCGAAGAACGTGGGTGATGCATTCGATATGCCGTCAACAATGTACGGACCTTCCTATCCAGGGCGTCTAGTTCTGTTTGAGTCCATTTGAGTACGCCGAAAGTGTACATCAAAACCGGCATGACCCAACCATTGAAGGCACGCACCTTATTTCAACCTGATAAAAGACTATTAAATACTTTTCTCAGGCGGCCAAAGAAGCGTTCCCTCAATGATTGCTTCATGTCAACAGAATTGATGCCCAGCGCTTCCGACATACCCAAATACTTGTAAGTTTCGGTCGCTGAGAGGGATCTAAGATTTATGGAATCTGAGAGCTGGGTTCCCTCAGATTCCACAATCTCCCCTCGCTTTACATGCATGGCCGCACATTTGTCCACACCAAATTCCATCCTGATGGCGCTACTGAAAGTTTCTGTTACCCTCAGTAGTTCCATCAATTGCAAGTTGTTGGGGGCAAAGAGTTTCAGGTCATCCATGTAAAGAAGGTGAGATATAACCTGACCACCTCTCTTCAATCGAAAGCCCAGACCTGACTCCTCCAGCAGTGTGCTTAGAGGATTCAAGGCTAAGCAGAACCAAAGCGGACTCAAACTATCGCCCTGAAAAATACCACGCTCGATCCTTATTGGTTCGCTGTTCCCCTGTATCTGTCGAAATCCTGGATAGCGAAGGACTGTCCTCCATTGCCTCATACACGACATCAGGAAGGTGCGCAGAGTTGCATCAACTTTATACAATTCTAGCACCCTCATGAGCCATGTATGTGGCACCGAGTCATAGGCTTTCTTATAATCTATCCAACATGTCGACAGATCCCTTCGGGAACGCCGAACCTGTTGGTTAATGGCCATATCAATGAGGAGCAGCTCCTTAGTACCGCGGGACCCGTTCCTACATCCATTCTGAGAAGCGGACATGATTGAATTGTCATCAATGTGTTTGCAAATTTTAGCTCTCAAAATGGATGTAAGAACTTTATACATTGTCGGAAGACAAGTAATAGGCCTATAATTTTTGGGCTCCGCAGTACTACCTGATTTATGGAGCAGGTGGGTTATTCCAGTAGTCAGGAACTCGGGCAGCGACCCTGACTCTAAGGCTGACTGGAATAGGGTTGCCAAGCGAGCATGCGACCTCGCAAACCATTTAATCCAGAAGTTGTGCAGCCCGTCCGGCCGGCGGTCTTGAGGGCTGATAGAGATTGCCCCCATTTCTGGAACTGGATCGCACACTCGCTCGACTTCCCGAGTCCATTCACCCTCAGTATGGCCGACAGGCACCGACCATATGCTGCGCCAAAACGCGCACATGACGTCATCATCCGGCAGGCGCGTGTCGGCCACACCTTGATCTGGTCGCTCCCAACTCCTATAAACCCACCTTTCATCTCTTTGGAATGTGCGATTCAGAGTGTATCGTTCCACCCGCCGCTTATACCTACGGATACGGTTTGCCCATGCATACAGTTTCTGCTTCAGGAAGTCGATGCGTTCTATGATACGGGACATATAGTCTCGAGGACTAATATCAGTCCCTGCAAATGCCCGCTTCACAAAACGCATCACTCGGGGGCGATTGTTGCCCTCTCTGAAGCAGATTAGTTTGCCGATGAGTGTTCTGGCCCCACTAATACGTCGCTCAATCCTGCACTGCCAAACCGGTACGGCAGGTTTAGGTCGTGTAGCTCTGTCATTAGAAAATTTGACATGAGCTACACGACATGCCGCTACAGCCGCACAGTACAGGATCGAGTGAGCATCAGTGAGGTCTTCGCAGTTATCAAAATAGTTTGACAACTGCGAATCCAAAACAGCCACCAGCGCCCTATTTCTGTTATGCATGGGCAAACGAGGTAAACGTGGTCTAAGTTCAGGCGACATGTACCGATATTCTCCAATCGCACCTTCCAAAGCACTCCTCATTTCCTCACTGCACTGGGTACTTACATTAGTAGCCACGTCATTACTCACTTCGTCGGCGCGATCGAATAACTGACTAGACTGTGGTGGAACCACAGCCTGTGACGGAGGGACAATGACGTAGCTACTCTGCATTTCAGTTCGCAGGCGATCAAGTACGGTGCCATCCAACATATGATTACGCTGGATGACCCGCACCTGATCCGATAATCGTTGCGCCGACACGTTGACAGCTGGCTCAAGTACCTGAAACAGAGAGAGCATCCGAACACGGTACGCGGTCAGGTTGTTTCCTCCCTCTGTAGCCCCATAGTATGAGCGCATGACATTTTCATTGATGGTTCGCGTCCATCGCATGCGCTGCACACTTCCACCGGGAGCTGGGACCCTATCAGAGGCCGGTGGGCCTCGAGGTCCTAAACCGTCCGGCGGCCGGCGTCCTCCCCGTCGACGAACAGGTGGTGGCGTCGTGGGCGGAGAGAAGTACTCGTCGCTGGAGCTCGACGCAACTGCCACGGCCGGCGACACAACACTCCCAGTGAGGCTGGATTCCGGCGGCGGCGAGGCGGAGCGGGGCGACGAGTCCGGAGGCGGTATTTGTGCTCTTCGAACTGCTGCTCTTGTCAACATCGTCTTCAATTGATTTATTTTTTCAACATTTTTTTACGTGACATATATATGTCAAATACATGCACGTCATTTTTGTTCCAGTTTTTATTTTCGGTATTTTTAAGTTTATTTCTTGCATTTTATGGTGTAAATGGATTTAATAGAGACATAATTGTTTGTAGAATTAAGACCGGGTATCAAATTTGAAAAAGAAACTGTTTAAAAATTAAAATTGATAAAAATTATGGAATGAAATTTAAAGACGTCTTGACTTTAGTATTGCCAGCTTATATTATAAATTATTATTATTATATGTTACTAACATAGCTTCAATTTGGATTTAAGCTCAATAAATTGTCATGTTAAGAAGTCATTTCACCATATTTGTCCAATAAAGCCACTGAATCCGAAGAATGTCCCAAAGCCACCACTAATAAAGTCTGTCTGATAACAATTTATAGCACTCAATCCGTCTTAATGATTTATTTGTTGGTCGTTACTGGGTTTTATGGACATTGTTGCACAATTAATGCGGGTATTAAACCGGTGTTTTATTTATATTAGTTTCAGATAGTTTGTTTGTTGTTAGATGACTCCGACTAACGTTGGAAATGTTAGTCGGAGTCATCTATTAAGGCATTATTTAATCCTTATTCTCTTATGGCATTATTTAATCCTTATTCTATTATGGCATTATTTAATCCTTGTTCTATTATGGCATTATTTAATCCTTATTCTATTATGGCATTATTTAATCCTTGTTCTATTATGGCATTATTTAATCCTTGTTCTATTATGGCATTATTTAATCCTTATTCTCTTATGGCATTATTTAATCCTTATTCTATTATGGCATTATTTAATCCTTATTCTATTATGGCATTATTTAATCCTTTGTTACTTAAAATAGATATCATAAATGCGGAAGTAATTAGGTTTGTCGATCTGAACTTAATGACTGAACAGATTTTGATTAAATTTGGCTCTTTTATTGCGATAGTTCGGTACCGTGATATAAATTTTAAAAAACAGCATTTAAACCAATCCTACTATAGTCTGAACGTTATTCTTTACTAGCAACTACTCGTCTGTGAACTGTAGAAGTATAGTATACTATGCTACTTTATTTACCATCAAAATCAACATTCCATGTTTCAATTTTTATTGATTATTTTATATGTTTTTTTTGTACTTAAATATTTATTTTTTTTGTTGGATTTTTTTATGTATTTTTTCGAATAGTTAAATTATTTATTTTTGTGTATGGGTATTTACCTGATATAATACGCACTTTATTTTATCATTATTTTATTTACAATGATTGTTTTTTTTAGTTATCCTTTTAGTTAGCTTAAAATGTCCCACTCTTGGGCAAAGACGAATTCTCGAAGAAGCCATCACTTGTACTTACTGTAACTTGCACTAATACCCCGTTTGTGTACACCTTCCCCAACTATAGTAACTGTTCACTTAAAAGCGGAATAATTTTGTATCGAGAAATTTTTCAGTGAATTTTCACATCAAGACTTTCGTGTTACTGTACCGTTTGGGACCATTATTGGAAATTGGAATTTTATTAAATTCAGTTTCTACTGTAATGTTGATAGCTTGGAACAGGTTTTCTAGACCAGCTGTTGGTAATGACGACTGAAGATTGGATTGAAAATATTGAAGTGTGAGAAATGGTATCGTTATGTTCTTGAATTTGTAATATTGGTCTGTTATATCCAAGTGATTGGAGACTATAGAGAATCAGAAGAAATCTATACCGATATTATAAGCTGAAGGGTTTGTTTGTTTGGTTGAGCGCGCTAATCTTAGGATTTGAAAAATTAATTACATCACGCTACGACCAATAGAAGCGACGCAGACTTTTCGCGGGTCAGCTAGTATGATATAGCTATAGCTAGTCAATTACTTTATTTTTAATTACTGATTTAATCTTTTACTCTGGACGCTCTTAACGTGCCCGTATTTCTACATTGTTCTCACATATTTGTAATTCTTAACATGAATGATGTAACCAAGATTTTGTAACATATTTTGATTTAAAAGAGTGTCTATGGAGTTTCTTGCCCGTTCTTCTCCATAGAGATCTACGCTTGCTTGACTTTGACTTTGATATAAGAAAGTGATGCCATAGCTCAGTGAGGATATGTTGCAAAATTTCATGATTGCCAAAGACATATTATTATCACACTTGTACATACTGCCAGCAAATAGTTTGCTATTGCAAATGTATTAACACTCCCCTCATAAGTATATTAAAATATCTTTGGTGACATTGCATAGTCAAACACAATCTTTAGTGATACAGCGTGGAAAATGTTTAGTTATGTTCCTAGTGTCGTGTGTGGGAGCTTAATTTAACCCACTTCTTGCATAAGGAATTTGTAAGCGCGAAGGGTATTTACCTAATTAACGCAAGCGTCTAGCTCTGTACGCTTCTTGTTTCTTCAATATATCATTATTCAACATTCTGGATTTATTCAAGACACCTGTTTCAGAGTGCACAACGTGAGCTTGACAAATGGAAGTGCATGTGCTAGAACCCAAAATTCGAAGACAGTATTCACATGTGACATCTACCTACCAGCACTGTGCCAGCGTGGTGGATTGCCCTCTCGTATCAGATAATTTAAAATGTGAAACTACATACTATCTGAGCATTTTGACAGTTTAATTGCTTACAGCCAGTTTCTTCATCAACAGCTTAAGCAATCGGTAAATGTATTAACTTTTACTTGACCATTACCGATATTATAGAAATGTGTTTCTTCATCCAAGTAACAGCTAAACTAAAGGTCAATACAGTTGCCACAACACAAACGTCGTTATTACCCCAAAAAACCGTGGAGAGGTTTTTTATCACATGACAACATCGCAATATCACTGTCAAGTAGTTCCAAAATTCAAATGTCAGTTCTTTAAAAACGAACGCCAACATACTACTGTTTTTAATCCCCGAACAAAAAAGACAAGTGCTTTAAGTTTGACGTGTGTATCTGTGTGTCTGTTTGTGGCACCATAGCTCCGGAATGGATGAACCGAAATCTATAAATTTGGTTTCATTTGAAAGGTATAGGTAAGGTAAGGTGACAAGTAACAAGATTTCAAATTTCGAATCCACCAGACCTGTGGATGTGGTTTATATCCCTTCATCAACTAGAAAAGAGGTGATGACCTTCAAACGGCTGAGCAGATTTTCTAGAAACATAGCTAAGAACACTTTCGATTAACACACCTTTCAAATGAAACCAATTTTATCAAAATCGGTTCATCGGTTTGGGACCTACAATACCACAGACAGACACAGATACACAGATCCACAGAAACGAATTTAACCTTTAATTTCACTTTATGACGTCACTTTGGCCGTTACTTTTGATGAAGAAACTGTCTGTAAGACAATCTTTGTTGGTTTGTTTGCCAGCTAAGGATACAATGTATTCATTGTAGACCTTGACGTATTATGTCTCATTAGCCATAACACGTAACTATAAATAATTTGACAGGTCAATTGACGTTATAACTCACAAGTTCTCTAAAAAGACTACAATACATAGCTACCTAGTAGTCCTTCATTAGTAGACATCACAATACAACATAAAATTGACGTCAATAAGGTAGCTGTCCGCCTAAGTAATACTCGCTTTGCATACTAATGGTTGGGCCACACTATACAAGGTGTAAGGGACACTCAGTACATCATTTTATACCACATAGAAATCTGCTGTTTCCTACAATAGTGCAATACCTGCACGGTCAAAATGTATGGAACAGCTGAATTTGAGTACGTGGTAAGGGTTTTCCCGTCGGTGCCCCTTACACCCCGTATAGCTTATTGCCCTGGGCAATTTCCTTAATGTTCCATTGAAAATGCGGCGTGTGCTGCCGCCGAGTTAATTTATTAGGAAACGCTACTTTTACGCGGTCTCGAGTGGGTAGAAACGGTAGGCATTCGAAATTTGAAAGTACATTTTTTTTTTTAAGTTTATTGTTTTAAAGATTGCTGTGCAAATAATATGTATATATGTTTATGTTTTTTGCAAGACAATACTGAGACGTGTTGACAAACTGACAGCAAAGAACAAGAGTCGATGTCATTAGCCTTATACTCGTAGTATGACCACTTTATAATAAGTGTACAGTTCAAGGAGGCGCTGCTTGTCAAGAAAATTTGCATCGATATGTCAAAGATACATTCATTTTAGTTCCGTATTTTCCCGCCTCCACAGATTAGGTGGTTGAAGTATAATATCCAATGAAGTCGAAAAATAGAAGAAAAACGAGAAAAAACATCACAGATAAAGCCCGCGAGAGAAACTTCATAGAAAGTGAGAAGGAATGTTATTAGGTACCCTAAACGTTAACTATTGATTTAACGATTAAAATGACTAGTTTATTTTATATTAGTTTAAAGACGAGTCCTAGAACTCTAGTCATAATTGTGTAACTGCCGAGAACACATTAGTTTGAATATTTTTACTAAGTGAAAAGTAAGCACTATGGTCTTACACACTCTTCCTTAAGTTTTTTACGTAAATAACACCCTCCAAATAGTATAGTAAAATACCTACTTAACAACAACTCTAAACCCAAAAGCACACAGTTCAATGACCTGAGAATCGAATTAAACCACCCGAACAAACTTCGCTCGCGTAGAACAATTCACAGGCTTATTCCGGAGTAGCTTGTTTTAATTAATGGTAGTTCTCTTCCTTATTCCTGGATTCTTGGTATCGTTGTCCTGTGTGTGTGTTAAGTGGCAGTTTCTTGGTGTTCCACTAAATTATTAAGATGTAAAGCACTTGTTTGATTAATTGTATTCCTAGTTGGGGAGATAATCAATTAGTATGTGGTGAAATTGAGAAGTACTTATGTAAGTAGTGTTTTTAAGAACTTGTGTGAGATTGGTATGTTTGTGTAAGTTTGTTTAGTGAAGTTGCTTTCCTGCATTAACATTATTGATAGCCCTGTTTTAGAATAGCGATTATGGTCGGTAGCATTGAGATTTTGCCCTAGGTGCTACTTTTACTTAGATGAAGGGTTTGTTTGCAGCAGTTTTATTCAGATTTTAAATTGACAATATTGTTAAAAGATTATTTTACATTGTTCAATATGAAGTAACCAAACAAGATTTTGTAACAATATTTAAATTTAAAAGAGTGTCCATGAAGTTTCTTTCTTGCCCAGGCTTTGGAATGGGCAACTACAGTACTTTCACAAGTTATTATGCCTTGTGACTGGGACTGTAGCTTCGTGTTTTTTTTTTTTTTTTTTTTGACGTTCAAAAGTCCCTGTAATGGCTTAATTAAAATAAGTGCTTTGAGTTTCAGTAGTGAGTTAGTTTTCTAGAAATGTTCCTATACTAGTATATTAAAAATTAATAGTTTGGTAAAATAGGGGTGCGGACTGGGTAAAGAAAATAACATTCTATTTTGTCCGTCAGACAGGTAATACAAAAATATTAGACACGTATTTTATGTTTTATCAAAATATCAAAAAATTGCTTATTTAAAACGCATTAAAGTAGACTGGTAGAAAATGCCTAAGGCATTAATTCCGCCTTTGTACAGTGTTTTTATACTTGTGCATAAAGTTTCAATAAATAAATAAAGTTGGAGAGTGGGGGCTTACTACGTCACAAGTAGGTATAAAACTTACCTACATGTGACGTCCTGCGCCATTTCAACTCAATATATCTCCGTAATTTTATGACCACGTGAAAAATACGTGTCCAATAATTTTCAATAAACTACCCGACGGACAAAGAAAAAAAAAATTGAATTATCCCCTATTGGAGCTTTTCATTCTCCAGATTTAATTTTGTTAACAGAAGGAAATCTTTTCAAACAACCTCGATTATAGAACCTATGACTCACCATCATCTGCATCTACATCAAGATAATCACAAACGATGTTCGGATTTCCCTCGTTATTAAAGGACGTGACTTTAAGTCATATTAGTAGCTTAAACCGATCGATACACTTTGAGGGCTTACTTAGTATAAGAGCGTTATCACTGGAATCGTATTAACCATGTTATTACGTTGGTATTGAACAGAATATCAATACAAGGCAAGTGTACACCAAATCCTGTAGATAAAGTACCGAAAGTCAAAATCAACATGTTCTAAAGGGAAAAATTCAAAGAAACTAATTTTTTTTTCCACACATTCACACTTAAGACATGTATAGTCAACAAAATAGATAGGTATACAGGCAAAAAAACCAACCACAACTATTACAATATTCACTAATATAAATAAATATTATATTATTTTTATTTATAAATATTTATTAGGCTTTGTATGTTTATTGTTCGTAATTTTTAGTATGCTTGTCATGTCTCTGCGACAAATAAATATATCTTTCTTTCTTTGCTTAAATTAAATCTTACGCTGTTTTTAGTACCATGAGGTCGTTACCTATTCAGAACTTAGAAATAAGTTAAATTGTAGGTTTAGAGGAAAATTTACTAATAATTAAAAATATCCCTGTTTGCTAGTAAAGAAGTGTACATTAAACTTATAAAATGACCTTAAGGAACTCCCTTACCCTTTGACCATCAAGATTATTTTCTTCTTTCGATGAAAATCGTATTTTTCTCCGATCATTATAGTTGCCAAGAAAACCACCCGATCATTGTCTCATATCAATAATCTCGCTGATTTACTGACAATAAGGGTTCATCTGTTGAATTATGGTACTCAAGCGGCGTCAATGTGTCTTTGTCTGCCTAGAGTGCGTCATGTTTCATATTTTTTCTGTTTGCGCTTGAATGTTAATGTCAGGAGGGAGCGGTAAACTTTTGTGAAATTGACTCTGAAAATTACATAATATCACGCCTGTAATCCTCGAAGGGTTAGGCAGAGGTGTACCTAATATTACACCCTCGCCAGTAATGTTAACGTCCCATGTAATAGCGGGCGAGCCTATTGCCATAATCATCATCAGCCTATAATGTTCCCACTGCTGGGAGCAGGCCTCCTCTCTATGAGAGGGAATGGGCTATAATCCACCACGTGGGCCCAGTGCGGGTTGGTAGATGTCACATGTCTTCGAATTTTTAGTTCTAGGACATGCCGGTTTCCTCACTATGTTTTCCTTCACCGTTTTTGAGAGCAGCGATGATGAAATAAATTACACAAAGTAATGGGCCTAATATTTTTATCTCACATAGGCCTACATGGGCACTTGTAAAACGTCGACAAAAAGGTGCACGGTTCGGGTTGGTCGTTTCCTATGGAGAAGAACCGGCAAGAAACTCCGTGGTTACTCTTTTAAAATCATTTGGCTTTACAATTTTTGTATGTTATAGCGTTTGCACTTAAGCATGAGAGGACATCGTAGGCCCGACAATAAGTCGTTGCTTACTACAAAACGTAGAACAAGATAAAAAGTTACCAAGGTTCTAGGAATCTATAAGGCCTACAATGTCCACACATTTACAATCAATCGGTAAATAAGAAAAGGAGTCTATACAAAAAAAAAGAAGATATTGCAAAAAGACTAGATTAAACAAGTGACACAAATGTTGTCATCCGTGCTGTAACTATTCTTAACAAAAGGGTATAATGATTTAGAAACTATTGTAAAACGTCTGATTTAAAATGATGGAAAAAATAAATGACCCACGACTTACTGCTCGTAAGTCGGGTCTGCCACCACTGGGCCACCGCTGCTTTCAACAATTACTATTACTAATTACTCTATTGCCATCAACCGGGCATAAATCCAGACTCCGTGGCTGCTTCTAAGAAATTCCTGATAACACATTGCCTAGGAACAAAGTCAAAGTCAAAGTCAAAGCATTTATTTCAATTAGACCATTACAGGCACTTTTGAAAGTCAACAAAACAAAATAAAACGCGAAGCTACAGTCCCAGTCACAAGGCATAATAACTTGTGAAAGTACTGTAGTTGCCCATTCCGTAGCGTAGATCTCTATGGAGAAGAACGGGCAAGAAACTCCATGGACACTCTTTTAAATCAAAATATGTTACAAAATCTTGGTTACATCATTCATGTTAAGAATTACAAATATGTGAGAACAATGTAGAAATACGGGCAAGTTAAGAGCGTCCAGAGTAAAAGATTAAATCAGTAATAAAAAAATAAAGTAATTAAAATAAACTGTGGCAGCTAAGAGATGACCAGTCACAACTGACAGCGCCCGTTCACGAACATGACGCATGTATCAGCCATCATTCAACTCAACCATTTTGAAGGGAACTAAACGACCCGACACACCCGCCACCATCAGCGTGACATTTAAGTGAGCATGACATTCACTCAACCACCAGGGTAATTTCTCGTCAATGAAATATTTAGGTACTCATTAAATAGTGGCTTTACAGTACATGGTACTCACACATGTGCTATGAAATTATATAATACTAAGAGATTGAATCTATACAATGCAAATATATTTTTACAATCTTCTGCAGCTTTCACAATAACTTCACTTTCTAATTCTGATGATTCCGATTGCCCCTATGGTTGTGGAGCAGGACCAGCATTGAGCCAAGCATTTTTATCATCAATATAATCCCCCAACTTATAATATGCTTGCCTACATAGTGTGCGTTTTATGCAAGATTTAAATTTCGTTTCATTCAGTTGCAGAATGTGGGGAGGTATTTTATTATAACATTTTAAACAGTACCCCATGAAAGATGAGACTACTTTAGCTAACCTGAAACCTGGCTGAACGACCTGGGAATCGAAGCCAGGACCTCATGCTCAGCAGTCGCATTCCTCATGCTCAGCAGTCGCATTCCTCATCCTCAGCAGTCGCAATCCTAGTACTGTTTATTTTATTTATGTTATCAAATATTGATGCTGTTTTGGCTTCCGTACGTTATTTCACAGGTGACCACTGAAAACCAGCGCTGTGCTGTGGGTTCCCCCCGTGGCACAGCATCATGCTGAGTGGTAACCTGCTTGTCGCAGTCACGACGTGCAAGCAGTAATAATTTTTGATCCGTCCTGTTTGTACTTTTCATATTATTATTATTATTTTTCTCTTGCGTTGTACCTACCTATGTTTATTATTTTATTTTATTTTTGTAATTTTATATGCACGTCATGTCCCTGCGACAAATAAATATATTTTCTTTCTTTCTTTTCATTCTGACCAATGATGAGGCAGTCAATTGCTCTTATTATTAATATTTGACCCCAATCAGATGAACAGGTCCAACATAAACCAGATCATAGTTATTTGTTACAAACAAACAGAGCAACTCTTGGAAGAAGCATTAACAGCGTTATGTCAAACGGTAACTTTGAGCATAACTGAATTAACACAAACAATCGTGAGTTTGGAAACAATCACTTAGATAGTGGGGAAGTCATAGTTCGGCTCATTGTAACATTGATTGATTAAAATGGATATCATTAGGTATAATATTTGCAAGAGGAGGAAGATGTGGGCTTTTGGCCGCGTTAAATCACTTGCAGTTATCACATAAGGCTAAAACAAAACTGGCAAAATGTGGCTCTTACCACTCCTACCAGTATACAAGTGTGATACTAATACAAACTGCTATGTTTCAACTAGATAGGGGAATAGGGGTGCAGACTGGGTAAAGAAAACGACATTCTATTTTGTCCGTCAGACAGGTAATACAAAAATATTAGACACGTATTTTTGGTTTTACAAAATATCAAAAAAATACTTAGTTAAAACTCATTAAAGTTGGAGAGTGGGGACTTACTACGTCACAAGTAGGTATAAAACTTACCTATATGTGACGTCATACGCCATTTCAACTCAATATATCTCCGTAATTTTATGAACACGTGAAAAAAGAAAAAAATCGTGTCCAATACTTTTCAATAAACTACCCTACGGCCAAAAAAGAAATTGGATTATCCCCTATTTTTAGTAAAACCTAAAAAAAACCTTCTAATAAAAGCACTAAAATTGAATATCAATCCTAAACTAGGTCATAAACCAATTCCAGAGTACCAATGGAAACGGTGAAATTAAGATGATGACAAAAAATTTAGCTCAAAATGCAGATTTGCGACAAAATTTATGGATGCCAGCCAATTAGTGTGGGGTCTCAATGCAGCCTTTTGGCACGTTCCCTGATCTTACCCCGGCAATTCACAGATTTGCATTTAAAATTGATAAATGATTTATCTGACTGAAGGCTCATCCGTCTTCAGGAAATTAATTTTTGATGCGACATTGTTTTAGGATATTAGATTGATTTATGTTTGGTTAATATTCAATCGTTTGTTTCGTGAATCTTGTATGATCATGAATAACGAAAATTGTGGGCAGTTTAGGATCGTTTTAAAAAGTTGTGTTTTGTTGCCAAATTGAGAGTAAGTAAGTAAGTCTCCTATAGACCTCTGACTTGGCTTTACACACCGTCGAGAAATATCTCTAATGCATGCTGGCTTCCCCGCGATGATTTTCTACACCGAAGCAAGTGATGAATCCGAAAAATCAGAGGTGCGCGTCTTGGGTTAGAACTTGAGTGAGACCTATGACATGGAAGTCAGACGGCCACGCCTCTAGGCTATCACTGCTCTGCATGAACGTTAGATGCACCCCCCCAGACCCTTGCTCGAGCCAGCTCGCGATGCTCATCCTTTAGTTTTAAATCAGCCCCTAAATAATGAAATCACTCAGATCCAGCCAGTCCCTTTGCTGCCCTCCCCTAGCGACACCCTAAGCCGAGGCCCGTACCCCGCAGGGGGTGCCTTTAGCGTGTTATCGCTTAGTTTAGAAGATTTTGCCCTGGCTGGAGGCCTTAAATTCTAGGCATCCACAGGATTACACCGGTTAAGCAGAAGCCAGCCTCAGAGGCTGAACTGCGAAATGCCATACATAAAAAAAAAAAAAATTGATGCACATGAGCGAAATCTACCAATTAGTATCTGTGTGTATACCTCCTAATTAAGTTTAAACTGTACTCTATCAACGGAGGAAAACACACAGCCACCAGCATCTGTTATCGTCTAATCACAAAATTATCTCCACAATAAATTAATATCCTATTAGCAGCAGCTCCCACACAAACTTCCTGCAACCAACTGTACAGTTCAAAGTTTGGGTGCATCTGCATCGAGCCACAGACCGCTGTACCGCAGGGAAACTATCGGACTCGTTACGTAAGTGACTAAATAATAGATAATACGGTAATCTGTAATAATCTAGCTAACAGAATATTGTTAACTAGATTAATACAAATGGAGGAGCTCGAGGCTAAATAAAAACAGCCGCACGGGTCGGTCGTGGATGGGTGACCATAATTACATACCGAGTTTCCTCCGTGCCTCGGAAAGCACGATAAACCGTTGCTCCCGGCTGTTATTTGTAGATCTTTGACAGTCGTTAGGTACGAGTAGTCAGAAGCCAAAAGTCTGACATCCAGTCTTACCAAGGGGTATTGTATTACCCAGGTACTGGGTTGTGGAGGTCAGATAGGCAGTCGCTGCATGTACTCAGCTGCATCCGGTTAGACTGGAAGCCACCCCAAGATAGTTTGGGAAAAGGCTAGGCAGATGATGATGATGATGATGAGATTAATACAAATAGCTCTGTTAGGCAAAAATAACATCATAACATAACATACACGCGTACTTACATAACTGGTAAGTGTGGACTTACCAGTTATGTTTTAGTCCCATGTAATGTGGGGCGAGCCTATTGCCATCAACCGAGCATGAATCCTGACCCTGTGGCTGCTACTAAGAAATTCCTGATGTAAAAACCCAATAACACTTTGTCCTACCCGGGAATCGAACCCTCATGCTCAACAGTCGCGCTTGCGACCACTAGACCATTAAGGCAGGAAAGTATAATATGATAAAAAAGAAAATTTCAAATGCAGCCAATCCACCACGCCAATATAGTGACGCGACTGCAAATAAAGTTGCTAATGAAGTTCCTAGTAATGCATGTAACATAAGTAGCTGTACCGCGCAACTTCCTCTGCGTCACATTTTCCCAGTTTTTGCAACATTTTTCGTTGCTGCTCCGCTCCTGTTGGTCATAGCGTGAATATATATAGCCTGTAGCCTTTCTCGATGAATGGGCTATCTAATACTTAAAGAATTGTTCCAATCGAACGATTACTTTCTGAGATTAGCGCGTTCAAGCAAATAAACAAACTAACTCTTTAGCTTTATAATATTAATATAGATTGCAGAATCGTCAGCAGCATATAATGCTATTAATTGAACTAATAATATCAGCTCCGATTCTAAAAATCGTCTGAGCTAATTAAAGTGGACTGAATCACTGTAAATAACTTACTATGGCTGCACTAAACCAATCCTTAGGAGCACTAGGTACGGTTAGCTCAGTCCTTGTGGATTTGGACCGCAGCGACAAAATGGCGTCAGCTTGCTCCCACCCACACTGACCACTTGTCAGCTCAGTAATGTTTTAGTTGACAGCGAAAGTACATTTATTACCCGACAAAGTTGGATGGAAGGGTTATGATAAATGTTGAGGCGTTGAATGTTAAATAATAGTACATAATGATATAAGTGCGGTAAGTTGAAAATTACAGCCGAGGCGATATTGCTAGCCCGAGGCGTAGACGAGGGCTACAAGAAAGCAGAGGCTGTAATTATCAAAGCGCACGTATGTCATACGACGTTTTATAACATATTTCCGAGGAAATAAATAAAACTCGGACGACATTTTCAAATAAAAACAATACAGCAAAAATAAAAAGCGCGCGGAATAATTTTTACTTGTTCACAAATTATGAAATTAGCGATGTGCGTTTTTTTTAAGGCAAAGGCACAAAAACAGCCAGTATTACTAATAAAGTAAATAAATATTTTTGTGTTTTGTTACAGATAAATGGTTGTATTTATGGTCAAAATTAATTAGAATAAAGAATTAAATGTTTATTTATTATATTTTATCTCCCAAGTTAATTTTATTCATAAAATGTTGACCACTTTTCTGACATAAAAACTCTTTGCTAAGATTTAAAAAAATACCGTTCGTTTTAGACGGAGCATTTTGATTAACCGTGCGTTTTACATTACATTACCGCACTAGTGCGTAATAAGATACATTAAGACACTGAAATTGGTGAAATAAGAGACCCTTTACGAGCAAATGTGTTATAATAGTACTTTGTGTATTAAGGGTGGTAAGTAAGGAATTACGATCGAGGCTCTAGTAGAAGCCCGAAGTCGAAAACTGAGGGCTTTCTGAGTCGAGGTTCGTAATTCCCGTACCGCCCGTGAAACATACAATGTTTTTCATCATATTTGCGAGTTAATAATTATCAATATACACAAGTCAGCACAAATATTATTACTGATTTTTAAGCGGATGGCGAGCTGTTTGCCCGCACCACAGATTATAGAAATGTTTTGTTCAGAAACGTTAAGGGGCAAATACTTACCTAGGTATACAGCCATGACGGAGTGTAAAAAACTAAAATATAATTTCGACGTTTTAATACAAAATACTATCGATTATTTAGATTTTAGAACATTAGTTGAATATTTAAATAACATTTAGCGAGATTGAATGAAATTCCTGTTTAGATAACATTTTAAGACAATTTTTCAATTGCGTGTATGTTATTTAAATACTCAACTAACTAACAATAAGTTTAACAAAGAAGAAACAAACGGTCGAAAGATTGATTTGGCGAGAATGAAAATTGGTAAGTAGAAGCACCCAGTACTGTGATTGATGACGCAGTGCCGAGCCGTCCGGTGCGCGATCGCAGCTCGAGTACCCCCGCCGCGCCTCGCCCGCGGCTCGCCCGGCGTTTCGTGATATTCTCGACATGCTCCCGGCGTGGCGTGACATTCTCGACATCCAGCATTGTTAGTTTTTTTTTACTTATTGACTAGCTTCTCTTTGTAAAGGCAATTTGCTTTGACGACCGTTTTGTCGTTCGACAGGGTGTCAGTCAATCAGGAACTGGCAGTTGCCTGAACATAGACAAGTTTTTTTTATGCATGTGAATATTGTGCTTTGACGCTGACGTTAAGGTGTCATTCATTAATATAACCCTCTAATAATTTCATATAACCCAATTGAATGACTTTTTCATGAAATTGTTATTGTTTATTTGAATGATTTTAATTCTGAAAATGCATACGTGTTACGGTCGCAAATTTTATCCTATTTTGTTCAACATACAGGCTGCAAATTGTAAAAAAACGTAAGAAAATTTGAATTTTGCAGGCGGTTCAATCCAAGATCAACACCCTATTAAAGTAATCAATAAATTAATCCAAGCTCTTCAAGGGCTATTAACAGATACAGTCGTAACTGGTTGATTCACTTGTCGGCTCCTTCGTCGTGGCTTTGATTTCCCCATATTGTTTCGACCGGGTCCCCTATGTTCTTTCGAACGCCGCTGTTGCGACACACGCTGTTGCGAATTATTTTTCCACTGCCTCACAGGTTCGAAAGCTCACGGACTCGAATGAAGTAGTCGCGAAAGACGCTGTTTCGAAAAACATTTTCACTGCCTCATACGCTCGAATGCTTGTGATTTCGATTTGTTTAGTCATAAAGTGTACAGAAAAATATTTAAGCAGTAAACAAAATCAACAAATTCGGTGTCAACGTCCACCAAAACAAAAAATCAAGTAGCAAAGTGTCACTGAACAAAAAATCGAGAACATTTTGGGTCATTTACCTCAGACACCACCCAAAAAAAAACAAAGAGTTGCAGAGAATGCTATTTCAGCAATTTTGAAAAAAAAAGTACAATGAGCACACCTGAATTTATAAGAGCTTTAGCGTTAAGTACTCGTATATACTAACTAATACTAACACATGTGCAATTGATTAATTTCCGAAAAATACCACTAATAATTAATACCACTTAGGTACCTAGACAATATTTTTTAAAGATTAGTCTTAGATTTTGTGATAAGTACTCATAGAAAAAAATGTACAGTTGAGGTACTAATGTTCCCCGGTGTGGGCGCGTTCTTTGAGGCGGCGAGCCGCCCATTACTTAAACGCGCCCCAGAAGGTTGTAGCCGTAAGGCTGATCCGGGGGTACCGCACGATCTCCGGCGAGGCGGCGAGCCTCTTGGCCGGATTGCCGCCATGGGATCTGGAGGCGATGGTCCTCGCGCGCCTGCATGAATGGCGCGCGGAGGCACTACGCCGGGGGGAAACTCCGCTGCCGCGGCAAATTGTCGCTCAGCGGACAGACCTCCGGCACGATCTCATGGCGACATGGAGACAGCGACTGTCGCAACCACGTGCAGGGCACGCCACAATAGTGGCGATAAGTCCCCTCTTTGAGGAGTGGCTAGAGAGGCGGCACGGCGCCCTCACCTTCCGCCTGACGCAGGTCCTCACCGGACACGGTTGTTTCGGGAGGTTCCTGCACCGAATCGGGCGGGAGGAAACGCCCGGGTGTTACCATTGCGAGGATCGGCCGGAGGACACGGTGGAGCACACCGTGGAGCTCTGCCCCGCTTGGGCTGAGCACCGCCGTGTCCTCGTAGCGGCGATTGGCGGCGGCGACCTATCGCGTCCGGCCCTGGTTCAATCCATGGTCCGGAGCGAGAGGGAATGGGATGCCGTCGCCTCCTTCTGCGAAGCAGTCATGCTAGCGAAGGAGGTGGCGGAACGTGAGAGGGAGAGAACCTCACGTCCCAGCCGCCGCGGGAGACGCCCCGGGCGTCGGGGGGCAACCAGTGGCCCCCGGCCACCGTAGGCGCGAGCCTGTGGACGGTGAGTAATGGGCTAGCTCACCGTCCGTCCGTCTCATGACGACAGGCCGTGTCGACGGCGCGTACGTGTTCCACGCGCGCCTCAAGGAGATGTCAGCAAACCAGAAGGGGTCCGAAAGGGCCGATGCCTGCCAGGGCTGCGGGTTGTTCGAAAGAGATACCGCGGCCCTGGAACACAAAGGGCGAAGAAGGAACATGGGTGGGTTTTAGTCAGTACAAGTCTGACACTCCCTCCCGCTCCGCCCAATAAGTCATAATTATGATGATTTCCCATCCGGAAAAAAAAAAAAAAAAAAAAAAGGTACTAATGTTTTTGATTGTTACTTTGTTATTAATAATATTAAATGATGATGTTGACACCAAATCGAAATCACAAGCCTTCGAACGTATGAGGCAGTGAAAATGTTTTTCGAAACAGCGTCTTTCGCGACTACTTTATTCGAGTCCATGAGCTTTCGAACCTGTGAGGCAGTGGAAAAATAATTCGCAACAGTGTGTGTCGCAACAGCGGCGTTCGAAAGAACATAGGGGATCCGTTTCGACCAGCCATAAAACATCTTAAAATGAACTCGGAATGTTTTATGTATCTATTGAATGCTTTAAAATAATATAATATTGAGCAACAATATCATTAAAAAGAGCAATTATTACTATGAAAAACAACGTCTCAAATATGTATTTCAAAAGTTCGGTATCGGTGTCGTATGTAAAGTTTAGTATGTTATTTAGAAAAGTTATTCACAAACTAGTTTTATTTATTTCATGCGTTAGAGATTCTATCCGATTTACCCTTACTTAATAAAACTTCCAATACAGATAATTGAACAGCATCTGCGAACATAGATCTGTTCACCGCACATTGTCCCACATATCCGTTCAAAAAGAATAATTGAAAATAACGGTCTGCAATGTGCTGCTTTAAAAACCATTAAATATTTGAATTTAAAGCTTATCGATTCGAGTGTTCGAGAATGTTATCGAGCTATCTCGAGCGTCGGGGCTCATCGTTCGGAATATTGAAAAACGGGGGAAAACTGTGAACGTTCACATTCCGATTGGTTTTTCAATGGTTCCGTGTGAGATATGGGGATTGGGATGTTTGTGTTGTTTGATTTAAAGATTCCATCACGTTTGATGACTTTGGATGGCGAATGTTTTATGACTAGAATAATAAAAATACCTAATCGCATGTCATGTATGTCAATTGTCGGCCTTTCGGTATCAACCTATTGCATTAATATCTCGGACAATAACTATTGCAACATTCATATATTATTACACGTATTCCATTATAAATAATATGCTCGTGACAGTATATTTATAGTTACAATCATTAGGATACGATACCTAAGGAGAAAAACAGTTTTTAAAGTTGCTTTTTTGTATTACTTATAGAGCTATTTACTATTACGATGTTTACTAATACGGATTTTTTTATCGGTATCCTTCTTTATCGTACAATAGCGGCCGCCCTACTCTGCCGGCGGTGCATCTGTGGCCACTTGCACCGCAGCCTGGCTGTAATCAAAAGGGGAATTGCGCCGATTGTTTTTTTTTTCATTTTTATGCGGAAATTAGCTTGAAATGTAGGGACGTAGGTTCTGTAATACGTAAGTACTAATTATTAATATGTCTGTATTGTGGTACGTAGTTTTCACAAAAATCATTCGAAATAGTCTCCCTTTAATTTAACCCATTTTTGTTTGGATTTTAATCCTTAATTTTATTTTTCAACCTGAAAACTTTTGGACCTTGCCATGTAGGTAAGGCGATTCTTACACGACACCGCTCGTCTGCGCGGCGTCTTTGTAGCGGATATAATTATTCCCAGTGCAACGCGCAGATAGACGGTGAGCGCCGCTCGTCCGCGCGGTCGGGCGGCGAACTATGTGTTTGAGGCATCAATGGAGTTCATACAAGTCAATGTGCCATGAAATCTGCTTCACCGACCGACTTTTGTATTATATTTGTATGAATAAAGGATTAGTGTCTATACTCATGGAAGAAGACGCCCGTTAGAAGTTCAATAAACAAGTTTACAATCAACGACCTTTCACGATACCCATTAGCGCTAATTCACACAGAAATGAGAATTACCACTTATCTCAAAACGTGCTAAACACTAGGCGACACTCAAATGAATGCTTAAAAAGAAATGTACCGTTGGATTTTGAACGCTCGTCCCACCTCCAAGAATTGAAATTCCAGCAGCAAAAGGTAATGTTTTAGTTACTGCACGGTTACTGAAAACAGGCATAAAATTGTTTATCTAATAAAATATTAGCACCGCTAAATCGGACAGCGATAATGAAAACTGGCGCTAAAACTAAGTGTAAATTGGCCATTAAACTCTCAAGTAGCTGCTATAATTTGTTTAGCAGTCAGATAAAGTACTGAGTTCTAAATTATTCTTGTAGCAGGTACCTACCTAGTTAATTTTAAAGCATAGCGAGGCTACTAAACCTTTATTTTGTAGTAGAGTAATAAAAAAATAATTATGTTTCGCTTTATAAATAAAATAAAATAATCTTTATTTCGTATAAGCAACATCCATATGGGTTAGTATACAAAAAGATAACTTATACCTATGTTGTATCCAATATAATAATACGTTCAGGGTATTGTTGCGACTGCCACGCTTCTGTAGTGCATCAGCAATGTTTGCCGACGCACGTACTGACAGTTTTGATGCATTCTGGCGTAAAAATTCTGTCTCACTATTCCGCAGGTTGCGTGGCAGTCCCAACACTATCCTGCAATCGATAGCCGCGCGGGCAGACAGCCCGCTAGTGTGGGAGCTAACAAATCGCACTCGATCTCTTCTAGTTATTAAGTACTACCATAGGCTAAGTTATTTGTTACTAACAAAGTGGACCGTTTTTATATAAGTAGTCTGATTAATAAATAAATAATAATAAATAATAATATGTTAGTAAACTTATGCATCTATTAAGTAACCAGGTTGTTTTTCAAGATGCATCTTTGAACAACATCATCTAACAAAACCAAACTTTATTATACATGTAGGCGCCTTTGCAAGCCTGTGGACGGTGAGTAATGGGCTAGCTCACCGTCCGTCCGTCTCATGACGACAGGCCGTGTCGACGGCGCGAACGTGTTCCACGCGCGCCTCAAAGAGATGTCAGCAAATCGGAAGGGGTCCGAGAGGGCCGATGCCTGTCGGGGCTGCGGGTTGTTCGAAAGAGATATCGCGGCCCTGGAACACAAAGGGCTAAGAAGGAACATGGGTGGGTTTTAGTCAGTCAAGTCTGACACTCCCTCCCGCTCCGCCCAGAGCGAGAAGAGTCATTTGATGATTTCCCAACCGCAAAAAAAAAAAACAAAAAAAAAAAAGGCGCCTTTGCTTCTATCATTATGATTCACGTTGCAAACTAAACTGTGACCACAGACGAGAGAGAAGCGGTCTACAATTCTCTCTGGCGGAACGTCAAGTTGTTGCGGGCAGCCATATTGACTTCAGAGGTTGTTAAGGAAGGTGGCCGGTAACAAGGCGTTGACGGATCGCCGACGTCTGTTTTCCTATGTAATTCCGATGTGGCGGACTTTAGCCTTTATACATTTCAAGCATAAATCTGCAAACCCAAACAATACCTACATGTTATTTCTACAAAAAGCAAAGTAAGAAAAAAACAAAACTTATTAATAACACAACCATTTCATATTTAACAAGGTCTTACGGAGTTCTTAGCGAGCTATTGTTGAAAATTATTAACAAAATAAAAAGAAACGGATAACTGAATGTCTGAGAACAATGTTCTACAATGTACGAGTATATTTCATTTTTCTTCATTTAATGAAATATTGTTTTAATTTAGATAGTAAATTAAAGTTTTGTTCATTAACGTTGGGTTGAGAATTAGCCTGAGGAGTTGAAGAAAATAGAGATGTTTAACTATAATTTGCTGAAAGTATTTTATATTTTGGAATGCCATTGCAAACATAACACATTATCTTCTCTGAGAGAGGAGGCAGAAATAAATACGAGCATTCACGTTATGGTAACTTTTAGATGAAAGATGGTCACTACCCATTGATCAGGGAAACATTTAAGGACTCCAAAATTTTTTGAAACATAAATAAAATGATTTTGCGTAAACTCACCTAACAAATTTGCAACTGTCTGGATCACAAGGATTCCTAATCAGCTTTTCAATCTAGCTCTCTTAGGCAGTTTTTTCTATTGGTGGGCCTGCTCCAAAAAGATCAACAATGGAAAAAAAATAGTGCGCGGAGTCCCTCCGCGCGGCAGAAGTGAAACTTCGTAATACTACACGCATGCGTTCGAGTGCCACGCATTCACTCTCGTTATTTTATTGAGCTTCTAAATAATATTTTATTGTTTTCTTGTTGTATTTTTTTATTACATAAGTTTATAGAGGTTTTCTACTCATGGAAATTGAGCGAAGGCTGGTCAGACCGAGAAGTCGAATGCATGACTGTTTGCACGCCATCTTGCGTACCTAGTAGAACTATGTAGTCACAAATCTTGTAATACTGCCATCTCTTAGTAGTTTAAGAAAATCTTCCCCCTCCACGGTAGCGTTAAACTTGTTGGAAGTCGCATAAGAAGTTTCACTTCAAAAAAACGTGAAAGATACTTGTTCAGTATTCACTCTTGCTTCGAAAACTAGCGGTTAAACAACAAAAAACAACCAACTCAATACAGAACAGCTTACACTATCACTTACGAGAAATCTTCGTTGATCACGGGAGCTTACAAGAAGATATCCTAAGACATTGTTTAGTTACTGTTAAAACCGTAAGAGCTTAAATAAAAAAAAACTACCATACTCTAGTTGCTTTTTAACCCCCGAACAAAAAAGAGGGGTTTCGGTGACGGGTGCATCATAGCTCCGGAACGGGTGAACCGATTTTTATAAAGTTGGTGTGTTAATCGAGAATGTTCTTAGCTATTTTTCAAGAAAATCTGCTCAGCTCTTTGAAGATCATCATTTCTTTTCTAGTTGATGAAGAGAAATGAAAAACTTCCACAGGTCTGGTTGATTCGAAATTTGAAATCCTGTCACCTGTCAACATCGTCGTAGCGTCGGGGGCCGCTAAGTAGACCGCATAGTACAAGCAGATGAGCTACGCACAAAAAGTGATATAAACAAAGCGGTCCTCCGACGCAGCGAGCCTTGGAATAAAGTAATTTAGTTAGATTAGGTTAGGTATATTAAAAGTAAAGGGACAATATTTGGATAATATTTTTTTCTAATTTTTATATATATTTTTTTCGGCGGTTTTTTTTTTTTATTTTTACCCAAGTTATAGAACAAGCAAGCAGTTTTAAATGAATGTAGGTACGGTACCGATGGAGTATCGTCAAAAGATTTATTCAGGCGCCGCCGCGCCGTGTCAAACGATAGATTAAGTTATCTTAAGCCACGGTTTTGGTCGTGTTTTGACTTAATATTCATACTGAATTCCGGTAAGGGACTGATTTGAAGGGATTGTTTATTTTGTGTACCTATAAAACACTGTTAGTTGGTTCTCCATCCCAGTAATATCTTTTGGAATTGAATATTTTAGGGATAGGTATTATTATACAATGCTGTTTCTATAAAGGGTACCCCTGACCGAAAACTGTCAGAAGGACACACATTTTGCCAGTATGTTGATGTTTCATGAAATAGAGGGCGGGCGCTACTTAGAAATTCCATACCTTTAACTTAATTCAGACGTGGAAATGAAACTCACGCCTACGTGTGGCAGTAGTACTTTTGACTAACGAGGTAGTTAGCTGGATGAGGATATTATAGGCGAATGTGAATATATTGCTCATCTTTTTTAGGGTTCCGTACCCAAAGATATTACTGAGACTTCGCTGTCCGTCCGTCTGTCACCAGGCTGTATCTCATGAACCGTGAAACAGTTGAAATTTCTACAGATTATGTATTTCTGTTGATGCTATAACAACAAATACTAAAAACAGAATAAAATAAATATTTAAGGGGGTTCAATTTTTTTGCTCGTTTTTATAAATAATGGTACGGGATACTTCGTGCGCGAGTCCGACTCGCACTTGGCCGGTTTTTTATTTTACCTGTGTTTGACAGGTACCTACTTATAAATAGAATATACCTACTATTTTTTTCCATATTCTACTTCTTTCTATATTTAATTCAACAATTACTTAAATAAATAATAGTACATTATGGTACTAGTGTGTAATGTTGGTGATTACCGCTGAGGCGCCATTGAGACCCGAGCCGTTAGGTGAGGGTCTTAAGAGAGCCGAGGACGGTAATCGCCAATACACACGTGTATCATACGACGTTTTTCAACACACTTGCGAATAAAATAACAATAAAAACTCATTTTATTTAGTAGATAATACATATTTTTCCTTGGAGTTTTCAGGTAGTAAACTTTCCATAACGTTAAGGGCTTCACATATCGGGTTTATATCGGGCGGTGTACAACATACTTAAATCATTTTCTTCGTAAATAGTACCTACTTGTAGCCATTTTAATTAATAAATAACTATAATTTCAACAGTGAAAACGAGTTTTGAAAAATGATTCGCTATGGTTGGAAAAATTCATCAGTTTTCCTATGCGCGCGCATTGCGATCAGCCACAAACTAAAGGGATGAGGTTTTTTTTTATTTTCCGCGCATAGGGTTTGCGCTTATTTTGCCTAGTACAAAATGGGGAATTTAAAGTTTTCTTTTATTACAGAGAAAACAAAAGTTATATTCGAGTGAAAGTTTTATTTAATAAACACGAAAGAGTTAAAATTATCTATTTAAATAAGAAGTTGCATGAAATGAGCAAGCAATAGATTGAACACGATCTTTTTTTTGAATAAAAACTTTTTTAAGAACAAAGCACCTCAACCAATAAACTTAAAAAAAAACTATAACTCACTAGTGAGTTATAGCAATGAAAAAGTCACAGTTTGATTATGGGTATCATTCTGTGCCTAATTGCGGTGACCATAAAGACACTTTATGAGCAAGTGTGTTGAAAAAACTATTAAATATTATAAATTTTGACTTTTTTTTACCTCAGAGTTATATATTTCGTGCATGCCATTGTGTTCAACAATTCTCATCGCAGAATCGGACTATCTATTAAAATAACAAATCCTCGTACATGGTTTGCAACACCTAAAATACGCCTAAAAGCTACAACGCTACTCGCTCGTCACTGTGGCCATCGCACGCCTCCACCGTCGCGTCCGCCACAGGCCTATACGCCTAAGTGGTTTTCTCCGAAAATATATATTTTGGCAATTTATTCTATTTTTCAAGTCTGTTAAAAATGAGAAATATCAATATAAATTGCAGTTGAAAGTAAACCTTCCGTTTTAAAATATTGATATTTTAATTTCATCCCCATAAATGAAACTAAAATAACAATGTTTTGCACGTTCTGAGTTTGAAGTATATCAAAAGTAAATGATAAATCAATTAATTGAAAATCAAATTCAATTTCCTTTATTGGGTTTGGATAAAGCCAACACTACCGCGTGTACCAACACTATGAAATATTGGATTCGCAATTCTCCTAATAGCTCTCTCTCTTTATATTTAATTATATTTAGGAGCGCTTCATTTATACAGGCTATTGTTTTGCATCCTCGTCAAATTCTAGGAGGTAACTATGCTAATGATTCTCGACCCGAATCAATAAAAAAATGCGTAGGTATTTTTTTTTCTTAGAATAAAATCGATAAGTGTGAACCACCCGTGTTTTCAACGCGGCCCGTCTAATCCATGCCCTATAGCCGCGCTTTCACACATACAAACAATTAAGGGGTTATTCTGAAATACTGACAAATTAATACAAAAACAAAAAACAGCGTGTATTAATAATTAAAACGGCCGTTTAATCAATTGATCCCACACGGATAAAAATAGTCTTGGTCTTTGGAGACTATTTTTGAATTGGTCAACTGATCCCGCTGACTAATTTTGTGATTTTTATAGTGAAAAAGAAAAGTATTCTTGATATCATAACGACCACGATCTTAGTGATCGTTGAAGCCAATTAAAGGACTTTTTAAAAATAGCAAATAAAATAACCCAGAAAAAGTATAAGGCAAGCATAAGTTTAAGGTAGTATGTATATTAAGAGTTCTGGGTAAGTAATAAAAAAAAAAACGACATCATCAGACGAAACCTTGTTACCGTCGTCCTTTCAGCATTTTATGAACCCAAAGACTTAGCAAAAAAACCGGACGGCATTTGTTTGTTTCGTTAGAAGATGGGTAAGCATTTAGTGTGGGACGAAAAGATTGTGTCGATACTCATTTGCCAACACATCTCCCAAGTTAATCGTGAAAACTATATTTTCGAGCCGAAAAGCTGGTTGAAACTTTGAGGCCGTGGGGTATAGTGCAACCCGACAACAACTGTCGGGCAGTTGGCCTCCAGGGCTATATGTCAAATAACGTATATGGCAAAATAGACGTCGGTCAGTAGCTTTCGGTAAAATGAAATTCGAGCAAACAAAATTCGGAAAAGTGATCGGTTCCCTCCCACCAGACATAACACCCGTCTGGTTGGAGGATCAGTCTTGTAAAGTTTGTAATAATTGTTCCATTGCTTATTTGCATTGAACCTATCAAAATTACTCCTTGACCAAGAAAACTTTTTGTGATCATGAAACGCAAAATAATATAAGTTTTTCAAAAAGTTCAAACGAGAGGTTACACTTAGTTTTATGAATTTTATTTCAAATCGTCGGCGTCTGTTTGTCGGTGTCCTGCAAATTGCTGTGACCTACTAAACTAAAAGTTGCAAGGAGAATGCATGCTTTTTACTTACCACTAAGGTTAGAATGAACTGGCATTAATTTGTACGCGTGGTTAATGTTATACCATTTTTATAGTTGTTCAGAAACTTTGTTTTAAAATGGAACTACTTTGGCGTTTTGCTAATGGCGACTTCATTTATACTGACTGCTACTGGGGTGCTGAAAGAAAGTTAAAATAAACTAATTTTTTTACTCAGCGTAAGCTCAGTTCAAGGAATTTCTCTTGCTTTGTAACGAAAAGTTCTCAAATAATTGAATATTATTTTCTTGAAGGAAAATGAAGAAGCGTGTATTTAAGTGTTGTGTAAGCCCAATTTCTCAGCCGGAAAGCTGCAATAAAATGCCATATTCATCATTCTTGTAAAACTAAATCCTGATCACAATTTTACAAGACAGGAGATCGTTTCTGCCTTTTCTTTTGCCAACAAGCTATGGAGCGAAGTATACTGGGTGTCAAACTTACGGACCGCATCAAAAACTCCATACTTCGCTCCAAAATCCAAATAGCGGATGCTGGCTTTACTGCTGTTAAGTTAAAGTGGAACTGGGATGGTCACATCTGCCGCATGTCGGTGCAATAGCAAGAAACGACAACGCGGCAGGCCCAGAAGGATATGGCGGGATGAGTTGGACTCGTTCTCTAGGGATTGGCATACAATCGCACTAGATCGCGAAAAGTGGAAGGAGGGAAGGGAGGCTTTTGCCCTGCAGTGGGACAATATAGGCTTATAATAATAGTGCACGTTTTGCAAACAAATATAAGTATTATTTTTATCTCTTAGTAATTTTCCAAGAACATTACTTCCTTTGAGCAATTACAATGCTCATTTGCATAAATGTACCTATATTGACCCACGCTGAATCACGGTAAGTTGTCAATGCGTTTGACTCATTTCTGACTCAGAATGCAAGAAACGACACAGGTGATAGCTATACCAAGAAAATGATAAACATAACATCTGGATTTTGCATTTGAATGTATGCAGCTGTTTTTTTTTTTCGGTATTTCTCCGTGAAATTTGGTTTAAGGTCTTTGAGTCTGTTTTGTGGCGTTTGCATGGCAGTGGGGCATTACGGTATTTATGACTAAACTTAAGTTGCAAACTTGCAACGAGTGTTTTCCATAATTCGAGAGTAACATTGTTACTATAAATAAAATAAACTTTATTGCGAACTATAGTCCATAGTTTCGTTAGTAGGTACTAAGAATTCCTAAATAATTTTAATCTCTTGTTCCTCGTACCGCTCATAACATCGACGCAAAAAGAATTGTAGAGCTAGATGTAAATAAAATTCGACGAAACCAAAATACTGAAACATGCAGACACGAAACAATAAAATTACATGTTTTTGTTGAGTAGGTAAACGCTTCTTTTCTTTGTTATTTCCCTTCAGTTGTTATATTACCCTGATCAGCTATCAACCGCTCCCTCAGTACAAATAACAAATCAAAGAAAAGTGCACGCCAATTTTATCTTCGATAAAACGAATCCGAATAACTCGCTTCAATCCATCATGGATATCGGTTTTATCGCAGCCACATAATGGCGGAACGTTACCAAGATGGCGGTGACTGTGGAAAAATTCACTTTACACACGAAAAATGTATCCATCAAAGTGTAAGTAAGTGTAATTCTGTCCTTTTGTAGCAATTTTAGGTAGGTTCGTGTTTTTACGCGAGTGAGGAAGAGTGTTAAAAAGTACTTTTGTGTTCCTACAACGTTCATTTTTAGGGTTCCGTACCCAAAAGGTCAAACGGGCCTATTACTGAGACTTCGCGGTCCGTCCGTCCATCCGTTCGTCCGTCTGTCACCAGGCTGTATCTTATGAACCGTGATAGTTAGTCAGTTGAAATTTCTACAGATTATGTATATCTGTTGTCGCTATTACAAGAAATACTAAAAACAAAATAAAATAAATATTTCAGGGGGCTCCCATACAAAAAAGTTTTTTTGGTTCGTTTTTATAAATAACTAGCTGATCCCGGCATGCGTTGCAATGCACTTTTTCCTACCCACTACCACCTACCTACTACTACCTACCACTACCTACTACTACCTACCTACTACTACCTACTACTACTACCTACCTACTACTACCTACCTACTACTACCTACTACTACCTACCTACTACTACCTACCACTACCTACCTACCTACTACTACCTACCTACTACCTACTTCTTACCTACCTAAGAACCTTCTCCTGACAATAACAAACTAAACAAAAAAATAATTATCGAAATCGGTCCAGCCGTTCACGCGTGATGCCGTGACCAAGGGAAATAGGGATTCATTTTTATATATATATAGATAGATGGTACAGAACCCTTCTTGCGACTCGCACTTGGCCAGTTTGTGAAGCAGTTTGGCTTCCGTTTTCGTATTTTAGTGATGGTGGCTGATTTAACTTACAGTATGTATGTAGTATGTAAAAATACCTTGAAATTGCCCATAGACCGTATATCTGACACGTCACAATACAATTACAGTAAGGTACTTAGAGAGATCGCGGTGCCCCAGTGGTGGCAGCCCCGGCTTACGAGCAGTGCGCCGTGGGTTCGAACCCAGGCAGGCGTTTTACTTTGTGTAATTTATTTTATCACCGCTGCCCTCAAAAACGGTGAAGGAAAACATCGTGAGGAAACCGGCATGTCCTAGAACTAAAAATTCGGAGACATGTGACATCTACCAACCCGCACTGGGCCCGCGTGGTGGATTACAGCCCACTCTCTCTCATAGAGTGGAGGCCTGTGTCCCAGCTGTGGTAAAATTATAGGCTGATGATGTTGATGATGATGATGAAGGTACTTAAAGTTATCTACCTCGTGGAGGAGCTCGTGACTAAATAATAACAGCCGCTTGGATCAATCTTCAGGTTAAGCCACGATTACCAAGGCTAGTCTGTAGATGGGTGACCATCATTAAATACCGAGTTTCCTCCGTGCCTCGGAAAGCACGTTAAGCCGTTGGTCCCGGCTGTCAATTGCAGATCTTCGACAATCGTAACGAGTAGTCAGAAGTTAAAAGTCTGTCATCCAGTCTTACCACGGGGTATTGTATAGTAATACGATACCCCGTGGGTACAGTTACTGGGGTGTGGAGGTCAGATAGGCAGTCGTTCCATGTAAAATACTGGTATTCAGCTGCATCCGGTAAGACTGGAAGCCAACACCAATAGAGTTGGGAAAAGGCTAGGCAGATGATGACTTAAATATATCTACCTATTCTTAATTTGAACTGGCCAATTTCCTGACTGAAATGAACAATTTTAAAGACTAAATAAATGGTTAGGATACCAAATAGGTAGTAATTGAATTATTAAGTACACTATTTGGTATCTCAACCATTTATTACAGCCAAAAGTTTTATTACGAGTTTTGTTTGTTTTATGAAACTTGATCAGTGATTTGTCCCATAAAAGGGTCTATAATTATGACAAATACCACAAACTTAAAACAAAATGGTCTTATCTTGGCAGTGCTTTACGTTATATGAATGTTCACGCTTGCTTTTTTAATTGTTTTCCAGTTTTACTACTAAGGATCTATATTATGAACTGATCAATGATCAATCCATCCATTCATCATCAATGTCAATCATCAATAAAATGAATTAAATGAAAGTCATGTTTTATGTTTTCAAAATATTATCCAAGCAAGTCGATAATCATCGATGTCACTTGTGCTTGTCTCCAGCGAATAAAACAATCAAAAAATGTTCAGAATAAAACAAATAATACAATATGGGCATGGTCCATCACATTTTATCCGGCGAGTAAAAAATATCAATAAAGTGATTTCCCTAGCGGGATAGCGGAGGCAATTCTGTGACTGTATGACTAGTACTAGCCATGTACTGGTTTGTCCGATACCAAAACATTTAACACACATTTTTTCACGGCACAGTTGGCGCAGTGATTGAGCGATCGACTGCTGCGCTGCGTGTCGCAGGTTCGATCCCCGCACGGAACAAATATTTGTATGGCCCACAGATAGTTGTTCCGGGTCTGGCTGTTGTGTATGCCAGTTTAAATGTTTGTAAACGCACCCACGATACAGGAGAAATTCCTAGTGTGGGGCAACGTAAAAAAAAAAAAAAAACATTAACAAAACCCGTAATATTTTATAATAGGACAGACCATTGTGTCAGTCAGATACAGGAGATATTCACAGACCTTGGAATGGTAATAACCCAACCCAAAACCTAATCCTAGTAATACAAGGTGTTGTTTTGCATCCTCGTCAAATTCAAGGAGGTAAATATGCTAATGATTCTCGTCCCGCTAATGCTAATGAATCAATAATAAAATGGGTAGGTATTTTTTTTTTCTTATTTCAGTGTGAACCAGCCTTGTTTTAAACGCGGCCCATCTGATCCTTGCCCTATAACCGCGCTTTTATACATACAGACAATCTTAAGACGGGATTCTAGTGGGCCTTTATCCATACAAACGTATTCTGCTATTTTCTTCGTGGATAATGCGTCTAGAGCAATGATTACAAAAAAAAAAAAAAAAACTAGTTCTTATTTATACATGCTCTTATCATTTCCTTTTTTCAAAACATAATCACTAAAAGAATTATGACAATCCAAAAAACCCGAAAAAAAGCCCGTTTTTACCGCCATGTTCAGACGACAATCAGACAAATTAGATAAGTTTGAAACAAAAAAGAAAATAATAGAAGCATAGATAGGTACTTATACTTTTCCTCTAAATTTTGATATAAGAATTATTTAGATCAGTTTAGTTTTGAAGAAGAAAACAGCGGAATACAAAACATCTTTTGGTCAAGATTTTTGTAGGTAAAATCAGCCTGAGTTGCAGTTGTCCCTTTCACACTTTACGGGGGCATGGTCGGGTGCAGCGCAACGGCAATAGTTTCTTCAAATATCCATGCTTCAAATTCCTCGGAACTAGAGTCCCCTCTTAAACTTTCATTCGACAATTTATTATTCCCTAAACCACGTTAAGGGGGTTATTCTGAAATACTGACAAACTTAAACAACCAAAAAAAATCAGCGTTCATTAATAATTAACTAGGTACCGTAATTTTAATTGATTATTTATGTCTTTTGTGACAACTTCCTGAATTTTGACGAGGATGTAAAACAACACCTTGTATAATTATCGATAATAATTATATTTGTTTAACAAACGTGCAATCCGGTTTAACTACCTACTCACTGGATGCTTGTTTAATCCAGCCTATTATGTTCCATGCCTTAACCAAATTTTATGTTGGAACTTACTTACATATTATGTAACAACTAAATGTTCATTTGAATTCAATAAAGAGTTTGAGTTTGGTATTGAGAACTTCCGAAAAAAAATCGAAACAGTATCGTAACAGTCACTGACTGTAAAACTGGAATACCAAATTTCGAAACCACTGGCTATGACGTATTTAGGTAACTAGCCTGTGAAATAAAGCCACACGTGAAATAGTAGTGCAAGGATCTTTAATTTTTTAGGAATGGCATCTCGCAGTTCAACCTATAAGGTTGTCGTCTGCTTAACCGGACTATCTTGTGGGTGCCTTAAGAGTAAGGCCTCCAGCCAGGGCATAAAAACTTACAAACTAAGCGACTACACGCTAAGGGCACCCCCTGTGGGGTACTCGCTCGGCTTAGGGCGTCGCTGGGGGAGGACTGCATGGGGACAGGCTGGATCTGAATGATATTATTATTTAGGGGCTGATTTAAATCTACTGGCACAGCATCGCGGGCTCGCTCGAGCGAGGGTCAGGGAGGGCAAGGACCAGGACGTCGCGACGGATCTCGTCGGCGAGGTCGGAAAGACGGCGGTTTGCGTCTGAACTTTTTAAGTGTACTACTCTCTTTGCTACTTTGTGATAGCATCATCGGGGGTGACGCGAGTATGCCTCGGACGGCGTACTGAACTAAGTGCGAGGATCTTCGCCTTGAGGGTATTTATATTAACTGGGTGAGAGATGGCGGGACTCGAGAAGAAGGGCACGTGTTCGGATAAATCATACCATGTAGTGAACTGCAGAGGTTGATGATGACCAGCACCTACACATTTTATATTCAGTATTTCTTTGTTTTTACAGGAAAAAGTGATCAATCTATCTTATCAAACAGCCACTCGTTTACATCCCTTTCTAAGCGCAACAACCACCAAACAAAAAAGCAAAAGTATTCAGCGCATATAATTGATATCCTCGTCTTTTGTGCAGCGCTGACAGCGTGACAGTGTAGAATATATTGGCAAGCAGCCAACCACTGTGTAATATGTAAGCCATTACTCATAGCCCACGCGTAGCTTGTACATAGTGACGTTTTTAAATACCACCGCGGTCGTGTGATCGATTGTGTGTGGTGTACGAAGATAGCTCTAGTAGTAGGAAGTAAAAATCCTTGTAGTAAAAAAGAGAACTTGCAGAAAAATTAAACTGCAGGGAAACCTAGTGTAAAATACGTTGTCGCGCTTTGCGAGTTGGTCATGTTAGAAATTCAAGACGCACTACTTCCGAATGCCATAGTTATCTCATATACAAGGAAGACTTGAAAATTGTGCTCCCCTGCTTTTTTTAAACCCGACCAAAAAAGAGGGGTGTTATAAATTTGACGTGTGTATCTGTCTGTGGCATCGTAGCTCTTAAACGGAAGAATTTAAGAGCTACGACATTTACGACGAACATTTTTGAGAAAATCTGGGGACCGCTATGTAGACCGCTTAGTACAAGCACAAAACAAAGCGGACCCCCGACGCTGGGACGCCTTGGATTATTTTACTTTTGGGTTTTTTAGTGGTTTCTTGTGTCACGGTTTTTTTTTTTTTGGTTTAAATGCAAGCACGAGCTCTCAGAGTAGAGTTCTGAGGGCATGGACTGGAATGGAATCCTGTTGGATTCACAGATGTTTTTCTGGATGTCACTGGAATCTCATACTTTTTTTACTTTTTCATAATAAATTGTTGTCAGTGAAAGTCACTTTATCTAAACCCTCATGCTTTGATTCACTAAGGTAATAGCAAAAGGCTTACCCTTAATTACATAAGATTTATCAAAGGTCCGATTTTGCTGGTAGAACATAATTGCCCAGTCATCGCGGTTGCCGATGCTATTGTTTCATTCACGGCTGCCATCATTTCAATTAAAGACAACACTTAGAAGACGATTCATTTCTCTTTATAACGAGACAAAATAGATACCTATCACTTTGAATAATTAATTATTATGAAACAATGTCGGTGTTCATTGCGGACAGATTTGTGGTAATCACAGTACAAATATTTGGTATTAAAGCAAATTTTCCTAGTAATTGGCTTGTAATACCAATCAAATTAATGGCAGTCAATTCAGATTAAAATACTAGTGTTAATTATTTATTAATTACAGGTGCGTTGGCTTATTAAAATAATTAAGTAATAAAATAATTTAATTATTTATAATGACGTTGTTGATGTTTATTGATTTTACTACATAACATACTAGAGGCGATGCAATGACGCTTTTAACTCCCAAAGGGTTAGGCAGAGAAGCGTGCGTAATGGCACATCGTCATTTCGCCAGTTATGTTAAAATCCCATGTAATAGGGGGTGAGCCTATTACCATCACCCGGGAAAAAATCCGACCAAATCCACTCTGTGGCTGTTACTGAAAAATTCCTAATGGAAAAACCTAATAATACTGCCCAGAACGGGAATCGAACCCAGGTTCTCATGCTCAGGAGTACAGCTTGCGATCACGCAACCTACGAGGCCGTCGTTATGTTGTCATCAATTATTCTGCATCTATATTGCTAATTAATATCATACAATGTTTGTAATTATTATTGCAGAGCTTAATTATTTATGTGCCTACTCAGGTGCACAAATAATGCGCGTCGGTGTAATATTGCTTTAAGTTTTAACGTAGGCGTTAGTGAACCAAAGTGCCGTAACAAAAAAACAGTCTTACGAAGTCATTCATCTAGATCAGGTGCACACAAATCTTAAATACACTCTGTGTGTATCCCATAATAAATACAAACGGCACATTCCCACAAAGTCGTATCCTAAACTCAACGTCAAACGTCGGTAATAGAAATTCGCTCGCTCTACAGAGTTAAATATGTTTACTACCTCAGTGAACAAAACTGAAGTTAAATAGTAGGTTTTACAGCAGTAAATAGTAGTAGGTATATATGCCGTATTCGCTAGGTTATCAATTTAATACGAATAGTGTATCAAGTAGGTATCAATAACTACCTACTTAAGTGACAATAGTAGCTCATAAATGTTCTATGTTCACAGAGTGGTGAAATACACAAAGATTTACTGTATTTGTAGAGTATAATGGGTGTCAAAATACCCTTAAGGAAGCCGAAAGAAACTTGTTCTCCCCGACATTGCGATCATTTCTTTATTCTAGACCATAACTGGGAACCTTCTAGTTACGGAGATATTAGTGAGTTTCAACCTCATGTTATAACTTTACCTCAACGACCCTTGTACTATTGATTCAATGCATCCATCAGCACAATATTTTGTTCAGTGTACAATGTACAATGTGTTGTTCACTGTTCAGTGTTCAAAAATCACGTTGTCCAGTGGGACAACGTGATTTTTAACCCCAAACAAAATATTGAATGGAATGAGTTTGATATACAGAATGCTGGGTTCGACTTTATTCAGACACAAACATTTTAAATAGTAAATTATTCATCCTTAAAATAAAATGTCTACCTGTAACAAAAAAATCTCTTCAATTTCCGCCTCCCCAATTCCGACCCAAAAATTCTCGTCTTAAAAAACCTGAATTCCTTCCGCACAAAAAATCTAGGACATACCATTAATCTTTTTAACTGGACTTTTAAAGCCTCCATCTCCGTTCTAAAGCCGTCATTCTCGGCGGGAGCCCATCATTTACTAAACAAGGGTGATAATGGGGAACGTTCCTTTTTCCGCTTAACGCTGCCTGTCTATTAAAACATAGTATTTTTGTTCATTGAAGTCGAACTTTGAGGAGCTTGTGGCTAAATAATAACAGCCTTACGGTTCGATCTTTAAAGTTAAGCCGTGCCTGCCGAGATTGGTCCGTGGATGGATGACCATAATTACATACCGAGTTTACTCCGAGCCTCGGAAAGCACGTTAAGTCGTTGGTCCCGCCTGTCATTTGTAGACCTTTGATAGTCGTTACGAGTAGTCAGAAGCCAAAAGTCTGACATCCAGTCTTCATAAGGGGTATGGTATTTCCCAGTTACTGGGTTGTGGAGGTCAGATAGGCAGGCAGTCAAAAATTTAAAAAATGTAAGAATAAAAAAAAATGAATTTCTCGGGCTACCTTAAATAATACACTGATATATAGGTCCGTCGCAGGTACATCCGCTCACATATATCTAGCAGTATATATGTATAATGGAGCAAGTGCATCTTCATGCAAAGCCTTAGCTTACGAAGTGCAGAAAGTAAGCGGAGCTTTGCAAACATTCTTCGTTTAAAAGTATTTAAAACAAATCTCTTCTGTAGGCCTACACTAAAATGGAGCGAATACGTTATTTAATCGATTTCTTTTGGTCTATGATTTCCTAGCTCTGGCTAGCTTCAAATAGACACCCAGCCTGAAGCTTAAAAGCGCTGTAAAGCTGTAGGATAACTCCCCACTCTTTCACTGTAAATATACCGCTTCAAAATTGGTAATGATCAGTGGTAACACTACCCGAAAACGCAAATAATTAACCAGTATTCGGTAATTAATTACCACTAGTGACTATAATTATTGCGTCGTAAATACAATTTAATTACGGTTAGTGCTTTCAGTAATTGAAGCGACGTTGATACCGGATACAACAATTTTATTAGGGTTGCCAAAATTTTATTTCAGAGTAAGCTTGTTAATTTTAATGATGAAGTCTTTATAAGTACAGCTTAAGTGGACTATGAATATGAGAATTTTCCAACTTTTTATACAGACTGATTTTCTGATTACGAAATTGAAATTTGCGAAGTGTTTTAGAGTTAGTTACAGAAAATATTCATAAAAAGTGGTAAATGATAAATGATGATAAATGATGTTTATTTTGCAAGTAGGTTTTTACAAACACTTTTACACGTCATTTTTTTTTAAGCTAGATGGTTCCCTGTTAACTTGTTACTCTTTTAAAGTCCAGACATTGCTCAATTTACATGAGGACTATGTAGATTAGTATCTGAAATGGTCTTTTGTAGTAACTTTATGTAGGATCTGATTCTATGAAATGAAATAACAACACAGCTAGGTCCCAATTTTTGTCAAACTACATTGTTGTGTTCTAGTTTGAATGAGTATCATTGCAATTATGGCACATGAACTATCTCACAACGACATAACTATTACTAAAAATAATACATTTAACAATACGCAATTTTTTTTTTTTGTTTCGTTTTCTCTGCAAAAAAAACTCGTCCTAGTATATGTTTCAGCCTCCTACATTTCCGTTCGCAAGTCCGTCTGACCCAAAGCTCGGTAATAATGAAATTCAACCACAAATATTATTAGGGTTTTTCGTGTGAACAGTCCCCTCGAACGATCACGTTGGGACTGATACTAAATATACATTCTTATTTACCTTTTAGTAAATTTGATTTATTTTAAGCAAGATTAACTTTAGATGTGATTTGCTGAGGTCTCTTTTGGGAATTTATTTCTGCTCTTCGAGGAAGCGAGACTTTGTAGGGGAATTATGTTTGCCGGCTATTTTTTAAATTGAACAGTTAAGCTGAGCAAGGAGGAAATATAGTTTGTTACTAATATGTTGTGGGATTTTCAGATATAGATCAATCGAATATTATCTTGGTGCGTTGAAGATTTTCAAACCGTGACTTTAATATTTTGTAACAAACATTAAAAACATTAATTTCGTTATTTATGCTGTCGAGACTTGACGATTTAAGATTGTGTTACAAATTTGGGGTGCTTCTCTAATTAAAACTTGTTTTTGGAACTTGTCAGTAAGATATTGATCGGCCTTTGCATGATGATGTTGTAAAACCGAGCACTTTTGCCACACAGTACGATGTAAATGTGAAATAGATCGTGAAGTATTTTTATTTTCTTATTTTTACAAAGCCTAAAAGCTCTTCAGAAATATTTCACGGTACAAATAACAACCCTTTTTATCCGGTTAAAACCGGTTCGGAGCGAGTCGTGTGAACAAATTAGCACTAACAACTGACTGGGTTGCATTCGCGACATGCAGAGGAGTTGTAAACCGGCTTTTTGGAATTTTCACCCTTTGACAAATAGGTAGGTACTTCTCTGTCTAGTGTGTTACATTCGAAGGTACTGAAAATGGGAGATCGACGACATAATGATTGTTGAATTGATAGAGATGTTTTAAAGTTTAATTTTGAGAGTAGTCAAGTTGGGACATGTTCAATTTGCAAGAAGCCTGGAACAAACTGGTGACTGGAAGGACAGGTTATTTTGGCGCAGGCACTGGTAGGCCTACATATCATTCTGTGGATATAAACATTGATGGACAAGCATGGATTCACAGTATTTCTTATAAATTTTTACAATTATTTCTCAATCATAAAGTTTCCAGTATTATGGACAATAACTGATAAAGAAACTCAAACTCAGTGGCACCCATACCTGAAACCACCATATAAAGACTTTAAGAGCAAATATTTTGGATTCATGCACACATTATGTAGCTGAATGATCAAGGCAATTTCTTCAGATATTTTGAATGTGAATTAATTCATAGATATATAATTGAACGTTCAAGCTCACACATGTTGAAATATTATAACCACTTTACCCCAAAATCTAAACACTGAAGATATTTAAAATTAAATCAAAAGTACGCAAATATGCACTTTAATTAACACTGTTTCTACATTCTGCACTGATTCAGATCGTGTAAGTGCAAATAGAGCTGTATCTGCAAGATATTCGCAAAGATAAACGCTCAAGTTTTAATATTCATCTCGTAAGCATATTCATTTTCGTTGTACAGAGTTCATGGGCTTTCTTGTAAGTTTTTTTTTGTACACTATGACCGATGCATTGATATAATGTACGTAATTTTAACAACATAGGTAAGGTATACAAAACGTAAGATAAAAAACGGAAAATCACCCGTGTGGTTTATGAAAATGTACAACTTTTTGTTGATTTCTTAAAAATTTGCAAAAAAATATGACTTTGTGTGGGAACCGACGCAATCAGCCGAGAAACAATTTTCATGGTGTGAGACCTCCACGAGAGGCTTTGCGTTTATTACTTTTTAACCTGTATATACCTGTATACATATGCCCGAACAGAAACATCAATTTACGCCAGTTCTCCATGGAGGTACGCAGAATCTCCAGATCGCCACTGGCTTTACTACGGTGTGATTGTACTAAAACAGAGGCGATTTTACCGCAGAGCATCTTTTTAAGTGTCCGCTAGTATTCGTGAAAACAATCTTTGTTAGATTTCCAAATTAAGCTTACAACTTAACTAACACATAATTCATTTTACAGTATACGAGATTTACAATGTACGCTTTCTTTGTGAGCTCTTTGAAATAGTATAATTAAGTTCACAGACAAAACCATTTCTACAATAGAAAATATTATATTTGCAGCTTTTGAATTTTACCTGTTTAAATACAACGTACTTTTTATGATGTTTCGTAATTAGTTTTTCCAGTAACATTTATTATGAAAACTAAAACGGTTACTGAAATAAAATTCATTATGTAAGGAGATCAAACATAAGGCTTTGTATACATTTTCTATTTCGGGAATACGCGTACAGACGTAATATAATAACATTAATACCAGACTGTTTCATTAGAAAAGTTTGAATGTACTAAAATTTTATTATTGGATGTGTTGTAATTGTTATATAAATAAATTACAAAAAGTACGCATTATAACATCAATTTTATATACCTGTCTACCCACTTAAAAGTCTGAACCGGAGCTTACTGACATTGGGTATATGTACATTTATTTACAGACTAGCTTTTGCTCGCGGCAAAATTGTTTGTTTTCCGTAATAAATAAAATAAAATGAAAAAACTTGTTACTAAACTCAACAACACTGACAAATACCATACAAAGGTGAACCGCGGGCGGTGCAAATCCTGTATATTACAAAGTTTAGTGAAAGCTAAACCAACTAACAAGTTAACCTATAACTTATCAGGGAGGCTGACAAACTCCTGCTGATGTTTACTTACTGGACGTTAGTCGAAGGGCTACGTCGGAACAGGTGCTATGTTTAATTTAAACTTGGTTGAATTACGTCTAAAAAAAAGCAATTTTAGAAAGATTTCTGGCATTGAACAATGTAAAACCGAAAACCTCCTTTTAACCAACTTAAAAAAAGGAGCTTATGCCGAAGCTGTATCATCCATTCATAAAAACTTGGCAGGTTAACGGCGCAGCCTACTTAGTCATCGGACAACAGCTTCACTAGTGTGAGAAGCAGTGATCTGTGATCGCAAGCGTGCATACTACAAATTGATATACCACTCAAAAGACATAAAACCTATTTAGTCTAATATGATAAAACGCCTAGTAAAAAACATAAAGCAAGCATGCAGCATGCAAGCAAGCATGCAGCAAGCAAGAAAGCATGCAGCATGTAAGCAAGCATGCAGCATGCAAGCAAGCATGCAGCATGCAAGCAAGCATGCAACATGCAGCAGGCGTGGTTTCTGTCTCTGTCACGGCTCCGGCGCTACGGGGCTTCGGCGGTCCCATGCGAGCTTATCGTCGCAGATGTGTTTAACGCTCACCACCGTGGCTTCGGCTTGCTGGACGGCTTCGCCGGCCTGCCTCAGCCGCGGCGGTGCGTGTTAAAACCACCTGCTCCTCAGTTCGCGGGCCGCCTCGCCCCTCCGCGTCTGCGCGATTTTAAATAACAGTCTAGGGGTAGGGTAGACAAGACTACGTGGAGTCGGTTTTGCAGCAATTCGTTTCTGTCACGCCGCTCCCGCAGCACGCTCGCTTCACTCGTTCGTCTTAGCGCCATAATGGTCACTGTTCTAACAAGACCTAACCCCAATGATTCACCAACATAGAGGGAACCTGGCACTCCGCTCCGCTCCCGCCTTAACCTTCTAAGCACAGAATAATAATAATAATATAACCCATCCGAGTCGGATTGCTATGAATCGGGGTGTCAATATTATATATTTTAAACGATAGACCTAACAATTTTCGATTAAATAAACGTTATATCAAATAACGTTAAATACGAAATAAGTTTTAGAGTATATAAATGTTATATCTAAAGAAATTATATCAACAGTTGGTATAACTCACGTTTATTATATCTTGTAAACGTTATTAAAATGAAATTATACCAAATAACTTTATATGATATGAGACGCACCCTTTTCAAAGCTGGGGCTCAGGACTGGTTACAGGTGGATAAGAGTCGAAAAAGGCATCCCCTTATGAAGATTAACTAAATACAACACATACCAACATACCTTAACTTTTGATTCCAATCCACTAAACATCTATACTACACATACACAAACACACACTATCTCATACACAAACACTCACTATCTTATACACAAAACACACATTATATGTCGTCCAGTGTAATTTTTATTTTTATTTTTTTATTTGTAATTCTTGTTGTTTACGACATTCTGTACTTTATTTTTAAGTTAATTCATCACTTTTGAGTAGTTGTTTATCTATTAATCTAATTAAGTTTTAAACCTGTAAGTCTTGGGGGGCCTGGTGACCCGTAACACAGGTATTGTGTATGCCTATTTCGGGCACTAGTCTCTCACAAATGATCACCTGTGTCTTAGATTAAATAATTCCTGTCTTTGTAATGTTTGTGATGAGAAAGTAAAGAAGGCTGGCGAAAATGGACCCAAAGAATCTAAAAATTAACTAAACTCCGTTCCAGTGTAAATATAAAATAATTATAACTACAGTTTTATGAGATATTTATTTTTAAAATATTGAATTTTTAGGACTCGGGAATCAAAAGTTATAAATATTTTCAATTTACTAAAATTAAGTAATCGTGCAGTTACAAAACGCAACTTTTTTCCGATTACGTTCCAATCCAATGACATGTGTTTTTGCTCAAGGGTTTTCTTACTACAAATGGCTCTTTCTCTTAGTTTTTATACATTCTATTATGTCAAAAATTCATAAAAAATAACATGCAAACCTGATATTTAAAACGCCAATTAACAATGCAAAAGCATTTAATAAAAATGGAACAATGGCGATTTTATAGTATTTCTTATAAAGGATTATCAATGATGATCGATTGAGTCCCGTCACTACTGTCATTGTCAGATCTGTGATGATCTAGTCCATCGTTATGTTTGTATTTTTGTCTGGGATTTTATGTTTATCATTGCGATTTTGTAGATTCTCGACGACTTGGCCTTTACATCTTGAACTGAAGATAATGCACCCTGTCATAGACTACCTACCGCATTCTTCTCTGGATATTGGACAATGAGTTGTTTTTGATTTGGACTTTGATTTTAACCACAAACATGCGTTGCGTTAATTTCTTCTTCTCTTACGACTTAAGCTCTTACGGAGGTGTCGTCTCTTTGATGGAGGTGCTCAGGGCTTTGAAAAAGTTCAGAGATGGGTGTATCCACGTGATGTAAGTATATTTGTAAAAAAACATGTATTTATATCATAAGTTAAGAACTTATTTAAGATATCTATCTGAACAACAAACTAAGATTCGTTTAGCTTTTATATGTATAAATACATACTGTTGTAATCTTATATTAGGCTCATTCTTACTGTTGCCCTATACTTTATCGGACTAAAACAGTATGCAGTAAAAGACTGCCCGAGGTAGCAGTAGTGTATTTTACTGAGATCTTTCAGTCATCAAAATAGAAGATGGGTGGCTGTCGCATTTTGTCATGAAATATTTATACCTAATATTTATAAACCCCTCCACAGGTATCAGAGGTCTTCGACCTCTATATTATCTTTAGACATTTCTGTTTTTCTTTTGTTACTTATGGAACTCTTTATGTTTATTACATTATAGGTGAATTTATTTATTTTAACATAATTAATTAATTTCAGATAACAGGAGACGACTACCTTTGTCACTCATGCTGGGGGCTGATAAGCTGCGACCCTGAAAATGAAACCCGACAGCAACTTGGCCATCGTAACGTCTGTGTTGCATAAAATAAAAACTATGTAAAAATACCAAAAAATAAGATTTATTACTCATACTTTTTTTATTCAACAAACCCTGCTTTTCAATAGCTGTACATAGCTAGTCAGCTCTGGCTGTTATAATTTATGTAAAACAATATTATCTTGTCTCAGCGTAATAAGAATCGTTTTACTTGACTATAATTCGCTTAAAGATCAAAATCGTAACGACATAGTTTTAATAGTGATTGAACTAATTACAGGGTTGGTAATCAGTTTAGTCTCTAGCTGCAGTCTAGCAGTTTTATGATTCATCAATTAGGTACAGGCAATGAAGTAAAAATTCTGGTTTTGGCTTATGACAAGAAGCAAAATACATAAAGTCAGAACTAAAACTGCGAGGGAAATACAGTAGTTCGAATCTTCCTTTATCTTAAGTATTATTATATTTTGATTAATCTTAATTACGGAGACATTCCACTGTTAAAAACCTTAGTCGTAAGATTTTTAGGTTATCTTGTAAATAGACGTATATCTCTTTTCTCCCAACTTTTCAGTCTTACTTTCCATTTACTTTTCTGATAGTCTTTAGTCGTTTTATAACTATGTATAAGTTGCTATAGTGAACGCTACCTCTAAGAGTGGGTCCCAAAATACATGTAGTCTCGCCCGTCTCCTTTTTAATATTATTATTTTGTTTTTATACTTAAACGTATTTCGGCTTTTTGCCGGATTTTAAGAATAATACGGGCCGAAGCCAAGTACAAACCTGGGAAAGTGTTTTTATGATGAGATGATGATGTGATTGATATTATTACCGTTAGGGTTCATTATTACATAACCCCCCCCCCCTCTTGTAATCCCCGAAGGGTTAGGTTGAGTTGTACCTACCAGTACCTACACCCACATGTCTATAGCCATCAACCCAACACAAATCCAGACTCCGTGGCTAGATGAAATACCCAATAACACTTTCTCCTACCCGAATCGAACCCGGGACCTAATCCTCAGCAGGCGCCATTGTAACCACTAAACCCACAAGGCAGTTAGTTATCGCTTGAATCACTTCATTATTTTGCCCGAACATTCATAACCATGAGACCGACTGGCAACAATTTGATTTGCGCCTAAAGCTCCACAAATTGTTGCCAGCTCTCTATTCCCGCCCGTGTTAAGTATGTTATTACAATAATAATTGTACATGCGTTGCCAGCCTGCGCTTTGCATTAGAATTAGTAATTTTCTGGTTGTCTTTGGTGCAGTCAAAATGTTTGAGGAAATAATCACAGCTTGGAGAACGGGCAAGATTTTTGTAAGAACAAGAAGCTTTAATGTTGTGATTCTGTCTAAGTAAGTTTTTTTCTCATCTTTATCTCCACATTGTATAAAACAAAGTCACTTCCCGCCGTCTGTACGCTTAGATCTTTTAACTACGCAACGGATTTTGATTTGGTTTCATCAATAGACAGAATGATTCAAAATTCTTTCCAGAAGTAATAATGAAATTGCACAGGTTACTTTTATGAGTCCTTAAAGGCCAGCTTATTGCTAAACCAACATTTTTAATAATTTTTCTGTTATTATCCCAAGTGTTTTTGGATCGGCGCAACTTGGAAGTATTCTTCATCCATACTTTTCAATATGTTGTGATCTTAGTAGTTACAGTTATTTCATATATTTCGGCGCGAGTATGGCCGGACTGGATTATCGGTGACGGACACTGAATTCTTACGGGGTCCATGTCGTGTTGAGAATGGTCATTTGCCATTATTTTTAAAGAAAATCAATATTAAATCAAAACATTTTAATACGAATTTAAAAATGATTACAAAATAATGAATTAAAACAATAATTAAATTTAAACTGATGATAATATGATTCAGGCGTGAACCGTGTCACAATTAGAGTTGTGGACGGGTCGCTCGCTAGAATTTGAATGCCCCGCATCGCTCGGCGCTCCGTATTATAAAGGCCGACCCCTTCCACAACTCGCCTGATTCACTGAGTGGTGCGATGATGTCACAGAGCGTTCCGTTTCGTTTTAAGTCGTAATAATTTGCTCACGCCGACACGGCCATTCTGCTAAAAGGTCGTCACTGACCTCATAACTCTGCAATAAGAGAAAAGATACCACAGTATCAAAAAATCACACAACTATCACAATGAACGGGTCATCTTTGCCTACAACCAAACATATTATCAAGAGAAAGGAGGCCCCTGGCCTCAACAAAATCTCAATAATAACATGAAATGGTTACAACTCAAACACATTACTAAGAGCAAGGAGGCCCCTGTCCTCAACGAACTCTTAATAACAGCGTCAAAAATTCGGAGGCCCCTGTCCTCAACAAATTTTATCAGTCTCAGTTTGGAGGCCCCTGTCCTCAACAAACTGGTGTTATTAACATCAACCAAACATATTATTAAGAGAAAGGAGGCCTCCGGCCTCAACGAAATCTCAATAATAACATGAAATGGCCATAACTCAAACACATTACTAAGAGCAAGGAGGCCCTCCGTCCTCAACGAACTCTTAATAACAGCATCAAAAATTCGGAGGCCCCTGTCCTCAACAAATTTTATCAGTCTCAGTTTGGAGGCCCCTGTCCTCAACAAACTGGTGTTATTAACATCAACCAAACATATTATCAAGAGAAAGGAGGCCTCCGGCCTCAACGAAATCTCAATAATAATATGAAATGGCTACAACTCAAACACATTACTAAGAGCAAGGAGGCCCTCCGTCCTCAACGAACTCTTAATAACGGCATCAAAAATTTGGAGGCCTCTGCCCTCAACAAATTATATCAGTCTCATGGTTTGGAGGCCCCTGTCCTCAACAAACCATATCAAATAAAATGTTTGGAGGCCCATGTCCTCAACAAACTTAAATACAGAACAGTCATTACAGAAAACGGGTACAAAATGCAAATAGTGTAAATGTAACTTAACTTGAGTTCACCTTCCAATGTTATAGACTCATCTTTCGCCGACACGGTACCCTGGTCGATGCATTCTCCAAGTTTCGGTGCTAACCGTAGCTGGTCATGTGCCACTTAGTTTGGTCTTCCTCTGAATAGTGTTATATAGGTAATAGTAGTTAGTTTTCCTCTTCATTAGTGAAATCGGTTTCCAAATTGCTTAAAGCGTCCTCAGTAGCTTGAACCGTTGAAGGCGAGCTTCTTACTACTTAAGCATTTTGTTAAGTAACCAGAATATTCAAGCCAGTGCCTTTTATGATTTCAGTTCAAATCATTAGATCATATGGTGTTTCTTGATCATCGACAATGTGAAACGTAAAGACAGCGAAAACATTCTTTATGCCATTGGGGTAAGTATTTCGTCATGTTCTAGTGCTACATTGACTTTTTCAGCTTCGTTTGTCATCTTCCTAAAACATTTCTCTTCAATGTGTCCAGTTTTGTTGCAATAATTCCATTTGAGTTTTGGGCGTTCCGTTCGAATCCCAGACTCCTCTCTGGTGTTTTCGCTCAGTAATGGCTTTGGGTTGTTCAGTTTGCCATTTGCTTTGTTGCAATTTGCTTGAACTGTCTTGCCACACTTGAAGCATACTATCGGTTCTTCTTGATCGTTCCAAGCCTGGGCCGTTTGGCAGGCGGTTTGCCTTGGCGTGGTTCTTGTGGCCTGATTGTGGCTGCAACAGAAATTAATTCGGGGACAGTTGTGCACTTACTGGACAGCAATTTTGAGCAAAGATACTCATTATCCATGCAGCCAATAACGGCTTCAACAGGCGCTACGCATTGTGGATGGTGCAGGGAATACGACCTTTCAGTCAATCCCACTAAAACTGAATTAGTCATGTTTACCCATAAACGAACTTTAGGGCCTTATCGCCTACCTAAATTATTCGATACAGAACTTCAGTCAGCTACCGAAGTCAAACACTTGGGAGTCATCCTAGACAGTAAGTAAAACTGGAGCAGTCACTTACACAACAAAATTAACAGGGCATGCATCACCCTCTGGCAGTACAGGAGGATGATAGGTAAGAAGTGGGGCCTATCCCCCAAAATGATACTTTGTCTATACTGTGTGTTGATCCGTCCCATGATCTTGTACGGGGCAGTGGTCTGGTGGCCACGCATCACACTAGTCTCAGCATCGTACAAACTTCAACGCATGCAGAGGCTTGCCTGCATGGCAATTATAGGCTGCATGAGGTCCACTCAGACAGTTGCTCTTAAAGCCATGTTGGAGCTTCCGCCGCTCCATCTGTTCATACAACAAGAAGCAACAATGGCGGCCGCACGCCTCAGAACACTTTCAACTCTGGTGTAAAAAGACACGCAATACACCGCGGTACTGGAAGGATTCTACAACGAGTTCCCCCTGGTGAGAGCCATAAACGATCTAGTACCAGAGTCGAGCTACACGATAACTGACAAATGCTTGCACTGACTGGACAGGTCCACTCAAATCTGTGTGGTTCTTTCTTCAAAAGACCATTTCAGATACTAATCTGCATAGTCCTCATGTAAATTGAGGAATGTCTGGACTTTAAAAGAGTAGCAAGTTAACAGAGAACCTCTGAGTTTGTTTCGGCTGTTTCTTCTCAGAGTAGTCAGGTACAAAACACCGGTCCCAAACAGTTAAAAAAAAAAATGACGTGTAAAAGTGTTTGTAAAAACCTACTTGCAAAATAAACATCATTTATCATTTACCCAAACAATTTATATTCGACAAAAGTACAAGATCCAGCTCCATGAGGACCACTGCTGTGAGGGGTTAAATCCAGCTGAGCTGCGGATCTTCACGAAGGATCTCAAAATACATATAGCCGTAACACTGTGGGTCCATAACACGGTATTTCAGGCAGAATGCACGGGTATTTCCCTAGCCGCATCAGCCATCCTAGCAAGAAAGGTTGAGGACTACTATTCGCATACTTTTAGACAGCAGGGCTGAACTGTTAGCACTAGACAACCACACGGTCGACTCCGGGTTAATATAAGAGTGTCACCAGCGCCTAAACCAGGTCGGTAATCACAACAACATAGCCATACAACGGATTAAAGGTCACAGCGATTCCCGGGGCAAAGATGCAGCGGACTTTTGGATCGGCGCAACTTGGAAGTATTCTTCATCCATACTTTTCAATATGTTGTGATCTTAGTAGTTACAGTTATTTCATATATTTCGGCGCGAGTATGGCCGGACTGGATTATCGGTGACGGACACTGAATTCTTACGGGGTCCATGTCGTGTTGAGAATGGTCATTTGCCATTATTTTTAAAGAAAATCAATATTAAATCAAAACATTTTAATACGAATTTAAAAATGATTACAAAATAATGAATTAAAACAATAATTAAATTTAAACTGATGATAATATGATTCAGGCGTGAACCGTGTCACAATTAGAGTTGTGGACGGGTCGCTCGCTAGAATTTGAATGCCCCGCATCGTTTTTTTTTTTTTTTTTTGAATGGCATCTCGCAGTTCAACCTATGAGGTTGTCGTCTGCTTAACCGGACTATCCTGTGGGTGCCTTTAGAGGAAGGCCTCCAGCCAGGGCATAAAAACTTACAAACTAAGCGACTGCACGCTAAGGGCACCCCCTGTGGGGTACGAACCTCGGCTTAAGGCGTCGCTGGGGGAAGACTGCATGGGGACAGGCTGGATCTGAATGGTATCATTATTTAGGGGCTGATTTAAAACTACTGGCACAGCATCGCGGGCTGGCTCGAGCGAGGGTCGGGGAGGGCATGGACCGGGACGTCGCGACGGACCTCGACGGCGAGGTCGGAAAGACGGCGGTTTGAGTCGGAACTTTTTAAGAGTGCTAGTCTCTTTGCTACTCTCCTGGAGGAGGGTGATAGCATCATCTGGAGTGACAAGGGTATGCCTAGGACGGCGTACTGTACTAATGCGCGAGGGTTCGTAACGGGCGGCCGCTGCGATCAGGGGATTACGGTGTTTAATGGCGTTATCGAAGAAACGCTTCGAAAGACGTTTCATAAACTGAAGGACGGTGGGCATTCTAAGGTCTACGTGTAGACGGTCATTACGGACATAAAAAGGGGCTCCCGTGACTCTACGTAAGAACCGGTTCTGTAAAACTTGCATCCTATGGATGTACTTAGGCTTGGTGTGAGAGTACACGACGCAAGCGTACGTCATAATGGGGCGGATCACCGCGGTATAAAGGCGCAACTTGCACTTGAGTGACAACTTGCTTTTTGCCGAAATCATGAAATGAAGCCTACCCATAGCAAACGCAGCTCGGTCGCGAGCTGCTTTGATGTGCGCCGCGAAAGACAAGTGGTTGTCAAGTATGACTCCTAAGTACTTGGCTTGCTTCTCCCAAGGGATAGGCTTACCGTACATAGTGATCGGGCTGAGCGCGGGTGGCTTAATTTTACGCTGTTTAGAGAAAAGAACTGCCTGGCTCTTGTCGGGGTTCACCTCGATTCTCCATTTCCGGAACCAAGCGCCTAAGACGTTGGCTGAGGTTTGGAGGGTGCTATAGATAGCGTCGTGACTGCGGCCAGTGTAATAAATGGCCGTGTCGTCCGCGAACAGGGCTAACTGAGCCTTCTTGCTCTTGGGGATGTCACTGGTGAACAGAGTAAAGATAAGGGGAGAGACGACGGAGCCCTGAGGGACTCCGGCTCTAATGGGGTGGGGGGAAGACAGTGCCTTCCCGATGCGATAGCGGAAGGTGCGATCCGACAGAAAGTCTCGTAAGATGAGCACGAGACGGTCCGGCACTCCCAGTTTGTACAGCTTATATAATAAGCCGTTGTGCCAGACTTTGTCGAAAGCCTTTGCTATGTCGAAGTACAACACACCCGTCATCGCTCCACGCTGGAAGCCAGCGCTCAAGTGTTCTACGATGCGATGGGCCTGTTGAATGCAGGAGTGTCCGGTCCTGAAGCCGAACTGCTCGTTGGGGATGAGACTCTTAGCCTCGGCGAAGTCTTTGAGTCGCTTATAAATAAGTCTCTCGTAGATTTTGCCGAGTGCATTCAGGAGACTGATAGGTCTGTAGCTTGAGGGCTCAGACTTGGGTTTGCCTGGCTTGGCGAAACCGATGACAGTGGCCTCTTTCCATATTTGGGGAAAGGCGTTGTTGCTCAGGGCGCCATTGAAGATGGCCGCCATTAACACGACGAGCTGAGCGGGGAGGAGTTTTAACACCCTATTGGTGATTCCGTCGGAGCCGGGTGCTTTCCGCGGTTGAAGCTTATTAATGATGTCTTGCACTTCGTCAGCTGTGACCGAAGGCAGAGGATCATCAGGGTCTTCTACGGGAGGGAGGGCGGCTTTACGTTCGACGAATGCGTTCACCTCATCGAGATGTCGCTTGTCTACTGGTTGAGAGCTGGGGGAGCACTGGGACTCCAGGCTGTCGGCTAGGCATTCGGCCTTCTCAGAGTCGTCGAATGCGACGCTCTTATCGGGTCGGGTGAGGGGAGGCATCGAAGCCTCTTCGGTGGAGCGAAACTTGCGTTGGAGCTGCCAGAAGGCTAGGTGGGTAGGCTCGAGCTCGCTAAGCGTCTTGTCCCATTGATCTGAACGATGCTCACTAGTGCGCTTCTTTACAGCACGCTGTAAATTACGCATGTGAGCTTTGTTCGCGTCGCAGGGAAAGTTGCTGTAGGCACGGATGGCCGCGTTCTTCTCGGTTATCAGTTCACGTACGTCAGCGGGTAAAATCCAGCGTTGATCGCTCATTGCTGGAACTTCCCGTGAGCAATCCTTTAGTACGGATTGCACGTGTTCTGTAAACGAGTTGATGGCGGCCGTCGTGTCTGCGACTGAGATAATGTGGTCGGGGATGGCCTCCAGGTGAGGCGACGTGGTGGATTTCAGCTTTTCGCTGACTTTCCTCCAGTCGGTTATCACTTGGGTCGGCGGGGGCTGGCTGGGGTCAGAGGGACCCGAGCGGGGAACTAAGTGCATGAGCACTGGTCGATGGTCTGAGTTAAGCTCATGTAAAGTCTCGATGGAATGCAACTTAAGGTTGACATTCTTGAGTAGCGCTATGTCGAGAACGTCCGGACGTTGGTCGGGGTCGTGGGGATAGTGAGTGTGCTCCATAGGAGCGATGGGATCGAAGTTGAGGGACTCACCCAGGTTATACACGTGACGTCCTCTGGCAGAGGTCGTCGTGCTGTTCCAGGCGGGGTGTTTGGCGTTGAGGTCGCCCGCTATGATAACGGAGTCACTCAAGCCGAAGAGGACGGCAAGGTCTTTGGTGAACAGAGTGTGCTCCTCGGACGTGCCACCGGGAGGGATGTACGCGGAGGCGATAGTGATCGATTGATGACCGGTCATGCCTAGTCGACAAACTGAAGTCTCGAGCAGAGACTCCATGGGAGGGGGATCTAAGGGGATGCAGTGCAGTTCCTTTCTATAATAGATTAGAGTACCGCCCTTGTGGCAACGTGACCGATCGTTGCGAACTATGCGATAGTTGGCAATTCTCGGATCGCGGTGACTGGGCTTGAGGAAGGTCTCCTGTATGAGGAGGATATCAATTTGATGGTCACGGAGGAAGGTGGCGATTTCATCACGCTGGCCTCTAATGCCATTGGCATTAAAGTACCCTAATTTAAGGGATCGGGGTTTGGTACACGTTAATCTCGTATTATCCATTGAAATTAAAGATTAATGCCGCTGAAGGCTTCGCCTAACTTGATTAGGGACTTGAGGATAATTTTAAGCTTATCACCGTCAGTGTTAGCCTCCCTGAGATCTGCCGCCATGCGGTCTGCTTCGGGGGTGACTAACTTTGCTAACGTTTCTAAAGTTACGTTAGGAGAGGAGACCGCGGCCGCGGGGCCGGGAGCCGCGGGACGAGCGGGCGCCGGTGCGCTCGCTTGGGCCACGGGAGTGGGGACAGGGGTATCTAATAGCCCGGGAATGGGGCTGGACTTTGCTTTGCCGAGTGCCGGGAAGGCTCTCTGGTGGTTCAGCGAGGTCCAGGGAGAGGGCCTCTGAGGGCTGAGTCTCTCCGGCATCTGTGCAGTTGGTAGCCTCACCGATGGGCTTTCTCTCTGCTGGCGGGCGTTTGCACGCTTCGCCAGTTTAGAGGAGGAGCCTTTGGGGGCTTTCGGGCAGCCGCGGTAGTTAGCCGGGTGGCCCGACTGGCCGCAAAGCACACAGCTCGGTGGCTCCGTGCATAGCGATTTGTCTTTGGGACGGGGGCAGTCTGCCGTACCATGGTCGCCTAGACACTTTACGCATCTGTGCGGCGCATGGCAGTTGGCTTGGCTGTGTCCGTACAGCTGGCAGCGGTGGCACTGCCCTACTACGGTTGAGCGGTAAGGCTTCTCTATTGAGATGCCTGTGAGGGAGCATACCGACTTCACTTTGAAGATCGGGTGGTGTCCTTCTACTGGGTCACAGATGACCAGTACCATATCGTACTGGTCTCCACCTCTCGCCTTATGAAGGCGGTGGACGGCTGCGACCGGGATGTCCTGGCTTTGGAGGTCATTTAGGATGTCCTCCGTGGGGATTTCCTTCGGGATCCGCCTGATCACCACGCGGGTGGGCTTCTCCTCTGGAAGGGAGTAAGTATGGAAGGCTATGTGCCTTCCGATCAGTTGACGGGTTAGTTCCCTGAAGTCAGCGGTCGTAGGGACCACCACTTTGATGCCCTGTTGTGTGCTTTTTGCGCTTGTATATTGTATGCGGCGCTCAACACACATTTTGGACACGTCTGTCCATTTCCCTTTGTCCTGAATGAACAGCGGGGGAGGGGGCTTGAGCTTCTTTGAAGAAGCGGCTGAAGGGTTAGCCTTAGGGCTGGCTGGCCTGCTAGTATGAGCAGCGGCGGACGTTGGTACGGGGACCGGGGAGGTGGGACGGGAGGCCGCGGGAGGGGGGACAGAAGGGAGCGCGACGATCTTTTTAGCCATGGCGGCCTGGGAGTTTTTTCCCTTCTTTCTCTTGCCCTTTCCGACGACTTGATAGTCGTCTTCAGATGACGAGGCGGCAGAACACGAGTCTAAGATTGATTCCGCATCGGAGACTGGCTCGGTTGTGTCCATGTTCTCCGAAATGAGAACAGCGGGCGCAGGTGCGGACTGATCCATTGTTTGCGAAACAATGAGCCTGGGTTTAGCCGGAATCGCGGCGGCGACGGCTGGCGGTAAGCCTTTGTCCATGTTTCTAGAAACGGGAACAATGGACGCAGGTGCGGGCTGACCCTTTGTTTGCGAAACAAAGGGTTTCGCAACAATGGGTCTAGGTGTAGCCGGAATCGCGGCGGCGACGGCTGGCGGTAAGCCTTTGTCCATGTTCTCGGAAACGGGAACAATGGACGCAGGTTCGGGCTGGACCTTTGTTTGCGAAACAGTGGGTTTCACAACAATGGGTCTTGGTGTCGCTTTAATCGCGGCGGCGACGGCAGGTGGCAAGCCTCTGTCGGCAGGCGGCGGCGACAAAGGGCTGTCAAGTACGTCACTGAAGTCAGTGACGTTATCGCTGGTTTGCCGGATAGCAGCGATTTCGGACCCATATTTTTTATTAAAATTTGGGTCGGTCGCAACGATGTGCAAGAAAAAGCGCAAAAGTGCTTTTTCTGTCTCGTCGAGAGACGACATTTTATCGGCTAAAAGTTAGCGGACATTTGAGTGAAGCTCCGCGCCTAAACAGCCTAACAACCTATTTCCCTGAAACAATACTGTAGCGAATTTACTGGGTCCAGTGACTCACCCGCTTCAACCTTCCCGCAGCCACAGTCCGAGGGTCCTGGCTTGGTAGCAACTCCAACTCCAGTCCAGGGAACTTTGCTTTCAGGAACTTGTTAAAACGGGATACACTAGCACAGTAAATCGGCGGCGCATACGTTCGCGACGGAGCCCAAGTTTTCACCTAGACCCTGAAGGGGTTAGGCGGGCGGATTGGGTCACCACCCTCTCTTAGTTTCGTTGGCACCGTTAGGTTTCCCACCAAGAACCTCGAAACTGAGGATTTTTCCCTGATGGGGCAAAGGAAGTTAAATCGGAATAATATCCGAAGCAAATGAGCAAGTGCTGTCTTAATAAAAAGACAGCAATTGTTCGGGGGTGTAGTCGAAAGACAACTGATGACGTCACGACACTGGGAAGCGACGAACCGATGACACACACTGATAGCGAGCGGGAATGCGAGCAGGTAGCGGCACGTCCGTACGCGACGGCGGTCAGGCGGCGAGTGCCCCGCATCGCTCGGCGCTCCGTATTATAAAGGCCGACCCCTTCCACAACTCGCCTGATTCACTGAGTGGTGCGATGATGTCACAGAGCGTTCCGTTTCGTTTTAAGTCGTAATAATTTGCTCACGCCGACATATATTTTGTGTCTTAATAATTTTCGAGCTTGCTATTTGTGATAAATTACCGTAGGCACAATTATGTTTCAATATTCAATGTAATAACCAAAATTGAACAATCGAAGTACAATCCAACTTAACAATTGGACTAGGTGAAGTCCACACCGAACTCGACAATGCAACTTATGCAACAACAAGTTATGCTAGTACAACAGTATTCTCGCAAGCAATCAAGTACAATTGCGCTGCGTACACTTGGGCACTAATAGCATCGTCGCTACATCCCTATATATGAACTGGCTGCCTCTTACATACCTGGCATGGATTTAGACTTATTTATGTTGGACGTGACGAAGACGTTACGATATTATACAAGGCGTAAAAAGGCCATGCCGCATGGCCATCAATTTTAGCGTTAAACAAAGTTTGACATTAAATAAAAATCGTTGCCGTTGCCCAGAGCCTAAATTTATACCTTGTTGATGGCAATCTTCTCACTAGCGAAATGAGGGTGTACTACAGGAATACTTCTGCTTATTCTTTGCAGGAATATAGGCGTGATGTTGTTATTCATGGAATTTAATTAATTATAGCGCCAACAGGAACTTAAATAACCAGGAAGTCTACTCAATAAGTCATCAAAACGGTTTGATTATGTAAAACTCGGCTAGACAATTATAAACCAACAGTAAACCTATCTAAATAAATAAACAATTAAACAGAACAACACCCACATTAAAAAACTCAAATTATTATTCCCGTCCACATAATTATTTTACCCACGCAAAACCATTTCTAATAAATCAGCCCATTTTCTCTTCACAAAAACGTGTCGTTCCCGCCTCGCTGGTATGTAAATGGACCTGCATTAGAATAGATTTATATCTAAAACTGTAAGCTGGTGCACAGTTGGGAATCTGTTTGAATATGAAAAATCTTTGTCTCTGTGAATTTTCTAACGATGATTTAGAACTGTTCTTATCCGCTTCTGGCACTTTTACGTGTAAATCATAATGTAAGTGTCCAGTGAATGATGCATCAAGAACAATTTTTAGAATTTTACAGAAATGTCTATGTAAGGTGCTTGAAACTGGGACTGCAACATTGTAGCTAGGTTCTGAATTGATATCGTTATATACTAGTAACCAGTGACTTTACAAAATATTGTGATAAACTGGTTAAAAGAACTGGACGTTTTTTGAATAAGTCTCTGCATTCTGAAATTTTTCCACGACGCAAATAATTGTCAAATTAATCGCTATTTTGATTTATTTCTACATAATGGTGCTGCTGGTAAAACCATTTACTACACCATGAAAAAACAAACGTTATTAAGAACTTAAAGAGCAAGAACTCTATAATACCATAGTCGCATCGTTAACGTCTCGTTAGTATGTAAATGCATTCGAGTAGGCGAGGAGCTCCAGATTTATGCCTAGAATTGTAGGCCGACCGCAATGCACTGCTAGCAATCTTCTCGACTATGAAAAATTGGGCTCACTTTGGATACGTTAGACGTAGGAGAGTTTCTCTAAGTGAGCGGTAAGAGTCAAATAAATTACTTGGGTTTGCTAAAGTGCTTGCCCGAAACGCCAGCTATTCCTATTTGTCTTCACATTTTCTAGTCTTTTTCCTATATTAAGTGTCCCATGCGACGAAGTATTGGAGATTTGGATGTGTAGTTAAGTTTTGACGTGTCAACTTGTTTGTGTTTTGAAATGGATGGACAGCCTTTTTTACCCGACTGGGTAGGATAATGTGTTAAAGCCACATGTTGTATTATAAAACCCGGCAGGGCTTTAAATAACGGTAAAATTTTCGTAACGTTAACTTTATTTGTCAGGGTTACCGTTAATATTAAAATAACGTTAATAGATTTAACGTTATTTTTGCAACATTTTATCGTTAATCTTTATAACCGTTAATTTCATTTCATGGGTCGCTAGGTCGTAGTTGAGGTAGTCAGTATATGGTTAGCAACTTAGCATCTCACATACCACACACAACCTTGAATGTGACTGGGTTGTAGCTAAATTATCTGTAAAAGTAACATTATTATCGTATTTATGTTAATTGTGTTTAACGTTAAATTACTGGTAATGTTATCAATTAACGTTATATTTTTGTAAAGTTAATTAGGTATCACATTGGAAATAACGTTAAGTATCGGTTATTATTTTGTTAGTTGGTAACCTTAACAAGCCATGAAACCCGGTATTATACATTTGCGTTACCATAGTGATTTTCAGTTATAGATACTACTGTTAACAGTTGTTAATGATTCAGTCTGTTAAGTAAGTATTTAATATATTTGGTTTTTCAGAAAAGGTAGTATTGGTACTAATTTTACAACATATACACACGTAGGTACACCAACTTACCAATCGCAAATTGCCATAATCTGGAACATCGTAGTCTTACTTTACAAAATGAATTCTTTTCTAACTTAATAAAAAAAAGTAATGTATCATAGTGTTGTAAATTGTTAAGACTTTTACATTATTCTTCTTAAAATATGTTCACATAAATTACAAAATAAAGACAGATGCGTGACATAAACTTTTGAAGTCTCATAAAGAAAGAGACATCGTAATGCTTTTAAAATAAAAAGAAGAATTATTTTATTAACTTTTTCAGAAGGGTTATCACTTATTAGATCGAGACACAAAACCGACAGTGTATCGAAGGACCAACGCGTACACTGTTGAATGTCAATAAAAATACACCTACTTTCTTCCTTATTCCTTTGATACTGGCTCAGTTTCTCGAAGAGTTTTGACATCCAAAAGATATTAAAAAAAAAAGCAAGAAACAATAATCCGAAGTTTCAACTTTGTCCACCTTCGGCTAAAAAAAAAATTTCTTCGGCCAAATAAAACACCTTCCGCTTCGACCAAAATGGGCCGAAGTTTTGGTCGAAGCCAAAGTCTTTTACCAAGCGTCAAAATAGAATGAAAGAGCGATGGAACTGAAGACGCGTAGATTGCCGGGTACTTTACAATAACGGTCATACCGACACTATATAATATTTAAAAAAAAAACACGCTTTGTCACTTATTACCTTGTAAGGACTGAAACAATAACACTTTGCACTCAATTTTTAAATTTAGCCAAACTTGAACTAAATTTCTTAGGGTTCAGCTTTGACTTTGACTCCTGCCAAAGGTTGTAGCGATAAACCTCGGATTTTTTTCTATATTTTTACAAATTCTATCTATTATTTCTCTAAATTTCAGGTCTCTGCAATGCGTAGTTTTAAAGATCTCCGTGCCCACGTGGTTCTCCGCGTTTCAATGGCGCGGCCACGATCAAACCCTTATAACTTTTTAACCATAGCTTTGACAAATTAATGGTTTTGAGAATCAAATTTTACAAATTATTAATAAATCACGGCAATATTAAAAAAAAAAACGTCTTTGCCTCGCGGTCGAAACGGACGCAATTTTATCGTGCACCGTTTTTTGCGGTTGAACCTTTTGTAATTCAACTTCGTATCAAACATCTGAAAGTCAACTAATTCTTTATGACTCGCTTATTTTCAAACCACCATATTCAAGAATTACATATACCTACTTTTGTATTCCAATGCCTACTTAAAAGATTAAAGAGGGCATTATGTATTGCTTTTAAAATATTGCCCTTTTAGATCTCAGTAAAAAGATAGGTTTCTTCTTTTAAATAACAATGAGGTGAATTTTGATTATAGAGAATGAATAGGAGTTTTTTCTTTGCGAATCTAATAAGTTAAGTTTTGTTTTGCACTGATATGTTTTTTACTGATGCTTTTTTATCTACATTTTCTGTTATTGTGAGCGAGAAAAATATGGTTACAGCTATCATACATAATTAAAAAAAAAAACTTTTTAGTGACATTAGAATTAAAGGAATCCCAAAGAAGGTACTATATAAAAATATATGAAAATCTAATCACAATATTTTTATAATAATACAGGTATAAACCCACAGAACATGCAGTACCCTAATTATTCGTAAAAATAATTCATGAACAATATCTCAACATTTGCCTAATGGCGGCGGTTAGAGGGAAGGAACCATTAGCTTTCAAAAAGATTATGTTAATTTTCTTAAAATTCATAACATTTTTGATGTTGCTTAATCTACCTGAGAAGACGTTATTTTACAATCAGTATTAATTTTCTTTTATACAAGATGACACATAACACAGAATTTTAAATTTACCCTTAAGATTTTAGTCTTAGCTTAGGGTTATACGTTGTTTTATAGCTAATAGTATTATAGAATTTCCTCTCACATATTTATTTTTTCGCATATTATCATTTCATACTTTGAAGAAATTTAAATCCTTGTTTTTTGTTTCAAATAAACTTTAATGTTAGAATATTCATATCATATAATTATAAATAAAATATTCTTTATCCTTATATTGTTTATTTAATATAAAACTCTTTACCAAGAATAACATTTGAAAAATGCATACCCTCCTCGTCGCGTTAATACCATCTGTATTAACGCTTACCTCCACAGGTACGGCTTGCTGGCCAGCTAGCCGGCCGGGTATTCCAGACAAGATTACGTTGAGTCGGTTTTTCAGCGATTCATTTCTGTCATGAACTTTTGTAGCACAGCATTTTGACTTTTAAAGACAATATTTAATTCATGTTTAAAACATTTTTTTTATAGAAATGGCAATATTTACATTTTCGTTGAAATAATATACCATCGAAACATCTCAATCAAACAGTGTTCGTTAAAAAAAAATCTACTGTTTGATAAGTTCGTTAAATAAAACAAATGTGATTATATAATTCGTTGAATTGTGTTTCTGTAAAATATGTTTAATTCATTTCAAAAATAGTAGTTGAAACAATAATACTTTTAATAAAAATACAAGGACCAAATGTGATACAGAACATTTTTTGGGAAACGTAAATCTATTTGTCTGCGAAACAAGGGCAATCTTTGTAAGATATTAAAAATCAGTTCACACATGGCTATCTAGGACTGTAGGTATTGTAGTATTAATCAGCTCATTTTTATTGAACTATAACGACAAAACTAACAATAACTACTTCGTCAAGAATCATGTACTGAATCTATGGTTAAAGTTTATCTCACGATGTCCGTTACCTCGCGTATGTTACTAGAATACAAGCAAATAATCGAATCTTAGCAGTCGTAAGCTCCCTCGTCTCGATTCATTCCCGTCGCCTAGCAAACGTGTTGTGGTCTGCGACGTGTCTAAAGTCGACGTGACCTACGAACTATCGTCTGTAATAGGTAGTAATAGTTACCTAGAGGTTACCGCTCTATAGATTATTTGCTTAGTCGGGTAGCGTAAAGACTGCGGGTAGAAAAGATTCGACGGTGATTAAGATGTGAAGGCTTGTGAACATGATTGTGATTCTTTTGTATACCTGAATGAGTTTTTGAGGGAAGATTTTGACTGGACTAACAGCTGTCTATCACTATTAACGCCGATTGCGATGGGTTGTCTAATCTTACTTATCATATGACGAAACTGATGCCATTGGTGTGGTATTACACCATAGGTAAAGCCCTTCTCAGCTGTAGAAACTTAACATTGAACCCCGCTCACCTGCAACTAAAATATATAATTATTTATGCGTTCAAAGCGAAGCGAGAAATAAAATTTAGACTTTAAAAGAGATGGACGTTTTTGCGTTCGCCTCGTTAGCCAAAGTGGTTTAAAGTCTAGAACTCAGCGATGCATGCACGAGCCTCCAAATGCGGCTACTTTTGCTTCTTATTAAAATTTTATTCGAATTTTCTTGCCTTTTTATACAAAGTATTATGGGCCGTTTTAAGCCAAGCTGGCAACTTTGTGGTTACTTTATGTTATATTTTCAATGGTGATAAGTATCACTTCTTTGTAATTTAGTTCTTTTTATAACTACTAAAGCTTTTGGTGAGTTTTTTCGGCTTTTCTAGGTATGTAAAAGCCTCTTTAGAATGTATTATGATGTAAATATTTATGAGTATCTTAAGTGATACATTAAGGTCAGTGAATAAATAATCATTGAAACATAAACATATCTTAAAATATAAACGGTTGAAAAAACAGCGTGACACCTACTTTTAATGAAAATTCAGTACACGATCCCCGAGTTGATTTTATTCTGGATCATACAAAATTGAATTTAGTAACAAAAAACAATCAAAAAGACTGGAAAAGAAGATTTCTTTGTTAAATATTGGACAAAAAAATTGCATGGATCAATCATTAACCTTTTTTTTGGTTAAGGAATGATCTTCATGGATATCCTCCGTCTTGGGGTAAATTAACCGGGTCTGTCAGACTCTTAAGGGTGAACAAGTCGACGACGGCTCGAACTCGTTGGCGGGCGTGGCTAATATACATGCATTTAGTAAAGTTTTTAATTTATTTAGTATTCATTTATCTAGTTTTTATTTAGTTATTTATTTATTTATTTAGTGAAATATACGACGATTTATAACGAAAATGAGCGCGTGAAATTTTATAAATTGAGTTTTGGCCGTATAGATATTATGGAAAAAGTACTGGATATATCTACTAAAAATAAATAATTTGAACTTATGAATAAATTATCTATCACTGTATGGTTTCACTTTTTCCATTTTCAAACCACATAGGTTATTTATTTAGGCCCAAAGATAAGTTAAAATTAGTATTGAAATATGGAAGTTTCGACGCTTATAACTTCCAAACCTATATTTTTTTTCCAATTCTGCTTCCATACAGGAAGGTTTTAGTTTTGAACCTACACCGTCAAACAGACGAGTAATCACCATACTACGTTTGTATGGAAGAATGACCGACTAGTGTGACCTTAATGACTAAAATCACACGGCGTTCTTCGACTACTTTTTGCCTGGATGCTAGAGTACTTGCGCTGTTCTTTACATTTCTCCTCTGTCATGTACGGAGCCATTGGTAAAAAATTGTGTCCTTAGTTCCCTTCCACTTTGTATTTGGCATCATTATTCCATTGGAGTCTGGAGTAGCGGTTTTTATGGACTCCAAACACAAGATCCAGCCGAACAAAATTACGTATTCTTTACCAACATTAACTCCAGACAAAATGGCCGCCAAGTACGAATTAACGGCACACAAATACGGGTAATTAGATCTTTAGGCTATAAAATTAAAACAGGCATCCATTTGCGAAGACTTTAACCTTTAGGAGCTAGATTGATGAGTTTGTTGGCACAAAAAGACGAGAACTGGTCCTTAAGGATATTTAATGCAGGGACACAAAAAAGTGAACAAGGTTATTAATCGTTTTTGGTAGTGACAAGGATTAGTCTTCAATGATTAAGACTTGGGGCTATTTTGTGTGATAATTATTGCTTTTGTTTTTCTAGGGTAATGTGATCATTATTCTTCTGCCTTTTTCTTTAAAAAAATGAGGGTGGTCCTGAAAGTCCTTTTCGACTATATTTCTCTATTAGACAGTCTATTCAATTCCTTTCTTTAGTCTTTCACTTATCTTAAAATCAAATCAAATCAAAATACTTTTATTTCACATAGGCCTACATGGGCACTTGTAAAACGTCGACAAAATGCACGGTTCGGGTTGGTCGTTTCCTATGGAGAAGAACCGGCAAAAGAAACTCTATGGTTACTCTTTTAAAATCATTTGGCTTTACAATTTTTCTATGTTATAGCATTGGCACTTAAGTATGAGTGGACATCGTAGGCCCGACAATAGGTCGTTGCTTACTACAAAACGTAGAACAAGATAAAAAGTTACCAATGATCTAGGAATCTATAAGGCCTACAATGTCCATACATTTACAAACAATCGGTAAATAAGAAAAAGAGTCTTTACAAAAAAAAAAGAAGATATTGCAAAAAGACTAGATTAAACAAGTGACACAAATGTTGTCATCCGTGCTGTAACTATTCTAAACAAAATGATGTAATGATTAAGAAACTATTGTAAAACATCTGATTGTAAATAATGGAAAAAAGTAAATAAAAAAAATAAAATAATATATGGCCATGAGTTATGAACTGGATGAATGTTCATTACATTGCCAGTTTAAAAAAAAAAGTTTGTCCTTCCTTGTTTGCAAGTTAGCAAGGAAGAATTGAAAGGATTAAAATTGCGATTAAACAGCTTCTGGATAGATAAATGTTAAATCGTCATGTCTAGGTTTATTTCTGGTAAAAAAAATATGAAGTAATTGTAAAATCGACCTTTAAAAACAAACTCAAACTAACTTAGAGTTTTTGTTCTTCAAAATGTATATAGCAGCTTACAAGAACAACTTTCAAGACCTTATAGGTTAAATACTCACCCCGTCATCATCTGCCTAGCCTTTTCCCAAACTCTCTTGGGGTCGGCTTCCAGTCTAACCGGATGCAACTGAGTACCAGTATTTTACATGAAGCGACTGCCTATCTGACCTCTACAACCCAGTAACTGGGTAATACGATACCCCTTGGAAAGACTGGATGTCAGACTTTTTTTGGCTTCTGACTACTCGTAACGACTGTCAAAGATCTACAAATGACAGCCGGGACCAACGGCTTAACGTGCTTTCCGAGGCACGGAGGAAACTCGGTATGTAATGATGGTCACCCATCCACGGACCAACCTCGGCAAGCACGGCTTGACCTTAAATATCGACCCGGGCGGCTGTTATTATTTAGCCACGAGCTCCTCAAAAATCACCCTAAATACTCACCCCGTATTCAGTGAAATTGCTTACGTGCTCAAAATTGTACCAATTTTTAAATAATGAAACTTGAGTTTAGCGTCGTGTTTCACAATATCAAACCTCAAAGGCTAGCTCACTGTTAAAACAACTTGAAATATAAAACAGAAGCACCCCTCTGGTATCATACTGTGTGAAAACTACGTGAAAATCGATCTAGCTATTTGGTTTTCAAATTGTTTAAAATGTACTGGATAAATTTATATAACGCTTGAAAATGATTTTGGAATTATCAAAAAATATCAGAAAATCTCTCGAGGATAAAATACAGCCATGCATTTAAAAACCACTACAATGTATAGTCACGAACAAATGCTTGTGATTTTAGGGGCCAGCGTAATGATGGTAACTTTTGAATTATGGCGTATTTCTTATCACTACGGGTTCTGTGACAACGAAGTTGCCAGCAATAGAGTAGGAGAAAAACACTTTTATAAGTTACTACGTGTACCTATGCATATTAACACCCATGGCTCCACAAATACTTCAGGACACTGATGATTAACGTTATAACAGTGTACGATCATACTAATAGCTTTTAAACTGGCGTGATCACTGACACTTTCATTAATACTGAAAACAGGAACGCATGGGAAATATCCCGTTTTCAGTGTCATTGTCTTACAAAGCTTATTAACTGTCAAGTCTAATTCGTATAAGTACCAACCAAAGAAACGGAACGTCGTGACAACTGTAACAAGCAGTCCGATGTGAAACGTACGTGATTCAGCTCCACGGACCAGGGGGTCATAAAAGAGGAAATCCCGCTAGGAATCGCAAAGGGTTCGTTAGGTGTAAGTTATGAGAAACTGTACTATAAAACAGTGATAATGCATTTTCAAACGTCTTTCATAATGCGCACAGAAAAAGGAGTGGAACTTTCTGCCTGTGTCTTTATTTCCAAACGCTTACAACCCTAATCTCTTCAAAGTTAGAGTGTGGCTTCTTCTGGGTAAGCTCGTACCATCTTAGACTTTGTCTTTGTCATCTCTGACCTAGACTAGAGTCAAGAGCAAATACATCCCAAAAAATGTCTTGTTGGTTTTTTTCCCTTTGGTTTTAGCGATTGCCTGACAGTTTGGGTACCTAATATACGTGACCTACATAAATGTCCTTTCTTTGGTATTGTTCGTTGTGTCGTGGAGCTCCTTGAGTCCCTTTTTTGCTTACTATTTTATTAATTTATTGTCTCTTTACTGCCATAATTTGGGGAAGGTTGTTTCCGTGTGCTTTTAATTTCTGCGAGTGTGTCGCAGTTTTATAAGTATGGAAGTTATTTAAAAATCTCCTTAATTTTCCTGGACCTATACAACTACTGTTTTCAAGCATACCTGGAATAAGTGCATAGCTTATATTCTTCCTTTGGCCGTTAAGCTTGCGTTTGCATAAACTATTTGAGAATTTATGATTGCAAGAAATGGATTTAAATCGCGCTCGCTCATACCCACACCACACATACAAGTAGTAAATCATATTCTCGGCCATCCTATCTGTTGCAGCATTCATTGACTGTAAAATCTTTTTATTATACGCCTTCACGCTTGAATCCGATTCAGGTTTCCAAAGTCACATAAAAATTCTAAGATATTTTGTTTGAAAACACATTTTATTATTAGTTTGTCGGAAAACGTTATTTTTTCTGCTGATTCGGGATTGGACCCTTCTTCGGTTGAAAGTATTTATGAGCTGCTTATCATCTTTGCTAGGTTGGTAAAGTTCGCTGTATTTTGAATAGATGTAGTTAGCTATTAGTGTCAATTCGGTGGTATAGTGTTGGGACCGCTCTCTATTCGGTTTTTATGTTCTCGATTTAGATGAATTTGAAAGGTTTTGACATCCTGCCTTTCAGTTATTTTGTGTCTTTTTACATTTGACGGAATTTTGTAAATTAATTGACTCCCGTGCTGAGTAATTTATGTGATTATGAAACAGTTTTGGACAGGACGAATAGAAACTTTGTAATTTGTTTTTCATTTACAGTTTCCTTTATTTCCTTTCAACTTCTTCCATTGCTTCCATAGTTGACTACGTAATTATACGAAATAAGTATAACACCCATAACAATGCTGACTATATCATCCATCTTATTAGCAAACACCTCAAAACCGTCGATCGCCGAAATACTCGATCAAAGCCTGCTCTAGCACGATCCCACTGATTCACGTGCAATGCACAGACCACGCATCCTGCATACCCGGCAAAGACTAATGCTAGCTGTGCGGATTACGTGGACAAATATTCCATATCAACCGGCATTAGGCCTCGGCCTAGTTTCAGGCCCGATTAATAGCTTTGTGGCTGTGGAGGCCAGAAACAGGGATTATATAAAGACAAACTGTTACTGGACAAAATGCGGTTTCATATAAATATATTGGTAGTACCTACGTATGAACGTACATTCTGGCTTTTGATTTGTTGTTTGTAATTATTTGGAAACTTGGCATGTATTGTTAAATTATTTACTGCTTATTATTTATGGCACCTATTTACTACTGTGCTGTTTGAGAATTGGGTTATGTGAATATATAAGTTTTAGCACATTCTACCAACTATAAAGTGTGTAAAAATATCCTCTACGATTTTTTTTTAATTTTTTTTAAATACTTCTATGACCCCATCAATCTGTGCAGAGTTTTGAGTGCGTTTTACCGAGTCAGTAAACAGTAAGTTTTACCTTAGAAAAGTCGATTCCAGAACATAATTTTTGATTAGAGATTGGTCTTCTTAGTGTTCATTACAGGACGCTACAGAGGGCGCCAAACTGAGTTGGTCAGTGTAATTAATGCTTTTTGAATGTTCCATTTACATTGTGTAGATATGTCAACAACAAATAATAAATCACCAAAACGACCAAAAAGTTATCAAGATAAATCTGATTAGCAATTTTTTCTCAATCGAAGTACATGTAATTTTGAAGTGATCAATTACATTGTTTTATAAGACAATTAGTAAGTCTAGTGGTTGCAAGTGTTCCTCGTAGCGGCAATTGGCGGCGGCCACCTCTCGTGTCCGTCCTTGGTTCACTCCATGGTCCGTAGCGAAAGGAATGGAAAGTCGTCGCCTCCTTCTGCAAAGCAGTCATGGTAACGAAGGAGGTGGCGGAACGTGAGAGGAAGAGAGCCTCACGTCCCAGCCGCCGCGGGCCTGTGGACGGTGAGTAATAGGCCAGCTCACCGTCCGTCCGTCTTGTGACGACAGGCCGGTGGCTGCGCGTTCCTGTTCCACGCGCGCCTCAAGGAGATGTCAGCAAATCGGAAGGGGTCCGAGAGGGCCGATGCCTGCCAGGGCGGCGGGACTGTTCGAAAGAGATAGCGTGACCCTGGAACACAAAGGGCTAAGAAGGAACATGGATGGGTTTTAGTCAGTAGAAGTCTGACAGTTCCCTTCAAAATGGTTGAGTTGAATGATGGCTGATACATGCGTCATGTTCGTGAACGGGCGCTGTCAGTTGTGACTGGTCATCTCTTAGCTGCCACGGTTTATTTTAATTACTTTATTTTTTAATTACTGATTTAATCTTTTACTCTGGACGCTCTTAACTTGCCCGTATTTCTACATTGTTCTCACATATTTGTAATTCTTGACATGAATGATGTAACCAAAATTTTGTAACATATTTTGATTTAAAAGAGTGTCCATGGAGTTTCTTGCCCGTTCTTCTCCATAGAGATCTACGCTACGGAATGGGCAACTACAGTACTTTCACAAGTTATTATGCCTTGTGACTGGGACTGTAGCTTCGCGTTTTATTTTGTTTTTTTGACTTTCAAAAGTGCCTGTAATGGTCTAATTGAAATAAATGCTTTGACTTTGACTTTGACTTTGACACTCTCATCCGCTCCGCCCAGAGCGGGAGGAGTCATTTGATGTCCCATCCTTGAAAAAAAGTGGTTGCAAGCGTGAATATTGAGCATGAGATCATTAGTTTGATTCCCAGGTTGGACAAGAAGATACTGTTCTTTTATTGACTTTGACTTTACCCCTTCAAAAATTCCAAGCGTAATGTTATGTCAATTAGTTATTATCGCTGTCAACTTGACATTCTTTAATTAATCTGTAAAATACCATATTTCAGGCAAATAAATGAATCTATCTATTAAAACACAAATAAGAACGATTCGCTAGGTACACTTGCGAATTCAAGAAAAATCGGCACATCTCGATGTCCTCGAGTTCTAAAGCCAAAAAGCCTGGGATGGAATTCGTATTCATTGACCCGAAGTTAAGGCAATATTTCAAATTCAATGCTACGGAAAAATTGCGTAGTAAAACCTAGAAAATCATTCTACATTTTTCTACTGGAGTTGAGCCGCTTTTTCAACAATACCGTTCGAATGGAAAGATAATTTAATACTTACCTTTTTTTATTTTATTTTCTCGGTTGCTATAAGTCATGAAAAGTCTTTGGTCTGAGTCGGTTTTGTTTGAAAATTTGGTTTTATAAAAGGATTGGAAGGCATTGTTTGTAGAAAGTTGTTTTTTTGCCTTATTTGTAATATCTGATTGTTGACCCACTTAACTTTAAGTATATACAACAATGTTTTGGTCGGCTTCTAGTCTAACTCGGTACCTCAATACCAATATTTTACATATTGCGACTGCCTATCGGACCTCCAACACCCAGTTAGTACTGGGTTATACGTTACCCCTTGGTCTGACCCCGAAAGTCAGACAACCAGTCGTGGTTCTCAGACTTTTGGGCCAATGACCAACAACTCAACGTGTCCTGTTGCTAAATATTGTATAAACTATTTCATTAAAACTATTATGAATCTGTTAAACTAAAATGGTATAACGTATCGCGAGTAATATTGCAGCTTTATTAATATCTATTGGTTATAGATACCACATAATATTGTGTTAAAAATATAACTAATATCTAAACTACAACGTGAGAGCAGCGGTGGCCCAGTGGTGGCAGCCCCGACTTACGAGCAGTAAGCCGTGGGTTCGAACCCAGGCAGGCGCATTACTTTGTGTAATTTATTTCATCACCGCTGCACTCAAAACGGTTAAGGAAAACATCGTGAGTGCATGTCCTAGAACTAAAAATTCGAAGACATGTGACATCTACCAACCCGCACTGGGCCCGCGTGGTGGATTACAGCCCACTCCCACTCATAGAGAGGAGGTCTGTGTCCCACTAGTGGGAACATAATAGGCTAATGATGATGATGATGAAACTACAACAACAATAATACTATTTTCATAAAGTAAATGACGAAGAAGAATGTTCGAAGAAATACCGAAAGGCGTTTCTTTCAAAAATTCATTTGTTAAGATTTAAAAATGTAAAGCTAATGAAAACTGGCACAAATATTTGCTATAACAACAAAGCTGAGTGAGAAACCTACTCGTCCATTTAAAAAAATAACAAGGGTTTAATGTCTGTAAATATCCCAATGGCAGATACAAGAGAAGCCACTTAGTCGTCAATACGTCTGTAATTGGTGAAAATCAATTATGAACATAGAAAGGTCTACATTGTAAAAGAATTCGATTAATATTTAATATTCTGTAGACATTCTTTGCTTTCAATAAGTTAGTCAACTTGAAATATATTCGTTTACTTACTTCTATAGGCCATTGTTCTGATATTACTTATGGAAAGGTTTCTGCTGTTTCTATGACAGCAAGGTTTTTAGTACCAACATAACAGAACTACCCATCAAACATTTTCATATTGATTTTCATACTTTAAAGGAGAGCTTCAAATCGTAGTTTCAATAGTAAAACTGTAGCCCCAAGAACCAATGATGATACATTCAACTATTAGTAAAACGCCCTAAAACAAGGCGTAAAAAGACCCGAAGCCGTCAACTAAGCATTTCGTACATCAGATTAATTAACCATAGGCAAAAAATATTGCTGGGAAACATTTTTTTTTTTGGGTGTAAATCTAGGTGAAACTAGGTAGGTAGGACTCAATGTAACGTACTCAAAATATTGTGCTGGTGGATGGATTAAATAGTACATGGATCATAGAGGTATATCTCAATGATTTCTTAAAAAATTGTAACTTTGAGCCCCAATATAACTAAAAGGTCTGAAGGTCAGAATAAAAAAAATATAGCAATGACGGAGAGGGAGAACAAGTGCCTTTCAGCTTGATTAATATTTGTTATTTTCACACCCATTTTAATGTGCATTTTTGCATTCATCATCATCAGCCTATAATGTGCCCACTGCTGGGACACAGGCCTCCTCTCCAAGAGAGGGAATTTGCTGTAATCCACCACGCGGCCCCAGTACTTGTTGGTAGATTGCATTCACCTGTCTGAATTAAACTAATTCACAATGCAACATCCGAAGCTACAATGTCAACTTGGATTCAACCTCACAGCAAAAGTCAAACATACTGGAAACCGTCGGTTTTCGAACTTCATAAATATAGTGTGGAATTTAATTAGCCAGTCTGGGAATTCTAGCCTTGTAGGTACATTTATTAACACGGCTCGCTACGCAGGTCGCGGGTCTATGGCGGCTTTGAAATAGTTTTTTTAACCCGTTTTGCTCCCCTGCTGGGTAAAATTCTCCCCAAAACTGTAATGGAAATATTTTTTTTATTTAAAAAGTTGGAGATCTTTTTTGTAATTGAAATTAGTTTTCATATTAAGAATGAAGGAAAGATGAATAATATTGGTATAAAAAATACTGAAAATATATTGAATAGAATTAATGTACTATGTACCTAATAACCAAAAGCAGCGGTGGCCCAGTGGTGGCAGCCCCGACTTACGAACAGTAAGCCGTGAGTTCGAACCCAGGCAGGCGCATTACTTTGCGTAATTTATTTCATCACCGCTGCCCTCAAAAACGGTGAAGGAAAACATCATTAGGAAAGCGGCATGTCCTAGAATTAAAAATTTGAAGACATGTGAGATCTACCAACCCGCACAAGGCCTGCATGGTGGTTTACAGCCCACTCCCTCTCATAGAGAGGCCTGTGTCCCAGCTGTGGGAACATTATAGGTTGATGATGATGATGTTCCTAATAGAATTATATTTACTGCAGCAGTCAAAATAAAAGACAACACATTAATATTATTAGAATCGTCGAAAAAGTTTTGGATCGTTAAACTATATCATTTCAGATTAAATTGTTCTTCAAATTCAATAGAAATTTAAGTTTGCGAGATGAAGTCCTATAATTAAGGCCTGGTATTATTAGCACTAGATCAAAAACTGGTACTTCGTCAGAACTCACTAATTGCGATCATGTTTGGAAACAACCGAGAGGGTTAACTACACAACTTTCAAAGACTTTGAGCCTTATCAATGAATTTAAAGCCTAAAGATTGGAAAGATTAAAGTTAAGTATCTAACTTAAAACTTGCTTAGGTAATTAATCTAATACTAATAATTAAGTTGGAGAGTTTGTTTGTTTGCTTGAACGCGCTTATCTCAGAAACTACTGGTTCGATTTGAAAACTTCTTTCAGTGTTCGATAGCCCATGTATCGAGAAAAGCTATAGTTTATATATTATCACGCTTCAACAAATAGGAGCGGAGCAGCAATGAAAAACGTTGCGAAAACTGAGAAAATGTTACGCAGACGAAGTTGCGCCGGACAGCTAGTCGTTTAATATATTTCAGTAACAATTTTATTAGAATTCTCTAAGTGAGACAATTGAAATGGTCTTAAGACTTTAAGCTCCTGAACTTTGTAGAAGTTATGTTTTATATTATAAGGTATTGTCACAGATTTAATAAATGTCGTGAAAACACAGCACGGAGGAGCTCGAGGCTAAATTATCACTGCCGCTCGGGTCGAGCTTTAGGTTAAGCCGTGCTTGCCTAGGTTGGTCTGTGGATGGGTGACCACCCATACATACCGAGTTTCCTCTGTGCCTCGGAAAGCACGTTAAGCCGTTGGTCCCAGCTGTCATTTGTAGATCTTTGACAGTAGTAAACAGGTATTCAGTCGCCCGTAAGTCTGACAACCCAGTCTTACCAAGGGTATCGTATTACCCAGTACTAGTAGTAGTGGAGGTCAGATAGGCAGTCGCTCCATGTAAAATGCGGGTATTCAGTTGAATTCGGTAAGACTGGAAGCAGATGATGATGATTATTAGGTACTGTCACGAATTTAATAACTATTTATTTCGTTAAAACACAGCAATTTTATAAAACTCTAAATTATTTTAAACTAGCTGTGCCCGCGACTACGTCCGCGTTGAATTTAAGAAGTAGCCTTAGTTACTCCTTATTACATCAGCTATCTGCCAGTGAAAGTCCCGTCAAAATGGGTCCAGACATTTCAGAGATTAGCCGGAACAAACAGACAGACAGAGAAATGTTATTTTGGTATATGTACCGTATATACATTCATATGCATGTAGTAAAAAGCGGTTATTTTAATATTACAAACAAACACTTCAATTTAATTTATTTGTGTATGTGTAGGCATAGAGTATAGATGTTTATTTATCCATAACAAGAAAAACACTTCACCCCTAAATTTGGATATGTATCCGATTCTTAGGACCATTTTATCACACCCACTGTTTTACTTTTAAATGCATTTTCATCTGTTCATAACTATATTGTAACATCGATTTACGTACCCTCATTTAATTTAAAGTCAATATTACATTTAATACAGGTTTTTCATTTTCTATCCCTTTATCAATCACAATATGATAAGATAGCAAACTTGACATAATTCCATAAATCACAAAGAAAAGAGTCATTTTTCTTCAAATTCGTAGACGTCGCTGTAGACGCATCAATCAAGGGAAAAATTGATTCTTTCAAAGTTAAATGTTCTAAGTTCGTTAATAATAGAGCTATTACACTGTCAACATGCTACTGCTGAGCATGACAAGTTGAAACGAACCCAGTACGGTTTCGATTTCCATTTTGAGGAAAGTTTTATTGGGATTTTCCATCCCGAATATCCTCGGTAGCAGTCTGGAGTTCAGGTACCATGACGTCTTAAAACATTATTGTTTTAATCCTTTTTCGATGCGGGGAAGAGATGGCGCTAGACATCCTGTATAGCTCCGTCTCTTTCTCACACTGGAATAAGAGTAAAGCAATACTGGTTTAAAAGGTCATGGTATGCCAAGATTTGTGCCCCGTTAGTAATTGATGGCAATAAGCTTGCCCTTAAATGCGTGGGGCTTAAACGTGGCCAGTGAAATTAATGTGGGTGTACTATAGGTACCTACAAACAGCCGAAGCCTTCGGAGATTATTGGCGTGATGTTAGTCAGCAAATAATTTCACCCATACTGGTCGAAAATAATAAAAATTGTCTAAAGAGAGTGTCTATAAAATTTATTTATTAGGTACACCAACAGCAATACAAACAATTAATAACAGAAAACAATAAAATTAAAATAAAAGTGCACCATAGTGACAACAACATAAAATTCTAGAATATTAATAATAAATCATACAATCTGAATATAATATAAATTTTACTTAAATCTAAAAAGGTAATATGGATTATGATGACATAAATATTATAGATGTGACATCTAAAGATTTGTTTTACATTTTTGTTAACTAGTAACGCAGTAGCACGTGAAGAAGTGAATAAAATTTAAAGAAACAGTCAGTTTTTTTAAATCTTTGTGTTGATATTTTTTAAATGAAATTTTCACCTTTAGGGTCTCCAACTCCAAGCTTTTTACAGAAAAAGAAAACAAACCAAGTTGAGCCTGTTTACGCTCGGATTTGTAACCCGTTGCCTACCTTCCTAAAGGCAGAATACCTTAAAGAATAGATCAATTTAGTTTGTTCCTAAACCGTCGTACCTAAACTGGACCCGTTTTAACGTATTACAAAAGTTTTCTCAATGGAAACAAAGGCCGATTTAGATCAAAAGATACTCCTTTTGAATTCTGAATCACTCTTTATACCAATTCCTTTGCTGCCCAAAACTTTTTGTTAAACTTTTTTCTTAGCACGTGACCGATGGACTCAAATAAGTTTTTGGGTAGTAGAGAAAGATAGATTTCTTTAATGAAGTAGATTATTCTATTCTGATTTATCGTTTTATTAAGTCAATTAAATCATCGTCGAGCAAATCTGCTGTCAAGCATCATGTTAAATTAATATTTGATGGTCATTAGATTACCTCGGGTACTGACCAAATCTTAACGGGTATAATTTGGCAGCAGATTTACGAATCAGTAACTTGGAATGCATCCAAAAATAGAGAGGTGTAGTTTTAGCAGTGGTGGCCTAGTGACCAAAATTATGAGATCCATCGTGGGTTCAAACCCAAGTTCTTTCTTTGTGTACTTAATTAATTTCTTAACCAAAAGTTTTTTCTGGCGCTTGTAGTGGATTACGGCACACTCACTTCCTAAAGAGGGGCCTGTCCCTGTGTCCCAGCAGAGGAAAAATATAGGCTAATTATGCTAAATGTAGATTGATAAGAATATAGGTACCAATCCCTTATTCTAGACCGAAAAAAAAACAAAGACCAAAACGGCTTTTCAAAATAAATTCACCCCATATTTCTTGTCAGTACAAAATTACCGAAAAACAAAACCTTATGGCCACTTGGCGAAGAAACCGAGAAGTTATGACATTAACAGTTCATTAACGTTGTATTTTATTAAGGTCTCAATTATAAATTAAAAGTACAGTTCGGAACGCGACAGCAGACCGCAGACTGCGGCAGCAGCAGCAGTGGGAACCGAACTGATAGACTGCATGTGCAGCAATCCCACTGGTTTCTTTGTATTATTTAAAGAAAACGCTTACGTAGACAGCAACAGTGCCGCTTGCTGCTGCGGTCAACCGCAGTGGAAACACCAGGTATTGTTGTCAGTAATGGTCACTAATAGAACGACCCTTATATTTTTTTGTTTGATTAGTTTCCGCAAGGTTCTGCAAATCTGTAGAAGTGACATTTTCGTCGTAGATGTGACATGGCGCTCGGAATCAATACGTTAGTAGCACTGTCGCCTGATTATTACATTGAAACACTACCGTCGGCGGCTAGTCGTCGTTTTGGGAATCGGACCTTAATGCTGGCTCAAATTGTATAAGTTTGCCTTACTGGCTGAATTATAAAGGCGACGTATTTCATAATTTTTGGGAAAAAAGAAGAATATGAGTAACACTTAAATGGTATAAGTTTGGTGAAATGTTTTACTTTCGCGTCCGGGGCTGGGGTTTTATGGCGTTATTTAATATTTATGAATGAAATCTACCACGCTACAGTAACAACCTATAAAGGGGAGGCAGTCACATTCTGGCCAATGTTTTTTTTCGATTAAATTCATTGAGGCAATTGAGGCAAATTGAACACCTTTGCTCTCAAACCGATCGTAAAAAACATCATCAGGCGACCGGGATCTCCTAGAATAAAAATATAACGCACTTTGCGTGGTGGATCTCGACCCGCTACCTCCCAAAAAGAGGACGCCCTGTATTGCGACTTGATAGGCTATTTTTTATATAAGTATTAAGTAGAATTAGCTACGCAGTGGCCTAGTGGTCACCAGTGCAACTGCTGGTCTTGAGTTCCATTCCCAGGTCCAGTTTGTTATTGGGTTTATCCAACAGAAATTATCAGAAGCCACAGAGTCTAGATTTGTGCCTGATTGATGGCAATCTGCTAGCCCCCCTATTACAAGACCTAAACGTACCTGGCGAAATATGGGCTTGCTATTGGGTCCACCTCTGCCTAACCCTTGGCGATTACAGGTCTGATGTAATGTATTATGTACTTAGCACCACATAATAATGATCACAAACATTTGCTAAGAAATGCTTTCAACTACTTGTCTACACAGTGGCTAAAGTATTTGCATCACCATATTATTAAATGACTAGCTGCCCCGCACAACTACGTCTGCGTCACATTTTTCCTGTTTTCGCAACATTTTCTATTGTTGCTCCGCTCCTATCGGTCGTAGCGTGATGATATATAACCTATAGCCTTTCTTGATAAATGGGCTATCTAACACTGAAAGAATTTTTCAAATCGGACCAGCTGTTCCTGAGATTAGCGCGTTCAAGCAAACAAAAAACAAACTCTTCAGCTTTATAATATTATAATATTAGTATAGATTTTATTCCTCGAACAAACACGTTGTCTTGATGAAACAGTCGCCACTTTGATATATTGTTCCTTCGTTTCCTCGTTATATTATACCTGATGTTTAAAGCGAAGATAATGGAAGAATTCCTGATTTACATTTTCTTGGATGAAGGTGAAATTACTTGTACAAGCTGTTTATACAAGATGTTGTTTTGCATCCTCGTCAAATTCAAGAAGGTAACTATGCTAATGATTCTCGACTCGAATCAATAATAAACTGGGTAGGTAATTTTGTTATCTTATTTAAGGAAACTGGTAAGTGAGAAACCACCCGTGTTTTAAAAGCAGTTTGATTCTCGCCCTATAACCGCGCTTCCACACATACAAACAATCTCAAACGCTTATTCGATAATTTCATAATTCCTAAACCACGTTAAAGGGGGTTATTCTGATATACTGACAAACTAAAACAACCAAAAAAATCAGCGTTTATAAATAATTAAATAAGTATCGTAATTTGAATTGATTATTTATGTCTTTTGTGACAACCTCCTGAATTTTGACGAGGATGCGAAACAACACCTTGTATTCTAGGGGACAGATATGATATTATCTTGAGTAGTTTATAATGAGATCTTAGTAATGTCTTTGATTCATTGTTAACATAACATAAAGTTTGTAATCCCTATAGAGTCAGGTCGAGATGTAGAAGTACATAAACACTGACATTTCACCACTTGTGTATAAGAGGAGCTCGTGGCTACATAATAACAGCCGCACGGGTCGTTCTTTAAGGTTAAGCCGTGCTTGCCGAAGTTAGTCCGTGGATGGTTTACCGTATTACATACAGAGTTTCCTCCGTGCTCGTGCACGTTGCACCGTTGGTCCCGGCTATCATTTGTAGAACTTTGACAGTCGTTACGAGTAGTCAGAAGCCGAAAGTCTGACATCCAGTCATACCAAGGGGTATCGTATTACCCAGATACTGGGTTGTGGTGGTCAAATAGGCAGTCGCTTTATGTAAAATACTGGTACTCAGCTGCATCCGATTAGATTGGAAACCGACCCCAATATAGTTTGGGAAAAGACTAGGCAGATGATGATGACGAGGCGAGCCTATTTCCATCAACCAGGTTCTTTGAGTTGCTATTGAGAAATTCCTGATTGGTAAACTGATATGTATGTGTGTGTACGAGCACCCACATGTGTGCGTGCAGGCACCATTATGATGCGTAGCTGTGTTAAGCCAGTATTAGACTAGTATCCAATCGCAACGGTGGTTTTACTCTATAGATGACAGATCATAAACCCTTGTGTGGACCCATACTTTGCCTGACCTGTGAATCGAAATTAGGACTTCATGCTCAGTAGTAACACTCTGCGATCACTTAACCAGTGAGGCAGTATGTTGATGAGGAAATTAAGTAGTTGAAAAACCGGGTTAGTTTTAGTAATATTTAATAAAAACCGAGTCAGTTTTAGTCATATTTAATAAAACCTGGCTAGTGTTAGTAATATTTAATAAAAACCGAGTTAGTTTTAATAATATTTAATAAAAACCCGGTCAGTTTTAGTCATATTTAATAAAACCGGGCTAGTGTTAGTAATATTTAATAAAAACCGAGTTAGTTTTAATAATATTTAATAAAAACCCGGTCAGTTTTAGTCATATTTAATAAAACCGGGCTAGTGTTAGTTATATTTAATAAAAACCGAGTTAGTTTTAATAATATTTAATAAAAACCCGGTCAGTTTTAGTCATATTTAATAAAACCGGGCTAGTGTTAGTAATATTTAATAAAAACCGAGTTAGTTTTAATAATATTTAATAAAAACCCGGTCAGTTTTAGTCATATTTAATAAAACCGGGCTAGTGTTAGTAATATTTAATAAAAACCGGGTTAGTTTTAGTAATATTCAATAAAACCGGGTTAGTGCTAGTAATAATTAATAAAAACAGCTCTTCATGAAAAGTTTTCAAAACGTACTGTAATTTTGAGTATGTTAAAACATTTAAAGTTTTCTATACTCAACGTTTTTCATTTTTTAAACTTTGCCCCACACTAGGAATTTCTCCTGTATCGTGGGTGCGTTTACACACATTTAAACACACATACATAAACAGCCAGTCCCGAAACAACTATCTATAGGCCATACAAATATTTGTTCTGTGCGGGGATCGTGACAAGCTTGTGTTTGGAGACACTTTTATTCCACCAACTCCACATATTTGCCAACTTCATTGATAAACAGAAAAACACGTTAACGTTATGAAAATGATACGACCTACTTTAACCAAATTGAATACTATCACATCATGAAATCGCGACATTACCTACCTTACTACGCACACAGTACAAAGTTATTTGATCAAGATACGATTCAGCCCACTGAACTACAATAATGAAACTGAACACTGACAATAATGAGCGTTTGGCTTTGTGATAGTCAGAATCACTTTTGTATTCACTCGATAGGATAGGTATTTGGAATACTGGATTCCTATTTACCCAAATATCTGAAAGCAAACATTTGGGTCCTAGGAACAAGATCCCAAGCGCACCTACACGTTATCTACTAAACTAGCAACTTCGTCTGCGTTACATTTTCCCCGTTTTCGCAACACTTTTCATTACTGCTCCGCTCCTATTAGTCGCAGCATGATGATTTATAGCTTATAGCCTTCCTCGATAAATGGGCTCTAACACTAAAAGATTTTTTCAAATCGGATCAATAGTTCCTGAGATTAGCGCGTTCAAGCAAACAAACTCTTCAGCTTTATAATATTATAAGTATAGATTAGTGAGCCTATATAACATAACATCATGCCTCCCCGACGGATTAGGCAGAGAGGTATCTAATTGTACACCCACATTTAGCCAGTTTAAGTCCCATGTAATAGGGGCCGAGCCGATTGCCATCAACCGGGAACAAATCCAGACTCCGTGGCTGCTACTAAAAAAATCCTGATGGAAAAATCCAATAAGAATTTGCCCGAACCGAGAATCGAACCCAGACCCTCGAGCTCAGCAGTCGATTACGACTGCTAGATCAATGAGGCTACATACTGTGCATATACAGTGAAGCGATTGATTCATGTCACATTTTTTTTCTTTAAAGTAATCAGAATAATAAATTAGCATTTTTATATTTTCTATGATTGAAAATGCACTCAAAACCATATCACAATATAGTTTATATTTCAAAACATTTCGAGGGATCCAAACTGTTGCAGAATCCTACTTTATCCTTTGAGAATCCATAATGCTTTCCAGCAAAATACTTTAAATTCATATTTCCACAGTAAAGTGATACGGAACAAGACGCATTGCGGCTACTACGTGTCTTTTCAAAAGAAAACTTCTTGAGTTACAACTCGTATGATATATGTAAGCTAGTTACTTACGGTATTGCAAAGTCTCCGAGGTATCTCTCAATTTCACGATACACTATCTTTCATGTCTATCTGTCGGTTTATTTGCTTGGCATAGATATAATAAATTGAGTTGAAACTCGATCATGGTATGTGGTTTGAACATTGTAGGTTTGTTTTAAAATTTGCTGTTAAGTTTTCTGACTTGGGCATTCGTCAATCAGCTTTGCTTAAAATTGATTATTTAATGGAGTATGAATTTTTTGCTCAATACCTATTTTCATTGCATTGAATCTGATAGGACGTCAATGTTACTCATCTTAGTTCATGTATTACATTGATAGCTAGTGATGAGCTAATAAAGCTATTCCCATTATCATTCGAAGGGTATACAAGGTGTTGTTTTGCATCATCGTCAAGATTCAGGAGGTTGTCACAAACGACATAAATTATCAATGTAAATTAAGGTACCTAGTTAATTATTAATAAACGTTGATTTTTTGGGTTGTTTAAGTTTGTCAGTATTTCAGAATAACCCCTTAACGTAATTTAGGAACTAAGAAATTATCGAATAAACGTTTGAAATTGTTTGTATGTGTGAAAGCGCGGTTGTAGGGCGAGGATCAACGGGCCGCCATTAACAACACGGGGTGGTTCACACTTACCGATGTCCGTAAATAAGAAAGAAAATAAAAATTACATACCTATTTTATTATTGATTCGGGTCGAGAATCATTAGCATAGTTACCTCCTTGAATTTGACGAGGATGCAAAATAACACTTTGAATACATGCCTGACAAGTACAAAAAAACATCACCATCATCAATCTACTTCCCTTATCCACCAACTTATTTGGGGTCGGCACAACATGCCTCCTCCTTCCATACTTTTCTATCACAAGAGTACAGTTTACATATTTTATCACATCAACAAGAAGGAAATCGTTAGTCCAAAAGCACGGATTGAATACGTTATTATGTACGTTCTATAGAAGTTATATCGAAAATACAGTGAAGTGTATAACGACCGGCGAATTACGTCCGCCGTTCCGGTCCCGTGCCAAATATTTTTCAGGTTCACTACCCGTCGATATTACAGCGAGTAAGAGAGCGTGTCTGTGTACTGAAACTAACGTTTATTCCGAGAGTATTTTTCTACTTTGTTGCTTATGATTTTGGACTTGGAAAGGGTCGATTTCTGGTGTATGTTGAATTAGTGATTATGAATTTTCGTGAACGAGCGCTGTCTGTTGAGACTGGCGTCATCTCTTAGCTGCCACGGTTTATTTTTAATTACTATATAAATTTCTTTTAATCTGGACGCTCTTAACAAAAATGTGAGAACGATGTAGAAATACAGGCACGTATTTCTAGATTGTTCTCACAAATTTGTAATTCTCAGCATGAAGATTTTGTAACATATTTTGATTTAAAAGAGTGTTCATTGAGTTCCTTGCCCATTCTTCTCCATAGAGATCTACGCTTTGGAATGGGCAACTACAGTACTTTCACAAGTTATTATGCCTGGGACTTTGTTTTTTGACTTTCAAACTTGCCTGTAATGGTCTAATTGAAATAAATGCTTTGAGTTTGAACTGCCTGCCTTTCATCAGCTGCCTGCCTTTTCCGACTATGTTGAGGTTGGGTTAGGTACAGTCTAATTAGATACTTGGCACCCTCAAAATAAAAGAAAGCGGATGTAGCATCTAGTAAAATACTGTTATTTGAGCATAACATAGCATGCTCGGAGTTTATTTGCGTGATCAAATCACAAATGAGGACATCCGCAAGAGAACCAGGGTTACGACGTAGCCCGAAGAATTGCCAAACTGAAGTGGCAGTGGGCAGGGCACATTGCTCGCAGAACGGATGGCCGATGGGTCCGAAAAGTTCTGGAATGGCGACCGCGAACCGGAAGACGAAGCGTTGGAAGGCCTTCCACTAGGTGGACCGATGACCTGGTGAAGGTTGCGGGAATCCGCTGGATGCGAGTCGCACGGGACCGGTCAATGTGACGTCACTTGGGGGAGGTCTATGTCCAGCAGTGGACGTCTTTCTGCTGAAATGATGATGATGATGACTCTTATTCAGCTAATAAGCAGTCTCCTCAACACAATTACTAGGTACGATACCCAGTGATACTCCTTAGTAAGGCCGTTTGTCAGACATTCTGACTGTTTTCTGAGACAGAGGGGTTTAGGGGTATGAGGAACAGGGTGTAAAGTTCTTCATACCCTTTAGAAAAGGGAGGATCCTCCGGCCAGACAGGTGTTATGTCTGGCGGGCAACTGCCCGATAGTTGTTATCGGGTTTCTCTATATATACTGCAGTTGATGTAAATTTTGCTTGCGACTTGTAGGAAATTGATGTTAGTACCTCCGTCGCATCATAGATGGCGCTGTAGTACTTTTTGTAGTATGTTGCTTTTTGTGGTCGCTACAGGGGTCTCGATATGTCATACATCAGAAAGCGTAGCTTAGCTGTAGATTGACTCGAGTAACTTATTACTGAGTCATAAGTTACTCCTCATTCAGAAATGTTAAAAGAGGTAAGTCTTGTTAACCTGTAAGTTTTGACGTCTGGATTAGTCCAAAAGGGTTTTGGGGTGGCTTTAACCTAAAATAATAAGTAGAAATTTCACAATAGTAGAAATATTTATTGTAATTAGTGAAGTTGCTATAGATAAACCGATAAGAAACGTCAAGAAAAATCTGATTAAGTCAGCTAATCCTACGTGACGTAAAAATAAATAAGCTTTAATAAAAACTTTACAGGAAGTAAAACAAAAGGGTTCGTGTACAGAAAATAATAAAAATCACAACCGGCAAAGCCACCGACCTTAGTAGAACATAAATTCTTAGCTAGCCAACCTTTTTGCGCTCTGTCCGTGATGATTTATGATGCTTAAGAATATTATTGTACTGCTCTAACGTCACGAAATTTTCATTTGCTACCTTTACACGGCCTATGTATAATTTGCTCAATGATTACAAAATTTACTCTTTATTGATTGGAGATCCCATGTCGTTGAATAAATAGTTCGTGAAGTAACATTACAGTCAAAATTTTCAAGGGGTCTCTTTTCTGCCACTGTACTGTTTTTCCTGCACAGAAGCTAGTTATAATTATACAATACGCATATGAATTCGAAAAATGTATCTGCACGTCTAAACTCCATACGTACAGTTCCAACCATTAGTGTAAAACTCACGCCATTAAATGCCTGAAACATGCAACAGCGAGCATTGCACAGAACCATGCCTGTAAGTTGTTCCCGACGCAGATATACGTCCGGCACGTGATTAGAATCTCACCCGGCTGGACGGCCGCAAGAACGGGTACGATTGAAATGTGTTTTGACGGAGGATTTTATTTTATCCGCCTGCGGGCCGAAATTGCGGGTACTGTTTAAATGAACGTAACGTACTTTTTTATAAACAGAAGCAAGTTTAGACATAGAGAGGTTTCAGTTACAATACTTTGGGAAATCTAACCTGCAAACCGCTGCGGCCCAGGCGCCTAATCGTAATTACAGCTCACAGGGATAGGATACTGATTTCTACTTGTATTAACTTTATGAAAATACTTACTAATACTTACTTACTACTCTACGAACATCCAGCAATGTACAAGTATGATAAAACGAGTCTCTAAATAAAATAGTTTCTGATCTAAATAATGTTAGTTTATAAAATCCATCTATACATTGGCATACTACGTGTATATCAGTGAAAGCCAAATTAATGCCAAGATTCACAGTTAGATAAATTATTCCAAAATAAATTAAACAAAAGAAAAATTGCTTTAAACATACGCAGTTACTGTTTTTAAAGGACAACTTCATTTAAAAAGTAGAACTTGTGAATGTAGCTTGTTTATTAACCTAAACCATAGGCTGACAATCAAACATAAATATCTACAGAAAATAAAAACAAGTTGAGATAGATCATAAACACATACACTATTAAATTCACGCCGTTTTCCCAAGGCGGTAGACACAAACTACAGAACGCGACCTGCTACAATCTTTACATATTTCTTTTGCTATCTAAGACAAAAGCACATAAAAATAAACACAATCTGGAGCCAATTAAAAGAAACAATAATTTAGAAATCCCAACTCCAAAAATAGGCCGAAAACTAGGTTTTGCCAATTACTTGGGCCTTACTCGGCAGTTTGTGTGTTAGAAAGCGGCAAAAAGCAAAGGGTACAATTAGCCGAAATGCCAACGGTACGCCTCACTGTGATTAAGGCTATCTGCCATTATCGCCAGCAGAATCCCTGAATCACCAACGGCGAAGGGTCTTCATTATAAGGGAGGTTGAGTTATAAGCGCCTGGCAACGGCGGATTTTAATTCGGCATAAAAAAAAATATACATTTTATTGGGGAAGGACATTGGCTCCTGCAACAGTTTCAACTATCGCAGGAGTTCGAGAATCCCATATTCGTGTTTTTTTATCAATATAATATACATAATTCTATATTTTTTTATAATATTTTTTTTTATTACCGCTTTCCTGACCGTTGTGGTCAAGTCGGCCAATTTAGCGAAGAATATAGCCCTCGACGCAGAACTAGGTACAGTCTTGAATGACCTGGCACTTACACTTAATTAAAAAGCGACTTTTTCTAAAGCATTAATTGCTTATGGTATTCGTAAAGTATTTTCGAAACAATGCTATGATGAAATAGTTCGTTGACCAAAGTTAGAATCGTTATTTGACGAGACAATCGGTTTAGTAGTTTGCGTATTTGGAAGGAATTTATGCTGATGACACTGTGGCAGTACATAGGTACTGCCACAGTGTCATCAGCATAAATTCCTTCCTATGCTGATGACACTATGGCAGTACCTATGTACTGCCACAGTGTCATCAGCATAAATTCCTATTACTATAAATTACTATTTACTATCAGGAGAATGAGATAAGAGTATAGACTCTAGAGACTCTAGAGACTCTCACTCTAGACTCTAGAGTATAGATCAGAACTGACGGTGACCTGACACCACCAGAGAGAGACTTTTTACTTTTACCAAGATTTCAACTTAGGAGCGTTTTTAAACCATCATACCTTCAAAAAGCTAATTAATTTCGCCAGATATTTATTTTTTCTAGAATCGCAGAATCGCTCACTCTTATATCTTTGACTGTTCATCACCCTTCTCTTGCAGATCCTTACAATGGAGATTTTCTTAGTTGACTTGCATTTTTGTACTCAAGCCGTTATGGTGCTGATCTGCAATTTACTTTAAATTTATAGCAGCTTTTACTTTACCGACCTTTCTAAACCCAGCTTAATGAGTTTTGAATGTGTGTTAGACTTAAAATGTTAGGCTGAAGATTTTGAAAGTGGCCTAATTATATACCAAGTGCTCAGATAAAAAGCTATGAGAGATGTAAATAGCAGAGTAGCTGGTATTATTGTGTAACGTTGTTTTAACTTCCAGACTAATATTACTATGTAAAATGGGTAAATAGTACATTGTTACCCTAGGGGTGAAAGTAACATATTTAGTCCCGAGACGGGGTTTTCTAGCAACTAAAAAAGTATTTAACCCGAGTTAAACACTGTGCTTTTCATTACGAATGCAAGGAAAGTGAAAATAAAAACATGAATTAGCTAAAGAAAAAATGAGTAAATTTTATTTTTCATAAATCAACAACTTTTCCCGCCTATTTTGTTTTTTTTTTCTGTGGCCAGCCAGCTATTCAGCCATTAGATTTCATTTTCATCATTGAAAAAATGGTAAATATTTTAAAGAAATTGTTTAACTAAATATAGAGTCTTTAATCAATACTTAATTTAAGTTATTTTAATTTTACATCGTGGCTTATTGGCAAACCCCGTCTCGGGACTAAATAAGTTACTTTTACCCCTAGGGTAACAATGTACTATTGTATAGTCCATTTTTACCTTTTTACGCGAAGACCAATGGCGTAACCGATCGTTATGAAATTTGGCAGATGTATAGTCTAGGGCCTGTAAAATGACATAGGCTTAATAAAAGAATGCACGACGCGCTTGACGAGATGCATGACCTGTACGTCGATTCTGTAAAATTCAGACGACAACTCACATCTCACATCGCTATCCACTGCCACTTCGCGTAAGGTTCAAAATTACCTTGATTTTGTAGCCAAGGGAGCGTCGAAGTGACGACGGGGGAATTACCTTACAGAATGCCACTTCTTACGTTATCTCATACTTTATCTGTCAAAATCTCCCCGTTAATTTAGTTCAACTCGCTGACACGCTCGTAGTGGTGGCGCTAGTGTAAATTCGAATTATCAACCGGGTTTTTAGAATGCCAATCAAGAAACTCACAGCGGATTCAGATTCGAAGTTCTAAGTGAGGTCTTACAGAATCACACCGCAGATGTATGAACGTAAACGAAGCAAAAAGATTCTGTAAGGATCGTAGCACAAGGAATTCTGTTGTTTCTGCCTACGCTCATAGGAAAATGGCGTGACGTTTATGTACACACAGATGAAGTCACGGGCAACAGCTAGTATATCATATTTGGTAGATCTGGCACATATAATATTTCGGTGAACGGCAACGTTTTCCCAAATGTTTGGCTTCACCCAATCTGGATCCTAATTAAACGGGCAGAAATAGCGTACTTTATCAAATTTAGCTTCCCAGAATTGCCAATGAATCCGCTTTTACCGAAAGTCCAAATATCGAATTTATCTTTCTCCTAAAAATAAACATTCACAACACCGGTTCCGATTTTGCTTGTTACCTTTTTCAAAACTAACTTGAACAGCTTTTGGACACAAACGACAATTTGCAGAGTATTTCTACTCCTTTGTCGACGTCATTGGGAATACTTTTCGCGTTTTCCACATGAACGATCGAGAAAGACGTCGCTTAAACGTCTTGGCTAGTTCCACATCATAGGTAAGGGACATTTACGAGTCAAATTATTCGGAAAATGTCAAATGTGACAGTTACGAGCATAGAGGTAATTAAATTACCTTTATTACTAATTATTGTTACCTTTAATTTTAACCTTTAATTTTATTTACCTAGGGTATTGGTCATGTTTTTCAATTTGTGTATAGGCCATTCATATTTACCTAGGGAGCTTATGAAGACCACTGTTATACCAATCATTAAAAACAAGACGGGTGATGCCTCCGACAGGGACAACTACAGACCTATCTCGTTGGCTACAGTGATCGCCAAGGTGCTGGATGGTTTGCTTGATAGTCAGCTAAGTGAGCATATAGATCTCAATGATGCTCAGTTTGGTTTCAGGACTGGGCAATCGACTGAATCTGCGGTACTGCGACTCAAGCATACTGTCCAGTACTATGTGACGAGGAAGACGCCTGTATACAGTTGTTTTTTGGACCTGTCGAAGGCATTTGACCTGGTATCTTATGACGTGCTGTGGGATAAGCTTCAGGGGGAAACTAATACACCCAGGGATGTTATAAATATATTAAGATATTGGTACGGCAACCAGACCAATAACGTTAGGTGGGCGGGTTCATGTTCGTCGGAGTATAGGTTGGAGTGTGGAGTGAGACAGGGAGGCCTGACTTCACCACGGCTCTTCAACCTGTACGTTGATGGACTGATAGGTGAGCTCAGCGGGGCCGGTGTCGGCTGTTCAGTGGATGGTGTTTTTGTGAACAACATTAGTTATGCCGACGACATGGTGCTGCTGAGCCCATCTGTCACAGCCCTTAACTACCTCATAGGGATCTGTGAGAGGTACGCGGAGTCACATGGTCTCAAGTACAACTGTAAAAAGAGTGAAATACTCATTTTCAAGGCGGGTAAAAAGAGTCCGAAAACTGTTCCACCGGTCAGGCTTGGAGGAATGCCGTTAAGTAGGGTCACCAAGTTTAAGTACCTGGGGCACTGGGTCACCGAGGACCTCTCTGATGACCTAGACATTGAGCGGGAACGTAGGGCGTTGGCAGTAAGATGCAATATGCTGGCACGCAGGTTTGCACGGTGCACAAAAGAGGTGAAAATTGCTCTTTTTAAAGCATACTGCCAGACATTTTATACCTGCAGCCTGTGGGTTCGCTATACGCGTAGATCTTTCAATGCCCTACGGGTCCTGTACAATAATGGTTTTAGGATGCTGTTGGGGTTGCCTCGCTATTGCAGTGCATCGGGTATGTTTGCTAAGGCCAGCACTGACTGCTTTAGGGCTATAGTACGGAAAAGGGTGGCTTCCCTGATGTGCCGCGTGCGGAGCAGTTCCAACAGCCTTCTGAATACCATATTGGGAAAGGTTGATTGTCCGGTGGTGAAGCATTGGAATACTGTTCACGGATCTGGAGGGGTCCTTTTCAATGTAAAATAGACTAATGTAATTAATTAATAATATTGATATTGATTATTATGAATATACTAACATAGTTATAAGTATGATTTACTAACAATGTATGGAATATTTCTTTTGATTCTGAGAATAAATGAATAATTAATAATTAATTTAAAAGAAATGACGTATTATTTTAAAAGGGATTTTCTCCAAATACATTTTATCCACATCTGGCCCTTGTAATATTATGAGACGTAACGCCTTTTTTTTATTCTTACTGGTCAGTGTACTTTATTATAAGTTTAGTATCTTGGAACTCACAATCATTACGGAAAAGGTCTCAACTATAGGTTGCATTCGTTTTTCAACATCTACGAGAAAATCACGTTTGAATTTGACTAGTTATATACATGTCACTGGGCCCGCGTGGTGCATTACAGCCCGCTTCCTCTCATAGAGAGGAGGCCTGTGTCCCAGCAGTGGGAACATTTTAGGATGATGATGATACATGCCATTGCTCGTGACTGTATAGATCGAGGTATAATTATTTTCTTTTCAAGTAATGTAGGAACTATAAAAGGTCTGTTTGTGAAAAAGTAAATAAATGTGAGTTGGGGGTAATGAAGGAAACTATTGAATTATGGCTATGGTAAGAGTTTCGTGACATATTTTGATTTTAGTATCTACGTATCCGCTACTTAAATAAATGTGTTTGCGTTCGTTTTTTCATAATTTTCATGGCGGTATTTTGTCACATTTACTTTAGAACGTATAAAATTACTAGCGACCCGTCCCTGCTTTGCAGAGTGCCGCCTATCGAGTCCAAAACTAACAAAATTTCACTCAAATTGGTTCGATGGTTTTGGAGATTAGCGTGTACATAGTGACACGTGATTTTTATATATTGAGAAGATGAGTTGTTGAGTAATTACTAGCAATGTAACTAACTCGCTAATTGGAAACGCTCTTGAATAAACTACAAAGAAAATAGCAGAGAATCGTTTTAATACCCTACCACAATGCAGTGAACGTTGCAAGGCTATCGCTTACGGTACTCACCGTAGCAATATGCCATTTCTTTTAATTGCCACTAATAACCTGCACATGCTTAAAGCAATTATCCACTTAACTTAATTAGCTAACAAATACTTTGCAACAACCACAAACGGTCACGTTTATTTGCTGGGTCAAGTAATCAAGGCATTTATTTAAATAAACTTTCAATCCTAGCGAAAAGGACCTTTTCTTAAAGTGGTTTGTTGAGATTTCCCATCGGGCATGTTTCTAATTATCTAGTGTTTTTGTAGAGCTTTTGTATTCTTAGCCTTAACCTTTTCTGTTACTTCGAATTAAATATGGCGTATTTTAGTTTTCTGAAATCTGTTTTGTTAACTTGGTAACAATGGTTTGATCTGAATTTGTGTTTGAATTTAACTTTTCAATTTCAATTTTAGTTTTGTAAATGCCCATAAAGGGGACTCCCTATTTCCTCCGTGGACGAGAATGTTAAAAGGTAGGTATATTAATTAAAATGTGATGTCACTGTTATTAAAAGGTTGATATCACTTTTATGGGATACGGAGGAATGATTAAAATGCACTGAGGAAAATGTGTGAAAACTCTTGTGAAAAACTTCAAGCTTCTGAATCCAGGGATTGCTGGCCAAAACCCAGGCTGTGCGTTGTCTCTAAGTAGATTAAACAATTTTTACTAGCTTATGCCCGTGACTTCATCCGCGTGGAGTTCGGTCATTGTCAAACGGGATCCTAAAAAAATATCGTATGTTTTAATCATTGCCATACCTAAACTGTAAAAAAAAACATCAAAACGGAGTTTTTATGTGTTTTTACGGTTTAGCTATGGCCACAAAATTAAAAAAAAAATATGCCCAAGAAAGTTTGATTATTCCTCTAGGGAGCATTCTAAATAAATATTTCAATTTTTGTGCATACATTAGTAAAAACCTTAACAACACTCGAATACAAGAAAAATTGTAATAGCCCTCTTAAGATGCAATTAAACTATCTTACTGAAATAAGTGTGATGCGTGATGACTGAAATATTTTATTTTTGAGATTGTAGATAGGTTAATTGAATCTTATGAGGTAGACAATGTAAACAAATACAATAATATATAAGCAATGCAATCGCCTACTTTGAACAAAAAAAAAAAACACTAAAATCTTTAAAAAGTAACAATGGTACATCCTCACAAACATTCGGATTTTAACAGTGGTCAGATTAAGTAGGATAAAGTATTGATTACAACCTTAAAATTTTGACGTCTAAGCCTACCCCATCGATTCTGAAGCGTGACGGTATAACTTAATTAACTTGGGGCAGTTCGATTGAGGCAGTTTTTGCACTGTCATCATTGAGGCAGTCAATAGAGTAGGTTAATAGGTCAGGCCCCTTTGTTGTCCGGTCATTGGGCTTGTTGGGGGTACCGGGTCGGGAAATATTAGGTTGTTTATTTTTTGTATTATTCCAAAACCATTATCTACTTGTGGGGCTTATACATAATAGTCGAAATCTGGGTGTATTATATGAAAACCTCTGCCTAGCCCTTGGAGATATAAAGGCGTGAAAAAATTATATTTATTTGTATTCCCATTTTTTTTTAAATTATTTGACATATTAGACGTACATTCAATGTAAAAAGAGAAATACTACAAGTGCAAGTATAACAAAAAGATTATAAACGTTTTTTTATCTCATAAAATATGTTTCTTCAACGTGATAGTTATATACATAAAACCACTGCAATCAAATCTCATTTGTGCCAGGCTCATAAATTATACATCTCTCCAATCTTTCCATTTAAAAAAATGCGCATTTTTACCCCAGAAACTACGAAGTTTCTCCTCTGAAATTAGGCGTCCCAACTTTGGAGCACAGATTGCAACAGCACTTGACTTCGCGAATCCTCGAGATGCCCAAAATGCAAGGAGGGCACCAAAAAATTCACTAACATTTCGCATTTGAGGTCAACGCACACAGCACTCAACTGCGTTATCTATGCGTCCACCGAACTAAGCTCGGCTAAGCTTCGTTGAGCCACACTGGGTAAACGCACCGCTTACGGTTTAAGCCATCCTTTTCACAGCAAGCGGTTGTTAGGCTCGCCGCGAGCAGGGTAACCCCGCCATAAGCGCGGCGACTGTTGTTCACTTTAGAATTTCGAGCCAATGTTTATAAGTGTAAGTTGGATAGTGGTTGTAGTGGTGGTTGGTCGTGGCTAAATAATAACAGCCGCCCGGGTCGACCTTTAAGGTTAAGCCGTGCTTGCCGAGGTTGGTCCGTGGATGGGTGACCATAATTACATACCGAGTTTCCTCCGTGCCTCGGAAAGCACGTTAAGCCGTTGGTCCCGGCTGTCATTGTCGATCTTTGACAGTCGTTACGAGTAGTCAGAAGCCAAAAAGTCTGACATCCAGTCTTACCAAGGGGTATCGTATTACCCAGTTACTGGGTTGTAGAGGTCAGATAGGCAGTCGCTTCATGTAAAATACTGGTACTCAGTTGCACCCGGTTAGACTGGAGCTGACCCCAAGACAGTTTGGGAAAAGACAGGCAGATGATGATGATGTTTATAAGTGTAAATTGCGGTATAAGGTTTCATAGATAGCATCCCAAAAGCCTCACGCAGAGCGTATTTACAACTGCGCGATTACCTTTATTTACTTTTTTACACCACTTAAATTATCACTTTCCGGGCTCTTTCATCGTCAGCGTTCTTTAACATATTCACATATTTTTGTAATGGGTAATCCGTTTTCAACGAAAACATGGAAATGATTTTATGGTAGAGTGTTAGACTTTTGCGAAGAAAGGGGCTTAAAATGTTAAAATAAGCTAGTAACAATTTGTGGTATCACAAGTTATATTGATGAAAACACGGTTAACAAAAATAATGGTTTGATTTCACATAGGAGAAAAAAAATGTCATCGATCAGGTAAAAAGTCGCGGGTTTTCTTTGGAATACGATCAACTTAAGCAAATTATGAATGAGAACAGGAATGTCCAACATGGTATAACTGTTACCAATATGTTGAATACGTGATCAACACAGTTACATTTTAAAAATATAAGGCGTAAATGTACGGGATCCCTTCTTTTCGCATATTGTTCTTTGTCCTAATATACTTCGGCATAACGATTTTGGCACAATTTGTTTTGGCATAATAATATTTCGGCATAATTTTTTTAGGCATACATTTTATGTTGGCCTAATCATCTTAAAGACTAATTTGATTTAGCATAAATTTGATTTGCATAACGTTAGTAGGCCAAAATATTAAACTAACTACGTTAAAAAATTTAATATGCTGTGCAAAAAAAGTTTGCGACAGAACCGAATTGCTGCAAAACCGACTCCACGTAGTCTTGTTTGTCCTACCCCTAGAGTGTAATTTAAAATCGCGTAGGCGCGTAGGGGCGAGGCGGCCCGTGGGCTGAGGAGCAGGTGGCTGCGAACGAGCCGCTCGAGCCGTCGAGGCTGGCCTGCGAAGCTGGCCAAAAAGCCGAAGCTGCGATGGTGAGCGAAAGCCATCTGCGACGATTTGCACGCGCGGGGCCACCGGAGGCCCGCAGCGCCGGAGCCGTGACAGAAACCCTGCCCTGCTGCTTGTTGCATGCTTGCTTGCATGCTGCATGCTTGCTTGTTTGCTTCATGCTTGCTTGCATACTTGCTTGCATGCTGTATGCTTGCTTATAAAAAAGTTATGCTTTAGAACTTTATGCTTAATAAATTTATGCTTTATTATATTATACTTAATCATTATTATGGCTAGAGTAATTACGCTTATAAAAAATATGCGTAAGCTGTTATGCGAAAATATAATTATGCCAAACAAAATTATGCTAAGTTATATTTGGTCTTAAAATTTTATGCAAATGTATAGGGAACCTAAATGTACACTACGACTCCTAAACCTGCTCTTTATCAAGGAAAAAAATATCCAACGCTCTGCACAATGCTGTGACACCAACCATTCCAGACACTGCCATAGCTCTGGCAAAAACACCAGTTTGCTTATAATATTCTAATTGCGAGGGTTTACCCCAGAACCTCATCAGTCCACTCAGCATTTGATAGCCTGTAAATGCCCCATTTAACCCTACAATTCCGATGCCAATTTTAATATCGTTCCCTTATTAGAATCCGAATACAAAACAGAGACCGTATTGCCACTGACGGAGACGTGCAAGTGACCGACTGCGACTGTAATAGAATAGAATCAGTCTGACAATTAATCAGTGCAAGTTGGATTTTAATAACAGATTTGCTTCATTACATTTTTCTAGAATTGTCAATCCAAGTTCCATCCAATCAAATGCCAAGTTTTTTTTAATATAAAGATTAATTGGCCTTCAAGATCCAACATGTACTTAATTGTAAGAATAACTTGGCCATAGAAACCCCAATTACAGCTAATTCAGCTAAGCTAATGCCAATGCCAATGCTAATGCTAATGCTAGCCTTAGGTTGCAAATTAACCAGGGCTGCGGGTTGTTCGAAAGAGATACCGCGGCCCTGGAACACAAAGGGCGAAGAAGGAACATGGGTGGGTTTTAGTCAGTACAAGTCTGACACTCCCTCCCGCTCCGCCCAGAGCGGGAGAAGTCATTTGATGATTTCCCATCCGAAAAAAAAAAAAAAAAAAAAAGGTTGCAAATTAAGACAAAGTACCAATAAGGTTAAATGGCAATAAAATATTTAGATAGTTAAAAGTTCTCTAAAAGATACGGAAATACTAAACGCCTAGATAGTGATAGCTACTTGCCTAAGCACTCCGATTCTTTGGTTTGAATACGTTTCATTAAGCTTGAATAAAAGCTGGCAGCCTACTTGGCAAGGTTATTGAAGGTAAGTGAATACTTTAATTACAAATATTTGTAAGGCCTACAGATAGTTGTTCCGGGTCTGACTGTTTGTTTATGTGAGTTTAAATGTTTGTTAACGCACCCACGATGCAGAAGGAATTCCGAGGGTGGGGCAAAGTTTAAAAAAAAAATAGTGCGTGGAGTCCCTCCGCGCGGAAGAAGTGAAACTTCGTAATACTACACGCATGCGTTCGAGTGTCACGCATTCACTCTCGTTATTATATTGAGCTTCTAAATAATATTTTATTGTTGTACACTTTTTATTACATAAGTTTATCGAGGTTATTTTACTCATGGAAATTGAGCGAAGGCTGGTCACACCGAAGAGTCGAATGCATGACTTTTTGCACGCCATCTTGCGTACCTAGTAGAACTACGTAGTCACAAATCTTGTAATAGCGCCATCTCTTAGTAGGTAATAGAAAATATTCCCTCTCCATGAAAACGTTAAACTTGTTGGAAGTCGCATAAGAAGTTTCACTTAAAAAAAAAAGAACGAATTAATCAAAAAAAAAGTTAACTCAAAAGTAGGTGAGAAATTCACACCTCCGCCTACTTTTTGAAGAAGGTTCTTAACGGTAGGAACACAAATCGTCCGTGTACACAGCGCCTACCCTGAGGTTGAGACCGTAGGCCAGCTGCACAGCTATTCTCAGATAACTACCCGCATCTGGCGCTATTATGTTAATGAAGGAAGTTTGCGGCGCCTAGACGCGCGGTAAAAAACAACTTTGTAAATGCAAAATAATTTAATAATTTTAGGAAAATAATTGCGACACATTCTAGATTATGATGACGCTTTTAAGGGATTAAACCTGGTTGAGGCTGCTATAGTAACATTTTTAAGGAGGAGGCGAAAGCTACCGCTGTGAGGGGTCACGTTTGCAACGCACAACTCGGGGGGGCCCGAAAACAAAACAAAACGTGCGCGACCGAAGAAAAAAACGGGTTGTACTCCGGGAGTGCCGGCAGAAGTGAAAACTTGAATATCAACGTTGTGCATTTTTGATTTTTTGGAATGGTTAGGGAATAATTTTGCACGAATTGTTTTAATTATCAGTATAAAAGTACTATAATTTATGTGGTAAAATACAATATTCATTTATGCGCTATCGTACACAAACATAACAATTTATATTACATTAAAAACATTACACTTCAGAACTATTACAATCCATCTTACGAATATTATCTCTTTGGAGAAACGAAGGTTTTGTTTGTGCATAAGATAATTATCCAGTTTTGGAAACCCAAACTCAATGACAGATGTCATAAAGTTCAAATTCCTTCGTAACCTAATGTCAATCCGTCTTACGAATTTTCGATCAGGACACGAGTGTACACGTGTGTGACACGCGAGTTTTACATTTTTTACCCATCACAGAAGTGCACAACGCCGCTAAAGAAGTTTTCACTTAAAAAAAGCGGGAATTTGGATAGATGATAAATGAGGATGACGCTTTAAAGTAAGTTAGTTTTTTTTAAGACAGATGCCTGAGCATATAAAAAAAATCGAATAGTATTCGATATTCAATTAAAATAAGGACTGATTACACAATTCAATGACTACGCACAGAAGGGTATAATTATAAGGTATATATTATGGCACTAACGCAAAACTACTTGCGGGAAATAGGATTACTTGCAGAAATGATTGTAATATCTTTCTCGCCCATAGAAAGTCAAGATAAATAAATCATATGGTATCTATAAAGTAAACTATAGATAAAAAAAATACAGACAAAAAGGTCAACGACAACCTAATGTGATCATACTTAATACCTCTACCATGGTCAAATAAAATATTGAGGCCAAATTAGATAAAACACAAAAAAAATCTGCGAATCGCTCGTCTAACGCAATCAAGTACTCCTGGGCTTGACCTTGGCATTAATTTTCTCGTCACCATTTCAGTCTAGACAGTAATACCAGTTCTAGGTGAGAGGCATTGGAAAAATCTATAATCTAGATGTATGCGTGGCCATAAAATGATTTAGTGGGAGACTTTGATGTTATAGTGAAGATAAAACTTTGCCATCCAACGTCATATAAATTGTATCACCTTGACTTCAAATACTTTGAACCGGACTATTAATAATTTGATATAATCCATACTAATATTATAAATGCGAAAGTAACTCTGCCTATCAGTTTGGTATTAGAAGAACAGAAAATATACAAGGCGTTGTTTCGTCTGTAATTTTCCTTAATTACGGAAATCGGTGAGTGTGAATCAACCCGTGTTTTAAACGCAGCCCGTCTGATTCTCGCCTTATAACCTCGCTTCAACACATACAAACAATCTGAAACGTTTATTCGATATTTTCTTATTCCCTGAATCACGTTAAGGGGGTTATTCTGTAATACTGACAAACTTGAACAACCAAAAAATCTGCGTTTATTAATATTTAACCCGGTACAGTAAATTTAATCGATTATTAATGTCTTTTGTGACAACCTCCTGAACTTTGACAAGGATGCAAAATAACACCTTGTATTTCAGAAATAAGATAATACTACTACCACAACACCGCCACAGCGCAACGAATCACAGAATGTAATAAGGGCGTCAGTTTATTAGGCATAAAGATAAATTTTATCACAAATCATGAAGATAACATATTTGGGATAAAACCAGCGGCATATTTGAGGTTTATATCAACCAAAATATAAGGATTCATAAGATTCAAGTCGATACAAAATGTATAGGCGATGAGTTTTTAGATTTTTAATAACGTTCCCCACAATTTTTGAGTTGATCGTTTATAATTAGTTTCAAATATTATTATCATCATCTGCCTAGCCTTTTCCCTACTTTATTAAGGTCAACTTCCAATTTAATGTACATATCATTTAAGAATAATACTAATAACACCAATACCTTACAGAGTCAGCAAATACTAACATAATTTATTATCCGACGGTATAATGAATTCTTAACATTCGATGTATTCACAAGACATCGTATATTTTATGGACGGCGTGATAAATGGCGCTGTCTTCCACCTTTCTGCCAGTACTATACGCGTTATAGAATTTTCTTATTTTATAACTTCTTTCTGGCTGTTGCCAAGACGTATTGTGCAGAATATTTACATTTTTTTTGGGTTTTGTAAAGATGAAGAGCCAGTTCTCTCGTTTTTAGTGCTCTTTAGCTTGCTTAGCTTTGACGGAAAATTCACGAATCTTTTTCCAACAGCGCGCGCGGATAAAGTTATCATACGATGGGGATAGCTTCATGGGACCATCCGAAAATGCGGAAGAAGGCGGCGCGTACGGCTCATGTGACGCGTCTAGGTGCGCATCAACTTTAAGAGAGAGTCAAGATTTTTAAATCATCAACCCGTAGAGTACAAAGCTTCTTTAGTATGCACGTTTTTGGACCTAATGTTGAGTGTCATTTGCACGCAACGAAGAAACAAGATTGATTTGTCTATTTTTATGATACTACGATAGTTTCGACCCTAATGAAGTTTCTACTTGAGAGTTTTTGTCAAAACTATAAACACTACTAACGTTATAAACTAAACCAAAGAGCCCACATTAAAATTAATAAATACATTATGAACTTACTCCACACGTTAATTACTGAGCCTCTCAAAAATATTTCATAAGGGGTGTAAAACACCTCTTAACGAAGCTGAAAGGCACTGGTTCTCCCTGTCATTGCGATCATTTTTTTGTTCTACACCATACCTGGGAACCTTCTAGTTACGGAGATATTAGGGGTCAAAGTTCCAACTTTTTGACAAGTATTTTTTTTAAACAAGTTTTTAACGTAAGATTTTTACTTTAAGCACCTCCACGACCCCCGTACTATTCAATCCGTCCACCAGCACAATGTTTTGGAGTGCGTTACATTGAGTTCTACCGCAAAACATGATTTTTCACCCCCCAAAAAAAAGTCGTTTCCCAGCAATAATTTTTGCGTAAAGTTACTTAGTTTCATGTACAGAATGCTTGGTTGACGGCTTCGTGATGAGGTGATTTACACCGTGTATATTTATAAACCTAGGCACATATTAAGTGGTAAGAGTGGTATTGCGGGCACTACTTATCAGAGGAGAGCTGGGCCTTAAATATGGTTTGCCACAACATATGGGTTCTCTTTGAATATTATAATAATTATGAGCACTGAATTTTCGATGAAATTTTAGATAATTTGAAGCTGGTTGCCGTCTGTGGTTTTGAATTGATAATAATAACAAAGACTGTTAGATATTTAATACTTAATTTATGATAATTTTAAATCCTTTCATTCCTTGCAGATTTTTTAAAACGATAACATATTTTTAAGCTTCATAAACACTAAGTATTCCAGTTCAGTCAAAACAGTTCACACAGAAACTATGGACTTTAAATTCACAAAATAAATAAATTACAGTAACACGTTACCGAAAATTGTAGCCTCAGCACCCAAAACCAATAAAGTCATAAAATAAAATTTCGTGCAATTTCATCGATTTGCTGCACTGTGCTCTGTAGAACCTGGTCACGAGCTTGCGTGACCAGCGGAGTTTCGCAAAAATAACGTTATTCTCTATATAATCCCAGTAGGCTAGCGTGACGTATCCTCTATTTACACATTGACTTGGAATTGGCAACAAAAAAGAAAACGAAAACCGGTCGCCTCTGTTGTTTTGGTTTAGCATTGTAAACTGGTTTTAACCCGTTCAACCCACGGTCTAGCAAACACAGGGGGGATTTCAACCCTAGGTTGGTTAGATCTAAAATAGATTTGAAATAAAATTGAGTTTGTTGGATTTGAAATTATAGTTAGCCATGGAGACTGTATCTTGGGCGTTCTGATTTTATTTTAAACACGATGATTATACAAGGAAACAAAATTAAAAAAAAAAAAAAACTTTTATGGGGGAGGGGGGTATGCAGCCTACACCCCTGGTGATGCCCATGGTGACAAGTGACAAAAATTCAAATTTCGAATCAACTAGACCCGTAGACGTTGTTTTTATCCCTTCATCAACTAGAAAAGAGGTGATGATCTTCAAACGGCTGGGCAGATTTTCTCGAAACATAGCTAAGAACACTCTCGATTAAATTACCTTTCAAACGAGACCAATTTTATGAAAATCCGTTCATCCGTTTAGGAGCTACGATGCCACAGACAGACACACAGATACACAGATACACACGTCAAACTTATAACACCCCTCTTTTTTGGTCGGGGGTTAAAAATGTAATACAGGTTTTAGAAAATTCAATGGTTAAAGCTTGTTGAGTCAAATAGCGAAGGTTTTATACCAGACCAATTATACTGGTTATGAATCGCCGTCGCAAGATATTTTTCCAGGAGCTGAGGGACTAATGAAGTAACAAAGTAAGCAAAGCCTTTATGCCCCTAAGTATGTCAGAATAATATGTTTTTTTTTACTCGTTCGATTGTAATCCTTAAGAAAATAATACAATTTATACAACGATATATTTCAATTTAATTTCATAACATAGCACAATTTTAATACCACAATGAATTAGCAAAACAGTCAACATAACAGAGACCTGATCTAAAGAAATATATATTAGCACAATATTTCACTCCTCCTACCGTTGAGACCTATAATATATATCCCTAGCACAAGAGACTATAAATTAACACAACAGATAATAACAGCGTCTTCGAGCTGACACATGACGGTAATACCCACACTGTTATATCTAGAATATCTACATTGTAATCATCACTGTTGGGCCCTAGAGCTAGTAAGTTGTGAGGTTTTTAGAACGTTCTCGTTCTACGGCTTGTCTTCACCAAAATTACTTTGCTACCTTCTGCATGATGGCTTTCAAAGGTAAAGAAGTTAAAGTTCTACTTTCACTTATGACAAGCTAGGAAACCTAAGTAGTCATCTTGGTGACTTACTGTTTGATTGTGATTCTCGGTATCATCCACTGCTGGGTGTCCTTTTTACAGCCAAACTTCCCGGCTCCGTGCGTCCATACATACCGAGATCAAACTCATAAAGAAGGAATGTAGGAACTAGGGTCCTTAGTTTGCTATGTCTAAATATGTTAAATAAACGATAACAATATGTTCAAGTCACAATAAGGAGTTTGGTACAATTCGCGAATTTGTGTTTTTAGTTTTAAAATAAAGTTTGAATTAACCAACTTTCCTATTGTCAGTCTGGATATAAAACTACGTTATTAAAAAAAACGAACACAAGAATTTAAGATAATATTGTCATTCTCTGTTCTCGCCGCTTTTGTAGCCGTGTTGCTCGCAATGTCTGATCAATGCCTGATTGAAACTCACACTTAACACAATAACTGTGGCCACAATACGTTACTTAGGGACCGGTTCCATCGGCAACGATTAGTGGAAGCGAGTAAAGGTATACCTAGTAGTAGCGAGCTGGCGAGTTTCGAGTGTGTTGTTGGGATAGTTTTATCACTGGGCGAATGTGACGGGTGGTTACACGCGACAAATCACTTGAACAAAGTAAGAATCCGCCAAGTGAGCGTCACTGAGCGATTTTTTTTCTTTTAAAGCTCTTCGTCACTCTTTCTGTGCAAACTACTGGAGAGAGTGATTAAGCTGGCAGCGTGAACAGTCAGCGTTCAACAACCATTATGTGTATCTCTTTTGCTGACACGGGGCCAAGATCTAAGGAAGGATCTTCATACCTCGCGAGAAAATTGACTCCTTGTCAGCTGTGGGACAAGTGCCTTATATGTATATAAATTATCATTAGCGAGCGGTCTACTGAAATACTAAAGCTGTGTCGAGGTAGTGCATCCTTATCTTACCCATTTGTTCCCTCTGCTGAGTATTTCCCACTTAGATATGGGATGCCATGGCTGACCTAGATGTCTTTAAAATATTCTCCGGACCCAGGTTGGTCACAGCACAGAAAACCTGCTTAGGTGGAGATTCATGAATTACTCTGCCCTGGAGTGTAAATGCGGTGCTTTCCCATAAACTATGGGGCACTTAATATCATGACCTGCGTGTCCTGTTCTTTGTTAATTACAGTAACCGATGGAAGCTACTGAAAGTGCCAAACTAGTGGCTCAGTTCTGGGCCAACATAATTTAGATTGCTATCGACACGCTAAACAGATAAATAGAATTATAATTAATATAAGTCTTTTAACTTTACTTAAAATATTCAAACATACATAAATCAGTATCCAGACTGTTCAGTGAGTCATTTTAAAGTCTACGTGCCACTCTTATCAAGGAAACTGAATCCAATTTATAAATTAAAAACGTTTATATTTTGCTAAAACTTGTGTAAGAGATTTTAATTTTAGATAGACGATTTTGTGCATAAATAGTGTTTTTAAAATGATATTCTGAATTTATGGGAGTTTTATACAAACACGTAACTATGGTTGGCAATAGTTTTTTTGCATTAAATGTTACGAAAACTGAAATGTAACCATTTATATAAAGTTTTTCAACATGAAGGTTAAACTGATGTTAAAATTATTCTGCTCCAACCAGATCGTTTCCTGGAAATTAAATCACTTTGCTCGAAGGAATAACGTTGGGTACAAGGTTTTCTTTATTTGTATTTAATTGTATGGTTCTTGGTCCTGAGAATTGTAAACACCATAGGATCACTTGGTTGCGAGTAAATAATATTGAAGTAACGTGATTGTTATTTCGAGAATAAATAAATCTATCTCATCACATCAAAGGTTGCTTGAGACGGTCAAATAAATCCTACTTGGGAAGAAGTGTATTACTTGTTACCTCTGTACACGTTCAACCAACACGTCTTATGACACCAACTGCTGTAAAAACAAATGAATGAAATTGTTTAGAGCATGCCACGAATAAGCACGTCTGCGACGCGACTGGCAAAGTGGCAGACGGAAACTGGTGAAGTGCGCATGTCGTTTGTCGCAAGTTGCGTCGCTATCGCGAATCACTCGAAAATCGTTAACATTGAACACATTCTAGGCAATACCTACTTGACTTTGGAGACCAAACATAATTAGAATGTAGCGAATTAAAAACCAAATACAGAGCAAAATGACTTGGTATATTATTATCTGTTAAAAACATGCATTTCATACTTGCTTCCAATTTATTTGAACTTTATAAAGATAAGAAAAATGACATAGACGGCTAGTACACAATCCTTAGTAAGTCTGAACAACTGAAAGCCACAAACGAAGGCGTTGACCGGTTATCAAGAGGTTGCGAAGTCTGGCGCCACCGAGCTGTGGCGGTTAACCACACCGCTACTGCAGATTAATTGGAGGTATACTACAAGTAAGTACACTGATGTTGGTATTAGACTGATGACGTAAATCTTTGTTATTTTGGAGCTTTTAGTAAGTGTAGATTGTCGTTTCGAAAAACTAAACTCTGTTCAGTTACTACTACTGCCTACTCACATGAAAGAAATGTACATTATTATGCCAATAGTAATTTCTGTTAGGCACTGACACACTTATAGAACAAACGATAGTTTTTTTTTTCTGTTTATTTGGTGAGCTAAACAGCTGTTATTTAGGATCACTCCCACTAGTTCTACTAAACAGTTCTACGGTAGAACTAGTGGCAATATTTTTTTTCCACTTATCCTACGTTTTTGTTCCACCTCGAATCGTAGGACTAGTGGGAACAAAACTTGGTTCGTTCCCACTAGTTCTACTAATCAGTTCTACGGTATTCCATATAGTTCTACTTCTTCTTCTTCTTTAGGACTAGTGGGAATGATCCATTATTTTCAGGAAAAACAATGGCTGTTTGCAAAAATAGCTTTAAATCATTTTGTAATGCTTCAGTGACGAAAAATCGTCTATATCGGACAAGATATAAGCTAAAAAGAGTGGTATATGCATGTTTCCATAAGTGCGTAGGTACAGTCAGTGAGCAGCATTACCTGACCCATTTGCCTCTTTTTTGCTTTGTGAGATGGGTCAGGTAATGGTGTGGGGCACTGTACTAAGTGACCACATAACTTAGCAAATTGCCACACACTACGATCCCTTCCCATCCACGATACAACTCATACAATATTTTTATTAATAACTGTTCATAACTTGCACAAACTTCCTGCCAGTTATACTAAAGCCAGACGAACACAAACCAGACAAGAAACTTAGCCTCGCAAACAAAGTCGCGGGTGTAATGTAACAAGTTTTATACAAAGATATAAGTACTTAAGCGTTGTCGAGACTTCCTTCTCTAGAGCCACTGTGGATCAGCTGATGCTGTGAAATGCCCCAGTATACAATAGGTACAGGTTGTATTTATGTTGAATGCCTTATTGGTTTAGTGGTAAAAGCACTGTTGCTGAGCATGATGTGTCCTAAGTTCGATTCCCAAATCGGTCAATGTGTTAATGGGTTTTTTAATCGGAAATTGAATTTGTCATTAGCAGTTTGGAGCCGGGACTTATATCTGGGTAATAGCGCTAGGCTGGGCTAATATTATTTTTAACTTACGAAATTAATAACTGTTCAACAATTAAAACTAAATAACTAAAACTACAGGAACAAAAAATTATAAAAGGTCGTCAAAAAACTCCTCCTCAACTCTGTCTGCTGGTAACGTGCTCTAGAGACTGGCGGCGTTGCCACGTTGTATGGCAATACTTAGCATCTGGCCAAGGTAAAACTAAGCCCTTGGGTATGTGGTTGTACAATGGGTAAACATGTGCCTATACTTTTGAGGATTATGTGCATGTTTGTAGCCAATATATTAGACGTTTTACTCATATAATTTATTGTTGGATAACTGGTAGACGTCATAATTATTTGTAATACCAGATTTTTAGGGTTCCGTAGTCGTAGGCAAAAAACGGAACCCTTACAGATTCGTCATGTCTGTCTGTCTGTCCGTCCGTATGTCACAGCCACTTTATTCCGAAACTATTAGGACTACACAGCTGACACTTGATAGGTAGATGTATTCTGTGAACCGATTTACGATTTTTGTACAAAAAAAAAAACAAAAAAATAGATTAAGGATATTTATCCCCTCCCGACACGGAACTGAAATAAAAAAAAACCATCAAAACTATACGTGCGGGGTGTCTATAGATAGGTCTTTAAAAATGACATTGAGGTTCCTGAAACCATTTTTTTTCAAAGCCAATCGTTTGAAAGGTAGACACTTCCAAAGTGTAAAACGTGTGTCCCCCCCCCCCGCCCTCTAATTTCTAAAGTTAGAGGAGAAATATTCTGAAAAAGTAATGGGATGTAGAACGTAAAAAAAACTTTCAATGAAAATTGGTTTGAATAAGATTTAATATTTAGTTTTTGAGATATGGGACTTTTTCACCAAACTGCAGCAGTAACTTTGTTTTTCATTAACTTACTATGAAAAACAAATTTAGTTTTGCGGTTGAGTGGAAGTTTACTAATGAATGACCGTTCAAAATATTGTTATTATATTGTTTGGGGCTATGGAACCCTGTGTGCGAGTAAGACTCGCACTTGGCCCGTTTCTTTTATGCCTGTAGATGGCAACTACATACCAACATTGCTGGGTGGCAGAAATAAATCATCATAATCATAAATCATAAATCTTTATTTTATCTCCACATCAAAACTTTAAGGTGCTGGTTCACATTTGTACATCTTATATAGAGAAAGGTGTCTGTGATAGGAAGATCCTGAGGTACAGATCACCTCTCGGGCTTATAATTAAACATTTTAATGTTTGCAAAAATAGAAGTAAAGATAAAAAAGAAGAAAATAGTAAAATTAAAATTTTAAACAAAAGTAAATCAAAATAAAATTGACATAAAACATAAAATTACTGAACATACAATAGTTCCTAAGTTGTACTACAGAAAGAACAAACATATAAAAGAAGGAATTATTATAAATTATGCTAGCAAGCATAATTAAAAAAAAAATAGATTGAACAACAAAGTGGGTTAGATGTTCATAAGACTACATTTCTAAACAAAAGGATGAATGAAAGTGAAAATGGTATGTGTGATGAACGTGCATTGGTGCAATGTGTTAGTTGATGTGTGTGAAAATGAGTGTGCGAATGTGAGTGTGTAAGTGTATATGTGTGAATGTTAAGACACAGGTTTAAGTAAATTTTCTGTGGAAGCGTAGTCAAGACTTAATAGCCAGGTGCACAATTTTCTTTTACAAATAGCTTTAGTATGTGTGTAGATAGATATTTTGTTATTAATTAAATTATAAAGAAAAGTGCCAAGAAAACCAAAAAATTTTTGGGAAAAACTGGTGTTAAAACGTATGATTGGACAAACATTTGCTGATCTTCTATTTTGAGTCAGCAAATCATGATCTATGGGAAGTTCAGAGTGTTTTTTTAATACCGTCATGAGTATGAACAACTGCCGGACCGTTAGAACTTTGCAGTGTTGGTAAAGATCAAAGGTCGGATAGCGAATTGGGAAAAAACAACTGACTTTTAATATAGCTCTTTGAGCTCTCTCTAAATTAATTAAATATGATTTAGAGGAACCACCCCAGGTAGTGATGCAGTAGGCTAGCAGAGACTGGCATAACGCGAAATAAACTAATTTAATTACTGAAGTATCGGATATATGTCTTAGATTTTTAAATATGTAAATTAATTTGCGGATTCTTTTAACTAAAGTTTCAATGTGTTGTTGGAAGCTGAGACGGTAGTCTATAATTATGCCGAGATATTTAATTGATTCAGTTTTTAGTAAAACAGGACAGCAACAAAGGTTTGTGTTTAAATTACATGTGTGGGCTTTCAAGTTGAAGTTTGGTTGGTCGTGCCGTCTAAGGGAATATGTCATGTACTTCGTTTTATCTACATTTAGGGTAAGTAAGTTAGCATACAACCATTGACACACTGTATCGAAGCCTTGTTGGGCATAATGTTGAACCTCTTCCCACGTATCAGCATCGAATACCAATGCAGTATCATCCGCAAATGTTATGATCTTTCCGTTTTGTAGCTTAATATTACATAAATCATTAATATAAACTAAGAATAACGTTGGGCCGAGGATGCTGCCCTGAGGAACGCCGTATTGGTTAGGTAGTTCATCACTGATCCAATGATCTATTTTAGTAACTTGCGTTCGGTTGGACAAATAGTCTGTAAAAAGTTGAAGTGACTGACTTCTTACACCCATATTTTCTAATTTTTTTATCAAAATGGGAACAGATACTGTGTCAAATGCTTTAGCTAAATCGAGGTAAATGGCTAAGGTCTTTTTTTTACTATCTAGTTTATTGACTAAGTGATCAGTTAGTTCATGGACTGCTTCAGCTGTTGATCTACCAAAACGGAAACCAAACTGTGATGGAGATAAAAGGGAATTTTGTTCAAGATAATTAGTTAGTCTGGAATTCATTAATCTTTCTAATATTTTGGATAGCGTTGGGAGTATAGAGATTGGTCTATAATTGTTGACACAGTATCTGTCTCCGGATTTAAATATGGGTACAATTCTGGATTTCTTGAAGGCACATGGAAATACCCCGGAGGAAAAAGAGAGATTGCAAATGAATTTAAGTGGAGGAACAATAATATCAGCAATTTTTTTTAAGAAAAGTCCGGATATATTATCGACGCCAACTGCACACTCGTTTTTTAAATTAAGTATTAACGACCGTATTTCTTCTTCGTCTGTAGGTAGAAGAACTAAAGAATTTTTGAAAGAAATATTTGGTTGACTATAGAGTTCTGCATTGGGAAAATTATGAATTTGTGAAAGCAATTTATCTGATAATTTTTTACCTACACCTGCAAAAAATGAATTTACTGTATTAATTGAGTCAGTAGGATTTTCTGTTGAAATGAGCTGTGTGGATTGTTGTTTGGTTTTATTTGTGTATGTAATGTCTTTAATTGCTTCCCAAAGTTTTTTGTTATTTTTCCCTGCTTTTTTAATAAGGTCTTGCTCGTAACTTTGTCTAACTTTCTTTAAAACATCGTTGCAAGAATTCCTATACTTTTTGTAAATGCGAAGTGCTACTTCATCATTTGGATTCTTTAAGGTTTTAACATGTAGTTTATCACGATTTCGCATGCATCTAAGTAAGCCCGGTGTTATCCAGGGTTTCAAAATAATTTTACGTCTAGGTGTCGGGATTTGTTTTGTGTTATCTTTTATAGCTTGCCCTAGCGAGTGTACAAAAAAATTTGTTGCCTCATTTACATCTGACATGCTGTAAATCTTATTAAAGTCTATGTTCTTGACATCTGTTTCAAGTCCTTCGTTGTCTAATCGTTTAATGGTTTTGGGACCTTGGTTTTTTATTGGGGTGCGATTTAAAAATAGAATGACGCTATTGTGATCTGTAACCGTAGTTTGAGCCACATAACAGAGCGCCGATAATCTGGTCTTTAACATTATGTGATCTAGGCATGTGCGACTATGAGTAGGAATCGTGTGAGCTGGAAGCATACCATGGGAAGCGATTAGGTTAAGATATTCATAGGATCTATTGTCTTGAGAATTATCCACAATATCAATATTAATATCGCCAACTAAAATGATATTTTGAAAGGATGATAGCTTACTTAAACAATCATTGAGGGATAATAAAAAGTTATCTATATTTTTATGACTAGGGGGTCGATAGACAGCAACGATTACAGTGTTTGTGTTTATTTTTAAAGTAAGGCAATTTGAGTCCGCCATTTCCGGTTCATCAATATTGTACTGTTCTATATTTTTATAGTAAATGACCACGCCTTCATTTTGAGTTTGATTATTGGTTGTAGTGAATGAAACATAACCATCGAGTTCAGGTACGTTAGCAGTACGCTGTAACCAGCATTCGGTTAGAACAATTATATCCCATTCAACTTTTGACCTAGCGAGTAATGTTTGAAAGTTGGGTGTGTTACAGTGAATACTACGTATATTTTGAGTTAATATATTATTTTTAGAGTATTTTGAGGATTGTTTAACAAAACATGGCAGTCTTCAATATCACAAGTCGCTGATTGAGCTACAGTTACAGAATCTAATTCATTATGGGTGCAATTTAAATTACCAAAATATTTTAATAACCAATAAGTAACACTACATTTTATGCATGAAGTCTCAACAGAAGAGAATAATGTATTTAATTTATCAAGATTTAAAGTGTTTGTGTGTTCATATTTTGTGTCAATGAGTGTGTTTGTGTGTGTGAATGAGTGAAGTGAGGTGACAGAATATTTTTTGGAAAATGTGGAATATTCATAATGCAAGGCATTTATGGTAACAACAATCATTTTTTTTAAACTAATTGAAATCAACAATTTAAAGTATTGACTAGTCATTAATACGTTTTTTAAAGATACTAACAAAATATTAAAATCTAACATGAGCAAATACACATAAAATTTAATGAAAAGCTTTAACAAGGAAAAAGTGCCTAGTCAGAGTTCAGATTCTAGTTTTAGCTTATCTATATCTGCTTCCGAGTTAATACGTATGCGATTTTCTCCTTCATTTTTCCGAATAAATATCTTGCCGTACGCAGCCCAACAATATGCAAAGTTATAGGTCTTGGCAAAGTCACGCGCTAAGAAAAACAGCCTTTTGCCTTTGCTCGTTAGATTCTCTGCTATGAAAATTGGCTTTAAATAGACATAGATGTAGCATTGTTTCATTGGGCAAGCTCCTTGACGAAGCGAACTGCTTGCTACGTCGTAGCAGCTCGTAGCTGTTACGACGTAGCAAGCAGTTTCGTCAGTTACACTGCTACGATAGTTACGCCGTACCGGGACACTTGGGTGGATTCATTTTTGAGGCGAATAAACTTTTGTTTAGCTGATTTCCTTCATGTTATTTTTGTGACTTTATGTAAAAACTGTTTAAGCATTAGTTTAGGTGTCCCCTAGTTTTAATGAAAGCGAGTATTTTGTGTGATGCTCTAAGTTTTACTAAAATACTTGAAAGTTTTTGTTATAAGAATTGGGATTACTTTCCAGTTGTTTGTTAAGAGGAAAACATTAACCTAAGGTAATCAGCACGTATAATTTGAAAAATCTAACCATTCTTTTCCCACGAGTCGTGTTAGATTCTACTCAACTCTCTATTGCGTTCAATAAGAACTTTTCACAAAATCCAGGTTTATAAGTAGCTTAGTACTTCTGCAGCCTTAGTGCTCCAACGGTCTTGAGTTTCCTCTCTCTAGAGCTATCCAGAGATGAGCTGACGTCGCAAAATGAAACACTTATCAGGCTAAATCAGTCCTTTTATTAAAAACTGAAAATAAAAGGTTCATATTCTTTTATTTTCAGTTTGAGGTCAATATGTCTCGTATTGAATATTGTTAAAGTTGATATTAGAAAAGTTATTTTAGAAACTGTAAATAATGCTATTTAGAAGGTTATATGGCAAAGTTTTTCTAGGAACTGGTGGGTGAATCTGTATAAAGCTTTGTTCATTAAATTTCATCCATTGTGGTACGTACGTATATTTACTTTAAACGAAATCGTTTTTTTTTAATAAAAATAATAACATTGGTTCGACAGAGGTTTTCATGTACTACAATAAATTCGAAACACAATTTTATTGTAATCGTCCCACTATGGCTGTTTGCTCTTTTTAGCTCGTTGGGAAGAAATAAAAGTGGACTGTATATAGGCTTGGTGTATTGCTGATTAAATTTACAATATTGAACTGTCCCAGACAAACATAAAATAACTTAGTAAGGCGTTTGCGAACGTCGTTCGTCGCGGTGGTGTCCGAGGAAGCGAGTGTCCGCAGGCCGGCCAGCTTCCCGCCCGCAGCTCCCCTCGCTCCCCGATGAAGTTGACGATGACGCGTAGGTCGGTCACGTCGTGCGTGCGTGTCGTCTGCGCGTGCCGACTTCGTGTTTGTTCGGTGCGATTCCCAACAATGGCCTTTATGCAAAGCCTAGCTACTTTACTAGAAAGTAGGTCATCATCTGCCTTGCTTTTTCCAAATTATATTGGGGTTGGCTTCCATTCTAACCAAATGCAACTGATTACCAGTATTTTACACGGAGAGACTGCCTGCGTGACCTCCACTAAAACTATCCCCTTTCCCCCCTAGATAGCAGAAAGTATGTAAAGAAATAGAATATGCTTGGCATTTTATTGCGGCAAAAGATCAACTAAGTAAAAAGAACTACTTGAAAATGCATTTGGTCACTATTCCAACAAAAACAAAACAAAATCGAGAAAAAAGAAACTTTCGAAGTCAAGCAAAAAACACCACTCACAAAATACAAAGCTACATTAATTCACTTTAAAACTTCTTTTCAAATATACAGGTCACAAATAGTGCCGATAACGTGTCAATAAAAAAATTAAATATTCTGTCGTCCAGCACTTAGCTGGAGTGGTCGGTGGATCGTGCTTAAGCGTCATCAGGCGTCGGATCCTATCGAGAGCGAAGGTCGATCGACTCGAGTTCCACTGAGGTCAAGCAACCGGTATTCTGGTTCGATTGGATCTGATTATGCGGTCATTTTCCAAGGGGTTCTGATGACTTTGCTTTGTTTTTAATATAGTGTATGTTTTACAAAGAAAGTTTTTTTTGGAACGTTTTCATTAGGTATTATTTCATAATCATAATATTATAATATCTAAAAGGGTATGTTTTGATTTTTTTTCCTCCGTTTTACTACAGAATATGCTTTGCGTCCAAATTAATCTTTTTAATTTTAAGTCACTACTTAACTATAGGTAGGTATAGGCAAATTGTGGAATGCAACAAATAATTGAGTATAGATCTACCTCCCCTAAATTACTTATTTTGAAGTTAATTTATGTCTAATCTATTCGAAATTAATCGTGAAATTGAAACTGATGCAGTTTTGCTTGTAGTGGACTTTTAGTACCTAGTTAACTAATAATTCTTGTATGCATTAGATATTTCAGGATAATAATGTCATTTATGTGCATATCAATACTACTGTTTATATTTGAAAATGAAACCATGCCTACTAATGCTATAGGTAAATCATAGTTATTAACTAACGTATTATATAATATATTAAGTAACGATTGACGGCGGTGACCTCTGGCGTTCGGCCCTGGTTCAATCCATAGTCTGGAGCGAAAGGGAATGGGAAGCTCCTTCTGTGAAGCAGTCATGCTAGAAAAGGAGGTGGCGGAACATGAGAGGGACAGAGCCTCACGTCCCAGCCGCCGCGGGAGACGCCCCAGGCGTAGGGGGCCGCCTAGTGGCCCCCGGCCACCGTAGGCGCGGACCTGTGGACGGTGAGTAATTGGCTAGCTCACTGTCCGTCCGTCTTATGATGACAGGCCGTGTCGACGGCGCGTTCGAGTTTTACGCGCGCCTTAAGGAGATGTCAGCAAATTGGAAGGAATCCGAGAGGGCCGATGCCTGCCAGGGCTGCGGGACTGTTGGAAAGAGTTACCGTGGGCCAGGAGCACTAAGACCTAAGATTTTTTTTTTCGTAAAGACGGTGGTTTGAGTTCGAACTTTTTAAGAGTGCAAGTCTCTTTGCTACTCTCCTGGAGGAGGGTGATAGCATCATCTGGAGTGACGAGGGTATGCCTAGGACGGCGTACTGTACTAATGCGCGAGGGTTCGTAACGGGCGGCCGCTGCGATCAGGGGATTACGGTGTTTAATGCCGTTATCGAAGAAACGCTTCGAAAGACGTTTCATAAACTGAAGGACGGTGGGCATTCTAAGGTCTACGTTTAGACGCACATTACAGACAAAGGCCTAAGAAGGAACATGGATGGGTTTTAGTCAGTACAAGTCTGACACTCCCTCCCTCTCCGCCCAGAGCAGGACGGGACATTTGATGACTTCCCAACCGTAAAAAAAGGCTAGGAAAGCTAGTTGCTAAACGCTCCTCTGAATTTAATTTATCTACAGTATCAGCTTTTTAATGTCAATGCAAAATAACGCATACATGGGCTAAATAAAGACCTAAAGGTAACGGAATGACGATTGAAAATTAGAAGGGCCAATCCCACCGTGGGATAAAGCTAGGAAGAAGAAGAAGTTGACGGAATGACAATGCTAAAGTAAGTCTGCCTGTCCAGCTCTCACATTTTACGTCTTAACGACTGAAGGGATCTCGATGAAATTTCGCATACAGGTAGGCAATAATCTGGTTCAGGATGTAGGATGCACGACAACGTAGAATGAACCGCGGGCAAATGCTAGTATTTAATAATCACTTGCCAAAAAAAACACTTGGTATAGGTTAATGTCGCAACAACCAAGAACCGACCTAGCAACAGGCTTATTTCCCGTTCGCGAAGAACTTTAAAACGTTTTGAGGTTTCAAGCAAAGCCCAAACCACGGTTCTTTGATCAAATCACTTTTACTTAAAATATACTTCACAGGCGCGATTGAGTTTCGAAATGGAAATTATTTAAATCGCCTCCATCAAAGTGGGAACTTTGTCGAAAGTCTGCATTAGGTCCAGAGCACACTTATAACCACTGCACCAGCGAGATAATTACGTAGTACGCTCGCCCGCTCGCATTGATGGTACAACTACATTGATTGCATTTTTATAGTGGGCGTTTTTTTTTTTAATTTAAAAGGTATTACAACAGCCTCTTGGTCACTGTGGCTGATAGGGCGGAAGGTCTAATACTCAGGCACTGGACCACAACACAAGTATTACCATCAACCCGTGCCTTGAAATAATGTTTATTTTAGTTCGAGCTTATTTTATTATTAATGATGTTGACAGGATTGATGGTGATTTTGACATTATTGTTTTTATGATTTTGACATTTTTACTTTTAATTATTTTGACATTGTTAATAAGTATTACCAGAAATTTCAATCAATTTATAATTATCTACTAACTCTAGTACTTAAGTGTGTATGTATTACTAACAAATTGGATTGTATGATCTGTTAATAAATGATTATTATTATTATTATTACGTTACATCTTTGTAATACAGTAGAAAAATGTGTGACGAAATTGAAGTGCAGATCACTTGACTTCATTTTCACTAGCTGACTCCGATCTATAAGTGTGCGTTGCTGTATAGTGTTTCATAGAAAAATTCCCGAATGGCTAGAGTTGAGGCAATACTAATCCCGTGTAGTGCTTATAACTGCGTGTTGACCTTCAAAGGTACACACACAAAATTGTTCCAAGTTATAATTTGATCGTCTGCATCGATGACGATAAGAGAATAATGCAAACAGTGATTATGGAATTGCTTATTTAATTAGGTGAAGCGAGAATTTCAGAGTTTGTATCCTATGCTATTTAATTTGAGGAAATAATGAATTGATCCTGTATAAACTTTGTCAATAGACGAGCCTGTTTTAACTGGTTTTCTCTTTTTTCAAAGTTGATCACAGTATCTTAGCTAGGCTACCGCGTCCTAAAGTCATTTTTTAAAGGTTCTTTTGCACTTCAAATGTAGGTAAATAGACTATTTTTCATTATTGAGAAAATGTTAATCATTTTACTTCATAGACAATTATCAAACACCTCTGCTTTTGAAACTTCCAATTCAATTTATTAATCTTCACGTAAAGTTACCAGTTCATTACAATAACTTCGTTTAGAGATTCTCTAACACGATTGGCGTAGGTTACAAAACAGTAACTTTCAAATTTGTGTTAACTTAAGCAGAAATCTAATATTTAAACGTTGACTATTTAGCAGTGATTGCTTTTCATGAAATACATCCATTTTTAAATAGTTCTTTTTTTCAAATACTTCTTAAATTAGGATTTAAAAGGAATGAGACATTTTGAACCATCACATAACTTAAGAAACGGTGGTAGCTAAGGAATTAGTCAAAGTTTGGGCAATGTGATACATCTGACAGAATGTAGATACAGCTCCAGACACTCGACACTGACAGCGCTATACTCAAATGTCTGCCAATGTGCATTGTCCACAGCTGATTCGCAACTTACCCGTAACAGATTGACTGATTCCTGTTTTTCGAAATGGTTTGACGTGTCCATTTTTTTTTAGTTTTTTATTGGAAACTTTAATTTACATCCATCTTTTTCATGTTTTAAAAGTGGGAAACAGACAAAATAACCTTAAAATTTTAATAAAGTCCACCTTTTTTTAAAGTTACGCAACAAAATTGGCGCCAATATTAAAGACTCAACGAATCGACTTTTACACATAAATAAAATTCCATTTCCACACTGACACATCCATGAATAACTCTGTGTCAGAATATGATATTCAAATCGCTTTGAACGAGCGGCTTCAGTAATAAGCACCTCTAATATAAATCTGATATTTTTCACGCCTCGTCGAGTGCTACGCGTGATATGTGCCTATGAATACTGCATAGATGTTGAGATTGAGGTTGTTTAACATAAAATTGCATGTAGATAAATTTCATGTAAGTATATCTAAAGAGCTTGTATGTTTGCATAAGTGGGTGATAGACGTGCGAGTAAGTACGCGGACTTGCGGCTCGTCGACCTTTTTCGCGTGTGTGTCATCTTAAGCACGCGTACTTTAAAATTGCCGAGCAAGTTCGCTGGTGATCCAACCGGTTTGAAATCTTACTCGTAGCTCGTCTTGGCTCGTACGTGTGGCAGCACTGCGAGCCGCGAGCCGCCATTTTTCCGCGTATTTTTTGTTGGTTTAGCTAATCATCTGTGTTGTAGAAATTTTAAATTGAGTGATTTCCGTACATATTCTCATGATCTACTAACAGAGTTTATAGAAGGATTCCGTAATAATCCTTGTCTTTGGAAAATTAAAAGCAACGAATACAAAGACAAAAATATAGTTTTTTATCCAAACTTTTCGTTTTTTTTTCTCTTTTTTTATTAGTTTTTAAAACGTAATAAGATACAATTCCTAAATAACACAAAGCTTCTTCCGTCGATGACATGGTAATACAGTGTGAGCCAGCTTCTCGTGTGTCACCGACGTCGAGCCGAGTAAGTTCGCGATCTTAAAAACCGCGTACGTAAAGTTCGCACGTCTATCACCCACTTTAGTTGTTCATTCAGAAGATTGACTGCAGCTGACTAATATAGAAAACCCATCCATATTCCTTCTTAGCACTTAGTGTTGCACAGGGCCAGAGTATCTCTTACGAACAGTCCCCCAGCCGCCGGGGCTGGGGGACTGTTCGCTGGTGGACTGTATGCCAGTGGCAGTAAGTCGAAACCGTAGTTAAACTTAGCAAGTACCTACCTATTTAAAAAAAAATTTAAGATGATGTTTAACTTATATATTCCTTTAAATAATGTAGCAATTAAACAAACCGTATTTGATGAGAAAAATACTTTTGATTCCAAATATGACAGTTTAAAAGTAACTAGAACTATGACTGTTTTATCCAACAAAATAATTCGCAAAATCTATTCCAAGTAGGTGTCTACATACATGAGCCTTCGTGGTTTTCCGTAAAGCCCGTTCTGAACGAAACAGACCGCGGTATCGTGAAACCGCACGATTGCATGTAGATAGGAACATTGTGTATAGATGCTTGGTTAACGCGGTAAAATGTGGCGTAAGTACAATTTGGTCTTACGTTCCATGTATTGGTAGCTAGATTTTATGAAAGCTCTCAATCCCTTTTTAGGGTTCCGTAGCCGAATGGCAAAAAATGGAACCCTTATAGATTCGTCATGTCTGTCTGTCTGTCCGTCCGTATGTCACAGCCACTTTACTCCGAAACTACTAGGACTACACAGCTGAAACTTGGTAGGTAGATGCATTCTGTGAACCGCTTTATGATTTTTATACAAAAACGAAAATAAAATATAGATAAGGATATCCCCCCCCACACAGAAACTGAAACTTAAAAAAAAACTATCAAATCTATACGTGGGGTATCTTTAGATAGGTCTTTAAAAATGACATAGAGGTTCCTAAAACCATTTTTTTTTAAAGTCAATCTTTTGAAAGATAGACACTTCCAAAGTGGTAAAACGTATGTCCCCCCCCCCCTCTAATTCTTAAAGTAAGAGGAGAAAAATTCTGAAAAAAATATGGGGATGCAGAATTTAAAAAAAAACTTTCAACGTAAATAGGTTTGAATAAGATTTGATATTTAGCTTTTGAGATATGGGACTTTTTCACCAAACTGCAGCAGTAACTTTGTTTTTCATAAAATTACTATGAAAAACAAATTTAGTTTTACGGTGGAGTTGAAGTTTACTAATGAATGACCGTTCAAAATATTGTTTGGGGCTATGGAACCCTGTGTGCGAGTAAGACTCGCACTTGGCCCGTTTTTTTTTAAGGACTGGTGATCCAGATCATCATCATCATTCTCCTGTCCTTGTCACAAATTTATTTGGGGTCGGCGCAGCATATCTTCTTCTTCCATACTTCTCTATTAGGTACTTACCATATCAAGAGACTCCTCTTTTTTAAGAAATAACATCTTCCAGATATGAAGCTAATATTTAAGATTTTTTAAATTTTAGTTGAATTTCATCAAGCGTTAAAATTTTAGATGAAATCTACCGCGCTAAGACGATAAGCGAGAGTGATAAGACCGCCGTTGTAACCATAAAATTTGCAGTTTTGTAAACCCGTTATGTTTGATTTTTGGAGTACAATAAAGTTTTTTTCTTAATCAAAATCAAAATATTTTATTTTACATAGGCCTACATGGGCACTTATAAAACGTCAACAAAAGGTGCACGGTTCGGGTTGGTCGTTTCCTATGGAGAAGAACCGGCAAGAAACTCTTTTAAAATCATTTGGTTTTACAATATTTGAAGTTACAGCGTTAGTACTTAAGTATGGGAGGACAGCGTAGGCCCGACAATAAGTCGATTGCTTACTACAGAAGGTAGTAAGAGAAAAAAAAAAAGCCTACAATGTCCACACATTCACAAAAAATAGGTAAATAAAAAGAATTTATACAAAAGTAAAAATAAAACAATAAAAGAACACTAACTTAAACAATAGGCACAGATGTTATCATCAGTGCTGTAACTATTCTGAACAAATCCTAACAATCAAACAATTCTATTCTATTCTACCAAAAGAAAAATAAACATCACTAAAGCTCTTGGCAAGTGAGATCATCGCTTGAAAAATAGATGTAGTTGGTCACCACACAGTATATTTTATACAACTTTGTTTCCTGAGATTGTCTTCCTTGTTGGTCCAGTGGTGACCAGATCTAGCATTTGATTTCAAATGTAATCGGGTTTTTCTGTCAGGAATTGCAGTAGGTGCTCGAAGTCTGTCTGCTTGTAGTGTCATAGCTGGTGAAATGTGGGTAATACTATACACGTCTTTGGAGATCACATTCGTGATGTTATGTATGACATTTAGTATAGCCGTTCTTAAGAAGCAAGCTTATTAACCCTATAGACAAGATATTTTGCCAAAACACTGTTTGGCCAATTTTACATTTGAAACCGAATCCTCTCTATAAGTACCTCGTTAGTGTGAAAACATGTCTCTGGTTCACAAAGTGCCAAATCGCATATTAGGGATTGCACTGGTAGTTAATAACTTCTAGATGACGTGTAAGAGGGACAGCATCATTAGCTCCTACATGAAGTGTGAGCAGGATAGAGTTTGTGCTGGTGACAATGACGAATGGCGTGAAGCGAAAGTGATCAGGATTTGATGTTCAGCATTATTGTATTAGTTTTAGATGGGATTTAAATGTATGGATTTAGTAATTGTGGTTTAATTTTAAGTTGTATTGTATCAAACTTATAACCAGACCAGTTAGAACTGTTTTGATGTTGTCGTGAATTTTTATGCTTCTACTGTCGTTACGAATATTTTAAATGCGATGGTAACTTTGTCTATCTGTTACATGTTGTACCTTAAAGGCTGAATCGACGATGGCACATAAGAGGCGTTTTGGGGGACTGTCCCTTGTAATTTTGACGTTCACAAATTGTTGATTATGAGCCTAGTTTGAATAAATGACTTTTGATTTGATTTGATTTAAGACAAGTGGACCATGACCTGGGATAGCCCAGAATAGTTTTTACACCGGTAGTAAAAAAAAATGTGAGGGTAAAGTCTTGCGTAAAAACACTACTATATCACATTCTTTATAACGAGACTAAAATGAGCAAAGATTGCTGGATTTTAACCGCTTTAAAATTTCTTTTAAAGCGGTTAAAATCCAGCAATTTACACACATACACATTTAAAATGAGACTGGACATTTATTTGGCGATTAAACATGTTAACTTGTGACTGGAAGACAACTAGACTAAGATAAACGTATAATTGGCAAGCTTTGTGGTTTTCAGAAACACGATACGCTATCGTACAACCAAGTCAGTTGAGAAGGTAACAAACAACAGGATTCCTTTAAATTCCTGACAATAACTGTTTCTAAAAATATACTACATTTGTAGAACGTTCACAGTCGTTACGAATAGTCAGAATTCCAAAAACCTGAGAACTAATGTGTTGTGTTGGTCAGATAGGCAGCCGAGGAGCTCGTGGCTAAATAATAACAGCCGCACTGGTCGATGTTTAAGGTTAAGCCGTGCTTGCCGAGGTTGGTCCGTGGATGGGTGACCATAATTACATACCGAGTTTCCTCCGTGCCTCGGAAAGCACGTTAAGCCGTTGGTCCCGGCTGTCATTTGTAGATCTTTGACAGTCGTTACGAGTAGTCAGAAGCCAAAAAGTCTGACATCCAGTCTTACCAAGGGGCATCGTATTACCCAGTTACTGGGTTGTGGAGGTCAGATAGGCAGTCGCTTCATGTAAAATACTGGTACTCAGCTGCATCCGGTTAGACTGGAAGCCGACACCAAGATAGTTTGGGAAAAGGCTAGGCAGATGATGACTTAAAACGGAATTAACGCCACCTTTTATATCTAAAATTATTTTGAAAAACGCTCCCATTTCAAAGACCCCAAAAATCTTTCGTAGCACTGCGTTTGCCTCGTAACTATATTGAACCAGAGACAATTGAACAGATATTCTTCAATTTCAATATAAATTCAATGAATAAAAATATGCTTTATACAGTTTCACTGTCTCTCGAAGATAGTCTCTTCGTGAGATTTCTAGAATATTCTAAGCAGAATATGCTGGAGTCTGGTTTTCAGTGGAATAAAATAGTTTTACGTACACAAGAACATTTACTATTCGTTTACCTGAAACGTTGTTCACTGTTGTTTTAGAGATCGTGTCAAGGATTATTTTGTCTCGAAGTAAGGAATTGTAACATAAAGTAAACATGCATACCTACTTTTTAAAACAAGGATCTTGCAAGGGTTTTATCACAGAAATGGTATGCTTCTAAAACTATATACATCAAAGTCACTATGATCGCTTAAATCTTATAAACTGCAAAATAGTTTTTTATGTAGGTTTCAAGACAATTTAGAGCATTTTATTCTGAAATATTTATGTATTTACCAAATTAACATTTAACTCAGAAATCACGTCCAAGCATTTGTGCGAAATAAGCAGGCGAATCGGCAGTTTACAATAATATTGCCTATGTATTAACTTTGCTTCGTACTAGTGAGCAAGAGATTATAAATTCGACTTTAGCAATAATTAATTTACCTATAATTCTATTGAACTACTACAATCACTATATTATAGTTTAGCTTAGTTACTATGTTTAAGGGTTCGTCAGAAAAGCCAATTTATAATCTATATTGCTACAAACATTAATGAAATATAAAATTATAAAATAATGGCAGCGAATACGGCTGCCAGTCCTCATAAGATTTTATATTTATTTTTCAAAAATGTTGATATAGTTTAAAAGAAATTTCCCAATCACCCCAATTTTACGAAAACTCTCAAAGAATAGATAAATGATTGGGTAGAAAATTTTAAGCACTAGAACGTTACAATGAAGATGCATAGGAAAATTTCTCAATTGTTAGCAAAAACTGAAGGAAAAAACGCATAAAAACCCTTTCTACTTTCTACAGCTCTCATCGACTATTGTGCAAATTCACTTCCATTTGACTCATCGTAGCTTTAACCCAGCTTAACCAGAAACTATCAAACCAAACAACAAGCCAATACCACCTCTACTTTAAAAGAAATAGGGATCTGCAGCTTAACCATTTTACGCAAAAGAAAATTTGGTGATATTGACGTACTTCGAAAATTGGAGTTTTCTGCTGGAATTCTTTTCTTTGTGAAGGTTGCATTGTGGGAAAAAAATTGGTTTATTTCCCAGTGGAGGTCGGTTTGGAAGTACTGTTAACTTATTTTTTACGTGCATTCCAGCACTTGAGAACATGTTGTGTGTTGGGGCAGAATAGGCAATGAACAATGAACGGCCTAAAAAGCCTTTTTTATAGGACTCAAGTGAGATCTTTTTCATGTATATAAGTCTGTACTTCGTCTCTATCCTCATGGAATGTATAAACAGTATGACAATTGGAGCTGGAAATCGAACTTTAAAAACAAAGAAGTATGTTGAAAAATTATATGGTTTTAGTCAACCATGGGCAAATGGACTGTCTGAAAGAAATAGCCAAGATTGGGGTGATTATTGATGGATGGCGGATAAAAGTATAGAAGGATTAGAAATACTGAGCTGATCCTAAATAAATTGAGATAAACGCAGGAGTACAATGATTCATCATCTCCTTTGTTGGGGTCAGCTTCCAGTCTAACCGGATCCAGCTGAATATTCGTATTTTACATGAAGCGACTGCCTATCTGACCTCCACAGCTCAGTTAGTACTGGGTAATATGATGCCCCTTGGTAAGACAGGTCGACCGAATTTCAGGCCACTGACTTCTTGTAATGACTGTCAAAGATCTACAAATGACAGCCGGGACCAACAGCTTAACGTGCTTTCCGAGGCACGGAGGAATCTTGGTTTGTAATGGGTGATCACCAATCTACGGAAAACAAGAACAACTTAATTTTAAGATCAGCCCAAGCGGCTGTTATGATAATATAAACCAAAAGGAATTACCACAAGATTCCAACGTAATTTAACACAACGCAAAAAACTAAAAAAAAAAAATGCCTACTCTTCAACGAAATAAGGAAAAGCACAAATATTTAACTAATGTTTTAATAATATATAGCTTCACCCAAATGATGACGTAATAGCTTTTGAAGACGCTCAAATAAAGAAGTAACCTGAACTACCTACAGGTCGTTAGAAAATACTTTGGGTCTAATCTGTTTAGTGAAACTTAGTATTACTTCAAACCTTAGGCTAATGGTAGGTTCACTTTGGGCAGGTAAATTGATAAAATATGGACTACACAGACTAACGGGAGTTCTACCCATATTTGACGGCACGATTAGCGCATTGGTTGAGCAATTGACTGCTGCGCTACGTGTTGCGGGTTCGATCCCCGCACGGAAGAAATTTTGGTATGGCCTACAGATAGTTGTTCCGGGTCTGGCTGTTTGTGTATGTTAGTTTAAAAGTTTGTAAACGCACCCACGATACAAGAGAAATTCCTACTGTGGGTCAATGTTTTAAAAAATGTATGTCTAAGTCGTCATTCGAAACATCCATTCAATAAGTTCTACTAACTTTTCCAAATAAATACGCTAACATGATTCTCTTCAGGGTCTATCTAGCCTTCACCATAACTTCTATATACTTTCTTCTAATTTAATCTTCCTTCCTTATTTCAATCTTAGAGTTTTCATCCAATCCAACATGTTTTAGCTGACTGCCATCATTTTACATGAAGTGGCTAGCTATCTCATCTGCACAATCCCATTACCGGGTATCACCTTTTGGTAAGACTGGTAGTCTGACTAGGTATCGGGCTTCTGAAAATCCATAACAACGACTGTCAAAAATCTGCAAATGATAACGGAATCCACGGATTCACGTGCTTTTCAAGGAACAGAGGAGAACTCGTTAAGAAGCGGTCCCCCATCTACGGCCCTATCTTGGCAAACGTTGCGACATTTATATACCGTGTTTCCTACAAAAGTTCGATACACGGTCAATATGTATAGAACAGCTGTTTTTTTTTAATTTCCCATTAAAAAATTTATATGGGTGTTCAGAATGACGTACTGAATACACGGTAACCGTTATCGCGTCGGTGTCCCTTCCACTGTGTATCATAAAGAGAATGGGTTAGCATATAGAACAGAATAGAATTAAACTTTATTATACACCAAAAATCGAACATATCGCAAATTTGGTTACAACGGCGTTCTTATATAGTGATATCTTCCGGACAACCTTTGCATGGACATTCATCATCATCATCAGCTTATAATGGTCCCACTGCTGGGACAAAGGCCCCCTCTCTATGAGAGGGAGTGGGCTGTAATCCACCACGTGGGCCCAGTGCGGTTTGGTGAGCCCAGTGCGGGTCAGTGGTTACTACTAGTATATTCTAGTCTATATTATAGTCTATCGTATCTAATGAAGTATGAAAGGTGATATCGAGCGCCACCTGTGGTACAAAACGCGAACTGTCGGCTCAAAGGCGCAGCAGTGAACTGTATTCATCGCTGATTGACACTTGATTAAGCAGCCTTACTTTTGCAGGCATCGGTCTGAATGCGTTCTGATTTTTAAATGCCCGTCACCACGCGAAGCTTGTTAATTTTGTGATGTCTGATTTTTGAAGTGAAAACTTCTTTAGCGGCGTTGTGCACTTTTGTGATGGGTAAAAAAAGTTAAACTCGCGTCAGTTCACGTGTCCTTATCGAAAATTCGCAAGACGGATTGACGTTACGAAGGAATTTGAACTTTATGCCATCTGTCATTGAGTTTGGGTTTCCAAAACTGGATAAAATTATCTTATGTACAAACAAAACCTTCGGTTTCTCCAAAGAGGTAAAATTCGTAAGACGGATTGTAATAGTTCTGAAGTGTTAAATTGTTAATGTAATATAAATTATCATGTTTGTGTACGATAGCACAATAAATGAATATTGTATTTTACCACATAAATTATAGTACTTTTATACTGATAATAAAAGCAATTCGTACAAAATTATTCCCTAACCATTCCAAAATATCAAAAATGCACAACGTTGTCAAGTTTTCACTTCTGCCGGCACTCCCGGAGTGCAGCCAGTTTTTTTTATCACGCTTTTGTTATTCGCAGTGGAAGGCAGACGTGTGAAATAATAACAGTCGTAAGACTCAATCTTCAAGTTTAAGCAGAGCTTGCAAAGGTTGGTCCGTGGATGGGCGACCGTTAATCAATACCTCGGTCTTTCCGTGCCTCCATAAGCACGTTAAGCTGTAATTGGTCCCTGCTGTCATTTGTAGATCTTTGACTGTCGCAACAAGAAGCCAATGGTTAAAAAAAACCGGCCAAGTGCGAGTCGACGCCACTTTTTTGTATGGGAGCCCCCCTAAATATTTATTTTATTCTGTTTTTAGTATTTGTTATTATAGCGGCAACAAAAATATATAATCTGTAGAAATTTCAACTGGCTAACTGTCACGGTTCACGAGATACAGCCTGGTGACAGACGGACGGACGGACGCACGGTCAGCAAAGTCTTAGTAATAGGGTCCCGTTTGACTGTTTGGGTACGGAACCCTAAAAAGTGACAGCCAGTTGAGACTAACTGACTTACCTATGGTATCTATTACCCAGACTTACTGGGACTGCCTCGTTGGTCGAGTAGTCGTCAGCGTGACTGCTGAGGTTGAGATTCTGGGATTGATTCCCGGTTGGGGAAAGTTTTATTGTTATTGTTTTTTTCATTACAAGTTAGCTGTACTATTAGGTACACCTCACACTTACCCTTCCTTGCTTTATTACCCTTCAGAGATTACTTGTTATTATGTTATGGTACTGGGTGGTGTAGTTAAGATCGCGAGTCGCTCCGTGTAAAGTATTGATAATTGATGATATTTGACGACACGGTTGGCGCAATGACTGAGCGATCGACTGCTGCACTGCATGTCGCTGGTTCGATTCCCGCATGGAACAAATATTTGTATGGCCTACAGATAGTTGTTCCGGGTCTGGCTGTTTGTGAATGTGAATTGAAATGTTTGTAAACGCACCCACAATACAGGAAAAATTACTAGTGTGGGGCAACGTTTAAAAAAAATTGCCTATATACGGTTAGACTGAGAGCCGATCTTTAACATACACGTTCAGTCTAGGCAGATGATGACGGTCGGCAGACGTGTACAGTTGGATAAGTATTAGGCCTACATTTTACCAGTTATGCGTACGTCCCATTTGAAATACGAATCGAGCTTATGGCTATCATCCGGGTTCAAATCTAGACTCTATCATGTCGCGACCTGGGGGACGAACACTGTACCTCATTTTCAGCACTAGACCAACGAGTGCGTCGTCGAAAAAAGGAATTCAATATGAAAATTAAAAAAAAAAAGAGAAAAAAAAAAGCTTATGAAAGCGCTAACCTTATAATTAAAAACATTTAACTTACAAGTAGGTAGTATCTTTTTGCAAAGAAAAAATATTTCTGTTAAATCTCTCGCCTCTGCCTCATTGAAACGTGAAACTGAGGCTAAATAAGTTTAAACGGTCTTCGGTGGGTATTTTTAGGATTCCCCACTTCTGTTTCTCAAATAATTTTGAAGTTACAATAAGGCAGACAGTCTATTTTACAAGCTGTCAAGAATCTATAAGCACAAGTTTATTCGCTTGTTATTTTCGATAAAAACTAATAGAAACTGTCAATGTCATTATATAATAAAAACTGACAATGTTAAATTAAAAGATCTTTGCAGCATTCTAACAACGTTTCACAGAAATGTACTAAAACAATAGAGTACAAAAACTGTACTCTGAACATGACCAATAACAAATAAATGACCAAATTTCATCTTAACAACGTAGTACCAAATGCAGATAGTAAATGTTTAGATTTCAGCTTGTAAAATATGTTAAAGTTCAGAATGTTATAAACGGTTTTTCGCTCGATTCGTACCAAAATAATGCACGGAACCCTTCCCAAGCGAGAACAATTCTCACACAACCGGTTGCTTTTAAATAAACTGTAGAGAAAATTGTATTAATTAAAATGTTTTTAATTAAGATGCTGAGCGCGTAATTTGATCATTGGATAATCGTTGGGTCCCATTTTTGTTTGCGACATTTTTATAATTAAGTTATGTCATATTGTTTTCATTTGGTGTCACAATATAATTGGGCAATTGGAAATTAACTTGGTAGGTAAGTACTTTCACAGTTATTATGTCTCGTGACTGTAGCTTCATTTTTATTGTTGTTTTTTTTTCTCGACAATCCAAAAGTGCCTGTAACTGGCCTACTTGAAATAAATGATTTTCAGTTGATTTGTAGTTTTTAGATTATTCTGCTTGGTGCAGTATATTATTTCGTTGTTATTTTTTAGCGCGTTTTTATTTAATTCCAGGAGTTTTGTAAAACCGGTTATAGGTTGAGCAAAAGAGTTTCTCACTGAGGACTGATGGCTGTAGAACCGGTAATCTCTGTTGTTTTCTTTGGTGGTAGTCCGGGTATCCATTTTTTCCCAAACGTCACTATAACTAAGAATTTCCCAACGAAAAGGTTGCAATGAAATTTTACACTCGGCGTCATCTTGTTTTCTGAGTTAATTTAAAATAAAACTAAATTATTCGTCTTCTATTTCATGGTCATTACAAAAAGAATAGGTTTTTTCATAAACACTGGCTTTAATATAAAAAAAAATGCATGCATAAACAGTCGCTAATCACTACTATTTTAATGTCAATTATTTCGAGTCGTTTCCTGTGTACTTCGTAATTGGCGTTTAATATTATAATTTTAGGTATATATTTAGCTATGAAGCTATTTTTCATAAACAAAGTAGTTAACTTTATGCAGCCTTTATTTATGAATAAACCCCAACAGTTTAACTTCAATTATGAACATAGAAGGCAAATCAACAAGGCATCTAAATAAAGTGACACATTTTCCAACATGACACCAATACCAGAACGTTAATAAAAATATCAAACACGAAACTATGCAAACAAACAGACGGCAATATTAAAACAACTCTGTTTCACAAAATGACCGGCGAAATATTCAGACATGACCAGTGTGAAAAGTTAGTATATTTTTCCCGAACTTAAAACAAATTGTGTTATTTTTAATTCGCGCGTTGAATATTAAAATGTAGTGTTGCCGCAGAGTGGTTAGTCTTGTGTTAACTAGTTTTCGTCTATGTTTGTTACAAAATGTAAAGATGGTATTTCTGGAAAGGGGATGACCATTAAGATAATGACTGCTAGAGAAGTGTTCATCATAATCTGCCAATCTCAAACTATCTTGGGGTCGGCTACAACTCTAACGGGATGCAGCTGAGTACCAATATATTACATGAAGCGAATGCCTATCCCACCTCCACAACCCAGTAACTGGGTAATACGATACCCCTTGGTAAGACTGGATGTCAGACTTTGGGCTTCTGACTACTCGTAACGACTGTCAAAGATCTGCAAATGACAGCCGGGACCAAACTGCTTAACGTGTTTTCCGAGGCACGGAGGAAACTCGATATGTAATTATGGTCACCCATTCACGGACCAACTTCGGCAAGCACGGCTTAACCTTAAATATCGACCCGTGCGGCTGTTAGTATTTAGCCACGAGCTCCGCACTAGAGAAGTACTGATGAAGAAAAAATACTCAGAACACCAGAAGGTGCTCTCTGTTGGCGTGACCAGCCATTGAAGTTCGCCATACAAAATAAACAGTACATCGGTACTTTAAACTTCAGAGTAAAGTAATACAGTCATTTTTAACATCATAAAAGTTCATCATCGTTTAGCATGCAACGCAATCTAAAATGAACACCTTTTTAATCAACGAACAAACTAATTAGAGTTCTGTTCACAGGTTTTATAAAGCCTTCATTAGTTATTTCAACAGAGGCAGATCCAATCATAATCCAATGAATTAACTTTCCAGAAAAAAACTACCCCAAAAATGTGACAGTACTCTACAAAATATGGCTAATGCGAGCACTTTCTATTACCGTAATTAAAATTACTCTTGGACCGAGAAATAACACGACAGCTAAAAAAACACAGAATTTTATTCTGCAAACTTATTTCCTTACCAGCTTCTACCCACGACTTTGCCCGCAAGAAAAACACATTCTATGGCACTCAGCAATTAAAAAGTGTAGCTTTCCATCAATGTCTCGAATTCGAACCCAAGACCTCAGATTTTTTGGACTCATGGGTAAAAATCTACTTATGTATAATATTGTGTGTGTATAAAATATGCCTGAGAGATATTTTTCGACAGCATGTATAGCCAAGTCAAAGGCTCTTTCATGGGTGGCATAAAAACTTTGACACCTGGTTACAAAGAAACCACACGAAAAAAAAAAACGAATAAGATTTTTTTTCAATCTGATGATTAGTTTCAGTAACTATTAATAGCTTCTACATCCAAACTGCCAAAATTCACCTCTTTATAATATCAGCATAGTTTTAGCAAAAAATTACCAAAACCTGTTCGCCGATCATAAAAATCGTTCGTATCATACATCGAATTCAATTTACTCTTAAATTAGGAGCTGAGAAATTTCAAAACGATTTTTACAGTGCATTTCTCGTGTAATATACTGAAGGAGATGAAAATGGACGAACCTTGGGTAAATATACCCTGTCAAGGCAAATCCTACTTTACTGCTGTAATGGTAAAGGTTGAATTTAAAGTTACAGTGTCTCGGTGAACCACTTACAGTTTCCCTTTGTGAATAGTACTTGGAATATCTGAATTTGTTACACCGAATTATGTAACGGTTTTACCCGATTGTGGTGAGAGAGGTTATAAGTTTAATTTGAGATCTGCAGAAGGGAAAATGATATTTGTGGACAATAAGCTGCAACTTATTGATATACTTATCACTAAAAATTATGTTTCCAGGAAAATTTCTGTGTTTAATAATGTTTATCTTTCTGGCGCTTCTATGTGATAATTTTAAGGGTGGATTGCTTCGATGGAGAATTTTCTGACAGACTTTCTTATGTTGGTTATGCCATTAGAAACGATTTAGTTTTATCACTAAATTATTATTATAATCACGTCTTTTACAACGGCTCAAAAGCCCCTTGTGATATTCTAGATTATAAAACGTATGTATATTGTACAAATAGTTGTGTAATCATTCTTCCAGTATCAATTTAATGTTACATTTATCATCTAAAAGTACGTCTAATTCAATAATAGAGCAGTAAAACCTACAAATACTGAAAAACATTATCAGCTAATTGCAACATTCCACGCAGCCTGCCCATTACCAACATAATTTTACAAACAATATGAAGTAATAATTAAATGCAATGGTCCAGTTACAACCACTGTCAAACAATTTGCAGAACGCGCGGAACCGTTTCGTTTTTTCCACATCTTTTTTCAAAAAAGTTATTTCAAACGTATTAAAAGTTTCAGTGCGAAAATAAACCTTGTTTAGGGTGCAACAAGGTTCAGGTCACCAGCTAGTGGGGTAGGTTCGACGTGTGACTTGCGGACCGTGAAACACCTTTGATAGTGACACTTTTGATAGTAGACCGTGAAACGCATTTGACATTCCATTTAAAGTTAAATCGTCGTTCGGAAAACGAATCTAAATTGGGTTAGGTTTCCGGGACTATTTTTGGTAATATTTGATTTTGATAAGATACGGATAAATCCATTCGTGCAACAGAATGAGATTCTAAAGAAAAAAAAGCAAAACGAAAATAAATGGGTCATTTGTTATAACAACAATTGAACTCTTTTCTTAATATTTATTGCAGCCAGCATTTAATTCTCTGCAGGACCAAGAATATACATAATTACATGTAAAAACAAAATATAATGTGCTATCCAATAAAAATACGATCGAACATAGCGGACTCTAGACGGGACGGACTTTGACTGATAATGTACTGAAATATATTATTATGTCGTGATGAAGTCCCATGTTCGCAGATATTCAACTCTTGACCGCACCACCTTTGTTCCATCAAAGCAACTTTATAAATCAGCCATATCATATTAATTTCTTGTTTCATGATGTCAAAATCACGATCTTAACTTACAAAGTGCATGTTCCCCTGTAAATAAAGGCTATCCAAAATAATTGGTGTTTTACGACAGCTTTATAATTACAACGTTTGCCCCTGTTTTGTTCGCGTGTCACCTTAACATAATACTAGGTACGTGACTATTTAAGCTTTGATAAAATGGCGTGCTGACACGGATCATGTCGGAACATGCATACAGGTTTAATTATTAGGTTTATAATTTGTGTTAAGCCTAGGCAGGAGGTGACGGGAATAGACTAGATACACAGGGTGTTAGGTTAAACGAGGGACATATTTACATACTTTTCAGCTAACAGCCTGTAGCAGGCCCAGAATTGATCGTTAAGAAACTTGAGAAAGGTCTTTGTCGTATAATATTAATGAAACCAAGAACAAGTTGATGTTAATTACAGACATCGGTTGAGAGTTTACTCAACTTAACAGTGAATAAAAAATTGGCCAATTGCGAGTCGGATTTGCGCACGAAGGGTTCCGTACCATTATTTATAAAAACGAGCAAAAAAATCACTTTTCTGTATGGGAGCCCCCCATAAATATTAATGTTATTAAGTTTTTAGTATTTGTTGTTATAGCGGCAATAAAAATACATAATCTGTAGAAACTTCAACTGGCTAACTATCACGGTTTCATGAGATACAGCCTGGTGATAGACGGACGGACGGACGGACGGACAGCGAAGTCTCAGTAATAAGGTCCCGTTTGACCCTTTGGGTACGGAACCCTAAAAACAGACATTCGACCAAAAAACTCCATGCGATAAAACACGATGTATTTAAAACGTTGTTTGTTGATGCAAGATATTATAAATTAATATTTGAAGCATTATTTATAACCTCTTAATAATGATAATTAATATCCAATCAATTTGAAGATTTGTTGATGAACCTAAGCTCCGTTTGTACCTACTTGTAAAGTAAACCAAATGTATTACATACACAAAATTAACTACTAGTTTCGCGGAAACTCTAAATGAAGTGCAATTTAATAACGGTAGCTCTCGGAAAATTAATATAGAATGGAGCTATTGTGTCTGCAGAGAAAATTTTAATAACATACATAAACTCACGACTGTTTTTCCATGGGGGTAGGTAGAAACCACAGAACGCCAACTGGTAAGATCCTTTTTTTTTCGGAGGACATCTGCCAGAGAAACCAAGGTTACCGACGTAGCCCGACGAATTGCCAAACTTAAGTGGCAGTGGGCAGATTTCTCGCAGAACGGATGGCCGATGGGGCCGAAATGTTCTGGAATTGCGACCGCGTACTAGAAGACGTTGCGTTGAGAGGCTTTGCTGACATCTCTTTGAGGCGCGCGTGGAACAGGAACGCGCCGTCGACACGGCCTGTCGTCATAAGACGGACGGACGTGAGCTAGCAACTGGTAAGATCCTTACATACCCCTTTAGCCTCGTTCACGTTCATACATCTGCTGGCCTATCATGACGTCTTAAAGCGGTATTGTTTCATTCTTATTCCAGAGTGGGAAAGAGACGGAACTATACAGGTCGTCAAGCTCCATCTCTTTCCCACTCTGGAATAAGAATGAAACAATGATGTTTTAAGACGTCATAGTAACCCCCCTGTTCATACACACACGCCGAATTATCTTTTAAGTATCTTGTATCGTATCATGTCTTTGCAATTAAGGCATTTTCAGTAGCTAATGAGCCAGTGTGCCTACTGTTTACTGATACTAATATCTTCAGAAAATCAATCTGCCCATGCTCCATGTCCTCTCTATATGAGATATAAGAGGTAAAATAGGACAAACCCTGCAATACAGTGCAAACCCTGCATTGGGACTTTAGCAGGCTGCGATGAGTATACCATTACACTTTCCAATAAAAACTATTCCAAAAAAAAAAAAAAAACATCCGTTTTCACTCTACTCAAGTGCTCATTAATTTTCATCGAACGACCACGAAAACAAAAATATAAATTTCCCATTGAATACGCCAATCTTGATTATGTCGTCCGAAATAATGGGAAATCATGATTTTGAGCGGGACAATGGGAATCTCTGTTCGGTTCGTAATACGGAAATGACGATTCATTTCAAAAGAATGTCGATCGAACGGTCAGAAGTTCATTTCCTTTATTAATATTCCGTTTCACAATGAACTTCCTTACTAATATTTGAAATATGAAAATGAATTTGTTAGTTTGTTCCGCCTTCACGGCTTGTCAGCTAAATAGATTTCGATAAAATTTGGCAAGTGATCAATATACCCTGTAACGGCATTACGAGTACAAAAAGTACTACAGTTACATGGTACAAAGAGCAACAATCGGGCCCACCAGATATAAGACCCGTCTGGTCTGGAGATTCTCCCTTTACTATGGGGAATGAAGAGCTTTACACCCTGTTCTTCAAACCCCTATTACCCCGCTTTGGCCCTAGGAAACTCTTTACCCCTTTAGAGAATAATACTACGAATTACTTTGACTTGTTCAATGGTAATGTACGCCTATTTGTCTGTAATTCACTAGGTCATGAGTCGTCTAGTGTAAATGCTTTTAATTTATTACCGCTCTATTACTCCCAATTATGAAATTAATGGAAGGTTTTATTCAGTTCGTTGCCTAATAAACACGCCAATGTCGATGTTATATTCAAAGCTGAATTGAGAAATACTAATTAGAAAATATCGTTCGAGTATATCTCTGCAAATTAGATTTTTAAAACTATTAGTCAATAAGAAAACTAAAAACAATTATAATAGGTTATTTAAAGTTGCAAAATTCTTCCTATGGCCATAAAACGCAAATACCTAATTCTAGTTAACAGTCATGGTAGCTAGCGGCGCCACTCGCTTGTTACCTATAACCATGTAACTAGTTCAATATCAGCAGGCATATTTGATAATGTACCTAAAATCAATAATTAATTTTGGCGACCGAACGCTTGATAAAAGAGTACCATACCTTCTCAATCGATTGCCTGCTGATATAGAAGAATGAAAATTACAAATCGCTTAAACTGTTCTTCCTCAGGAGTTTGGAAGATGGTTTGCAGATTGTTGGGGGAGGATATATAAGTAGTTTCTAAGATTAATTGATTGTTAGCTTGAAGTAATATTAGTATTTATTAATTGTCCGCACTATTAACATTTTCTTTAGACATCTTGTTCCGTTCCCACAGACAAACTGTGAAAACCGTTTTGTGGGGCATAGTTCTTAAATAAAGATTTGTATTAACCTTGTTTTAATAGACAAATAAATAATAAAATAATAGTTCATGTTTGTGAGCGAGGTTTTGGAATTGAATTCAGGCAAACTTTATTTTGTGTAATTAATGTCATCACCACTGCTCTCAAAATTGGGAAGAAAAATACAGATAGGAAACCTACTCGAAATTATTGCTTCTAGAACAAGCCAGAAGTAAAAATTCGAATAAATTTGATAAATATATATTATATGACTTCTACCAATCGACACTGTGCCGAGGGGTAGATACGTCCCACTCCCTTTTAAAAACACACTTCACTTCACTTCTCTTCTTTTTTGGCCTTTTATATCTTTAGTTTTTATTTAACTTGAACTTTTTTATTGTTAATAATTCGGTATTTCCCTCCGGCTTAGTGTACACAACCCATTTATTTATTTTATATTATCTGTTCATTGTAAAACCTAAACTCTGTGATTGTCTCTGACTTGTTCTTGTATTATTTTGCGAGTGCTGTGCACTTCTTTAAGTGACGAATTCACTGTACCTAAAACTGTTTGTGACATATATTTATGTATGTTTTAGTGAGTAAGTCGTTGAAGTGCCATATAATAAATAAATAAATAAATAAATAAAAAGTGGAGAAATAATGTTTCTACAGCTAGGAAACAAACAGTGGGGACATCATGCAATAAAGCATAGCAGACTTCATGAAATTAGCTCTTTAAAATGCAGAAACGGTTCCGTCTTATTTATTCAGGATATACGTTTTTAGTTCAAGTAAACAGTTCGCGAAGAGCTCAGACGACACTCCTGAAGCTTATCTTCATTTCAACTCCGCTGTGGCTCCGTGGCTATTGAAATATTATGTGAGAAAATATTTGATTTCCTCGACCCCTTATACGGTGCAACTTATTTTTGATACTCAAGCAGTATAATTAACATAGACAGACACAAAATATATAAATTATAAAACTGACTGACTCGTTGGTTAAGAAGTCGCATACACTATTGCTGAGCTAGTCGTGGATTCAATTCGGAGGTCGGGCAAGGGACTAGGTTGGACTAGGTTTTTCAGTCGGCAATTTCTCTGAAGCGGTGTGGAGTCTGGATTCGGGCCTGTTTGATGGCGATAGGCTCGCCCCACATAACATAGGACTTACATATTGGCAAAATGTGGGTTTCCTATTATACGTACACCTCTGTCTTTACTTAGTGACGTTGTGTTATAATGCTATGAGAAAATTATATTAATAACAGCTTTTCTAATATTTTAAGGTCACTTTTGGGCCTAGCTATTGGAAAAGCGTAGCAGTTGAGAATGAAACTAAAAAACACATTACCTTTAGTCCCACTTGGGATGAAGTATTTTTTATTATGAAACGAATGAAGTTCAATTGTAACACTAACTTCGTGCAAAAGTGCAATTTTACTATTCCCACTAGAAACGAAAGTTTTCCGTGACCAAGTAACAGGAACTCTCGAAATTGGTATTATTTTACGTATCAACCAAGGGCTCAAGCCCTTGGTTGATACGTAAAATAACTCACTCACTCACTCGTCACTCAAGCGTTAACGCTTAAGTGACAAAATCAAATAAAAAAAAAATGTTTAGAATATGAGACAAGTACGCAAGACTATGCAAATAATACAAGTGGCACGCGTACGCTTAATGCAAGTTGCATCGTATGAAGATGTGAACAGACCGTAACTTATAAAATTACTTAAGACAAAAGTTGGCGTACCAAATAGGAAAAAACTAACTTTATAAGGTTTGTGGTGATTTTTATTAGGGGCATTAGGAATACATGTTTATGGTCAATTTGTTAGAACCGGGCTCGGTAAACAATAGCAGCGTATTTTCTCTTTTCACGAGTTTATGCACGCGAAAGGGTAATTTCGCAGTGGTTATAAACTATATATTTTTAATTAAATTAAATGGTATGGTGTAAATTATAGGTTATTTAGATTAATTAATGTGAGATAAATCTTTTCTTTTAATTTCCGTGTAGTAAGGGCATGAATATTATAATTTCATGGATGTGAGCTCACCTTTTCACCTGATGTAATCATTCTGAGGCCGCGTACTAACCAAAGTGATCGTGGTAGGGACACGTTGCGGTAGTCCCAAACCCTTCGGTTTTAGAACAATAAGTGACACATGAAGGCCAAGATTTCGTATTTGCATGATCATTCACTTTGATTAGGATTCGGTGTGACTCTTATCTTGGAGCTCTTCCTAACAAAATAGATTTATGGATTTTAATACCATCATATTTATGATATAGTCCCAGTCAAAAAAAATCTGATTACGGATCGCAATGTATGACTATTCATACGAATAATTTTTATTATCAATGAGCTTTTTCTCAAGTCTTCGCCTTCGTGATATACGGAGAAAAGAGCATCCTGGGTCCTAATTCATGATCTATCATGAACCAAATTTCACTTCAACCCGTTCAGACATTTAGGTGCAAAAAGGCAACAGATACACAGAGTCACTTTCGCATTAACCTCTCCAACCTTGCGGCTAAACGGTAAAACACCCAGCCGGCCTCACAATGACGTCATCGAGCGTGTCAAGTGTCCTGCGCTCATAAAAAGCTTATCGCGCGAGTTCTATTAGCTCTTATCTCAAGCGGTAAACAGTTTCGGGTTCTTGATTAACGAGACCATGTATTACAATATAAACAACTGTTTTATAACTACTTGAGAATTATAAACATCGCATAGAATTCAGAGAGCTCGCCGCAAACATACTGTTGTCGTAGTTTGTTTTTTTTTGGTAAAACTACTGAATCAATTTACACGAAACTTTAGATCTAACATAACAAATATACAAGTAATCTAATGACAGTGTTTTTTAGGAGTCCTACATAAATTATTCTTGCAAGATTCCAATTCAAACGTCTTATTAGAATCGGCCATTTTCTAACTGCGCAGTTCAATGCATGAAAATACTTGAAATATCAATAAATATGAATAAATATGCCTCGAATGCATGAAATTATGAATTATCACTATTTTTTCGCTTATTACTAATGTTTCCAAGACCATATTTCATTGTAAAAGAGTCAAATTCATATTTTCAATTTCGACTGACGAACTTCACAACAAAGGAATTTTTGGAGAAATTTTTGGGTCAAAAACATAATTTTTAGATATTTTTTCCAGCAAATGACTATCTAAAAAGTTACATTATACACTTATAACATACTATACATTTACTTACCAAAGTTTAACAACACAAAACACAAAAATTTCACTGCATTCCAAAACAAAACACCACCGTTCCACACTGGCCGCCATGACTCATTTTGACAGTCGACAAAGACGCGTTTCTTTATTTTTTTAATAATTTTGTGCAGTTGTTAGGTTGGTATGATTGGTTTCATTTTAATCGAACTCTAGTTGGCCAGAGACGTAAATTTTTACAAACGAATTAGACCCTTACTGTACGTACGATAAGGGTTTAAGTTTGCTTGTACGAGGCGTTCCCATATGGGAACCTCGGGGCTCAACCGAATTGTTCGGCGTTCCCATATGGGAACCACGGGGCTGGAGAGGTTAATGGTATTAGTAAGGAAGTACTGCTTCCTTGCAAAGTGAATTGGAAGGCACATTCCCGATTCACAGACGCTCGGTCACCATACAATTTGCGTAGTCATTAATAGCGGAACCGATCACTTTAGGTGGCGTGTGGAGCCGTCGGACACATTTCCCAGACGTTGGCCGTCCCGATCTGTGCTAACTCTGTTACGGGCAGCAGAAATTGAATGAGAGTGCTGCCTAAAAGTGTATGGTATTGATTAAAACATAATATGTTTTAAACGAGTTAAGATGTTTATTGAGAGCAGCGGTGGCCCAGTGGGGGCAGCCCCGTCTTACGTGCAGTAAGCCATGGGTTCGAACTTTGTGTAATTTATTTCATCACCGCTGCTCTCAAAAACGGTGAAGGAAAACATCGTGAGGAAACCGGCATGTCTTAGAACTAAAAATTCGAAGACAAGTTAGATCAACTAACCCGCACTGAGCCCTCGTGGTGGATTACTGCCCACTCCCTCTCATAGAGAGGAGGCCTGTGTCCCAGCAATGGGAACATTATAGGCTGATGATGATGATGTTTTAAACATAATATGATTATGTTATTATCACGCTTAGTCGTATATTCCACTGAAAAGTGAGGCAGAAGTGTACACACTTCACGAGTTGTGTTTAAGCCTGATGTAATGGAAAGAGAAGACGTTGGAAGGGCTCCCAATAGGTGGGTCGATGACCTGGTGAAGGTTGCCGGAATCCGCTGGATGCGAGTCTCACGAAACCGGTCAATGTGGCGACACTTGGGGGAGGCCTATGTCCAGCAGTGGACGTCTTTCGACTGAAATGATGATGAATAGACAGAGAGCCTATTTTTTTTAATCCAGATTGTAGTTCAATGCTTTTATACCCCGGGACAACAATCAAAACGAGCATAAAACCAAACTCTGGGTTGCTATTGAGAATTTTAAATGGCAAACCAAATACCACTTGACCTGACCTGGGAATCAAACCCAAGACCTCGTGCTGAGTAGTAGCGCTTGAGACCACTAAACCAAAGAGGCAAAAAGTGACACAAAATCGGGCCCAAACGAGTCGTTTACAAACAAACATACATACAGATGAAGCTAATAAAAAACATGTAAAAAATGTATGTTAATCCATATTGCAACTTAATGAAAGACCTCATAACATTCTAACTTCCCAACAAAAGCATACCCATGCAAATATTACTTAAAGAAGCGGTTACCTCATATAATTTACTTAAGAGGTTAATACACGTTACTCACAGATAACCGTAAGGCTTTGCGGCAGCTTATTGTTCGTCTATTGTGCCTCAAGAGGGTAGATAAGGACTTATAACGGGAGGCAGAACCCTCTATTGTCTGATGTGCATTTAATACATTGTGTTTATTTTTAGAAGGGGTTATAGAGTTATTATTAGCATAATATGTGGTTGGGTGTTAGCTTTAGATGAACAGATAAAAAGATTTGTGCCGCTCATGCTGTTGGGGAGTTTGTTAGACCAAATTTTCTCCTAAGCTAAGATACTATGAACTGATGGGAGCGGGCTTTTTTGGGGGTCGCCTTATGTAATTTGACATTCATAAATTGCTTATTAAAATTAATAAAAAATAAATAATAATAAAAATTATTTAAAAAGTATTACAAAAAGTGTACATTTATGCGAAGTAGTATTATTTTTCATACAATAGTATAATTAGTACTTATAAGTAAACTATAACTAGAACATATTCAAAAGGCAAGTAATGATAGTTCAATGCAGATGTTTGGTAGCGACCTGCCCGAACTAGGTTTATTTAAACCTGTGTTTCAGGCCATCACTTTACATAGCACAATTTAATTAGGATATTAAAATTATGAAATAAAATTAAACTATTAACAACTAGAAGTATAATCAAATTGGTACAAAAGAAAAACACTAAAACTAGCTTATTAAGTAAAAATATACAAATAGATACGAGAGGATAACATAATCATACTACAACTTCTAGAAGTTTTTCGGTGTCTGTGTAATTAAGTATTGCTAAATAATCCGACATTACATAACTACATTTTTTATAACTTAAACTATAGAAGTTTAGTATCTTGTTAAGTCTATTATAAAGAAAAGGTCCTAAAAATACATAAAATCAGTCAAATATGAATAGGTATATGAGTTTTAACTTTATCATTCTTATTTTTAGGAACAATAAAGTCAAAAGGCTTTGGCTAGACTAATTTCATTGTTTAATTTCTTTCAAAAAACTGATTTCTTAATTACTTTATAGAGGATAGACTGAAATAAAATGTAGTGTTTTTTTTATAAGTAAATCATTTAAGACACTATTGTACGACATTAAAAAAGTTATTAAACATTTTAAGAATCTTACATTTCAAATTCATCAAAAAGGTAAAATAAAAGGATAAAACGCTATATTCTGAAAAGAGTGGTAAAAAACGCTTACGAAACAGCAGTTTTTTTCTACTTTAGAATAAAATTAAATTGCTGTCGTTCAAAAAGTTCTTCTCATTAATTCGACGTTCGACCCTTTTTACCTTTTGACGCCTTTCTTTATTTTAATCTAATTGTCATTCAATATTTTAAGGGTTACGTATCGACGTGGAAACTGCTTAAAAAGTTACCTAAAAACCATTTTTGTTGGTACTATAAAGCTACTTAATCATAGATCAATATCATACATTACGCAAGTGAATGTCTCAACGACAATACAAAATCCCCGGCCCGAAAATTCTTGAAGCCACCAAGTGCCTATAGAAATGCCGGATTATCTACGATAGTGCTACGCAGCTACGGCGTAGCGGTATCTCGTAGCATCGTAGAACTGCCTACGGAAGCGATAATGATATTACTACGGTGGGGTGGAATTCAGCCGTATATGACGTAATAAAGGACAATCACAGAACGCCCAGAAGGCCCAGTTAGTTTTCGTTTTACTTGTGCAGAACTACTGGTTTTTCTGTCTTTCTAATGATAATTGATTCCGGTAAAGTGGAACAGTCTTCAAACGCATTCAACGATTTTTGAAGCTCCTTTTAATATATCTTTCAAATAGTCAGTGAGTGAAACACGTGAAGGAGAGAAAGTTTTACTCAAATTAGGATTTATGGGTTGAAATTATTGTAGCCTAGTTTAGAAGCGTTAGTCTAGTGAACGCAACAGCTGATCGTGAGTTCTTGGATTCGATTCCCAGTTGCGGAAAGTATTATTGGGTTTTCCAACAAGATTTTTTAATAGCATGAATCCGCCAAAATCTGACGTTTCTATTTTTATCCAGTTGATGGGAATGGTCTCGCGTGTATGACACTTAAACTTAACTAACGACAAGGTTGACGCAGCGGCTGAACGATCGACTGCTGCGTTGCGTGTCGCGGGTTCAATCCCCGCACGGAACAAATATTTTTATGGCCTACAGATAGTTGTACCGGGTCTGGCTGATTGTGTTGTGAGTTTTAATGTTTGTAAACGCACCCACAATTGAGGGAAGATTCCTAGTATGGAGCAAGGTTTTTTTTTATTTTTTTATATTTCTGGTGAAATGTGACGTAACATAATGTTTTCCCTTCTCCTCCGCTATTATTTACTGATTATTTTTGATAGCGGGATCCAAGACAGTTAAATTGTTTCTCTGGGACTACGTCGAGCTTCGTCTAGGCGCTTTTCTGGTGGTCGCCACTTTTGATTCTAGCTTTCAGTATGTTTAGGGGGATTACAGTCTTGACGTGTTTCAAACATTTTATAAAGTGGAATTTCTGACAAATTTCCTTGTGTGTAAAACAAGACACGTGCTAGTATTAGTAGGTAGACGGGTATTATCATATTTATTGGGATATATCACTTAGTCGTATACGAGCGCAGAATTATTGATATTTTTGTTTTCGCTACATCAAGGTGGAGATTTTATTTTAAAGACCTATTTTATTTTGATATTTTTGTAAGTGCTGTATTTATGGTGACAATTGTGTCAGTTTTACTTGATGGAATATTTTGACATTTTATGATATTTGAGCGCCGACGAAGCAAAAGGAGTTTGAAAGGATTACTGCAATTGGCCTCCTGTAATTTCTGCCTTCCCACTTGAAAAAAAGCGTGAGTTTTTTGAGCAATGATAGCAAATTCGTCGCAACAAATCGTTTTGTCTAGAATGTGGCGTAAAGATTTTGATTATGTATTTTTTCTCACCATACTAAGTAAAAACAGATATCACAGATATTTGCGCAGCAAAATTAACATCCATACATTTAAAGCAATTGTTAAGTTTGTTATGTAAATGGTTTATCTCTTAAAATAGTTTATCTCTACCAATGCGCAAAGCTGGGAAGAGTAACATGAATAAATAAAGAATGTTGTTAAAAGCAGAAATGTATATTTTTAGTACGTTACTTGGAAACAATACTTTTAAAAGCGTAGGTTTGACTTCAATGAAGCTTTTCTGAGCAAATCGAAGTGGATTTAAAAATAAACGTAATAATAATAATAATATGTTTTGTATAAGATTTGGTTCAGAATGCATTATTTCTAGTACAAGTAAAAAAATTGCAAAAACTTAATTATATTCAGTCAGATTTAATAAAAATGAGTTTTAAAAATTTCTTTGGCGACGTCGTTTAAGTTATTTTGTAAGTATTTTTTTTTCATTGCACTGCTTTATTTCATAAAAGAATATCGTATAAACACATCAAGCTATATTTCCAGTATAATATGGCCTCGTTTTGTATAGATTTTGTGTACAATGAGAGAGCCGCATAAACTGGTTTTGTATAAATTGATTGGTCGCCGTGCGTATTAACAAAATTATACTGGAAATATATTATTACATTAGGGCCTAATCATACTAGCGGATTGCGAACGTCCTCAAAGCGGAGCGGGCGCGCAACGAATACGTTACGGGCTCACAACGAACACGCCGCGCATGCGCAGCGATTTGTTGCGGACGCGCAACAAGGTCGCCGCGAACAGCAGAGTGGACGCCATTTTGTACTGTCACGTACAAACGCCAGTCCGCCCCGCCTCACATCAGACCGTTTTGTTACTGAGTGTATTGTATGTCGATAATTTGCTACAAACACGCGAAAAAAACGTTACGTATTTGCCACGCGTCCGCGACATCCTCGCTGCGCAGCCACGGCGTGTTCGCGACGCATTCGCTGCGCGTCCGCCCCACCCTTCAGCCGCTCCCAAACCGCTGGTATGATAAGGCCCTTAAAGTCAAACTTAATTATTTATTCACACTTTTTCATTTGGATAAAACATGGTATCATCTTACTATTTTCCCCAAAAAACCTAGAATAAAATCTTATACTGTAAATTAATTTGTAAATTAATATCGTGCATTTTAATCATCTCTGATATTTGATATTTACCTTCATCTTGGCTGTAGATGTATGTGGGCGGGGTCATTGACCCGTCTATATTTAACGTCTAGGTACTAGCTTTATTAAACTTTATACTTTTATTACTTATTTCTACTACTAAAATGACATTGTATGATAATAACAAAGTTCTAATACTAATAAAAAAGTATAACAGAGTTATTTCTTACTTACTTGATATAATATCAATTTAGTGTTTTATTTATTAAATCAAAGTAGATATAGACAGGTTATCAAGCACAAGAAGTTATGTAATTGTAAACAACTAATAAACTATTTTTATTTAAATACTTTGCCAGACTGGTAAACATGACTAAGACATCAAGTGGTTTAAAGCTCGTTTTATTATTTCGTTTTTTAGTTTGTGGCCAACTGACTAACGCTGGACAAAGGCAGCACTTAGCTCTATATCAGCTTCTCTAAATTAGTATGATAATTATTGGCCACGAGTGCTTTTAAATACAGAATGTTTCGTCACACAACTTTCGTAGCCTCATCAACTAATAAATCCTTAAAAAATATTCAGTGTATCATGAAATTTTTATTTACTATTTTGGAGCATTATTTTTTAAATAAATAACACAAACTAAAGCCAGTGGCGAGAGCAACGGTGGCCCAGTGGTGGCAGCCCCGACTTAGGTACGAGCAGTAAGCCGTGGGTTCGGACCCTGGCAGGCGCATTACTTTGTAATTTATTTCGTCACCGCTGCCCTCAAAAACGGTGAAGGAAAACATCGTAAGGAAACCGGCATGTCCTAGAACTGAAAATTTGAAGACTTGTGGCATCTACGAACACGCACTGGGCCTGCGTGGTGGATTACAGCCCACTCCATCTCATAGAGAGCAGGCCAGTGTCTCACCAGTGGGAATATTATAGGCTGACGATGATCAAAGCCAGTGGCGTGCCTAGCTTCAGTCTGTTTGCCTTATGGGCTTACCGTATTGTTGGCCACTGTGGCCGACTGAAGAACATCTTGAAGATAAGTACCTGTTACTATTCATGATGCTAAAGAAAAAAGGCTTGGCTGGCCGTTATAAGCTTATATGGGCAAGCCAAGCTTTTAGGCTTGTATGAAAGTACCGTCACTAAGTAGGTCTGGATTTGAACCCACAATTTACAACTGGTACGTTGGGACCGCTGACTCTGAGCCAACAATATTCGAATCATTAAAATTTCAACTAAAAAAAAAAACAAAAAGGCCATTCAAATTCATCAAAAGGTCTCTATTTATTTAACTCAGTATCTCAAAACCAGGGATTTAATATTAAAAGTCAGATTCTACAATGTTATTGAACAAAGGAGACCTGAATTGAAAGAATTCAATCAAAGATATTGAAAACTTATTGTTAATAACGCTAATCCTTTCATTAGCAATACAATAATTGCAATTACTAGCTTAGCAGTTAATTAAAAGTTACCCCTTAAGATCTTCTAGGACTTCTAGAAGATGGTATGAAATGGATGAGTAATTATTTACTGCCATCCCTTATTGTTTAAGAAATGATTTTATAATAGCATTATCAGCCAACATACTATTCCCGCTGCTGTGACACTGGCCTTCTCGGAAGGGCACCTTATCATCATCCTGTGCCGGCCCAGTGCGGGCAATTCTATATGTGACATCTACTAAATGTCAAATATTTCACATTTTTTCGGTTCTAGAATATGCAAGTTTCCTGTTTAAGTTTTTCTACACTTGTTTGAGTACCAGTCTGGGTTTGAACCTAGGATCTACAACTCGTAAGTCAATGACTTTCTACTGAGCTATCACAGCGCAGCTCTCCTTTAATTAATTACAAGATCTTATTAGAAATCGCCTTTCAAAGTCGCTCTCTGAAAGATAAACAAATATCTATCCGTTCCTCAGCTACAGTGAACTTAATGCTTACTCGCAGATTAAACAAAAAATATATATTTACCAAAGCCGACTAAAACTTCATTTTAATCCTCTTTTGAAACCAAGAAATAATTTAAATTCGAATACCATTTTCGAATTCAAATAAAGTTTTTTTTTTTAAATCAGTCCGTCTCGGAGTGCACGCTCTCAGTAGTAGACGCGCGGCCGTCGGGAGCGCACGCCACGATGCTCCAATAATGCGGACGCTAATATTAATATACATCGCGACGCTAGTGCAGTGCTATAGAAGTGAAGTGAGGAGTGTGCGACATGGTGGAAGGAGTCTCATAAGGCATGGCCGGTCCAGGGTTCATTTCGCGCGGATGCACGGCAGGGCTCGAGACTTGGTCGCGCAGATTGAAGCTGAAAGGAGTAGTGAGTTAGGTAAAGTGGTAGTTTTTAGTACTTTTTATTGCTAAGTGCTCAATCTGTGTTCACTAAAACCTCAAAATTTCAATGAAGAATAATCGTCGATGCGTTTTACTACAAACTCAGAAATATGGAGGGCTTTTTCATGAACTTTTCCATGTAGAAATTGGTAGCATTTGGCTTCATTGCGCCAAACATTTTAAGTACGAAAATGATACTTTTCATCAGTTTTATGAGAAACTTTGGTTTGTTATGATGCTTATAAAATTGTGGTACGCTAATTTTATAACATCTCTTTCGAATCGTCGGGAAAATAGCTTATGGTAATTTTGGCTCATCTTACGGTGAAATTTTGGAATTAATTAGGGACGTTGTCATAATTTCGCTGTCTAAATATGGATAAATTCATCCATAACTGAGATATAGAATGCTCTAAAGTATAAAGTTTTAAAACCACCGACGGATTTCATGGAAAAAAAATAGCACACATTTATAAAATTTATTTATAAAGACTAACTTATAATAAAGATAAATTTATTCAACTTACAACACGGTGTTAAGTTTTAGTGCAAAATAAAATATAAAAAAATACTAATCGAAAATTACTAAATATTTCTTACACCCGGGTAATCCTCCCAAAAATAACAAAAGAAAATTAGCTTCCCAATACTCACTGACATAATCAAGACTAATCTCCAAGGCTTGTCTTCCAAGGGATGCGAAGCTATTCATCATTTGTCAGACATAATCTCCTCCCCCCCACACGCTGAAACACAAATTATTTCACGTACACTGACACCATAGGGGGACAATACGATCCTTTCTTCCTAATTTTAAATAAGACATAATTTATGAGTATCATAATGGTTGTTAAACATAGAATGTTTTGAAGACCGACAGATCTTTTTGAACTCTTTATTTAGCTGGCTTGGCTTATTTAGCATGGCTATGTCATCACAAAGCCGTCATCTAGGCATTCAGTACATCACTTTGAGCAAAATAAAACTGGGGATAGATTTTAATTTTAGGTAACAAAAAGTTGGCACTTAGGCCATCAATTTCTCGGTAACAAAAAAAAGTTGCAGGTGAGGTCTAATGAAAATAAAAAAGTAAGCATGGAGTTTCTTGCCGGTTTTTCTCTGTAGGAAACGACCAACCCGAACCCTGCACCTTTTCTCAACATTTTATAAGTACCTACCCATGTAGGAATATGTTAAATAAAATATTTAGATTTTTTTGTTTTTAATTTTTTGATGACTGCTTCTTAGACCCGTGTTACACTAGTAGTTGTTCGATTCTCTGGCAATACACAAAATACTGATTTTAGTTGAGTTGCGGATACAAGTCCGTCATTACCTTTTCGTTTAACTTCACGTTTCTAAACCACAATAGGAGTCGTTATTCTTCTATACGAACTCAGGAGGTATTTTGAAGAATCGTGGCTTTATTCTTGTGACAAAATTCTACCTTTAGATTTGATGGTCAATTTAACATCACTTTATCGATATTTTTACAAAGCAATTCACTGGTTTCAAAATGTGTTGTTCGCCTTTTAGTATTGCTAAGTAAAATGTTTTTTCGTTCACCTTTCAATTTTTGCTATAAACACTACACTGTATTCGAATATAAATTTAATGTATTTCGTCTAATTAGTTCTGGTAAGTCAATGAACGGAACAAAGCCATTAGGTAACATGAGATTTGACATTAATTACTGCTGAGAGAGTGAATGCTTCCGGAAACCAAAGGTTGAACCCATGCTGTGTTAGTAAATTGATCTTTTAGACTACCTTCATAGCTGCTTTCTCAAAATCTATTGTGAATTTTCTCGGTTCCCATCGTGGAATCTGACTTTTAATCAAATAAAATAAAATGGTGTAAGACTTGTGAATGTTTTAAGAAGTTGTAGCCATTTTAACCAGTGGTGGCTACACTGAATTATTTTAATAATGATTCTCACTGGCCACACCCCGGGGAAAACGGGAATTATTTTTAAAAGTTGTGACCGTGTCCACCCGGGGTGGACAAGCAGGGGGTGGACACCGGTAATAATCGATACGTAAAGCTGAAATTTAAATGAAATAATTTATATTGCACAGGACAGAGAGGTTTGGAAAGAAGAGGCCTTTGGCCCACAGTGGGACACTCAAAAGGCTAACAAAAAAAAATGCATACTTAGCATGACAGTAAACCATTTTTTATTACTACAACGACTTTCAATGGGATTGACATACTGATTTTCGGTAGTTTACGGCAATACAAATCATTTATGACTTTTATCTATATTCTTTTGTTCAATTTTAACATCGCGCCGTAGATTTTTTCTACAATTTGCCATTTTGTCTTCTATTGCTTTTAACGGTGATCGGTGCGTTCTGTTTTTTTTTACAACTGTCTTGTTCGGTTATTGCTCTCCAAGCTCAGTTAATGCTTACGTTGTTCAAACATGTAATTTTGGCAGTAAAACACTATAACCATCACGTTTGGCAGGCAAATTGGTATTGTCAGCATGGTGTACCCCATTCATTTGATTTAAGACCAGTTAGTTTCTTGGTTGTCTTGTTAATTGAACAGTATATCGGTGAAAATTTCAGTCACATGAGAAGTGCTAGTCGGGAATAAAAGGAAAACAAGCATTTTGCATCACTTTTGTATGAAAATTCTGATTTCTTTAAATCGGTCAAAAATTTCAACAATTGGGAGTCTCGAGGCCTGAATCCATGGCAAAAGTGATACATATACATTGACGGTGTATCACGGTGTCCAGTCCATTGTGTAGGTACTATTGCGAAACTTAATTAAAATAGTTTTATTTGTAATAGTTAAGAAAACTTTAAATGTCACTAAGTTCAAATATACCTATATATTTTTTTACCTACTTGAACAAACAATTTAAATTAACCTACACAGAATTCATAAAGGGGGATGAATTATGTGTGGCTAAGGAACGTTTCTTCTGATCATTCCAAAGATAGTAAGTCCTTCTGTTAAAAATCGGAATTCAAAAATACGTAACATTTCTGCTCACAAACTTTTAATTAGTCAGGTAGGTTGATAATTTCGGCAATGATTTCACCCAATTCTCCTTGTTGTCGTTAACACAATTAGACAACACTTTAGGTATAATATTACCTGGAATAAGCCCTAATTAACGTGTGTTTGTGAATCAAAAGCATCATGAGGTTTTCCTAGAATCCTTTTCTCCCTGGAGCTAGTCTGACATACAAAAGGTATTAAACTATTTCTCTTAAATGAGGATACTGTTTTATGTATTAGCTTATTAGGAAGTTATGCCACGCAAATATTTGTTACCTACCTAACTACGTCAAAGATTCAAGTAACTACAACATAAAATGAAATGAATATGATACAACATAAAAAAAAAATTGTATGGGCCAAAGAATATTTAATAAGTTACCTTGCTCATTAAAAAATCTAGATTTACTCAATTTTAAGCGTAAATTGTGTTCTATATTAATACAGAAATGTTACTACAGTCTCAGCGACTACTTTGATGACAGCTCTTTGACTTAATTATATGTGTAAACTCGTAACATGACTATAAAAGCATCGACTCAGTTCTGTGGACAGTATCAATTTTGAACACTTTTTTTTTCTCTTAATAATAATTTCTTGACATCATAACTATTTAATATTGACATCGTCGTAATTCATTAAAAAATGACATTATCACCTGACATCACCTAATGCATTTTTTTTTTAAATTGATATTGATACTACTAATTAAACTTTTACCTCTTTATAATACTAGTACCGATAGACTAATTTACTTAATGGCCAAAAGCCTCCTTTAAATAAAATGTATTTTTGTACGCCAAATGGCAAAGCATGGAGAAACTATATGTATAACTGTAACATCCTGCACACTGATGTAACCTATGTTTACAAATAAAGACTATTGATTGATTGAAAAAAAAACGTACTTTGAAGTTTTTTCTTACAATCAATAGATTGATCAATAACTTTGATTGTCTCTAATAGAATATCTTTGATGAATGATTTTAGAATTATAAGGTGCGTATTTTTCAGGACAAAGAAATTAATTAAGAACTTAATTACCGAAAATTACCAATTTACTTAGTTTAGAGACGATTGAAGTATTCTGATTTTTAATCTTTTTCATTTTCTTGAATCAATTCCTATTACTTAATTGTTAATCATTGCTAATATTTTTAAATTAAAACTCATTCTATCGCACTGTTACTGTATGGAAATAAAAAATAAGTTCAAAAACTAAAACCCAACTACAGAAAATACACGCTCCAAAGAGTTTGAAAGTAGAAAATATTCTCGTCTGAAATTGTTATTTTACCTACAAACCATTTTTTACCTACAAACCATTCAATATTTATCGTATATTAAATAAACAACTTACATGTTGTATTATACAAGATGTTGTTTTGCATCCTCGTCAAAAATCAAGAAGTTGTCACAAAAAACAGAAATAATCAATTAAAATTACGGTACCTAGTTAATTATTAATAAACACTAATTTTTTGCTTGTTTATGTTTGTCAGTTTTTTAAGAATAACCCCCTTAATGTGGTGTAGGGAATAAGAAATTATTGAATAAACATTTGAAATGGTTTGTATGTGTGGAAGCGCGGTTATAGAGCGAGATTCAGAAGAGCCGCGTGGAAAACACGGGTGGTTCATACTTACCGATTTCCGTAAATAAGAAAAATAAAATTACCTACCCATTTTTTTATTGATTCGGGTCGAGAATCATTAGCATAGTTGCCTCCTACAATTTGACGAGGATGCAAAACAACACCTTGTATACAGGGTGTAACGGAAAGGGTATATACATCCTTAAGGGTGTGCTACAGACCATCAAACTGAACATGTTTCTCATCATAAAACATGTTTTTCAGCAAAAAAAAAACTGCTGCCCGATAGAAAATTACAATACCTTATCCAATTAATTATAATAAATATCAGCTGCCTATACATTCGACCCAAATGTATAGGCAGCTGATATTTTTTTTTGCTGCAAATTTTTTTTATGTTCAGAAACATGTTCAGTTTGATGGTCTGTAGCACACCCTTAAGGATGTATATACCCTTTCCGTTACACCCTGTATTTAATAAATATTCATAGTCATGGCTCGTGCTCATATACACTTTGACCTAAAGTATATGATCCCTTCTACTATACAATACGCCTAACCTTTGCTTCGCCGAAGTCAGGTAAAAATAGATTGATGGACTTAAGATAATTTTCAATAAATCAACTCAACTTATCACACTCCATTTAGCTCGTGGCTAAAAAATACCGCACGGGTCGATCTTTAAGGTTAAGCCGTGCTTGCCGAGGTTGGTCCGTGGATGGGTGACCATAATTACATACCGAGTTTCCTCCGCGCCTCGGAAAGCACGTTAAGCCGATGTCCCGGCTGTCATTTATAGATCATTGACAGTCGTTGCAAGTAGTCAGCAGCCAAAATTCTGAGATCCAGTCTTACCAAGCGGTATCGTATTACCCAGTTACTGGGTTGTGGAGGTCCGATAGGCAGTCGCTTCATGTAAAATACTGGTACTCAGCTGCATCTGGTTAGACTGGAAGTCGACCCCAAGATAGTTTGGGAAAAGGCTAGGCAGATGATGATGAACTTATCACACTGCATTGCTAGACATTGGTCTTTGTCTTCAAAGCTATACAACAACACCCGTTATAAGAGAGAAGGCAACATAAATAATTAGAAATGTTTGCAAAGAAGTTAAAATAGAAGCACTTGTACCACGATTTTTAATGCTTAGTCATCTTCACCTTTACTTAAACGAAAAAAAAAATATAAACTAAATAGCTATTCAAATAACTCCTTGTAGTTTCCTAGATTGCCTGCCACTTCCCACGATTAGGTAGGTAAACTAATGAATGTTAGCCAAATGGATTTTTGTTGTCGACTAGTAATTTTTTACCTAGAACAAAATTACTGTAATTCAATGTAAAGTTGGTATTGTTATTTAGAATAAACTAAGTTATTTTATTGTATACAAACATAAAAGATGACTAACGTCTAAAGCACCTTTTACAACATTTCTGATAATATTGCTTACGAGTGAAAATGTTGCAAGTCGGTTAGTGGAGATTTCTGCAAACTCTTGAATCATATAGAATACAGTCACGTAAATCAAACTGTAACAAGGTAAATCTTGTGCGCAGTGCAATTGTTTTTCTACTTGTACTTGAACAAAAAAAAAACAATGTAGCAGTGCAATCTATAAAATCTAGAGTATTAAAACCTGCACTGTAAAAATAAAGGGAGTACAGCAAAAAAAGCCAAACAAAAAGACATGATTGGAAGACATGATTGGTCGCAGGCATTCTCTATATCTACTAGTGTGTGAAACAATGATTGTGGAATATTGGCTTGTATGTTAGCAATTGCAAGTCTCCTTATTTGATCCCATATTTTATTGCCGTCCCAATTATATGTGAAAATGAAAATGAAAAAATGAAAAAGCGTTTATTCGTGATTACATAATGTTACATAATAAATTACTTCTGCCAAACTGTAAAACAGTTTGTTGGCAGATGTAGCTCCCATATACAATTTTATATTTTAATGTAACCACTTCTTAGTACCTATTTTTCTTTTCAACCAAAACAAGGATACTTTTACCTATAACTAAATACACTTTTTTACAGCTTTTATTTTTATTTTACAGCATTACGTTATGGTCAGCATTTTTAACAAAGGCTGACCATAACGTTATGCTAATAACATTTTTAGTTGCATGACAGCATTTCAATTCACAACGGTGGAGCCGTAAACATGAGCTAGTGTGACATTAATAATACAATAATATACCCAGACAACAATAAATATAAATACTCATAAATCGAATCTACACATCTCTAGTTATGAGGTTTTGGCAAAAGGTGCCAAAAAATGTGAATGTGAAATAGCACTAAATGTTTTGAGCTCTTGATTTAACTAGGCTGATCAATTCTTTGTTCTATAAGTAAGTATACTTTTAACAACCAATTCAACAAAAATATAAACAGAAAATTATTCTTACTTCATGATTATTGATGTACAGTCACAGCCGTAAATACATTTCTACATAAGATTTTCTTGTGTTTGAAATAAATCATTTTTTTAAGGTCTTTTCTGAAAGTTGCAAGTACTCTATATTTCATAAAAAAAGTCGCTCATTAGTTTTGCGTAGGTGTTTATGCTCGTAACTTTAGTAGGTACCTACCAACATACCTAAAGAGTAAGGACCTGATCCCATGACTTGAAGATGAGTTCAAATCTCGTTACATTTTCATTCAATCACGTTTCGAAACGAAATAATAAAACTCCGGAGATTATGTCACGGACGAACTTACCTACTTCTTGTTATACGAAATTTTATCTCCACAATGAGAGGAAGAGAGAGAGAGTGGTGCAGTGGGGTCAACCCAGTCTAAATTGAAAAGCGTGGGATCAAACCAGACAGGCTCATCTTTGTCTTATTTATTTCATCACCACTGCTTCACTTTCAAATGATGATGAAAATCATCGTAAAGAAATCAGAATGCACTTAAGCATAAGAAGACATCTGAAGACATCCACCAACCCAGAATAAGCCAGTGTGATGGATTCCCTCTGTCAGTAAGGAGGCCTGTGTACCAGCAGTGGGAGCAAAATAGGTTGATTACGCTGTAATGAATGATGCAAATGCAAACTTCCATAATTTATTCGGTGGCGAGATTATGTTCGTGTGTGCATTTTCCATTAAAGTGCCGTAACTTGCGTTATTAGCAGCGGTGCCAGCTATATACTCCATATATATACGCTCTTTGACAGCGTAAGAGGAAGGCAGAATATAAAGGGTGTAAAACACCTCTTAACGAAGCCGAAAGGCACTGGTTCTCCCTGTCATTGCGATCATTTTTTTGTTCTACACCATACCTGGGAACCTTCTAGTTACGGAGATATTAGGGGTCACAGTTCCAACTTTTTGACAAGTATTTTTTTAAATACAAGTTTTTAATGTAAGATTTTTACTTTAAAAACCTCCACGACCCCCGTACTATTCAATCCGTCCACCAGCACAATGTTTTGAGTGCGTTACATTGAGTTCTACCACAAAACATGATTTTACACCCCCCAAAAAAAAGTCGTTTTCCAGCAATAATTTTTGCGTAAAGTTACTTAGTTTTATGTGCAGAATGCTTGGTTGACGGCTTCGTGATGAGGTGATTTACACCGTGTATAAGGTGGTAAGTTCTTCTTTGAGTGTGAGATCGAGCCAAATACCTTCTACCTCTTGTTTTCTTATGTTGAGGCCTTTTGGAACATTTATTTTAATAAGTAAATGTTTTGTAGGCATTTGGTGTCTTTATGAAGTCAAAATCAGACCGATCTCATGACTTCATTGTCTGCTTAGCCTATTTCTGAGTATCTTGGGGTCGGCTTCCAGTCTTACCGGATGTAGCTGAATATCAATATGGAGTATGGAGCGACTGCCTATCTAAGCCTATCTGCTTATCTGAAAAAAAATATTTGGACACGAAAATAAAACTTCTTTTTACTACCTATGTAGTAAAAAGAAGTTTTATTTTCGTGTCCAAATATTTTTTTTATGTAACAGTCCAGTTGAATCTGTTTTCAAGCAACCTGAAAATGAATTGACGATTGTTACGAAAACCAATTAGAACTATTTAATTGGCGATTCTAAAATAAAACTTCAACTAAAGAAGAAAATACTGCGAAGTTGATGATGTAATTCTTTAGATGCCAATAGCAAAACATTGAGATCTCAATAATTAGCAATAAGATATATTGAGTGTTTTATTTCTGTTCAAAAGTTTTAATCAACCGATTGACTAAATCTGTGAATTATAATGCAAAAATTTGGGTTTTTGAAAAATCACCCACACTATGAATAGGGGCTAAATGTTTTTATTGAAGTTCATCGTTTTAAACGTGCGCTAAAAAAATTGTTTTATCATCGTTTTTTTGGAAAATCACGTCCTGAATAACCCGTCTAAGAACCCATAATTTTATCAGGCACAAGGCTTGTTAAGCTATAAAACTCATACAGTTAACAAGAAATAAGCTAAAAAACACACGAAGGAATTCATTTTTTCTTATTATTATCAACAAACATACAAGATACGTAGCACTCGTTACCGAACTTGCTAACGAACATAGAAGGTTTCAAAATTCATGATACCTCATCTGTTTGAAGCTTTCGTAAAATTCATACCCCACCTTATCCTGTTAAAGCCAAAATACGGCTGGGAGTCTCGGATGATAACCTAAAAATGGTTTCGTCTTTTGTAATATGAGAAAATTAGATGTCCAGATTTCACAGGAAGAATTTTTTACAAATCTTTTTTAACTAAAATGTTTAGTCTCTTATTTTCTAACCATCCTTTTATGGCATTTAAAAAACTATAGGTACCTGAAATTTTAGTAAATCTGTACAATATAGTAACTAACAAACATTTGGTATTAAAAAGACTAGTATTTCAATGTTCATGTAAAAGCTCCTTTTTTTGCGTTGCCCCACCCTAGGAATTTCTCCTGTATCGTGGGTGGTTTACAAACATTTAAACTCACATACACAAACAGCCAGACCCGGAGCAACTATCTGTAGGCCGTACAAATATTTATTCCATGCGGGGATCGAACCTGCGTCACGCAGCGCAGCAGTCGATCGCTCAACCACTGCGCCAACCGTGCCGTCAAAGAGTAAATGCCGTTTGTAGTGTCGAGAAGGAACGAGCGTTGAACTATTGCTCGCTAACTTTGAAAAGAAACTATAGAAAAAGTTTATGGATCGTTTTTTATCCGTGTAACTTCCTCGTTGGTCTAGTCGACGTAATCGCGACTGCTGAACTTGAAGTCTTGGGTTCGATTCCCGGGTAGGGCAAATTATTATTGGGTTATTCCATTAGGAATTCTTAGTTCGAATCCGTCAGATCTTATGGACATTTTTTTTTAAGTTCTCTAAATTACCAATTATACAGAAATTTAACTTAATCAATCTTACCGTTATCAGACAAAATAACATCTTTATAATACACATGACAACTTCACACTTTCCTGAAAATCAATACCAAAACAGAAAAGCCTGCCAAAAGCTATCCTTCAACAACAAATCTGAGAATTCAGCCTACCGATCCAATGATACTGAATTGTTAATGAAATAACTTAATCATTGACTAAAGGAAAGGGTTTCCGTACTACTAAGAGGCGCCAAGGTGGAACACCTTTAATACTTAATGTTCGACAAAATATTTAACACCGTAACTATAAATGGGAAAGTACGTTTTCTTGTTTCATTTTGTCTGGATTGATTCTCAATCTTTCAGACCTTTATTTCGCTTGTAGGGGGTTCCCTTTAATGAAGCCCGGGAGATTCACTTGTAATCTTTGCAAATTGTGGCACTGTTTGTAATTTGTAGTTAAGTGGAATTCTAATTATACAAGGTGTTGTTTTGCATCCTCGTCAAAATTCAGGAGGTTGTCACAAAATACATTAATAATCAATTTGAATTACGGTTCCTAGTTAATTATTTAAAAACGTTGACTTTTTTGGTTGTTTAAATTTCTCAGTATTTCAGAATTACCCCCGTAACGTGGTTTAGGGAATAAGAAATTATCGAATAAACGTTTGAGTTTGTTTGTATGTGTGGAAGCTCGTTTATATGGCGAGGATCAGACGGGCCGCGTTTAAAACACGGGTGGTTCACCATTACCGATTTCCGAAAATAAGAAAAAAAAATACCTATCCATTTTATTATTGATTCGGGACGAGAATCATTAGCATAGTTACCTCCTTGAATTTGACGAGGATGCAAAACAACACCTTGTAGAAATCATAATAAAATATAAATGTAAATAATGTATGTATTAATGTTTAAATTAATACAGAACAGTCGAATGCAGTTTTTCTGGAAATTATAAAAAAAAAACACAAAACAGTCTAAATTATTTACCGTAAACAACAATGATTATGTACCTATTTTCGAGAGCTATGTTGACCACGCCCTCTCACAGAGAGGAAGACTATCTTGTAGCAGTGAAAACGCTATGACTGATTAGGATATCAAATAAAGATTTGTTTTTACAATAATCGAGAAGTTTTTGGTCCTACAACAATAGTTTCATTCAATGTAAAAGCCATCTAGCAACAACAAAAGTTACCAAACAACGCAATTACTTCCTCCCACTACCTTCTACCCTCTTTATCATAATATAATCCTCCCAGTATTATTCTCCTGTCTATACAAACAGCTGTTCCAGCCCTTCATTGGAGATTGTACTCGTTCCTTGATATTCTAGCAAATTGGAACATCGACATCAAGGACAAGTATCTCTTATCTCAGCCTTCAGACATATTATTCGTCTATTTATTGTGAAGTATTAGCTATACTTTCGGTAACAACTTGGTAGGAGTGTTCTGGTAAGTGAATTTACTTTCAGTTATCATGATATTGGTTAATTCAGCTTATTGCTCGTTGTCCTCATTATAAAAGATAAAATCACCACCTTCACAAAAGCACATACACATAAAACAGTCCTCTCATTAAAATTTTTGACTATACTTGCGTGCAGCTAAATAATGAATTAAATCCAAGTGGATAAACTAGAATCTTATTAAGATTATAAGCCTGTTCAAGCCCTATTTGATGCTACTTTTGCTGATACGAATGTCAACTTTGTCCTAGTGTTAATTAAATTGTTAGTACAATATCAAGTACCCTACAGACATGCGCCTGTTTTCTCGAAGCTTCTCTTTAATATAACATCAACCTTGTAAACAACCAACAAAACAATAATTTAAGTGGTTCATGAATTTAATCTCGAATCACTCACAGAACAAGGAATAAACACGAGAAAACTTTAGATTAACATGCTATGCTGAAGTGAATGGGTTTTGCCCACTTATTTTGGCTCCTCGTATAGTGTAAGCGTGAAGAGTGTTCGATGGGGTCGTAACTCAGACTTGTTATTTGCACTTGTGCAACTTTATGTGAAAAGGTTTTATTGGATTTTAAGCTGGAAACGAAGAATTCTTTTACGCAGCTGATTCGTGGGGGTATGTCATACATCGCTTTGTTTTATAACATAATAATACACCTGTTTGCCCATTAACCCATATTTCGCAGGTTAAAGTCCCACGTAATAAGGGGCGAGCCTATTATGCCTGCTGGTGCTTATTTAATTCATATTAGTAGCTTATAAATGGTTATAGAGGACCTAGAAAAGTAACAATAGCTTCCAATAGATTTTTATTTCCATGATGACTTTCAACAGGATTTATATAAACATACCAGTTGTTTACGTTACTCCAATACATTCCTAATAATTATTTATTTATCAAAACAAAGTTCACCGAAATCTTTACGTACAAACTTTGCCCCACAATACCGTTTTCACCATTTGTCTGCGGGAACGAAAACAAAATTCACAAGTGCGGTGCACACTTAATTTATATGAATAAATTTGAACTTTTTAAAACTACTATTACATCGCTACAGCTGATAGAATTTCACTTTTTCTAGGCTCTCAGGTATTAAGTAAGGGACCAGTTCATCAATGTAACTTAGAGCTTAATATAAGTAAGATTAACAAATAAATTTCAAATGATTGAAATTCATTTTTATGAATTTCGTGTAACGAATTATGTTTTACCAAAATCCCACCACTGCAATGTGTTCACTTTTGATTTCAAATGTGCGCATTAAGTAAGTTTTTTAATTTGCTAATTTTATAAATGAGGTAATGCCTAACTGTTATTCCATAGGACACATCAGACATGAAGTGACAACAACATTAGTACGATGCCTCCAATCCGATTTCCATTTAGACCAAGTAAACATGATAATCTTGCTGCCATATCAGGGTGCGACCTAACACTTCAGCTAATTAATCTTAAGAGCACAGTTTTGGTGTCCTAACCAAGTCCATCGTTCGCGCGAATGATCGATTACCGCATTCCTATGTCATTTATTTGGTGAGAAAGCCAGAGACCTTATGTCAACGGTACGGCGACGCTTTCAAGTTATAACTGGACTAGAGTATTTGTATTTTTGGCCTGTGGTCGAAATAGGAACTAATATCTTGATTTTTCTAGATAATTTACTAAACAGCCACATGTTTGCTATCGACGCCCAAAGGTCTATTATAGAGGTCGCTTAGCCAATCTTAGAAAAATGCGTGACATAAAAAATGCGACGCTCGCGTAGTCGCACGACCGATCGCATTGGTTAGGTTGCGGAAGAAAAAAAAGCGACGATAGGCCACAGCCAGAAGCTCTGCTATTCCATAACTCAGATAACTATCAACAAACAGTTCCAGCTAGTAATTATTATACTTGTCTACGCTTGTTATATTGTTTAGGCCTGTTTGAAATGAGTTTCACTATAACGTATTTTAGTATAACGATATTTTGATCGCCTGGTTAAGTGTCTACTGTCTTGAGTTTTCTATTACAGGCTTAGTTTTACACAAGTTTTGCCTTGAGAGATACTATGGTTATTTTGTGAAAATATAGTTATAGACTAAAAAATTTTTTTTTTTATATTTAAGTATAAAAAACCGGCCAAGTGCGTGTCGTACTCACACGCACACGGGGTTCCGTACCACCAAACAATAAAATATAAAATATTTTTAATATTATTAAATTATTTTTACAACAGCACAACAGCAAAACTAAATTTTTTTTTCATAGTATGTTAATGAAAAACAAAGTTACTGCTGTAGTTTGATGAAAAAGTCCTATATCTCAAAAACTAAACATCATATCTTATTCAAACCAATTTTCGTTGAAATTTTTTTTTACATTCTATAATCCTAAATATTTTCAAAAATTTCATCCTCTTACTTTAGAAATTAGAGGGGGGGAGGACACACATTTTACCACTTTGGAAGTGTCTCTCGCGCAATCTATTCACTTTAGAAAAAAAACGTATTAGAAACCTCTATATCGTTTTTGAAGACCTATCCATAGATATCCCACACGTATGAGTTTGATAAAAAAACAGTTTTTGAGTTACAGTTCTAAGTATGGGGATCCCTCAAAATTTATTGTTTTTTTTTTCTATTTTTGTGTGAAAATCTTAATGCGGTTCACAGAATACATCTACTTACCAAGTTTAAACAGTATAGTTCTTATAGTTTCGGAATAAAGTGGCTGTGACATACGGACGGACAGACAGACAGACATGACGAATCTATAAGGGTTCCGTTTTTTGCCATTCGGCTACGGAACCCTAAAAAACGAAGTCCATTTTCGTGTCCGTCTGTGTGGCAGCTTTAATTATGTAAATTTGCTTAAAATGATTACATTTTCATCTGTAGTCATAAGGCGCGCGCTAAACAGAGGTGGCTAGTTTCCCTGCGTCAGCCCATTCTGGGTTCGCGTGGTGTACGCGTGATTAAGGTGGCTGGAGTCCCAGCAGAGGGAACACTATAGACCGACAATCTCCTTATTCCGATCCACATAGACCTTTTAAGACCCATTGTTTGCTAAATCATTTGCGAGACGAAACTACGAAAGTAAAGTAGATAAAAACTAAAGACGCAGACAGTTTGTTTGAGTTCGTTCTCAAATTGCAAAAGTTGGCCTATAGCTGAAAGTTTTATGACAATATTTAAAGTTAAAACTTTAGGTATCTATCACATAAGCGATTTTTGAGCGGAGGCGATGCGCAAAAGATTACAGCCTGGAGCGTTGTATACTTGTATCCGCGAGGGAAGTTTCGTGGGAACCTAAGCCAACAAAAAGGCTATCAAGTGAATTTTCAAGAAGATGGGAATTGGTTCGCAGTTTTTTACAAATAGAAAACCAGATTCGTGTTCCTTGAAACTAAAGTGATGATGAGTAGGTATCTATTTCTACCTAACCCTTCAGGATTATCGGGCGTGTTGTTTTGTTAGGTACTCGTATGTGCAAGCAACAACTGGAAATCTTACTAAGATTATGATGGTTATCTGCAGCCGGTAAATCTTAAAACTTCGACTTAAATTCGCCAGTGTGTCATCTGCCTAAAGATTACTAGATCTTTTTCAAGTTCATTTCAGTTTTAAGCGCAGTTAGTTTGTCGTACCTAATTACAGTTTTTTAACCTCTTTTCTTCCATTAGGTACTTAAAGTGTATTTTTGTTGAAGTATAAATATCTGAGAGTTGTCAATTGGTTTCAAATGAATAATCTTGATGCTCAAACTAAGTAACCAGATTTTATTAGAATTAATCTGAAAGCACAATTAGCCGCGAGTAAGCTGTGTTCGAACCCAGGCAGGCGCATTACTTTGCGTAATTTATTTCATCACCGCTGCCCTCAAAAACGGTGAAAGAAAACATCGTGAGGAAACCGGCATGTCCTAGAACTAAAAATTCGAAGACATGTGACATCTACCAACCCGCACTGGACCCGCGTGGTGGATTCCAACGCACTCTCTCTTATAAAGAGGAGGCCTATGTCCCAGCAGTGGAAACATTAGAGGCTGATGATGATGATGAAAGCACAATTGGGTGTAGCCAATTCAGTAACCCACTTTGAATTTGTAGAAAGTTTGAAGATACCGAAACCAGTGCTTGATATGTCAGTTGATGTAATCATCTGCGCGACCACATCAAGATGACTATTTGTTGAACGTTGAAAGTTGAACTAATTCGTGTTTGAAAGAAGTAAGAACCGAAATTTAATTAATTATGACAAGAACCATAGTATAACAATAAAGTGTGTGTTTTGTAATGATAGTAGGAACTCTTGAACCTTTTTCAACGAAGCCATTCACAAATTAAAACACGTCGCCTTAGCAGTTTTTCTAATAAAAGAAAATTTAACAATAGAAGTAGCTGCAAGATGCTAAATTAATCCACATTCCCGGGAAACGCTGCATGAAATACAACAGTAATTCTTTCACTTTTTAAGGTTTCAGTTTTTAAACAAGTATCGTTATATAGTTTAACTGTTTTCAGTTAATTCGCAGGTTAAACACGTATTTATAATTGTGGATAAGATTTTACCAGAGATTTTTTTTTCTGTGTGAAATTTAGGACATTTTGGCTACTCATTATTGAGTTCACACTTGAGTCTGTAACCGGTTACTTTTAAGTAGCATCTTAAGAATTCGTGGGCAAGCTGCTGATCTTGTTCTTTCCTATTTATCAAACAGGCTGCTAAAATTAAATGTAAATAAGGCGACGTCCTGCGGGTCTAAAGTCAAGATAGGCGTGCCCCAAGGTTCAATTCTCGGCCCTTTCCTATTTCTTGTTTATATTAATGATCTCCCTTTCTGCATCTGGGCAAAATTTACGGATATAATTCTATTTGCTGGTGCCACTTCGCTTATTTTGAAAATTCATAGAATTGTTACAGACGCCGTACATGTCATCGAAAGTCTAACTATTTTCTCGAATTGGTTCGCAGCTAACAATCTTTTACTGCATACGAACAAACCACTTTTTCTTTTTGATTTTATCCTAATAAATATACGAAGAGTAATATTCTCTTTTATTTGGCATGTACACTTTAACCCTTAACAATACGCGTTGGTACAGAAAATTATTTCTAAAACGAAATAAATATATTTCTAAATAAATCCGCACACATTTTATTTCTGCCCCAGAAAACGTGAATAAGTCGTACAAGTAGATATTCTTTTGTATGCAAGATACAATGTCACTATGATACAAATAAAAATAAAATGTATGATCTGCTACGAGCGCGTAGCAAGCTCGTAGAGCTTTCGTAGCCAGACGATCCGTGAATGCTAGAAGTAAAAAATGTTCTTTTATTTTTTATTTATGTGTTGCTGATATTGTGAAAGGTGAATTTATGTTGTCTTCACTTGTTTTGAGGCCATACAAACCAAAAAGTTAAAAAACCCGTTGAACTTGTAAATTAATTCTCAAAAGCCTCACTTGTATTTTTTTCTTCTCACAAGTTTTTAGGGTTCCGTACCCAAACGGTCAAACGGGACTCTATTACTTAGACTTCGCTGTCCGTCCGTCCGTCCGTCTGTCACCAGGCTGTTTCTCATGAACCGTGATAGGTAGCCAGTTGAAATTTCTACAGATTATGCATTTCTGTAGATGCTATAACAACAAATACTAAATATAGAATAAAACAAATATTATTTCCCATACAAAAAAAAATAATTGTTGCTCCTTTTTATAAATAATGGTACGGTACCCTTCGTGCGCGAGTCCAACTCGCACTTGGCCGATTTATACCGTCTATTTCAATATTAAAGAAATGTTTAAAACAGGCATTCCATCTCTTCGCATTATGTTCTTTGTCCTACTGCGTAAGCTGTTATGCGTAAATAATGTTATGCGAAAATATAATAATGAATTATATATCAATGTACGGTATATTTATGCTTATTTATATTGTGAATATATTTTTATTTCTTAAACAGCTTTATATTTTGTGAGCATACAAATGGTTTTCACAAATATACTGAGAAGGAACAGTAATAACATTAATCGCCTTATTTCTTTCTCTGAGAGAGTGTCTCGGACTCAGTTTATAAATTAATCGAACTGCCCCTTTTCTGCAAAACAAAGATGGTCTGAATATCGGCAGCATTCCCCCACAACATAATGCCGTACGACATTACGCTATGAATGTAGCTGAAGTACACTAATCGGGCTGTCTCTACATCGGTTAAATCACGAAGTTTTCTAACTGCGTATGCTGCGGAACTCAGCTTCTTCGACAATTTATCTATACGTGGGCTCCACTGAAGCTTAGCGTCTAAAGTTAAGCCTAAGAACACCGTGTTATCTTCAGGATTCAACTCTTCGCCCTTCACCAACACACTAGTTTTTACCTGCCTAAAGTTAGTTAGTGCAAACTTAATGCATTTGTTTTTTTTCATTAAGAAGTAAGTTGTTAACGTTAAACCAAAAACACTTCTTCTGAAATCGTGCTATTTACATCGTCAGCTGCTGACGTTTAAGTTTAAACAAAAGCGAAGTGTCATCCGCAATCAACACTATATCGTGGTTATCCTTTTGAGTTAAGGGAAGTCATTAATATAGATAAGAAACAAGAAGGGACCAAGAATTAAGCCCTTCGGCACTCTAATTGTTACAATAGATCCGGGAGATCTTTTCCCAGTAACGCCAACTCTCTGGATCCTGTTACTCAGGTATGAGGTAAGATGATCCAGAGCACTGTACCGGATTCCATGGTGGCGAAGGTTTCTGATTAAAGTTTTATGAGAAACGCAATCGATTGCCTTGGACAAGTCGCAAAAAATGTCCAAAGCATCGTATTTATCTTCCCATACACTATAAATATTTCCTAAAAGTTCAACAAATCAGTAGTTGAATGACCCCTAGTAAATCTGAACTGTGTGCTATGTAATAATTTATGTTTAATAAAAAATCTGCAATTGGTCTAAAATTATTTTCTCAAAAATTTTACTCAAAGTAGGTAGTTCTGAAATAGGTCTATAATTTGTAGGGTCTGATGTTACTACCTGTTTTGAATTAAGGAATTACTTTTCATACGGTCCGGAAACTCTCCACAATCAATACAATCTTCACTAATTAGCAGACCATTTTAAATCATTAGTTTAATCAAAATATTTATCTCGCTGATAATTGTTAACAAACTGTCACGGATACTCTTATCACGGACAACTACGTAATGTCTTACTCGAAATAAATACGTTAATAAATAAACGCCTCCGTTATAATATTGAAAAGTGTTTAAATAAACATTGTGCCTTCAGCCTTCTGTTACAAAATTACTTTCAACTCTGATAGGCTTTTACAAAGGTTACAACTTGTTTAAAAAATTATTCGCTCGGAATTGTTTTCGTTGTTTTATGCAAAAAAAGAAGAAATACGAACGGCCAGTGCTGTAGTGTTTAGACAGTTGCCTGATTTAGACGTCGACTATCGTTCGTCATTTATTTTAATTTTACTACCTAACTCCGTGTACCCTTTACCCATTTACCTACCAACTTGAGGAAATAATACTTGTCAAAAACATAAATGGGTTAAACATGTTTAATGTAAAACTGATAATGACATAAATGTATTGTCAACTATTTTGTCAATTTCTTTTGACACTTATAGACAAATTCCATCAAGGGTATTTCATGTAACTTGTTTTTACAAGTTGTTTTAAGTGTAAATATTATAAACGATATTTCTAGACAAAAACAAAAAACATAATCATGTCATGCTTTTTTCTCTTACAATTGCAAATTAGGTAAATAAAAATTATGTTTCACATTTTCTGCTAAGTTTGAAAATATAGGAGCAATTAAATTATCATAGATTACTACAGGACATTGACCTTACTAATTGCACTCCACATAGTAAAGCTCACCGCTCCATTTTGCCTGAGGGTGTCCTTCACAACAAGTAGCTACGCTGCCTATTGGTGAGCTCCTCTCTAGAACACGTCCAGCCTAAGGGCTATTAGTCTCACGATTAATAAAATCAGAATCCGATCCGATCAGAAATCGATTTCAGTATTTAATACAATCAGTATTAAATACTGAAATCAGTTTCATGAAGGACTTACTTTTGCAATGTTTTTTTTTTAAAAAAAAAACGATGCCCCGCAATAAGAATTCCTCCTGTCTCATGGGTGCGTTTACAAATATACACAAACAGCCAGACCCGGAACAACTATCTGTAGGGCATAAAAATATTTGTTCCATCCGGCAATCGGACCCGCGACATGCAGCACAGCAGTCGATCCCTCAGCCACTGCGCCAAACGCGGTGCCGTCAACTTGGTTGGTCCACATTTATTTCATGCTTGATTATGCCCGCGGCTTCCCCGTCGAATTTCAGTAATTACTCCCATGGGCGTTCCCATATACTTAGGATAAAAATATTACGATACGTAAGTACCTAAGTCTTCATCTACCCAGTTTCCTCCGTGCCTCGGAAAGCTCGTTAAGCCGTTGATTCCGGCCCCAAAGTTGGACAACCAGTCGTACCAAGGGGTAAAAGGGTGGTCAGATAGAAAGTCGCTTCGTGTAAAATACTGGTCGTCAGCTGCACCCGGTTAGACTGGAAGCCGACCCCAACATAGTTGTGATAATATTTTATTGATTGATTGAAGGCTAGGCAGATAGATGATGACCGAAGTAATAGTCTACCTTTGTTTAAAATTTTATTTAATTCCATTCAGCGGTTAAGACGAGAAAAGGTCACAGTAGACAGACATACACAGACATAGTTAATGTCGTATTTTTAACTTTAGTATGCTTTGTTGGAATACGATGCAATCGTGTTTACGTCATTACAAAGAGCCGCCCTCGCTTCGATCGAATTGATTGCACAGAAGTTTGTGCATAGTTCTGCACAGAAATTTCTCGACGATTTGCACAGATCTACGTGACCTGCAATGAGACTGTGAACCAAGGAAGTATTTATAAATGCTTAGAAATAGTAGATAAGTATCTTATTCAGAACGTGGATGATGCAGAGGATTCATAGCAAGTGGTGGTCTGTAGTTTTGTCATAAACCCTATGAGAAAAAGCTAATACATTAGCACATTTTGTCTCGCTTCTTTTCGTGTAAGTAAAGAGGCCATATTTTAAATGGTTTTCAGTTTACGCTGATGGTTTAAAGTCTTCCGACATGTAATTAGGGTCAAATGTATTGTTATTTTTAGGCACAATCCCAAATTCCGGGCTGTCTAGGAATTTCATAAAGATCCACTTTGCTGTTGGTACATTCTTTGTTATTTTTGTGTGGAAATTGCCATGAATATCAGCCTAGGAAAGGTTGTATAACGTAAAAATGTTACCAACCTGGAACCATTTTTATCCTACATACTTGTTAGTAACGAGACCTTGAGAAGCTCGTGGCTACATAATAACTGACACTTGGGTTGACCTTCTGGTTAAACTGCCCTTGCCTAGGTTGGTCCGTAGATGGGTGACCGCCCGTTACATACCGAGTTTCATCCGTGCCTCGGAAAGAACGTTAATCCTTTTGGTCTGCTGTCATTTGTAGATCTTTGACAGTAACTGGTAGTCAGCAGCCCGTAAGTGATAACCATTCTTACTAAAGGATATCGTATTACCCAGTACTAACTGGGTTGTGGAGGTTAAATAGGTAGTCGCTCCATGTAAAATACTGGTACTCATCATCTAGTTAGTCTGGAAGACAACCCCAAGATAGTTTGGAAAAGGCTAGCAGGTGATGATGTCTTGAGAGTGACGAGACCACTACTACTCCATTGATTTTCTACTGGTCACTGGTGGACTGGTACTGGTGGTGGCTTGATGTCCTGGATATGATTATATGCTATGTGCTATTGGTTTTCTCCTACAGGAATTTCTGAGTAGCAGCTCGACGTCTGGATTTCCGCCTGGTTAATGGCGTTCGGCATGCCAAATGTGGTTGTAGTATAGGTACTCTGATCTCTGCCTGACACTTCAGGGGAATGCAAGCTTGGTATTATGTTAGGTCACCAGCACAAATGCATTCAAGTACCTATAAAATAATGGTAAAAACATTTCGTCATTTTCACTTTAATTTGAGTTATGAAACCCATACTCACGGCACCGTGGGCAAAGTCTTTGAACTTTTATTGCAGATCAACGAACGTCGCAAAAGTTTGTAAAACTTGAGAATTTTGTCAGAACTTCCATTTACATGGTAATCATTTTGAGAAGAAAATGATGAATCTTAAAATATGAAATGCGCAAAAATCTGGTTTCAATTTTGAGTGAAGGAACATGCATGTTTGCCCTAATAGTGTACTGTCGCCCCTATTACATAAGATGTTTAAATTAAAGTGAGAGTGCTCTCTCTCGAATACTAAATGTTTGCACTAAGAAATAATTCAAAATGTACTTCTGTCTTTACCATGCCTGCTTACTAAAACAAAAAATATCGTGCAAAAATTGGACCACAAGCCAATGCTAAAGATGAAGTTGTGAATTGGTGTTACGTATAATCCTTGAAACTTAACCTGAGCTAGCCTACTTGGCAGCAAACAGAATCTCTAGCTCTAGTATTACTTAGAGCCAAAACAAGTTACTCTACTCTACAAAAAAAAATACTAGAGTGCATAATTACGAAAAATAAAACAAGTAACGAGGGCTCTTTACATCACTACAAAAACTCTCAAATCACATCCATCAAATACTTCGTTTTTTTTTTTTTTTATAATGGAGTTAGTTATTTCATTGCTCGTTGAAACTTTTAATCGAAGTTTCCGACCGTGGCACGACGAACTGCGGAGAGTTGTTGAAAAGCTGTGACATTTTTATATTGCTGTTCAGGGATTGTTGTTTATCATTGCACAGCTTGACGTTATATAACTTTGATCGAAGCAATTTGAGAAGGTAGCCGTAATGCATCAAAACAATTATACAAAGTGTAATTTTCTATCAACCAAGCATTCAGTACATCAAACTAAATAAGTTTATACGCAAAAATTTGCTGGGAAATGTCTTTTTATTTTGGGCTAAAAAAACATGTTTTGGTGGTAGGAATCAATGTAACGCACTCAAAACATTGTGCTGATGGACGCATCGAATAGTACCGGGGCCATTCTTTTAGTCTAAACACTCTTGTCAGAGTGGTCGTGGTTGCGCAGACGAGGTACATGGAGAGATGTTCTGTAGGTCGTTGACTTCCCCGAAGATAGCTCTTTCAGCGCTGTGCTTCCATTTCTCCCGGTTGGGGACGTTGCGAGTACACTGGACCATGGAGGTATTCAAAGTAAAGTCATAGTATTCAAATCTTGCGTTAAAAACAAAGTCAGAACAGGTATGGTCCAAAACAATATCAATATATATGTTATATATATACAACAAGTGCCTTTTGGCTTCATTAAGAGTCTATTTACACCCTTTGTTACGTGCTTTTGAAAAATGAGTGTTTAATAATGGATGGTATTTAAAAGTACTTCAATTTATTCCCATTTCATTTACCTAATTTTGCCTGTGTACCACCAAATATACTGAATGTGCACCAAAATATGTTCATTAAAATATGCCATAACGAGCATCTATTTAACAACTGTTGCAAATTTTTAAAAATAGTAATACACCTGATTTTAAAAACAAGCATTTATTTTTTTAGTTTTACGACGTAGCCCCGCTACGCGGGGCTCCTATTTCTGTCTACAGGGTTTAAAGTAACCTAACACGAAGGGGATGTCGAGGTCTTAGTTCGCCCGCTCCGCTCGCTCACTAGACCCCGCCATCCCCTTCGGACCTAACCTGTCCAAGTCGGGGTTCCCCAAGAAGTCAGGAATATTTGGTGCACGATCAGTATTTTTCGGGGAAGAATAAAATAGTTATTGTTACAATAGGATATTTGCAGCGCACTACAATAAAAAAGTGTTATATCTTGGTGTTAATTTGGAATTTGTTTGATGTAACATATTTTGTTGGCCGAGTAGTTTAATTATAGTAAAACAATTAAACGGGTTTAAGATCAATATTTTAGAAATGCATACCTTTAGATTTTTGGTGAACACAAAAATATTATCCTTTAATAATTGCTTAGTCCAAAACTGTCAGTTTTCAAAACCTTTTATGATTACTATCTGGGAGAACACGACCAAATCGGAATTCCAAGATTAATATTTCCGCTGGAATGCACGCTACGAACTATGTCAAACATTTTTGATCATACAAACTTTTACTTTATAAATGTGTACGGAGTTTATTTTGTTAAATTATTAACACGTTGACCACAAGTAATTAATTTTGCGTGTGTGTTATACAACAGCATTGTGACGGACGTGGAGTGATACACGGATAAACATAGCCGATGAAATCACCCACATGTTATTATCTTATTACAAAATATGTTCATCTTTATATAAAGGAACTGACTATTTCCAAATTTAACTCAATGGCCCTTTTTTACGGATGGGAAATCGTTAAATGACCTCTTCCGCTCTGGGCGGAGCGGAAGGGAGTGTCAGACTTGTACTGACTAAAACCCATCCATGTGGCTTCTTAGCCCTTTGAGTTCCAGGGCCACGGTATTTCTTTCCGAGACTTTTCTCGAAACATCTTCTTCGAACGCATCGGCTCTCTCCGATTCGCTTACATCTCCTTGAGTCGTGGTGGAAAAAGAACGCGCCGTCGTCAAAAAAAAATGCTACGAAATACATCTGCACCTTTTATACATTCTTGGGGCAAATCTACGTCACGTAGTTTGAGTGTAAATTCTTGATTATATTGTTTAAAGTGCGAGAAATCAATGCCGCGTCCGGCGCCTATATCTCAAGCAAACGGACGTCAAACCGCTTCTCCGTAAACGATCTCATACATCGCTATATGTTTGAATTTAAAGCGGGCCTCGCTCTGCGTCGCGTCTGCGTAAGGGTCAGTTCACACCGAGACGCGACGCGACGCGACGATACTTGAAGAGGCCAGTGATTTCAGCCGCGAGGCGCAGCGCGACGCCGCGCTGCGTCGCTCTACGGCGCGCGGCGTCGCGCGGTGCAGCGCTGCATGGCGCAAAGTATTCTGAATTCTCACAACGAAATGTGTATCTTTTCGTGTAGAAAATAAAGTTATATTTTGAATCGCTCTTTAAAAGTGTGCGCGCAGCGTCACGTCGTGTCGCGTCTCGGTGTGAACTGACCCTAAATGAGCTAAGTCTACTAAGTCTTAAAATTATTACACAACGAGTCTTATATTTGTACAGGTAATTAACAAGCTGATTAGGAGACTGGTCTTGTGGTTGTAAGCGTGAATACAAAGCATGTGGTCCTGGGTTAATTCCCGGGTCGAGAAAAGTATTACTGGGTTCTTTTTAGGAATTTCTCAATAGCAGCCACAGAGTCTGGATTGATGCCTGGTTGATGGCAATAGGCTCGCCCCCTTTTACGCGGTACTTAAAGAAAACATGACTGTTAAAATGTGGGTGTACTTTAAGGTACACCTGTGCCTTACTCTTCGGGGATTACAAGCGTGATGTTATGTAATATTATGTTATTAAGATCACTACGGTAAAACATTATAGATTAGTGCCAGCAAACAGAAAAAAAAACAGTCATTCCATTGCTATAATATACAGACGGTTTCTATCTTATAAACGGACCGACATCTTAAATGTCACTTGAAAAGTTCTCAACAACCTTGTATTTGCTCAAACTTTGTTTTGTCTGTACCCTTTTGTATAAAAGAAATGAAGAAAGTCTTCTTTACGTATCTTTCTTCAAAAAGGCGTAATTTGGTAACGTTCATGCTTTCTGATTTAATTTTTAAAAGTTTGTTTATAGCGGTATCCGTTTATGGAAGATTTTATTGTGATGATTCCGTGTATCTGCAGAAAGTGATTTTGTTGCAAGTTCACTGATTAAATATCAAAAGGTCTAGATAAAATGCAATTGATTTCACAGCGCTTCTATATGCAACGTCTTCAAACAAGATTGACAGGAGCCTTCGATAACAATTTAAAAAAAAAAACAACTACTCACATGCAAAAAGTCTGCAAAACCGCAAAAAAAAAAATTGTCGGCGGTTGTTCTCGTTTCAAAACGATTTTCCATACATTTTTATTTTCATCATTTCAGCCGAAAGACGTCCTCGACGTACTGTACATAAGCCTTCCCCAAGTGTCGTCACATTGGCCGGTACCGGTTTTTTTATAAACTAAAATAATTATAAAAAAAGAAAGTGGGTTACATAATCACATTTCACACCTTCGATCAATAATTATTGATCAAAGTTTTACACCCATGGACAAATTGCCATTAAGCATAGATGCAATCTTTTGTCCACCCAATACATATATCGATCATCTTCAGTGTTGATAGAATGTCATTTTGTATAGACATACACATGGCATGTTACTTCATCGTATCATGTTTTGTTAGGTAGAAACAAAAAGTTCTACGGCAAACTCAGCGCTAGAGCTCGGCACGTGTACAGGTCATACGCCCACGACTGAAATAAATCTATTGTGTCTCTGTGCCATATTTCATTGATGACGTTCTATATTTATTCCTTATGAAATAGACAGGCTATCAGACACAATGATACTTACTTTAGTCAATATTAATGCCTAAAAGAGAAAAACCCTGCCTTTAAGATCCATTAATTTCCTTTAAAAGCACTCCTGACAAAACCATTCACCCTTGATTTACCATCTAAACAAAGACACACGGAAAAGGGTCTTGACTTTTACAGAATTGCACCGTTAAAACAAAATCCATCCCACAATTAGTCTAAGAAGCCAGCTCACGATGCGCCACAACATGACAGACCGAAGTCTCTGGCTCCTCGACTATAAATCTCAGGACATTCCCCAGTGGAACATTAGAGTCTTAGCGAGCCATTTGATTTGTTGTGTTGTGATAGATTCCTTGATTGTGATGTCCGTTTGTGGTCCAAATGTCCCAAGGAGGATGGGAGTGAAATGTTTGCAGGTCCCTCAGTGGCTTGAGAAGCTTTGTATCGCTTGCTCTAGATAGATAGATATATGAAGTCATTGTTAAGGTCGTAGTGGATGGTCAAAGGCATCGCAGATATACATATCTACGATCAAGATATACATAAGCAACAAACCAATCAAGCGCTCAAGTTCAAGCGCTTGGGATTAAACAAACGGACAACGCACAAAGGTCATAACGTGCTTATGTGATTAATGTACGCGATATCAATCTAGTTAAGTCCTTAAACAGTAGGTACCTACTTAAAATTTCTTAATCTGCTTTCTCAAGCAAAACTGGTTATTTCTTGGTCGTCCAGTTCTAGTTTAAATCATCAAAATTGTTATTTTACTTGAAGGTGTTTCGGAGACATGGATTAATTTTTTATGACATTTCGATCCGCAGAATAGTCCCTTAAATCTCTTTGACTTAATCGAACAGAAGATGATACTTTACCTATGTACTTTACACTTACTACTTTTATTTAAAAAATATTCTTATTATTTACATATTTTTTGTTTATTTCGATCACTAACTATAGGATCCGTGTCTTAGGCCCCCAGTGGTCGAGGCACCTGTGGCCGACGCCTCAGATTCGATTAATTAAATATTATTATTTTTTGTGCTGTTTCACTTAGTACACAGTAAATGAGAAAAGTGTTTTTGTTTCACCTGGAGACGAACCCGTCTTTATTGTCGTTTTTAGAAATGGTCAGATACATTATAACAATTAAAACTAAAATAACAACAAATTATAATAAGGCGTCAAAACTCCTACTCAACGCTGTCAGCTGGTAACGTGCCCAAGAGACTGGCGGCGTGGCCAGGTTGTATGGCAGTACAATCATAAAACATTAGCGAGTATTGTCGCTAAAGATGGACAATGGAAGGATAAGAAGCAGTCGGAGGGACTTTAATACAGCAAAAAAGGTTGAGGACATACTATTAAAGGCAAAGCCCTTAATAATCCTAGCGAAGGCCGCTGATATTACAATACCCTTGTTTTTAAACAAGGTAGAGTACCTCGGAAGTGATGTCCTTGTGTTGAAAAGTGATTACATATTGAACAAAACTCAGGTTAAGGTATCTTTGCAAAGAATCAACGCGAGGATACAGCGACAAATATAATGCGTTTAAAATAAAAGCTTTTAATATATGTTCCAAAACCAGCTTAGGGTCAGCTCACACCGAGACGCGACGTTGCGCGCACACTTTTAAAGAGCGATTCAAAATTGAACTTTATTTTCTACACGAAAAGATACACTTTTCGTTGTGAGAATTCAGAATACGTTGCGCCTGTAAAGAAATGTGTATCTTTTTAAAAGTGTGCGCGCAGCGTCGCGTCGCCTCTCGGTGTGAGCTGACGCTTACACTTCTTAGAAAGTAGTTTATGGCTTAGTTAGAAGAGCCTTAGCTTTAGTAAGCCTAAGACTTCTAACTTAGACTTATAAAGGAAAACCTGGTCTATAGTCTTCCTGTTCCTAATGCCTTGTTTATTTTCTACTGCGATTTTTTCTTTGATATAACACATTACAGATTTCAACGTAAAGTTTCTTTGCTAGAGGCCGCTTTTATTACAAACTGTCAATATTACCTACGCTTGCTTCTGACATCACTTCCAGTGAAGTATTTTGTTATTAGTTTCCTTTGATGAAAAAAATGTTTTGGTCTTATTTTTTGTAAAAATATTTGAGTCGCTTCTAATACTTTGGGCACATTCTTGGAAATTTAATCTTGCGGAAATACCGGTATTTCCTATTTCCGTTATTACCTTTTTTTTTTTTTGCGGATTGGAAATCATCAAATGACTTCTCCCGCTCTGGGCGGAGCGGGTGGGAGTGTCAGACTTGACTGACTAAAACCCACCCATGTTCCTTCTTAGCCCTTTGTGTTCCAGGGCCGCGGTATCTCTTTCGAACAACCCGCAGTTCCCTTGGATTTGTATTTTTATTTTTAGTTTTTATGTTGTTATGTCAATTTTGTTGGATGCAGGTGGAGAGAGAGACCAAAGAAAAAGACGGATGGATTGTGTGTGGAATAATATGAAGGAAAAAGGAGAGCGTGACGATTGATAGGTAAGGGTTGATTGATAGGATCGATTGATTTTGATAGGTGAGAATGGAAGACAGAGTGTTGCGCCGACCAGTTCAAATTTAAATTCATTTATTTGTCCGAATCTGGTATATTACATGGTCGTAAATTTAATAAATGGTCTCATCACTATTCTGCCTTATGATGCGCGCAAATATTAGGCACATCCATACTTCCATACTAATATTATAAATGCGAAAGTCACTCTGTTTGGTTGTTTGTTTGTTTGTTACCTTTTCACGACTAAACGGCTGATCGGATCTTAATGAAATTTGGCAAGAAGATAGATTCTAACCTGGGGAAGGACATAGGCTATAAATCATCACGCTACGACTAATGGAAGCGGAGCATCAATGAAAAATGTTGCGAAAACGGGGAAAATGTGACGCAGACGAAGTTGCGTGGGACATCCAGTAAGTAATATTATTAAAAAAACAAAAATATAAGTTTTTGCTCTACGTCTGCGCATAGGGGCTACACAAGGGCAGAAAAATGATGATATTATCTCAACATTGTAAGTTATTTACTCATAAGTACAGTGCATATTATGACATTTTGTTCTGACTGGGACTGTGTAGCAACGTGATTTTTTTTGTTTTTTTTTTACTTTCAAAAGTGCCAGTTATGGTCTGATTGAAATAAATGCTTTGAGTTGAGTTAGAGTGAAAGTCGACCTGATTGGAAGAATGTGGTGATGTTTCTTTTTGGTTTCCATTGACAAGTCTAAAAGTCCTGCCAATTATTCCTCCTTGCAATATAACATGCTTAAATTATTGGAAAACATTTAAAACTCCGACCCCAAAACATAACGATCGCTAAATAACATAAACCACCCATTTACGTTTTTAATTACCACTTTGTTTTCTACCCACAATACAAATGTTTTTAATTTAACCCTTATCTATCTTCAATAAGGGTGCGTACACAAAGATTTAGGTGTCCAGTATATTTCGGAACGAATCAGTACCGATCGGTATCAAATCAGGTTCTTCTAACCTAACCAACAAAGCCTTGGTTTATTTTTTATATGTTACGGGCAACGTGATTAACTGGGCATTATTAATAAGGACCGGTCATTATTAATAATGCCCAAGAGCGATGGGCAAAATGATTAATTTATCACTTTGACCGGCCATTCTTAATAATGCCCGACGGCCCGTGGTCTATGAAATAAGTCAGTGTTTGAGACAGCTTGAATTTATCACTTGGACCGGGCAGTATGAATAATTCCCTACTTGTAGTGTAGCCGGGCAATTGGGTTAGGTTAGGTTATTTTTTGTTAAATTTTCATGAAAATTTTGTAAGTTTAATTTTCTTTAATAAACAAAAACACTACAGCTGTTCACCTATTTTATTACTTTGCCCAAGATAGGTTGGGCATTATTCATAATGGCCGGGAAAAGTGATTAATCATGCTGTATTAATCACATCGCCCAATTGAGTCGGGAATTATGAATAGAGACCGGCCAATATTAATAGTGCCCGGACTTATCAAATTGCCATTTTAAAAACAACATTTATATTAACTAGGCTTGCGTTTGGCCGCATCTCGCCTGACATTGCATTTGTTCCGGCACTTCTTCTTTCAGCTAAAATACTAGGAAGTGGTCCTTCACCACTTCCTAGTATTTTAGCTGACGGGGACTGTATGTATGTTTGACGATTTAAAGTGCTGATTTTCAGTCTAGTTTGATTTCTGGATACTCTGTCTACTCTCATACTTTCTGTATACGGTCGCAAATTAAGAAACATGTGAATGATGACCAGAGATCGGAATAGGTAAGTAATATGTGGATACGACCTCATCATCTGCCTAGCCTTTTTCCCAAACTTTGTTGGGGTCGGCTTCCAGTCTAGCCGGATGCAACTGAGTATCAGTATTTTACATGAAGCGACTGTCTATCTGACCTCCACAACCCAGTAACTGGATAATACGATACCCCTTGGTTAGACTGGATGTCAGACTTTCGGCTTCTGACTACTCGTAACGACTGTCAAAAATCTGCAAATGACAACTGGGACCAACGACTTAACTTGCTTTCCGAGGCACGGAGGAAACTCGGTATCTATGTAAAGATGGTCACCCAGCCGTGATTGCCGAGGTTGGTCCGTACCAACCTCGGCAAGCACGGCTTAACCTTGAAGATCGACATGTGCGGTTGATATTATTTAGCCTGTGGATACAACCTCTCTTCTAAAATTCTGGAGTTTCGTTTTAAAATTAAGAGTGGTATAAACTTGATAATAACACATAATAAGACACAGATCACGATTTGTCGGGACCAGAAAACGAGTTTCTATATGCGAGTACCCTTACAAAAATTCCGGGTTAAAACACAAACATTTACTAATTATTTCACAATTAAACGATCGCATTTCGACATAGCTCTTAATGATCTGAATATCAATTTGCTATCACTAATGATTGTCGATGATTATAGTCGATGGCTGATAATATCTGATTGATGATTTTTGTTTGTTTTGTTTGCAATAAACAGAATAATAAGCTGCATATTCTCTTGATAATATTTAAGCCCGTAGTACCATATTAATCTACAGTGTGTCCCTTTTCATTATCAATGTGTAATATTAACTTTTCTTTATGGAGGCCTTTCTCATTGTTTTCTTCGAAGATACGGATTGGCCAAAAAGTATTCAATATGTAGACACGTAACAAACTCCCTGAAAGCAACATGTCGTCTTTCATAATCTTTTAATTAATTATTTGCTGATTTGTTTAAAAGTCACAAATCATAATTGAAAGAGGCGTGCAATTATAAACATTGGACATGTTCAAATAATAGTGGTTTATTTTTACTGAGGTAATTTTGCTAACTTGTTTCATATTTTGTGTACTTATATTTTATGACTTATACAAAACTTTTATGACGTATTGGACGACTCTGTAATGTTGCGATAATTGGTGGTAAATAAATAAATATTAAGCCAAATTAATGAAAAACTTACCAAAGGCAACATTAAAACCTTCCGAAATACCCAACCTATTTATATTGTAATCAATCTTCTCTGAAATAACCTCTAATCTCATTTACTAAAACCGTGCATATCTAATTTGGACCTTTGGTGTGAGAAACAGAGAACCTCGGTATTTTTGTGGTAAAGAGGAAGTAGTGACGAGGGTTGACAAAGGTATGCTGGCTCATGTGGAAAGGTTTGGTAAAACGCGATTAAGGGAAAGGATTTATACACTGCTAATGTAGGGCGAATATACTTATACAGGAAAGGCAATCCCTTATATATGTGGTTACTTTTAATGAAGCATGGTTCGAGATATCCGTGCAATAATTAGTCTATAGACATTGGTGGTGCTAAGCAACTGTTCTTATCCCAGTTGTAAACGTCCTATTGTGTCTATTGGCTTTGTTTTGTTCTGCCTCCTGCTGATTTAGAAGAAAGAGGAAATTATGATTGTCCTACTTCTCCGCTATTCTTTTCTGATAAATTGTTTCATTTCAGGACTTGTTCGAGCTTCATTGTGTCGGCGCTTTTCTGGTGGTTGCCACTGTTGATTCTGGCTTTCAGAGTTGCAGTGGTTTGGAAATTTTGTGGCGGGCTTGTCCCATGTAAAAAAAAACAGTAGTTCATTCAGTTGACATATTCACAATTGAAAGTTTATCGTGCTCATACAAAGCTTTTTAAATTACTTAAGACATTTTTTTTTCTTTTTATTTAGCCTGATCTTTCCCACTTCTTCTGGGCAAAGGCCTCCCCCCATTCCTTCCACTATTCTCTGTTTTTTGCCTGTTCTCGCCAATTAACGACAAAACCACCCAAGGCGTCATTATTATATGTCGTGCGGTGTCCCACAGGGATCGGTTCTGGGGCCGCCCTTGTGGAACATCGGCTACGACTGGGTGCTGCGCGCCGACCTCCCTAGCGGTGTCAGCGTAGTTTGCTACGCGGACGACACGCTGGTGCTGGCACAGGGGAGGTCGCACGAGGCGGCGGCCGAACTTATGACACGCGGGGTTGCGATAGTCCTGAAGAGAATCCGGCAACTGGGTCTCGAGGTGGCATTGCACAAGTCTGAGGCCATGTGCTTTCATGGGCCTCGGAATGCGCCACCGTCAGTGTGGATCCCTCCACACTGACGGTAGGAGGGGTTCCCATCGGCGTCGAGTCGACGCTAAAGTACCTAGGGCTTGTCCTCGACAGTCGGTGGAACTTCGTTGAGCACTTCCGACGTTTGGCCCCAAAACTGGAACGGGCAGGGCCTCTTGGCCAGATTGCCGCCATGGGATCTGGAGGCGATGGTCCTCGCGCGCCTGCATGAATGGCGCGCGGAGGCACTACGCCGGGGGGAAACTCCGCTGCCGCGGCAAATTGTCGCTCAGCGGACAGACCTCCGGCACGATCTCATGGCGACATGGAGACAGCGACTGTCGCAACCATGTGCAGGGCACGCCACAATAGTGGCGATAAGTCCCCTCTTTGAGGAGTGGCTAGAGAGGCGGCACGGCGCCCTCACCTTCCGCCTGACGCAGGTCCTCACCGGACACGGTTGTTTCGGGAGGTTCCTGCACCGAATTGGGTGGGAGGAAACGCCCGGGTGTTACCATTGTGAGGATCGGCCGGAGGACACGGTGGAGCACACCGTGGAACTCTGCCCCGCTTGGGCTGAGCACCGCCGTGTCCTCGTAGCGGCGATTGGTGGCGGTGACCTCTCGCGTCCGGCCCTGGTTCAATCTATGGTCCGGAGCGAGAGGGAATGGGAAGCCGTCGCCTCCTTCTGCGAAGCAGTCATGCTAGCGAAGGAGGTGGCGGAACGTGAGAGGGAGAGAACCTCACGTCCCAGCCGCCGCGGGAGACGCCCCGGGCGTCGGGGGGCAACCAGTGGCCCCCGGCCACCGTAGGCGCGAGCCTGTGGACGGTGAGTAATGGGCTAGCTCACCGTCCGTCCGTCTTATGACGACAGGCCGTGTCGACGGCGCGTACGTGTTCCACGCGCGCCTCAAGGAGATGTCAGCAAACAGGAAGGGGCCCGAGAGGGCCGATGCCTGCCAGGGCTGCGGGTTGTTCGAAAGAGATACCGCGGCCCTGGAACACAAAGGGTGAAGAAAAAACATGGGTGGGTTTTAGTCAGTACAAGTCTGACACTCCCTCCCGCTCCGCCCAGAGCGGGAGAAGTCATTTGATGATTTCCCATCCACAAAAAAAAATAAAAAAATGCGTCATTATTATTATCAGACACTATTGTTACGATTAAATAAAGCTCATTATTATACTTTTAAGCAATGCACCGTATGAGCGTCCCCTTGACAATTTTTTGCAAGCTGATCCCGTTCAGAGTCGGTTTGAAGTTTCACAGAAATAATCCCGACCGCTTAAGTTGAAGCAATGAAAATGCTATGCAGTGTTTATAGCCTTAATACATAAAGGTATCAGCTATCGTGCTGTCTACCACAGCCAGGTAAAGTGATTAAGAAACCGGTAGAATCTATTCCTACTTCAATTCAATCCGATCTAAAAATGGATGTGAGATTGCCTTCAATTCGAAGATCGTCGGAAACACGACATTTCCCTTATATAGCTGGAGTCTAGACTTAATTATTTAAATGTCGGATGTTCGATTGACTTGGCGATGTTTTAGGCAGCTGACTCACAATTACTTATGAGACGTCTTTTTATATGTGTAGACATAGGCTACTAGGTCTGAGAAATAAATATTTTATTTGACATTCTAAGATGAGACTAACTTCATCTATCGTATTTCTCCGTCTACAAATAGACGGTAGTCTACATATTTCTATGTAATACTAAAATACACGTAGTTCCTAGTTTGCCCAGTGCAAAATCTTAATTATTGGAAGCTACTCATAAATAAATCGCTAAGTTAGGAATCAGTAATAGTTAAAAAAAAATGTTGTTTCGTACGTTTCGTTTACAAATAATTGGTAAAAATTAAATAAACATCTTTTTTTTATATTAATTTTCATTTCGCAGATATGCTGAAAGAGATTTTTTTTTAAATAAGCGTCACCTCTGTTTCCCGTTCTCCTCTTCTTGTCTTTATTTATGTATATATATATATAAACCTTCTATTTATTCATCTCAGTAATAAGCTTCATATAACACAACTCATGAAAGGCATGTTTTGCTTCAGTAATTTCTTATTTTTATCCTTGAAGACTAGAAATACATGTTTCTTTTGACACAGCTCACGTAGTACAGACATAAACAAAGACACTATTGAATATATTATCATATGGTTAAATGTCGTAAAAAAAGCTTTTTATGAGTGAAATTTTATGTCACTCTATTTTCTTATACTGTGTAAGGTTGGCATCAAAATCGACTGGGATGTTTTAGGTTTATTTGTAAAAACATTTGGTTCATGCGACGGATAATACTTACTTCATTGATGTAAGTATCTTTTCAGAATATAAATAAATAATATGTCATACCAATATAACATTTTTTTTTCAATAACAATTCATCGACATATTAAAGTAATAGTATAAACCTAAGTTATTTATAGTCTTATAATTTGAGCTAGCACAAAGGATATTAAAAAAAAAAGTCTTATTGTTGATTGTATGTTCCCCAGGAATAAATTCCAACATCCGGGCGAAGCCACGGGCAAAAGCTATAATAAAACCAGTGTTACGTAAACAATTTTCTCTAGACCAAATGCGAATTGGAATATTAACTTCGTACAAGGTTCTCGCCGTATTATCTGCTGTCTTCATTCAGGTATTATCTTAATTTACATAATGCTAACCAACATCTGACAGGTCGTAGAGAGTCTGGTCTATATCCCAATTTATTTGGCCGGATCAGCGTGTTTCTTCTTTCATACTTCTCTATTACGTGTCATCTCATCAGACTCCTCCTTTCTTGCATATCCTCCTTCACAAAGTCCATTCATCGTTTCTTTGGTCTTTCTCTACTCTTATACCCATCCACAGTAATACTCAAAACTTTGTTCACGACTATTTCTCTTATTCCTCCGCATCACATCCCCATACCACGAGAACCGATTACCACTCAACTGTTCAGTCACCGGCACCACTTTCAGACTTCTTCTTATGTAAAGAAAAGTTTAAGAAGAAACTTAACGCGGTCGAAGTCGCAGGCAAAAGCTGGGGCCTAATGCTAGGGCTACATATGTGCCGACCGTTGCGTATTTTGTTGAGGCATTTATTTAGGTCTCACCACTACTTATGAAACTACAAAACTACTTACTGGTACTACTTGTGAAACGAGCAAAAGTCAAATAACATTCAAGTTATTTAAAACAAACAACCTTTAAAACAAAAGTTACAAGTGCAAACAATGTTTTAGACTTTAATTTAACACAAATTGGTCCTCAAAATTTGCCACGCACTATGTATTTGCTGACCAAAATTTGTCCGCATTTAAACATTTTCAACTAAACGACACCTAATATATAAGCCCAGTGGGACTGTTAACTGTCAGCCCCCAACCCTCGCTAACCCAGCCCACGATGCTGTGCCAGTAGTTTTAAATCAGCCCCTAAATAATTATATCATTCAGAACCAGCTTGTCTCCCCCAGCGACGCCCTAACCCAAGGCTCGTACCCCACAGGGGGTGCCCATAGCGTGTAGTCGCTTAATTTGTAAGTTTTATGCCCTGGCTGGAGGCTTTACACTCAAGGCTCCCACAGGATAGTCCGGTTAAGCAGACGACAACCTTCTAGGTTGAACTGCAAGATGCAATTCATAAAAAAAAGTGCCCAGCCGAACGTTAAAATAAGCAGTCACGACCTCAGATGATGCGTCTCGCGACGTGAAGCGTCGAACGTCACTTCTTTCCTATGCGTGAGTACCAGCTGATTACAAGTAGCGTTGCAGTGACTTGTAGCATGTCGCAGTACAAAACGCGTGTCGCTGTCGGTCGTGTCTAAGCGGTTACTCCAGCCTGCAATTACATTACTTGACATCTAATTCAGATCTGCCAGACTGAATAAACTAAATATTTTGGCCAAATGAAATAAAAAAAATTGTGTGAAGGTGTACAAAGTTTATTATATTAGCTCTGTGCCTAGTTTGTTTATGTAAGCTTCTAAATTGTTATCACAAGTTATGAATTAGAACGACTGTAGTTTTTAATTTATACAAGATCTAAACAGACCCTCCACGAAGCTGGCAACCAAGCATTCTGTAGATCAAAGTAGTAACCCTACGCAAAAATTATTGCTGGGAAACGACTTTTTAAAATTCACATTTTACTGTAAAACGCAATGTAACGCACTCAAAACGCTGATGGATGCAATAACTAGTAAGCAGATCATTAAGGCATTTAAAGTGTAAGGGTTGTAGTAGTTAACTCCGTACACCGATTTGTCGTGAAGGTTTTGTAGTTTGTATAGAGAAACACGTTCCACTAAGATGCACTTAATAGTTAAGTTTATTTAAGGGCCGATTGTTCAATCCTCAGTTAAACAGTCGAATAAGTATCAAGCGTTTAAAATTATCTGTCTGTTTATCAAGCAAATAAATGTTTTCAATTTTTCAATCGTATTTTATCTACAGAATAGCTATCAGTGGTCTATACTAGCCAACTTCACACTATTGATGTGCAAGCGAGATGCACAGATACAGTATACAACGTGTTAGACAAGAATAGCAACAAAACGTGTATTTAACACATGGGACGACATGAATACAATTTTGGAGAACTTGCTTGAAAAAAGAAAACAATGGTTAGACTTTTATTATAGACTTTTAGTATCGCCAATTGCATAGAATCGTAGGGTGATTAGTAGTTATAGTATTGATGTGTAAATATTGTAAGATGACTATGATCTGATTTAATTATTGTAAACAATAGTTCGCTTAACATTTGTTTGAAAAAAAAAAGTGTTTCGTGTTTGATTGTAATATTTAAGATATTATCATGATTAGTTTTTATTGTGTTGCTGTTTGTTTTTGCTTAAATAAGTAAATGAATTATTATTTTATTCTAAATTAATGAAAGTAGGTTATGGTATCATATTTCAAGCAAAATCTTCTCCAAAATTCACTGTCGTCTCATGCGTTAAAATTATCAGGCTTCTCTTGTAAAAGTCGGGTTTTCCTCTCAGGTAATTAAATAATTAAGGAATTCACGTTCTTCCTCGATTTCTGAATCATCATTGTTCAAACTAATCCTTCATAAAAAAACCACCGGCACCTATGTCGTTTTACCAAAACGAATGAAACAGTCCAACATAACCCAAATCATCACTTATTGGGGAGATAAAACCCTAACTGGCCCTTATAGTAGCAGTTAACTTTATTCCTCCGTTAGGGGCTTTATTAGACAGTTAACTACTATCTGACCATTGAAAAACCAAAAATATTGCTATTCAACGAATAAACGCTATCTGGTTGTTTATCTGAGGATTGAAAAATCGGCCCTAAGTTAAGAGTAAGTTACAGTACTAGAGTGGAAGGCGATTATTTCTCTCAGTTGTTGATAGCTACCCAGTTATAAGTTCACTATATTTGAATTCGTTTGTCATGTTGTTTTATTATGTTGAATTATTACGCGCATCGTTGACCTAAAGTAGGTCACCGAGTAAGCAGAAAAATGTACGGCGATGGGATCGTACATATTGGCAACCCCATAAAGAAGCTAAGATGAGTAAAGAGAGAGAAAGAAATAAACGCCTGGACAAAGTCAAATATTAAAGTAAAAAGGTAAACAATCAATCAAAAGTAAAGGCAATGTTGTCTCGGTGCCCTTGAGGTTGAACTTTGCAGTCGTCTGTGGGCGCCTGCTGGTTCTCTTCTCTGGCAGTCTGCTGTCGAAGTCCCATTGGTTGTAGTTCAATGTCCTCGTGTATTTGTCTTCTATTTTTCCTCCTTGGAAATCGCTTCTTGAGCAGAGTGCAGTATTTCCTTGTTATGACCCACAGGAAAGTGATGACAGCAATTGTTAGTAAAAGGTAACAGATTGCATATTGGTGAACGTCATGATCGGTGATAGTGGATGGTAGTTTCGGCTCGTTCTCTTGTTGGAACCGCAGCTTTTTGTCAATTACTTCGAAGTCGTTTTTATATTAGTTATAAGTTCGCTATATTTGAATTCATTTGTCATGTTGTTTTACTATGTTGAATTATGACGCGCATCGTTGACCTAAAGTAAGTAACCGAGTAAGCAGAAAAATGTACGGCGATGAGCCCGTACATAAAGTAAAGTTCAAACCTTAAAAACTGTTTTTATTTTTAAACTTGTGAAGAAGTTTAACCTCCAATATTTCCGTAAATAGAAGGTGTGTTCCAGAACAAAAAAAAAATCGCAATGATGGTAAGAACAAGTGCCCTTCTGCTACGTTAAGGGTTGATTTACACCCTTCATACCTACTACTAGCTGTCTCGCGCAACTTCGTCTGCGTCACATTTTCCCCGTTTTCGCAACATTTTTCATTGCTGCTCCGCTCCTATTGATCGTAGCGTGATGATATATAGCCTATGTCGGAAGGACATGGTTGAAATCTATCATTTTGCCAAATTTCATTAAGATCCGATCAGCCGTTTAGTCGTGAAAAGGTAACAAACAAACAAACAGAGTGACTTTCGCATATATAATATTAGTATGGTAGTATAGATTGCAATTTATAAAAATACTGTTTATGCCTGTAACATTGTTCACAAGTCACACGAAGACAGAGTCCGACTAAACGTTGTTTGACATCGTCTCCACCACCTAAATATCGGTACAAGGGTATCAAGATTTTGATTAGGAATCGCAATTCACAATAGGGATGGTGACTTATTTTTTTTTATTTGTCTATCGGGTAGATTATTAAAAAGTATTTGACACGTATTTTTTCTTTTTTCACGCAATCGTAAAATTACGGAGATATTTTGAGTTGAAATGGCGCATGACTTTTCTTTTTTTTTTTTTTTGTGAATGGCTTCTCGCATTTCGACCTATGAGGTTGTCGTCTGCTTAACCGGACTATCCTGTGGGTGCCTTTAAGAGTAAGGCCTCCAGCCAGGGCATAAAAACTTACAAACTAAGCGACTGCACGCTAAGGGCACCCCCTGTGGGGTACGAACCTCGGCTTAGGGCGTCGCTGGGGGAGGACTGCATGGGGACAGGCTGGATCTGAATGGTATCATTAATTAGGGGCTGATTTAATTTCAGGCTCGAGCGAGGGTCGGGGAGGAGGCGCATGACGTCACGGCTCAGTACATTTTATACCTAGTTGTGACGTAGTGAGCCCCCACTCTCCAACTTTAATGCGTTTTAACTAAGTATTTTTTTGTTAACTTGATAAAACAAAAAATACGTATATAATATTTTTGTATTACCTGATTGACGGACAAAATAGAATTTCGTTTTCTTTACCCAGTCATCATCCCTATTACAATTATTTGGGACGTTAAGTACTTTCGGAATGCAAAGCAAACGACCAATCAACGTTTTTTATAATTGGAAAATTGTAACAAACTACAAACTAAACACAAAGCTTCCCATAACAATGCGGTATCAATATTGATATGTACATACATAGGTACGTAGGCCTATCATGTCCGTATCAAAACCTCGTCAATAGATTTCCACGAAGGATCTACATAAACCCATGTCACATGCCATAGGTAGGTAAATATTAATTCAGTCAATTTTAGCATAATTGGCATAAATTACCCGCAAAACAGGGATATGTGGACAATCAATTATTCCATTATTATAATTGACACATACTCGGTGTTTCCCTTTCATGCAGAGGCTGATATGTTAATATTCATTAATTGGGTAGCGTATTCTAGTGTTAAAAGTGAGCTATTGTGATATTTGTGTGTCTAGATTTTCTTGATGTGAAAAAGAGTTAACTTTTTACTTATTACTCCGTGAAAAACGTTTTTTTTTGGCATATAGCCTGCAAAAGAACGAAAACGCTAACTACTATTAACTCAATGATTTCATTGTTTTTTTTTCTGATTTATTTACTACTAGCTTATGCCCGCAGCACCGCCCGCGTGGAGTTCGATAATTGTCCCACGGGAACCAACTATCGGGATAAAAGTATCCTATGTGTTAATCCAGGTTATAATCTACCCGTGTGCCAAATTTCATCCAAATCCATTCAGTAGTTTTTGCGTGAAAGAGTAACAAACATCCATCCATCAATCCTCACAAACTTTCGCATTTATAATATTAGTAGGATATATATTTCTGTTTTGCTACCACTCCTTAGGCCCGAATTCAAGACAGCACTGTCTCTTCTAGGACGTACATCGTATCTCATATCCGGCACTCGTAAAAAGTATTAAACGGCCGCCATATTTTAATACTAATGAGGAATGAAAAACGCGGTTGACATATGTCGGGCATGCCACAGTCCAGGCGAATGGATCCAGCACATTATCTCCGGGTGTTCTCGTCTAGCTAACGGAGAATACTTGCATAGTCACAACCTTATAGCCAGGATTATCCATTAGCAACTTGCTCTGAAATACAGCCTTGTGGAACCGATTCCGCAAGGCTGTATTTCAGAGCAAGTACTATAGGTATGAGCCCGACCCAGTTCTAGAAAATGGCAATATCACACTGTACTGAGATCAATCCATCATCACTGACAGGACTATTGTAGCCAATAAGCCTGATATACTGGTGGATCAATCAGAGCGGCGTGCAATGATTGTTGACATAACGGTTCCGCACGACGAGAAGCTAGTGAAAGCCAAGAAAGATAAGTAAATCAAGTATCTTGACTTGGCTCGCCAGGTTGTCGACATGAGGGATGTGGACTTAGCGATGATTGTGCCGATAGTCGTATAAGCCAAGGGCCTAATTGCACCCTCAACCAATATCTGATGAGGCTCTGGATCAAGGGCTTGATTCAGAAAGCGGTACTCCTGGACACGGCTCGTATTGTTGTGTAATAAAGAAAAGAATATAAGAACCTCAAGCGAGTAGTGTTTCAACTCTTTTTAGGGTTCCGTAGCCGAATCGTTAAAAACGGAATCCTCATAGAATCATGTCTGTCTGTCTGTCCGTCCGTATGTCACAGCCACTTTATTCTGAAACTATTAGGACTACACAGTTGAAACTTGGTAGGTAGATATACTTTGTGAACCGCTTTACGATTTTTATATACAAAAATAAAAAAATAAAGGGAATAATCCCCATACATAGAACTGAAATTAAAAAAAAAACATTAAACCTATACGTGCAGGGTGTCTATAGATAGGTCTTTAAAAATTACGTTGGCGTTCTTAATGCCGATTTTTCTCAAAGTCAGTCGTTTCAGAGAGACACTTCCAAAGTGGTAAAATATGTGTGTGTGTGTGTGTGTCTCTAATTTCAAAAAAAAGAGGATGAAAATTTTGAAACAATTTGGATTGTAGAACATAAAAAGAACTTTCAACGAAAATTGGTTTGAATAAGATTTGATGTTTAGTTTTTGAGATATGGGACTTTTTTATCAAACTGCAGCAGTAACATTGTTTTTCATAAACATACTATGAAAAAGAAATTTAGTTTTGCTGTTGAATGTATGCAATAGAACATATGAATTCACCTTTAAAATATTTTTTTATATTGTTTGGTACTACGGAACCCTGTGTGTGTGACGACTCGCACTTGGCCGATTTTTAAAATCATTGATAGGTTTATCTCTAGAGAGTTAACTTCTACCTCGTGGGGTGGTAAGTGATTCACATTGACATAATCATTCGCTTTTATCACAATAACACAACAGCCATACGAAATTTGCGCGCACGTGCGTCTGTAACCTATTAGCTGTTAGACTCGTGACGCCTGCACCGTTCTGTCTCATTACTATCGTACCGTGCCACAGTGGGTAGGCAGAGAGTTTTTTTTTGAAAGTTGCTTGTTATTATGAGTACAATCACGTGTTTAAGTATCGGTCACTAATTACCAGTCACCCTGTGTAGAACAATGCTCAGTCACGAATTTAGATTTAAAACTAGATTAGATGGAGATTTGAATAAATTCTGTAAGCATTTATCAAGATTCATCGCTAAACTTAATACCCAAGATCTCTGATTTGATAAGACTTCTCAGAAATTCTTCGTCTCAAAACTAGATTAGATTTTGAAGCTGAAACATTAATCAATCAACAGCCTCTTGCTCATAAAAGCTAATTTTGGCTGAATATTCTACCATTGTTTTCACCTTTTTAGTGTCGCTTGAATGGCCATGAAAACACGGAGAATGATTGATTGCTTTTTCATGAATCACAGTTTTAAGAAAGTAGATTAATGAAATACCTGTTTTAGTTTAAAAAAAAAACTTGTCCTAGTCTGCTCCGTCCACTCCAGGGCAAAGGCCTCCCTCCACTTCTCCTACTTCTTGCTTTGTATTTTTTTCTGAGTGCCAAAACAAATGAGAATCGTTTCAAAAACGCTCGAATTTCTGCATCGACATTCAACAGGACTGACATAAAGCTGTTAAACTTAAGTCAATATAATATAAAAAAATCCAGCATAGAAATCGCTGATAGAATGTCTTTATACAGACCCTCAAATTTCCCCATCTTATCATTTTTGGCATTACTTGTATGCACGAAGAGCAACAAGCTATACAAAACCACTTTATGCGGTCTCTCGTTGTACGGGAAATCTATTCAAAGCCAGGCCATATTATACTGGAAATTAGATTGATGTGTTGCCGTGTGTCTCGTCCATTTTCCCCCACTTAGAGTGCACTGATTCCAATGATACCCGCCCACTCGAACCAGTATTTTGACAACGGAAACCCGGAAAATAATTCCTGGAATCCGTAAAAGGTTCTTCCCTCAATGGCCTCTACTTTTATACAGTTAGTTTTTGGAATAAATGGTAGAGGAAATAAACAGGAAAATGTAGGAGAGGTACAAAATATAACTGAAGTAAATACAGGGAATGTAAATACGAAGACATTTCGTTACGAACAGGATTTCCTGAAGATAATTATGTTTCCGACTGTTTGTAGCGCTGAACAAATTTTATATTTTTAAAAACCTGGCTTGATGCAGCTACAGCTTTTCTTGTTTTCGTCGGCTCTTGTAGATAATAATATATAAAAACCGCTAGTTGCAAAAAAAGTGTTGGTAAATTAAGCTATGGAGACTTACGTGAATTCTGTCTTTTTTTTTAATTATCACGATTATCACATTATCGATATATAATACTCGTAGCTCAATTTAGCTCAATCAAAAGTAAATAAAATCACATATATAAGTGTCAATCAACGTATACGTACGTTCGTACGTACATTTATGAAAACGTGTTGCGCCGAGGTCAGAATGGGACAAGGACAGGAAGATGATGACGCGATAGAAATAATAATACACCCGATGTTACAAACGTGTGACTTTATTTATTATGTATCCTATCATTATCACATTGTGACTAACTGTTAACACTTTATGTTAAGCGTATGATTTGTAAACATTATAAAAAAGCAAACATTTAAAACATGGTATTACAGAATTACATGATTTGTATATTTATATTTAAACCAGCTGTAACTGGCATGCGTTTCAACGCATTTTTTCCTTTTTTTTCATTGTTTTAGTGGTCCCCAACATAGGTTAGGTACACAATTACTGGACACAAATTATCATCGTTACAAACTCCTATCAAGATCGAAGCAATAAAAAAAATTATTAAAAAAATGTACTCAATCACGAAGAATTATTCTTCATACAGCTAAATTAAAACAAATTTTATTTTCACCGAAAAAAAAACTAATTCTTCAGCGATGTTTTAAAATAAAAATATCAATACACCTACCGCACTCTAGTGCAGACAAGCAATAAATGATACAAGATTACAGTAATAAATCAAGTTAATAAATACATTTAATTGCATGAAAAATATAATAAATCCCAGGAGAGATTTTTAACAATATTTTAATGAACCAATTACTTGTTCAGAGAATCACAATGTCCAAAAATACTTTGCTTTTCTCCATTAATATTTGGAAAGGAAAATAATGACTTGAGAGCAGATTCTGGCTTCATCAAAATGAGCCTTATGGATTGTTTTATGCTTGAGTGCCAATAACTTGAAAACTTAAAATGTATCAAGGTAATTTGAATCCAAATACAAACTTGACCTTTTCCAGAGTTGTGTCTTCCAAAATACATTTTGTCTTACCTCTACTCTTATAAATAATAATAAACCAGTCATCTTTTTCCTTATTGTGATGTCTTCTATAAAACTACTTACTGTTAACAAACAACCACTGATGTGACATTTTTTTCTGTAATTCTGAAACGACTGAAACATTTCAATGTCGTTAATTTGTTTCCAAAGAGATACACCTGCATCGGAAGATTTGTGTATCTTCTCTAAAATTGTACGGAAAATCCAGAAACAACACAAAAATACGTATATTTTTTTTTTTGCTGTAAACGGCTTGTTACGCTCTACTATTTTATTTAAAACTCCTTTGGGAGGGCCCAAAAGAGTTTTAAATAAAAGAGTGGAGCCTAACCAGCCGTTAACATTAGTATACACCGCTATGTACAGTCAAAAAAGGTATTGTATGCAGGCAAGTAGTATAAGCACGATTTTTCCCACAGCTGGGACACAAGGCTCCTTTCTGTTAGAGGGAATGGTCTTATATAATCCACAACCTACTGATCAGCAATGTAACTACTTGCACCACATTCTAAAACGATGTGCTGAATAGGCAAATCTCGATCATCATTCTTTAAAGTACGATTATAAGTTTAACAAAAGTAACAACAGACAAAATCAAAATTGGGGGTGAAGTGGAAAGATGAAACAAATATTTTTCCTGTATACCAAACAGCTTATTTGACTGTACACTCGTCACAAAACGTTATGTTGTTTGTTTTTTATTAAAAAAGTAAACAGTGGTCAGGTTCAGGTCAGGTCAATACAAACAAATCAACCAACTGATTGGTATGCATACAAAATGTTTTTTGGGAAAAAGCAAATGTATTTGGGTACAGAAAAAGAAAAAAAATGTGTTTTGCTAGGCTTCTGGCTAAATATTAACAAGCGCACGGGTGGATCCTCCAGGATAAACAATGCTTGCCGAGCTCAGTCCGTCCATTACGTACCGTACCTCTCTGCTCTGTGGAAAGTCGTGAATACAGGTTGTCATTTGTAGATCTTTGACAGTCGTTACGCATAGTCAGAAATCTGTAAGTTTGACAGCTTACTAGTTATCGTTACTAGGAATCGTGTTACCTAGTAACTGTTTTGTGATGGTTAGAAACCAACCCTTGCATAGTTGAGAAAAAACGAGACAGATAATGTGCAATTAAATGCAATGCAATGTGCAATTAAATGCAATTCCAAGGCCAGGACATCCCGGTCGCAGCCGTCCACCGCCTTCATAAGGCGAGAGGTGGAGACCAGTACGATATGGTACTGGTCATCTGTGACCCAGTAGAAGGACACCACCCGATCTTCAAAGTGAAGTCGGTATGCTCCCTCACAGGCATCTCAATAGAGAAGCCTTACCGCTCAACCGTAGTAGGGCAGTGCCACCGCTGCCAGCTGTACGGACACAGCCAAGCCAACTGCCATGCGCCGCACAGATGCGTAAAGTGTCTAGGCGACCATGGTACGGCAGACTGCCCCCGTCCCAAAGACAAATCGCTATGCACGGAGCCACCGAGCTGTGTGCTTTGCGGCCAGTCGGGCCACCCGGCTAACTACCGCGGCTGCCCGAAAGCCCCCAAAGGCTCCTCCTCTAAACTGGCGAAGCGTGCAAACGCCCGCCAGCAGAGAGAAAGCCCATCGGTGAGGCTACCAACTGCACAGATGCCGGAGAGACTCAGCCCTCAGAGGCCCTCTCCCTGGACCTCGCTGAACCACCAGAGAGCCTTCCCGGCACTCGGCAAAGCAAAGTCCAGCCCCATTCCCGGGCTATTAGATGCCCCTGTCCCCACTCCCGTGGCCCAAGCGAGCGCACCGGCGCCCGCTTGTCCCGCGCCTCCCGGCCCCGCGGCCGCGGTCTCCTCTCCTAACGTAACTTTAGAAACGTTAGCAAAGTTAGTCACCCCCGAAGCAGACCGCATGGCGGCAGATCTCAGGGAGGCTAACACTGACGGTGATAAGCTTAAAATTATCCTCAAGTCCCTAATCAAGTTAGGCGAAGCCTTCAGCGGCATTAATCTTTAATTTCAATGGATAATACGAGATTAACGTGTACCAAACCCCGATCCCTTAAATTAGGGTACTTTAATGCCAATGGCATTAGAGGCCAGCGTGATGAAATCGCCACCTTCCTCCGTGACCATCAAATTGATATCCTCCTCATACAGGAGACCTTCCTCAAGCCCAGTCACCGCGATCCGAGAATTGCCAACTATCGCATAGTTCGCAACGATCGGTCACGTTGCCACAAGGGCGGTACTCTAATCTATTATAGAAAGGAACTGCACTGCATCCCCTTAGATCCCCCTCCCATGGAGTCTCTGCTCGAGACTTCAGTTTGTCGACTAGGCATGACCGGTCATCAATCGATCACTATCGCCTCCGCGTACATCCCTCCCGGCGGCACGTCCGAGGAGCACACTCTGTTCACCAAAGACCTTGCCGTCCTCTTCGGCTTGAGTGACTCCGTTATCATAGCGGGCGACCTCAACGCCAAACACCCCGCCTGGAACAGCACGACGACCTCTGCCAGAGGACGTCACGTGTATAACCTGGGTGAGTCCCTCAACTTCGATCCCATCGCTCCTATGGAGCACACTCACTATCCCCACGACCCCGACCAACGTCCGGACGTTCTCGACATAGCGCTACTCAAGAATGTCAACCTTAAGTTGCATTCCATCGAGACTTTACATGAGCTTAACTCAGACCATCGACCAGTGCTCATGCACTTAGTTCCCCGCTCGGGTCCCTCTGACCCCAGCCAGCCCCCGCCGACCCAAGTGATAACCGACTGGAGGAAAGTCAGCGAAAAGCTGAAATCCACCACGTCGCATCACCTGGAGGCCATCCCCGACCACATTGTCTCAGTCGCAGACACGACGGCCGCCATCAACTCGTTTACAGAACACGTGCAATCCGTACTAAAGGATTGCTCACGGGAAGTTCCAGCAATGAGCGATCAACGCTGGATTCTACCCGCTGACGTACGTGAACTGATAACCGAGAAGAACGCGGCCATCCGTGCCTACAGCAACTTTCCCTGCGACGCGAACAAAGCTCACATGCGTTATTTACAGCGTGCTGTAAAGAAGCGCACTAGTGAGCATCGTTCAGATCAATGGGACAAGACGCTTAGCGAGCTCGAGCCTACCCACCTAGCCTTCTGGCAGCTCCAACGCAAGTTGCGCTCCACCGAAGAGGCTTCGATGCCTCCCCTCACCCGACCCGATAAGAGCGTCGCATTCGACGACTCTGAGAAGGCCGAATGCCTAGCCGACAGCCTGGAGTCCCAGTGCTCCCCCAGCTCTCAACCAGTAGACAAGCGACATCTCGATGAGGTGAACGCATTCGTCGAACGTAAAGCCGCCCTCCCTCCCGTAGAAGACCCTGATGATCCTCTGCCTTCGGTCACAGCTGACGAAGTGCAAGACATCATTAATAAGCTTCAACCGCGGAAAGCACCCGGCTCCGACGGAATCACCAATAGGGTGTTAAAACTCCTCCCCGCTCAGCTCGTCGTGTTAATGGCGGCCATCTTCAATGGCGCCCTGAGCAACAACGCCTTTCCCCAAATATGGAAAGAGGCCACTGTCATCGGTTTCGCCAAGCCAGGCAAACCCAAGTCTGAGCCCTCAAGCTACAGACCTATCAGTCTCCTGAACGCACTCGGCAAAATCTACGAGAGACTTATTTATAAGCGACTCAAAGACTTCGCCGAGGCTAAGAGTCTCCTCCCCAACGAGCAGTTCGGCTTCAGGACCGGACACTCCTGCATTCAACAGGCCCATCGCATCGTAGAACACTTGAGCGCTGGCTTCCAGCGTGGAGCGATGACGGGTGTGTTGTACTTCGACATAGCAAAGGCTTTCGACAAAGTCTGACACAACGGCTTATTATATAAGCTGTACAAACTGGGAGTGCCGGACCGTCTCGTGCTCATCTTACGAGACTTTCTGTCGGATCGCACCTTCCGCTATCGCATCGGGAAGGCACTGTCTTCCCCCCACCCCATTAGAGCCGGAGTCCCTCAGGGCTCCGTCGTCTCTCCCCTTATCTTTACTCTGTTCACCAGTGACATCCCCAAGAGCAAGAAGGCTCAGTTAGCCCTGTTCGCGGACGACACGGCCATTTATTACACTGGCCGCAGTCACGACGCTATCTATAGCACCCTCCAAACCTCAGCCAACGTCTTAGGCGCTTGGTTCCGGAAATGGAGAATCGAGGTGAACCCCGACAAGAGCCAGGCAGTTCTTTTCTCTAAACAGCGTAAAATTAAGCCACCCGCGCTCAGCCCGATCACTATGTACGGTAAGCCTATCCCTTGGGAGAAGCAAGCCAAGTACTTAGGAGTCATACTTGACAACCACTTGTCTTTCGCGGCGCACATCAAAGCAGCTCGCGACCGAGCTGCGTTTGCTATGGGTAGGCTTCATTTCATGATTTCGGCAAAAAGCAAGTTGTCACTCAAGTGCAAGTTGCGCCTTTATACCGCGGTGATCCGCCCCATTATGACGTACGCTTGCGTCGTGTACGCTCACACCAAGCCTAAGTACATCCATAGGATGCAAGTTTTACAGAACCGGTTCTTACGTAGAGTCACGGGAGCCCCTTTTTATGTCCGTAATGACCGTCTACACGTAGACCTTAGAATGCCCACCGTCCTTCAGTTTATGAAACGTCTTTCGAAGCGTTTCTTCGATAACGCCATTAAACACCGTAATCCCCTGATCGCAGCGGCCGCCCGTTACGAACCCTCGCGCATTAGTACAGTACGCCGTCCTAGGCATACCCTTGTCACTCCAGATGATGCTATCACCCTCCTCCAGGAGAGTAGCAAAGAGACTAGCACTCTTAAAAAGTTCCGACTCAAACCGCCGTCTTTCCGACCTCGCCGTCGAGGTCCGTCGCGACGTCCCGGTCCATGCCCTCCCCGACCCTCGCTCGAGCCAGCCCGCGATGCTGTGCCAGTAGTTTTAAATCAGCCCCTAAATAATGATACCATTCAGATCCAGCCTGTCCCCATGCAGTCTTCCCCCAGCGACGCCCTAAGCCGAGGTTCGTACCCCACAGGGGGTGCCCTTAGCGTGCAGTCGCTTAGTTTGTAAGTTTTTATGCCCTGGCTGGAGGCCTTACTCTAAAGGCACCCACAGGATAGTCCGGTTAAGCAGACGACAACCTCATAGGTTGAACTGCGAGATGCCATTCAAAAAAAAAAAAAAAAATTAAATGCAATGCAATGTGGCAATTAAATTATTAACGAGGTGGTCTTAAAAATGGATAGCATGTGCCTCGCGGCTATGTTAAAAAAAAAATATAAGAACAATAATTTGAGTTTTTAAAAACAGTAATTTAATACTTTATGCCTGACCAAGATACATGAATATCGGTAAATTTCTTAACAGCACTCTTTCATAAAATATCACATTTTTAACATGCTTGTGAAAAACCCCTTTATGTATACATAGAGAGCTTTTCGCTCATGTTACTATGAACATGTGTACTGTATTAAAGCTAATTGACACAGAAATTATTTGTCAGAAAACACAGTCACTCCACTCCACCAAACTCGCAAACACCTGTTTCAAAACAATCGACAGTCGCGTTCGCAATTCTGTCGAACTTTCCTCCACATGACATACATTCTAACAAACATTGGTCCAAATATATGTACATATATACCAATATATATTGGTATAATAGAAAACTTGTACATGGGACTCATTTCATCAGCTTGTCTCCTGAAGCATGCAGAAATACCGAAGTATACGAATCAGTTCACATATTACTCGAGCTCGGCAAGGCACAAGTTTTGCTTTTGCTCTCAATAATACATGATTGAGCATACATGTGTAATATCAAGCAAATGTGTGTCTTCCTTGCAATTCACGACCGACTGTTATGTCATTGTCATAAGGTACAATTTGCAATGGCTAACGTGCATTCGTGAAGTGAAAGATCTATTGCTAGGAATTGGTAGTAAAATAGTTTTTTTATCGCGATGACGGATGATTTTTGGCGGAAATTGAGGAAGACTGTCAGTCAATTTGGAGGGTCAGAGAATTGGTACTTTTTGTGTGTTTTCTTGATGGGGGTTAAGTCGGTTATTAGTTACGTATATTGGCTTGCTTCCACTGTTTGGTTCGATGGAGGCCATTTTGTTTGATAGTTTTTTTTAGCAGGAGGTCCTGCTTTAGCCTCATCTATCTATACTAATATTAGAGAGGTTCTGTTTGTATGTTTGTAGGTGTGTTAGTTTGTATGTCGTTGGTAAGCTTTGGAACTACCTATTGAGCAGGTTTCGATTTTTTTTTTCAGTAAGGGGAAGTTACATTATCCTTAAGTGTCATATACACCGTGTAAATCACCTCATAACGAAGCCGTCAACCAAGCATTCTGTACATGAAACTAAGTAACATTACGCAAAAAATATTGCTGGGAAACGACTTTTTTTTGGGGGGTGTAAAATCATGTTTTGTGGTAGAACTCAATGTAACGCACTCAAAACATTGTGCCAATGGACGGATTGAATAGTACGGGGGTCTTGGAGGTGTTTAAAATCTTACATAAACTTGTATTTAAAAAAATACTTGTCAAAAAGTTGGAACTTTGACCCTTAATATCTCCGTAACTAGAAGGTTCCCAGGTATGGTGTAGAACAAAAAAATGATCGCAATGACAGGGAGAACCAGTGCCTTTCGGCTTCGTTAAGAGATGTTTTACACCCTTTATAGGCTATATGTCATAGGCTACTTTTCGTACATGACGGTAGCGAAGTTGCGAGCAAAGCTAGTATTTTGTTATAGTGAAACATATCACCCTAAAAGACAAACATAATAACCCAAGCAAATCATGTATACCAATACACCTATCACAAATGATTTAAACTAACACATAACTCAAAACTGACGAACGTCCACATCAGAAGTGAACCACAGTCATTAATTGTAAACTGAGATCATCAATCATCGTGTCAATACCGACCCTCGGTTATAGGCAACTTAGTTGAACGCCATCAGCACTTAATGATTGTTACATGTTTCGGCTTGTAATGCTTGACGGGTTTAAGCAAAATTAGTGGGTAGTACATGAATCTTTTGGCGCGTGGCTTAGAACTATATTTTTTTAAGGACAATATAATTAATAAGTCCAGTTTTTTTTTAACAAATTTACAAATGTTTACCAACTACACTCTCTTGTGAATGGTATTCAAGCTCCAAATGAACTTACCATACATTAACTAACTAACGAACTTATAAAACATTTATTTCAGACACTTGTTCCATTTCCAGATCTTTGTTAGTAATACAGCTTACGTAACTATGTTAATACCTACCTTACTAAATTACAAACATTCTATTTCATATACAAGGTGTTGTTTTACATTCTCGTCAAATTCAAGGAAGTAACTAAGCTAATGATTCTCGTCCCGAATCAAGTCAATCTCGTCGGAAATCAGTACGTGTGAACCACCCGTGTTTTAAACTCTGCCCGTCTGGTTCTTGCCTTCTAACCTCTCTTACACACATACAAACAATCTCAAACGTTTATTCAATAATTTCTTATTCCCTAAACCACGTAAAGGGGGTTATTCTGAAATACTGACAAACCTAAACAACCAAAAAAAGCGTTCAGCGTTTATTAATAATTAACTAGGTACCGTAATTTTAATTGATTATTTATGTCTTTTGTGACAACCTCCTGAAATTTGACGAGGTTGCAAAACAACACCTTGTATTTTCACGCAGCATCAGACCCGCAGTTATGCATACGGGTCCAATACTCCAGGAAAACGCCATCTGGCCTATTCCCAATCACTTTCAGGATGCTATTGGCACTCCCCCGAATCCTGAGTAACAATGATGCCGTTCTTTTTCGCATGATTGCTGAAAAGCTATCGGTAGCCGAATCGGCAAACATGCTTGATGCGCTACAGAATCGCGGTATGGGAGGGCGGTTTTATTTGGTTTAAATCGGTTATATAGGTACTCTGTAATAAGGACTCATACAATAAACAAAACATAACTGTCGGCATATGGGTGTAACGTTGTTTACATGTCTAACAGACCTTCCTAGGATACAGTAATAAACGCGTTTTGTCGTTATGTATGGTGACTCTACAGCTCAGTTGATATCAGAAGGTTTTTATGTATACATCTATACAAATAAATAAAATTGAAGTATCTGTTTGTAATATTAAAATAACCGCTTTTTACTACATGCATAAAAATGTTTATACGGTATATATACCATTTTTTTTTACCAATTTTCGTCTATCGGTCTGTTTGTTCCGGCTAATCTCTGGAACGGCTGGACCGATTTTGACGGGACTTCAATGGCAGATAGCTGATGTAATAAGGAGTAAATTAGGCTGCTTTTTAAATTCCACGCGGACGAAGTCGCGGGTACAGCTAGTTTATTATAAATTCGGAACAGGTCCGATTAACTTTATTACAGAAAAAAAGAAAAGTGTATAAGGCGAGTCTCACACCACACCGAGCGGACGAGCATTTTTGTATGAATATCACCTAAAGATCCCCAATCCATACCATTATGAAATGTAAAGACGAAAGCACTGTCTGTCAACTCATAAGATCGTAAAATCGATTCTAAATAAAACTCTTTAGTACGCCTAGATAGCTCACAAAGTGCCAATGTAGATCCTAAAATGGATTCAGTTTTATTGCCAGGATCTGCTTCACAAAGAGTTTTATGTTCGTCACAAAATTATGGTGATTTCACGTATTACCCTTGAACGGATTCCATCTGACCTGTTTAGGTTGACCCCTGCTTTTAAACTGTACATAGGAAGTCAAAGTGTCCTACGTAACAGCAAAAATAGCTAACATATTTAGGACAACAGTTATTTTTAAATCATGATCCATGAGGTTTGCGATTTTTCATGCAATAAATTTGTCTAAATACCCTGCTCTTGTACTGCGAGGATCGTCTCGACAGGCCGAGTCGACGGCGCGTTCGTGTTCCACGCGCGCCTCAAGGAGATGTCAGCAAATCGGAAGGGGTCCGAGAGGGCCAATGTCGGCCATGGCTGCGGGACTGTTCGAAAGAGATACCGTGGCCCTGGAACGCAAATGGCTAAGAAGGAATATGGATGGGTTTTAGTCAGTACAAGGCTGACACTCCCTTCGGTTCCGCCCAGAGCGGGAGGATTCATTTGATGATTTCCCATCCGAAAAGAAAAAAGAAAAAAGGTCTCTGCTGTGGTGCCTTTAATGCATATTTGCACAATTATGGACCACAAAACTACAACTAGGTATTAAGTTTGGACACATTCACCTCGCCTCGCATTTAGCCTCGTTGGTTGAGTGGTTGCAAGCGTGACTGCTGACCATGAGGTCCTGAGTTTGATTCCCGAGTCGGGCAGAGGGTTATTGTTATTTCTCCCGTTATGTTTAAGTTCCATGTGTTAGGGGCCCGCATATTACCACCACCCGCCAAAAATCTTAACTCTTGGCTACTACTGAGAAATGCCTTCATTCCTTGCAATAGAAAATAGCCTAACCAATCAGCCTTCAAGGTTTCCACTGCTGGGACACAGACACAGGCCTCCTTCTTTGAAACCCGATAAAATTTTAATAACAACACACCCGATAAATAATAAATCATTCAGCGCTACTATAGCGGACAGTTACATGCGGAATGTTACCGATAATTGAAGGCTGTCCTTATATAGTGACAATATGATTTATGATTTGGTTTTCAGCTGCGGAACGACCATTTATGTTGACGTGTTTTTGGGTACAATTTCGGGACAGAGTATTTGAGCGACAGCTCGTTTTGTTACACAGTCATATTATTAAGTGAGACTAGCCTATGCCTGCGGCTTCGCACGCGTGGTGTTCAATCACTGTCCCACGGGATTGTACTATCGGGATAAAAATTATCCTACGTGATAATATAATTGAAAATTTGAAATTTAACTTCATTCTTGTGCATGAAACATACAATTATTTTTTTGGAGATGTCTAAAAATATTGTGAGGAAAAAAATTGAAGACATGTTGTGACGTCAAGCAACCTGCATTTGGCTTGCGTGGTGGGTTTGGGGTGGGTTACGGCCTATTCCATCTCGCAAAAAGAAGGCCTGTGTGTCAGTAGTATGAAAGTTACAGGCAAATTATGTTTTGCTTGGGTATGCCAGGTACACCGAGAAAAGCTAAAGTCCCTTAAATAAATTTAAAAAAAAAGGTTAGTGCTTCCTAAAAATAGCTTGAGTGTAAAATTATTAGGTTTATCCATGTATATTGTAATTTATTTAAATAATAGTAATATTATAATTGCGAAGGTGACTCTGTTTGTTTGTTTGTTACCTTTTTACGACTATACTGCTTATTGGATCGTTATGAATATTGGCAAGGAAATAGATTATATTTTCGAGAAGGACATAGGCTACTTTTTATCCCTGAACTAGCTTTGCCCGCGACTTCATCCGCGTGGAATTCAAAAAAGTTATTTCATTTTATTTTCGTTTTTGCATTATTATTTATTTTTCTTAAATAATAGTAGCCTAAGTTACTCCTTATTACATTAGCTATATCTACCAGTCAAAATTGGTTCAGCCGTTCCAGAGATTAGCCGGAAAAAATTGACAGACAGACAGACAAAAATTGTAAAAAATGATATTCTGGGATGTGTATCGTGTACATTCATATGCATGTAGAAAAAAACGCTTATTTTAATATTACAAACAGACACCTCAATTTTATTTATTTGTATATAGATAAAACATCTAAATTTCCACGCGAACGAAGTCGCGGGTAGAAGCTAGTACGATATAAAACCAACTTTGACAAATAGGCACAACTTAAACAGGGTCACAACACACAGTAAAAGGTTATGATAATTCTAACACAAAATAAATAATCGGGCTTAGTAGCAAACGTTACGTAACAGTAACATTCGAATATCTTTGCCAGTTATGTTTATAGCCCAACATTCGAAGTAATTAATAGTCCCAAAGATTGTTGACAATACGTTACAACAGAGGGAGATGAAACGCTGAAACGCCCGCATTAATATCGTATTACACTTTAATTGGGTACTAAAGTATTTATGTGTAGGTCTGTATTTGTGTTTGTTTGTGTGTTTTGTCGCTTTGTTGCTTTTGGTACCTACACGACGTTTACAACAAATATAACATGTAGATTCAGATATATTTAGAAGGTTCACAAAGCTTATTTAGTATCTAGAATTGTTTTAATTCACAGCTGATGTGTTCGTTTAATGTATATTTTGTAAAATTATTTCTAAACTATATTCTTTAATTATTTAAAAATAGATTAATGTTAGTATATGGACATGATGGATATGGCTAACTAGATACATTTTTGCAAAAAAAATCCTCTTATAACTACTGTAAGCACTTAGGAATGATATTTGAAACAGTGTCCCTGTTTCCATCTAACATGGAAGGTATTTTTGGTGATTTTCAGCATGTTTTTTTATAAGATCGCAGATTATTTAGAATCTAGGAATAATCCCTCCATTTAACCGAAATTGATCTTTAACTTATTTCTTGACGCGAAGATACCTTATCTTTCCAAGGACGTTTATAAGTATACATTTCAGTAATTATGAACGTCGTCATTAATTACAATTAGGATCAAGGTTGATTGAATATGACGGAATAATTTTATATTTTTTTAATGGGCTTCTCTGAAAAAATATAAAAATATGGTCTTTAACAGGTCACCCCGTCAGAAATTAATACAAATAAGCAATGGTTTCTTTTGAATTTACTTTCTTTTTTTTGATCTACGTGATAGATCTTCTTCTTTATCATGTGGGTGTCTCACCTAGTGTCAGAGTTTTTGTGCCACCCATGGGCCTCTGACTTGGTTTATCGATTATAGATAACTAGCTGACCCGCGCAACTTCGTCTGCGTCACATTTTCCCGTTTTCGCATCATTTTTCATTGCTGCTCCGCTGTTATTGGTTGTAGCGTGATGATATATAGCCTATATCCTTCCCCAGGTGAAATCTATCTTCTTGCCAAATTTCATTACGATCCGATCAGCCGTTTAGTTGTGAAAAGGTAACAAACAAACAGAGTGACTTTCGCATTTATAATATTAGTATGATACTGTCACTAATTTTATCTTCTGAATAATACATTATCCTGATTACATTAGAGCTAGCTTACCTTGAGCCAAATAATATAAATTCGTTAGATATATCACCGAAGTTGATCGCGCAAAAAAGTATTCACGCTAGGAAGAGTGAGCTCGCCAATCCCGCGTAGAACGATAGACACGATTTTTTCTATGACCAAAGATCGGAATATTTAGTAATTAAGTATAGCTTATTTGCCTTAACTTTAAGGAAGTAACATGTGGATAATTCCAGCCTATAAAATACGGGAATGAATTGAAATACCGAAACAAAACTGCTAAGTTAGAGAAAACTCCACATATTCCCGTCTCTGATTTTGTCAATAGCAGGTTTACAATGTGTCAATATTGTATACTATTGACTAAATTAACAAATACAATATAAAATTGTCAACGAAACAAAGACATGAACTTTTTTTAAGCGGCATGGCGAAACTAACGATTCATGTCATTATCTTGAGCTGACAAACATAGTATTACGCCTGTAGTCTTCGAAACGTTAGGCAGAAATATACTTACAATATACTCACATTAATATCCATCAAAACATGTCACGAAATATAGCCTCAAATGTTACGTACAAACATTAAACTTCATTACGTTTCATATTTCGAAATTACTACTAAGAGTGTATTAACACCATAAATGTTTGTGCCAGCGTAAAATGTGCCTTATAACCCAAACCATACTCGTTTCACTAAAGTAAATATCAAGTTTAATATCCCTGAAGCTTATAAATAAGAGAACTGATGGTTATGTACGTACACAGTATAAAAAATTATGTTATGATACTGTGAATTTTTTTTTGTGTCGAAAATGAGACCACGACTTGGGAAGTGCGATAATGTTTATATTTTGTTCGTATGTGTTTATTAGTTAGGCTGCTGGTTTAAAGAGGTTTTAAGACTTTTCCAGAGGTATTTTCTCTCCGAAAAGTTATACGTGGAGTCCATTTTTATGTTGCCTTTGGGTTTTGTGAGACTAATAAATATTGAAACATATCATCATGAATTTGCGCTTTGATTTATAATATGACCGAATAATAAAACGTGTAACAAACACTATCTATGCAATTAAAATCAAAAAGACCCCGCCTACCTAATTTACCTCGACCTTTGGTGCAGCAATAATTTACAGTTGCAGCTCTGATACCACGCAAGGGAATAGTGAATACATACCTAACGTAGCAAGACCTAATTTGATTTTTTTTAATTCGATTTCATTTGTAGCTGCAATGATTGCAAATTTAGGATCTATTGGCATGCGGAAACGAACCGAACGCTGCCTTATTGTTTTTAAATACTTTTCATAAAACAATTCAGCACAGCACTCTTCTTTAAATGTTATTCGAGTGCCAAAAGATCCTTGTATCAATGCAGACGAGTCTCTCGCTTTCATACTAGAACACACGCAAAAAATCGGGACTCATCTACAACATGGAACACTCAAACGGGACGTTGAAAGAAGGTATTTTTTATTTACTCTCTAACTATTGTGTTTTATGTTGAGGTTATAGTTTCATAAATTGGCTCTGAATTATACTCGTAAAATAGAGTAAAGATATTAAGAATTTATTTAGCCAAAGTAGGAGAATTTTGGAACACTCCGTCTGCACCGTAGGAGGATTGAGTGTTCTAAATAAACCTTTATGAAATCTAGATAAATCGTTAAAATCACTTGAATATTTGTGAATGGTTTTCTCAAATGCAACACAAATTTCCCACATCAAAAGGTTAAACATATATCTAGTATATTTTGCGAAAATCGAGTTACAGTATTTTCTTAGGTGAGCACATTGAGTGTTCTAGTTAATTGACCACGACTTTCTCACCATTGCCGTCACAATTTTTTTATTTTCATCATGAAGTGTTCACAATTATTTCTTAAATCCTTCCTTGATTTCATAAAAATATCATCAACTTTTAAAAAGGAGCACTCATACCACACGCACACATTCCTCATACGTACACAGTACACACCGAACAAAAAAAGAAAATAAAAAAATGCTAAAATCAAAAGTCGAACAAAAGTCAGGCCGAATAGAACGCTACGTTCACAAACAGTGTCCTAGTTATACGTGATATCAACGTTAAAAAAAAATATTGGACGCACTTATGCGGACGAATTGAAAACTCTTTGGTCAACCGTTCAAATGGATGGACGGAAACAAATTATTCTATTGAACTCAATACTAAATTCTTTGCATCCGCTGTATAATGCGTTGAGAATAACGCACGGATTGTATCATCTTGAAACAATGGGACTTATGATCTATTATAAGTTTGTGTCTTTGTAGCTACTATATACCTGATGAGATCAATGAAATTTAAATGTCGATGCTAATGAAGGCAATTTGTCCAGAATCCGACGCACGTAGCAATTTGAAGTAATTAATAAAGACGATTTTGTCACCGGTAAGACAGTCAATTCTTCTTTTAGAAAACTTTTTTTTCTATGTATTTATTCTATCAATTCAATTCGAACTAGCGGTGTTGTTTCGCATCACACACACAATCTCAAAGCCATTTTTTTAATAATTTAAAACAAATTTTGAAAGAATTTTTTGAGCATGTTGAAAAGATTACGATTTTTCTTAAAATTTCTTCAGCTATGCTGATTTTAGATTGTAGAATTTCCCTTAATTCATCAGAAGCTAAAAACTAAGTACAAACAGATACCAACTTAATATACTGCGTTCAAATTATCGCCAGAACATGTGTGATATCATTAACCCCAGGCCGCGCACGTCCGGACAACTATTACTGTCGATATTAATTGCTGTGACTTTGGTGTCGAGACATTCACTCGGCTTGACTGAAGCTCGGAGAAACTATACCTTGATTCATTAACTTACACATAATATATAACATCACTCCTGTAATCCCCGATGGGTCAGGCAGAATAATAGTACATCCATATTTTAGTAAAATTTTATGTAACACGTTAAAGTGTAAAAGCTAGGAATTTCAATGAGAGATGTTTAGTTTTTTGTAAATTTTAGTTTTATTGGAAAATGGGCGGTCAAAACAGAAGTTGCCGAGCCTTACCATTTTCACCAAGATAGTTGGTGGTTTAGTGATCAGGGTTGGTAGCTGTTACTGAATAAAAGGAAAGGTTAGTACTTTTGGGACGTAGGCAGCATATCCCAAGTTTCTGATATTAACAAAAACCAAAGGCAGCTATTTTCCTGCCACGAATGTAAGGGCACTTCCCAAAAAAAGAACCTTTTTTCCGTCACAAAATTAAATAGACAATCTGTACGTCCGAATAAAAGTCCCCCAAACTCCTCGAAATCAACTGAACCCTAACTAAGATAATCCCCAAAACTCGTCTAAGGTGAGAAAGTAACATTCCGTGGGACGCAGACCCAAATACGTGGGTCTAATAAAAAGATCACGTTGACGGACGGGCGTAACCAAATTATAAGGGTCTGCCTACCTACTTTATTAACTGGGGCTAGTGATGGGAAAGTGGCTTTATTCGAGGTGAATAATATTACTTTTTTTATTGAGGATGTCGGAAAATTGGTACGCAGTGGATTAAACGCGAGGAAAACATCATGAGGAAACCGGCATACTATACTTGACAGTTACCAATCCGCACTTGGCCTGCTGGGTGGTTTACAATCCACCGGCAGAGATGAAGCCAGTGTCTCTGCTGTGGTGACGTTATTGGCTAATTATGCCAAAGGATTAGACGTAGAACTAATGAAAACAGTTGCGTTTAAAAAAATAACTTTATTTCATGACTAATATATGATGATATTAGTGATACACGCTACATATGTATGTTGATATGCTATGTTAATGACAAACAAACGTAATAAAAAGTTTTAACGGAATAGGTGAAAAAAGTCGTGAATTTTGATAGTGAAATAAAAGGCTAGGCTACCTAAAAAAATCCGTAAAATAAGCGAGATTAATGATAGAGGACTAGCAATTACGCTTCCACCGATTTCGCTTGATGACTTAGCAGCTTTTCTAAATAAACGAACATAATGTCAATTACCACTCAATATTCAATAATAAAGGCTCAGATCAGACATCAAATAATAATCCAAGAGTCTGCTTTCACAAAGATAACGTAGGCGGAAAATCTGAGGAGAAAAAAGACTTAATTTCGACAGCCGAACCCAATCTACGCAGGCTATAATCTCACCCAGTAAGTAACGAACATCAAATTACAATATCGGTACGCCTCTAGCTATTTTCAGAAAAAGGTATAATTACCTAATAATGTAATCACTTCAGGCTAAGAAATAAAATATCGCTTTTGTTCGTTTGTTCTAAAATTAAAACGGTCTTATTACATAACACGATTTATCTAAGGTACCTGTCCCACCGCAGTCAATCAACGGAAAATGAGTAGAGCTAGAGAACTAGGAACTAGTTGGCGAGCAATGAACAGCGAATGAGTAGTTCAGATAGTTTAGTAGGGGTAATGCAGTACAGGGTGTATAGTTCTTTATTCTTCATAGAAAAGGGAAGATCCTACGACTAAACGGGTGTTGCGTCTGGTGGGCTACTGCTCTACAAGTTGTTGTTTTTTTCTTCCTAGGTCTGAGATGTGAAAGACAAAGTCGACGATGGTACGAGCTTACCCAGAAGTTGTCATCGAATTTCTTTTACGGGGTTGAATTTTCAATGCCACCTGGAGGGAAACTACTCTAAATATGCGGGGAAAATCAAACGAAATTCTCTGAATTTCCTCTATACTAATTTTATAACGTTCACGTTCAAAGTTTTATTTTTAAAGAGCACCCTACTGATTTGTTAGGAGATAGCAAATTTTACACAAAGGAAACATGACTTTATTTTTTTAAATAAACATATTATCTGCATTAAGAAATATTTTTGAAAATTCGCTTGCCACATACTTCGGGAATCGAACCAGCTAAAATCCGAAAAACTATCAATCTGTATTTTTATGCTATCGATCGATAAGGTCAATCATAAAGATTAAATCTCTCTAACAAACATAATAAATTAAATGAAAGGAAAACCATGAAATCTTAACTTATATTAATTGAACAAAATAAAAAGAAAATAGTTCTTCGTCATTTTAATAAATACATCATAAGTCATTTAAAAAGTTTCCGACATTGAAAGGTTAGGTAAGTTTAATATTGGTATTCGTAATACTATTTTTTTTTTGACTAAATTAATCTCCAAGGCTGAGAAGTCACGCAATGACGTGGTCAAACAGGAGGATTTTTTTTTTTATTTATATTAAATTAATATGCTGTCAATTTTATTTTACCTACTTGCTATTAGTAAGTTTACATAAATAGATAAAAAGTGAATACTGATATAGTTAGATGAGCAATAAATAGGTAAATACAAGCTTTTGTTTTGCAATCTCGTCAAATTCAAGAAGGTAGCTATGCTAATGATTTTCGACCCGAATCAATAATAAAATGGGTAGTTTTTTTTTATTAACAGATATCGGAAAACACCCGTGTTTCGAACGCGTCCCATCCGATCCTCGCCCTAAAACCGATCTTTTACATACAAACAATCTCAAACATTTATTCGATCGTTTTTTTCCTAAACCACGATAAGGGGTTATTCTGAAATACTGACAAAAATAATTAACAAAAAAAAGCAGCGTTTATTAATAATTCACTAGGAACCCTAATTCATATTGGTTATTTACGTCTTTTCTGACAACCTCCTGAATTTTGAAGAGGATGCAAAATAACAAGAAGAAGTTTTGTCCCACATACCAAAAAATCTTAGTTTGTCCCATATTACTATTATTATTTATTAGTGGGTCAGTATCTACTACGCGAGATCTTCAGTTCAATAATTCAATCATACCGGCAAAAAAATGGAATCTCTTAAGCTTATTAATTGTACGTTCATCACCTATTAGATAGTCAACTTCTTACCAACCTCCTCCACTAATCTTCTCAAGCCAACACTGGAGTTGCAAAAAACCTAAACAATGACACCATCAAAACAAAGTATACAAAAACAACAAGGAAACAAAAAGACACGCTCTACCAATTAGCACTAATCCTGGGATCAACAGAAATAACAAAAGGAAGTTTATAACCGAATTATAAAGGTCGAAATTACATTACTATCCGATTGTGAGTAGGATCCGACAGTTCTTGTCAATCGAGTAGATTGAAGGTGTCATCGGAATAGAGGATCAATCTATTATCGATTCCATAAGTGGAATGGTAAGGTTAAATTTAATTAAATTACGGTTTGATGATACAATGTTTAGATGTTGTAATAAAATAGGGCTCCTTTGTTTTAGTGTACACGGATTTCGTATTACCCTATTGTAACCTTTTACTAGACGACTGTAAAATTAATGAATCATGAAACTAATGTTACAATTAAATTACAGTTAAGACTCATACATAGTGCTAGCAAGAACGACTTTAATATTCTTTGTAAATAGTTCTCATTTGACCGATTTACCACCAAAACAAATGCTGACTTTTTAAAAGTGCCTAGTGCTTTCCGCTTATTTTTTACGTGTGTTTAGTGCCTTTCCTGGTATCAGTGTTTATATAGTGCTTCATCATCAGCCTATATTGTTCCCACTGCTGGGACGCAGGCCTCCTCTCTATGAGAGGGAATGGGGTGTAATCCACCACGCGGGCCTAGTGCGGGTTGGCAGATGTCACGTGTCTTCGAATTTTTAGTTCTAGGACATGCCGGTTTCCTCACGATGTTTTCCTTCACCGTTTTGAGAGCAGCGGTGATGAAATAAATAACACAAAGTACGCGTTATGTATGCGCCTGCCTGGGTTCGAACCTACGACTTACTGCTCGTAAGTCGGGGCTGCTACCACTGGGCCACCACTGTTCCATTATGCTGCATATAGTGCTTATTGTAACCTAATTTTTTATTTTATTTTTTTATCGTGCTTGTTAGTTATCCTAAGATTTCCACAACTTTTTTTGTCTTTACTCATGAGAACCTCTGTGTTACATTTGCAATTGTTATTCATCCGTTACAACAGTTGGTTTTTTTTTGTTTATAAATAAAAAAACTTTGAAAACTTTCGCTCACAATCATTGGTATGTTATCCAGAAAAAGTCTCATTTTATTAATTTTATTGACCCCTTTTAAATTCGAACAAGCCTTAAAGAACCAAATAATCTATGATACTATTTTTACAAGTAATGAAAATTTGAACCTAAAGAAAAATTTACTCGCATCCCTAGTGCCTTAACCTTTTCTAAAGCAATAAATATGAAAATTCAACGTCCATTGTTTATGCTTAATCAAATTTTCAGGTCAAATTAATATAATAGGACAAAAGAAGGATTAACAGATGAATAGGGGATGAAATTTTACATATAGATAGGATACTGTGAGATTCACAATGAAGATATATTTGCAATTTGCTGCCCTAAGTAGGGAAGTGAGATAAAATCGTGCGTAAATTTTAAAACAGATTTATTTTGTTAACGTTTTGTTGGGTCGGCTTGAGATACTGACCCAGTTAATTTTAGAATATACAATTTATTTATTCGCCGAGATAAATGGTTGAGATACATTACGTCCTATTGCGCAAGGTTTTAGTTACAGAGTTTAATTTGATTAAAAGTAGAGGTGAGAAATCCTACTAATAGTATAAACGCGAAAGTTTGTAAGTATGGATGTATGGATGGATGGATGGATGTTTGTTACTCTTTCACGTAAAACCTACTGAATGGATCTGGATGGGCACAGGGATATAATAGTCTGGAATAGCACATAGGATACTTTTTATCCCGGTAGTGTGATCCCGCGGGATAACTACCGAAAAAACGCGGGCGAAGCCGTGGGCAGAAGCTAGTATACTATAAAGGGTGTAAAACACCTCTTAACGAAGCCGAAAAGCACTGGTTCTCCCTGTCATTGCGATCATTTTTTTGTTCTACACCATATCTGGGAACCTTCTAGTTACGGAGATATTAGGGGTCTAAGTTCCAACTTTTTGACGAGTATTTTTTTAAATACATATTTTTAACATAAGATTTTTACTTTAAACACCTCCACGACACCCGTACTATTCAATCCGTCCATCAGCACAATGTTTTGAGTGCTTTACATTGAGTTCTACCACAAAACATGATTTTACACCCTCCAAAAAAAAGTCGTTTCCCAGCAATAATTTTTGCGTAAAGTTACTTAGTTTCATGTACAGAATGCTTGGTTGACGGCTTCGGGATGAGGTGATTTACACCGTGTATTGCAAACAATAACTCATTACGTGAGAAGAAATAATATCTACCTCTATTAAAATATTTTGCTCATTATTTACGCTCCGTTCCTATTGGCCACAGCGTAATGTAGTATATCCAATAGTCTTCCTCGAAAAATGAGCAATTTGGCAAAAGTGTGCTATAGTTTTAAAGTTCTATATTATTTTCTTATTTCTTCAGTTAAAACCTGTCTAGCTGTATTCTGATGCCAATAAACACCCAAGACTGTTTGAAAGTTTGTGTCTTTGCTAATGTTATTTAGTACGAGTAATTGAAATCTCGAATGGCAAGACAGTATTAATTTCTTTGAAAGTTTCCAAGGCGTAAGCTTTAGAAAACTTTGTGATACTGTCTTATGAGATGTGACGGTATTACAGGTAACGTAAGTATTTGGAGATGTTTATCGATAATTTTAGGGAAGTTATTTATAATATTTTTTTAATAACAACTTTTCCTATTCTATTATTCAATGCTAGAGTTCTTCCATAAATATCTATTATTCGCCATCCCAGTGGGCCTCTTATCCAGCCATATAATTTTTCATACCGTACATCAATCGTTCCTTTGGTATTTCTCCATTATTAAAGTCATTCACATTCATACTCAAAACTTTCCTCCCGACATTTCTCTCATCTCAGAGAAGGAGAAGTCCTTCTCTTATAATAACTATCCACATTTACACTCAAAACTTACACGCCATTTTCCTCATTCCTCACACCGCATGCTCATATAAACGATTACCATAAAAAAAAAATACCATTTTTCAGATTTCCTTATTTGCGTTACACTAGACATACTCCTGAGCATACTCATTTCAAAAATGTGCTTTTCAATTAATAAAATAGTAAATAAAGTCTCATTATTCTGGAGAATATCAAGTAGGATTCTAAATGTAGATAAGATACAAGCTTTCAGTCTTATGGAATGGAAATTTCCATACAACTAAACAAAAACTAGCACCATTTGCACGCCTCCCATAGCCATGTTGTACCATTAATAGCAACTCTGATTTAATGATCCCACATAAATTCAACCCAAATGAGGCGCTTTCAAACGAGCGAGTTCGTTAGCGCCAGCCACTCGACCAAGTTATGTTGCAAGTATCATTTAAATAACTAGAATGTTTGGGATACGGCAGTTCAAAGTGACGCGAGGGAGTGATCCCAAGGGTTGAATGGGATCTGGGTAATCGTTTTATAGTACTGTTATGGTTAGTGGATATTTTATTAGGATAGTGTGTATTTAATTGTTTGATTGCCGCTTCATTCTTGCTAATTATCTTAAAGTTTTCGGTTAACTGTTAAAGTTTCTGAACTAATTAAATTGGTTTAATTGAGTCCAATTCATTAATTGCGTGAAGAGATATTAGTTTCAACAAAAATTAAGAGTTAATTGACTTGGCTATTTTTAAGAATCTTGAAATAACTTTCACCTTGTTTTTTGCTTCCTCTATCAACTTATCTTAGAACTCCAAAGTAGAAGAATTTAATCTTGCTAGAGTGTGCAGAGACAGGAGTCGTTTGTTTTTAGTGGTCAGGGGCCTGCCAGGGCTGCGGGACTGTTCAAAAGACATACCGTGGCCCTGGAACACAAAGGGCTAAGAAGAAACATGGGTTTTAGTCAGTACAAGTCTGACACTCCCTTCCGCTCCGTCCAGAGCGGGAGGAGTCATTTGATGATTTCCCATCAGTTAAAAAAAGGGATTTTTGATAAGGTGTTAATGATTTACTAAGACACTTATGTCATTTGGATTAGTGTAAAATATTTAAAATTCAGTACTCTTTTTTAATATTTTAATTAATGGGAACGTCCAATATTATTGCTATACTCAATAGACTCATTCGGCTCAGTGTCCAATTCAAACGATGCACAATACTCGTTCTGCAGTGTTTCGTTTTGCCATTAGCTATACCTGCACACTATTTATTACTTCTATACCTAACACACGGGTTTCAAAGCACCTCACATTTAGGTCCAGTTCAAAACCAGAGTCAGTTGTCAGGATCTTTCGCTGAAATGGTTCCAGTTCAGCTAAGGATCCAGACAACAGACTCTGAATAAAAATAATGGGTGTGGCGGTTGAGAAGCCATAACCCTATTCTCCCACTAATTCCATTTTTTTCTGGACCACACCTGGGAATATTATAGTTACGGAGATATTGGAGGTCAAAGTCCCTATTTTCCTTTTTTTTATACTTGTTTTTTTTATGTTATAATTATACCCCTGTTTTTTCAATGCATCTATCAGAGCCTACCATAAAACTTGATTTTTCTCCCCAAAAAAAAAAATCGTTTCCTCAGCATAATTTTTGCGTAGAGTTACTTAAAATTTATGTACAGAATGCTTAGTGAAACATAAGCTGCTCCTGTGTGCTAAGTGTGTGGTGGTGTTTACACTTTTTATATTAAGCGCAGCAGTGAGGCACTAATTCAAACTTTTTTTCTTCAACAATAATACTTTGATTGATTTATTTGACAGAATAATTATTGTTGTGTACTATTTCTTTCTATCTCTCACAATCTCACTCACTCGTTGTTACTCTGCTTGCTTGAGTCAAGCGCAGCGCAATTACATTGAAGCATTCCAATTTAATCCACGCACTGGTCCATTTAAACGGTGCTCGACACAGAATGACGCCCGACGCGAATTTATGTAATTGTCGCGACGAAAGCGCGGTATTAATGAGTTAGAGCGGCAATGTTCTACCGCTTACCACTCAGCCGCTGCGTCGCAGTGCGGCTGATTGTACGCTTGATGGATCGCGCTTTTTGAAGTCTGTGAATTTGCAACATTTGTAATAATTCTGTATTCGGGAAATTGCGATGATTTATCAGTCGTGATTTGGTGTTGAGTTGAGTTTCGCTTGATTTTCCGGTTTGGGAAATGTGATTGGAAAATCCTTACCTGAAGCAAATTGTGAATCAAAAAAGTCGTCAATCAAGAAATCTTTAATTCTGAGTGTGTTATTTGTGTTTGGATAGGTATATTAAAAAAAAGTGTAATCGTCACACTTTTTTTTGTTCAATTGAAACTGAATCTTCGATTGAAATTGAGGTGTGGTCAGATAGGAAAACGCTCCATGTAAAATACTGGTACTCAACTGCGTCCGGTAAGACTGGAAGGTGACTAGAACAGAGTTGGGAAAAGGCTATAATATAAAGGATGAAAATAATGATGGTTTTTAGTAAAGCTTATTTTGTTTCCCTTTATTTATAGAAAGATATACATACCTACATAAATAATACAAGGGTAGTCAAGTTGTTACTGAAGTGCCTATCGCTGTTTCATAGCCGATCCATCATTATTAATCAACCCCAATTCGGCCCATATTAAGTAGAAAGCATTAACGGTTCAATATTGATGACGACAGTGATCAACAAAATCTATACAATACTGTAGTATCTATCAATTTTGTTTCTTGAAAAACAAAGCTCCCAATCCTTTACAAACAATTTTCTTAACTCCAGCTAAAGTAGATAACAAGAAAAACAAACCACTTCAAGAATTGAGCCGAAAGGAAACGCTTCGACAAACATTCATTTATGCAAATAAAATCATTTTTTTTCTGGCCCAGACATCGTGAAAAGGGATGGAGAACCAATTTTCAGGTTACTGCTAAACCCAATTTAAAATACCGATATAAGAATTTGAATTTCTGGTTGTGATGAAAAACGTCGTGAGTTGGTCGACGCTGAGTTTTATTTTATTAGCAAACATTTCAATTGAAATTTTAACTACAAAGTCGTGCAAAGGTGTTGGGAAAATGGACCGTTTGAAAATATAAGCTTACATACACATATTTTTAGATAATTACTATGTTGACGTAGTTAAGAAGCATCAAAAAAATTGATGTACATAAGCACCAGTATACTAGTAGGGTTCTTGTGATCATTTTTAATTGAATACGCAAAATAAACTTAAAGATACGTTGTGGCCAGCCTTCTTGGCACTTTTTCTGTTGACAGCGATGTGGACGAATTTTTTGACGGCCTGTAATTTTGACACTTGTCCAAATTTTATTTTTATTTTATATCTATTTGTAGTTTGTAAATAATGTGCATATGTAATATAATAAACACTAAACAATGCTTTAAAGACACGTTTCTAAATTTTTGCCATATGTGACGTTTTTGTAATACCTACTGTATAATTTTAATGTTATCATTGAAATAAAATAGCAAATGCGGTGGCGTAAAAAAAATCTTCTGAAGTATGAATTGAATTCGTAGTTGAAGAAAAAAGATATTTAATTAGTAGTGGCAAAATTTATTTACGAATAGGAGAACCTACAGCATTGTTATACCTTATCAAGTTTTAAATCAAAACCGTGGCTTCAAAACTGACGTGCTCAGAGAAATCAACACTGAGTATTCCTATAATGATTGCGGCTAGATTCGGAAACAAAGGACGTGCCCATGCATGTACCGATACATGCTGATCCGGATTGTTTCGGCTCCAATAACGAGACACAAGCATAACTGGCCACCTGTGTTCCCTCTATGTCTATCTACGAAGGCAGTATGGCACTAATGACTATACATCCGTATAGGCAGACATTTTGATGTAGGAATGCCATATCCTGTACTGAATGAGCGCTTAGCTAATGTCGAACTATTTATAGCAGTACATCTAAAGCCGTATACAGACATTGCGAGGCATGCACCGCGTACAACGCACAGCGAATGCCTCGCAATGTCGGTGATGTAGGCGAGGGCGAGCCAACGTATGGCTGGGGCATTCGTTGTGCGCCGTTCGTGGCGCATGCCTCGCAAGTCTGTTTCCACCTTTAGGCTCCACCCGTACTTTCAGCGTATGGTGGATCCAAAAGTATATAGTAATATTAAGAGCGTTTACGCCTTACGGCGTTTCATACAAACTTTCAAGTCCTTACCTTTACTTTTTAGACCTGTATCCTGCTTATGCGTATAAAGTTTCATTAAAATAGGTTCAATCATTTCGGAAAAAAAGGACTTGACAGTTTGTATGAAATGCCGTAAGACGTAAACGCTCTTAAGCCCATACTTCGACACTAATTAATTATTATAAAAGCGAGAGTACCTTTGTTTGTCTCGAGTCTCTTTGTTGCCCTTTTGCGTCCTAACAGCTGAACGGTCATTGAAGGCACAGGGATAGACCTAGAAAAGAAGAGACAAAGAAAAATTATTTAATTTACGTCTAGAGTAAAGCATACTTGGGTAGGTCTAAGTATGCTTTACTCTAGACGTAAATTAATAATTAATTATTAATAATTTCCGTGGGATAATTTCCAACCACCAAACGGGCGAAGCTGCGGGCAAAAGCTGGTCAAATCAAATATTTTTAGTTGCACACATTGGTGTAAATTTTCCATTGCAAAAGTCTTTCTTTGCAAGCGTCTCGTGAACTGAATTGGTCTACTTCCGAGACGCTCCATCATACAAGATATGATCTAGCTCTGATTTAATATCACGTGTCTCTGTGACTTACGCTAGGTTAGGTTTTCTATCTACTGAAATAATATCTGATATAGTTTTAACTTACGACAATCAATGAAGATTATTTTACAAAAAACTGATAGAATTAAATAGTGGAATGTATTATGTTTATTTCTGTAGTTGCAAAAGTAACATTTGACAACACTTCAATAATATTATGTTTACAAATAGAAATTGAATGAATAAATGAATGATGTTTTAAAAATCAACAACGCAGAATAGTTCCGATCAACACTTTAAAGAGTGAATTATAAATAATTCAATAGGCAACCAAAGATCCCTTTTAAACACCTAACTCTTTAAATAAGTAGTTTGTTTTCAACAGCCAATCGATACTTTTTACTTTAAAACAATTACTTTATCAAAAACAATTTGTTGACTTTTATTCAGCACTGCCTAACTAAAACGTCTAAAACAATACTTCAATATCATGTTTGTAAATCAATTGAAACAACAATCACTTTCCAATTGAAACATTTAAAGGTTAACATATTTTATTTTACAAATCAAAGTCAAAATATTTTATTTAACATAGGCCTACATGGGCACTTATAAAACGTCGACAAAAGCTTAACGGTTCGGGTTGGTCTTTTAAAATCATTTGGTTTTACAATATTTGAATGTTCCAGCGTTTGTACTTAAGTATCTAGGAGGACAGCGTAGACCCGACAATAAGTCGTTGCTTACTAAAACCGTAGAACAAGACAAAGCAAAAAACGAAACAAAAAACACCAAACAATATAACAAATGGCAACCGCAATCAATACTCGCTACAAACTAAAGTATCAATCAATAAAACCAATTTAGTCTGTAGAAACTAACAACCATTCAGAAAGTGACATTTTGTCCCGCCATTTTTATTGCTAGAAATGAGATACGTTTCAAGATGGCCCCCGGGATTCGCGGTATTCTGACTTTGACAGATGTTCCCAATGCGATACGCGGGAGCTTTTTCTTATATTTTTGTTTATTAATTGAAACTTGCTACTGGAATAGTGGCCAGTTTTTAATTGATGTTGTTTGTAAGTAAAATTTTTTGAAATAGCAAAATTGATGTAATGATTATTTCTATTCGGAATGATGTTCTGGATTCGAATTATGATTCAGAACTAGTCTATTATTGTTCTCGTTGCCGGACAGGACACAGGCTTCTCTATGAGTGAGATTTTTGGTCAGCCTGGTTTTTCAAAAAACAAATTTGTTACTGAACAACATTTCGGTGTACTTTAAGTAGTATAATTATACACATCTGTTTAACTCTTCGGGGATTAAAGGCCTGTAGTTAATACGTTTACGTTAACATAATGAGCTCGTTATTTTGAACTAGAATCAACACTTGCCAAATAAAACGTTACTCGAAATCCCGATATAACGAAGTAATACAATAATTCCCAAGTACTAGGCTAGCTACTGAGCGTTGAATTCCCAGTAGATTGTTTATTAGCATCAAAAATTGTCAGAAGAAAAACGTTGTTCCCAATTTTATCCCTAGGATTAAAATTCAGTAACTAATTTGATGGAATTACTGGTTAATAAATATTCTAAGAAAAAATTAAGGAAACTCTGGATAAATTTCTAATTTCGGAACTAGTGTTTCTAGAAAAACTTGAGTCATGAAAGTAATACAATACTTGTCACACTGACGCATTAGCTTGAGTGACAAAGCAATCAAGACGACATAGAACAATGAATAATATGTTCATATCTTATTCATGCCTTCCTCTCGAGTAGATCTTAGCTACTCATTGTCATTCTAAGCACTCATTAGAGCTCCTACAACATATTCCATTTCAGTCCACTTCCAGAGACTGTCTTGGAATCTTAAGTAGGAAGATATGTTATGATTTTATCTTAGTTATAAATCGTGGAAATGAATGAAATACTGCTCATTTTTTTGTCTTTGTTTCTTTTTCCTGGTGGCGAATTTACAAAGGCTATTTGAGTCAAGAGCCAGACTCTAATAGATGCCAATAGACTCGCCAAAACCTAATCTATCTCAGTAAAAAAATTGACTCAAATGGATTAGCTTTTTGCCTGGATATTTTCAAAGAAAATACACGGACAAAACCTAGTACTGTATTATACACACCCAGGAGAATTTGGATACAAGAGCGAGCGAAGCGAGCTCTGGACCTGGGGCACCCCGAATTGGACAAGTTAGGTTCGAAGGGGATGGCGGGGTCTAGTGAGCGAGCGGAGCGTGCGAACTAAGACCCCGACTTCCCCTTCGTGTTAGGTTACTGTAAACCCTGCAGACAGAAATAGGAGCCCTGCGGAGGAGGGCTATGTCGACTATTCTTTATAAAATGTTGATGTTGTGAATATAAAATGTTTTGAGGTTAGGTACAATAATTGGTTTTTCTCAAGAACGGTGCATTACCTTTTCATGGGAGTGGTGCCAGGGGAGAAGGGGTACACGCCCCCCTCACCCCCCTCCACCTGCCAAAGAATTCTAAATTTTTACCAAAATAACAACAATTTCCATCTAATTATCCACCTATTATTGAAGCTATCCTATCGGTAAATATCGGTATCAAATTGAATAGCATTTGTTGCTGCAATATTAAAAGGAATTTGTCTAACAAAGTCTAGGCGATTTTGGTCAATTTCTGTACTATAATGGATTAGGGTTTCGGCAAGTGTATGTCAAACAAAAGCTAAGCCAGTTCAGTTTGCACTTTCACTCTAATGGTAATGCCTTTGTAAATACGCGACCTGGTGTCTTAGTTTTTATGCCACCACTGGACCTCTGACCTGATTTTACATGCTGTTGAGAAATATCTTTTAGGAATGCTGGCATCCTCAGGGTGTTTTCCTTCACCGAAGCAAGTAGTAGGTAGGTATAATGTTATCCAATACGCACATGAATCTGAAAAATTAGAGATGCATGTCTTGTATATTTGTGTATTCTATGACCTATGTATTAATTGGTCATCGCATGCTTTGAACAAATGTAACAAAAATAGTGGACATTTATCTGCTATCTAGTTTATACGCCTTTCAATGAGTAAGCCTAGCCTTTATACTAAACGGTGCCATTCAAATAGCGGCTTTAATGACATTCAGCTATTTTATCAATTATTTAGGCAAACGATCAGGGGGTTACTATGACGTCAAAGCAGTATTGATTCATTCTTATTCCAGTGTGGGAAAGAGACGGAGCTATAGAAGACGTCTAGTGCAATCTCTTTCCCATTGTGGAATAAGATTAAAACAATACTGATTTAAGACGCATGGTAGGCCACCAAGTTTGAATAACGTTTCACGACTTCTCTAGCATTTTTAACTACTTGTGTAGCCGGGTCTGTGAAAAATTGTTCCAAGGCTTCTAAAAACTTTTTGTACTTTTGAATTCGTTTCATCAGTGTCAATCAATGGTTACTGTCTTCAAGATAAGTTACAGCCTGAGTTTAAACGTAATAAAACACCCGTGTCTAATAAAGGTTTAGGTACTTACTAGTACCTATCTTTTTTTCATCTTAACAAAAAATGTTGCCCAGACTTCCCTATCGTCAATATCGGTGAAGCTAATATTTTATAAGAGATTGTGCCAAGCACAGCTTCCAATCTCTCATAGCAGATCAAAGCTCTAAGCAGCTTTGAGGAAAAATATTGCGAAGCAGATATTTTAATAAGGTTGTCTTGTTGTTTTCATTTCTTAAGAAAATTCCCTCTTGGATGCTCAGCTGATTCTGTAGATGGTTGTTAGGTACCAAATAGGATTGCTTACCTAAAAATAAATTTTAACTAAATATTTTAATTGTAAATGAACAATAGACGAAATCTACCAATGTCGTTGTTTGGTAAAGGTGTTATCTATATACGAGATTGTGTCCTATTTTAATTCCTTTAATTATTTTTTTGTGTTCTTTTGCCAGATGGATTTTTTTTTTGCAAAAAAGGTTTTATGTTTTTTTATTGTTTTATTTTCTTGCAGCAAGATGTTCTTTTCTTGGCCTTGGCCTCACGTGTTGCTTTGCTTTCGGCGGCGTTGGACCTTCTTTATACATTTTGACACAACGTTTCTTTTCTTGGCCTTGGCCTCACGTGTTGCTTTACTTTCGGCGGCGGCAGACCTTCTGTATACATTTTGACACAACGTTCTTACAGCATTCATGTGAAATTCATAATGCAGTGAAATAACTAGCATAACAGAAGGTGTACCCTCAAGAAAAAAAGGCGTGATTTTATGTGTTTATGTAAAATAAATTATAAAAATAGTCTAAACTTATTACAAAACCGTTTGCCTTTTCAAAATGTACCAGTTTGTTCTGAATCTTTGATACAAAACGAGAAACCAGAAAAGCAATATTTCACTTTACCTACCGCTTACTCCCTTATCAACGTCAAACCGAAAACCGCTGAATCGCCTCTCGTAATTTGCCACGTATTTTGTTCCTTTGGAACTCTCTCCACCAAGGAGCGGCAAAATACTCAAAAATCCTTTTTGAGAAAAGGTTTTCAAGAACTGCACAAATAAGAGGTTCTTGGGGTGGTAATAATTAGTGTTTATATGAATGTGTCGCAAACAGACCGGACTGAACTCTAGGGCAGACACCATTGACAGATACTGTACTGAGTGACTACCGACTACTGAGCATGAGGTCCTGGGTTTGATTCCCAGGTCAGTCACAGTGACACGAAGAAGAAAAAAGAATAACTTCTTTCTTTTTTTCTCTTTTTTTAAAAAACGTTGCCCCACACTAGGAATTTCTCCTGTATCGTGGGTGCGTTAACAAACATTTAAACTAACAAACAAACAGCCAGACCCGGAACAATTATCTGTAGGCCATACAAATATTTGTTCTGTGCGGGGATCGAACCCGCGACACGCAGCGCAGCAGTCGATCGCTCAACCACTGCACCAACTGTGCCGCCGTATTGGATTATTCCAGCAGGAATTTCTCAGTAACAGTCACAAAGTCTGAATTTGAGCCAAATTTGAGGCAATATTCGAATTCAAATGTTTATTTTGCAAATATATTTTAACAAACACTTTTACACGTCGTTTTTTTCTTTTTTAAACTAGATGAGGCCGGTGTTTTGTACCTGAGTATTCTGAGAAGAAACAGCCGAAATAAACTCAGAGGTCACTGACTCTTCGACTGAGGTCCGTTCCCGACAGCCAGTCGGCAGCCTCGGTCTGCGCTGTTGAACTGAAGGCGATTCTCACACGCCATCGCTCGTCCTTGCAGATGGACACTGATGCGGATCTTACTTTATTGACTTGCATGAAATTTGATGATGCCTATCAGCCGTACACTAACACAAAAGCGGCGCTAACCGCCTCGCCACGTAGCGCACCGCCTTTAGGTACAATTTGCTTCGCCGCCTGCGCCCGACCGCGCGGATGACCGATGACTATAATGGAGAAGTTACAGTGTATTGGATTAACACAAGCTACCTAAGAGCTTATGTCAATAATGTTGGATGTTCTTGCAGGAATACAAAACGCTGTGATACCGAATGTTATTTGTCCAGGCTCTCACTCTCTCAGGTTCGTTCGTTAATCTTTAATTAGTAAATGAAGAGTATTTTCGTAAAAACGGACTAGAGAAATATCAACTCAATAGGATCACGGGAAATGAATGGAAAATCGGTGACGAGATTCGACTGTTGACGAGTCAGGCGTGAAATTGAAATGATATTCGTTTAAAACTACAAAACTACTACGCAATGATACCAGTTTGTAACTATGCATAAAAAGTCATTTCCCAGCAATATTTTTGCGTAGATGATTCGAGGGGTTGCACGACATTGGTCAAGTCAGATATTCGACAAATCGGCAATTCGTCAAATTTGATATATGTCAAAGCTGTAATTCGTCAAATCGTCTTTTTATCCAACTAAGAAATTTGCCAAATACGCCATTGGTCAAGTCATTTAAGTACAATCAACAGTAAAAATAAAAATCCATCATGATTTTTTTTTTTGTTAACTCATTTATTCAATTCATATTTATTTACATATAATTCATACTCAACACAACTGTTTTAAAAACTTTAACGCATGTAATTTCCCATTCATTTTTCATTCAAATTTTTCTATTATTGGTTGTTACTTGTATGTACTGAATGCTTTGTTGCCGACTTCGTGAAGGGCCCGTTAAAACCTTGTTTATTCTCTGTTGTCATAAATCAGACTCCTAATACATCTTTGAAATTTATTATATCATCATTTATCATCATTCTCTTGGCCTTATCATTAGCGCTCCTATAATGTAATTTTGTCTATTTGGTTTCCTCACAACATTTTCCGTCAGCGAAAGTGTCAGAAAACTAAATACTTTTCGTATAATTAAGTCCGTGAAAGCTAAACTTTATAATACCAAAGCGCCAACAAAAGTAGATTAATCACTCAAGTAAAATGTAGCTTAGGTTTAACCTGAGCGTTGTTCTACGGAATGTTTTACAAATTAGCTTTGGGTCACGACTTAGAACTAGTGTCGAGGTATATCGCTGTACAGTCGCTTAAGTGTTAAGAAATTCTTGGAAAGTAAGTAAACTATTACGGACCACAGAGTAAATAAGTACAGAAAGTTCACATACAAGGTGTTGCTTTGCATCCTCGTCAAATTCAAGGCGATTACTATGCTAATGATTCTTGTCCCGAATCAATAATAAAATGGGTAGGTTTTTTTTTTCTTATTTACGAAAATCGGTAAGTGTGAACCACCCGTGTTTTAAACGTGGCCCGTCGCCCTATAACTGCGTTACCACACATACAAACAATATCAAACGTTTTTTCGATAATTTCTTAGTCCCTAAACCATGTTAAGGGGGTTATTCTGAAAAACTGACAAACTTAAACAACCAAAAAAATCACCGTTTATTAATAAATTATCATATCTTGATTATTTATATCTTTTCGGACAACCTCTTGAATTTTGACGAGGTTGCAAAACAACACCTTGTATATGCTTTTCTACGGCCATCTGAAATAAATGATGATCGCGAGTGCGCGTGCAATTGCTGTGAGTAAAGTAGGACTATGCGTACCTACGCTTACGCTCATTAGATGAAGCTTATAAAGCAGTGGTAGACCAGTAGATACCGCCGCGTCTCACGAGTGGTCGTTGGTGTAAACACATACAAGTACTTGCTTTCAAAAGGAAGACATTGTGAGGAAACCAGCATATCTTACAACCAAAAAATGGAGGCCAAGCTCCATTGAGCCTACATGGTGGCTCCGGCTCATTGCTTCTCTCAGGGAGAATGCCTACGTCCCAGCAGTGGAAAAATTATAGAATCATGTTGATATGAAGCTTCTGCACCCATACATATTCTGTGGTACAGTTTTCTCGCTTTCAAAGAATTTTCTTATACTATTTCTTCCCTGAAGCGACAACAGAAGGTTAGTTGGGTTTTTTAAGTTGAAAATTTTGGAAGACGGAAATTATTTTACTGTGGCGGATTTTTCATAAGTTATTTAAGTGGTGTCAGATCAAAGTAAGAGACGGGTACCTACTTTCAAATAATTATGAAAAAAGAAACGAGTCTTATATTGTCTTTTTTTTTATCTTTTTTATTTTTTTGTCTGTTTTCGGATAAAAAATTTAACCTCTTTGTTGACGTCGGGTAATAGGAGGAATAGATTATTGAGATAAATACAGATTTGTTATTGGGAAAACTGGCATTTTTTACACGAAATAGGCCTACTTTTGGTCGCAGTACACTTGATGTGGAGCTATTATGCGGCCTTGGGTGAAGCTTTCTGCTTGCCTAGCCTGGCGCCAACAATTCAAAGGCGCAACATCCAGCAACCAATCTTAGGCCTGCTTAATGGAACGGCCCACTCTGAGAGGATGTCTGTTTCCCAGAAGTGGGAACAATATAAGCTGATTATGTTGAACCTACAAGAAGAATTTATTTATGACCATGTCTGCCCTTGTTCGGTTTAAAGAACTTTATCTGTATTAAGACAATCGTCGCTTACATGAGAACATTCAATCTTACTACTAAGAACTTTTTACAGTTAAGCTCATTACCAGCATCACAAGATTCAACGTTTCCAGTTTGATAAGTAATAAAACAGAATAGAAAGGCAAAAAGCAAGCAAAAATACACCTTAAAAACCATTTATTACAAAGCACCGAACATCTGTGTCACAGAATCGATCATAACTTCGTCCTACAAACACGACATCACTTCTCACCGTTCCAAAGATAACCTTGAAGATCGTAAAAGGCGTAAAATATACCTCATTGGCTTCCCAAAGTGGCCCATTCAGCTCCACTGAGCTCCATCTAGAATATTTCACAGTACACTGCTTCAATTGATTATATTGGAAACAAGTACGCTACGTACGTGTGAATCGAGTTTTTGATAAAAATATTTTTCATGGAAATTTATTACCTACTAGGCACACCTGTATGAGTGACAATTTTTAGCTGTGTTATAAATATCTGCTCTCATTGTGTAGCCATTTTGCCTATAATGTAACAATTCTACGAGTATATTCGATGTTGTACAAAAACAAGTAACTGTTACAAATATCGTAAAAAACTGCGCACTGTTATGCTCAGTTCTCGTCATTCACTGATATAATAGAATATAATCCAATATACATACTTTATTGTACACCATACCTATATCGTATAATTATCTTGGAGCTTTAATCTCGAATAACGGCGGCTGTATTGACGAGATAAGGAGACGTATGGCGATCACGAGAACTGCAATGGACAAAATGAAAAAAATATGGAGGAACAGAGACATCACCAAAGCCACGAAGATAATTTTACCCATATTTCTGTACGCTGCAGAAACGTGGACGTTGCGGGAGGTGGAAAGGAAAAAGATAGACGCTCTGGAGATGTGGTGCTGGAGAAGAATGCTCGGCGTATCGTGGACCGAGTTCCGCACAAATGTCTCGATACTCCAAGAACTTCACATCAGGCAGCGTCTCTCCACAATAGTACAGTCCCGAATACTCACTTTCTTCGGACACGTTTCAAGGCGAGACAGTCAGTCCATAGAGCGGTTAGTCGTCCAAGGAAAAGTGGAGGGCACTAGACCGCGTGGAAGGTCTCCCATGCGTTGGACCGACCAGATCAAGTCTGCTGTGGGCGGTCCCGTGCACGAATGTACCCGGATGACTTCTGATCGGGCGAGGTGGCGGGACATCGTGAGGCGTATTACATCTGCCGCAAGTAGTAGCAACACTTCATGATGACCACGACCGCTCTGTCAAGAGCGTAACGACTAGGAAGAAGAAGAATTGTACACCAAAATTAATAACGGTATTTAATACTGCTCTTTTTATGGTTTTATCGCCGGAGCATGTGTGTAATGCTCCAATGTAAACTGTTACATTGTAGGTGATATTTTGTGACGAAGGAACGCCTTGAGAGGTGATACTAGTAGCTGATATCGATACCGATTGTTGTTATAATGATAGTATCTAACACCCTGTGATGTTTTGAATAGCTATCAATCCATTTGCAAGTGCTGATCTCTCGTCGATAGTAGGTATTATATTACTATAACAAGCAAGAGGTATTTGTTCACAACAACATTGTTATTAAATTTATTAATTGGTAAACTGATATCGCCTCAATAAGCAAAATTTTCTTGCGGAAAACAGTAGAAAATAGTAAACTGTAAAGTATAATGGTACGCGTTAATTAATGTTTAAAAGGTTATTATACGTATTCATCATTTCACAGGTATTAATAATATCAACTTTTTTTTTAAATAATATATACCTGATAAACTATTTACTTATATTTTTTTGCGTTAGAATACTTATACTTATTAATTAATTTTGTATTGTGTAACCGACTTTACTTAATTAACACTAATCAAATATTCCTACACCTAAAGCTCGCCCACACTTTTAGGAACGAGATTATTAACATTTAGAACGAGATTATTAACATTAAAATATAGTTTGAAACCTCTCGATTGCCAATCAACACTTGATCGCTCCAGCCTCCAGGCGTTATCAAAATCAAATCAAACTTTCGAACAAGCCCAAAATACTTTCAAACTCAATATTCTAAAAGTATTCGAGTAAGATCTTGGCTCTAATATTTGATAACCGTCCCTGTAAAATTTCGTCTTAGAAATTTTACTGGGGAGTAACAGACGGCACATAAAGTGAGATAGAAAACCAGCCGTAAATTTACGATAAAAAACAGATCCTAAAACTGTAAAAATACGGCCAAGTTCCGAATACATTTTTGATCGTAAAATAATGTTAGGCCAAGTTCAACTCATTATTCCACTTTTTTATTTGGTTTCAAGATGTCTTCAGCCTGAAATGGAATAAGAAGTCTACATAATATATTCTTTCTAGTATTTTATTAACAAAAAAGAGGGGTGTTATAAGTTTGACGTGCGTATCTGTGTGTCTGTCTGTGGTATCGTAGCTCCAAAACGGATGAACCGATTTTGATGAAATTGGTTTTGTTTGAAAGGTGTTTTAATCGAGAGTGTTCTTAGCTATGTTTTGATAAAATCTGATCAGCCGTTTGAAGGCCATCACCTCTTTTCTAGTTGAAGGGAAATTAACAAATTGCACAGATTTGATCGATTCGAAATTTGAAATCTTGTCACTTGTCACCATGGGCATTGCCAAGGGGGGTGGGGTGCTAACACCCCCCTCCCCCTAGAAACTTTTTTTTTAATTTTTGCTGTTTTCGTTATTTGGCGAGATGACACGCAACACCGAGAAAAGTGGAAGCAATGGGGGAGGCCTATGCCCAGTATTGGGACAGTCAAGGCTAAGATAAAACAATATAAGTTTAAAAAGAATGAAATAAAAATTAAATTAAAAATTTAAAAAACCCCCGACACAAAAAACCTCTAAAAAAACATAAATAAAATAATCCAAGCGTCTTAGCGTCGGGGGACCGCTAAGTAGACCGCTTAGTACAAGCACATAACAAAAATTTAATTTTTTTGAGAACTGTCTGCGCAAAAACCCATTATAATTATGTCAGGTATCGATTGTAGGTACACACTTTCGCTAATAACTTCTAAAGCTTTTATATTTAACAGTCTTAAAACAGATTGTTCCGATTTTACCTTGTTATAATATTACTCAGGGTCCATCAAACTATGTAATACATTTACTGAAAGCATGTTACAGGCAAAGTTCACGGTCTTACTTTGAGAGGACGTGGGTGGGTATATACTCTAGTCAACGTCACATTGTCATAGCAATTACGAGGAAATACATCTAGAGCTGTTACTATTACAGGAAAGGTGTTTTTATCAGCTATTTTACATTTTTAATACAATTTTTATCAAAGAGTAGGTTAACTGGAGACTAAGACAGTTTTATTGTAATTTGTACAGATTTATCTGGATGAATTGAGACGTGATTAATTTATAATGACCAAGATAGTGACTAACAAAAAATAGTACACTAACAAAAAAAATATAAGTACCTAAAGAAAACGGTGTCCAATTAGTTAGGCAAATGTGAGAGCATTGTTTTGGCTACTACCAATATGAAACTTGCCAAACCAAAACAAAGTTATTAAAAAAAAATAACATTTTTTTTCACGAACTGCCCATTTACACTGTGAATACGAAGCTCATCGCTGTCAGTAACAAACGATGAAAACAAGATATATTGTTTATTTATGTCTTCACAAAATCATTACATTTTTAAATATTCCTTATTAAAATTAAACATTTAAAAATGTAAAAAAATGTAGTCCACCGGTATCGGGGACAGGGTCCAAGCTACCGGCGGTTAGGGCTCCAAAGAAAGGAACCTCCTAACAATACGAGCTGTGTCCAAGAGTACCGCTTTCTGAATGAAGCCCTTGATCCAGCTACCTAACGAGAGCCTCATTAGATATAAAACAAGATATTGCTATTATGAACTCAATTTACTTCGCCATATTGCCTGTACCACAAATATTACTTTTATTCCTCCACTGACCTGACCTTGATCCTAGTCACTGGTTAACATGCAGCAATTTATTGTCTAGACGACTTATTTCAATAAACTTAACAGATGTCTTTGTAAACGCGATCTCGGAATCGAAAGAAAATCTGGTTTACTTGGCCTAGAATTTATTAGCTGTAGAGTTACGGTATTATTAGGGAAAGATAGGTTTTTGTCGTTGTTATTTATTGTGCGTGTTTTACTTGGGAAACAAGCTGTCTTTTTGTAATGAAAATTGAATGTGAATCAGAACTTACAAATAAGAAAAATGGCGCATAGCGTATCTGAGTTCATACTATCCGAGATTATATTGTTTATCCGAAAGTAGCTCTCTCTGTGTTTTACCTTATCACGCCTAAATCATGGCTCAACAGATTTCGATAAAATTCCCACACTGTACTTGGCTAGAACACTTAGAACACAGGTTTTTTTGTCGGCACTCCCGGTATTACGTTCTAAAAGAATAATATCCGAATCCCATGTAAAGCCGCGAACGAAAGGTAGTAATAATGATATTTTCATTTAATCATTTTTTCACATATTACTTACCTTTTTACAAAATTATATTAAAAAAAAAACATTTAAAAATATAAAATCAGTTGCTCACTGGAACAGGGTCCGAGCTACTGGTGGTCAGGGATCTTGAGAGAGGAATCTCCTAACAATACGTGCCGTGTCCAGAAGTACAGCTTTCTGAATCAAGCCCTTGATCCAGCTGCCAAGCGAAAGACTCCTCAGATGTTGGTCGAGGCTTTTGGCTATTAAGCCACTAGCCGATACGACTATCGGCACAATGACTGCTTTACTCACGTCCCACATGTCGACAACCTCGCGAGACAGATCTCTCTAGATACTTGAAGTGCTTATCTTTCTGTGCTTACATTTATTAACATTCATTACATTTTTACCAGCATTTCGAACAAGCTGCCAAGATTCTAAAAATTTAATTTAATTACATTATATTCTGAAAATTCCTGAATTGATTACAACGATATTTAAGACCACTTCCTTGAATTGTGCTGTAATCTATTAAAATCTGACTTGAAAAATAAAGACTACTTACGACCATCTTTGCTACAATGTCTCGTATATAATACAATTTCATTTAGCAAACAATAAGTCAGTATAGCTGAATGAGGAAACCAGCGTCCCACGACATATCTTCATAAACTTCCACAATTAAACTTACGTGCTCAAACTAGGAAATGTTTAATACCCCTTCAGTTTCAGGGGTTGCAAACAATGTACAACCTTCATCGCCATTGTTACATTTGTTGACTTTGAACATGTTGAAAACTAAACTAAGGAAGTTCTTTGTTTAGGCTGGATGAACTTGTTGACAGCCTTAGATGGTTTCTGAGAATATACTGTTATTATGATGGTTTTGGGAAAGACAGTAAGGTAACGAAGCCAATGGCAGAGATTTTAGTAGACTAATTTTGGACTCTGGTAATACAAATCACAATCGGCGGTGATCCGACAGAGAACCAAGGTTATCGACATAGCCCACCGCATAAGCACGCTGAAGTGGCAATGGGCCGGCCATATAACCCGAAGAACCGACAACCGTTGGGTTAGATGAGTGTCTTGAGTGGAGACCGCGGATCGGTAAACGTAGCGTAGGACGTCATCAGACTCGGTGGAGCGATGATCTTCGCAAGGCGGCTGGCAAGAGCTGGATGAGAGTAGCCGAGGTTCGTGCTCAGTGGCGTGTCATGGGAGAGGCCTATGTCCAGCAGTGGACGAATACAGGCTGATGATGAATACAAATCACTTGCAACATCCATGTGTTCCACTAAAATAAAGGGTGTAAAACACCTCTTAACGAAGCCGAAAGGCACTGATTTTCCCTGTCATTGCGATCATTTTTTTTTTCTACACCATACCTGGGAACCTTCTAATTACGGAGATATTAGGGGTCAAAGTTCCAACTTTTTGACAAGTATTTTTTTAAATACAATTGTTTTATGTAAGATTTTTACACACCTCCACGATCCCCGTACTATTCAATCCGTCAATCAGCACGTTTTGAGTGCGTTACATTGAGTTCTACCACAAAACATGATTTTACACCCCCCAAAAAAAAGTCGTTTCCCAGCAATATTTTTTGCGTAAAGTTACTTAGTTTCATGTACAGAATGCTTGGTTGACGGCTTCGTGATGAGGTGATTCACACGATGTATAAGCATTGAATAATTCAAAATGCAAAACAGAGATGATGGTTTTGTTGGGTTTTGTAGTCTTCTTCTTCTTTTGGTTTCGATGTTTCATCCAAAATGTTATAAGTTTTGGGCTTGATAAGTGGCCACGTTCAATTTGGAGTCAGAGGCGTTGTTTGGCTTTGACCTCCAAAATAGAACCTAGACAGAAATGAGTAAATCACATTATTAATGGAATTTCTGGCTAGCCCTTCACCTACTATTTGGAATCGAGAACTTTGTTTGAGTAGTTTGGGAGTACTTAAATCATTGCTTTGTAACCTTTATCTAGCGAGCCTAGCTAGGATCGTCTTGTGTTTATGTTTTAATAAAACTTGACATGGGCTAGACATAGAGAAAAAGTCATTTTTGCTTACTTTCTTTAATCTTAGAAACACATAAATATTTTTAGTTTCTGCATGACAAATCACTGTCACGTCTAATGTCACATTATAATTCTGAAGGGGCCATTAAATAATAGCTATCTCTTGAACTATACTTATTGAATTCTTTAAAAGACTTTGGCGAGAAAATTGTGTTATAGTTTAAGAGCCAGGACAGTTTCTTGGAACCACTTTACACTAAGTTAATTTTTCTACTATCTGATTTATGTTTTCTAGAAAACATAAGAATCTAACGTAATGTTATAAACTTTTATTGGACTAAGTAGACATATTTAATGATCTTATAACTAATATTAAAAATAGGATGTGTTCGTTTGACTTTCAAAGTTTGATTACTAAAATCTCAAATTATTGAAAAGTAAAACTAATAAAGACCAAGTTTTTACTCCTACAGAGTAAGAACATTGATAACGTTGCTAGTACAACGCTTGTTCTTAAATCAATAGAAATACCCAATCGTATAGAAACCATGAACTTTTTCCATTAGTTTCAAAAAAACCTTTGTTTACCTTATACTGTATATTTATTATACACAAAATACAATCTAGCAAAATAAATAAAATTACAAAATGGAGCCCCTCATAACGTGCTCCTAACGCCCGTCCTTAATTAACTTACAGCATTCACACAAATAAAAAAACACCGTTTCAGAAACAGAGAAAGCTGCGGGAAAAATTACTAGTGACGATATTAAATTATAACTAACTACAACGTTCAACAAAGAGATACTCAATGTGTCTTCCAAAGAAATTATTCTTCTTCTAATTAACTAAAAGCCTTCATTCATTCCATGTTATTCACTCAGAATTTATTTAGGATTGCCAAGAAAAATCCTGGGCCAATGTCGTTATTATAATGACAACATTCTCTGTTTGGTTGCGTATGGGACACTTAGACATTGTTGGACGATATTAGTTTCTACAGAAATAAGAAATATTTTTTATTAGAACACAAATTTTGGTTTCTACAGATTTTTTTGTTGTTGTATGATTGTTTCCTTTTGTCTACATTATTATACATTTTTTATAAGACAAACTTTGAAAGCATTTAGTTCTCAACGTTGCCTTTAAACGATTAACTTTTTTTTTTTATCTGTACTTAACTAATAGCGACATGGCGATTTTTCTCCACAAAAAAAGGAATTCTTTACGTGTGTGTTATACAAGCTGTTGTTTTGCATCCTCGTCCAATTGAAGGAGGTAACTATGCTAATGATTTTTATTTATTTAAGGAAATCGTTAGGTGTGAACCACCCGTGTTTTAAACGCGGCCCGTCTGATCCTCGCCATATAACCACGCTCTCACACATAATACACACAATCGCAAACGTGTATTCGATCATTTGTTATTTCGTAAACTACGATAAGGGGGATTTTCTGAAATACTGACAAACTTAAACAACAAAAGGAAAGCAGCGTTTATTAATAATTAAGTAGGTACCGTTATTTACATTGATTATTTATGTATCTGTGACAACCTCTATTTTGTCGAGGATGCAAAACAACACCTTGTATATACATGTTAGTTTAGAAGAACACGGACACATGACACGACGTCAACTAAGTACACAGTGACATTAACACAACGAAAATAGACTTTATTTTCTAAAATAAATAAATTGTGGGTTAGACATGATAATATTCTCACCCAGTCATGTGTATATCATGTGTTGTATACAACATATGATATGACTGGGTGGAGTTATCTCCCAGAAAGTAACGTGCATTAATCAACGAGACTTTTAACTTCGCCTCTCATCTCAAACGTCCTCCAAAGTTATGTTTGGTTTATACTCCTAAATCTAAAAGTTATTCTGTTTATTCTCCTAATAAACTACTAATTCAGGCTGTCCTACATTTATTTGCTTGAAGTGAGGTACAAATAGTTTGCTAATAAATTTGCTTTAGGTTTTGCTAGTAATTTAGTAGAACCATGTACTTTTTATGTAGTGAACTTTTATTATTTGCTACCTACCCGTGTAGACCAAAGGTGTGTTCGTATTTTTTGGTAGAATAAACAGCGTCTAGTGCCTGGAATTCTGTCTAGTTTTCTAGGAGTTTACTAATTAATTTTCTCGGCCTAGATTTGTAGGTATAAGTACTTTATTATGTATAATATGATTTATGCTATCAATAATAAATTATGTTCGTATTCGTTTGAGGCAGAATAAAATATTATTAGTCTTAATTGTATAATGTAACACAGCTAAGTAACTCTATCCAGTAACTATTAAATACGGGTACAATGGCGATCTTACTACTAGAAAGGGTGTGGTAATTGACTCAAGTGTTCAATATATATGTATATTATTTATTATACACATAATATGGAAAGGTGTTAACTATGATATTATCAGTCAATGTAGTTATTTTGTAGGTTTCTGAAATCTTCACGAGTGATCTTACCAGATTGACTCTCTATCCTAAATAAAACGATCAGATGCACAAATACACAATCGTCGCGCCCGATATGTCAATAAGTTCAGAAAACTGGAAGGTGCCGACCAATATAGACGCGATGATTACTTTGGTTAGGAAGCGGCCTGAAAAAAATATGTCTTCACAAACTGCCATTATTTAAAAGAAGTAACTGACTGTCAAAGATCCTATTAAAAGCCCCTAACAATAAAAGGGATCGTACGTTTCTTACTTAGTGCAACAAAGGAGGAACGGAACTTACTAATAGGACAAGAACACGCCAGTCTTAGATCAGCGTGAACAAAACGTTTTAAAGTACGTTACGAGTCTGTTTTATGGTGTGAAGAGCATTAAACGGAATTTAAAGCTTATGTTTATCAATATCGTGATAAAGTTGAGTTTTTTATTTGAATCAAAGTTTTATATAGTTTATTTTAGTTTAGAGAAAGGTTATGCTTTCTCGCTATGTTTTATATGTTTTGCTGACAGTTCCTACCCCTCTATAAAGGTAGGCCAGACGCGAGCCTAGCAATAAATATTAGATACCTACCTACTTACAAATATTTCTTTCCATTGCCTTTATTTTGAAAAAGTCCAAGTCTCCTTATGGAGTAATAAACCCATCTAAATGTGGGTGTATCTACTATTATGATACAGCCCTTTATTATTTTCTGGTTGGTTAATCATCAAATGACTCCTCCCGCTCTGGGCAGAGCGGAAGGGAGTGTCAGACTTGTACTGACTAAAACCCATCCAAGTTCCTTCTTAGCCCTTTGCGTTTCAGGGCCACCGTGGTCCTCTAATCTTACCTCTTTCGAACAGTCCCGCAGCCCTGGCAGGCATCGGCCCTCTCGGACCCCTTCCAGTTTGCTGACATCTCCTTGAGGCCCGCGTGGAACACGAACGCGCCGTCGACACTGCCTATCGTCATAAGACGGACGGACGGTGAGCTAGCCAATTACTCACCATCCACATGATACATCCCTGAATAATCCTTCTGGGATTACAGGCGTGATGTTCTGAAAGTATCCATACAAATAGAACACAACAGATATCACTTCACATTTACATCACATAAAACAACATCCATCCTTATCAAAATTCAAGCCAAAGCGACATACCAGCTATAACAGAGGAGAATGCAACGAAAGGAACATGACATCATTTGTCGCTCATCTCAGACGTGCCAATAGCGGGGCATCTCATGTTTAATAAGTCGTTGTGAGGAGTCCTCGTCACAACGACTTATTAAACATGAGTTGCCCGATTGTTCAAGCTTGTATATATGAAGTAGGTTGCATGCAGCTTCAACTAAAAAAACGGGCCAAGTACGAGTCCTACTAGCACATAGGGTTCCATAGCCCCAAACAATATAATACCAATAGTTTGAACGGTCATTCATTAGTAAACTTCCACTCAACAGCAAACCTAAATTTGCTTTTCATAGTAAGTTAATGAAAAACAAAGTTACTGCTACAGTTTGGTGAAAAAGTCCCATATTTCAAAAAACTAAATATCAAATATTAATCAAACGAACTTTCATTGAATGTTTTACATTCTACATCCCAATATTTTTTCAGATTTTTTCTCCTCATACTTTAAAAATTAGAGGGGGGAGGATACACGTTTTACCACTGGAAAGTGCCTATCTTTCAAACGTCTTACTTAGAAAAAAAATGGTTTTAGAAACCTCAATGACATTTTTAAAGACCTATCTATAGACACCCCGCACGTATAGGTTTGATGGTTTTTGCCATTCGGCTACGGCTACCCTAAAAAATAAGATTAATATCGAACAACAATGGATTGAAATAAAGGGAGAATAGAATAGAATAGAATAATACTTTATTGTACACCAAAAATCAAACATAACGGGTTTACAAAACTTACAATTTTATGGTTACAAGGGCGGTCTTAACGCTTATAGCGATATCTTCCAGAAACCTTTAAACTGTATTTGTAGCGACCACAAAAAGCAACATCCTACGAAAAGTACTACAGCGCCATCTATGATACGACGGAGGAACTAACATCAATTTCCTACAAGTCGCAAGCAAAGTTTACATCGACTTCAGTATATATAGAGAAACCCGATAACAACTATCGGGCAGTTGCCCGCCAGACATAACACCTGCCTGGTCGGAGGATCCTCCCTTTTCTATGGAGTATCGAGGAACTTTTCACCCTGTTCCTCATACCCCTAAATATTAAACAAAAGTATTACTTTTGTACTGTGGGTAACTAGAGAACACTTCAGTAATTTAATGACATGATAGTTTTGTATCTCCGATTAATCTGATGTTGGTAGGCCGGAAACGTTTGAACTTTATTGAGAGGTGTGTGGTTGTGCCAAAGAAATGTTCGGAAAATTAAAAGAGCTTGATGCAGTACAGTGTCTTCAAAGAGACGATAGAATTTTACAAGGGTTTCTTTTCATATTCTGAACCTCTCTTTAAATTCCTATGTTAAACATATTTTTTCTGTACTAAGGTAAATATCGCTACCTACACAAAGTTTATTTACGCCAAAAACACTAAGTAAAAGATATTTCCAATTGGTACTTACCCTAGATATACAACCCTTAAATTACGACGTCTTCAATAATTCCTTTAAAACAATCAAGTGCTCAATTAGGACGCCGTAAAACTCAAATGAACTAAAAATGTACAGTTCAAAATCAATTACGGACAAAGTACGGTTTACAAAAATTGCGAAGCAGTAAATCAGTCCAAAAAACTGCCTCAGGGATGAATCGGGATGAATGAGGATGTAATTAAATTTAAAACAGCACAGACGATGTTCTCACAAAATTAAACGATTTCATCTCTTTGTGTGGCCAGGAAAACCGAGATTACTCAAATCCCCGGATTTTATGCAATCCCTATGTGAGTTATTGTTTTTTTTTTTTGTTTTTCTTACTTTAGCTTTTTGGCAAAAAAAGAGGTGCTCGTGGCTAAATACTAACAGCCGCACGGGTTGATTTTTAAGGTTAAGCCGTGCTTGGCGAGATTGGTCCGTGGATGGGTGACCATAATTACATACTGAGTTTCCTCCGTGCCTCGGAAAGCACGTTAAGCAGTTGGTCCCGGCTCTCATTTGTAGATCTTCGACAGTCATTACGAAGTCATTAGTCAGAAGCCAGAAGTCTGACATCCAGGGGTATCGTATTACCCAGTCACTGGGTTGTGGAGGTCAGATAGGCAGTCGCTTCATGTAAAATACTGGTACTCAGCTGCATCCGGTTATACTGGAAGCCGACCCCAAGATAGTTTGGGAAAAGGTTAGGCAGATGATGATGAGCTTTTTGGGAAAATATAAGAGTCATTAGGAAAGCTTAAGTCTTAACCATAATTTTATATTAATTACGCTCGCGAATCGTTAGAGTTTAGTTTGTCTTTGCTAATAATTTTAAGGCTAATTGTTTTAACTAAAAACTCTTTTGAAGGTCTTCAAAGTTTAGTTTAAGTAAAGGTTTCGGTAAGCTTTTAATAAATTGTTTTACAGGATAAGTTTTCCTTCACAGACTCTCAAGTTTGAAATGTTTACCACGGATACAGGGTGAGGTTATTTCCTTGATAAGAAATATTTGATTTAAAATACAAGGTGTTGTTTTGCATCCTCGTCAAAATTCAGGAGGTTGTCACAAAAGACTTAAATAGTCTTAAAATTACGGTCCCCAGTTAATTTTTAATAAACGCCGATTTTTTTGGTTGTTTATGTTTGTCAGTAATTCTGAATAACCCCCATAACATGGTTTAGGGAACAAGAAATTATCAAATAAAGGTTTGAGATTGTTTGTATGTGTGGAAGCGCGGTTATAGGGCGAGAATCAGACGGCTCATGTTTATAACACGAGTGGTTCACACTTACCGATTTGCGCAAATAAGAAAAAAAGTAACAATTACTTACCCTTTTTATTATTGATTCGGGACGAGAATCATTAGCATAGTTACCTCCTTGAATTTGACGAGAATGCAAAACAACACCTTGTATACATTAGTATCTAGTGCCAATAGGGGATCGGACTGGGTAAAGAAAACGACATTCTATTTTGTCCGTCAGACAGGTAATACAAAAATATTAGACACGTATTTTTTGTTTTATCAAAATTAAAAAAAAAAATACTTAGTTAGAACTCATTAAAGTTGGAGAGTAGGCTTACTACGTCACAAGTAGGTATAAAACTTACCTACATGTGACGTCATACGCCATTTCAACTCAATATATCTCCGTAATTTTATGACCATGTGAAAAAAGAAAAAATACGTGTCCAATACTTTTCAATAAACTACCCGACGGACAAAGAAAAAAAATAGGATTATCCCGTATTATGATCAATCAATCAAACTAGCTAATAAATATCTGCATTTCATTTTCCAACTTCATATTTGGGTAGGCAGTCTTAGTGAATACACCTAATATTGTGTATTTTACATGGAGCCTATCTGTCCTCCACAATCAAGTTACTTGGCAAGATTGGCCGTCAAACTCAATAACTTTGTTAGCGAAAATTATGCAGAATTTATCACCTGATGAAGCCCTCTCATCATAATTATGTGCCGTATACTACTTGAATAACAACAACTTGTATGCGTTTTTTCGTAGTCGTATCACGTGGTGTTCTGCAGGAAAAACGCTACAGAACGCCACGTGCCATGATCCTTACACACTCCATTAGCTTCGTACATGTTCACCTGGTCATACAGGTGCGATGAAAATATAGTTGCCCCTTTATTAACAACAACACCGGGCTTTAACGCCGCGTTCACAATTTCATGCGATGCGGCTGAACTTGCGTCGCACGTGTTCATTTGTTTCCTTGTTGTGTATAGGTGTTGTCGTCACTATGAGTCGTGGGCATGCTCCAAGCAATTCCTTTCATTTGTTTTCTCCGCCGTTGCTGTCGCAACACGTGTGTCGCTTGAGCGTGTAGATCGTGGCCAAGCGTTAACTTGTCTATGGGTACTTATATACTATGTTCATTTCTAAGCCAGTAGCCTTTTCTAAGAGAATATTCGTAGAAGTTGATTTTTCTCGCCATCTCAAAGGCCGCAGTAACTTGAATTAATTACATATTCTTTGTAATATTTCTCGTTCAATATGACTTGCTCTCGGCTACTGCTATAACAATTATAATTACTTTTCAATGAATATCGCTGTGGTTTGATCGGGCTTTTTTTGTTTTCCTTTCTTTATAAAGAGCACAAAACGTGTTTGTATTGTCATGAAGCATCAAAAATTCATTGAGATAATTTTTAGAACCCTCAAACTTCTAAAAGTTATTTATAAGTAACAAAATTCATACATTACCGTACTCATTAAATATTCGCTGTTAGGTTCCTTCCGTACATAAGTAAATAAGCTTATTTTATCCCACATAGGCAGGTGTCTGAAACATTCGCACGGAGATGACGTCAGAAGAGAATTACAGTATGAATTATTACCTTATACGTACATTTGTCACTGAAACTCGGAGATATAACGTTGTGTAAGGGACTTGTCCCACCGCCGACGAGAAAGCGACCATCTATCGAGGATTGTCTCGCTTATGAAACGTACAAAAAATGATTCCGTATGAGTAAAACAGTCTGGTACATTTTTCAGCCGTTGCTACTAAGAATTTCTCCTTTATCGTGGACCGTGGCTGCTATTTCAAACATCACATACAAAAACAGCAAGACCCAGAACTCTAGGGAATCGAGCCTGCAACAAGCAGTGCAGCAGCAAATCGCTCAGCCACTACGCCAACCGTGTTGTTAAATTACATAATTATCGTTAAATTAGACTGCTAACTGTTCATGCCGCAGCTCTCAGTCGAGTACTCTGTCAAAAAAACACTTGCTAGCTTTACTTGCTAGCTTTACTTGCTCTTCTCGCTAAACGCCGACAGTAGGGTAGTTGCCGAAGAAAGGGGCAAAAGCTGCTGATATTCTATGACTCGAATAAGTTGGTTTAGAATATTAGACAAAACAAATACATAGCTTTTGTACGTGATGGGATAGTGACCATATATTGTATCGAAAGAAATGACGTCTGTCATCATTGAACTGTTGTTTAATTTTCACCATTATAGCGTTGTAAATACTATGCTAATCGGTATATGTGTTTAATTAAGGATCATTTCCATTTGCAACAGACAGTACTGTCAATCTATGAACGGTAAGGGGGAAACTCGGTATACACCGTTTGGTTGCGCCAATATCATTCAATTGGACGGCGGTGAAGATTGCATTCACTCATTCATTGCTCGCGCGCATATTCGGAGCGAGCCAGTTGTACATCGTTCGCCGCTCAGTAAAGTCGCCGCTCCGCGCCGCCACCGCGCCGCCACCGCGCCGCCGCCACGCCGCCACGCACCGCCATTTTTAAATCCATATTTTGTTTGTACTTCCGTGACAACAAAAAACCTATAACCCTCGCTTGCTCTCGCCACCTTCCGCGACCATCACACACACATACTGAAGACGATTATCTACCGCTTGTGCATGTGCATTGGGCTCGCTATCGCTAAGAAGAAGCTTCAGGACATCGTGGCGGCATTGCATGGTGAGTTGATTGCTTTTCTTTAACGCTTGTCTGATTGGGTTTTTATTTGGCGTATCTTAACTCCTCCGCTCATATATTTTTTCCCACATTTTTGTTTAACCATCCGCATCACCACCGTTACATTTTAATCCTTAGAATAATAACGCATTATTCTAAGTTTTAATCGTTATAATCCCGTGAAGGGTCGATTCGGTGCATAAAACAGTATCGATTTTTAGTGATGAAAATAAGAAAAATTACATTTTCTTGTAACCGTAAACCGTTTCGTACCATAATATGTTGTGATCACATACAAATTTTGCAAGTATGTATTACGTTACCATCATCTGCCTAGCCTTTTCCCAAACTATCTTGGGGTCGGCTTCCAGTCTAACCGGATGCAGCGGAGTACCAGTATTTTACATGAAGCGACTGCCTATCTGACCTCTACAACCCAGTAATTGGATAATACGATACCCCTTGGTAAGACTGGATGTCAGACTTAGGGCTTCTGACTACTCGTAACGACTGTCAAAGATCTACAAATGACAGCCGGGACCAACGGCTTAACGTGCTATCCGAGGCACGGAGGAAACTTGGTATGTAATTATGGTCACCCATCCACGGACCAACCTCGGCTAGCACGGCTTAACCTTAAAGATCGACCCGGACGGCTGTTATTATTTAGCCACGAGCTCCTCCATGTATTACGTTACCACTTGCTTCTTTTAGGGTTCCGTAGCCGAATGGCAAAAAACGGAACCATTAAAGTTTTTATTTTATTTTATGATCCAATGCTGTGTTATGTGTTGATTAATAGTATTTTGAAAGTTGAATCACCCGTCCAAGGGATTAAAACGATCAAACGGTGTATAATAGGGTCACCCATCCACGGACCTGCCTAGACAAGAGCAGGTTAACCTGAAGGTCGACTCGAGCGACTGCTATTATCAGTTCATCAATTATAATACTGATGTAAAGATGAATAAATAATATAATTAATTGAAAATAATTTATTTCAACGACAACCAAACAACGGAAGTTACAAATGTGTGAAAGGTGTAAATCAAACTCGTTTTGACACGAGTTTAAAATAGCATTGCCCTGCAGTTACAAATAAAAACGCCATTGTTTGAAAACACACTGTAACTTATTTATTTATTGTCATGTTGCATTCGAGTTAAACTCGCAAACAAAGTGAATTAATTGTCAGTAAGCTTGAGTGCTTTATGTATTGGATTTACATACCATTTTGGAAATCAACACAGAAAAGTTTTACTGCCGGCTTTAATGTCAAACCAAGCGGACTGGACAGAGGACTGGCAGCGAACCTACCCGGACTTAGACAGATATTCCAGTTCAAGGAAGCAACAGTGTAGCCCCCAAAATTCAAATTTTCTTAGATGTTTTGCATTTTGCAGGTTAGTTCAGGCTGTACTTTTAACAAAATATAATTCGCCAAACTATACAAAACCAGTTTATGCGGATCTCTCATTGTATTGAAAATCTATACAAAGCGAGGCCATGTTATACTGGAGTTTGTGCTGCTTGATTTGTCATCTATTTCATGAAAAAGTCATTCAATGGGATTTAATGAACGTAGAGGGTTGTATTGATGATTTTAAAGATTATAACTTTGTAAAACCATATTTGTTCCGGTCGCAAATAATATTTTTATCAACATACAACCAAACGTTGACCTGCAAATTGCAAAAAAACGTTAAAACATTAGAATTTCCCGGCCTTACCTGGCGTTTTAGCTTTAAATGTCACTGTCCACAGCCAAACCGCATTTTGTCCGTACTGGTCTGATTGTACCTTTTGTAAAATCAATCTCACCGTATAAATTATACCTTTGCTTATCTAATCTAGATCCAACAGGGAAACCTGAACCGATTAAGAAAATTAGCTGTTATTGGTTGTCGTACGAGGAGCTCGTGGCTCAATAATAACAGCCGCACGGGTCGGTCTTTAAGTTTAAATCGTGCTTGCCGAGGTCGGTCTGTGGATGGGGGAACAAAATTACATTCCGAGTTTTCTCCGTGCCTCGGAAAGCACGTTAAGCTGTTGGTCCCGGTTGTCATTTGTCTGTGATCTTTGACAGTCGTTACAAGTAGTCAGAAGCCGAAAGTCTGACATCCAGTCTTACCTTGTGAAGGTCAGATAGGCAATCGCTTCATGTAAAATATTGATACTCAGCTGCATCCGGTTCTACTGTAAGCCGATCCAAACAAAGTTTAGGAAAAAGGCTAGGCAGGTGATGATTGGTCGTCGCCCAGTAATCCCCGGCATTGCTGCTTATCAGTCCATTATTGCTGGCCATTTGTTCATGGTATTTGGGTACAGGGCTAGCGCTGCCGGAAAGAAACATTTCAAAGTTTTCTCATCAATATTTTCGCGACACATTCGGAAGAATTGAGAAATATTCGCGGAGAAGGATTTATGATCTGTCTTGCCTTTTTCCAATTATGTTGCATTTGGCTAACAGAACAATTGAATCCTGCTAAAATAACCAAGATTATACATGCAGTGACTGACTATCTGACCTCCGCAACCCAGTTGACAGATACCTCTTCCTTGGTAAGACAAGTTATCAGACTTTCAGGCTACTAACTACCCGCAACGACTGATAGTAGGACTACGACTGATACCGATACTGTCATTGGCAGAATCGTTGGATCAAAATGTGTCCCTTTGCTTATCAGTGCAGTGCGATGCGCGGTCGAATACGGACGTGTTTCCACTGTGCACGGAACGAATTTTATTCGCGTGTTGCGCGGCCATAGCCGCTGCCCGTACACACTATGAGTTCCAAAAAGCTCATTGTTAACGAATTGCTGGCATTCCTAGTCCATGCCATCGACTACATGGACGAAGTGAGCATCTTGCAGATAGCAGAGTCCAATTTCAAGGAGGACGAGATCAGCAGTGGTAAGCTGGTACTGTTCCAGTCACTTGGAAAAGTGGACCAGATGCCGTCTCGCCGCAGAGATGGAACAAAGAAGAGTCTTCAGGATATCATTGATATGTTGAAGAAGACGGACCCGGACGACGTGCCTGATTTCGTGGCGAAGGAGCTGAGTAAGCTGCCTCCCGTCACATTCGATCACGTCGACGTTACACGGCTGTTAAAGGACATCACTTCCTTGAAAGCAGAGATGACCAGGATGCAGTCTAGAATTGAGGTATTAGAAAAGAACAATACTGAGTTACGTGCGGAAATAGCATTATTGCGCAACGTTGGCTCGGTAATTGGGTCAACTGAGGCCTCAAAGGTGAACACGCGTCGAGGGGCGCAAAATGCACCAGTCGGCAGTTTCGAATCGGCGAACACTAGTGCGTCACCAGCTGCCGATAATGCTGAGCAAGCGCCGCCCGCCGCCGCCGTCGCCCGCGCCACAACACCGGCTGCGGAAACGTCACGCATAGGTACGTTGACCCCTAAACGTGCCTACGCTGCCGTTGTCACCACCGGCAAATCAGATGCGTCGCTGCCAAAGCGGCAAATCAAAAGAGGGGAAAATTTGAAGAAGGGAGCTCAACCTGCACTGACTGCGGACCGCAGCTCCTTGCCAAGAACGAGCCATGTTGACGAGGAGGGTTTCACTAAAGTGGAAAGGAAGAAGAGGAAGCCCTGTTCTCGTAACCAGTGTGGTACCGCACCGACTGGTCCCAACATGCTGCTGCGCCCTGCTGTGCCTACGACGCAGCTGTACATTTCGCGTCTGCATCACCTCACGACGGTTGAGGATGTCGTGCAGTATGTGAAAGTGAAGACCGACTGGACTCTGAGGGTCGAAAGGTTGGAATCACGCCACAACATCAACTTTAAGTCGTTCGTGGTACGAGTTCCAACCCAACATCTACAGATCTGCTTAAAAGAGGACTTTTGGCCGAGAGGTGTCGTATATCGACGTTTCCGAGGACGGCTACGCGACACCACGCAGCGAAACACGACGCCGACGATGTTACGTGTATAGTTATAGTTTAATTAAGGTTTTACATATGTATTAGTTTATTATTGTTGTTTTGATTATTTGTGTATTTTATCTATGGGCCTTAGTTGCCTGAAATAAAATGATTATTATTATTATCTCATCTCGGGTTGAATCGGGAAAGGGAACCCGATGAATTTAGATATTGGTTGTCGTACGCCCGGCATTTGTTTCTTCAATCAATTTGCCCCGGTTTTATTTCTGGTAATTTATTTATTTACGGACACACCTTTTCTGTTAGAATTCGTAGTAGTCCATTATGCCTGTAAATATCAGGTTGAAATAAGTTGGGATTAGCATCATTCGGCACCAGGCAGAAAAAATTAAATACTTATTAAATAGTATTTTTTTCGTGTCAGCTTAGCAGTGCAACAAATATTGTCGAATCGGATGTACCGACACGGAAAAATGTGTAACATCCCCAATATTTACAGGAATGTGAACGATGTAGAAGCCACTATTTACGGACACTTTCTTTTCCCGGAAATTTAGAAAAAAATTACGAAAAAAATACCTATGTGGTCACATAGATTTTTTTTACGAGTAAAGTCCATCCGTGGTTTCTGTTTGTGTGTCCCTTTCATCTTGTGTATAATGTTCAATCTGACTGAGCGAGACAAAGCTATTAAAATGTCATTTTAAACGAAGCCGAAACTTTGCCAAAACTTTTTTGTAACCCTTTCTTGCCGGTTCTCCTCCATAGAAAACGATCAACCCGAGCACCTTTTGTCGACGTCTTATAAGTGCACGTGTGAAATAAAATATTTTGATGTAGATTTTTAATTCTTTAAAAAATCTGGAGCGGTATCTGCAGAGTAAATCTTACGATAAATCTTTGACCCACAACAATATACGTTCTAACATAGTCAATTCCTCAGCAAAGTTGTTTGCTTACTTTTTGTATACCCAACAGACTATAAATTACAACGTTTCGCAATGTAAGCAGCGTCAAAGATTCACTTTGTGTGAAATACTACGACATTTCTGACGGCGCTAAACCGTTACTGTGACTGACATATTGGTTAGGCTCGTTACACACTCGCGACTGTGGTTAGCTTGGTTAACAGTTTACTAAGTTTCCTAAGTGATTTATGGATGTAATCTGGAACTTGGAAGTAGGTAACATTTAGGAAGCAATTGGCACTAACAATTTGATAGAAAATACAACAAGATATTTTGAAGTTACTTGAAATGTCACTTTTACAATCTGAGTTAAGCTGCACCCCAATTGTGTACCACACTTATTATCATAATCAAAAGGATTTTAAAGGAAATTTTTCGTACTTTGATTCATAATATTTTTTGAAAAATTGTAAGAACCAGAAAACTGGAAAGCAATGGGGGAGATCTTTGCCCAGCAGTGGGTCAGAGTAGGCTGATGTATAAAAAAGCATAACACAATAAATAACCTATTGAATGTTGTTGTGTTATCAAAACGAACGTATTTTGAGAGTATAGAACAGGGTGTAAAGTTCCTCGATACTCCTTAGAAAAGGGAGGATCCTCCGACCAGACCGGTGTTATGTCTAGTGCAACTGCCCGATAGTTATTGTCGGGTTTCTCTATATACTCTTAGGTCGATGTAAACTTTGCTTGCGACTTGCAGGGAATTGATGTTAGTTCCTCCGTCGTGTCATAGATGGCGCTGTAGTAATTTTTGTAGTATGTTGCTTTTTGTGGTTGCTACATGAGTCAGTGTCTTACGCTTACTCTCAAATGACCTCTCTTCTCTTATAATTACCCTGCTGGAATTAACTGCACCGCTAAGAACTTAAATATAACCATGTGACTTTGTAAATATAAGTAGAAACATTTATACAAATTCTCCCAAACAAAAAATTAAAAATAGTCTCTTCTTAATTTTGCATCAACACAGACTGCGACAGACACTTGCGACTACGTTAGTCGCACTTGTATACCACACAAACCGAGCCTACAGCGATACATAGACGCCAGTCATTTGCAGTGACAAATCGTCAGTGGCTATGAAACTCAATAAATCTAGATCCAGCTTGTGGTGGCACATCATTTATTATATTATGTTTATTATGTACACAACCACGCCCGCACCCTGGATAATAGGCAGAGTTACAATGACAATATTTTCCCAATAAATCAGGTCTTTGTATACTGTATCATACAGTTGAAATTGGGTTAGCGAAATGTGGATGTACCAGCTGTTGGTGCAAATCTGCCTTACCCCGTGGGATAACAGGCTAGCTGGCAGCTAAATAGATTCCAGAATGAGATTGCGGGACACATCCTTTAAGGATTGGTCTGAAATTGCACTGGATTGCGAAAAGTGGAAAGTGGGAAGAAGGCTTTTGACTTCCGGTGGAACAATATAGGCACATTATAATTAATAACAAATTTAATGCTGCACAAGAACGAAGGACATTTAATACCTACAGGCTGTTATTTTGAAATCTCGTCAAACTCAAGTAGGTCACTATGCTATTAATTCTCATCCAGAATCAATAATAAAATGGGTAGTTTTTTTTTTCTTATTTTCTGAAATCGGTAAGTCCACTACCTGTGTTTTAAACGCGGCCCGTCTGAATCTTGCCCTATGACTGCGCTTCCATAAATATAAATATACAAACAATCTCAAACGTTTATTCGATAATTTCTTATTCCCTAAACCACCTTTAAGATATTCTGAAATACTGACAAACTTAAACAACCAAAAAAATCAGCGTATATTAATTATTAACTAGGTATCGTAATTTTAATTGATTATTTATGTCTTTTGTGACAGACAACCTCCTGAATTTTGACGAGTATGCAGAACAACACCTTGTATTCATTTGTAAAATTTTACCGAATGATTTTACCTCAGTAGTACCTCGCAATCGTCGGCGTGCGTGTATGACTGGATTATGAATGTGGGCGAGGCTAAAGGAGTATGTATGGATAGTAGCAGGTGGCGTTCGGTGGTTTCTGCCTACCCCCATAGGGAAAAGGCGTGAGTTTTTATATGTAAAAGCTCTTACCCGCCTCATCAGAATCACATATGATATGTGGCACTAGATTTAATAAGATTAAGAAAACAGACGTCGGCGATCTGTCAACGACTTGTTACGCGGCACCTTCCTTGACAGCCACTCAAGTCAATATGGCTACCCGCAACGACTTGACGTTCCGCCAGAGAGAATTGTAGACCGCTTCTCTCTCGTCTGTGGTCACAGTTGTTTAGTTTGGAACGTGAATTATATGAAGCTTTTTTGCAAAGTATATGTATTATTTTACCTTGTGTTTGATCACAACAATTCCGTTGCTTCATCTAAATTTGAAAGGCAAATTTATAAATCCAGCGGTGTTTTCTTTAGCTAAACTATTGCATAGTTTTAGTGCTACTCTGAAAACACCTCAAGATATGAAGAACCTAGATTAAAGGGCACTCCCCCTCTTTATGCGACGACACATTTTTCCGGTTGTTAACATAAAATTAACATCACATAACGATGTTTGCTGCAAATAGTCGAGCACATAACAGCCACGGCCAAATATACTTTCAGTTACCCAAATACCGTTTGCTGTAGCAGTTCATTGACTATGTTTATTTTGCGTGATAAAATTCGTTTTGCGGGAAATTGTCAGTACATTTATATCGTGACTTGTCCGTTAATGGCAAAGCCCCAGTTTAGGCTTCGTATGTCTTTATTTAGTTGACTTTGAACTAAAATTGACGTCATTCCGTATGAAGTACAACGGTAGTCGATTCGTTTATTTATATAATAAACTCTGGATTGGGAAATTCTATTGATACCTCAAAAATAATCGACAGAAAGAATTGAGTCGACTCACTGTGTTACAACAAAATTGAACAATATATTTTCAATAAAACGACTGCTGTAACTTGCTTCAATTATTAAGCAATATTGGTAAGCAATGTTGGTAATATCCCCGTTTCTTCATAAGGCACCTTTTCCAGCCCAACAGGTACGAAGTAGATACTGTTACATATTTCCAAACCAGATTCCAATTGAAATACTCCCGGTGTTCAATAAAAAAACCAGCCAAGTGCGAGTCGGATTCGCGCCGAAGGGTTCCGTACCATTATTAATAAGAAAGAGCAAAAAAAAAAACACTAACTTAAGTTTATTGTATGGGAGCAACCTTAAATATTTATTTTATTCTGTTTTAAGTATTTGTTGTTTTAGCGGAAATACATTATCTGTAGAAATTTAAACTGGTTAACTATCACGATTCATGAGATACAGCCTACTGACAGACGGACGGACGGACAGCGAAGTCTCAGTAATAGGGTCATTTTGACCCTTTGGGTTCGGAACCCTAAAAATCTTCTCTAGTAGAGTACATAAAATTTCAATACGTCAGCTAGAAGGCGAAGCGAAATTGCTTTCAATACATAATACTGGCAGTCAATTCCTCGGGCCGACGTGTAATGAAAGTCGCGATTTGTAGTCTTCATAAACAAAATCCCCCTTTATTGGGGGATATTGCAGTGATTTCGTTTGCTGTTCCTCCGTACAAATCCCCTTTACTGGCGCTTCGTTCTCACGCTGTTTAAGTAAATTATTAGCGCTGTAAAAAGTGAGGAACGGGGGACTTCGAGGTGTCTCTAAGAATAGACTGAGTTTCTAATGGCGAGGCGAATGTTATTTAAGGATTATAGAAGCTCATCCTTCTATAATCAGTAATCATACCGTCCAGTATGAAAACTCTATTTCTCGCTTCGATGCAATTTTGAACCTTAAACATATCGTACTTATGTACACTTTAGGAATCCACCTCTTGATTTGGGCCCGTTCAGAGTCAGCTAACACCTACTCGAAAAACACACAGTGGTAACTAAAGTCATACACAGAGCAAAACGAGAATGTTGTTCCCATTTCACTTTTTTTTTTTAAATATTTTACGGCCATCAAGAATCATTAAAGCAACACCACAAAATGGTTCATAATAAAATTACGTCCCTAAAATAGGGCACCTTATCTCAAGGTACATTAGTAGACCCATTAAAATTTTACAACCAATAAACTGATAGCAATCAAGCCAGTAGCTTCAACAACTGATTAACTCGTTTACTCATCCCTGTCAGTAAAACACTGAATATTTTGCAATTACTTGAACGTCGTCAGTAAACGAAACGGGCCAATAAAAACGTGTACAATAAATATTGCATTAACTATCGTTTATTCCTTTCTTTGGGGAATCGGGGGGGGGGGGGGGAGAATAAAGTATTCTTTTGTTTTCGTGATCGTGGAGAGATGGGGAGATAATGGGTTGTTTGTTTCGTGACATCGTGAGTGGTTTCTATGGTTGGTTTGGGTTGTTCCGTGTTTTCTGGAGATGCGTGTAGATAGATGCCATTGAATGATTTATTAAAGGTGTAACAATATTGTAAAAAAGCTCATAGATCTTAAGAGGAGCTCGTGGCTCAATAATAACAGCCGCACGGGTCGATCTTCAAGTTTAAATCGTGCTTGCCGAGGTCGATCTGTGGATGGGTGACCATAATAACATACCGAGTTTCCTCCGTGCCTCGGAAAGCACGTTAAGCCGTTGGTCCCGGCTGTCATTTGTAGATCATTGATAGCCGTTACGAGTAGTTAGAAGCAAAAATACTGACATCCAGTCTTACCAAGGGGTATTGTATTACCCAGTTACTGGAATTTGGAGGTCAGTTAGGCAGTCGCTTCATGTAAAATACTGATACTCAGCTGCATCCGGTTAGACTGAAAGCCGACCCCAAGATTGTTTGGGAAAAAGCTCTATGATCTATGATGTTCATAGATCTTAAGTTCCACTGAATAATTTGGTTTTTATTTCATTAGTCTAGCTGTGCTATTGCGACTGTTGAGCACGGGCATTTCACGGACTTTAACATAACTGGCGAAATTTGGGTGTAAGGACTATAAGGTACACCTCTTCTTAACACTTCAGGGATTACAGACAGTTATGTTAACATTATTTGTGTGGAAAATCGTCTTCATATGGGGCAGGAGGGGTTTGTGGCTTGGTTACAACAGCAACACGGTTCAATCACTGGTTATGCTAAGCCGCATCAGTGGCCATCCTTCACCTCTCCGTTCCCTGGAAATCACGTCTGTTGACCCACTGTTGGCCCCAACTGTCATTTGAACTTGTAGGCCGAGTCTTGTAGGTTTTTTTTGTAACAGAAGCCGGTTAATATTTTACGAATTGTTAATAATGTGACAGTCCAACTTTTTAATATTTGTACATTTCACGTGACCAAACCGATTCAATTAAAAACCTGGTTTCGGATGATATTCGTGATCTCATTACGCATAATAAATCTTTGCCAGAAGTGAATATTTATTATATATGGATGTCCAATCGGGCATGCAATGTCGCGTTATTACAATGAATATTAACGATGTTTCAGCGTTTATTTTATGTCGTGGTTGTACACGTTATACTGAATTACGGGATATTTATTTTACTGTTTTGCTTTCTGTAGCCGCTTTGTTTATGTCAAATTGGAATTGAGGGACGTCATATTATAGTGCATTATAAATTGAAATGCATAATCTATCTGTCGCACGCTCTATAAGTGGGAGAGAGAAGATAATAAAGCTGCAGCCGGTCACCGTTTTCACGGAAACGAGTCATGTTGATGCGGCTGAGCGACGTTGCGCCACCCATCATATGGGTGTACAACAATTCGTTCACAAATACTTAACGAGTACATACGTTCGTAATATTTGGTAACAATAATTCGTTCGTGTGCCCGCAACCCGCCTGCCAATTCGTCGTCATACGTAGCTATAGATGACTTGTGCATGAAATTAAAAATGAATTATTTGAACATGACAACGAAAATGTTAAAACTGGTTATGATGGTTGTTTTAATCTCTAAGATAGTTTGCTCTTTGTCCACGTTATAATTTATATAAAACCAAACGCAAGTATAACCGAGACCAACAAAAATCTGTGACATTTTACCCCAAAACAAAATAATCGAACACTAACCTCAACACAGTCTAATAAAATTACCCCTCACTACCCTCTTACTCCTCCCCCCCGCTACATACCCTCTATCTCTATACGCTATTTCTTGATAAAAACCCTCACGATTTGGTGGCTATCCTTGTAATCTTAGTAAAGGGATGCCCTTGTCCCCCGGCCGGCCCTTGAAGGAGCGTTTGTCAAAAGGATTTAGGTGTATTGACTTTAGGCCAAGTTTTGGAAATGCCAAATGAGTCATGCTTGAACGAGGTATCGTAAAGGCGTTAGTTTATTGTTTGTGTGTATTGTATTTTCATGGTTGTTAGGTTATTTATCAAAATGAACTTCATAATAATCCGATGATTATTAACTTCGTTTTTCGCGACATGGGTCTGGATATAAAACGTTTACCTAAGCTGTGTTCATACAATGGGGACATTATATGCTGATTATTTGTATTACTAAATTGTGTTACGGTACACATCCATTCACATCGGTCTGATTCAAAACACTGAGTTAATTATAGGATTATTATGTTGTGTTCTTTAGTATATTTTATGACTCGTAATTAGTGATCGATACTTAAACACGTGATTGTACTTATGATAACAGACAACTTTCACAAAGAATATTTTTTTTATAATCATCCACTTTAATCAACAGCCATATGAAATTCGGGGTTGCGGGGTACTCTGCCTACCCACTGTGGTACCCCACGGTACGATAGTGATGAGACAGAACGGCGTCATGTGTGTAACAGCTGATAGGTCACAGGCCCACGCGCGCGTTCATTTCGTTCATTTGGCTGTTGTGTTATTGTGATAAAAGTGAATGAAAAAAAAACTTTCTTTGGAAAAGTTGTTTGTTGTCCATGACTACAATCATGTGTTTAAGTATCGGTCACCCTATATAGATTTTAAATTTGGTCCACCATGGATATCTAGTACGGTAGGTGCCTAAAGTAGGCTTCAATGGCCTCATGAGAGTATTAAAACAAGCGTAGTGCTCAATTTGAATATAGTAAGGGGACAATTAAAACTGGTTTATTATCACACACACGTGCGTAGTACCGTAGTAAATAGAACGTACAGCAAAGTTAACTGCCCCTTATCACAACGTACCTACCTCTGGTCTTCACAATATTATGTTTAACTTCTACTACCCTGGTTTAAACTACCTGAACGACAACGTCGTAATTCGTGTTTAAAACTGCTGCAGTAACTTCAGATGACATAAATTGTGAAGTATGGTAGCCTGGAGCTGTAATTATGAGTTAGCTTAATTGTAGCTCGCTTTAGTCAATTTTGTCTTTGTTCACAAATTTAGGGCTGAAGAACATTTACTTTTTATTTGGAAAATATACAGGGTTATTGTAAAACACCGACAACCTCTCAAGACTATGTTACTAACATCATAATCATTCACTTTTGTTCTATGACTTTTAAAAATTCATCATATTTTAGTTCATCAGATTTTCATACAAAAATAAAAATAATTTAAATTGAACGCTCTAAATGTTGTTATGTATGTATGTTATCTATATATATAAAAGAAAGTCGTGTTAGTTACTTCACTTATAACTCAAGAACGGCTGAACCGATTTAGATGAAAATTGGCAGGGAGGTAGTTTAGAGCCAGGAGAAGGACATAGGATACGGTAGGGTAGGGTAGGTAGGTAGGGTAGGTAGGTAGGGTAGGGTAGGGTAGGTAGGTAGGGTAGGTAGGTAGGGTAGGGTAGGTAGGTAGGGTAAGGTAGGTAGGGTAGGGTAGGTAGGTAGGGTAGGGTAGGTAGGTAGGGTAGGGTAGGTAGGTAGGGTAGGGTAGGGTAGGGTAGGTAGGTAGGGTAGGGTAGGTAGTAAGGGTAGGGTAGGGTAGGGTAGAGTAGGTAGGTAGGTAGCGTAGGGTAGGGTAGGTAGGATAGGGTAGGTAGGTCGGATAGGGTAGGTGGGTAGTAAAAAGTGCATTGCAACGCATGCTGGGTACAGCTAGTTTATAATAATTTTCAAAATTACCTGTCACTAATGTCTTGTAGTGCTGTATCACGCTGAACAGTCGGTTATTCAATTTGCTTTTGCTGTCTATATTGGGCCACCAAGATTCAGGCTGTGCCTAGTGGGGGGTTGTTGGGGCCCACGGCTTCCTCTAGTTTTTTAACTTTAATAACTATGTTCAATTTTCTTGTTTGCGTAATTTGTAACTTGTGTGTGTCAATAAATTGATTTATTTATTTATTATTTATTCTTGAAAATGTAATTAACCATAACTTGGGTAAAGATACTCTCATACGATTCAGAATAAAAATATACTTTCCAAAGCACCTTTCAAAGGATAGGGCCCACAATATGGCACCATAGTATAACCATTTGCATAATATTCCAATTTTTCCGTACTTGTGCTCCAAAAAATCAATAACATTGATGGTAGCCGGGCCTTCAAAAAGGTACAAACTAAAACCTCTCTATGAGAATAGTTTCACACGGCTTTTACCGTCAGTTTCCAAATTCCTAAAACTTTTATAAAAGGGTATTGTTGCGGGTGACCTATATACTGCCTTCATTCAGGTAAGGTATTTTTCGTTCAGTTAAATCACTTAAATCATAAAAAGGATAAAACAAAAAGTAGTTTGAAGTTTTTTTGTGTAAAATAAACATAATTATCACACAACAGAGATCAAAATGTACCTAATAAATTTTGGTGTAAACAATGGCTGGACATTTCTATTTATTTCTCTGCAGTATTTTTAATTTAATTCATTGAGGCACTTTTCAGGGTATGGCTTTCAGATTAAAGGTTCTTTCAGATAGGATTAATTAATTTAATAAATTAATTTAAAGATTTTATTTAAAGATCAGAAGGGATGAAGAGTGGTAACCAATGAGATTAAGATTAATATAGAGAAGTATAGCAGATGAAACGGGAGGCCTATACCCAGAAGTAGGTGATTCCGGTGTTGATTGTGATGATGAAAGGAGAAGACTGCGTAAACCATTTGATAATCTTTGTCAAAATATGAAAAATCCATTGAAAAAATATTTTCCCAAAATATCGTTTTGGTGACCTTTTTTTTTTTTTTTTTTTTTTGAATGGCATCTCGCAGTTCAACCTATGAGGTTGTCGTCTGCTTAACCGGACTATCCTGTGGGTGCCTTTAGAGTAAGGCCTCCAGCCAGGGCATAAAAACTTACAAACTAAGCGACTGCACGCTAAGGGCACCCCCTGTGGGGTACGAACCTCGGCTTAGGGCGTCGCTGGGGGAGGACTGCATGGGGACAGGCTGGATCTGAATGGTATCATTATTTAGGGGCTGATTTAAAACTACTGGCACAGCATCGCGGGCTGGCTCGAGCGAGGGTCGGGGAGGGCATGGACCGGGACGTCGCGACGGACCTCGACGGCGAGGTCGGAAAGACGGCGGTTTGAGGCGGAACTTTTTAAGAGTGCTAGTCTCTTTGCTACTCTCCTGGAGGAGGGTGATAGCATCATCTGGAGTGACAAGGGTATGCCTAGGACGGCGTACTGTACTAATGCGCGAGGGTTCGTAACGGGCGGCCGCTGCGAGTTTTGGTGACCTTTTTTACAAAGTGGTATTAAATTCAGATCCGGTCTCCAGCCGTGTAAAGCCAAGCCACTATAAATATAGACGCGGTCCCAACTAAGGCACTACACAAATCGTATGCAGCCAAACGTCAGCCCATAAAAGATTGGTTCCTTAGGCGCTTGTCTCACCGCCGGCGATTAGCGAGAAGCGCGTATGAAACTAGACGCTAGGTCTAGTTATTAGTTTCAGTGCGTTCTCACTGGCAGGGTTGTGAACAGTCAGAAAATATTATTATGTTACGGATAGTCAGACGCCTGAAAGTGAGACAAACAGTCTTACCAAAGTGGTATCATGTTAAGCAGTGACTGGTTTGTGGAGTTCAGAGAAGCAGTCGCTCCATGTACAATACTGGTTCCAACGGAGTTAGGAAAAGGCTCGGCAGATAATATTGAAGCAAGCGAAAATTTTGCATACGACTATCAACATCATATATGTTTATCTTTTACTGGCACGGGACCTACAATGTTTTGTATTTATCTTGAACTAGCTGTCCCGCGTAACTTCGTCTGCGTCACATTTGGCCCGGTTTTGCAACATTTTTCATTGCTGCTCCGCTCCTATTGGTCGTAGCGTGATGATATATAGCCTATGTCCTTCCCCAGGTTGAAATCTATCATTTTGCCAAATTTCATTAAGATCCGATGAGCCGTTTAGTCGTGAAAAGGTAACAAACAAACATACAAACAAACAAACAGAGTGACTTTCGCATTTATAATATTAGTATGGATTCCATAGTATGGATGAGAAAATAGTTGATAACTTGTGACTCCCCGCTGACGGTGGGATAGATACCTTAGAAGCCACAGCTAGCTTCCCTACTAGCTTATGCACGCATGGATCGCGCCCCGGTTAGAAGTCCCATTTTACTTGCAGCATTTGATTTCCTGTTTATGTATAACTACTTAGATATACTACATGGAGCTAAGGAAATTGAATACATGTGAGCTGAAGTATTTTGTTGTATAAACTTTGGGAGTTCTGTAAATTTTGGGAGGTGTCTTATCGGTTCTGTGTAGAGAGTTTGTTTGTCGTTAAATTGTTCGATATTGATATCCATGAATGGAGAAATAGATACATCGATAGAGTATCTACAATCTATCGCACGCAAAATTTCACGCAGCTTTTTTACATTTTTATGCAACAAAATATAATGTCAACTTTTGGATGGATTGGTTTTGTCAATAATTATACCGAGTACGAAAACGAATAAACTACTCCACGTACCAAGCTTTTTTTCTTAATTTAAATTTATTCAAATTTATTTTCTATTTTTTAGTTCGGTTTTCTATAAAAAGCGTGTTTTTTAGTTTTTTTTAACTATTATTTATTTTATACTTTTTAGTTTGGTTTATTTTTAAAAGCTTTTTTTTTTTAATTTTTACCCATTATTTGTTCTAATCTACTATTAATTCCGAGATAACTATAAGCAACTGTAATTATTTTCCAAATTATTCATTTGTACACTGTATTAATAGTATAATCTCTATGTAAAAGCGTGCCTTTTAGTTTTTTAAAACGATTATTTGCTCTGTTGAATTTAAAATTCTCTTTGGTATTTGAAAATTTCCGAATATTAGATAAATCGGTTAAAGAGATAATGGTTGAAAATTAAAATTAACATCAACACCTGTCTTACCGACTATAGATGAAAATTATATACATTAACAAAAAACTTATTTTACAAATAGAAAAATGGAATAATTTTATCAAATTAATGTATTGTCATCGGTCTTCGATAAATCTACAAAGTTTGAACGAAATGTGGTCGTTTAAAGTGGGTCAAAATCGCGCCCAAAAGAGTCAGTTACAAACAAACATACATACAGGTGAAGCTAATAAAAAGCGTGTAAAAAGAAACATTGATTTTCTAAGCCTAATGGAAATCGGATTTGGCTGTCATAGTAATATTTCTGATACTTGATTTCTTGAGTGCTATGTTTAGGGTACATAAATCCGTAAGATAATATTGCATTTTTCATTGATAAAAAAAAACTCTTTGAACAACAATAATGTTCCGTCAAATCTGCAAAATACTGTGCCCAACATATTAACAGAGAAGTATATAGTACTTACGCTCTTTTACATCAGCGTAAATATATATTTAATATTTACGCTGATGTAAAATCGCAGCAGAATGTTGCACATTTTCGCTGCTCGTTATTTCGCCTAAACTGTTAGAGCCAGTTAAAATGAATTGGACTCGAACGCTTATTATATTTCCACCCTTACTGAAATAAATACAAATTATACAAAGTGCTTTAATGGTTTCGTATACAGTATTGAAACTTTTAATGGGAACGATAGTTTGCGTTAACCAGGCACATTTAATTGCGCTGTTATGCGAATTTGTGGAGTGTTTTAATAATAGCAGTGCAAATGTTGGTAAAGTTACTCAACTAGTGCAATTACTGGCATTTTTAGAATTTCTAGAGGTCTACTAGTAAAGGATGAGTTAAACTGGTCAGGACGTTGCCACATACTTCAGTAAAAGTCCTTAAAAGAGTAACTATGGAGTTTCTTGATGGTTCTTCTCGATAGGTAACGACTAACCCGAACCGTGCACCTTTTGTTGACGTTTTATAAGTGCTCATCTAGGCCTATGTAAAATAAAATATTTTGATTGAGTACATCCGGTTTCATCCGGACCCGGGTCCATAATTTGCCATATACCAGTTTCACTGATCTTAGAAAAGTTACTTGTAAAACTAATTTTTTTTTTTCACTCTTGTTTCAGAAAGTATCGACAAATCCGGCGAAGACCCTGTGATAGCAGCTTTAAGACCTTACGCGGCACCAGACGACGATGACGGCCCAAAAGACACTTATAACTTCCAGAAACTCTTCGGCAACACATCCGTCGCCAGACATGACGTCACCACAGACGACGTATCATTAGTCGAGCATTTCATTAACGTAGAACATAGTTACGATAACGATACGAAAATTAATTTAGATGAAAATTCTGAGATAAGAGACTGGAACGGTACAGCTGAGAATGTGACCATTTCGAGGCCAGTGCACGAAGACGTTGTGACAAAGTTCCTAAGATTGATAGAAACCCAACACTTGCTCGGTGAGAATTGTACAGCTGGTACTCATTTGAACTTGGGAGAAGGAGTAGTAGACCGATACGCACAAGAAAGATTTAGGATAGAAGCAGATGTGGCTGTTAATAGAGCGAATATGTTGACAAGACTGTGGAAGTATGCAGGTCCCTCAGTTATGCACAACGAGTATTTGCTCCACGCTAGTGTCTTCTCCATGGTAGAATTTGATGACGATATCTTTGCAGCTGGGAACTGTTACGATCAGCTGCAGTATAAAGACTACCAGTTGTTCTGCCCGTTTGCGTACCGGTTGCCCGAGGGACCGATACTGGCGAAGGATTTGGCGGTCGAGTACAAATATTTGAGCAACACATCGGAATGGTTCTACATCGCGCGCAAGAATGCTGAGCGCGTGATCAGGAACCACAATCAGTTTAGAAGAGGTGAGTTATTGAAATTCTTTAGGTCTAATTGACATAAAATTAGAGGAACATAACTGACATTGCGAAATTTAACGCCTACCATTTTGTACAGGAGTTATTAATTTAGACCCGCGACAGCGTGGCCAGTCAACTTCCAGCAAAGAAGGAACTGGCGACGCAGCAGCCGTGTGTTATATTACACGAATGATTTGGAGCCATTTTGAATAACTCAAAATTCTACTCTAGAATCCTTGGCTGCTCTCTAGTCCCTCGAATTTAATTGCCTTTTTTCCCACTAATTGTTGTATAATGTAATATTGTATTGTAGGATATCGTTAATTTTAATTTTATTAATGCATATTTTTTACAATTGAGAATCATATTTTGATCATAGTATTGCATCATTCTACATTTATATTGAAAACAAATTATGCAAACATATTTTGCGAGTGAACCTGGCAATTTTTCGATCTTTTAAAACATAGTAAATGGAAAAGTCAAAAACATTTGACTCCTTGTTCTACATTAAAGTGCTAGTTGACATATTCAGGTTACCCCGACATCAAATATTTAAAGTTCAGTACTAGTAGAACAACCTATTGAATCGGAAACTAAACTGATGGAAACAGTTTGTTTTGTTTTAACCAAGTTCAATATATATTTAATAGAAAGCAGAATTTGTGAAATTGCTAACAGTTTATTTAGTTAACAGACCCCACTAAATAAATTTCTTGCTTCAAGTTCAAGAGATTTTACGTGCTATATGATTTTATATTTCAATCAGTTCTAGCATGGTTTCTTGCGAATATACCATGTCTTCACAAACCAATAATTAATAGATTCGGCCAAAAAATCAACCAGCCATGTAAGCGAAGCCACAGGCGTAGCTAGTAGCTTTAAATAAGTGATTTGTGCGTGTCTAAATGTTTGTAATGGTAAGGGCGAGAAGTGTGAGGAAAGCTTATTATAGGCCTGAAAACCCGAGTTATTTTCAATGAGCTGTAAAATAGGTTTTTTGTGGTTTCTAAAACAATTAATAGTCGAGTCATTTAGCTGGCTTATTAGTGACGTCAAAGGTAGCTTTTGCCATACAAAATCCACGACAGCTAAAAAGTTCGTCAACTGTATGACGGTGTCAAGTCATACAATTGACTCTAACATATTAAAAAAAAAACAAACAGGAATAAATGCCGATTTATCTGACGCCTACCTGTTTTTAATTTAAATCCAAACATCAGAAAATCGCAGGCACAGTACCGTCAAATTATTCTAAGACTTTCAAAAAGTTGCCAATCTTACTTTTATCCAAACACGACCCCCCGGGGTTCTATAGTGAACCGATCGATTTAGTCTTATTTAAAACAATACCGCGTCAGCGTACTTCACAAAGACTCCGCAGTCTGTCAATCGAGACCCTCACTCAACAGATTTTCTTTTGCCTCCAAGTAAAATATTTATTCGGTAGGCTTGTAAAGCGTTTTGAAGTAACAAAGGGATCGGAAGAAAGTTTCGAGGTAATTTTCCTTTTATTGTTCAAATTCCAGCCTGATTTGAATAAAAGAAAACAAAGTTTTGAGTTGTTTATTTATTGTAGGAGGAAGAAAATTTGTTAAGGATAATAGGTGTTTTAATTTTGTCGATTTTGAAAACTTTTGATTTTTATATCTACCGAAAAAAATAGTAAGAAGTTTTACGATAGATTTTTAGAGAGATTTTTTAGGCCTGTACACCAAAAATCACTAAATAAATGCTTTTGTTGATCGCTGAACGTATTTGAAATATTGTACTGTTTCTTCTGTTTCTGTCAGAGACCGACTCATTATCATCATATTCCTACCCTTGTCCCAAATTTCTTGCGCCATGACAGAGACCGACTAAAGTTTTTAATTTTTTAGTGTCAAACGTATTTTGCGAATTGTGGTTCAAGCGGTCCTAAATCAAAGATATTTTATATGTAAAAATTTTAATAAAAAAAAAAAATTCAAAACTTTTATAATTAAAATTCATTCTTGGGGAGTCATTAAAGCCATCGTAACAAAACCCAATCACTTTAAAGTCTAACCGGATTTAAATCCAGTTGCAGTTTAAAACTTTAGCCATCCAAACCACAGCCAATAACGTTGAAGTACTGCCTTTTCCCAACCACAGGTTTTAATCTTTTAAACCTGAAAATAAAATCTAACTTTGCACCTTCTATAAGGAATCTGCAGATCGTTCGATTCAATTCACTTGAACACTTGTGTACGAAGGAAATTAAAGTTAGACCAAGTTTCGTTAGCACCACAGAACACTGCATTACACAGCTAAGTTGTGTTTAAAAGTTATTGAAATTTATACCCAAGTAGCTTTTACCCGCAGTTTTAGCTCAAGTCGAGATCGAAAGTTATCCCACGCGAACTTGTTATCGGAATATTATCATATGTCAAAAGCGAGGTCATGGTCTAGTTGTACGCCAATTTCATTGAAATCTGTTCAGTCGTTCAATCATAAAGGCGTTACAAACAAATAAACAAAAGTCACTTCCATATGTACATAATAAGTAAGGAAGTGTTCTTCAGAAAAGTCAGGTAGCACTCGAGGCGACCTATATAAGCTATAAATCAAGTATAAAGGGTGTAAAACACCTCTGAACGAAGCCGAAACGCACTAATTCTCCCCGTCATTGCGATCAGTTTTTTTGTTCTACACCATACCTGGGAACCTTCTAGTTACGGAGATATTAGGGGTCAAAGTTCCAACTTTTTGACAGGTATTTTTTTTAAATACAAGTTCTCGAGACTAACCTCGCTTTGTAAGAGCTTCCCGTACAATGAGAGATCGGCTTACTTTGTTTTTGCATAGTCTGATTGGCCGTCGTGCATGCTCGCAACCGGAGTGCCTGAACGATCAGATGTATGAATGAGCACAAAGCAAAAGAAATATATGGATTATAGCAGTTGGCATTCTGTATTTGTAGCCCATGGGGAACCATGGAAAATGGCGTAATTTTCTGTGTATGAATTTTATACAGAACTTTAAACTACAAGTCTTATAGCATGGTTAATTTTATACTTAATTCATGGCGATGAGCCTGAAATTAATGCTAATTGAGATTGATAATAATTATGATTGGCATCATAATTATCCGCAATATTATACAGCCTCTCGATACTGAACACTTTAATTGCGATATGAATCGATTTTGTAAAGCCGTCAATTTCGATTAACGTCCGTACGTAATATTTTTTATAAACAGAATATTGACTTTTTACAACAGAGCCTGTTCAGCTGACTCTGACATAGATACCTATACATTAATAATGGCTGTTATTTATTAACAGCCTAACAATATTTAAAAACACAATCATTCAAATTGACCCGTAATCAACTGCCTACTTACTTATTCTATATGTCGGAGTTGGTTGTCAAATAAAATGGTGGATTGTGTGGGTAGTCACCGAATTTTGTTAAAAGTTGATTTTCTTATTACTGATTTACGTGATCTTTACTATCAATTATTGTCCGATAAATCAAAACGTTTTTATTAAGAACTTAGTGTACGCACTAATTGATTTTATTGCATCTTGTTTTCGATAAATGTGACAGTTAGTTTTGTTCAAAACAATTGATGATAATTATGTTCCTTTAATTTTAGAACGATTTACTTTGTTAATTTACCATTGCTTATTTACGACAATTATTCTTGTATTATTTGATTGCTTGATAATGTTTGTCTTATTAGATTTAGCACGTTTTGTATCAAGTAAACGCGTGACCTACTTTTGTACGTCAACGGACAGAGTTGTCATGGAGGGAATGCAAGGCGGGAATATCGTCTTATAAAAGAGCATGCGCTCCGTAAGCTCATCAGTCGGTCTTCGGATTCGACTCAATACAGAGCTCCCCTGCTCCCGACAAAACTGTCGGTTTACTCGGTACAGCACTGCTGTATATTGAACATAGCTGTATAAGCTTGCTGATAGCGAGCAATACACTTTGTTTGGGTGGCTTGGCCACTGTACGAACTGTGACCTGCAAAGGTCTGTTCGCCTGTACTGTAACCTTTTTACTGTGTTGCTTTCCTTTGTTGTAACTGATTATTATTTTGTATTGTGTACTATTTTCTATTGTGTCATTTTCTAATAATTGTGTCTTTTTCCATTGTGTACCTTTTTCTATTGTACCTACTGTAATTAAAACTCTGTAATTCATAATACAGTCTTGTTTATCCCAATAAAATGGGAACGCAAAATCCTGACGAGATACCCCTCGGCTCTCCTGATCCTACATCAGAAGTGGGATTAGGTTTAGCCCGGGAATCGGAAGGTGTTGCTGAACCATGGCGGGTAATGTTCGAGCTCCAAAATCAAAATATGACACAGTTGATTGAAGCGATTAAAACTAACTCTGCTTCGCCTACTGTGATTGCTTTGCCCGTTTTTGACCCAGACCTACCCGATTCCGATGCTCAATCTTGGAGTGCAACAGTAGATATTTGCTTATCGGAAAAACCTCTTCAAGGTAGCTCCCTTATTCTTGCCCTCACTAAATCCTTAAAGGGTAGTGCCAATGTATGGCTTACCCAAGTGTCATACGCAGGTATGACCAGGACAGATTTTAAGAGTCTCTTCCTCTCTCGTTATGCCGTTTCGGAAACTGTTGCCGCTACCTTAATTAACCTTAATAATGGTCAACCAAAAGGAGAATCTTTAGCCGCATATGCCAGTCGACAGATCACTTCACTGACGTCCAAATGGAATAGCCTGAATGTCGAACATTGCTGTTTCAACTGTATTGACCCATGTCTCCAAATTTGATTCCCGTGCTCATCGACTAGCATTTACTACCGAAGTACATACAAGGCATATACTTCAACAAGAACTGAGTGTCTTGTCCCACCTTAAGAGAAAATCTTAGATTTACTCTGACCAAAAAGATTCTTCTCAAACTAAGAAGTACAAACCAGGTACAATACTATGTCACTTTTGTGGTATAGCTGGCCATAAATCCACAAACTGTCGCAAGAAGGCTGAGAAAGCAAACCAACATCCTGGATCAGCCAGTTCATCACAGAAGGCGACGTCAAAGAAGATCGTCTGTTACCGTTGTGGGGAGTCTGGACACATCACTCCTTGCTGCCCAAAGGCGTCTGGAAGGCGACAGGGAGGTTCAAGTGAAGATACCGGAAGTCTGCCTTCGAGCAGCTAACCATCCGTGAAGCGAGTTGAAGCTTGTGATGTACGACCCACCACTGGTGTTCTTTGGCAATCTGGTGAGTCGCTTTCATTTTGTTAGGACTGTAGGGCTGAATGTTCTCTTATTGCTGAAAAATGTGCTGTCAAGGCACTATTGATTTGGTAAAATGGCTAGACTAGTGTCTCTTTATTTGGAGCACCTTCTCGGGTTATTGCTGACCAAGGTCGTTGTTTTGCTGGCAAAAACTTTAAAGAATTTTGTGATACCCATAATATTGCTTTGCATTTAATTGCTACCGGTGCATGTAGGGCTAATGGGCAGGTTGAACGCATAATGAAAACATTAAGAGTATGCTTACCACCGTTGAGACCAGTGAGCGCTCATGGCAAGATGCCATTGAAGACATTCAAATTGCTCTTAATTGCACAATTAATCGTGTCACTAAATCTAGTCCTTTAGACTTGTTGATTGGACGAGTTGCTAGACCTTTAGGTTTGATGAATATAGACAGTGATGAGATACAAGTAAATTTGTCCCGTGTAAGAGAACAAGCAGCCCTGGGTATAGCTAAAAGTGGCGAATACGATAAAGCTCGTTATGATAAGTCTAAAGCTATTTTGAGAAAGTTTCAAGTTGGAGACTTTGTACTGACCCTAAATTTAAAGGTCCCTTTACAATTTTAGAACTATTAGATGGTGATAGATATTTGTTGAAAGGTTTGAATACCAATAGAATTTACAAATACGCCCATGATCGTGTAAGAAAAATGCCTGAATGTCCAGTTACTGTAGTTAGTGATGTCAATACTGACACTGATGATGATTCATCTGCTGCTGACATAGTATAGCTGATCTGTCAAGATGTCTATGTTGACTCTTGTTTAGCTTGATGCTTACTCGGATGTCTATGTTGACTCCTGGATTTGGATGTTGATCTTGACGCTTATGCGGGTTGTCTATGTTGACGCCTATGCGGGTTGTCTATTCGACTCCAAATTACTTGTCGAATCCCATGGTGTGATTTCGGCTGGGAGACTATGTCTCTACTTTGGTCAAACTATGTATTGTCAGTAGCAGTATGGTGATTTTGAATGGTTGCGATGCAACTGATTTTGATATTGATATTATGTGACTAACTCAGGATTTTTCTTTACAACATACCTTTTGTTAAGGCTTTCTGTTAAGACCTTTTGTTAAGGCTTTCTGTTAAGGCCTTCTGTTAAGGCTTTCTGTTAAGGCCTTCTGTTAAGGCTTTCTGTTTGTCAGAAAGGCCGATCGATATTCACAAGAGATTTTCTTTTACAGGATCACACGAGGTCGTGTAGAACGTCAGTTCTGGCCGTGTCGGAGTTGGTTGTCAAATAAAATGGTGGATTGTGTGGGTAGTCACCGAATTTTGTTAAAAGTTGATTTTCTTATTACTGATTTACGTGATCTTTACTATCAATTATTGTCCGATAAATCAAAACGTTTTTATTAAGAACTTAGTGTACGCACTAATTGATTTTATTGCATCTTGTTTTCGATAAATGTGACAGTTAGTTTTGTTCAAAACAATTGATGATAATTATGTTCCTTTAATTTTAGAACGATTTACTTTGTTAATTTACCATTGCTTATTTACGACAATTATTCTTGTATTATTTGATTGCTTGATAATGTTTGTCTTATTAGATTTAGCACGTTTTGTATCAAGTAAACGCGTGACCTACTTTTGTACGTCAACGGACAGAGTTGTCATGGAGGGAATGCAAGGCGGGAATATCGTCTTATAAAAGAGCATGCGCTCCGTAAGCTCATCAGTCGGTCTTCGGATTCGACTCAATACAGAGCTCCCCTGCTCCCGACAAAACTGTCGGTTTACTCGGTACAGCACTGCTGTATATTGAACATAGCTGTATAAGCTTGCTGATAGCGAGCAATACACTTTGTTTGGGTGGCTTGGCCACTGTACGAACTGTGACCTGCAAAGGTCTGTTCGCCTGTACTGTAACCTTTTTACTGTGTTGCTTTCCTTTGTTGTAACTGATTATTATTTTGTATTGTGTACTATTTTCTATTGTGTCATTTTCTAATAATTGTGTCTTTTTCCATTGTGTACCTTTTTCTATTGTACCTACTGTAATTAAAACTCTGTAATTCATAATACAGTCTTGTTTATCCCAATAAAATGGGAACGCAAAACCCTGACGAGATACCCCTCGGCTCTCCTGATCCTACATATATTTATAATAATGAAAATCTAGTGTTAATTTAATTTTAAATTTTAATCTACGAACATTTTTTTTAAAATTAAAATTCAATTTAATTAATAATATTTGACTAAACCTTAAAATGTTATTTAATTTTTTTGACATGGAACGATATTTATAGATGCCGAATGAATGATTTTAGAATAATTGCAACGTAGCGTATTCACGTAAGTACCACACTAGAATAACATTACACAGTCAATTGTGTAAGCAAGTTTCATCTCGACACAATGTAGCTCGTAGCAGTCTTAAATTTTGCACTGAATCGACAAAACCTCGCCTTATTTTTACTAAATGATCCCGACCTGAGCAAAATCAAAAATCAAAATCAAATCAAAAGTCATTTATTCAAACTAGGCTGATAATCAGCACTTTTTGAACGTCAAAATTACAAGAGACAGTCCCCCAAAACGCCCGCCCTTCGCCACTTCCTAGTGTTTTAGCTGGGAAGAAGAAGTGGCGGAACAAACTCCCCAGCAACACATCTGTCTGTTAGGTTAGAAGAACCAGATTCTATACAAAAGTGTTCAAGTTTATATAAACAAGGAATCCATTATATCAAATTAATGTCACATGTCAGCTAGCACACACCAATAATAAAATAAAATATTAAAAAATATACTCAAGAATAAATAAAGCCTCCGGACATAAAGGGCGTGCCCGCTTACACGTGCATACAGACGAATAAAATAGAAATAAAGTAAAATAAAATAAAAAAATCAAATAAAAAATAAAGTTAAAAAAAAAAAAAAAAACTACGCGTGAGGCTATATAATACCAGTAAGCTAATTTGGAGAAAGAAAGAACATAAACATTGTCTTGAGCTCAACCCAGCGACCAACTATTCTTATCGTTTAAGTAGTCGTTAATGGAATAGTAGGCCTTTGAACAAAGGTTAGATTTCACTTTAGCTTTAAACACATTAAATGGCAAGTCTGAAAAGGAAGATGGTAGCTTGTTGTAAAATGTTATACCAAGCCCTACGAATGAATTATGAACCTTATGAAGCCGGTGAAAGGGAGCATGTAGTTTATGCTTATTTCGAGTGTTTATGTTGTGAATATCACTGTTTTTACAGTACAAATGGATATTTTGTCTAATATACAAAATGTTAGCTAAAATGAATTGTGAAGCCACCGTGAGAATACCAATCTCTTTAAAAAAATCTCTCAGAGATACTCGTGCACCCAGCTGGTAGATTGCACGAACCGCTCGTTTTTGAAGAACGAATATATTTTGGATATCAGCGGCTTTGCCCCACAGCAGAATACCATAGGTCATAACACTGTGAAAATAACTAAAATAGACTAACCGTGCTGTATCAACGTCAGTATATTGTCTAACTTTTCTGACGGCGTATGCGGCCGAACTAAGTCTCCCCGCTAGGCTTGGTATGTGAGGACCCCATTGTAATTTTGAATCTATTGTTATACCCAGAAACACAGCTGTCTCAACCGTTTTAAGCTCGTCATTGCCGAGAATAATGTTGGGACCTAGATTTTTAACATTAGGTAAGGCGAATTTAATACTTTTAGTTTTCTTGGCATTAAGAACAAGGGTATTTGTTGTGAAACAATCCGTGACCATTGATAGAGCGCTGTTTACTTCTTCAAAATCGTGTCTATTCCTATCTACTTTAAAGATAAGAGAGGTATCATCTGCAAATAGTACAACGTCACAAATACCCTTCAAATAATATGGTAAGTCATTAATATAAACCAAGAATAAAACGGTCCCAGTATTGAGCCTTGAGGTACACCTAGCTGAACAGGTAGCCCGGACGATTTCGCGCCGTTGACATCTACACATTGGAATCTATTTTGTAAATACGAATCTATTACATTTAGGGCTTCATTTTGAACACCGTAATAACGTAGTTTCCGTAAAAGTGTGTCGTGGTGAACGCAATCAAAAGCTTTTGAGAGATCGCAGAAAACACCAATTGCATTTTGCGCGTTTTCCCATGCGTTGAATATGTGTCTCAACAAAGCAACACCCGCATCTGTAGTTGAACGACCTTTTGTAAAGCCATATTGATCGTTATGAAGAAGGTTGTTGAGATTAAAATGTCTTAGCAACTGTTTAAGTATTAACTTTTCAAAAATTTTGCTAAACGCAGGTAAAATAGAAATTGGTCTGAAGTTGCCAATATCATTCTTACTGCCTGATTTAAATAGAGGGATGACTTTACTGCTCTTCATAAGGTCAGGGAAAGTACCTAAATCAACGCATTTATTAAAAGTAACAGCAATATAGGGGGCTAAGATTTCGATTATATTACTCAAAAGTTTTATGGAAATACCCCAGTAATCACCTGTGTTTTTAGACTTAAGTGAATTAAAAACGTTAACTATATCACGAGGTGTTACATGTTCAAAACTAAATACGAGACCACATTTAGGCACGCTACTATGCAAAAGGTTTTCAGCTTTAGACGGCGACGAATTTAAAGTGCGAGTCGTAGTTATCGGTATGCTGGCAAAATACTCATTGAATGCCTCAGCTACGTCGGCTGCATTATTAACTAATTTGTTATCAACCATGATTTCAAGTTGATTGTCTTTATTAACAGATTTACCCGTTTCATTGTTTATTATCTTCCAAGTGGCTTTTACTTTATTATTAGAATTTTTAATAGTCTGACTTAAAAATTTTGATTTAGCAATAACACAGATCTTTTTAAATAATTTTGAATAATTTTTAACATACTCAAGAAAAGTTGTATCAAACCGGTATTGTTTCAAACCATACAACTCGTATAATCTAGCTCGACTTTTATAAATACCTGGTGTAGCCCATTGGTTGAACCCAGCGGAAGGCCCACTAATGTTAATAGTTTTAGACTTAAAAACAGATTGGTACTCATTTTGAACAACATCGAAAAGGGCTTCATAAATTTCATTAGGAGTTTCGTGATCCACTATTGACGGTGTAACCTTAAGAGATATATTATTTTTAAACTTATTGCAACGACTAGTTGTGTAAGGCCTGCATTCTATTTTGCGCGGCTTTTTACTTAATGGCATAGGGAAGCTAGCCATTAATCCACAGTGATCCGAAGATAAGTCACTTAACACTAATTTATTTTCGGCATCACAATCACTAAACATGTTATCAAGACAAGTCGACGAAGACGCCGTGATCCTTGTTGGTTCAAAAAAAAAGTTAACTAAATTAAAAGATCTAAACAGATTGAGAAGCCTGATACTTAGTGGAGTAACATCTAAAATATTAACATTAAAATCTCCACATAAAATTATATTTTTATTACTTGATTTTAACTTATTAAGTGAATCCTCCATTACAGATTCGAAACAAGTAAAGTCACCAGAAGGGGGCCTATAAACACAAATTATAATGTATCGCTCAAGTTCAACACAAGACAACTCAATAGTGCGCTCAACGGAAAGATTAACTAAGTCTAAACGTTGTTTACATTTTAACTTGTTTGACACAAGAACTAAAGATCCACCGCGAATAGCATTTTTTCTGACAAATGCACTCTGTACAGTATAGAAATCATCATTGATAAACTACTTCATGTTCTTTCAACCAATGTTCAGTTAGACATAATACCTGAACATCATAGTTCTCCATAAATAAACTTAATTCTAAATCTTTGCCGGACAATCCCTGCATATTTTGATGCACAACATTCAACATATGCAGTCTACCCGTTGTCGCACCTAACAGTTTAAAGAACAAGGTGTATCGATAGTAGTGTTAGTATAAACAGTAGTGTTAGTATCAGTAGAAGTGTTAGTATGACAAGTAAACATTGGTACAACAGGGGTACCAGTGTTGCTGTGTATATTGTATGCTAAGAGATTAGCAATATGTCGCTTACAACTAGGTGGTAAAAACATGGTGTGGTTAGTGAGCCTGTAATCAGAGATAAATTGATTACAGTCAAAATATAAAATAGCGTCACTGTGACGACACGTCCTATTATAAATTAACATATTTAAATCATAAATGCACCTATTTTGCTCAACAGACAAATATTGAGAGTAAGGCAAGGTACAGAAAATAAATTTACAATTATTTGTCTCATTGAGATGTAACATCAAATGGACACATTCGACTATGTCCTTTTTTCTTACATTTAAACTATTCCCATATAATAAAATAACAGTAGAATTGGGATTTATTTTAGTTGATTTGATATTACGAATTAATTGGCTAACACTGGCACCGGGTAAACAATTATTTATTACATAGTGTTGTGAACACTGATTAAATAAGCTACCAAAACCTTGACCAAATTTGTCAGAAAATAAATATGTAGTATTTATTAAAAACACAATCATTCAATCCGCGCCATCACAGATACTTTAGTTGGTCTGTTAGTGCTCATTTACGGAGACGTGCGTCACGCGTCAGCGCAACGCTGCATTTCAAGTAAACGCCCATAAAACCGCTTCTCCGTAAATGCTCACATACATCGCAATATATTTGAGTTGAAAGTGGACCGCGCCGTACGAAGCGTCGCGTTTCCGTAAATGAGACCTTAGTGACTGACACTGACAGAGCTATTGGTATGCCGTTTGTAAGGCCCAAACTACGGCCCGGACTTCACTAAAATGCAGACGAAAACGGAACGCAGATGTGATGTTCGATATTCGACCAATCACAGGATAGACGAGTCACGCTAAGTAGACTTAAACCCACGTGATTGGTCAGTTTCCGCAGGTTTCCTCTTCGGTCCGCTCGTCGTCACTTTGGTGAGTTCCGGGCCCTATGCACGTTGTAGCAATCTATTGAAGCGTTTTTATAGAAACCCAGTAGTCATTGTAGCTGCGGTCTACCTGTCATAGAGGTGTTACCACTGCCGTCGCCTCCTGGATTCTTCCTAAAGAATATTAAAAGAGGGGATTTTAAAGACTTAATTGCTTGTAAATATTTAGTTAATGAAGATGAAAGGTCAAGGAGTTTAGAAATGAAAATTCATTTGTAGATGCTTGTAAGGAAAGGTTCGAGTCAATAGTAAAAAGGGTAGTGAACTCATGACCTCTTGAGTCCGTCTGTCTGTTAGGCTATTTCCTTTTACTTACATAATTAAATAGATAAAATATACGCTGACTCGCGTTTACTTCTACAATGGAAACACACTACAGTAGGTGGCGCTAGTGCAGACTATTATTTTGATATACTACAGATAAAATATACATGATAGATATGGTAAATTTAACATTACGCATTAGCAACTTGACAAACGTGTATAAAGATTGTTGGTTATAACAAAATTTAAGGTGAGTTAAAAATATTGTGGGGCAGCATAAACTTTCAAAAAGGTTTTTTTTTAATTATTATTCAAAGAAACACTTTTATAATTATTTGACAAAACGTAAACATACCACACAAACCATCGTGGGTGCAGTGGTATGCCAGACACGGCAACTCGGTACCACAACATAATAGGGGATAATCCAACTTGTTTTTTCTTTGTCCTTCGGGTAGTTTATTGAAAAGTATTGGACACGTATTTTTTCTTTTTTCACGTGGTCATAAAATTACGAAGATATATTGAGTTGAAATGGCGCATGACGTCACATGTAGGTAAGTTTTATACCTACTTGTGACGTAGTAAGCCCCCACTCTCCAACTTTAATGAGTTTTTACTAAGCATTTTTTTGATATTTTGATAAAACAAAAAATACGTGTCTAATATTTTTGTATTACCTGTCTGACGGACAAAATAGAATGTCGCTTTCTTTACCCAGTCCGCACCCCTATTAATCAATACATACTTAGATATAAGAAATATAAAGGTACTAAATAGATACTTTCTAGATTGTTCCACAATCCAAAAAGTATCTTTTTAGCACCTTCGAGCAATTTTTCACATTTATTGTATTACAGATTTCTAGCGGTGATTCATTCATAATGGAAGGTAGCATGCAGTTGTAGCGGTGTAGGTGAAAATTTGATTAAAATTTGTTAGCAGGTTTGGAAGAACTAAGTCTGTCAATGTGACCAAATAAATTGGTACCTATAGGATTAGCATAAAAAATAATAACATTTTCGCCTGACGTTAGCTAATGAATATAAAGGGTGTAAAACACCTCTTAACGAAGCCGAAAGGCACAGGTTCTCCCTGTCATTGCGATCATTTTTTTTGTTCTACACCATACCTGGGAACCTTCTAGTTACGGAGATATTAGGGGTCAAAGTTCCAACTTTTTGACAAGTATTTTTTTAAATACAAGTTTTTAATGTAAGATTTTTACTTTAAACACCTTCACGACTCCCGTACTATTCAATCCGTCCATCAGCACAATGTTTTGAGTGCGTTACATTGAGTTCTACCACAAAACATGATTTTACACCCCCCAAAAAAATGTCGTTTCCCAGCAATAATTTTTGCGTAAAGTTACTTAGTTTCATGTACAGAATGCTTGGTTAACGGCTTCGTGATGAGGTGATTTACACGGTGTAGTTAGCTATATTTATTCATCCGTCAGGCAAAAATGTTATCTTATAAAAACTAAACTAGGTAAACACGGAACGGGTAACGTGTTTAAAATGTTACAATAAAATACCTACCCCATTCTACAACTGTATGAAACGAAATTTTAATCTTGCATAAAACGCACACTATGTAGGCAAGCATATTATAAGTTGAGGGATTACATTGATTATTAAAATGCTTGGCTCAATGCTGGTCCTGCTCCATAACCATAGGGGCAATCTCTGAATCATCTGAATTACCATGTGAAGTTATTGTGAAAGCTGCAGAAGATTGTAAAAATATATTTGCATTGTATAGATTCAATCTCTTACTATTGTACAATTGCATAGCACATGTGTGAGAACTATGTATTGTATAGACACCATTTACTCAGTACCTACATCTTTCATTGACGCGAATTTACCCTGCCCCCCTAGCATGACCGTTCTATCTCTATTCTACCAAGAAACGAAACAAGAAATCTTTTCTTTACAACTTGTCATTTATTCTGCCCGAGCATGGCGCGCACCGTCGACTCGCGTTTCTACGAAGTCATAGACAGAAATTCTTTCCATAGCAACGGGGACGTTGCTATGGAAAGTTAAAAGGTTACGTTTAGTTAACAAAAAAAAGTTGCCAATTGCACGAGTTTTTCATTTTTCGTGGGCGGGATGGTGTTGCTGCATTCTCGATCCAGGCCTGGATCTTTTTCGCGAAATTAAACCTAAATATTTTACATAACATTCCAACCTTTTGAACGTAACTCAACGCAACCACGAACGTATTTCTCGTATTTAGTTTTTATTAAGACTAGTTTGACATTTGTCAGAAGTAATGTTTCTACCCCCAAATGTCAAAAGAAGAGAAAATGTGGTCGTCATGCTCGACGTTGTAGACTTGTGTCGACTGAAGAAAAGAAACATTTCTTTTCTACATTCTTAATATCGCATTTTTCTCTATAGAGATCTACGCTTTGGAATGGGCATGGGCAACTATAGTACTCACAATTTATTATGTCTTGTGAATGGGACTTTAGTTTCGCGTTTTTTTTTAGTTTATTGACTTTCAAAATTGCCTGTATTGGTTGTATTGAAATAAATGCTTTGGGTTTGAGTTTGTCGCGTGCTGCGTCGCTCCTATCTGCCTGTCTTTAGGCTTGTTCTGGGACCACGATTTCAGTATCTGAAATATCTACCTCCCAAAATCACAGAAAAGATATGTTTGTACGAGTAAGCTCGGATTTATTCCGGCGTGCTAAAGTTTACCTAAATTACGAGTAGGAACATGTTTTTCTAGGACTAAAGGGAAAACAACCCGACAGTGTATTTCTTCGTAGAACTTCTAACAGACGATTGAAACTTAACAAAGTTAAGGGAATCGTATTTTTTTGCTGTCTGAGCTCTTACTCGTACTTGCGAAAGGTATATTTTCTTTACTTTTGCTTTTGTCTGTGAGATTGGAAACGAGTGATTCTTAAATCTGGAATCAATCGATATAAATATCAATCGGTGTTGTTCCAGATATAAAAACATCCATAAAATCGAATACATGTAGATTAGTGTTAACACACTGACAACGGTATATTTACTATGTTTAATTTGTTTTGAGTTGCAAATACTCAAAACGCACTTGATCATAAATAAATTGAAGTTATGGCGAGCCACAATTTGTCCGCAAAATGCCCACAATTTGTCCTTACCAGTTTGACTGATTCTCAAATCGCTAATACTCTCGCTACCGCCAGTATCAAAGCCCTCAACAGCTCAATTGACCTTATAGTAGGACGTTATTTAAGACGCGCAATACAATAATTACTCTATTACCAGGCAAGTTAGGTTCATGTTCATTTATTAAAAGCCACTACCTATTGGAATACTATCTGTATGCGGATCATATGACCATGTCATTATCATCTGATGGACATTCCTGGTAACGATTAAATTACACACATATTTTGATATTAATAACTTTTTTGGGAAATAAATATGGAATTACATTATGATATTAAACCTATACGTGGGTATTTTAAGCATTTATATGAATAATTGATTTGGGCAAGCAATAATTTATTAGTTATTTTTTTTATAACAATAACTAAATTGTATACAACTGTGGATGACTATTCCTGGTACTGATTATCATACTATTATTTATTATTGTTGGTATTCCTTAGTATCTACTAAATTATTATTATAGCTCCACTGAAAAAAAAAAAAACAATAATACAATTTACTCCAATAATTTCATTTATTTTTCACAATAAACAAACGCGAGGTCCAAAAACCGTAGTTGAATTTGTTTTAAAAACAATTTACAATAGATTATCAAATAGAATTTCATAACAGGAGAATGTAATGTTATTTTACGTTTAATTTCATAGCCCCGAGTGTTACCGAAAAGTCTAGTGAGTTCATTTGGCAGTGTAGTAACAAAATTGGAATTCATTTGACTGTTTGTAACTACGTCAATTTATAAAAAAAAATGTTTTACACGAAAAATTGCCACAGTACTTTAAATATTCAAATTGTTCCAGGTTAAAAAACATCAATGTTTTTTTTGTCTTTGTTGTAAATGTTATGGGGAATTCATTCGTTAATAATGAGTCACGTGAAAAAAGTGGCATTATGTGGATAAGCTTTGCAAGAAATTAAAAAAGCAAAAACTGGATAACTGGCTCTTATTGCATTATTATTACGTTAAGAATGCAGTGTATTTCACAGTCGTGTTTTTTTTTCTATTGTTTGGTTTCCATAGTTACTACCACAAGTATACAGCCCGTGGTTTAACTCCTATATACTTTGCCTTTTCGTATCAAAAATTTACTTTTTGTTACTATAAATTACTTTATTTAAAATGTTAAAAAAAAACCTTGTAATTTTGTATGCTCTTTTGCAGGACATAGCTCGTCTGTACTCGGTTGTGTTAGCGAATAATAAATGAATTTGACTAGGTAATTTCATAAAATTCAGGTTACCAACATGATCCATTTCCATAAAGTGCCTATCTGACCATTTTTAAACATGATTACAGCAATATTAGATTTTTCGCGGTAAAGTGCATCGATGTCAAGTAGAATTGCAGTGAAAATCTTTCGCGGTAACGTGCATCGCAGATAAGTAGTATCGCAGTTAAGATCTATCGCGGTAACGTGCATCGAAGTGTAGTGGCTTCGCAGAGACGGTCTTTCGCAGTAGCGTGCATCGCAATTTTGTAGCATCGTATTAGCATTTATCGATATTTTGTGCGTCGAAGTTACGTATTCTACTCATAATTATCAATATTAAATAATACTTTCATTACGAGAACTCAGATATGGTTCCGGAAATATTGACGACGGCTTTAATGTTTTCGATTATAGATTCACATGAGTTGTGAAATGCATTGAATGGCTGGAAATCATTAAAAAATTAGTTTTGTTGTGACCAACTACAGAATTTTTATACTATATTTTTTGTTCATCATAAACGTACGGAAAAGAATTGCTTGTCACCGAAACGAACAGATAAATTGTGGAGAATGCAATCAGAAATTATTTCAACTGGATATAGTTGACACGGTAATTTTAAATCAAGCCATTTTCAAGGCACTACTATCGAAAAACAAAAAAATGCATTTAGTAAGACATTTGCTGCTAAAATAACCGTCAGACTATTCGATAAAATAAAGTCTATACAGAGTGTAACGGAAAGGGTATGTACATCCTTAAGGGTGTGCTACAGACCATCAAACTGAACATGTTTCTCATCATAATAAAATTTTTGCAGCAAAAAAAAATCTGCTGCCTATACATTTGGGTCGAATAGGTATTGCAATTTTCTATGGGGCAGCAGATATTTTTTTTGCTGAAAAACATGTTTTATGATGAGAAACATGTTCAGTTTGATAGTCTGTAGCACACCCTTAAGTATGTATATACCCTTTCCGTTACACCCTGTATAGACTTTTACACGGCATTTTTTTATTCCAATTATCTGAAAAATCTATTTCACTGATAAGCTATTTATTCCCTTTTGTAAGCAATTACGACTTCTCCGATTAAGATACGAAATTGCCCTTTAATCACTTCTGAATTTAATTCGATATTGGCATTTTCTTTGTTTTGTACGAGAATGAGTAGATGAATAAGAAAGAAATCTTTTTATTTGAAAATGTGACCTCGACTTACGAGATTCCACAACATAAAAGTCTTGTCGAACGCGGAAATAATGTAAAAAATCCAATAATAATAATGGCATCCGGTTTCTCAACATTATCCCCCGGACTCCTTATTTTGTACTGAGCTGTGGTCCCTTTGGTAATTTATTTTGTTTGTTTACGTATATTTTGTTTCTGTTAATACTCATATTAGGGGGCGTTAATTTATTACGTGAGGCTTTTTTGGCGTTTTTCTGTGGGATTTCAATGACCAGAGGCTAAGTGTTGTCATACAACGTGGCAACGCCGCCAGTCTCTTGGGCACATAACCAGCTGACAGCGCTGAGGAGGAGTTTTTGATGCCCTTTTATAATTTGTTGCTAGTTTATGTAATCGTTTTTAATGGTAATTCAATCTTAGATAAACACACATCTTTTTACTTACCCAGCACTCTTAATATACATACTACCTTAAACTTGTGCTAGATTAGTACTTTTACTAGGTTATTTTTTGTTTTACTATTTTTTTAATGTTTATTTATTATCAGTATTTGTAATGCTTTTCTTTTTAACTGTTTGCAATACTACTTTCAACTGATAGCAGAACGGGCAAGTCACGGAGTAAATAGGGATGGTGACTCATTTTTTTTTATTTGTCTGTCGGGTAGATTATTAAAAAGTATTTGACACGTATTTTTTCTTTTTTTACGTAATCGTCAAATTACGGAAATATTTTGAGTTGAAATGGCGCATGACGTCACGGCTCAGTACATTTTATACCTAGTTGTGACGTAGTGAGCCCCCACTCTCCAACTTTAATGCGTTTTAACTAAGTATTTTTTTGTTAACTTGATAAAACAAAAAATACGTATCTAATATTTTTGTATTACCTGATTGACGGACAAAATAGAATTTCGTTTTCTTTACCCAGTCATCATCTCTATTGTTCATTATCCTATTATTTTTCTACACGCTTGTACTCGAAATACGAAGGCATTTTTTTTCACTGAAAGCGAATCTATCGATTAAAGAAAAACGGTAAAAAATAATGCATTAGTCAGTTGATCCCGCGTGTCCCGAATGAGCGGGATCAGTTGACTAAAAAGCCAGATTTTCGCAAGTTATAGTGAGTATAATAAAATTACGATTATCCAGAGTTTATTTAAAAACCTTGAATGAGATAGTAAAGTACTTTCATAGGCGCTCTTAAAAAAATGTCTCAGCCACTGACGCTGACTGGCTAAAATAAATTAACTAGTACCAGTTAGGCAGAATCTTCCTATTCGTGTTGGTACCAAGTTATAACAAATTCATAGAGAAACACAATAAGAAACAGAACGACGTTCGGGGAAAATATAACTATTTTATAAATCGGAATTTGATTTGTTCCGTCATTTTGAGCAGTTTCCACCAGTCGTGACCGGAAAACCTCATGCAAAGGGAAATGGGAAATATAGTTATGTAAAAGAGAATGAATAAATAAAGCACTACATTTTTATATTTCGTGGCAACTGAGTACAGTTGCGAGCACAAGTCTGAGTGACTTTTCTCCTACTTTATAAATTGTTGTAACGTAAATGATATTTTAGAACCGTATGAAAACTGTCTTATCCAACGAAATTAACATTTTTTGTATTCTAAATTAAAAAAAAAATCAGAAAATCATTGTTTCCTAATAAAGCATGGCAAAAAAACTTTTTGATCTATTATTTTATTTCTTCGAAAGTGTAGTAGCAGTCCTCGGCTCCATAACATAGTGAATTCCGCCTCGTTTGCAATTACAAAATTCCCCACTTGTTTTAAATTATACCATTTTTATATATTCACGACACAATAACTTGCCTCGCTGAATATGTACTGATATTTTCATACACTTTGTTCGCTTATAAAAGGTTTTAAAGTTATTCAATATCGCGTGACATGGAGTCGAATAAATTACATTTTAATCCCCGATATTATATCATTGTCCCGGCTGTTTACGCGTGTCACCTGTCTTTCTCCTGTCAAAGCAAAGCATGTTTTTATTTGGTATAAACAAATATTGATTGATAACACTGGCCATTTCAAGTGTAAAGGTTGACCGTACCTGCCACTTCTAAGAAACGTTTGTGAACCAAAAAGCTTACTGATTGCTATTTTTCAGGAGTATTATGGTATTGGTAGAAAGCTCTTGCTTTGCTTCGTTCGGGGTGGTTAATACTCTCAACTTTTTTTGACATTAAACAGCTTAACACCAAAATATAAAGTAAACTTCACTGGAATATGTTGCTCTGACTGGGTTTGAAGTTGCTATTATTTATAGAATCCATTCTTTGTTTGTTTTTTTTAAACAAATTATTTACCCACTCTAGGTTTTTTATCCTGTACCGTGGGTGAATCTACAAACATTTAAACTCACACACACAAACAGCCAGACGTGGGACCACTATCTGTAGGCCATACAAATATTCGCTCTGTGCGGAAATTGAACCCGCAACACGCAACGCAGCAGTTATTTTTTTTTATACAAATGGTAGTAGCAATACAATTAATATCACAACACGTCTCAGGAAATCTTGACTTTGAAGGGCAAATACCCCTTCACATGAACTGGACCACGGGCCGAATTCGTCACACGGAAAATTCCCTTATTATTGACTGAGTGCCTTCATGTTCTAAACTAATTTCTGCCTTAAAGCCTTCTACCTTTAGGTAGTTCTTTTCAATTCTACCACATTCTAAAGCCACCTTCTCTTCCAGGTTACAACACATACACCTACAACGACACAGCTCACACTGACAGGGAGCCTGATGAAATCCTGTCAGTGACGTATGAAGACGGGAAGTGGTCGAAGCCGTACTATGACTGCGGTGGCGGTAACATCTGGATGCTGACGTACACTGTGCCTTTCTTCGGGTATAGCAACGGGAGTTACTTTTTCAAGTAAGTTGGACTCTTGCTCTTTTGATTTTTGACGAGTGACCTCACTTCCTAACTAAAGCGACAGGTCGCACAAATACTTCATTATCGCCGAAAAGAGCTCTTAGTTAGCAAGACCACGGTCGTGTTAGAGTTCAGATCGTGGCTTTGCGCGACGGTCATTTTGATTAGGAAGCCGCCTGAATTCTGTGGCGTTAGAAGACTCCTATTCCTATTGCTAAATTGATTTAGATTTTGTTAATGTCTTAAAGCTTGACATAAATTGTCATTATTTAATTTAGCAACTACATTAAGTCAACAACCGTAAACAACATGGTTAGTTACTTTTAATATTCATCATATCTGTGCATAAATCAGAACAATTATTGATGCGGAAAAAGTTTAACCACTTACTTTTTTAAAGAAGTAATGATGTTCCAGTTTTATGTTAAACATTAAAAAAAGTCATAAAATATCAGTTATCCTGAGTTACAACATACTGCAAAAGCATATAAAAGCAAGACCATTAAACGAAGAAAAAACGTTGTCGATAGACCAGGAAATGCTAGTAAAAAAAGGTAAAACATACATATCTATGTTATCCTCTCACCTCAAAGAAACCTCAAAGAACGTCATAAAAATATTATCATTACAAATGATCCATAAAAATCAAACGTTGAACATCAAATGACGCTACGACAACGATTTCCGCGGCAAAAACAGGACAAAAAGAAATCTCCCCTCAAAAAAGATTGAACGCGAAAATAGAAGTTATCAGTTCCATTTGAAGTCGTTTGAGCAATAACACAGATCGGGTCAGTGATACGCGCGGCCGGCCGTTTGTCCTAGAAAATGGATTATTCATGGATACCGCAGTATCGGGACGATCTGTTGCTAAAACTTATGTATGGATTCTTGGAAATTGTTGCTTTAAACGACACGGAGAAGCCTGTTCTGGGTACTAGGTTCCCAATGGTACCTAAATTTTTAAAGAGCCTTTGAAAAATTTGCCTGTTGTTTTAGATTTTTTCTCTGAGCTAAATATTCAAGAACGAATTGTACAAAAGTTAGTTCGAAGACTCATATTCGGAATCAGCGTTTGCCTTACAATAATGTTTGCCTTAGTACTTTCCTATGCAAGGACTTTTTATTTCAGACAGTAGCCCAAGCAAAGCATTAAAATACCAGCAGTTCTATTGTCACGAGAGTAAAGTTCATTTTGATTTTGACAATGTTTCTAAACAAGAAGTATAAATAACGGTCGTCAACCTTTTACACATTATAAACATTTTATGCAAACTTTATTTTATTTTAAACTGCATAAAGTAAATATCTAAACGTGCTAGCAAACTGTCTGTAAGCGGCACTTTCAAGCTAATATAAGCACTAAAAAAACAGTCAAATGGAGGTGCGGTTGGCGCTTGCGGCTTCCGGTTCCGAGGCTCAGATTGTTTTTCAGGTGCTAGCAAGTTTATAAGGTTCATTTTTTAACACATAACTTGCAGGTTTTTTTTTTGTTGTCTTCAATTTCAAGTCAAGTCATTTTCAACTAATGTTACGCAGCCATCATTTTATTTACTATACATATTTACATTAAAAAAAAAAACCTAAAATTCATTAGAATTACAGACAGCACACGGCTATGGCCAGCATAAACCTATATTATATACGATACGCCACAGCCGCTGACTATCCATAAGTACTCGCAGTTACGTATTGTGAGGTCTACCATGAGTTGTCATAGTTAGATCGCTTAACGTAACTGCAATAGATCCGTCAATACACAAATACTATAGTCAGCTTTTTCCCATGGTAAATATCCCGTTGTAAGTGTTATTAATAGTGTTAGTGACCATGTCAGTTTAAAAACTTATATCGCTGTAGATAAGTTTACTACACGGTGACGAAGGATAGATAACTATGTGACTCATACTGCGCATTTTAGTACCCAACTATCCGTTAGAGGCGCTGTAAAAGTTTTCATACATTTTTTTAACTACAGACGCTAGCGAGTATAGATTGTTAAAACTCATGGTAGACGTACAGTTTCACACAATTCACTCAATAATGGACGATTACATACTAATCCGTTTGCGACTATTTAAATGAGGCATCCGTAACGCACAACATAGACGTCGATGCGTATTTAAATGAGTAGACAACAATGACTTTTTGATTGTCACAAGGGATGAAAGAAATCAAACAGGGTTCTCAAGGGTTTGAGAAAAAGGTTTTTGTGTAAAAATTTAATAAAACTCTTGATTGCTTAAACTAGTAAGAAGTAGCTACTAATAAAAAATCTTGTATTTTTAACAATAGAACGCATAGACAATTAAACTTTTTAATCGACTTGAATCGATTTCAAAATTCATCGAACAAAATATCTTCTTACTCATACAAATATCTGCCCTTCTTTTCCTTCATCTATCTAATACATAAAAATCTTGTGTGGTCTTTGTTATCTAACTCCTCCGAAAAGTCTAGACCGATTTTTGAACCGACTTCATTATGTTTTTTTTTTGTGTATATTTGGTATGTCTGAGAAAAGGTCTTTGTTTTTTTTTATAGCCCTAAAATACATCAAAATTTCCACGCGAACTAAGTAGCGGGCAGCAGCCAGCAATTTATAAGCAAAAATGTCAACCATCATTGTATAAATCAAACTCGTTTAAAGAAAAACTCCAACATCATTTTAGCAGTGCATCAACATGATGACAGTTATATCACACCGCTAACCACAAATACCAACAGCATATAATATCACTTCAGCACTCAAAATCACGTTGATTTAAAAGGACTCAAACAAAAGCCGTTTCGTAAAAAAACTGCCATTGAATTAACAAGCCAACAATTTTCATTAGGGGGAAGCAATATTTTTGTTAGAATTTATGGCCTCGCGGGCACTTCCTGCTTTGTACTTTAGATGTACATGAAAAGGGCAATTATTTTAACGCTAATAATAAGGAATTCACCGGAGTAAGAGTTTTATGTTATTTGTTTAATCTTGTTTCTGTTTTTGAGAGGGCTATGTATCTTTGCAAATATATGGTACTCTAGTTCCCCTGAAGGGTTGTGCAGAAGTGACATAGTATTACACTATCAATAAAACCCAATCTTAAATAGTGAGCTCCCCTAACCAAGTAATAGATAATCGATATCCAATAAACTTAAGAACCTGAACAATCCAGTTATGTATTTTAATGAGTTCATCGCTCACTATCTGGATTAATGAAGCAGTCGATTAGAATATTTAAATGTCATTAGAATGGAATTTTGTAATAGTCATAATAAGCCGAATGGGCAATATTTATCTATTCTGAAACTGTTAGCCGCCAAATAATCAATTTACGTTCGGCGGAGGGATCCATTCAAATTTATTAGAGAAAGTTGAAAATCTGTTGGATTACATCAATATTTCGAATTATGAAACGGCTAGATTCTTGTATCATATAAATATTATGCTGGCAATGTTTACTGTTTTACTGACCTGAAACTGACTCTAATATAGATTTGTTTTCAAAGCTTGTAGGGCCACATCTTCACTTCTATACTCCATCGTTTTCTGGGCGTGGCTCAGTCGTGTCAGAAAACAAATTTTCGTAAAACGTAAAATAGGTTCACGAGACACGAAAACTCAGATAACCCTGCCATAAAGCCTCCCCTTTCATCTTTACCCGATCCCAATATAAAAAAGAATGTAACCCTGCTTACACCAAACTTCCTTCACGATTAACTTAGCAATATAACAAATTCTCTCAAACCATTCGCCATGTTTCCCATCGTGACATCTTGTTACAATCCGTTTGATGTCACAAAAATTTAAATAACATGCTAGGATTTGCATAAACTCACTATACAAAGAGTAAGGAGGATACAGTAAGACAAGTCGCAACAACTTAATATAGGAAATTTCCAATTATTGAATTGGAAAACGGATCAGATTCGAGCTACTGCAGTCAAATCGTGTTTATCGTGATCCTCGGTTTCTGATGAAGTTCAAAAATTCACCAGTAGCGCATACAAAATGGGTTGATGGTTTTTAGGATAAGAAGTTGCTATCTTACAGGCAACACTAAGCCAATCTCTGAGTTTGTTTCGGCGTTTTTTTTTTGTTTGTTAGGAAGCGCGGGTTCCATCTAGTTTTAAAACATTACGTAAATGACGTGGAAAAGTGTTTCTTACAACCTGTGTACAGAAATAAATATGATTTATGGGCTATTCCAAAGTAGCATGTTACAAACTTAAAATATAGACACAGAAAGTCTGAATGTTACTGAGAATGTCAAAGTACTAGTATTTCAATGATAATTCCGTACAGGACGTGACTTACAAACGTGTTATTAGGAATCTTTTTTGTAAACGAACGGGCTAAGAGTGTTTTCTCTGTGGCCTTACTATACGTACCAGCCACAGAGAAAACGTCGGGAATTCTCACACGGCTGTTTTTTCGCGAGACCATAACACTATACAAGCTCCAAAATCATAACCCAGCTAGCATCAAGCTGGCAGAAATTGGTATTAAATACCAATTTCTATTAGTATTAATCATTATAAATTTTATAATGATTAATGACAGACGGTTTACAAAGAACTTTCCTTTAAGGTACGAAAATATCATATACGCGAATCTACATTATTATTTTGAACATTATTTTTTTGTAGCTAATATAACAGATCGGCTCCCATATTAATCTTATAATATTCTTACAGTATTGTAATAAAAGATTTATAGTCAAAGGGATCGGGTAAATATGGCTTCCTTATTATTTTTGGGGAAATTCGAGAGGAATGACGGTTACTCCGTAAATTGAACGATTTATTGATCCCATCGGGCTTGTAAGGGACCGTTTGACGGTGAAGCTTGTAAAACTGTGTACTTTTTATGATGACTAAAATACACACAGTAGAGATAACACTGTGACCTTGACCTGGCTTAGTACGAGAGCGTACAGTCTGCCTTTCTTTTCTTTATCGTGTGGTAACCCCTAACCTAAGCCTAACCTGGTGTCAGAGTTTATATGCCACCCATGGGCCTCTCAATTGGCTTTACATGCCGTCGAAAAATATTTCTCAGGCATGCCGGTTTCCTCACGATGCTTTTCTTCACCGAAGCATGGGATAAGTATACAATACGCCCATGAATCCGAAAAATCCGACGTGCGTGCCTTGGGATCGAACCCAAGACCTATGACTTGGCAGTCCGACAGTCACACCATTAGGCTATTACTGCATAACCGTCTACAATCTTTTTGCAATTATTTTATATCAATTTGTAGCCGTAAAACAAAATTAGAACTCATCGGGCACTTATTATGGGATCGGACTGGGTTAAGAAAACGACATTCTATTGTCCGTCAGACAGGTAATACAAAAATATTAGACACGTATTTTTTGATTTATCAAAATATCAAAAAATTACTTAGTTAAAACTCATTAAAGTTGGAGAGTGGGGGCTTACTACGTCACAAGTAGGTATAAAACTTACCTACATGTGACGTCATGTGCCATTTCAACTCTATGTATCTCCGAAATTTTATGACCATGTGAAAAAAGAAAAAATACGTGTCCAATACTTTTCAATAAATTAGCCGACGGACAAAGAAAAAAAAAATTGGATTATCCCCTATTGTAGCTGAACATTGATATAATATTATGGAACACGAATTGCAGACAGTGAATTGAATTCTGGTCGGTGGGTACATCTTTGCTAATTGTAGTAGGTACTTACTCAGTTACACATTTACTTGATCAATATTAACACCACAAGAGACTTATGTATTAACTTATTAAGCAACCAATGTCTAGACAAGCCAGGCACTTTAGTTATTAAGTTATCTACGTATTGTTATCATAAACATTTCTTTGTAAAGAGGGCTCTACGATACCAAAGAATTGATTTTATCTTTTTGAAAAAAAAAAAAAAAAAGTCTTTTTGACACTACAAAATAATTGTCCTTTTTCAGTTTTCGGAAACACTGCCAATTTTTATTTAGAAAATCGTGTGGTCATGTGTTTTCCCTTTGGTAAAAATGAAGAATATACATAATTAAGACTATACTTTTCTATTCAACTCTTATATTTAACCATTTTGCACTTCATTATAATTATACATAAAGATATTGTGGCCATAATGTAGCTTTATGTTACTGAATATTAATTATTTATTCATTTCCATTTTAATCATCCTGCTCGCTGGAGGAATTAATTACTCTCAAACATTTGGGAAACTACGTCGTTTTTAGTGTACTGCCTATCCTTTACCAGACTGTCAAGTATAGTACTAAAAGAAAAAAAAACTCAAATAATCGTTTAACAGTATAAGTTTATTAAAAGTCTTCAATCAGTTATGATAATATTGTGTTTAAATACTTACAAAACTTCGCTCCAAAAACCACTCGTCACACCAAAAAGCGAATAAAATTTCACATCTAATTCCAGTTAGTCATAAAGTATATAGACATACACACATCATCTCAAACATTACACACACACACACACTATACAGACACCCGCAAGGACACAATTACACACGATACCTTTTAATGTAAATTAATTCGAGTCACTGCTTACTATTTTAATAATTTTCTGTGTACTACGTAATTGGCGTAATGTACAATGTAATAATTTTATGTTTATGTATTGTCAGCTGTGAAACCTTTCATAAAATAAATAAATAAATCTCACTTTAATTTGCATGCAAACTGCTCTGAACCCAAAAACGTCATATTAGTGTGGTATAAGAGTCATATAAACGTCATATTATTACTGCGGGGAGCAGTTAATAGTGGCCAGTCCGTCCTTTGAGGTCGATTAACATAATCAGTCAGGGAGATGTAGTGTATATAAATATATAGTTATGATTAAGACCTTTGTAATATAATATGATGCTGACTATTTTGCAGTTCTTAACATAAGTTTCTAGAAAGCTACGTAGCCTTTTCGACCTCACCTTTTTTTTTCTTGTAAGCAACGACTTATTGTCGGGCCTGTCGGCTGTCCTCCCATACTTAAGTACTAACGCTGTTACTTCAAATATTGTAAAACCAAATGATTTTAAAAGAGTAACCATGGAGTTTCATGCCGGTTCTTCTCCATAGGAAACGACCAACCCGAACCGTGCACCTTTTGTAGACGTTTTATAAGTGCCCATGTAGGCCTATGTAAAATAAAATGTTTTGCTGTTCTACATTATATATCTAAAAAAAAGTGAAACGCCAATAATCACTGGTGGCTAACAGTGTGCCAAAGGATCTCCAAAACCAATACGCCAAATCTTCCAACATACTCATAAATCGTCGCATTACGATTCTGAGCACAGTTCCTATGATCCGTGATTCCTAGTTCGAATATCATTTGATATCCAGCCAAGTTTCGTAATACCGCTAGCACAGTTTAATCCAGAAAGTTTCTGATGAAAATTTAATTTAATTTCAGCAAGTTAAATTGCTCTGGTTTTAAGTGTCGTACACCACAAAATATGACGTTTAATAGTCTGTTTTTGAAGCTAATTTAGAATGCTGTTGTGATTTGTTTTAGTTAGATGCTTGTTAGTTTTTAGTATGGTTGGTTAATTTTATGTTACTTCGTTTGTTGCATGGATCAATTTATGTGACAAAACTATAATTCAGATTAGTCGGTGTTCCTAACTCTTATCTGGGTTTAACTCGCATCCCAATGATTTTAAGGTATCTTAATTTATACCTTAAGATCATTGGGATGCGTGTTTATCTTAATTTCGGAGGCATTACGCCGGGGGAAACTCCGCTGCCGCGGCAAATCCCCGCTCAACGGACAGACCTCCGGCACGATCTCATGGCGACATGGAGACAGCGACTGTCGCAACCACGTGCAGTACACGCCACAATAGTGGCGAGAGGAGTGGCTTGAGAGGCGTCACGGCGCCCTCACCTTCCGCCTTACGCAGGTCCTCACCAGACACGGTTGTTTCGGGAGGTTTCTGCACCGAATCGGGCGAGAGGAAACGCCCGGGTGTCACCACTGCGAGGATCGTCTGGAAGAAACGGTGGAGCACACCATGGAGCTCTGCTCCTCTTGGTCTGAGTACCGCCGTGTTCTCGTAGCGGCGATTGGCGGTGGCGACCTCTCGCGTCCGGCCCTGGTTCAAGCCACGGGAAAAGGGAATGGGAATCCGTCGTCTCCTTCTGCGAAGCAGTCATGCTAGCGAAGGAGGCGGCAGAACGTGAGAGGGAGAGAATCTTACGTCCCAGCAGCCACGGGAGACGCCCCGGGCGTCAGGGGCCACCCAGTAGCCCCCGACCACCGTAGGCCTGTAAACGTGGAGTAATGGGCTAGCCCACCGTCCGTCCGTCTTATGACGACAGGCCGTGTCGACGGCGCGTTCGTGTTCCACGCGTGCATCAAGGAGATGTCAGCAAATCGGAAGGGGTCCGAGAGAACCGATGCCTGCCAGGGCTGCGGGACTGTTCGAAAGAGATATCGTGGCCCGGGAACACAAAGGGCTAAGAAGAAACATGGATGGGTTTTAGTCAGTACAAGTCTGACACTCCCTTCCGCTCCGCCTAGAGCGGAAGGAGGAATTTGATGATTTGCCATCCGAAAAAAAAAAAGGTATCTTAATTTCAACCGTTGTGTATGATATTGACCACTGCCTACCCCACCATTACACAATACAAACTGTGGTACATTCTAAACAATTTGTAAAAACTAGTTGGCATGCAACTTATTTTAGGTGAATGTGAGATGGAAAAAAAACAGTAGAGACAATAATAAGTTTTCCCTCTATCACTCATGAACTGCGTTTTTTTTTGTTTTTTTGAATCCTTGATGATTACAAAAAAATAAAACACACGTATTTCTGGATTTCGTTTTTTTTTTTATTATTTGGAAAGTAAAACACAAAAATAGGGAGTGTTGCTTCTAGGCAACACTGGGGTAAGTGGTCAAAATCTATATAGTACTGCAGCACAATCACATGTTACGAAAGATGGAAGTTTCTGAAGCAATTCTTGGTTTTTGTGTAGCATAAGCTACCCCTCATTTTTCACATACATTGTAGGTAAATCCAACACACTTGGGAAACTTGCATCTGGTTTTATTATTAGACCATTGCGGCCAGTGTCCAATCTGGTCTTGCCGGACTGCTTTTGGAGGCACATGCTGAGCAGGTCCTTTATGCTTTTTGGCTCGGATCTCACTCTCAAGCCGCCGACTAGATAAACTAGGTTTTATGCCCATTTTGCAAAGGGTCACAGCAACCTCCTGGCGAAAACCCGCTGACGATAAGCAGCCTGATAGGAGGCTTTTGCATTTAGCAACCCCTTTGTAAAGAAGCCATGCATTACATTATCGTGAGATCCAAATAATGATAAAACAGGCGCATTGGCCATCGTTTGCTTCGCAAACGTATTTTATATATACCCATGATGCTATCAAGAAGATCGACGCCACCCATATGGATTGAAATGCAAAGTATGACGATTTTTTTCGAATTTGTTCAACGTCATGGTTTCCTATAATAGAGGTGTTCCAAGTATGGGACTCCAGTGGTTGGTAACTGTAGGTAATTGGACGAGAGACATTAGATAAGCCACACCTATAAATTGCCTGATATCCTCCTCAGACGTCCGAAAAGAGCTATTAGGAACTTTTTGCACTTGATAGAAATTGATTTCTTCAGAAATCTTCTTGATTAGATCATTTCAAAATTGTTAGATAAAGAACTGTATGGGAGTATCTGGCTCAAGAAGATCAGTACCCAGGGTATTGTTTCCAATAAATATGATCTGTTCTGCATTCATGTCTACGTTTTTTTCTTCCAGCGTAAATTCAGTTTAGAAGGCTTTGCTTTAGCGGATTTTCTTGGGTTTTTGGCTTGGGATGGTCCAGCAGTGCTCTCGTGTGATGCTGCAGTTTCCGTGGTAGAGGAAGGACTTTCATCAATGTTTTCTAGTGTTTATATTATGGAATCCACATCAATATCTACCTCTGCAGCCCGATCTTCGTAGGTGTCCAATTCAGGAACAAAATCGGGATCGGCAAGGCTGCCGTCATCAAAATCCAGGCCATCTTCACTATCTGCATCATTATTTAGCGCAAAACCAATATCTTGTTCACCAAGAAATTGCTTACGAGACATCCTGAAACATGAAAAAATCAACAATCAGCATTATAGACATCGAAAAAAATTTTAAACTTTTTGTCTGATGTAGCCTACGGGCAACAATCATATATTCTAAGAAAAACAAATGAAAATGTGAACATTATTCAAAAATAACGTTAGACAATAAAGTTCAAACACTTACCTCTCCAATTTATGAAGATAATTCACAAAACACAAGCAGAACTATTTTTTTTAAATTTTCGAAATCACAGGCAGCCAACATGTTTCGTAAATACCGACTGTCGAAATACAAATCTCATTTTTTTTACAAATAGCGCCATCTAGTCGTATTTTTTGGTAGGTGTCCGTCAGTTCGGAGTGTAGACTACGAGTTACAATGCGTGATAACGTTATGAAATCAATTTTATTAAATTTCGAGGCGTTTGTACGGTATGTTGCCTACAGTCTACACTATGATACAGAGGGTTAATGTAAGGTTATAGCTTAAGTACCTATCTGCTGAATACTTGTAACGAACTTCACTGAGTAATTAAAAAATCCGTAGGTACTTAAAAAGAAATCTCTACTATATTAATTCAATTATATAATTTAATATTGTTATATACCTACCTATATTATACCTACACTTCAGTAAAATAGGTTAAATACAAGTGTTTTCATTCAATATCTCTCCCTAGATTGAGTTTTCGGAGAAATCAATTTTACGAACCAAAACACTTCATTTTCTCCTTAACCTATTTCTCAAATAGAAAAACGCTGGGATACTTATCATGTACATAGGTACCTACAATATAACTCTGCTTGCTTTTGTGCGTAGGCAGACTTGCTTATTAAATGCGAATAAAGTAGGTACTAGTTTGACTTTTACAGACCCATTATTTTGTGTGGGTCTTAATAATACGCAGAAAATAATAAACTTAGTTTTTAGGGACCCTATTTTACTGGAACTTCGCTGTCTGTCCGTCCGTCCAACCATCCGTCCGTCTGTCACCAGGCTGTATTTCATGAACCGTGATAGTTAGCCAGTGTAAATTTCTACAGATTATGTATTTCTGTTGCCGCTATAACAAAAAATACGAACCCAATCAAAGCGCTATGCTTCCACATTTTATTGTAAGAACCGCCTGTCTGTAGAATTCAATGCCGGCTTCTCTGTTTCCCGATCATAGTTCCCGATAATCTAGATCTCTCAAAGTTTGAGTGAATCGGATCGGTTTCTTCTAGACAAGCGTGCTTCACCCTAAGCCGCGTCATCGCTTCACATCAGATCTTAAATACGAGTACGTTGAAGAAGTACATCACGAGAAAAATGTAGCGTGAATCCGGAACATTGTTGCCTTTCCAACATCATTACCACTGATAAAATTAAATTCTGTCTACCCCCCAAGGATTTTTAAAGTGAAACTTTTATTACATCGTCTCAAACTTTTTTGTCTGTGTGTTGCATGTCGCGTGACGCTCGGCCGCGGAGTATTTTATACCCTTAATGGAATATTATTACAAAAACTTTTTGTTAATGTCTATAGTGTGAATAAAGTTTCACTTTTACCGTGGTTTCATAAAACCACACAATCCTTTTTTTTTGTTAGAGCAGGTTGATGAATGTTAAGCTCCCACACTGTAAAAATTTTTCTTTTTCCTACTTTTAAATGGGTCATTTCATCAACAGCCTATAATGTTCCCACTGCTGGGACACAGGCCTCCTCTCAATGAGAGGAAGCGGGTTTTAATCCACCACGCGGGCCCAGTGCGGGTTGGTAGATGTCACATGTCTTCGAATTTTCAGTTCTAAGACATGCTGGTTTCCTCACGATGTTTTCCTTCACCGTTTTTGAGCGCAGCGGTGATGAAATAAATACATATATTACATAAAGTAATGTGCCTGCCTGGGTTCGAACCAACAGCTTACTGCTTGTAAGTCGGTGCTGCCACCACTGGGCCACCACTGCTCTCTTTCTCTCTTAGAGCAGGTTGATGAATGTTAAGTCCCACACTGTACAAAAAAAAAATCCTACTTAAAAATATGTCATTATCATACTGAAATTGTAACTAATTAATATCATTTTTTCTCTACCAGAGGGACTAGCGGCATCGACATCGATCTACGAAGAGTGGACATCGATCAGTGCCCCATCAGATCTGGCTCCACACAGCTGAACATTTTTGCAGGGACTGACAAATGCAAGAAGAAGACTACTGAGGTGAGCTTCACTTGTATCTTTACTCTTCTGAATACTTAAGCAGGCTCCCTGGCCAAGATAATTTGCAACCGCTTTCAAACTGTTACGTAATCCTACAACGACTGCCAACAGGATTGACGAAAGCCTTTCGGTAGCATATTCCAATTAAATACGTTTATCTACTTCGGTTTCGTTATATTCGAATTACGAAATTGACAGCGGTTTCATTATGATACCCATAACGACACAAGTTGCATTATGCGAATCGTCATAAATTATTCTAAAACACAAGCAAAGACATTCTGAACATACAGCCTCGTACCTATAATATTACTTCGAAATCGAGACACTGTAAATGATGTTTTTAAAAATGGAACAAGTTTAGAACAAAAGTATCGTATACTATTTGGCTGTTGCGGCTACAAGATCTTTGCCTTATACTTATTAAAGACTAAATAAAAAAGAAGTGGACGCGGGAAAAAAAATCTGAGTGAAATTTTATTCCAAATTTTATTAAAAATGTCTTCAACATCAAGTGATATGGAAAATACTCCACCAGATATAACAAATAGAGCAGTTGGGGCTTCAAATAATTTACTACCAGAAATCAAGACATGTATGTGAGAAATGTTATGAAGACAATAGTCAGTGTGTAGTTAAGTTTCTATTAAAAATACTTTTTTGTCTATATCTGTGTTTCATTCCTTCCTTCTTAGATAAAATCTTGTATGCAACTGTACGTTATTGGTATTTTAATAACTCGTGCCCACCTATTTCGGTACGCGCTACGCTTGTACCGAAAAATGGCACTCGTATTAAAAGACCGTCCATAACGTAACAGTTGCATAAATAGCTATTTTGATATCACCATCGTTATCATGCGTAGAAGAAAGGAACTATATGTGCTATATTGGCTGTAAAGTGCTTTAAAAAGTATGCATTGTCGTCGCGGTCTGTCATTGCGATTGCGGTTTGCGGTCGACAGTCGTCTTTAGAATTATACATTTTATATAATTTATCCGAAAACATATTCTTTACAATGTGTTGGGCGTTTTCAACTGTTGTCAAGAAGCGAAGTGAACTTATGCTCAAAAATAGACTTGAGTCTGTCTATGATTCCTTGAATTTCATTAAAGGTTTTTGAATCAATTACCTAAAATTTCTATAGGCATAGATATACCTTTGAGTGGGTCGTCTTCATAGAACACTTAACATCGATTCCGCGAAGCTTTCATGCCTAGCCTCAAATAATATTTTCAAAGGAATGAAATTGTCTCGAAGTTCAATGAGTGTTCTAAAGACCGCTCTTTTGATAGCAACTATTCAAAGGTACCAAGAATTAAAGACGATAACACCGATAGTTTTGTGCTACTAATTTTAAAATACAAAATTAATTGCTATCTCTAAGAGGTTAATTAACAAAAGCCTAACCTTTGGCGATTAACTTTATTTGAATATAGTTTCGAGTTCTTAACAAATTATAATAAAATTTAAATTAATTCCTAGTAACAAAAACAGGAAAAAAAAGCACTGATGCCGATGAAAACTGTTATCAAATTGGACTGTAGACATAGGAAGCCTCTTTCTTCGGATTTTAATTGACTATGTCACGATAATTTCTTGAGTTTTTAATAGGCAACAGAAACTTAAAAACGGTGCAGAAAAACATCGTTAGGAAACCTTCACGTTTAAAAAAAAAATGTAGACATGACATATCTGCTAATCTTCTTACATCGCTAGTTTGTGTTCCAGTAGTGGAACGTTACAGGCTGAATATGCCTTAATTTTAAGCACAAACTCTGTTGTCCCCGTTAATTACATTAACCCAAGCCTACATAAAGGTTCTTTTCGAGGGTCACAAGACCTGAAACAATTTCAACGAAATCGTCCAAGTTGAGGGCCGAGACCGCTCTGCAAAAGCAAAGTTACCCGTGGTTTGTATACAGCCCAAAAGTTTCAATCATTTTGGGACTTGCAAACTATTCTGTTTCTATAGAAAATTCAGTTGGAAACATACAGATTAAGTGTTGATTAGGAAGTTGTTTGGAATAACTGTTGCGGTTGTTAGAACAATATTGTTAATGATTCGGTACTTATCTCGGGTCAACTATGATGTATTCATTACTTTAGCCTGCCGTCCTTTCACTCAATTTCTTTGATTTATTTCTGCTTCGATCGACCAAGTTCTGCCGATAACATAAGCCTAGTATATCCATAAGCATAGTTCTGATGTTGACGGATGAGGTATAAGTAAGGCACTGTTTCGGGAGGTTCCTGCACAGAATCGGGCGGGAGGAAACGCCCGGGTGTCACCACTGCGAGGATCGGCCTGAGGACACGATGGAGCACATCGTGGAGGTCTGCTCCGCTTGGGCTGAGCACCGCCGTGTCCTCGTAGCGGCGATTGGCGGCGGCGATCTCTCGCGTCCGGCCCTGGTTCAATCCATGGTCCGGAGCGAGAGGGCATGGGAAGCCGTCGCCTCCTTCTGCGAAGCAGTCATGCTAGCGAAGGAGGTGGCGGAACGTGAGAGGGAGAGAACCTCACGTCCCAGCCGCGGGAGATGCCCCGGGTGTCGGGGGGCAACCAGTGGTCCCCGGCCACCATAGGCGCAAGCCTGTGGACGGTGAGTAATGGGCTAGCTCACCGTCCGTCCGTCTCACGACGACAGGTCATGTCGACGGCGCGTACGTGTTCCACGCGCGCCTCAAGGAGATGTCAGCAAACCGGAATGGGTCCGAGAGGGCCGATGCCTGCCAGGGTTGCAGGACTCTTCGAAAGAGATACCGTGGCCCTGGAACACAAAGGGCGAAGAAGGAACATGGATGGGTTTTAGTCAGTATAAGTCTGACACTCCCTCCCGCTCCACCCAGAATGGGAGAAGTCATTTGATGATTTACCATCCGTAAAAAAAAAGGTATAAGCATTAATCCTGCCCTTGTTCAATTTTGTGCTGGAAAACTCAATAAATAAATTATAACAGTAGCAGTCGTAATAAGGAAAAATAATGGTTTTGGTACTTTATAATGTACCTGTTACCGGCCAAACCCGATTTCCGGCTAAACTAGTTTGTCCTAGGCCAAACTAGGGCTCATTAGAACAGGATCATAAAGAGCTACTGGGTTAGGTTAGTTTAGAACTGCGATCATAAAAGACTGAGCCGAGCGAGCGTAACAAGCGTTGCCGCATCCAAGTTGGGCGCATTGTAGATGTTTTGTTTGGGTCAGTATATGTTGACACGATAAGCCAGTAAACAAGTTTGGCCTAGGATAAACTAGTTTGGCCTGAAATCAGGTTTGGTCGGTAGCATAACCACTCTCAACCTAAAACACCCATGAAAAAAAGAGGATTATGTTAAGAATATGAGCAGTAGTGTCCTTTTTTAATGGAATATTAACAAACCCAGAACAATAGGACAATCTTGCTAATTTTGTGCCTTTTGCTACACCCATATTTGGGTAGTATTTGCCGGTACAAAGATAGGACATCGTAGTCCTCGCTATTTTAGAAGTCTGCCCCACCGTCGACCAGAAAGCGACCATCGCCGATTTTTGGGCCCAAAAACGTACAAACGATTCAAGGTTCCGTATAAGGAAAAGAGATACAAATACAAATCGTTCACGCAGACGATAAGTACCTACTCATTTCTCGTAGAGACAAGAGCAACGCTTAGCGTAACCAGTGAGCAATCGCTCGTCGTGCTTCGCGACATCGCAGCTTATGGCTCGCAACCTCGTTTTACGTTGCTAGCTTTAAGGCTTAAAAACACAGACCCTACGCGACATAGCGACACGTTTTTGCAATATGTCTCCGTAGTAAAAAAATGGATGAAAACGCACGCAACTGTGTACACTGGTGCAACGCGATGCATTGCAACATACCTCATATTATTATTCCTTTTTTTGAGGGCTTGCGGTGCAGCAATATTGCCAAGCCACAAACCCTCAATAAAAGGAAGCGACAAGACACGCCTGTCTGCATGAGCCTTAACCCACTCCTCGTTTTTTTTTTATACTACATAGGCTTCGTTTAGCCGCAACTCACTTGATGTGAGCGAAGATACGGCCTAGGGAGGAGCACGCCTCCTTAAAAAAGAAACAGATCCACTTGAGCTTTAAATAGATCGCTAATCGCAGTCAGTTAGGTGATTTAAGCCATGAGAGCAGTGACAATACCTAAGATATTGAAAACTAAAACATTTATAAAACAAAAATACTTGATCAATTGCGTGCCAATATCTATGACAAATTCATGACATTTAAGGCACTTGATAAACCCATGTTACTAAGGTAATTTATTCGTAATGTGACAGATAACGGTACCTTTTCGCCCTCGGAGAGCATTCCAATTTATTATTCATATTATGGAAAAACGTGATACATTTTTTTTGCCTTTTTTAGAAATTGAAAGTGTAATCATAATAAATCATAGCTTCGTATATTGTCATGCAATATGAAAGGTGTAGGCAATACGAGACTTGTAGGTTGATTGATTATTTCAATAGGATATTGTATACTACTACTGGGTAACGTTTTTATCCCAAAGGTCTGGCTTAAGCACTTCTTATATTTATTTCAGTAAGATTCTATAAACGCCAATAGAATGTCACTGGGCCTATTTTTTACGGATGGGAAATCATCAAATGACTCCTCCCGCTCTGGGCAGAGCGGAAGGGAGTGTCAGACTTGTACTGACTAAAACCCATCCATGTACTTTCTGATCCCATTTGTGTTCCAGGAACACGGTATCTATTTCGAATATTCCCGCAGCCCTGGCAGGGATCGGCCCTCTCGGACCCCTACCGATTTGGTGACATCTACTTGAGGCGCGCGTGGAACACGAACGCGCCGTCGACACGGCCTGTCGTCATAAGACGGACGGACGGTGAGCTAGCCCATTACTCACCGTCCACAGGCCCGCTTGTCACTGGTCCTTGGTTTGTTTGTCTTGTCAAGCACTCATACAAAACCACTTAGATCTCTCTATCTTTGAGTCTTTCATAAAATAGTTTCCTAATCTAAATGTTTTCACAAAACCAAAACTATATTGGGGTCGGCTTCTGGTCTAACTGGATGCAGCCGAATACCAATGTTTCTCATGAAGTGACGTCCTACAAAACCATCGATAAGAGTGATTGATGGTCACCCACCCACAGTCCGACCTCGGCAAGATTTGTTCAACCCGTGCGGCCAAAAGATAACTCAAATATATACCTTACCTATAAAACCTTTCGTTTGTTAATAGTTAGGCCACAGGGAGGTCGGGATTGAATCATTCCTTTATCTTTTAGTAAGCTAAGTTCGGGGCGAAAAATGTGCTTGTTTAGGACCAAGTAGTAAATGTTGTAGTGATAGATCGTAGCCAGGTGGCAAGGGTCAGGTTTTATGAGCCATTTTACGAGTATGTTCGATACTGGAACGTGTTTGAGAACACAGTTTTTGATAAGTCTAAAGGCTCTTACCCGCCTCATCGGCACCAGATTTAATAAGATTAAGAAAACAGACGTCGGCGATTCGTCAACGCCTTGTTACGCAGCACCTTCCTTGACAACCTCACAAGTCAATATGACTACCCGCAACGACTTGACGTTCCGCCAGAGAAAATTGTAGACCGCTTCTCTCTCGTCTGTGGTCACTGTTTAGTTTTCAATGTGAATCATATAAAGCCTTTTTGCAAAGGCGCCGTTAAGTCTTTAAATATTCGGAAGAATTATATTGACGTTTAGAAAACAGTATTTTCTTAAAATCACAATAGATGTAAATTCTTAATGTTGCATGTTTCTTGAGAGTTTCAGTGGTCTTCCAGTTGTGACAGCCGAGTTGCTACAACTTCAACGTTGTGGGTCAGCACTCAGATAGAAAGTAAATTATTTCATCACCACAGCTCTGTTCTCAAATCGATGAAAGACTTTGGGTTGTGAGTAATATTTTTTCTCTCTCGTTTATTCTGCATGTAGCAAGACACAATCCAGTTGATAAAAAAACGTTAAATTCTGGAGTACGAAAACTAGTCCGAAACGTCAATAAAACTTTCGAAAAACGACGTGAACCAAACAGCAAACTGACACACATTCTTTTGAGACTAACAGAAAACCCAATGCTCAAAGATGCATAGAGGACCAATACAAGACGGCAGCTCAAACTAAATTCTCTGTAACACATCAATACTGGCCATTGAATGTTTGCTGGCCAAACATGGGCCACTGTGTGCGCCTGTGCATACGACGGCCGACCGAAGTGGCCGCTAGGGACGGAGACCAAACATGCCATAAATAGGATTGAAGATACTGTGCTGCTTCTCAAATGGATGTCTCTAGTGTGTTTAGTTATAGAGGAACTGCTGTTTTGATTACATTGGGAATAGTGGGCTTTGTATACAGAGACTATTTTGCTTGAGCTTACCGTAGTGTTTGGCCAGGGACTACAAGCGACAGCGTCTTCGAAACAAGTGAAGCATGAGCGTGTCGCTTAATTCAAGTCAGCTGAAGTCCTGAACACGTCGTTAAGGGTTATAGATTCTGACAAAACAGAAAGCAAAAAAGGATAAATAATAAAGGGTAATACCTACGTTGATTTAGGATTTTTAATAAAATTCCAACCTAAAATAACTTCGTCCAAGGTAATAAAAATAAATAAAAAGTAAAAATAGCCTTTATTTACTCTGACCTCAATACATAAACAAGACTAAGTAGTAAAATTAACTCTAAACTTAAAACTAATAACATTTTCTAATAATTGTTTACCCTACATTGCCATTATCAGCTACCAGGTCAGGCTGTCTTTCGACATAGGCCTCCTCTAAATCCCTCCACTTATTCCTGTCCAGAGCAGTTCTTCGCCAACCTTTGGCAGATCATCCTCCCACCTTTTTACCTGTCTTCCTTTACGTCTTTTTCCGTTTCTTTGGTACCATTCTGTGACTTTTTTGGTCCATTTTTCCGTCTTCTCCTCCAAGGTACTGCGAGATAAACTTCTGGGATTTGTACTGAAGCCTTCAATCAACAATACTCTAAATAGATAGGTTCACGAATATAGTACAACTCTGCCACGAGTCTACTAGGATAAGACTGTAGTGTAGTCAAAATGATTGTAAGGAATTTAATTATAGATCGTCGGGCAGTACTTTTCTTTTGAAATAGGTTTTAATTATAATTTGAAAATGAAGATGGCGAAAAGTACGCCCACTCAATGTTTTCTTTTTATTACTTATTTTAAGTACAGGCTAGCTATAATAATACCTAGATATTACCTACGCAATATACGCAAACGCAAAAAGGTCTACACAAGTGGTTATAGTTTTAGGCGACTACTTTAACAAGACTAACATAATCTTTTTGATAGCATAATTAAGTTATTGCGTATACAATATCTCTTTTTCTTGGCTTCTTCTTCAATTTCACAATATTCTTTTTAGTAGTTGGGGTTCTAATTAAGCATATTATTGCCTATATACGAAAATAAAAGCTAGCTATTTCAAAGAAATAAGGAAAAGGAAAGGAAGATGCTCGTAATTTATCGGACTTTTAAAACGGATGCCCCAATTTGCGCGACAGGCCATTTTTACATTTCATGCTTTGCACCTTCGAATACATTTCAAAGTTTTGCACGCAATACAACCGCGGTACATTGGAAAACATCCAAAAAGTTAGAAACTGCTGGAAATACTAATAGGTTACGGTGAAAACTGCACCTGATACGAAAAGTGCTGAGTTTTAAAAACTATTTTGTTTTTAATTTAGGTTTAGTCTGTGCATACGTTTTCATGTTGACAGTGTTCCCGAGCTATTGTAGCGGTATTGTAAGATATTGCTGTTTGGAAACTAGTTTCTTTGACCACACTTTCGGGATTACTTATGGGTAACAAACAATTTGTATTTTTCTCGAGGATTATTATTATCACATAACATACGACCATATAATACTATATCAATCTTCGAAAGTTGAGGCAGGTTTGTAACTAGAGTCCTCCCACAATTTGTCAGTTATATTTAAGTCCGATGTAATGACGGCGAGCCTATTGACATCAACCCAACACACATCCTGACTCCAGCCTACTGAGAATTCCAACAACACTTTGCCCGAACTAGGAATCCAACTCAGGACTTCTACCAACTTTACGGCGAAGTTAGTTTTTCTTTTTTCTTGAGCATTGTCATTATTATCTTTCTTTCAATTATTAGGTATCTATAAAAATAAGTACACTAACGAGGTGCTTAATCATTAAGCTACCCTGTAGGAATGCTCAAAAATTAGAGCCCTAGTTTTTAATTAAAACAGAAATAATTACACGGGGATGTTTCCAAACAAATTGCGCCAATAGATTATCTGTAATCACGAGGTTATTAGCTAGATTGACTGTATTCATCAACGGATGGAATGTTTTTTTTTTTTTTTTTTTTATCTAAACGAGTGTTTTTAAAACTAGATTTTATGGATAAAGTAAGGTACAACAAGCTTCGGTGGTAACACTTTGTCATTGAGCTGACTTAGCGTCGTACGGAGTTGTAAATAGAATAAGTCACCGTAAAGGTATTGGCTGTCTTTTTGCGACAAGCCCTTGTAGGTAGAACGGTGTTGCTATTCCTAAGCCAGTGCAGCTTTTGTAAGCCAAAATCAACAGTGTCATGCAGTTCGACTAAGTCCCAGAGTTACAATTAAACTGCCTTGAACCCCACAACGAAATTAAACAGAAAATAATAGTGGAGGAGATGGAAAAACGTAGTAGTCCAGGTAGGCCACTGAAGGTATAATTTAGTCCAATGTGGAGCCCAATCACAGGCGGTGACCATTCTCCTGTTCAGCTTCTTGTACACCACCTGCACTTTGAAGGAACTTGTCAAATTTCCTCGAATAATTTTTCGTTTTCAAGGCGCAAGTTCAAGGAGGTGGTGGAACGTGAGAGGGAGAGAGCCTCATGTCTCAGCCGCTGCGGGACTGTGGACGGTGAGTAAGGGTCCGCCCACACCGAGACGCGACGCGACGCGACGCTGCGCGCACACTTTTAACGAGCGCATAATAGCGCAACGTATTCTGAAGTCTTACAACGAAATGTGTATCTTTTTTTTGTAGAAAATAAAGTTATATTTTGAATCGCTCTTTAAAAGTGTGCGCGCAGCGTCGCGTTGCGTCGCGTCTCGGTGTGAGCTGACCCTTATGGGCTAGCTTACCGTCCGTCCGTCTTATGACAACAGGCCGTGTCAATGGCGCTTTCGTGTTCCACGCGCTCCTCAAGGAGATGTCAGCAAATCGTAAGGGGTCCGAGAGGGCCGATGCCTGCCAGGGCTGCGGGACTGTTCGAAAGAGATACCGTGGCCTTGGAACACAAATGGGATCAGAAAGTACATGGATGGGTTTTAGTCAGTACAAGTCTGACACTCCCTTCCTCTCCGCCCAGAGTGGAAGGAGTCATTTGATGATTTCCCATGCAAAAAAATAGTTCATAATAAGGTTTACAGAGATAACTTATAATGTCACTTCATTTATTTTAATAATAAATTTGATTTCAATGTCTTCTATTTTAAATTCTTAAATTTATTTACCTAATCTAAAGCGTACGTCTGACTTTCCAAACATGGTTACCTCCAGTCAATACTTCTACAGAGTTCTATATCTAGATACTAAACACAATCAGATTAAGAACTATTGTATCTCTATCGCTATCACTAGTGCCTCTCTACTATCGCAGCGACAGTTACGATAGCTCTACATTGCAAGTTTATTGGACTGTTTGAAGTGGACTTAAGCAGACCGACAAGAGGGCATAGAAAACAATTTTCTATTTGACATTTGAGTGACGTTAAATTACTTGATTTGATATTTATAGGTGAGTGAGGTTGTGGAATAATAGAGACAATATTTAATTACAGACTAGCTGTCCCCGGCATGCGTTGCAATGCACTTTTTACCTAACCTATCTACCTACCTACCATACCCTACCCTACCCTCCCTATCCTACCTACCTACCTTACCCTACCTACGTACCTACCCTACCCTATATATCAGCTATATCGGCCTAGCCGTTCTCGAGTTTTAGCGAGACAAATGAACATCAATTGATTTTTATATAATATAGATATACATATATATAGATAGATTAGTAAAACGGCAAATGAAAACAGAAACAGTTATTTTCTTTCACAATAATTTAGTGAAATACCACTCCTGTTATAATTGGAATGAATCAGAGTTATTCAATTCAGTTTTCACCTCCTCGTTGGTCTAGTGGTCTCAAGTGTGACTTCTAAGCATGAAGTCCTGGGTTCGATTCCCGGGTAGGGCAAAGTGTTATTCGTTTTTTCCATCAGGAATTTCTCAGAAGCAGCCACGGAGTCTGGCTTTGGGCCCGGTTGATGGCAATAGCCAGATTACACGGGACTAAAACATAACTGGAGAAATACGAATAATTAGAATAAAAATAATTTATTTAAAAAGTGTACATTTAAGCGCAGTATTATTATTTCTCATACAATGGTATAATTAGAACTTATAAGTAAACTATAACTAAAATATATTCAACAGTTGCAAGTCATGATAGTTCAATTCAGATGTTTGGTATCGACCTGCCCGATCTAGGTTTATTTAAACCTGTGTTTCAGGCCATCACTTTACATAGCACAATTTAATTAGGACCTTAAAATTATAAAATAAAATTAATTTATAATGTTAATCATCATCATCATCAGCCTGTAATGTTCCCACTGCTGGGACGCAGGCCTCCTCTCTATGAGAGGGAATGGGCTATAATGCACCACGGGGGCCCAGTGCAGTTTGGTAGATGTCACATGTCTTCGAATTATTTAGTTCTAGGACAAGCCGGTTTCTTCACGATGTTTTCCTTCAACGTTTTTGAGAGCAGCGTTGATAAAATAAATTACACAAAGTAATGCGCCTTTCTGGGTTTGAACCCACGGCTTACTGCTCGTAAGTCGGGGCTGCTACCACTGGACCACCGCTGCTCTCAAATGCTGCATCTATTAACAACTATAAGTATAATCAAATTGGTAAAAGGAAAACATTAAAACAAGCTTAAGTTAATATGTACAAATAAATAAGAGAGGATAATATTGACACATTTTGGTCGGTGTTTCTGTTTGTTTTATATCAATAAAAACCGTTCAGAGATTGTAAGTTGACTGTCTGTTTTGACAGCCAACATTCTGTTAGTACGATAAAATCACAGCTTAAGTCAAGACTTTATAAATAACATGGTATGGTTTATGCTGCGAATATTTTGTATAAGTAAGGTAAGCATTTTGTCGCCAGAACGAAGAAGGTAAGTATTTACAGTCCTCAACAATACAGATTTTAGATTCAGACACAGTAAAACAATCTAGATCACTGGTTTAAATCAAACTAAATCAAAATCACTTATTTCAAGTAGGACAGTTACAGGCACTTTTGAATAGTCGAACAACAATAAAAATAAAGCTAGTCTAGTGAAAAGTAAGCAAGTCCCAGTCACAAGACATCATCATCATCATCAGCCTGTATTCGTCCACTGCTGGACAAAAGCCTCTCCCATGACACGCAACTGAGCACGATCCTCGGCCACTCTCATCCAGCTCTTGCCAGCCGCCTTGCGAAGATCATCGCTTCACCGAGTCTGAGGACGTCCTACGCTACGTTTACCGATCCATGGTCTCCACTCAAGAACTCGGCTAGCCCAACGGTTATCGGTTCTTCGGGTTATATGGCCGGCCCATTGCCACTTCAGCGTGCTAATGCGGTGGGCTATGTCGATAACCTTGGTTGAAAAGAAGACAGACTAGAGAACTTTTTAAAAGAATTCGAAGATCCCGATCGCTTTTAGTTTTTTTTTTATAGCCATTTAAATTTGAGTTTTAAGTTTATTTTTCTTTTACAAAAACTTTACGAGCTATTAAAAAAGAAAGTAATTGTTCCTAGCAAGTAATTTTGAATTTGATAGAATCATACAACAGTACACATCAAAATAAAATCGAATTTTTATGTTTAAACGATTTTTTTATTTTTTTATTTGACCTAAAATGACGAAATTTGGAATTTTTCAAAATTTAAATTATAAAGTTGTTATAAAAAAACCGGTGTGGCAAAGAATGAGTTAAAGGGCGTGAAGAGATAGCAAATGACCTCTCCTTTCGGCCTATTCGATTTGGCAAACGATGCACCAAACACCCTGTATAATACTAAACTGATTGAATTTATACAATGCAAAGATAGTTGTACAATCTTGAGCAGCTCCAACAATACTATTTAATGCTATCAATTTATGCGAACCTGTCCTTGTGGAGCAGGACCGGCATTGAGCCAAGCATTATTATCAGCGATATAATCGTCCAATTTGTAATAAGCTTGTTTACAAAGTGTGCCTTTTAAATTTCGTCTCACTCAGTTCAAGAATACTTTGTGGAGATTTAGTGTATGTAAGCAGTTTGCATAGTTAACCAATGTATTCTATAAATAATTGAATAAAAATATTTCCCTCGTAATTCGGGAGTATACCCATTTGAGCACCTATTTTTAGAGCACCTGTACATAGAGCACCAAAGGTATTCCCATTTGAGCACCAACCGTTTTAATAGCTTGGTGCTCTATGGGGAACAATAAAAAATATTCAACTTTATTCCCTTTTTTGCATCTAAATGAATGAAATGGTAAACAAAAGTCTAAATTTAATTCATTTTCCATTTTCAAGTCTATTTCACCGAGACTCATTTGTCAAAAGCGGATTAAAAATATAAATCCTTTGGTTTAAATATAAATGTTTCTGGATTTACAATGCAATTAATTGAATTTTAGAAGTATTTATGTGGGACTGTATAAAATTTTAGCTGCATTCGGATAGACTGAAAGCCCCAACATATTCGGACCAAGGCTAGACAAGTGATAATTATAATTAAATCAGAATATTTGAAAATTAAATTAATTATATTGGGATCATTCTGCTGTGCGTTCATCTACACTCAGCGGCACAGAATTTAGCGCAAAAATAAAGACACCGATACCAGGCGATTTTGGTATCGCATATGAAAATGTTAGTGGCAGTTTGTCAGGACATTTGTTTTTGTTAATTTAAGAGGGTAAGCACAAATGAAAGTAAATATTTTAATTTACTGTGACACTTAACGTAAGTTAAAATTCAATATTTAAAATGGTCATGTGTTTAATCTTTATTGTATTATTTTTTAATTAATCCATTGTTCTTGCAAATTAGTATAAGTTCTTGTTCTTCAAATGCTTCCAAATTTGGAACCCAGTGCTCCTAACTTCAGCTCAAGTTACTCAAGCTGTGTTGCTTCGGATTCAGGGGACGAACGCAGCAAGAGATTGCTGAAAATTTAAATGTCGCGCATACAACTCTCAGGTAAGTCTTAATAAGGCATGACCAGATCAGCCTTTACCCAAAGAGACCAAGAAGTGGCTGTATTAGGTGTACATCACCGCGACTTATCGCTTTCACAATTTTGGGAAATTGTTTCCTTGTTGCGGTAAAACTAAGGCAGCGGTTATAAAAGGCAAGAATGGTCAACGTTAGTAAGCGGACAATCAGAAGAAGAATGGAATAACGGAATCTGCGTGCTCAAAGATCAGCTCAAGGTCTAGAACTGCTCAGGCACCTTCGCGTAGCTCGACTTCGTTAAGCTCGCGAACCCGCAGATTGTATTCATTGGAGTAAAGTTGTAGGGACTGACGAATGCAGCAGCATTAAGAGCTCTAGATGACCGCAAACATTTGTAAAAGGCATGAGGCGAGGTTTTTGCCAATCTCTAACAGGCAAACTTTTACACGTGACTTAAACATAACTTGCGATATGTGATGTACTATTAGGAACACCTAGGTAGCCTGCCTAACCTTTCGGGGATTAAAGGCGTGATGTTACGTTATGGAAAAATACACTGTCTGCCAAAGATCAACGGTAATTATTTACCGAATAGGTAGGTAATCCGTGAAGCCGTGAGAGGAAATAATCAAACACCATGTGTTCACGCGTTCTTAGCGTAATCCCTTACACACGTTGGCAGGGCAAGGGGGACTTAATCCCCATACAATCCCTTTCTTCATCGATTTCCTTTACGTAAAACTCTCCTGTGAACTATAATTGTTTCGCTGTTGTTTCGGCTGTTTGTGTATGTGTGTTTAAATGTTTGTAAACGCACCCACGATACAGGAGAAGTTCCTAGGGTGGGGGAACTTTATTTTTTTTAAGTCCAGAAACAGGCTTTGTTAAAAATAATGAACATTTTGCTTCTTGTTTTTTTTTTTTACTTTGTAGTAAAATGCTTACTGTGGCGGAATTCGTGCCAGATATACATGAATGATAAATAAGTCCAGTAATCACGGAGAAATAGGTGTACATACGTGAAAAAATGTACATTAATAAATAACAATAATGTTCATAAAATCAAAACTACAGGCCCAAACTATGTTCACATATATCGGATCATAAATCTCACCGTAATCGGTATACATAGGTACATAAAAAAAACCAATCGAATTGATAACCTCCTCCTTTTTGAAGTCGGTTAAAAAGAGACATTGCTAGTTAGTAGCAAATTCAGTTCCAAAATATAAAACAGAAAAGCTCCCAAACCAGCACTCAGTACAACACAAATTATTTTAACACATTCTCCTTGCCTCGCTGAAATGACCCCAGGCACTCATTTTTACCCCCAATATATGACCGATAAAAGTTGACCAGGGTAAAAACAAAATATAATATACCCCACTAGCACATGAGAACGTTTACGTCAAAACACGTCGGGTGAGCAATAAAAAAGAAAAAATAATAATCGGAACAAATACAGGGCGTATTTTTGTTACAAACTTTTATTTAGGGCTTTACGATATACATATAGATCGAATGTTATATATTGACGCCTTTAACGAATGCCGATGATTGCGATAGTAACTCCGTCTGTAGGCCTGTCGGCCATTCTGTCTGCTTTACTTCAACGGGAAGAAAATCCGTACACCCGTTAGGGTGGACAGGTTTTGATCAAATCTGGCACACGGATAGACCATGACCTGGATACGGATATAGAATACAAACTTGTAACATATAGAACGTTTTCGTGGACCATTATCGACCACCAAGCGGCTGAAGCTACGGGCAAAAGTTAAGACCTGTGACATAACATAAACAAGACTTTTATATTTACAATAAGTCTTGGAATAGTCTAACATGAACCTTACAATCCCAAATACAATATACCAAAATACTTGCTTTTAATATCAGCAATCTGCGACCTATTTATTGAGCTCCGATATTAAATAATAGGTTCCTACCCAAAAAAGGTCATGATTTAGGGTTAAGATATTATTTTTCTAGTTTATTCCAAGCCCACTCAACTTTGCTAGCAAATAAGGATCTACGACTGAACTTAGGTTTTTCTTCATTATATATGGAGGTCTAAGTTTTGCAAATCGTCTATTCAGCTACCCAAAACTCTTGGAGCACTGGTCTACTTTGAATGATGCCAGTACCAAAGTACTCAAAGAAAGTTATTCAAAAAACAACCTTATGTAGATCTTTTGTCGTAAAATTAAACGGATTTATTTTTATAAAAAATTACCTTTTTTGTAAATATCTTTAAGTTTTAATACTAAATAAGTGGCTTTTATGATTTTTTGTTAACTTATAATAATAAAGTCAGTAATTCGATAAGAGCCAAAAACAGGAATGTACTCAAAGTTTTTCCTGGAGTTTGCTCCAGGAAAAACTTTGTGAAAAATCTTAATAAAAAAGTAAATAAATCCAATCAAAGCATCTTGAAAATGCGTTAAAAAATCGGAAAAGACAATTAATTAAAAATTTCCATTTATTTTACTTGTCAACATTTCAAGTCAAGCAGGCCTGTTTCGCAAAACACTCAAAGGCACTTGTATATATTTATATACATTTTTTCATAAACAATTTTATATACCAACACGGGTATTTCTGCGAACAACTTCAACTTGTTTTACGATAATGTATCGGAGGTCGGAATGCGTGGTTCATTTTGTTTATTTTCTACGTGACCAGGTTTTTTGAGGGCAAAAGGGTCGCATGGGGGCAGGGTATACTTCCACGAGTATGTTTATCATAAGACCTTAACAGTCAAAGTTGGGTGCTTGAGATTGTGGAAGTGGGTGACGTCAGTAGCCTGAAATTGGTTAAACTAAGGCTAGATATACGGCCTCGGGCGACGCCACTTACGACTCGACTTCTTTAAGTTAAACACACGCGTGTCTATGTTTTTGGTTTCTGTCGCGTCGCTACGCAAGCCGCGTCACAGTGCAAGTCTGTTGAAATCGAACAGACCGGATGCGGACTTCTTGGGGACACCGAACTTTGATTCAACATCGTCATCTGCCCAGCTTTGTTCCCAACTATACATATCGGGGTCGGCTTCTTGTCTAACCGGATCCAGCTGAGTATCAGCATTTCACATGGAGCGACGGTCTATCTAACCTCCTTGAGGAGGTTCCTCCTAGTTTGTACTAGGTAATACGATACCCTTTGGTAAGACAGGTCTTGGTGGACTGGGACTTGGTCTGACTGACTGATATAATATATTTATTACCTGTCAAATTCCGATGTCCAAAGCAAAACCCGCTCAGATTTACCACACCTAGAGTCTTGGTGAATCGTAGCAAGCTCTAAGCAACTGCTTTTATTTGTTTTATCCGCATTCGCTTGAACGTGTAGGTCGTGGCCGAGAACTAAAGCGGAAGGGTTCTTAATCCTATCTACAATGCATGTTTGCACAATCGTGCATTTTATACTGAGACTGTTTACGATCCTCTTTTCACAGAATCTTCTTATGGTGTTGTCACGAGCTTGGTATAAAGTCAATTGAGTGTGCTTATCAGTTCAATATAAAATGCTTGGCTTAGCATCCAAAGTTAAAAAATAAAAATATATGAAAACGGGCTGTAGCTTTGCAGGAATACAAGTATTTAGGGGTATCTAGTTACCCCTTAACTCAGCCTGAACTCAGGGCTGCGGGTTGTTCGAAAGAGATACCGCGGCCCTGGAACACAAAGGGCTAAGAAGGAACATGGGTGGGTTTTAGTCAGTCAAGTCTGACACTCCCTCCCGCTCCGCCCAGAGCGGGAGAAGTCATTTGATGATTTCTCATCCGCAAAAAAAAAAAAGGGGTGCCTAGTTTGTTTTTAAAAGGAAGACCAATATTAGGTATTTAAGCTAGATACTAGCGGCGAAGGTGGTGTGACGATATATTAGGTATTTAAGCTAGGTACTAGCGGCGAATTGCAGGGCGAACATGGCCGGATATTGCACAAGACAGAGAAGTTTAGAAAGAGGAAGGGGGTGCCTTTGCCCAGCAGTGGGACACTCAGTAGGCTAAGAAAAAAAAGCTAGGTACTTAATAATTTGAAGAAAAATACCAAACATACAAGGTATTGTTTTGAATCCTCATAAAAATTCAGGAGATTGTCACACAAGACATAAATAATCAATTAAAAATTCCGGTACCTAGTTGATTGTTAATAAACACAGTTTTTTTTTGGTTGTTTATGTTTGTCAGTATTTCAGAATAACCCCCTTAACGTGGTTTAGAGAATAATAAATTATCGAATAAACGTTTGAGATTGTTTGTATTTGTAGAAGCGCGGTTATAGGGCGAGAATCAGACGGCCTGCGTTTAAAACACGGGTGGTTCACACTTCCCGATTTCAGTAAATAAGATCATTAAAAGATAAGACCATTAAAAGATAAGTCCATTTTATAATTGATTCGGGACGAGAATCATTAGTATAGTTACCTCCTTGAATTTGACGAAGATGCAAAATAACACCTTGTATTTACCCCAAAAATATTAGGGAAAAACCTTTCATAACATTTATGGCAGAATAAATACACAAAAGTCCAACCAACATTTCTCTATTTAGACTGAATCGAGCCAGCAAAAAAATATGAGTAACTTTTCGTATAATACGAAAATCATCACAAAATATTATATTTTTTCTGACGTTTACTGATACGTGTCTATTCTGAGGGCCGTGAAAGATGTTTGTAGACCTATCCCGTCAAACTGTGACGTCTGTTACGCTATTTTGTCCCTCGTATTTTGTTACCCGACTGAGCGCAAACTATCTGCTAGAAAACCTACGTTTTATAAATGTCGCGGTGAGTTTTTTGCGAGACATTTGTGAAAACGACCACTTGGTTTAAAAAAATAAATTAGTAGGCAGTTACATAATAAAATAACAACAACTGTTAATTTGTCATACAGGAAGGACAAGAATTTTTTAGGGACGCACACATTCTCGGTTTGTAAGAAGATTTTGGGAGAATATACAAGGTGTTAATTTCATCCTCGTCAAATTCAAGAAGGTGAGAAAGTAATGATTCTCGTCCCGAATCAATAATGAAATGGTTAGGTAATTTTTATTTTTTTTCTTATTTACGAAAATCGGTAGGTGTGAACTACCCTTGTTTTTAACGCCCGTCTGATCCTTGCCCTATAACCGCTCTTTCATACATACAAACAATCTCGAACGTTTATTCGATCATTTCTTAGTCCCTAAACCAAGTTAAGGGGGTTATTCTGAAATACTGACAAACTTAAACAACCAAATCAGAGTTCATTAATAATTAAGTAGGTACCGTAATTTTAATTGATTATTTATGTCTTTTTTGACATCCTCTTGAATTTTGCCGAGGATGCAAATTAACACCTTGTATACGATCGCCTCTACTAGCTGCAGTCAAAGCGCCTCTGAACATTTGATGAGCATGGTTGGCGCAATGACTGAGCGATGGGCTGCTGCTCTGTATGTCATTGGTTGGATTACGACACGAACTCTCACTCTCCAATTTTCATCTGAGTGGTGCCATACAGTTGAGAGAGAGACAGGCTTGGAGTACAATGGCTGTTATATACTGACGGATAGACAGACGGACATGACGAATCAATAAGGGTTCCGTTTGCGCCATTAATTGGCAACGGATTCCTGAAAAAACATTGTTACAAAAAAAAAGCTTACTGAAATCTACCTCTAAAAACAAAGCAATGTAATGCAAAAAGTGGAAAGTTTCGCGATTTAAACCAGGACAAGTCCATAAAAAACTGAAACAATCTGTATCTTTAAACAAAATCAATAACGACTAAAGATACCAAAATGAGGATGTTTTATAGTCATCCATAACCCTGAAATAGGAGGATCCATTTCGAAATAACTTGACACAAAGACTCGTAAATTGATCGTCTGGCACGTATAATTTTATACCGGCGGGCGACCGATGTTGCCAGATTCAATAAATCAATCATCGTAGCCACCGGCATTCGAGTGTCATGGCAGCGCATTGTGAACCTCTGAAAAACAGTCCGTGGTTTTATGCTTGATTGAAAATTTGCGAAAATTCCATTAATGTAGAAAATAATACCTTTTTAAAGTTTGTTTACTCTTGAAGTATTCAAACCTCAAAAGAAATTCTATGCCTTTGTTTGACATGTTTTAGCTGCGTGCCTTATTTTAACCGTTCAATTAATCATCAAAATTCACAATGTCTTAATCAACAATTGCATAACATAAACAAACTTGTCTTCTACCATACAAACATTCCCCATGAAGAAATTATGAACCAAACACGAACCCAAAAACAGACGTTTCCAATAAACACCAAATTCGCTCTGTTCAAGTAACACGTAATCTTTTATTCCAATTGGCTAAGTGTGATACCGTATCGGAGACGGACAAATAGTGGACTATTGTCTACCTTTTCTTTTTATATCGAAAAGTTTTCCTAACAAGCAAACAGATTTTTAGCCAATCTGTGTTTGTGGAAAAAACACTTAGATGTCTGTCAAAGCTAAGACGTAAAGTAAGAAAAAATAGTGTGTGTATTTTCGACGAGATTCGTGGTCGCTTTTTTAAGAAGTATATAGAAGGCCACCCGCGCTAATATGATATTAGCGCGGGTGCCCATTAACGCATTCAGTTGATCACACACACTGATCAGTGTAGGTCAACTGAATGCGTATGATAGTTGCCAACATTTAGCTTTGGTGTGTGTTCTCTACAAGCTAGCGTCCGAAACTTAACCAGCGTCCTAACCGAAGCGAAAGGTAGGTTTTTTTTTAATGTTAAAAAATACTTAAAAACGAAACATTCCGACATGGTAGGGTTGGATGTAGATTATGATAATGATGGCAAAAAATATTTGCTCTTAATTTTATTTTTCAGGTGAATAACAGGTCAATACGTGTGTAAGAGCTAAGCGCCGCTAACCTTTCTCTTAATACGGGCTTACCCCTAATAAGAAGTTTAACAGAATACTATTATGACGTTATTTAGAACTTAAAATATTTAACTTCATCTGGTTTAAAAACATAGGTACAACTTACTTTTTTCAGTATTCGTTACGAAGCATACGTAACAACAAACTCAGCCTACTTATCTTAATACAACTTCAATAATATAATGTATGAGTTATGCCGTCTGAACTTTTAGATACTGACAAAAGTATCACACAGACTTTTTCGTATCTTAGGTTTGTAAATAAAGACATTTTGCGGCTGAGTAATCCACATTACGTCGGCTAAAAGTTTTGTTTTCTTTTAGGCCCTGTTCACAACCTCGTACGGTTTGGCTTATGTTAAGTAACACGCACGCACTTCACCTGTTTCCGTTACTTGCTAAACCATCGCTCCATAAGTCACGTCACGGTGACTCGACCGTGGAATAGAATTATTTAAAAATATAAATATCTGTAAAAATAGTCTAAAAATGCAATATTTGTGACATATTTAATGCAAGTGTTACAATTCAATTTTAAAAACGTTGTTTTAGTTTGGATTTTTCTGGATACATCGTCCTTACGAGTAACAATGGAGTTTCTTGCCCATTCTTCTTTATACGAAACCACTCTTGCGAATGTAGAATCAATTCATTTGTGTTAAAGTTTGTAATAAATTATTTGACTTTGCCGTGCTTTAAACAACTTCTTTCGTGTGATTTCTCCGCAAATACTGTTGCAAGTCGCATCTCGTTTGAGCAAGGCCTAGGTGTTAGAATATTTTCTGAACAAAAATAGCGAATAAAAGGAAGCACTAGCTATACTTATCCTGATTGATCCGAGTCAGGCAAATACTCACAAAACATAGAGCTAAGTTTGGCAACGATTTTGTTTTTTTTTTTTGTACCAAGGAGTAAATATTTGCGAGAGCTGACTAGGCAGAAACTTTTTACTGTAAGAAAAGCAGAGCTCGTTCATTATTTTGAGGCAGTATACCCTACCAACATTGCCGTGTTAGGATTTATGTTGCGCTAAGTATAAGTAGTTTCGCATTTCATTTCGACATCCCTTTGAAAGTCCATTTTCAGTAACATAAGAGAAAAGAATAAGATATGTAATTAGATCTTATTAATGCGCAACCTATAAATCTTGGTATAAAACTTAAACATAATGTTTTTATAAACATTTCGCATGACTCAAAGAATCAGTTCGTACAAATTTTATTCTATGGGGTTGATAGATCACCAATAATTATACGATTTGAAACTGCATGTAACCCTATTCTTCATGGGTTTTACGTAAAGCTGTAAATGTAGCTACTGAACCCTTTGTGAGGGTCAAATAGTAGGCAAAACATGAATGATTTCAACCCTTTTTATTCCTATAGATAGGCACAAAAGTTTCTCATCCTTGGAAGTTACTTTAGCTGTGTGAATAAAACTGTAGTGTCATCTTGTTAAAAAGAGCGAAGATTTTTTATTGTTCTTAGGAACATACTGAGTTAAGAGCATTTACCCTGTCTGTTTATTATTACATAAATATTTTATATCTGCCCGTAAGTCTAAAAGCCAGTCTTACTTCCAGTCTAACTGGGTTTTGGAAGAAAGTTAAGCATGACAGTCACTCCATGTAAAGCACTGGTATTCACCAAATCCAGTTAGACTCGCAGCCGACTTCAACACGTACGATTATCACTAATGTTAACATCTAATTTTTACGATATATTTACAGGGGGTACGCATTTGAATATCGAAAATTAAATGTATTTGAAAATCGAATGTTGACATTTTGAACTTAGGTAAAATGGCTATCGATATTGTTAATCATTCGGTATTTGAATAACTCGACATTTCTATATATAAATTTCTGTAACATTGTATCGATATTTTCTTACAATTTATATTTAAAGTTTCAATGTTTTGAAGGTTGACATTTTAAACGTTGGTATTTTAACTTTCGAAATTCAAATAGGTACGTATCCATTTACAGGAGCTCAGTTCGTAACCCAAAAAAAATTATAACATAGAGTATTTTCTACATATTAATAGTACCTGCCACGACATTGGAAGTCTACGAGGCTAACCGTTAATAGGAGCTCTCGAATATAATCGAAAGCCAAGGTTAGAATTGTCAGAAGTCACGTTCTAACACTTTGGATGTCTGCCGAAGTATGTCTCATGCCCGTTCGGATTTAGAGATACAACGTGTAGCAAAATAAGAGTGAACCATTTTTGTTGTATATTTTTCACGTATTGAAACATGCTTATTGTTTCAATACGTTATTGGTTTATTAGAATTAAATATTTTGGCTTGTGATAAGACTCTGTTTTTTTTTATAACGAATCAATTTAAAGTCGTTCTTCAGAGCCGTTATATAATACAAATTTAAAACACAATATTCAACCCCAACATAGCACAATCAGCCTGTAACGTTCCCACAGCCGAAAAGCACACAGGCCTTCCAGCTGTGAGAACGTTACACGATGATCCTTTCCGAGAGAGCAGCCTCAGCATGCAGTCTCCCACCATGAGTCCGGGTGGACCCAGGTGGCTGGACAAAGGGTGGGATGCTGCATGAGGTTTGTCTTTGAATTTTTGATTGTTGGATAATTCGGTTTCCTCACGATATTATTGTTTATCGTTTCAAATAGTTAGTAACTAAGTATCTGATCGATTCTTACTATCGATTCTATCATCGATTCTGACGTAGGGTGTGCTACAGACCATCAAACTGAACATGTTTCACATCATTAAAAAAAAATTGCAGCAAAAAAAAATATCAGCTGCCTATAATAGGTATTGCAATTTTCTATGGGGCAGTCTTCGATCAATAATAGTAATCGAAGGGGGCAGCAGATATTTTTTTTGCTGAAAAACATGTTTTATGATGAGAAACATGTTCAGTTTGATAGTCTGTAGCACACCCTTAAGTATGTATATACCCTTTCAGTTACATCCTGTATAATACGTTTCGGTATTCTGTAACATAAATATTTGTGGTATGTTTGATAAGTCACCGTCAAACATTGTATTCTTTTCGATTTGGGTCTGACGTCAGATGTTTAGGCTCGCAAGTTTACGTCTATTTATAGAGAACCTAAAAGAAATCAAACGATTTGTGCCGTGTCACACCAAACAAAACAATGTCACACCAACCAAGAAAAATGCGGCTTATTCCTAAGGGAATAAAACTTAAAGTTAAGGCTCCCAGAAAACTTTTGTCATAAGTTCAAGTACTTGATCTGAACGAATGTATGAGCGCTGTGGCTTGTCTAGTTTTTGTTTATGATAAATCGATATTTGTCTCAGGTTTGGCAAAATGTGTGTACCTCTTTGTCTACCCTTCGGTGATAACAGGCGTGGTGTTATGTTATATGTTTTTCCGTCTTCAAAAGTAGATAATACTTTTGGGAATGATAGTGCAATTGTTTTTTAGGGTTTCGTACCCAAAGGGTTAAACGGGACTCCATTTCTGAGACTTCGCTGTCCGTCCGTCTGTCACCAGGCTGTATCTCATGAACCGTGATAGCTAGCCAGTTGTGTGTGCTCGTTTTATAAATAATGGTACGGAACCCTTCGTGCGCGAGTGCAACTGGTACTTGGCCGGTTTTTTATATAATTCAAATCGGTAACTGGCGACAATTCACCATTATATTATGGTAGCAGCTTACGACTGAGGTCGCCTTCAAAAATATTTTTTCAAAATACATTTATCTGACAATCGGTTTAAAAGAAAGTACCAAACGGCCTTCCAGGATTCATTAAAAAGAATACCATCTTAAAAGATTAAGTAAATAGCAAAAAAATACCGGATATAAACAATTCCAGTCCAAACGTATTTAGCAGCGTCCGATTTCTCGATTCCCTTAAATCGGCAAAATCTCATTATCTCAATCCGATATTGACTGGATTCTGATCCTCATTTTAAATTAAAATAGCGTATCAGACTGTACCTTTGTTAAATGATCTGCATAATGGCAGAGTGCCCTCTTGCTGTCAACGTGATTAAATTCACAGTGATTTGTAACTGATACTTTACTTGTAACTGTTATACTGTGAATAAGTATTTTATTTTTTGGAGGAATAATAGAATAGAATAGAATCATTTATTTCAATCGCAAAGGATCATAAAATTGAACAAACAGCAACAGATCTTAAACTACAAACACACAGAATAATAATAATAATACAAAATAATTTCCTAACTCAAATAATAAATTGATTTCTAAATAAATGTGATAAATGGTTACTTAATTAATTAACATAGAAGCAATAATTTTATTAAGATAGGTATGAATATTATTATGAGTACCTCACTACAAATTTGGATTACTCAGCAAATGAACCATACAGCAATGGTTAAGGTACTGGCAATCAAACCTCTGCGCGAATACCCTCAGGATGCCGCTAGAGCTAGCCCGAACCCTGCGTACCAGGGATGTGCACCGTTTTCGCATTGTCGTGTAGAAACAATCAACTTGCGACCCGGCGAACATCACTGATGCGCTACAAAATCGGGGCAGCCTCATCAGCACCCTAAACGCATTATTATATTGCACACGCAGGGCATTGTACTGTGCACGCGTGTATAAGAGCCACAGGCTGCTCGTGTAGAAAGAGGTGCAATAAGCTCTGAACAAGGTCGTCTTCACTTCAGTGGTACAACGAGCAAACCTGCGGGCCAACATATTCGCCCTCACAGACAACGCCCTGCGCTCCCTCTCAATGTCTACATCGTTTTTCAGATCAGAGGACAACATAATTATGACCAAGATATTTAAAATGTTCCACTCTTTTAAGTGGTGTTCCACATAGTTTTTTTGCAGGTATCGTTGCCTGATGTATAATATATCGTTGAATAATGTAACAGAGATTTTACTCAGCTCAAAAAAAAAATAAGTTGTAGTAAATATTTGAAAAAAAAATTGTTCTCGTTTCAGGTTATCGATAAAAAGTGTAAAACATTTTGTTCAATAAATATTGCTACGATTTTTTCGAAGAAAACTGCTATTTGGAATTCCTAAAATCACTATTCTACCAAAATATTAGTAGGCAGGTACACAGTTTTAGTGATTTTGAGAATTTCATCCACCTCTATCAAAGTCTATAGGTTTAAATGAAAATACTTCGAATTGCTTCGGTCTGAAATATCAAATTTAATATACTTTTAGTAATATAAGCCGTGGCAATAGGATCTACTAACTAAAATTCTAAATATAGAATATTGTTAGCTGAACCTACGTGAGATTAACTTTTGCAAAATTCAGAAGTGATTATATTTTTTTTAAAGTTCATGGTTAGGAGTTATACTTAGGCAGACTTAATGCCACAACGCAATATCTACCAGTCAATCTTTGGGTCAAATAGGACAGAATTGTGATAGAGTATAAAAAAAATAATAAGAAAAATATCATTTTTCTAACATAAATATTGATATACATGAATATATACATTCAAATACACATGTATATAGATTTTCTCGTGACATAACGATAACCACTTCGACAAATAAGTATAGTTTAAAAAAAAGTACTTAATAGAATATAATTAATAGGAAATGGCTTCAGAAGCTTGCGTAAGTATTTCTGCTTGCAACTGTATTCTAAGACGAAGAGGTATTGGCTAATTCATAAGCCTGTACTTACTCGATGTGCAAATGGTCTTTCACGGAAAAAAACCGCACATTGCTCACCAGGCTGCGTCCCTACATGATGGCTATAGCAATATATCAGCAAATGTAGAATTCCCTCACTTATTTTCCTTAATGCTACTCAAATATGCCAAAAGTCAAGCTCCCAGCCAATCCGAACTTTTAAATAATAGATAAGATAGATAAGGGTGACCCTTATCCAATCAAAATTGCATCTCCAAAATTGGGTCATCCAAAACCATGAAATACCAAATCTATCTCTGACATGATTGGCCAGTAAGATGAAACAATATTTCTTTCTGAACCCCAAGGGGTCCATCCCGTTGATAAAAAAGTGGTCCTCATCCATTTCGTGATGTAGGCATAAGGTTATGTCCGTCATCTATTGTTCCTTTGAGACGTACGGACAAACTGTTATTTCGGGTATAGGAAATACAGGATGTTTTTGTTCGAGATCAATCTTTTAAAGGGCTAGCGGGCAGAATTCAATAGAAATCGTTTTCTACTGAAAAAAATGTTTTATTTTGGGATCCCTTAGCTAGCCCATAGGTAGTCACTTTTCTTATAATCTTATAAGTAATGACTACTCAGTTCCTAGTATTTTAATTTTGTTTTAGTTTAGTTTATTTTTTATTTATAACAATGTCAAACAATGTTAAAAAAAACCTAGTAGGCTTGAAATAAATTGTATTTCACATCATCCTTCATAAACAGATCCGAAGTGTTTACGTAGGTATAGTAAATAAAGCGCGTCGGTTTCCAATAAATAAATCGTCCAGTTTTGTTTTGTGTACTTACCGCCCACGTATTGAAAAGCGTAGATTTATACCCGGCTGTTTATGACACCATTATTTATTTCATCCTGAACTGAAAGCGTGTAAATTGAGAAGTATCGAGTTTCTTATTGTAAAGTTGGAAACTCGTAACAGTAAACTGTGAAGTATTTAAGTTCTAAAGTTACAGCTACTCTTACAACAGTGCGTTAATTTTAATCTGGGCAAAATAAAACAAGCTTCTCTGAACCTTAAGCTGATGCTATGGTTTGTGCATAATTTGAGGATGGCAGTCCCGTTTCGTAGACTTTATTCATAGGCCTATAAAATCGTGAATCGAAGTCATCTAGTCCATCTACGACATTAAAACTTAACCCTTGTTTCAGTGTGTCCCTGTGCCCGGATTGGGGTTCCGTCGAGGGTCATACCGATGCGTATGTCGCAGAGGGTTCTACTACCCCAACACCACAGCTGACAACCGATACTACAACGGTAGTGACATTGAAGAAGAATATGAAAAACATTTGCTGGTAAGTTTTTGATTACTATCTCTGTTTAGCAGAACAGCGGTGGCCCAGTGGAAACAGCCCCGAATTACGAACAGTAAGCCGTGGGTTCCAACCCAGGCAGGCGCGCATTAATTTGTGTTGATTATTTCATCACCGCTGCCCTCAAAAACAGTGAAGAAAAACATCGTTAGGAAACCGGCATGTCCTAGAACTAAAAATTCGCAGACATGTGACATCTACCAACCCGCACTGGGCACGCGTGGTGGATTACAGCCCACTCCCTCTCATAGAGAGAAGGCCTGCGTCCCAGCAGTGGGAACATTATAGGCTGATGATGATGACCCCTTTTAAACTTAATTAAGGGAAGCTGAGACTGTGCTAGCTCCTAGAGCAAAGGTGGCCCAATGATAACGGTCGGCAAGTTTGGACCGAGACAAGCGCACTTTTTTATGTAATTAATCAGCACTGCTTTCCATCGCACTCGTGGCCAAATAATAACAGCCGCTCGCATCGTTATTTAAGTTAAGCTGCGGTTGCTTAGGTTGGTCAGTGATGGGAAAACCCATTACATACCGAGTCTCCTCCGTGCCTCGGAAAACACATTAATCCGGTCCCAGCAGCTGTCAATTGTACAGTTGTCGTTACAGGTAGTGGCCCGAAAGTCTGACAACCAGTCTTACCAAGGGGTATCGTATTACCCAGTAGTAACTGGGTTGTGAAGGTCGGATAAACCGTCGCTCCGGGTAAAATATTGGTATTCAGCTACTGCATCCGCTTAGACTGGAAACCGACCCCAAAATTGTTAGGAAAAGACTAGGCCAATGATGATGACAAAATTGAAAAGAAAAACATCATGAGGAAACTGTCGTGTCTAAGAACCGAAATCAAATCAAAATCATTTATTTCAAGTAGGCCAGTTACAGGCACTTTTGAATAGTCGAAAAACAATAAAAATGAAGCTACAGTCCCAGACACAAGACATAATAACTGTGAAAGTACTGTAGTTGCCCATTCCAAAGCGTAGAAATCTATGGAGAAGAATGGGCAAGAAACTCCATGGACACTCTTTTAAATCAGAATCTTGTTACAAAACCTTGGTTACATCATTCATTTAGAGATGGTACATTATGTGAGAACGATTTAGCAAGACGTGCACGTTAAAAGTGTCCATAGTAAAAACGAAAAGAACAATTAAAAGATGAATTAATTAGTTCGAAATGAGCCGTGGCAGCTAAGAGACGACCAGGCACAACTGACAGCGCCCGTTCACGAACATGACGCATGGATCAGCCATCATTCAACTCAACCATTTTGAAGGGAGCTAAATGACCCGACACACGCGCCACCATCAGCGTGACATTTGAGTGAGCATGAAAATTATAAAACATCCATCTACCAAACTGCACTGGGCCCCTTGTGGTGGATTAAAGCCCACTCCTTCTCATAGACAGGTGTCCCAGCAGTGGGAACTAGTGGGCTAGTGTTATATTAAAGTCAAAAGAAACCTCTTGACATGCTCCGCTGTAACCATTAGACCCTTCAGGTATCTCTATTGAGGTTGGTTTAACCGGGAGTCGGCTTTTCACTTCATCAATTTTGGGCGTCACGTTATAGGCTGATTATGCCATGCTGTGCTAGCTGATGTAGATATTCTTAGTCAGCGGTAACAAAACCAGTATAAACAGAACTGTTTTACACAGAACCAGCACATGGTCCTCTGTAGTTTACCATCACTAGAAAGTAGCCGAAGTATTGTCAAAGAAAACCTTTTTAATACCCTGTTGGCCATTATTGTTAGCGTAGCTTTGTTATAATTATTTTAAATCAGAATTTTATAATAAAAGTTTTTTGCAGACATTAAAAATAATGAAATCAAAATATCAAATTGTGTGTCTGTAGAGCGAGAGAGTCTATAAAAAATAACATGGAAAATAGAACGCTAGAAAACCTAAGTAACTAACTATAAATTACTCCCAAACGAAATATTCACTGAAAAAATAATTCTACACTTTTCCATTCTACGTATGTCTTCATTCCTATGAAAACTATTATAATTTACGCAAACGAGTTTACTATAATATGATAATATTCTACAAAAAGTCTCTTAAAGAATGTATATTATGACGGTTTATAAAGCAAGTCTCTCTTGACACGTTATTAAAGTAATAAATCCCCTGAAGCTATCTCTTATACACCTTGCTACCGTCTTTCACATATGTACATTTTCTTTGAGTAAAGTAAATGTGTCAACGACTTGCTTACGACGTTTTAAGCTAGAGAAAGACGGATAAATTATGCTCAGGTGATTAGGAGAAATGTGCTTTTGTGTTAAGGCCGATTTACTTACAGTACGGTCTAAAAATAAAAGGTTTTTAAGGTATATTTTCATAACACAACGCGTAGAATTAAGAGCTTTGTATGCCGTTACATGGGACTTAAACATAACTGGCGAAAAGTGGGTATACTTTGACGTACACTTGTACCTAACCGTTTGGGGCTTAAAGCCATGTGGTTATTCTAACATTAACTTTTTTTCCACCAGCTCCAACGCAGCCTCTACTCCATCCCTGATGCCTTCGAGTGCCTCCCCTGCGCCGAGGGTTGCGAAGCCTGCCTGGACGGCTCCCCGTGCGTGGCAGCCCTGAACTGGGTTGTGAGAACTACTATCTTCGCGCTCGCCTGCCTGGTTATATCCTGTCTGCCGTTTATCGTGTATTTTACTATCAAGTATGGACATGTTAGGGTGAGTATAAATTAAAACATGATGTTATGATAACTTTTACACTCTACGCGGCAATCACGGCTTAACCTTATAGATCGACCTGTGCGGCTGTTATTATTTAGCCACAAGCTCCTCCTAAGATTCACACTCCAATAAAGAGAGATGATCTGAATCTGATTTAATCAATTTATATTAATGCAAAAATGATAATAAAACTGTTTTCATCTTACTTTGTAAATGAACTATTGCTACAAAATTGATATCCCACAATCAACTGATTGCATTGTAAGCGATTTGTGTTTGTACAACGACTTTCTATGGGATCGATATAAGCTTTTTGTTGGCTTGTATCAAACCAACATACATGTTTGTCTTTCGCGTCATCATTATCACGGATAGCACATGTACAATATTTCTAGGCCCTTTGGTAGCGTTTTGACTACCGTACGATCCAAGGTTCAAAGTAAAATAGAAAAAACATGGTGGCGCCGACAATTAATTAATCTAAGTAGGTATACCTCCTGACTTTCCCACTCTGCATACAAAAATTAATTCATTTAAATCTAATAGTTGAGTCACAGGTCATTTTTTTTATATTTAAGCTGTATATTTAAGCTTTTTACCGAAATTTCTGTTTTCTCATTTCCCTCAAGTCTAAAGCATCTAATCTAGAAATCCTTACGCCTTCACTAATTGTTCCCAGCACGTTGCGTCGAGAAATCACGTAAAAGGAAAAACTTAATATTATGATTTTGGCAGTGACGGATAGCTTCGGGTTATGGCTTTCATGATTGATGAGCTCCCCCTCCTCCCCCAAAGGAGTTGAAGAAGTTACGGGATAAGTATTTATGATTGTCTGACGAACAATTGGCGGTGTAACTTTTGGGTTGGTGATGTGTTTCGAAACTATTATAAAACTTTGGTCATACCATATTTTGACTGTTGCCAGTGATTTGATAACATGAATTTGATGCAATATGTTTTAAGGAAAAGCTAACGAATGCCATAGTCTTTTGGTCTAGTTTAGGAGGCAGAAATTCGCCTTTACCGTACCTGTCACATTTATTAACTGTGTATTATTAAAAGTAAGTTTTCTTTCCTTGTGTACAAGTTCATTTTTTTATTTGGATTTTTGCAATTTGTTGTACGTATGGTTACAGTATTACAAACAATAGACATAATAGTTAGTATTGTTCTGTCTAAAAAGACATTTCTTTTCCGTAATTTCTTTTACTATTTGAAAAACAGACCACACGTGTTTCTTGGTCAATTAGACCTTATTTTAGATTAAAATAAAAGTGACTCAATGTAGTAATTTGAACATACTACCAATACCTTTCATACATAAAGGAGCTTGCTAAATATTAATCGAGTGACTTAAAACTATGTACCTATACCAGAAACCTCTAAGGTGCCTTCAAGCAATAATATGGTAACTTGTCAAATATCGTACTGTGTAATTAGTATTCATAATGTTTGCGAACCTGCTCAATCAATATCTTGAGTTCTCAGTACCCCAGTTGTATTAATTACTTGTGTGCTCGTTACGCAGTTATGTAATTCAACAGTGTTATGTAATATATTATGAAGTTATTTGGTTTATCTTAATGCTGACGACATATATAAACTGCTTTACCCATGGCGGCAGAGGAGTGGAAAATACAGAACCCAACCTGCGACGAACTTTGCATACTCATTTCGTGTCGTCCAAGGTCATATATCTGCGTAATATGTCCGCCCGTTGCAAATGAACCTGAAAGAATCTTGTCACACCACTTTCTATTATCACCAATTTACTGATAATAAAGCTTTGCTAGTAGAAAAAAAAGATCCGGTCCATATTGCGGCGTGCCACCTAGAACTTCTACTTCACTAGCTGAAAAAAAAAACATCAAATGCCATAAAATTAGAAAAGTTATCACATAGAGGAAATGGCCCAGGCTAATCTATTATCTCTCTCTACTTTTACACAGGAAAAGCCACGTTGTTAAACATCAAAATGTTCCCGTAACCGCCGTACTAAATGTTGCAAATCGTGAGCCAATTGAGCTCATTTACGACAACTTTTGCAACCAAAATGGTTTTTCTAACGCCAAAACAACAAAACTGTGCAAAAATTATGAGGACATGAAAACTACTTACAATGTGTCCGTGTCGTACTTCGCTGTGGTATCCAAAATCTTGGCGAATTCCTATGCAGATACTAGTTTGAAACACTCATGTCAGGCTTGACCTTGCATGTTTTGAAAACGTTGCAGTTTTTAGAGTGAATTTAGATATGGAATATAGATAAGCTATAGAAAATTTTGCAAGACAAAGACTCTGCTTGGGTATCACAAGGTGTTATGATGACTGGCAGAAATTATGGTTTCGAAATCAGTGTATTGTAGATTTAGATTTGTAACCATTTTACTACCTGGTTTCCCCCCATTCTACAACTGAATGAAACGAAATTTAAATCTTGCATAAAACGCACACTATGTAGGCAAGAATATTATAAGTTGGGGGACTATATTGCTGATAAAAATGCTTGGCTCAATGCTGGTCCTGCTCCACAACCATAAAAGCAATCGGAATCATCTGAATTACCAAGTGAAGTTATCGTGAAAGCTGCAGAAAATGGTAAAAATATATTTGCATTGTATAAATCTCTTAGTATTATATAATTGCATAGCACATGTGTGAGTACTATGTACTGTAAAGCCACCATTTAATGAGTACCTACATCTTTCATTGACGCGACATTACCCTGGTGGTTGAGTGAATGACATGCTCACTTAAATGTCACGCTGATGGTGGCGGGTGTGTCGGGTGGTTTAGTTCCCTTCAAAATGGTTGATTTGAATGATGGCTGATACATGCGTCATGTTCGTGAACGGGCGCTGTCAGTTGTGACTGGTCATCTCTTAGCTGCCACGGTTTATTTTAATTACTTTATTTTTTAATTACTGATTTAATCTTTTACTCTGGACGCTCTTAACTTGCCCGTATTTCTACATCGTTCTCACATATTTCTAATTCTTAACATGAATGATGTAACCAAGATTTTGTAACATATTTTGATTTAAAGGAGTGTCCATGGAGTTTCTTGCCCATTCTTTTCCATAGAGATCTACGCTACGGAATGGGCAACTACAGTACTTTCACAAGTTATTATGCCTTGTGACTGGGACTGTAGCTTCGCTTTTTTTTTAAAAGCTTTTTTTGTTTTTTGTTTTTTTTTGTATAAAGTGCCTGTAATGGTCTAATTGAAATAAATGCTTGTAGTTTGAGTTTTCCAAATACTTTACCCGGTTTCATATTACCCAGTTACTGGGTTGTGGAAGTCAGATAGGCAGCCGCTCGATGTAAAATACTGGTATTCAGCTGCATCCAGTAAGACTCGAAGCTGGCCCTAACATATGTAGTTGGGAAAAGGCTAGGAAGATAATGTTTTCTAATACTTTGAACCACCAAATTCTACCTAGACTAACCAACGTAGTGAAAAGAGCAAATATAACTCATTAAATATATAATAATATATGTATATATATATATATATATTTATATTTTATTTATTTATTTAAAGAAATTACATTAAAGAGGTGTTACTTAAGACTAAACTCGCCAAACTTTTACGTTTGATGGCGAGAGGCGCTCTTTTGTATAACAATGAACCACCTTAACTATTTACTACTAACTAATTATATATTAAACTTACTTACTATATTCTGTTATGGCTAAATCTTATATAACGTTTCTATTTCTGGTTGCAATCCTGTATAATGTTTTTTAATTTTGCCTTGAGTGATCCTTAACAAATTTTTACCTTTTCGTTAAACACTTTAGGTACCAAATACTTAGATGTTCTCTTACCATAATAATTTGTTACTTGTGGTTGAATAAGTTTCTTTTTGCTTTGTTTGTTTTAAAGTATACTCTATCTATCTAAGTATAGCCACATACGACCTATTGCGATCGTAAATAACCCCACGAAAAATACAAATAATACATAAAACACCAGCTACATCGTTTTTCTGTCCCAATTCTCTTTTTATTTCACGAACTATCCATCAAAACGGACTATCGATCAACACAGCGGTGTCAACAAAAATTGAGGTACCACAGAATACTTTCCAAACCAAATTATTGGCAGAAAATGTTGAGAGTTTTCCTCATTTTAAATACAACTTTCAGCATTTCGAAAAGTTTTAAGCACATTTCAGGGTTCATGAAAGGTGAAAAAATATTCATGTTAACTTGGGATATTCTCATGTTAATGTACCTACTTGAAAAATGTGAAGTGCTAAGCTAAGAATAACTGAAAGTTAAAGAAACTTATCCTGGCTGAGGGACTATCAGCTATAACGATAATGGAAAAGTCAAATATGTATTGGATGGGACGGACATGTGCCACAAAAATGCTCATGAAAATTCCGATGGAAGTCATTGTAGAAATACGAAGTACTACGATTATTATTATCATACTATATGTTTCACTGACTCACTGTATTGCAGGTTCCACCGTCCTGTATATCACAAACTTATCCAAGATATCAATTTGGCTTTTACTTTTGCGGTATCAGTTGACCTCTGGCACTAAATATTTCGTTGAACTGATTTCGGCAAACTTGTATTATCAACATTTTCTTGTTCTCAGGTCGTAAGAGCAGCAAGCCCAGCCCTCCTCAGGGTCATAGTCCTGGGAGCTCTCCTCATCTACTGTACCACTCTAGTCATGTACGGAAGGCCCACTGTCTTTACCTGCACCGCCAGGGTCTGGCTAAGGGAAGTCGGGTTCTGTCTCACGTATGGAGCTCTTATGTTGAAGACTTGGAGGTAAGTGGTGCCGAGTAACTATATTTATTTATTTATTTAACAATTTATGTACACACTTAATACAGAGAAGAAGAAAGGAACAGAAAATAGGTACAAAGGTAATGCTTATTTCTAAAGAAATCTCTTCCAGCATACCTGCGAAAGGAGATATTAAAAAAAAGAGATGCAGACATAGTGTGTAAAAGAAAAAGAGAGAATTGAATACATAAAACATAAAGCAAATAACTATTTAAAATATAAGATACAATATAAAAATATAGTAACTTATGTATAAATACAAAACAAATATATACCAATAAAATAAATACCTATGCAACTATGACGGAATGTAAGATAATGTTCTTTTACTCTTCTTTTGAAAACTGCAACAGTTTTGCAGTCTCTAATGTCAGGGGGAATTGAATTCCACAACCGCACAGCGTGTACAGTGAAGGAGTAGGAGTAGAAGTCGAACGGCTACACTTCATTGTAGGTACTTGTCTATAATGGGTTAGAGCAAACAGCAAAAATACGTATTTGACGGTGGTGCTGATAGCCAGAATTTTATATTTCTAGTCACTTAATACTGATTTCGCTAGTGTTATATTTCTCAGTAAATTCACAGGGTCATTAAAGCAACATTTTAGAAGGTTGATCGAGAAGATCAGTATTGCCTTTTGTGTAACATCCCACACTTATAAACTTTTACAAGGAGGTCACAAAGTTAGCAATACTTGAAGATGTTTGGCAATCAATCTGTTTTTTTTTTGTTGTTCGATTTTTTTCAACAATAGACATCAGACCTATTCACAAACGCTCGGATTCGATTATGATTATTATGATTTAATATTATACAAATATGTTTATTATTTTTGTGCCTGACAGTGCATTTGATCAAAAATTGCCTTGAATTTAAAAATGGAATCGGGGGTGTCGGCCATAGATGCCTCGACCACTGGGCGCGAAAGCCACGGACCCGTATGTTGGGTTATCTTGTTTTGGCATTACGAAAGCGAGCGAGATAGACATACGACTTTCCGAATCAAAATCGAATCGAAATTGAATCGAAATCGAATCGAAACGTTTGTGAATACGGGGGCAGATGTATTGTAACAACAAGCTGTGTTCGTGATGGGATTTCTCATCAGTAATAATGATGAACTTCTATATATACTTTATCCCCTTTTCTTCCAATTCCGAGTATGACTTTTCCAAAAACTTACTTTACTGCTCACCTACGTTAAAAAGAACTCTTGTTTCTATACCTATTGCTTTAGGCCAAGCGTTGTCTATCAGTGCATAAATATATGATTAGTAGCCACGTCAAAACGTAATTGCAAAATATAAATGTAAAGTCCATTTCAGGGTCAAAACTTTGCACAGAGCTAATTATTTATACAGGTATCACAAAAATCCAGCGGACCGTTATTGAGCCCGGAATTAGGACTGGTCCTTGAAATAGAACTTTAGGGACGGGGCCCAACGCCGACCATTAGCGAAAAGCGAGCAGAAGTTGCTACTAGAATCTAGTTGGCGAGAAACGTAGTATGTGTGGGATGTGTGATCTGAATAGTTTTGTCACTAGACTATATAAGCGAGTGCGACGGACGATATCTCGCACCAAATGATTAGTTTGGTATGTGTGCCAGCTTATGTATCTAGCGAAAGTCTCTCAGCGAGTCTACTACCGGCCAAACGGGCTAGTTTTCTTTATAGCTCGTGTCACACGAACGAGTGGTGAGAAAATCATCACTGGCAGTCTACATAGTCAGCTATCACTACTAATATTATAAACATAACATAACATCACGCCTGTAATCCCAGAAGGGGTAGGCAGAGTACCAAATAGTACACCCACATTTTGCCAGTTACGTTTATGTCTCATGTAATAGCGGGAGAGCCTATCGCCATTAATCTGGCGCAAATCCAGACTGTATATTATGTATCTCTTTTACTGACACGGGACCTACCTAAATCGATTGTATGTTACTTTAGCGAGAAAAGTCGCCCGTCGCTTCCTCGTTGGTATTGGGACATAAGCCTTAAACGCCACCTAGGGTCACACAAAGCATACCTACCTACCTCTACGCTGAATTTGGAATTTTCAATTTCGAGTTCAAAATTCAATTTTGTTTTTCCATCAGTGTGAAAGTTTAAAGTTGTTAATTTGTTTAATTTAAATTGAAATCAGTTTGTATTGAATTACGGTACCGTGTGCTAATGACATTCATGTTATTGAGTACAAGTCTTATTAAAACTTAAATGTGAAAAAGTTGAACATTGAAAGAACTTTGACGGAAGTATGCGAATCAACATCCTAATTACGTAACACCGCTTTCTGTGTATAATTTTGCAAGAAATTCGTATTCCATTGCTTCATATTTTACCCCTTTTCTTGTTCGTCTTTTGCGCTACGTACCACTGTCACTCACAACTCGATTCGGTTCCCGACAACGAACTTTTATGTCACTCTTTCGGTTTTTACACAGTAAGAGTGACAGTGCTAGCGCAAAAAACGATCAAGAAGATTTGTCCGCTCATAAACACCCACCCGCAATAACTTCAGCTTATCCGTGATCATGGCGTTTACCGAAATATCGGGAACTCAAAACACGTTGTAAACATGGTACATAACCCGTTACAAATGTTATTGATAGTCTTCGTGACCATGTCAATTTAAAAGCTTATAATTAATCAAATTGCCATCCACCGTGGCAAACGCTCGAATTCGATTGCGATTCGGAAAGTCGTATGTCTATCTCGCTCGCTTTCGTAATGCCAAAACAAGATAGAAATACGACTTAACGAATCGAAATCGAATCCGAGCGTTTGTGCACTTTTCTTGTCGTCGAATTTTTTGACGCCTGATAATTTTGATACTTGTACATATTTTAATTTTATTTCAAATCTATTTGTAGTTTTTTGAAATCAAAATCAAAAGTCATTTATTCAAACTAGACTGATAATCAGCACTTTTTGAACGTCAAAATCACAAGAGACAATCCCCCAAAACGCCCGCTCTTCGCCACTTCCTAGTGTTTTAGCTGCGAAGAAGAAGTGGCAGAACAAACTGCCCAGCAACACATCTGTCTGTTAGGTTAGAAGAACCAGATTCTATACAATAGTGTTCAACAAGTTTATATAAACAAGGAATCCACATAACACATAATAACACCAAATTAATGTCACTTGTCAGCTAGCACACACCAATAATAAAATAAATTATTAAAAAATATACTCAAGAATAAATAAAGCCTCTAGACATAAAGGGCGTGCCCGCTTACACGTGCATACAGACGAATAAAATAAAAATATAGTAAAATAAAAAAATAAAAAAAAAAAAGTAAAAAAAAAATCTATGCACGAGGTTATATAATATCACTAAGCTAATTTGGAGAAAGAAAGAACATAAACATTGTCTTGAGTTCAACCCAGCGACCAAATAATTTACATAATATGTAATATAATAAATAAATGAGGATTGTTTATGATTCTTGAAATCTTAAACAAACTTTTAGATACCGCTCCTTTTCTTGTTTCCATCCAGACGCTGAACATTTTTCTCAGTAGCAATTTATTACCCACTGGAAACGTTATAAGCCTCCTTAATATATTTATATCAACAACTTTTTCTTAAACTTCAATTTAAGACTCATTTCAAGTATATAATTGGGCTTGAACTTTTAGATTACGATCAAGTTTCTTTTAATTAGATAGGGACGGAATGAAATTGTCCTCTTGACGGGATAAGAATCAAGTTGTCTTTAAAATTTTGGGCCCTCTTCAGAAATGCGTAAATAAAAGAGAATCTGTTTACGGGCCCAATTTATGATAATCTAATTTACTTGAATCTAATGTTTGCATAACAAGATCTGTTTTGTTTAAGGAAACTGATCGTGCATTTATTAAAGTCTTTATATTATGTTTATAAATGGGATTAGCAGTCGTCTGGAGCATTTTCGTAAACTGAACTAGATACTAATCCGTATTAGATGAGAAGGAGCTACTGGAGGAGGGTTGTTTATAGAACTTATCTTTTATACTAGCTGTCCCACGCAACTTCGCCTGCGTGTCACATTTTTCATTGCTGCTCCGCTCCTACTGATCGTAGCGTGATGATATATAGCCTATAGCCTTCCTTGATAAATAGGCTATTTCACACTGAAAGAATTATCAGTGTCAGTGTCAATTATCAAATTGGACCAGTAGTTCCTGAGATTAGCGCGTTCAAGCAAACAAACAAACTCTTCAGCTTTATAATAATATGATAAGTAATTAGTATAGATATAGGACATTAATATGAGTAGTTGAAAGTATTTATCATAGCATTAATGACAAACTTAGTAGGCATATTTATGGTCAAACATACTTATTGAATTCAGCACAAACTAAAACTATTACATCAATGGCACTCACTTTTAAAGCTTTTCGGTAGTTTATGTCGGCCCGTTTTCGTCATAGTGATCACTGATACAATGTATCTTTGTCTAGACCTTAGATGTTCTCAGATTAGAAGGATGAATAATGGCTTTCGACAAACTAATCTCCATTTCTCTTCAACAGGATATCAGTAATATTCCAAGTACGGTCAGCGAAAGCAGTGAAGATCTCCGACATGTACTTGTTGCGTCGGATCGGCGTGATTGTTGGGGTGGCGTGTGTTCTGCTGGCCATACGTACGCTGGTAGCACCACCTGCTGTCATTGTTGGCAGGACGAAGGATGACCTCAAAGCGTATCTTTGTAATACTGATTGGTGGGACCACTCTTTTACAACGCGTAAGTATATTTTTTTTTCTTTTCTTCCGTTGGCAATGTGTGTTGACACAATAAGCCAATCGCTCGGTATATTTATGGTATTGATGTTCCATGCAGAAGGTTCTTTTTTTAAATTCCTCTCTTTTTTATTATTGAAGCACGCGGTTATCGTAAGGCTACCATGCCGCTTCAATCGCCTCTCAATTTATTTTGACTATTTATTTAATATCAATTTTGCACTGTGTATTTTATGTAAATAAAGATAACGCAGTTCATATGTACTCGGCTTGTATGAGTACATCTGAACTGCGTTATTTTCATTTATTTTTTTGCAGGGGTAAATAGGTTTCACAAATTGGTTTTTTGCACTGATTGTATGTGAAATATTCTGATCGAAGATAATGGGTGATTTCTTCGGCATCCACTAACATCTAATTTCTCTCCATAATGTTAGTTCATGTTAGTTTTTAGGGTTCCGTACCCAAAGGGTCAAACGGGACCCTATTACTGAGACTTCGCTGTCCGTCCGCCCGTCCGTCTGTCTGTCACCAGGCTGTATCTCAAGAACCGTGATAGGTAGCCAGTTGAAATTTCTTCAGATTATGCATTTCTGTTGATGGTAATAATAGTACGGAAGTACGGAACCCTTCATGCGCGAGTCCAACTCGCACTTGGCCGGTTTTTTTAATAACGTTGCTCCGCACTAGGAATTTCTCCTGTATCGTGGGGGCGTTTACAAACATTTAAACTCACATACACAAACAGCCAGACCCGCAACAACTATCTGTAGGCCATATAAATATTTGATCCGTGCGGAGATCGAAACCGCGACACGCAGCGCAGCAGTCGATCTCTCAACCACTGATTGCCGCGTTTTAGTCGCCAAATATTGTTACAATATTTCGATCTTGGTTTTCATTATCACGTACTACTAATGAAATTGGTAGAATACATAAAGCTTATAAATTAAACAAAAACCTTAACAATCTCCTGTCTATTTGGAACTCTGGTCCTTTGAGGATATCGAGGCCCCTCTACAGCTGGTTCAGCTTCTCGTTCTTCGCTTCTGTCAGAATCCGAAATAATGGAATCCATTGTATCATGGAACTCCTCACATCCGACTTTAATCAACATCACAAGTACCGTATTCGAATTTCCATCCAGCTGAACTTTAATTCGGAAACTTGATCAGTCTTAAAGAAAACTTGAGAGAAACTGCAAACCTTAAGTTGTTTGTTTAGCTTCTTACAACTTACTTATTTAATCAACTTCAACAAAGCTTAAATGCACTTTGTAGTGAAGTGGGTTATATAAAAGGTGTAAAACACCTCTTAACGAAGCCGAAAGGCACTGGTTCTCTCTGTCGTTGCGATCATTTTTTTGTTCTACACCATACCTGGGAACCTTCTAGTTACGGAGATATTAGGAGTCGAAGTTCCAACTTTTTGACAAGTATTTTTTTAAATACAAGTTTTTAATGTAATATTTTTACTTTAAACACCTCCACGATCCCCATACTATTCAATCCGTTCATCAGCACAATGTTTTGAGTGCGTTACATTGAGTTCTACCACAAAACATGATTTTACACCCCCCAAAAAAAAGTCGTTTCCCAGCAATAATTTTTGCGTAAAGTTACTTAGTTTCATGTACAGAATGCTTGGTTGACGGCTTCGTGATGAGGTGATTTACACGGTGTATATAATATCATTTCCTTCTGAATTCTCTTAGGACTTTAGGGGGTGTAACAATTGGGGTGAAGGGGGTGAACGGTTCAGCGGTTTAACATGTTGAAGCGAGTTAGTGGGTGAGAAGTAATTGTGTAAAATAATTGAGCTTGCATAGTTCAATAGATTTCAGATAACTTTAGTGTTGCTCTAAGCATAATTAAGATAATTCGAATGGTGTCGAGGTGTGAATCGCGCTGTTACTTTAAAATACAAAATAATTGGTGTTTGAATTTTCTGTTGTCACTATTTTGTCATCATCATCATCATCAGCCTGTATTCGTCCACTGCTGGACATAGGCCTCTCCCATGACACGCCACTGAGCACGATCCTCGGCCACTCTCATCCAGCTCTTGCCAGCCGCCTTGCGAAGATCATCGCTCCACCGAGTCTGAGGACGTCCTACGCTACGTTTACCGATCCGTGGTCTCCACTAGAGAATTCGTCTACCCCAACGATTATCGGTTCTTCGGGTTATATGGCCGGCCCATTGCCACTTCAGCGTGCTTATGCGGTGGGCTATGATCACCTCGTTACGAACTCGATCTTTCAGAGAAACCCCGAGCATAGCCCTTTCCATAGCACGTTGAGCGACTTTAAATTTGTGGACCAACCCTTCCGTGAGTGTCCACGTTTCGGCACCGTACGATATGACGGGTATGACGGGTTGTCACTATTTACAGGTTTAAAGTTTTGGGTATTTTCAAATCAAATAAATAGTAATTTACACAGTCGTGCAATTGATCTTTCGCCTCTCTATTCGCCCTGATATTCGCGCTCCCGCATTGTTGGAGTTTACTTATTCATTTATTGTTTTCATCATCATCTGCCTAGCCTTTTCCCAACTATCTTGGGGTCGGCTTCCAGTCTAACCGGATGCAGCTGAGTACCAGTATTTTACATGAAGCGACTGCCTACCTGACCTCCTCTACCCAGTAACTGGGTAATACAATACCCCTTGGTAAGACTGAATGTCAGACTTTTGGCTTCTGACTACTCGTAATGACTGTCAAAGATCTACAAATGACACCCGGGAACAACGGCTTAACGTGCTCTCCGAGGCACGGAGGAAACTGAGTATGTAATTATGGTCACCCACCACCCCATCCACGGACCAACCTCGGCAAGCACGGCTGAACCTTGGATAAGTCTGTCTTGTGTGAAACTAATATTTTTCTTTCTTTGATAAACTCGTAATATTTGTCCAACAGTGGAGGTGATATTCCTGATGTGGGGCATCCGCCTCTGCATCATGGTGCGGAAGGCGCCTTCAGAGTTCAACGAAAGCCGGTTCATCTCCATGGCCATCTACAACGAGTTCCTCCTCTCTGTATTCCTCAACATATCAATGTAAGTCATATCTATGTGCGTTTTAATGTTTGTGGTTATGTGGTAAAATAAGTTTTTAATATCCAATCAATATTATTAGATAAGTAAATAATATTTTTAACCCCCGACTAAAAAAGAGGGGTGTTATAAGTTTGACGTGTGTATCTATGTATCTGTGTGTCTGTCTGTGGCATCATAGCTCCCAAACGGATAGAGATTTTGATAAAATTGGTGTCATTTGAAAGGTATTTTAATCGAGAGTGTTCTTAGCTATGTTTCGAGAAAATCTGCTCAGCCGTTTGAAGCTCATCACCTCTTTTCTAGTTGATGAAGGGATTTAAACAACTTCTACGGGTCTAGTTGATTGGAAATTTGAATTCTTGTCACTTTCTCACCATGGGCATCGCCAGGGGGGTAGGCTGCACACCCCCCCTCCCCCCTATAAGCTCAAGTTTTTTTTTAAATTCATATCTTTCCTTATTTTCGTTAATAAGCGAGAAGAGGCGCAACACCAAGAAAAGTGGAAGGAATGGGAGTAGACCTATGCCCAGGAGTGGGACAGTCAAGGCTAAGAATAAATAATTAAAGTTTAAAAAGCATGAAATAAAAATTAAATTTAAAAAATTAAAAACCCCCGACGGACAAAACCTCTAAAAAACCAAAAATAAAATTAATCCAAGCGTCGTAGCGTCGGGGGTCCGCTTTGTTTGTATATATATTTTTATGTACTAAGCGGTCTACTTAGCGGTCCCCCGACGCTACGACGCTTGGATTAATTTTATTTTTGGTTTTTTAGAGGTTTTGTCCGTTGTATTGGCACTTGATGAATCCTTTGTAATGAAGTTAAGAAGTTTCCATTAGGTATGTTTTTCAAGCTTTGTAAAGTCACTTTAAGCTCACTTTAAAACGAAAACCAAGAGCTATAATTTAGCTCAAAAATTTGAAACGAGATAGTTTGCAAAGTTTAGAGCTGGCGACAGAAAGTTTAGAGCACGGAACTCATTAAACTATTGTGGCTCTCGCTCTTGGCAAGCAATTTGTTTCACAGGGTTTACAGTTACTTTGATACAATATGCCACCAATTCACACTAACCAACGTCAATTCGCAAAATTTGCACTAACCGTTTTCAAACGTCTTCCAATTAATGTGCACAGCAAAGGAGTGGAACTTTCTGCCTGCGTCTGTGTTACCGAACGCTTACAACCCTAATATCTTCAAAGGTAAGAGTGAACAGGCTTCTTCTGGGTAAGCTCGTACCATCGTCGACTGTGTCTCTGTCATTTCTGCCTAGACTAGAGTCAAGAGCAAACCCATCGCAAATTTAGTATGTTGTAATGTGTCTTTAATCGCATGCGACTAAAAGAGTGATGAATATAAATGTTGATGGATGTAGAGAGAGAGGAAGACAAAATAAATGATGGATCTAAGATTGTGTGAGGTATGATATGACAGAAAAAGGAGTAAATGATAGCGTGACGGTTGACAGAGGAAAATTGAAAGAAAAAAAAACGTGTTGCGTCGACCCCAAGTAACATGAGAAAGGGCAAGAATATGATGTTGTAAAGTGCCTTTCAGCTCCTCTTGCAGAAGAGCTCGTTGCTAAATAATGACAGCCGCACGGGTCGATCATTAAGGTTAAGCTGTGCTTGCCGAGGTTGGTCCGTGGATGGGTGACCATAATTACATACCGAGTTTCCTCCGTGCCTCGGAAAGCACGTTAAGCCGTTGGTCCCGGCTGTTATTTGTAGATCTTTGACAGTCGTTACGAATAGTCAGAAGCCAAACAGTCTGACATCCAGTCTCACCAAGGGGTATCGTATTACCCAGTTACTAGGTTGTGGAGGTCAGATAGGCAGTCGCTTCATGTAAAATACTGGTACTCAGCTGCATCTGGTTAGACTGGAAGCCGACCCCAAGATAGTTTGGGAAAAGGCTAGGTAGATGATGATGAAAGTGTCTTTCAGTTCAGGATTCATAACTAGTAACGGTTTTGTGGTTCCACAACATGCTGTAATTTAATGTATTATCTTCAATCCTGCCCTTACCCAAATTCATTCAGGGTCGACGCAGCATGTCTTCTTTTTCCATACCCACTTCTATTAGTCGTAACCCCCCCTTACCTCGTAACTTCCCCTTTCTTGCCATATTTTCTTATATGCAGTCCATGCATCGTTTATTTGGTCAAGAAAGGTTGGCTGTATAATTTGTGCGACAATGGCATGATAACAGCCAGGAGACGTTCATCTGTCTAACCTGTTAATAACTACGTCGGCGTCTGCTTCTAGTTTAAACGTATGCGGCTCAATACAAGTGTTATGTTGGATGGTTGGAATGAAAGATACCGTTGGGTATACATACTTAGTTTAATAATCACAGGACACAGTAAGTCTACCATGAGTTGTCATAGTTAGATCGCTTGACGTAACTGCAATAGTTCCGTCAATACGCAAATACTACAGTTAGCTTTTTCAATGGTACCATGAGCTGTGTTGGTGCTTACTACCAAATTCTAAGCAAATGAAGCCCAAACTACAGTCACTGTTGTTTAGTTTACTACACGGTGCCGTAGGATAGATAACTATGTGACTCATACTGCGCATTTTAGTACCCAACTATCCGCTAGAGGCGATGTAAAAGTTTACATACATTTTTTTAACTACAGACGCGAACGAGTATAGATTGTTAAAACTCATGGTAGACGTACAGGTTTTAATATATACAGACAGTGCGTAGTGTCGCAGAAGGGTTGAGATCAAGTTATGGCGACCGGACGGATGTAGATCATAGACCATCACTAGAGCTTAACACATAATAACATACTAAATACTGATGTCAACAACAAGTTCTACAGGAAGCAACTGCTGACCGACTGAATGATACTTCCTGCCTGTAATAACTAGTTTTGAAATCTCTACAATAATCAATAGGTACTATTGAAATCCTTCACTTCAATTAAAATCATATCAATCATAAATCTGAAATGAAAAATCTAAGAAACTTTTTGTAAATTCAATGAATGTTGCCCGATTATGGCCCCGGGGGAGTTAACCCGAACTTCTTTATTCTATTATCATTTGTTACCTACGGTAACATCATCTTTAACAATAAAAAAAATTAAGAAAAATAGAGCGATTTTGTTAGATTGTAAATATTTCTTCGGATGTTTGCTTAGCTTAAAGCTGTAACCAGTGACATTCTCACCACCCAGACGAATCTAAATACGCATATTTTATAGAAATCAATCCTTTAAGAAGTTACGAAGAAACAGACATACATACATACCTACAGATCAAACACATAACCCTCTTTTTGGGCTTCGCCGCTGTTGGGTAAAAAAGACGCTACCGATACCGGACCCAAAAAGTCCCAAATCAAAAGTATTATCAAATTCAATCGTCAATCATTTGCTTTTAAACAAAATTCCAAAAAGTTTGATCATTAAGTACAACTTGCACCCCCCCAAGGGGTTCACTTGAACAGAATTTTATTGAAACATTTATGAACCGTCGAACTGTCTTCAGAAAAACCCAATTCTGTAACGGTGGCAATTTATGTCCCTGTGAAGGCGAAAAAGATTTAGAACTTTTAAAATGGACTAGATTTCTTGGATAATTGACTCTTTGTTCAGACTTTATGGGATCAATTTTGAACTTGAATAACTTAGGGCTTGTAGGATAGGCTGGGTCTTTTATTGAATCTGAATTTATCATTGGTCACTTGAAGTGGGCAAAAAATTGTTTTATCGTTTTTGTTTATTTTTCTAATAAAAGGATATACGAAAAAAAAAACAATTCTATTTTCAGTACCTAACAAGAGAAACATTTAGTTCTCAGTATTCTAAAAACACAACTTTTTCACTGACAGCTTTATTTAAAATATAAATATTTTAAAACAGGAACAGAGCAAATAAAAATAAAATATCCAGTCAGTCAGTCTCAGTCAAGGTTACTATCCTTTCTCTCGTCTAACATAAATCCAGCTATAAAAATTAAATTAAATTCTACAAGAGCCAGCGATGACTAGCGATAGATCATTGTCATTCTTGCTTGCCCCCCGTTAAAGAAAAAGAGCTTGATAAAATCCAATCAGCAGAAATTTCCCAGATAAAAACTACAACTGTAACAAAAACGAAGTTACATTAAAATATTAGTCGAGAAAGTGGAACACTAATAAATCAGCTTGGAGAAGTACTTAAGAGACTTTTAGCGTTCCGTAGACAAATGGCAAAAACGGCATCTATATTATTTCGTCATGTTGCTCATGTCATGGTGTTTGTGTCTTCAGTTGTCCATCTGACCTGTCTCTCTGTTCGTTCGAATGTAAGGGCTTCTTCACACGTACCACAACCACACCATGACCACAACCACACCTTAACCACACCACGTGGCCGGGCGTATATTCCGTATTGAAAATGAATAATAGGACTATTCACACGTACCACATTTTCGAGTCGTTATCGACCGTGTGTGTGATGACCACATCGCAACCACAACGCAACCGACAGCAGCACTGCGAACTAATGGCCGACCATATCACCTTCTTCTTAATAATAAAGAAATATAAATATAAATATTTTAAAACAGAAACGGAACAAATAAAAATAAAATATCCAGTCAGTCAGTCACAGTCAAGGTGACTATCCTTCCTCTCGTCTAACATAAATCCAGCAATACAAATTAAATTAAATTCTACAAGAGCCAGCGTTGACTAGCGATAGATCATTGTCATTCTTGCTTGCCCCCTGTTAAAGAAAAAGAGCTTGATAAAATCCAATCGGTAGAAATTTCCCAGATAAAAACTGCAGCTGTAACAAAAAAGAAGTTACATTAAAATATTAGTTAAGAAAGTGGAACTCTAATAAATCAACTTGGAGAAGTACTTGGGAGACTTTTAGCGTTCCGTAGACAAATGGCAAAAACGGCATCTATATTATTTCGTCATGTTGCTCATGTCATGGTGTTTGTGTCTTCAGTTGTCCATCTGACCTGTCTCTCTGTTCGTTCGAATGTAAGGGCTTCTTCACACGTACCACAACCACACCACGACCACAACCACACCTTAACCACACCACGTGGCCGGGCGTATATTCCGTATTGAAAATGAATAATAGGACTATTCACACGTACCACATTTTCCAGTTGTTATCGACCGTGTGTGTGATACTGACCACATCGCAACCACAACGCAACCGACAGCGACACTGCGAACTAGTGGCCGACCACATCGTCTTCTTCTTAATAATAGCCATAGCAAGGATAGCAATAACAAAGTTTCCTCTTCGAATTCCATGAGTATGGTTAGTCAACACGTGTTTCCACTTTGAGAACCGGAGTCGAACTGTGTCTGCACACCAAGTAACCGCATCGCAACTACTGGCGACAACGCAACCATATCGATATTTTGTCGGTACCACAACGAAACTATAAAAAGCTGCAGCGACACTATTCACACGTATATAACCACTGCCTGACAGCATTTTGTCGTTTCGACGTGGTGTGGTTGTGGTACGTGTGAAGAAGCCCTTTGAGACGTGTCGAGGGCGTGTGGCGGTGGCGGATAATTAAAGAAACCTAAAATGAACCTAATAGTTATGTTGCATAGCGTCATTGTCAGAAAAAGAATTGCGCTCGCGCTTCCGGGTTATGTCACCGCCACCAGATGACTCGCCACCGCAACTACGCAGCTACGTGGTGCACGTCAAAAACGACGTTAGTGCGCCAGACTAGCCACGCAGAGTACAGCGGCCTGAAATTTGTATTAGGCTTGTATAGCTCATCATATTTGATTAATAAATAAACCGTATAAAAGTTACATAACTATTGCTCGAAGAAGGAAGGAATAAAAACAGAGGCAGTCCTTGTTTTCTTCTTAAGAAATACAAACTTGTTAATTAGTGCCAATAAAATCAATAATTTTGCATCCCTACTACGGAACCTGCCCATGATCCGACACGTACGATGAATCTGCTCATTTTTATAACAAAATCCCTTGCACACGATGACCACATAATATGTTTACCGTACAGACCAAAAGCGGTGAAATCTAAAAAAAATACCGTTTTTGTGCGGACCAATAGTAGTAGACGGAAAAGTATGCGAGCTTTTTTTATTATACAAGGCGTTGTTTTGCATCCTCGTCAAAATAGGGGACCGGACTGGGTAAAGAAAACGACATTCTATTTTGTCCGTCAGACAGGTGATACAAAAATATTAGACACGTATTTTTTGTTTTATCAAAATATCAAAAAATTACTTAGTTAAAACTCATTAAAGTTGGAGAGTGGGGGCTTACTACGTCACATGTAGGTATAAAACTTACCCACATGTGACGTCATGCGCCATTTCAACTCAATATATCTCCGTAATTTTATGACCACGTGAAAAAAGAAAAAATACGTGTCCAATACTTTTCAATAAACTACCCGACGGACAAAGAAAAAAAAAGTTGGATTATCCCCTATTCAGGAAGTTGTCACACAAGACATAAATAATCAATTAAAATTACAGCACCTACTTAATTATTAATAATCACAAATTTTTTTTGGTTGTTTATGTTTGTCAGTATTTCAGAATGGACCCCTTAACGTGGTTAAGGGAATAATAAATTATCGAATAAACGTTTGAGATTGTTTGTATTTGTTGAAACGCGGTTATAGGGCGAGAATCAGACTGGTTGGAATCGGTAAGTGTAAAACAGTGGTTTACATTTACCGATTTCCGTAAATAAGAAAAATAATAAAAAAATCCTATCCATTTTATAATTGATTCGGGACGAGAATCATTAGCATAGTTACCTCCTTTAATTTGACGAGGATGCAAAACAAAACCTTGTATTAATAGTTGTTTTGAAAAAAAAATGCTCTGTTAGGTAACGGTCACAGTTGTTAGACCACCCTTTTTCAACCAATAGGATCGACCGGGCCCTGTAAGCACGAATAGTTCATACGGTTGTCAGATACAAGTTTTGGTGACTGTACTACATCGCTAGTTTTATTTGATATTGATATAATTCTTCTTTCCAGGTTATTCCTCCAGTCTCCAGCAAACCCAGATCTCCTGTACATCATCTTCTTCTGCCACACGCAGCTGACGGTGACCCTTTTGCTGTGCTTCATCTTTGGGAGCAAGGTAGGCACGGTAAGGTTACGGTCAGACTGTATGTATGTACCTCTGTGTTGGTTCTGCACGCGACCTCTCGTCCTCTCGGTTCCCAATGTATCTCGACGTCAGATACTTGTCTTGCCCATGAAGTTTCTTACCCATTCCAAATACAAACTTAAAGCTATATTTCAATAAAAACATTACAGGCACTTTGGAAAAATAAAAAAATAAAATGCGAAGCTACAGTTGGGACTGTAGCTTCGCTTTTTATTTTGTTATTTTCATCACACAAGGTATAATAACTTGTGAAAGTACTGTAGTTATCCATAGAGATATACGCTTCCGAATGTTCAAATATATTTCTTTGAGAGTTATTTGGTCCTGTAGCTGTAATAAAGCTTCATCTTTTTGTTTTTGACAATTCAAAATTGCCTGTAACTGGTCATTTATAGTTACTTTGACACAATTGACTGTTATTCGCGATAATTTAACAGAAATATTTGTTTTGTCTTGTCGTCACGACCCACTGGGAACAGCTAGAAAATACAGTCGTCTGAAGATAATAATTTTTACGACATGAAAACGCTGCCTTGTTTGTGCTTCCTGCACTTTATTGGTGCTTACAAGTAATCCTGTGTGTGCCGGGGTCTGCCTTCTATCTTAAATGTTGCTGGTCTTACAAACATTTACGGAAACTATGAAGATTTTATATATTTTTAAGTTATTTTATGTTTTTTCTTAGGTCAAGATTTACAGTCTGCACTTTGACTTTACTTTGCCTAGCAAAAGTCACATGAACAATTAAAGATAAATACGTACAAAACAATCTTCCTGTTAGCAATAACAAAGTGCATTGTGTGAATCTTGCCCTTTATTCTGCATCTCTAGGATTTACAAATCATGAAGTTATAGGAAATAGAACTGTCTTCAGATATACAAGGTGTTGTTTTGCATCCTCGTCAAAATTCAGGAGGGTGTCTTAAAAGACTTCAATTTAAATTAGGGTACCTAGTTAATGATTAAAAAACTGCTGATTTGTTGTTTAAGTTTGTCAGTATTTCAGAAAAACCCTCTTAACGTGGTATAAGGAATAAGAAATTATCGAATAAACTTTTGCGATCATTTGTATACGTGAAAGTGTGGTTAAAGGGTGAGGATCAGACGAGCCGCGTGGTGCGTATAACCTCTAGATGATTGCTAGTAAAAATCACACGCGCTCGAACCTAAATTATTAGAGTAATCTAGGCTATAATTGCTGATTCAGCAGTGCTACTTGAAGGAGAAAAATACGCCGTTGAGACGAAAGGCAATGGATAAAGTTCAATTTACTAATTATGCCACATACCTTTGAACAGCGATTCCCAGGTAGAAGCAGCCGGAAGGCACGTTCGGGAAGTTCAGCTCACAGACTCGATACACTAGGCTGGCCAGCGGTACACAAAAACAGTAGGTCTAGGTAATACAGATAACACTTTCATGTAGGTTCAATTAAGAGGTTTGGGCGAGATGATGCGTGATGATGGACGTGCGCGCACCCAACCGTGGTTAAGACGACTCGACTAGGCCGGCGGCCAATGGTCTGGCGGCGGCGTGTTGATGGTGGCGCCACCGCGCGGGATATCACCAAACCAACGATATGTGACACTTATTTAATAAATTGAAACTATTAAACCAATGCCTCTCAATCGCCCTATGGTGATGCAATAAAATATAAAAACTATAAATTAGGAAGCGTAACCATTTTCCCCGGCTTGAAAGTTCCCACTTTCGAAACACAAAGGAGAAGTCAATAAAGGTGCAGATCATCACAACTCTACCAAAGGTTATGAGAACTCTAAAGTTGCGACTCTCTATTACAAATAAGAATATTTAACTAACTATTCTACGCAGTAACTAAATCTAATACACATGCACATTGGTGCACGGTGAAATTTAATATGAATGTAACGAAACTTATTGCGTTGGCAAAGGGCACAACTTTACTACCGGGCGACTCTGAAGGATTCCGCTTTTAGTCTTTACGGATGCGACTCTACAAACTCCGTTTTTATCTGGAAATATTTCTGTGATTACTCCTAACGGCCAATGCAGAGGCATCACATTGTCCTGCATGGAGACGACAACCATACCGACCCGTATTGGATTGGCAGGAGTGTTCCATTTCTGTTTGGATTGTAGGGTGTGCAAGTACTCTTGGCGCCACCGCTTCCAAAAAGATTGGACCATTTTGTCAGTTAATTCATACCGCGAAATAAGATGTAACCGCGTTTCATTGACTTCGCGGGCGGGGAAAAATAAAAGAGGTTTCGTATGCAAGAAGTGCGCCGGCGATAATGAAGTGGGCTCTGACGGATCCGAACTGATCGCATACAGAGGCCTAGAGTTTAATAAAGCTTCTATTTGAGTTAGTATAGTGTTAAGCTCATCGAAACTAAAAATTTGCTGACCGATGACCTTGCAGAGATGCGTTTTGACACTCTTTATTTCACTTTCCCAACAACCACCAAAATGTGGAGCTCTACAGGGGATGTTTTTAAGTGTTATTCGATGCTCTGCAAGTTCTCTTTCCCATAAAGGGTGATACTCTTTAGCCAAAAATTGATAGAGATCTCGTAGATAGGATTTGGCTCCAATAAAATTGGTAGCGTTATCTGTGTAAAGACACTGAACCGGCCCTCTACGCGCCAGGAAGCGTTTAAAAGCGGACAGAAAGCTCGCAGTGCTAAGATCTGAGGCAATCTCAAGATGCAGAGCACGAGTTGTCAGGCATGTAAAAAGGCAGATATACGCTTTCCTCGATTTTTGGCCTCTAGCACGTATCGACGTGATCAAGAAAGGTCCCGCGTAGTCGCAACCTGTTTGAGAGAAAGCCTTAGGAGCCGACTCAACACGAAAACGTGGCAAATCCGCCATTATAGGAAAGGTAGGTCGCGGCTTTGCTCGAAAACAAAGGTTACAATTAAAGGTAATGTGACGTGCAATACGTCGCGCGGACAGGATCCAATACTTTTGTCGTAAAAGAGATACGAGCAAGGTTGGTCCTGTGTGGAAATTTTTCACATGATAGTGGGAAACTAAAAGTTCCACTATATGATCTTGACGCGGAAAAAGGATCTGATGACGCGAGTCAAAATCTAGCTCAGAGTTAGCTAGGCGACCTCCAACGTGGATAAGTCCTTCGTGGAGGAAAGGACTTAGCCGTTGTACTGACTTAGAGCACAACTCATTGCGGGCTAAGCGATCGAGATCAGCTTCAAAATGAATCCTCTGCACAGATCGCCACACAATAAATTCAGCGAACTCTAGATCAGACGCGGTAACGGGCCCTCTGGGAAGTAGTTTAATAAACTTATAAACGAAGCAAATGGTTTTTAAATATTTCAACCAGGACGAGAACCTAGTAGAGCGCGTGTATAAAATGTTGTCGGAAGGAGGACTTCTGTCCGAGCATTCGTGCGAGAGCACAGGTAAAGCCACTGGCTTCATTTCGGGAAGCTCTTGCGACTCGCCTGATACGAATGGTTTTATCGGCCATTCAGCGCGCGGAAGTTTAAGCCACGGCGGTCCATTTAGCCACAACGGATGATGAACTAATTGGACAGGCGTTAAACCGCGAGAGAGGCAATCACTAGGATTTTCAGACCCTTTCACATGGAAGAAGTGATCTGCCGAAAGATTCTCATGAATCTTAGCGATACGATTGGCTACGAAGGTGTGCCATCGATGCGGTGCGGAATGAATCCAACTCAAGGTTACAGTTGAATCCGAGAAAGCTACGACTGCCTCAATGGCGTGCCGAGCTGCGAAAAGATTATATACTCGCTTTATTACAGTTGATAAGAGGAGTGCGGCGCATAACTCAAGACGAGCTAGCGAAACTACTTTCAGTGGCGCGACTTTAGATTTCGCACACACCAGCGAAACAACGATACTACCGTCGGGTCTAACAACGTGGGCGTAAACCGAACCACCGTAAGCTTTCTCACTAGCGTCGGCAAAACCGACGAGTGAGAGCCTACAGCGTTCTACGACGCCAACATGTCGCAAAAATCTCAATTCAGAGATAATTGGCAGTTCAGCGTGAAATTGTTCCCACAGACGAACAATACGAGGTGGTGGGACGTCATCCCATCCAAGTTTGACAAGCCAAAGCTCTTTGATAAGAAGCTTGGCGTATAAAATTATCGGTGCCACGAGGCCTAAAACGTCGAAAAGACGTGCAATGGAAGAAAGAATATTCCGTTTCGTGCAAGGACGAACATTAGGGTTAACCTGGAATACGAAACAATCCTCATCAGGGAACCAACGAAGTCCCAGTATTTTCTGTGTCGGATCTTTACTTAGGTCCACGCTCTGTGAAAGTCGTAATGACTCTGGAATATTCCGAAGAACATCGACACGATTGCTAGACCATTTCGTCAGCTGAAAATCACCGAGAGAGAATATTTTTATTAGTTCATGAGCCGAGTCTATAGCCAGTGCAGTGCTAGGTACAGAACTAACTATGTCATCCATGTAAATATCTCGCTGCAAAATGTCCCTGGCGAGAGGTAACTGCGTTCCTTCATCCTGACATAACTGTTGGATAGTGCGAATAGCTATAAAAGGACTACACTTTAATCCAAAGGGAAGCACTGAAAACTGGTAAATTTGAAGTTCTTCGTCCTCATTAAACCGATATAGGATACGTTGAAGCGAACGATCTTGTGGGCGTATACCTATACGTAGGTACATAGATTTGACATCTGCGGAAATAGCGACACTAAAAAGCCTAAAATTTAACAAGATGTTAAAAAGGTCAGCCTGAAGGACTGGACCTGCGTACAGGATATCATTGAGCGAGGTACCGTTATCTGTACATGCACTGGCATCTAGGACCACGCGCAGCTTAGTGGTCACTTTATCCTCTCTAATAATAGCATGGTGAGGAATATAGTATTCCATTTCTCGCTCCTTACAATTTCGTTTGGGCAACCCACTTTCAGGTACGATATTCTGCACCAAAGAAATATAATTGTTCTGCAGATAATCCCGTATGACGTCATCATAAAGAAGCTTGACGTTAGGAAGCGATTTAAGTTTACGTTCGAGGCTATGAAATCTCTTGCAAGTTATATCAAAAGAATTTCCCAACGCTGACGCGTCAGTTTTCAGTGGTAAAGCTGCAACATACTTGCCATTTGGAGCGCGGGTAATTGTGCTACAATAAAACTCTTCACAGTGTTTATCATCCACACTCCCAATGGACGAAGCAGTAACATCTTCAATCTCCCAAAACTTACGAAGATCGAAGTTATCAAAAGAACTCGCAAAAAAAGACAGAGTGTCAGTTGGAGGTTCGATAATAGATGCTTCTCCTAGAAGTATGTAGCCGAGCGTAGTCTCCAATGCATCGGGGCAACCGGGTGCGCTAGTCACGTGACCTGGTCGCAATAACTTAGCGAACAGCGTGACTCCAAGTAACATGTCAATATTACCTGGCACGCCCCAGCTGTCATCAGCGAGTAGTTTAAGATCAATATGCTTCAATTCGGCTGTATCTATAGAACCCAGAGGAAGCTGCCCGGTTATCTGATCCAACACTAAAGCGTCAATTTCATACCTAGGCTGCGAGCAAAACCGTGAGCTGAACGTAATATTCACCGAGCCGCGAACGGGCTGCGACGTGCCACCAATACCACGAACGGTAGTTATTGAGTCCGTATGTATAGTTAGACCGAGCATACGGCAGCAACGCGATGTCATATAATTCTTTTGCGACCCAGGGTCCAAAAGACATCTAACCACCACGCCCTTACCCTTCCTACCAGCCACTAACACCTTGGCAGTAGCCAGCACTTCGGTACTACGTGTGGCCTGGACTTGAGAAGAAGAATGCGTACACAACGCCACACGATCAGAAGTAGCTGGGTCGGCCGCAGAAACGGAGGCTGGGCCGCTAGCGGGCGCCAGCGCAGGGGCTTGCGTCGATTGCTCAAAATGCAATAAGGAATGATGCTTACCGTTGCATTTTCTACATGTTGACTTAGATAGGCACTTAGAGACGGTATGTTGGCTACTTAGGCAGTTACCACATCTGTTATTGTCTTTTACAAACTTAAATCTGTTTTCCGCGCTCAACTTTTGAAACGCTTTGCACGTAAACAAGTGTTTATGCGTGGATTGACAAAGCGAACATTTAGATTCAGTAGCCACAAACACCTGCGAGACCTTAGATGAGGTGCTGGGTCTACCCGCGGGGGCGGGCTTAGTTGCCGCAGAAGAGGAGCGATATAATATTTTTACTTGTTCACGAACAAACTTTACGAAATAATCATAATCCAACTCTTGTTGATTACGAAGCGACATTTCAAAATGTTTTGCCGTATCTGAGTCTATTAACTTAAGACCCCAATGAATAAATATAAAATCATCCAAGTTAGGTATTTTCAATTGTTTGAGTCCTGCAACCGTAGAAGTTAATTTATCGAAACCTTGTTCAATATTAGCGGGTGTCGGTCCGAATGACTTCAATGAGAACAGCTGATTTAGATAATTAGTGGCGAGCGCGCGAGTATCCAGGTACTTGGCGATAAGCGCATCCCAGACAACGCGGTAATTATCGCCAGAAGGTACAATACCTACTGCCACATTCCTAGCCTTTCCTTTTAAACAACTCAACAGATAATGAATGCGATCAGAATCTGATAAATCTGCGTTCGTATGTATAATACGTTTGAAAGTCTCATAAAAGAACGGAAAGCTCTGAATATCACCGTCAAAGGTAGGCAGCTCAATTTTAGGTACCTTTATATGATGAGCATTAGGGCTCGCTGTCGGGCTAGGTTCCTTGGAAACATTTGATTCCGTTAATGAAGCTAAAGTAATTTTTATTTCGCCGACCAACTCATCAAATGAATGGAAGGCATTATAGCTTACTTCGCACTTGGGATCAACTGTCAATTTTAACATATTTATCTCGTCCATTATCTCATTGAACTCGCTACGTAATCCGTCAATTTGTTTGGCCTGAGCAATAAAGGACTTACGTAATCTTTCAGTTGTTAAAGATTCTGTTGAATCCAAAATCTTTTGAACCCGCGCGAAATACGCGTCGCGTTTACTTTCCAACAATCTAAGTTTAACCTTGTCAGTCATGGTGAACAGAAGTTAAAATATGGAAACAAAAAAGAAACAACAAATCTTTATCTTTTACGGAACCCACGTAAATGAAATTAGTGGTCCAACCACGCCGATAACTCAACGAATGATTTTATAACTAAATAATAGTACGGAACGATCCGTACACGCGAACCCCAACAATAATAAATTGTAAGGTGGAAAAAAAAATACAAAGCGTACAAAGTTTGACCCGCGTGCAAGTAACAAAGTCTAATACAAATAAATAGTAAGCACGCCTAATATCTTGAGAACGTACCCATCTATAACATATATTTATGATTAGCTTAGAGATACCCACAACGCAATAATTAGCATTTATGTCGGATGCTAAGCGATAATATTTTTTTTCTTTTGTACTAAGTACTTCTATTTATATGAGAATAACTTACTCAATACATAGAATATGTACAGATTCTTAACCAACAATAAGTTAAGTGTGTAACTTAGAAACAAGTATAGTACTTATTTCCGTAAGCGATGCGATTGTGTTCATAACGAATTACCTACCTTCGTAAAAACCAATAAAATCCTAACAAGTAAATACGCAGATAACCGTTCGAAGTAAGTTATCTAGTAAGTACTACGTTTACAAAGTTAGGTGCGGGGGTGATATGTATAAATATATACGGCTGTTTCCTATGAGGAGAACTAAACGCGTAAAGTTTATACAAATCTGTTATTTTACCTGAAGGTTCCTATCAAAAGATCAAGTTACCTTACAAAATAAAATAACAAGCGACGCAATGATAATCTGGTTAATTGCAATAATTAATCAAATGCGGTTGAGTCTCGAATTATAACAAATACCTACTCGTGCAATACGATTATAGTAGGCATTTACCTAACGAACCAACAGTAATAGTGTATCATACAATAACGATTAATGTCATTCATTCAGCAAGTCTCTATTAGAAAAATATATATAAAAAATTCTAATGCGTAAATAAAAATTAGCTGTACGATAACAAAGGACTGGAATATTCCACAGTCACGTAGACCAACTTGACGAATGTTTTACCAGACTACCCACGATTTTCATACACGAACAGAAAAAATATGTAATTACGCCGAAGATTAACTGATTTATTGAATAAACTTATTTAGCGATATGAATCAACGTTGATATCCAATTAAATGTATTTTTCAGAGTTTTAATTAGTGAAATTAAAGATTTAAGTTAACAATTAATTTGCCGGTAGAAACTACTATACGCACGGTAGCCAGCCTTATTGCAAACGCAATAGAGACGAGAATTGTGTGATGATCTGCAATTAATATGGAAATTTCCCAACTGTTTGATTTAAATTAGACTTTTAGAACTTAAAAATAGGCTGTAAATAGGCCCAAATTTAATTTGTCCGGGACGAAGGACCAAAATGGTGCGTATAACCTCTAGATGATTGCTAGTAAAAATCACACGCGCTCGAACCTAAATTATTAGAGTAATCTAGGCTATAATTGCTGATTCAGCAGTGCTACTTGAAGGAGAAAAATACGCCGTTGAGACGAAAGGCAATGGATAAAGTTCAATTTACTAATTATGCCACATACCTTTGAACAGCGATTCCCAGGTAGAAGCAGCCGGAAGGCACGTTCGGGAAGTTCAGCTCACAGACTCGATACACTAGGCTGGCCAGCGGTACACAAAAACAGTAGGTCTAGGTAATACAGATAACACTTTCATGTAGGTTCAATTAAGAGGTTTGGGCGAGATGATGCGTGATGATGGACGTGCGCGCACCCAACCGTGGTTAAGACGACTCGACTAGGCCGGCGGCCAATGGTCTGGCGGCGGCGTGTTGATGGTGGCGCCACCGCGCGGGATATCACCAAACCAACGATATGTGACACTTATTTAATAAATTGAAACTATTAAACCAATGCCTCTCAATCGCCCTATGGTGATGCAATAAAATATAAAAACTATAAATTAGGAAGCGTAACCACCGCGCTTAAAACACGGGTGGATCACACTTATCGAATTCCGAAAAAAAAAAACCTACTTATCAATTATATTATTGATTCGAGTCGAGAATCATTAGCATAGTTACCTCCTTGAATTTGACGAGGATGCAAAACAATATCTTGTATTGTGTTGCAAACTACCAACACAAGACATATAACATAACATACAATTAGGCCTGTAATTCCCAAAGGGTTAAGCAGAGGTGTACCTAATAGTAAACCCTCAATTCGCTAGTTATGTTTTAAGTCATCACTCGGGCACAAATCCAGTCTCGGCGTGGCTGCTGCTGAAAAATCCCAATAACACTAAAACTAAGAGACATTACATCATCTGCCTAGCCTTTTCTATCTTGGGGTAAGCTTCCAGTCTAACCGCATGCAGCTGAGTACCAGCATTTTACATGAAGCGACTGCCTACCTAACCTCCTCAACCCAGTAACTGGGTAATACGATACCCCTTTGTAAGACTGAAATGAGACTTTTGGCTTCTGACTACTCATAACGACTGTCAAAGATCTACATATGACAGCCGGGACCAACGGCTTAACGTGCTCTCCGAGGCACGGAGGAAACTCGGTATGTAATTATGGTCACCCATCCACGACCGACATCGGCAAGCACGGCTTAAACTTGAAGTGTGACCCTTGCGGCTGTTATTATTTAGCCACGACCTCCTCCTAAGTGAGTAAAATATATGAGGTTTTAAAACCAACATTTATACATATTTCTCTATGCCGAAACGTGTAATAATTTGTATGTGGCATACCAAAAGTTAAGTGTTAGAATTTATTAGCGGGCGGTCGTTACGAGCGAGTTTAACTTTTCGTGTAAATTCAATTGGTTTCACTCGGTTTTTGTTGTTTATTGAGAGACAATTAATGAATAGCTTTAGAAATAGAATATAGCAAGCACGGCTTAACCTTTAAGATCGAACCGTGCGGTTGTTACAATTAAGCCATGATGCTCCTCCAAAAAAAAAAAAACTAAGAGATATTACATACATTTATAATGTTACACTCACGGAAAAGGCATACTTACATAATCCAGAACCATACACAAAGGAGAAGCACTCAGACATATAACATTAGCTAAATACACGTGGCCATATTACAGCCATAATTTCGTAACACACAAAACAGCAACCGCCTTTAGTATAAAGCAAATACGTAGGCTTTTTTAATACTTTATGTTCAAACCAGATCCATATTCTAGAAATAAATAAGAAAGTATTAAAAAAAGAAACAGAGTTAAATTTCTACCCAATAACGGTTTGAATCGAGTGTTTCAAGTGAGTAAAATATCATCATCATCTGCCTGGTGTTTTCCCAAACTTTGTTAGGGTCGGCTTCCAGTCTAACCGGATGCAGCTGAGTATCAGTATTTTACATGAAGAGACTGCCTATCTGACCTCCACAACCCAGTAACTGGGATACGAATCCCCTTGGTTAGACTGGATGTCAGACTTTCGGCTTTTGACTACTTGTAACGACTGTCAAAGATCTACAAATGACAGACGGGACCAATCAAATGGCTTAACGTGATTCCGAGGCACGGAGGAAACTCGGTATGTAATTATGGTCACCCATCCACGGATCAACCTCGGCAAGCACGGCTTAAACTTGAAGTGTGACCCTTGCGGCTGTTATTATTTAGCCACGAGCTCCTCCTAAGTGAGTAAAATATGTGAGGTTTTAAAACAAACATTTATACATATTTCTCTTTGCCGAAACGTGTAATAATTTGTATGTGGCATACCAAAAGTTAAGTGTTAGAATTTATTAGCGGGCGGTCGTTACGAGCGAGTTTAACTTTGCGTGTAAATTCAATTGATTTTACTCGGTTTTTGTTGTTTATTGAGAGACAATTAATGAATAGCTTTAGAAATAGAATAGAAGATTCGATTGGAAGAGCCAATAATTTGTTTAAACAAACCTAACAACTCAAGGATTGGTCAACGATTACTCAAAACATTAGTGATTTGCCAAAAACCTCGGTGAGGACAAAACGTTTCGTAATTACTTTTGATGCACCAAAGGGTCTTGGTAAAAATTGGGGTTACTCCAAAGGAATTGAAATATATCTCTATTCATAGACAAATATATAATCTCCAATTCTAACGACTGCGACAATTACTAAAGTCGCCGTGGACCATAGCTAGAGCCCATTGAATATGTTTTCTACATGTTGGATACGAAGATCCTACTACACATTCCTTATTAAACTATGTCATTTTGAAAAAAAATGTGCTAAAATTTAGCACACCGATCCAAGCCGGCGAGGCCCTAGAATCGACAAGAACTCTAGAGGCCATCTTAAACTAGTTTTATTATAAGTTTGAATAATAAATCAATTCTTTGGCAACATACAGAACATACTTCATGTGAATCTATCTAGCTCTCTATAAAAGGACACAACTAAAAGAAACAGGTAAAGAAGATTATAAATAAAAGTGAATCATTCTACACATAAGCCTTGACACCGACTGTTTTACAAAATTGCTTGTAAACTCATCATTCCATTTGACAGTTATTACATTCCACAAGAGAACAATTATTGCTTTCCGCATTTATTGCTCTAATTGGAAAAGAGTTCACACTGAAAAGCTATAAGGATAAGTGTGTGTTACTTTATAGATAGCTGCTAAGCATATATCACTGGTGCTGTCATAAGTTGAAAATTAATAGGAATGAGCCTTATGGGTAAAATTATATTTATGTTACGACTAAAAGCTGGAATTCAGACATAAAATTAAAACAAGAAATAGTTGGACCTAAGTAATAAATCCATAACGAGATATCTAGGTAGCTCATGTAATACCAATCTTTGAGTGTGTTTCATGAGTTAACTTTAGATATTATCTTTCAAATCATCGTTTGAATTACTATTGAATGCAAACGCAGGTAACAAGTGAAACAACCGGTGCCTGGATCACACTGAGTATATTTGTCATGTTACACGGCTTATGTATAATAGGAGTGGATGCAACCTTCCTCATATTTGCATAAACAAGGTGTTGTTTTGCATCCTCGTCAAAATTCAATAGGTTGTCACAAAAAACATATATTATCAATTTAAATTACGGTACATAATTATTTAATAATAACCATTGTTTATTTCGTTGTTGTTTAAGTTTGTCAGTATTTCAGAATAACCCTAGTCACGGATGGACCCGTATTTTCGTTGACGGACTTAGAGAGTAGACCCCCAGGCAACAAGGTAACTTCGCCAACAAACCTGCACCACCCTGCAGCACAAACTTCATCACTACTTCTTAATGAAGAGTTAAGCAAGAAGAATTCAAAATTAATTTTCTTCAAGAAGTGTATATCTTTATTCTCAAAGTAGTTCTAAACTCTTAACACTTTCAACTTTCTCCCAACATAAGCACCCACGTACGGGGGAACAGCTAATGGAAAAAAAACCCTGTAAAAGTTTTTATTGAATCATGAAAGTGGACGAAGTTTTAAACCGATTGCTGAGGAGTTCTGAACGAAATTAGTTTCGCTACAGAATTTCAATTGGCAGGTAAACTGTTAAGCGTGTAAGTTGCTTCATCAGAATCTCGTTTGAAAGGACATCGTGATGGGACTTGTAGTGTTGTTTTATTTGTTTGTGGTACTTTTTTCGCTATAGATAAATTGACAACTTGTGGCTAGGGTTACAAGTCGAATTCAACATTTGAGTAAAATCAACATTTACTTCAGAACAGCATTCGGAACCCTTCATTATTTTTTTTTTTCAAAAATCTTATGTTCCCTACAAAATTGCAATAGCTACTTCGAGAAAACGTATGCAAAAACAGATTTTAAAAAATAGTGCGTGGAGTCCCTCCGCGCGGAAGAAGTAAAACTTCGTAATACTACACGCATGCGTTCGAGTTCGTTCGTTTAAGTCGCATAAGAAGTTTCACTTCAAAAAAATACCAATGAAAAATCTCCATATGGTTCAGAATGTCATACACACGGCGAAACATCAAGATATACATTTCCAGTATAACATGACCTCGCTTGGCATGGATTGCCTGAACAATGAAAGATCCGCATAAACTGGTTTACATGGCTTGGTTGGTCGTCATGCGTCCTGAGAACGTGGTTACCGCGTGTGCATCTGTATCCCTTCAATCCTGTATACTCCTAAGAATACCCCACCTGTATTTTAACATAAAATTTTCTTTCATAATATTATAATTTTCAATAAGAGCCCATCTGATATACTAATAATAAAGCTGAAGAGTTTGTTTGTTTGCTTGAACGCGCTAGTCTCAGGAACTGCTGGTCCGATTTGAAGCCCGTGTTAGATAGCCCATTTATCGAGGAAGGCTATAGGCTATACGTCATAATATCTATGAGCAATAGGAGCGGACCAGCAATGAACAATGTTGCGAAAACGGGGAAAATGTGACGCAGATGAAGTTGCGCGGGACAGCTAGTTATGCAATAAGCCTTTTGAATCTCGACCAACACGCCCAGCATAGCTACTCATTGCTGCCTTAACACCTAATCCAAATAACCCTTGCTTATTGGGCCTTAAACCCAATTGATTCTATCTTGGTTCTACGGTCTATTAAATTGTAGGTACAAAATACTTATTCGCTCAATACCATCACGAAACGTCAATATCAGTCAAAGTTTTGAGACCCAAACTTTGTTTAGTTTCCCCAATTTTCTTCATCAATCCTGGAACAGTTCTTGACATGTTTGATTGATATTTCACTTTCATCTGCAGTGACCACAATTTGATTATCGACAACTTAAGAGGGGACTCTAGTGGGCCTTTCTCCATACAAACGTATTCCGCTGTTTTCTTCGTAGATAATGCGTCTAGAGCAATGATTTTTTCCAAAAAATCTAGGTCTTATTAATACATGCCCCTATGATTTCTTTTTTTTTCAAAACATAATCACTAAAAGAATTATGACAATCCGAAAACACAAAAAAAAAGTTTTTACCGCCATGTTCAGACGACTATCAGACAAATTAGATAAGTTTTTAACAGAAAACAAAATAATAGAAGTAGTTTTGAAGAAGAAAACAGCGGAATACAAAACGACTTTTGGTCAAGATTTTTGTAGGTAAAATCAGCCTGAGCTGCAGTTGTCTCTTTCGCTCTTTAAGGGGGCTTGGTCGGGCGCAGCGCGACGGCTATTTTCTTCAAATACCTATTCTTCAAATTCCTCGGGGTTAGAGTTCTCCCTCTTTAGCCGGCCGACTGCCGTGTTGGTCGAGTGGTAGCAAGTTTGACTACCGAGCATAAGGTCCTGGGTTCAATTCACGTGTAGGGCAAAGTGTTAAAGGGTTCTTCCATCAAGAATTTTACAGTACCACGGATTCAAGATTTGTGCCCGGTTGATACCAATAGGCCCACCCCATTACATGGGACATAAAACATAGCTGGCTAAATATTGGTGTATTTTTAGGTACACCTCTGCCCAACCCTTCGGGGATTTAGGCGTGATATTGTGTTATGTTGAGTAAGTTAAAAAGAGCTTTATTTACTTGAAACGAAAGTCTAATAAAAGTTCATCATCATCAGCTCAGTTCCCACTGCTAGGACACAAGCCTCCTCTCGATGAGACTGGGCTGTAATCCACCACGCGGGCCCAGTGCGGGTTGGTAGATGTCACATGTCTTCGAATTTTTAGTTCTAGGATATGCCGGTTTCCTCACGATGTTTTCTTTCACCGTTTAGAGGGCAGCGGTGATGAAATAAATTACACAAAGTAATGCGCCTGCCTGGGTTCGAACCCACGGCTTACTGTTCGTTAGTCGGGGCTGCCACCACTGGGCCACTGCTGCTCTCAATAAAAGTTAAAAGATACTATTTGCCGTGTTTTGGTTTGGTCCGCATAGAAAGTCGCAAACGTCGCTTTTGTTGCACGGACATACTAGCAAAGCTGTTACTAAGCTGCCGATTCCGAGTCAATAAGTATAAAAACTCTTATTAACTGTTTGCTAGAATTAGTCCAATATTTTGTAGGGTACCTAAATCGCAAGCAGTAAACAAAATCTTGATCAGGATTAGTCCACGATAGTCGGCCAGCTATATCAACCAATGAACCCATAATATAAAAGGGAGCCACCTCCCTATATTCTCTCCCTATATTAGGAGTGTATAGAAATGTCAGTACACCTTCCATAATTATCAATCAATCAATCATTATCTTTATTTTGGATCATAGGTATAGGTAATAGGTATAGGTCAGCAGCAAAAGTCGCTTTACATAACTAAAATTATAAGACGTCTTAGTTTTAGAACGATCCATATTAACAGACTGGAGTAAAATACATAACAATATTTTCAACAATGGTTACACAAATTCGCAAAACAATATCAGATCACACTGAGCAGCACAAAACTTGGTGTAATATTTATAAGTGTTAACCGACTTTTGATGCTGACTGTACTTAATACAGGTCTCAGCGGTGATCAGCTACGTCCCGCCCTTAGGGCATGCAATAGTTACACAAATTTAAAATGACTTAGACTTACCAACACGAATATAGTCCACAAAACTTGCCAGCATAATCAGCTGACCACCTAAGTAATAAGTAAGCCGTCGCAGCAGAACAGTTATTGCTGATAATTTGGCCGCGGTCCCAAAGTAGCTGGCAAGAGCCGCAGAGCTGCTACAAGCCACACGTTATTATATGATGCTGTTTTATCTTCTGGCTGGTTAAGAAGGGAATGTTTTCATATTCTTTATTATGTCTTCTTTTGTTTTGGTCCTTTGAGACGGGAACCGTTAAGAAGGGTCTGTTTATTTCGGGCACAGAACATAGAGACTCTTCGCTGGCAAACAAACCAAGTCTGTCTCCGTTTACTCGCACCACAACAATCGCTTAATAAGCCGTCACTACCGTCTACTTACTGACGGCTTTTGAGGCTGAGAGAATCCCTAGACTCTCAATGCCATGGTTTGTTGTTTGGGTTAACCTTGGTTTGCCGGAATGTGGATCCGCCGACTTAACAAAAGTTATCTAAAAAAAAATATGACATTGTTGATCCGCGTTCCAGCATTTTAAGGGGATTGCGCAGATCTACGTTCCCGGCGTACCAAAAGTTAAATTGCATCTTTGTCTAGAATTAGAATGTATTGAATGCAAAGATGATATAAAGAAGTTTCCTTCAAGCAATTGTTATTTTCTTAAACAATATCAATGCCTAAGTTGTTGCATACGACATACTAATCAAAAGTAAAACAGCAGGAAAATCCGCCCCAAAAACGTTTATCGTAAAACCTCTTCTGTATGTTCCAAAACGTTGAGACAAAATGCGTCTCAGAGTTTCCGCATCCGGGAACCCCATCTTTACAGCCTCGTCTCTAACGACCCGACACAAGATCTACATCAAAGAAATCAAACTCAAACATGTTGGAATTTAAAAAGGTAATACGAGCCTTCATTAATGAACATCGCATGTGTTGACAATGGCTTTTGTCTTTTTTCTTTGTCAGCGCGCCTTGATACAGGTATTCAGCGTTTCAGGAATTATGCAAGACTGGTTTGTTTTACATCCGGTGACATTTTCTTTTTCATGTGTGTACTAATATTATAAACGCAAATGTAACACTTTGTTTCTGTCTCCCACTTTTTTACGTTCAAACCACTGAGTTAATAGTTGAGCTAATAGTCTGATATAGTCTTTGTTAGTTGGTGTCAGATAGGAAGCTTGGGACCTAGAGTAAGACAGGCTTATTTTCATCCTCAATGGCAGCCAAAGATGCATTAGCTTTTAAAGAATTAAGGAAAATTAAAACACCTTAACGAAACTTACACTTGTACTTCGAGGACTCCAAAACTTCTATGATGTCGAGATCAATTTGCTTACTTCAATATTTTTGTTACCAGGCTTACATGGTATACAAGGGGCATGGCAAAGACGAGCGGGAGAAGACAGGCAAGTTCAGATCGAGGCCAGCAGAGTCCACTTACACCATGACAACCAATCGCAGTGCGAGGTTTTGCGATAATATGACGGAGAGGGAGCTTGAGGTGAGCATTACTCTTTTTCTATGATGTGGCCAACCTTTTTTGGTTTAGGGAACAGGCAAGGCAATCTATGATAAATACTTGAGGAAAAAACTTGTGTGGCTCACTCAATATCATTAGATTGTTGAATAAATTATTAATTAAAACGATTGTAAGTGTGTTTTGACTACTGATTGTCTGGTGCTGATTACGGAGAATGATCCGATCGGTCACATTAAGATAGGTTACATAATGAATTCCAAGATACTTCAGAAGTATTTCATGATTCTTGGAATACTATGGTAATTAGGATTATATTTCTAGTCCAGCATCTAATTACTAGATTGTTCATCTCACTTGTAACGGTGTAGAAAGCTGTATTTTGTAGTATCAAATTGGTTTTCTATCTCCAGAAACTGCCAGACAAGTTAGACGAGAACATAATTATTTTAGCCCGGCCGAAAACGTCAGGCATTGTAGTCCGAATCTAGGCTGTAAATCAACTGTTTTGATTTATTGTGTGTGTAATATACCTTTATTAGTATTCGCGATATAAGTATAATTCAATTTTTTCTTCTAAGGGTGCAGTTAGTATTCAAGAGTAGAGCATATTTTTTTGCAAATATTGATTATAATAACTTTTTCCCCAAAAGGAGGAGTTCAGAAAAATATGCAACCAGTTAGAAAAGCTCCGAGAGCGTTGTGGGACTGGAGCAGTCATATCCCGAAGAATAGGAGCCATGCAGGACGCTGCAGCAGTTTACGATAGAAAACCTCCTCCATCAGACCATTCAGCGCCTTTGAAACTGAACACAGTATTCAGTGCTGTAGCAGACAGGTTAATGTGCACTGTCACACCTGCTGAGGAATCTTCCAGCAGTGGTAGGGAATTGCCTTTCGAAGCCCCTCCTGCCTATAAACATAAAACCTTCAGTCCAACAAAAAGCACAGAGAACAGCAACGCCGAGCAAAGCCAAACCGACGTCACGACTGATTCCCCTAAGAAACGCACAGACCTCAACGAGGAAACAAAAGAAGACAAACAAAATGGAGTATTCAAAATCTCCGGCGAAGCAAACTGTAGTGATATCCGACCACCAGAAGTAAGTCGTAACGGTTACAATAATAAGAGTGAGAACAATAAGACCAGTGAATTGAAATCAAGTCCTAGCAGTACTGAGACTGTGAAAGGTGTCAGATCAGGACACGCAAGGACTCATGCTATAGTTATTAATTTAGATGATAAGAGTCGCTTTACTGAAGAGGTCACTGTCTAAATAAAGACTGTACTTATGTTTTCATTAGTTAAAATGTGGGTGTACCAAAGATTGTTCGTGAATTCGATGAAGACATGACAACCTATTCTATTCTATCTAATATTATTTCAAAGTGACGGCTGACACATTTTTATCTCTTAGAAGCTATTTAACTACAACTACCTATGTTTAAAGTTCAACACTACTTTAAAAGTTACTTAAACTGACAATGCTTTTGTGTAGGAAATAGATTTACCGCAACGTTTCAATGGGATTAAGCGTGAAACCCTTACCTTTTCAACGCATTACCTCATGGCTTCCATTATCGAATTTTCACCACTATTATAATAGAGTTACAGTTCACGTACTACCCTTTTGGTACAAAATAATAAACAGAAGGTCTATATCAAACCGATGGCATATATGTCGAACAAAATAAATATATTGCGGCGTGCAACTTGGACGGCACTGACTCGAGACTGTTTCGTGACTCAGGCTCATAAATTTGGTTCTCTCTTCTAGCGTTAGCGATAAAAGTACAACAATTTATGTGATTGACATTAAGATATAGACGGAACTTTTCGTCTAGAAAATCGTTGGTAGTATTTGTAATGCATGAGCAAGAAAATTGCAATAAATTATGCAATTGCTCACTATAAATAAAATCATTGTAATATTTCATTTAGGATTGTGATGGATCTATTTCATTTACAGGCACAGGGAAACAATTAGGGGAAATCCGTAAATCAAACTGTGATTTTCTTTCGTTTCCAAAATATTGAAGGAAGGGATAGAATCAAATTTGATCTCAGACGTCAAAATATTTTGTACCTACATTCCAAAATTGATTCAATCAGATTAAAGTCATTCAAACTCAGTATGTAAAAACATGTACGCATAGTTGACCTTCTGTTCTTTTTTCTACCCTCTGCGTATATTACTTGCCAAGCTCAGGCAATTGAAGTTTGTCATTAAGGCTGGTATTTGGCGGAAAATCTCGCTCCAAGACATCGATCGCTCTAAGTGTCACTTAGAAAAGTCACTTTTTCGATGGACAGAAAACTTGCAAATACTGTCAACGTTTTTTTTTATTTTAAAGATATATTTGAACAAGGTCTGAGCGTTTTCAAAATGCTTTCTTATTTCTGCAATGACATGAACAATACACTTTATATGTGATCATCATTGATATTGCTGGCAGATTGTCATTTTGTCTAGGCCTTCTTGAAGATAATACACGTAGATACTATAGCAAAAACGTATATACCCTAACTTTGAACGGATTAACCGGAATTCCCGAGCCGTGTTACTGGGAAATCGGATTGTAGTCAGGATTTCAGTTCAATGGTTGAACTACTGGTTCGTTCAGGCAATATCACTTGCGGTTTGAATATTGTATGCATTTGTATGATTCTAGTCAGATGAGCAATGTAGATTTTATAGAACAATTGTGCTGGATTTTGTAGGGCTACTACAGTAATGTTCTACCATTCTACAAGTATGGTGGCGCATTCTGGTTCGAATAAGGAATTATCTTTCTTACTGTAATTTATAAAGATTACATGAAACTGTCAAGCAAAAAATTGGAAGCCTTGTTAATATGATTCCATCATTGCTGTCATAATATTAGTGGAAAACAGTAAGCTGAAAGATGAGAAAAATATATGAAATCATGTTGTGGAAAGCAATATTCTTGAGAAAATAATATGACATGAAACATCAATAAGCTAGTCGCTTGTTGGCAACCATGAAAGAATACAGTGAAGTTGGTGAGGATTATATTATATATTATATATATGTTTTTTTTTTTTAAATCACTTTGTCATAATATGAATGAATTCTACCACATTTATAAATGGCATTTATACTTAGCAATTTTTGGTACATCCACACTTCTAGTAATATATTGTAAAAGCTAGTCCTTACTGTGATTCTTAGTCATATGTATGTTCGTTTATTAATAGTTTCCAAGATGCATATCAAAGTACTTCCGTGTTCGTGTGTTGTTCTGGTTAATGTTAACTTTTAAAAGAAAACTATAAAAATGTTGGATGCTTGGATGTTTGAGTTTATCTGCTATAGTATTATTATAGTTTTATATCTGGATATCCTCTAAGGATGCGATGAAATCAAAACTTATGAATGTCAAAACACTGAAACGTAGATTTTGTTTTCTTTTTCAATGCAAGCGATTCTTTTAAATTGATTCTGTAACAGGATGAAATTATATAATATCATTAGCCAGTAATACCATTATATTACTTTAGATTTTTGTTAGTAGTAGTGTATGCTCATTTACTTTTATAGATGCAAATACAATGTGTTCCCAGTATTTTTATTTGCTGAAACAGAATAGTCGAAAACAATCAAGGACTTTCAAATAATTCATCAACGTAACCATACCTTTTGTTAATTAGTCTACTTTGCATTTATTTTACCGTAATCAATAAAAACTCTCGAAGACGAATTGACTTTACTTCAATAATAATCTAACTATTCGAAATGGCTGTTAATAACTTTAATGAAATTCAAAAGTCATTACTCGACCAGAAATTTACAGCTTCACACTTTTACGACTGGAATACATTTCTCGAAATGACTGGAAGTCTCATTAGGTAGTAAGGGAGTATCTACACTAGAAATGGAGTCGACTCTAGCTGCTCGGAAAGAGCCTTATTATGTCCTGTTAATGAAGCAAAAAGACGACATGAGCCATGCGCGTTTCAATTCGAGCAATGTTGCTCGTAGCTCGACTTTTTTTACAACGATGACTATTGGCTCCAGTGCATAACTGACTATCCCTCTTTTTTTTCATTTTATGTTCGTTTTCACCGTCCAAAAGTTGTCTGGAAGATGACGCCATCAGAGATTTAGCAATATTGTATAATAGCTGATAACAGCCGCACGGATCGATCTTCAAGGTTAAGCAGCGTTTACCAATGTCGGTCCGTGGATGGATGGGTGACCATCTATTACATACCGAGCTTCTTCCATGCCATGCCGTTTGTCCCGACTGTAATTTGTAGACATTGACAGTTGTTACAGGTAGTCAGTGTCCCAAAAGTCTGACAACAAGAGGAACAAAGGGGTATGGGGGGACAAAAAAAAAATATTAGTAGTTAAAGTATTACAAGAAAGAAAAGGCTTGGCAGGTGATGATTAGCGACATCTTGTCAGAATATTCGCTTTCATTGCTTTTTCTGACCGGCTTAATTCAGTGTCGTTAAGTGTAATCTCTTCCTAATGTAGTATTCCTACCGTGCAAGCATTCAAGTCAAAAGTTTTGAGCAATAATTTCATTTTGGTATGATTTAGTTACGCAGCGGTTTTAATGCAAGAATCTTAAATGCAACTTGCAACTTTATTTTTGAACTGGCTAGAATTTCTTTGATTATGAGATACTTGGTTACTTTTTAACAGTAACATTGTTGAAAGTGGTTTGAAGTTTATGAAATATACCTATTTTTAAGAATAATTATTATGATTAGTTAATGTTTTGCAATATTCTATCATAAGTTGAAGATGTAATCACAAATGATTGGTTGTTATGTTAAACATTTTCATTATTGTTTTTTCAGAAAACTTATAAAAATAAATTGTTTTTTTTTTTTATATCTACGATGCTGTTATTGTTGGTTGAATATTGTTAGCATTAAATTTTGTTTTTGTTTTAATGCCGACATAACCAAAGTGATCATCGACGAACAAGCGCGTATCGCGTTCATTTTGTTCTGCAAACTCTAACGCTTGAACGCATCCACAGAAGTTGCCACGTATTTGTGCACACTACAGATCTCTTTGTTTATGACGCGGGGTATAAGTGGGTTGAACCAGCCACAAAGCTTCGAGTTGATTCTGTTTAGTGAAACAACATTTTGGGTGCCCGGCCAACGATCGATCACGTAAACAGGAGACCTAAAATGACGCTTCAAAGTTCAATTGAAAATGCAATACGAAAATTCCTTTACTGCCTCGCACATTCAATATCTACTATCAAAGATGTAATAAAAAAAAACAAAGATAAAGAAGCCAAAGATTTTAGTTCATAATAACTTCAAGCTATAAAAAATTAAATGTATTCTAGATACTTTGTTTGCAAATTAGCGCTCAATGAAACGCTTTAACGTGAAATAATATTTAATGTTGTATTAGATATAACATTACTGGTTAAGAGAGGTGAAAGTCAGAATTTTCCGTATCATTCTAGAGCTTCTATTTAGCGTAGTCTGCTTCGTGTTCGATTGACTCATTTATTCAGAATAATCCTTAACCTAATCTTACCTAAGGCTTGCCTAAGCCGATTATTCTCATAGCCTATTCTGAAATCTTGAGTTCATCACTTTTAACTATATCTAATTAAAGTCACAGAATAAAATATTTTCCTTAAACTCGAAGTAAGACACAATCACCGTGAAACAAAAACTTTTCCAAGGACTCAGCACATGATTTTGATTCATAACAACCCTCCGGGTTAATATTTTGAATTGGTAATTAAAAAATCAGATGATCCGTATAATTTATAAGTTTGACTGTGAAGACAATATGCACTTTTGTATGAAACTGCTGTTTTTTTTTTAAATTCTGGTATGTCAAAAATTATGTAATGAATCCATTGTAAAAAGTTTGTGTCGCGATAGTGTTTACACCATTTATTTTAATTGCAAGCCGAATAATAACGCCTTTATTTTACCCTAACCGTTTCAGGTACATTTCTGCCTGGAAATAGTTTTTACATGTGTAGGTATTTAAAATTCTGACTCTCACCTTAAAAAATGTAAATATTCGAACCACGATGAAAGACAACTAGTGAATGTATTTTTTGTAAATAAGTAAGCATGTATAACTTAGTATGTATAATACATCACGACTGTACATATACCTAGTAACTATGTGCCATTTACGCTAATATGGATCGTATTTAATAATATTTGTAAAACGTATAATTTTATCGTTTACCTGAAAAATTGTATCGAATAAATCAGCTTAACAAATACTCACCATTATTGACCAAAATATTTGTAAAATCGACAGGTCAATGCTAAAAGTATAACTTACGAAAATTCCAAAGAATAGCATTTTTAATAATACATTTTAAAATAGTTTTAAATAAAAGCGAGCTATATTTGTTTTAAATAGACATTAAATCAATTTTTAACACTTACCTGTAGCCAATATCAATAAATTATTCCATTTGAACACAATTCTGAACATAGGCTTTTAAACATATGTAATTAAATATGAAAGTTGTAAATAAAACAGTATTACCACTACCTACTATTCATGTATTCCTAATCATAAAATAATAATTTTAAATGATTGCCATAAAACATTTCAAAATGACATAAACAAACGCTGATTTTCATAACAGATGAAAATCGACATTTTGTTTTTCAATTTACTCTGCAGACTGACCGATACGTTGGCATGCCAATCAATGTCCTATCATTTTCAAAATGGCTTACGACTTTTAACCATTCGTCAATATTTTCTATTCGCCAAAGATACTATAGTAAAATGTCAACACTGGACTAAGTTTGCTATTTATTTTATGTATTTGTTTATTCTTTGAAATATAGTTTTAACAGACCACGTAATTCAGAGTGTTAGTAATAAAATTAAGCCACACAATTGAAAATATCAACTCCTAATTTATTTTAAATCTTTACCTGCACCTACGAGTACATCTTTAACCAACATCTGGTCGATCTGCAATTAAACCCGGTAATCAAATAAACTGATTGTTCTTAAATGACTGGATGATCCGGGTTTTAACTATTAAAGGATATTTTAATGAACATTCCATTTTATTACTAAATGAATGTTTAAATTATGTAAATATTGTAAATAGATTGTAAAGCTTTTAATGATATTATGAAACGTTTAACTGGTTATCGTAAGCAGGCATTGAAACATGCTAAAATAATTTAATTGATTTCATCAATGAAACTGAACGCGAACCGAACCTCGATCTGAACCGCGTTTAAAAGCTCTCAATGTCAAAACTACACTGGCAGCTCTAAAGCGCAGTTTAGATAATATACTGACCGTGTTCATTTGTAATGGTTAAAGTCGCTGTACTGAGTTTTTAATTAATTTCCACGTATTACAAGCCAAATTAATAATCATGATGGTCCAAAATTAAATTATTACTGAACATTGTGTATTTAGAGTAGGTCCACCGTTCCCTGGAGGCTTGGCAACAAGTTGCTTCGTACCCGTTTATTTGTTCGTGTTTAGCTGAGCACATTTTGACTTAATTGCTAGTTTTGACCAACATTCTCAGTGATAATGATTTGACGTTTTTTAAAAAATATTCTCTACTAACTTATGCCCGCGGCTTCGCCCGCGTGGAGTTCGATAATTGTCCCACGGGAACATACTATCGGAATAAAAAGTATCCTATGTGTTAATCCAAGTTATAAACTACCCGTGTGCCAAATTTCATCCAAATCCATTCAGTAGTTTTTGCGTGAAAGAGTAACAAACATTCATCCATCCATCTTCACAAACTTTCGCATTTATAAAATTAGTAGGATGTGAATAACGATGCGAATGGCTTAAAAAAATTTACATACATACAAAAACTTGCCTTTTTCCCGTGAGGGTAGGCAGAAACCACAGACCACAACCTGATGTGATCCTTACTTACGCTTTTTGCGTTCATACATCTGATCATTCCGTGCCTCGGAAAGCACGTTAAGCTGTTGGTCCCGGCTGTCATATTTTGTAGATCTTTGACAGTCGTTACGAGTAGTCAGAAGCCAAAAGTCTGACATCCAGTCTTACCGAGGGGTATCGTATTACCCAGTTACTTGCTTGTGGAGTTCAGATAGGTAGTCGCTTCATGTAAAAAATACAATTAAAATATGGTACTCAGCTGCAAACTGTTAGACTGGAAGCCGACCTCTAGATAGTTTGGGAAAAGGCTAGGCAGATGATGACATCTGCACACACGCCCATTGCGAGTACTTCGCAATGCACTGTGGTGCAAGTGGGCCTTCATATTGACAACTTGTACTGCCTATCCTCCCCCCTCCCCACATAACTAGTAGATACTTGGAAACTACTCTAAAAACAGAAGGCGTCTTTATAACAAGTTACCGGAACATAACTACATAAATCAAAACATTCAGTAATATATAAAGCAGAAACAAAAGTGGACAGTTTTACTGGAGACATAACTTTTCACCCGTCGGCCATGACAGACAAACTCGACTTTTTAAATCTTAGTCATTTCTTAGTAGTGCTACTACAAAAGGGAAATTTTCGTTTTCTTATACACTTCTTTCTCATATAATACATTGGTGTTGATTATGTCCAGATTCATTAGAAAATCGGGCGCAATGGCGTCACTTCTCAAGAATAGTGTATTGTGCCCGGAGTCTGGATTTTTGCCAAATTAAGGGGAACAGGGCTTGCCCCGTGCAAAAGCACTCTCAAAATGTGGGTGCCACTAGGTACATCTCTAGTCTGCTTAGCTCATCAGGCAAATGATGTTGTGTGTAAGGAACCTTTCTACAGTTAATGGAGATGTCTGAAAGATAATTGTAAAGGCACTTTCATTACCATCAGCTCTTTAAACTAAAGAAACATTTCGGGAGCTCTTCCTCCACGGTTTTACAAGCTAGAAGTTAGCCCACTACATCTATGTTAATACCTCGGCTCATACTTAAGAATGAAATCCTTACCCAAAATTATTTGGTTCGTCAGATGCTTAAAATAACCATTCTTATTTTAAATCACTTTAAAATACCTGCAACTCCAGCAGCAGCAGTATTTTATTCCCAACTCAAAAATACCAAATGCGTTTGAATTTAAAAAGGGCATTTAAAAATTCTTGGCTAGGCAACCCTATTTTCGAGCAGTCTCCAGCCACGATTCATCTTCGGAACGCGTTGTGACACGTTGATAAAGATTCTCTTGCACCTGGATACTGCGACGTGGACTAGTTCAGACACCGAACTTTGTGGTATAACGAAGTTTTCGGTGACTTTCAGTTTAAATCTAGGTCAGTGTTGGTAAACTGTCTTAACGGTGGTGAAAAGTTTTGTGATTGCGTTTGTGTTTTGTGATTTTTGGTCCTTAATAATACACGGTGGAATAGGCAGCGTGGCACAAAACAAAGTTATTAGTATCTATTCAGTGCATGATTCGCGAGACCTCTAGCAAAAATGCAGTAACTGTTTATTACACATCACTATTTTAAAAAAGAAAGCTAGAGACCCAGACCTAGACTTTTGAGACCTCAAATGTGCCATCATGTTTTTCGACTGTAGGAAATTGGAATAGGTATACAGAAACATATAAAGCCATTTTTCAACTGTGAGATGCATCTGAATACCTTATAATGTAAATAATTAGCCATGAGCTCCAGAAATAAACATATTGTAGAAATAATTCAAGGATCAGTCGTTTCGACCCAGGTTTGCCGGATTTTGGAACTAAAAGACATTTTTATTTACACCGCCACACACTGGTCCCGAATGATAAAAAAGTGGACATTAAGAAATTTTTGACAGAAGGTCAACGGATTCGGCTGATTTTTTTTTTGTAGACAGCTGATGCAATTACAAATCACTTTTATAGATTGAGTTTTTGCCAAATAAGCCGTATTTTCAGAGAAAAAAAATATTGAAATATTTTTTGTATGAAAGAAATCCTAATTTTGTCTTTATCTTCCAAGATTCAAACGTATTCAAAATAAAACTTAGCGCAGCTTGTAGAGGTGCTAATTGCTCACCACTTTGTCATAGACACTCTTCTGCGATTTTGTGCTCCTTTTGAGTTACAGGCACTTTAAATATTTTTTGTATAAAAAAATTCTAATTTTGTCTTTATCTTCCAAGATTCAAACGTATTCAAAATAAAACTTAGCGCAGCTTGTAGAGGTGCTAATTGCTCACCACTTTGTCATAGACACTCTTCTGCGATTTTGTGCTCCTTTTGAGTTACAGGCACTTTAAATATTTTTTGTATAAAAAAATTCTAATTTTGTCTTTATCTTCCAAGATTCAAACGTATTCAAAATAAAACTTAGCGCAGCTTGTAGAGGGGCTAATTGCTCACCACTTTGTCATAGACACTCTTCTGCGATTTTGTGCTCCTTTTGAGTTACAGGCACTTTAAATATTTTTTGTATAAAAAAATTCTAATTTTGTCTTTATCTTCCAAGATTCAAACGTATTCAAAATAAAACTTAGCGCAGCTTGTAGAGGGGCTAATTTCTCACTACTTTGTCATAGACACTCAACTGCGATTTTGTGCTCCTTTTGAGTTACATGCACTTTAAATATTTTTTGTATGAAAAAATCCTAATTTTGTCTTTATCTTCCAAGATTCAAACGTATTCAAAATAAAACTTAGCGCAGCTTGTAGAGGGGTTAATTGTTCATCACTTTGCCATAGACACTCAATTGCGATTTTGTGCTCCTTTTCAGTTACAGGCACTTTAAATTTTTCGTTGTCGGATGAGCTTTACTAGTTTTTTGTAGACAGCTGATACAATTACAAGTAACTTTTAAAGATGTATTTTTTGTTAAATAAGCCGTATTTTCAGAGTTAAAAAATTAATTCAGGCGGATTAGAAATAATCTTGTTAAAGATAGACTAAGATGTAATAACATTTTCTTCATTAATAAGTAGCAAAAATGCAGTAACTGTTTATTACACATCACTATTTTAAAAAAGAAAGCTAGAGACCCAGACCTAGACTTTTGAGACCTCAAATGTGCCATCATGTTTTTCGACTGTAGGAAATTGGAATAGGTATACAGAAACATATAAAGCCATTTTTCAACTGTGAGATGCATCTGAATACCTTATAATGTAAATAATTAGCCATGAGCTCCAGAAATAAACATATTGTAGAAATAATTCAAGGATCAGTCGTTTCGACCCAGGTTTGCCGGATTTTGGAACTAAAAGACATTTTTATTTACACCGCCATCGCCACTAAAAATAACGGCATGATATAATAATTTTATAAGCAACCCATCATTAAAATCAAAGTATTAAACAATCATCAATCTATGCCAACTAATTGGGCTTTTGACACAAGGATTTCGTTGGACAGATTGAGTTTAGACTGAGGACTAATAATCAATGTTATATAACTATTCAAGACAGATTTCTTACCAAGTACAGTACAGTACAAGAAAGTGTGAGTGAAAGTCCTCAAAATTACATTCTATGTTATTATTATCACACTATTTTACTATAATCCTTTCCGGATCTCCTAAACCACGACCACTCCATCGATCTAGCACCTCTCTAAAACCAACCACATCGCTATTAATTCACAACTCTCGTTAATACCTGGACCAACAAGGCTAAATCTTTACAATAAAGCCTCCTGCCCGTAAGCCGCACCGAGTCCTTCCAAAGCTAGGCGTTTGATCCGTTATGTACTCGAAAGTTACACCACCTGTTACTTTATCGTAGCTATACAATATGTTAACAAAATCCTGTCCGTGAGGGTATTATTTGGTATCGAGTTTAGATTCTATTTATGTAGGCTTTTTTGGATAACAAGCAAAAAAAAATACCCCAATAAATTAAATGAAGGAACTTACATGGCAACACAGGGGCGCGGGCTCACTTTGGTCGCTTCTGGGGTAGTGACGTCATAAACCAACAATTGACGATTGCATATACTAAGTCCGAAGGTGATGTTGTCACGTTTTAAAAGATTATTCGATTTAAAGTCAAAAAAAACATTAATATTTGGATTTTTTTTTGCAAATAGAAGAAATCTGTTTGCTGTTGCAAACAGATTTCTATTTGCGAAAACAAATTCTAGGAAACCAGTCAGCAACAGCACAGGCTAAATAGATGTATGTACGTGTATGTTACATGGGGCGACTGCCGTTTGACCTTTGTGAAATTTCTGGGTATTTTATGACAAAGGAAATGGTGACAATTTAGTGCTGCTGGCGCGGAAATTTCGTGTAATGCTAACGTGATAAATGCAGTTAAACCAGTTAAAAGTATTCGGAAAAGAGACGCTAATGTCATAGTGCTAAAGTAAAGAGTAAGATAATTCAGACTGGTAAGGAAAAAATTGCAGGTCGCGTTTGAAATTAGTATGTACAAGTCTGAGCGAAACTTTACTTAAGTTCCTGACAGTGTCCAGGTTCCGCAGATAGTCCTCAATTTAACCGTTGCTACACGACTTTGAAGTATTGTTGCGTATTTATTTTCACGTAGGAATGGTCTTCACTGCCTCATTCGTCCAGTGGTCGCATACGCGACTTGTGTGTGTTTCGACCAAGCCAGGATCTCACGCATGCATAAGTACGCGAAAACGCGAAAATACTTCAATTGAAGGATCAGTCAAAGTGGTGACGGGTCGCGCAAAGTGTTGTAATGTCTTTCCATTAGGAGTATCTCAGTTACGGAGTCTGTATTTGTGCCCAATTGATGGAAATAGGCTCGCCCCCTATTACATGGGGTTTAGACATGACTGGTGAATGTGCGTGTACTATTATTTACCCTTCTTCCTAACTATTCGAGGATAACAGGCATGTAAGTTGTAATGATGTAGTTTTTATTCTCCTGAAATTGTGGCCTGAATTAGCGTTTCTCTTATTCAACTGTTTTAAATATTTAACAGTTTCTTCTCGATGTTGGACAAACAACTTTAACATACATACATCTTTCATACCTCAATTCGATACACAGCTCTAAACGATAGCGTACGAGTATATCATCATTAAGGACTTTATGTAAATAGCGTTACAGGTTGTCAACTTATTACTGTATATCCCAAAGGATGTATGTGTGTGACAGGTAGCTGTCAGCCTGAGGCGTGACTTGGGAGCCAATCAATAATATTCAATGTGAAAATTACGTGGGGTAGAAGGAGGGTGCGCGAGGCCTATAAATATATTCATCCCATAACCCTATCTCGATAATGATTTGATATCTATAGGTAGAGTTTTTGGTATTTTTACATGATTTCAAATCAAACAAGAAATCTTTTAACATCAAATGAAACAGGTGATTTACAATTCGTTAGTTTTTTTCAAAGAAATTTACTGAGACCCTGAAAAGATTTAAAATCAGATCGGTAAAAATTCAACAGTATTTCAGCAAAGTGATCGTATATACTAGTTGCTAATCCTCGTAGGACCGTTTTCACTAACACGAAAGCCACTTGAATGAATTCTGCACTATTTGAATTTCGACTCTCGGTGTTGAACCGTACGTTGAAACTCCAATTGTTGTAGCCTAGTGGTAATGAAACCACCAGTAGTAATGTCCTGCTGGCCTACCATGACGTCTTAAAGCATTATGGTTCCAGTGTGGGAAAGAGATGGCAATAGACATCCTGTATAGCTCTTTCTCTTTCCCACACTGGAATTAAAATAAAACAATACTGCTTTAAGACGGTGGCCACCTGATGTTCTTTTTTTTAATTTTTGTACCTACTGATGACTTACTCTTGTAAGTAAGTGAATAAGAAACAATTGTACAGAATTTGCTGTGTTTACGATAACCAATTAAATAGATAAGGTATTTCTAGTTATTTGCAATAATAACTAACTAAGGCATTGTGATTGAGTTAACGCATTATTGTAATATAATGAACTATGTCGTCGATGATAGAAGGAAATATGTTGACTATCTAAATAAACAAGTTGAAGAAAATTTATTTTGAGTTTTCATACACTGACCCTGAGAGACTATAGAAAAAGAAATTTAATTAGCAATGCAGATGATGGAAAGGAGATGATTGCTGAGATGGTAAGTAATAGAGAAGAAGACATGCTGCGCTGACCCCGAATAAACTGGGATAAAAATGATGGCGACGATGATGGTGCCAATATACCGGAAAGCTTAATTATTCCAAGTCGTTGAAGAAATAAGAAGTATTTGTAACTAGCGTATGCCCGCGGCGTCGCCCGCGTGGAGTTCGATAATGGTCCCACGGGAACATACTATCGGGATAAAAAGTATCATATGTGTTAATTCAGGTTATAAACTACCCGTGTGCCAAATTTCATCCAAATCCATTCAGTAGTTTTTGCGTAAAAGAGTAACGAACATCCATCCCTCCATCCTCACAAACTTTCGCATTTATAATATTAGTAGGATAATATTTGGTATCACGGTTGGCGCAGTGGCTGTTGCGCTACGTGTCGCGGGTTCGTTTCCCGCACGGAACTAATATTTATATGGCCTACACGTACTTGTACCGGTTATTTGTGTATGTGCCTTTAAATATTCAACCTCTTTGAAAGCGATTGGCACTTACCTAGGCTTTCTGAGCCCAATGCGATCATTTCTGACAACTTATCTCGCCAAAAGTGATAACAAACAGTTGGCTTTACAAGACTGTGTCTACTACTCCTAGGTATAGGACTATCAGCGAATGGCCTTTTCTATTGGCCACTTACCAAGCCCTGCTGATACTGCCAAAGAAACTGACATGCTTACATCCAAGAATCCTGAAAACGTAACTCTGTTTTGTAACCTTTGCTCTTACGACAGACCACAATACACTAGTCAATTTAATAGTTGCACATAAAAATCGGAATGACGTGCTATTCAAATTGGCCTCTTTTGATGTTATACGCAAATATACGTGAAATATAGGCGGGAAACTAGTTCTTAAAGAGAAAGTATACAAAGCTTTGATATGTATGAAGTTTGTGAGGTTATTGGAGTTAATCCTCTGGGGTAACGGAGGAGTTTCTATGTTCGCACGCCCTCTGAAAACTTTGGAATATTTGCGTTTTTTGAGGAGATTGAGTTCGTATAATCCCCTTTGTTACAGGTTTTACCATGCTTTTACCGACTTAGCAACCAATCCATCAATCAATTGAAAGATTTTATCTAAGTAATACTTCTAGCTATTGCCCGCCACCGACGTTTGCGTGAAATTATAATGAAAGATTACTTCCCTGTTTGAATCGGATTTTTGTAACAATTTAAAGGGTTTAACAATCGTGCACGGAACCTTTTCCTTAAATAAAAGTTACTCTTCATAACATCAGCTATCTGCCAGAAAAAGTCTTGGCATAATCGGTCCCGCCATTTCGGTGATTAGTCGGAACAAACAGACAGAGAGACCTAAATTTTAAAAAGAAGATGTTTCTTTGTTATAAGTACCGTTTATAAAATAGCAAACTGACACTTATAACATTAAGTAGTTACTTGACTGAACACTGTGTGCAGATGCACAGGCAGGGCAAATTTTGATGTAGGCATTATACAGGTCAGGGTGAATGAATTGCAACGTTGTCGTTACCCATTCTTTCTCCGTCATGTGGCAAATAAGCAACCCAGCGTTGTAAAATGTAAGTTTGTGTAAAAATTCTTCCCTCCAAACTACATTTATTGAACAAACAAAGAAAGAAAAGAAACACAAACACGCATATCAATCTGACACTTGCACTCAAAATGTTTTGTAAGGGCATGTCAGCCATGACAGGTGATGTCATTCGTTATGCTGCTGAATGAAACATGAGCTTTATTTCATGCATACGAAAATTGCTTTTTGTTTGAATTCATAAGACGCATTGATTTTTTTTTCTGTTGTGATATTCTGGGTCTCAAGAGGTTTTCCTTTAATTTTTGTGAGACATTTTTTAAGATGAGGAAAGGTTGTTGTATTTTTAGGTGAAAAGTGCCAACAGGTTTCAAACTGAGTTAAAATTTATATGTTCTTATGTCATTTACGTACATTCTTGAGAAGCTCAGGAAAGTTTTCATCACTCTTTTCATCAACGAAATTAGAGAGAGTTAGAGTAAGAGTAAGATTAGACTTGAGACCAGACTTGAGGCACGAGCCCAGGTGAAAAAAGACGGCACAGAAAAAAGCTGAAGAAGAGAAGACATCATAGAGTATCTTAGGACTTATAATTCAAATTCAAATTCAAATATGTTTATTTGTGACACATAGGTAAAAGTATGTACATGGTGTTATCAAAAAAAGTTGTCTCACTATGTGCTGCCATGCAAGGCGTACAATATATTCCTATGGGATCACAACTCAAAACCGCAGCGACATTGCTGATTTCTACAAGGTGTTGTTTTGCATCCTCGTCAAATTTCAGGAGGTTGTCACACAAGACATAAATAACCAATTAAAATTACGGTACCTAGTTAATTATGAATAAACGCTGTTCTTTCTGGTTTTTTATGTTTGTCACCATTTCAGAATAACCCCCTTGACGTGGTTTAGGGAATAAGAAATTAGTGAATAAACATTTGAGATTGTTTGTATGTGTGGAAGCGCGGTTATAGGGCGAGAAGCAGACGGCCTGCGTTTAAAACAAGGGTGGTTCACACTTACCGATTTCCGTAAACAAGAAAAAAAAAAAAATTACCTACTCATTTTATTTTTGATTCGGGACGAGAATCATTAGCATAGTTAACTCCTTGAATTTGACGAGAATGCAAAACAACACCTTGTATGTAACTCTTCCGAAAACGCTAACACTTTTTTGTTAGATTGAAACTTTCGCGTAACTGAAGAAGAGAAACACTGTAGTACACGTAGAATGACCACAGTAGAAACGGGCTATGTCGACGGGAGCAACGACAAACTGACACATTGTCATTGTCTACTTGTCATTATGTCTATGTTTCGGTAGACAAAACTCGTTTCTACACTGGTCATGCTACGCGTGCTGGTGTCGAAGTTGTTTTGTCGAAAACCACAACAGCATTGTTCTTGCGAGTATTGTAAACAATAACGTACATAACATTCTGTACTATATTTTTGAGCTAATACTTAAACAGACGAAAAAAATAGTACGTAGAGTCCCTCCGCGCGGAAGAAGTGAAACTTCGTAATACTACACGCATGCGTTCGAGTGTCACGCATTCACTCTCGCTCTGACTCTTTCTATTCCCCCTCCCCAGGAGCGTTGAACGTTTAACGCAACAGTGCTTTCATACCCCCTCCATGGTAGTGTTATACGTTTAACGCAACCTTGTTGGAAGTAGCATAAGAAGTTTCACTTCAACAAAAAGCTCTTTAAACTTTTGCTAACCTAATAGGAGAATCCTCTAAAATAATTGTTAATTTCCCGCCTCCCGCCTTAAGACTTGACATTTATTTCTACGAAAGACCTGTGGATTGTGACGCTTTGCCATATTTTCTTGTCTGTTCTTAATTTACCGGTTTTAATTTCCGGGCCCTTATTTTCCACTCACGAAAATATTTGAGACTCCAAAAAATATTTTGAACTTTATACTATTGAGATAGAATTGAATTTCGAAGTTGGGAAAGTTGTTTTTATTTTGTTTGTCAGGTGCCTTGTTTCAATACAATTTTCGAGGTTCTTTGATGTCCCGTCAGCGATCGAATGATCGATTTATTCTTCTGGAAGGTAGCAATTACTTTTTGTCCGAATAATTCAAGGCAATAATTTCGTGGCAAATCAATTGGTAGAAATTTTCACAAGCAATCTGACCTCATTTTGTGATACTTAAATAATTGTTTTGATTTAAGGAATTTTCAATTATGAGGTGTACCAAATTGTTAAGGAGATTAAATTATAGCAATAACCTTTTTCCATAGTTGTTTTGTATAAGTTGCTTTGTTATTCGATATTATAGAGTGGCACTATCAGTCCAGTCGACGTAAACCCACTACGTGGAGCTCCTATTTCTGTCTGCAGGGATAAAAGTAACCTAAAACGAAGGGGATGGACACTATTCAGTTACAGTGTCATCTCATATTTCAAAATCGAACCAATTGAAAAAAGTTCACGTCTTTTGATCGATCGGACCAAATTTTCTAAAAGGACGATGGTCCTCGTGGTCCGACTCCTTAATCGGACCAAAAGGAAAAAAAAGTTGACGTTGTCCGATTGATCGGACAAAACAGTCGGACCAAGTATTCACAGGGGTAAATCTCGGCCTTTCCCGAACACTAGCCTAACACTTAGTAAGTAGGGCAATGTTAAATAACAAAGAAATAGTTCCAGTAAGTTCTTAAACTATTCTGTTTATTTTGAGTCTGACAAACTAACAAGATAAGTCCTAAGACCCGACTTGAAATAGTTTCAAGAAAATATGTAATCCTCGAGAAGACAGGTAAACATTACTCTCGTTTAGTCTAACGAGAAGTTATCTGGATGTCCCATTTACCTACTTCACTAGTAAGTACAGCCGTATAAGTTAGGTAACTTATAGGAATACTTTATCTAGTTGCTTTCTTGTAAAGGTCAGTAGTAGTAATAAGTCAGTCAATGTTATTAACAAAATTTGACAGGCATACCCGTCTTATATCTTAGTACAGAAAAAAGGTATATTTTATGCCAAACGCATTTATATTACAGTTATTGAATGTTAAGATGCAGTGATGAAAATTGACGCATTAAGAAATTAGAATAAAAACAAATTTTGAGTGCAGTGGCAGAAAAGATGAAAGAGAACCGTTTGGATTGATTTAGCAATGTGGAGAAACTCTTGTGACCAAAGATGCGAGTAATAATTAAATTAATGTTATTTTTTTATTAGGATCTCCAATAAAGGATATACACAGATCATGTGAAATAAATTATAGACGACAAAAAAATCAAGTACAGGAGACCACAGCATCCATAATAGAATATACAGTATGCTAGGTTAAACGAGGGACATATTGAGGGAGGGTATTTAGTATTCGATTCTCGTCCCAAATATGTTAAAAACCTATAACGTATATAGAAGAATTTTTAATGTTTTGTTTAGTGCCTAGATATTTGGACTGTCCTAAGCCAGGTAAGTTTAAAGTATGAAGGGAAAATGGATTATACCTAAGAGTCATTGACCCGCTCACATGTTCTGCGATAGTATTAAGTCGCTAGCGCAAGGGTGTATACACGTTGCGTGACATTTGCGAACATTTTGGTATGGTTCTGTCTGTTATTTATCAGTGTTTTTTTTTTGTTTATATTTTTATAAGTATCATGTTAGCATGTACTATTGTGGGTTTGAATATGTCCCTCGTTTAAACTAACATACTGTATATCTAAGCTAACAAATTTATAATACTATTAAAATATATTGAAAATGTTTAAAAGAATAAAAATTAAAATGAACACATCAGATATTATTAAATAAATGAAGAAAATCATTTGTCTAATTGTTAATTTTTATTTTAAAGACATTTCTTATAATTTGCAAGAGATTCACAGATTTCGAAATTGGTTGTTTTAGATAGCGTGCTATATTGCTTACAAAGTCTTGGCACAGCAGCGGCGGAATGACCTAGGTTGGTAGATGATAGTATGTTGATGGATAGGAAGGTAGAGAAATCTCAAAGGACATATGGAGAGCAAAAAAGCAAGATCAAAAGAAAACCTTTTCTTTGATGTCTTGTAAACCAGGGGAGAATGGAAGAAGAAAACGTTTTGCGCCAAACCCAAGTAACATAGGCTAAGAGTACGACTAAAAGAAATATAGAATACTAGCTGTTCCGCGCAACATCGTCTGTGTCACATTTTCCCCGTTTTCGCAACATTTTTCATTGCTGCTCCGCTCCTTTCGGCTGTAACGTGATGATATAAAGGGTGTAAAACACCTCTTAACGAAGCCGAAAGGCACTGGTTCTCCCTGTCATTGCAATAATTTTTTTGTTCTACACTATACCTGGGAACCTTCAAGTTACGGAGATATTAGGGGTCAAAGTTCCAACTTTTTGACAAGTACTTTTTTAAATACAAGTTTTTAATGTAAGATTTTTACTTTAAACACCGCCACGACCCCCGTACTATTCAATCCGTCCATCAACACAATGTTTTGAGTGCGTTACATTGAGTTCTACCACAAAACATGATTTTACACCCCCCAAAAAAAAGTCGTTTCCCAGCAATAATTTTTGCGTAAAGTTACTTAGTTTCATGTACAGAATGCTTGGTTGACGGCTTCGTGATGAGGTGATTTACACGGTGTATAGCTTATAACCTTCCTCGATAAATGGACTATCTAACACTGAAAGATTTTTTTAAATCGGTCCAATACTTCCTGAGATTAGGGCGTTTAAGCAAACAAAAAAACTCTTCAGCTTTATAATATTAGTATAGATTAGTATAGATTAAAAGGATCCAATACAACCGATCCAATACCGGAACACCAGTGGAGGATGGTTACAGGGCTATTACTATTGGCCTTTGTGGTCAATTAAAAGAATCCAAATGAAAATGACAGTTGGTTTAGCTTAAAAATAAAAGTTTACAAGTAACATCATAAAACCAAAAATTCTCCCTTTTGTTATAACCATAAACAACATCATTAACTGTTGCCAACATAAAACACAGATATGAAAAAAAGAAAATTGATAAAACAAAATAAACAAAGTCAAATTACGATCAGTTTCTTTGAAATATCGTTAATAACTTATTACGGCGTCAGATTTATAAGAACAAGATGTGTTATGTGGAATTGATACTTTTTGAGTGTTTTGGATCCTTGGTTTAATTTTGTCGATTTTTTTTTTGTTGAATGATGATTTTAACTGAATGGCAAGTCAAGTCATTGGCCATTCGAATGATATAAACAGGTCAAATGCATCTCCGACCGTACCAACATCATTGAGATCCGTAGAATCTCTCTCAGTCATAGGGTATAGGTCAGCCGGATGATGTGTCTATTGGCCGAATAATGACAGCTCTCAAACAATAAAAATAAGATTCAAAAGAAATAAATACGTTTCTTTCACATCGACTTAACAGCAGCCGCCATAAAGACCACTGCAATAATCGTTCGAAGGAGAAATCATAAAAAGTATTCCTGAACCCACAAACCATAAATGCTTTTTACTCTGTAGGTACGTTACAAAGATCACGTAAAACACCATTAACAAACCCTATAACTAGACTAAATCCTTCTGAGACCCTCTCCACTCGCAACGCTTATTCGATCGTACTTTCAAAAGCCTCTTCTTGCTCGGTCTCACTTCAAACAAATGCCGCGCCGTCAAAGGACGTTAAACGCTCCAATGAAAAGGTGAAACGAACATTAATATTGCTTTTAGAGCGTGTTTTAGATTTCAATCCGTAAAAGTTTCGTGAATGGGGTGAGGTCAGCGACCTCAAGCGTTTGGGTACTAAAATAGGCGAGGTATAGTTGGTAGGTGTGAAGTTATTAGTGTTTCGAACACTGTGTGAAATGATTGGTCTTTGATTCAATCAGACTTTGAATTGTAGGTAGTAGTTTCATCATCATCATCATATCAGCCGTAGGACGTCCACTGCTGGACATAGGCCTCCCCCATGGATTTCCAACAGGACCGGTTGGAAGCGGCCTGCGCCCAGCATCTTCCGGCTACCTTGACTAGGTCGTCGGTCCACCTAGCCGGTGGACGTCCTACGCTGCGCTTGCCGGTCCGCGGTCTCCACTCCAGGACCTTCCGGCCCCATCGGCCATCGGTCCTGCGCACTATGTGGCCAGCCCACTGTCATTTCAACTTGCCAATCCGCTGTACTATGTCGGTTGCTCTCGTTTGTCTACGGACCTCCTCATTTCTGATTCGATCTCGTAGAGAAATCCCAAGCATAGCCCTCTCCGTGGCTCGTTGCGCGAATGCGAGCTTCTCCATTAGGCCCATAGGTGGTAGTTTACGTAATTAGTTTTGTGGTTACGCTACAAAGAAACCACGCATAATACGTCACGAGAAATCACATTGTAATTCTACGAGATTAGACTTTTACAACAGCCTGACATGAATCATTGGGTAGTACCACATCAGAGACAACACACACTCATCCTCTTGAATTCTCTCTCTTTTCAATGGGAGTGTACTTTTAATATTATTTTTATTTTTTCTTCTTGCGCTGTACCTATGTTCATTGTTTTATTTTATTTTTGTAATTTTGTATGCACGTCATGTCCCTTTTTGTTTCACCCTTTTTTTTTGCGGATGGGTAATCATCAAATGACTTCTCCCGCTCTGGGCGGAGCGGGAGGGAGTGTCAGACTTGACTGACTCAAACCCACCCATGTTCCTTCTTAGCCCTTTGTGTTCCAGGGCCGCGGTATCTCTTTCGAACAAACCGCAGCCCTGGCAGGCATCGGCCCTTTCGGACCCCTTCCGGTTTGCTGACATCTCCTTGAGGCACGCGTGGAACACGTACGCGCCGTCGACACGGCCTGTCATCATGAGACGGACGGACGGTGAGCTAGCCCATTACTCACCGTCCACAGGATCGCACCTACGGTGGCCGGGGGCCTTTTGTTTCCCTGTTCCTCATAACTCCTAAAGTTTCAAAAAACCTACATTCTATTCGAAACTTGGTTTATTTAGTAGCAATATCTTTAGCATCGACTATCAAAATGAACCACCAAACAGTATACATGGACATCGATCGGACAAAGGCTCTTTTATGAATAAAAATTTCGGAAAATTGATACACGAAAAAGTTCAGAGATGGGTATATCCACGTGATGTAAGTATATTCGTAAAAGAACACGTATTTATATCATGAGTAAAGAACTTATTTAGGATATCTATCTGAACAACAAACTAAGATTCGTTTAGCTTTTATATGCATAAATACATACTGTTGTAATCTTATATTAGGCTCATTCTTACTGTTGCCCAATACTTTATCGGACTAAAACAGTATACAGTAAAAGACTAGCCGAGGTAGCAGTAGAAGTATTGTATTTTACTGAGATGTTTCAGTCATCAAAATGGAAGATGGGTGGCTGTTGCATTTTGTCTTGAAATATTTATATACCGCTCCACAGGTATCAGAGGTCATATTATCTTTCATATCAAACGACATTTCTGTTTTTCTTTTCATGCGGACCTGGATGCACTGTGCGAGTCAGGCACTTTTGTTACTTATACATGGAACTCTTTATGTTTATTACACTAAAGGTGTTTTTTTTCAGTTTAACATAATTAATTAATTCCAGATAACAGGAGACAACTACCTTTGTCACTCATGTTGGGGGCTGATAAGCTGCGACCCTGAAAATGAAACCCGACAGCAACTTGGCCATCGTAACGTCTGTGTTGCATAAAATAAAAACTATGTAAAAATACCAAAAAATAAGATTTATTGCTCATAGTTTTTTTATTCAACAAACCCTGCTTTTCAATAGCTGTACATAGCTAGTCAGCTCTGGCTGTTATAATTTATGTAAAACAATATTATCTACTCTCAGCGTAATAAGAATCGTTTTACTTGACTATAATTCGCTTATGGATCAAAATCGTAACGACATAGTTTTCATAGTGATTGAACTAATTACAGGGTTGGTAATCAGTTTAGTCTCTAGCTGCAGTCTAGCAGTTTTATGATTCATCAATTAGGTACAGGCAATGAAGTAAAAATTCTGGTTTTGGCTTATGACGAGAAGCAAAACACGTAAAGTCAGAAATAAAACTGCGAGGGAAATACAGTAGTTTATTCGAATCTTCTTTTATGAGTCGTCTTAAATATTATTATATTTTGATTCATCTTAATTACGGAGTCATTCCACTGTTAAAAACCTTAATCGTAAGATTTTTAGGTTATCTTGTGAATAGACGTATATCTCTTTTCTCCCAACTTTTCCGTCTTACTTTCCATTTACTTTTCTGATAGTCTTTAGTCGTTTTACAACTACGTATAAGTTGTTATGATGAATGCTACCTCTAAGAGTGGGTCCCAAAATACATGTAGTCTCGCCCGTCTCCTTTGGGTCGATTGTTGAAATTTGGTGCCTGTGTAGTTTTGTATAAGACAGCTGATTAATTTGTCGCAACAACGATGTTGGTTTAACAAAGAAAGTCGTTAAGTTTAAGGGCACAAACTACAACATTAAAAATATATTGGCACAAATTAACAAATATTAGCACACCTTTCTAGTACATCATCATCACCTGCCTCCAACAGGATGCAGCTGAATACCAGTATTTTACATGAGGCGACTGCCTATCTGACCTCCACAACCCAGTTAGTAACTAGGAAAGTTTTACTGGTAATACGATAGCTCTTGGTAAGACTGGTTGCCAGACTTTCGGATCACTGTCAAACCTGTCAAAGATCTGTCTACAAATGGCAGACGAGACCAACAATAGCTTAACGTACTTTCCGAGGCGCGGAGAAAACTCGGAATGAAATGGGTGGTCACCCATCCACGGACCAACCTAGGCAAGCGCTACTTAGCCTAAAGATCGACCCAAGCGGCTGTTATTATTTAGTCACGAGCTTCTCGTTTCTGATACATGCTGTATAAGAAATAGTACATAGTTCAGCATACAACGCCGTATAAAGCAATTAGTGTGAAAGCATTGGTCTCATTACGTCGATCGCTCTGATGGCCTGAGATCGTAAAATTTCGGGCTCGAAGTGTGTCGCTTATGCTTTTTGGCGTAAGGGTACTGAAAGTAGCTTTCTGCGTTTTTTCTGCGAGGTTAAGGGCAGTTGTAGGGTGTTATCGATATTGAGTTTTGACATAGAAATTGGATAAGATGTGGGCTGGTCAATTTCCATTTATGATAAAAAGTTAGACAACATTTTATTTCAGACAATTTATGGTGTGGAATTTCAATTTTACTTGTAAAAATGATATTTCATTATTTTGTAATAAAAGTTTGAGCGAAACCTACCAAAAAAATAACATTTGGATGTTTGTTTTTGTTTTATTTAAATACTTCAACAGTAATGAATATAATGAAAAAAAAAGGTGGAAAGCTTTAAAAAAATCCGTGCAAGGTTAACAAGTCTACCAAAATAATGGCCCCCAATAATCCCTACTCGCCCGAAGTGCCTCCTCATATTAGGGTAGGCATCCAATATCATTTGCCATCCGCATTTCCGTGACCCTATAACCGTGCAAGTGACACCGAGAAATTAAACTAGTCCTTCAAAGTGTACAGGAAGGGCCTTAGTTCATTACCTAAGTACGACTGAGCAATTTATCCTCTCTCGGAGTAATATAACTTAATAGAGGACTACTAAGTACACGAAAAGTTAAGTGGACCGGTCCATTACTGACCTTTATGTTTGGAGCGTAGATCGGAGATGGAAAGAGATGAGACCAGTGTGGTACTGAGGAATATTGTTAAATTAAAAATATTTTGTTGGTTTTTTTAGTCTTTATTTGTTTTTTTTTAGTCGTATTATATTATATATACCCCTTGGTAAGACTGGATGTCAGACTTTTGGCTTCTGACTACTCGTAACGACTGTCAAAGATCTAGAAATGACAGCCGGGACCAACGGCTTAACGTGCTTTCCGAGGCACAGAGGAAACTCGGTATGTAATTATGGTCACCCATCCACGGACCAACCTTGGCAAGCACGGCTTAACCTTAAAGATCGACCCGTGCGGCTGTTGATATTTAGCCACGAGCTCCTCCGTATAATATGTTATTACTATTGGATCGCAAATCCCGGAAATTACTTAAAATTCCAAGACCCGAAAATATTCCTTGTTTTTATAACCGTTTTATAAATAGAGGGAAGTCAAAATGCCTTCTCCCTCTCGTTGTAGTCGGTAGGCCTTTTTTTCAAATAAAATTCTTCGCAATGAAATGTAGGTGGTGTCCTAAATGTTTCAGAGTTCCGTTATGGGGTCCCAGACAATTGTGAATTCCTCGTAAAATACCCGTAATAGAGTCAGAAACAGGTATTTTTCTTTAAGGGATTTTATAGGAACAGAAAATGGATTGAGCACTTGCCTGCTTTATAACGTAGTAAACCTGTACAAAAAAGGTCCGAATTTTATGATGGGCGTGAAAAAAAAAAATGTCTGTATCCAAGTCATTTAAAACGTTTTTGTATAGTTATTTAGCATTCAGTTAAGTTTTGACAGAGAATAATTATATTAAATAGTTGGTTGTCTACAGTTCTCTATAGAAGAATAAGTACGGAAAATCATTTCATTATACAAGGTGTTGTTTTGCATCCTCGTGACATTCAAGGAGTATTTTTAGGGTTCCGTATCCAAAGGGTCAAACGGGACCCTATTACTGAGACTTCGCTGTCCGTCCGTCCGTCCGTCTGTCACCAGACTGTATCTCATGAACCGTGATAGTTAGCGTTTTGAAATTTCTACAGATGTATCTCTGTTGATGCTATGACAATAAATATTAAAAACATGATAAAATAAACATGTAAGGGGACTCCCATTCAAAAAAGATTTGTTTGCTCGTTTTTATAAATAATGGTACGGAACCCTTCGTGCGCGAGTCGGACTCGTATTTGACCAGTTTTTTTTTTTTCTAATTTACGGAAATCGGAAAGTGTGAACCATCCGTGATTTAAACGCGGTCCGCCTGATTCTCGCCTTATAACGACGCTTCTACACATACAAACAATCTCAAACGTTTATTTAATTGATTATTTATGTCTTCTGTGACAACCTCCTGAATTTTGACGAGGATGCAAAACAACACCTTGTAAATTCCTCTCTGATTTTCAAGGATAATCCCAAAAAGGCAAGAAAAGAGCAGTAAAACGGAACTGCGAATGTTTTCTTAGCTCTTCTTAGTTTTATTAGTAGTAGTTATTACAATGTTGTTGGAAGCTCTCAACATCATATTACTTTCCTGCAGGTTTTTAGTTAACTGTCTTCTAAGAAATCACATTGATTTAAAAATAATAAAATTCCTTTATTTCAGGTCATTGACACATTAGTTACACAACAGTATAAATACACTTTTGTCAATATTACACGATTCATGCAATAAAAAAGTAATAATTAATTGAATGATTGATTTCTAAATAAATCCAGTTAATTAAATGACGTAAAATATGAAATGCAAATGAATTAAAGTCAAATCAAATCAATTTATGTCAAAATCACAGAGAAATGACAAAATGAGACAAAATGAGAGATGAATGACAAGAAATGAGAAATCACAAATAAAAAAAAATACAAAATTAAATATGACAATGAATTAAATTTAGGAATGAAGTAATGTCAGAAGTAAAAATTATATTATCCATACGACATGAAATCAATTATTGTCAAATAGAACAGAGCAGAACAATAGAAAAAAAAACAGAAAGAGGTATGACAACGAATTAAATTATGAAATTAAGTTTTGTCAGAATCAAAAATTATAATATCCAAAAGACTTAAAATCTATATGAAATGACAAATCAAGCACCAACAATATGCCTGCTACAACAATGCCCTATGTAGGGGCAATCCAGTCGCTGAGCAACCATCGCCAGGACAGTGTTGGACCTAGCCCGCACCTTGCGCAGCAAGGACGCGCACCGCTTGCGCATGGTCGCGTAGATACAGTCTGTGCGCGCTTCCGCAAACATGCTCGAGGCGCTGCGGGGCAGCCCCAACACTGCGCTGAACGCATTGTTTTATTGGACACGAAGGGCACTGTAAGCAGCTTGTGAGTAAGATGCGCATAGACTGCACGTGTATATGTAGGTACAGATTTAAAAAGTGTGATTTTAACCTGATTTGAACAGCGCAGCGTGCAAACCTACGTGTTATCATATTTTGCTCTCATAGACAGTGCCCTCCGCTCCCGCTCAATATCGACATGTCTTTCAGATCGGATGTGTCCCAGTGCCCCAAGTATTTAAATTGGTCCACCCGTTCTAACGGTACACCATTCAAGTGAATATTAAGTACCCCCGTACTTGCTGTAGGCATTTGGCGCCTATCTGAAATACCATGAATTGGCTTTTCACGACATAATACATAAGGTCATGGCTGACCACGTACTCCTCACAAATTTGCAATAGCCTTTAACTAACAGGATAACCATTAGCTTGAAACAAGTATTTCATCTGCATAAACATTTTTTTGTTCGTTTTATTTATACCTGCTTGGAAAATACTTTCCTGAGCTATTTTTGCGCTATTTCCCTTTTTCTCATTTTTTATAATAAATATTATGGCAATCATTACTTGCCATAATATTTAACCCTAAGTGTCCCATTTTTCTAAATACTTACGAGACACCAGAAATCTTAATAAGCCTGTACAAAAACAAGATTTACTACGAGCACTAAAATTCTAACACAACTACTAGCATCAGGATATTAAGCCAAGTACACAACGTAAACACAACTGATTCTAGACGTAAAGATACGCAATCAGTTTCAGTAATTCCTCTTGGCCTATGTACACACGGGCGTTTTTACTAACGCAACTGTTTTTACCGCACACTGGATTGTCTAGCTTGGCGGAAAAATGAGCATATAGAATCCAACAGAGAGCATTCGAGGGTGTTAAGTAAGAGCACTGTTGTTGCACTCCAGGTGTTTAACAAAGTGTTAAATTACCTAAACTATTGGCCACGAGATGCATGCTCAGTGACACACGTCACAAATAGTGACAAAAAAAATGAAAAAAAAAATGTTTAGAGCTGAGGTCGTTGATAAGCGTTATCCAATAACGACAGACGCAGATTTGATTTTTGAAGTGAAAACTTCTTTAGCGGTGTTGCGCATTTTGTGCAATGTTAAACGCGTGACCGTCAGGTCAAGTGTCCTGATCGAAAATTCGTAAGACGGTTTGACATTAGGTTACGAAGGAATTTGAACTCTATGACATCTGTCATTGAGTTTGGGTTTCCAAAACTGGAAAATTCGTAAGACAGATTGACGTTAGGCTACGAAAGAATTTGAACTTTATTTAACGCAACGAGTTGCAGTACTTTGGGGTTTGTGTGGCGGGATGGACCCAAAAAAAGGCAACGTGCAATATGAATAAGCGGTCCGTTAAAAACCCGCCCATGCGTACAACAGCTTACTGAATTACATGAAGTCCATAACCCAGATTGAAAGCAGGACAGATATATGGAAGACATAACTTTGTTGTGGGATGTTGCAATGTTTGTCATTTTGAAGGATGCCTAGTTTTGCAATAAAGTTTCGAGGTAAATCTCGCTGAATTGAAAACTTGTTCTGTGCAGTAAATAGTTTTACTGCTGAATGTAATAATATTTTATGAGGTTATCATATTTTCATTGTGTGAAAATATATTCATAACATAACCTGTTTCTATGAAGGATTAGTTAGAGGTATAGTGATGTACCTTTAGGGCACTCTCATTTCGCCAGTTATGTTAGTAGCATGATATTGGAAGCGAGCCTATTGCCGTCAACTGTACTTTGTAAGTCAGTGAGTCAAAGATTTTATGAAGTAGGTGAAAGAAGGCAAAAATCCAAAAACTAGATATTCCAAAAATCTCTAGAAAACCACTTTGTCTGCGACAGTACTAGCAACTAAGTTTGTTCTGAATTAGCTTCTCTTTGCACTTACTGTATTGTTACTTTCAAGGATGAAATAAATACGTTCAGCTATTTTACTGGTAAAATATTTTTCATCACACTTAGTAAATACAATTCCATTTACTTGTGCTAGAATACTTAAACATCAAGCATTTTATTGCTAAACACAGCAAAACATCTCTTAATATTAGGACTATCTCCCGAGTAGTGGCTTATTATGGGGAAGATTGTTGACTAGCGAAAAAACATAAGATCACATAACGCCTGTGTTTATCTGAATGTGAATCTATTAAGTACACCCACATTTCACAATTAGGTATGTTCAAGTCCCATATTGTATGGAGCGAGCCTATTGGCACAGATCTAGACTCCAAACTGCTGCTGAGAAATTTCTGATTAAAAAAACCAAAAACACAGCACAAAACCTGGGAATCAAACCAGCATTAGCCCTGACAAAACCTCTCTCAATATAAAAACAACCTCTCCAGCACCAAAAAGCCAGACTCGATCAATTCCTTTATCAGCATCATAACATTCTATCCGATTTCCCATACACCAACTTGTCTGACCTTTGGAACCCTTAGAGAAACGGACCAACATATTGTTACATAAATAGCTCCGGCCTCCGCGACCTTTGCTCCCTGTCAATACATCAATGATTTATAAAATATTATGTACTTTTGAAATATGTCCCACTTTATACGAGTATGATATTAAAGGACCCCTGTATAGATTTCTAGGATGCCTTTTATCGTGCCCGTGTCAGATTCTAAGCGTCGTCGATTTGTTATCTTTTAACGAAGAAGAGGGTCCAGAGGCTCTAAAGTCTAGTTTTCATTGTTAATATGTTTTATTTACAAAATGATGGAAACAGTTTTTAAATACAGCGTCCATTACTTTACTGGAACTTAAATACAAAAGCTTGTGTTATGGATTGTACTGATTTTAGAATATAAAAGACCATAGAAGACCAGCCGGGCATCGAATGGTGCTTTATACGTCTCACTTACAGTCCTCAAAGATGGTGGGCGCCTTTTTGGGAGGACGTGCAGTCATGGGATTGGACATACTTGGTGATAGGGCCTGCTGAATTGGGTGTAAAAATACCCTTGACGAAGCCGACAGGCACGTGTTTTTCCTGTTATTCCGAAATTTTACTGGACCATGCTTGGGACCCTTCTACTTACGGAGACAGTGAAGGTAAAACTTCCAACTTTTTCACACTTTTTTTTTAATTCAATATAATACAAATATGTTACAACTGGTTTTTAGATAACTTTATGCCCTCTGTACAATTCTTTGTATCCATTAAAACAACTTTTAAGTGCGTAACATTGAGTCCTACCATAAAACGTGATATTACACAAAAGAAAAAAAATATTTTATGTACAGAATTCTTGGTTGGCGGCTTCATGAAACCTCCCTTACACCCAGTATAGACAAAGCGGTCTGTTACCTTTCCGGGTGTCCATGAATGTATAGGAGCCCAAAAGAATACTCTGTTCTCCCCATAGAAAGCGTATCTATCCATGAGGATTTTGCTATAGAAAAAAAGGCAATAAGGACCAAAATTGCTCAGATATGTTACTTCTACATAAGTCACCTATTATGTTGAAAGAATAGAGAACAATATTATCACCAAAAATAGGTTGGCAACTGGCAGGTGTTCATTAATGTGTGTTAAATCACTTTATGACGGGCCAAACGACTTTGCTACGTACCTGGCTGGATATTAAGTCTTAGTGTGAAGTACAACATAAAACAACAATCTTGACCTCTCAACAAATAAAAGGCTTCGTGCGTGAGGCAATAAAAGTAATAAAAATGTATTTGTGAAATATTATATTGTGCTGCTAACATAATATGGATCGTTACGTATGTAGAAAATGTTACGTTTTGGGCCCAAATACCTAAACACTAAATCTGAATAAAAGTTCAATAAAATGACAAGCTTTCCGAATTTCATATTTTTGGCAACATAAAACTCACTTTTAACTCATCTGGCCTTATCTACATTGACTTTAGGTTTGTGTTCAAAGGAAGTGCGTTGTGTTTCATGTAACGCAAGTTTTTGGCGCATAAAAGGCACTGATAATAGGCTTGTAACGTCCCCACTGACACTGCCGGGAAACGGGTCTTCTCGTTGTTTGAGGACTACCTCAGTCAACCCTCTACTAAGTGGTTTGACTACGCAGACCAAGTGCGTGTTGATTGACGTCAGTAGTTTCTGTATATTTGGTTCTAGGACTTGACGGTGTCCTCACAATATTTTTCTTCACACATGATAAAACAGAAGTTAAGTTAATATTTTTCTGAAAGGTTGTGATAGGTACTAAAATCAAAACTCAAGTAAACAATTACTTGTAGAATTCAAACTCACACGAAATTCAAATACCGCTTACCGCGAGATGACCAAACGCTTTTGGCGCGAAGGGCCAGTCACCCTGCTATATGCAGGTTGTCGGCCTGCTATAAACAGGCCCGGTTTCGAAGTGTCTAACTTAACTCAGACGCCTGGTTGACGACGAGCTATGTGCCGAAGCGATGCTGATCCCCCATAGTGCTTAATAAAGGAAATAAATAATAATCAATTTATTTTTAGGTAACAAAGAGCTATAGACAGCCTTAACCTACACATACATAATATAACAATTGTGTTAGTATATGAAACTATGTTAGAAACACTTCACTTGCACGATGCCTTCTGCGTTTGTGTGGAATTTGTCGGTGGAGGTGATGGAACACCACATCCTGAGGTCAAAAACTTCAAGTGGAGTAAGCAGATTGGTATGCACACCACATACTCCTTGTAATTGACGTTGCGGCGGACTCCAGCAGCTGTACTCTTGGCGTATACTTCAATCTTTGGCGCACGTACTCGTCGATGTCTTCTGCTTATACAGCAGCCTGTTGTTTACGCTGACCTGAAGTCAGCCCGCTCCTTGACAAGCAACATGACTTACAGACTACTACAAGCGAGGAAGACTAAAATTGTTATCACAACTACTCTCTCCGTTAAAGTTACGTTTTCAAGTTGTTTAGTGCTAACATACAAGCGCTGAGCACTGAACCTGATCACTTACCTGAACTGAACTTATAACCGCATACCAATAAGGATGCGGTTATATAAATTGGCGGAACGTGCAGCGATTGGCTTCGGCGTTCGTCGGTTCATTTGTAAAACTGACTAGAATAAATTAAAAAATATATATATAGATGCTGGTGAGTATAGACTCATCATTGGGGTCACCAACTTTATTGGGGTCGACTTCCAGTCTAACCGGATCAAGCTGAATACCAGTATTTTACATGTAGCGACTGCCTATCTAACTTTTCTGATTATTTAGCCACGAGTTCTTCACAGCACGCGTAGCATGACCGCCGTAGAAACGGGCTATATCGACGGAAAAATCAACAAACTGACATCTTGCCATTGTCTATCTGTCATTTTGTCGATTCTTCCGTAGACAAAACGTACGTTACGTACGTTTCTACAGTGGTCATGCTAGGCGTGCTGGTCAGTGGTCAACGAAAGCTAAAATAAAATAGAATAGTAAACTACTCGCTATGGTATGACTGGCTCGATAGTTTAGTGGTCATGAGCACCATTGATATAAACTAGCGCTAGCACGATTGATCAGCGTGATATACTAGGTTTGATCTTCCGGTTGGGCAAATTATTATTGAGATTTTCATCAATAATTTCTCAGAAGCAATCCATAGTCTGTATATGGCTCGAATGTTTAAAGTTCTCAATTTATATAAACACATAACATAACATAACATCACGCCTGTAATCCCCAAAGGGTTAGGCAGAAGTGTAGTCATTATTACACCCACATTTCACCAGTTATGTTTAAGTCCCATGTAATGGGGGGCGAGCCTATTGCCATCAATTGGGCTCCATGTTTCATGGCTGTTACTGAGAAATTTCTGATGGAGAAACCTAATAACAGTTTACCCAACCTGGGAACCGAATACAAGACCTGATGCTCAGAAGTCGCGCTTGCCACCACTGAACCAACGAGGTAGCCTTTTTAAATCTCAGAAATGCATAGTAGCAGTAGAAACTTTCATGGAAGTAGTTTCCTAGGATTTTCACTTATTATAAGATAGTTACTTACGTTAAGTAACGTCTTATTAAACATTTCAATTCCATAGTTAGTTACAGTTGGATTTCGTATACGTTCATAATTTTCATTGTAAGGTAGAAGTAAAATGACTTGCAAACTACGTCACTATCCTATCTATAAGTCGATCCCTTGATTGCCAATTTTCAGTGAGAACTTGTTATTACGTCCACTCTTAAATAAGCTGACTTTGATTTAGTTATCACTAGATTCATGTCGCACCACCGTGATGTCGTTCTTCAGTTTGTCGCACTAGGGCGATGTCGAGCTTCAGTTTGTCGCACAAGCGTGCATTCGACCTAAAGTGAGTCGCAGTACAGTTTTATCGCACAAGCGTTAATCGCGCTTCCGTGTGTCGACCTCACGTTATACACTCATCATATCCCGTCCCTTTCCCAGATGCAAACCTGGACTACCGCTGTCCTTGTCACCGCCGACGGTGACTGTGTGAAGACCTTCGATTTCTTGAACGAGAGTAGCGTTACTGAGAACATGCTCCCTTATTAATTTATTACAAATTAACGGTTGTGAACTGCCGCGATTACATTTTCGAAATATTGTCTAAAACACTACGAAAAGTGCGTGTTTATGTGGTGAAAGGCGTCTGCGCGCCCCCTCGTGCGCTGCCCTGAATCCAGCAAGGACTCGAACCCTCTGTCGACCGACGCGGAGGATTGAAGACGGCGAATCTACAGGTCAGTGGTGCTGCATGTTTCCTGCCAAATTCCTTTGACCATATTAATCACAAGTTCTTCGTCCTAATTCGTGTCGCAATTGCAAGGTCAGACCTACCTACGTACTTTTCTACCTCCGCAATAATACAGTCCACTATAGAAGCAAACCAGCTCCCTGCGTCTGGGATGCACGCAAACATTTTTATATTTCCACCCAAGTATTTGGTGTAAGGCGCCACCAGTTACTCTATCGACATTAGTACTTTCATTTAATCTCCTATTCGGCAACAAGATAAAACAAACTTATCTCAACATAGAGCAGTAGCTCTATATTGACTAAATACACAATACATAGAGTAAACAAGTAAATAAAAGTAATGCTTCGCAGAGAGCACTTTACGATAGAGTCCTTGACGTAAGTATTGTATGAAGAGTTTATAGTATTAGAGACATTTGAGCAGAAAAATGCTTTGCGTAGCAATGCGGTGTCGGTTAGTATTGTTTACTTGTGTTACTGGTAGAAACATTATCTTGTTTGCAAAGTGAGTATTTTTTTCTTTCTTTGTACCGTTATTTTTGGGAGAGTGTTGCATAATATACAGGGTGTTCTTTTGCATCCTCGTCAAAATTCAGGAGGTTGTCACAAAAGACTTAATTATAATTACGGTAACAAGTTAATTGTTAATAAACGCTGATTTTTTTTGGTTGTTTATGTTTGTGTGTATTTCAGAAAAGCCCCTTAACGTGGATTAGGGCATAAGAAATTATCGAATAAACGTTTGAACTTGTTTGTATTTGTGGAAGCGCGGTTATAGGGCGACAATCAGACGGCCCGCGTTTAAAACACTGGTGGTTTTCACACATAGCGATTTCAGTAAATAAGAAAAAAAAAAATTACCTGCCTATTTTATTATTGATTCGGGATGACGAACCACCATTATTACATACATATATACGAAATTCAACCCCATTATCACATTGTCCCACCCGGGAATCGAACCCAGAACCTCATGCGGCCATTCGACCAACAAGGCAGTAATAGAGTTTTAAAAAAAGTTCAACAGTCCATTTTTATCTTTTAATACACACATGTATCGCTGAAAGAGGACCGATACGAAAATCTACACCATTTCTTATAACTTCCTCCTGCTGTATTAATTTACTTATTTCAAAATCCAATTTAAACTAGAACAAAAGCCGCTCTCACAAGTCATAAAATCCGATACTTTTTGCTATTAAGTACAGTTCCTTAGGCCCACCATTAGTCAAAACTTTTTTAATTGACTCGCTTCTGGAGGAATTCTTTGAAAGTCTTGTTGATTAATATACAGATCCAATGAAAATTAGTTTCTGAGCTGGGACAATTGATTTTTGGAGTTTCTGTGTCGTTAATTTTGTAGTCTGAATGTAAAAAATTGTGAAAATAAAGATGTTGGTATTATTAAAAAACTGGAAAAGTGCGAGTCGGACTCGCCCACCGAGGGTTCCATACAAATTCACTTTAGTTATGCGCGTTAATTTAAACCTAAAAAAAATAATATTTTAAAAATATGATTTAATATTTTTTTATGATTTAATTACAAATGTATCGTTTTCAAATCTTTTCTTGTACCTGTAGTTTATGACGATATTACTTGCCAATTTTAAAAGTTCTGAGTCAATGGAAAGTACCCTACACATTTTGATTTCCTTGGTCTAAATACTTATACGTTTTATTGCGGCATATTCTGCCGTATCTTTTTATACATAAACTTAAAAATTTGATTTTTTCACAGCTGAATTGACAGTAGATCTACAGATATGACGAACAGATAACAAAGTGATCCTATAAGGGTTCCGTTTTTTCCTGTTTAAGTTAATTTGCTTTAAGCACCCTAATGCGTTTTGTGTAGAATTGTATTTGTTACCAGTAAACCAACAACCACTTTACTATTTACTAGATTGCTGTCCCGCGCAACTTCGTCTGCGTCACATTTTCCCCGTTTTCGCAACATTTTTCATTGCTGCTCCGCTCCTATTGGTCGTAGCGTGATAATATATAGTTTATGTTACTTCTACTCCCTCCAAAAATATGTTTCATGATGATGATTTCGGTTGAGTAGTTTTCGCGTGAAAGCGTAACAAACAAACTTACTTTCGCATTTTTACTATTAGTTAGGATTTTGAAAGGCTTATGTTTAACATAACACCAGATAAAGTAAATATAACCTTAAAAAACATTTTTATACTGCCTAAAATAGTAAATGATCACCAGAAATAGTAAATGATCACCAGAATTATAAACCTGAAAATCACAGCTCCGAACTAAGGCGTAGTCGTTGGCTAGTTCATAGTCGTAGGCTGTTAAAGGACATCACTTCCTTGAAAGCAGAGATGACCAGGATGCAGTCCAGAATTGAGGTATCAGAAAAGAACAACACTGAGTTACGTGCGGAAATAGCATTATTGCGCAACGTTGGCTCGGTAATTGGGTCAACTGAGGCCTCAAAGGTGAATACGCGTCGAGGGGCGCAAAATGCACCAGTCGGCAGTTTCGAATCGGCGAACACTAGTGCGTCACCAGCTGCCGATAATGCTGAGCAAGCGCCGCCCGCCGCCGCCGTCGCCCGCGCCACAACACCGGCTGCGGAAACGTCACGCGTAGGTACGTTGACCCCTAAACGTGCCTACGCTGCCGTTGTCACCACCGGCAAACCAGATGCGTCGCTGCCAAAGCGGCAAATCAAAAGAGGGGAAAAACTGAAGAAGGGAGCTCAACCTGCACTGACTGCGGACCGCAGCTCCTTGCTAAGAACGAGCCATGTTGACGAGGAGGGTTTCACTAAAGTGGAAAGGAAGAAGAGGAAGCCCTGTTCTCGTAACCAGTGTGGTACCGCACCGACTGGTCCCAACATGCTGCTGCGCCCTGCTGTGCCTACGACGCAGCTGTACATTTCGCGTCTGCATCACCTCACGACGGTTGAGGATGTCGTGCAGTATGTGAAACTGAAAACCGACTGGACTCTGAGGGTCGAAAGGTTGGAATCGCGCCACAACATCAACTTTAAGTCGTTCGTGGTACGTGTTCCAACGCAACATCTGCAGTTCTGCCTTAAAGAGGACTTTTGGCCGAGAGGTGTCGTATATCGACGTTTCCGAGGACGGCTACGCGACACCACGCAGCGAGACACGACGCCGACGATGTTACGTGTGCAGTCATAGTTTTTAAGGTTTTAGATATGTATTAGTTTATTATTGTTGTATGATTATTTGTGTATTTTATGTATGGGCCTTAGTTGCCTGAAATAAAATGATTATTATTATATTATATACCTATCTACCCTCCAAAACCCAGTTAGTACTGAGTAATACGATACCCCTTGGTTAGACTAGTTGTCAGACTTCCGGGCCTCTGACTACTTAATGACTGTCAAAAATCTACAATTGATAGCCGGGACGTGCTTTTTGAGGCACGAAGGAAACTCATTTTTTTTTTTAAGTTAAACTTCTTATGCTACTTCCAACAAGTTTTACGTTACCATGGAGGGGGAATATTTTCTAAAACTCACTAAGAGATGGCAGTATTACAAGATTTGTGGATACGTTGTTCTACTAGGTACGCAAGATGGCGTGCAAACAGTCATGCATTCGACTCTTCGGTGTGACTAGCCTTCGCTTAATTTCCATGAGTAGAATAACCTTGATAAACTTATGTAACAATTATGTAATAAAAAAAAACAACAAGAAAACAACAAAATATTATATAGAAGCTCAATAAAATAACGAGAGTGAATACGTGGCACTCGAACGCATGCGTGTAGTATTACGGAGTTTCACTTCTTCCGCGCGGGGGGACTCCTCGCACTTTTTTTTGTGTACAATAAACTATATAAACTATATAACTTTGTGTATATGTTGGTCTGGGCACCGTCTAGATGTGATAGTTATTGTGTAAGTAATCCGTTGCTGGCATACAAGTTTTATACACAAGACACACATTTCACCGGTGTATTTTCTTTTCATTACGTATAGTTCAGGTGGCATTGTGATATTATATAAAAAGGGCGGCATGTATCCTAAAAGGTTCTTTTGATGGCTCCTCAAGCGTACGTTCACGGGACGTAAACGTGTTACGTGGCGAACCTTTATGTTCTCTTTTAGATTGTTATGCGATACTTATATTATTACGTAAAATAAGAAGAAAGTGATGTGTAATGATGAGATGGGAAGTGCTATTATTATATTTAATAGACTTATAGCTTCTTGCTTTGGATATACAGTTCATCATCATCAGCCTATAATGTTCACACTGCTGGGACGCAGGCCTCCTCTCTAAGAGAGGGAATGGGCTGTAATCCACCACTCGGGCCCAGTGCGGGTTGGTAGATGTCACATGTCTTCGAATTTTTAATTCTAGGACATGCCAGCTTCCTCACGATGTTTTCCTTCACCGTTTTCAAGGTCAGCGGTGATGAAATAAATCACACAAAGTAAAACATACAAAGTAATGCGCCTTCCTGAGTTCGGGACCACGGCTTACTGCTCATAAGTCGTGGCTGCCACCACTGGGCCACCGCTGCTCTCCAAATATACAGTTGATTTGGCTAAATCAAGATGATTATAACTTGCTACGCGGGCGGTGCAATACTGAAATTATAGACGTAGACAAAAACGCTGCGCGTATAACGACCACTAGTTATAAGTTTCCTCGCAATGGTTGGCTGAAAATGTCACCGCCGAAGCCGGCTCAGTAAGAGATAGTCAGATGACCAAGAAGCGCACCGGGAAGGCTAGTTTGAGCTGGCAAAAGAAATGAGAATCGGGAAAAATATGGAAGAGGCCTTTTTGTGGCAAATTGAGAGCTTTAAAAAAAGTTAAATATCGTGATTTGTATTCCCTAAAACAGATATTAATATCTTCATCTCTGCCTTTTCTGTTGAAGACTTGTACACTCCATGTTATTGAAATAATACCTACACATAATATAGGTACACACGACACGAGTCCCTCTCAATACCAATTCAATTTTGAAAAATCCTTTTCAATAAACCACGTAAAATGAGTATCCTATCAGTCTATTGGATATCCTTTTCACAGCTGGGTAGCGAAACCATTTAATTTGAAGAAAGTAAGACTGGGACTTTAACATGAAGAAGAAAATTGAGACTTACAAAACATAACCACACGCCTGTTATTTAGAGGTGAATCTAATAGTACACCTACACTTCCCAGTTACATTTAATTTTAAGTGCCGTGCAGCAGTGCACGCAGACCCATGCCCATTGCCATCAAACGGGCAAAAATCCAGACTTCCTGGCTTCTGAGAAACTTCTGATGGAAAAACCAATAACACTTTGCTCGATCTGGGAATCGAACCTTGAACCTCATGCTCAGCAGTCTCGCTAGCGAAAGACCATCATCATCATCAGCCTATAATGTTCCCACTGCTGGGAGGAGGCCTCCTCTCTATGAGAGGGAGTGGGCTGTAATCCACCACGCGGGCCCAGTGCGGGTTGGTAGATGTCACATGTCTTCGAATTTTTAGTTCTAGGACTTGCCGGTTTCCTCACGATGTTTTCCTTCACCGTTTTCAAGTGCAGCGGTGATGAAATAAATCACACAAAGTAATGAGCCTGCCTGGTTTCGAACCCACGGCTTACTGCTCGTAAGTCGGGGCTGTCACCACTGGGCCACCGCTGCTCTCATAGACCTACAAGGCAGAAAGTCAATCACTTAAAATCAAATCAATCAACGACTTCAGTTCAGGAAATTAATTTAAATCTTTTATAAAACATTTAATGAATCCACCCACACCGGGTGTGGTTGGTTGGAGACCGCGATTCGGCAAAGTTAGGACGCGATGACCCTTAGCAGAAGGATAAGGGCCGAGAATCGATATGAATGTTGTGTGATTGAAGAGGCCTATGTCTAGCATTGGCTTGTAGGTAAGCCGGTGATTTGTGATTAAATACGTTTATTTATATTTCAACGAATTATTTGATTCCTTTTGTATCTTTAATAGAGGTAGCAGAAGACTGAAGAAACAATATAAGGACTGTGTGAAGGACGATATGGCGATAAAAGAGTTGTCTGATGAGGTAACGAGTAATAAAGAAGTTTGGAAGTAGAAGACATGCTACGTCGACCCCAAATAATATGGTATCATGGCAGAGGCAATGACGATGACTTTTTATCTTTAATGTTGGGTACACGCAGTAACGTTAGTTTTTTTTTTTTAAAGGTATTTACATAAGAAATGCAGTAGCTATCATTGATCTATTTACTATTACATTACAACATGAGGAAACGGAAGTCGTGAAGGTACGATCTTGAAATATTCATGTCACATAAAAGTAAGCGTCCCAGTTTCGAGCACGTTCCTCAAATCTTTACAATTGCATTGCACAGAGTTCAAGATTAGTGTCGCATTTACTGATAGATGAACTATTTTTCATAGCACACGTACTGCTGCGTTTACTGACGGTAGATAAACTTTCACTCTTATGAACTGAGTAATATGGTTAAAAAGTGCCCGACCGTCAGTAAGCGCGATAGAACAAACCATCACTATTTTATACTCTATACGGGTAGTCTGATAACAAGAATTGCCAAGGAGTATTGTGTTACCTAGGAACTGGGTTGGGTTTTGAGATCAGATATGCAGCCGTTCCACGTAATGATCTGGTATTCAGCAGCTGCTTTCGGTAAGACGGGAAACCGATCCCAACATAGTTTAAAAAAGACTATCATGCCTGCTTCCCCGCAGGGTCAGACAGTACGTACACCCACATTTTGTCAGTAATGGTCAAGCCCAGTCTATTAAGGGGTGAACCTATTGCCATTAACTGGGCTGGGATATTTTTATTAGAAGATGTTTGCGCCGCAAACCAGTTCCAAGCGCGGGGGCGCCTCCACACCGAGGGGGGTCCGCCGTCGCCCGGACGGACCGCCGCGCGAGCATCGGCAATCTTCCACCGACAGCGAGTGTGAACAAAGCACGGTCGCCAAAGTGGCGACCGTGACAGGACTTCGAGGGCTTGCAGAGCATCCAGAGGTCATCACCAGAGGGAAGTAAGCCCGTTCCTTTAAAACATTCCTTCCAAATATTGCCATACACCTACTTACTATTTTCAAACTTCTATTTGTTGTGCTAAGTGAATGCTAACCGGTTAAAGTGTTAGAAGGTATCTAGCTTAACGCGTATCTTCCTATTGTACTTATAAACGGTAATTCACGCTACAGCTATCGAACTATCAACTACAGGCTAGGCGATTCACGTTCACACCCAATTTATTATTCATTTTGCAGCCTATTTTGTGCAAATTTCAGTGCCTATTTGCTGAACCTACCTCACCCATTTTGCAACTAGCTTTGGCTATATTTCTTTCTATTGTTCTCTGCCTATTTTTGTCGTTAAATACTTTTATCAACCAATCATTTATTGTGTAGATAATTAACACAACTCAACTAAAATATTTTATGCATAAGTTCAAACGTCTGTCTTTGTAATAGCTGTTTTAATAAAATCACCTACCCCGTTTAAAATATAAAATTGTGTGAAATCTAGATAATTCTACGAACTTCGGGCGGCACTGCCGACCTTACGTGTCCGTGCCCGGTGCCCGCGCTGTGTCGGTGCGTCACCGCGCTTTCGCGCGTGGGTTCCCCTAGCGCAGCCGGTGTGTTGGCGCGCTCGGCGCCTCTGCCTGCACCCACGCACCGCGCCGGTTTTCTCGTGCGCTGCTCCCGGTTGACGGGCTCGGCAGTGGCTGTATGGTTTGGACTACTGTCTATTGGATTGCTTTTATTATTATTTTTGTTTCTTTCTTATTTGCCTTACTTATTTAAGGTATTAAAATGGCTGAAAAGGAAACGACCGCTAAACCCAAAAGTCCGCTCCCACTATTAAAAATAGATTCGGCCGGTAAACCCGATGTTAAAGATTATTTAAGGTCATTAATTAAAAAACGTGCGGGATTTCGAAGTCGGCTAACAGTTTTGAAAAATTTCATGGAAAATTATAAAATTTCTTCCACTACCGAATTATCAAACTTGGAGGTGAAAGAAGTTTCTTTAAGATTAAATCAATTAAAAGAATTAATGTCCAACTTTGATCGCGTACAATCAGAGATTGAAGAATATTCTGATAATTTGGATGAACAGATTTCAGAGCGAGGCATTACCGAAACTGAATTTTTCACACAAATAGCTTTTGCTCAAGAGTTGGTCGATTCGTTTTCAACTAAAAGTAAAGAAAGTCACGCCGCTAACGGGGCAGCCTCGGGCTGTTGTCATGGTCATAATAATGATTCAATTCGGCTTCCAATTATTAATTTACCCACTTTTGATGGTAGTTATACAAAATGGCTTGAATTTAGGGATACTTTTAAAACCCTTATCCATGACAACGACTCGATCGCGCCCATCAATAAATTTCACTATTTGAGAACTTCTTTACAATCGAGTGCCAGTGTCGTGATTAGATCGTTGGAATTTGTCGCGAGGAACTATGAGCTTGCGTGGGATACATTGTGCAATCGATACAACAATAAAAATATTCTGATCAATAACCATTTGAACGCATTAGTTAACTGTAATAGTATACAAAGGGAATCGTTCAAGGCTTTGCGGTACTTAATTGATCAGGTGTCTAAAAACTTAAACGCTTTAAATGCGTTGGAATCTTCCACCGACAGCGAGTGTGAACAACTAGTGTCGCCTTTTCTTATGAATCCTGTGTCTAACGAACTGTTTACCAACGAAATATAAACCCTTCATCAAAAATATCTGTGTTTGGACTTTGCCTGAACATAAGTGGCGACCGTGACAGGACCGATTCGAAAATTTAGCTAACGTGTTAGGTTTGAAATGGGCACCTAAAGAAGACAGTCTTCAATTCCCTAGTAGTATTGAGGTTAATCCAAATGTAACTAAAAGAATAATTATTTCTACAACATGCAAACTGTTCGACCCTTTAGGCTTGGTGTCGTGTTGTATCATTCTGCCAAAAATTCTCATGCAAGGCTTATGGAATGCAAAATTGGACTGGGATGATCCAGTTCCACAACCGTATGTAAACCAATGGTTCAAATTCATAAATAACTTGCATCATATCTCACAATTATCCTTGCCTCGACATGTGTTGAGTGACTGCTCCGCGAAGCCGGTAGACTTGCATATCTTTGTCGATGCTTCTCAGAACGCTTACGCTGCTTGTTGTTACGTGCGATCTTACAATTCAGATAACAGTATTAACGTTACGTTGCTGTGTGCCAAAACGAGAGTAGCACCCATTAAAAGCCTGACGATTCCGCGCTTAGAATTGTGTGCGGCGTTGCTTGGCGGTCAGCTATGCGCAAGAGTTTTAGAAGCATTACCTTGCAGTGTCAGAGATACGTTCTTATGGACCGATTCCACAGTAGTGCTTTGCTGGCTAAAATCACAAAACAAAACACTACCAGTCTTCGTACGTAACAGAGTAAATAAAATAAACATACTTACTCAGGGCTTTCAATGGAAGCATACTCCTACCAATTTGAATCCAGCCGATTTAGGTTCCAGAGGAGTTGAGCCACAACATCTGCGTTCGTGCTTGTTGTGGTGGGAGGGTCCTTCCTTCATAAAGAAAGACATTTCGGAATGGCCTACCCAACCTCATCTTAGCCCTCGTGACTTACCTGAAGCTGAAATTAAAGTTCATTTGACGATTGATGACACTTCGCCTATAATCCCGTTCGAAGATCACTCCAACTACCTGAAATTAAAAAGAACTTATGCATACGTTCTACGTTTTATTAATAATAGCACACCAAACACAAACAAGATTAGCGGTCCCTTAACAACAGACGAACTAGAATCATCACTGACGCTATTACTTAAGTTCAGTCAGTTGGCAACTTTCCCAAATGACATAGCCTACCTCAAACAAGGTAAACCACTTCACAACAAAAGCAGACTATTACCTTTGAATCCGTTCGTTGATGACAACGGTCTAATTAGGGTAGGAGGTAGGTTAGAACAATCTGCTTTCGACTACAATAAGAAACATCCGATCATACTTGATGCGAAGCATCATCTCACTAAATTAATGTTGCAAAATGAACATAATAAACTATGTCATGCTGGTCCTCAGCTCCTCCTTTCTACTTTTCGTGAGAATTTCTGGCCTTTAGGAGGCAGAAACTTGGCTCGTGCTATCAGTAAACAGTGTACTATCTGTAGCCGTATGAGGAGCAAAACAATACAGCCTATAATGGGCAACTTACCGGATGTTAGGGTAAAAGAGAATTTTCCCTTCAATGCCTGTGGGATTGATTTTGCGGGTCCTTTCATGATCTCATCCAAAAAGGGTAAAGGAAACCGTGTGACAAAAGCCTATTTATGCATTTTTGTTTGTTTAGCCGTCAAAGCCTTGCATCTTGAGGTAGTTAGCGACCTTTCAACCGCGGCGTTTATTATGTGTCTACGCAGGTTCGCGTCACGCCGAGGCAAGCCTAACGTTATCTATTGCGACAATGGCAAAAACTTTGTCGGCGCGAACAATGAGTTGGGCAAAATGTTGCGATCCAGTAGTCAATCAGTGTCAGACTTTGCAGCTAATGAAGGCATACAATTCATTTTTAATCCGGCCTATTCACCCCACTTCGGAGGTATTTGGGAGAGCGGAGTCCGTTCCTCAAAGAACCTTTTAAAACGCGCAGCTGGAAATGCCTATCTTACCTTTGAGGAGTTGGCCACACTTTTCTCACAAATAGAAGCTATACTCAACTCCCGTCCGCTCACCCCACTTTCATCCCATCCCATGGACTTAAATCCTCTCACTCCAGGGCACTTCCTGATTGGTCGACCATTGATATCGCTTCCGTCACCGCCTATCAACACTAAGAGCCCGACTAGATACCAACGCATTGAACAAATTAGGCAGCAATTCTGGGACCGATGGCGCCGGGAGTACATGGCTGAACTACAACAGCGAGGCAAATGGAAGAAAACCTGCCCGCCCCTGCAAGTAGGAGACATGGTCGTCGTAAAGGAGGACAACCTGATGCCTCTGCAATGGAGAATGGGGAGAGTTACCAAACTATATCCGGGACCAGACGGCATATCCAGAGTGGCGGACATCTATATAGCCAAAGGAACCATCAGACGAGCTGTAAACAAACTTTGTCTTCTGCCGATGTCTGCCAACCAACCTATGACAACTACAGTCAAATAAATTAAGCTAAGAAGAAGAGGAAGAGAGATGTAGAAGATTTCTTCAACGCCGCGGAGGATGTTTGCGCCGCAAACCAGTTCCAAGCGCGGGGGCGCCTCCACACCGAGGGGGGTCCGCCGTCGCCCGGACGGACCGCCGCGCGAGCATCGGCAATCTTCCACCGACAGCGAGTGTGAACAACTAGTGTCGCCTTTTCTTATGAATCCTGTGTCTAACGAACTGTTTACCAACGAAATATAAACCCTTCATCAAAAATATCTGTGTTTGGACTTTGCCTGAACAGAAGACATTCATGGCAGAAATTACATGTAGGTTTATATTTTATTTTAATTAGTTAACTAATTATTTTTAATATATATTTAATGTGATTGAAATTGTAATTTTTATAATTGTTAATTGTATTGATTTTAAATTATTTAACTTATAATGTTAGTAGGAAAATTATTGTGTTATTAAATTTTTATATACTATTTTGATTCTAAATTTATAGTAATGGTATTGTGTTGTGTGTATTTATTGTCTCTGATTTTTTAATTACTTACAATATTTTTAAGTATACCTACTAACAAAATTATGGATCATTGTGTCTGATAAATAAATGAATTATTATTAATTATTATAAAGATAGCCCACGCAATTTGCAGTGGGTGTCATTTGTAACAAAAAAAACCTACAAAAAATAAAGTACCCATTAATTTTTCACCTGCCCATCAAACAGCCATCATAACAAAAAAATTGGCCAATCAAAGTAAAAAAAGAACTTATCCTTAACACAGCTGAACGACATCTTTTGTCCAAATATCTCCATGAAACCCCACCATTACGTATTGTTGGTTATTATTAAAAGTCAAAATACATTCCTTTTCTCTGGTCCTTTTGTTCGACGTTTTGTAGAAAAGAACCAAAGCGGTATGAATAATATCAGCGAGTAGATCATCTCTCGGCTATTTGTAGGCATAAATCTTAAAAATGTATTTACTTTTATTATTAAGTTACTATGGAAATTGAGCCGCTTTGCCTTTGTTGCTGGTAAGAGATGGGCGTTTAAATGCCTTGTTCCTTTAACAACGGACAGATATTCTGGGGTCTTTATACCAGATTAGGGGCAGTATTATTTTGACCATGGCAACCATTGTGGAATACAGCTGTACCTTTGTAGCTGTCGGTGTCTTTTGCCTGATATATACTACAATCAGTATCATCAATCCGTCTTAAAAGTGTTGTGATTACGACAATATTGCGTTTCTGGTTTGCTATACAGATCCTATACTTGGCAGGAGAAAATAATAATAATGTTAATAACGGTTTATTAATAAACATTAATAACATAACTAAGCCGCCGAGAAGAAATCTTCATAGCGTCACATTCGGCCTGTACTGATTAAACTTAAAATCGAATGAGAAAGTTCACTTAATTATTATAATCAACTGATACGTCTGATACGACCTCCTTGACAAATTTCGAAAAACCTACTTAAAATACTATTTAATTAAATTCGAAGTTTCTGTGTTTCTTATTTTTTTTTATTAGTATTCATTCCTCACATCGTATAAGTATTTTAAAAAGACAACCAGAGGGAAAATGTTAATTTTCATGGATAATGTCGTAATGCCTTGAAAAAATATAAATGTTGGACTTTATTATTCGAAGACATAAAATGCCTTTTGCTGGGGCGCTTCACTTTGCTCCTACGAGCATAAGAGATTCATCCATCACCATCTTTTAAATATTTAGTTAAAGGACAAGATTTTTGGTAGTCCTTCTGTATTTATTGTAGAAATCATACGTCGCAAAGTGGTGAAATTTTGCACCTAAAAACATAGACACTCAATCACATTTCTCATGATTGTGTTAGCAGACAATTAATGTTTATTTATCCTTTAAATCCTTCTCGTTGTACTATGTTAGGTTAGGTAAGGTTCGGTTAGCCAGGCTGTTTTCGCACTTAGCCTCTTTACTGGCCATTGTACGTGTGAAAATCCTCATGTTACTCCAACTATCCCAGGTCCTCCCAGAAAGCTAGCAGCCTTTTAAGGCTACTGCAGGCTTCTGGTAGCGATGCCCGCGATTGAAGAGTCCGTGCCCGTTGATCTGCCACGCTTCTGCACTCCATGAGCACGTGCTGTGGTGTTTCTTCCGCCTCCATGCATCCTCTGCACAGAGGGCTGTCCGTCACACCTATGGTAAATAGGTGTTTGTTTGGGGGACAGTGGCCGGTTATAATAACTATAATCTTGCGAATTTTGTCCCGTTTCAGTCTAGTGATGCTGCGGGTAAGTCTCGTTGAAGCTTCCGGAACTGCACTCTTTGTTTGCCTGCAGGTTACACCATTTCTCCATTCCATTTAGTGTGTTTCCTCAGTTTTCTTACGCAGCCATGATTTTATTTGGACTTGAGGTATGGGCAGCAGTGGTTCAAGACCGTATGCTGTTGTCTCCGCTCCCCTTTTAGCCAGTTCATCTGCTGCGTCGTTAGTACTATGTTATTGGAATGTATTGTAAATTCAGCATTAAAAGCACAGCTACCTTCTAGAATTGATATTTTTCGTCGGTTCTTAAAAATAAAGCTGTATTAAACAGTCTACAGTGAAGTATTTTACTTTTGTATAAAAAAACACATTTTTAAATTGAAAATTCTACGCTGTTGTATCTGTAACCATGCCGTGCTGTACTAGTACAGAATGAGTGACTGCGCCTCAACGTCTTTTACACCGTATACAATAATTATAATTATGGTATCATGTATAAATTATTGGCCCTTTTACCCCAAGCAAGCGAGGCCCCTTTCTAATATTAATATGAGTGACTGACTCACATCAAAGGGATCCTATTAACGTTAACTTGATTATCAGTGCGGTTACACGACCGTCAGTTTATTTAACTTGGTCAAACATGTTCGTTTGTCAGTGACACGCAGTGACATGTGGGTTAAGGGGGTGACTTGTTCAAGATTAGTTAGGGACAGGAAGTAAGAATTTTGTTTAATGATACTTTTCTTATAAACTTTCTTATCGATGATTAATTATACTTACACAGCTGGAATGAAACGTTCTTACTCGAAAAGAAACCGATATTCTATGCTAGCCATTATGTACTGGAATCTAGTTACTGGTTTATTGTGGTTAAAAAGCCCGTCATCCCTTATGTAGTACTACTACTATATAGCTGTATCTGGTTACACTAGAGGTCAAAACCAATAAGAAAAGGCAAGGATATTAATGACACTTGAAAATCAGTATTTGTTACATATCTAACCAAAATCAAAATCAAAATATTTTATTTTACATAGGCCTACTACATGGGTACTTATAAAACGTCAACAAAAGGTGCACGGTTCGGGTTCGTCGTTTCCTATGGAGAAGAACCGGCAAGAAACTCCATGGTTACTCTTTTAAAATCATTTGGTTTTACAATATTTGAAGTTACAGCGTTAGTACTTAAGTATGGGAGGACAGCGTAGGTCCGACAATAAGTTATTGCTTACTACAGAAGCTAGTAATAGAAAAAAAAAAAACCATTAACAAATGCCATTACCAATTTATTTTTCCCAAGACTATCTTAAAATAATGTTGCAACGTTTATGCGAAAATTTGTAAACAAAATATTGGTTTACACCAACGATCTTTAACAAAACAGTTAATTACAATTTGTTATTCCTTTACGAAACGACAGTCCTGACGGGTCTTTTCATCTTTTCCAAAAGGGAAAGGAGGCAGATTCTAAGACGAAATAACAATGAAACGTACTTTACAATTCTTTAACATCGTTTTACCAGGACTATTTTACCGCGGAATTTAGGACCAGACTACACTTGCGATATTTTTGGTTGAGATTGAAATTTATTTACGAATATACTAGTTTCCATATTTGAATGGTAATAAAAACAAGCTCAGACTATTCTTTAGTATACTTATTACTGGATAATGGGTGCTAGCAGATTGCAATATGAAAGCTGTTTAGAGTGTGTAGATCTAAATCCAAAGGCGACGACAACCACAACCGCCCAGTCTCCATGATGAGGCCCTATCATGAGGACCGCTTCAGGACCTCAGAACGGTAAGGGCTCATTTACGCAGGCGCGGCGCGTGGCGCGGGGCGTTGCAATAGGCGTCGCGCGGCGCGTCTGGCGTTTTTGCCGTTTACGGAGACGCGTCGAACGCTTGAAGCCCAACGTGGGACCATTTGATTTGTTATGTCACACTGACAATACAAGTCTAAAGCAGTGCCCGGGTTCGATTCCCATACGAAACTAATTGACAATGTCGTACTTTTATCCAGAAATACTCATTTTGTTTTTATTTTATTTTTCTTAGTGTTTTTTTTTCGTAAATTTGGTTCTTTTTTTATTTGTTATTCTCGATTACCTAGCTGTTCTTTGAATGGTTCACGAACTAAAAGTATATATTATTAAACTACATATTTTATAATGATTTGAAAATCATACAGAATGCATAAAAATAAAACAGTACACCTAGTTACAAAAAGTAATATTTTACAGCATAAAAAAAAAAAAACAAAAAGAAAAAAGACCATAACAAAATTCTTAATTTCTATGATTTGATCCTGCATCATCTTATTCACAGTCCGGCCGAAGTACCACAAGGCCAATCACTTTACTTACCCTATGGGTAAAATAGACGTTCTACTCTAACACATGACAATTGACGGTTGTCAGTTTTCAAACAATTGAAGAATATGGTCCCACGTTGGGCTACAAGCGTGCGACGCGGCGTCCGCCGCGGCGTTATGTCAAACGATCAAATACAAGGAAATGGATCCAGGTTGGTCTGCAAGCGGTCTATGCGGCGTTATGTCACACGGACAATACAAGCAAAAGGCAGTGCCCGGGTTCGATTCCCATACGGAACAAATTTATGATGTCGTAGTTTTATCCAATAATAATCATTTTATTTTTATTAAAAAAAAAAAAAATGGTGTTTATTTTTTATCGTAAATTGGACAATTTATAATTGTTATTATAAGATGAATGATAATTTCATCTTACTTTACAATCCAATGTAAACTAATTACGTAAAATTTCAGGCCTGTCTTGTTATCCATGCTGCGGAGCATTTGCACAACTCATCACGATATTTAATGAGTTTGGGTCGCTTACTCTTTAATGATCAGATAGGCAGTCGCTCCATGTAAAATACTGGTATTCAGCTGCATCTGCATAGACTGAAAATCGACCGTGTGGGTTACATACCACTACACCAACATAGCTGGGAAAAGGCTAGGCGTCTGCCTAGCCTAGAAGAATCACCGCCATATAGCGGTGATTCTTCTATGGCGTAATTACACTAGTCATCGCAATGGAATACAAAGAAGCTTACAATAGTGGAAAAAAAATGTAGTTGGACGAGAGTGTTCGCGTACTCGGCCGCGTTCATTTACACTTGGTCGTTTGATGAATTCCAAAGGCAATCGAATTCGGGCAACGACCAAGTATAATTGCGCCATGGACTAGGCAAAAATAAAACATGAATTACGAAGTTGAATAAAACATTTATTTTAAGCAGCATATCATTGTGAACTTATTAGAACTTCTTCAAATAAGAGAGAGCCCGGCGTCGCGGGCATTCTATCAGCATCGGCATTACCATATTCCCCATAGTATGGGAACATCGTATTACGATGTTCCCCACACATGCTAGCCACAACTGTAATCTTTGGCATTGTTTTAGTCGCCATCATCTCTGCACACCTTAACATTCTCGTGTTGTCTACTTCACCACGAAACAAATAAGACGGGTAAATAAATAATATGCAAAACTATTCACAACAAAACCAAACATTACGATTTTAATTGATCAAGACAGAGAAGTGACAATATTTATGACAAATATGGTATTTTTTGTTTTGATTGACGATGAATGTTGCCATATTAGCTAAATTCTCGAAAAAAAGTTTCGTTCGTACTTTACGTTTTTATCATCAGTAGCCCAAGCACGAATATTTGCGAAAAGTTATTCGTATCGAAATCGAGTAACATTTGTATGAGAATTGTACAGCGCCCCTATCGGGCGTAAAAGGAAACAAAACATGGCAGCAGGAATGATTTCAGCGCGTTTTCGAATCGAAATCGTATCGACATGGTAAATGAAACTCGAAACTTATAAACAATTGTGAGATTTTTGATAGCACGAACATTGTTTTGACGTACGGTAATGTAAACTCTCGAAGGCTGGCTATCGAGTATGCTCGAAACATTATTCACTTGAAAATATTCGGTGAGAAAGGTTTCGAAAAGTGTTAAAATAAAGTTTTAACCGTGTTTATGTTTTGTTTAGAGTTAGTTTAGTGAATTAAAGTTTTAAAATTATTGTTTAGTTATTGGAACAATTATTAATAGCTCCAAAATAATTTAAAATGCAAAGACCGCCACTGTATGAACATAGTACCATATATTATTTTCTGGCGGCAAATTTACTAGAAAATGATGGATATCAATCAAGAGAAACAAGGTAAGTACATAAATCTTATTTTATTTATTTGCGTACCTATAGAATTAATGTGTTTGAAAAAGATTTGAGTTACTTACTTGTATGTTTTTTTTATCAATATAGAGAAATTACGCGCAGAGAAAAACTTAGGAATAGAATTAACCCACTGGACATAAATGAAACCGAATTTAAAAATAGATATTATCGCCTAAATAAAGAAGCTTTTATGTTCCTCTGTGAGCAACTTCAACAAAAAACGTCATTAACATCGAGTTCTCGAACAATATCTTCTTGTATTTCAATACCTAACTACAACTTACCTATTTAATAAAACAAAATATCTATACAGATAATAGTTAATTGTTACATCCTAAAAATCAAATAAATATTTTACGTTACAGGTTCTTTGTGCATTATCTTTTTATGCCACTGGGTCATATCAGCGAATAGTGGGAATGGCTAAATATTTGGGCCAAACAACAGTGAGCAAATGCGTGAAGGAAGTCACTGATGCTCTTGTAACTCCAGCAATCCTTAACACCTTTATAAGGTTCCCAAGTACTCGAACTGATAGAGACCTAATAAAAACCAAGTAAGTATGAACATTGCAATATCTATTAGGGAAAATGTAAGTACTTTTTTTGTAAAAAAAATAAGTATATCCTGTTTCTAAATATTATTATACATAAAATCACGCCTTTTTCCCTTAAGGGTAGGCAGAAACCACAGAACGCCACCTGCTACGATCTTGCTACGATTTTGAAATATTATTATTTTATTTATTTATTTTTGTCTTACAGCTTTTTTGCGAAGTACGGTTTCCCTGGAGTTATAGGATGCATTGATGGATGCCATTTCCATATTTTTACACCCAGTAATGAAATTGAACATTTATTTTATTGTAGAAAACATTTTCATTCACTAAATGTACAAATGGTAAGCATTTATTTTTTGTATCTAGGTCTGTGACTGTGCACAACTAATTACATAATAGCATTATGTATTCTACCACTTTACTAAGGTATACCAGTGTACCTAATAATGGTTTTATTTTTATTTTAGATATGTGATAGCAGAATTTTAAATGTGAATGCAAAATATGGAGGAGCAACCCACGATGCTTTCATACGGGAAAATAGCCTGGCTAATAACTACATGCAGGAGTTACATCGAAATAATGAACGTGTATGGTTATTAGGTTAGTAACAATCAAGTAAATTCATCCATCTACAAAAAATAAATAAGTTGATTAACCAAATGTATGTAATACTAATCTAATGTAGTCGCATAATTTTCAAACGAGTATACTAATAATAAATTGGATAATTCTTTGTTTGTTGTATTTGTTTTAGTCAGAACACGGTTTTTACTTAAGTAAAATAATTGAAAAATCGGGTAAAAAAAATATAGGGACACTAAGTTCGCTAGGTCAGCTAGTTTACCTATGATAAACACAATTTGGGAATGACAAGTTTTGAATATTTACAGGTGATTCCGGCTATCCACAACGTCCCTGGTTAATGACACCAATTCCGCATGCTGCTGAGGGGACTCCAGCATACAAATACACAGCAGTCCATGGCAAGACGAGGGTGGTTATTGAAAATACCTTTGGTCGATTAAAAAACCGATGGCGTTGCTTATGCAAAGATCGCACACTTCACTATGGACCCGAGAAATGTTCAAAAATCATTACTGCGTGCAGTGTGTTGCATAATTTAGCTCTAAAATTTAACGTACCTGAACCGGAACCAGCAGAACTCCAAAACATGCCTTTATCTTTATCTGACCATCTTTTTCAGGAAAACGGAGGAGATGACTTAATTAGGGGAAGGGCGATAAGGAATATTTTAGTAGATAGAATTAATAGATTACACACATAACTTTACTTTTTATTAATAATGTAAAAAAATAGAACATTTATAATTAAAAAAATAATCTTAACCTAAGACTTTTTTTCCATAAACCTTACAAAAACTTCCATAGCCTCTCTCATAAAGTCCAACCATTGAGCCTGTAATCGCAATTCATCATCGCTCTGTCTCACCCTTTCTTGCATCTCTAATTCTCTAACTCTCAATTCCTCTCTCCTAATCTGCAACCGCTCTTTCTCTAATTCTTCATAGGCCCTATCACGCTCTCTAGCATACTCCCTTGCCTTTCTATCCGCTTCTAAAAACATTTTTCCTAATCCTAAATCCTTCTTAGCCTTTTTTTGTGGTGGTGGTTTCCACGTCTCTTCTTCTTGAGAAGATGGAGGATGAGCCTCAGTTGATGGGAGAGCTGGGGTTTCATCTGCTGGACTCGGTGGTGGAGGAGGAGCCTCTGTTGGCTGGCTACTCGTGCCCGGAATATTCCAATCTGTAAAACATATATTAAAGTTGATTAGACTAGTCCTTTTTCTTATTAGCCGAAACTTGAATTCTTATAGAAACATTTACTGTGTAATAATAATAAAAAAATAAAATAATATTCCACAACTATCACACAACGCCGTCTAGTCTCAAGCTAAGCAGAGCTTGTGTTATGAGTACTAGACAACTGATAAACATACTTATATATTTCTAAATACATACATGTTATATATAATGTGACATTTATGTGTGTATAATGGGATTTATATATAAATAATCTATTATTCAAGATTTGATTGAATAAAAATGATGATGCTTTTATGTAATTTAGGGATGCATAAACATATGTTACCACAAGATACTAAATATATTAATATAAATCGATTAAAGATTACAAAAGTAAGATTCATATTTACCTATTTCATAATCATCGTCACGTGCATCAGGAACTATCATCTCTGATTGTTCGGAAATTTCAGCAGCCTGAAAAAAAAAATTAATTAGCTACTAGGTAATAAAAATAAAAAAAAACAATTTTAAAAGTAAGCTAACCCGTTGAAACCCTGCTTCTTCCACCACCATGCCAGTAGCTGCTTGCACTCCAATTATCTGCATGACTCGGTTTTCTAAATCGGTCAAGGTTAATTGGAGTGCTGCCCTCCACCAGTGCCACTAACGGCCCTATTAATTTTGGCACACTTCTTCTTGCAATTATTTTTGTAATCGCTCCACACCTTGAATTAAACAACAATAATTTAAGCAGGAATTCTCAGGAAAGATATTGGATAAGTACTTAAAGCAGAGACTTAAGAGTGACTTAATTCAAGTGCTCCAACAACAAAAAAAATAGCGTCACTTGAGTTAACATACCTTCCGCCATTTCTCCTCAGACCTAGATTCGCCTGTGCCTTCACTGTTCAATTTATTTGTAAGTTCCTTCCATTTTATTTGTATAAAATTCCGGCCTCGTGGGCCGCCTGAAGGTTTAGACAAATCTCCATTTCTGGAATAGAAATAGCATTGCACTTTAAAATACTTCACACTAAAGTTTATGCCACTCAAACTTATTAAAAGGGTTTACTCACGCTTCCATGAATTCAACCATCATTTCATATTGTGTTTGACTGGTTCTCATTATGATATATTCACAAATAACCACTTAATTATTTAATATAAGAAAAGAAAGAAATAAATACTTTTGCTGTGGAAGTGTAGCAAAATATAAACAAACTTAGCCTTGGCTTGGCGCCGTCGCGCGTCGTATGTCAAGTGGGTGCGTTCGGAACCCGGTTTTATTTTTAAATCAAATCTCCAAAACTCTGTCATATTGTCGAAGATAATGCCACTTTATAATGTCTAATATTTAACTTTGGGTCTCTTCTTTATATATCATTAAGTTTTTATTTAAATTTAATAATAATAAAACGTTTAATCAAAGGTAAAAAAATATAATCAACTTAATTTAGTTTTCGAACGCACTATTAATTCAACAATCGTTCATTTTGCTCACTATGGCTCGTCCCTATTTACATTAGTATGACGTCACCTTCGAATTCGAATCGAGTGTTCGATAGTGCTTCGAATGTGCTTCGTGCTGCCTACTATCGACTGACTCTGTTATCGTATCGAGGCCTCGATACCTTGTCGATTCGAAATCGTTTGATATTCGTGCTTGGCCTACAGCAATCACTAGTTAATAATTTCAGTGGCCCGAAAGTCTGACAACCAGTCCTACCAAGGGGTATCGTATTACCCAGTACTAACTGGGTTGTGGAGGTCAGATATACAAACGCTCAAAAAAAAAAAATTTTTTTTTTTTTTTTTTTAATAAAAATGAAATGATTATTATTGTATAAAACTAAGACATTATAAATTTGTTCCGGATGGGAATCGAACCCGGGCACTGCCGTATGCTGGAAACTTGTCCGTGTGACATACCGCCGCGTGGACCGCTTGCAGCCCAACGTGGAACCATTTTCTTGTATTTGAGCGTTTGACATAACGCCGCGGCGGACGCCGCGTCGCACGCTTGTAGCCCAACGTGGGACCATATTCTTCAACTGTTTGAAAACTGTCAATTTTCATATCATGCATTAGAATAGAATGTCTATTTCGGCTCAAGTGTCAATGAAGTATATAGTCTAACGGTACTGTGACCGGACTGTGAATCAGAAGGTGCAGGATCAAATCCTAGCATGTAAGGATTTTCTTTTTGTGTTTTTTTTTTTTTATCATGTTAAATATTACTTTTTAAAACTAGGACACTGTTTTATTTTAATGCATTATGTAGGGTTTTCAAATCATTATAAAATATCTAGTTTAAAAATATATACTTTTAGTTTTTGAACCATTCAAAAAACAGTTAGAAAATCATGAATAACAAATAAAAATCGAACAAAATTTACGAAAAAAAACAAATAAAATTAAGATAAAAACAAAATGATTATTTTTGGATAAAACTACGACATTGTAAATTTGTTTTATATGGGAATCGAACCCGGGCACTGCCGTATGCTTGTATTGTCCGAGTGACATAACGACGCGTCAACCGCTTGCAGCCCAACGTGGGACCACTTCCTTGTATTTGAGCGTTTGACATAACGCCGCGGCGGACGCGGCGTCGAACGCTTGTAGCCCAACGTGGGACCATATTCATCAACTGTTTGAAAACTGACAATCGTCATAATTATCATGTATTAGAATAGAACGTAGTAAATGGCCTGGTGGCACTGCGATTGGACTGAAAATCAGAAGTTGCAGGATCAAATCACAGGCATTAAGAATATTTTTTTTGTGTTTTTTTTTTGTTGTAACATTACTTAAATTAAACATTACATAAACGATAAAGAATAGTTTTCACATAAGCTGGTCGCGTGAATGGTAAATGCTATAAAAACTATCTTTTATCGTTTCCATTTACACCAAGATTAGATATCTTCTTTTCGGTGCATCATTATAAAAGTTTGTTTTAAACTTTTTTGATATTTGCTGTAATCGTTTCTGTCACATCATTATCGCAACACTTTTTTCATATCCGTGCTATTAACCGTTGAGGACTTTTGAGAAAAAATCCTGGTCGTGGAAACGACAGGAATTATGTTTATTCAACAAAATGGAACACGTATCTATACAAAGTTTCATGTTTGTGCTATTAACCGTTGAGGAGTGCCCTCGTGAGAAAACGATCCTGGCTGCAGGATGAGTTCATTATACAAATCGTGATTATCCATCAAATATAAACTTGTATGCAAAGTTTCATGTCTGTGCTATTAACCGTTGAGGAGTTCTCTCGTGAGGAGACGATCCAGGCTGCAGGATTAAGTTATGTCTGTCATATTAATATTCTGTTCTTACAACCAAAGGTGTGTGCAAAATTTCAGCTCAATCGGACATCGGGAAGTGGTTCTAATTTAGCTTCCAAGATTCTACCCAAACAAACATACATACATACATTGCAAGTTAAATAAAAGCTAGTAAAAACTGAACAATTTACGAAAAAAAATCACCACAAAATTTAAAATAAAAACAAAATGATTATTTTCGGATAAAACTACGACGTTGTAAATTCGTTCCGTATGGGAATCGAACCCGGGCACTGCCGTTTGCTTGTATTGTCTGTTTGACATAACGCCGCGTCGGCCGCCTATATCTCAAGCAAACGGGCGTCAGACCGCTTCTCCGTAAACGCTCTCATACATCGCCTTATGTTTGAATTTAAAGCGGAACGCGCCGCGCACCGCCCCGCTCCACGCGCCGCGCCTGCGTAAATGGGCACTAAGTCTTTTAAGGAATTATACCTTTATTAAGGTCTTAGAGTATGTCACAGCGCTCTGCTTCCATATTAACTGTGCAAAGCATCAGTCTATGGAATTCACTACGTTCGAGTGAATCGGTTTCTTTTAGGCAGCTGGTGTGCTCCACCTTTGGCCGCATCATTGCTGCACATCAGACAGGTTACGGACTCGAGACTCAAGACTAGAAAGTGTAAAAAAATCTCATTAAAAGAACCGTGAGCCCTCAATGTATTTCAGCCCTTAAGGTGAACTCGGCTGAATATAAAATCACGTCTTTGGTTATTATGGAGAGAATAATAAGATATCATCCCGTTAATGTTCGGCCGAGGTCGTAAACTTGTGAGATTTGAACATTACGATAAAGGTGAAATGAAATACGAGAAGCGCTGAGTTTAGTTACATCCCTTAGATCCCTTATCGTTTGTGGCTAAATTTGGAAACTTTAGCTAATGCTGCCCACAATAAATTAGTAGCTGTATTACAGTATATTTTGTTGAACGACTGCTGCTCTGACCTCCACGCTATGGGTAACACAATATCCTTTGGTAAGACTCGGTGAAAAACATTATAGGTATTCAAAGACAAATGACAGCTGGACCAACGATTTAAAGATAAGACGTGCTGTGGACACTGACAAAAAGTAATTGTATGGACAATGTGTCCCAACCGGTTTGACTAAATATTCAATTTAACATCAGTAACACCACAGCATACTATCGGTCCCCTGCCAACGTGTCCCATAAATCGGTAGAAACAATGTACCACAGCTATGCAGCTACCGATGATAACGTCGTTAGTATCTGAATTTACCTGTAACAAAGGAGCTATTGCCGTCGACATAACTTAGACAAGATAACATGAATATCATCGTATGGTCCTTAGAAATTAATTGGACCACGCTTGGGTCTGTGAGGGAGAAACTATTGATAGAGACAGCGTGCAAAAAAACCCATTACATACCCGTAACCACCGCATTCTGTGGGCACATTAAACTATTTTATATTTATTTATTTTATTATGGATACTTATACACACAATGAACATAACATAAAAACATTGACTGATGGGTACTGATTATTTCTTAAGAAAATTCCACCAGTTATGTAATTAAATAATTGCGGGGCAACCACTTACATTTTGGTGTGTTAAAAATCGCATATTTCGATAATGCCTGATGCAACGCCCGTAAAAGGCCCTTTAGCCCTGAAGCATTGTGCTTATGAGTGCATGCAATTCTACATCATGAGTGTTCTAGAGTTCAGTTTAAACACTAGTTTAAAAAAAAAACTTGTGAAATGTTTATTTTATAACACATTTGCTCGTAAAGGGTCTCTTATTTCACCAATTTCAGTATCGTAATGTATCTCATTACGCACTAGTGCGGTAATGTAATGTAAAACGCACGGTTTATCAAATGCTCCGTCTAAAACGAACGGCACTTTTTTAAATCTTACCAAAGAGTTTTCATGTCAGAAAAGTTCTTTAATTTAATCAATTTTGACCTTGAATTACAACCATTTATCTGTAACAAAACACAAAAATATTAATTTACTTTATTAGTAATACTGGCTGTTTTTGTGCCTTTGCCTTAAAAAAAAGCGCTGACCCGCGCGCTTTTTCTTTTCGCTGTATTGTTTTTATTTGAAAATGTCGTCCGAGTTTTATTTATTTCTTCGCAAATATGTTATAAAACGTCGTATGACATAACGTGCGCTTTGATAAATACAGCACTTCCAACTTACCGAACTTATATCATAATGTACTATTATTTTTTGTGTGATTTGATTTCATGACGGCATTGTTCAGTCGTTTGAAAAGACAATGGACGGCCAACTTTACATCCTTTTAAACAGTAAGTAAAACTGGCACTGGGTAATGCAAGACTAAATCTTCGATTAACAACCTAAACGCCTCTTTTTTTATGCGATTATGACACACCTCTTCTTCCTATACAGGGTGTAACGGAAAGGGTATATACATACTTAAGGGTATGCTATAGACCATCAAACTGATCATGATCATGTTTCTAATCATAAATCATGTTTTCTGCGAAAAAAATATGTGCTGCCCCATACAAAATTGCAATACCTATTCGACCCAAATGTATAGGGCAGCTGATATTTTTTTCGCTATTAGGATGTATGTCCGATGGAGAAATATGTTCAGTTTGATGGTCTGTAGCACACCCTTTCGTATGTATATACCCTTTCCGTTACACCCTGTATATATACAAATTAAATCAAGACGAGCCTTTGTTTTCAAAATTTAAAAAATCGGATCCTTTTACGCGCACACAATAGGCTGGCCACGTAAAAAACAATAAATAAGGTTAATGACCGTATCACAAAGGTCGCCAACAGGTTACGTGATATATTAGCGTCGTAGCAAGGGTTTATTCAGGGTTCGGGACATGATAAGCCTCTGTAGTGGAGGCTTATCGATGAATGTATCATTTGATTACACTAAAAGGATTTTTGCTGGCTTCCAGATTATTAGGTGTTAAGTTTGAGGAGGCAACTGTAAAGGTGGTGCCCATAATATCTGATTCCTTGACTTCGCAAACTATACCACTTAGTAGCGATAATTTTTGATCAATCAATAACTTTTTCCAAATGTTACTTAAATTATTCGTATTAAAATGGTTCTATTTGGCTGAAAAAATAAACGCCAGTTAAAAATACATAATATCGCAACTAAAACCACTAACAGTCATGACTCATCATCTGCCTAGCCTTTTCCCAAACTATCTTGGGGTCGGCTTCCAGTCTAACCGGATGCAGCTGAGTACCAGTATTTTACATGAAGCGACTGCCAACTGACCTCCACAACCAAGTATCAGGGTAATACGATACCCCTTGGTAAGACTAGATGTCAGACTTTTGGCTTCTGACTACTCGTAACGACTGTCAAAGATCTACAAATGACAGCCGGGACCAACGGCTTTTCACGACCACGGAGGAAACTCGGTATGTAATTATGGTCACCTATCCACGGACCAACCTCGGCAAGCACGGCTTAACCTTAAAGATCGACCCGTGCAGCTGTTGATATTTAGCCACGAGCTCCTCCAGTCACTAACAGTCATAACTCGATGCATCTTAAAGCACTTAACAAGGCAGACAAGTGAATTGAGTTCCTTCATAGTTCATTAATTGTCTTTGCAAAATAATCTTCTTGTATCATACTTGCCATTCATAGTATTTTATGTAAAGAACACGTCTAGATTTGGTAACATCTTAACATATTAAAACACACACGACAGAATGTTAATACCTTCTTTGAGTTCGTCACAGACAATAAGATTTTTATACAAAACATTTCACGGGAACAAGCATAAAAAAGCGAAGCACGGCGGGGTGAAGCACAAAGGACCGAAGCATGACGGGGTATAAAATATTTCATACTTCGTGAAAAGTTTGAGAGCTAAATCGAGTTTTGAGAGTGTCGAACATTTTCCGGGCCTGAGCAAATAATTCTGCTGAAATGAAAATACTTATGGGTGATTTCTGGGATTTAGTTTTCTCAATCTTTTCCGGTTGTTGCTTGATAACTTTTGAGGAGTTAAGTGGGTGGTAATTTAGTTACAAAAGCTTGTTTGATGAGTTAGAAGCTTTCTCTTAGCAAATATTCAGATGTTTTTGTTGATGTGATAGACATCATATCTTTAACCGTATTTGTATCATTTTCTTTCCTGGCTACTATTGTTAAAAATATTTATGACAGATGTGGTCAAAAGCTTACTTTCATACATTTTTTAGGAAACATTAATTTTAAATGGAATGCCGCCATGGTTCCTCCATGCTTTTTACAAATTAAACCCAATAGCCTTTTCATGTCCAGTGTTGCGAGCAAAATGAATTCAGATGAGAAATGATTTAATGGACGATGCGGCTTGATATGAATTTAATATAACTATTATTTACGTTTTGAATAAATAGGCTATTTTTGGAATTATCATGATTTCCTATGAATTTGTGTCGTAATATTGATAAGTAAGATGTTATTGATGACATCCCCGTATTTATTGGTTACGGCGTAGCTGACAACTGTAAGATCGTAGGTGCTACGCCGTAGGTGCTACGTCGTAGGTGCCACGTCGTAGGTGCTACGCAGTAGGTGCTACGCAAGCTACGCTGTCGTACAGTAGGACCAAATTCTAGTTAGTAGTAGAAAAAAATATTGAATACGTGTAACTGTAATACTAATAATAAAGAAAGTACTACATAAAAAAAAAGGTTACTGAATTGAAAAAGTGTTTTATGGACACAATTTTTTACTATCTTAAAAACACAAAACCTATAAACCTGTACACCCAAAAAATAAACCGCTTACGCTTGTTTACACTACATTCTAAGCTTCCTTTTCCAGTATAACAGAGTGAAAACAACTTATATCAAAGCCGTGTTTACCCAAATCAAAGTGTTCTCGGACCCTTTGTCAACGCGCGGCGATACTACACACATAAGATAAGAAGAGGTGAACCGATGTTGTTTATAACACAGAGTAGAGAGTTTACTCTCTGGAGTAACGATTTATTAAAAAAAGTGTGTAAAATTCAATTGGTATCACTTGATAACTCGATTGATTGTTTTTTTAATTCCTCGTCCATATTGTGTTCAGACGAAAACAAAAAGAAAAATTAACAGAAAGTGGAGCGTCTGATTTCAGCATAAAGGTGCGTTCGTGCTTGCGCTCCCTAAGGGAGTTAAATAGGGGATGAAAGTTTGTATGGAAATCGGTTATTTTTAAAGTTAGATTCATGAAAATTTATACACAAGCTTCTTTTTTTTTCTAGTAATAAACAAACATGTATCTCAGCGTTTTTGGAAATTGCACCCTTCAGACGACAAAAGGGGTGACAATTTTTATTTTGATTGTGTTAGCACGTTTGTATGGACAAATACTCTTTACGCGGATTTCCGGGTACCTAATAACGAAATTAAAATTTTCTTCGACGCCATATTGGAACTTCATTTTGACCTCATTTTCTAGGTGCAAATAATGAAACTTAAAATACACAATATCTTAATACCTCTAGGCTATGGCTGGAATTGATTTAAGTGAGAACTGCTTCTCACATGGCCAGTTTTATGTTGAATTCTCCGGAGTGAGCGCTTCGAGTAACTTCGTAATTTTAGCCCAAAAGAAAACACAGCAAACGTCACTTATAAAGAGGTGTTGGATAATTCATTATTAATATAGTTCTCCTAGAGTTAAATATTTTTGTTTATTTTGATTATTTTTAATTGAATTTTTGAGCGAAGCCGCGGGCAAGAACTATTATTTTAAATGACTATTTTCGACATTATTTTGCAGGGGTAGTGCACACGTGGGCAATTGCCGAACTCCACGCAGGAGAAGCCACGGGCAGAAACTAGTCTAAACATAAACGATTCATAACGTACTAAGAAAGAAAAAACAACTTGATAGTACTCCATTTACTAACTCATCCATGTTTCAAAAATACGTAATAGCGCCTCCATGTCAGCCTATACCCTCAGGAGATGGGATAAAAATTGATTTTTTTAGTCACGTACAAGAAAAGGCCGGGGCATGATTTGTGGGTCTTTTCCTGTTTGTCCCTTATGGGGTTAGACCACTATGATCCCCTTTAATCAAAAATGCTTTCCTTAGATTCAGGTCAGGTCAGTAGGCTAACAAAAAAAAGTAATAATGAAAAACTTTCCCTCGTTATGGACGTTTTTGCAATCACATAACACAGGACTGTGTCATCAGGTCTTTAGCAATAGCTAAAGAGCCGATGACACAGTCCTGTCCTACTCGATATTTTACGGTAAAAGTTGGAATTACGTACCAACATTCCACTGTTCATGACATTTCTGAATAAATGAAATCTAAAACTGTGTTCTTGAAATGAATTGTACAGTTAAATATCATACTGATCATCACGGGGTTTGAGCCTGATATGACTGCCCCTCTGAAATATCTAGGGGTCGCAAGCAGCAAAGGATCAAAGCCAGGTCCTTTTGCTACTTGCGTACTTACTCAGGTACTGTTTCATAACTACTTTTATTTTATTTTTTTCCACAAGTTTAGTAGCAGTCGGAAGGTTGGATGTGTGATAAGATGGAGGGGTCATTTACTTTGAACTCAAACACAGTTAGAGTAATATGATTGTGCTTTACTTCTCAGCCTCACTTCTCAAGGAATAAATAATAATATGTGGTCGCGATGGACGAGGGCCTCACCCCGCTCTCCTTGCAGTGCTTGACACTAATGACGACCGCAGGGAAGTATGGCAGAGTAAAGAGCTTCACGGGCGCTTCTTCCGGGCCCTGCATAAACCTGATGCAGACCTATCAGCGTCCGTAGCCTGGCTACGTATCGGGGACCAATAAGCCTGATATAGTGGTGGTGGAGCGATCAGAGCGGCGTGGAATGATTGTTGACATAACGGTTCCGAATGACGAGAACCTCATGAAAGCTGAGAAAGACAAGCAAATCTAGTCCCTTGACTTGGCTCACGAAGTTGTGTACATATTTTTGGAAGTGGACTCGGCGATCTTTGTGCCGATAGTCGTATCAGCTAATGGCTTAATAGCCAAAAGCTTCGACCAACATCTAGGAAGTCTTTCACTGGGCAGCTGGATCAAGGGCTCTATTTAGAAAGCAGTTCTTCTAGACACGGCACGTATTGCTAAGAGGTTCCTCTCTCAAGAACCCTGACCGGTAACTCAAAACCCTGTTCCCGATGCCCCGGTGGGCTACTATGTTTTACATTTTTTAACGTTTTTTATAAGATTTTGTAAAAATATTTAAAAATGTAATTCATGTAAAAGAAAATAAGGATATATTAAAATTTATTCAAAAATTAAAATTGGCGCAACAAATACAATAAAGGGTGTAAAACACCTCTTAACGAAGCCGAAAGGCACTGGTTCTCCCTGTCATTGCGATCATTTTTTTGTTCTACACCATACCTGGGAACCTTCTAGTTACGGATATATTGGGGGTCAAAGTTCCAACTTTTTGACAAGTATTTTTTAAATACAAGTTTCCGCTTGATATGTACCCCCCCCGCGGTTATAAAAGATTCGACGGCTCACCGGTACGACGGATGACGTCACCCCGCCGCGCGCCAGATGGCCGGCGCACGAAATGTTTTTTTGTCGCCTCGTTTGTAACGTGAGTCGTCTCAAGTGTTGTTTTTATTCAAGCTAATGAATGGCTCTTTCGAGTTGCGTCAAGTGTTTGTTATCGTTTCGTTTTTGTTTGTTTATATTTAGCGGTAAATATTGACGTAAGTAGAAAAAAAAAAAAAAACACGTTATGTGAATTTTAAAGAGGTTTGTTTTAAAAAGTAAATCGATGACATATATATATTCTGACTTTTATTGGTAGAAGGGTTCTATCTACGTACGCAAAAAAATTATATACATACTTCATGGTATAAAAATATTTATTTACATGCATAAGACTGGCATTAAATATTTGCCGACGGCGAATAATTTTTCAACCAAATTAAAAAAAAAATTACGACTAAACCGTTTAACGTAAACTTAAAACATTGATATTATCTAAAAGCTACATTCATAGAGGAACTTATGTGTAAATATGAAGTTGATAGGTTAATCTACTACAGAAATATATGGGATTGATTGAAGGAACTCCCGCTTACGTAAAAACGCACATAACAATTCTTGTATTTTTTTGATCAGTGAAGTTTGAGTTAAGAAAGTACATTATATCTAACCATTTTCTACAAGAAATGCTCTTTCCAATGAGGTTTAACACATCTTATTCAATAGCCATCGAAAAAAAACACAAGTAAAGAAATATCACAAAACGGGAGAATGGACAAAAAAAAAAGAAACCACGTGATGTCATAAAGGCGGGGTAACAGTGAATACACATCCACATCCAGGTTAAAAGCTATTGTTTTTATATGTGATAAAAATAAAAAAAATGTAATGAGGTCACAGGTCCCAATCCCTGTTTCAATGGAAAGATGAAAAACAATGTGATGATTTTTATTACCCGACTGCAAAAAAAAGAGGGTAATGTTTTTCGAATGTATGTAGGTAATTATTATAATTTACTCACCTGACTGCAGACTGGGCGGCACTTCTGGGGTTCCCGGCACCAAAGGGCGCGGCACTGACACACCACACACTATACACCACACACAAGACACCACACACCACACCGGCACTGAATCGAGTCAAAATGTGCACTGTGTTCCAGCCTTTATTGGTGGCCGCCATCTTGTTTGTTTACGTTTCGCTGTTTTGCCGACTCAGTTGAACAAAAATTATTATCTTATCACAAATTTTGTAGCTTTGGTATATGTTTTGCTTGAAAACTATTATCGAATAAATATACAATGCAATATTATTATTAGTTTTTACACAGAATCGGTCGCACTATTTAATAAATTACGATAGAATTCCGCCAAATTCTAGAACCGTTACGAGTGCATTGAAAACCATATAAAAATAGAAATATCCTTAGCCTCAGGTCAAAAACTGGTTGCTCACACATAAACTATATTCTAATTAACTAATTAAAGCAGTTATTTACTCAAAACACTCATTCACAACCGAAAAAATGCATTTAATCCGCGGAACAACTTTCGCGTGTCGCACGTGAACCACAGACTGACTTTGACATTATTTTTTTAAATCAAAATGAATGATTGGTGAACTGTTGTCGTATTTTTAGCATGAAGGAACTCACTATGGTTCAAGTAGAAAAGAGAAAAAGGATATTAAACACCGTGAAATAGAAAGAAATAGACATAATAAGACGCCGTATCGTTACATCATTCTTGGGTGACTCTAGTCACCCAGGTGCGATCTACGGTATATTTTTTTTGGGTAGTGTAGTACTCAAGAGAGGTCTAGCGGTTGTAAGATTTTTACTTTAAACACCTCCACGAACCCCGTACTATTCAATTCGTCCATCAGCACAAAGTTTTGAGTGCGTTACGTTGAGTTCTACCACAAAACATGATTTTACACCCCCCAAAAAAAATTCGTTTCCCAGCAAAAATTTTTGCGTAAAGTTACTTAGTTTCATGTACAGAATGCTTGGTTGACGGCTTCGTGATGAGGTGATTTACACGGTGTATAAATCTTAGAAATAAGGATGGTAAAATAAAGTTCGATGCCTGTACTAAGTTAAACCTGTATCACAGGCGTCATGTTTCTAATACCTAATGACTGTTCGGACAATAGATTTCTTAACAATATTTAACAAACCTGAAAAAAAAAATAGTGAAAAAAGTTAGTGTAAGTTAATATATTGTGATAAATCTAATGTACTTAAACGCTATTACAAGAAAACAGCATACAGGCGCGATGTTATATTGACAACAATAAAAATATAATAAAGGCCCTTCAGCATAATAACGTAAAAGGTCAAGAATCGAACTTTTAATTAACCTTCATACATAACTTTTAATTGATTTCAAATGTATTGTACTTTTCAATGGAAAAAGTTCTCAACGAAAAAAAATCTTTGGGTAAAAGTTCACAGATTGTTATGAGATCTTTTCATTTCCATTTATTTCATATCATAAAAATGGAAAAGAAAGGATTCGCCGAAAAAATCCTTCAAAAAAACTCTGAAGGCGAAATTAAAACTTACAGATTCTTATAAAAAACTGTATTTCAATAAAAATCTGCCATTGGAAAAACTTTCCTAATTAAAACTATTCCAGCCATACTGACATTCGTAAATTACGTTAGAAACAAATTCTTGTTTATTAAAAAAATCTTTTCGTAAAATAACAAAGACATGACATGATCTCCGGAAAATGAAAACAGGAGTCACGCGAAAAAAACAAAAGACGACTCTCGAATGAATCGCTGAAAGAATACTAATTTGTTCGGAACACTTCGGCAAAGTTCGTAGGGCATCGGTCTTGGTACAACATAAGTAATTATAACTTTTCCTGATGAAAATAGACAAGAAACTATATTTGGAACAAGTTTTTCTAGAAGATTATGTTATTAATGTTACTATCCGGAATCGTTTAATCTTATACGAAAGGAAGAGTGAATAATATTGGAGTTTCAAAGTCAATCCTGTTTTTGCCAACTTTTTGTGCTTAATAGAATCCTAACACAACTTTGGAAAGCTAGAAAACAAATAACTTTGAAATCGGAATCTGTCCTGTTTTTGTTGGATCCCAGAAAAAAATAGGGCAACCATCAAATTTTATGGCCATTGTTAGAAACAGTATACAACCCATGTAATATAAGTTTTTAAACAAATATTAATAACACTTGAAACGGGATAAACAGGGTGTAAAACACCTCTTAACGAAGCTGAAAGGCACTGGTTCTCCGTATCAATGCGATCATTTATTTGTTCTACACCATACCTGGGAACTTTCTAGTTACGGAGATATTAGGGGTCAAAGTTCCAACTTTTTGACAAATATTTTTTTAAATACAAGTTTTTAATGTAAGATTTTTAATTTAAACACCTCCATGACCCCCGTACTATTCAATCCGTCCATGAGCACAATGTTTTGAGTGCGTTACATTGAGTTCTACCACAAAACATGATTATTCACATTACACCCCCCAAAAAAAGTCGTTTCCCAGCAATAATTTTTGCGTAAAGTTACTTAGTTTCATGTACACTGTGTATGTATACCATCTTTTACTATTTGTTTTGAGTTCCCGATATTTCGACGCTGTTATAAATGCTATGATCACGGATAAACTAAGGTTTTTGCGGGTGGGTGTTTATGAGCAGACAAATCGGTCTACACGCAATAACTTCAGTTATCTGTGATCATGGTGTTTTTATTTTTTTGCAAAAAAGTTTTTTTTTTGTCCTTCAAGACGAACACTTTTTTGTTCCAATTTCCTTGTATCCCTTGACACAATAATTGACTAACATTAATATGTATTTTAACCCAAATTAAAATTACAATTTCAAAGCATATGTGGTTTATTATAGATCTCACCAAACCATGAAATTATTCTGGAGGCACTTATTCAAATTTCAACCTTATTAAATTCTGGAAAAGGGGTTATTCTAGACCTTAAATCGAAACAGCATGACCACGTAGGTACTTTTCGAGAAACATTCTACGCACATCGAGGTCTGGTAACATTCCAAAGCCTTTAGAATATCTGTCTATATGTCAATACCAAAGGTGTAAATACATATCTACCAATACTGCCCCCGTAAGCAAAACAGCGGTAACTCAAAAAGTCTACGTTTCGGGAAAACGGGTTATTTTAACGCCAACTTGGTTGGCCTATGGGTAACTACGGAGCATTAGGTCTTGGGATCGATCCCTAGATAGGACAAAGTATTATTGGGTTTTTATCAGGATTTTTTAAAAAAGAGCCACATAATCTGAGTTTGTACTTGGTTGATGGCAAAGGCACGTTCCCCCAAGCTTACATGGGACTTTACCATTCGTCAGGATAATAAGAAAACGTAAAATTTATATTCCATATATTTTGCAGTGCCTCTTGACGTCTGTCGAAACTGTGTCCAAGGAGGCGATAACAAAAATGAAAACTTTTTATATATTACATAGGCCGTTGAGGCCAGCTCCTACAGGACTTAAACATAACTGGCGCAATGTGGGTGTGGGTATCTATTAGGTACACCTCTAACTAACTTGAATATGTATTTTAAATGCCAAATAAAGATACTGTTACTTTGATGACTCCATTTGACGCGAGAGGCTGTCAGACACAAAAAAAAACCCGGCCAAGTGCGTGTCGGACTCGCGCACGAAGGGTTCCATACCATTGTTTATAAAAGCAAGCAAAAAATACCTTTTTGTATTTTATTCAGTTTTTAGTATTTGTTGTTATTGCGCAACAGAAATACATAATCTGTAGAAATTTCAACTGGCTGTCTATCACGTTTCATGAGATACAGCCTGGTGACAGACGGAAAGCGAAGTCTCAGTAATAGGGTCCAGTTTGACCCTATTCTATATATATATATCTCCGTTATGGTACGGAACCATAAAAAAACAATAATTTCGATTTTTTGAGATACCGTCTTTGGCTTTCGAGAGCAGAATAGACATGGCCGATAAATCGAACCGTGGTCTCCCCGAATTGCTTTGCGGTTGCGGGACAAACGTGGCCGAAATTAAGACGACGTAGGTAACAACAAGCTAGGGGACGCTATACCGATTTTAATTTATTTAATGACTGTGGCGGACGGGGGCATTGGAGGAGATGTACCAAGAATGGGTTGTCTTTTGATGTCTTCAACCATGGTTGAGCGATTGATTTCCGGAACCATGGTCTAAACGCAAGTTTGTGTGTGTAAAGTAATACGTTTGTTGTTATTCCTTTAGGGCTTTCGTTACCCTTTGTTGGGTTTCGGCTTGGGTTTCTTTTTTTTAGCATGTATAAATTGACTCAAATTCACTAATATAGTCAATTACACAGATTTTTATAATAATACTAGCTTGTGCCCGCGGTGCCGCCCGCGTGGAGTTCGATCAATGTCCCACGGGAACATACTATCGGGATAAAAAGTATCCTATGTGTTAATCCAGGTTATAATCTACCCGTGTGTCAAATTTCATCCAAATCCATTCAGTACTTTTTGCGTGAAAGAGTAACAAACATCCATCCATCCTCACAAACTTTCCCATTTATAATATTAGTAGGATAGGTTACATGGTTAGGATTTACATTATCATGTATAAGGTAGTGGGTAATAGTAATTTAACCAACTTGTATTTAATAGCATTTTTATCTTCCAAAAAAAAATAACTCGTCCTCTATTATTACTAACTCAGACAACATCAATGTGCATCTAAAAAGTACTATCTCAACCACCATATTTCAGTGGTGTCAGCTACTGTAAATACATCTGAGCACGGTTTTTATTTTATAGCATCTATGTTTGCGATATGCATTCAAGCAGTAAGCTTTTAAAATAAAAATATGTGACGTCCATAAAGTAATTCTATCGACTTCTAATTTTATATCTCAGTACGTTTAAATCCTAGTTATGTCTATATAATTCATAACTAGTCCTTTAATTTATTGATCATATTATAATGTACCTAAAATAATCATCATAAAAATAACTGTAGCCAGTAAATATAAGAAACAAGGCAATCTTAGCAATTTTTTTTGGGTAGAATTGACTCTTTTTAGTGTTAAATTCAGCTCAAGTTCTAAGGTCATGGTAAACATTCATATCACGAAGTGGATGGCGGGGTATTAAATTCACTCACTACGCTCTCTCATAAGACCCCACTATCCCCTTCGAACATAATCTGTCCAAGTCGGGGTGCCGCAAGTCTCGAGCTCGCTTCGCTCGCTCTTGCATCCTATGTTCTCCTTGCTGCAATGGTTTGTTTTACGATGTTGAGGTGTTAGTCTTAATTTTAACTGAATAAAAAATGTACAATCTAGTGGACTATTATTTTTTTGACTACACGGAACAACTCGTCCCCGCTTGAATCGAATAACGCTCTCTCATTGGAGGTAGCGGCCGAGTAGCGGTAGTGGGGCCCATCTCGCTTCATCATTGCAGTTGCTATTTTCATGTAAAAATAATACGATGTATTATTTTACATGCTTAGTTATATGAATTAAGTTTTCGAGTTGATGCCTGAAATATATCTGGTTGCGCCAATATCATTCAATTGGACGGCGGTGAAGATTGCATTCACTCCAGCCAGTTGTACATCGTTCGCCGCTCAGTAAAGTCGCCGCTCCGCGCCGCCACCGCGCCGCCGCCACGCCGCCACGCACCGCCATTTTTAAATCCATATTTTGTTTGTTCTTCCGTGCCAACAAAAAACCTATAACCCTCGCTTGCTCTCGCCACCTTCCGCGACCATCACACACACATACTGAAGACGATTATCTACCGCTTGTGCATGTGCATTGGGCTCGCTGTCGATAAGAAGAAGCTTCAGGACATCGTGGCGGCATTGCATGGTGAGTTGATTGCTTTTCTTTAACGCTTGTCTGATTGGGTTTTTATTTGGCGTATCTTAACTCCTCCGCTCATATATTTTTTCCCGCATTTTTTGTTTAACCGCATCCGCATCACCAATATCTTTTAAAGGAACATACTTTGAAGCTGTAAAATGTAAAATGATGGTGAGTTGTGAAATCTGTGGCTGAATTAGTAATTTAGATAGTGATGTATAAATTAGAGGCAAGTAAATATAATTGTTGCTGTTTATTAGACGCGTCCTTTGAAATATTTAGTTGGCGTTGTAAAAAAAACAGTTTATTGGAAGTTTTTTTTATTGTCTTGTGGCTTACATATAAGTTGAGAGACCAGCGGCGGTGGCCCAATGGTGGCAGCGCCGACTTACGAGCAGTAAGCCGTGGGTTCGAACCCAGGCAGGCGCATTACTTTGTGTAATTTATTTCGTGAAAACATCGTGAGGAAACCGGCATGTCCTAGAACTAAAAATTCGAAGACATGTGACATCTCCAACCCGGACTGGACCCGTGTGGTGGGTGGATGGCCCACCCCCTCTCATAGAGAGGAGGCCTGTGTCCCAGCAGTGGCAATATAGGCTGATGATGATGATGATGACATATAAAATTAGAGGTAGTGTTCTGTGGCCAATTAAAAATTTTGCGGCAAGATTTATTCTTTAATTTAACCTACGTAATCTTCGAAGATTAAATACCGATCTCTAAATTAAATTTACGATTGCAGACCTACAGTGTTACCAAGTGCCAAAAGATATGTTTTTATAAAAGAAAAGGAATCTCAAAACGTCACAAAATTAACATACACAACCACACAAAAACATATACCCACATCTTAAAATAACTGAAGTATTACCTTTTTTTTTACAAGCAACATACCCTCACATTTCACATGACTTTCAGCAGCTACACCACCACCAGTAATAAAGCGTCGCCAAAGGACCGAGAATGAGCAGCGGTGGCCCAGTGGTACCAGCCTCGACTTACGAGCAGTAAGTCGTAGGTTCAAACCCCGGCAGGCGCATTACTTTGTGTAATTTATTTCATCACCGCTGCTCTCAAAACGGTGAAGGAAAACATCGTGAGGAAACCGGCATGTCCTAGAACTAAAAATTCGAAGACATGTGACATCTACCAACCCGCACTGGGCCCGCGTGGTGGATTACAGCCCATTCCCTCTCATAGAGAGGAGGCCTGCGTCCCAACAGTGGGAACAATATAGGCTGATGATGATGATGATGAAAGGACCGAGTCACTGAATGACAAAACACTAGTCACGGTGGGACGGGTTGGTATGCACAATGGGACAAGCAAGGGTTCTAATACGGGTTGTAGTTGAAAAACTTAGACCACCCCAAAGTTCGGCGAGAAGCAATATTGGGCGCGGAGATATTTGGTTGGTGTTGTGCTAGAAAGACACAGTAAATAGGGGATGATCACATTTTTTCTTTTCTTTGTCCGTCGGTTAGATTATTGAAAAGTATTGGACACGTATTTTTTCTTTTTTCACGTGGTCATAGAATTACGGAGATATATTGAGTTGAAATGACGCATGACGTCACATGTAGGTAATTTTTATACCTACTTGTGACGTAGTGAGCCCCCACTCTCCAACTTTAATGAGTTTTAACTAAGTTATTTTTTTGACAATTTGATAAAACAAAAAATACGTGTCCAATATTTTGTATTACTTGTTTGACGGACAAAATAGAATGTCGTTTTCTTTACCCAGTCTTCACCACTATTATTTGAGTATAGTCGTTTTAGACATAAACATTGTGCCTATAGTCTTTGATGGATTAGGCAAAGGTGTGCTTATAGTACATATATAATTCGCAAGTTTATTTAAGTCCCATGTAATAGAGAGGACACTTGAGAACCCCATTTCTTTTTGTACTGAGAAAAAGAAATATTATACTTAATCCAACCTAGAAATTTAACTACGAACTCTACGCCATGTCAACCTTTTAGTCATAATTATTCCTTTGTCGCGATTCGACGCGGATTTTATCCCAGGGTAGTAAAGTATTTCAGTTATAGTAAAAGTTTTCTTAATATCCGCCAACATAACACCATCCCTATATGAAATTCCGTTGACTAAGCAGAAGATAGGCATTCCGCTTAAATATTTATGTCCCAACACTAACTTGTAAAAATGTACGATATTCTATATTATTCTTATTTACGACTGCCGCCTTATATAATAAAATCTTATTTATGTACGCACTTTAGAGATTGAGCAAAACACGTAAACGAAAGTGTGATTTTTTCTTTTATTTTCCGAAGAGTTTTTTTAGCATCCACAAAGTATTACTTATAAAAAGAGATAGCCTTTCTTCCAAATACCATAAAATTTACTTGGATATTTTTTTTCTTAAATTCACTCACAGACAACGGTTTTAACAGCTGGGTCTATACCCAGCATTTAAAACTGCACGATGTCTTTGAGTGAAAGAAAATGAAATGCTTGTAGTTTCTATAAGTTAGAAGCATTTAATTTTGCACTAGATCAAATGCAATCAAATCATTTAGGTATTTGCTGGAATATGGGTAATACATGAGGTGTAACAAACAACAAAAGTTCTTCATGCCATATTCTACCTTTACAGGTGTGCAAATATCTATTACATGTAAATTTCAAATATTTCAATAGTAGTCTAATAGTTAGTGCATTTAAATTTCATTGTTTTATTTAAATAATCATTTACATTATAGTAAGCATTATTAATTAGATACATTTTTAATTTATTTTTAAACGATATTAAATTCTATGCATCCTTTATAAGAAGGAAGAAAGAAAGATAAATATAAATTAGAGTCCATAATATAAGAAAGCTGGATAATGGCATTGCGGCACATGACTTTCGCGTAAATCCCGCTTGTACAATGTACTCACACTACTTCAACTTAACATCCTGAAAAATCAAATAAATCACTTGAAACTATGACTAATATAAACTTCGCAATCTACCCATAACTCCTTCAAAAGCATTTCAAAAATTCCATCTATAAATTGCTGAGGCTGCAAGACATTACATCGGCTATAAAACCAATGTTTTAGGTCCGTCGTCCAGCGCGAAACTATGAATAGGTAATAGCCGGAACTAACGCAGCGACCGATTCAATTGCGTCCCAATCGGAATCTGGATCGGTTTGCCGCTGTTCGAAAACACCGAATAAGAATGGCGCAGAGAGCCAACGTTTTAGGAAACAGACGCACGCACATTTTCACCTCAATCAACACAACGTAGCATAGTCCACTAATCGACATGCCTTTCCTAAGCTGGGCCACAACATACGATTCTCCTCCTAAATATAGTTTGACTCATTCTCCTTTTTAAGGTCGTCGGTCTACCTTGCTGGGAGGCATCCCGCACTACGCCACAGGCATCCCGCACTACGAGTAACTCCTGGGCTGCTGACTTATGGTAATGGTAGAAACAATAGGATTTTAATCAGTAGGCATCCAACATAACCCTCCGTTCTCCCTAAACGAGTGAAGATTGCAACAAACCACCAAAAAATACGTATTAAATAACATTAAGGCCTCGTTTGCTTCACTGCATAGTTAAACCTTCAACCAAGCCAAAAAACATGGCCGGATTACTTGTCTTTTAGCTTAATAAACCTGCAAGCTCTGTCATTGAATCCGTATAGAAGATTACGTACGGCGATCTCAAACAAATGCTAGTCACAACGCTGTACATGAAGCGTGTCTTTGTGTGCGTGTATTTTTTCTCATAGCTAACCTTCTGTACCTATCTATTCCGTGATAATAGTTTGCATCCCCGTGGGAGAGAACGATTGTAAGGAATGGAGTTCTGATGATATAATTCTGTTTGGCAGTTGGTGATACAGTCTCGTTATGTGGGAAGGATTTGTAGTGATTCGACTCTGGTGATTGTAGTTTGAATTGGTCAGGTTATGAAGTTAGAGAAGTTCTGATTCTGAGAGTACTTTGTGCTGGGGTTTGGGAATTGACGTCGGAGTTGGATGATGATAACTATGACATAAGACAGACATTCTCTGACAGAATTAAGAATGAGATTTGTACGTGCACTTAGCATAATCAGCCTGTAATGTTCTCACCGCTGGGACACAGGTCTCATCTGTATGACAGGGAGTGGATACTGTAATCCACCACGCGGGCTCAGTACGGTTTGGTAAATATTACATGTCTACGAATTTTTACTTCTAGAATATGGTTTCCTCACCATGCTTTCCTTCATCACGATCGATTCGATTTGAGAGCAGCGGTGATGAAATAAATTACACAAAGTAATGCGCCTGCTTGGGATCGAACCCACGGCTTACTGCTTGTAAGTCGGGACTGCCACCACTGGGCCACCGCTCCTAATGCACGTGCACTTGTTAAGTAGTAATTACTAAAATCACCCTTCTTGCCGTCCTGTAATAATACTTCGTCAGATAAATTGCATCACATTGTAATAAACGTAAGTAATATTAAAATTTTGTCCAATATTTCTGTGGATTTCTTTTTTTTTTTTTAAGTCTTTAGAGATTTTTAGGTGATTAGTATATTTAAAGGATTAATGAATATGAGTAGAACGTGGTATGTTAGGAAGCATAACTTGAAAAGTCAATCTTTAGGTGCCTGCCGTTTTACAAACTATATTGGGGTCGGCTTCGAGTCTAACCAGATACAGTTATTAACCAGTATTTAAATGGAACGGCTGCCTATCTGCCCTCCACCAACCAGCCAACCCAACCCAATCTATAAAGTTAATGCCACACAGTATAATAACAGATTTTAAAAAACCAAAGAAGTATTTCTTTTGTTCGTCTATTATTTATTTATTTAACCTTCACGTACATTTGTGGTACATAGGCGGTCTTAATGCCACAAGGCATTCTCTACCAGTCAACCTTTGGGTCAAATAGGACAGCATTGTGGTAGAGAGTATTATAAGACTGGAGTTAAATAAACTGTCACAAACAGCGGAGTCAATGATACGAGAGAATCGGGACTTGGTCGTTTGAATAAGCATATTAAGCATGGTGCCTAGTACATAACCTCCCCTTGTACAGGGAGGACTATTTATAGCACTTACCTGCATATGATTGGAGTCTATAATTAAGTGGCACATGGCAAACCACATGTTCGTATTTGTGGTTTCACATATCACCCCGTAACACCCGAATGATTAAGCTGATGTGTACTCTTTTCTCCACATTTCAACAGTTATGTTTGAGTCCCCTACAATACAAAATCAAAATAAAAATATTTTTATTTCACATAGGCCTACATGAGCACTTGTAAAATGTCGACAAAAAGGTGCTCGGTTCGGGTTGGTCGTTTCCTATGGAGAAGAACTGGCAAGAAACTCCCCAACTAGCAAATAAGTCCTATAATAAAAATTATAGGACTGCCAATACTAATAAAACTCTTATACTAGCACCCGTAAAGACTTCCGTTCTTATAATAGCTTTCCACAAGCTGTGATTTACTCAAGATCAATTGTTCTTAAAACATATGATTATAGTATACTACCGGATTATGTTGTAAGCCTTGCCATACTCAAGATCTCTTGATCTTATAACTAAGGTTTATAGTTCACTACAAGATTAAGTTATTAGACGGTTGTAGGACAAAAGTGCATGTAGCAAGACTAATAGTCTTTGTAAAATTTCTGCTCCTGTAGTAGCATTGAGTAGGAGTATTAGATTTAATTACATACTTAGGGGAGTCCTTAATAAGATTGTAATAATATAGTATTGATCAGAATTATTATAAAAGTAAAAGCACTAAATTAGAGCACTATAAGAGCAATAAGCTTAAAAACTATTTAACCAAGCATATTATTAGTATAAAGTTATCATGTTTAATCTGTTCTGCGTCGTTGCTTAAAAAACAGTTGACATTAAGAAAAACAACCATCTTAAAAACATAACACCTAAAAAAAATTCAATGTTTTAAATAATGATTCAATGAGAAACCCTATTTTATATTAACATGGAGGCGAATAGTTCTTATTAATATTGAAACAAGCGCTATTTTGCTTATAATAGTCTTAAAACGCTCTCGGCCAGTATCATTTTTAAATATGGCGAATATTAGTTAAATTAGCTTGTTATAAATTTATTAAAACAATTGTGTAACGTTCAATTTTTGGAGGCGCTTTAAAAAAATGTTATAAATATAGTATATTTTAACATTATTTTTTTTTTAAAACGTTGCCCCACACTAGGAATTTCTCCTGTGTCGTGGGTGCGTTTACAAACATTTAAACTCACATATACAAACAGCCAGACCCGGAACAACTATCTGTAGGCCATACAAATATTTGTTCCGTGCGGGGATCGAACCCGCGACACGCAGCGCAGCAGTCGATCGCTCAACCACTGCGCCGACCGTGCCGTCAAAAACATTGAATATTATTTCCCAATAGTTTCGCACCCTATATTAACATACTATGCTACCATACCAAATAGTAATACCTAACACTTATAATAAATTAATCCTGTATTTAAGTTTTAAATTTCAATAATTACTCAGGGAGCAAACACTAAACAAAATACATAAAACAAGTATTGGAAAATATACTTATAATCAACAACGAAGTACTTTACTAGCACATTATAAACAAGATTTGTTTGGTAAGGATCTTGTATCAGACGCTTATAAAAGTTATCATACTTATAAAGGTTGTGTGTCTATCATTGTAGGACTCATTATACTTCTCAAATGCTATTACAAGAACATCATAGGAGTTAATAACATTGTGTAAGTTGATTATACGATTGTTATAAAAATAAAATGCTCCTATAAGTGTGCCCAAATCCAGGGTTGTAGCAAGCTATAAGTATTTTATAAGCGTTAAAAAAATAGTCTTGCAGATAGTTATAAGCACATATTTTGCTAGTTGGGTCCATGGTTACTCTTTTAAAATCATTTGACTTTTCAATTTTTCTATGTTATAGCGTTAGTATTTAAGTAAGGGAGGACAGCGTGGGCCCGACAATAAGTCTTTGCTTATTAAAAAACATAGAACAAGATAAAAAAAGGATTGTGTGGTTTTATGAAACCACGGTAAAAGTGAAACTTTTTTTCACACTATAGACATTTAACTAAAAATTTTTGGAATAATATTCCATTAAGGGTATAAAACGCGGAGTAGGGATAAAGTGAAAGGCGCTCGTTAGAGCGCCTTTCACTTTATCCCTACTCCGCGGCCGAGCGTCACGCGACATGCAACACACAGACGAAAAAGTTTGAGACGATGTAATAAAAGTTTCACTTTAAAAAGTTACCAAGGATCTAGGAATCTGTAAGGCCAATACGGTGCGAGCTTATGTTATTAATTTCACAACTTTAGACTCCTGGGTTCCTACTGAAAAATTACAACTACCTACACGCTTGTAAATTCCGGAAGGTTTAGACAGAAGTGTACATAATAGTACCTACACCCATTTCGCCAGTAATGTTTAAGTGTAACAGCGGGCGAGCATATTGCCATCAACCGCGCACAAATCCAGACCCCGTGGCTGCTATTGAGAAAATCCTAATGGAAAAACCCAATAACACTTTGCCCCGACCGGCAATCTAACCCAGGACTTCATACTCAGTTGTCGCGATTGCGAGGTTTTAATCTAGAAATCCCCACCGACACATCCCCACCAGTGGGGATCGTTATTTATTTTCCCAGAAATCTCCACTAGTTATACACGGCGTAAATCACCTCATCACGAAGCCGTCAACCAAGCATTCTGTACATGAACCTAAGTAACTTTACGCAAAAATTATTGCTGGGAAACGACTTTTTTTTGGGGGGTGTAAAATCATGTTTTGTGGTAGAACTCAATGTAACGCACTCAAAACATTGTGCTGATGGACGGATTGAATAGTACGGGGGTCGTGGAGGTGTTTAAAGTAAAAATATTACATTAAAAACTTGTATTTAAAAAAATACTTGTCAAAAAGTTGGAACTTTGACCCCTACTATCTCCGTAACTAGAAGGTTCCCAAGTATGGTGTAGAACAAAAAAATTATCGCAATGACAGGGAGAACTAGTGCCTTTCGGCTTCGTTAAGCGGTGTTTTACACCCTTTATAAACTCAGCATAGTGGGAATTTTTAGAAAAATAAGTAACAGTCCCCACCAGGTGATGTTTCTAAATACCACTAGACTAAAGAGGCATTACAACTGAGCAACGACTGCCCAACCGATAAACTAAGAAATTCTTGATGGAAAACCCAATAGCACGTTTACTTATATGGGAATCTAACCTAGAGCTTCATATTCAGCAGTAGCGCCTGTCATCACCATCACCAGCCTATAATGTTCCCACTGCTGGGACACAGGCCTCCTCTCTATGAGACGAGTGGGCTGTAATCCACCACGCGGGCCCAGTGCGGGTTGGTAGATGTCAAATATCTTCGAATTTTTATTTCTAGGAACATGCCGGTTTCCTCACGATGTTTTCCTTTACCGTTTTTGAGGGTAGCGGTGATGAAATAAATTACACAAAGCAATGCGCCTGCCTGGGTTCGAACCCACGGCTTACTGGTCGTAAGTCGGGGCTGCCATCACTGGGCCACCGCTACTGTCCAATAGCGCCTGTAACCACAAAATAAACGAGTCAGTCAGAATAAAATATACATAGAAAGTATATCTTCTAGTGTACTACATACCGAACAGTGCCAGGTTTAAAGGCAACAATTTAACAGTTTACGATCAAGTTTAGTATTTCATTACGCGCTATCCCGTAGTAATGATATTGTCAACTATAAACTTACCCAACCGCTGTTACGACAGTAGGAGTGATAAAATACTGTAGCGTTATTTAAAAAAAAAAAGTATTCGGTGAAAGGGTTAAGACTTTGTCATCAAGGCATTGCAACTTATCTATACAAGGTGTATTATATAATGCACAACCTCTCGTGTGAAAATGTGTTTTTTTTTTGTTTTTCATAATTTTACATCATATTTGTGAAGCGGTTTATAAAAGGCACCTTTCAGTTTCTGTGACATACGAATTGACAGACAGACCGACAGACAGGCAGGCGGGCAGATATAAGAGTTCCGTTTTTGCCATTTGGCAACAGAACCCTAAAATGAAAATCATGAATTTCCAAAAATTATAGAACAAAAGTTGAGTAGGTATGTATTTTATAGGTAAAATATTTCCGAAAATAGTATTTTTTTCAATCAGGCCACAAATAAGTTTTAATAGAAAAAAATATTTCTTCAAAATTAATTGCGCTCAAAGCCTTAAAAACGTCTCCACGAGCCCTTCAAAATCCAATCTCTGAAACGAATTAAAACCACAACTACCTCCATCTCTTCCGCACAATTACTTTCCCCCTGACCTTTTCAAAGTATCACAAAACGTTTTCCAACAATGACACACACGTGTGATTTCCCAGGCGTTCTAGACGAAATACTCTGACGTAATGTTAGTACAAAAGTGTGCCATCAAAATCACATCACTTTTGGAAGCATCTGTCGGGGCTATAGATATGATATTTGTCCCTAAGGTTGGCACAAACACAACGTATGTGAAAAGCTTGTAAAATGGTGGCAATTGTTTTGGAGCTTACCTTTATTCACTATATAGGTAAGCATATCACTTACTGTCATAAATATGTCAATTTATTGCGGAGCTCGTGAGCTACGCGATAAATTGACATGTTTTGAGACAGACGGCTACGAAAAAGAATAATTATAAAAGAAATTTCTAAAGGACATGCCATGAGTCACCGTGATGCGACGATGCTCACGCGAAAGATACAAAGGACACATAATAGGTCGTGGGAGGGCAGTTACAGTCCTTTTAGGATCAGAACACAATGCATGAGCAGAGACAAAGCCAATTCACTCATTAGAATATATTTTCAAAGTCACGACATCGGCATACAGCACGCATTCATACCGCATCCCGTTTGAAAGAATTTCCATATTTACGAGCACAAACAGAGCAAATACGAGCTTAATGCAGGTGCTCGAGCCAATCGCTCTTGTGTTCAGGTTTTCGAGTGCTCGTCTGTGCTCGTCGACGGCTGCTAAGCATTGTGAACTGCACTTGGAACTTGAGGTGTCGCACTTTTGTTTGTTTACCCAGTTAAAGTGTTCTTGTAGGAATTCTTTTAGATGTGTGGTTAAGTACTTTGGGTGTTCTAAGTATTTTGCTATGTTAGCTGCGCTGTTCATTTGTCTTGCCACGTGTTGCCATGTGTCACAGTGAACCTACGTATTATATCGAAATAGCTTATGCTGGCAGCTTCGCTCGTGTGGAGTTCGGTGATTGTCCCACCGACATTAAATATCCTGTGTTAATCCAGGACTATCTTCGTGCCAAATTTCGTCTAAATCCATTCTGTATATCCAATCTCACAAACTTTTGTAATAGTAGTAAGATTTGCTTGACTAGTTCCGAAGTTATCTCGCGACACAGAGATAAACCAAACAAAGGCCACATCACGCTGCACTTGCGCAAAAGGACGGTAATCGGATATCGGAGGTACTTGTGCGTGTTAATCCCTTGTAGCACCCATATCTATGATCCACTTAGTATGACACCGGGGACACGCTCAAACTTAAAAAAACAGATGTTACTAAGACTTTTAATACGCTCTAGTGTCACGTCTGATGTGACGTGACAACATCTTTCAGTAAGACCCTTACTCAGTACGGTACTGTCCAGCCCTAAACTGTCACTAGCATAAGGCCTCTCTCCCACCGCCGAGGATTTGCAAAAAAAGGGACAATTAGTTGTCCCTTTTTTTCAACTAGAAGCGAGTTGGTGAGCAACGAACAGGGAGTGTGTAGTCTGGATTGTTTTGGCGCTGGGCTATATCTTCTCTGTTCCCGCGTCATTATAATCTGGATCTCTTCAACTTCGAGTGTCGCTTCCATCGCTTCACATCAAGCGAGTTGCGGCCAAACGCAAAACTATTAAAAACGTCTGACAGGCGATCACTTCTACCCAGAAGCTGGCACGTGAATGTATAAAACAAGAGTCTCTCAGCGAGTTTACTGCTATCGTGCAAACATCACTGAGCGAGGTTTTTCTTTGATAGCTCTTGACTCTTGCGACAAAAGAGTGGAGATATTCCTCAAGCACTGTGAAGAGTCAGCGATCAACTATTGATAATGTATATCTCCTTTCCTAATCCAGTTACTTGAGCAAAAAAATAGTCGATAGCCCTCTCCTCGTTGTCGGTGGGACAAGTGCCTAAGTTATGTAGGCATGTACTTAAATCGAACCGTGTTTACAATATCCAGACGATCTAGGAACCCTCGTCACGTGCCACTGTGTGACAGATGGCAAAGTATTCTTAAATATAAGTGCTCCTAAACATATTCAGTTTATTTTATTTTCTTATAGGTACTCATACATTGCGAGTTATTTTATTTCGTCTAATGGCCTCGAATATCGTCGTTTTTGAGCTACGAGTATCTGGTCTTTTTTTTTACGGATGGGTAATCATCAAATGAGCCTCCCCCGCTCTGGGCGGAGCGGGACGGAGTGTCGGAATTGTACTGACTACAACCCATCCATGTTCCTTCCTAGCCCTTTGTGTTCCAGGGCCACGGTATCTTTTTCGAACAGTCCCGCAGCCCTGGCAGCTATCAGGTCTTAGGTGCGGATGTTTTTTTTTGTGGGAATTTACAATATGAACGTGACTTTTTTATAGAATGGCACTGTTTATAAACGATGAAGGATGACAATGCCACTATCTACCGCAGCGATTTTATAAAGTTGTATAGGAACCAGTCGCATCGCTGCGCAGTGATTGGTTGACTTTGCCTCTGCGGTTTGCGTTTACAGGCTCTTGGGAATTGTACCTTAAAGCCAAAGCTTCTTTAGCTGCCCGGAATACTAAAGAAAACAAAGCATTCTACTCTCAAGCCAACCCTATAACAAATTCCCAGTTTACGACAGACAGTTAGACTCGCGATCGTATAGGTGTCTCGCACGGCACCGCTCAATTAACTTCTGTCGACACCGTCGGTTTATTTCCGACGAATTGTTGCAAAGTAACAGCATTGGTACAAAAGTAACAACCGTTTTATATCAGCAATTAATACAATTTACTGCCTCGTCGGTCCATTTGTCCCAAGCGTGACTGCTGACTGATCCTAGGTTTGATTCCCGGGTCAGGCAAAGAGTTATTGGATTTTTCTAACAGGAATTTCTCAATAGCAGTCACGAAGTCTGAATTTATGCCTCATCGGCTGGGACGTTATAGGCTGACGATGATGATCGTCAGCCTATAACGTTCCCACAGGCCTCCTCTCTATGAGAGAGAGTGGGCTGTAATCTACCACGCGTGCCCAGTGCGGGTTGGTAGATGTCACAGTCTTCGAAATTTTAGCTCTAGGACACGCCGGTTTCCTCACGATGTTTTCCTTCACCGTTTTTGAGAGCAGCGATGATGAAATAAATTACACAAAATAATGCGCCTGTCTGGGTTCGAACCCGCGGCTTACTGTTCGTAAGTCGGGGCTGCCACCACTGGGCCATCGCTGCTCTGGATTTGTGCCTGGTTAATGTCAATAGGTCGCCCCCCTTTTACAAGGAACTTAAACATAACTGGACGAACTATGGGTGTACTATTAGGTACACCTCTGCCTAACCCTTCTGGGATTATTGGCGTGATGTTATGTTATGTTATTTTATGTTAAACTAAATTATTAAAGCCCGTTTGATTTTGTTATCAAACGTTTTTGTCCAGCTCGTCCTGCCTTCTTTAAAGAGGTCTAGAATGGATAAGTTTGAAATAAACTCGTCTTACTTGTACTCCTTCTGCATGTTTAAAACTTTAATAAGGATCAGAAAAAAAAAACTACTACTTCTCGAGTACCAATTCAGTAAATTTAGCGTATCCCATTACTCCTACAGCACTAGTACATAAAACTGGAAATGATTCTAAATTTTCAAATATTTAAAATAATTTAAATTTTTATTTTTGCGAGATGGCGTTTTACGACAAGTACTGAAAAATGTATAGCTTACTACTTACTGCTTTTATTTAATGGGGGTAGTAAAGTTCTTGGATTTTTATATTATTTTTCAGGTAAGTGGCGTAGTATATTTTTATTTTCTTGATTCGACTGTTGTTTTATCATGAGGGTCAGAGACATCTATTGGGGGTTTAACTGCAGATTATTATTGCTGCAGATAACAATGAGGTCCTGGATTTAAAATCCAGGTCAGGAAAATTGTTATCTGGTTTTTCCCATTAGGAATCTCTCAGTAGTTTGCATTTAATGGCAATAGGGTCACCCTCTATGTCAAGGGACTTAAGAGGGGACTCTAGCTCCGAGGAATTTGAAGAATAGGTATTTAAAGAAACTATTGCCGTCGCGCTGCGCTCGACCAAACCCCAGTAAAGTGTGAAAGGGACAACTGCAGCTCAGGCTGATTTTACCTACAAAAATCTTGACCAAAAAACGTTTTGTATTCCGCTGTTTTCTTCTTCAAACTAAACTGATCTAAATAATTCTTATATCAAAATTTAGAAAAAAAGTATATCTATGCTTCTATTATTTTATTTTTTGTTCAAAACTTATCTAATTTGTCTGATAGTCGTCTGAACATGGCGGTAAAAATTGGGTTTTTTTTGGGGTTTTTGGATTGTCATAATTTTTTTAGTGATTATGTTTTGAAAAAAGAAGGAAATGACAGGGTACATGCCCCTGTCGTTCCCTTAATAAGACCTCGATTTTTGGAAAAAAATCATTGCTCTAGTCGCATTATCCACGATGAAAACAGCGGAATACGTTTGCATGGAGAAAGGCCCACTAGAGTCCCCTATTAATAAACATAATAGCCTTACCCTTTGGGAAAAAACAGGCTTGATGTTATGTTTATTGCTGTTAATCAGCCAAAAATTTCATAAGCTTGCGAGAACCGAGGAGCAAATCCTCAGTTCTTGCAAGCTGCGGAATGGCTTTCCAGCTTTTAACAGCATTGCCCAAAAATGTGTCTATGAAAAGCTGACTAACTGTTTCACGTACTTCTTACCCAAGTCAATATCTAAGACAAGAGACCACCAACTCATAAATAAAAGGGTACTTGTAAAAGTCAAATTTTATAATTAAGACTCCAGACTAATCACTTTCATAAAATTTTGATTTTTAAAAACTTCGTATGTTTTCTGCCATTTTCAATAATATGCCTCTGAGTAAGTTTGCTAGTAGAGGGTAGTTTTGACCTAATAGGGGTGCTCGTAGCTGGGGCACGCATACCTGTGGACATTAAAAAAACATTATTTGTTTGGTCCGTGCAGTTTAAATTAATACAGAGGGCAAAAGGCGGGCAAATAAAAGGGTGTGAACCGAAAAAAATCAGCTACCCACGTTATGTTAAACAAAATAATCACAAATATTACCAAAACCATCATGCCTTAGTGATTATGTCTCGACGGCATGTAAAGCCAAGTCAAAGGTCACTGTAAGGCATAAAAACTCTTAAACCAGTTTGGGCATTAACTACACGATTAAGAAGAAAGATAAACCACAAACATTCATCATGGTTCATTCAAATTTGAAAGAGTTATTTTTTTTATTTATATTTAAACAACAAGTAACAAGACTCAAATTAAGTTAGTAACAATGTTTCTTAACAACTATGTTAGTACACTTAAACACACTTAACCTACACTGCCTTATAGATATGAGAATCCTTGCTACAAGCTCAACAGCGATGTAGAAAGCTTGCAGCAACGATTCACACACGAACAGTCCAGTCTGCTCGCAATACACTGCAGTATAATGTTGGGGCTGGCCCGCACCCGGCGCACCAGGGAAGCGCATCTTTTTCGCATCGTGGTATAGAAACAATTGACACGAGCATCAGCAAACATCCCTGATGCGCTACAAAAGCGGAACAGCCCCATCAATACCCGGAACGCATTATTATATTGAACACGAAGGGCGCTGTACGATTTTTGAGTGTAATCTACCCACAGGCTGCACGTGTAAAATGAGGTGCAATAAGCACGAAACAAGGTTCTTTTTACAGCGGCAGAACAACGTGCAAACCTGCGAGCGATCATATTAGCTCTCACCGACAGCGCCCTCCTTTCTCTTTCAATATCATCATCGTCTCTGCGGTCAAAAGATGTCCCAAGTACTTCACTTTATGTACCCTCACAAGCGATATTCCGTTCAAATTACTCCGTCAATGTAACAGCCGGCGCGCTCTCTGCTGAGCACCTCAATCAGACCATTGATGTAGAGATTGAAGAGTGTGGGTGAAGTCAACCCCCCCTGCCTCACCCCACACTCCAACCTATAAGGATCTGAAAAAGCCCCGGCCCAGCGTACCTGATTGTTCTGGCCCCCATACCAGCATTTAAAAGTGTTTATCAACTCTGGAGGAACTCCAGCTTACTCTAACTTCCTCCAGAGGATACCGTATGAGACCAGATCAAAAGCTTTGGAAAGGTCGAGGAAGCAAGCATATGTGGGAGTTTTCCTATCCGAGTAGTACCTCACAGCCCACTTCAGACACAAGATGGCACTCTCGGTAGATAGTCCGAATCGAAATCCGAACTGATTGTCGTGCAGCTGAACAAAGTTATTAAGTTGTCTGTTTAGCAGGCTGTCAAGCACTTTCGCAATCATTGTGGCCAGAGAAATGGGCCTGTAGTTCTTGAGATCAGCGATATCACCCGTTTTATTTTTAATAATGGGCACTACAATAGTTTTAGTCATATGGCAAGGTAAATACGCATGACTCACACAAAAGTTGTAAAACATTGCTAACACTCTTGGTAAATGAGGGCCCGCGAACTTGAGGTGCTCGATGCTGAGACCATCGTGACCCTGGTTATAAAGGGTCGGAGGTAACATTAGCTTAAAATTAGCAAATCGACGTTTAACCGAAATAAATACTAACCACTGCTAGAATAACGACTAAAATCGGACAAATCAGGTTTATGAGCAGATTGAGAACCACCCGCACCAGCCACCATAGACTCACGACCACCAGGACACTGGCCATCATTACCTGAAACATGGTAAGAAGATAGTGAGATGAGGTCGCAATGTTATCAACAGTATACAAGTATTAAATAGAAACAAATCTATAATATAAAAATTAATACAGGTCGTTTTCGTGGTTTATAAAATTTAAGTTGTACTAAAGATTCCATAAGTGAGCAATTTTCCGCAGTACAAAAGTGCTTGGAACTGTCCTACTTGAAATAAATGGCTTGATTTTGATTTTGAATAGATTATAACTTTGGTAGCTCATTTCTCGGAAACGTGAAGGTTGAGGGTTTTGTATCATACCGCACTTATTTTTATTGATACCAGCTATCGATTAATACAGATCACAATTACGAAACATTGAAAAAAAATAAGATGTCGGTAGTTATGCGGCCAAACAATTCAAATCCCTTTGCAATACTTGCCAAGACCTAAGTTAGGACGTTCCGCAAACATATAGTGACGGTTTGCGGTAGGGCTTTCAAAAATCTTGGTTTCATCATAAGACAGTGTAAGGATTTTACCGATACTGCTGCCGTTAAGGTTTTATATAACGCACTTGTGAGATGTCACCCAGAAACAAGTGCATTCATTTGGAATCTAAATGAACGAAATACAACCACAAGTTGGAAAAAATGCAGAATAAATTCTGTAGATTTCTGTACCTTAAACAGTACGGAGTTTGTCCCTTTTATCCCCTGATGTACCCAAGTATGTTCGTCGTGGGCATGGTTGGGTACACTGTCACCAGGCTGGCAGTAAGAAGAGATGTGGCGTTGCGTTGGTCGTTAGTCAAGTACGTGGCGAGCGTACTGCTAGGGTTGACGGGTTCGTCGGAGCACGCCGCTGCAGCCCCCCGCACTGTTAGACGTGCCAGCGGCTAAGACTCACCTACTCAAGTTAACCCATATGTCACGAGCCGCACGCATTATTAATATTATAACGATATCGAAAGATATATTTGGGCAAAACCTGCCGAGATTTGTTCAAACGGCACAAATGATAATTAAAAGACGTGTGCAACGTGCAAATTTGACGGCACGGTTGGTGCAGTGGTTGAGCGATCGACTGCTGCACTGCGTGTCGCGGGTTCGATCCCCGAACGGAACAAATATTTGTATGGCCTACAGATAGTTGTTCCTGGTCTGGCTGTAAGTTTGTGTATGTGAGTTTAAATGTTTGTAAACGCACTCACGATACAGGAGAAATTCCTAGTGTGGGGCAACGTTTTAAAAAAAAAAAAGGACTATACACGATGACATTTACGTAATATAGCTATTTTTTCTGGGTGTAATTTTACTTGTTATATATTTTATGTTGTTGTACTTTGTGACTTATATCATCGTATTGGAATTGTCTAGGCTGTAATGTTGCAAATTATTGGCTGTAAATAAATCATTAATTATACATTTTATCCTAGTTGTAAGTTTCCGTAAAATCACATCTCTCGACACAGGTACAGCCGCGGTCAAAAGTTAGGGCTTGCTTATATAACATCATCATCTAGGCTGTAATCCCCGAAAAGTTAAGCAGAAGCGTAACTAGTAAATGCACCCACATTTCGCCAGTTTTGTTTAAATCCCATGGGAAACGAGCCAATTGCCATCAATAGGGCACTGAGCAATTCCTGACGGAAATACCCAATAACAATTTGCCCAACCTGGGTATCAAATCCAAGACCTTAAGCTCAACAGATGCGCTTGCAAACCACTAGACGAAAGAAACTTACTATATCACCTGTAAAGTTACCTGAGCCTCTTCATGTGTCTGCAACCAGTTCCTGAAAGAATGCACGACGGTACGGCTTTCTCCTTCTTGTCCGCTTACTGCACATGATGCCCGTGACACACAGAACTGGAACATGAGAGAATAAAAAAATTGTGCGTGGAGTCACTCCGCGCGGAAGAAGTGAAACTTCGTAATATTACACGCATGCGTTCGAGTGCTACGCATTCACTTTCGTTATTTTATTAAGCTTCTAAATAATATTTTGTTGTTTTCTTGTTGTATTATTTTTATTACATAATTATAACATAAGTTTATCGAGGTTATTCTACACATGGAAATTGAGCGAAGGCTGGTCACACCGAAGAGTCAAATGCATGACTGTTTGCACGCTATCTTACGTACCTAGTAGAACTACGTAGTCACAAATCTTGTAATCCTGCCATCTCTAAGTAAGCCTTAGAAAATCTTCCCCCTCCATGGTAGCGTTAAACTTTTTGGAAGTCGCATAAGAAGTTTCACTTCAATAATACTCGTAACAACATTACTTTACGCCTGACATTAGGTAGGCCTCGGTTTAGATAAAGGTGTACCTGTATAGTGCACCCACATTCCGCCTGTCATGCTTAAAGCCTCATTTACACGATGCAAGAACTTGCATACAAGTTTCACTACATTGCTGTTTTTGTTTTATTAACTGAATTCATTGCCCGTCAATAGTCTGCAAGGTAATGAAACTTGCATGCAAGTTCTTGCATCGTGTAAATGAGGCTTTAGTCCCAAGGGGCCTAGGGCACGAGCCTATTGCCATTGACCGGGTCATAAAACCCTACCCAGTCAGCTTTCAAGCTGAATATGCTTGCTGAAAAACCCTCTGGGCCTGTCACTTCCACCAGCGATGTGCGAGGTTGTGCACGAAAAGTGTACGCAAAACTTTGAAATCCTGCCAATCACAGCACGATGGTTAGTTCACCTCAAGCTGTTTAAAAGAAGCGATATTATTTGTAGTACTTTATACACCCCTCTTTATGCAAGTTTGCATCTCTGGTGGAAACACAGCCTACTGTTAATAGTTCTGTAAACTTGTGACTTGAGGCTATAAGTGACATTGCAGAGTTTACCTCATGAACGTTTGGCATATCGAAAATGTGAACTATTTTACATACAGAATTGCCAAAAATAGCCCCCTGCCAATGGAGGTGGCTTGGGTACATGTTGTTAGCCACGATCCCTATGACATCAGTGGCGCCTATCAGCAACGTATGCAGACTTCTGCCTGGGCGGCTGTCTGCAAACAAAATATACTAAGTGTCAGTTTGCAGACTTTAGGCAAAACTCTGCAATGTCACTGATCTGTACATTTTAGATCACAAGCAATTAGAACGACAGCCGACACCAAAGGATCGACGTGTTTGCCGAGGCACGGAGATGGTTCAATATGTACTGGATGGTTAGTTGGTCCCCCCATCCTCGGACCAACCTCGGCAAGCGTAGCTTAGCCTTGGATCAACCCTAAGTAAGTACTGTGAATATTGTTTTTCTTGTGTTTTCACTTAATTTACACAATAAATCATCATCATCATTAGCCTATAATGTTCCCACTGCTGGGACACAGGCCTCCTCTCCTATGAGAGGGAGTGGGCTGTAATCCACCACGCGGGCCCAGTGCGGGTTGGTAGATGTCACATGTCTTCGAATTTTTGGTTCTAGGACATGCCGGTTTCCTCACGATGTTTTCCTTCACCGTTTTTGAGAGCAGCGGTGATGAAATAAATTACACAAAGTAATGCGCCTGCCTGGGTTCGAACCCCCGGCTTACTGCTCGTAAGTCGGGGCTGCCACCACTGGGCCACCGCCGCTCTCCACACAATAAATACAAGCATAGATTATGTTTAAGGACTAAATTTGACTAAAGGACCATGGGCAAATTTGTATGGAGACTGGACCAAATCCTCAACATTAATGAAACCTACTCCAAAAGAAAGATTTTGGGGTATTATTTAATTGTTATTATGGGAGCCAACCCGAATTCGAGCGCCAACAAGGTGATTTCGAACATCAAAAAATTTATTTATTGGTAGCTGCTAGCGAGGAACTGAACATATTAATATAAACAAAAATAAAACAACATGTTTATTCGTGTATTGATTAACATTTAGTTTGAACTAGCTGTGCCCGCGACTTCGTCCGCGTGGAATTTAACAAAAAAGTTATTTAGTTCTATAATAATTTTAGATCTTTCTAAAACAGAAGTAGCCTAAGTTACTCCTTATTACATCAGCTATCTGCCAGTGAAAGTCCTGTCAAAATTGGTCCAGCCGTTCCATAATGTTATTATGGTATATACAAGTATGTACAGTACTTATATAATTATTTATATGCATGTAGTAAAAAGCGGTTATTTTAATATTACAAACAGACACTTCAATTTTATTTATAACATAATATAGGTATATACACTGCATATAGCATAGGTACATTCTAGACAGTCTTATAATGATTGACAGCGACATAAATAACTAGCGATTATGTCTACAATAATGTCATTTAAATGTAGTGCTGGTCGGTGAAATTCATCCAGTCTTCCCCGACCCAAAAACCATATTATTGATATTACATGGGCACAGCTTCCTATCGTGCGCCGACCCGTAATACAAGTACAGTAGTATTGTGTTATGGTATCTATGCACACTTGATTGCGGTTAATTAACACATACATTATTAGTTATAAGTATAAATTAAGTTATTATTAATTAAGGCGCATTTATCGCATTGGGTTAGCCTGTAATGGTAGATGTGAGTAGATAAATAAATAAATAAAATACCTAAGTGTAATATGTCCTTGTCCTTATGTGTCGTGATTGGACTCGCCCTCTAAGCAGCCAAAAGTTATTTTCAAGAATATTGCATTGTGGCAAGTCCGGTAGGTTATTCTCTCGATAATTAATGGTCTATTGTATATAGACCATTAATTCGTAAATGTTCGCTAGTGTATGTACGTGCAAGTTTCAACTGACATGAACCAAGGGACAGAAGTACTAAATCATCATCCGTTAATACCGGGAAGTCTTGCAACTGAGGAAGATGAGCATCTATCCTTTTAAACGCAACAAGTTGTCTGTTAAGATTTTTTAATGTCACATAGTCAAATAAAAGATTCGGGGTGTTGTCTTAGCATTTATACCTGATGCGCAAAATGTCTCCAGCAAACCTATTATTTACGGCTACTCTATAAAACGCGTTAATTAGCGCAGCTGCAATTCTAAAATCCGTAAACATACTAATATGTGGCAACGCTCTATTAAAATAATCATGGCGAAGCAATTTGAATCTATTCTTAAACTTGCCACTGACTACTTCCACCGCCCAAAGAATTGCTGTTACTAATCTAGATTTATTAGCCTGCTCTGTCGTCAACTGACTTTCATTTCTATCCTTTGTAGGAGGAAAATGTGCTTCATATCCCAGTGATTCTAAATCTATAATACAGTGGTTCAAAAAACCGATGAAAAGCGTGCTTTTCATCCTCACACAAGTTGCGCATTATTGTTGCATCACTTGTTGTAGCTGGGTCCGGACCAAGAATCGTATAATGTAACCGTCACTACTAACTATTAAAAATGGTTTTAAAAAGTTTTGGAACTTATGATGGCTATGTAATAGCCTCTGGAAGAGAAAATTACTGTTTTTTTCAATATAGATGTAGGTACTACATCCCATCACAGATAATTATCGCTTTTTGTCGTCATTGCCATAAATACCCTTTGGTAAAAGTAAATTCCTTTGTAACATATTTTCTCTGGTTATGTTGTTCATGCCTAAATGAATATTGACAAAATCTCCAGTCAGATGTTCTCTGGCTAGTGCCAGTTTCCTTTCTAGAGTTCTGCGTGACATATTAAATAGGCTCGCCATTGGACTCATCTGTACGAAGTTTGGACAAATAAATACCAAGTACAGTACGAGGACGGTCAGCCACTTGGCTCAGTGAAGAAGTTTCTTCTACAACTACATTAAATTGCTCAATACTAAGTCCAGTCCAAAAACTCATGTCACTCTCACTTAATGACCCTAAAAGTTCAAAATCTATCCTAGTTCCTTGGTTAAGAGATATTAACATTATTAGAAATGTCTGTGAAAAAAAATTTTTTTTTTGTTTTTTTAATTTGACAGAATAAATAGTAAACATGGTAAATATCCCGTTACAAATGTTATTTATAGTAAAAAATATTTTGTTTAGAGTTTCGATACTATGAATTTTGATGCTTTCTCAGTATGGAAAACGTTCCAAAACACCATGTTCGCGCTCGAATTCGATGTAGCTGCCATAATAAGAAATTAATGATACCCTATAAGCTTGCATATGGGATAGGTTTTATCACTGTTGAGTAATTGGTCCAAAATTACTCATGGTCCTTTGTATGTGTTGTTGAATTACAGCAAAAAATGTAATTTTAATGAATATAATGTTTTGGTTACGTGAGAATGGAACGTAAAGTTCAGAATCTAAGCAATAACTGCCGTTGCTCTTTATTTGTTGCCGTTTTGGAGTATTTTTTTCACGTCCACAAATAAGTTTGTTTTAACATTTCAGAACAGACAAGAGCTATGTATGTACAGCTTCAACTGAATTTTTATGATTTAAATTTTGTGAACAAAAAACTTAGCTTTTTTTGGTTCCAAATTTCCAAACTGCTTTTAAATGACTCCAAAAATGACCCAATAAATTAAAAAATAAGCATAAAATATTCCTACAAACTATAAAGGAATTTATCCTTCCGCATTTGAGAATAATCACCTAAAACTCAATATTTGGCAAGAAGATAGATTTCAACCTGGGGAAGGACATAGGCTATATATCATTACGCTACGACCAAAAGGAGCGGAGCAGCAATGAAAAATGTTGCGAAAACGGGGAAAATGTGACGCAAACGAAGTTGCGCGGGACAGCTAGTTTGCTATATTTAGCTATGTAATCAAAAAGTAACTAATAAACAGCTTACAGTAAAAAACAAGTTCAAAAATCTGTTTTTCACAATACATGTTTACAGATTTTATATCAACCACCAACAAAACGTAAAAAAAATCCACCAAGAACTTTCTTAGAATAAAATTTAACCAAGAACCTGCTGAAAATTCCCGTTTGAACTATATAACAGAAAACACCCTAATAAAACAAAACATGTTCCCACTCTGAAACTCAAAACAAGCCTAATATAAGCAATTAACGGCTTAAACCTAACAAAGCGTCACCGTACCGTTTTGCACGAAAACGCAATTTACTACAGAACGCACCATCTAACTCCTTCCACAGGAAAAACGCCACATTAACGTGCCCCTGTAATTTCCTTACACACCGATCTTTGTCACATACCACATAATTTAAGCCTTGACGATGAAAAATAAACACAGAAGGTCAATTTTTTTGTTAGGATAATATTTATTTAGGAAGTCATTGACATCGGTGACGGTAAACAAGAAAGAAACCTGGAGTCATAATTATTATAAGTCTGAAATCGCCAAGTCGCCTTGAGGAAGCCTGGTGATCAAAGTCTTTCAAATATTTACGAGCACAAGACGAAGAAAACCGTAATCCAATAGGCAATACCGTAAAATGGGGTGAATAGGGACACGGAGGTGATCGGGACGAAACTTTTTTTTAAAAGGCATTTTCACGTTATTACTAGCCTATGGCCGCGGCTTCGCACGTGTGGAGTTCGGTAATAGTCCCAGTAGATTGTACCACCTGGATAAAAAATATCCTATGTGTTAATCCAGGTTATAAACTACCTGTGTGCCAAATTTCGTTCAAATCCGTTCAATAGTTTTCGCGTGAAAAAGTAATAAAGATACATTCTCACAAACTTTCGCATTTTATAATATTAGTAGGATTATTAGTACCTAAAAATACTCTATTGTTTATTAAATTATTAAAACAGAAATGATCCCGATAGCTTTTTAGTGACGAATCATTTGTATTCAACGATGAAATCCCATTCAAAGTGTTGTCCCTATTCTCCCTCGCATCCCTATGCACCACGTTTTACTGGTACTTGTTCTACTTCTTAGTAAAAAGTCAGTGTCTAATGGCATAAGCTCGCTTTTCAGATAGCATTGGTGTGTCAAAATCAAAATTTTCGGGATCAAAATGTTTGTATGAAAATATTCCCAATTCCCTCTATGAATCTTTTAAATCTCTTTGCTGGTGATCAATACACAAGCTTTTTTAGGGTTCTGTACCCAAAGGGTCAAACGGGACCCTATTACGGAGACTTCGCTGTCCGTCTGTCACCAGGCTATATCTCATTAACCCTGATAGTTAGCCAGTTGAAATTTCTACTTATTTATTTCTGTTGGGCTATAACAATAAATACTAAAAACAGAATAAAATAAATATTTAAGGGGGCTCCCATCCAAGTGATTTTTTGCTCGTTTTTATAAATAATGGTACGGAACCCTTCGTGCGCGAGTCCGACTCGTATTTGGCCGGTGCCCTAAATTGTGTCAGTAGAGGCTTGTATTATTTAAAGTACTTAAGGCAATTTTTTGCTATTGCTTAGTTGAATATGGACAGCAGTAAGTACGTTTAGCTAAAAAAGTTAATCACAAATCTCATGCAACCTTAATCCATCAGCCATCTATTCTAGTTATAATGCAACTGTAAACTCTTATCTACTGCCACTAATGGTAATTTACTTGTCAATTTGGTGCCATTGTACAACCGGTTAAACCGGTTAAGTTTAAGATTTAGGTAAAGTAAACACTTTACCTAAATCTTAAACTAGATAATAAGATCACTAATTAGATAATGTTTGTTCATTACAGGAACTGATGGACGCTACAGAGGACGCCAAACTAGTGGCTCAGTTCTGGGCGACACAATTTAGATTGCCATTGACACGCTAAGACCAAGTTAAATAATTAACACTTTTCACTCACAAAAACTAAAAAAACTTTTGTCTAAAGGTTTGCAACTTGTGATGACTTTGTGCTTACCCAACTCATGCAATATTTTACTGTTTTTTGTCACCGGATTAGGTTAAAATCTCATCGTAAAAGTTGACCTTCTGTTTGCTGTGTATGCCGTGAGTTAATAGAGCAAGATTTGTCATAATTCAAAAGACATTTTATCAATTAAAATCTACGTGATCAGAATACTCTCGTTGGCAAAGATGTCAAAAGAAAAAGTAAAAATACGACTCACCAATTCTCGAATCACTGGCGACCATTTTTGATAATATTTGTCACCCATTTTAAGTAACAAAAATGTTTAAGTAATTACACAAACTCGTGTATATTGTTAAAACATGATTGTTTTTATAAATAATGTTATTTATGAACAAGTATAATTTTTGCTCTAAGCCATGACATTTTTTTGACAATTGAGTGTCGTTTTTTTCTTTTCAACAGTCAAACTAGGTGTAAGTAAAAAGTATTTATATCATCAGAATCAGAATCTTTATTTGTTAAACATAGGTATTTACATAAAGGTGTTAAGTTAACTATGTTCTGCTGCGGACGCATACAAATTTTAAATAGGTAAAATGTTATTAAAAAACTAAAATACTTAAAAAAAAACTAAATAAAACAAACAATAAAGATAAAACGAAGCATAAACTAAACAATATTTAAAATTCATCATATTCATACGTCCATTCAGTAGCGTCCTTCAGTTCTTGTAACAACAAACTAATAAGAAAGATTCGAAATTAAATGCCTAGTTTGTGGCACATCGACAGTGTAGACCTGAAAATATTTTTCTAGCTTTGGTCCGGAATCTTTTTTTATGATTTCTGGGTTTTCAGAGCAATGGTAGGTGGAACGATTAGACTAGGAAGGAAGCACTGTCTCGCCAAAGTTTGAATCTTTACCTTCGCCATAAAATGTTAATAAAGTACCATAACATCATGTCAGTAATCCCCGAAGGATTATAAAGAAAAAAAGAAAAAATACAACACACAATACAATTATGTAAAAAACCTAAAAATATATCGAAAAAGGGAAAAAAAGCCAAAAAGGCCTAGTTCAGCAAATTGCCGAGCAGCTAGTGCCCGACGCTGATTAGCAGAGATGTCAGCGAGCATCAATAGGCTCGTTCCCTACGAAATGCACGTTCCCTTCGAACGTGGAGTCTAGATTGTTGCCCGGGTGATGGCAATCCATCAACCGGGCACCAATCAAGTCTCCTGAGAAACTCCTGATGGAAACAATAAAAATTTGCCCCGACCTGAAAATCGAAACCAGGCGGCCTACTCTCTAAGTCCGTCAACGAAAGTACGGATCCATCCGTAACTAGCTTTATACTTCGAAATGAACCCTACTGCCTAATATTTTCAGATTCATAAGTTTTGAAAACACATCGGGAGTAAGGACAACTGTCCAATCATATTGTTATTCATTTTTAGTTCGGGCCCCTTACGAATCTTATGTCCGTAAGTGATAAGGAGTAGGAAAGACCGTAACTTCTGCCGAAACTACGGATTTCGTGCTTAGAGAGTAGACCCCCGAGCTTAATACAAGGTGTTGTTTTGCATCCTCGTCAAATTCAACGAGGTAGCTATGCTAATGATTCTCGTCCCGAATCAATAATGAAATGGGCAGGTAATTTTTATTATTTTTCTTATTTACGAAAATCGTTAAATGTGAACCACCCGTGTTTTAAACGAGGCTCGTCTGATCATAGCCCTATAACCTCGCTTTCATACATACAAACTATCTCAAACGTTTATGCGATAATTTCTTATTCCCAAAACCACGTTAAGGGGGTTATTCTGAAATACTGACAAACTTAAAAAATCAGCGCAATTAACTAGGTATAATCTAGGTACATCGGTATCTTTTGTCACATCCTCTTGATTTTGATAAGGATGCAAAACAACACCTCGTATAGGGTGACTGTTAATTAGCGACCGATACTTAAACAAGTGATTGTACTCATGATAACAAACCACTTTCTCAAAGAAACATTTTTTTTTAATACTCGTTCACTTTAACACAACAGCCGCGCGCGCGCCTGTGGCCTATCAGCTGTTAGCCGCGTGACGCGGTTCTGTCTCATTGCTATTGTACTGGGCCACAGTGGGTAGGCAGAGCACCCGTACGGCTCACAACCCTGAAGTTCGTAAGGCTTTTGTGTTATTGTGATAAAAGGGGATGAGTACTAAAAAATAATGTTTCTTTGGGGTTTCGTATAATTCAAACTCAACATTCTTTGAAGATGACGACTGAGAAAGGAGGCCCAATTAATTAGATTTAACCCAAATCATAATCAACATTACCATAATTTAAGGGTCAACGCCATTCTTCCATCCATCTTCATTAGCGGTTGTATAATCTTTCACTTCCTTCTAGGCCAAATTAGAATATATTTTTTTGACAAAACAGGACCAGAGTCCCCAGCACGAACGCGCGACGTAAACGTTTTTTTGCAGCAAAGGTCGTTCCAATTACTCTTTTTGTGAGCCATCACGAGCCAGGAAACCTAATGGGAATTTGAATGATTTGAGTGTACAACACTATTATTCTGTAACATTTTGGATTTAATTGTCACGCAAATGTGTGTGCGAAATTTTCGTCGTTTAACCACCGTTGTACGTCGTTCCAGGAGGTTGCTGTTGCTAAACATTAGTGAAACATTCTCTGTGGAAATTATAGTAAGTTTCGAGAACTTCCACGTGCAATTCTATTTTACGTTTAATCTAAACGTTCACTTTAGGCCCACAAAATAATAAAAAATCACCTCTATTTTCTTATCACAATCTCTCCCCAATTCATAAAAATAAACAATATATTCAAGCTCCTCAGTTCCTTAAATTAAACATTTTAATATCCCATTTCACGCAATCACCACATAAAGTTACTTTGTTGGGATTACCGTCACAATGTCAACGTTGACGTCGACGTGAAGCGACGTCGGCGTCATAATATTTATTGTTTCATTTAATACGTAAGTAAATCAAAATTCTGTAAGTCAGGAGTTTGGAATGACAGAATTAATTTAGCTTTCTAAATTAATTCTGTCATTCTAAATTAATTCTGTAGGTTTATGTTTTGTTAATTAAATCATCATCTGCCTAGCCTTTTCTAGATTTGTTGGAGTTGGCATCCAGTTAAACCGGATGCAGCTGAATTCCAGTATTTTTACATGGAGCGACTGCCTGTCGGACCTCCACAACCCAGTTAGTACTGGGTAATACGGTACCTCTTGGCAAGACTGGTAGTCAAGACTTTCGGGCCACTGACTAGCTGTAACGACTGTCAAAGATCTAAAAATAACACCAGGGAGCAGTGGCTTAACGTGCTTTCCGAGGCACGGAGAAAACTCGGTAATTAATATATAATGGGTGATCACCACAACCTAACTTGAAGATTGAATCGAGCGGCTGTCATTATTTACACATTTTAGTCGTGAAATATCGTGTCTTATAATTTAAGATGAATGAATACATTTAATGCTCTTGATTTATCTGCGTATTTTACAAAAATCAAGTGAAATTATTTATAGAAAGAAAATTTATTTAGTTTTATTGAGTCTTAGAGTTTACAATAGATATGTATTGAAAAGTATCGTTTTCAGTCATTCACTTATCGGCTGTTATTTACGTTAGTATACGACTGCACGTTTGTCGTTCAAACTCAAAAAAAAATATGTTTATGGATGTATGTAACAACTGTTTAAAGATTTCCCATCGTATATTCTCCTCGTTTAACGTGGAACTATTTCATAACAAAGTTCACAAAAATCTCTCGCCTTTCCTCCCAACCTCGTGTGCATCGCAGGATTCAAGAAAAAAGCAATTTTTCCATTAATTAAATTCCTACGTTATCATTCTCCACTACAAGCTCAAAAAGTAGTTTACTAAAAATTCCTCAGTGTCAGAAGCGATACCAAAATCTCTATACTCTCGGTGTGAGGTCCTAATATTTATTTTTACAAAAACCCAGTGGGGTAAAAAGAGTATTTTTTTAAGATTAAATCAACGGGCCGCGGGTTTCACTAAATTTTGTCATGATATTATGTTCTGACACACAATGTAGTGCAAGGTATGGTAGCCACGTTGGATATTTTTCAGGAGATATTATTTTTGAGCCGTTTTCATTTTGTTATAGTGAGAGGGTATTGAGGTTCGTTGAGATATAAAATTGCCTATTATTTGTTTTTAATCGGAATGTTTCTGAAGATTCGTTTTTAATTACATAAACTAGATTTTCATACTGCTGATGAACCACTGTGCCGAACAGCATACACGATTTAACCTTGGTTAAAGAAAACGTTTTCTATGATATAATTATTATTAAACCCATGTCACTGCAGGGCAAAGGCGTCCTTCCCTTCATAATTTACCATTAATTTATTTAAAAACTCACAAAATCTTGAACCTTGCCCCCCTACTCTAAGCGCAGTGATAAATTAAAGCTTAGCATGGTCGTGACATCTGCTGCGGCCGCCATCTTTTTATTTAGACTAGTACGCGCCTGTCGCGTCGCCTGCCAGACATTAAGACTTGGATTATGTTCGGTCTCTGCTGACCAGACAACATTTCATTAAGATTAAAAGTTCTGTTATTTTTTCTCATTTCTTGATATATTGCCAGTGGAAATTATTGTAGACGGAGGCCTATTTCTGTTGCGCAGCAGGCGACTACTTTATCAGTTTTCAGAAAGGTCTTAAATTATTGAATTAAAAGTGGAGATCTTTTTTAACATGATTCATAATTACATTACTTCTTCACTGTTCTGTCTCTAACGATTAGCAACGTGTTATCTTACCTCTGATTAGGATATGTGTAAATAGACCTATTTATTACACGATGGCATTAGAGGCTTACTCATACTGCCGACTGTTCTCGCTTTGTCATCTACATTAGAATTGATATTATCATCATCTGTTTAGCCTTTTTCCAACAATGTTGGGGTCAACTCCCAGTCGAACCAGATGCGGCTGAATACTTGTATTTTTACATGGACAACTGCGTATCTGACCTCCAAAACCTAGTTAGTACTGGGTAATACCATACCCCTGGTTGGCCGACTTTCAGGCCACTGACTACAGGGAGAGAACCTCACGTCCCAGCCGCCGCGGGAGACGCCCCGGGCGTCGGGGGGCAACCAGTGGCCCCCGGCCACCGTAGGCGCGAGCCTGTGGACGGTGAGTAATGGGCTAGCTCACCGTCCGTCCGTCAGGCCGTGTCGACGGCGCGTACGTGTTCCACGCGCGCCTCAAGGAGATGTCAGCAAACCGGAAGGGGTCCGAAAGGGCCGATGCCTACCAGGGCTGCGGGTTGTTCGAAAGAGATACCGCGGCCCTGGAACACAAAGGGCGAAGAAAGAACATGGGTGGGTTTTAGTCAGTACAAGTCTGACACTCCCTCCCGCTCCGCCCAGAGCGGGAGAAGTCATTTGATGATTTCCCATCCGCAAAAAAAAAAAAGGCCACTGACTACATGTAACCACTGTCAGACGTCTACAATTGACAGCCGGGACCAATGGCAACAGCTCAACGTGCTTTCTGAGGCAGGGTCCACGGAGTAAACTCGTTAAGGTGATCACCCATCCACGGACCAACCATATTATTTAACCACGAGCTCCCTCTCATTAGAATTAATATGTTATTATGTACTATTCTACTTCTGAGAAGCTTATGACTAAATAATAACAGCCGCACGGGTCGATCTTTAAGGTTAAGCCGTCCTTGCCGAGGTTGGTCCGTGGATGGGCAACCATAATTACATACGGAGTTTCCTCCGTGCCTCGGAAAGCTCGTTAAGCCGTTGGTCCCAGCTGTCATTTGTAGATCTTTGACAGTCGGTACAAGAAGTCAGAAGCCAAAAGTCTGACATCCAGTCTTACCGAGGGGTATCGTATTACCCAGTTTTTATTGACGGCACGGTTAGCGCAGTGGTTGAGCGATCGACTGCTGCGCTGCGTGTCGCGGGTTCGATCCTCGCACGGAACAAATATTTGTATGGCCTACAGATAGTTGTTCCGGGACTGGCTGTTTGTGTATATGAGTTTAAATGTTTGTAAACGCACCCACGATACAGGAGAAAATCCTAGTGTGGGGCAACGTTTTAAAAAAAAATAAAAAAAAAACTGGGTTGTGGAGGTCAGATAGGTACTCGCTTCATGTAAAATACTGGTACTCAGCTGCATTCGGTTAGACTTGAAGCCGACCCCAACATAGTGAAGCCGACCCCAAGATAGTTTGGGAAAAGGCTAGGCAGGTGATGATGATGTACTATTCTACTAATAACCAACTACTCTCTTAGTCCACCTACACTACACTACACTAGTTATACAGAACCTTTTATCATTGAAGAAAGTCAAAAAGAACAAATCAGAAAGTGTAGTAAGTAGTTAGCAGAGTAAACAGTAAGTTCACAAGTCGAGACAGCACTCTCCTCACAGATACGTGTAAACAGTGACATGCTTGTAACTCGCTTCAAATGAAGTGTCGAGTAATTTCAACACACACAGTTTTAGACTAAAGGCTTCTAAAATAAATGTTCGCACTACTATAACATGAATACGAAGACAGAAGGTTCACTGTTTGAGTTAGTAGGTAATCTAGGTCGTATTCGTGAAAGGGAAATATAATGGTAATGCTGGCCTTATTCATTTAAATATACGGTAAAACCCGAAATTCTGAACATTAACCACATTTCTAGAGGGCAGAAACTGGACAATGGACAATTACATTTTATTGGTATAGTAATTTTTATTGAAGTGAAACTTCTTATGCAACTTCCAACAAGTTTAACGCTACCATTTCTAAAACTCACTAAAAGATGGCAGTATTACAAGATTTGTGACTACGTAGTTCTACTAGGTACGCAAGATGGCGTGCAAACAGTCATGCATTTGAATCTTCGGTGTGACCAGCCTTCGCTCTATAATAACCTCGATAAACTTAAGTAATAATTATGTAATAAAAATAATACAACACGAAAACAACAAAATATTATTTAGAAGCTCAATAAAATAACGAGAGTGAATGCGTGGCACTCGAACGCATGCGTATAGTATTACGAAGTTTCACTTCTTCCGCGCGGAAGGACTCCACGCACTTTTTTTTATCATATTCTGTATGTGTATCAATTGTGATATCTGATTTTATGTAATAACAAGCCGCTGCACGCAACTTCGTTCTATTGATAAAAATCCCATCAAAATACGTTGCATAGTTTAAAAGATCCAAGCAGCTGTTTTGTTTTATACTATGTAAAGATCATCGTCAGCCCGAGTCCACTGTTGGGTATAGGACTTTATTTGTTTGTGCCAATCATCATGCTCCTTTGCTAGCCTTTTTTTTTTTTTTTGCGGATGGGAAATCATCAAATGACTTCTCCCGCTCTGGGCGGAGCGGGAGGGAGTGTCAGACTTGACTGACTAAAACCCACCCATGTTCCTTCTAAGCCCTTTGTGTTCCAGGGCCGCGGTATCTCTTTCGAACAACCCGCAGCCCTGGCAGGCATCGGCCCTCTCGGGCCCCTTCCTGTTTGCTGACATCTCCTTGAGGCGCGCGTGGAACACGTACGCGCCGTCGACACGGCCTGTCGTCATGAGACGGACGGACGGTGAGCTAGCCCATTACTCACCGTCCACTCCTTTGCTAGCCTTATGCAGGTTTTGCCCGCAATGGCAACGATTTCGTCTGCCCATCTCGCCGTATGTACTTTACCTGAAATAAATGATTTTTAATGATGATATTTGTTCAGAATAAAATTATGTGTGAAAATCGTCTTTGTTACGATTGCCAGTATCACACACACTTTCCAAGGTAGGCTTATGAAAACGCTATGGACGTTTTTGTTAACGAAAGCGCAGTCATTCAAGACTTTTGCCGCGACTTATTATGGTGATGACACAACTAACTACCAATTTAAATCTTTGAACTAAACAAGTCCCAATTTTGCAATTAATTGAAATTAAGTTTCCCATCCAGGTACGCTCAATATTTTCACCAAGTAGCAATATAAAATGAACCTTTTGCCCTAATTTCATTCCTGTATAAATGTCTTAACAGCACAGAAAGACTGAATATTTAAACTCTATCTAGACTTTGTCAAGCTCCTGGGTGTGTTTTACATTTTAAATGTGCGAAAGGGTTTTTTGATGATACCTCGTTTTGCAGGAACTTTTTACTGATGGTCGTTAGTGGTGTATGGAAACTAGAGTGAATAACAAAAGTGGTTTTGTATTGGCAACTAGCTGTACCCAGCATGCGTTGCAATGCACTTTTTACTACCCACCTACCCTATCCGACCTACCTACCCTATCCTACCTACCCTACCCTACGCTACCTACCTACCTACTCTACCCTACCCTACCTACCTACTCTACCCTACCCTACCCTACCCTTACTACCTACCCTACCCTACCTACCTACCCTACCCTACCTACCTACCCTACCCTACCTACCTACCCTACCCTACCTACCTACCCTACCCTACCCTACCTACCTACCCTACCCTACCTACCTACCCTACCCTACCTACCTACCCTACCCTACCTACCTACCCTACCCTACCTACCTACCTACCTTACCCTACCTACCTACCCTACCCTACCTACCTACCCTACCTACCTACCCTACCCTACCTACCTACCCTACCCTACCTACCTACCCTACCCTACCTACCTACCCTACCCTACCTACCTACCCTACCCTACCTACCTACCCTACCCTACCCTACCTACCTACCCTACCCTACCTACCTACCCTACCCTACCGTATCCTATGTCCGTCTCCTGGTTCTAAGCTACCTCCCTGCCAATTTTCAGCTAAATCGGTTCAGCCGTTCTTGAGTTATAAGTGAAGTAACTAACACGACTTTCTTTTATATATATAGATTTGTTAGGTTGGCTGTGAACTGTGTAGGCAAAAGTTTGTTAGATTTCTGCCTTTTCCGTACTTCCGTACTAATATTATAAATGCGAAAGTAAGTCTGTTTGCTTGTTTGTTACCTTTTTAGGAATAAATGGCTAGAAATAATCGGAAAGTAATGAATTTTAGCAAGAAGATAGATTATATCGGAAACATAGGCATTTTTAACCGACTTCTAAAAAAGGAGGAGGTTCTCAATTCGGATGTTTGTATTTTTTTTTTTTTTTTTTATGTTTGTTCGCGCATTACTTCGTCGCTTGCCAACCGATTTGGAAAATTCTTTTTTTGTTGGAAAGGGTATACTTCCCAAATGGTCCCATAGTCACCAAGTCAGGATCTGATGATGGAATCTTAGCGAAATCGAGGGAACTCTTCAAATTTTATAGGAAAACGTACAGCGATTTTGGTATTTTCTACAACAAGTGAAGCATTTGCGTCCAATAAGAACCATTTTATCATCAGATCTGATGATGAATCCAAGAGACAGGCTTCGGAACTCCATAACAAGGCAATGAATCTAATTGTGTTTGGGCTTGTTGGAATCGTAACGGTATGCAGTTTCCAGGTGTACCAATAATAAGTTTAAAAAAAAAAACAGTTTTAACCGACTTCTATAAGGAGGAGCTTATCAATTCGATTAGTTTTTTTTAATGTATGTACACCGATTACGCTGAGATTTATGATCCGATTTGCGTGATTCTTCTTTAGTTTGATGTGGAATACCTGCCATTTGGTCCCATAAAAAAATAATATAGTTTGGCCATATAGTTTTCATTTTATTAAAAATTTTGTTATTTGTAAATTTTTCACGTATGTACACCGATTTCTCCGTGATTACTGGACCGATTTTTCATTCATTTGGCAGAGAAGCTTGCCCGGTGGAGCCATATGAATTTTATTATCTTTGCTTAGGTACTTTTTGAGTCATCCTCTTTATTATGCATTTTGTCCTTTGTCGTATGTATGGACGATGTGCTGGTGTCTAGTTACAATGTAAAAATTATACTTGATTAGGATTAAAGTGAGATACCACAACTGAAAAGGCTAAAATAAAAACTTTTTTACAAAAAAAAATAACCGACTTCCATAAAACACTAAAAAGTGGCAAATAATTTTAGTTTCGGAAGTCGGTGGCAAAAAAGTAAATGAAACAAACAAGTCACCGACTGCCGAAACTAAAATTATTTGCCACTTTTTAGTGTAAAAAAAGTTTTTTTTTTCTCACACATACGCATAAATAATTCCACGCGAACGAATTCGCGGGCAACATAATATATATAATATATATATATAACATATTCAAGAGTGAATAGGTTTCTTCTAGGTAAGCGTGCTTCACCGTCGACCACATCATCGCTTACCATTAGGTGAGATAGTGGTCAAGCGCGAGCCTATTTATAATAAAAAATAAAAAAAAAACAGTACATAATACAACAAAGGTGGTTTCCTGAAATCTGAAATAAGTAATTCAGTTTTACATTTCCTATTAAAGCGGTTAGCAAACGCTTACTGTTTTTAACGCATGCAATAAAATATCGGATATTGAAAATATTGGAGATTGAAAAAAATTACCTGCTTTTACATACCAAATTAAGTGCAATACATACACATATGGTTATGCACATGATCAACATGCATGTCAAGAATTGAACAACGTTGTTAAGTCTAGAAATAAATAAGTACTGGATTCATAGCAACAATTTGTGGCACTCTCTAATATTTTAATCATTCTAAAACAATTCTTTTACCAAAAATAATTTTAAAGTCCCTCACAGCACTGCTCAAAACACAACACCAATGTGGACAAAAAAGCGCATCCATCACTGACACAAAATTTGCAAGAGAAACATCATCAAAAACATACTAAAAATAAATAGTAAAATTACATACTTATCTCTGAAAATAATAAAGCGCTTACCATTCAGCGCTATGTCAACTGTTCTTTGTTGAGGACGTTTGTAAATTCACTGCAACTGAAGTTTTTCTTCGTGGATTAATATTTCTTCAAAGCGACAGCACGGTTACATGTTTTGTGTAGGAAAAGCGGTGTCACACTCAAAAGTTGTTTGATACTGAGCGTTAGAATGTGCACTGTAAATACTTCCGTGTATATTTCTACTTAGTTTGAGTTTTCGCATTTCTTAATGTGTTGACACTACGGAATACTTGTGCAGACACCATTCCATTTAAAAGACTTTCATAAAAGGTTTACGTTCAAGACACTTTTTAAACAAGTATTTTGTCTCATTTCATTCATGTATTTTAACATGATATTTAAAACACACAACAATTTATCAAACCGGCAGCAAAAAGTAAATGTAAATGGGGCGACGTCCTCTGGGTCTATAGTAAAGATGGGTGTGCCTCAAGGTTCAATTCTCGGGCCTTTTCTATTTCTTGTCTATATCAATGCTCTCCCTTATATGATGGCCAAATTATCGGATATAATTCTGTTTGCTGATGACACTTCGCTAATTTTTAAAATTCATAGAAAAGATACGGATCTCATACATGTCAACGAAAGTCTAACTGTTCTCTCGAAATGGTTCGCAGCTAACAATCTTTTACTGAATGCGAACAAAACAAAATGTCTCAAGTTCTCTTTACCAAATGTAACACAACGTGACCTAAATTTAAATCTTGACGGTAAAAAACTTGATGTTATCGCGGAAACTGTATTCTTAGGGATTACTATCGACTCAAAACTGCAGTGGGGCGCGCACATTGGAAGTCTTTCGGGGAGGTTAAGCTCAGCTGCCACAGTATTATGTCTTATGGCATTCTGCTGTGGGGATCGGCAGCAGACGTTGACTCAATTTTCATTTTGCAAAAGAGAGCAGTCCGCGCGATCTATATAAATGGGTCCTCGCGAGTCCCTCAGAGAAAAATTTAAAGAGATCGATATACTGACTCTGCCTTCACTTTATATCCTAGAATGTATCTTATATGTCCGCAAAAACCGAGGGCTTTTCAAAATTAGAAGCGACTTCCATAATATAAACACGCGCAGTAAACACGAAATTGTAATACCAAAATTTAGATTAACAAAAACTAGCAAGTCATTTCTTATAAACAGTATACGCTTTTATAATAAGCTGCCAAAGTCAGTTACAGGACTGACCGATGGAAAGTTTAAAAATTGCATCAAACGTGTCCTTATTAAAAAAGCATATTACAAAATTAAGGACTACGTTGAAGATAAAGAAGTTTGGCTGTAGTTCCTTCTGCTCATGCGGCTTCCCTGGTAGCTCATAAACGACACAAATGTGTGGATGTCTCTAACTATTCCCAATATTATTTTTTCCATTATTTTTATTCTTTTTTTTTTTACAATAGTTTTTCAATCATTGCACCTTTCGTTCATTGTTCAGAATAGTTACAGCACTGATGATAACATCTGTGTCTATTGTTTGAGTTAGTGTTCTTTTATTGTTTTATTTTTACTTTTGTATAGATTCTTTTTATTTACCTATTTTTTGTGAATGTGTGGACATTGTAGGCTTCGTATTAATTTTTTCTCTATTACTACCGTCTGTAGTAAGCAATCGACTTATTGTCGGGCCTACGCTGTCCTCCCATACTTAAGTACTAACGCTGTAACTTCAAATATTGTAAAACCAAATGATTTTAAAAGAGTAACCATGGAGTTTCTTGCCGGTTCTTCTCCATAGGAAACGACCAACCCGAACCGTGCACTTTTTGTTGACGTTTTATAAGTGCCCATGTAGGCCTATGTAAAATAAAATATTTTGATTTTGATTTTTGAACGTAACATTAAAAATTAGAAAAACCTTGAATTCTCATAACAAGATATTGCCTCTGCCTTCTGACCTTAAAACAAAAGAATTAAACCGTGAAGACACTCAGTAACTTAATATGTCCTTAAACTCGTCAAGACTTTTAAAAATTGTTGCGATTACGAAACTTTTTTTAATGCCTTGACTTTTTCGGAGGCAAATGAGAGGAAAATTAACTTCGTTGAATTTTGTCCGAGTGATTTATGATTTTGGAGCACTGGGGTGGTGGAGAAAAGGACCACTGTGCGGCGGCATGATGTTATCATTAAATCAAAGGTTTTTAGGAGTAAAAGAAAAAATATATTTTGAGCTTATCTCTGAAAACATGACGACCGAAAGTCTTTGTGTTCTCTTTAAGGCTTGATGTGTAGTGACGTAGATTAATGTCTTTTGAAAATGAAGACCATAGAAGTGACTTCTAGTTTAACCAGATGCAACAGAATATTATATTTTTATTGGAGCGAACGCCTTTCTTACCTCCTCAACCAAGTTACTGAGTAACACGACGAATCACCTTGGCAAGACTGGTTGAAAATAAATTGTCATTGAAAGTAAATTCCATGCGCTATGGTTCGCTGTGTCAGTTTCAAAGAAACAAATACTGTCTGCCTCGTTGTTCTAGTGGCCGCAAGTTCTACTTCATCAGCTCAGTAGAAGACTGGTGTTTGTATTCGTGTCTGGAAGATGGCAATGCAAAAGGGTAGCCCCCTGTTAAACATTACTGATTTAATGTTAGAACTAATCATGTTTCTGCAGGAGGGCTTTCTACAGAAATGTTCTTAGATCAATGCTTTGTTGAAAGAAAAACAAATAAAATACTCATGAGTTCTTATGCTGCATTTCGATTGAGTGGGTATCCGTGTTATAAGAAAGTACCTTAAACCCGATTATCAAAACTGCAAATCAGGTTTAATATACTTTATTCTCAAAAAGACAAAAGAGCCACTTACATGAGAATATATGATAACATAATGTTTTAACTTATTCTAGGTAGCGGTCAGCATTACAAAACAGTCTTAAAATTAATTAGTTTTTAAATTGGTTTGGGATACACGTTTAACCGTTTTATTCTCAACTAGTAGGCTAGTAACATTATTTGTGAGTGCTTTCAATAATATAATTTGATAGTTTTGATTGAAACCGTTGAAAGCGTTTTTTATGAAGGATGGTAAATTATTATACAACTAGACTATGCCCGCGGCTTCGCAAACGTGGAGTTCGGTCACTGTCCCACGGGATTGTACTACCGAGATAAAAAGTATCCTATGTATGGTAACACATAGGATAGTAGTTAGTAAAGTAGTAGAGGGTAGTTTATAACCTGGATTACCCGTGTGCCAAATTTCATCCAAATCCATTCAGTAGTTTTTGCGTGGAAGAGTAACAAACATCTATCCATACTTACAAACTTTCGCGTTTATAATATTAGTAGGATATTGCTCCTTCATAGGCGATGATATTCTTTTAAGTGTAATTTGTACGTGTCTTTAGAAGAACAAAAAAATGGAAGAGTTATGAACTCTACGAAAATGGAATAAGCCTTAAAATTTACAAAACACCTCTTTAAATAATATTTTATTCACCTTCACAAATAGGTACTAACTTATTCAAAAAGTACTCAAAGTACCTCTAAGCCAAATGTATGTGCAAATATGTGTGTATTACTTATTATACGTAAAAACTTTAAGCGCCTACTTTACCTACTTTCGTTTAGAACTTCATCAAAAATATTCATAAAATAAGTTAGGTTGAGTTCAGACAGAACGCCCGCATGACACGCGTTTACTTTGTTTAACTGCTTGTTAAGGGGAGACAGACTGAAACGACGGAAACCGGTTTAAAAAGATTTACCCTTATTTATTAAAGAAACACTATGATTTGCTTACTTAACTTAATAGAGTGTCAAACACTAGATGTGCAATGATAACCCTTTTTACTAAAAGATCTGAGTTTGACTTATCAAACAGAAAACTGTCTGTTTAGATTGACTTTAAGTCAAAGAATCAATGCAAAGAGAATCTATGAACGTAACTTAGACAGGTTCTCGTCTCTAACTTGCTCCCAAAATTTGACTGTGATAGGGAAAACGCTGTACACACATTTTCACCCCAAAACTACATATTAACAATTTCCGTGCTAAACACCCAGCATATTATGTGTTGAACAATAATTTGTTCGTGTGCCCACAACCCGCCTCCCGAGTCGTCACTATACGTAGCTGTTGATGACTTGCATACATGGTAAAAATGGATTTTATGAACTTGGCAGCGAACATGTTAAAGAAAGTAGTCCAGAATAAAATTCAGCACAGACTGCGCTTTTCAAATGACAAAGCTAAAGCACTCGCTACACAGAATCATTGAAAACTACGGAACCGGCGCCGTTCAATCTGCAGACTGTACAATGTACAGTATGTATGTTCTTTTGATCCAAAAGTGCGAGTGGCATTAAGGGCTTGTACACAAAACTGCGATGCAATGCGAATCGGCGCGATGTGAATCACAGAAGAAACTGTAACTGTTTGTACTGTTTGAGCTCGTAGATTTATACCATGCGACATCTCATCGCAGTTTTGTGTACAAACCCTTTAATAGCGCCCAAACTTTTACGACAACTAATTTCAGAGTGCCTCGTTCATATTGTTCGCATCGTATATATCAGTTTTTATTAGGATTTTTACACAAAAATGCAATGTGATGCAAATCGGCGCGATGCGAATTCGCAACGCAGAAGAAACTGTAACTGTTTGAGCTCGTAGATTTTTACGATGCGACGTCGCATAGCAGTTCTGTGTACAAGCCCTTAGCAGAAAGTGATCGAGGTAACAAAAGAGTCACTTGGATTAGAAACTTGTAATTATCTAGTACTTTATAAGCCTAAAACTGACAGTCAGGGTCGTCCATTTTAAGCCTAGCTTTAGAACTGCTGACGAAGTTTTCCACGCTCATCAAGATTACTCAGCAAAATCTGCTAAAAGAGATCTTCTCCACTTAATCAAGTCGACGATTATCATGAATACTGTATTTTTCAAGAAAATTAATTAAATAAATATTTTTAAACCCTCAAATTTATCGAATTAAGTTACAACTTTTTATAACTACTGATTAATATTATTTATAAAACTAGATAACTAAAACTAAAATAACAACAAATTATAAAAGGAATATTTTAATGAATATTTTTTTGTTTGTAATTTATAACACCACGCAGAATCCTGAGAGAGTTAGACAGCGGTGTTCCAGCACAAGTGAACCCAAATTTTGCCATTCATATTCAAGTTTCAATCGACCCCAAGAGCTCATGCTCAAGACCAACGAGGCTGTAACTATAATATTCTAAACGTGAAATAAACTGTTTGTCACGCCCGGCGCCGTTCATAATTACCGAATAAACCAGCTAAACTCAACCTGCGTACCCAAATCCTATTAACATTCTTTGGCTCTACGTAAGTGTGTGAATCGTCCTTTTCACAAAGAATGTGAACAGAAATAAACTTAGACTTTCATCAGGATGGTGTAATAAGGTTAGCATGCAGCGACAAGCAAGATCTTGATAAAGTTTTAAAAAGTGTTCACAGTATCAGAAATCTCATTAAAACATAATATGATAAACATCTTTGTTAAAACTTAAATTTATTGTTTGTGAAAGCTCTTTGAAAATTTGGTCTATATCGCATGTGGCTTTTAAACCACTTTTTGTTTTTATTAATAAAATAATAAATTGTTAACTTGGATAACGTTTTTTTATTAACATCTAAATAATTGTTGCTTGCGGCCCGCAACACCATGACTTAAAGGTATAATTGTACCCTATTAAAAAAATGTTGAGTATGGCTGGACTAAACTGTTGTCCTGATCTGTGCTAGGAAACAGGATAGTGGAAATCCCGGCAGTACGTACACAAAGGTGCATTCGCGGGCAAAGTCTAGTTAAATCAAAATCATAGTTTGTAGGTACATATTCTGTTCTGCTAGCGGTACCAGATGTCCAACTCTATTGAATATTCTACGAGTATTTATGTTTGTAGTCAGAAAGTTCAGTGGATGCATGTTGTTTGAGCTTATCACTAACTTCTAATAGCTGGCTGTTTCAGTAAGTTCTCGGTGTCTCTTGATTCACATGTCTGGTACATACACTGGCCCATTGGCACCCCAAATCACTAAATCCCAAAAGTACTGAATGCTCCGTTTACAACTTGGATAAGCTAGTTCAAACCAGAAATTTAAAAAGTAATCAACTTGGAATTTATTCGTTGTTCTTTAAATGGAGATAGGGATTCAATTGGTCCCTATTTTCATTCGTAAATCCTTGACAGTCGTTACAGTTCTTCAGAAGACCAAAAGTCTTTTACTCAGATATTAATTTCGATTTCGCTTAGCCTTAGGAAAAACGGACATAAGACGTTTTAGAACCCCTACATCACCTAATGCACACACAACATTAAGCTCTTAACAGACCTTTTAAAAACAAAACAAGAATAACAATAATAAGAACAACAAACAAAGGCATCAAGCTAAAAGCCTCGGACACGATTTCGAGGCACGTTACAGTCGCAGCCAATAATCTTATGTTAGAAGATGGCGGGACTAAATTCTACAATATTGTAGTAATAACGTGATCACCGCTAAGTTTTTCGTAGGCTATACGGGAGTTGAGGATGGCGAACTTGTGTACCGACTAGAGTTAGAATCAACGGCACCACCAAGAGTAACATAATAATAGCGTAAGGGCTGGCCCCAATGGAGATGTCAGCAAACCGGAAGGGGCCCAAGAGGGCCGATGCCTGCCAGGGCTGCGGGTTGTCCGAAAGAGATACCGCGGCCCTGGAATACAAAGGGCGAAGAAGGAACATGGGTGGGTTTTAGTCAGTATAAGTCTGACACTCCCTCCCGCTCCGTCCAGAGCGGGAGAAGTCATTTGATGATTTCCCATCCAAAAAAAAAAAAAAAAGGTCTGGCCCCAATTAATATGAAGCAAGGGCAGGGAGATGATGATGATGAATATCGCTCATTGACCAACCTATATTTGTTGATGTTCTTCAGTTCGAAAATGGAAACAAAGCCGTTTTTTTTTTCGGATGGGAAATCGTCGAATGACTCCTCCCGCTCTGGGCGGAGCGGATGGGAGTGTCAGACTTGTACTGACTAAAACCCATCCATATTCCTTTTTAGCCCTTTGTGTTCCAGGGCCACGGTATCTCTTTCGAACAGTCCCGCAGCCCTGGCAGGCATCGGCCCTCTCGGACCTCTTCCGATTTGCTGACATCTCCTTGAGGCGCGCGTGGAACACGAGCACGCCGTCGACACGGCTAGTCGTCATAAGACGGATGGACGGTGAGCTAGCCCATTACTCCCCGTGCACAGGCCCGCGATGGAAACAAAGCCTTCTAGCGTCCTAAATTAACTTACGCCATCCTCCAAATTTTTCACCAATGAAAAGCCATACATAATTTATTAGTACTTTTAGTTCTTGTGTTATTATTACGGAAAGGTCGATGATCGTTTTTGCTTTGCTAAAAAGCAACATTTAATTCATGACTAAACGTCCCTGACTTCCTGAATCCGTCATTATATCTATATTGCCCTCTATCGGGATATCGTTGTGATTTTTGTTACTACGTCTATATCGATTTCATTGCTTGTTTTATGTATTAATCAGGGACCGAAACCGATCTGAGCAATACGGGTATTTTTTCGGTAATTACCTTTTTAGGGTTCCGTACCCAAAGGGTCAAACGGGACCCTATAACTGAGACTTCACTGTCTGGATGTCAATTTTAGGTAACCGGTATTAAAACGGTAACCTCAATAACATAGTTTCTTCTTCCTGGTTACCCAGATAGTGGTAAACTAAGTCGTAGAAATAATAAAAATTATTCAATACCTGTCCCCGGTACCGTAATTAATAAAGGTTTTCGGTCCGTGGTATTAATTAACTGTCCAAATCAAAAAAATAAAGCAAACAGTTCTCGACCATTGTAAGAACACACATGACAACAATTGAGAACTCACACTTACTCCGTCTACACAACTAAAAACATCGCTGCCAAAAAACAGCAAAACATGTCCTTTTTATCCAAAACGCCAGATGACATCATTTCTCCTGTTATCCTTGCGATAAACAGAAATGCGTCGCTAAACGCATTTGTACACGACGCAGATAACACGACTAATGGAAAACGCGCACATCTCGCGACTTCCCGGGAGCGTGACGTAATTACATGACAAGAGCTTCAAGTAAATTGATCTCGTATATCTTGAAGGCTCGGTTTTTCCTTTTCGACTTTATTCTGGAGGAGCGACTGACGATGACACTCGGTAAATGTCGGTAAATGGCGTATTTATTTTATTTATGTATTTTGCATAGCTTAGGAGGAGGATGCGAATGACGTCGTATCATTTACTAAACGTTTTACGACCAAACACGACTGTAATCCTCAAATGATTACGCACAGTTATACCTTATGGCCTATACAGTACACTCACATTTGGCCAGTGATGTTTATGTCCCATATAGAGAAAGTTTAAGAGAGGCTTTGATTTCTTTCTAACATTCATTATTTATTGTATGTTAAGTCTTTCCGTGTCAATGAAATGAACTAACCTGTTTTTAGGCAAAACGGAACAAAATCAAAATATTTTATTTTACATAGGCCTACATGGGCACTTATAAAACGTCGACAAAAGGTGTTCGGTTCGCGTTGGTCGTTGCCTATGGAGAAGAACCGGCAAGAAACTCCATGGTTACTTTTTTTAAATCATTTGGTTTTACAATATTTGAAGTTACAGCGTTAGTACTTAAGTATGGGAGGACAGCGTAGGCCCGACAATAAGTCGTTGCTTACTACAAAAGGTAGAACAAGATAAAAAAGAACCTTTTTAATCTCACTTTTAAGTCCGTCCGTCAGGATAAACTGAATCGAAAGTACTGGAAGTTATAGAGGAAGGCTTTTTAGCCCTGCAGTAAGCTAATAGTAACAGGATGTATGGACTGTATGGCTTTATTCATCATCATCATCAGCCTATATTGTTCCCACTGCTGGGATGCAGGCCTCCTCTCTATGAGAGGGAATGGGCCGTAATCGTAAGGTAGATGTCACATGTCTTCGAATTTTTAGTTCTAGGACATGCCGGTTTCCTCACAATGTTTTCCTTCACCGTTTTGAGAGCAGCAGTGATGAAATAAATTACACAAAGTAATGCGCCTGCCTGGGTTCGAACCTACGACTTACTGCTCGTGAGTCGGGGCTGCTACCACTTGGCCACCGCTGCTCTCTTGCTTTATTATTGAAGGCAAAAAACACAATTTCATCCAGTCTAGTCCAACAAGCGTTCCAACCTTCACATCCATGATTCCCACACCAACACCCGCTCGTAAAATTTTATTTGACTTTGAAACTTGTGAGTAGACTTGTAAAACCAACGAAGCATTATACACTAAACACTGACTATTATTTGTTCACTTATTTTCCGTTTCCCTAGCTACGAACGAGGCGGTGCATTATGCTAAAGTTTCTAACTCTCAGACTCATTTATAAACTTCTTTTTATTAGACTTCAGACTTGTTAATGGGGATGCGATTTTAAATCTAGAAGTTTTTCTTACTGTTTTGAAACCGCTGCAGAGATTTAGTTTTTATGTGGTTTGTTGGGATGTTTTTAAACTATCGTTTTTTGGTTCGTTTTTGTTTTTACTAGTTGCGTTGTTGGTTTCTACTTCTAATTTGTTGTTTGCTTAATTATATAATTACAAGAGGCTGCACCTTAATTTTTACCGTACCAACTAGTAAAAGCGGATTTTGCCAGTGAAACCTAACGCGATCAGCATAAGATGTGGGGAATTCGAGAGTCTCGATATTAATTTTTTTCGACATTCATTTATGATACAGACCGCTCTTGAACGCAGTTAAAATCGCGTTCAGCATTATTGGTGAAATTTTCCCTTAGTAGGTAGTTTTGCAAGTCGGACTTAAATATGAAACAAAAATAAAAATAAAGCAATGATGACCCTCGCTAGGCCATTGGATGAAGGGCCTGATTCAAAAGGCAGTACCTTTCGATACGGCCCGAATTTTGAGGAGGTTCCTGTCTCTGGAGCCCTAACCACCGCCACCGCCGCGCCGGCAGCATGGACCCTGCGCCCAAAACCGGTGGACCACTTTTTTTAATTATTCAAAAATGTGATGATTGTGCAGGAAAGACAAATAAAGGATATATTTAAAACAACTGTACAAGTATTTGTAAAGAATATTTTTATTCCTTTTTTTCAATTTTGTTTTTACTATTGCACAATGCTTCCAGTTATTTCAGGCCAGTATGTCAGATACAATAAAAAGTTTGGTCGGCAAAAAGAATTTAACAACTCAAAAAATATTTTACCGTGGATATGTACGGGGAAAAACTGAAACATTGTTGGGGTGAATTCCCTTGCGAATATTTATTTATCTAGTTCCATTTTGTTTTAAAATGATTCGTTTGTATTGAGTTTTGCGTCACAGAATTGAGTATTCGATTAATGATTTTTTCCTTGTATTGGGTACTAATTTAATTAATATTCATTTTGCTGGTTCAATCGGTCTACAGGGAAAATAATTACCGTTAAAAAGTTTCTCTCCGTAGCTGCGGTCAGAATAACACAAAACAAAGCTCACCTCGTTATCGTTATTACCACATTATGCCTTCGCTAGTGTGCAACCTTGCCCACAAGGTTTTCAGTCGCCCTTCACAGACACGCCATCAAAACAAGACCTGTCCATAAGTCCAGAACTATAGCTTACTGCTAACCTTAAAGGCCTTGATCACGGCCTCATGCGATGCCACTAGCGTCAAGAGACACGCGCGAACGTCACTTGTTTCCGTCAAGTGGGTACTGTCGACCCGCACTTTCTGTAAAGTGGGGCTGTTTCAACGGCACGGCAGGAGGGTGGATAAGGAACTGCGTGGCAAACCATGTAGTCAATGACCTCCGACTGGAAGTGAAAGTGGCGAAGTTTTTGGTTAAGCAGATCTGAGGACACACTAAGAAGAAGAGTGGTATTACTTTAAAAACAATTATTTTCATTTGATTGATACGATAGACGTTGTTGTCCTAGCGGTCAGGTGTACGCGAGCTACATTTGTTTCCTTCTCGTAAGAATCGTTACTCTGCAAGTCACTTATTCAAATTAGGCTGATTGAACGTCAATATTATATGAGCAGGTCCATCAAAGCGTTCCCCTTCGATTTTAATTATTGACTCTTTGCATTCTCCAAAAAACTTATTTCATTAGATTCCTTCGCAATCTTTGCCACAACGCGCGTGTTGCTTGTGCTTGTAGCTCGTGGCCGGGAGGATAAACTGCGAGAGGCGGAAAAACGAGCATAATCTGTTGTCACATAAACTTCCCGGGACAGAACTATTACGTCCCCATTTTAGTAATGGTGGATTTTCCCGCGCTCGCACCCGTCGGCCAGGGGAGTAGGGTTGGCAAAAGCGGGATTTCCGGGGTAAATGATGTTGGAGGTGGGAATTTTAGATGATAAAACAGTGATAATAGAAAGAGCCAGCCAATCAAAATGTTCTGAAGAACAAATGCTGGGCAAATACCGAAGTTTCAAACTTATCTTCTTTACTCCAAATAAAAGAAAATACCTTAGATGACTTACATAATAAAGCATCAAAATTTTAACGATTGTATGATAGTCTGAGTACTTTATGCTCACTAACCAAATATCGTTTCTTTGGTATTTCTAGTCAAGTTTAAGTTCTGAGTCGAGCTACAAAATTGAATGCATAACCAGAAAGTGAGAACAGCGGTGGCCCAGTGGTGGCAGCCTTGACTTACGAGCAGTAAGCCGTGGGTTCGAACCCAGGCAGGCTCATTACTTTGTGTAATTTATTTCATCACCGCTGCCCTCAAAAACGGTGACGGAAAACATCGTGAGGAAACTGGCATGTCTTAGAATTAAAATTCGAATACAGGTGACATCTACCAACCCGCACTAGGCCCGCATGGTGGATTACAGCCTACTCCCTCTCATAGAGAGGAGGCCTGTGTCCCAGTAGTGGGAACATTATAGGCTGATGATGATGCATAACCAGAAAGGCTTATTTATTTTTTACGAGGTTAAAGTGTTTTTAAAACCAAATTACAGAGTTAATTATTACTACACACTTACAGCATTAATTAGAAGACCAAATATTCTCAAGTACCGGAAAATTACAAATCTAACTGATCTAATCTAACGAGTCTCATTCATCCCTGGGACGCACCTAACCTGGCACTGTCACAACCCTAGTCCTAACATTCCACGTCCGTGTCATCCGTCGTCCAACGGCTAATGTTCCAATTTATTATAATTCCGCTGTAATTTACTTCATGTTTGCCTTCGCTTTAGAGATCATTTCGTCATCATTTGCTGAAGGTGCTAGGAGGCGGGTTTCTGGACAATAGGTCACTGTTTTGTGTTGATCTTTGCACATTAGCCGCAGATCTATAGGGTCTTGTAATTGATTAAATAAAGACCCTTCAGAATTACAGCAATAGTCCAATTACCATAACTATTGCCAGTCTTACCAACTCATTATCTGCATAGCCTGTTCACAAATAAATAAATACTTTGACTTTGACAACTTTGTTGGTATTTTTAACCCCCGATCAAAAAAGAGGGGTGTTATAAGTTTGACGTGTGTATCTGTGTATCTGTGTGTCTGTCTGTTGGTTTTGTCCGTCGGGGTTTTTTTTAATTTTTAATTTTACATGGAGAGTCTGCCTATTAGACCCGATTCTGCCTACTGTTTTCTTGAAACAGAAACTCCACAATTCAACATAGGTACAGCCAAACAAACAATTTGGTAAAAATACAGCTACTATACGTAACTTTTACAGTATGGTTTTACATCTTTAAGCTGAAAAAGTTACAGTGTCAAAATTAAAAATTATGTAGTGGAAAGATGAATATTTTTTCCAAACAAACTTATCTTACTTTTTTTTACTATATAAATGCCAAAGTTTGGACGGATGTTTGTTGCTCAATCACGCCAGAACGGCTGAACGGATCTGGATGAAATTTGGTAAAAAGATAGATTATAGTCTGGAATAGAACATAGGCTATATATTATCGTGCTAATAACTTAGGGGGATGAGCAATATTGCATTACGTCCATATTCCTCGACTGTCATAACATGCATAAGAATAGAACGGCTATTTTAGACCATTTACCATCAAAGTAAGTAGCCTAGCGGTTCAGCGACCACCCGGCAGTGCAAGAGGTTCTAAGTTCGAATTCGCAGTCAGTTTGCACTTTTTGTGCACAGGTGACTTTAGACTGGCACACTGCCAGTCATTGAGAGCGGCACACCGGCTGATGAAATAAACGTGTCCAACTGTACAATGACCACGAATCAGGTGTCTTTGCGAATAAACTGCTGCAATTTTTTTTTTTTTTTTTTTAAAAAACGTTGCCCCACATTAGGAATTTCTCCTGTATCGTGGGTGCGTTTACAAACATTTAAACTCACATACACAAATAGCCAGACCCGGAACAACTATCTGTAGGTCATACAAATATTTGTTCCGTGCGGGGATCGAACCCGCGACAAGCAGTGCAGCAGTCGATCGCTCAACCACTGCGCCAACCGTGCCGTCAAATTGGTATTGGGAGAGGGTCGTCTTGAATCGGACGCAGATCGGAAAATTCTATTATCCGAAGAATATTCTCATTTAGTGGCTACAGAGGATGAACTTATCAAGCACGTTTTTCCCAATTTGGAGGTTAATATAAGTAATGAAGAGTGGTTACAGAACGAGTGGGTCACAAACACAAACAAAACAAAATTTTAGACATGGTCGTTGGCGATTAAAAAGGATACACAATTAGTCATTCGTACATACTGTGATAGTTAATGACGGTAGTATATACTCCGTTGAATTTCTCAACTTCATGGAGTTAACAAGCGTGCCGTTCCCATAAGTTGGAGCTTAAAGTTGGCGTTTTAATTCTGCTGATTCGATACCTTGATACACCTAGACTGTGCAACCAGGCTGGACAGTAATATTATAAAAGCCATTATTATTACAGCAGCTGCTAAAGGACAGACCGTTTAAATTAACCGCATGCCCATTATTCCAAATAACTTGCCATTTCAATTTTATTTAAGAGGTAGTAATTTCCTTTCAAATAAACTTTTGTCATGATGATCAACATATCTCAGGACCAAACCTTAAAATTGCATGCATTCATTTGGGCAGTCCATGCTTCTCAGCTGGTCAATTTTATGTTGGTTGTTCACGTGTTCCAAGGAGCCAAAACTTTCACGTGCTGACGGACAATAATAGGTATTGCACACAGGTGTACTAAATCGTACATCCACATTTCGGTTGTTGAAGTTCTATGTAATAGGGGCGAGCCTATTGCTACCAACCGGGCCGGTCCAGGCCCAACATTAAATCCAGACTCCGTGGCTGCTACTAAGCAATTCCTGATGGAATAACCCAATAACACTTTGCCCGACCCAAGAATCTAACCCGGGACCTAAAACTCAGCAGTCGCGCTTGCGACCACTCGGGCAACAGCTATTTCCTTATATATTATGCCTGTTTCGTTATTCACCCATCTTCTAATAATTCATGCGCGCCAGTTACAAGTGTTGACCTTTTTGGAAACGTCACTAATAAGGTCACTGTAGAATGCCCACTTCACATTTTTTTGAGAGTTTTGTCAAATAAGTAAAGGTACAATTCCTAAGGCAGCACCATAGCATCATCATCTGCCTAACCTTTTCTCAAACTATCTTGGGGTCGGCTTCGAGTCTAACTGGATGCAGCTGAGTACCAGTATTTTACATGAAGCGACTGCCTATCTGACCTCCACAACCCAGTAACTGGGTAATACGATACCCGTGTGGCTGTTATTATTTAGCCACAAGATCCTCCAGGCAGCACCACAGCGGTAGCAATAAAACTGCTCAATCACAATACGATATCGCAGCTGTACGACTGGTAACTTTGTAACTCGAAATTTTATCAGGTTCTACAATCACATTGGAATTAGTCAGCAGCAGCTACGCAGTCTGAATTCGTGCCCGGTTGATGGCAATACCCTCGCCCTATTTCATGGGACTTAAACATAACCGGAGAAATACGGATGTAGCTACTGAGACACACCTGTGCCTAATCCTTCATACATTACAAGCATGAACATATGTCTATGAAAACACTTCTTTAGATGGCGACTTTTCCGGAATTGTATCTTCAGACATCCCAAAAGTCGAGGACGTTCATTATACGAAAGAAAACAGACCCCAAAAGTGGAATGAAAACGTGAGAAGGAATTATTATCCTTACACCCTTCTTTCACTTCCACGACACTGAAATTAAACGCTCGCTTTTCCTTGTGGTGTGGGCAGAATGATAAGCAGTATCAAACCTGAGGCGAGGACCACTTAGCTTTATTAGGAAAGTTTTCATGTAACATAAGTTTCTTTTGTTTTTGTAAGTGACAGGAGTAGCGTTAATTCTAAGATATTGCTGCTCATTCTAACTGTAATAGTTTTCTCTCTATCACTTAGATATAAGCCGGAATGTCAGGGTATGCAGCTAACTCGAGATTGCATAACCTCCTCCTATTAGAAGTCGGTTTAAAAACAGGAACACTTCTTATAGCTGTAATAAGTCCTTTAATCTTTTTATACGATTTGTTGTCCAAGTTAGCCCTGGGTTAGAAAAAACTGGACCACCTCCTATAGCTGTAATAAGTCCTTTAATTTTTTTATACGATTTGTTGTCCATATTAGCCCTGGATTGGAAAAAACTGGAAATTATGGGAATAGGCCTTTGCTTAGCAGTGAGATGACGCAGGCCAAGAGTAAGCCATCAGTATACGACTTCTGAAACTTATCTTTCCCACAATAATACGACGATAAGGCCGTCAGGTACCGCTCTCAGTGGCCATTACCCTCCATACTTGGGTACGACTATAGTACTGTACAAGTACCTAGCTTAGCCTACTTAACTGACTTCCTTCCTCTTGGTTTAAGAAGAGATAAACACTATTTATTATAGGACAGTGGAATAGACAGACAGCACGAATACCTGACAGCTCTCTGTGATATGAATAAATAGTTTTAATCCTAGGAATAAAAACCTATCTTAATTTAAGGGTCACCTTTTTGACCTGGTACGGCAAGGACACTAAACTTCTTTCCACCAAGGGTATACCTAGAAACGAGGGGACCTTTGTCACCCAAAGATAACTTTTCACTTCGGGGTTACAAAACGTAAGGACTTCCCTTTTTCAACCTTACGTAGCATAGCCAAATTCCATTTTCTTGCAAATAAGAATAAAAATCGGTGCCTTTCAAATCTTTTTACCAAGTTATTGGAGCTCATATCTTGATCCTCGCTAGTTACGACCAGGCCACCATATCCGTGGGCCCCCGGCATATGGAAGGCCTCCGACAAACCATTTATATTTCACACTAAATAAAACCCAAACGGGTCTTTTTGGGTAGATTCAGACATTACTCTTTGGGCTAGAGGACCAGCGATTTATAAACGCATTTCTTTTTAATGTTTTTTTGTACATCACATTTAACCTGAAAAAAAAATAACCGACTTCCATAAAACACTAAAAAGTGACAAATAATTTTAGTTTCGGCAGTCGGTGACTTGTTTGTTTCATTTACTTTTTTGCCGACCGACTTCCGAAACTAAAATTATTTGTCACTTTTTAGTGTTTTATGGAAGTCGGTTATTTTTTTTTTTGTAAAAAACTTTTTAATTTAGCCTTTTCAGTTGTGGTATCACACTTTAATCCTAGTCAAGTATAATTTTTACATTGTAACTAGACACCAGCACATCGTCCATACATACGACAAAGGACAAAATGCATAATAAAGAGGGTGACTCAAAAAGTACCTAAGCAAAGATAATAAAATTCATATGGCTCCACCGGGCAAGCTTCTCTACCAAATGAATGAAAAATCATCTAAATCGGTCCAGTAATCACGGAGAAATCGGTGTACATACGTGAAAAATTTACATTTAACAAAAATTTTAATAAAATGAAAACTATATGGCCAAACTATATAAATTTTTTATGGGACCAAATGGCAGGTATTCCACATCAAACTAAAGAAGAATCACGCAAATCGGATCATAAATCTCAGCGTAATCGGTGTATACACCTGGAAAGTGCATACCGTTACAATTCCAACAAGCCCAAACACAGCTAAGATTCATTGCCTTGTTATGGAGTTCCGAAGCCTGTCTCTTGGATTCATCATCAGATCTGATGGTAGAATGGTTCTTATCGGACGCAAATGCTTCACTTGTTGTAGAAAATACCAAAATAACTGTACATTTTCCTATAAAATTTAAAGAGTTCCCTCGATTTCACCAAGATTCCATCATCAGATCCCGACTTGGTGACTATGGGACCATTTGGAAAGTATACCCTTTCCAACAAAAAAAGAATTTTTCCAAATCGGTTGGCAAGCGACGGAGTAATGCGCGAACAAACATAAAAAAAAAATAAAAAAAAATACAAACATCCGAATTGAGAACCTCCTCCTTTTTTAGAAGTCGGTTAAAAAAGTAAGGCAAGTATGACGATTTTGATGAGATAATAGACTTCAAATTTAAAATATATACACACAAACATACATGTGCACTAATAAAACTTCTAGAAATAACGAATTGTAGAAAGTACTGTAAATCTGAAACAAATAGACTAATCATAAGACTAACATTCAAATCAGATTTAAAAAAACTTGATAATTCGTTAATAAAAAAAAAACATTTTTTTTTTTTTTTTGAATGGCATCTCGCAGTTCAACCTATGAGGTTGTCGTCTGCTTAACCGGACTATCCTGTGGGTGCCTTTAGAGTAAGGCCTCCAGCCAGGGCATAAAAACTTACAAACTAAGCGACTGCACGCTAAGGGCACCCCCTGTGGGGTACGAACCTCGGCTTAGGGCGTCGCTGGGGGAGGACTGCATGGGGACAGGCTGGATCTGAATGGTATCATTATTTAGGGGCTGATTTAAAACTACTGGCACAGCATCGCGGGCTGGCTCGAGCGAGGGTCGGGGAGGGCATGGACCGGGACGTCGCGACGGACCTCGACGGCGAGGTCGGAAAGACGGCGGTTTGAGGCGGAACTTTTTAAGAGTGCTAGTCTCTTTGCTACTCTCCTGGAGGAGGGTGATAGCATCATCTGGAGTGACAAGGGTATGCCTAGGACGGCGTACTGTACTAATGCGCGAGGGTTCGTAACGGGCGGCCGCTGCGATCAGGGGATTACGGTGTTTAATGGCGTTATCGAAGAAACGCTTCGAAAGGCGTTTCATAAACTGAAGGACGGTGGGCATTCTAAGGTCTACGTGTAGACGGTCATTACGGACATAAAAAGGGGCTCCCGTGACTCTACGTAAGAACCGGTTCTTTAAAATTTTCATCCTATGGATGTACTTAGGCTTGGTGTGAGCGTACACGACGCAAGCGTACGTCATAATGGGGCGGATCACCGCGGTATAAAGGCGCAATTTGCACTTGAGTGACAACTTGCATTTTGCCGAAATCATGAAATGAAGCCTACCCATAGCAAACGCAGCTCGGTCGCGAGCTGCTTTGATGTGCGCCGCGAAAGACAAGTGGTTGTCAAGTATGACTCCTAAGTACTTGGCTTGCTTCTCCCAAGGGATAGGCTTACCGTACATAGTGATCGGGCTGAGCGCGGGTGGCTTAATTTTACGCTGTTTAGAGTAAAGAACTGCCTGGCTCTTGTCGGGGTTCACCTCGATTCTCCATTTCCGGAACCAAGCGCCTAAGACGTTGGCTGAGGTTTGGAGGGTGCTATAGATAGCGTCGTGACTGCGGCCAGTGTAATAAATGGCCGTGTCGTCCGCGAACAGGGCTAACTGAGCCTTCTTGCTCTTGGGGATGTCACTGGTGAACAGAGTAAAGACAAGGGGAGAGACGACGGAGCCCTGAGGGACTCCGGCTCTAATGGGGTGGGGGGAAGACAGTGCCTTCCCGATGCGATAGCGGAAGGTGCGATCCGACAGAAAGTCTCGTAAGATGAGCACGAGACGGTCCGGCACTCCCAGTTTGTACAGCTTATATAATAAGCCGTTGTGCCAGACTTTGTCGAAAGCCTTTGCTATGTCGAAGTACAACACACCCGTCATCGCTCCACGCTGGAAGCCAGCGCTCAAGTGCTCTACGATGCGATGGGCCTGTTGAATGCAAGAGTGTCCGGTTCTGAAGCCGAACTGCTCGTTGGGGATGAGACTCTTAGCCTCGGCGAAGTCTTTGAGTCGCTTATAAATGAGTCTCTCGTAGATTTTGCCGAGTGCGTTCAGGAGACTGATAGGTCTGTAGCTCGAGGGCTCAGACTTGGGTTTGCCTGGCTTGGCGAAACCGATGACAGTGGCCTCTTTCCATATTTGGGGAAAAGCGTTGTTGCTCAGGGCGCCATTGAAGATGGCCGCCATTAACACGACGAGCTGAGCGGGGAAAAAAAAAACAAACATATATTTTTGTTTTATATTTTTATGGCAAATACTGCCTTCGTAAACTATTGTTTACAAAGGCAGTATTAGCAGTATTTCCAATGCAAAGTGACATTGAAACAGTTTAAAAAACATTTTACTCGCTGCATGCCCGCCATTTTCGTAGCCCACAGAGAGCAAGTAGCCCCGCATGCATGGAAGTGGCTATTCGGCCACTCTCGAGGGACTGACCCAGTCCACGACACGCTAAACGGCCCAGATTTAAGGCCCTTGGCCTTCAAAGCCTCTTTATAAGTCAGGTGGATAAAGCTTGGTAAAGTATTCGATTCGGACTTGCGTTTTCTATGCTTCGGCAGGGGTTTAGGAAAAATGTGAATCCCTAAAAAATACATTTCATACTGTAAAGTATATTATAAATTAAGTAGGACAGTGACAGAGAGAGCTATTTTAAAAGTATTCACAAGTTTCCATAGTAGGTAACACATAGTGGTCACGATAAAAAAACGTTGCTTAATAGTAAGTGAAAGCACCTATTTACATCATCATCAGCCTATAATATTCCCACTGCTGGGATACAGGCCTCCTCTCTATGAGATGGAGTGTGCTGTAATCCACCACGCGGGCCCATTGCGGGTTGGTAAATGTCACATGTCTTCGAGTTTTCAGTTCTAGGACATGCCGGTTTTCTCACGATGTTTTCCTTTACCGTTTTTGAGAGCAGCGGTGATGAAATAAATTACACAAAGTAATACGCCTGCCTGGGTTCGAACCCACGGCTTACTGCTCGTAAGTCGGGGCTGCCACCACTGGGCCACTGCTGCTCTCCTACATAGTAACGCTTTGCTGAAATCAAAACAAATAATTTAGATTTAATACACATAATAAATTTAGTTTACAAACCGAGTGCTCACATTCCTTTTTTGTAGCAAAACTAGCTCAAAGACAAAATAATAGGTACATTACTCCATATCATTCATAAACAACGCCTACAACCACATTTCAGTATAACTGTGGGTTACGGTTTGACAAAATTACCACCTACAAGATGGTAATGAATATACGACCTTTTACATTCTTTGTCAGCTACAAAAGCTAGCTAGGGTTTCACACAATGTAATTAAGGTGATTCTCACTAGACACCGCTCGTCTTTTCGATCGGGCGGAGGCAGTGAAGATTTATATGGGAGTGCCTATCACCCCATCCCATCATGATAATTATCAAAGAAAATAATCATCTTGATAATTTTGAACCCTGCATTCAAGAAAATGATTATACCCTTATATACAAACAAGATATAAACTAGTAAACGACTCAAAAAATATTAGCATTCCGCCCATCTACGAGTTAATTTAAATACGCAAATAAACAGAAACTCAAATTGGTTCCAATTCCACAACCTAATACACTTTGGTTTCCAATTAAACCCAACTATTCAATAAATACTATCTAATGATACAACTATAACACAAAATACTAAACTAACCTAGTTGTCCCATCGCAGCTCATTTAATTTCAAAACAATTTACGCTGATTTTGCGACATTGAATATCCTTTACACGAAGAAGATAGTTATTAGAAGGTAAACTCCACACAACGAATGAAAATACAACAAACATAAACTCGCTTCATTAACCGCTTGACCACAAACTACACGCTGAAACGACACGCGACAGCGAATTTGGAGAAAACTCTCAGATGGTTTGCTTAGTGCCTGGAGTAGCGAGCTTAGTAAGTCATCTATCAGTACGTAACCTTACAGTTAAGTATGCCACTAGTCACCGTGACGTGACTTGCAATCAAGTTATACAAAACCAGTTTATCTATATAAATCGAGGTCATGTTATACTGGAAATTAAGCTTAATGTGTCACCGTATGTTTTCACTCGTTATGTGTAGTTAGCCATTTTTTTCGGATGGGAAATCATCGAATGACTCCTCCCGCTCTAGATGGAGCGGAAGGGAGTGCCAGACTTGTACCGACTAAAACCCATCCATGTTCCTTCTTAGCCCTTTGTGTTCCAGGGCCACGGTATCTCTTTCGAACAGACCCACAGCCCTGGCAGGCACTGGCCCTCTCGGACTCCTTCCGATTTGCTGACATCTCCTTGAGGCGCGCGTGGAACACGAACGCGCCGTCGACACGGCCTGTCGTCATGAGACGGACGGACGGTGAGCTAATGTGTGTAGTTAGCCTTCTGTACTATTTTGTGTTAAAACGTTGAAACCTGAATGGTGTCTGGATATGGAGATATTTCAGTGTAAATTAGTTGAGCTATTTAAAACACATTCACAGGGTGTCAGCAGACAGAGATAATTGGTAATGAAACTTTGCACCTGAAATAGAGTAATTAGTGAGTATCGTACTAGGAATGCAAGTGAATCGAGAGATCTAGCTTTCTATTACCAAATACTTGATTAATTTGTAGGTATACGTTTCAAAGGTGGCTTAGTTGATTTTGACCGTACAATGCAACAGTCTAATGGTGCTTTTGGAATTGCGGAAGACAGTATTTTGTTAAGATTTTTTCTCAAAAATCTAATGACTTAATTCCTTCCTTATTATTCATTTCTATATGGATTATTATAATAATATTTCCATAAACGTCATCATCATCATCATCATCTGCCTAGCCTTTTCCCAAACTAGTGGTCAGAAGCCGAAAGTCTGACATCCAGTCTTACCCAAGGGGTATCGAATTTCTCAGTTACTGGGTTGTGGAGGTCAGAGAGGCAGACGCTTCATGTTTAATACTGACACTCAGCTGCATCCGGTTAGACTGAAAGCCAACCCCAACAAAGTTTCGGAAAAGGCTAGGCAGATGATGATTTAAATAATTGCATCCACCAGAAAACTTCTTCTAATGTATTGGTCATGAAAGCTCAGCTGTTGAAAGGTAAGCAGTCATCATTCGTCGTCTCATTGTCAAAGTTTTGCGGTAAAAACAGCGCCATTACTCACTGCAGCTGATACTGCCTATCAAACTACTCACCAGATAAAGTTTTTCCATTACTTTGGCAGTTTAACACTCTCTTGCAGTGTGGTCACATCTGGGAAACGGATGTGAGTATGTTTCATTACTTTTAAAGAAAATTTGCGACATGTTTTGAAAAAAAATGTATTATTAGGATAAGTATTGTCTTTTTAGGGTTCCGTAGCCGAATGGCAAAAAACGGACCCTTATAGATTCGTCATGTCTGTCTGTCTGTCTGTCTGTCCGTCCGTATCACAGCCACTTTATTCCGAAACTATTAGGAGTACACAGCTGAAACTTGGTAGGTAGATGTATTCTGTGAACCGCATTATGATTTTTGTACAAAATTTTAAAAAAATATATAGATAAGGATATCCTCCCATACATGGAACTAAAACTAAAAAAAAAAAACCTATACGTGTGGGGTGTCTGTAGATAGGTCTTTAAAAATGACATTGAGGTTCCTAAAACCATTTTTATTCAAAGTCAATTTTTTGAAAGATAGACACTTCCAAAGTAGTAAAAAGTGTGTCCCCCCCCCTCTAATTTCTAAAGTAAGAGGATGAAAATTCTGAAAAAAATATGGGGATGTAGAAAGTAAAAAAAACTTTCAACGAAAATTGGTTTGAATAAGATTTGATATGTAGTTTTTGAGATATGGGACTTTTTCACCAAACTGCAGCCTGCAGTAACTTTGTTTTTCATTAACTTACTATGAAAAACAAATTTAGTTTTGGCGTTGAATAAAGGTTTACTAATGAATGACCGTTCAAAACATTGTTATTATATTGTTTGGGGCTATGGAACCCTGTGTGCGAGTAAGAATCGCACTTAGCCCTTTTTTTTTTGTTTACTGGTAAACATACCATTGCAGTGAACAAGAAAGGAGTTCTTCAACTTAATGAAGAATCTAAAGTAAAACTAAGCGAAGTTATTAATGTACTCAGGTACAATTGAAAAATAATTCCTTGACTGAACTAGAAATAATTAAGCAGAAAGAAAGCTGAGACCTAGACTTACTTTTAATAATGAAACCGTGAAATCAAACTATCAAACATCAAAATCTATTGTGTTATAAAGTCATAGAAATGCACCATACAACAAAATAGACAGCCAGTTAGACCCATTTCAGCAATCCTAATATTAATGGGGATTGTAGAGATTTATGGGCGCTGTGGCATCCACTGTTTAATATTTTATAAGAACAGACTACAATGTTCAATTAATTTCTAGTTCTGAGCCCGCCGGATTGACCACTTTAAGATATTAATCACGGATTAAACAATCCTGCTGCTAAAATGAAGATAAATTCTATCTAAAATAAAGGGTTACCTTTTATGGTAATACACATATTTATTTAAATTAAATTAAGCTGAAGCTCAAACCCTGTTTCTGATCTGGGAGGTTACTATGACGCTTAAAACATTATTGTTCCATTCATATTCCAGAGTGGGATAGAGATGGAGCTAGACGACGTGTATAGCTCCGTCTCTTTTTCACTCTGGAATAAGAATGGAACAATAATGTTTTAAGACATCATGGTACGCCAGCTGAACATATTAATTTGTAAACTTGTCCTTTAGCGTAACTTAATTTTGACGATATAATCATAATTTTTCCTCCAATGTAACCCGAAATTTAAAAACTCCCACGTTTCTTGTACAATATAAATTTCAATTTCAAAGATTTTTTTAAAAATAAACTCAAATCTACAATGTGTTGTTTTGCATCCTCGTCAAATTTCAGGAGGTGGTCACAAAAGACATAAATAATCAATTAAAATTACGGTACCTAGTTGATTATTAATAAAAGCAGATTTTTTTAAACCCCCTTACCGTGGTTCAGGGAACGAGAAATTATCGAATAAACGTTTGGAATTTTTTGTATGTCTGTAAGCGAGGTTATAGGGTGAGTACCAGACGGGCCGTGTTGAAAACACGGGTGTGAACCACCCGTGTTTTCAACACGGCCCGTATTACCACTTACCGATTTCGGTAAATAAGAAAAAATATAAAAATTACCTACCCATTTTATTATTGATTCGGGACGAGAATCATTAGCATAGTTACCTCCTTGAATTTGACGAGGATGCAAAACAACACCTTGTATAACTACCTACCTTACACATACATGGCAAATGGTTTGGTACGGCAGTTCCACTTTTTATCAGATGGACCAAACAACCAGATTGTTTGGTCCATCTGATAAGGGTAGCAGAATGGATGATGGACCAAAAAATCTGTTTGCCAAACTGTCACAGTAAAGTTTATAAATTGTTCGCCTGTATTGGAAGTGAGACTTAAAGTAAAGGAAAAAAGTTTTTGTCATGTGCACCAAAATCATTTATCAACTATCGGAACCGGACTTTCTAGATTCCCCTGGCACTACATCTTAGTATTCATTGTAAGTAATCGTTGTCCCCTGGCGTGTACCTACATTTTTTTTGTTCCCAACGATATGAAAGAGCCATAAAATTTGTGAAGAGCCTCTCTGGGGCGTGATCGGAACACAGGCGGCAACGTTATGGGACTCATTATGAAGTTTTTGTTATGATGTAGGGGAATTGCGAAGGACTACAGTTACAGGTGAAAATACAACACAGTTCCAAATATATTTGAAATGGGTGATTATGTTGGGCTTGAACTTCCACTGAATTAAGGCTTGTGTAGATAAAACAACCTCGTTTGAGCCTTCTTCTTATGGAGAGGAAAAATTGCATGTGAAATTTGCTAGTAAATGTGTCTTGTACCATTTAATTTTTAACAGCTTTTTTTAGCTCCGCAGCTAAAAGGAGATAGGCGATTCTCTTAAGACACCGCTCGTGCGTGCGTTCGAGCGGCGGCGTCGAAGCGTACTTTATGGCGGTGGATCGCGCGGAATACTTTAAGGTGGTTTAGATTATTCTACGACAAAAGTTATATATAGCTAGCGTTATAAGGGTCATGTGAAAGGGGCACCCCAAACTAATTACAGAGTACAAGGACGCTTTATTATACTAAATATAGGCTTGCGTTTGGCGGCAACTCGCTTGATTTGAAACGATGGTGCCCTCGTCTGGAGACACTCATGACAGAATAAGTCTAGCTTTCAAAAATTTTCGAGTAACGTTAAATCTGGTCCTTCTGCTCATATTTCTACAGTCTTTTTTTACAACGATAATACCTCATTTTCCCCGTGAGTGTCATTCCCTGCCCGAAGTTACCATTATCGCGTTTTCTTAGCGCTTACCTTCATTTCTTAAAGATCCTTGTTTTGTAGAAGAGTCATTTCTGTAAATATTTAACAGCATAGCCTATATGTTGGAGCTGGAGGTGACATAATTATGTAATGACTGTTCTTTCTCACCGCAATCTGTCAAAGTTTACTCAAAAAATCTGGCTTATTTTTCATGCGGGAATATTCTTTGTTCTAGGGTGATCACAAGTAATCTTTTTATGTATTGTTTGTGGGATTAATCTTTTGAAATTGTCTGTTTTAAACGTATTAGTTCAACTAATATATTACAAGGTATCGCCAAATGGTATGAACCCTTTGGAATGTCAGAAATAGTTATCTAGTCAATTTATATGTTAAATCGGACCATATAAATCATTTGTACATATACATTAGCCTATGCTGCTGAGAACGAGGGCTCCTCTCTAGGAGAGAGAGTAGGCTAATCTACCACAAGGTTGGGCCCCTCGTGTTAGTAGACGCCACAACTGCCAACTGCCTTTGAACTTTAGATACAGGGGATGCAAGATTCATGACGATGTTTTTCTTCCAACATTTAAAAGCAGTAGACAGGCTGCTTCCAGTTAGACTGAAAGACGAACCCAACATAATTAAGAAAAGGCTGATAATTATTTAAAGCGAAACTTCAGGCCTGGACAGCTTTTAACACTATACAAGGTGTTGTTTTGCATCCTCGTCAAATTCAAGGAGGTAACTATGCTAATGATTCTCGTCCCGAATCAATAATAAAATGGGTAGGTAATTTTTTTTTTTTTCTTATTTACGGAAACCGGTAAGTGTCAACCACCCGTGTTTTAAACGCGGCCCGTCTGGTTCTTGCCCTATAACCTCGCTTACACACATACAAACAATCACAAACGTTTAATTGATAATTTCTTATTCCCTAAACCACGTTAAGAGGGTTAATCTGAAATAATGACAAACTTAAACAACCAAAAAAATCAGCGTTTGTTAATAATTAACTAGGTACCGTAATTTTAATTGATTATTTATGTCTTTTATTCCCACCTCCTGAAATTTGACGTGGATGCAAAACAACACCTTGTATAAAGCACAAGTTCTTCTGGGTAAGCTCGTAGCATCGTCGACTTTTTCTCAGTTATCAGTGACCTAGACTAGAGTCAAGAGCAACCCATCGCAAATTTAAAAAAAGCTGGAGAAATGAAGTAAATTACACAAATTACAGCATCTACCTGCCTATTAGTCACTGCTCTAATGGTCTCAAAGTTTAATCGAACCATTGCACTTTCGAAATATTCAGCTCTTAATCTCGGCTATATATGAACCAGTTTCAACCTGGTACACAACCTCCTTTCCTTAATTCCTAAGTTAATTTCAATTGGATCCTTTGACATTAATCTTGACGCCCCTTTGCCCCGTCACGGATCATAGCCACGATTTGAATAATAAAGCAGCTGTATAATATATAGCTCAGCTTAAACTAAGCGCTGGAATACCGCTGAATTTGGGCTAACGACCTCAATTAGACCGGAGCTGGTTGTGCATAAAGATAACCTTTGATTCAAGATTATAATAATTGTGAAGAGAGGCTTACTTGCTAGGAGCCTCGACCAATACCCGAGGAGGCTCTCGTTAGACAGCTAGATCAAGGGCTAGATTCAAAAAACGGTACTCCTGAACAGGTGGACACGGTTCGTAATGTTTGAACGTTCCTTTCTCTGGATCCTTGACCGCGGGTAGGTTGAATCCTGTTCCTGATGGGCGGTTTTTGTATTGTTTTTTTTTAAGAAACATGTAAAAATGTATAAAATTCGTTGTCGCAAAGAAATAAAGGATACAGGTGACTATAAGAAACGGGACAAAAAAACACGATTTAAGTACAATCCACAGCGCTGGTATTTTCATATCCAGCCGAACACCATACCTGAAGCTTATCGCCCGGTAGATAAACTCGACATATTGATAGTAGTAATATGAATCCAATGATGTTGGTGTAAGTGCACAAACATTATTGAATTAACTTTATTTTCATCCAATAAATCACTTCCACCTATTTGCGACAATCGCACAACACTATTAAAAACCACTTTGCCACCTTCTCCAAAAACTTCACACCAGAACGACCTAGTCACCTCTTCTAAAAATCTTACCCATTCTCACTTCATAAAATTGTTACGAGTAGAGTCGAACTCAAATGGCCAGAATAATCCGAGCAAGATTAGCGAGCTGCCAGCCTGGCTTGCCAAACTTCACTGCCGAGCCCTATTAATCCGGATAAAACCAGCTCTGAACCAGCCAAAACCGGCTACAGAGTCGAAAAGCCAATGTAATTTCCTAATGTATTGTAGTTTTGCCTAACTACTAGTACAGTGTGCATTGCACTTCATTTAACTCGGCGTTGAATCATTGGCCGATGAATAAATGCAGCGTTAACAGACTGGGCGTTTTCAATCAAATTTAATTAGCATAAGCATCACAAATATTTAAACTTAAGGCTTTTTTCCGATAGGTGTAGGCAGAAACTGCATCACGTCATCTGCCAGTATCCTTACACTCTTTACGCCTCAGGCGATGCCCAAGAAGGACGTACACTGATCTTGTTGGAGAGGTTCTTCAGAAACGTCATAATTGTGTCAAATTGAGAAAGTACCGAGTAATCTTGCTGATCTATTCTTTGTTCGTCCTGAAGTTTTCTCGCACATTCCAAAAAAATGTCGTTTGTCCCATATCACTATTGAAGTCCTGCTTCGTCCCAAATTTAAAGTAGTTCAAAAGTACAGTCAACAAATAATAATATAATTCAGTAGTAAACGCATAATGATTGATTACTCATAAGGTTCTTTGGAATAAAGAAATTAACCATAATAAATAACCCATAACGGTGTAGTTTTTTTTGCGTGAATTCGATACTTTTTTGTGTGCAACTTCACCTAGGGTCGAAGGAAGCATACTGTGAAGGACAGGGACGAACTAAGAATTTTTTGATAGCGGAACAAAGCTTTAGGACGAACGAAGAATAAATCATCTTGCCCTGTTAATACAAACCTGCAACAATGAAGTTACATTCGCAAGCTTGAGTTATAAGCAGAGATCGGAATAGTAAGAATATATTTACCTAAAATGCGAAGAAGAAAGTAAATATAGAGTTGATAATACAGCCTCTAAAATTCCGGAATCATAAATATGACAATTCAAACCCGGGATCATAAAAACATGAATAAGACTTTGAGTACAGTTACAGATTATTAGAATCATATTTCAATTTTTAGGGTTCTGTACGTACTAAAATTGTGTCAGATTCAATTTTTTTTATTAAAAATTAAAATTAAGTGGGCTTTGTGTACATAAACATTATATAAATTTTAACTTATGCCTCAAATACATTCATTTTGTTGTACAATTTGGTTATTATTATCCAGGCAGCGCAATGGTGACGCAGCGGACTCTAATTTTTCTAAATATATTTTGTTACATATATAAATGCAGTATAGTAATAGGGGGCGAGCAAAAGGCTCGCCCCCTATTACATGGGATTTATAGCATAACTTGCGAATGTGAGTGTTATATTAGGTATACTTCTGCCTTGTTTGCCTGTTTTGGGATTACAAGCGTGATGTTATGTGATGTGATTGGTGCCTTAAAAGGAGCGCTGATTCAGCTTGTAGCCGAACCAGTCTTGAATAAGAAACACCGCCCATCCTAATAACTCTGACCCTAACCATAACTAGGAAACCCAAAGATGAAGATTTATACATCAAAATGAGATCAGAAGTATAATACATTCCCGGTGATCTCGTAAACCTGGTTCAAACTATTTAATATCTGAACCTCAACAAAACTAGTATTGAATAAGAAACCCGGCCCATCCTAATCAATCTTCCTCTAACCGTAACCAGGAAACCCAAAGATGAAGATTAAAAATCAACATAAGATCAGAAGTATAGTACATTCCCGGTTATCTCGTAAACCAGGTTCAAACTACTTAATATCCGAACCTCGAACAAAACTAGTATTGAATAAGAAACACCGCCCATCCTAATCAATCTTACCTTAACTATAACCAGGTAATCCAAAGATGAAGATTATACATCAACATAACACCAGAAGTATAATACATTCCCGGTTATCTCGTAAACCAGGTTCAAACTACTTAATATCCCAATGTCGAAGTTTGGCTCAGTAAATCAAAGAGCAGTAATCCAGCAGTAATGCGCACAAGTTTGGGTTCGACTCCTTATCTTGTAAGTTGCTGATATGAATCTCTAGTACGAAGGACAAAGGGGACGCTTTCTGTCAGCGATAACGTTCTTGAGAAAAAGTTTTTTGGGTAGTTTGTCAACTTGGTAGGAAGATTCAAGGGTACTTGTGTTATCTGTTTGTAACCCTAAAAATATGTGGCCTTATCAGTGATTACTCTAACCTCTTGGGAACGACGTTTGTTGCTACAACGACTGGACGAGAAAACCAATAAAAGAGCGTGCTATGGGTGACAGCGACGTGACTTGTGGAGTGAAGGTACACATGCGAAAAAAAATACCGGCCAAGTGCGAGTCGTACTCACACGCACACAGTTTACCATAGCACCAAACAATATAATAAATATAGTTTGAAGGCTCATTCATATGTTGTATTGTATTACCTTCAACAGCAAAACTATACAAGGTGTTGTTTTGCATCCTCGTCAAAATTCAAGAGGATGTCACAAAAGACATAAATAATCAGTTACAATTACGGTACCTACTTATTTATTAATAAACGCAGATTTTTTTGGTTGTTTAAGTTTGTCAGTATTTCAGAATAAACCCTTGACGTGGTTTATGGAATAAGAAATTATCGAATAAACGTTTGAGATTGTTTGTATGTGTGAAAGCGCGGTTATAGGGCGAGGATCAGACGGGCCGCGTTTAAAACACGGGTGGTTCACACTTACCGATTTTCTTAAATAAGAAAACAAAAAATTACACACCTACCCATTTTATTATTGATTCGGGACGAGAATCATTAGCATAGTTAACTCCTTGAATTTGACGAGGATGCAAAACAACACTTTGTATTTGTTTTTCATAGTGTGTTAATGACAAAGTTACTGTTGTCATCATCAAATCATCGAATCTTATGCAAAACAACTTTCGTTGAATGTTTTTTTACGTTCTGCAATCCTACATTTTTTTTCAGAATTTTTCTCTCTCTTTCTCAAAATGTGTGTGCGGAGGGCACAAATATTTTATCACTTTGGAAGTGCTGAGTCTTTCAAACGATTAACTTTGAGAAAAAACGATTCCAGGAACCTCATTGTCATTATTAAAGACCTTTCTATAGACACACGTAAAGGTTTGATGAAGTTTTGTTTTTTTTAGTTTCAGTTCCATGTTTAAGTCGTCTAATTTTTTTTTTTTTTGTATAAAAATCATAAAGCGGTTCATAGAATACATCTACCTACCAAGTTTCAACTGTGTAATCCTGATATTAACGAGTGAATGCTATAGTGACTGTTGACGAGGAGAATGGAATAACGTCGCAAACTCCGAGGAACGAGAGGCAAGGGCTGGAAGGTGATGACTAAAAACAACCTCCCATCCACCATAACTACAACACTTCTTGCTTGACTTCTCGATCGCAGCACCCTACCTAGTAATATTACATAAAATATTAACGGCCTCTACAATTTGTAACCGTGGTATTAAACGATTATTGCTGAGAATTTTACGAGCTTCCTTGCCAAGCCAGCATGTATAACGCAACAATGTTATATTTGAAATTTATCGATGGAACTTCAACAATTTTATTGATATGAGTGTTAAAATTGGCTTTAGGATAACTTGTCTTACGAGTTTATTTCAAAATTTTAATTATGACTGGATACTATCGCGAAAATTAGTAATAATGATTATCCCACAAATGTTATAATATAATATGTGTGTCAAAGAAATAGATCATTGCCGAATTGAATTGACAGCACATTTGGCGCAGTGGCTGAGCGATTGGCTGGTGCGCTGGGTGTTACGGGTTCGACAGTTACAGACAGGTAGCATTTATGTTCCAGCCATAAAACAGGTCACATCAAAACGTTATAGGTTGATTTCGCTTGCAAAGTTAATTTCCTGATGGAAAACCCAATAACACATAGCCCAATCAGGAAATCGAACCCAGGACCTCTAGCGTAGCAGTCGCGCTTGTGACCACTAGACCAACGGGGCAGCTAGAAGTTGCTATTCGCAAGCAGCTAGAAGTTGCTATTCGCAAACTGGATAAAGCTTCTCCAACAGTAATCCCTAAATCAACTTTGCATAAGCGACGAAAATAGATGTGACAAATCAAATCAAATCAAAATCATTTATTTCAAGTAGGCCAGTTACAGGCACTTTTGTATAGTCGAGCAACAATAAAATGAAGCTAGTGTCCCAGTCACAAGACATGATAACTGTGAAAATACTGTAGTTGCCCATTCAAAAGCGTATATCTCTAAGGAGAAGAATGGGCAAGAAACTCCATGGACACTCTTTTAAATCAGAATCTTGTTACCTTGGTTACATCATTCATGTTGAGATGGTACATTATGTGAGAACGATGTAGTAAGACGTGCACGTTAGTGGTTTAAATACCTTCCGCGAAACACACGCCATGTTGACTTTAAGTTGTTAAGAGCTTTAACGGTATCATAACAAGCCTTGCTCGATCTTATTTTGTTAAAGTAATTTTCAGCCAGGTTTTGCTTTACACGTTCATTAGTTATTGCTAAATTGAATTGGGCAAATTGTGTGTTGGAACTTTTATGGTAAAAAAAAAACATACGAATCAATCTAAAAAACAGAAACGAATTGCGGATTGAAAAAGTACTTCCTCTTTTAGTAGCATAATCATAATGCACCACGCTGACCCAGCTTTTCGTTAGAGAACTTTACGGACCAACAGCTTCTTCGACATGCTGCAGACATGTCCTACCCAGTCCTATATAAGTTGGGGGCTGCTATTTGAGTCACGTCAACTACTTGTGTTGTCTATTTAAGTAAGTAATTTAATTTCATCTTCAAAACCAAGACCTCTCGATGTGGCTTCCCCCGTTTAGCAAAGTTAGTTACGTGCAGCTTCAGCTAGAAGTGCTGAAAGATTTTACCAGAAATGTCCCTCCGGCAAATTACCGACACCATTTTAAACATTTTTGCAAGTGTATAAGGCTTTTAGCCGCGCTCGAGTACTTACGCGTTCATATTGTAACGCCTGAATTATTTCAGCACAAATATGAGTAAAGGGGCCTGCAGACTGTAAATATGACTCTCGAAAGCTGTATGTGGTTTGGAGCTGTTTCAAAATACCTGGAAGCAATAAAGCGAATATTAAGCATGCTAGGATCACCAGCGTAAGTTGGTATCGCCTTCAACAGGTCGTTGCGACGACCTGGTGAAGGTGGCCTCGCCTCAGTGAGAAGCAGTGAAACATTATTCACAATCCACACAGGCCTCCTCTCATAGAGAGGAGGCCTGTGTCCCAACACAGCACAGATGTAATCCATCACGCGGGCCCAGCGCGGGTTAGTGAATATCACATGTCTTCGAATTTTTAGTTCAAGGACATGCTGGTTTCCTCTCGATGTTCTCTCTCGAACACCGGTTTTGGGATTAGCGGTGATCACATAAATTACACAAAGTAATGCTCCTGCCTAGGTTCAAACCCACGGCTTGCTGCTCGTAAGTCGGGGCTGCCACTACTGGCCCACCGCTGCTGCTCCCTTATAAATAATAAAAAATAAATATTATTAAACAGATTCTAAGAGCCAAATTCCCTCAACTCCTTCCAAATCTCATCCGTCAAATTCCAACAAATCAAAAAACAGACATTACATACATTTGATCCGCAACTTTCATACGTTTTACTTTGTTCCTCGCGGGATTTACGGTCGGCTGGATAAGCTGGTAACTTTCAGCCAAATCCCTTCAGTTGTTGGGGAAACAAAACAAAAGATGCTTTACCTTTTATCTCGGCCTCGGTTATTACCGTAAGGTGGGCAGGGTTAGGAACGAAAATGTTCTTTATGTTGCGAATTTTCTAACCCAGACGAGTGAGTTGCCTGATTTTTGGAGTTAGTTTTTTTTGAGAATTCGTTGGGTGATTTTGTTCCCATTCTTTAGCAAAAAATATGCCTAAAGTTCACTTAAAAAAAAAGCCCATGCATTAAAACAGGCAGAATTTATACAAGCATGGTGGCAAGTTGAATTGCTTTCTCTTACAGAGGAACTGGAGTGTCTCGTTGGTGCCAGTTCGATTCCTAGGTAGGGCAAAATGTTTTTAGGGGTATGACGAACAGGGTGTAAAGTTCCTCATCCCCAGTAGTAAAGGGAGGATCCTCCGACCAGACAGGGTTTATGTCTGATGGGCAACTGCCCGACAGTTGTTGTCGGGTTTCTGTATATTTCGGTATCGTTTTGCACGCCCCTACATGTTATTGAGCTTTTCCATCAGGAATTTCTCTGTAGGAGCCTGGATTTGTGCCTGGTTAGTACACTATAACGTACACCTCTGACAAACCCTAAGGGAATTACAGGCGTTACATAACATAATGCCTGTAATTCCCTTTTTTTTTTTTTTGCGGATGGGAAATCATCAAATGACTTCTCCCGCGTCAAGTCTGACACTCCCTCCCGCGGAGCGGGAGGGAGTGTCAGACTTGACTGACTAAAACCCACCCATGTTCCTTCTTAGCCCTTTGTGTTCCAGGGCCGCGGTATCTCTTTCGAACAACCCGCAACCCACGCCTGTAATTCCCTTAGGGTTTGTCAGAGGACTAGATGTCTTTGTTACGTGTTGAACTAGAAAGTAGACGATAGCTAGTTCGCTTTCTCGTCAGCGAATAGGACAAGCAGGATGCCTTAAGCTGATCACAACTTAACAATCAAAATCACAATAATTTTATTTCACATAGGCCTACATAGGTACTTATAAAACGTTGACAAAAAGGTGCACGGTTCAAGTTGTTTGTTTCCGATGGAGAAGAACTGGCAAGAAACTCCATGCTCTTACAATATTTCTATGTTACAGCGTTAGTACTTAAGTATGGTAGGACATCGTAGGCCCAACTACAAGTCGTTGCCTACTACAAAACGTAGAACAAGATAAAAAGTTACCAAGGATCTAGGAATATATAAGGCCTACAATGTCCGCACATTTACAAACAATCGGTAATTTTAAAAAAAGAGTGAATACAACAAAAAATTAAGAAAAACTTTACAAAAAGACTAGATTATACAAGTGACACAAATCTTGTCATCAGTGCTGCAACTATTCTAAACGGAAGGTGTAATGATTTAAAAACAATTGTAAATGCAAGCCTTTCTCGTCGACGAATAGGACAGGCAGGATGCCTTAAGCTGATCACAACTTAACAATTAAAACTAATGTGTTCCTTACCACCAACCGGCAAGTTTTAGGAGAAGTAAACTCTTAAGCAGAACTTACATAAACCATAAATAAAGCTAACACTTTAAGTAGTCACACGTTACTACTTCTAACTTTGCATTGTTTAGTCAACTCTATACTAGTCAAATAGCGCACTTATGTTTGACTTTGTAAAGTGTATTTTAGTAAACAATTGTTTGTTTCAAATGTTTGTTAAACTTTTTTACCACTACATCTACCAAAAAAATTAAAGTACCAACGTAACAATATTTTTTTCACCACTCCCGCACGAAAGAAGTGTCTTTCCTCTACGAAAACAGTGAGGAAAATTGGTTTTTCCTCACTGTTTGAACAGTGAGGAAAGTAATGATTCCGTTCAGAAATTAACTTTGCTTGATTTTTTTATGTTAAGTTTTAAAGATATTTTCAAAAATAAATAATTCAAAATCAAAACTCATAGGAAAAACGAACTTTCCTCACTTGTTGGATAAATAACTATTTTTCAGTTTACTTTTCCGTCAACGAGCTATTCCGAAACAGCGTTATTGTTAAAATAGCATGAAAAAGCAGGATACAAAACCTGGGGGTCTAAGCAAGTGGGTTTCAACAAGGCGGCATTAGCTTTTCGGAAGCCTACGGTGTTTTTGCGTTTTCACCATCGATAACGCTGATAGAATGTTAATTTTTCTAGGCTTGCATGTAGAAAATCAAACCCGAAACCCAAAGAAGCATACTATTCAATAGAAACCGAACATTAATTACTTCAGCCATTTGAGTTTAAACATATATTCGAAATTATCCTGTTGAACCACACTCCCCGATAAACCGAATCCAGCATTACAGGCAGTGGTACAGTACAGACATTTAGTTGGCATATGGTGTAGTTTACATAAAACATCGCACTTGCCACTGACGTGAGAATCGAGCGCGTGTTACTGTACATACGTTTGAACGAGGCTTCACGCACTTAAACGAGGCTTTTATGAGACACTTGTTAAAAATACATGGACAGTTGTGATGGCTTGACAACTTGAATTGTAAAAATACTGGCGACTGGCAACATCTTTTTCTTTACTTGACAGAACATCGAGATTTCTTTATTACATGTCAGTATAATATATTGTACCAACCCGCACTGGGCCCGCGTGGTAGATTACAGCCCATTCCCTCTCATAGAGAGGAGGCCTGCGTCCCAGTAGTGGGAACAATATAGGCTGATGATGATGATGATGATAATATATTGTGCATAAAACATCCGGTAATAATTCATTCTCTAAATGATGGTGAAAATCTGTTACGTCGTTTCATCACATTCAAAATAATTTGGCAGTATATTTCAAGTGCAAGGGGGCGTTTCTTGTCGAAGTAATTTTGAATTATTCATCAATATATTAATGTGTCTGTAATATCATTTAGTACAAAAATAAACTTCTAAATTCTTTCGCTCTATAATTCTTCTAAGTAAACACCACCTAATGCAAACAACTACTGTTTATTTAAATGCATTTGAACGTGCTACTTTATAACCACGTGTTGTTTAAGTAAATATTTATTTATACAGCACGTGGCCTCTACATAAAGTATTTAAAAGTTTGCAAATTATGAATCTGTAGCACTGATTGTGAACTGAATAGCTGCGTGAAAATGAACAGAAAATTATTCGATAAATATCACAGTTTTATCATATGGTTGCAATGAATGTGGCTGTATTATTTTGTGAACTGTGCGTAACGTAACCTCACGCTTGCAATCTCTAATCGAACGAAGGTAACCACACTGCGCCAATTATATTAAGTTGAAAGCGCCAGAGTAGCCCGCGAGCTGCTCCTAAATGGGTAATATCAAAATAAATTGTACAGTCACCAAAAAGAAACAAAAATGAATTTCGTTACAAAAATGAAAAGTGTTACAAAAAGGAACTAATCGGGCAATTTCACACTATGATCAAAACAAAATAGGTTTCCGTTTTTTTTATTTTTTATGATCAATCACATAATAACTCAACTAGTTAGATACAACTTGGATAGGTTCATCTGAACATAATAATAATAAAAAAACAGCTTTTGATAAAAACTTTTAAATCACAAACACACATTCTTTCCAAGTTTCTTTTACGAATTTCTTCATATTTTTCGGGATCGTTTTGTTTCAGTCGTTCTCAGTAATTGCGTTGTCGTTCTGCAGGTGTCATGGGCATTTTTTCTAGAACAAATCTTAGATTACTATCTGGGATTAAAAGCGAACTTTAGAAAAAACATAGCAATATTTTCACATATTTTCGTATTAAGAACATTTCGTGAGACATGATTAATTTGATGTCAGGTAGGATTAGACATTTTACTAACGTATTCATTAATTATTTGCCATAAGTATTAGTTTCAATCTCGAACAGATCTTAGTCATGAACTCAAAACACAGCGGTGATGGCACGGCCGGTTGAAACAAGTTGGGTAAACACGAGTAAAACTATAAAAATAACATTAGTAAATTGATACTTTCCTTTCATTTACTATTCCTAGTAGGTAAGGTGAAAGCATTGCTAGATTTTTTTTTGGTAATAAACTACACGTGTGACGTATTTTTCAGCAGTATAAAATCATCCTTACTTCCTTTTTGTTAACTCATTTTTGTTACGTAACAAAACTTTGTAACAAATTGTAACAAAAAGGAATATAAAACACGTGTTGAATATAATCTCGAACGAATTAAAAATCAATAAAGCTGCTTAGATAAAATTGTTGTTTATTTTTGATTTAGACGAGAGTAATACAATATTTAAATGGTCTAAAAGTAAATAAATAACTTACCAGGTGCTGAACAGACCAGCACACAAAAGGAAAGTATTATTGTTGAAAAAATTCACCACTGACTTGGGCACACTGCACTCAGAAAAACGCACGTTGCAAAATGGCCGACTGTCACTAGTTAGATCTACGTGATTGGCTGCTAACAAAAAACATCATGTTGCCGATTCCACTTTTTCAAAACTACCAAATATTGGTGTTACAAAATAGAATAACAAAAATGACAAAAATCGTGGACGCGGATTTGATTTAAGGTAATTATCTATTTCTTTATAATTAAAAAAAAAAAAATTAGGATCTAGATAGCCTTTATAATACTGAAGTTCATTTTTAGCTTGAATTAATGAGATTCTAGCACGCAAAAAAACTAGAGGCATTTTTGTAACGCACAAGTCTTCGAGGACATCATTATTTACATGGGCGAAATGTGATATACCCCCAAACAATAATGTGTATTTTAAAACCTATATGCTTTATTATGCTGTCATATTCATATTGTTCATCTCTAATTCTGAATGTCTACGTATCATAACTGGTTTTATAAAATATACGCATTATTTCGATAGGACCTACCATGGACATTTCAGCATGTCTGAATGTACAATTATTTTTGATATTACCCAAATAACACTTTAACCGCCCCGAAAATGAAACCAATTAACCAAGAGCATGCTTAGCAATAACACTTGATACCACTACATCAATGAGACACAATGCATGAACTTCCATTATACCAAAATAAACCCTTACTACCTTACAAAGGTAATATGTTGGGCGCTCGGGTAGATGCGAATTGAATACCAATCGACATCACTACATAGTATAAAACTTATAACACCCCTCTTTTTTGGTCGGGGGTTAAAAACAAAGTCGCTTTCTCTGTCCCTATGTCCCTATGTACGCTTAAATCTTTAAAACTACGCAACGGATTTTGATGCGGTTTTAATAGATAAAGTGCTTAAAGAGGAAGGTTTACATGTATAATAACATCCATTGAATTGTGGAGAAATACTGTTATTTTTGAGGTTTCTAATGTGATGTCGTAAATAATTACATTTTTTCCGCTTACATTGCAAACGCAGGCTGAACCCTACGAGATTTATCAAAATAATGTACTAAGTATTGTACACATTGAAAAGGTCTACAGAAAACTCCGCGGGATATCCATAAGAGATATACATATACCATATATGTCTATCTCTTATGGATATCCCACAATAACATTTTTTTGTCATTTACTTTTTACGACAAATAATGGCTAATTTTCGAAGCGATTTTAACCAATACAGCATTAATCCTTATCCAATTAAATACATTAAATACATTGTTGATTTAATATAGATCTATATGGCACTTTACAGCATATGATTTAAATGAATATTTTCGAAGATATTACAGATTTAAAAATTGCGGGACGTAGCGTTTGCGACGTTTGTATTGTCTAATGACAAGAAAGCTGTGAACGTTGTATATAAAGACATTCAGTAATATATTGATTGTTGTAAAAATAAAATAAATAGGTAAAAATATAAAAAGTAAATAAGTAAAAATGTGGTGCATGAATTTAGATATTCCAAAGATAGCAGGAAATCTTCATGGTATAGGGAAAGGGGAATTGTTTTACTCCAAATTTAACGCGTGCGGGCCACGGGCAGTAATGAATAAATCAAAACTACAGGATCGATTTTAATTATTTTTTCAGTGAGTGACATAGGCTATACACCGTGTAAATCACCTCATCACGAAGCCGTCAACCAAGCATTCTGTACATGAAACTAACTAACTTTACGCAAAAATTATTGCTGGGAAACAACTTTTTTTTGGGGGGTGTAAAATCATGTTTTGTGGTAGAACTCAATGTAACGCACTCAAAACTTTGTGCTGATGGACGGATTCAATAGTTCGGGGGTCGTGGAGGTGTTTAAAGTAAAAATCTTACAATAAAAACTTGTATTTAAAAAAATACTTGTCAAAAAGTTGGAACTTTGACCCCTAATATCTCCGTAACTAGAAGGTTCCCAGGTATGGTGTAGAACAAAAAAATGGTCGCAATGACAGGGAGAACCAGTGCCTTTCGGCTTCGTTAAGAGGTGTTTTACACCCTTTATATTTTATACCTACCCGTGCGAAGCCAGAGCGGGCCGCTATGTTTTTATATACAACGTTCACAGTTTTTCTGTAGTGTATTTATTTTAATTTGCAACAAAAAAAATGTAAGACTTTCTGACGACGAATCGACGAATACCCATTTCTACCTTGATATAATATATAATGATATATAATATGATCTCTTCTAATAACGTTCGTCAATAACGGTTCTTTTATCTTCCGTCTTTGCTGTGTCTCGGTAACATAATAATTTATATTTTACTAGTTGTCTAGCGTTCGTGTGCGTCACATTTTTGCCGTTTTCGCAACATTTTTCATTGCTGCTATTGGTCGTAGCGATTCGAGTCGAAGTGATGATATAGCCTTCCTCGATAAATGGGCTATCTAACACTGAAAGAATTTTTCAAATCTGATAAGTAGTTCCTGAGATTAGCACGCTCAAGCAAACAAACAAACAAACTCTTCGGCTTTATAATATTATATAATATAATATAGATCATAGATTTGTACTAGATCCATGCCGACGGCACGGTTGGCGCAGTGGTTGAGCGATCGACTGCAGCGCTGCGTGTCGCGGGTTCGATCCCCGCACGGAACAAATATTTGTATGACCTACAGATAGTTGTTCCGGGTCTGGCTGTTTGTGTATGTGAGTTCAATGTTTGTAAGACGCACCCACGATACAGGAAAAATTCCTAGTGTGGGGCACCGTTTTAACAAAATAAAAAAATTAAAAAAAATGCCTTCAAATGCCTTCAAACCCTTCTCGATAAACGCAAAACAGTACACACATCCATAAAAATAAATCCATCTTACATCTGAAATGGGACCTATTTTTCTTCCGTTCGCCGGTCAATGCGGCACATATTTCCTAATATCGGTTGTCAGCTGTACGGATATAGATCGGCCATAGAATAGTGATATTGCGTACACCGAGTGTGTTTTACTACTGGCCAGCTTAGTGATGGCCGTTTAATAGAAATATACACACGGGGACGAAGTATAGGTGTAATGGAAACTGGGTCTTGTTTAGAAAAGGTACAAAATGGTGAGATACTTTATGGAAGCAAGCAAGGATGAATATAAACAACTTTTTGGTGACCATCAACCGTGTTTCGAACGGTTCCCTATCCATTTTCATAAAGTTTTAGGACTTAATATAACTTGGCATACTTTTTTGGTCCTAATTATATTTTCGCATAATTTTTTTAAACATCATTTCTCTAATCGTATTAATGATTAAGCATAACATTCTAAAGCATACATTTATTTACGCATTATGATATAAAAACATATTTTGTATAGGCATAACAAAGAAGCATAATAATTAACTCCTAAAATGGTAGACACTAATACACATTTTTATACAATATTGCTCTAAGGAAATTTGTAAGCACTGTACATTCTAAGTAGAACAATTTATAATTTATTTTTCATTTGATTGCCTTAATCACGACACATTACTATTGAAAAATTAGCATTACGGACTTGGTAAACTTGGACTTAGTTTGGTATAATCTTATTTGAGTGATAGGCAACAGCAAGTTCAAATAAATGGTGTTAATTCACAGGGTTTAAAAGTAAAAAAATAAGGGTTCCGCAAGACATGACTTCGGCTTTTTGCATGACTTCGGCTTTAAATAAGATCAAAAAGCGTCCAATGCAGACCAAACCGATTCCCGGTAAGAATCAAAAGTGATTTGTTCAAACTAGGCAGAAGTTCAGCACTTTTTGAACGTCAATTACTCAACACCCCCGCTCTTCAAATATAATGGAGTAACTATACTATAGTAATATGACACCCACAATTCAGAATTACAACATTAATTATTATTGGTAATTGATATCCACAAGAAATTACGAAGAAACCTTGTAAAATTAATATAACCGATAGTGTTTAAAGAGAATCTCGAAAATTTGATATCTTTGAAGCCTCGCAGCAAGCTCTTGATTCTAGGAAGCTAGATTAATTAGTATACCATAGACAAACAAGAAAACCGTTATGATTGACTATTATTATGATTTATTAATATTAATTTTTACTAACTTCTGACAATATTTGATTATTATAATTGGATGACTTAAGAAATCTAATAGCGCAGATTTTATTGAGATTTCATAGTAATTAAATTGTATTATTGTGAAGGCACATTTCTTCTGAGATGTGTAGAAATGACCTTATTATTCTAGTAATAAAAAACACACTCTAAAAAAATAACTAATTAATGTGGATGGGTATAAGAGCAGAGGAAGACCAAAAAAACGATGGATGAACTTGGTGGGGTATGATATGACAAGAAAGGAGGTGTCTGATGAAATGACGCGTAATGGAAAAGTATAAAAGAAGAAGACATGCTGCACAGACCTCTAAATAGAATAAAGGCAGGATATTGACAATGATTTCAGAAAAATAATAATGGCCTTAATTTGAACATCACTATCACTTGCAGCAATTGCAGTAAAAGTAATAAAAACCCATAAATTAATACCTTTAACAAACCAACCACACAATATAGGTCGTCACTCGTCTGTTTATTTAAACTTTAAATACCCAGAACCAGTCGTCCTTTATCTCCACATAATTCAAATATAACAGACTCCGATAGTTCCCAGCTAGTAAACCAAGGAGTCCCGCTGACACCACAATTGTAAGTAAACACGATAACCAAATTACTGACAGCAGCTATCCAATTCACGTCAAATATTTAAACGCCACCGTCCCGGGAGAGCTGGAAATCTCTTAGAAAGCTTAGTTTTTTGAAAGCTGAAACAGTCACGAATCTCCATGCAATCTGTATACACGCTGTATACAATACGTAAATGCATTTGAATACAGGGTGTTTGTTAAGACGGCGGATTTCTTTGTTGAGATTGCCGGGGACCAGAATGCAATTTGATATAATTCTGTTAAATATTTTAATAAGTTCTGTTATAGGTATTCGAGATATAAAACGTTTTGGTTGCTTGTATTTTTAGTTTATCCGAAGAATTGCCTGAGTGGCAATGAGCAAGACATATTGCTAACAGAAGAAATCTGATCGTGTCAAAATTTTCTGAATTAGGTGCGTACGGAAGATGAATAAAAGCCATGGGTTTACTTGCTTTGTTTACTTTAAATTCACACGTATTACATGCGAAGAACAGAAGCCACGTGTAGATTTTCCTACACGAGGAAAAGCACAGATAGAAAGTCACGTAAGCACACGTAGATACGTGGATAGATAAGTTGAGACTAGGAATATAAGCCAGCGAGGAGCATACGGTACTCAGCGAAAGCGTGTGATTAGCTAGACGGCATTCAGCGGACTGCCGGCTGGCGACGGCTTACCAAAATGCGTAGCGTTGGATGGCCTCCAATGAGGTGGACCGAACCTTGAGAAAGCCGCAGGATTAAGCTAGATATACAGGATCGGTGTGGTGACGCGGGGCCCTGGTCCAGTAAAGGACGTCTTTCTGCAAAAAAAACTAATGTTTACGCAGTCAGTGCCAGCGTTACCTGACTTCTCTTTCAAAGAAGAAAAGTGGTAGATGTGTAAGGTAATGTAAGGCAATGACTGTACGTTAAAAGCAATCACTCGATGCCCGACTTGATACCTCAAGGACAGGCGTCGGTACTTTCAAACAACCTGTGTGTCGATATATTTTCTTCTATTCTGTGATGAGTTTAAAAGCCGGTCGATTTACATTTTTCTCTGTGACAACCAGTGTAATCAAATGCATTTGACTGATATCAAAACTACAATTGGTACCGTAAATAATCACCTGCCTAGCCTTTTCCCAAACTATCTTGGGGTCGGCTTTCAGTATAACCGGATGCAGCTGAGTATTTTACATGAAGCCATTGCCTATCTGACCTCGACAACCCAGTAACTGGGTAATACGATACCCCTTGGTAAGATTGAATATCAGACTTTTGGCTTCTGACTACTTGTAACGACTGAAGCACGGCTTAACCTTACAGATCGACCCGTGCAACTGTTATTATTTAGCCACAAGCTCCTTGGTACCGTACATAATGTACCTAACCATTGGGAACTTTGTGAGCTAAAAGGTGCTAAAACAACATAACGCCTGTAATCCCTGAAAGGTTAAGCAGGGGTCTACAGAGGTCTACATATTTTAGGACGCTTTGCCCAACTATGAAAAGTCTTTTATAACACATTTGCTCGTAAAGGGTCTCTTATTTACATTACCGCACTAGTGCGGTAATGTAAAGTAAAACGCACGGTTTATCAAAATGCTCCGTCTAAAACGAATGGTACTTTTTTAAATCTTAACAAAGAGTTTTTATGTCAGAAAAGTGGTCAAAATTTTATGAATAAAATAACTTGGGAGAAAATATATAATAAATAAACATTTAATTCTTTAATTTAATTAATTTTGACCATAAAATACAACCAACAAATCTGTAACAAAACAGAAAAATTTAATTTACTTTATCAGCAATACTGGCTGTTTTTGTGCCTTAGCCTTAAAAAAAGCGCTGATGCGCGCGCATCGCTAATTTCATAATTTGTGAACAAGTAATAGTACATTATGGTACTAGTGTGTAATGTTGGTGATTACCGCTGAGGCGCCATTGAGACCCGAGCCGTTAGGTGAGGGTCTTAAGAGAGCCGAGGACGGTAATCACCAATACACACGTGTATCATACGACGTTTTTCAACACACTTGTGAATAAAATAACAATAAATACTCATTTTATTTAGTAGATGATTGATATTTTTCCTTGGAGTTTTCAGGTAGTAAACTTTCCATAACGTTCAGGGCTTCACATATTGGGTTTATATCGAGCGGTGTACAACATAAATCATTTTCTTCGTAACTAGTACCTACTTGAGACATTTTAATGAATAAATAACTATAATTTCAACAGTGAAAACGAGTTTTGAAAATGATTCGCTATAGTGGGAAAAATAATCAGTTTTCCTATGCGCGCGCATTGCGATCAGCCACAAACTAAAGGGATGAGGTTTTTTTTTATTTTCCGCGCATAGGGTTTGCGCTTATTCTGTCACGTACAAAATGGGGAATTTAAAGTTTTCTTTTCTAACAGAGAAAACAAAAGTTATATTTGAGTGAAAGTTTTATTTATTAAACACGATCGAGTTAAAATTATCTATTTAAATAAGAAGTTGCATGAAATGAGCAAGCAATAGATTGAAAACGATCTTTTTTTTGAATAATTTTTTTTTTAAGAACAAAGCACCTCAACCAATAAAATTAAAAAAAAAATCCATAACTCACTATTGAGTTATAGCAATGAAAAAGTCACAGTTTGATTATGGGTGTCATTCTGTGCCTAATTGCGGTGACCATAAAGACACTTTATGAGCAAGTGTGTTGAAAAAATTATTGCGCGTGCTTTTTCTTTTCGCTGTATTGTTTTTATTTGAAAATGTCGTCCGAGTTTTATTTATTTCCTCGCAAATATGTTTTAAAACGTCGTATGACATAGTGCGCTTTGATAATTACAGCCTCTGCTTTCTTGTAGCCCTCGCCTACGGCTCGGGCTGTCAATATCGCCTCGGCTGTAATTTTCAACTTACCGCACTTATATCATAATGTACTATTACTAAACCGCATTGATTGTGGCAACTGCTCCTCGTTAGCTGCAGTGAACATGAAAAAGATCTAACTCTTAAATTCGCAAGATATAATATCCAAAGGAGAAAAATATCAATTTACGTAAACCCTCTCACGACAGCAAAGCTAAACTGTATATCCTTTTTATTTTGTGAATGAACGAAAAAGGTTAGATAAACAAGCTTATTCGCAAATTAGCTCGAAACTGATTTGAGTCTAAAAGTGCCAGAGCAATACACAAGTTTGTTGGTAATAACATGAGAGCGTTTTGAGAAAACGTAATTGGATTTTAACTTATACCCCGAGATGCGTGACTCCTGGCCCGCGTTTCCATTGACTACGGATTTCGGATAAGGGTTTTTTACAAATGCGTGATTTTATGTTGTGTTTCCTTTTGGTAAACCTTCTTCGTCTGTTGGCTAAAATGGTTTTAAAGCTTTTAAAACTTATCCCAATCTTGTCTGTCTCGTTATTTAGTCACAATTGCGACTGCTGAGCATGATGTCCTGGATTCACTTCCCAGGTAGGGTGTTATTGGGTTTTTAAAGGGGAATTTCTCAGTAGCAATGACGGAGTCTGCATAAGTACGTGAACGAGCGCTGTCAGTTGTGACTGGTCATCTCTTAGCTGCCACGGTTTATTTGAATTACTTCATTTTTGAATTACTGATTTAATATTTTACCCTGGACGCTCTTAACTTGTCCGTATTTCTGCATCGTTCTCACATATTTGTAATTCTTAACATGATAAATGATAAATGATAATGATAAATGATGTTTATTTTGCAAATAGGTTTTTACAAACACTTTTACACGTCATTTTTTTTTAAAACTAGATGGGGCCGGTGTTTCGTACCTGACTACTCTGAGAAGAAACAGCCGAAACAAACTCAGAGGTTCTCTGTTTTAACTTGTTGCTCTTTTAAAGTCCAGACATTGCTCAATTTACATGAGGACTATGCAGATTAGTGTCTGAGATGGTCTTTTAAAGAAAGAACCACACAGATTTGAGTGGACCTGTCCAGTCAGTGCAAGCATTTGTCAGTTATCGTGTAGCTCGACTTATAACTCAAGGAGCTCAACGCAACGACGAACAATACCAAAGAAAGGACATTTGGGTAGGTCGCTTAAAGTACTCAAACTGCCAGACAGCGCTGGGAGAAAAAAAAAAAAAAAAAAAAGTGACCTACATGGTCCTCACATTCACAATAATTAAATGTAAGTAATTAATAATAATATACGAAATGAATTTAAAAAAAAAACAAGAATTTCAATAAATGTCACAATAATAATAATAAAAAAGTAAATATCAATGTCAAATCAGTAAATGTCACATAAAAATAATAAAAAAATAAAGTAAAAAAAAATAATAATAAAATACTGAAATAAGTATTCATGTCACATCGGTAAATGTCATCTAAAATAATAATAAAAAATAAAAAAAATTAAAAAAAATAAGGTAAAAATAAAATAAAAATGTCACAGTGTATAAAATAAGGAATTAACAATAAACAAGCGAAGTCCGGAATTTCGACATTCACAGAGCAAATTTCATTGGAGCAGTTTAATCCCAAGCCTTTTTATCTTCGAGATAGTGATTTACATGATAGTAGGCTTTCAGGCATAGCTTCCGTTTTATAAACGATTTGAATTTATTTAGGCTTAGTGCTTGAATATGGCTCGGAAGCTTATTGTAAAAACGTATACATTGGCATCTGAACGTACCCCCTACTTTTTTGAGCCTCGTTGCAGGAACAACAAATTTGTGTTTGTTCCTCGTATTTACGTTGTGGATATCACTGTATTTTTTAAACAAATTAATATTTTTATGCGCGTACAAAAGGTTTTCATAAATAAACTGAGAGGGCACAGTAAGAATATCAATCTCTTTAAATTTTTCTCTGAGGGAGTATCTAGGACTTAATTTATAAATTGAACGAATTGCCCTTTTTTGCAAAACAAATATTGTCTGAATATCGGCGGCATTGCCCCACAAGAGAATACCGTACGACATCACGCTGTGGAAATAACTAAAGTAAACTAAACGGGCTGTCTCTAAATCAGTCAAATCACGAATTTTCCTAACGGCGTATGCTGCTGAGCTAAGTTTTTTTGACAATTTGTCTATATGCGGGCCCCACTGAAGCTTGGCATCCAGAGTTATGCCCAAGAACACTGTGCTATCTTCCGGTTTCAACTCTTCATCCTTGATTAGTACCCTAGTTTCTACTTGTCTTACATGGGGTATCGTAAACTTAATACATTTGGTTTTGTTCTCATTTAGAAGTAGATTATTGACATTAAACCAATTAACGACTTTTGCCAGGGCGCTATTAACCTCGTCCGTAACTATCTGCTGACGTTTGAGTTTAATTAAAAGAGAAGTGTCATCTGCAAACAATACTATGTCATGATTATCCTTTATGAGGTAAGGCAAGTCATTTATATAAATAAGAAACAAAAATGGGCCAAGAATTGAGCCCTGGGGTACCCCCATTTTTACAACGGATCCGGGAGATCTTTTTCCATTAACATCAACTCTCTGAATCCTATCACTCAAATACGAAGTAAGAAGATCCAGAGAGGCGTTACGGATTCCGTAGTGGTGGAGTTTTCTGATTAATGTTTCATGAAGAACGCAATCGAAAGCCTTAGACAAATCGCAAAATATGCCCAAAGCATCGCATTTGTCCTCCCATGCATTATAAATGTGGCCTAAAAGTTCAACACCTGCATCAGTAGTTGAACGACCCCTTGTAAATCCGAACTGTTTTTTATGTAGTAACTTATGTTTATTAAAAAAACGTTGCATTTGCTCTAAAATTAGCTTTTCAAAAATTTTACTAAATGTGGGTAGTACTGAAATGGGTCTATAATTAGTGGGGTCTGATGTACTACCCGATTTAAACAATGGTATTATTTTACTATTTTTCATTAGATCAGGAAACTCACCACGGTCAATACAATCGTTAAATATTACAGCTAAAGAGGGAGCTACAATGTTTATAATGGACTTAGCAACGTCCACGGAATGACCCCATAGATCGGCGGTCTTTTTAACATTTAAGGTGTGAAAAGTTTTAATTATATCTTTACAAGTGACGTATTGAAAATTAAATTCGGAATCACAGACTGAAACGCTTTCCTTAAGTAAAGACTCGGCAGCAGCAGGTGACGAGTTTAGCGATTTAGTAGTCGATACAGGAATATCCGCAAAGAAATTTTCAAAAGCTGTGGCAACTTGAGTGTCCGAATTTAAAATTGTATCGCCAATAGCAAGGCTGTAGTCACTATTTCGGTTGCAAGACCTTCCCGTTTCGCTATTAATAATGTTCCATGTCATTTTAATTACATTACTACTGTTTTTAATTTTTGAACTCAAGTAACGTGACTTTGCTAAAAAACAAACTTTTTTAAATATTTTAGAATAATTCTTAACATATAACTTAAATTCTACAGTGTTTTTATAGGTCCGCTCATGAATAATGTAACCAAGATTGTGTAACATATTTTGATTTAAAAGAGTGTCCATGGAGTTTCTTGCCCATTCTTCTCCATAGAGGTCTACGCTTTGAAATGGGCAACTACAGTACTTAAACAAGTTATCATGCCTTGTGACTGGGACTGTAACCTTCCCGTTTTTTTTTTTTTTGTTTTTTCACTTTCAAATGTGCCTGTAATGGTCTAATTGAAATAAATGCTTTGAGTTTTGAGTTTTGTTTTCTGTACCCGGTTGATGGCAATAGGCTCGCCCCATATTACACATAACTGACGAAATATGGGTGTACTATTAAGTATATCGAGAAATAATATCGAGAAAGAGGTCAATCGTCGAATCCGACTCGGCTGGGCAGCGTTCGGAAAGCTGCGTGGTATCTTCTCGTCCAACTTACCGCAGTGCCTCAAGACGAAAGTCTATGACCAGTGTGTGCTGCCAGTGATTACATACGGGACCGAAACGTGGTCGCTCACAATGGGCCTCATCAGAAGGCTCAAAGTCACCCAAAGGGCAATGGAGAGAGCTATGCTCGGAGTCTCCTTGCGTGATCAAATCAGAAATGAGGACATCCGCAAGAGAACCAAGGTTACCGACGTAGCCCGAAGAATTGCCAAACTTAAGTGGCAGTGGGCAGGGCACATTGCTCGCAGAACAGATGGCCGATGGGGCCGAAAAGTTCTGGAATGGCGACCGCGAACCGGGAGACGATGCGTTGGAAGGCCTCCCACTAGATGGACCGATGACCTGGTGAAGGTTGCGGGGATCCGCTGGATGCGCGTCGCACGGGACCGGTCAATCTGGCGATACTTGGGGGAGGCCTATGTCCAGCAGTGGACGTCTTTCGGCTGAAATGATGATGATGATGATTAAGTATATAACCTCTGGCTAACTCTTCGGGATTACAGGCGTGATATTATGAAATTAGACATGATTTGTTTTAAAACGTGGGCTTTTCGCAGTAAGCCACAAAGTCTCTAACTGCTAACCTTAGACGTTTAGTTATTGGCACTAATAATAGTACATTCTGAGAAAATGTGCCCACGCTCTGACTATTGGATTCAACTTTCAATTGATATACATTAATCAATTGAAAATTCACAGTTCTTTAACACACAGTTGGCTATTTGAAAAGCTAACAAACAATAGTTCCAAGTTGCTAATATTGATGTTAAATTATGCATTTAGTCTCCGTAACTTTCTAGCACAGCTTTCTTAGTAACTTCTGTAACAATTCAGTTTATGAAGAAAAATACTCTTTAAATAATAGCCCTATCTTTAGCAAGGCTCATTGGTGCGAATATTACACAGAGCAGATAGAATTACAAGACTTATTTAATCACATGCGATATTTCAACATATTGTATGCCCTGGAAATAAAAAATACTACATTAAAAAAAAATAGGTTTCACTATCTAAAACCTATTTTTTTACCCCACTCAACTAAATGAAAAAACCGTTATAAGTGTACTGTGTAAATAAGTCACCGAACGGTACTAGCGACAGTATTTTGCGGAAAGAATAGCTTAACATAAAAAAAAAGATTGACGGTAAAAGTGAAGCTTTTTTTCACACTATAGACATTAAGCTACAATTTTTTGGGAGCGCCTTTCACTTTATCCCTACTCCGCACCCGACCGTCACGCGACATGCAACACACAGACGAAAAAGTTTGAAACGATATAATATAAGTTTCACTTTAAAAAAAACTTTAAATGCTTATAGGTACATCTCAAAACAGACTGGTCTTAGGTAGGTTGACAGTCTTCCGAGCTTCTGCAGGCTCGAAATGACTGATAAGTACTCGTATTACAACATCAAAAGTCAAAATAATACCGTTCTACAATGGACACCCGCAAACTCCGCGCGTTACTAACGAGATACGGGGGTTTAATTACTCCGGCGCACATGCGACTCGTATTAACACTATTGCCTCTTATTTTATTTAAAACGACGCTCGCACGAACAGCCTGCTTCAGACGTGATCTTCAGAAACTAATCTTGCTATTGAAGAGCGAAATCTTTTACTCCAAGCGTGGTGTTTAAGTTAATGTATTCCGGCTACAACTAGACATGTAAAGTTACGGAGGAGCGCGTGTCTGACTAATAACTGCCCCTCCGGTTAAGTCACGCTTGCTTAGGTTTGTTCGTGGATGGGTGACCACTTATTAAAAACTAATTTTGCTTCGTGCCTCGGAAAGCACGTTAAGCCATTGGTCCCGGCTGTCATTTGTAGATCTTTGATAGTCGTTACAGGTAGTTAGTGACCCGAAAGTCCTACAACCATTTTTGCCAAGGGTATCGTATTACCCAGTACTAACTGGTTTGTGGAGGTCAGACATGTAGTCGCTCCATGTAAAATACTATTCATCTGCATTCGGTTAGACTGGAAGCCGACCCAACATGGTTGGTAAAAGGTTAGGCAGATGATAACCAGGAAGGTAAAGTTTATGCTTGTGCAAGTCACTGGCAGCACTCTTATCTATATGAGGTCCTACCACTCAAAAAAAAAACGGGTTGCACAGTTCCGGGAGTGCCGGCAGAAGTGAAAACTTGAATATTAAAGTTGTGCATTTTTGATATTTTGGGATGGTGAGGGAATAATTTTGCACGAATTGCTTTAATTGTCAGTATAAAAGTACTATCATTTATGTGGTAAAATACAATATTCATTTATTGCGCTACCGTACACAATCATGACAATTTATATAACATTAAAAATTTAACACGTCTCACGAATTTTACCTCTTTGGAGAAACCGAAGGTAGGGTTGTGAGTAAGATAATTATCCAGTATTGGAAACCCAAACTCAATGACAGATGTCATAAAGTTCAAATTCCTTCGTAACCTAATGTCAATCCGTCTTACAAATTTTCCTGACAGTCACGTACCCATCACAAAAGTGCATAACACCGCAAAAGAAGTTTTCACTTTAATAATTATAACACAATTCCATAATGGAAAATACCTGGTCTTATAGTAGTCAGTAAGTAATACGTGTGTTCCGTAAAAAGCGCTTAAGACATTTATTTATGGCTTGATGAATCACAAGCAGGTCCATCATAGATATTATGTGGGATTAGTTAAAAAGAGGTAACAAGTCCACATTTACCTATATTATCAATGCGAAAGTCGCTTCCGTCTCTGTAAATTCGCGACAGGCTGACGAGTAGACCATGACTCCTCTTATGGGCCTACCACACGCACAAGTCGCACCACAGCTGTGCCTGCGCAAGCCGGTTTGTACACGGAACACCGTGACATTTTTACCAACCGCACGCACGGTGTTCCGTGTACAAACCGGTTTGCGCAGGCAAAACTGTGGTGAAGCTTGTGTGTGTGGTAGGTCCATTAGTGCGATACGTTTTGTATTCCGGTAGTACATATTTGTAGAATAATAGCCGACGTCAAAAGCTAATACATAAAAGCACCTATTAATTTATTTAATAGGCTTGGAACATGTTCACAATCATCTTGTTTATTACCTAGGACAGAATGAAACGAGCCGTGAACAGAACTATAAATAATAAATTCCATTTCCTACACAATCCCATTACGCTGCCAACGAGATTGGATGCAGAAAATATTCTGATTTGGGAACAGAACCGTGGCAAATACTATTAACGCTGTGTTGCAAATACTGTTTGCTGGGTATTGCTGCTGTTTGTTAGATTTTGCTGGAAGTGCACAAATAAATTCCATCGTATTTGTTGAGTACAAAGTTTTATACAAAGCACACTGGGACCCGTTCATACATCTGTTCATTCTTGTGTAATAAAGATAATTATTATTATTGTACAACGTAGTGCTCAAAACTCGATTTTCAAAATGAGGGCATTTAAAAAAATAAACTACATATGTAAGGGTAGACTTAAGAATGTATCACATTGTTTCTACAAATACTGAATCAGTAACTGCTATCTTCTGTCCAGTGCATCAGCTCAAAGTTTACTTTATACCTATATAATTAATTATCCGATAACGTTCGTGCGTTTGTGGTGAATATTAAAACATTTATTTCTACAAGTAATCGTCATTTTTAATAGAAGTTTTATTTATGAAGTATTTTTTATAATATCTATTTTATAATTATTAGAATAACAATTCCAAGCCTAGTTGCAGCCATGGTGCACTTCAATTAAATGTGACGATTACTTGTAGAAATAAATGTTTTAATATTAACTACAAACTCCCGAACGTTATCGGATAACTATTTCTGCTAATCTCATAATTTCAACACTGATAACAGGCTAAGGGTATTTCAGAATCCAATCATCTTTTAAAAAGGATCTACAAATGAACATCAATTTAGTATGATATCGATAAAAGCGATCAACCTTAAAGAACATGAAAGTCAAACGATTTTACTTCATGGAAGTCGACATAAATAGACCATCTATCTTGTCAGCATCTCCCTAGCTTTTATTTCATTCCATTTATAACAATTGTGTTAGAGTCAGCTTTCAGTCTAATCGGATGGAACTGTGTACCGTCCGATTAGACTGAAAACGGTTTACATGGACTGACTGCCAATCTGACCTCCACAACCCAGTAACTGCTTAACACGATTTCCTTCGGAAAAAACTGGTTGGACTTTTCGGTCTTCAACTACTTACGACTATTAAAGACCTGCACACAACTACACTTAACGTCCGAGGCATGGAGGAGTATCTCTTTTTTTTTTGACTTTTGCCCACACTTGGAATTTCTCCTGTATCGTGGGTGCGTTTACAAACATTTAAACTCACATACACAAACAGCCAGACCCGGAACAACTATTTGTAGGCCATACAAATATTTGTTCCGTGCGGGGATCGAATCTGCGACACGCAGCGCAGCAGTCGATCGCTCAACCACGGCGAGAACCGTGCTGTCAAAATTCTATATAAGTGAGGGTCACTCATCTACCAACCGTTTCCAGCAAGCGTTGCGTAACTTCGACGATGGGCCCATGCATCTGTTATTATTTAGCTACTCCCTTTGTCTCCGTCATGTAAAAAACATATTTTCAAGATTTATAAAATTAAAAACCCCGAACCAAAATCACAATACACTTCAAAAGATCTCAGATTCCTCATGTCACCCTAATACATAATACTTCATGAATGCTCACAATCAAGCCAACTCCAATAATCAAAATTCTCAAGAAAATCTCATTGAAAATTACATCTGATACATTCAAATGGAATCAATCATGGATTTCTCTCATTCTCCCTCTATATGTCAGTTCGGCTTGATCAAATGTGACAGATTAATATTATGAGGAAGTTCCGTATTTGGGGTAAGCAGGGAAGTACCAATGAATGATTGATTACGAGTTACAGGTGGTAAATGTGGATATTTCGTACGATTTCGCTGAAACTTCATCAATTAGATATTATGTTTAATAAATGGTTGTATCTGCAGAGTTCAGACAATGTAGCTGGAAGCAAATACATTTTTAAAAGAAAATTTTTAACCAGTAATTGAATCAGACGAAAATAGCTCGCAATTAGAAGTCCAGTCATAGTAATTATTGTTGGGTTTCTAGTTTTTTATTGTGGTATTTTATAAATAAATTATTAGTCTATTTTATGTGTATTACTATAATCATAAAAATCTTTATTTGTCTCGACATCTAGAATTAAAGGTGCTGGTTCACATACGTACAATCTTAAATAGAGATAGGTGTCTGAAATAGGAAGATCCTGAGGTACAGATCACCTCTCGGGCTTAGAAATAATTTAAAAAATTTTTTTTTTTTTGCAAAAATATAAGTCAAGACAAAATTTAGAATTGAAAGTAGTAAGTATTAAAATTGAGAAGTTGTTCTATGTTTGATATTTTTAAATATTACTAGCTGCTGATTGCGACTTCATTCGCGTGGAAATTTTGATGGGTTTTAGGTGTATTAAAAGTAGATATTGGCCAATTCTCAGACCTACTCGATATGCACACAAAATTTCATACAAAATTTCATACAAATCGGTTCAGCCGTTTCGGAGGAGTTTGGTAACAAACACCGCGACACAAGAATTTTATATATTAGGGATTTTGTACCCTATCACAATGTTGTCCTATTAAACCTAATAGTTGACTGGTAGAGAATTGTCTTGTGGCATTAAGTCCGCCTATTATAAAAAATAAAAACACAAAAAAATCGGCTAACTTACCTCACCTCATTATACCACAAAGAAAACCTTCAGTTCAACTACAACAAGGTCTTTATCTGCACAATCCTATTTTTAGCCCCTTAGCACCCTATTAGCCCCCTAGCCACCTAGCCCCCTTGAGCCTTGAACTTTCTCAAGTGACATAATGACGCTTATATCAGCTTGTTGAGGTGTAGACAGACACTTGTCTGTGAGGCATTTTATCTTCGCTGGCTCAGCGATTAACAAGGTTTTTGAAAAGGTGGTAAAGTTAAAATTGTTTATTGTCGGCACCTCGTTGGTCTGGTGGTTGCAATCGCGACTACTAAGCAAGGTCCCGCGTTTGATGGCAATCAAACGCGGGACCTTTCTGTTCGACTTTATCCCTAAAGTCGAACAGAAAGAAAAGAACGATTCAGAAGGGTTTGATTCGAACCTTTTCTACGTCCGTCACATCACTTTCTCGGGTTCAGTTGAAAACCAGAGTCGGACACCAGTAACCCGGCATTTTGCTGAAGTGGGCCTATTTGGCACAGTCGTGAGACACATAAAATACTTTTTCTTTTTTTTCTGTGTTTAGGTTTAAAATTTATTTTATTTTTTAATTCTGTGTGTACTTGTGGCTTGTGCCAAATAAACTTATTTTCTTTCATTCTATTAACAACATCATCAACCTTTCGCAAATAGGTTGGGTCAGCTTTCAGTCTAACCATATGCAGCCAAATACCAGTATTTTAGATCTGATATTTTCAATCGTTGCGTTGAAGTTTTATTTTAATGTTGTAAGTCTTGAATAGAATTTATGCCTGATATAATTTGTTTTTGTCGAGAGCAGCGGTGGCCCAGTGGTGGCAGCCCCGACTTACAAGCAGTAAGTCGTAGGTTCGAACCCAGGCAGGCGCATTACTTTGTGTAATTTATTTCATCACCGCTGCTCTCAAAACGGTGAAGGTCCTTGAACTCAAAATTCGAAGACATGTGACATCTACCAACCCGCACTGGGCCTGCGTGGTGGATTAAAGCCCACTCCCTCTCATTGAGATGAGGCCTGTGTCCCAGCAGTGGGAAAATTATAGGCTGATGATGATGATGATAATTTGTTTAACAAAGCATCCGTCTTTAACTAACCTCTTTGAAAAAAACATTCCTTAACAAAATTACAAAAAATACGGAGTTCATTAGCGTTGTAGACAGAGCCCTTTCTATAAAAGTAAACAAATGTATCTCATACTAATTTTAATCTAAATAACCAGTATTCTTTAAAAATTGAATAAATGAATCATCCGTGAAATCGAGTGATTGCTTCTCTTGTAACCAGATTTATTTTAAATAAGAATGTGAATATTGCCATAAGGGTGCGTAGCTATTAACTACTTAAAATCTAATCGAAATAATCTCGCTTTATAAGCAACTTGCTCTAAAATAGTTTGCTTCAAGTGTTCATGTAGATTTTGATACAAAGTTAATAATAAAGCCTAAATCTATGTTATATAAACTGATCTCTTCTGATAAGAGAGAAAAGGAAATTTTGTGACTTTATAATGTATGTGGCGGGTAATCTTGGGAACACGGCACCTATAATAGGGAAATTCTTTCATACAGGGCAAAAACAAGAGCAGAAGCCAGTTAGAACTAAGGAAAGACACGAGGATTATAAGGAGAATGTAGATAAAAAAATAGTGCGTGGAGTCCCTCCGCGCGGAAGAAGTGAAACTTCGTAATACTACACGCATGCGTTCGAGTGCCACGCATTCACTCTCGTTATTTTATTGAGCTTTTATAAAATATTTTATTGTTTTATTGTTGTATACTTTTTATTACATAAGTTTATCGAGGTTATTCTACTCATGGAAATTGAGCGAAGGCTGGTCACACCGAAGAGTCGAATGCATGACTGTTTGCACGCCATCTTGCGTACCTAGTAGAACTACGTAGTCGCAAATCTTGTAATAGCGCCATCTCTTAGTGGGTAATAGAAAATATTCCCCCTCCATGAAAACGTTAAACTTGTTGGAAGTCGCATAAGAAGTTTCACTTTAAAAAAAAGTAAATGTTAAAAATCATTTAGAACAAAAGTAACCGAAAGATCGGTAAATTTACCGGTAAGTAAACTTTAAAATAGATAGATAATCCTAACCTAGATTATCTACTACTGGTAGATGATTAATAATTTATGAATTGAGAATTTATAGACTTTGTATTTGTATTAGATGTTCGACCTGATGATGTCCAGCCAGGGTCTACCGGAGAACTGTACGAATAAAACACAGCGACCCTGTTCCAACGGTGTATTTCGCAGAAAGAGAACGAATCTAAGTACATAGGGTCCTTATATAGTAATCGGCTGAGAATCTCGACACCGCGATTTAGAAAATCGTACAATACCATCTATCGAGCCATCGAGAACTAATTTACAAAACAGTGCTTCTAGGGTATTTTCTAACTTACAAAACAGTGCGTCTAGGGTATTTCTAACTTTAGTCGACACAGTGCAAACAAGGTTGAACATACTCCCCCCATTAAGGGCAAACATAAATTGACCTTAATATTATAACAATTTCATGGAACAAAAAACATTAAGTATCACTTACTAACCAGCTAAGAAACTAATGTAACGTTAACAATTGTATACGTGTAAACCAAAATAGTAACAACAACAAAAATAAACATTACACATAATTAAAAATCATTTTAGCCACCGTACATACTTATTTATGAATTCTCCTTACAAAGTTTAAAATCTGTTTGTTACACAGTATATATTATTGTGACCACTCGTACGATCCCGTCATTACCTGGATGTTTTTCCTCTACTAAACCCCGAGCCCAATGACACGGAGGCAGACCGTCTTCCTTGATTAAAACTACATTCCTCTTTTCGGAGAAAGAGTTTCCGAGGTCTATCAATGTTTATAAAAGAATTACCTCAAATATTCCTGAGACCACTTTCGCCAGAATATTTGCAACATACGTTGGGTATACTGCCACCTCTTTAACGAGCTTATGTTAGAATTTTCACAGTTATAGTCTGGTGGCGTAACAAGAGGCTCACCAACCAGGAAGTGGCAGGTATCAAAATTTCCGTATTTTCGGAATTGGTTCCCAATCTAAATAACTGCTTGAAGTTTTGACACGCTTCCACTTGAGCTAACACTGTTGCTAGTTCCTCGTAAGTCAGGGTGGAAGTGCCAACGACGCGTTTTAGGTGATACTTCACCGATTTTATTCCAGGATCCCACGGTCCCACGAATTTGGGCGCGTGAGGCGGAATAACATTGCAGGACATCCCATTAGTCCCTAAAGTTTCTGTTATCTCCGACAAAATATTATTATATTCCCTGAAAAAGAGAATACCCAGTTCCTTTGCAGCGCCTACAAAATTTGTGCCATTGTCACTCCACATTTCTTGACAATGGCCCCTTCTCGCTACAAACCTTTTGAAGGCCTGCAAAAATCCTTCAGACGTTAGGTCCGATACCGCTTTAATATGAACTGCGCGCGTTGACATGCAGACAAACAAACATATGTATCCTTTATAAGATTTATGTCCACGACCTTTTGCTGTACGTAATTGAATAGGCCCAGCAAAGTCTACACCACTATGAAGAAATGCTCGAGAGGGTTTAGCACGAGTTGAAGGTAACTGCCCCATCAGTGGATTATACGTAAGCCCTATATTTTTAACGCATAAAACACATTTCCGTATATAGCCGGATACAAGCTGTTTTACTCTGAAGAACCAACATTTTTTTAATGTTCATTATGGCTAGTACAGTCACTGGAGCTAACCATCCTAAAGGTTCAAATAATAGTGCTATTTCCGATAATATTTTTCTTTTTGTTACAGGTTCCTGCAGCGGAGACAACTTGACGGAGTACTGAAAGGTGTCCCAGCTTCTATTCCAGATAAGTCCCAATGTTTTTATCAATGCATCTTGCTTAATGTCGATTTCTTTACTTATCCTTTCTTGTCCTTTACACTTATCACCGATTATTTTCTCCAGTAATTCATCGCTGTTGCTTGACCACTTCTGTAATTTGAATCCAGCTTTAGCCATTAGCTCTTCCATTTGATTGTAAATTTGTATGCCTTCTTCAATTGTTTCGCAACCGGTCAGAAGATCATCCACATAAAAATTGTTGAGAACTCTTTCCGCCGCCAGTGGGTACTTCGTTCCTTCATCATACGCTACTTGCTGCATCGCTCGAACCGCTAAGAACGGTGCAGAAGATGTTCCGAAGGTTACGGTAAGTAACTTATAATCTTTAATGGCTGAGTCCTTGTGGTCTCTCCACACAATACGTTGAAAGTCAGTGTGTTCATCGGCCACGCGCACCATTCTATACATTTTAATTATGTCCGATATTAAACAAATTCGGTGAGTTCTCCATTGAATTAACAAATGTCGCAAGTCAGATTGCAGCCTAGGACCAATCATTAAATCATCGTTTAGAGATATCCCATTACTTCCCTTGCAGGAAGCGTCAAAGACGACTCGGACCTTTGTTGTGTCTCTGTCGTTTTTAACAACCGCATGATGAAGTAAGTATACCGCATGTTTATTTTCTAAATCTGCTTCGGCTATTGGCTTCATGTGACCTAGTTTTAAATATTCTTGTATTACCTCGGCGTACTTTGCTTTAAGCTCTATATTTTTATTAAGTTTAGCTTCCAGAGCATGAAATCGCTTTATAGCTATGGATTTAGAACCACCATATTTGCAGCCTGGATCTTCGCTTCGGAACGGTAAGTTCACTATGTAACGTCCCTTTACATCTCTGACTGTTGTAGCTTTAAACACCTCTTCGCATTTTAATTCTTCATTTGTCATTGTCTGTTGACTAGATAATTCTTGATCACTTTCTAGTTCCCAAAATCGTTTTAGTAGGTCCTCTTCTTTTTGCACTTGACAATGTAATGACAGTACACCTTCAGTTTGAGTAACTGATGAATCTACAACTCCAGATAAAATCCAACCTAAAGCTGTAGACTGAGCAATAAGCGAACCTGTTGGACTATGCATCAACCCTTCATTTATAATCTGACTATACATCTCAGCTCCCAATAAAAGGTCAATTTGATTAGGTTGATGATATTTCGGATCAGCAAGATCAATCCCTCCTAATTCTGACCATTCCAATACATCTACTTTCCTCGTTGGAAGAAGACTAGTAATAGAAGACAGAACATGAGCCTTAAAGGTGAATGTGTAATGTGGATTGACTCTAGATCGAATTTTCATGTATACTATTGATTTGGAAAGTAATTCTTGATCTGCTCCTAGACCAGAAATTTTACTTCTCAAAGCAATCTTTTTTAATTTCAGGTCCTGAACCGTGTTTTCTGTGACAAAGTTTGCCTGCGATCCCTGGTCCAGTAACGCTCTTAAAACGTGAAGATTACCGATTTTCGACTCGGCCTTGACTAGCGCCGTCGCTAACAAAACCTGCTTACTAATTTTACCTGTCGAAAAACAGCTAACTACCGACGTTTGCCTTTCTGTTTTTTCAGCAGAACCCCCTGCCTTAGGAGATTCCGGCTCCTGCTGCGATATGTTCTTTCCAGATTCCCGAATTGTATTGACATCAGTGGTCTCAGGCGTATCTGAGTTATTTGGGTGTAATAGTGTGCGATGTCGACGATGACATATTTTACATTTGGTACTAATGCGACAAACTCTCGCTGTATGGTTATTGCTCAAGCAATTATAGCATAAATTTTTTGTAGTGACGAAATCGCGACGTTTGTCCACTAATTCACGAGAGAATTTCTTACAGCTACTAAGTCTATGTGTATCTTCAGAACAAAACGAACAGACAACTTCGGATACATGTAATGAATTTAATTTAGAATTATTGTTGTTAGTTCTGTTTGCTGAAGGTTTATTATCAATAAATTCTAGGGCCCTGTATCTAATTGTAATAAAATCTTTGAATTGCTGGTAAGTTGGCAAGTCATCGGAACTGTTGGTACTGCTGAATTCAAACTCCCATTGCTTTCTGGATTCTAAGTCTAATTTTAAAGTTAAAATGTGAATTATCATTATGTCCCAATTTCCTACATCTATTCCGAGGTTTGCCAACCCACTTAAGCAGTCACTGGTAGTATCCACTAATTCTTTTAGGTGATATGATGACTCTGACGTAATGTTTTTTTGACTGAGAAGTCGCCGAATAATATTGTGAGATAGGTACCGTTTATTATTGTACCTACTTTTTAATAACGACCAACATCTTTCATAGTTGTCGTCTGCAATTGGTATTTGCCTTATCAGTTGTTCGGCTTCACCGGTCAAATAACTTTTCAAATAATGAATTTTTTGGACATTACTCAATTTTGAATTATTATGAACTAACGAAATAAACAAATCTCGGAAACAAATCCATTCTTCATACTTTCCCGAGAATTTAGAGATAACTATTTTTGGTAACTGAACGGTCTGAGATTTTGTTTCATCTTGTGGAGTTCCCGAACATACGTTTTTATCTTTTGAGTTTTTACCAAATAACAGCAAAATAGATTTCAATTCTGTTTTATAATCTAAATAACATTCTTCAGCGTCATCATACGTATCGTTTTTTAAATACTCGTGATCGCGTAACTGAGAACCAAATTCTTCGATTAACGCTCTGTGAGTATTAGTAAATGCATCCCATAGTTTTTCTAAAGCTTCTAATCTTACTTGAACGTAAACCTCTGTGATCCTCTCCTTAGGAGACTTTTTAAAATTACGTCTGGCCTTAAGAATATTATTGACATTGTCACCTTGAAGTCCCAGTTTGGATTCCATCATAAAAACTAATAAACAATTAGGCAAACTCAAAAAAAGAAAATAAAACCGTCACTTTTGAAAAATGACAATTGTCACTATTTGACTGGGACAGTTAATGTCACAAATTTAAATTGTTCAAACACTCACGTTTCTTGCACTTGGTTCACCCACTTACGATTGCACCAACTTCGTGACGTCACTCCACCTAGTCCACCCTCGATTCTTCAGGTGTCTTCCGGGCCCAATAGCCTGACAGCGCTAGCGCCTGTGTCGAAGTCCAAGGCAGGACTCACCACCAAATCCTGGCTTCCTGTCTGATGCTGCAGTAGCTTCCCACGAGCTGGTCTGCTCGCCAGCGCCTGTTCGAAGTCCAAGGCAGGATTCACCACCAAACCCTGGCTCCTGAGTGATGATGCAGCAGCTCCCCAACGAGCTGGTCTGCTTGCTCGGAAGACCCCCCCCACTTACTCAGTTACGAAAAAATGCACCACCGTTAAGGTGCTCCCAGATACTGGTGTATCCGGCTCGAAGGACCATGTTCGACCTGATGATGTCCAGCCAGGGTCTACCGGAGAACTGTACGAATAAAACACAGCGACCCTGTTCCAACGGTGTATTTCGCAGAAAGAGAACGAATCTAAGTACATAGGGTCCTTATATAGTAATCGGCTGAGAATCTCGACACCGCGATTTAGAAAATCGTACAATACCATCTATCGAGCCATCGAGAACTAATTTACAAAACAGTGCTTCTAGGGTATTTTCTAACTTACAAAACAGTGCGTCTAGGGTATTTCTAACTTTAGTCGACACAGTGCAAACAAGGTTGAACATTAGAAAATTAGGAAATCAGACTATATGAAGTTAATTTAGCTCATTCTGTAAACCATTTCACTAGTAGCAAGCGAATAATACCTGGTTAAAATTGTATTCAGGATATAGGCCATATTTGAAGGTCACATAGTATAAAGAGCACCATCATCATGGCTCGATTGGCAGCCGAAAGAGCCTTATTATGCCATTGCCTTTATGATAACAATACATGACCCTAATCACGGCAAGGCTCATGTTTTGCATGGAAACAAGGAGATTGCCGAAAAAATAACAATTTCGTGCGTATACATTCGATCTTCTACGAGATAATATCGAGGATTTTTTTAAATTACGTTAGTAAACTTTCCCTGATTTTCGCAATTACATTTTGTGTCCGATCAAATTTACGGATTTGTTAAGTAAGCAAGACATGAATAGCCGATATGACAAGAATTTGAGATCATAATTATCTCTTTACACATAATGTACCAAAAGAGAGATTTTGTCATCTATGCAAACTAGCTGTAGAGCAATAATATTATCACGCGTGTTTTTTCCAAAAAAAAACACAAGGCAAGGGTACCTACCCATACCTCTTATACACCTTTGTTCATCAATTTTTTTCCAAAGAAAAAACAATAAATGGGTGAAGGAATTTCAAAATAAATCTTAGAAAAATAATTGCTAAAACAATTTCCTGTCAGGTATTTGAACAGACTAAAGGGCAACAAACACTGCATAGTGTGATCTCCAAGATCGAATGTGCAGTGGGCTACAAATGCTCTTCACTAGCTGTCTTCATTGATATAGAAGGCGCTTTTGACAAAACCATCTTCCATAGTATCAGCGCAGCCCTCGAGGAACACGGTGTGGACTCGACCCTGCGGGGATGGATCACAAACATGCTCCGATTAAGGGCCGTACAAGTTACAGTAAACGACACAACTAGAGCCATGGTAGCGAAGGGCTGCCCCCAAGGTGGTGTCCTTTCACCGCTACTGTGGAACCTTGTAGTAGACAGCCTCATCAAGCGTCTCAATAGCAGAGGCTACTACACGGTGGGCTACGCTGACGATTTGACCATAATAATAAATGGAACACACGAAAACACACTATGCAACCTTATGCGCCAAGCCTTGAGGATAGTAGAAGACTGGTGCAAAGAACATAAATTAGCAGTGAACCCTACCAAAACCGAACTCGTCCTCTTCACAAAGAAAAGGAAGCTGCCGACTTTACAGTTACCAAGCTTCTTTGGGACCACACTAAGCCTGTCAACTGAAACCAAATACCTGGGTATCTTTTTGGACAAACAGCTTAACTGGGCGAAGCACACTGATTACATCACCACAAAAGCCAGTATAGCCTTGTGGCAATGCAAAAAACTACTCGGGAGAAATTGGGGCATAAGCCCCAAAATCACCTACTGGCTATACACCACAGTTATCCGACCAATCATCACATATGGCTCTATAGTTTGGTGGCCCAGGACCAATCTTAGTACGGCACAAAAGGATCTCGAGAAAACACAAAGATTTGCCTGCGTAGCAATCACCGGTAGTATGAGAACTTCTCCCACTGCTGCCTTACAGGTGATGCTGGGGCTACCACCTCTACACCTCATCGTAAGAGAGGAGGCGGCCAAAGCGACTTTCAGACTCGAAGCATCCGGCACCTTAAGCAATGACTCCAGAATCAAACACACACGCATCAGAGTAGATGCCATTAAAGAACAGCCTATGATGGCATCACCCATCGACAGAACCCTGAAGTCCCACTGCTTCCAAAAACACTACAACATCGTACTCACAGAGGAGTCGTGTGACTACTCAGGTACAAACGAGCTAAGAATCTACACTGATGGATCAAAAACCGATGATGGGACAGGTGTCGGGGTGTTCTCCGACGTCCTAAATATAAAAATATCCAAACCACTTGGAATGCTCAACGCGGTTTACCAAGCTGAGTGTGTAGGTATTATCCAAGCGGCACACGCTATAGAGGCCAGAGAGGTTACGTATACCAATATTCGTATACTTTCTGACAGTGCCTCAGTTCTCCAATCCCTAAACAGCAATCAGATCACGTCAAAACTAATACTAGAATGCCATAATGCCTTAGAACGAATCACGGTACTAAACCACAACACGGTAACACTACAATGGATCAGAGGACACAGTGGATCCCTGGGGAACGATGCGGCGGATGAACTTGCCAGAAGAGGATCCAGCACAAAACCCTACGGACCCGAACCCATTGTTCCCATTCCTTTCAAGCAGCTAAATAACTGGTTAAAGGATCACACTCGAACACAAGCGGAAAAATGGTGGACCTCGAATCCAGGGTGCAGGCAGTCCAAGGAAGCTATGCCGTCCCTTGACGGAAAGCTGACAAGGCGCCTTCTGCGTCTGGACAGGGATAGCCTGCGTCTGGTGGCGGGGACCATCACTGGACACTGTTCACTGAATAAACACTTCTACACTCTAGGAATCACTGACACTCCCCTGTGCAGGGCATGCATGGATGCGGAGGAAACGGTGACGCACGTGCTGCTTGAGTGCACCGGTGTCACCAAGATTCGCGAGGCGACCCTGGGAACACCAAGATCCCTTGCGGATGTCCTGAGAAGACCGGGAAGTTTAATCTGCTTCTGGAGGGAGGTGGGCTGGTTGGAGTAACGGCCACTATGGCTCACGCACAATGGTCCACTGAAGGGACTAAGTGCGGAAACCAAAAACCCATAAAGAAGAAGAAGAAGGGCAACAAATAATACATTGTAAAGACTTTCACTTCTACAAGATACAGTGGAATATACGTTCATTGTAATTTTCAGTTTTATTGTTCAAACATTTTCTTTACTAGCCTCTTCTTCTACTTTGAACATTTTATTTGAAACTATTCTAATATGTAATACGTCTAACTATATCCATTATAACAAAGCGGCAGTATATAGTAACCTTTGTGGAAACTATATTTTCGAGCCTTTTGGGGTTGAAACTCTGGGGCCGTTGGGTCCGAGTACTGAGAGCCTTTTTAAGGAACTTTTCAAACGCCTAGTTGACGTTTTTAACCCTAGGGCTGGCTTGTACCTTGGCCAGGGGCTAATTATTGCCATACAACTTGGCAACAACGCCAGTCTCGCACATTACCAGCTAACAGCCTTGAGGAGGAGTTTTTTGATGCCCTTTTATAGTTTGTTGTTAGTTCAATTATTTTATTGACAAGTTTTTAATTGTTATAATGTTTAAAGTTAGTTTCAATACCGATTCAATTCTTCTTTCAGTAGGTACAGAAAAATGTAACACTTGAACATTTTTACTTACATTGCGAATTCCAGTATCTTAAAGACGACCAAACATTCTATTTTCACTATTCAAGCCAATACTATCAACAAAATAACCCCATTTCATTAGTCCCTCTTTCATTTCAACTGCGGAGGGAACCCTCAAAGAGAAATGTTTGCTCTTAAGCCTCTAAGGGCTCGTACACAAAACTGCGAATCGTCGCGATGCGAATTCGCAACACAGAAAACTGCGACTTGAATAGCTGCGATGCAATTTCGTGCGGCAAGGCGAGACGCCTTGCACGCACGATTCGGGGGACCATTCCTTCGTCGACCGTCGACCGTCAACCATACTCAACGTATTTTGTAAACTAGGTCGTGACATGTATCGTAAAAATAGACGTAATGTCGCAGGAAAGCGCGATGCGAATCAATTTGCAAGTTCTTGCGATGCGTCGTGGGAGCTCGTAGATGTTTACGTTGCGACGATAATGTGTGTACAAGACCTAAAAGCTGCTGTAAACTATAAGTGATTTTTCAGAGCATAAAACGAATGTAGAACATAAATTTTAAGAAAACGTACCTTTTGGCTCGAAAACACACCAACACATATTAGTGCTTGGCCACGATCTACATGCGTAAACGATACGCGTGTTGCGGCAGCAACAGCGCCGGAATCCAATTTAAAAAACCAGCCGAGACTCGGATTGGCACACAAAAGGTTCCGTATCACCTAACAATATTATTATATTGTTCGGTACTACGGAACCTTTTGTGTATTGACATATGAATGAGCTTAAAAATAATGTTATTACACTATTTTTAAGCTCATTCATAATGTCAATTTATACCGTACAGAAAATTTAAATTCCCATACGTCAAAGCTAAATATCAAATATTATTGAAATCAATTTTCGTTGAAAGTTCTGTTTACGTTCTACAAACTTACAATTTTCTGAATTTTTCTCCTTTAGATTTAGATAATAGAGGCACACAAATTTTACGGCTATCAAAGCGAAAATCTCATCAATCATTGACTTAAAAAAAGCAGAATTTGGAATCAAAATATCATTTTTTAGATTGTCGGTCGATAGACACCTCATACAAAAGATTTTTCTATCAGACTTAATTACATCTAAGGAAGCCTACCCCAGACGGACAGGGCGAATCTAAAAGGGTTTCGTTTTTGCCATTTGGCAACGGAGACTTCAAAAGTTTGCTACGAGTTACCGCGACAGACGGTACTCATGCGTTGGAAACCAGTGACAAGTCGTATTGCCTGAGGACGTGGTCCGGGGCCTTATTTCAAGCCATTCAAACTTCAGGCTATCAAGCAAGAAATTATTTGCTTAATGTCCATTTAACGTCTCCAAAAAAGTTTTTTCTTCAGTGAAAGATGTAGTTTTCAATGAAAAGCAGACGAAAGTGCGAACGAAGTGAAGTGACTTTTGGCCTTTGTAAAACACCGAAGCCTAACGTCGAGTGCACTTTAACAACCTTTAGAAAGTGTTTGAGGGTTTATAGAAAATAATGCGGTGTGGTTTATGCAGGTAAAGGGACTACTTGTTCATCCATACTAATATTATAAATGCGAAAGTCACTCTGTTTGTTTGTATATTTGTTTGTTTGTATGTTTGTTTGTTTATTACCTTTTCACGACTAAACAGCTGATTGGATCTTAATGAAATTTGGCAAGAAGATAGATTTCAACCTGGGGAAGGACATAGGCTATATATCATCACACTACGACCAATAGTAGCGGAGCAGCAATGAAAAATGTGACGAAAACTGGGAAAATTTGTCGCAGACGAAGTTGCGCGGGACAGCTAGTTATCTATACATATAAAAATCAATGCCACTTTTCGTTGTAATTTTATAACTCAAGAACGGCTGGGCCGATTTTGGGTAGGAAGGGTAGGTAGGGTATGTAGGGTGGGGTAGGTAGGGCATGTAGGGTAAGGTAGGGTACGGTAGGTAGGGTATGTAGGGTAGGTAGGTAGGATAGGGTAGGTAGGTAGGTAGAGTAGGGTAGGTAGGGTAGGTAGGTAGGTAGGTCGGTAGGGTAGGGTAGGGTATGGTAGGTAGGTAAAATGCCGGGGACAGCTATTAGTACGTATAAGTCCTTTAAAAAACTGACAAACCCATGGTTCAATGTAGCAAACGTCTTCAAATCGTTTAGTATTTCTCAGCAACTTTCAACTTCCAATTTGTTTGACATTTCATTTTTATTATTAAAATTAAAACTCGTGCGTATCGTAACGCTTTTGTTATTTTCCTTTCATGACCATTTGGTCACCAAAAAGATCGCCTCTTCTTTTCCAAAAACTTATTTATTCTAAAAAGAAATAAACTGAAGTGTTGCAAGTTTACAAAAATCTAATAAATAATTTTGTAAGCATTTTCATAATTCAGACCGAAGTTTTTCCAACGCCTTATTTAAAAATTTTAGATTTAATAACTAAGTTCGTACCTTTTCGTTTCGACATCTCGCATGCTCACATAATCAAAATTTACCATTTTAATAACTTAAATGAATTTTGTGGGTGCGCCAAAGTTCACCTAAATTTTCAACTCCGATAATTGGATATCCGAAAATGTTCTTCCTAACATTTTTCATCCTAACAATCACAATTCCTAACTACTCTGTCTCTAATGTTTTAATTCCGAAGCATTCAACTTCATAATGTCAGCAGCAATAAAAATCTATTATACTTTTATTTGTTTTCCTATATTTTCTCAACATAAACATCTTTTACACTATTATTCTATCTTTTTTTTTTGTCTAAATTTCTTTTTTATTTAGTGAAGCGTCTTCTTTAATTTTATTTATAGCAGTGTGTACCTGTAAAGATATCCATAGGTAAGGTTAGGTTAGAACTGTGACCAACTACGCGCGAGCCGAGCGAGCGAAGCGAGCGGTGCCGCGGCAGCGGCCGGCGAGTGCTACCTCGAAATTGGTCGCGAAATTTTGTCTAAGTATTTTTTTCATAGTGGGGGTACTATAAATATTATCTTCTACCCACATATATTTTTTATTACACTTGGTAAATGTTTCTTTCTGAGTATGAGTGAAAATATTATGGTAATTATGTTTAGGGATAAAAGCGTTATGTTAAAAAACAGTAGGAGTTAAAATACATTTACATTAATGATATTATTAATTACAATTTTCGGAAACATGAGTGTTATGAACATCGCCGGTAGCACTACAAATAGTATGAATGAAAACTTTAGGATGAAAAATTTTAGGAAGAGTGATCATTCGGATTACAAATCATTAGGAAGAACAATTTCGGGTAAAGAACTTTAGGTGAGCCAATATGGACCCGAATTTTGTCGCATTGGCAGTTATTTCAATAATAATACGCGAACTTTAGAAAATGTCAAACATAATGAAATTTATGCCAGTACGTGAATCGAGCAGGCAATTTTATTGCTAAGAAATACCGCACACATGCGTGCACGCGTCGCTAGACATCAGCATACTGCATACTGCTGGGACACTGGGCTTCAACTTCAGCTTACGACTACAGGGTACTAATACGCTACGGGTTATTTACTTTATCTAATTTGTTTAAATATAAATACAACATCAAGCCTGTTATCCCCAAGGAGTTAGGCAGACGTGTTGCAAATAGAACACCAACACTTCGCCAGTTATGTTAAGTTTGACAGCACGGTTGGCGCAGTGGCTGAGCGATCGACTGCTGCGCTGCGTGTCGCGGGTTCGATCCCCGCACGGAACAAATATTTGTATGGCCTACAGATAGTTGTTCCGGGTCTGGCTGTTTGTGTATGTGAGTTTAAATGATTGTAAACGCACCTACGATACAGGAGGAATTCCTAGTTTGGGGGCAACGTTTGATTAAAAAAAAAAAAAGTTGTGCCTTCAAACATAACTTACATGGGTGTAATAGGGGGCGAGCCTGTTGCCATCAACCGAGCACAATTCCAGATGGCTGCAACTGAGAAAATCCTGAAGGAAAAACCCAATAACACTTTGCCCTACCTGGGAATAGAACCCAGGATCACATGCTCAACAGTCGCGCTTGCTACCACTAGACCAACGATTTAATTTATTTGAACACCACGGAAAACATCCACGGAATCCTGCATGCAAGGACATACCAGTTTTGCTTCACCAGTTTGAAAGCAGCCCAACCAACGATTCTAATACACAGGGTTATTTGTAAAACACCGATAACCTATCAGAATTATGTTACTAACATCATAATCAACAAGTTTTGTTCTATGACTTTTAAAAAATCATCATATTGCGATGCGAAGATATATGCGAAGCAAAAGAAAGCGATAGTGCAATAGCGGGAGCATAGATTCCTAACATTTAGAGCGTTCAATTGTCAAAGTTGTTGATTATGATATTAGTAACATAGACCTGAGAGGTTGTCGGTGTTTTACGAATAACCCTGTATAATGTACATTTTACCAACACGCACTCTCACAGAGTGGAGGTCTGTGTCAGAACATGCAGAACCCAGTTTCGATTCCAAACCCGGTACGAAACCGGGTTCCGCATGGCCTATTTGTGTTCCTGCTGTGAAACGTGAGGTATTTATCTGAACAAACTGTTTAAACGTTAAAAACACTGCAGCAAGCATAGTTCGATCAGTAAACTCGCTTCTTGATATTGCTATCAAAAACCTAACTTCGACTTTTTTCATCTTTTTTTTTTTTTTTTTCAAACAAAATACACAATTCCTCAAAATCAATTCTTCATCTCTCATCAATTTCTTTCATAATAAAACCTCCATTTTATCCCGCTCAGTATACGAAGCTGTTTAAATAAACACATTTCTAAAACACAAAGTTTGAAATTTAGTGTATCGCAGACACAAATGCAGTCGCAGCATAAATTGATGTATACGATCGAGGATAATATTGAACACTGTCAGAATTTATTGTAACGGAGAGTATACCAGCGTGGCAACGTAAATATTTGTATTGAAATATTGAAATCGACGCGTAATGCTACTGTTATTGTGGTTGTGTGGTTGGAATGTACTTTGAACTTTATTGTAAAAGTATTTAAGGATGTGTTTTCTTTATACGATTGGTGATCAAAATGAAATCTATTTTGCACTACTTATGTAATAGATAGATACTTGGGTACTCGGAATAATACCTAGGGATACATGTATTTTTGTGCTTAGCGATATCCCGTAATACTAGTTAGGCACTCGGTACCCCATGGCCCTATGTTCCAAATCCAAACGGCTCAAAAATATAAAAGTTATTAGTTTTCAGCACCTATTTATTTAACTGACTAAAACCACACAGGTGTTCCCTCGCACACTTGTGTGGGGGGGTAGCGGGAACGAATGCAACTGCCACTGCCCTGGACTGGTGCTGGCCGGCTTGACCTGTGCGGGCCTCGTCCATGGGGGGAGTGAGGTGTACTGCCCCCGATACGTCTATGAGAGGCGCGTATGGAACACAACGCGCCGCCATCTCGAGTCCTCGAGTCCAGTGAGAGAGGTAGGGGGCGATGGATGTCCCCGAATCCGTCGCCCCTGGACCTGTTTAGGGGGGCCGGAAGAGGGCGATATCCGCCCTCTGCTGACGCCCAGCTCGTCTGCTGCGAGATGGGAAGGAGCTCGTGATCTCTCCCTTCCTTTCCGCAGCTTTCTTCTGCAACATGACGGTCTCGCAGAAGGAAGTTTTCAACACCTGCAGCAGACCCCAGCCCACCGTGGCAACGGTGTTTTACTAGTTGTCGCATACTCTCTTTTTTTCAGATGGGAAATCTTAAACGACCCGCCCTGGGTGGAAAACCCATCCATGTTCCTTGTTAGCCCTTTGTGTTCCAGGGCCACAGTATCTCTTTCGAACAGTCCCGAAGCCTCGACAGGGATCGGCCCTCTCGGATCCCTTCCGATTTGCACAATACTGTAGGCGCGTTTTCAAGCACACGTCACACGTCAATATGTACATAAACAGAATCATTATCAGATGTAAGCCATACAAATATTTGATCATCACAGGATTAAACTCGCAACGATACCACAGAAGTTAATGAACTCGGAAACCGTAGAGAGAGATGTACACACGACGGCACATCGACCTATATTATCCAGTATAACTTGACCTCGCTTTGTATGAGCTTCCCGTATAATGAAAGATCAGCTTAATTTGGTTTGCATAGATTGATTGATCGTCGTGCCTACTTACTCAATTTCAGCCACTGAGTAAAATCGTATCAAGACTGAGGGTTGCAGTTCATTGCAGCTGGAAGCAGTAATGGCAGACTTGTAGGTTCAAATGCATACGGATTACAGGCACTTGACTTTTTGTAAATGATTTCATCACTTGTCTCGAAACGGAGAAAGAAAACATCTTGAGGAAAGAAAATGTCTTGAAACCGAAACATTCGAAGACATCTGTCATCTACCAAGTTACCAACCCGCACAGAGCGTTCATGATAAATTTCGAACCGATCACAAGTCTCGCAGAGACGTGTGTGAATAGACTATACTATTAGCAACTAAATAAATAAGAAACAAATTCAGCCCTAACTTTCTTGTTACAGCGTTCCACTTCCCCCCACTATTCTTTACCCTTTGCGGCAGAACCACAACCATATCTTGGTATGTGACCTCATAAATTCCATGGCAACATGTTCGTAAGATTTCCAAGTCATTTGGCAAGGTAAATTGACGTTGTAGACTGTGTTTCGAACCGTTAAGTTTTCGATAGACGACCGGAGAAAACCAGACTTGTCGTACTATTTTTGTGTTATGGAAAGTTAGAGTTTTAAAGTAGTAAGTGTTGAGAATAGGATAGGAGTCATACACTTCTTCGATTACACTGAAGCACATAATTTATCTATCGGATGACAAACATAATACCTATGCAACTTATATCAGAGAGCAGTGGTGCCCCAGTGGTGGCAGCCAACTTACGAGCATAAAACCGTGGGCTCGAACCCAGGCAGGCGCATTACTTTGTGTAATTTATTTCATCACCGATGCTCCCAAAAACGGTGAAGGAAAACATCGTGAGGAAACCGGCATGTCATAGAACTAAAAATTCGAAGACATTGACATCTACGTGTTGGCCGGTACGGGCCCGCGTGGTGGATTACAGCCACTCCCTCTCATAGAGAGGAGGCCTGTGTCCAAGCAGTGGGAACATTATAGGCTGATGTTGATGATGATGATGTATATCAGGTGTCCGTTCACACCGTTGAGGACCTTAAGAATGCCACAATCAACAACGTGGCTAGCTACTGAGATCAAACAATACAGGGTGGAAGAACACTGAGACCAAAACGGTAACCACGTATTCTAGTTTTTTTTTTAACTTACAGAAATTGTACCGAATACGTGTAGGTATATAACCATTTTTGCGTCCGTGTCCCTTCCACCCCGTCTATTATAGACTAGCTGTCCCGCGCAACTTCGTCTGCGTCACATTTTTCCCGTTTTCGCAACATTTCATTGCTGCTCCGCTCCTATTGGTCGTAACGTGATGATATGAGAATTTTTCAAATCGGACCAGTAGTTCCTGAAGTAGAAAGTAGTTCAAGCCAGCAAACAAACAAACTCTTCAGCTTTATTATTAGTATTAGATTAAGTAGTACATAAAGGAGAAGGGATTTCAATTAGTTTCAGTATCATTCATTCAATTAACGCCACGAACAAAAGTAATAAACTCAAAATACTATAACATAATCATAACTTTCATTTCATACAAACTTTCAAGTCCTTATTTTCCGAAATGACTGAACCGATTTTAATGCAACTTAATACGCATAAGCAGGATACCTATGTAGGTCTAAAAAGTTACAAAAAAAAACATGTTTTTCATTTCTTTAAAAAAAAAATAGAAATTTCTGTCCGTCTAATTTAACTGTAACACTATTTTTCGAAAATGTAGTAGCTTTTAAGACCTATGTATCCTGCTTATGCGTATGAAGTTTCATTAGAATCGGTTCAGTCATTTCGGAAAAAAAGGACTTTAAAGTTTGTATGCAATGTCGTAAGGTGTAAACTTTCTTAAAAGCTACGATACATACCTACATAAGGCGTGTATTGTAGCTTCTCGAACATCAAACTTTAATGTTGCAGACGATGCGTAAAAGTATAGGGAATAAATAATATAATCACCTATTGAAAAGCCGTAAAGAAAAACGTTCTCAGCCTTTTTACGGCTTCATCCTTGCGACCTATATTTTTGTGCCTCGTATGATATAAGCTGTTGGAAGAATTACGGACCGATTCACCTGTATGTTGAAGACTCATATTATTATATAGAGTTATAAGTTATTGCTGATATTATACCTTCTTACTATGAACTTTTTATTTAGTAGGTATACCTTTCAACACAGGAGCTCCTGGCTAAATAATAACAGCCGCACGAGTCGATCTTTAAGGTTAAGCCGTGCTTATCGAGGTTGGTCCGTGGATGAATGACCATGATAGGGGTTAATCCTATTTTTTTTTTATTTGTCCGTCGGGTAGTTTATTGAAAAGTATTGGACACGTTATTTTTCTCTTTTCACGTGGTCATAAAATTACGGAGATATATTGAGTTGAAATGGCGCATGAAGTCACATGTAGGTTAGTTTTATACCTACTTGTGACGTAGTAAGCCCCCACTCTCCAACTTTAATGAGTTCTAAGTATTTTTTTGATATTTTGATAAAACAAAAAATACGTGTCTACTATTTTTGTCTACCTGTCTGACGGACAAAATAGAATGTCGTTTTCTTTACCCAGTCCGATCCCCTATTACATACTGAGTTTCCCCCGTGTCTCGGAAAGCACGTAAAGGGTTCCGGTTGTCTTTTGTATATCTTTGACAGTCGTTACGAGTAGTCAGAAGTCAAAAACCTGACATCCAGTCTTACTAAGGGGTATCGTATTACCCAGTTACTTTATTGTGGAGGTCAGTTAGGCAGTCGCTTCATGTAAAATACTGGCACTCAGCGTAGACTGAAAGACGACCCCAATATAGTTTGGGAAAAGGCTAGGCAGATGATGATGAAACCTTTCAACAGAACCGTGGAGACTGGCACAAGAAAAGGGGGGCTTATACCCAGTAGTGGATGAATTCAGACTGTGAATGATGATAATGAAACTCTTCAAGTAGAATAGAATAGAACAGAATAAAACTTTATTGTACACCAAAAATCAAACATAACGGGTTTACAAAACTGCTAATTTTATGGTTACAACGGCGGTCTTATCGCTTATAGCGACATCTTCCAGACAACATTTGGATAGACATTATGGAACTAAAAATAAAAAAGGGGTAGTCAGTGGTGTACTACACATTTTTTTTTAAGTCTTTGAAGTCTTCTTAAGTTCGGTAAACCAGGTTTTCGCGCTTGATTGTTTACGAAAGTTTGGCAACTTTCGTTTCCCCTGATATTCTAGAGCCATCGTACTTACTAATACGTTGAAGACGAACACAGTCACGCATTAACTTTTTAAAGAACCATTACATAACCTTATAATCCACCTCTCCTATGCAAATTTAAATCATACCACCTAACTGATTTTTCGGAGTCTTACGCGTATTATAATAATAACTTGCTTCGGTGAAGAAAAACATCGTGAGGAAACCAGCATGCCTGGGAGATATTTCTCGATGGCATGTCAAGCCCATGGACGGCATAAAAACCCTAATAACCAGGTAAGGTACTAACCACACGATAAAGAAAGATACCATCTAAATCAGTATACAAAAAAAAATTGCGTGGAGTGCCTCCGCGCGGAAGAAGTGAAACTTCGTAATACTACACGCATGCGTTCGAGTGCCACGCATTCACTCTCGTTATTTTATTGAGCTTCTAAATAATATTTTGTTGTTTTATTGTTGTATTATTTTTATTACATAATTATTACATAAGTTTATCGAGGTTATTCTTCTCATGGAAATTGAGCGAAGGCTGGTCACACCGAAGAGTCGAATGCATGACTGTTTGCACGCCATCTTGCGTACCTAGTAGAACTACGTTGTCACAAATCTTGTAATACTGCCATCTCTTAGTGAGTTTTAAAAAATATTCTCCCTCCATGGTAGCGTTAAACTTGTTGGAAGTCGCATAAGAAGTTTAACTACAAAAAAAATTTGATCGCTTTCCAATTTCCGGGTTGCCGTAAAGTCTCGGAACAATTTAGACTCCAATATTAACGAACAGCGAAAACTTCAGCTTCTGAACAGCATAAACCATAGACTAAAGCTCCGGAATACTTTACAACAAGCATTGGACATTCGCAGATGATTTAGGGTCCAAGTTATTAAAGCCTGGTCGAAGAACAATACTTTATTTAGAAGTTTGGGTCTTGTCCGTGAATAGCATTTTGAGCGTTAATTATACGTTCTGTATAACTTTTATTTCAATGGCATTGTTTGTAGAGCTAGAGTTTCTGTAGTAAAGTGGGCAAAATGGTAAAATTCTGTACATACGTACTTTTTTGACGTGACAACGTTTAATAAATCGATGAACGCCGGCTGCATGAACGAAAAAGGATGACTCATTGTCCCGTAACGCTCATTGTACGCATCATTGTTTTGTTATGACGTTGTCACGTTAAACTATCGTCCGTAAACCAACTTTACAGACAACCATTTTTTTTTTTTACCAGTCTATATTTTGAAAATGCAGACAATGCAGAAAAGAGTATCCAAAAATCGGAAAAAAACTTGATTGCACTCAAGGCCATGCCCTATTACGACACAACACCTAACCTCTTGACCCCGAGCTGCACGCGTCTTGCGACTTTGACTGGAAAGAAAATAAATAAAAAACTTATTTACAGCATGCCACGAGTCGCATGACACAATATGCGCCGCCTGAGGCCGTGAACGGAGCCTACAATACGTCATACATCCTACTTAAAACAATGTAACCACGTGCCAAAGAAATCACGTAACCAATTAAACAATTGGCCCAATACATCTTAAGACATCATGATTCACTCAACGCCCGATCTTCTAAATTAGGTCAAATGATTCACTTGACCTCATAAAAGACTTATCAAGACGATCTGAGGCGTCTTAAAACTGCATGCTCCTCAAAATAAAACGAAACCAGCTGAATGCTTGCTTCATTACGACCGGCTTACGGTTTTCATTATGGTCGTGAAACCAAATTCAATTAATTTAATGATCACAAAGAGACTGCACTAGGTGGCCAGAGTATTGTTATAAGTAGTTGAAACTTCGGAGATCGCTGAGACTTTCCACACAGCAAATAAAGCGAAATTATTTAGAGGGGACTCTAGTGGGCTTTTCTCCATACAAACGTATTCCGCTATTTTCTTCGTGGATTATGCGTCTAGAGTAATGATTTTTTTTCCAAAAAATCTAGGTCTTATTAATGCATGCCCCTATCATTTCCTTTTTTTTTTCAAAACATAATCACTAAAAGAATTATGTCAATCCAAAAACCCCAAAAAAAGCCCGTTTTTACCGCCATGTTCAGACGACTATCAGACAAATTAGATAAGTTTTAACAAAAAAGAAAACAATACAAGCATAGATATACTTTTCCTCTAAATTTTGATATAAGAATTATTTAGATCAGTTAAGTTTTGAAGAAGAAAACAGTGGAATACAAAACGTCTTTTGGTCATGATTTTTGGAGGTAAAATAAGCCTGAGCTGCAGTTGTCCCTTTCGCTCTTTACGGGGGCTTAGTCGGGCGCAGCGCGACGGCAATAGTTTTTTCAAATACCTATTCATCAAATTCCTCGGGCATAGAGTCCCCTCTTAATAGCTCGGAAGCAAGGCCTCGGGGCACGAAAATATAGTGGCTTGATGGAGGCGCGTTCATTTGATGCCAATTCCATCACGCGCTTATTACATTCGAGCGGTACGGCCGTTCTCAACTTTGAAATACATACTTATGCCGCGATTTTCACCAAAAAAGAGACGTGCATGTTTCGCCCAATGACAGGAGAGTCAAGAGTTGCGATGTAGATTTCAACCACTGTGATTGGTCGATACCCTCAGCTCTCTTCTGCGCCTCGCTCTTCTCCATTAAAACCGGCCTTTATATAGTTACCAACGCGTGTTTGACGCGGTTGTAATTCGGTTACTGAAAGTAGGTGCGTTATTATTTTTATGACAAAAGACACAAAGTATGAATTCCAAAGGCTCTGAGAAGACACCAACGCAACCAGTGTCGTGACGTAAAATACAAGCCCTTGTAAACATACCCTTAGGTAAGTCTAAGAATTTCAACTCGTGTATACCCCTAATGAGCGAAAATAACAAGGAGTTTCAAGTAAGCGGATGAAATAAAAGACTTTTCAATTCATTTAATAAAATAAATGGCCCGATTCGAATTTACTGGGACCGAAACTAAATAAGCAAGTAATTTAACAACCGGAATAATGTAGAAAATGGAAACACAAAATACCTATATTTTCGACCTCGCTTGTAATATTTCAGCCGAAAAAGAAAAGAATGATTTTTTCTTTTCTGGGTTTCAGAACAAAGTGCAAATAGCAATTCATGTCTACAAAAGTGACTACGAAACATTTTTAACCAACCTCCCTTATGTCTGTAGCTAAAAGCCCAAACAATACAGAGATTTAAAGTAAAAAGAAATAAGGTATATATTGAAAGAAATCTGTAGACAGAAACTCCACATGCTTCAGTAAATAGTAATAAGACTGATACACATAAACAAGGAAGTAGGGGCGGGCAATCCCGGGACGTTCCCGGAATCCCGGGAAACGCTTTGTCCTGGCAAATAAATTGTTTTATGAAGTTTGTTCCGCAGATGGGGGAAAGAAAAACAGGGATTAATAAGCGAGTTATTCACGCGTTAGAGAGTTACAAAGGATTTGTACGTACCATCGTACCAAAGGAACGAATTAAGAAATGTCCGTTTCACTTTTTGGGATTCTCTTATAACTTCGTTTTGGTTTGACATTTTGCGTTTTTATATTTTTGTAGATCGTTGATAAATGGTTGGGGACACAGTTGCGGATTTATAAACAAACTCAATTAGAATTAAAAACCGAATCCCTCAGGGATATTTTAATGGAAAGCTTCTGATTGTTTATAGAATCCATCTGCTTGATAAACTGCAAATAAATAAAGGAACAACACAAAGTGGTTACAAAAATTAAATGCATTTTATTTAAATACTTATAAATGTGCATAAAAGGTTATTGTTAGTGCTCATATTAATTAAATGTTGTTGTAAACGCCTGCTCCAAGTCTTCAATGAGATCTTCCGCATCTTCTAAACCAACAGATAGCCTCACGAGAGAATCCGTGATGCCAAGTTCAGCTCGTTGTTTCGCGGGGACCGAAGCATGTGTCATAATCGATCTAGAAATGATGGTTTAGCGAATTAATGCCGGTTTTAACAACAACAAGCGACACGCAAATTAATGCCTTAATATTAATAAATGTTAATAAACTGGGATTGAGTCTCTCGACCCTGTTCGTTTAAGATCCTACAGTATGCTTTTACATATTTTGGCGAAAACAGGCACACGGCTATTTCTTTTAAGAACATTACATAATAACACGCCATTAATCGCCGAAGGTAGGTAGAAGTATACTTAATAGTACATGTTTCCTTTCGGGTCATGTTTCCCTTGTCGATCTTTAAGGTGAAGCCGTGCTTGCCGAGGTTGGTCCGTGGATGGGTGACCACAATTACATACCGAGTTTCCTCCGTGCCTCGGAAAGCACGTTAAGCCGTTGGTTCCGGCTGTCACTTGTAGATCTTTGACAGTCGTTACGAGTAGTCAGAAGCCAAAAAGTCTGACATCCAGTCTTACCAAGGGGTATCGTATTACCCAGTTACTGGATTGTGGAGGTCAGATAGGCAGTCGCTCCATGTAAAATACTGGTACTCAGCTGCATCCGGTTAGACTGGAAGCCGACCCCAAGATAGTTTGGGAAAAGGCTAGGCAGATGAATGCGCCTCCCTGGGTTAGAACCCACGACTTACTGCTCGTAAGTCGGGGCTGCCACCACTGGGCCACCGCTGCTCTCTGTTTCCTTTACTTTGTCGTTACAGCAGATTCCAGGAGCTTCAAAGATCATCGATTAAAGTTCCAAAAGAAAACTACCTCTAAAAATAACATAATTAATGTTGATATTTGCTGTATGATTCTCTTGGCGTCTGAATGACATTGTCAGGAAGGCGATGTTGGTAAACATTTGAGTAATTTATCAGAAAAAAGAAGATGCGCAATCTTCTTTTTTCACATAAATTACTCAAATGTTTGTTGAGAATCAAGCAGCATTATACGTCTTGTTACTTATATTCTTTTTAGTGGCGGGTCTTTTTGTAGTCAATAATGACTTAGAGTTTGGTCACGATCCCAAATAATACTTCTATTTTATCACCACTATCACAACAAAATTCTATTTTAATTCATGGCGCAAAGGCCAATCTGTAACCATTAATTCAGTACATGATCCTATACACCCCAGCGCAGATATTTTCGTCTATTTTAAATATTCGGACCTAGGGCAGAATGCCCGCAACAGCTGATTGCACTTTTGTATGAAACTGCAGATTTTTAGGGTTCCGTACCCAAAGGGTCAAACGGGACCCTATTACTGAGACTTCGCTGTCCGTCCGTCCATCCGTCTGTAACCAGGCTGTATCTCATGAACCGTGATAGTTAGCCAGTTGAAATTTCTACAGATTATGTATTTCTGTTGCCGCTATAACAACAAATACTAAAAAGAGAATAAAAGATATTTAAGGGGGGCTCCCATACAAAAAAGTGTTTATTTTTACTCGTTTTTATAAATAATGGTACGGAACCCTACGTGCGCGAGTCCGACTCGCACTTGGCCGGTTTTTTATTTTTATAGCCGATCAGAAAAGTCGTACGGTTGCAAACCATATTTTTATCAACCGACAGTGATTTACAAGTTGCAAAAAAGGTAATAAAAAATTAAATTGGCGGCCTACCCTGGCGCTTTCACCTTAAAGAATTACTTACGGTACTTCCGCCAAACTTTCGAACCCGCCCAAACTCTCAGCCAGAATGAATACTTGCAGGGAACTGAGCAGTTGTTTCGACTCCTCAAGTCCACCCGTGTGTTTGAAACTGAACACTCCTGAGTGACCGTATGTCTGCTTTTTGGATATTGCGTTTTGCTTGTGGGATGGGAGTTCTGAAATGAAGAAGTAAGTATTAATACATGGTCATATGTGTCTAAAAACGACAGAAATAAATGTATACCAGGTATTTTATTGGCGAATTTAAGTAAATCCAAATTATTGTAAACATTTAACATAACACAGCGCTAGAACTGGGTATAATTGGATTTGCTGATGAGAATCGGTCATTTTCTTTGTAATTTAGTCTGTATGCCCTGGTTCGGCTTTCATATTGTCATTGAAACTCTCACCGTTCACCACAGGATAGTCCGGTTCCAGGGCTGCGGGACAGTTCGAAAGAGATACCGTAGCCCTGGAGCACAAAGGGCTAAGAAGGAACATGGATGGGTTTTAGTCAGTCAAGTCTGACACTCCCTTCCGCTAAGCCCAGAGCCATTCGATGATTTCACATCCGAAATAAATAAATAAAAAATGATAGTCCGGTTGAGTAGTTTTGCAACCTTATAAAGTTGAAGAGCGAGTGGCGTCGTGAAAAAAAAAATATCTGTTGGAAAAATATTGCCCTCTCAGAGATCAAACACAGGACCGACTCAGTAGTATTGAACTATATTACTAGCGTATAGAACAGACACGCCGAACCAAAGATTTGCTTCATTTTTGTAAGAGTTAGAACTAAAGTTCGCTGCAGCGCTAAAAGAATAGTTATGTCGTCTAACCAAACTATTACAACATGCAGCGCTAGATCGCATAGATGGAATAGTTTTTTCGCGACCAAAACGTCATAAGCGCCAGGAATTTCATGGCGCTTACGCGTTTCGTTCAACGTAGTGTAGCTGCAAGTCGTATGTTGTATTGCAAAATGGCGGCGCCCGGCAACCCATGTCTCTGCGGGCGTTGGATACTTACTGGACTGGATGGTTGCAGTACAGCTCACCGCAAAGCGTGGCGCAAAATCATGCAACGCGTTGTCTTCTCTATACGTAGTAGTAATACCTCAGTGCTCAGTAGTCACCTTTTCAGTCATTTCCCTAAGAAGAAACTAGTAGTCAGACACAATACCTGGATGCATAACTTCAATAACATTGGGATGTTTTTCCAACCACTGAGCAATTTTCAAAGAACTCTCCCTATGCCGTTCCATACGCAAGGACAATGTCTTCAGACTCCTGTTGACTAGGTAACAGTCGAAGGGCGAAGGCACGATCCCCATCGCTGAAAAGAATTATATTACATGTTAATATAACAAAACAAATACATCCATTATCAGAATCTTATCGAGACAAAGTTATTTTTTATTTTTTATCAGATCTATACTATATATACGGAGAGATCGATAAGGTTATCAAAGTCATGATTCAAACTGCAGGAACTTCAGTGGTCAACGTAAAATGAAGGACAAATTGTGAAAAGACTTGAAAATTAAAGAGGGTATAAGAGTAGAGGAAGATCAACGAAAAGCTGGATGGATCTTTCACTATGAAAGATGATGTGGCTTGGAAAGTAATTGAATACCAAGATGACGAGCTCCAAAACATTACATTGCAATATGCAGACCGCCCGTAGCGAACAATTGTTCATACAAAGTATTCTAAAGTGATGTACACACGGGGACATATCAAGCTATTCATTTCCAGTATAACATGCTCTCATATTATTAATCTAATATAATAATATACAATTCTCGTGTCGCGGTATTTGTTACCAAACTCCTCCGAAACGGCTGAACTGATTTGTATGAAATTTTGTGTGCATATCGGGTAAAACCCATCAAAATATCTACGCGAGCGAAGTCGCGGGCAGCAGCTAGTATTTATATAGATTTCTTGTACATCATCACATCATCCACATCCGCATAGACTGTATAACTTGAACTTGAAACATCGTGGGGAAACCAAACCAGCATGCCAAAGAGACCTTTCTCGACGGCATGTAAAGCCAAGTCAAAGGCCCTTGGCAGACATAAAAACTTTGACACCAAGTTAGGCACTTAACACACATTCTGTAATACAGTTCTGCCCGCCCATATCTGCAGCCGTTGAAGATAGGACAGAACAAAAATTAAATTAAAAATTTAAAAAACCCATGACACAAAAAACCTCTAAGAAATCATTAATAAAATTAAAAAAATTAAAAACCCCCGACGGACAAAACCTCTAAAAAACCAAAAATAAAATTAATCCAAGCGTCGCGTCGTAGCGTCGGGGGTCCGCTTTGTTTTTGGAACGAAGTTCCTTATCGCGCGTTGTGAAAGGGGGCTAGACGGAAAAATTCTTACGAAAAGTTGTCACGACACTTTTTGCTATAGTAAGCTATTGTAAGCTTTATTTCTTTAAAATAAAGTTGAAATTTCCTTAAATTACGTACAATTGGGGTGTGTATGTGAGTAAGGATAGATATGATTATTATTTTGAGTGACCGAACTACAAAGTACAAATTCGGTTGTGTAGTTAAGTAAGAATTAAGGACAAGGATTAATCTTCCTTATGTTAAATATTTTATTTTTCGCACACTAACTTAAATCTAAAATGTATTGATATTATGTACGTGAAAGGAACTTCGTTCCATCCGGGTGTCCCTTGACAGTGACACCTCTCAAGTTTTTTATATATATTTTTATGTACTAAGCGGTCTACTTAGCGGTCCCCCGACGCTACGACGCTTGGATTAATTTTATTATTGGTTTTTTAGAGGTTTTGTCCGTCGGGGATTTTTAAATTTTTAATTTAATTTTTATTTCACGCTTTTTAAACTTAAATTATTTTTTCTTAGCCTTGACTGTCCCACTCCTCGGCATAGGTCTACTCCCATTCCTTCCACTTTTCTTGGTGTTGCGCCTCTTCTCGCTTATTAACGAAAACAAGGAAAGATATGAATTAAAAAAAAACTTGAGCTTATAGGGGGGAGGGGGGGTGTGCAGCCTACCCCCCTGGCGATGCCCATGGTGAGAAAGTGACAAGAATTCAAATTTCCAATCAACTAGACCCGTAGAAGTTGTTTAAATCCCTTCATCAACTAGAAAAGAGGTGATAAGCTTCAAACGGCTGAGCAAATTTTCTCGAAACATAGCTAAGAACACTCTCTATTAAAATACCTTTCAAATGACACCAACTTTATCAAAATCGCTTCATCCGTTTGGGAGCTACGATGCCACAGACAGACACACAGATACACAGATACACACGTCAAACTTATAACACCCCTCTTTTTTGGTCGGGGGTTAAAAATAATACAAACGACGTAGCGTCGGGGGACCGCTAAGTAGACCGCTTAGTACAAGCACAAAACAAAGCGGACCTCCGACGATACGAGGCTTTTATATCATGCTTTAATTTTTATTTCATGCTTTTTAAACTTATATTATTTTATCTTAGCCTTGACTGTCCCAATCCGGGGCATAGGCCTCCCCCATTGCTTCCACTTTTCTCAGTGTTGCGCCACTTCTCGCTAATTAACGAAAACTAGGAATAAATTTAAAAAAATCCCTAAATTTTAGGGGGAGAGCGCGTGCCCATGGTGACAAGTAACAAGATTTCAAATTTCGAATCGACCAGACCTATGGAAGTTGTTTATATCCTTTCAACTAGAAAAGAAGTGATGACCTTTAAAGGGCTGAGTAGATTTTCTCAAAACATAGCTAAGAACACTCTCGATTATAACGCCTTTCAAACGAAACTAACTTTATCAATATCGGTTTATCCGTTTAGGAGCTATGATGTCACAGACAGACACACGGATACACACGTCAAACTTATAACTTATAACCCCTCTTTTTTGGTCGGGGGTTCAAAAAATTAATTGCTGCGCTGAACTTGTTCAAATGAGAAGGATTATTTTAGGATTCTGATGTAGACTTAGATGACTGTATGCAGTAACGTGAGGGGCTAACAAAAAGGTATTACCTTAGGGCAGGCAAACTGTTTAGAAACTCTTAACATAATGAAGATTAGTAGGTTATAAGAGCAAGCCAAGCTTTTAGGCTTGTATGGCACTACCCTACGCTACACTGCCGGTAACTATGCTTACCAGTCTGTAAAAATTTAAGCCTTTTCGCTAAATCTTCGCTGTTAGTCACCGCTGCTCCCATGACGACATCAGAGTGTCCATTCATGTATTTGGTCAAAGAATACATAGTTATATCCGCGCCAAGGTCCAGAGGTCTCTGCAGGTAACACGTGAGGAATGTGTTGTCCACCACAACGAGGATATCTTTGCTGCGTTTCTTCGCTATTGTTACTATCTCAGCAATATCTACCACTTTTAAATTCGGGTTTGTTGGTGTCTCCATCCAGACCATCTGAAATTAAAAGGTTAGTTTTTGCAGTTTGGAATTTTAATGTAATTAAATCTATTATGACTGCTCTCCATAGTTCTTGTCTTAACAACACATCTCTGTTACTCGTCATCTCAAAAGTCACCTCATATCAAGTCATTATCATCCTTTAGGTACATGACATTGATATGACAATCAATAATACTTGTTGTAGTAAATATGTAGGTATTATGAGACCGTTACCCTTTAGTTATTTATTGCTTCAATGTAATTAAAATACCTTATCTTGTAATAAATGTTGTTTGTGTACTCATTAATCATGACACTATTCGAAAGTAATAACGTTGTGATTTTGAGTTGACTGTTTTCTAATATCTTGATTTTAAAAAACTAGATATTTAAATAACTAAAATAACAACAAATTATAAAAGGGCGTCAAAAAACTCCAGCTGACGAGCTGGTAACATGACTTTTTTTTTTTTTTTTTTCGGATGGGAAATCATCAAATGACTTCTCCCGCTCTGGGCGGAGCGGGAGGGAGTGTCAGACTTGACTGACTAAAACCCACCCATGTTCCTTCTTAGCCCTTTGTGTTCCAGGGCTGCGGTATCTCTTTCGAACAACCCGCAGTAACATGCCTAAGAGGCTGGTAGCGTTGCCACGTTGTATGGCACGGCCCCAGAGTTTCAACCCCAAATGGCTCGAAAATATAGTTACCACAAAGGTTACAATATTTACACCGCTTGAGGTTCTCCGCAGCCGTAGCGGCAGCGCCGACACATCACGATAAGCTGGGAAGATGTGATGGCGCAAGAGTGTCAACGCAAGATGTGTCCCACACTAAAGGCCTACCCATCTTCCAAGGAAACAAAGACATGCCGTCCGGTCTTTTGCACTCGTCGCGTGCCAAGCCATTGGGCTCTAAGACAGCTGGAACGCCGACGATAACAATAGCTCGTCGAATGATGTCGTTTAGGATCGCGGGCCGCGCAAAACGGCCAGACTTCGGCTGCATGACAGGCCGTGCCTTGCATGCTTTTGTGCAAATTACCAACATAATCTGGCTTTAAATCTTTATTAATATTAAACAAGTATCGATTTGAAAAGAATTGAACCAACCTTCGTATTTTCTTGCATTGCTTTTTCAAAATTTTCAGGCTTTGTAAGATCTGTGAATGTTACATCAATTCCCAGTCTCGTTAGAACTTGCCTGAAATTCAAATTAGTTAATTTCCTGTGACATTCATTCCATTCACGGAATATATCGCGAAGATATGATTAATGTTCTCATATAAAAATAGAGAAGTACCTAGGTACAGGAGCTATGTTTCGAATACGTTCAAAATCACATAATATACAGGTAGTCCTGGAGTCACTCTAAAAGCCAATAGGAATAGAATACCAGAAAATAAAACAGGACGAAGCAGGAATAAAACAATTGAAATTACTTTTTGAGCCGAAGGAAGCATACGGTTTGGGACAAACGAAGATTTTTTTGAAAGTGGGACAAAACTTTGGGACGAACGAAGTATAAATCTCAATTCGTCACGTATACTAAATCTTCTTTTTGTGCTTCTGTACACAATTTACTATCAATCTTTCTATAAAATCCCTTACCTCAAAAGGCGGCCTGTACCACAATAGACATCGTCCATGGAGACGATGTGATCTCCTTTGTTTAGTAGCGTAGCAATAGTCGTGGTGGTACCAAGACCTGAACCGAAGGCGTACGCATAATTGGCACCTTCCAACGCTGCAAGGCATTCTTCCAAGGTATGCCGCGATGGGTTCCCTGATCGGGCGTATTTGTAACCCTAGAAAATATTAGAAGGTAATTTTTTTAAGTCAATATACGAAACTGAGAGCAGCGGTGGCCCTGTGGTGACAGCCCCGAGTTACGAGCACTAAGCCGTGGGTTCGAACCCGGGCGGGTGCATTACTTTGTGTAATTTATTTGTATTAAAAAAACGGTGAAGGAAAACATCGTGAGGAAACCGGCATGTCCTAGAACTAAAAAAAAAATTTAAGACGTGTGACATGTAGCAACCCGTACGCGGGCCCAGTCAGCCCAATCCCTCTCATAGTGAGGGGGCCTGTGTCCCAGCAGTGGGAATATTATAGGCTGATGATGATACAAAACTCGTAAAAATAGAACGAAATGGTCCAAGGACCCATGAGCTTGAAATTAACTAAAACTCGTCTGCTGATTGCCGCATTGGTATAATAGTCGTTAGCCCTACTGCCGCGCATATTAAAATATTCGTTTGTGGAAATTCTGAGTTGAGCTCCTTCAGAATTAGGTTTGATTAATGATAATAAGGTCATTCCTCAATAACAAGGTACTTTAACCCTGCATAATCGTTCAAGTATTTATTACTTGAGAGCGTGATTTGTTACTATCATTTAGATCAATAATAATGTGTAAATATTAAAAAATAAAATGCAAAATAAATAAATCATACAGTGTGTCCTTCAGGTGCTTGTTTGAACATAGAAGATAAGATGATAGGCGGCACAACTGCGCCGGACTTCCATTTGTCAGGGTTCTGACCAGCATGGACGGCAACAGTAGCGAAGCCCGGCTTTTGTACCAAAAATCCTTGATTCTCCATCTAAAAGGTTAAATTAAATGAGTTCACGAAACTATGCAGACGTTATGGATTACTAAACTAATCATAACACAAACAAAACGAGTTCTTTTAATCGTCAAAACTTAATCCAACATTAATATAGCAGCTGGAAGTATTACGGGAATCATGAAGCCATAGTTTGCGCTTATTATTTTCATAAGTTCCTACAAACAACAAACAAGTACTTTTCATTATTTAAAAAATAAAAAAGAAAACACTTTCTAACTAACTGCGCTAGCTAATTATTTCCCTAAAATAAGTGAAACAATACTCGTGTTATTGAACAAAACACTGGTTTGCACTAGGCATAAACAAAACAAAACAAAAAACCTACTACATACACTTCAGGTTAACGACAAAACAACAAAACAAGACCAATATATCCTTACTAACTAATTGACACAAGATGCAATGTAAACAAAATAAAATAACATAATATAATGTAAACTCACTTTTAAATCCCGATTTCTATATAATTTTCAGAACTGTTCAGCACTCTACCACTAGAACTTGAATAACAATACCAAATGAACCGCCTTCGATATTGAAACCTCTATTTATATTGCACTTCACTATTATCACACATTGACACTATTGACAGTCACTGTGAACTTGACGGCACGATTGGCGCAGCGGTTGAGCGATCGACTGCTGCGCTGCGTGTCGCGGGGTTGATCCCCGTACGGAACAAATATTTGTATGGCCTACAGATAGTTGTTCCGGGTCTGGCTGTTTGTGTATGTGAGTTTAAATGTTTGTAAACGCATCCATGATACAGGAGAAATTCCTAGTGTGGGGCAAAGTTTAAAAAAAAAACTGATAACACATACCTACCAATGTACAAATGCCCCTCATTTAAACTGAAATAAAACTTATGTCAGTGTCAGTAAAACAAAACTACTACATATACATACTAGTTACAGGGTGAAATTCAGTGATTCCCTAAAATTAAACAATAAAAATATATCTTTTACTTTATCAAAATAACCTTTACAAAAAAAACAAGGTTATAAAAACTTTCTCCAATTGTTTTTATCAACTGTTGATAGGGCCGGAGAAAAAGGTGAACTGTACGAGTATTAAATAACGTTATCGAGTAATCAACAAATACGTATTGAGAGCTGTTTATAGAAAGACGTGTGCCATTGTGCCCTGCACGGTGGACGATGACGTAACGACGTTTGTGTTGACTGTCCACGTGCGCGGGCGCAGACACTGCGGGAGTAGTGATGTTCCCAATATAGTCTCGTGAGATAATCTAAAGTATTTTTAATTCGGTATGCATTTGCTGATCTTCTTAAATTCTTCAATCCCTTCAAGATTCTTTATTTGCATGAAATATGCTACATAATGGTCTTATAAATAAAAAAGGTTTCACATATTTCGCCGACTTATTTCAGCATGCAAACTTAAAATTAAATTAAAATACCTAACAAAATGTAGTCGACATTTAGGTATCAAACTTCTAGACGTAGTTACAAAATAAAACATTTTTAGAATGTAATATACCTACTTGTGTGTAGGATACAGGATAAAGTAATAAAATTAGAAAAAATAAATATAACAAGGAACAGATTTAGCATCAATAACATTTAAAAAAGAATAAAGGAATGTGAAAATAGGAACAATAGTTTTCAAAAATGGGAACTTATGCTACTTAACCATTACAAATGGGTTTATAAGTCAAAAGCTCATTAATTGTATAAAACACATTATTACAGAGCCGCTTCTGCAGTTTCTTTTTGAAGTAGTTAATAGGCAGTTCTCCGATTTGTTTCGGAATTTTATTGAAGATTGCCTTCATTGTACCTCTGCTACCTCAACAAACAAAGTATACTTGTGAAAGAACAAAAAGGATTTAGAAAAGATCATTCAATAAATATGGCAATATATGACTTTCTCAATGTTATCATAGCTAACATGAATGAAAGACACCCAATATCAGCTATATACATGGATATGACCAAGGCATTTGACTTGGTCAACCATGATATACTGTTGAGCAAATTGAATGCGTATGGGATAAGGGGAAATGTTTTATCACTCATTAATTCTTACTTAAAAAATAGAACACAACGTACAGAAATCAATCGAATTTGTAAGTTAAATAAAACCGTTATAACATACATATCTAAAGAAAGAAAAATATCTTATGGTGTGCCCCAAGGCAGTGTGCTAGGGCCTTTATTATTCCTTATATACAAGGTGTTGTTTTGCATCCTCGTCAAATTCAAGGAGGTAATTCTACTAATGATTCTCGACCCAAATCAACAATAAAATCGGTAGGTTAATTTTTATATTTTTTTTCTTATTTACGGAAATCCGTAAGTGCGAACCAGCCGTATTTAAACGCGGCCCGTCTGTTGCTAGCCTTATTACCGCGCATTCACACACACAAAAAACGCTAACAATACATACACAACGCAAACTCAATGAACATTCGATAATGTCGTAGGTATTCCCTAAAACCAATGCGCAGACGCACTCTCTCACTCACGCGCCTAGCGACGCACTCTCTCGCACACGCGCGTAGCCACGCCCGCCGCGGTCCCGGACCCCGGAACCAACAGTATGTTTAATGTCGCCGACTAGTGCATGCGTTTTGCGAATTCCGCTCCTAGGTACTGCGATGTACATCGTTGAGACGTAGGTATAAACTGCAAGTGCGGTTTGGGCTTGGGATAATAGGGGAACAAGTGCTTGGACCCTACTTCATCGACGCGCGACGGGTACCTCAACAGCGCCACATACCTGGAGCAGCTGTTCCACGTTGTTGAGGATATGTTGGAGGACGTTACCCTGGCACTCCATCGCGACCTCTACTACATGCAGGACGGTGCTCCCCCTCATTACGGTCGGCAAGTACGCTGAAAGGTTTGGTGACCACTGGATCGGTCGCGGAGGACCTGTGGCCTGGCCTCCGCGATCTCCGAACCTGACGCCTCTAGACTTTTATTTGTGGGGAGACGTTAACAGTTTAGTGTACACGGAGGAAGTGGCAAGTGTAACAGAATTACGAGTAAAGATCATTTAGTGCTTTCGACACTTTACTCGTAAAAACGAATGTGTTAGTGCTACGTAAGCTGAAGGCAAAACCAGCTATGTCGTGCTCGACTGTGCCAAGAGTGTGGTGGTGGCAACTTTGAACAATACCTCCGGGTAACTTAGGTACGTAATTTACTTATTTTTTCATACGACTATCATTTTCTAAATACGTTGTTAGCTTAATTAATCAATTTTATTCAATAGTGTAAATAAGTTGATTTCAAATTTTTAACTACGCCAATAATACCTAACAGTCGAAAGTATCACCACATACCTACTTTAACTAGCACATCTTTCCATTTCCATCAAACATAAAAACATTATTAGATACTAACTAAATTATTGATGGACCTAAGCCCGTTATGTAGGAAGAAAAAATATCAAATCAACCAATTCAATCCACAAATGAAAACAAAATCATTACGAATACTTTAGGCTGAATTTACGTACAATGTACCGAGTGTTAGTGTATGAATTATTATTAGGTACCTAAATCCGCCCGACGCGCGACGGGTGCGCTTGTTAAGCCTCGTATCCACTAGGCAACATTTGGCGCGCGACACGTGAATCTCAACATGTACGGCAACGCTGCACAACAGCGCGCGACGTTGCCAGCTGCCGCGCAACATGACGCGCGGCTTGTTGTTTGTTTAAAGTGCATCGTTAGTTGAGCATCAATTGTTGTCGAGTGGAGACGTGACGCACAACAATGTCCGTAGTGTGGTGTAACGAACGAGTGCTCAAATTAATCGAACTGTACCACAGACCCTATAAAAATAAATTAAAAAAACTAGATGCATGGGATTCAATAGCGAAAACACTAGATGTGTCTGTGAAAGAGGTTGAAAGCAAGGTCCTTGCTTGTATACTCTTCGATCGCAATAGGGATGATGACTGGGTAAAGAAAACGAAATTCTATTTTGTCCGTCAATCAGGTAATACAAAAATATTAGATACGTATTTTTTGTTTTATCAAGATAACAAAAAAATACTTAGTTAAAACGCATTAAAGTTGGAGAGTGGGGGCTAACTACGTCAGAACTAGGTATAAAATGTACTAAGCCGTGACGTCATGCGCCATTTCAACTCAAAATATCTCCGTAATTTTACAATTACGTGAAAAATAAAAAAATTCGTGTCAAATACTTTTTAATAATCTACCCGATAGACAAATAAAAAAAATGATTCACCATCCCTATTCACTCGCGAGAGGAAGAAATTTAAATGTTCAAAAAAAACAGGAAGTTGCAGTGAAGATCTTTTTAGCAGTAAATGGTTTGCAAATGAACCTTTGCTGTTTTTGATAAAAGGTAAAACAACAACAACATTTTGTAACAGTATCTCGAAGACTGTTTTGTACATTCGGGTAAAATTCGTAAAAGATCCATCAACCACAATGAGATCACTGAATACATTTTCTTTATTTTGTAGGTATTTTCTAATCCACCAACGTGGTTTTCTTCTTTTTGATTTCGATAAAATTATAACCACTGCCGCAGAAATCACCACAAGTTCCTCTGGCGACATGTTGTCGACGACTGAGAATGTGTGGACAGACAACGTTGTTAAACAAATGTTCCGCGTCAACATTCAACAAGTTGCGAAACATGTTGAGCAACATGTCGCGTGTCAAATGTTGCCTAGTGGATACGAGGCTTTAGGTATCTAAGCAACATTAGCGCAACATAGCCTCAGTAGTGCGCCTCAGGATCCGGAATAAAGATCCAAGATTGCCAATTTTAGGATTGTCCGTTCAGCAGGATAGCAATAAAGCAAAACTAACATTTTATTAAACATCTGATAACTACCAAACTTACAGGTCAATGAACTTTTCTTTGGTGCACTTGTATTAGGTACTGTACTGATTTCCGTATTCCAATGATGCTTAAAAATGAGTTAAGTATCAAACGAAATTTTTGACAATAATGTAGGAGATTTTCGAAATAAAATTAGAGCAAAATTATTGCTGCCGGCCGACGCGCGCCGTAGGTTATCGCACGGCCGCACGCGCCTGCGGCTGCGTTTCGTAGGTATGACGTAGTCACTCACACACAGAGCTCCATTGTCGCTGTGTGCGTAGTTGGATGATTCTGTTTCAAGTGTTTTGAATTGAGGGTTGTAGTCTGAAATACTGTTTAATTTCAACAACAAAAAAAAGCAACGCTTATTAATTATAGACCGGTACCGTACTTTAAATTGATTATTTATGTGTTTTATGACAACCTCCTGAAATTTGACGAGGATGCAAAACAACACCTTGTATATTAATGACTTTCCCCAGAATATACCCTATCCTATGACATTGTTTGCCGACGACAGTACTATCATTGTGAAACTTAACAAAAATATTAAAGACTTGGAAGCTGACATAATAAATGCACTACAACAAGCCGTTAACTGGTTAGAAAATAATAACTTAATTATAAATTTGAAGAAAACAAAAATTATGAATTTTCGTCAAAGAGCAGCTCATCCGGAACTAAATGTAAGCTTTAATAATGAAAAACTTGAAGAAGTTTCAAATACAAAATTCTTAGGCTTAATAATCGACAATCAACTTAATTGGAAACTACATACTTCAATATTAATTAAAAAAATCAGTAAGTTTGCTTTTGCTTTGTTTAAACTAAAGAAAATAGTCCACCAAGCAGGCGCAGTCACTGCATACTATGGATATGTCGATTCTATACTACGTTACGGAGTAATTTTTTGGGGTAACTCTTGCAATAGGGACATGGTGTTCAAATCACAAAAAAGATGCATTAGAGCTATTACCGGTATAAAAACTACTGATAGCTGCAAACCTTATTTTGTATCGTTAAAAATTATGACTTTACCTTGCTTGTACATATTTGAGACTGCTTTATTTGTTAAAAAGAACATGCATCTATTCAGAAAAGCATCTGAACATCGCTACAAAATGATTAGGCAGGAATATAGACATGAATTATGCGTTCGACCATCAAAGACCGCCTTAATGCACAAAAGCATACTTTGCATGGCCCCAAAAATATTTAATAAATTACCAAATGCAATTAAGGACTTAAATATTATTCAATTTAAAAACAAATTAAGACATCTATTATTGGAAAAATGTTATTATACTCTTGACGAATTCCTTAATGATAAATTGTAAGTTATTTGACTTTGATATCTTTTTAATTTTTGACATTGTTTTAGTATCTTTATTTCCATTAATTATTGACATTGTATTATTATCTTAATTTCTATTAATTATTGACATTGTATTGTTATCTTTATTTCCATTAATTTTTTTAAATAGTACCTACTCAATTGTTAATGTTTTTGCTTATATTTTTTGTCTTGAGTTATGTTGTGTTTCGTAGTAATTATTTTATTTTATTGTGTTGATTATTAATTTTATAAGAACTACTAATTATGTGAAAGAGTGTGTACGCCTTTAAGGTAGATTTTTGAGGAACTAATTATTTATTATTAAGATCTCATGTAAAATGTACCAAAAATCACACCAATAAATGAATTGAATTGCCTACATGTAATATGGGCCTAGAGTCATGACATTTTGCTCACTTAAAACAGGAGAACCCTTCCTTTTATTAAATAGGTAAACACTAAGGAAGTGACTTAGACTAAAGTGGTCTAATAGGGGGTGGTGATCACGCACACGACTTCAAATAATAAATAACAAAATAAAAAAACATTTACAGCTTAACACCATTTGATTTAATTCAGACTCAATTTTCGAAAATTGTCAAAAAAGGAAAGATTGTTTTTAACCACCCATTTATTATTATTTTTTTATTTGGGTTTGCTCTTGACTCTAGTCTAGGTCAGATATGACAGAGACAAGGTGGTCTATGGTACGAGCTTACCCAGAAGAAGCCCCACTCTAACTTTGAGGAGATTAGGGTTGTAAGCTTTCGGAAACACAGACGCAGGCAGAGAGTTCCACTCCACATTAACACCAGAATGAATTTTATGACTTTAGACACACTCATTCTCTCCCGAAAAAGAATGTTACCTATCCACAAAATACACCCCATACGACTATACTCTTCACAACTTGTTGCAAAAAAAACCGTCGTAAAAACAAACAGTAGCCCACAGTCCACCATAATGGCGAACTCAATGTACTGAACACTGTTATTGCTATCTTTAAATACGTTCAGTTGCACGGTGGAACGGGACAGATCCGGTCTGTGACGGTATTACCAGCAGTTTTCATTTAACTTTATACTTTTCTTCACAAATTGAGCAAAGCTTTGAGTATTGCTTCTTTTCTCTTGTGTTAAGAGCGTTTACGACTTACGACATTTCATACAAACTTACAAGTACTTATTTTTCGAAATGACTGAACCGATTTTAATTAAACTTCATATACATAAGCAGGATACATAGGTCTAAAAAGTTACTAAAAAACATTTTGGAAATGTTTAAAAAAAAGATAATTGGATATTTATATAATGATACGCATTTCATTTTTTAAGCTTCCCGAGTTGCTGAACTCACTGCGTATATTATAATTGTTTATCGATATAAACGAGTTTTAGACATCACTAACAGTGTCTGTTGGCGGTCATTACCACAGGTCATTACAGTCATTGTCAATGTTGACCGCCGCATAAAGAATGTCCTCAGTTAATCAAAAATGCATAATTATAAAAACTGGAGGTTCCCGCTTAAATGTACCACCAAAAAAACAAAACATTTATCGAACATCAACATTATTTTGACGACATTATAAAAAACACTCCTAAAAGAAGTTCTAGAATTCCATTCTTAAAACTTCCCAACCCTATTCCGAACGTAATAAGGTAAGAGTACCAAATGAGAAGTGAAAAAGCTTGTACTTTGAGCCTAATGAACACAATCGTCCTGGAGAGAGACAAGCCTTTCGAATTCCTTGCAAAAGACGGCTATTGTTTCTTTCACCCCACAGCGACAACCTCCCAATCGAATTTCAACCTTAACAACTCTCATTTCGGGACAGTTTTTGGTCCTCTCATTTTTGGCAGTTAAGACTTTTTCAAAATGTGGTTCTAAGTATTTTCTTTCAGACGTATAAGCGATCACTTTAGTAGTTAATTGAATGAGATCATAAAAACAGCTCTTTGCTTTCATTAGGGTATGTCATGGGTGACTATTTATGGGGTAGATGAGGAGGAGGTTGGTTGTCTGGCCCTTAGTTAATTGATTCCTATTGTTAAATAGTCTCCGAAAGGTCAGTTGCTTTGATAATCAAAATTGAGTTGTACTGTCTCGTTGGTCCAGTGGTCGCGTCTAGTGCGAAAGATACAGGTTTTGAGTTCAATTCTCAGTTTAGGCAAAATTCTTTAGTTTGAGCCTGTAAGTTTGTGTTTGGGTCCCGTTGATGGCAATAGGGTCGACACCTATTACGTGAGATTTCAACATATCTGGCTAAATAAGGCTAGATTATAAGTTCTTTCACTTCTTAAACCTTATATTAAAACTTATTATGTAATAATCGCCCAAATATGATCATCATCTGCCATCCTTTTCCAAACTATGTTGGGGTCGGGTTCCATTCTAACCAGATGCAGCTTTGTACCAGTATACCTGGAGCGATGGTTGTGACGTCCACAACCCAGCACGTTGCACAGCAACCCAGTAGGGGTTTCCCATTACACAGTGACGTTTTCAACGTCACTGTGTAATGCGAAACCCTTTCTTAAGACTGACTGTCATACTTTCGGGCCACTGACTGCCTGTAACGACCGTCAAAGATCTACAAATGACAGCCGGGACCAACGGCTTAACTTGCTTTCCGAAGGACGGTGGAAACTCGGTATATAATGGGTGTTCACCCATCCACGGATCAACCTAGGCAAGCTCGGCGTAATCTGATTATCGACCCTAGCGGCTGTTATTATTTGGCCACGAGCTCCTGTATGATACCCCTACATAATAGTACATTATGATATAAGTGCGGTAAGTTGAAAATTATCGAGGGCTACAAGAAAGCAGAGGCTGTAATTATCAAAGCGCACGTATGTCATACGACGTTTTATAACATATTTGCGAGGAAATAAATAAAACTCGGACGACAATTTCAAATAAAAACAATACATCGAAAAGAAAAAGCGCGCGGAATAATTTTTACTTGTTCACAAATTATGAAATTAGCGATGCGCACGCATCAGCGCTTTTTTTTAAAGCAAAGGCACAAAAACAGCCAGTATTACTAATAAAGTAAATTAATATTTTTGTGTTTTGTTACATATAAATGGTTGTAATTTATGGTCAAAATTGATTAAATTAAAGAATTAAATGTTTATTTATTATATTTTATCTCCTAAGTTAATTTTATTCATAAAATGTTGACCACTTTTCTGACATAAAAACTCTTTGCTAAGATTTAAAAAAGTACCGTTCGTTTTAGACGGAGCATTTTGATAAACCGTGCGTTTTTCATTACAATAACGCACTAGTACGTAATGAGATACATTACGATATTCAAATTGGTGAAATTAGAGACCCTTTATGAGCAAATGTGTTATAAATAGGTACTATTATTACATCACAGTATCATTGATCTACCGCTATCTAAATGGAAAGGTAAATAAGTCAATCAGGTACAGTGCTTTCCGTTAGTCAATTTGATCGGAACGTTTTTCAGTACTTCCTCGTTGGTCTAATTGTCACAAGCGTTACTTCTGAACATGACGTCCTGTTTTCGTTTACCAGATCTTACAATGTGATTGAATTTTACCTTCAGGAATTTCTGAGTACTGTACAAAACATTATTGAAATGTCTTTGTAAAAAAAGAGATAATTGGAAATTTCTGTTTCTATAGATAATTTATAATCGGTCTAATTTTGCTGTAACAATATTTTTCGAATATGTTTTTAGTAATTTTTAGACCTATGTATGTTGTTTATGCGTATGAAGTTTCATTAAAATCGGTTAAGTCATTTCGGAAAATAAAGACTTGTATGTTTGTATGAAATTCCGTAAGGCGTAAACGCTCTTAAACTGTACCTCAAATACTATTATTGTCATCAATCGACCACTATCTAGATTTGTCTAAGGTAAACAACTTAACCACAATTGTACACTGATTTCTGATAAGTGTATTTGTGTAAAATTGCATCAAACGTGTCCTTATTGAAAGCATATTACAAAACTAAGGAATACGTTCAGTATAAAGAAATTTGGCTGTAGTTCCTTCTGCTCATGCCGGCTTCACTGGTCGCTCATAAACGACAAAGATGTGTGGATGTCTCTAACTATTCCCAATATTATTTTTTACATTATTTTTATTCAGATGCGTTACAATAGTTTTCAAAACATTGCACCATTAGTTCATTGTTCAGAATAGTTACAGCACTGATGGTAACATCTGTGTGCATTGTTTAATTTAGGGTTCTTATGTTGTTTTTTTTTTACTTTTGGATAGATTATTTTTATTTACCTATTTTTTGTGAATGTGTGTAGGCTTTGTAAATTCGTTTTTTTTTTTATCTTTTTCTGCCTTTTGTATTAAGCAACGACTTATTGTCGGGGCTTCGCTGTCCTCCCATACTTAAGTACTAACGCTGTAACATTCAAATATTGTAAAACCAAATGATTTTAAAAGTAAACATGGAGTTTCTTCACGGTTCTTCTCCATAGGAAACGACCAATCCGAACCGTACACCTTTTGTTGACGTTTTATTAGTGCCCATGTAGGCCTATGTGAAAAAAAAATTGATTTTGTGCATATTTACTTCCAGGGCTAAACTCTGAAAATTTTCAGCACATTGTCTGAGTTGAGCCCAAATTACTAGCAGTCTTTTGTTTTCCAGCAATTGTCTTGCTGGAGCAATTACACGACTTTTTACTTTGGCTACAAGCTCCTATTGTATTGAGAATGTTGTACTATTTTCATCTTGTTTTCATCGCTTTTCTACGGCGTGGGATGAATGGAACTGAAATTAATGGGTGAGTGCATTAGAGCATGTTTTGGTCTTAAGTACGGAATAGTCAATTGACCTAGCCATCTATTTGTTCTTTTAAAAGTCATATTGAGTACCTAAGCTGGATGCACCTGCTATAAATAAGTGGGTAATAACTGAGATCGGCTTAATAAACGTTCTGAGACACAGAGGTTGAAGAGGTCCCGTTACGTAATTTACGGTCACCCATCCACGGACCGACCTTTTGGCAAGCGTTGCTTACCCTTTGATCAACCTCTGCGACTGTTTTATTTAGTTACGAGATCCGGTTTTTTTTTATACCTCCTTTGAACGTTGATTACAATGCCAAGTCTAGAAGCTTCAAATTCTTAAATCATTTTGCATAATGTATGTTCGAAGAAACTCATAAAAACATTTAAGTTCTCGAAAAGAGCTAAAGAGTTATTTCAAGCGAATGCACAAACAGACACTTACAAGATTTTGTCAACACCAAACATCAAACGATTTCACACACCCTTTATACCAGCTGTTGAAAGATCCACTTTTATTTAAAATGAACCTAGACTGTGTCTTCATAAAGTTGCTTTTCGATTGTTTATTGTCGAGATATTTGACAGATGCTCGATCAGTGATTTTCCGCTTTTTGAGGACGGTGTCGGGAAGGCTCGCGTTCGAAAGCACTTTGAGTGCGCGCAAGTACAATTTGTACACAAAAAGACTGCGTTGTGCAAATGTGCACTATGTGTAGTGTGCCGTCAAGTCGATGTGATCGGATACATTTGTTCCGTCAAAGTAAGCAAGCACGAGCAGATTTTGCTGAAATTGTGAGAATAAAAGGGAAACAAAAATATGAGAAAAATAAACTTTTTGGGCTTAACGGCTTTCTAGTTACCGAAGAAATAATTTTTGAACCCACTTTTAATATACAGGTACTTGAAAATTTCATTCTTTTGTCAGACCTATTTTTCTTAACAACGAATTTTCCGATATTATATACACCGTGTAAATCACCTCATCACGAAGCCGTCAACCAAGCATTCTGTTCATGAAACTAAGTAACTTTACGCAAAAATTATTGCTGGGAAACGACTTTTTTTTGGGGGGGTGTTTTGTGGTAGAACTCAATGTAACTCACTCAAAACATTGTGCTGATGGACGGATTGAATAGTATGGGGGTCGTGGAAGTGTTTAAAGTAAAAATCTTACATTAAAAACTTGTATTTAAAAAAATACCTGTCAAAAAGTTGGAACTTTGATCACTAATATTTCCGTAACTAGAAGGTTCCCAGGTATGGTGTAGAACAAAAAAATTATCGCAATGACAGGGAGAACCAGTGCCTTTCGGCTTCGTTAAGAGGTGTTTTACACCCTTTATATGTTAATCCGATTTTGTATTTTGTTGTAGGTCGTACACTAAGCTCGTTTTAATTGGCTTGTCCAACCACTTGCTAAACTAAACACTCGTTAACGACAAACCGAACCCGTTAATCAATTTAATGGAACTATATTTTAAACAAAATGACCATCAAGCTTTATTACTAAAACCAATGTTATTCAATAATGTTTCCTAATTGTTGTTTTAATGGAAAATGGTTTTCGTTTAGCACTTATAAATTAATATAATATTAATTATACCCACCTGTAATCGAATATTCCTGCTTCTGCTACACACTTTGAGCTTATAAAAGTGATTTGTAAAATATCTTATATATCAATAAATAACTGTAACTAATATCCATCCTGAATAATATACCTTTCAAATGACGAAAGAATTTGTCAAATAAGTTTAGTTGTTCCGGAGATTTCAACCGCATACATACAGACTCGCAAAATTCGCACTCTCTCTTTTTAACCCCCGACCATAAAAGAGGGGTGTTATAAGTTTGACGTGTGTATCTCTGTATATCTGTGTGCCTGTCTGTGGCATCGTAGCTCCTAAAGGGATGGTTTTTTTTTCATAAAATTGGTTTCGTTTGAAAGGTGAATTGATCGAGAGTGTTCCTTGCTATGTTTCGAGAAAATATGCTCAGGCGTTTGAAGGTGGTGCGGGGGGGCTGCACACCAACTTCCCCTTCCTCCCTAAACGCTCAGTTTTTTTTTTATTTATAATTTCCTTGTTTCACCACCGAGAAAACTGGAAGGAATGGGAGGAGACCTATGCCCAGAAGGGGGACAGTCCAGGCCAAGAAAAAAATATCTAGGTTTAAAAAACATGAAATAAAAAATACATTAACAATTTAAAAAACCCCTTAAAGAAAAAACCTAGTCCTCAACCAAAAATAAATTAATCCAAGCGTATTACTTTTTAATATTTAAAAACTCTCGCACGGTATACAAATAAAACTAAGCATTCTTCATTCGCCTAATAAAACAAATGAATATTATTACTAATACTAATGCAATTTAATTATCAATTCGTCCGATAACCATCAGTAAGCGCCCAATAAATTATGTGCCCCTAACCGTTTCATAATTAAACAATGCATTATTAAACATACACTAACGTTTTGCGGTTGCAGCATCACGCATTGAATTTAGATCACCCTAATACTACACCAGTCACGGTTAAGTTCAGAAGTTCCACTCCAAACACATGTGAAAATAGGTGCACATGTGTGGAGGTCAGATAGGCAGGCGCTCCGTGTAAAATACTGGTATTCTGCTGTATCCGGTTAGACTGGAAGCCCCCCCCCCCCCAAATAGTTGGAAAAGGCTAGGCAGAAGATGATGAGTCACCAATGGCGTCATCAACATTGGCAGCTTTGTTCCATCTTCTGTTGAGTATAGGGACCTCCTCCCTTTTGTACCAAGGTTTGCTTAACCAGGACTTACCCACGATCATTTAAATGTCATCCCCTAATCCAGCCTGTCAATACTTTTTCTACCGTCTCTCGACAGCAATCTGTAACATCGCACTATGGTCTGTTTCAAAAGTATTTCATAAAAAGGTAAACAAATAAATCAGTAAACATTCATGCCGATTTTGTATTGCCACCGACAATCAGTGTGAATTTTATCGAATGAGTTCTTTGGTTTCATCATTTAAATTCTTAAACCCCATCTTCCTGACCTTGTTCCATATCACCTACTTGGGTTCGGAGCAACGCGTTTTTTTTACTTCCAATCTTGTCAGCCAATACGCTTTCATTTACTTACTTTTTAGGGTTCCACACCCAAAGGGACAAACGGGACCCTATTATTGAGACTTCGCTGTCCGTTCGTCCGTCCGTCAGTCTATCACCAGGCTGTATCTTATGAACCGTGATAGTTAGCCAGTTGAAATTTCTACAGATTATGTATTTCTGTTGATGCTATAACAACAAATACTAAAAACAGAATAAAATAAATATTTAAGGGGGCTCCCATACAAAACAGTGTTTTTTTTTTCTCGTTTTTATAAATAATGGTGCGGAACCCTTCGTGCGCCAGTCCGACTCGCACTTGGCCGGTTTATTCATCCTTACTTAGTTTACATAATTAGGAACAAGGTTCGTTCACAATTCAACAAATTCATTTGCAGACCATAATTGTATGCGAACATGTCGTAGGTTATATGTTTTTGCATTTTCGCTCTTTGCACGGACTCAAACCTTCTGAACTATTTATTCTGTGCCGCACACCTCTTCAATATTTTATAGCGTGGGTAACAAATACGCCGCATACGAAACGTGTTATTTCACTGAATCTATAAAAGGCACACAATATTTTTTTTACAAGTCCAATAGGGATTTAAAGCTAGCTAGGTTCGGTTCTATTCCATTTCGAATGCAAAATGAAGATACGATAAAAATGGTTGTTGTTTTATAGGGATTTTGAACAGTATCCGATAAGTTTATATTTCCATTTCTTTAGTTGACATCCTGCAAAAATTCTGGTTAGGTTTTTAATCATACTAGCGTAACAGTTTTTGAAAATAGTGCTTTATTTATTGATCTTTATTATATTACATATGTTCATTATTTACAAACTACAAATAGCAATACAATTTTTTTTTTTTTTTAACTAATACCAAATTTTTTATAAAATACTATTATTATAAAATATGTACAAGTACCAAAATTACAGGGCGTCAAAAAAATCGTCCACATCGCAGTGGAAAATGGTCGATGAATATTTTATTACAGTAATTGGTAAAATATCCTGTTGTGTTATCCGAATGAAAGGGATTATGATAAAATCTGTCAAGAGACTATACAGCTGAACAATCATGTACATGCATGTATTGTGGCCAAATTTGGAACTAAAGACACTGTATTTTTTTAAAAATAATATCACATCTCAATATTTTTAAATGTGTTTGCACACAAAAGTAATCAAAATTGAAAGTAACCCGGCCATCTTGTTTTTTAAAAACAATATTAGGACACACTTGCCAACTTGACACGCTGCCGAAAGACCCATGCTATACTTTAGTTGTACCGTAAAACCGTTTTGTTTAACCGTTTGCGCCCTAGAAACCAATCTTTAACCCTTAAAAAATCAAACGCCAAATATCCAACGCACTGCTCCATAATAAATCAATTACTATCCGGTTTCAGGCCATCATAACCGGTTATAACTGGCCGTGTCTGGTTATACAATGGACCGATTAATTACGTTGGCTATGTAATTAATTTTGGCGAACGCTACTAACTTTGGCTGCGGCATCATTACCGTTTGTCTTAGAATGTCAAACACACACAAATTGTACTTATGTGACAAATACCAGTAATAAATCAATATCATTCTGTATACTTAGTCCGACACCGACCTGTGAGGGAGTTGCGTAACACATACTTTGCTTTCCGAATCTATATGAAATAAAATCAATTAACTCGTCATGTGTGACCGAGCGTTACTTAAGAGCGGTTGTATTGGTTACTGCCAGAACAAAGTTTATTTGAAAGAAAATTGTTTTTTTTTCTGCTATCGGCACTTCTCATTTTCATTAGTGAATTGCACCCGTGGGAAAATAGCTAGTATAGTCCTGTGCAAACTCATAGAGTGTGCAAACTCGTGAAAACTCATAGAGTGTGTAAACTCATAGGGAAAATTGCACAATTTGTGAACTAAGTTGTGATTTGAATACACGGATAATTCAATAAAATTGGGTAAATATTGAAAGCTTACTGTTTGATGTTGAAAAACAGGACTTCATATGTAACTTCCTAGCAACTATGTCACTCTATTCAGCCGACCATTTCTCCCTTCTCAAATAATAATTCCGCAAAATTAATATAACATTCTCATTACTAGCAACATTTGAACGTCGTCTTATTGGCATAAATTTTAATTACGCCATAGAATTTAATATGCGAGCGACCTCAAATACTTGGTACAGTTTCCAGGCCCTTATTCCCTTTATTTCGGAAATTCTTTTAACATATTACTCAAACTTCGACGCTATAACTTTTACAATAATGGTCACCGTTTCGAGAACTTTGAGAGAAAACTGTAAGATGGAAACCGATAAGATGTCAAGGAAAACCGGTTTGAGCACAAAAATAGCTCTGTACTAAAAAATCAGTCATCATCATCATCAGCCTATAATGTTGGGAACACTGCTGGGACACAGGCCTCCCCTCAATGAGAGGGAGTGGGCTTTAATTACGCGGGCCCAGTGCGGGTTGGTAGATGTCACATGTCTTCGAATTTTTAGTTCTAGAACATGCCGGTTTCTTCACGATGTTGTCCTTCACCGTTTTGAGAGCAGCGGTGATGAAATAAATTACACTAACTAATGCGCCTACCTGGGTTCGAACCTCGACTTACTGCTCGTAAGTCGAGGCTGCCACCATTGGGGACCGCTGCTAGCTGCTGAAAAATCAGTATTTAGTGACTAGAAATAACATCCTCTATAATTGTAACCAGTGATTGTGGAAATGTTGAGAAAATATTATGTTACATGATAAATAAAATCAGACAGTGTCTCCAGCAAAAAAGTCGGTAATCGTTTTATTTTTGGATTTCGATGACTTTGTTTTATTCGTTGATATTTTGGCACCTACAACTGCAAATAAAGTTTTTTATTAGTCATGAATAAATTTTACATTTATTTTTTTTAAACGTTGCCCCACTCTAGGAATTTCTCCTGTATCATGGGTGCGTTTACAAACATTTAAATTCACATACACAAACAGCCAAACCCGGAACAACTATCTGTAGGCCATACAAATATTTGTTCCGTGCGGGGATCGAACCCGCGACACGCAGCGCATCAGTCGATCGCTCAACCACTGCGCCAACCGTGCCGTCAAAATGACATTGACATTGGAACTATGTAGAAGTTATTAAGGGACCATCATGTCGCCAACACAGGCCAAGAAGAAATAAAAGCTCATAAAAATACATACGTATTAATGGAGCTGACTCGTAAACTACTCAAGCAAAGTTAATAAAATTTATACGGGTCCACCGCGCGGGCTTCGTGTTACCAAATGAATCGTGGAATACACCTCCGTTTTTAGAAGTTAGTTAAAAATACTGGTATCCTGGAAAACGCCAACCCAACACAGGTAGTTGGGAATAGCTCAGGCATTTTGATAATGTCGAATTGTTGACTAGATAGGACAGCAATAATATAACAGTTGAAAGGCGATAAAAAGGATCGGGGTTGGTTAATAGAAAGTAATAACTTATAACGGACTTCAAGCCTTTCTAAACTTCTCAAATGTTTTCGGAACTAAGTGTTTCAAAGTTTCAGAGTTCTCAATTATAATCTCAACCACATCCTCAAGTTTGGGAGGCGGTCGTGACTTTGATAAAGTTTTTATAAGAATGGAATGTTATGTAGAATGTACTGGTCCTTCCTTGAAAATGTTGTTTTTTTCTTCATGAATGCCTCTTTGGTCTAGTGGTCGCAAGCGCGACTGCTTAGCATGAAGGTCCTGAGTTCGATTCCCGGGTGGAGCAAAGTGTTATTGGGTTTTTCCAAGAGGAATTTCTCAGTAGCAGACACGGAGTCTGGAATATGTGTGATGGCAATTGGCTCGCCCCCTATCACATGAAACTTGCCAAAATATGGGTGTAATTGTTAGGTACACCTCTGCCTAATCGCTGCTCAGCGGACAGACCTCCAGCGCGATCTCATGGCGACATGGAGAGAGCAACTGTCGCAACCGCGTGCAGGGCACGCCACAATAGTGGCGAAAAGTCAACTCTTTGAGGAATGGCTGGAGAGACGGCACGGCGCTTTCACCTTCCTCCTGACGCAGGTCCTCACCGGACACGGTTGTTTTAGGAAGTTCCTGCGCCGAATCGGGCGGGAGTAAGCGCCCGGGTGTCACCACTGAGGATATGGTCGGGCACCCTGTCGAGGTTTGCTCCGCTTAGTCTGAGCACCGCCGTATCCTCGGCGACCACATGTCTTTTGGAGAGCAACTACATAATGAAGCTAAAGTTAGTACTTTAATTATGTTTTACGCATCGAAACTGTGAAGTTGTTTTAAAACTCAACTTCAACTCGTTTGGAACTGCAATGCGAAAACTGAAACTGTAACAAGAGAAATGCTTGTTGGTAGGTATATTGAGCGAGTATGTTTTTAGTATACTTATTCGATGGCAGCTCTCAATAATAATCTTCTTCAGTTCAGCCCAATATTTATAATGATAGCTGCTATCTATCCGGCTATTCTTACCGGCTCATACAATACCTACGCGACAAAAAGCATCTCTTGACCACGTTATTCTGAAAACCCGACTACCTGCTTCTACTTCAGTCGCACACTCTGCTCTAACTGATCATGAGACAGTAATGTTATTCTTGTCAACCCGAATGCCTAAAATAATCAAAAGAAACTGTATTCGTTATAACTATGCTAAGATAGATACAGACCTTGAACAATTAGATTTTAGTGAAGTTTATGAGACCCAAGATCCTCATGTGGCAGGGGAAACAATAACTAGATTAATAAAAAACGTGATAGACTCAAACTCCAAATCTGGTAAGACTCCGAACCGCAAACAAATAATAAAGCCATGGATTACTCCTGGTATACTTCGCTGTATGCGACATCGAGACAAATTGCATAGAAAATTTAAACAGGCGCCTAATAACGAGATTTTAAAAATTACTTTCACTAGGTACAGAAACTATTGTAATAGATTGTTAAAGAATTTAAAAACTGAATTTGAAAAAAATGAGATTAAAAAAGCTGGGAAAAACACTAAACAGTTATGGTCTGCTATAAATAATATATCAAGCAGGTCGACTAGGAAAGCAAACACATCATCACAATTATTAGCCTCTTCAGGAACACCACAAAATTCTGTAAACCATGTCAATGATTTTTTTGCCAAAATAGGTGAAAAATTAGCTAAAAACATAGAGAGTACACACACTAAAAGTACAAAGGAAAACCTAATCAACAGACCGCAATCCATGGTAATGTTCCCAACAGATGAGCAAGAGGTAGCTAGAATATTAGTGTCACTCCGCAGTAACTGTGCTGCGGGGTGGGATGGGATATCCGGCGACCTCTTGAAAAAACATGCGGCTGTGATTGTGCCTCCGTTAACGTACACATGTAATCTTGCTCTTTCCACAGGTAAATTTCCTAACGCGTTCAAAAAAGCCATAATACATCCGATCTACAAGAGTGGGGACAGGAGCCGTGTTGATAACTATAGACCTATATCTGTGTTAACTGCATTTTCTAAAATACTGGAAAGGGTAATGAACAGCAGACTTGTGAGCTACTTGGAAAACAACAATCTTATCGCACCAGCGCAATTTGGATTTCGCTCAGGCAAATCCACTTCTGATGCGGTCCATGAGTTGACAGACTATATAGTTACAAACATGGATAGCGGGGATAAGGTCGTGGCCATATTTCTAGATCTTGCCAAGGCTTTCGACACGGTTTCTGTCCCAATTCTTGTACGCAAAATGGAAAGCTTGGGAATCAGAGGACTTCCACTGGACCTCTTTAAAGACTACCTGAGTGAGCGTACCCAGAGAGTAAAGATAGATGAATTCATCAGTGAGGAACAGACAATTAACTATGGCACGCCGCAAGGTAGTGTCCTCGGACCTTCATTATTCCTCATCTATATCAACGATTTGGGTATGCTCACTATCCCCAATGGCAGAATAATTAGCTTTGCTGATGACACTGCCCTCTTGTTCAGCGCAAGCTCGTGGGAAGTGGCCTATGAGCGTGCACAACTAGGCTTTAATATGGTATCCAACTGGTTACGCGACAATCTGTTGACCCTCAATACAGCCAAAACCAATTACATAGCATTCTGCATGAAAAACAATGGCTCCTGTCAAACAGTAACAAAAACTATTATAGCTCACTCTTGCGCAAACCCACTCACCCGTGGTTGTAACTGCGAACCACTCACCAAGGCTGACAATGTAAAATACCTGGGAATAACAATCGACAAAAACCTAAGATTTCAAGACCACATAACCATTCTTAGTAACAGATTGCGGAAACTAATATACGTGTTCAAATCGCTGAGACCTGTAGTCGATAAAAATATAATAAAATCAGTGTACTATGCTCTTGCTCAATCTATAATATGCTACTGCATCACATCTTGGGGTGGAGCCCCGAAAACTACCCTAATAGAATTAGAAAGAACCCAAAGAGCTATACTTAAGGTGTCGTCTTTTCGACCGTATCGCTACCCCACTGAGCAGCTATACAAAGAAAGTAAAGTCCTGACAGTGCGACAACTGTTTATATTGCACACTCTGTTGAAACAACACGCTCTCCTGGTCTACAATCCAACGCTGTCCAGGGGGAAAAGACGATACGACCCAGTGGGGCGCCATCATCTACGTCACAAAACAATTTTTGCAAAGCGTTTCTTTTGCCATCTAGGTGGCTACTTATACAATAAAACACATAAGTTGTTACACATCTTTAGTCTTACAAAAAATAAATGCAAACAGAGGCTAACTGATTGGCTGCTAAAATTAAACTATAATGATACTGAAGACATGCTTAAAAAGACCTAAACACACAATCACACTCACACTCACCCACACTCACACACCCACAGATTCACCCATACTACACATCTACTAACATTCGTCTCGCTTACTTAACCTAGATATTAATCAAAATAAATAAAACTATAAATGTCGTATGATACCTTACTACGTACATTCTGTCAATGCGCTTAGTACATAATTATGAATTGAATATGTAAAGGGGTGGGATCCTGGTGTCCTGAAACACAGGCCTCAAACCTAGCTTAGGCACCAGTCTCCCACAATATATACTTACCTGAATTATGTTTCTTATGAATTATGTATCAACTTATGTATATTGTGGTGAGAAAATAAAGTTTATTATTATTATTATTATTATCTATTATTGCACCACCATCCATTAAAATTATTGATGTATTGTTTTTAAGTTCTCCAATAACTTTAGGGATTCAAGTTGTTGGAGAACTTGAATTTGAATATTGCGTCGTTTACTGTTTTGATTATGTTAGAAGAAATTATAAACAAAGCAAGCAGGAAGGATTTTGCTGATCTGTTTTGTGGACTTGTTTCTCAAACAAACAAGTAACAGATTTTGACGGAAATACAACTTCGCCCCCATAGATTTACGTTCCCATAGGGAAGTGAATTGAAGGAAATGAGCATTTCCCTTGATACAGCTAATGGTATAACTTGTAAAACGATGATCGATGGTTTGGCAAAGCGGGAGTATCTTACGGGAAAGTTTGAACAAATGCAATTATAAAGGAATTAAACGATTAGCGAATTATCGCGATACATGTTTTTTTTTCCGGTATCAAATCGCTTCTTAAATAATGACTTTTTTATTATTATGTAATGCGTACTTAATTAATTGTTTGGCAAAGTGGGAGTATCTTACGGGGAACTTATGAACAAATGCAATTATAAAGGAAATAAACGAATAGCGAATTATCGTGATACATGTTTTTTTTTCCCGGTATCAAATTATGGCCACACTATTGAATTAGGACATTCCTGTAATGATAGTGATGACGAGTTAATAAATAAATAGCTTCTTAAATAATGACTTTTATTATTATTATGTAATGCGAACTTAATTATTTGTTATGTATAAAATTTCTTTAATTCGTCGTCTGCCTAGCCTTTTTCCCAAACTAGCTTGGAGTCGGCTTCCAGTCTAACCGGATGCAGCTGTATTTTACATGAAGCGACTGCCTATCTGACCCAGTAACTAGGTAATACGATACCCCTTGGTAAGACTAGATTTCAGACTTTTAGCAGCTTCTGACTTCTCGTAATGAATGTGAAAGATCTATAAAGGACAGCCGGGAACAACGGCTTAAAGTACTTTCCGAGGCACGGAGGAAACTCGGTATGTAATTATGGTCACCCATCCACGGACATCCTTGACAAGCACGGCTTAACCTTAAAGATCGACCCGTGCGGTTGTTATTATTTAGCAATGAGTAAAATTTCTTTAAGTATAAAATTCAAAAGTAACGTTATGAAGAGATGTAAAACTTTCATAAAACGTCTTTTTTAGAAGTAGGTAGGTACGCATGACGACCAATCAAACTATACATACCTGTTTATGCGAATCTCTCATTGTACGGGAAATCTATACAAAGCAAGGCCATGTTATGCGGAAATGTATAGTTTGAAGTGTTGCCGTATGTACAGTCTATTGTCAACATTATCTGACCCACCCTAAAAACAAACGAATTTGGACCCTCTGTCTGTAATATTAGGGTTTATTCATTTTATATGAGCTTATCAGACACGTGCTCGAGGGCTCAATGAACAAAAACAATAACAATACAGACACGCAGATTTGATCTTTGACATGTAACGTTAAGGTGTACCCACCCATTGTCCAAGCCACCGGCATTATACTCGTATATCATTTTGTTAAGCTATTTTAATCATTATCTCGTTGATATTTTTAGGGTGGGTCATATAATGTTGACAACATACTGTACGTACCGACTACTACACAAAAATTTGCCAAACTGAATTATTTCCACCTGTTCCTACAAAATAATATTATTTTGCTTTCCAAAAGTTATACATGAGTTGGGTACAACAAGACACAATATTCTTCTTTGAGGAAAATGTAATACAAATATTATTATCATTTATTCATGTCAATTACTAAGAATAGAGCAACTTATGAGCTTCTTCCTACAATTTACATGTGAATAATATTATGAACTATGTTTTATGTTGCTTCACTGATAGGACAGGTGAGGAGCTCGTCCCTAAATAACAACAGCCGCTCGAATCCGTGGCCTAGGTTGGTCCGTGGATTGGTGACCACCACCACCATTACTTACCGAGTTTACTCCGTGCCTCAGAAAGCACGTTAAAGCATTGCTCCCGGCTGTCATTTGTAAATATTTGACAGTCCTTACAGGTAGTCAGTGGACCGAAACCGGGACGGCTAGTTAAGACTGGTCGTCACACTTTCAGGCCACACGATACCCCTCGCTAAGCCGAGGGGTATCGTGTTACCCAATACTAATTGGGGTGTGGAGGTCAGATAGGCAGTCGCTCCCTGTAAAATACTGGTATTCAGCTGGATCCGGTTAGACTGGAAGCCGACCCAACATAGCTGGGAAAAGCTAGGTAAATGATACTGATTTTACTGATCAATCGAAATAATTATCAGTTATTTTCTTCTACGTTTTTGTCTGTTTTTCCTCTAGTCAGAGGCGTCCTCACCATGAGAGGGAGTGGGCTGTAATCTACCACACGATTGGTAGTCGTCACATGTCTTCGATTTTTTAGTTCTAGGACATGTCCCACGATGTTTTTGAGGGCAACGGTGATGCAATAAATTACACAAAGTAATGTGCCTGCCTGGGTTCGAACTCACGGCTTACTGCTCGTAAGTCGGGGCTGCCACCACGTGGCCACAGCTGCTCTCCCCTTCCCTGTAGTAAAACAACAAAAATCATGTGATCGCATCATAATTTATGATTTTTACAATTAATTATTACAAAAAAAGTTTTTATGACTTTCTCAGTTTAGTCAAACTATTCTGTCACAACCAAATATTTTATCCTGTTTTTTTACCCTCCTTTCGCAAAATATTCAAAAGAATTGCCAACAAGAAAATGTATTATCCCTAATACTGGTACTATGATAAATAGATATGGTAACACTGGCAAGAATGAGTGATGATCGTATTTTGATCCACGACTAATATCTAGGGACTGAAGCCATTAGTCCCTGTCTCAGGAAATCGCCCCATATATTTTATTTGTAAGGATAATCATTTTTTGTACCTGTGTTTTTAAATGCAGAAACACACTTAGGTATCGTGGCGTATCGTGACGTTGCGACACGACACGCCATGCAAATATGTCCCTAACCATAGGTATTAAATGTATGAAACCGATATGCTTCTGGCGCGCCACGTCACGCCACGACACGTAAGTATGTTTCCGCCTTAATATTGTTCGACGTAATTAAAAAAAAATCCAAGTGCAATACTTATTTTATTATTGTTCAATTTTGTGACAATGATAAAGTACATTGTTCTATAGAAAAAAACTGACCTCTATTAATTCTTCTGACGATGCTGTATCCAGAATATAAAACTTAAGAAGAATGACTTGAAAACCTAACTGATTATTTATTGTAGTTGGTTTATTTATTTATTAGGGATAAAAAACCGTGGTACAATATCATGTATTACATTATATAAAAACTTAAAATATTAGCATTTATTGCACAACTAACACCATTATCCACTGATCAGTAGCTTATGATAAATGCTCCGTGAGTTAAATAAAATACATTAACAATATAATAACAGTGATTACGCACATTCAGGTTATAACGAAAGAAAGACAAAAAAAAATAAGTGGTCGGTTGGCTACTACCTACCTACTATTTTGTGATGGGAAAGACATCGTTAAAAGAAATTCCGTAAGGGTTTCCGAGAAACTTTGAGGTATTGGAAAAGAAAAACTCCACATTGAAATGGTAACCTTGAAAGAGTTCGCTGTTTCATTATTAAATGATTTATCTAGGCAGAAAGTAACTTTTAATTGCGTACAAGTACGTGTACTAGTACGTGTGCTAGTATATGTTACCCTAGTTTCCTTTTTGTTGCCTTTTCGCATCTGTATAACCCTTTTGTTGTGTACCTTTCTCAATTCATGGGCCCTTTGAACACTGTTAAATATTTGTGAGTGGATTAACAAAACTTATTCGTTAGCTTAATGCTAATTAGTGCTGATAAAATTTCCCTTTGCCTAGACCCCAAACCCCAAAATTTCAACATACAGTAAAGTACCTAAGTCTATTTAAATTCAACCTCATAATTTCCACTCTCAAACAGCACAACTACTTCAAATACGTTTGAAGCCCATTCTGCTCACCCCGTTTGTGTCGCAGAAGCGTGTAGACACTCAGTACCTCCAGCATCCCGGATGCCCCGAGACGCTTTTGTGAGAGAGCGGATAAAAGGTCGCAATAAGCATATTTATTGTATCGTGAAATGTGAATCCATTTGTTATAAGCTCGCTGAAGGGGATCCCTACTGTGCTAAGTTGGTTGAGGCTGGAATATTACGTCAGGGGAAGTGTATTAAGCGATGGGCATGACTTAGCTCGGGTCATGGAAGTAAGTACATTACGGGGTTGCCAGCAACAATATTTAACAAGGTTCTGGGAAACAAGTCATCGGCGCGTTAAATTTGCTCTCAAGTCAAGAGATGTAATTACGTACGTTATTTCACAGGTGACCACTGAAAACCAGCGCTGTGCTGTGGGTCCTCCCATGGCACAGCATCATGCTGAGTGGTAACCTGCTTGTCGCAGTCACGACGTGCAAGCAGTAATCATTTTTAAACCATCCTGTTTGTACTTTAAATATTATATTTTTTTTCTTGCTTTGTACCTATGTTTATTGTTTTATTTTATTTATTTTGTATGCACGTCATGTCCCTGCGACAAATAAATATTTTTTCTATCTAATTGGATTTTCTAAATTCATTTAACCAATCACAGATCTCTACGTGGTTATGACGATTTGTCAGCTAATTTATGTGTTTTTTTTTCAATCAAATCTATCAACAAATCTTTGAGAAGTTATTGGTTGACTCAGCTCAAGTAAAGCTCGCCACGTATTCAATCATTTTACATGTGGACACACGACAGGGCTAAGTTTTAAGTAGAAGATGAATATAAGGTCAAACTAAACTCCAGAGTCGTGAAGATACTTATTTATGAACTAGCTCTGCCCGCGACTTCATCCGCGTCGAAATCGATTTTTTCTAAAATAGAAGTAGCTAAGTTACACCTTATTACATCAGCTATCTGCCAGTGAAAGTCCCGTCAAAATCGGTCTAGCTGTTCCAGAGATTAGCCGGAACAAACAGACAGAGCGGCAGACAAACAGTTTAAAAAAATGTTATTTTTGGTACATGTACCGTGTAAACATGCATATTATTATGCATGTAGTAAAAACCGGTTATTTTAATATTACAAACAGACAGACACTTCAATTTTATTTATTTGTATGTATGTATATATAGACAATGGAAGACTAAAGGAAATAACGCACATATCAACTCGGAAAGGGATCGTCACCGTATCAACTCGAGCCATTCAGTATTCTTTGCATGAAACTCCCTTCTGCAACGCACACTAATCGGAATCGTAACTAAATCGCCTCACCTCTGGAAGAGCTCAGTGGTAAAGGTAATACGTTGTGGATCCCTTTCCGAATTGATATGTATGCTATGTCCTTTACAGCTAAACGAAACAATAAAAACAGTAATTGAAACGTCTTCACTTATAAAGAACAGACTGGTAAAGAAGGTCGAATAGAAGAGCCACATGATTTCCGAGTCTAACAGAATAAAGCCTTACAATCCGACATATTTTTGTTGTATTTTGCTTTCAATCTTGAGTAATCCATAGAAAAGAGATAACTAAGTTGTATTTTCGATGATCAATGTTCTACCTGTAAATTGATCTACTATGTGTAGTATCTACACATCATCATCTGCGTAACCTTTTCCAAACTATCTTGGGGTCGGCTTCCAGTCTAAACGGATGCAGCTGAGTACAGTGCCAATATTTAACATGAAGCTATTGCGTATCTGAGCTTCACAGCCCAGTAACTGGGTAATACGATACGCCTTGGTAAGACTGGATGTCAGACTTTTGGCTTCTGTCTACTCGTAACGACTGTCAAAGATCTACAAATGACATCCGGGACCAACGGCTTAACGTGCTTTCCGAGGCACGGAGGAAACTCGATATATAACTATGGTCACCCATCTACGGACCAACCTCGGCAAGCAGGGCTTAACCTTAATTATAGACTGAATAACCGTGCGGCTGTTATTATTTAGCCACGAGCTCCTCATAGTACCTATACATATAATGATATAATCACACAAAAAGATTTCTTCAGAGTCAGACAGTTTGGAAAATAGGAAACCATACAATATACAGACACAATTGTTAACCCAGTGACACAAAAACGCGATCTTGTACAATAGTTCAAGATAAACCGAAAAAAATCCGTCCATATTGGATGTAGGTTATCGTATACACGGTGTAAATCACCTCATCACGAAGCCGTCAACCAAGCATTCTGTACATGAAATTAAGTAACTTTACGCAAAAATTATTGCTGGGAAACGACTTTTTTTGGGGGGTTGTAAAATCATGTTTTGTGGTAGAACTCGATGTAACGCACTCAAAACATTGTGCTGATGGACGGACTAAATAGTACTGGGGTCGTGGAGGTAAAAATACTTGTCAAAAAGTTGTAACTTTGACCCCTAATATCTCCGTAACTAGAAGGTTCCCAGGTATGGTGTAGAACAAAAAAATGATCGCAAGGACAGGGAGAATGAGTGCCTTTCGGCTTCGTTAAGAGGTGTTTTACACCCTTTATAATTCAACATTGTGACTCTCAGGTGGTCCTACAAATAAACCATTTTTAACACCTCTTAGCATAGGAGCAAGTAGAATAGAAGAAATATACTTTACTAGCTGTCCCACGCAGCTTCGTCTGCGTCACATTTTCCCCGTTTTCGCAACATTTTTATTGCTGCTCCGCTCCTATTGGTCGTAGCGTGATATAGCCTATGTCCTTCCCCAGGTTGAAATCTATCTTCTTGCCAAATTTTATTAAGATCCGATCAGCCGTTTAGTCGTAAAAAGGTAACAAACAAACAGAGTGACATTCACATTTATAATATTAGTATGGAAGTATGGATTGTACACTAAAATTGAATCACTGTTGTACAATATTGCTAATTCTATGGTTACAATGGCAGTCTTATCGCTAATATAGAGCGATCATGTAGGTATGAAAACGAAAACATCCACGAAAGCATTGTGTCTATTACCTTTTCAAACCTAAACGACTGCACGGATTTCGCAATCGGATAGACCATGACCAGGGTTGGGACATAAGATACTTTTAATATCGCTATTACTTTCTCTTGGGTCTAACCTCCACGCGGGCGCGGGGCGGTGACGCGGGAAGAAACTAGTAAGTATGGCATAAAATAGAACAATCTTCCGAATATAATTACCCAGATTGTTTGCATTGTTGTTATTAATTTACATGGTTATAATCTTCATTTTGATACTTACCCTTTTAATAAATAGATTTTATACAAAGAAATGTTGCAAAATTCGATCGATTGGATGAATTATCTTAGAAAATAAAATGCGTTGTTGACTCATAAGCGAAAGACTACACTGATTTCCAAACCAGACGAAACTATTTTATTAACCCCCGACCAAAAAAGAGGGGTGTTATAAGTTTGACGTGTGTATCTGTGTATCTGTGTGTCTGTCTGTGGTATCTTAGCTCCTAAGCGGATGAACCGATTTTGATGAAATTGGTTTCGTTTGAAAGGTGTTTTAATCGAGAGTGTTCTTAGCTATGTTTCGATAAAATCTGATCAGCCGTTTGAAGGCCATCACCTCTTTTCTAGTTGAAGGGAAATTAACAATTTCCAAAGGTCTGATCGATTTGAAATTTGAAATCTTGTCACTTGTCACCATGGGCATTGCCAGGGGGGGTGGATGCTAACCCCCCCCCCTCCCCCAGAAAGTTTTTTTTTAAATTTTTGCTGTTTTCGTTAATTGGCGAGATGACACGCAACACCGAGAAAAGTGGAAGCAATGGGGGAGGTCTATGCCCAGTATTGGGACAGTCAAGGCTAAGATAAAACAATATAAGTTTAAAAAGCATGAAATAAAAATTATATATATATTATATTATATATAATATATATATAATTATATTATATAATATATTATATATATATTTATAAGTTTCATGAAACAAAGTAAAAAACTCCGAAATAAAAAGTAAAGTAACAGCTTCGTTCTGTGAAAGTACAATAAATATTCTAATTTAGAACCCTTTGTAAAGTTCACAATCAAATAAAATAAACTAAATCAAGAACATTTGCAAGCACAAGACTAAAACGGAAATTTAAGCTAAATTTCTCTTGCGATTCCTAAAGAATTTATCACTAAACAAAATCGCAGCTCTTTTGTTTGCTGACACCTTAAAAATTTACTCGACTGCACTGGAGTTAAAGACGGTAATACGTTTTACACGTACGATGTTGGGTACATATACGTAACAACTGGCTTGGAAAATACGAAAGAAAATGGAGAAAAGGAAAGCTGGCATTTCTTGAATGTGTATTTTAAAAAGTATATTTTCTAATTTTCCTTGATGCTCTCTGCTTTGCACGGCAATTTTATTAGTTTATAATGGTATCATTTATCCGTTTCATTTAATTTCATTACGTTTTCTGATCGCGCGTTGAGTTGAGCATCAGGAGCCTACACATGTGGCTTATTGCTGTCAAAGTTAGCTAATGTGTGCACAACATTTCTTTGTAAACTGATATTGTTATTGACTGTCCCAATACTGGGCATAGGCGTCCTCCATTGCTTCCACTTTTCTCGGTGTTGCGTGTCTTATCGCGAAAATAGCAAAATTAAAAACGATTTTCTGGGGGGAGCAGCCAACCCCCTGGCGATGCCCATGATGACAATTGACAAGATTTCAAATTTCGAATCGACCAGACCTGTGGAAATTGTTAATTTCCCTTCAACTAGAAAAGAGGTGTTGACCTTCAAATGGCTGAGCAGATTTTCTCGAAACATAGCTAAGAACACTCTCGATTAAAAAACCTTTCAAACGAAACCAATTTTATCACAATCGGTTCATCCGTTTAGGAGCTATGATACCACAGACAGATCCACAGATACACACGTCAAACTTATTAACACCCCTCTTTTTTCGTAGGGGGTTAAAAATTGTTAGTTTACATACAATAATTCCTACACCATGTGTACCTTAAGACTAAGGTTTTTAATCAGTGCGTCCTGCCTGTTTTGACGTACGAGGCCGAAATGTGGACACTGGGCAAGGTTGCTCAATAAATTCAAGGTCGCTCAGCAAGCTATGGAGCAAGCTATAATTGGAGTCTATCTGTGAAATCGCTTGCGGAACGAGGTGATCCGACAGAGAACCAGAGTTTTGCACATAGCTCATAGAATATATAAGTTAAATTGGGAAAGGGCTTGCCATATTTGCCGTAGATCCGATGACCGTTGGAGTAGACGTGTTCTTGAGTGGAGACTGCGAATCGGCAAGTGAAAGCTATAGGTTCGCTGGAGCGACGATCTTGGCAGGGTGGCTGGTAGCCACTCTGGATGACAGTTGCCGAGAATCGAGTTAAGTGGCGGGCGATTGGAGAGGCTTATGTCCAGCAGTGGACTGTTATAGGCTGATGATAATGATGCTGAATACCTACACATATTTCCAGTTTTTAGGGTTCCATACTGCGAAAGGAAAAAACGAAACCCTTATAAGATCACTTTGTTGTCCGTCCGTCTGACTGTCTGTCAAGACCCTTTTTCTCAAGAACGCGTGGAGGTATCAAGCTGGAATTAATATCAAATACTCCGGTCTATTGTCTCGTGGAGCTAAGAAAACATCAAACTTCTAAGCCAACGCAATCAAAAGATACAGCCGTTTATGCCGCCTTTCCTCATGAACGCGTAGAAGTCAGGTTTGTACGGAACCCTCGGTGCGCGAGTCCGACTCGCACTTGGCCGGTTTTTCCAATTGAAGATTATCAGTCATTTTATTTGCACACATATGGTACATTGAAGACATTGATTTATAGAGATGAGTTACTAGTCATCTCTATAAATTAATGCCTTTAAGCAAATTAATTAACCAGTTACTAATATCAATTGAAACTAAGTTGTTACTCTCTTGTATAACGGAATCAAATAACAGTAGATAGTGGCCGTTTAGTAGGCAGTAAAACAGTTTTAGTAGATAGTTACTTACTCAAGCTTCGTAGCCTCACTTTGCCTCCCGTAATTCATAGATAATAGCCCCGGACTGTTAATAGGCTATCTCGGCTATTTCCTTCCGAGGAGACGAATTCAGGATTGCATCAGAAATAGGTACGACTAAGTTGGAGTAAAGTCTTTATTTTTAACAAGAGATTTTAGATACTTGTTTACTTAAGTATATCAATAAAGTTTTTATGACAAAGAAATGAGTGATAATTTTATCTTCGTATCTTAAAAAGAATTTCCTACGTATCTTTAGTTTTTGTAACCCAATGTTACTTATTCTTTGTACATTTTCTACTGCTGCAGTTAGGCCCTCACCAACACAATATCTTTACCCAATGTTACATAAGTAATAATAATTATAACACTGAAGAATTTGTTTTTTTGTTTGCTTGAACGCGCTAATCTCAGGAACAGGTTCCTATTTAAAAAAATTCTTTCAGTGTTAGATAGCCCATCATCATCTGCCTAGCCTTTTCCCAAACTATATTGGGGTCGGCTTCCAGTCTAACCGGATGCAGCTGAGTACTAGTATTTTACATGAAGCGACTGCCTATCTGACCTCCACAACCCAGTAACTGGGTAATACGATACTCCTTGGTACGACTGGATGTCAGACTTTTGGCTTCTGACCACTCGTAACGACTATCAAAGATCTACAAATGACAGCCGGTACCAACGGCTTAACGTGCTTTCCGAGGCACGGAGGAATATCGGTATGTAGTTATGGTCACCCATCCACGGACCAACCTCGGCAAGTTGGTGTTAGATAGCCCATTTATCGAGAAAGGCTTTAGATCATCTATATCATCACGCTACGACTAATAGGAACGTTTACTTGTTAATTTTATAATTCGGTTTTGTCCTGTACGTGGCAAATAAATTCTATTTCTTCTTCTTCTTTTCATTAAAATGTACCCAGTTAGTATGTCAGTATCTATCAGAGTCCTCTAAAAGCATAAAGCAAACTAAGAACTAAAACCACCCATTGTCGTAAATTTAAACTGTTATCTAAAAGTTTAGAGCCATCGGCAGACATTCAATACGACTGCTTTTTTCTGCGCACTCTAAATAGAACGCTCCTCCAGTCTTTGCTGGGCTCAGATGTAAGGACGAGTGTGACCACGATTGGCAGAAAAAAAAATATTACATAAAAAAAAATGTCGAAAAACGTTTCTACTTGCAGTCCTTAGACAGTTTAAAATGAAAAATCAAATTACAAAGCAACCTTAAAGTGTAATTAGAATTAAGGTCATTGTGATTTTGACAGACTTGTCAGAAGCAGCAACTGATCGGCGAACTTATGTTAACCAAAACAAATATCACAGCTTTTGACATGTCTCCGAATCAGAAATCAACTATCTGTATTAAGGATTCAATATCTTACTTAAAACGATGTGAATATTATGTTATCTAGGTACTAACCAAATATAAATATTAAAAACTTATTTCAACGACTTCAAAGTGCGATTGCACTCATTGCACTCGTAGCGTACAGACGTGCTCATTAGCAATATTAATATTTACTTAAATAATAGTGACCTACTTTAGTGTATTACCGTCGTAATGCATTAAGTAATTTTACATAGTGTGCAGTTTTAGTGAACACACGGACATGGACACGAAATAGTGAACTTTTAGTTAAAACTAACAAAATGGACAACAGCCCCTGTAATCCAAGGGGGCCAGCGCAACCCTCCGCCTCTCCGTCGCAGTCGGCCACGGCTGATGTTATCGTTTCAACGCCTGAAATCCAGCGATGGATGTCCACCATCCAGCAGTACTTGAATGAAGTTTGCTCTATTGCCGCGGATGGGAAACTCAACACCGAGCAGAAAATGAAGATAACTAACCTTTGCCGTAAAGTTGAATCAGGTACGTCACAGATGGCAGTCCACTACCAGTCGCTGAAGAAAAAAGCTATTCTCGCGGATAACATGATAGATAGCCTTAAACAACAGCGCGACCTGACAGAACAAATTTTGGAGCTCAAGCAGACGATTCGGGACTCTAGTTATTCGGGAAATGCTTCTTTTGCCGATATGGTAAAAAAGGGATCAAACCATTTTGTTAGACCTAATAATTTAGGCGCTGTCGCGATTTATCCCAATGATAAATTGAAAACTAGTAACGAAACAAAAGAACTAGTGCAAAAAATCATACGGCCTGAGCAAATGAAGCTACAAGTACGTGGTGTCCGAAAAACAAAAAATGGTGGCGTGATAATAAGTACCGAGACGAAAGAAGACGCTGATAAGCTGAAGCACGCAGTCCAGCTCACTACATCTGGACTTACTGCCGATGAACCCAACAAGCGCAAACCCCGGATCGTGGTTGTAGGTGTGCCGAACTCCTTGGCTGAGAATGAGGTCTTCAAGTGCATTTATGAAGAAAATGTTGCCGACAAGTTACCAGCGATGTCCTTGGAATCCTTTTTGACCATGGTAAAATTAAGCCACAAATCTGGGAAGAGAGAGGCAGCGACTAGTAACTACGTTATTGAAGTTGCGGCCAGTATACGGAAAATTCTAATCCCTCAATCAAGGATTTTCATAAATTGGACATCTTGTCCCGTCAGGGACTTCACATTAGTAACGAGGTGTTACAAATGCCAACAGTATGGCCATGCAGCAAAATCGTGCAGAGAAATAAATTCGACATGTGGCCACTGTGGTGAAGCAGGTCATATGATGTCCGAATGCGCGAAGAAAGCATCCTTAGCATTTCCAAGATGCGCAACTTGCTCCCGCTTCAAAAAGCCCAATGATCACAAAACGGGAGATGCTGAATGCCCTGCTAGAAAAATTGCTGAAACCAGATACATAAACTCCGTCGATTATGAGGACACCTAGTGCGTCATCACTCAGACTTCCGTCGATATCGCGCTGCCTAAGCAAATTGTCGCAAACAGCAAAAATGTCCTGACGGTGTTCATTTTGAAATATTTACTTGTTTCGTACTGCTGACTGAGTATCATATTTATATTAGCAACTATGTGCAACAAATTGTTTTCCTTAGAATTTATTGACCTACATTATTTTTTGTTTGTATGTTTTATTAGCGTTTTAAGTACATTAGGTTTGTTATAATCTATTAACTTTTACTAACTAACCCATTTCATAACTTTAGTATTAAATATTGTTAAGAAAATATGTTGTCCAAGTAGTAATTATTGTAGACATGTCGCCTGTGATACAGGTTTAACCTAGTACAGGCATTGAACTTTGTTATACCTTTATTATTTCTAAGATTTATATTGTATAAATTGTTACGATTCTAATTTTTGAATAAAAAAAAATTAAAAAAAAATAAAGTAAGTGCCCAAAAGACTGCCAACATTGCCAGGTACGTGCTTTTTGTGAAGGTTAAATTATCGGCAAAAACTGCAAGACTGCAGCCAATTCCTTACCACAACCAGAATGCAAAGGATTAAAAAAAAACTCCTAATCCATTGCCTTAAACTTTTGAAACATTTATCTACTCGACAATGTAAATAACGCCATGAAAATTGTTAAAATATTGAAATGTAAATGTCTGTAATTGTGACACGTAAGCTCCGTGCATGATATAAAAGTCTAAAATCGGTAACATGCAGTGGTAAATGCATAAGTATAAGAAAAGCTTTTGCTTACTATACGGACGAAGAGGTCAAAATTCTAATGTTGTGTGCTTACAAGTAATTCAATCTTCTTCTTCATGTCATTGGCACGACCATTTTTAGGGTTCCGTACCCAAAGGGTCAAACGGGACCCTATCACTGAGACTTCGCTGTCCGTCCGCCCGTCCGTCCGTCCGTACGTCTGTCTGTCACCAGGCTGTATCTCATGAACCGTGATAGTTGAAATTCCTACAGATTATGTATTTCTGTTGCGATAACTACAAATACTAAAAACAGAATAAAATAAATACATATTTAAGGGGGCTCCCGTACAATAAAGTGTTTTTTTTTTGCTCATTTAAAAAAAAATATAAGTACGGAACCCTTCGTGCGCGACTCGCACTTGGCCGGTTTTTATATTTTGTTAGCCCAGAACTTCGCTGATTGATGCGGTGGACGCATCGTCGGTGGCAACGCAGGATGTCACAATGTGCTGATGTTTTTCGGGCTACGAGGATAGGATAGGAGTTCAAGCAAGGGCTTGATTCAGAAAGCAATACTTCAAGAAGTAGTATTAATTCAATAACGACGTGTATAAATTACATAGACAATACCAGCATTTCAATAATAAATTTAAAATTTGTTAAATTCGACAGAGTGTAAATAATTGCAACGTCAAACATCATTTATTTCGCTTTCGCCATCAAACGAGCATTACTCGTAATTAATTAAATGTGGTATACAAAATGTAAATCAATTGTTTTCGGCAAATTATTCAGTAAACAATGCAGATTTTAAGTAAATATATATACATTGTTGTGCCGCGAAACAGTTGCATTTCATAATTAATTATTGTGTCAGTGTATCGCTTGGATGTTCATTATATTCTCCTTTATATTTTTTTCTGACATTTTCTAGCATAATAATATTATAACATTTCATCATCATTAGCCTATAATGTTCCCACTGCTGGGACACAGGCCTCTTCTCTATGGGAGTGAGTGGGCTGTAATCCACCACGCGGGCCCAGTGCGGGTTGGTAGACGTCACATGTCTTCGAATTTTTAGTTCTAGGACATGCCGTTTTCCTCACGATGTTTTCCTACACCGTTGTTAACATGTACTCTGATGATATTGAAAGTTAGATTAGGCTTAATTTGGCTTATTATCACGAACATTAACTTACGCAATGATTGTTTTTTTTTTTAAATTTAACATTAAGAGTAATATTAAACACAGAAAATGTTATAACAATTTACCATAGTTTTAAAATTCGGTAAAGTTTAATCAGGCGCATGGTGCCAATTGCAAACTATCTTCGGGCCATTTTTTTATTTTTTTTTTGTTTACTTGTAATAAATATCAACAAATAACAGCCGGGACTAAAGGTTTTACGTGCTTTCTGAGGCCCGGAGGAAACTCGGTATGTAATAGATGGTCACCCATCCACGGACCGGCCTAGGTAAGCGTAGTTTAAACTTTAAGATCGACCCGTTATCATTAAGCCACGTCATCCTCCAATTTTTCAAAACAATTTTACTAAAAGGCCCCTCTTTCAAGGACCTAAAGATTGTTGTAGCACTATAAAGTTGATGTCAGCGCCTAGAACAAAGCGAATGCAATCTTTTTCTTTTATCCAAAACATTACTCCGCACTTTACTTTACTATCTTCAAATGATCTCATGTCGCATTTTACGACGGGTCTGTCCGACTTAAAACTTGGAGTCCAGTAGAGCCGAAGGCTACATTTTCGCAGCTTCAATAAAAACGGATTCCGGACTGTCCCATTCGATGCTGACTAATGGCCGCCGTACGGCGCTTACCCGAGCTCAATTTACTTTCACACCATTGCTGCACTTTATTTTTCCTGTACACCTAGAATGGAGTTGCAGAAGTTCAACTCCTCGCAGAGATCATGTCAAGCTCCTAGTTATTTATCATCATCAACTGCGTACCCTTTTCTCAACTATGTTGTGGTCGGCTTTCAGACTAACCAGATGCAGAGGAGCTCAATACCAGTATTTTACACGGAGAGAATGCTGCGAACTGCCTATGTGCCTTCAACCAACAGCCCAGTCGTTGGATCATACGCTGGTGAGCTTTCAGTTCTTGCCAAATCTATAGCGCACGAATTCCAAATCATGGTTTTGGAAAGAACAAGCTGGAGATGATCGTGCCATGTCTAGCTCAACTTGTGAATATGCCCTAGTGACGGTACTTATTACTTCCTTTATTTATTCTTTAAAAATATAATTTTTAAATATTACATTAAAAAAAACGTAGAAAAAAAAACAATAAAATTTAAAAAGATTATTGCCCACCGGTATCAGAAACAAGGTCCTAGCTATAGCGGTACTTTATTTTTAAAGTGTTTTTGTTCTTTAATGACGGAATAGTGCCGGGATATAAAATTATACAAAACCTTGATATAATGTACTTACATTTTATTCTTGTTTTATTATATTTAGGCCCGACAATAAGTCGTTGCTTACTACAGAAGGTAGAAAAAGGTAAAAATAAATAATATATTATATTATTTATTTTTACCTTTTTCTACCTTCTGTAGTAAGCAACGACTTATTGTCGGGCCTACGGTGTCCTCCCATACTTAAGTTCTAACGCTGTAACTTCAAATATTGTAAAACCAAATGATTTTAAAAGAGTAACCATGTAGTTTCTAGCCGGTTCTTCTCCATAGGAAACGACCAACCCGAACCGTGCACCTTTTGTTGACGTTTTATAAGTGCTCATGTAGGCCTATGTAAAATAAAATATTTTGATTTTGATTTTGTAGCACGTTCTCGTGGGACAATTTTCGACCACCACTCAGACGAAGCCGCGTTAGTATTACATAAACGAATGGACCTTCGGCTCTTTCTCTTACATTTCTCAGCACATTGCATGCCGTGATTTGCGGCTCATGGGATGTCTGCGGTGATTTATTGTCCTTACGGTCCACTGGTGCATGCATCTTCACGTTCCTGCTACCGAAGCGCGCGGAATTTTAAGTGGTTTCCCCCCACTTTCTGTTTTTTTTACTGGTGGAGGAAATTGGTTCATTAAATCTTACCGGAGCTTTGAGAACTTTGCTGAAACTTACGAAAGCTTAGTCACTGGGGTAATGAATTTGATCTAGTTTTATGGTCTGCTGTTCAAATACTGCGTAAAAAAATATCAAAGGCCAAACCTATTACATCCGAACATAATATGTAGCTGGCCTTAAAGTTCGGAATTCCCGAAAGGAAGCCTGATGCTGTTTGACACCCCATGGGGCGCTAAGCGGACTGTAAGAATGTTTTGTAGACTTGCTTCAAAGCAAGTTATAGCTAGCTAGCTTAAAATGTAAATGCAAAAAACCACTGCACCAGCTTAATCAAGCTGATAGCACAGTGGTCTCGCATCCCAAAATCTTTACAACAGGTGTTACTTCGCGAATAACAAAAGTTTACCACCGTAAAACAAGATGGCGCTTGGAGCCCAGCCAGAAACGTTTAACTATAGGAACTATACTTCAACCTTTAACACCCTTCCCACAACCCCAGGTGATACGACTTGCGCGAAAATGATATTGTATCACATCGCAACACCAATAATGATATTGGAAAATTTCCGTAAGTACCGTATTCTTCGAAACAGGGTATAGGCTGCGACATACGGACAGGCATAGGCAGACAGACGCAAAAGTGGTTCTATGTGTTCAGTTTTTTTTTTTCATTCGAACAAACTGTACCCTATAAATGTATTGGATTGTTATATTGGTTAGCCATCAGAAAGCTTAATTAAAGGATGCAAGATTAAAGGATGGGTACATCCTTTTCGAAGTCGTTGTAGAAATACCAAACAATTTGAAAACGGTTGCCATGTTTAGGTGGAGCAAGCTAAAAAAACCACAGCAACAAGGGTTCCGTACCATTGTTTATAAAAAACCGGCCAAGTGCGAGTCAGACTCGCGCACGAAGGGTTCCGTACCAATATTTATAAAAACCACCATAAATGATCTGCAAATGAGACTCGTTTTTAGTACAACTGACACTTAGCGCCATCTATCGATATCTCTATGTAGTTTTTCAAAATTTTCGAGTCAAATACAATTGGTCGACTATTACACGTTTACTTGTAAAGCCCACTTATGTGTGATAGTTTTCCTTTAAACTTCGTTATATACATATAGGCACTACTGCCGTGACATTTGAATTTCTAACTACAACCGTTTAGTCGGTACAGGGGGGAGACACTTGACTCTAACGAAAATTGGTACTTTAAAGCTTGATAAGTCACGAACGGTTTACTTAATCAAAAAACTGTCTTCCCAAACCCCTAATATGTTTGAAAGACCTATTCAACAATATCTCACACAACAGGAAGGACGAAAAAAAAAATATTATCCCCACTTCACGTGTAGGGGAGGTACCCTAAATAATGGTTTTTTTTTCACAATTTTATTTTACTACTTTTTTGGCGTCATTAACGTGTATATTCACGCACAATGGTCCACTTAAGGGACTAAGTGCGGAAACCTAAACCCCATAAAGAAGAAGAAGAACGTGTATATTTATGCCGAATTACAACTTTCTAGTACCAATAGTTTTTGAGCTAAACCGCGGACAGACAGACAGATGGACATACCGAAACTATAAGGGTTTCTTGTGACTACGGAATTCTAAAAACGAGCAAAAAAAAACCTTTTTTGTACGGAAACCCCCTTAAATATTTATTTTATTATTTTTTTAGTATTTGTTGTAATAGCATCAACAGAAATACATAATTGTAGAAATTTCAACTGGCTACTTATCACGGTTCTTGAGATAAAGCCTGGCGACAGACGGACGGATGGACGGACGGACAGCGAAGTGTCAGTAATAAGGTCCCGTTTGAACCTTTGGGTACGGAACCCTAAAAAGTAAAACAAATACAGAAATAAATAAATGAGAATGATATTTTTTTTTTCAGAAAAAAACAATTTTAAGGTTCACAAAAAAAATTCAAATAAAAATGAACATTACAGACATAAGTGTATCGTTGGTGCCTGTATTAATGAATGAAAATCATTGTAATACAGACACCAGAAAAAAATAATGATCTCACATCAAAACTCTGAATCGATTTATTAGTTATGCGTGACTTATGGGGATATATAGAAAAAACCCACCAAAGTAGGGGCAGTAGCTCCCCAGACACAACACCCGTCTAGTCGGAGGGCCTTCTCTAGTAGGTACGGATGAAGAACGTGTTTTATTATTTTTATTTCTCTTGTATGTGTGTGTAAGTTATTAACATAGCTTTAACCTTTTGGACGCCATTGTCACATATGACAAGTAAGCGCGAGCCCTGTACGCCAACGGCACAAATATGTCACAAAAAATGTGGTGCACTATAACACGAAATAAGCAATTTAAATAATTGCTGTTGTGTGCGTTTAATTATAAATCTTTAAAATGTGATCTATATGTCATAAATATTAAATGTCTTATCACGAAATAAGTTAACAATACTTTTGAAATCACTTTTTTATTTGTAAGTATTTGCGGTAAATGTGTGGCTTGGCGTGGAGGGCACGCGCGTGCGTTTATGCTCTGGCGTTCAAAAGGTTAAGTTATCTTGATACTAACACTCTATGGACCGAAAAGTCTGAAATAATTGTTTTGAATTTAAATTTGAATTTAAGTCCTGTTCTTCATACCTGTATGCTGTCACGACACACGTGACGCGTGAACGTACAGCTCGTGTCTGTGTCTAAGCAGTAACTAGAGAAGCTTTACTTCAATGTTTAAACCCCATGACTTATGGCGCGTACGTGTCTTCGGGTGATAGGGAGGTTTCCCGTGATTGTATCTTGTCCCTGCTCTTTGGAGAATATTCTAGAAGTACGTGATGTAACCTGCAAGTTGCTGGTAGCCTGGGGTTGTTGAACCAAGTTTTACGTTGAACGGTTGTCGAGTTATGGTTTAAACGGGCGGTGGTTGGAGAAAGTCACAGAATTTGGATTTTTATAAATCAATATGTTTTTTCTTGCTTTCTGATTAAAGACATATTAATAAAAGTATTAAGGAGAGGAAGAAAGGAGAGAAATAAAGCCGGAAAGGGAAGGGAGGGAACCTTTTACCCTGCGGTGTGACACGAATGGATTTTATTAATTGTAATAAAGTGATTCGCGATACAACAAAAAAAACATTAAAATCTCACAATTACATACTACTCGGATGTTTGGTTCATATGGATAGATATTTTACTTGCATACACACCGTACAATACTCACCGAACGAAAATTTTAACCAAAGTTTTAAATACATTCCTTTCCCACTAAAAGACACTTCTCATCTTCTCGAATGCCACTTTCATTCATTAGCAGTTCGTAGTCAAAAAAAGTAAGCGCAAATCTGAATATTCTTAGCCTTTTCATTCCTCCTGACCCTTCTGTACCTAACCAAAAGAAAAACCCAATCTCACTAACAATACAGCACCAAAAAGAGCAAAAACCCATCCCTTGTTTCAAAGCTAAAACATTAATAGGTACATATCTTTCCCTTGCTTCGTAGTATTTAATCATTTCAACGAGAATACTGGAAAAAATTTCGCGTAGACAAAAGTGAAATTAACGAAATGCTGGAGTTTATTTTTTTTGAGTCATAAAGCAGAGGAGGAGGTGTCTATGAAAGCGTTGAGGATTTTATGCTAATAGTAGAAGTACCGAGGATTATTTTTAGGGTTAACTTGATACGGTAAATAACCGGCAGCATTTTTGGGAAGATTGTTTAAATAGGATTTTTTTTACTGATTAGATCTGTAATCTGAGGTCCTTGCATAACTGTTCCTCTATAACAATACATTTTGCACACAGTTTTCTTTACTGAACTGTGTCACTGTGCATGTGAGAATCTTGCAAGCAACAACTCCTCCGACTCTGACAATTGCGGATCTTGGACTTCTAAGAGTTATCTTTACACTCCAAATACCCTGTAATAAAATATATTTGACATCTTAATTTTGTTTCGGAACGTTCCTGCACCGAATCGGGCGGGAGGAAACGACCGGGTGTCACCACTGCGAGGATCAGCACACCATGGAGCTCTGCTCCGCTTGGTCTGAGCACCGCCGTGACCTCGTAGCGGCGATTGGCGGCGGCGACCTCTTTCGTCCGGCCTTGGTTCAATCCGTGGTCCGAAGCGAAAGGGAATGGGAAGCCGTCGCCTCCTTTTGCGAAGCAGTCATGCTAGCGAAGGAGGTGGCGGAACATGAGAGAGAAAGAGCATCACGTTCCAGCCGCCGCAGGAGCATCCTGGGCGTCGGGAGTAACCCAATGGCCCCCGGCCATTGGGTCGCCCGTAGGCGCGTGCCTGTGGACGGTGAGTAATGGGCTAGCTCACCGTCCGTCCGTCTTATGATAACAGGCCGTATCAACGGCGCGTTCCTGTTCGACGCGCACCTCAAGGAGATGTCAGCACATCGGAAGGGGTCCGAGAGGGCCGACACCTGCCAGGGCTGCGGGACTGTTCGAAAGAGATACCGTGGCGCTGGAACACAAAGGGCTAAGTTGGAACATGGATGGGTTGTAGTCAGTACAAGTCCTACACTCCCTTCCACTCCGCCCAGAGCAGACCGGACCAGACCTCATTTGATGGTGGCCAAACCGTAAAAAAAACCACCATAACTTTGATACACAAAGTTGAATAATGAATGCTATACTATTACATCAATATTGACTTCAACCAACTTATCTATGCAGACGGGATAAAACAGAACTAAAAGAAATGAACCAAGTTTGATATATCGATGCAAACTTTGTTAACAAGAAACGCCACCTTCAACTGCACACTTAAAATTGCGTTTTGCGTCTGCAAAACGCAATCTAAACGTAATTTTTCATGAATTCCTTTCAATAACACCTACATTCAAAGCAAAAACTATGAAGCAAAGCAAACTTTACCAACATAAAGATACCAAAGTTCACCCAGACAGAACCAACAATGCAAAAACATTCCCGCTTGACCCGTCTACCAATAAAACTTTCCAAAGAAAATAAAACAATGAATCCAGACGAATGATCTAAAATATACAATTATTAAGAGCAACCGTTTCAAACCCACTCGCCCAGAAATACTTCACAACTTAATGTTTTAAAATGTTGAATATTTATAGGATTAAATAAAGAGCAACGTTCAAGTTTGAATTGTTGTGGATAGGAGAAGTTATCAAAGTATTTTCTCTTTGTCTTTACGGTAGTCTTTTGTTTTCATGGTACGATGGCCTATGGTTCCAACTTTACAGAGAAAATCTTCAGAGCTCATTATTTCGTCGGTCCATTCCTATTAATTATTATTATTTCCTATTATTCGTTCCCTTCGCAGCAGGGCTTATCCTATGGTAAACCCACCGGCCGCGTCAATTTATTAAATTGATAATTGATCCCTACTACAATGCATAATGCTGCTGGATCATCATAGGCATATCGGAAGAGTTGACCAAATGGATGGTTCTTATAAAGTGGCTTTTTTACACCAAGATCGTCAATATCTATTGCATTCACATGTTCATTTTTTTTTGTTCTTTCAATTAACCTTGAAAGCCTTAAAAATTACGACCTTTATGGTCGGTTCGGATTATTAACTTATATTCAAATTTCTCCTAAAAATGTTCTTCAATAAAACGAGTTCGAAATAAATCCCCTCGCTACATCCAAAATGAATTTACTCGACTTTAAAACAGTTTCGTCAATTATATTGTTACGGTCAGAAACATGATTCTCCACCGCTTCCATTATTAATTCCGTTTCCCTATTAATTCAATATTAAAATTTATTTCCGGTTAAAATTTAATGAGTGTTTACTTTGAAAGAATGAAAGATTTAATTTTGTGCTTGTTATGTTTTGGCGCTTCGTTGTAATGCATTATTGTCATACTCATCAAAGTCTTAAAAAGCAAGTTCTTTAGGATGTTTGGCTTAGAATTCACTTCATCATTCGACTTGTGTCAATATAGGATATGTATTTTTTATTTATTTAAACTTCATGTACAATAGAGGTTCATAGGCGTACTTAAGAGGGGACTCTAGCCTCGAGGAATTTGAAGAATAGGTATTTGAAGAAACTATTGCCGTCGCGCTGCGCTCGACCCCCAGTAAAAAGCGAAAGGGACAACTGCAGCTCAGGCTGATTTTACCTACAAAAATCTTGACCAAAAGACGTTTTGTATTCCGCTGTTTTCCTCTTCAAAACTAAACTGATCTAAATCATTCTAATATCAAAATTTAGAAGAAAAGTATATCTATGCCTCTATTATTTTCTTTTTTGTTAAAAACTTATCTTATTTGTCTGATAGTCGTCTAAACATGGCGGTAAAAACGGGCTTTTTTTGGGGTTTTCGGATTGTCATAATTCTTTTTGTGATAATGTTTTAAAAAAAAGGAAAATTGTAGGGGCATGTATTAATAAGACCTAGATTTTTTGGAAAAAAATCATTGCTCTAGATGCATTATCCACGAAGAAAACAGCGGAATACGTCTGTATGGAGAAAGGCCCACTAGAGTCCCCTCTTAATGTGACAAAGCGTTCTCTACCAATCAAGCTGATTACATTAGTAATTTTTCAGTTAGTTTAAATCTGTGTTTACACACAAAATACAGTATACAAGTTGTGATTCTTGATTTCAACAAGTCACGTAAAGGAATAACTGTTAATTATTTTGTTTACTTTTTTATATTTTCCATTATAAAGTCTTTGAAACTTAGCTTAGGTCTTAAAGTTTAGCGAAATTAATTGGCACAAGAGGTACATATAATACATGTTTACACTTGGTTGACGGTACCGCAAAATACGCACCTAAAGGAAAATATCGCAAGCTTGGGTAAATTTTATGTGTATGACATGGCATGGTTTTTTTTATAGCTTGGTACGACCATGTCTTTCGGAGTAATGAGGAAAATGTCGTGAGGAAAGTTTTGGGTATGAATGTGGGTATTAGAGTAAAGGAAGACCAAAGAAACATTGGATGAACTGTGTTAAGGATGATATGGCAAGAAAGGAGGTGTCTGATGAGATGACTAGTAATAGAGAAGTATGGAGAAGAAGACATGCTGCGCCGACCCCGAATAAATTGGTATAAGGCAAGGGAATAATGAGATAAATTTTATGAGCAAGCTATCGCTCGGTGTTTTTTGTTAGCTCAAACTTTACCATTATATTCTTAGTTCCATCCTACTTATATATAATATTATAAATGCGAAAGTTTATGAGGATGGATGGATGGATGGATGGATGTTTGTTACTCTTTCACGCAAAAACTACTGAATGGATTTAGATGAAATTTGGAACACGGGTAGTTTATAACCTGGATTAACACTACTAGGATACTTTTTATGCCGATAATATGTTCCCGTGGGACAATTTATCGAACTCCACGCGGGCGACGCCGCGGGCATAAGCTAGTCATAGCATAAATACGAGCTACATTCACGTTTGAAACTCGCCAACTCCGGCCCAGAAGCCGCATCCTAACAAGAACCACGTACAACTAACGGAATTCGTTTGTTACAATCCGCCGGAATTCCATAACTGAATCCGATTTCAAAGCCGGTACGTTTTAAACGGATTTCGCGGAAAAATACGTGGAATTTCGTTGTGGAGCCGTGCTGGTAAGGTTTTTAGTTTAATCGTGTTGTGGAGTAACTATAAATTTAATTATGTATGTTGGTCTGCGCAAAGGTGAGTGCTGACTGTTTGGTAATAAAAAGTAATTATATTAACATGTAACTTAATTAACGCACATCCTGAAAATAGTTAGTTCAGAATCGTTTACTGAATCGATTTCTATAATTTTTAATAAAATATATAGGTAATTTTTTATCCCAAAAATAATTATTAACCATGTACAGTCAAAACAAATTGAAATGGACGTAGTTTCGTTATGTTGTGTCGAGCGGCGCGATAACTGCTTGTGCGAATGTATGCGTTGCGTGCGTAGTAGTATGACCATAACGTTCTCCAAGAATTGGTATAACTAATTTAATAAATAACAATGCATATACATGTTAAATTAAAAATTCAGTGTATTTATTTTGATTATAACATAATATTCTAATTGGGGTGTTTGAGGGTGTGCGTTAATCCATACTTCCATACTAATATTATAAATGCGAAAGTCACTCTGTTTGTTTGTTTGTTACCTTTTCACGACTAAACGGCTGATCCGATCTTAATGAAATTTGGCAAGAAGATAGATTTCAACATGGAGAAGGACATATGCTATATAACATCACGCCACGACCAATAGGAGCGGAGCAGCAATGAAAAATGTTGCGGAAATGAGGAAAAACTGACGCAGACGAAGTTACGCGGGACAGCTAGTTACGTTATATGTTGTAGTTTCAATCATATATTTCTCTTACATCGTTTGCCCTGCTGGGATTTCCTGTAAGAAAACTGACGAACTTTCTTTCCTTATTTGAGGAGATCATCATCATATTCCTACCCTTGTCCCAATCTAGTTAGGGTCGGCGCAACACTTTTTCTTCTTCCATTCTCCCCTGTCAGTCGGCATCATTTACTCCTTCTCTTTCATATCATTCCTCACACAAGCCATCCATCTTTTCTTTGGCCTTCCTCTCCATCTATCAATATTCATATCCATTACTCTTTTAGTCACATGCGTTTCATTCCTCCTTTTGAAAATATATATATTTATACAAGGTGTTGTTTTGCATCCTCGTCAAAATTCAAGAGGATGTCACAAAATACCTAAATAATCAGTTAAAATTACGGCACCCAGTTAAGTTATGTTTGTCAGTATTTCAGAATAACCCCCTTAAAGTGGTTTAGGGAATAAGAAATTATCGAATAAACGTTTGAGATGGTTTGTATTTGTGGAAGCGCGGTTATAGGGCGAGAATCAGACGGCCCGCGTTTAAAACACGGGTGGTTCACACATACCGAATTTCGTAAATAAGAAAAAAAAATACCTACCCATTTTATTATTGATTCGGGACGAGAATCAGTAGCATAGACACCTCCTTGAATTCGACGAGAATGCAAAACAACACCTTGTATATTCAAAAATCCATCCTTAGTGCTCACTGTTGATAAAATTATAAACAATAGCTTCGACACCCAATGATTTTAACTGTGCGTTATTTGTAAATGAGAGGATCTATTAAAGACTTCTAATAAAGTAGAATGCTTCTTGCCATTTGCAACTTAACACACTATCACCAATCCACCTCAAAAATTATTTTATAACACATTTGCTCGTAAAGGGTCTCTTATTGCACCAATTTCAGTATCGTAATGTATCACATTACGCACTAGTGCGGTAATGTAAAGTAAAACGCACGGCTTATCATAATGCTCAGTCTTAAACGAACGGTACTTTTTTAAATCTTAGCAAAGAGTTTTTATGTCAGAAAAGTAGTCAACATTTTATGAATAAAATTAAGTTGGGAGATAAAATATAATAAATAAACATTTAATTCTTTAATTTGATTAAATTTTACCATAAAAATACAACCATTTATCTGTAACAAAACACAAAAATATTAATTTACTTTATTAGTAATACTGGCTGTTTTTGTGCCTTTGCCTTAAAAAAAAGCGTGAAAATTATTCCGCGCGCTTTCTCTTTACGCTGTTTTGTTTTTGTTTGAAAATGTCATCCGAATTTTATATATTTCCTCGCAAATGTGTTATAAAACGTCGTATGACATACGTGCGCTTTGATAATTACAGCCTCTGCTTTCTTGTAGCCCTCGCCTACGGCTCGGGCTAGCAATATCGCCTCGGCTGTAATTTTCAACTTACCGCACTTATATCATAATGTACTATTATCTCACCCTATGATTCGTATAACTACTAGACAGTCCTCCAATTCTGCTTGTCCCATAAAACAAGCAAGTAAAAGAGCGCACACAATAAATCAAGTTTATTGCTGAAACTTAGTGAGGCATTACCAGAAGTTTTCGACCTTTGTGTAAAAAATATTTTATGTTGCTCCGAGAGATATACAAGCTGTGATAAAAAAGTTTCAATTGGAGGTGTTTCTTTAAATTATGGATGCTGTTTTATTTACTACTAGCTTTTGCCCGCTACTTTACCGGGATATAACTGGGTATTCGTGCCCTAAGCCAAGTTAGGCTATATACCATAACTTGGCTTAGGGCACAAATGCTCGCTATGAATCCCTTTATAAGTTTTTAAACTGACATGATCACTAACATTATTAATAACACTTGCAACGGGATATTTACCATGTGTATTATTTGTTTTGAGTTCCCGATATTTCGGCGCTGTTGCAAACGCCATGATCACGGATAAACTGAAGTTATTGCGGGTGGGTGTTTATGTGCAGACAAATCGGACTACCCTCTTCCTTGTTCGTTTTTTGTGCTCCGTACCACTACCACTGTCACTCACAACTCGATTCTGTCCCGACACAAAAAACACTGTGTCCACTCGCGAACTTTTTATGGCCCTTTTTCGGTTTTTACACAGGTGATCATGGCGTTTGCAACAGCGCCGAAATATCGGGAACTCAAAAGAAATTATACACATGGTAAATATCCCGTTGCAAGTGTTATTAATAATGAATCCCTTTGTCAAGAAAACGATTTTAGATACACTATTCTCGTCATCGCCTTCTTAAAGTTTCTGGGACGTGTTTCCAACATTCATCATCATCATCATCAGCCATAATGTTCCCACTGCTGGGACACAGGCCTCCTCTCTATGAGAGAGAGTAATCCAAAACGCGGGCCCAGTGCGGGTTGGTAGATGTCACATGTCTTCGAATTTTTAGTTCTAAGACATGCCGGTTTCCTCACGATGTTTTCTTTCTCCGGTTTGAGAGCAACGGTGATGAAATAAATTACACAAAGTAATGCGCCTGCCTGGGTTCGAACCTACGACTTACTACTCGTAAGTCGGGGTTGCCACCACTGGGCCACCGCTGCTCCATCCATTACCTATTGCCTATTCAAACATTCCTGGTGTTAAAAACAATAACGAACCCTAGAATTAATTGCAACCACTAGACCAACAAACAGCTTGACAGATTTTTTAAAAAAGGTACAGCCTTCCACAATAATTGAACACAAATTCAGTACAATAACATAACATCACGCCTCTAATCCCCAAAGGGTAATGCAGAGGTGTACCTAATAGAAAACCCACTTTTCACCACCTATGTTTTAAGTCCCATGTAAAAGGGGGCGAGCCTATTGCCACGAACCGGGCACAAATACAGATTCCGTGACTGCTACTTGGAAATTCCTGATGGAATAACCCAATAACACTTTGCCCAACTCGGGAATCGAACGCAGGTCCTCATGCGACCACTCGACCAACGACGCAGCCAGCACAATATTACTGTTTAAAAACCGGCCAAGTGCGTACCATCCTACTAATATTATAAACGCGAAAGTTTGTAAGTATGGATGGATGTTTGTTACTCTTTCACGTAAAAACTACTGAATGGATCTTGATGAAATTGGCACAGGGATAGATAATAGTCTGGAATAGCACATAGGATATTTTTTATCCCAGTAATGTGATCCCGCGGGACAATTACTGAAAAAACGCAGGCAAAGCCGTATGCAGAAGCTAGTTATTTATAAAAACAAAATTTTTGTATGGGAATCCCCTTAAATATTTATTTTATTCTGTTTTTAGTATTTGTTGTTATAGCATCAACAGAAATACATAATCTGTAGAATTTTCAACTGGCTACCTATCACGGTTCATGAGATACAACCTGGTAACAGACGGACAGCGAAGTCTCAGTAATAGGGGCCCGTATGACCCTTTGGGTACGGAACCCTAAAACTGAAAAAAATAAAGACTCGTTTGTCAAGCCCCACGCAAACAGCAAAGCTCTAGCTTGGACACTGCTTATGCCTTAGCCTCAAAATTTTCCTTCCTAGAGTTCAAAATTACCAGCTGTGTCGCACTCAGTTTTTATTTTATTTTACGAGTTTAATCTAGTAAAGTGTTCGCGGCATTATAGGCTATATACAGTCTAGTGCAAGTATGAGAATTGCTAAACACTGGAAATCTAGAAGAGTTTACATAGGAAGCAGGTAACTTGCTTACAAATAGGAAAACTAGACTAGAAGATACCTTGAAAAAAGTTTTTTTAAAGAGTTTTTTTCCTGTTTTTACCTAGTAATATATTGGTACAAAGGACGTAGTTTATGTGATAAGCGATAACAATAATGGCTTAGTTATAAATGCAATTATAATGTACCGAAAATGTTATCTGAAACTTGTTGAAAGTCATTGCAAAAATACGAAGCAATATCCACTTGTCTAGGCTCCAAAGGCTTGAACTTTAAAAAAAAAACTAAATAGGCCTGTGTTTCGCTGCAACTTGTTTGATGAGAAGCGATGATACGGCCCAGGTTGGAGCACGCTTGCCTAAAAGAAACCGATTTACTCCAGCTTTTGTTCACATCTACACGAGAATAATTCATGCTAAAATTACCATAGAGCAAGGCATCAAGGGGACAGTGTGATTAAACTCTATTTTATTCAGCCAAGCCACTCTTGTAGGCAATTTTTATTAGTTCTAACCTTCGATCTTTTTTGATTCCTTTTAAACATTGTGAACACAGAAAGCGAAAAGGTGATATAATCCCTTAATTTAAAATGAAGGTAAATTGAATCAGCATACATTATAAAACACATTCAATCGTATCGTTTCCACCTGGGACGTACCCTGACGGAAACGGATATCTGATATTGTGTATTTACTAAAAAAAGATACGCAAGCATCCTGAATAGCGTCATTCTTTTGGATGAACAGTCGATAGAGATTAAAATCTTTGTCGGATTCACACAATGACATCGTTTGGTTTTTTTCTAAAGTGATTTTGAACCTATTCGATTTTTGAACTTGGTTTCTAGAAAAGAGGTTTAATTCTTTTTAGTAAAGGATCTTTTTGTTTCACAGAAATTAATTACTTAACGTAAATTTGATTTATTAAAAAAATAATTTCACTGTATTTACTTGTACATAGAAAATTACTCCCGTACTCTGGAAGCCTTGGAAAAACTTTGATTTATAAGAAAAAATGTCAGAAAGCTTGTGTGGAGTAGGTAGGTAAGCTGTTCTGATTAAATCACCAAAATTACTAAACCCGGAAAAGTTGAAATTAAATTCGTTGACGAAATGAATCCTTATACGGATCCTGGAACTCTCATTTTTATATTAACAAATTTACTTCCTGCTCCAAAAATGATAACCAAATTAATAATATAACAACTGGGTAAAAAACGTGCCAATGTAATCTCTCCCAAGGGTGTCGTAAGGAACTGCTAAAGGCCGAAGGATAAAGCTATAAATTAATAACTAAAGTCTTTCCAAGTTTTTTTTTTAACAAAAAACAGGCTACCAGGTCATATGAGGAACATTTGTTTAAATAATAGATGATAAAGTACTCTTATTCGCACACTAGGTTTTGAGAAACACGTAACAAAAAAATCTTAGCGCCTGGAGCAGACATTTTGCAATGAGCAATCTTACAACCTTTAATAATTTAAATGGCATGACATGAAACTTGGTACCTATACGCTTGTTATCATTGAAATAATTTACTACCAGCGAGGTAGCACTTACAATTTTTAATGAGAATGCCATTAATTTTAGCAATTCAGCAATTTCCTTTGCATCATTTATGCTGTCAAACAAATGGGGTTAAGATATATATAAACTACGAAGAAAAATAGACAAATAATTTAAAATATCCATTACGCCTCTTTCCCCTAAGGGCAACAAGCAGAGGTGTAGGTATAAACCAAAATGCTGCCAGTTATAGATTTTAGAAGTACAAACCCTACATTTAGTGCAAAAGTAAGCTCATTTTATAACATAATATATCCTCCTTGGATCAGGTAGTTAAACTTAGTTTAAAGTTAGGCAAATTAAGTAATTAACAGAAACCTGCAGACTCTCCAAGTTAGTGGTAACTTAAACGTAACTTAATCCTCAGTCGTAACCTTATGTTAATTCAGACATGAACTTAATTCGGGTATTCCTGCCATCTAAGTTAAAATTAAGTAAGTTTTCAGTTTATATTGTTTGTGTCCTAGATTTGACAACTTATTTAAGTTATAAAATTACTTTTATTTTTTCTTACTTTTTATGTTGTCGTACAAAGTACAGTGCCAATATTATCGGTAGGGAATTACAACAAAACAAAATCCTGGTGAAAAACACAATGTATGCTGAGTTTTTATAAGCAGCACTTTAAGCACGATTAAGTTCCCGTTAACTTACTTAGCAGATAATTTCACTCAAATCCTGTTCCATCTTTGAATTTCTTCGGTATGTAGTTGCTATCCGGACGTCGTGAAATAGGCCCTTACGGTAGGCGCACACCAAAACCGTTACCGGCCGATCTTTACTCGGGCGTCTTCGGCCAAACTCAGCCGATCAAATCAAACATACGTAAACGAAAAGGAGCGCGAACACTACTAGAACCGCTATCGTCTGAAGACGCCCGATGACGCCCGATGACTTGCCGCACAATCAACTACAGAAGACCGGCAACATCCAATGTCGGCAACAGTGTGGGCACATGGACCGTCATGGACGTCAGAGTTACTCGTCCCAGTAATTCTGTCCGCCATCGGCCGACAAAATCGGTTTTGGACCCCTACCGTTACACTGTTATATCAAAAATGTGTCCGGTCAATTACCTACTACCTACCTACCTACCTACTACATCTATTCAGATCAGATACACACTAGATTCCACAAACGATGGGGCACTTGTTATCATGCCCTACCTGTCCTGTTGCTTGCACTTCACAGGAGCTGATGGACGCTACTCAGACTGCCAAATCCGTCGCAAAATTTTGGGCTGACTCATCTTGAATTGTCATCGACATCCAAAGAAGAAGAAGAATCAATTCAGTTAACATCTATAAAAGATACTCGTACATTTCCTTTTATGCATTTGGCTTTCAAAAAATGCATCTATCTTTACGTACAAGGCAGGCTGGTTTCCACGAATTCCTCACATTGAAGAATAAGATCCAAAATCAAATTATCCGGAAGAAACTTGTTGCTTGCAAAGAAAGCTGAAGTATCCGTTTTATGGCCGATAGAGTCAACGAGTCCTGGATTGGAGTCCGCGTATCAGCTAGCGTATTGATGGAAGTCTCCCAAGCTTGGACCTTCCACTTTAAAATGGATGCTGCAGGCAGCAGTGGTCTACGAAAGGCAACTTGTCGATAAGGAGTCGGGTCTCGTTCAGCGCCGAACGTGGTGGAATAGCGCAGTACTCGGATGGTTCTGTCTGGAAGCGGCTGATAGAAGCAGAACTGTGAAAAAGTGTGACCAAAATAGATAAGCGAAACGCGAATGGAGCTGATTAAATTTAGTTCGTACCTTAAGGCCACTAATTTAGGGTTTACATACTATATGCAAACCCTAACACTGTGAGTATTGACGTATTATGGTTGCTTAGGTGTATTGGTAACCACAACCGCGGCTAATAACTCGTGCTTATCTAATTAATAGTGCTAACGCAGTCAGCTTTCGCAATTGCAGTAAATCAGAGTACATTAGTTCGTAATAATCAAAGGTCGATTAAAAAATTGTAGCGCAATTCAATAGATGGCGTCACCGTTTCGTTATAAATTCTTCTTTAATTAAAGTAATCGAAATAAAATTTGAAATGGCTGCAAAAATTAAAATTTTTTATTTAAAAAAATACCAGTCTATTATTGTAATTTTCATTCTGCAGGGCAAAGGCATCTTCTTGCACAATCACAAGCATGAATCGGTCAACCACGGCTGCTCAAAGAGGATTGGCAATTTCAGAACTATACCTAAAGTCTAGAAGGGACACCGACCGCGACGCACAGACGAACACCACGTATTCAATAAGTCAACTTTAAGGGCAATAATATCTATGGGCCAAAGTTGAGACATAGTTGAGAAAAGGCTAGGGAGATGATCATACGAGTTGAAAAAATCACATGAATAAATAGTGTTCTTACAAGATTTGAAGATACAACTTCGTGCACGAGAGGCGAAGCCTTAACCACTGGGCCCAACACAAACATAATACCTAATAATTTATGTCATTATTAGTATTACAGTCAAGCTTACTCAGACAGTTAGTTGTCTCAGCGAACAGATCAGGGCAATATATCAGGTAATCATAATTAGAGCTAATGTCACTAATTAATGGTCCAACATCAAACATTATTATTTCGTTATCTCACTCATGATACACTGTTAGTTAAGTGAATAGTTGTTGGTACTAAAGATTATTTAGTATCTGTTTGGTTTATAATGTTCGAATAGATTTATTAGTAATGGGGCAAACGGGGGCAAAGTGTTATTGGTTTATACCATCAGGAATTTTTCAGTAGCTTCCACGGAGTCTGGGTTTGTGTCCTCTTCTTCTTCTTCCTAGCCCTATCCCCTATATATCTTATCCTATTATATAATTATAGGTTTTGTAAACCCGTTATGTTTGATTTTTGGTGTGCAATAAAGTATTATTCTATTCTATCCCTTAACAGCGGCGGCCTTACCCATTGCGAGGCTCCGGGTGGCAGGTCTTTGCGAGGCCCTTTGTCCTACGGAAAAGTACCTATCTGATTCGAAAGTAGGTCTGGTTGTTTGGTAGGTATTTGTTACGTTTGACGAGAAATGCTAAAGTTATACAAATAAATGAAATTTGAGTTTTAAAATATTTTACATGCAATCAGAGATGATAAATTTTAAAATTGTTGTTTGCGGCTTTTACTAAGACTAATAATCTAACGAATGAGCTACGTCATTTTTTAGGGTTTTTTACTAGAAAATGAATTGATCTATTATGATTTGAATTAATGAATTAGTTAACTAACTTTTTTTAATTTATCGTTATGTTATACACCTATAACCTTAATAAATAATTAAGAATCAAAATCAGAAGTATTAAATAAAAAAAAATCTGTAATTTTTAAACTTTCTTGGCTCGAGGCACCTGCAAGAGCGAGGCCCCGGGCGATTGCCCTGTTCGCCACCCCCTAAGGCCGCCGCTAATTCCCACTTTAGAGTCGGCTTGTCTAATTTTCTGGCGACAGGACAATCTGTCCAGTTCTTCCTCCAATAAGAGCTTCGTCCGAAGAAAAAGAAGATCCACGAAGTCTGGAATTGTGACTGATTGATGGCAATAGGCTCGCCCTCCCCCCGTTATGCGGGACTTTAACTAAAATATCGTTGAGAAAAATATAACATACTACAAATAGAAAACATGAAGCAAAGTAAAATCTGTCAGCCATTCGTCGACGGTGCTGACGACCGGGTGAACTGTTGGAATACTTCCAGGTCCTATACTAATACATCAGACATCACACAAGAAAGCTGAATAAATTTTGAGTTTTAAGAGTTGTTGTTTGCATCCTCGTCAAAATTCAGGAGGTTGTTACAAAAGACATAAATAATCAATTAAAATTTAAGTACCTAGTTAATTATTAATAAACGCTGATTTTTTTTATTGTTTAAGTTTGTCAGAATTTCAGAATAACTCCCGTGGTTTAGGGAATAAGAAAATATCGAATAAACGTTTGAGATTGTTTGTATGTGTTAAAGCGCGGTTATAGGGCGAGGATCAGACGGTGCCAGGGCTGCGGGTTGTTCGAAAGAGATACCGTGGCCCTGGAACACAAAGGGCTAAGAAGGAACATGGATGGGTTTTAGTCAGTACAAGTCTGACACTCCCTCCCGTTCCGCCCAGAGCGGGAGAAGTCATTTGATGACTTCCGTAAAAATCTGTAAAAAAAAAAAGGATCAGACGGGCTGCGTTTAAAACAAGGGTTGTTCAGTCTTACCGATTTCCGTAAATAAGACTAAAATTAAAAAAAAAACCTACTTATGTTATTATTGATTCAGACGAGAATCATTAGCATAGTCACCTCCTTGAATTTAATGAGGATGCAAAAAAACACCTTGTGTACGGATCGTAGCAGTGGGCGTTCTGTAGTTTCTGCTGTTCCCCATGGGAAAAAGCGTGAGTTTATGTTAATAACATCATACAAAAACAAAAACCCGATGTAAATGTCGAAGTATGATAACCCGAAAATAAGTCATGATACAAAATTTTGGCTTATCAATTCCCAGAATTTAACAAAACTAAATAAAGACTGTTTGTGGCGTAATTAAGATACTTTTTATCCTCCAAATTTGCGTCTGCATATTTCCAAGTAAGTAGGCATCTAAGCCAGATGAGAGGGCGCGTTGGAGATGACCTCATTTCTATTATGCTTGTGGATGAATCCGCTATGAACATATAATATAAAATATAATATTAAAAGCCACGTATGTGTAACATTATTATTTACGGTTGGCACAGTGGTTGAGCGATCGACTGCTGTGCTGCGTGTCGCGGGTTCAATACCCGCACGGAACAAAATATTTGCATGGTCTAGAGATAGTTGTTCCGGGTCTGGCTGTTTGTGTATGTGTGTTAAAAAGTTTGTAAACGCAAATTACATAGCGCTACTATATGAAGATCGCTGATGTTGCATCCGCCCCGATACAAATTATTGCCGATGCACCTATGACGTCAATTGGTTTCGCAAACTGTTGTTTGTTCAATAAATTGTAAGAATGATTATTCTATTGTCCCACTTCGACCTGGAATCATCATTCATAGGATTAATTTTGTAATATTAACTCAGTAATTAAATTAATTTAAAATCATTTCGGTTTTTTTTCAATCCTCCGATCGCAGCAAACGTAATTGGCGCAGTCGGTAGGATACTCGCGGGCCGGTTCGCGAATCGCGTTAGAGTCATCTCATATCGATAACCACGATCGCGAGTCACCCGGGCGGCTATCCAGTCACATCACGAGTATCCAGAATCTACGGACCTGCTGCAGACCAGAAGGAGAATCCAGCCATCGATTCACGGAGAGGAACCAGAAATGAGATACCTGTAAGTACACTTGAATCATTCTCGTGTTGCACCCCTTTGAATCTTAAACCTCAAGATTTACCATCCAAGGGCCTCCAGTGCGCGGGAGCCTGAATCACGACAGGCTCGCCAACGTACAGTAGATATAAATAGAGATATAACTTTAGATAGCTTAGAATTAGACAATATGACTCAAGCTCAGAATAACCCAGATACTATCTACAAGGCTCTTCGCCTTATTCCAGAGTTTGACGGCAACCCAAACATTCTTACCCGTTTCATTAAAATTTGTGATTCGTTAGCCGCGCAATATTTAAGTAATACTCCTGGCAGTGAATTTTCCAACTTATGCTTACTAAACGGGATACTTAATAAAATAACTGGGACAGCGGCATGTACTATTAACGCCAATGGAATACCAGAGAACTGGCTAGGCATTCGAACTGCCTTGATTAATAAGTTCTCAGATCAGCGTGATGAAACCGCATTGTACAACGACCTCTCTTTAGCTACTCAGGGTAATAAAACGCCACAAGAATTCTATGATCATTGCCAAACGTTGTTTAGTACGATCATGACATACGTGACTTTACATGAGACTGTACCGACTACCATAGAAGCGAAACGCGACTTGTATAAGAAGGTTACCATGCAGGCATATGTTCGAGGGTTAAAAGAACCTTTAGGATCCCGTATACGTTGCATGCGCCCACCAACAATAGAAAAGGCGCTCGAGTTCGTTCAAGAGGAACCTAATGTAATGTATTTGCAGCAACGTGAGACCCCAAAAGCCCAAGCTCCTCCTAAAGTCGCTCATCCCACTCTAACACCAGTAGCGTTTACTCCACGACCTCATAACTTCCCAACACCAGTACCTAATTGGCCATTACCCATGGGCCAGCGTCCAGCGGGACCCGCACCTCAGCCTTTTAAATTCCCTGCTCCAGCACAACATCAACAGCGTATGCCAACGAACACACAAAGAATGTTCAGTGCGGCACCTCCTAACTACAACCCCCGTAGTAACATATTTAGATTAACACCCCGGAATAATGCACCTCAAGGCCCTCAGCCAATGAGTGGTGTTCAACGTTTTACTCCCAAACCTCTACCTCCAACAAATCAGCCAGCAGCCCATGATTGGAATAAGTTTGGAAATCTACCATCATCAAATTATTTTAAAACCCGAGAAATGAATATGAACGAGTGCATGACATATGACGACTCATATTACAACTATTACTGCGAACCGGTGTACAATTACTATACTGACTACAATGACAGTGTCTTTGACCCAAGTCTCGCCGCTGACTCGACTCATTATAACGTGTCAATGAACGACCAAGTATTCGATGAATCGCAAGCGGATGTAACCAACCATTCTCAGCAGGATTTTCAGGAGGCTTCGACGTCGCAAAAACCAAAATAGAAATAAATCTCCAGACACAGAGGCAACTTCCCTATATACAAATTAGAGACCCACCTTTAAAACTTTTAATAGACACAGGAGCGAATCAATCCTTTATTAGCCCCGAAGCTGTCGAAAAATATTTCGCCGAATACCCCTTGAATTTCGACCCTTTTGAGATAACCAACATACACGCAACAAGCAGGAACGACTATTCTATAACCTTGCCGTGTTTTGCGGAGTTTAATGACGCCAAAAACATGAAGTTATTCATCTATCGGTTTCATGATTATTTCGATGGCCTCATCGGTTTAGATCTGTTAAATGATTGGGAAGCTCGCATAGATTTGAAAGAAAACATGTTAGTGACTCGATCCGCGATGAACCCTATTGTAATGTATAACTCGTGTAACGTAAATTTATACGAAGATATTATACCAGCTGGAAGTACCAAGGTTATCCGTATCCCCATTGATGTGCCAGAAGGCGACGTTTTTATTCGGGAGCAAATTCTTTGCAATTGCATAATTCATGAATGTATTACTACCGTAAACAATAATCGTGGCTACTTGGAAATCGAAAATCCGACACTAAACGACGTAATATTTTCCATCGATCGCCCAGCGCACGCGGAATTATTTAATATCGAGTGCAGTAGTACTCAACAAACATCGACACGCACTCAGGAAGTAGTATCGCGTTTAAGAACTGATCACCTAAACCCAGAGGAAAGGGCTAACCTTATAGCTCTTTGTTCCCGTTACTCGGATGTTTTTTATATTGAAGGTGAGGGACTAACTTTTACAAATAAAATAAAGCATCGAATAAGAACTACCGATGATGTTCCAGTGCACGCTAAAAGCTACCGGTATCCTTTCGTACACCGCCAAGAAGTTAGGGATCAAATAACTAAAATGCTTGATCAAGGTATCATACGACCATCAGAATCCGCATGGAGCTCGCCTATTTGGGTGGTTCCAAAAAAGATAGATGCCTCAGGAAAGCAAAAATGGCGTCTCGTTGTAGACTTCCGTAAGCTAAACGAGAAGACACTAGACGATAAGTACCCTATACCTAATATTAATGACGTTCTCGACAAATTAGGTAAATGCCACTACTTTACGACCCTGGATTTGGCAAGTGGATTCTACCAAGTGGAGATGCACCCCCAGGATGTAGAAAAGACCGCATTCAATGTAGAACACGGTCATTTTGAATTTCTCAGAATGCCGATGGGACTAAAAAATTCGCCGTCCACGTTTCAACGTGTGATGGATAATGTCCTTAGAGGACTCCAAAATGAGATATGTCTTGTCTATTTGGACGACATCATTGTTTTCAGCACATCCCTTCAGGAACATATAATTAATCTCGAAAAGGTATTCCAGAGACTCCGAGAGTCCAACTTTAAAATCCAGATGGACAAATCAGAATTCCTTAAACTTGAAACAGCTTATTTAGGTCATATCATCAGTAAAGACGGCATTAAGCCAAATCCCGATAAAATATCTGCAATTAAGAAGTATCCGATTCCAAAAACACCAAAAGAAATCAAACAATTTCTGGGCCTACTTGGTTACTATCGAAAATTTATTCCCGACTTTGCCCGAACTACAAAACCACTTACTCAATGCTTGAAAAAAGGACGAAAAATCACCCTTGACTCCGAATACGTGAATTGTTTCGAAAGATGCAAGACCCTCCTGACTAATGACCCCATCCTACAGTATCCAGACTTCAGTAAAGACTTTAACTTGACGACAGACGCTTCGAATGTAGCCATCGGCGCTGTTTTATCCCAAGGACCTATAAATTCGGACAAACCTATCTGTTATGCATCCCGAACTTTAAATGAAAGCGAGATGAACTACAGTACTATAGAGAAGGAATTACTTGCTATAGTCTGGGCTACGAAATATTTTAGACCCTACCTATTTGGACGCAAATTTAAAATTTTCACCGACCATAAGCCGTTACAATGGATGATGAATATGAAAGAACCAAATTCCCGACTGACAAAGTGGAGACTTAGACTTAGCGAATACGACTTTTCAGTTATTTATAAAAAAGGGAAATCTAATACAAATGCTGACGCCCTTTCTCGCATTGAAATTCACACGAAAGAAGCCATGTCCTTAATAGAGGAAATTGATGAACTCAACTCCTTAATGGGTAATCCATCAGAAACCATCCTCGGCAAACCAAACTCCTCAACCGAAACAGTACATACAAGCGTTGAGAACCCCATCCTAGAAATTCCCATAACTGACGAGCCATTAAATAAGTTTAACAGACAGATATGTTTCACCATTGTAAATGACGTTAAAAAACGACCTGTAGTTACTAGGCCATTTGATACCCATACACGTATAAGTATCCAGCTATCCGAATCTAATTTAGAAGAAGATGTGATCAGTGCCGTAAAAGAGTACGTTAACCCCAAGGTTAAGACAGCTATTTTAGTTAATCCACCTCTAGCAATGTATTCAATTATACCGATTATACAGGACAAATTCAAAAGTTCATCCTTAAATCTTGTTTTAGCTAAATCCGAATTGGAAAATGTCAAAGATTATCTACGACAACAGGAGATAATACGACACTATCATGACGGTAAAACTAACCATCGTGGAATTACCGAGTGTCATTTAGCCTTATCTCGTAAATATTACTGGCCAAAGATGAAGGACCAGATAACTAAATTTATAAATGAATGCACGATTTGCGGTCAGGCCAAATACGACAGAAACCCGATAAGACCCCAATTTAACATTGTACCACCGGCTACCAAGCCGTTTGAGACAATCCACATGGATCTTTTCACTGTACAGGGCGAGAAATACGTAACATTTATCGACGTATTTACAAAGTACGGTCAAGCTTATCACCTACGTGACGGGACAGCTATTAGCATATTACAAGCTCTTTTGCAGTACTGTACCCACCATGGGGTCCCTATAACTATTATCACAGACAATGGGACTGAGTTCACAAACCAATTGTTCATGGAATTTACGAGGCTTCATAAAATCAACCATCATAGAATACTAGCTCATTCACCTAACGACAACGGAAATATCGAACGACTACACTCGACCCTTCTAGAACATCTTAGACTACTTAAGTTACAGTTTAAAGACGAACCAATAATTAATCTTGTGCCCTATGCTCTAATAGCTTATAATAGCTCTATACATAGTTTCACAAGATGTCGACCCTTTGACTTACTGACTGGTCATTTTGACCCTCGAGACTGTAAAGACATGGACCTTACACAGCATCTATTACAACAGTATACGCAAGCCCATAGAGATAAAATGAAACATGTCTATGACATCATTAACTCGACATCACTTGCTAATCGTACCGCGATAATTGAGAAAAGAAATGAAACCCGTGAACCCGAGATAGAATACGCCCCCCAACAGCAAGTATTTATAAAAAACCCTCTTGCAAGTCGACAAAAGACTGCCCCACGATTTACACAGGACACAGTTTTAGCAGACCTGCCGATCCACATTTATACCTCAAAAAAACGTGGCCCCATAGCGAAGTCAAGACTCAAGCGTGTACCTAAATCAGCAAAATTGTTACAGGATTCTACTGATAACGATGCTCCCAATGACGCGATCTCAGGAGATAAGACTTGAAAGCCTCGACGATGGACCGGGACTTCTACCCTTTAAACTCGGACAAATGAAAATTACGACTCATCATCATACCTTTATTCAGTACATACAACTAAGTAATATCGAAAATAATGTTCACTCCCTACAGACCCAACTAACGAACTGTCAAAATCAAATGACTAATGACACTTACGCACTATACGAAATTCAATTGGAATATCTTGCTAGCAAACTTGGCAATGTCTTAAAACAACTACGATCTTTAGAACCCAATAGAGCAAAAAGAGGTCTTGTAGACGGACTAGGTTCAATAATAAAAAGCCTAACCGGGAACCTAGATCACGAGGATGCACTAAAATATAATCAGGCAATTCAAATCTTAGAACGTAACCAAAATAAATTAGTGACCGAATTCAATGAACATATTAGTATAAGTAAGGAGTGGATGTCTAAACATAATAGCATAATTACACAGATAGTACAAAACCAGAATAAAATTAACATTACCTTAGAGACTATATTACAAAGTAATGCACTAAGTGAGCATAGCTTAATAAAATATGCTCATTTTGCCCAACTACTAGAAGTTATAAGCGATAATGTAGAGGACTTAGCTCAGGAATTAATCAGGATAGAAAATAGTTTAGCTTTCGTTCGCGCGAGTAGTACTCATCACTCCATGATAGACATAGAAATACTAGAGTCAATGTTAAGAAAACTTAGGACTACTTACGCCGAAGAGAAAGTTTTAGATCTGGAACTTAGAGATTATTATGATATTATAAAACCGGGATCATATTATGTAGATAAGCAGATAGTATTCGTATTTAAATTTCCAATCTTTTCTAAAAATAGTTACGATATTTATAGACTCTCTGTGGTACCCAATAAACATGCACAAGCTCTTATTCCACCCTTTCCTTTCCTTGCAACTAACGAGATGACACATGTGTACATAGAGGCTGAATGCCCGAAGTTGAAAGACTGGTACCTCTGTGAGAAAGATATTACCCACCAGATTCGCACCAAAACTGACTGCGTCCAGGAGTTAATAACCAACCAAGTTCTACAGGACTCCTGCAGGTTTACCACAATCACCTTGATGAGAGAAGCCATGGAGAAGCTCGACGACCAACATTACGTCCTATCCTTTCCTCAAGAAACGAAGATACAACTAACCTGTAACCGGAAAGACTACACATCCCTTCAGGGTAGCTACCTTGCAACGATTCCTACTGGATGTTATTTGAAAACTGAAGAGTTCACCATTGCAAACGTTTACGACGAAATTAGCGGCCAACCCTTGAAGCTAATGAAGATACCCTATGACGCCAGGAAACAGGCCACCACAGCTACCCACGTCAACCTGAACTCTATTGATCTCCAAGGACTACACAGCATCCAGGACCAACTGATGATCCAGAATCCTGTTCAACTTGAAAACGTGCACACCGACGCACTTTACCACACCACAATCCCTTTCTATGGAGTACTATTGAGTGCAAGCGTACTCGTTATAATCGCAATGATCCGGCGCTACCTGCGCAGATGTAGAAACACTATGAAAAAGAAGCAGCAACCACCAGCAGCAACCCTGGAAGAGAATGAAAGTTCTGGCGAACTTCCGGCAACATTTTCACTCAACGTGCTAAAATAGTCGCCATTCTTAGGGGGGAGGAATTACATAGCGCTACTATATGAAGATCGCTGATGTTGCATCCGCCCCGATACAAATTATTGCCGATGCACCTATGACGTCAATCGGTTTCGCAAACTGTTGTTTGTTCAATAAATTGTAAGAATGATTATTCTATTGTCCCACTTCGACCTGGAATCATCATTCATAGGATTAATTTTGTAATATTAACTCAGTAATTAAATTAATTTAAAATCATTTCGGTTTTTTTTCAATCCTCCGATCGCAGCAAACGTAATTCGCACTTACCATACAGGAGAAATTCCACGTGTGGAGAAAGATTTTTTATTAAAATATATATATATATATAAACGTTATGGCATTTCGTGTGACTCAGACCATGATACTGAACAACTTTTGTTCTATATGACCCTGTTCAAGGGTTTTAATTTTTTTGCATGGAACTCTAATCCTAGTTCTAAAATAAAAAGCCTAAGCTTGAGTTACTCGACCCTTAACATCAGCTATAGCTGCCAGTAAAAATATCGTCAGTCAAATCATCCGTTTCAGAGATTAGCCGGAACCAACAGACAAAAGTTTTTATTTTGAAATTACAAAGAGGCTCTTATTTTTATTTATTTGTATAGATATATGGAGGGTCTGCTTACCCTTCCAAATATCTTTGATTTTCTTGGGTTTGAATTACAATAATTACGGCTGGAGCCGATGTGACGTCACAAACCATTGTTAATAACAAAGAACGTATACAACGCTGACCTGTGACCTTCTCTAGAGTCTGTAAATAAACTACAATGTTTTAAAAATCCCCTGACACAAAAAACCTCTAAAAAACCTAAAAATAAATTAATCCAAGCCTCGTTGCGTCGGGGGTCCGCTTGGTTTTGTGCATCTTTATCAAAATCGGTTCATCCGTTTAGGAATTACGATGCCACAGACAGATACACACGTCAAACTTATAACACCCCTCTATTTTGGTCGAGGGTTAAAAAGAGTGTTTCAGAGTAATAGGCTCGCCCCTATTACATAGGACTCAAATTTAACTGGTAAAATGAGGGTAAACTATGGTAGCAAGGGTTCAAGTATCTGCCTTTCCCTTCAGGTAATACGGGCGTGATGTTGTTTTCAGCGATATGGCGAAGCGTCACCGTTATATGTTTGAACTTCCACGAAACCAAACAAAACTTTATGCTTCCACATTTATAGTGCAAACCGCCAGTCCGTGGCATTCACTGCCCACTTCTCTGTTTTCCGATCATTATAATCTAGATCTCTTCAAGTTCGAGTGAATCGGATTCTTTTAGATAACGTGCATAGGCCACGTCATCGCTTCACATTAGGCGAGTTCCAGTCAGACTCAAGACTATTTAGAATTAAAAAAAAAAACAGAAAGCGAGAATCCTGCAACAATTTGAACAACTGACTAGCAAGTTAAAGTTTCAAAAGTTAACATGTTACCACCATTTGAGAATTAAGCACACGACACTAGCTCTTGGAGACTCTTATTGTTCTCTTAATTCTGCAGATAATATCTGAAAGACTTTGACAAAGTCCTTTGATAACTAAATAGATTACTTCTTAGTAAAATCCAGGAATCACAACAAAGAGCAAATCTTTTGTTGTAGGCATATTTGTCAAACAAGATCAATAAAGAATAAAAAAATGAGTGTAGCTCTACAAATGTTATTAGGTTATCAAAATACATACGTGCTAAGCGTGGAGATTATAGCGTCATTATTAATTATTATATTACAGAACTATTTAAGTTTATAACTGTTCCAATATATGTATAGTATGCCTCGCTATCTAATAATATAAACAACACAAAGACCAACTTGTTATCACTATTCAGTAAGAAAAACAAAATTAAGTTCTAAAAACTTTATTTAAAAAAAAAACACTTTCTAATATCTAACTGGTACAAATTCAATCTCGTCTTTCAGATCTACCGCGTAGGTAGTGGCTTCAGCTGAGTCCCTGTTGGGAATTTCATTAGTTCTCACCTCGGTTTCTTTGTTCAAGTCTCCTCGCCCCAAGCCGACATCAACGTCTTGAACTCCTTCGTTAGCATTTGTTTCAATGTCCTCCCGACTAATTGCGAAGTACGGCCGAGCAGTAGTATCATACTGTCGTTCCGTTGTTTCTGGAATAACTTCATTCGTCTTCACGACCGCTCCATCCTTCAACGGGAACGTAATCTTCAAAACTCCTTTCTCGAAGATCCAGTTGCCAGTCACGTTCACAGTGTCGGGTAGAGTCCTCACATCCAAGTAGTTCCTCTCACTGCCTTCCGCGTACTTGTGGGTCGCTTGAACCATCAGCAATCCTTCGCGGGCCTTTACGACGATGTCTTTCTCGTCGAAATCTGGCAGGGTAATTGTTATCTTGTACTCGGTACCTTCGACACCTTCTTGAGACACGCTGGTGGGGAAGCGGCGGGAGAAATCAGCTAGCATGTCGTCCAAATCCTTCAGTTCTTTGGACAGGTCAGACCAGAACTTTCCAGTGTTGAAGACATTTTCATCGACGTAAGGATGACTTCTCGTGTTATAGTTGGACCATGGTGATCTGCTTTGCGGGGGCCCGAACGAGAATTCGAACTGCGGGGCTGCGTACGCGCCTGCGAGGAGTCCGCACAGTAGTAAGGCGATCATGTTGTCTCAATGTTCGTGAATCACTGGTGCGCGGGGCTGATCACTGCCTCTTATACGCCCGGACGTGAGGTTCATAGGTTATCTTCCTTATCGTCACATTCTGGACTGTGCAAACAATTTTGTCTGCTCCGAACACTTGGTCGTGGTTTCTGAGAAATACAATTGCTTTGTCTACTTGCGTTTAGGACTGTATGTTCGATGAGTTAATGTATATTTTTGCTTGATTCGTTAGGTGTTTTATTTGGTATTGGTAATTTATTAGGTTAAATGCACACAGTAATATTACGCAGTAATAGGTATTCAATTATAGTCATCTCTTATTATTTTCAGAGATCTACCTATCGGTATTGGGATTTCTGTAAACAAGTGTATTAAGTCGTCAAGGTATTGAACTGATTTATAACCCCGTCCAAAGATGGGACATGGACATGGTTTCATTACCTTGGTAAAGATTCTAGGTGCTATAAATACACCATAAGGCATACCTCGAAATAAAAACGCAAGTACTTCCGGTGATGTTTAGCTATAGGAATGGAAAAATATGCTTCTTTCAAATCTATGTTAGCCATGTAACCGTTTTGAGGTATTAATTTAGTATCGGTCCTATAATCTTCCATTTTAAAATGAAACTTAGCGATGAACTTTTTAGTGGTGGTCCTGTCCTTATCCAAATCTATTTGGGGTCGGCGCAACATGTCTCTCCTCTTCTTCCATACTACTTTTTTTACTTGTCATCTCATCAGACACATCCTTTCTTGGCATATCATCCTTCACACAGTCCATCGTTTCGTTGGTCTTCCTCTACTCATATGTCCACATTCATACACAAAACTTTCCTCGACATTTTCCTCAAATCTCCGCGAACCTGCAAAAGAGTGAACCAACACGACATCGTTAATGAATAGTGTGCACCCGGCTTTAAACTCGATGGTCCACAAAAACAAAATGAGTTGTTTACCCAAAATACATTATTTAATTAAACACATCTGTTTCTTTTAATGAATCATATTTTTGCAATGAGATCATTAAATAGTGACACATTTTATTTTCTAGAATATTGTAGCAAACTTCCAACCTCTAATGCATTTTCCGTCTTCTTCTAGACATTTCTTTTCTTGGATATCGAATGAACTGTAAAAACTATTCACTTTGTCGGCAAGGTTTTATACATAAATACGCGTTCTTATCTCAGAAAAGATGTAGACTACGACCACAGTTTTAGGAATTGTAAAACTTGGATTCAGATTCAGATTTATTTGCCAACAATGTAGGTACAAGTTTAAGATGATACAATAGCTGATTGTTTCCGCTACATTCTACCTCACGGCATGTAATTCAATAGAAAGTAATAGATTAGATACAATATTATTATAATTAACAACTAACATGTCATTCTAATTAACACTAATAAACATTCAAAAAAAAAAAATGTCAGTTTCGTATAAATAAGTTTTGTCAATAAAATGAATTGCATTATTTTGTAATTATAATTAAGTGAAAGATTATTTTACAAACATATGTCATTCAGAAATAATACTGTAATTTTTTTCTATCATTTAAAAAGTCATTAATACAATAATAACACTTATCTAATAATAATGCAGTAAGCTTAGATTTAAATATTCGAATAGGGTGTTCTTTGAAACTGTGCGGAATTTTATTGTATATGATAGGTCCCATTGACATATTTTTCCTTAGTAGTGCTGTTTTGTAATTCCCGGTATGTAATAAGTTTTTTTTTATATTGTAGTCTCATTGGACCTGGTCGCATTCTTATATCAGCTAGTGATGGAAATAAATCTAAATTAGTTTTAACAAAAAATATTGGCTACTCATAGTTCTCCCACTGACTGAATTACGGCAGTTTTGGCCAATCTTGGCGGACAACGTTCGAGTGAATTGGTTTCTTCTAGGCAAGCGTGCTCTACCCTAGGTCACATCATTGCATCACATTAGGGGTGAGATGCGACCAAACACAAGCTGTTTTAGTAAAAAAAAAAACACTTTAGCCATCGACGCCGCAGACCGTAATTAGTGACCGATACTTAATCACATTATTATACACGTGATAACAAACAACTATCACAAAGAAACATTTTTATTCATTCACTTTTAACTCAATAACACAACAGCCCTATGAAATTCGGGGGTGATCTGCCTACCCACTGTGGCACGGAACGATAGTAATGAGACAAAACGGTGTCACGTGGCTAACAGCTACAGATAGGTCAAACGCGCACATGTGAATTCTTATTAATTGTTAACGGATGAGTATATAAAAAATGTTTCTTTGTGAAAGTTATTTGTTATCACGTGTATAATCATAATGTGTTTAAGTAACGGTCACTAATTACTAGTCACCCTATATGTGCGCAGACACAGATGTACTTTCCTTTGGCTCATTGTCTTACTGTAAGTCTGATGACCAGAGAGAGTTCAGGCGCAAGACCAGCGTCCTAACGTGCTTTCCAAGGCTCGGGTGTCCGGCCAATTTCCAAACTCCTTGACTGACATTCGAAACGAACTCAGGACCCCACGCCTAGTGGTCATGAAACCAACAGGGCAGTCAAACTGTGCTACTACTACCTACGTAGACTACCTGGAATGACCGCATGTCCAATTCTATTGCAAAACTACTTGTTCGGTTTTCAATAGGTAGATGGAACACATTTAATAATTATCATTTTACTATCAGGCAACTAAGGCCCATGGATAAAATACACAAATAATCAAACAAACATAATAAACTAATACAAAACCTATCAGTTTCTTCGTTCGATCCCTCTTTACATCGATGACTAATCCATGAGATCGATCTGCATCAAACCCTCGTTGCATGCATTTCGACCTACCGCGGATAAAGTAGGTCTATTTCTTAGAGCTAGGTAGATAGGCCCACAGGTCCTCTTGGTGCCAGGTTTCATGGCAATGGCCCCTACGCGAAGACTGGACTCCCTACGATTAGGTTCATGCCTCATCTTCTTCAAAACCTTGAGAAATACAGACGCGATGTTTTGTTGTTGATGGTCCTGTTTGTCACTTTGTTAGTAACCTGACTCTGATGGCGCCATCATGGTTTCTCGATGCCATAACGGTAACACCCCATACAAGGACATGATAAAAGCAATTCCAGAATGTCAGTTTTCAGTTACATTAAGTGACGCCTATATGAATACCTAAATATTAGCGCTTCTAAATAATACTAATGCAGTTTAGGGACAAAAATTCGAGATAGGCATGAGTTATTATTTATTTGTCATGCCTATCTCAAAAACTGATGTGGGACTTTCCGATACTTTAAAAATGGGTATTGTTGTTGTTGAGACACGTTTATTAGTTTAGATCGAAAGGTCAGCACTATCAGCAGTGACCGGAGCGATAGCTAACCTATAGCTTGGGGGGAAACCCAGGTTTCACAACATATCATATTGTTGCATAATAGAGGGTCGAGGGAGATATCACGCCAATAGATCGATCGTGGATCGATGCCATCCATCGATGGTAGAATGGATTAGTTGACAATCGATCGATATGTTTACCTAGTAGAAACTATCGATCGACGTCAACTAATCCATTCTACCATCGATCGACGATCAATCGATTGGTGTAGTAACACTCTTAGTTCTGCGTTTTGTTCCGGTTTATTCCCGATGTCCCCGTACGCCGTGTCCCCGTCCTACGGGGACAGCGGTACTTCAATTAAATATTTAAAAATACTTCCCGCTGTCCCCGTACACTGTCACCCGTTATAGTTGAATAAAATAAGTAAAAATCATTGCCCTCAGTCCCCGTTTTTTCTTTTTTAACCGTCTCAACATACAAAGTGTATGGAATATTGGTAGATTAGTCCTTGGTACCCGGACACCCGGTGGATTAATATAAAGGATTTAGACCTTGTTTTCAAGTAGGAATGTACGTTATGGGGACAACGGGAAATAAATTTAATCACGTCCCGCTGTCCCCGTGAGTCGTGACGGGGATATGGCATACGGGGACAACGGAAATAAAGGTTTGTTCCGTCCAGGTATTAATGCTTTTAAATCCACGCCATCTGTATCTGGAATGGCGAACTGTTAACATTCTTACAAAGAAAACCGGAACAATCGTTATCATCGCAGGCCGCAGCCGAGTTCGAGTATCGGTACTACGAACTTACCGCTCGCCGTTTCACTGTAGACTTCAAAAGGTGGCGCTAATCTCAAATGAGAGATCTTGGTTAATGGGTGTGAGTAGAAAGCAAAGCAATATTTTGAATTAAAATTTATTGTTAATGATGCGAATAAAAGTATGAGGTGACAAAAAATGCCAACGAGAAGTACAGGAAACAATCCCTAATGCCATGGAACCACGGGTAATTAAAATTACCCATGGACCCGGTAATGGGTCAACCAACCGGGACCACGGGTAACGAGTGGAATCTACTGCCATTTAACACAGTATAACTAACTAACAGTCAAAGGCCTTATTAAATTTGGCTAACCTAGGTTAGACAGGCAAGCCGTGCTTTGCTAGCCTGCGGTTCTAACACCACAATTTTATTAGAATCATGTACGGTAGGTAAATGTGTTTAGTTAGGGATGATGTAGGTGTGTTAAATGTGGACTTATAGTATATGGACTCTTTATTCCAATTTGTGGCATAGTCTGGCTTGTTCCCATTGCCTAGATTTCGTACAGATTACATCAGGGAAATGAAACAAATAAATAGCGTTTAATGACTAGTACGTCATTTATTTAAATAAGGTACCTATTACATTTATGTAGAAAAATAATCGCAGATTCACAACAATCACAACACAAAATTAGCAGAGCACGCCGCCGCTACACGCACGGAATGATTAAGTAAAAGGTAAACACTAAACACTTCAAGAACCTTCTATCCTTGTTCCTCCTTGTTGCCTTCTTGCTTCCTCACGGGTCCAGTGTGAACGATTTGGACCACCCTTTCATTAGATTCCTTTGGTTTCGGTTTCAAAGGCGCCGTGATTGACAAAACACCATCGGAAGACAATCTAGACATGACTGAATCTGCATCAATACCTTCTGGTAAAGCATACCGCCGGCTGAAGCTTCGAGAAATATATCCGTGCTCATCCTGCCTCTCTTCATGCTTTGCTTCAACCACTAAGAAACCATCTACTGTTTTCACTGATATTTCTTCCGGAGCGAAGTGCTGAACGTCTAAATTCACCTGGAATTTGTCCTTGTCTTCCTTGATTGTGGAACCGGTGTCTCGTGCCGCGGCTTGTAGGTTTCTCCAGGGCCTGTAGTAGTCCCGGCTGGGTTGAGGAACTGCGATGATGGTTAGTTGATCTTGAGGAGTTAATCCCAAGCCAAAATGCTGGTCGGCCAAGCGACGAGGGCACTGCGTTGGACGCTCGTAGTCGAAGAAGAACGGATACAGCGACATTTTTACTGGTGTAGTAGTCTTCACTGGTTCAATAGTTATTTTAATCTTAACTAATAGATAATTCACTTGAAAATCGCGTAGAAATTCTTCAAAACACTCCGATAGACCGATACTTTCCTTAGCTTTACTTGTTTCAATGTTGTTGTCTGAATGAATGCCGTTCAAACGCCGGCTCAATATTTATGTTGAAAGCAACGCCATCTAGTAGCGAATAGAATTTTCTGGAGCGTGAATCTAGAATGTGCACGATGACTCGCGTGTGTTAATCTTTCAGATGTTTGAAACATTTTGTCGCGACTCATTTTTAATCACTTGAGTTCAAGATGATTGAGACTAATTTCTTTTTTATTTTATTACTATTCATTATTAAGCCTACATTGTATATTACAGATGTCCTAAAATGTAAAATAGTACCAATCTATTAAAACATACAAGTAAAGTGTAATAAACTCATTGATAATATTTAAAAATACCTAAACTACTTCAAAATAATGTAAAATCTATCGATTATATTATAATATATTTAAAAAAAAATGGCACAATGCCGTCTTACAAAATATGGAAAAAAATAGTGTTTTTGTGTAAAAAGAAACCGAATGTTCTTGACGCCTGGCTCTGAAGCGCCGCCTGGTGCCGAGTAGCGTATAACTGATTTCTGGAAGTTTTCACTGAGGACTATTTCGTTTGGAATATTTCTCGAAAAAAAATTCTCTAGACAGCAGGAGAATATACTACAGATACTTTTCTAACAATATGGCATCCGTACATTAAAAAAAGAGATATTCTTGAAAATAAAAACTACTGTAACCTCTATTAAAATAAAGAGATTTTTGTACTTCTGATTGATACTTTGATTAAGTTTGTTTTTTCTTTTTTATTATAAATAGGCTCGCGCTTGACCACTATCTCACCTGATGGTAAGCGATGATGTGGTCGACGGTGAAGCACGCTTGCCTAGAAGAAACCTATTCACTCTTGACTTGAAGACCCCCAGATTGTAGCTATCGGGAAACACAGACTCCGGCAGGGAATTCCACTCCTTAGCGGTACGCATAATAAAAGTATTCCCAAAACGCTTAGTGCGTATAGGTGGGATGTCCACCATGTACCGATGGCGCATCGCCGTACGTCTGGTAGTCCGATGATGAAACGGGCTGGCCGGAATTAGGTCATGCAATTCCATCACACACTCCTCGAAATGTAACTGGTAAAAAACCGATAGGCTGGCAACTTGGCGACGATGTTCAAGGCTCTGGAGCTTAGATTTGACCAGTGCCTCATTGCCAATGAGCCTCTTGGCCCGCTTTTCAACCAACTCAAGTGCATCAAGCTGGTATTTGGCAGATCCGTCCCAGAGATGAGAACATTACCTACTCCATACATGAACGAACTTGCGCTTGATACAAGCTGAGCAGCTGTTCTGGCGTGAAGTACCTTCTCACCTTTGGAAGGACCCCCAACTTTTTGGCAACAGATTGAACATACATTTCGTGCCAAGTAGAGACATTGTTTTATGATTTACTGTTGAATTATGTGAAAATATTGTTATTTTTTCCATATTTAGATAGACAAGCAATTCTCCCTGATTTACCTTGGGAATCCACTCTTTTTTTTAAATGGAGTTTTTTTTTTTTTTAAATCGTTACTACTTATCACGTTCACTGCCACCACATTTTTTTTGAAGTACATAGCGATGCCGCCCTATAAAGCCACGCGGACACGCTAGGCATGTCGGCGGCACTGCATCTTATTAAACATGGACACGCTAGGCGTGTCCAGTGGCACCTCGATAGAGTTAAATTCTAAATCTGTCTTTTTTTCGGTTTAGCGATGAGTATTAGTTAGTTTGCCATTCGCTGACCAAGAATAAAGATGATTCAAATACGGTAGTGAGATTTAACTTGGAATTATGGCTGAAAATAAATTGTTAGGTAAGTAATTATCGTAATTTTGTAAGAGATCACAAACATTTTGTGGTTATTTTGAAATATTTCATAATATTTACTTAGATAAGTCAATTATTGCATTTACGGAACGATAACTATTTTAGTTGAAGATAGCGTATTTATTTAGTACAAATACAAAATGTTTCAAAAAAGTACTTACGTTTGCCATAATTTTCTCACCTAGGTTATACTTTTATTTCACTAAATATGAATTGCCAAAAACTAAAAAAAAAATGGGGGCAAGAGAGGCATAAAAGCGTAACTATGCAGCCTAATAATCCAACTAGTTGTTTGTTTACCGATCGTGCCTACCGTAATTTATTATGTACTTTATTGGTCTGACCGAGGCAACGCGAGTTCACACAGTAGTTATCTTTCAGTCCTACTCACCTTCTTATTTCTTGGGCTTCTACCTTCTTGACATTCAATAAATTATCTTCATATTTTATTGATTTTTTTATACAAGTATACACATTATTTTAACTATATTTGATGTCTTAGTACAAAGGTTGACAATCTATGATTAACTTGTTAAGGTGGACACAAAAAAAAAAACAAATTAAGAGACTTTTCCGGGAGCCACCTCAAAAATCCTTAGGTTATTGCTAGAGGATTATGTACTGAGAATTCCAAAAGGCAATTTTGGCTTATTTTCGAAATATCACTAAAACATTTAGGACACGGCTGGCGTGTTCGAGGCATAGTTATAGAAATTCGCAAGAACACGCTAGGCGTGTCGGCGGCATTGAACGTGTTAACATTTTAGGTGTAGGTAGGTACGTAAAAAAATACCTAATTTCCCTATAATAGTTCAAATTGGCTGAATTTATGCGCATACCTTGTCATCGTATAACGTTCTCACTCTTCACAAAGGATTCTCCTCACTTCCTCAGTGAGATTTGCATTCAGTATTTTTAGTAAACGAGATAGCTACCTGGTCCTTCTAGTCGGACAGGTGTCAATACTACTATTATTTAATGTAGTATTGCAACCGTCCTCTAGCTTAAGCCAATTCAAATGTTATCCATCCCATTTACTTACTCGTAAAATCCCCAAAATTGTAAAGGGATACTAAAAAAATGAACACAAAGAATGATACTTTTGAAAGCACCCTAAATTCCCAAGAAGTTTTGACAAGCCCCGGTTTGCACCCGGTTATTTAGAGAAAAAAAAAAACATGCGTACCCATCTTCCGTTCCAAACAAATCAACGATTTCAACGAGCATTCGACCAAAATGTATGATTTTGATTGAATGTTCATTGTTTTTTTTTTCTAGAACAGCTGTATAACAAGTTTTCTATAGAGTAAATACTTAAAATACGTAGCTATTTCTAGCAATCAGCACAATGTATTTTTATCTAGATTCATTGTCACCTTTACACATCGAAAATGAATAATTAGGTCTTATCAGAAAACCTTATCACCAACATAAACGTGCTTAAGTGAAAAACATTGTACTTAATAAAATTAACGAAGTCAAATCGAGAGCGAAACTACACCAACTGTAGTTTAGTAACAAATTAGTCGTTTTTAACCACCGAACAAAAAAGAGGGATGTTATAAGTTTGATGTGTGTATCTGTGGAGTTTGTTCCGCCACTTCTTCTTCCCAGCTAACAAAACACTAGGAAGTGGCGAAGGGCGAGCGTTTTGGGGGACTGTCTCATGTGATTTTGACGTTCAAAAAGTGTTGATTATCAGCCTAGTTTGAATAAATGACTTTTGATTTTTATTTCGATTTGGATAATGTGTGTCTGCCTGTGGCATCGTAGCTCCTAAACGGATGAACCGATTTTGATGAAATTGGTTTCGTTTGAAAGGTATTTCAATCGAAAGTGTTCTTGGCTATGTTTCATGAAAATCTGCTCAGCCGTTTGAAGGTCATCACCTCTTTTCTAGTTGAAGGGAATTAAACAACTTCCACAGGTCTGATCGATTTGAAATTTTGTTACTTGTCACCATGGGCATCGCCGCTCGGGTTAAAATCTCGGGTTTTTTAAATTTATAACGGAGAGGTGCAACACCAAGAAAAGTGGAAGCAATGGGGGAGGCCTACGCCCAGGAGTGGGACAGTCAAGGCTAACTAAGGCTACGATGCATGGATTAATTTATTTTTGTTTTTTTAGAGTTTCTGTTTGTCGGTTTTTTTTTTATTTTAATTTAATTTTTACTTCAGGTCACAATAATATCTTCCATATTAGTTAATCTTAAGCACTTCTTTAAATACGTTAAAAAAAGAAATTTGAAAATCGTCCACAGTTGGCGGAGAAATCGGTAAAAATACATTTAAAAAAATATAAGAATTTACAGTCGAACAAAGAATCCTCCTCTTTTTTTTTTAAGGATCGGAAATCATCAAATGACTTCTCCCGCTCTGGGCGGAGTGGGAGGGAGTGTCAGACTTGTACTGACTAAAACCCATCCATGTTCCATCTTAGCCCTCTGTGTTCCAGGGCCACGGTATCTCTTTCGAACAACCCGCAGCCCTGGCAGGCATCGGCCCTCTCGGACCCCTTCCAAAGTATCCTCCTCCTTAGTCCCTCTTTTTGATGTCGGTTTACAATTTAAAATTCACACGATACAATATCTTATTTACTAGTAGTTAAATTATAGGGCAATGACGTACTGTAACATTTTTAAAGCGTAGGTGTCGACATCGTTGACGCTAACTCGCGTTGCTGTCGTCCCTACATTAGGGATCGCCCTACATTAGGGTGATCCCTAATGTAGGGCTACCATTTTATATGCTAAAAAGCCGACCGGGAAATAATACATAATAGAAGTTGGGGGAAGGTTTATGAAGAGATTTACATTTATTCGTAAAGTCAGGTTTTGAAAAGAGATGTTATTTGTGGGTCTGAACGACTGGTTGTCTGTATCAGTTCGCGTCAGGCCGGTGACTAAAAATTGCTAGCTATTTGCTATTTTTACTACATTGATACCTAACTTTGAAACAAAATAAAGGGACTTCAAAATGAGCAGCCATTCTGTTATCAGGATAGCAGGTAACTCTCTGTTTGTGTAAACTATTCAAATTCGTGTCATTATTTTTTTCTGGACTTATTACTACCTGATTGCTACCCTCACGTCTCTCAATGTCCACCTTGTAGCTTTTACAAATAAAAAGTTATGATCATTTGAAATACAGGGTATGGATTACGGTTATAAAAATAAAGCTATTTAAAACGATTAATAAAATTGTTTATTTTTATAGGAATACATCTACCTTAAACCTTACCTAAACTTAACATCTGTAACTTGTACAGACGGCCAGCACATCAACCTACGACAATCTGTCAAGATTTAATAGAATTTCAATTTTATAATAAAAAAATTACGTTCAAGGATGATTGGGAAAATTTGACAATTTTGGTTAGCGTGATGTGCTGGCATCTGTACGGGACGTATAGTAGGAGGTCATATCCTACTAATACTATAAACGCGAAAATTTGTAAGTATGGATGGATGGATGTATGGATGTTTGTTACTCTTAATCGTAAAAACTACTGAATAGTCTGGAATGGCACATACCTAGGATAGTTTTTATGCTGGTAGTGTGATCCGCGGGACAATTACCGAAAAAACGCGGACGAAGCCATAGGCAGAAGCTAATCATATATAAATAGTGGGCTGAAGTACATTGCAACATTTAGGGCCCTCGCTCACGGCGACTTTTTGTAGCGATGCTGACGCGCATTTATGAAATGCGCGACTGCATCGCTTCTAACGCGGGTTAGTCGCATTGGCAACGCGCTACAGAAGCGAGCAGTATCGCGACTGTATCGATGCAAACGCGTGACAGCATCGCTACTGCATCGCTACAAAAAGTCGCCGTGAGCAAGGGCCCTTATCTATCACTCCCAATACTCCGTCTGCAAACCACCTACTTATGTATGTGTTTAAATAATACGGTATGTACAGTCTCGCTGTTACTATTCAGTATGCTTATGTACATTACCATTCATATCCTCTTACTAAATGGGAAGCAGGGAACAAAAACCTTCTGTTGCACTTGAGACTTAAAGACATGTTTACTTACATTATTAACAAGAGTAACAAGCCCTAGCTTCCTAGTCTACGTAACGTGTCGATGACAATAATTCAACTTGAGTCAGAATAAAATTTGGGGATGAGCTTGGTACTTGATGAGCTTGGTACTTTCCAGGGTTGCGGGACTGTTCGAAAGGAATACCGTGGCCCTGGAACACAAAGGGCTAAGAAGGAACATGGATGGGTTTTAGTCAGTACAAGTCTGACACTCCCTCCCGCTCCTATTTAGATTTCGGGGTATGTACTATGTACAGTTATTACGAGCAACTAAGGCCAGAAAGCTAAAACTTTCTTTTCTTTTAACCAGCTTATAAAAAAAGAGGATCATTTAAGATGCTTCCCAAATAATATATATTTTTTTTCTGATATTTCTATCAAATCTCTTATGACACGCTGCAACTATTCCATTATTTACTAAAAAAAAAACTTCTAACTGAGCACGAATAGGAAACAAAACAGTTTGATAGTAAGGCGGCTTACAGCGTATTGTCGCTATAATGTCGAATGATTGATTTTAAAAGAGTAACCATGGAGTTTCTTGCCGGTTCTTCTCCATAGGAAACGACCAACCCGAACCGTGCACCTTTTTTTGACGTTTTAGTGCCTATGTAGGCCTATGTAAAATAAAATATTTTGATTTTGATTGATTGATTTAATGAAAAGTTGGAATACGGCGGCAGCTCATAAATTCACAATAAGTTTGGTGTGAATGCTGAGGGTTGCCATAAAAGAGTAAATGGGTCTGCATAGTATTCTGTTTATAAAGTAAAACAGGTTGATACCAATCCTCAAATAAAATGAAATAAAAATCACAGTTGCATACAAACTTTTTGCTAACGAATGTTTGCAACGACTGGCCAAACAGACGATAACCATAGTCTGCGCAAAATGTCATGCGCAGTGCAAATTGATTCGGAAAAGTCAGAAGGAGGTGACCGGCATTTCTTTTTCGATTTGAAATTAATCTGAAAATATGTCGATGATCCCATTTCTTCTCGATATGGATCGCCCCAGGCGCTTATCGGACCAACATTTTGCGTTGGCACTAACGCCTGAAGATATTTTGACGATTGTAGCTCCACATTCCCAGATTTCCAACGAGTACTATCGACCCTGGAGACAACTATCAACCTTGCTGCGAGACTCTGGATCAACAATAAAATCTGATAGGGCGAAGTTCCAGATCAATTTGGACGTGCAGCACTTTGCGCCTGACGACATTGCGGTGAAAACTGCTGACGGGTTTGTCATAATTGAAGCTTGTCACGGTGAGAAGAGAGATGAACATGGATGGGTGTCTCGTCAGTTTAGGAGACGGTATGCCTTACCTGAGGGCTGCAGCATCAACGCTGTGCAGTCGCGTCTGTCATCGGATGGAGTGCTAACTGTCACTGCACCTCTCGAGCGCTCCCAAGCTACAAATGAACGTGTAGTTCCAATCATTCAGACGGGACCAGTGAGGACTCAGCCTGATGGGTCAAAGGCTGAAGAATTAGGAGACGGAGAAAGTCCGTTAAAGGAGGAAAACGGACAGTAAATGCAGTTGCAGCTGTTGGGATGGGCGCCATGCCAATCCCAGAATAGTTCCTTAAAACAAATTGTGTGTGTGCGTGTGATGTACTTACATGTATCTCACCCATCATTTGCGAAACAGTGCAATATTCATGATATATTTATGCATTCCAATAATAACTTGGTGGTTTTATGTACGGAAAATTCGAAATAAATTTCTTTTTGGGTACGAATTGTGTTTAATTACTAAATAACACTAAAATTTAATCGTGTCCATGATACATAAGTAAACACAGCTGGTATCTTCAGGTATTATTTTTAACTACATACCCGCAAGGCTTTTTTTTGGGACAGACTTGTCACTGATTTGCAAGTTATTACCGTAGACCTAAAAATATGTCGATGGTTATTTATTACCTACATCAAAAGACGTGTCAGTAGTTTAAAAATGTGAAAAGATTGATTGATTTAGACATGGTATCCTTTAAACTTCTATAATTCAATCTTTTAACGACAATGTGCAGTGTCGTGCAGGCAAACTAAAATATGTAAACCAAATTTAAGTGTAATGTATATTTAAACCTTTGGACTCCGGCCTACCTACATAAACCTTATAAGGAAATAGTTCATTGAAATAAAACGAAAGGGATATCTATACATAATACGTATATTTCAAAATAATTATTAAAAAAAGACGAAATATAGCACAGATTTAAATCAGTCTTACAAGGAAAATAATACAAAGATAATTTACATTATTTACAAATTCACTTCGCATCAGCAATAGGTTCTGGTGTACCTAGCTGCTTCTTGATGGGCCCTGTATGAGTGATTGGCACGATCTTCTCTCCAGTCGAAGGCATGGCCAGGACTTTAGGTGCTGTAACGGTTAAGACACCGTCAGACGACAATTTTGATTCCACAGTGTCAGGCAAGCATCCTTGTGGAAGAGCATACCGCCTCACAAACTGTCTGGAAATATAACCATGCTCATCTTGTTTCTCCTCGTGTTTTCCCTCTACGATCACCTGTCCATTAATCACTTTCACGTTTATTTCTTCAGGTTTGAAATGCTGGACATCAACGTTAACCTGGAACTTTTCATCGTCTGATGTGATTTTGCCAACACTGTTCATCGCGAGCTGGTTCATCGCTGATGAGAGCTGTTCGATTGGCTGCATGATGCTCTCCAATGGTCGGAAGGCGTTTTCCCAAGGCTTGAGGAACGATGGACCGAAGAAATCACGAGGCATCAGCTGATTGATTGGTGAGTAGCCGAAGAAATTATCAGGTCTGTAGAAATCCCTCTCCATCATGCGGAACGGCCTCTCAAGATCGTAAAAGTAAGGAATCACCGACATTTTTAGTAACGGTTTGCTTGTTTATTTGTTCGTTTTACTTTGAACAGTTCACTTTCTTTGTTAACAACTGTCGGGTTCCCGTCCGTTCCCCGTATTTATATCCGGCGACGCTAACGCCACCTGTTATTGGTGGGGCGCGTTCTTTCGAGAACGCGCTACACTGGGTTCCAAAGCGAACGTTGTAGAAAGCGCGAGGTGCATCTCGTTGTTTGTTGGTTCTAGAAAATGACCGAGTAGTAGAATGTGCGGTATCATTGTTTAGAATAGCGCCATCTTGTAGTGAGTAGCAAAACTAAATAATTCAATATAGCAAGTTTATTATTGATAAGCAGATAATATTTCTATTTTAAAGACATTAATTTGGATAAAGGCAAGAGGATAATGTTGTTGTTATATAGCGAAGGGTGGAGCTAGCTGTGCCAGACGGGTATGAGGGACGTCGTCGTCAGCCGCGGTTGCTGGTGGAAACCACGCGCGCCGAACTAACGTGCTGCGCAAGGCGCCGCTCACGAGCGCGCTCCGCACTCTCAACCTCATTGCTGAGGACTTATTCTGTTGCACTTTGGATTGCACCTTTAGAATTTGCTATGTCAATAACAATTGAGTTATAATTTTAAGTGTGCTACAATATCGCATTTGTATGTTTGGAGTTAATAAATAAATGTTATTTTTCATACTAATAAATAAGTACTGTGCTGATTGAATACTGACAAAGTCCCCTACAAATTGTAAATACAAGTTACAACAAACTCACTTTGCACTCAAAGTGGCTGAGCGTTTGTCTTTTAAGGGTCGCAGGTTCACGTAGTCTAATAGATTTGTTGTGCACAAGTGATTTTCGTCTTAGATAAAAATGCATGCCCCGCAATGTAAGAAATCCTTCTATGGGAATATTTTGTCTGAACCCTGTTTCAGAAAACATATTATCTTAATATAATTATAAATATCTATACAAATAAATACCTAAAATTGAAGTGTCTGTTTGTGATATTGAAATAACCGCTTTTTACTACATGCATAAGAATGTATATACGGTACATATACCAAAATAACATTTTTTACAATTTTTGTCTGTCTGTCTGTTTGTTCCGGCTAATCTCTGGAACGGCTGCACCGATTTTGACGGGAATTTCACCGGTAGATAGCTGATGTAATAAGGAGTAACTTAGGATTTTTCTATTTTAGAAAATTCTGATTCCACGGCGACGAAGTGGCGGGCACAGCAAGTATAATGATATATATTGAGGTACCTTTAAGCATACCTACCTACCTAGCCTTACCTACTGGCTACTTAAGTGCTTATTTTAATTCAAAGGCAAAGCACGTGGTTTTAAAGGGCACGTGGCTTCTTAAGTCAATTATTACCTAAGTCAAATACTGCTTTTCTTCGTTTCGATTCCCAGATCAGGCAGTGTTTCCTACTCATTGGGTCTTTCCATCCATGGGATTTTTGCCCGGTCGATGACAATGGATTCGCACCTCACCACTGGTGAAATGTGGGTGTACCTATAGTGATAGGTTCACCTCTGCCTAACCCTTTTGGGATCATAGGTTGATGTTTAGTTGTCGAGTTATTGAGTTACAATAGGTACAGTTGACTTATGTCAAGGTGGAATATTTTCAGTGTTTGTTACTCTTTATGAAGTTAAGATAAATACTTATTGCATGATTAAATGCATTTATTAAGTGGTGGCAACTATAATATCCAATTAAGTATAAAATTAAAACAGTCGTTGACTTTGCGGCTACTGATAAATGTTATACAGGCTGTTTCTTTTATCGTTCTTGAATGATACGAAGTAGGTACCAAATATTAGGTAGTATTAATACATATAAGTAACTATAAGTGCTATGAATGGTGTTCTGACATGTCCGCTTACTGCTCGAAGTTTTTGACCAAATTTTAAGTTGGATAGGTATGCTACCCACTTAAGAGCACATGAAAGAGCAGTACTCTCGACAACTACTCTAGAAAGCCATCGAATGCGTTCGCTGTGGCCGAAAGTGGCTAGATGGCATCATCATCACCACTTCATGACATAAAATAAGCAGTTGTAGCTTGTAACTCTTGCAAACATTTGGAAGCATTAGTATAATGTGGTACCACTATACCTATATCTGCTGCAAAGCATCATTGACGTTTCATTGTAAAGTCGGAGTAGGTGGGTAAGTACGACTCGTGTATCCCAAAACAATACGGCACGGCGTTGCTATAGCAACCCACTATAATGTGCCAGATACCTGCTCCATTGTTTCGATACCACGAAAGCAGGAAGGGCCAGACACCGTACAGTGTGCATTTGTGCAGCTTTGGCGGCGGTCCGTTGTTATTGTTTAAATCACAGAACAGATAAAAGAGGAGATAAGAAGAGGACCTCTTTTATCTGTTCTGTGGTTTTAAACTTAATACCAGAGTTGGAAAGAGATGGCGCTATGCAGTTTGTCTAGTTCCATCCCTTTCCCACTCTGTAATAAAAACAATACCTACAGCTTTAAGATGTCATAGTAGGCCACCTGTCTATCAGCCGCTTCTTTTAAATCACTAAATTTTCGTATCACTATACTCGGCGACAAATCAAGTTAAGTATACATTTCCAGTATACATGGCCTCGCTTTGTACAGATTTCCCGTACAATGAGAGATCCGTATAAACTAGTTTTGTATTGTTTGATTGGTCTCCGTACGTAGTACCTACGTACTGGCGCTTGTTCGGAATAGCGTATCCACTTCTATCCTAGCGGTTTAGAGCAACCTGTATGTGATGTGTTTATTATTAGTGCAATGCCGGAGTGCTATCTATTCGCCGGACAATAGTACGCCTCCGACCGGGCTGTTGTGATAACGGAATAATGACTTCTATGTGTTTGTTGCACTGTTTTGTGTACCTCGTTTTACTTAATCGGTATGTACGTAGATTTATATTTTGAGTGTTTGTGTGTTTTATGTATTGAACAACCAACTTACTTGAATATAGGTCTAATTAAATTATCATGTTTACATACCGAGACTGTTGACGACTATAAAGGGTGTAAAACACCTCGTAACGAAGCCGAAAGGCACTAGTTCTCCCTGTCATTGCGAGATTTTTTTTGTTCTACACCATACCTGGGAACCTTCTAGTTACGGAGATATTAGGGGTCAAAGTTACAACTTTTTGACAAAATTTAATACAAGTATTTAATGTGAGATTTTTACTTTAAACACCTCCACGACCCCCGTACTATTCAATCCGTCCAACAGCACAATGTTTTGAGTGCGTTACATTGAGTTCTACCACAAAACATGATTTTACACCCCCCAAAAAAAAGTCGTTTCCAGCAATAATTTTTGCGTAAAGTTACTTAGTTTCATGTACAGAATGCTTGGTTGACGGCTTCGTGATGAGGTGATTTACACGGTGTATCTAGACGTCTCCACCGACGCACTTGACAGCGCTTACCACGCGCCTTAATTACATAATTCTCACACCCCACATAGAAGTATTAAAATTCAACTTTTATGACACTAATTAAAACAATATTTTGGTGTAGTTGCCCCAACCAATCTTTATACCTGCCTTCATAAAATCTAGATCATACCTAGACCCAGTTACCTAGGTACCAACTAACTGCAGCATCAGATTCAGCTAGAGGGTATACATATAAACCAATATAGCTTCAATGTATCAAAACACTGACTCACCTTCAGCAAAATTTTGATAAGATTATTTACAAAACATTCGGGCAGTTTTTCTAAAGAAAATAAACACATCTCAATACTTTTTTTATTTGAGATGGGTTTGCTCTTGGCTCTAGTCTAGGTCAGAGATGACAGAGACAAAGTCGACGATGGTACGAGCTTACCCAGAAGAAGCCTGTTTACTGTAACTTTGAAGAGATTAGGGTTGTAAGCGTTCGGAAACACAGACGCGTAGAGAGTTCCAGTCCTTTGCTATGCGCATTATGAAAGACGTTTGAAAACGCTTATTGCGAATTGGTGGCATAGCAATAAGGTAGGGAAGGTAACTTGCAGTGCGTCTAGATGTCCGATGGTAGAAGGGGGCTGGTGGGATGAGGGGGCTGGTGGGATGAGGTCGTGGAGAACATAACACCATGTATGCATTGCCCCGAAGGACAGACGTGTGGGTACCTTATAGCCCTTATACGGATAAGATAAGGATCTCCTTGACAAGCTCCTTTCAATGATGTACGGGGCTCTTATGGCTATTGGACCTTGGGGCAGATGCCTATACCTACTTCAAGGCCCATTCTTCCGATTGTCTAGATGTAGGTTCAATACAACAAGTTTCCGGAACACAGCACTAGACCAACTCAAGTCATCCAAAAAAAAATACTTTAAAAAATACAAAGCTTTTATTATAGTAGAAAAGAATAAAATTATGTTTTCTGTCAAAATTGGACTCGTATACAAAGTTTCGTGTCCGCGCCATCAACCGTTGAGTTCTCTCGTGGGTATGCGATCCTGGCTGCAGGATTAAGTCATGTCTGTCATAAAAATGTATCATCATCAGAACCAAAAGTGTGTGCAAAATTATTTCAGCTCAATCGGTTGGGGACTGGTGGATTCAGTTACAAGATTTGACTAATTAATACTAACTAAAAGGGCAAGTTAAATAAAAGCCTACTAAAATGACAAATAAATCATCAGCGACAAAGATATCAAAAGCATTAGTACTTATAGCAGTCTATAATGTTCTCGCAGCTGGGATGCAGGCACACTCTCTGAAGAGTGCGCCGCAATCCAACATGCGGGCTCAGTGCTGGTCGGTGCATCATTAGCATTGTATAGTCATGCGAATGACTCACAAATACTCCTGCGTTGCATTTTTTTCTTTCAGCGTGAGTTCCATTTCTCCCTACGATCCAAATCCGCAATTGTGCTTCGCCAAAGGGTTCGCGTTTGGAGTGGCAACAGCTTCTTACCAGATCGAAGGGGCTTGGAATGTGTCAGGTAATTTGATTGGACTAAAGAGGTAGAAAATGTAATTTATGTAATACATCAGTATCTTCAAACAAATTTTTTTGACCGGTGTGTGTTCTGGTGATGGCTTTTTATTGATACGGGATCGCGAAGGGCTATGCTTGGGGTTTCCCTTTGCAACCGAATCAGAAATGAAGATAACCGAAGTAGCCCGAATCGTTGCAGTGAGTAGACCATATTCTTCGTAGAACGATGGAAAAATTCTGAAGTAGCGACTACATAGGTACCGGAAGGTCCAGCGTTGGAAGGCTTCCCACAGGGTGGATCGATGAATTGGTTGAAGGCCGCGAGAAACAGATGTAGCGCCGTTAAGGGGACTCCTATGTCCAATAGAGGACTTCTTTCGGCTTTTATGATGCTTGATTTTCTAGGTAAAGGTGAGAGCATATGGGACAGATACACCCACGAACACCCGGACCGAATATTCGACCACCAAACTGGAGACATTGCTGATGGATCCTACTACAAGGTGAAAGAAGATGTCAGGCTGATGAAGCAGCTAGGAATCAGCTTCTACAGATTCTCCATGTCGTGGCCGAGGATACTGCCTGATGGGTTGAGCAAGTTAGTAGTTCAAGTACCTCCTCTTATTTGACACACAAAAGGGAGAAAAGGGACCTTTTTTTAAATTACTGTGTGAGATAAAAGTGAGAAAAAAAGGAAATGGTTGGCTTAAGTTTTTGTATCTAACAAGGTGCTTAAAAACACAGATAATATTAGGCCCCTAGTCCTCAAAGTGTACAGTATAAGTGTTTTTACCCATCATAATGGTCTATGACGTTGTATCATACTGTAAACATTTATCATCAAAGGTATTCGGAGCGCAAGGTATTAGTGTAATTGTATGAGCCTACGTTTGTTATTGGTATATTAGGTATGTAATTGTATGAGCTTACGAGGGCATTTCACCCAAGGGCAGGTCTAGCTGCACGATGGTTGCAAATCCTTCACTTTCTTCTCCCCAGCTATGTGAACGAGGACGGCATCAGATACTACAAGGAGTTGATAGACGAGCTCAAACGCAACCGCATCACCCCCGTGGTGACGATGTACCACTGGGACCTTCCACAATGTCTGCAGGACCTCGGCGGATGGACCAACCCGATCATGGCTGATTACTTCGTCGACTATGCCAGAGTAAGTGATGATGTTTGCAATCGTATTACTGCTAGCCATCACACTATCTTGATTGTAACTTAGTTAGGCAGAGAACTTAGATTCAAGAAAAATACAAACAACGGTTTTACTTTTAGTTTACTCTTTTATCGTGTAGGTAATTGATAGGTCTGTTATGCTACTGCATACCATACCATACCTATCCGTTAAAATATTTAAACGATGTCTAATATGCGACCCCGACGAAATAGTTATTTTCAATTATAGGTACAAAACTACAACAATATCCTTACTCTATTTCCCCTCAGGTTCTCCTCAACAACTTCGGCGATCAGGTCAAGGTCTGGATCACATTCAACGAGCCCGTTTCCTTCTGCCAAGGCGGGTACGGTGGTGATGACGCGCCTGGGGCCAGGTCCAGCGGCTTTGAGGATTACATGTGTGGCCATAACGTGCTCAGAGCTCATGGGATGGTGTACCGCATGTTTGATAAGGAATTTCGGAAGAAAACAGGAGGTAAGATGAATTTATTTATAGATAATTAAAACGGTATAACACCAAGTACAGCAATTAACATGGAAACGGAAAAAGAGGTCATGAAGTTTACGACATTCATTAAGTTAAACTAAAACTAACACGGAACAGGCACTTTTGCATATTTTTTCTCACAGAACACCAAACATACACCGTGTAAATCACCTCATCACGAAGCCGTCAACCAAGCATTCTGTACATGAAACTAAGTAACTTTACGCAAAAATTATTGCCGGGAAATGACTTTTTTTTGGGGGGTGTAAAATCATGTTTTGTTGTAGAACTCAATGTAACGCACTCAAAACATTGTTCTGATGGACGGATTGAATAGTACGGGGGTCGTGGAGGTATTTAAAGTAAAAATCTTACATTAAAAACTTGTATTTAAAAAAATACTTGTCAAAAAGTTGAAACTTTGACCCCTAATATCTCCGTAACTAGAAGGTTCCCGGGTATGGTGTAGAAGAAAAAATTGGTCGCAAGGACAGGGAGAACCAGTGCCTTTCGGCTTCGTTAAGTGGTGTTTTACACCCTATAAAAGCATTACTTTATTGAATGAAGTTAATACGCCTGTTGTTATTCTAAAGGGTGTCTGCCATCAGATATTTGAAAAATCCAATCCGATGCCTAAAGCCCAGTACCCGAGCACAAACCCAGAAGGCGGAGATCCACGAAAAATTGTATAATGAACGCCAATACGCCATGTTCACACTTGTGGTGGTTAGTCCAAAGTATTGTAGTCGATCATCAAAAAATAGAGTTTATATTTTGGCATAAAGGGTGTAAAACACCTCTTAACGAAGCCGAAAGGCACTGGTTCTCCCTGTCATTGCGATAATTTTTTTGTTCTACACCATAATATACCTGGGAACCTTCTAGTTACGGAGATATTAGGGGTCAAAGTTCCAACTTTTTGACAAGTATTTTTTGTTAATACAAGTTGATAATGTGAGATTTTTACTTTAAACACCTCCACAACCCCCGTACTATTCAATCCGTCCATCAGCACAATGTTTTGAGTGCGTTACATTGAGTTCTACCACAAAACATGATTTTACACCCCCCAAAAAAAAGTCGTTTACCAGCAAATTTTTTTGCGTAAAGTTACTTAGTTTCATGTACAGAATGCTTGGTTGACGGCTTCGTGATGAGGTGATTTACACGGTGTATACTATAACGCATAGGCGTCTGAGTGTACTGAGGTTTTTTTTTTAAACAATTGTGTACGTGTTTCAGGTCATGTGGGTATAACCATAGCGTTTAGCTGGTTAGAGCCTGCCAGCACGTCTCCAGAGGATCAGCAGGCAGCTGAAAAGGCCAGGCAGTTCAACGTGAGTCTATAATTGTGTATCATAATTATGTACTACTTGGTCTCTGTCGTAGCTGTCATTTATTATTGCGACAAAGCCAAAAAAATATAATTTGAATATCATCTGCCTAGCCATTTCCCAAACTATCTTGGGGTCGGCTTTTAGTCTAACCGGATGATGCTGAGTACCAGTGTTTTACATGAAGCGACTGCCTATCTGACTTCCACAACCCAGTAACTGGGTAATACGAAACCCCTTGGTACGACTGGATGTCAGACTTTTGGCTTCTGACTACTCTTAACGACTGTCAAAGATCTACAAATGACAGACGGGACCAACGGCTTAACGTGCTTTCCGAGAAACGAAGGAAACTCGGTATGTAATTATGGACACCCATCCACAGACCAACTTCGGCAAGCACGACTTAATCTTAAAGATCGACCCATGTGGCTGTTATTATTTAGCCACGAGCTCCTTCCAGTTTCCACAAAGATTAAAAATTACTAATACGTGGTTTCGCGTCGGTGTCCTTTACATTCTGTATACTCCACCTAGTATTAGTTACCGAGCCAATTTCATAACTTGCCCATTATTTTACAGTTCGGTTGGTTCGCGAACCCAATATTCTCGGAAGCTGGCGACTACCCTCCTATAATGCGAAGCGTCATTGATGCGAACTCTAAGAGGCAAGGCTTCTCCCGGTCAAGGCTGCCCTACTTCACTCCAGAAGAAGTCAAGATGATGAGAGGAGCCTACGACTTTCTAGGCCTGAACCATTACACTACGTATCTCGTTCAGAAAGGATCCAGAAGGATAAAGAGTCAGCCGTCGTACGAAGATGATGTGAATGTACGAATACATCAGAAGGATGATTGGCCTCGGACTAATTCAACTTGGTTAAGGGTAAGGCTTTCGTAATCTTAAAGTCAATTTCACCGATGAAACTGAACGCGATCAGCATAAATCTTATGCATGCGCTTCTGTGATGGCGACACTGCCGCCTGTTGCAGTTATCATAGAAGTCAGTATAGCCGCTGTAATGGGGAAGACCGTTAAAAGACAATTGTAGATGGCGCGACCATAGCTAGGTCTCAATCTGACCAATGAGGTCAAGCTATTTTTTTTAAATATAAAATTGCATTACCAGATTGACCAATGACGATGCTAAGAACCAGCTATGCTAGCGCCATTAGTGTGTTGAATTATACTATCAAGGTACTAAACTTAAAAAAAATAAACATTACAAAAACAAGTTTTTATTACAATGTAAAAAAGAAAAAAATGCTTAACCTATCCAAATTGAACGCGTATACAAAGTTTCGAGTCCGTTCTATTATCCGTGTTAACCGTAAAGTTCTCTCGTTAGAAGACGATCCTGGATGCAGGAGCAAATCATGTTTATCATAAAAATGTACTGGCATTAGAACCAAAGGTGCGCTACATATTAGCAACCGCTTGGTGGTTGGTAGGAGCTAGTTTACGTACTACAAGGCAAGCTAAATAAAAGCTTTTAAAAAAAAAATACCCTTCCTTTTCACAGATAGTGCCCTGGGGCTTCAGAAAATCTCTGAACTACGTGAGGCTAAATTACAGGAACCCTAAGACCCTGGTGACGGAGAACGGCGTTTCCTTCGAGCCAGGTCTACATGACACGAGGAGGGTCAACTATATAAACGCGTATCTGAGTTCGCTGCACACTGCTGTTTATAAGGACGGTTGTCACGTCATAGGGTATACGTACTGGAGTCTGATAGACAATTTTGAATGGACTAGAGGATTCTCGTAAGTAATCTATCTATATTTATAAAAATTAATCCTTATTTACTTTGGTCAGGCCATAACTTTAGAACGACTCAACAGATTTCATTCGTCTATTTTTAAACGTTTTCTAAAACCTTGTAGAAGGTTCTTAGCTAGGTAGCTAGTTGTGGTATATTTTTAAAGAATTAAGATAACACTGGATTGTAAAGTAAGGACATACGAAAATCGCAGTTCGTGGACCTATTCTGATAACTGCAATTACAAAAGGTCCAAAACTACATGTAATCTGCTTCGGTTCTATCGCGTGTCGGAAAGCGCCGGAAATCTTAAATTGTCCTTTTATTTTTCAGCGAGCGTTTTGGCCTGTACGAAGTGGATTACAAGTCCTCGAAACTGACAAGAACACCCCGCCTCTCAGCTAGATACTTTACCAATGTAGTCAGGACCGGATGCTTGAATAACTTTTCTGACTTTAGGCTAGAGGGCAGGTTTAGACTACCCTTCACTAACACTGGAAAGTATCAGAAGCTCAAACTTTAATTATTTTGAAAGACAATTTGTCATGAGATCAATAGTTTTTAGCTATTACAGTAAAATGCAATATTGGGAATTGCGTTTGAATTCTTACACAAAGGGTTGTGTATTGCGCATCGGAATCGCTTATGTCGGGTTGTGTTAGACTGTGCGGGTAGTGTAAAACTGCGCAGTAACCAATAATGCCAATTTTCACACAAATCAAACACGAGGTCCACATCACCTGAGTGTGCTGTGCATTGCTCAGCCACCAGTCGTTACAAACAGCACATACCACCCAGTCGTCAATGATTGGTTCTTTATTAATTTTTTCACCTAGTTTTGGATTTTTACAGTAATACTTATAGTTACTTTGAGCTTATTCTTTTACTCTTTCTTCAATTTGACGTGTGATTAAGGGTCAGTTCACACCGAGACGCGACGCGACGCGACGATACTTGAAGAGGCCAGTGATTTCGCGCTGCGTCGCTCTACGCCGCGAGGCGTCGCGAGACGCAGCGCTGCATGGCGCAACGTATTCTGAATTCTCACAACTAAATGTGTAGCTTTTCGTGTAGAACATAAAGTTATATTTCGAATCGCTCTTTAAGTGTGCGCGCAGCGTCGCGTCGCGTCGCGTCTCGGTGTGAACTGACCCTTAGAAAAGAATGCATTCATTACCCACAAAAAAATATGTAGAATTTTGCTGGCTTCATTGTATTCAATATATTATGCTGAAGTAGTTTGACAATTTCTCAATTCAGGGACTGGGTATAAATCTTACTTTTTGCAGAAAAACTTTAATCTGACTGACACTTAACCTTGCCGCGTGGTCGTAGTCATCAATAACGTCGCCATCTTGTTTTTATCAATGCAATTTCTACGAAGAACTGTTCCACAAATGTTTAGCAACAGCATGCTACGCTATCATTTTATGTCACAAGGGGCCAGTCACAGATATAGGTTCCTAGATAACGCAAGGGTCACGATCCGTATGAAAACCAAGCGTGCGATTTTGACTACTTATTATGACGTCATAAGGACTATTTGGTTACTAAATAAACGATTTACTATAACCTACTACGACTACATTTCTGTTCTTCAATTGCCTAGATAGAATTAAGTTCTTGAGTTATATCGTTGTGACGTTGCCGCGTTGTTTTATTAACCAAATGAGCTTACAGTAGCCACGATAAGCATTAAATGCTTGAGCCGGGCACGCGAGGTAGGTGCTCTTTCGTTATCTGTGGGGCCAGTGCATTCTAAAAGGTATAAATAATATTTACAGTTTAAATAAACATACGATAAACTTATCTCAAGGAAAGCTGAAAAAACTTACAAGTTTCTAAAATGTATTTCATTTATTGATTTCTCTTTATACATTTTGGAACAACTTAAAATTATTTAACTGTATACATGATTGGACCTTGACAATTAAGCTAAAGTTTACTTACTAATAAATATTACGCTTTATACATACAAATGACATTGTAATTACTATAAATTAGTATTGTTTAATAAACTTTACTTATAAATTCGGTTTTTATTGAACATGAGTTGATGCTAACACATTGAAACTTATTCTTTCGCAATAAAAAAATATATTTTTGGTATGTAGATATTTTTTCAAGAGTTATATTATTAAAATGCTATAATACCCTCAATTCTTAATAATACACCTTTTCTTGTCTTTGGGTAATATTAACACGATAATATCCAATATTAATATCATCATTGATTTTATCTTTGAACAATTAAGTATCTACAAAGTTACACAAAGCCTCTTATTTATATTTTTTTTGGCTATAGCCTCACAAATGTTACCTACATATTAGTAACATTCTACATTGCTTTTCTGTTTATAGTTAAAATATACCATTTTAATTTGATTTTATATTTTTTTTCTATTAAACGATTTAGCTCTTATTTAAGGCTAAAAGCACAGCGTACATTCATAAAATTGCGTATGTACGCAAGCAGACAATTTTGTCTGCAAATAAATATGAATACAAATAAAACGCAAATACAATAAAGGTCTAAGGCACACTATTCCTTCACAAACTTGTGGCGGTTTTTTTTTTGTGCAAAATTAATGCACTAAAACGCTTAGGTAGCCATGTCGTAAACTTTACAAAAATACTTGATATCCTTATACAGGCTGTAACGGAAAGGGTATATACATACTTAAGGGTGTGCTACAGACCATCAAACTGAACACGTTTCTCCATCGGACAAACATCAAAAAAAATTATATATCGGCCGTCCCATACAAAATTTCAATACCTATTCGACCAAAATATATGGGGCAGCTGATATTTTTTTCACTATTACGATGTTTGTCCGATGAAGAAACATGTTCAGTTTGATGGTCTGTAGCACACCCTTAAGTATGTATATACCCTTTCTGTTACACCCTGTATGCGTGTGTACCTACATATTTCACAGTCAAAACTTTTAATAGGCGAAACTACTTTTGACCGGTTACAACTATTTTAACAATAACTAAAATTTACTTAGAAACTCATTAGGTTGATACCAGTCTAAAGTGGTTTGTTTTCCATTAACAGTTTTGACTATAATAATAATATGTACATAGTTTCAACAAATCTGCAGCTTCATCTAAGATACTACGTACGAGGTGGTTGTGTTCTAACTATAATAAATACTGTCGCGCAGTGCGCGGGCGCATAGGCTGGAATCTATAGAGCGAATGTTCCCGATGTTCAAGGTCCAGTAGCGTTTCATACGAAAATCAACCTTATCCGTAAACCGTTATGTTCTTATTAGTATAAAACGCCTAACTTCATAATTATGTCAATAAGATTTGTTTTCGTTTGAAAAGCTACTGTACTTGGTTTAAGTAAATTCTAAGTTTGTTCTAATAGATCTCGGCCTTAATATCAACTAGATGGAACTTTAAAAGAAGTTGGCGTGGTTTTAGGAAAATGTTCATCTTAATAACTCTCTTATAATAATATCTTAATAATAAGAGCTATTTTGATAACAGCTTAAAGTCACGGGGTTTTTTTTTAACAACTTTTATAATTTTTAAAAAGCAAGATTGACAAAAAGTGCTTTAAAATTTGACTTTCTCAATTTCTATTAAAGCACCATTTTAGCACCAAAACTTTTTGCATTGAACCTCTTTGCTCCACAATTCCACTACCAACCTAACCACGCCAACGAGCACGATGTACGTACGAGACGTACAATGAGGAGCAGTGTACCAACACTCAAGCTTGCGGCATCTTGCACTGGCTGCAGTCTTCCATGCCGTCGTTGAACTCCTCGATCTGTAGCGTCATCTCGAAGAAGTTGTATTTGTCGTGGACTAAGCGGGTTGCTTCTTCTAGGACTTTCTGGGGACTAACTCCGGTACCTGCGAATTTTGTTTAAGGTTTGTTTAAGCTAACTCTTCGTCGAATAAATACACTTGAATATTGATTGATTTGTGTATCATTGTACCATTCCAATAGAGCTTGATAAAATAGTGAAGACCTAAACAGCTCTTTGTCTTTTGAAGGTGAGATGTGATGATCTAAAGCAATCATAGCTAAAACAGGCTAGAATATTCCGAATATCATACGTTAATAAATAACACTTTCGAAGCTAAGTTCAAATAATTCATTTTTATTTGTATGCACAAGTCATATATAGCTACGTATAACGACGATTCAGTAGGTGGGTTTTGGGCACACGAACGAATTATTTTTCGACTCATAATCTGGTTGGCTTAGCACCGAAAGTCTTAAAGGAAGTGAGGGTAGAAATAACAGCACCTAACAGTTCCGGGTAAGCTACGAACCAGCTCCGAGTGAGCTGCCAACCCATTTCCTGCCTTTTTCGTTCAGACAATCTGCCCAAGATAGACAGTGTATACTCACGTATAGCGAGATGCGCGGACAGCGCGGTCTTGTCGAGCGACAGCGCCCACATGCGCAGGTTGTGCACGCGCACCACGCCCGCCAGCGACAGGAACGTGTTGGCTACCTCCTGTATCACAACCAACCTTATCTATTGTTTCACACGGGCACAGCTAACAACTTGATCGATTTAAAATCATTAATTCACTGACAACTCAAACCATTTATTTCAGTTAGACACTTTTGAAAGTCAAAAAAGCAAAATAAAAAACGTGAAGCTACAGTCCCAGTCACAAGGCATAATAACTTGTGAAAGTACTGTAGTTGCCCATTCCGTAGCGTAGATCTCTATGGAGAAGAATGGGCAAAAAACTCCATGGACACTCTTTTAAATCAAAATTTGTTACAAAATCTTGGTTACATCATTCATGTTAAGAATTACAAATATGTGAGAACGATGTAGAAGTACGGGCAAGTTAAGAACGTCCAGAGTAAAAGATTAAATCAGTAATTCAAAAATAAAGTAATTAAAATAAACCGTGGCAGCTAACTAACGCATATCTGGAACCGATACACCTAGAAGTTTGAAGTTTTACACAGATATAATAAAGGTGAGTACGACGAGTTTTTTTGAAATTCGTCACCTAAAGGGGGTAAATCAAGTAATCATTCACCATTTTCGGCGATGTGAAATCTCATGGGGTAGTTTCTTGTATTTAAATAAGTCATTAGGATAGGGTGGTCTAAGACTGCGCACTTAAAGTATCAGAATCTATTAAAATCTATAATAGTTATCTAGTTTTAAAAATAATATTAATTTACAAAGAACTGGAACATTATTGTAAAGGCAATTTGTCATGATATCCTGTCTTCCCATACTTAAGTACTAACGCTGTAACTTCAAATATTGTAAAACCAAATGATTTTAAAATAGTAACCATGGAGTTTCTTGCCGGAAAACTTTTTGTCGACGTTTTATAAGTGCCAAACGTGATCAAAACTTTAAACTTATGGGATGTCGTATTTCCACGGTAAAATGGTAATGTTTCGGGAACAATAACAGGTACCACGACACATAAAAACTTCATTGAAGTCACCTACGAGTGTCACTCGCTTACGAGTAATGACCTGTGTGCAGTCTTACCGACCGCGCAGTCTTAGACCACCCTACCCTACAAAATGACATTTAGCAGTGGTCGATCTTAATACTAACGGCAACGGTTAGATTCACAGATCACACTTTGACCTTACTAGTAAGGGATTCATTCGAATATAATAAGAAAATACATATTCGTATAAGCGAATCTGAATAATAGTGTCAAACGAAAATAAACACTATAATTACTTAAATATAATGTTCATATTTGTATGAAACGCTAATCGGGGGGAGGGGGGGATACCATGACGTCTTTAAGGATTGTAGGGTGTTATTTCACTCCAGTGTGGGAAAGAGACGGAGCTATAAAGGACGACTAGCGCCATCTCTTTCTCACACTAGGATAAGATTAAAACAATAATTCTTTAAGACTTCATTGTACCAGAACAGGAAGAAATGTATGATAGGATACAATAAAGTTACCTGGAAATCAACGCCTCTGGGCGATCCCTCCATAAGCACTAGCAGGGTATCCTTGATGATGTTAAATGTCGTGATCAGCACCAACACAGAGAACAGGAATGTGCAGATCGGGTCCACTAGGCTCCAACTCGGCTGTGGAGATAAAATAAGTAGGTTTTATTTTAGTTGGAGATACTGTCCTGCTATCTTTGAGATATTGATAGTAAACTGCCTACATCTCAAGAACAACAAGAAATATGGGCGATACTTAGTCTGAAATTTAATTGAACAGATGACCATAATAAAGATGGTTGCGGAAGGTGGAGGATGTCCGTGGATGTGTCTATCGGCTGAAGCCTTATTATTGCATTGCGTTGCGTTGCGACGACACACGATGTCGTAACGCAAGAAGGCGACGTACGCCATCGCAGAGCAGTTATGAGGCCTCAGCCCAATGTGGCATGTCACTGATGACACTATAGTACATTGTGTATTAAGGGCGGTAAGTAAGAAATTACGATCGAGGCTCTAGTAGGCTTTCTGAGTCAAGGTTCGTAATTCCCGTACCGCCCGTGAAACATACAATGTTTTTCATCACATTTGCGAGTTAACAATTATGATTTTAGACAAGTCAGCACAAGTATTATTACGAAATACGTGAACTGATTTTTAAGCGGACGGAGTGTAAACTCCTTGCTTGAACTTGACCTGTGTGCTGTGATATAAATTAAAAAAAAAAAAAACTTACCGCCATTGGGTTTTATATGGGGCATTACGGCCAAGTTAACCTGTATGTTCTGACACCGTTTACGTGCAAGTGTGAAGAAAAAATATATAATGTAAGACGACACAGCGACGACGCAACGTAACGCACTAATGTGGCATCAGCCTTTTATGACATTCACGACGCTGATGCCGCTGTCATTCGTAGATCCTTGATACTCGTTACAGATAGTCAAAAGCCTGAAGTCTGACAATCAGCCTTGCTAAGGGAATTAACCAGCAACTGGGTTGTGGAGGTTATATCTCACCTCAAAGTAAATAACAATGGCCGCTATGAGCACTCCGAAACTCTGCAGGAAGTCTCCGAGCACGTGTATGAATGCCGCCCTAACGTTGATGTTCTCTTGGTGATGTTCGTGCGAGTGGGATGTTGAGCTTTCAGCGTCTGAGTCTCCGCGTTCCTTCTGAAAGTGGAAAATATCATTCGTTTTTATAGTTTCGCGACCAGTATGATTCAGTTTAGATTGTGATAGGGTAGAGGCGTATGAAAAATCGATAATGCGAAATGGAAGACAGGAGTTTTTTTGGACAAAGATGCCAGTTTCTCCACTTTATTAATATGAAGCCTAAATTCAGCTTTATAATCAGTCTATAAGGTACCAACTGCTGCGACATAGGCCTCCTATCTACGTGAACCTAGGCCTGATAGTAACAACAAGATCAAACGCTGAGGCAGGGCATTGTACTCAAGCCATTGCTATCTCAAGTTTTATCCTGTGTTTCTGGTCTGTCTATTGCTCTTAGGACCTCAAGTTAACCTTTTGAACGCCATTGTCACATATACGTGACAACAAGCGCATGCCCTGTACGCCAACGACACAAATATGTGACAAAAAATGTGGTGCACTATAACACAAAATAACCAATTTAAATCATTACTTTTCTGTGTGTTTATTTATATAGGTATCTTTAAAATGTGATCTATATATCTTAAATATTAAATGTACCCTCACGAAATAAGTTAACAATACTTTTGAAATCCCTTTTTTATTTGTAAGTATTTGCGGTGAATTTGTGGCTTGGCGTGTAGGGCACGCGCGTGCGTTTATGTTCTGGCGTTCAAAAGGTTAATAATAATTATTATCTTGAAAGTCATGGGGAGAGGGGTTTGCCCAACAGTGGGATGACGCAGGCTAACAGTATCAGCGTTAGGCATCTCCTTATAGCCCTCACCTTGTTATTAAGCACTGGGTTACTGCCTCCATGCGAGTGTCCATGTCCGCCGCCCCCGCCGTGACTGTGTCCGTGCTGGTGCAGCGTCAGACCCATTCTGTAATACACAGGTAAAAACGTGTTAGTTTCATACAAAGGAAAGTGGGTCTTATCTCTTCTGTCATTAGTCTTTTGTCGTCTTCTATTGTTAGTTGATGTTGGGTTGCTGTACGGGTAAATGTAAAAATGTAGGATATTATGTCAATTTATATAAGTATAAACTAGCACTGTCAATAAAAATGGAAATTTCGTGTGTCGGGAACAGAATCGAATTTTGAGTGGCAGTGGGTAGACCGTAGACCAATTTGCCTGCTCATAAAGAACTAGCAATAACTTCAGTTGTTAAACTGTTGCAAGCGCCATGATCAAGGCACTTGCAACAGCGCCGAAATATCGGGAAATCAAAACAAATAGGAAATATCCCGTTTCCAGTGTTTATGTCAGTTTAATTCGTATAAGGCAGTATAGATGTCGCCACAATAGTTCAATGACTGCAATTTGTTTATTTACCTACAGTCTTGAAAATATCAGTGTATCTGCTACTCGAGTTTACGGCTTGGATACAAAATATAAGTTAAACCGAGCTGAAGTAACTACTTTACGCTGTATACTCACACAAGGTTGACAGCGACCCCCACCGCGGAGGTTATCAACATGACAAGGGCGTTGATCTCGAACTCCTTGTAGATGACTCTCTGCACCGCCATGTACACCAGTATGCCAGTGACCACCCAAATGAGGAGCACGGATGTTAGGGCGCCTATTACTTCGGCACGGTACCAGCCGAACGGCATCCTGGAAGATAGAAGAGGGTTGTGTAAAATGTGGAGTATAACTTCTTTGTTATACATACATCATAACTTCAAGCCTGTAATCCCGAAGGATTAGATAGAGGTGTTCCTAATAGTACACCCACATTTCAATTTTGTTTAAGTTCCATGTATCCTATTACCATCAACTGGGCGCGAATCCAGACTCCGTGGCTGCTACTGAGAAATTCCTGATGGAAAAACCCAATAACACTTTAACCGGGAATCGTCGCCTGTGCTTGCAACCACTAGACCAATGCAACGAGGCAGTCCAGAAACGTCTATGTCATATGGGACATTATTTAGAGTAATGGACAGATACCGATCAATCTGGCCTCTTTCGTAGACTAATTATGCTCATGTTAATCTTTCCTACGGAAAATCACGACATTTCGATTCTCGGGTTTATGGCGTATTATGATACCCAATGTCTAATACAATAAACATGCATGTATCTTGCCCAAAAGTATGCAAGTAGCATAGATGCCATCACAAATTCTGATCTGTAAATATCACCGTGATATGCAATTATAAATTGCAAGTTTCCGGTACATGAGAATTGAGAATCTATAATGGCCAGACAGCAGAATAAAGTCAACAAGCCAAAAAAAGCTTGTTAAAAATTAAGTTTGGTTTAACAGTAATTCTTACCGTCTCGTAGCCGGCCTGCTCGACACCCATAATGAGAATAGCGAAATCATAAAGCTAGCGAAGTCTGTGAGGAGGTGGGCAGCGTCTGTGGCTATCGCTAAACTGTTTGATAAGTAACCACCTGCAATTTAAAGGACACATATTGTTTATACATAACTGGAGTATAAGCTCTTATTGCTATGTTGTGTTTGAAAGGTTTACTTTAAGAGAAAATTAAATTAGTAAGTTGGTTTGCCAGAAAGTCTGGCAGTCAGTCTAACCAAGTGGCATTGCGAGAACTAGGTTGTAGAGGTCAGATAGGCTGTGGCTCCGCTGTATCATAATTCATATTCGACTGGCAGCCGACCCCAAGATAGTTGGAAAATGCTAATTTGTGTCTGAGATTGACAAATCTGTAATAATTTTGCTTCATTTTTCGACTTTATGTATTACTTCCCTAGTTCTATTTTTAGTATTAACCATGATCGGTATTATTATTATTAGTATTCGACACAGCATAAAAATGACATAAGGCCTTTTGATATTGTAATCATGTTTGAAGTAAACAATAAGAATAATTGGACACGCGCAATTTTCGATAACCCACTTACAGATTACATAGCCATTATTTATATAGCTTGGTTATTTGAAATTCTTTTAACGTAAGTACCTTCGGACAAATATGCAAGCTATTGTTTTCGAAAACGTATTTTCTAATGCAATAATATATTATATTGAATTTAATGTAGGTACCTATGTATGCTGGCTTTAAGTATATATGAAGTGCACATGAGCTTGGGCCTAGCTCATGCGCTCCCTAGTACTTAGTTATTTGCTTAGCTGCTAGACAAATACCGTTACCGTGACGTCTTAAAGCAGGATTGTTTTAATGTCACTCCAGTGTGGGAAAGAGACGGAGCTATAGAGGACGTCTAGCGCCATCTCTTTCTCACTCTGGAATGGAAACATTATTATGTACAAGAGGTTCTTACTCACCTACAACTTCACCTATCATAAATACAACACATAGTATGCTGGCAATTATCAACTTTCTTCGCGCCCGTTTGTCTATCTCTTCGTTCCTAGATCTGTGGCAATGTCCTGAAACAATGAACAAAAACACTCATCAAACGATAGATTAGAATAGCAAACTTAATACTGTTTTAACACAACAGTACATGTAAGGGAAAAATTTAAACAACATACATTTGACCAAGAATGTAGAAAATCATACGCAAACTAGATATCCATATTCCACTACTACGATTTTTTGGAGACAAGCATATTATACGAGTATATTGTAGTCTGTCATCCGCTGCCGAATTGACAAGGCCTAAACAATATGCAGGCCAGTGGCCATACATTACACAAACCACAAAATATCACAAAGTCCCTCACCTCTATTAAAAATCCTATATAGGATGAACTTTTTAAGTTTTAAGTTTGGCTTTACTTCCGTTTTAAAAAGAAATCTTCAACTCTTGCGTTGATTTGTATGCTTAGTCGGCCAGTAAATTAATGAATGAAAGATTTTCGTTAAGTAGAAGATAGCAAACTAAAGAAAGAGTTACGAAAAAAAAAACTGAGTAACAACAATATGTACTCATTAACTTCTATTTATTATTCTGATTGTAGAAATTAATTAGGTTAAACACAAACCCCATAATTATAATGAGACTATAGCAAATGAATTTACCATTAATTGTAGTATGGTACATTGGAAATAATCAAGTGGGTAACTTGGTAATTTACAATGCACCATATTAAATACATTGGGGATCAAATTAAAGCGAAACACATGGGTGGCCAAAGGTTGCCAGATGCTAAGTAAACTGATACTGAAAAGAAGTAAGTAATCTGACCTTTGATTTACAAGATCAAGTGAAGTAAAGGAATAAAAAAAACGGGGAACAGACTGGGCAGGAATAAACTATATTGTTGGAAAGATACACGTTGTGGTCGTAAAACGAACTGTTAACAAGTATTCAATACCTACTACCTACATGATTTTGGACCAAAAACTTTAATTGAAAGACACTAATCCGTAATAGAAAAAAATACTGCTGCTAGCCATACCAAGACAGAACACAAGGTAGTAGGATTTAAAGTATCTGACTTGAGTGAGACACATTATTTTTTTAAACCAAACAAAACCTACGTATTATCCAACAAAATTAATCTTTGTTTTTTTTACACGTGTATCTTAAATCTTACAATATTTTCCAGACCATGACATTGCTTAGTAACAGTTGATATTTGTCTGAGTATATTATGTATACTTATTAAACTTTATATTTACGGTAGATTTATGAAAATGCAGCTACAGTAAACATTCGGGTTTCCATATTTCATAGATTACTACATAAATGATTGGACCAAAAATAGCTACTTCTACCGAGTTTAATGCCAGCAAAACACGAAATACTGTCTCGCTAGCGACACGAAGAAAATTCTTTACTTAAGCTCCAAATGATCCATTACCTATTGCATAAAATTCATTGTAGCTCGAACTAATCAGTTAAATGGCATGACCAATTGAATCTACAATCTCTGCTTTACAATTTAAGATTCCAATTTAATCAACCATAGACCCATACTCACTTTCAACTTCTGATATGCTTCCATTGTGTCCATCCCCATTGTCTCCATCGGTACTGGTTTCTATGACCGCGCAGCATCCTGTGGATGGATTGCCGTGCACACAGAAGATGACCCGACGACCCTTGGCGGGGCTGTCTGTGCCATACGATACCTTGCCTTCTTTGAACCTGGAGAAGAAAGAACAGACTTTGAATAAGGGCTATACTGCAGGGTGGGAACATCTCTGCTTAATCCTTTGGAGATTCATCATCATCATCATTAGCCTAAATAATGTTCCCACTGCTGGGACACAGGCCTCCTCTCTATGAGAGGGAGTGGGCCGTAATCCACCACGCGAGCCCAGTGCGGGTTGGTAGATGTCACATGTCTTCGAATTTTTAGTTCTAGGGCATGCCGGTTTCCTCACGATGTTTTCCTTCACCGTTTTTGAGAGCAGCGGTGTTGAAATAAATTACACGAACTGGAGTCCAGGCTTAGTGCTCGTAAGTCGGGGCTGCCACCACTGGGCCACCGCTGCTCTCTCATACTCTCATACTCTTTGGAGATTACAGGCATGATTTTATTTTATATCAAGCCTGAACAAAGAATCGATCTTTTAGGTCGACTGCTAAAATCTTTACCTTGAAGTTCGACTTAGGCAGATAGGAAAACTTCACTAGTAGTTGCTTTCAATAGTGAATGGCGATTGTAAGAATATCTAACAGAAGAGAAGTATTGCAAAGCTCGTAAAGATGCAGGCATTTGTCTGCCATGAACAAACTATTTCTGCAATTGATAATGTAGATGACTTCCTTGCAAGAATTGCGAATACTGACAATCTGTGTTACAATCGTACCAGGAGACTGTCGTTCGCAGCCTTATCTACTGATTTTATTAAAACCACGTGTCACAATAATGTTCGCATCATTTCCGAATCCAGCGAACGATATCAATGAATATTTGTGAATGTGTATGGTTTGTTACAGCAGTCCAAAACAGGATATTCTTGGACCCGATAGGTAGCACCGTGCGAAGCAGGGGCGGATCACTAGTAGTATTTATAGGATAGAAGATACGTATTAAATGATCTTGTATTTTTTTAGAGGGAATAATAAAGATTGGCAGTACTAAGATTTTAGATAGCATCGGTTTTATCACACCTCATCATCTGCCTAGCCTTTTCCCAAACTAACTTGGGGTCGGCTTCCAGTCTAACCGGATGCAGCTGAGTACCAGTATTTTACATGAAGCGACTGCCTATCTGACCTCCACAACCCAGTAACTGGGTAATACGATACCCCTTGATAAGACTGGATGTCAGACTTTTGGCTTCTGACTACTCGTAACGACTGTCAAAGATCTACAAATGACAGCCGGGACCAAGGGCTTAACGTGCTTTCCGAGGCACGGAGGAAACTCGGTATGTTATTATGGTCACCCATCCACGGACCAACCTCGGCAAGCACGGCTTAACCTTAAAGATCGACCCGATCGATCGGTTTTATCACACCTATGGCTTACAATTTCAAATTGAATTAGACCCGATATAGAACGTAGGACTTAAGGTCAATTGTCTGAAGGTGAGTAGCATTTAATTGAAAACCCCGGGAACTATAGTATAGACCACTCTGCGGTTAATACGGAATTCATTTAGTTCCGCTTCACGCTTTTTTGCATTGTTGATATTATGTGCTTTGACCCGTAAACCATCGTAATCAATTTTCGTTTTGGAGCATATTGTCATCCAAACTAAGTAACAATCTATTTTTATTATATCTATTACTGATTTTATATGTGATTAGGTATTAACCACAGTTTCAGCAACGTGTTCGGAAATTATCCCACAGGATCGTACTACTCTGATAAAAAGCCCTACGTTCTATGTCCTTATCCAGGTCTTAACCTTCATATATGCGTTTCATCGAAATTCGGCAAAAACAAAGTTGCTCTCGCTTTTATAACATTAGTATGGATTGGATAATTTTATGTTAGCTTCAGCATGTTTTAAATGAAATTCTTTAATTACGGAGTAGTCAAACAATTCCAATTCCACCTCTTATCTTCAGTCTAGTAAACAAGTTTCAATTTTGTAGCAATTACCAATTTTAGGATAAAACTGACGGTCGTTTTATCGCCTTTGCAAAGTGGATAATGGATTATAGGAGTAGTTTGAAAACTCAGTAATTCAGAAACAACACAAATTTAACGATGCCACTAACGACGATCCGATCGCAATGAAAACTCGAAGCTAGGATTAATAAAAGAAGTATAAAATAAATCTAATGAGTTTATTGACACAATCGACAACACATGAAAAATATCGGGAGCAAACCACCATTCCTGAGAGATATTTCTTGACTGCATATAAAGCCAATTCAAAGGCCCATTGGAAGCATAAAAACTGACACCAGGATAGGCACTAAAACACCACACGACAAAGAAAAAACGTAAAACGTATTATAACAATATAATAACAATATTTTGAACGGTCATTCATTAGTAAACTTCCACTCAACCGCAAAATTAAATTGGTTTTTCATAGTCAGTTAATGGAAAACAAAGTTACTGCTGCAGTTTGGTGAAAAAGTCCCATATCTCAAAAACTAAATATCAAATCTTATTCCAACCAATTTTCGTTGAAAGTTTTTTTTACGGGATGTAGAAACATCCCAATATTTTTGTCAGAATTTTTGACCTCTTACTTTAGAAATTAGAAGGGGGGGGGGGGGGGACACACGTTTTACCACTTTGGAAGTGTACCTTTCAAAAGATTGATTTTGAAAAAAAAATGGTTTTATGAACCTGAATATCATTTTTAAAGGCCTATCTATAGACATCCACACGTATAGGTTTGATGTTTCTTTTTTTTTTAGTTTCATTTCCGTGTGGGGGGGATATCTTTATCTATATTTTTTTTTTGTACAAAAATCATAAAGCGGTTCACAGAATACATCTACCTACCAAGTTTCAGCTGTGTAGTCCTAATTGTTTCGGAATAAAGTGGCTGTGACATACGGAAGGACAGACAGACAGACATGACGAATCTATAAGGGTTCCGTTTTTTGCTATTCGGCTACGGAACCCTAAAAACCGAAAGATACCGAATGAGCAGCAGTGATGACGAGTGCTACTAGACCAAACAAGCGATCGAATGCAATGATAACGTAAACATGATTATCAGATCGAATTATCGTAGTTACGGTAAATTAGAGTCGACTGTAAACAATTATATTATCTCATTTCTGAACCATAACATTCTCTGTTTATTGCTCACTGGTCAATGTAATGGCAATCTAAACTGAGTCGTGCCTAGGCAGTGAGTCTGCCATCGACACATGTTTAGATTGCCATCGACACATGAAGACGAAGTAGACAATGAACCTAATAATGAAAATAGCTCTGTTTTCCTTTTGGAAATTCAATCCGAATAAAACAGCGATAAATCCACCACCAAACGAAGCTAATACACCACGTGAAATTACATCTACGTAATCCACACCACATTTGAACTACCTACTTTGTGATGCATTCCAAACATTTGTCCATATATTTTTCCTAGTTCTTAATTCAATTCCATGTGGTGGAATATTTCCACAAATGTCCAATTTTGAGTACATTCACAAACAATAGAGAATCAGTAATGACAAACAAGTACCTACATTATCCCATTGCAGCTAACCAATCACCGCATAACAAGTATAACAACGCGTTTACTATCATTGCTAGCTATCAAGTCATCAAGCACACTGTTGTTTTGTTCGGTACCTATTGTGATAGCAGTGGTAGGTTTGGTACGATATCTTTCTCTGGATTGGTTTTTTTATCGAACGGAAGCGGTATTGCATTTTCCTGTTCGTGTTTTGACCTAGAATGTTTTTTTCTTCCCAACTTTGGAGTACTTAGTTGATTTAAACTGTTTCTGAATTGGGTAGCCTTCATTTTCAATCAGGAGAAAGAAAAAAAATCGAGATAATATAAACCTTGAAGAGATATATACATATCCATACAGAAACTGTATAATCGTATAAAACCTTGGCATACCCCAAGGTTGCCTTTTTTAGGGTTCCGTATTGCCGAATGGAAAAAAACGGAACCCTTATAGATTCGTCATATCTGTCTGTCCGAGCACATAACTGAAACTTGGTAAATGGATGTATTCTGTGCTCTACTTTACGATTTTTATACAAAAAGCAAATTCATCAAACATACACGAGCGGGAGTGTCTATAGATAGGTCTTTAAAAATGACATTGAGATTCCTATAACAAAAATCTCCTCAAAGTCAATTGTATCAATTATAGAACACTTTCAAAGCGGTAGCATGTGTGTGTGTGTGTCCCTCTAATTTCTAAAATAAGATGAGAAAATTCTGAAAAAAAGAGTATTGTAAAACGTAAAAAAACTTTCAACGAAAATCGTTAATTTAAGAAGAGAGTAATTGCGTTTGAATGTCGCAATCGAAAAGTGGTTTGCTGTAAGAAAACCCAAATCTGGGTTAAGCTCGCCGTTGTACATAAATTTTTATATTGCAATCTGTTTGTATATTTCTTTTTAATTTGGAGTGCAATAAAGAATAAGAATAACAATGTTTTAAACATATGTAGCACAGTGAGTTATAGAACCTTATTAAAAAGCAATTAGTCCAATCTAGGTTACTAGAACAAACACGAATTGTCTTTGTATTCTTAATTATATAACCTCCTCAAACATATTCATATCTATTTGTATATCTGTAGATAATTATTAGTATTAATTGTCGATGTAAAGCGAAGTATTTACATGCAAAACATTTGTTATCGTGGCTAATATTATTATACACGATATAGTATTATAAACAATACACCTTATCGTAAACTAACATTGCTATCGTGATATTACACGAGTCTTTTAGATTTCATTTCTGTGAAGTCTGGCGATGTCTCCTAAATATTTAATTAAGACTCATCACTCTCCAGGCTCTCTCGAGGCAGCATGTCTTCTTCTTCCATACTTCTCTTTTACTCGCCATGTTATCAGTCACCTCCTTTCCATAATCGTTTCTTTGGTCTTCCTCTACCCTTATAGTCATTACTCAAAACTATTCTCATGCCATGTTCCTCATTCCTCCGCATAACATGCCCAATTGCTCATACCAAGACAACCGATTGACACACAACTTTAAATCAGTCACCAGCGCCACTAATCATTAAATAAAAAGAGTTTTGCAATTATTATAGAAGAAAGATTTCAATATTTAAGTAGCTGCATTAAAGTTGCCAATTGAATCAGTAGTATTTATCTACTTCATTATCTTCAGCGGTTAATGCGGCCTGGGCAAACGGGTGTTTTGTTTTTAGTTTACATTGGTACCTACCTATTCGTGCTAATATACCAAAATTGAATTGTATAATTGAATTACATTTTATTTTTGACTTCTACATATAATTGAATATATTTTATTTTTGATAAACCGTAAGAGCTGTGTACTGTTAATTTTGAAAATTGTTTATGAAATTAATTTAATTAAATGGAAAACGGAGATGTTTTAAATTCAACCAAACAAACACGATCAAGTACTTTGTTCTGAACCACATAGTAAATTGTAGCAGTACGTGTTATACTTATAACCTTGTGTGTTTACGACTTTCGTTGATAAGAAGATAGCCACGTTTTCCATTTGTTATGATTTCTCATAAAATATAATGTAGTGGCATTTGAAAGAAAAATAGAATTACGCTGAAATATTGATGTGTTTGTGATTTATTCATGGCCAATTTCAGCTACATGTTTGATTAATTATTTCTAGAGTGAAAAAATGCTGAGAAGAATATGAGAGTTGAGACCGATGCAAAGAAAATTCTGGATGCACTGCTTGGGCAAGCGGACCTGAATGCGAAATGCGCGTGTGCAAAATGTGTGTGGAGTTGGGTTGGAGTTGTTGCAACAAGACACCAAGAGAATGACCAGCTTGACGTTTGACAGAGGAGAATGAATGAAAAAAAAACGTGTTGGGCCAACCCCAAGTAATTTGGGTTAAGGGTAGGAAGATGATGACCCAAGAGAAAAACTAACACCCAATTTTTTTATCTGCATAGGTACAATCTAGCAATCGAACATCAATTTAAAATTACAGCTACTACCTGTTCAATTCGTCGTCTTACACATTTTATCAATAACGTTATCGACGCTAATGTTGGTTATCGATAGATAATAGTTTTTTTAAGGGCATACAGTAAGGTTTAACGACCTAATAGTAAAGTGCCACGTACGACCTTGTTTGGGGCACACCGGGGAAACGTTTCGTTCAGTTGATTTTGATAAGGCAATTTGTAGTAAAGGGTATTTGGCGTGGTATGATAAGCATTTCGTCACTCCGCTACTGAATGTCGAAGTTTGAAATGTCGACGTATGTTAGTTCTAAAGTACAGGATCTCAATGTACGCCAGTTTGAAAAGAGTTCACTGAAGCGAAGTATGCAAGGCCGACGTATCGTTAGTTAGAAAGCATACGAGTGCGATGTTAATTTACCTATATTTCCCTAAAAAGCATAGTCGACGTAGCCCCGCTACGCGGGGCTCCTATTTCTGTCTGCAGGGTTTACAGTAACCCGTTTTTATAAATAACTAGCTGTACCCAGCATGCGTTGCAATGCACTTTTTACTACCCACCTACCCTATCCGACCTACCTACCCTATCCTACCTACCCTACCCTACGCTACCTACCTACCTACTCTACCCTACCCTACCTACCTACTCTACCCTACCCTACCCTACCCTTACTACCTACCCTACCCTACCTACCTACCCTACCCTACCTACCTACCCTACCCTACCCTACCTACCTACCCTACCCTACCTACCTACCCTACCCTACCTACCTACCCTACCCTACCTACCTACCCTACCCTACCTACCCTACCCTACCTACCTACCTACCTTACCCTACCTACCTACCCTACCCTACCTACCTACCTACCCTACCCTACCTACCTACCCTACCTACCTACCCTACCTACCTACCCTACCTACCTACCCTACCCTACCTACCTACCCTACCCTACCCTACCTACCTACCCTACCCTACCGTATCCTATGTCCGTCTCCTGGCTCTAAACTACCTCCCTGCCAATTTTCAGCTAAATCGGTTCAGCCGTTCTTGAGTTATAAGTGAAGTAACTAACACGACTTTCTTTTATATATATAGATGGTACGGAACCCTTCGTGCGCGAGTCCGACTCGCACTTTTTCGGTCCGGTTTTCCAAAAAAATATCGTTCTACTCAGAATCCTTCCTCATCATCATATCATCTCATTATTCATCTTTTCTTAGGTGTTGCGCTCCCTCTTCATTCATGAACATTTGTAATCACCACTCTTTTAGACACATACTTATAATGGTCCATTCTATCTCAACAGAGCATAATTTTCTTGTCATACAAGCGTTGACTCGCTGATGGCATAAACATTAATGAGCAAATTACGTTGACAGGCAACTGAAAAGATGACAAGTAAAAATCTCAGTTACAGCTACTTATATGAACCAAGTCTTTACTTGCACCCGAGACTTTGTCAAGCAAAAAGATAATTATTTAAAATCTCAACGACAAGAATTCAGATGAAACCATCTAGCAAAACATATAACAAAATGTAACTCTCATCCGTATTACATAATAATATTATTATTGTAGGAAGCGTATAATATTGTCTTTTCCGTCTCTTGCGCATCGTCGGATCGTGGGAGCGTAAATTGTAAGTAAACCTCAGTGATACTAGCACTACCAAAATCAGCCTTATTGCAACGATATAATGACGCTGTCACCACAGACCGAGAGATGTTGACGGCTTTGTTGGTCTAGTGTTAGCAAGCGCCACTCGTGATAAACACGAAGAGTAATACATGTTCCTGGAGTTTTCAAGCATTACTTTCTCAGTATCAAATCGAAATCATTTATTTCAAGTCGGCCAGTTACAGGCACTTTTGAATAGCCGAACAACAGTAAACATGAAGCTACAGTCCCAGTTACAAGACATAATAACTGTGAAAGTACTGTCAACCTATTCCAAAGCGTAGATCTCTATGGAGAAGAATGGGCAAGAAACTCCATGGACGTGGGCACTCTTTTAAATCAGAATCTTGTAACAAAAACCTTGCTTACATCATTCATGTTGAGATGGTACATTATGTGAGAACGATGTAGCAAGACGTGAGCGTTAAAATTGTCCGTAGTAAAAACAAATAGACAATTCAAAAATAAAATAATTAGTTCGAAATAAGCCGTGGCAACTAAGAGATGACCAGGCACAACTGATAGCGCCCGATCACGAATATGTCGCATGGATCAGCCATCATTCAACTCAACCATTTTGAAGGGAACTAAATGACCCGACACACGCCCCACCATCAACGTGACACTTGACACTCTCAACCACCATGGCACATTCAAGTCAATAAAAGACGTAGGTTTCCAGAATATTATAGGTTTATAGTACAAAGTATTCACACAATATGGGCTATCCGATTATAGTAGGTGTTGTTTTGCATCCTCGTCAAAATTCAGGAGGTTGTCACAAAAGACGTAAATGATCAATTTACATTACGATAGCTAGTTAATTATTAATAAACGCAACTTTTTTGTAGTTTATGTAAGTCAATATTTTAGAAAACCCCCTTAACATGGTTTAGGGGATAAGAAATTATCGAATAAACGTTGGAGATTGTTTGTATGTATGAAAGCGTGGTTATAGAACGACGATCAGACGGGGCGCGTTTTAAAACAAGGGTGGTTCACACTTACCGATTTCCGTAAATACATTAAAAAAGAAAAAAATACATACCTATTTTATTATTGATTCGAGTCAAGAATCATTAGCATAGTTACTTCCATGAATTTGACGAGGATGCAAAATAAGCTTGCTCACATAGGGTGCGTTATAAATTTCGTCTCACTCAGTTCAAAAATACTTCGTGGAATTATATTGTAGCATCTTAAACAGTACCCCATGAAAGATGAGTCTACTTGGGCGAGTCTGAAGCCTGGCTGAACTAATTGGTCTCTATTTCTAGTATTGTAATTGTGTCTGTCACCTCTTTTACTAAAAAGATGCAGATTTTGTCTTAAGTACATTATGTAGTAGAAGTCTGGAATCTGGATTTCGACTGCAATAAGCTAGCCCCATATTACTTGGGACTTAAAAACCCGTTTGGCGTAATATGGGTGAGTAACTGTACACCTCTGCTGCACCCCTCGGGGATTACAGTCGTGATGTTGTGTTTATGACATGCGGTGACTGTAGATCTGTAACATGTGAGTAATACGGCACACGTGGACACAAATTGTACCATTTTGCATACAATAGACGTAAGTGCTGTTATCATAATAATGTTTTTAATTTAATTTTATATTTTTGTAGTATTTTTTGAGTAATGAATGACGCTTTGTGGAAGTCTGGAGGAATGTTGTTGTATCAGCCTTGTGTTGTTTACGATTGGTTGTAGTCCTCCTGACATGGCGGCCATTTTGAGCGGAGCCATCGAAATTTTAGTACACAACTGTATGCACAAACACAGGTATAAAATCAGCAATCCAACACAACCGAAGAAAGATCAAGCCAGGATCAACGGCTTTACTTACTAAAACAATTATTATACGATTCGATTGGTAGTAAAACATTAACAGAAATGTCAATGTTTTAGGCTAAGGTTAGGTTACTGTTTTATATTCTTCCGTCCATTCGCTATCAAACATCTTGATTAACACACTTTTAATATCACGCTTATAAGATAGAACCTGCCTGCCAGCCAAATGCGTCTGAATGTAAGATTCACCATCCTATTCGTGTTGAAGACCTATTTTGATTTTAGTGTTTTATACTGTGGCTACGTTGATTGCAGCATCACTGCATCAATGGCATTCTTAAGATTACATTGAGAATTAGTCTACCAGTTCCGGAGCTGTTTCATAAAATTATGACTGACAGGTCTAAAGCAGAGGTGTTAAGAAACTTCGTAAAGAACCATCAATTGACACAATGATATGCAAATACCACGTATTTGGTAAAGAGACGTCCTTTCTATGACGTCTGTAGGCTGCACGCTGCAGTTGCGATACCTACTATATCATTGTGGCAAATACCTCGTATTCGAATGAATGGACATCATGTTAATGTCTGTTCAATTTACTGGAAACACCACCTGTCAGCCGTCCGTTACCAATGACAATAGTACGGTATTTTTAAGATAATTACAATGATTTTTTGACAGAATAATCATATGCGTTCCGTTCGTCGTGGTCGAGATGATGGTTTCTAAATTATCATAGTCAAGTTTAAGACCAACTAAAGATGGATGGATAGTGTGAAAGACGATATGACTATAAAGGGGTGACTTCCATCCCTCCAGTCGATGACGACAACTAGAGAAGTATGTTAAGAGAAACTGCTACGCCGACCCCAAAAAAAACGTTAAAAGTATGATGATGAAGAAACAGGCAAGATGGTGATGTCAAAAATATGAACAGCATAGAGTTTCTTGCACAACTCTAAATGCGGTACTTGTTTACAACCAACTTGTTTACAAGCATAACGGTTACGGAATTAATAATAAATCTAATCTTTAAATACATTACAACGATTAACAAACTAATAAATGAAATAACTAAAATAATAATAACCTATGAAAGGGCGTCAAAAAACTCCTCCTCAACGGTGTCACCTGGTAACGTGCCCAATAGACTGGCAGCATTGCCACGTTGTATGGCAATACTTAGCATCTGGCCAGAGTAAAAGCCAGCCCTTGGGTCACGGGAAGCGTCTACTAGGCGTTTCGAAATTTCCACAAAGTCACCACAAAGGTTACTATATTTATATTTTATAGTTACGTTTGTTGCTCTTGACCAAGTCACACAAGTAGGTTTCACGGAAATTATAAAATTACCTAAAAAACACTAATCCTAACATAGATAAGAAGTTCTTCTTATCAAAAACGTTGTCAAAACTAAGCTTAAAGTAAGGCCATGTGTTGTTATTCACTTAATTAAAATGCTGCTTATTCATTCATATTAACCTAGAAATATTACAAAGGTGGAACCACATTGTGGAAGACCAAGGCAAAAATGGTGGGACGAGCTTGAATATTACAAAATATTGGCTGACACAGAATTGTGTGGAAAAGGTAGAAGCAGATAATTGCCCAGTAGTGGGGCAGTAATATAATGGCTAGCTAGTTAGATATTAAAAGACGAAATATATCCAACCAAAAACAAACTACGTGTTAGCAATGAGACGACAAAACCCAATATAAATTCTGCTGAACTTGAATTACAGAGCTAACAACTACAATCATTTCAAAGGTAACATTTAGATATTGTGTAGTGTAAATACGACACTTATCTAATAGACATTATATACAAGGATTGAAAAGTAAACGTTGCGAGGTCATTAAGCGGGTAAACAACGAAACGAACGAAACCACTAGCACTAGCATCCATTGATATTTTAATGACGATTTACAGGCTTCATACAAAAGAAGTGATGGACAGTGAGGAGAAGGTAGCTGGGGCTCTTTTAAATGGTGTAAGTACCAGAAACAATATAGCAACAGAAGAACTAGTAAGCAAGCCAGTGGTAGCACTAGTTTTGGGCAGCAATCACATCTCATCGAGTTTTCAAATTCAATAGAGAGAATAACAAGAACCAAACAATACATTGATGATGGCATCGATACAAATAATGCAGTGTACCTACCGAAGAACCATTTTGTATTTGTCTTTAAGGAAAAAAAAACATGCTGTAGCTTGGAAATTGACCCAGGCCACCACAAAAAAGTGCTAAGGCTGTGATGATAAACTAAACACATTCTTACATTGCGGAGCTGATTCAAGCAATGAATTCATTTCCCCGATTCCATGCTCAGCGCATATTAGATTTCATGTTATAACATTGACAAACCTTAAAACAATTAAATCATCCTATGCTATTATTAACTCAAGAATCAAAACTTACTGCAGTAAAGGCTTCGTGTCTGTCATTTTGCTCCAAATAAATCACTACACAAAGCACTTAAAATAACAAAATCCAAATATTTTACGGAAGAGAGTAAATGAAACGTCAAACTGTCATATTAGTAGCGGCCTCGGGTGAGTACTAATTTAAATCTAATAGTTATTATTGCTATCGCTATCTCGGGACATCGAATGAGCCACTCCCTGCACAAATCGTAGGTAGATAAGTGCAGCTACCAACTGATAATATTAATAATACGGCGGGAACCGTGCCTATGTAAATATTGTCGTATGGTAACTGATTTTAGAGTTGAGGGTACAGTTACAACTTACAATGGAATCAAATGCTTTGAGAACGCGTGCACTTAAATTATCGTATGAAATGACGCTGATTCGCCACAAAAATATAAGACTAAGCAGATTCAGTACTAGATTTTCTTTATTTGTAGGTCACGCAGTGATTAATGATGAATGATGTTATAGACAATTTGAAAATGTTTTTCAAAAGTATACACTGTTAAAATTAATTTACAAATTCGGTATCGTTTTTTATCATTTATCGTATGGATTATGTAGTAATGATAGTAAAAAACGTGTAATACCTAATTATTACTGTGATAGTACCGTGAAATGTGAAAGTATTATTTTATGTAATAATGTAATTGTTGTTTTATTATCTCACAGTATGTCTTCCATGGTTCCGTGCACCCATGGGCCATGTATAGAATAAGTGGCTTAGCTACCACCAACACCATAAAAAACTAGTGAATATTGGCCAGGTAGGAAAGAATAACATTAAGTAGCTAAGCTACATTATCTAGTTTTGCTGCGATTTCTTCTAAATGAGGCTGTCTAGCACTTTTTCTCTTCATGACGTTTCTTACTTTCTTCTAAAAGTTGTGAACTTAGTATTTCACGCTTTAAAGTACAATGGACCTCAAATCGAGCAATACTGTGGGTCTTCAGCATACAGAACCATATTTTTACGTTACAATGTTGCCTATCTTATCATTCAACTGCCCGGATTATACAAATAATCGACGATTATAATTTATCTACCGACTTTCGGACAGGTTACGAAGGGGAGACTTGTTTGTCCACCACTTGGCTTAGCGGGAAGAAAAACTCCAAAGAGCTTCGCCGGTAAAGAAAACTTGAATATAACACAATACATTGAACGTTCAGGGTCGAGGAGGGTCCATTTTTAACCTGCATTAACGGTACCATATCGATTAGGGACTATTTCTTACTAACTTTTTAATAATTCAATAGTTTACAACGAAACAAATGCCCTCATAATGTAGTAGGTACCTCCAGAATTTTGAACAACAGTCGACTAGATCAAACCTCATTAGTATAGACCAGATACCAGACATCAGCCAACCAACTTCCATACTACCCTGCGACTAATCCTTACGGCAACTTGGATTCAGACATCAATAAAGTAAACCACGATGACTTACTGTGTTCGTTGATTCGACAAGAATTGCACCTCAGACATGAGAAAATAATTGAGGAGAATGCTGAGAAAAACAAAGCAGAAATAACTGAAAAAGTTATGATTTTGGACAACCGAATTTGTAAAACATTGGGATGATCAATACATTGCAATGAAATACTATTCAATGGAGAAAAAAAAAGATTGAAATCGAACTATCCTTCAAGGTATAGACAGTAATCGTGTGGAAACGCAATCAGTGTATAATTAGCGCCTACCACACTTCGCACGTTTATATAACTAATTGTGTGAAGCGTATGCTATTTTAATTGACGAGGCGTGGTCGTGACCATTTACCGTCAACATTCATTAATAAGGGAACGGCTTAATTGATATCGCATTTCAGAAATCCAGACCAATGAAGACATTTTGTATGACCATATTCAATATAATTAAAGATCAATAAACCAATAAATGGAGGAATCAATGACAATGCAGGTACTGGAATTATGTCAGGATTTGAACTCACTTCTTCATAAGTATCAAACATGTCATACAACTCAATGACATAGAGGCCGATATCTATGTAACTATTCACTATCATATTCGTGTCACATAGAGTAATGTCCTGTCGATAGCCAAGTATTTAATTAACCTCATACTTATGACATTAGAACTGATAATTTAAGGACGTGCTGTTGTCGTCGTTTGACATAGCTACTACAATACTAATTATGAAGTATATTTAACAACTAGCTAATGTGCTAACTTGCCGTGAAGAAGTAAGAAAATCAAATGCTATATTGATTATAATTGTGATGGCAGGATTAAGAACTCCGGCCCTGAGAAGAACTATAACATACAGTCATGGTAAGTTGCTGTTGCGTACGGCGTAAATGTTGAAAGAAACGACTCTGTGTCTCCAGGACAAGGTAGTCGTTGAACAGAGGAGATGCTAGATATCCTAAACTACTAAGTGTTGCGGATTGAAATCTTCCCTATGAGCTGAAGACATATAGTTTAGTAAAAAAGTTGCACGTTGGAAAGACTTTTTGGCCAAGGTGCGACGATGGTATTGTCTATGGTAAATCATCCATTAGAAGCCTAATCTGTAGGAAGGCTTTCAGATACTGATAACTTGTAATGAGAGCACCTATTGGCCTATTGCTTCGCGAATTCAACAAAAGAAAATTATTTTGCGATTTGATGCAAGTTTTTTTTGCATTTCCTTAAAAGGGATCCGCCATTTTGGATTTCCATTTCAGGTGAATCAGGTAACCTACGTATTATTTGAACATTAGTTTAGCTGTTTAGACTGTAGGTGGTAATATACAAAACTGCTTAAATGGGCAATATTTTTCACACCTATTATGTATTCGCGTGAAAATTCTATTTTCACGATCATTATCACCGCCCAAAACGTACCATTCAGTAGTATTATTATTTAAAAGTTTTTTAAATAAACAAGCCTTATTGGGAACAGTCTGTGTGTCATTTTTGAAGAACAAAAGAAGACGCGCAAACAGCTGTCTTATGATCTCATGTTAGTACGTGCGTAAAACATGTAAATATCTGTCCGTCACCGTATATAATAATATGTTGAAGAAATAATCATCTTGCATGTAATTTTGTTACGGTACTTATACTAAATAAGACAAAGACCATTCAGAAATAACATATAAAAGATGGAATGAATGATGAAAACTAAAACGAAACTCATTCTAATGCCAATCAACAGAGCTTCTTTGCAAATAATTCCGGATTTTTTACTTCTCGATAGCAATATCATGAATGATACATGAATGGTACATCAATCAGTCCACTTGAAGCATGATAGTATTTCCTAGTAACTCTATCTAGCCAATAAACTGCAGATATTTACGACATCGAGCATTGCGGTCGGACCGACCGCACATGTACTCATACTGGCACAATTCACGCCCCATACACATATAGAATGAGCATGAGCAGTATTACTTACTTCCGATGGTAAACTTTCTATATTCTCATAGAAATCGAGAATCGTAATAACTTTTTATATCCTCTAGATGAGTTTCCGTCTCCCATTAGAAGTAAAACAAATGATTACTTTTCGTATAAGGTTTTTTTACTATCTAAACATGTGTGTAAAGAGAATCTATTACTATCCAGAATGTTCTTAGGCGCATAAATCTGAATTGGAAAACAATAATAATATATTGTTATTATGAGCCTGTCTGGCATAACAATAGAACGATCAACGTAGGAGACTCTAGATCTATCATAATTGAAACTGTTGTGTCGTATCGGCAGCACGCAAATCGAACGTCGTTCGGATGTAAATATTGACATTATAGGATCGTCTCGCTATGACCCTTGGCTAGCTGCACGTTAGGTTAACGATTACCATTCACCAAAAGATGGCAATGACAGATAAGGTCCCAATGAAAAAAGTTAAGTCTTTATTTTAAGATCCTCACAATTACTGTCCGAATCCGAATTATTTTCCATCACCTGACTCATTAAGGACGGCAAATACCTTATTGATGGCCGTAGCAATACAATAAGAAACATAGTTTTAGACACTTATCATCTGCCTTGCCTTTTTCCCACTAAGTTGGGGTAGGCTTCCAGTCTAACTGGATGCAGCTGCAGCCTTATTTGACATGGACGGACTACCAATCAGAATAGTTTTAGACAATGTTATCTAATATAAGTTTTTAAACTGACATGGTCACTAACACTATTAATAACACTTACTACGGGATATTTACCATGTGTATTATTTGTTTCGAGTTCCCGATATTTCGGCGCTGTTGCAAACACCATGATCACGGATAAACTCCACGAAGTTTATCCGTGATCACCGAATTAATAATGTTATCTAAATAATTGAATGGGTTCTTCTAGACTGGCGTCATGTCCTTCTCATAAAAAAACTACAAGAGAAAGTACGATCAACGATAGCATAATTATAGCATCCACATTCAAAAGTTTTTATTCTTAGTAAAGGTTAGGAGGACTATCAACTGTCGCCTATCGTCAAATGATTTATATTGATTTTACTACCGTAGCTCTTACTACCGCTGTCGAACAAAACGTCATGCCGTGGTACACTAGACCGTGATCTTTAATATCCCTGACCGTGACATCTTATTATATTGCAGCGGTCAATAGATCAGTAATTCAGTACCTTCAATTATTTTTCAATCTGGTACGCAAGAGGTTCAACCGAGATGCTTATATCAAACCGTTAATATTATATCAATATTATCGTTCTATGGCCATAATATTAAGGACTTGATCTGTCAATATTATGTGAATTTTCGGAGATCGATAGCTTAATACAAGATTACGAGACTAAAGAGTAGTGGCAAATATTGAGATGACTAGATTTCGTTTGAAGTTAGGCAAACGAGTGATTGGACTTCTCTATTGAATAAATAGTTTATGAAGTCAGTTAGTAATTCGTGCTGAACTAACACACAGCTGAATGATGTTTAAGTGGTAAATTTTAGAAGTTATATGAAGGAGATATCAGACAACATTTTGAATGAATAAGACGAGCCCTTTGTTTACTATCACAGGGTATTATATTGGGTCCTAAGATAACTAACCGTCAGAAAGTCTTTGCTCTCTTACATGATAATTTGTAGGTCTCAGTATTACTCTTGTTTCACATTGTATAACTGGCCGATATTTCTGCGACAACATTGTAAAATAACATGGTAGCGTAGTTCAGAACTAACATGTTATCAATACGCGCATGCCATAAGTATTACGTCCCGTTTGGTGCTTCGATTTGGCTTCATACCGCTTTTTTTCCTTTCAATAATTGGTAGATAAGAGAATTATATAAACTAACTACATTTTTAGCGTAACGAATGCTGAAAACTGTTTTCTTGTTAGACCTTAAGAAATCTGGCTCTCAGATCGTTAACGCCGATCTTTTACTACATGTTTTAGGTTGGGTTAACTTCTATTGCAATTGCCTCTTCTATTTAATTACTTAAACTGGGTCAGAGATAAGCACATAATTTACAGTATTGTTCTTAAAAATGTATACTTTAATGGTGTCAAATTCTTGTTAGATACATAAGTAATTGACACATAACATTGACATGGAAACCTATTCGTAAACAAGACGATTAACAGGGGTTTACACTATTTAATCATCTTCTCGCCCTTGTCCAATAATCTAAATGTAGCTTATATTTAAGGTATGTCCTTGTTTTTTTTTTTATCATTGAAACAAGAAGACAATAAAATAACTCTAAAGTACGATTTTTATGATAAGTAGGTTTAGAATTTTTTTTCGTTGTTGTTGTGACCCAACTTATGATTAAAGATTTATGATACTTGTTTAAACAAACTACGCTGTCGGTGATGAGATATCCCACAGAAGTGCGGGAGTGGGACATGGCTTCTGAAATGCTAATACCCTACACAACTGTGCGGTATGCAGTCTCAGGGAATACTTTCTAGAAGCCGACGTGGGGATGCACCGAGATGTCGTCTCAGTAGACGTGGGCCTTACCCCGCTCTCCCTGGCCAACGAGACCTGGCGCAAAATTATAGGATTAGACACTAATGAGCGAAGTAAGGTATGGCAGAGCCAAGAGCTTCACGGACGCTTTTACCGGGCCATACATGGGCCCGATGTAGATTTTTTAGCGTTCGAATCCTATCTGCGTTTCGGTGACCTGTTCAGGGAAACCGATGGTTTAGTCCGTGCAATAATGGACAAAGTTATGATGACGAATAACTACCAGAAATACATTGTGAAGGATGGCACGGTTGACATATGTCGGGCATGTCATCGTCCGGGAGAATCGATCCAACATATTATTTCTGTGTGTTCTCGTCTGGCTAACGGACAGGACTTGCATACACGCAACCTCGTTGCTAGGATTGTCCACCAGCAACTTGCTTTGAGGGACAACCTTGTGGAATCAGAAGTACCATACTGTAAGTATACGCCCGACCCAGTTCTTTGATTGTTGATATAACGGTCCTGCATGACGAGAACTTCGTGAAAGCAGATAAAGATAAGCAATTCAAGTATCCAGATCTAGCTCGCAAGGTTGTCGTCATGCGGGAAGTGAGTACAGCAGTCATTGTGCTGATAGTCGTGTCGGCCAATGGCTTAATAACCGAAAGCCTCAACCAACATCTGAAGAGGCTTTCGCTTGGCAGCTGGATCAAGGGCTTATTTCAGAAAACAGTACTTCTGGACATGGCGCGTATTATTGAGGTTACTCTCTTAAAAGCCTGACCATCGGTAGCTCGACCCTGTTTCCGATGCCAATGGGCTACTATTTGTTAAATGTTTTTTTTTTAAGAAATAATATCTAAGTATTTATTTAACAATAATTTTAAGTAGCAACTTACCATTATGCTTCTGTGTTTCGTTCTCGAGATTAGATATATATACACTTGTAGTCACACATACAATGTCGCCACTACTGCACTAAGTTCAAAGAGGAAAAAAAAAATAAAAAAATAGATGTGGGTACACTGACAGTTCACATAGATTTACTGCGTTCAATACCTCATTCACATTCCAGTGCTCCGCCACTTTGTACTTCTATTATTGCGTTACAGTTTTTTTTCGTCAGTTTAGTGTTCTTTGTGTTTCTTAACGAAAAATGCCGAAAAGGAAACGTGATGACAAGGATTCATTGAGTTATATTAAGAAGAAAATTAAGAAGTTGGAAAGAAAATTGTTAAAAGGACGACGTAGATCTTCATCATCCTCGGATTCTGAGCCGATGTTATCAAAACCTCAAGGTAGGTACCTACTTATTTGTTTACAATTTTATGACGGATATTTTTTACTGTTTTGAGGATTAACGTTACAACGTACGAGTTGCAACTTATCCTTTTTTCAAACTCGGGTATACGATGCAACGTCTTGAGTTCATCTTACCCGCTGTGTGTGTACGTGTGGTTACATGTAAATATAAGTTACCTGTTTAGGTACCTAATTATAACCACGTAGCAATTTATGCATTTACTAAACTCGGGTTCACGATGTAACGCCTATGAGTTCATCTTACCCGCTGTGCTCGTTTAATAAAAGTTAAAAAAATTGAATTAAATCCGTTATCCGCACAACAAATATTTTACATCCTAACGGGAATGGTATAGCAATTTATTATTTCCGATTGCAGATAACGCAATTATAGAATCGGAAAATAATGAAGACCTACCGGTGGACCTTGACGAGCCGGAACCATTGATTAGCGCATCATGCTTGGAGTCACTGCAGGTGTCAAATTTACCTGAAGCGACACTAGAGCCTTCTCCCCAGACAACGGCTGAAGAGGCTACTGCCGCTGAAAAGGAGGATTGCCGTGATGATTTAGACGAAACCGTGTTGGAAATATTGGGGATTGATCCATTAAACACGACATTTTTTGGTAAAGATATCCAGAAGGACTTAGCGGTACGTTATGAGTTCATAGCTACTTCTGGTCTGACAAAAGATCTCCGCAAGGAGCTCTTGGAATCTCATTTGCCTCCAGCTAACTGTAAGCTAATAAACGCACCATCCCTTAATCCAGAGATTAAGGCGGCTGTCACTGACGCCATTGTAAAGCGAGATAATGCTATGCAGGCGAAACAGAAGCAGATAGGCAGTGCTATCGCATGTCTAAGTGAAGCTATTACTATTCTTTTGTCCAAAGAAACAAAAGATCCAGACATATTGAAATTACTTGTGGACACAGGGCGCATCTTGTGCGACTGTCAACATAATGACTCTGTCACCAGGCGTAATTTTATCCTTGCTGTGCTGAAAAAAGATTTAAAAGATCAGATGCAGTTGACAAAAATAGATAGTTTACTCTTTGGTCAAGAGCTCGCTGACACGTTGAGAACGGCTAAGGCTATAAATAAGTCAGGAGCTGAACTAAAGTCTGTTTCGCCGCCCAAGGTTTTAGCAAACAAGCCAAGGCCTCCACCATCCAACACGCATTTAAACTGGAAAGCTCCAGCCCCGTACCGCAGACCGTCGGGGCCTCGGAGAACGAAGGAGTCTGCACCCTTGACGAGGCAACAGCACGCGCAGTCATCCAGAGGCTCACGTCCGACCAACAGCCGCAACCGCCAATAGACACTACGGTAAATCTTGCCGGCAGGCTATGTCATTTTTACGATCAATGGTCACAAATAACATCGGACCAAACTGTACTGTCATGGATAAAGGGTTATGAAATTCCTTTTACACAAACTCCATTTCAGATTAATATGCCACCGTCTAAAAAATATTCTCGCATAGAAGAATATGATTTTGACCAAGCCATAGATAATTTATTAACTATGGGTGCTGTCTCAAAATGTGAACCTTGCCACGGGCAATTCATATCTAATATATTCTTGGTACCGAAACCAAACGGCAAAACTCGCCTAATTCTAAATTTAAAAAATTTGAATGGTTTTATAAATACAAAGCATTTTAAATTAGAAGATCTTCGAACAATAATTAAGCTTATTTCAAAAGATTGTTTTATGTCGACAATCGATCTTAAAGATGCATATTTTTTAATTAAAATTCACGATAATTCTAAAAAGTACTTAAGATTTAAATGGAAAAATAACTTATTTGAATACGCGCCCTACGTTTTTACCAAAATCATGAAACCTGTTGTCAAATTATTAAGATGTACCTACTGGTAATTTGTCAACAATATATCTTGACGATTTATGTCTCGTATCACATTGCTACAGCGATTGTGTTGATAATGTTGAAATTACAAAGAAATTTCTTTGTTCTTTGGGCTTCATCATAAATGAAGCTAAAAGTTGTCTGATTCCTAGCAATTCATGTAAATATTTAGGATTTATCATTGATTCTAAAACAATGGAAATTAGTTTGCCTGCTGAAAAACGTGAGAAGATAAAGAAGGAATTGTTAAAATTTAAACATCTCAATAGATTCAAAATTCGAGATTTGGCTCGCTTAGTAGGATTTTTAACATCTGCTTGCCCTGCCATAGAATATGGCTGGATGTATACTAAAGAGTTTGAGCGATGTAAATTCTTAAATTTAAGAGGCGATGATAATTATGAAAAGTTCATGACCATTCCTTCTACATTAGATTCAGATTTTGATCGGTGGATAAATTCCATCAATAAATCTGTTTGCAAAATTAAATTTGATAGTTATCATTTGGAAATTCAGTCTGACGCCTCAACTACGGGATGGGGTGTAGTTTGTGAAGGGAAAACGGCAAGCGGTTGTTGGAGTAAAGAGGAAAGAAATCAGCATATTAATTATTTAGAATTAATGGCTGCTTTCATTGGTCTTAAAGTTTTTAGCAAAAAGTTATTCGGCTGTCAAATTATTTTACGAATTGATAATACAACAGCGATTTCTTACATAAATCGCATGGGAGGTGTTCAGTTTCCCCATTTAACCAAACTTACCAAAGATATATGGCAATGGTGTGAGGCTCGCAACCTTTTCGTTTCTGCCCTTTATATCCCATCAGTCGAGAATAGTATCGCCGATGCTGAATCGAGACGAGTTCACCCCGACATTGAATGGGAATTATCAGAGTTTGCCTTTCAAAAAATAATTAAATCTTTCGGTCAGCCTGATATTGATATGTTTGCTAGCCGTATAAACAAAAAATGCGCTAAATATGTATCATGGCACAAAGATCCTGATGCTTTTAATATTAACGCTTTTTCAATGTGTTGGTCCGAATGGTATTTTTACTGTTTTCCTCCATTCGCAATTATTCTAAAAACATTAAGGAAGAATATTAGTGATAGAGCTAGAGGAATACTAGTCGTCCCGGCATGGCCGTCACAGCCGTGGTATCCCTTGTTTAATAAGCTTTTGCTAAGTAAACCTTTGATATTTAATTCTTCTCAAGAATTAATAATTTCTCATTCCAGCAACCGTCAAATACACAAGCGGATTACCCTGGTTGCCGGAGTATTGTGCGGGAATCTCTACTGAGAAGAAGCATTCCTCCTGCATCAATTCACATCATGTTAGCGTCCCTCTCGGATAATTCCATCAAACAATATGATACTTGTTTGAAAAAGTGGTATTTTTTTTGTAAGAAGAACAGTGTTAATATTTATGAGGCCTCCATACCGAAGATTATTTATTTTTTTACTGAATTATTTGAATCTGGTGCGCAATTTGGTACGCTGAACAGTTGCAGGTCTGCACTGTCTTTAATTTTAGGTCATCAAATCAGTAAAGATGATCGGGTAAAAAGATTATTTAAAGGGCTATTTAGACTTCGTCCACCCTTGCCTAAATACGATTCAACGTGGGATACTTCATTAGTTATAGGAACTCTGTCTACCTGGATACCTAACGATAATTTACCGTTAGATAAAATGTCAAGGAAATTGGTAACTTTACTTGCACTTGTTACAGCCCACAGGGTTCAAACCCTATCAAAAATTAAAGTCGAGAATATTAGTACATTACCTAATGAAATATCAATTAAGATCCCTGATTTAATCAAAACATCCAGTGTAACATCTAAACAGCCAATGCTTATACTACCATACTTTCGGGAAAGGCCCGAAATATGCCCTGCTAAATTATTATTTGATTACTTACGAGTAACCGAATCGTTGCGTAATAATCATACCTTTCTTTTTATTAATACCAAAAAGCCACATAATAAAGTTTGTGCTCAAACACTTAGTAGGTGGATAAAGAGTACCTTAGAGGTAAGTGGAATCGATGCAACAGAGTTTTCTGCTCACAGTACTAGACATGCCAGTACTTCTCGAGCTCATAAAATGGGTGTAAATTTAGATCTAATAAGGAAAACTGCCGGATGGTCAGGCACATCCATAACATTTGCCAAGTTTTATAACAGGGCAATATCAACTGATTCTAGAAACCTATTTGCTAGGAGTATTTTGGTTGATGGTAATTCATAAATCACTAAAGATTGTTTGTATTTTATCCTTGGTAAAATTTCCAAAATTTAATGTATTATTTACATGTAGATATTCCTATGTAATCACCTGTGATTATTTTTTTTTTTTATCGTCAATGAATTCTTTTGGTTTTTTCAATATTTTGTTGTTTTAACTAACTCCTCTACACTCTGTACATTTCACAAGATCTCTCAATAGCTACAAGTGTATATATATCTAATCTCGAGAACGAAACACAGAAGCATAATTAATGATTAAACGAACTTACCTGTAAGTGAAGTTCTATCATAATTATGTGAGGTGTTTCGTTCGAAGAGATTAGTATCCCACCCTCCCTGGTTTAACCCCCGAAATTGTGAAATGAATAACTTATCTCTGAACTAAATGAGGTATTGAACGCAGTAAATCTATGTGAACTGTCAGTGTACCCACATCTATTTTTTTATTTTTTTTTTCCTCTTTGAACTTAGTGCAGTAGTGGCGACATTGTATGTGTGACTACAAGTGTATATATATCTAATCTCTTCGAACGAAACACCTCACATAATTATGATAGAACTTCACTTACAGGTAAGTTCGTTTAATCATTAATTATGACAGTTATCTAATAGAAAAAAAAACTTGAATTTAAGTTTACAAGCAACTTGCCCCATTCATTGTAAGTGACTTCTTTAACAGTTAATACATAAGAAAGGTCATACTTACCTATTTATTTAGTAGTTGAAAAAAAATAACTTTAAATAATAATAAAATTGGTTGACTTCCTCAAATGAATAAATTGAGTAAGTACCTATACTTGACGGAAATTAGTCATGATGAGCCTTGCAAACTTATTGATTAGCCACAATCAGTTTCTTCAAACTATATAAACTATTATTAAGTGTTGCCCCAAACAGTTTTAAATACTTTGTTTTTACAATTTAGTGATCCATAACTTGCATAAATTAATAATACAATTGGCAATTTCCACATACCATTTTACATTACATTTTTATAATGCAATAATTAGGCATGTTATTGGCTGTTATCAATTGAAATAGAAAAAAAAATATAACTAGAGGTTTATTCAAACGATAGATATGTAAGTATTAATATTGTCTTCTCAACTATACAGTTTCTTAGATTCATTAGATTAGGTAGATCAATGCCCTAGATTTATGAGGAGAGTGGTCTGATGACTGGTACCTAGGACCTACCGAATTATATTTTACCTTTACATTATCTATATCGCTATTCTCTTTTTATTTTCGATAAACCATTTTAACTTTAATAAAAAAACCTTTCATCATTAAGCAGTATTTTTGAACACGCCTATTAATAATAGAATTATCCGGCCCTAATCCTTAATTTAAATAATTGTTAAGCAACTATAATGCGTAAATAAAAGTAATAAAATAATTTAACCCATTAAAAAAAAATATGAAGGACAGAGAATCCAGAGGTCAATTGAAGTAAGTACTTAAATCATAGCAACTAATGCAACTATAATACTTAACGGTGACAGATAACATTAAAAGTAATTGGTTATCTTTCAATTAAATAGTATTGATTTGAATTGTCTGATAACACCATCACTTTACTTCAATGATGAATTTGAAGGCAAAAAGTGCATCACTACCATTGAACTTTATTACTTACGTAGTAGTAATAGCTCAGTGAACACTACTAGTGTGAAGTGCACTACTATTTGATGACTATGCAAGGCTTACCGTGAATGTCAGATTATTTTTTTAAGATAAATTATGGCAGTATTTATCTAGAACATGCTCATTTGCTTTCACAAGGTGAAAAGAACACAGGAGTGTCTATGCAAGGTGCATTGGCACTACCCAAACGCATAGTTATGGCAGTTTCATGAATAGGTCCAATGTGTTTAAGGTTACCTATTCCAAATTGCTTTTACGTTGAAAAGGAAAACTTTAAGTAGCACTAAGACCTAAGTATTGTGTAGGTAGGTACTGCTATCTATTTTAAATATGTAAATAAATAATACTGAGTATGATTCATTGTAATTTGGAAATTATTTTTTGTTTTAGTGTAGTTGTAAATACTTGCCAAACCTATTGATGAAAATTCCATAAATATAATTATTGATTTTACCAACAGTAAGCAGGCAAATCTATATTCTTTCAAAACAAAGTTTCGGTAATGCGTTTGGTAATGAATATTCATCAACATCATGTCAGCCCGATTCCAAAACAAAGCTCTAAGAACAATATCAAATGCTCCTTGGTTTATGAAGACCTCAGAATGACACGAGCATCTACAATTCTGAACCATAAAAGAGGAAGTAGAACACCGACTAAAGACATACAAATAACAAATAAAGTCACACACCAACAACTTAGACATAGCCCTGAATGATTCAATAATTACGAAAAGGCTCAAACGCCACCACATATTCTTCATAGAATGAAGCAAACCAAAAAATGTTGAGAGGCAGATTTTCTCTGGAAGAATGGACATCAACAGTCAATAACCGCACAAAAAATCTGCTAAAGGTTTACTGCCAATCGCAAGATGAACAATAAAAACTGCTAGGTTTGGGCCTCCCTTTTTCTTCGCGATTCTTTGCGTTCCTTATCCAGGTAATCAATCTTCAATGATACAATAATTATTGACGGATGGAAGTACAAGACTGTTTATCTAAGTAATTCAAAAATGATCATGTCATTATCTCAAGCAGCTACTGATAATTTTTGATGGGTTTAGATAAGATGCACTACGTGCGAGATGCAGCTTCGTCAAGATAAAGTTAACAGAATCCTGTTGTTTTTTAATATACCTACTAATAATATATTTAACTTTTTGATTGGTTGTTTATGCAAGTCATTCAAAGTATAATGAAGTCTACAGTTATCAATTAATGTTATTTATTTGATTTAGAGGCATTTGTGAGGCTAGAGAATGTCATACGCTGGAAAACACAAAAAATGGTTTTATTAAAAAACTATATCGCTGAAATAGTTCCAAATCTGATAAAATAAAATATATGGAAAAAACATAACTTATTAATATTGTTTTTGCTTAATATTATTATTCTTGTTTACTATTGTTGTGGTAGTTTAAGTAACAATTAATTTTAAGTTAGTACTTCTCATAATCATGCATTGTCTACTCATAATGGTTGATTATTTGACTTAACTTAGGTACTAACATAAAAATGGATAATGTGAAAGTCTCACCTGTTTTATAATAAAAATAAATTGAACAAATACTTTGAAGTACATGGCTATTCAGTAAAAGTAATTAGTCTTATTTTTTTGAGTAACAAATTAAATTTACTTACTTAAAAGTAGCATTATTGTTTACAGTAACATTTGTAACACATCAAACAAAGTGAGTCTTTGTAGAATAAATCAACTTGTGGTAGATTTAGAATTAGGTAAGTAGTATTTAATTGGATCAACATAATGATACACGTCACGTGATCATTTAAAAATTATAATTCGATAATGTGATTAAGTATCCCAAATATTGCACTGTGACCTAATTTAATGTAAATATAAACAAACGAATAACAATAACATGAAGAACTGTCAAGACTTCTATTTTAGAAGTAAACAAACAACAGTCACACGTCAAATTTATGTCAGAGGTCGCGTCACCGTGATTGTTTGAAATTCGAATGAATGTAATTTATGTGAAGGTATTTCGTAAACAATAAACTCACCCGTTCATAGTGTTGTAACCTCCTTGCTCCGACACTCTGCTACCGACTAGACAGCCTGGAGTCTCAGACTTCTCTGAAACATGATGGTCCTCAATATCTTCCAATATCGCCGCTCGATCCGCATTCGTTTTATTCAACTTATCACTCGACAAACTTTTTGATCTATACCTCCCGTTTATTGGCGCCAAATTCTTATCAGTTAACGCACTAAAACTATTCAACTTCGTATCGTTTGTACATTTATCGCTAATTATATTAGATGACATTTCGTAGTCGTCAATTATGCGAGCACGTCAACACTGGTTGTCAATCTCAGCTGCAGCGATACACGACTGACGGTCCGCGAAGTAAACCTAACGTTTTGCCGGACAAAACAATAGCATACGGCCCACTACGAGAGTACTTTGCACTTAATTGTATTTGAAACTGCAAGTGGAATATATAAATTGGTCGAATTATAGCGATAGATCCGCAATGTGAAAAAACGTTTTGTTTCAATGTCGGAATCGGAACACAAGCCGGGGTGAAGGCAAGGTGCATTGTGCGATCCACCGCACAATTACCAGAGCTCATCTTAAACAATATGACAATATAGTAGTAATAAGAAATAAGGAAGACAAATGATAATTTTAGAACCAACAAAATAGGCTATCTCCGGATGCCAATGAAATGGAACGTTTTTTTAAGGCGGGAACGGAACTATTTCCTGTCAGTGTTGGAAATAAAAAGGAAAATGTGTCTCTAAAAGTGTAATGTTCTTTTTCTGTATTTTAATACAAGTATCAGTTAATTAATATTTACCGGTGATCATAAAATATTATAATACACGTCGTTAAAAATGATTTTTAACCGATAAAAAAAAACAATAAGAGAATCAAACTTACATGCTCTTGTAGGTATTACTGCCAATCTAGATTTGACTGTGAAGTAAATAAAGGGTTTGTTCAATTTATTTCTAAAAGTCTGTCTGGCAACGGTTTTTTACATTACGTTGCTTGTCTGAATTGAAATGCTGTAACACGTTGTTCCGAGGCTGGACACTTGACCTCAAAAATACGTGCACTGCTTTCAAACACTTGTATAATACAACCGTACTCTGTACATATAACCAATTTTCCTAGTATTTTACAGCTAACAAGCAAGATTTTATCGGACTGACTCTTTAAAATTATTTAATGAGAAATAAAAACATAATTCCTTCGTTTACGCCTTTTATACGCCTGCCTGTGTCACACATTTTTTATTTACGATGCCGCCATATTTTGAAACACTAAATTGCTGTAAAGTTAATTAAAACAATATCCAAACATTTTTTAAGAACTGGTTCAAAACATTCGCTTCTTATCGTCTGCGTATAATAGGTACACGTTTTCTATAAGTCACTAAGCACATTATGTGGAACGGCAGTTGTTTTTCCAGCATATTGTGTCAGTTGTTTTTCAAAAAGAAACAAAATTAACTAAAATTTGCATATCAATGTAGTAATGTTCGACCCCTTTTCTGGCTTTTAACAGTGACTTAGTTAAAGGTAAAAAACTGACCTATTTTAATGAATCTATCATAAGGAAGTTAGGCTTTCAAGATCCGAGCCAACTTTTGAAAATTCAAACCTAAGTTATTTAGATGGATTGCCTAAATGTCTAAGTAAGCGATAATATAATATATATCTTGTAACTAGGAAGAAAGTACATTTTCATCATACTTAGATCCCAAAACAAATTAAAAGGTCTTGCGTCATTAATTGTGTTAAATGTGCTGTTAGTTTTGGTTCCATGCGTGGCCTGCTGAAAGAGTATAAAAATAATATCTAGTCATTGGCTGCTGCCTCTCCACTTAATATTCACCGAAATAGTACATTGTTACCCTAGGGGTGAAAGTAACTTATTAAGTCCCGAGACGGGGTTTGGCCAATAGTTCGAGGGACTAAATAAGTCTTTAACCCGAGGTAAACACTGTGCTTTTCATTACGAATACAAGGAAAGTAAAAATAAAAAAGGATTGTGTCTTAAGCCGTGGGTTCGATCGAACCCAGGCAGGCGCATAAAGGCGGAAATATACTTACGTGTCGTGTCGTGTCGTGACGCGCCAGAAGCAAATCGGTTTCATACATTTAATATGGTTAGGGACATATTTGCATGGCGTGTCGTGTCGCAACGATGTATGAAACCGAATGCTTCTGGCGCGTCACGTCACGCCACGACACGTAAGTGTGTAGCCGACTTTACTTTGTGTAATTTATTTCAACAAACGGTGAAAGAAAACATCGTGAGGAAACCGGCATGTCTTAGAAATTCGAAGACATGTAACCGACATCTACCAACCCGTACTGGGCCCGCGTGGTGGTTTACAGCCCACTCCATCTCATAGAGAGGAAGCCTGTGTCCCAGCAGTGAGAACATTACAGGCTGATGATGATTATATCGTTTACAAATCTATTCATATAATAAAACGCATGAAACACAACACTACACGAAGCAATTGCGTGCCAGTTTTCAATAAAACGTTATAGTAATACAAAACTGTTCTAACACACACACACATCATACTAATGTTATTTTGACACTCAATAATAACATACCTAAAGTTTATATCGAACGTGTTTACATTTCCCACACGAGTTCCAGGACTGATGTGTTACCTATAGTAGGAATTAGGATATATAATTTATCCAGTGGTGTTGGTGTCCTTTTTTTTTTACGGGTGGGAAATCATCAAATGACTCCCCCCGCTCTGGGCGGAGCGGGAGAGAGTGGCAGACTTGTACTGAGGGTGTGCAAAACCGAAAGAACTTCAAAGCCGGTTTTAAATTCCGGTTTTGAGGGCCCAAAACTGGAAACCGGTTTCGGCAAATTTTTTTAATATTTTTTATATAACTAGTAGAATTTTAACTAGAAAACAATATTCTTGGAAACACACAAAATCTATAAATAAAACAAATTATATGAAATACCTCTTTTTAATCAACCATTTAACCAATACCAAGTAAACCACATTAATAGTTTGGATAGCATGAACTTAAAATTATACAACCCGTTTTTTTTTAATATCCCATTACTCTAGGACCATATCAAAGAATCAACTAGCATATGAATTATGTTTCAATCATACATTTTCTTTTTTGTTTTTTGCATTTTCTTAGCTTTAAATATGAATTATTGGTTCGAATAAAAAGAGTTACTCGTATTTATCAATGAAACTACTACTATTTTACTACACTACTGCGAAGTTTGGCAACCTCGCATAAATTATAATTGATATCTCCGAAACTATTTTTTTTGGACCACCTATTCTAGGAGTTTTAGTATTATTTTTACCTACAGAATATAAGATTTATGGGATATAATAAAAACAGGTTGTTTAAAGATTAACTAACCGAGATCAAATCATAAAACAAGTAAGTTTGAGGTTCCTTTATCAGGTACCTAACAATTCTGTTATCAAGAATAAAAAAAAAAACATACAAAACACATTCATCGTCTTATAATACTAACTACTAACTACCCTACCTACCTACCTACCCTACCCTACCCTACGCTACCCTACTCTACCCAACCTACCCTACCCTACGCTACCCTACTTTACCCAACCTACCTACCTACCCTACCCTACCTACCCTACCCTACCTACCCTACCCTACCTACCCTACCTACCCTACCTACCCTACCTACCCTACCTACCCTACCTACCCTACCTACCCTACCTACCCTACCTACCCTACCTACCCTACCTACCCTACCTACCCTACCTACCCTACCTACCCTACCTACCCTACCTACCCTACCTACCCTACCTACCCTACCTACCCTACCTACCCTACCTACCCTACCTACCCTACCTACCCTACCTACCCTACCTACCCTACCTACCCTACCTACCCTACCTACCCTACCTACCCTACCTACCCTACCTACCCTACCTACCCTACCTACCCTACCTACCCTACCTACCCTACCTACCCTACCTACCCTACCTACCCTACCTACCCTACCTACCCTACCTACCCTACCTACCCTACCTACCCTACCTACCCTACCTACCCTACCTACCCTACCTACCCTACCTACCCTACCTACCCTACCTACCCTACCTACCCTACCTACCCTACCTACCCTACCTACCCTACCTACCCTACCTACCCTACCTACCCTACCTACCCTACCTACCCTACCTACCCTACCTACCCTACCTACCCTACCTACCCTACCTACCCTACCTACCCTACCTACCCTACCTACCCTACCTACCCTACCTACCCTACCTACCCTACCTACCCTACCTACCCTACCTACCCTACCTACCCTACCTACCCTACCTACCCTACCTACCCTACCTACCCTACCTACCCTACCTACCCTACCTACCCTACCTACCCTACCTACCCTACCTACCCTACCTACCCTACCTATCCTACCTACCCTACCTACCCTACCTACCCTACCTACCCTACCTACCCTACCTACCCTACCTACCCTACCTACCCTACCTACCTACCTACCTTACCCTACCTTTCTCACCTTTTAAACCTTCTCTGGACTACGACAAACATTTTAAAACCAAAATCAGCTAAATCGGCCCAGCCGTTCTCGAGTTTTAGCGAGACTAACGAACAGCAATTGATTTTTCATATTTGACTATAAAACGAGATCAAAATCAACTGTGTACCGTATACTAATTTAAATAAACAATAATCATATTTTTTCCAAGATATCGCTCTTCTTGATAATGTGTTCTTAAGAATAGAGGTGCATTTATCAGATAGTTCTTCTTATTTTGTTACAAAAGTATCCAGCACTTGAAAAGGCCCTCTCACTCTCAACACTGTCTTGTTGGTAGTACACACATAAAATATGTTGCGTTCGGATATATTTGATGACACAAAATTAAATATTTCTTGAGTGTTGTGAGTGAGTTAGAAAAAAGTTGTATTATTTATATGACGATTAGTAATGCCAAAGTATTCTATGCCGAGATACAGCTGTCGTCTTCTCGGGGAAAACATGGGATGATGTGAAATATAGTGCAGAAGAAGGGCTAGCTCTTATGGCAACGTAGTTTAAAAAAAATCTGCTCACCCTGAACACTAACAAAACCAACTTCATTTGTTTTAATATTTATAATCAGTTTCAACCAGACAAAGAATTTAATTTAAGAATCCACAAGTGCGACTTTACTTCGGATGAAACTTGCTGCAATTGCCCTACTATTCAACAAGTTACCCAAACAAAATATCTGGGAGTGATTATTGATCAGCGCCTTTCCTGGTATCCTCAACTGGAACAAGTTATGAGTAGAGTACGAAAACTTATGTGGATATTCAAAGAGCTGAGATATGTTGTGCCAGGGAGAATAAATGTAAATAAAAATAGTGACAAAAACAGAAATCTATTAAATGAAATCTATATATCTTTGGTTCAGTCTGTCTTAGTATATTGCATAGTTGTATGGGGTGGAGCAACAAAATCTAGTTTTCTAGAGTTGGAACGCGCGCAAAGAGCGATTATTAAGGTGATGTATTTCAAAAAAAGAAGATTCTCCACCGAAAAGCTTTACGAATTATCTAATCTGCTGTCAGTGAGACAATTGTACATCCTTCATATAATCCTTAAAACACATAAAGAGATACCATATGATCCTAAAATATTAAGAAAGAGAAATAAACACCACATAGTAAAAGTTCCCACAACCAAAACAGAATTTGCCACCAGACAATTTGAAATACGATCAGCTTATTTGTATAATAAAATTAATAAACTAATATACATTTATGATAAAAAAAAATATGACTGCAAAAAGAAACTAATTATATGGCTGCACAATTTAAATTATGATGATACCGAGCTACTTTTGCAACGTGTGATCTAACAATAAACTAATAGAAAATTTTGTTACTCACTCATTTAGTCACACACGTACACTCAAAATCTGTCTCTCAACCTTTCACACACACACACACACACACACACATACGCACACGCGCGCACACACACATACACCCACATGCCCACACACACATACAATTTTATTGATAGTACCCTAATTTAATTTTTCTCTCTTTTGTTACCAATTTGTAAGTTTATAATGTAAGGGAAGAGCGGAGCCTTCAACTACAGGCATTTTTTATGCCTAAATGGAGACTCCTCAACATGCATTTAAGCCAAAATGAACTGAAATAAACTTATTTTTTTTTATAACAAAATATAATTCAATAACGGGGAAACCGGAGATAACTCCGGTTTTATCACTCAAGCCCGGTTTTCAAAAACCGGTAAATTATGTCCGGTTTTCGATTTTTGCTAAACAGGAAAACCGGTTTTGCACGCCCTACAGTAAAACCCATCGATACGGGCAGATACGGAAAAGATACGGATCTCATATGAAAAGATACGGATCGGCAGCAGACGTTGATTTTTTCATTTTGCAAAAGAGAGCAGTCCGCGCGATCTATAAAATGGGTCCTCGCGAGTCCCTCAGAGAAAAGTTTAAAGAGATCGATATACTGACACTGCCTTCACTTTATATCCTAGAATGTATTTTATATGTCCGCAAAAACCGAGGGCTTTTCAAAATTAGAAGCGACTTCCATAATATAAACACGCGCAGTAAACACGAAATTGTAATACCCAAAAGATTAACAAAAACTAGCAAGTCATTTCTTATAAACAGTATACGCTTTTATAATAAGCTGCCAAAGTCAGTTACAGAACTGAACGATGGAAAGTTTAAAAATTGCATCAAACGTGTCCTTATTAAAAAAGCATATTACAAAATTAAGGACTACGTTGAAGATAAAGAAGTTTGGCTGTAGTTCCTTCTGCTCATGCGGCTTCCCTGGTAGCTCTTAACGACACAAATGTGTGGATGTCTCTAACTATTCCCAATATTATTTTTACTTACTTTTTCAATCATTGCACCTTTCGTTCATTGTTCAGAATAGTTACAGCACTGATGATAACATCTGTGTCTATTGTTTAAGTTAGTGTTCTTTTGTTGTTTTATTTTTACTTTTGTATAGATTCTTTTTATTTACCAATTTTTTGTGAATGTGTGGACATTGTAGGCTTTGTATTTTTTTTTCTATTACTACCTTCAGCCGGCCTAGCATGACCGCCGTAGAAACGGGCTATGTCTACGGAAGAATCGACAATTTGACAGATATTTCTATCGTCCCAAGCATGGCGATATTAAGAATGTAGAAAAGAAATGTTTCTTTTCTTCAGTCGACACAAGTCTACAACGTCGAGCATGACGACTATATTTTCTCTTCTTTTGACATTTCGGGGTAGAAACATTACTTCTGACAAATGTCAAACTAGTCTTAATAAATACTAAATACGAGAAATACGTTTCGTGGTTGCGTTGAGTTACGTTCAAAAGGTTGAAATGTTATGTAAAATATTAAGGTTTAATTTTGCGTAAAAGATCCAGGATGCAGCAACACCATCCCGCCCACGAAAAATGAAAAACTCGTGCAATTGGCAACTTTTTTTTGTTAACTAAACGTAACCTTTTAACTTTCCATAGCAACGTCCCCGTTGCTATGGAAAGAATTTCTGTCTATGTCTTCGTAGAAACGCCAGTCGACGGTGCGCGCCATGCTCGGGCAGAAGAAATGACAAGTTGTAAAGAAAAGATTTCTTGTCGTTTCTTGGTAGAATAGAGATAGAACGGTCATGCTAGGGGGGCTGTAGTAAGCAATCGACTTATTGTCGGGCCTACGCTGTCCTCCCATACTTAAGTACTAACGCTGTAACTTCAAATATTGTAAAACCAAATGATTTTAAAAGACTAACCATGGAGTTTCTTGCCGGTTCTTCTCCATAGGAAACGACCAACCCGAACCGTGCACCTTTTGTTGACGTTTTAGAAGTGCCCATGTAGGCCAATGTAAAATATTTTTTTTTGATTTTGACACAAAAAGTTTCTCAAGAGTAAAAAAATATGATTCAATTCCAACATTATGATTATGAACGTACGTAATTCCGTACCAATATTCTAGTTATATGTTTAGGTCCATATGTACAGTCTGTTGTCAAAATTATCTGACCCACCTTAAAAATAAAAGAATTTGGACCCTCTGTCTGTAATATTAAGGTTTATTCAATTTAAATGAGCTAATCAGGCACGTTTGTCAAGGAATCCATGAACAAATACAATAACAATACAGACACGCAAAGATCTTTAACACGTAACGTTAAGGTAAACCCACCCAACATTGTCGGAGCAACCGGCAATAAATATCTTGTATCAATAAATATGTTCAGTTTGATGGTCTGTAGCACACCCTTAAGTATGTATATACCCTTTCCGTTACACCCTGTATAATTACAACACAATCTTTAATTTCGCGTATTCCCAAAAAGTTCTTGTGGTTTAGCGGTTTCATGCAGGATTGGCAATGCACGACATGTGCGATCGAAAAAAGAGTCCATCAGTTTCTTTTTTAATTTGTTTTCATTTCTACAATATTGCTTGCATTATTATAGAATGACTAATATGATTTACACCTAATGACTTATCTTGTAAACAGGAGGATAAATTAAAAAAAAAAAACTTTTTATAATGAATACTAATATTTATTTTTCAACTACCAAGTTATGCGAAAATATTACCATTTTAGAAAGTTTATATTTGAAGATTATCCATTTATAGTTCTTTACAAGAAATAGAATACAAGAAATAGTTTTGGAATAAATTCTAAATTGAAAGCAAAACAATATCTTCGTCGCAGGATTTGATCTCGTAACTTGTTGTTCTCAGTCTCATACACAGACCACGAGACCAGAATTACTTGAAAACAATCATTAAAATAAGCTATTACACTAATTATAATATAACAAGTAGTTAAAACATATAACCTAATGCTAACGTTATAAAGATCAAATTTGCGTGTCTGTATTATTATTGTTTTGTTCATCGAGTCCATAAGCACTCGGCTGACAAACTCATATAAATTGAATAAACCTCAATGTTACAGGTAGAGGGTCCAAATTCGTTTGTTTTTAGGGTGGGTCAGATAATGTTGACAACAGACTGTACGAGTTGGTGTTGCCCCCGTTTCTTAATGAATATAGTAATTTTTGGTTAAATACATACATATAAGGTGACTGGTAATTAGTGACAGATATTTAAACACATGATTGTACTCATGATAACAAATAAACATTTTTTTAAACTCATTCGCTTTTACCCAACAGCCATTTAAAATTCGCGCGCGCGTTCCCCTGTGACCTATCAGCTGTTAGCCGCGTGACGCCGTTCTGTCTCATTACTATCGTACCGTGGGTAGGCAGCGCACCCGCACTGCTCATCGTCAGCCTATAATGTTCCCACTGCTGGGAAACAGGCCTCACCTCTATGAGAGGGAGTGGGCTGTAATCCACCACGCGGGCCCAGTGCGGGTAGACGTCACCTGTCTTCGAATTTTTAGTTCTAGGACATGCCGGTTTCCTTCACCGTTTTTGAGGGCAGGGATGATAAAATAAATTACACAAAGCAATGCGCCTGCCTGGGTTCGAACCCACGGCTTACTGCTCGTAAGTCGGGGCTGCCACCACTGGGCCACCGCTGCTTAAGAGAGCAGCGGTAGCCGCACTGCTCGCAACCCCGAATTTCATAGCGCTGTTGTTTGACCGGGATGAAAGTGAATGAGTATAAAAAAAAATGTTTCTTTGGTAAAGTAGTTTGATATCATGAGTACAATCATATGTTAATTAAGTATCGGTCACAAATGACCAGTCACCCTATATACAAGGTGTTGTTTTGCATCCTCGTCAAATTCAAGGAGATAACTATGCTAATGATTCTCGTCCCGAATTAATAATAAAATGGGTAGGTAATTTTTATTTTTAACCCCCGACCAAAAAAGAGGGGTGTTATAAGTTTGACGTGTGTATCTGTGTATCTGTGTGTCTGTCTGTGGCATCGTAGCTCCCAAACGGATGAACCGATTTTGATAAAATTGGTGTCATTTGAAAGGTATTTTAATCGAGAGTGTTCTTAGCTATGTTTCGAGAAAATCTGCTCAGCCGTTTGAAGCTCATCACCTCTTTTCTAGTTGATGCAGGGATTAAAACAACTTCTACGGGTCTAGTTGATTGAAAATTTGTTCTTGTGGCTGCACATCCCCCCTCCCCCCTAAAAGCTCAAGTTTTTTTTTTAAATTCATATCTTTCCTTGATTTCGTTAATAAGCGAGAAGAGGCGCAACACCAAGAAAAGTGGAAGTAATAGGAGACCCATGCTCAGGAGTGGGACAGTCAAGGCTAAGAAAAAATAATTTAAGTTTAAAAAGCATGAAATAAAAATTAAATTAACAATTTAAAAAACCCCCGACAGACAAAACCGCTAAAAAAAACAAAAATAAAATTAATCCAAGCGTCGTAGCGTCGGGGGACCGCTAAGTAGACCGCTTCGCTTAGTACATACACTAAACAAAAAATCGGTAAGTTTCAACCACCCGTGTTTTAAACGCGGCCCGTTTGGTTCTTGTCCTATAACCTCGCTTACACACATACAAACAATCTCAAACGTTTAATTGATAATTTCTCATTCCTTATACCACGTTAAGGGGGTAATTCTGAAATATTGACAAACTTAAACGACCAAAAAATCAACGTTTTTTAATAATAAACTAGGTGTCGTAATTTTAATTGATTATTTATGTCTTTTGTGACCACCTCCTGAAATTTGACGAGGATGCAAAACAACACCTTGTATACTTATTACTTTGGGGTTTTTTGCTTTATCACCAACAAGGATTCCGGTGTCGGCTAGGACAACCTTGACTGACAGAATCATCATTGATCTTATTATACTGGGTATATCATAATAAGCATAGCAAATAATCTGGCTGTGTTGTATCCATGGCTGGGAAAATGAGTGAAAATGAGTTAGCTTGTACCGATACAATTAAAGGCAAAGAAGTGTTCTGAGGTCACATGAGATCTCATCATTGAGATTCATGATCATGAGATTTTATTTTTATTTTTTATTTATGTCTTATTATTGTAAACTGTAACCCATGGGAAGATGCGAGGTAACCCCATCACAAGTTTCCTTATAACTTAACGGGGCTGCCTCAATTTTGTGCTGTAGAAGAATTGTATGAGAAAGAATAAAAACTTTGTTATTATCATCAGCTGGGAAACAATTTAATCAGTTGATTGTTTTTGGACCAGAAGGTGGTTGTTTCCCGTTGAGGCCATTGAGAATCACCGTGTTTGTGACATGTCGCAGCCGTGCTATACCTACAATACAATCAGCCATATTGTTATATAGACAGATAGTATCAGTTGATTGGTGAACCACAGATTGTCCGTAAAAACCATGGTCGTGACAAGGTGACGTTTTTAGTGGCCGCCCGAGTTTTTATTTGATCATCTGTGGTCGCTATAAAAGTTAATAGAACGAATTAATTAGGACAATAGGGATGATGACTGGGTAAAGAAAATGAAATTCTATTTTGTCCATCAATCAGGTAATACAAAAATATTAGATACGTATTTTTTGTTTTATCAAGTTTCCAAAAAAATACTAAGTTAAAACGCATTAAAGTTGGAGAGTGGGGGCTCACTACGTCACAACTAGGTATAAAATGTACTGAGCCGTGACGTCAGGCGCCATTTCAACTCAAAATATCTCTGTAATTTTACGATTACGTGAAAAAAGAAAAAATACGTGTCAAATACTTTTTAATAATCTACCCGACAAACAAATAAAAAAAAATGAATCACCATCCCTATGGATACTTCGTAGCTTCATTGGAATATTGAAACACAAGGTTACTGAAGAAGCTTATGAGGGTTTTTCAGCACTTATTCAGTACGAAAACTTAATGGCTGGAATGTTGGACGTAATAAGAGCAGACTAAAAATATATTGAAAAAAAAAAAAACGGGTTGCACTCCGGGAGTGCCGGCAGAAATGGAAACTTGAATATTAACGTTGTGCATTTTTGATATTTTGGGAAAGTTAGGGAATAATTTTGCACGAATTGCTTTAATTATCAGTAGAAAAGTACTATCATTTATGTGGTCAAATACAATATTAATTTATTACGCTATCGTACACAACTATGACAATTTATATTACATTAAAAATTTAACACTTCAGAACTATTAGGTACAATCCGTCTTACGAATTTTACCTCTTTGGAGAAACCGAAGGTTTTGTTTGTGCATAAGATAATTATCCAGTTTTGGAAACCCAAACTCAATGACGGTGTCATTAAGTTCAAATTCCTTCGTAACCTAATGTCAATCCGTCTTACGAATTCACGTGACCTGATGCGAGTTTAACAATTTTACCCATCACAAAAGTGCACAACACCGCTAAAGAACCTGCCTGTGAACACAGATTAGAAAGTAGCATGACACGTTATCGTGGCTGGTAGGTGAGTGAATGAGGTACAGGGTAGAACGGTGCATACTCCATCTCAAGGGAAGGATCTTCCGACTAGAGTCTGGTGGGTCTGGAGTCTGGTGGGTTATTCATATTCATATTCATTTAATTGCGTTCCACAATGTTTTAAAGGTGTTATAAAATGCTTAAAGCTAAGACCAATGTTATGGACCCTGTTAGGGCACAGCAATATAAGTATCATTAATATAATTATAGTTATGAGTGACATTATTACTTATTACAAATCGTGAACAATAAAATTATAGTACTACAATATTAACACTATAAACCAACACAACAAAATAATAAAACAACATTAAAATATTAATTATTAAGAACAATAGTATTATATTATAGTAGGTATTTTTTTTTTTATAATTAATGAGATCAATCTAAGTTGCTTAGTTATATCATTATCCTAAATTATTTCCTTGATTCATAACATATTTTCTCTAGGCAGGTTATTAATTATTAAAAGTGGATAATAAGAAGTTCTTAGAAAGATTTTCATTACTAGGTAAGTATTTTATTATTTATGTATTCATATTTTTATTTGGTTTCCTATATTCCATATTATATTATATATATTTCATAATTTCTGATGTATATAAGAGAAAATAATTTTATTTTGTAATCGATTTATCTTCCAAAAACTCTTTTACTGAGTAGTATGCCTTGGATTTTAGAAATTGTGTCAATTTATTAATAAATATATGCGTTTTTTTTACTTCTCTAATGTCATTTGGCAATTTATTGTACATTTTTGTGGACATTACTAGAGGGCTGGATGAGTGCATTTTGATTCGGGATTGAGGTATGTTTATTTTGTTCTTGTTGTGTCTGAAAGTACCTATATCTTGTTTGTGTTTCGTCGCAAGTGGTGTAAAAGTCTGGGTGTTTTTTGACAAATTTACATAATTCTAAGATATATAAAAAGGGAAGTGTGAATATTTTGTGTTTTTGGAAGTGTGGTTTGCAGCTATCTGTTTGCTCTATATTGGTTATTATTCTAATTAACTTCTTTTGTAAAATAAATAACGTTTGTGAGTCTGTACTGTTTCCCCAAAGCATGACCCCATAGCTGAGCCATGCATGGGCATATGCATAGTAAGTAACAAGTGCAGTTTGCAGATTGGTAGTTCTTTTTATTTCGCGTAGGGCATATGAAAATTTTGATAGTTTTGCCCTTACTTTTTGTATGTGGGATTTCCAATTTATGTGAGTATCTATGGACAAGCCGAGGAGAGTAAATTCATTAACTTGTTCCAGTTTAGTATGGGTTAGGTAGGTACTTACTACGTCTGCCCGAACGGTTGCTATCGAGCTGTTGTGTCATGTCTGTATCTTTATCTCGTGGATTACTGCTGGTGCGTGACATCACACAGTTGTGTCTATAAGTATCAATATCTCTCTTAGATTTTTTGCATCTTCATAACCATTTGTTGTACAAATTGCCTTTATAGCCAATTTCACTTTCCTCGTTCCTGTGTTACGTATCTAGCCACATTACATCTTTATAAGATCCTTATTAGAGCTGTAAACGCAGGCAATGAGCTCCTCGTTGGCTAGCAATAAATCGCTTATATGACAGCAGCATCCGTTGAAAACAGCACACTGTGAAAATATATAGTTTACGTGAATTTCCGTAGCTACTACGTTACTTAACATATTTCACCTTATATAACCAAGAAGATCTCGTGCATGGTGTTTAATAGTTATCCATAGAGTGACTTTTAATTAAAAATGAACAAATCATTTTGACCGTGACCACTCGTGACGCTTAGCGTCCAAGAACAATATGAAGCAAGAAATTTATAAAAAAAAATCGTCACTGAAAACTACTTTAGCATTCTCATGTTTCATGTTATCCTAATTCTTGCATAATTCACGTATTGAATTATCTATGAACTATAGAAGTCTTTATTCAGTGAACAATTTTATTTGTCGATGATATTCACGTAAGTGTATTTAAGAAGCAGCGCAGAATTGTGACCGTTCTAAGGAATGGAGGGAGGCTTTTGCCCAGTAGTGAGACAATAGGGGCTAGCAATAATTATAATTCACAAGGCCGGTGACTGCGAAAACCTTTCAGCTACTGTTCACTTTTCACACTCATCTACCTTCTAGATCTTTCGCTATTTATTCACTGCAGCACTGTCGACTGTCAGCTGTTTTGGAGTGTCGAGGCCACGGTCAACAGACCATAACCTTACTTAGCCCTCTTCACTTACACGTTGTGTTCCTTCCATGGTGGTCAATGATTTTCCTTTAAAGAAAACGGTTAACGTACGTTATTGGTTAGGTAAGCCCACATGTCCCTGCCATGGTTTATACAGCGGGTAATTATGATTATGGCTCAAGTTATTTCAATCGCTATGCTGCCTCATTCATTTTACTCTTTCAGAAATTGACCTTGCAAAATTGTTGTTTTTTTTTAATAGCCTTTAATATCCTACAGTTGGGCGAAGGTGTACCACATATTATTTACTCCAGGTACTCTTTTCTTGTGCTATGCCACTTCGAGGTAGCCTTCGTGATGCGCGTCCTAGTCATGTAGCTTTTTTAGTCTCCTCAACTTTTCTGGGGCCACGGCGCCTCTGCATTTATATTTAGTAAGTCGACTTTCTGGAAACATGTCAACAGTAACAAAAAATAATTGTTATCTTACTAGTGTGTGTTAAATCAAGCATTTGCATCAAAATCGTCCTTGTTATCAAATCGGTCCCGGCTTGTCATCGCCACGCCTACGACCTCTATATGAAGCGCACGTCCTCACACATCTAGTCCATACTTAAGTGCATATACATCGATATCTAGAACAGAAGGACCACCTCTTCCTCAGATGTTACGTGATGGTCGTCACACAGAGCGTGTCACACAGAGTAGCAAACGTCTCAGTCAGCAAAATTGCGATGCAGTAAGTAGATGAACAACCTCGGTCAACCAGAGTAGTCTGCCGACAGGTTACACTGAATTATGTCAAAGCTATTTGACCTTGCTATTTTTGTTTGGTAGTGAACTAGGCACTCGTATGGTGAACGAGGATTTTGCCCATTGAGGAGTACTGGCCTTTTTATAGTCACAACGACACCTGCAATTACAGCATTTTTTTAAAGTGAAACTTTTATTACATCGTCTCAAACTTTTTCGTCTTTGTGTTGTATGTCGCGTGACGCTAACGGTCGGCCGCGGAGTAGGGATAAAGTTTCATTTTTACCGTGGTTTCATAAAACCACACAATCCTTTTTTAAGTATCATTGTACGCAGTTGGTCTTCTGAAATATTTTCATCGTTATTTTCTTGATCACCGCGTGCCGCTACCGCACGCGCAACCATATAATTATTCGTAACAATGAATTGAATAACAGTCTCAAAACTTGATTGCTACTGTTATTAGGTTAGGTCCAGTCACGTGAAAAATATGTAGACTTGTTTTTTTTTCGGTTGTTGTGAATGGAGAAAATTGTGTCTCTACTTTACTAATATGGCATGTGCATATTTACAAAATGGAGTGAGGACATGTCTGTAATGACCTGTTATCACTTTTATTTGGTAGATACAATTCTACCTCGGAACTCATTCATTCATTCCTCTAACTAATACGAGAATCAAGCCGAGTGCATATATATTTATATTTATCTTCTTCTAATTTTAGTTGTGGACAGTGTACATTTTATTCGACATGAAAAATGATTGTGTTGATTTAATTTTTGTACATGATTTGATGGTAAATTTATAATAATACAATTGTGTGGTGTGCATTTATTTGTCCCTGATTTTTGAGTTCCTTACAATATTTTTTGACGTGACAACGTCTTATAAATTGGTTTGCCGGGTGACACTTCAAGAAACTGCGTTACGCTCCGCTCACGTTATGCGCTCACAATGAGAGCGAGTGAGAGGCACGCGTCCCTTCCACTCGGGCATGGTTAGCCCGCCTAAGAGCGAGAGAGACAGACATAAAAAGTGAAAGGCACGCGCAAATAAATGTTTTAAATTGTTACTATTATTTCATCCTTCTTCCTACTATACGAATGAATATTCACATTAAAATTATTTTACCACTCAAAGTCGTTGTCACGTAAAACTTTCGCCCGTATACCGACTTTACAGGCAACCAATTTTTTTTTAACTAACATCACAATTTTGTTAGCTCGCCTAAGAACAAAATTAAGAATCATTGTGTCTGTAAATAAATGAATTGAATTGCATAATCAAAATGCATCATCTAGGGTAAGCTGTAAATATCTGGTCTAAAATTTTAAATCCAACACTCATTAAGGCCCTCCTTCAAGAGCTTGTCCTTCCTTATCTTGTTGATTCCTGGGTAGATATCGATGGAATCCACCACCGTTATCTATGTATCCTCTCCCACAGATACACAGTACGTTACATTACGCATACGCCATACCATAATGTTATCATTCCACAGTATTGTTGACTGTAACCCGTTTGTTTGCTATTGTTGCCAGCGGCGCCTGCGTCGAACGGTTTCCCTGAAATACATATAAGCATGACACTTGGTCTTGTCTCGAAATTGTTTATGAGACGCGTACTAATTATACACCGAACGAGTGTGCTACGCGGAATGGAGACCTATTAACGTATCTTTTTTTACCTACTTGGAGTTGGTTTTACTAGTGAATTTGTAGGTTGGCATTTTCAGGTTCTGGGGTCACTAGGGCTTTAAATAACGGTAACATTTTCTTAACGTTACCTTCATTTGTCAGTGTTACCATTAATATTAAAATAACGTTAATAGAAATAACGTTATTTTTGCAAATTTTTATCGTTAATTTATATAACCGTTAATTGCGCCAAACCTTGCGAACGCCGCATTTCGCTAGGTCATGGTTGAGGGAGTCAGTATATGGTTAGCAACTTAGCATCTCACATACCACACACAACCTTGAATGTGACCGGGTTTTAGCTAAGTTAACGGTACAGTAACGTTATTATCGTATATTAGGTTAATTGTATTTAACGTTAAATTACTGGCAATGTTATCAATTGACGTTATATTTTTGTAAAGTTAATAAGGTATCACATTGGAATTAACGTTAAGTAACGGATATTATTTTGTTAGTTGGTAACGTTAACAAGCCCTGGGGGTCACATTATCGCAGAAAAAAAAACACGTAAGGAAGACAAAATAGGAGGAGTACAAAAGGTTCTCCGTAAGATAGAATACTACCTAACTGGTGTTGTACATACCAATGTATTATTGGACAACTCTGCCACACCCTTCCACCCTTCTGCTGTGAAGACTCTTGTGTGTGTATCACCTCAGCCTATGGCCCAGTAATACCACAGAATACATAATGGCACAAGTATAGTAATACTAAGTTTAATTGTATTGAGTACCAGCTGTTGCCCGCGACCTTCAACCGCGTGAAATTATTATAACAATGTTACTATTAAGTGTTATAAATCCGATTCAAATAGGGATATTTGAATCGGATTTATAAAATTAAAGTAAGTATCCTAAACCAGTTATTCCATATAACATCCGCTATCTGCCAGTAAAATTCCCTTTAAAAACGGTCGAGCCGTTTCGAATAAGAATGTATATAATAAGTACTACAAACAGTTTAATATTATTGATTTGTGTAGATGTATTGATGATTAAAGAAGCTACCCGGAAGACCGGCGAGTATTCACATGGCCACCGCAGAAGTTGGCAATTATGCCAACCTGATGACAGTAAAATTGCCACGACAATTTACTGCATAGGCCTACGTTCTATCGTACGTAGATTGTATAATAATGAACGAATACATAATAAATGTATTATGTATTTCTATCATGACAATCATCATGTTAAAAATAGAACATGGCCACTACCATAGCTTCCGTCATTGTCATCATGTTAGCAGGAAAATAGAACACAGGCCTGATAGCCCACAGTGAACTATAGAAGGTCTAAGTCAAAGAGCCTTGATGTGACTCAGCCGCGTGGGTAACCTTCTCTCTGTCAGGTCAAGAGTAATGGGGCAAACAATCGAGAGACAGAACCGGTCGCTCTGTCTCCTGACGACGAGTGGGTTCTACTAACCCAGTCAAGCAGTATACTTGTGTTTATTTATTCCATCACTGCTTTCAAAAAACTAACTGGTTTTTCCTAGCCTCTCCTGTGCAAAAGCCTCCCTCCAGTCTTTTTATTTCTCGCGAACCCGCGCGTCCACCTCCTAGTTCTGATGGAACCTGTCCAATGTGTCCCACCATCTCCTTCATGGCCTGCCGCGACCTCGCCTCACTGTGTCAAGGCTCCAGTTTCCTGCTGTTTTGATCAGAGCAAGTCCAACAATTAAAAAATTCGAAGACATCTAACGTTTAGGTGCCATCCCGTACAGTACCCGGGTGGTGGATCAAACCACGTCCAAACTCTGAAGGTGTTTAGAGAAATATATAAGAAGTATTTTTAATGTAAACGACAATCACAAACTCATCGTTTGCAGCAAAGACAGAGTCTCACATCCAACATTTCGCAGGGACCACACATCAAGAGAAACCACTCATATAATTAAATAATACACACAACAATTATAATGTACGCCATATTTAATTGTTATACAATACCTATGATCTATTTGGCTACGTCGAAAGGAAAGTATTTACGCAACTTCGGTCAGTGTGCCTAATTGTAATGCCTGGCCTATTGTGGATCGCGTGTTGATACTGACCCACTGATTGTATTACATTTTATGAACCAAAGACAACTTGAACAGTGGCAAAACTTGGAACTAAAAAAAAGCATGCAATCAGTTCCGTTTGACAGTTCGCGTAGTTAGCAGCGCCACTTCTAAGTGTCAAGTTAAAATGGTCAGCCTATATAGTTACGTGATGGAATGTCGCCATTTATTTATTTCAGTTTATTTTGTGGCAGTTTTATGTGAGATGGATGAAATATGTTTTTGATTGGTTTTAGTCATGCGTTAATTTGCGTTGTGGGCGATTGATAGTGGATTGAAATGGTGGTTATGTAGTGTCAATCAATCAAATCGTTTAATTCGGATAACAAAGACCCATAGCATAAATACCTTACAAACTATCATACATATTTATAAAAACTAGGAAAGTAAAACTATTGTACACGAAGTGACGGCGTCGTGTTGCGCTGCGTGGTGTCGCGTAGCCTTCCGCGGAATCGCCGATATATGACACCCTTCGGCCAAAACTCCTCCTTGAGGAGTCAATGGCACCATAGCGCAATAGAATACTCGTAGGCTTGTGAATAATACCAATTAAAACCTTACGTAGCAGAATGACTGAAAAATATATTACATACCTAAATAACTAGTTCAGAAAAGGTTTCGAAAAGGTCTCCATGAAATCAAAATGAAAATCACAATCAAAGCAACACTAACTAAACCCCAATTAAGAAATACTTCTTGATACGGCTGACACCTTGTAAGCAGTAAGACTCAGGAATAACAAGAACTATGAAAGTGAGCACTAACGAAGAATTTTCGAAAATGCATCCCTTAAAAGGAGTAAATAAGGGATGAAAGTTTGTATGGAAAATAGTTATTCAAAAAATAATACGGTATGGAGAAAGATGGATCAGCAAACAGCCCACAAGTATGGCAGAAGACCTTTCTTCTGCCATACTTCTCAGTTATGGCAGAAGAAAGTTCTAGGCATATTCCCAAAAGTGGGTGATTACGGGCTGAAATGATGATGAGGATGATGATAGTAATTTAGGCAATGGGAAATCCAAGCGTACCAGGCTTGTGACATAACAAAATCGGTCTTTTAACAAAACATGAAGACTGATTTTTCAAAAATAAGTTTCTCTAACTTTTTATCGTATTAAATAGAGAAACGGTGGCAGTAGATTATTAAGTATGTGTACTGGCTGTTGTAACGAGACCATAGCGCGATTCGATTCAGACCATGTACCGTACAACGCCATCTATCAAACTCGACGTCAATCTATGCGGGCTGGGTAAGCTGAGTTAAGTTTGGTACAATCTTATAGTTTCCTAGCTGCTGCCCGCGACTTCGTTCGTGTTTTTCGGTATAAAAATAGATGTTGGCTGATTCTCAGACCTCCCCGATAAGTACACAAAATTTCATACAAATCGGTTCAGCCGGTGGCCAATGGTAACCAACATTGTGGACACGAGAGTTTTATTTATAGGATGTAACGGAAAGGGTATATACATACTTAAGGGTGTACTACAGACGATCAAACTAAACATATTGTAATAACTATATAATACTAGCTGTCCCGCGCAACTTCGTCTGCGTCACATTTTCTCCATTTTCGCAACATTTTTCATTGCTGCTCCGCTCCTTTTGGTCGTAGCGTGATGATATATAGCCTATGTTTATTTATTTATTTATTTATTTGGTTAGCCAACAATTGTTTACACAGTACATTTATAATATCATTATTATGTTACTTCTAATACCTCCAAGAATATGTGTACAAAGTTTCATGATGATCGTTTGAGTAGTTTTCGCGTGAAAGCGTAACAAACAAACTTACTTTCGCATTTAAAATATTAGTTAGGATAAAAAAATACAATCTATATAGTAGTTAAAAGTTGCCAAGTGTATATTTGTGCCTATGTCCTTCCCCAGGTTGAAATCTATCTTCTTGCAAAATTTCATTAAGATCCGATCTGCCGTTTAGTCGTGAAAAGGTAACAAATAAACATACAAACAAACAAACAGAGTGACTTTCGCATTTATAATATTAGTATGGAAATGGATAAGATAATGTTTTCACTGAAAAATATGTTTTGTGATGAGAAACATGTTCAGTTTGATGGTCTGTAGCACAGCCTTATATACCCTTTCTGTTACACCCTGTATAAGATTTAGCCTTTAGGTTTAAAAAACGAATACCATTTAACGTTATCATTTAACAACAACAACATTTAACCTCAGACGAGCTATTTCACAAAGAAAAACATTTTCGTCTCTACGAGACGAGTGAATCTTAACCTACAACACGTAAATTGGTGTCAAGTAATACCTAAATTTTTTTTTTATTTGTCGCGATTAGAGATCGTTGAAGCGTGTCTAATAAATAAAACAAAACGTTTCCTCTTCCGATTCCGCCATTTTGTGTTTTTGTCGCGGAAGTACTTCCGGTACTTAGAGGTTGACAAATGATTGAAAAAAATACTAATAAAGTTGAAATGAACATGTTCCTATGTAAATGTAATATTAAATTAATTTTAAAGTTGGAACTTTAAAAAAAACGGTATTACGGATTCAAGACAAAATTCTTTGACAAACTGTGGGTCACACTTGATTCCCAGAAGAGATACGCAGAAGTGTTATTTTCAAAATTTAGCTATGTGAAAGTCTTAACACCTAAGAAAAACGAACACGAAGCCACTAAACTTCGATTAATTCATTTAATGTTTCCTCTGAGTATGAAGCGCCTGAGAAAAACCTTATAGCAATAAGTTTTCATTCGCTTAGTTGTTTCTCTTTCCTTGCAGGCGCATCATGAATCGGTACCTATCCATATTGGCGTCTTTAGACACTACTGCAATAAACTGTTCAAGAAAAAATATAACTATTCACCACGTTGACAAAACTTTGTGATTACAATCACGACTTCATGATGATACGTACAGATATAGAGGACAAAGGTAAAAAAAAGTTGGTAACATGATTTTTTTTCAATCGCTTCCCGTTTATGTCGAAATTCGAATGTTTATGAATAAGTTTAGCATGCACAAGTCTAGTCAATAAAATCAAGGGCTAGGAAGTATGAAGGCGCCTAAAGCTTTAACTACAGCAACACATTACACATTGACACCTTGCTCACTAAAATTACGAAGATAATACAAGTCAAATAAACAAGGAAGGGCAGGCGCACAGCTGGGTACATAAAGTTCTTCCTTATGTAGTATTTCAATAGACACTTTTATACAGCGACTTACGCTTTCAATATAATAATGCACTGAGTACTGCTGCGGCTGCCGTGGCGTAGCAGTGCGACAGGGATGTTTGCAGATAATAATATTGATGTATGTATATGAGTATTACCGCAATTATTAGGAATGGGTGTGCAACCCTGATGACTCGTGTTCACGGCAGGACCAACAGTATTTTCAGTGTATTTTCTGATCGGTGGGATTCCCCGATGATGCGGAGGTGGATGCGGCTCCACGCTGAATTTTAATTGTGTATTTTTCATCTGTCTGTAACCTACTAACACTAGAATTTAAGTATTATTGTTACTAACCCCATGGACTCCGGTCTGTTTTTTTTTTTCTATTCTATTATATCAGTAAGAAACAGTGTCGGGAAACGAAGGAAAACTGAACTGACTCACACCATGATCGAACTTGACCGAATTGCCTGACCGTGCCCTTGTCTTTAGTCAAAAGGTCAACCTATTCTATACACAGTCCCTTATATAGACCACGGGCACAGGTAATCAGGACGTGACTTGCATATGTACGACGTCCTTAAGACAAGATGGTGACTGGAGGAATTAATTAGATGTGTTTGAAGTAATTTTGTAAGTCCTTTGGTGCAGTTGACAAGGTAACAATTAGGTAGACAAGATTTAGTACAATTGATCGCTATGTCGTATTGTTTTTTGAACGGGTGTGATAAATCCATAGGTACTCATTTATTCACAATGTGTTATACAGTATGTTAGTTTAAACGAGGGACATATTCAAACCCACAATAGTACATGCTAACATGATACTAATAAAAATATAAAAAAAAAAAAAACACTGATAAATAACGGACAGAACCATACCAAAATTTTCGCAAATGTCTCGCAACGTGTATACACCCTTGCGCTAGCGATTTAATACTATCGCAGAACATGTGAGCGGGTCAATGACTCTTAGGTATAATCCATTTTCCCTTCATACTTTAAACTTACCTGGCTTAGGACAGTCCAAAATATCTAGGCACTAAACAAAACATTAAAAATTCTTCTATATACGTTATTGGTTTTTTACATATTTGGGACGAGAATCGAATAATGAATACCCTCCCTCAATATGTCCCTCGTTTAACCTAACATACTGTATAAATGCGAAAGTCACTTTGTTATTTTATCCGTCTGATTTGCTGCATTTCGATGAAAATTGGTACACCATGACCTTTTTGCCAAGGTAGTGTGTTTCTGTGGGACAATCACGAAAATTTCGAACTCCACGCGGACGAAGACGTAGGCAAAAGTAGTGGTACTTAGTTTCTACAAAATGCATAATGATTTCATTACCATTACAATTAAGTGATATGTTTAAAGCCGAATTAATTATAGTCTCTTCTTTAGATGGCGGGACGAGCTGGACAGAACCAACGACCAGTGGTCCACATTAGCCCTGGATCGAAGAATTTGGAAGTCATGGGGAGAGGCGTTTACCCAGCAGTGTAACAGTAACTCTACTCTCGGCTAAATATTTTATAAAAGCGACATTTGTAGTGAAGAAAATGAAAGAAAGAAAGAAGAAAGAAAGAAAATTGTTTTTATTTGGCATTAATAACACTTTAAAAGTTACACAAAATAAATAAAATAAATAAACAAACAGGACTAATAATGCCAAAAGGGCCTCAGCTCAGCATAATGCCAGATGGCAACACAAAGTGTACCACCTGACGCTGATTTTCAGCTGCAGCCCACGAGTGCCATACGCTCGAAAATATAAACAAACACATATTTAAAGCTTTGCACAAATTTCAATCGAATTATATTTTATTTTAAATATATAAATAAAGAATCAATAAGAAGTAAAAATTATAAAGTGAATAACATAGGTATAATTGATTAACGTGTAAAAATTTAAAAAAATACTGTGCCCATTAAATAATAATAATAACAAAAAGACAATATTAAAAAGCAAAATGATAAAATAAAAAAAAAATAAAAATTGATAAAAATAATAAAATTAAAATTGATGACATACACTGATAAAACGTAAAAATTTTGGAATGTATAAAATTGATTAAATTAAACAAAATAAACATTGGTAAAATTGAAGAACGTATAAACTTTAAAAAATTACGTACGTATAATTATTAATTAAAAATAATAATTTAAAAAAACATATGATTATAACAATGATATACCTGCCTAAATAATAGAAAATATGTTGTGTGTCAAATGGCTGACATGTCGGCTCGAACATCTTGAAATTCATTTTGATGATTTAATAAAAACAACTTTAATTTTAATTTGAATGTCGAGCAACTTTTACTGAACTTTATGGGAGGCGGGATATTGTTCCAACATTTGGTAGCTGCGTAACGAAAGCTGCCCCTAAAGACCGCCAACTTATGCTGGGGAATGGAAAGCTGTTGGGAACATTTTCGGCCCTCACCGATTCGGTGCTTACGAGTCCATGACAGCTTATCGTATAGGTAAGAAGGGGAGTGAGACTTGATCACTCCAAAGAGTAGGGTCGCCAGGTGCAGCTTACGTCTAGCTTTCATTTTTAGAATATCATGCTCATTTAAGAAGGGTGTAACATGTCCCCTAAAAGGAACTTTAAAGCAGAAGCGTGCACAGGCGTTCTGAAGTCTTTGGATCATTCTTTCGGTTTTTGACAGAAGTCGTTGACCATACACTGTGTCCGCATAATTTAACTTTGATAAAACCAAAGACTCCACAAGCAAGACACGCAATTCTTCGCTAAGATACGGACGGGCTTTGTATAAAATTTTAAGTCTGTAATAACAATTACGGATACACTCAGTCACGTGTTTGTGATATCGGAGTTCCGCGTCCATTATAAGACCCAGGTTACGTGCTTCGTATACCCGTTCGATAGGCTGACCCATAATTGTTACACAGCCGGCACAAGGTTTAATCCTACTCAGCTGGTTTACGGTACCAAAAAGCATAAATTTAGTTTTTGTAGGATTCAACGCAAGCGTGTTAGCATTAGACCACTGTACAATGTTCTCAAGATCAGCATTAAGATCCATTAATGCTTGCTCATAGTCTTCCGGCTTAAACGAAATATAAACTTGGGTGTCATCGGCATATATATGGTATTTACATTTATTAATGATTCGAATCAAATCTGCACAATATAATATAAACAATACTGGCCCAAGGATCGAGCCCTGCGGAACCCCTCTTCCTACCGAGCAGCGCCTAGAAACAACTGTTGACCCGTCCGCCCGGCGTATTTCTACGAACTGCGTACGATCGCTAAGATAGCTATTAAACCATTTTACTGTGTCCTCGTCAAATCCATAGAAAACCATCTTTGATAATAATAAAGGAACGTTAATACAGTCAAACGCGCGTGAAAAATCAAGCAAAACCAAGAGTGTGCACATGCCATCATCTTGGGCTGACAAGATATTGTCAGTCACATCCAACAAAGCCGTGGCCGTACTACGGCCCTTCCTAAACCCTGACTGTACATCAGGGAGGATTTTATTAGTCTCTAAAAAATCAACCATTTGGGCGCATACTACTTTCTCCAAAACTTTAGAAAGTACTGGCAGTATACTGATAGGTCTAAGATCCTTCATGTCGGATGCATTTAGAGTTTTCGGCAATGGGACCACTTTGGCAATTTTCCATGAGTTAGGGACAGATGAGGATGTGATAGATGCATTCACTAAGGCGGTCAAGACGTCCAAAGTCACCGGTAGTGTCAGAAGTATCATATTAATGGTAATGCCATCGCAGCCTTCAGCATTCGATTTAATAGTTTTCAGTATGTTCGCGATTTCCTTGCTAGTTGTAGGTGACAAGCTAAACGTGGAACCACTATTTCGAGTGGATTCAAAAAATGCCAGCATTGATTCACTAACTGTATCCGTTCCTGGTACATTCAGAAAATGGTCACAAATTTTGTCGGGGTCATTAAAGTGCAAAGGTAATTCCTTAAGTTTAGACGGGAGCAGATTAGACTTTAAGTTTTTCCAAAGTGCTTTGGAATCATTTATTTGACTGTTAATTTTGTGTTTGTAGTATGCTGACTTTTCGTAAAATAAAGACGCACAAACAAGTGACTTCAATTCTTTGTAATATTTCTTTTTGTGGTCGTTTTTTTTGTCTTTTAAATACTCTGCATGTGCTTTATTTCTTAAACGCATCATCAATTTAATATTGTCAGTAATCCAAGGGTAACAACACTCCTTGACAACGCTAGTTTTTAGAGGTGCATGGACATCCATTAGCGAAATTAATTGCGAATTAAATTCACTGACCATAGTATTAACATCTTGCAGCTCGATTATCGCCTTCCAGTTCAGCAACTCAAGATCCCGATCAAAACATTCTCTAACTATACCTATCCTTAAGTGGCCGATAGGTAATGGTTCGCAGAGGAATTTTCGGTCGTTTAAAACTAAATTCGCCAGAAACCAACGCGTGCGCGCCTAGATCCGGTATTATATCAACTGATAAAGAGCGTGGTTTAACATTTGTACAGATGATGTCTATTAAAGAGCTGCCATGTACTGTAAAATGCGTGGGTGACTGCACCAATTGCTTGAGACCAAGGCAGTTCAAAAATGAGACTAACTTGTCCGTCTTTGGGTCCGAGTCATTGAGCATGTTTATGTTAAAATCACCCATCAATATCGTGTACTCACATTGCGTAAGGGAGTTTACTGAAGTAGATACAGCGTCTAGGAATATATCAACATCTTGCCAGGGAGGGCGGTAGGCAGTACCTATTGCTAGTTTCATTCCGCGAACACTAATTGTGACCCACATCTGTTCGACCGTGGTGTGGGGTGTACTACCAGAGTGCGAGTGATTTCGAATATTTATACCGTGTTTAAAATAAAAACCAACCCCGCCACCCCGTCCCTTCTTAACAGACAAGGAGCGTGGTATATGTCGCAGCCTATATCCCGGCACAGAGGGCGCGCGCCCTTCTTCGCCTGTACGCAACCACGTTTCATTAATAGCCATAATATCTACGTCCAAACCGAGTAACGCTGCTATAAACTCATCGTGTTTTGTGCCCAAAGAACCCGCGTTCCAAAAACCAACTTTGAGGTACTTAGCAGACATCATTTCGTATATAATTTACTAACAATAAATGAAATATCACAGAAAATAAATACTAAGTAAAAAAACTCAAAGATTGATAAAACATGCACGAAAAAACTGTTGTGGTACTTAAACAGAAAGCAATATAAATGAATCATTATGAGTGGCATAGAAACAACATAAGTATATGGAATGGCACCGTGGGCAACGTAAATTATAAGTAAAGATTTACAGCTTAAAAAATTATAGATATTATTAGACAGACAGGGACATGTATACTGCATTGTACAATTTATCTTAAGAGCAGTTAAAAACAAAAAGCACATATCAAACAACGGCATGCAATAACTAACGAACAAGCTATTCAGTGAACAAAATAATGGATTAATCAGAACACAAACGAGCAAACTTATTAGGTGACAAAAAAACGCGAGATGTCCTTTTCCGTTCGAATGTGCACGACCGACTTTCCTTCTTCTTTACGCGCAAGTATGCGGCCATCTTTAGTCCAGGTGTATTTCCATTCCAGGCGACTAGCAGCTTGGCGGGTATTGTAATATAATTGCCTGTTAGTTTTGGTAAGGCGCTCGTTAAGGTAGATGCGATGAGGCACTCCCGGTACTTCGATGTCAGCAGTAGTGAGGTTGCGGCGGACACGCGCAGCACTCAGCAAGTTATCACGCGTCGCGCGCCTTGCCAGTCGGGCAACGATGATTCGGGGTCGGGGTGTTTCACCTTCGGTGTGGTCACGCCGAATGTTCCCAACGCGTTTAGCAAAAACAATATCATGTTCCTCGAGCTTAAACGCTAGCTTAAGTGCAAGCGTGCTAATCAACTGAGCCGGGTTTTCCCCACTCAACTCCGCAACGCCTGACAGTTGTACGTCGTTCATTAGTGACTCTTGCTCCCGTTCATTCAGCTGCTGCTGGAGTTCCCCAATTGTCTCCTCTAGTTGAATCAAACGAGGTGAATTCGAATGGTCGATGTTCTCTTGGAGTTCTGTGACACGATCTTCCAGGGTGTCCATGCGGTTACAACACTTATTTACCTTATCATTCAGGCATGAACACTCATCACGAAATGAAATTCTTATCGATATATTGAATAATAGTCTGTACACCTATTTTGCAGAATCTCCACTCATAACTGCGATAATGCAATCACAAAAAAGGATACACCTAACATCCATCTGTCTGCTCCAATCATGAAACAAAAAATAGTGTGGTACACTAATTACGGTCATCGAACTTTATAGACTTATCGAAATTAGTCAGAATTAGTCAGAAGAAACTGGTAATGTGCTTTTTGTGTAGCCTGCCTTCAATGTGGTATATTAGTTATGACTTAACTACTGAAAGGCATCATGCATATTAATCACTTTTTTCGGCCTGTATAGTAACTAAGCCATAAGGAAGCTGCTACAAGTTACTGAATTGTCTTGCGGATTATAAAATCAGGTAATCTAATGGTCAAATATACCCAAATATTCGGTAAAAGATTTAAACGCAAACTTATCGATTTGAATCTATCACCCATTACAGTTTAAGTATTTGGAAACAAACGGTTTCAAATTGTAATTAAACTAACATGAAAGGTGTGCAGATTAATTACAAAACATTTATTCGAAGAAAAACCCCGAGTACCTATAAAAATAAAAAAAGTTACAAAAATCACGACAAAAAAACTGTTCTCCTTACTTGTTCTTTATGTATGAGCGCAGAAGATGGACACCAATGCACAGTGTAGCAGCAAACACAGATAACTTAATTCCACTGTACACGTTGACCTGCGATGTCCACCCAGTTAATGGTCCTTCCCTCAGGAACGTCGGCCACACACAAGCGGTAATATCATCGAACGTTTGAGCCTGAGGTCGCAAGCAGCTAATCAGATGCAAGTACGCAGCATGTCCGGCTTCCAATGCAGCAGCTACGTCCCCCTCCGCAAAAACATCGAAAGCTCCCCATTCTAAAGACTTAGGGCTCCCTCTGTTCATCAAAGCTCGCAGAGCAACGTAATCCCCGCACCGCGGAACGAACACGTCAGCTATGGGTGTCTCTCGGTAGTTGACGGGTTCAGCCGCTTCACTACCGAACAAATTCACCAGTTGTTCCAACACATCTGCTCTACAATCTTTGTCATCTTCTCGTACCATCAAATAGCCAACCAATCCTGAGTATTTCTCCAAGCTGCCTGTAGTCGACATTCTCGGCCTCTCCATCGCCCAAATGATGGGGCCACGCATACTAAATATATCGCCACTATATCCCTGTCTACTCCAAAAGTTTACCTCGTATTGTACGCAAAATTTTTTTGCTAGGCCAGGTTTAATGTCTTTTGCTATTCTTCTAGTTTCTTCTGTCATTAATTTATCCTCTACATTGATTTCATTTATCTCGTCTGGTCTCAGAGCCATCGCTAGCAAATTGCAAATATAATTAGTTTCTCCCTTTATTGTTTCTAAAACAACCTTCCCAGAGTTTCTGTGAATACATTTAATAGATATAGTTTTGAATGTGATATCAGCTACGCTTTTATGAAGTTTGCTGGTCAGACGTTTCCTACAGTGTCCTAAAAGTTTTTCCCGAAACCTTGTGTTCAATCCGCCGAGGTGGTTCTTAGCACTGCTCGTTCTATAACATTGGTGGAGATAAAATAGAAGTGACACACTGTGAGCTGGAGCCCCACAGACTAGTCTTACGATAATCCTCATGATTTCCCTCGAAGTAGAGAAGAGAAGATTCGAGCAGATATTTGCCTCCATGCTCGTTCGGTCGTAGTACAGCAACGTCCTATTCTCCGCCGCCATGTCTACGATGCTCGTTTGGAACAGATCTGCCATGTTACTATCTATGTACGATTGATATTGATTTAATTCAAATTTCTGGAATAAGTTCAAGTACTCAAAATCGTGTACATTGTTCAGAAACTCAACCGTACTACCGTTAGGATATTGGAAGAGCTTCTGTAATGGGCCGATCCTCGGTAATCTCGCGGTTGATATACTCGATAGTATTGGATCTGCATCGTCTTCGAATATTGTCGTTAATTCGTTAGATGGATTTCCTTCTGGATAAATGATTGCGTTTGGTAGGGGTACTCTAAGTTCTTTGGCGTATTGAAGAAGGTACCTTCTGGCTACGTTGTCAAGTACCTGCCTGGCTGTGAAGTCGTACCGCTCACGTAGTATATTCAAATGACCGGTTTCCGAGTCTAACTCATCATGAGCGACTTCCATAAAAGCCACGTTGGCTTTAGAACGTGATCTAGCGATAGGTGTGTGTAGATCTAAGAGCACGATGTCCATGGTGTTACCGAATTTCTTCAGTAGTTTGTGTGCGGCCACCAACCCTGGGAGAGTACATCCTAGGACGATGACGTCAGCCTGTATACTAGTTTTGCCGCCAAAGCCGTACTTCTTGACCATTGGGAACCCGCGAGTGTACTTACTTTTAATGGTACAGTATTCCACTGGTATTTTCTTGTAGGGTGAGATGACAGTTGGAGTTGACGTACATGACGTTCATTAAATCTGTAGAATCTATGGATAGAATTTTATTATAATTTAGCTTAGTTACAAATCATGTTCACTCTCTGTAATTTCATTCAGTCTTTGTCACCATTCTTGAAGTTTTATTTTTGCCATTTAATGTTAAAAAACACACAAATAAATATAAATATTTATTTTTGTATTGTAATTTATATTAGACATATATGAAGGCGCGTCCATGGCGCCATCTAGTAGTAGAGTTCGACATTGAGCGGACGAGAGTGACAATTGTGTTGTCACTCTGGCGGAACGTCATAAACGTCAAACAACCACCGGACTCGTGCAGTTTTGAATCGAACGATAGCGTGGACTAGACGGTTACGACGGATCGCTTACGTCCCAAATCTTAACCCATTTTCATCTTTGTTAAATTGAGTGATTATTGTAATTTAAATTGAGAATCGTGAGTATAAGGCTGCTGATCGAAGACGTGTCTACTTATTTCCAAAATACCTCGTGCGATTACCCACTTGAAGATGAATAATTCTGATATAGGTACCCACGTGCCTTTATCAGAAGTGGGATGCGAAAAACAGTCGGATGAAGATACTCAGCCCCATAATCAACCTAGCAATAGTGGATTACTCACCAATATGGAAGCCCTGCTAACCCGTTTGTTAGCAATACCGCAGCAAACATCTTAGTCTGTAGCAAACACTAACGCGGTTCAGTTGATTAAGTTCGACCCAGATGATGAAGATGCTGATGTTAAGGGCTGGTGCCGTGTTTCCGAGTTAATTATTAACAGCAAGAATTTGAGTGGCGTGGAACTTTTAGTTGCTCTGATAACTGCACTAAAAGGACGAGCGGCATCTGTTCTGACTAAGTTGCGTTTGGAAGACTTAACCTGGGAAGTTGTGAAGCAAACATTGCTGGCGAAATTTGCAGAGCCCAAATTGATACAGGACCATTTTGATGAAGTGTTGCGCTTTCAGATCGGAACAAAGGAGACTGCTAGTGAATCGGCTATGCGTTTATGCGCACTAATTGAGCGAATCCCTAAAGTCGAGATGTCAGAAGAGGCAATCACTGGTTTCGTTATTTCTGTTCTGAGCTCGAAAGACCACATGATTCGTCGTGAACTGAACTCCTATGCTATCACAACGCGTGCTCAACTCTTCCGAACCCTTGGTGGGGTTTCTTTAAAGCGTCGTACTGAAGATAATGATGGTAATGACAATAAGGCAAAGAGACCTCGCCTGTCAGACTCGAAGTTCAATGGAAAATGTCATCGGTGTGGAGTTCCTGGACACAAAATAGCAGAGTGTAAAAGGCGACGTGACGACTCAGCTAATCGAGCTGATGGTTCCAACACGGATCAGGTCAAGGACAAGTCGGCACCAATTACCTGTTTCACGTGCGGGAAACCTGGCCACGTATCTACGTCATGCCCTGAGAAGAGAGGCGGCGCAGCAGTCAGAGAGGTCAACACTTGCGAGCACAAGACTTCGAGAGGTAAACTGACGACGGCATCTGGTGAGCATATCTGTTTCCTTTTTGATAGTGGCTCCTCTTGTTCTTTGATTAAGGAATCTATGTCCGGATTTCCCTGGCATTGAACGAAATAGCACCGTTTGTCGTCAATTGACTGGCATTGGGGTAGACGATATTGAGTGTAATAAGCAAATTTCTAGCACTGTCCAAATTAATAATCTTTGCTTGACTCTCTTGTTTCATATCGTTCCAGACAACTGCATTTCAGAAAACGTAATTGTAGGTAGGGATGTACTGGAAAATGGAGTGCGTGTTGAGATTGATAACGAAAATCTTCTCATATCAACTAATAAGAAAATACATTTTTGCGAAAGTGTACAAGGTATTGACGTCGTGGCTGTAGATACAGATTTAGTCGGGGACAGTAGGGAAGCCTTGCTGCGTATTTTGTTGAAGTATACTGATCACTTTATAAATGGTACTCCAACTAAACGTGTTAATACGGGTGTAATGAAAATTGAACTTATTGACCCTAATAAAATAGTCCAACGGCGACCGTATCGTTTATCTCCCATCGAAAAAACAGGTGGTGAGGGATAAGGTTCAGGAGCTATTGAAAGCTGGCGTTATTAGAGAGAGTTCCTCGCCGTTTGCTAGTCCGATTCTCTTAGTGAAGAAAACGGACGATACGGATAGAATGTGTGTCGACTACAGAGAACTCATCTCAAACACGCGACCTGAGCACTATCCCCTACCACTTATAGACGACCAAATAGACCAGCTCACCGGAGCTTATTACTTTTCGTCTTTAGACATGGCCTCTGGTTTCCACCAGATTTTGATCCACCCAGAATCCGTAGAAAGGACGGCTCTTGTGACGCCCGAGGGGCAATACGAATATGTTGCAATGCCATTTGGTTTACGCAATGCGCCGTCGGTATATCAGAGGTGCATTAATGATGCACTTAAATATTTGAAAGGTGGACCCCTGGTGTACATGGACGATGTCCTCTGCCATTCCTCTGACGTCACAGAGGGTCTGCGATAGTTAGACCAATGCCTGGAAGCTCTGACGAAAGCTGGGTTTTCGTTGAATTTACGTAAGTGTAAGTTTCTTAAAACCAAAGTTAACTATCTGGGTTATGCTATCCAAGCCGGCGAGGTTATACCTAACTCCCTTAAAACTCAGGCTCTGGCCAGTGCTCCTCCCCCGAAGACAGCGACTCAAGTTCGCCAATTTCTTGGCCTATCTTCGTATTTAAGGAAATTTATCCCTAGTTATACTCAGATAGTTGGTCCGCTGTACCCTCTTACAAAGGTAAAAGGAGGCATAACCGCAATAAAACTGTTTCTTGGTTACCTATAGTACCCTGCTCATTAGTATGGACTCTGATCAGTCACATTCATTCGGAAATTCAACATTTGGGCCCCGATAAGACTCTCGACAAAATTTACGATCTATATTGGTTCCCCGAGATATCGAAAAGTGTTCGCCGGTTTGTCGACTCATGCATAATATGTAAAGCCTCGAAAGGTCCCTCAGGTGCCCAACCAGTTAGACTACACCCCATTCCTAAAGAGCCAACCCCTTGGCACACGCTCCACATATATTTTACTGGAAAATTGACAGGTAAGAGTGATCAAAAAGAGTACTGTTCTGTCATCATTGATTCGTTTACCAAGTACGTCCTGTTAGAACACACCACCTCTTTAGATGCGGCCAGTGCCATTATGGCACTGAAGAAAGCTGTTTGTTTGTTCGGGGCTCCTAAACGAATTGTGGCTGATCAGGGTCGCTGCTATATTAGCAGTGAATTCTAGAAATTTTGTGCGGAACATCACATTGATCTTCATTTCATCGCCACTGGCTCAAGTAGAGCAAACGGTCAGGTCGAACGGGTAATGCGAACCCTAAAATCTTTACTTACAATCATTGAAAATAATCCGCACAAGAATTGGCGCAATGAGTTAGGCAACGTGCAACTTGCTCTAAATAGTACAAGGTCCACTGTCACGAAATGTACCCCGACTGAATTAATGTTTGGAGTTAAATCGTACTCGTTAGGAATTTCTAAGCTTTCACCTGGAGATGGTCCCCACGAGCGCTTAAATTTAGAAGCGATACGCTCAAATGCATCCAAGAATATAGAGAAAGCTGCTAACGCTGAGACTATTCGTTTTAATCGCGGAAGAGCTAAAGTAAAGCCATTTAATAAAGGTGATTACGTTTTGTAAAAAGTTCGGAACGCAATCAAACGAAACTTGACCGAAAGTTTAGAGGACCTTTCGTGATCACCAATGTTCTGGAAAATGACCGCTATGAATTAAAAAGTTGTCCTTGCCGTACGTTAAAATATTCGCACGAATATTTGCGTTTGGTGCTGGGAGGTCACGAGGGCTTAATGGAATTAGATGAAAGCATTATGAATGACGAGGAAGCCGTGAAGGCGGTAGATATGCAGTCAGAAGGCATTATTGATGCCGATTTTGAGACTATGTCGGCTCGCAGTGTTGACACCTTGACTACAGATTCCTCTACTCTGACTGCATCGTCGGAAACGCTTACGGCCCCTTCTGAAACAGCTAGTGCTGATTCGGAAGATGAGGGACCTATGACCTTTGACGTAGAAGTAGACGTCCACCGAGCATAATGTTCAGTACCTAAGGTACGTTCAGATTATGTGATGTGATTACGTGTGGGGGTTGTTGTCCGGTTTTGCCCGTTGGTTGGTAACTCGAAAGGACGCAAACCCAAAGGCGAGATGTTGTCCGGTCCTGACTAGAGTGCTAGCGGGTTCGTAGGGACGCATGCGTCTGTGTGTCACGAAAGGATTGTATTGTCCGGGCTTAGCGGTGCTGGTCGAAGGGACGTACGAATCTAGTTCGTTGACGTGAGTGATGGCGAGTCGAAGGGACGGTGTTTTCCGGTCTTGCACTTGGGTCAAGTCGTAAGGATGCATTTGTCCGGGCTACGCATCATGAGTGAGTCGATGGCTAGTCGAAGGGACGGTGTTGTCCGGTCTTGCACTTGTTGGGGCAAGTCGAATGGACGCATTTGTCCGGGCTACGCATCGTATGAGGAAACAGAGCGGTGCAAGTTTCGAGAGTGAGTTCGAAATAGGCTGTGACCTAAAGTAAGAGGCACTGGCTCATGTCAGGGTGGACGATCATGGCGGCTCGACTTACAGTATGGTACCTTCTTGTTGCAGGAATACATATTCGCCCGAGGACGGGCGATTGTCAGTCCGGCCGTGAAGGCGCGTCCATGGCGCCATCTAGTAGTAGAGTTCGACATTGAGCGGACGAGAGTGACAATTGTGTTGTCACTCTGGCGGAACGTCATAAACGTCAAACAACCACCGGACTCGTGCAGTTTTGAATCGAACGATAGCGTGGACTAGACGGTTACGACGGATCGCTTACGTCCCAAATCTTAACCCATTTTCATCTTTGTTAAATTGAGTGATTATTGTAATTTAAATTGAGAATCGTGAGTATAAGGCTGCTGATCGAAGACGTGTCTACTTATTTCCAAAATACCTCGTGCGATTACCCACTTGAAGATGAATAATTCTGATATAGGTACCCACGTGCCTTTATATACTTGTACATACGAGTATATGAAGTAAATAACTTTTCTTTTGTGGATGCTTTTGTTATTATTTTTTTTTTTTAATTTCATAATGTCAATAAAATCGCCGTTGTAACCATAAAATTAGCAGTTTTGTAAAACTGTTATGTTTTATTTTTTGTGTGAAAATGAAGTTTTATTCTATTCTATTCTCTTCGAATTATCAAAAGTGATGGTTCCTTGGCGTTGAATAGCATTAGGGTGTTGATGGTAAACTTTTGCGAAACTGTATGAAGAAATTATTTGAAAATAGCAGATGACGCCGCGTTAGTACTGACTAGAGTCACGCGCCAAAAGAATCATGCAACATGTCTAACCTTTTGTTCGATAATGTCTATGTTTGCTACAGTCTAAGAATTTTGGAATGTGCATTTATGTACAAAAACATATACACAGTCAGTGTTGAATGGTGGATTATAGTCCAATTATAGCTCTAATACTTACATATATATGTCTGCACGAGCATTGCTTTGACTATGACTTTGATAAGGTCAATAACTTTGAACCTATTAATACCGCGGACCCTCCGTACAGCCTGTGAGGCGATTGAAATTAGGGTCATGATTCTGTATCTGTCATTATAGAGAAACTACTACAATTATGTACTTTGGCTCGTAATAATATCCGAAATTAACGTACGCATCTTGTTTTTTTTTATACACTTTATATAGTGTTTACCAAGAGCGCCCTCCTAACAATGTCACTCATGCGTCAAAAGAAGCACACACGCATACCATTAAAGTGTGAGTTGAATTTCAGTTAACAAACAGTGACTTCACATCATCATCTGCGTAGCTCTTTCCCAGCTTTGTTGGGGTCGGCTTCTAGTCTAATCGAATGCAGCTGAAAACCAGTATTCAACATGGAGCGACTGCCTATCTGACCTCCACAACCCAGTTAGTAACTGTGTTATACCTCTGATACCACTAATACCCCTTGGTAAGACTGGTTGACAGACTTTCGGGCCACTTTGTTTACTGGTATGGGTGGTCACCCATCCACAGCCTACTAGCGCGGTTTTTCCTGAAGATTAATCCCTGAGGCTGTTATTATTTAGCCACGAGCTCCTACTAAACGGTGACTTAACAAAAGTACTAATTTTCGTTGCCACTTCAATAGTTAACTTCTCTAAGAGAATACAAGACAAGGGCTTATCAAGAATAGAAAAAACTGAATACAGTGATAATAATCACTAACAGACGCACGAAGTACCGTTACAAATGATGTTTGGACATACGAGATAGTGCGGGAATGACGACTGTTTACGATTACTATCAATCGGTTATCAATGACGTTGTGCAACGCTGTCTGTGTTTGCACAGCAGTACTAATTGCGCAATGAATGATGATCTGCTATATTATTTGTTTCCTTTCAAAGTATTTCCTTTTATAACAGATGCAAACGCTCGTACGATCATTATCATATTTCATTGGAAAATTTTAGAGCATAGAGATGTGTTAGCTTCATCAAATGCAGGAAAATGCCTGTGAATTGCACAGAGGAAAAATGTTACTGCTCTCAAAATGAGAAGGAAACCGACATGTCTTAGAACCAAAAAATCGAAGTCATGTGGCATAGATTCGGCCCACTTGGTGGATTAAGGCCCTGTATTTTGCCCCACACAGAGGAGGCCTACTGTTTCCCAGCACTGGGAACGTTTTATGCTGATTACGATGGCAATTTATTTTCGCGTTTGTACTATTAGTGGCATGTTGACGTGTGATCCCAACGCGTTACCGTAAAATATCGCAAAATATAGAGCCGCCGGAGTGGACGACCAGATACGGTGATGCCTGCTGGACTGTCCCGAAGAAATCATGCCAGCACAATTTACTTGAAACAGATCCTTATTTTTTTGTAAAGCCTTTTCGTCTAATCCACCTTCTTAAAAGCACGCATAGAACCCAAGAAAACCAGATTGACTCTACTCTCTCTCTCTCTCTCAAATATATCCTGTGAAAAATTGGATCAAAGAGGAAATAATGCGTGTGTGCAAATAATGCGTATACTGCTCTGAACATATCTTTTTAATTTCCATAATCCCTGTAAATACATCATATTTACAAGTAATAAGTCACCATTTAATTGCCAATATCGTCTTAAAACCGCAATGTATTTCTAATAACAAAAGGTCAGTGCTATTAGAGACAAAATCGCAGTGAGTATTTCAAGTAGGTATTCCATGTTCACCAAAAAAAAAAAACAATTTGAACACTGTATTGGTAACCAATTAAATGAGTTTTAAGTCGTACCTAATGATTCCTCTTACCTTGATATTAATAGACTAGCTGACCCGTGCAACTACATTGCGTCAAAAGGAATAAATTGTTTTTGCAACAATTTTCATTGATGCTCAGCTCCTATTAGTTGTAGCATGATGTTCTATATCATATAGCCTTCCTCAATAAATGGACTACACAACACCAATTTTTTTTTAATTCAAACCTGTAGTTTCTGAGATAAGCGCGTTCAACCAAACAAACAAACTCTTCAGCTTTATAATATAAATATAAGTATAGAGTAACAAGATCCCTCCTATTAGACTGAAATAAAATATCAATTTTGTTTCTACATCCCTGGCCTTGGGATATCTTTCATTATTATCTTTCATCATCATAACAATTCGAACCATAAAATGTTCTTCAATTACCATGCAGGATAGAAGACGATATTTATTGAAGTGAAACTTCTTATGTGACTTCCAACAAGCTTGCCTTAAACGTTTAACGCTACCATGGAGGCGGAAAAGAAAGAGACAGAGCGAGAGTGAATGCGCGGCACTCGAACGAATGCGTGTAGTATGACGAAGTTTCACTTCTTCCGCACGGAGGGACTCCACGAACTATTTTTGAAGTGAAACTTCTTATGCGACTTCCAACAAGCTTGCGTTAAACGTTTAACGCTACCATGGAGGTGGAATAGAAAGAGACAGAGTGAGAGTGAATACGTGGCACTCGAAAGCATGCGTCTAGTATTACGAAGTTTGACTTCTTACGCGCGGAGGGACTCCACGAACTTTTTTTTTTTGTCATATCGCTATGAACTACGTCACCAGGGTGGCAAATAGGCTGAGTTCCCAAGGTTCGCTGGACTTATGTATCCACCCATTTTGGAGGAATGGATCTTTTATTTATATTCGCGCAAAATCACAGGCTGTCATCAATCTTCTGTCCTTATCGCAATTAATTTGGGGTCGGCGCAGCAAGTCTTCTTCTTCCATACTTCTCTATTACTTGTCATCTCCTCAGACACCTCCTTTCTTGCCATATCGTCCTTCATACAGTCCGTCCATCGTTTCTTTGGTCTTCCTCTACTCCTTCACCCATCCACATTCATACTCAAAATCACAGGCTGTATTGCAGCCGTTGAGAGAAAAATGTCTTTGTGAGCCTTATACGTAAAGCTATCAGCTATAAAGCCAGACACGTATCTACTTTCGGCCTCTACCTCGTTAAGTGAAGGGGAATAACTTGTTGATAGCGACAGACAACTGGTATCAATCACGGTTCAATATTTACTTCGTTCTGCTACAATTAATTTGGCAGATAAAACTATTATCATAATGCGTACTCAGAATTTCATGAACTGGTTCCGTCAAACAAAACTGTCAAGTCGAAATGCTATTTAGGGCTATTCAACTGGAATATAATTATATTGAGGCAATTATATGAGACAAGTCTTTAATTGGTCTAAAGATAGATTTCTGAGAACTGCTATGATTTTGAATGGGTTGACATTAAAGCAACGTAAGTTATACACTTAGCATAATCAAATGAATCTATAACAAAATCAAAAGTTGTTTATTCAAACTAGGCTGATAATCAGCACTTTTTGAAAGTCAAAATTACAAGAGACAGTCTCCCAAAACGCCCGCCTTTTGCCACTTCCTAGTGTTTTAGTTGGAAAGAAGAAGTGGCGGAACTAACTCCCCAGCAACACATCTGTCTGTTAGGTTAGAAAAACCAGATTCTATACTATACAGGGTGTAACGGAAAGGGTATATACATCCTTAAGGGTGTGCTACAGACCATAAAACTGAACATGTTTCTCACAGATATTTTTTTTGCTGAAAAACATGTTTTATTTTTTTTATTGTATAACCTGTCTGACGGAAAAAATAGAATGTCGTTTTCTTTACCCAGCCCGCACCCCTATTGCAATCTGAAATAGGTATGTATAGGCTTGCTCCAAGTGTCATTGGAATCAGAAATGAGGACATCCGCAAGAGAACCAAGGTTACCGACGTACCCCGAAGAATTACCAAACTTAAGTGGCAGTGGGCAGGGCACATTGCTCGCAGAACGGATGGGTGATGGGGCCGAAAAGTTCTGGAATGGCGACCGCGAACCGGAAGACGAAGCGTTGGAAGGCCTCCCACTAGGTGGACCGATGACCTGGTTGCGGGGATCCGCTGGATGCGAGGCGCACGGGACCGGTCAATGTGGCGTCACTTGGGGTAGCCCTATGTCCAGCAGTGGACGTCTTTTGGCTGAAATGAATGATGATGATGTCATTGCACTTATGCATCACTAGCGAAAAGGGCGTCGTAAGTACCGGAAAATGACAAAAAGGCTGGCAACATTGACATTGTTGTAAGGAATTACTATAACTTTTTTGGCCAAAGAACAAGCATTCCAAGTCCAACTCGTGTTAAAAATTATTAGCCAGCAGCAAATGGTACTAAGCTGGAGTATCACCAATCGGTGGGGTGTTTAAATGCAATAACTACATTACTAACCAAGCAATCTCCGTAATCAACAACTCACAAGCAAATAAAGCTATTTTAAGCCGCCATTAGCTACAGCTAAGCACTACTGAAGATAAAATCTAGAAAGCAATGAACGATTTATTTTATCTCAGAACATAACTTGAGTTGTGTAATATAATTAGCAAGTTAATAAAGATATATCAAGTATGTATAGGATCTTGACAGTAACTTAAAGTACAAAAGTGTTCTTCAATGTCCCTCTCACCGCACTGACTTCATTCACCGATCATTCGTCGTCAAATCTATTTCTTTGTGGAACGCGATTCTCCAGGAAATCAGGATGGCTACGGATCGCCTATCTTTTAAAATTAAAGTTCGCGAGTATATTCGGCAAAAACTAGCAGTATCGTCACAGCGTTAATATTTATAGTATTTCCTTTTATATTAGTACTAGCTGTCCCGCGCAACTTCGTCTGCGTCACATTTTCCCCGTTTTCGCAAAATTTTTCATTGCTGCTCCGCTCCTATTGGTCGTAGCGTGATGATATGTCTATGTCCTTCCCCAGGTTGAAATCTATCTTCTTGCCAAATTTAATTAAGATCCGATAAGCCGTTTAGTCGTGAAAAGGTAACAAACAGAGTGACTTTCGCATTTATAATATTAGTATGGATTTATATTCGATATGTATTTATAGTATTTTGATATTCTTTTTTAGTATTTTACGTATCCTTTGTAGTTTGGTTTAGTATTCAATGTATAATAGTTTATAGATATACACCTACCACTGTTTGTCTCTGCATCACCCAAAGGTTGACTGGTAGAAAATGCCTATGGCATTAATTCCGCTGTACTATGTGCTTGAAGTGTTAAATAAATAAATGAATAAAAGTAGAAACAGGTTAAGTTAAAGGGTAACTTACTTGACAGGAAAGCAAGTAACAGTAAGCGTCGGAACTAATCTAAAATAAAATTTTCACTACTGGAAAGCTACATTATCTCCAAGTGCCATAAGCTATAATTTCGACAACTAGCTGTGCCCGCGACTTCATCTGCGTGGAATTTAAGAAGTAGCTCAAGCTACTTCTTATTACATCAGCTATCTGCCAGTTAAAGTCCCGTCAAAATCGTCCAGCCGTTCCAGAGATTAGTTGGAACAAACAGACAGACAGGTAGACAAAAATTGTAAAAATGTTATTTTGGTATATGTACCGTATATACAATCATATGCATGTAGTAAAAAACGGTTATTTAAATATAAAAAGAGACACTTCAATTTTCACCGTATCGATACCGCGAGCGATCATAATACCAAGTCAGGTGTTGTTTTGCATCCTCGTCAAACTTAAGGAAATGTAAGAAGGAAGGTAACTATGCTAATGATTCTCGTCCCGAATCAATAATAAAATGGGTAGGTAATTTTTTTTTTTCTTATTTACCGAAATCGGTAAGTGTGAACCACCCGTGTTTTAAACGCGGCCCGACTGGTTCCTGCCCTATAACCTCGCTTACGAACATACGAACAATTTCAAACGTTTATTCGATAATTTCTTATTCCCTAAACCACGTTAAGGGGTTTATTCTGAAATATTGTCAAACTTAAAAAAAACAAAAAAATCTGCGTTTATTAATAATTAACTTGGTACCGTGATTTTAATTGATTCTTCATGTCTATTGTGACCACCTCCTGAATTTTGACGAGGATGCAAAACAACACCTTGTTACAAACAGACACTTCAATTTTATTTATTTGTAATACCGCGAGCGATCATAATATAACATCACGCCGGTAATACCCGAAGAGTTAGGCAGAGGTGTACCTAATATTATATAGTACACCCATATTTTGCCAGTTTCAGACTGCCTCGTTGGTTTAGTGGTTGCAATCGCGACTGCTGAGCATTAGGTCTCCGGTTCGATTCCAGGGTCGCGCTATTTGTTATTGGGTTTTTTCATCAGCAATTTCTCAGTAGCAGCCACGGAGGATTGTGCCCGGTTGATGGCAATAGGCTCGCCCCCTATTACATGGGACTTATACTAAGAGCGAAGCCACGGATATAAGCTTATAAGGTACAACTAGGTTCCATAATCTCATTTCAACTGAAAATTTGTATTTCGACGCACAGCTAAACATCAAAATACAATAGCGAATTATAGATCATACTCGTACTTATTTTACCTACAATAATTATTTACAGTTCTCTAAGACGTGCGATTTCCCTGTTAAAGAAAAACAGTTTTTATTATACTGACAGTCGAATGACAAATCGCATGATATTCTTAGGAATGTTTCACGTTGCGTAATTTTGATTTACTTTTATTTATTCACTAGCTGTTCCGCGCAACTTCGTCTGCGTCACATTTTCCCCGTTTTCGCAACATTTTTCATTGCTGCTCCGCTCCTATTGGTCGTAGTGTGATGATATATAGCCTATAGCCTTCCTCGATTTATTTATCGCAAACACTAGTATCATTACAGGGAATTCCTAATGCTTTAGTTAAACTATCTTAAATAACATAAGACATACATATTGTTTTTGTGAATTCATTCAGAGAGCAAGAAAATATAGATAACTGTCAGCAGTGTCATTTAGTGCGTGCAATGCGCGCGTCAGTGGCGCCTTGCTGAGCAAGTTGGTTCGTGCGCGAGGAACTGCCAGTAACCTTGGCTTCCGGCGATACATAATTTTCAGGCACACTTAAGGCCCTCGCTCACGGCGACTTTTTGAAGCGATGCAGTAGCGATGCTGTCGCGCGTCCGCATCGATACAGTCGCGAAGTGGTCACAAGCTGTGTGCCCTCGCCCACGGGCCCAGATTCAGTCGCCATGCAAACGCGATTCAGTTACGGCACAAAAATAGCTGCGATCGCTACAGTTTCAAGATAGACTCCGTTGAGACAACATTAGTCACGTTGTATTTGGTTCTGCTTTTACGTAAGCAGCCGAAGCGTAGACAACGAAAGCAGCGTCAATATTGGATGCACCAGTATTTTTTTATTATTTTCTCCCATTATTTGCTGAACACTAGACATTTCGTTCCGGATGGATGCGTCAAGTAAAATAAAAACAAAAGGAAAAACGTATTACGGAAATTCCCGATTTATTGAAAAAATAACCTCGAAGATTATGTAAGTACAGAACAGAAACTCATTTAACTCCACCGTAATAGATGATTCGATACTATTAATAATTTTACTACGGGGCGGACGCCTGCCCTGTCCTATCTGTAACTTTATACCCAAAAAAATACTGACTTTCGCCAATACAAGGTGTTGTTTTGTAACCTCGTCAAATTTCAGGAGGTGGTCACGAAAGAAATAAATAATCAATTAAAATTACGGTACCTAGTTAATTATTAATAAAAGCTGATTTTTTTGGTTATTTAAGTTTGTCAGTATTTCAGAATAACCCCCATAACGTGGATTAGTGACTAAACGGAAATTATCGAATAAACGTTTGAGATTGTTTGTATGTGTGTAAGCGAGGTTATAAGGCAAGAACCAGAAGGGCCGCGTTTAAAACACGGGTGGTTTACACTTACCGATTTCCGTAAAAAAAGAAAAATTACCAACCCATATTATTATTGATTCGGGGCGAGAATTATTAGCATAGTTACCTCCTTGAATTTGACGAGGATGCAAAACAACACCTTCTATACCTACAAAAATACTAATGCTAGGAAAAGTCGATAAAATATACCGAAAATGTATTAAAATACTGAATATGGTCACACTGTTCTCCACTCACGCACCACCCTCCCTCCGTTCTCTCCCGATGTCGTCCGACACGGTCGCGCGTTTGCATCGATACAGTCTCGATACTGTAGCGCGTTAGTAGCGCGTTGGCATCGCTTCTGTAGCGCGTTGCAAATGCGACTAACCCGCGTTAGTAGCGATGCAGTCGCGCATTTCGTAAACGCGCGTCAGCATCGCTACAAAAAGTCGCCGTGAGCGAGGGCCCTTAGACATGTCTCTTTCCAAACACCGGTATTACAGGTAATAGTTTGAATAAATATTTGGTTATCGCTAAGTTCCTCCTTGTCTCGAGTTTGTGTTACCCGACCATACCGATAACGAATAAGGTTGGGTACATCAACGGAAGAAGCGATAGACACCGTTAAGTTTCAAGTACAAAAATCTAGTGAATTTGTTTTGTATGCCCTCCGACATGAGACTATATTTAGTCTCAAGCGGAGCTCAAAAAAACAGCATTATACTCAAGCTGAGTTCTTATAAGCGCATTATACAACGCTGAAACTGCTTTTATATTTGTAAAACGTGATGCCCGACGAAGAACGAAACCCAGACTTCTGTAAGATTTCTTACAAACATTTACAATATGGTCACGAAATATTAACTAAGTGTTCAGGCGGACACCCAGTTCGCGTACCTTTTCTACTCGCTCAATTGATGTGCCCTCTAGCTTTGTACTCTTTATGATGTGGTTCTCTCATTCTGCTAAAAGTTTAGTTTAGTGAGCATTTTTAACGTTGAACTGCAGTTTCAATTAGTCGGTCAATAACCCGACTTCAAACGTCACAGCTCGGGAGCGTCCCTGTGAGGATAAGGGCTCATTTACGCAGGCGCGGCGCGTGGCGCGGGGCGTTGCAATAGGCGTCGCGCGGCGCGTCTGGCGTTTTTGCCGTTTACGGAGACGCGTCGAACGCTTGAAGCCCAACGTGGGACCATTTGATTTGTTATGTCACACTGACAATACAAGCCTAAAGCAGTGCCCAGGTTCGATTCCCATACGAAACAAATTGACAATGTCGTACTTTTATCCAAAATACTCATTTTGTATTTATTTTAATTTTCTTAGTGTTTTTTTTTTCATAAATTTGGTTCTTTTTTTATTTGTTATTCACGATTACCTAACTGTTCTTTGAATGGTTCACAAACTAAAAGTATATATTATTAAACTACATATTTTATAATGATTTGAAAATCATACAGATGCATATAAATAAAACAGTACACCTAGTTACAAAAAGTAATATTTTACAGCATAAAAAAAAAAGAACAAAAAGAAAAAATACCAAAACAATTATTTAAACATCTGTGATTTGATCCTGCATCATCTTATTCACAGTCCGGCCGCAATACCACAAGGCCAATTACTTCACTGTCTCTTGTGTAAAATAGACGTTCTATTCTAATACATGATAATTAACGGTTGTCAGTTTTCAAACAATTGAAGAAAATGGTCCCACGTTGGGCTACAAGCGTGCGACGCCGCGTCCGCCGCGGCGTTATGTCAAACGCTCAAATACTTGAAAGAAGTGGTCCCACGTTGGGCTGCAAGCGGTTGACGCGGCGTTATGTCACTCGGACAATACAAGCATACGGCAGTGCCTGGGTTCGATTCCCATATGAAACAAATTTACAATGTCGTAGTTTTTTCCAAAAATAATCAATTTGTTTTTATCTTATTTTTATTTGTTTTTTTTTTCGTAAATTTTGTTCGATTTTTATTTGTTATTTACGATTAACTGTTTTTTGAATGGTTCAAAAACTAAAAGTAAGTATATATTTTTAAAATAGATATTTTATAATGATTTGAAAATCCTACATAATGCATTAAAATAAAACAGTGTCCTAGTTTTAAAAAGTAATATTTAAATATCATTAACAAAAAAAAACACAAAAAGAAAATCCTTACTTGTTGGGATTTGATCCTGCAACTACTGATTCACAGTCCGATCACAGTACCACTAGACTATGTACTTCATTGACATCTGGTTCGAAATAGAAAAATTGACAGTCTTCAAACAGTTGAAGAATATGGTCCCACGTTGGGCTACAAGCGTGCGACGCGGCGTCCGCCGCGGCGTTATGTCAAACGATCAAATACAAGGAAATGGATCCAGGTTGGTCTGCAAGCGGTCTATGCGGCGTTATGTCACACGGACAATACAAGCAAAAGGCAGTGCCCGGGTTCGATTCCCATACGGAACAAATTATAATGTCGTAGTTTTATCCAATAATTACCATTTTATTTTTATTTAAAAAAAAAAATGGTGTTTATTTTTTATCGTAAATTGGACAATTTATAATTGTTATTATAAGATGAATGATAATTTCATCTTAATTTACAATCCAATGTAACCTAATTACGTAAAATTTCAGGCCTGTCTTGTTATCCATGCTGCGGAGCATTTGCACAACTCATCACGATATTTAATGATTTTGGGTAGCTTACTCTTTAATGATCAGATAGGCAGTCGCTCCATGTAAAATACCGGTATTCAGCTGCATCTGCATAGACTGAAAATCGACCGTGTGGGTTACATACCACTACACCAACATAGCTGGGAAAAGGCTAGGCGTCTGCCTAGCCTAGAAGAATCACCGCCATATAGCGGTGATTCTTCTATGGCGTAATTACACTAGTCATCGCAATGGAATACATAGAAGCTTACAATAGTGGAAAAAAAATGTAGTTGGACGAGTGTGTTCGCGTACTCGGCCGCGTTCATTTACACTTGGTCGTTTGATGAATTCCAAAGGCAATCGAATTCGGGCAACGACCAAGTATAATTGCGCCATGGACTAGGCAAAAATAAAACATGAATTACGAAGTTGAATAAAACATTTATTTTAAGCAGCATATCATTGTGAACTTATTAGAATTTCTTCAAATAAGAGAGAGCCCGGCGTCGCGGGCATTCTATCAGCATCGGCATTACCATATTCCCCATAGTATGGGAACATCGTATTACGATGTTGGGGACATGCTAGCCACAACTGTAATCTTTGGCATTGTTTTAGTCGCCATCATCTCTGCACACCTTAACATTCTCGTGTTGTCTACTTCACCACGAAACAAATAAGACGGGTAAATAAATAATATGCAAAACTATTCACAACAAAACCAAACATTACGATTTTAATTGATCAAGACAGAGAAGTGACAATATTTATGACAAATATGGTATTTTTTGTTTTGATTGACGATGAATGTTGCCATATTAGCTAAATTCTCGAAAAAAAGTTTCGTTCGTACTTTACGTTTTTATCATCAGCAATCACTAGTTAATAATTTCAGTGGCCCGAAAGTCTGACAACCAGTCCTACCAAGGGGTATCGTATTACCCAGTACTAACTGGGTTGTGGAGGTCAGATATACAAACGCTCAAAAAAAAATAAACTTTTTTTTTTTTTTTAATAAAAATGAACTGATTATTATTGTATAAAACTAAGACATTAAAAATTTGTTCCGGATGGGAATCGAACCCGGGCACTGCCGTATGCTGGAAACTTGTCCGTGTGACATACCGCCGCGTGGACCGATTGCAGCCCAACGTGGAACCATTTTCTTGTATTTGAGCGTTTGACATAACGCCGCGGCGGACGCCGCGTCGCACGCTTGTAGCCCAACGTGGGACCATATTCTTCAACTGTTTGAAAACTGTCAATTTTCATATCATGCATTAGAATAGAATGTCTATTTCGGCTCAAGTGTCAACGAAGTATATAGTCTAACGGTACTGTGACCGGACTGTGAATCAGAAGGTGCAGGATCAAATCCTAGCAAGTAAGGATTTTCTTTTTGTGTTTTTTTTTTTTTATCATGTTAAATATTCCTTTTTAAAACTAGGACACTGTTTTATTTTAATGCATTATGTAGGGTTTTCAAATCATTATAAAATATCTAGTTTAAAAATATATACTTTTAGTTTTTGAACCATTCAAAAAACAGTTAGATAATCATGAATAACAAATAAAAATCGAACAAAATTTACGAAAAAAAAACACAAATAAAATTAAGATAAAAACAAAATGATTATTTTTGGATAAAACTACGACATTGTAAATTTGTTTTAAATGGGAATCGAACCCGGGCACTGCCGTATGCTTGTATTGTCCGAGTGACATAACGCCGCGTCAACCGCTTGCAGCCCAACGTGGGACCACTTCCTTGTATTTGAGCGTTTGACATAACGCCGCGGCGGACGCGGCGTCGAACGCTTGTAGCCCAACGTGGGACCATATTCATCAACTGTTTGTAAACTGACAATCGTCATAATTATCATGTATTAGAATAGAACGTAGTAAATGGCCTGGTGGCACTGCGATTGGACTGAAAATCAGAAGTTGCAGGATCAAATCACAGGCATTAAGAATATATTTTTTGTGTTTTTTTTTGTTGTAACATTACTTAAATTAAACATTACATAAACGATAAAGAATAGTTTTCACATAAGCTGGTCGCGTGAATGGTAAATGCTATAAAACTATCTTTTATCGTTTCCATTTACTCCAAGATTAGATATCTTCTTTTCGGTGCATCATTATAAAAGTTTGTTTTAAATTTTTTTGATATTTGCTGTAATCGTTTCTGTCACATCATTATCGCAACACTTTTTTCATATCCGTGATAGTTAATATCATTCATCGTTGAGGACTTTTGAGAAAAAATCCTGGTCGTGGAAACGACAGGAATTATGTTTATTCAACAAAATGGAACACGTATCTATACAAAGTTTCATGTTTGTGCTATTAACCGTTGAGGAGTGCCCTCGTGAGAAAAAGATCCTGGCTGCAGGATGAGTTCATTATACAAATCGTGATTATCCATCAAATATAAACTTGTATGCAAAGTTTCATGTCTGTGCTATTAACCGTTGAGGAGTTCTCTCGTGAGGAGACGATCCAGGCTGCAGGATTAAGTTATGTCTGTCATATTAATATTCTGTTCTTACAACCAAAGGTGTGTGCAAAATTTCAGCTCAATCGGAAATCGGGAAGTGGTTCTAATTTAGCTTCCAAGATTCTACCCAAACAAACATACATACATATTACATACATTGAAAGTTAAATAAAAGCTAGTAAAAACTGAACAATTTACGAAAAAAAATCACTACAAAATTTAAAATAAAAATAAAATGATTATTTTCGGATAAAACTACGACGTTGTAAATTCGTTCCGTATGGGAATCGAACCCGGGCACTGCCGTTTGCTTGTATTGCCTGTTTGACATAACGCCGCGTCGGCCGCCTATATCTCAAGCAAACGGGCGTCAGACCGCTTCTCCGTAAACGCTCTCATACATCGCCTTATGTTTGAATTTAAAGCGGAACGCGCCGCGCACCGCCCCGCTCCACGCGCCGCGCCTGCGTAAATGGGCACTAAGGATCCCTCATCATCATATGCCTAGCCTTGGGGTCGGCTTCCAGTGTGACCAGATACAGCTTAATTCCAGTATTTTACATGGAGCGACTGCCTATCTGATCCCTTGGTCAGACTTGTTAAGATAGGATAAGAATACCTGTATGGCCGATTTCCGGCAGGTACACCACTCTGTACATTATGGTGCTTTTGGACAGCGATTTGGACGGAATATCTTGAGAGGACCTCGAACGAACGATTATTAACGAACGAAAATTAAACGTAGTTACGTTTGTGACCCTACTCTATATCATTTGCGGACGCACACAATAACATTCAATACATTTGTTGTCTGTGAATCAAATTTCTTGTGTGCGTCCGCAAATTATGTAGAGTAGGGTCACAAACATAACTACGTTTAATTTTCGTTCGTTGCCGAAGTTACGTTTCGGAGAAAGAGAGTAGCCCTCCTGAACCTGGATCTAATTAACCAGTATGACCTCTCTCCATCCTGGATCTTTCTGTGATCTTCATTACTCGAGAGACCAAACAAGAGGGTATAAGCACCAATTATCATAATCCCGTTTCTGTAACCACACTTCCCAGACATCATGTTACCGTAATGATTAATTGGATAAGTACTCTGGGTCCGGGCATTAACTCCTTGGTAACACACTGCATCTAGTACATATGTATTATGTACCGAAGCATACATTACAATAACGCACTAAACGTTACACGGCAAGGACACAACTAAACATCGTCATGATTAGGATGTAGCATCAAAGAATTTAGCATCATAATGTACCTTAGTATTATTGCTATACATAGATAGTAAAAATACTAAGGAACTAAGGTAAGTAGACCATGTATGTATGTAAAGTCCAGTAACAGACTTAATGTGTAAAATTGGTAAAAATTTAAATTAAATTTCGCTTTTTCTGAAATAAGACTGATTTCGAAATAGGATTGTTCATGAGTTCCGAAATACTACGTTCGTAACAACATAAAATTACAATCAATACAATAAAAGAAAACACTTAAAAATTTCAAATTCAAAGATTTTTATTTATATATATTTTAGGTAATCTATCTATCTGCAATCTGTGTATCTACTGTAATCTGAATAAAGATAGTAGAACTCTGTTGTAGTCATGTATAAACTTGCATATCATTTAGAGTTAAGTAGTGTCACAGTAATCGTTCAGCACGCCACTTGACTCCTCAACCCTTGCATAGCAACAGTATAGTAATTTATTAATCAATTTGTGCTCGAATTGCCGTCATCTCAATCAACTCGATCCCTCACACCGTTCTCCAAAGTGAGTGTCCCCTTTCAAACAGTTTATAAACATAGACTAGTGACCCGCCCCTGCTTTTCACGGTTTTGACGATTTGACATAAAATCGAGATCCCATTTTTCTGTGTATGTTTTATATTGATGTATTATCGATCGTGAAAACCGCAACAAAATCTGTTGCGACGGTTAAAAGAAAAACGCGATCACATATATAGACACGAGACGCGATGAAATCGAGTCAGAATAAGCCGTTAGCAACAAGTCAGAAGTCACAAAAACAACAAAATCTTCCAGATGATTGCTAATTAGTGGCCACGCAAACTCTTCCGTCACTCGCATTAATTTCTTAACTAGTGTTAAGATAGCTGGTATCTGAGGGCATCACGGCAATGCTTGGTGGTGTCAGATAACATCGCCTTAACTCCGGGCGGTCGGAGCTGTGCGCCTGTGGAATAGGAGCCGGCGCTACGAACGTGCGCCAGAGCACGTACGCCACCCTCGGTGTGCGTGTGCGCTGTTGTACGGTACGGGAATTTTGGCAGACGTTGAGATGTGCGGATGTTTGGGAACTGTGCTACTCGTTGGTCCGCCTGTAACTCGTTTTAGTAGTAGTTATTTAGTCACACGCAGAATCACCTTTAATTCTGACTAATAATAACATCTAGTGTGGGGCAACGTTTAAATTAAAAAAATAAAATAAAAAATGTATTTGTAAAAATCATGTGCTAGATAATACAAATGTCGTAATGAGTAAAATTATTAAATTGACAAAATGAATAGAATTGTAAATGTAAGTGTTATGCAATAAGTATGCTGGCTTGGTTAAATTGCCCGATGGAAACTACCACCATTATTTATAAAAACGAGCGAGAAAATCGCTTTTTTTGTATGGCAGTCCCCTAAAATATTTATTTTATTCTTTTTTTAGTATTGTCATAGAGCCAACAGAAATACATAATCTGTAGAAATTTCAACTGGCTAACTATCACAGTTCATGAGATACAGCCTGGTGACAGACGGACGGATGGACAGCGAAGTCTCAGTAATAGGGTCCCGTGTGACCCTTTGGTTACGGAACCCTAAAAAACATTCGTTAAGTGACATGAATAATTTTTCACTGATGATTTTCCTAATACATTCGCACACCTCGCATGGTTATATTACAGTGTACCTTATGAACTTTTTGTAATTTTCTCTGAACCTGTGTTATGCAAATTAATGATTTGTATATATTTGTATTTGTGAATTTTCTTTATTTTTAATTGTATGGAACCTTAGTAACTGCGTGCTTGTCAAAGAAATGCAAATATTTACGAGCAACGACGACGACAACGAGCGACGAAACAAGACGAAGAAAATCGTAATCCAATGTTACCAAGTATTAACAAGTATGACACTACTTGTTAATACTTAGTAACAAGTAAGTCTTCTAAATCTTGTTGTTGCTTGTAGTTTCGAATCAAACACGATTGAAAAATGTTTAAGACTCTGACACACAAATCAAATCAAGGGCGCGCTACACCAACACCGCCTACGTAAGCTGAAAATATTACCCAACAAACAGCAAAACCCACTTTCACAAACAAACCATGCAATTTTCCGTACCGCGACAAACAATGGAAACGTACTTTTATCTCGTATACAACGCGAAATGAACTCGTTCCCATTCTAGCCGGCCGGACGACTCGATTAGTCGATGATTCGCAATAAAATTTGCGATTATAACGACGAATCATATAAAAGATCGATGGCCGAAGACTAAAATACAATTTGCTTGAGAACTTAGAACGATTGCGTGTGTCTAAGAAAAGACTTCAACGCGTTTTATGTTGATATTGCAAAATATTCTTGAAACTATTCTTGAGTGTTTATTTTTAAGCTTGTTTTGCAATCTTCAATAGATTGTTGTATGGTGTTGCTGTCCTTTTCTGGTTCTGTGGGAGAGAAAGAGAAGTATAGAGTTATTTTTAGAACAGCTTGTTCATGAATTTGATAGTCAAATGAGGCGTTTAGGACAATTTGATTGTTGTTACTTTTCACTCATTCCTTTTTTAGGATAAGCTTAGAAAATACGCTAATATTTCTTCAGTATGGGTTGTAAATAGTTTCTTAGTACTAGCGGTAAAAGAGTACCTAGAGGTGAAAGTTTTCAATTACCTACTGGTTTAACGTGAAGAAAAAAAATGAAGATTTAATGATACCAGACATTGTTGGGGCCTTAATTAACATTACAGTTTAATGGATGGGGCTTATCTTTTACCTTGGTAATTATGAGTATAAATGGAATTGTCCTTAACTGATGTAACTGGAAATGATGTAACTGGAGACAGCGTCCTGCTGCGATCAAAATTCATATAGACTACAGAATTATGTTTTAGTTTCTTTCAGAATAAATTCTCTATGTAAATCAGGTCAGCCATCACAATCGAATTCTCGACAGTCATTTGCCTGCTCCAATGGTCATTGATCTTACATACGACAATCCTGACACTATTGCATCAGCTTGGGCTAGTAACCATGGAGTTTCTTGCCGGTTCTCCTCCATAGGAAACGACCAACCCGAACAGTGCACCTTTTGTTGACGTTTTACAAGTGCACAGGTTGGCCTATGTGAAATAAAATATTTTGATTTTTGATCTTGTTTCTCTTAGCAGTGTTGGTAACTCCAGTTCTTTCGTATAGTTCGTTAAGAAATGATGGTTGAGTGGTATAGCTGCTGTAGTAAGTTTGTACTAAATAGACCCCTTTTATAAATATGCATAGTATTTACAATACAAATGTGTTTCATTTCGCTATTTGCGTTGTCGAGCAGCCAAATTTAAATATGGTGTGAAGCAATGGATTATGAATTTATTCTTCAATAGCCTTCGTATTACTGATAGATAGTTTGTTAGGCATTTGGGGTTCTGCACGCGTAGCATGACCACTGTAGAAACGAGTTTTGTCTACGGAAGAATAGACATTATGACAGATAGACAATGACAATGTGTCAGTTTGTCGATTCTTTCGTCGACATAGCCCGTTTCTACGGCGCATGCTACGCGTGCTAGACTGTCTGTAGTTTCAATAGATCAGTAATTACAATAGCACGAATGAGATACTAATAACGGTCGTAGTAATAATTAAATAACGGTAAGTGTAGAAAATAACCTAAATATTATATGTACTACATAATATTTACCTAGCTTTATTAGTTGACTCTCCGTTTAGAATAACAAATATATGACGTTCCATGGATTTTACTTTCATTGCGCATTGAAAGTAAGGCGTTGAGTAAATAAGTAAGCTAACTGTAAGTGTATATAACTATTATAATAATTTATTCAAATGAGCGTGTCAGTGTAGAGATATTCTATTCTTCTTTATTCTTTTTTTTTTTAATGTTGCCCACACTAGGAATTTCTCCTGTATCGTGGGTGCGTTTACAAACATTTAAACTGACATACACAAACAGCCAGACCCGGAACAACTATCTGTAGGCCATACAAATATTTGTTCCGTGCGGGGATCGAACCCGCGACACGCAGCGCAGCAGTCGATCGCTCAACCACTGCGCCAACCGTGCCGTCAATATAATAAAAAAATATAATATTTTCTCTTTTTAAGGTTCCTCGTCAGGATATCGTATACTGACAAAAAAAAAATGATTAAATAATGTATTGAATTACCCGCCAGAATCAGGTGTCAGCAGCCGATGGAAGGATTAGACAATAATAGGTATACAAGTCTTGTGGACTGCGACTATTTACTGTATAATGATATTACTAGATGTAGATTTTCTCTTGATATTTTTTTTTAAGTGAAATCTTTAGCGGCGTTGTGCACTGCTGTCATGGGTAAAAAATGTTAAACTCGCGTCAAGACACGTGACCGTCACGTCACGTGTCCTGATCGAAAAATCGTAAGACGGATTGACATTAGGTTACGAAGGAATTTGAACTTTGTGACATCTGGCATTGAGTTTGGGTTTCCAAAACCGGATAATTTTCTTATGCACAAACAAAACCTTCGGTTTCTCACTTTTTTACTCGTATGGTAAATGTCACTATGTAATCGCACACTTCTTCAGTTTAGTAATCAATATTATATTATACGTACCTTAATAACATCTCCAATCTCTCAACAAAGGTGATGAATATCAAAACAAGATATTTGACCTCTGGTCCAGCTGCAATCCTAGGAATCCTATCGTGAGTTGCCTTTACAGTCACAAGTCTTTAAACACAAACGCCTACTCAGAACTGTTAACCAATGAAATATCTCTAAATTATGAGGGTCAAGCAGACAACCACGTGCGTGGCTTAAGACCCACATCTTGGTGCATGTGCCCAACCATAGAGACTGCATGGGCACGTGCACGTCGACTCGGCTGTCAGAATTTTTGAAACTAATATTAATGATGTGATGGTGATTTATTTGTGGTTGTTGCTAAGTCCCGCCTAAATATAATTGACATAATATAGCACGGCTATATTGATTTCAGGCCCCCTATTCACAAACGCTCGGATTCGATTTTGATTCGATAAGTCGTATGTATATCTTGTTTTGGCATTACGAAAGCGAGCGAGATAGACATACCTGTCCGAATCGAAATCGAATCCGAGCGTTTGTGAAGACGGGGGCAGATTTAAATATATTTATATTTCTATTCTTATTCTTTATTGCACTGAAAATTAAACAAATACACACAAATTGCAATATAAAGGTAATGTGCAATGGTGGCTTTTCTAAGATTTTTTGAGCGACTCTCATAACAAATGGCGGAGTTTGGTAAAAGACCCTGCTAATAAGTGTCATCGTGCTTGTCCACACGTCTATTTATTTAAACGACGTTTCCCCACGGACCAACTGGACGAGACAAGTATTGTGCTATTTCAAGATTCTTCCCCACAGCACAAAGGAATGATAGTAATTTTATTTATTTATTTAAACTTCATGTACAATAGTGGTACATAAGCGGACATAATGCCACAAGACAATTCTCTACCAGTCAACCATTACGTTAAATAGGACAACATTGTGATAGGGTACAAAAAAATATTTACAAATAACTATTAGTTTTCGAAAATTCATACACTTTCATAGACACTTATAAAAATACAATTTTATAACCTGACTTGCTTTGTAGATCTAGAAGTTGCATGTGTGTTGTACTACTGATCACGACGTTCTGGGTTATTAGGTTTTCCATTAAGAATTTGTCACTATCAGTCTGGATTTGTGTACGGATGACGGGCTTGCCCTCTAATATAGCGTACTTTCACCTAACTGGCGAAATGTGGGTGTACTTGTAAGTACTACCACCTCTGCCTAACACTTTAGGAAAAACAGGCATCATAATATGTTAGTAACCTAATAAATATGCAGTTGTCAATAAAACTAAGTGGCACATAAGACATTTATTTTATTACCACCATCTATGACATTGGTGTTGGTTTTTCGAAAACGACTGGTAAGTCCAGCGCACCCTAGGAGCCGTATTGTCTTTATATTGCCTGATGGGCATTCTCTTAACCTCGATATCACCTGATAGAAAGCAATGAATGAGTTTTATAGTGAAACGAACTTTCCCAGAAAAGCCTGGTCATTCATGTTAGGCCGACTATCGTTAAGCCAGGTAAACCTTCAAAAAGATTTTATTATTAACCTATTTGACAAGTATGTATATTCTGCTTAGTATTCTTAAAGTATCCAATAAATTAGACTTCTTGCCCACTAATGTTTGGCGAGTTTTATTTTTCACGCCTCTGTCTTCTTTTACCCAAACCATTCGTGTACCGTCAAAAAACTAAACAACACTGCTTAGTTTTCTTTAAGAGTTGAATTACATTCTCAGGGAACGCGAAATATACATAAATATTTGTGAAATGTGTTGCAAAAATGATAGCAGCGTTAATTCCGATTATTGCCAGGCGCCAAAAGAATCATGCATCATTTGACTGTAGTTGCTTGCTTAGCCGTCCATTGCTTTAATTATTTTTAATCGCAACGTATCGCATCGCATTCACTACAAGAGATTCTTCGAAAATGTAGATAAATGCCAGTATGTCAGAAAAATTACAGCCTAGATATCCTTGTAATCAAACACACGTTGGCATGGTTTCAAGTTATCTTAACTGCGTTAACATTTTCTCAAATATACCTACTAAAATATTTATATTTACTCAAATATAAATATTTTTTCAAATTATGATGCTAATTAAATGGGAAATTGAAATAGTAATTAAAGAAAACTGCAACCAACATAATAGCGGAAACTGTATTCTTGGGGATTACTATCGATTCAAAACTGCAGTGGGGCGCGCACATTAGAACTCTTTCGGGAAGGTTAAGCTGAGCTGCCTATGCAGTTAGGAAAATAAGGCAGTTAACCGATGTAGCCACAGCTAGGTTAGTATACTACGTTTATTTCCATAGTATTATGTCCTATGGCATTCTGCTGTGGGGATCGGCAGAAGACGTTGAATCAATTTTCATACTGCAAAAGAGGGCAGTGCGCGCCATCTATAAAATGGGTCCTCGCGAGTCCCTCAGGGAAAAATTTAAAGAAATCGATATACTGACTCTGCCTTCACTCTATATTTTAGAATGTATTTTATATGTCCGCAAAAACCGAGGACTTTTCAAAATTAGAAGCGACTTCCATAATATAAATACACGCAGTAAACACGACATTGTAATACCCAAATTTAGATTAACTAAAACTAGCAAGTCATTTATTATAAACAGTATACGCTTTTATAATTAGTTGCCGAAGTCAGTTACAGAACTGACCGATGGAAAGTTTAATAATTATATCAAACGTGTCCTAATTAAAAAAGCATATTACAAAATTAAGGACTACGTTGAAGATAGAGAAGTTTGGCCTGAGCCCCTTCGCACATGCGGCTTCCCTGGTAGCTCATAAAACATCACAAATGTGTGGATGTCTCTAACTATTCCCAATGTTATTTTTTTATTTATTTTTACCTTTATTTTGAATCAGATGTTTTACAGTAGTTTCTAAATCATTACACCCTTTTGTTTAGAATAGTTACAGCACGGATGACAACATTTGTGTCACTTGTTTCATCTAGTCTTTTTGCAATATCTTCTTTTTTTTGTGTAGACTCTTTTTCTCATTTACTGATTGTTTGTAAATGTGTGGACATTGTAGGCCTTATAGATTCCTAGATCCTTGGTAATTTTTTATCTTGTTCTACGTTTTGTAGTAAGCAACGACTTATTGTCGGCCCTACGTTGTCCTCTCATACTTAAGTGCCAACGCTGTAACATAGAAACATTGTAGAGCCAAATGATTTTAAAAGAGTAACCATGGAGTTTTTTGCCGGTTCTTCTCCATAGGAAACGACAAACCCGAACCGAGCACTTTGTCGACGTTTTACAAATGCATGGGCATTTGTAAAACGTCGACAAAGTGCTCGTAGTAGGCCTATGTGAAATAAAAATATTTTGATTTTGATTTTATCTTAACTGCGTTAACATTTTCTCAAATATACCTACTAAAAATATTTATATTTACAAAAATATAAATAATTTTTCAAATTATGATGCTAATTAAATGGGAAATTGAAATAATAATTAAAGAAAACTGCAACCAACATAATATCTTTAGCTTACCATCCCTGCTCTTCATCAAGGCAGACCTACACGAAGCTTCCACTTCATTCAAAAAGGCGCTACACAACATAAATCTCAAGATAATATCATACAACATTTTGATAACGCGACTCCATTAACTACCCACCATATAAGGTCTCCAGCCAATCGCAATCAGTCCTCATTTGCAAAACAAATGCTACAGATGAACATCAAATAGAATTGACAGTGTAATACCTGAAACACGGAAGGAGGCGGTAACCCATCCATTTCCAAGCCTGGGTAATAGGCGCTTCAATCTAAATCATTTTCTTTAATAACAAGGTGACAATTTCACGCCTATCAGATCGTTTATAGGGGGTACGGTGGAAGCACCTGTTGTTCGTCAACGGTATTTTTTTTTAGATTTCTGCTTTAAAAATTTACTTTTCGGTGATTTTTGATGGATATTAAAAGAAAGTAATAGTACATTATGGTACTAGTGTGTAATGTTGATGATTACCGCTGAGGCGCCATTGAGACCCGAGGACGGTAATCACCAATACACACGTGTATCATACGACGTTTTTCAACACACTTGTGAATAAAATATCAATAAAAACGCATTTTATTCAGTAGATAATAGATATTTTTCCTTGGAGTTTTCAGGTAGTAAACTTTCCATAACGTTAAGGGCTTCACATATCGGGTTTATATCGGGCGGTGTACAACATAAATCATTTTCTTCGTTACTAGGTACTAGTTACTTGTAGACATTTTAATTAATAAATAACTATAATTTCAACAGTGAAAACGAGTTTTGAAAAATGATTCGCTATGGTGGGAAAAATTAATCAGTTTTCCTATGCGCGCGCATTGCGATCAGCCACAAACTAAAGGGATGAGGTTTTTTTTTATCTTCCGCGCATAGGGTTTGCGCTTATTCTGCCACGTACAAAATGAGGAATTTAAAGTTTTCTTTTATTACAGAGAAAACAAAAGTTATATTTGAGTGAAAGTTTTATTTATTAAACACGAACGAGTAAAAATTATCTATTTAAATAAGAAGTTGCATGAAATGAGCAAGTAATAGGAACATTAATTTATTTGTTCTATTGAACACGATCTTTTTTTTGAATATAAACTTTTTTTTAAACAAAGCACCTCAACCGATAAAAAAAAAAAAACTATAACTCACTAGTGAGTTATAGCAATGAAAAAGTCACAGTTTGACTATGGGTGTCATTCTGTGCCTAATTGCGGTGACCATAGAGCCACTTTATGAGCAAGTGTGTTGAAAAAGTATTTAATAGTCTCACACCGGAGAAATAAAAAGGTTAAAATGAACGAAAAACAAAAAAAAAATATATAAAAAGTGTACATACGAGTAACACAACTTAAAATAAGACGAGTAAAACTGGTCCTGTACGGGGCCAAAAGACTCCTATCTCTGCATGTAGCTGTAGCATTCAAAAAAAGGCAGACCGCTGGTATTCTTTGAAAGGGCCCAAAGTGATGTGATGCCACTAGATGCCAAAGTAATGTTTTGACGACAGCCGCTTTGCCTATAAGATTATTACGTTAATTCCTTAAGATCTAAGCATTGGAAATGAATCACTGTTATGAAATAAAAGTACTTATAAACCTCGTGACTTCCTATATTCGTAGTTAGGTCTATACCTATTTCATTAATGTCAACTAAGTCTGTCACATGTCTGTGGGTATGTTATTGCATCTGTGCACCTCAAAAGATAACATTACTATTATAGATACTATTATAGATAGAGGAGTTGACTCCTCACAGTCCAATCATGTTGCTACGCATGCCTTTAGACCGTCCAGTATGCTGACTGTATGCAGTCGTCGTACTCGGTGAGTTACTGTGCCCTTTTATCCATTGCAGAGTTACTTTCTTTGTGTTCGCAATGTGTTGGAGTGCGTTGAGACATTCCAATACGAGAGCAGAAGTTGAAATATTGTTTTGTAGCACTTGGAGCACTGATTCACTGTCCGAGATGATTTTGATGTTAAGATTTCTGACGTCTCTGGCTGCAACTGCTTGAGCCGCTCTGGCGATCCCAATGCATTCTGCTTGGAAGATTGTGTTTAGTTTGTCTAAAGTGGTTGATATTTTGATATTTAAGTTTGAGAAGACGCCAGCTCCAGTACCGTATATAGTTTTTGAGCCGTCTTTGTATATCCTAACTTCATCGATGCCAGAAAGATCTTCAGCTTCCGTTTTGAGTCGGACATCGTATCTTCGATCGAAGACGTGGTGTCATAGACTTCTGTCCATGGGTGCATCCAGGATTGGTATTTCCTTTAGAATCCCTTGCAGAACTTTTGAGTATGTTGTCTCTGCGTTTAGTTTCCACTCCAATCTAAGGCGGCTATCTTCGCCTCTTCCTGTATGCAAAGATCTAGAGGTCTCAAGTTTAAGAGGAACTCTAAAGCGGCTGATGCAGTGGTTTTCATACATCCAGTAGCTACTACGCTCGGTAGGTGTTGTAGTCTGTGTTTCGGTTTTACTGTGGTCAGTTATGTTCTGGGCCACCTTACAACTGATCCATAGGTTAGAGAAGGTCTGATAAATGATGTCTACAGCCAAAGTGTGATTTTTAGATTGAGACCAGCACTGGTGACAACACTTGTGTCATTTGATTAATTTAGACTTCTTACAATGTTATATTTTTACTTTTATAATTCTTTTTTATTTAACTATTTTTTTGTGAATGAGTGGACATTGTAGGCTTTGTATTTTTTTTTGCTTTATCTTTTTCTATATTTTGTAGTAAGCAACGACTTATTTTCATTATATTTTTTTATTCCATACTCTAGTACTAACGCTGTATCATTCAAATGTTGTAAAACCAAATGATTTTAAAAGTTTAACCATGGTGTTTCTTGCCGGTTCTTCTCCATAGGAAACGACCAACCCGAACCGTGCACCTTTCGTCGACGTTTTATAAGTGTCCATGTTAGACCTATGTAAAATAAAATATTTAGATTTGATTTATCACCAACAAGTATTCCGGTGTCGATACTTGTACATATTTTATATATATATTTGTAGTTTATAAACGGCGAAACAAATGTCGGAGAAATGTTTCAGAATCATAATGTTAATATGTTATATAATAAAGACATTCATGTTAATATCTAACCCCTTTTATTTGTATCCTTACTTCCCCACAGCGGGTGTTGCGCGTTGCAGTCTGCGGAGATGATCAGCTCTCAGAGGTGGTCGGCTAGTTCTTTGGGAGGAACTTCACCTTTGCTCAGCATGTACACTGAAGCTAGAACTAGGATGGTTTGTTTTTCTGTGAGGATTTTCACTGCAGTAAGGTTTCTAGAACAGAATTGGTTCAGTATGGTTGATGTGATGGTTTTTGGCACCGACCCCAAAAAGAATGGGACACGGGCAGGAAGATGATGATTTAGAAGTACGTATAATTATGTAAATATAGTTCACAAAGTAAGGTGCCTGCCTAGGTTCGTACCCACTACTCTTTATAAGACGAACTACCTTTTTTTTTTTTTTTTTTTTTTTTTTTTTCGGGATGGGAAATCATCAAATGACTTCTCCCGCTCTGGGCGGAGCGGGAGGGAGTGTCAGACTTGTACTGACTAAAACCCACCCGTGTTCCTTCTTCGCCCTTTTTGTTCCAGGGCCGCGGTATCTCTTTCGAACAACCCGCAGCCCTGGCAGGCATCGGCCCTCTCGGGCCCCTTCCAGTTTGCTGACATCTTCTTGAGGCGCGCGTGGAACACGTACGCGCCGTCGACACGGCCTGTCGTCATAAGACGGACGGACGGTGAGCTAGCCCATTACTCACCGTCCACAGGCTCACGCCTACGGTGGCCGGGGGCCACTGGTTGCCCCCCGACGCCCGGGGCGTCTCCCGCGGCGGCTGGGACGTGAGGTTCTCTCCCTCTCACGTTCCGCCACCTCCTTCGCTAGCATGACTGCTTCGCAGAAGGAGGCGACGGCTTCCCATTCCCTCTCGCTCCGGACCATGGATTGAACCAGGGCCGGTCGCGAGAGGTCACCGCCACCAATCGCCGCTACGAGGACACGGCGGTGCTCAGCCCAAGCGGGGCAGAGCTCCACGGTGTGCTCCACCGTGTCCTCCGGCCGATCCTCACAATGGTAACACCCGGCCTCCCGCCCAATTCGGTGCAGGAACCTCCCGAAACAACCGTGTCCGGTGAGGACCTGCGTCAGGCGGAAGGTGAGGGCGCCGTGCCGCCTCTCTAGCCACTCCTCAAAGAGGGGACTTATCGCCACTATTGTGGCGTGCCCTGCACGTGGTTGCGAAAGTCGCTGTCTCCATGCCACCATGAGATCGCACCGGAGGTCTGTCCGCTGAGCGACAATTTGCCGCGGCAGCGGAGTTTCCCCCCGGCGTAGTGCCTCCGCGCGCCATTCATGCAGGCGCGCGAGGACCATCGCCTCCAGATCCCATGGTGGCAATCCGGCCAAGAGGCTCGCCGCCTCGCCGGAGATCGTGCGGTACCCCCGGATCAGCCTTACGGCTACCACCCTCTGGGGCGCGTTCAGGTAATGGGCGGCTCGCCGCCTCAAAGAACGCGCCCACACCGGGGCCCCGTAAAGGGCCATGGACCGCACGACCCCCGCGTAGAGCCTCCGGCAGGAGGCGTTTGGACCCCCCAGGTTGGGCAAGAGCCGCTTGAATGCAGCTCCTGCCCGTTCCAGTTTTGGGGCCAAACGTCGGAAGTGCTCCACGAAGTTCCACCGGCTGTCGAGGACAAGCCCTAGGTACTTCAGCGTCGACTCGACGCCGATGGGAACCCCTCCTACCGTCAGTATGGATCCCGACGGTGGCGCATTCCGAGGCCCATGAAAGCACATGGCCTCGGACTTGTGCAATGCCACCTCGAGACCCAGTTGCCGGATTCTCTCCACGACTATCGCAACCCCGCGTGTCATTAATTCGGCCGCCGCCTCGTGCGACCTCCTCTGTGCCAGCACCAGCGTGTCGTCAGCGTAGCAAACTACGCTGACACCACTAGGGAGGTCAGCGCGCAGCACCCAGTCGTAGCCGATGTTCCACAAGGGCGGCCCCAGAACCGATCCCTGTGGAACACCGCACGACACCTCTCGCCGATTCCATTCTCCGGTGCGACCGGGGTAGATGACGGCCCTATCCGTCAGGTAGTCCCCGATCACACGACGAAGGTAGGTCGGCACCCGATGATACCGAAGTGCCTCCCTTATGCAGCTCCAGGGCATGGTGTTGAAGGCGTTGGCGATGTCAAGAGACACCGCCAAGACGACCCCACCCCGAGACACTGCATCCCCCGTCGTGAGAGCCCTCACGCGCATGATGGCGTCCACCGTCGAGCGCCCCCTGCGGAAACCAAATTGGTGTTCCGCAAGGTCCGGCCCCATCCCCACAAGGTGCCCGGCGAGGCGGTTCGCAATGACTCTTTCAAAGAGCTTGCCCACCTCGTCGAGCAACACAATGGGCCGGTATGCAGACGGAGAGTCCGCAGGGCGCCCCGGCTTCCGGATGAGGACCAGCTTCCCCGTCTGCCAACGAAGCGGGAACTGGCCTCTCTCCAAGCATGCGCTTAAGAGCCCTTCCAGTCGGGGCCCGAGAGCCTCCGAGGCCAGGACCCAGGCTTTGCCAGGCAAGCCATCGGGTCCCGGGGCGGTATTTTTGGCTTTAAGCCTGCCTACCGCCACTCTCAGGTCTACCCCGGTCACTTCCGGAATGTCGTCATCGTCCTCGATGTGGTCCACATCTGGCACCGCAAGCGGCGGAGCCATAGGCGGGGGAGAATGTTCCCCTCGCAGAGGGAACAGAGCGCTCACCACGTCCTCCACGAGCTGAGGGCGGAGACTCTGCGTCAGCGGGGGGGCCCAGGTGCGGAGTTTGTCCCGCACCATCTTGTAAGGGCGCCCCCACGGATCTCTGTCGAGAGTCCCCAGCATCTCCTCGCGGCCCAGGTCCCTGGCCCGCTGGACAGCCTCTTGGAGGGCGGTCTTCGCTGCTCTGTATCCCTCGTACAGCTCCGCCTCAATGGCTGCCGCATCCGTAGGGCGGATGCGGAGCCTGCGATGCCTGGCGTACAGGTGCCGCGCGGCGACGCACGCCTCGCGCAGAGACTTCAGCTCTCGCGACCACCAGTACACCTGACGCCGGGCGCGTCCTGGCCGAACTCGGGGCATTGCCACGTCGCATATGTCGGACATGGCCTCCTGGAACCACCCTGCCTCGTTGTTGATGTCGGCAGGCCTGTTCGGTGATGTCACCCAGGCCTGCACTATCGAGGCTTCCAGGAGGAGCTCCCGGTCCAGCTGCTTCAGCGCCCAACGCGGACCACTCGGGGCCTGTGAGACCGGCGCGCTTGAGTCCTGGGCGGAGACATCGAACCGGATGTACCGGTGGTCGGAATAGGTCTCCACCCCCTCCATAACGCGCCAGTCAACGACACGCGGTGACAGAGCGGGGCTAGCGAACGAGATGTCCACCACCGACTCGCCCCGCATCCGCACACACGTGGGGACAGAACCCCGATTTAGGACGACCAGGCCCACCTCCAGAGCCCAGTCCTCCACCATCCTACCCCGCACATCTGTGCAACGAGAACCCCAAGCCAAGTTTTTGGCATTGAAGTCCCCGAGCACAAGCACTGGGAGGGAATAGCTTCGGATGACGACACTCAACTCCATGAGGGAGTTGTGGAACTCGGCGAGAGTTCGGCTCGGGGAGAAGTAGACTCCCGCTACGACGATCTCCCCGAACCGTGCTGCTACGCAACCCTGACCCTTCCTGACACTCTCAAGGGTCGGGGTACCGGCGGCGGCCGACGAAATTATGGCCACTGAGCCGCTCAGGTCCTCCACCCAGTCTTCCCTGGGTGGGACAAAGTACGGCTCAGCGACCACGGCGACGTTAATCAACCACTCCGCCATGCTCTGGAGCAACAGATCCTGAGCACAGCGGCAGTGGTTGATGTTCGCCTGGAGGAGGCGTAATGGGGCCATTATTAGCACTCCATTTCAGCCCCCTCCCGGGCCCCCTGTGAGGGCCCCGCAGCAGTTGTTGCGGCGGCGGTGCTGACGGCAGCAGTGGGCGCAACAGTGGCGGCGGCTGCGGCGGTGGCGACGGTGGAGGCGGTGGCTGAAGGCCTTCCCTTGCCCAAGACGAACTACCTTAGAATGCTTAGATTTAGGTACAGCAGTCTGGGTAGAGGACGTGTTACTAGACAGGTTTCTAACCTGGGATATTCAAGATGACATGCAGTGTAAGTATACCTAAACAATTTATTATTATTGTGTAACCAATGTGTAACATCCATAGTCACTGGCTTTCCTTACATACAAAAAGTATTTTATTTGTTTCAATTTACCTTGTTGTAAAGTAAGAGAAATCTCTTGCTTTCCGTGTCCCCCACGCTTTGTTTTTTTTAGAAGTCTCTCTGCAATAAACTTTTCAAGGTCATGATTGTCAGAGGTTGAATAAATAAAAAAACTGTACATTTGCACATGTGCCTTCCGTATGGATATTGTAATGCATTTTCTCAGTGAGGGGAATCTTTAATGTCGATCATCTTTATCTTCCTACCCTTGTCCCGTGTTCTTGAGGTCGGCGAATCACGTGTTTGTCTTCCATGCTCCCCTGTAATTCCTCAAATCTCAATGCTGTTGGTTTTTCGTAGGAAATGTTCTCGATACTTAATTTTGGCTACGAGATCGACAATTGCCACGGATAAACCATGCTACAAATGGCAACCTTTATTCTGAAGTGTACCTACTAGATTTGTTGCTTAATTACGTTTATCAAACCGACCAAAACAACCATATACCTAATTTAGGAGTATTTCAGAATGTTCCTGCTAAAGTTGTGACTTGTGAAAAACACATTATGTTCCGCCATCATCTTACTGCAGTGTGAACGTGTCTAAGAACACATGCACATGTTGTTCTCAGGAATCATCTAATTCCCAGTATATCCATATACTATGCTAAGAACATACCGTTTAGTGTGCAAGAAATTGCTACTGATTTTGAGTAATAATAAATTAATCTTTGCTCTAGCAGGAAAACAGCAAGCAGTAATAAAGGGAATTAACTTCAAAATAAATGTATTATACAAGGTATTTTTTTGCATCCTCGTCAAATACAAAGAGGTAAAGCTATGCTAATGATTCTCGACCCAGTTAATAATAAAATGGATGAATGGAGGTTATTTTTATTTGTTTTCTTATTTACGGAATTCGGTAAGTGCGAACCACCCGTGTTTTAATCACGATCCGTCTGGTACTCGCGCTATAACCGCGCTTTCACACATGCAACAAACAATCTCAAACGCTTATTCGATAATTTCTTATTCCCTAAACAACCAAAAAAAACAGCGTTTATTAATAACTAAGTAGGCATCGTAATTTAAGTTGATTATTTATGTCTTTTGTGACAACATACTGAATTTTGGCGAGGATGCAAAAAAACACCTTGTATAATGTCGTACTCGTAATGATAAGAAAGTGTTGTCACTTTTAACGCTCTCTAAATTAATTGTTATTGTCAATATTTCCTTATAACAGCTGTTGTCGGGTACCAAGATACGTTGGTCACAACATTACGCATATTATATATAGTAGGTATGTCTATGTATATATGGTGTTTCCTCAAACGATGAGCAATATGTCTAGCTGTTGATAAACATAACGTTTTACCTTTTAGTTCAAGGCTAAGACGTAATGCTTTTTGTTACATTTCGCTATATTTAGATTACTAGGAAGGATAATAGTGTTTATTGTGCTTCGTCAGTTTGATCTTTACTTAGAGCTCCTAATTTATCATCAATTATGCATCAGCGTGAATATCATGTTCTGTTGGCAAAACGGAACCAAGAAGAGTTATAAACGAACTGAGAGACCTATAATACCCAGCAGTATGCGTATCCATAAAAATGTCGACGCCTTTGCAAAAACGCTTCATATAATTCACATTGATAACTAAACTGTGACCACGAACGAGAGAGAAGCGGTCTACAATTCTCTCTGGCGGAACGTCAAGTCGTTTCGGGCAGCCATATTGACTTGAGAGGTTGTCAAAGAAGGTGGCGCGTAACAAGGCGTTGACGGATCGCCGACCTCTGTTTTCTAGATCTAATTAAATCTGGTGCCACCTAACATATGTGATTCCGATGAGGCGGGAGCCTTTAAATAAGTTTTATACAAAAACACAACAGTTTGTCTCGATGTGGCAGCTGTTGACTTAGTTCTGTTGCTTGCACATTCCTGGACCTGATGGACGCTACTGACGGCATTAACCTTGTAGCCAAATCCTGACCCGACTCAATTTATATCACAGCTGCAATCCTTGGACGGTTAGGCAGAGATGTACTCACACAGTACACCCACATTTTGTTAGCACTCCTCAATAGGGCATGAATCCAGGACTCCGCGCTGTCACCGTGATGTTCTTGGGAGAAAAAAAATAAACATACTTTGCCCGACCCGGGTATCAAATCCAAGACCTCATATTCATCAATAGCTCTTGCCACCACAAGACCTTTGAACGACGATGGTGTTGATTTTAATAATTGATGCTTCATAAGCCGATAACTGTTCATGCCACCCTACACCTACCAGTAATCTTCCGTTAGTCTTCAAGCTAACGCTATCAGGCGCTTATTAAAAACCATTGGCTCTGACTGAAGTAACAGCATATAATAGTTTATCTATCGACTGGTATATAAAGGAGTCGGACAGGCATTTAGCAGAAACCTGCCGATTTGATTATGCAAGCGTTATTAAATGCTTAATATAAGCAAAGGTCGAGACCCACACACCTTGGAGAATCGTTTAGTTTTATAATTGACTAGCCCATAGCTTCGCCCGCGGTGAAGTCGGAAATTATCCCAAGCGAACGTAGTACTGGGATAAAAAGTATAAAACGTTAGTGTAGATATGAGCTATTACCTATCCCTGTGCCAAATTTCATCTAGATCCATACCTACAATCGTTTTAGCGTGAAAAAAAAAGTAAACTTACAAATATCCATACATCTAGACATCCAGATATCGTCACAAACTTTCGCATTTATAATATTAGTAGGATATTAGAATTCGACAGAAATGACATCGTGTGATGTTTTGCATGAATTCTACCACACATGTAACGTACTTGATCGAGGTCACATCCTATGATTTTCAGTCCTGTGGAACGACAAAATTCAAAAGCGACTATCGATTGTAACTGTGAGATATGATCTCTTTCATAATGTAAGAGTTCCGAAATATTAAGTAATGGCATAAAATTATTGCCATTGCATGAAAGTACTCATCTACTACAGGAATATACTTGATGAGGCTGGCACAAAAGAGATGCCTATCTATACCCAGCAGTGGGCTGTGGAATGTCTCATCCACTAACAGGATCTTTCTTTTGCTCTCAAACAATCACGCCCAAATAGCTGCCCGAAACCTGCTTACTCTTAATATCATCACCTTAGTGTAACAAATTTTATTTTGGGATCCCTAAAAGAGCCTCTTCGGATGAAGATATCTATGCCTTAGTGCCGACTACGCTGTCAGTCTTGGCTCCTTCCGGACTGCCAAATCTTTTTATCATACTAGTGAGCTTCTCATAGCTTGTGCCGTATGCAGATGTATTAGTAGTACTAAGAATATGTTTGATTGTGTTCTACCTACGTCACTCCCACGTCAAACCAGCATGAAGCTGTAAATCCTGTGCAAACACATGTGGAACAGATTCATCTTAATCTCTGATAGTGTAGCTACTAACAGCATCATTATTACGTTCAAGTATGTACTAAAAACGTTTACTTGCACGTGAAGGTAACTATTTGTGTCTTATCTCGGGAAATATTGCAGATTTGTTGATGGGGTTTTTACTATTATTAAAATGTAATTATTAGTTGTTTTACATTGTCAACGTCGTAACAGTTTAAAGAATAAGAATAAGTTAATTGCAAAAAATACAGGTGTTAAAATTAGTGGTTTAGGCACACACAAACGCTGCGGGTTGTTCGAAAGAGATACCGTGGCCCTGGAACACAAAGGGCGAAGAAGGAATATGGGTGGGTTTTAGTCAGTACAAGTCTGACACTCCCTCCCGCTCCGCCCAGAGCGGGAGAAGTCATTTGATGATTTCCCATCCGTAAAAAAAAAGGCACACACAAACCATATTTTGCCTTTTAAAGGACATGCAAATATAATTTAACATTATTATTTAATGCGTATCTAGTTGAAATATAACAAATATTCCCTTAAACTAATTTAAAGTAAAATAATTATTAAATAATAAAAAAAAAACTGGACACATATTGCACACAAAACTCTACATATACTTATCTAAAAACTAAATTTCATGTTGCAGAAATTCTTGTAAACTGTAGAAACAATTTTCTGTCAACCATTTACGCAGTTTATTTCTAAAATAGTTAAATGGGAGTTCTCTATTATTTATAGGTAATTTATTAATGGTAGATACACATATGATACACATTATTTTAAATCAATTTATTACGAACTATACATATACATCTTCGCATATTTTATTTTCATGTGTTGAATTCTTAGTTTTATTAGGCACTATAACAAAAATATCATCGGCAAATAGGACACTATCGTAGTCCAATGCATCTGGTAAATCATTGATAGATCCAGAATAACAAGGGCCCCAAAACACTTCCTTGTGGTACGATCAGAGATATTAATTTAAATTTGTAACTGCAACAATTTTTTTTTTATCTAATCTAAAGCGATGCCCCGCACATTTTTTTTATCAAGATGCTATAATCCACAAAGTCAAAATGCCTTACTCATGTCAAAAAATACTAATGCAATAGGGATTTTTTCGTCCAGGTATTCTGTGATCTTTTTAATTAAAGTAAAAGCTGCCAAAGAAGTGAATTTATTATTTTGAAAACCGTTTTAATCCTGTTTTAGAAACTTACACTTATTTAGAAAGTTAAACATTTTGTCTTTCTATGGTTAATTAAATGTCACTTGCAAGTCGCAAAAACGACAAGGTCTATTTTTCTACGTGACAATTTTCAATTTAGTAGTTTTTTTGTTTAAAAAGTACATACTCATGATCTCAATCTTGTCATGAGGACAGAGATGAAGATGACGATTGAACCAGCTTACCCAAAAGAAGAAGCATATTAACACGCGACTTAAATAGATTGGGGTCCATATAATTACTCCCGCTATGCCGATTCCCTTTACGTCGACTCGTGATTAACTCGGTTAAACCGATTACCGATTCCTATAGACCGAAACAAAAGGATGAAAAGGTTACCACTATATGGCATCCTTTTCAGGTCATCAGTAAACCTCTCCCCTTAAGCCAATCTTGATATTCCTATCAACTTAAAGAGAACCGAAAAGTCCAAAAGTACCTATCATTGTGTCCTCTATTATTTCCATGCATAATTCCGAATGATTAATGCAGATGTTCTCTACTTCATACTCGCCATTCTATACAAAATCTCATTTACTCAATTCTTAATTCCAAAAACCAGTAGTCATGCATAAACAATCCTCCCAAAACACGTAAACAAAACTCATCCACTCTTCCAATGCCACTTGCATGAAAATGGTGCCGCAGTAATGTTTACAGCCGACTTGTAAACAAGCTCAATGTTTTGTCTCCAGTCGTCCGAATGTGTCGAAAAAATTCCAGCACATCGTAAATATAAACTGTTGGTCAGTGAATCGCTGGAGGTGTACGTGATTGGATTCAGGAGGGCACTTCGGATGGTTTATGGCAGACATACGCACGAATACGGAATGGTATTGCCAAAGTAAAACATACTTATATTACCTACGTAGGATATTCACTCAATGCAGTGCAAAAAGTTTCCAAAAACTTTACCTAACAAACGTTTTTATGAATGCTTTTCTGCATTTTTCCTGTGAAGTGTCCATGATCAACCTATACCGTACCCAATTTTTTTAAGTGTCTCTATGCATCCGAGTAATCCTAAATGTATATATTATTGAACTCATTTGCATAAGTAGGAAACGATTATTTCTAGCTGTCTAAAATGTTATATCCTTACTCTTTACAACATTCCCTATTAGATGTATTTTCTTAGAGGAAACCTGCGGTAATTAAAATAAATGTGAATAATGTGCATATTATAAGTGGCAATATATCATAACTGAGAATTCTTGCCACGTTAATGATGTGGTGAGCAAAACGAAAGAATCACATGGAAGATAGTTCAAAACGACATGTGTTAGTCTTAACATGCTACGGACACATACATATGTACGTACCGTAGCAAGTTACTTTAATCCAGCCGAAACCACCAGAAATGATACTTCATTAAATGTCATCGTCATCAGTGTACAGATTAATTATGCTCACTGGTATACCTGGGTAGAAATTGTACTCCCCTTTTCCTGCTTCAAAATAGTTCAATAGAAAACGAACTACATTAAAATTTCTAGAACGTAAACATAACTCTTCTCAGAAGTGATAGCTGACTTGCTAAGTCCTATCGGTCCCTAGTACTAGCTGTCTTCCCACACTCCTAACTGTGTGACGTCCCTACATCTAGGCACCTAGTAGAGATATGTCACGTAGTCACGGTGCTGATTGACTCTCGTTGACTCCGTGACGACAGTCGCGAATCATGTCAGTCATACAGCGGTTACGATAGGACGCATCGAGGTTAAGGTCAGATTTCTGCAGTAGATCATTGAGATTGTTCGGTGTAGGCTGTTTGAAGAATTGAGAATTATTTGGAAATTGATTTCAAAGAGACCTGTTATTATTTTGCATATTTTCCTGAAATCAGGTTTGGTTACCTAAATAGACAAATTTTCGGTCTAGGCCATCTAAAAGTCTGCATACTTACTAGTACATACGTGCCGTGTGAGTAACTGTTTGGTTTGGCTCAACAGTTATTGGTGAAATTATAAACTCATCCTATACGGGAACATAGTATGGCAGTTCCGCTGACTACAGAAATAGTAGACTTAATAAATTTCATGGGATGAACTCTTACAGAAACAGTCCTCTTCTTCTACCTTAGGCTTTCGCAAGCAACTGACATAAAAATGAACAAGATAAAGTTATAAATGCGAAAATAACTTACTTTGCTCACTTTAATGGCTGAATGGATTTCGCCGAGTTATGGCGCACAGGTGTACGCACGCATAGCGACCAATCAAGCTAAGCAATACTAGTTTATGCCGATCTCACATTGCACTTGGCCTCACTTTGTATTGGGAAATCACCAATACAAAGTGAGGCCTTGTCATACTGTAAATTTACATCTTGATCCCGGTCCACGATCCTGATGAGGGATAATTTCCGACCTCAATTTGGGCGAAGCTTCGGTTATAAATAATGAATGATAGAAGATATCTTTTTTTTTTTAATCTTGCTCCACTCTCGGAATTTCTCCTGTATCGTGGGTGCGTTAACAAACTTTTAAACTCATATAGAACCCGTGACACGCAGCGCAGCAGTCAATCGCTTATCCACTGCGCCAAACGTGCCGTTGAAAACATGTTCGTACTTAATGAATGATGCACAAACAAACAACATCAGACGTATCACTCGTGCGTGACATCAGAGCACAATGTTGTCATTATCATCACGCTGGGACTAATAGTGCGGTCAGTCAATATTGTGGTCGCTTTGATGATTATACACGGTGTAAATCACCTCATCACGAAGCCGTCAACCAAGCATTCTGTACATGAAACTAAGTAACTTTACGTAAAAATTATTGCTGGGAAACGACTTTTTTTTGGGGGCTGTAAAATCATGTTTTGTGGTATAACTCAATGTAACGCACTCAAAACATTGTGCTGATGGACGGATTGAATAGTACGGGGGTCGTGGAGGTGTTTAAAGTAAAAATCTTACATTAAAAACTTGTATTTAAAAAAACACTTGTCAAAAAGTTGGAACTTTGACCCCTAATATCTCCATAACTGGAAGGTTCCCAGGTATGGTGTAGAACAAAAAAATGATCGCAATGACAGGGAGAACCAGTACCTTTCGGCTTCGTTAAGAGGTGTTTTACACCCTTTATTATCATCATTATGATGTTATCACGTCTCGTGTCGCGTGCAACTAATAGGCGTGTTGATTTTCTATGTATAGATTGAAAACATATTATTGTTTGAACATTTATGGGAGTGTGTTTGATGTTTGGACAGTCTGTAACATAACAAACGTAAAATCACGCTTTTAGTTACCGAAAGGCTTGACTGAAAACCTAGTTAAAAGAAAATGTGTGCGTATTAATAATAAAAAAACGAAACACTAAAAAGTGGAAAATAACTTTAATAACTTTCGGCAGTCGGTGACTTGTTTGTTTCATTGAGTTTTTTGCCACCGACTTCCGAAAGTAAAGTTACTTTCCAGTTTTTTTTTTATTGTGGTATCTCACATAAATCCTAGTCAAGTATCAATTTTACATTGTAACTAGACACCAGCACATGGTCCATGCATACGAAAAAGGAAAAAAGCGTAATAAAGAGGATAACTCAAAAAGTACCGATGCAAAGTAATTACAATTCGTATGGAATCACCGCGAGACCTTCCTCTATCAAAGGAAAAAAGAATCACCTAAATCGGACAAGTTATCACGGAGAAAAAGGTGACCATACAGAAAAAAATATGCTGGTAGAATACGTCATAACCTAAAATTACCCTTTAGAAGTCGGTTAAAAAATTGGAGCTATTTTGAATGCAAGTTTGCAAAAACATATTATTTTTATTTACAGGTTCAAAATAAAGAGATAAGTATCGAAAACTTTTTTTTTGTGTTGTGAATTTTCGACTGTAATTGCGTTACTTACCTTCCTTACCAAGAACACAAGTCACATTAATAAACTCTTGAAGATCGTATCGTCGCGTAATAACGACAGAGCCCTTTAATTACGGCGCCATTTATTTCCAAAAAGACTTGAAAATAATATTTTATTACATTGCACCTTTTGATATAGAATATCCCACGAAAAATATTCTGTAAAATACTAGCCAAGTCTCGATGGAGCTGCTTGTTTACTCGTATCTCTAAAAAGTAATGAAATCTAGACAAATCGTGCCAAGTCTAAGGTTCCTTACTGCGATTTCTTTATTATTATAGTTAATGTTGTGTGACTTGGCCGTTGAAGGGTACACAAGGGTACAAAACCAGGTGCTCCATGACACCATTGCACCAATCTGTTACCAGAACCGCTACCCATTGACGATGGAAAATTGCCATTTGGAAAACGTTGATTCAATAACCAGTACCAGATGTTTTCCTTCACCGACTGACTGCAGTCGGTGAAAGAAAACATCGTGAGGAAACCGGCATGTCCTAGAACCAAAAAATCGAAGGCATGTGACATCTGTCAACCCGCACTGGGCCCGCGTGGTGGATTACAGCCCATTCCCTCTCATAGGAGAGGAGGCCTGTGTCCCAGCAGTGGGAACATTATAGGCTAATGATGATGATCATATAACACGGAAGACAGACTCGCGGATTAAAAGTCCAGGAATTAAATTGCTTGATGGTTTTCTCCAGCAGTGTACTGCGATATCGTGTAAAATGTTAAATGTTAAAGTAACCATCAAATTGCTCATAATTGTTGATTCAGTAGCTGGTAAGCAAACGTCACTAATGTTATGTAAAGAAATAAACGTAACGTAATAACACAGGTAAATACAGGTATCGTGTTATCATGTCTGCATTCTATTTTCACCTTGTTTTGTCAAGACAAGTTGATCTTTGATGACGAATATTGGTATTGAAACGCAGTGATAAAAATCCCTTAAACCTGCATATCTATGACAAACAACATTAATCTCAATCCAGTTAGTCATAACAATCAGAATAGTCGGCTCACACTGAGGCACCCCAACAGTTGCCAGTTGAGAAATGTGATCAGATGACATCTGCGATCCGGGAAGACTCCCATTACAATGATGCAAAACTCTGTACATACCAAAGCAGCTGAAAAACACCATCACATACACCCAAAGATCAACTTTGTGTTACGAAGATAGTGTTAGTTTTTGCATAGCAAGCTGAGTGACTTAGGATGATACTACGACGGCGCAGTTTTGATATTTGCACTGGGTGCACCGACCTCTGTCGATCACGTAGGCACTGCGGTGACGTAGAAAAAAACAGATGTTTATAGGTGTGAATGGAAGGTCGGTCTCGCTTAGATTATTAGAACGGTGTTTATAGGTCATTAACCAGCATAGTTCTAGTCTACTATACGTTAAGATTAGTTAAACGTTTATTTATGATTTTGGGTCTATCTTTTTGTGTTTTCTGCGATATTGTTAAAACCATCGAGATAAGTAGTCCAAATAAGGTACAACGTTCCTGAGTATGAGTTCTAAAGAAGATTATTTCTAAAAAAATATGTAACTCCGGTCTAAAAACGACGTCTTGAAGGTCTGACGGTTATACAAATTTTTAATGTGATACAATGAAAATGTCTGCTTCGAAAAATATATATATCAATTAATGAATCTTCTATCAACTCTTACCGGTAAGCAATGTCTAAAATTCAATAATCTAGGAAATTATAACAAAAAAAAATATGACAGACAGAAAATTACAATAAACATGCGCCCTGAGACACCCACCCTGCTGACGCATAAGGAAAATATTTTTTTCATGTTGTTTCAAGTATCCTGAAACTGAATACTAAGCAAGGTTCGGGATTCCTGAAAAAACGAGTAGGTATAGGTCTTCAACAGAATTAACACCATCTATGGAGGTCAAGCCACAAACACCATTTAGGTATGATTACCAAGAATTGTTTTGACAATGAAACAACACTTTTAGCTACCCAGAAATCAAACTTTAAATTCAAGGCTCGAAAGTTGGTATTTACGATCAAAGATATATTACGTGATAGCTTCTAAATTTAGTCATAATTTACACCTATATTGACAACTCAGTGAGTCACAAATATTTTTAGAACTGTTTATTTCCTACATACATGCTCATGATTGTTTGTCGTAGTATTTTTGTTTGTATTTATTTTCTCAGAATATTATAGTATATTAGGTTAGGATGAATGTGTATGAACAGGAAAATTATGTGTATTTCAAGTCAGGTACACAATGTGTAGCGGTATGCATTTTTGGAATACCTAAACGGGAAAATTAACAGAAATAAATAAGGAATTTTGTAAAATACGGGGGTATTGAATTAACGGTAGAGGAGCTCGTTGCTATATATAATAAAAGCCGCACGGGTCGATCTTTAAGGTTAAGCGGTGCTTGCCGAGGTTGGTCCGTGGATGGGTGACCATAATTACATAGCGAGCTTCCTCCGTGCCTCGGAAAGCACGTTAAGCCGTTGGTCCCGGCTGTCATTTGTAGATCTTTGACAGTCGTTACGAGTAGTCAGAAGCCAAAAGCCTGACATCCAGTCTTACCAAGGGGTATCGTATTACCCAGTTACTGGGTTGTGGAGGTCAGATAGGCAGTCACTTCATGTAAAATACTGATACTCAGCTGCATCCGGATAGACTGGAAGCCGACCCCAAGATTAGTTTGGGAAAAAGGCTAGGCAGATAATGACGGGGGTATTGAATAGGAATTTCGGGATAAGTTTTCCTAGTGCATCCATCTAAGTAGGTCCAACTTCCAAATTCCTTGAGAGTTAATGGCTTTACTACTTCGGGCTTGTAACTCTGTATGTTACCAATTTGATGTATTTCAGGGGCCCTTAATCAATTCATCTAATCTTAAAAAATCATGTAATTTCACTAAAGAAACACCAGGGATTTTCCAACAGATGCATTCCTGAAATTCAATGGCAGAACTACTTTTTGGGCCTGTAAATGCCGTCATCCAAGTATTCGTGGGAAAAATGACTTGGGACATACAATCTTGACTGAGTCGTGAGGGACTGCAAATTATCGAGTTTACATCCAGCACAACATGTAATTACTTCTGAACCGCCGAATTTACATAATTAACTTAAGTAAAAGTAATGAGCGAGTAGTGGCTACTAATCAGAGGTTCCGTAAACGCTTTTAAATTGGCTACTCTTATACAGATTTCGATGCTCCAGCGTTTGCAGAACATCATACTCAGAACAATAAGCTACGCTCATTGGTTTGTCACAAACAACGAAATCCACCAACAATTACAAATGCCTACCATCAAAGAAGAAATTCGATTGACTGCAGATAAATACAAACAGCGACTGTCCCGTCACCCAAATGAACTAGCAGTCCAACTGTTGCGACAAAATTACTCCAACCGTCTCAAAAGGCACGACATAATGAAGCTACATAACAGATTGTAGCGGTTGTACAGAAGAGTACTCGTAGCTATCCTCGCTGGAGGAAGCACTCTACAAGATACCGACCCAAAAACTCATCTGATTATAGTCGGAAGACTGATCGCAGATATGCAATGAAAAAATATATATACATATAGACATACAGGGACATCGAAGCATAAACGGTAAACTCATGTTCGGTACATAATTCTGAGCCCCAAATAGAAAAATTTCATCTGTTATATAGATATTAATGGAAGCGAACCCAAGACCGCATGGTCAGCAGTCTCACTTGCGACCACTCGCTTACAATTAAGAATTGGTGGCTTATGTAAATCAAATTCATCTTTTACACTTATTTTAGTCGTACTAATAGTACGGTCAGCATGTGAACTCGTTCCTTTTTGTCGAGACTCAGTACACGGGTTTGGCTGCTAATCTTGCTTTTGAATTCCAGTATATAGGAGTACCTATTTTGTTCTGTTGCATCAGATACGGTTTCGCGTACGTGACATAATCGCCAAATACCATATCAGCATTCGGATTTTACCTGTTTTTCAATCATTCATAAACGTATTTAGGGTAAATAAAATGAATCCTCTGTAGGTTTATCGTTTTCGTTGTAGGTGAGGCTATGAATCGAATACTGTATAAGTGCTCTACTGACTGTATCTCTGATGTCATGTCAATTTATTTGTTTATGCACACGTAACAACATTGAAATGCCTGCTACTAAAGGGATCTACGTCATGAGCACGTACCTTCGAGCTGTAATAGGCGTCACAATAACCACTACGATCGCGATCAAGGGAACCCAGGACAGGCCGTGCCGTCGGCGCGTTCGTGTTCCACGCGCGCCTCAAGGAGATGTCAGCAAACCGGAAGGGGTCCGAGAGGACCGATACCTGCCAGGGCTGCGGGTTGTTCGAAAGAGATACCGCGGCCCTGGAACACAAAGGGCGAAGAAGGAACGTGGATGGGTTTTAGTCAATACAAGTCTGACACTCCCTCCCGCTCCGCCCAGAGCGGAAGAAGTCATTTGATGAGTTCTTATCCATAAAAAAAAAGAACCCTAAAAAGGCCTAACGCTCAGTAGTCGCGCTTCGGCCACGAGACCAACGACGAAATTCTTTTACTTAAGAACTATGCCACACAAAACCGTTCTCACGGTTAGAACTAGCAGCAGCTAAAATATAATAATATTATGCTTCTCTTTGATGAAATAAAAAATACTTTCAGACATTTTGCTTTGTGAAAGTCGAAATTGATGAGAAGCCCTAGCTTAAATATACTGTTCAGACAAAGCGAAAAGCGAATTTCCCCAACGAAACAGTACGCAGTTTAAATATGATTCTAATCATATTATTAATTAACATTGGATTTTTTGTTATCACAAATCTTAAAATGTATTGGACTGTAAATGACGTCTGAATATTTGTACACCACATCTTGTGGTAGAATGTATTGAACTGAACAAAATACTAACACCATACTATGTAACTACATTCTCACAAATAAATAAATTCTAATTATATGTTGATCACGTTCAGTTTAATCGATGGAATTTGCTCTAAACTCCACTCTAAAGTTAATTAACAAATTCACTCTAAAATAAATCTATCATTTGGTACACTATGTACTAGGAATCGGACATGAAAGGTCACGCCATTCATGTTTACATACGGAACGCCAACATTTTAGTTTTTTATAAAACTCACATGATTTGTAAATGAAACCGGTTTTGGCACGCGACACCCATTATGTGGGAAACGAAGTCATTTACTGTTTTTGATGACTTTGTCGAGTTTACGAGACGTTTATGTCATCGAACTGTATGCTGTAGTGTTGCAGAAAACAATAATCTGTAAATAAATACCACTAATCATTAGAATAAATCACGTCTTGTATTTCATGACATGACGTTTTCACGAATACTCGGCTACACCTAAACTAATACTGAAATAATTGCAATAATATTGAGGCATGCAATTAGTTTGTGTTAGTGAAAATAGGCTTCAGTTCTATACGTATGGTAGCGGAGAACTACCCAATAGTCCTTCGCAACGACCTCCTGAAATGACATAAAGAAGGCTCTTGCGAAATGCTTTCATCTGCGACTGTCCATATTGGTCTGAAAAACTGAAACTGCTGGCAAACTTGACCTAGTGTGATTATATATATCACCCGCTTATACAACAGTAATTAAAAATAATCGTGTTAACAAACTTGATGAAGAATTTCGTGTCTATAATATCGCTCAGGATACAATCAAGACCAATGTTCCTAACCTAACAAGCTGTTCCTTCCTCCGTGTTCATCGCTGAGTCTGACCCAGCCACCTTCTAAAGTGATCCATCCATCTAGCTTTAGAAGCGTCTCACACTATGCACTCAGATATACCAAATGGCATGTTGTCGGCGAGCAGCGGTGGCCCAGTGGTAGCAGCCCCGACTTACGAGCAGTAAGTCGTAGGTTCGAACCCAGGCAGGCGCATTACTTTGTGTAATTTATTTCATCACCGCTGCTCTCAAAACGGTGAAGGAAAACATCGTGAGGAAACCGGCATGTCCTAGAACTAAAAATTCGAAGACATGTGACATCTACCAACCCGCACTGGGCCCGCGTGGTGGATAACAGCCCATTCCCTCTCATAGAGAGGCGGCCTGCGTCCCAGCAGTGGGAACAATATAGGCTGATGATGATGATGATGTTGTCTGCTGCTGTTTCCAATCCGAAAATATCTCGATTTTTCTCCATATACACAACACAATAAGCCAGGGCCAGATGACACCTACATACCTAAATCGTTTATTATAACAGCACAAGAGTCTAGAAGTTTATTACCATTGTGGACGTCTTGAATAACCACGTGACCACCTCACATGACCGGCAGGCCGACGTGACCAACTAACGGACAGAAATAATTGTTTATATATAGATAGGATTTATTATGGATGCCCGGCTTGTGACCTGTCCTTTTTATTATGTAAGGCGGCGAAAGGGTTACACGAGTCTGGTCAGCAACGGAGTGATTAAAGCATACCGGAATTTATTTATTTATTTATTTATCTTACACACATTATCTTTACAGGATAACCCCAATACAACAGTGGTTTGCAAACACACACTAAATAAATTGAAAAATAAACTTACGGCCAATACCTAAAAATCTATCTAAATACAAAATCAGACATAACACAGAATATAAATATTTAAATAAAACTAACATAATTCAACAAAACTTTTGCGAATTCACTCAGATTGCACGAAAATATGTCAAGTCTCTCATGCACTTCGTTTAGCACACATATTGTGCGGGTGAGGGGTGTTTTTGACAGTAAGTTGGTTTTGGCCACAGGCACGGCCAGCAGTGGCGGTCGCCGCCGCCTCCACACGTACCGGTCTGGCACAGGTTCAGGTGACACAGCACACCCGGGTTATAAGCTACTCCACGCAGGAGCTTGAGCGCATACGCTGCAACTGTAAATTCCCGGCGCACTCTGAGTTTGTTGTACCCCACCATACACACTACAAACAGTGTAGGGTACATCAGAGGGTAAAATGGGTACACCCAGAATAGAAGGGCTTTCTTGCCTCTTCTTAGTGTGTCGATGACAATTTTAATCGAGACAGCCCAAAATTTGGCGACGAGTTTGGCACTTTCAGTAGCGACCATCAGCTCCTGTGATGTGCAAGCGACAGGACAGGCAGGACACAATGTCAAGTGTCCCATCGTTTGTGGAGTAACACCACATTAATATACTCAAGAGCAAAGTGCCGAACTGAATAGGTTTTCCTTGCTTCAGCCAAGCTGTGTCCGGAATCTATTCAAAGTCTTTCAGATTAGCCATGGCAACTCGAGTTTAGGTAGGATGTTTTCCTTGCCTCTGAGACATAATTATTAAACTTGAAATCCCAATTTTCAGGTAACAATACAATATAGAAAGGTAAAAGTTTTCATGGATGCCATCGTAGCTATTGACTAATAAACTGTAGGAGCTGGCCTCAACGGCCTATATAATATATAAAAAGTTTTCATTTTTGTTATCGCCTCCTTGGACACAGTTTTGACAGACGTCAAGAGGCACTGCAAAATATATGGAATCTAAATTTTACGTTTTCTTATTATCCTGACGAATGGTAAATTGGTGACCCCGACGTGATTGGAAATACAACCCTGCAGATACTGTGGATGAGACACCTGCCTGCCTCCACGCGTGCAATACTATCGGTCAGCGAAAACGCCACGCTCGATTTGTTAGATGTCATGGTCGATAAGATGCTCGAGCAAACTCGAGAAGTATATTCAGTTTGTGGATGCAAACAGTCGTCAACGTCTACATCACGACACGTAAGCAGTCACTTGCAGCCAGAGTCAGACCTTCGAGAAGCCATTATGCAGCTCACGAGGGAAATTGCGGCAATGAAAATGGATAGATCAAGACAATATCCGATTATCCTGAACCTACCACAATTCAAGAATTACGACGATTCCTCGGTATATTAAACTTTTATAAAGAAAATATACCGCACGCCGCACATGTTCAGGAACGACTATATAAATATCTACGAACATGCAAGAAAAATGACAAGACCAAGATAAACTTCAACATTGAAGATAATGAAGCATTTCAAGCATGTAAGAACAGCATCAAAAGCGCCGTCACTTTGTCACACCCATCAGTTCACGCTTCTCTATCGCTGATGTGTGACGCCTCAAATACCTGCGTTGGAGCCGCGCTACAGCAACGGGTAGGAAACAGCTGGAGACCACTCGGTTTTTACTCAAAGAAACTGACAGAAGCACAAAAGAAATACAGCACGTTTGACCGAGAGCTACTGGCGATCTACCTGGCAATAAGACACTTTCGACGCATGTTTGAGGGTAGAGAAATAACGGTTTACACGGACCACAAGCCGCTAACACACGCACTACTGCGGATAAACAGCAAGACTGAAACACCATTACGCACGAGGTACTTGCACTATATCAGTCAATTCACAATGAATATATGCCATATTGAAGGAAAAGACAACGTTGTGGCTGATGCATTATCAAGAATCGAAGCAATATCCACTCCATCACCAATCGACTACGATGAGCTGGCTCGCCTACAACACAGCGACAGGCAACTGACTGACGTCATGAAAAACATTTCGCTCAAATTCGAGCGCCTTCGTCCACTCAACGCAAGGAACCCAATATTGTGCGAAACATCAACTGGCCACGTACGACCTTACCTGCCGCTCCAGCTAAGAAGGAAAGCTTTCGACGCCATACATGAGTTGAGTCACCCCGGCACCCGAGCAACTAAGAAGATGATCACACAACGCTTTTTCTGGCCAAGTATGAACAAAGACATCAGTACGTGGGCCAAATGTTGCATAACCTGCCAACGCACAAAAGTGCAGCGACACACAATATCGCCGCTAGAACAATACCCACCAGCAGATCGATTGTCACACATACATATAGATATCGTCGGACCACTACCCATATCAGATGGAAGACGGTATTGCGTTACCATCATCGACCGAGCAACTAAATGGCCAGAAGCATTCCCGGTCAGCAACATGGAAGCCAGCACTATCGCCACGGCCATCTACGAAGGCTGGATAGTGCGATTTGGTTGCCCAGAAAGGATCACAAGCGATCAAGGACGACAATTCGAATCTCATCTATTCAAAACACTGATGAATAGAATGGGTATCGAGAAAACACGAACCACTGCCTACCATCCACAGGCAAACGGAATGGTTGAAAGGTGGCATCGAACTTTCAAAGCAGCACTGACGGCACGACTACACAACTCAAGCTGGACGCAAGAATTGCCAACTGTTTTGCTGGGACTTCGCGCTGCAATTAAACAGAACACGGATGTATCATCAGCAGAAGCATTATACGGTAAACCGCTACGGCTACCTGGCGAAATGTGTGGAGAAACGTCAATATACGCGAACACAAATACACACTTTAGCGACGTCATAACCAACGCAATGAAAAAGATGCAAGCTGTTCGCCGGAATACTGATCGTCGCGCAATGTTTATCCACGACGACCTACATGTATGTACACATGTATTTTTACGTACCGATGCGTACCGCCGACCGTTGACGCCAACCTACGAAGGTCCGTATCGTGTCTTGAAGAGACAAAACAAGGTGTATACAGTGAAAATCAACGACCGACAGGTGAACATCAGCATAGATCGATTGAAGCCTGCATTCCTGCCTAACACCGAAGAAGCTGTATGTCCTTTAAGTGACCAGACATCGTACATCACACGATCCGGCCGCACCTCGAGACCCACCGTACGCTTCGCTGGGGAGGAGCTATGTAGGAGCTGGCCTCAACGGCCTATGTAATATATAAAAAGTTTTCATTTTTGTTATCGCCTCCTTGGACACAGTTTTGACAGACGTCAAGAGGCACTGCAAAATATATGGAATCTAAATTTTACGTTTTCTTATTATCCTGACGAATGGTAAAAAACTAATATTATTACTTCGACTATACGGCTTAATTAGCAATTGATAACAAACCGCAATTCCTTGTTATGTGAAGTGTGGAGTCTTACTTATTATTTCTGAAAAATAATTTTGAATGATGAAGAAAGAAGTCTACGTTGGTAAAATGACTGAAACGTATTAGAAAATTGGAAAGAAATAGAGGGCTCATAATACTGCCTTGTGTAACACAGGGTCCCTCTCTAAACAGCGTAGCATTATGGATAATGACTTATTTCTTGTACAATGAGAACCTAAGACACCACAGACAGTGCAATAAGTAATATTTTACTTGTATTTGATTCCTCATTTTTGTGGTTTCTTGATTAGATGCGAGTAAAGTTTCCGACTGCGATTTCATAACATTAAGTGGCGCAATACTTTATTGATCAATGTATTTACAACCATTCGATATCTAAGTTTAAGTTTTAATTAACGAAAACATTAGCATATAATTAGTTTACATGATGTAATAATATTACAATTAATTGTTATTATTTACGCATTTTACGCTGGTGCGTAGGTTTTTTCTTATCACTGTAGATCACAACAACATAAACTAGGTTGCCTAGCAATAGGGTAAGTACCTACTTGAACTGATAACGATTGACTCGAGTAGCTGATTATTTAATACTAGTTGTTGCTCGCGACGTGCGAAATTATTATAGTAGTTATCATCACTTCTCTATTTAAATCGGATTTTCTTAACAATTTCAAGGGGTTTTATTTATTATGCTCGGAACTTTTTTCTAAAATAAAAGTAGCTCCTTCCATTCCTTATAACATCAGCTGTCTGCCAGTAAAAGTTCCGTCAAAATCGATCCAGCCATTTCGGAGATTAATCGGGACAAACACACCGACATGCAGAAAAGAAAATGTTTTTTTTGTTATAGGTACCTCAGTAAGTACTTTAATATGTTTACAGCTAAAAGCTGTGTTATTTTAACACACATTTTATTTATTCGTATAGATTCCATTACAAGCGTAGGAAATTCCCATTGATTCTGAAGTTACAACCTGTTTCCTTATTAAATTGTTCATCATCTGCCTAGCCTTTTCCCAAACTAAATTGGAGTCGGCTTCCAGTCTAACCGAATGCAGCTGAGTGCCAGTATTTTCCTTATTAAATAGTTATAAGGCTATAATATTTTATATGGGCTCATATCAACAGGATAGGAAGGCTGCTTTAGATTCGGTATAAGTATAACCACAATAACCGAAAAACGTTCAACACGGGTTTATTTTGGCGGGATGATCTGGAAAAATCATCATAATATTTTTTTTTACAATCTTTCCTTCTTTATCGTGTGGACTAACCACACAATAAAGAAGGGTAACCTTGTGTCAGAGTTTTTATGTCGTCCATGGGCCTCTGACTTGGCTTTACATGCCGTCGAGAAATATCTCTCAGGCATGCTGGTTTCCTTACGGTGTTATCCTTCACCAAAGCAAGTGATAATTATACAGAGGTGCGTGTCTTGTGTTCGAACTGGAGACCTATGGCTTGGCAGTCCGACGTTTGCTTTGCTTTTTACAATGACAATATTATAATATTATCTTTACTTAGAGAGAAGTTTGAATATAGGGATTGTAGACCCGATTCCGCATATTCTTTAACTTATGGGAAGGTAAATTATCCCCGAGAGTTATACTTTAAATATTCCCATGGAATAGTTATCGACCATAAAGGCGGAAACATACTTACGTGTCGTGGCGTGTCGTGACGCGCCAGAAGCAAATTGGTTTCATACATTTAATATGGTTAGGGACATACATATTTGCATGGCGTGTCGTGTCGCAACGATGTGTGAAACCGAATGCTTCTGGCGCGTCACGACACGCCACGACACGTAAGTATGTTTCCGCCGTCAGTGAAGCCACGCATGTAAGCTAGCAGTTGCATACGTTTGCAAAACTTGGAAACTGCCTCTTGAGCTCATGTCGAGCTTAAATGAATGACTAGTGTTGCCAGCGACGTGCGATGGACTCTGCTCAAGTGCTGTCTAAGTGTCTACAATATAATGACTATGTTTAATGATTGTTATAATAATAACACTTGTGCTTCAAGGTTGATCTTAGTCAAATCAAATCAAATCAAAAGTCAGTTATTCAAATTAGGCTGATAAACAGCACTTTTTGAAAGTCAAAATTACAAGAGACATTCTCCCAAAAACGCCCGCCCTTCGCCACTTCCTAGTGTTTTAGCTGGGAAGAAGAAGTGGCGGAACAAACTCCCCAGCAACAAATCTGTCTGTTAGGTTAGAAGAACCAGATTCTATACAATAGTGTTCAAGTTTATAGAACCAAAGAATCCACTACATCAAATCAATGTCACATGTCAGCTAGCACACACCAATAATAAAATAAAATATTAAAATATATACTTAAGAGTAAACAAAGCCTCCAGACATAAAGGGCGTGCCCGCTTACACGTGCATACCGACGAGAAAAAAAAACAAAGTAAAATAAAAGAGTAAAGTAAAAAAATCTATGCATGAAGTTATCAGTAAGCTAAATTGGAGAAAGAACATTAACATTGTCTTGAGTTCAACCCAGCGACCAACTATTCTTATCGTTTAAGTAGTCGTTAATGGAATAGTAGGCCTTTGAACAAAGGTTAGATTTCAGTTTAGCTTTAAACGCATTAAATGGCAAATCTAGAAAGGAAAATGGTAGCTTGTTATAAAAGGTAATACCAAGCCCTACGAATGAATTATGAACCTTATGAAGCCGGTGAAAGGGAGCACGTAGTTTATGCTTATTTCGAGTGTTTATATTGTGAATATCACTGTTTTTACTGTACAAGTGGATATTTTGTCTAATATATAAAATGTTAGCAAAGATGAATTGAGAAGCAACAGTGAGAATACCAATCTCTTTAAAAAAAACTCTCAGAGATACTCGTGCACCCAGCTGGTAAATTGCACGAACCGCTCGTTTTTGAAGAACGAATATATTTTGGATATCACGAATTTGCCCCACAGTAGAATACCATAGGTCATAACACTGTGAAAATAACTAAAATAGACTAACCGTGCTGTATCAACGTCAGTGTATTGTCTTACTTTTCTGACGGCGTATGCGGCCGAACTAAGCCTCCCTGCTAGGCTTGATATGTGTGGACCCCATTGCAATTTTGAATCTACTGTTATACCAGAAACTCGGTGGAGTCAACAGTTTTAAGCTCCTCATTGCCGATAACAATGTTGGGACCTAGATTTTTAACATTAGGTAGGGCGAATTTAATACATTTAGTTTTCTTGGCATTAAGAGCAAGGTTATTTGTTGTGAACCAATCAGTGACCATTGATAGAGCGCTGTTTACGTCTCCAAATTCATGTCTATTCCTCTCTACTTTAAAGATAACGGAGGTATCATCTGCAAATAGTACAACGTCACAAATACCCTTCAAATAATATGGTAAATCATTAATATAAACCAAGAATAAAAACGGTCCCAGTATTGAGCCTTGAAGTACACCTAGCTGAATAGGTAGCCCTGAAGATTTCGCGCCATTAATATCTACACATTGCTATCTATTTTTTAAATACGAATCTAATACATTTAGGGCTTCATTTTGAACACCGTAATAACGTAGTTTCCGTAAAAGCGTGTCGTGGTGTACGCAATCAAAAGCTTTTGAGAGATCGCAGAAAACACCGATTGCATTTTGCGCGTTTTCCCATGCGTTGAATATGTGTTTCAACAAAGCAACACCCGCATCTGTAGTTGAACGACCTTTTGTAAAGCCATATTGATCGTTATGAAGAAGGTTGTTGAGATTAAAATGTCTTAGCAACTGTTTAAGTATTAACTTTTCAAAAATTTTGCTAAACGCAGGTAAAATAGAAATTGGTCTGAAGTTGTCAATATCATTCTTACTGCCTGATTTAAATAGAGGGATGACTTTACTGCTCTTCATAAGGTCAGGGAAAGTACCTAAATCGACGCATTTATTAAAAGTAACAGCAAGATAGGGGGCTAAGATTTCGATTATATTACTCAAAAGTTTAATGGAAATGCCCCAGTAATCACCTGTGTTTTTAGACTTAAGTGAATTAAAAACGTTAACTATATCACGAGGTGTTACATGTTCAAAACTAAATACGAGGCCACATTTAGGCACGCTACTATGCAAAAGGTTTTCAGCTTTAGACGGCGACGAACTTAAAGTGCGAGTCGTAGTTATCGGTATGCTGGCAAAATACTCATTGAATGCCTCAGCTACGTCGGCTGCATTATTAACTAATTTGATAACAACAATTATTTCAAAAAAAAAAAGTAAAACTTTAGACGGAATATGTGCTACGACTCCTCTAGTATCCGATGCAGATGTCCAAGAGCAGCGGTATTCACCAGCCCGCACTGGACCGGCGTGGTGGAATACGGCCCACTCCCTCCCTCAGGGAAAAGGCCTGTATCCCAGCTAAGGGACTGTTATAGGGCGATAATGTAGGCAGCAGTAACTATTTACTAAAATCGTGTTTCGTTCAAGGTAACAACAATAAAAAACAATATTAGGAGCCAATTTCCTGACTCCGGTTTAGATAAAACTTTGCCGATTCATATCACCAATTTAACACCTTCCTTTATGATAATCCAAACTACGCAGCTTATGTAACTGTCCAAATATACTTCCTAATAGGGTAACTACATAGATGTTTCAAAAATCCTGATCGAAAGCTTGCATTTTACTTTTTTTGTTTTCTTTTTTTAGTAGATACTTATAAACATTTTTCTAATTACGAAAGAATCCCCTTAACTCAAAAAAACCGAAAAATGGCAAATCCGGACTAAGTCCAAACAGTGGCACAATATCCAGACATGTCCGGTAAAATCCGGATGATTGGTAGGTGACCATAGTTCCTAGTAAAATCATGTAAGTAAATTATTTAAGTAGGAGCCTATGTCTTATCACTTTACCCATATTGATTTGTACTAGTTATAACTAGTATACTGTCAGTGTCGGTTCGTTTTCCTCATTGATAATGACGACCTTGGGATGATTTATTTTTTAAACAAGGAAGTGACATGTATCCACGATAGATGTTTTTTTTTTAGGAATTGAAATGCATGGAGTCTCACATCCTTGATTCTTATCAGTCTCGTCCAAAATTTTAACTATCACTCTTAATGACATTAACACCAGAAATAGCTACCCCATTTCACTGCAGTTTTTACGAACTACTACAGACGCCAGCACAAAACTGGAACTGTCAAATTTTCCCAATCAATCTTGAATCACATATTAGACAGCTGCCTATAAATAAATTCAAACGTGCAATATTTTCGTGGCATCTGGAAATGTGTTTCTACTCTGTAAGTGAGTTCATTAATCATAAGTTTTAATAATTAATTTATAATAATAATAATTTAAAAAAATGTAAATGTATTGTGTACCTATTATAATTTATTTTATGATATATCTAATTTCACAAATATTGTAAATTGATTTAATAACAAAATAACAGTATTTACATAAACTAACTAACTAAATATAAACTAAATTAAAAACAACAGGACGTTAAGGCGTCAAAATACTTCTCCACATCGCTGTCATCTGGAAACGTGCCCAGAAGACTGGCGGCATTGCCACGTTGAATGGCAATGCTAATTCAATGCCTAAAGAAATAGCCAGCCCTCTGGTCTCGTGAAGTGCCAACCAGTCGACGAGATATTTCCTTAAAAAGAGAATGCGCGCTTGGGCCCCATGAGCCGAGCGTTTCGACCCCAAACGGCTCAAAACTGTAACTGCCATAAAGGTTACAGTATTTACGCCGTTTGAGGCTCTCAGCAACCGCAGTTGCAGCTGCAGCACAGCCCGCCGTACTTGCAACATGAGATGGCGCAAGGGTATTTTAACATTATTTTAAAATTCTAATATTTCTACACCGGCAACGGCAGTATATGTGAACTATTATAAATTGTAAGATCTTTATGTAACCTACCATATACTCAGAAATATAACGATAAAGTTGGAAATCAATTAAAGAAATTTGACAGAATGTTGTAGCTTAGTGTGTTGGTGTCTGTACCTGTATGGGAAATAGAGACAAGAATAATTATTATATATGATATCTATTTTAAGACTTGTTTGTATGTCTTATAATCGCTAGGCGAAGTATTGACCCAGTAAACTTTGTTACTATGCACTTGATATATGCTATTTAAAGCTATTATCTCGCCAACATCTACCTATTCTTTTCCAAACTATGTTGGGGTCCGCATGCAGTCAATCTAGATGCAGGAGCGACTGCCTATCTGACCTCTATAACCCAGTTACTAGATAATACGATACTCTTTGGTAAGACTAGTTTGGTCAGGGTTTTCACTGCCTGTTGTGTTCACTAATAGTTACTTAAATACTTGAAAAATACTACTCGTACTTAAATTACTTAAACCTTTTTTTAATATTTAGTTTTAATTATTTTATAAGTAGCTTATATCGGTTATTCATTTTCTTACATATAATTTTCATTTTTAATAAATATTTACACAAAATTATACAATATGTGAAGAAAAATTCCTGTCTGATCCGAATAAGTAAAAAAGTAAATAATCCATATAAGTATACCTATAACTTTACCAAATAAAATGATAAACATAAAATATTCGTGAAAGTGAACATATTAAAACTCGATTTTGGTTCCCAAATTACCACCATTTCCTTAAAATCTAACAAACTTTTTAAAAGTCTCACTTTTCTACTACCTAAGAAGCGAGTGTTTTCCTGTGTTGCCATGTAGTTTCCTTATTTTACTACATGTTATTGAAATTTTGGCGGTTTTTTTTTTTACTTTTTATCCAAAAAGGCCTTCATAAAAAGAGTCTAATCTCCTAACACCTTATAATACCCGGAATTGGACCGGGTTTTTTTACGTATTGGACAAAAAAAACATTGAAAAATATAAAAAATAGTAGCTTAAATGTCGTTCATTCATTTATATACCTATTATTTACGTTTTTAAATATTTTTTACAAAATTAGCTTATATTATTGTTTTGGTTATCTTTAACAATGATTCCACTACAGAGTAAAAAACTTGTTAAAACACTCAAGGCAACAACCCACAGAACTAAACGTGCCCCGACGAGTAAATGACGTTAATGAACTGAAGAGAAATTCAAATAAGACAACATCATTTTAAAATGGGCTCTTTAATATCTTCCTTAAGCCTGTTTTCCAACTGGCACACTGCCAAACGTTGACAGATTTTACATAACTCTCGGCACACATCAAAATTTGCAATGTTATCTAGGTTGACCTGTAAAAAGTCATGTGACATCAATACGAACAGCATACATCGAATCAGGTGGACGTTTCTTGATACAATAACCTTACCGAGTTATTCCTACATTAACTCTTTTCGTTTTTTGATGGGTATAAGAGTAAAGGAAGACCAAAGTAACGATGGATGGACTGTGTGTGTTGAGGATGATGTGGCAAGAAAGGAGGTGTCTCGTGCGATGAAAAGTGACAAGAATTCAAATTTCGAATCGACTAGACCCGTAGAAGTTCTTTATATCCCTTCATCAACTAGAAAAGAGGTGACGACTGAGCTTGAGCAGATTTTATAGAAACATAGCTAAGAACACTCTCGATTACAACACCTTTCAAACGACACCAATTTCAGACGGCACGATTGGCGCAGTTGGTTGACCTATCGACTTCCGCGCTGCGTGTCGCGGGTTCGATCCCCGCACGGAACAAATATTTGTATGGCCTACAGATAGTTGTTCCGGGTCTGGCTGTTTGTGTATGTGAGTTTAAATGTTTGTAAACGCACCCACGATACAGGAGAAATTCCTAGTGTGGGGCAACGTTTTTATAAAAAAAAAAAAAAGGGTCATCCGTTTAGGAGCTACGGAGGAGGAGACAGACACACAGATACACACGTCAAACTTATAACACCCCTCTTTTTTGGTCGAGGGTTAACAAGTTATAGGGAAGAATGGAAGATGAAGACAAGCTACGCCGACCCCAAATAAATTGGTAAAAGTGCAGGGGAATAATGATGACTTTTTGTTTTCCAGAAAGGATCTAAATATTGCAATATTGACTTACGAGAAACATAACATCATTCCAGTAACCCGGGAGGGTTGGCAGATCTGTACCTAATAGTACCTACACCCACGTTTCGCTAGTTATGTTTCAGTCCCATGAAATAGGGGGCGAGCCCATTACCATCAACCGGACATAAATCCAGACTCTGTAGCTGTTACTGAGAAATGATGGAATAACCCAAGTTTCTTCGAAATGTCTTCACGAATTTATAATAAGCTTCCTAAGCAATTAAGATAAATTGAAAACATTTATGAATTTAAGAAAAAAATAAATGACTTCTTGGTAAATAGACCATATTATACAATACATGAATTTTTGTCCGAAAGATTCGCGATGAGTTGAGTTGAGTGCCAAACTGTTTTTATGTTTTGATGCAAAGTATTATGTTTTACCATTTCAATTAAAATGTCTGTTTTGAATATATACACCGTGTAAATCACCTCATCACGAAGCCGTCAACCAAGCATTTTGTACATGAAACTAAGTAACTTTACGCAAAAATTATTGCTGGGAAATAACTTTTTATTGGGGGATGTAAAATCATGTTTTGTGGTAGAACTCAATGTAACGCACTCAAAACATTGTGCTGATGGACGGATTGAATAGTACGGGGGTCGTGGAGGTGTTTAAAGTAAAAATCTTACATTAAAAACTTGTATTTAAAAAAATACTTGTCAAAAAGTTGGATTTTTGACCCCTAATATCTCCGTAACTAGAAGGTTCCCAGGTATGGTGTAGAACAAAAAAATGATCGCAATGACAGGGAGAACCAGTGCTTTTCGGCTTCGTTAAGAGGTGTTTTACACCCTTTATAAATTAAAAAAAAATCTTCAAAAAAGTGTATGCCTAACATGGCGGAGCAGTGCGACCGCACATCAAAAACACAGTAACAACTCTGTAACCACGAACTGGGAATTGAATCCAGGACCTTCATGCTAAGCAGTTTCACTTGCGACCACTCGGTCAATGAGATAGTCGTACGACTCCGTACGAGTAAACTTCCAAAAACTTCAGGTTTACTGTTCAAAGTTGTTGTAGAAATACGAAAGTCTTAGAAAGCCATTAACACTTGTGTAGGCCCTCTAGTCAATCCACAAATAAAAAATTGGTTGTCTGTAAAGTTGGTATACGGACGATAGTTTAACGTGATAACGTCATAACAAAACATTGATGCGGCGCAAGCGTACAATGAGCGTAACGGGACAATGAGTCATCCTTTTTCGTGCATGTAGCCGGCGTTCATCGATATAATAGACATTGTCACGTCAAAAGCGTATAGTTTAACACAACACACAGTGGGAAAACAAGAAAAAAGAAAAGATTTAAATAAAATTGGGTCCATAGTTTCACTTTATTCCTCAAAAGCTTTCTCCATTCCGCCATTACTTATCTTGTAGTAATCCATAAATTCCTCACTTTTATAGCTCAGATAACTAGGCAACGTTTTTCATTTACTCATATGTACTTAACCAGAACGACATAGTAACATAATTATTATCAAACTTTTCAACAGTTAATTGGTACTTGCTAGTTTATCGCTAAACCAATAGCTAACCACGATAAGTGAACCACATGCACATAGCACATACGAGTAGGTGTTATATTTGGAGTTATTTTTATGCCTACGTGCTTGAGAGTGCGTAGGTTCAAAGTTTGGAAACATACGGTCCAGTAACTGCAACAGCCAAGATGAAAAACGGTGGTTTTGAAATACTTGTCCGTGAGCAATGTTTGTTACTTCTTGGGTAAAGCAATTTTGTAATACTTGTCTCTATTAAAATACTACTACTATAATATTATAAAGAAGTATTTGTTTATAATTTTGAATGCCCCCCCCCCTCTACATTCAAAAGGGGTACCTCTAATCCGATTTCGAAAATTCTTTCACATACGGGAAGCTACATTATCCCCGAATGTCATAAGCTACATTCAAAACGTTCCTCCTAGAGATAATTTCCATACATAACAGGAGCGAAGCCGCGCACAAAAGCTAGTCGGATAAAAAGATCTCACTTCTTTGATTTATGAAATCAGTAAATGCATTTGGCACTAAACAAAACATTATTCTATTTCTGACTTTGTCAATCGTTTAAAGATTTGAGTTACAAGTAGGCTTTCATCTGTTATTTCGTGTGTAGTCATATAGTCACTAACTCATCACACCTATTAAAATTTAAACATCTTTCTGATTATCAGAATTGCGGCTGGGTCTTTACACTAAAATCGATTCTTGGAATCATGCAAGGCGTACCTATCTTAAAGCAGTTCTCGCCAGATAATTTAAGATCAAACCCAAAAACCCCAATTGGATTTTCCAATTCCAACAATGTCTCTGAAACAATAGGTACTTGGTCTTTTTCTGCGGGCGGATATGGTTTCCCATTATTTCCTAACAATTATAAATCACATTTACGTTTCCAAAGGAAATTCGTAAGGCTCTCAAACCAGCCAAAAACGATCAATAAACCAATATGGAGACCACATTTTCTAGTCACGTAAGTCTTTCTCCAAATATCAATGTACACGTAAACATTATCAAGTTCTCGAAATGTTTACTTTTCCGAAGCGATAAATAACGAACATAATGTTAACATGGTCTAAATAGTAGCCAGGTGGATCTGTAAATTATCTTCGAATATACATTGACCTATTTTCACAATTGGCTCCTTGTTAGCTAGACAAGTAAGCGTTCTATAGATTTTGGTTGCACTCTTCTTTTGATTGGTTGATTGTATACACGGTCAATTGAAGGGGACTGGTTACCAAGGAGTCCAAAGGTGCAAGGTGTAAACTGACCATTCACGAAGAAACTAAATAATTCTACGCAAAAATATTGCTGGAAGAGGCCCTTGTTTGTAGCCGAACTGTCCCACACCTGGGGGTTTACTCTCTAAGCACGAAATCCGTACTTTCGGCCGAAGTTACGGGCGTTTCCTACTCCTTATCACTTACGGACATAAGATTCGTTTGGGGCCCGAACTAAAAATGAATGTCAATACGATTGGACAGTTGTCCTTACTCCCGATGTGTTTTCAAAACTCATGAATCTGAAAATATTAGCGAGTAGGGTTCATTTCAAAGTATAGAACTAGCTACGGACGAACCCGTACTTTCGTTGACGGACTTAGAGAGTAGGCCCCCTGGTCAAAGACCTTCCTCCATTCCTTCTACTTTTTTCGATGTGGGCCTTTTCTCGCCAATTAACAAGGAAGCCATCTATGGCGTCCCGCCATCTTCTCCTCAGTCTGCCGCGACCCTGTTATTTCACAGGGCGCCAGTTTTTCGATGTGCGGGTCCACAGCTTTAATGGCCAGTCACATTTATATAAATAAATTTATAAATAAATAAATAAAATATTTAAAAAAAAAACTGGAAATGCAAAAAAACGTGCGATTTTGAGTAACCGTGAGTCATTTTCAGACCACTGCAACAAAGATGAGGCCAACGGGACCGCCCCCGCTTCACATTAACTTAATCATAAGTATGTGCTCAGTTATTACATTCATTATAATCTTTGACCTAAACAAAATAAATACAAAGTTCATTAGATCATATTATATGTATGGTTCTCCTTAATTCCCCGTTTACCTGAATCAATCTATTCTTAGAGTAAAAAGGAAGCAAAGTTCGAATCAAAATATAAAGTTGGTTTTAAACCGCAAATTCTTAATAAAAGCTCAACAGTTCAACTCGCAACTTCGTCCGCGCGGAAATTTTGAGGTGTATGTGTGACACTGCCTCGTTGGTCGAATGCTCGCAAACGCGACTACCGAGCTGAGAGCATGAGGTCCTGGATTTACCTCGGGTCGGGCAAAGTGTTATTGTGTTATTCAATCAGAATTTTTTCAGTAGTAGCCACGGAGTCTGGATTTAATGTCGGGCTCGGCTAGCCTTCTATTTTCACTTGGACTTCAACATAACTGGCGAATATTATATAATACCACTAGTATTAGTATAATAAGTTCATCCGCTGTAGCCACTAGATGGAAAAAATCTTCGGAAAATAGTTTTAATTTTCTATTTTGCGTCCGATTTCAGACGACCCTCTCCCAATTGCAGCAGTTTATTCGCAAAGAAACCTGACTCGTGGTCATTGTAATAACAGTTGAGAACGTTTATTCCATCAGCCGATGTGACCCTCTCAATGACTGGCTGTGTGCCTTCTAACTAAAGTCACCTGCGAACAAAACGACAACGCCGGCCATCGGCGCCTGGATGCCGCGGATGTCTTGCAAGCTACGGTTTAACGCTTCCTCTAATGCGTGCGGCTTAACTTGCTTTCCGAGGTTTGGAGGAAACTCGGTATGTAATGATGGTCACCCATCGACAGACCGACCTTGGCAATCGCGGCTTACCCTTGAAGTCTGCGGCTGTTATTATTTAGCCACGGGCTCGAGTCTAAAAAGGATTAAAGCACAGTAGACATGTAAGGGAGCAGTAAATCAAATACCCCGACCATCACGAACGATGCCGTAGAATGCTTTCGCTGTGTACACATCGTCATCGTTTTCCATTCTTTTTATTTATTCTTTTACAATAGTTTTCCAATCATTGCACCATTCGTTCATTGTTCAGAATAGTTACAGCACTGATGATAACATCTGTGTCAATTGTTTAAGTTAGTGTTCTTTTATTGTTGAATTTTTACTTTTGTATATGCTGGCTTGTATGGATCAGAATGTTAGGCCACAAAAGGTATGAATAAAAGGCATTTGCATGTAGCTGAGGTGAGAATGCTAGCGGGATGAGTGGTGTTACGCGAATGGATAAAATAAGAAATGAGTACATAAGGGGCAGTCTAAAAGTGGCGCCGGTGACTGAAAAGATGTGTGGTAATCGGTTGTCGTGGTATGGGCATGTGATGCGGAGGAATGAGGAAAACGTCGTGAGGAAAGTTTTGAGTATGAATGTGGATGGTTATAGGAGTAGAGGAAGACCAAGAAACAATGGATGGACTGTGTGAAGGATGATATGGCAAGAAAGGAGGTGTCTCATGAGATGACAAGCAATAGAGAAGTATGGAAGAAGAAGACATGCTGCGCCGACCCCAAATAAATTGGGACAAGGGCAAGAGAATGATGATGATGATGATGATGTATAGATTCTTTTTATTTACCAATTTTTTGTGAATGTGTGGACATTGTAGGCTTTGTTTTTTTTTTTTCTTTTACTGCCTTCTGTAGTAAGCAACGACTTATTGTCGGGCCTACGCTGTCCTCCCATACTTAAGTACTAACGCTGTAACTTCAAATATTGTAAAACCAAATGATTTTAAAAGAGTAACCATGGAGTTTCTTGCCGGTTCTTCTCCATAGGAAACGACGAACCCGAACCGTGCACCTTTTGTTGACGTTTTATAAGTGCCCATGTAGGCCTATTATGTAAAATAAAATATTTTGATTTTGATTTTGTCACACTGTTATTTCAGTAACAAATGAACAGTTGGATTAAACAAACAGTTGAAACATTTAAAAAGAGTCAACATAAAAAATACAGGTGCGTTTTGTGTATGACTCAATTAATACAATGCCCAATATATCAAAATCAAAGTCATTTATTCAAATTAGGCTTATAATCAGCACTTTTTGAACGTCAAAATTACAAGAGACAGTCCCCCAAAACGTCCTTCGCCACTGCCTAGTGTTTTAGCTAGGAAGAAGAAGTGGCGGAACAAAATCCCCGAAAACACATCTTATGTTAGGCTATTATGGTTATATGGACAATAAAACCATGAATCTCAATGAAACACCAACCTATACCTACTGTAAATACTTCTGCTATACCATCAGCCATTGCAATTCTAATGAATTAACCATAGACAAGCCTTTGAGAAGAAACACGCGTGACATTGACCTATAATATTGTTTATGGCAGCGTATTCGTGGATGTTTAAGAGCGTTTACGCCTTACGACATTTCATACAAACTTTCAAGTCGTTATTTTCCGAAATGACTGAACTGATTTTGATGAAACTTCGTACACATAAGCAGGATACACAGATCTAAAAAGTTACTAAAAAACATTTTCGAAAAATAGTGTTACAGTTAAATTAGACCAAATTTAAATTTTCTATAGAAACAGAAAATTCCAATTATCTCTTGTTTTAAAACACATTTTGAAAATATTTTTTAGTAACTTTTTAGACCTATGTATCCTGCTTATGCATATAAAGTTTCATTTAAATCGGTTCAGTCATTTCGGAAAAAAACTACTTGAAAGTTTGTATGAAAAGCGGTAAGGAATAAACGCTCGTTTAAAATACTTTGCTTTTGACAAATTAATGCGGTAAACATGTGTCAGAAATCTTCCTTGAAGTTCATCCTCTTAGTTCAGAGGTTTCTGAACTCGCTCGAACGTTTATTCGATAATTCTTATTCCCTAAACAACGTTTAGGGGGTTATTCGAAAATAATGACAAACTTAAACAACCAAAAAAATCGGCGTTTATTAATAATTAACTAGGTACCGTAATTCTAATTGATTATTTATGTATTTTGTGACAACCCCCTGAATTTTGACGATGATGCAAAACAACACCTTGTGTTATGGTCACATGCCACATGCGTATTAGTGTCGGACCTGGTGTCAGAATTTTTATGCCACCATTTTTTTATTGGCCTCGACTTGGCTTTACGTGCCGTTGAGAAATAATTCAGTCATGCTGGTTTCCTCACGATGTTTACCATCACCGATGCAAGTGATTATACAATACGCACATGAATCCGAAAAATTAGACGTGCGTGGTTCGAACCCGATCCCTATGAATTGGCAGTCCGAAAGTCACACCACTAGGCTATCTGTTATGGTAATTTTTATTTATTTATTTAAGGACAACCAACAAAGCTTACACCAAAAATACATGTTAAGGTACTCATACTATTTTTACAATTTATAGTGTAGCCTTAATTAAAGGCTGCCACGGCATGCATTTATTTAACATAGGAGTATGAAAACAGAAAAACAGATTTACTTATTAAGTTACATAAATACAGTCAATTGTTACATAAATCTAACAAAAAAATACAAATGAAAAACTTACTATGTAATGCTGGATTAGTTCGATTATTACGATTAATTAAAAAAAACAAAAAAAAACAAAACACGTAGTGCCAACTTATAAAAATAAAAATTAAATAGAAAAGAACAAACACAATCTAAATGTCAAGGTAAGTGAAAAAGACAATAGGAACTCCAGTATTCCTTTTTTTTTCACTTCGGTGATAATTCCTTAAGCAAGACAGATTTGACTTTATGCAATGAATAAGACATATCGATATCTGCACTGGGCGAGCGTGAGAGGCGACTAAATTGATCCTGCATTCTGTTTATGGTGGAAAAATGACCTAGGTTGGTTTTAAAGCCCTTAGCACGAAGCAACCGATATCTAGACCTACGAGCAAGTTTGTAGGGCTCATTTATAAAGGGTGTAAAACACCTCTTAACGAAGCCGAAAGGCACTGGTTCTCCCTGTCATTACGATCATTTTTTTGTTCTACACCATGCCTGGGAACCTTCTAGTTACGAAGATATTAGGGGTCAAAGTTCCAACTTGTTGACAAGTATTTTTTTAAATACAAGTTTTTAATGTAATATTTTTACTTTAAACACCTCCACGACCCCCGTACTATTTAATCCGTCCATCAGCAAAATGTTTTGAGTGCGTTACATTGAGTTCTACCACAAAACATGATTTTACACCCCCCGAAAAAATGTCGTTTCCCAGCAATGATTTTTGCGTAAAGTTACTTAGTTTCATGTACAGAATGCTTGGTTGACGGCTTCGAGATGAGGTGATTTACACGGTGTATTTATTTGACTAAGTAACCGCGGACAATCAAAATGAGTGTTTATTGTTTTGTATAGAAACAGATGATCAAGCATCATACGGCGATTTTCCAGACTCATAAGTTTGAAATGTTTCGGAGAAGGAAAGCAAATCCGGACTAAATCGTCTCAAAATTGCTATCATCATCTGCCCAGCATTTTCCCAACTGTTGAGGCCGGCGGCATCCAGTCTTACCCGTTACCAGTATTTTACATAGAGCGACTGCCTATCTGACCTCCACTACTCAGTTAGCACTGGGTTTACGATACTCCTTGGTAAGACTGGTTGTCAGACTTTTGGAATTGCTAACCTGAATTGAGAAATTGAGCACGGAGTCGGCTTGATGGCCGCTGTTTGAAGCCGCATTGTTAACACTTTCCTCATTACTTTCCTAAAAGTGTGTTATCCTACGGCACAAAGGACGTATAGAAACTACCGGCTTTGTATGGCCGGCGTGACAGAAATTGTATTTTCAGCGTCACCATTTGTATGAGTACTGCCATTTCTAGATACTGTTGGTGGCGCGGCGGTTCCGTGCTCTGTGTTCATAAATCAATGCTTATTACTTCTTTGTTTAGACAAGACAGTCTAATTAAGATGTAGCTGTTGTTAAATGAACTCTTCTAAAGACTGGACACATATATAAATTAATAGATGACCCGCGCATCTACGACTGCGTCACATTTTCCGCGTTTCTACGGCATTTTTCATTGATACTTCGCTCTTATATGTCGTAGCGTGCTTTAAATAGCCTATAGCCTTTCTAGACTCAAAATGAAAGCATTTATTGCAATTAGACCATAGAGGCACTTTTGAAAGACGAAAAATATAGATGAATGGGCTATCAAACACAAAAAGATTTTTTTTTTATTTGAAGCGGTAGTTCCCTAGTTTAGCGCGTTTAATCAAACAAACAAACTGTTTTGTTATTTTTTTTTGTTATGTCGACGAATTTTTTGACGCCCTGTAATTTTGATACTTTTACATATTTTATTTTTATTTTATACTAGCTGTCCCGCGCAACTTCGTCTGCGTCACATTTTCCCCGTTTTCGCAACATTTTTCATTGCTGCTCCGCTCCTATTGGTCGTAGCGTGATGATATATAGCCTATGTCCTTCCCGAGGTTGAAATCTATCTTCTTACCAAATTTCATAAAGATCCGATCAGCCGTTTAGTCTTGAAAAGGTAACAAACAAACAAACAAACAGAGTGACATTCGCATTTATAATATTAGTATGGATTTATTTGTAGTTTGTAAATAATGTACATATGTAATATTTTATATTTATTTGTAGTTTGTAAATAATGTACATATGTAATATACAAAATAATTTTTTTCTTTAACAAACTGTTTAGCAATATAATATTGGTATTCATGTAGATCTTAAAACAACATAGGTTAGTACGATCGACAGGAATGTACTAAACAAAGTTTACACGCCATAATATATATAACATTAATATATAAATGACTATAACATGCTATAACATTTAAATGACTATTTTCGACATTATTTTGGGGTGGTTAATCAAACAAACAAACTGTTTTGTTATTTTTTTTTGTTATGTCGACGAATTTTTTGACGCCCTGTAATTTTGATACTTTTACATATTTTATTTTTATTTTATACTAGCTGTCCCGCGCAACTTCGTCTGCGTCACATTTTCCCCGTTTTCGCAACATTTTTCATTGCTGCTCCGCTCCTATTGGTCGTAGCGTGATGATATATAGCCTATGTCCTTCCCGAGGTTGAAATCTATCTTCTTACCAAATTTCATAAAGATCCGATCAGCCGTTTAGTCTTGAAAAGGTAACAAACAAACAAACAAACAGAGTGACATTCGCATTTATAATATTAGTATGGATTTATTTGTAGTTTGTAAATAATGTACATATGTAATATTTTATATTTATTTGTAGTTTGTAAATAATGTACATATGTAATATTTTATATTTATTTGTAGTTTGTAAATAATGTACATATGTAATATACAAAATAATTTTTTTCTTTAACAAACTGTTTAGCAATATAATATTGGTATTCATGTAGATCTTAAAACAACATAGGTTAGTACGATCGACAGGAATGTACTAAACAAAGTTTACACGCCACCCGACACGATGGAAATCGAAAGTTTTATGGCTGTCATAAACCTTATTGTACACAGTAAATTTTAACTGCAAAACGAATAGCTTTTTAACTGCGTACATATAATTTAATTAAGCAACAGGTCAACCTGTTGCTTAATTAAATTATATGTACGCAGTTTCTAATAATGATTTTAGAAAGGAACTATTTTGTTACTGTCGATATCTCAAAAGAATTAGACGTTGACTTAATATGCTAATGGTCATTAAAGTACCTACATAGTCCGGGGAATTTACGCCGAAAATTAGGCCAACTCTGCATTAATTAAAAACAGCGATTTTTTTCATTGAATGTGTAGGGTATGGACAGGAGAGTATGTTATGCTGTATCCCGCGAAAAGTTCACCTCCGCGTATGTGTTTTTTTTAAGAAAACGTCTAATATGTTGTAACTTGGTGGAAAAAAATATAAACAGGTATGTTTATTTGGAGTATTGTAGAACAGATTGAGTGCTACGAGTAGGTCAGCAAATTAAACATTTTTCGTCCACGGAACAATCAGTTTTTTTTAAAAATCATATAATTTGACTTCGTACTTAAGGCAAAAATATTAACAGGACAAAAATAGTGCTTAAGTGATTGTTATCAACATATCTAACTATTATTATGAAAATTAAACAAATTGTGCTCCGGACTTCACAGAAAATCAAGAAAATCCAAAAATCTTGAATACTACTTACGGCAAAAATGTAACAGGACTGAAATTCATTTAATAATGGGATATATATCAATCCAAACCTTAATCTCCCAAAATTAAACAGATTAGAGCGCTATTTAATAAAGTAAAAGTAAAAAATAAATTACGATGAACGTGACGTCAGCGCTAAGCAGCGAGCAGCGTACAGCGTGTGCTAGTGTGCGTATCCAAGATAAGCGCTACGTTCATTGTATGCGTATGACTGTGTTCTTTTTTAAGAGTCGATGTGTTTTTATTGATAAATGATAAATGATGTTTATTTTGCAAGTAGGTTTTATTGTGTTACTCTGTAATTGTAAAAACATAGGAATAAAAACGGCAAGCCATCAGTCGGTCAGTGGCGACATACCTACTGTTTACAAACATGATCGTCATTAACGTTAAATCTTCATTTAGAAAACCGGCCAAGTACGAGTCATACTCGCACACACCGAGTTCCATAGCACCAAACAATATAATAAAAATATTTTTAACGCTAATTAATTTGTAAACATACACTCAACAGTAAAACTAAATTTGTTAAAGTGAAAGTTTTATTACATCGTCTCAAACTTTTTCGTCTGTGTGTTGCATGTCGCGTGACGGTCGGTTTTATGTACTCCGCGTTTTATACCCTTAATGCAATATTATTCCAATTTTTTTTAGATAAATGTCAAAAGTATGAAAAAAAGTTTCACTTTTACCGTGGTTTCATAAAACCACACAATCCTTTTTCTTTTATAGTATGTTAATGATGAACAAAGTTACTGCTGCAGTTTTGATAAAAAAGTTCCATATCTCGAAACCTAAATGATTATTTCAAGAGTGGATTATTTTCAGGGTGGTTGAAAAAATGTAGCACCCACCTCGTTTTCTTTGGCTAAAAATACAGAAATAGTGTTATTTTATAAAGGACGATAACAACACAGTTTCCCAACATGTTAAATGCAGGTGAGGTAATTATATTACTTATTTCACCATTACAGTGCAGATAGCTACTACATACTTAAGGTGGAAGTGGAAGGGTAGCCTGCGAAATTCAAATTGTTCTTTTGCAATTAGAGGGTCAACAAATGGCTTTACAAAGTTATATATATATATATCTATATTATATAAATAAAAATAGAAGTCCCGACTGACTGATTGACTGACTCATCAACGCCAAGCCCAAACCTATGACCCAGGAAAGCTGAAATTTTGCACAGAGGTTTCCTTAATAATGTAGACAAGGAATAAGGAAGGATTCTTCGAAATTCAACCTCTAACGGACTTAAATAGGGGATGAAAGTTTGTATGGAAATTCGTCATTTTTTAAGTTAGAAGGCTGAAATTTCATATACAATCTTCTGGTTAGAAATAAATAAATACGTATTTTAGAGTTTTTAAGAATTTACCCCCTAAGAGGGTGAGATAGGGGTTCAAAGTTTTTCACAGCTTGAAATTCACTATTTGTGTTTCTCGATTGAATTGACGTGAAACACGTATCTATTTTTTTGAAAATTCCACCCCTCAGACGAAAACAGGGATGGCATTTTTTTGTTATTGTTTTTTGTGTTAGCACGTTTGTGTGGACAAATACGCTTAAAAAAACTTCATTTAAGTACACACTTCTAGGGAATCTGGGTCATTTGTGGGAAGGACACTTGCGGTAACCCATTTACGCGAAAAGATATTTGCGCGCATGGACACTTGCGTGACCGACACTCGAGGGCTGGACAATTGCGCGACTCAATGGCTTCACGGGTGTCGTTTTCGTGGTTTTAGCGCGTCGCTGGCAATAAAAAAAAATCGGAGATGGCCCCGAGGAAAAGTTCCTGTTTTTCGTGCATGGGTGTCGTTTTCGTGGTTTTTGGGGTTGCTGACCAAATTGACGGCGAGGAAAACATTCGGTTTTTCTTTCACAAGTGTCGTTTTTGTGGACTTCAGGGTCGCCGATAACGAAAATGATGACCTCATTTTCTAGGTGCAAATAATAAAAATTAAAATACGCAATGTCTCAATATCCTCCCCTAGGCTATGGCTGGCATTGATTTAAGTGATAACTGTTTCTCACGTGTGCAGTTTTATGTTGCGTGCTCCGAAGTGAGCTCGGCGAGTATCTTAGTAATTTTAGCCCCAAAAGGAAACACCGCAAACGTCATTTACACAGAAGAGCTAGGATAATTCATTAGTATAAAAGGGTGTAAAACACCTCTTAACGAAGCCGAAAGGCACTGGTTCTCCCTGTCATTGCGATCATTTTTTTGTTCTACACCATACCTGGGAACCTTCTAGTTACGGAGATATTAGGGGTCAAAGTTCCAACTTTTTGACAAGTATTTTTTTAAATACAAGTTTTTAATTTAAGATTTTTACTTTAAACACCTCCACGACCCCCGTACTATTCAATCCGTCCATCAGCACAATGTTTTGAGTGCGTTACATTGAGTTCTACCACAAAACATGATTTTACACCCCCCAAAAAAAAAGTCGTTTCCCAGCAAATGTACAGAATGCTTGGTTAACGGCTTCGTGATGAGGTGATTTACACGGTGTAGTTTTCCGGGAGTTAAAAAGATTGGTTTAATCTGAGTATTTTTTAATTTAAAATATTGAAAGTTAAGTAAGTTAGCTCATTTACACCATAACCTATATCGCTAGGTGGATGGATGACCGGGGCATTTGAGCTACAGCATCGTCACTCGGAAGACATGTATAAAATAAATTCTGGTTCAACCCATTTAGGTCCCTAACAACACAAAAAAAAATTAAAAAAAAAAACGCCGTAATATACATTTTTCTAACCAGAATGAATTATGTGGCGTCTTACTTCGAAAAGCGCAGATTTTTACACAACTATTAAAATGTGTCCTATACTTACACTTACGCGCGCGCGAAGCCGTGGCCAACAACTATTATCTATAACATTTAAATGACTATTTTCGACATTATTTTGGGGTGGTTAACGCATACGTGGGCAATTGCCGAACTTCACGCGGGCGAAGCCGCGGGCAAAAGCTAGTCATTAACATTATGAATGAAAAAAAAAAATATCGCGCGCGACGAAAAATTTCATTTGGCCCGTGATGTTCAAATTATCTTACGCTTTTTGCAATTTGCACAGCAGTGTCAGGTTTTATATTGATTAAAAACTGATTTAAACGGATCGTAAATACGTCGATTTCAAAATGGAAAATACTTGTATTACGTACAATATTTCATAATTTATTTCGTATATATGGATGACTCTGACGAACAACGTAACGTGAACATCGACATTTTACGTTTACACCATGCGCTCGTGCTAGGGAACCAGATATTTACTTGAAAGTATGACAACCGGGAACACATCAAAACATTTGTAAGTCTTAATAGTGTTTTGTTACGTATACGCGATTTTACACCTTATCTCTATTACGGAAAGATCAAATTCCTATGAAAGCGCTGCACCAAATACAAGAATGAAGCTTGCAAACGTATTTTACGTAAACATTATTTTTATTTTTTTTCAGTATTTGCTTTAAAGTGTTTAATTTTCGTGTAAATTGGTTAGAAATAGCCTTTAGATGAAAGTTAAACAAAATTAAACCCTGTTACATTTTTGCCCCGACCGCTATTGTAAAAAAACTGATATTAATAACTTCCGTGAGTCAAATTTGTTTAATTTTTTTAACGGAGGTTTAATATATTAATTTAAGTTATTTTATGTAAAAAAACCGCTGTTTATATTTTTGCCTCAAGTACAATCCAAAAATTACGTAAATGTTTTTTTATCGAAATTTCCGTGTACGAAAATGTTTAATTCTGAAAAAATATATTACTGTCACCAGTTCTTTACCTAAAATAATTAAATTCGTCCTGTTAATAATTTTGCCCACGTTTTTATTCACAAAAACGCGTTTTCGTCTTTTTGATCTTGATCCGGCCTTGGAAAATGTTTAATTTTTTTTTATTATTTGGAGAGCTAAGGTCAAGTACACGATTCAAGAAAAAAATCGCTGTTTATATTTAATGCAAGGTTCAAACCTAAAAGCCCCGTACTAACATTAGAAATCGATGAGTCGGTGAGTAATTGCCTGTTGATCCTCTGTTAACAAACCCAAATATAGATGGGAATCAACTTCTATCTAGGTAGCGCGACCCATGGAGACCAACGCAACAAACGTAATAGGTTGAAACTGTTTGTCAACTAAAATGATTTTAACCAACTATTAGAATACGATTACATTATTTATTTATTGACATTATTTTATGTTTTGTTAATTGTATTTATTATTATTTTAGAAATTTTTATCTTTATTTTAGATTTTTTTTGGTTGTGATTTTTTTTATTCACTCTTCGGCAGCTAAAATGTTTTTTTTTTTCTGTTTCTATGACAATGATACTTCATTAGTATTGTCTCTCTCACTCATATAGATAGTTCCATATGGGATGTACAAGTTCACCGTTCACATTGTAAACAAACGTTCTCCCGACTTCAGTAGCGCATCTAACGATTACTATCTTTGATTAGGGCATTATTTCCTTACTAACGCCATGTCATACTGACTTGCATATTCCTTTAAACAATACAATCTCATTATTGTCTATAACGCAGTTACAAGCTGATATTATAAGTGTTGACAATATATTTGTGTGAAATGTTCAAAAATCTGAATAAATCGTATCAATCCAAATATCAGCCGAAGTCACGATGATATGCATTATATTCATAAAGGTATACACGTTATTTTACACGCTGGTGGCTGATATTATGTATTATGCATTTCAATGACACATTTTATAGGAAAATCATTGTATGTACTTACGTAGGGCTATCGATAAAATATGTAAGTAGTAAGTGCCCGTAGTGCAAAACTAACTGCAACCTCGAGGACCTGCATGAGGCAAATGACAGAGCTGTCCAGATCGTTAAGGACTGCACGCGTAGCTTGACCGCCGCAGAAACAAGCTATGTTGACGGAAGAATCGACAAACTGACACATTATCAGTGTCTATCTGTCATTATGTCGATCCTTCTACGGAAGGATCGATATAATGACAGATATGCAGAGATATACAACGTGTAACGTTAAATGCGCAAAACCTGAAAATAGTTTGATCAGAATAACGAGCAGAATCAATTGAACCACTTTTTAATATAGGTCACATTTTTTCAAAAAATCTTGATTAAAAATGTTGCCCTGTCTATTTGTTCATAGGTCAAGCCATAACGTGCGCAAACCCGCCAAAATAGGTAAACAAACACAAATGTTTGTCGTCCACTTTAAATTTTCTCATACGCGGGAAAAAAAGAAAGAAACAATCAGAAGTTCCAGTAAAACTAAAACAGCACATACAACCTTTACGTTTTTGTTATTTTTTTTTCTCTCACAATTATTAATTGAATTAAAAATCATTTGGGGTGTCTGAGGTTTTGCGCATTTAACGTTACACGTTGTAGAGATACATATACACCGTGTAAATCACCTCATCACGAAGCCGTCAACCAAGCATTCTGTACATGAAACTAAGTAACTTTACGCAAAAATTATTGCTGGGAAACGACTTTTTTTTGGGGGGTGTAAAATCATGTTTTGTGATAGAACTCAATCTAACGCACTCAAAACATTGTGCTGATGGACGGATTGAATAGTACGGGGTTCGTGGAGGTGTTTAAAGTAAAAATCTTACATTAAAAACTTGTATTTAAAAAAATACCTGTCAAAAAGTTGGAACTATATAAAGGGTGTAAAACACCTCTTAACGAAGCCGAAAGGCACTGGTTCTCCCTGTCATTGCGATCATTTTTTTGTTCTACACCATACCTGGGAACCTTCTAGTTACGGAGATATTAGGGGTCAAAGTTCCAACTTTTTGACAAGTATTTTTTTAAATACAAGTTTTTAATGTAAGATTTTTACTTTAAACACCTCCGCGACCCCCGTACTATTCAATCCGTCCATCAGCACAATGTGTTGAGTGCGTTACATTGAATTCTACCACAAAACATGATTTTACACCCCCCAAAAAAAAGTCGTTTCCCAGCAAAAATTTTTGCGTAAAGTTACTTAGTTTCATGTACAGAATGCTTGGTTGACGGCTTCGTGATGAGGTGATTTACACCGTGTATGTTTACGAACAAAACTCGTTTCTACAGTGGTCATGCTAAGCGTGCTGGTCGGACAGAATCTGTCGAGTCGAGAAGAAGAAGTAACTTATGGACGAATTGTGGACGCGGCCCCGCACACCAGACTTAGTCACATAAAGTACTGAAGTATCCATCAGTGCGGAGCCAGTTCGAAATAAGTCTCGTCTCCATAATCTAATTCGTAGTTGCTCGAAATATCCCCAATTGCTTTTCGCCAACACTCAGATTCAGATCTAAATCTGCTGTCAGTTCTTATTTAGCTGTTATGATCGTGATTGATTGAAAAATTAGCTTCGCTCAGCATATTGACAACTAATGGTTCGATGATGATTGATATCATTTTAAAGGTAATACATACAGCTTAGTGCTTCACATGTTTCTTTTAGTTTGTCGTATGTCATTACTACCCAGAATTTAGTCCTTAGCTGTGACACTATCGAACGGTATAATAATACAGTATGTGTTTTTTTTTATCAAAATCAACCGATTCGATCGATTCTTGGCTAGGGAGGGATATTTATATTCAACTAGCTGTCTCGCGCAACTTCGTCTGCGTCACATTTTCCCCGTTTTCGCAACATTTTTCATTGCTGCTCCGCTCCTATTGGTCGTAGCGTGATGATATATAGCCTATGTCCTTCCCCAGGTTGAAATCTATCTTCTTGCCAAATTTCATTAAGATCCGATCAGCCGTTTAGTCGTGAAAAGGTAACAAACAAACAAACATACAAACAAACGAACAAACAAACAGAGTGACATTCGCATTTATAATATTAGTATGGAAGTATGGAAGTATGGATAATCCAATCCAATGATTTAGTTTTAGTTTTCATCGAAATCGGGCTCGAGACCCTGTATAGGTTTCATTAGTGAGCCTTAGGTGCTAAGAAATGATTTGGTGGCTCCAATTTATAATCTCTGAACTATTTTGAAACATGGAAACAGACACATCCGCCATAAAAAAATAGTTACTGGGTTTTAATTCAGGAATGTAAAGAACTCAAAATAATAAGTAACAAAAATATGAGCTAAAATGTGTAGCGAACGAAAATGGGAACAAATGCTGGTGATAGGATGATAATTTTGGAATTAAATAAAAAGATTGTGTGACTATTTGTATTATCATTTCTCATATATTATATAACAATCAATCGTCTAAATAGGTATGCATAAACAGCACGATGTAACACACTTAAGAATAGAATAGAAAATATTTATTTCAGACTCGCACACATTAAATGATATAAGTCCATATTATGTTAGTAGGCAGATAGGTACTTAAAGCTATGTTAGTAAAATTTAAAAATTAATATTATTTTGTACATGCATGAGCGACCAATGCCTCAGGATTTGGCTGTCCACTCTGTCTGACACCACGCTCAGAAGTGTGTTGGTGCTACTTTTTACCCGGGACCGCAGGGACGCCGTTCTTATTAACACCGCCTGGAAGCCGTCCGTGCTGTGGTCGGCGAACATGCCGGAGGCACTGCACCGCCATGGGAGCCCCAACAAACCCCTGAACGCGTTGTTATACTGGACGTGCAGGGCATTCCAGGCTTTTTTTGTGTAATTGCTCCTCAGGTTGCACGTGTATAACGTTTGGCAATAGCTTTTAAATAGTGTGACTTTTACATCACGTGAGCATCGCGCAAACCTGCGAGAAAGCATATTACCCCTTACCGACAATGCCCTGCGCTCCCTATCCATGTCCATATCATCACTTTGATTCTCATTGACCCAGTGACCCAAGTACTTAAATTTGGACACTTGCTGTAGAACGGTTCCATTTAGTGCCGTCGGAGGAACAGGGTAGGTTTTAGACCCAGCCTTAAAAACTAGCAGCTCGCTCTTCTGAACATTGTACTTGAGCCCATGGGCCACTGAATACCGTTCACATAATATGGACAATAGCGACCTCACGGAACTGATTGAGGGGCCCAGCAGCACCACGTCATCAGCATAGCTAATATTAAATAAACACAATTTGATATAAACATCCAAATATTTTGAATCATCATGACATGAATGAGAAACGATAAGTTATAAAAAAAAATGATACGTTATATTTTAATACCCAAAATCAATAAAAATCAGATTATCTTATATGACTATCAACTTAAGATGGCTCGTACTTTTTTATCACAATAATTGTCATTCTTTGACAGTTTAGTCGCATTTGCAAAAAGCGACAGAAGCGCTCGTCAGCTGCCTATGTGCGTATACAGAAAGAAAGCAGGTAGCCTGTGACGATTTACCAGAGGATCTACTTATCGGAACAGACCTGCGCGGGTAATCTGTACAGGTAATAGGCGCCGAGTTTCTATACAATGCATAAAACCAGTACTAATAAGCGCCGAAGGTCTCCGACAAGCTTCGACAAGCGCAGGTCAGCGCTGGCAACGCCATTTGTTCATATATTTTACTGGTGTCACCTTGTTTCGCAGACAGAAATTTGACAGAATTTCGTTTCCCAGAAAATGTTTCACATAATATTTAGTCCCCGTATTTTTATTTCAAATATTTTTGTTTCGACTACTATTTACTTGAATGAAAAATATTTTACAGAAACACAATTCAAAGAATTTTACAATCACATTTTATTATTTGACCAACTTATCAAACAGCAGAATTATTTTTCAACGAATATTGTTTGTTCGATGTATGTTTCCATGGTATTTTATTTCAACGAAATTAATAACCTTAAATTAAAATATTGTCTTTAAAAGTCAAAATGTTGTACTACAAAAGTTAGTGACACAAACGAATGGCTGCAAAACAGACTCCACGTAGTCTTGCTTGCCCTACCCCTAGAGTGTAATTTAAGCCCGCGTAGGCGCGGAGGGATGAGGCGGCCCGCGAGTTGAGGAGCAGGTGGTTTCTAAAGATCGCCGCCGCGGCTGAGGCTGGCCGGCTTGCCGGCCAGCAAGCCGAAGCTGCGGTGGTGAGCGTTAATACCATCTGCGACGATAACCTTGCGTGGGGCCGCCGGAGCCCCGCAGCGCCGGAGCCGTGACAGAAACCTTGCCTGTTACATGCTTGCATGCATGCTGCAAGTTGCATGGTTGCTTGCATGCATGCTGCAAGTTGCATGGTTGCTTGCATGCATGCTGCAAGTTGCATGGTTGCTTGCATGCATGCTGCAAGTTGCATGCTTGCTGCATGCTGCATGCAACAGGCATGGACACCATTAGTGAGAATAACAAGATTGTTTTCCTGCTTGACAATAATTTACCCGCATTATTTTTGTGAACACGGTGTTGTAATTTTGTAGGAGGGTATGTATTTTTCAAGGTTGTGCGTTGTTTCGTCGCTAATTATTTCATCGAATTTTGTTTCACATAAATTGTTTTTCATATTATCAATACGCAGAATACTTACTTTGAAGAAATTTAAATCATCAATTTTTGTTTCAAATAAAGTTTAATGTTAGAATATTCATATCATAGAATAACAAATCAAATATTCTTTATTCACATATTGTTTGTTTCACATAAAACTTATTACGAAGAATTACATTTTATCGAGTGACAGTTTCTAAAACTACACAACAACAACACCGCATTCACAAAAATAATGCGGTTAAATTCTTGTCAAGCAGGAAAACAGTATTTTTATTCTCACTAATGGTGTTCATGCCTGTTGCACGCAGCATGCAAGCAAGCATGTAGCATGCAAGCAAGCATGTAGCATGCAAGCAAGCATGCAGCGTGCAAGCAAGCATGCAGCATGCAACAAGCATGGTTTCTGTCACGGCTCCGGTGCTGCGGGGCTCCGGTGGCCCCACGCGAGTTCATCGTCGCAGATGGTATTAACGCTCGCCACCGCAGCTTCGGCTTGCTGGCCGGCAAGCCGGCCAGCCTCAGCCGCGGCGGCAAGCGATAGACACCACCTGCTCCTCAGCTCGCGGGCCGCCTCATCCCTCCGCGCCTACGCGGGCTTAAATTACACTCTAGGGGTAGGGCAGACAAGACTACGTGGAGTCTGGTTTGCAGCCATTCGTTTTTGTCACTAACTTTTGTAGTACAACATATTGACTTTTAAGGACAATATTTTAATTTATGGTTGAAATAAAATACCATGGAAACATACATCGAACAAACAATATTCGTTAAAAATTAATTCTACTGTTAGATAAATTTGTTAAATAAAAAAATGTGATTATAAAATTCTTTGAAGTGTGTTTCTGTAAAATTTGTTTCATTCAAGTAAATAGTAGTTGAAACAAAAATATTCGAAATAAAAATACGAGGACCAAATATTATGTGAAACATTTTCTGGGAAACGAAATTCTGTGAAACTTCTGTCTGCGAAACAAGGTGACACCATTTTTCAAAGGTTTGAATTTTAGAAACTGTCAGTCGATTAAAATGTTATTCTTCGTAATAAGTTTTATGTGAAACAAACAATATGTGGATAAATAATATTTGATTTGTTATTCTATGATATGAATATTCTAACATTAAATTTTATTTAAAACAAAAATCGATGATTTAAATTTCTTCAAAGTAAGTATTCTGCGTATTGATTATTCTATGAAATGATAATATGAGAAACAATTTATGTGAAACAAAATTCGATTAAACAATTAGCGATGAAACAACGCACAACCTATTTTACTACGTACAACACGCATATTGAAGTGAAACTTCTTATGCGACTTCCAACAAGATTGCGTTAAACGTTTAACGCTATCATGGAGGGGGAATAGAAAGAGACAGAGCGAGTGATTGCGTGGCACTCGAACGCATGCGTGTAGTATTACGAAGTTTCACTTCTTCCGCGCGAAGGGACTCCACGCACTGTTTTTCTTTTTATTATATTTCTATTTATAGGATGTATAGCTTGTTTTCTCATTTTGAAATACAAATTTTCTAATAAAACCAAATCATCGCCTGATGAGTCCGAAATTTTGCTTGCTACTCAGAAAATAGTCCCTGTTTCAACCTGCTTGCTTTATGTAGCTGTTACCTGAGTGGACCAGCCCCGATAAGCGCTGGTAGATCGGCGCAGGCTACCTGCTTTCTTTCTGTATACGCACTATCAATGCAAAGGCGCGACTGTTGCTGACTACATCCATCTTACCACTGTAGAGTTTACAGGCATTTATTTAGTGATCGCTTTTGCATCACCACAGCACCACGTTTGTATCGACGGAATAGTGGTTACGTGGACGAAGGTACAGAGGCAGTCAGAGTCATCACGCCTTTTTTAATTGGGACAAGCCCGCCACACTATTTCCAAACTACTGCAACTCCTGTGCGCAAAAATCAACAGTGGCGACCACCAGAAAAGCGCAGAGACAATGAAACTCGATGAAGTCCCAGAGAAGCAATTTACTGTCCCACAAAGAAATTAATCATAAAAGAGGAGCAGAGGTATAACCTAATAAAGAAGAAAGAAAGAAAGAAAACATATTTATTTGGCACATGCCACAAGCTCACACAACAAAAAAAAAAAATTGTTAAAACCTAAAACTAAACAGAAAGAAATAAATAATATTGTGTGTCTCACGGCTGCGCCAAAAAGGCCCAGTTCAGCAAACTGCCGAACAGCTAGTGCCCGACGCTGATTTTCAACTGGACCCAAGATAATGACGTGACGGACGAAAAGCAGTTTAGTAGGTATGTAGGTGCTTTGTGTTGTGAATTATGTGTATGAATAGGTATGTACTTATATACAATAACTATCAGTGCAATAATAATAAAATAAAACTACATATTAGTAGTAATAGTACACCCCAACATGTGTATCGATATGATATTATTGATATCCCGACGACTCGGCAATCAAAAGATCGCCAGATGATTAGATTGACAAGATAATATGTGATTATCGTACACCGACCTTAAGGGTATTTACTTTTTTTAAATATATTTAAATGCGGAGAAAATATTAATGAATGAGTAAATACAAGCCTAGTTACAAGTAGGTGTGGCATGTGTCTGTACTTGGACACCATTGGAATATGGTAAAATTAATTAATATGCTAAGAGCAATTTGATGGAAATATTGCTTTCACTGCAAATTAAACAGAAAAGGAGTGACAAACACGTACCACCTGATGGTAAGAGGTCACAGCTGAACACACTCATCGCAGCAATCAAAATCATGTATCCAAAGAACCACCCAACCTTTTGACATATGGGGAGGTGTATGACAGCCTCTCTGTAGAGACAGAGTAGTGATCAGTCAGTAGTGGGAACTTAGACTGAATAAGCTTAAGTACTTTAATGAACGGGAAAATTACATAGGGCAGTCCCCCAAAACACCTGTCCATAACCACTTTGCATCTAATATTTGTATAGCCTTGATTCAGAGGCCAAGTCAGAAGCCTATGAGTGATATAAAAACTTTGAAACCAGGGTAGGCACTAATGGAAGATGGCCTTTATTGCACAATAGTTCAACATGACGAACGACTTACATTTGTAAACCACAGTACAGGAGAAACGTAAATAAGGAAAAAACGGTCTCTTTAGAAGTATAATGCTCTGTTTATTTGAACGATTTCTAATTTGCCGAAATTCAAACTAACTGTATTATTTAGCTAGAAATAGAACCGTTTTTTTTTCTCCGAAGTGTTTTACAAAAGAATAGTGCGTCAGTAAATGCAACCGCAGTATTTGGGGTCTAAGAAAATCCCAGACCCTCTGTAGGCACATGACTAAATCTTAAGATGTTGGAAAGAACGTCACATCCGGATGTAAAAAGAGAACCTTAGTACGTACAGTCACAGGCACAAATATACACTTGGCAACTTTTAACTACTATATAGATTGTATTTTTATGTTTTTATCCTAACTAATATTATAAACTAGCTGTCCCGCGCAACTTCGTCTGCGTCACATCTTCCCCGTTTTCGCAACATTTTTCATTGCTGCTCCGCTCCTATTGGTCGTAGCGTAATGATATATAGCCTATGTCCTTCCCCAGGTTGAAATCTATCTTTTTGCCAAATTTCATTAAGATCCGATCAGCCGTTTAGTCGTGAAAAGGTAACAAACAAACATACAAACAAACAGAGTGACATTCGCATTTATAATATTAGTATGGATATGGATGCGAAAGTAAGTTTGTTTGTTACGCTTTCACGCGAAAACTATTCAACCGATCATCATGAAACTTTGTACACATATTCTTGGAGGTATTAGAAGTAACATAGGCTATATATCATCACGCTACGACCAATAGGAGCGGAGCAGGAATGAAAAATGTTGCTAAAACGGGGAAAATTTTACGCAGACGAAGTTGCGCGGGACAGCTAGTTTTGTATAAAATACTCATTTAACAATAAATGACACATTAATGAAATATTATTGCGCTGTTGACGCAGAGCTGAGCAGTTGCAACCAGTTAGACGGCTCCAACATGGGAAAAGGCTAGGCAGATGATGATGTTGACGTAAAGCTAGGTAATGAAAATCCAATTAGGTAACCGTTTTAATTCAGGAATTCATTTTGATGTCGTACATTAGAACTTATCTCAAAGTTGCAATCCTTACTCGCGGACATCGTTTATTGATATTTTTGCTCTTAACTGTACTGGAGTTCACATTGACGTCAGAAATCACATTGACCATGAACTTCAATGCTTTGTGGACAAATGAACCATTACTTATTTTACGATTTACTTTACCACTTTCAGATGATTTTACGTCAACTTTTAAGAATCCATTGTGAAACATTTTGATTAAATTGTTATCAGTTTTTAAAGTGAAAATTGTATAGGTGCAGTTTCTACGTAGTCTTACGTCATGATCGATGATTTTGCAGCCTTGTCAACATCTTTAAATGAAAAACGAGTAATCATAAAATTTACTGAGAACGGTTCGTGATTAAACTTTGGTAATAGATTACTAAATAAGGTAAACGTCATAAAGAAAGACCCCACATGAGATGGAATGACGACGTTGCTAAAATGGCTGGCCCTCACTGGCTACAAGTAGCCCAAGATAGAGAGATGGGCTCCTTTGGAGGAGGACCTTCACCTAAGGAGGAGGACCTTCACCTAAATAAAGAAGTACTAGATAGCGATTTATCACACATACGCTGGGACAACATTTGCAGCTTGCAGAATGTGAATGATATGGTTGAGGAATTGAATGCAAACATTCTAGCAATTTACGATGCGCACGCTCCGGTCAAGAAATGTTTAATTAAGGAACCATCTTATCCCTGGATAACAGACACAATTAGACTGATGATGCACTTGCGGAATGACGCTCTAACCAAGTACCGTAAAACTAAATCAGACTCCAAAAAGGCATACTACAAGCAGCTGAAATCTCTGGTGGTAACTTCCATATTTAATGAAAAAGTTGCATATTTTAAATTCAATATTAATAGTCAGATCAAAGATCCCAAAACGTTGTGGAAAAATTTAAAAAGCACTGTATTAAGGAAACAAATTGATGACCTTCCTACTCACTTCAGAGATCCAAACCTAATCAATAATCACTTTTTGAGTGTTCCTGGTAACCCTGTCTGCAATACATTGCAGCGCACCTTCTTTGAATCTCATCGTTATGGTGATGATAGCTTCACATTTTCACTACAACCAGTAACTGCTGAACAAATTCTGCGCTACTTCCGCCAGCTTAAATCTAACGCCGAAGGCTGTGATAAGGTGACCCTGAATATGCTTTTGCTTACACTCTCACATACACTAAAACCCATCACCGACATTGTGAACAGCTCAATTCTCTCAGCAACTTTCCCTGACATCTGGAAAATTGCTACCGTTAAGCCATTGCCAAAAAAAACCAATCCAACTGACTTGAAAGACCTTAGACCTATTAGTATTCTACCTTGCCTTTCTAAAATTGCTGAAAAGGCGGTATGCCAGCAGGTTTCCAAGTATCTAGAGGATAAGCACATTCTACCTGAGCTACAGTTAGGTTTTCGCAAACAGCGTGGTACTTCTACAGCTCTATTGGACGTGACAGATAATATTCTTTCAGCACAGGATAAGGGCCTGTGCACAATTCTTGTCCTACTTGATTTTTCGCGAGCCTTTGACTGCATAAATATAGATTTGTTTCTCTCAAAGCTCTACTATGGATTCGACCAAAACACGATACAATGGTTCCAAAGTTATCTTACCAACCGTCGGCAACGTGTGGAAATACGTCTGAGCAATGGCTCATCTATTGTTTCGTCACTCACTTCTGTTAACAGGGGAGTCCCGCAAGGTACAATATTGGGCCCTATTATCTTTATTTTGTATTGTGCGGATATCATAAGTTCCCTGAAGAAATGTAGGTACCATATTTATGCTGATGACGTACAAGTCTATATCTCCTTTAAGCCAAGTGACTATGACATCGCGATAAAGGATCTTAACGAGGATCTTGACAGGATAGCATGCTGGGCTGAAAATAACGGTTTAGTACTTAACCCCGCGAAAACAAAATATATGCTGTTTGGAACCAAGAGCCAAATCAGCGCAGTGCCGGCACCACTCAACGTTACCCTGCTGGGTGAGTCCGTCAGTCGAGTCGCTGAGGCACGTAATCTGGGACTGAACATGGACGTTGGGTTGAGATACGAAACGCACGTGGCAGAGACAGTGCGCACTTGTTTCTACCGGCTTAAGGTCCTTTATAAAATAAGGCCTTATCTATCAGAGGACCTGCGTATCCAACTGGTTGAGTCACTCGTGCTATCCAACCTAAACTACGCAGATACAGTTATTGGCCCTCGGATACTGGCAAGAACTGAGAGACTAATCCAGAGGGTGCAAAATGCCTGCGCGCGATTCTGTTTCTCAATCCCACCAAGAAGTCACGTAACGCCTTTCTTAAACAAGCACTCTATCCTTAAGATGAAGTCGCGGCGGAAGTTGCACTTGGCATGCATACTTTTTGGAGTCATAAAGTACAGGCAGCCGACCTACCTGTACAATAAACTGAGCTGGATCACTAGCAGAAGAGAATGCGCAAGTAGGCAGTGCTCGCAGCAACTCTCCACTCAATCGCATAAGACAGCTGCTTTCAGGGGAAGTTTCAGATACGCCGCATCCAAATGCTGAAACAATATTCCCCCGCCGATAAGGAATCTTAAATGTCTTGGTACCTTCAGAGTTCGGCTGCGGCAGTTCCTTATCGAATCGCAGAAAAAACTGGGTATGACTGTTTCGAACACGTCCATTATATGACTGGCTGTTGTATTCTTTCCGAGTCAATCTGTCTATCTGTAGCGTAACTCGTGGTCACAAACCTGTAAACAGGGGGGTACTTGGTTATTGAATACTTGACTTGGGAATCTTTTGTTGACCAATAATTATAATACCGTCACATGATATAAACCTATATTTATCTATTATAAACATAATTTAGTCTAGCCAAATCGTTTATTTATATTCGCACTTAATATAATATTGTATTACCTATTATATTATTTTTTCATTTATACACTATACATTTATAACCTGATAAATGCTCAAGTAATCATACACTCACCCAAGAACAAGAACGCTTACAATACAGTAAACTAAACTTACTGTAGAACACTAAATTTAAGTTGAGGGTATACTTACATAATTTCACTCCGCGTATAAGTAATTCTTTCACTTCCACGCACAACACCGATTTATCTCGTCTGCTCGACGTCCGTATGTCACTACAGGGATCCAGCAGAATATCAGCGTCAGGTGCATGCCTGACACATGCTGAGCTGGACTCCCATTTGGTGGAACCTTGAGACGCACACCGCACCTTGTATACTCGTTATTTTATTTGAATGTCATGGTGTTACTATAACTGTTTCATAAATATGTTTTTTTTTGTTTTTCTTTTTGTATAGTGGCACCTTGTTTTTATATAGGTATATTTATGTAATCTATGTCATTAATTTGTGCTTCTGTGTGTTGTGCTATGTCTTTTGTGTGCACTGAATAAATGATCTATCTATCTATCTATCTATCTATCTAAGGACCCCTCCGCAGGTTCTTGTAGGTTAAATAAATATGTACAGTTCATTCTCTACACTTCAACGGCCATAACTACCAAGTCTGGTGCGTGTCTTGGGTCTCAATTTAGAGCGAGATTTTTCAGATTCATGATGCGTATTGTATAATTATCACTTGCTTCGGTGAAGGAAAGCATCGTGAGAGATATCTCAGGTATGCTGGTTTGGTTTCTTCTCGACGGGCTGTTATGCCAAGTTAGAGGATGGGCCTCTAACTTGACACTGCTGGACGCAAGAATCCGCTGGATGTCAGAAGGCGGTGGCCAGCGTGGTGACGTTTGAAGGAGGCCTATGTCTAGCAGTAGACGTGTTCTGGCTGAAATAATTATGACAAAACTCTAACGCTAGTCTTAAGAAATTAAGATCAAGTATTATAACCATATAAATCATGGACACAGTACAATGAATTGATGTTGACCACAAAGTGCACAGGTACGATATTTTATTGATATAATTAATATCTTATACTTGTGCGTAAGAGGAAAGGGGAAGGCCTGGACACGGTTAAGCCCTGGTTTCTTTGATTCAAGTTATGTAGGACCCACTTAGGTATATTTGAAGGGAACGGTATGCTTATTGGACTTGCAAGTGGGAAACTACGCAGCTACGTTTAAAAGGTGTTATAGATATTTATTTATTTATTCATCTCTTCCAGCATACCTGCCCTTTTTATACCGAAGGTATTTGGCCTATCTAATGAAAAGACATAACAAAAAGTATCTATTTCAATAAAAACAATAAGTATTGCAATTTCTTTTGAAGTGTCAAGTAATAAATCTGCCACAAATTTGAAAAAAAAAAGTAGATAAGTTGCTATGGAGAAGAACGGCCAAGTAACTATACGGACTACAAACTTTTATTTATAAATCTAATATAATTGTTAATTTATTAAATATATATTTTGTTGTCATTTACGTGAATGTGCGACATAATCTTAGAAGATGCTGTCATCCACACATATTTGGTAAGCTTTTAAGTAAGACGACTTGTTTTCATAATTACAATTTATGTTTATAGGCCGATTATTACTATATAAGTCGTACAAATAATCCTAATTAATGGAACAAGATTTAAAGATTAAACCAGTCTATGTATTTGAGGCCCACGCAAGTTTTTTTTTTTCATGAGAAATGGATTGACAGGTACGTTTATAATTGAGATTCTGATGAGATACCCTCATTATTTATAATAATAATTGGTCTGCTAATCAACACGTGCGTGAAAACGTGTTCAAAATAAAACTGGGTGGTAACCATGATGTCGATTCAAAGTTTGTATGAAATGCCGTAAAGTGTAAACGCTCTTAGCGTTTAACTTGGAATGACTGAACCGATTTTAATCAAAATTCTTACGCATAAACAGAATACATAGGTCTAAAAAGTAGTAAGTTTCATTAAAATCGGTTCAGTAATTTCGGAAAATAAGGACTTGAAAGTTTCTATGAAATGCCGAGGTGTAAGCAGTATTATTTTAATGTCACTCCAGCGTGGGAAAGAGACGGAGCTATGAAAGACGTCTAGCGCCATCTCTTTCTCACTCTGGAATAAGATTAAAACAACACTGCTGTAATACGTCATGGTAGGCCACCTGTTCTCGTCCTCTATATGTCGTTGTGAGAGAAAAGTAAGAACTTTCTCATTGAGATGAGATATAAAAATATAGGATTATAAAGATATAGGATTGAAGTGGAAGATTACACATTGTGTTGCGCAAAATTGGTTAATAGTTATCTATAGATGAAGCCAATCGTGTAATGGCTAGAATTTTATGATAACAAAGATCTGTTCTGCTGATTTGTATCTGTATGCCGTAGTTTCAGGAGTTATGCTAGATTGGTAGGCTATTGTTTATTATAGGTAAGACAGCACTTATCGATGGGGAATTGACATTAGCTGATCAGGGGGGTTACTATGACGCTTAAAACATTATTGTTCCATTCCTATTCCAGAGTGGGAAAGAGATGGAGCTAGACGACCTGTATAGCTCCGTCTCTTTTTCACTCTGGAATAAGAATGGGACAATAATGTTTTAAGACGTCATGGTACGCCACCAGAAAGGATTTTGTGTCTATTTGTGCCGATATCACGTCACTAATTTTTACCCTGCACCACTACCTTCATTTACATTTCCCATACCAAGATACCATACCACAACATAACATCACGCCTGTAATCCCCGAAGATTTAGGCAGAGGTGTAGCTAATGGTACACCAACACTCCGCCAGGTAGGTACCTATAACTCCCATTTAATAGGGGGCGAGCCTATTGCCATCAATCGGGCACAAATCCAGACTCCGTGGCTGTTACTGAGAACATCCTGATGCATTAACCCAATAACAATTTGCTTGACTCGGATATCGAACCGAAGACCTAATTCTTAGTAGTCGCAATTGCGTCCTCTAGACCAATAGCAGTTAGTACCACCATAAGTAAACCTCAACGACTCATTAACACCACAGACTTCTAAAACATCACTAACACGTCGTAAACATTCAAATAGAAAAATAGAAATCTTTCGTAGAAATCCAAGCTCACATGGATTTCAACGATCATTGCTATCGGCGATTCGGCGCAAGCGCAGATGGAGCGAGTACTTCCCAGAGTACCTACTAAGATAACGCGCGCGACATCTTCTGAGAACGTGTGCGGTTCGGATTAGTGATGGTGATGACGTGACCAGTGGAGAGATAAGCGGTAGGTCAACTTGGAACTACTGTTCTAAGATTTGTATCGATTCGAATTCGTAATAATCTGGTTTAAAATACATGGCTAAATAATAAAAGCTGCTCGGGTATATCTCGCTCACTTTCGTAATGCCAAAAAACGATAGACATACAACTTGTCTAAACGAAATTGAATCGAAGCGTTTGTGAATTGGGGGTCTGGAATGGGGACCGTGAATCGGCAATCGTAGAGTGGGACACTCGCGCAGCTAGGGAAAAGTCTTTGTCAGTTGTGGACTGCGATATTGAAATAAGTGTCCGCTATCAACCGAGCGGTTCACCAAATGAAGACTAAACTAAGTAAACACAGAGATCGCACGTGCAAATCTTCGATCACGTTGTTTCGGACCATTTCCTGATTGCGATTGTCTTGCTAATATCTAGTGTACCATGCCATGATTTAAAAGAGTTTGGTTAGAATCACTTTACTGATGGCTATTTTAAGTCACTCTTTAAGAGATTTCATGATTTGATTCGCAAGATCTATTCAATTCTATCTATCCGTCTGTTTCACGCCTTAACGACTGAACGGATTTTGATGAAATTTGCATAGGTAGACAATGACCTAGGATAAGACAAATGATAATTTTCATTCCGACCTCCACGCGAAACCGAGAACAAAGGAATATCTAATGTTCAAAGTTTCAAACTAAACTACCTACAAGAACTAAAAAAAAGGGTGGGTAAGTACTTGTTTAATTAACATACTTTTAAAACAATGGGAAAACAAAATAACAACGACCATTTCGCAAATAAAACATACGACGGACTTCTGCTATTGACAGAAATGGAATCGAAGCGTTTATGAATAAGGGGGCAGGACTGACTATTAGTTGCTTTCTGTAGTTTATTTTGTCAGCACTACTCTCAAAACGAAGAAGAAAAACATCGGTAGGAAACTGACATGTCTTAGAACCAGAAAATCGAAGAAAAGGAGAAGAGGGGGTTCCCAGCCGGCGGGGTTGATTACAGACTTCTCACTCTCACTGCAAAGAGGCTGATATTCCAGAATTGGAAACGTTATAACTTATAAGCTAATCATGTGTTTTTTAATGTCACGTTCATGAATGGAATTTGGATGTTGTTAATTTACTGAAACAATGCTTATAAAGAAGCGTATAAAATTCGACAGCCATTTCATTTATCAAAAGACCTGACTTTCAGAAATCGGAGTTTATTAGCCTCACATAGCCTCCTTGACAGAAACCTTCACAGGCCCCCCGTAACTGTTGGCCAGATAGACGGACAGTACAGTCCTCTATATTTATCTCACAATCCATTGTCGATATCATGACATTTTCATAACTATCTGATAAATTATCGTGACGTCACGCATGTTCTGCAGATTTCCCAAGATATTTTTAGATGTTACAAGGGATCATGTGCACTTTTTCTTTTAGTTTTGATACAATCTTAATATTATCTTAGAAAAGTCGGCAACGGCATTATTGTTTGCCCTCTATCAATAAAAATAACAAACAGCAATACCCGTTTTTTGCCCTTTTTTGCCAAATAAAAATACTAATTCTCATTCAAACTACCAGAAGTAGTATGAAAGTAATTTTTGAGCAAAACTATACATGAGGCAAACCCGTCCTTCAGGAGAAGACCTAGTGGAATAAACTCTTGACCAACACATATTATGTCTGCTAAGTTAGAAGAACTGTGAAGATCAGACAGGCAGTCGCTCCGCGTAAAATACTGGTATTTAGCTACATCTGGTCTACAAAGGCTAGGCTGGGATGAAGTTAGAAGAACTTGATATTGAAAAGACATCATCAGCTTGCCCATGCCCCATTTTACTTGGGATGGGCCCAACACGTTTTTTTCATTAATAGGGGATAATCCTATTTTTTTTTTCTTTGTCCGTCGGGTAGTTTATTGAAAAGTATTGGACGTGGTATTTTTTCTTTTTTCACGTGGTCATAAAATTACGGAGATATATATATTGAGTTGAAATGGCGCATGACGTCACATGTAGGTAAGTTTTATACCCACTTGTGACGTAGTAAGCCCCCACTCTTCAACTTTAATGAGTTCTAACTAAGTAATTTTTTGATATTTTGATAAAACAAAAAATACGTGTCTAATATTTTTGTAATACCTGTCTGACGGACAAAATAGAATGTCGTTTTCTTTACCCAGTCCGATCCCCTATTCACAATAGCATTGCATCAAAGAAGGCATGGACGAACGTCTAAAACTTAGTTGTAACTTGATCCTGGAATCCACCTCACGAAATTGATCTAGAGCAGCGAGAGCAGCGGTGGCCCAGTGGTGGCAGCCCCGACTTACGAGCAGTAAGCCGTGGGTTTGAACCCAGACAGGCGAATAACTTTGTGTAATTTATTTCATCACCGCTGCCCTCAAAACATCGTGAGGAAACCGGCATGTCCTACAACAAAAAAATCAATGACATGTGACATCTACCAACCTGCACTGGGCCCGCGTGGTGTATTACAGCTCACTCCCTCTCATAGAGAAGAGGCCTGTGTCCCAGTAGTGGGAACATTATAGGCTGATGATGATGATTTGTGATCTATACGAAGTTTGGCCATGTTATACTGAAAATGTATAGCTTAAGGTGTCGCGTGTGGTCTGTAATACTTATTGAATATAGTGCGAAACGCGTAAGAGGGGGGTCCTTATCTATTTAACCCAAAAGGTTATCATTTGCATAACTTCAAGAAGTGTCAGTCTTTAAATCGTTCACTATGTTAAAAGGTCACTTAACTGATATAAAGTAATTAAGCAACACGTGGTATGTCTCTGTTTATTGATAACGATATTATTATTGAAGAAGTCTACATTAACGCTTTGATAGTCAACGGGTTTTACAAAAACGAGATAACCTGCAAGAAGAATAAAGACTGCTGCCGACTGCAATCAATGCAAGGTAGCATTCGAGTAGCAGCTGGATACATTTTAGTCGACTAGGTATTGAAGTTTTGTATGGGACGGCTGCCTGGTTCGAGGAGGCACGGGAAAAGAGTTCATGGAAGGGATTTTGGGAGGCCTTTGCACAGCAGTGGGACAATACATGTATCACACCCCTTTTCTGATACGTGCTGTACTTATACGTGTAGAACTTGCATCACAGAACCTACCATATACGGTGTGTCGGGTCGTTTAGTTCCCTTCAAAATGGTTGAGTTGAATGATTGCTGATACATGCGTCATGTTCGTGAACGGGCGCTGTCAGTTGTGACTGGTCATCTCTTAGCTGCCACGGTTTATTTTAATTACTTTATTTTTTAATTACTGATTTAATCTTTTACTCTGGACGCTCATAACTTGCCCGAATATTTACATTGTTCTCACATGTTTGTAATTCTTAACATGAATGATGTAACCTAGATTTTGTAACATATTTTGATTTAAAAGAGTGTCCATGGAGTTTCTTGCCCGTTCTTCTCCATAGAGATCTACGCTACGGAATGGGCAACTACAGTACTTTCACAAGTTATTATGCCTTGTGACTGGGACTGTAGCTTCGCGTTTTATTTTGTTGTTTTTTTTTTGACTTTCAAAAGTGCCTGTAATGGTCTAATTGAAATAAATGCTTTGACTTTTGACTTTTTTGACTTTTGATACATTTTTATTTTCTCATTCATGTAATAAAATGTTAACGCTGTCTTGATTTCCGTACGTTTTTTCACGGGTGACCGCTAAAAACCAGCGCTGTGATGTGGGCCCCCCATAGCACAGCATCATGCTGAGTGGTAACCTACTTGTCGCAGTCACGACGTGCAAGCTGTCAACTTTTTAAATTATTATTTTATTTGTTATTTTTTTAAATCTAATTGTTGTATATTTTATTTCATTGTACTTACAAATGTTTGTTATACTTTGTATCTGTGTTTATTGTGTCCATTGTTATTTTGTATGCACGTCATGTCCCTGCGACAAATAAATATTTTTTCTTTCTTTCTTTACCATCATAACGCCTGTAGACCCCGAAGGGTTAGGCAGGGGTGTACCTATTACTACACCCACATTTTACCAATTAAACTATAGGCTATAGGTATAGAGTTGAACTGAAGGTAGTTATACTTGCAGTTGACGACTAGCACCATACAAGACGAGCTGAAAGCCGTAATCCGTCGCCTTTTAAAGGCCACAACATTGTCTGGCCTTGCCTAAAACTAAGGACTCCAGCCATGTATCATCTAGGGCAATAGGGCAGTCGTAGATAGTAGAAAGTGTTATCAGCACCTACGTGACTCATTAGTAAGTGATAACAAATTGATTACTCTTAAATGTTTATCTATTTATCGTTTGTGAGTCACCTGCGGTTCAATAATATTTACAGGTCTGTTCTTAGAATGCAGATGATGGACATTCCATAGAATTGGTGGCTAGTGAGATCAGGACTAGGGGACTTATTGTGTTTGATAGCGTTAGAGAAACCCATGTTTGTGTGAAAGAAAGGAACAGAAAATAGGTACAAAGGTAATGCTTATTTCTAAAGAAATCTCTTCCAGCATACCTGCGAGAGGAGATATTAAAAAAAAGAGATGCAGACATAGTGTGTAAAAGAAAAAGAGAGAATTGAATACATAAAACATAAAGCAAATAACTATTTAAAATAAAACATAAAAATATACTAACTTATGTATAAATACAAAACAAAATATATACCAATAAAATAAATACCTATGCAACTATGACGGAATGGAAAGATAATGTTCTTTTACTCTTCTTTTGAAAACTGCAACAGTTACTAAGTTATAAATATTTAGACAAATGAGGATCTTCATAACAGGCAGAGAGAAAAATATGCTCATGCAAGGTGGACGTGAATCCACCTTGCATTAATCCTAATCCTCACAATTCTATCAATTACAGAATTGAGAGGCTCAGGACCCAGTATTGATGGATGTCACATGGCTTCGAATTTTCGGTTATTTAAGTCCAGCAGTAGACATCTATCAGCTGAATGATGATGATAATGCTAAAAAGCTCTCGATTCAATTCAACGTCAGTCTTTTTTCTCCATAAAAGTACCTGTCAAAGTTGTCAAAATTCCTAAAATGGTTATGATTCTCAGTGGTATGAAAGAGAGAGAAGAAAAAGATACCGTGACATCTGACAGGTGGGAGGACGCAACAAGAGAAAGTGTTGCGCCGACCCCAAATAGAAAGGGACCAGGGCAGGAAGATAATGGTTTAATTCTCAGTTCGATACTAAAGTACTTACCGACCCCAACATCTAAAACTCCAGAATCTAAAGGAACAGTATCAAATAACAGATACACATACAAGCTGTTGTTTTGCATCCTCGTCAAATTCAAGGAGGTAACTATGCTAATGATTCTCGTCCCGAATCAATAATAAAATGAGTATGTAATTTTTTTTTCCTTATTTACGGAATTCGGTAGGTGTGAACACCCGTGTTTCAAACACGGCCCGTCTCATTCTCGCCCTATAACCGCGCTTCCACACATACAAACAATCTCAAACGTTTATTCGATAATTTCATATCCCTTAACCACGTTAGGGGGGTTATTCTGAAATACTGTCAAACTTAAACAACCAAAACAATCTGCGTTTATTAATAATCAACTAGGTCTCGTATTTTATTATTTATGATTTTTGTGACAACCTCCTGAATTTTGACGAGGATACAAAACAACATCTTGTTTTGTCAGCTTCTCTCTTGTATGTTTACAACATCAACACTACAAAAAATAAAAACCGACTATACTATTGCAGTCACCTGCGGCCACCTAGAACGTTTAATACTTATAGAGATTATAAAAATAGAGTGTGTGCTTAACGTGTGTCAATTATGTCTGGGATAACAATGCCACCTATTGAGTTGGGAATACCTTTGGATAAGCTTATAGGAACTTTCAAGTCTTACGTTGACTGGGAGAATGTTGGTTTTATCCTACTTAATATTATAAATGCGAAAGTTTGTGAGGATGGATGGATGGATGGATGTTTGTTACTCTTTCACGCAAAAACTACTGAATGGATTTGGATGAAATTTGGCACATGGGTAGTTTATAACCTGGATTAACACATACTTTTTATCCCGATAGTATGTTCCCGTGGGACAATTATCGAACTCCACGCGGGCGACGCCGCGGGCATAAGCTAGTTTTTAAAATAATAATAGCCGGTTGGGTCGACCTTTAGGTTAAGCCGTTCTTACCTAGAATGGTCCATGGATGGGTGACCACCTATTACATTAGGTACATGCCGAGTTTCTTCCGTGCTTCGGTAAGCACGTTAGCGGTTGGTCTCAGCTATCATTTGTAGATCTTTGACAGTCGTTAAGAGTAGTTAGAAGCCAAAAGTCTGACATCCAGTTTTTCCAAGTGGTATCGTAGTATCGAGGTATTTTATGTATTTATTTATTAGAGGTATCCGTCAGATTTTTCTACCGTCATAGATGTTCTGCACATAAACAGATGACGATCCTAGTTGAGTAACATTTTATTTGTCAGTTAACTATACTAATTTTATGAAGCTGAAGAGTTTGTTTGTTTGTTTGCTTGAACGCGCTAATCTCAGGAACTTTAGATCCGATTTAAAAAAAGTCTTCAGTGTTAGATAGCCCATTTATCGAGAGAAGGCTATAGGCTATATATATCATAACGCTACGACCAATAGGATCGGAGCAGCAATAAAAAATGTTGCGAAAACGGGGAAAATGTTACGCAGACGAAGTTGCGCTGGACAGCAGTCAAAAATATGTACTGCGCAGTAAGTAAGCGTAATACAGTGAGAACAGCGCCTAGTCATCGATAGATATATTTTTCTGAAAACCCGTGACCTTGTGTTACATAAACCATTTTGCCAAGCCCTTCATATTCGCCGACGTTTCTTTCCGATACTATATCTTGTAGATAAGATAATTGAGATATTTCAGAGGCCTCGCAGAACAGCCCAGGCAAGACGTCACAAATCATGGAAATCTTGACCTAAGTTTTCCATGTTTTGCGCTGTCTTGCCTTACTGTACGGGGTGTAAAGGACACCGACGCGAAAATGCTTATCACGTACTCAACACATCATTCTGTACCACGTAGAAATTAACCATTGGTAATGTAAAAAAGAAAAAAAAACCGGCCACGTGGTCGCTCACAATAGGCCTTATCAGAAGTCTTAAAGTCACCCAAAGGGCAATGGAGAGGGCTATGCTCGCAGTTTCCTTGCGTGATCGAATCAGAAATGAGGACATCAGCAAGAGAACCAATTTTACCGACGTAGCCCGAAGAATTGCCAAACTTAAGTGGCAGTGGGCAGGGCACATTGCTCGCAGAACGGATGGGCGATGGGGCCGAAAAGTTCTGGAATGGCGACCGCGAACCGGAAGACGAAGCATTGGAAGGCCTCCCACTACGTGGATCGATGACCTGGTGAAGGTTGCGGGGATCCGCTGGATGCGAGGCGCACGGGACCGGTCAAAGTGGCGTCACTTGGGGGAGGCCTATGTCCAGCAGTGGACGTCTTTCGGCTGAAATGATGATGATGATGATTTTTAAAAAACAACCAAAAATATCACTTTTTTGTATGGGATCCCCTTAAATATTTATTTTATTCTGTTTTTAATATTTGTTGTTATAGCGGCAACTGAAATACATAATCTGTAGAATTTTCAACTGGCTAATATCACGGTTCATGAGATACAGCCTGGTGACAGACGGACGGGCGGACGGACGGACAGCGAAGTCTCAGTAATAGGGTCCCGTTTGACCATTTGGGTACGGAACTCTTAAAAACTATACTTTTTGACCGTGTAGCTTGGGTATTGCACTATTGTAGAAAACAGCATTTTTTTAGGCTTTCAGAATGATCTTACTGATTACGTGGTAAGATTTTTCGCTAGTAGTAATAGGTACTTAGTTCAAACATTTCCAAGGAAACATTTACACACTGAATGCGGAAAGGGCCGTCCTTGGTAGAACTTTATCTTTAGTACGTCTAGTCTGGTCTAGTCTAGGGTGTACTTAGTCATTTTCAGCACGTTAATCATGCTGTCAGGCGACTGTGTTACGTTTTGCTTTTTCGGTCCAAGTCAAAATCTATCAAATCAAATAATCGAATAAATTTATAGTATTTTATATATCTTTTTAGTATGTCTTATATTTTTTTATTTTTTTTGAAGTTATACACCTACCTCTGTTTGTCTCTGCATCACCCAAAGGTTGACTGGTATAGAAAATGCCTAAGTCCGCCTCTGTACATTGTACTTGAAGTGTTAAATAAATAAATACACATACCTAACAGAAGGTATAGTACACATAACATACACAGCAAATGCATACACATTTGCAGTTTTACCTACTAGAGAATCTGGAGTACTCTGTTTACATCATTACAGGCGAAAGACAACTACCCAGTTTTGAGGGTAGATGAATGACTATGATAATCAGATATATGAATTGGCAGATTATATTTATCTAAACTTCAAGTAAGTAAGGAACTTGTGGATAATACCGGCTTCTGATATAAAAAGCTTTATTTCGGTCCTTAAAAAGCATTCCGTGATTTCATGCGGAGGTATTATCCACATGTTACTTACATACTTGAAATTTTGGCAAATATACTCTGCCCATTCCGATCTCTGATGACAACGAAATAATGACAGCAGCAGTGACTTCGCTGAAACATGGTAACAGAACCTCACATCCACATGTATGTAGATGCAGATACCTTATGGAAGTACCTTAGCATAATACAAGGTGTTGTTTTGCATCCTTGTCAAATTCAAGGATGTATCTATGCTAATGATTCTCGTCCCGAATAAAAATAAAATAGGTAAGTGTTTTTTTTTTTCTTATTTACGGATATCGGTAAGTGTGAAGCACCCGTGTTTTAAACTCGGCCCGTCTGATTTTCGCTGTATAACCGCGCTTCCACACATACAAACAATCTCGTACTTTTATTCGATAGTTTCTTATTCCCTAAACCACGTTGAGGAGTTTATTCTGAAATACTGACAAACATAAACAACCAAAAAAAACAGCGTTTATTAATAATTAACTAGGTACCGTAATTTTAATTGATTATTTATATATTTTGTGACAAACTCCTGAATTTTGACGAGGATGCAATAAAAAAAAATGCAAAAATACAACACCTTGTATACCAAGGGTACCCCACGAGGCAAAAGGTGTATGTGGTGGCGTTCTGTGGTTTCTGCCTACCCCCATGGCGTGACTTTATACATGTTTGTACATTTGTACCGTACATTCAGTGAGCGTTTACGCTACAATATGATTAGCATAGCGTTACCTGATTAGCGTAAGATATATTTAATATTCACTATCTCTGAAATAAAAGTTTTAAAACCAATGATTTATAACCCTCAAGATAACGCTCTATGATCAACAATATTTCTGCTAATCCAGCAAACAAACAATAATGAATCAATGTTGTCATATGAAATGAATTGATAAATTATGTGAATCCCTAGTCCAATGGTCAATGCCTTCAATGTAATGACGTAAAGATTTGCTCTCAGGTAAATATGATTGCCAAGAAACCTGATGTAAAAACTCCTTTAGTACCTAGGTAGGTTCTTATTAGCTACCGGTGATCCCTGACCGGTCAGATTAAAAGCTTTAAACACAACCTATCCAGCTTTCTGTGAACTGGGAAACCTAGAATTAGTAGCTACTGGAGTGAGGAACACTTAAGAGCGTTTACGCCTTACGACATTAACATACAAACTTTCAAGTCGTTATTTTCCGAAATGACTGAACCGATTTTAATGAAATACAGACAGACAGCGGGATACACAGATCTAAAAAGTTACTAAAAAACATTTTCGAAAAATAGTGTTACAGTTAAATTAGACCAACTATAAATTTTCTATAGAAACAGAAAATTCCAATTATCTCTTTTTTTAAAACACATTTTGAAAATATTTTTGAGTAACTTTTTAGTCCTATGTATCCTGCTTATGCGTATAAAGTTTCATTTAAATCGGTTCAGCTATTTCGGAGTTTGTATGAAAAGTGGTAAGGTATTTAAACGCTCTTAAATAAAAAGAAAGAAAAGGGTCAGCCCGTCTTACTGGGGTATCATGTTAGGTGACACCCAGGGCCGTTTTTAACCCATTGGAGGCCCTGGGCACTTAAGAATAATGGGGCCCTTGTAGAATGCAAGAGCAAGCAAAACAAGTACGAATTTTTAAAGTCCGCCTCGAATAGGTTAGGTTTTTTTTGTGACAGTTCATACAAAAATAATGGGTATGTATTTTTTAGAACTATGATAAAACACGAACGGCGGAGAATTTTGATTTGAAATAAAACATAGAATTTTTTTTTTCATATCCAAGTAATTGCCTTTAGTTTAAGGAAAAAAATTATATCCTAAGGTCCTGCCTGGAATGAGTTAAGTTTCTTTTGATAGCCGCTGGATTTGACAGTTACAGGAACTTGAGGGCCCCTTGGATCGTGGGGCCCGGGGCACGAGCCCAGTGTGCCCAGTGAAAAAGATGGCCCTGGTGACATCCGCTGACTCGAGTAGGTAAAATAAACCGGTACATGCACGTACAATAGTTTATTTGAAGGAACATGCCCGGTAACCAAGCCGATAGCATAGAATACTGGATTTCAACAACAGCCTGTCACACAAGAAGCCGATCTTAACAAGGTTGGATGAAGACTGGGCAGATGATGAGGAGCATTATGATTATGTCCGTTCACTGGTGTTTTTTTAACATATTTTGATTCAAAAAAAGAGCATTGAGTTTCTTGCCCATTTTTGCTCCACAGAGGTCTACGCTTTGGAATGGGCAACTATAGTACTTTTGCCTTGTGACTGGGACTGTAGCTTCACTTTTTTTTTTCTTTTTGTCTTTCAAAAGTGCCTGTAATGGTCCAATTGAAATAAATGCTTTGAATTCGATGACCTTTTGAATTCATCAGTGAGCAAACCTCGTTCAAAATAGCTAAATTTCGGTTGTTAATTGAACTTTTTGCCATCGAATCCCTAAGAAGAAGAAGAGGATTTTTGAAAGCGGCATTCTTGTATACCTAAAATAATTATAATTCCATACTTTTATTACTTAGACAATTTTATTAATTAATTAGTTGTTATCAAACCAGGCGCCATAGACACACAAGAATTACTAATTATATTCTTAACCAAACATTACTTAATGCATCAAAAGTTAAGAAACATCGAGTCTTTGACGTGTAAGAATCACTTATCTCCAGACACAGAGATAATGGATGATAAACCACAGTTTTCCTTCGCAACAATAGTAAGACAGCGCCATTTACTTTAAAGGACTCGATGCTGATAAAATGCTCCTTTTGTTAATGTTATTCAAGATTACAAGCGTTAAACCGTCTTGAAAGACATTAAGCATGTTCCAAATTAATATAAATTCCGAAGACTTATCTTGTGGCTCATCTTAGGTAATGTTATTGTCATTTATGAGATCTCTTTGCGAAATAAGCTGGTTGCTATGAAATTCTGTACCTTTAAAAATATGGATAAGCCTGCGTCTCGTCTGCTTTTAGACGACTACCATACAAAGGAAAAGTATTATAAAAAAGTTGGCCAAATTAGAGATATTAAACTTCATATTCTTTCCATTTTTCTTTCATATCATTTCTTTACTTCATATTATTCTTCATATTAGAATATTTGAATCCCTTAAAACAAGCACATGCTATGTATATACACATCCACGTACACGCATACACATACTATATCCACATTTCACCGTATAGTTAATATGTTTCAATCCTATGTAATACAAGGTGTTGTTTTGCATCCTCGTCAAATTCAAGGAAGTAACTATGCTTATGATTCTCGACCCGGACCTCAATAATAAAATGAGTAGGTAATTTTTTTTGTCTTATTTACGGAAATCGGTAAGTGTGAACCAACCGTGTTTAAACGCGACTCGTCTGATCCTCGCCCGCTAACCACGCTTTCACAGTATACGAACAATCTCACAACGTTTATTCGCTAATTGCTTATTCCCTCAACCACGTTAAGGGGGTTATTGTGAAATACTGGACAAATTTAAACAAATAAAGCGTTTTTTAATCATTACCTAGGTACCGTAATTTAAATTGACTATTTATGTCTTTTGTAACAACCTCCTGAATTTTGAAGAGGATGCAAAACAACTCCTTGTAGACAGCGTCCTTTTGCAGAAATCCGAGCTCCGGGCTGAGAAATTCCTGATTAAAAAGGCAAAAAGCACTTTGGCCGATCTTGGGATCGCGCCCAGGGCCCAGTAATGCTGAAGCTAAATAGCCGTAGACCTAACTCCATTTCTATTAGTAGAACGTTACACAACCCACATTACCACTACTTCACCAATCATACGACACAAATAGAGATCTTGTAATAAGTCACATGCATCACGGAGATCCAAACAAAACCTATTTGTTTACATTTCTGTCGCCACATGACACATACGTCACCGGTAACCTGTGGGTGTACCACAATAGCATCTTGCGTATTCATAAAAAACAGTTCCGCGACTATCTGACTGACAAACAACCGCAAGAACCACTGAAAATAGAAACACGGTCCAGGAAAGATAAAAGATAAACTTGCGAAAGATTATCGTTATCAATGTGTAACAGGGTTTTGTGACGATATTTTTGTTACAAAATCTGTGTTTTTAGGGTTTCGTACCCAAAGGGTCAAACGGGACCCTATTACTGAGACTTCACTGTCCGTTTATCAACAGGCTGTAGGTATCTCATGAACCGGGATCCAGTTGAAATTTTTACAGATTATGTATTTCTGTTGATGCTATAGGTAACAACAAATTCTAAAAATAGAAATATTTAAATATTTAAGGAGGCTCCCATACAAAAAAGTGATTTTTTGGTCGTTTTTATAAATAACTAGCTTATGCCCGCGGCGTCGCCCGCGTGGAGTTCGATAATTGTCCCACGGGAACATACTATCGGGATAAAAAGTATCCTAGGTGTTAATCCAAGTTATAAACTACCCGTGTGCCAAATTTTATTCAAATCCATTCAGTAGTTTTTGCGTGAAAGAGTAACAAACATCCATCCATCCTCAAAAACTTTCGCATTTATAATATTAGTAGGATGGTACGGAAACCTTCGTGCGCGAGTCCGACTCTCACTTGGCCGGTTTTTTTTGTTGGTTTGCCATGTGTCCCACTGCTGGGCAAAGGCATCCCCTTTCTCTTTCCATACCTGTCTATCTTGTGCGATATCCGGCCATGTTCGCCCCGCAAAAAAGGTCAGATCGTCACACGCACACCACCTTCTCCACCCAGTGCTTGACGATGTTGCCCAAACAAAAAATGAAAATCTTTCGTAAAACTTACAGCTGTAAAAGTCTATTTCTTCCTTACTTCAATTCATTAGCAACTACATTACAGTTTAAGGAAATTTTTGGGTATCGCTAAAGAATAAATATTAAAATAAATACTTTGAATTCCATGCGGCCTTTTATCCACAGACGCCATATTTATAAAATTCTCACTAGTGTTTATCAACCACATTGCACATTCCGTTGCGAAGCCAGACTTTAAGGTAAGGCCATATAAGTATCTAATAGGGTTACTAGGGGCTAATAGGGTTACCTACTGATGGTTTAATCAATAAACGACAATTAATCTTCTGTAACAATTTCTTGTAACCTGTTACGAAAAATTGACTGTTTTTCAAAGGAAATCTTCATTTTCCTGGTAAACATCAACGAATTTAAAAAAAAAGGATACGTGTTATTGAAATCCGTCACAAAAAAGAATATAAAACAATACCCTAACGTTAATTATTCAAATCTTAAATTATTGTTATTTCGTGCAGTGTTTTTAGAATACGAATATGAATATTATTTTTTTAGATTGATTGAAAACTAGTCTAGCAAGATTTTATAATTATTTACTGAGCTCAATTTAAATCAATTCAAATTAGTTTCAGTACATAATTATACCTAAATAAGTCAAAGGTCGTCACAATTAAAAGATCATATTCATGCAATAATCTCCACTTAGAATAAAAACGAATTATAGAAGCCTTATCTATAGTTGTCTTTATTCATCATTATCTCGCATCTTATCATCATCTGCCTAGCCTCGTCCCAAACTATCTTGGGGTCAGCTTCCAGTCTAACCGGATGCCGCTGAGTACCAGTATTTTACATGAAGCGACTGCCTATCTGACCTCCACATCCCAGTATCTGGGTAATACGATACCCTTTGGTAGACTGGATGTCAGACTTTTTGGCTTCTGACTACTCGTAACGACTGTCAGAGATCTACAAATCACAGCCTGGACCAACGGCTTAACGTGCTTTCCGACTTTTCCGAGGCGCGGAGGAAACTCGGTATGTAATTATGGTCACCCATCCACGGACCAACCAAGCACGGCCTTACCTTAAAGATCTGGCTGTTATTATTTAGCCACGAGCTCCTCCCTTCCCTCGCTTCTAATGATCACGCCATAATCATGGATGGAGCGTCTTCAAGCTATGTGTTCATTCCGAACCGCGGATAGCTCGGTATATGCTGCTTCCAAAATCTTTCTTGGTTGCGTTTGTCCATCTTAAAGTCTCCTAGCACAGACTTGAGGCTTCTGATTTTACTAGCTAAATGTACATAAATACGGCTATGTACCCTAACACAAACGTCAGTACCCAACGTCTCGTCCTATCAATCACTGTTCGTGAGAAATTATTCAAAATGGAGGCTTTTATCATAAAGAAATACAAAAACACATTCCACAAGTAAGTGTACTTATATTTTATGTATTATGTACGTAAATCGATCATAAATAACAACGGTGTTGCAGCTAACAACACTGTTCGGCTTATTTAATTGTAAGGCCATGACGTAATTTTTGGACTAAGTAGCAGTATAAAAAACTACCATTTTTAGACAAAACTTTTGTTTTTCTTTATTTTTTTTTAAAACAGTCCTTTTGAAGAAAAATAAATTTCCTTCGAAAATAAGTATTTTTTTCTTGCCGATATAACCCATTCCATACTGTCTTTATTGCTTGATTACAATAAATAAAAATACTACAATGTAGAACATGGAAGATTTTCTAAAAACCCCAAGTCATTCCTACATACAATTAATAATTATAAAAAGTAAGTAAGTTCTACAACTAATTATAAAAAAGTTAAAATATAATAATTACGCTAAAAAAGAAAAACAAGACAAATCTTCATAACAGTTAGAAGGTTGGTATGTGTATATATTAAAACTAAAAAAAACAGTATGAATTTAAACAACGTTTTGTTTCTTGGACTTGTTTATTTTTCTATTCACTGGAATCCGCAAACCAAATAAAATTTTATTTGCGGAATAGGTACTATTTTCATGCGCCATGCAACATCAACGCGACTTTACTCACCGAATCGACGGACGACGTTATCAGGAGCGTCCGCGCAGCCATACCTCCTTGCGTCACAAGCGGGGAGGTGGGACGGTGGGGGGAACCGATTTCATCGACTTATATACTCGAACAGCGCTCGCGCCAGCCAAACCGTCAGTGACCGTAGAGCGAATCTGTTGAGAAAGATGTGTAACATGTGTACCCGTGACGTGATCGAAACGGCCCCGGTGGTGCCGGTGCCGCCCAAACCCTCGCGTACTTTAGAACGAATGAAGAAGAAGCACAACATCGTCACCGATCCCAACAACTCGGAGATGCAGAAGGAGGTGGAGTACCAGCCAGACCTACTGGCTGTGTCCACGAAGTACTCCAAGGTTGCCTACGACCTGTTCAAACAGGGCCTCGTCCGTCTGCAGGAGACGAAAGCTTACGTGTGAGTACGGACTTTCATTTTTGTTAGGTTATGTAGGGGACATTCTCTTCTAGGCTTTTGCGGTACCAAAAATTCCAAAAATCTTTTTCCATTACCTACAGCGTCAGTCTTCGCAGTCGCACTGCTCAAATCTGGCCAAGTTCACCAAGTTTTGTTGTGACAGCGGGTGGAAAATGATTACGTGTATCTGTAGAGTTTCCGATTGTGATTGTTTCCAGCTGTCGATACAATTTTCCGAGTGTGAAAATTTTCTTTCAGTACTTCCGGAAGTGTTGGAATTGTTCAGTTTATTTATTGTATAAAAAAATACTCTAGGCTCGTGACGCGTCTGAAATTATTCAAATAATTTACAAGGCCATATTTTAGCACGCGTATGTTTAATCTCTTCTACGTCTGCTTTACGAAGGATATTTAAACCCATTGCTTTCTATACCAGGACAAAAAACCCATACCAAAAATCGCTTTTTTTAAAAATCATTATCACAGTGAAAGTCTTTTTAACAATCTGTCATTGTTTGATTTTTTTTTCCGATTCTATGGTGAATCAGCGATTATGCTACACCTGCAGAAAACAATCATGAATGATTCAATACCAATCTCCTTATCTAAATTCGAAAAGACTATCTTAATGAAAGTTACCGTTCATTCACTCGCGGCATGCTACCCTGGTGATAATAATGACCCTTCAGCGCAACGTTTCAGTCGTTATCAGTAACTCGTGATGCTATCACAAAGGATTTCAGGTTGACTTGATCATCTTAATCTTAAACATCGTAATCGGTGCAATGTCCTTATCTATTGTATCTGCCTTTTTTAGTCATGCGATTTGCTACTTGTAACGATGATGCTGATGTTGATGAAATCTTTAAATCAATATGAAGAAATCAACAATCAATTATTAAATTGCTTTTTGCCTCCAGTTTTAATAAATCCTTCCAGGGCTTTCTGTAATACCTACCTACGCAATACTCCTGTTACCTGTTCAATATTTTTGATTATTTTATCAATAGGCTTTCTACAACGTTCACGCTCGAGTCACATGATTGCCTGAATAAAAACTGTATTCAGCTTACGAATGTCAGATATTTAAAAAACATTGTATCTGTACGTATAATAGGCAGAAACTGACGGTGTTCGGGTCTAACTGAAAACCTAAGTAACTCAACCAACTTCACCTAACTGGAAAAAAAACCTAGCTTTAAATTTTGTTTCTATTTACTACTTTTTTACTTAACTGTTATCCGAAGAAGGTTCTTTAGAAAACTTCACATGAAAATAGAAGAAAAATCCAATGACAAAATTGGGTTTTCTTCCATCTTGTAACAAAAGCCTAACGGCGCAATTTCCATCCCTAAAAAAATGCTGTGGTAATCAAAGATAGTACTTGTATCTTTGATTAACACACCATTTTATCAGTTTAGACGATAAAACATCTAACATCAAACAGTATAATATGTCAAATTGACAGTTATAATAGATAATCCTGTCTAAAACTTCCTAGATTCGTATCTAAGCCACTTGAAGCCCTGCTTACACCATGTTAGATTTACAGGATTTACCCAACTACCTTATAAGATTACTTGTGACTTGAGAACAATGAGCCTTTTTATTGTTATTTTAAATTATATCTTACGTTTAATGGCGTCTAACACTTATCTTGAAATTAAAATAAATCAAGTAGACGCCTCGTCAGTAACCTATAGGCGGATTAGAGGTAAACGGAGACATTTAAACAGAATATTAACATAAGTATTTGAGTTAACATCGAAGTGCTTTACTCCTGTACGAATTATAGCTGAACTGGGTAACTTCGTCTGCGTCACATTTTCCCCATTTTTGCAACATTTTTCATTGATGCTCCGCACCTTTTAGTCGCAGCGTGATGTTATACAGCCTATAGCCTTCCTCGTTAAATGGGCTATGCAACACTAAAATATTTTTTCGATCTAACCAGTAGTTTCCGAGATAAGCGTGTTCAACCAAACAAAGAAACTCTTTAGATTTCTAAAATTTGTATGGATTTATAACGAAAATCATAATTATCTCAGATCGTACGTAATCACTAGATTACGTTTATAAGTAGAGGAAATACTAAATTACGCTTTGAATAGACTGCGGCAATACTAACCAAACGCACCACAAAACCGGGAAGTTGATTACAATAATATTACACAACAGTACAAAGTCAACTAATCAATCGACTATTTGTAACAAAGATCTAAGTACCAACAGACTCGTGTTCCAAGTGATAACGTCATATTGCCATAAGCACCTTATCAGTATGTCAAGTAAAAAGAAAGTATTCCTCGGCCTGGACTTCGATCGATAATATATTGATAGTATTTATCCAATTTAGCTATGTATTATAAGGTCAGTAGACTTTTAAAAATAGAATTTAAGCAGTTCCAGACAGGTGCAAATTGCTTGTATTGTAGGTGTGAATAGACAAAAAGACGTTTATCACAAACGTCACTTCTATGACGTTTAATAAAACTCATGAAATAAGCATCATCATTATAAAGATTAACGTAAGTAGTGTAACTTAACAGAAATAATGGATATCATTGTATTAATATCGAACTATGAATACATAAAAACACGCCTTTTCCCACGGGCTAGACTATAGTTTCTTTTAAAACTCGTGATTGATATAAAACTTAGATCACAAGACATTTTTAGGACCATAAACAATGTTGAAAGTTGAGCCACAAACCCACGTGCGTTCTATCTAGTGTAGGAAGGAAGTAAGGTCCTGTGCACCATTAAAAAAAACAAATGACAATCTAATTTAAATTCGGAACTATAGAACTCGAAGAAAAAAACAAATGACAATATCATTTAAAATTGGAACTATTATATGGAACTCGAAGAAAAATCAAGTAATAACTCGCACATTTTCCGAATTTTGTGTTCTGGGAAAGTCTCTACTTTAAATTTAGTCTTTCGAGGATAAAAGGTATCGAATGGAATGGATCTAGATATCTAAATGTCTAGCCTAAAGCCGAGGTCAAAGTGTCTGTGACATGCATATTACGGGCTGTTTCTGAGCCAAACAAAAGGCTTAGCGAGATAAATAAGGTGATTAGATATTTAATGAGAAAAATTTTGGTCCTTTTTTGAGGTAGACTATTTTGTATAAATGATGCTTAGGTCAGATAAGATCAGTATTTTGGAGTTTAGAGCCCTTGTATTTGGACGTGGATGAATGAATGAATGAATGAATGTTTTATTAAATTTAAAAATTCCTTAATACTAATACATTGCCCCACAAAACTGCTTACGCAGTTTAACTGTCAGATCGATACCATTTTGGGGATTAATAAGACCCGTGAAGATGTAACATGATTATGATAATTTTAATAGACTACTTCGCCTTTAGCAGTTCTGATTTAAACATAAAACGTTATTCATTTTTGAAAACCGTTATAACTTATTATGACTTTAAAATAACTAAAGGTGATATTATTATTATTACCTTTGGTTATGGCTGGCCATAGATAAATTTTACTCGCAGAGACGGCCAATGGCGACTCAGCCACATGCCAGAAATAAGGAGAACTGTTTTTTTTTAATCAATTTTGTTCTTCTTAAACAGTCAGCCTTAGTAAAGTTTCTCTAACCAAGTTTTATTTTGATCACCTTCAACCTTGACACTTATAATTAGTCACGGCACGCGTTCAAATAAATATGGCGACAAATTGGCCATTCTCTACTTAAATAGCAAAGAGATAAGAATAACCACTAATTACGTAAACCATTTCATTAATTTACTCAAACAATGGAAATGTGTAAGAGATTCCATATTATATAACGAAAATTTTGAATAATCAAAATTTTCGTTACATAAACGTAATTAATTCTAAAAAAATCACTTTATTGAACAAATTAACCCAACGTCATAAACATATATTATAATATCCTTTAGCTGCATCCTAGAGTTGCTACCTAATGTTTGTACAACAAAAACAAAAAAATGTATAAATACATTTATTTTACTAAAATATGGAATCCAAACGGTAATGTCGTTAGAACATTCCGAAAAAAACTAACTAAAATAAAATTAGAATCGAATCAAGCTAACATTCTCACTTTTCTCTGGGTAGAGAATATTGAACTAATAAACCTAAACCTAACCTACATAGCCAATTAGTCAGGAATGCAACATTATGAAGCAACGGTTCGAACTTCCATTCATAGGCTCATAGCAACGATAGCCGTTAAATATGATCAATTGATAGCCACATTAGCCACGGACGGAGGGCATATGAATTAGTCTCAATTTAAAATAACTTTCTCAGTTTGTTAAAATTAATTTTCATGATAGTCAGTGAATATTGGATATTATACTGCGTGTTGCACTCTTTATTGTTTGTAATAACTAATAACACATTTATTATAAACTGATTTCTAGATGATTAGACATCATTTCAAGTTCATTCAAAAAGACTAAACAAATAAATAACTCATTTTCAAGTTATAAATGTCTGTATCGCTACAACATTATCAGTTATTATTTACCCGTTAATTATTATAACAAATTAAAGTTAACAATTATTGTTTTTTAGTAAATGTTGAAAACAAATCACTACATAGTATAAAACAAAGTCGCTTTCTCTGTCCCTATATATTCCATGTATGCTTAAATATTTAAAACTACGCAACGGATTTTGATTTTGATGCGGTTTTTTTAAATAGATAAAGTGATTGAGTAGGACGGTTTATATGTATAATAACATCCATTAAATAGTAGAGAAATACTGTTATTTTTGAGGTTTCTAATGTGATGTCGTAAATAATTACATTTTTTCCGCTTACATTGCAAACGCAGGCTGAACCCTACGAGATTTATCAAAATAATGTACTAAGTATTGTACACATTGAAAAGGTCTACATAAAACTCCGCGATGGTATATGTCTATCTCTTATGGATATACAACAATAATATATTTTCTCATTTACTTTTTACGACAAATAATGGCAAATTATCAGCATTGCACCCGTGCGAAGCCGGGGCGGGTCGCTAGTATATTATATCTCTATTTCTATAACGACTAGACAACGCCAATTATTTCCTCAAACATTAATGAAGTATTTATTTACACTAAATATGTAAATAATTTACAATAGTAGTAGTAGTAGTATTAATAATAATAATAAGATAGAAACAGGAAAACAAAACATTGAGTTCCGTCTTATATAAACGATAACACGGAAGAAACTATTGGACTGTGCCCAGGCTGGACAAACGAGGTCGACATCATTTGTTGCGGAAATAGTTTCGACAAAAATGTTAAGTTATTGTGTGTAGAAAACTATTCTTCTGGATAAACTATCACTCAGATTAGATGACCAAAACGGAAACTACTATTACAGCTAGGAACAATGCCAAGTTAATAACTCCGAATACTGTTTCCAACATTCTATGTAGCAAAACTGACAACCAAACCCTCATTTACGACAGAATTAGCAACAAAATCGTAAAACACAAACTAGAGCATTGTAATCGTAAAACGAACAAGCCATAAGTAAGAATACACTGTTTTACCGCGCGCCGTTTTCCACTCATTTCCCAATAGTAATTGTGGCGGCTGAAACTGATCTGTTACTAATAAAATTATGTAGCTACGTGATCTGAAAACGTGTCTGCAGGCACGTAAGACTGCCCACTGCAGTGTTTATACCCTCGTGATCGTGTTATTGCAATCTGCAGATATTGCCATCGAGAACTGCAGAGAAAAATCGTCCCTGCACCCATTCAATTAGAACGGTAAAAAACGCATTGTTTGCTCGGCAATTACCAATGAATAGCGGCTCGTGCCGATGTTCTCACCGATGTCTCAACAATGGTGTCTATTCAGGACCTAAAACTTCTTTTTGTCAGTTTTTGAGTTGATTAATTAAAGTTGTAGTATACTTGTAAATCTACTTAACTTTTTAAAAATTACAAGTGCAAGTTACATTGTTTATATCACCTATACTAGAGTTTAAATAGTTCTCTATTCAAATAGTCAAATTGAGACTGGGTTTAAGAGCGTTTACGCCTTACGACATTTCATACAAACTTTCAAGTCGTTATTTTCCGAAATGACTGAACTGATTTTGATGAAACTTCGTACACATAAGCAGGATACACAGATCTAAAAAGTTACTAAAAAACATTTTCGAAAAATAGTGTTACAGTTAAATTAGACCAAATTTGAATTTTCTATAGAAACAGAAAATTCCAATTATCTCTTGTTTTAAAACACATTTTGAAAATATTTTTTAGTAACTTTTTAGACCTATGTATCCTGCTTATGCGTATAAAGTTTCATTTAAATCGGTTCAGTCATTTCGGAAAAAAACTACTTAAAAGTTTGTATGAAAAGCGGTAAGGAATAAACGCTCTTAAGTTTTACGTGTTATTAAAATAAGACTGTCTGAAAAATTCGGGAAACGCGACCTATATAAAATAAACCAGAACTGTAAAACATATAAAATTACAATAAAAAATCTGCGCAATTTAAATAACGCGTTCTAGTTTCCAAAAATAACTAGGTTTTACGTTTATATTTTCACGCATAAACTTGTTTGTATTTAGGTACGAAGAAAGTATGCATTATCAGTGACGCGATTTTCCTGAAACTGAATAGTAATAAAACTAAATATACATGCTGATTCAGTACTCTAAAAGATAAGGATATAAATAGAATCACCTTTAGTGAGTCAAAATTATACAATTAATTTATTTTAGTAGATACTTACGATAATAAGTCGTTATCATCACGACTAAAATGTTAAAAAAGAATTGTTTGCAGTACATTAACTTGGTACCTTGTAAAACATAAAACTTCAACTTGAAAACACAGTTCACACTGACTGAAAATATTATTTGAAAAAATATTCCTATGTAAATTAGATATTAGATCTTTTACAAGATAACTTGGGACTAAAAACAGGTATTTCGCAACAATGCGACACTCTGTTACAACAAAGTAATCAATCAATCTAATCTTGTGACGACTTTTGTTTTATTAACTTTTACGACGCCAGTTGTACGCACAAAGATCGAGCTATATAAAGCCAGTATAAGCGGATCTCTCAACGTACAGAAAATGTATACGAAGCTAGGTCATTTTATACTGGATATATGTAGTTTGATGCGTCGCCAGCGTGTGTACCCAGCCGAGTATTAGCATTACCGACATTACCGTACATACTAATTTAATCACCTTTGCAAATGATCAAGAAGAATTATCTGCTTCAACCTTCATCGCTTTGACTTTGATTTTGAGGTCGTTCTTCACAATGTTCGATGGTCATTTACCGATAATCCGTTTGCCAAATTATTTGTGCAGCAAAAACCTTAGCGAATCGATGCAAAAAGTGCTGTGAAATAGTGATGATGGAGTTGTTATGTTTTATGTTAATTTGAAATGGAGTCTGGCTTGAAGACTGAAGTTATAAGTAAGGAAGACTTTCTATTAATTAAGACAGTATCATAGGTACCTAATGAGATTATCTAATCCGTTACCAAATCAGATTTCAGCCGTTTTCTCGCAAACGGTAACAATTTATTATCATGTTAGCGCCAATCAAATTGATTAACAGAGTATACGTATGTAATATTATGAAATTATCCTCAATATTAGTACTTTTGTGTTCCTAAAGATAAAACATCACTTTCTGTGTCCGTGATACCTTAATCTTATTTGTTGTTGACAGATAAGAATAATAGTTTATGAAGGAGACAATCCCGAGAGGGAAATTTCTCGATTTTATTTACTTCAGTGTGTTGTTTTTGCATTTGATTAGCTTACGTATTCTGTTTATGTATATAGATTAAGGTTGTATCTGTTTGTCTTTGGAAAATAAATACTGGCGCGTATCATTGCTTTTTTTTAATGTTCTGATTTTAAATGCTCTAATTGGACGACCAAAAATTTTTTACGCTTGCAAGGCAGTATGAAATTCGAAGACATTTATATTTTTTTCTCTATTACGCCGTTAATCGTCAATTTCCTAAAACAAACGTGACCATCCTAACCTGCATTGATAACGTTATCACAGACAGACATTGCGTTTTAATCGTTTGTTTGTTTTACCCTAATCGATAATCAGATTATCGGTTGGTATGGTGTCATCGATTGGAATGGAAGACATTTGACACTACTAACGCAACGATGAGCTAAAGGTGCAGAATGCTTTGAGCGTGACATTTGAGTGCATACCGTAGATATTTCAACTGGGAAATTGTCCAACTCTTGTAGTCAAGGAGATTTAACAGAACAGGGGTGCTGACCATTACGTCTTAAAGCAGTATTGTTATCTTCTTCATCTAGATTCATATCCACTCTGGAATAAGATTATACAATACTGCTTTAAGACTTCATGGTAGGACTCCAGACAAATACAACTGACTTGTTAGTCTAATGGCAGCCAGTCTGCTGAGATTCGGTTCCGGGTCGGGTGGATTGTTTATCAGTTTGTCAGACTTCAGGGATTACAAAAACACTAAACTACAACTATAGTAACCGTAAAACAATAAATCCATACTAATATTATAAATGCGAATGTTACTCTGTTTGTTTGTTACCTTTTGACGACTAAACGGCTGAACGGATCTTAATGAAATTTGGCAAGAAGATAGATTTCAACCTGGAGAAGGACATAGGCCATATATCATCACGCTACGACCAATAGGAGCGGAGCAGCAATGAAAAATGTTGCGAAAACGGGGAAAAAGTGACGCAGATCAAGTTGCGCGGGACAGCTAGTTTTTCATATCTCGAAGAATATTGACGATGTAAAATTCAATGTCACCCTGTATACAACGTACGTTATTTCAAGACATAAGTTGTAAGGGCAAATTCACAATTACGTAACGATTATTAAACAATGGAAGATATTTGCATATACGACAATTGTATTGTTTTATTAGCCATGGCTTTACATGGTAATTAAGTGAACATTTTGGCAGTTTCAAAGGCCGTATTAAGGTGATCTAAAAAGTGATGAGTTTAAAAACATTCCCAGCAAAAACACAAAAAGGCCTTTAGATATTTTCATTCACGGATCTGGAACTTACATAGAACTGGCGAAATACAGGTGCATATCTACAATGGGTCTCGGGGATTATTTTTTTTTTTAAAAACGTTGCCCCACACTAGGAATTTCTCCTGTATCGTGGGTGCGTTTACAAACATTTAAAGTCACATACACAAACAGCCAGACCCGGAACAACTATCTGTAGGCCATACAAATATTTTTTCCGTGCGGGGATCGAACCCGCGACACGCAGCGCAGCAGTCGATCGCTCAACCACTGCACCAACCGTGCCGTCGAAATTGGCATTATGATAGAGCAAAAACTCTTGACCCTTATCTAATCCTGAATAGGATCACTAATACGATACTGTTGAATTAATTATCTTATCACGTTACATCTTTCCTGACAAATAAACACGTAGGAGAAAAACCAGTGCTTTGTCAAGATTTAGGACTTCGCAATCACTTGTTTCATCTCTTTCTTTCTCTTCGATTTTCCTTATCATGCTTTCCTTGTCTCGCTTTTCCATTGACATGGATTTGTGATTGATACTATCGGCAAATATCAATAAACTTAAAGAAAACTTAATCCTTGATAAAGAAGATTGAATCAAAGTGCATTGAGACTATAAAAACTAAGCTCCAGTGTTATAACGATAACAAATCAGGCAGAGTTACTTCTGTTATCACTTTTGAAGTTCATTGTACTCAATGACAATTTGAGAATAAACTCCTTCACAGTAAAAAAAAAACAAAATCCAAAAAAGAAATATGTAAAAACCATTCCATCGAAAATAAAATGACATTTCAGGCAGTATGCAAGTTGTTCCTTTGCTTGCAAATCTTTTCCAGACAAATACATGTGAAATGTTTAACATTCATAGTTTACATGATAGATAAGCTATCAATTGTCTTTATAAACTCTTCATGTAAAATCCCTGTCTTGTAAGACGTAATAGGTTTCTTGATAAAAATGATTGAAAAAGTCTATTATTAGAGAGAGAAAAAAAAGAACATAAGTACTCGAAATGTCAGTGTTAAGTGTCTAATTATGCCATCATTTTTATAATAATAAATCGTAAAAACTATAAAACTGTAAATTCTTGCATTGCATTTGGCAAGCATACGGACAAGTTCAGTCACACGATGTTTATCAATGCACAGATCTTTTAGTTGTCAAAGTATATTTCGGAACGTAGAATGAAGTTCTATATTCAAATCTCATGCTTTCTTCAAACGCATCATGCTCCATTCACTTTAAAGAGAGTACTTGTCTAAACGCTCGCAAAAAGAACTTCTAGAATAGGTACACGTGTACTTTAATTACTATAACGACCAGAAATTCATTCGTTACTTATTATTTGACGATATTTTTCGTACCAAAGATTAGCATGATCTTATCGTATCATGAAAATAGAAACGTAATCGATAATTGTTGTGTAATTATTGTGAGTGGGAACATTATTATTTTTAAAACAATTTTTTATCTGAGGTATAAAATGTAGATACGCTAGATTTTGTAAGTATCTAAATCTTATTATCCTACTTCAAAGTTCGTCAAGAACGTATGAAATTAAGTAAATGATAGTAACATAATTTTGTTAACGGATACTAAAATACACACTTATTTTAAATTCTTCATTGTGAAAACTTTAAAAGAAAATGTTTAACTTTTTTCCTTCTCAAATCATAGTACCTACAGATGCCAGCAGGTCAAGCTACTCGAAATTATCAAATTTTCTCAATAAACCTTGAACCTTAAATTTTTTAAATAAGACTGAAAATCTATTAAAGAAACTTGACAGATTGTTGTAGCTTGATGTGTGTCTGTGTAAGTGTGTGTGACACTAGTTGACAATTTGTTATTAAAGTTTTCCTTCAAGCAGCTAATTATATTGTAATCAGACCAAATCATTGCAATAATCAATCATTTTACACGCTTTTTTAAACAGCAAAAACTCGCACCGTCTCTCACGAGCAACCTTCATTGCTTTTCAATCCATTACTGGTAAACACGAAGTTTTACAGCACCTTTAAATATTTGCTCCACTAAAAACTACCTACTGTAAAAAAATTGACTTCAGGTGGCCTACCGTGACGTCTTAAAACATTATTGTTTTACTTCATATTAGAAAAGAAAAAATTTGTTCAATAATAAATAATCGCAGGGTATTTAATCCAAGAAAAAACCCGGTTTCTGATTGTTTAGTCAGACAATTTAATAAAAAAAAACCCTTTGACGCGATAAGCACTATTCTTATCGAAGTGCACCTAGTTAATTAAATATTTATCTAGTTCACAAAACAAAATGACAGATAATTAACTAATCAGGAGAGATATTGTCTAAAACGAGCCTATTAAACATAAAAAAATGCTCATTAGTCAATATCAGTGTTCCTCCGATTATAAAACCAAGATACCAGGATAGAACCAAAAATTCGGAGCCATAATAAGTCTCACATAGTACTATTATTGATCGAAGCTCACATACCAACCCATGTACTAGGCACGCATACTGAGTTATGGCCCACAATGGCAACGTTATCGGCGGATTATTTTAAATATTTTCGGAATAGCCCTCTATGCGAACGTGCAAATGCACAAGTAAACGTTTCTTTTCCAAGAATTAAATCTGTTGCAATATCCATTGATTTCAGATAGCGTAAATACATGCATACAACACATTTATCAATGCGATTTCGAGTAGGTAGCTAATTTTTTAAAATTTTAATGCATCAAACGACTTGTATAATGTGAACGCAGCGATTTCGGCCCACTCTTGTCCGTTGGCACCGGAATAAGACGTGCGTGGCGGTGAAATATGTACCTCTGTAAGATCTACATGTAATTGTTGGGTAGGGCTGCGCCTATTGTTAGAAAAAAAATAAAAAAATAACAAGAAACATTTAAGTAATATACGTGTGCTGATGGCCCATACACAGCAATAGGAGTAAAAAGTAAAAATTCAATGACACCAAACGATTTAGAACTACAGAGCGAAGACTGTATAATCTACATAAACTGAACTTTTTTTCTTGTAAATTCATTGGAACTGTAGCTATCAGTATCAGTACATCTATTATAACAACGTAAAACACCTATCTAGATTCCGCAAAAGATACCGAAAGACATCACTAAAAGATAAACGGAAAACTTATAACCGCATGTACCAACATGTGAGTTACCAATCCACAATCGTAAGTTCGTCGACTTAACGATTCGTTAATCAATCTTACACCTACGTATTCAATATCTACAGATAGCTAAACATGCTGGCTGATAGTGCTATAAATATGCATTCACATCAATCGGTCAAAATGATCGCCATCCCCTTTTGTCTGACTCATTAGGGATGAGTCAGTCGATGGCGCGTGTAAGTCGCAAGAAGTGATAGATTCAAGGGTATACAACGGACATATATATATAACAGTAAATGAAGAAACTTCATAAAGAATTAGAAGAAGAAAAATCTTTCAAAACACATTCAATAGAGCAAAATCAAGATCAACACATACGAAACGAAGATTTTTAAGCAAACAAAGCAAGAAGAAGATTTTTAAACTTACATTCAAGAAGCATAACAATCTATGATTCTTGAATGAAAGTTTAAACATCTCCAGTACACGACGAAAGATCAAACTACTGCAGGGACCGTAGTGACAATCAGACTGTATCCACGTTTCAACCTCGTGTAGTCTCGGAAGTCACGTTGTATCGAGTGTGCGAACTTGCCAGTATTTTGCTAATACTGCACGATAACCCGATAAGATTGCAAGTCTCTGCATCCCTATTAGTTGGTAGACGTGCTATAGACTTGGTGTGGAAGGCTTTTTTTATAATAACATCGATCCTTAGATGTGGAAGCTGAACTTGGTCATCCTCATCTGGTATCGTGACATAGTTGGTCTAGTCTATACTCGTGCATCAGCATTCTACTTAGTTAGCTCTTTTTAAGGACGGCTAAATGTCTGCCTTCATACTATCTGAAACCCTAAGGTCCTATAGTAGCCTTCTACCAGTGATAACGATGATGGAGAAAATAAAATGTACTGTAATACACTGACCATAAGCTATCGAAAAGCATGACGAACCTGTTGAATGTAGTTGTAGAAACAGGGAATGTTTTGGAAGCGCAACTTGTCTGGGCTTCTTGATTAAGTTTAAAGTTTCTCAGTTTAGCTCTTTTTTTCTGATTCGGGTGTAGTCATCATCTTTAAACAGTCAGATCGCAAGCAATATTAACCAATCTTCATGTAGCTTTCTCTGATTTACAGATTCGATACAAACAGTAAATACTTCGCAAGTAACTGCAGCATCCCTGGCAGCTTGTTAGCAGTACAACTGTACAATTTAAAACGAGGTCGTGTAGTGTATCTGTGTAGCCACGATGTATTGAGAAGATACGAGAATTCTCCGCAAACGACACTGTTATTTTAAGAAACAAATATTATATAAAAGACAAGGGTACAAAAAATTGTGCTGAATTTAGTTTGAGCAATTCTAAAATCATAAAAATTGGCAGTTAAAGTTCAAAAGAGTCGTCTAGAAATTCGTTTGACACATTTGAGTGAATGTCTCTGTGCTAAAAAACCGCTTCCCACAAAACTACAAAAAAAAAACAAAAGCAGAACATGAGCAGAACATAATTTGGCGGGAACTTTGTTGATATTGAATGAGAACAAACGTTATTATTATGCTATTTTGAACGGTCTTTACATTTTTACCGTAGCGTTCCTTTTTTCGGTCATTTTTACTGATAGCGGTATAGAATGTCCCCCCAAAAGACTTCACAAACGGGCGATGCCCCAAAATGTTCTCAGAAATTCCATTCAACCAAAACCATTGAGAATTTGATACAGTACTCAACAAGAAACTTGTATTCCACAATTCCATATACATTATCGCAAAAAAGCAATAATTTGCTGCTTGCGCAACTCGTGATTACTGACCGGTCCGTAAAGATTCAATACGAGCAGTTATTTTTATCAGGAACGCATTTTCTTTGTACGCCATAAAAGACAAGTTCTTTTCCGATATTTTTAACGCTACAGCGGCTGCAGGTGACTAAGTGACGGCGCCATGGCTACATTTAGACTGTCTTCAGACGAAGTAAATGTTTTACATTTCATTCTAAGAACGAAATTATTTATGTTTTAATTAAAGTTAATTAGACGGTAAAAGATCTCTCTTGACAAGATCTAAATCTCTGCGAAACAAGTTTTGGAGCAACAAACATTTCAATATAAAACTGTAATAACTTGTTGCATAATCTAGAAATCTATTCCATCGTATGTATGTAGGTACACAGTGGAAAATTAAGCAGTTGAAAGAGTTCTGCCATTCCTTACATAAATTTAAAAAAGAGTTTTTTGCTCACTCTACAATTTATAGTTTTTTAATGCGATCGGAAACGCATCAATGTAGGTTTTTATGTGGTGTTTTGTAATGGACTTAATTTAAAAAATTCCTCCAGTATCGTAGTAAATGAGTTATTAGCAGTAATTGCTAGTTGTAAGCGCTAATGTGCACTCAATTGACTGAAACGCTACTGTTCGAAACGCAAGTAGGTTCCGAGAACTTGTGTATTTAGTAAAAAAATGGCCATATGTTACAAATCTTAACGATGCAGTTACGATAAGCGAATGGAACACGCATGCAACGGCCTAGATATTGTTTATGGATTGGATGTAAATCCGAACGCAAGGTTTTAAATGGCATTCCAAAAATGAAATATCGATTCCTAATGTCATATTGGTTAAAACATGACACGGCCCACCCGTTAAGATTTTAATTATATTTGCGATCTTAGCCCTTACAGGCCCGTTATAAGAGCTATAATTGTCTGTAATGAAGTGTACAATTAAGAATGTCAGAGGCGCCTTGTAAGACAATCCGTGTCTCGTCTTTGAGAGATCCGCTTACTTACGTTTCTTTATTTTAATACACGATATTGAAATTCACGTCATCATTGAAATGACACGTTAATTAATCAACTGTATCTACTGTATGTTGCAACGTTAAAAAGCTACTGAATAAAAATCGTATCTTTACATATTTAAATGAGAATTTCATTTTGTTAATACATTTCTGGACAATATTATCTTCAAGATAGACAGTAAAATACATTCAAAATGGTCCAAAACTAAAAATACAGCTACAGTTTTCAAAGCTTACCGCCCGGGCCCAAAGAGATACATTACTTCCTATTTTATTGAACAACCTATTGGTTGATGTCAGGGTTAACTTCAAGGACTACAGTAAGATGAATCACGACTTTACCTCTTGACAACAGCAAATGTTTACGCGTACGTCACACCATGTCCGTTTACTCTACACTATATGGAGTAAAATGACTGTAAATGAAATAATAAACGTACGAACAACTAATATTTAAACAACACTTATAAAGGTGTGTGAGGGGATCGCCTAGCAACTACATATTGATTGATGTTAATTTTCTTTTACATACCTATGTATTAGGTACATAAGATTATTAATTCACACATTCTTCACTTAGTTATTAAGCCGAAATGTCATTGAACTGTGTCATATTAGTTCTAGTTAAAACTACAGTTTCTTTATGAAAAACAAGAGTAGACTTTACGGTTTACTTTTTGTTTGATTCCGATTTAAAAAGGTCACTAAATAAATGCTTCAATTTGCATTTCAATACTCGGAATCAGCTGTAAAAGTTTCACGACGACGTGACCTTTGAAAGTCGCTCGCTCACGACTACGTCTCGAACGAGTTAATATTATGGCTGTGACATGACGTAACGTAAACGTCATTTGGCGTAGCGCTATAGCAAGGTCATGTAACGCAACGTTATTTGACCAGACATGTTGACAGCTGAGTTCCTTTGCCTCATGTAGAATACGTAATTACAGCTTCTTCGTCTTTGGGCAAATATAATGGTCAATAATGGCGTATTTACGCTGCATTAAGAGCTGATTTAATGACCAGTTTATTCTTGATCTAGTGAACACTGTACAGCAGTCAACTATAATTATGTCAGTAATCGTCGACTTCTATTTTTGGCGTAGTTATTTTTATATTATGCCCATATTCTACGTCAAGATGACACAAATTCTGAAGTTCTTGATTGTTTCAGACTGCGTTTATCGTTTTATTTGCATCTATACTTATGTATACATATTTGCCTTGATATTCTTATTTACTATTTGCATTTTATTTATTTATTATAAACAGGCTGCGATTTATTATATCCTGATTTACAAAATGTCTTTAACAAGAGTTTAATTGCCAATCTTCGTCAAATTAAAACTACACCCGTTTTGAATCATGTGAGTGATTTACGTTGTTTATTCAATAAAGTTAAATAAATTTGGAATCAGACTGTGCGCAAATATGTATTAAGACGTGAAACGAAACGACGTTGACGCACATGACATGGGCGCAATTAAACTAGGTTTTATTGATTTTCCGATTACAACACTAAATGTTTGTATAGAAGATATCAAAACAAAACATTTTTTATCGCAAATGACACATATTTTAAAAGTGGATATTTACTTTATTCTTACCTAGCTAAATTAAATTAATCAGGACTCATTGATCCATATCAATACGATAAACTTTTAACCCCAATGGTATTGAATAAATTGAATTATAATTTATCATACCTCTTTTATCTCTACACCACTTATTAAAATTGACCCAGACCATTTTCATTAGCCGCCGCAGCTTTTTTATCTTCAATTAGCAACATGTGTGTGAATAAGTGGATAATTCCGTCAATTTTATATTTATAATGCAAAAGATGAGTGATATAAGAAAAAGCTCTACTTTTGGGGCTCCATTTCAAAGTCACGTCATGACATGTCAAAATGACAGTTACATGTCAAATGATCATGGCGAAACTCTATGGTATTTCACTACGGACCCTTTTACTTGTATTGCCAATAAAATAATAAGTAACTAATAAATTCTTAATTAGCGCTGGTCACTACATCCGGTAGAACCAGACCATAAAATAGAATAAGGCCTCATAATCTTGCGCCAGTAATTGATTAACCGGTAACATTCAACCACGGATCACTGACTGTCATTAAAGACATTTTAATAGGTGTAGGTAGGTAACTTAATCATTTATTTGTGTTTGCTTTACTTAGCCTTACGTCTCTACAAGGTTATATCTTGACGACCTAAGGGCAAGTTTGATGAATAAGAAGACCATAAATAAGGGACAGCTTAGAAAAAAAATCGGCGATTAAAATCTGTGAAAAAAAAAGTCGCGACTACTGTCTATGTTATTTCAACAATCAGGCAGACTCTTTTGTTGTATTTTAACACGAATTGTAGGCCGTTCGATATTTAATCCCTTTTGTGTTCTTGGAAAACAGGTCAAATTTATTTGAACTGATTCTCAGAAACCTATTTGGATAAGCTTTCAGACCGACCGATATTGGAAACTACAAAGCTATACCTATTTAAAAGTTCCCTTCACTTTTGAGCCTTACAAACGCGCACAGCATAAAAATATCAGTGCCTTCCTTGATTAAATATTAGGACTACAAAGACAGGATTTAATTTGCAGATAGGTTTTTACTTTAAGTAATTAGTAATTACTTAAGTTAGCTGTAAGTTAGATTGGTTTACTGTAGTTAATGACTGTACTCAGTCTCTAATGCTACCGTATTGTAGTTCAATGACATAACTAACAATTTGTTTTATTTTCACTATGTACAAATTGTACATACGTCTTGACTGAGACTCCTACATAACTGTAACCTACAAAGATCGTAGCATATACCTACAAAAATACGAAAACTGAGAGCACCAGAGAGAAATCACCTTTAGTATCTACCATGCAAAATTGTATGATCATCAATTTTAATGTCTGTAATGGCTAATCTTCTGAATGGCACACCGTTATGCGGAAATAAATCTGTAATTGGTAATAAGCGATCGAATTTCAATATTGATGATTTAATCTTAGCACAAAGCGTACGGGTAACGGTTCTAGCATGAAATCTGGTGTATTTCAAAGTAAAGATTTTGTTTTCGATGTAATATTAACAGATGTGTTTGAATTGAGAATCGAATAAAATATCAATCTAGCTAGGTGATAACGGATGATATATGAGCCATCAGACTGCCCACATACGACAGAAAAAAACGCGACTGTAAGACCAGACCAGTAAAAAACTAGAACAAATTATTTAATAACATTCATGATATTATGTGGTTTTTTAAACCCTCCGGTCCGGTCTGACTCTGACCATCGTCGTCCGATTTCGGAAGTTCAAGTTCAAAATTGCATTGCGAATCGATTTCTTCCAATACAAACCGACCCGTCACAAAAAAGACATTTTTTTCACAAAGATGGCCGCTGAGACTATTTTTTTTTTTTTCTTTTTTTTAGTGCCACCCTTGTTTTGTGACAAACTGACTGCAACGATTGACCGCAACTTTGTTTTGAATCGTTACCTAGCCCAATCAATTTAATTTCAAATCTGGAACCTGAATATCAATTAGTTGGCAAATGTTTCGTGCCTATTTGATTTATCTGAGCTTATCTCGAGGAAATTAGAATCAATTTGATAATTCTTTAATTATGATGTTTGCAATGTAAGGTCTGTAGATAATTAAAAAAATGCCCTGCCGAATTATTGGACTTTGCCTGTTATATATTCGTTCGACTTTAGACTTGAACCTTGCAAAAAACTGATAAATAACAAAGATAGGAAATTGCAACAATATTTTCTACAAAAACATGTATCCTATTGTTGTCTCGTAACAAAATCATAAAACAACAAACACACATGAAGAAATTTTGATCTTCTGAAATGTTATAGATTAGTACTTGATATAAATCTAATTTCAAAAGTTCATTTACCGCAGAGCGCAGAGTAGTTTATATTTATGAATAAAGTTTTTTACAAAGTTCATTAATTTGTAATAACACTAAAACATCGAGATAAGTCTGAAATCTCGGAGATTATCGTAAAATAAATATGTAACGGCTTTAAGACGTCTAACAGCGAGGAACCAAAATGCCTTGTTGCCTAGTGAAAATACATTACAATTATATTTATTTAAAAAGATTGTCACTAGTCACTCCACCAAGGTGACGTCAATTAGTTTTAAAACAAAACAGTAAAGTGTTTTGACGTCTGACGACGTTTAGAGAATGTAAATTAGAAAAACATCGATAAATAGTAGCAATATAACTTTTGTTACGGTCATCACCCATTTTCCTACACTGAAAAAAGGCCTTTTGACTTAGATAACATATCTTCTAAGGAAGGTAAATCAATTGAGCAGAATTCAAAATTAAAATGTGTTCTGATTATCATAATCACGAAGAAAAGTAAACAGATCCTGTCTTTGGTCGGATCGGTTTTGATTATCGAATCAAAATTCTAATTTCTTTCACCCGTCAAGGATACCAGCCTAGCCTCGAAATCATTCAAAATATGCCGATGGCACTGATCTTGATTTAATGAGGAGTTCTACATATGTGCGAACTAATTAAAAGTACGCACGTGGGTGGAGGCACGTCGGCAACCGTTAATTCCTAATCGATAAGAGATAAATTAGCAATAAACGTCATGCTGATATTACATTGTGTAATTTCGCAGCGATAGAGTTGAAGGAACCAATTTTTTATGCTACGTGATAATTAGAAACATGTAATGTCCATAAAAGATCTAAAATATTTAGTAAAAAAAAACAATTACGTTTGATTTGAATTTATTAAGAATTTATTAAGTACCTGAGTAATTGCTTCCGAGGTTCACACCAAAATACTTCCGTTGTTTCTGTTCTTTAAAGTATCATGTCACTTCATTTTGTGGTAAAAGCACGTGAAAGATCTTGGCAATGAATGTAAGTGTTGCACTATGTGCTAAAAATAACCTCTTGTTACTCATTTATTTTAAATGCTATTTTAAATAATGTTATGTGGAAATGAAAACCGTTTGTATTCACCTTCGACCTTCTTAGTTTTTTAAACTCAAAAATCACAAAGAAGAATTTACGTATTGTTAAAAGGTAATATACAAATTAAACACAAACAATTATTTACTTTGTTACGAATGTTTTCTGGTAAAAATAACACAGCCAGCTCGTGACGTGGCGTATCGCCAAAATTACGCGTTTTCTGCACACATTCATCTCAAAAGGGAACGAATAACAAACAAAATATATATTTTTGTAGATTTTTGGCACGATGTAATATAAATAATGAACTATAAAATAAATCTGTCACAAATAGACATTCATATTTTACAGCCTAATTCATAAAAAGAAAAATCATTTTGATAGGTTTGAGAATAAACCTTGTTATCAGCATTTCCTTTAATCTATTACAAAGATATTTTTACGAAAAATAAATCGATATAGGCAGGTCAATAAATATTTTTTCTTTAAACCAATTCATTATAAGGTACTGAAGATAAAAATCGTTGTTCATAGAATAACAATCAGTATTAAATCTGAACATTACCAGTCTGTCAACTGATAATGTTCAGATTTGAGGAGTGATATGTTGAGGAGATTCGATGCCCTTTTGTGGTTTTTTATTTTAGTTCATTTAATCGTTTTTAATTGAAATAAATCTGAACCAGATTTTCTTATTTTTAATCTGTGTCGATAAATGTCAAAAGTCATTTGTTTATTGCTTTTTATTAATGTTTGCAATTAAGCTCCTGTACTAGTGGCATTTGCAACGACATGAAACACATTTTATAGGTAGCTGCAAAAGCTTTAAAGTATTTAATTCAAGTACAAGCACCTAAAGACCTGAAGGCACAAATAAAATAATATTTTAACAACCATTTTATCAATATCCTATTGAAAAATTCAGTTTTAATTAAAGAAAAAAGTAAAAATTTATTTATAATGAGAATAATGAGAAAAAAAATATTAATATTAGAATGTGAATCGGTCGCACACTGAGGAAAAGCGATTTCCTTATAGCTTTATTTTTATCTAGGTTTTACAATACTAGAGATACAATACAAAACACTAGGTTAAAGAATGCCACGTGACTGAAAGATAGAATTGTTTCCTATACGACTGGGATTATAGTAAATGGAATTATTATCAGTCATATGATCACTGGAAACATGTAGCTTGCTTTAACAAATAAGATTCTTGTTTTTGTTTCAAATATTTGCATCTATCTATAGTACAAGTGAACCTACCTACTATATGATGATTAATACCAAAACAAGTGTTATTTGTTGTGATTGTTATTATCACCTATAACGTCACTATTATCATAATAATTCAATCAGGAGCTTTACTGTGCCGGTTTTCCGTCATCAATGTTTTACATTTTACAAGTTACAAATTAGGCTACTTCTTAAATCTGAAGCACATCTATATATCTACATATACAAATAAATAAAATTGAATTGTCTGTTTGTAATATTAAAATAACCGTTTTGTACTACATGCATATGAATGTATCTACGGTACCTACATGTATCAAAATATATTTTTTTACAATTTTTGTCTGTCTGTTTGTTCCGGCTAATCTCTGGAATGGCTGGACTGTTTTTGACGGGACCACTGGTAGATAGCTGATATAATAAGGAGTAACTTATGCTACTTCTATTTTAGAAAAATTCTACTTCCACGCGAACGAAGTCGCTAGTAGTAGTATTAGCTAGTGTATTTATAAGACTTGTCAACTACTGCGGCTTTCGCGATTATCCAATACTTATTTATTTGGTTAAACTTAAAAGTCACAGGCTACTCTACTTTCTTATTCGCAAATTATATTTTTTTTTGCGCTAATGATTGTTTGATTTTACTGTCGAAAGTGAAGAGTGTCACAAATAATGATACTGCAATGAAAAACGTTCACACGTTGGCTAAAGGTAATTTTGTGATAACAATGTACCAACTTCAAAAATTTTTTTTTTATATTAAAGCCTTAAAAAAATAAAATAGGACTTAGCACTATTTGCAACTCGAATCTGTTTTTACGAGTAGATAACCCCTCATTTCTTGTCCCAATTCGCAGGTGAAAAAAAACTTTAGTACGGTTCGTATTGTAGAATGTAAAAGTAAAACTAAATGAGCCTTGAGGGCAATAAATGACACGTACTAAATAAAATACTTTATTGCAAGTACTTACATAGCGTGTGTAAGTGGTGAATTTGGTTCAACTGTCAGTTTCAATTTAATGGTATACAGGGTGTAACGGAAAGGGTATATACATCCTTAAGGGTGTGCTACAGACCATCAAACTGAACATGTTTCTCATCATAAAAAAATTTTGCAGCAAAAAAAAATATCAGCTGCCTATACATTTGGGTCGAATAGGTATTGCAATTTTCTATGGGGAAGCACATATTTTTTTGCCGCAATTTTTTTTTTATGTTGAGTAACATGTTTAGTTTGATGGTCTATAGCACACCCTTAAGGATGTATATACCCTTTCCGTTACACCCTGTATACGTTAACATAATAAACGATTTATATTAAAAGGTTAAGAACGTTTTCCAAACTTTTGAAAGTACACTTAAAATAAAACTGACTGATGCTTTTTTTTATTGATGTCATTCGACGTCATACTTTATAATGTTTTTTTTTTCGGCACGAGTATCAAATGACACGCAAAGTTTTTTTTTTTTTTTAAATTACTCGGACCGAATACCTACGCAAATTAAATTTTCATGCTGCCATTTGTTATTGCTAGTGTCACGAGTCAAAATCGATTACATTCGGACGGTAACCTAGCGCAGTGTATTGGTGTTTGATAATTTTTCATCATTTTACTTTATTTTGCGTTGGAAAAATTTAAATTGTTTAAGTCTTCACCATTACTATCTATCATATCATCTCCATTTATCATTTCAATATTACAAGAATTTACCTTACGGCATGGTTCGTTTGGTTCTTGAATGAGGTTGACCGGAGAGCGCTGCTGATTAACATTTATGAAATTGTCTGTGGAAATTGTATTAAAATAACAAGATGGCGGTATTCGTTCAGATAAGACCACACGCTAAAAGATACTTATATAAAAGTAAACTACATCGCACCTTCGTAACATTATTTGTTCAACAGCATGTTATTTTGATTTCTTCATGCTGTAACAAGCTAGCAATAGGCAGTAACGAGGTAGCAATAGGTAAAATAGCCTCTACACTACAAGTATGAATTTATCGGCAGTTGGCAACAACCTTGAGTAAAGAAACACAACGGTTTGATTAGACGTTTGTTGCACATTTTACACTCGTGTTATTCACACTCTCTACAAGAAAAAAAGACGTCTGTTGGCAATCGACTTATTTATTCCAGTGGGCCTACCACTACCTCTGTAAAGAAGTATCATTGTAATCTCACTGCAGTATAGGAAAGAGATGAAACTATACGTAGTGCACAGCTCCATTTCTGTCTATGAAAGTTGAGTGGTGGTGGAAAAACTCTATGAAACTCTTATATAATATCTCCTCCCTCTCTTGTCCACAGAATCGCCACCAAGACCTCGCAGCCTCTTCACGTGGCCCTGGCCGTGGTCGTCCTCCTAGCCTGGCTGAGCCGCCCTGGGTCCAGCAGTAACCTCCGCGGATGGAGGGCATTGTACGTCGTCGCCGTCGCCACGCACTTCGGAGCACAAGTCTGGATGACTCTTGTCTCTGGTAAGATTTAGTTCTGGAATACCTATAGTGCAGCTGCATTTCGCCAGTTATGTTTAAGTCCCATGTCATAGGGGGCGAGCCTATTGCCATCAACCGGGCACAAATCTAGACTCTGGGCTTCATATGAGAACTTATAGAAAAATCCAATAACTCTTGGCCCTACCTGGGTATCTCCTTGTTCAGCAGTAGCGCTTACGACCATTTGACTAATAAGGCAGTTTTCTGTAACATTCTGCATTAAATATGACGTGTGAACTGACATACATAACTGAGAAAAATGGCAACACTGAGTATAAAGATTGCCAAAAGTTAAACTTTTGTATTTATTTTAGGTTTTCTAAAAATATGCCCTTACTCATTTGAAGCTGAAAAAAAAGCCGAAGAGTGCCAAGAAATGTCTGTCATCATCTGTTATATTAGTCTCTAAGTCTAGGTCTCAAACAAAGTCTACATAAATAATAAGAAACAGAACAATTGGTCCATTACAAAATCGCAAATTATTCTTTTATTTCAAAATGAGCATCCAGAAACTCGTTCGTTCAAATTTCGAAGAACTGTATCCCGTCGCCGAGCATGCGTATTACTTACGTGAAGGAACGAGGTTCCAATAAAAAAGTTACCGTCTTGTCGTTGAGAAACACTAGTTTTTTTATAAATAAAAGAAGGTTGTATTTGAAGAAGGCGGAACACTGTAATTTTTGGAAAGAGTTTTTGTTCGCAAACTCTTGAAGAATTTTTAGTCGTTTTGTAGAATGAATTGATGATGATTTATTAAATTAATTAAGATTACAGTCCTTTAATGTAGTTCATGGAAATTTTTGCTTGGCATATACAAATCTTAAAATTATTGACCATGATAAATGTTTATAGTTTACACGACTAAGTAACTACTATTTAGTAACAAATACATAAAAATAGCAGATCACGAGTGTCATAAACACTTACACAGTCGCTATTCCCATCGGCCATTCCATCGTCCACAGGTACACACTTACACGTGTCAGCCGAGTTTATTGTTCCATGATTACCATTGTTTTTATTTCTTTGTTTCTTAATACTACCTCAGCCAGTATTTATCAATCAATATGATCGGATTTCATAGGATATCAACGCCTCTCGATGTGATCTTTTCAAATATTTCGAGTCTTGAGAAAATATTTAGTCTTTTATTTCGCAATTCTGTATCAAACGCATACGTTTAGTAAATTGTAAATTAGCAGTTTACACACTATTAAAGTCATCGAATGAGCTGCATCCCAAAAACTGCATGAAATATTAGTTTCAGCTGTAAAAACACCTTATGTGACGTATTTTGGTTACGTAGAACAAATTCTTGTTTATTCGCCATTTTTTTATAGTTTTAATTAAACTAGTGGACCATAATCGTTGATTGTTTAGTTTTAGGGCATGTATAGCTTATGTAGACGACAGTTCAATATTCTGCATCGTTTTTGTTCTAGATATCCCGGTATCTCCTCATGTTTACGACATAATTTTTATCTAGTTTCCATGTTGAATAAAAACTCCTTGAAAATGTCCTCCTTTTGTCGTCGGTTAATAAAGGGCAAGTAAAGAAACCGTGAATAATTTTTCAATGAAAAATTACATACTTATATTGCGTTTCTCGTACCTTTTAAAAATTGTTATTAAGAGAATCATTTCAAATAAAATCATAGAGGGAATATACAGGTGATATTTGATCAAATGATTCACCAAACAGTTTAAAAGTTAACAGTATGTTTAAAACAGAACAGTTGAGCTGTATATAAGGAAACCATCAACATCCTTTGTGAATTGTGATAGTAGTAATTTGGAGCTGTAACCGAGCGGTGCACGACCCGGGCATTGCGCGTTCCGGGTGACACGGCCAATTGAAATGACCTTTGTGATTTGTTCTTGTCTAAGATCAAATTATTATTAATGGAGAATATATTGTAACTAGCTAAAAAACGTTGCGTAAAGTCAATTGAAAGTAAAGAGAACATCAAAATAAAAGCAATAGGACACAATTTCATCGTCGCCACTTCATTTCGTCGCGAAAAAGCTATGGAAACTTAAATAAATCTTTAATAGCACCACAACTTAAATCTTGACAAAATAATTAGACTATTATTTAGCACTTTTAAGTAGATAAAATTCACAGAAGAGGACACTGCAATGCAACGATCATTCACCTGTTTTTAAACTGCAAGTCATAAATCTACCAAGCTTCATCAGCTACTAGGATACCATAATACTGTAGGGGATCGTCAACCTCAGTCAGGGTCGTGGTCGCGCACAAAGGTTAAACCACATAGGAGCAAATATTTGTAGGGCCGCCAGACATTTATACAATGTCTGGTCTGGTCGTGCCGCTATATAATAGGGACGCAGGACCATGACATGCGTAAACAGCGTGCAAAAGTACTCCATATTTATTGACGTTAGTAGATCTAGTGGGTGAGCTTGTTTACGAGTACTTTCACGCACTTGCTACGTCAAACATATAATAATGTCATACTTTGAGTGGAAAACTGGAATAATTTACAGCTTACGTATATTTGCTCCGGTTTTAAACATGGCTTTAACTATTGTGAAACATCGCGCGTTCGCACACTGCGGTTCCATCAGCCATTGCAAGCTTCTTTGATGACGATTCCAGTATAGATGCCTTCTACAACTGACTTATAACTTATCTTTCCTGTATTCAAGAGATAATTTGTTCCTCAAGCTTTTTACCTCGACAATAACTAAGAGAAGGCTCTCTTCTTCCCCAGGTATTGTGCTGTACTTCAACCTACCCCGGCATGAGTTCGGCCGCGTCCAGACAGTGCTGTTCCCCGTGTACTACGCCTTCAACGCTATCATCAGTCTACTGGCCCTGCTCGCCTACTACAGGACGCAGTGCCTCACACAGTTCGAACATACCTCCTGGGTACAGGTAAGCATCGAAACCTAAGCTTGTTTTGAGTTCAGAAACGTTAAAAGCGAAATTGATCGCAATCAGGACATCTAGACCGCGATCAAGGGCTGTCAGTGTCAATGGGCCACTGACACGTTCTGTACGTAGTTTAAAGTGCTGATCGCGATTATCTTGATTACTGAAATTCGTCCTAAGAAAATGGGTGGTGCTAGTTGTACTTCTAAAATTACTACCAAAATTCGCGACTGAGAGCGAAGAATCATCTTTTCTAGCCAGGTTTGCGTCAGAAATATAAGACTAGCTGCTGATAACTGATATGTCAATTTGAAATTTATTGTTGTTTTTTTTTGTCACTGGATTGACACGTAGGTCAGTGAACCATAGGGTTACACAATACTTGCTAACAAACACAGACGCCTCCCCCTCCTCCCCCTCCTCTATTAATACCATCCTGTGCAAACAAATTAGCACACACTTGACTGAGTTACAACCAAGTGCTGTAAACATATTCAAAAGGTCTCAGGTCTGTAATATACTACAAGCATATAATAATAAAGTAAATAAGATGTGGACATATATTAAATGGCGCCAATACATGCAGTAATAAGTGCAGTTTACGCTCGAGTGACTGCCATTGACATTAATTGAAATTATTATGTTCTGATTATTGAATATTTGCATACTTAAGGAGTAAAACTGTTTCACTTTAACTTTCACTGTGAAATATAATACTACTTACCTACTGATAAAAACATCGAACATACTACCGAAAATTGGCGCTGTTTAAGATTTTAACCAAGTAGAGTAGACTAGAAGATTGTTATAGGTATTCCCCTGAATATCCTTAGAATAAGAACAGCTCTCACTCAAGATTACTGGCAATGAGGAACAAAAAACATCCTATCTAACCCAAGCTAAGCTATTAAAAGTAACTTCAGCTTCTAAAAACAAAAGCAACTTCTACTTAACTGTCCACTTGTTTCACTAGCACTTAACTACGGAATTTATTCCCCATTGGCCATTACAATTCACTTTATAACGAAGTCAATCAGCTGCATAAGGAGTTATGCCTATCTGCTTGGACCATAAATCAAATGATTAAATTAATGTTTGAAACACAAGACGACCTTATCTGGGGGTCTTCACACGTTCGGTATATTACGTCGATTTATTGGACACTGAAATTAATTAACGGGAATGTAAATACTGATCGTTTTAATTATGAGAGCTTTCAAATCTAAACTGTTCGGGAACTGTCAATGTCCTCATCACTCCGGAATATTGTTATCCCTTGAACGTGGTTTGGATGTGCTGATCTCGTTTCCTTTTCCTTCGTCGGTGAAATTGACCCTTAGTTACTAGCTTCGTAGGAATTTTGTTTCAATTTCATTATTAGTTGATAAAATTATAATAGGCATATCGATTTTCAATTCATCAATTCACTACCTACAGTGAATTGTTCCTACACTGTTATTTTTCAGCATTATGCTTAGTCAGTTAATGACCTGCCTTATCTAAAATAAATTAATTGACCGAATAACTTTGATTAATGATAAATAACATGTAAATAACAAATCATAAAAATTGATAATCGTGTTCTTCCACGTAACTTAAGTGCTGTGTAATAAATACATTTATTTTTATCCAAAATGTCAGGGTGGTTGAGCAAACATCATCAGGCATAATTATATATATATATACCTGGTGATGTGACCTTCGACAATAGTCAGATACATAATGATTAATGATGGTTCTCATTGGTCAATTTTGATTTAGTCATGTACCTGATTAGCAATAGAAGTGTATTTAAATTAAGAATGCACAAAAGATTATTAGGCTTCACAAAAAAATATCATTGCCCGCAATGATAGATGATTAGAAATAATGCCTGAAATTAACCACATTGAAATAAAATTGCTGCAAATAAGTATTATTTAGAAATCATTTCAACATGCATTACACTATTATGTTATACCTACACAATTAGATTAAAATTGAAATATATAAGACATATTAGATTTAAAAAAAACTGTTAATTGTAAATAAATAGCATGGAGACGGTAAAAACCTTGATTCTTCGTATCAAACCGATTCTTACTTTATTTTTATTCCAAACAAGATACTCTGTAATCTTAAGTAAACGCAAGGTTGTATCAAAAGGTCGGATTAACTCGCTTGAACTCATTCTGGATAAAGTACAGATTAAAAATTAACAGCCATTATTTATTATGTCGGAACCGGATGCAGCCAAATAACTGTTATAAAAGAGATTGTTAATCATTTAATTGATAACGTGACAGGTTAGGTCAAGTAGATAATGCAATTTGTTTGCTTGTCATACGGAAAAATACAAAAAAAAAAACAATTTCCTTTAGTGTTTACATTTTTGTTCGTTAATGTTCTACGGAAGGCATGCGTTTTTGACGCTGACATTTGCGCTTATTTTCTTTGTGGTTCTTATTCCATTCCTAATTCAAATACTCATTGAAGAAGCAATCCACTCTTCTGTCTTACTCACAGTTGCCAATATTAGAACTGCTGAATCTACTGTATTTTGAACTTGAAAGAAACGCGGTGCTTACTTCAGTCGACATTTCTTTTAGACGGCCATTGTCAACTCTCTCAACTGACTCTATGCTTTATCTATTTAATTTGAATTAGGCTATTCGTGACGGATTAAGAATAAGAACCAAATTGTTAGTACTCTGTCGGGTTACTTTAAAAAACAGCGACCAGAAAGAGTAGATTCATTTTTAGATTAAAGATACTGGCCATTCATTCAATTATTTCTTAGTTCCAAATTCAAACTGAACTAACCGTTCTTATTCTGTTTGTTCCAGCTAGCGCTACTGCTAGCCGTATTCAGCATCGAGTCGTACGTGCGCCTGCGACTCGTGCGTCCCATGCTACGCGCCAAGCATGTCAAGACACAGATGGAGGAGGCAGCCGGTGGCGGACAAGAAGTGAGTATACAATCTACTGTTATTTTAGCACGATAGGAAGCCGACCCTAAGACAGTTGGGAAAGAGTTATACAGATGATGATGATGATCTTGTAATTTTGACGTTCAAAAAGCTGATTATCAGCCTAATTTGAATAAATGACTTTTGATTTTGATTACCCGATAACTGAGGCATTATAAATAAAACCAGAGGGAGTAAAGCCTTTGATCCGAAGCAGGACAGTACCGCCTCTCAAAAAGTACAAGTCTCAAGAAGTCTAGAGGTTATGTCCCACTCCTGGTCCCATGTCATATCTCGTGATGGTGATGATGCCAATGGTCTGATTCAAGAGCAGAAGAAGGAGTGGAGGTGGTGGTGAGGAGAAGTTCTATGATATTCTTGATTTAAATAATCAATTTAATCAGGACAGATCTGTCCTGTGTGGTAGTTTTTTTTTTCTATTTATTTAAAGGGGCTCTTTCAATATGAAGATGTCGCCCCTATAATACAGATGACAAAATACAACACACATAATTGTCGAATTACAAATAGCAATAAAAGAATTCAATAAACAGCGGTTTACTCAAATAATTCTATTCTTAATGCCCATTTGAGCGAGTCTGTACAGCAATCTGGCCTCCCTTGACAAAGGTGTGGTAGATTTAAAAAGAGAATATGTATGAGTATCAATGAGAATAATTTTACTATTTTTACATACAATAGTAAAGTGACAACGAACATCAACTAAAAAAAAACTCGTCATGTTATTATCATAAATTATAGAACCCCTTTACATTCTAATGAGTACGAGTCAAAGTAAAAATCAAAGTTCAAAGATGTCCCTGACAGCGACACTTTTCCCCACCTGTTACTCTATCTGACATAGGTACATTTATCAAACAATACTGTGAATCGCATAAAAAATAGAAAACAATCCACTTGACAACGGAAACCTGAGGCTATTGCAAGATGGCCTGTGAATCACTGCACGTGCTTTTTGCAACAATGCAGAAATTATTTAGTTCGTAGTAATGATAATATGCACACTCGTCGTGAAAAGTAAAGAGTTATATTGATTGACTGTGATGCAATACCTAAGTCGATTTAGCAATGTTTTGGCGTTCTTAGAACTCTGGTTTCTTCTAATTTGTTGGGAAATTCTAGTAATGACGCTGTCTTAAAATCATGTGTCTACCCATGGTCTACCCGTGACTTTGACAATCACTAGCTCTTGAATTTCAAGTCAAAAGGATCTTCTAGCTCTTTAAAAACTATGTCTTATCTTTGGTACCTAGATAACTATTGCTAAGTATTCACCCATGAACATAAAGTGCTGATTGCATTTGTCATCGATTACTGAAAGTCACAAAGCTTCCTAAAATTGCCCAATCAATGTTCAAAATAATCCATTTTTTTAAATACGATTCTAGATATTTTTCATTTAAAAAAAAAAAAAAAAAAAAAATACAATTATTTGTTCCGTGCGAGGATCGAACCCGCGACACGCAGCGCAGCTCAGCCAATCGCTAAACCACTGCGCAAACCGTGCAGACAAATTAGATAATTTTATCTTTTCGCATGGATTATTTACTAAATCATGTGTTTCTCTTGTTACAGGTCGGTCGCCTAATCCTAGGTGAACTCGCACACTGTCCCCGCTACCTTCGTGTCCTGAAGACCTTCAGGACATACCACTCCAGTATAGCCATGGGCACTATGATAGCTCTGGGCTGCTCACTATACTCAACCATGATCATCGTTGACTCCATGTGCCGTTAATCAAACATCAGGAACTTCAGGAGAAAGAAAAACATTAAAAAGTTCCGTTGGCATGCTGTGTAAATTTTAAACTACCACTAAGAAAAGTCTTGAATTTCAGAAGTTTTTTTTTATTAAAAAAAAGTACCTAATTGAAATGTTAACGTCTGTTTTATGTAGTTGGATTTGTAAAGATTTTTGTAATAGAATAATTTGTTTTGCAATACGAATCAATTGATATGAAAATGTAGTTGTTGTCTATCTGCAAGCTGAATCACTTTAGCAGTCACGAATGTAGTATTTAGTGATTAGTTTAAATCTAAAACGAGTTTACATAGCATGATACCACCGATAAAAAATAAGGATCCATTTCATAAATGCATTAGTGTCGTAGTTCCATACAGGCTGTGAAGTCTGTTTTCACAATGTACGATTGTACGCTTCTATTAAAAAACATAGTATTAATTCGTAAAGAGTGACTCGACAAGGACTAAGGTGTGAGAGGCGCTGGTCGCACGAATTGTTTCCTAGAGAAACGCTGTGAAGGAATCGTTCCAAATTGTATTTAGTGTAAGTGACGGCAGAGGACGTAACTAAACGCAACGATTATAGTATTAAAATTATTAACACAAGCCTTTTTCGAGGTTGTTATTTGAAATTGTAACATCGAATTTCTAGGAAAATGAACACTAACTTGCCAGCAACTAATAGTATAGATTGCAGTACCTAATCAAATTAATCTTGCCAAACGTTAGCAGTGTTGTTCCTTCGGTTAGCCGTCTGAGGCAGCGCGCCATCTCTAAGCTGCTTGATATTATGAAACTCATGTTGTATGCTCTCTAATTTCCTGCAATACTGCCATAGTATAGCGCTAAGTGTAGTAATAAGTAGAATAGACTCTCGCCAAGCATTTTGTCGCAAGTAATCGTTAAAATGCTCCTTGAACGCAGGAAGTTACGAGCACGCAACTTTTACGACGTTTTTGGTGTTGAATCAAATTCGATTGTAGATTGTAGCAGAGCGCTACGTACGTTCTAAGAATGTTTGATGTGTCTTCAGAACTTGCCATTAGCGACGATGCTCGCTAAGTTTTATCGTTGTGACGACTTGATTGTCTAGTCAGCAACAGACGCTGCGATCGTAAAATCGCCATTTTACTGGATCGCGCGTTCATCAAACCTGAGCTTAAAAGTATTGCATTTAACCAAGTTGATTGTTATTGAACGCGTTTAAATGATTACTTTTAACCGTCAAGCAGCTTATGCCTTATTGGCTAAGGGTTTGTTTACCTAATTTTAAGTAATATAATTTTATAATTACTAAGTTTAGTTAGAAATAAATTTATTTAATCAATTAATGTGAATACGAGTTAGTGATTACTGTTTACTTATTATTCGTAAATGATCTGAGTGTCTACGTGGGATTATTATTTATTTGAGACGTGAGAAAACGAAAAAAGTATTAAAATTAAAAATAAACGACTATTATGAAAACTTGCCTTGTTATTTACTTGGACTCATTTACCTATTAGGTACAGGTCGTAGGTATTGGTACCCTTCCTTAACTCGTTTAAAAACCACTTAAGCTATAGGTATGCAGTTATATCACGAATAACATCAAATACTGTCATACTGGCGAACATAAATAATCCATGAGCTAATCTCGTAAATTATTGATGCTAGCTACCAATGCCATTACCTACATCCATTGAGAGACACGTTCACGGACCTACCTAAAACGAAAGGCGTGGTAAGCCCACCTTAGTAGGCAGACAGCCAGAGTCCTGCAAGTACCACAAAGACCTACTCGATTTGGAGATAGGCAGAAGACATTACGATGAGGCAGACGCAGGAACGTGGAGATTGGCCCAAGGAAAGAGTGACCGAGGCTTAGTAGAGGATGAATTCAGGCTGATGAACTGGCGATGGCTGATGCATGATGGTGAACTGGGTGCCTACTCGATTTCCCGCATCAAGAGTCTATTTCTGAGTCGAGCTAAACAGATTCACAATCTGTCTATTTAAGGGGCGTCCCCATTACCAGTGCAATTGCACTCAAATTGATGAAGAGCTGAGATATAACCAAGGCTGAGTCAGAATCATAAAATTACATACCTGGGCACGTCATGATTTACAAAGCTACGCACTTGTAACAAAGACATAGAAATATTTACGAGCCATAGACGGGACAAGACGAAGAAAGTCGTTATTCAATGTTGTGTCAAAGTTGCTACCAAAAAATAGAATACTTAATACCAAACGGATCTTGCTACCAAAGTTCAGACCCAGCCTGTCCCTTAGCCGTCCTCGCCCAGCGACGCCCTAAGCCGATGCTCGTACCCCACAGGGGGTGCCGTTAGCGTATAGTCGCTTAGTTTGTAAGTTTTTGTTTGCCCTGGCTGGAGACCTTGCAATCAAGGCACCCACAGAATATTCCAGCTAAGCAGACGAAAACCTGCCTGACCTGACCTGCGAAATGCCATTCACAAATAAAATGTCTTATCACCCGGTCACATGCCCGCTAGTCAGGTAGTATTCGTGTGTCAAAATCGAAAATATTCGGGATCAAAATTTTTGTATGATAATATTCCTTATGTCCGCTCTCTTTCTTTCTGTGTTTTAAATCTCTTTTAAATCTCTATAAAAATAAATGTGACATCATCATCATAATAGGCAGTTTTAAGAATTCACAGACAAGATACACAGAGGTCCAACAGGAAGGAGTCCAACCATTTGAGTATAAAGAGGCCAGTTATTCTATAAATCTGCTACCCCCCCCCCCCCCCGACCCTTGCTCGAGCCAGCCCGCGATGCTGAGCCTTTAATTATAAATCAGCCCCTAAATAATGAAATCACTCAGATACAACCAGTCCCTTTGCTGCCCTAGCGACGCCCTAAGCCGAGGCCCGTACCCCGCAGGGGGTGCCCTTAGCGTGTTGTCGCTTAGTTTAGAAGCTTTTTGCCCTGGCTGGAGGCCTTAAATTCTAGGCATCCACAGGATTGACCGGTTAAGCAGAAGCCAGCCTCAGAGGCTGAACTGCGAGATGCCATACATAAAAATAAAAACATATCTGCTAGCGAACATGATCCAGTGTATGAAAGATTGAAACAATTCAAACATGTCCAAAACAGGGTGTAAAATAATCAAGTTGATTCTTTATCAATGGTTCCAATCGTCGAATATTTAATTTGTTTACCGTTATTTTCTTATTTAATTTTATAGCTTAGAAGGAAACGCATTTCTTAAAACTGTCACTGTCAAGTCAAAATGACATTAATATTTGTGTTGCCCTGAGCCCCTGAACAACTTCTACTTTGAAAAACTAAAATACAGTTTCATTCAGTAGGTATTTCAACACGAACATTGTTATTTGAGAATAAAGTTTTTCTTGATAATCTTTCAAATTTATTCAACTATTATCGTCATGCTTAAAGATATTTCATAATTTTGTTCTGGCATTCTACCACAATATATAAAATTGTGGTTCTACTATAGCAACAACGAATAATTTGACACTGACACATTCTGCCAAAATACAGAGGCAAAATGTCAATAGTGCCCTTACGTGGTTTTATTTTATTAGAGTTTAGAAATGTTATTGCAATATACGATGAAATCTAAAACTTTTGCAGTCATTATAAAGATTTTATCGGAGAACATATGCTTCAGTGAACGTCGCAATCATGTTGCTTTTAGGTAGGACGAACGAAACTGAAAACATGAAGTGCAGTTGTAAATGGAAAATTAACACAAAAATGATCGTAGATCGATGTAAAACTGTGCTAATATTATCAAGCGTGGTGTGTACGTTCGCTGTTGTGATATCATTGCACAAATTGGTAAATTACGAAGTGAAATTCGCGAAGCCATTTTCGCCCATACCAGATGGTTTGTACGGTAACTATTTAGAACCAATTTCTGAGCAAAATCCGGATCCACCCCCGCTGAGACCACTCGACATAACTCGCGATGCGGAAGCAGTTGTTTCCCTGAACGCTGCGTTGGAGATGAAAAAGGTAGGCAAAGATGAGAAAGCACTCAAATTGTTTCAACATGCATTCGCGTTGTCACCGAAACACGCTGACATTCTCAACCACTACGGCGAGTTTTTGGAAGACACCAAAAAAGATGTGGTCAGGGCTGACCAGCTGTATACCTTAGCTTTAACTAATTATCCGGAGCACAGTGGTGCATTAGAGAATAGACAACGCACTGCCAGCATAGTAGAGAATTTAGACAGAGAAATGTTGAGAAAGATAGATGACAAGAGGGATGCACTATCATCAATACCTGAAAGTAATTCAGCTTTAAGAAGAGCGAAGAAAGAAGCATACTTCCAACATATCTACCACACTGTAGCCATTGAAGGAAACACCATGACATTACAACAGACTAGAAGTGTCTTAGAAACTAGAATAGCAGTTTCAGGAAAAAGTATAGATGAGCATAATGAAATCTTAGGTCTAGATGCAGCAATGAAGTACATTAACTCCACATTATTATACCGTTTGCGGGCCATCACAATGGGTGATATACTAGAGATTCATAAACGAGTGTTGGGCCATGTAGATCCTGTTGAGGGAGGTCAGTTTCGTAGAACACAAGTTTATGTTGGTGGTCACATCCCACCAGGACCTTCTGAAATACAGAGGCTAATGATTCAGTTTCTAGAATGGTTGAACTCTGATGATGCTTTAGACCTGCACCCTGTAAGGTAAGCAACTTTATATACAACCTGTTTTTTTTTATATCCCAATACTCTAGGATATGATTGAGACCATATCAAAGAATCAACTGGCATTTGAATTATGTTTCAATCATACTTTCATTTTCTTAGCTTTAAATATGAATTATTGGTTTGAATAAAAAGAATTACTAGTATTTATCAATTAAACTACCACTATTTTATTACACTACTGCGAAGTTTGGCAACCTTGCACAAGTAAAGATTCGTCATACTGGTGTCAATTTTTGATCTAAGTAAATTATGATTGATGATATCTCTGAAACTATGCATTTTTGGACCACCTATTCTAGGAGTTTTAGTGTTATTTTTACCTAAAGAAAATATGAGTTACTGAAGTAGCACGGTATATCTTTCAATTCCAAAACTGCACAAATATTATGTTTTACACACTGTCTTGTTTATTCTTATGTTAGTAATAGACTGTTGACAATATAATCATACAATGTTTACTTACATTTTATGTACTTAGTTGTTTTGGTATGGGTATAGAAACAAAATGGCTAAAGTAAATGCTTTTTTATGGCTACAATATCTCAAATTCTCAATCATTAAAATTAATGTGTTAATTTTAGGAAATATTACCTCCGGGTTACCAAGTGGTCTATTTGTAGTGACTGCACTATAGTCAGAAAGGGCTGCATGTCCAAGCAATCAAAGCGAAAATGACGCCTTTCGCCTCTTTAAGTTCGGACGATCGTGACCCGACACTGCGACGAACTGACCAATGATCGTCGAATTCCGCGTCGACATGTGTGATCACTTCCTTCTCAATCATATAAAGGGTGTAAAACACCTCTTAACGAAGCCGAAAGGCACTGGTTCTCCCTGTCAGTCATTGCGATCATTTTTTTGTTCTACACCATACCTGGGAACCTTCTAGTTACGAAGATATTAGGGGTCAAAGTTCCAACTTTCTGACAAGTATTTTTTTTTATACAAGTTTTTAATGTAAGATTTTTACTTAAAACACCTCCACGACCCCCGTACTATTCAATCCGTCCATCAGCACAATGTTTTGAGTGCGTTACATTGAGTTCTACCACAAAACATGATTTTACACCCCCAAAAAAAAGTCGTTTCCCAGCAATAATTTTTGCGTAAAGTTACTTAGTTTCATATACATAATGCTTGGTTGACGGCTTCGTGATGAGGTGATTTACACGGTGTATTGAACATGTCTATGTGTTTTTATGACTTTAAGATCTTGCTTAGTTAATTTCATTAAACTTGTACTCACTATCAAAAAGTAATTATCGTACTTACTTACTCACACAGGACAATAATAGGGGATGATCACATTTTTTTTTTCTTTGTCCTCCTGGTAGTTTATTGAAAAGTATTGGACACGTATTTTTTTCTTTTTTAACGTGGTCATAAAATTACGGAGATATATTAAGTTGAAATGGCGCATGACGTCACATGTAGGTAAGTTTTATACCCACTTATGACGTAGTGAGCCCCCACTCTCCAACTTTAATGAGTTTTAACTAAGTAATTTTTTGATATTTTGATAAAACAAAAATACGTGTCTAATATTTTTGTATTACCTGTCTGACGGACAAAATAGAATGTCGTTTTCTTTACCCAGTCCGCACCCTAATATTAAAGGTAGTACAGAAAAGATGAAAGGGAGTCGTCTGTCTTGGTATGGACATGTGATGAGAAGGGATGGAACACATGTGACTAAAAGAGTGATGAATATAAATGTGGATGGATGTAGAGGGAGAGGAAGACCAAAGAAAAGGTGGATGGAATGTGTGAAAAATGATATGAGGGAAAAAGGAGTAAATGATAACATATGATACCGAATGACAGAGGAGTATGGAGGAAAGAGACATGTTGCGCCGACCCCAAATAAAATGGGACAAGGGCAGGAAGATGATGATGAATCATAATATTAAAGGTCTAACAATCTACATTAACCAATCTATGTAAAACAACAGAATGCCTCCTGATACATTCTTTACATACAATTTTTACTTCTTCCACGCTCATACATATATGCGCGCTAGTTCCACCACCACTAACATCTAGTTCCACCATTCTAGATACGCAGCGCTAGCCCACTACAAACTTGTCCACATACACCCGTTCATAGACGGCAATGGCCGCACGTCCCGGTTGCTGATGAACTTACTGCTGATGCAGGCCGGCTACCCTCCAGTAATCATAGCCAAGCAGCATCGACATCTGTACTACCAGCATCTACAGACTGCCAACGAGGGTGATGTCAGACCTTTTGTCAGGTGAGATGAGATTTTAGATCACTTTGTTCTTGCTAGAAAGCTTACCAGTTTTTTTGTGGTTTGTGCTCCAGCGTTCTTTTAATCATTTGGGGTGCACGGGCTGCAAATTTGTTCGGGTCGGCATGATTATGCACAACCAGGTAGCAAAAGCTAGTAGTTTTCCGATCGGCAGGAGCCGAATGTAACCCGATAAAATGTGTCCAATGGGCACCGCTGCCGGTGCCGAATCGAATGCTGACCCGTAATGAGTGTAACATTAGCGTCCAATCTGTGAATGCATGCGTGAATGCTTGGTCTGATAAGAACTAAGTCTAAAAACAGATCTACAACACAATTAAGGCAGTCTTTCAAAGGTTAAGCAGAATAATAAGTCATAAACCCTTACAAAGAGCTTCATTCAATGAATGTCAATTCAGAATATATTACAAACACGTGTAACAAATTGCATCGTAATTTGCTAAGCCAATCTATCATCTTTTATAAAGGGTGTAAAACACCTCTTAACGAAGCCGAAAGGCACTGGTTCTCCCTGTCATTGCGATCATTTTTTTGTTCTACACTATGGTGTAGAACAAAAAAATGACGTAACTAGAAGAACTAACTAAGAACCGTAACTAGAAGGTTCCCAGGTATGCCTGGGAACCTTCTAGTTACGGAGATATTAGGGGTCAAAGTTCCAACTTTTTGACAAGTATTTTTTTAAATACAAGTTTTTAATGTAAGATTTTTACTTTAAACACCTCCACGACCCCCGTACTATTCAATCCGTCCATCAGCACAATGTTTTAAGTGCGTTACATTGAGTTCTACCACAAAACATGATTTTACACCCCCCAAAAAAAAGTCGTTTCCCAGCAATAATTTTCGCGTAAAGTTACTTAGTTTCATGTACAGAATGCTTGGTTGACGGCTTCGTGATGAGGTGATTTACACCGTGTATGCTCAAGTAAATACGTCGCACGCCGCGCCGTTTGAAGTTGCCTGACTCTCCTATATTTGTATAACATGATTGTATGACTGGTTCTATTTCTTATCGAGATCACAATAACTGCATTGTTAGCAGCACTATCATAATATTGTTATTACAGCTGACTACTCATAGGCACATGATTGAATCTAAATTAAATGCGTCAACCTATTCATTGGGATTAACATGCGTGACTTTTCGGCCTTTTATTAGCCTCGTCGCAGTATCTGGGGATGCATTTCTTATATCTTGCAGTCTTAGTGATCCATACAATAACACTCGACCTCTGATCTAATACCTGTATTTTATTCTTGTTTAGTCTATACTGTCCCTGTGTCCTATCTGTGTGAGGAGCTCGTGGCTAAATAATAACAACCGCACAGTTCAATCTTTAAGGTTAAGCCGTGCTTGCCGACGTTAATCAGTGGATGGGTGACCATTATTACATACCGAGTTTCCTCCGTGCCTCGTAAAGCACGTTAAGACGTTGGTCCCGGCTTTAATTTGTACATCTTTGACAGTCGTTACGAGTAGTCAGAAGCCAAAAGTCTGACATCCAGTCTTACCAAGGGGTATCGGAGGTATTACCCAGTTACTGGGTTGTGGAGGTCAGATAGGCAGTCGCTTCATGTAAAATACTGGTACTCAGCTGCATGCGGTTAGACTGGAAGCCGACCCCAGGATAGTTTGGGAAAAGGCTAGGCAGATGAGATGATGAGTCCATACAGTCCCATACGCAATCTCTCCATGTAAAATACTGGTATTCAGATGCAACCGGTGAGACTGAACGCCGACATAATATAGTTGGGAAAACAATAGATATTAAAACTTGATACCAACTCTTTACTACAATTACTACTTTAAACCTAGTAAATTCCACCAAAAACTACATTGTATATCTCTCCCTTTCAGGTTCATAGCCCAGTGTACAGGGCGAACGTTAAACCTATACCTGTGGGCGACTAGCGAGTATTCCCACATGGTCCCTGCCATCGGCGACCCTCACATACTTACAGGAGAAGGATTCGAGGACGACATGTTGTGATGACGACTGCTACCTGACGGCTGAAGACGGTAACAGTGACACATGGGACATTTTCGTAACTTATCAACGGCTGATCTGGGTTTTGGAGCTAGGAATCGGAGTTTAAGCGGGAATTTGGATCGAGAATATAGCCTAAATTAATACGGCAGTTAAATATTCCAGCCCCTATTATGCATTTTTCCAACCCGAAGAAGTCTTCTTGTTGGAAACAAATAGTCTTCGATGAAACATAAAATGCGTCTGTGTGATGTGTATTATAGTAGAATTTAGTGTAAATATAATGTCGTGGTGCATTTAAAATTGTAAATAATGTTGTTATAGGAATGTTTTCTTCTAATTGTTTGAACACGCCTGCTGGCAGGCGGTTACCAGTGGCCCTATACACTCACGGAAAAAACAGTTTGTACAGAAGTAAATTATGTAAATTCTTGGGTTTAGAGATGAATTTTGAGTCACCTGAGAGCGGTTTCAGACTAACCTATTTTTCAGCGCATATAAGCTTGTTTTGGTCTACGCCACATTATGAACTACAAAAAAATAGAACGCGCAAACTTACACGCGCTTATTCTGGCGTGAACGCGTCTCTCGCGGCTCGTGCTTATATGCGCCTCAAAAGTTGTATGAGTTGCACGTGTGGCAAAAATCGCGTATACGCGTATACGCGTACTTTTAAAAACGACCTTAAACGCGCCGAAAATATAATACGCTAATCTGGAACCGCACTCGGACATCTGTCCCACCGCCGACGATGAAGCTATCGAATAATTCTCGCTCAAGAAAAGTTCAAAAGATTATACATACGTCTTGCGTTGATAAAACATTTACATATTTTATGCCATATTGCCTGGTGGGGCAGATGCCTAAATACAGTGGCTTGTTAGACGATGTTTATTTGTGATATGTTAAAAGTTTATGTGGCTTTATACATCAGGTTATTTTCATCGAGGTAGCCGACTGATTTCGAACTTGACCGTAATCTTTAATCAAGAGTTTCTCACGCGACTTGCTTCGAGATAAACGTCAAAAATGAGGCATTGTAAATGGGAGCCATACGATAATCGTGTAATTTTAGTGCTCAATAGTAAAAGGGCCATGACAATGTGTACCTAAATATAAATTAAACCAAAGAGAACAACTGATGGTATTGAGTTAATATTATTATGTATGATATGATATTTTGGCGCTTCAATGACTTTGTGAGGATAGAGCTTGTGGTATACAGTTTTGAGATGAGCCAACAGTACTATGCAAGACTATATTGAGATTTATGATTTTATAACTTGACATGATGTATTTAGAGTTGAGATTACATGGACAAGAGAACACACTGGCGCTTCCAATCATTGACGAACCACAGTTAAACATAAAGTGATTTTAATTCTAATTTTAATTCTAAATAACATCAGCTTGGAACTAAAAACACAAAAAATCGTCCATAAAATCAATTACTGTTTTTTCGTGATTAGTTCATTCGTGTTAAAAATCGATTCGTTTCTTTCACTCGCATATTATATGTAGGTACCTAATAATCTCAACTCACTCAAACATACACAACACCATTAGAGCCCGTTTTTCACACACGTTTAGGTGTACATAATTAAATATTGTTGTGACTCTGTCATCTTCAGAGGATTGACGAAAACAGATTGTTGTTTTTCACGGTTCCTGTTAATCGTTTGAACATTAAAATATGTTAACGCTAAACACATTGAGATTTTTCCGGTGGAAGCAGTACTAAGGGTCAGTTCACACCGAGACGCGACGCGACGTGATGCTGCGCGCACACTTTTAAAGAGCGATTCAAAATGTAACTTTATTTTCTAAACGAAAAGATACACATTTCGTTGTGAGAATTCAGAATACGTTGCGCGACGCAGCGCGAAACCACTGGCCTCTTCAAGTATCGTCGCGTCGCGTCGCGTCTCGGTGTATACTGACCCTAAGACTTCATCATCATGATTTTCTTGCTCTTATCCCAATTCATTTGGGGTCGGCGCAGCATGTCTTCTTCTTCCATACGTCTCTATTAGTCCTCATCTCCCGACTCCTTTCTTGCCATAATATCATCCTTCACACAATCAATCCATCTTTACTTTGGTCTTTCTCGACTCTTATTTTTATCCACATTCATACTCAAAACCTATCCTCACGATATTTCCCTCATTCCTCTGCATCACATGCCCATACCACGACAATCAATTACCATACAAGTTTTCAGTCCACGGCGGCGCCACTTTCAGACTTCCTCGTATGTGCTCATTTCTTATTTTATCCATTCGCGTAACACCACTCATCCCCCCTTAGCATTCTTATCTCAGCCACATGCGGTATTAAGACAATCACTAGAATTGTGCTGTGATATTCGATAACTTATTTATTTATTCTTTCTAATTAGGATTGCACAAATTTTCAAGTGTGGAGGTAGGTAGATTAAAAGGCCCAAATGCACCACAAATCCTCAAACACAACACTTAACGCATCAATCGGTGTCTGTCATCTCCAAACGATTCACGGAAACAGAACGATGTTTTAAATTCGTTTAGCGTTAAAACTTAGCGATTTGTGGTGCAAATTGGCCTAGAGATTGTTTTGTATAGAAGTAGCATAATATTAGTAAATATTTATAAATTTCAACTCTAAGTTGGGACACAAGCGTGCTATTTTCGATTTTCAGTAGTTCTGAAAATTAAATTATTGTTCTTTGCCATAATTATAAATTGAACATTTACTTACCTACTAAAAATGATGTCGAAATTATATTTTATTTTCTTATGGATTGTTATTTTATATAAATGTATTATCCTGTGATCAGGGTTGCCTGTGGAACGTCGAGAGCTTCCCTACTGGTTAAATGAGTACCATAATCTTAACACCATTTTGAATGATACGCTAATTAACGCGTTTTTTATGTGGTGTTACTTGTGTATGTTTTGAAGATGTACTTTGATGAAGTATTTTGTGTTGTCTTCCAGAGTTTATGTGCGACTATTTATTTGCATTTCAATGATATCAGTACAAACTTGCTCCTAAATATAACTAAGTAATTTCAGTATTTTTTGTCTTATTTACCTTTTCAGTTGAGTTGATTTCGTTTACAAAAATTCTCCTCACTGATGACTCAATAGAATTAATATTGAGTACCTAACTCATCAAACGGGTAATTTCGATCAGGTCAACCAAAAATAAAACATCAGAACAATTTTGATTAATTTATTATAATGTGCGATGTTAAAATAAAGTTTATAATAAAGCATTTAACTAGACAGCTAGAGCGGGAACGCGCCGCACCAGCATTTAACACCTGTTTCATTTACTCAAACGCTTCTTCTATACAAAAACTAATTCATTCGAACGCGGTTACAATCTCGACGATAATACAATTATTAAAAAAAAACGTATAATAATAATAGTAAGAGATTTTGTTCAGTACGATCAAACATCGGCGCAGCAGCCACTCTGATACAGAGGGCCGATTCGTTTTGTTCTAATTATTTATTAATAAGCGCTATCTAATAATGTTGTAAGTATACATAGTTACCTCTAGAGGGTCGCAGTCGCCGAGGCGTTGGAGCGGTCACTATGCACTTGAATATTCACACAAGCGCCGACATAAACTAATATGAAGCCAAATATCACTTATAATTTCAAACAAGAAAATCTTCAGGTACTGAAACAATTTTGTTATGTTAGTGTAACTAGCTCCAAATAACATAACTGTTTAGGTTTCGATCTTGTGTAAATATTCGAGTGATCTCTTCCAGTAGTTGATAACAACACACATTTCCCACGATTTACGACAAATCAATATTAACGTTATTAAGTTGAAATAAAAGCGAATATTTGTCAATCCTTCAGACCGTAAGGGTTGAGGTTAAAAGCAACTTTGAACCTAGCACCAGATGAGCAGATATTAAACCACAAAACAGATTCGGGTTATGTTTATTTATTATTTCTCAGACATTATAATATCGTGGTTATTAAGTTACAAACGAAAAATTTAAGCATATAAGATTTACGAAATATTTAGAGCGGACAACGTTCTATGTTCCAGTCCAGGATGGAACATATCTGACGTGTGTCGTTTTTAGCTGAGGCGTCTAACCGTGCGTCATAGGAACACAAACACTAGGTATATGCACATACTATCACAACATAATAAATAAAATTCCATACAAAAGAAATGAAAAAAATATTATAATGACTGACTTGCAAAACTTACATAGTTACAAAGTCTTTCAAGTAGTTTTACTATTTTTATTAATTAACGTACATAAAAATTAGTTTTTTTACTATTTTTAAGAGATGACAATGTTTTTTTTAATTAAAATAAATTAAACATTTGTGGTAGCATTAAATATCTGTGTGTAGAAATCTATCTCACCAGCCCTGGGTGCGACTGGCAGTCGTCAAAATTAAAATCACAAATCAGCATTCCTGCGGCAAATTAAAATAAACCAATCATCACAAATTACAATATAAGCCGTGTTCGAATTAATTTGCCGTAGAAACGCAGGAAAATGTGGAAAAGACTAAAACTCGAGTTTAAAACAGGCAAAGAGCTTTGCTCCCGCTCGCATTTATTAAAGTCAAGTCACTGTCTATGCGTTATAGTCCAAGATATTGAATAAATAGCGTAGAGATATTTCCATCTCCGTTAGCAATTAGTATCAGATAGGCGATACAAATAGGTTTGATGGCTCTAAAGCTGAGCGACAAACTATATTCATCTATCGAGTTATACCATGCCTAAGTTTTAAAGGCCTAACGAATTCAAGCACCATAGGTAGGAATTATCAGTTAGTAAAGTAAAAAATTTTTTTTTTTTTTTAATATAAAATTAATTTGATGTGTTTGTCAAGACATGATATAACTTGATAATTTTTCATAATATAGCACTTCTGTCAGGCAATGTTTGAAGTCAAAAAATCCACAATATAACTTTGACGTTGTCTTCTTAAATACTGGAAAATAATGGACAGCTGCAAGGATATAGGTATCAAGAGATGATAAATGCCAACGCTAATCAAAACTACATGTTACTTTTTTCCAGTCCTATGTTCTCAAAACTAGGACTAAACTTAATAATTCCTCTTGTCAAAACAGTTGATGGTACTAAATTATAATGTCAAGACATGGAATGATTTACAGCTCTCGATATTGCCTATAGAGATGTCCATATGACGACTTAAAGATCCAACTTATCTTGTTTAAAAAAAATTATCGTGTTTCATGTGTGAACATTTACTGCGGTAGAAATATGTAGTTTTACCGGACCTATATGTAGTCAAGAAACTTTATTGTGTTTATAGAATAAATATCATCATTATCAGTCATCACGTTCACCATCCTTTTATCATCTACTTTGGGGTTGGCTTCGAGCCTTACCGGATGCAGCTGAATACCAATAACTTACATGCAGCCACTGGGCAACAAGATACTTCGTGGTAAGACACTAGTGGTCAGACTTTCGGAGATTTGGCTACCCGTTACGACTGTCAAAGATCTACGAATGGCCTGAACCAGGATCTCTGTACGAAATGGATGATCACCTATCCAAAGAATGACCATACAATCTTGATCGATCGGCCTGTGTGGCTGTAGTAACGGCTAAGTATAGCCACCAAAGAATAGATGATTGTGCAGAGATGCAGTCGTATCAGAAAACAGTTACAATAATTAAAAAGGAGTATCAGAAAGAACTGTTAAAAAGACGAGGCACAAGCCAAGAGGTGGGAGGAACATCGAAAAAAAAGTCATTTAAATTGGTAATTGATTTTAGTTTACTTCTAAAAATACGTAGTTTTGTAAGTGAACGTACATTTTCCACAGTAAATACGCACACTTGAAGCACTTGTATTGTCACAGAACAGGAAATCAGGTCAATAGTTACGTTTACAACGAGCGAATAACAAGCGATTTTATATGCAACAGATATGTTAATCAATCACATGATACTCAACATTTATACATTCTCAATACTTTCTTTTTAGTTATTTTAAAATCTTGATTTTGTCTTGATCCGTTTTTAACTTTTATTTTATAGAGTTTAGAGAAGACTTTTATTTTATAGAGTTTAGAAGAAAGTAAAATTAAATCAAGGAGACATATTTTTACAACAGGAAACATCTACTATTGTTAATTTTACAGGTCAAGACAAAAACAATCTTGTTTCGGTGCGCAAAGTATTTTAAAACGCCTTTTACATTCAAAATATCTAATTTTAAAACAACTATTTCACAACATTCCGAGTACTTCGTTATGCCAAACATATTATTCTTAACAATTTTGTCATGAAAATAAATCACAGCAACACAGTATTTTTCCGTCAAAACCGTTCATCTTGGCTTATTGGGCAAATGGCCAAGTTAAACTGAAACTATCATAAAAAGCTCGAAATATGATACATTCATGTTTAGACATTGGCGCAACTGAATAAAATGAACTTGGGTTGCGCCTTTCGACACGTACTATAACAGTTTTACAGGACGAGTGTGGCTTTGGTCTAAAAAACGACCCCTAACACAATAAATTGAAGTTAGATTCACAACTCTAGTTTAAAATCAAGGCTAGAAACTTTCAAGCGGATGTATTGTAGCGTTATTTAATGAAGGTAGCCTCAAATCCGGCACACTCCCGATACGCCAGCTAGTCGCGCCAATGAGGAACTACTTCACATCACTGGGTCCGCCCCACTGCCACGTTTGTACTTCATCTCGCAGTATATAAAAATATCTACAGTTCGACGATAGGCCTTTAGCGAAAGTTAAATGCATCCAGAATAAGTGACTTAACGTTAATAGGGTAATGTCTCGCTCCTTACAATTACATGATTCGATTACATGTTAGGTATCGATCGATTAACGTATCTACCGATGTCTAACACGTAGTTTTACCTAAAGCATTAGTAAAGGAGAGAATTCACTCATTGGCAATCGCGTGGACAGTATCAGCTAAGTATTAGGGCAAAATCTCAAACAATTACGTATAATGCCAACAAGTGAATTCGGACGTTCATAGACTTTAGTACTGTATAAACTATTACAGAAACTAAACATACATCTCTACTATCGATACTCGTAATAGCACGTTTTGACTCACACCGCATCGCGCTCGGCAACACGACTGATAACGACAAGCCGTTTTGGACGTTATTGAGTTAAAAATACACGTCAAAATAGAGCGTTAACGGGTCATGTGGGACAGTTACCGGCCACACGGCCATCCTTTGTGCTTCAACACTACTAATAAACAGTCTCTCGTTTTCAACACGACGGCACATACCTCGGTATACTAAGCTTTACAATAATATCGAACAAAACAAAGAAGTCAAAATTCGCTCAGTTTTCCGAGACGCGGGCAAATCAAAATTGAAGCTATTATACAGTAGGCCAGCTACACACGGTCATCAAACATTGAATTTGTCTCAATACTGATTCTTTATACACTGTTACTTGTGTGTCGGCGAGGTTGCGACGTGTCGTACGACAACTCGCCGCGTCACACGGCTGCAGCGCGCACTCTTCGCAGCGTCGATAACAAGGGGATAAAATTCGGGTTCTAGCAACCGAACATCGAGATTCTTATTTTCTTAATTATTAATCAAAGTTTAAAATTGTTACATTACGTTCGCCTCTTAGCTCCGCCCTCAAAATTTGCTATTCTTATACTCACTTTCAAAATGATCCATTTTGTATACATTTCTAACCGGAGCATACACTTATCTACTCTTTGATACACTTTACAAGACATGCATCTTTATACAATTAATGTTTTATCGTAATTAAGGCGAACACGGAAACGACTAGTGGTCAGTCTGTTATTTTTTCGTTCATGTGCTGACAAAAGAAGGTACTTTTCATAAAATATTAAGCAATTGTTGGCAAACTTCCTTTTGGTGAAATCCTACTATAATACGAAACGGTACCACTCAACTTTTTTCGTCTATCTATGCCAGTACCCCCCTAGCATGATCTAGCAAGTCATAATTCTGTTATCAAATCATCATGGGCAAAATTGAGTCTAGAAATAGTAGCAGCACCTGGCGAGCAATATTTAAGGTATTAAAGAAGTTCGTTAGCTAAAAATACGGAGGTCAGGTTCGAATGTCCGAGCTAGGGGTCAAAGTTATCTCGTCTTTCATTAAGTTGTCATGTGACGTACAATATTATCACAAACGACGTTAAAATGTCACGATTAAAACATACTTTTGGACAAACAGACATGTTTCTCAATAGTTGTCGCCCATTTAAAAGGTATATGATGGTATCTAACCACGTTCCGAGGGTATAATATCGACGCTACGTCAGAGCGGGTGCAGGCGGCTAGTGGTGTCGCGGAGGCTGGATGCGGCGCGAGATGTGCTCCTCCTGCTGCATCTTGGAGCGGAACTCCGCGACCAGGTCGCGCGACTGCGCCAGCACGGCCAGCTGCTCGTTGAGGAGCTCCTCCCACTGCGTCGCGTACGCTGCGGAGAGAAGGGAGAAGGTGGGGATCAATATGGGTGAACATACAGTTTGAGTGTTAGGTGTTAACATCAATATGAAATCAGCATGAAGCAAAGAAATACAAGGTGTTGTTTTGCATTCTCGTCAAATTCAAGGAGGTAACTATGCTAATGATCCTCGTCCGGAATCAATAATAAAATGAGTAGGTAATTTTTATTTTTTTCTTATTTACGAAAATCGGTAAGTGTGAACCACCCGTGTTTTAAACGCAGGCCGTCTAATTCTCACCCTATAACCACGCTTCCATACATACAAACAATCTCACACGTTTATTCAATAATTTCTTGTTCCCTAAACTACGCTAAGGGGGTTATTCTGAAATACTGACAAACATAATCAAAAAAAATCAGAGTTTATTATTAATTAACTAGGTACCGTAATTTTAATTAATTATCTATGCCTTTTGTGACAACCTCCTGAATTTTGACGAGGATGCAAAACAACACTTTGTATAACGAATAGGTTTTTAGAGGGTAAGTATATTATATATTTTTTTAACCGATTAGTATATGAAGATTCGTTGAACTCAAAACGTAACGGTAAAATTTTATGCAAGAATGTTTTTTTGTGAGAATTAAGCAAATACTTGATGCAAGCTTGGATACAGCACTGTGAGGATTTTTGAGAAATTCATCCTCTAAAGAAGATAGTTTGGATGAAAGTTCGTGTCGATGGAAAGTCCCATCGCGCCGCACGGATTGTAATGATAGATTTATATAGCAGTTGAATTAAACCAATTAGTCCTATGAGCGTCAGCATTGGCAGCGTGATGATCGGCGCGGTTAACAATGAATCCGTTTTGATTATAGTATCGCCCACACTACATGACGTATTTTTTAGAATCAACTGGATTAGATAATGAAAAACGAAAACCAATCGGAAAAAAGGGACACCTGAATGTAACAGCGAGTGATTTTGGACAGAATGTGTATCTAAAAACTTGGTGCTCTGCTCTCAAAAATCTAACACGTGACTGCACTTTTGTATTTTATGCAAATATTGTGCTAATTTTCATCAAATCATATTTTCAAAGGTGAAGATTTAACAAACAATATCATACTTTTGCCATACGTGATATCACTCACGGTGTAACTTTAAGAATAGTGGACGGTGTATGTCGTAATTTAGAATGCAACGCGACCTCTACCAGTGTTACAGTACCAAGAGAACGATGCAGCAACGTGTGTTGCAACAGTAAGTCAAACCTAACAGTCGGCGCGATCTTCGCATGCCAACGCCGGCGCTCGGCAGGAAGCGCAGCCGCTTGATGCGAACGTGCACGCCTGTAACACGCATGCATATGCAGATACGGACAAACATGTAATGTAACACGCACGCATGCGAACAAACAGACATGTAAGCACGCGGCAGCACACAAGCTATATAAATGCGGTTACGCTAACATTAACCTAGTTACTGTATAAAAATACATCCGATAAATAGTGACGGATTGACGGGCAAAAGGTGTTGTCTTTTTCTCGTATATTGGGATAATGTAACGCCCGTAAGGCACATAATTATACTGTACACTACAGGGATGCAAGAAAAATACTTGACGATACCAATCAAGTCTCTTCATTTTGTCTCTTGAGCTACCTTAAGCCGCGTACAGATTTGCGAAACGTAGCATGCAATGTAACATGAAAGGAGCATTTCATAAGTGTGGACGCAGAGCGCGCACGAACCGAGCATATACGTACTCACATCTTTTCCCGGCATGCGCGCGGCGAACATAGCTCAGTCTGGCGAGAACACGCGTCCACGGTTCGCGCGCGTCCCGCAGTACGGACACACAGCCCGTCCACACGACGCTCCGTGCACACTGCGCGCCCCTTTGTGTTCGGCGAAAAAACCGACAAATGGCGGATCGCGACGCGCACGAATTGAAATGCTCTGTTCGTGCGCGTATTGAGCACGGTTCGTGCGCGCAAGCCGTCCACACTATGGGAATTCTGTTACATTGCATGATACATTGCGACAATGTGGACGGCAAATTCTTTCACTGCATGTTTCATTTCATGATACGTTTCACCAGTCTGTACGCGGCATTATATTCCGCCATCTGATTGCAGCGTTGCAGCGCGTGTTGCAGGTAGTCGAAGATGCAACGTTACAGTGGTTCAGTAGACATGCAACAACTCAACGTCCTGGTCGTAGTCCATGTCGCGCGTGATGCCGAGCAGTTGGTTGCAGCGTTGCAGCGCGTGTTGCAGGTAGTCGAAGATGCAACGTTACAGCAGTTCAGTAGACATGCAACAACTCACCGTCCTGGTCGTAGTCCACGTCGCGCGTGATGCCGAGCAGCTGGTTGCAGCGTTGCAGCGCGTGTTGCAGGTAGTCGGAGATGGCTTTGTGATTGTCTAGTACTTCTTCCTCTGCTCGCTGCATTTCGTCGATTGCCTCGTGGAACGTGTACATTTCAGCTGACATGTCGCCCTCCTGTGAAACAAGTTGAAAATTACATTAAGTTATATTTTTTGTCTTAAGGATGACAGTCGAAGAACCGACACTGTTCGATCAGTAGGTTCACTTAACTTCACGTGGTGCGAGCACGATGAGTCTACTAAGTAAAAGTTGACGGTGTTTTACTTCATAATTACTAATATTAGTTATAAGCTAAAAAAAATCTTGTCTGTTTTTTTTGTATACTCCAGTAGCCACGTGATGTGTTGGAAGCTATCGTTTCAGCTACCAATGGGGTCAACAATGAATAGCATTTCCGTTCCATTTTAGTATCAGAATACAGCTTGTTTAAGTGGTGCAATGTGGTGCGGGTACTGACGTTGAGGTCGCGCAGCTGCTGCAGGTCCCTTGGCGCCTCCATGTCGACGTCGGGCTCGTCGCGCCGCGCCGGGTCGGCCGAGCCCAGCTCCTTGACGCGGTCGGCGTAGCGCAGCGTGTTGAGCGAGTGCTCGCACGACGACATGGCGGGCGAGATCATGGCGATCATGCACGTGCGCGACTTGTCGCCCATGAAGCTGTCGCGCAGCACCTGCGTCAGCTTCGACACGCGGAACGGCAGGTGGTTCTGGCCCTTCATGCCCAGCGCGCGGATGCATTCCTTCAGGGCCAGCAGGGACTTGTTTATTTCTGCGCTTTCCATGCCTGTACGACAAAATTAAAACATTATTAGATCGCGTTTCATTTTTACTACCACCGTTTTATTATTACAATGGATGACGAATATACTGTTGTTTGTTTAATAGTACAATAATAAGTATGCCTATGTTAGAGTGTAAGTGTATACATACGCGTCTGTCGGTTGGCGGAGGAGGTGTCGGCTCCGCGCTCGTTGCCGGCGAGGTCGATGAGCGAGAACTTGCCGTGCACGCGGTGCATGCCGGGCGAGCGGACCACGATCTGGAACACGGCATGCGACCGCGACGAATTGGAGTTGGCCGACGTCTGCAACACACCAAACAGGGCAAATGTTAGTCAATCAATATCATAAGAAAACGTTGCTAAACATGAAACGCAATTAAAATAGATTATCAGTATTTTAGCGCGCAAGGCAGGGAACCTGCAAGATGGGTAGACGCGATCAAGAAGGCTGCTGGATACACCTGTACCGAGCGGTCGCACTGCAGGAGAGCGCGTGGATCGCCAGCGTGTGCCGTTACCTGTCCCGAGGTCCTGGCGGCGTTCCCGTGCTGTATGAGCTTGAGCACCTCGTCCACGTTGTCCACGACCTTCTCTGTGAGCTCCACGATCTGCACCTGCTGCTTGCCGTCCTCCAGCACTCGCAGCTTCTTCTTGTCCGCTAGTAGGTCGAACACCTGCAATGAAAGACAGGTTAGTAAATGAAACTTCAGAAAGATTAGAAATGTCCTTCACAGAAACTTTATTAGTTTATGGGGTCGAGCCGAATCTCACTCAATCTCAAGAGTGAGAGAGGGGGAGAGGCAAACATTCCGTATTATTTTTTCCTGCAAGAGACATTGTGAAATTGCATGTAAACTAGGTTTAAGTAAACATGTTTCTTCACTAAAATATGACTAAATCCTACACAATATTATTCAATCAAATTATGTTTTTTAAATCAAGCCAACGCAATCAAGCACAGATTAACTTACTTACGCTTAAATACGCATTTTGATAAATCTTTCGTGAGATTAGAGGGGGCGAGGGAGTCAAGTCAAATATCACGATATCTCACCTAAGAGGGGGGGTCGAAATTTGTCTCACGTAATTAATGGATTAGAGGACAATATAAAGTAGTGCTTTACCTTGCCGGAGTATATCTCGAAGAAGGACGCGGACACGATGAGGTTGAGCGGCTTGTACTTGGGAGACTTGAGGTACGCGAACACGTCGCGCGCCGCCATCGCGTAGATACCCTTCTTGCAGTCTTGAGTCTTGCCCTGGAACACAACATTATGCGTAAAAAGTATAGATAAAAAAAAAGAACACTGCGAAAACACAGCAAGCAGTGCGAGCGAAAAAGTAAAAACAAATGACTTTAATAGCGTCACCATTATAGGAATATTGTTTCCTCAAAAAAAAAAAATCTGCCTACCTCAATGGTGGTCACCCAGGGAGTGGTGGTCACCCGGTGAGTTTATGTATGAGGGCATCCTCATACTTATACTCATGCCTTTTGGGACTAACATACATTTAAAATCTCATTTTCTAACAGGTCCTCAAGCAACGGTACTGTATCTTACGCATACAGTAGGTACTCATCCTCGCTACCAACATGGACGACTGGCTAACCTTTCCACAAAGAGCTATTCTGGTATAAGTTTTGCAATGATTAATATGTTACCTGGAAGTCGCCACCCATGGTATGCGTCTTGCCGGAGCCGGTCTGTCCGTACGCGAAGCACGTCGCCATGCCGCCCTCGAATATCGTCTGCACTAACGGCTTTGCCGTATATCTGCAAATATCATAAACAATATATCATTTTTGCATATTTTCCAGTGCACAACAATCTGGAGTTAAGGCGGAAACACACTTACGTGTCGTGGCGTGTCATGACGCGCCAGAAGCATTCGGTTTCATACATCGTTGCGACACGACACGCCATGCAAATATGTCCCTAACCATATTAAATGTATGAAACCGATTTGCTTCTGGCGCGTCACGACACGCCACGACACGTAAGTATGTTTCCGCCTTTAATATCGATATACGACATGATGGGCAGTGCAAGCCGGGCTTTTAGGCTTCTATGAAAGAACCGCACCTCCGTAAAAACTAAAAGGTCCGGTTCCGGTTTCGTTTCGGCTCAAAACATAAAATCACAAACATAACAAAATGGCCAAAGAAGCATTGATTATGCAAGATCTACTAACATTAAGACCATTTTTGAGATAGGCTGCCATTCTTTTAAGTGAACCTTCTTCTACCTACAGTTATACAAAATTATAGGTTAGTTTTCCCAGCTTTCCAGGTCGCTCCGTACTGGTAAGACCAAATACTAATAATGATTATTAGTATTTCTATATTTTTTTTTTTTTCAGTCAACAAAATAAGCATAATAAGCCTGTAAAGTGCCCACTGCTGGGATGCAGGCCTTCTCTCTTTAGAAGGAGTGGGCTGTTATCCACCACGGCCCAATGCGGGTTACTAGATGTCAGATGTCTCCGAATTTTTAGTTCTACGATACGCCAGTTTTTTATGTTTTCCTTTACAAATTTGAGAGCATTCAGTCAGGTCATGTACAAATCAATTCGTGAAGAATTTTAATTCCATGTTCCTCAATAACATTCCGTAGAGTTTTAAAACCTGTATAGTGACACGTAGCTGCAATACTAACTTGTAAACAACTTCATTGGTGCAGGTGTCGTCGAAAACGTAATCGAAGCGGAACTTCTGGTTCTCTAGGTACTTCGTGAGGTCCACCTTGTTCTTGGGCTCGTGAACGATCATCTGGTCCTTTGTCGGCACGCTGATTACGTCCACCTGGAATATACAGCACGAATATATCAATAAAGAGGATAAAATAAATGTTTTATAAACGTTGGCGCACTATCGTGGTATGTCGCGACTGGACTAGACACGGTTCCAAATCAGCAATTTGTGGGGTACTGAACTAATCAGCCTGTAACTATCGAGTCATTTGGACCAGTATGTTTGTGTCCAACCAGGGTCCAAAATCAGTCCTATTTTTTTTTTGTCTTAGCTTTTTGTAACCCTTTGATAGTTCAGTTCAAACTTCATGGCGGCTCGGAAGTCGTTGCGAGTGGCGGTTTACATTATACAGTAAAGACGATATGTCCTGTGCGCCCCGCTGATACCTAGAATTGTGTTCTGCGCAGCTGTACGTTAGATTTTCCAAGCCGCCATAAAGTTTGAACCGTTATACCTGCGCAGACCGTCACTCACAGCTAACTTCCGAGCCGCCATGAAGTTTGAACTGAACTACATTCACCGTAGAACTCAAATAAATGTAAATAACATTTATCATTTCATTAATTCATTGCCAAGTACTGATTGTTTTTCTGTGCATCCGATATCTCCACAGAAAACTCTTTGGTTTATAAAAACATTTTTATCTCATACCTCCTTTTTGAGATTCTCCTTCTTATTAAGCGGTCTCTTTCTGACGCAGACGGTGATTTGGTGGTCTTCGACGGCCTCGTTGCCGGTCAGCGGCCGGAACTCGATGCTGTTCTGGTACTCCCGGATCATGGCTAGGAACTCCCAGTTTGGGTTGCCGGGGTCCATGTTCATTAGGGCTTCCTGAAAACGAAAGAAAGGAAAATACTGTTAAGTTTGAAAATTCATACAGAAGTTAGGTGTTTCTATAGTTATGTGAACTAGTAGATGACTAGTTTGTTCTGACTAGTTCCTCCAAACCGGATTATTGGTTTATCGTGTGAGGAAACACTAACCCATACAAAGCAATGGCGTGGTTGGTCACAGTTCTCACCTAACCTAACCAAATTAGACAGGGTGCTCTATGGTCGTCCTTTTAAAATGAGCCCTAGTTCCGCCGGGTTTGGCTGAATGCTACAGGAATAACATTTTTACTTTCTATTTTAAAAAAAATATCTTGTCAGTAATTTATATCTTACCCTCAAAAAAAAAATGCCGAAAAAAGTCAGGGGTTCAGGTCAAGACAGCTACTTCGACAAAATATTGAATAGGTCGTACCTTCTCCTCCTTAAGCTCAGCCTGCCTCTGGCGCCGCTTCTCGCGGTTCTCCTTGAGCCGCTCCACCTCCTTGACGACGTTGGAGCGTCGCACGGCGCCCGACGCCACCGCGTGCGGCACCGACACCGTGGACGACACGCCCGCCGGCCGTGCTGCGCCGCCGCTGCCCGCCACGCTCGTCGCTGTGAACTGTGACGGAACATCACCTTGTTACCAGGGCTTGTTGAACATGCGAAAATCCTGGCTGGTAGCATTGTTCAAATTAGTGAGTAATTATTATTAGAGAACGATACTTAAACACGTTGTACTCATCATCAAACAAAGCGAAAATGCCTAAAAAACAGCAGTTCAATTTCTTACCGCTTACACAATATATTTATGATATTCCTAGTTTCTAATGTCTCTGTAATTCAAGTATATCATACGACGCGGTTTAAAAAATAACGACATCTGGCTTATACCACACGCTTTGCGAAAAAAAATCGTATTCTTTTCTGAAGTTTGCTTGAACGTTTTACCTCCAGCTGTCCTACATACACTAACTTGTTGGATAATGCCCAAACAACTCGTACTATTGTACAAGTTACGAGAAAGGATTAAGAACGGATTTTACTAATTAAAGCCTGAACGCGATCAGCTCATCTCAACGGCGCACAAGTGCTGTCAATATCAATATTTCACAACAATTATGTATGACACTTAAATCTCTTGAACACAGTTTTACATGTACTGATCGGGCTCAATTTTATTGGTGAAAACCGCTCCGAGGAAGGTTAACTATGTGGGATATTGGAAAGGAAAACAGGAACCTCTTTAACATTATGCATTCTCCGTTGCAGATGCGGCTGGTAGGGCGAGTTCTGTTGCAGGCCCTGCGGCACAGATGCGGCGCTCGGCGTACTGCCGGCGCGGGACCGGCCGCCCGACGGGGGCGGCTGTGGAACGATCAGGATATAGCTAGGAGTGGGGCTAGGACGGGGATAAGGGTTCTTCTTTATCTTCGTATTGGTTCTTTTACGTGTAGGATCAATTTAAGTATAATATGGATGGAGTCTCGGTTCAAATCGAGGTCATTTAAGTCGTAAGAGATTCAACCGCTGTCAAACAACATACAAATATTATACAGCGTACATCTTACCGCTACACTACTGTCGTTGGATCCAATACACCGATGCAAACTCAAGAGTAATCCTGGCGAAATAATCTTCCCTGAATATTCCGTCAATGGTCAAGAGCAGAACCAATATTGGAACAGAGCAGAAAGAAAACCTTGTTATCGCGTTTTCCTGAGTTTTGAGTGAGAGCTTTCTCTTACCTGCTGCGTAATTCTAGTGTTGGTAACCGTGGCCTGTGGCGGCTGGATCGGCGGCGGCACGTTCTCGGCGCCGCGCCGGCCGGTCGTGTCGCCGCCGTGCCCGTTCGTGTACGCGCCGGCCGCGTTCGACAGCCGCATCTGGTTGTTGCGTGTCACTCGGGTCGGCGCTGTTGACAATGTCATACTTGTTAAATATGGACAAGAGGTGCTCTTGAAATTGGACCATGATCTTTGTTGTAGAACTTGAGCAAGCGAACTCCAGCAAAAAACCTAACTATATTATAAAGATTCTACTAGAATGCTACTAGGTATGTAGGTATAAAAAAGATGGTGTACTTATTTAAAATAAATAATTTAATAAAATTTAGAGACGTCTTCTGGTATCACACGAAAAAATTTAGCACATAGAGTTTTTCTACCTTGACACCAAACATTTACTACACAAAACAATAATTTTGAAACAATGCTTGTTGTTTATAATATTGCAGGTTGATAATCTTCAAAAGAAAGCCTTGCTATGATTTAAAGCTTGAAATATTGCGTTAAAGGCATTATCGCCCACGTTGTCATAAATGGCATGCAGATATTTCGCATACAATACAAATGGCTTAAGATATGCAAAACTATAGAAATGTGTGTTGATCCTTTACTTGTTTTGATGTTTAGTAAAGGATTATACGTAAGAAGACCTTGTGTCTTAATATTTTACATTTTTCCTTCTAAATAAATCAGAAACTGCTCTAAAATATATTTCGCATAAGCTTAAGCTTTAAACGTTATTAACAGGCAATATCTCAAACCTTAAAAGTGGCTCATAAAAATTCACGCAATTTTCGACTAAAACATCGCAAGCAAAACACCCGTCATGCAAAGACATTACTTTGTCTATAATCGTCCACACAATGCCTAACATGTCTGTGAATCATACTGACGTAATACTTAAATCTAGACGGAAAAGAAAATGTCCAAAAATGTGCAAAAAGCGTAACGTTACGAGTCTTAGGAACGCAATAGAGGTGCGATATGAACAGGTCTTACGTGACTTGGTCTTTTGTTCCTCTTCCGTCGCCTCTTCAGCGGGCGTTTCAGATTTCTCAAAAGCTTCCATCGGTTCATTGTTTTCTGTCGAATCGGCGACGCGCCTTCGACATCTCAACCACGAACAGCACATTTTTTCGATGTTTGTTTGTTTATCTCATTCGTCTATTTATCTATTACATGATATGTGCTGCTCTAATAGACTGATTGTTCGGAATGAGTTCAGTTTGCGTCGGCGCAAGGCAATCCTGCGCCGCCCGCCATATTAGGATCTCTTTCCGTATTCAAGGCAATGAACCGTGACGCACGTGCCGGGCACGGCTGTGTGTGAAGGTGAAAACACATATCCACCTTATTAGTAAACGAAATAGTTCACATACTATTTAAATCGATATTTGCATTAAAAGTGGTCGAAATCGGTGACCCGGTAAGGTTTAAAGGGCGCGCAGACTCATTTTATTTGTGTACAGGTACGAATTTTCAATTAACGGTATTCGACACTGAGAAAAGTTTTGATGAATATTATTATTTACAAAAAGTGACCGAAATAGTGTCTGATTAGTCTTGTCAACAACAAATATCACAACACAATAGCTTAAAAAGCCTCACTCCAGAGACAAAACATTTGAACTAAACTCAAAAGGGTAAACACAAATATGTAAATCTCAACGCAACGGAGAATCTTCGGTCAACTTTCAAACAAAACTTTCGTCATTATTATAAACCTACACGTCTTATCAAGCAGCCACAACAAAAATAATTTACTGTTAATACAAGAACTAGACAATGAACCACCTAAAATGGCTGAAAACCTAAGCAAGCCGACGGCCTACGGTGAACTGGGTGATTGCGTCCCTCAATCCATTGGACAATCGACTAAAATTGGAAAATAATAGGGCCCATTATTGTCCCCACGTCTAATGAAACATTTACGGCGAAATGACGTCATGAGCTTCTATGTGACTAATCGATAGTTGTGACTTGTGACAGTTTAGGGTTGTGAACTTGGCAGTGGGGTGTTAGGAAGGGTGAATAAGTTCCATAATGGCGAAAATTTTGGGGTTGAACTTGACATTCTGTTTGCATCAGCTGTGGTTTTTCCCATAAGTTGAGCGCCAAAGGGGTGGCAAGTAAAAATAACCCAACTGTTGACCGATAAAACTGATGATCATTAACTTTAATATAAGCTTGTGCACTACACAGTCTATGTTTTTTTTTTAATAATGTATCAGCCAGCCACCCACTAAAACAAATTACTTGAAAGTACGTAACGCCTAACTATGAACAGTAATCTAGCAAAACGACTTTTATTTACCGTAAAAACTGAATGAGCCAATCCAATCTAAAAGCCCACCTGGGTATTTCGCTAAAATACTGTTTTTGCTCAACTTATGGACACGCGAATTAAAATAGGCTACAAAACACGAGGCAACTCCTTACACGTTCGCATAGAATTCATATTTTGCATATGAAACGGAATACTTAAAACATTTAACTTTTGACTAAAATATTGTTATGACCTCGGCCTACGCTAGATGTTGTTCAAAAATGCAGTTGCTTAATTAAAATTTCATATGACGGAATTTTTGTTTTTATTACACAAAAATTAACTTTTCTATCCTTGTCTAAACACTGAAACTCCCATGCACCCTTGCAACGTTCTGAAACCCAACTGATTCACGAAAATTTCGTACATCAATATTATGATCTGGGTCATCGATTCGCCTAACCTCTTGGCAGGTTATTACCTCATTGCTAGGAACTTGAATCAACCTCCTTACAGCATGTTCCCTGTACATAATTATTGTTTCCTTCACTTAGTTTTTACATACATCCGCGTTTTCCGCACACACATAAGATTTCTTTGAATTATTTCAACGGCTCCAAAATTTAGCAGTTCCACAGCTGTTAATATAACAATACGGTCGCCTAACAACGACATGATGTCAACTGTCACATGGCCTAACCTGTAGAACATTGTGCCTTTGCCTGAATATGGAGCAGAAAAAAAAAACACTGGCGCATAACAACGGTTCTCTTGACAACGGGACGATGCATTGATCAATTGGGATTTGCTTCCACGTTGCATATTTTGAAGGCAGCTGTTGCCAACAAATTCACCCGCGTGGATTTTGAAACTGTTTCGCGGCCAGAACATTAGTTTGAAATGTGACATTTTGTAACGTATACCTATCAAGATAAGCTATTTGGGTTGTATTTTTTTTTGAACTTCGAAACGCAAAAGGATAACATAATCCGACAAGATTATCTGATGCCAAAGTGTTACGGACAACAATTACGAAAGGAAATGGGGACTTTAATGACTCAAAAAGTCTGTTACCTCTTTTATTCTGTAACCAAAAGACTGCCTTTATCATTCAACAAACACTTCGTAAACGCGCATCAAAGTATACAGTTTGGAGTTCACAGTTCTCTCACTTTGATAAATCGTTAAAATTAATTAAATGTGCTAAAACTTACTTTTTGTCTCATCAATACATTGAACTAAGACATATGTGCAGTTTCTACAAATAAACAACTCTAAAAAGTGATAAATAAGAAATCATAAAACATTGACAAAAGTGCAAATCATTGAGTGGTTCATCGAATATCGCGGCTAGTGCACGGGATCATCGCGGTTACGCGAACTGCGTAAGGGCCATAACGGCGCGCTACGCCGGCCGGTGACACATCGTTCATCGTGTTTGGAAGAAACTCGTTTTTGACAATTGTCGACTTGTTTACGAAGCGCGTCTAAACTCCAGAATCTGCATTCGTCGCTTATTTGGATCAAGAATATTACAAGATAAGTGGTGACAAGTACATAATATATTTTAAATAAACATGCTACGTTCAACTGATTGCAAAATTAAATGTTCTTCGGACACCGATCTGGATAGAGCGCCTACAGAATTTGGTGAGCAATACCTTAAACGAAAACATCCCGAGTCAGAATTTGCCGAGGCGATGAGTGCATTATCACTTGATTTGAAAAATACCTTGAGTGAGTGGCGACGTGACATGGATGCTAGATTAACTATAATATCCGATAGCGTTGTCAATATTACAACAGAGTTAGCCGCTCTAACGCAAGTCACCACTGAAATCAAAAGCGATGTAAGTTTTCTCCGCTCAGAACAGCTGTCTATCAAGCAAAGCATCAAAAAACAAGACGAGAAACATAATGCACTGTCACAAGAACTAGTCGAAATACGCAAATCGGTTCAACATACCATGGACGAGCAAACTGACATCCAGGAGCAAGTCGCTGATTTGAAAAGACATAGCGAAAATATGGCGGACATGCAAATGACTATGGCTGGTCTAGTTGCTAAGATAGACTACTTGGAACAAAGCGCGCGGAGTTGCAATATTGAATTATGTAACATACCTGAAAGGCGAGGTGAAAATCTAATTACCCTTATAGAAAATATCGGAACTAAAATAAATTTTAAAATAATTCAAAAAGACATAGTTGCCATACATCGCGTCCCCCATGCTCATGAACCCAACGATAGACCCAAAAATATTATTGTGAAGTTTACTTCCCGGATACTCAGAGACAACATGCTCAGCGCCTGCAGATTATTTAAGAACCTGAACGCAGATTTGCTTGGCTTCTCTAACTCTAAATTACCTATATACGTACATGAGCATTTGACACTGAAAAATAAACAGTTGTTTCGCGAATGTAGAAATGCAGCCGCCAAGCATAACTTCAAATTCGTGTGGGTCAAGAACGGTACCATTCTTGCTAGAGAAAAGGAAGGAGCGCGAGCATTCGCCATCAAATCTATCCAAGACGTGGGAAAAATTAAACCCGGCTTGCCAACAGCTAGGTCTTAAGTTTTTAATCATTGTCACTGTCAACAAACAGAACCTCAAACCATACCAATTGATTCTCTTATTTTTGTTTTGCCGAAACCAGATATTTACAATGTTGTCTTACGTCTATCTCTGTGATTGCTTTGCTTACTTTTTTTACTTAGTGCTTATCAAACTGCAACTAGCCTTTAAGTTATTATTGGTTAATGTCTGTATGCGCAAGCTTTTGTTTCATGTGCCATTAAATTGCTCATATTGCATTGCTGTCGTATTACACAATTCACTCGAGGTCATGGAAGCTTTATTTATATTTTATATTGTCATATTTATTAGTGGTGTTTTCTTCAGTAATGGATGATCAATCTCTTACTGTTTATTATCAGAACTGTAGGGGCATCCGCACCAAACTGCATATGTTATTTATGAATATTTTGGCTAATTGCTACGACGTTATTGTGCTAACGGAAACTTGGCTTACGCCTGAGGTATCTGACGCCGAATTCATTGATGATCGCTATACTGTACATAGGTGCGACCGCGACCGTGAAGCCACTGGTAAGAAGGAAGGAGGTGGAACCCTGGTGGCGATTCTTAAATCATTGCATTCGGTTAGAATTAATCCTATCGCAACTCTGAATGCCAACATTGAATATGTTATTATTCAAATACCCAGCATAAATAGGGGTAAATTGCGTATTATTGGTGCAGTTTATATACCACCTAAAACTCCGGAATCTGTCTATAATGCTTACTTTCAAATGATGGAAGCCTACCTTGACGATGCTGACGTTGAACGCTTCTATCTTATCGGTGATTTCAATTTACCTGCTCTTGAATGGGATACCAACATCGGTAACCACTCCACCTTTGGTCAAGTCTGCGGAGATAACGCCCCTGTTGGTGGAGTTGTGAGTAATTTTCTGTCTATACATAGTGCTATCCAGTACAACACACATAGAAACATGTGTAATAAAATTCTCGACCTCTTTATCAGTAACGGTGACTGCACGGTGTGCGAAACTAATGACCATTTATTGCCGCCTGACCAATATCATCCACCATTTTATGTACTAATTCCTTTCCAGACACGAAACAGTAATATGAGACGTAACGCAATTAAAAGATTTAACTATTTTAAAGCCAATTATGACGACATTAACCAGGATTTATCAGAAATAAACTGGGAGTCTTCTCTACGTGACTGCTCTGTAGATGAATCACTGGAGGTTTTCTACAATATAATTTTTAATGTTATCAAAACACATATTCCTTTAACAACGGTAAAGTCATCGAAGTTCCCAGTTTGGTTCTCACCGGCTCTCATACATATTTTCAAGAACAAATGTAAAGCCTGGATAAAGTGGAAACAATATAAAAATTTGTCAGACTATGAGCAGTTCTCGCTTTTTAGATCCCGATTTCACGTTGAGTGCAAAAGTTGTTATGACCGGTATATCAATACTGTTGAGGACAGTATTAAACATAATGTTAATTACTTTTGGAAATTTGTCTCTAACCGTAAGTCATCTAAAGGAATTCCATCTACTGTGCGTTTCAAAAATCAATCTTCGGACAAACCTAATGAAATCTGCAACCTCTTCTCTATTTATTTTAAATCTGTCTATGAACCTTCCACTTTGTCAAACGATTTTTGCTCAAACGCAGATTGTTCTGAGGGCTGTACGGCTGTAGACAACATACAATTCTCAGTTCAGCAGGTATTGAAACACATCGAAACTCTAGATATCTCAAAAGGGCCTGGCCCCGATGCACTTCCAGCAATATTTCTCAGAAATACTGCTAAGAATATGTGCGTTCCTCTACAAATTATTTTTAATCGATCCCTGTCTCAAGGAATCTTTCCTGATTCTTGGAAGCAGGCTAATGTAACACCAGTGCACAAGTCAGGCCCTACAGATGACGTTGAAAACTATCGCCCGATCTCGATACTGTCGACCTTGTCGAAACTATTTGAAAAACTTGTACATAGTGTACTTTATCCATTACTTCATAGTGCTATTGTTCCACAACAACACGGATTTGTTAAAAGAAGGTCTACGATAACAAATCTTGTAGCTTACTCAGAATCCCTTTTTAATGATATGGATGCTGGTATTCAAGTAGATTCAGTCTATACTGATTTCCAGAAAGCTTTCGATAAGGTCGACCATAAGCTGCTGTTGAGCAAAATTGCGTTTAATGGCATACGTGGGAACTTGTTGAGGTGGTTTTCGTCGTACGTTTCCAAAAGGACGCAGCGCGTAGTGATTAATGGTTATCAATCATATTCTATAGCCGTGACATCAGGTGTTCCTCAGGGATCAATTTTAGGACCCCTACTATTTATTTTATTCATTAACGACATAGGAAAATGTTTTCAAAATTCAAAATTTCTTTTGTATGCAGATGACTTAAAAATATTTAGGCCAATCAAAAACATTAACGATTGTCTTGCTTTGCAAAGTGACTTAGATAGGCTGTCTGAATATTGTGTGTGTAATAAACTGAAACTGAGCGTGCCTAAGTGCTGTTATTTGAGCATCACCAAAAACAAAAACATCCTCAGATACCAGTACTCTTTAAATGATGTAACTTTAAATAGGGTTACCATGGTTCGCGATCTGGGTGTCATTTTTGATGATAAGCTTCATCTTGATGTACACATCAGAACAATTGTTAATAAGGCTTGGCGTATGTACGGATTTGTTATGCGATCAGCCACTGAATTCGTGCGCCCTCAGACCTACCTTTATTTATACAAAACCTTAATTAGATCTCAATTAGAATATGCAGTTGCGGTGTGGAATCCCCTATACATTAAATATGCTAACTGCCTAGAAATGGTACAAAAGAAATTTTTAAAGTCTATGACCTATAGGTGCTTTCACTCTTCTGCGCCATATGTCGATTTATTGCGGAAATATAATCTTCTAAGCCTTAATGGCCGACGGACATTTTTGGAGACCGCGCTCCTGTACGATCTCTGCAGAAACATGTACGACTGTACCGATATTTGCAACAGGATTTGTTATTTAGTTCCCAGAAGAATACACTTGCGGGCAGTGCGCAAGCAACCGTTGTTTGCCGTGAGAGCATGTCGAACAAATGCTGGTGTTCGAGCACCGCTGCGACGTCTTGTCGACACTTATAATAAACACTTCCTTGATATCGATTTGTTCTTTGATACACGGGGTAGATTCCGAAACTCGACTCACAAGGCAATCAAGGAATTAGACATCTTATCCTTTTCCTCTTAGATTATTTTATTGTATAGTTGCACTTGCTTATTATTTAAAATTTTAAATTCATTGTTTTTTTTTTTCATTTATATCTTTGTTACTTTGAACTATTCTTTGAAGCGTGTTATTATTATTTTGCCTGTATGCTGTGAATAACGCTGTTGATTACATAATAGTTCATTTTAAGTTTTTTGTCTGTATGCTTATTATGTAATTGTTTGTTGTTCCAAATAAAAATAAAATAAAATAAAACAAGTTTCAGGAAACAACATTGCGGTGTAAGAAAATGCTGCATTAGGCAGTAAGTCTATTATTATTTAATGTAATGTTTACAAACATTAAACGTATTAATATCAGACGATATAACCAGTGGTTATTAGTTTACGAGCCAACACGCGTAATGTTCATGGTAGCTGACCATAAAAGTTGCTATCAACACGAACTTTTACAATTATAGTAATTTTCACCTAGAAGTGTATGTTTGTTTTGATATGGAAGCTCTAACAGATTTGTAAACATTACCTACTACCTAATATACATAGATGTTTAACGCTTCTATCAAACCAAAACATTATATTAATAGATAAAATTATCTATGAGAGCATAAACACAATCGATACTGCTCCAAAAAGTTCAGAGAAGATACCAACATATTTTTGTACTCGTTTCTCACAGAATACAAAGAGCACAAGTTTGGTCTAAGGTGATTTGCCACCATGACACGTTGACGAAAATTTTATATATCCAGATCCAGAATAATTGCTTGAGTGCCAGTATCTAATTCTTCTTGAACACGACAACCACCCTTACATCCTGACATCGTTCCTTTCCCTTTAAATAATTGGGATTTCCTAGTCTACAGCGTTGTATACGTTATCAGCGGAGTTTATCGGCGACGCGTGCTTGATACTACGTTCGATAACCAAGCATCGAATGTGTGTAATGTTTTTCTACATGAAACGCGAAGAGGACTTATGTAATGACTTGCGGAAGAACGGAAGTAAGTAGACGTCGTTAGTGAATATTGCATTGTAACATGACAGCTGTCAATGGCCGCAGACAATTGAAGAAACCGCTACTGGAGCATTTATTGGGTAATGGCATCATAACGCACTAGCACTAGTAATAATTTTTTATGATTTCAATGTTTATCATCCAATAGGACTGGTACTAGGACTAGACTGAACTAGGACCAAAGCTAGATATTGGGCGAGCTAGACAAAACTAGATAAGATTCCGCCAGACATGGGCAAAGAAGCCTAGAAAAAGTTGTGTGAGAAATCAGGGAGAAGTCTCTGCCACACATAGCAGTGTGGCGGAGACTTCTCACTAATTTCTCAAATTGATATTCTTTCAATAGATGAATAGCCATTTTCTCACAGAACCACTGTAATCAATAATCAAACCCTCAAGACTAGTTAGTCCAGTTAAACTTTTCGGATATCTAACTTATGACTCGCTCAAATCGTGGTTCATATAATAATCTGTAGTCAACACAAATCCAGATAGATTTAGTTTTCAGAAGGCTCACCCACGCTTTACACTTATCTCTCATGCGTTAATTAGAACGGGAAGCGGTGCCAATACGCTATTTAGATCTAAGGTTAAGTGATCAGCTGAGTTCATAGTGATCGAAGAGCGCATTTTTAAGATTGCACGAAGTATAGTTGTGTCCATTCCCAGATCAGTACTATGACGCTTAAAACATTATTGTTCCATTCCTATTCCAGAGTGGGAAAGAGATGGAGCTAGACGACGTGTATAGCTCCGTCTCTTTTTCACTCTGGAATAAGAATGGAACAATAATGGTTTAAGACGTCATGGTACGCCACCAGGACCTCATCCAAGGTACCTATTCAAGTTGTAAACGGACCATTCACGAAGCCGCCAACCAAGCATTCTGTAGAAAAATTAAGTAACTCTACGCAAAACTTTTTGCTGGATAAAGGGGGAATTTTTTGGGGCAAAATCCGTTTCATCCCAAAAAATCAACGTATGGCATTCAAAACATTTTTCCGTCTTCGTTATCGCCAATAGAATATTACTTTGTCCAGGCCCTTAGAAGGCCTTTGCATATATGAATCATTTAAGCATCACACCTTGCATCTTATCAGTCCCAAAATCATCGGTCCTGAAAGGATACTCTAAAATCAACGAATATCTCTGAAACCAACCCAGACCGAACGATGATGAAACATGGACGCAGATTATAAAGAAAAGCTGAAGTGTTCAGAGACGCTAACAGGCCACTTGCAACATAATAAATATTTGCCAATTACTGTCAAGTCAGGCCTCATTATTCAATTGCTCCTAAACGAGTAATAAACGGCATAATTCTAATGACCCGGCGACATGAAGACTGGGTGCAACGAATCGCATTAGAGAACGATCGAGCATGCAAAATTTTGATTAACCCAATGATGGATCACACGACTTTTGTGACCGTACTAAGATTTTTCGCTTGACCTAAGTTAGCAGAAGTAAGATTCTCACCAGACTCTTGATTTAAACTTAAATTGGTCCACAATACAGTCTGAGCTTTCGCTTCTTCTGAAAAGCTCATGTGAACTTCATTTAGATAATATTTTGACGAGCCAAATTCGCAAGCATTATTCGCAACCAAACTTCGGTGATTTGGTTAAAACAGTGTTGGAAATGGTCGACTAAACTTAATATATACACAATTAGAATTGTTATTTAGCGATTTTTTTATTTGATGGTGAACCAAGGTCTCATCTTAATAAAATCGTGCCTAACAACGTGACCAGACGATACTCGTTTAAAGTTAACTAACTTGTTATCCATTGAACCAGTGAAACACCTAGTTGTAGACCACCACGTGTATTTAAAGTTGATAAAATATTAACGGACATTAGGGGTCGCGACAGTTCTCGCGGGTCGTTACCCAGCGCCTACACAAATGATTCACGGTGCGTTATCCTTTACTTTATAATAACATCATATATTCACAAAAAAAAGTGTCTTGTACCAATTTTCATTGCACGTGGGATGGGAAATAAAAAGATTCGGTGATCAATGAACCTTATTGTCTATCGCGTTTGTAGATGCAATTAGGAAGTTTTGATTTGTCGAACAAAAGAAGTTGGATATAACTTTTTGGTTTATAGCGTGTACTTCTGAAGTTGTTGAAGTAAATGCTACTATTGAAAACATTTCGAATAGTTTCTGTTGTAGTAACATTGCAGAGTAAAAACTAAAGTAATGGCTTCGGCAAAATGGTAGTAACCCTATGATTTCAGCATTTGGTAAAATAAATTCCAGCATTGACGTTTTCGCAGTTTTAATTGAGTTTTAATTAGCAGGATAGGCTGTACCTATCTACATAATGAGACAGAGAATTCGAAACTTTAAAAAATCCAACTTGGAAGAACGAATCTTGCGATGAAGATACCAAGTTTTTTATTGGATCAGTTCAAAACAAAGTTGCTTTGAGTTATTGATCCGTAAAAGCTGTCCATCAAAAATTAAACATAGAAGTCAACGAACAACAAATCGGAAGTCGGTGAACGCTCATTTATTAATCAGCTTATTTACTTAAATCGATCGACACGACAAAGACACAGTTTATTTATAGCTCTGCTTTTATCCCCCAGAAGGTCGTACAGAAACCAAACTTGGTAATGTCAACAGCTTCAACAATTAGCATAATAAACCTCCAGTCGCGACTCTCCGAAAAGGGAAACTTTTCCATCTACAGCACCATCAGTATGCGACACTTGCAGCTTGGAATCAATTCCCGGGACACCCCCACAATTCACGACGAAATCCGACCTTAACAACAATGCATTTAGGGTTAGTATTGCACAAACACCATCACAGACAGACAAGAGGGTTGAACTTACGGCCTACGGTCGCCCGCCGCGCCTGAAGATTCGGCTGAACGCATCGCACTGGCATATCGATGAAAATATAACAAAAATAGTAGAATATCCAACCCAAGGTCAGGTTAACAGCACTATTGTGTGTGATCCATTTGTGTGATTGGTTATATTAGAATTTGGAACACCGGTGCCAGCCAGTGTTGTGGTACACGGCCGGTCGCGCACTGCCCGCGCGCCACTGCTCCGGCCCACACTTATAGCGATGGAACTAACGGAGTCACGTTGACCGCCCCATGTAAAATTCATACAACCCCGAAATACAGCGGCTTAATACCGACACGCCACCACCTGTGTTATAATGAAAGATAAACAAAGAAAAATGCTATATACGTCGCTTTAGGAAGCCATGTGTTAGGTCTGAACTTCCTGCGACGGAAGAAACTGGGGAAGTTGCACTTGATAAAAGCAAAGGTCAAGACTAGAATAGCATTATGACATATAGTTAATATGACCTTTGCAACAATAACCTCACGTTCTTGGGTGATATCTAGATGCTCTCAAACCCTCGTATAGAAAGTTTCCGCTATTAAAGGGTTGACATAAGATTCGAGACGTGCTTCAAATTTCATCAGGCAACTAATTTAGTGCGCGTCGAATTCTAAAAGCCCTCTTAATACAAGGTCAGCCTTTGGTAATCGATGTGGAAAATTATGAAGATTAGAAAGTTTTGAATTCATATTTTTCTTTTATTAATGCTTACATAACATTGATCAAGCCGGATGTAAACTTTTACTTTGTGTCCAAAAATATGATGATGAGGTTGACTTCATTCAGTTTTTGCCTTACCAAAAATGGAGTTTTCCCACGTTCAGTATTTCTTAAACTGGATTTTGAATAGCCTGGGTCCTTTTAGGAACGTATCATGTTTTTTTTCTAACCCTTTCTTGCTGACGAGGAATATTCTGAACGGTGGATCAAATAGCTTTTGTCAACTCTACATAGACTACATAAATGTATGGCATACTAAGCCTAAACAAACGAGTCGTACAATGACACCGAACCGTATCTACAAAATCATTAAAAGCCAGTGCAATGCACTTGTCAGTGGCATTCTCATGCGGGGTGGGAACGATAAATATATTATAACACGTCCACTAATTGTGTGATGTGAACCACTACCGGCGCCCGACATAGCTGCACACTTGCATAGGCATAGCACGCCATTGTACCGGCTGACGCTAATTGTGAAATTAATTAACGAACAATTCTTGGATTTTGATGAATGATGGCTCTATTTTACTAGACTTTAATAAACGGTCACGAAATCAAGACGATTTCGAATATTTTGTCAGATAAAATGCTACTAGTCAGTACGTTAATAATATAGCATTTGCATGCAAATCGGCTCTTGAGATTTTCTTTCGAGATCCATCACACGATAGTCACTATGATTGATGATGTATCGAATGAATACAATATTGTTTTCATTTGTATCGGAAGAAAGTAATGCCTTATGCAATACGGAAAGATTTGGCTAACGACAAGACTAGATAGAATGGGGAAGTTGCATTTTGGCGTTCACTTGAGAAGTTAATGGTTAAAGTCTCAAACGGTAAACGAAACCGGTATGTCTTTGAACCAAAACATCCGCAGGCATGTGACATCAACGATCCGGTCAGGATCACGGTCTGTGTGGTGGATTACGGCTCAGCTCACTTTGTCACACAGAGGAGGCCGGTGTCCCTGCAGTGGGAATTTTTCAGGTTGATTTCTAAACGAGAACCAACGACCAAAAGTTTGTATTCTATCATTCACATAATCATGAATACCAAAGTAGTTTTTAATGGCAAACTTCAATCAAAGCTGAATGAGAATGATCCAATCTGCATGATTACGAGGCTGGTTCACTAAGTCGGTCAACAACGCTTTACAATTACACTAACGACCTTCGCGGGAGTACAATGTCAAGAGCGGTAACGTTTTGACAATGACCCTACGTTAGCTGAAGTGGTACTGTTTAAATTAATTAAGGTATAAGGATAAGTTACGGTACGAGGATTTTTAGAAGATTGCACTGAGGAAACCGCACATAGGGCAGAGCGGATTGCTATGGGGGACACGTCTGCCCAGCTATGGGACAATACAGGTTGACAAAAATAAGGTTAACTACTATAAAAAGTTTACAATGTAGCAGAAACTGAAAAGTTTTGTGCATGTTTATGATATCTGCCACTATCAAAGCAATTCAGATGATGCCGATATAGATAATGACAATGTGATTTGTGAACCATTCGTTTAATATACAAAGGAGGTTCAGATTACTTATAAACTTGACTTGCTGTTCCTAGCCACCTAGCCTATACTAGCTAGAGATTTTGAAAGTTAAGATGTTACCTCATCAACCAATTATAAAAAGACAAAGAAGAGCCGTTTTATTTGAGGATTTTTTTAAAAAGGCATTCTTACTCTTAACAAAAGAAACTAACCAATTTATAAAACTGCACCCTCCTCTCAAGTGAGACAGTCTATTGGGATTGGGACGTTTCAGATCACGTTAGCTGCCGAATAAATCTTGCGCAATCGATTGACGCAACTCGGGGGTATGTGCGCTGGCACGCGATTCGGGATGACCATTATTTTTATTTATTAGACGGCCAATGAACTTTATATTTATGCTTTAGTGATAGGTTTTTACAGGTGAGTGTAGGTCAGGTTCGGACAAGGACGCGCCGAATATGGAATGAAGTCTAATGAAGATCGAATTTCGTCGTGCGTCATTCGTTACTTATTTAATGTACCATTTATTGTTCCATTCATCAGGAAGACAATTTTGGAATATTCTACTGTTTATTGTTTCAAACACAGTGAGTTCAACATTTTCAGATCGATGTTAGTTAGAGATGTTTTTAATAATAGTATGTCTGACTAAACTTAGCAATCTGTTTTAAGGCTCCTTCAGCTCCTCAAAATGCAACAAATATTATTACAAAACGTCAGCATCCTGGGCCCTAGGGGAAACGAAGACCGCTTCTCAAGCTGAGGGGACCCAACCAACCCTCGGGGGTCTCAAAGGACAAGTAAATTTTGAACGAGACCTGAATACGAAAATCTCATAGCCGAAATTCGAAGTTAGAAGGGTCTCATTAGGAAAACAAATACAGTCAACCTTATTGACTAAAGTAATGGTGAACAGGCTTACTTGGCAAGCATATAACATACTACACGCCTCTTCTATTGGTCCACCCGTGCGAAGGTTGGAAAGTATCCTACGAGAACCTTGTTAAGGAATAAAATATCCTAAATTATGTCCTAGGTCATGTACTAGCTCCCTGTGTGCCAAACATTTAAAGAGTCGCATAGGCGCGAAAAGGTAACTGACTTATAATATTACATAGTATGAATACTGCCCCTTTAAGTTTAGTACGTTGCAATAAGTGGCAAGCCGTAAATTCGTTCAACGTTGCACCTACCGCGTATCTGGTACTAAATAATTCATACTTCGCTTCCTGCCCAGATTACTGAAAATATTAAGAGCATGAGCCATAAGCACGATTGGTTTCAAACAGATAACATACATTACGTCAATGTACATAGTGCATGGTATCTGGATTATGTCTGATTATGAAAATTTTGATATAGGTGGAGATGCGTCATTTATTAATTAAAGATTATAATGGTGAGTTTGGAGGTGCATTCTGAGATTATGAGTAATAGAGAAGTATGGGAGAAGAAGAAGACATGCTGCGCTGACCCACAATAATTGGGATAGGGGCTGACTGATATGATGATGATTTTATACAATACTTTAAACACTTACAAGGTCAGGTGCGTAGTACACGAAACCGGCGAGCGTGTAGCACCAGATGTATAAACGTGGACGAGGCGAAACAAGTATGTAAGGTTCGTAGCAGTTGGCGTTCTGTAGTGTCTGCCTAACTCCATGGGAAAAACGCGTGGGATTATGTACGTGTATGTGAAAGTGATTGATACTGACGCAGGTGACCAAATAACATATTTGTCATTCAGAAGTCTTAATTTTAACCAACACAGCGGCACCTCCCACCTTTCCCAATTCACGGTACGACTATTTAGTGAATTCATCATTCTTGTGTCTAAACCATAAGCAGGAGGGACGCCCTGGATGTCGTCCGTGAAACTTGCCTAGGAGTCCTGACCGATGGAAATAAGGAGGGAGGCTTTTGCCCAGAGGTGGGACAGTAAGGGTTAATACCACTGCTATACTATTATTGCTGTAAATGACAGACAGACTTTCACGTAGTTATTATTATTTCAGAACGAATAATTATAAAACAGACATATCAGTTAATAAACACTTTGTCCTACTAAAACCGCTATGATTGTTTAATAACAAAATAAACGCGCCCGCGCCGCAGGTGACACAATTATTATCAGTTCAATGCCCCTGTGACTATTAGGAACAAAGAAGATTGGGGAAATGTTGATAGAACCGCTGAAATTAACCTAGATGGGCCTTAGATAAATTAATGCTATCATTTTGATATGTTTATTGTTGGTCTGCTACGTAACAATGTTGTTTTCAGAATATTTGACATTAGCTTTCGCCCCCGGCTTTAGCTGCGTGAATATCGGTGATCATCCCGCGAGAATGCACTACCTGGATTAAAACTATATCCTGTTAGGTCATCCAGGTCATCGTATATCTGTGTCCGATTTAATAATAAATCTGTTCAGCCGGTAAGGCGTGTAAACGTACCAGACAGATAGAACGAGTTTTTTCGGTAATATTAAAAAAAAGTGTTTTATTTTATTTTATTTTAATTTCCGATGAAAAATTTCTGGTAACAGACTTCGCGCCGAGGTCCAATTCATCCTGTATATTACTGAATGTTCCTTTAGGCGAACTCTTTTAAAATACCAGAAAATTACCCGGAGCGAAATTCAACAGAACGTACGTACATGAAAGTTTACAACTCTGCCGGAATTTTCTCCTGAATTTTACAAGAATCTCTTTCCTGTGCCAATTCTTTTTATTTAATTAGTCAGTAATTTCTGGGTTCAACAATCTATTTATTTTTATTAGCAGGTTGAATAACTGATGGTTTTACGCACTCCTCATTGGTAATGTTCTTCAGAAAAGTCAGGTGTGTAGTACTCGCAACCGGCGTGCGTGTATGACAAGATTTATGCACGTGGTCGAATCAAGAAGTGTATACAACCTTTTTTTTTATATCCCATAACTCTAGGGCTACATTCTGTAGGTAAAAATAATACTAACACTCCTAGAATAGGTGGTCCAAAAATGCATAAGTAGTTTCGGAAATATCATCAAAAATAATTTACTTAGGTCAAAAGTTATCACCAGTATGACGAATCTTTACTTTTGCGAGTTTGCCAAACTTCGCAGTAGTGTAGTAAAATAGTAGTAGTTTCATTGATAAATGCGAGTATTTTTTTTATTCAAACCAATAATATTTAAAGCTAAGAAAATGTAAAAAAAAATGACTATGATTGAAACATAATTCATATACCAGTTGATTCTTTGATATGGTCTCAATCATATCCTAGAGTTATGGGATATAAAAAAAAAAACAGGTTGTATACATACACCTCTTGATTCGCCTCGTAGCAGGTAGTCTTCTGTAGTTTCTGCCATTTTCCCTTGCTCCAATGGCAAAAAGCGAATGGTGAGTTTGTAACTCCATGCTGAATTCCTGTTTTCACGACGACTTGGAAACTTGGGCACAACCCACTAGTGGTCAATAAATTGCAAAAGTGCAATACGCGAGCCTGGGCTTAGAGCCGTAACCAATATATAGTAATAAGCTTGAGACCGTAAGCCGTAACCAATATATAGTAATAAGCTTGAGACCGTAACCCATAAGGATTTAACCGAGTCTGTGTCAATATAACTTTTCTATAGGTAAGGTACACTTATAGGGATCTGAAACGTTATCTGGGGTGAAATTACACTTGGGGTATTTGTAATGGCAGAAATAGATGTTTAGTAAAAGAAATGGCGCAGGGTGTGTATTTTGAAGGCTGTGTTGTATTTCCGACCAAGTTTTTTTTTGGGTTTTTGCATGCCCCCTTCATGAGACTTAAACCAATGGCGAAATGCCAGTCTACTATTGGTATACTTTTACCGGAATCTCCAGGCATTACAAGGTTGATAATATACGTACTTTATTTTTCAGCAAGGACCATCGTCTATGATTTCGACGTCTGCACTCTCCGCGCTTGTTCTGATAAAGGAATATTAGCTTACAATACCACCAGGATACTTCAGGAATTCTCAGTAACATGAAAAACAAATAGAACCTCTGTGACAATAATTTCGCGTGCCGCACCTGTAACCAATGACCCACGACCGTTGAACCCGCCAGCCAGACGCAGCGACGCTCATGCACAACGAATCAAAGGTTACACTAGCTGTGTCTCACTCTAGCGTGATAAGGATGTGTGCTGATATAACGATTACTTATTGTAACGATTATGCATCCCTTTTTTGAAGGAATGGCAGAGATGGCGGTTGGATTGATTGGGTGATTCAAGGCCAATTCCAGGGTGGAAATGACGATGATGATGATGGATTCATGTTTTCGTGGTCAGGATTTTCACCCCCCGGACGAGGTGAAAATTCAGTCATACAATACATTGTCAATTTGTCAGACCATTGAAAAACTAAAGTAAAATATAACCAAAGATTTAATAGAAGGCACGTTTAGTCTCAGTGCAGCAGCAGACAAAGATAAGCTACCAAAGATCACTACACAAGAACACACAGCTTTACTTTGTCAATACTCAAGATTTATTTTGACCAAAAATTTTATTCCATTGTATTTACAAAAAATACAGGCAGCATTCTTGCGGACAGGAACCTAAAAAAGGACCTAGTACTAGACCTATGATTTAGCCAGCAGTCAGGCAAGCTCTGGGTTAACGTAGTGCAGTAGATAACGACCTAATGAATCATCGCGTGACGTGAACGAAGTCGGAGTTTCCACCTCATTACAATGCATTACCAATATTTGTGGACACATTATTATGTTCACGGAATTTTATGAGGACAATTTTAAGGTAAAAATGTATAAAGAGCAACGTTCATAAGGTATTACATATTTTCAAGCATATCATGTCCTTTAGACCCGTCATTTAGAAGGGACCGAAACATAATTTAATTGCTTGAACGCTTCTCACAAAAGCAACTTAATCAAAATAACATCATTACAATTTAAAAACCTCAGAAACTTCAAAACGGAAACGACACAAAATGCCTACACCTTGTTAAACACCATTCGAGAACTCAACTCTTGATCCAAAAATACAACCCCAAATCCAGAAGCCGTCACAAAGAAAATCTCGAACAATACGAATCATCAGCTAAAATGGAACTGAAATATGTGATAAAGTCTTGCGGGACACGTCATCCCAGTTCAAGATCGCTATTAAGATTGAGTCCGACCGTTAGGGTAACGTTCGCCTCATTAGAACGTCTTTACTTCTCTGTGGAGACATTATTTTTGTATCATGCCAGTTAGAACACTTTAAAAGGAGGTTCACGCAAGTGTGATGTCATGAACTGTTTTGGGAATCCTTCTTTGGGCGAATTAATTGCTTTAATTATTTTTCCGTTACATCAAGGTCAGTTAACTTTGAATTGCTTTGCGAAATAGTAGATTAAATATTGACATTAAATATCAATATTCAGTGACGTCAAAGTCCCGTTTCAAGCATTCATTAGCATTTATTACAACGCAACGGATGAGTAAGATTCAATATTTTTGACAGTTGGGACATTTTGCAAGAACTTTGTTCTTATTGGGTGAAATCCTTAGGCAACACGTGGCCTATGTATATTTGTAACATGATACATATAATATAGAACGTATTGCACATATTGCTGCACGCGTAGTATGACCACTGTACAAACGAGTTTTGTCTACAGAAGAATCAACATAATGACATTTAGACAAAGACAATCTGTCATTTTGATAGTTCTTCCGTAAACTTATCCCTTTTCTACAGTAGTCATGCTACGCGTATAGTATGATTCACAGACATCAAAACAATTGTATGACTAAATATAAACAAGATTTATTCGTGTTTTTGGTAAAGGTGTTGCGAAACCAGTAAACACGCATTTGTTATTATCAACATTGATTTAAAAAAGGCTCACTGTTTGTTTTGTAATGAGAGATATTTGGAAGATAAGATAATAATATCCTTAATGATGAAGTCATTTCCTAAACTGATAATGCAATGGAATCGTATGGTATTCCTGGTAAGCCAAGTAATTTAAGTGATATAGTTTTATCTTTTTAGGGTCAAAGCAAATCCGTTGCAAACAATGTTTATAAATTATAGTACCTAGTAGTCAAACGCAATATTCATGTCCATCCGGTCAAAACTTTGTCGGTGTTGGCATTCTAAAGAAAATAAGTAGGACTCACCTTTCGTAGCCACCGGTATGGATTGCCGCGTCATATCCTAAAACAGAAACCACACATTAATCATCTTCGCACTAAATTCTTTATACTTGCAAAATAATCATAAAAAGCTGCAGGACAGGGATAAATAAAAAAAGGTACTGTATATTTACAAAATAATTTGCAGTCCTCAATCCAAGAGTGTGAAAGATTTGAGAAAATATTCACATATCAAGAATAATCGGTAAGTAAATTATGTCAACTATTGTCTTCCCTTTCTCCACATTGAGCAACCATCATTATAGAATACGTATTTTATTTATTTATTGTCAACACTTCAGTTAGACAGCAACTGAATCGTCCAACCAAAATAATAAATAAACTAAACGAGCATTCCATTCCAGCTTTCAAAATAACACAACAGCAGTAACAATCGACTTGCTAGATAGTGTTATAGATTCCTACACCCGTATCGACGGAAAATTTTCATTTGGCAATATAAAAAAGTCAGGTTTCGAAAAAGCTCTCGTAATCTGGAAAAGTGTTCGTTTATGCGGGCATTCTGTTATTCCATAATTCGTTTCTATCTTACAATGTTTGTTGTGAGTATTTCAGAAGATAAACGCGGAACAAATGGTTTTACTTTTTGGGATACGGGGATGTTGCCCCGCCCTTAAGGTATTGTTGCTGACATCTTTACAAATGTTCCTCATAAACTTTCTTGACACACATGAAACCCATGATTCGATTGGAAATTATATTGAACTGCGATGGGTATTCTGATAGCGTGGCATAGAAAATATATTATTTATTTATTATTATTTATTATTTATTTTATTTATTTATTTATGTACACACATAACACTTAACAGGACAATACATTAAGATACAAGAGCACAAAGGTATATAATTGCTTTTTCGATGAAAATACAATGTTGGCATCAATTTGGACACATTTTCATTACTTCCTGTAAAGGCACAGTGAACCTTGAGGTTCAAGTTATAATTTTTTGATCCCATTATAATCATTTCTTGTAAAAAGGTGAATCCACAAGCTAGCAGAAGAGTGCAGTACGAGTTGGACAGAACACACGTTCTGTCTGAGGTTTACAATGGCCCTAGACCGAAAGAACAAAAAATCAGGGGGATAGACCTTTGCCCAGAAGTAGGGTGATACACGCTAACCGTAAAATCGTTCTGCCAGCTAGAAGGTTTTACTCAAAATCAACTTCTAGTAAGCTGGATTCCAAAACATTGAAACAATATGTTCCAAGGTAGTTCGCCAAATTATTTAAAGCTACTTTACACATTCCTCCATCAGTTAATAGCTAGCAAACTACCCTTGATTAATGCTAATCCGTGGCCCACTAACCGAGTTTTTACTCAACCGAGCAAAGTGTCTAACTTTGTGATTATCGACCAACACCATTGCCTGCTGAAAGGGATACTATGTTGATACGGCAAAAAGCAAACATTCATAAATGCTTTTGTCATGATTACCCACCCACATGCCAGCAATTGGACTAACGATTTATTTAATTGTAGATGTGTCAGTGTTATGTTTTATTACCAAGGCTTCGGAAATATTATCTAGAGCTCGATAACAAATAATGGTATAAAACATTGAAGAAGACTTCTTTTCCTGTCCAGTTAAGCAAGAGGACTCATAGTTTTACATATTTGATTAAGACCAATTCATCACCATATTCATCTTCTTAAGTTTTTAAGGCTGCAAGGCAATCCAAGGTTTAAGCGGTTAAGTTCAAACCGCAACTTCCCCTATCTTTCTTTATCTCAAAGGACGCTTTTATCTTCAGCACTTCCTACTATCGAGGCACACCCAAATCGGGCCTAGAAATGTATTCAGGCCAATGGTACGATGCTCCGTACTTCCTTATTCACGGCACCTGACGGGCGTTTCCTTCGCGAAATGCAGTATAAACCCACTTTGATGGCGCTCTTCCTGCGTATCTGACTGCAGCGCAGATTTGTATCTTTATTTGCGCTTATTTATGAGTTTAGACTTCTGAGAAGTATGACAGAGTGGATGACATAAACCAGAGGTTCTACGAATCAATTAAAATGTTGAGGAAATCTGTTTTCAGTTTCAACTTCCGAATCAAACCATCTAAATTGAAAGCAAATATTTGTAGCGCATCAAGTTGAATTAAGTCGGATTTAGGAATCGAAAACGGTCGGTCCGTATAACATAAATAAAACAAACCAACGTAAACCAGGACAGATAAAAAAGTAACAACATCTTCCTCGGGTGTCGATAAAGATTTTGTGAAATGAAATAACATCGCAGTCGGGAGAGAAAATACAGCATGAGATTGGCAAAACTTTAATGGAAGAGGGATGTACCGACTATTACCCGACTAGTCGACTTTCAACTTTTAACAGAAAATAAATCAGAATTTCTATTACCGCACGGCGGGTGTAAACGGGTTCGTTGTTCGTTCGTATGATAAATTCAATGCGAGCGACTCAGCTCTGTACATGACATGAAACGCCACGGACATCATCGATGCAGCCTAAGTTCCACCGAAAGCAATAATCGGCTAGGCAGTCACCAAAATTATAGTCGGCCATCTATGGCCTCTTAGCAAAGACAATAAAAACAATTAAAAAATTGTAAACATCAAGTTAATGTTTTCATCATAATTTTCGATTAAGGATAATTTGCAAGATAGCTAGTTCTATTTTGTTTACAAACTTATTAGTATCCTGCTTGTCGAAACTACTTAACAATTACTCCTACAAAACGTCTTCGAATACAGATAACTTATCTCCATTTCGGAAATAAGTACGAAGCAATTAGCGGGTAGCGGAAAGCAATTCCTCACGGTCGGAAGGCGAGACAATGAATGGCGCCCGACTGGGTCCCGCGGTACCGCTAGGACCCTAATCTCTTCCAGCGGAGTGGGTGCCTCACAGGCAATTTCCCAGGCGACGGTAGACCACTAAATCGTTAAACTGTTAAATAAAACCGCTGATGGAAGCGGGAACAAGGTTTTTATTAAATCTTGAAGAAAAACCTCGCGATATTAACTTCTCAAAAGAAGAAAGTATCTACTTTTCGTTTTCAACTTTCACAAATTTTCATATTTGGGTAGAAAAGTTTCCTTAAGCACCCTTGGGCTTATTATAACGTTTTTTACCTAGTCTTGTCATAACATATTCTTACATTTCTACAACAGCGAGATTGCCCATATATTTCATTTAATGACTTCCTTAGTTTGGAGATATATTCACAAACGTTCTCATCCGAATTTAAGAGCACAGTTTGTGAGATAAGTTTCTATTGCTTTACGAATCTTTAGTTAACTTCATACAGTTTTATTGTTATGATGGAATCCAAGTGTTTCTTTTAAAATTCGCCGGTATTTGGTGTCCTGCCAAGTAATCATCTACATTTAAGTATGCTTTTGATCTTCTGGTAATCAAATAATTTCTACTCATTACCTTTTAGCATGCGGTGAAAGTTTAAACTTGGATGTTTTCAAAAATACCCGATAATCTTTGGAATTGATTCATACCGGATCGCACATGCATTATCATATCTAAATGCAGCACGTTTCTTGATAAGATTCGTTAATGTAAATAATTTCATAACATTGTGTCAACACTTTTTGGGCCTTCCATCCTGACTCACAGTTTTATCATCAAAATTTATTATAGTCTCGGTCACACAGTAATAATATTTGGAATATTAAGCAGAGAATTAGGTACAGTGCCCCGCACAATTACCTGACCCATCTCACAAAGCAAAAAAGAGGCAAATGGGTCAGGTTATGCTGCTCACTGACTGTACAAACCGTTACCAATATTTATTGTGGAATTACAACCAAAAGCAATAATAAGTTAATCTATGAAAAATCAAAGGAAATCAAATAAATTATTTCATCCATAATGTACACTTAACAGATGGTCAAATAAAAAATAATAGACACAATTATGGACTCTGTCGGGCACAGCAAGTTTATTTATTAAAATATGTAGAGAGAGGAAGAGCTAGAGAAGAGTTAAGTATTATTATTTATTGCCGTTGTTCCTTCGAGCATCCACGGCCAAAACGAGATTTCACAATGTGCTAATTGTCAACAGTATGGACTAAGAGATACTGCCATAGGATACCCAAATGCGTTAAATGTGCTGGAGACCATTCCTCTATTAGCTGCGAAAGAAAAGGGAGATCGGATAACGTAAAATGTGTTCTGTGTGAGGAAAATCATCCCGCAAACTACAAAGGTTGTGTTATGTAAGTACCAAGAACGTCAGGAAGGCAAATACTCGCCTATAAAAACAAAGATATTTCCAGATTCCAAAGCACCCAACTCGTGTCACATCAAAAAGCCAATCTAGTAATACTCCGTTCCGTATGACTTATAGTCATACGGAACGGAGTATATAGTTAGTCAAGCAGCTCAAATAAACAGCATTGAACAGTTACTCCTAACAACTCAAACCAGTCAAAATACAAGCGAAACACTAAACATGTTAAAACAACTAATGCAGCAAATGACAAACTCAACTTCATGACTAAAATTACTCAAAATTTCGATAAATTAAACATGGTCATATGGAATGCTAACGGCTTGTCACAACATATTCTAGAACTGAAACCATTCTTAGAAATTAACGAGACAGACTTACTACTTATCTCAGCAACACATTTTACTGACAGGAGCCATTTTTTAATACCTCAATATACACTTTATCACACAATGCACCCAGATGGAAAAGCCTATGGTGGATCTGCAATTCTGACAAAATCAAACATCAACCATTATGAAACCAATCCTTACTGCACACAATAAATACAGGCAACTAGTATCACAATTGAAGACTGGGTGGGGCCACTGTGGTTTATACGAGTAGTCCAACCAAACACAATATTAAGACCGAAGACTATCTAAAATACTTAAGTACATTGGGTTTTCGATTCCTGGCTGGGGGGGGCGACTATAACGCCAAACACACACTGGGGATCCCGGATAATTACAATGAAAGGACGTCAAGTATATCAAGCACTTCACATACATAATCTTGATATAATATCGACAGGAGAACCAACATCCAGTATGTTAACAGATGTGAAGTATGTGAACAAAGTACCGGATCTCAAAAAAAAATGAATGGCCTGCCCATAAGAGGATTTCAGCCAGATTGCAACATGGATTCGAAATATTCGTAAGACCATCATCAATATTATAGCCATATCAACTTTGAATATAAGCTATCATAAAACTAGGTACTCAGAGGAGACGAACTGACATTCACATATTAACACTACTGTGACTGTATCCTTTGGATACGACATGGACTATAAACGTTTCATTCCTGACAAGAGCATCATGATTATAGTTTGCGTGAAGTCTTCAGAAGAGGCATCAATGGATATTATGTCTGCCTTTATTCTAGAGAAAATGTTTAATTCATACCGTCAATATTTTTAATTAGCAAAGGAAAATAATAGGAAAAATCATCATCGACAAAACAATAGTCTTTCTGACGATTCTCTCAACTCTTGATTATAACACATTACTCATCCTTTGAGAAATAACGTCGCATTTTCTCCGCGCTTAGATTACACAAACAATGATACGACACTCATCAAACCACAAAGGAGATCAAGTGGGATCTTGGTACAAAATCCGGTGTCGTCTTATCCGTATTTCTCGAGTACTGGGACGCAAGCTGATTACCGTAACAACGGGATGTCTGTAACAATTGTTACAAACAATGAATAGTAATGGCACCACGTTCAGTAGCTGAGTGTGGAGTTTTATGTATTTAATCCTAGTATTAAAGTTTATTAATGGATGCTATTGCCTCATCATGAGAGCAGCGATGGCTCAGCGGTGGCAGCCCCGACTTACGAGCATTAAGTCGTAGGTTCGAACCCAGGCAGGCGCATTACTTTGTGTAATTTATTTCATCACCGCTGCTGTCAAAACGGTGAAGTAAAATATCGTGAGGAAACCAGCAGGTCCTAGCAGTGGGAACTTTATAGGCTGATGATAAGGATGATGATTATCTCATCTTGTGTCTGTGTGATTAACTGATTACTGTATGTATCGAGATGTTTTTCAATTTTTGTTGTATGTTTTGTCTCTTTCTTGTATCTGTTGTCATCTCATGTTCATGGTTGTCATCTTCTTGGTCAACTTGTCTCAGAAATTCAATAGAGTCCTCAAAGCTTTGCTACAAATCCCTGTGAAGCCATCCATACACCCGTGGTTTGACGATATAAAATGCCTACATGTGTAGTGTGGCTCACCAGAAACCAATAACCACGCCACTCGATTGACTATTGATTATTCATTAAACCTTATTCTGTTCACTTTGTGCTACTTCTTTATTACCTACCTCACTTTGAATGATCCCTCTATTAACATCAACGTGGATTCAATTCATTAATGTGACGAATTCCATACTACCTGATAAGACAAATAGCTACCTGAATTGAAAACTGGTAATTTCCTCAGGCTGAAATAAGTTGTGAGAACAGAACACAACACTATTTAAATTTATATCGATTTTAAAAGCTGTCACCTGGATGAGCTAACACAGCAAGAACCTCAGAGAAGAAATGTTCCAATTTTATTATTCACGCATCTGCAGACTTAGAAATAGGCACTGATGGCACCTTCTCTAAAGATTAAAGACTTGACATATCCTCAGAATATACAGTCAGATCAGTTGGGTTTCACTAAACAGGCATGAAGTTCAGAGTGAAATTGCTGCTCATCTGCAAAAACTCTCTAGATACGCATAGGCATCTTCTAAGTATGGAAGATTCCTTATGATTTTGTTTTCCATTTGCGTCAACCTTGCAAGGAATTCGTTATGTGTGTTAGCTTGGTTTATCATTATGTATTCACTTTGCAAGGTACGACTTTCTTCAATGTCAGTAGCGTTATGTAGGTGCCTATTAATTATTTTATCATTCATATGGTTTAATTTTAAAAGTGCAAGTGGTAGATTTCTATTATATGTATAGCGTAGTAGTTAGTTAGATAAGTTTCTTTATAGGGTTTTGTTAAAATAACTACCAGGTACATCTAGTATTTCGTCTAATTTTAATGTCATTGCTAATTGAGGAATGAAGCTTAAAATTACTCAGTACACTCAAAATAAAACTGTTCTCATACATAATCATATCATTTCAACACAAATCCTTAAGAAAGATTAAATAAAATATGGCAAAATGAAAAACATTAAATCCACCGAATTTAGAGTATTTCGCAACTCCAAACCATTTAGTTTTTGTAGTAGTTCTCAAAAAGCTTAAGCTGATTCAATTACACCGAAACAGGCAAATGCAATTGGCCATTATTTACAACACACGTAAGAAAAGTTCTGTTAAGAGCCGATAACACAAGTCAGAGCGGCGTGGGAAGATGAATCATCTGTTGATGTCATTGACGATGACCAAATTAGACCTATTGTAAACACCTGATAAATCAGCCATAAACACTCTATTTGCATCTCTGCAACACAGATTGTAAATTGGATTTCCAGTTAAACTTTTACAAAATCCGAGTCGGTCAAAAAGTCCAATGAACGAGTGCAACAAATATACAGTACATTATACAAACTACTACATTATAACTATTGGACTGAGTTTTTGTTACGCCAAAGCCGCTGCGCAAACCGTATCGCATTGTCGACTAAGTTATAACAGGCGTGACAAAAGCACAATCCATTACAGTCAAACAAAACACCATAACAAGCCGTTCGTGTGCAAATCATAGATCGTGGAGCAACGTAATCGAAAAAAGTGTGAAAATAAAAAAAAGGTGGTATCGGAACGGCGGCGCAGCAAGAGATGCATGCGCGTCGTACTCCGGCGTGCGAATGATGCGTTTAGTAAGTGCGTAGACTGTACCGATCGTGAGTTGCGCACGGGCAGCGTGTGTCCGGAGTCTGCCGCGGCGTCGCCCTCGGCGCTCTCCCGCAGGAAGCCGCCGTCGTCCGACGACGAGCCGGACGGGTCCTTCGCGGCCATGTCAAACATACACGTGCCAATGATACATGACAAAACACGGTGCAGAAACTTACTCAACGTTCCGGCGCTTCGTTCTTCGTCTGGTTATTATAAACAAGTCACAAACGAGGTGCGTCCCTAATGGACTTCGAGTTGAAAGTGAAACTGAAATGCTTGCACGGCTTGTGGAAAATCGATGCGACCGGTGTCCGGCATGCGTCAAACGTACCTATACTGGTTGGAAGGTCGTCTATACGTCTAACCATCAATCATCGTGGGACCGAGAGCCGGCCACTGCTTGACACGCGACCATCAGCCGGTGTTGTCGTGAACATCGAAATTATCTTGGTACATATCACATAACTACAGCTGTTTCGTGTTTACCTATTTCTAAACAGTGTACGAACTTTGTCGTGATTATAGTTACACAGCGGCGTGCTCTAAGATACTGCGTCGCCTTGGCAACGGTGCATCATACAGAGAAAAAAAAAAACATTTCGTCAAGCTATGATCGCTACCGTGCTAGCTGCAAATAGTCACCTGCCAGCTGTAGATGTATGGGAACATGTCTACATTTTCTCCAGCGGTTGTGCGACAGCCATGACACCGATGCAATTTTTGTCACGCATTGACAGGATTTCGAAAATTATTCGTCACTGCACTCTCAACAAAAGCCGGCTTTGCTAAATGAGCGATTTAGAGAAGTCCATGATGACAATTATAATGATAAGATGTGACAGGTGTCGTGGCGACATGGGCAGAGGGCACATTCGCCTTACGCGGATATGTCGACACAACTGTGGCGTGGCGTCTATTAGCAACTGTTCTCCAAAACCCAAACAATGAGAGTGATCGCGGCTTGGTACGCGATTCGGACGCCCTTACTAATCGATAAAACTAACTAAAGCTTTCATTTAGCTTTATCGCTAAAGCTAACAATCGATTAGAGGCACAAACTTTAGGCGAAAGCATGCAAATGGCGACTGCAGGCTTTCAGCAAAAAATAGGTCGATTTGACCTTTGTTGTTGCCGTGAGGAAATACTTTAAGGTCTGGTTACATCGCAATTTTACACGTTGCGTTTCTTTTACGGCAACTTTGTTAAGGCAAGTTTCTACTTTTCACCTAATCAATGCTAGAGTAGAAGTTTACTGTATCTTCCCTAAAATCCAACAGAACAATAATTGAGCAAACAACCAAGTTAGATAATAATTTTCACGATTATATCGTGAACGTATTGCGGTTTAGAGGATTAGTAATCAGAATCACCTTCACATGAAATAGGCTAGGTAGTGTGTTGCAACTTGGAAGTCGCCGATCCGTGCCAAGCAATATGAGCAGACCTTAACAACTAGAATTTATTGCACTGAAGTTTATAATAGAGTTAACGGGGCTAAAATAAATTGGACTGTAATGAAAGCAAGGCTGCCACGTTCCTACATAACCTACGTGCATAATGTACTCATTGCTATAAATATTAATTTCAAAACAGTCATGATGCAATGTGTTAATTAATTACAGATTAGTACACGGTTGGGTGTATGAATGAATGAAATCATTTTGTTATATCACCGACTTAGATGATGATATTAGTAACACATAACTAATCCACGCATGGAACTAATCCATCACGATTTGCGTACATACGAGATGAATGAAAAACGAAAATAACGTTCGTTTCAATTTCTAAACTAAGTACTAGGAACGCATTGTTCTAAAGAGTTGTTTCTAACTTTCATTCATTTGAAAGCATAATTCATATCTATGACTTACTAACCGATCACGCTTGACGAAAAATTTACACTAAAAAGACTAACACGTTTCACTTTGTACTAGGCGCATATGAATTCCTAAGAGATGTCACTAAAACCTTCTAATGCAAGCATTATGAAATTTTTTTGTCATTAATCGATCACGCTTGACGAAATAGGAAAGAATAAAACGACTTCTAACATAGACCTACTCGTACTTCTTATAGAAGTACCAGGCACGCAGAAGTTCTGAAGAGGTTTCTCTTACCCTGGCGAGTTTGTTGGGCATCGGCTGTAGGTGTGGTGTGTGGTGTCTGGGGGGTCCGACTGCGAGCTCCGGGTTGAGGGCCAGGATAGCATCGATTTCCACCTCCTTGCCCTTGGTCTCGCCACGCTCGTACCATTCCACTGTGACGGACCTCGTCTCCAAGTTGACCCCGGAGACGATCGCCGAATGGACCCGGCCTGGAAATGGTGAAAATAGACAATTATTGCAAGGTATTTCTAGAAATAGTCACTGTTTTCAAGGAAGTTGGATATTATGTTTCCATAAAAAAGGTTTACTCTAGCATTCTCTCAGCAACAGGCAAACGCATTTAAAAAAAAATGCTGCAAACCCTTCAGGTAATATAAATCTCATTAACACAATTATTGAATTGAAACATTCATGAGACATTCTGAAGAATAAAAATCACATTTTATGTTATATTATTTTATGAAAAGGCAGCATTTAGATGCTGCCTTTTCAACGACCTCTTGAAAAGGCTGTGCAAACAAATGCAAAACCATTGGAAGGTTTAAACAGTTGCTGTTTGTATAAAACCATGAATTGATTTTTATGGACATGTCGATTGGCAGGTTTGCAAAAACAAGTTCTTTAAAGAATGGTTTTATTTTCAGGGTGAAATATGGACTCATCAGACATGACTATCCAAAACATGATTTTAATAACATTATAATAACAAAAATATAAAACTAAATTGCACAGGTGAATACAAAATTGTTACTTCCTAATACTAGTATCAGTTATTTCCTCAAAGTTGGTTAATTTTATATTTTAAGCAATAAAGGGTTCAAGTACATGTAAGTGTCATGGCTTCTTTGGTTTGTAATCAGCTTTGGTCATGCAAGAACAGACTATCTTGCAATTTACACTTTCCTAATGTCTTGTTTTAAATTTAAATATTAACGTTTCAGGAAGATAACCCGGAAACTGACTTCGGAAATGCAGTTTTCAAGTCGAAAATATTATTATCCTGGCCAGCCGTTTAATTCCTGATCATAACATTTATGTTAACCTCTTCCCAACTATATTGGACTGGTGTTCCAGTCTAACCAGATGCATCTGAATACCAGTATTTTACATGGAGCAACTGACTGTCTAACCTCCACAATCCAGTTACTGGGTAACAGTACCCCTTACTTGTCAGACTTAAGGGCTTCTGACGAACCGTCGCATACCAATCAATGAAAAGTAAGAATCAGGGTCATAGAACAAGGGAGTCTAATACACAACATGTACCAGGGCTAGATGATAAGGTAACTTTTATGTTACAGACTACTTAAATACATCGACAATACATCTGTGTATACGTCCACGGGGGGGCAGGGTCGTCTGCGACAAAGGGGGGTGACTAGACGCATTAAACAAACTGCCTTATGTGGCTGCGCGGTTTATAAAATTAAGTTGGAGTTTTTCTAATACGATTTCAGTCTATGTTTACTGAATAAATATCCACTAGTTCGAGACTGTGTGATCTGTTTTAAAATATTTGGGCTTCCCATTTTAAAAACAGTTAATTAAAATCATAAAATATTGCAAGTTTGAACGAGTGAAGTATTTATTTCGATGAATCCAAAAACATTTTCTTTGAGAACATCATAGTAAAGATCAAAGATATCACTTTACTCACGGATAAAATATAAGCAAGTAAAGTTAATATTGGCGTGACTGTCAGTCACCGCTGCGAACTTTTGGCACACATCATAACTGAACATAAAACGCGAATAAACGTACATAATTTAATAAGAAAACCCTCGACATATTCACACTGAGTGATTTTTTACGTTATTGCTACAGGACGAGATTTTGCGAGCATAATATTAAATACAGCTGTAAAAACTGGCATTATTCAGAAAAAATAGACAAAGAGAATTGAGTTTCATATGAATAGAGCCCTCGCAGCATCCTCATCAATTCCACGGACAATAAATGGATGACTGTGAAAAGTCAAAGCAAACAAAGAGCTAATTATAGAGTCGGGACAAGGTTACCGACCTTCCCCAGTTCCCTGTGGTCCCGACGCGCCCCTTTATTAGCGTGAGTATAAACAAAACGACCAACAATTTCAAAACGTATCATGTAAACAATAGGGAGTTTTAATTTCGTTTTCCGACCTTGTTCAGAATCAAGTGGTTCTTTGTTGGATGTCTAGTTGTGTTCAACTGCAACAACCCGAAGGTTTTTATTTTTTTATCAGGTTTGTCGTGGCAGCAACGTTCAACATTCTTGTATATTTATGAATATTCGATTTCTGATATAAGACTCAGTCTGTCAAAAATGCTTTTGAAAAGTTATTGACATTGATTGTCGCCTAGAATTTTAACGGTTTTAATAGCAAAAAAATTACCTTCTAATGTAGTATTTGGATACAATCATGATAAGTACTTACATCACTTCAATCATGATAAGTACTTATATGATTGCCGAGATTTTTCTAGCTATTTCTTACCGATCAGATCGTTTATGGTAATTTAAAAGCGCTTTGCATCGAGTTATTGCCATATTCGATTGCTGTGAGTCATCATCTCAACGGGTTACAAGGATAAGACAAGTGAAGTGAAGACCTAACAGCAGTCATTTGCATGAAGTATGACCTGTGGTAACATTGAGATGTTCAAACACAAGAGGCCAAGATCTGATAGCAATAGATGAATACATACATAAGACAGAACGATTAGAGAATGTATAAATAGAAGGAAAACGATGATTTATGGAATAAAAACATTTTTACAAAATCGTTTACAAGACTATTGATAACAAGAATTCAACCCCGGAGCGATTTCTAACAGAGAACCTTAGAATGGACAGAAAGACAATACAATAACTTGGAAGAAAAAAGAATTTGAAAGTCAAAACAGTCAGCTAATAGTCATAGGTAAACAAGGTAAGTATTATTCAATAATAGGCCAACGACCAGTATGATGTAAACGCTGAAATATTTTATCGGGTCAAGGCTGACGACCTGTGACGACCGACATATCAACATTTTTCGTACGTTGCATTCAAGGGACGATAGGTAGATAGTAATAATTTATAGAATATTGAGCATTTGAATGATACAGACAAAGAAGATAAAACAGAAGATACTACAAAAAATCTGAATGATATGATGAAAGAAACAGGTGTTAATAAAAAAAGAAAACGAGGCATATACCACAATATTTAGAAATAAGAGCCACAAATGGCGATATAAATCTAGTCGAAAAAGTTTAACCACAGATTAATTGAGCTGAATTTACATAAATTTGGGGGATCCAAATACGAAAATTGCCTATAGAAAACCTCCCGAGTAGTTTCATGAGTGTCAATAACTCTGGCACTTTTGCACGATCATAAAAGATAATAAGGTCATTATATGGTTGTTTTCTACTAGTCAGAAATTTTCGTGATTAATTAGTGCTTAACCTACTCGTATAGCGATCACAAAAAGCAATCGTCACATCTAAACGCAGCTAGAAAGTGCTTTTTTGTACAAAAACCGAACAAAAGCCGTGTACGCAGAACAGATTATGCTTACATTGTGTTCGCAGAGCATTGTGATAAGGTCGTCCGCATCAACTGAGCTAGTAATAAATTATCCGAGCGGAATACCGCAGACGGTAGTACGAGTAGATAGCTATACACTACACTGTCATCGTAAGTAAGCTATCACATGGGCATTTTACGTGTTTGCAATTAAGGCATAAAGTTTTATAGTGCCAATTGTACAAACTGCACTATATTTGCATTCAGGTTCCAATACGGGTTAAAGTAAAACCTAGCTAGGTGGAGCGACGATCTACGCGTGGCCGATAGTATGATGAGAATGACCAAGAGTCGAGACGAATGGCAGTGGACTGTAAATAATCTAGGTGGTCAGGTTAGAAGAAGTGATCTCTGCAGTGTGGCTGGTAGCTACTGGATCGAACTTAGAGGAATAGCAGTGGACTTATGTAAGCTAATGATAAACAGGTAAATCGAAATCATTCACTAGCAACGATCAGACGAAAATGGCAAAAAGGAGTCCTATACTCAGCAGTGAATGAACACAGCTATTAGTGATTATGATGAACTTGATGACAGCAATGAAAATAGGCTTTGCAGGCCAAGGTTTAAAAACTGCTAACAAAAAATTAAGGTGTGGTTATGAGAATTCAACTAATAATTTAGGTCTGTCAAGGTGAATCATACGTTTTTTTAGATTCATATTATGTTATGAATTATAACAAAGAAAAACACCAAAAACATTTTTTTATCGATATTCTTATCCATTCATTATACGCAAACCCATAACGCGACTGGTTATGTAAATTAAGATAATAAACAAAAAGCACGTGGTAAACATTGTGACAAACATGTTCTGTTTTTGTCACAACGAACTATTCTATTGTATGTCTATTCTTTTTAGAATCATTTAAACGAATCAAAATGTCATCTACAAAAGCAAAATGTCAGCGAAAAGGCAAATCAAGAAACTTTGTTGAGTTTTACACCTTTGACTGACAGCTGCAACGTCTAAAGCAACATCGAAACGACTCCTACAAATAAATTCAACTGCAGATACCTAAAAAAACATTCTTCATTCATTCTCCATTTCGCAGTACGTAGCTTCTAATATTGAACACACTACCGTCACCATGGTTACGCTCGGTGGACCCAACGAAAGTGGAACGAATCGTCGAAATAAAGCAAGCAAAAAAACACCGTTATTGGAAATATACTTTGCGATACGTCCACCAACCACGATTGTGAACAACTAATCCATGCACAGTTGCATTCGATTTGTTGTTCGACCAATTCAATTATGGTTTTAACAGTACCTACTACCTAAGCTTAGAGGCTTGAACATTTCAGTGGTGCTAATAGGATAAGAAGCTTTTGATACTAGTAGACGTTTGGCCTTTGGGGATCATAACAATCCCATCGTTTATTTAGTATTCAGAAATGATTACCCTTTAAAGGGTGTACACGGACAATAGCTAATTTATAAGTAGAAGTATTCAAACGGAAAACCCTTTTCGTTAGCGCAAATATGTAGAAAGCAAGGTTTTGTAGCTTGAGTATTCTTCCTTCAACATTTGTCGGACGTTCGTCTAGAGTGCAAAATCGTAGATTTTCCTGTCCTGTAGGTGTCAAGACTAACGGAGCTTAATTATAATAAAAAAGTAAAACATAGTATAGTACGAATGCGTACGAAATAAATGCTTGAATTGGCATTGGAATAGTTATTTGTGCAACAAGAGAGCAAAGTTGTTTTTTGCTGCGAGTGCTGATTTTGAATCCTGAGCAAGCGAAGGATTCAACGATTGAATCACGAGCGTAGCGAGTGATTCTAAAGCTGAATCCTGAGCGTGGCGAGGGATTCAATGGCACGATATGCAAAAATCTTTGCTCTCGTGTAACACACATAACTTTTCACTTCAGCAGCGAGAACACTTTACGAGTTAAAATAATAAACAGGAATTGATTGAAACAACTATTTATCGTGAATCAAAATAATTAACATTACATAAAGATGATCACCTCGTCTGTGATAAATCTAAAAAATAAGATAGCAACACCCTCTCCGAAAAACTGCTTGCGCCCTTTGTAAGTCTCGTTGAAGACATGGTATGCTTTCAGATATTTCTTGCGAGACTTCTCAGGTAGGAAACTTAATTCTGCATTAATAACTGTCTTGTAGTTTTAACTCTTCCGGTGTTACAATACTGTTCTCGTCGCTAGTTTCACTCATATTTTACGATTATTTTAATATTTTTAACTTATTCAACTCTTTACGCCAGACACGATTTTTTTTCCCGCTCTTTCATTTAAATGGCGTGTTCGGAAATAGCACCCATGATATTTTATTATTCAAAATATATTACGTAACATTATTGAAACTAGAAATAAATATTTATAGGTTAAATATCAGTTTTATTTGCAGTAAATACTTATTTTCGTTTAAATACAACAATAAGTTAAAAATTCAATAAATTACATTAAAAGACATTTTTTCAAAATCTCTTTAGTTAGTACGAAATTCCGAACGCGTTCGAATTTAAAAACGGAATTTCGAAAGGGCTGGTCTTTGTCTCTCTCTCTTTCTAATGGGCAGGAAAGAGATAGAGTGTGAATGTTTCGAATTTTATGATTAACCCAAGGCTGAATAAGAAATTCGGAAAATAATAATTAAAAAGTTACTTTGTCTCACTCAGTGAGCAAAATCGCATTTTGCTCACTGATTTCAGGCAGCAAAACCTACATGTTTGAGCTACTGAAGTGAAAAATACATTGTAATACCCAATTCAGGCGTGGTATTGTTCAAAGAACGACCCATATTCGCTGCTTATGGTGTTCGGATTTCCCTTAAAACGTGACTAGTGATAACCGCAGTTATCAAGGCCGCCAGAAGTTCGAACAACGACCGATTTCACTCTCACCTCACCTGATAATTTCATTGTTGCGTTAAATCAATCAATATTTTATTAGTGTGGCGTGATTTGTGCGATGTCCAATCTGATATACAGCTTGATTTATGTGTTAACGCTGATTAGTCTTGTAACGAATAGGATGACTTTTTCAATTCCACTAATTACCGTAAAATATTTTGATGTCTCTCTTTGTGTTTTATTCGAGCACTGTATATTTTTGGTATTTTAATGTGTGGCTTCCGTTGTATCAATGACGGGCTCAGGCACACCTGCTATTAAATGGGACCTAAACATAACTGGCGAAATATGGGTTTACTATAAATAGGTACACCTCTACCGACCCGTCGGGGAGAGCAGGCGTAATATGTTATGCTATCAAAGATCCTAAGTGCAATAATATTTTGAAACTTCACACCTACTGTCAGAGAAAGCGCCACCTATCAGAATTAGCAATATAACTAGCATTGTCATTCTGAATTGCCCCAGTCATGTTTCCTACACTGATATACCATGATTAATTCTCAATCATAGACACGCTTTGAATGGATATTGTCACGACACCTCGAAATCGTGCTGTCCACTAAGCGTATAACAAATATTAAATCACGCTTTTAATCCTTGAAGGGTTAGGCAGAGGGGTACTTTTAGAAAACCCACATATCGCAGGTTATGTTTAATGTCCCATGTAACAGGAAGCGAGCCTATTGCCATCAACCGAGCAAAAAAGCAAACTTAATAATACACAAGGTCCTAAACAACACTTCGGGATATAGATGTTACGGGCAATTTGATAAGTCCGGGCACTATTAATAATGTCCGGTCTGTATTCATAATGCCCCACTCAATAGGGCAATGTGATTAAAACAGCATGATTAATCACTTTTTCCGGCTATTATGAATAATGCCCACCCTATCTTGGGCAAAGTAATAAAATAGGTGAACTGTAGTGTTTTTGTTTATTAAATGAAATTAAGCTTACAAAATTTTCATGAAAAGTTAACAAAAAATAACCTAACCCAATTGCCCGGCTACAAGTAGGGAATTATACATACTGCCCGGTCCAAATGATAAATTCAAGCTATCTCAAACACTGACTTATTACATGGACCACAGGCCGTCGGGCATTATTAATAATGGTCGGTCAAAGTGATAAATTAATCACTTTGCCCATCGCTCTTGGGCATTATTAATAATGGCCAGTCCTTATTATTAATGCCCAGTTAATCACGTTGCCCGTAACATAGACATTAGTTCGCAAGTTTAGTATCGTAATAACTTACATTAAGTGGGTGTAATTATATGCAAATATTAGCCAACACCTTCGTTTATGCACAAATGGGTTACGTTGCAAAACGGCTAACAATTTTGGGGTGTCTTGCGAAAATTGGCCAAGGCAGTAATTTGGAGCTCTATTCTCGAGAATGGAGCTCCAAATTACTGCCTTGTGCCATGTGCGCGCTAAAGTAAGATAAACAAGTGTTGTTTCAAAGGAAAAGGATCAAAGGACTGTGTAGTACTCGGAAAGAAAACATTTAATTGTTAGAAACAAACACGAAAGATCTAAGGACATTAATTAAATAGCAGTGGGGACAAAGGCGCTGTGAGAGACTTTCCAAAATATGGAACCAAAATTAATGAGCCCTTTGCAAAACCGATACGATAGTTTTTAAATCGTGATAAAAAAGATGAATCGACGCCGATTGAAACCTCGTGCGCTCAAATTTAAAAAGAATCTATATAAAAAAAGCAGGTTCGTTTTTCCGTACCCTAATTGGCTTAATCTTAAACGATTGCAACAAAAAAAGCAACAGTAAAAACTAGTTCGCATCGTAGCTGATCGGAGTCGGAGTAACTGCGAAAGTGCGAACATCCGGATATCAGTGGCTTTCATACCGAGCGTCGCGACGTGCTATCGCAATGCAATGACAAGACTTCGACATGAGAAAAGAAATAAACAGGCGTTTACAGAACTTTAAAATAATATCAATGGTTTAAAGTGGCGGTTTATCTCGAGATAAATGTTTATCGCGTCTTATACAAGGTGTTGTTTTGCATCCTCGTCAAAATTCAAGAGGATGTCACAAAAGACCTAAATAATCAATTAAAATTACGATATCCAGTTAATTTTTAAAAAACGCTGATACTTTTGGGTTTATAAGTTTGTCAGTATTTCAGTATTTAACCCCCTTAACGTGGTTTAGGGAATAGGAAATGATGGAATAAACGTTTGAAATTGTTTGTATTATGAAAGCAAGGTTATAGGGCGAGAATCAGACGGGCCGCGTTTAAAACACGGTTGGTTCACACTTACCGATTTACGTAAATAAGAAGAAAAATAAAAATTACCTACCCATTTTAGTATTGATTCGGGACGAAAATCAGTAGCATAGTCACCTCCTTGAATTTGACGAGAATGCAAAACAACACCTTGTATTTTGCATTGAGAAAAAATTTCGATGCTTTCTGGGCAATCGCTGGGGACGACTACTTGCGAATATGATACGGTTTTTCATGTCTTGATTTGAATTGTTAACGTGATAAAGAAAAGAGAACAGAGTAATTTAAGATTGGGGAATGTAATGGCGGTATAGCTCTAACTAATTAGATTAAACCTATTGCGTCATTTGATCAATTCGTCTGCTCTATTTAAAACAACGTGAATAACGAAATGAATGTTGTTGATCTGTCAATATGGAAGGTATTCCTATTCTTCTTGCGCGTGTCGATGGCAATCTAAATTGTGTCGGCCCAGAACTGAGTAACTATTCCTATTGTAAGTGTGTTTCAACAAGGTAGTTTCGATCGCATTAAAATAATTTACTATACATAAACATGTCAACCAGCTAATTAAATGAGAATGTTGCTGTCGTATAAGACAGGATATTGATAGTCGGTGCAAAAAACCAAACAATAGCTTTAAAATCCCAATAACTAAAGACACTAATTAGAACCGTTAAAAATTTCGCGTAAAACTAGCCATATCTTTAATTAAGGAAGTGGATGTAAGCTGGCATCCTCTTTGCTTTGCAAAAGAGAATCTGGCCAAGTGCCAAGAAACGCTTGGAGAGACACACTAGCAATTTCATACTCCTGGGCTGGACTACTATCAGTAGAAATGAGAATATTCGGGATCTCGCCTAAATTCCCATTCATTTCGTGTATGCCGAGAATCATGATATGCTGAAAAACGAGGACCCATCGCAATAAAGAACATCGTAAAGTTTCTTCTTTGTACTTTTGGCAACAAGATTGCACACATCGATACGAAACGCACGTAATTTTATGCATAGCTAAAATAATTTAAGTTTACCTAAACGCGATGAAACATGGCATGAATATAAATGGTCTTTATACCATCGAAGAACCAGATATATAATACGTATCATTAATCGATTTTCACTTCCTACAGCGATAAAGAAATACAACTTATTCTCATTTAATAAATATCTACTTACTGCTCCGAGAATTATTTTCCGGGAAAAAGTAAAGTAGCTAATTAATACGTAATCAATATAACAGTCCAAGTGGCGGAGGGCGTGTAGTTTCAATTTATCACGGGCTTGCATCTGACCCAATTGAAGTAAAGCAGTTACGCGATTACTGTGTCAAGGTCAATTGGTTTATATTTGAACTTTGATGGATGGCATCTGGACGTGCCGCTACTGATAATGGATTTTGCTTTCTCTGTATCCATCGGCTGATTCTAACAAGTTCCGTTATGTTGTATTTGTTACTTCTTTTGTAGAAGATACAATACAAAGAATTGATGGTGTAATAGATGATGTGAACAACTAAAATAACCCAAGAAAACGCAAACAAATCACAGACGTAAGAAATTGCAAAAACTAGATATTATGACTACATCGCATGAGAGGGTGCACGCAACACGTCACTAACTGAAAGCATTCGGTTCGAAGATGACAGTAATTAATACATAGCCATTGTTCCTTCTTTACCTGTCGCATAAACTCTTGGAGAAGAAATCGTTAACGCTGTGCCGTGCTAAGAAAAAATAAGCTTTGCCATTTCTGGGGCTGACGTTATAGAAATTGTGATAGCTGAAGATTATGAGTCACGCGAAGATTTGCGTCGTATCAGCGTCATAACGATGATTCGTGTTTGTTTGGGTAGGAATCAAAATACTCCACGAGGAAATAATTTCAAAATCAATGATTTGACGCATCGGTTGACGGATGTTGACCTTTTTACTGCAAAAGGCAGCCTTGGTTCGAAACCGAGAGATAATTTACACAAAAATTCGTAGACATAAATAATAAATGAACATGGCGAGAATTATATATTTGACGCATTATGAAGAATCAGATAAAAAAACCACAATAATAGAAATTAAATGATCATTCCACAATAGAAACAACTCAACAGTCGTTACTTTTACTGGTGTAATAGAGGCAACAAGCATTTAATAGCTAATTAGAATGCTAGAGGAGCAGTTTACACGAGAGCCAAAAAAAGCTTGCATCTATTACGAGTACCATGTGTTCAGTACAGTTTATCTCATCAATTGCTAAACACGTGACGTTTTATATGACGTTGGTGATGTTACTAATCATGCTAATTAATAACTTAATAGACACGATGAGTATGAATTGATTTCGTTAGGTTGATATCTAAATATTAACTCGAAACCACCAACGCATTGTAGAGCTAAAAGTGCCTTGAAAACGAAGTTCCGGTAAGTAAGTCTGCTGCTCCCGTTCACATGGTAACATTACATTACCTTACGCACTGAATACTTAAGTGTCTAACGGTAGTCCAAGATCGATGATCAGCGATCGATCCTTAAATAAATCCTAGGAAACACCAGCTGAACCATGGAATACATGGCGTAGTGCCAAAAGAGTACCTGTGACCAAATTCCGAAAAACTTTCTTTGTTCGTATATTGGAGGAAATGAGAGTTCATTATGTGCTGGTCGCAAGGCCTGTGACGATTTCGTATGGCATCAGGCGCCGGGTCATTGACCCGTTAACACATCGCTTAGCTAATTATAAATCGGGTGTGTTTCCTTATGTGAGCATATTTCGTTTTAGTTTCTGGTTTTCTGCTTAGCCCATTCCGGCTTATTAACATGCTCGTGAAATCCGAGCCAGGATTAGATTTTATGGAAAGTTAAATTAGACGAGTATTTGATGTTGTATGTTATGAATTTGCTTTTAAGTGAAAGAATTTTCTGAAGTCTCATGAGCATAAGAATTAACTAAATTCGTATTATGAAAAGCAATTAAAATCATAATGGATAAAGCGAAAGAAATTGTAGATTATGGTTTGAAGTCAACGTAGCATATGACTAAAGACTTCCGCAATTAAATATTTGGCAGCTCGCGAGTGAATTTCAAAGAATCAACCGTGCAATATTAGATAAAGGAACTAGCATTTGGTAAATTTATATGCTTATCGCGAGACTAAAACTGTGACTAATGAAACACAGAAGCGTCTAGCTAGACCCGTACTTGAATACGAATGCATTTCATTTTTAGTTCCTGACGTTTGAATAATAATGATAAGCGAATGATCTCAGACCAAGGAAGTGGGAAACAATCACTTTGATGCTCAAGGGAGACTATCGAGTCACGAGAATTATAGACCAATAGATGAAAGTTTAGAAATGAATTCCACAAATGAAAATATTTCTCGCACAATCGAGCCAGAAGTTAAATCCCGAAACAATAACTTAATTTAAACACAAACAGCCACCATCAAAGCCACAAAGCAGCACGATGTAACATGCTAACCTATCATGACAGGTAAAAGTAGAAAAGAAACCAGCTCATAGTACTTATTCCCACGGTCAAGATCGCAACAAGGGAGAGACGGCGAAGCCGCGTGCAATTACTAGAGAAGCGTGAATGCAATCATTCATATACGTATAATTTTAACAGATTGAGTTTCAATGAACAATTGTGGTGGCTTTACTTGGAAGGCTAAGAAATTTCTTCGTGTAATGAAACTTTAGTGCCGGCAGTCGTGACTTTAGTGTTGAGTTTCAAAGCTTTTACAAGTATTTTATTTTTATCTACTTTTCTGAGTGAGAGAAGAGTGATTTCACTTAAACTTTTATTAACTTGTTACGCTGAAGCTTTGAATAAAACAGACAATAATCGAGAGATCTGCCTTGCGACACTTTGAATTCCTAACTCGGTGTGGAATAATCTTGGATCGATTAGAGAAGTGCCCAAAATATGGCTATCTTTCACAACAATCAAGAAGATTCTCTTTTCTCATCTTATTCTAAAACAAACATTCTAACAAATAATTTGCATGCAAACCAACAAATACTTCGATAACAAGATCTAACAAGCTGAACAAACGAGGTATTAGCGTCAAACTAGCGACGAAGCGACGACTCAGGTCAAAGATCTTGGCGACAGTAGGCGAAGCTAGTCCGTATATGGGCCGACTACAAACAGCTAGTCCTAGGGTCTATAGCGTCTTTCGCCGCAAAACTTCCGCATCAGAATTTCTGAAACACGGTTTTTTGTTAGTATTGAAGCGAAATCTTTATCGAAATAGGATATAAGTATGCCATACTGCGTCCGAAGATAATTCCACTGAATTAAACCAGCATCTAGATGGTTTAGGATCGGTTTCAACATATGAATTAAAACGAGGTCAAAGTTGAAGCTTCTGTATGTATATTGTAAAGCTCTACTTTAGATAGGAGATTAAAACATTATAGTGGGTTCGGTTTATGTTACTGAAAGACAGAATTGGAGCATCAAAACCTGATACAAGGAAATGAGTTCACGAAATTAGAGAATATTGCAATCAGGGCCGCTTCATAACCAAAACTGGAACATGAATAGCCGCCCATTAAGTTGAAGGAAATAAGAGGTATAATATAACTCCATTTTTATTTAGGTATACCCTCACGATGTCGTCCTAAATGTGAGCATGATTATTTTGTTTTTCCTTATTAGTCTCAGAACTAACAACACAGGCCGCTTCATAAATAATTTATCATTGAGATAAAAACAGGGTTATTGTCACGAACGAAAACTATTTAAAATATCCGTTTTTGTCAAAAACAAGGCACATTGCACAGCCTATGTTTAGTTTGTTAAACCAGATTGTTTAATCAGAAGTTATGGCGGCAAGCCAATGCCGTTACTCTTGTGTAAACATAAGTATATCGGGTGAAATCCATTCGGAACAGCGAATCGAAGTCTTTCCTCTGTTGAGCAAAACAACAAGTAACAACAGAGTGCTTTGAAACATGATAGAGCGACAATTACTTAGCAGCAAACTTCAGATTGAATCGAGTTTCACCAAGTTGGTGATTGCTTCAGGCAATCCTCTAGCCAGTCAAGTATTTTCTTGAATGGATTCCAAAACGATCCTTCAATGTCTAATTAACGCATTTATTTGGTGCTGAGAGCTTCTTGTTTTACGTAGGTAATTAGTATTTAACAACATTTAGTTACTCAAATAAAGGCATATTATTTGTACAAACGAATATTTTAAGTAGTGGTTTATTTAGTAGGCTAACGCGAAGGAATGCAGAAAGTAGATGGGTAGAAATAGACTTCAGAGAACCGAGGAATCATGAGCAGTTTCCGCTCTTCATTTTTCCGTCTTCGGCCATGCAAGAGATGAAATAAAATACACCTTTGGGTGCTTGAAGATATTTAAAAGGATCGTAACATAAAATTCTTTGAAAGTCACCGAGGTAGTCTGCCCAAGTATGTTAAACGCAAGTAAAAGTACAATCACGGCTAGCGGTAATGAGTTCAGCGGTAATTTCGCGAGTCGACCGTGGCCCACATAGTGAAGACGATGTTTAATACATCATTATTTACAGACAAACGTTCCGTTCTGCTATAAACTTTCGCTCTACAGTGAACAATATAAATCTTGGATGCTTCATTAAACACCACGAATTTTTTTTCTTGTTTTTATAAACAGTAGTGGTGACCAAGGATAGTTCGGCTGCTGGATTTTATCACTTAACTGAGCCTACATGTACTGGAAAATTTTGTACAATGGCTGACTATTGGCTGAAGTTGAACTTGACTTGGAAGACTCAAAATAAAAGCGTTCCGTTAAGTGGCACCCACCATAACTAACAAGGTACAAGATAAAAATCATCGAAAAACTTACCAAAAGATGCACGGCAATCTTTAAACAAACATCAGATAAACTAGTCTTGACAAACGCATGCAACGTGACTAATACATATACAAATTCATAATGCAATCTAATATTTCTCCAAGGCAAGCAACTAAAACTTCCTTAAAACAATTACAAATATGTGGATAGACGTAGGCTTCCCATAAACTGGTACTCGGCCTAACCGCGTAAGAGTATAGCTGTTCTAAAGGTTCCCTGACGAATGCCAGAGGGTTCAAAGACCTCTTGGAGTCGTGGCCAGTCCGACTGCTATATGAGCCGAGGGTGGGTGGAACTGGGAAGACCCGTGTTACACAGGATTAAATTATACGCAAGAATGGAACAGCTCAATTTTCATATTAAGCAAATTGTAAGGAGTACGTACTAAAGTTTATTTATTTACGACGTAAATATAGTAGTAAGTATGTAGATACAAAAAGTAGTGTCGGTTACAGTAGTTTTTGTATCTGCATACTACTTTCTAAGTTCAAAATCTTCAAGTTGGTCTCTTCTCTTGGTCGTTACACTGGTTTCCGCATGCAGATAAACCAATTAGAAGCCCATTTACACTTCAATAAGCGTAAGTAATCAGTAAGATAAACGTTACAGAACATTTATCGCTAAAAATCCTGAGCTTTAACAGGTCATTAGTAATTTATCATGCCTCCACATCGCATAGAGACGTTGCAGTCGATCTTTAACAAGTAGACCTAACCTAAGCCATTGTTTATCCATTCTTACGTGAACTAATCATAATGCAACGGAAACCTGTCACAAATCAATGGCACATATTTAAGTAGATATTTTGCAGAACTCGTTAGAAGGTTACTTCACCAACAAGTGAAGTTAGAGAAGGTCTACATGAGGTCTCTAAACAAAACGCGATTCAAGATTACAAGCACATTTCACAGTGATCTTAAAGGCCGTCTGCATTAATCCGTTGCGAAGAAGGGATGCTGATTTTCGCCGTTTATATCTCCCTCTCTACCTCAATCAGAACCAATGATGTTTCAAAAACGTCTTAGTATTTGTTTCCGCAATTTTTATTTGGACACTGCTGCACCTTCTGTCTCCATTCAATTAAATAGTGGCTATGTGAGTCAGACGATCCGGCGCAAACCGGCTAGACGGCCGGCGCCCGCGCATGCCCACTGACTGCACAGATTGCCGATGTTGTGGAGCAGCTAATAAATAAAAACCAAGACTATACATAAACACGTCACTTTTATACGTTAATTTAGTTTAGACAACATGATCGATCTTGATAAGAATTCCTGGAAATCAGAGATCTGGTGGAGAGTTCTAAAAAAGTGAAGCGGGTAATGATTTATCTGACGGTTGATATTCAAGGTTTTGCCTCCAGACGGTATCGTACTACCTCATCAGATGATGTGTAATGAATATTATAATCCTACTATAATTTTATAAACGCGAAAGTTTATAAGTATGGATGGATGTTTGTTACTCTTTCACGTAAAAACTACTGAACGGATCTGGATGAAATTTGGCACAGGGATAGATAATAGTCTGGAATAGCACATAAGATACATTTTATCCCGGTAGTGTAATCCCGTGGGCAAAGCCGTGGGCAGAAGCTAGTGAATGATAATTTTTCACCAGGGCCCACTTGCTGGAGTAGCTAATGTGTCCCAACACCTGCACTTAACAGTGGACTCAAAACGCCGCAGGCGCCACGACTAACGTGGTCTACTAGTGGGCCAAAGTACTTTGATAAGACTTACCATCGTTACAAAAGAAGAACAAGACCAGAACTTTAAGAATTAAGACTGAATGAATTTAAAGCCACATTATTAAAAAGACTTCAAAACACAATTAATTCCATTAATTCTCTTAGAGTTTCATTTAAAAACAACGACTTGCCGATTTAATTTCTCAGAAATGATAATGAATGACAGACCGCAACATTCGGATTACTAGAGCAAGTTCGTTGAACAAAATCTAGAATAAATAAATTTTAGCTGGAGAAGCAAAATGAAGACCACATTCCGAACACTATTTGATCTAAATGATTCGTCTTATTTATCTCGGTCAACACAATTTGATATTTGGGGCGTCAATTTTAATATTACCCTTAAAAAATTATGACATGATTAATAATTGCTTTTAATTTTAAGCGTAATCCAAAATTACTTAGAACACAAATTCGCTCTTGATTAATTGTTTGAGTCTCATTTCAAAGGAAAGGCAGTAAAGGCATACTTATTTCTGGCATCTCAAGATGGTCTTGGTCATCATAGAAGCCCGACGAAACATGGAATTAGAGGCATCAATCATAAATACGCAACGGTATTCGGAAACAATGTAATTCCTCATACAATTCCCACACCAGCAAAAAAGGTTGAACATTGCATCAAATCTGTAGATAACTTAGATTTTTATAACTACGATAAAGTCTTGAAGATTAGTGCCCAAGGAAAATATAATCTACTAAATCACGTAACACTCATTTAGGCACATAATTGTACCAACTTAGAAGTTCTTCAAGCGTACGGTCCCGAAAAGTGTGTTTGCCTCTGAAGGTCGTATATTTTAGCGGTAACTGGCTCAACAGCCCATAAATCATAAGATTACCATCATTTTCTTAGGCATTTTCATAATACGAGCGCATTACAAGTGTAGAAGGAGCATATTCAAATCATGTACAATTGGGTTAAAGATTGCATTGTTTTGGGAACTGCAGAGAAATGGATCAACTTTTTATTTCCCACGCAAGTGTTGAGACAAACAGTAAACACTGTAGTTCGTTGTTATGTCTATCGCAGAAAATAGGGTTTACCTCATCCTCTTTTAGTTAATGGAAGAACAGTTGTCTCAAAGTAAAAAGATTTTCATTACCTAATTAATCAATAGTTCCGTAGAAATGCTGCCAACGATAGGTAGCGGTCCGTTATGTAGACAAGACCCAATGGCCAACTAAACCTAGCACATTAATAATTATAGTCACATCAAGTAGCGGTAATTTTGTATTGACACTCTGAGATCTTACTCGCAATAAAAAGAGCCATGACGATAAACAGTGTAAAAAGATCTGCAATTACAGACTAGGTAAATAGTGAATAACGTATCATTTTTTCTGCTGACCATGACACACAATATTATGCACATTAATTTACAGCAAACTTATTACGATATACAAGTGAGATAACAACAAAGATTGAAATGATGGACTAGATAAGCAGAATGTATGTAATAAACATGAAATATTCACTATTTCACAAGGTCGAAATGTCAATAGCATCGTAAAGGCTCAGACATCGGACCCTTTAGAAAAGCAATAAAACAAATAGCTCAACATATCAGGCGATTTATAGCCCACGTCATACAGTAGGCACGCAAATAGAAACGAAATGGAAACTAGTGGCACTGGATATGGGGAAAATAGATTTGAATATTGTATACGTATAATAGCCCTAGAAGGTGAGGTGATAGTACAAGCAGGCAATTCAATTGAATAGGTAAAAGAGATCAAATAATTCAGTAAGCACCTTGAACTATCTTTAGTAACAAATCAACTTACGAGATATTCAGATGAATCGGATGGAAAACCAAAAACACGGATAATACTGAGCCGATATATATACATATATGCAACAGCTGTCAGAGTAAATTAGTCAACAATATGTTAATTTGGCAATCACACCAATTTTGTTGGAGACAACACATTTATCCGAATAAGCTGAAACAAATCGTACGCAACGAAATCTAAAGGTCTTGTACTTTTCGAAACGACTACGAACGAAACTCATAGGTTTCAATAGTTCAATATTATTATGTACGCTGTACAGTGTAGTTTTGGTTAATAACATCATCAATATTAATATAATTCGTAAACTAAACTATAACACCATGGTGAAAAAGGTAAATTTCTAATGAGCTTCATTTTATTGAAGCCTTGAAGTTAAATCAACCGCACCAAGACGCCAATGTTTCACCCCTTTTTGTCCAGGTACTCAAAAATCCCGCATTAAAAGCAATATCGGAAGCCATTGCATTGGACTGAAGCCAAAGAGCCGTTTGATTTTCAGAAAGTTTTGGTCTTCGAATATGAGATTTTAAATTGGGTAAATACGAGTACTCGCAGAATTCGTGATAGTAAGTTCATTCATTCATTGAACTATTTCATAACAGATAACAATGGTTGTAGTTTATTAAACTAAAAACCACGACCAATACTATTTTAATGGCATGGATCTGAACAGTGAACAGTACTAGGTTATTTCTGAATCGCGTCAAAATTTAAACACGAGCAAGTACCAATATAACGCAATTATCTAAAACGAAATTGAAAGAGGTTTAAATTAAAAGTCAACTGCGAGTTATTGGCATCAAGTCCTGCGACCGAGAGGCCGCACGATGACATCAGTAGACGGAACCACTTCGCGACCCACACGCCGCCCACGACGCGAGAGCCTTGCGAAACCCTGGCTCTGATGGTCGACTGGCTTGAAAGATGGCGTGAGCTTCGAGTAATACAAGAGAAGTAGACTAAGAACTATACATATCTATACAATCCAGTAGGATTGTCTACTCAAAAAAAAACGCAGCCACGTGAAGCGGTTTTGTACCGAAAGCTGCAAGCAAGACTGTTTTGAAGACAACACTGAAGAGGGTATAACTTTGAATAAGATATATTTTGACGGAGAAATCAACTGCAATAACACTAAGTCTATTACATACAGTTTTCAAGTTCAAACATCATCAATCACGATCAGAAAACTGATGTTAATTGAATGAGCATTGCAATAAACTTGATCGTTAATCAATCGATTGATAAACCCAACGCCAGTCAATAAACTTAAATCAGCTAACATGGTTGGTTATTGTGCAGATAAATCTTAAGATATCGAGCTGGAAAGTGCAAAGCCAAAGCAAACGTTTCTACAGGGATTTTTTATCGTAAATAGTCGTGAAACATCTAACAGCAATGTGACAAAAATGAAACACGCGAAATCGTAGAACCAGGATGAACTAAGAGACAAAAAATAAATCTTACTAACAAGACGAAAAACGATGATTCAAAGCCAATAATTGGGACGACAAAAGTCCACAATATTATAATTGTTCCTGCAAACGGCTTCAGCCAATTGAGGATAACGACTTGTGTTGTGTCGATGAACTGAAGTCTAGATACGTCTCACACATGTGTTAGGAACGAAGAATTAATATTAGATCATGATTGAAACAAGTTTATTCTTGCAAATCTAGACCAGGGAGTATAAATAAGAATGTGTAATAATGTGGTCTAAAATATGTAAGTAAAAACAACTAAAGCGACTCAAAACTGGTTAGGTAGTTTCAAATTACTTTTTCATGGGGGTAGGAATCACAAATCATGGTAGAAAGATCTAGCTTAATTTAGGATAATCAAGCAACAAATGATAAAATAAAAGTATAATCTTGGAACATTACAGAGTAGAATTAATAATGCAAACGGATGAGTTCATCGACAAATATTTGAATATGACGACTGCCATTTAAGATAAAGGCAGTCAGCATTTTAATGACTGAATGCCATTTATACATCGTCATACCGATCAGTCTTCACGACCTTGTAGGTCAGTTACGATTCATACGGTACATATATTTTCTATTAATATTTTTAATAACATACATAAAGATTCGAATGAACTTCCAGAAAGAAATTGGCTTATCTTACCAAATCTCCATAGAAATACGAAAATTGATAGAAAAAATCGTTGCACCACAAGAAATAATCGAAAATTTGGGACCATATTAACACAATGCCAGCCAAGTACTGCTCATCGATGACCATAGAATGACCAACGTACATCTTAAAACGTGGGTGTCGAAGGCTGTAACTACAAAGACGTAAAACATAGCCAAGAGTTGATACTCTTGGCTGTTTTATGTCTTTCGTTCAGATTACACATTGACATGATGAGAAAATTAGAGCTTATTATTTGGTCGATATCTCCTAGAAAACCAATAATATAAATAACATTAACAATGAAACCTCTTACGATACTTGAATAGCAACAAGATATCGAATAACTCTCGATGTTGGAAGAAAGCCGCAAGTCACAATAGCAGATCTAATAAATACAGAGTTATTACCGCAAACCGCTGTGTTGGATATTTTTTATTCAATATACTAAGTAACATTATGACAGTTTTAGAGAAAGTTGAAAGAGGCACAGTAGTCTTTCTATTGTCGACGAGCGTCTAGGGCCTAGACGCTAGGCTCCATCTTTTGTTAGCTAAGTATTGTCTCTTTAGTCAAGTGTTGCTTAAGATCGAAGACTTTGCCGAAGTTATTCACGATGAAAATAGGGTGGCAAGACAAGGGCACAGACAGTCAAGGACTAAAACTACTCTCAAACATTTACAGAATTGTTTTGTAGAGTTTTAATAGAATTAAGTTTGGTCCCGTCCCAAAAATGATACTATAACATGTGAAGGTTGTTGTATTGGTTCGTCATCATCAAATAAACATAAATTGGTCAAAACCAGTTCATCATAAGATAAATACACGCTTCATTCCTTAGTTAGTTTCCTATTGACCTGAAATACGACTCGCCCTGAATTGCCTACCCCCAATTGCTTATCGATTACAGGAAAAGTATTGGGTGGGCTACTTTCTAAAGAGCTTCGGATTTGTTTGGCAATCTCGTTATTGTTACTATCTGTCTCTGACATCGTTTCCTTAATTAGAGTCTGCTAATTGGCTCTAACGCTTTCGTGACAAATTAAGATCTTCTAAGATAGATGGTACTTCATTTTTATTAGTATAAAGAACAGGCAATGTTTGGTCTCGTTGTAGTTTAGTCATCGATACTAATATTATAAATGCGAAAGTCACTCTGTTTGTATGTTTGTTTGTTTGTTACCTTTTCACGACTAAATGGCTGATCGGATCTTAATGAAATTTGGCAAGAAGATATATTTCAACCTGAGGAAGGACATAGGCTATATATCATCACGCTACGACCAATGGGAGCGGAGCAGCAATGAAAAATATTGCGAAAACGGGGAAAATGTGACGCAGACGAAGTTGCGCGGGACAGCTAGTTTATAATAAATTTGAACGTCTCTAGGCCACTAGCTGCAAGACTACCGCTTATTAAACATATCTGTTAATAGTAACTACGCCTACATGAGTATTACTGATGACATCAGTGCAATCGAAAGTGGGTTTTTATCTCTATCTGAATCAGTGGTTGCAATTAACGGAATGAAACGCCGCGGTAATTATCAGCTGGTCGGCTAACATGCGACTAGAGCAAGCCCACCATCCCTGGAAACCCAATGCTCGTTCAATGAATGATCATAATTGCCGTAATAAGTTAACAGATAAGTCTGTGAAGATAAATCGACCATTCCGAGCGTAAACTTTGTTGTCTTTTTCATCAACGAGAAAAAAAATATTCGTCTCTATTTCAAGACCAATTGGAAACAATGACCCTATAAATAAATTGCCGTTGTTTGTCTAGAATCTAGTAATTAGAGAGATGATTAACGAATAAAAAGTCTATTATTACCAATGAGGTCAACATCATCAGCCGAACTTCGCTGAGTTACGTCCAATTCGTGAATTACCGTGAGGAATCAATTCGTTTGGTTCGCGGCCAGCATATTGGAGCACAGGACAATACCCACGTTCTGTATTGACGCAACACATGTAAGGCTACTGGACTAACTACTTCTTGATGCAACTCATTGAGTAATTCATCTACATAGTTCAGATGAACTTGTCAATGAGTATGTTCAGTTTCATTTGTACATATACACCGTGTAAATCACCTCATCTCGAAGCCGTCAACCAAGCATTCTGTACATGAAACTAAGTAACTTTACGCAAAAATTATTGCTGGGAAACGACTTTTTTTTGGGGGGTGTAAAATCATGTTATGTGGTAGAACTCAATGTAACGCACTCAAAACATTGTGTTGATGGACGGATTGAATAGTACGGGGGTCGTGGAGGTTTTTAAAGTAAAAATCTTACATTAAAAACTTGGATTTAAAAAAATACTTGTCAAAAAGTTGGAACTTTGACCCCTAATATCTCCGTAACTAGAAGGTTCCCAGGTATGGTGTAGCACAAAAAAATGATCGCAATGACAGGGAGAACCAGTGCCTTTCAGCTTCGTTAAGAGGTGTTTTACACCCTTTATGTATAGTAACAGACACAAAACGCCTGTTTGTGTTATCCCGAAGAATTAAACAGAGGTGTACCTACAGCCACAGAACACCCGCCGATATCGCCAGTTATGTTTGAGGGCACAAATGCAGACTAATTCCAAAAACGCGAACGTTTCAAAAATGGGAAACCATTAAACATTGCTGCAATCCACACGTTTGGGAGACCGTAGTCCAGACAAGCAGAAAAAGCAATCAGTACTATCTGCGACGTCAAATGGAAAATCGTGGAAAGACATAAGCATATTATGCTGACATTTCCCCGGTAAATATTCCTAAATTAGTTAACAAAAATGTATTCTATATTTTTATTCGATCTATAGCAAGATCAAATAGATCCTAGTAAGTAAGATAAACCAAGCTAATACGGCTACATATTATTATGTAGACTATGCCACAAATTACTCAAAAACTACCAAATAATTGTCTCTAAGAAATTTACTGACGTTTACTATCACATTTAATTGGCAACAGCACGCTCGTTGACAGCAACAAGAATTATTCTCCTAATCCTTCACGAGCAGTGAAGCAATATTAAACGCATTCACAAGTCATCTAGCATAAAATATGATTCGTGAAGTTAGCAGTTAGAATAGATTGAATGGCGTCGGCGCATAGCATTATAACAACAGGACTAAACTATGAAACTTACGACACCCACGTAGGCCACGTATAAAATAAAGGTAATATATTCTTGTAGTGAATAGCAGTTTATACTGCATTATTCAACTTGATCCTGAAGAGCTCTATAAATCATTTTGTAGTAGATGAATAAAACACGGCATAATCATGTCACTTTCGTTCCTGGCAGAACAACAAGCCAAAGCTCATACAGGCGTAAAACTCCCAAGATGAGGAGAGTTGTCAAGATCGGTGTCACATAAGAAATGTAACAGGAACCCTGAGAGAAACTCCTAAATGAAATTTTCTAGCAAAATAGAGCCTTGAAGAGAGAAATCTGTTTTTTTTTTAACCAATGAATATTACTAAAGACTGTTCTCCAAAACGCCTGCTCTTCACCGATTCCTCGTGTTTAGCAACCCGAGAAGAGGTGGTGGAATAAAATTCTCAACGAGACGAGACATGGTACATATTCAATAGAGATTTATAATATCAATGTCTAAGATTACAGTATAAAAACGTTGACAGTACTGTTACGTCGGATTTCTCGTTTCGTATGTCGGTCAGCCGCCGCGCGAGGGAAGCCGTTGTGTAGTGACTCACTACTTGTTCGCAACGTTGCCACGAGAACCAATCGGGGACCTTGATGCGTTATTTTGTTGCCGATATATGATAATAAAAACACGGCATAACATTACATTATGTATTCGGTATAAGACGGAAGCTTTTTGTAATAAAAAGGTTTCTTAAAGAAAATTCAGAGTATTCAGACTCTGGTCTTCGCAGTCGACATATCAAAACCTTTTTAAAAGTCGGCTGTAAAAGCACAGCCCACAGGTTTTTCACTTTGATCTTCCAGTAAAGCCTACCGTTTCAAAGAAACCTTTACGACGAACGATTACACTTAGAATTTACGAGTCTCATTGCTCATAGTAATTAACACAGACGGTTGCTTTCTCGGACGAGATTGAAATCCTTAACAAAAACGAATAATAATGAACTAGGATTTCTCCAGTCCTTTGTTTTTTATGGACCTAAAGAAGCATCTACTAAACTAAAAAAATCTGAAGTTTATTCGGCTAGAAACCCTCAAAAGATTCAAAACAACCTTTTTAATCAACTGACAAGTTTCGAAGATCCGTACTTGATTGTCACGTAAGACCACAAACATGCTAAATTCAGACGAACAGAACACACAATATTTTTTTTTGTAGAGGACAGAGGCCCTCAGATCGATGGCGCAACCTTGGATAGTCTAGCGGGCGACCAGGAAATGGCCTGACACGAAACGTGAGCATAAAATGAACATGTGCTCTCATGCAATGATACTTTATAATTGTTTTCTACAATATCAATTATGAAACGGGTCTAGTATTTTGGCTGAAAATTTCGTATTGACAAAAAAGCTTTCTAATAAATGTCGGAATGCGAGAGCCCGTTGTGAACTAACTTAATTCGTAAATTAATCTAAGTTCCGAAGACCGATTGCATCATAAAGATATCTGTAGACCGATTGTCTGTTTGTCTGTCTTGTAAGTACCTCTTATCTCAGTATCCGTAGATAATGCTAGTTATTGCAAACCTTATCTAAAACTGAGACGCTATAATTCGAACTTCAACCTGAAGAGTGCAAAATTCACCATCAGAAATTCGTTCATAACGCCAGTTGGACTAGTTGGTCATAACCTTGCCTACTTATTGCCATGTCTGGCACACGGGCAATATTGATGGCTTCCTGTGGTGCAGTATGCTCACCGCATTGGACTCGACAGTATCGCTGATACGTGATACAGTTTTTAGCACCCATTTTGGATTTGCCAAGCCGATATATCTGTAAATTAAGTGTAGCACTAAGGAGTTAGGATGCCTCCGGGTTTGGTGGAGAAATGATCTTCGCAGCGTTGCTGGTAGTAACCAGATGAGAGTAGTCGGGGACTTAGATATAAAACAAGCGATTGGAGAGACATATGAAAATGTTATACAGATGTCTTCTCTAGGCTGGTAAATGAATCCAGAAGATTAAGATCCCTCGGATTAACCATACTACTTTGAAACATTATTGTAAAGGAGATGGTTATTGTGTGTAGGCCAAAATTCAAGCACAATTAAGTACCTAAATCATTCTGTGTGACAAAGACATAATAAATCATTTCTAAACCAACTAAGAAGTGGCGGTTGGCGCTTACGCCCACATTTAGGATTGGTCATTGAATAACAACATTTATTTAACTCACATTGTCAGAATGAAGGTTTTTAAGAGTTTGCTAGACTCCCGTTACGGATTACGTGACCTTTGACCGGCGGCAAATTGATAGATTAGTTTTGCACATTCCAAACTTGATGATAGGGACAAAACTAAATTCCTTTTCAATGATTTTATTAAATTTGAAAGAAAGAACAGTTACAGCTATTTTTAAATTGAGCTCGTAATAAGCAATTAATGGCAACCCAATCGTCCCGCGCAGTCGTTGCGGTCGGCGCGTGCGCTGGTTGCCGTATATGGCGCTGGCGGTACGCAGTAAGGCCGCGCAGTCGCCGCCCCAACGCCATCATTGTATTTTAAATTATTTTAAACTTCTCAGGCGGCTATGGTTTTTAAGAATTAAGTTTTTCAAAGGAATTTGGAATGCAAATGCGGAAATTATTTTATGAGTGGATAACGATAATGTCAAGGCAACATGAAGCGCCAGGCATGAGGGCTGAATTCAGAAAGAAGAAATTCAATTCTTTTTAGTTTAAATGTTAATGATAAGACATGTAGCTTTTTTTATTCTTCTTTAAATGTTGACTAATACCTTCATTGATTTAATAGAGTAATCTTCACTTCATCACATCAACATTTTAAAATAAAGTATTATTATTTACATTGTATTGGTACGGTATGAATAACCATTTATTGCATCACTGCAATATGTGTATTAAACCATAGAGAATTTATTCATAGAATGGTTGTTGGTATTTATAAAACAAGTATTATTAGCTATTTGTGTCCCACTGCAGAGCAAAGGCCTCCCTTCCCGCCTTCCACATGTGACCTACATCGAGGTCACACGGCTGACAAACTCAAATGGAACTGGGTTGGCCACACATCCAGAGGAGCAATAGGCAAACACACAATGGGTCCCAAACAGCAGCAAATGGCAACACAGTAGGCACAGAAGGAGATGGCGGGATGAACTTGACTGACAATTATAGGCGATTAAAAAAATAGTTGTCATCGTCTTCCTGCCCTTGTCCCATTTTATTTGGAGTCGGTACAACACGTGTCTTTTCTCCATACTCCTCTGTCATTCGTCATGCTATCATTTACTCCTTTTTCCTTCATATCATTTTTCACACATTCCATCCATCTTTTCTTTGGCCTTCCTCTCCCTCTACATCCATCCACATTTATATTCATCACTCTTTTAGTCACATGTGTTCCATCCCTCCTCATCACATGTCCATACTAAGACAGATGACTCCCTTTCATCTTTTCTGTAATAGGTGCCACTTTCAAACTTCCTCTTATATGCTCATTTCTAACTTTATTAAAAAATAATTGTGGTAACAAAAAAAAAACATTATTGTATGTCTTGTGAAAGTGCTTGAGCAAGCAAGTATTTGAGTGCCAATTACGTAGAAATAATAGAAAGAAGTATTGGAAACTGTGAAAGGTCTGTCCTCTGGTCCCTTGCTTTGCCAATATGTTGCCAAAATCAAAAAAAAAAAATTTACATAGGCACACATGGGCACTTATAAAACATCAACAAAAGGTGCACGGTTCAGGTTGGTTGGTTCCTATGGAGAAGAACCGGCAAGAAACTCCATGGTCTCCACTTTAATCTTTTAAAATCATTTAGTTTTACAATATTTAAAAAAATGAAACCACTGTATGAATTAGTATTATTATGAGACAAAATTCTAGCATCTACGAGAGCAATTTTTTAAGAAGTTTTCCGCATATTGGTAAGGAAAACATAGTGAGGAATCCTGGATTTATAATTAATATGAGTCAGTAGTTACCAACCTTTCTTGAGCAAGCATGGTCATCAATGCTTGGGCCTCCTCTGTATAGCAATAAGCCTTTTCCCAGCGGTGGGACAGTAACCAAGCCAACATGGCTCTTCTCCAGATGTAACAATTGTTTGGAACCATGTACCAAACTTCAGACAAATCAAAGTGATCATGTATTTGATTTGTAATTTTGATTAGTACCGCTGATAAAAGAAGTCGCTACATGAGTGACTAAGTAATAACACAGTGATTAGGTTAGTCGCATTTCATTAATGTTGTTTTGCTTTATAATAAGATGTGTAAAGAGGTTTTAAAAGAAAAAAAGAAAATTTTAGTAAATCCAGATAAACCCAATAACACAGAATTTCTTCTGCACAATATTAACAGTTTTAAAAACTTTTTGAGTATTTGATAACAAGACTAGGTCATGGATGTCATTTTAAAATATTCTGTTGGATTATGACTAGTGCAAGTTTTGATGATTCATACTTTTCTTATTATCAGCTCTTATTAGAACTTACGAAATTGTGAAATTCTTAATGTAAAAGATACTTATATTCCCAAAATTGATTAGGAACAAAGCAAACAAACCGTTTTTACTTTCATAAGTAATGAAGTACCAGTTAATTGGCTAACGGATATACCATTTCATTTTAGAGCCAATGCCTTCAGAGAAAAGCAGTTCTCAAGACCAGCAAATGATTTTTCTGATACCCTCAAGTCATACGACCGCAGCATAATGCACCGCCGACAAATACAACTTCACCGACGAAATAAGCAAAAATACACAGCAATTGTACATATTCTATGTACGTTAGCACTTACCATCTGTTCTTTTTATGTTGATGTTAATTCCGGACTGAATCTTCACTGTACCGTCATCCATTTTCGCACAAATTTAGGCACCACATACACTAAATAACATTATTTCTCAAAGAACCTTTGTTCAAAAATAGTCTAACACATTGAGAAATTACACACGAGAACCGGTGAAAATTACAAAATAAATTTCTACACCCAGATTGACAGTTATATCGAGCTAGCTACACACTTCAGACTGGAACGTTTGAAATTTGTTTCACTACAAGAGTCAAATCAATCACTTTAAATTGTTAGTTTGGAAAAGAACGCGATTGATTTGAAAATTGTTAATGTATAAATTCAATAAAAACTGATAAACCAGAAATGTTCAAATAATTTCGGTTATAAACGCGAAATTCTAAAATTATCAGTTTGTGAGTTTGCCAATGCGTCGAAACGAAAATGTTTCATTGCCAGCAGCAAAAAATTGTACCTAAGCACTTTGGCTTTCTGAATAATTAAAACAAAAAACAACTTTTCAGGAATTTGTGCATAGAATTTTAAGGATAGCATCACACATGTATTTCAGTAAGTTAAATAACTTAGTAGGACTGAAAAATGTTATAAATAGAATTTCCAGATGATATGATCAATACAATGATTATAAAATTGACTACGTGACTCCATCACTAGAAACATAGACAACAGGAAAAGGCTGCCTTAGCATCAGCTGCCTGTCAATCAATTTAATTTTGTCAATTTCATTCAACGCTGTTCAATAAAAAGTTAATTTTATCAATTTACGTGCCTATCGCATCTTTTAGATTTATTACAGTTTATTATTTATAGAATGGACAGTGAGCACAAATTGTCTCATAAAGCCAAAAAGCGTATCAAGGAAGTTAAAAGGAAAGCGAGACCCGGTAAGTGAACGGTAACCAAAGCTTCATTGTAATTGGCACACTTTCAGAAAGCAGCATTTTTAGTTAAAATATTTGTATTGATGAAGACTCTTTATCTCGATGAGTCATCTTGAGAGCCCGTTAAAGTTATCAGTATCAAAAGCCGTCAAAATCTAGAATGATCTCCGATTAGCAATGGCATTGGTTATCACCATGGCTTTCGGGCTTATAGCCTTGATGCTAATTGCTATCTTACATGTCATCACGTTTTAAAGAATGGAATATCAAGACGCGCCATAGTCATCCCAAAACCATCCAATTAATTGTTATCAAAAAACCTTAGCTAGTGCTAGGAATGAAGTTGCATGCATGCATGCAATAATTTATTTATGAGTTCTTGTAAATCAAGCAGTTCTATCTGCATCTTCCATTGCAATTTATACAAGTAAATAAAATTGTAGTGTCTGTTTATAATTTAAAAAGAACGGCATTAAACATCAAAAAGAAAACTAAAACAGTTTTAATTTTGTCTTTTTATTTATCTGTTTGATCTGGCTAATCACCGAAACACCTGGGCCAATTTTTGACGGGACTTGTACTGGCAGATAACCAATTTTATAAGGAGTAACTTTAGAAAAAGGACTAGGGTACCGTGCAAAAAAAAACTTAACCCTTAAAATTCTCAACAAAATCTTATAATAGCAGTAATAATATCAATCTATATATAATAATATATATGTCGTAGTTAGGTTTTTTTTTTCATTATGTTGTAACCAAATTGTTACCTCATAACAATTACAATCTAGCCTTGAGGCTAATAAGTAATTTAAATTTAACTTAATTTCCTAGTAAATTTATACTAAAGAATGTGTCCATTGGCACTTTTCTTATTGTCTCTATTATGACGTAAAGACCGTTAGTTCTTGTGTTCTTAAAAGGTAGCACTCACTGCACTCTGTAACAATCACTAATTCAAAAGGCTTAGTCTGTTTCAGTCTCGTTACTATGTCCGTGGTGTCAAGGAGCTGAATAGCCTCGACATTCACATGTTTATGAAGTGTTTGTTCATGACCTTCGGCGTATTTATTTTATAACTTTAGCAACAAGGTCCACTCCTAAGTCCCAGTGGATATCCTCGTTTCTAATGTACCAGGGAGTGTTTACTATGCTCCGAAGTACCTTATTTTGAAATCTTTGAATTATTTCAATATTGGTGCGTTTTGTACAGCCACAAAGCTGTATACTGTATGCCCATACAGGCATAAGTACTTGTTTGTACAGAAGTACTTTGTTGTACACTGACAATGATGAATGTCTGCCAAGAAGCCAGTACATATTCCTGTATCATCATCACTCTCTTGCCCTTGTCCCTTGTGCTTTACACTACGATCTATTTCGCCATTGCTTTGGACAAGTGAACCGAGATACCGAAAATCGGAGCAGACAGGAAGAAGCGCGCCATCTAGCGATATGACACCAGGGCTGGAGAGACCGCCGAAATCGCAGAACATGTATTCGGTTTTAGTTCTGCTGATTTTCAGGCCAAAATTCTCCAGCTTCTATTACATATTACATAATAGTACATATTCCTGTAGCGTCCTGGTCCAGGCGTTTCTTTTTGACATGAGTTTTCCAGCGAAGTCGTAGTTAGGTGATTTTATTTCGTTAGACTCGGCATCATGTGGGCAGAACATGGGTTTTGTTCTATGAGAACACACACTACACACAGAACACTGCTTTTATCGAACTAACAAATTACTTGAAATTACTACCAAACACAATAACACTAGGCACCATGAATCAGAGTACAGTTTCGGGAAGTCTTGACTCCGCCGCTGTCAGACACTCACTGTCCTGCAGCGAGCACAAGAAACATCACGACTCTGTAAAAGCGCGCTTAGTTGGGGGTGGACTGGTAAGTAGGTCGCGTGATGACACCTTTGGCGTGCTTTCGATTCATTTTCTGTCTGTACTAATGACCGGATCCGACATATGACATATATAAATGAATCCCTATTTCCCTTGGTCATGCCATAACTTGAGAACGACAACAGATTACATTCACCTTTTTTTTAAATTGTTTATAATACTTTGTAGTAGGTTCTTAAGTAGGTAGGCTGATAAGTAGTAGTACTTTCATCTTTGGTTTCATGATTCGAGGATATGAATTTGCACACCATCCTTCCTGAACAAAGAAATCAATGTTGATACAAAATTTTAAAAATGATACAATTACATACTTAAATTACTGTTTGCCTACATCATCCCACTGCTCGTCAAATGCGCCTTCATATGAATTTCAGTTCTTTCGATCCAGGGCTAAAACATGCCACTGCTAGTTTATTTTGTCCAGCTCGTCCCACTATCTTCTACAAGGTCTGCCGCAGCACCTTCTGGCTGTGTCAGAGCGCCACATTGTTTTGCGTTATTTTTGGCCATTTTGGTAACACAAAAAATACTGAACTTATGAATGTAAATCTATTTTGTCTAAAATTTACACTTCATGAACCATTAATATTATATTTCCAGTTTTTTTTACTGTCGTAGGTAAGTACATCATAAAAAAATAGTCTTGTTATATTTTCATCATAGTCATCATTCCTCTGTCCTTAATTTATGCGCTGCAATTGGAAGAACAGAATGGACCATTCCTACCAATTACGATATAAAATTGTCAACTTATTGCTTGCACTTGAGTGAAGGTCATTTGCAAAAAATAGAAGATAGTTATGTAAAAAAATATGTAGTCATTATCAACTGCCTGCCTGAAATTATTTATGAATCATCATACTTATGGAAAACCTGATATTATAACTAACATTTATGAGTTGATGCTACTAGATAAATCTGGTACAGTACTTCAGAATTTCAGATGTCAACTAAGTTTTTTACTAACAAAATCTCCATTTGGCTAGTTTCATTGATATTTTTAATTTTTTATGAAAAAGCTCTTGGAAAAAATGGCCTAAAGAAAAAACTTTTGCCCAGCAGGCAGTGGCACATAATATAACAGCTGTAACATTATCCCTTTTCTGTTCCAGAATTAGCAGACAAGTATCAATGGACAGCCTTGAAGTATGTGACAAACTTTGACGAATTTCTCAAATGTAATGACAATGTTGACAGAATAAGTGAAAATGAAGTGACACCCCAAGAATTTATAGACAAATATGAAAAAGTATACAAACCTGTAGTTATAACTAATGTACAGACAAATTGGAAGGCTAATCATAAATGGACATCAGAGAGACTTGCCAAAAAGTATAGGAACCAGAAATTTAAGTGTGGTGAAGACAATGAGGGTTACAGTGTTAAGATGAAAATGAAATATTATGTAGAATACATGAGGACAACGACTGATGACAGTCCGCTTTATATTTTTGATAGCAGTTTTGGTGAGCATGTGAGGAGAAAGAAAATTTTGGAAGACTATGAAGCCCCTTTGTATTTTAGGGATGATTTGTTTAAGTATTGCGGTGAGGAAAGGAGGCCACCATACCGCTGGTTTGTGATGGGACCGCAGCGTTCTGGGACTGGAATCCATATAGACCCCCTGGGAACAAGTGCTTGGAACGCTTTGGTTTTTGGTCATAAAAGATGGTGCTTATTCCCAACCCAGACTCCTAGAGAACTGATCAAGGTGACTGGAGCAATGGGCGGGAAACAAAGAGACGAAGCTGTCACGTGGTTCAAACTTATTTATCCTAAGACTCAATTAGATACATGGCCCAAAGAATTTAAACCAGTATGTATACTTGTGTACTTTTTTTAATTAGATGTCTATTATGTTTCCGTATTGTAATTTTGGATTTCCACACTTCATTGTATTCACTTGTTACTTGGAAAAGACACATCTTATGTTTTCATTGCATTTTAAAATCATGATAAGTTATGCTAAACACTCTTACAGGTGGAGATTCTGCAGAAACCGGGTGAAACCGTATTCGTGCCAGGAGGCTGGTGGCATGTCGTCCTCAACTTGGACGACACAGTGGCTGTCACTCAAAACTTCTGCAGCCGCACTAACTTTCCAGTGGTCTGGCACAAGACCGTGCGCGGCCGCCCAAAACTCTCCAAAAAGTGGATCAAGGTGTTAGAGACCAAAGAACCTGACCTGTACAAGATCGCTAGTAGCATGGACCTAAGCCAAGGCACTGGTGTAGCTTCGGACAGCTCATCTAATAGTAGTTCTTCTAGTAGCGATAGTGATAGCAGTTCTTCCAACAGTTCGGAAGACGATAGCGGGCAAGAAAGCATTTCTGCGCACAAGAAAAAGAGAAGAAGAAAAATGTAAAGGACCAAAGCGCCTTATATCTTACATATGTAATCGTGAATACCAAGATTGCTAAAGAGGTAATATCATAGAAATTTATATCATAAGTATAAGCCTGTTTTGTATTACTAGACATAATAACTAATAATTTTTTACTTGTTGTTTTCATAGTAAGCGGTATATTTCTTTTGTTAACTGGCAACACATTCTTTATGAATAAAGTATTATGATATATTTTCATTGTTTAATTTAAAATAATATACCATAATAAAATGTCAAAATCTGTCAGTGTATTACACAGCGTTCCCCAAAGGTGCTCCGCCGATGTACTGAGGCAGGGCGGGTGCCGGGTGCTAGAGTTGGCTAGTACTATCACTCGTCTAGTCCCTGTTTCTCGCTTGCTATCCGCTCTGTAGGTTACAGTGAGGAGAGACAGAGAGCTGTCGGTCAAGCGAGGACACATAATGCTATCTCTCTTTACGAGTGCAGATATAATAAGTTTCTCTACAAGTGTTCGTCGATCACTCTCTTCAAGTTATCGTCAATCTCTCTGTACTAGTGTACGTCAATATCTTTGCACATACTATTGTGCGTCAATCACTCTGTACTGTACTATTGTACGTCAATATCTTTGTACATACTATTGAACGTCAATGTCTCTGTACTAGTGTACGTCAATCTCTCTCTAGTAGTGTACGTCAATCTCTCTCTACTAGTGTACGTCAATCTCTCTACTAGTGTATGTCAATCTCTCTCTACTAGTGTACTTCAATCTCTCTCTACTAGTGTACGTCAATCTTTCTCTACTAGTGTACGTCAATCTCCCTCTACTAGTGTACTTAACAAATAACATCTCTCTACTAGTATACATAGTCCGTACGAATGCATTCAGCTCACGATTCCAATTAATTGTCAAAATAACTTAACCACACGATAGGAATTACCTGAATTAATGAAAATTAATAATAAGATACGAAATTAAGTTAGGTGCTCTGAATAAATGAATTTAAGTGAAAATTATTCAAACATGTATTTAGCACTATCAATAGTCTATGAAATATCTATGAACTTTACTAAAATCAATAATTGTTCGCATCACTAAAAACGTCACATTCCGCGTCGCAACTGGCACTCAGATTTTTTAATCTATAGTTGAGCAGCCATTTGTGATTTGTTATCCTTGCCAAAGTTCCCGTGTAACGTCTGATCAAAATGCTGAAATCAACTTCTGGTGCACTGGTCAATATCTTTAAACGGTCCCTGTTGCCGGCGGCCAGGGTCAGTGCTGTGCCCCTCAGGCGGTCGCACGCGGTTGTCGAATCCGATGAGGAATTTGATACAAAGTAAGTCCCTTGTCGGAACTTTTGACGTTATGTAACTGAAAATTGTGGTAATCTTGTCGGTGATTTATAGGTTTCAGCATGTTTGAGTGATATTCTGTTGTAAGACTGGCTTGGTGGTATTTGCTGTACCTTTAACAGGAAATCCCGACAAATTTTCTTAATGGGTGTGATGTGAAATGTTCATGAGTAATTTTTATAACCTCGATTAGATATTTGTTTTCCTTGTTTTTGGTTCAAGTGTTTCTTTGCATAATATTTCTGTAATTTACTTGATGGGATCGAAAATAATGTCCGAATATTGAACTTTGCTATCTAGGCCACCTCACCACTGCTGTTATTTGTGATCCATTCAGTAAATTAGTACCTATGAGTAAAGAATAATATTCACCCTGTCAATAATATGTTATAATAGTTGATCTGATAAAGTAGTATTAATGCCTTATGGCACCCCTCTGACCAATAACGGACTTATCCCATACTTGAAGACCTGGGTCTGGGTGTTGAAAATAACATTATCTTGGTAGTTGATCATACTTGAAATAATATTGGTTCAATATGGTGTTCTCTTTGCAATCAATTTAGTAAAAAACCATTGTAAACATGTACAGACACAAGCTCATCAAGCTACAACAATCTATCAAATTTCTTTAATAGATTTTGAACCTTATTGTTGAAGATTACGGTTTAAGGTTGACCTGATAGTGTCTGTAAATCATAACTTTTTTTTAAATTAATAAAATGATGAGAACCAAAACTTTTACTTCTTGTAACTGAAAACTGGCAACGATAGATAGAATCATTTATTCAGTGCACACAAAAGAGCAGTCTTCTCCTACTATCACACAAAAATCACTGTTAATCTGCATCTGCCAGAATCGAAATACTCCTCAATGAAATGTTAAATTAACTAAGAAAAAAATGGAAAAGTTATGTCACTTCTGCACTTAAAAATTACCTATTTGAACTAATGTCTAACTTCAAACTAGCATGGTGCTCATTAGATAAAGTATTTTCATGCTAGCATGTCTCATCAGTTTATGTATACATCCAATAACTACCTTCTACTATTTATAAAACCTTGATAGATATTCAAATTTAGCTGGATGGAGGATGTGCTTCAAAAGCCACATTCAAAGCATTTGAAGCCCTCCCTTAGGACACTGACCAATAAAATAAAGAATATACTATTTATATTCTGATTCCTGACCAACAAAATAAAGAATATCCTATTTATATTCTGATTCTGTCCCACTGCTGGGCAAAGGCCTCTACATATCCCTCCAATCATAATTATAATTTTATCCTGAAAAACAAATAACATGCTTTTATTTTGTTTTCAGATACGAGTGCTTCTTCAACAGGAAAGACATTGACGGATGGGAAATCCGCAAGGGCATGAATGACCTCTGCGGTATGGATCTTGTACCCGACCCAAGGATCATCAGGGCGGCATTGCACGCATGCAGGAGAGTCAATGACTATGCGCTCGCTGTCAGGTTCATTGAGGCCTGCAAAGACAAGTGCGGCCCCAAAGTCAACGAAATCTACCCCTACATCATCCAGGAAATTAAACCCACACTATGTGAACTTGGCATTGAAACACCAGAGGAGCTTGGCTACGACAAACCAGAACTAGCTTTAGAGAATGTTTATGACATGTAAGGTCACCATTAAATATCAAATTAAGCTGTAGAAAATTTGTATAATAGTTTTGTTGTCGAGTTTTTATTTACTTTTAACTGTGGGAAGCTGCATCTTCAGTTATTACTATTCTTGGTCAACCATTCAAAAAATCGATATGCTTATCTAATGTGCAAACATTAGAAGAATATGATATGATATAAATATGAATGTTGTTTCATTTTTCTATGTTATCAGTTCTTTCCTTTTATACAATTCCTTGTCAGTTCGTAGCAATGTACTTATTAGTATTATCAATAAAAATATTATAGCATTACATCACTTTCTTTTTGTAAGTGCATAGTATTTTATGAATAAAGTAGATGAGGATTTTTTAAAAGAAACTTGTTTACTTGTATCAGTTACATTTATTATTGAAAAACGAAATGAATTTGGTTAAATAGCAAGAGGCACAAACATGTCCTGTTATGTGGCTATTATGAGTTACAACCGCAGTTTATGTAGACAATGCTTTTGTATTGATTCAAAATGTGTAAACATTGCTGTAAAAACAAAGACATTGTCAAACGGCGTACCAATTGTCCCTTATTAATTTTACTGACACAAATTGCAGCTAGCTTATCATAAACTGAACCTAACAGATTTTCAATAATAACTAGAATCATGATCTTCCTGCCCCTTTAACCCATGTTACTAGGGGTCGTCGGCACAACAAGTTTTTTCTTCCATTCTGCCACAGATATCAATAATAAGCTATGAGGGCGCATAGCTAAATGTAAATAGCAAGTATAGCAACTAGTTACGCGGATCGATAGATTGACTCTGGGATCAGTCTGGGTGGGGTGACATTTTTAAACGTCTCGACGCCGTGTCTATTATAGGAGACTCCTTTACCAGAATTATCAACGGTCGTGTCGCATTTCCGGCCGTGAAGGATTGAACAGTTGGGGAGCATGCTGACGCACTTGTGTACTACAGAAATCTTTTAGGGTCAGCTCACACCGAGACGCGACGCTGCGCGCACCTTGAGAATTCAGAATACATTGCGCAACGTATTCTGAATTCTCACAACGAAATGTGTATCTTTTCGTGTAGAAAATAAAGTTATATATAAGTGTGCGCGCAGCGTCGCGTCTCGGTGTGAGCTGACTTTTAATCTCGCCGGTTAGTTTGGACACGGTTCTGTCAGGAGTATACTGTTATGGTGCCCCGAATACAATATTTTAGTGGCATGGAGCCCTGCGATCCAATCCAATGCTGGACAGCAACTATAATGTCTGGACCCAGTCCAGTGACGCCACTGGAATCATGTAAACGGCCAATCAGTACCTAAACAATTTAATCGATACCTAATCCACTCATTTCGATTTACTGTGGAATGTTCTACCACAATGCCAAAATAGACCATGGTGGATGATCCGACTTATGAAATATGTGGTATGATATCGAAAGCATATATCTCAAGAATGAGATAGGATTTCAAGAAATGTAAACATTATATTTTATGTAGTAAATAGATAAGTAGGCTATTCGATTCAGTTTGTCATCCTTGTGGGTTCTCATGAAATGGCAACTGCACGCAGGTCGAAAGATATACCTGGAACTATAAAATAGGCAGATAACATCCACACTTCAACACTTTGACTTCATCAGAATAAGGTTCATAATTATTCGGATGCAATGCGGATTTGACTTTGCTATAAGTCAAGTCAAAATGCGGTCTAAGAATTTTGCGCTTACTGTTAAATAAAGACGAACACGTCTACCGAAGAAAAACACAAGAACATGTACGTAAATACTTTAATGATTGCCATATTCACACAGTCATACCATTATTTACAATCACAAACTGTACTTAACAACAAAATTGTGCTATATCATGCTATCATAGAATAGAGGACAAAACATAAACGTTCTTTGGTAATATAAACAAAAATAAAATATGGACAGAATCAAACAAATCTATAAAATAAAAGCAAATTCTATTCTCTCGCTCGTGTCAAACAAAAAATCAAAACAAAATATATTTTTCCGCACATCATAATTTACTTTACCTTTGTACTTTTCTATGACGTCTACCTTACTTATTAGTCCCGACTATAAATCCTAACATTTAACTTGAATTATTACATTGGAAAGCCTACGATAGATAGGCATATTGAAAAGAAATCCTGGTGTTGAATATTGGACAATATTGACTATGAACACTACGTTTACACAAGGTTCCTGAAAGGTTCTATGAACCAAAAAATTAGCTGAAGCACTTGATTGACGACTCTTCATGAGTTCATGGCAGGTATTGTATTTTTTGGGTAGACCGCTGATCTGCGGGATCGCTGCTGAACAAATGCGGGCGTAGAAGCCGGTCCAATCAGTCGCACTCTGTACTCAAACGACGCGATGCGTTGACTGAATGACCTAAGTTGGCCTGCCTGTTATGAAGCTAATTTTTGTGTTAATTTGCCTTTCAGAAACCAGGGACAGTACTGAACCTCTCACCTCTTATTGTGTATTTGATTTATATTACTTCAGTGCGGAAAAGCTCTACGTCCTGTAGCATCACTGAAGTAAGATTAGAATAACACTGCTATACGAGGTGGTGGTAGGCCCCCAAGTGCTAGATTCGTACTGACATCACTAACTGAAATAAGTCTTTACATTTCTAAGAGTTTAAATACCGATAAGTACTAATGTCATCATGTTGTGACCCTGCGCAGGAATTATAATATTGTTGTTTTAACGAATTTACATTACAGAGGACAAGTTAAATTACATTTATTTTACAAAACTTACATTTAGAAAAGTTTCGGTAAAGTTCTTAAATATATTTCACTCGGACTAGAATAGGTTTCCTTTGACTCGGTTTAGACTAGAATAAATAAATAGGTTGTAGGTAACAAACATAAGATAAATTAAACATAACAAATGTACACAACAAACTCGCATCAATAAAATTACAGGAATGTATATGATTATTACGTTACGTATATTTATATGAAACTCCTTGCACGTTCGCCTTGAATACTTCTACCGCACAAGAAATTATCTGTACAAAATAAACGCGGTTGGCATAATTATATTGCACAAATCTGTTCCCCACCTACAGTAGATTTGCATCTAAAATAAATTAGTCTTATTTTTCATATCAATAAATAAATAAGTTACATACATCGAAATTAAAATAATTTAAATCCCATTTCATGGCAAAATTTTAAGCCTAATAATGGTAAATTTATTTCTAGAATTCGAAGTCAATTCAGAATAATTGGACATGATTGCTTTTCGCTTGGTTGTCCTGCCGATGCGCTCACTCAGCGTCCAATTGGAAGCGCAGTGATGCGCGGTACTTGCGCCAGAGGCGTCTTTAGATTATTGTTTTTTTTTCGACTTCACTGACGGTAACACTAGAGTGCATACATTCTAGAATAACAATAACAGCTGAGTACTCGTCTTCAGAGTCGGGTGGTGCAATCGAGTCACCATTAGTGCGTATTAATTTTGGAATTTTTTTAACGCATTTGGATTAGCGTGTGAAGTCAAATATGAGTAACAATCGTGTTAGTTCGATAGTGGAGTGTGTTGGCGGAGTTATTCATCGTCGCCCATGAGGTCGGGGCAGTCGCGGGCTGCGTCAGGCGGCGGCGGACTGGTCGCCACCAGAGTTAGTAGCTAGGAGTCCGTGGCGACCGCGTCACGCTCGGCTTTAACCTGCTGAAACCACAACTCGACTATTTAGCGACGGAATAAGGTCGCTCAAATACTCCAGATAAGTAGTTATCAGTGAAGATAACTATAATGATTATGTAGGGACAGTACTGAAGTATTGAGTACCGTATAGCATTAGCATTGCCTGGATTACTGATAATAAATTACGATTATTTACTAGAAAAATAACACACCAGATTAATATACGCAGATAAGCTAGAAATCAAGAACATCCAATTGGGCAACATAGTTTATCAAAAAGTTATAGTAACCCATGATACAACAAATCAATGACACAAACGGTGTCTCAAAATTAGTGCATCTAAACCCATTACAAAACCGCAAAACTAATAAATTCTGTAAATGTTGAAGTCTATTCTTTGTTTAGTCGACCGTGTCCAGTTGTTTAGTTGTTTCAGGCCACAATTTTATTCACTAATGTCTTGATGTCTGCAAGCTTTTTGTGCTCCGTGCTTGCGTAGGTCCTAACACTTAGGCACGAGTGGAGTGTACTGACCATGGCCTTGCTGAGCACGGTGGCCTCCTTGAGACTGAGCACCTGCAGCACCTGCGCCTCGCCGCCGCCCTGCAGCATGACCTGCGCGACGCCGCCGCCCATGGAGATCGCCTCCAACCCCTCGCCATTCTGCTCCACCTGGTGTTGAAACTTTAGCATACGTTACACAGCGCTTCGAATTCATTGATTGTTTCACACCGTGGTTACAGGGTATCTAATGTGTTTGATGAAAATGTTGATATTTGTTTGTTCTGATAGTATCTATGATTTGGGGCCGCCGGGGCCGGCGTGAATCTGGTGCGATTCAAGTTAGTCACAAGTATGAAAATTTCGCACGTTTTCGACTTTATTGCAAGTGCCATAATGTGGATATTTGTTAGACAGCAGCCTGCCGAATTAGCGCCGGCCTCTGTGGATTAACTTGATAATCCATGACCAGACATAATAAGTCCGTTTTAATACTGCACCCGTTGTCAGGTAGGAAAATGGAAGGAGCGAAAATGTTTAAAAACACACACAGCTTAACTCTGTTCTCATATAATAAATCTTTTGATTCAAAAGAAAAGGTTTAAATAATCTATAATTAACTAGACCAAATCAATATTCTCGTACACATTGGCAAGCCAACAACAACACGATACATAGTTGACCATGATCTTGCAAATCAGGACACTATGTACGTTACGTAATAAGTAGTCAGTTTTGGATGTCCATTGCGAAACGGGTACAGTCGTTTCACAGTCATTTTACCTGTGATAACAGAAACCTTGTGAACTCTATTTTAACAGAGATGCCAGTGGTTGCAACCCAAACACTGATTATGACCACATACGTCAGTGAAGCAAAATCAAAGGTAAAATAACCGCGACAGAACTGAGAGCAGCAACTGAAATAAAAACTCAATATACACACCTGTCATGCAGACACACACAGTGACCAAGCTTCGGCTCGTGCAAATAAAACAACACGGTACATTCACATATTTATTACGGCGACACTCGCACACGTAAACAGAAGATAAAACCATTCCTACTCGTAAGCAACACCGAAAATACTGAACGTCATAGTTCATGGCAGCCGTGGTCATAGAACGCGGGAGCGAAACGAAATTCCCCTAGATATAGCATTTCTAGGCGAAAGCGCTAACCTAACAAAATTGAATATCGCAGGCTTTTTTTTGCAATTGGCACCTCAGCATCAGGTTGCATGTTGATCAAAATATTACTCGCGATGCTATGATGCTTTCCAAGTTCATATTACTATCGAATGAAGATTTTAGGAAATAGTGATTCTGTTCCACCTGAGAAAAATCTAACTAAGCAAATTGTATTGATGATTATAATTCTGTAAATAAATATTTGTCTCGGTCGCAAAATATATTTCGATTGGACTTAATAAAATTTAAGTTACGCGTGTTAATCTAACGCGTTCCTCCTTAATACTCATACGTTTTATGACCGCGACGGCCTAGGTACTATACTGTAATACTGGAAGAAATAAATTATGACTTAATCGGTGTTGCTTTAGAGTACACTAGAAATACTACAACACAAAACATAACGAGCTTCAACTGAAAATAAAACGTTTAAAATAAAAATGTACAAGCCATGCCTCAGAAATTGTACTTTTTCAAATATACAAACTGTATCATAAAATATAACCCTATACAATACTTTACACAAGGTAGAAGGCAATTTAAATGTATTCTGAGGCACAAAACATAACAAAATAATATTTGAACTGAAATTAATATGTAATTTCTATAATTGTGATGTACTAAAATCGCGTAGTCTTTGGCACGCTATTATTATGGCAGTTTTATGGCAAATTGCAATAAATACACATTTAATAAGGCTACAAGAAATATTTTCAGTCATTTAGAACAGTCAAACTTTTTAAAGCAGTCAAAATCATAAAATATTTTTTTAAATCATGCACAACATAAAATAAACAACTCCTTATTTTTTATAAAAATATAAAACAAATATACAAGGTGTTGTTTTCCATCCTCGTCAAAATTGAGGAGGTTGTAAACAAAAGACTTAAATAATCAATTAAAATTACGATACCTAGTTAATTATTAATAAATGCAGATTTTTTGGTTGTTTAAGTTTGTCAGTATTTCAGAATAAACCCCCTTAACGTGGTTTAGGGAATTAGAAATTATCAAATAAACGTTTGAGATTGTTTGTATGTGTGGAAGCGCGGTTATAGAGCGAGAATCAGACGGCTCATGTTTAAAACACGGGTGGTTCACACTTACCGATTTTCGTAAAAAAGAAAAAAGTTAAAATGACCTACCCATTTTATTATTGATTCGGGAAGAGAATCATTAGCATAGTTACTTCCTTGAATTTGACGAGGATGTAAAACAACACCTTGTAAAGTGTATAATGTACATTTACGGCAATTTAAGGTTGTGCATTCTGTAAAATGGCAACGTCGCAAAAAAGTTGTCAAATAGTTATCCAAAATTAGGTACAATAAAATAAATTGCAATTCGTAATCAACTTTTAGTGTACTATGTACTTTACAGTATTTATTATATACTATACATTATTTAATTGAGAACTTTTGATTGAATACCTTGGGGTCGGCACGACGCGTTTTTTTCATTGATTGAATTCTTTAAAACATAGTAATATTTGACAGCTTTGAATTATTTGCGACGTTGTCAATTTTCAGACTGTCTGGTTCACCAGAAAAATGAAAATGTCTGTACTCCACTTGACATTACTTTTTAAGTTTTATTATAAGGCAATAAGTTCCCATGAAAGAATGGGTGTTTTAGTCATGTTCATGATTGGACCAAAACAAAACAAACTACCATGGTTATCCTAAATTGACGTAATAATGTTTTTAGTTTACACAATTTTAATAGCATAACACTAGCCCTTCTATCTCAACTTAACACTGACAACTTTACGAATCTCACGCGCACACACAGACATTTTAAATTCTTGACATATTTACAATGTCAGCATAAATCACAGGCAACGAAATATATGTGGCATAAAACAAGCACTATGTGCAAAGAAAAAAAACATATGACTAAATTAATACTAGGTCTGGTTTCAGTCAGTAAATACGCTTTTAAAATTAACTGGGTTTACACATTTTTATAATATCACATCCGCTCCCCATTTAATGGGACTAATACACAACTGCTCACTCTGTGGGAGAATGCAGGAGTGGTATTCATTTCATCAGCTGTTCATAATAACAAGGTATCATGTTTTGTTACGCGACACTTAAATCAATGAGTAAATATAATTGTACAGTTAGATTTTCAAATCTTAGCACTTAACTGAGCTAGGAAAATCCTATAGTACGCATTTCATTTGGTGTAGTGTTCCTGAAAATAGTCATTGTAATATTTTGAAAGCGTATTTACAGACAGTAAGGCAATAAATAAATACACAATTACACGAAAACCATGCATATTTGGCAGTAGCTAGCTCACTAAACATTACACTTTGGTAACTAATTTATCTATTTGTCAAAATAAAATATAAAAAAATCACGTTTTAAAAATAAGCAGGATCTCGCAGATCCTCGCACAATAATACTTTCAATTTCATCAAGTATTGGCAAAAAATAAACAAGCAATTTTATCTAGTCGTATCATAATTCGTCAGTATACTTTTTAGAATATTCAAAAGAACATTTTGTACAGTGCATTTGCCACAGCGGTCATATCATCTTAAAAACCTGCAGGCAACTTAGAACTGTCTGTTACAGGTAGAAATAAAGGCCACATCATTTACAATATGTTAGTAGTAACTACTGATAAGGCCTACTTTCGTTTAAATAATTAGACTAAACTATAAACATTAAAAGCTTATTTAGCACTCAGAGATCGACGAACATACTTGTTTATCCTCCTCTATATACAAAAATATCACAAGTTACTAGGACATTTTATTTATTTACCACCGTAATGGCACGCCTCCTTGGACTAAGTTCCGTTAAGAAATAGTTTTCTTTATTTATAATTTATCTACTTTATTCATACTTCTTTGGGTTAACATCATGTTTGGCAGCATGATTTATTATATTGCACTAGTTGACGAATTTATAATATTTAAATGAATAATTTATTCTATTATTTTTGTATCTATGTTTATTTGACAAAAGTCTCTTATGAATATTGATCTGTATCTGCCTAGGCTTTTCCGAACTATGTTGGGATTGGCTTCCAGTCTAACTGGTTGCAGTTGAATACCATCAGAGCAACTGGTTGTTATAGTATCGTCAGGTTCAAGTCATTTAACATCAGCAGATATTGGAATAGGTTGAGTATATTTGCCTAAAGTTCGAGCAGGTAAGTAATATGTGGATAATACCTACGCATAAAATCACGGAATGATTTTTAAGTGCCGAAATAAAGCTGTTAAATCAGAGGGAGGTATTATCCACGACTTAGTTACCTCCTCGAAGTTTAGGTAAATTTACTCTACCTATTCCGATCCCTGTTTATCATATTAGGTGTTTGCAATAATACTTCATAAATTAAGCCTTATTACCATGAACCTTAGAATTCCTAAATTAAGTTTAATGTTCTTTGGAGTTCATTGTCAGAGGAACTGAAGTTTTTTTTACCTAAAAGATATATTTCTTATTTGTCACTTGCAAAATAATTTGGAACTATGTAAATAAATATTTTGGTTGTTCTACATATGTTTTATATCTATGTTCTACAAAAACTCCTTAAAAATGTACTAACGTGCATGGACATTGACATGCTTGTAGGAATAATCTACTTGGGTTGCGGCAAACTTATTGCGACTAACACGGCAATTCTTTCATTACTGCACTTTGTATGCAAATACTACGCAAAAAACCGGGGAAGAGCACACATGGTTTTTGAGGGGGTCAACGAACTAAAAATTGTCATCATAGCTTGTAAGTAAACTCTACAGAACGCCACTGCTACGATCCTTATCTCGTCAACGATGTATTTTAGCGTAGCAAGCTAATGTAGGCGGCACACGCAAACTAAAACGTGTCTCATAGCACATATACACTTACTTACACTTAGCACATTTTAATCTGATTTCAGCATTTTGAAATAGGTCTTATCTCAAAGTTACAATCGTTATTCCACGAGATAATCGGTACTGAACTTAGGCAAGTGTGTCGTGAGTGTACTAGGCTAGCATGAGAGACTAAGCGGTGACATCGTCGAGGTCGATCGGTTCGAGCTTGGGCCGCACCTGTACCAGAGGGGTGACGCAAACGCCGCCATCTTGCGTCTGCATCGAAGATATCATCGACTGGTACACGGACGCCGACACAGGAACTGTGATCACTCCTGATACTGACACTGGGTACGCTGGAATGTTACAATACATAATGATAAGTTACAATAGCAGGTCAGGTAGTTTTTTTTTTTTAGACGACCTTTTTTTCCACTCTATTTTTAATGAGAGTCACACCTCAAAGCTCAATACGAGAGGCTTTTATGCCTTTTAGAATAAGTAATGCAATTGACTTGTTTCGATTCGGTAAGTAACAGTCTATCTTTGTTGGCATAATGAAAGTGATTTTACAAATAGAAATCGAATCGTAGCGTTTGTGTATATGGTGGCTGGTCCTACGTCTAATCTCTCCCTGCTCGTGTCAGATTGAAGAGAAGGAGTGTAACTGTGTTTGTGCTCACAGTTGTGCACTATAATATTTCCTGCACTGGCCGGATATTATTATGATGTGTATGTACCGTGTCCATCCTCCCCAGTGAGTATGATCTGCCCGTCGTGGTTGAGCGTGGCCTCGGCGACCGCGTTGAGGTCCACCGACACCGAGCCGTCGCCCTCCAGCGCCTGCAGGTGAGCGCCGCCCTCGCCGGAGTGAATCTGTGCACGACAACAACAATATAATTATGTATACATACTATTGTATATTGACGTTGTTTAGACAATACAATCAACTTAAAGAAATAGAAAAGACTGTGTTTTGGTAAAATAAACAGCAACTAGGATGATTAGCATATGGGATTTACTGAAGTAAACGACTAAAGACGGAAACATAATTACGTTTCTGTACGTATATGAAACCGATATGCTTCTTGCGTGTCACGACACGTAAGTGTGTTTCCGCCTTAACTCGCAAAAATCACCATGCTGGACCATTGTTGCGAGTATTTCTACTACGTCATGCAGACCTTCATTGGTGATAGAATGATCATAACATATTTATGTAAGTAACATAGTCTACAACTACCTGAATGGTCGATGCTAAGGCCTGTTACAGGGTATCACCTACCGCCGGTGCGTACGTCGTTTGCGCTCGTCATTTATATGGAAACTCGCTACACTGACCGTACGCATTTGCGCTGCTACGCACTGCGTACGATGACTGTCCGTCAGTGAAGCACTATACCGGCCTTAAACTTACGCCCAACCAACATCCAAATCTGGTCCAGGGTAGATTTTAATTACGGTGACGATCATGGACGGGTGGCAATATTATAACAGAATGCAATATTACCATGTTACGTACCACCTGGGCAGTGGTGCCGTCTGGTAGTGTGATGATGGGGCTGTTGGGATCCATCTGGATGAGGGACACGCTGCCGTCCGGGTTCGTGATGGTCTGGAGCACTGCTGGCGCGTACTGTGACATCTGAGTGAGGTAGTAGATAGTATTCTTAGTTATCGTCCCAAAAAGACAAACACAGCACTTTCTAGTTTGGTTTTAAGAAGATGAACCTATGCAATTGTTTTTTTGTCTCAATAAAGAGCTTTCATAAGTCATTCACAGATTAGTGCAACTTTATGAGTTAGAGGTTGTAGATGGCAGTCAGGCAGTCAGTAGGATGGATGTCATTTGAAAAACGCATTCTAAACCATTCAACCTTTGGGTGATGCAGAGACTAACTGTGGTAGTAATGTGTCAAGTCATTGCAGGCACAATTTTAACGTGACTCTTGCAAATTTCGCCATAATTAGCAGATTCATAGACAGTTGTTTTTCGTATTTGATACACTTTAAATTCTAGTTATTTCAGTCAAGCTAGAGCTGTGGTTTAAAAGACTGTGACACAAGTCCGTACATCAACATCAGCGAGCGTCATCTGGTCGATGCAGACTTGCTGTGATGTCAGCACGGCCTGCTGCTGTTGCTGGTTGCTGCGGCCGGCGCCTGAAGACGAGCCGCTGGACGAGTTGTTGCCCGCGTTCGGCATGCAAGCCGATATCTATGTACGAATAGGTTATAGACGACGCGTAGAGAAGAACGAATGGGTGAAGAATTCCGAAGTTTTTTTTTTTGTATAGCAAGAGCGTTATGTTTTATATTAGATGCAGTAGGTTAGAGCAAACGGTGCGAATATAAAATTAAAAGGGGTTACCATATCCAGGCAGCATTCCACGTGAGATAGCATTAATGAACAGTAAATATAATTTAGATACAATTGAATTTGCAGAAATATGTAAAGGGAATTTTAAATTAAATTTCATGGTCACTTTCACTACAAACACACAGCGAGACCTTTTAGGTCTCGCTTTCATTTAAGAATGCCTGAATATTGGCACGGTTGGAATTATGCTATGCATGCAAGTATCTTTGCTTAATCGATTATTGGAAATCCAGAAGTATTCTGTGTGTACATTAATTATTTTCGCCAATACTGTAGTTAACACAAAAAGACCCGTATCTGAGTATCTGCCTTTATTTCATCGTCGATCATCATTGTTCTTATCCCAATTTGTTTGACTGTCCAAAGGTATCAGAGTGAAAACATTTTAGCTAAAAATAAAACTATCTATTGTTTTCAATTTTTACGTACAAATATAATATTGTTTTCCTGAAGGGTATTCTTCGACTAGCCATTGACGTGTAAAAAAAAATATATGACGTAACTCCACTAATAAGTTGGTGACAAATAATAATAAGTTGGTGACAAATAAGTAGCGTGGGCGTAACTTATTGTTTGACGACCTGAATGTAGCAATGACGCACTTTACCCCTCTGGGGAGTCACGACAAATACATGTTTCAATTCCCTTAATATATGAAAACAAACGATTGTATGAGCTGAATATGTTATAAACCTTGGATTTTTGTTAAGCCTATACAGAAAGCTTAATTTTTGTTTTATTGAATGTTCACAATTACATAGGCATGGAAAAATATAATGTAATTAATTCACATTAAGGTGAGAATCAGTAAAAATCACATAAGACAGTCCCTTAAAACTCTTAATACTGAAGAACGCGAAGGTTCATAATGAAAGGAGAAGCTTTTCGTTTCACTTTTCGATTATTCGGTAGGCGAGGTGTAATATACCGAGTGCCAGATTCCAAAATGTTTATTCATTTTCCAAAATGTTTATTCATTTTCTGCTCTGGCGTTTCTTCATTTCGTGTGAAAAGATGATGAATGAAAAGTACAAATGAGCAATAAGGGAAGCGTCAGATATCGTTTTTTTTTATCTGGCATAACTCTTAAGGAGAAAGTTATGGATTAGAAGCTAAAGGCTAAGTAGATAAACTTAATTCAGTAGTAAATAGCCTTGAGTGGTCTAGTATCGGCCGAACACGAAGTCGTCAATTCGATGCCCATGTTGTCAAATTATACAATCTAGTTGACGCTTACGATAATGTTAATATGTATGATTGTTGCGATAACTTATTTTATTGTATGTTTATTACTTTTTAGAGCAATTTAGCGATTATAGCTGTTATTATACTATAACACCCAATTTTAATAAAGAACCTTTGATGTCTCAATATTCGTATACGGTAGCTATCGCCGTTAAATCGGATGGTTGTAATGGCGCTATTAAAATAAAGGACTATTAGACGCTAAGGCTATTAAAGTCTAGACATCGTTTTGACACCCTATCCTCAAGGCAACATTCAGAACGAACAAACAAGTAAAATTAGCCTTATGGCACATCGAAATGCTATTTTTAGCCTAGCCTTAAGAAACCCGGTTTATTGTATCAGGATATCGTTACCAAAATAAAGCATTTACATTACGACTAACTTGAATGTACTGACGTGGTTAGTCACAGTTCTAACCTTACCCAGTCGGCGGGTGCTATGACCTTTTTCTCATGAGCCCTAGCCTAGTAACTTTTCGCCTAGGACAAACTAGGGCTCGTGCCTGTACTCACAGGCCTGTGTCAACAAGTATAGTGGTATAGTAGTAGTCGACTTACGGGCTGTGTGGGAGGTCCCTTATCATCCTCTTCACTGAATGCCGGAAGCAGGTCTTCTCTTCCGTGGTACTTGTAGCAGTTAATCACGATCTGACGCAGCGCGTGTGTCCACGACATCTGAAAATAATATCCTCTGTATTAATAAGTCATTAAGGCTTACAACTAGTTTTCCTGGGCTAGTTTAACTCAGGGAAGCTAATACGAGCTAATACAGTCATATTTCGTCTCCGCTACCTTACTAGAGACGAAACGAGAATGTGTATATGCTTACCTGTCAGTCAGCTGCCAGATCAGGTGGAAAAACCACGGGATCTTCCTATTGCATGTGAAAAGTGAGTTTTGATAACAACTCGTAAAATTCTGTGTCCTCCGTAGTAGAATAATGCCTTGACATCCGACAGTGCAGCCTTATAGTTGCGAGCGGAAAAGTTCTGGAGTGGTGACTACGTACCTTCGCAGAGTGAATCGACCTGGCGCAGGAAGCAGGAACTCACTGGATGCGAGAAGCGTAGGACCGGATCAGCGATGCTTCGCGGAGCCCTATGTCCAATGGACGTCTTTTGGCTGAATGATGGCGATCAAGTGTATGTTTACCTTTACCTTTTGCTTCTCGTCCTCAGTGCGAGCGTCCATGCGCACGTTGGCCCAGGGCAGGTCCTTGGGCCACCACGGCGGGCGAGTGGACTCGCGGCCCCAGCCCGGCTTGCCGCGCACTGTACATACATAGTATGCCGTAATTGATTTCTTTGGATTAATAAAAATGGCAGCAATATCAGGAACTGTTACATTTTGTTGGATTTTTAAGGGACTTTTTCTGTTCTGTTCGTATTGAACAACTATAACGAACAGCAACTATTCTTCTGTTATATGACAAAAGTATTATTAAGAGCAAGTACAGGGCCAAGGTCCCTTCTGTGTTCCCATTTTTCTCATTCTGTTGCAATCTGGTTCCAATGCTTTAGGCAGGGTCGTAAGGTAAATAAATTGGCGAAAATATTAGCGTAACTCACCCATCGAATACTTGAGCATGAGCGGTATGAAGGCCCGCAGCTGCGCCTGCGTCATCTTCTCGACGGGCGTGGGGATGCCGTCGATGATGAGCGGCGGCAGCTCGAACAGCGACGGGTCGTCTTGCGGCGGAGCGGGCGCCTGCGGCCCGCCGCCCAGCCCGAACTGACTCGTTATATACTTCGTACCCATACGACACACACTACACACTACGGACTACGGACTAGTGCGACTCACGAGCGCAGCACCATTCTCACTTTATACGCATCCACCAAAACGGAGACGAGCGGAGCGATAACCAATCATAGGAGAGAAGGGAGATGCAACGGGGATTTCAACGAATATGATTGGTTGATTCCCACTCGTCTCCTCTCCGCTCCGTTCGTCTCCGCTTTGGTGAAGTTCGGGCCTTAACGAAAAATTTAAGTTACAATGACGACTTTAATTTCGTCTGTCATCATTTCATCTACAACGACCTGGGAAAACCCCAGAGGTCGCGATGACACACAACAAATACGTCTGGCAAAGGAAGACGAGATCGGGCCCCAAAGAAAATGGGATAATAAAGCATTGACGATGCTTATCGATGCGTATTCGCCCCGACCCAACTGAAACTAGGCGATTGACGATGATTTCTTTATCGTTTTTATTGCACAGACGTAAGCAAAGTTCTTCCTGACCTTTCAAGCCGATTGTGAGTCGTCGATGAGTGTAATCACTTCCCCTAAAGCTAGGCTTATCTGTCTTCCTTTGACAACGACTCTTTACAGAGCTTCAAGTTGTGATTAGCGAGCGCTCGTGATATTCAGCAACTATTGTGCGACATACACGTTCACTGTTTAGTGCTAGCGTTTAAGCTTAGTCGTAGGGACTTTATGTATATCGCAGGATAATTGTAAAAAAATCGTATTCGTGATTTGCTAAATTAATTTTATGAGTATCTTGCGACCTTTATATTGTTATTCAATTATGATTTAAGTTTAGGTCGGTTTCTACCAAACAAAGCGGTTTTCAAGATATCTCTCAAGGCTGGATTGGTTAAATCCCTTTTTGTAAAATAGTATTCGGTATGAATTAGCTCACGCCATTTGTTTAAAAACTAAAAAGTCGACGTGTATGTGTAAGCCTCATTTAGTTTTTACGCATGACTTGACGAATAACATTGTTGCTAAAATCATTTTCACAATTTTTTGAATCATTTGCAATATCGTGTGAACACTATGAACTAAGACCGTTTGGGCAGATAGCAAATAGTTTTTCGCCCCGGTTTGCGACGTTAATACCGCGAATATAAGACAGATTTTTCATCAGGGAGTCTACTAGTAGTCTAGCTAAAGAGAACTTATTCATAATATACGTTATAACTTGGCGATGTTCTAAATGAGGCATAAGGGACAAAAAACATTGATAGCAAGCTTTTTGAAGAAAATAATTGAACATTTAAATAGCTTCAGTGTATTTTCAATAAGTTAAGAAATCTGTTTTACATTGAATGGATATTATATTTATTAACACCAACACGAGTTTGCTTTAGACGATTTGTGTAGCTTTGTGCTTGTCTATCCTGTCACAGGTGGTGTGATAATCTTAACTCACTGAAGCCAAAAAAGATCATGTTATTAGTGCTTATGGCTAGGATATTGTGTGTGGTATTTTTTTTGTACATTCCTAGCTAAAAACATAGTATAACATAGATCTTTAATTTTATAAGTGAATTAATAAAAAATTTATCATATTATTATCTTTCATTCATCATCCATTCAATTAAAAACATTTTAAAAGATAGCAAAAAAAAGCAGTTAAGAGAAGAAAAAAAAATGTTGAAGGATTGATGATGTTGGTTCATTAATGATTCCAAATATCTTTTACAACATTAATAGTGTTTTAGCTGACTTCAAAAAAGAGGAGGATATTGATATAAGATCGTCGTATTTTTTTATGGCGATACTTTGAGAGATTCCAAAAGTTTCCGGCTACAACTATAAAAATAAGGATTTATATCCAAACAAAAATGGAGACTATGTTGAACAAAAGTATTAGTTTTGTAGTGTGGGTAACTAGAGAAAACTTCAGTAATTAAATGACACTATAGTTTTGTATCTCCGATTAATCTAATGTGTGTAGGCCGGAAACTGGACCATACCATGTTATTTTTTTCAGTGAAACAATTGTAGAAGTCCACACCATCAACCCTCATCCTCATATTATGCAAGAACGCGACTTACCTGTTGTGCGAGCGCGTTCTCCAGCTCCTCCATGATCATGCAGCGCAGGTTGCGCACCACGTCCTCCAGCGGCTTGGCACCGAACACGCGGTACGACGTGTTGGGCTTGCCCGGCGTCGCTACTAGCACCACGGCTTGCTGCCCTACCCGGGTTGCGAATTCTTCGATGGTTTGCTGAGCGGGGGAGAGAAGAGATCTTATGGTTTGTTCGAATTTGCCCAAGACTCGGTTTCGGCCTAAGCGAGCGGAGCGGAGAGCAGACGTGCGGGCACCCACTAATTAGAGTGTTTGAAATCCATTCGCATATCTCATGTCGCGTGTGATTGGTTGTGCAGGAGTTACCTCTACGCTCAGCTCGTCTACACTTTGGTGGAGTCCGCCTCTGTCTTGAAGTGTTAAATAAATAAATAAACCGGCTCTTCGGGACAAATCCGAACAAACTTGGCGTTGGTTATTTCCGGCTGTTTTAACTGGACTTGGCATATATCACAATGCCAAGTCCAGTTAAAACAGTGACCCAAATATGAATAAAAAAGTAACTTACTCTGAGTTTCCTAAGTAATCTATTCTGATGTCTCTTCCTGACAGAGGGGTTGGTCTCGAAGGAATGCGGCCGCTTGCGTTTCTTGGAGGACGCTATAGCGGCAGCAGCAGCCATGCCGACCGGACCTGTTCGTTGATGACATTTGTATACCATGGAAGAGACAATGCAAGTCCAGCGAAAACTGTGGACTATATGGGGAAAATTTGTCAAAGCTTGTTGTACATGGCGTGATATAGACCTAATAATTAGACTTCACAAGACAAAATATTTTGAATTAAAAATTACATAACAGATCTTCAACCAATAGTCTATTCTAGTCTAATATTGCTGTTTATTAGATAGTTAGGCATGTGTTGTCGTACCTCCGATTTCAGTACTTCAATCGACCCCTTAATTGGACGACCACGTTTGACCTAAACTTAATACGAATTAAGTATGGTTCATCAAGGGCGACGGACACTTAGGTAACTTCATGCTTGTACTCACGTGTATTATATTCTCTAGTATTACATATAGCCGGATAGTTTTTCTATCGAAGTGAGATTCGCTAATTTCACAATTCGTTCAATCCAGGAAAACGCGCGAGTCTTCGCAAGTATTTATTTCTTTTAATTTAAGTAACTACGTGTTTATAAGTGATTGAGGAAGATAAGGCCGCATCTCGGTAGTTTGAACGACCTATATATACTCTTAAATGCCCAATAATATGCACATGAACTTAGTGAGGCTTGCTCTTACATTTCACCAGACATCTGCATGTTCCATCAAGCAAGTCGTAGCCAGGGCCCTGAGCCTGTAAGCGAGATACCATGAACAAAGCTCACCAGCGGCAGCCAACTGTTTGGTAACTTCATCGCTCATGGCATTCTTGATGAGATCGGCGCTATCATCGTAGTTGGAGCCGGCGGGCGAGGACGCGCAGTCGTCATCGTCGTCCGACGCCCCGCTCAGCCCGCATCCGTCTACTTGTGACATGTCCTGCCAATTATTTGCACTGTTAGCACCCAGGAGGAAAACAAGCAAAAATAATCAGCAAATAGCAATAAAACAAAACGTTGCGTTCCACTTGAATTTCTTCTGTAATTCGCCTTCGTCTTTTACGTTAAACACAAATCTTACTCGCACGTATTTTGGACCTGGAACTACTATCTATAACCGATACAAATATGTTACCGTGCGGGATCGCACCGCGAAGTCTAGGCAACCTCTCAATGACCACTTTAACTGTGCCGTCAAGTTATCGAACGGCTGTATTTCTGGATGGTCGGCACCAATTGCTATAAATAATAAATAGAATAGATATATTTCCGTAGAAGTGAACGATACAGTGACCACTGACTGGAGAGGATTGAAGACAAAGATACGCTTTGCGTTAACCTCAAGTAACATGGGACTAGGGCAGTTAGAAGATGATTTCTGGATGTATCCAAGGAAGGTAGTATCAATCTTAAGAGTGCGAATGCCGCTCAGTCATACTCGTCTAAAAATGCTTGCTATTTCATCAAACGCCGTGTGAGAAAGTGAGTTAAAAATATCATTCTTGTCAAAAAAAAAATTGTAGTCCTCCAGGAAAAAATTAGTAAATAGCAACAATAGTAGCTTTGCAAAATAAAGTCATCATCATCATCAGCCTATGTTCCCACTCCTGGGACGCAGGCTTCCTCTCTATGAGAGGGAATGGGCTGTAATCCACCACGCGGGCCCAGTGCGGGTTGGTAAAAAAATAAAGTAATTTGAACTTATTGATAAATGAAGTACTGCCTATTGGTAAATTATTTCGGAGTTTTCATAATCCTAATGATATTTTGTTTTTTGCCCAAAGTTGCGTAAAATTTGTGAAAATATAAAACTTTCAAGGTTCCAAACCAATATTTTTGTACTGTTCTGATTAGTAATAATACTAAATAATGACGAGATAAATGGATATTATGCTTAGTTTTTATAGTATTAAACACCTAATAGTGAAGTTATCAGCTTTTTGCGTTTATATGGGAAAATAATCGGCTTGTGCAGCCTCAAATCTTCTTTGTGTTGCATTCCAGTTATGTTTAGAAAATATTTCTCATAGTGTACAAATTCATGGAAATTGTATTTCCCCGAATTCGTTTGTTGAACTTAAGCTGTCTGTTACGTGAGTCTGTCTGTGGCAAGTCTAGCACGCTCTCGATTCGAAACAACGCTAAAGTAGGTTATTGTAAATAGTTAGCCTCTGGGGAACAAGTATAATTAATTGGTCTTTGGATATTTAATACAAATGATAGTGAGACAATTAGGACAATCCAGACAGGACGTGTACGTATCGTCACGTCTTTTCCCAAGGGACAGAGGCAGAAAATACAGAACGCCATAAGTTCTTCCCTTTTCCCATCATGTTCATACACTGGTCATAAATGCACGCACCATTTCAGGATTATTGAAATACAGAAGCCAGTGAAGCAGGAGTCGTTAGTACGACTTTCTGCTCCCGAGTCATAATCAATACCAGTGATCTTACGTAATGCTGAACCACCGCTGTATTACGACTAATACATATAATGTTGGTAAAGTTCTTCAGAGTTTAAATGTGAAATCACGGTGTGTGATGAGATGGCGAGTAATAGACAAGTATGGAAAAAGACATGCTGCGCCGACCCCAAAATAAATCGTCATAAGAGTAGGAGAATGGTGAATTGTGAAATTCCTACAATACTTCGCTACTCGCTACCTTTTACTTTCAGATAGAGTTGGTGAAACTTGAAGCCATATTTAAATCCGATTTTAGAAGTAGATAGTCAGCGAGTAGTTCCTCCGACAGCGACAGTGTAATCTTTGCTATCGATTTTCTCACTATACCTACAAGAGAGCGAGCTAACAGACGTCCAAGGACGTATTATAAGATACGTCTAGTTGATTTGGCCTTGAAAAATGAGAGGTTCAAGGTGCTCTTCCGCAGGCGAATATACAAAATATAGTTAATTGAAAATCGTCGTCTTTTTATGATTATCTTACTACTGGTATTACTCCAAATCCTGGGCAAAATCCGCTTATATCTTTCAGATACTTCGGTTCAGATTGTCTCTCGGCCACCTTCTTCTACGCAATACGGCAGACTTGGTGAGGTCTCATACTATACTTAGTTATTTTATCTACACGCCAGAACTGAAAGGCGAAAAAACTAAAAAATAGAGTCTTAGACAACTTATCTTCTTACTGGAACGCCATACACCCATTACACTAACAAAGTTGAAAAATCCTTTATCTGCAGTTTGTGCGTGGTCATCGAAAGGGTCGGCGTTGGTTCACGGTCTTTACGCAGCGATGATTCAACAGCCGACAACTAAATAATAAACCGTACTCTTATCGCCAATATCTTTACCTCTCCCTCCATATCCATGGATTCAGTGCTGACGGCTGAATTCATGACGTAGTCAGGGTCTTCGTCTTGCCTGCTCAGATGCCGAACCATTGGGTTGTGTGCACCTTTGTCGGCGTGTACACGATCTGCGCTCTTCAACCGAGTCTTATGACCTAAGGAACAAATATTGTTTTATGTTATTTGGGTGGTAAGACTTTCTGCCGATTTACGACTTGACCGATGACCAAGAACACGTTACGCGACGTGAGAATCGCCTGTAGCCCTCTTGCTCGTCGTTAGGTCTGTGGGTCCATGATTAATGAAGGAGATAGCACTTAATCCTGTATGGTGCTGCTACTATTTTTCCTAATAGTATTTTAATGATCTTGTCATAAAATATTTTGAAATTTTTAATAATAATTTGTTAGTTTCTATAGTATATATCATTATTTTTTATTTAGCAAAAACTATATGAACATTCAGAGGTAGCCATTATCTAATTTGAATAATGGTTCCTTATGAACTATATTCTGGCTTCATTTAGGATTTAAACCAGAATATCTGTATCCAATGTTATTATTCTTGTATTGTCTTTACCTTACCTTGAAAATAAATGATTAAGTGCCAGTGTTCAACCTAATGTCTTAAATGTAACATAGATCATAGCCATTTTTGAGACAAGCATTTTCTATGTAAGCAGTAATAAATAGTAATTGATTGAATTTAAGTTTTGAATATGTACATTAGTTGACATAGGTGTTTGATTGTGTGCAAATAATGTCCAACAACTCTCTGTTTACATATATACTAAAGGGCATGGCCTTGTAAGTTGTAGCTGCCTCTAACAAGATCAATACTTAGCTTGTTGTTTATTTTTAAGAGTTTACATAACTTTGTATTATAATAGGATTGCTTAGTGATTTGGTTGCTTCCATTTTATAACAAAAGCACATATAATGATGAATTAGGAAGATCTGTAACAGTTTTCAAAGATATAAAATGGCTGTTAGAATTAAGTATATTAAACTATTTTGTAGATAGATGTGTTGAAATCATTTTCCTCATCCTCCTCTATTTAATAAATGATTGATTTTCAAGAATATATATAATAAGATACTTGCAAATAGAACTAATTAATTGGTGTCCAGTTGATGAATAGCATTTTATTGATTTATTCCCAAAATTAGGTCATAGAAGATAAACACTTCATTTTTGGTAAAGCTGGCTGTATTCCCCTTCATCAGTGAATAACTTTATTAAAATTTCATGTAATGCCATAAATAATTATATCTTCTCCAGCTGTGCCTCACTGCTAATAAAATATTTAAGTAACACTATTATCAATGGACACCTAACTGCTTGGTTTGGAAAATCAATAAGAGGTCAATGACTCCCCTCCTGACATCAATCTCACATCCAAAATTTCTAGTAGACCAAATTAGGAAGCCTTAAATCTGCCCTCAATATTTCTTAAGTCAACACTGACCAAGTCTAGTTCAGAAATATCTGTCTGAGAAAATAATGTTACTGTCTTATTATTCTAAGGTTACTGTTCACATTTACTAGTCAAGCTTTATTGATTTTGAAACCAACATTTTTGTAGGATATGAAATTGTAACTATTCTAGGTCCTACTTAAATGGTTTAATCTGTATTGATTTTGGCTAAGTTAGTGTATAGCAAAACCTCAAGAAAATATCGCCTTTCCTATTTCTCAAATCAGAATGGAGTGTGAAGATTCAGAACGAATTTTCCTATTGGATTTTTTTCTGTCTCAGCAAACTTTGTCAAATATGTTAGGTAAACAGATTTTTCGCCCACAATTAGCCAAATCATCGTTTGACGACTCCCAGTTATACTCGATAGCAAATTCGAGTACAAAATGTTGGTCTATTTCGTGTTGGCACCTAGCTGAGAAAAATCAATACTCGAGCTTCCCACATCCACCGAATATCTAACTAGAAAAATGATCCTAGAACTCCCGGAATACAATTCCAATGCACCAATTTAAGTTTTCAGGAATCCATCCGTATTTACATGTGCATAATTTTAACTGCAACTTACATTTTTATGCCTTTTACGCGCGAATAAATGCAGTCGCTTATACCAATGACGCATTTTGTTTGATGTTTTGTTTATACGGTGCATGGTGCCCCGCGACGGGTCAGTTTCGAAGACGCATGACATGGCGCAAGCTCTTTGCGGCGGCGTAAAGGATAAGCCAAAATGAATGGCCATCATGAAGGGGAGCCGCGCGTTCGAGCAGGCTCAGACAGAATGGTGAAACTACGGCTGCGTACGCACCTGCGTGATTTGAAGCACATTTTGCAATCCAATTAGAAGTCTTGCGAACTTGCTGTGATGTAACCCGTCCAAAACAACACTTTTTAAGATATTTGCACTCGGCCAGACACTGAATTCACAAAATTTACGGAGTGCACGAGAGACCCCGAAAAATTCGAGTCCTCCATTAGTATCGATCGGTAAGCGCGGTATGTGGACCGTATAAACTTCGTTTCTAGGGGTCGCCATTTTGTACGAGTCTGCGCGGTGTGGTTTTCGCATGGAAAGGGAAACCGCCCCTCTGCCTGAGGGGGGAAAGGATTCGTAGCTTTGTAAGTAAATATAAGATTATTTTGTGAAAGATACTCACCAATTTTGGCAGCCAAATAATGCTATATATTTATTCTGACGTCCCAAGTTAGGTGATGTTCAGGAAAAATCACTAGTTTATTTTAGAAATTGATCATTTCACGTCATAATGTAGTGCCATCTAGTGAGGTTTTCAGTAACTATATTTGACGTTTCAAGATTGTAAACAAGTTTTGTGAATTCGCGTGTTGATTTCGTTATTTTCATAATATTTGTAGATTGCGTAACATATCTCCTTAGTTTTATAAATACAAACGGTGAGTTAGTCTACAATAGTTATATTAAATATTAATGTTTGAGGTTTCTTGAAATAATCCAGTTAACTACTGGTACAAAAAAATTAAAACTATTACTGGATATAAAAAAACTATTTGGTACGTACGTTTCCGTCAGTAAGGCAAACTAAGTTTTTGTTTGACCCGTTTTGGTTTTACAAATTTTTCAATCTTTATTTTGTTTACCAAAGAATTGTCATGAAGTTCAATACAGGTTTCAAAAGCCTGCATAATTTTCTACCGCTGAGGTTAGGCCTCTTCATCAAAATCTTTCCAAGTTTTTGCGATGTCCGGCCAAGCCTGCTCTGTAAACTTATCAAATACCCATCTCACCTGTTCTGTAGATCTTAACAAGTTCTTTTATTACTGATATTGTTATCAGTGTAATCCCTCTGCTCGGGCAAAGCCCTATGGTATCTTAACCTAGCAAGCACAATACCTAAATGTCGACATTTCTGATATTTGATGTATATTCAGATACACAAACCAATTTTGTTTTTTTTTTTATTTCAATCTCTGGATGGCAAAGAAATCATTTAATTAAATGATTTCTTTGCTCCTCAAGTCCGTTGCCCAAAACCTCACACAAATGATTACTTTGCAAACCTATTGCATGTTCAAGCAAGGCATTTCCTTCCATTGGGGATAGAAAAGACCGTACTTTCAAATTTATCTTACTTCTAACAGCAACAACCTGGAAAGAAATTTCTATGACTTTGAGACAGACTTGTTGGTGGCTTAACTTAACATCAACCTTACTACAGTGGAAATAAAGCTTGATGTGATTTTTACAATGCTGCTTAACTCTTTCTGTGACACCCAGCATATGGGCAATCACTTTGTGTGCCCACAATCCACCTCCCGAGTGATCGCTATAATGTAGCTGTAGATAACTTGCATACTAGTAAAAATGCAAAAGTGTTAATCCATTATAATAGGAGCTAACCCTGAAACAATTTAATCGCTTAGCTGCCAAGGCTCATTTTGAACAAAATATTTTATCTTTTAATGGTCTTTTTTGTTTTTACTATGGACACTTTTAATGTGCATGTCTTGCTACATCATTCTCACATAATGTACCATCTCAACATGAATGATGTAACCAAGGTTTTTGTAATATGATTCTGATTTTAAAGAGTGTCCATGGAGTTTCTTGCCCATTCTTCTCCATAGAGATCTACGCTTTGGAATGGACAACTAGAGTACTTTCACAGTTATTATGTCTTGTGACTGGGACTGTAGCTTCATTTTTATTGTTTTTCGACTATTCAAAAGTGCCTGTAACTGACCTAAAATATAAATAAAAAATAAATGATTTTGATTTGATTTCATATAATACCAAAATAAAACAAGTTTAAAATATCTCTAATATTTTATATTATTTCATAATACTAAATCTAAATACATAAACTAGGTGGCGTAGAACTTATCATCTAAATGACTAATTTATCAATGTTACAAAATATGTATATTTTATTGTTCATAAAATTAAAGAAATCACATCATTATTAAGTAGTTTCGTCAACTGTCTGTTTTTGTTTCATCGTGGCCTTTTGTATTCGCCAGACTCTTCAGATGATCCTGCAAAAAAAAACAAAAATATTAATTAAGGTCCTTCTCAATGTCTCTAGATGATTAGGGACTTGTTTCTTTTAATCCAATCATTCAAAAATTTAAGTAATTTATAGTTAAGCTGGAATTGAGCACTTTTTCAACATCAAAATAACAAAAGATGGGCTTGCATTACGCACAAGGTCAGAGACAGGTCCATCAGTGAATCAATCAGTGTGTCCCAGTTAGCCAAGTAATAAGTATCACAAGGAGTTTGCACATGAAAAATGTTACTGGAGCCTGGGATATGGCAAAGTGGTATTGGGCTTTTCCATCAATCCCAAGATATTGTCTGTATCGGCCGGGAGATGGTTTGTGCACCAGCAGTACTGCTGGTAGATAGCAATAGGCTTGCCTCTTCTCACATTAAGCATGTATAAAGGGTGTAAAATACCTCTTAACGAAGCCGAAAGGTACTGGTTCTCCCTGTCATTGCGATCATTTTTTTGTTCTACACCATACCTGGGAACCGTCTAGTTACGGAGATATTAGGGGTCAAAGTTCCAACTTTTTGACAAGTATTTTTTAAAATACAAGTTTTTAATGTAAGATTTTTACTTTAAACACCTCCACGACCCCCGTACTATTTAATACGTCCATCAGCACAATGTTTTGAGTGCGTTACATTGAGTTCTACCACAAAACGTGATTTTACACCCCCCAAAAAAAAGTCGTTTCCCAGCAATAATTTTGCGTAAAGTTACTTAGTTTCATGTACCGAATGCTTGGTTGACGGCTTCGTGATGAGGTGATTTACACCGTGTATACCCTTTCCGCACACCCTGTATAACTGATGAAATGTACATTTCGGCCTGATCTTTCGGGGCGTGCTTTAATGTGTGATCTAACTGGTTTTGTATACTACCAATAACACTGGAAACGGGAGACCATGTTTGCTATTTGTTTTGAGTTCCCGGTATTTCGGCGCCCCATTAGCACGGATAAACTGAAGTTATTGCGGGTGGGTTTTATTGATAGTGTGAGTGACCATGACAGTTGAACAACTTTGTATAGTCGTCTATTCCTCCGGTACCTGTGGACCGATGGCACCAGCGTCCCCTCCAGCCCGCCTCGCACACGCAGGCGCCGTTGACACAGCGGCCGTGCCGGCACGTGTGCGGGCCGGAGCACGCCTCGCCGCGGCACGTGCAGTCCCCCACGCGCCGCCCCACCTCGCAGTGGTTGCCGCCGAGTCCCACCGGACACCGGCACTTGTTCACGCCTTTACAACGCCCGCCGTTCAAGCACGGGATCACGCATTTTGCTGGAAACACAATGTTATGTTATATATCTTATACAGGGTGTAACGGAAAGGGTATATATATACTTAAGGGTGTGCTATAGACCATCAAACTGAACATGTTTCTCATCATAATACATGTTTTTCAGCGAAAAAATTAGCTGCAGCCCCATACAAATTGCAATACCTATCGATCCAAATGTATGGGGCAGCTGATATTTTTTTCGCTATTACGATGTTTCTTTTTTTTTAATCGTGTTCAGTTTGATCGTCTGTAGCACACCCTTAAGTATGTATATACCCTTTCCGTTACACTCTGTATATATGGGAACAAGTTTGTAGCGACCTACAAAAAGCAACTTACTACAAAAATTACTACAGCCATCTATGACACAGCGGAAGAACTAACATCAATTTCCTACATCTCGCTAGCAAAACTTTACATCGACTTAAGACTATATAGAGAAACCCGACAACAACTGTCGGGCAGTTGCCCACCAGACATAACACCTGTCAGGTCGGAGGATCCTCCTTTTTCTAAGGAGTATCGAGGAAATGTAGACCCTGTTCCTCATACCCCTAAAAGTTCATCAGGGAAACCTGTGTGAATGCTAGGTTGCCAGTCAATCAACTCGGCCTATGGTATTTGGTATTGTATTTCATTAGGCATAGTGTTCTCCTAAGCAGTAAGCTACGCCACAACCCGCTGGTCTCCGCCTTCCGCATCCAGTCTTACCCCGACATCTTTTGAAAGTTGTCATCTTCCTGCCTTTTACTTGGGGTCGGTGCAAGACGGTTTTTCTACCATTCTCCTATATCTATATGCTCCTTTTTCCTTCAATCTTTTAAAAGTTATCAAGGGACTAAATTATGAATTCTCTTCAGAGGCTTTAAAAACCTTCCACTTGAAAGTCTTGGTTCAGATTGCATTGCCAGTAATCGGGCCATAGCAATGCTTTTAATTATGTAGAAGCTAAGAGTCGGTCATTGAATATACTTACAAAATTCACAGCGCAATCCATAATACCCTTTAGGACATTCACATGTGTCCTTCTGTATACACTTGCCTCCATTCAAACATTTTTGTGCACATATACCTGTAACAAAGACTCTTGTTAAACAGTATTTTATTGACTGGTTTCAGAAGTGAAGCAAGATGCTGCGAACGCTATTACGACAGCAAATACGCTGCGCACACAGTACAGTGTCGTCCAGTAGCAGGCCGTATTGGAAGAAGAATCCTCATGTAAGTAGAAATAACGAAGATAACAATCATGTTTTTAACCTTTTGAAAGCCATTGTCACATATAAGTGACAAGCAAGCGCGTGCCCTGTACGCCAACGACACAAATATGTGACAAAAAATGTGGTGCACTATAACACGAAATAAGGTATTTAAATCGTTACTTTTGTTTGTGTTTATTTTTATATATCTTTAAAATGTCATCTATATATCTTAAATATTAAATGTCTTATCAAGAAATAAGTTGAAAATACTTTTGAAATCCTTTCTTTTGTTTGTAAGTATTTGTGGTGATTTTGTGGCGTGGCGTGGAGGAACCTTCTAGTTACGGAGATATTAGGGGTCAAAGTTCCAACTTTATGACAAGTATTTTTTTTAATACAAGTTTTTAATGTAAGATTTTTACTTTAAACACCTCCGCGACCCCCGTACTATTTCAATATTCAATCCGTCCATGATTGAAATAGTACGGGGGTCGTGGAGGTGTTTAAAAATCTTACATGAAAAACTTGTAAGTATTTAAAAAAATACTTGTCAAAAAGTTAGAACTTTGACCCCTAATATCTCCGTAACTAGAAGGTTCCCAGGTATGGTGTAGAACAAAAAAATGATCGCAATGACAGGGAGAACCAGTGCCTTTCGGCTTCGTTAAGAGGTATATTACACCCTTTATCTCATAACTAGGACGATTATTTTACCTTAAAGTATTGTATAATACTTTAAGGTAAAATTATATCTTAAATGAACTAAAAACTTCCTTTATAACAATCACTTTTTTAACGCAACTATTTCCCATTCCAGCTCGACTCGATCATACGCGTGGATCATGCCGGAGAGCTAGGTGCAGACCGTATCTACGCCGGTCAGATGGCCGTGCTAGGCAGGTCGCCTGAGGGACCGCTCATCCAGCACATGTGGGACCAGGAGAAGAAGCATCGCGCCAAGTTCGAGGAGCTCATCAACGAGTACAGGGTCAGACCGACCGCGATGACGCCTATATGGAATATTGCTGGATTTATGTTGGGTGCTGGTGAGTATTGGCGTCTTTTTTGTTTTTATTGGTAAGAAGAAGGATGGACTCTGTGAAGGATGATATGGTATGAAAGGAAGTGATGAGATGACGAGTAATAGAGAAGTATGTAAGAAGAAGACTTGCTGCACCGACCCCAAATTAATTGGGATAAGGGCAAGAAGATGTTGATGATTGGTAAGAAGAAACAAAATAATAATACAAACATCCGAATTGAGAACCTCCTCCTTTTTTAGAAGTCGATTAAAAAGAAGTTTAATAAAGGCGACTTAATCTCTGAGAATCGAATTGAAGGGCGTCTTATTGGAGAGACCTATGTCCAGCAGAGTCTGCGCTAGGCTCCTGATGATGTTTTACCCAAGGTTCAGTCATCCAGTAATGGTCGAACCTAGCTAAAAGCTTTGAAGTGTCATGAAGGACTCTCCGTTTATCTGATGTTACAATATGTATGGGTATCCTGAAATACGTCAATTATAATTACTAATGAGCTAAATTTTACGAGCCTGGATTGTTAGAATTAAAACTATCATTACTATGATAGTTTTCATTTTTTACTTTATTTGGATTTCAGTCTCAACACCATCGGCTTAGCCTTCCCCTTAAGTATATTACGGTGGGTTACCAGTCTAAATATAATGTGAATTTATTGAAATTACCAGTAGAACAAGATCTACATATGTAAATACAAATTGTTTTTATTGTCATTCATAACACTATTGCACACAACGATTTCTGCACATTCTTAAAACAAATTCCTTCATCCCGTGTCAAAATGTTCTCACTACACCACTAATATTCACACAAGACTTATCCTATCTTTTATCAATTACAGGCTCAGCTCTCCTAGGCAAAGAAGCAGCAATGGCCTGCACAGTGGCCGTTGAAACCGTCATTGTCGACCACTACAACGACCAGCTCCGAATCCTCATGGAAGACCCTAACATCGACAAGGAGATCCTAGAAACCATCACCAACTTCAGAAATGAAGAGCAGGAACATCACGACACAGGGATAGACCATGGCGCTGAACAGGCACCGTTTTATAAAGCCATGACTGAAGTTATTAAGGCTGGATGCAAAGCTGCTATTGCTATCTCGAAACAGGTTTAGATTCAAAGAGGATTTGATAGATGAAATACAAAAAGAAGATTGGTGAAGTATTGGCTCCTGTGTTACTAACTGAATTAAGAGAGAAACTTATATCTTCGAAAATAATGCATGTGAGTACTAACACTCAATAACTTAATATTACTCACAGAATGAAGTTCTGAAATAATGATTTTTTATATTTTTGTCGACAGTAGTCTTAAACGTTTGCTCAGTCAATAACTGTTAGAAAGTTTAGTTTATTAGTAACTACATTAAAACAATCATGACTTCTACTAGTTCAACAGAACTTAGTTAATAATGTCGTTAAGTTTCTGAAAACGTACAGTCAGCAAAAAAAGTTGGTAGCGTTTTAGTTTTTTAAATAACAACAGCGCAAGTTTTTTAACGGAATTCTCGTCCTGAAACTGAAAAGCTAAATATTGAATCCTTTTATGTATGTTATGTGAAGCTCACAGAGTGAACTAACTTTCTTTGCCGACTTTACTTGCGTTAATGTCGTTGCACTAGAAAGCAAAGTGCCTTGATAGGCGTAGTTGTTAGTTTCGTACAAAGTAGGCCAGTAATCTCTACTGTGTAAATTAGAGCAAAGACAAAAAAAAAACGATGAAATAATCGGAGTTACAGGAAAACGTGTTTTATGTAGCATTTATAAAACATCGACTGCAATAGAATAGACATAATAACGAAAAGTATCATTTCCTAAGCTGTTACTTTAGTTACCGATTAATAATACCTTGAGAGGAGTCTAGGATTATTTTTTTGTTGATCTAGACAACTTTCACCCCCACTATTATTGTATATTTTTGTTAAACGAATAAATTATGTAAAACATAAATATATTTCTCGTTTTCTATAACTAATCAATTATTACTCATTGCACTAACAAAGCACATTAAAAAAAAATCGCAAATCACATACTGTTTCTAGTTTATTTTATACAAATTTTCTTTAAAGTAATATTAGATTCTTATTAGAAATATAATGGTATTATTTACAAAGTTATACTCACCTACTTCTAAATTGTGTAATTGAAGTCAGGACACAAAGAAACAGTAAAACGTTTTACTCATAGTCCTACAAGGTCATTGGTATATACTTTTTAAAATTCTCAATACAGACTAATTGAATGAAGAGTATCAGCCCAACTCTCGACCATCTCAGCCTCGTAGAAGATGGCGGCACGAGCTGGACAAAACCATCGACTTGTTCTTTCCCAACAAGCAAAGTTACTAAACAAAAGTTTTTTGTTTATGGCACAAGAAAAGAGAGGCATATATAGTGGGTGAATGCAGACTGTGGAGGATGATGATGAACATAGCTTAAGAATGGGGACCCACCTCCTTCACAGTTCCGTCCCTGGTAGCCAGGCGGACAGGAACACACTCCAGGCGCAGTACAGTTCCCTCCGTTCATACATTGCGGGTAACACAGCGCAGTCCTACAGTCCTGTCCCATGTAACCTTCCGGACACTGACAAATCTTCTCGTTATTGCACCATCCTTGGTTCGCACATTTTTTGTCGCATTCTGGATCTGGACCTGTAAGTGTAGAGAAAATTTATTACGAAACGTTATTTAAAAAAAAAATATCGAGTATAATTTTTATCTAATTTTAAAGATAAGGTACGCACTAGATGAGAGATTTTATAATGTAATTCTTTTTTAAAATCAAGCGTTGCTTTTCTGTAACTATAGCTTTATCTAGGCTACTATGAAATGTTAGATTCTAGTGAGTATCTAAACCGAATTACTGATAACATAATGTGTACGAGTAAATGGGATTTTAAACCTAATGAAAGGCAACAGAATAATGCGTACGATGATGAATTGCTGATGCACATTCTGCACTCAAATATGAATTACCTTAAAATAAAGATAAGTAAGAAAGCAAGCATATGATACGAACCTAAAAAACGCAAATGGCGTGAGCAGAGGCACCGTTTTCAGCCAGCCAGCGCACTCGGCAGACCCGGAAAATAATGCATTCGGTTAATATGGCCTGACGCTCATCGGAGGCTTCACGCACACACTGACATTAGTACTAATTAATGAATGAGCGATGATAGGTGACAGTACAACGATTGAAAAGTTTTTTTTTTTATAGCTTCTATATACAGGGTGCAAGGGACACCGACCTGAAAACGGTTCACACGTATTCAGCACATCATTCTGAAACTTCCCATAATTATAGAACATTTTCAAACTGTTTTAAAAACCAATGAACAATTCCCATGTGGGCAGTCGTTCAGAATGATGTACCTACTTGCACGTGGTGACTGTTTTCGCGTCGGCGTCGGTCCCTTCCAACTTGTATAATTTTTGTTAGATAAAATAATGGTAAGGAACCCTTCGTGCGCGAGTGCGACTCGCGCTTGGCCGGTTTTCATAAAACTTACTGTTTTCGAGAAATATCCAAAAAAACTAAAATTTTGACCTGTGGCCTCGAATAACTTTTTGGGATCGATGGGGACTTTGGCACTTTATTTCTACTGATGTACTCAAGGTCTCTACCAAAATTCAGCTCGATCGGAGTTTTTGTTATTTGATCACTATTTTGTGTATAATTTGATCGGGCTATAATCGCTTACTAAAAACGGTGTTTAAGTTTTCAGCGGAAACACATAGGACTTCAGAGTAGGACTGCGACCTCCAACTGTTTCCTCTACATTATCGATTGTTTCTCAAATAATTTATCATTAAATTGAACACAAACCGCTAATAAAAATGTCAATCGCTGTATTGTTCTGACCGAACGTATGGGCACGAACACTGAGGTGACGTATGCTGTGAACAGTACGGTAATAGGTGGTAAAGCGTTCGCTTATACCAACTGCCCATAAATGTATTATTAGTAGCATAAGGTACCTGTCCCACCGCTGGCGAGGAAGCGACTAGTTTTCCGCTCAAGAAACCTGCAAAAGACTGCATGTCCCGTGTCAGTATAAGAGATACATATATGTAATAGTTGAACGCTGACAGTTCACACTGTCGGCAAGAACTTTCTCAAACAAACTTTAGTAGCTAACTCTACTCGCTTCTCGCTAATCGCCAGCAATAGGACAGATACCTAAGCATAACAATATGAGATCGAAATAGATGAAATGCAATGTTTAGTGCTTTGGTTCTGGTACTCAAGTTCGCTATTGGTACTTCGTTTTTCCTAATACTAAGCATGAAAATTAAATTAATAAGCTGAGGGACTCTAATAGATTTTTTGCAGTGTTTGTATAGAAGAAGTAATTATAAGTTATTTTAAAATCCAGTTATAAGCGTTACGCCTGTGTTTTTCGGTGCTGTTAAATGTATTTGAAGGCAAGTTAAATTGTTCGGTTACAAAAATACATGCGGAAATGCAAGACAGCTACAAAAACACAGGCGTGTAAGTGTTAAAAATGCGTTGGCGATACAATACCTGTCCTTTCTAAATACACACCTCTCTGTGCGCATTCCTTCTTTAGGTGCAACCTTAGTGGGGTGCCTTTTAGCGGCAATCCGCGGCCATTTTTAAGCACTAGCCCTATTTCAAATGTGGCCACGCCGCTGTTATTGCCCACACATGGCAGTATTATACTGAATTCTGTGAAACAAACTCGTTATTTAGTTTTGGACAATATTTGCCTATTTGTGGACCAAATAGCGATTGTTGCTAAAAAGGTAAACGATACATTTCCTGGCCAAGTTATTTGTGACTGACAAATATATTAGTGTGACCTAACGCAATGAAATTTTGGGTCGTTGTCGAGTATTCTGCCAGCGTTAGCGTCGTATTAGGTATTCCATTTAGATGCCTTTGAATGAGAGTAAAGGTTGAACCTCATCTGGCAGCGCAGAATCCCATTATTCCATGCTCCTATTCATGAATGCTATCGTACGCAGGTATCGGCTGTGCGATCAGTAGTAAGTAGCGCTTCTCGCTCTTGCAAATAACAATTCTGAGCGACAGAAAAGAATAGAGCATAGAAAAGTGCCATTCCGTCCTACCAGATGAGGTTCAACCTAATACCGAACTATAGTTTTTTCACAGTTATTTTACATCTGACAGCAGCAACCCAATAGCAGCTTTATTAAAACCAGAATAAAGACCGTTATCGCTTTTAACTACACTATTGTATAGAATCCAATTCTACCATTTAGAACACTAGGAAGTGGCGATGGGCGGTCGTTTTGGGAACCTGTCTTTTGTAACCTTTGACGTTCAGAAAGTGCTGATTAACAACTTGAGCGCGGATTTCGCCGCTCGCCGCTCGGCTGTCACAATCCGCTTACTGGGCACAGCCTAATTTGAATATGAGTTTTGATTTTGTCACTTTTCAGTGGCAGCAACTCAATAAGATCCTTATCGCCATGAAAATAAAGATCACTGTGATTTATCAGCGAGGCAAAATCATAGGTAAAATAAATACCTCTAAAAGTCAATTTTTCACTACGGGAATGTTATTGTGTTTACCTTTTGATGTTTTAGGCACCCGTCCTCTCGTCTTAATCGATAGCACAGGCGGCTTCAATATAGTCAGGTCTGATGACGTCAGAATATCGAAGTCGTAGTAGTATCTCTTCTTGGACTTCCACGTGAAGTTTACATAGCCGACTTCCGAAGGTATGACCGGCAGTTTGTTGGAGAAGTTCGGATCCAACACGTATGGGGATACGTGACCGTTGATTATTGCGAATACTTGCATTGATATACCTGGAATGAGATATTTTAATTGGTTTATAGTTACATAGACAAGTTAGTAGTTGACTGACTCGTTGGTCTAGTGGCATAACTTTTTTTTGAGCACGAGGTCCAGGTGGCGTACCATGACGTCTTAAAACATTATTGTTCCATTCTTATTCCAGAGTGAAAAAGAGACGGAGCTATACACGTCGTCTAGCTTCATCTCTTTCCCACTCTGGAATAGGAATAGAACAATTATGTTCTAAGCGACATAGTAACCAACCCCCCAGGATTCGGTTCCTAGGTCGCGAAATGTGTTTGGGTTTTTCCGTCAGCTCAGTAGCAGCCATGGAGTCTGGATATGTGCCCGGTTGATGGCAATAGGGTCGCACCCTTAACCATAACTGGCGAAATGTTGTTGTACTATCAGGTACACCTCTGCTTAACCCTCTGGGGATTCCAGGCGTGATGTTATGTTACATACATTAATTTAGTCTGGCAACCAGTCTTAACGGTTGTGAAGGTCTGATAGGCAGACGCTCCATGTAAACTACTGGTATGCAGCTGCATCTGGTTAGACAGGAAGCCTGGAATGGTTGATTTGAATAATGGCTGATACATGCGTCATGTTCGTGAAAGGGCGCTGTCAGTTGTGACTGGTCATTAGCTGCCACAGTTTATTTTTAATTACTGATTTAATCTTTTTTTTTTTCTAGTTATTTACTGATCGTTTTTTTTTTATAAGTGTAGGCCGATGTAACATAGGGGTTTGGATTAGTCTCTGAAGTAAACGACTTAACTAGCTATTCAAATCGCTACAATTTGATTTGCTATGTCGGGCAAAAAATGAAGCATTGATAGGAGAAGAAGATCTCTTTTTCTAAATATCTCCTTTCATCCTCCTTTTGTATGCTGGAAGAGATTTATTTAGAAAAAAACTTGAGAGGTGTCAAGGGACACCCGGATGGAACGAAGTTCCTTTCACGTTCATAATATGAATACATTTTAGATTTAAGTTAGTGTGCGAAAAATAAAATATTTTACTTAAGGAAGATTAATCCTTAATTCGAAGCAATACGTCTTACTTAACTGCACAACCGAATTTGTACTTTGTAGTTCGGTCACTCAAAATAATAATCATATCTATCCTTACTCACATACACACCCCAATTGTACGTAATTTAAGGAAATTTCAACTTTATTTTAAAGAAATAAAGCTTACAATAGCTTACTATAGCAAAAAGTGTCGTGACAACTTTTCGTAAGATTTTTTTCCGTCTAGCCACCTTTCACAACGCGCGATAAGGAACTTCGTTCCAATAAGCATCACCTTTGTACCAATTTTCTGTTGCTTTCTTCTTCTCTGTATTAAGTGTGTACATAAATTGTTAAAATAAATAAGATCAGGAATCACCTGTGCTCCACAACCGATGGGGCACTTAATATCGTGTCTTGCGAGTCTTGTTCATTACAGGAATTGATGGACGCTACAGAGGGTGCCAAACTAGTACTGGTTGCTGGGGAGTTGATCCCGCCACTTCTTCTCCCCAGCTAAAACACTAGGAAGTGGCGAAGGGTGGGCGTTTTGAGGGACTGTCTCTTGTAATTTTGACGTTCATGAAGTTCGATTATCAGCCTGATCTGAATAAATGACTTTTGATTTTGAGTGGCTCAGTTTTGGGCCGACACAATTTAGATTGCCATCGACCGACACGCTAAAAAGAAGACCTCAGAAGCTAAGAAGAAAGGGAATATCTTACCGCTAAACATCCGCACTTGTCGCTCGTCGATCCACAGCGACAGGTCGGAGTGGTGGCGCGCCTCAGGGTCCCTGTAGTCGCGACGACCGGCGCCGAGTGCCAGCGACATCGCCAGCGCCAGCCCGGCACACAGTCGGGCGCCCATCGAAGCCGATCGCCACATGCTGAGGATTGTACATTAAGCTTTTAGATGTGGTAGAAGTTTAATGAACTAACTTAGTATAACGTCTTGGCTTTGCAACGTTCGGCTTAGGGTAGAACCTTGCGAATTCAACAGCGCCCTCAATGTCCTATAAAAAAATTCGCAACCACGTTGATAAGTTCAACTTTTTCTGATTTATTTTAGTAATATTATAGTATACCTGGGAGGTGACTACTGAGATGACGAGTTATAGAGAAGAATGGAAGAAGATATGCTGCGCCGACCCCAAATAAATTGAGACAAGAGTATGATGATGATTATAGTACTCCTGGGCTAAAACTAAGTATCTCATGAAATGCAGGACTCTTGCACATTGCAGGTGACAGGCGAAGCTCTATTTTCTACTATGTGACCCAAAGCCCCTGCTCGAAAGTATTATTGAGATATAGCAACTTTTGCAACAATGATATAGCAACTTGAGATACCGCGGCCCTGGAACAAAAAGGGCGAAGAAGGAACACGGGTGGGTTTTAGTCAGTACAAGTCTGACACTCCCTCCCGCTCCGCCCAGAGCGGGAGAAGTCATTTGATGATTTCCCATCCCAAAAAAAAAAAAAAAAAAAAAAAGATATAGCAACTTTTTTCTCAAACCTTTGTTCTCAGGCTTAATTACCAGTTGTTATGCCGTTATGGCTCTGTTGACCGCTAATGTCTTGAGACTTGCTTTTTCGGGCCTTGTTTAACGGTTCTTGGTTGCAAGATGCAAGTTTTTTACCAATCAGGAGAGCTGGCAGCCATGATGCCTACTCCACCGCAATAAAAAAGAGACTGTAACTTCTTCGATAAGATTCTGATGTTTTATAACGATTGTGTAAATAAAAAATATGTCGTGTAATACTAATCGGGAATTCCGTTTGGAATTTGACCATGCTAATTTGTGTATAGTGTTTATATTAGCGGTCGTGGGATTTATCTCAATAGCTTCTGTGCTGAAGTAAACAAATACCAGAACCGACAACGCAATAACTGAAGCTGTATTGTCTCGCACCTTTTCAAAATCTTATTCTGTTAGGTTGTTAACCCTATAATTTCCATCTTTAATAGTTCCAAATTCTGATTTACCCACTCAAACTCGAATAGAATAATATAAAAGATGAACTCAACTAGTTATCGTATTTCATCATCTCGATTAAAACTCAATAAAAAATATCGAGTCGTAAACTCTGGATGAGTCCGGTTCCAACGTTAAAACCGAATCGTTCCCGAGTTTCCAATTAACAGACCGACGGCTATCACCTAAAATATGTCATAATTCCATTAAAGCGGTTCAACGCGGACCAATAATAAGCGTGTAAGTGGCGTATAATTTGTTTGTCGACCATACAAAAACCTCTCCTCGGTCACAAAGAAAAAAAAGGCAAAGAAAAACAAAATTATCACAGTTAACATAATTGATTGAGACCGTTTGGGACGTGCTCCTACAATGGTATTATCGTGAGAAACGCCCGTCGAAACTAAAAAAGCTACAACTTCATTAAATATCCCCTGTCAAAAAGTAATGTCTACTAGTTTTTTTACTCGCTCCCGGTGTCAAATTATACGTACAAAAGGTGTTAACAAAAAAGAACAGTCCAATAGCTCTAGGAGGATGCGGAGGGATGCACAACAGTTTGTCTATGTTTTGTAACAATTTGTTAAGCTAACTTGTAACACTTATCCAAAAAAATCCATGGAAAATTATTACAGCTGACTGTAGTTACCTAGTAGGCAACCCTCCCTGTAGCTTATCTAGATTAAATGTTATAGGCCCCTTATTAGGTGCCTTGTTGACTATAAAATCAAATCTGATAGTGAATTTACTGCTGCAAATAGAGCTCGTACTCAATCTTTAATAGATTACATAACAGGTTAGATTAATCCTTAAGATATTATCATGATTTAATAGGCACAAACGATAACGGACACGACTAGCTACTTATCCCGGTCGCATTGAAAGGGTTGACTATCTATGCAACTTACACTAGTTATATAGGATTTATATACCTACATACATCAGATATCGATATCTATGTCTGCTGTGTTTAAATAAATCAAGATACACCCGTATCAAGTAAAAATTGCTACAAAATTACCACGTGCAATATGCAATTACGTTGCTTTTCTTTCACCAACTAAGATGATTTCAGAAACTGTTTTTTTTTTTAATGTTGTTGATTCAGCGTTGTTAACCTTCCCACACCAAATCATCTGACTGGCTAAGGGGGGTCACACTTTGACCTATTGTGACGACTAGATATTTTATTTTTTATCGCCCAATTAAATAGTACAAAGTTTACCAAACAATCCTACATGATCCGTGTTCTAGAAAAAATGCGTATTTACACTTTGTTAAATAGAGCATCTTTATCGTAAGGTCAAGTAATTGTTATTACAAGTAATTATTACAACAAATTGTTATTATAAAAAAATATAATATTTCGGGCGCCATATATCTAAACTAGCTGTCCCGCGCAACTTCGTCTGCGTCACATTTTCCCCGTTTTCGCAAAATTTTTCATTACCGCTCCGCTCCTATTGGTCGTAGCGTGATGATATATAGCCTATGTCCTTCCCCAGATTGAAATCTATCTTCTTGCCAAATTTCATTAAGATCTGATCAGCCGTTTAGTCGTGAAAAGGTAACAAACAAACAAACATACAAACAAACAAACAGAGTGACATTCGCATTTATAATATTAGTATGGATGTCCTTCCCCAGATTGAAATCTATCTTCTTGCCAAATTTCATTAAGATCTGATCAGCCGTTTAGTCGTGAAAAGGTAACAAACAAACAAACATACAAACAAACAAACAGAGTGACATTCGCATTTATAATATTAGTATGGATATTAGTATGGATGTGTTGTAACGAAATCATAATATTTATTTGCGTGATAACCCCAAATTAGCGCGGTCCGGTAAGTACCTAAGATAAAACAATAATTATAATTAATCATTAAACTTAATTGATTACCTTATTGTAGCAATCAGGCCGGGCAAAGTGTTATTGGGTTTTTCCCATTACGAATTTCTCAGTAGTAGGCTGTACTCTGGATTTGTGCCCCGTTTATGGCATTAGGCTCGCCCTTTAATGCATGGGAACATAAACATTACTTAGGTAGGTACTCTGTCCAACCCTATAAAGTAAGTAGGCGTAGTGTTATTTGCGATAATGCTTAGTGCCGTTTTGCGTTTTTGCTTGGCTGTCGGCCGGTTTCTGAATGATCCTTGGCGCCGATCGAGCCTCACGAGTGTGATATCAGGCATTTCTGATGACCTGAGTATCCCGAATGCGTCATGCGATTCGTGTACACGATCTGCCCAGCAATTACGTGTTTGCTTGTGGGGTGGACTTAGAGCAGATCCACCCCGAGTACTACTTCACTGTGTAGAAACGCATTGTCTAATAATAATTCGCAGTATGACAGGCCACGTGCTTGGCATTATGCAGGTCAGTTATATGACGCAGAATGCAGATGTCATCTGATGCATAGATGATAGATCTGAATACAGATGTACATGACACACAGATAGTACACTTGTCTTTTCTATTACGTTGTATTTAGTATTATCTATTAACGATACTCTTGATCTCTTGTTAAGGGACTCATCCAATTCATAAATCTGGTTTTATAAAACAGGAAATTAGTCTTGGATTAGGTATTTCTTTTTGGATTTCAGCTCTTTCCCACGGCCTAAAGGAATAACGGTATACTGTGCGACAAATTTAGCTTTCGCTAACCCATAGCACTTCAAATATTTGTCTTGCTTGACACTGAGTGCATGTCTATGTATAACGAGAACAGTTAATCTATCACCAAACATAAAGCATGGCGGCAAAACGTTATTTTGGAAATTAAATATTGTACGTAAAGTTTAATTTTCTATCTCGGTAAACAAATATGGCTCACTGTGATTTTGAGAAAAGCCATGTCAGGAAAAATCCTCAGTAGGAATCTTATGTGTGTTGTTACATAAAAGGTAACTTGTCATCAAATGTATTGAAACACATTCTGGGTACCTAATACCTTACCGCAAGCCTGTAAATAGGTACCTTTTTGCGGTGTTCCAATAAGCAGATATTATTTACTCAAAGTGGGAATTTGAGTCAACTGACTAACAAATTGTCAGTCATTTAGATCATTTTAGACTAGAGCGTGTCTGTACGCTAGTGAATTGGCCATTATTGTCATGAAGATTTTAATTTATTGATTAACGTAACTACAAGTTACAGTTATTGTTCTTCATCATCTCGACTCGGCGATGACTCAGTTGGTTCATAGAGTGAAATGTGCTAAGATATAACTCTTGTGTACTGAACAAACTATGACGATGTACAAAAATTTGTTTTTTTACTGCTTCTGGAGGTCGCTAATTATCCTACAGCCCACAAGAACGTAGGTACTTACTACCGGGATACAAACTATTCATGTCATAATAGAAATCATGGTCATCTGGATGTATGCCTTTCATCAAAATATCTTCAGATTAATGGCCAATTGATGGCAATTAGTAACTATGGGTAATAATCAAAAAATGGTAGTCGTGATCGATGAAGTCCATTTTAATTCAGAGTTTTAATATTCAGCTTGGGTCCTCAATCTGGTATAAAAATACCGCTAAAAGGGTTATATTTTAGTGCCGACAGACAGTTTCAGTGAATGAGACGGTTGCATCCTGTGATAAGACGTGCGAATGACCGTGGTTGTTCGCGAAACACCCGAATGTAGTGTGGACAATCTGATCAGTTTTTTTGCAGAATGGAACATAAAATGTTCAAATTATTGAGACTGATATTCCTTCTAATTTTTGTTTATTTACGTGTTATTTTTTGACAAATTTACAAAGAGCCAGACATATTTGACATCGGAAAAAAAAACGATTTTGTTGGTGAATTAATTCATTAGGTACCTTGAGGTTTCTACCTTTAAGCTAATGCTACTTGACTAAATAATGATTTTGAAAGATTTATGTATTCGGACACTCACTTTCCCACCTAAATCCAACCTTTACGGTGCGAAAAATAAACAAGCACCCGATGTCATTAATAATCAGTAGTGTTTTAATAAAAGAGTGTTGTCCAAAGATAGGGCACCTCTGGCGGGAGCACTTGTTAAGCTAACCAGCGGGCAGCAGGCCAGTCGATACGATACCCGTTCAGGGAACAGGTAACAGTGTAAAAAGTAAAAAAATAAAGTCCGGCTGTCGGTCCGCGGCCGCCCCCGTCCGGCCGCGGACTAAGGCAGGCAACTCATGGTGCGACTGACAAGTTGCGGCTTCAAAAACGCGTCAACTTAGTAAAAATATTAAATTAAATGCACAGCCTAAATTGCTGGGTCTAAAAGCAAGACATTTTACACGAGAGTTCCTTTTATTATAGGATTGGAAGGCAATAAGAAAGGATTTTAGAAAATTCATCCCCTAAAAGAGATTGTTTATTCAGGCCATAGTTTGCGTTCTATATTTTTTTTTTAACGGAGGAAGTTCCCAACCGGTGCAAATTATAATCTAAGCCGCAAAGGTAATGCACTCAGAGAGTTTGGAAAATCCAATATACGCTTTGATAAAGTCTCATTGACGAGGATTTGTTGTGTTCATTTTTAATGTGATTGTGTAAAGTTAAATCGTGATAATCATCACCAAGTCATCATAATAAGTACAATAAATATTTATTGATATTACGTGGCAAAGTTAGAAGTTACTTAGTTACTTCTGGAGGAACGATTGAACAATTTTGAGCACCCGTTCTAAAGATCCAAATTCAAATATCGCCGCTCTGTCGTGGACTTAAATCGTCAGTAAAAGCTCTTGGTAGTAATTAATCGTATAAACTACATGAGGATTAAAACATCGTTATGTCCGAGCCAAACTTATGCAAAAATACCCAAGAAATAAATCACATTTACGAGTAAATGGCAGGACTATTAAAATCGTGTACCCATCGATTACAACGTTGTCCGATAGATCATAAAATCCGGTTTTAAAATTTTATCGTCACAGATCACTCTCGACTTGCTGGAGTAGCAAGTTTACAGCCAGCCTTAGCTCGGCTCACGGTGCACCATGCATGTGCATGTACTCATAACATATGATCCCTTATTTAGGGCTCTATTAATAACACCCTGTGATGTTTACATTTGCCAGATAGCAATGTTTATTTTTTTATGCTTTCTTTAATCTCCCGTTTTTTCAACGCACCTTTTTAATAATGTTCGGTAGTTTAAATTTTAGTTATTCAGTAATTAAACTCATCTCAAATTCAATTAACTAAGTAATTAGAAATATAGTAATCAGTCAATATTGGTTCACATATGGGTAATTAATAAAGACGATTGCCACTCGAATTCCGAATCGATTAAACAATTAAGTTTTAAGTGGGATCAACGATCTTTTATTTACCGTACCGACCTCTGTCATCCTGGATAGATTTCGCGATATGATACGGTTTATAAGAACGGTCTTATCTTACCTGTAAATAACGGCGTGTTCCTATTAAAATAAACATGCAGCACGCACGTTCATAATTTATTAAAAAGTCACTTCACAACTCGCGAACTCGGTCGTCTCGTTTGACAACAAATACAAATCGCTCGATGATGTCCCGCCTTCTCGACGGTCGGACACAGACTGCCTACATACTGGCTCTTTACTCAATACACAGCTTTGTTTTCCTCTTCAAAAAGTTCCACCACAAAGGATTTTGGACTTAACTTTTGATAAAATAGAGGTGAATGACGCAGACAACCCCATATGGTCCGTCTGATATCTCGTCGATATAATTTACGATCAACATTTTGCATGTTTCGATTGATAGCAAATCATCCGGGGGACGTGGGATGCTTTACAATCAGCTAACATACAATGTTTTGGCCGGTCAAATTTAGCATCTGCTGATTAGATTAACTGCTGCTCAAACTTAATGGCGCCGTATTATCAATAAATCTTCGTGGCTGACTGGATTAGCACGTGCAAAAGGAATGATGCGACTGTAAATTATGGTTGAAGGGTCCAGAAGCAAAAAGTAGCATCGCCTGTATGAATATTCATCATAAGTCTTGGCTGACGCGTATATTCATATAAGCTCCTTTTACAAGTCAAAAGGTTTCGCGTTCATAAACCGCAGGTTGTTTTTGTAAGTATTGTTAGCACGTTATGAATGAATAGCGCGTATTACTGAGGTTTATATTTTACCTGCCATTGACGCATTGTTTAGTCTAAACGCAACGTAATTTACTACTAGCGAAATCAGTACTTACAGCAAGGTTCCCGACTGAGGCATTAAATATGGTTGACAGGATATTGAGTTTTCTGGATTAAAATAAAAAACCTCTGTGTTGGAAATGATTCATCGGTATTGAAACTAATTGAATTCTTATAAACATAGGTATTTCTAGTATTAAAAACGTACGTTCGGCGACCAATCAAGCTATACAAATCCAGTGTATGTGGATCTCTCATTGTAGGGGAAATCTAAACAAAGTGAGGCCATGTTATACTGGAATTGTTTTAATTGTTGAATTGTAATAGTAAATAATTATTTAAGTATATCCAGGCTTGATGATCGCCGTGTGTACTCAAATTAATATTTTTTTCGAAAGTCATTTAAGTCATAATCGGGCCGGAGGTTGGCACTTATACCACGGTAACGTTCTATCGGATAAAAATAATCTGATGTCCAGCCAAGTTATGGTCCAACCGTGTGCTGTTTGAACGAAATCAACCGTAAATGCGTGAAAAGGTAGAATGAAGGCATAAGTAGAGTTAATTTCCTATTTGGATGCAAAACAATGAAATTGGATTTAGTGACTTTTAGAACTAAGGCATCAAAGTCAAAGTCAAAATCAAAGCATTTATTTCAATTAGACCAATACAGGCACTTTTGAAAGTCAAAAAAACAAAATAAAACGCGAAGCTACAGTCCCAGTCACAAGGCATAATAACTTGTGAAAGTACTGTAGTTGCCCATTCCGTAGCGTAGATCTCTATGGAGAAGAATGGGCAAGAAACTCCATGGACACTCTTTTAAATCAAAATATGTTACAAAATCTTGGTTACATCATTCATGTTAAGAATTAAAAATATGTGAGAACAATGTAGAAATACGGGCAAGTTAAGAGCGTCCAGAGTAAAAGATTAAATCAGTAATTAAAAAATAAAGTAATTAAAATAAACCGTGGCAGCTGAGAGCATCCATTTTAAACTAGCTTATGCCCGCGTCTTCGTCCCCGTGAACTTCGGTGTCCCATAGGATCGTACTATCGGGATATAAAGTACCTATGCTATGTGTTAATCCAGGTTATAAACTATCTGAGGCAAAAATTTGCACCGTTCATTCCAGCGGATCCCCGCAACCTTCACCAGGTCATCGGTCCACCTAGTGGGAGGCCTTCCGGTTCTACGGATCGTATTCCGGCCTACGGATCGCATTCCGGTTCGCATGTCGCCATTCCAAAACTTTTCGGCCCCATCAGCCATCCGTTCTGCGGGCAACGTGCCTTGCTCACTGCCACTTAAGTTTGGCAATTGTTCAGGCTATGTCGGTAACCATGAATCTCTTGCGGATGTCCTCATTTCTGATTTGATCATGCAAGGAAAGTCCGAACATAGCCCTCTCCATTGATCTTTGGGTGCCTTCTGATGAGGGCCATTTTGAGCGACCACGTTTCGGTCCCGTATCCAATCACTGGCAACACACACTGGTCATAGACTTACGTCTTGAGACACTGCAGTAAGTTGGACGAGAAGATACTACGCATCTTTCCCAACGCTGCCCAGCCTATTCGGATTTGACGATTATTGGTCGATTGCCCTCATTCTCAAAGTTAGACCTACCCAACTGGACCGTTTCTCCCAGGTAGACATAATCGTCGATACCTTCGAGTGTAGAGTCTCCGAATCTTGATAGGAGTGGGTGTTACATGGGCATTCAACATGGTTTTGGTTTTGTCCATGTTCATTTTAAGACCCGCTCTTTCGGAAGCTCTACTGAGGTCATCGAGCATTGTACTGAGTTCCTCCATGGTCTCAGTCATGACCACTATATAGTCGGCAAATCGAAGGTGAGAGATGTAGGTACTCGCCATTAACTTTGATGCCTAGCCCTCTCCAGTCCAGAACCTTAATGACATCCTCCAGTGCAGCGGTGAACAGTTTCGAAAATATGACTTCTTCCTGTCTCACACCTCGCTGCAGAAGGATATGTTCCGAGGTCTAAGTCGGACTGACATGGTGGCGTTTTTGTAAAAACACTTCAACACCTCGATGTACCTACAGATAGGCAATTTGGCACCGTTGGAGAGACTGCAGTACAGCCCAAGTCTTGATTGAATCGAAGGCTTTCTCGTAGTCCAAAAACGCTAAACAGCGAGGCAGGTTGTACTCTTCGGTCTTCTGTATAACCTGTCGCAGCGTATGTATGTGGTCTACGGTGCTAAAGCCTGTTCGGAATCCGGCTTGTTCGGGAGGTTGAAAATCGTCAAACCTGCACGCGAGACGATTCGTGATGACTCTTGAAAACAACTTGTAGATATTGCTTAGAAGTGAGATGGGCCTATAGTTCTTCAATCGGGTATCGCCCTTTTTGAAGAAGAGTACCACCACACCCTTGCACCACGCTTGTGGCGTTTTTCCCTTGAGTATGACAGAATCAAACAGCTTCTGGAGGGCCGGATAAGTACCGGTTTTCCACCCACCTTCAGAAGTTCGGCCGTAATTCCATCATCGCCTGGTGCCTTGTTGTTTTTGCTGTTTCAGAGAATCAGAGCCATCCTAATCTCGTAGAGGCTGATGTCCGGGATGTCTCCGGTATAGTGTCCAGTCAATCTAGTTCTTGGGTCATTCGCTAAATTTACAACGGGTTTACAGGTTGACGTATTTGCACCAAGAATATGTATATGAAGGCAAAAATAATAATAATTGCCACTCTTTTTCTCGTCGGAGGTACATGTATTTCATTATTTTTGGAAATTCCACATTTCCAAAAATAATGCAATACATATTTATCAATTTAAGCAAAAAACATAGGTATGTAGGTAGTAATTTTCAAGCAGACTGATGTGCTTGAAATTTAGTATATATGTTTTTACCATTTTTTTCTTTTCTTTTTATTCTATATACACACATCAAAAGTGTCTAGGGATCAACATATATTTTTGCAATAACTTTTCTCCTGATTGATATTAATTAAAATTTTCTTTAAGGATTCATCAAATAAAGTGTTTTCGTTTGTCACAGTAACGATAAACCAAGTCACCTTTGCATTAATAAAGAAATTTGCCATTTTCTAATAAAGGGATTTTTGACATTTGAACCACTAACATTAAAGTTCGAAAAAAAGACTGAAATAACAGTTTTCTTTAAAATTTTATTGGGTAACTTAAACAATTAATAATCCGTGTTTCTACCGCGAACACTAACAACACAAGAACATCGGTTTGGCATACTCAAAATGAGTTCATCCAAATCACGCTGTGGAATGGCCGCCCATGTTCGTTGCAACAACAAAAAAAGGTCTTCTTGCGACTGGATACCCTCCATATTCGGCAGAGCTCTTCTCTGTAGCATATCCCATGCATGCTCAATCGGGTTCAAGTCTGGCGACTGAGCAGGCCAGGGCAGGACATTGATGTTAGCTGCGGCGAGAGTCTGTCTTACAACTCTTGCGGTGTGCGGTCGTGCATTATCATGCATTAACTGAAATAAGGGACCGATTTGCACTTGTAGAGGAACGATGACGTCTGATACAATCGTCTCAGCATAAATTTGAGCGTTGAGGTTGCCTCTGATCCAAATCAACTCAGTTCTTCCGCCGATCCAAATACCCGCCCATACCATGATGGTTCCACCACTATAAGGATGGACTTCCTGGCAGGATTTTAATCGCTGTTGGCGTCCAGGGGTTCTCCAGTGTCGTATACGTCTTGTATCCGGTCTCATACCAAAACGAGACTCATCAGAAAAGCACACGAAACGCCATTGTTCTTCTGCCCAATTTCTGTGTTCAAGAGCCCATTGATATCGAATCCTACGATTGTGCATTGCTATAGGTGGTACCCGTAGCGGTCTTCGGGAATGAAGGTTCACTTCATGCAAGCGGTTTATGACTGTTTGGTCGCTAATTAAGTTCCCTGAAGAGTGATGAAGCCTCACGGCTAACATCATGGCGGTTATTGTTGGAGCTCTTCGAGTTAAGATTTGAATGTATCGGTCTTGTCTCCGTGTGGTGCAGCGATACCGTCCTCCATGGCGCTCAGCCACGGTACCAGTGCTTCGGTAACGTGTCCAAAGTCGACTGATAACACTCTGACTTGTATTCAGAGCTAAAGCCACAGTACGTTGCCGGGAACCAGCTTCTATCATTCCCACGGCTCTGAGCATTTCTTCCCTGCTTAAATGACGTCGCCGCTCCATAATAACGTTGGTTTTAATCAGTAGTAGGGAAACAGTAGCACTAATAATGTCTTCAATGCGTTGTATGTTTTTATAGGGAAAATATTGACAGCTGATTTTCATCTTTTACTCGAATTTGATTCACAGTTCCTGATTCAAATTATGAAATGCACCAAAAAGGATCCATATAAATTTATAAAATCATAAATTTATTACAAAGCCACATCTCAATCTCAAGAAATCCGCATAAAAATGCTTGATCCCTAGACACTTTTGATGTGTGTAATAATTGTTTCCAAACCATTTCTCCCGTTTGGGATTGAATTCCAAAATCACCACCTTGCCTTGATGGTTCGTCCCTTTTGGGGTGGAATTTCGGAAAACCCTTTCCTAATGGATACCTACTCCTCACAAAGAACATACCCTCCAAATTCCATTGTCTCTAGGACCTGCGGTTTAGGATGTGCGTTGATATCTCAGTCAGTCAGGACTTTGAATTTTATATATTTTGGATGCAGATGATGATGGAGTATAAACTATTCATAAGTACATACCTACTAGTCTATTATTCCTTTTACTTCTACCTACTTACAAACATGACCTTTCATCATCATTTCAGCCGTTTCCCAATAAAGTTGGCATCGGCTTCCAGTTTAACCGGATGCAGAATACCAGTATTTCATATGGAGCGACTGCCTATTTGACCTCCACAACCCAGTTAGTACTGGGTAGTACGATAGCCTTTCGTAAGACTGGTTTTAGACTTTCCAGCAACTGACTACCTGTGTAACGACTGGCAAATACCTACAAATGACAGCCAGGACCAACGGCATAACGTGCTTTCCGAGGCACGTAGGAAAACTCGGTATGTAATAGCCATCCGCGGTTCGCCCCTGGCAAGAGTGGCTTTACCAGAAGTTCGACTCGTGCGGATGTTATTATTTAGCGACGACGTCCTCAATGCAGTACCGTTTTACTTTACTAATAACTTTCCACTGCTTGCATAGACAAATATTTTCCTTTCCGTTTTCAGGAAAACTTGTCTCTTGGAAAACCTGTTTCTTGATGTGCGAAGTAACAGACTCCGTTACCGGCACCAATGGGACCGAGCCTTACGTACCATGAGAATACTAACCAAGCGCGTCACCGTTTACTCGCACCACGGCACACAGTGGAACGAATGTATGGGAGCGGTTGGACGTAGACATGTCCGAAAAAAAAGAGTAAAATTATGCCAAACTAATGATGCCATCTTATTCGATTACTTAATGCCTTCATAACTTGTGGTGATGAATTTCTTCATAACTCCCATATTTCGGGAGTAATTTGAGAAAATGTGAAATTTTACTATGAAAATGAGTGTATCGAGCTCTCTCCCTCCTGATTCCGGGCTTGTTTCAAGTAGCGGTCTCTAATATCATAATGCTAATACTAAGAGCTATATTTAATACTAAGACACATAGTGCGCCAAATGTGCACTTTCTGGGATAAAGAGTGATGTTTATTTTATAACACAATTTTTTTATTTTTTGTTTATTTTGTTGATTAAAACCGTTTTTCTAAAGGTTTACCTTATTACAATAACATTTCTGAGCAGCCAATTAGAGAAGATATAAGCTAATTAGGATATATAATTAGGGACTTAAGGTTTACATATAAAACTGATGCACTAATGATTACTGATAAGAACATTGCTATTATTTAATTACTAAATGGCTCTTAATACACTAATTTAGCATGCATCATTTACTAATTATCACAATAACTAATTACCTTGCAATATTTAACAAAGGATACCTGGGATACCTGGATTTTATATAAATAGGTCACTATTAGTAACTTTAAAATCAGTGTTGATTTACACCTCGTTGTATCCAAGCTAATCTCGCAATGTATTTTCCAAATTTTAATACAAATCTTGATATTCACGTTGCTTTATGCGCACGCGCACATAAAGATTTACGCGACTTTAACTATTTGTTCAGTGTTTTAAAAGATAACAGTTGTGTTCAGTTATGTGAAAGTGCTGAAACAAGTTTAAAAGACTGGTGTCGTCGATTTTGCTACCGCATTTATGCAAAATGGACACAGTCTGGAAGAAGCACAGATAAGTTTCGGAAGAAACATGAGATTTGGCTACAGGCTGCAATTCAATGGCCGGAATTACAGAATGAAAATATGGAACCTTCTACAGAAAATATAAGTGACGTCATCGAGCCCATAATTTCTCCTGCTAAATCTAATGCTTCAACTTGTACACATCCTAGTCCTCGTAAATCTTTTGAGGACCTTAGTAACCGGCAAAAAAGAAGACGCACTGAAGATAGTCTTTCATGCAGCAGTAGCAGCGCTGAAATTATGTTTTCGGCCGAAAGGGCGCTTCAAAAGGCAGGACAAAGCGATACAGCTTATGTTATGAAATACTTGACGGAGAATCCAGAAGAGGCCTCAAAAATCAAAGCCTTCATTGAAGGTAAATCAATTCAGGTACGGGAAATATCCCCTTTGAAGGCATTGGCTCTTTATGTATCGATGAACTTATCGAAATGGCGCTATAACACTCTTCGGGATTTCAACACTCAAGAAGGAGCTCTTCAATACCCGAGTTACTACATGTTGGTTAAAGAAAAAATTAAGTGCTATCCGGCCAAAGAAGATCTCACAGTTACAGAGAGCTCTGCAAAAATCAAATTACAAGCCTTGATGGATTTAACCTCAAGAAGACTTATTAGGTCGTTAGAAACCCCTGTTGATCCCAATCAACAGCTCGTATTGACCAGCAAATGGGGTTTTGACGGATCATCTAGCCAAAGCATTTATCATCAAAGGACGAGTGAAGATGAGCAAATCGATCTTGCTAGTAATTTTATGATTAGTCTTGTACCACTGCGGCTCGTCTCAAAAGGTGTAACAATTTGGGAAAACGAGCGACCATCTTCCACTTCATTTTGCCGGCCAATATTGTTTAAGTTTATAAAGGAAACCAAAGAAAATGTGCAGAGAGAGATGGCTGAAATCGAAGCAGAGATTGAAGCCTTAACTCCATCCACCATCACTGATGGAATTAGTGTCAAACACCAACTGCTGTTGACAATGATTGATGGTAAAATTCATTCCATTATATCCAATACAGCAGCTTCAGTGTGTGACATATGCAAGGCTTGTCCTAAAGAAATGAATAATTTAGAGTTAATCAAAGATAAACACGCAAACGAGGACATGTATAAATATAGCTTAAGCACCCTTCACGCTTGGATTCGCTCAATGGAATGCTTATTACACATTTCCTACAAATTAGACATAAAATCATGGCAAGTAAGGGGTGATATAGCAAAAAGGCAAGTTGATGACAGGAAGAAAAGAGTTCAAGAGGCTGTAAGAAGAGAAACGGGCTTACTTCTCGATGTTGTGAAACAAGGCAGTGGATCCACCAACAATGGCAACTCGGCAAGGAGATTTTTTGAAAACTACACTAAATCTGCTGAACTGACCGGAATAGATGCTATGCTTTTAAGAAAAATCTGTGTGATCTTGCAGTGTATTTCATCAGGAGAGAAGATCAACGTAACTAAATTCCGAGAGTTCTGCTTTGATACTGCTAAGCTTTACGTGGAGTTATACCCATGGTATTATATGCCTTCTTCACTTCATAAAATTTTAATGCATGGGCCAGACATAGTTCAGAACATGTCAATTGTGCCCATTGGTTTTCTATCCGAAGAGGCATCTGAGGCTAGAAATAAAGATTTTAGAAAATATAGAGAGGGGCATTCTCGAAAGCATAGCAGTATCTCATGCAATGAAGATATTATGCACAATCTTTTACTGTCTTCTGATCCACTTGTTACAAGTATCCGTCCAAAAGGAAATAAGTTTGTAAAAAAATCTTCTTTTAAGGAATTTTATGAGCTTACGGATTCTGAGAAAAGTGATATCGAATTTGTTAACATAAATGATTTAGCGGACATCGATTCTGAATTTGAATTAATTGATGATGATGATGATGACGAAGATAATTAAATGATGTTATTGTTTTAAAATGTGTAACTTAGTAAATTAGAGCTTACATCTTAATTATTTATTGTACTTTTAATGAAACTAGGTAATTTATTATCAACTTACTTAAAAGTCATACTCTCATCAGTTCTTGTGAATATTTTTGTTAATATATATTTCTGTATATATATAATATATTTATAGACCTCTTAATAAGTCTGTCTGCGGTTTAAAGTAAATACAAATGGGGAAAAAACGTTTTTTTTTTTTTAAATTTTCATTTCCTTTTATCCCAGAAAGTGCACATTTGGCGCACTATGTGTCTTAGTATTAAATATAGCTCTTAGTAATAGCATTATGATATTAGAGACCGCTACTTGAAACAAGCCCGGAATCAGGAGGGAGAGAGCTCGATACACTCATTTTCATAGTAAAATTTCACATTTTCTCAAATTACTCCCGAAATATGGGAGTTATGAAGAAATTCATCACCACAATTTATGAAGGCATTAAGTAATCGAATAAGATGGCATCATTAGTTTGTCATAATTTTACTCTTATTTTTCGGACATGTCTACGTCCAACCGCTCCCATACATTCGTTCCACTGTGCGGCACTTGAAGGTACGGTGTTGTGCGCCAGACGCATTTTCGGCGCAACGAACACGCTCGCATTTTCTAAAATTTTCTTAGTCTTTTGATCTACGCTTTAGATGCTGTCGTTGCGGCGCTTCTGTAATCTGTGGTTTCAACCTAAGTTTTGAGACCTTTTCGTTAAATGCGTTTCATCGAACGTATAACGTGTAACGAACCGTGTCCAGAACTACCATTTACTTCTGTAAATCAAGGGAAGCAGCTGGATCAATTCAAGCCCTTGATCCAGCTGCCTAACGAGAACCTCGAGAACGAGGTATTGGTCAAGGCTCTTGGCAAGTAAGCCATTGGTTGAAACAACTATTACTTCTTTATTATTTAATTAGGCGCCTGAATTTCTGAACCGCTTTCAGTTCAAGAAGAAATTAACAGATCCATTCATTACCACGAAATTGTGTGTTTCCAATAAAAAGACTTTTAGATTATTTCATATGGAAATGGGAAATAGCGTGGGTATGTATGTAAATAAAAAACACCAAAATTAATTTCTTAATATTTATTTTCTATGCAACATAAAAAAATATTCATCATAGTTACAATAAATTACAGTTACTTAATGCGAACTAAAATGTAATTTACGATAATTCGTGAACAGAATCGTACGGGTCAGATCAGAATTTTTTTCACAAGTCTTTACCTACACTTTAGTCATGATTTTTAAACATTTTTTATATAATAAATGCAAACTATTACCTAACCAACAAAATAGTCCAATGTAGATAAAAAAAGCTTGCTTAGCAAATATAATTAACTTGTTCTTGATGCTTTAATTTTTCCATTAACACTGGGAATGCGTCTAGCGCCTTTAACATAATATTCCCAAGCTGAATGCAACCTGCTGTCAAACATTGGTGAAAACCAAGCATAGTCAACATTATAGATAACACTGAATGTACCTCACAACAATTAGAATCTACCAGTTCGTATTAAGCGAATACTTCGGCTATTACTAAATATTTAGATCGCCGGACATATTGAAAGCATGATTTTATAACACTGTTCCCTTGATAAACGCGCCCTGCCAAATACGCTGGGAGAGTGTAACGATAAAGGCTCGAAGATTTAATACAAATGACGGAATAATATGAACACAGTTTTCTCTCATGTTTCAACTATTTCATCTAAGTAGCGAACGAATACTTTCAATATAACCAGCTTCTATTAACATTAGGTCTATTACATTTCCATAAATTATAATTATATCCAAATGTTTCAGAAGTTCGTTACACTTGCGACCGAATAGAGATACACAACAATACATTCAACTGCTAACAACTATTATTGAGTACGACGATGTAAGATTATATTGGGGACCTACATTGATACAATTCGCGGTTAATATTGTGACACTAAATAAATGCAGACATTGTGCTGTTAGGGCGAATCTGGATCAATGAAAATCATATTTTCATTCATAATTTTACGTAAGGCAAGTATTCTTTATGTACGTGTAAAATAGAATGAACGCAGTGTTATTAAGTAAGGAAGGCAGTGAATATCCACCGTAAACCGGTGACTAACAATCTAATATCAAAATTGTCATTTCGAACCGTAACAAGTATTTTTTTTTTTCATCAAGTCAAAGAATTTTCAAATCGTTAACGGGTATAAAAAGCGACAAAAACAGACGCGAATAGAACAAGGCTCCTACTATAATCAATTAATATTAATAGATATATATTAAATTCTTACTAGACAATAGACATGATAAAGACTCCTTAACAAATAACTTAAAGGGGTTACAATAACAGTGCCATCAAATATAAATATGCAATGTATAAGGTACAGTATAAGCTCTAAATGAGAACGGTCAAAATGTTGGCATTCGCACATGCTACCTTTGAGAAACTATACATAATAACGAGGGGAAATAAATATGTGTGACGTTTAATTATTTAAATTATTATTAAATTACGTTGCTTGTCTCAGCTGCCGGTCCAAAGTTTTATAAACATAGTTCAGATTACATCTGACCGACGCATCATTGGGGAGACTAAATAAAACGATTTGAAAAATCAACATGGTTAGACCGTCTGGAATGTACTCAATTAAGACCCGACACCTTTCAGGCGGAGAAATAAGTATACACAAATAAATAAATTATTATAAAATAAATCGACGGTTCTCGGCGCACGTGTGCACAATATGTCCGCCAGTGTACGAATAAAACCGGATACAATAATAGATACAGATAAGGCAAAGAATAAATATACATGTACAGATGCAGTAAGCGAACGCGTTAGCTACCTAACATTAGTTAACACGAATCCCTAGCCTTAATCTAGACACGATACAATGAGATATTGTGTCATACGGCCCGAGACGATTGCTAACTTAACTTTTGGCGTTAGGCAACACTGGTATCAACAAGCAACGGCCTCGAGCCGCAATTGTCCAAAATCAGAAACATTAACTTGGGCATTAACTTCAATGTGATCGGTGCAAACTTCAATAATAGTCAAATATGAAAAATTCAAATACGAAAAAAGCCTATAAAGAGGACTTATTACTACGTAAGAGAGACATTTTAGTGACGGGTCGCCCCGTACTTTAAATTCATTCGAGATTTACCAGATGTACCATGGTTGATGGTCACGGATAACTATAATATCAGAGTGATAAAAGTTCTATACAATAAATTTTATCGATTCCAATCGATACTAGTGTACCGATGATCGATGGATAAAATTCGAAGTGTTGAGGGATAAATTGGAATTTTGTCACTCCTAATAATCGAGATTCTTTCGAAATATCATTACGCCTACTATGTTACAGTCAGACATGTCAGCACACAACACGCACACATTTCAAGCGGCTTTTATACAAGTTGATAATATTGATGATCTACATCTATATGTGTTTATTATATAAGTGATATTACTGGTAAAATGTTAAGTGAAAGAATTTGAACAACGTCTCTTTGATGACATTCAATTGGACTCCATTCTAAAGGCGTCTCTCAATCTTAGCTTTGTTACAACTTCCTAGCATTTTATTAGCGAATACGTTTTCATTCAAAGACCACAATGCGTATAGTTGCGTGAACTGACACAAAGGTGGGATAAAGTGACGTAAGGAGGATAGACTGGGGGGGGGACAGGAAACCATCAACGTCTCCGCGCTACAACAGACGATCACAACACCGAACCACTTCTCTTTAACTCTGCAAAGCACCACGATATGCCCCGGTGGTCAAACTGCGCAATTATAATACAAAAATATTTTATTTAATTTTTCTTAATAAAATATAGATTCTTTTAGATACTCATTTGCCATTTCCATTACTTGTATGTTCTAAAATTTTGCAGATACACCCAATACATAAGAGAATATAAGTCTTAGAAGGACAACGTAAAGAAGAGTTCTTAATGGTTTAACTAAAATATTAAATAGATTTTCCTAAGCACATCTGCAATATTGAACAACACTGCAATGGAAGACAACACCTATTAATTGAACAAGCTTGGTCAACGCTTAAATGTATCTACATTTTAGAATGACAAAGATATATTTGAATTTTAATAACAGTCAAAGGTTTGATTAGTAAAATAAAAATCTTTATGGTCGATAGCGTGTTTCAAAGAGTTATTAAGAAAGATATGCATTTGATATAAAAATAAGTGATACTTGAATAATTTTGGCTTGCGAACTGACCATTGGCTGCCACGCTACATCGCGTATACTCCAACCCGTTGCATGTAGTACCAACCTTAATCTTTACTTAACTTTAAACCTTAAGCCAAACCTACGAAGCCTGATAAGTTCGCGTTGAGCGCACATGACCACCGGAGTCCAGAGCTAATTACCTTATTTTTGTGACAAAAATAGCTTTTCTTATCTCAAGTCTTGACCAGCTACCGTATGGTTAACTACACGTAATTGATATCGAGCCGTAACATCGCCTACTTACTAACACAAGCCGAGATATTAACGTTCAGGTTTTGGAAAGCCTAGTGCACACATACCTATGTTTTGGATCATTATTTGAGTTCAAGAGATTTTTGTTTAGGCCTGACGGAAGTTAGATTCTTTCTTCGACTGCGGCACTTAAAATCCTTCATTCGATAGTTGAAAATTCTATGTCTACAAAGATAGGTAATTTCAGATCATGGAAGTAAGACTACAGTTAACTATAAGATCTAATCAGTAAATGCCTACAAGGGCTATTTATGAACGTAACGTGCTCTGAAAGTATTGAGCTAATACAAAACCAGAACGTTAGCGTCAGTTTGACTATTTTTCATTACTTAAAATCAGTCTCATAAATAACGAAATGTTCAACAGACTTAGAGACGATCGCTACGATCTCAGGGGAGATAGACAATAAAAACTTATAGCCTTGTCTATTGACACTAAGAGCCGGCCGAAACAGAAAGATAGGCTTTGTTATCAGCTTCACTAATGCTTACACGCTAATAAATTTCAACTAAATACAGTCACTGACAAATTATACTGCCGATAGTTCACTGAATAATTTTTAAGCGTTTGGGAAAATAGCTGGAACTCACACGGCGATTTTATTGAAGGAAATTCTTTACTGACAATACTTTTAGGCACAGATGTTGCTGTGTGCTTTTTTCTCGCAAGATAATAATAATTGACCCTTTTTCCTTCAGTGAATTCACTCGAGTAAGTCCATCTATTTTCCGACTATATAATACATGTAAAAAGAATGGCAGTGCATTACTAGATTATAGATATTACCATCGCGTCTCAAAACAATATTAATTAAGCCGTTAAGCTTGTGACATCAAGATGGTCGTGGCTTTCGATATAATAAACTTTCGACATTTCAACAAAAGTCGCTTAATGACAATGTGAAACCTACTAAAGTATGTTTATACTTTTTACAACACAATATTGCGAAATTGGAATCCTAAATAAAACTCTCGACGCGTGCGGGACACTGAGAAATCGTGATGTTATTTTAGTCTAACGCGACAAAATGTTGCTTTTCTCTTTCACACTTGCTTATTAAGAACAAGTGTGAAAGAAATAGCAACATAATGCCGTTATAGTGAGACCTCCAATATGCAACAGCGCGGAAAACAAGATGCTCAGTTTGATCACTTCAAGATGGGCCTTGTAATTTTCAATTTTAGAACATTCCTGGCACCCTTATTCCGCGCTGCAAGCATATACATAGTTCTTTCAGTTATTTTACCTTTGATTGCAATCCAAGGTGCATCTCATGAGCGACTTATTATATCCAGACTTAAGGTCACTTTGATTTTGTCGAAAACTTTATGGCAATGCAATGAAGATAAAGATCGAATTAAAGTTGCAACGCCAGAGGTAAAATGACTGTTAAGAATCACAGGTGCGTGTAGTACCGCGACGCTCGAGCCGCGCTCTACACGTAGGTGGGCGGCGCGGGCGGCGGCGCGGGCGGCAGCACGCGCGCGCCCGGCACGTACTGCCCGATGAACGAGCCGTCCTCCGTGAAGCGACCTGGACGATATACACTGTTAATATACAACCACTATTTGAAACACTTTTTGTGGTCCATCATTGAGTTGCCCAAAATATCTTCGAAAACACAAACACGACTGAATATCGGCTCCTCCTTAAAATAAGTTGTCAGATTATTGCTGAAATTCACGATCTTCAATGTCCGTATCGCAAAGACATCTCGTTTACCGATTACAATACCTCTGATGTTTTTGAAGTCAAATGTACGAATCACGGTTACCTGTCATAAGGTCGAAAAACAATTGACCGAATTTCATTTAACCTAAAACTTTTCAACAATTATCGTTTCGTTTTTTTTTTTTACTTTATGGTAGTCACGTCTGCCACTGTATCAGTTGACTTATTATCAATCCTTTATTTTCGTTACTTCGACGTTTCATTTGGCCGTAAAACTTTTTACCGAAGTTACACATAGCCGAAATATAATTTGTTCGAAGTATTATGCTTCAACATGCAGCAAGCATTGTTTCTGTCACGGCTCCGGCGCTGCGAGGTTTGGGCGGTCCCACACGAGCTTATCGCTCACCACCGCAACTTCAGCATGCTGCAGCCTCAGCCGCGGCGGCGAGCGTTAGAACCCGCCTGATCGCCTACGCGGGCTTAGATTGCACTCTATGGGTAGGCAGACGTGTAGTCGGTTTTGCAGTGATTGTTTTTTGTCACAAAATTGTGTACCACAACAACATATTAACTTTTTATGACACTATTTTAATTTAATATTAAAAATGCTACCAAGTAACCGGTCATATATTTGTGACCAAATAATATTTCCGTGAAATGTTGTTTCGGTGTGGTGAAAATATGCCAAATTAAAAAAGTTCAAAAGAGGCTTTCGGCCAATAGTTATTTTGTAAACCAGCGAAAGATAGTTCGGTAAAAAAATACAAATAATGCATATAGCAAAAAACACTTCGGTCAATAGTTTTCGGTAAAATGAAATTCAAAAAAAGTGATCGGTTCCCACAAATCACAGATGAAAATTCTCAAAATACTTGAGTCGTAAAATTAGCAAATTAAAAAGCAAAACGAAAAAAAAAGCAAAAACAAAATCATACCTTACAAAACGAAACAAAAACGGCGCTCGTGCAGGCAAAGAAAAAGTGGAAAGGGACGGAACAAGGAAATAATAACATTAAAACAAATGCAAAACTTATAACAAAGCACGCTAACAAACATTTAAGTAGGAAATATTCACTTCAAGTAATATCATTTGTTTCTTTACAACCTAAAGTTACTTACATTCTAATTATTCTGTACTATAATATAACCTAAGCTGCGGTCATTACTTGCGAAGGGTAATGAAATACTCAGTGATAAAGCCTTTATTTTAAACTATTTCTGAAATAGTGCAATAAAGACTGGACGCCCTTGATTTTAATTTTAAAACTACTATTTTCATGTACAACACGAAATATATATCTTAGTCGAGTACATGAAAATTGTGCCTAAATAAAGTAGCAGTATACTGCTCAGATCAATAAAAAAAAAAGATTCACAACATAATTCTCAGATCAAAACGTAATAAAGAACAAAATTTTGGCGGGCGACGTCACCGTCAATTGTCGACCAATCAAAACGAAGAACAAGAGAGTTGCCTAGGGTGATTGGCTGCCAGTACCGGACTGTTTTATGTTGCATTATTGTGATGCAATGGCACTACATTACATTACAAGCTTACAAGAACGTAGCTGTATTTGGAGCGCACTTATTTTGCAAAGGCTTGGCTTTGTTTACTGAGATACGAAAGTATTATTTGAAAAAACTTGTAAAGCGGATAGCGAATTTAAAAGCTAATTGCATTGCAGATTAGTCTTATTTTTAATACAATTCGTGTGACCTAAAATCTATACAGTATCGTTATCTCAGTATACACAAGCTTTAATCAAAGGGTGCAAGGAAGAGGGGTAGGGTTTAGACGAGGGTGGCGAAGGCCTGCGAGGCGGAATCAGTCTGTCCTGAGGGCGGGGGGCGTCGCTTGCGGCCGTACTGCCCGATGAAGGACCCGTCCTCGTTCATACCCGCTGGAAACACATGCTTTATGCTTACAGCCACGACAACACACATGCCTTCTCAAAATGGGGTCTATACTAATCAAAAAAGCGATGTAAGATAAAAAGTGTTCACGGAGCGGTTGGCGCGCGGCCAAAATCGGATATAACGCTGCTATCTTGTTTTCTATTTTTTTTTTTAAGTTTACTTACAACACGGGGAGTGTTTTTCGTAAACATATCAATGTCATTCATGCGCCAATATTGTAGTCAGCACTATATTATATGTTTTTTTTTTTGACACAAAAGTTTCTTTTGATGTATGGAATATTTTCCGCTCAATATTGTCATCCATATTGTCTTGTATTAGAAGTGTGTTCAAATCTTTTTTGATCAGTAAAATAAAAATGGTAGCTAACGTGCATTCAAAGTAAAACGTAAAATATGCGTGCAGTTTAATGAGGACCATTTATCTAGGAAAATTAACAATAAAAACAAAATAACTACAAAAAAAAAAAAAAAACAAATTTCTTCAATGACACGAGCTTAGTCCTATTCAAAATCAGACCAAGAAGAAAAAGTTGGGCAAAGATACTTGCACAAGCTGACTGACCAACACTGAGACCATTTGCACCACAAATCATAAGTGCATTTAACGCTAGACGTATTAAAACATCATTCTGGCACAGTATTTGCTCTATTATTGTCAATATGTTGAAGAGTCAAACGATTTTCAGAAATGGCACGATTCATTCACAGCTAAACCCGTTTAGTGGTGCCAGTGGGCCTAACATTCAGTAATATTTCACGTATGATTAATGAAAAATGTAATCAAAATCCTTTCAGAAAGTGGTAATTGAAAGAGTTCCCAAGGACGGTCTGTAATTTATGTTTTATTACAAATTAACTCATTTATTCAAAATAGGCTGATAATCGGCACTGAGACCCGGATCGAATAATAATAAGAATAATTCGTTCGTGTCCGCCTCCCGTGTCGTAATTATACGTAACTGGGTAACTTTCGCGTACAAGTAAAAATTAAGTATTTGAACTTAGCAGCGAAAGTGTTAAACGTCAAAATTGACGTTTTTAGGGGTTCATACTTTGACTAAATACGTTTTCCTGATCAGTGTTGGTCAGCCATCATGTGAAGGGCCAATAAAGAAGAGCCACACATTAGAGACTATTTAACAAACGTACCTGTTTCTCCCTCGCCGTACTCTGCCATGGAGTCGGTATCACTTTCAGGGCCGGGCTTCGTGCCGCTGCTCATTGAGTGGCGGGACTTGTTGTCAAGACTGGAATTAATAACATTTTAGGTTAGAACCAGTTGTTCAAATGGAAATTTTCAGGAGTGTCTTGGGATCTAAGTGGTAGAAGTAGGTAAAGTATCCTACACCTGGTCAACCAATTCAGTGAATGAAATACCTTAGTCTTGTCAAAAAGTTTCAACTAAACAAAAACATTACGGGTATTCATGTTACTTTACTCCAAAAAGGCCGTTCGGCTTAACTGCATCCGATTGGCTATAACAATATAGTTTTTTTATTTGGAACAACAAACAATTACAGAATGAGACATAGAGGCTAAAAAGGCAGGATAGGAAGTAAAATAGGTTCGTCAATAACAAAAGCCTCCCTCAGCATAGCCCCTTATGCGGTATCCCTTATGGCATAAGGGATACCGCATAAGGCTTATGCGGTATCCCTTTATAAAGTCCCCTGGTTATTAGACATGCGCGCTTCTGCTTACACAAAAGGACAGACTGAATTGATTAAGAAGGTGAATTGGAGCTGAATTTGCATTGTACAGATTCAATTTCTTAGTATTATATAATTGCATAGCACATGTGTGAGTACTATGTACTGTGAAGCTACCATTTAATGAGTATCTACATCTTTCATTGACGCGATGGTTGAGTGAATGTCATGCTCACTTAAATGTCGCGCTGATGGTGGCTTAACTTGCCCGTATTTCTACATCGTTCTCACATATTTGTAATTCTTAACATGAATGATGTAACCAAGATTTTGTAACATATTTTGATTTAAAAGAGTGTCCATGGAGTTTCTTGCCCATTCTTCTCCATAGAGATCTACGCTACGGAATGGGCAACTACAGTACTTTCACAAGATGTTATGCTTTGTGACTGGGACTGTAGCTTCGCGTTTTTTTTTTTGTATTTTAACTTTCTGAAGTGCCTGTAATGGTCTAATTGAAATAAATGCTTAGTTTTTTTTGAGGTAGAAAAAAAGAATGTACTGACGGATGCGTGTACTCGTGGAAGCCTCCGTCGGCGTAGTCCCGGCGGCCGTGCGCGAGCTCGCGGTCGTGCACGTCGTACTTGCCGCCGCGGTTGCGCCGCACGACGCACACCAGCAGCAGCACCAGCAGCAGGAAGGCCAGCGCCAGCATCACGCCGATGAACCAGCCCGCCGTCGCGGTCTTGTCTTCGTCCGGCTTCACTATCGGCCCGTCTGGGGAGATAAGGAAGGAGAGGCTTTCATTATTTTTATGCTAAAAATGGCCAAAAGTAATGTAAACGTCCTGTCTGTTGTCGAAGAAAATAGGCGCCAGGTTAATAATTTCCTCATGACTAACTAATATAATAACTTTACCCAAGCCGGGGATCTAACCCGAGATCTCACACTTGAGTTTAATGTTATTCATGATAAATACACCTACTTAAAATGACTCGACTTCATTAAATGTGGATATACATTTTGATACACGTAATTAATTAGCTTCGCATAAGAAATGAAATACCAAGAGTCAAAACCAAAGTAACAGACATCCTGACCAGAATTGATCAGCAAAAGTGGCGGTGGACTGGCCACATGATTATATGATGACAACAATACAAGAAAATTGAAGCAAAATAATAGCGAATTGGTTTCCCAGAAATAATAAACGGAGCAGGGGAAAACAACTAAGGAGGTGGGAGGAGTGTGAGGAGAACGAGATAAGACTTACGTCGGGCCCTAACTGGAGGAGACTGGCTCGAGTTAGAAACAATGGAAACAGCAAATGGCCTTTGCTAAGAGGCATGCTGAATTAAGAGACATACTTTAACAACTCACAAAAACATAGAAAAATCTAGCTAGATAGCTTAATTTAGCATCGAACTGCAAAATAAGTCTTTATGCATCTACCATGCACCAAGGTACAAATAAGATGGACAACATTATATTTGTGCGCTTTCAGTGATAAAAACTAACATCGCTGTTACACACAACATACTTGACCTCATGTATTATAATCGGTTTATAAGGCCATTGGTGTCATCCAAGGAATCAATCAATCAGCAATCATTTTGCATTTATATCATAGGCAATTGATCAAACTAATATAGCAACACCAAAGACATAAAAATTGTGATGTCTAAATATTAAGAAATTACAAAGTAATTTATGTTTCAGAAGAAGTTAATATTGAAATATTTGATTATACGACAATTTTTTTCTTGAGGTAAGTACCAATTCTTATTTACATTCAATACTTTATTGCAAGAGGTAAAAATACATTATAGCCAACTCAATGATAGCAAATATTTTTGTTATTATAACCTTTGACCTTTTGAATAAGTTTAGTGATAACCTTGAATCACACAAAAACCTGAGCTTCTAGGTTATCGGTCAACTTCACGTGATTGTGAGAAAGTTAAGGTCTGTACGAGAAACACAAGTTTTACTATCAGTCGATTTGTTTATTATTCACATTTAACTCTTGCAATAAATAAACCCATTTAAAATGCAATGTTTTATTTAATTCAGCAACAGTACATAACTAACGAAATAACCATAAATTCCCTTCCCTATCAGTACAGATACTATATCAATAATAGAAAAACATTTGGATAAGTGGAAGAAAAAAAGAAATATAGACGAGGAATATAACAAGACTATTTCGTATAAACACATTTTTCTTGGTCAAATTCGTACCAACACTTACCAATAGTAGTATCAACATCCATGATCTGGCTCGCACTGAAGTACTCTCCGTCATGCGCCGTCAGCTTCACCTCGTACACCTGTCCGGGCTCCAAGCCGGTCAGGATCACGTAGTCGTCGTCGGTCACTTCGTTTGTCTTCGACCAATCAGGGTGGCCCTTCAACTTGTACCACGCGACGAAGTGCGTTCCCGCATGCCCATCCAACGACGGAATCCAACGGACAAGAATATGAGCTGTTCCCTCTTTAGCCGGTAATGTACTCGTCTCAAATACCGGTACATCAGGCATGGCTGTCACAGCTGTCTTGGTAGACTGTTCCACGTAATACTTGTCGCCTTCGCCTGCCTTTGTCTTCGCTCTGATCTCAATGCGGTACTTCGTGTTAGGTTCGAGCCCAGCCAACTTTGCGCGGTCGAATTTAGGATCGATCTCCTTCTTCCTTTCTTGGAGAGATCCTAAGGATGTTCCGGTGACCTTCTGGTAGTATATTTTGTACCCCGTGAGGACTCCGTTCTCGTCGACGGGTTTGTCCCATTTCAGGAGCATGGCTGAGGACCCGATGGGGTACACTTCGAAGGATTTGACGGTGCCAGGTTTTCCTTCAGGGGTGTGGAAACTGAGGGTATCGCTGGGTGGTCCGTTGAAACGGCCGTTGTAAACTAAGATTCTGGCATTGTTCTTCTTGTAAGGCTTGAATTTACTAACTAAAGCACTAGACGCGTCAGCTTTGACTAGGATTTCTTTGAGCCTGTCTTCTTCGCCATCTACCCAGGTTTGGATCTTGTATCCCTTGAAGTGTCCGCGCACGGACTCGGCCGGCACCGGGTTCCAGTTGAGCAGTGCAGTGGTGCCGGTGGTGACCTGTACGAGAGTGAAGTTCTGCGGAGCCTGCAGGGGAATGTCTTCACCAGAAAAGCCGACGACTTCCACGGGCGACACGTTGGATGTTCCCTTGTAGTTCACCGCGATTACCTGTTGTCATAGAAATGTTCAGTTAACCGGTTTTAGGAAGCCGCTTCGGTGGTGTATATGTTGGAAACTCCAGAAAAAAAAATGGTGTTTGGAGATACAAAAGATTCGTGAATCTCGTATAAAACTGACCTTGATTTTGTAGGGCACGAAGGTGGGCGTGTTTGGGACTATGTACTCGGTCTGCTGCCAGTCGCGCACTTGTTCCTCGCTCCACGGCTGCCCCGTGATGTTGCGACGCCACGACACGAGGTAGTGGAAGCCGGGGCCGTTGTGCTCGATTTGAGGCATTTTCTGTGAGGGGATTGGGCGATGTTAGGTTCATTTAGAAAAATACCTCTCAACTATTCGTGATGAGCAAAATATCGGAGTCATTGAATTAATCATTTGTGCATAAATAACTACATGATCAATATTAAACCATAACACCCAGTTTCTAAAAGGCTTGTCCTTAGCTTAGCTAAAAAAAAACATTCACGTAAAGAGATAGACAATCTGTCTTTTACAGCAGTTATAGTGGTGCATGGATCTCTTGGTTCTTGAATGAAGAATGCGCGTTGGTAAACATTTGTGATCTGTGGAAATTTTATTAAAAACAAAATGGTGGCGCTGATTATGGCCAAGCACCAAAAGATAAAAGTACAACTAAATCAACTTTTCAAGTCTGATATGGCTAATTTATGCATTTAAAAAACAAGTGTACGACAAAAAACTTCAGTATTGATATAAGAGTGTGTGGATACTGACCGACCAAGAGATGACCATGTTGGTAGGGTCGGATCCCTCGCCCACCACGTTGTCAGGGTTCTTGTAAGGCACGTCGGGCTGCGTCGTGCACACTTCCGAGTGAGATGATGGCGTTGAAGGTCCGATCTTGTTCCAAGCTGCCACCCTGGAAAATTAACAAATTATGTTATACTTTTGCATTTCTACTCCATAAAACTCAAATATCTTTCTGTTAAAATAATACAGTGTATGAAGAAAATAACTGTCAACCATTACAGAGCCATCACACCACCGATCACATAAATCTCACTTGTAAAAAAACATCAAGAAATTATTTTATACCTTAAGGTTAGTTTACTATAAGACACCGACAGACGCATAAATAACTGGTGTCACTGGCCTGGGGCAGTATAAGAGCATTTAGGGCTAACATCGTTCAAGTGTAAAAGAGATAAAACTATGTAGGACGTATAGCAGCATCCCATTTTTGCACGAAGGTAGTTTTATCCCGAATAAGTGACGGGTGCAGGCGTGATGCAGTGACAGTTACCTGAAGGTGTAGTTAGCCCAAGGACTGAGCTGGACTGTCCATGACGTATCAATAGCTGGGACATTGTCACTGGCGAGGTCCCAAGTGTCAGGCGTGAAGGTTGTGTTGTACTGTATGGAGTAGCGCAGGACGGGTGCGCGATTGTCTCCCATTGAGTGCCAGCGGAGGGTGGCTGTCTTCTCGTGGCATTCGATGCCGTCCAGGGCAGGCGGGTTCGGTTTGTCTGGAAGAGAAAAGGGCATAAATTAAGGAAGTATTACGTAAAGCAGTTTTTGGAGATTTTTGACCCCCCCCCTCCCCCCAGGTAACGCACCGCGAGAAAAATCACTCTACGCGACCGCTCTAAAGGGTTGAAACAATGTTACGTAAAGCGTAGTTCAAATCCCCCTCCCACCCCTGTAACGCATCGTAACGTTTCAGAAGACCCCCCCTCCCCCCAAATTCGTTACGTAATACTTGAACACCGCCTAAGACGTAAAGTGGTAAGTGGATAAAAAAGAAGTTCTAGGAAGAAGGTTTATGAAAATTTAAGTTGAAGGGTGGAATCAACTTAAAGTACAAATTGATTTGGTAAAGTTGGCTGGTAAAACTTAGACTGATCTAAGCGGCAAAAATATTAGACTATCAGTTAGGTGATGGCGAATGTCATTTATACTGATGTGGGCTGTTTCAATACTTAAAAGTCTTTATGTACGGTTGACATACTGAGGTAAGTATTTTAACTTGCAGCTCTGAACAGACACAAATAAACTACAAAGTTACATTAAACATATTACAGCAATCATAACAGAGATAGTTCTGGCAATTCTCCAAATAGTTCAGTGGAGTCCGGAATCGTGCAGTTCACGTTACGACACATCATAAACTTTTGTGTGCCCGTCGGGGTTTTAATGTCATTATGTTGACTACAGAGTTGATGCCACTTAAGAGAATTTGTAGTCTTATATGATTACATTTACTTTAATATTAAGTCCCCACTGATACTATAGAATTCAGGTAAACAATGAGGCACCTTTTTAAACAGGAATTCTTTATGCCTCGTATCGGGAAAAAAAAACAATACGAATAGATCAGGCTGTGGATCCTGTTAAAATATATGAGCCAATCAGACCTTTGTGCAGTAGAGCTGCATACACAATCCAAGGTGCGCCAGGCGCACATTTATGTAGGTATATATTTAGTCCAGCTGGCATACCATGACGTCTACGTTTTACTTGTTCCAGTGTGGGAAAGAGACGGAGCTATACAGGATGTCTAGCGCCATCTCTTTCCCACATTGGATAAGGAGTAAAACAATAATGTTTTAAGACGTCATGGTAGACCACCTGGAGTGTGTAAAATGTTTTGTAGTGATCTAAACAAGACAACAGTAGAGTAGCGGTGGCCTAGTGGTGGCAGTCCCAACTTACGAGCAGTAAGCCTTGGGCAGGCGCATTACTTTGTGTAATTTATTTCAGAAAACATCGTTGGGAAACCGGCATGTCCTTGAACTCAATATTCGGAGACATGTGACATCTACCAACCCGCTCTGGGCTCGCGTAGTAGATTACAGCCCACTCCCTCTCACAGAGAGGAGGCCTGTGTCCCAGCAGTGGGAACATTATAGGCTGATAATGTTAAACAAGACTGGAGTAGCACGTGGCTAAATAATAACAGCCGCCCGGGTCGATCTTTAAGGTTAAGCCGCGCTTGCCGAGGTTGGTCCGTGGATGGGTGACCATAATTACCTACTGAGTTTCCTCCGTGCCTCGTAAAGCACGTTAAGACGTTGGTCCCGGCTTTAATTTGTACATCTTTGACAGTCGTTACGAGTAGTCAGAAGCCAAAAAGTCTGACATCCAGTATTACCAAGGGGTATCGTATTACCCAGTTACTGGGTTGTGGAGGTCAGATAGGCAGTCGCTTCATGTAAAATACTGGTACTCAGCTGCATCCGGTTAGACTGGAAGCCGACCCCAAGATAGTTTGGGAAAAGGCTAGGCAGATGATGATGCTAAACAAGACTGCTATACCGCTTATCTTTATAATTTGTTAAACTTACCTTGAACAGTAAGCGTAGCCTGCGCCCTCGCTTCATCAATAGCCGTCCTTGCAATGCAAGTATACTCTCCAGAGTCCAGCTCCGTAGTATCGGATATAAGCAACGAGTAGTCATTGGTCATGCGGAAGCGCGGCTGGTTCTCAAAGTCAATCTGTTGGCCGTCGTTGAGCCAGATGATCTGGAGCTTGAGGGAGTCGTCTGCGTTCGCGTTACAGCGGAATGTGGCCGAGGAGCCGGCGGCTACCTCGTAGTGTTCCGGCTTGTCGGTGATCACTGTGCGTTCTGTGGGAGAGGTAAGGGTGTTATGTATATGTTGTTCATAGTTATATTTATTGTTTGAATTAAATAAATATCAAATTGAAACACTTGTGCAGTATCCATGCGCTCGAAAAAAAGTTTCAATATGGATTACAAGTAGATATTTTATGTCCAAACATGTTAGTATCAAATATACTGTAGTGACATTGTTTGACCAGTTATTATAAGAAATGAAAATATATGTTGATTAAAGATGACCGATCCTCATAATAACGTTAAAACGTTCAAATTCAAGTTGCAATGTCATAAAATTTGGTAAATTAGATGTTTTATTTTTGACAGATTGAGAATAGGATTCTTAAAAATACAGGAATTTCCCGTCGGTATGGATACATAAAAAACAAAAGGTTATCGTTAATACATAAGATACTTACTCTTAACATCAAGGGAGCCGAAAGCGGACTTCTCTCCGAACTTGTTCTTAGCGTAGCACTGGTACGTTCCCACGTCCGTGTACGACACGTCTCGGATCACCAGGTCGCCTTCCGGAGTTATGTTGTACCTGAGTATAACAAAAGTTAATTAATTTATTTGTTAGAGAATTTTATGTTCCATCAAACCGGTATATAAAGTTTCTGGCAGCCGACAGACACTTTCGACAGATACCTTAGGACATTATTTAAAAAACGGCTTTAAACTATCTATAAGTAAAAAGATTGAATTCTTTACAGCTTTGCTTCTTAGCCAAAAATATAATTTGAGTTGATCTGTCAAAATCCGGGGATCGGTGTCCGGCCCGCAATCAATCTACGGGCGGACTTACTTAGCTTTGACTCGGTTTTGCTAAGCAATGCAAAATAATAAAGTTCCTTAAGAGTGTAGATATTATTCTCCTGTTTGATCGAATAAACTATCATCAATGTTAAACCGCTCTAAAGTTTTATTCTAAAAACCCAACAGGGACGTTGGGGTTTTCAGATTACCTCGAGTGTATGGCAATCGAGGGCAAATATAATAATAAACAATTCATTTTGATAAGTACAAAACCCAAGATATTCCTAGACCTATATTTAACCAACGAGCAGGCGAACAATAAATAAACAACATGATCTATTTAAAGGCTGTTACACAATATGACACGAAGGAAGATATGTTTTGGCGTTAAACGTGGTTCGACCTTTCAGAGCTTCACTTATAAATAAAACTACCTTTTATATCTGAAAATGATATATTATTATTTATTTACAGATTTACCTCTGCCCTTAAGGGGTCGTGTACACAAAATCTGTCATAAGGCGAACTATGATTGTACAGTGGCGAGCACGAGAAGAAAATGTCTCATACTGAATGGACTGTAATGTTCTTACAAAGATGAGAGGTGCCTGATGTCAAAGTCAAAGCCAAAGCATTTATTTCAATTAGACCATTACAGGCACTTTTGAAAGTCAACAAAACAAAATAAAACGCGAAGCTACAGTCCCAGTCACAAGGCATAATAACTTATGAAAGTACTGTAGTTGCCCATTCCGTAGCGTAGATCTCTATGGAGAAGAACGGGCAAGAAACTCCATGGACACTCTTTTAAATCAAAATATGTTACAAAATCTTGGTTACATCATTCATGTTAAGAATTACAAATATGTGAGAACAATGTAGAAATACGGGCAAGTTATGATGAGATGACAAGTAATAGAGATGTGTGGAAGAAGACATCTGCGACCCCAAATAAATTGGGATAAGGACAAGAGAATGAATACGATGATGATTTATGTTCTTACAAAAATTATATTTAAGAACAAATCCCATTACGCAACACGTCTGATTTCAAAGTTTCATTCAATATGTCACGAGGAAATCGCTTCACACTGAACTAGCATCCATGATCCATATTATCATCAGACGATGTCGTTTGAAGTACCTAATGTAGGTACGCGCTTACGTTCTTGGTTCGATCAGCCGAGTTCGACCGATGACCGATTACGCGTAAGCACGACGAAAAACCAAATTAAGGTGATCTCTCATTGTACTTGGAGCTCATATAAAACGTGGACAGGTTATAGAGGATATGTACAGGTTTATGTGTCGCTGTGTTTACGGCTAACATTAAGTTCCGAAACATAATACATTAGTATCGTAACAAGAACAAGAAAACTTATTGGAAACTAATCAGACTGGTAGCGATCGATAAAAACTTACATATATAAGCAATTTATTTACTTGCTTACTCCAATAAAAATACGCTCGAAGGAAAATTGATCGATCTATACATTGACTGATGATGTTAAAGTAGTCCAATGAACTGTAAAAACCCCTTTTCATGTTTTGCTGGGGGATATGAAATCCGATAATATTTTCCTGAGAAGGCACGTCTTAGGGATGTTTTGATATTCGATTCTTAAGAGCTCCAGTGTTTGTGCAGTGTGAGAAATTTTGCAAGTGGTGCGAGTATTTTTGTCATGGGGAAAAGAATATGGAAAGATGGTTATAAAAGTATTTCGCATAAAATCTTAAGCAAGTCTTTACCAAAATATGGCGTATAGAATTTAGTCTGTTATAGCGAAGATCTTACAACTGAATTATTTTTTGTGATCGATTGGTAGATGTTATTGAATCAACCCTTTCTCACCCCTAATAGTAATAAATCAAACTTAGACAGCAATAAATGGTTGATAATTATCTATTGTCATGATTACAAATCGAATCACAAATCATTTATTCCGAATGATTAGTATTTTCTACTCTTATCATCTGCCTAGCCTTTTCCCTATGTTGGGGTCGGCTTACAGTCTAATCGGATGCAGCGGAATAAAAGCATTTATTTCATTAGTAAGTGACAGACTTTACCAAAACAAATCACCAATCAATTTACACGGCCACATGGGTTTATTCTCACACAACTGTTCATCATGAGTGTATTTGAAATGGCAGGGTCCTTTTCAGTACAATTAGTAACGTAACTCGTTAATAAGGTGTGGAAAGAAAACCATTATAAGATGACATCTGGATTCTCGGAAAATGTAGGCAGAGGTATACTGTTGGGACACCTACTAATTTCGCCAGATGTGTTTGCGCAACTGTGCATTATGTTTCTTTACCTCACCCTAAGGGCGTGCTTATTGCAAAAAATATAACAATTATGGAAAACAGAAAAGATATGAATGCCTCCGAATACTTACTTCCCACCAGTAACGTCAACATCATCCTTCATCCACTTGACGATGGGCTTCGGCGCTCCGAACACTCTGCACTTAAGCACAGCCTCGGAACCGTCCACCCGGGTGAGGTTCTCTGGTCCTTCCTTGATTTCTGGCGGGATTGCTGCACAGGAACACAAAGATTAGACTCTTAAATCATACTACAAAAACTTATAATGATGGTTCCATTGCAGTGTTCCACTTCGCTCTGTCAGAAGTATTTGAAAGCGAAGGAAAATTTAAGCTTCATTTGAATTCATTTACGGCGTAAATGAGAGCTTTAGTACTTAAAGGATCAATTACACGAACGTTGAAGGCTCGAATATTCAGCAAATCATCGGCCGGCAATTTTGAGATCCCTCTTTTGATTAATTGGTCACGTCCCGCCTCTCGTTTTTGTGCTATTAGTCAAATCGTGCTATCAAGATCTCTCCAAAGCCCCCAAATGCGCAAACGAATAAAAATGTTTTCCTTGTTTAAACGTTAAACGTGTAAATAGATACAGTAACGCAGAATAATGCACCAAAATTCTCGTCCATTTTCGTGAAAAGAGTGTATAAACTGGCATTTTCTTCGCAACTTGGACTAACAAACAGGTACATAAATCACAATATACAAGATGCTAAGTGCATAATAATATCCGTAGGCAATATTTCTCGCGGTTCGCGGGTGGGCGTGTGAATGTGTGTCGTGAGGATGTGTCCAATAGACGCTACTAGAGACGATCTCGTGTCGTTATACACACATGAATTCGTAAATTGTGAGCACAGACTGTATTATTTGGGGCTCCTGATGAATAGATATGTGTGTTGTACGCTTGGACTGTCTTTGGGAAACATCTAACGGGTTAGTCTTATGTGACGTCATTGTAATGGAAATATCGTTGTACCAACAGTTCTAAATAACTGGTAAAATAAAAAGGATAATATATTTATGAACATAGAACAGACATATTGATAGACAATAAAGTAATTCAAATAGAACAAATAGTCTATTTTCCAAAAACCAACACGGACAAACCCAATCAAAATAATAGCTTTACAAATATATATGTAGGAAATATATATGAAGAATGGCCATCAAGTAAACGTAGTTCCACACATTCACTGACGAGTCAGAATTCGCCGAATATTGCCGAATTCGGTGTGCTGTTGACATAATGGAACTCGGAAAATCGAATACATTGGTATTCGCCAAAGCAAAATACTCTAAAAACGCTGAAGCAATCAGAGTGATAAACAAGTCATATTTTGGAGTATCTAATACCGCTTCGAGGCCCTTAAAACAAAATTGGGGGAGAATGGAGACGATAAAATATGCTATTCAAGTATAAATAAGCCCAATATTATGAAAAGGGAAATCAGGTTGAGTACCCAAATTATCGTTATGAACATTGTATTACCGAAATAAATCTGTTATTTTGATACGCAGGAACGTTTCATCGGGTAAATCAGGTTACAACGATGATGATATGTTATGATATCTACATTAGCACCACTTGGATTATGGTTAACAGAGAAGCGTTGTTTTAACATCCAAAATTATTTTTGAAGCTTTGTCTGTTTGTGCAACTAATATTTCGTCGAATTATAATTTCACTTTCTTGTTGCAGTCCTTGTATCAGTTAGTACACCTGATATGTTTTAACATCATTAATATGAATATCACTTAGCGTATGAATATTCAAACGCGCCATACCCAAACAGTTCGTTTAAAATTCTATAAATGTGGCATTCAATGTTGACGCAAAATGATTACTACGACCTAAACGTCCTTACCGGTAAAACATTTCAACAAACATTGGCGTCACACCTTTTTAGAAGCGAATGTTGGACAAACATTGTGAACAGCATTGGCGTTGTCTGCCCAACCTGGCTTATCTGAATGGACGCGGCTGGCAAATACCGGTGGTGACATAGCATAGTACTCCCCGTACTTTGCAACTGTCTATCTTAATCTCGAAGGACTGTACTTCCTACTTTGTGCTCTTTATTCGTTTCATTCATTCTATTAACCGTTTGATTTGACGAAGACATGAGGTGCTTAGTAACTTCGTCTTACAAGATGATTCTTTGGTGTTAGCCTAAGCCATAAATAATTGAATTTCGAAAGACAGTAAATCGTAAGCCTTGCGTTAAAATTTCTTTCGTCCAATGGAAAGTCTTCGGATTGAATAGCACCAAAATGTTGTGAAAAAAATTACATTCAAGTATTTTTGATGTTAACAAAGAAAAGCATTTATTTATTTTTGATGACAACAAAACTCGTGCCGAAAAGGCACGAATTTTGTCAAGGATACCTTATGCTTTTAGATTTCGGTTGCGTATTGGTGAATTGTTTTCTCAAACATCCAAATATAACTCGTATCACGCTATACCAAGTTAAGTCATTTCTCATACCATCAAAAATGATCGAATCGCATAAGTTTATCGTGGAATTATTTAATAGACCTATAGAATACATTTAAGAGGAGGGAATAAGGGCGGACAATACGACGTAATAGGAATTTCCGATGCCACAATCCTCTGTATTCATTATTGTGGATTTTGGGGATGACTCAGACACAATAGGTAGGTTATCGAACTCGGTTGGAGGAAAAAAAATCGGATATTAATCCATCCACACCCTCTGACGCACCCATCTTTGTAGTTGGGGGGTTAAACTCCCAAACGTTCACAGGTAAAATGGGGTTGTACTGTAATTTACAACACCGTATTACGCGTGAATGGACGGTAGATAACGATCGTGATAGAGGCTCGAGAAAGCTTGCACTTTTTATTACCGTTCCTTTACAACTTTTTCATTCGTATCGAATAAAGAATAAGTTATTGTTGTATTACGGTGGATTTTGGACTGACAGCTGCTTCTATATGGGGCCATTTTTGGACGAATAATAAAATTCTTTGTTCGATATTTTCGCGTTGGGTGTTCGCTTTGAACGTGACCGATCACACAATTCCATACGGACCAAATATAAACAGTATCTACTCAGTAATATTTAAACTATAACGATTAAACATTTAATCGCATTTCAGCATAAACAAAGCTTAACCAATCGTTCACAATACTAGCAGAATAAATACTTTAAATTTTTGTCTGTCTGCCTGTTTGTTCCGGCTAATCTCTGGAACGGCTGGACCGATTTTGACGGGACTTTCACTGGCAGATAGCTGATGTAATAAGGAGTAAATTAGGCTACTACTATTTTAGAAATGATCTAATTACACGCGGACGAAGTCGTGGGCACAGAAACCTGACACTGACAAGCAAATTGCAAAAAACGTAAACAAAAACAATTTCGCGGGCCACTTTCTCGCTTCCACCTTAAACCAAACAGTTTATCAAGTAAAACCGAGGCAGACATTTTTTTCAACTCCAAAGAGCATGAGTTACGTCACAAGCTCACGCTATTTAGCAATTAATGGGGTGCAGCTGCATACAGCCGTAAAGTGCGAAGGCAGACAGACTAAAACTGTGAGCTATGGGGACTTGAATCAGTAATGTTGAGTGAACACGAGTCGGGAGAAATGAACTCTGGATGGAATTGGTGTAAGCGACTGTTTAGTCCTTTCCCATTTTAACTCTGACAAGCAGAAATTTGACATTGTTATTTCGTTTTTACTGCCAGAGGTACTGAGGTAAAGTAACCGTGATTTTGAAAGCTATTCAAAATCAATAGAGCTTTTGTTAACTCTTAAGCTATACAAGAAGCCAAACTTGAACCATGGAATTCAGTTCTTGGCTATGCGAGGTAAAGTCACCGTGATTTTGAAAGCTATTCAAAATGAAATATAGAGCTTTTGTTAAATCTTAAGCTACAAGAAGCCAAACTTGAACTATGGAATTCAGTTCTTGGCTATGTGAGGTAAAGTCACCGTGATTTTGAAAGCTATTCAAAATTAAGTATAGAGCTTTTGTTAAATCTTAAGATACAAGAAGCCAAACTTTAACTATGGAATTCAGTTCTTGGCTATGTTGATGGGTTGAAATACTCTAATGCTAAATCCTAGAACATAAAAATTCATCAGTCTTGCGTTTGGCCGCAACATGCCTGATGTAAAGCGACGCGGCCTAGGGTGGAGCACGCTTGCCTAGAAGAAACCGTTTTACTCGAACTTTGAAGAGATCTAGATTATACATAATTATAATTTTCGGGAAACAGAGAAGCCCTCTCTCTATATTTATGTGCTATTCTTTTGGGCTTGCGTTAAATCCTGCATAATATACCTAGTCTATCTATAGACAAGGGCGGTTGGATGGAGCTAAACGACCTGTATAGCTCCGTCTCTTTCCCACTCTGGAATTAGAATGAAACAATAATGTTTTAAGACGTCATCATAGTTACTTATTCTTCACACCTACATACATAGGATGTTGCATATTTATCTCAAATCGGTCACATATTTGGCTGGCTAACGATTAAGCATGAGGTCGAACGTGACTTTCCGATGTTTTAGACAGTTCGCTCATTAATTTGTACCTCTCGATATTAAATCGCATTGCAGATAAATCAAGTACCGTCTCGGATGCTCGACACGTTTCGTATCTACTTAGATAACTTGGGACTTCGGGATCTATGTGCCTTGGCGATGGGAATGACAAGCAAAATCGTCCCCTTCCGAATCGGTGTGATTAGGGCGAATTTCACCACTGAAACTTAACGCGGACGTTAGAAAAATCTGAGACTGCATTACGACAAAAAGTCCCTTCGAGCTCAATCAAAGCAGAATGATACAAAGATTTGTTTCAAGAGCTTGGGAACATTCCAGCGAAATGCACAAATTGTATAATAAATTCCTTTTGTCTTATAAAACCATACAAATTGCATCTTTAAAGGCAAACCTGCGAAACCCGTTTAGTGATGTGTGCTCAAGCTATTACACAAAAACGGGACATGAATACCTGCTGAAAATCGATCTCACGCAGTTTAAATCATTACTCGATCCTTACTGAATACGTTACGATCTGTTGTCACGAATTTAAATAAGTCATGTCTTGTGGTCTCCCGCTAATGAAGGGCGTCCGTCTTTTTCTGGTGACTACGGACTTATATCAAGTAGTTAGGCAACAAAGTAGACCTGTCAAAACTGATAAAATCGCTGTGCAAACATTCTGCATTTGCTGCAAGTCATACATACACGCTACGCCCCCCCCCACCCCTACAGAGTTCCAGACCGTGATATTGAACTTTGCAATGGCGAGTTGGCGGCAATTTCCACGCGCTGGATTAAACAAGCAAGGTGACCCATTCCTATCAGTCATGATTAAAAAAGGCCAGTTTGGGTTAAGAATTATCTAGACCTCGAGAAAAAAAAAATGGCAAATGTAAACAAAGAGCTAGTACTTCAAAAATAATACAGAAAGAGCTTAAGAGTGTTAAAACAATTAAAAACAGCAGCCATTTCTCTTAATTACGCAACCATTGCCCCGGTGTGAGTTGTCTAGTTCCTAACAACTTCAATACAGCACGGTTGGGTCGAGCCATCCCGGGATCTAGGTCATGGCTGGGACCTGCGTAATCCCGGGATCGTGCACCGCATCACTCCCTATATTTTGTATGCAGAGATGGTTTATTCATATTATAGTAATTTGTGTGGTGAGAGCATTCAAACGGCTGTTTGAAATACGTGTTAATCGCAATCAGGCTGGTTTACGAACACCAATGTGTTAATGAATGAAATTCAGGCATAGAAATTCTATGGCAGTGGTATAAATATCACACTGCAGATGAAATACAGACGTAGACAGTATCTTTTCTTTCAGTAAGGCGTTGGTTCTACCTACTGCACACTTCGGTGGTTTGTGTCCCAGCAGTGGCAACATTACAGGCTGATCATGCTTTGATTATGCTAAGACATTGGTTCGCAAAAAGAATATTAATTCGTTGTCGATTTTATGGAAAGCAAATCTCATCTAGACTTGAAGCCTCCAAGGTTGAAAATTGAATGAGGATCTTATCAAATGGCGTGCTCTATCTTATTGTGACTTTGCGTGCCTTGAGATGAGAGTTTTTTTTACCGAGGTCAACACCTAGACTATCCTGATATACAAGGTGTTGCTTTGCATCCTCGTCAAATTCAAGGAGGTAACTATGCTAATGATTCTCGTCCCGAATAAATAATAAAAAGGGTAGGTAATTTTTCTTTTTTTTCTTTTTTACGGAAATCGGTAAGTGTGAACCACCCGTGTTTTAAACGCGGCCCGTCTGGTTCTTGCCTTATAACCTCGCTTACACACATACAAACAATCTCAATCTCGTAATCGTTTATTTCGTAATTTCTTAGTCCCTAAACCACGTTAAGGGGTTTATTCTGAAATACTGACAAACTTAAACAATACGAATGATTTTTAGGCAATCGATTCTCCAGTTTTGAATATTATATTATTTTATATAAACAAACTGAAAAAAGAGAAGCGAAGTATTTAGGCAGCACGTGACAAACACATAATCTAGGCGTTTTGGGACATATTATCACAACTGGCGAAATCCTATAGGTGTAGTACACCTCTGCCTTAGCCTTAAGGGGTTGCAAGCGTGGTGTTATAATACAAAATAATCCACTTTGTGTATAACACGCAGATCGTAAACAGCTCTCAAACATTATAAATTAAATAAGCCTCGTTGTATAAATATGTAGTGTAAAATAATTCACCGATAAGATTTAGTATGTAAATCTAATTAATTAAGCCCTTTTATTATTACTCGCTGCCCAGTCACGCAACCGAATGTCTAAGTATTTCAAGCTTTCAGTGTAATAGAATATTTCATTTTGAAGTATTAAGTTTTAACTCACTTATTTTTCACCAGAATGTCGCCTAGATTATTGTTGACTGAGCTGTTTCGAGACAGTATAATTTAATTATAAAGTAGTCAAGCGTCAAATTGACTTTAAAGTTAAAAATATTGTCTTCTTAATTGGCTCAACTTGGTAAGGACGAAATTGATAAACCAAATAATCACGGAGTAATTCGTCCCTTTTAAGTTTATTTTACAGATTACTGAATTTTGTAAAGGAAAACATAGTAAGAAAACAGACTTATAATTTACGATTATAAGTCTGAAATCGCCAATCTAGCAAGCAAGCATGGTGATTGATTTTCGTGCTTTTTCTGTATGAATAGAGGCGTTTGCTCTGAAGTGGCAAGGTAACAGGTTGGGGTACTATTTTATGTTACCTTTGGGAGCGTTCAAGTATTACGTAACGAATTTGGGGGGAGGGGGTCTTCTGAAACGTTACGATGCGTTACAGGGGCGGGAGGGGGATTTGAACTACGCGTTACGTAACATTGTTTCAACCCTTCAGAACGGTCGCGTAGAGATTTTTTTCTAGCGGAACGTTACCTCGAGGGGAGGGGTGTCACAAACAGACATTATGGCGCGTTACATGGGGGGGAGGGGGGGGGGGGTTAAAAATGTCCAAAAATTGTGTAACGTAATACTTGAACGCACCATTTTCTTGATTTTCAGATATTATCTCACGAGAACGTATCGCGACACATTATCTCGTGTTTGTAAATTTTATCGAAATTCGTTAAGAGACAGACAGACCTCTTTTCGCTGTTGTAATATAAATATAGAAGTATGGCTGACTTTAGGCACTTTCATAAAGGCTAATAGGCCTATCAAGATTCATAGTGCACACAGCCAGGGTCACATTAACGCTCAAGTTCAAAGTTAACACATAACGACGTCGCCAGTACCTACTTAGGATTCTTTATCGAGTGTCATAATTATACTCGGGACTCAAATGAATGAGCCGACCGTGACATCATGTTGTAAGCTGAAATAATAATTAAGAAATTGTACGACTACTCATTCTTTGGCTATCTGTGAGAGTCTAGTAATTAAAGTGGCCTCTGAATGCAATTAATGGGTGGTAGAAATAGTTGGTTCTGTCGTAAACAAACAATATCAACTTTTGGGACGGAAACACTATCCTTTTATGTCCTTAAATTGACACCAGCGGGTTGGTTTAAAACACACGCTTCGCAAGTTCAATCAAACATTTTCAATGCAAAACCAATCATGAGTGTTGCTTTGACCCAAACTCCTAATCTATTGAGTGAGAAACCCCAAAATAAGTACAGAAACAGGACCCTAAACAACTATTGCAAATGGGAATCGATTTAGCTCTCCCCCTACACAAACTTGCTTGTCTGGCGAATCGATAACGAATTCGCGGTGTAGTTACAGCTAGATATAAAAGTGACAGGGATAGATCCGCCCATGGAACCTGAAGAAATAAATAATACAACATTCCGAGAAGAAAAAACTTCCCTCACAAATTATAGTGAAGGAAAAACTTTCAGATCCTCATTCACTATTGTATTTATATTTCCTTAATTCTATAGGAGCACCCGACTGCGAACTGCCACAGGCTGAGTGGTGGGATCGGTAAATAAATATACCCATTTCAATGGGGATATCGATCCAGCCACATTATACATCGCAGACGAAGTGTGACGTTTCGAGACCAACTTTTTATTCACATAATAAAGATTTATTCCCAGTATTTACGAGTTCATCTAGAAATGACTGGGGCGAATGCCAAGTGACACAATAAATCTCAACTATATTTTTGCTGCATAAGACTGAATTTGGGTTGTGTGTATAAGTTGATGTGGCTACATTAGGGTCATAATTAATTATGAGTGACAGTTTATGGTGGCTGACGCTTTGTCGTTTCCTTATAAAAGTTGATAAACAGAACTTGTTAGAAAGGAAATGGAACTCAATAAAATTGGCGTCTTTATTGAACTTGTTTCTTCAAGTTGTATGAACTGATGTTGGGTAGTTGGAAATGCAGAATCGTATATTAAGTTGGCAACAGAAATGTGGCATGCGTGAAACTTCCATGTTTTACAGTTATTGCATGAATTAGAATTGGTTTAAAGGCCGTTGGCACAAAATTTAAATAGTACTAAACGTCCTATAAAGGGTGTAAAACACCTCTTTACGAAGCTGAAAGGCACTGGTTCTCCCTGTCATTGCGATCATTTTTTGTTCTACACCATACCTGGGAACCTTCTAGTTACGGAGATATTAGGGGTCAAAGTTCCAACTTTTTGACAAGTATTTTTTTAAATACAAGTTTTTAATGTAAGACTTTTACTTTAAACGCCTCCACGACCCCCGTACTATTCAATCCGTCCATCAGCACAATGTTTTGAGTGCGTTACATTGAGTTCTACCACAAAACATGATTTTACACCCCCCAAAAAAAAGTCATTTCCCAGCAATAATTTTTGCGTAAAGTTACTTAGTTTCATGTACAGAATGCTTGGTTGACGGCTTCGTGATGAGGTGATTTACACCGTATATTATTTCTGTACAAGGTGTTGTTTTGCATCCTCGTCAAATTCAAGGAGGTAACTATGCTAATGATTTACCTTCCAAATCAATTATAAAATGGATAGGGTTTTTTTTTTCGGAAATCGGTAAGTGTGAACCACCCTTGTTTTAAACGCGGCCCGTCTGATTCTCGCCGTATAACGCGCGCTTCCACATAATATACAAAAAATTTCAAACATTTATTCGATATACTGACAAACTTAAACGACCAAAAATATCAGGGATTTTTAATAATTAACTAGGTACCGTAATTCAAATTGATTATTTACGTCGTTTGTGACAACCTCCTGAATTTTGACGAGGATGCAAAACAACACCTTGTATTTTACCAAATAATCCATATTAGATCTTAGTTAATAATACGAGCGTTTATTTGCGCGTGAAATCAATAATATCGTCAAGTTCAAAACTGTAGCCTAGTTTATTACTATTTTATGCTACTTTGAAATCACCATAATGGCTTCACTTAATACTAAGAACATTAAAACAATGCTTGAAGAAAAAGTGAAGTATAAAATCTGGGGCGTCGCAACGCCTTCGTCAGCAAGGCGCCGGCTCAGGAAGAAACCACATACATACATACATTTAAAATTATTTTTCCTCTATGTACTATGAGACTTTAGTAAAGTGGAACACTGCAAGTGGGACGCTACAAGTGTGATAACTAGAAATGTGAGAGAGTTACAGTTAGGGGATTAGCTTTCGATGTGTGACGTAGTTCCATGGATTAACAAGTTTCTCTTGTAGTCGTTTTATTGCTGGCAAGACAACTATAAAGGGTGTAAAACACCTCTTAACGAAGCCGAAGGGCACTGGTTCTCCCTGTCATTGCGATCATTTTTTTGTTCTACACCATACCTGGGAACCTTCTAGTTACGGAGATATTAAGGGTCAAAGTTCCAACTTTTTGACAAGTATTTTTTTAAATACAAGTTTTTAATGTAAGACTTTTACTTTAAACACCTCCACGACCCCCGTACTATTCAATCCGTCCATCAGCACAATGTTTTGAGTGCGTTACATTGAGTTCTACCACAAAACATGATTTTACACCCCCCAAAAAAAAGTCGTTTCCCAGCAATAATTTTTGCGTAAAGGTACTTAGTTTCATGTACAGAATGCTTGGTTGACGGCTTCGTGATGAGTGAGATGCGACGAGTAAGGGGTAAAACTACTTCATTGACTAGAAGCTGATTAGCAAAAGAGGCTGAGGCCACAGCTTAGTTGTATTTAGCACATCACAAACAAAACAAAAGCCAAACTAAACTATGTCTTTGGTCGACTTCCGTTCCGAATTCAAAGTTTGAATGTAACAAAGATATACCAGAAACAATTGAACTATTCACTTCGAGTCACTTTCGCTGCAGTGTTACGCTGAAGGCGTTACTATTGACATCTCCTACCGACCATTGTAACTCTCTCATATTAACTAATCATTTCCTGAAAAAAAAAAAGTCATTATATCAAAGTACTCACATTGAACGTTGATGTAGACATCCTTATACACGTAACCGATGGAGCTGGTTGCGTTACAACCGTAGTTTCCAGTATCCTTCTTCACCAGATTGGTGATGGTAATGCTGTTGGCAGACACTTGTCTCCTAGGGTTGGGCTCAGCCTGTTCGATGGGCTTGCCGTTGTGGATCCAGGTGATCTTTGGCACGGGGGTACCGCCAGCTTCGCACCTGATCACAGCTTCCTCGCCTTCCGCGAAGTTTTGGACCTCTGGTTCCACCGTGAAGAATGGAGCGGCTAGGGGAAGAAGTAATTGAAGATTATTACAAGATTAAAAAGAAAATAAATATTTCTGACATAATAATTATAAATCACATCACTGTTTTGTTTGCGGTATCGGGCGCCATCTTTAGGCTGAGCGCAGACTTGAGTCACGACAGTTTTAAGACAGACTTGCCTCACAGAGGCAAGACAAGTCTGTCTTAAAACTAAAACGAAACTGTTTTATCTACGACACGTCACGCACATAACCGCTAGGGTAACCAACATTTATTTTGCGAAACATAGTATTTTCGAAATAAACTATAAGAAATTATAGTACACTTAAAAAAAATGAATTTTAAAGAAAAAAATTGACAGGTAAGAATAAGATATTTGTTACTTATTTAAGAAAACTTTTGGCACTTAACTTTTTTTTTCTAAAATAAAAGTGCCAAATTATGCTTTATTAAAAGCTCATGTTTACTACTGCTTCTGTTTATTTCTTATCCCATTTCGAATTCATAACCCAAAATATCCTTTCTGGGTGAGTCTACAAAAAGGATGCCGATAATCATTAGTCAGACTTGTCTCAGTTCTTGTAGGTATTATACAATTTTGTCTATGAGACGTTTTGTTTGAAGCGTGCGCGTCTTCATATGTTTTGTAATGCAATAGTCTGTCTTAAAACTGTCTGTACTCCGCCTTACTGTGTGTAACAAAGTACACACCAACAACTAAGCCTGCACGTTTAAGAGGCGCTTCATTAGCATAAATTACAATGGCATAATGTCGTATTGATGCCTCTTGATCCTCTATTCTACTTATATCCGAACTTTTGTTCTTAATTCTATTACGAACTTTATGTGATTTTGATGATACGCAGACGTTATACTGGTAATTATTTAAAGCTCTACAGCATACAATATAAACCATCCCCATTCATCTTTAACAAATAAATTCTTGGGTTGGTGCCATAAATTGTACATTTCTCATACAATCGGGTCAAGCTTAACATGATTGAATGTATGGACATTAGGGTGCTTACATAAAGAAGCAGGATTTCAGACAGACAAATCTGTGCGGGTCGATACCGATCGGTACTTACATATAAAATTGTCATAATTTAACCTGTTTCTCTATAAGTGAGCGCATAAGATAACATAGAAATTAATAGCTGCACCGATCGGTAGCGACCCACCCGTAACGGAAACCTGCTTCTGCATGTAAGCACCCTTACTTATTATTATATATTGTAGGTTAATAGAATGGAGAATAGATTATGGCAGAGGCCAAGTGCCTTTTATGTATATTTACTGACATTTAATTCCAATGGTGACTTTAACGAAATAAATGATTATTGATTCTAGTAACTTGACTAATATAATAACTTTAGAATACGATTTTATCCCTTCAGTTCGAGCCCTGCACTAGGCGCTGTTTTCGACAGTGACTTCATAACTCGTGTTATAAACTTTACGACTTCTCAATAACTAACAACATTCTTTAGTTATTCAAAGACTACATCTTATGCTTGAATAAGATATCCTTCCTCGCGCATCTTATCCTTCACAACAGACAAACAAGCAAAACGAACAGACGTATTCAACTGTCAACAGCATTTTCCTCCATTTTCTATTGTGTATAGTATTTTAAATTGCAGTAGTCGAACGACGGTAGTACAACAATGCCCGCGGCGATTACGGCAGACTGCATGCCACACTCAAGTGCTCGCAATCTAGACGAATTGTTGAAGGAACAAAGTGGAGAAGAACTACGGGCGTAAGCAAGCCTTGGGCTTACATATGTTCTCCCTAGACGAGTTTGCGAGACTTTTTAGGAAAGAAAATGTTGCTGCTTTATTTTGCATGAACAAAATATGGGTACTGGTTTCGACTTTTAAGAAATGGTAACAAAAGAAATGTAAGATTTCTATTCAAAAATTCATGTTTTTACACGGATGATACAATAATCAACTGCTATAAAGCCGTCATTTCACTTTGATTAATTAAAATATTAAAATAGAGTATATGCTTATCTGATTTACAGGCAGCAATACACAACTGATAAATCCGGAATTCCGGCGGATCTCCCAGCACTACGGATGCACGTTCCAGAAATCAAATTAGGAAACTATGTTCGAGCTATTCCGACTAGACGAGGTTCCGGTTATAATATAACCTTTTTATCAAATAAACTTTATTAATAAGCAAGGGGTGGCGTGGGGTGCTATCGATTTTCTTATCGTATTCTGTCGCCCAGAAATTAACATGGAAATTACTTATTGGCGTTTTCGATCGAGATCATAACTAAGTACTCTATGTAGACTAGATTGAAATTGAAATTGCTCTCAGCATTCTTAATTAATCCCTGTGCTACGTGAAATATCTCTTTAAAATTGACGTGACTTGTTCAAATGATGCTTCCAGAACAATATCTGTCTTTATTTGTTGCTTTCCTCTCAGTAAAGAAGTTGCGTCGATATTGGAAATCGCGTTACGGAACTCAAATGGAGTTGAGCAGGAATCAGCAAGGCGCGGTGATGGCAGATTGGCAGGTGGAGTAAAGATGTGACCGAGTGGCGTTTAAGGACTGAGAAAAGAAATGTTGGTTGTCCGGTAGCGAGATGGGGAGACGTTTGTTACTATCAGGAGAAAAACCAGTCCGGGGTGCTCGTGAATGTACGTGTATCCCGACAATGTAGTAGTAGGACCAGTGGGTTTTTAGTCGGTTAGAGTCATAACTCTCGGTTCGCTTCAGACAGAAGGTATCCAGGAGGTATTCCCAATCCAAAAAAAACTGATGAGGCTGGCACAGGATCGTGAAGAATGGCACAAAAATCATGTGGTTGATGATGTTGAAAGAAGTTGCAAATCATATTAAAATTTGTGAAGACAGATTATTACAAGAATCACAAACCGTGCTATTATAAGGCCGGCCTCCAAACCTCACGTAATAAAAAGGGCCGGACGTTTATCCAGCAGTACGGGAACCGGGTTACCGAGTTATTTGCGTGCATGACAAGTGATTACGTCATCGACATGCGTGGACATCAGATATAATCAAAATTTACTGGCTGGCGAATTTATAGACCTTTTGGGAAATTGAGAAAAAAAAAGGTTTTTTATCTGATCTATCCGTTTTGTCAATAGGGGATAATCCAAATATTTTTTTCTTTGTCCGTCGGGTAGTTTATTAAAAAGTATTGGACACGTATTTTTTCTTTTTTCACGTGGTTATAAAATTACGGAGATATTGAGTTGAAATGGCGCATGAAGTCACATGTAGGTAAGTTTTATACCTACTTGTGACGTAGTAAGCCCCCACTCTCCAACTTTAATGAGTTTTAACTAAGTAATTTTTTGATATTTTGATAAAACAAAAAATACGTGTCTAATATTTTTGTATTACCTGTCTGACGGACAAAATAGAATGTCGTTTTCTTTACCCAGTCCGCACCCCTATTATAGATGGAAGACCAAAAATGTGCAGTCGGGTACATCGTTATCATCCTATCATTGTCTCATGTTGGAGGTCGGCGCAACACGTTTTTTTTTATTCGATTACCCCTCGACTGTCCCTCTATCATTGAAGTCCTTTTTCTCTCATTTCATATACATAAAATAAAGGATGAAAACAACAAATGAAATATATGTATAGGTACACCTATCCAAAGAAAAGTTGACTCAGCTATTTAGTGGAAAGCCCCTTGGGGTGGAGAGAGATGGACTACAGATGGCTGTGTAGACTCGGAATAGGCTATTTGACAACATTGAAAATATACTACAAATTGTGGTCATCCTATCAGATAATGGCATAAAAAAACATATTAAACTATAATTTAAACTGAAATACGTATATTTTTTGAAAATTTCACCGATAAACATGTAATAATTTCTGAACTTTTATCTGTAACGAGAACGCCTTGTGATTGGACACAACCCTGGTGACGTCACACGCATGTAAACTCGGCTTCGATCACTGAATAAAGTACGCGCGTTTCGTTTATTAAGTGTTTTAATCGTTCTTTGGGCTATTTTTGAAGGTTTTTTCTGATAGATTTTGATTATTATTTTAACTATTTTCATAATATTGGATTCTAATCTAAAAATGGAGACAAATTATGTAAGAGCTGATAACAGCAACTTTCCTCAAATAGACGCATTTATGGTTGCACTTTTCTTTAAGAACAACGCTGATTACTGTGCTGCAGAACTTAAAAATGTAAAAACAGCAATGTAAGTAAGACTTATTTATTTACAAACCTTTACCTATGTGTGATCATCATAAAATATTTATTTTAAGTTAGGTTGTTAAATGTTTGAAATGTTCATGTAAATTCTCTTTGTCACGGTACCTACTCATGGAAATCAGGTACTAAAGATGTTATTTCCTTTAAATTAACTAAAGATGTTATTTCATTTAAATAAAAACCGATATTTTAGTTACTATTTCGAGTAGTCTAATAAATGTTAATTTTATTTGATTCATCAACAATTATTCGTACCTACAACATCCTATGTACAATATTTTGAAGGTTACAGAACAGATGGATCAGCTGTATATCTTAGGATAACATGATTCTCACTAAAGTAAAATATTGCTTACTTACATCAAAGTGATCTTCACACATAAACACATTTGAATGAGATGAAATACTGTTTGGGTCTCTTCGAGCTAACTTTAGCCACATTTTTCGCCTTTTGGGATTTGTTGGAACAGAAACAAACTATTTTTGTGGGTTATTTATAGACGTATTTGTACACTGTGGCACTACACACCATTTTAACCACTAAAACTGATAAAAATGAATTTTACTTTGGGTTCACTGCTGTTTTTAAAGGGTTATTAAAATGTTTAATGCAGTGTGACGTCACCCGGATCACGTGACCAACGCCATTAGAGCAACAGCGTTTTTCGCGCGGTTTTGATAATTTAAACTTTATCATTGTGATTTTTTATGAAATACATATTTTTTTTCCGAAATATCAATATGATGTGTTTATTAAGTAATAAGGAATAATTTAGTTAGGTTTTCCAAAATTTGTCAAATAGCCTATTTATCACCCTATCGTATGCCACGAACGTGTCGTAAGAGGCGGTTGAGGGATTACTGAGGAAATAAGAGGACACCTGTTACCTAATAACTTAATATGGGTATCAGTTATTCATGGTGTAGAGCGGCGTAAGGTCCCCCCCATCGATTGTTGAAGTAAAATATGGGGATACATTATTTGGAATTTATATGAACCTGTCGTGATGCTGTGAGGGAGATTACGGGACCCATCTTTTAACCAAGTGGGGCACCATTTTAATACGTGGAACTGACAAGGTGTAGGAAAACATCGTGAGGAAACCAAATCTTAAAGCGGATATGACTGTAATCGCCAATACCTATTGTGCAAGTGTGTAATCAATACTGTTGCCATCTCTTTATTAGAAAATGCCTTTTCTCTTCAGTGAGAAAATATATAATTTATGTATTATTATAGCGACTCATACTCGGAAAACTCACAAGGTTCCTCATCGACAAAAGGAAGCCGATCCCCGCCTTCCTTGACACAAGTCAAACGGAAGGAAGCGAAAGGTCACAATCACATTGATTGTCTGTGGTGTAGCTAACTTTTGCGGCCATGTTTGCGCAGTCGTTATATTTTAATAGCTCCTCAAGGGACGCTATGCGTTGTATTAAAGTATTTTCGGCTAATATCATGTGTGCGCCATATGCTTTCCCACATAATGGTTTCAAAGATGATGTCACTGGGCAAGCATTCGGAATTATGTCAAGTACGAGTTTGACACGTGAACAAAGGTTTGAAAAATACATATGTATATTTTTACTGCTGTTAGCGAAGACATTATTTCCATCAATAATCCAAGTTTTATGAAAAGCGATAGACGGGAGGTTTCTCTCAACTGATCAGAAAGAAAAGTGACCCGCGTGTATGTGAATGTCACATGAGATGGAAACAAGTCAGTTTGAATTATCCATTATAATATTAGAAAAGGAAAATGTCAACCTATATCACGTCCCTATTTTATCGAAAACAGAATTTCATAAATTCGTGCCGTGAATGTCGTGTCATATTCGCGTAAAAAGGCGCTTAGGCGCCGCCACCGTTTCATTCATTTATTATTTACAAGTAACAGAAATTACCAAATGAATTTATCATCTGTGAATTTGAAAACGTCCCTTTAGCTTTGAAAGCTACAAATTACAACTAAAATTAGAAAATGTTTTTTTAATTTGTAAATGGCATTTGAAATGAAGAGAGACGGTGGATACCATTACATTTTTTAATTGGATCTTTTCAAAATGAAGATCAAAAGTTCATAACAAATGGAACCTAGATATCGGTGAACAAAGAACATATAACATCGACCCATCTTTTCAAACACCACATAAATTATTTAGATTTTGACAATAATTACATTTGCATAATACGCCGCAAAGCCACCAAACCTGGCTATAATGACGTCTATTTAAGTCGGGAACCATAAATAATTACATATTAATTACAAACGCAGCCAAACTTTATAGAGGAAAGCGGAAATGACGCTGGCACGATTATTAGCATCGTTATGGCTCCGGGCCCTTGCAAAGTTACATTTACAATTAGCATTGCGGAAATGGCGTGGTCTGTTTGTAGGGACGGCTTTATTTGGCACACTGTCTTATTGTTTGCTGGACGACAGCAGAATAATTAGGAGGCGGCCTCTGTGATGACACCATTTTTAATGTCGCGCCTTTATAAAGAGATCTGTGGTGCTGTTTTTCTCACTTCCTGGGGTGAATGTGGATATTCAGGTTTTAGGGGACGTTTTATAAGCAGCTGTCTTTTGTGTTGTCGCTTTAAATATTTCTAAGACGCATATAATGGTATCTATCTTTACAATAACTCAAAAAAATGTATTCTAGAATAACTTGTTTCTGTTTGAAATAACTCAGATAAAAACGCGGTTTGGCAAGGAAGGAACATTAAAATAGAAGATTCAGGGCATTTCCTTATTGCAATAGTGACCACGTGGCCATAAAAATCTGTTGGAAGTATATCTTTTATAGCGGCACGGCAAAATATATTTGTTTGCTTGGAATTGTTTACGCGTACAGACCTCCCTAATCATATCGGACCCTACTAAAATATCCGTTTGTTTTTTGCGCGGAAAAGCTAAAGCCTATTTTCTATATTTCATATCGATTTCTACGTTAAAGTAACATAATGACTTATACGATATGATTCAACTAAGACGAAATTTAATCAAACCAAGCAGGCAGCACTCCGAAGCGTTCTTAGGTTCCGTTTTAAGACGGTTTTTATATTCTGTAATATTGGAATCTACCTTACGGAGACAGGAATTTTACAAATCAATTATGTACAGGTCAACAAGATATAGTAAGATTTAAAATAACTCGACTGTAATCGAATGTAATAACTTTCAATCCAGATGATTTTGGGGTCACTAACTTGGCAATGGTACCAAGAGTAAAAACAAGTTTTAAAAGTTTTGTTTAGTTGTGCATTAGAATAATAATTAAAAAGTAAAAACAGTAGTTAATTACTTAGTGAAATGAAGTTCTAAACTGAATCAGGAGATGAACTTACTTCGTTACTTTTGACCTTCAGTATTTAAGCTTATGTTTTTTTTACGGTGCTGTTTGGTACAGTATTCAATTAGATTCTATAGGCTCTTTCACAGTGATTTTACGCAATCTCCTACAGCAGCAATTCAATAGCAACTTTATTAGTATGAGAATAAGGATCCTTGTGATTATTGCAGACTTGTCAATGGCGGCAAACCAACGCCGGCCAAGCAACCAAATGAAGATATAGATGATGAAGAGAGTAAGGAAACTCGGTAAATAATTGACTGTAGAATAAATTGTTGTAGTTCAAAAAATACAACTCACCTTCAATATTGAGCAGTATGGAGTAGGATTGAGCAGTTCCGACACCGTTGCTGACTTCACAGGTGTACGTGCCCTGGTCTTCGTACGTCGGGTACCTGATCACCAGCGTCTTGCCGTAGTTGTCCTGAGTGATGCCTTGGGAAGAGATAATGCTTCGACCGTTCTTCTTCCAAACGATTTGCGGTAAAGGCCTGGAGGGAATTGGGACCATTTGAAAGATACTCTTCAATAACACAAGACAGTAAAAGGTAAAACTAATATTAAAATCATAACATTGTTGATGGATTACCGATAAGTAAAGATTCCATTACTTGGTGAAAAGGTGTTCAGAGGAAAGACAACAGTACTGTTACCAAGAGTTACAGCTGCTGGAAAAAAAATCTTTCTAGCCTAGTCTAGCTCCTCTAAAGATCCTAGCTATTATTACCATTTTCATAGTTCTAAATAAAGCCCCAATCCTTTATTAAAGACCGTAGCTATGCCGAGAACATGCGGTGAATTAGCGGCATGTATGAAACCCGATAGCAGAGAGAAAAGCCTACTTGCGACCACTCATGCACGCGTAGCGGGGGCGCAATAGGTCAGTACCTGCATTGGATACGGCAGGGTTACCAGTGTGAAAAATAAAAGGCAGATAAAGAGGTTTTAGCTGGCCTATTTTATCGATTTTGGTTTGAATAATATAGCTGCAACTACCAATACAGACAAAAAAAAGTTGAGCTTCTCACCATTGCCGTTACTTTTGTAACGAATGCGAAATTGAAACATGTTATTAAACTAAGCAAAGTTATTATCTAGCAAGACATACATAAATTAAGCAGGAAATAGTTAAAAAAAACTGGCATAGCCGGTTAATGATGTCTGCTTGTCTAGTAGCAACCCTAACTGCTGTGTCGCAAGCGCACATTCGACGCGTCTAACCTAAAATCTCGGGTTACACTTCTAGAATGCTAGACTCCCGCTGGTTTGGGCATGAATGAAATCATTTCACGTATCATAAACAGCTGGCGGATTACTGATATTTATGTAACGTGAGTGCTACTTGACCATACTTGAAAGACAGTTTAAATCAATTCAGTTCCAAAGTTGGTTCCCTGATGCACTACTTAGAAGTCTTGTCACCCCTTTAGTGTTTCCGTCAATTACGCGCACCTATGTAGAATATAGAACTCTTTCGCAGAACACAGGGCAATGTACTGAATGTATATTATGTCGCGCTCGATAATCCTATGTCACCGCGGATATGTTCACTATTTCCAAAGTAAATAAGCAAACCATGCGTAGCTTTGTAGCTGATTGGTCCCTTGAGGTATATATACTCGTCCCGACAATTGGACTTTGGAGAACCTTAAAGACGCACAGACGCCGCGTTTAACGTGGCCACATACTGGACCCAAATAATTAAAACATGTACAATCGACACGAAAGAAGAAGAATCATGAACTGGCTTTCATATACCGAGTTCGAAATTTGCAGAATGCGTATCCCTAAAGTTTGCGTGTCTAACATCCACGAACGACATGGTTATCGATTACTAGCAGACATAACACGATAAGTTTCAAACTTAAGTGTACATTTCTAGTCTTTCCTTCGAACTACTGAACAAAATAATCAAAAATACTCACGTTCCACCGTAGATACAGTAGAGTTCCACTTTCTTCCCCTTCAACGCCTTCTCCACCTTCCTGGTAGTGTACTGACGCACCGGATCATGCCTGTTCAAGGTGGGCGCGATACCCGTCTGCGTCACTTCCAAATATATCTTGTTGCCAAACTTGTACTCATTCCTGAAGATGGAATTAGCTGTGCAAATGTATGCGAAGTTTTCACTTGCGTCGTAACGAGTTACGTTCGAGAACCAAAGGTTTCCTTCGGGGTCTAAAGTCATGCGTGAGTTGTTGATTGTCTTAAGCTGTCCCTGGTCGCCTTGCAACATCCAGTAGACTTTGGGTTTGGGGTGACCGTCTGGCGGTTCGCAAGTTAGTTTGAAAGGTTTCCCTTCCTCTGCTCTGACGACTTGTTGGCTGTCTGTCTCCTTGAAGGAGTTGAGTTCAGCGCGCCGTACGAAGACGCTGTTGGATGCGGCAGTACCCCACTCGTTGTAGGCGAAGCACTGGTACTGTCCGAGGTCTTCGTCGCGCGGCTGACTGACCACGAGTGTACCGCGTCCAGATTGTTGGGAGATACGGTTATCGTAACTCGTGTACTCGAAGGGCTTGCCGTTTTTGATCCATCTGTACCTGTTTAGACAAAAAGATGGCGTTAATAAGTGTTATTTTGAAGTGGCTTTGCGCAGGAATAAACTTCCCAGTTATAGGTTTAGGTACCGTGGTGTCTCATTGGCATCACGAATCTTAATGCTAATGAATAAAGCCTCGATTTTTTCGCTGGCCTAAGGATAAATAAGAAGGTACCTCCGGGTAGTAGAATTTTACATCCGAAGTTTGTAATCTTTTAAATGAAGTCAGCGTAAAATGTTAATAAAAAGAATTATTTTCCTCATTGTGAAATCATGCCATTAATATTTATTTATCGTTTAATGTTTTAAGGGTAAATTGTTTTTAAAGAATTTTCTTTTTTGTTTGGACTTGTCTGCGAATGTCTGGTTTTAGGACATGCCGGTTTCCTCACCGTTTCGAGAGGAATATTGAGCAACATAACTTAGTTTACTGAATATTAATAACTAAGTGCTAAAACTTGACTGTAAAATCTACATGAAAGCGAATTCAAACGCTTTTAAAATCCCGCTTTTCCAAGATCGACTTTGATGCGACAAATTATAAAGTTAAGTGGCGGAAGGCGTTCGTCTGGCCGTAGGTTCTACATTAACCCTAAGAACTATTTACAGTCTTTTGCCCATTTTCACAGACACTTAATGAACGCAGGAAAAGCACTCAGTTGGATTTTCAACGCTCGGCTCGGCACCTTAAGTTCTAATTCCCATATTGCAATAACTTTTAGGCATTCATTAAAGTGTTTGTGAAAATTCAAACGAAACCGCGAAGTGACGCAAAAGGAGGGTTGCTTGACGCAATATTATGTTTTATAAGTATACCAAAGGCTTTCATGATGAATGCATTGAATTTAAAGCCACAGAGTCGTTAATTGTATAAGTAGTATGTTATTATATAACAATAAATTCGTGGTTTTCCTGCCATAATATTAAACAATATATTATTAAAACAATATACAAAGATATTATTAATAATTAGCGTTTCAATACATGACTTTCCCTTACTTAGTCATAGTATGTTTTGTCACTGAAATCATGTTATTTAAACTCATTCACATTTGATTTATGAAAGTTTTGCTTTTTTATCCATCCTCATTTAATAACTGCAAAAGTAACTGTCTGCCCGATTTATGCCTTATAATTAGTTATGACAAAACAAAACAAGGTACAGCATGACCTAGGATGGGATGGGACGTTTAAATACAGGTTTACTAGCTGCTGCCCGCGACTTCATTCGCGTGGAAGTTTTGATGGGTTTTAGGGGTATGAAAAATAGATGTTGGCTGATTCTCAGATCTACCCGATATGCACACAAAATTTCATAAAAATCGGTTCTGCCGTTTCGGAGGAGTTTAGTAACAAACACCGCGGCACGAGAATTTTATATATTAGAAGACGCCCCGCGACTTCGTTCGCGTGGACGTTTTTTTTTGGGTATGAATACTAGATGTTGGCCTATTCTCAGACCTACCCGATAAGCACACAAAATTTCATACCAATAACCACAAAATTTCAGCCGTTTCGGAGGAGTATGGCAACTAAAATTGTGACACAAGAATTTTATATAATGATTAGATAGGATACTTTTCGTCTTGGTAAGATAATTTTCCCTCTCATAGAGAGGAGGCCTGTGTCCCAGCAGTGGGAACATTATACTTGGCATTATTTCCGACCTCCTTGCGGGAGAGAAAGATATAGGCTATATAACATAACGCTACGACGAATAGGAGCGAAGCATCAATGAAAAATGTTGCAAATCATAAACATGTGACACAGACGAAATTACGCGGGTCAGCTAGTATGCGATAATTGTGTTTCTTCGACGCGGACGAATTCGCAGGCAGTAGCTAGCCTCATAGTTTTCACAGAACAAAGAGGCAAGATCCGGCTGATTTTTCAGATACATAGCAAGTTCAACGACCTGTCCTGTTTGCAAGTCATAAAAGGGAACTAGGTACAGCAGTTAACCCACTTGTAGCGTGAATACATTAGCTTATTGGGGATTTAACGCACCGGGCGAGAACTCAGGTAATGTAGGATGGCTTTATTAGGTAGCCCACACTGGGAAATGACTAAACAATGACATTAAAGTCTAGACTTTAATGAAGATTTAATATGGCAGACTGGGAATACTGGGATGTCAAGAAGTGGAAAGTGTAGAAACTCCGGTGTTAGTAACTCTGGTGATGTTGGTTCTTCTTATCTCCATAGAAATCTACGTTTTGGAGCGGACCACTGCCGACAACTATCTGAATCACAGACTGACTGACTCCTTTGAGTCACCTAACAAGTTCACCAATTCAAAAGTGCCAATTATTAATATCAATTATTTGAAATCTGAGCTTAGATGTCAGCATCGGCTGCGCTAACTGCAAGACATTTCGGTTAATAATTTGATTTGTAAACCAAAATGACTTGAAAGAAAATGTTCCCAATGAATCACAGCTTTTTACCAAAGAAAAATAAGTTTAAACTAGGTGGATAAGTGAACTTAAAAAGGTGGTTGGGACTGGATGCGGGAGTTAGGGAGATCGTGTTTCGTAGAGGCCAGCGTTCAATAGTGTACTGCGATAGGCTGAATTGATTGATGATTTCATGAGAGACACCAATGAGGAGTTCCTCATCATCTGCCTAGCCTTTTTCCTAACTCTGTTAACGTCGGCTTCTAGTCTAACCGGATGCAACTGAATATCAGTATTTTACATGGAGCGACTACCTATCTGACCTCCACAACCCAGGTAGTACTGGGTAAGGGGTTGTCATCTCTAAAATTTCGCAACCTGGACCAGACTTGTGAAACCCCGGATCTTAGAACCCAGAACCCGGACATGTCAACAGGTTTTTTTTAAACTAAGTAAGTCAGTGTAATAAAAACAGTTGAAAATGTCAAAAACCACCTTTTTTTTATTTCATTTAGTCCTTAAAATTAAATTTTGCGTTTCGGTTCGTCGGTTGATCGCGGCGGGCGGGCACAGTGCGTGTGTCGCGGGCGGCCCAAGACTTTAATTTTTTAAACCCGGACTACAAATGAAGCCGGCCCGGACGCTCCCCGGATGCCCTCTAAACTAGGACAAATCCGGGGAAACCCGGACAGATGGCAACTCTAGAAGACTGGCTGTTAAGTCTTTCAGGCCGCTGACTACATAACGACTGTCAAAGTTCTAATCCATTTTTTTTTCTTTGTCCGCCGGGTAGTTTATTGAAAAGTATTGGACACGAATTTTTGTTTTTTCACGTGGTCATAAAATTACGGAGATATATTGAGTTGAAATGGCGCATGACGTCACATATAGGTAAGTTTTATACCTACTTGTGACGTAGTACGCCCCCACTCTCCAACTTTAATGAGTTTTAACTAAGTAATTTTTTGATATTTTGATAAAACAAAAATACGTGTCTAATATTTTTGTATTACCTGTCTGACGGACAAAATAGAATGTCGTTTTCTTTACCCAGTCCGATCCCCTATTGACAGGCAGGACCAACGGATAAACGTGCTTTCCGAGACACGTAAGTATGTAATGGGTGGTCACCCATTCACGGACCAACCTAGGCCATCGCAGTTTAACCTGAGGATCGACTCGAGCGGCTGTTATTTAACCACGAGCTCCTGAATTCTCTGAAGCTCCTGAATGAGGAGTTTTTTCTACAGCAATACGCAAATCAAGATGACTTACTTACTTAAATTCCCCTGCATTCAAAACCGAGCAAGCACTTTAGTGCATTAGGTAAAACCTGTCTTTATTCGATTGAGTTCTAGGGCAATGAGATCAACACCAACAACAACTTTACTTAAAAGAGAAAAACAGGTTCTAACCGTCATATTACATTTATTTTTAGCGAATAAGCGTTATTCATACATGACATAATATTTCTGAGTGTGTCGTCGTCGCCTCGAGATGACTGCATTCGAACCAAGGCTGACTCACGCCATACATTATTCATGTCCCCCGCATTTATTTACTCCTAATCTATCTATACTTCGATGAATGAGCAATGTTTATTGTGGTTTTGTAATTTAATATTAAAAGCTTTCAATTATAATTGTTGGTAGTTGGTCATGTTGGTTGACAAAGGATAATGTCAATGTGGGTACATACAAGCTTTTTATTGCTATTTTTTAATTATAATTACTGGTTCTGGGTAACATGCTATTGTTATGTTTTTTTCTAGTAATTATTTTCAATATCCTACTTTTGTATGTTTCAAAATTAAAAGGCTTTTTACAGTAGTAAAGTCCACAAATACTCATTCCGTAATTCTTACTTTTCAGGATGAAATACTAATTGAATCTATACAGAACTCCGGATAAACTACGTCCAGTTTGCAACATCAATCAAGTTCTGAGAAATAGAGTAGAAGAATATTACCGCAATATTGAAGAAGAGAGATTTATCGAAACTTCAAATAATGAATACGAAAGAGGTCGTCCAATGATAACGCCAGAATTGTGCAACAAAGTTACAGCCAAGAAAATAATACCCATGAACAGACTCAAGTTTCAGATAATGAAGAACATTATAAATAAGGGTGTGCTATAGACCATCAAACTGAACATGTTCCTCATCATAAAAATTTTTTTGCAGCAGAAAAAAAATTCTCCTGCCTATACATTTGGGTCGAATAGGTATTGCAATTTTCTATGGGGAAGCACATATTTTTTTTGCTGCAAAAAATTTTTTAACGTGAGAAACATGTTCATTTTGATGGTCTGTAGCACACCCTTAATTATAAAGGCCAAAGGCTAAATAGTTTAGCTATGAAGCGATGTCCATAAAATGCTATGATAAATCCAACTATTAATAAAACCGTGAGTCAATTTGTTTGTCACTCAATCACAGTGCAGCGGATGAGGTTTGAAACACACAGGAAGCAGTCGTCACGGTAAGGATATGCACTAGATACTATCTCGAATGAAACCGTAGTTCCCCCGGGAAATATAGCCTAATAGTACTTGACGTTAAAAGTCCCTCGGTAGGGAGAAGCAAGACCCTATCATCCAAAGTGGTTTAGGAACCTCTTATACATGTTGACTTAGCATATGCTCTAATAGCATCTTACCACTATCGACCACCACTTGTGAGGGATGGTGAATGTGTTATCCCCCGGAATTAGCGAGAATATTTCAAAAACTTTTCGGGGGTGATTTTCACCCGGGGAAGTTTAGTGAAGTGTGTGTGAAGCCTCTGCCCGAGTGATATCAAGTAATTTCTACATGTGCGGAGAGTTTGATCAGCCGTAAATAATTTATTTTTAATGTAATTATTCTGCGACACCGTTGTACCATTCTAGAAGAATCTTACGCTAGGTTTTAATTATTTCCTTTTAGTTAGCTCAGGAATCAAAGAAGATCAAGAGTTCTAGAAAATGTTGCAATTAAACCTTCAACCTCTCTTTATAAACTTAACGTTAGCGTATATCAATCCCATACATTTTTATTGATAGAATGACACTTCGAATAAGCTCCAAGGAAATAAATACAAAAATCCAGCAAAAAAAATATAGGTATCAAAAACATTTCACAAGCGTTTTCAGACTAAATAAGCAGCTAAACTACGACACGGTTTTATAAACAGCATGATGAATTTTTTGCTAGCGAGCTCCCGGCTATTGAGGAATTAATAAAAATGTTTGGTGTTAGCCGCAATATTTTCATTCACAACGCCGTTAATTATAATCATATTCATGTATGTATGCATGTGTGTGTGTTGGTTTGAAACACTTCTAGCTGCGTGTTTTCGGGGACATACATAGATAGATAGATAGATTCATTTATTTGCCTGAAATATGGTATTGTACAGATTTAATAACATATACACAATAGTTCTTCATATTCCGCCTACTAATTTCGGCATGCAAATTTTGTGACAGTAATAATGATTCAAATGATTAAATTCCAATGTCAAACAAAATATATATAGGTAGACAAGATGTTTGTCGGACATGGTTATTATATTCTTCACGGAGAAGCTTGGAGGTCAGTTTGTTCCGTCACTTCTTATCCCCAATTCAAATAGTAGGAAGTGGTGAAGGGCGGGCGTTTTAGGAGTAATGTACTTTCTAATGTAATTTTGACGATCAACGAGTTTGATTCTCGGCCTAATTTGAACAAATGACTTTTGATTTGGGTTTTTATTTACTCTACATATAGAAAAGTTGATTGAATGTAGAACATGTCAGTCGAAGCGGAGACAAGAAGCTATGAGCTAAACATGCTCAGCTTGAAGTAAGGCAAGTCGAAAAACCTACGAATAAGGTTTCCTAGTAGAAATTAGAAGCAAGCGCGAACTTATATTACGGAAATATGGTCGTACCTGTCTCAAAATAAAACCTAACTGACGAAATGTGGGTGTAATATGGTTATATGGTACACCTCTGCCTAAGCCTTCGAAGATTACAGGCGTGATGTTATTTTTAATGTCATCATCTGCCTAGCCTTTGCCCAAACTATCTTGGGGTCGGCTTCCAGTCTAACCGGATGCAGCTGAGTACCAGTATTTTACATGAACCGACTGCCTATTTGACGTCCACAACCCAGTAACTGGGTAATACGATACCCCTTGGTAAGACTGGTTGTCAGACTTTTGGCTTCTGACTACTCCTAACGACTGTCAAAGATCTAGAAATGACAGCCGGGACCAACGGCTTAACGTGCTTTCCGAGGCACGGAGGAAACTCGGTATGTAATTTATGGTCACCCATCCACGGACCAACCTCGGCAAGCACGGCTTAACCTTAAAGTTCGACCCGTGCGGCTGTTATTATTTAGCCACGAGCTCCTCAGATGTTATTTTTAATATTGTCCCAAGATAATTTTGAAGGTATTTCACAGAACTCAATAGGGGACCGGACTGGGTAAAGAAAACGATATTCTAATTTTTCCGTCAGACAGGTAATACAAAAATATTAGACACGTATTTTTTGTTTTATCAAAATATCAAAAAAATACTTAGTTAAAACTCATTAAAGTTGGAGAGTGGGGGCTTACTACGTCACTAGTAGGTATAAAACTTAGCTACATGTGACGTCATGCGCCATTTCAACTCAATATATCTCCGTAATTTTATGACCACGTGAAAAAAGAAAAAATACGTGTCCAATACTTTTCAATAAACTACCCGACGGACAAAGAAAAAAAAATTGGATTATCCCCTATTGCTCGTTGTAAAACAACAAAATACAATGAATGTGTGAATCATCGCAAATTATGTCTGTATTTATTTGAAGATTTCTTTAAGATGTCGCAACCGACGAAAAATAATAAAGTACCTTGGCCTTTTTTACGTATCCAGTCTGGCTTATAAGCCTATGTAAAATGGATATCGGAAATAACAGCAGAGGAAGTTACTACTGTGCACTGTACTGGGGACCCTATTGGAGATGATTCAAAGCCACGTCGGATGATCTAACACTAAGAACATCTGACATTGCACTCAGAATCTTAGTTAAACAATTGTAACAAAACAAGGTGACGTACTTAGGAGCCGGTTCGCCTTCGGCCTCGCACTCGATGATGAACGGCTTGTCCACCTCGCCGGGCTGCGCCACTTGGAACAGGATCTCTTCTTGTGTCGGCTGCTTCACGATCTTCGGCGGTGACGTCACTGGGGACAAATAAAAATGTTATGACGTGTTCAAAAGGACCGAGTAATAATAAAAATATATGCAGGGTTATTTGTTAAACACCGACAACCTGTCAGGACTATGTTACTCTAACATCATAATCAACAACTTTTGTTCTAAGACTTTAAAAAATTTGTCTTTTTTTAGTACATCAGATTTTCATACAAAAATAAAAATATTTAAATTGAACACTCTAACTAAATGAAGGAAAAGAAAGCGATAGTACAATAGCGAGGGGTGCATAGTCGAAACATTTAGAACTTAAATATGACGAATTTTGTTGTTGTTCTGACAGAGTATCTCATTGCTTAAACAAAACAATGAGTAAACTCTAATTTTAGAATATCTTTTTAGTGACCCTATACCTGACCTATTTATCTAAAAATTATCTTTGTTTTTTAACATTGAATGCCTTATATTGTTCAAGATATTGTATCTATATTTAGTAAAACTTTATGCACAAGTAAAAATAACAATAGAGTGGTGGAATTAATGCCTTGGGCATTTTCTATCAATCTCTCTTAATTAATGTCATAGTAAATAGTATGTACTAGATGCATACAGCAACTGTACATAATTATTGTCAGACAGTTAACCTTTGAAAACAGTAAATACCTTTTCCAGGTGTTCTCAAATGTCAAGGCATTGGGTTAGGTCAGTGTTTCAGTGTCAGTTTACTCTTACTGTTAAGTCTTTATGATATCATACGACTATATTTTGCATATACGTATAAGCTAACATGACAAGGTTAATATGTTTTTAAGTATTTTCAATCCCAAAAGTAAATAATTTTGGAGAATGGAAAAATTTAATGATCACTTCTTTCTACTTGCAACAACGGAAAAAATGGTTTGTGGATGAATAGTTAGTGACATTATAATTTACAGCTTTATTTGAAGAACTGGGAAAAAGGAAACAAAAAAAAGGTAACACTTTCATGAATTATTATGAAAGTGTTACCTTTTTTTAGATATTGATTTTCTGTTTCTATTTTCTTTTGTAAATCCGACTTTTATCAGTATTATAAGTTTTAAACCTTTCAAGGAAATAATAAATAAATACTCAAATTGTATTGTTGTAATGATGTTTTCTGAAAACCAAACTTAGAGAGTTACAAATTTGTATTGACCAATTGGTATGGCAAAGGCATCTAGATTGCATTATGATCTACTTGGCACTGGCAGCTACTCCAATCAGAGCCCTACTTACTGCCCGCCAATCTATGATAGTGGCACGATGCTTCAGCTGCCAATAGTGATGAGAATAATATGTCAACAACACATACAAAATGAAAAATTATGCGAATGACCAATTCAGGTTTTGCATACAATAACATGTCTTCTTTGTGTTGTTTGGTTCATAAATATAATATAATATGAACATCACTGCCAAGGTAACATATAAGAATCAATATGTTCAGAACTTGGCTGAAATATTTTTTAAGACATGGAACATGGGTGGAAGGAAAAATTGTGATACAAACTTGGCTGTTTTTTCATTAAAAGAAAGATTTTGTTGATGAAGGGTAATGAATTTATGATAAAAGTTTGTGTTACATTGTCCTTTCTACAGAGTATACATGAATATGGTTATTGTGCTTTCTTCAAATTGGCTATGGAGTATGGAAAGTTGAAAGAAGGAGTTCTTATTTTCTGGTTGGTTTTGAAGTACTACTCAAAACTAATCAAACTATCAGTTCATCATTTGTTGATGCTTTCTGTAATTGTTATCACTTGCTTCGGTTAAGGGAAACATTGTGAGGAAACCAGAATGCCTGAGAGTTATTTTCTCGACAGCATGTAAAGCCAAGTCAAAAGCCTATGGGCAGCAAAAAAACTGTGACACCAGAAATCTGTGGCCCAAGACCGGGCGCTGTCAGTTGTGACTGGTCATCTCTAAGCTGCCACGGTTTATTTTAATTAAGTACTTTATATTTTTTTTATTACTGATTTAATCTTTTACTCTGGACTCTCTTAACTTGCCCGTATTTCTACATTGTTCTCACATACATTGTTTTTGTAACATATTTTGATTTAAAGAGTGTCCATGGAGTTTCTTTCCAATTCTTCTCCATAGAGATCTGAGAGACTGGGACTGTAGCTTCATGTTTTATTTTGTTTTTTGACTTTCAAAAGTGCCTGTAATGGTCTAATTGAAATAAATGCTTTGAGTTTGAAGAAAGATCACTTTTCTATTTTTATTTCAATGTTTTTACAACAACAGTAAGAAGCTGTGGTGTTCACTAAGATCAGTTGTTTGACTTCTGGGATATAGATTAAAACCACAGAATTTAGAGTATGTAGTGTGCAACTCTAAGGTTACGTTGAGTGGCAGTCCTGAACCAACTCTTCTCTGTTGATTGATACTACCTCAAGATGCCTTAGATTGATATGATGAAAGGATTTCATGATTAATTAAGCTAGAAAACATGATTTTTCTTCCATCCCACTTCAGCACATGATTTTGATAATAATATAATGTGTTATTGTTCCTGATGTTTACTGAAATATTATTCAGTCCGTTAACAAAAAAAACAACCATTTAACTTCAAGATCTTCTTACAAAACCATGGCAGATAAAATCTATTTTAGTACTTATAGACGGAGGTGGGTAGCCCAGAGTTAAATTCAATCTATGACATCAAAATCTTGATCACGGCATGAGCAAGGACAAAACAATGTTGTCAATTACAAATCTGGCATGTAGGGTACTAAATTAAGATATGATATGATGCAGTGAGTAATACCACCATTTATGTCATAGGATTTTAGGAGTATCAATGCTTTTGTTAGTTTTCGTGTGTTTTACTAATGGAGATGGCATGGCCTATCTGAAATGATAATAATTGATAGTGGCTTTGGCGCAAACACACATGATTTCAAACAAACAAAAAAGCATTTTTAAATGTTTGGTTGTTACTAATTCAGCAACTGTGAATTGCATATAAATCTAAGTTATAATACAAAACTATGTCGCTAGTTAGATTCAAGCAGGAATGTAATCATTATAACAGATAAAAGAGAGAGTTAAACTAACAACAAGTCTGTCTAATAACTTTTAATTATTTCTCTGAAGATTGTGCAACTGACAAAAAGTTGAATGAACTATGGCTAGCAAAGCGATATACAATTGATATAAAAGGAGATAGGGTAATAAACATTAATAAAAACATAAATAATACTCACATAACGCCGCCGCACATGATAATAACGCGATGAAACACACTATTCTTGTTGTACCCATCTTTACAGGTCTCCTACTTCGTAGTACTCGTGTATCTAACAAGAAATCAAATAAACCTCTTTAAAACTTAATAAATACACATTTCTCTGGCACACATGTTCACCGCACTCGATGACCTAATCCGAATTAAGCTTGGACCACAATGACAACACCCACTAAAAATAGCAACATCAAATACACTAAATTGAAGACCTCATATGACACAAAAACTTGTTACGCAAACTTAAAAAGTACCGCAACTTCCTTAGCCCTTAAAGTTACACGGTTTCACAACAGGCTAACGCTAGAAAACCCGCACAAACTCACTATTTGTTGCTGTACACGGCAAATCAATAATTGCATTCCGATAATGCTAACTCGATTACGCCTCGGCATAGATTACATTTATACATTTGAACTAGTGTAAGTTATTACCTAAATGCTCGTTTTTATAATATTATCATCGCGAAAACCAACTGAAATAATAAAATTACGGATTTAAAGGCGGGGCCTCTGAGATTCGCTGTCGTTCGTTCGTTCAGCAATTGACGGTTCAATGACTGGCTTGGCATAGACAAAGTTTCTTTTTTACGTCCATGACCGTTTTAATTGTTATCTCTTTTGCTCTTGGAACCCAAGTATACGTCTTCTCTTTCTTCTGTTAAGCTATCATAGACAATGGAAGTTTTGTTCAACGTTCAGAAACAACGTCATTTTGAAATATTGGTCAGGTCCACAGGAAAACTACTTTGCGACTAAAAAAATCTATGGTAATAATTATAATCGTGTCCGTTTACTTCTTTGCCAGGATTATCCACCAGCAACTTGCTTTGAAATACAACCTTGTGTAATTAGAACTGCCAAACTTACTATAAGTATGCGCCCAACCTAGTTCTCGATGATGGTAATATCACGTTGTAATGGGATCGACGCGTTTGTGAATAGAGGGCCAGATGTCTGAACGTGGACTAAACGAATTGAGTACATTAAGAGCGTTTACGCCGGAGGAGCTCGTGGCTAAATAATAACAGCCGCACGGACCGATCTTTTAAGGTTAAGCCGTGCTTGCCGAGGTTGGTCCGTGGATGGGTGACCATAATTACATACCGAGTTTCTTCCGTGCCTCGGAAAGCACGTTAAGCCGTTGGTCCCGGCTGTCATTTGTAGATCTTTGACAGTCGTTACGAGTAGTCAGAAGCCAAAAGTCTGACATCCAGTCTTACCAAGAGGTATCGTATTACTCAGTTACTGGGTTGTGGAGGTCAGATAGGCAGTCGCTGCATGTAAAATACTGGTACTCATGCAGCTGCATCCGGTGAGACTGGAAGCCGACCCCAAGTTAGTTTGGGAAAAGGCAAGGCAGATGATGAAGAGCGTTTACGCCTTACAACTTTGCATACAATCTATCAAGTCCTTATTTCCCGAAATGACTAAACCGATTTTAATGAAACTTCATACGCATAAGCAGTATACATAGGTCTGAAAAGTTACTAAAAATCATTTTCGAAAAATAGTGTTACAGCTCAATTAGACAGATTATAAATTATCTATAGAAAAACAAACTTCCAATTAACTTTTTTTTTAAAAGACATTTAGAAAATGTTTTTTAATAAATTTTTAGACCTATGTATTCTACTTATGTGTATTAAATTTCATTAAAATCGGTTCAGTCATTTTGGAAAATAAGGACTTGAAAGTTTGTATGAAATGCCGTTAGGTTGTATTCATCTGTTTATACTTCTGCTTCTCGACATTCAAAAAATGAGTTCGTTATATGATCTATCATATAAAATTACCTTTTACAATATTGCACCGCCATATTATACTGAAAGCAAAAGACCGATTTTAACACTCAAATAATATTTTTATGTGGACCATTCCTAAATTTAAATAATGCGCGAATTTTGAATATGGAACATTTTTTTCAAGGGACAAATAGGGTTGAATAAAATCTGACGTTCCATCAAACCATGAGCAATTTTTTGCAGAAATTATAAAAATTATAGTCGTTTTTTACTTTTGTTGTACAGGCAACAATTAAAGTTTCATCCTACAAGAGTCTATCAGGGACTATGAACAAATTATTTTCACTTAGTGTACTGAATTCATGACCGCATTTTCGGAGCATAATAATCATGGGTAAATATTTTTCCTAGTATTGATGATGTTGCATTGATGTGTAAAAATCTGTGGACCTCTGTTTTTTACTTATTGTTGGCAAGCCTTAGAATCCGAACCCTGAACACAAATCACGGAATCACGATCCGGAGCCACTACACACTATTTTAAAAACTCCGATTACGACTTAAATTATCTTTTATATTTACAGGTGATCAACCCATCCACAGTCTAAGACTGAGACAGTGTCTCAGCGTGCAAACATCCAAACATTCAGAACACGCTAAAAACTTTTGCAAATCAGAAGTACATGTGGTCCCCCCAATAGAATACGTAGACACGATTAGTACTCGAAAACGCGACATCAATGTAGTACACAGCCCAGCTCAGCTAAAAGGCCTCGGTGAGTATTACAAGAAATATGAACACGATGAAGTGCCTGTAAAAGATTCAAATCTAGACGATATTTCATTTATTCGAGACAAAGGATCTTTAACTAATTCTGAACTTGATAAATTAGAGTCCAAAATATTTAAAAACATGTCACAAGAACTTCAAAGTAATGACGATAACTCGAAAAGTAGTTTGGAGTCAAATATAAAATTTTTCAAAACGACTGTTCTAGAGATATTTGATAACTTTTATGCGAGCATGCGTGACTTTGAGCTTTATAAAAGAAGGTTTAACGAGATTCTGGAAAAAAATAAAGAGGATGCTGTTGCTGACATGGAAGACTTTATAAAAGACATGATACAGCACATAATGTCTTCTGAGACTTTAATTTCTAGTGAGGGCAGGAAAAACAATGATAGTGCATCTTTGTCATGCAAAGACAGAGACATTTCAATCGACATTGTTGGTGGGAAATCCATTGATTTAGCATCTTTGTCATGCAGAGTGTCAGATCATGTCAAAGACACACAAACAAATGTTAGCAACTTTGACGACGAATCAAGTTATGCTACAAATACTTCAGCTGCCGAAAATTTACAATCTGTAGTCGAAGCTTACAAAAACGATCATTATCTTACGGACTCCACTTTAGACGATAATCCCCCAAAAGCCAAAACTGTTAGTAAAGACGAAATATTGAACATTTACCTTTTAAGTGGGAATCCATGCGTGCAAATTAAAATAAATGAGCGTAACCTGTTATCTGAAATTAATATAAAAGAGCCGATTAAAGGCCCAGACCGCGGTAAACACGTTGCGTCTGCAGAGAACATGGAGAGGCTGGCTGCCAAGAAGATGGAGTTAGAAAAGTATGTTGACCAAGAACAGGATTTTAACGTGCCTGATAGAGAAATACCTGTAAAAGTTTCCTACGCAAAGAAGAATATATACCTCAATGAGGACTTTTCCCAGGAGCGCGAAACTGAAAAATCATTTATAGCTAAACTTTGTAATTTTTTGTGTAGGAAGTTCCGTAAAACTACTTGAGGTCAATGTAATGTTCAATTTTGAATAAATAAATGCGTTTATAATTTTATTAACATTGTGCACTACATTCTGTCACCGCTGGGAAATTAAGTAGTCGGTTGGTCAGGGTCTGTCGTGTCACTGACATGTTCGATATGTGACCTGAGTCACATCCTACTTTTCTTTACTGTGACATAAGTATGTCCTGGGGCATTTTTCGTTTCAGTCTGCGGGTTGTGTGAGTTTCCTCCATCGAGACTTTCGCCAAGCGGTTTGGGTGGTTTGTGATTCTTTTCTTTTAGGTCGTCCTTGTATGTCGTAGATTTTCTTGTTTGAGTCTAAAGAAAAGCTTACATTTCTGGAGAGGGGAGTTTCATATTCTTTTAGTTCCTACTATTCAAACAACTCGACAAAATTCTTCTACTACTACTTCTTCTACATGTAGGCATAGATAATGTAACCAATACGAAGTGCTAAAATTTTTTTAAGGTGGCTATCATCATCATCATCATTAGCCTATAATGTTCCCAATGCTGGGACACAGGCCTCCTCTCTATGAGAGGGAGTGGGCTGTAATCCACCACGCGTGCCCAGTGCGGGTTGGTAGATGTCACATGTCTTCGAATTTTTTTAGTTCTAGGGCATGAATTTTTAGTTCTAGGGCAGCGGTGATGAAATAAATTACACAAAGTAATGCGCCTGCCTGGGTTCGAACCCAATGCTTACTGCTCGTAATTCGGGGCTGCCGCCACTGGGCCACCGCTGCTCTCAGGTGGCTATTGCGTTTTAAATTCTTAGAAGAACTTCCGCTGCATCCGTAAATAGTACATTTAATCTTTTTATCTTTTTTCTTCATTCTTCCCTCTAAATAAAATTCTGGCGACGCCCTTTAAAAAACAAAATATTTTTATTTCACATAGGCCTACATGGGCACTTGTAAAACGTCGAAAAAAAGGTGCCCTGTTCGGGTTGGTCGTTTCCTATGGAGAAGAACCGGCAAGAAACTCCGTGGTTACTCTTTTAAAATCTTTTGTCTCTACAATGTTTCTATGTTACAGCAGTGAGAGGACAACATTGTTAACAATTTTTTAATTATAATTTTATTCTAATTCTTTTGAGATATTTAATTTAATTCTTGATATTCCTATATCATTTGCTTTCACAAGGTAAAAAAATACGGTTGCTGCAACAGCAGCTGTAGAGCTGTAGTTGAGGCTTTTCGGCGTTCCGTTACAAGTTGTAGTAAAGAAACGCCAATTCCAATTTGGAGTAACCTCTACCACACATGTAGTAACGTCATCTATAATAAATAGTCTTGTTTTTTTTTACTTCTAGTAAATATCTAGTAAGTATCTAGTCTTTCAGGGCTTGCTCCAACTGGCCACTCTGAATTACAACTTAAAATAAAATTTTCAATAAACTTGAACACGAAAGATATTGCTCATGGAAGGCGGTTACTTATCCGTGTTACTGCCAATCCTACTCCTAGTAGTGTAATATAAATACGAGTTCCAATGCCTTTGTGGTAGTATTTATATATATTTTTTTAGCACAATTTTTTTTTATTTCCCCTCTAAGAAATTATCACTGCAGTGGTCACAAAGGCAATGGAATTATCCGTCTTCAGAAGACAACATTTAACAACATTATTACGGTGACGAAATGTACAAAGTAAGAGTCAGCTCACATCGAGACGCGACGCGACGCGACGCTGCGCGCACCTTGAGAATTCAGAATACGTTGCCCAACGTATTCTGAATTCTCACAACGAAATGTGTATCTTTTCGTGTAGATTAAAAGAGCACCGAGACGCGCCGCGTCGCGTCGCGTCTCGGTGTGAGCTGACCCTTAGTTTACTCCGCGCCACGAGAAGATATAAATTTTATAAACAAAGAACTTTTTAAGTTACGTAGCCACAATTCAATCAAAAACAAATAATCCCAAATTAAATCAACTCAAAGTAACATACAGTAATACGAAACTTACGAGCAATTTCACTTGGTCGGGTTATACAAGGCGTTGTTTTGCATCTTCGTCAAATTCAAGGAGGTAACAATAACAATGCTAATGATTCTCGACCCGAAATAATATTTTTTCTTATGAAAATCGGTAAGTGTGAAACACCCGTGTTTTAAACACGGCCCGTCTAATCCTCGCCTTATAACCGCGCTTTCACACATACAAACAGTCTCAAACGTTTATTCCATTGGATAACTTCTTATTCCCTAAACCACGTTCAGGGGGTTATTCAAAAAATTCAAAAGTCATTTATACAAACTAGGCTGATAATCAGTACTTTTTGAACGTCAAAATTACAATAGACAGTGCCCCAAAACGCCCGCCCTTCGTCACTTCCTAGTGTTTTAGCTGGGAAGAAGTGGCGGAACAAACTCCCCAGCAACACATCTGTCTGTTAGGTTAGAAGAACCAGATTCTATACAATAGTGTTCCAAGTTTATATAAACAAGGAATCCATTACATCAAATTAATGTCACATGTCAGCTAGCACACAACAATAATAAAATAAAATATTAAAAAATATACTCAAGAATAAATAAAGCCTCCAGACATAAAGGGCGTGCCCGCTTACACGTGCATACAGACGAATGAAATAAAGTAAAATAAAATAAAATAAATCTATGCGTGAGGTTATATAATATCACTAAGCTAATTTGGAGAAAGAAAGAACATAAACATTGACATTGTCTTGAGTTCGACCCAGCGACCAACTATTTTTATCGTTTAAGTAGTCGTTAATGGAATAGTAGGCCTTTGAACAAGGCTGCGGGTTGTTCGAAAGAGATACCGCGGCCCTGGAACACAAAGGGCTAAGAAGGAACATGGATGGGTTTTAGTCAGTCAAGTCTGATACTCCCTCCCGCTCCGCCCAGAGCGGGAGAAATCATTTGGTGATTTCCCATCCGAAAAAAAAAAAGGCGTTTGAACAAAGGTTAGATTTCACTTTAGCTTTAACACATTCAGTCACGCTGATGGTGGCGGGTGTGTCGGGTCGTTTAGTTCCCTTCAAAATGGTTGAGTTGAATGATGGCTGATACATGCGTCATGTTCGTGAACGGGCGCTGTCAGTTGTGACTGGTCATCTCTTAGCTGCCACGGTTTATTTTAACTAATTATTTTATTTTTAATTACTGATTTAATCTTTTACTCAAGACGCTCTTAACTTGCCCGTATTTCTACATTGTTCTCACATATTTGTAATTCCTAACATGAATGATGTAACCAAGATTTTGTAACACATTTTGATTTAAAAGAGTGTCCATGGAGTTTCTTGCCCATTCTTCTCCATAGAGATCTACGCTACGGAATACGAATAACTTATGAAAGTACTGTAGTTGCCCAACTACAGTACTTTAATAAGTTATTATGCCTTGTGACTGGGACTGTAGCTTCGCGTTTTATTTTGTTTTTTTGACTTTAAAAAGTGCCTGTAATGGTCTAATTGATATAAATGCTTTGACTTTGACTTTATTTATAAAATGTTAGCTAAAATGAATTGTGAAGCCACCGTGAGAATACCAATCTCTTTAAAAAAGTCTCTCAGAGATACTCGTGCACCCAGCTGGTAAATTGCACGAACCGTTCGTTTTTGAAGAACGAATATATTTTGGATATCAGCGGCTTTGCCCCACAGCAGAATACCATAGGACATAACACTGTGAAAATAACTAAAATTGACTAACCGTGCTGTATCAACGTCAGTATATTGTCTAACTTTTCTGACGGCGTATGCACCCGAACTAAGCCTCCCCGCTAGGCTTGATATGTAAGGCCCTTATTGTAATTTTGAATCTACTGTTATACCCAGAAACACAGCTGAGTCAACCGTTTTAAGCTCGTCATTGCCGAGAATAATGTTGGGACCTAGATTTTTAACATTAGGTAAGGCGAATTTAATACTTTTAGTTTTCTTGGCATTAAGGACAAGGTTATTTGTTGTGAACCAATCCGTGACCATAAGATAGAGCGCTATCTACTTTAAAGATAAGAACGTCACAAACTCCCTTTAAATAATATGGTAAGTCATTAATATAAACCAAGAATAAAAACGGTCCCAGTATTGAGCCTTGAGGTACACCTAGCTGAACAGGTAGCCCGGACGATTTCGCGCCGTTAACATTTACACATTGGAATCTATTTTGTAAATACGAATCTATTACATTTAGGGCTTCATTTTGAACACCGTAATAATGTAGTTTCCGTAAAAGCGTGTCGTGGTGTATACGCAATCAAAAGCATTCGAGAGATCTGACTGACAAACTTAAACAACCAGGAAAATCTATGTTTATTATTAATTAACTAGGTACCGTAATTTAAATTGATTATTTATGTCTTTTGTGACTGAATTTTGATGAGGATGCAAAACAACACCTTGTATGTTTGCGATATGAAGCTCTGTCGTCTAATGTTTTGTAGTAGGTACTGGAACGCTTTTGACTTACTGGAACGTAAACATTTGGGCCACCAATTCGAGTTTCGAATGCGTTTCACTTTGTTTTGTTTTCACGGATAAATATATGCTGTGATCCAAAGGTTGCAGAATCCTCAATGTGTTTACAAAATGTATATCTTCTCGTGGCGCGGAGTATAGACATAACATAGTATAGTTTTGCTTATTTAGTATATACTTTTAAAAGTTTAAAATAAACCCATTACTATACCATAATAATACATTTTATATCAAAGTAAAAAAGTATCCTAAACTAACCACTAATTTAAATACAGCGTCAAAACATTCCTTCTCAACGTTGTAAACCTTGCGTGCGTTACATAATGTGCTCAAGAGACTAAGTATTGCCGATGCCACATTGCATGTTAATTAATGCTTAGCCTCTGGCCCTTGGGTTATGGGAAGCGTCAACTAACCATTTCGATATATCTTTAAAAAGGCTATGGGCCCAGCATTACATCCCCAAACGGTTCCAAAATACAGTTACCCGTAAAGGTTAAAATTTATGTCGCTTAAGGTTTTCCGCAGCTGCCACGGTAGCGCCAGCACAGTACGATGAATTAAGGAGATGGGAAGGTGCAAGTGTATCGACACATGTTGCGTCCCACACTAAAGGCCTACCCGTCATTGTAACGTTACAATGTCAAAGGATGGGAGGGCACGTGCCAAGAAATACAGCTGGAACGCTGACGGTGACTACAGATCGTTGGATGATGACGTTGATGTTCGCGTGCTGCACCAAACGACTCACACCTCGGCTGCATGACAGGCCGGAGTATCCGAGGCTGCTGACATAACACAGTGACAACGCAAATAAAAGCGTTTTGACTAACTTATAAATTACACATCAAACAATTTATTCGTAAGTATGGATTCCGTCTATCGTTTATCTATTTCTTCGTAAATATAAATTCTGTTGTTTTTTTTTTTATCTATTTCTTCATAAGGACGATCTATTTCCTCGTAAATAAAGATAGACTTGGCTGAAAAATAAAATTTTAACAAAGTAAGTAAGTACTTAAATATAGTAATGTAAGTAAGTAAGTAGGTACCTAAAAGATCTTTGCTCGCGTATTTTGGACTCTTGCATTTTAACTTTTACTCATTCGTATAGTAAAATGCAAAATGCATTTTGCTTTGTTGTTCTTGAATATTTGGAGGCGTAGGTACTAAATCTTCGAACAAATGTACTTATATGTGTAATTTAAATCAAAGCTCAAAGATACATAGGACGATTCTAAAGACATTAACAAAATATTTATAACTTGCTGTTTCCGCGACCTTCATACACGTATAATTATTATAAAAATATTACTTCCTGATTTGAAACAGATTTCGTAAACAAAAAGGGTTTATTTTTTTTGCACGGTACCCTAATCCTTTTTCTACAATAAAACTCCCCTAACTTAGGCTACTGTATGACATGCCTTATGACGTCAGCCAGTTAAAGTCCCCTCAAAAATTGGTCCAGTCGTTTCGAAGATTAGCCAGAACAAACAGACAGACAGAACAGCCAAAAATTAAAAAATATAAAATATATATATGTAGTTAGGTACCTACTTTCCGTATATCCTTTATAATATGTATTTAGTTAAAAACAATATGTATTCATTTTGACATTACAAACAGACACATCAATTTTATTTATTTGTGTAATGGCATTATACTTACTTTACTGCAGTGGTTGGTGATTGACGTTTGCTGTTTTTAATGAAACCCACACCGTTTCCAGATTGAAAAAATAACTAATAAGATCAGCGCTGCTCCAAATATTAATGAAATTGTCCAAATTATGATATTTCTTTCTGTGGTATCTGAAACAACATAATATTATAATGTTTTTTGTTAACCAGAATGAAGGAGTATGTGCAGATTTGCACCAACGTCCAATAGCTAGAAAGAGTATTAAAAAAATCATTTGTTTATTCGGTACACCAACAGCAATACATACAATTTATTACAGAAAACAATAAAATTAAAATAAAATCGCTGGTATGTACGCCTATTATTATAGGCAAGTATACGCAGCATTCACTATAGTGAAAACAACATAAAATTCTAGAATATTGTTACGAGCTGGGTATAGGACAAATTAACACACTACCAAATAAGCACTAAAAATCTTTAATTAACTTAAAACAGTTAAAACACTTCACAAACACTTAAACTTAATCACAATTACAGAATTTATCACTAATCACTTAGATATCGCACTAGTCGTTCACTTCGATCGCTTCGTTTCGTAGCCAAAATCAGATTGAATCCTTCCGCTAACCCGTCGTCTATTTATACGGCCGGCCCACCTTCGAGAAACTTCCACAACTTCCAATGTCTAGGTAGTTCCTTAGGGGGAACCCATCCTTCGAGAAAGTTCTACAACCTTCCCGAACCTTCTAGATGGCTCTATAGTGGAACCAATCCTTCTAGAAGGATCCAGAAAGGTCCAGAACTTTCTCGAACTTTCTAGACACTTCCATCGTGGAACATTCTAGACTCGACCGTAGTCCTAGAATGTTCTCGTAAAGCAGTCGGCGTAACAATATTAATAATAGCTTCTTTACATGGATGATTTGAAACTCTTTGTCCCTAGCAAATTGCAACTGATGGAGCTATTGAAAGTAACTGAAACTTTTAGTAATGCCATCAGGATGGAATTTGGTGTGGATAAATGTGCAGTCATGTATGTAAAGCGAGGAGAGATTATGGAATCCGAGGGAATCCAACTCTCGGATTCCATACAGCTAAGATCCCTTTCCTCATCCGAAAGCTACAAGTATTTGGGTATGTCGGAAGCGTTAGGTATTAACGTAGCTGACATGAAACAGTCGTTGAGGGAGCGCTTCTTCGGTCGCCTGAAGAAGGTATTAAAGAGCCTTCTTTCAGGCGGTAACAAGGTGCGCGCCTTCAACGGTTGGGTCATGCCGGTTTTAATGTACTCTTTTGGCATACTCAAATGGACTCAGACCGAACTCGATGCCCTAGATAGGAGAATTCGTACATTGCTGACCGCAAACCGGATGCATCACCCAAGATCATCGGTGATGAGACTGTACATCCCGAGGAAGTGTGGAGGTCGAGGCTTTTTAAACGCGAAAACCCTCCACAACCGCGAGGTGTGCAGCCTCAGAGAATATTTCTTGAAAACCGAGGTGGGTATGCACCGAGATGTGGTCGCAGTGGACAAGGTACTCACCCCGCTGTCCATGGCTAAAGAGAACTGGCGCAAACCTGTAGTACTTATTACAGATGACCGCAAGGAAGTATGGCAAGGCAAGGAGCTTCACGGGCGCTTCTACCAGGCTCTTCATGGGCCTGATGTAGATTTTCTAGCGTCCGTGTCCTGGCTACGTTTTGGCGACCTCTTTGGGGAAACTGAAGGTTTTGTCTGTGCGATTATGGACGAAGTTATGCTGACGAACAACTACCGGAAACATATTATGAAGGACGGGACGGTGGATGTGTGTCGGGCATGCCACCGTCCTGGTGAGTCCATCAGACATATTATTTCTGGTTGTTCTCGTCTGGTTAACGGCGAGTACTTGCACAGGCACAACCAAGTAGCCAGGATTATTCACCAGCAACTTGCCTTGAAATATAAACTTGTGGAATCTGAGGTACCGTACTACAAGTATGTGCCCTACCCAGTTCTCGAGAAAGGCCATGTCACGCTGCACTGGGATCAGTCTACCATTACTGACAGGACTATTGTTGCCAATAAGCCTGACATAGTGGTGGTAGACCGATCAGCGCGCCGTGCAATGATAGTCGATGTTACCATCCCGCATGACGAAAACTTCGTGAAAGCTGAGAAAGAGAAACAAATAAAATATCTTGACTTGGCTCACGAGGTTGTCGATATGTGGAATGTGGACTCGGCTATCATTGTGCCGATTGTCGTAACGGCCAATGGCCTTATGGCCAAGAGCCTCGACGAACATCTGTCGAAGCTCTCACTTGGCAGTTGGATCAAGAGTCAGATTCATAAGGCAGTACTCCTCGATACGGCCCGCATTGTGAGGAGGTTCCTGTCTCTGCAGCCCTAACCACCGGTAGCTTGGACCCTGCTCTCGTTACCGGCGGAAACCTGTTTTTTATATTTTTAAATGTTTTTTTTTATTTTTTTGTAAGAAATATGTAAAAATATAAAAGATAAGATTATAAACGAATAAAGGACTTAATAATAAAACATACATCTGAATAATAATATAAATTTTACTTAAATCTAAAAGGTAATTTGGATTAGGTATGATGACAAAAGTATTATAGTTGTGATATCTAAAGATTTGTTTTACATTTTTGTTAACTAGTATCGCAGTAGCACGTGAAGAAGTGTATAAAATTTAAAGATCCTTTTTCATTAAGAGGATACGCTAGCTAAACAAACCCGAACATCTCGTTTGAACGATTTTTATATTTTACGGAACTATCGTTCTCGCGCTTCCGAAAACCTTCCCGATAAGGTGCAGCTGCAGCTCGAACGGATTTTGCCCATGCAAAATGAGCCACTAGCAGTGGGAAACAGAACTTAATCTAACCTGGCTACTAAAATTCCTAGTGTCCGAATTAAAAACTGTCAGTACGTCGATTCTGTAAAATTCAGACGACAACTCACATCTCACATCGCTATCCACTGTCACTTCGCGTAAGGTCCAAATGACCTTGATTTTGTAGCCAAAGGAGCGTCGAAGTGACGCGGACGGGGGAATTACCTTACAGAATGCCACTTCTTACGTCATCTCATACTTTATCTGTCAAAATCTCCCTGTTAATTTAGTTCAACTTGCTGACACGCTCGTGGTGGTGGCGCTAGTGTAAATTCGAATTATCAACCGGGTTTTTAGAATGCCAATCAAGAAACTCACAGCGGATTCAGATTCGAAGTTCTAAGTGAGGTCTTACAGAATCACACCGCTGGACTCTTGGAATAATATAGGGTGAGTGGTAATTAGTGACCGATACTTAAACACGTGATTGTAGGTACTCATGATAACAAGCAACTTTCCCAAAGAAAAAGTTTTTTTACTCCTCCACTTTTATGAATTACTAATTAATGAAAAATGATGCGAAAACGGGGAAAATGTGACGCAGACGAAGTTGCGCGGGACAGCTAGTGTTCTTATAATACTCAGCAGAAACCACAAAAACACTCACCTGGAACGTTGATGTAGACATCCTTATATACGTATCCGAAGGAGTTGGTTGCGTTACAACCGTAGTTTCCAGTATCCTTCTTCTCCAGATGGTTTATGGTAATGCTGTTGGCAGACACTTGTCTCCTAGAGTTAGGCTCAGTCTGTTCGATGGGCTTGCCGTTGTGGATCCAGGTGATCTTTGGCACGGGGGTACCGCCGGCTTCGCACTTGATCTCAGCTGACTCGCCTTCCGCAAAGGTTTGGGCCTCTGGCTCCATTGTGAAGAATGGCGCGGCTAAGGGGACAATAAATTATGAATTCAGCTCAGACAATTTCGCCATGCCTCGATTAGATGCGTTGGCATCAGAATAAGTACCTTTTGCCTCTAAATATCTCGGAAATGGGAACGTGACCAAATACGGGCACCAAATCATTGTAAAAAAAAAATGTTACGACGACGTTTGGCCATTTATTGCACTCAGGTTGTATCTTCCCTAGTGGGATGGAAGACAAAACACTCACCTTCAATAATGAGCTGTATGAAATAAGATTGATCAATTCCGACACCGTTGCTGATTTCACAGGTGTAATTGGCTTGGTCACCGTACGTCGGGTTTTTGATCTTCAAAGACTTCCCATAATTTTTCTGAATGATGTGTTGGTTCTCCAGGATGCTTTGTCCGTTCTTTTTCCAAATAACTTGAGGTAAAGGCCTGGGGAAAATGGTATTGATAACTGTGGTGTAGTCAACAACAGTCAAAACCTCGGTGACAGACATAAAAAAAAAGATTTTTTCAAGGTACCATTTTTGTTTTCCTTGAAGTTTCGAACCTTTGAATCAAAGTTTCTGCTTATAAGTACTTATACTCACGTTCCACCATAAATACAGTAGAGTTCCACAGTTTTCCCTTTTAGAGCTTTCTTAACCGTCCTGGTAGTGTACTGACGCACCGGCTCATGCCTGCTTAAGGTAGACGCGATACCCGTCTGCGTCACTTCCAAATATATCTTGTTGCCAAACTTGTACTTATTTCTGAAGATGGACTTAGCTGTGCAAATGTAAGCGAAGTCTTCACTCGCGTCGTAACGAGTTACGTTCGAAAACCAAAGGTTTCCTTCGGGGTCTAAAGTCATGCGTGAGTTGTTGATTGTCTTGAGCTGTCCCTGGTCGCCTTGCAACATCCAGTAGACTTTGGGTTTGGGGTGACCGTCTGGCGGTTCGCAAGTTAGTTTGAAAGGTTTCCCTTCCTCTGCTCTGACGATTTGTTGGCTGTCTGTCTCCTTGAAGGAGTTGAGTTCAGCGCGCCGTACGAAGACGCTGTTGGATGTGGCAGTACCCCACTTGTTGTAGGCGAAGCACTGGTACTGTCCGAGGTCCTCGTCTCGCGGCTGATTGACCACGAGTGTACCGCGCCCAGACTTCTGGGTAATACGGTTGTTACCACTGTACTGAAACGGTTTACCGTTTCTGATCCATCTGTATCTGTTTGAATAAAATGATGTGTTTAAAAATGGAATATCATGGCACGGTTAGGTACTACAGGGCAATAAGGGGTAGATACTTTGTTGTTTCAACTACTTCTTATTCCTTAAATTAATAAACTTAAATCTTTGTAAGCATGGGTACCTACTAAGTTAACAAACTATCTGGCAATGTTAGTTTTTTCGTCCGTACTTTGAATTTAAAACCTGGAAGATCCAGATAGATCCAGTTGTTTTTTTGAAGAACCGACGCTTCGAAATTTTTATACCACTACTACCCGTTGGGTAAAGATAAAAGGCACTACCCTGCCGCCCTGGTGTGGGCTGAGTACTTTTATTAAAACAAAGTGACGTACTTAGGAGCCGGTTCGCCTTCTGCCTCGCACTCGATGATGATCGGCTTGTCCACGTCGCCGGGTTGCGCCACTTGGAACAGGATCTCCTCTTGTGTCGGCTGCTTCACGATCTTCGGCGGTGACGTCACTGGGGACAATTTTTTAGTAGGCAACTTAACTAGTACATGTTTTTAGAAATGAGTGTTTTAGGGTTCCGTTCCTCAAGTGGAACCTTTAGTTATAGCCGGCGATTGCCATCGTTATAGTTCTTCGACGAAGTCCCGGGCAGAAGCTTGTTGTCTTTTTGTGTGACCGCCGAGCGCTATATTGATTTCATTATGTTACATCACTATTGTATGCCAGTTCTTATAAGACACCTACTCTCCAAATTTCAACTATGTGGCACCAACATTTTCGGAGTAAATGGCTGTGACATACGGACGGATAGACAGACAGATGGAGATAACGAATCTATAAGCCGTAGCCAAGTGATAAACGGAAACCCCGTTTGTCACTTGGCTACGGTACCCTAACAAAAATACAAGTAGATTATACTCACATTTACATAACGCCGTACATGATATTACCGCGATGAAAAACAATATTCTTGTTGTACCCATATTTACAGGTCTTCGTAAGTAAAACTCGGGTACATAGCGAGACATCAAATAACTTTAAATCTTATAATTCCCAATATGACGGTTAAGCAGCCAAAGGCATGCAGTCACACAAAATGCGTGGCAGAAAGCACCGAGTCTCCACATATAATACCAAAACGTACTCTACATTTTGAAGTCACCCAATAAACATTTACAAATTTGTACATTATTTTCCTGTTAGTCTTATTATAACTAACTAGCAAAATGTATACAATTATTAAATATAATCCAGTAAGTACCCAACAACTTTTAATTGGCGGTTAACCGCAGTGGCATAGCGAGGACTAATCTAGACGTGGTCGAAGTCGCATTGGCGTGTCCGTTTCGACCGCGCGGTTTTAAAAAAAAAAAAACTATATCAAGATTTTGTAATAATTTGTAAAAGTTGATTCCCAAAACCATAAATTTGTCAAAGATAAGGTTAAAAAGTTATAAGGGTTTGAACGTGGCCGCGCCATCGAAACGCGGAGAACCGCGCGGATCTCTTTAACCACGCGCCACGGACATCTTTAAAACTACGCGTTGCAGAGACCTGAAATTCAGGTAAATACCAGATTGAATTTGTAAAAAATTTATAAAAATATAGAAAAAATACCTAGGTTTATATTTTAGGAGCTGTAAGACTAAAACCCCATGGCCGCGCCATCGAAACGGTGACGAACACATTATCGCCGATATCTCGCTGAAAAAGCATCGCCGACGTCTGAAGTTTTTTGTAGAAACCAGATTTGAATTTGTCAGAATTTGTAAAAATACAATGAAAAATCCTAGGTTTATATTTTAGGAGCTATAAGACTAAAACCCCATGGCCGCGCCATCGAAACGGTGAAAAACACGTTATCGCCGATATCTCGCTGAAAAAGCATCGCAGAGGTCTAATTTTGTTTGTAAAACCTAGATTTGAATTTGTCAAACAATGTAAAAATACACAAAAAAATCCTAGGTTTATACTTTAGATGCTGTAGTACGGATTCGCGTAGAAATTAGTCGTGATTATCTATCGAAGAAAGTAAGTAATAGCGAGTGTTTTTTTGTAAACAACACCTATTAATATGTAGAACTACCGATAAAAGGCAAAAAAACTTTTTTTTTTTCAGAATATCAAACCTCCAATACGTTTTGAAAGTTTCGATAGGGTGACCATGGCTTAGTGTTTGCAGAAATGTCTCAAGTTTTTTTATTTAAGTATTTTCAGCTATCAAGCAATGGATTGTGGTTCTGCATGAGTACCATAACAAATAATTTTGCACAACATTCGTAATTCCAGTAAGATAATAACATGTAACCTATTTTCCTGTATTTGTTAAATAATTCAAACCCATAACAACGTCTAAGGCTAAATACTTCATTATTATTATTACCCATTTATGAATTAGGGCTGTTTGGCTGTCCGTCGATATATCACAGAACTTTTACACCCAGACTATGGTACGACACACACAGTTGTTTGGAGGGTAGGTGCGTTCTATAAACCACTACACAAATATGATGTGAAATAATTATACATATAAGAGGTTTGAAAAAAACTACGTATATAACAGTGTGGGGTATAAATCTGTGCTCTTACAAAAATATATACTTTTTTTCTTAATTCTATGTTAATGAGATATATGTTACTGCTACAGTTTGGTGTAAAAGTCCCATATCTCAAAAACTAAATATACGTTTTCTGGTAATATATTATCAGTGTACCGATGATTTTTGACCTGACCAATTTATCAGTAAGTCACCAGTGAAGTGAAATTTGGAGATAAAATATTTCGAAATAATTACTTATGAATCAATTTGTAGATGATATGGAAAAAATCGGTCAACGCTTGTACCTTATAAGGGGTGCGAGTGGCGCACCAGGTTTGTTTGGAGAAAATGTAGCAAATATATGTCTTATTACCATATAAAAAATCAAGTTGAAACACGAAGGGACTCAGAAGGTATACTATTTTTTATGCCATTTCCCATACAAAAAAATCACGTTTGGTGCCACACATAGCTCTCAATATAAGATTCCGATAAGAAAATGCCTCAAAGGTTTTTTATAGCTTATAAGTAGGCCTATACGATGGAATGATTTGTTTTTCAAAAACTGACACATGTATTTTTGAGTTGCTTATGTCCCTTTGCTTGTATGGCGTCGATCCACTGTGCGGCGTGGCGAAAATAATCTGCTTTGCGGGCGGCCCGCAACAAGCATGGCCGCCCGCAGAGCAGCAGTCATCGTCAGTCTTTTGAAATGGACCTCAAATAGCTCCTCTATTTGGGGTCCATTTAACATCCCACTCGACGCGCGAGAAAAGTTTTTTTTGCTTATTAATTTCTACCCCTTTGTACGGCCACCCCCACCAAGCAAACCGGAAAATTAATATTTTTCCGTTTTCAGAAATCGTGGGGCGCATACACTAATAATATCTGATGCGCTCGAGTATTGGCAGCCATAACCCCCACCCCTCCCCCCCAAAAAGCTCGGGATTTATGTATTCGTTAATTAGCGAGAAGAGACGCAACACCGAGAAAAATAGAAGGAATGGTGGGTGGCCTATGCCCAGGAGTGGGACAGTCAAGGCTAAGAAAAAATAATTTAAGTTTAGAAAGCATGAAATAAAAATTAATTAAATTACGCTTCGACGCTTGGATTAATTTATTTTTGTTTTTTTTTGTATCAGGGGTTTTTGAAATTTTTAGCATCTAATCTTAACAATCTAATAGGTCTCCACGACGCTCGAGTAAATCCCTATTCCCTCTTGGCTCCTCTACTACTATAAACTAATATGAATTACCCGCCCCGCCAATTTACTAACAACTACGCCACCTGTCGAGTCCACTATCATCGGACCACACCATACGCATTTACAAATCGAATATTATTGAAGTCGCCTGTGTGGTTTCGGAGATTGTACGAACATAGCGAAACGTGATTTTAATAACATAACATCACGCCTGTAATCCCCGAAGGGTTGGCCAGAGGTGTCCCTAATATATTATAATAAATAAACATTTTATTATCAGGCAACTGAGGCCCATGGATAAAATACACAAAATAATGGTACACAAAAATAAACTAATACATCGCGGTCCCCAGATAATAAATTAATAACTGCAAAAACGCAACTTTTCAGGAAAAATAAAAAACATGTTTTCGTCGATTTGCTCCTTAAATACATTTATCATCATACTAGCTGTCCCCGGCATGCGTTGCAATGCACTTTTTACCTACCCTATCTACCTACCTACCATACCCTACCAACCTACCCTACCCTACCCTACCAACCTACCCTACCTATCTACTTTACCCTACCCTACCTGCCGACCTACCCTACCATACCTACCCTACCTACCTACCCTACATACCTACCCTACCTACCTACCTACCCTACCTACCTACCCTACCCTACCTACCCTACCCTACCTACCCTGCCCTACCTACCCTACCTTTCTCACCTTTTAAACCTTCCCTGGACTATGACAAACATTTTAAAACCAAAATCAGCCAAATCGGTTCAGCCGTTCTCGAGTTTTAGCGAGACTAACGAACAGCAATTGATTTTTATTTTTAAAGAAGATAGAAGATAACTAGTCAAACATTTTTCACGAGAAGATAATTTTATGACTGTTTGTCACACTTACAAGTAGGAACAGCTGCGTCGTAGGCACAGCAGGACGTGGCAGCATGTTGGGTCCACACGGTGCGGTGCCGCATTGGTTGCGGAAAATTGAGCTTCTTCTTTTCCACTATTGTGAAACCCTTTTCATCAACTTGGCCCGTTCTCGGCAAGGAGCTACGTACCGCAGTCAGGGCAGGTTGAGCACCCTTCTTCTGTTTTTCCCCTATTTTGTTTTGTCGCGTGGCTGTGACGCACCTGATTTGCCGGTCGGTGGTCAGCGTAGGCACATTTAGGGGTAATGGTACACCCACATTTCACTAGTTAAGTTTAAGTCTTATGTAAAAGGGGGCGAGCCTATTCCATCAACCGGACATAAATCCTAGAAAATCTAGATGGAAAAACCCTATAACACTGCCCAGCCTGGGAATTGACCCCGGACGTCATGCAGAGAATTTCATAAAACATTTAGAGGGCTGATGTATCTTGTTTAAAATATAAATGCGTTTAAACGTATTCAACAAATACTTTATTGCGGACTAGATAAAGAATAAAACAAGGAACAAAATCACGATTCACCACATTCTTCAAAATTGATTATATACCACCGCATCATGGCTACATGTTTACTAAGTTGGAGCGCGAAGTCCTTCTTCATGTGCAAAAATTCCCTAATGACGGGCAGATCTAGCATCACGAAGGCTTGGCCGTCTATCTCTTCTTGCTTCATCTTCTCTGCAATAAGTTTGCAGTCGTCAGTGCTTCTTAAGTACGCGTACACGTCATCGACGGACCAGTCTAGCGGGTTGGGAGACAGTTTCAGTTTCCCTTTCATCCAGGACATCGCCATGTCCTTCTCGAACATCTTGTTATCGGACGGCAGAGGATCATAAGTGTTGAATTTCAACTTTTTCAGTTCTGGTTCCTCCGAGTCGGACACGTCGGAAATATTTTTGGCATCTCTAGAGTTGGAACTGCTTTCGTTCTCCGTGTCGCTGTCTTGCGAGATTTGTTTCTTGACGCAGGTGTTGCTGTACATCGTTTGGACGTCTTTCTTGTTCCAGTGCGCTTCTTTAATTTGGAGGGCGAAGTTGGGTAGTTTGGCCCCGCGGGTCTTCATCTCGAGCTTGGGGTAGTGATGCCGCGCGCGCTTGGCTCGGGCGGGCGCGGCGGGCGAGCCGGGCCGCGTGCCGGGCTCGGACGGCGGCGTGGAGCCCGAGCTCTCCACCGACTCCACGTCCTTGTTGCTCTCGCTCTCCTGCGACACCTGCAGCTCCTTTTCTTTCTTCTCTGGAGCAGCCTTTTTCTTTTTCCTTCGACCGTTGAGGCTGCCTTTAGGTCTTCCTCGGCGTTCGGTGTTGTTATCTGAAATTAGTCATTTACATTTATAATCGTATGTTTAAACATGCTGAGACTTTAGTGCACTATCAAGTTTGATTTTTGAAAATGCTGTGTCGTACTCGTTATTGAGAGCCCGTTTTTACATAGCATTTGAAATTAACGGCGAATCTTCAAATGGTGCAGGGTGGAAATTATTTTGATAATTATTTGAGTTTCACATCGCATGTGTGAGCATGTACGGTGCTAGTGTGATGTTTTGGCACTTGAATGATAATTACGGGGGGGGGGGAGACGTTATTGCTATACGACAAGAAAGATATTAATTCTGCCTCTAGTCGCTTGCAAGACAGTGTTGGTTCAAATTTCGCTCCTTGCACGGCGTCATCGGGGGCAGCTCCAACATCATCGACTGACACTGTTAGATAAAAGCTGGCTGCGTTAGTACCGATCACAGGCACGCGTACGTCAGCTTGACGCCAACAGATCTTTGTACGTTATTACGGAAGGTAGACTTGTCCACGTTCTGGCAGTCGTTGGGGCACGTGACGGTCTCGTCGGGCCCGAACAGGCACGGGCACGCCTGCAGCTTGACGCCAACAGATCTTTGTACGTTACTTACGGAAGGTAGACTTGTCGACGTTCTGGCAATCGTTGGGGCACGTGACGGTCTCGTCGGGCCCGAACAGGCACGGGCACGCCTGCAGCTTGACGCCAACAGATCTTTGTACGTTACTTACGGAAGGTAGACTTGTCCACGTTCTGGCAGTCGTTGGGGCACGTGACGGTCTCATCGGGCCCGAACAGGCACGGGCACGCCTGCAGCTTGACGCACACGTCGCGACAGAACGACGCCACCTGCGGCGCCGACCGCGCTATCGGCACGTACGCGTGGTACGTGCTCGTCTTTAGTCTGGAATTATGAATTAAATAATGAGTTCAGAAAATACTTCAAGATGTATGGACGTGGACGACGCAACAGGAGTATGTAAGAATCGCGAAAGTAGGTGGCATTCTGTCTGTGCCGCCCCATAGATAAAATAATGAGATTATGTATGGTGTGGCAAAATGTAGGAATATCAAGAATAGATTTTTTAGAACAGAATTAAGAATTCTGAAATCCATTTCCTAAACCATTTTCAAGTCAATATAAAATCTAGGTATCACAGTTCATTCTTATGTTATTTGTGAATGACCTTTATATTACAGTAAATCGAGATAATAACATCGTCGAATACTCACTTTGCCCTCAACATCTCGAGCCTCATGCCCTCTTCCGGAGGTCCCTCCGTCTCCCAATCCTTGAGCAGCTTAGCAGGCTTGTAGGACGCCGAGATGATCTTGTTGAGCACCTCCTTTAGCACCAGCGACAGCGGCCCCGGACCCACGTGCTTTGGCAACTGAGACAATTTGTTCTTACTTATCGATGGTCCCGCGTAACACTTGTAGTTAAAAAAGATCCTATCGCACCATTCGTCTGAACACTTCACGTCTTCATTGCCAGTCTTCTCTTCAACCGGCTTCGGTTGCTCCCTCTCGATCGTAGTATCGGGAATGTGTAAAGCGTAGTCATTGCTGTCGCACCAACCGACAGGGAATAGCAAGTCACTGTCTTGAGCGTACCAGTACTTCTCACCTATAGGCAAGAGTTCCACAAATAACATGTGTTCGACAATACAATCTACATTCGCGACGTGTATTTCTTCATGATTTTGCGGATTAACGGCCTCTAATTTCATATTGACTTCGACGCCCTTCAGTGGTATTTTGTTGCCGAAGCAGTAATCAGGGGCTGGTACTGATGACGTCAATGTGAGATACTCGTCCCAATCGAATGGGCCTTCTTTCCAGATTTTGGGACTTTTGAAGGCTAGGCCGTTTTTCTGTGCCCATCCTATGGGGTATATGTACGGATGCATAGAGTCGCAGAGCCACGCCATTTTGGAGTCCTCAAAGTCCTCCACGTGGTCGTCGATGACTACGAGGAAATGTAGATTGTTGAACACTTTGGTGACGGTCGCCGGCCGGACGGTGCGCATGTCTTGTGGACTTAAAGCTTCTACCTTCATGCCACTCACGAAGTTGTGAGATTCCAGGTTCTGGTTTGTCTGCGAACGAGAGGAATGCGATTTAAATGGCTGTCTTCTGCAAGTTTGAAGTGTTCTAAAATGCTTTTAGGCGAACTCGAAGCAGAATTGTACAACTATAAGGCAATATACAAAAATAGGGCAGCTACAGTACTTTCACAAGTTATTATGTCTTGTCTGACTGGGACTGTAGCTTCGCGTTCTTTTGCTTTCAAAAGTGCCTGTAATTAACTGTTAAGGGGGAAGCGCTAGGGTGGCTCGAAATTATTATTTTTATATCTTTTTCAATACTTATAGTACAGTAGGTCATTGTCAGGTTGTTTATTGATCAGGATATTACTTTGGCGCTTCCATCTTCGTTATTTAATTTATACTCAAAAAGTTACGACTATAGATTTGGCAATACTTGTTGATTTATTGGGAAGAAAGAAACGCCGCGTATTAAAGAACACGATTCTCATCACAAACAAGGAAAATAACACCCATTTTTTTTAAAAACAACACCAGCGTGGGTAAACTCAAAATGAAGGAACACATGGACTCGCAGTTTCGTCCCGTATCGCGAATGTATTCCTCACATGAATAGTATGATCCATGAGTTATTTGGCGTTCAATTAATTTGTTTTTAGTCATTCATAGTTCAAATCACAGTTTAAGTTTTTTTTTATTGCGTGTTTGTTTTTATTTACTGGTTTCCTACTGATAGGAAACGCACCGCCTAAACTGGTGGGTCTAGGAAGCTTGAAGTTTTGTTCAAGTTTTTTGCAATAACTTCTTCTGATACACCTAGCAACATTACATGCACTGCGCACAGGTGCCCCATTAGGCGACCTCCTGTCTTGCTAGCAACAATGCTCAGAAGATGTTGTTCCGTGATAAAAGATGATTGGAAGTTCGTAATTTTTAACCCTTTACCGCATGGATTTTTTAAATCACTCGGAAAAAATAAGTAGCATAGATAAGCCAGAATAAGACGCGAAAAAAATAATTTAAAAAATATTCAACTATAAATGTAAAAGTTATTAAATAAAAACTATTTGTTCCAAATTTGGGACAATATGCATTAGCGCTTTTATTTTTGTTAGTTCCAAATTCGGTACATCGTGCATTAGGGACAGAAAAAAAAAAATGCTTCTTTATTAAACATAAGAGTACTAAAGTTGAAAAACTTTAAACTTTTTTTCGACATATTTGATGAAGAAGGCTTATCTTCCTCTACCATTTCATATTCTTGTTCATCATTTGACAGGGCATCATCACTACAGTCCTCGTCACTTTCTGGGATGTACACTCGTTCTAACTGTGGGTGGGACTCCATAATCATCATCATCTAATATATTTTCGTCGTCACTGCTATCTGGGATGATGTTTAAATGTCGAGCCCGAGTAACCATATTATCTGTAAAAAATGTTCAGCTATACTGCATGCTGTTCCAAAAACTATAAATCACCAAGCTGCATGAAGTTCCATATTTGGAAAATAATTATGTGCGTTAGTGCATGAAGTTCCAAATTCGGAACACCACTTCAATTGATTATAATAAGCTGATACTTGTGTAAATACTTACGTGTTTTGCCATAAAAACGCTGGGGATCCATTTTTCTTCAATATTAGGAACAAATTTCTGGCAAAAACTCTTTAAAACACCAAGAACTTATTTCACTAACTGCAAACTCAAATTCAGTCCAAACGGCCGTGGCGACTGTTTTACCGACCGGTGGCTGTCATTATGCAGTCCTATACTAGCGACATCTCTATGTTATTTGGTAAGACACACTGTAAACAAGGTTATTAGTACAAAACTTTCGGCAACGATAGCGACACTAGTTATCTAAAGTGTCGAGAAGATGTACAGACAGATGTTGACGCCAAAGAATACGCTGGTAGTCTGCGTCCTCTTTCGTCACCAATATCTGTCTGTACATCTTCTCGACATCAGCCACAAAACAGATAGGCTTCATTCTCCATCTCATGACTAGATATCTCATGTCCTCCTGTAGCTGAGGTCCTATCAGCAGTTCATCATTTAGAGATATATTATTGCTACCTTTTGACGAAGCATTAAAGACAACTCTAACCTTCGTTGTCTCACTTGATTCTTTCAGGACTGGATGGTGTGGTAAGTATACTGCTGAATTATCTATCTCGTTTGCTGGTACTATCTCCATGTGTTTCAGATCAATATACTCCTTCATTACCTTTGTGTATTCCGTCCTCAAATTCGTATCATTCTCAAAGCGTTTCTCGAGTTGCATGTATCTTCTCAATGCTATATCTCTGGTTTTACCTTCACATGACTTAGGCTTTTCTGTTTTAAATGGTAATTTTACCACAAATCTTCCTTCATCATTTCGCTTGTATGTTTCACTGTATCTTTTCTCACAGTCTTCTTCATCCTTTGTTAGTTTCTTATAACTGTCATCTTCTACTTCCCAGAAAGCTTTCAGCATAGTTTCAATGTCAAAATGCTGATGCATGACGGTAATATCTTCCGAAGAAGTGTTTTCTTCCACCTTTCCAAAAAGAATCCATCCTAGGCGCGTATCTTGTGCACTTGGAGAGCCTAATGGACCTTTAACCAGACCGCCTTTCAGAATGATGTCATAGATTTGAACACCTAATAAAAGGTCCACTCGCCCTGGTTGATTGTAACTTGGGTCTGCCAGGGTGAGGCCTTGTATATGCGGCCAGTCAGCGATTTTGTGGGTGAAATGTCTTGGTGGCAAATTGGAGGTTATGTTCTTGGGTATGACATATGCCTTCAGAGAAACCTTGAAATCATCTTCACACCGCGATAAAAGATCAAATTCTACGATGTGATTTATGTGTGTCTGTTTACCTCCAACTGTTGTGATTGTTCCTTTAGTTGCTTTGCGTTTTATTTTTAGTTTTTGGGCTGCGCCTTCACTGATAAAACTTTCATGTGACCCTTGGTCAATTAAGGCGCGCAATACTGTCGTTAGTCCATTATCACCCTTCACATATACTAGTGCTGTTGCCAGCAAAGCTGTGGACTTCTTCGTGACGAAGTGTGATGCTATTGCGACGTCTTCCTTTGTATTCTCATTATTTGATTCCTTTCCTTCGATATGTACTTGCGGAGTTTGTGCATTGTCTGACTGCTTGTTGTTACTTTTCTGCTGGTGCAACAGTGAGTGGTGCCGGCGATTGCATCGACGGCAGAATACAGGTACGCGACATTTCCAGGCTGAATGCCCTGGTGCCAGACAATTGTAGCAAAGGTTTTTCTTCCTTACAAACTCGTTCCTCTCCATAGGTTGTAGCTTTGTAAATTCTTTACAATGGCATAGGATGTGGTCTTCCTTGCACATTGTACACGTCTTGGCCGGTGTGGTTGCTGACATGAGGCATGATTTGTCCTTGATAGTTTTCTCCCTTGAGGCAGCTGAAGAACTACCAGGTGTTACCAACTCCAATGTACGGAACTTAGACTCCAAAAATATATAAAATTCCTTCAAGGTGGGTAATTTGTTAAACTCCTGAGTGTATGTATGCTCCTCCCAATCCTTATGGGTCTCAGGGTCTAATTTCTGAACCACTAAATATATAATTAGGGGGTCCCAGTTATCAACAGCCAAATCCTGATTTTGTAGACTATTCATACATTCAGCTGTAGTGTCTAGCAAGGACTTTATCTGATTTGCAGTTGGTGTCTTTATTGCCTTTTGTCCTGTAAGTCGTTTGAACAACGTATTTACTAATACTCGTTTATTCCCGAAGCGATTTTTCAATATAATCCACGCTTGTTCATAGTTATTTTCCGTTACCTTTATATGTTTCAGCAAGGCTTCAGCTTCACCGGTGATACTTGATTTCAGGTATTGCAACTTCTGTACTAAACTTAGTGTCTTATTGTCATGTACTAGTGATGTAAATAAATCATGATAAGTAGGCCAATCATCGTAATTACCATTAAACTCAGGGAGCTGGATTGTCGGTAATTTAACTTGAGTTTGGTTTATAATAGGCATGTTACTATACACTTCTCCTGATGTCAATGTAGAAATCATGTCCTTTAAATCTCCTTGTAAACACAGAAACAAATCTTCAATAACGTAATAGTCTTCGTTCACAAAGTACGGGATGCTCGTACGTTGTTCTTTCGGTGTACACTTAACAAGTTCTTCATGTGTTGTTTTAAAGGATTGCCAATATTCTTCTATACATTGTAATCTTGCTTGTATGTAACCCCTTGTTAATCGTGCCTTAGGACATTTCTTCAAGTTAACTTGGGCTTTCTGCATTTTACTAGCTGTTTCTTCTAGAATATTGAGTAATTGACTGCTTGACGTACTCATTTTCGTAAAAAAACACTTTGAATCGGTTGATTTTAAGCCAAACTCGCGTAAATACTGGTTACGGCAACTTGTTTACTCGTAATTCTACGAAGTCTTCACTAATGAGCTTGTTATTCACTCTTATCGCTAAGGAATGTGCGATCCTATTGTATTCGATCGGCCGGACAGTTTTTATTAACTTTTTTAAAACACTTTTTGAATCCGGCTCGAAGGACCATATGTTTAGAGTATTAAGGTTCACTTTCGTTTGTCACAGAAATTGGAATAATTAAGACGTGTGTTTGCTTCAACGCTTTATTTTCAACTACTACATCTAACATGACATGCTTGAGGTTAAACGATTTAGACATAATACATATAGGTGTAATCCTTCCCAACATAAAGCTATAATGGTGGCGGTGGAATAAAACCAACGATGGATGACAAATAGGAGTTTATTCTCTTCACTTCAAACACTTGACAGACTTTAACAAACAAAGTTAGACTAAGGTTAAACCTATTAGTGGTCCTAGGGATGGACTGCGGGGCTATCCTATCCCTTCACCTCCTAGCTAGGCTGTTACTGAGGGCGACGGGGCCTCCTCTCAGGACAAGCTTTTGACAACAGTAGTGACTGCGGGGCTATCGACCACTGTGCCTTCTAAGTAGCGAGTGCCTAGTTTCTCGGTGGAGCGAGTTTATTTATTTATTTAACACTTCAAGCACATAGTACAGAGGCGGACTTAATGCCATAGGCATTTTCTACCAGTCAACCTTTGGGTGATGCAGAGACAAACAGTGGTAGGTGTATATCTATAAAATATTATACATTGAATACTAAACCAAACTACAAAGGATACATAAAATACTATAAAAATATATAAAAATACTATAAATATATATCAAAATATAAATACTAATATAACAGGAAAAACTATGGGGAAAATATTAACGTTGTGACGATACAGCTTTTTCCGAATATACTCGCGTACTTTAATTTTGAAAGATAGGCGATTCGTAGCCATCCTGATTTCCTGGGGAATCGCGTTCCACAGAGAAATTGATTGGACGAAGAATGATCGGTGAATGAAGTCAGTGCGGTGAGAGGGACATTGGAGAACACGGTTATGCGAAGAGCGAAGACTCCTATTATGGTTGGCACAAATTTATTGAAAGTGGGGAGCGAGGTAACTAGGGGAAGTGGGAGAAACAAGAAAAGAGAACAAGGTGGTTAGCGCCCTTAGCTCCCTGCGCTGACGTATCGGCAACCACTTAAGAAGAGACCGCTGCTCAGAGACATGATCGTATTTACGCAGATTGAAAACGAATCGAATGCAGTTATTCAGAAGGCGGTCAAGTTTGTCGAGAAGATCTGCATTCAGGTCGAAGTAGCACACATCACCATAATCGATGATAGGGAAAATTAAGGACTGTACAAGCATTGTTTTCGTATTCGATGGTAAAAAGTTTCTCAAACGGTACAGAGCTCGTAACGTACCAGTAACCTTCTGGCTGACACGAGCGACTTGAATATGCCATTTCATAGTGTTGTCAATGTGCAAGCCTAGATCCTTTACATCCGCGCTAAAAGGAACGACCGTACCGTCGAAAAGAATTGGTGGCAAGGTTGTACCATCTAACTTATTTAGACTGCGAGAGCTCCCAATGATGATCGCTTGACATTTGTTAGGGTTAACTGCCACACCAAATTTAGCGGACCAGGTTTTAATTGCCAACAAGTCCCTATTTAAACTGTCGATCAGATCTGGTATTTCGTCAACCCTTCCCTGACAGTACAACTGCAAGTCATCGGCATACAGATGATACGCACACTGAAGCTCAGAGGTAAGGAGATTAATAAAAATAGAAAATAGAAGAGGAGAAAGAATACCGCCTTGAGGAACACCAGTTTCCAGATCACACCAACATGATGAGGAATCCCCAACATGAACTGACTGCTGACGTTCCTGAAGGTAAGACGAGAACCATTCCAGTGCTCTGGGAGAGACCATAAGATGGGATAAAATGGCTAAAAGGATATCGTGACTAACGGTATACAGTTTATATAGGCGGTTTCCACAGATTAGTGTGTGTCTTCACGATCTCATGCTTGTATGTAGTTGTAACCTTCGTTGACGTCACGACACTTCACACGTCGAATGTTAGATGTCGCTAGTAGTCTGTAGGTACCATTATGATGAGGATATTATCGTCTTATCGATGATTGATCCTGTTTGTGTTGCGATCTACTCGGGTGGCGTAGTGTTGTGCACACACTCCGGTAGATGGCGTAAGGCGTCGTGTTATATTCTCCCCCTCTGGTACTCTATGGTCGTCCCGACTGAGTACCAGCAACATCTTGTTTGCGCGGCCTTCCTCTTCGCCGTATCGGGTAAGTTGGTTTGGATATCACGTTGTCTCTGTTTTCAAACTTCGTTATTGCTGACGTATGATACTTTCCAATAGGCTTGTCTGGAGTTTCTGAGTGAGCAATTTCATAAGTGGAGGTTCCATGTTTCTTTAATATAACTATGCGTTTCGCGCGTCTACTTGCGTATTCAACAGGGTGCTCATTATCCCCCTCCCCCTGCACTAAAGCTGCACCAATGGCATACTGACTGGCATCAGTCTTTATAGCAAAGGGTAAGTCGTCACTTGCCTGTTTTAATACTGGTGACGTAGTCAAGGCATTTTTTAATTTTATAAATGCTTCTTGTTGCTCTCGTTCCCACTTCCAGCTTATTTTCTTTTTCGTTAAGTTAGTAAGTGGTCTAGCAATGTATTTCTTTCTGTTGGCTCGTAGCTTGTATTCTCTCAGTTTAATAAATACTTCTCTTAAGTCTTTTATATGTTGACTGAAAGTTATAGATCTTATAATAAGATCATCTAAAGAGCTTAATACACACTTCGCGTGCAATCCTTGTATGAATTTGTCCATTAATCTTTGGAACGTAGCAGGCGCGTTTCGAAGACCGAATGGCATTCGCTTGAAACGGAACGTTCCAAATAGTGATACAAAGCTTGTTTTATCGTAATCATCTGGATGTACCATAATCTGCCAGTAACTTGACTGTAAATCAATTGTTGACATGTATGGCATCGCTTTTGCCTGATGTAATAAATCATCAATACGAGGCAAAGGATATCTGTCTGGTTTCGTTATCTCGTTGAGTCGTCGATAATCTACGCAAACTCGAACATCGGTTTCTCCTTTTGGAACTAGAATTACAGGTGCTGACCATAGGGAATCGCATTCCTCGATGACGTCATCATTTATCATATCATCCAGCTTTTCTCTTAATTGTTTTTGCCTTGTTGATGACAATCTATAGGGCTTAACACTAATAAGAGGATGATTGCCTGTGTCGATTCTATGTTGTGTAAATGGAGTTGGTTCCGTGTTTTTCTCAATTTTTTTGTAAACAGTGATACTGGTCACAAATTCTTCCACTTTATCGAAATTTCGTTCACCGTCGTACCGCTTTGTGCACGCAGCAAAACTTTTAAAATGTCTATTACCACTTTCGTTCGCTTCTGTAACTTTTGTTATGAGTGCAGTGAATTGTTCCTGAGTCATCACCACCATCTCTTGTTTTTTCTCAGACATGTCGATACTGTCAAAATATTATAAATTCTCTTGAGGGTAGGCTTCTGTTTGTCCGCCAATATGTGGGTACACCGTCGAAAATGAGGGTACTTCGATATAATTGTTGCGGGTAGAAGAAGATTTTTACGTTGGGCACCAATATATGGGTACACCGTCGAAAATGTGGGTACTCCGATATAATTGTTGCGGGTAGAAGAAGATTTTTACGTTGGGCGCCAATATAATGGGTACACCGTCGAAAATGTGGGTACTCCGATATAATTGTTGCGGGTAGAAGAAGATTTTTACGTTGGGCACCAATATATGGGTACACCGTCGAAAATGTAGGTACTCCGATATAATTGTTGCGGGTAGAAGAAGATTTTTACGTTGGGCTCCAATATATGGGTACACCGTCGAAAATGTGGGTACTCCGATATAATTGTTGCGGGCAGAAGAAGATTTTTACGTTGGGCGCCAATATAATGGTGGCGGTGGAATAAAACCAACGATGGATGACAAATAGGAGTTTATTCTCTTCACTTCAAACACTTGACAGACTTTAACAAACAAAGTTAGACTAAGGTTAAACCTATTAGTGGTCCTAGGGATGGACTGCGGGGCTATCCTATCCCTTCACCTCCTAGCTAGGCTGTTACTGAGGGCGACGGGGCCTCCGCTCAGGACAAGCTTTTGACAACAGTAGTGACTGCGGGGCTATCGACCACTGTGCCTTCTAAGTAGCGAGTGCCTAGTTTCTCGGTGGAGCGAGTTTATATAGGCGGTTTCCACAGATTAGTGTGTGTCTTCACGATCTCATGCTTGTATGTAGTTGTAACCTTCGTTGACGTCACGACACTTCACACGTCGAATGTTAGATGTCGCTAGTAGTCTGTAGGTACCATTATGATGAGGATATTATCGTCTTATCGATGATTGATCCTGTTTGTGTTGCGATCTACTCGGGTGGCGTAGTGTTGTGCACACACTCCGGTAGATGGCGTAAGGCGTCGTGTTATAAAGCGAATTATTGTGAGTGTTCCAAATTTGTCACAGTATGCGGTAAAGGGTTAACAATAGGAAATGTTATCGGGTACAAATGGATATACCATAAATAATATATTACTTTCATATAATAAAACTCACCTGGAACAGGTCTGCGGGCGTAGGCTCCGAGATAGCCTCCTCAGCGCACTGCCGCAGTTGTGTGCTCAATTTGTTCTTGCACGAGAACTTATTCACTTTGCCGGGGTACTTGAACTGCCACGGAGAACCCTGCGTAGAAATCACTTAACATTACGAACGTATACTATCAAAAGAGTCAGGAATTCAAGTAATCATCTTCCTGCCAATAGGTACCCCATACTACTTGGGATCGCCGCAATTTCTTTTGCCTCCTCCATTCATGAACATTTATTATATCGATCTTTTAGTCACATGAAACGATTTTTTTTTTCAAACAAGCTTGATAATTATCACTTTTTAAACATCAAACTACATGAGACAGTCAAAAACCACTTCCTAGTGTTAAAGCTGAGGAAAAGAAGTGGTGGTACAAACTCCCCAGCAACACATCTGTAAGTTATAAATTGTTGGATCATCAAAAAAAATTTTCTTAAACATCACGTACAAATACCTTGTGTTTTCATAGCATCAGATTTCTCTAATAAAACTGAGACTGACTGACGAAATTTTAATTAGAAATCCTCAAATAGGAAATCCCCAATTCGCCCCTTTTGCATAAGATAACAATTTCATTTATGTTTTTCCTGTGTCTGAAGAGAAGCAAACCTGTTAATTAAACATTGAAAGACCTTTGATTGAAGCTAAACTAACTTCATTACTGGAGGATGGATGCCCGAGGGGGATGGCTTGAATTAGAACATCATAAGGCAAGTGTAAAAGGTCGTGTAGGGGGTGTTTCATAAAAAGGCACGACAAGCAATGAATGTCGGTGAATCTGCAATAATAAACACGTAAGGGGTGTAAGGTGCACTGGGGTAATCCAGGATATTTTCCCAACGGCAATTAGGAAAATCGCTACGAATGGTACAGACAGCGTCATTAAGTAGTTACCCCCCTGGCGTACTCGGCGGGACTGTAGAGTGGTTAGCACATACTGATGCTGTCTGTACATTTTTTTTAACTTTCGGAATATACCCATTATCAAGATTACCCCAGTGCATCTTATACCATGTTCGATATAGCAACATTTATTGGACAATAACGCTGAGCCGAAACAGTTACACCTTTACGACGTGCTAATCGGGAATTATCTGTTTCTTTCTTCTAAATTTTGTGATAGACGAAATTTGAGAATTTTTCCAAAGGTGTATTCAATTTTGTCACCCGAACATGGTATACACCCCTTACAAGTTTATCCTATTAGGGGATAATCCAATTTTTTTTTTCTTTGTCCGTCGGGTAGTTTATTGAAAAGTATTGGATACGTATATTTTCTTTTTTCATGTAGTCGTAAAATTACGGAGATATATTGAGTTGAAATGGCGCATGACGTCACATGTAGGTAAGTTTTATACCCACTTGTGACGTAGTAAGCCCCCACTCTCCAACTTTAGTGAGTTTTAACTAAGTAATTTTTTGATATTTTGATAAAACAAAAAATACGTGTCTAATATTTTTGTATTACCTGTCTGACGGACAAAATAGAATGTCGTTTTCTTTACCCAGTCCGATCCCCTACTGCAATTTCACCGAAATAATCATCAATAATAATCTGGGCCACTGGAACACCTTTCGTATCAGTAAGATACGAACTACAACTTTGCAAAATCCCTATATCAAGTAAATGTGGATAGTTGAACGAGTAAATCAATAATGCAAGAGCTTTCGTATAGTACCGAAATACTTGGAAATCACACCAGACGCAAGCAGGCGGAGCGAACTTCGGAGGCAGCTTATTGATCGCTTTCTAAACATAAAACAGTGAAGCAGGTTCGTTTTATGGAGGAACTTTACATACGGGAAAACGGACGTTTACTTATACACGGTGTAAATCACCTCATCACGAAGCCGTCAACCAAGCATTCTGTACATGAAACAAAGTAACTTTACGCAAAAATTATTGCGTGGAAACGACTTTTTTTTGGGGGATGTAAAATCATGTTTTGTGGTAGAAGTCAATGTAACGCACTCAAAACATTGTGCTGATGGACGGATTGAATAGTACGAGGGTCGTGGAGGTGTTTAAAGTAAAAATCTTACATTAAAAACTTGTATTTAAAAAAATACTTGTCAAAAAGTAGGAACTTTGACCCCTAATACCTCCGTAACTAGAAGGTTCCCAGGTATGGTGTAGAACAAAACAATGATCGCAATGAATTGAATTAACATCACTTGCGACTTTTGAATATGTTTTAGTTATAGTTTACTTAAAAGTACTATTTATACCATTGTATGAGAAAAATACTACTGTGCCTAAGTGTATACTTTATGTAATACTTTTTAATAAATTATCTAAAAAAAAAAATTACAGTGCGAACCAGTGCCTTTCGGCTTCGTTATGAGGTGTTTTACACCCTTTATGATACTTGTCATTTTAAATAATATATCATCGCACCTGTAATCCCGAAGGCTTAAGCGGAGGTGTTAGGTACACCTCCGCTTAAGCCAAGACAGTACACCCACATTTCGCCAGTTATATTCAAGTCCCATGTAATAGGGGGCGAGTCTAATACCATCAATCGGGCACAAATCCAGACTCTGTGGCTGCGACTGAGAAATTCCTGATGGAAGAACCTAATAACACTTCGCCCGACCTGGAATAGAACCCAGGACCGCATGCTCAGCAGTCGCGCTTGTGAACCACCACTAGACCAACGAGGGAGTCAAACCAAATAAATTATAAAACTGTGGCTGAGATGAGAACGCTGAGGGGGATGTGCGGAGTTAAGCGAATACATACATAAGTTATTTGAGAGATGACCTACAGACAGTCCAGTTCAATCTAATCAGCTAACCTTGATATTTTGTAAAAAGCCAAATAAAATAGCACAATATGCTAACTAATATTATAAATGCGAAAGTAAGTTTGTTTGTTACCTTTTCACGACTAAACGGCTGATCAGGTACTTAATGAAATTTGGCAAGAAGATAGAATTCAACCTGAGGAAGGACATAGGCTATATATCATTACGCTACGACCTATAGGAGCGGAGCAGCAATGAAAAATGTTGCAAAAACGGGGAAAATGTGACGCAGACGAAGTTGCGCGGGATAGCTAGTAGTAATGTGTATAAGTATAACTCAACTAAAAACCTGTGACCTGTGATGTTCCACTACAGGACGAAAGAGCACTTTACTTTTTCCAGTTTCCCCTTCTCTCTATTTAAAGTTTCGAAGAACTTATTGAACCACAAATATAATCCTCATCTATATGGGTCAGCAAAATATTAAGCAGTATGACACATTCTCACCTTTTAAGTACTTATGTGTTACTCAATCACGCTTTAATTGCGGGACGGATTTGTATGAAATTTGGCACACAGGTAGACTATTAATACTTAAACAGCCTATAAGGTTCCCGCCTCTTCTCTGTAGGCGGGAGTGCGCTAATGGTGCAGGCAGTCTTGGATTAACATCAGAACTCCTCTTTCTCTATTCCTAGGAGAAATCGCAGACAAAACAACATTCTATTTAACCCTTAATTAGTCGCGCCTAGATAGTTACATTAAAGGTCGCGCTGTCATATAAATAAAACATGAAATACATACAAAATAACAATTGTGCTCGATACTTAATCATAAAGGACACGTGTTTTTATGAAGCTAACGAGCATCGAAGCGAGCGTGAAAGTACAGCGCGAAATGCAGAATTTAAAAAGTTCAAAACCTTCAAAGTTGCGCTGGGGTGTGTTACACCCCATGCGACCAATTAAGGGTTAGAAAGAAATACTGGACATACCTTATTGGTAACGAAGCCGAAGCTACTCAGTCGAGGGTTCGAGAAGAAGATCCAGAACTGGGTGAGGTCTTCATCAGCGCCGTCGTATCGGACTAGAAGACGACCGCCGACGTTCTCACATACCTGGGGAAAGATACTGCTGTAAGAACCTTTTTTTTACGGATGCTAAATTATCAAATCCCGCTCTGAGTGGAACGGAAGGGAGTGTCAGACTTGTACTGACTAAAACCCATCCATGTTCCTACTTAGCCCTCTGTGTTCCAGGGCCACGGTATCTGTTTCGAGTGGTTTCGAACAGTCCCGTAGCCCCGACAAGCATCGGCCCTCTCGGATCCCTTCCGATTTGCTGAAATCTCCTTGAGGAGCGCGTGGAACACGAACTCGCCGTCCACACGGCCTGTCGTCATAAGACGACGGACGGTGAGCTAGCCCATTACTCACCGTCCACAAGCCTGCGCCTACGGTGGCCGGGCGCCCGGGGGGTCTTCCGCGGCGGCTGGGACGTGAGGCTCTCTCTGCTATAAGACCCTGGTATAAAAGCCACTCAAGATAGTCTTTGCCGGGTCATAGGTAGCTAGGGGTTGGCAAAAGAAAGCTTAAAGAATACCAAGCGGGCTGCTAAAAAATTCAAGCTCACTTAGTTCGCTATTTCCTCCTTCATACTCAATAGCGACCCGATTATCCTTGCGTACCTACAGAATGCACCTACATCCAGCGCTTTCTGGACAGGCAGACCTCTTACTGACCCCGTTAGGTCCTTGCTGGATGTTTTTAACGCGGAATGAGTTATTTTTCTATGTAGTTCGTGCAGATATGAGTAAAAAAAAAAACAAGAACATAGAACCTCCTTCTTTTTGGAAGTCGGTTATAAGACCCGAACCTTGCGGTTACCCCGTAATTGACTTAGCCTTCCGATATGGCCTATAGTGGTTCGCGAAACAAGTACTACTACTACTAGTGAATAGAAGAGTGTTACCGTGGATCCAACTACACTTATCATACCTCACGTAAGTCTAGTCATTATTTATTTGATGTTTACAAAACCCGGTATAAGAATCTAGAAATCCTTCATTCCTGAGAAACACTCGGAGTGTTTCTTTCAAGAGGTCTCGTCCCGTCTTAAGGAGGCTTAAGAGACATTTTATAACGAAATTATGCTTCCGAGTTTCCGAGCTTTAGTGCTTTCGAGAGATCAGATTAATAAGCCTTCCTACATTACAAGCCCGACTTTCCGGAAAGCTCTTTATATTAAATCATGGTCAAAACAACAAGCCTACACATCGTTACAAATTATTACATAATAGAACAGACTCAAATGGTGGTTACTTTGACTTGCTTTTACGTCATAAATGGACTATTGGAGGAAAGTCACGTAATTAAACAATATCTTATTATTATTTTTACCTTTAGTATGAAGTTATCACGAAGCGTTACAGAGGGCCTTATAAGGTGACTGGCCCAATGTAATGTGAGTGTAACATCATTACCCAAAGCCTGCTTTTTCACTCCCGAAAGCGGTTCCCGGAATAAGAAGATGATGCTTCGTTCTATCATTAAAAATTCGCTATGCCTTATCATCATCATCTTCTTGCTCTTGTCTCTATGATGCTGTTAAATTTTCATTTATTCATTTTATATGGACACTTTAACTAAGCAAGGTGATTAAGGAATTATCAGACGGGAACCTCTACTAGGTTCACGTCTCATATTTCCAAGGGCGGATCCAGCTTTGGCCCCAGGAGGGGGTCACATAGTCGTGGTCAAGTCAAGAACTTATAATTTAATTTTGAAAACAATAGATACAAGTAAAAAGTAGGTATTTTATTAATGTACGTAAGTACTGTACTTGCCTGGCAAAGCCTGGGTCCTGGCCTCGGACGCTCTCGGGCCCCGACTGGAAGGGCTCTTAAGTGCATGCTTGGAGAGAGGCCAGTTCCCGCTTCGTTGGAAGACGGGGAAACTGGTCCTCATCCGGAAGCCGGGGTGCCCTGCGGACTCTCCGTCCACATACTGGCCCATTGTGTTGCTCGACGAGGTGGGCAAGCTCTTTGAAAGAGTCATTGCTAACGGCCGCGCCGGGCACCATGTGGGGATGGGGCCGGATCTTGTGGAACACCAGTTTGGTTTCCGCAGAGGGCGCTCGACGGTGGACGCCATCACGCGCGTGAGGGCTCTCACGACGGGGTATGCGGTGTCCCGGGGTGGGGTTGTCGTGGCGGTGTCTCTTGACCTCGCCAACGCCTTCAACACCATGCCCTGGACCTGCATTAGGTAGGCACTCCGGTATCACCGGGTGCCGACCTACCTTCGTCGTGTGGTCGGGGACTACCTGACGGACAGGGCCGTCATCTACCCCGGTCGCAACGGAGAGTGAAACCGGCGAGAGATGTGGTGCGGTGTTCCACAGGGATCTGTTCTGGGGCCACCCTTGTGGATCAACGGCTACGACTGGGTGCTGCGCGCCGACCTCCCTAGCGATGCCAGCGTAGTTTGCTACGCTGACGACACGCTGGTGCTGGCACAAAGGAGGTCGCACGAGGCGGCGGCCGAACTAATGACACGCGGGGTTGCGATAGTCGTGGAGAGAATCCGGCAATCGGGTCTCGAGGTGGCATTGCACAAGTCCGAGGCCATGTGCTTTCATGGGCCTCGGAATGCGCCACCGTCGGGGTCCATACTGACGGTAGGAGGAGTTCCCATCGGCGTCGAGTCGACGCTGAAGTACCTAGGGCTTGTCCTCGACAGCCGGTGGAACTTCGTGAAGCACTTCCGACGTTTGGCCCCCAAACTGGAACGGGCAGGGGCTGCGTTCAAGCGGCTCTTGCCCAACTTGGGGGGTCCAAACACCTCCTGCCGGAGGCTCTACGCGGGGGTCGTGCGGTCCATGGCCCTTTACGGGGACCCGGTGTGTGCGCGTTCTTTGAGGCGGCGAGCCGCCCATTACCTGAACGCACCCCAGAAGGTGGTAGCCGTAAGGCTGGTCCGGGGGTACCGCACGATCGCCGGCGAGGCGGCGAGCCTCTTGGCCGGATTGCCACCATGGGATCTGGAGGCGATAGTACTCGCGCGCCTGCACGAATGGCGCGCGGAGGCACTACGCCGCCGGGGGGAAACTCCGCTGCCGCGGCAAATTGTTGCTCAGCGGACAGACCTCCGGCGCCATCTCATGGCGACATAGAGACAGCGACTGTCGCAACCACGTGCAGGGCACGCCACAATAGTGGCGATAAGTCCCCTCTTTGAGGAGTGGCTTGTCATAACAGCTAGAGGTATGTCGAGGGGTATGACGCAAAACTCCGCAAAAGTGAAGAGGTGGTACGACTAGGGTTTCCAACAAACAAAATAGAAACAGACAAAATACATATAAGTATTTAAATAACAAAATCAATTTTTCTTTTACGTCTTCTCCCGAAACGTGTTATTACGTCATTTACGTCAATGGGTACGTTTTTATGAACGTGGAGAAGTGCCAGTCCGGTTAGGCGATCTTCAACCATTGAAGATCTTAGCCACGATTTAATTCTGCGCAACGTAGAGAAAGACCTTTCTGCTATCGCTACACTGACAGGTAGTGTAGCCATAATACATAAAAAATTGTGTGGTCACGACGATACACTTGACTTCATTGTGTGAATTTATCTAAGATTTTAGGTTAGGTCAGTAAGCTTAAGGTGCTACCCTAACCCAATGACAGAGAGAGAGACAATAAATACAACATTCAACACAAGCTATAAAGTTACATAAAATCTGTATGGTGACAAAATATATAAATAAAATCATTATGTTCAATTAGTGGTCCACCTAAGTCCTGGAACCAGCTCAGGGGGTGGTCATGACCCCCATGACCCCCCCCCTGGATCCGTCGTTGCATATTTCCTTGGTCACCTTATCATAGCAACACCTACACACCGTAACTTGTGATAGGGCAATCTATTTTTAGTTATTGCTAAAGCTGCCTTCTCAGAACTTTGCTGCAGGGTAGGAAAATCATTTCACAATAATGAAGTATCCAGAGAAGTTTAATTTAATTCAGTAGGCTTGGTAGAATTCCAGATTCGTTCTCGATCTCTCTATACCTACAACAAAGCCTTGGCTTGGCTAGAAAAAAAAGATTTTCGCTCGTTTATTCGATTATTGTAAAATGGTCATTTGATTTGATATTGATACGATCACGAGTTAAGTCTCAACTTTAAATCACGTGTGTAGATCCCGACGTAATTATACAACACGATTTCTTTTATTATTATTGTTTTAAGACCGAAATAAAGAAAACTTGTTTATTCTGCGGAAAACACACTACACTATAAAATAAACAACAATCTGGAGACTGCTGAAAAAATTACGTAGGACACTGTACACGTGGCTAGGATTTTACAATCCCGTATGAGGTGGGTTTTAAGCTCGATAGGTTTTAAAATAGTTTCTCACAATGCAGTTTGAGTCAGAAATGTGCATTGTGAACTGCTTGGGCCCCAAACAGTTTACAATAAACATTTACCGCCGCTCATTAGCTTTACAATTTAAAAACGACTCTTGTTTCGCAGATTATGCGGACGATCCCCGCATGCGGGGAAATACCGCATCATTAGTTTCTTGTCCAGTACTCCCAGTAGGTATTTATTGAGTGCAAACAGAAACTCACTTATCGCTCAAAAAGCAACATATTCCACACTGTGTTTTTGAGAGAAAGGATATTATTTGAACTATGGAAAATTTAAATCTTCGTATCTTGGTTGTCTGGTTTTATTATGTGTAAGCCCAATGGGTTGATGTTGCCAACACACATCATAAATCATTTAAACAATGGTTAATCATACTAAGGACAGTCAAGCTTAGCAGCCTCAAAAACAACACCCTATTGTTGAAATTGAAAATATGAGAGAACAATCGCAATACTCCAATTATCAATTTAACATAGTTGAGATAACTCATTAACTTACCGTAGCAATCCAATATCTGTATGGATCAATAAAATTCTGCACCTCCACTTTCATTCCTACTTTGATTCTATCTATTGGGGACAATCCCTTATTATTTAAAGCCTCTATGGAGACTGACTGACCATCTATTAAGGCCTTTTTCATAATTTCTATGATTGTATCTCCATATTTTTCATTAATCTCATCTGGAGGTTCTATAAGCTCGTCATATTTCCCACACCAGCCTAGGGGGTGGACCTTTGTAGTGGATATGTCGCACCAGAAGTCATTGTCAGCACCAATGAACTTGATCCGGAGGAGGTGCCCGCAGACCATGGTGATCTCTGCTATCCAGTAGATATCTGGATTGTTCTTGTGACAGACTTCCAGCAGCATGCCCTGTTTGATTCCATTGTAGAGACTGGTTTCCACCTGACACAACAGATATAGTATCAATCAGAAATATTTTTATAAGTTCATAGAATCCTTTATTTCTGGAGTACTTTTGTGAGGCATACTGTTACAACAGCCAGAAGATATTTTATAAGTTTTGAACAGGTATTTAACTATCAAGCCAAACAAATAATAAATTGGTGAGAGACAAAGAGATTATGAGTAGTTTTTTAGAGAGTATTTTTACAATTTGTTGCTGTCACATGATGATAATGAAGTTTTGGAAATACAAAGCAGCAAGCAAAAATATGGATGATGTTGAATTCTTAAATAACATGAGATTTCAGAAAATAGCATAACTGCCCACATACATCTTTATGAGTCCTAAGGATATTTGTTTTATTCATCATTATTCATACTTATTTTATTATAATTACTATTATTCAAGAAAGTTAAAGAGGGCTTTTCAGGGCCTTGTCAATTAGAGCTTAAGACCTTGGCTCATGAGTTATGGAGAGAAGATGAAAAAAGCACTTTCATAGCTTGCAGATATTTTAAGTGTGTATGTTCACATATGCAATTAATCTAATTCTGCAAATTATTCAGTTTCATTCAATTAATTTAAAACTGATATATGATATCACACTGAATTAACACAAATATACAATAATTATTATGTGGCCAGTCACCAGTTGTATTATGAGCATTTTCTCATTGTTAGCTGTAAATTATTACTTTTTCCTTGAATTTAATTTGATTCTAAAAATAATTTGAGGCCACATTTTAACACTTTCTTGTTTACTATAATTTACATCAAAAGGTTGTTTTATATTACTAACATTTATTCTAGTAAATATTATAATAATATGTAAAATACTTTGGTGAAGAACTTCATGACCATATGGTTTCCTAATTATTTATAATGTTTTGCAACATGAACCTTTTATGGTTACAAGCTAAAATCTGTTAATATGGTACATTGGCTATATTAAACCAACAGCATTATTGCAAAAATATTCATGGTTTATTTATAGAATTTAATTGAGATGGTACACATCGTTTTTATATTTTCCTGTAAGAATTTATGTTTCTCAATTTCAATCATAGTTTTCTTAACAAAATACGATGAAGAACCAACAGAATTGTTTCTAAACAGTAGTAAAACAATTAAGTAAATAAAAGAACAATCATATAAAAAATATTATACAACATGTAAGAAATAATTGAAACTTACATGAGAAAATAATTCTTCAGGAACAGCGACAGTTTTATTCACTTCCAAATAATTATTCCAGTCGAAGTCTGCCATATTTATATGTTTATTGTTAAGTTAAAAGTCATCAAATTAAAATAATTATCACAAAACAAGTTAATCGAACGGTCGAACTTGTTACGAATTTCAGAAATTCATTCTCTTTCTATCCACATTTCAAGTATGATGCATTGTCTCATCTATTCGATACATTGTCTAATGTTGTCTCTTTCTTAGGGCTTTTCATTACAGAAAGTATTATTTGATTGAAATAACTGTTATGAGAAATAAATCATTGCAAACTGGAGATAAAAAATATCTGCATAGCATTGTAAAAACATGTGGAATATAGTAAAAATAAGAAATACGATTTAAATTTATTTTACAAAACTAGAACACTTTAAAATAAAATTGCTCAATTTTAATAAAATATGAACAATTTTATTCAACTTAAAACGAAACGTAAAAATGAATATTTCAAAACTAATGTCAGTTCTAGAGTTGCGACTTCTGATTTAATTTGATTGGTAGAGCGCATACCGAAACTAACACAACGAGAGGAATAACGGTAACGGTTTGGCTTGTATCAAACTTTTTGGCACAGTCATCATCATTCTCTTGGCCTTATCCTAATTAATTTGGGGTCGGCGCAGCTTGTCTTCTTCCATGCTTTTCTGTTACTTGTCATCTTATCATCAGACATCTCCTTTCTTTTTTGGCACTGTCCTACTTAAAAGAATTAGATTTACGTGATCAAAGATAGAAGACAGAAGGTAGAATATTCTTTATTGTGTATTCCAAATAACACAAAGATTTTTTAAAGTCATTTTTCATACAATGGGCAGTCTTATCGCTAAAAGAGATATTTTATATACAACCTTTGGATGGATATAATATAAGGAAGAAAGATCATCGATTGGAGTGTAGCCTTAGGGGCGCTGTGGAGCGAGAAAAAACAATCGGACCTTTTTTTTGGAAATTAACAATTTTATTGCAGTATTTTGATTCTGAGATGTATGGTCCTCCGACGCACCGTTTCGAATTAAATAAGCCTTCGTTTTTATTTTTAGAACTACATACTATATCCCTATGTATGCTTAAATCTTTAAAATTACGCAACGGATTTTGATGCGGTTTGTTTTAATAGGTAGAGTGATTGAAGAGAACGGAAAATTTTACTGGAAAGAAATTGTTGCTCTAATAAAAAACCATGAGATTAAGTTTAAAAACCTGCGGAATGTTGGAAAAAAAACAGAGGCAGTCGTAAGGACTGCCGACAGAAGTAAAAACCAAGGAACTTATATACTAACTGGAATGTGCACAAACAAAATGTCTATATCTAAAAACCGTTTAAAAATGAACGTTATCTTGGTGAAAACTCAAAACTACTGTTGATGGAATTACTATGTTGTTTTTTGAATTTTTAAATCTACTAGTCTGAATTATTTAAATTTCATAATTTGTAAATTGAAACTATTAACATTAATCTGGTTTTCACATCTATTGGCACTCCAAACAAAAATTATATAATACATATAGATACACTTTTTTATTAGAAGGTGACAATAAATTTAGATAGCCCACATTAACAATACATTTATTTCAATGATGGCACTTTGATAGCTTGTAATGTATGTGACACGCAGTAGGTGATACGCAGTTGTCGGTGGCAAAAATACCTTATAGTTTTTTTGTCTGATTAATCATAGTAGAACCATCAAACAAGGTTTAACATGAAAAATGCAAGACCTCCGTTTTGGTGTTTTGGGTCACAACGTTCTGTATGGAATAGCTTTTATTTCATATTGACGAATTGAATCACTGAGTAAGACATGAATAAAAGTCATTGTCTTTTTATGACGTGTTTCTACCAGTAACTGCTTTAACGTTATTTCTATCAAAATAAGCGTTTATCTAAGAACGGTCACTACTCTAATCTGTGACAGTTCTAGAACATTTTCTTCTTATATCTCTTTTTTCTTACGAATACCGCGCAGTGTGTAAAAGAGCAAAAACATAAAACTGTTTCATAGCATTGAATTGACAAATATTTCGTTTGTCTTATCTGTGGACTTTCTGTCATCTAACTGTCAGTGTCATTTAATGTGACTTGACTTCAGTTCAGTCAGCAACGGCACGGCAGTGTAACGGAGAAACGTCATTTATTTTGATATCATTTGATCCAATTTATCAGACAACAATAGAATTTCCAGATGGTATTGGAATTCGAGTGCAACGGTGTACCAAGTTTTTAGTGAAGTGTCAGTGCAGTTTGTGGATTTGTGGAACTTTAATTATGTAAATACTTTCTCTTAAAACGCTTGACTGCCCGTGTTGCGACATCGAAAATGAGTAGTTATACAAACATAGCATATAGTTTAGTTTCGAACAGCTCGAACGGTACCGATGATGACGGTTGTATGATATGGAACACTACGCAAAATGTGATAATAACAGGCGCGTACAACGGTATTCCACAAACTCTAATATTGAATTTGGTGTCGTGGACATTCCTCATCGCTTTGTTCACTGTGCTGCGGCGGTCGGCATGGAACTACGGCCGAATGGCGCTCGTGCAGCGCACGAAGAGCCGGTGGACCAACTTGTTCTACCGTGGGGGAGATGGCGATGCCTTAGTGAATCGGAGACGCAGCTCCGAAGACGTTCTTAACATAGACGAAGGGTACTTTACGTGGCTGCCAGCTGTATTCCGTCTGACTCGAGAGCAAATACTGGCCAAGTGCGGCCCTGACGCTGTCCATTACCTCTCCTTCCAAAGACATGCAATAACATTGATGTTCATTGTGACTCTAGTGTCTATTGGCATTATTCTGCCTATCAACTTCCAAGGCACTAATTTGAATGTTGATTCCAGCACATTTAGTAGAACCACTTTGTCAAATCTTACTGGAAGGTCAAGTTGGCTGTGGGTGCATACTCTAATAAGTATTGCTTTCTTACCAATATCTGTGCTGATAATGAGGAGGTGCACCGGACGGAAACCAGTGCCAACATCAATGACTGGCACTATTATGATCACTAACATATCAAAAGCTGACAGAAATGAATCTACAATAAGAGCTTATTTTGCCAACAACTTCCCTCATATTCAAATAATGGATCTCCGCCTTGCCTACAAAATCAACACGCTAAATGAAGTTCAAGAGAATAAGGACATGGTGACTGAAGCTCTCATTTACACTGACTCATACTTCAAGAAAACGGGGAAGCGTATTACTGTGAAGCCAACATTGTGTGGTCCCGAACTTGATGCACTGGAGTACTACAGCAATGAAGAGAAGCGGTTGAAAGATGAAGCGAAGAGATGCCGAGCTATGGTACTGAATGATCCTCTAGGCATTGCGTTCTTGACTTTACCATCTTACCAGCTTGCTGAACATGTCATTAGTAACTTTAGTCTACATTATGGATGGGTGTTATCTCATGCAACAAATCCGTCTGACATTATTTGGGAAAACTTGAGTGTACAGCCTGGTGTATGGTACCTCAAGGCTATTGTTGTCAACTTTTTCTTATTTATTGTGTTATTCTTCTTAACAACCCCTGCAATTATTGTCAATCTTTTCAATACAATGGTAGCTAAACCAGATTCCCTAGGAAAAATTAGTTCTGTGATCTTTGAATTCCTCCCCACTCTGCTTCTGTGGACGATGGCTGCAGTCATGCCTGCTATTGTAGCCTTCTCTGATAAGTTCCTCTCCCATTGGACCAAGTCCCAGCAGAACTACTCCATTATGACTAAAACTGTATCTTTCTTATTATTAATGACTCTAATCCTACCTTCTTTGGGCCTTGTTAGTGCTGAAGCATTTTTGAGGTGGACCATCGATCATAACAATAGCCTGCGTTGGGATTGTGTATTTTTGCCTGACAAAGGCGCATTTTTCGTCAATTACGTTATCACCTCCGGCCTAATCGGTACAGCATTAGAACTGATCCGCTTTCCGGAACTGTTCCTCTATGTATGGTACTTGCTGCAGTCGAAATCGAAGGCGGAGAAGAGCTACGTAAAGCGAGCCATTCTTTACGAGTTTCCATTTGGAGTTCATTATGCTTGGAGCATAGCAATTTTCTCAATAACAATGGTTTACAGCCTCGCTTGTCCATTGATAGCGCCGTTCGGTTTGATGTACATGATGCTCAAACACGTAGGCGATAAACATAATCTGTTTTTCGCGTACGGTCCGAGCGACATGAGCGGCGTCGGCGGTGGCAGGATCCACTCGACCGCCGTCAGACTTATTCGTGTTTCGGTACTACTGCTACTCATTAACATGGCTGCTTGGGCTGGTCTAAGAGCCGGGTTCGAAGCTAGAACTATTATTCTGATCATGGCATCAATAGTTGCCTTCGGTACGTTTTTGTTGCTAAGTCCGTTTCCGAGCTGCACGCCCCCGGCTCCGCTGCAGGAGGAGCCTAGTATTCGTTTCCCAGAGTACGTAGCCCCCGCCCTCACGAAGCCCATAGATTCCCCTCCTAGTTCGACAGCTACGACCCCGGATTACGGGGCTTCGTCACCTGTAACGACGCACTCTTACAGCCCCGGTCCAATAAATATATAATTTGATAATTGACGAATATCCCTTTATCAATGAATTGCCTTAAATTGCGGTCCACTCATATCAGTGATAAACGAACCACTTGGCTGGGCTTGGGTATTGTTCTTGAGGACGGACGATTAGACTTTTATATCAATGTAAATAACTAATGCAATATTTTTATATATATTGAAGTACCTAGTTATAGAGATAGTCACCTGAAATCTTATGTTCAGATCATAATTTTAGTTTTCATATTTTTTGTTTTGTTAACTAAAGTTAGTGCATTGACCACGATTGATTGTTATAAAAATATTTTACCTTGTATAGCTTTACACGAATCACTTTTTACAACAAGTATTTTTTTCGTATAATTAACGATTTGAGTGTTGATCACGTATGATGCTTCTACAAGCACTGTATTGTTGTTAGGTTTAGACTAGAGTTATGATTGGATTATGTTATTTCAGGATCATATTTTGATCTGATAAATCATTGGATATGCCTTGTAGAGGCAAATGTAACGATCACGTCTTAGATTTGTCGTATTCTTCTACCGCTATGCCTAAGACAACAGTCCAGCTGAAACCAAGAACATAAGATGTCAGAACTCTCATTAATTTTGTGATTGTTTTATGGCTGTCATTTTTATATTTTCTAATTCTTAGTAAATTATTAGATTTTAATTATTATGCTTTATTTTTGTACATAATGTAACAAGATCTTTCGTGTTATGTTTAGGTAAATACATAACATCCCCATGTCAAATAAATACTGAAGTAACTCCTATTTTTGATTTTCCATTATACCAGTCTGACCTGTAACATAATTATACAAGGAGTGGTTTTGCATCCTCATCAAAATTCAGGATGTTGTCACAAAAGACATAAATAACCAATATAAATTAAGGTACTTATCTAGTGAATTTTTAAAAAACACTGTTTTTTTTGTTGTTTAAATTTGACAGTATTCAGAATAACCCCTTTAACGTGGTTTAGGGAATAAGAAATTATCGAAAAACGTTTGAGATTTTTTGTATGTGTGCTAGCGAGGTTATAAGGCGGGCCGCGTTTAAAACACGGGTGGTTTACACATACCGATTTCCGTAAATAAGAAAAAAAATACGTACCCATTTTATTATTTTTTGGGTCGAGAGTCATTATAATAGTAACCTCCTTGAATTAGACGAGGATCCAAAACAACGCCTTGTATAAAACAAAGCCTAAAGCGTAAGTAAGTTATAACTTTTATGAGTTGCATATGGAAAATTTTGTAATTGCATATTACGACATCTTTGCGAAAACAATTTTGTGTCGTAACCAGATAAATCTTGAATAACCATATAAAGAGTAGCTGCGAACGATAAATTCGAATGTTCTGTTTCCCAAACATGCGCAAACATTTTGGACCACTGACGTAATGCTTCTTATTATCAACTTAGTCAGCGTTTATTTGTCCATAGTTTTATTGTTTCGTGTAAATGTTTTTGACTAACATTTCAATTTTTCAAAGTCCTTGGACGCTAACACCCAAATCTTCACGACCGCATGCAAGAATCGTGCCAAGAAAACTTAAATTCCACACTTAAAAAATTCATTATTACGCCGTGAAAATTACCCAAATACGTTGACTTGATCATTATTATTTTCGTGTGTTGGCTACACACAACAGCGTTGCTCGTGCCAGTTTTAATAAAAGCTCATTAAAAATCGGTATCGATGTACGAGTATATTACACTGATTTTGAAATAGCAACCGGTTCGTAGTTCCAAGACTGAGCACCAGCCTGTTATGCGATATAGCTTGGTCTCGAAAACATTCGGTGTGTCAAGATTTCTTGGTCAGATCTTGTTCTTAGGCGTTTATTTAAATAATTATCTAATAGGTTAGGTATGTATTTTACCTAGTAATGTTGTCCCACGTACCTATATATTGGAAAACTGTAAACTAGCCTTTGTTGACCGCAGAGGCTAATTCCGAATCGCACGTGTTTTTGCAATATTTTTAGGTACTTGTTATGGTAAAGCGATAGGTACCTAATATTGTAGTTTTCCTTTTATTGGTTGTTGTAACCTTGAATGAGATGCTACAATGGGTAGTATTGGGTGGCTCAGGATTAAATCAACTCCGTCAGTTTTTGCTACCATTCTCTACTTCGGACACAAAAGTTCAACAAATTTGATTTTTCTCTCGAAAACATAAGTTTTATCAAAAATTTAGCAGACAAAATTGTAGCTCATAAAATTATTTAAGTACAAAAATGTTCTTATAAGTACTTTTTTCCTAAGAATCACTATCCCTAAGATATCGCGATTCTAGAAGTTGAAGGAGGCTCTTTAAATTAGCCCTTTCACATCAAAAATTTAAAATTAGCCCAAAATTGTTTACCTCGCATAACTGTTTTAGTACACTTGGGATCGATTGGGACTTTTGACACTTTATTTCTACTGGTGCACTCAAGGTCTCTCTAAATTCTGCTTGAATCGAGATTTTGTTAATTGAAATTTCTATTTTGACCGGACTACAACGGCAAGTAAAACAAAAGCTAAATCGATTTTCGATGACAAAGAAATCCGATGTAATCCATGAATGTCCCATGATTATAATTGTGCGTGACACACGTGCACACGTTTGAATCAAAACAGGGCCACTCATACCAAGTGCACGTGAACACATATTACATACTAATTGGATGTATTGAAGCCTTGCGACTGTCATTAACAGTTCGATGATAACGATCCTTCGACATTAGTCACGCTGTGAATGATCCAAATTTGAGCGGAACAATTAGGACAGTGCGTAGTAAAACCATTTAGTTCATAACGCTCATTGTTCACTTGTCGCATGGTTTGTTGACCGTGTGAAGTATGAAATGTCTTTAATCTCCTTGCCTCTTGCCTTGCTCGTAAGCACATATTGTAATGTGCCATTTAGCTGTGAACTATGAACCTGCGGCAGTTTTCACATTATTGTGAGAATTAGACGAGTCTATTCATAGATGAGACGCGTTGTTTTATGTCGTGAGCTTATTTTACAAGGGCAAGTGTTGATACATCCGTGTCGGGCAATATGGCTTCCTGAGTGACGTCGTTCTAAAGAAAACAAAAGAGATTATTTTGCAATATCTAGCGATTTTCGCCTAATGATATGAACTAATCTCCTAACTAAGGCTAATGGTAACGAGATTAAAGAGTCCTCAGAGTAATTGACTGCCTCGTTGGTGGAGTGGTCACAAGCGTGACTGCTGGGTTCGTTTCCCGGGTGGAGCAAAAGGTTATTTGATTTTTCCATCAGGAATCTCTTGTTGAGCCACGAATTGCCACGGGGTCTGTGCCCGGTTTGGTCATAAAGCAGTTACATGCAAAACAAAAAATCCTTAAAAGCTAAAGTTATTAAACACGTAACCCACACCAATATCCACATCTTAACAAAAGAATAACAGACTAATGGTAAATGACTATGGTAGACAGCCGATTATACAGAATACAGAGCCTTCTGTGATCACTGCAGTAACTGCACGTATGAAACCTTGGAATTGGAATTAAAAAAATTAAATAGTTCATACCTAGACTGCAAAAACTTTTTCTGTACCATTTCCAATCTAGAGTAGTATTTGTCGTAGAAAGGGTTCCAGCCCCCGTATTCACAAACGCTCGGATTCGATTTCGATTTGATAACTCGTATGCCTATCTTTTTTTGGCATTACGAAAGCGAGCGAGATAGACATACGACTTTCCGAATCGAAATCGAATCCGAGCGTTTATGAATACGGGGGCTGATCTGGATGACGTTACCTATTCCAATTGTGAGCGTATCAGAGTTTTGTATAATAGTAAGAACACGGAATGGTTAATGGTAGGTAATAGGCTCGCACCCTATTACATGACACTTAAAACGACATAAATGAAATGTGGGTCACGTACTAATTACGAACACCTTTGTCTAACCCTTCGGGGGTTACAGGCGTGATGTTATATGTTTTTAAAGAGTCCAGCAAAGTCCGAAAAATATTCAAGCTTTTATTAAAAACAATTTCAAAGTAAAACTAATACCACACCCCCACGTAGCTTTGATTGAAAAAATAGACTCAGTGACTAATGGTCACAAACCTGTAAACAGGGGGGTACTTGGTTATTGAATACTTGACTTGGGAATCTTTTGTTGACCAGTAATTATAATACCGTCACATGATATAAACCTATATTTATCTATTTTAAACATAATTTAGTCTAGCCAAATCGTTTATTTATATTCGCACTTAATATAATATTGTATTACCTATTATATTATTTTTTCATTTATACACTATACATTTATAACCTGATAAATGCTCAAGTAATCATACACTCACCCAAGAACAAGAACGCTTACAATACAGTAAACTAAACTTACTGTAGAACACTAAATTTAAGTTGAGGGTATACTTACATAATTTCACTCCGCGTATAAGTAATTCTTTCACTTCCACGCACAACACCGATTTATCTCGTCTGCTCGACGTCCGTATGTCACTACAGGGATCCAGCAGAATATCAGCGTCAGGTGCATGCCTGACACATGCTGAGCTGGACTCCCATTTGGTGCAACCTTGAGACGCACACCGCACCTTGTATACTCGTTATTTTATTTGAATGTCATGGTGTTACTATAACTGTTTCATAAATATGTTTTTTTTTTGTTTTTCTTTTTGTATAGTGGCACCTTGTTTTTATATAGGTATATTTATGTAATCTGTGTCATTAATTTGTGCTTCTGTGTGTTGTGCTATGTCTTTTGTGTGCACTGAATAAATGATTTATCTATCTATCTATCTATCTATCTATCTAATGGCTTTTGGGATAGTCCGACATGACAGTATCGATCTGTGAGGTCGTGAACTCGTGACCCTTTACAAACATAGGTAACAGGTAACCTAGTTAAACCTGCTGATAACTTGAGTTAATATTTTTCTGAACTCACAAATTACTCTCTGGTAACCAAGTCTACTGGTAATCTGACCACTACTTAAGTTATTTATAAATGCAAAAATATGCGAACCGATAGAATCAATATCTATTACGTTTACGTCATGCTCCTAGGGCGTTTGTTTTTCCTTTATTTCTTATCAATTACCTACATTGGTGTTACTTATTCAGTCGTGTACCAAGATTGTACTTAGATTAGCGTTTATTAACCCAGAATAATGGCTGTTTTAGAAACTGATAAAAAATTCAAACATTTCATAGTTATGGTTTCAACGATGCCAGAAATTCCAATTCGACTCAATTGCCTAATGCATAGTTGGAATGACATTAAAAAAACAAGTTTTACTCGATGGGTTAGGTTTTAAATTAAGTAAAAAAAGTTCTTTTCGTTACCCAAATTGATGTGGAAACGGATGAAATACATTTTTTTTAGATCTATCTTCTATTTATTTTAGTGTGAGGAGCCATAGGAAATTATAAGCCTAAATGTGGTTTCACCTTTGCTGAACATTAGAAGGGCAATAAAGGCTTGTATGGTTGGGGTTGTGGGCTTGTGGATAGTGTAATGGCAGTCTGCAAGAGCTAGCCAACAAAAACGAGTTATCGAACTTGAGATTAGTGAATGTCTCGATATAAAGCCGTTCTACCACAGTCTACCAAATAAAATTATATTGCCACTGCTGCGCCCACTGGAATTAAACGAAAGTAGATTTCCTACAAACCGCCTTATAGTTTTTTTTTGTGTTTTAGCTAAGTTTATCACTATCAGACTAATTATAATAGTATCAAGTGCATGGAATTGATAGCAATTTCGTTATCGTTAGTAACAAGTCACGTTTTCTCACCTGCCACACACGAAATACTTATCATTACAGTTGAGCACATACAGCTGTATGTGCCGACACGTCATTATTTATCGAGCTCTTGTCTCAAAAATTGTATGAAAGAGGTACTAAGTGACGTTTCAGATGGCTACTGCCCACGCTTTACCTAATCAGGCACCGACCGACCTTCGCATTATGAATCAACGACCAGCAAAACGTTGACTTTACTTTTCTGTTGCCTTATGCCAGAGCATTGGGTTTCTCGATTGGGCGAGTTTAGTTCTTTAGAAACTTTTTTTGTAATGTCATGGATTAGAATGAAACCAACGATTAGAATTAACGAAAGGTAGACACGCTAAGCTTAACATATTTATGGACATAATAACTTACCTACAGATAAGTGAGACTTATAGATAAGAGTTGGCAAAATTGGCTCTCCTATTATGGACGATAACAATGGGTTTTAACGTCAAACATTAATGCTAAAATCGAGCCCTGTGTAGGTATTAAAATTATCTCGCTAGTTGTTATTTCCATTATCGCATATTCTGGTGTTGTAGCGCTAATGCGCTGACTATAAACAGTACCTAACTGATGTTATCAGAAACGTCATCATATAGGTACAAGGTGTACCTAAACCAACGCTTCACGAAGCGGTCAACCAAGCATCATCGTCAACGTCAAACTAAGTAGGTAACTCTACGCAAAAATTTTCGATGGGGAACGACTTTTTTTTGGGTGAAAAATCACGTTTCACGGTAGAACTATGTACCTACTTAACGCATTCAAAACATCGTGCTGATGGATGCAATGAATAGTACGGTGGTCGGGAAGGTATTTAAAGTAACAATTTATTATTCAAGAAATTGCGAGAAAGTTGGAACTTCGACCTCCAATATGTCCGTAACTAGAAGGTTCCCTGGTATGGTCCAGAACAAAAAAATAATCGCAATGTCGCGGTCGGAGAGAACAAGTGCCCTTCGGCTTCGTAAAGGGTATATTTACACCGTATATATTAAACTATTGGTGCATTGGTGTGGAAGTATTCTGTGTGAGGCCATTCGTCCATTCATCAACAAAAAGCATTAGCACTGTGTCAGCGTCAGACAGACTTATTATTACCCTTTTACGTTATTTATGGCTGCCGCACCTTTACGTCCATTGGCAACAGTGAAGTCTACTAAGCTTTTGCGTACACTAACCTAGGTACTAGGTAGTGGGCAATTTTGATAGGTCACTACCGTACTTATTATCTGCCAGATTCACAAGTACCAGCAAAGTTTTAAATTATGCTAATATTTTGAAGATTGTAACAAACTTGCTTGTTCCTATAGATAGAAAGGAATAAGCAGGCTTGTATACATTTTGGCGCCTAACGCAAAATCAAGTCTTGATCTTAATCATATTCTCTAAATTCTAAAACAACTTCCACAAGAGATTATATTTGGTAACTATTTTCATCATATTTTCATCTTATTACTATCACGCTCAGAGATTTGCGGAGACATTCAAATCGTTCCTGGTTAACCTGCCCTCCACTTTTTTAATAATTTATTGTATTTTTCATATCATAATTTATTAAATTCATTTTTTTTTAAACAAATTAAGGATGTCATTAAATCTTGTAACAAACGTGTTGTTACAAGATTTAATGACATCCTTTATTTATTTTTTCTCATTTCTAGTATCCGTTATTACTTTCAACTTTGTTCTTTATGGACATTTGAAGTCGTAGAATAAACATAGGCTTAACTTAGGTATGTTAAGACTGCAACTATAATTCATCCAAAGAGCTAGCTAGACTCATGGCTAGACTATTATCTAAGTCAGGTCATTGGCCCATAAAGATCAGTGTCCTTGTCAACTTATACCCAACAAAGTAGCATTTCCTTTACCACGTTGCACCATATTATTTTTTATTTTTTTTTAAACAAAGAAACAAAACACTGCGATTGTGAAACATTGGAATTCAGTGTCTAGCGCAATTCAGAATGAATTCTCAACTGCAACTGAGAAATGAAACTCCGGTGCGGGAGGATGATTGCGTGTTTAAAAGATAATGAAGTTAACAAAAGCGAAGATATTTTATTGAACGCTTATTTTATATCGCCTTACCTTTAGGTTGTTTATTTATGCTGCGTACCTACTTCGTTCCGGTATAATCTCCACAGCTGTAAATTATGCGTCATAGTAGGTACAATAATATGACATGCATCTTTGCTGAGGTCATTATTTGACTGGGTTGGGCTTCTTGCCAACAATGATTGCGGATTATCCACGTAAACTTATATACATTTTCGGACTATTATTAGCATATAATCTAACCTGGTTAATAATCTTAATATAACCTGGAACGACAGTATCAATGGATGGTAAAGTATACGTTAGTTACCTTATAACCTCGACTGCATATAATGTAACACGCACGGTACCTAGGTATATATCAAGTTGCATATATTAAAACCGTTTACCTCTTTTATATTATACCTACATGTCATGCATAGAACAAGTTATTCAAATTGTTTACCAATTAGATAAACAGCTACGTCCGAGTTTGATAGCCTACATTATTGTATAGTTTATGTTTTTGTTTAATGATAAATAATATTAGTAATTAATTCCTACCAATTAATGCATATTAATTTAATATGTTTCTAAAATTAAATAAGTAAGTTAAATGTTATTCCATTTATCATTGTTTTTGAACAGGACTTGTTTGTGAAGGTACACCAGGCATCAAGTTTTTTTTTTTTTAAATAAGGGTATCCAGCAAATGACCCCCCCCCCCACTCTGGGCGGAGCGGGAGGGAGTGTAAAACCCATCATGTTCCTTCTTAGCCCTTTATGTTCCAGTAGCGCCACGGTATCTCTTTCGAACAACCCGCAGCCCTGGTAGAGGTACCTACCTTTTACCATAGGTAATTATTACTCATCCTTATTATGGGACTTTATAAGATGATTCATTGGTTAAATCACTAACCAGAGGTGCCCAGAGGTATCATCATCTGTCCAGCCTTTTCCCAACTAAGTTAGGGTCAGCTTCTAGTCTAACCGGATGCAGCTGAATACCAGTATTTTACATGGAGCGGCAGCTTCTCTGACATCAACAACCCAGTTCGTACTGGGAAATACGATCCCGGATACCCCTTTGTAAGACTGGTTGTCTGACTTTCGGGACACTGACTACTGTCATGACCTACAAATGACAGCCGGGACCAACGGCTTAACGTGCTTTCTGAGAGCCACGGAGGTAACTCGGAATGTAGTATGTGGTCATTTTTTTGGTTAAAGGTCTACCTAAACTGGAAAGATCCCGGGCGAATATTTTGTGAAATATAAGTAGGTAAGAATACCTAATTTTGAAGGTGTACAAACTGGCCTGAAACGCGCATAACTTATTCTAATCATAGAAAAAATCGAAAGGCTCAGGTGCGTCCCTCGTCCTCTATCTACATACAGCAGAGGTTTCGCAGCAGGGTGACTAGAGCTTTACAGGTTTTCAAGAATGCCACGCGTCCGTGAAATGCACTTGTCTCTCTTTTGTTTCATCACCATTCTCCGGGCGAAGCAAATAAATCTCTTCATACAAGTCGATTTCAACCGTGGGGACATTGACATTTCCAGTGTTCTTTTCAAAGTTTGTTTGCAAAACATATTACTTATATGTGTCGTCTTTTGTTTTTCACAAATTCGTTTTACCTACTTATTTTATCATAATCCACAAGAGATAAACATGGCAGTTTAGCTGGTATTGAAATTGGAAAAGCGTTCTTCTTCTTAGCGTATCGATAGCAAATAGTTCAAATATTATGCTTAGCCCAAAACTCAGCCACTCGTACTCCGCTCACTGATGCAGTAAATGGATCATCAAGTGCGCATGTGATTGGACATACGGTGAAAGATGGAAGGTGGGCCATTTCTGTAGAGACGCCGCATATACGCACTTGAAGTCTAAGCCGTCTATGAACCCCCATCTGCAGAGATTGTCTTTGCTCCAGCCGACTTGGGATCGAATTCTGATTAGGGATTTCCAAATCGGCCACGGCAACGTGTGCTCAGGTGGAAGGTTTTCTGATGGATAACTGATAACTTCAATGGAAGTTGTCAGTGGGTTTAAACCACTCCCGCCAGAAATTGCATCTTGCTGTGGAGGCATTAGAATTGGCTGGGCCAGCTGGGTCCACGAAAACTTTTGCGACTTTTCAGCCTCTGGGGCACAGAGACGTAGCTGTGCATTGAATGGCGTGAGTCAGTTTGTAGTTACGTCCTCTCAATACGACTGGCTATTATAGTCCTGCGAACTTTTTGAGGCGCGATGCTGGACAGTGGATACAGCTTCGTACCGGGGTCGTCGGTTTGAAACAACCAGTAATTATCCGGCACGTCTCATTTAAAGCTGTATCCACTAGTTGTGCGTGAGCAGAATGGTCCGATACTGGTTAGGCATATTCACCAGCAGAGAAGCAGAGCACCACCCCAGTAGTTCGCAGAACTCTTGGAGAGGTCCCCCATTTAGTGGATGTGAGACGACGTAACAAGTGATTTCTGGCATGCACTTTTAAGAGCGTTTACATTTTCGAAAAATAGTGTTACAGCTAAATTAAACCGATTATAAATTATCTATAGAAACAGAAATTTACAATTATCTTTTTTCGAAAATGTTTTTTAGTGACTTTTTAGACCTTATGCTTATGCGTATGAAGTTTCATTGAAATCGGTTCAGTCATTACGGAAAATAAGGACTTGAAAGTTAGTATGAAATGCCGTAAGGTGTAAACGCCCTTAATTTTACATTTTGATAGTTGTTTCTGTCGGTGAGTGACCGGTCTAAGGTTATGCCGAGGTATTTCGAGTGAGAATTGTGTGCTATGCGCACCTCTTGCCAAGAGATGTTTAATTTACAACCCGTATAATTTATTTATTACTGTGGTGGAAAGCGCATGACTGCGTTTTTGAGGGATCCGTTTTCAGAGCCTTTTCGGCCTAATAATGGCTGAGATCACTGTGAGCTGCAAAAAGTGTAGCTTCAATGTCATGTGAGTACCAGGTCGTCAGCGTACAGGGAGGTATTTGGGCGAACTGGTCGTTAGTATATGTATACGTTGAATAGTAGAGGGGCTAATACGCTACCCTGAGGTAGTCCATTTTTTTGGACTTGCCTTCTGGTTCTATCTTCAAGAAGTTTCACCTGAAATCTGCGGTTGCTGAGCAGTTCACGGAGGATTCGTGTGAACTTTAGATCCTCTGTCAAGTTAGTCACCTTCCACAATAGCTGTTTTATATTTAGTGTCGTATGCTGCCGATAAGTCCACAAATACTGCACCCGTCACTTTCCTTGTTTCAAAACCGTCCTTAATGTGTTGGTTGAGGTTAAGAAACTGGCTGCAGCAGGATTTACCAGGTCTGAATCCAGCTTGTTTTGGGATTAATTTTGGATCAACAAGGTTTGTGAGACGAGCTACCAGTAGTCTTGCGAACAGTTTGTAGTTGTGGCAGGGGAGCGAAATGGGACGAAAGTTTTTAGGGTTGTCATGAGGTTTTCCGGTTTGGGTATAGCGAGAAAAGCGTTGTGGACCACGGTTAGGTTAGTTACACTAGGTGCAGAATTATAGATTTGTATTTATTTTGCCCGTTCTTCATACTAGATCTTTATACATATTACCTACCTACATACGCTGTTGTAACACTCACACGCATCAATCATCTTTATTTTGAAAGGGATTCTCATTCCATTGTTTCATGTTTGATATGCTCAATAACGTAAATAATTTCTGAAAACTATCAAAATAAAAGGCATTGTGATTTAAATAACATATTCAAGTAGTTATAATTGGTTTGTGGCAGCGAGTGTTACGTCCATACGTTGGCTATCTTGTAGAATCTTTAATGATATTTATCACGGATATGATAATCTACGTAACATTCTGTGAATAATTATTTGGTCTTGAAAACCAACGCCTTATTCTGCACTGGCCAAGAGACCTATTATTAATAATTATAACCTAGCTTAAGCACAGCATAATCTGCCTGTAATGTTCCCACTGCTGGGACACAGGCCTCTTCTCTATGAGAGGGAGTGGGAGTGGGCTGTGCTGTAATCCACCACGCGGTGGGCCCGCGTGCGGGTTGTTAGATGTTACAACAATCACAAGTCTTCGAATTTTTATTACATATGCCGTTTTCCTCACGATGTTTTCATTCACCGTTTTTGAGAGCGAGAATTTACCTAGCTTTAAATTAATTATAATGGTATTATTGTATTGTATTTTAAATATATTAAGGTTTTAATAAATGTTTGTGTTTTTATGTTGATAATTAGAAAATACCATCTTATGTAGAGACGTCGCCAGCAGGTCAAGCTACCTGAAACTGTCAAATTTTCCCAATCAAGCTTGAACCGTATTCTTTAATTATAAGGTTAAAAACTATTAATGTTTGACAGATTGTTGTAGCTATATGTGCTGGCGTCTGTACCTAGAAGAGAAATTAATATCATCAGCTCATAATCTTCCTGCCCATGTTACGTGGGGTCGGTGCAACATGTTTTTTCTTATTCCATTCTCTCCTGTCAACCGTCATGCTATGTTTACCATCGCTATATCATACTAGGTACTTACTCCTTTTTCATCAGCTGTACCAACAGTTTTAATTTGCACGAGAGCTGCGTTCTATTGTTCCACATCAATAATATGTTTCACACCAATTGCCTAATTAAATTATAGTAGCTGGTGTAGGTAGTGGTCAGCGACACAGCGTTGACTTTTTAGTGTAATGTCCTGCCATTTTTAGTGTTCCGTACCCTAAGGGTCAAACGGGAACCTATTACTGAGACTTCGCTGTCCGTCTGTCACCAGGCTGTATCTCATGAACCGTGATAGTTAGCCAGTTACAATTTCTACAGATTATGTATTTCTGTTGCCGCTATATAACAACAAATACTAAAAACATAATAAAATAAAAATTTAAGGGGGCTCCCATACAAAAAGTGATTTTTTTGCTCGTTTTTATAATAGTACATTATGATATAAGTGCGGTAAGTTGAAAATTACAGCCGAGGCGATATTGCTAGCCCGAGCCGTAGGCGAGGGCTAAGAAGAAAGCAGAGGCTGTAAATTTTATCAAAGCGCACGTATGTCATACGACGTTTTATAACATATTTGCGAGGAAATAAATAAAACTCGGACGAAATTTTCAAATACAAACAAAACAGCGAAAAGAAAAAGCACGCGGAATAATTTTTACTTGTTCAAAAATTATGAAATTGGCGATGCGCGCGCATTAGCGCTTTTTTTTAAGGCAAGGGCACAGAAACAGCCTGTATTACTAATAAAGTAAATTAATATTTTTGTGTTTTGTTACAGATAAATGGTTGTAATTTATGGTCAAAATTGATTAAATTAAAGAATTAAATGTTTATTTATTATATTTTATCTCCCAACTTAATTTTATTCATAAAATGTTGACTACTTTTCTGACATAAAAACTCTTTGCTAAGATTTAAAAAAGTACCGTTCGTTTTAGACGGAGCATTATGATAAGCCGTGCGTTTTACTTTACATTACCGCACTAGTGCGTAATGTGATACATTACAAAACTGAACTTGGTGCACTAAGAGACCCTTTACGAGCAAATGTGTTATAAATAATGTTACGGAACCTTTCGTGCGTGAGTCCGACTTGCACTTGGCCGGTTTTTTATAACGCACAGTTTCTAGATTTGTGCCCCAGGAACGCCATAAAAATATTTCCTATCTTCTCTTATCTATGGCTCACCCACCATTAATTATCTAAATACTTAACAGTTCTATTCGGCAGTGACGTAAAAAGTGCAGAGATCAAGTTAAAATTATCTAAGTAATTAATGGAAACAAGACGATTAAAGATGATTGGAAGATGGAGTGATGCTTATCAAACTAACATCGTTATTAATTGTGTCCAACGAGTCGAAGAGATACCTAGATGCTACTTACGCGTGACAATGTTTATAAGCAATGCGTAGCCTAGAGAATTAGGGTCAGTTCACACCGAGACGCGACGCGACGCGACGATACTTGAAGAGGCCAGTGATTTCGCGCTGCGTCGCACTACGCCGCGCGGCGCAGCGCTGCATGGCGCAACGTATTCTGATTTCTACTGAAATCTACCTCACGAGGCCGCTCGACGCAGCGCGACGCCGCTCTACGCCGCGAGGCGTCGCGCGGCGCAGCGCTGCGTGGCGCAACGTATTTTGAATTCTCACAACGAAATGTGTTTCTTTTCGTGTAGAAAATAAAGTTATATTTTGAATCGCTCTTTAAAAGTGTGCGCGCAGCGTCACGTCGCGTCGCGTCTCGGTGTGAACTGACCCTTATACATACATAATAATAGGAATGTGTGTTATGTAGAATCATGTGACGTCAGTACCTATTTACTGAGCTGAGGCGTCTGTCCCACAGCATTGGTGTCGAGGAAGCTTTTGACTATTTTATTGCTCAGCAAACGCACAAAAGATTGTAGGTCCCTATATCTACGTCCCGTGGCCCTTATGTAGTAATAAAGATACATGAATATCATTATTAGTACCTGGTTGATATACTGATTAGTCAACTGTTTTGTTCACACCACACCGCCAACAAAAACGTTCAAAATCCTACCTACCTACGTATTTAGTTGCTAGCTTTACTCGCTAACCGCGCTAGTGTTAGGACAAGTACCTTACCTACCAAGTAAACAATTCCAGCTGAGAATTAGGTACATAAGAATGCTGGTTGGTTGGTATTCTTCTCGTATACCTACGAATTTAAACAATTCAGTGAACGACCTTGTTTTACTTTCTCGCGTGATATTTATCCAAGTGGTTACCTGCCTACCTAGTTTTTAATATGAGGCAGCCTGAAGTGGTAAGGTACTTACTGTCGACTTGTTGAGTTGATACCTAGGTATAATTTACCTACGCTGGGCTTCAAACCGTGAGACTAAAGCTTGTTGTTATGTAAAGTTGTTGCACTTTCAATGATTCATGAAGGCTTTATCATAATTCCACTTCAATGGATGTTGCTTGCAGTGTGTCACTGTCGATTCTTGCGGTAAAGAGTTAAATGAATGACGAGACCAGTGTAGCTATAAGAAAAGCAATGAATTTATCACCTAAAATCAAGGTGATAAGACTCTCAATTACTTTGAATTTAATACGATAAACATTTCTGGCTTGTACCGTAAGGTTTCACTATTAAAACCAATGTTTGTAATTCATAATAAATTGCTATTCGGCCTTGGACTTTATCTTCTCTACCATGAAGTTAATATGAACTATTAATGCCAGCGCCATCTAGCGGTATGTAGACACAACTCTTCGAGCACAACGTTCTGTCTTCGTCTACTTATTGAGAATGATACCAAAAACAATAAATTGTGAATGCCGGAGTACCAATTGTTGTGTTTTTTAAATGGATGATTTATAATTCACCATCGCTTATAATTTATATAACTTCCTGCTTCTCTAGATTACCAATTATTCCAGAATTCAAAACCAGTATTTTAACATAACATGATCAATACCGTCTTTACCATAAGGGCACACGGGGCCCGTGCCCAGGGCCCCCATTCTCAGGGGGCCCCGAAGGACCGACAATTTCTCTCATACATTTATTCTCAAAACATTTTTGTCGGGCACACTCAACAAGAATATTCCTAATGGTTACCAATTTTAGTGGAGAGCGGTCATTTTCGCAGGTTAAGAGAATAAAAAATGAATTTCGAACAACAATGTTACAAGAACGACTGAGTAACTGACTGTGACTTTAAGGATAAATAGAAGATTTTGCTCAACAGAAATCTCGAAAGAAAACGTTATTGTAATCGTAACCAAAAAACCAGCAGCATTCTACTGCAGTATTCATACTGTATTTGATTACCCATATAATAAATGGACTTAGTAAAAAAAAAATATGTACTATAATTCGCTTTTTTTACTTTCCATAAGGGCCCCAAATTCTTGTGTGCCCAAGGGCCCCAAATTCTTGTGTGCCCAAGGGCCCCAAATTCTTGTGTGCCCAAGGGCCCCCGCCTAGTTTAAGGCGGCCTTGAACATGATCATTAAATGGCCAGGATATTAGTTTTTACAAAATAGAATACTGGTAAGTGCATACTACGTGCATAGGGTAGGACACACAGACATAAACTCACGCCATTCCCCATGGGGGTAGACAGAAACCAAACTAAATCAAAAAATTAAAGACGCAAAGGTGTAGACCGTAGGGTAATGTAAAACAGCCTTTCTTAAAAGGGCTATTACAATTTTCTTGTATTTGAGTGTTGCTAAGGTTTTTACTAATGTATGTACACAAATTGAAATATTTATTTAGAAGGCCGCCTAGAGGAATAATCAAACTTACGTAGGTACCAAAACCGTAAAAACACATCAAACCAGGGAGTTTTGACTTGTTTTTACGGTTAAATCAAAACTAGGGAGATTTAATGTGTTTTTACGGTTTAGGTATGGCCACAAAATTAAAAAAAAAATGCCCAAGGAATTTTGATTATTCCTCTAGGAAGCCTTCTGATTAAAGGTTTTTTTTTTTATCAAATGCGACTGGTAGTTCCAGAGATCGCCGCGATCAAACAAACAAAACTTTTCAATAGCTAGTTGCATATAATAAAGCTGAAGACCCACGCAATTTTATCTGTGCGTTTCCCCGTTTTTGTAACGTTTGTCATTGATGCTCCGCTCCAATTGGTCATAGCGTAATGTTATATAGCCTATTGCGTTTCTCGATAAATGTGGGCTATCCAACACTAAAATATTTTTTAAATTCGAACCAGTAGTTCCTGAGATTAGCGCATTCAATCAAACAAACAGACTCTTCAGCTTTTATAAGTAGAAAACAGCAAGCGAACTTATTAAGCAAAGCCTGGTACGTCCCCTACCGCTGCTTGACGAACCAGAATATCCAACTGTGACAGGTTATGTGGATTGACAATATACAAAGATAGGGGTGGAGTTCAGAAACTGACGATTTGGAGATGTTTTATTGAGACTCTGTGTGATGTAGGTTTCATCATGTTACGATTAACCTGATTTAATTTCGGATTAACAGAGCAAACTGTGTCGTCGCTGTGAAAGTGCTCTGTCATCCTGATTATTTCGGCGGTTTAAATATCCAGTATAACATGGCCTGACTTAGTATAGAATTCCAATACGATTCTGTACAGATCCGCTTAACTGGTTTTGTATAGCTCGATTGGTCGCCGTTCGTTCCTACAGTTGCAACTACGCGCGTTGTTGATGCCTCTTTGTTCTGCACCCAAATTACATGCCAGTGTCAGTCAATAATTATAAGGATCGACTTTCTTGAATGTTTCGTCTGTTAGAAAACGTAATTAACGCACTGAATTTCAATGAACTGCCTCAATGAATGGCATAGCATTGCCATTATGTTTGTTACGCAATCATCTCCCTTATCAATCGATCAAAGTAACTGACTCAATCAAAACTAAACTCAAATCCAAACTAAAACTTAAAAATCCATGTTCATCATAATTTTCCGTGTTTTTGTTACAATAATGGGTTAGAATATTAGAGTAGAACGTAAGGATTTTTGATAACATTGAATAATCAACTTTATATAAAGTGGCATAAAGTTTAAATCACCATATTGCACCATAGTGGAAAGTAGCTTGATAGCTGTGTCGATGTTCGTATAACTTTATTTTTAATAAAGATTGAAATAAAGTTAAAGAATATCACCAACAATGTCTAGGTTCTATGTTTAGGTTAATACAATAATTTTATTGGACTTATAAAAAACTTTTTATTGTTCATATAAATTAATATTAACAAGATGTTGATGTACATAACTAATGGAGTGAGATAGATTACTGCTAATGTTAAATGCATAATTTTAAAATTAAATTAACTAAATCATTCAACTGGGGAACAAAATTCAACTCAAATCTAATTCAAGACAATAATAAGGAAATTAAATAGTTATGATCATTCTTTCTTTCATTTCACAAAAAAGGATGTTTGCAACATAAAAAAGAAGGAATCAGTCATGTCACATTCTATTCAAACTACACACAAAACATTAGCAGTCACCTAATTACCTAATAACAACTAATGGGCCTTCTTCGGCTTGGCTAGTTTCTCATATTTGCTCTTGGAGGAGTACCAGAGACCGAAGGGGATGGCCAGGGAGGGGAGGGTCATGACTGCGAAGGCGGCCCAGTCCAGGATGTGCGAGGAAAACTTGCGGTCGTAGTCCTTGAAGGCGACGATGGCACCCTCACCAGGTGAGCTGCTGATTGACTGCTGTGGCTGAAATGAGATAATTTTGTTGTTAGTATGTTCTTTTTTATGGTTCCGTACCCAGAGGGTCAAACGGGACCCTATTACTGAGACTTCGCTGACCGTCTATCACCAGGCTGTATCTCATGAACCGTGATAGTTAGCCAGTTGAAATTTCTACAGATTATGTATTTCTGTTGACGCTATAACAACAAATACTAAAAACAGAATAAAATAAATATTTAAGGGGGCTCCCATACAATGTTTATTAATTTTCTGACACCATAACACATGCCTCTTCTTCTGGGTCTAGAACCATATTGTGTACAATAATTCTTTAGTTACCGCTCAAGAGTACAAATAAATAAGAAAGATGTGACAAGGCGATTGCCTTGGGATTCGCTATAGGGGTTACAAGGACAATCAGAGTACATTCTTTTATAATGTGAGTTCCCAAATCTATCAAAATTTTCAGATACAGCTTATAATTTTTAAAAGATAATTTAAAGTATGATTCTTATCATTTTAATTTTCTGACTGCAAAAATAATTTGAAAACTAACAGACACATAGATGTTCTGTGAAAGTAATGAAGTCTAACAAGTTAAGTATTATCTACTTTCTTGGAACAAATAAGAAATCTTCTAATCAGATAAAATTAGTACAGACCCACTTTTGTTGTAAGGTTGCTGAGACTTCATTATGAAAATGTTCAACTTAATACCATTCTTATACAATTATTTCATACATTAATATGGAATAGGATTTAACTTAATGGTTTGTCGGCCCTACAGGCATATAAACCTTTGGAAAGCTGGAATGGGGAATTGCACAATCCCATTGTACTGCTGAAATGTGGGTCTACGTTCTTGCATGCCAAATGTTGTTTTTATCAATAGAGTCCCATTCGTGAATGTTTGGTAAGTACCATTGCACGGGTGAATTGCAAGGGAGAATAGGGACAAAACTTTGAATAGGATTTCTTCATTGAATACAAATAATACGCAACTAAAAAGCTATTGGGATCATTTCTGTTTTAATTGAATAAACAATAGAGTATTTTTAGGCTACCAATAATATTTAAATAACGTGAAAATGCCCTTCCAAGTTTCGTCCTAATTCACCCTTCGTGTCCCTATTCACCCTGTTTGACGGTAGGTACCAATGAAAACAAGTATTACCTAATAAGTTAGAATTAATAATCAGATCTACTGTGAATACAATTTCACCATGTCTAACTAGGACATAGTTATTAGATATTCTGCTTCATCCCATTAGACTAGAAACCCACCCCAAAATAGTCAACAATAGGTTAGCCTTTGACTATTTGACTATTTTGGGATGGGTTTTCCTCATAATTATAGAAGTGCCTAAGCACTTCAACCAGTTAATGATTTAGTAGTCCGGGGAATTTACGCCGAAAATTAGGCCAACTCTGCATTAATTAAAAACAGCGATTTTTTTCATTGAATGTGTAGGGTATGGACAGGAGAGTATGTTATGCTGTGTCCCGCGAAAAGTTCACCTCCGCGTATGTGTTTTTTTTAAGAAAACGTCTAATATGTTGTAACTTGGTGGAAAAAAATATAAACAGGTATGTTTATTTTGAGTATTGTAGAACAGATTGAGTGCTACGAGTAGGTCAGCAAATTAAACATTTTTCGTCCACGGAACAATCAGTTTTTTTTAAAAATCATATAATTTGACTTCGTACTTAAGGCAAAAATATTAACAGGACAAAAATAGTGCTAAAGTGATTGTTATCAACATATCTAACTATTATTATGAAAATTAAACAAATTCTGCTCCGGACTTCACAGAAAATCAAGAAAATCCAAAAATCTTGAATACTACTTACGGCAAAAATGTAACAGGACTGAAATTCATTTAATAATGGGATATATATCAATCCAAACCTTAATCTCCCAAAATTAAACAGATTAGAGCGTTATTTAATAAAGTAAAAGTAAAAAATAAATTACGATGAACGTGACGTCAGCGCTAAGCAGCGAGCAGCGTACAGCGTGTGCTAGTGTGCGTATCCAAGATAAGCGCTGCGTTCATTGTATGCGTATGACTGTGTTCTTTTTTAAGAGTCGGTGTGTTTTTATTGATAAATGATAAATGATGTTTATTTTGCAAGTAGGTTTTATTGTGTTACTCTGTAATTGTAAAAGCATAGGAATAAAAACGGCAAGCCATCAGTCGGTCAGTGGCGACATACCTACTGTTTACAAACATGATCGTCATTAACGTTAAATCTTCATTTAGAAAACCGGCCAAGTGCGAGTCATACTCGCACACACCGAGTTCCGTAGCACCAAACAATATAATAAAAATATTTTTAACGCTAATTAATTTGTAAACATACACTCAACAGTAAAACTAAATTTGTTAAAGTGAAAGTTTTATTACATCGTCTCAAACTTTTTCGTCTGTGTGTTGCATGTCGCGTGACGGTCGGTTTTATGTACTCCGCGTTTTATACCCTTAATGCAATATTATTCCAATTTTTTTTAGATAAATGTCAAAAGTATGAAAAAAAGTTTCACTTTTACCGTGGTTTCATAAAACCACACAATCCTTTTTCTTTTTATAGTATGTTAATGATGAACAAAGTTACTGCTGCAGTTTTGATAAAAAAGTTCCATATCTCGAAACCTAAATGATTATTTCAAGAGTGGATTATTTTCAGGGTGGTTGAAAAAATGTAGCACCCACCTCGTTTTCTTTGGCTAAAAATACAGAAATAGTGTTATTTTATAAAGGACGATAACAACACAGTTTCCCAACATGTTAAATGCAGGTGAGGTAATTATATTACTTATTTCACCATTACAGTGCAGATAGGTACTACATACTTAAGGTGGAAGTGGAAGGGTAGCCTGCGAAATTCAAATTGTTCTTTTGCAATTAGAGGTTCAACAAATGGCTTTACAAAGTTATATATATCTATATTATATAAATAAAAATAGAAGTCCTGACTGACTGATTGACTGACTCATCAACGCCAAGCCCAAACCTATGACCCAGGATTGCTGAAATTTTGCACAGAGGTTTCCTTTATAATGTAGACAAGGAATAAGGAAGGATTCTTCGAAATTCAACCCCTAACGGACTTAAATAGGGGATGAAAGTTTGTATGGAAATTCGTCATTTTTTAAGTTAGAAGGCTGAAATTTCATATACAAGCTTCTGGTTAGAAATAAATAAATACGTATTTTAGAGTTTTTAAGAATTTACCCCCTAAGAGGGTGAGATAGGGGTTCAAAGTTTTTCACAGCTTGAAATTCACTATTTGTGTTTCTCGATTGAATTGACGTGAAACACGTATCTATTTTTTTGAAAATTCCACCCCTCAGACGAAAACAGGGATGGCATTTTTTTGTTATTGTTTTTTGTGTTAGCACGTTTGTGTGGACAAATACGCTAAAAAAAACTTCATTTAAGTACACACTTCTAGGGAATCTGGGTCATTTGTGGGAAGGACACTTGCGGTAACCCATTTACGCGAAAAGATATTTGCGCGCATGGACACTAGCGTGATCGACACTCGAGGGCTGGACAATTGCGCGACTCAATAGCTTCACGGGTGTCGTTTTCAAGGTTTTAGCGGGTCGCTGGCAATAAAAAAAAATCGGAGATGGCCCCGAGGAAAATTTCCTGTTTTTCGTGCATGGGTGTCGTTTTTGTGGTTTTTGGGGTTGCTGACCAAATTGACGGCGAGGAAAACATTCGGTTTTTCTTTCACAAGTGTCGTTTTTGTGGACTTCAGGGTCGCCGATAACGAAAATGATGACCTCATTTTCTAGGTGCAAATAATAAAAATTAAAATACGCAATGTCTCAATATCCTCCCCTAGGCTATGGCTGGCATTGATTTAAGTGATAACTGTTTCTCACGTGTGCAGTTTTATGTTGCGTGCTCCGAAGTGAGCTCGGCGAGTATCTTAGTAATTTTAGCCCCAAAAGGAAACACCGCAAACGTCATTTACACAGAAGAGCTAGGATAATTCATAAGTATAAAAGGGTGTAAAACACCTCTTAACGAAGCCGAAAGGCACTGGTTCTCCCTGTCATTGCGATCATTTTTTTGTTCTACACCATACCTGGGAACCTTCTAGTTACGGAGATATTAGGGGTCAAAGTTCCAACTTTTTGACAAGTATTTTTTTAAATACAAGTTTTTAATTTAAGATTTTTACTTTAAACACCTCCACGACCCCCGTACTATTCAATCCGTCCATCAGCACAATGTTTTGAGTGCGTTACATTGAGTTCTACCACAAAACATGATTTTACACCCCCCAAAAAAAAAGTCGTTTCCCAGCAATAATTTTTGCGTAAAGTTACATAGTTTCATGTACAGAATGCTTGGTTAACGGCTTCGTGATGAGGTGATTTACACGGTGTAGTTTTCCGGGAGTTAAAAAGATTGGTTTAATCTGAGTATTTTTTAATTTAAAATATTGAAAGTTAAGTAAGTTAGCTCATTTACACCATAACCTATATCGCTAGGTGGATGGATGACCGGGGCATTTGAGCTACAGCATCGTCACTCGGAAGACATGTATAAAATAAATTCTGGTTCAACCCATTTAGGTCCCTAACAACACAAAAAAAAATTAAAAAAAAAACGCCGTAATATACATTTTTCTAACCAGAATGAATTATGTGGCGTCTTACTTCGAAAAGCGCAGATTTTTACACAACTATTAAAATGTGTCCTATACTTACACTTACGCGCGCGCGAAGCCGTGGCCAACAACTATTATCTATAACATTTAAATGACTATTTTCGACATTATTTTGGGGTGGTTAACGCATACGTGGGCAATTGCCGAACTTCACGCGGGCGAAGCCGCGGGCAAAAGCTAGTCATTAACATTATGAATGAAAAAAAAAAATATCGCGCGCGACGAAAAATTTCATTTGGCCCGTGATGTTCAAATTTTCTTACGCTTTTTGCAATTTGCACAGCAGTGTCAGGTTTTATATTGATTAAAAACTGATTTAAACGGATCGTAAATAAGTCGATTTCAAAATGGAAAATACTTGTATTACGTACAATATTTCATAATTTATTTCGTATATATGGATGACTCTGACGAACAACGTAACGTGAACATCGACATTTTACGTTTACACCATGCGCTCGTGCGAGGGAACCAGAGATTTACTTGAAAGTATGACAACCGGGAACACATCAAAACATTTGTAAGTCTTAATAGTGTTTTGTTACGTATACGCGATTTTACACCTTATCTCTATTACGGAAAGATCAAATTCCTATGAAAGCGCTGCACCAAATACAAGAATGAAGCTTGCAAACGTATTTTACGTAAACATTATTTTTATTTTTTTTCAGTATTTGCTTTAAAGTGTTTAATTTTCGTGTAAATTGGTTAGAAATAGCCTTTAGATGAAAGTTAAACAAAATTAAACCCTGTTACATTTTTGCCCCGACCGCTATTGTAAAAAAACTGATATTAATAACTTCCGTGAGTCAAATTTGTTTAATTTTTTTAACGGAGGTTTAATATATTAATTTAAGTTATTTTATGTAAAAAAACCGCTGTTTATATTTTTGCCTCAAGTACAATCCAAAAATTACGTAAATGTTTTTTTATCGAAATTTCCGTGGACGAAAATGTTTAATTCTGAAAAAATATATTACTGTCACCAGTTCTTTACCTAAAATAATTAAATTCGTCCTGTTAATAATTTTGCCCACGTTTTTATTCACAAAAACGCGTTTTCGTCTTTTTGACCTTGATCCGGCCTTGGAAAATGTTTAATTTTTTTTTATTATTTGGAGAGCTAAGGTCAAGTACACGATTCAAGAAAAAAATCGCTGTTTATATTTAATGCAAGGTTCAAACCTAAAAGCCCCGTACTATAGAGGGAAATCTACAGTTCCTTGTCATAAATAAACATTCAATTTAAACCATTTCAGGCTGTATCAAAAGGTGTCTCTTATTAGACCATTGTGAATTAAACAAAATGTTGAATGATCAGCCACAAGGTGTTTTATAACTTGGTTTTGTTTTAATTCAACAGAAGAAGATTCATACCATTAAACAGAATATGTCAATGAACCCAAAATATGTGCTAATTGAAATAAATTATAAAAAGAGAAAGTAGATTCATTGTACTCAGTTACATTACTGTTAATTATCCATAACTAGAGGCTTATAGTTTGTTACAGATTGATAAAATAGAATGTATTGCAAAGTGAAAGTAAACAAGTGTCTCACCTCAGTGGCGTCTTCACTGGCTTTGTAGGAAACTTCAGCAGATGAGAAGTTGAAGTAGCCGTATCTGCTGGATCTGACCGTCACGACGTGGGACACGTTGGTCTGCGGGGGTATTCTGTCGATGTGTGCCGTCAATTGCCCACCAACTACTTGGAACACATCTGGGTGGAAACCATTGTCCACAAGCTTCACGTCCACAGCTGGAGCAGTACCGACGTTGAACAGCGTGTATTTCACTAGAATATCCATATTTTCCACCAAGTATTTGTTCAGCACTTGCTTCGAAACAAGCAACTTCGCAATCGCTGGTTCATCTTCTGCGGTCACCGCAGTGGCGATGATGAGGATCAGGGATAGCAGCTTGGCACTCATTTTGTCTGGAAGTTGAAAAGATAGACTATAATTTTGGCACTAAAATAGGTTGCAGATTGAAGGTAATCAAACACGAAAATTTTGAATGAAAATCGCTTGATATTTATTTACATTGGTCTGGAATGGATGGAAACTATATTGTTTCTCATTTATAAGGCAAAATAGCGTTTACTTACCTTATTTTACGCTTATTATTAAACAACTAAAGGCAAATTTGGTTAGCGCTGCACAGACGATCGGTGACAGTCGTTCGTACGTGGCTGACGTTTCACTCCACGCAGTCAAAATTCTTGCCAGAAATAAAATTTAAATCACAGTTATTGTTGCGTTCATTATTTGAAATATAACCTTTGACCCTTTTATTCAAAGTTTTATAAATACTTAGGAGGCATTGCATTTTACACCCGAAATTAAACTTACAGTATGAAGATCATTTAAAAAAATATTTAATAATAATGTTAGAAAAATGTGAGCTAACTTAAAACATGAATGCATTTTATGCAACAACTGTCAAAAATACGTGTTTGTTTTAGAGATGGGTCGTACTAGGTAAATTTTGTACTAGGTGCACCTAGTCCAAGTCCGTACAAATACTCGATCCAAATACCTATTCCACCTAGTCCATGAAATACGCATACTTTATAGATGCTTAGTCTTTGCACGTATCGGTGGTACGATACGTACGCAGTAATGAATTGTAATCTTCCCTTCATACTTTGCACAGGCTTAGGACTGTCAACGTGGATGTTTACGTTTTGGGTGCTTTGTAAGATTTCATACGGAACTTTTAAAACTCAATTGTATTTTACAAATTTTACACTCAGCCATTTTTGTCCCTTGTCCGTAAAATGATCCCAAGCGACACATCATTAATAACAGATTATTAATATCTTAATACAAAAAGAAATTACAGAAAGAAATATCAAAACTTCGTTACGAAAACCAATCACTAAATAAGTCTGATAGGTTTTTGCGACGTCGTGTAGGTATCAATACGGAGGCCGTCGTCCACTGAGAACACGTTCGCATCGTATGAATCCGCACTTGATATATAGTCTTCATTCGTATCGAGTATTGTCAAAGTACCTATTCTATAAAGTCTGCCTAGTACCGAATCCCGACTAGTCTCAAGTCCCGACTAGTCTCGATCGAGTAATGAGACAAAGATGGAAGGACTGTGGAATGGTGTAGTTGAAAAAGGACAGAATATATTCTTGCACAACTCAAGTGCGCGTCGCGTTACTTTAATGCTATTGAATTAAAGTTCCAATTCAAATGACTGGCACACGAATGATTTATGAAAATACTAGTGCACGTCGCGTTACTTTTATGCTATTGAATTAGGGTTCAAATTCAAGTGACTGACACACGAATGATTTTGGCAAACATGAATGAGCGGCAAAGCAGACTAATATCTACGGCAACATAATGCTATCTCGCTTCGCCGTGTCGGTACTTCGATGTGGGCGGGACGCCGCGCCGGGTGCCGTGGACTGCGTAGGCACAGTGAGACTAGGTGGATCAAGTATTTGAAAAGTTGGAATAGGTGCAGCCTAGTATCGTTAAATACCTAATCCCTGGATCTGTTCTAGTATATACGCTTCATCTCTAGTTTGTTTTCTCGTAGATTGAGGATTTTGTTGAAAATGGATTTCTGCGGAAATTCGAAATAGATTATTGGTATTGGATATTTATACATTAGTGTAGTAGTATTAAACAAACTTGTGGTCATTTAAACTATGACAGAGAAAGAAGATGTTACCAATCAACCCGAAAAAGAACCATTAGATGACGAAGCCCTAGAAAAGTGAGTTTTCCATGGTTCCGTCATATTTAAATGCCGAAAACTATTTATATATTATTTCGAAAAATAGTGTTGTGTTAAGACTTACATAAATTCCTAACATTATATGATTAAAATTGTGCTATGTAGAATCTTGTGTATAAATAATATTTACATACAACCCTTCTCCTTTCAGTATTTAATAGTAAGTAATAGTAATTTGTGTAAGATAAAATGATTATTTATTTGATGTAAAGAAAATATCATTTGTTTCTTAATTAATGTGCTGTGCGAATTTTTGGTGTAAGTTTTAAATCTTATTAATGTTAATTCTTCTAATATGTATATATAAATATAATAATATACAAATAATATCTTATTTTAGACTAGCCGTTGAAGAGTTATTACGAGAAGCTGTTCAAGGAGCTGCAAGAGCTGAAATAGTGGGACCCTCTGGTTGGATCAAAGCACCTCAGAACAAAACCAATAAGCGGTTTTTAGTGAACACATTACGGAATGCTGTAACCTCCAATAAGTATCACTCAAGGCAGCGCCGACATTCGCACAAATCTCCTAACCGCGAGAAACAACCGGAGCCTTACATTAAAAAAGACAAGTCCAAAAGAAAACATTAAAATGGAGGAATATAGTGTAGATAATGTATTGAAAACAATCTTTGATGTCAATGAAACAAACTGGAAACCTTCTGAGAAGATTCCTCTTGTATCCAAAGAAATAGAACAATTAAAAAATGACTTTAAGTCATTTTTGATCTCTACAGAATATGATATGTCAGCAATACTGCAGGAGAGTGTAGATTTATGCAATGAAACACAGAACCTAGCTGCAGACATGGAACTGTGTAAGCACGAGATAGAGCAGGAGACAATGGCGGACGTGCTCAAGTCTTTAGCTGATCGAGAACAACTTCAACATGAGTATCTAAAAGTCTTGTTTACTAACAATATAGTAGACGATGTAGTGCTCTGTGGGGAGTATGTTAACGAGTTTGATGATGGCAGGGAAGCCATGAGCTATTCAAGGTCTGTGGAAGCGGTGTATGATCTGATGCACCATGCTGACACTGCAGCCGAAGGATTCCAGAGTTTAGACTTATACAATAATATTAAACAGACAGCTACAGCCATCTCAGATAGATTACATTTTGATATGTACAAGGATTGGACCACAATGATTAATTGGAGTATACAGAGTGGAGCTCGTAAAACAATAATCACTATAAAATTAAAATTTGACGAACCTCTCAGTGCGGTTGATGTCCTCAATGCTCTTGATAGGAGTGGCAAGTTGAATAGCAAAGTTTCAGAGTTTTCACAATTTCTTCTAAAAGAGGTTCTTATGCCCATAATACATGGTGATGTGTCTGTGTATGCTGAAACTGAACAATTAATGACTATTACTAAGATGCACAAGGTGGTTTCCAAGTCAAGGTTTGATACTGTTATATCTAACTTGAGAGCAGTCATACATTTCTTGAGTAAAACACTAAATATTGACTTTAAGCGAGACACTACTATAATGAAAATGGTTGGCAAAGAGATCTCTGAAACATTCAAAGAAATATTGATAAAAGATTGTCTGATTGATACCATACCAAATAATTTAAATGATTTGCAGACCTATGGAAAAATAACAGCAGAAATTAGTAATTTCCAGAAGTTCTTACGGGTACAAAAGTTCGTTACTGAGGACTTCTCAATATTGGATTACCTAAACGATCTTGATGTTTTATTTGCTAATAAGTCAAGCATGCATTTTTTGGAGTCAGCTAGGGCTATCATGCTGAAGGATTTGAGTGTTACAATGTCAATTGGAGTGGAGCATATGCCGAATCATGCAGTTCAATTAGGACATGGTCAAGAAGCTGCGGAGGCAATAGGTATTCTTGATAAAACCATCCCAAAGAGTATGTACTTCTTTCCAAGGTGCATGATCTCCAAGACAGCTCAGGAGCTGTTGGACTTGTCTTATGGGATTATGGAGCAAGCAGTGCAATGCGGGGATGTGGTGTGTAAGAAAATGTATAACACTACTCGGTTGGTTTTTGAGATGTATGATGCAGTGGTACCATATCATCATGAAAACTATTTGCAAACCATTCCACATTATGTTGGTAAGTTTAAGAACATTTTTAAAAAAGGAAACAAATTGTTAAAGTTTTACAAGCATTGTTAGCACTCATTGTAAATTAAAAACATCTTAATTTATTGAATGTCCGCAGAATTAATAACGATACTGACTTTGGTGTAAGTAAAAATATTACTTTAAAATTAAATTGAAAAGGGTTCTGACCTTTGCTGACATAATAATAATTGCAGCTATTACATTCCCTGCTTGTCCAATTTACATAACTATCCTCTATGTCACTTGATCATTTCTTGTCTATTTGCAGCGCTGTTCCACAACAACTGTATGTACTTAGCGCACAACCTACAGATATTTGGGAACAAGTGGCTGAGCCTCATGGACAACCGAGGATTGGATTATCCTATCGGTTTTGTAGATTTAGTGCAGAAAATCCGCGATCTAGGCTACAAGCACCTCACTATACATATGCAGCAACAACGGAAGCAGATACTGGATAATATTAGGTCTTCAGGTTAGTGAAATATCTGTAACATTCTCTACTATCAATAAAATTTGTAACGGGATATTTAACATGTTTACTATTTGTTTCGAGTTCCCCATATTCAGCCTAAAAACAAAACGTAAATCTGTATCTAGTAGCGATGCGCCGACTAGTCGACTGGCCGATTAGTAAGATTCAGATTCAGATAACTTTATTTGCTAAAACATGTGTGTACATACAATTATTTTATAAAAATGATGCATGCAAGATGTTATAATTACATGGACTTGTGCTAACTAAAATGTTTACCATATTGAAATGGTGTGCAAATATTAATAAAAGTTTGCAATTTTTAAATAAATAAACGGAATAATAACAGCATTAATTAAAATTGGCAATACTGGCATAAGTAGATACATTAAATTAAGTTGACTGATTACATAACTTATTCATATAGAAAAATAGATAGATAATAATATAATAGATAGACTCTGTCAAGCCGACCATTGCTTTGCCTGGGGTTCAGGGGCCATCGGAAATGTCCATGGCGTTTCTTGTATACCCGAGTCACTTGCATTAAGTACATCATACAAAGCAATCCCCCGCCCCCCCTGTGTGGTCTAAGATATCCTAATACTTTTTTTGTAGTTTTTAAGTAAGTAAAGTAAAGCCGATTGATCAATCGGGCACAAATCCAGACACCGTGGCTGCTACTGAGGAATTCCTAATGGAAAAATCCAATAACATATTGGCCGGCCCGGGAATAGATCCCAGAAGCCCTTGCTCAGCAGTCGCGCATGCGATCGCTAGACCAATGAGGCATATATATAGGAGTTTTTTTGTAGTAATTACCTGCATGAATGGCAGGATCTCAGCTTAATTAAACTACCATGAAAATTTCCACCTTTTAAATCCTCCACTTGTGTTCATACAACGAAAAAAAAGGGGCTATTACTTTAGCGGCTACAGTTATTCTTTAATAGTTTATGCCCTAAGTAGTCGGCAGAGTTGACGAACGGGATTGACCGGCCAAAACCCGCTGAAGAATTAAAGTAGTAACACTCGTGGATACTTCTAAAGCACCCGAAAAGTACGAGAAAATGTAGGTAAAAGAAAGCAGTTAATTTTGTTATTGTAAAATGTTATTAATATACCTTTAAACACGTGATTTCACTAACATTATGTAACGTCGCCGTAACGCATCGCTGGCATTGCTATATATTATAATATCTAATGGATGAATTAACTTTTCTCTACATGGTTTTGATTCGTTAAGACCAATTTGCTATTGAAAATATTTCATTAATGAAAATATTAGCCCCGGATCAGAAACGTTATATTTTTTGATACTGTTCACCTAGTCTTAATTATTTAAATCATTGCAAAGAGGTTTTCATACGCCAATTCCATGTTTCAGATCTCAACTGCATTGTCGTGAAAGACGTGTTAAGCGACAACGCAGAGGCGGCCATCCGACAGTGCCTGCGACAGCTGCATTTACTGAAGAACGTCTGGATTGGAGTATTCCCGAAGAATGTCTTTAAAAGGTAAAGCTGTCCCGCGCAACTTCGTCTCCGTCACATTTTCCCCGTTTTCGCAACATTTTTCACTTCTGCTCCGCTTCTATTGGTTGTAGCGGGATGATATATAGCCTATGTCCTTCCTCAGGTTGAAATCTATCTTCTTGCCAAATTTCATAAAGATCCGATCACCCGTTTAGTCGTGAAAAGGTAACAAACAAACTTACTTTCGCATTTATAATATTAGTTAGGATTGCCATCAACCGGCAAAAATCCAACCTCCAGGTTACTATTGAAAAAATCATTATAGAAAACCCCAATAACATTTCGTCGATCGGACCTCATGCTCGGCCTTAGCGTAGTAATAGCTTTTTAAAAGCTTTTTATTAGCTTCACCTGTATTTTTGTCTGTAACCGACTCCTTTGGGCGCGATTTTGACCCACTTTAAACGGCCAGATCTCGTTCAAACTTTGTAGATTTATCGAGGACGGATGACAATACATTAATTTGATAAAATTATTCCATTTTTCAATTTGCAAAAAAAGTTTTTTTTTTGTAACTGACTCTTTTGGGCGCGATTTTGACCCACTTTAAACAGCCAGATTTCGTTCAAACTTTGTAGATTTATCGAGGACCGATGACACTGTATTCATTTGATAAAATTATCTGGGGGCACGGTAGTGCCCCCGCCAAGACGAGCCAAGCGAAGCGCAAGGGCACTACCTACCTTTTCTCGAAGTGTTTCGTCGTTTTTTTGAATCCTCATTGAGTTGGTTTCCGATGTACCAGATAGTTCATATTCTCAAGATATCATGTCAATAATAGACTAATTAAACATACAAAGTCTCAATTGAATAGCTCTAATACTTTAGATTTTATTGATATCTAAAATACACCGATTTCGTCACTGACACACTGATGATCATCAAAATGTTTTTCCTGAAGTGCTAGAAAGCTTAAATTTGGTATGTAATCTAAGTTTAGTATACAACCATAAAAAAAGTCATAAACTTATAACTTCCGCCCCCATCTTCTAAAATGGGGGGGGGGGGTGGAAGTTTGTATGAGACTTCAAAATGTTAGGGTACTTCCTGAAGTGCTAGAAAGCCGAAATTTGGTATATAAAAAAGAAGAAAAAAATAAACATTAAAAAGACTGCCTAGCAACTTACAAAAAGAACTGAAATCCTACCAAAAACATTTCATGTAAAATGTTGCCAAGACGACCACATAAGGTTTGCCCTGTGAAAATTCTACATAATTATCAGTAAAAATGTATGGCTTGGCTGTTTCGTTACTTGCGTGGGATGATTCCATTTTTCAATTTGCAAAATAAGTTTTTTGATAATTTATATAATTTTCATCTATAGTCGATAAGGCAGGCATTGATGTTATTTTTAAATTTCAACCATTATCTTAAACGATTTATCTAATATTAAGAAATTTTCGAATACCAAAGAGAATTTTTAATTCAACAGAGCAAATAATAGTTAAAAAAAAAAACAAGCTGTTATAAATAAACCAAACTAAAAAGTATAAAATAAATAATAGTTTAAAAAAAAACTAAAAAACACGCTTTTTATAGAAAACCGAACTAAAAAATAGAAAATAAATTTAAATTAAGAAAAAAAGCGAACTATTATTTTCTCAATCATAACTTCTTATGGATTACGTTATAGTTATGAGAGATTGTTGTTCACTTATTGTAAGGACTGGTGCATGTGGCTATGTACAATTAGCTGGTGTCAGCGACTCCACGTCCAAAGCGCAAATTTTTCGTTCGGTGTTGTTAACTTACAATAGTTTCTGGGGATCGGATTTGTCGTTTTGTCGGGCGCTACTTCCTTTCGACATAAGAAAATGGTAGAAGTGTAAGCATGGGCTATGTTTTTGATCTTCAAAAACTGCCAAATCTCAACCTAAATTGAATAAAATTGGCGCCTTTTCATTCAACTTTTATTTTTCAGACTAATGGCAACCCTAGTCAATATGTTCTTGGACGAGTTGATCCACCGCGTATGCACCGTGGAGGATATATCCATGGAGATGGCAACACAGCTCACCGAGATGTATACCATTGTTGTGCAGAAGGCTCCACAGCTCTTTCAGGTACGTCTCTCTTTCGAGGATCCTCTTTTTTTACTTGCAAATTAAGGTGGAACTTTTGAAATCCTAAAGTGTTTCTGTTCAAATAAAAACAAATTTTCTTTCTTTAAACTATAGTTATCATACCTTAAAATTAACCGATAAATATCTATCAATGTTTGATTGGAAACTTGTCGGTCGCAGTCCATTGTTTGATATAGTTCCCCCTCCTGTTGCGCCACAAAATCTATAACTTTGTTTTGTCCTTCCAGGACCCAGAAGAAATAGAACAGCACGTCCAATCCTGGATCAAGCTTCAAGAGCTGATCTTTATACTAGGTGGGTCCCTCAAGGACATAGAAAATCACTGGAAAGACGGCACCGGCCCCTTAGCCATACACTTCAGAAACGAAGAACTTCGAAGCCTGATCAAAGCTCTCTTCCAAAATACGCAAATGCGGGCCAACCTACTATCCAAAATAAAGTAAAACAGAAATAAAAACAATTCTCAGTGTTGACGTCAGTATCTCTGTCATAATATGGTGTTTAATCGTTTAACTGTGTCATTTAATTTAATTTACGATTTTAAAACATTTGTGTAAGAATTGATGTTACTCAGAAAATATTTGAATAAGTTAAATTGTAAAACATAATTTATCCCAATAAATGTTTACAGATTGCATAGCAGAACAATATGTGTACACAGTGCTTTCGATGTTTTGGCAAACAAGTGATTTTTATGTTTGTTTTATCTGCTTTTTATTTTCCCACTCTTTCTTTTGTCCAATTTTAATTAGACTTTATTAGGCCTTCCTACGATTTGATTGTATAAGGCCCGGACTCCTCCACCAATATAAAAAAATAATTTGAAGGCTCGTTCATATGTTGTATTGTATTACATTCAGCAATGTTCAAAACGTAATTTGTTTTTCATAGTATCTGAGTGAAAAACAAATTTACTGCGCCAGTTTGATGAAAAAGGCCCATATCTCAAAAACTAAACATGAAATCTTATTCAAACAAATTTTGGTTGAAAGTTTTACGTTCCACAATCCTACATTTTTTCAGAATTTTCGTCCTCTTTAGAAATTAGAGAAGGGGGGGGGGATACATTTTACCACTTTGGAAGTGTTTATCTTCCAAATGATTGATTTTTATTTTAAAAATAATCTTTAATGTCCTATCTATAGACCCCGCACTTATAGATTTAGAAAAACATAGGTAAACAATATAATATATACGGATATAAAAATCGTAAATCGGTTCACAGAATACCTATACCTAATTTCAAACTGTGTAGTCCTAATCATTTCGGAAAAAAGTGGCTGTGAGACAGACCTGATGAATCTTGAAGGGTTCCGTTTTTACCATTCAGCTACAGAACTCTAAAAACCGGCCAAGTGCGAGTCGGACTCGTGCACGAAGGGTTCCGTACCATTATTTATAAAAATGAGCAAAAAAACTTTTTTTTCTATGAGAGCTCCCTTAAATATTTAATTTATTCTGTATTTGTTGTTATAGCCGCAACAGAAATACATAATCTGTAGAAATTTCTGCTGGGTAACTATCACGGTTCGCGAGATACAGCCTGGTGACAGTCGGACGGGTCCCGTTTGACCCTTAGGGTACGGAAGCCTACAAAGGGCAGAATGCATTAGTGAGCGTAACGAGTTTGAAAATTTTAGCTTTGCTTAATGAAGAGGATGACTCAAAAAGTACCTAAGCAAAGATAATAAAATTTATATGGGCCTACCGGGCAAGCTTTCTCTACCAAATGATTGAAGAATCATGTAAGTCGGTCCAGTAATCACGCAGAAATGTACATACGTGAAAAATTTTCAAATAAAATAAAAAATGTTAATAAAATTAAAACAACTGGTCCAAACTATATAAAAAGTTTATGAGACCAAATAACAACTATTCCGCATCAAACTACAGAAGAATCATGCAAATCGGATTATAAATCTCAGTGTAATCGGTGTACATACATAAAAAAAATACTAATCGAATTGATAGATAACCTCCTCCTTTTACAAGTCGGTTAAGAAAAAGAAAAAGTTTTTTTTTTTAATTATTATTTGTACCTACACCTGGAAAGTACATACCGTTACAATTCCAACAATCCCAAACACAGCTAAGATACATTGTCTTATTATGGAGTTCCGGTGCCTGTCTCTTGGATTCATCATCAGATCCTCATGGTAGAATGGTTCTTATTGAACGCAAATGCTTCACTTTATGTAGAAAATACCAAAATCGCTGTACGTTTTCCTATAAAATTTGTAGAGTTCCCTCGATTTCACCAAGATTCCATCATCAGATCCCAACTTGGTGAGTATGGGACCATTTGGAAAGTATACCCTTTCCAACAAAAAAAGAATTTTCCAAATCGGTTGGCAAGCGACGGAGTTACGTGCGAACAAACATTAAAAAAAAATACAGACATACGAATTGAGAACCTCCTCCTTTTTTAGAAGTAGGTTAAAAAACGGCACGAGCAGACCCTGTTTTTCCCATTGCCGACTCGTAGTCACACCAGATTATCACACCAGTGTGACTAACAGGAATTTTTTTCTCGTTTGTCACACCACTGATTTTTCCACACCATGTATACGATAATTACTAGAGCAGTACCTTTATATTGTAATAAAGTCGCTCTGCTGATCGGTGTTTGCCAACTGTTCATATTTTTCTACTTTTAGTAATATTAATTATCGTTTATTTATTTACTTACATACTTATTACATTTTTAAAAATTATATTAAAAAAAAACATTTACAAATATAAAAATAGTAGCCCATCGGCATTGTGAACAGGGTCCGAGCTACCGGCGGTCAGGGCTCTTGAGAGAGAAACCTCCTAAGAATACGCACCATGTCCGGAAGTACTGGTTTCTAAATAAAGCCATTGATCAAGCTGCCAAGCGAAAGCCTACTCAGGTCGTTTGTCGAGGCTTTTGGCAATTCAGCTATTGGCCGACACGACTATCGGCACAATGACTGCTGTACTGACATCCCACATATCGACAACTTCGCGAGCCAGATCTAGATATTTGAATTGCTTATCTTTCTCTGATTTCACGAGGTTCTCGTCATGCGGGACCGTTATATAAACAATCATTGCGCGACGCTCCAATCGATCTATCACAACAATATTAGGCTTATTGGCAACTAAAGTCCTGTCAGTGACGATAGGTCGATCCCAATACAACGTGAACCGTCATCGAGAATCGTGTCGGGCGCTTACTTCTAGTATGGCACCTCTGATTCCACAACTACTGTATTTCAAAGCATTATTTATTATTATTTATTTATTAAAACTTGAAATTTCTCTTTGCTGAATATTGAATTTAGCAGGGAAAAGATGAAAAAGTTTAATAGCACACATAGCCCGACAATGGTTAAATGATGAATAATGTATCGCCGCCGCGCCGACTGGAATATAGTTGGTCAAAGGCACAGAACCAACAAAGTTTGTGAAAGTTGGTACTCACAATTAAATAAAAATAAAAAACTACGTAACCATACTAAAATTATTAACAGTATTATTCAATGAAAAATAAATTAATATCGAAAAAGAAGGGCCGACCAAACTGATAAACATAATTTTATCATTTTCTGCCAACTAAAACATTTAAATGGTGAAATATCATTGGGACATTTCCTTGAAACATTGCGTTAAAAACGTAGTTTGAAGGTTTTTAATTTAATAAAAACGCAATTCAAAGGTTTTTAATTTAACCAAGTACATAGTATAACTAGGACAGCACTAGTTAGGAATACATGGTGTGGAAAAATCAGTGGTGTGACAAACGAGAAAAAAATTCCTGTTAGTCACACTGGTGTGATAATCTGGTGTGACTACGAGTCGGCAATGGTTTTTCCTGCTTGCCGGAGTTATCATGTGCCTGTTGTACATTTTTATTAGTTGTATGATAATCTCATGCTGTACATTACAAACTGTAACTGTTGGTCTGTCTGTCTCCTTCACACACCTAGGCTGATCTTATTTGTATGTTAGCACAGGGACAGACCCATGACGTAGGTAAGAACATACTAGGATGATTTTGATCCCGGTAGTACGTTCCTGCGGGACAATTTCTGCGCTAGCTATATAGACTTTACACCATAAGAGAATGATAAACGTATATTTTCATCCCATCTATTCGAAAAGGACGAATTGGTTCGCCTTTAGCGGGCAGTAATGAGTTTCCTCTTTATTGAGTTCCTCTTTATTTCAAAAAGTGCGCCGCAATTAACTTTGCCGCGCACTTTTTGAATCTGGAACATCTTAGTCTTCAGCGCCAAAGAAATCGAAATTGTTTGAATAAAGACTGGCTGGTTCGACGGCCCATAGTCACGCCGCCAGCTGAATAATAAATTTTCATAAATGCGAAAATGTCTCAAATGTAAATATAAGTTTTTAGTTGTTCTATTGTTAGTTACTATTTAATTTCAATTTAGTTGTTACTCTTATGTTTTATAAAATCATATTTCAATAAAATATGAGGGGCTTTTGTTTTCTCATAGTGGGTGATGAAAAGTAGAGTGTAGGTATCACTCGGGCAAAAATATATTTTTGGCTCGGGCGGCATACTTTGAATCCCTCGCTACGTTCAGGATTCTACTAAAGAATCCCTCGCAACGCTCGGGATTCTACTCTAGAATCCCTCACTTCGCTCTGGATTCAAAAAAGCGCCCTCGCCGTAAAAATATTCTTTTGCTCCCTTATGATACAATCTACTATTTTATCTCTGTTGTTTCTTCATTATCACTAAGAATCCATCGCATGATCTTTTGTTGCGAATATCGCCCATTACGTAAAATGGAACGTAAACGTCACAAAAAAGAAAGAAACGTCAAAACATTCAAAACAAAAGTTGATTGTTAATTTCTGCAAAATAACCTAAAAAAGGATGTTTCTATTTGAAAATGTTCGAAATTATTACTAAAATGAACACCGTTAAAGTGTTGTTACGTAACAGGAGTCCAAATGTTCTTACTCACCGCTACTATGCAACTACGAAGAAGAAAATTCCGGACCCTGATGAAGAGGAATCACTTCCAAGTAATAAGTCAATTAAATTTTAAATTGTAAAATTTCGGTATCATTTAATCATTGATGAAATGTATGTAAAGTTTAAAAGGAAGTGTTTAATTAAACTCTATTGTTTTTGGCGGGTTTTCTCATCTAATTCATGTTTTGTAAGCTCAATCTCCTTTTTATTTTACATAGCCCGTTCATGGGAACTTAAGATATATTTTAATAAAATTGGTATTTAGATCACATAATTATTCACCAGTGGTGCATGACTATGCGCCGGTATATAGGCAGCAACATTAAATCCTGCAGATTTCTCACAAAAAAGTAAGATATATTTTAATAAAATTGGTATTTAGAACACATAATTATTCACTAGTGGTGCATGACTATGCGCCGGTATAGACAGCAAATTAAATCCTGCAGATTTCTCACAAAGAAGTCCAATAATATTAATTCTGTCCTTCTATTTTAGTTTTCCAGTACCCCACAAGCAAGTCCTCAGACCGAAATATGTACACATGGGGTCTTGCAGAGACCGGAGCACTAGGCATTCACATGCCACGTGGCACTAAGGGGAGGAAGCAGTACAGGAATAACTTCTCACTCTGTTGGTACCCTATGAGGTCCACCTTCGCAGAGAGATTTGATGTAAGTTTTAAGAATATCATTAGCACTTAAATTTACCATGTTTATTATTTGTTGAAATTCTGAACATATTATTAATATGGAAAATATCCAGTTTTAAGTTTACTCATGAAATTGCTATCAATATCGTTAGTACTTGACCTGTCAGTTTAAAAACTTACAAGTTGAGAATTTAACTGAGACAAACAAGTCACTTATAACACCATGCCTGTAATTCTTAACAGGGTTAGGCAGAGAGTGGGAGGCCTTTACAGTAGTTGTACACTCAAGTTTCAATATTAATGTTCGAGTCCCATGCAGTGGGGATGAGCCTATTTGCTATAAACCTGACTCCAGGTCGTCATCTGCCTAGCATTTTCCCAAATTAACTTGGGGTCGGCTTAAGTCTAACCGGATGCAGCTGAGTACCAGTATTTAACATGAAGCAACTGCCTATCTGTCCTCCACAACCCAGTTACTAGGTATTACGATCCCGTTGGTAAGACTGGATGTCAGATTTTTGGGTTCTGACTACTCGTAATGACTATCAAAGATGTACAAATAACAGCCGGGACCAACGGCTTAACGTGCTTTGCGAGCCACGGAGGAAACTCAGTGTAAGTATGGTCACCCATTCACGGACCAACCTTGGCAAGCACGGCTTGGCACAAGCTCCTTTTATGAAATTCAGTGTTAATGGAAATACCCTAGTACTGTACAGATTCTGTTGTAAAATTAATTTATTAATTAAAGCGAATCACTTTCTATTGCAGGTTGAACACATAGCTGCAGGGTATGGCTTCACAGTGGCTTCTATAAAGACAAAGGAACAACACAAAGTGTTTGGCACAGGAATCAACACAGACTCGCAGATTGGCTATCATGCTCCACGCATTGGTCACCCACTTGAGCTGTTGCTTAGTCCAGCACCAATATTCCTGCCTTACAAGTCCTTAGAAACTAAGGTAATTTTTACAAAAATTACAGGTACCTGTTCAACCGCCACCTAGCAAGAGTAACAACTATTCCTTTCCTCAAGACTATTCACGCCTATCGCAGCCGCAGGAGGGAACTATATCAAACAAACAACATGATTTTAGTTGCCAGCTGTACTCGCTTATCATATGGCACAGGTGCCTTAAACTCTTACCCTCAACGGATAAGTAGGGAGCGATTGTTTGAGTTGTACGGCTTTAAGCCTTACATCAACTCGGAAACTTTTAATAAATATGTTGCAACCTATTCAAAAATCTTTAAAAACACTTGCAAAGTAGCCAAAGCCCTATTCATTAGCAACAAGATTAAGTCCGCCGATAACAAAATAAAGACGGTTTGGAAAATTATCAATAGTGAATCCAATAGAAATAAAAAATATAATAATGATATCAGACTAGAGACTTCACGTGGTCTTCTAAGCTCTAAAAACGAAGTAGCTCAAGAATTTGTAGATTTCTTTACCAATATCCCACTTAAAACTACCGAAACCTTAAATTCCTCACCCTTGCTTTCTATTGATTTATTAAAAGCGAACGTTTCAGCATGCCCGGTTGAGTTTCAATTTAAGCATATAAACCCCATAGCAGTCATTAAAGCTTTTAAGGAAATCAAAATCAAATTAACAGAAGATCTATGGGGATTGTCTATTAAAGTGTGTCAAGCTATTATTGACACTATAGCACCGTACTTGGCTTTAATTTTTAATTTGTGTGTGGACCAAGGGGTCTTCCCAGACCTTATGAAATACAGCAAGGTATACGAATAATTATAGACCCGTATCCGTGCTGCCGGTTTTCAGCAAGGTGTTTGAAAAGGTAATGCTTAATCAAATGCTCACCCACTTTAACACCAACAAAATCTTACACGAGAAACAGTATGGTTTCACCAAGGGACGTTGTACAACTGACGCCGGTGTCACTTTATTAAAACACATATATACTGCGTGGGAAGAGGCACAAGATGCCATAGGAATCTTCTGTGACCTCTCGAAGGCATTTGATTGCGTAAATCACCAAACCTTGCTCTTGAAACTTGAGCATTACGGCTTAGGTAAACTTGCGCTCAGTTTAGTAAAATCGTATTTAAATGATAGACAGCAGCAAGTACAGGTAAATGGTGTAAATTCAATGGCTCTGAAAGTAAAAATGGGTGTACCACAAGGTTCGATATTGGGTCCTTTCCTCTTTTTAGTATATATTAATGACCTTCCCCATTTATTTAAAAACCAACCACAAATGGTGTTGTTTGCGGACGATACTTCGTTAATATTTAAGATAAACAGACGTGCAACAAACCTTGACGATGTAAATAACGCTCTAATGCAGGTCCATAAATGGTTTACCGCAAATAATTTAGTATTAAATGGGAAAAAAACTAAGTGCATAAGATTTTCTCTACCAAATGTCAAAAGCAGTGACTGTGACATAGTATTGAATCAAGAGAAACTTGAATTTGTCGATGAAACTGTTTTCTTGGGGATCACGCTCGACTCAAGGCTACAATGGGGTCCTCATTTAACATCTCTTGCAGGACGGCTAAGTTCAGCAGCATATGCTGTCAGGAAAATCCGTCAATTTACTGATGTAGATACCGCGAGGATAGTGTATTTTAGTTATTTTCATAGTATTATGTCGTATGGTATTTTACTATGGGGACGGGCTGCAGACATCGAGTCTATATTTATTCTGCAGAAAAGAGCTATCAGAGCCATATATAATCTACGTAGGCGCGATTCTCTAAGAGAACTGTTCAAGGAAATTAACATCATGACGGTACCTTGTCAATACATCTATGAAAACATCATGTACGTTAGAAAAAATCTGCATTTATTTAGTAAAAGAGGTGACCGGCACCACTATAATACTAGAAACAGAGACCAACTAGTTCAGCCAGGTTTCAGGTTAGCTAAAGTAGACTCATCTTTCATGGGGTACTGTTTAAAATGTTACAATAAAATACCTCCCCACATTCTACAACTGAATGAAACGAAATTTAAATCTTGCATAAAACGCACACTATGTAGGCAAGCATATTATAAGTTGTTGGGATTATATTGATGATAAAAATGCTTGGCTCAATGCTGTTCCTGCTCCACAACCATAGGGGCAATCGGAATCATCAGAATTAGAAAGTGAAGTTATTGTGAAAGCTGCAGAAGATTGTAAAAATATATTTGCATTGTATAGATTCAATCTCTTAGTATTATATAATTTCATAGCACATGTGTGAGTACCATGTACTGTAAAGCCACTATTTAATGAGTAACTAAATCTTTCATTGACGCGAAATTACCCTGGTGGTTGAGTGAATGTCATGCTCACTTAAATGTCACGCTGATGGTGGCGGGTGTGTCGGGTCGTTTAGTTCCCTTCAAAATGGTTGAGTTGAATGATGGCTGATACATGCGTCATGTTCGTGAACGGGCGCTGTCAGTTGTGACTGGTCATCTCTTAGCTGCCACGGTTTATTTTAATTACTTTATTTTTTTTATTACTGATTTAATCTTTTACTCTGGACGCTCTTAACTTGCCCGTATTTCTACATTGTTCTCACATATTTGTAATTCTTGACATGAATGATGTAACCAAGATTTTGTAACATATTTTGATTTAAAAGAGTGTCCATGGAGTTTCTTGCCCGTTCTTCTCCATAGAGATCTACGCTACGGAATGGGCAACTACAGTACTTTCACAAGTTATTATGCCTTGTGACTGGGACTGTAGCTTCGCGTTTTATTTTGTTTTTGTTGACTTTCAAAAGTGCCTGTAATGGTCTAATTGAAATAAATGCTTTGACTTTGACTTTGACAACTTGGTTGTTTTACCTTGACAATAATTGATGTTCCCTGAATTATTATCATTCAAATGTTTAAATTACACAGATCACCGGCATAGACGCGGGTCGCGCCCACACAGCAATACTGACAGACAATGAAGGAGTATTCACATTAGGAAACAACGCATACGGCCAGTGCGGACGTAAGATAAACCCGAATGAGGAGTACAAAGGAAGCATGGTGTCTTACAATATCAAGCGGCTGGGCAAGGAGAAGATAGCCAGCGTGTGCTGCGGGCAGGATCATACGTAAGTACGTTGTTTGTAGATAATCGCTATTTCCATTTGCTATGTTGCAAATTCCAAAGTTTGTGGCTTTAGTTCAAATGATGTGCATATTATCATATTCTTCCATTTCTGATAGCCCATAAATTATTAGAAAAGAAATTAGATGTGCACTTTTCCCATATTCCTTCCTTGCATTTTCTAGCGAATCACTTAGGAACATCAACGAGACACAACAATCAATAATCATGCTAACGTTTTTTTTTTACCGACCTTGAAACATTCAGAGAGGAAGGGAGGCTTTTGCCCAACAGTAAGACAAAACAGGCTTACAAAAGATTGAAGTACGAGTCTTGTATTGTAGTTCTGTAATGCTTTATTATTTTTTAATACCACTTATTTATTATCATCAATCCTGACAATAACATTTTGTGTAAAATTATGTTTCAGTATGTTCATAACCGTGAGCGGCAAGGTGTACGCTTGCGGCTGGGGCGCGGACGGTCAGACCGGACTCGGTACATTCAACAACCAGGCAATACCTGTACCTGTGAAGGGCGATATTACTTCGGAGAACATTGTGAAAGTAGCTTCTACTGGCGATTGTGTACTGGCGTTAAATGGTGGGTATTTAGAATGGGAACTGTAAACACATAACATCACGCTTGTACTTAATCCCAGAAGGGTTAGGCAGAAGTGTACAGTCACGTCTAATAATATGTATACACTTAGCAAAACTGAAAAGGGATTTGCTCGTGAAATTACGGTTTCTACATAAGACCTATTTCGTAATAGTATGGCTTCCAAAATTCCATGTTCGTGAAAACGTAAAAACTTAATCAATACAGTAGGAGAAAATCACTTTAAAAAGTTGCTGCGTGTATACATACATTAGACGTGACTGTACCTAATAGTACATTTCGCCAGTTGTTTTTAAGTACCCACGTAATAGGGGGGCGAACCTATTGTCATCAACCCGGCATAAAAAAAAACCCAGACTCCGTGGCTGCTACTGAGAAATTCCTGATGAAAAAACCCAATAACACATTGCCCGACACGGGTATAACAACCCAGACACAAACCCAGGTCCTCATGCTCAGCAGTCGACTAAGTAGTTTGTGTACAGACTTAGCATAATCAGTCTATAACGTTCCTACTGCTGGGACACAGGCCTGCTCTCTGGGAGAGGGCGTGGCGTGGTCTACACGGGCCCAGTGCGGGTTGGTGGATGTAACATCTTGGATTTTTTTTTAAGGACATGCTAGTTTCCTCATAATATTTTGCTTCACCGTTTTGGGAACAGTGGTGATGAAATGAATTACACAAAGTGCTTGATGGGTTTAAACTCACGACCTAAAACACGTCAACTCGCAGCCAATACCTTTGGGCCAACACTGCTCTGCTCTAAACAGACTTGAATAAAATTGAATCCAGCACCTAGTACACGCAGCTCAGCGAAAGTTTTCATTTTTCCTTCGACAGATGCTGGTGAACTGTTTGGCTGGGGCAACTCCGAGTACGGTCAGATTCCGATGGTGAGCGGCGCACAACAAGTCAATATGTCGTACTCTCTGCTCGAATTCACCCGCGGTTTGGGCAAGATCACCGACATAGCGGCCGGTGGATCATTCTGTTTGGTTGTCAATGGTGAGTAGACTATATGTATAACTTTAAACATGTACAGTAAGCAAACGAAAATGAACTTTATGAGTATAAAAATTTGATCAAATGGGTTTATAATTTTTCAGTATAAGATCACTGAAACCAACCACTAAAAAGGCTAATTAACAGATTGAATATTTAGAAGTCCTTCAAAACTGTAAGATTTTCACTGAATAACTGTTTGTTTCACAGAGGCAGGCGACGCGTTCGTTTGGGGCTATGGCTTGCTAGGACTTGGGCCCACTGTGGACCACTCAAAAAGACCAAAACAGATACCAGCTCCCTTGTTTGGACGCAATGAATTCAACACAGAGGCTCGGGTAGAAAAAGTAGCCTGTGGCATAGGACATTTAGCAGCAATAACCAATGATGGACACTTGTATATGTGGGGCAGGAATAGACAAGGCTGCCTTGGTCTAGGTTCTAGTAAAGACCAACACTTCCCCTTAAAAGTATCCATTGGTGGACATGTATTAAAGGTTATATGTGGTGTCGACCATTCTGTAGCTGTTTGCAAGCCATTCACATAATTTATTAATTATTTAAGACTTAGTGTTAATAAATTTATTTCTAGTTTTCGTATGTTGTTTTATTTTGAAGTGATTTCAGAATTTCTAGCAAAATTCATACAAACTGGAATTGAAATTAACTAGCTTCACTTGGGTACCTATTTGTACAGTTTCTGCCAAAATTAACTGACCCACATCAAGCTTATGTTTTGGATGTTCAAGAATAATTTTACTGTACTGTAATATTATATCACAATTCGAATTTTGGGTTGGACATACATTTTTAATTAATAAGAGAGAGATTGTTTGTTGTTGGTATTATTTTAGACTATAATAAAATTATGGTACAATTTTTTACATGGCTATGATAATTTACTGAATGGGATGCGATTATAAAATCTATATGATATTATTAATTACATAACACCATGAAAAATAACACTGCTCAACCTGGGAATTGAACCCAGTACCTACCTAATGTTCAGCAGTAGTGCTTGCAACCACCAAACCAGACGGACATGATTTTAGTGAATCTTTAATTTACAGCATCATGTTTTGATCATGAGAATGTGAGACATGGCAGATGTACTCATTTTGGTAGATCTATAAATAATACACAACTTTACTCAGCTAATATACTAGAGCAGCTTATAACTAAAACTTAGAAAAGATGATACACAGCTAATTGTGTTCCCACTAGGGTATTACACTTTTCCAATGTCCATTGTATTTTAATTCTTATTGAAAGGAAGAGTCCCCAAAAGAATTGGTGGGCTCCCCCAATCAATACCACGTTGACTATTGCTTACATTCATCGTGAAATGGGTCCAAGGTACGGAAGTCTCGCCATGCAGGAGGCAGTAGTGATGTGTGATGAAGATGGGTATTACATCTCTTGCATTTCTCACTAAAGAGATTTATGTAGCTATGCAACCATGTCATGAATGAACGCACAGCCAGTTCTGGTAATGTCGGAGAATAGAAGTGTAACATAGCAGCGTGAGCATTCTCTGTTACTTTTCTGAAGACATGATGTCGGGACTCCGTCCATAGATCCAGTGATTCGCCATATCCTTTGACCATGACCCACTCCATCAGCAGCCCTTTGAAGGCGACTACAGCTTTTAGCACATGGCTCAAGTTGATCTGCACAACTGCATTGCTTGCAAATGGTCTTGATATAGTTATCTTCATGTCACTGTATGACCTGTCAATGTTGTTGATAACATTGTCTACTTGTAGAGGCGCGACGTTGTGATTACTTTGCAGTTTACCGCGTCGTTTCGTACTCCCTGAGTTTATGTACGAACGCTTGAGCGAGTTTTGGCTCAGGAGTGTATGTGCAAAGGAGCTATACTCGTGAATCTTATCAGTCCATTTGTAGCTATTTACTAGTTGAGTATAAAGTGCTTGCCGGTCTTGTGTGGTCTCCTGGCTCAGGTATGTCGTTGTGCCCAAGTTAAAAGGTGCTGTGGGAATCGGTAGGCCATTTACAGTCTGTTCCAAGTCTCGCAGGTTAATATTCACGTTGTTTAGCAGTTCTTGAAGCTCTAAAAGGAACTTATCTTTGCCATCTTCGCCGTGCTCGGCGCGCAATCCGTTGGAAAGTGTTTCAAAGACGTGACTGACGCTAGATCGCAGCACTCGGAGTGAGCCTAGCGCAGAGTTTAATTGATCCACATTGATTGTGGTGTTATTCATCTTCAGAAGTGTTAAATGCTCTCACGATACAGAAACTAAGAATAAACAGGTCGAAATCACAAAGCCAACATTCGTCTACTTTGGTTGGTGACACTGACAGGCTGACAGCAAAACATTCCTGATTTTCAATTTGACAATATCGCTTCGGTGTTACCATAATTGAAATAAACTGTAAGCAAACAATTGTCTAATGAAGAGGTGATGGTTTTTTTCTATAACCCTTGGTACATGTACATCTCTTTACGTTGCTTTGGTATTTGCTTTTCTTTTTATTAAGCAAATTTTAAGTGAACTCATAGGACAGCGACATCTCTTGTCGGGGGACTGTTCAATATTTGTTACCTACTATTTGCCTTATACTTAGTTTGGAAATTTGAAACGAGACAGCAGCACCATACAGAAACCGAACTGACACAGATCACGGAACCGACACAGATCACGGAAACGGAGTTTGTCCAAGAAGTAGTTACGTAAATCATCCGCTTTTGTTGTACACAGGGTGACTAGTATTAGAGTTTACTTAAGTTTAACTATCGGTACCTATATATACAATAATACAAATGCCATACGAAATTCGCGCGCGCGCGCCCGAGGCCTATCAGCTTCTGATAAAAGTAAATGAGTAAAAAAAATGTTCCTTTGGGAAAGCTGTTTGCTAACATGAGTATAATCAGGTGTTTCAGTATCGGTCACTAATTACCAGTCTCCATATATGTAAATCTATCAAATCGAAGATCTGGAATGTTGTCATTATACATTTGCGTTGCCTTATTAGGGACTCATCACATGATCACTATTTTTTTTTCTTGTCTTTCGGGTAGATTATTGAAAAGTATTGGACACATTTTTTCACGTGGTCATAAAATTACGGAGATACCTATATTGAGTTGAAATGGCGCATGACGTCACGTGTAGGTAATTTTCATACCTACTTGTGACGTAGTGAGCCCCCACTCTCCAACTTTAATGAGTTTTAACTAAGTAATTTTTGATATTTTGATAAAACAAAAAATACGTGTCTATTATTTTTGTATCAACAGTTTGAATTTCGTTTTCTTTACCCAGTCTTCATCCCTATTATGCGAGTGCCAAAGTACCTACAGCGAGGGAAGGTTTGTGAGGCAGGTAGGTGAGTACCAAACCCTAATGCCACTGAGGCAAACATCATATTTTTGGAAAAGTCTGGAAAATGTTTAAGACTACATTATCGTAAGTAGGTATTTATGGTCACTTTTTGCCAAGTTACCAACAGGTTATCGCCAAGGTGGCATCAGTAGCATAAAAAGTAAACTAGGTACCTAATTATCTTTTTCAGGAAAATGTGTTTACCGTAATTCTGACGCTCTCGCCTACCTACCGATGCGTTCTCCCGTGTCTGTGCGACTCAATGCAGAATTTTTTATGCAAATGCGAGCAGTTTCACAGTAGCCATCTTCCTAAATTAATGTTAAGCTTTTAGGTGTTCAAATGGCTATATTTAATAAAAAGATAATACCGTTTTGATAAGGATGGGTTAATGGGTAACAGTTTGTTTTTTTTTTTCATTTTTCGGGTGTTGACGTGTGGTAAGGACTCTTTACTTTTGTATAAAATTCACATTTGAGGCTATGCTTGCGTTTGTAATTACGAATGTTTGGAGTGTACCTCTACCTATTGTTTTTAAATATTTCCTTCATTTACGGAAACTGTTGGAGTGCCTTTGACACATTTCAGTAACTAGTCTGTGATAATTTGGTGTTTGCAGTCCGGAACGGAGTTCAGTCCGGTACGGAGTTCAGTCCGCTCGGTTTTATCGTATCTATAATAATACTAATAGTCTGCAGAGTTAATGCCATCTTCCTTTTGTTTGTCATGTTTATTAATCCGTTAACACTTTATCGAGAATTGTCTTTTCAATCTCTCCCAAGCTCGAACGTCGTATTTCATCAAGCGCATTTAAAATTCTAGGCTAACTCGCTCACAATAACGACAAATACGTATTGTAAAAGTTACGAGGATTGCCAGCCGGTTTTATTAACGTTTGACGTCGCCCAAAAGTTTAGATTCCCTTTTGATTTGAATTACTTACAACTTTTTTGTCAGGATCCGGGAATTATATTCAATATTTGATTGCTTGTTGGTATGTAATCTTGTAGAGTGAAAATGTGCAGACAAGATTTCTTTTAAAACGTCACCTCTAATAGAGTGCGCCATGGTTATTTTGGTGCGTGGGCAACTAAGGCCGCTTCCTGAAAATGTCATTCAAGCGTCAAAAGAACCATCTCATAACGCAAGATAGGTGACAGATTAGCGTATTTTCGGTGCGTACAACCTCGGAAGCGCGTTTACGCGCGTATACTCGCGCGCTTACACTAATGGCTCGTACGAGCGTTGACGCGCTCATCAGCTTGTATAAGCGTGAGCCACGAGAGACGCCTCGGCGCGCACCCCTTACCCCAAACACGTTGGTATGCGCGTTCGATTCTTTGAGCTCAATGTGGCGCGCGTGTTTGCTCGTAGCCTACAATACGCCAGTCTGAATCATCTCTTGATCATAAAATGTCATAATATGTTTAGCTTGCATAAACCACGCACTTACCCATCATAAAAAGATACACCTAAGCTACAATAAAGCAAGTAATACTTACGTGGTCTATCGATGATCGTGTCTTCATATTATATTAACTTTTTCTAAAGCTGGCTTTCATACCTATTATTATGTAAGTAGGCAGTTAACTTTTATACATAAAAGCAGCTCGTAATATCTTTATTGCGAGTTAGCATCCATCCTTGCAAGAGCATTATAGTTAGAACCAGTTTTATGCAACGGCTTTTGGAAACAGAGCGAGGATAAGTAAACTTAGTGACATCCCTCAACCCGTTTGTACTGGGCCTGCGTGGCGGTCCATTGGCCACTCCCTCTCACAGCGAGGAGGCCTGTGTCCCAGCAGTGGGTACGTTATGGCTATGCTGGTGTTTACGTTGTGATTGAAAGAAGAAGAAAAAATAAGCGTTTCTTCAGATAAAAAGAAGAAAATTAGGTTTATCAATCAAAATTAACAAACCTATTAACCATGAGGAGCTGTGCTATGAACCGTGATGAGTTCTCTCGTGACAAGACGATCCTGGCTGCAGGCTCAAGTCATGTCTATCATAAAAATGTATTGTCACAAGAATCAGAGGGGTGTGCAAAATTTCAACTCAATCGGTTGGGGGAACTGGTTTGAAATTCGTTTGTTTGTTAGTTTAGTTAGAATTCCTGACTGAATTTTATGTATTGACATAGGTACAGACATAGTCACTAAGTGCTAACCCCTCAAGTTTAAAATGTTTCACTGCTACAACATTGAATTCGTTACAAATGATCTAAAGAATAATTCAAAAAGAGTTCAATGTGACGACTTTGATTCGAACCTTCGCATAGAAACAAAAGTTTCCAATTATCTTTTTTTTTTAAAGACATATTGTAAATGTTTTTTAGTAACTTTTTAGACCTATGTATCCTGCTTATGCGTATCAAGTTTTATTAAAGCAGTTAAGTCATTTCTGAAAATAAGGACTTGACAGTTTGTTTGAAATGCCGTAAGGTGTAAACGCTCTTAATTAAGCCTATTATTTCTTGTCGTTATACCCAAATAGAAAAGTATTAACGTTTTATTGATAAAGACAATATTAAAAACAGCACAACACTATAAACTTCGTCCCACCCTATTGCCTAATTGCATACGACTAAGTAGACATTGTATCACACTTTCTCACTGATATAATAAAAATCCGAACTTGTAAATATGTTTCATAGTTAGTTAGGTTATTATACCTATCTACAAGTTCTACAACCCACGTGTATAGTCCTTCTTTCATGTCGAATAATCATGTTTACATACAGTTTGAGCTAGCACTGCAACTACAGACGCTTGTATTAGTTTCCAATATGAAGTAGATAAAAACAAATGTACACCTGGGGTTGTATTCCATACCGTTGCTGCCCGATTGCATCGGCAATACACAAATATTATATTAATAATACAAACAAGCAATAAAAGCATCGAATGAAAGTGAAAAATATTATATCTTCCGCTCTATTTTCCGTACCGGTACTTGCCCACTCTATTTTCAGATGGATATCGGAAAATTGGATGTAATGGTGAATTGATATATCAACATCATCACAACCAAGGTGTGGAAGAAGCGCAGGAGAAAGATGATGAGGATATGAAAAGACAACTCAGTTGTTTGCTTACCCACCCTTAACGTTGTAGGTGGTGACACCATTTGGAACCATGTTTTACTATGAACACTGAAATTGAGGAAAAAAATATCAAATCCCTACATTTTGAAGATTTACAGAAACACAAATTAGATTGGGAAAACCTGTGGTGGTTTTGGAAATAAGAGGAAACCACGAAATAAATATAGCGAACGTGTATGACCGTGGACAACGCAAGCGTTCTGTAGTTTCTGCATTGAAAAACGCGTGATTTGTATGTATACATACTATTGCTGCTATGCCCCAAGAATGTATCCATTTGATGGTCAATTTTCACACATTCATTATACAAGTATGTCCAAGTCCGGACTAATTTCAGGAACAACGTAGAGATTCCTCATCCATAATGGAATATAATTTTCAACGAGACACAATATTTTAGATTTTGCACGATCCCCACATAATAACTTATTTACTGAAGGTATGTTTATGCTAGGGAAATATTACCCGAGTAACACGTAGCAATCGTGGGACAGACAGACGGACAGGTTCTGACATGGGGTTACATGGGGCCACGTACCCCTAGCCGTTGGAATATCGAAAAAGAAAACCAAAGTGAACTTGTGTCATATATATGTTATATGAGTGTGTTTCGATTTTGAACTTGATTTTTGATATGACTGCCATACATTTATTAATTTTATTTGACATTTGAATGACAATGCATGGTTAGTTTAGTGACGTCATTCTAAATTCATTAAGGCGGACTCCCAAAGATGGCGGATGAGTTATTTTTTATGATGAAAGGGTTTGCTGCTAAGAATACGAGAAATAAAATGACGTCACTCAAGTGTGCCTTTTTAGTATGTTTAGAACCGACATGCCATAGAACTTAGAATTCACGGGTCAATCACCAAATCGCATGGCCACATGACCGGCGGTGGAACCACCACCGCCGGTCACAAAGAGAAGGCCCTTGTCCCAACAGTGGGAAAATTACAAGCTCATGATACTTAAATGCCATATCGACCTACAAACCTGAACTTCGTAACACATTCTCTCCTTATGCAAGTGCGCCATAAGGCAATAACCATCTCGGTTAATTGGCAGTTAGCGATCACAGGCTTTTTCATTCTTTATGTTAATACTTTAGTCGTCTTTTACGATATCCAGCGTATGCAGTGATCGTATTTGTAAACTGATTATTGCTATGATTATTTTACTGAAAGGCTAATGGGTCTCTGGAGTTGTTATAACTCAGCTAGAAATAATTATGTCAAAACTCCGAAAAAATAATTCTCTCGTAGTCCGGCAACCGGCTACGTCGTAGCACTCACGTAGCAAGACTTGAATTATTTCTCTGAAGTTAACTTGACTGTCTTATGATTACGAGCACTAGACATAAAGTTATTTTAATAATTGATTAAGTATGATTTAAGCTGTAGTAAATAAGGTGAAATACTAATACTTTAATATTGCGCAAGAAATCCACAACACTAGAACAAAACTAGAAGAATTTCACAAAATTTCATCTAATATTATTGCATTTTACATGTTGAATACGCAATTTTTCACTTTAGAAGATGCCACACGTAACTGCTTGAGCGCGCATCATGAAAATCCATCTGGATAGTTTACCAGCGTTTTATATGAGGCACAGACGCGACGGAGCCTCGCCGACGAGTATGGAAATGTGTAGGATTTGTGCAGCAGTGCGCCATCTGCCAGGAATAACGTACAGGCTTTAGTCCCACGGTCATATTTTTTGAGCGTGTTCTTTTTTTCTTTTTTTTAATGGTTGCGTTTAAAAATAGAATCGTCTTACCTTATTTTTAAATTAGGTATTTAGCATTTTGTTTTATATTCAGCCATGACCTTATCGCTTTTCCTCTGCGCCCATATAAGCCCATAGTTTTTTTTTTTTGAATCAGTGATATTTCTTCACTTCTATCATTCTAGTTACTTCCAGATTATTAATGACATATGGTACTGGCTTTCGAGGGATTTTTCCAGTTATGTTGTCATTCAACCTTGATATTGCAAACCCCTTTAAACCCTTGTAACTTCTATATTTGGGATATTTAACGCTTACAAGTAAAATCGATATTAAAACAGTCATACATCTATTTTTTGTACTATTGAAATACCTGCAAATGAAATCAGCCTGTCGTATAAATGTCGATACCTACGTAAATCTAAAATTATCTTAGATTTCCTTTTAGCATTATTTATTCATGTAATTTGAATTTAACGTTTTTTATGGGTATAGCAAGATACAAATGTATAAAAGATACAGTGATGCCTAAAACATACATAAAGTAAATACATATTCATATTTAATTTATGAAATGTATTTCTGAGAATTACACTATTCAAATTCATTGGATGAGTTACTTCAAATAAATCTTTTAGTCATATACACTGACGGATCGTAAACTAATCAGATAACTATAAAAAAGAATATCTAAAAGCACCAATTTCATATTTTTCATTCACTCATTTCCAATACTACCTCTAAACGTGCGAAATGGCTCGATTGAGATATATTTTGATGTGGCTTCACTGAGAGCCAGATCGCTATAAACTCACAAGGGGCACAATTCGCACAAAGTCCACGGCTCAAGCTTAAATTTATCATAGAGGGCAGGCGGTCATTTACCCCGTTCTTGTTTTGAATTTACTTTGTTTATGGTAACAATAATTGTTTTTTTTTTACAGACGGTGTTTTTTTCTTTTGTCCAGAGAGGTTTTGCTGTAATATATTTTCTTTACGTAAAAATAAACTGAACAGCGATGCTCGATCTTCACTACCGGAGCAGAGACACTATCTCTATGTGGCCAGTCAAGATAGAATGTAGTCTATTTTCCTTGACCTAATATTTTCTTCGTGGAAAACATTTATCGAGGTTCATTGACTCGGTCGAGACTCGAGGTGTGATTGAGGAACAAACAACTAGATTTGTGGACGTCTCACGTCTATATCTAGTAAGTCAGAGACAAAAATATCTTACTTAGTTTTCGACAACGTTCAGAAATGTTTAAATATTTTCATGAATGCATTGTATAATGAATTGAGCAGTGACTCACTGGTAAATATCAGTTTAGCAAACAAAAAAAGCACGCAGAAAACCTAATTTGTCTAAAAGCCACTTACCCACAGTTTTCGATTTTCATCTTAACTTTTTTTGGCATACAGAGCGTTCATTGTAAGCACAGATATCTTACGAAAACCTAAAAAGTTCTCTTTCAAAATATTAATCTCAGTAAAGGCGTGGCAGAGTGTCGATTTTTATCAATTTTCATCGGCGATCTTAGTCATATTTATGGGCGAGGCAGGGTTGAAAAACGAGCATTCTCCGCGATGAATATTAAGCAGGCTCTGTCGAACGTAATGTGCTCTACAAATATAGATTTTGGGACTTTCAAAAGGTTCACTTTAAATAAATACTCGGATCGTTTGGACTGTGAACTATTGGATGGAAGGAAATATAATGAGGTTTAAGCTTAGAGGATTATAAGTGAGCGGTTAAATTCGGCCAGCATTTAATGTATTGCCGGTTTGTAACTGACGGGTCTCGGTATCTGAATGGAGTGATTGACTAAAATATTAAATAGGGCTATCGATTTCTCAACACACATATAATAAATGTTAACCACGCACCAAGTCTGCAGACGAAAATTAAAGTATCGTTTTTCTTTATTGTTTATACAATGTATAATATCAATTTCAAACTCGATTATTTTGACAAGATAAGCTTCGCAAAATAGTTTTGTTATTAAAACAGTTTTTATTAAGAAAAAATGCAATAACAAAAGGTGACGCAATTTTTCAAGTTGACCTACCGTATAAAGGAGACAGACTCGCGAAGTAACCCCAACCAGTTGAAGGTAACTTTGGCCGATATTAAGTACATGTTCAGAAAGTGCTATGTATTTGATATTTAATTTTGAAAGTTATTTTTTGTACAAGGTTGTTTGTACACAGTAGGCCCTATATGCTATTAGAAGCTCCTCGCCAAGTTGTTTCGAAATATGAGAAGATTGTAGAAGAATATTCAGCATTCTCTTATAGTCTAATATACTTGGAGTCGGCGCAGTATGGCCTCTTCTTCTTTATTAGTCGTTATCTGAGTAGTTAAGGTTCAACTAGTCGCGAGCTCGAACTCACGGGTGGCCGTGGCCGAAAAGCACGCTGTCTCACCTGGCATCGTGCCTGACCGAGATAGTATCAGATAATATCAGTGATGAGCAGTTAGACGCTAGTCTGCACGCACATCTAGTTCGTACGCACACACACAGCGTTCCGAAACGTAAGGCGCGCGTAAAAAAATACGAAAAGGCCTTTGGAAGATAGTGTTTTATGAAAAAACCACTGCGTGTATCAATTACAAATAAAATGTATTGAATTTTTTGATAATTGTGCTGTGTCGGTACCGACTTTATTTTGGAAATTTGATACTTCTTTTATTACTATTTTACGACCAAAGTTGCGTTAAAATTGGAAAAAAAACGAATCTTTGATAGCTCGTAACTTTTTAATGGTTTTTTATTTTCCTATTCTGTTTCCGTACAGACAAAATTAATAATGAGACAATACCATATCATATTTTACTTTGGATGTGCAGTGTCGAACAGTGGAGTAAAACCCCCCCGAAGTTTCTATGGAATAAATGTCGTGTCACCTTAACTTCTTTCTAGCCATCTTCCACATAGTCCATACATTTTTGACGGCACGGTTGGCGCAGTGGTTGAGCGATTGACTGCTGCGCTGCGTGTCGCAGATTCGATCCGCGCACGGAACAAATATTTGTAAGGCCTACAGATAGTTGTTTCGGGTCTGGCTGTTTGTGTATGTGAGTTCAAATGTTTGTAAACGCACCTACGATACAGGAGAAATTCCTAGTGTGGGGCAAAGTTTTATTTAAAAATCAAAAAATCAATTTCTTTGGTCTTCCCCTACTCTTGTAAAATGTCTTATAACCGCGACATTCATAGTCAAATAATTTCCTTACGACATTTTTCTTATAACTCCAATTATCTCATAATTACTACACGCAAGAATAACTACTATAATTATCTACATTAAAAATCAAGTTACTTTGTAAAAAGCGTGCACCAATTGCGTGCACTACTTTTTATTACAAGACAATCGATGCTAGGTACTGCCCCTATTTATTGGCAATACAGTACCCATTTCACAGATAGCCGAATTGCCCCAATAGCTCAGTAGTTACAATTTCCCTTGTCACATCTCAACGGATGTCCTTGGCCAACCTGCCCTCTAATCTTAATCTTCAGGGAAAATAAACAGAATTGTGACAAAGAAGTGCTATAGCCGCAATTTTATGCTGCGTTTGCTTCTTTGATTTTCCTCATTTCATATTTTCGCAGCAACGGTTAATTTAGTTAATGAAGGCGTTTTGCCGTTTAAACGATGTTTTAGTATTGATACAAGAGAAATAGCTCAATACTCTGAAGAAATATTATGAATTTTGGACAAATTCTGCATTTTTTCCTAATAATGACTGAAACTGTACCGTATGACATCTTACTAACACTTAAAAAAAGAACTTTTAAAGATAGTAGCTGCGTTGTATGATCTTACATCCATTCTCAGCTAGTTATCTTGAGCTCTGTACGTTACTATACATCAAACTTGAATGAGATTTAACGAATTATTAATGAATAGTCTATCTTGCGGCTTGCTCCTCTTTAATATTTTATTGACACGTAGGGATGTGCCCTAAACGCTCCAAGGGCGCATAAAGATAGGGCGCGAGTCGCCGGAGCGTCACCCGCCCGGGCTGCAGCGACCTTGGTCCCTTGCCCTACTTAGCGCCCTTCATTTTTATCGCCCTTATGATTTTCTGGGTATGTCGTACGTTTACACAAACTTCAGATGGCGCTTACTATACAGTGATAATTTTACTCTCGAGATGATAATAGAGGCTTTTTCATGGGGTAGGGCTCAGGTCGGCGGGGTGCCGCGCGCACCTGTCCTGGCGGCTGCGCAGCGGGGCGCGGGCGCGGGGTGGCGGCGCGGGGAGCGGGGCTCCGGGGGCGGGCGCGCCCAGTCCCGCGCCGGGCGCTGCTCGGGCCGGCCGCACGTTCTTTCAGGCCGCATGAGCGCGCCGGCGTGCTAGCGCAGCGTGCGCGGGTGTGGTATGCCCGCGCGTCGCCGCTATGGCCCCTATGTTGGTGGCCTTGGCGCTGCTGGCTTTGCTGCCCGGTGAGTGTCCGCCTCGCGAGCGACGCAACAGGCGTCCGCCGCGCCCCCGCGTTTGTTTACCCCTGTGGGGATCGATTGGCGTGATGGTGAGAGCTGAGGTGTTGTGTGTGATAGATACCATGAGCTGAGCCGGGATTACGGCTGACGGAGGTAGCGCGGCTCGGATGCCGTCCGGACTATCTGGTTCAAAATTCGGCCAGGTAAAATAGGTCTCCGCGGGAAAATTCCGAATTTGGAAGATATTCGGAACTCATTCGCACACGATGGGTCTGTTTTATGTTTATAAGCCGCCGGGGCACGTGTTGTGCTAAGTTTCCATGCCGCAGGTCGGCTCTGTATACGAGGTAATAAAACGCAAAAATTCAGGTTTTACGAGTGAATCTGTACGTAGTTACAGTGATGGTAATGATTTGGTTACCGCGGCTCGTAGCCGAGGTGCCAACTTTATGGTTCTCGTCTGTGAATTTGAGGTCTTTCCTTTTTAAGACTGTTTTTCGCCAGGAATTCGGTCGGGGGAATGGTTTTTATGGGAGTGGGTATTCGTGTTTTATGTTCTGAAGTTATTCTGCTCAACGTGAGGCGAAATTACTTTGTACATTGAGGTTTTTCAAGTCAAGAACTTTACACAGTTTTTCTTCGACGGTAAAATAATTTTCTTTAAAGATTAAGGCAGATTTAGGAAAAACGCAGGGAACCTGCGAAACTCATTTTACCTTAAAACTACGCACATGATAACCTAAAGCAAAAAATCACATCTCGCGTCTAAAGTTAATTAAGTCCTAAAAAGCAGAAGTCGCCCCAGAGGCAGGTATCGCGATGAATAAATTCATGAGCACTTGGGAAGTCTCCCGGGCCTACAGTCCCTGTTGACTTGCCAACAGGTTACAATCTCGCCTCTCTCTCGCCCCTGTAACTCAGTTAACATCTTAGTACATTATCGTGTAGGAGCGTTACGTAGCATCCTAAATTAGGGGCTGACGAAGCTGAAAATTCACGTATAAATTAGCAATACTTTTTTCTTACTGTAGGCTCGTTTGCAGATGTGCTCAAAACGGTGCTAGAAAGACAAAGAACAAGTCTTGAAATAGAATGGACATAAATCGTTATGTCTATAAAATTCTTTCGATTTCTTCTTTTATTTTAAGGGTCCTGATTCTCAGTATTATCTCCTAATTCAGGATTCCAATGTTATAGCTAATGTTAAAGACATAGTAAGGTCTCCATCAGACAAAGAGAATTAGGTTGAGCTAGTAGCGAGTTTAAAGTTAAGCACGTTGGTGTAGATTAAATAAAAGGGTCAGTTGTTGGTACAGAAATGGTCTCTCTCCAACCTCTTTAAACTCACTAATGGTGGTGGTGAATGGTGTCTAGCCATTCCTATTGGTTCAACTTACGCATTATTGTTGGCACACCAAAACGAGCATAACCTTTTTTCCAACTATATTGGGTCGGCTGCCTTTCTAAGTAGATGCCTCCACATTCCAGTTACTAGGTAACATGATACTCGTTGGTGGGACTGGTGCACCACTGAAGCATCGTTAGCACATCATACATAGCACAAATAGTAGCATCCCAAAGGAATTCACACTAAGTCTTGAAAATCTAGACGGATTCTCAAAGAAGTCTTACAAAGATTAAACGCAACGTACGATTGAAATTATTCTACTTACTTCACAGGCTTTTGATTAAAACATGAACAGTTTTAATAGGGGTTTGACTCAATATAGAAGGAAATAGGTTTAATGGATTAACTTTTTTAATTGATAAAAGGGAGAACTAACGATAAAAGAAACGCACTAAAGTGTCGTGATGGAGGTAGTTTTCAGTTGATATAGATAAAGGTTTCTAATTGGTATAAAAATAATCAATCTCGTTCACTTGATAATAACGCAGAAAAGCTCAAATACGTGATAAGTTATTCTTGTTTACCCGACAGCCTAGATTCCCACAATATACCCGTGATGAAGATCAAATTCTATGAAAACGAAAGAATGGCGCTCGTTCATTTTTCCCGATAAAATATGCACACAACGTAGACCCGCCCGACGGACAGCTCGAAAGGGTATATTACGTTATCTCTCTCAAAGATAACCATATATTTTACTCTGGCAACATTTTCTACCAGCACACCTTTTTCATCTAATCTTCTTTCATTTTCATTTCAATTTTCGCTTGATTGCACGAAAAAGTTGATGAAAGATTTAAATTCAAAAGAATTTGATGAATGCTCAGAGACAGAGAATAATCTAAAGCAATAATTAGTGATTCATTGTTTTGTGAAGCGAAGAAAGGAGGGGAAGACGAAATGCTTATTACAGGCGAGGCAGAAAAAGGGACATCGGAAATAAAGCTTAATAGAAATAAACATAATGCCTTGCTTTAGAGTCAGGTTAAACGGCATGAAATTAGGGTGTTTTGCTCGGAAGATTTGGTCTCCCCTGAGACCATCAGGTTGGCAGGATAATGTGATATGGGCAAAGGTAAACGTAACAGCGTTTTCGAGCAGTGTAATTGGCTAGGCGCCGAACATAGCACCCATGCGAAGAGATAATGACATTATCAAAACCATGATTATTATGCGAACGTTCTTAAATACACGAAATACATGTATTTATGAACGTTCGCATTCTAAAATCTGTCTCAATCTGTCAAAAAATCTCTACTTACATTTTTGGACATTGATTTTCGCTCAAATGATGTCTTGAGTCTTGAATTTGAACGTTTTAATACAATAATTGGCATTCTTGTTACTTTATAAGGTTCCTCTAAAATCTCGTTTCTCTGTGTAAATTAGCTATACTATTAATATTAGGTGCTTGCTCAGTTCTATATACAGTCTTTGAATAGCTCAATGGGTTCTGATTTGATGCCGTCAAAGTATTGTTCTGCGGCCCTTGGATTGGCAGCCAATGCCCTTGCCGCAGGTCTATTGATTTTCACGTGTGATTCCCTTTCAACTGATTTCAATGGGAATTTACTTCTTTTATTGAACTGAAATCAATAACTGAAATGTTATCGCAATGATGATTACAGCATAAATATATTTATTAAATATTTTGTTTCTGATTATAATGTCTAATAGACATTAGAATCAGAAACAAAATATATTTATCCACTTTGTGTCTCCACTAATTATATTGACCACAGACAAAGTAGGAGTCGATTCACTACCACAGATAAAACAAATGAATCTATAGACTAAAATTACATGTTTTCTGTGTTTTCTGCTTGCTAGACAAAGGACACAAAGAGAATTGGTTTTCTCAGATCGGATAGAGTAGAGACCTAGTTTTGTGTGTGAGGAAACCTTTTAATTAAACAAATAGAAAACTCATTTCGGTAAACGATTGCCGCTTAAAACTGGCTACAGACTACCTAATTGCTTATGTTCGGATTTAAGTAGTTTTAAAACTTTTTCTTCGTCGACGGAATCCGTTTCTTGCTCTATGAACGAAATTAAGGTCTCGTAAGTTTTAATTTGTTTTGTCTTATCTCTGGATTGACATGGCTATTTTCGCAATTTCGGAGAGATTATTTTTAAGGTAATGTTAAGTTGGGGTTCAAATTCTTTACGAATCTTTTTTTATAGAGGAAGTAATTTTCAAGAAGGTATTGTAACATGTATTACCCAAATTGTTTTGCGTTTACATGACCGATTACTGAACATCATCATTATCTAGCTTAGCCTTCTTCAAACTACGTTGGTTTTCACTTCCAGGCATAACTTTCTGCCTGGTTCCAGTAAATGAATATCAGTTGCATACTGTATCTACATTTTAACAAAAACGGTTTCAGATGTAAAAACTAAAATTGGCAGTAAACTAGTGAAAGCCACAAACAGATTTTTGGCTTGTTTCTTGAGTGCAACATGTGGATATAATATATCAGTTGACGCCATTACAATCACGATTTATGTTCCCAAACGTTCTGTTAAAGTGATGACCACGAAAGGACTACTTTATTCTTTTCAGTACAAAGTGAAGGTTTTGATTTTTGTTCCTGAAAATAATTGGAAGTTTAGAAAAGCTGCTTTTGCTCAAATTTGTGTATTTTAGACTAGGGAAAGAGTTTAAAAAATGCCATACGTGAAAACACAATATGCAAAAATAATCTTATATTCTTTATAGTTAAACCAAAATATCTATAGTCAAGTTAGTACTGTTATGATTTAGTTACCCAACAAAAACGTGTACGAAAATGGAGTCTTGAGTTTTCAATTACAAATTCCAATACTTTTTCTTCAAACACCATTTTAAAACCCAACCAGGAAGAACTGTTATTGAAACATTAAGCCCGAAATGTCTAGAACGTGTCGATAATGCTTACTTTAGTCTCAGAACAGAAGGAAAGGAGATTTACAGCGAGTTCTGTAGTGCAACGAGTGACGATCTATCATTTTCATGCCATTACGATCCCGCGGAGAAAGAGGAAAAAATGGAATAAGAGAAATAAAGTTTTCAGTTGGAAAAAGGTTATAGTTGTTTCGTAAGGAAATAAGTGAGAATTAGATTTATAGTATGGTTGTGGAATGTGCATTGCTCTTTGTTAATATTACATTTTGTGTCATTACCGTGTATTTACACTCCATTTCTTCGTTCAAAAGATAGAACGTCTATCGCAAACCGCTACATCCGAATTAGGCGATTAACACACTGCCTTGCACCACGCAGCGTAGCGCGTGAATGCGTGTTTTAACGTTGCTTGTAAGTGTCTCTTTTTGTATAGAAAACACGCACAGTCCAACTCACAGAAAATTCATCCACGCGCGTTCATTCAGTGCGTTGAACACGCAACATGCAGCGTGATGCGTGGCAGTGTGTTACTCACCTTACGCTAATCTATATTACTAAACAGGGCTTAGACACGCTAAGTTTTAACGGTTGCTTGAGGGTCGATTAATTCTCATATCTTTGAATCTCAAGTCAAATATCATAACAACATTTCGGTGAAGGAAAACATCGTGAGGAAACCAGCATGAGTTATATTGCTCGACGGCATGTAAAGCCTAGTCAGATGCCCATCCTTGGGCGGCATAAAACTCTGGCATCAGGATAGGCACCAAACATACGATAACGAAATACATTTTTGAAAATGGCTAGTTAAAATAACCTGGGAATAGACAACAGATTAACTGATAACTTCAGGCGGATAAATCGTAGTAATGCTTATTCGATTCTCAATCGCGAACCCAACGCCTTCAGATAACCATTATTTCAAAGAACCTCTAAATCAAGTCTGGCTGAAAATTCAACTGTAGCTTCAAGCTTTGCTTACCCTGTTACTAGGAAAGATTTAGTGTAGTGTAGTGCAGTGTGTCGATATATCATTTTCATGCCATTACCGCCATGGGCTGAGATCGCGAGCTCAGTGGCTCGTGGCTGTTCCCAGCATTTTGCAACGTTGCGATGACGTTATGTCATTTATCCTAATCATGCTGTATCGGTTTAGTCGGTTAGAAAACTTGGGCAAGAAAGTGTATAGAAATTTATGTTATGTTCTTTGTTATAGGCTGGTTTTTGACGGTAAAATAAGCTGGATTAGCAAGTATATCCTTGTAGAATGTGCTTGTAACATGACTATACTGGTGAAACTTTTGACTGTAGTAATTTTTTCAGTTAAGTTTTTGTATTTAGAACCTTTCCGAACTATTAGAGTTGTGGCATATTTTCATTCTCTCTGGTTGTTATGTTTTTTTATGATCGTCTAAAGGTGGATACAGACTTTGCGAGGTTTGCGCTACGAACGGCGCACAACGAATGTCGCGGCCGTACTTTGGCTCGCCCTCACACGTGCGTAGCACATGCCTCGCCACGAATACAAAGGTACACACCTTGCGAGGCATTCGCTGTGCGTTGTTCGCGGCGCATGCCTCGCAATGTCTGTATACGGCTTAATATTATATCATGCATTTGAATACACATTGTTAAAGCTCACGCGATAAGACAAAAAATAACTAATAAGTAGGACTAGGAAGATTTTGCAAACCTTCCCCAAGTACTTATTATCGCATCTTATTAACAATCCCTTAATAAACTACATTATTTTGACTACACCACAATAACCACAGAATTAACAGCATTAACAATAAAATAACATTTTGTGTACGTCAGTTGATTTATTCCCAGTGTTTTTGTGTTCTCTCTGTGGCCCACAGTTAATTGGTATTGACACAGATTTATGTTTTCTGTTTTGTTAAGCATTTTCGCGAGTGTTGCCAGTTTGAAATTGCCCGATTGTGTGGCGTGAGTTCGACAGTTCGTGAAAAGAATGAGTGATTGTATCTTTGCGCTATTCATTTTGGTGATTTATAAGCAAAACGGATTATTTGATTTGAGAACGAAAAATACGTTTGTGTTTTAGCCAGTGATTTGTATGAGTGATTCAAATGTTTTACCTTGTCATGTCTATTACCATCATCTAATGAGGAGATATAATTTATTTAGACATAACTGTTTTACTGAACGTTGCTGTGTTATCGGCTTGGTTTCAAATTCTTAGTTTTAATAAATAAGATATTGATTCACTAGTGAAAACCCGTTCTAAAATGAGTCTTGAACTTTACCTGAAGAGCAAATATTTACCCTTTACTTTGAAACACTTTGACACCTTAAAAACTCCGGCATTCAAAAAACCCTTTGATGTGACGCAAAAAGAGCGGAGTTACTTAATTATCCTAACAAATGATTACCATATTTATTATTTAAATTTACCCATTCTTGGGATCAGGGGCTTGCAATTAAAGCAATTCGGCCGGAGAATCACATTTTTGCAATATGGCAACTCTGTGGGTAGAGCGGTTCGCAGAATATATTGCTATGTCAGTATACGTTTAATGTGTACGCCATTAGGACGGCTGTGTATTCTGAGCTGGGTACATGATTTTAATTATTATTATTCTCTTTCTTTCTTTTTGTGTTAATTTTGATGTTGAAAGGGGAACGGTGTTTTTGTTGTTTTATCACTTATTTCTATAGACGGTTTTCGCTGAACATGGGTTTGATAGATCTCTATGATCGATGGCTGTTATTTTCACGTTTCGCTAATAAAACTGTCAATCAGAACATATTGTGGGAAATGCTTCTCCACCGATTTTAGTGTTCCTTATTAAGAGCCACGACGCTTTAGCTGAATCTAAGTACTAGAATGTAGTTTAGTTGAGTGTTTAATATTTATATATCTACATTCAAAAAAGAAAGAATAAACAGTAAATTATTTCTTCCTCTATTGCTTTTCTCCCACACTTTAATACTTAGCTAACTAATGAACAATGGTCCAAATCCTAGTTCAGTAACTAGCAAAGTTTTGAATCTATTAAATTAATGTGAGGGTTCTAATCTATTATACATGTATGTGCCCGAAGTATTGGTTTATTGAAACCTGCTAAATTACGAACTCCAGTAACGATCCCCTTGTGGGTCGATGGCTTTAGGGTTAGCACGTGGAAATCTTTATTTCTTGGTCCTTGTTGGCTTGATTTGTCTTGTGTAGCTTCCCGTAATTTTCTTCCCGCGGTCGTTAAGGAAAAAGTAGGGCTTTTTTGTAATAGGTACCTATATTAGTTTGACTGCTTTGTGGCTTGTGCTTCAGGATAGTCCAATGTTTTTTTTTGTTTACAAGAATACGTAAGACAAAACATTCTCGTTTGCCTGCATCAGTGCTAGGAAGCAGTGACAGCCTTGTGGTGGTCAGACTGCCAAATCTTAGGTCTCAAGTTCGAACACGAGACACTCACCTCTGATTTTTCGGCTTCATATCCTTATTGTATAATTATCTGTTTCGGTGAAGGAAAAAATCGTGAGGAAACCAGCATGCCCTAGAGATATTTCGTCTAATTAAGTAAGAGGCATAAAATCTCTGACACTAGGTTGGGTAGGTACGGTCAGTAGCAAAAGTCGCTTTACATAACCAAAATTATAAGACGTCTTAGTTTTAGAACGATCCATATTAACAGACTGGAATAAAAGACATAACAATATTTTCATCAATGGTTACACAAATTCGCAAAACAATATAACATCAGATCACAGTGACCAGCACAAAACTTGGAGTAATATTTATAAGTGTTAACCGACTTTTGATGCTGACTGTACTAACCACACGAAAGAAAAAAAGAGAAAAGAAAAGAAAAAGATAAAGAAAGAAAGAGTCTTAGGCTGTTGTTTTGCAAAATAACAGACAACGTAACAACTATAGATTAGTCATTTCTATTAACTTAATCTCAACAATTTATTTCCTACGTGAGACGACAAGAACACCACATTTCTTTTCTTTTTCAAACATGAAACGAATGAAAAGCGTGCCAGTGAAAATGGCGGAAAAGTTTATCTAGCACATTACAGTCTAAATGGTTATTAGTAGTTGGTAACCGCAGCAGTTCCTTTTGAAGTGATGTACCGAGCAAGTTTTTCAGGTAGTTCTGGAATATTCTGGATTATCATGTCCTGTTCGGATACCGGTGTTGTTACTTTATATCTTGGGAGTGTGGGTTTAGGTGTGTTTTTAAGCGGAATTTATTATTTACTTATGTTTCTGATAGTTTTGTGAAACGTATCGGTGATTGTATTACTGCCTCGTTGATCTAGCGCTACTGTTGAGCTAGAGGTCCTTAGTTGTATTTCCAGGTCGGGCAGATTATTTTATATATTTATTGGGGTTTTTCTGTCACGAATTTCTGAAATGCTTCCCTGTGATGATGGTGATAGGCTCGCCCCTTATAAGATGGGACCATCATAACTAGCGAAATGTGAATGAAATGTGGCTACATAGAAATATTGAGGGTTACTTAAAAAGCCGAAAAAATTGGTTATGATACAGTATAAATAATACACGGTGTTGTGTTGCATCCTTGTCAAATTCAAGGAGGTATACTATGCGAATGATTGTCGACCCGAATCAATAATAAAATGGGTAGGTATTTTTTTTTCTTATTTACGGGTATTTCTGATATACTGACAGACTTAAACAACCAAAAAAAACAGCGTCTTTTAATAATTAAGTGGGTATCGTAATTTAAATTGATTATTTATGTCTTGTGACGACCTCCTGAATTTTGACGAGGATGAAAAGCAACGTATTGTATAAGTCATTATAGAAGATGACGTCATCAAATGCACAAACTTGTATTGGGTACTAAATGTTTTATCTGAAAGTAAGGATCAATTACCACCTAACTTTGCACCTAAAACGAAATCCTAAACAACTTACTCGCAAACAAATTCGATTGCCAACTCAACCAGACGCAAACTCCAAAAAGTTAAATCAGCAAATACGAAAATCGGCTTATGGCGGCTCGAAAATTTAAATACAAACAAACAAATAACCTTCGGCAATTTGAATGGACTGAAAGAGTGGTCATTGGGGACCGCAGTGAAAATCGTGGCTTGTTGAATTGTGTTCTACGTGGTGCCTTGTTGCTAGTCGTTGCCAGTCGTTGCCAGTCGTTGCCAAGTAACAAGCACCTAAGGGGTTGTTCGTCACTGCGACGACAGGACGGTCAAAACAAATATTTTGTGGCGTGGCTTTAACACGTCAGGGATACTTATGTATAAGATTTTGCACACACTCACCCACACAATATAAAATTTCTTTGAAAAGCCTCTTTATACAAGGTGTTGTTTTGCATCCTCGTCAAATTCGAGGAGGTAACTATGCTAATAATTCTCGCCTCGAATCAATAATAAAATGGGTAGGTTATTTTTTTTGTTTTTCCATATAGACTTAAATGGATAAGTGTGAACCACCCGAGTTTGAAACGCAGGCCGTCTGATTCTCGCCCTTTAACCGCGCTTCCTCAAATACAATCTCAAGCGTTTATTCGATAATTTCTTATTCCCCAAACTGCGTTACGGGGGTTATTCTGAAATACTGACAAACTTAAACAACCAAAAAAATTGCATTTATTAATAACTAGCTGTCCCGCACAACTTCGTCTGCGTAACATTTTCCCCGTTTTCGCAACATTTTTCATTGCTGCTCCGCTCCTAATGATCGTAGCGTGATGATATATAGCCTATGTCCTTCCTCAGGTTAAAATCTATCTTCTTGCCAAATTTCATTAAGATCCGATCAGCCGTTTAGTCGTGAAAAGGTAACAAACAAACTTACATTGGCATTTATAATATTAGTTAGGATTAAGTAGGTACCGTAATTTCAATTGATTATATTATTAATTATGTCTTAAGATAAGATAAGATAAGATAAGATAAGATAATATTTCTTTATTTGTTTAAACATTGTATACATACAAAAGCATGCAAGATATTACATCGTTTGAGTCCAATCATGTTTAGCCGTAAGAGGCCGTGGGAGGTTGTCTTGTGTGACAACCTCCTGAATTTTGACGAGGATGCAAAACAACACCTTGTATACCTTGTTTTCTTTTTGATACTTTGCATTTCTTAGGAGATTACCTATCATTGCATTTATTAGTAGTTTAAAAAAAATCTTCATAATCTCATCATCTTTACATCGACCATCTTCTTCTAATCTTCTTGCCAAATATGTAGGGAAATTACAGTGTTTTTGTTGGAGGTTAGACTGCGACGAACATTTGTAAAAATTAGGGAATTGTTCGACCGTTGTTTTGCGAATTTCTTTTATTCTGCTACACCAGAAGATTTTGCGTTAAGATGTAGCGAAAACGAATAAATCCAGGCAGCGCTGTAACAAAAATATTATATCCAATAGGTAACTTAGTTCAGTAGCACAAAAGTGATTTTGATTGAAAAGGAAAGTGCAATAAAGATGCCATTAACTTAACTGCGCTTTTCAAACAAGCATTTTATCGTAAACCGAACTCAAAGGAAATTACTATTTTCTGTCTGCAGAACTAGCGAAGCAACAATCTCGATATGTACATACTTACTTGTTATTATGTGCTTACATTATAATTTTTTATTCGTTCATAATATTATAAATGCGAAAGTTTGGATGGAGGTTTGTTACTCAACCACGCCAGAATGGGGGAACTGTACAATTTAGAGCAGAGGTAGATTATAGTCCGCTCACACATATATATGTTATTTTTTTTTCTCACATTAATACTTACATCAAAATCAAATTTTAAATAAGTATCGATTTCTCGTCTGATTGAATGGTCGATTTAGCGAAAACCACCTCTAAAAGCTTATTCCGATATTGGCACCATTCACAATTCATATTCAGCCTAAGTATTATCGATACCAATACGTGCTGTAACAAAAAATGCGCAAGAAATCTATATATATAAAAGAAAGTCGTGTTAGTTACTTCACTTATAACTCAAGAACGGCTGAACCGATTTAGCTGAAAATTGGCAGGGAGGTAGTTTAGAGCCAGGAGAAGGACATAGGATACGGTAGGGTAGGGTAGGTAGGTAGGGTAGGGTAGGTAGGTAGGGTAGGGTAGGGTAGGTAGGTAGGGTAGGGTAGGTAGGTAGGGTAGGGTAGGGTAGGGTAGGGTAGGGTAGGTAGGTAGGGTAGGTAGGTAGGGTAGGGTAGGTAGGTAGGGTAGGGTAGGTAGGTAGGGTAGGGTAGGTAGGTAGGGTAGGGTAGGTAGGTAGGGTAGGGTAGGTAGGTAGGGTAGGGTAGGTAGGTAGGTAGGGTAGGGTAGGTAGGTAGGGTAGGTAGGTAGGGTAGGTAGGTAGGGTAGGGTAGGTAGGTAGGGTAGGGTAGGTAGGTAGGGTAGGTAGGTAGGGTAGGGTAGGTAGGTAGGGTAGGGTAGGTAGGTAGGGTAGGGTAGGTAGGTAGGGTAGGGTAGGTAGGTAGGGTAGGGTAGGTAGGTAGGTAGGGTAGGGTAGGTAGGTAGGGTAGGGTAGGTAGGTAGTGTAGGGTAGGTAGGTAGGGTAGGGTAGGGTAGGGTAGGTAGGTAGGGTAGGGTAGGTAGGTAGGTAGGTAGTAAGGGTAGGGTAGGGTAGGGTAGAGTAGGTAGGTAGGGTAGGGTAGAGTAGGTAGGTAGGTAGCGTAGGGTAGGGTAGGTAGGATAGGGTAGGTAGGTCGGATAGGGTAGGTGGGTAGTAAAAAGTGCATTGCAACGCATGCTGGGTACAGCTAGTATTCAATAGTTTGCATTTACGTACAGCTTTTAACAAACATGGACAATAAATAAAAGCCTAAAAGGGTTTGTCTATTAATCCGTCGCGTTTTTACAAACGGAGTTTATAGAATAACGATAAAATTTTATGATGTTCCGGTCTATGCAAAACGGTGAAAGCATTACAAATATAAACATTCGAAAAAATTGTAAACAACGAAGCGTAGGAATCAATTAATGAATAAAAATAGAGGAAAATTTCTCTTTTACGATTTTTACGCCAACAAGCTCAAACCTTGCACTTACTGATTTAATAATTATTCCTGTTTAAAAAACAGGAATAATTATTATGTGGTTTTAGTTGGATACACCAATAATTTCCCCTTTTTACTTTTGTTTAAATTTATGAATTTCTGGTTAATTTTTGTTTAATGTTGTGTGGTTTTGTGGCATGTGCCAAATAAACTTATTTTCTTTTCTTTCTTTATTTCTAATACATACAATACTTACTTCTACTTAACACTATGACTATCTGTGTAGGTAAATTCAAATACAGTAAAGCGAGCAAATTGCAATCAATCGTATTAATAAAAAGAAGATTAATTTATTTACAAGTCGTTCCTTTTTCAAATGAACTTCCACACTAGCATAAGCCCGCCAATTAGTCGATTTAGTTTAAAAAAATCCCATTTCCCGATACAAGTTTTCGGCAACGAACCAGAGGCCTTTGGCAGCGTCCGAGGTTTCGTGGTGTTAGAGGGTGTGAGAATTTCAATTAGCGCGGATTCACTTTTCACCGAGATTCGCGCCAAAATACGGGCTTTGCCACATTTCGTAATTAAACTTGGTTTACAATACGACAAGTATGTCCGGCTGATGTAAATTGGACGCGTAGTTTTTGCATACATGAGTCACGAGTAAATGGTTAAATAATTTTATATCTAGGTACCTGCCTACTTAAAATCCTTTGTAGGCAAAGAATTATTAATGTAGCTGCGAAAACGTGCCCATCTCTTATACATTATTAAAAATTAAGCCCAAAGCAAACCCGTATACCGCTTCGAGCCACAAAAATATTCCTTACTCCTTTAAGACGTTCCCTGTTCAAGAACCGAATTATTCATGAGTTGTATTCTTCTAGCACGAGTGAAGCGCCCGCATAAGGTTTGGAGCTAATAATGCTTGTCAGTTTTCAGCCATTACCCACAAAAGTTTCCTCTCATGTGGAAATGCCGACAACCGAATTGTAGGCTTTGGGTTGTTGTAATTACGTTCGTTTTGTTCGACGATTGTTTCGAGGAACATTCCAGTGACCGTGGTCTTGTTCCAAATGTCGGTTGTTGTTTAAATTTTAATTGATATTTACGGTGAATTAAGACGCTTGTTTAAGTAATGTGCTTTGAATTAATTTGTGGGGGAACGTTTTAATTTGGCGCTTTGTTCGAGTGGCTTAGTTGCGGACGTGACGTTTCTGCTTTATAAATTGACGTTTCGGTTGTGTCCTACTTTGGTAAATTTGAAAAAGGAACTTTATTTATGAACTTGTATTTTGTCCATTGTACGACAAATAATTTCGTCATTCAAATTTGAGTTGGAACTCGACGCAGACAATTTCTTCTACATTTTACTTGCATTGGGCAGTGGCATTTCCACCTCAAAATCTCGTTATAAACCTCACTACAAATACAAACGTACAATGCACTACAGAATATATGTGCTATAACAAAACGCAGGGACGCGCTGTCCTTGCGACGTGGCGCAGACAGGCTTCAGGGCATGAAGGGCGCCTCTCAGAGCGGCGGCCATTGTTATTATAAGTAGGTACTACACACCAGTAGGTAAAGCTGGCAAGCGATTGATTAAGCAACGTTTAAACGGTGTGTATCAAGTAAATATAGTGCTCTATGGTTCTTTGGCTCTTCAATTACATTGTCACAAGAACGCTTTTGGTAAACAGTTGTGAAATTGTCTGTGGAAATTGTTTTGAAAAAACAAGATGGCGGCTATCCGCTTGAAGTCACGCGATACGATATTTTGGTTTATTTTATAATGTGCGTCTAGTCCTGCAAAATAATAAAACAGTTTTTCTTTTTTTCGTTTACTATAGACAATTCGGGATGTTCATTCGTTTTTGTAGTAAATACTTAGGAAATTGTAAAAACAACAAGAGATAATTGCTCAAAATGTGTTTTTGAAAGTCGTTTCTGGTTGTTTTTTTTCATAAACACAATATGTTTGAGAAAAATGCAATGTTCTTTTTTTTAAATCACACTTGGAGTTAGCTTATGGTTAATGCGACAGGGTAGCCAGTTATTCTCTGGCTGTATGTTAAACAAAATAAGATTTGCGACCGTAATACGCATGAATTTACGTAATGATAATCATTCAAACCATTAATGCAACTTAAGTTCATTTAATCTCATTTAATGAGCCATATTTTTTACGGTTGCGAATCATATTTTAATCAAAGTACAACCTGACCTGCAAATTGTAAAAATGTAAGAAAATTTGAATCCCGTGGGCTACCCTCTGGCTTCCACATTAAACCAGTGACGACAGAGCCAAATTCTTGATTTTTTGTGGTTGGTAGTTGTGTTTTCCTGCAAACCAATCACAGCACAGATCAGAGACTTGATCTGACTTTCAGAAACCTTGAGTAAAGCAAATATGAGTACGTGATGTTCCACAGTGAGAATTTCAATCCTTCCTATTATCATGTGGGTAAATATTATAAACGCGAGTGTATTTTTTGTTTGTTCTGTTTTCACGCCTCAATGGCTATAAATCGTCGTTTGACACGAGGCTGGTTTTATAACAAAGAGATGTGAGGGGAGGGTACTTTCTACCTTGGATTTAAGCAAATAGAAACTCAACGGGTAAGTTACCAAATGTTCGAATACCTAGAAAACAGACTATTTGTTTTTTTTCAGTTATTATTAGTGCATCATGCGCAAATTTAGATATTTACCTATGCTGATATCAGACGCTTCTTCACTGGAAATGAAACGTCTGGAAAGAAAACGAATCAAAAGTAAAAATTGCATTCACCAGCGAATCTATTCAATAATATTGGATTTTTGCATTCCGGCCATCTTTCGCACACGGTGTGAATCAACGATCATTCCTATGTGATTTTACGGTGCGCTGCGGTGAGAACGTGATATAAAAAAAAAAACCTTTTAAAAATTAACATTCACTTGTGTAGGAACACTTCAACCAACTTATATGTGCAGGTGGGAAAACACAGAACCAATAAATGTACCAAGTTTGACATATCGATGCAATTGTTTGTCAAGCAAAGCCGCCTTTAAAAACTTGAAGTGGTCATACTTTAAAGCATCTAGGTATCTACAAGGTGTTGTTTTGCATAGCCTAGTCAAATTCAAGGAGGTAACTATGCTAATGATTCTCCTCCCGAATCAATAATAAAATGGGTAGGTAACTTTTTTTTTTTTTCTTATTTTACGGAAATCGGTAAGTGTCAACTACCCGTGTTTTAAACCCGTCTGAATCTCGCCCTATAACGGCGCTTCCACACAAACAAACAAACTCAAACGTTTATTCGATAAATTCTTTTTCCCTAGACCACGTTAAGGGGGTTATTCTGAAATACTGACAAACTTAAACAACCAAAAAAAAAACAGCGTTTATTAATAATTAACTAGGTACCGTAATTTTAATTGATTATTTATGTATTTTGTGACAACCTCCTGAATTTTGACGAGGATGCAAAACAACATCTTGTATAACAATTTATTGTACACCATAAAGAATAAAAACGTCAGACATATTTAAATTCATAACAACAGTCGATCTTATCGCACATGGAATCGATTCTCATAATTTTTCAGCAGATTATCGCTGAAAATGGCTGAAGCACCAAACAGTTGCATAACATCTTGTTAGCCAGTGAAACAACTAACAGCACTTACTTAGCTTTCGCGCAAGTTTTGCTCAGTGCTCAGTCTCCTCAGACTCGAGACAAATTCCTTGTTTATTTCAGGATCGTGTAGTACAAGTAATTGTGTTCCTACCACTTGATGGACGGCCGTGGTCCTGGAGATGCTTTCTTGTTTCTTGTAGCAATTTGGAAAAACAGTTGAATATTTACTGCTACCAGTAAATATCTGTAATATATATTTTTTTGTAGTTAACGAAACAAGGCTGAGCGCAGACTTGACGACTCAACGTTGACACTCGGAATTTCTCCTGTATAGTGGGTGCGTTTACTAACATTTAAAATCACATACGCAAATAGTCAGACTCGGAACAACTATCTGTAGGCCATACAAATATTTAGTCCGTGCCGGGATCGAACCCGCGACACGCAGCGCAGCAGTCTATCGCTCAGCCGTTGCGCCAACCGTGCCTTCCGTTTTTATCTTTTAAGAATGCGGTTCAAGGTTGATTGTGAAAATTTGTCAGTTTCGGGTACCTTGACCTGCTGGCGTCTGAACGCCGCTAGACTGTTTAGTCGATCTGAGCGTCCGCTAGGGTTGCCAACATTTTTTTTTAATAAACTATAAAAATATAGTACACTTCAAAAAAATATAGTATTTTAAGGAAAAAGCAAAAAAAATGACAAAGATATATTTGTTACGTATTTTAGAAAACTATTTACACACTTAATTTTTTGTCTAAAATTAAAGTGCCATATGCTTAACTACATTAGATAATTTTGTCTATGAGACGTTTTGTTTGAAGTGTCGTCTTCATATGTTTTGTAAAGCAATAGTCTGTCTTAAAACTGTCTTGCTTGACTCAAGTCTGCGCTCAGCCTTAAATGAACCTACTCTCATTTGAGAGATTATAATACAAAGTGGAAGGGATATATCGACGCTAAGACAGTCACCCCGTATTGAATAAATGAACTCTCTGAACTCAATGCGTAGTGACGCATTGAGTTCAGTATTTTTTATTTGCACCAAAATAGAAATTTTTCATTGATTATTAAAAAATAAACAGCTGTATCCTACAAACTGCAATGCCTGCACGGTGAGAATGTACGGAACAACAGATTTAAAAAAAGAACCGATTTAAAATTTCTTTTAATAAGTGGTTTAGCGTCTGTATCCCTTCGAAATTCCACCCCATACTATGTGCTGTTTCATGACATAAGTAATCATTCTCTTGCCTGTTACCCCAATTTGTTTGGGGGTCGGCGCAGCATGTCTTCTTCTTTCATAGATCTGTAATCGTTGTCATTTCAGTAGCCACTCCTTTTCCACCCCTACCATATTCAGACAGCCCGATCATCTGTCCTTTGATCTTGCCTCTTGATATAAATATTTGCTTAAAATCTGTTCTTCTGTAATTTACGAGCTCCTTAACGATAGTAATTTACTGATATAGAAAGTAAAAAAATGTATCATAAGGTAACTCTCATGTGTGTTTCGGAAGCTCCATATTATGGTAGAAAATTATATTACCACATAAAGCCGTTGTTAATAATATCTGCCTCCAAATATAGAAGTTTGGTCAAGCAGATGAGGGCAACAACGCTAGCCCGTTCATGTTCGCTCGAAAAAATAGCCAAATATATACTATGAACGATGTTGATGGGGCAAAAGATTTGTGCTTGTTATTTTGTGGTTGGAAGACTAAATTTGTAACTAGGTAAATGGGAATCATCATCACTTTTCTGACCTTGCCTTTTCTCTCTGCTTGGGAGCGGTGAACATGTATTCTTTTCCATTCCCATGTCACTGTCGTGTTATCATTACTTATAATTCTGATGCACGCTGTATAATATTAGTATAGATAAGTAATCCGCAGACTAAGAAACATATCAAAGCGCTAAATCATCAGTTATGAGTGGAAGTGATAAAGCGTCCCGCAAAATCTTTTGAGGATCGCGTATCGTTCGCGTATCGCCGATGTATTCGATTTTTATGATAATGGCGTCGTCTTCGAGAAATTAAATAGAATATTGCTTTTCATAAATCACGGGCAATCCATTACGAACAGATACACTAGTTTTATTCGAGTTTTAGACATTAAAGAAATATGTTTTCCTACGAATATAAATTTATACGTATCTAAATAAAAGTACTTTGTACAAGAGCGTAAAAAACGTTGCAAGCTTATCAAATCAGAGAATCAAGCTATAAAAAAGAGGTTTTCAGAATTTACACAATTGCTACTAATTTTGGAGTGTCATTCAGATACTGGAAAAATACTGCTGAGTTTTTTTTTTAAATTTTGTATTGTTAGTGACCTAAATGGGTTGAACCAGAATTTATTTTATACATGTCTCCCGAGTTACGATGCCGTAGCTCAAATGCCCCGGTCATCCATCCACCTAGCGATATAGGTAATGGTGTAAATGAGCCAACTTACATTTTTTTCAAAATAAAAAATACTCAGATAGAGACTTTTCCGGGAGTTAAAAACTATATTAATGAATTATCCTAGCACCTCTTTGTAAATGACGTTTGCGGTGTTTCCTTTTGGGGCTAAAATTACTAAGTTACTGGCAGAGCTCACTCCGGAGCACACAACATAAAACTCACATGTGAGAAACAGTTCTCACTTAAATCAATGCCAGCCATAGCCCAGGGACCTATATTGAGACATTGCGTATTTTATTTTTTTATTATTTGCACCTAGAAAATAGGGTCATCATTTTCGTTATCGGCGACCCTGAAGTCCACAAAAACGACACCCGTGAATGAAAAACCGAAAGTTTTCCTCGGCGTCAATTTGGTCAGCGACCCCGAATACCACGAAAACGACACCTATGAACGAAAAACAGGAAATTTTCCTCGGCGCCATCTCGGATTTTCATTTTTATTGCCAGTGACCCGCTAAAACCACAAAAACGACACCCATGAAGCCATTGAGTCGCGCAAGTGTCCAGTCGCGCGAGTGTCTGTCACGCAAGTGTCCATGCGCGCAAATATCTTTTCGCGTAAATGGGTTCCCGCAAGTGTTCTTCGCACAAATGACGCACATTCCCTAGAAGCGTGTATTAGCGTATTTGTCCATACAAACGTGCTAACACAATGAAACAAAAATAAAAAAATGCCACCCCTGTTATCGTCTGAGGAGTGGAATTTCCAAAAAAAAAATGATACGTGTTTATCAATTCAATCGAGAAACACGAATAGTAAATTTCAAGCTGTGCAGACAATTTTTGTTTTACTAATGTTTCAACCCCTTTTCTCCCTTTTGGGGTTGAATTTCCAAAAACGACGAAATACGTGTTCATTTATTTTTGCTCAGAAACTTCAACATTTAATGTTATCCTTCTTACTTCAAAAATGACAGAATCCACATAAAAACTTTGAACCCCTATCTCACCCTCTTAGGGGGTAAATTTTAGAACGTAAAAAACTTAAAAACGTTAATTCTAAAATACGTATGTATTTATTCCTAGCCAGAAGCTAGTATATGAAATTTCAGCCTTCTAACTTTAAAATGACGATTTTCCATACAAATTTCATCCCCTATTTAAGTCTCTTAGGGGTTGAATTTCGAAAAATTCTTCCTTATTCCTTGTCTACAATATAAAGGGAACCTTAGTGCGAAATTTCAGCTTTCTAGGTCAAGCGTTGATGAGTCAGTCAATCAGTCAGTCAGGACTTTTCTATTTTATTTATATAGATTTTTTATGTAAAAATTAATAAGAAATACAGCTAAGTTCTAGAGAAAGACACGACTCGATGACCCTAATTCCATTCATACGGTTAGTATTGAGAACGGCTAGAAACACTCGCATTAAATGTTAGGCGCACTGACACAGAATATAAACTAATATTATTATGTAAATATGGCGAATTTCACTAATAGAAGAAACCTGCTTACTTATTGTGAAAACACTGGAACAGTTACTGATGTTTTGCCGTGAAAGCGATTCTTTTTTTTTCTTATATCTTTAATTTTATGAGTAAAAAACAAATGGGCTATTGAGCCCATTTGTTTTTTACTTCTCTTGCTATTTTTCTGTCATGTCCTTGTTAATCTCTGTATAAGATGAATTTTGAAAAATTATTTGCAAGTGCTTTTACATTGGTTATTTGTGGGACTGTTCTATAGCCGTTTTAGAGTGTGCGTTGTCTCTCAGTGAATTGAAAGTCGTTCCCTTAACGGGAGAATTCGCCTGTAACATAACAAGAATATCCAAGATTCGATTTTGTACACAAACAAGTGAATCTGAACTGCTACATTACAGGCACATGCTCCCTATAAGAGAGCGCCATCAGATTTGTATAAAGTGATTGTAATAATCCTGTAGACTTTAGAACAAACCATACAGTCAAAGAGAGTCGAAAGTACCGAATAAAATGTTGATAGCTAGAACAGCGCTTTAGAAGAAGAAATTAGGCCACGATACCTACATCAGAGTACCCAGTATGACCCAACTCCATTTCATTCCTGACCTCACCTCCTCTAATAGTATTACTTTACTGATACCACATCTAAAAGTAAAAAAAATACAAGGTAAAGCACAAAGCTTGTACCTATGAATATATCAGAGGTTCTCTGTATTTTTGAAAGGCTCGTATTAATGCCACTAGCAATTTATTTACTTTTGTATAAAAAGGATTCTCTCCGCTGCGATGTCGGTACAATCGCCTTATGACCCTTATCTGGTATATAAAATGGTATTTGATATTTGTATGTACTCGTGTTAGTATCGTTTTGTAAGGTTTTGACCTTCACTTTGGTGCTACAGTTGTTGCAATATTGTAAGTGGTTTCATATTTTTCTTCTTTCATACTTTTTAGGGCTATGTCAGGTTTTACATTGTTCATCGAGTATGTTTCACATAGCGTCAGCATTATTCTTACAATTTATAAGTACCTACCTATTATAAAATAAAAACGTTACAAATTTTCCCATTTTGTGATGGCAGGATCACTCTAAAAATTGCTAGCCAATGATGGCTGATGATAGCCGAAAATGCGCTGCAAATGGCTGTCAAATATATTACTAATTTAATTATTTTTAAAATGTACATTATTGCACTGCACAGCGATAATTCATTTATTCAGTAAGATTGATACATTAATCAAAATGGCGAAATATTTGACAGCGATTTGCGACGTTGCCTCTGAATGCACCACCTTAAGAATTCTCACTGAAACCTATGAATAGTCTCTCTATTTGTTTGATAAATAGAAAAAAATATTGGAACTCGTACCCTGAACATGAATGGATTGAACACAGTTATAGTTAGCCAGATTAAAATCACACAGTTCATTAGCTAGACTCACAGATCTCGTCTGATTATATCAAAGGAAAGCCATTAATTCCCGATAAGGCCATGTTGTCTCTAATTAGGCCTTCCCCTTTCAATGGCGGCATAGAAAGACGGGTCGATTTCTATAGACAAAGTTTTATGAAAGAAAGATTTTCTTGTCTGCCAGTATTACCGAAGGCGGTGTTATTCTGTAAACATCATTTCGAAATTCGAAGTGTCGGAGGGTGAATCAGCGATGATTTAGGTATTTTAAAAACTGAGTTTTATGAGGTTTGGTGTAATGGTAATATTTTCTACTACATTATAGTTCTTAATTAGTATTGTATAAGCAAAATGTCTTAATTAGTATTGCATAAGCAAAATCGGCCTATAATATTCCCATTGCTGGGACAAGAACCCACTAGTCCAATTTGAGTTATTTGCCGTTGAAGTATTAAAGAATCAAGCTTTCCCATTTGATATCGATTTTCCTCTTAAGAAAATGTTGCTGATCCCATAAAAATGTTGCTCTCGTACATACATAGCTTACTTTATTAACTTATGAATACAATACAAACAAATAGAAGGACATTGAGAAACAAATGGAAAGACATTGAGAAACAAATAGAAGGACATTGAGAAACCAATCACGTACAGTCATAAAAATAAAAAATCAAAAGGCACAAGCGGTATAAAATCAAAGACAAATCACTCTCGTACCAAGAAAAAAGGCCCTAAAGGAAAATTGAAGATTAACCTGTGAACAATCATATTCAGGCTCGATCAATCAATACTAGGTGATCGGAACAAAAAACATATATCATTTATTTATTAGCATTCTCTTTACATCTCGTTCGAGATATCTCGTGTTTGTAGTGATAAATCTCTGTTTTATTTCTATTGGAAAACAGAAATGTTTTATGTAAGATAAACAAGCTTGTTTGTGAGGTTTTGGTGACGAGTTTCTTTTGTGAGTGTAATGATGGAGTTCTTCGTAGCATCCTTGGTAAGACAGTATTTCAACTTTGTTGGCCCAAAACTTTGCGACTTCGGTGACAGCGCTGAGGTTCCTATCTGTATGTTTTGAGGCACTGTATGAAGTAGAACATAGTCTGCAACTTGGCTCCATTATTCACACAGTGCTGCCGTTTGATTTCGGTTGTATGAAAATAATTGAGTAAAAGAAGTACCTACCTACCTTATATCTTCTGTGTTCGAACTGATCCTTATTCTTCAAATACATTACAGGACAGATTGATGTTCTGTAAGTGATGACTAAAATGGAGAAATCAAAAATGTATTCGAAGCGTTGAAACGTCGTAAAATTTTTACCCATGTAGGTAATAAGGAGCGAACTTACTTCCAGAGAATTCATAATGTAGATTGTAAACTATTTAGGAACAAAGACTTTTCACTTAAGAAAACTTATGTCTTTAAACCAAAACGAAATCTGGATATAAGCCAAAAGAACACAAAAGAAAGCTACTCTTTAATAATTTTAAGTTGTTAACAACCTTAGTAGCTTTAAAACCTAAACTTTGCAGAGATTGTCTATGAATATAGACTTTTTATAGTCCCCCTTGCTGTTTCTGGCAATGAACATATAAACTCAGGAATTCATATAAAAGTTTATATGATACATTTCGCGCCATTACTTTTATTGCGTTGTCAACTAGAAAACAGATTTCAAAATAGAATTTTTGAATAGCGCCATACTTTTGATGTCTCAAAAGTATTGTAAAACCTTTTTAGCACGCGTGTTTTCTCGTTTTTTTCCATAATATAAACAAACATTTAAAAGTGTAAACATGCATTGCTAATGTTCAACTGAAGTGCCAAAACCTATTTAATATTATTGCCGCCTTAATAAGAAGAAGGATTTATCAGAATTACTCTAAGGACTTACTTTTTAAAAGGAGTCATTTTGACTGAAAGTTATAATAATCTCAGATATTAAATATTTCTTACAACTTCTTCAGATAATTGCTTTGAATTTGAGAAATAATAATAATCATAGAAAATCACCCATTAATGTCAAGCTCCCTAAAACTTCATTAAAACTACCGAGTACTAAATATGTCTCCTTGATTTCCAGACAAATAGACATGACCTCTTTCTCTACCACCTAAGTTACAAACTCCGTACACAGTATAAACCAGTTGTGTTCGCAGATTATTATGATTAGTTCGCTTAATGTGGCCTCATTTGCAAACTGTGAACTACTCGCGGTTTACAACGCCTTGGGCCATGAGATTGAAGCAATCAGCGCGGCTCAATGATATGCGTTAGGCTTAATATGTTTTAGAGAAATTAGGTGAGACGTAGACGAAGATTGAATGGTTCTTAATTAGGTTATTGAAGTGTTTACGTGGATGGTGATGCTTTTATACGTTGTTCGTTGGGTTTCTTGTTGCAACTGTAACCAACTGCTTCTTGGTCAGTAGTTGCAAGCTCTATTGCTGAGTATCAGATCTTGGTTTGATATCCAGGTCGGGCAGTGTTGATGGGTTTTTTCGTAAGGAATCTGTCAGTAGCAGCTCGGACCCTAGATTTTCGCATGGTAGGTTGGTTGGTGGGTTGGTGTCAATAGGCTCGGAGGCAATATGGGTATAATATGGAAAATAGACAATATGCCATTTAGTTATGTGAAACAGACGGCAGAATATCACACTCAGAGCTTCTCCATTTTTCAAGGTGCGTACGTAACCTTGCAAAACCGCGCATTTTGGTGATAAAGACAACTCTTTTCCAATAATTTGAACTTCTAAATAACCTGTTGTTTTTTGGCACATTTCAAACTGTCTGGCCAACATTTAAGGTGGTCTTAAAGTTTAAAATTTTTACCAGTAATTGAAACATATGTTATTCATCTTACCAAGGCTTTGAAGTCCTTTCATTACCCATGATTAATATCTAAGTACACACTACCCACATGGTGTTTTCACTTACTTTTCATTAACAAAGTACGTTGAGCTCGCCGGAGAGTATAAAGCGTGATTGCAATGCATAACTTATAAAAGCTCGCCCTTTGCCTTTGAGCATTGCTGTTTCCCTTCGCTGAGTATGTTTTGCTGTTTGCACCATGCATATCTTTATCCTGTAGACTGAAACAGGGTTGTCTGTACTTAACATTATTTGTTTCAGAAATAAACTAGGTTTTACCTGCAACTTCGCTTGCGTGAAAAACACGTTCTTTGGCACTCGGCAATAATTTCCTAATCCATACACCTGCACTTCAGTGACTTAAAAGACGCCACAGACGCCGTAATTAGCGTGGCCACATCATCGACATGAAAGAAGAATAGAAATATTTTTGAAATTGTCATAATAGCGACTAATATGGCGTATGCCAAATTTTAGCCCAATCCGTCAAATGGTTCTAGCTGGTGCGTTGATAAATATAGAAGACTTAGCTGTCCAGTGCAAATTCGTGGGCGTCAAATTTTCCGCAACATTTTTCATTGCTGCTCCGCTGCTATTAAACGTAGCGTGATGATAAACAGCATATAGCCTTCGTCAATAAATGGGCTATCTAATACTGAAATATGTTTTCAAATCGGATCAGTAGTTCCTGAGATTAGCGCGTTCAAGCAAACAAACAAACTCTTCAGCTTTAATTTATAATATTAGAAGATGTAGATAGATAAAGCTAAAATCACCAATCAAAAAGCGTGCTTAAGATTACCAATCTTAAGCGTGGTGATCAATGATCATGGTGTCTCTCCATTAGAAGAGGCCTTTACCCAGTGGGACAGTTATCAGCTGGTATGTTATTTGTCTGCATCTTTCGTCTCGTAGTGCAAGTGCTGCTGCTGAGCATGAGTGCTGGGTTCGATTCCCAGATTGGGTACTGTTATTGAGTTTTTCCATCAGAAATTTCCCAGTAGCAGCGCTAAATCTAGACTCCCGATATATTTGTGCGCGGTTGATGACAATAGGTTCGCCCCTATTACATGGGATTAAAAATAATTGGCGAAATGGGGGTGTACATGCGGGTACACCTCTATTGCTCTAATCCCTTGGGGGATTACAGGCGTGATGTTATGTTTTTCATTTTATTCGCTCACTGTTGGTAGAAAATCAAAGCTTTTATTTTCATCTATCCTTTTGTCCACGATTTGACAATCCTTTGTTAAGTAGTATTATATCCTTTTACGAGAAATGGCAACAGTTTCCATGCCGTTCTTTTGTTTGTTTTCAAGGCTTTTTCATACCGTTTTTTATGAATATCGAAAAGAAAAAATACGTCATTGTTTTGTTGAGATTGTGAGTTTTGATGATTCCTCCGAGGAAGTTTTTGTTTCTCTTCAGTGAGTTGCTCGGTACAATGATGAACGAGATTTCTTCCATTTTTGTGGTGTTTTTTTTTGCGGCACGGGGTTTCATAGTAGATTGTTTTTCTGCTCGTTTGTAGATATTTTTGTGCTTTGATTGAGATTCTGATGTTATAAAAAAGGGAGTCATTATTTATTGGATTGTTGTGTTTTTTTACCCTATCACAAACGTAGTAAAGTCACTTTTTGTTTTTATTTTTAAACGCCAAAGCATTTTTTTTTGCATCGAAGCATTTTTTTATACGTTTACGCCAGAAAAGAAACCCCAATTAGTTAATCGCTTAAGAATACTTCAAATATTTTTCCTCTACAAAATACGTTTTTCCTCAAACGTTTTTTCCTGCAAAAACGTTCCCAATTTGCAACACGTGTACCTTTCATGTGTAAAACGTGGAAAGTTCAAGAGATAAAAAATAGTGCGTGGAATCCCTCCGTGCGGAAGAAGTGAAACTTCGTAATACTACACGCATGCGTTCGAGTGTCACGCATTCACTCTCGTTATTTTATTGAGCTTCTAAATAGTATTTTATTGTTGTACACTTTTTATTACATAAGTTTATCGAGGTTATTCTACTCATGGAAATTGAGCAAAGGCTGGTCACACCGAAGAGTCGAATGCATGACTGTTTGCACGCCATCTTGCGTACCTAGTAGAACTACGTAGTCACAAATCTTGTAATAGCGCCATCTCTTACTGGGTAATAGAAAATATTCCCCCTTCATTAGAACGTTAAACTTGTTGGAAGTCGCATAAGAAGTTTCACTTCAAAAACTCTTTTAAGTTTTGCTAAGTCTGTGCGTTTGTCTACACACATATATGTAGGGTGGTGTGGATGACCGAAACAAAATAATCTTCCGTCTTGAAAACTTCTTTTTATTATATAAATCACCTTAAAACAGTGGAGTCGACTTTTTCCTCCTAGTTAGCTTGCCATACTCCCCTTTCCCGCTCCCACTCACACTCTCTCATTCACTCGTTGCTGCGTTCACACTTGATTAGTTTTTTAAAATTTATGGTGCGTTCCGAATAAACATCCTACAACTCGGCCATTCTGCTTTCAGTCTGCCCTCAGACTGACTCTAATACAATAAGATAAACTGAGCTGAATAAAGTTTACACACTAAGTTTCTTTAAAAATCTATGAGGTTTAGAACTAAACTAACAAAACATGTTTCTACACAATAATAAAAATGAACTTAAAACTAAATTAATCCTTACTTATAATACTCTCACACAGCCAGGCATTCACTCCTTCAACAATACTCCAGCACCTAAGTATTATCTAGGTAAAATCTTACTTACTACTTAAATGTAGGTACATTTGTTACACAGATTTACTATTATGGTTAGTTACAAGGTAGGTATTTTAATTCTTTGTTTATAATTACAGATAGCTAGGCATTTTAAGTTACACTTACTAAACTTTTGAACTTTATACTAGTACTCATTTACATCTTACAATGATATAAAATAAATGATACAATTAAATAGTTTGCTTGTTATGATACAACAACCTATCAACATTACTCACTTTATTACATAACAAATAGAATGGTAAGTTAGCTGTGTTCAACGGTAAGTTTGCAATATCAATTATTACTTTCTTATTTTATGAATGAAATAAGTTAAAATGTTAACAAGACATCTTTGAATTAAGGCCATCTTTTCATAAAATCTACTCCTGTAGTGGTGTGTTTAGGTCCCTCTTTACTGTTGTCTAATTTCCTAACTTCATACCTATCTTTTCCCATATCTTTTACTACTTTATAGGGTCCAAAGAATTTTTGTTTTAATTTCAATGCATTTCCAAATTGAGTTCTTTGTATTGCTATGAGATCCCCTATTTTATATTTCTGTCCTTCCTTCCTTTTACTATTAAAATTTCTTCTGTTTTCTTCTTGAATTTTTAATATCTGAGCTTTTGCTTCTTTCCTTAAATCATCTCTTTTGTCTATGAATTCTCTTCTATTTTGTTCTTCTAAATATTCTAATATTTTCATGTCTTCTTTAAGCCTCATTTTAGTCCCTGTTAATAATTCAAAAGGTGATGTTTGGATGGATCTTTGATATGAGCTATTTATTACCCTCTGAACTTTACTGACATGTTTGTACCACAGTGCAGGTTCTTCAATGCACATCTTGGTCAGTACGGAGATAATTATTCGATTCATTCTTTCGGCTTGACCGTTTCCACGAGGTATTCCTGTTGTTATTGTAATATGCTCTATTCCCTCTTCCTGACAATAATCTTCAAACTCTTTTCCTGTGAATGCTGTTCCTCTATCAGTCACTATACGTCTGGGGTTTCCATAATCTTTTTGATGGATCTTTAATTTATCAACCGTTTCCTTTGCTGTAACAGTTTTAACTGGGTATATCCATACAAACTTTGTGTATCCATCTATGACAGTTAAGATATGGTTATACATCTTCTTGGTAGCATCCAAAGGTCCTAAATGATCACAATGAAGTGTATCTAATGGCAGTTCTCCTTTTGGTATAGGGTTTAAAAATCCTTCTTTCCTTCCTGTATTCCTGCTAGCTAGTAGACAGGGCACACATGCAGATATTACCTTTTCAATTTTATTATCTAACTTGGAAATGTAATAATCTTGTTCTACTATGTCTCTAATTTTCTTTTTTCCAAAATGTCCAATACTGTGAGCTCTTCTAATAATTTCCAGATCCATTAATTCTGGAACAACCAATTTCTTTTCTTCACCTTTGTAGATAACATCATTTTCAAGCACATAGTCTTCATACTTATTTTCTTTGAGAACTTCTTTAATTGCCTTCAATCCTGCATCTTCTTCTTGAGCGTTCTGTATGCGAACATGGAGTTCATTTTGAATAATGCATATATTTCGACTTAAAGCGTCAACATGTTGCATCTTCTCACCAGGTCTGTGCACAATAGTGTAGTTAAAATCTTGCAGGTACATAATCCATCGGGCTACTTTAGCCGAGACATCTTTTTTTGTTAAAGTCTTCTGGAAAGCTTGACAATCAGTGATTATGGTAAATGGAATTCCTATAAGGTATCTACGAAACTTTTTCACGCCTTCTATCACCGCTAGTGCTTCCAGTTCATAACTGCACCACTTTTGCTGAGTTTCACCAGTCTTTCTGCTCATGTAATGAACAGGGTGCATGCTACCATCTGTAGAATCCTTTTGCATCAGTACCGCAGCATATCCGTACTTGCAGGCATCTGTATGAAGTTCTGTCTTTAATTGTGGATCGAATATCTTTAAAACAGGTTCACAACATAGAAATTGTTTTAATTTCATAAAAGCATTTCTTTGATCTTCTTCAAAGTAGAATTCTTTCTTCTTTAACAGGTCACTTAGAGGTCGCGCTACCATAGCATAATTTGGAACAAATTTTCGAAAGTATGAGGTTAATCCAATGAAACTTTGAACTTCTTTAAGATTTTTTGGCACTGGAAATTTTTGCACAGCTTCCGTTTTCTCTTTTGAAGGCTGCACTGTTCCATTGCATACTACATGACCTAGGTATTCTACCGATCTTTGTAGTAACTGTGTCTTCTTCCAATTTATCTCGAGACCATACTCTGCAGCTACCTTCAGTACCTCTTCAAGTCTTTGGACTGCCTGGTGTTCGTCTTCAGCCAGGATAATTAGGTCATCAATGAAAATGAGTAGAACTCCTCTTCTTACAAAGTCGGTGAAAATAATGTTGATATATCTAGTAAAGAATTTGGGACAAATTGATAAGCCAAAAGGTGCTCGTAGGAATTCAAACTGACCTTCTGGGTTGCTGGTCACAAACGCAGTATATTTTATTGAGTCCTCATCTACTGGTAAATGGAAAAATCCATTCTTTAAATCTAAAGTGCTAAACACCCTAGCTGTACACAATTTATCTATGTGATCATTGATTACCGGCAAGGGATATTCATCTCTCACCATCTTCTGGTTTATCTTCCTGTAATCAACACAGATTCTTGTACTTCCATCTTTCTTCTTCACCAAAACGAGGGGACTGGCATATTCCGAATAGCTAGGACGTATGATGCCATTAACTAACCACTCTTCTATTTGATGTTTTACAATCTCTTCCTCTTGCAAAGCTAGACGCCGTGGACGCTGTACTACTGGTATGTCATCTTTCAATACTATTTTTAATTTTATTGGGGCTTCTTTCGTCTTTAAAGGTTTGTAATTATCTATTATAGTTTGGACTTGAATTGGTAAATCACTTTCATCAGTGCCACTGGAAAGTAAACACTGTAAATACGAACTATCATAACACTGAGGCCTTATCTCAATGATACCTTTGTTAATCATAGTGATAGTATTAACTAGAAAAGTTTGCCCCAGAATAACTGCATACGGAATGACACCTTTAGGCACTACATGAAAACAAACCTCATAACAATGACAATCTATTATCAACTTAATGTTAAACTTACCTATTGAATACACCTTACTTGAACCAAGACCGGTTAATAACATCCTGTCAGATTCACATTTGACTGATAACATCGTAAACACATCGTAGGATATTAGATTTAGGTCGCTACCCGTATCTATTAAACACTTTACTGTGATACCGCCTATGATAACACTTTTAACTGATTTATTCACTGGATTGTTATTGTTTACATTTAGAACACTACTACTGTGATTATTACTTTGACATTGGCAACAACTTTGACACTGATGGATTATTTTCCCGTTTGACATTAGCGTGCTATCTCGTTCACTCTCCGTTCCGTTATCTATTCCTAGGGATTGATTCTGAGCGAACATGGAACGTGCCTTGGAGTTAGCTCCGCCTCCGCTGCTTCCGCCATCATTCCGACTCGTCGATGGTTCGCCTTTCCATTTTCCGCTTACGCCATTTGACACGTCACCTTCTTGACATTCGGTACCAATATGGCCGAATTGGTTACATTTGAAGCACTTGGTACCTTTTTTGCATGAACTCGCTAAATGACCTCTTTCCCCGCACTTGAAACAACGATAAACTTTATCACTTGCGTTTTCCTTGACGTTAGTGTCGTCTGCTTTAGCTTGCCTTGAGGATTCGCGACACTCACGCTGCTTGTCCGTCGTACTGCGTGAATTTCCTCGTTTCACCATCTTCTGCTTCATAGCTTCATATTGTGCCAACTTTTCCTTAAGAACCGCATATGTCGTAATACCATACAGACCAATTTTATTCTGCTCATAATCGGCAATCCCGTCTATTATATATTGGATCGAAACGTAGTCGGCGAACTTAGCCCTTTTGCCAAGCTCCTTCATGATGAGCATATATTGGTAATAGCTCTCATTGTTACGTTTTTTACGAGCCGCCATGTATTCATGCATTTGCTTGGTATTTATCGAATCTGGAAATTCCTTTAACAGGGCGTTCCTCAAATCTTCGTATGATCTGAATGGTTTTTCCGTTCGTAACCATAACTCAGCAGTTCCTGTAAGCGATCTTCTGGCTATGATGAGTTTTTGTTGAGCCGTCCAACCGAAGATTTCGGCATTGTCTTCGATGTCTTGTGACCACTTCGAAGACGAGTAGGTCATGTCTTCACCATTGAATTTAATTATGGTGTCTACCATACCATATTGCAAGGGTTGAATTTTTGCTTCCATGGTATCGTCTTTTTCCATGATGTCTTCGTAAAATACAACTTATTTTCCACCGGCGCGAGCGCGTGTTTTTTCGTAATGGCCGCCGTCGTTGTACCGGTGTTTTTTCTTCTTAACTTTCTTCGTCTTATACACCTTTATTATTACGGTCTATCCCGGACGAGGCTGTAGGGTGGTGTGGATGACCGAAACAAAATAATCTTCCGTCTTGAAAACTTCTTTTTATTATATAAATCACCTTAAAACAGTGGAGTCGACTTTTTCCTCCTAGTTAGCTTGCCATACTCCCCTTTCCCGCTCCCACTCACACTCTCTCATTCACTCGTTGCTGCGTTCACACTTGATTAGTTTTTTTAAAATTTATGGTGCGTTCCGAATAAACATCCTACAACCAGGAGCATAAAAAAAAATGTGATTTTCTCATACTGTTTTATTACTAATTTTATGTTATTACGATAACGTCGTTAAAACATAAGAATGTTAGAACCCTAGAACACTTTTAGAAGTACTGTTATGGTATAGGTCTAATCTTGAGGTGGGAATCAGTATTGCTCGAGAAAATGGATAGCAAGTTTGCTTGTCCTAAACATAATGCCTACTCATGATTGTACCACTCTCTAGGTGTAGTAACATACTATTTCAAGCCTCATATTCTCCATATTTCACTTATAAACAATGACTTAATTTCATAATAAATTAGCACATGACACAGGTAAACGTGTTGGCTAACTGAAAGGCTAGCTTCTATATTAATTAAAGTGTGAATTAGAGGCTCGTTCATAAGTGTGCGAGAGGAGGGAAGACGGAGAGGGAAATGAGGTTAATATGTCGTTTAGCTATTTTATATTAAGAGGGTAACTATGCTTTAGAATTTATAGCTTTTATGGGCAATAAAAGGCGATACAATACTGTTTGTAATCAAAGGGTAAAAGACCTCATAAAAATAAATCAAAGAAGACTTATGATACACTACGCACAGTATTCCTTGGCAGTTCATAGAATGGTGTTACATATAAATGTAAATTCTGGGAAATTAATTGCTACGCCACTTAAATAGTCCATAGACAGGCTGTTTTTTTAAGTGGGCGTGGATAGCCAAATCTAAAACTATGAAGAATAGCGAATGCTCAAAGGAATATTGATTTTCAACCTGTTTAAAAATCAACTGTCATTCTTTGGTAGTAATTGATAAAACATGGCAAATTTCCGAAAGGTCATTTTTTTTTGTAAAAGTCATCTCGCAGTTCAACCTAAGAGGTTGTCTGCTTGACCAGAATATCCTGCGGTTGCCTTCAGTGTAAGGCCTGCATCCAGCCAGGGAATATAACTACTCAGAAGCGACTACACGCTAAGGGCACCCCCTGTGGGGTACGAGCCTCGACTTAGGGCGTCGCTGGGGGAGGACAGCATGGGGACAAGCTGGATATGAATGATATCATTATTTAGGGGCTGATTTAGAACTACTGGCACAGCGTCGCGGGCTGGCTCGAGCGAGAATCGGAGAAGAAAGTTGAAAAAGGAGACTGATGCGCTTTCATACGTTACGTTCTTGGGCCTGGATGTAAAGAGAGTGGTGTCAATTAACCTTATCCATTACTTCACTGTCGGTTCTTATAAAAATGGCAAGCAGATTTTGACCTCTTCTGAAATAAATAAGGTACACATAAAAATGTTAAATCAAGATATTGTGTTCTAAGTTATGTATTTTTTTTGTATATATATATATTGAATATTTTGAAATAGAAGCCCGTATCGCGATCGTGTATCCATCTTCGAATATAAAACCCTTACCCTTTCTAGGAATTTTATGATTCTCTGATATCTTTGTTGTGCATAGTTTATATCTAAATGTGTTCTTTTAGTTTCAATAGATTACACAGTACAAAGTGGGATAGACTAGACTCTAGCCTCTTCCACTATTGTTACAATAGGGGAAGAGACTAGAGTCTAGTACGAAAAGTATTGGAAGTCTTTCTAGTCATTAGAGAGACTTCTATTACTAATCATATTAAGATTTTTTCTAACCCTCATGTAAAAGTTATACCCATACCAGAATGATGGTCATTATTATTTACACGTTTAACAGACATAACATGATAATAAAATCATGTGTTTATGTTTATCAGTTTTGTCTGCTACAGACAGAATCGTTTTATTTGGTCAGCACCAGCAGCGATTTTCCATACATTTAGTCTTTTTAGCCTTTTTATTTATTTAACATTTTTTTTTCAAGTAAAAAAAAAAAACCTTTATGTAGTTTCAACGGTGAACATCATCATTACTTTTATAAAACGACGTCTTTATCGGAACTACATTTAATGAGAATGGCTGTCTTAACTTCGTGGAGTGATTTGGAGGAGTTTGATGAAAATGAATCTTTAACTACGAATAATAAAATTCCCTGCCGGAGTCTGTGTTTCCCGATAGCTACAATCTGGGGGTCTTTAAGTCAAGAGTGAATAGGTTTCTTCTAGGCAAGCGTGCATCACCGTCGACCACATCATCGCTTACCGTCATGTGAGATAGTGGTCAAACGCGAGCCTATTGCTTATAATAATAAAAAAGAATATCATCATATACGCAGCCTGATTTCAACAACTGGACTACTGGCTATACTATAACTGGATACAGGCTTCTAGTTTCTTGGGCCACATTCATGTGCCAACCTCCCCCAGTTTTTGCCTCTAAGTAATCATTAGTGAACATGCAGGTCCCCTCAAAGTTAAGCAGTTTCGTTTGACTGGTCTACGAGTAACTTTAAAACTGCCCTGATTAGTGTTAGCTAGGGACTTTGTGGCTGTTATTAGGTCATGGGGGTGCGGGCCCGGCTATTGTGAGAGAAGACTGTGTGAATAGATGTGTAGTTGTGTATGTAGTATAGTTGTGTATATATGGGGTCGTAACACGTGTAAGTATATACAGGTTGTAACGGAAAGAGTATATGCATACTTAATGGTGTGCTACATGCTGCGGGACTGTTCGAAAGAGATACCGTGGCCCTGGAACACAAAGGGCTAAGAAGGAACATGGACAGGTTTTAGTCAGTACAAGTCTGACACTCCCTTCCGCTCCGCCCAGAGCGGGAGGAGTCATTTGATGATTTCCCATCCGAAAAAAAGGGTATGCTACATCAAAATAGCGATAAAATTATCTGCTGCCCCATACAAAATTTCAATACCTATTCAACACAAATGTATGGGGTAGCTGATATTTTTTTCGCTATTACGATGTTTGTACGATGGAGAAACATATTCAGTTTGATAGTCTGTAGCACACCCTTAAGTATGTATATACCCTTTCCGATACACCCTGTATAATGAGCTTTTAAAAAACTTGGGCTTGGTGAAGGAAAAAATATACATTATAAAATATTATAGTTATGTTTGTGTTTTTAGTGTGAAATGTGTGGCAGAAACGGTCCAGAAAAGACGCATATTTTTAATTATGACTTGTTTTTGTGCGTATTTTTTATGTGACATGAATGCAACACTTACAATATATATTTCTGAACAAAACAAACGTTTGCGTTAGCTTAGCCATAATCTCGCTATATGTACAGGTGCAAAAGTATAAAAATATTGAAACAAAAAACTGCAACGCAAAGTGCGTTGCTTGTACCAAGCAAGAGATCCAAGTACTTATTTAGCGACTATTGTGTCGATTTCAAAATGGCGTTAAATATCGGGTACATTTTCCTGGACCCCAAACTCCCTCAACGATATCCAGCGACCATCTTGTTGGTACAAGCGTTAACTTATTCTAACATCCATTTCTGGAATCAAGATTATAATAACAAATTAAAACAAAAGAGGAACGACAAAGTGAATTGTTAATTTTGAATTTAGCTTGGCATTCACAGTAAAGAGTGAGTGAATGAATGGTTGCCTTGGGACCGAATGAGTGAAGCCACTAAGTTTAATATTCCGTCGGCGATCCTACGTTTTTGTTTCTCTCTTTTGTTTCAATCATGGCTGGTTCTGCTGGAACATTTCGTGAGTTTTCATCAAACCTTCGTTTCGTGAAATTGTTGCTGTTGGTCGTTTGGTTCCGACAATAGTTTCGATTTTCCACACAACTGAAGTCGGTTTGGCTTTTGATTGAGTTAAAGAATAGTTTGGTCTACAGTGGAAAATGTATTTTCATTCAATCAGTCCATGGCAGAATTTACAAGTAACCAATTGAATCGATTATGGGTTATTGTCAAAGTAAAATGCTGGTGTTTTACCATTACAGCAAAATATTGAGCAAAATATATTTATTCATACGCGGATTTCTCATGAAAAGATTACTTACTTAGACAGCAACACATTGCCTACAATAAATCAAATAGGTTCAAAATAAACCACAAGACGAACGAGGCGGCACTCCATCTTTAAAACGGACGTATTTTTTTTTTTCTAGATACGGCCTCGGTGGGCGTAGGATTGTTCTTTGTGGCGGTACAAGGATTGGGTAAAAAAGTACTCGTAATAAGTAGGGGTTTGCTTCTTTTATGCTCTATTTAGTTAAGCAGAAAAATGCGTATCTAGAACACAGAGAGATTGGTTTATGAAGGTTTAAACAAGGCATCAAGAGAGTATGAAAAAAGACTATTTGTTACAGAATGCTTTTGTTATACGTATAAGTAAGATAGGTTCTATATAGCGTAACTGGACCGTAACCGATACTTAAACACGTGATTATACTCATGGTAACAAAAAACTTTCCCAAACAAACATAATTTATGCTCATTCAATTTTATCACAAGCTGATTGGCAATAGGCGCGCGCGCGCGAATTTCATACGGCTGTTGTAGTATTGTAATAAAAGTGACTGAGTATAAAACATGTTTCTTTGGGAAAGCTGTTTGTTATCATGGGTATAATCACATGTTTAAGTATCGGTCAGTAATTACCAGTCACCTTATATATTTAAATAATACTCAGTATCAGATTCAATATGTAAATAAATCACGGTTCACGGTTAATTCGGTTTCACGGTTGGCGCAGTGGTGGCCTACAGATAGTTGTTCCGGGTCTGGCTGTTTGTGTATGTGAGTTTAAATGTTTGTAAACGCACCCACGATACAGGAGAAATTCCTAGTGTGGGGCAACGTTTTAAAAAAAACAAAATAAAAAAAAAAACAAACAAAATAAACAAATCATGGTGCCATTGATTAATTGGAATAAATGCCCACAAATTTTAAAATCAGCGAATTCTTACTCAGGGTGGAAAATTAATGTAAAATTTACCACCTCCCTACACTTATTAATGAAAAAATAACTCAAAAACACTTCATCTATTAAACTAGAGTACTTAATAATAACATAATATACACTCCTGTCAGAGCATACGTTGAAGATGCGACAGATTAATTAAGAAAAACAGAGAGAGTCGAATTACTTAGCGAGGAATAAATTGCCGCTGTTCTCCGTGGCCACGAATTTATTCTCTGACAGATTAACCGCTGCCGCTGTGTCGTCACGTGTATGAATGTAATTTCATCATGGAATTAGGGATAGAAAAGGTGAGAAATATTTGTTTATTATTGTTTTTTTTTTATCAAAGGGAGCTCCTTTGACGGTTGGCTAAATAGTAACAGCCGGTCCTAACATTTTGTCATGTCAATAGACGCGTGATTTAGGTATACCTGGAGTAATGTTGGTGTACTATACGTACACTTCTGCCTACCTTTTGTGGATAACAGGCGTGATGTTTCGTTGTAATGTAACGAGAGTGTTTTTATTTTATTGTGGATGAATTTCTTTTGCTCAATTTCCAGACGACATTTTGATCCTTTTATTTTTATTTTGAAATTATTAGCCAGTCAAGAAGGTAGGTAAATAGACGTTTGTCTTGAAGGATCTTTTTATAATGAATAGTTCACAATACGGGAAGTTCGAACTGGTATTTGATCATCATATATATAACACATTCAGCCGGAATCTAGACGACGTTATTGCCTTGTTAATACTATAGCAATTGAATCTCTAATATTAGTTCGCAGAACAAACATATTGCACCGCCAACGTCCAAATTCGCTCAATTCCCCTCAGCGATATCTAAGACAAGTTACAATATATGCTCATCACCCATCCTATGTACGCGAAGATCGCTTTGAAGTCGGCAACATTAATAGAATATGAAATATACGGTATTCGTACATATTCGTGTTATATTGAGTGTTTCATGCAAATTCTGCCCTATCTTCCAAGGGCTGACAGTCGGATGAGATGGGTTTTCTAAGGGACGTCCCTATTAAATTAAGTATGCTTACGAAATTGTGGTTTTTTAAAAGTGGAATATTATGGATTTGTGTTGGTCGCCATCTTGTTTTTGGTTTGAATAAGTGATCTGGTTTTGGAGGCGTGTGATGTAAAATTGAAAAGGGTTTTTTGTCGAGCCATTTGATGTTATTAATATTTTATAGATTTTCCTTCTGTTATGCAGACTTTTGGCTTTTAACATCAGGTTTCTCAGAGGTCAGTTATTGGCTCATCTTTTGTTTTTAAGTGCTGTCAGTATATTCCTTAACAAAGGTGACAGTGATGGCGTTTGAAAGCATTGAACTATATTACTAGCGTATAGAACAGACACGCCGAACCAAAGATTTGCTTCATTTTTGTAAGAGTTAGAACTAAAGTTCGCTGTAGCGCTAAAACAATAGTTATGTCGTCTAACCAAACTATTACAACATGCAGCGCTAGATCGCATAGAGGGAATAGTTTTCTCGCGACCAAAACGTCGTAAGCGCCAGGTATTTCATGGCTCTTACGCGTTTCGTTCAATGCAAGTCGTATGTTGTATTGCAAAATGGCGGCGCCCGGCAACCCGATTCTCGTGAGCATTATTACATCGCGAAAAAGTTTAAATCAGAGTTTTAAACGTTTATATGTCTGCTTATTGATGATATGTCATACCATCACTTTTTTTTGATGATCTCGAGTGTTTACGGCAGTCTTTAAGTATACAACCAGGCATTTTGATGTTGTTATTTATGCGAGCAAAACACGACATGTCTCTGCGGGCGTTGGATACTCACTGGATGGTTGCAGTACAGCTCACCGCAAAGCGTGGCGCAAAATCATGTAACGCATTGTCTTCTCTATACGTAGTAGTAATACCTCAGTGCTTGAACGTGGTTAAAATGTACTGATCGCGGCCTGTTATAGTTGTAAAATTTTTCCCTAAACCGTCGTCTACAAATTCATCATAGAAAAAGTTTTAACTTAACAGTTACCAAACATCCAGGGTCCCCTAACAACAGTCACAAACCGTTCCTATAAAGAACACAGTACACATAAATTGTCGCACTTTACTGAGTCGACACTTAAGACCTACTTTGACCCATTTACTTAAGTTCACTCTTGTAACTTGCGTGGGATGTAGCGTTGGAGCTCATATTCATTACGTTATTGGGATTGAGTTCAGCACATCAGCTCATAAATGTTTAGTACAGAACATGGCCTTTCTAATAGACTGGGTACATTATTGAATGGCCTATAATCACTACTTTTGTCATACGAACTCGAGACTGTAATATTTTGAGGAAGGTTTAACGTCCTTAATAAACCAACCAACTAATACTGTAGACTCTAAGCTTAAAAAAGCTTATCTTTACCGAGAAATAAAATTCTCTTATAAGGTCTATTTAATACACTCCGAAAAGGTTTTTAAACATAAATACGCTTAAAAAAGGACGACATTTGTAGAACATTGAGTAAAACCTCTCACAATATTGACATAAATAATATAGTTGTAAACAAATGACAATTCGAACATCGAACGAGATTTTCAAATCCCATAAGCCGTGTTCTCCATCCCAACATTATCTATTCTGTATATGTAGAACATGGAATTATTAAGTACTATTTAGATGTTTAGTTATTGGTTAAATTAAAGTTAGATTCCGTTCTGAAACACTGCCACATACATGTTTGTTGTTTAAATATTGTCGTCAATTATGTGTTTGCTTGTTTAGCGTGTTGAATTGCCATAATTGGATGTTGTATTATGTGCTATAACAGGCTATAATGGATGTTTATTTGTAAGAAAAGCAACGTTAGACACTGGATGTTGGTAGAGTAGTATTTTACTAAGAAAGCTTTTCTTTTTTGTAAGAAGTACGAAGTTGCTACGAAGGTTAATACAACAATACATGCATACCTACATTCTTTGTTTTAGTAAACAGTAGTAAAGTTATTAATCAGCTCAATTCATTGCAGCCTCAATCCCTATCATTGGGTATACCTATGCTTTACCTGACCTTAAGTGGGTTGCCTAATCAATGGCAATGATACTTTTCGTCGGTCCTTTCAAAAACACAAGCCTATATAAAAACTTTTCTATCAATCAGAGACAATCAAACGACTTCTTACTATCTTCCTGTCTCTGCGAAACAAACAAACAAAACTTGCCTCTCAACAATATTAGTACAACGCACACGAAAACTAACAGACATAGACTAAGGATTGCCTAAATTATCAACGTATCAACGTATCTTACCAACTCCAGGCCATAACACAGCAATTGCGACTTCCATACTTATTTCTTCCAAAGATCCGACTTCTTGTTTCAATATTGGTCGTTTGGGATCCTTTTTTTACGCCGACGATTGTAACAATTCCCCCGTACTTTTTGTTGGCCATTTGTCTTGCTACCAACTGTTTAAGAGCAGTATCGAACAATTTAAAGTTAGAATTTTGTTCTCTTTATTGTTTTTGTTTGTAGGTTTCATAACGAAGTGAGGTTATGTTTGTTTAGAGTTCTATATTTGAATGTGGATAATATTTTTGTTGTGTAGACGTCATAACTTTTAAGTGGAAGTCTGTTGGGACATCTTCAGTTTTAGTGTGATACTTCTAACACGTGGCTTTGATTGGCTACCTTGTTGTGTTTTCACACGTTCCATGCACGTTAAACTGTACCAACACGTTTCTGGTAAGTACTAAAGCGAGATTAAAAATAATGCAGAATGACGCAAGCTCCTTCTGATATCTCTTCACGTTAATACAGTGTGTAAAAGAAAAAGGACTTAACCATAGATACTAGAAAACCAGCAACAACATACTATATAATCTTTACCAGTCATTTGTGTCCCAAAACATTTGTGTCTCGACCAAACAAAACCGCTCGCCATACTTACCTCAAAGGACTCCAGGCGCTCGTAAAATATATTTTATGATAAGTTCCGAAACCTGACCACCTGTATACAAGGGTCGGCCGTAAATCGCCATTGGTCTTGAAGAATCGAGAATGGAACATTATTTTTTATTATAAGCTGAGCTAGATAGGCCAAAGTACTACATCCTCTCTATAGCTAGTGTTGTAGTATAGCGGGATACTTTAGCTCCGGGATCCGGGATATTGTTGAACACTTCGGCGGGATCCTCTCGGTCGTTAGTCTGGACTGACGGTAGATAATAGCGAAGGCGCTGTCCCGGGTGCCGGCTTTGTTGCTGGATTTTTGTACTGACGTGTAATAAGGTTCTTCCCAGAGTATTATGTTAAGATGCATAATGGTAAATAAAGTGAACTTAAGGCTTAAACTATGAGAAGAAGAGTTTATGAGGCGTAAACAGTAAATGTAGACGAAATTGCATCGGTGTGTATATATAAACAAGTTAATGCTTTATTTTCAGAAGTTTTTCCTTCTTTTCGTTCATTTAAATTAAATGTTGTCATTCTACATTATCCGAAATACAGTCAGCTAAAGAGTGGCAATGATTATAAACTTGAATTGCTCCTAAAAGATTTTCAATGACTGGCAACGCAATATCATTTTGTCTTTTTTATTGAAAATAGTCTATTTTCTCTGCAAAATAAAACTTAATAGAGCTCTCTAGGTTTCTTTATGTTGATGATGTATTTTCACATAAAATATATGGCCCAAGCTTTTTTACATGAAATGTGTAATGGGATATTCTATTTAATGTAGCATTAAAGAAATATATGGACGATAAACCGATTTGTTTGTTGGTATTTTCGACATAAAAGAAAGTTCTCGAATATATTTTTATGTTAAAGATTGCAGGAGTAATAAAACTGCAAAGAAAACTAGTTATTATATTCTATCACCTATGTGTATGTCTATTGTTTTAAGTATTGATAAAACAACGAGATTTCATGTAGATAATATAATAATAAAGCATCCGATATAGATTATTGTCGAAATAGAATTTTAGAAGAACGACGCGGTCAGACAGCCAGACACGAAGACCCACTTTACTTAGACACTTACTAATATGTCGAATAGACAAAATAAATGTATAGATATAAATTTTCATATAAATGCAGTTGTTTCGTTCTTGGAGGAAACGTATTGAAGTGTGAACAGTTCTGAATCGTGCGAATCGGTATTACAGACTGAATATATGTCATTGTGTGAATTGAATCGAAGGGGAGAGAAACTTCGGGATTGTTCGAGTGCACAAGTTATCAACAGCATTAATATTTGCATACCTTTGAAACTAGACTTATGCCATGTGAATGTGTTAAATTCAGCTGTGTTCCCAGCAGCATTCGTCTATTTATGTGTTAAGTGTGTAAGGGTAATTTGTATAATTGGAAAAGAGTTAAAGAGCTGTCAGAGTTAATAATAACAGAGGTGCCACTGACAACGTTTGAACGCGCTTCATTTGCTGATCGCGTTTAGTTTCTTGTAGGGTTTTAAGAAGAAGTGCATTGAACAGTATTACTACTATACAAAGTGGGCGACAGACAGACCGACGCTAAAACGGTTGCCGTGTATTCATTCTGAAACGTCCTAAAAAATCTGCTGTTCCATACATGACCGTGAAGGTGCAGTTTTGAAGGAAACAGCTGTTTTTTTTGTCAATAACTAACGAAAAAATTAAATATGAGGGATGAGTTCAGAATGATGTAAGTACTGTTAACGTAGCAACTGTTTTAGCGTAGGTGCGCCCCATCCAACCTGTATATTATGTTGAAAAGCTAGCATAAGAGGCATACATCAAAGGATACAGAAAAAAAAGATACGAAGTAAAATATACACTCAGTATAATACATTTTGACGTTCGCCGAAAAAAATTATAACGTAAAAATATTCATTGAAGCATTTTATTCGTAACACAATGGGGGTAGTAAAATAAAGAAATGTAATAATGTACCGTATAAAGTCATAATGTAAGGTTTATATTACCGTTTACTGTGCCACGTGCATTTTATGATGGTGACGGTGAGGTATGGAATAGGGTTGGCAGAGTACAAAAATTTTGTTGTCATAATGATGTAACACACTGGAAACTGCGTTCTCGATGGAAAATACCAGTGGTGAAAATGGCGAACTTACATGTAGGGTTACTGGTAACTCGACGTATTACTTGCAGGACGTCATAGTAGGTTTAAAATGCAAAAATTTAAGCCACCAAATGTTCTATCGAAATTCAGAATTTTTGAGTTAATTCGATTTTTAGTTTTTATGACGAATCCCGGATTAAATCATTTGAAGTCAATTTAAAAATGATTTACGGCGCGACTGTACTGAAATTTAAACTATTATCATAGTTGGTGCCGTAGCAGACCTTTGTTAATGATTAAAAGTTCGAAAATGCCTACAACTTTCGCAAAAATCACTATTAAAAAAAAAAATGAAGTCAATTTTACTATTTCTTCTTAAAAAATGTCAAGTCTATTGCTAAAAAATAATACTAAGCCACGTTCTACCATTTCAGTAGAACATTAATTTGGTGGCTTAATTTGTTGCTTTCTACTATAACGTCCTGCAAGGAATACGTAGAGTTACCAGTAACCCTATATAAACAATTGTCCCCTTAAACAGGTGAAATTTCAAAAATACTTCTCCGTATTGCTCGTCTTCGCGATACAGTGTGTTTGGATAACGGTTACCGGGGCTTTGTATGTACTCATTTCTATCGACAAATACACGTTTATAAATACTCCTAAACCAATACCCCTCGACTGGCAGCCATCTTGTTTGAAGTTGCTAACTAAAAGCTGCACGGGTCTATCTTTAACCTTTTGAACGCCAGAGCATAAACGCACGCGCGTGTCCTCCACGCCAAGTCACAAATTCACCGCAAATACTTACAAATAAAAAAAAGGATTTCAAAAGTATAATTAACTTATTTCTTGTTAAGACATTTAATATTTAAGATATTTAGATTACATTTTAACGATATATAAATAAACACACACAAAAGTTATGATTTAAATTGCTTATTTCGTGAACATCATCTTTTGTCACATGTTTGTGTCGTTGGCGAATAGGGCACGCGCTTGCATGTCACGTATATGTGATAATGGCGTTCAAAAGGTTTAGGTAAATCGGTTTATGGATGCGTGACCATCTATTACATACCGAGTTTGTTTGTACCATCCAATCACTCACTTACCTTACTGCCGTCTCACTACACCTTATCTACCTGCTCATGCATGGTTATCAGCGACATTGCGGAGCCTATGCACTGGTGCAGGGTTATTTACAATAACTCTATCAATGGTTCTTACGACATTTGCCAGGTTAAAATCAACCGTTTGACGACCCTAAACCACCATTAAAGACACGAGATGACACAATTTTGGCACAAAATAATAATTTTTACCGCGTTCTACGGGATTTCCTTATTGTTTATGGTTCAAAGTTGGTTGTTTGTCTCTGGCTCGTTCCAACGAGTAGATAGCGCGCAATTCAATTTATTTGGTGTTGCCAGAGAAAAATTGCTTGGTTTATGGCTTTTTTGTGTTAGATTACCTTGTAGGCTTGTGGTGTTTGAAATAGAAGCAATTTCGTTGTACTTCTAACAGTTTCTAAGAGCAGTGTAAAAGTTGTTAGGTAAGAGAAATCAAAGACGACTGTAATTCATTGGCCAGTTACTATTGTAAGTTGTAATACAAAAGATCGAGAGCAGTAATTGGTACTGTTACAGTGCACTTTTATATTAAAAAGTCATTATTAGTCTGAACTGTCCCAGTGCTGCGCTAAACTGTTCCTCCATTCTTTTCTGCTTTCCATTGTTGACAATTTTGTGCAACTCTATCCAATTTTCAACAAGACAGAAAACGTTGTTATCAATAAATCAAAGGTACTTCGCAGTAGTTACCTTGTTGAATCGTTTGACTTTTCAGACTCAGGTTTAATAGAAAGGGAACTCCTTGAATCATTATTCTTAGAAATACAATGTCTCTTAGGCTTAAACAAATAACGGCTAATCTAATCGTCAAATAAACTATTCCCGAAATTGAGAAGCCAAATTGCCGATAAATTATTGTCTCATCCTTTTATCCAGAAAACAAGTAATATCTTTGTTATAATAACAGAGAATAGAACGCATTGATATAAAAAAGGCTGTTTTCGGTGTTATGTAACAAAAGGTTTCAATTAATCCCGTATTCTATAATCCCGGTCCCAGAATTTTCCCGATATTGGCGGGATTTTTTTGCTGCTATCTGATCCTATTCTGGAATTTTATGGGCTCCAAACTGGTATGGAAGGGTACATATTTTTTATTAAAACAAATATTTTAGAAGATTTTATCTTTTTGGAACCCCTCACACATCGATGTTTGCCGATGATTTTGGGATAAACCACAAACATACATTTACGCAGACAGACCTTTTTTCCTAATGGGGGTAGGCAGAAAAAAATAGAACGCTTTTTTTTGCGGTCTTGCCTTTCTCTCATTCGTTTTTTTTTACCCAAGTATTTAGTTAATATCTCGTGATTCAAACAGCTATTTTGAACCTACATAAACAGCTGCATCAATAGTAGTTTAAAAATAACTATCCCTCATCATGTGGTGTACAGGCGGGTAAATAAAATGGCCGAGTATGGTGGTCGAGAGCGATGTCCTCGTAAACTGTCACCCGTTGATGTATTTTATAATCCCGTCATGTTTTTATTTACGCCATACATCACTTGGTTGTTTGACCTCTTCATAAAACCTGAATTTATTGGAGCTGAAGGTTCAGGGAAAAAAACCATGTAACGCATGTTGGTAAAAGTTTTTCCGAAAAACGTATTAAACTGAGTAGTTCGATGAAAAAAAATTTAAAAAACCAAAATGAGTTTGTTTGTTGTTATGCCACTCCATAACGACTGATCGGATTTCGATGAAAGGCATATCCACACACACCACAACCTGGGTTAGGATTATACGATTTCGCTCGGTGAATACTAGTTTATAGATTATTTTAAGTCTAATTTGTTTGTTACTACAGCTAAATTTTCAGTACATTTACTTCAAGCCATCTTAGGCTTTAAAATCTCTGAATATTGGCAAATTGGATGCTCTAGCGGCTGTCATAACTAGCAACACGATAATTATAACAATACGATATTTGCAGCATCTTCTTAGGTAAACCTTAATAAAAATGGCCGCCCATGATTTAGTATTCACTACCGTCAATATTTTGTAAAAAATAAAGGAAATATTTCACGATTTTAACGGCATTAACTCGCATAATAAATGTAATTTAACTGGGCTCGGTTAGATATTTTTATGGGTTATTAAGTCCCAGCTTAAATGGAAAAGATTAATGAATAATTTACAAGATCTTTTATGGGTAGCTTGATAATCACGATTAAGGTTTGTTTAAAAAAAAAACAGTTTTAATTATTCATGATAACACCTACCACCACCAACTATATGGGTATAATACCTACACCAATATTTTACAAGTTATATTTTGAGTCACATTTTAAATGGCGGATGAGCTTACTACCATTAACCAGGCACACATAATACGTTTAGGATGCTGGTAGTGCTGCCCCGCTACTGTAGTGCGTTAGGGATGTTCGCAGATGCGCATGTTGATTGTTTTTACGCAACTATGCCTAAAAGGTGCGCTTCCCTGGTGCGCAGGGTGTGGGGCAGCAACAACAGTATCCTAAGCATGAATGCAAGTCGCCTAGACTGTGTTTATGTGGGTCGCTGTTGTGCGATTTTTCATGGGTTGTCGCAGCAGTGACACACCGTTATTTGTTGTGTTGTTTGTTTTTATCAGTGCTTATTAACATAGTCTTAAGTTTTACAAACAGTTTTTGAGTCATGGATGCTCGAAAAAGAAAATTCTATAACTTTGTTCAAATACTCTGGACTGATTCAGAGAATTTCTTGATAAATCCAAAAATAATTTGCCTCACCAAAAATATTAACAGTAATTAAAATTCAAACCAGTTTCATCCAAATTAAAATTCTACTTTAGTTGACAACCAGTTTTTGTCCTACTTCTCATGAACGGAAACTAAATCTTTCCACAAATTTAAAGAAATGAATTTAGGTAAGTTCAGCTTTTCACTGCGCAGTTTACATATGAATTTGATTCGAACAGTGAACATTCTTTATTGAGCGTGGCGTGATGGTACTTTAGTATGCTGTTTGTAAGTATCTACTCGCTTTTGATTTGAGTACCAGTCTGATTTTTGTTTGAGATTTTAAGATGTTCAAGCTTTATTTTGATTTGTATACGTTTTACGCATGCCATTAAATTTGTGTTTTGGTTACTCTTTTCACGCTGCTGCTACCAGCCAATCAATCCCATAAATACACTATCGACCTATCAAACCAAAGTCTCTATTCAAAATGATTGGCAACTCAATTTAACTCCAGGCTAAATAAAGGGTACGAGTAGCGACCAGACGGCATTGTCTCAAGCATAAATAATCTCTGAACAACTATTTTCAATTTAAAACATTGTAAGCCACCCCCCGCCCCTGGGGGGAGAAAGGGGAAGATAGAATCGATCGCGACACAATAGCTCTTACTGTGGTGAGATGTTAAGGGGACGATGAAACCCATTGGATCCACCTAGCAAGTGCTGGGGTATTGTGGGCCAATTTGCTTTACAAGTGGAAAGAATGATAGCGAATTTGAATGTACAATGATACAGTGCTAGTAAGTTTTATTGTCGAGAGGATTGTATGTAGAGTGAATGGGAGGATTAATTTGAATTGTTTGTGATTTGTGACAATAAGGATAGACTTTTTTAGTTCGTATTATTAAATGTAAATAAAGTTACTAGCAATACGAGTAAGGTAACTTCCAAAAATTATATCTGTTTTTTAACTTACGTTCTGTCTGTATGTATCTAAAAGTTTAGTATCATAGCTAAATAAATCAACAATGACCACCTGTTTAAAAAAAATCAAAGTCAAAATATTTTTATTGCACGTAGGCCTACATGGGCACTTGTAAAACGTCGACAAAAAGGTGCACAGTACGGTTGGTCGTTTCCTATGGAGAAGCACCGCCAAGTAATTCCATGGTTACTCTTTTAAAATCATCAACAGTAATAGACCTGTAGTGTTGTAAAGAAGTCCTTTATTGATTAAGTTTTAAAATGATAAATATTCTATCTCGATTCTCCATGATGAGAATCTGTATTCTCATCATGGAGACACATATCTTAACCTTAAAACACTTAAAATGGCGGGACCACGTGTTAGTTTGTGCAAAACAAAACGAACGCGACGATCGCTTTAATAACAACGCGATCTCACACTTTAATTCGTAAGTTGGAGTGAAGCAGTATTACAAATCAACTCGTTTCTCAGAGTTCTACAAAACTTAGAAGTCAGAATACTTTGTACAGTTAAGTACGGGAAAGTTATACTCTCAAAAAAGAAAGAAAGACGGTTTTCCACGTACATACGCCAGCAGGTCAAGCTACCCGAGACGGTCAAATTTTCCCAATCAACCTTGAACCGTATTCTATAACGGTAAGGTTGAAAATCTAGTAAGAAAATTGACAGATTGTTGTCGCTGATGTGCTGTTGGCTTTACATACGTAGAATTTAAGAACAACAGGTTGGAAATATACTGCGACGTTTAGCACCTGAAACTTACTCAGGTTTTCCTTCTACGCAAATCTAGAATTTCACCTTTACACGAGAAATATTCGACAGTATTTTTTAAAAAAATCTCGCAGTTTTATCCAAAATATGTTCTGAATTATTTTCGGTTGTAGAGAAGTTTTTCTTAAGCTTTTTCGAATTGGTTTCAAGGAAAAATTGAAGTGTTCTTTTCTCAGAGTGGTAGGATATCGTTTTTCAGAATGCAAAGCAAAATAAGATAGCATGCTTAGAAAGAAGACAGAAAAACAATTTTTCTTCAATGGAAGAAAAGAAGTTTTCATGAATAACAAAAAAAGAAAAACAAGGAATTGCCTTGAACACAAAAATTTACAGTTTATGAATATTGATAGCAAATCAGACACAACGTTTAGTAATTACCAGCATTAAATAAAACTATCAAAAAAACGTCATTCTAATCATAAACACGAATACCAGCAGCATAAAACTAAACTGCCACTAAAAGCCAGGCAAAGGAAATTACAAAGCTGAACGTTATCAAACTCCATAATTATGCACGAAAGTGTAAAATAAACGGCCGCGATAGCAAAAAGGAAACTGCAAGGACTTGTTTATGCGACATGACACAGCAATCCGATGCACTGCAGTGCAAATAAATAGACCTAACTGAGATATGCACTGCTAAATAAATCTAGGGAACAGAAATGCAGTGACTGCTAACCTAACCTATATAAATAATTCATTTGAGGAAGGCATGCATCTTGCATGACTTGCTTTTGTTTATATATGCCTGGCTCCGATGTCTCGGCTTGTTTATAAGATGGCGGAGGTGAATAACTGTGTGCATTGGAAGGCGTTAATGGTTGTGATAGGATTTGAATTGTGGTTTTGGTTGTATTGCTGGTTCGTGATTTAGTTCATGCTTGGCTTTTAAACAGACTTTTATTAGCCATGGTAAAAAATAATGATATCTATGCAAGTTGTCAGAAGCTAGATATTATAATTAAAGAAAAGTAAATAAAATAAAAAATATTCAAAATGAATTTCCTCTGCGCTTTTGTTCCATATCGCACTTTATTAAAATGCATAGAAAAACAGAGGAACACTACACCGTTCCTTCGCTTAATTAAAACCGTGAACCAGGAAAAACGGCAAAAAGGGGTTTCCTGTCAAGTCTAAGCCAATTCCTTTTACCTGAACGTCGGAACTTTAATAAATTAGGGCTGAATCGTGTAAAATCGCAAGTAACCGTGACGAGCCACCCTCGGGGGTAATCACGACTTCGTTGTTAAAGACTTCATTGAATTATTTTTTAAGTTCATAAAAGTGCTTGTTTTTTATTGTGAATTGGTTTTTTTGGTAAAATGTGTATTTTTTTTTATGTTTCTTGCCGACGGGCTTTGAGCGATCGATCAATTTATTTTTTAAATTTGCTTTTTGAATTAAGATTCTGTGGAAGAAAAATGCATTTTAGTATCCCTACTGAACTTTGATATTTTCTCAACATTTAAATAACGTACATTTTGCTTGAAATAAATCGCGTAGAAATTGGACAAGACAGTTTAAGTTGTCAGTCATGAACAGTTATAATATTCACTGTTATTACATCATCACCTGCATTACTAAAACATACAACTCACAGCCTCATTTCAAAACGCCACCTGTCCGTTTCAAAATCATCTGTCCGGTACACCCAAAAGCCATCAACACTCGTTCCAACGCCTTCACAAGATCACCTGCCAGATACGACCAAAGGACCACAGAGTCTCGTATCTTAAGATACGACCTCCGGAATGTTCCCGGAAAAATTCTCCCTCCTTATCCGTAACACCGTCTTTTGTCGACTTCGCTCTTATAAAGGGCTTTTGGTTCAACAAATATGTATGTATATGAGGGAAGGTCTGGGGGAAGTGATTCTGTATGCTTGCCTGGCAATTGGGTTGAGACGATGCATAATTTTATTGTGTGTGTGTATTTTGAGGGGCTTTTGTTTAAGGGTGAGTAGATGCTGGTATGTTTTAGATGTCAGCAAAGAAGAAGTTAGTGTTGTGGCTATAAACAATTACAGTTTTGACAGCTTGACACAAAGGTTTTTTTTTTAAATTATTTAATTTGTTGTATTACCAAGGAGTCTCGTGTTTCCCAGAAACTGGAATGTGTTCAGAAACGCAGTCATTCTATTTAAAATACCGACAGCATGCGAATAGTTTGGAAAAGGCTAGGCAGATGACTATGTTGTTTAGTTTGATATCTACATTAACTAATGATACTGTTTGGACTTTTCCAAGTAAACCATCAACTGCTAAAAAGCCAGTTTAAACACGGAATCTAGCTCTTGATTATATCCACAAACAGCTATGCAAAGTGGAATCGAAAGGAACGGGAGGTCGAGTTGAACTGCTCTAATTACTCTGAATCGAATTAGAAAGGGATACGCCTTGCATACCTCCGACTATACATATAAATATGTTACATCAAATTATAGCTTAATTGTCGCCAGTGTGTAGTCGTCGGAGCATGATAAAATATGCAAATAGTTTGAAGTTATTGTTTGTTTAGGCACACATGGTTAGTTAACGACATGGTGCAGCTCCGGGGAAGTGAACTGCTTGATATGCATCATGATCTTCTCTTCTTCCTCTCCTAATACTAATTTATTTAGGGTTGAAACTCGTTTGTTTGCGGCAGATTGATTTATCCTAGGTTGTGCTGCGCTTAAGTCACAAGAAACGATTAATTAATTCATAACTAATATTTTATTAATTAATCATTCATTAAAGTAGTCGAATTGCTGCCTCAATAAAGTTTAAACCTATCTTTAGCCTGAATAGACGTCAATGAGGCCCAACTAAAAAAGGTTCGAAATCTTTAGATACTTTTACAATAGCAAAGACTTGGCCTTTTCACTGTCTAGAATATCGGCCAAGTTAGTGATTCTTTATTATTTAGCATTGACGTCTCTTGCCTCTTTCCGATCGGAAGTTTATTTTAAGAAGTCGTATTCTTGTTGAAAGTTTAGTTATTTTAAGCGATCTACTCGTAGTATTCTTGGTCGGGCTGTTTTTGTAACAGAAGTTTTAAAACTTTCTTTCGAATTGATTCCGTAATACTAATGTCAGTGATATCTTTGCCTTATTTTTTTATTGAATGGAAGAATAACATCTCACCAGTTTTTCTTATTTTGAATACACGACTGAAAATCGACTTCAAACATTGTAGAAATCCTTTGAAAACCCGTCACTAAATATTCATAGCCTCTTGTTATTTCCAATAGTGACAAGGTTGTAAAAACATCAAAACAAGCAATAAAGGCGAAAACATTATCACAAGGACGCAGACACACGCCCAGCCGCGACAAAAGTGAGGTTAAGTACGAATATTGCTTTCGTCGCCAGGAAACTTCGCGAAACATAAATAAATACTTCCCCCAACTTACATCGGGGACAAGCGTCGCCGATTTCCTTGAAGACAAACACTACACGATAAATCTCGGCCACTTCAACTCGCAAATTCGTCGCCCGAAAAATATTTTCCCGCCGGCCGCCATCTTGGCAGTTATTGGTCATAAAATGTCCCGTGTCTATGGTCGTACGTCTGAGGTAAACGGGCAAAGGTCTTTCATGTTACGGCCTATGTTATTTTTTATTACTTTGTGAGTAGGATATTGTTGTTAATGTGTGTTTTGTTTTATTACGAATGGATTTGATGTGAGTAAAGGTTGTAATGTTATATTGAAGCAGGGTGAAAGGTTACTTTTGATTTTAATCTGTCGATATAGTATGCATCAGAGGGAGATCGACTTTCATGTGGATTCAGTTTGATAGGATTTTATTGTCCTGGTAATCTTTTGTTAAAGTCAAAGTCAAAGCATTTATTTCAATTAGACCATTACAGGCACTTTTGAAAGTCAAAAAAAAACAAAATGAAACGCGAAGCTACAGTCCCAGTCACAAGGCATAATAACTTATGAAAGTACTGTAGTTGCCCATTCCGTAGCGTAGATCTCTATGGAGAAGAACAAGCAAAAGAGTTAAAGGAGTAGATAGTAATGTATTGATGATGGTTGCAGCTGCACGAACAGCCTCGGAAAAATATTATTTATCGAATTAACATACTTAAAACCGCCAAAGAATGCGATTTGCAGACTGATTTGATTACACGAACTATTTATCTTGGTTTTTTCTTTGGTCAATTTCTTTTCCAACACATATAGCTAGTAATCTAGATATAGATTATGGATGATGGTAATTCATACCTATCTAGTTTTCAAAGAACCCCAGTAGGTTGCAGACCACAAGATATTGACGATCTACAAGTGGCCCCTATTGAGCGAACCCTAGCAAAATACTGGACAAATGTTGCCAGGAAAAGGCAGTGTGGCAATAGCCACAAATAAATCCTGAGCTTATTTCAAAAGCCTGTATTCAAGTGCCACTTAGTGATCGATACTATGACGAATGTGCCAATTCATTCTTAGTCTTATAAACGGTCGTGTACGTGGTTTTGGTCACAGAAATAGTAAAATGTGCTGCCTTAAAATGTATACCAAAGTGTCCTATTTTGTGTCGGTCTTGTTACTACGTATCAAGTGTAACATAAAGGGTGTGAATAGACCTTAAACGAAGTCGAAAGGCAAATGTTGTCCCCGTCTTTGCGATATTCTTTTTTGTTCTGGACCATACCTGGGAACCTTCTAGTTACAGAGATATTGGAGGTCAAAGTTCCAACTTTTTTTCCAACGTTTTTTTTGAAAAAGAAATTTCTAAGTATTTAATTTAAAAACCTTCCCGATCACCGTACCGTATTGAATGCACCCGCATAATCACAATGCATCAGCACAATGTTTTGAATGCGTTTCATGAGTTCTAGGTATCGTAAAACGTGATAAAAAAACAAGCGTTTTCCAGCAAAAAGTAGAGTAGTAGGAGAAGTAGTTTCGCGTAGAGTTACTTAGTTTGAATTACAGAACGCTTGGGTTGAACATTGACTGTAGAAATCCTACTAATATTATAAATGCTAAAGTTTGTGAGGATGGATGGATGGCTGGATGGATGTTTGTTATTCTTTCACGCAAAAACTACTAAATGGATTTGGATGAAATTTGGCAGACGGGTAGTTTATAACCTGGATTAACACATAGGTTACTTTTTATCCCGATAATTATGTTCCCGTGGGATAATTATCGAACTCCACGCAGGCGACGCCACGGGCATAAGCTTGTTACTTCATATTGTGACATTTTATAATTTTTGTTTTTTTAATCATCAGTCTGTTAATTTTTGACATACCTACCAAATTATTTGTGTCTACCTCTCGCATGATTAATATTTTTCTTATTTCGCTTGCAACCATATATTTGTACGCCTCTTAGCATAACATAGCGACCTATGATCTTTAATTTAAGAACTGTATTCACTACCTATGTTACACAAATAAAATTGATTTTGATTTTGGTTGACGGCTTCGTGAAGTGTCGTTTTACACCTTGTACAAAACCTATTCAAAACTATATATTCTGACTTGAAACTGCTATCTAAATATCGTTTTATGCCTCTGTCTTGTAACATACTAAGTCGTAATTTAATACAAAACCTCTTTCATCTTTCTTTCTTAATTTCATCTCGGCTTATCATCTTTCCAACTCTCTCCACGTTTCTCAATATACCGATGCATTTTTCAATCTTTCCATTCGCACTTTATTACCTAGAAATGCTGAAGAAAATAGCAAGGAAACTAACACGTCTTATAATAAATTCTAAGCGTGTAATGAAACGAGAATTGCTGTAGGTGGCGCCACCTCACACGTGTGGGTACCTTCTCTATTATATTATTACTCACTTTATTAAAAGACATTTTTGTGTGTTTGTTGAATTGAATATGTAGAAGAGTTTTTATAATATATTTGTAATATACGGAGCTAGATAATGTAGTAGGTATTTTAAATAAATCGGTGGGTTGGACGTAGGAGTCAAATAATTTTCTAAAAAGAATAACAACCTGACTTTTAAACCTATTTGTAACATGCCAACCATTGAGGATAAAATCTTTCATAACGTGATTTTGGATAGATAAGTCATTTATTTAGTGCACATAAAAGACATAGCACAATTAAATAAGGGATTAAATATAATGAGCACCAAAAAATACTTTGAGATCCTAAGCTACGTTACCAAAAAAAAAATACTAAACACCAAAAAAATTGTATTCAAAGACCAAATATAGTAAATGATCACCAAATTTTGTGGCAAGAAGAACTTAGGAAGCAAGTGCGAGCAAAGCGAGCTCGGGATATTGGGCACCCCGACTCGGACAGGTTAGGTTACTTTAAACCCTACAGAGAGAAATAGGAGCCCCGCGTAGCGGGGCTCCGTCGACTACGCCTTAGTTCGGAGCTGTGATTTTCAGGTTTTTAATTCTGGTGATCACTTACTATTTCTGGTGATCATTTACTATTTTAGGCAGTATAAAAATGTTTTTTAAGGTTATATTTACTTTATCTGGTGTTATACATGTTAAACATAAGCCATTAAACAACACAGATTACATAAATATACCTATATTTTGTAGTTTACCCACAAAACGTACCACACCTTCTAGGAAACTGTATCCATTTAACTGAGGATTAACTTGTAATCATACCCAAAACTCATCTTAACGAATCCAAGGCACAACTTACTAAACACAAAACACCCATATTCTATATGTACAAAGAAACCTATTTTATCCCAGGATTTGCGAACCCCTTTTCATTATAAGGCCCGAAAGTCATTAATCATGTACTTATTTAAAGACTTAATTGTAAAATTTGTCGGACCTCCGCCATATTTGACGTGAGGCTCTAAGGCTGAGCTCTTAAGGATATTGCGAAATAATGAGTGTCACAAGTGATGTATGGCTCCTACACAAATGGCTTTGTAAAATGAATTTTTGGAAGGATCAAATGTTTGAGTGTTTTGTGTTGTGACGTTTTGATGTACATGTGTTTTGTAGCGAGTTTTAAATAGGTAAATGTGGAGTGCTTTTCAGTTTTGTCGACAGTAGAAGAGAGATTACTGCTGTTAATACATTGCATGTAGGTAATGTTCACCGTTTATAATAGACTAGCTGTCCCGCGCAACTTCGTCTGCGTCACATTTTTCCCGTTCTCGCAATATTTTTCATTGCTGCTCCGCTCCTATTGGTCGTAGCGATAATATATAGCCTATAGCCTTCCTCGATAAATGGGCTATCTAACACTGAAAGAATTTTTCAAATCGGACCTGCAGTTCTTGAGATTAGCGCGTTCAAGCAAACAAACAAACTCTTCAGCTTTATAATATTATATAAATGGTATAGATTATTTTGTTCGTTAATATCGATCGTTATACAAAAAAGTTCAGTGGTAGGTTCACTACCGTAATTATTCCTGTAATCTGCCATCATGTACTATATATTGTGTACGATAAAGAAAAATGTGGATTTTCCAAAATAAAATCAAAGAAGTTTAATACAATTGGATATTTAACAACCATGAAATTCGGTGTCATAACATGAATGAGCAAAGAAGCAAATAAAGAAAACTGTTTACGTAATCGTAAGCGAGATAGATGCGAAATTGAATTCAAATGTTGGATATTTATTCCAGTATTGGTTACTTATTCCAATAACCAAAGATACTGAATCTCTTGGCACATTATTGAAGCATGTTCTGAATGGGTAACTTTCAATAGAAGTTTATTTCCTTTCATAATATTAATTTTATAGACATTTTCTTATGATGAGATTCTCAAGTGGTTTATTCAGTGATAATAATTATGGGAAGTATAATAGAAATATGAATTGCGTTTTTCTCTTGAACTTTTCTTTTTTCTTGAATGTTGCCAAGATTTAATTTGTAGCTTTGTTGTTGCCAGTGTTTTATTAGATAAGGAAAAGTGCCTGGAGCAAAAGTTGTCATTTTCTTTGCTGGAATCTCAGTGCATTTATTTATAATACCCAGTTATTTTGCGTTGCTTTTAAGTTAAAGCATCGGGTCATGTGACTTACTTTAAGGGAGACGTGCTTACTTCACTGGTTTTCGTCACACTGTTCCGTCGATCTTCAAGTCGTGGTGAAACGAGTCATGTTTTTAACAACTTCTTTATTTATTGCCGTAGTCGAATAATGTGTGTCGTTTGAGCGTTAAGCTGTTGGACAATAGGAAGAGCTTCTCTTTTCCACAAGAATTTATATTACACAAAAAAATAACACTACTTTAAGATGAATTTACGCACAACCTCGATCATTTTTTCTGTCATAATTTTCTCCAGTGTTCTGTAATATTTCTCGTCTCTATATTCTATGAGAAATGGCAGCGGACCACCCATCCTTTACGATTATAATCTGTGTCATAGATAGTTATCGGCGAGACAGATTGCACCACATTAATCTTAGTTAGCGATGAATGAGAATGGATATAAAAGAACCGCCACAAAAGAGAGCTATTGACGCGTTAAACTATGTTTTTCTCGTGTAATTTAATGTTATTTCTCATGTCTGATTATGACTTAGCGGACTATGATTTAGTGTCTACTGTCTAATATAGTACATTAAAATGTACTATATTGGTACAAAAGAAAATGTTAAGATGTTAGTAAATTATCTTTATTTATCTTTGTCTGTACCCTATAAATTGTGGTCACTTTTCGTGTCTATCTAGATGACTGACTTGTTCTTCCGATATTTCAACGAATTTTGATGCCATTTAGAGAATTAGGTTTTAATATAGGTTTGTACGTTAATACATATAAATTATTCTTAATGTTCTGCTGAGTTAAAAAAAAAACCGTGCGAATATCTAGTATTTACCAGAAAAATATCTTTTACGAAATAGTCAGATTTGCAACATGGCAGTGGTCAACGACAACCCTATCGTTGCATGACGTGTACTTACACAAAAGCATTCGTTTACGATTATACACCTCTGCACACTCACCATACATTCTACCACAACAAAGAACGCAGCTATCTCTATTTTTATCTTTTATTATACAGCGTGTTTAGCGGGCCGTGCGAAAAAGAGACAAGTTCTAACGTGTTCTGGCGAGCACGCTGACGCGAGCGCGTCCCGTCACGTCGCGTTTGTTACTTGTCACGCTGAGGGAACATGTCGATAGCGGGGTTTGAGACCCAAAAGATTAATTGGACCGTGGGATGTTTGAATTTAAGGTATTAGTGCTTTAATTCTTGATGGACAAAAACACTAAAACTTATGTTAAAATAAATTTATGAAAATAATGCTGTACAAATTATAGTTTTAACGTTGTATTCAGTAAGAGTAGTTTGAAGTTGGAAAGTCTGACAGCCAATCTTTTTGTAGGTCACAATATTACGTGACCTTAGTTTAGCCTCACTATTTTCCAAACACAAAGTATTTGCATTTTAATACAAAGTTTGCATAAATCTTTAGGACTTTGTAAAGCATAATTTTATTTGGTATTGTGTCTATTTTGATGAGCTCTGGCGGGTGTAACAATAAAATATTTGTGATGGAGATATTAGACATGAATATAAGAACAGTTTATATGATTAGTAAAATTTTATGTAAACATATAATATACACGGTGTAGAGGACATTATAACATAAACTTTTAATAAGAATTGCAACTTCCCAACAGAAATACATATTCACAACAAAGATATGATAAAAAAACAAAAAACCGGTAACTACTACTGCTACGGATGTTACTGCTTCTTGTTAAAAGCTTGAATTAAATAAAATTGCTCCTTATTATACCAATACTATTTCCCACAGATGACTGAACTAAAGACAATGGTATCTACTTCCGAATAATTTTCCCTTTTCCTGTTTAGATAACATTACAATACCGGGAGTTTGCCGGTAGTTTTGTACCATTTTTAGTTCAACCTACTGTTTACTGTAGCTTTGTTCGTAGCGTGGTGCTACGAATGTGCGATAGTTAACTTTGTCTGTTGATGTTTGTTTTCCGATTCATTTTGTAGTAATTTGACTTGTATCATGCTGAGATTAAGAGCTTCATTAACTGTTATAGTAACGCTTTTTATTCGAAAACGTAATTTCAGTGCAAATTATGTTATCTCACGGCATTTTGTCCATTTACTACCCTCCAACTGAATTATTACCAGTAATAAATAAAGCTCCAAAGGATAGTCAATGTAACAGCCACGACCACATAATACAATACTCTTTCCATTCCATTGTACCTCCATTTACCCCATAAAAGAATTAACTTCACAAAATCCAATACTGACACTCAAATTGCTACGGCGTAGAGTCTACGTAGCTACGGTGTAGCACTCCTCTACGGCGTAGCAATCCGGTACGGCCTACGTGGGCAGGTATAATCGCTACATTTTTCAAGCGCGGTCAGGGTTGTCAACATTGCCTTTTAACGTTGATTAGTTTTTGCGAATGTTGGTGGAAACTGACAGCCCTGCGTGTTTCCCACTATTTTGTTGATTGCGTTCGTAGCAAGCGATTTCAGTGTTCTGCAGGATTTAGTTCCTATTGTTCTGTTTCGGATTGTTTGAAGTTTTTTCGCTTTGAGGATTTATAATTGTGTTTGTTAGTTTTGCTTTCGTGTGTTTCGTGGCTCGTGTTTTGAAAGCAACGTGAGGCTTGCGTCATAGGGTTGAATTTTTCATAACGTTGTTCTGTTTTTTAAGTTCTATCATCTGTATTTTTGAGCTCAAACATTTATGCTTGCATTTTCCTACCTTTGACAAAAGTCTACAAATAGAAGTGACTTTAGCTTAATTTTATTAGATTAAATGAAGCCACTTTGTCTCTTATCTCAACAAATCCCTATAAAATAACACAGAGTTTCATTAAGCACAGCCGTGCACCAACGCCATAGTAAAAATAATTAATTAAACCCCTTCCCCTCGTTCCTCACTTCACCCTCCCACCCCCCATCGTTAGCAACACAGATGTTCTATTTAATCTAAATGAATTCTTGACGTTCAATGACTGTTGAGAGCTCGTAGCAGCTACGGCGTAGCTGTCAATGCTACGCCGTAGCATCTCGTAATAAGCTGTAGCTTGTGGGGTGAACGTGGGATTTTTGTTTTTACGATGTAGCTTTAAAGGATTACAAAAAATATCAATTTTTATTGACATTTTTGCATTTATGTATGTATGAATACATTATTGTACACATAAATGCAAAAATGATCATGATATTTGAAACTACTGTAAAATGTACCGTCTTAATGAACAAGGCAATCTCTTTCAAATTCTTCCACTTTGAATATTAATAACTATTTTAAGCTCAATTTAATAATTCAAACAGCATCCAAAATTAATCCATTTAGTTCCAAAAGCAAAGTAAATACTAACTTCTAAAACTCATATTAAACGTTTATTGGTGCCCTGCCAAACTTTCCAAAATAATCCGAACAAGTTTGTTGAGCTAACGGTATCAAGTTATACACACTACTAACGACATTAAAACCTGAACTGAACACGTAAACGACGTTCTACTAATTAAATTTTATTTCTACCACTAAGCTTGGTTTCTACTAAACGCGATTTGGTAGAAGAGATTGGTGTACATTGCCAATTTTCTACCAATACTCGAACTTTCAACTGTACTTGTGCAGCAATGGAACGTTAATAGTGCGATAATCGTTTCAAATGCATGTTAATAGTAGAATGGTAGAGGTTACCGGGTGGAGGATTACTTCGAGTCATATTCTGCAGAGTTTGGGCTATTTCTTTAAGCAAGGCTTTGCTGGTATAAAGCCATGATCCTTTTTACTGTGTGAGAGCAGTAGTTTCAGAAATTAGCTGTAAATTTTGTGTGTTTGGTTGGTGGTTTTCTTTAAATTTTGGAGTCATTTCCTTGTGTTGTGTTTTCCAAAATGTCATGTTTTGAGAGGGAAATGAGAAGCATATTAGTGTTTCATTTAAGAACAGGAGAGAATTCATATTCATATTCAATATATTTGCATTCTATAGCGTTTATAGGGTGTTACGAAAATGCTTATAGCTAAGTACAATATTATAGACTCTGTTAGGGCTCAGCAATATACATGTCGCATCATGGGTGGCTGAGGTGCGAAGCATCAGGTCTTCTTCACGATCCGACATAGTTTTAGGTAAATGTGGGCACTGACTGGGTACTCGAACGAAATAACTTTTAAATTCAAATCTCAATAATTTTATTTAAAAGTAACGGTTGTACAAGAAACAAACACGTGCGTTGGTACTGAGTGTCTGCCATGACTGTTGGAGTTCGACTGTCTGTCGCAACACTCCGTCCCTCTGCTAGGGTTCACTGCATCCCCTCTACCGACGATCGTGTCCAAGCGGTTTGGGCGCGCTTGCGTTTCTAGTGACGATATTGTTAATTCTAAAACGAATTGTTAGATGGCGCTGTCTGTTGCACCATGGCGCCATCAATCCACGACATACATATTAAAATTAAAATAATATTATTATTAGAATATGTATAGCTAGTGATGAGGTTTATCTATATATAACGTGGAAACTAAAATGTACTTCTGTAACTTTCTGGTTGCCATTTTATAAATTAACAAATTTGTGCCAGCGGACGGCAAAATAAATAAAGAAACCCGTTATGTTCTAGATTACATAACAAACACAACACAAAAGTAGATAATTATGAAGTTCATAATCAATCTTAAAGACAACATTATCCAGAAAGTTCTGTTTAAAAAATCCAGCATGTAATAAGGCATAATTAATTCCTTCCAAAGTTATTGGTAAATCCTTGGCACTTAGTCGTTTTCATTCTTCTTAATGGACGAATCTCTGGCTCCATCGGTAATTAGATTAATTACTTTCTTTTATATACATTAATTTTGAAGAAGATATTCTGTATCTCGGTTCAGTGAACCGAGCCGGGACTATGTAGGTCATTCTTTTGATAAGTCAGTCATAATCATTTTGTTTTTAAATATCATAACTGAAATTTCGGTTGGGAAATGTTCATCATCCACATTTTTTTTAAAGATGCATGTTTTGTGTTTGTCCCACGTTGTGTACAATGCAAACCTGTCTTGGAGATGGAAAGGGTCATAATTCACTTCGCAGACCCAATGTGGCTTGGTAAGGCACAATGCGATTGATCCCTATCAGAAACAGTATTTAAAAAAAAATAGTAGTTTCTTTATAAACATTCGATATTTCATGATAAAAAATACATCACTAAGAGACCAAACAAATGTGGCTGCCCCATATTATACCCAAATCTGAACAAAATTAACTTAAAAACAGAAAACCCATTTCTAAAACAAACCTCTTTCAAAATACGACAGACAATACATAAAGACATCCAATCGATGCAGTCTGACTGGCATGCCCTTCGCTTTACCAACCTTTGTATCAAAATCGTTCGCAGGCCAGTAACTAGGGCAAAAATTGAGGTGGCTCGCCTGAGCGGTTGTCATGACAACGCCCCCCTTCACTGTTGCTTCTACCGACAGATTTCGCCCTTAGTTTAGTAGGTATAGTACTGTAGGAGATTTGGTTTGACGGCAGGATGGAGGGTTTGTTTTGTGAATGACGTGGCAGTGTGTGTGACTGTGAATTAAGTTTCTATACATTGTTGTAATGTCCCTTACATTGTAGTGAAAACTTTTCTCAAGGGTTTGGTTGATGCGGGCCTGTGGACGGTGAGTACTGGGCCAGCTCACCGTCCGTCCGTCTTATGACAACAGGCCGTGCGGACGGCGCGTCTGTGTTCCACGCGCGCCTCAAGGAGACGTCAGCAAATCGAAAGGGGTCCGAGAGGGCCGATGCCTGCTAGGGCTGCGGGTTGTTCGAAAGAGATACTGCGGCCCTGGAACACAAAGGGCGAAGAAGGAACATGGATGGGTTTTAGTCAGTACAAGTCTGACACTCCCTCCCGCTCCGCCCAGAGCGGGAGAAGTCATTTGATGATTTCCCATCCGTAAAAAAAAAAAAGGGTTTGGTTGATTAAGGTAGACCCACATAGATGAAATTTATCGTTAGCTTCAATAAAAAATAAATAATTTGGCCACGAATCTAGAGCTTTAAAATTTTCGTCGGTTTACTTATTTTCCATTGTGTGAAAAATTGTTTCAACAAAATAATGTGTTGAAGATTTTTTATAGAAAACCTATATTAAATAGACGAGGGCGAGAGCTCTGGGATATAATCTATATTTTATTTTTAGCATCAACGTTATCCTATCTCCTCTTTATTCTTCTGGATATTACTGGCAAACTATGTCACTAACTAAAAGGTTTTACTAGATACTCTATAGATCCTCAATACTACTAAATAATCAACAGTGTCAGCTTTTTGCTCTCAACTCCGGAATATCACTTCTAAACAACTATAATTAAACTAAACAATTCACATCAAAACACAGCCGGTAACAAACTCCACTACGTTGTTAATTTATGGCGTCATCCCAATATTTATCGGCTACCCAATTTACGACTTAATTATATTGTCCATCGGTCGATAGGTCGTAAGATAACAAGTGACCAAACCACGAGTTACACAAAGTACGGAAGGTTGAATTTTGCACTTAAAGGGGTTCATCAAGCATGATGATGGTAACCGTAAAAGTTGGCAATGGAGCTCATTTTTTTTTGTACTCACCCTGGTCACCAATACTACGTAAGAAACCTAACTGTAGGTGTCACTTTAATTCACTTATGACTTCAAAATTTTTCTTTACCTGTGAAGTGCGAACCTGTTTAAGTTTAACCTGTTAACATTCTATATAAAAAGAAATAAGACTTTTTCAGGAAAACAAGATGATTTCCCTCCAATCCATTCCGAGAGCAATATTGATGTTTTTTTTAAAGCAAAATGCCTGAAAAGGGCAAGAGTATGATGACTATGCCTGAAAATCCCGAAGGGTTTGGCAAAGAAAGAAAACATATTTATTTTGCACATGCCAAAAGGGCATAAAAAAAAAAACTTAAAACTAAACAGAAATAGATAATACTAGCTGGTGCCCGCGGCTTCACCCGCGTGTAGTTTGATAATTTAGATAATTTTAGATAAAGATAATTTATTAATAAAAGTATTACATAAAGTTTACATTTAGGCACAGTAGTATTTTTCTCATGCAATGGTATAAATAGTACTTATAAGTAAACTATAACTAAAACATATTCAAAAATCGCAAGTGATGTTAATTCAATTCAGATGTTTGGCAGCGACCTGTGAATTGTCCCATGGGATCCTACTACCGGGATTAAAAGTATTCTATGTGTTAATCCAGGTTATAAACTATGTGTGTTCCTTCTGTAGTTTTTGCGTGAAACAGTAACAAACATCCATCCATACATCCATCCTCACAAACTTTCGCATTTATAATATTAGTAGGATTGTGTGTCTCACGGCTGCGCCAAAAAGTCGTGTGCCAATATAAGTAAGTCCACATTTAGCCAATAGTGAAGTAATTGTTCAAAATGAATAAGTAATAATAATTTATCATTATGAATTTTAAACAACATTGTGTCTGCGCTGAAAATCGCTAAAATCGTAAGAAAAACCCCGCAGGCTTATTTAAGGAATCGCTGTAATTCTATTTGCTTGGGCATCGATTTGCGAGGCGAAGCGAGAATATGCGCATTTTTTAACATTGAGTAGCGCTGAATAGAATTTATGCAACAGAATCCATTTTCAAAGTCGCTGGGATTCTTATCTAGCTGGATGGAACTTTCAATATAGCCAGTAAAGAAGGGTGTGTTATGTCTCTTAGAAAATAGAAGCTGTACCAAAGAATATCTGCAATATTCGTATTGAATATAAAATAAATCCATTGTTACTTTGCATTTTCTCTCTACAGCAGAGTAATTTTACAATTGTATTTCATATATTTCTAGATTTGCAAAAAAATATTAAAAGAAATTCCTTGAAACTTATGAGAAACTTAAAAAGGGTAATTAAAACTTCGATAAGAATTTAACACCGAATATTTCTGTATCATCGAGGTCAGTAGATTTGAGAAATTTCTTTGATAGTCTTATTCCATAGTAAAACGCCTACTCCTACCAACATTATAAGTCCATAAAAGTACTTAACAAATACCCCACACCTTCAACAGTTATTTTTACTAAAACCCACATTAAAAGACGAGCCATTAAAAATAACCGCTCGGTGAGGCCCAGTGGTGCGACCCGGCGCGGCGGTGCGTGCGACATGTACCGACCCGCCCGTGGTTGTAGGCCATTCATGGCCCGGTCCCCCCCTACCCTCCTCTCTTAACTAAGAGCGATAATATCGCCAGGTGTAACGCGTTATATGAGACAGTTTATATTATAATAATGCCTTCTTATTAGAAGTATTCTTAAAATATGAAAGCGTTCAGAAAACACTTTAATCTGTGGATTTTGGTATATAAGATATTGATTGACTTTAACACCCTTTGACCGATCACGTTAAAAGATGCCATTTACATGTTTTTTGGAGATTTTATAGACCAGAAGGTTCTTGGACCTTCACGCAGGCGAAGCAGCAAGCAAGCGCTAGTTTAGATAGTCAAAAACAATGCCTGAATGTAAAGTGCCGGTTTGCTTCTCTGAACAGATATAAATATGCCGTTTAATATAATAATATTTAACTCTTAAGCCTCATTCCTGCAAATTAACCAAAGCCACTTGAACCTCCATTCACTAAACAAAATCAAAATAACATCAAACCGTAATACATTTGTCTCATGTCCGTTTATATTCCCCTGAGCTCAGTAGAACGAAAATCGGGATGTCCGGCGAACATTCAAACGTCTGGCGACACGTCCCTTGTACCCTCCCCCCTCTTTCCCCACCCCCTCTCTGTTTCAAGCCGACGCCTACGGAGTCCAACAGTGTGGTGTAATTATCGAGATAGGCCCTCAATATGGAGGAGAAGTATCGGCGTGTGGCGTGCCACGGAGGCTGGATAGGTTGTGTTTTGCGATGGTAGTGGGTTCGGTAAATCCATAATGTTTTGATCATTTTGGTGGTAATCTGTTCTGTAAATATTTTATTCAAATGGGGTTTTTGAGTTTGCGTATCAACCATTGCAAATATTTCAGGCAGGTAAAAAAAATATACAAGGTGTTGTTTTGCATCCTCGTCAAAATTCAGGGGGTTGTCACAAAAGACATAAATAATCAATTAAAATTACGGTACCTAGTTAATTATTGATAAACGCTGTTTTTTTTGGTTGTTTATATTTGTTAGCTTTTCAGAATAACCGACTTAACGTGGTTTTGGGAATAAGAAATTATCGAATAAACGTTTGAAATTGTTTGTTTATGTGGAAGCGCGGATATAGGGCGAGAAACAGACGGCCCGCGTTTAAAACACGGGTGGTTCACACTTACCGATTTCCGTAAATAAATAAAAAAATAAAAATTACCTACACATTTTATTATTGATTCTGGACGAGACTCATTAGCATAGTTACCTCCTTGAATTTGACGAGAATGCAAAACAACACCTTGTATATACAACGATCTGGTAAACTTTGTTTAACAATCAACATTGCATTTAAAAAATCATATAAGGTTAAAACCAGCCAGTCTTACCAAGGAGGTATTACCAGTACTAACTGGTTGTGGAGGCCAGATAGGCAGTCGCTTCGTGTAAAATACTAGTATTCAGCTGCATCCGGTTAGACTTGAAGCAGACCCCTACATAGTTGCGAAATGGCTTGGCAGATAATGATGATAAGGTTAAAAATAACAGAGGTTGTAATAACAGATTCTGCAACGGAAAATGCTAAAAGAATCATCATCAGCCTATAATGTTCCCACTGCTGGGACACAGGCCTCCTGTCTATGAGAGGGAGTGGGCTTGTAATCCACCACGCGACCCAGTGCGGGTTGGTAGATGTCACATATCTTCGAATTTTTAGTTCTAGGCATGCCGGTTCCCTCACGATGTTTTCCTTCACCGTTTTTGAGGGTAGCGGTGGTGAAATAAATTACACAAAGTAATACGCCTGCCTGAGTTCGAACCTACGGTTTACTGCTCGTATGTCGGGGCTGCCACCACTAGGCCACCGCTGCTCTGGCTTAAAGAATACTTAAGACCAAAAGCACCAAAATGTTTGTGTACTATAGGAACACCTCTTTCTAACACTTCAAGGGAAAAAGAGCTTTGTATCATAAAAAGAATGTTTTGAAATTGAAAAGCAAATGTTATCTAATACAAAATGTATCAGTTCCTTACCGCATGTTAGTTCACACGGTTTCATTATTAAAGTTTCTCAATACAACTATTTTCCCTGAAAAAGACAATACACCCACCACACCCAACGATTTTCAATCTACCAACAAATACTCTGGAACATCCAATACCAGGGTGAAACAATACCAACTAATCTAAAAACTATTTACCGAGGGGTACAGGCGGGGCGCAGCGGGTACAGGTGCACTTCACTACTAACTTGTCTCCAACTTATTTGACAACAGGAATACAGGGCCGTACTTGTGGAAAAGGTAGCATTTTATTCTCTTGAATAGAATCAAAGGTGGCAAAGTGCAAATATGAACAGGAGTAATAGGGGATCGGACTGGGTAAAGAAAACGATATTCTATTTTGTCCGTCAAACAGGTAATATAAAAATATTAGACACGTATTTTTTGTGTTATCAAAATATCAAAAAAATACTTAGTTAGAACTCATTAAAGTTGGAGAGTGGGGGCTTACTACGTCACAAGTAGGTATAAAACTTACCTACATGTGACGTCATGCGCCATTTCAACTCAATATATCTCCGTAATTTTATGACCAAGTGAAAAAAGAAAAAATACGTGTCCAATACTTTTCAATAAACTACGCGACGGACAAAGAAAAAAAAAATAGGATTATCCCCTATTGTTGCACTACTTGCGCAAAAATTCAATAAACGAATAAAAGTATTTGTAAATATCTTGGTGATGGTTAATCTAGCTTGATAGATAATGGTATGTAACTTTAACAATAAACTTCTTCTTCACCTATTTTCTTTACTTTTATGGCAATTTTTATGTGGGCAGTCTTAAAGTGCCTACTTTTTCCATTCTAGAGATGTTAAATGTTATTTCTACCCAGATCAAACATTTTACGAGCTCTGGCTCAGTGAGCTTTTAAATTAATTTACTAAACCCTACTGACAAATCAGTCTAATTAGTAGTAATTAAATGGGAACCAAAATTAATTTAGACGTGTTTAAACTGGCTTGAACTTTCACCTGTTTTTTTGTACATTTGGGCCATACCGTCCTGAACTTTCACACCTCACGTTTTTTGGACAATTCGGGGCCCACTTAAACCAAAAGCCGCCCCTGTACGCAGCCCTTGCTTCAGTTAACACTGTTAACAGTTCAGAAAGCGGTGGCAGACGTTTTAATTAACCCTTTCTAGTTCATGTTAGCTGGGTCGAATGTACCCTGTTCAACCACTATTGCGTGTTGTGCTGTTGATTTAGTGGAGCTCAATATTGAAGCGTTTGGGGGTTTGGCGAATATTTGAGCAGGTTTTAAGATTGGTTGGCTGTTTGATCGGTTGAGGAGAATTACGGAATCCATTTTGTGTTGGAACAATCTATTATTAACGTCATATTCTAGAGATTTTAGAGTAATTTGTATTTTTTATTCGAAAAATCGTTTTGAGATGAATGGATGTTTTGTGCTCAAAAATTTGAAAGGGTTTAAAGATTTGCTTGAACGTTTGTGTGTGAAGATAAGATAGAGGTGGATTAGAATTTCTGCTGTCAGCATTTGTTGCAACATAGAAAGCAACGTCTATAACCGTCAAAATCAAAACCAATCTAGTTTTCAATGCAATTGCAAATGCCAAAAGATTCCTGCAGCACTTTAAATGGTACCTCGTTGTTTTCTTACAATTATTCATACAAAAAAGAATTAATCCGTTTAAGACCTCAAACAAAACTTCGTTTCCGATTATACAATTTTTCCATTACGTCAACAATCCACGAGGAAAATAATTCAATGATAAACCGGTTTAATCCGTCAATTCGACGCCTGACACATAAAAGATTAGCAATGTCTGCGACGTGCAATATTTCTCGATATTTCCCCTTTGCTTCCATCTTTTTTAACATTATGTATTGTATTCTCGGCGAGCGAATAATTTATCGGTGCTTCTGTTTCGTTTTGAGAGACGCGCTGTCCATTTTGTGATTATGGATTATTTATTTTAGTTGACAAGACATTTTTAATATTAAATCGCTACCGACTGTTTACTCTATTGCGTTGGTCCTGCTTCTATAAAAAAAAACGATTTGTTTAGATGTTTGTTATGCATATCTAATCTAATCTTTATAGTATTTGGATTACTTAAATTCGACAAAATAATAATAATTAAATATAAGTATTACAGCAGCATTTTGAGATCGATTGCATTTGTTTTAAATGCTTTCCTTAGAAGTGCGTACCGTGTTGTTTTGAGCTTATGCTCGTATAAATAAATAAAAGGAAACGACGATATGGCATAACCATAAAATACATTTATGGCGTAAATACTATATATTTTTATATGAACATGCATGCGCCTATAACATTTTATACGCACATGCATTACTATATTACTTATACCTACTTAACCCAAGAGCAACAATACAAAAATGCGTTACCCAAATGCCTCAACTTTCTGAACTACATAGTAATAGTAAACAAAGACATAAATTGTATGTTTTTACGTGTTTTCCTACACATTATGTACATTTATGTGTTTCGCATACGCAGTCATATCGAAGAGTATGCGTTTCCCTCACGGTTGGGTGACATCGAATGGTCTTTTGGCATAACATGTAAATTGAAAAGATGGGACAGTTGCAGTCGTAATGTTGGAGCTTAAAGGTTGAAATTCGAAAACCATCGTCTGGAAATTCATATTTTCTTGATACTTCAGTGAGAATGCATTTCATTTCAAATAAGACCTCTCTCGTTAAAAACTTGACAAAAAGCCACAATGTCTTTTTATCGAGTGGTAAGCAAGGATTTAACTCAAAACTTTACGTGCCGGATAGTATACAAATTAAAGCAAATAAATTGAAATTCCAGTAACAAAACTCCTTTACATTTTTTTTACCAAATGTAAAACAAAACTTCACACGTAACACAAAAGTAACGTCGATAAAGCGAAAATAGCGCTTAAATTAATCCATAATAGCATTAATATCAGTGCTGCAAGCGGTGCAGCGCCACAGCGGCTGTAGATTAGCGTTCTGATGCTACTTTATTGCGCCTAATGTAAGCAATAGTGGGTAAGCTTCAAGTTATTGTACTTTGAAGAAGCTTTTTCGTAAAACGTTGCATCAAAATGTTCTAAGCTCCTTGAGTTTTAACGTTTAAAAGGATATGAAATCTCCATTCAAGATGAGAGCTCTCTTTTTATGAGACGAAAATGTAAACAATCTTTTATGTTTTCATCTTTTTGTAAGAATAAGCGGTTAAAACATGGCGATGAACAATAAAATAGGCTTTCAAACGGCTATGGTTTACAAGTCCCATAAAAATACGTCGTAAATTTTTACAAGACTGTTTTCACCAAAAACATCTTTAAAATGCTACTAAGATTCGTCATGCATGACATGTGGAATAGGCAACAAAGAGTTCTTTTGCAAACTTCTACAGAGTATTTAGAACAAATTACACTAACTATAAAAAAGGATTGTGTGGTTTTATGAAACCACGGTAAAAGTGAAACTTTTTTTCACACTATAGCGCGGAGTAGAGCGCGCGCCTTTCACATTATCCCTACTCTGCAGCCGAGCGTCACGCGACATGCAACACACAGACGAAAAAGTTTGAAACGATGTAATAAAAGTTTCACTTTAATAAATGTATTTTATAACACATTTGCCTAAGGGTCTCTTATTGCACCAAGTTCAGTATCGTAATGTATCACATTACGCACTAGTGCGGTAATGTAAAGTAAAACGCACGGCTTATCATAATGCAAAACGAACGGTACTTTTTTTAAATCTTAGCAAAGAGTTTTTATGTCAGAAAAGTAGTCAACATTTTATGAATAAAATTAAGTTGGGAGATAAAATATAATAAATAAACATTTAATTCTTTCATTTAATCAATTTTGTATTGTTTTTGTTTGAAAATGTCATCCGAATTTTATTTATTTCCTCGCAAATGTGTTATAAAACGTCGTATGACATACGTGCGCTTTGATAATTACAGCCTCTGCTTTCTTGTAGCCCTCGCCTAGCTAGCAATATCGCCTCGGCTGTAATTTTCAACTTACCGCACTTATATCATAATGTACTATTGCGTTCAACGTATTTAATAAATCGTTCTATAAACCATCAATCATTTAAAGATGACGGACACCGAATTAGATCTATATTTTAAATATGTTAGTAAAGCTTAGAATCACTACGATTCGCAGTGGTAGGAACAACATCGATTACGGCAGACAATGCGAGCGACAGCCGCGGGCAGGCTTCGAGCCGAGGCGATGTGGCGTGACTTATCGGAGCTACGTCAGATTGGCTTACAGCGAAGCCCAGCTTTTAAGTGCGTTATTTGCTTTAAGGCTTTGAGGTCACTGTACGTTGGGTTTATAGATCTTAGTTACCTACGCATTTTGTGATGGATTTGTGTTAGGAGAGCCTTCTGGCAATTTACGGCAAGAAAAACTGTTTTCTGTAAATTACAGCAGTGCTCAATCAGCTTTTAATGTTCCCCCCACTGAGACTCCTTTCTGTGAAATCGTCAGAGCCGTGTAATTCACCGTATGATCCCAGTGCACGTTTGTGGAGGGCGTGGACTTCAAATTTTGGTTCTTAGACGATGCCGTCTTGAAATATATTTTTTTGTAAATATGTTTCCTCATAATGTTTTTACTTTCTACCTTACCATTTTGAAAGTAGTTGAGATTATATAAATTACACAAAGTAAAATTACGACCGGCCTGCCCTTATCGAATTATACTTAATTGGTTATTAGTAACATGTGCGTGTCTGCAAACCCACTAAATGTTCAAGTTACGTATCCATACTAATATTATAAATGCGAATGTCACTCTGTTTGTTTGTTCGTTTGTTTGTTTGTTACCTTTTCACGACTAAACGGCTGATCGGATCTTAATGAAATTTGGCAAGAAGATAGATTTCAACCTGAGGAAGGACATAGGCTATTTATCATCACGCTACGACCAATAGGAGCGAAGCAGCAATGAAAAATGTTGCGAAAACGGGGAAAATTTGACGCAGCCGAAGTTGCGCGGGACAGCTAGTTTGATATAAAATCCTTATCCAGACAACCCCAAAATCCAGACTTTATTTAAGACCTTGCAAACCGTTCAAAACATTCGACTGCGTCAATTTTTCAATCCAAAAGTGCTTGAAGAGATTTTAAAGAGCTCACTTTAGCTCAACAAACCTCGTGCGAGTAGCTCAAGTACCCGCGAGAGTCCTAAGAGGGGGATAAGAGACAACTGAGGGACCGAGCCACGAGCCACAAGCCACGAGGCTATATGGCACTCGTGGGCAAGGTGCCAGGTACTTACCGTATCAGGATTAAGAGGCTATATTACTCTTTGATTCGAGGACATGAATAGCGGCTTTTGAAGGTTGAAAAGTTGTGACAGTGATCCTTTGTTCGAATGAAAAGTGGCTTCCAATTCTCTGTGAACTTTGCACAGTATTTTGAGATCAGGTTAATTATTTGTTCTAGGCTTTTTGGATTCAACTAACATGATGTGAGCCAAATGAATATGATATCTTCTACTATAAAGACCTTGCACATATTATTTGATGTATACTCATGTTTTACAATAAAAAATACAATAAAAGTCAGTTCAACACAAAAATGATTAAGTATTAAATTACATAGTTATTTTTCACAATAAAAGCTCAAGGCCATATCAATATATCTAGGTATAAAACCGTACTTATTCGACTTCCACAAATATAAACAAGAACAACTATCCCACAACAGCTTACGAGGATACATGCGCTTACAAAGGAAAATCATGAACTATACGAGTGTTACTCTGCAGAACAGAACAGTGTAACATTCCTAAGCTTTATCGCTACTATTCACAACATACACCCCCCATTCGCACGACAGTACACACATCTTATTACTGTCTTCAAAATTTCAAGTAATTTCGAGGGTCGGGTACTCGGGTACAAATAAATTGCGCAGACAATGCCTTTGTTTCTGAGAGGATTAGATTACGATGATTGCCAACTGAGTTTCTAGTTACAGCCCCGTTGCTAACTAGCTGCGTAACGTGATTATTTGGGAATAATGAGTTTTGGCGGGAAATTGTTTTTTGACAGGTGGCCATCTTTTTTTTTAGAAAAAGTTTGGGGCTAACGAGTTTTGGTGTGTGAGTTTTAGTGTTGCATGATTAATTAATTGTTAGTTCTGTTTTAAATTAAAGTCTCTGTTGTTTACTATGGCACGTGTTTGTAATCCGTACGTGCCTATATTTGACGCAAATGGAAATAGTACAATTGGACAGTATTTTTTTCCTTGTAGCAATTTTCATTCTTAAAAAGGATTAATGAACAAATGACTTCAGCAAATTAAAAGACTAAGTCTTTAATATTAAGTAAACGGAAGAAGAGCAAGCAACTTTACTCAATAAACAAAATATACACTTAGCAATAAAACAAAACATTGGTGACAAAAAAGGTTCATATTTCCGTTTCCACAGGCAAAGTAACATTACCGCTTTTTTACAGAAATATTTATGAAATTATTTTAAAATTTCAACTCCGTGGCTGACATTTATATTGGCCCCAGGTTACTTAACACCACTCTGTCAGTTGCCAACCCCAACAAAACTTGGCAATTGAATAATACAATGTGGAATACAATATACGATGGAGGCGAATTTGGCGCCTCGTATAAAAATATAAATTAGGTGCAGATTAGATGGTATACAATAATGTTTACGATTTTTGTTTCTGAAAATCTTGAAACCGAAATTTATAATCTCGAGTTTTGCTGAAAACGTTTCGGGTAAAAATCGGCCATGTTGCTAATACTTGACTCTGATCGGTAAAGTCTGGGGTCCACAGCCAGTCCATTGTTCCTTATCGATTCGAATCTTAAATAAAGCTAACAATAGAAAAACCTTTTTCATTTATCTCACGAAAATATATATTTTTTAAATTTCCGACATGAAAATAACGTAAAACCCTACATTCTAAAAATATGTTTAAAATATCCATCATCTGATGTTCATCTTCTCCATCTACACGCCAAAATCGTTCATAACCTCAAAAGGTGTTCTCCACCAAAATGGCCGTCACTCCAAGCTGTAATTCAGTAACTATTCATTCGATACCGGCGAGGTAAACCGCCTTAACTTTACGAGGGTGGCTGGAAGCGCTAATCTCTGAATGGATTAGGTACCGTCACTATGTAAGATGGAGTGCAGAAAGTATAGTGCGCGTCATATAGGAAATAAGCGTCAATATGCTACAGATATAAGTAGTTGACATCTGAAAATTAGACCATCAATCTTACAAAGCGTCCCAAACCAATGCATCTCCTGTAAGCCAGAACCACCAGTGGCGACTACCAGAAAAGCACCGAGAAACTGAAGTCCCAGAGAAACCATTTAAATGTCTTGGATCCCGCAACGAAATTAGCCAGAAAAGAAAAGCGGAGGAGTAGGAAAAAAAATATTTCAACTTCCTTCCATATCAGCAGCGGTATTGTGTTTGAAGCGACCTTCAAAAAGCAACTTACTACAAAAAGTACTACAGCGCCATCTATGACACGACGGAAGAACTGACATCAATTTCCTACATCCCGCAAGCAAAGTTTAGATCGACTTAAGACTATAAAGAGAAACCCGACAACCTCTGTCGGGCAGTATCGAAGAACTGTACGCCTTGTTCCTCATACCCCAAATGTTATCCAGTCACTGGCTCATGGGGGAGATATAGGAATTTGTTCATAAAATACTGGTATTCAGTGATTAAACTGGAAGCCGTTTCCTTGGAATAGTTATTCATCTCTATCATCTGCCTAGCTTTCTCTCTTTCCTAATTGAAACTTAGACAGACGTTGTTGTTTTATGACGCAGTATTGGATGCATTAGACTTACTATAAAGGACACGTTCAAAGGATGAAAAATGGGCCGAGAGAAGCACCATGTGGTTGCGACCAAAAGGAAAAAGAAGGCATGGTCGGCCGAGAGATAGGCCGATGAAATTAATAAAACGACGGGGCAAAACTGACTCACCTACTCTAACCGGAGAAGGAAAGAAATGACAACAAATGGATAAGGCCTTTACCCAAGGAAGGGTCCTTAATTAATCTTAAGAAGTCTTATATTTATCTTCAATTTCTAGTTTTTAAGAAAAAATATAGCCTTATATAATTATCTATACTATAATATTATAAAGCTGAAGAGTTTGTTTGTTTGCTTGTTTGCTTGAACGCGCTAATCTCAGGAACTATTGGTCCGATTTGAAAAATTCTTTCAGTGTTAGATAGCCCATTTATCGAGGAAGGCTATAGGCTATAGGATATCATATCATCACGCTACGACCAATAGGAGCGGAACAGTAATGAAAAATGTTGCAAAATCGGGGAAAATGTGACGCAGACAAAGTTGCGTGGGACAGCTAGTATATTTATAAAATAGCCAAGAACTGAAGTATTCCACAATAGAACATTCTCGAATCAAACCATCTCTAATGGAACGATGTTTTTACTTAAATGCTAGTCACCGTGTGCCATGATGTACTATTATATCTTGCAGTGGACCTTTTAACCTGACTCATTTACGGCTCGTCCCTAACCGCACATCGGGTGGCACGTAGATAGAGAGTTTAGCTGCTTACGTGCTAGTTTTGAGCCTGGACTAGGGATTTCAGTTTTTTTTAAAACTTTTTGTCGGCAACTTTTTGGTGCTGTAAGTAGTGAATTGAGTGGTTTGTTGATTGAATGTGTCTGGCTTTATTCACCGCAAAAACTGATAAAATTCCTCATAAACTTTCACCCCTTTCTAACCCGATTATGGGATGACTTTGACGGCACGGTTGACGCAGTGGCTGAGCGACCGACTGTTGCGCTGTGTGTTGCAGGTTCCATCCCCGCACGGAAAAAATATTTGTATGGCCTACAGATAGTTGTTCCTGGTTTGTTTGCTTGTATATGTGAGTTTAAATGTTTGTAAACGCACCCACGATACAGGAGAAATTCCTAGTGTGGGGCAGTTTAAAGAAAAAAAAAAAAAAACAAAATCTTTTGTGCTGTCTTTCGTTAAATGTTATTTGCAACATTCCATGCATATTCTAGTAGACGCAGTCTACATCTTTTTGAGCTCTGCGTGTTCTGTCAGCAACTGAAAGAGCAAATTTAAGATAGATCATTCCCTTACCAAACCCTTTATTATACAACTTAGTTAAAATATTAGCCGAAAAGCAAAGTGTTGCACCTCCATATGTTCAAGCTACGCCTTGTAGAAACTACTTTAATTTGATGTTTGTATGATACTCCAAACCCAACTTACACCCCCATTACTGTATAACTCCCTGGTATCAAACAACCCGTCAGTGATGTAATCAGTAAGGAGGGTTATATCGTAGTTTGTAACACATATTACACGAATAATTAAGAGCCAGGATTTACTTAGAGTATAGGAAGATGTATGAGTTTAAGTATTCATTTCATACACGTTACTTTGATTTACCTGATGCTAAAAGGTTAATTATTATTATCACGGGTCGATCTTTAAGGTTAGTCCGTGGATGGGTGACCATAATTACATACCGAGTTTCCTCCGTGCCTCGGAAAGCACGTTAAGCCGTTGCTCCCGGCTGTGCCTGACAGTACATTTGATCAAAAATTGCTTTGAATTTTAAAAATAGAATCGGGGGCGTCGGCTACGGGTGCCTCGACCACTGTGGGCGTAAGCCACGCACCCGTCATTTGTAGATCTTTGACAGTCGTTACGAGTAGTCAGATGCCAAAAGTCTGATATCCAGTCTTACCATCGGGTATCGTATTACCCGTATGTTGTTTATGGTTTGAAGCATTATGATTATTATGGTGCTATAATACAATTCAATTTATAAGAAAAGCTTAGCAGCCTATTTTCAGCCATGTTGAGTTTGGCTTCCAGTCTTACCCAGTGTTTCTGAATGCCAGTATTTCACATGTCGCGACTACCTATCTGACCTCCACAACCTAGTTACTGGGTAGTTTCCCTCAGAAAGTCTGTTTGTAAGACAAACTGTAATGTCAGTTTTTTAAAGTGAAACTTTTATTACATAGTCTCAAACTTTTTCATCTGTGTGTTGCATGTCGAGTGACTCGGCGGCCTACCTACTCCGCGCTAAAGTGTGAAAAAAGGTTCACTTTTACCGTGGTTTCATAAGACCACACAATCCTTTTTTCTTTTATTATTTTTCGGTGAATTAAAATTTATAATCGCCATTGCCCAGTTCGAGAAAGTAACATTGCTTTAACCTACGACATAGTACGGTTTTCGATAATAATGTTTGTCAATGATGCACAAGACACATACACACAATATATTTTCAGTCACTAAACAAATGCAACATAACAGTATTTATTGAGCCACCAATTAACACTTGCAAAACAGTATAACTGCAGTAATTGGACGCAGTAAATTCGGTTGAATTATATCAATTGCTTAATTATTGACTTATTTCAATGTGTTCATTATTGTGATTGACTTGCTAAAAATGAGTACATGTAATAATTATGTAAAAATACATATTTTGAATGGGACATAGGGGGGGGGGTATTTAGGGTGCATTTCTGCCATGAAAATAAACCTGATCCACAGTTATTGTCAGTGTCATCATTGCTATTAAATATCTGCTCTTACTTGTTGTAGTTTTTTTTTTTAAGTGAAAACTAAAAAAAAAAACTTCGTATTTTGGTAGGGGAAAAACTTTGGGTTCGTGTCAGCGACATGCTCGTGACGTATTACCGCAGACTAGCGACGCTTAGTATAGGGCCTAAATGATTTAAAATTTCAAAAAAGAACACAGTAATTCAGCTGTTTTGAGTTTTCATTTCTACCGGCAGTTCTTATCTTAGAGTTTCTATGTAACAAACCATGTAGGACTTTCCAATTTTCTAAACAATCATTACTGAAGTTGTTAATAATTTGGCTTATAGTAATCTCCCAAACTAAATACCAAGTTAAAAGGATTTCTATTGCTTTGAGCATTCCCAATCCAGTCTAAAGCAAACTAATGTGAGAACGAACAAGATATATACTGGTCAAAAAACTATTAGACCATTCTGAAATCCTCCCGAGACCTGGAGATACCAAAGAAAATAAATTACCTGATTTCGCGCGCAACCGAGCACTTACATCTATCCTTTTCTAACGCACTAATCCGGGCGTACAAGCGCGTTATACTTGTCACACTCTGGCTTTCATACATCACGTATAAGAGCATTGTAAGCCCCTAAAATGAGTGTTTATTGCTGATCCTCCGAGCCGGACTCTTGTAAGCCACTTCTGTACAGCAGAAATGGACTTTATACCCTCGATGTTAAGGTCACTTTGTGGTTTCTAAAGGTTCAGGTGCGTAGACAGGCTTATCCAGTCGTTATTCTTGTGGCAGATGTACGTAGTTCTCGGCCGCTGAACTATAGGGATTTGTCCAATTTGTTGTGAAAAAATATAGTCTGTTTTCCTCTTAATTCTTTTCGTCTCGTAAGTTTTTGGGTGCTTTTGTTTCAAAGATTTACTTAGTTTAGAAGCTAGATGAATGTGTTGAAAAGTCAAAGTCTTTAAGAATTATTTATTTTATCGTGAAATTCTCCTAACCGCTGGATTTATCGTAATGAGCTTTATCTATGGTATTGCTCTGCAGTTTCTTTTTATTACTTTGCTTTGTTCAGATCAATATGGAGATATAGGATTATTTCTTCGTATAAATAAAAGTTTCTCGTCTCCTATTCAACTCCTCCTATACAATTGAATCACAGGAAGCGATGCTGTCGTATATCGATAGGAAATAAGAAGTTTTTCCGGGATTGTGATACATACAACTATTGTAGCAAGTGTCGACGAATTCTTGATACATATTTATGACAATATATACATGCCCTGAATATATTTGCGCAAGATATCTTCATAAACATGTTTGTATTCCAGTTACAAGAAGATTCAGCCGTATTATTGGACTTAGTTTTCAATGTTGACTCTTTTCCAGGAATGAGTAAGTAAAAATAGGTTCAAAAACAAAGGACTTAAAGTTAAATTTACGGTATCAACACACCTCAGCTCACATCAACGGATCTTTGCTTTGTGTTTCTGATTCCATTTGATCGTGTTTCTGTAAACATTTCGGCTTGAAAAATCTTAATACTTCAAGTCAATCATAATTTGTGTTCGTTTTCTTTTACTGTACAACTAATTCCTTTCCTTCATTGCAAATTAAAACGCCTTTGATGTTTCTTTATTGACTCCTTTCAGTTCCCATTTGGTTTTAAAGGCAAAATGTCCTTTTTCTGCTAAATTATTATGATTAACTTCCAACTTCTGGCGAAATCTTCTACACAGAAGTGTAAAAGATCTAGATCTTCAACCTAGAATAACTTCTAAATACCATTACTCTATTGTTTCATTCCATAATTATAACTGCCGCGCTGTCTTCTAATTCCTCTCTCTCATTTTTTTTATTGATCTATCCCTCTACCCTCCATAATTCATGGATTCAAAGACACGTGACATCCATTAACCCTGCACCACCCACGTGGTGGATTACAACCCACCTAAAACTTTCAGTTTCTTTTATCTGCTAGGCAAAGGTACCCTCCTTCCACCTGCCTTTGCTTTGATTTTTGAATTATTTCGTCAACTATTCTCCTACACTACTAACACATAACCTATCTTGTCTACCGACAGTATCGGAGCAAGGTCCCCACGAGAAGCGTCTCCTGAACGCACTTCTGGCGAACTACAACACGTTGGAGCGACCGGTGGCCAACGAAAGCGAACCGCTGGAGGTCAGGTTCGGCCTCACGCTGCAGCAGATCATTGACGTGGTGAGTCTGTTTGTGATTGTATGACTTCTGTTGTGTTGGGGATTTCAACTTTATAGGTTAAGTGTCAGTAACGTGTCTTTCAAGCTGCAATTCACACTACTCTAGATTAGATAATAGTTAAGTTACCTAGCTGTTTGTAACATAATTGTCTATAAAAAATTCAATAATGATAGATAGCATTATACGCTGATATTGGCCCTTATAGTTTGCAACATTTGTAGGTAAGTTTAGGTAGCTGAAGAATTAGGAAGTGAAGTCCATAATATTATTTTTGTTATTTCTTTAAATAAATTACAAAGCTAGTGCTAATGATATGATAATGGAAAAGGCAGGTATAAAGGCGGGATTAAGGCAAGTTTGTTTGTACCAGTCAACGCAGAATTGATAGAACGAGAATACGATACTAAATATATGCATATTTAAATGTCTTTGTTTATAATTCAAGATCAGTATCTCAAAATAAATATCTTAGTTTTATAGATATGTTTACTACTCTAGAAATAAAATTATGTTTACTAACATAACATCAAACAGCGCTTCGCAATATTTTCAACAAAGAACAGAGTATGAGAACAGGAAAATTTTATCTCCGCTCTACAAAAATGAATGGGTAGTTTCATTCATAATTTTAATATAAGGACGCTTGAGCGATCTGACTATAATAACTCTTGTATAAAACCGCTATTTCTCTGTGAAAAAGCACTTTTGTACGGGGATTAAAGTGTCGAAGGGATTTCTATCGGGCGCGTGTGACGGGTGCTGACAGTTTTCGGTTACCGTGTCACAAGTTGAAGGTTTCGAATTACGGTTTTTGGATAATATTAGGGCTCTTTTCTGGACCGAATTTAATGTGTTTTGATCGGTTAAAGGTGGCAATTATAAGGGAAGTGAGTTAAAAATGTATGTCATAAAGTCTATGACATAGACAAATAGGGTCAAACAATTTTACGTCTAATCTATCTTTGCATTGCAGTGGTTGCCACTTTACGTTTGTTACAAAAAAAAAACATAGATAAAATATTTGTTCTTCTTTCATTCTTTAGCATGTGGTTAGTGTCTAACCTCGGGTCAGAGTTTTTTTACCGCTCATGGGCCTCTGACCTGGCTTATGTAAAGCCAGGTCAGAGGCCCATGAGCGGTAAAAGACGAGCGAAGCGGCCGTCGAGAAATATCTCTCAGGCATGATGGTTATCTCACGATGTTTTCCTTTACCAAAGCGAGTGATAATTATAAGTATTTCATATATTGTAGCCTAAAGCAAAAGGGCAGTGTTTAAATTAAAATAAGACGTGCCTTAGGTAACACCGAGTCGTGTTTGTATAGGTTCTTCTAAGCTACCTACCTTACATAGATTAAGTTAGAAACTTTAGACTATAAGTTCAATCTTTAGAATCCTCACCACAACAGAAGCTTACGTGATTGATGTGACCTAATACCTAAACCTTATATTTAGTACATTATTTATTAAAAGTAGCCTGAAGAAAACGTTGATCGCATCAGAACTCTGTCACATTAAACTTAAACTTGCCAATTGATATAAAATCGTTTGACGTCGCTATTTGCAGCGTATGACAAGGTTCTGAGTGTAGTCAAGGTTTTCCAAAGGTCACTGTACATTTCCGATGGCTAGTAAAATAATCATTTTTACCTAGCAATTTGAGATAAAACAAGTCCCCCGCCTCAAAATATGTAACAAAATGTTCCGTGAAAATGTTTATTGGTAAAAATATTCCAGTGAATAACGCAGCAAGTGGCCATATTGCTTTTTAGAAATTTGAGTAAACCAACGTTATTTGTGTAGATCCAAAGTTTTGGGAAGCATAATATTATAATAAATTTGCAAATTTTAGATAAATAATAATATTTCCTATTGTTCCAATTCGCTGAATTACAAGTGGATGGAATATCATACTGAATTAGTAAATAGCAAAACTTTCGTTGCTAGGGGTTGTTTTGGATTCCCCCCTGGTTGGGTAAAGTCCCCTCAAGTTAATCTGTTGTCAAATCTCATGTCAATTTATGAAATGAGGGATAAGGCTTTAAAGGGGATGCTCTCATTGTCGAAGACTTTTAAGTTTTATTCATCTTCGTGGCATTTATAAATTATTTTATGATTGATTGTAAAATCAATAGCAATGTCAATGAATGGCAGAAGGATTGCCCCTGTTACATGAGACTTAAACTTAACTGGTAAACTAGGAACAACTTAGCCTGCCCCTGGGTAAAATAGTCTTGATGTCATATTATAAAGAAAGCCTTTTTCTCTTGGTTTTATTAGTAAATTGATAAAGAAACTCTTTTGTGTTTGGTTCTTTATAGTTGCCCCTTTTAATTACCGAATAATTTTAGCGTGACCTTTTAGGAAGCTCTTATTATAGCTTCGGAATATCTGACACAGAAAACCTAATCATATAAGTTCATTGGCCTTGATAAATGACGTCACAAGAAATAATGCCCGATTACCCTTATTAGTATGAACTATGTAATTGGATACTTGTTTGCGGACAATTTCTGTAGCTCGTTCTCAATAGCGGTTCGCCGGTATAGCAAACATCGTAATGTAGGGGAACGATTACATTTTACGTTAAGTCGATAGCTTTAATGGTCCTTCGAATTTGGTACTTTGTGTTCAAGAAAATGTCCTACTAAACTGGCACATTATGTGCGCAGTAATTAAGGTAGATTGTTTTAGATAATATTTGGCAGTATGCTTAGGTCTTGTGTGGGATCAATATTTGCTATGCGTCGCATTTACAGAGATTGGTGGAGCCGTAATAGGCCGTCAGCTCCGTGACTATTATCGAAAACTGCCCTAATTTTTCGCATAATACGAACTATATTTGCATAAAGTAGCCTAAAATAAAGAAAATAAATGATTATCTGAATTTACATGGACACCTACTACGTTCGAAAAAGTTCATCACCCAAATAGTAGTATGATTTGTTCTTATAGCCTAAGAGAAACATGAGTTGCTGGTCTGTTTCTTCCACCAGTTCTTTTTACCAGCTAAAACACTAGGAAGCGGCGAAGGGTATTTTAATAAAGGATTATGTTATACAATTACGATGATCAAAAGTTTTGATTTTCAACCTAATTTGAAATGCCGTCTTTTCATTTTGGATCAAAATAGATTTCAGATTCAATGTCATAATACGAATAAGCTTGACTGTTAATTAGCTGTTGTAATACCGAACTCACCGTATAAAGTTTCAAAACCCTCGCAGCATGTCGAATGTTTCAACTCAAAAATAGTTTCGGATTTTCGTATTAATTTAAATAATGTTTCGATACGAAAATTTTGGAACACTTTCAAGTAGATTTACATTTTAAATAACTGAGAGAGCCATCTGAATTCCACAACCCTCGCAAACCTTTTGATCCAACTCGTTTTTGTTTTCAAGCTCAAAACATCGAAGCTGCCAATTTTGCTGCACTTTTTTTACATTCCAATACAGAATACGTAAAGAAAAATATGTGGAATTTATCACGTGTTCTGTTTTCATAGTTTTGAATAGCAAAAGAAGGGTTGAATATTTAAATCGGTAAACGAACAAAAAGGAAATGGCTCTGAATATTTCCCGTAACGTGATTTTCTTTGACGAAGCTTTGTTAGTATAACTACAGTTTTTTTACATAAAGTTGAAATATTTGAAATGAGCATTATAGTAGTATTCATGCTATTCAAATAACTATGTATGCCTTCTGTTGATACTAAAAAATACCTTATAGATTATCTATGAACGTATTCTAGGTTTAACTGAGGAATTTGATCTTTCTTAGTTCATGATAGGCTCTCAATTGCTGCTGTTTTATGATATTTGTCAAGACAAAGATTATGGCTTAACCTAAATTATAGTACTAGTCGTAAGACGCCTATAAATGTAAAGGGCCGAAGTGTGTCTAATGTCTGTTTTCACCAGAGTGCTACTTAAATGAATGCCTAAATATTAAGGCGCGTTGGATTTTGCACTTTCGTCGTTGATCCGAGCATTGAAAGTCTCACAGCGCAGTTTTATTTAGGCACTAGCTTAGATGTCACTTTCTATTAGAGAAAACTGGCCTAAAGGTACTTAGAACTATAACGGTTGATTAACTTCACCTACGTAATGGCAAACAAAGTTATAACCAAATAGGTATCTACTAATGTTCCCTTGTTTTATTACGGAACCCTATAAATGTAGGTTGAGTGTCTGTAAATCTTGTTGTTACCTACTTTATTTCCTTTTATTTTGTGGTATGAGGCAGTAGTGTTTTGCTTGTTCATGGAGGAAGTTGGGGGTTCAATAAACTCATCAAGAAAATATATTAACAGTTTTTATGCGTAAATAAATCTATCTAGGTAGGGTGTAATTCATTCTTTCTATTAATGTAAATCCGATAGACAGACACAGTAGGTAAGTTATTTTTTCATATTTTTTTTTTAAAGACATGTAGGTAGGCTGAGACCTAAAGAAGGATATAGGATATATATTTCATCCTAGATCGCAAGCAGAGACATGAACACTAGCTAGTATTCCAACAAAAATGCTCGATGCCTTTTGATAATATTTACGCGATCACAGAAAATCTGATTAATTTGTTAATGACATTGTTCAATCTACTTATTTTAATACACCGATGGTTATTAATTCCATTATTGCAAATTAAATGCGTATCAACGAACGTAAAGTCTGTTCAAGTCCTTGTTTCCAATTTAAGTTATTTTCACAAATAACAACTTTATGTTAGTGAAAAATAATTTTACTCTACAATGACAGTTTCTTTTTTATTTGAAAGCACAAACTGAAGTATATATGTATGTGTATTAAGTTGTTTTTCAATATACACATATTTGTTTAAAAGCTTGGAAACTAAATAGCGAACGCAGCATACTTATAAACTTGTGGTAATCCGGGAGGCTGGCTTTTCCAATGGCCGGCAATCTAATTAATCAGGTACGGGTGGTTTTAATATGTTCGGAGAATTGCTTTACTTGGTAATTATTTTAATTACTTACCTAATATGATTAGTATTATTCCGGGTTCATGAAAGGAGATGTAGCTGGAATCAATATTTAATCAATTTATTAGGGCCTAATAACGTCATAAGATCACGCCTTATATTCCCGAAATGTTAGTCAGAGGTACACCTCTAGTGAATCAAAGTAAGGATTAAATCAATTAATTGGAGATTAATCTTAAAACATATCGTTTGTGTAATTTTTAGTAATTAGGTTTAATACTTTTACTTCATGGACATTGTTGTTTGAAACTATGATATATGGCATATAGAACTATATGGCATTAATGTGACTGTCACCTAGTTTTATTTAAATATTTTGTAGACCAACATGATTCTGTAGAACACAATAAGACTTGAAACAGTTGCTATTTGGCTACACAATTCAATTAGATTTCAACAAGTGAGTTCTATAAAAAATCTCGTCACGTAAGTTGAACACCAAATTCGTGTTGTACGTTAAAAAATGTGGGCTGAAAACAGTCAGTAAAATGGTAAAATCAATGGTTACCGCGGAAATTGAAACGTTCGACTGTATCCTTTGACTGTTTGAGAGCAACTTTTGGTAATTCAGGAAGAGGAGTGTTGGAAGGGAAATAATGAGAAGTTGTGTCCTTGGAGCCAGAGATACATGTGTCATTTTGAATGCATGCTTCAACTTTTTAAATAAATGACCGACTCTTTCACTGGTCTTAGTCATAAACTGAATTTAAGTCGGACTAATCATGCCTAAATTCCACCCTGTTTGTTTATAAATTGACATTTAAAACGCCTACATTTCATCTGTCAAATTTGAAGTACAGGAAAACTATTAATTACATTATACATCTTTAACATTGATTAAAGTGACATATGACATCTTTAGCATTGATTGAAACAGAATACAACTATGGGTTTGACAAAGATAGCTAGCTGGAGGAAGTACCTTATTCGAAGATCCGCCAATTGCGGCCAAGAAATTCTAGGTATACGGTTTGGTGGGTATTGTCAACTGTTGTCATGGCAACAAAAGGTCAAATTCAAAAATGGATTTGTCTAATCTATTTTAAAGTGCCTCCTTTATATGGCTTCTTAAATAAAATCATATTTATTATTATTCCCTTTATTCATTTTTATAGTGAGTTGAGTTATAAGTCGAGCTACACGATAACTGACAAATGCTTGCACTGACTGAACAGGTCCACTCAAATCTGTGTGGTTCTTTCTTCAAAAGACCATCTCAGACACTAATCTGCATATAGTCCTCATGTAAATTGAGCAATGTCTAGACTTTAAAAGAATAACAAGTTAACAGAGAACCTATGAGTTTGTTTCGGCTGTTTCTTCTCAGAGTAGTCAGGTACGAAAACCCGGCCCCATCTAGCTTTAAAAAAAAATTACGTGTAAAAGTGTTTATAAAAACCTATTTGCAAAATAAACATCATTTATCATAAACAAATTTGATACATTTTTAAATATTTCTTATAAATAATAAAAAAATAAATAAAAAACATTTAAAAATATAAGAAAATTGTAGCCCACCGGTATCGGGAACAGGGTTATTATTACTATATATAAGAGGCACTTTAGCGATAGATAATCGTCTGGAATAGCACATAGGATAGACTTATTACTTTTCTTCTCACATACTCATCAAAACTTCCACGCGAACAAACTCGCGGGCAACAGCTAGTATGTTATATTTTATACACCAAATACTTCAGAATTTCAAATATAACACGACCATGTCCCTAGAGGTTACTAAGAGATTATAAATATGAAGACTATGCTACTTAGAGATGCCATCATTTCTCTCTGAATACGATTTACGAAGTACGCAGGAGGGAGGATGCTAAGAGATTGCATATGATTATATGAATGCACGTTATAATTTTATGAACGATGTTGAGTTTGAACGTGCATGTATCAGCAGACATACTGCTGCTGGAAGAATAGGATGGCAGGAACTTTTTGAGTGCGGTGTTAGTAAGTGAAACTACTTAAAGAACTACTTAGTAAATACTTAAAGTATATGAGCTTTAAAGGTTTATTTTAAAATGGTAGAACACTAGTGAGAAGCATGTGACAATAAAGAAGTTTATTATGACTGTAAATAGGAAAAATATAAACCAAACAAAACATCAATATATTGTAAGAAAGCAGATATAGCCTAGAAAGAGCTGAATACTTAGATGACAACTAATAGACATGTACGAAAGAAAATAAGTGATGTGCTGACTTTGACGATGATGATATTTTTCATAGTTAGGTTTTCACATTATTAAAAAGAATTTTCAACAATCCCACATTAACACATTAAACACATCCATCACAATTCTTCGAAACGCCTCCGCTGAACTTTGAAAAAAAAAGACGCGAAAATCGAGCGCTGCAGCGAGGCAGGACAAAAGCGTAAACCGCCTACAGCAACGCAAGTTCCCAGGTACGTGTTCTTTGCAAGCCCTTGTCGCTTAAAGTGCTGTATTGAATAATTCTGTAGTTCCATAATGAAGTGTTGCGGTGTTATGAGTGAGAGCTCTTGAAGAGTTTCTGTTCTACGTCTTGCTAATAGAATTAAACGTTTTTTAATTGGAAAGGAAATGGGATTTTTCTTGATTGTTGGGTACGTAATCGAGTACGGAAATTAGATTGGAGCTTGATAGGTACCTTTTGAAAGGTTTTTTTCTTGGAAACAATATTTAAAGAACTATTGAATTATAGTTATCATATTTTATACTAATTAATTTATTAATTGGGTATTCAAAATAAACAATGATGGCTTTAGAATCTTATTCACATACAAATACAAAATATTTTAACGAAACCGTTTGTTTCATAATATTCACTGTACTGCTTTGTATATAACCGAGCGATAGAAACAGCTCCAAATCTTTCTGAAATCAACACGCAGAACCAGAATGTTAAATTAAATTATTTAAATTCTAAAATTTTAAACCAAAGTAAGCATATTTCATCACCATATTAACAGCAAAATTTATCATACACTCAACACTAGTATCTGCAACGTTTAGAGAGCGCACGAGAGTGCTTGCCGAGACTGGCAAGTGTCGGGGGACAGTCGAGTTACTGGATCATAAAATATAGCTGTCCCAGCATCTGCTACCATTTTATGGTTAAAAATGTTAAGAGTACGTTGTCTGCCTCCTGTTACAAATTAGAAAACGTATATTTGACTTGTATTTAAGGATATAGTAACCGAATATTTACAACGTATTCGTACGATTCTTTAATTGTATGTAAGTCTTTTTTAGTTCGTCTGATAAAGTTAATCATAAACACCTTTTTCATATCTCCTTTGTAGCGTATAAGCATCATTTACTTCTTAAAATTCATTTCATAATACTTGCCTGCGCTAAACACCGTCAATTACCGTTCTCATTTCAGCCAGTTGTCAAATAATTGTTTCAATAAGTTACTTAAAATTCCTATAATATTTGTCTGCCTTTATATTTCCTCTAACTTCATTGACAGCAGTTCCCTCGTCTGCGGTTAAATAGTTGGACTCAATTACTTAACCAAAAACTTCCTCATCTACAGAATTAGCAACAAATCTCCAAGAATATTGTTATTACATATTACGGTATATTCATAAAAGGAGCTATCCCCCTAATCAATCAATCGGCCGTCCCTCGAGTCCATAAATCTTTGCGTCATAAAGTTTTATCAGATGCTATCTTAACTTTATTGGACTCTGTAGAGCGCTGTTTATATCCTTCCTGAAACTTAGGTATAAACATGTTATAGAATTTGGGTCCTGGGTGTTATGTTGGGACGTTAAGGGTTTGGACGTTGTTAAATTTATTTGAATGAGTTGTAGTGACACCGTGGTCTCGTCTTTATAGATCTGTCTTGCTTTGTCTAGTGATAGCAAATGCTACTGCTGAGCAAGAGGTCTTAGATTCGGATTCCAGGTCGAAAAAAGTGTTATTGGATGTCTTCCATTAGTAATTTCAAAGTACTATCAAACCTAAGCCTGCATTGGTGTTCGATTGTTGATAAAAAGGTCGCCCTATTAAATGGAAATTGACTGTCATAGTATGGCTGAATCTCCTATACGTATACCCCTGCCTACCATATCGTAAGATCAGTCTGAGGGTTCTGAATTATCGTGTAAACAAAGAGATATGTCACATGTAAGTTTTTAGGAGTAAGTTTATTTTGAGTTTATCTGTATTTAGAAACTGAAACGGTTTTGCTGAACCTAGGGAATAGCTACTGCGGATTTACTAACATAATAAATCGCAGCTCTGCCATCGCTGCTCGTAACAAGCTAAGACGATCCTAATATCCATCTCAAAGACACCAAGCAAGCAAAATTTGAATTTCAACTTAGAACGCAGCAACAAAATACGAATCACAACATAAAACGCCAAAATGAAATCTGTCTCCGTCAAATATTTCAACTTAGTCACAATAAAATCTGTCATATTTTACAAATGGCCGTATAAAACAACCGTCGAGTGGAATCGTAAAACGCATTACTCATCACCCAACTGTTCTCTGTTATTCACTGGAATATTTAATTGCTTCTTCTTAACGACTGGCCCTTGCAAAAGTGGATTATCCCACTCCTAAATCGGGGGCAAGAGATTAAAACGACTTTGTGGTTAATCTGTGTTTTTAGATTGATATTTAGCTGACTTCAAAGAATACTTTACAATATTGTCTTTATCTTTGTAATTCAATTCGTTGTCTTTGTTTAAAAAATCAAGGCTTGAAATAATTATGTCATCAAGGTCGAGATATTGAATAGTTGATGAAAGTGCGTGAAGTCAGCTAAGTTGAAATTAAGAGGTAAAAGCTTAGTCCCCTACACGGTACTGTTGTTCACCATAATTTTTCGTTCCTTTTTTGCGTCGGCGTGCGTACCTTTTACAAAATAAGGATGAGAAAAATCAAATCCTGACCACAAACGTCTGGCTCAATTTGGTAAGTGGTAGGAGCCGGGTATGGCGCCTTCGCCCCCGCCCCCCGCAATCCCAACACTACCGGGTAACGAGCGATAACTACTTTTCCACATTCAATCAGCACTATTTTACCGCACTTTTTTAATTCACCATTTAATGCACTTCGAAGGAAAGGTTACAGGAGGCGGGCGCGGACAGAGGGCGCCGCCTTCGCGGCAGATCTGTCGCATGGAGTCAGTGTTAAATTGTTGTAAACTACGCATATAATATCTATTTAGATTGTGTGTCCGGCGGCGTGCGAAAATAGCTTTTAACAAACGCATGATAAGTGATATTTTCGCCTGCCGCCCCAGCCCCTAAGTATTGTGTCCGGCGGAGTGGAACAGTTTGTTTAGATCATCATACTGACTGCGCCCTTTCTGTTTTTGTTGACATCGTCTAACCCAATAGGACGAGAAGAATCAACTACTTATAACCAATATATGGCTGTCGTTGGTAAGTGTGAATAAAAGACAAACCTAAAATTAACACTAAAATTTCTAATCATTATTTTCGTTTCTACTCTTTTTTGATTTATTTCTTTTTTTGTATATTATACCTTCGTTCTATCTATCTGTTTGGGTTATTCTTCTAATCTATGACTGTTATGAAATTTGCATAGCATTGTGGAATATGCGGCAGTCTTTTTTGTATTTACCTGTTTATGATATTTGTATGGGAGTTGCTTGACATGTCCGTTCCTCGTCACCGCTGACCCCGGCTCGTGCAGTAGACTAGCCAGTAGACCCTCTCATGCATCCCTTCATACAAACTGTCATAAGTTAGCTACTTAGTACTTTCAACTTTACGTAGTCAGTATAGTCGGTACTGTACAACTGTTTACATCTGTATGGTGAGTATCGCGTCAGAAATGTATGGACATTTGTGTATAGCAGCGACAACTGCCGTGTAAGCCGCAATGCATTTAACAATATGTACTAATGGTTGACGTTAAGTGTGACGTGATAATTTATACTAACATAAAATATATACATGTTTCTCAATTGAAAAATAACTTAAACGATGTGTTAAAGTGGGTCTCGTTAGGTCAATTGGAAGTGACATATTGGTGAAGATTTATGTATATTGATATGCACAAATATTGTTATTGAAATGAAATGTGTTTTATGTACACTGTAAATTGATAATGCACATCCTGGGTACCCGCTGTTGATTTTGTTTTGTTTTCGCTACAAGAAATTGTAGTATTTTTCATACTATGCATGGCCATGGAATGTTTATTATGGGAAATATAATATCCTCGTTCAAATTGAAGTGTGGTTACCATGCTCGAATCTAGTTTGCCTGCGGAGTTAAAACTCATTGGGACGACGTTTTCGACTATTTAAAATATATTTTCTAAAAAGTATTTTAAACTGTTTCTTCTTCTTTGAAATGTTTTTGTCTTGGTACCTGTATGCGTCATAAAAAGCGAAATTTTAAAATATTGTGTACATGATTGACATTAAATGTACACATTTTTAAAATAAATTGTTATAGACCCGTTTAGTTTTATTTTATTTCGAAAATAGATATTATGCTTCAGTTCCCAAATTTATCGATGAAGTTTTGTTTTTATAATTTATTTATTTTTTTAATAAAAAGTTTAAACAATGACGCTTAATTTACATACTTTTGAAGTTGGCTATATTGTCCTAGTCTATTGCGGAAATTACATTTATTTATGTATACTTTAATAGAGACAAAATGTATATTATTTTTTTACTTTTCCAGCAATAAAGGTATGTAGTTAAGCTATTAAAACTATAATTATTTTAGCATTTACCAATACGGCAGCTTAGTTACAGAAACAGTAGTGTTCCCCAATCCCTTGGTCTTGTTATTGAAAGAAAGGTCTCTGAAGGCCTTTGTGTTCTTGCAAGGAAATTAGAAAAATCGAGCTTCTTAGGTACAAAATGTGCTCTATATATGGAATTATGTATTTTTTATACGTCTCTGCATGTTTCCCATTGCACGTTTGATTGCTTACTAGAGCAGATGTATATGATGTATACTTCTCTTTTTACCTATCGTATTCTTGTATACATTTATTGTAGGTGTATCGTGATTGTGTTGTGTTGTGTGCATATGTATACATAATTGCAGAATTACATGATTGCGAAATGTACAAACAACTTTAAAGTTTTATACAAAATATATTTCTATACATAAATCTGTGTTCTTTTTTAAAGCATAACTTTCAAGAGCTTTTTATGAAAACATGCAAAATTTCCATTGTCATTCTTATAATTTAATATCTCTTCTAAACTTTTCTATATTTTATCATAGTTCATTTGTACATTGCTCTATCAAAATAAACTTTGAGAGCTTTTTGAAATAAAGTTTATATTTCAAAGTTCTTGAATTTAAAGACCAATTTACTAAGTTACCATGTTCTTTTACCAATTTCAAAGTTAGTGTTCTCTCTTGAGAGTTTGTTAAGAAAATAATTTAAATGTTTTTAGTACTATCAAAGACAGTGGTACTTTATAAGTCATTGATTTAAAAAGACAGAATTATTATTTGTCATCAATCGTCTTTTTACAAAATTATCAATTATCTTTAACTTTGTCTGATCCTTACAAGATTATTAATTCCTACGCACGATACGCACGATAATCCCCTTTCATTTCTGAACGATTGGAATTTCAACAGACGCCTATACCTTAAGCACTTAAGTTGCCCATAAGTTACGAGTTGCCACATATTACACCGTATGCCTGAAAACAATAAAGCCGTTAAACTATCTAATTTATACACAAACCCTTCAGGAGAGAACATAACTTGTATATCTGTCTCACTCCCACATCGGCCAATTACCCAAATTGGATCAGCTACTCAAAGTAGTCCTCCTAAATCTTCGCAATCATTTAAAAAAACTCCCAATATTATTTAATCTTAATTTGATTTTAAATAAAACCGGTTTATTCAGCTACATTTAACTATACATTTCACGAAAAACAATAAAGTAGTTTTGGAGTTATGACCTTATTTATAAGTAGTTGTTTGGCGGAGAATCTAATATGATACTGTACAAACACGTCAGTATCTAGAGGTAGATATGGCTAAGTTGTGGGTCTAACTTTTGCAATATTGAAGGAGTGGGTGAAGTTTGAAGGGCCGCTTTGTTTTGTCGGGGTCTGAACGGGTTGTTATCGTTGCTGGCGAGATGATATTGTAGCTGCTGTGGATGTGAGCACAGATGACAATATTGGAATCGTGTACAAGGGTTCCCGGCTTTTCTCTTTGTATTGTGAATCTGTGAATATTTTGCGGGTTATGATTTTGGGAAAGGAGCTACAACTTTAGTGAAAATAGTATCAGTAACATAATATAGTTTCCAATATTGTCACATTAAGTATTTATAAGACTTGTCATACTGAATACTCTGATCCCATTTCTGATCTATGACGTTGTCGGGCGATTTCAATGAAAAGAGAATAAGCTTTAAATTGTATTTACAACTGGCATTATTTTGGATATTGTGTGTTTCCATAAAATCAACCTTACTAATTCAGTTTGGAAAGCTCGTGGCTAAATAATAACAGCCGCACGGGTCGATCTTTAAGGTTAAGCCGTGTTTACCGAGGTAAGTAGGTAAGGTAGGTACTTAGGTCCGTGGATGGGTGGCCATAATTACATACCGAGTTTCCTCCGTGCCTCGGAAAGCACGTTAAGCCGTTACTCCCGGCTGTCATTAGATCTCTGACACGAGTAGTCAGAAGCCAAAAACTCTGACATCCAGTCATGCCAAGGGGTATAGGCAGTCGCTTCATGTAAAATACTAGTACTCAGCTGCATCCGGTTAGACTGGAAGCCGACACCAAGATAGTTTGGGAAAAAGGCTAGGCAGATAATGACTAATTTAGTTTGGACTCTTTCTCAAAGCAATAAAAATATTAAACATGCCAAGATACTGTGAAAACAGGCACTATTTTGCAAGTAAACCTACAACAGACGTCTGCAATAAGCTGTGTTGAGAGATAGGGTAGAGGGTACGATATAAAAGCCAATACAGTACTCTGAAGACACATAAAATATGAACGTAGCAACAAGTTGAATCAGCCTTGTAAGAGAAGTAAGATACCTCTTATGGACCTACGTATGTACAAAGAGTCAATAAGGGTAGAGAACAGTGAATATATACAGCGTGGAGTAGAAAGGGTGAAGTCATATGTAAAGATGTGCAACAACCCATCAAACTAATCAATTTTCTTCATGAGCTAAAATCAGCTGCGCCAAATGTGTCGGTCGAATAGGTATTGAACTTCAGTCGAGGCAGCTGGTTGTACCCATAAAGAAAGTTCTTCAGTTTCTGTAGCACATCTTTAAATATGATTACACCCTTTCTGTTACACCCTTTCTGTAACACCCTGTATATGATATGTTTTGTGAAGACGTATATTCAGATACTGATGAAAGTTATACTATTCACCTTGATCCATGTTAATAGTTAATACAAGGTGCTGTTTTGCATCCTCGTCAAAATTCAGGCGGTTGTCACAAAAGACATAAATAATAAATTTAAATTACGGTACCTAGTATTTATTAATAAACGCTGATTTTTTTGGTTGTTATAGTTTGTCAGTATATGAGAATAACCCACTTAACGTGGTTTAGGGAATAAGAAATTATCGAATTAACGTTTGAGATTGTTTGTTTGTGTGAAAGCGCGGTTATTGGGCGAGAATCAGACGGGCCGCGATTAAAACTTGGGTGGTGCACACTTACCAATTTCTGTTGATGAGAAAAAAAATACTACCCATTTTATTATTAATTCGGGTCAAGAATCATTAGCAAAGTTATCTCCTTGAATTTGACGAGGATGCAAAACAACAACTTGTATACAAATATTGACTTGCCGTAGAAATACAGTATCAATTATTAACACAAGCTCGCACACGACGGACGGGACAAAGTCAAAGTCAAAATCAAAGTCAAAGTCAAAGCATTTATATCAATTAGACCATTACAGGCACTTTTGAAAGTCAAAAAACAAAATAAAACGCGAAGCTACAGTCTCAGTCACAAGGCATAATAACTTGTGAAAGTACTGTAGTTGCCCATTCCGTAGCGTAGATCTCTATGGAGAAGAATGGGCAAGAAACTCCATGGACACTCTTTTAAATCAAATATGTTACAAAATCTTGGTTACATCATTCATGTTAAGAATTACAAATATGTGAGAATGATGTAGAAATACGGGCAAGTTAAGAGGGTGTGTTTGCTTTCAGTTTTCTTATGTATTGATTTATGGAAGTCTTCAATTTCTTGCCTGAGTCTGAATTAGTAAAATAAATACATCAGAAATATATCATCATGTGCGAAGTAATGTAATTAGGTATACAATATCTGAATAGATTCTAACAAATAGCTGCACTTGAAAGCCTTGAATATAAATGAATACATGTTATTCTTTGTAGTTTTTATTAATCTGCATTTACTGGTCGACTCCTCAGTAACTTATTTATTTATAATGAACAGTGCAATAGTTTTATTATCAGTCTATAATCATGCGATCATTTTGCGTAAATGTTAAATTTGAGCAATGAGAAAGAAAAAAAATAGCTTAATTTTAGATAGTCATTTTGTATTCTTTGGGACGTTCAATATCATAATTACAAAGGTACACCGTACAGAAACAGAATACAAAATAATGTCAAAGGAAATCTTTACGTTGAGATCGGCCGTAAAAACGACACCCACCATTGCTCCGTACACTGTCGAGCAGAATGACTGGAATATTTTTGATATGTATTTTTATATGACATTGTAAAATTCCATTCTTTGAAAGCCCGTGACAAAGTTATATTTTTGACGTTCCAAATTGTTGTAGTTTTCTGCGATGTTACTGTGGACGCGAGTTATCACAACTTTGAATAGGGACTATGTTATTTGGCACAGTAAATACTGAAATTAATGAAATTATTCAGAGTTATTCTGATTGCAGATGACATTAAAACAAACAATATACAGATAGAGTCTAATGTTGCTATCAGCAGAATCTCTACATTAAATTACATTTATGATACTACAAAATTTTCTCGCTATCAGTACTTAAGAACGCTATTTTAACACAATTTATCATTCACAATTCACAGCACCGCACTTCGTAACTGACCTGTTGACATTGAAAAGTTGTTCTTGAACATCTTAAGGTGTCTAGCACCTTTTTATAAATTTTTAACGTTTGCCTAATTTAAAACTTCACTTTTTTACTTCAACCTTTTTATTGCATTACCTTTTTGAGACAAGAAACCTGCAATCACCACAGTTAAAACAATTGCCTCTATTTTTTTACATTTATGTCACTTTTTGAAATCAGAATTGCTTCCATTTGTCACTTACCTTTTTTAAAATCAGTACACGCCCCAATTTTTTACTGCATTCATTTTTCAAAATCAGAAATGCTCCAATATTTTTGCTCGCACCTTTATTTGTGATGACGATGATATTTCTGATTGTGCATTGATGTGCAGGAATGGAATGACTACAACCTGAGGTGGAACGACAGTGAATATGGAGGGGTCAAGGACCTCAGAATCACGCCTAACAAGCTGTGGAAACCGGACGTGCTTATGTACAATAGGTGAGGGTATAAAAAACGGGTATGATAACATAACCCTAAAATTTAATTTTTAAAGCTTTCAATTTCAGAAACTGTTTATAGCTTTTTTACCGCAGTGGATTTCTACAGTAATTTCTGACTATAAATAACAAAGTAACAGTACCTACTGGTATTTTGAATTAATTTAAAATTCATCCGAGATAAGGTTGAGAGGTTTTAATGGGGGTAGCAATTTTTTATAATGTTGTGTAATTTTTTGGCAACAAAGCCTTGTTAATTATTTTAAAGGGAAGGGACAAATAAAGAGTTTGTTTTTATTATCCCAACGGATGAAACAATGGGATACTTGATTATATTCTATATTCAACAAGATTTGCTGAAGTGTTGGTTTAATATTTATTAAGGCAAATTAATTCAGTAAATAGCGTTTTTGTGCTAAATGTACTTTATTTCTCGGTAGAGAAACCAAGAAATTGTAAGTGGTGAAGTGAACGAAGCATTTTATACGTAAAACCGTAACTAAAATAAGGAAACGTTCCTGCAATTTTTCAGTTCTAATTACTTTATAGGTTGGCGAAAATTATTTTAAAGTGACTGTAAGTAATTACGGGGCTTAAACCTCACTAGAGTGTTCAACTTACTGAAATATGCGGACAAAATTAATATAAATTTCCTTAATGTCCGTTCCAACGTTTGAGGGGAAGAAATATTTTACCAGACTACTTTACATTTCAAAACCAGAAGATTTTAATTATAGCTGAACACTGGCGAGTATTCCGACATTAGGATTTCTAATTTCCAAACTTGTTCACTTTAAATAAAGCCATCTGCGACAAATTTCGAAATAAGTGCCCCATTCCACGACATCGACTCTGCAACATGCAATTTGTAGAACCAGAACACAGTAATATAATCATACAATTTATTTCCAAATTCAAATGCAGTTGCGTCGTTCAAACGTCGTTAAAGTTAAACAAATTTTCCCGGCAAACAGACGTCCGAGGAAAGTGGCGCCATCTGGCGACTCGCCAAACATGTTATTCATTGCAGCGTTAAGAAGCAAATGATATAAACCTAGTGTCACATGATTTAATGTTAAGTGTGTTCCATGTTATCGGCACTTACCTGGCCGGAAGCCAGACGTTTATAGACGTATATCTTAGGCCGATAACTTTTACGAACATCCATGGATAAGCAGTTATGGCTCCAACACTACTACTTTAACGATGCCATAGAATATAAGATATTATGGAGGGCGAGAGATAGCAGATATACGGTTCTGCTAGTTTTTTTCTTTATTCGCTATCTACTTTATTTATTGTGCTAATGCCTCTTGGAATGGATATTCCAGAGTTACGTGACCTCTCCTACTGGTGTTCACTGCTCCCTTTTTTGTTTGTAACTTTCTATAATTTGATTTACTTTTGGATGTTCTTTCATGATTTAATGGAGCCTTAAACACAGAGAAGCGTCTATAAATATCACTTAATGATACAAGGAAAATCTGCGACATTAACCAAAATTACATTAACGGTAATACATTAGGGCGACGTTATAATTTATCTGTTGCTTTAACACGGACATTTACCTTCCAAAAGTCCCCAAGATTTTTAAGCGAGATTTGAACAAGCATCTGAATTAAAATAAAGGTCGGGTAAATTGCAGAGTTGCAGAGTCGGCTCGTGTAATGAGGACATAACCGCTCTATCGGTGTTAGCAACTGGCCGGTTTTCAACATTTCCAGACTTTTAAGTTTGAACAGATTTAAATGGTGAAACTGAGTTCGAAACTAAGCTTGGAAGTCCGCCAGTCAACTATCCTTTTTGTAAACAAAAGTTTTATACGTGATTTGTTGATGCGATTACGGGGAAATGGGTTGCAATCTGCTAATAGAATGTTTTAAATGTAAGGAATTTATTGTAGTTTTTATGGTACACTTTGCTTGCTATGGGCTTGTTTATGGGATGTTGAATTAAGTACACAGTATAAAAACAATGAAATACGCAACAGACAGGGAAAGATAAATCATGAATCAAGATCTGCCTATAACTAAGAAAACAAAAGAAGATCCGTGGAATAAATCAAATCGCATTGCTAATAGACGTACCTAATATTTTTTCTCTCACTCAAAGCAAAAATCCGTGTACATTTCCATTCACATTTTTTTGCGATGTGTACAAAATATACCGAAAAAGATTTGCTCATTCACCGCGCTCATTTTCTCCCGTCACACGGGCTATGGGCGTATGATATTCGTAACGTGCAGGTGATTCACAATTTCACTTGGAGGCAACATAATTAATGTACAGCCTTGAGAAGATTCAGCAAATGTACACACAGAGAAAATAACTGCGAGGAAAATATGAGTGAACCTGAAATGTTGGTATGTTTGCGATAGATATGCTTCTAGTTGTTTATGAGTTAAATATGGAAGTTGTTTTATCGTTAAGAGTCATCAAGACCAATACATAATACAGATGATAATTAAAAAGTGATACAGCTATTTTGTATCTGTGGTTTTCAAGTCAAAGAGATAAAAGTGTTCATGCATTTTTTGATAAATTAACAAGTATAACATGTTTTTCTGTTAAGCGTATACTTACATCTATATTATTCGCCTCTGACAAAAGAATTTGACTTGCAAGTGTTTGTTAAGTCTATGTTATATATCCTATTAACATACACTCTGATACTGGGGGTAAGCAGAGACATTTGGCACAAAACAGAATAAAGATTGTGTTCACCAGAAAATTGTATACTCATCAACTGCATCCTCACATGAAATTCCATTTTAACCTAAAAATGAAAATTTTAAATACTATGCATAACAATGGTCGTGTTATCTAAATAGTTAACATTTGCGAAACATTGGGGAGTATGTAGGTAATTTGACGATTTTCTTTAGTATAGATACAAAATAAAATGGAAAACTGACAAAAAAAATGTCTATGATAAAATAAAGTTCAGACCTCTCTTTTCTATTTTCCACTGGCTTTGATCAGTTATCAAGAACATGTAGATTCGGGATACAAACTCGGTAACTCCATATCTCTACATTTAGACTGTGGCTGCATCGTAAACCAAAGCAGACTAAGCTAGACTAAGTTAGTGGAATCACATTCGATTACTAACTTAGTTAATCGGTTTAGCTCACCTTGGGAAAGACCTACATAAGACAGAGATTGTCGATGTTATAGGTGATCTAATCATAGTTGACTGGTATTTAGGTATCGATTAATACACACCTACTGCTTTAAGGCTAGAAATTCTGAGTTAGATGCCTATCAGTAGCATTGAACACTTTCGTTTTCACCGAGGAGCTAAGGCTCCAAAACTCATAGTCAAAATTATTGACATATCTTTTTTATTAATTAAAGCGTAAACACAGCCCAAAAAGATTTTAAAAGCTCACCACTCACACTGCACTTCGCAAATCAACGTTCTCAGAACCAGTATTTCAGCGAACACTTCAAACATACTAACAAAACAACAAAATTCATCCATTTACGATATTGGCTATACGTCGCAAATATTGGCGCCGGTTGGCTCTGGGCCAGTGGGCCATTGCCCAGCATTCGATTATGAAAGCTTTTAAATCACTTACGGGTTGTAGGATGGTGGCACCTTGTTTACCATCTTCGTGACTGGCTTGTTGAAGGTAAGGGATGTGTGTCACACCGAAGTGTAATTTGGAAATATTTCAGGTGATGCGCTAGATGTCTGACAGATGTTGGAGTCAAAACTCGTGACAATTAGGCTTCTGTCAGATGTTGTAGTCGAATGTTACACAAATATAATATTGATGTAATACATGCGGTCCCACAGGGCTCTTGTTTGTGCTGACTTTTAGAGCTCACGATTGTGGTATACGAAACACAAATCAAATCCGCTATTTATAGCTAAACTATTCAGATTAAATAGGGGAATAAAGGTCTTCAGAAGGAGGCCCCAGACTGCTTTCATTCACACATCAACAGACTTTCAGAGCCCAAGATTGTGGCATACGAAACAAAAATCTGACCTGCTATAGAAAATAAACGATACAGCTCCGTCAGACAAAACACTGCAGGGATACCTCCATTCACAAAGGAAACAGCCAAAAACCCTTCAATAAAAACACGACAAAAGAAAACTGTCCATTCAGCCATTCGCAACAATCGCATGTTTTATTCAATCCACTGAATTACACTACTGTTTGACACGAGGTCCGCGTTAATACGGATTTGCTGGCAGGACGCCAACTAACATACCTAGTGAGGTAGTGGTTACACCACACGTCCGCGCTCCATGAATACTACATGCAAGAATGACAGTACTTTTGTTGTAGTGAACGCCTACGAACGTTTGCGCTGTTCACTATCTGAGGATTTTATCTTGTTTGTTTTTAGGATTTGTGGGTGACAGCTTTGGTTGGGAAGATATTTTTTAGTGCATCAGATGCATCCTGAAAAAAAAGGTGTTGTTTAGAGCTGTATACTGACATCATTTTATTTATACCTATATATGTATAAAGAAAAAATAAAATGGTGACAGGAACGTTTGTCATAAAAGATACCTTTCTGTTGTTGTTTTAAAGGTGTCAGAATCCAAAATGAACTTAGTAAATATTCTGTAGCAAAGGCATTGATGTGGAACGCCAAATCTTAAACTCAGTTCCAACCTTTTAACACTACAATAGACATTAAATTACTTCAAAACATAAAATACTAACTTAATTCCGAAAATAAATCCCAAAAGCGAATTAAAATTAGCTTCTTTATTAATGGCAACATCAAAAGTTAGGTTAAACTAGTTACGGCCAGTACAAGCCGGTGTAAACCAGTATAAACCAGTATCTTGGTTTCATCGACTCGCGTCTCCGGACACTAGTGAACAAATTACAGTTAAACTGTAGTTCAGACTGGATCTCTGAACCTTCGCTTTGTGGTATCATGATTAGAATTCTATCAATTGTTCAAATCGCAGTTTAAAGATAGAAACAGAAATAGTCTATTCACCTGACGAAGCTGCACGCTCAGATTAGAACAACGTTCACGCCAAAATGCATGGTAACGGTTTCAGACTCGGGACCTAGAAGTAACTTGATACAATCTGTGTATAACTGCGGAAGACACAATCAGAACAAAATAATCTTGCGTAGCACACATTTTGACCCATAGTTCTGCTGCCTTTTGGAATATTCTGGCACGAAACTAGAGTATTCCCGTTTGAGCACCTATTTTTAGAGCACTTATTATTGAGTGCTACATATTCGGTGTACAATTCATTGGTGCCCCCAAAAAATAGGTGCTCTAGGTGCTCAAACGGGAATACTCCGTTTTTACAAATCAGCCAAAAAAAAAACACAAGAAGACTTTCTAATTGACCCAAATGTTGTAAAAGAAAGCTTAAATCCACTAAAGCTAACGTTTACTTTCATGCCAGATAATAAATCCGGTTAGAATGATGTTCATTAAAGGGGAGTTGAATGAAAAATACTAATGATCAGATTGTGGGCCACGTTGATAAATGAATGTGGGCGATAAGGCCGTGTTCTTTATTTAGCACATAAAGGCCTTTGTGGAGACGTGTGTAAGCCTGCGGGAGGTTTGTTGTAAACTTGTACAGCAGAACAAGCAAAACAAACATTTATTTTAACTGCTAACGTAAGTTGAAATTATGCATCAACCAAGCATTTTGTTTCATTCTGCCTATTTTCTATTGCTTAGCTCTAAGATGACCTTTATAAACCTATATTTTTTTTTCGTGTACCTTAATTTCCTATTTTTAAAATTAATATATTTAACTACATAATTTTCAGAATTGTGACAGCACAGTAGGAGATAATCCCGAATGTGATGATCGGTACTTGCCCCCTTTATAATATATTTTTTATTTTGTTTAAAAAGTAACGATCATTCGCGTGGTTGAATGCTCCTACTCGGTGCTGCCACAAATAAAAATAAAATAAACGTACATGGCACGCTAGTCGCTGATTTGAGACACCACTGTCATTGTCTCGCTTGTCAGATGTTTTTTTTTTTGTAACTTGCAACTTCTTCCTTTTGCAACACTTTTTTGAAAAGAGCTTCTTTTTTTCTAAATCTGGTGAGCGAGAGGATGACGTTAGTGCAGTCAATGATAAAATCTATTCTAATTTCACCTTTGTCAATGACAGCACATTTTTAAATAAATAGTGTCCCAGATGAATCCGAAGCACTGACAAATAAATAACTAATAAAAATAAAAGCTTTAATATAAAAGCACATTTCGCTTTAGATATAGCTTTAATAAAAAGTAAATAAAATGATCTGTATCTAATTAAAACTTCTGTTTAAATTAAATAAAACATGACATTCTTCATTATTAGAAAAACAGTTTTCTTTGATATTGATTCTTGTTTTCACTCGACTTCACGATGCTTTGCCAACTTCATTTTCTATCTAAGATAATTTAAACAAAAATGTATATTTTTAACTTTAGAAAATTTAAACGATAAGTAAATTTTAATGAATAGAAAAAAAAATCACATGCAATGTGTTCAAAGGATTTTTTAATTAAATTACTTAAGCTGATCAAAGAATGCTCTTAGTACCCAGCATTCGTTTTCAATTGTAAGGGTTTTGATTAGGGTCAGTTGCTCGTTCTAATTTATTTCTGTAAAATTCTGTACGTAAATAATTTATTTATAACAGTGTTCCTTCATTAATTATTAGTTAATGAATGGAACTTTGAAAGACAGTAAAGCATAAACTGGTTGATTGATATTTTGAAGTATGGCAACATTTTCAATAAAACATCACATTTTGTGCAAAACAAAAAAAGGAGAAGTGACTTTAAAATTAACATTTTAGCTGACCATTCGATGCGGTAGCTAAATATTTTTTTGCTATTTGACGACTGATGATGATTATGAAATGTTACTAAACAGTAACAAATTCAAAAGACATACAGTTAGTTGATGAAAAAAATTTTATTGATACATAGTGCTGACGAGGGTTTTGACGGGACATACCAGACCAACGTGGTGGTCAGAAACAACGGCAGTTGCCTGTACGTGCCTCCTGGCATATTCAAGAGCACATGCAAGATAGACATCACGTGGTTTCCCTTCGACGACCAACACTGTGATATGAAGTTTGGTAGCTGGACGTACGATGGCAATCAGGTAGAAACTTTAGAACGTTAAAGATCTTATATTATTTGAATCCCTAGTTTCTTTGGCTCTTAAAACAAATAAAAAGTATAGAATAATTTTTAATTTCGAATCAGCCACGGTTTCATTCACACGCGATTTTAAAAGATCTACTCTAACTAGTTCATTTGACATTAATTATAAAAAAATATTGAATTTAGATTCTTTTTCATTCGCGAAATTTAAAAACAAAAAAAAAATTGACACTTGTTTCTGATTAGGTAAGCAATTTTTACAACTTTTAAGGTTTGATCAAAGCGGTAGGGAAAAAATGTGAACACGGCTCGAATTACCGGACTCTAACAAATAATTTACTAAAGTATCTGTAAGTATCCGATATCCACAGCCGGTCCATAATTTATCCTCACCATTTTAACCGAACCTTTACTTGATCTGTAGTATAGCTTTGATTCTCGTTTCTTCTAGGTAAACATCTTGAACGAAGATTAGTTAAACACACGTTACGGATACACCTGTCTGCTTTAAATTTTAACTGAAGACTTATCAGCTCATGCAGCCTTGGGCTGTATTTATGTTTCTAATGTTGACTTAGCCTCGAGTTCTGTTTTATTTTAAAGGAAGGGTAATTAACATGAGACTTGTACTGTGAATTTCAAATTAGGCAAAGACCGTTTAATATTTTGATATGTTACATTTGTGTTTGCAAAGTTATTAAAGCCATCATGCGCTGACTAAACCACACACATGTCTCAAAGCGTACATTATAAATGACTGACTGAATTCTATCGTCGTTTTAGTCGTACTTAGAAACGTAGAAACTCTTTGGTCTGCAGAAAGCCTTTTAGGCCTCTCATTTTGACTGATTAAGTCAACGTCCTAAATATGATCACAGGTATAAAATTGGGTTTTAAAATGCTATGAACCGAATAAAATAATATATCTATTAAAGGCAGGTGTCTCTGTAGCCGTAAAATAAGTTGAATAAATAAACACTACTTACTAAAGGTCTTAAAGTAAAACAAACATCTTTTCATTAACAGAGCAGATAACTCGAGCCTCATTACAATTAATTACTTCTTAATTAACGAGGTTTAATTACACAATAACGTTACAAATAAGAGCCGTGGCTGGAATAATTAAATTAAAAGATCGCGCGAATTAGTCTTATTATTATAAAGTACAGGTTAGATTGCTAAGAGTAAGATAGCTTGGATAGGTAGATATGTTAGGATTAAGTTAGGTTAGGGAGAAATCTAAGGGAACCATGTGAGAAACCTAGGATATTACATATCCAGTTTTGTGTGTACTATTTTGCATGATGCAAAAAATTAGCACTATACAAATAATGGAAGAAAGTCACTAATAATGAAACGATTATGAACCCGCCATACGGAAAATTCTGACGAATATTTGTGTGTATATATGTATTTTATTACAACCTATATATAAACATTTTGATTGGCACTTGTGATTAGAAATATAGGCTATGTTTTTAACCAAACACGAATGAAAAGCATTGAATCTACAGTAATCACGTGTTTCAATCAAATTGTATCAAAGTGTGATACACTTTACAGGATAGACTGTGAAGTGTGTGCACTATTTATGTGTGTGTGTGTGTTTAGATATAGATAGATGTGATATATATATACACATAGTGTGAGCATGTCAATGCACACACTATGTATATATTTCCAGTTTTATTCTATCAATAATTAATTTTCACTGTAGCGTTCTGCTAAATTATTCGAAGCGTCAGCACTTATAATTTTCTAATCAGGTCAATATTTTGATATTATCAGTCCTTTTAATCGGGCTAGGAAAGTTTGTTAAAATACTATGAACTGATTTATTAAATCATTTCAAATTGCAATTTTTTACGCTGAAAACACCAGTTTCATGCAAAACCTATTGTTTCATCTACGTAATTAATTTTAATGTAATATGTGGCAATACATATTAAATTAATACCGTAACACTATAAATTATTTTGTGAATTACTTTTCATTGTGTTCGAGTTTATCGGAAATTATAATTGTTGTGGAATTCGTGAAAAGCTTTATCACATATTTACAGGAAATATAACCACAGCAAAACCGTTGTAGTGAAAACATTCGATGCATTTTGAAGCATTGTAATTTTGCGAATTTATATTATTAATGTAAATAATTAAATTCGGGTTATTAATGTAATGTGAAATGTAAATAATTAAAATCGTACTAACAAACTTATTTATTATGTTTACAAATTATAAATAATCAAAAACGCCCGAAAAACTACAGTTACTCTGAACACTTTTAAGATATTCGTGCAAAAGACTGAAAAGAGAACCTATCTACTACTTGTTTGCACTAGCCTATGTAAATTAATACAGCGTATGAAATATCTTATACCATACATAATGTTACTTCTAAAGAAGGTGAAAATACTTTTCAACGCTATTAAAACGGTCACCTCTAGAATATATTCGAATATTTAGGTATACAGCAATGTTTGAACAAAATAAATTGAAATGTTTCGAATAATTTAGCATAGGTACATTCAGACGTTTCAATCCGTTTTCTATTCTGTAGCTTAAATTAATGTCGTATTCTTTTAATACCTAGCTTTTTCTTTCAAAGTGTTGTTTTATACAATTTAAATGCACGTGTTTCTATTTATTTCTTTAGATGTTGAATTTGCAATAGATTCACAAGTATTTGTAGATGTATTCATTTGTAGCTCTTATCGGAATTTATGGAAGTCTCAGAATGTAAGTATTGATTTTCGATCAAGAGTTCACTCACGTTGTCTCGTTGTGATTTTACTTCGCAGTTTCTGTAGCACAAATAAAAACATCGTCCGTACCATAAAAAACGACGTTTTATATAAAATAAATGTATTTTATTTCTGTCACCCGATTGATTTCTGCTCGGACAGCAATTCGGTTGATGGTTACAAATGTTGTAGCACTGTTGGTACAGTTTGAAACCGATTGACCGGCTGTGGCCGCTTTGTTTACAAATGACCTCTGCGCTTAAATCACAAGCTTTTGTCAATTGTCGAACACCGTCAAACGTAACATTTTTACTATCGGATGGCTTTTTAAAATCTATTGTAACGTTCGTAGTTTTATTTAAAACATAGTAAAAATTTCTAGTTTTGAATGTGAACGTTTTCGTCGCGCGTCGTTGCCTTTCAAGATTACTTTATAAAGTGTCCTCTACAGTCTTAAAACTGGAGTAAAATATAAAACAAAAGCTGTCATAAATATCGTATACGTTGAGTGATAACTTCTTGAATAATTCCGTAGTGTCCCGGAGTTGGCCCGCGCCTCAGACCTCATTACTCCAGTCTCGAGCCACGTGTTAGTTATAGACTTAATCTAACTTTGCCTTTGTGTCCTCGTATTATTTTAACTTTCATTATAATGAGTAGTTTTAGAATTTGAAGTTTCACGTGGTTTGAGAAAACTGGATTAGCTTTGTTCGTTACTGGCAATATGTAGCTTTGAGCGATGCTTACTTTCGCGTTTGGAGTTCTGCTGTTTTTTTGAAGCAAAGGTTATAGTCTTTTAAATGCTGCTAAGCTTGTATCTTCTGTATAATGGATATTGTAATATAATCTTTTTTCTTCCCTAGTAGTAGTTTTTAAGTATTATGTTCTCTCCTCTTCTCTCCATCTTAAGTATTATGTTTATTCCTATTTGCTTCTTTATTAGTTGTTTCTTTGTAGCCGATTAGAAGTTAATTAACAATATTCCGTATGGCGGCGATATTTTCCAATTGTTTAAAGCATGTTCTTGCATCCCCTTCCTTGTCTTGCATTTAGAGGTTCTCACATTTCCCTTTCGGTCCAAGGTATAAATTATTTTACGAGAAACTTCGAATACCTAAAGATGGCAGGATCATAGACAGTAACTAAGTAAGACGATGTTAAGCCGATAGCAAATAATAGGCTTCAAGACGTTTATAACTTACGAAATCTGCTGAAGTTTTTTATCCAATAAAGTATGCAAGGGGAAGGAAAGAAAAGGACGATGGAGAGAGAAATGATGAACCATTTCATTACAAAACTGCTTCCTCAACAGCAATCATATTGCTTGAACAAGTCGGTATTGTGAGGGGAATAATGAAAGATATTCTTCCTTCATTTGGTCCTGCTATCTTGGTATAATTGGCATGTTTCCTTGTATGAGTTAGGGCATTAGTGCATCTTGTTGAATGTATCAAACTACACCGTGTTTCGCCCTGACAGTTGGATCTGGTGCTAAAAGATGAGGCAGGCGGTGATCTGTCGGACTTCATAACAAACGGGGAGTGGTATCTAATAGGTGAGTTATGATGGTAGATTCAAATCTTTCATGGCTATTTCCGACGTACTCTTGAAAACTGTAAGATCTCTTATCATTGTGCATTTTTCACTCAAACTTTTATTGTTTTTTTTTCTGTTCATAACTTGATTACTTAGTTGATCTTTTACTAAATTATCATCAACATCATATTTTTATTTAGTTCGACTTAATTTCAATTTTTCATTAATCGATTATCAATATTCTACTGTCTTACAAACCAACAGGAATGCCAGGCAAAAAGAACACGATAACATATGCGTGCTGTCCGGAGCCCTACGTCGACGTCACATTCACCATCATGATCAGGAGAAGAACCCTGTACTACTTCTTCAACCTCATCGTCCCTTGCGTGCTCATCTCATCGATGGCACTGCTCGGGTTCACACTGCCGCCGGATTCCGGAGAAAAACTCACTCTCGGTCAGTATACTGTGTTTTACTTAGCAAATTAACCTCGGAAAGTTAGACACAAGTGTTTAGTACACCCATATTTTAGCAGTGTTAAGTCACTTATATAATATTGAAATTAATGAATTAATCTAGAGTGGAAAACACATGAGATTTTACCCTACCTGCGATCCAAACCAGGACGGGAAAATTCAACAGTCGTACTTGCAGTTACTTACTAGACTGCTAAAAGCGATGCGACCAACAAGACAGTCAGCCAAACCAAAGTATCTCACTATCGTGTACGAAACTATGTAGATAATTCACTAGGACCAAAATACTCAACATTCTTCGAAGGAAATCTGCTTTGTTGACAAGTGAATAACGCGGGGACGTACAGTAAGAAAAAGAGGTAAAATACGGAAGAACGGAGCGAAATCGTGTTCCATTTTCTTATCTTGAAAAGGCCACAATGTGCATATATTCGTATCGCATTCGCGTATATAGCACAAGTGCTGATGTACGTTCGAGTTTGCAGTAAATTTTATATGTGTCAACAGTAGAGGGGGTCTGAACTGTAAGTGGGTTAGCGTTCTATAATTAGTACCTATATTACCCTGGTAATGTCGGTAAATGGTGTTATAGTCGTATTGAGAGAGCGTTCTAATACATAATGTTTCTTTTAGGATAATTTTCGTGCTATCTGGCAATTATTAATCGACCAAACCCGAGTTAGATATCTTCAGCGTCAAAATCAATGGACCATCTACTGAAAGATTACAAGCAAGGAGCAATCCGACAAACTGAGTGCTTTAATAATTTATAATTAAAGTTCGTTCATGGTCCGTAAAAGACAGTTTTACCATTTAATTATAAGCGATGAGACTTGAGTATTTAAAAGCAGCTCTACTGGAACTAAGAACGTACTTAAATTTAATGGGGGAGCGTTTGGAGGAGGCGATAGAATTATTATTGCACAGACTAGAAAATTGGCCTTGTTCGGGGAGATTTGAAGAACCATTCATGGTCGAGTTCCTTACTTCCAAATGTTAGGAAATGTTCAATAAAGATTTCAAGTTCTTGATTATGTTTGCGTGCTGGTGTGGAGTTACACTGAAATTGTGGCTAGAATTTTAGTAGAAATATTTCTTTGGTAAATTACATTGTTGTGTAGTGTACTTTTGCAATAGCTACACATTAAACTACTTCAAGTAATGCAATACTAATGTGGTAGCTATTCAAGATAATGACCGGGCAGAAAAACCGTAGACTGCTTTGATTACATGCTATCAAGCATTTAGTGTTGGAGATAATCGAGTGCTTTTGGTTTTACTTATAACGTTTCATTTACTTGATACTGATAGAAATTCTTACTCATCCATATATTGGCCGGTCGACAGACCTTTCTGAACCTGGTTGTCAGTCTGATGCAGTGCCATGAATAGGTACCGCACTGTAGGTCATAGTGCTGTTGAACCGTGCACGCTGCTACCGTTGTTTTTAATACAAAGATTAATGGGGTTCTTCAAGGAAGTATAATGAGGCCTGTGATTTGTCTGTCAGCGTGTATTACGTAGGTCTTTATATTGCTTGGACTGTAAGCATGTTGGACGTTAATTTCGTATTCTCTAAAATTTACGATGACATATAAATAAAATAAAATTACGTAATTGTTATTTTAGAAGTAGCTCCAGTTAAAGTATCCATGATTTATTTATATCAGCATTTCCTTTGAAAACCGCAAACATCAATCTTGTAACAGATGTTCTTCCTATTGAAATTCCGAAAATTAATCAAACTCACAAAGGAAACAACCGCAAGAAAACCAATTCCAAAATATTAAAAATCGTAACAAGTATTGCAAACGCATTTAATATTCATCCCAAACCAACGATAAAAGCAACAAGAACCACTTAATATTACATTGTGGAGGCGAGAATTAATCAGAAATAATAAACGTGTACCGTAAAAGCCAAGAATTCAAGCTATACAGCTTGTTGAACGTACCAAAGGGGTAATAAAAGTTTTAAGAGCCGTTCGGAAGCAGCGTGCACTGAAATGAATATTAGATTGTCTGGAGTGTGGTATGACCGCTTGTGTCGGTGTTAGTTTGCCGCAAAGATCCAGACATATAAAGACGGTAAGTGTTTCTTGGTGTAGATAACATTTCGGTTTTGTCATCATTCACTACTGTATCGTTATAGGAATGACAATGATGATTTTAAACGTCGGAGAGTTGATATACGATATCATCGTCATTAGGGGTGTTAACCTTGTGTTTGATTGCAGGAGTCACTATTCTTCTCTCGCTGACGGTGTTCCTCAACCTGGTAGCCGAGACCCTGCCACAGGTCTCCGACGCTATCCCCCTGTTAGGTACACTACCCAAACCTAACCCACACCGTTTGTCCATCCCGCTTGTCTCCCACATTTATTTTCTCTTCATATTCATTGTGTCCTGGTACTTTTATTTCATATTTCATAATATTTTTGATTTTATTTAAGATCTCATTTTGTTTTTGTTATTAAAATGAATAATTAATAATTATTTTAAAACATTACAAGGAGTAAATTATGTTCGTTTTTAAAGTTAATTTTAAATTGTTGTGAGCATATGGTTGCTATAAAGTGGTTTCAAGCTTTCATTTATTATCTGTCGATAAATGACATCGATTACTTACTAGACGTTATTAAAATGCTTTTGCTTAAAAATAATTAATTCAAGTATTCGTTTTATTGAAGAGTAAATTGTAATTGTCCAACAAGAGTACCTGTGAAGGTAATTCTTCTTTTACGTACTTTCTTATAATGATTTCGGTTAAAATCTTGGAATCGATTCCGTGATTCTTCGCTTCAGCTTAGACACTTGACTACTCATTTATTTTGTTTATTTGATCGATACACTTCTGTAACGATACTATCTTTCCGATTTAAGTGGCATGGCATGTGATTATAACTTTGTCAAGAGCTTTTAATTAATAATGGATGCTGAAGGTAAGTTACGATGTTTTTATTCTAAATGTTTACACTCGTATTTTATTATCTTCAAGTATTAATGTGAGTTTGCTGTCTACGTAATCGATTCCATGGTGTACGATTTGTATTGGGTGTTTATTTTGAATGTTACTGATTTTTCGAAATATTTTTATATCCATAGGCTTAAAGCCGCGGTCTCTGGATACTTGGAGGGTGGTATAACTTTAGCTAAAACTTCTAATAAACCCTTCTCCTCAAATAAATGAACAATCTAATAATAATGATAAAACGCCAGTGATAAAACCCTCTAGTGTTTGCATGACTATCCTTATGTTTCGTTTATGATTTCACTTGAGCCCCTGATACCGACTCAGCACACAAACAGGACGAGATCTAACGACGACGTATAGACTGGATGGTACTATAGGTCTAACCAATGTAAATAGAACATTTTGATTTGATTTTGTTTCATAGTTTATATTGATCTTTGCAGGTGTTACAATCCTCCTGTCGCAAACTGTTTTCTCTCTATTGGTGGGACACGTCATCACAAAAACCTCTGAGGCGATCCCCCTAATAGGTGAGAAAAGTACCACGCGGTTGTTAATTTTTTCCTAAATAACTGAAACATAAAATAATGATGAATAGATTTTTCTTTCCTAAAAGAGAATGCAGCGTGAGGAATATTTTGGGGAGTTCCACCTAAAATGTCCCTCTACTCATTCATGAAACACCAATTTAACAAAGATCTAAATAGATAATTTTGCTTGAATTTTTGAAGGAGAGCGTATAGTTTCTTATATTTTTCTGTTTTCAACTTGCATTTTAGAGTTTCGCCGTCTCTGGAGACTGATCTATGCTTTTACAGCGCTCTTGCGGCTCTCTCGACACTTGAAATAGAGTTATTGCACTTTAAATTCGTGCTGTTGAAATACGTAGCTAAACTGAGTCTATCTAAAGGTAATTTCCTGAGTATACTGGCACTTGATCTTCTTGTAATGTATTAAAATAATCTTACATTACTTCTTGGTCCATTCATTTAAATTTCATTTTCGAATCTATTTTACTTTCTTTGTTTTACTTTCTATTGGCCTTTCTGTAGACAGCCGACAGACACGTGACTACAGACGTCAGCTTCGAGCATGATTTTGAAATGGTTGAAAAATAATTAAAACGGCGAAAATTACCGTAAAACTCTCCTTATCTAAACAAGCTTCTAAATACTTAATTGCTTGTAGTTTAAAAGCAGGATTTAAAGTTAAACAACAGTTTAAACCAACAAAGTGGATGCGGGTAGTGAGGGTCCAGCCTCCAAGTATCTCGTGAACTTCGGGTCTCAACTTTGCCGGGTCTGTTACTATGCCTGTAATTGACAAAATGATAAAACTTATTGAAACCTTTGACAAAGAGATTTGTTGAGATAAAACTTTGACCAGAACAGAATGTTAGTATCAGTTTCATAATAGATACAGTTTGCCTTTTACATCTACATGTTCTACGTTCATTTTAAAAGGTTCTCAACATTTAATCGGTAATAGCGAATTCCTTTGTCAAAGTTGCGTCTCGTGTAATTTTAGTTACATTTTAAATATGTTATTACCTTTGAGATTAACTTCAAGATCGTTACAAGAGATGCTAAATAATAAACTGAAAGAGCTTGTCCAATTGACAATAATGCTGAAAGTAATCAAGAGACAGGCACTTTCTTTGGCATAAAGTAATAAAAATAGGTGATAAAGAAAATAGGAGTCATAACTTGTCGTGTTTATTACACTCTGAATTTAAAACAGATTATTTTTGTTGATAGACGCGACAAAATATCAAAAACGTTGACTCATTAAAGTGGATACCGTCAATGTAACGCACAAAAGCTAAAACTCATCTAAATGTAGATTAGAACATCGCATGTACAATTAAAATGCATGAATGTGGCTTTCTGTGTCATTGTTAATTAGATATGATATAGCTTTGAACCACGTGATATTGCAATTAAAAATGTAATTATAAAATTGTAAGATAAAGTACTTAATTTTCTCCTTGCCGTTTTTTTTTTATTTTTCGTGTTTGTTTGTCACCTTAGCTATAAGATGTAAATAAAAAATGAGATTTTGCACAACATCCCTTCGCTCAAGTATATAGACAAACTCAATGTAAAAATCCAATAGTATGAATTGAAAATCTTGCTTAAGTTTGAAATCAGTAAAGTAAAGTAATTGAAAGTACTCTTTCTGCATCAGTCTCAGATATAACAAGTATTAGCTTATCTCCACACGTAAAGTAAAATATCATCAACATAAATGTATATCACGCAACGAGTAAAACTGCATGGTCTATGTAACAGGAACATACTTCAACTGCATCATGTTTATGGTAGCGTCGTCGGTAGTACTGACAGTAGTCGTACTCAATTACCATCATCGGACTGCAGACATACATGAGATGCCACAGTGGGTGAGTAGTTGATGAAAATCCATTGCCAAATCCATAATTCCGTACTCGATACATATATAGAGTGCCTGGTAATTAGTGACCGATACGTAAACACATAATTGTACTCATGCGTCATGTTCGTGAACGGGCGCTGTCAGTTGTGCCTGGTCGTCTCTTAGCTGCCATAGCTCATTTCGAACTAATTATTTCATCTTTTAATTGTTCTTTTCGTTTTTACTATGGACACTTTTAACGTGCACGTCTTGCTACATCGTTCTCACATAATGTACCATCTCTAAATGAATGATGTAACCAAGGTTTTGTAACAAGATTCTGATTTAAAAAGAGTGTCCATGAAGTTTCTTGTCCATTCTTCTCCATAGAGATCTACGCTTTGGAAAGGGCAACTGCAGTTCTTTCACAGTTATTATGTCTTGTGACTGGGACTGTAGCTTCATTTTTATTGTTTTTCGACTATTCAAAAGTGCCTGTAACTGGCCTACTTGAAATAAATGATTTTGATTTGATTTGATTTGATAACAAACAACTTTCCCAAAGAAACATTTTTTTTATACTCATTCACTTTTATCACACTAACACTACAGCCTTATGAAATTCGCGCAAGTGCGTCTGTTACCTATCAGCTGTTAGCCACGTGACGCCGTTCTGTCTCATTACTATGGTACCGTGCCACAGTGCACAGCTCGCAACCCCAAATCTCATTATGGCTGTTGTGTTATTGTGATAAAATTTAATGAGCATAAAAATGTTTCTTTGGGAAAGTTGTTTCTTATCATGAGTACAGTCATGTGTTTAAGTATCGGTAACTAATTACCAGCCACCCTATATTTGAAATTTTGTAATGAAGAATAAAGAAGTAATCTCATACTTATCCAGTATCATATTAGTAATTCCTTAAGGACTAAAGTATTATTTTCATTGGCAGATAAAATCAGTGTTCCTGCAATGGTTGCCATGGATACTTCGAATGTCGAGGCCAGGGAAGAAAATAACAAGAAAAACAATAATGATGAATACAAGAATGAGGGAGCTCGAGCTTAAGGAGCGGTCATCCAAGTCTCTGCTGGCAAATGTGCTAGACATAGATGATGACTTCAGGCATGGCCCTCCACCTCCAAATAGTACAGCATCGACTGGGAATTTGGGGCCAGGGTGAGTAAAAGTGTAGCATATTAGACAATAATTAATATCAGGCGAATGAAATTATTTAAACTGAGTTTAAGACAAACGAAGTGCAACATCAAGTGTTGTTACTGAAATTTGTGTACTATCAATAATTCTGTAACAATTTTTTTTCTGTTTAGAATCTCTCTAATATTACTCTACTGGGGTTACTGTACTTTTTATCCCTTCATCAAATAATTAGATTCTTGAATCAGTTTTTCAAATCTCTGTAAAGTATTCTGTCTCATTGAACGAACATTTCTATGCTAATACACTTTTTCCAATCTCACTATATCGATTTAGGTGCTCAATATTCCGGACGGATTTCCGACGGTCGTTTGTCCGTCCGTCCACTATGGAAGATGTGGGCGGCGGGCTTGGGAGCCACCACAGAGAACTTCATCTCATCCTGAGGGAGTTGCAGTTCATCACTGCACGGATGAAGAAGGCAGACGAGGAAGCTGAGCTGATCAGCGATTGGAAGTTCGCGGCGATGGTTGTTGACAGGTAAGAAAACATAGAAGTCCTAGAACCAAAGATATTCAAATATTTAAGAGCGACGGGACAAGACGAAGAAAGTCGTAATCCAATGTTATGTTAAACTTGTTACGACTTAGTGACAAATCGGTCTGTCTAGTGTCATATGCCCGCTTGTCAGGTAGCATTCGTGTCTCAAAATCGAAAATATTTGGAACCATATATTCCCAATGTCCACTCTAAGTCTTTTAAATCTCTTTGCCAAGAACCTAAAGTTTAAAATATAATAATGACACCGACCAACTCCCAGTGAGAGGCTTATGTCGCAGCAGGTAACTTTATTGTCTAGTTACGATCATGATATTATACCTTATTCTCACCATCAAACGTTTAGTAGTTTTAAGCTTCCATCATTCTATATTAAATTGTTAACCAATTAAAAGTACAGCGTAACACTCTTCTGTGCCGTTAACCGATTTAAACTCCCAGCATATGAAGGCGAGACACAGGGGAAAAGTTTCAAGAGTAAATAGAACGTGACCATGCATAATATATGGAACCACAGAACAAGTATGGACTGTAATATCGGGGATAAAGAAATTATTCGAATCAATTCGGAATTCACCTAAATCCGAAAAGCTCCAGCGAATTGATTAATGAATATGGTAAAACTACGTTCATTGATTTATGAATGTATTGTTTTCACAATAAAGGGGGATTTACCGGCAACCGGGCTTTTGTTTCCACTTAAATGAATGATGGTGGTATTTCATTTCCGTGTTGGACAATACGTTTTAATAGCAAATCTTTTTATTTGAAACTTTTTATAAATTTTTTGTATTGTAATCAATTGCTGTGTATCTGATAAATATTGATCAAAGAACGGAAAAGGAAGCGGAAGAAGTATAATTAAAATTGCGATAGTTTTGTGAATGGTTCTGCCTTAAGCTTGTTTGCATAAATGTTAAAAAACTATAAAGGGAATGATGAAAATATAAACTGAAGAATATAATGTTTCGCTTTTTTTTATTTATATAACTCAAAGGCACAAAAACATCATTTAAATTATTCATGATTGTGTTGTGTCCTGAGGCGAGATATAAAACGGTTGAGTTTATAGCCTCCAGAAAAGTCACAGCATTTTATTTATGTAAAGTCGAAGAAAACGCAGTATGTGTAGCAAAAATATATCTTTAAATACACGTAGTGTTGAATTTAAATATATCTAAAAAGAAAAGCAAGAAGAACCGCCACAGAGCTACTTCAGTATAAAATAAATCTGTCAGTGTTTGTAATAAGAGCTAGAATTAAATCCAGAAAACTACTTTCTATTATTGGTTGAGCCTACAGCATTGCAATAAATACTGAGCTTCATAAAATAGTAAAGTAAATGAGCTGTAGAAGCCGCATAAAATTTAATTAACAGCGAGAAAGCTCGTAACCTGCCAGTTTTATGGTCGACTAACAACCTTGCCGCGATATGAGTACTTACCTACCTACAATTTTTATTTGTAAGCTGCATATGTGGTACCATTTATTCAGGAAGAATAAGAATTGGAAACATGTCACTGTAACGTTACACGGTTATTCTCCTGTTTAGCCCCTGTTCCTGTCTTGTATGCTTAAGGATAACGCACCGAGCGGACAAAACATCTAGGTTCAACTTACGGTGATATAGAATCAGCTAATGCTCTCTGGCTGCAACCCGCAGATAGGATAGAAAGCTTGGCTGCAAAGCCTCATGCGTTGTTTTAAAACTCCTGACATTTTGTATACAGTTGGGATTTAAACTAAAATTCAATTTTGTGCGGTCTTCATTTCAAAATGCAAACGAAAATGTAAAAAAATCTGACACAGGGGTATAAATTTTGAATTTCAAACAAGTAGTTTTAAATGGCGAAGGGAAATAAAGTAAAGCGCTTTTAAAAGTAAAATCTGAACTTCCGAGTACGGGCTTAGGTACTGATTTGTAATAATGTTAGGTTAGATATTGCATCTTGAGCACAAGACATTTGACTCGAAAACTGGCATTTAAATATCGTAAAACGCGTTATATTTTGCCGTGAACAGTTTTTTATGAACTTTATATACAGTGAGCCGGTTCAAACGACAGTACATGTAATTTGTAGATCTGAATTTATTAATTGTTGAATAAACTTCAAGATTCTTCAACATTTGGTTCTAGGTGTCCCTCAGGGTTGTCTTGGGGCCAACTCTATTCTAAATGCCTATGATTTTGATATGTAACTTTTGTCCCCAGGTTTTGCCTGTTCGTGTTCACACTTTTCACAATCATCGCGACAGTGGCTGTCCTATTATCGGCACCGCATATCATCGTGCAATGAACCGACTACTAGGTGCCTCCCGTGAGCGGCACAAGTATGAGAGAACTAATTATTAGATTGCCGATTTGTAATTATAATTGATAATGTAATTAACTTAAATACGTGGTTGAAACGCACACGTCACCATAACAAAGTCTTAAGACACTAAATTATAATAAATTTACATATTGTAGTTAAGTCGAAAGTTAGTGGAAATTTTAGCTGGTGTCACGAATTTTGTTGTGAAGGTAGAGATAAAAAATGATAACAAAGCATTTTGGTTCTTATTGTGTTAATATTTCAATAATAATTTCCAGATCAAAGTTGTTGTGGATTTTGTTCAATTACTGTTTAGCTCTTCGAATTTATTGGTTGTAAATTTCAAAATAAAACATAAAACGTCTTTTGGGCTCAGACTGAAATTTCCATTAGCAACAATTTAAAAAAAAATGTGATGTTGACTAGGATGTTATACAGATAAATGTTGACATGTATTTGTTAAAAAACAATATTATTAATAACTAAACGATTATGAATAAACGAATTACTAATGAGGATTGATTTAACAGAAGGATGCTTAGCTGGCACAGAGTTGCATTGATTTGGAAAAAGAAATTACGAAAAAGTTTGACTGGAAATCGAACTTTGTGGGTGAAAAGTAAGGTTCGATCAAAAAAGTTTGTAAAACAAAAAGTTCGGTTCTACGCGAAAGCTTAAATTAAAATTCTCGTAAATTAAAGGCAAAGGAGGTCCTTCGTAAATTTGATTTAAATTAAAAAAAAAAAAATGATTTAAATCGGTATCCTTTTTACATGTAATGAGGGATCACAGACGATGACATAAAACCTTAGGGTAATAAGTAATGTACATAATGGATCAAATATCGGTAGAGTGAAGAAATAGCTTAACGATTTAAGATTATTCCATTCGAAATTAAAATTCGATTAGCGATTATCGCTGCGTCTACGTTGATACATATCGACTTGAATCGATATGTATAAATATAGATAGATCGGAACATTAGTGAAGGGTATGGAAGTAAATTTGTAATTATTAAATGCATGTACTACGAAGATTAAATCCAGGAATTGTTAAACAGTTATGGAATTGATAAGGATTCAACAATTAATATGGAACCAAAGATAGTATAGGTCTAGCATCAGGAGGTTGAATAAAAGAATAATTAGGACCGACTTAAAAGGAAAATGATGAATTTTTAGTTTTTAAAACTTTAATCGATAAAACGGAGAACCTAGTCGTTCATCTCTTGTATCGATAAATGCTCACTAAATGATCGATAATGTAAAATGATGAAACATATTGTTAGAATATCGATATGAGAGTAAGTCCCTAGCATCAGAAATAGTTATAACTATTTAGGAATCGGATTGTGTTAATGTTATGCTTAGCGGAAATATTACAATGCTGTTAATACCACTAACCAACCACGTAACCATATTGATAAAAATGTACATACAGAATAATGCCGTGTGTATGTATTTGTATATAAACTTTAGAAAAAAAATCGGAAAAAAGACTAAAATATCGCATTTTTCACTCTAGTGTTATAACAACCAGTCTTATTGGGCAGGAATAGTACACTATTACTCGTAAGTACTAGATACTGTCTTTATATTGATATCACCTCGATAAGTGAAGTTTATCTGATTAATTTCAAAAGTAGATCGATTGGAGCCGATCCGAAATTTCTCGCGCCCAATAAGACGTCAATATGTCGCTTTGACGGATATTCAATTGAAAAAGTTTTTTGATTGAAATTGGTTGTTATCGATTCCAATTCGTCAAGTGTCTACTCGATTAGAACCTTTTAGCACATACTGTAGCATCTATAAAATAGTCGTATTATTTAAAAAATAAACAATTTAAAGTCTTTATCTATGTCCGTTCCTCAATTTCGCTCTTATAAATGTCGTGATAGCCTAGTGAATGTCGTGTCCCTTGATTTAAGCTAAACTTATAATGGAATAACTATCAATAAGGAAGCTCACTAGAAACTAGATATAAAAATTTACGCAATCTGAGTGTTTTTTGCATATTATTTCATTCTCTTTATTTCCATAACGAATAAACATCAAAAATGTGTTTTACGAGTTTTGCCTTTTTCTCGAAATCTTAATAATTCTGAATGTAAAAAGGGTCAGGACAATTTATGTCTCAAGAGAAAAGTACAGCCTGTTCTTAAATTGTATTTGCCAGAATTATATTATTAAAACCTAATTATGTTAATCATTCCTGAGATTTTAAACGTTGTCATTTCGCAGAATTTATTTTCAAGTGTGGTGCTGAAAAATATCAATTGTCTGTTTTTTTAATATTTCGTCTTTATAATTGTTAAATATAATTTTAAATTTCATAAACCCTATTGTTATATTTGATTGTGTATTGTTTCAATTCAAAAGCGATGATAAAAAATGAACATTTGTAAAATTAAAATTAATATATTTAATTAGATTTGTTAGTGCCAAAAATAGGGTTTATAAATATTTAAGTTAAGTTGGTTTTAGGTATAAATGATGAAGTTGAGAAGATTATTGTAAAGAAAAAATAAAAAAAACGAACTAGGGTCTTTGTTAACATGTAATTTAACTGGTTAATGTTTGTATTGGGCCGCGGCTACGGGTTGTTCAGCCAATTTTAAACTTATTTTGTTTTAAAAAAAAATGAGAGGTTGTGAAATCGAATGTAAGGCCCGTGGTAGCGGTTCAATGATAAAATATAATAAAATATATTGATAAATTTTAAAACGAGTAGAAACGATCTACGTTTTAATAAAAACCGAATAATAAAACGCCTGCATGGGACCGGGTTAAAATATAAACCTACAAATGAACTGACGTAACCACTTCATATGCGATGCATACACATTTTACAAGCAGTACCTATTTATGGTTTTAATCTCTCTCACTTTTACAATGTCGGTATAGCTAATCTTCTGATATTTTTGGCAATTTGTTCACACTTCAAGAAACAAGTGAAAACTGCAAAATTGTGTGGGGAAACTACGGTAACTAGCAAAACAATTTTATACACCAACAATAATATTTTAATTTTGTTTTTTCAAAGATAAATTTAAAAATCTTTGACAGTAAGAATTCAATATGATCGCTTAAATATTTTAAACCTATTATATCTGTCTGCGATAGTTTTAAATATGAACATCTCTAAAATCAGTTAAAATGAAATATCTTGTCAGTTACTTATGTTTCCTCAAATATTTTGTAGATTTTAACTCTTAATCTATTTCCGAATTTCACTTAACACTGAGGAACCAGTTTACACACTATCGTCTATGTCTACACTAATATATATATGTATACATCTATATATAATTTTAATGTTTGTATGGCATATGGCAAAAATTATTACGATATTTTTTATAATTTACTATAATTATCCGTTTTGTAACCATATTGTTAAGTAAATTACTTTTATTCATTTTTATACTATTAATTTAATTTTTATAGTTATTTAATATTTACTCTTTTAAGTAAAGTCTGGCTTGTTTGAAAGAATTACTTTTACATGTTGTGTTTTTATTTTATGAATTATATTTATTATAATTGATATTATATTTATTAAAATATAAATATCTATTCATATGTCATACAGACTGCTCTGCATACTGCACAACAGAAACAAAATGCTTTAATCGTGAAACAGGTATTTTGGATTTCCATGTATATTCTACTTCTGACGCTGTAAACTAAGATTTTAACTATTTCGAGTTTCATCTACTCTTGTGTCGTTTATTAGTTATAGCGGTAAGGAAAAATTTACAGCGGTTTAAAAAAAACTTGTTTAGCAAATTTTTGTTGCCAAGGACCTAAGAACCTACCAAGCTATGGTAAACTTTAATCGACCCAAGAATGTGACGTTGTAAGTGAAAGTTAAGGGAATGATAAGAAATAAAACAACTGAATTTTATAACATTTTCTGTGTCTTCTTTAATTTCCCAAAATATTTACGGACCCATCTTGTTGAACTCGCGTACACAAACTCGATTTAATTTCGGTTACAAAGTCTCATTTCGATACACAAAGAAAAAGTCAATTTTAGTATTCGATACGATACGAAACTTGCTCGGTTTTCTAAGATCGAAAAATACAGCATACCTTTTCATGTAACTTGTGAAAGACGGCGTATAGTGACAGCTTGTTTACTCGCACCCAATTCCCACAATTTTGTTGGTGCGATCCTCAAACCCGATACGAGTCGAGAACTATTGACACATGTCGTGTCTGTAACTTACTATACTCGTACTATTCCACACTGCAGATAGCGTAAATGCGCGGTTGAACAAATCAACTTGAAATAAATTCGGAGAATGTTTAGATCACAAGTTTTAAATTTGCACAATCTTCGAAGTGACCAGTCAGATAATATACTACTAAAACGAATTTGTTAGTTTTAACTTTACTTAAATAATGATAATCAAATAATTAATATGGGGCGTTTCAATTATAAACTTTTAAATGGCAGTATCTAACTTCGATCTATACTTTTTTACCTCTATATGCGTATGGAGGCTCTAAGTTTTCTAACAGTTTTTCTTTTAATTTAAAACAAAAATATTGGAAAAACAATTTTCAGTTCAAAAAGTGGTTCTTATGTTCTTAGGCCAACAAATGTAAATCTGTGTCTCATTCGCTCGCTATCTAGGCTACATCTATAAACATTACACCTGGTGATTGCTCGCTTACTCAAACACCAACTTATGTATGCAACACCGTAATTATACTAATTACACATATTTTACATTTTTCTCACACATTTTCATCTGTGTGCTGGGTTTAGCTTTTCATGAAACATTTCCTGAAATCTAATTAATTAAACAATTTTATAAAATCTTGCATTCAAAAAAGAAACATGAAACATTGAAAAGTCTTATTTAATATTAATTTCTTAAAAGACATCTTGTCTTCATTTCTTTAAAAGTGTTTTCTAAAAGAGAATTTAATGAAAGTATTATAATACAAATTCACGGTATCACTTACGTTTGCCTGAAACAAAAAAAGTAACTTAATAATTTTCGCATATCTTATTTCTGCTCACCTAACCAAACAGATAGAAATTGTGTTCGGTGTCAAAGATTTAGAACTAAGCCTTTAAACCGCAGCCTTGTTTGATAAAATGATTTTTTCTGTACATTTTATAAAAACAAAATGGCGGATGAAAAGCTAACCCGTTCAGTAACACGTAACAAAACATCGACCAAACTTATTTTCAACTATCGAGCTTCTCATACGTAGTTCGACATTTATTTTCCTAATTCACACATAATCCACATTGTGTTCCTGTGGCTTAACCATAGTTGAAATAATTAATTAAAAGTAAAATTAAAAAAAAAAATATACGACTGCAGTAAGTTGAATAAATACAGCCGAGTGTAATGTAAGTTTATAATGAAAAGCCCCTATGGAGGTTTTTATAATAGATGAAAAATAATAAAAAATAAAATACAAAGGTAAATTTGTAAAAATAAATACAACGGGTAAAATGTTTATTCGTTAAAATTGACTATCGTAAGTAGTATTCGATTTGTATAAAACTAAAATAAATTAAAGCAATCTGATTTATAATATTCTTGTCGTTTTATTTGAACACCCTTTATTTGACAACACTATCGTTTGAATACCTATAAAATAATATAAATTTTGTCAGCGTTGAAATAAATCCTTTCTACCTCCATAAATTTACAATATAGAATCAAATATGAATATCAATTTGCCGAATACTGTTTCAATTAAAATTTCAATTTAGTTGCGAATTTCAAATAACTGTGAAAATCATGAAACTATCCGTTCTCCGAATCTAGCCAAATTCAAACATGGAATTGTATTTTTTACAATTAAGGTTGTAGACCGTGAACAGGATATTATTAAAGCACTCTAAAAAACTTACTCTGGAATATTCTAAACATTGAAGTGGCACTACTGTTATACCAGGTGTTGTTTTGTATCCTCGTCAAATTCAAGGAGGTAACTATGCTAATGATTCTCGTCCCGAATCAATAATAAAATGGATAGGTAATTTTTATTTTTTTCTTATTTACGGAATCGGTAAGTGTGAACCACCCGTGTTTTAAACGCGGCCCGTCCGATTCTCGCCCTATAACCTCGCTTCCACACATACAAACTATCTCAAACGTTTATTCGATAATTTTTTATTCCCTAAACCACGTTAAGGGGGTTATTCTGAAATACTGTCAAACTTAAACAACCAAAAAAATCAGCGTTTATTAATAATTAACTAGGTACCGTAATTTAATTGATTATTTGTATCTTTTGTGACAACCTCCTGCATTTTGACGAGGATGCAAAACAACACCTTGTAGAAAAGTTTTTAAAAAACAGAAAAGTCAACGCTCCAGGTGAATAGTCAATAACGGTCTTCTAGGTGGTGGATAGGTAAGTATTATTGTTTACGGATAATGAATGATCGTTTTTGGATCCGGCCCGAAGGACCACCAAAAGTTGGTTAAAGTAATTATGGTTTGTGCACATGAATGGGAAACAATTCAAAAACCGCACGACCAGGCTATGGTTTGTTGGTGATGCATTAAGAACCACAGCAGTAAAATAAGTTCAGTCTTTGATTTTGTAAAAATGATCTAATATATCAAGCAAAGTACAATATCATATTTTGTGGTAAACTTCATTTTCTTTTATCTTTGCCAATAGGTATTATAAAGAGATACAGTTTGTAAGTTAGATGTAGAAGTAATGTTTGGAACTTTATTTTTATTTTTTTCTGTTCAAGAAAAACGTTTAGGAACTAGGAATTTTAACTCACATACACAAACAGCCAGACCCGGGACAACTATCTGTAGGCAATACAAATTTTGTTCCGTGCGGGGATCGAACCCGCGGAACCTTCTGATCTAATACCGAAAATTATTTCACTAATAAAACGTCCCCGTGGGTCGGATATTAAATCTCAGGATATCTTGTGTAGCTCCTTTATAAATTAATTGGATTTATATTCAACACAAGATAAAACAGGAATCTATCAAGAATCGATAAGATTGATGGTGGTACGACAGGTGGGTACTTAAATTTTCCTTTGATGTCATTGAACTGAGAAACTCATTTGTGGTGTTGTCATAAGGGAAAGCTTCGAAAAATGAAAATGCTTTTTCATTTCAAAGCTGTTTGTATTGCAACATTGGAAGATGAAATTGGATTAACTAAATTAATATTTTGAGTTCTGATACGACTCAAATAATGGCAGAGGACAATCAAGCTACGCTAGTCTAGGTCGGGCAGTGGTTGGTTAACCGTCCATTACACAAAAAGTTATCTATCGTGTCCAAAACCTGTTTAAGCCGTTAGTACCAGATGTCATTTGTAGATCTTTGACGTCAGATCAGAAGCCCGAAAGTTGTATCATTCAGTAACTGAGTTGCAGATCAGTTAGGCAGTTGCTCGATGTAAAATTCTGGTATTTACCTGCATCCAATTAAATGGAAAGCCGACCCGAAATCTAGTTGCAAAAAAGCTACGCAGATGGTCCTTTATTTTTGTCTTTTTTTTTTTTTACGGATGGGAAAAGTCATTTGAGACTTCTCCCGCTCTGGGCGGAGTGTCAGACTTGTACTGACTAAAACCTATCCATGTTCCTTCTTCGCCCTTTGTGTTCCAGGGCCGCGGTATCTCTTTCGAACAACCCGCAGCCCATGCAGATGGTACCTTAACTGCAAGAAAAATAACAAAAAATATTCTACTATCTATTAAACAAAAATGTCCCCAAAAAGTTAACCTTCTGTATGTATATTCTAAACTGAGCCAATTTCTTTTCCATTTTACCACTACATACACTCTTAGTATTTGCTCAACTTTTGACGTGGCAGGCGACAGGTGCCAGGTTATTGCTTATCTGACAGTCAACGGGGGTCGGAGAGGGGGGTTGCGAACCCCAAAGGGGCCGGGGGTCCCTCAATGACACGGCATTTTAGAAAATCTTTGCCAATAGCTTCAATTGTCACAGGTGTTTAAAGTATAAAGGTCTATTGAAATATTACGGGTTTTTGTGAATTAAATATTTGGATTTGAAAGGTTGTTTGGGAGTTTCAAAAGCCTTTGGTGGGTTGAATTGAATGTTGTTTACGGTAAATGTTTTTTATTGGAATTAAAAGAAAAAAATACTGACAAATAATTTTTGTTGCTAAAATAGAATGTTTGTAAGGAGTAAACGTTTTTCTGTGTAAAACTGGAAGGACGTATTTGTTATTCAACTTTTGCGCGAGTGTGCTTGCACATAGGGAACAAACTATAGGTTCCCAAACACTCTAATTACTACATTGCATTGCATAACACCAAAACAAAACAACACAAACATTTTAAATCATCCAGCAAAAACACCGCTGCATTAAGCTATCAAGCTGTCAATTTGGCGTCCAGGAAAGCAACGTTCTTGTCCAACGTTAGAATTATGCAAAGCTAGCAAAAAGCGCTGCCGATATTACGAGCTAAGCGGATTATAAGTACTATGGCTTATTCTGGCCTAGATTCGGAATACGACCTCGCTTTAACTGGAAAAATAAACGTAGTCGGATTTGCAGGTATTTAGGTTTGTTGCGTTGATTTGGTAATACAAATGAATGGTAGTTTGCTTCTAGAAGAGGATAATGTATTAGTTAGCGCCTTTTGTTTACTGTTGTTGATGTTTTAATTATCTCTATTCTCTAGTTTATCTATAAGTCTACAAATGTATTATTTATGAAAACGTTTGGATGGATGGGTCGATGTTTGTTACTCAATTTAAAATAGTACCCTATGCTACTATTTTTTTACACACACATGAACATTTTTACGCAAACGAAGTCGCGAGGACAGCTAGTTACATACCAGCATTGTAGGTTGAAGGAGGGTTAAAGAATTTTTGTATGATCAAGAAGTTGTGAAACAAATGGTTTAAGACCTCATGTAAAAAACGCATGATTAAAGATCCCAACAAAAAGCACACGAAAACATGTATGAGAACTTTTTCTACTTTAAATGCTAGCAGTAATAGTTTTTATGAGAAGTAATATTTTAAATTTCACAATTTGCAGCAACTATCGAATTTTGCCTACTTGTGCCTAGTGCCTGGGAAGGTAGTTGGGAAACTAGCATACACATGCATACCTATTGCATAGGATCGGCTTCACTTCACCTCAAAGGCTCGCCATCAAACAGGCGTCAACTCAAAGCAAGATGGCTCAGCTCCTCCGAGACGTCACGACAAAGTCTTCACTTGCAGGGTCTACCACAAGCTTACGGGTGGGTCAAGGAGGTGTCCCCCCATGCTAAGCTCGGTGGTTCCGATCTCAGGCGATGCTGTTAATGCAGTTCTAAGTGTACGACTGAATACAAGGTATACACCCTACACGAAGCTGTCAGTCTTACGGCTTTTGCGTAGAGTTATGCTTATGACTCTACCCAAAAATGGGAAACTTTTTTCTTTTGGGGTGAAAATTCACATTTTACGGTAGGACACAAAGTATCGCACTCAAAACATTGTTTTGATGGATGCATTGAAAATAGTACAGGGGGGTTACTATGACGCTTAAAACATTATTGTTCCATTCCTATTCCAGAGTGGGACAGAGACGGAGCTAGACGACCTGTATAGCTCCGTCTCTTTTTCACTCTGGAATAAGAATGGAACAATCATGTTTTAAGACGTCATGGTACGCCACCTGGGGTCGTGGAGGTATTTAAAGTAAAGTAATAACATTAAAAAATGGATATTTGACCCTCAATATCTCCGTAGCTAGAAGGTTCCCAGGTATGGTCTAGTACAAAAAAAAATATTGCATTGACGGAGGGAACTTGTCTTTTGGCTTCGTTAAGGGTACTTTTACACCTATTAGAGTTTAATAGAAATTATCCTGAACGGCTAGAGTTGAGTCAATGCTGAACCCATTTTTTTTTCTTTTTGGAAATCAATAAATGTAGTCAGTGTAGTGTATAGACATTCATAGTTATGTGTAACTCTGTCGTCTCGAGCAACGCACGCGCGGAGTCGCGGGGCGGGGGGGGGCACTGCCCGACCGACCGCCGCAGAGGAAAGACGCGGACGTTTGCTACGAGCCGATATCGGTCTGTTACTTGTTATTTCCTAACATTGACTCCTGATACCTACAGTACATTACAGTCAGTACAAGTCTGACTAAAACTCATCCATGTTCCTTCTTAGTCCTTTGTGTTCTAGGGCCACAGTATCTCTTTTGAACCGTCCCGCAGCCCTGGCAGGTCAATGACCCTTACACAAAGTCAAAGTCAAAGTCAAAGCATTTATTTTAATTAGACCATTACAGGCACTTTTGAACGCCGAAAAACAAAATAAAACGCGAAGCTACAGTCCCAGTCACAAGGCATAATAACTTGTGAAAGTACTGTAGTTGCCCATTCCGTAGCGTAGATCTCTATGGAGAAGAATGGGCAAGAAACTCCATGGACACTCTTTTAAATCAAAATATGTTACAAAATCTTGGTTACATCATTCATGTTAAGAATTACAAATATGTGAGAACGATGTAGAAATACGGGCAGGTTAAGAGCGTCCATAGTATTAAAAGATTAAATCAGTAATAAAAAAATATATAAAGTAAATAATTAAAATAAACCGTGGCAGCTAAGAGATGACCAGTCACAACTGATAGCGCCCGTTCACGAACATGACACGATTGTCGACCTTAGTCGTCTTGTCTGCACGTGCACAAATACATGCAAATAAATCAGAAACTTAACAAAAATACAGTAACTGTTCCTTTCCATTTATTTGAAACTTTGCCGACCTTTGATATATTATACTGTCGGGTTCTTAACCGATTTGTAATACAAATTGACCTAGTTATAATTTATGAGAAGTTTTCCTTAACCGAAACACGTGCAAAGATCGGCGTTAGCAACAAGTTAGAAAACATTTATGATTTTATTAATTAATTATTAGTAAAGCACTCATCTCTTAGTCGAAGCGATGCTAAATACTCAGTTCTTTTTCTGATGGTGTGTGTTTGATTTAGGAAATGCTTCTTTTTATGTTTTTCTTATTCTTATTCTTATTCTTTATTGCACATAAAATTACAAGATATACACACAAATAATATATAGCTTATGTACAACGGCGAGCTTAACCCAGAATTGGGTTTTCTTACAGCAAACCTTATTTTAAAAGGAAAATTTGCCAAAGAGGATAGAGCTTTGTGCACGAACAATACTATAAAAACTTAAATCAACTTATTTTATAAACTAAACTAATACATACGATAAAATAAACGTAATACATATATACATCAACATACACATAAAATACTATATACTTACATACTATAATCATGTTGATAGGAAATGTTCTCTAATTCTTCTCCTGAACACGTCTAACGAAGGGCTATCTATATCTATGTTTTTGATGAAACTTCGAGTTTAAATAAAGTTGTGCATGAAATTGTTCATAAGACTAGTACTTAGTAGATATAAAACGCAAAAATGAATTAATTCAGCTGATAAACGTTCACGTAGATTGGTATTTTTTTATATTTTGTTAAGAAATGGATCTTATTGCAAATGTTTCCTAAACGGTAACATTTCATTAAAAAAAATCTTTGATGTATATAAATGATTCAACAATAGTAGTTTGGTATAAAGTGTTTTGTTGGTTAGAAATGTGGGTCAGAGTATCCCCTAGACTTCTAGAGTATTCTCAACGCCAGTTATCAGGTCGTAGTCAGGTGCTTTTTTAGGTTTGACGTTTTTATCGCTCTGATTAGTTCCTGTTTCGTGAACATTGCGATAGGGTAAGTGGATGAATCACAATCCAGCTGAACTTCTCGTTGGGCTTCTTCTTTGTGCTCAGGGAGCCCCTCGTAGGAGTGCGGCTGGAGGGTTCGGTAAATGTTGTGCATTTTTCTTAGTCATTTCGAGACGGCATCCGTTGGCTCGCCGAATTGGGGGAGACACCGTTTTAGGCCACTTTAGTTCTTGGGTAGCTTTCCACAGTGAGTGGTCGGTAGCACTACCGCTACTATCTTTATATTTCGAACTAGCTGTACCCGGCATGCGTTGCAATGCACCTACCTTCGTACCTACCCTGCTCAAATCAGCTGGGTTCTCTTTCAAAAACCTTTCAACGCACTTTCCACCAACGTCAAATAAATTTCAAGGCCATTTTTCTGTCCGCAAACACGTTACCATATACCGTTTAAACTTCCCAAAAAAGAAAACATCACCTTTAAAAAGGTACCGGCAAAAATCTCGGTTCAGCACCAAAGGTCCTGTTATATCATTACAAGAAAAATGTTTGGGCACTTTCAGAAAACAAGTGTCGTGAACTTTTTCACTTAGTTGCGAAGTCTTTAATGACTTCCTTGGGACTACAGGGCCGTACTTCGCACACAGAATAAAGATAACCAGTAAACCCACTAGGATCTTTTTGAGAAATCAAACGCCGGTTTAAGGTGGAAACTCCAAGGTAACCAAGGTACGTTCAAATGTTGTTATGTTTTTGCAATTTGCAGGTCAGTGTCAGGTTGGATGCTGATTTAAATGTGATTTGCGACCATAAAAAATATGGTTTACTACTTTATATATTAAAAACATTCATATTTTTTTATTCCTGTAACTAACCAATTGTCTTGTCTTTATGCGATAGCCCTGGCGACTCACGAATAACCAGATACCTTGAATGCTTAGCATGTGAGTGAACCGATTCTAAACATTTGTTCCTATTTGAAATACTGCATGTTGATTCTGTGTATTATGTCTACCGTGTTTCAGATGGGTCGACAGAATTATTTTGTTAAACTTAAACCAATTTGGATAATGTATGTTTTTTTGTTTCGTTGCGTTCGTCTTTTGTTTGTTTCATGTTTTATCTTTTGGGTTTGAGCCGCAGGCGTGGGTTGTTAAATGTTTGTGTTAAGAGTTTTGATGAAGCTGTGGTGGATGCCTTGTCAAGTTTTAAATTGCGTGAAGGTTCTGCCAAACCAGTACTGGCAAACTTGGACGCGGCTCAGGACACCGGACTTTGAAAGGTATCGAAGTATCTATCGAAGTATGTGTCTCGGCCGTGTTCTTGCCGGTTTGACCAACCCTTCATACAATTAAGAACAAGGTCTTTACAACAGGTTCATCAAACGTCGAAACTCAAAGAGTTTTGATTTGGCCAGACAAAGATAAAATCAGGTAACTGATTTCTTTGACAATTCTTGTAACTCTTCTAACAATTAAACGTATCTGGAATGAATACACGCATTCTCAAAAGTTTGTGAGTGTGAAAATTAAAATAGTTACGAAACGGCCCTTTTGTTATGGTATTTTGTTTAGTTGACGAAATGGTTAAGAACCAGCAGGGACGTAGGCGATTTTATGTGTTGCTGTTTAGTTTTGTTTTATTGGAGCGCGCGGGTTATAAGCCTATTTCTTTCAATAAAAAAAATATTGCAAACTTCCTACCACGCACTGGCAATCCTTCCAACTGAACTTGCCATTTTAAAAGAAAAGTTACTGCACAATGCACTTCAACCTTGTCCGGTTAAGCAGACGACAACCTTATAGGTTGAACAGCGAGATGCCATTATAAAAAAAAACACCTCGTACTTTATAAACAAATTCTTGTCACTGAGCCCCTCTCAAAAGGCCGCCAAGTGGCATAAAATACAAACGGTACCCCAGGGCCTAATAAGGTAAAGCCTCCACTTCCAGGGAACTCGCACAACTTTGTCATAGCGTTTTTGTGATCCTACCCACGGGGGTAATATTAAGATGTACAGGGTGGAAGATAATCAATTCGATAGAAAACTTTACAGGTATAAAATTTATATTAATAATAACTACATATACAAGGTGTTGTTTTTCATCTTCGTCAAAATTCAGGAGATTGTCACAAAAGACATAAATAATCAATTTAAATTACCTTGTTAATTGTTAATAAACGCTGATTTTTTTGGTTATTTATGTTTGTCAGTATTTCAGAATAACCCCCTTAATGTGGCTTAGTGAATAAAAAATTATCAAATAAACGTTTAATATTGTTTGTATGTGTCGAAACTTGGTTATAGGGCAAAAATTTGACGGCCCGCGTTACAAACACGGGTGGACACTTACCGATTTCCGTAAATAAGAAAAACTATAAAAATCACCTACCACTTTATTATTGATTCGGGACGAGAATCATTAGCATTGTATCTTGAATTTGACGAGGATGCAAAACAACACCTTGTTTAACGTAACTAATGAAGGTAAATGACTGCCTAGTTGGTCTAATGGTCACGACTACGGTTCCTGAGCATGGGTTTTTGGATTCGATCCCAAGTCAGGCCAAGTTTTATTAAGTTTTTCCATCAAAAATTTTCCAGTAGCAGCCACGGGGTTTGGATTTGTGCCCGGTTGATGGCAATAGGCTCGTCCCCGATTACATGGGACTTAAACATAACTGGTGAAATGTGTGTGTACTATTAGGTACACCTCTGCCTAACCCTTCAGGGATTACAGGCGTGATGCTGTGTTAAAAATTTAAAAAATCGAATTTTACAGTGAATTGAAAATTAATCGGCTTCTCAAGACCAAATTTTTTTTTTAGTTAAGTTGTGTCTTTGTCTTGTTACTAGTGCAAATAGTCACTATTGGAATGTATCCAGTAAGTATGCGAAAAGGCTATTGTCATATTGGCCTCACGATTTTTGCAACGCAACGGTGCGATTTTTTGCGAAACGAGGTGCGTTTTCAATATTGCATGAACAAATATTTGTTCGCTGCGGGATATTCAAACTGTTCTGGCCCCGTTTATGTAACAGTTTTTTAACAGGCTTCGGGCGATGACCTGGGAAGTAAGCAATATGAGTTCTTATATGTATTTATTTTTCCAATGAACTTATACACCAGAACTAGTGCAACCCACGTCAGCATTCATCAGCCTTTATCCCAATTCATTTCAGGTTAAATCAAATCTTAATATTTTTATTTCACGTAGGCCTACATGGGCACTTATAAAACGTCGACAAAAAGGTTATTGGCGCAGCATTGTCTCTTTTTCCATACTTCTCCATTACTTGTCGCCATAACAGACAACTCTTTTCTTGCCATATCATAAAACACGACTACTGAAATTACGCGACATGGAAGACAGCAGTGACGCAGACTAGCTAGTTACGTCGCATAATTTTCATAGAAAACAAAAGCATACGGATTCTTTGTCGCGTAATTATCACTAAGTTTACAGTTAAGGAAAATCGCGTCACGTAACACACTGAGCAAACACATTGTTCATTGCTTATTTTAGGGTTCTGTACTAAAAGGGTCAAACGGGACCCTATTACTGAGACTTCGCTGTCCGTCCGTCTGTCACCAGGCTGTATCTCATGAACCGTGATAGTTAGCCAGTTGAAATTTCTACAGATTATGTATTACTGTTGCGGCTTTACAACAAATACTAAAAACAGAATAAAAAAAATAGTTGAGGGGGCTCCCAAAAACATAACTTTATTGTATAAAGTGATGTTTTTGCTCGTTTTTATAAATAATGGTACGGAACCCTTCGTGCGCGAGTCCGACTCGCACTTGGCGAGTTAATCATTGTTTTGAGTAAATCATTTCATGCTCTTCATAGTTCATTTTTATTTTTGGTAATCTTACAGCTTGATTCTGTAATATCTTCTACTGCCACTTGTAACACAGATCTATCACCTTGCACAGGAGTCAGAGACTTCACACAATTTGTAACCACTCTCTTGCGTAATAAAGATTATAGTTTTGTATTCTTTCTTCATGCGAAGAGAGAGAGAGGGGCCTCTGCCTATTACAATATTTATTTATTTAAAGACTTTGGAAGACTTACAGCTAAATACAATAGTGATAAATAACAGTATGATAATCTGACAGCCAATTACAAGTCTTCACGTCTAGAGCTTGACTGGGATAAATATACCGTGGAACAAAATATACACACTACCAAATAATGCCAAGAAAATTAAAAAAAAAAAGTGCAGATAGTAGTAGCTTAGTATGCAATAGTAATATTTGTGACTTTGTGAAACAGTTTCTTCGATTCGAAGGCAGGTTGAGTGCGGTTGGGTATATATGTTCTACCCTTGGGTATAATGTGAGGTGCCGCTGAGGTCGCAACTAATTACGTTATTTGACAATCCGTTTAGTGGTTAATTAAGTGGTGGTGGTTATGTAGTTGGGAATGTATTGAATGTACTCGTACATAGTATGTCGTAGAAAGATCTTATAGTGTAAAGAATGGACACGCAGCTAGAGCAACATATTTTAAAACTTTCTAGACTTTTTTAAGTCTTGTGATGATGAATCGAAATACTTGTTAACTTAAAAAAGCAGTAAGTTTTTTAATACAAGGTGTTGTTTCGCATCCTCGTCAAATTCAAGGAGGTAACTATACTAATAATTCTCAACCCGAATCAATAATAAAATAGGTAAGTAATTTTTATTTCTTCTCTTATTCACGCAAAGCGGTTCGTGTAACCACCCGTGTTTTAAACGCGGCTAGACTGATTCTCGCCCTATAACCGTGCTATTACACATACAAACAATTTCAAACATTTATTCGCTAAATCTAATTCCCTAAACCACATTAAGAGGGAAAAAAATCAGCGTTTATAAATAATTATCTAGGTACCGTAATTTTAAATGATTATTTATGTCTTTTGTGACAACCTCCTGAATTTTGACGAGGATGCAAAACAACACCTTGTATATATCAATTGCCCTGCTTAAGTTAATTACAACACAGATAGTACTCACAAACAATACAATTAATTAGTTTAACATGTACCCATTGTATGTAGAAACTATTAAAGACCACCTTTTTTTACATAGACTATTATGTCCCACTGGTGGGCAAAGACCTAAAAATCACACTGGTTGGTAAAGACTACTTACTTCACAATTATTTACATATGCTAAAATGCAGCACAAAAGTCTGACTGCACTATTCCCAAGTCCGGCCCTGGATTGTCGATAACTTTACAAGCGCAACCGTTGCAGTAAGTCAGTGAAACGAAATGGAAACTTAGTAATTTTTCAAAAGAACGCCCTCTCTCCTCCCTGTTCCTTTAACATTAGTTCCTCTAACATATCGACGGCAATAACTTTGGGGAAATAGGGGGAAAAACGCTCAAGTACTGACCACTGATGAGGTTATGAATTTTTGGGTAAGAAGATAGATTTGGGATGCGGAATCGATGATTGTGTGATCTTTCATGCTTGGGTCTTGAAGCTAGGAATAAAAGAGTTGTTGAACTGAACTGAGCTATTCCTTATACTTTTCTCACAAAACCACATCTTTTTGGGTATTCTTTTTACTAAAATCGTTAATAAATACTTGGCTTCCTTTCGTAGATTAATTTTTATTGCTTTCATCATCATCTGCCTAGCGGCTAGGAAAAGGCTAGACCCTAGCCTGTACTGTCAAAGATCTATAAATGACAGCCGGGACCAACGGTTTAACGTGCTTTCCGAGGCACGGAGGAAACTCGGTATGTAATTATGGTCACCCATCCACGGGCCAACCTCGGCAAGCACGGCTTAACCTTAAAGATCGACCTGGCTGTTATTATTTAGCCACAAGTTCCTCTAATTTTTACTTCTTTCTTAACGTTAAAATATCTGTAAAAACTACTGATCTATTAGTTAAATTTTTGACAAAACTACATGTTTCTGGGTGTTCTTTTTTACCATAATGTTGAAATACTTGGCTTCCTTTCGTTTAACTAATAATCTTAACTTCTTTCTTAACGTTAAAACCTGCACGCGTAGCATGATTGGTGTATAAACTGGCTATGTCAACGGAAGAATCGACAAACTGACACTTTGTCATTGTGTATTTGTCATTATGTCGGTACTTTCGTAGACAAAACTCGTTTCTGCAGTGGTCATACACGTACATCAGTTGCAAGTTCTACGCATCTAACCTTTTTTAAGAACATCATCAACAAACAGTGCATGTTCTTCTAGAGGGACACCCTCCTGGTGTTTTTATAAATCCCTTGTCAAATATCTATCGTAAGCATTTCTTCAAATAACCGAAATTATCTCCAAACAAGTCTAGTTATTTAATTCATGAACCCCATAATGAAGCCGACGACCGCCGTGAAAACATTTAGACCAAGCACCCACCAAGCGTGAAGCCACTTACTTTTTAGCGTCGGTTTCGGACAAAACAAAACAGCAAAAACCCTCCATTTCAGCTAGTTTGCGGGAGTAAACTGCCGGCTAATTTTTTGTTCCTATCGCGCTACTGAACTGAAAGCCGCGAAAAAAAGGCTATAAAAGTAGAACTAGGCGAAAATAGCTCGGAAGGGTAGGAATCGCTATGTCTAACCTCATAACTCGAGGAAAGCTCGATTGGAACTCGATTCGATTGTAAGTCTTGCAATCGAGCCATGCCAAGATTGGATTCAGTAATAAATAGTGTTCTTATTGGCATTCCGATTCTATTGCGGTTTAGTTGGAGTATCAATTCAGTGCTTTTTGTGGTGGTCTTAGCTGAGCTGGTAGGGTATAAAGCTGGATTTAGTTACGTACTTAGATAAAATCATTATGTTTATAATCCGTCCCTGTGGTATTTTTGTGTAAACCCGAATAACTCCGTGTTATTTACGTGTATTCATGATTATATCGGTGTAGTGGTCAACACTAAATGTTTTAGGCATTTGTAGTTCGTCAATGAGTCACGTTATTCTTCAATGTTTTTCACAAAAGCAGAGGGCAGAGAAAAAAATCATAGTCGTTCAAAAGAAAGACATTTTTACCTAAAATTCAGTAAGACATGGTTACGACATGTCCATTGGTTCAACTCCCTATTTAAATATGTTCAGTTCCTACGATTCCAGCCCTGAACGTTCGGCCGGTTAAAACGTCCACTTTGTAAAGCGTACATTTGCGAGAACACTATTTTAACCACACGCAAATCCCTTCACTGGAATATCGGGAGCCGCTTTTATAATGCTTCATGTTTGACAGATTCTCTCTGATCACTATGTTTAGTTTTAATGATTTGTACTGGTTTCGGCTCTCAAAGGTTCCGCGTGTGATATTCCTTGTTCACCCCACAATCTACATTTTATTCAGTGTATGTGCCATGCTTTCTTTTTTAAAGAACTTAAACAACTTTATTTGTTTGCCTGTCTGTGCACTTAACACTCGAGAAAATTATATCAACTACCAAAGTAATGGCAAAATATTATTGCGCTATTGGAATGTCTTATCGCAGAGCAGAGTTTAAAATCAAACAGAAATCTTTTATATTGGCATTCGTTAAGATGCCTGGTTTTAGTAAAAACGGGTAAGGATAACTGATGAAGTGACTGGCCTCCTTGTTGATGTCATAATGAATTTGTAACTCTCTACCACAAGTTTTATCATAAACTAGCTGACTCGCGCAGTTGCGCAGACGAAGTTTCGTCTGCGACACATTTTCCCCGTTTTCGCAATGTTTTTTATGAATGCTCCACTCCTTCTTTATTGTTATGGTTATCTAACACTGAAAGAATTTTTCAAATCGGACCAGTAGTTTCTGAGATTAGCGCGTTCAAGCAGACTAACAAACAAACTCTTTAGCCTTATAACATTAGTACAGATTTAATTCACGTGACCGCCACAGGCACTTAGCAAAATAAGTCCAAATATATTGCGTGCACTAAATTTAAGACCAGCCCACTACGTCGATTCTGTAAAATTCAGACGACAACTCACATCTCCCATCGCTATCCACTGTCACTTCGCGTAAGGTTCAAAATGACCTTGATTTTGTAGCCAAGGGAGCGTCGAAGTGACGGGGGAATTACCTTAAAGAATGCCACTTCTTACGTCATCTCATACTTTATCTGTCAAAATCTCCCCGTTAATTTAGTTGAACTCGCTGACACACTAGTAGTGGTGGCGCTAGTGTAAAATCGAATAGTCAACCGGATTTTTAGAATGCCAATCAAGAAACTCACAGCGGATTCAGATTCGAAGTTCTAAGTGAGGTCTTACAGAATCACACCGTAGTAAGTTCAGACGACAGCAAGCTACCCGAAACTGTCAAATTTTCCCAATCAATCTTGAACCGTATTCTTAAACGATAAGGTTGCAAATCTATTAAATAAATTTGACAGATTGTTGTAGTTTGATGTGTTGGCGTCTGTACATCGCTAGAATCTAAACCATTCTATGTTTTTTAACATTGCCCCCTCACACTATGAATTCCTCCTGTATCGTGGGTGCGGTTACAAACATTTAAACTAACATACACAAACAGCCACTCAAATTGCAAGTTACTTGTCCTTTAAACTACAATATTTCTCAGAGTTGGCGTATGAATTATTTATAGAGCGCCGGTTCTGGGTGGGGATGGCGGTACGTCTGGGTAACTCTCTTGAATTGGGTTTGACTTACAAGATACGTGATTGCATCAATGTGGGCGTGGTTGTGTTTAGTTTCTGGTTTCTCGTGTAGACCTGGGTACAGGTAGGATCGGCTGTTATTATTTATTTGTTAGGGTTCGTTGAAATTCTTCCAATATAAAATATGCGACTCCAAGAATTTAACATTGGTTAATTTCTTTTATGTTCAATAAACACTTTATTTATTTAAAGTAAGATATAATTTAATTCTGTTCAATGTGTTATGAATTAAAGCTATCTAGAGAATAAATAAAACTAAATAAGAAAAATAAGACTATAAAAAAAAACAAAAAAAAAACAAATTCTGTAAAATTATTTAAAAAAAAAAAAATCAATTTCACAGGTCAAAATTAAATATGAATTATGTTTTAAAACTAAATGTTGTTGGTGTTTTCTAACCGACTACTCTGAGAATAAACAGCAAAACAAACTCTTGAGTCGCATGATACATTAATCAAGCAATACAGTACAAATTTTAAAACTTAAAACAGTGAATTTTACCCCAACTTTTACAAATACACAAGAACCGTCGAAGTACTTCACAACTAAACCAAAGAGGAAACAAGCACACTCAAAATCTGCTAGTTTATAAACCAAGAATCACCACAACTTACTTAACCCAGTTTGTATCCCTAAATTCAACCATCAATCACAAGCTAAAGTCTATCCGAGAACTTTACCCAAACTTCAAAACAAAATCTTCTTCACCAAAGAGTCAAGATTTAGAGGTCATCCAACGACAAAATTAGTTTTTTAATAATTAAAAGTAAAACAGGCTTGTAAGGGCTTGCTTTAACTCCAGCCAGTGACAAAAGCTGGTCATTAAATTTAATATTTTACGGAGTGCCGCTAGTTTTACCACTCGACCTCGTTGCCGGGTTTCACGGTGTAAAGTGGATGGCGAATCGAGGGATTTTTCTTCTAGAGGTTGCTTACCTTTTTTTTTACGGATGGGAAATCATCAAATCACATCTCCCGCTCTGGCCGAAATGGAAGGGAGTGTCAGACTTGTACTGACTGAAACTCATCCATGTTCCTTCTTAGCACTTTGTGTTCCAGGGCCGCGGTATCTCTTTCGAACAACCCGCAGCCCTGTCAGGCATCGGCCCTCTCGGACCCCTTCCGATTTGCTGACATCCTCTTGAGGCGCGCGTGGAACACGAACGCGCCGTCGACACGTCTGCGAAAGAGGCATTGTGAGAAAGAGACATTATACTACCAGTAGATATTCTGCGAAAGAGACATTTTGCGCCTGAGCCAGCCAGGCTTACCTGGTGTTGACTTTTTATGATTTGTTTTTGGTTTCGAATTTGACGCTTGACAGAAGTGTCAACAGCAGAGTCATGTCTTGTTGGTGACACATTAGCGTACTTTGGTTGTAGTTGGTGGGCAGTGTTATTGGGTTTTTCCGTCAGGAGTTTCTCATCAGCAGCCACGGATTTGTGCCCGGTTGATGGCAATAGACTCGCCCTCTATTACAAGGTACTTAAATATAACTTACGAAATGTGGGTGTACTATTAGGTACTCTGCTTAACCCTTTGGATATTACAGGCGTGATGTTATGATTTTTTTAAATAAGCATCTATGCGAGAACAAAACATGGTGGTATTGGAACTTAAACAAGTAGATTTTTTTTTATGATTTGGAACAGATTCGTCCTTTCCATGTAAGACAAGTGGTTTGGTGTGGAATAAAAAAATAGTGCGTGGAGTCCCTCCGCGCGGAAGATGTGAAACTTCGTAATACTACACGCATGCGTTCGAGTGCCACGCATTCACTCTCGTTATTTTATTGAGCTTTTAAATAATTGTTTTTTTTTTGTATTATTTTTATTACTTAAGTTTATCGAGGTTATTCTACTCATGGAAATTGAGCGAAGACTGCTCGGTCATACCGAACTACCGAAGAGTCGAATGCATGACTGCACGCCATCTTGCGTATCTAGTAGAACTACGTAGTCACAAATGTCAATTGTAATACTGCCATCTCTTAGTGAGTTATAGAAAACATTCCTCCTCCATGGTAGCGTTAAACTTGTTGGAAGTCGCAATAATATTGTTTGGTTTTTTTGTCTTACATTCTTCCAGACTACATTTAAATCAGGTCTAGAGACTGACTTTACTATATTGTACAACTGCATAACACAACCACCTTGCATAATTTCCATCCTCTCCATCTCCTTTCCACACCCATCATTTCCGCATTAGTGAGCGAGACAGCAAGACTCTGTAACACACAAAGGCATCATTTAATCCTGCCATTAGTGTAGGACATCTGTTAAACGATATTAAGCTGTCGATTGCAGCAATAACTGCCTAGTTATTGCGCGTGCATCGATAAGTCCTTCGCGATTGAATATTACATTGTTATGAGTAGTTCTGGCGGGAGTGGAGTTTCTTTCTTACAATTCCTTTTATAAGTTTTTATATTTAGTAGGTTATATATGGTATAAAAGAGAGGAGCTCGTGGCTAAATAATAACAGCCGCCCGGGTCGATCTTTAAGGTTAAGCCGTGCTTGCCGAGGTCGGTCCGTGGATGGGTGACCATCATTACATACCGAGTTTCCTCCGTGCCTCGGAAAGCACGTTAAGCCGTTGGTCCCGACTGTCATTTGTAGATCTTTGACAGTCGTTACGAGTAGTCAGAAGCCAAAAAAAAGTCTGACATCCAGTCTTACCAAGGGGCATCGTATTACCCAGTTACTGGGTTGTGGAGGTCAGATAGGCAGTCGCTTCATGTAAAATACTGGTACTCAGCTGCATCCGGTTAGACTGGAAGCCGACCCCAAGAGAGTTTGGGAAAAGGCTAGGCAGATGATGATATGGTATAAATGATAAATGATGTTTATCTTGCAAATAGGTTTTTACAAACACTTTTAAATGTCATTTTTTTTTAAACTAAATGGGGCCGGTGTTTCGTACCTGACTACTCTGAGAAGAAACAGCCGAAACAAACTCAGAGGTTCTCTGTTAACTTGTTACTCTTTTAAAGTCAATGCTCAATTTACATGAGGACTATGCAGAATAGTGTCTGAGATGGTCTTTTGAAGAAAGAACCACACAGATTTGAGTGGACCTGGCCAGTCAGTGCAAGCATTTGTCAGTGATCGTGTAGATCGACTTATAACTCAAGGAGCTCAACGATATGTATCACTATCTGTAGTCAGTGGACCGAAAGTCTGACAACCAGTCTTTCAAAGGGGTCCCGTATTACCCAGTACTGGTTGGGTTGTGGAGGTCAGATAGACAGTCGCTCCATGTAAAATACTGGTATTCAGCTGCATCTGGTTAGACTGGAAGCAGACCGCAACATAGTTGGGAAAAGGCTAGACAGATTATGATGTGTATCACTGTCTGCTTTTCTTATCAGCAATAGGGGATCGGACTGGGTAAAGAAAACGACATTCTATTTTGTCCGTCAGACAGGTAATACAAAAATATTAGACACGTATTTTTTGTTTTATCAAAATATCAATAATTTTCAATAAACTACCCGACGGACAAATAAAAAAAAATAGGATTATCCCCTATTCTAAATTGTTAGTCCTGTACGAAAACGTTTAAAAAACTGCAAAAATTATTATTCTTCTATAGCGGGCACCTGAATCAATTCATAAAAACAGAGTCGTTTTACGTATCGGTCCGCGTTTGTGTGTGTCACTGATTTTGAGTAACTTATTTATAAGCTAGAACACAGAAATGCATGTTTGAAAAAGTATGCTAAATTAGACGATTGCACCCGCTTGTCCCTAGTAAGGATTTTAATGGTACAATATTGTAATATTAGTGTAGTATGTATGACCCTTAGATGTAGAATACACACATTTAATCTAAACGTAGTAGATATGTACATTATAACACCAAGGGTCTCAACGGCAAAGAGTTGAAATCACTTTTTTGTTTGGGAGCCCCCTTAAATAATTCTTTTTTTTTCTGTTTTTAGTATTTGTTACTATAGCAGCAACAGAAATACATAATCTGTAGAAATTTCAACTGGCTAACTTTCACGGTTCATGAGATACAGCCTGGTGACAGACGGACGGACGGACAGCCAGCGAAGTCTCAGTAATAGGGTCCCGTTTGACCCTTTGGGTACGGAACCCTAAAAACGGCAAAGTCAATCTGTCTAAACCAAGTTTACAAACACTAGGTTTTAGAAGCAAGCTTAATCTCTTCCTAGCACAGTCGTAAACATTTTACGACCACAAATCCTCTATTTTTGTGCCACGTAATACAATTTCAGTTCCGTTTGAGGTGGTTCATGATTCCATGTTTTTTTGCTCGACTTCAGTTTAATTTAAAGCTAGGCTGAGCCAAACAGCGCTGCATAGTCAAACACCTTTGATAGTGGCTCTTGAATTAATAGCTTGAAGGATTTCAAGTGTTGTTGAATGATTTTTAACCTTTTCGAGAGATAAGTGAGTGTCAAAATTGTTTAATCACTTTCTCTATTGCACCAGACTGATATTAGTTAGTTTAGTGGTTCGGAATAGTTTTATACCTTCTGCTATTCTCAAACTAGGCTATTAACAGAACGGATCTGGACGATTAGTAATGGGCTAGCTCACCTTCCGTCCGTCTTATGACGATAGGCCGTGTCGACAGTGCGTTCGTGTTCCACGCGCGCCTTAAGGAGATGTCAGCAAATCGGAAGAGGTCTGAGAGGGCCGATGCCTGCCAGGGCTGCGGAACTGTTCGAAGGAGATACCGTGGCCTTGGAATACGAAGGGCTGAGAATGAGCATAGTTTTAGTCAGTACAAGTCTGACACTCCCTTCCGCTCCGTGTCATTTGATGATTTACCATCCTTAAAAAAAAGCTATTAACAGAATAATATCGTGACTCCAGAGGTCCGAGGCAGGTAATCACTTTTAAAGTGTTTCGTGTTACCATTTCAAAGTTCAACAGTCTCATAAATAACCTTTTCGATAGTTTATGTATGTCGTTAGTAAGAAAAGCGAGGAATTATTTCTTATTTAAATTTCAGTTTAGGTGCACCTATAACCAATATTTCTGCAGTCAGCACTCGAAATATTTTGTAGCAAGCTTTGGCTTAGTCGATAGCATTGACGCAATCGCCGGATCAAATTAACTATTGCAGAATATTTAGCCGGCCTGTCTGTTGGCGTTAACTATGGATGAAAGCGTATTTATAACATACAAAATATTTTAGTGGAATTTCTGGAAATTAAAACTATTCGAGTAAATAGAACATTCCATGTTTTTATCATCTTCGGTGGCTTTATTTACATTAAGAAAATTGTTTTGAAAATATCCGTAATTAATTTAATTCATTTAGTTTCTCTTAAAGAACCCTTAACTAAGCAACGTCTAAAATTCCACAAAAAACACCCTTTTCTCAAGCCGTAATTTATAATTCTAGAAGAGCTCTTTTAAAGAATACCGTCGACAAACCGGCTTTATAATTAAAATGCCAATACTTTGTGATCAAGTATGTAAAACGAGTGTTCAATCTCAAAGGACGAGTCTTTTAACAATTGGGACTCATTTTAATTGAAACTTGTTGAATACATTCACGCTATACTGTGTCTTGGTAAGCAATGTCTTTGACTGTTCCGTGTGTAAGATTAGTTGGATTCCGTATTGAGTTTGATTAAAGTGTCTGGCGCATTGGTTCAAAGGTTCAAAACCGGAGGTTTGCAAGAGCTGAAAACGGTCCAGATATACATTATGCGAAAAAGAAATTGAAATTGTCTATAAGAATGCCTAAATCTATCGTAATATAATCTAATATCTATAACTAATACTTTTATATATAATATTTATATATATATCTAATATTATATTCAAACAGTCTGTACTATCTTTAATAGTACAGACTGTTGATGTTGTTATTTTTGACTTTTGATTAAAGTTTATTTTGTATTGAGGGCGGTGGCGACGGTGGCGTTAGTGGACCACGCATATTTTCTAAAACAGTTTATTTTTGTGGTGTTCACTGCGAACAATTGTGGAATTAGAGTACGAAAGAGACCTGCCCCCCTAGCATGACCGTTCTATCTCTATTCTACCAAGAAACGACAAGAAATCTTTTCTATACAACTTGACATTTCTTCTGGCCGAGCATGGCGCGCCCCGTCGACTCGCGTTTCTACGAAGACAGACAGAAATTATTTCCATAGCAACCGGGACGTATCACGTGATGTTTATATTCCCTGAATATTATACGTTTAGTTAACAAAAAAAAGTTGCCAATTGCACTAGTTTTTAATTTTTCGTGGGCGGGATGGTGTTGCTGCATCCTGGATCCAGACCTGGATCTTTTTCGCAAAATTAAACCTATATATTTTACATAACATTTCAACCTTTTGAACGTAACTCAATGCAACCACGAAACGTATTTCTCGTATTTAGTTTTTTTTTTAATAAGACTAGTTTGACATTTGTCAGAAGTAATGTTTCTACCCCCAAATGTCAAAAGAAGAGAAAATATGGTTGTCATGCTCGACGTTGTAGACTTGTGTCGACTGAAGAAAATAAACATTTCTTTTCTACATTCTTAATATCGCCATGCTTGGAACGATAGAAATATCTGTCAAATTGTCGATTCTTCCGTAGACATAGCCCGTTTCTACGGCGGTCATGCGTTACTCCCAACCTCTTTCGACCTGCCGGCCTACGGCAGGTCGAAAGAGGTTGGGAGTAACTGGCAGCTAGTTAATTGAAATTACTATAAGCCTGTAGCGTAGTGTCTACTACTAGATATGTACTACTTTGCTACGCGCATACATTTGCAACCGACCCTTATCTCGTAGCAATAAGGCTGAATTTCGAATTTAAAGTAATACTGACGTGATCAAGACTCCGAATTATAAATACAACTTTTATTATTCTTTTGTGACCTAATATTATAATTTAGTGTCGTCTGCGCGAACTACAGTACGTAGGTGTTGACCTTTTGGAAGTCAAAATGCCACCGACTAGGCAGGCGACGAGTTTAGTTTTACGATTTTCTTTGTAAAGCGATTTTATTTTAGTATCGTTATTCCAGTTGTTTCTCTAGAAAGACAAGTATAGACTAGTCTTACGCTTATCTTTTTTATAATTTACTTTTCACTTATTCATTTTTTACTTATTATTTTCATTTGTAATTATAAAAAATAGTAGCCTACCGGAATCGGGAACAGAACCCGAGCTACCTGTGGTCAGGGCTCTTCAGAGAAGAGCCTCCAGACAATACACGCCGAGTCCTGAAGTACTGCTTTCTAAATCAAGCCCTTGATACAGCTGCCAAGCGAAAGCTTCCTCAGATGTTGGTCGAGACTTTTGTCTATTAAGCCATTGGCCGAGACGACTATCAGCACAATGACTGCTGTACTCACGTCCCGCATGTCGACAACCTCGTGACCTAGATCTACATATTTTTATAATTCTGTGTCTAAACTATGTGCATCTGCCATGTACCTGGATCAGGATCACAGGCACAAAAACCGTCCTTACTACTCTTTTTACATTTGATCAACAAACACAAGGTGACGGCAAAAATATCGTCAAAAACAAACATAAATCATTCTTATAATTTTTAAATATTTAAATGAACCTTTGAATATGCACTGTAATCAATAAAGTCTCCATTAAACATTTTAAAATAAAAACATAAAATTGATAACATATGACATACTATAAGTATGTCGTACAAACAACAGAATCCAATACATTCACATAAATCCTCCACAATGACATGAAACTACGGACAAACAGTCCATACATTACTATTATAAACCTTTCAAATAAAAGCCATGTACTCTAAAATATTAAAGTGGCTAATTGGCTGATTTGGAAACATTGATATTATCAAGTAATACTGAGTTAAGTGGCTTGTGTTTGTTCTCAGTACCCCAATATCGAAGGATATTGATTTTGTATTAAGAGACGTCGTAGTAATGGAAAAACGATTCATTGCAGTTTTATTACGCTTTTTTTTTTCTAAAAAGGGAGGGTATTTTTTAGGTTATTTGCCATTGTTTGGAATTTTGATGTAAAATAACAATGCCACTTTTCTTGGATGGGACGTTTTATAAACGCCAGGACCTCTTGTACGGCCTCATTCGATGTGATGCGACTTGCGATGCAACTGGCGTCAAGCAACACGTAAACCGCGTCACAGTGATTTGCGTCACGATGATTACCGCTAAGGCGAGGCGCGGCACGCTCTTAACAGCTTCTTTAATTTTTTCTGCCGCAGTTGGTGGTGCAAGCTGTATGTATTATTTACAGTCAGCCTATCCATCAGAAACTGGAGTATCGTTTGAAGGTTTCCTTAATACACAAGATCTACCGACAGTCTTTTTGCAATTCAACCTCTTGCTGTTGCTAGTTGTTGCTTTGTTTTGCTCCGTTGCAGGTGTTTTAATATGATTTGTTTTGGCAGTTGATTTTACTTTAACTTTAATCCGTTAATTATTCAAACCAAAATAAAAAATGAGATCTTGAGTTTGATTTCCAAGTGTGTTCGTTTGATAGCAAAATGCTCGCATCCACAGTTACATGGAACTAAAATTTAACTAGCAAAATGTGGTTATACTATTGGCACACCTCTGCCCAGCCCTTCAGGAGGTTACATGCGTGATTTTATGATATGCATTATCAATGGATATGAACGATTCAGGTGGTGCGTGGTACTCGCAACCGGCGTGCGTGTTTGACCAAATGTATGAACAGGACGAGGCAAAAGGACTATGTCAGGATCAGTTGGCGTTCTGTGGTTTTTGTCTTGGTAAAAAGGTGTGAGTTTATGTATACAGGGCTATTTGTAAAATACCGACATCCTCTCAGGACTATGTTACTAACATCATAATCAATAACTTTTGTTCTATGACTTTTAAAAATTCATCATATTTTAGTTCATCATATTTTCATACAAAAATTTAAAAAAAAATTGAACGCTCTAAATGTTACGAAGTCTATGCGAAGCAAGAGAAAGCGATAGTATAATAGCTAAGGGGATCATAGTCGTAATATTTAGAGCATTCAATTTAAATATTTTTATTTTTGTATGAAAATCTGATGAACAAAATATGATGATTTTTTAAAGTCATAGAACAAAAGTTGTTGATTATGATGTTAGTAACATAGTAGTGAGAGGTTGTCGGTGTTTTACAAATAACCATGTATATGGATGTATGTATAAATGATTGACTATCACTTTGTGTGTTCACTAACAATAGGGGATCGGACTGCGTAAAGAAAACGACATTCTATTTTGTCTGTCAGACAGGTAATACAAAAATATTAGACACGTATATTTTGTTATATCAAAATATCAAAAAATTACTTAGTTAAAACTCATTAAAGTTGGAGAGTGGGGGCTTACTACGTCACAAGTAGGTATAAAACTTACCTACATGTGACGTCATGCGCCATTTCAACTCAATATATCTCCGTAATTTTATGACCACGTGAAAAAAGAAAAAATACGTGTCCAATACTTTTCAATAAACTAACCGACGGACAAAGAAAAAAAAAATGGATTATCCTCTATTAGTACATCCGAAATACATATTTTCACGTATTTTTTTGTACTCAATGTATGTTTCGATGTTTATTTTCCTCATTACAGTATATAAATCCATGTTATGGTTGATATAAAGAACTGAACTTCACGTATCACGCACTCGGGACTCGTCAGTGTACGACAAAATGAGTAAAAAGTTTTTAATATCGGCGTGTACACTGTTTGTGTCATGTTTTATTGGAGTTTTTTGTTTTTTTATTAGTAGGATCATAAATAGTGGTGTGTGTGCAGGAGGCAGGCAGCAGGTGTAGAAATTTATAAAAATAACAGCAGTCTGTAGGTTTATTTCTGAAAAGATTGAGGTAAGATAAAAATATATAAGCTTGTTTGTTAATTTTGTGACTATAAAATGCGAATATGGCAAAAACGAAGACTTTTATTAAATAACAAGACAAAAAGCAATCAAGATTTATTTAAAAATCAGTGGGCATCAGTGATAGAAGATCATATTTTTTAAATATATTTATTTATAGAAATTGTGAAATTGGAGACAGTGAATGTGACTTGTTATTTCCATAAAAGTTACAAGAGTTATTTGAAACGCCTTGAGAGAAAAAACAAACAAACAATAAAGTGTTACGCTGCGTAGTACGCCTACGTCGTAGTAAGTTTCATCAACACTTTCTTAATGTGAAAAATTTAAAAAAACAAGTGGAATAACTATGCAACTTGAAATAAGAGATATTTCATCTAAATCAAAAAATCAAAATTTAAAATATTTTTATTTCACATAGGCCTACATGGACACTGGTAAAACGTCACAAAAAAGGTGCACGGTTCGGGTTGGTCGTTTCCTATGGAGAAGAACCGGCAAGAAATTCCATGGTTACTCTTTTAAAATCATTTGGTTTTACAATATTTTTATGTTACAGCGTTAGTACTTAAGTATGGGAGGATATCGTAGGCCCGACAATAAGTCGTTGCTTACTACAAAACGTAGAACAAGATGAAAAGTTACCAAGGATCTAGGAATCTAAAAAGTCTACAATGTCCACACATTCACAAACAATCGGTAAAAATAAATGAAAAATCTTTTTTTCATTTATTTTTACCGATTGTTTTACCGATTGTCTATACAACAAAAAAAAAGGAAATATTACAAAAAGACTAGATTAAACAAATTACACAATCTATTGTAACTTAGTACTTTGCCATCATCTGCCTGCCTTTTCCTTACTATGTTTCGGTCGCTTCCAGTCTGACTGGATGCAGCTGAAAACCAGTATTTACACAATACTTTGTAACCTTTACAATAACGGGTGGGTAAAATGGATGGGTTTTAGTCAGTACAAGTCTGACAATCCCTTCCGCTCCGCCCAGAGCGGGCGGAGTCATTTGATGATTTCCCATCCGTAAAATAAAGGATTTTTAATCCTAATAGTAAGGATTGATATTCGTATCAATATAAAATCAGATAAAATCACAAGACAGGTAGAAGTGTGCACCTCTACTGATCCCTTTGAGGAAAACAGCCGTAATATTAAGCTATCATTGCACACTAATTCAAGTATAACTTGAGTTATTGTGCCCTTTCACAGAATTACATAGTTAACATGTACTTATCAAAGTTGTTAACACGTTGTTACTTTAGTAACGTGATGAACAGATAGTTTTGTTATTACAAGATAATATATTATGTAGATAGCTGTGTTTACGTGTGTGAGTTCATTGATCTTCAGTAACATGGTATTTATTAGGCGTCCTATATCACTGATTACTTTTAAAGTTGTCTATTTTTTTTTGTCAATTTCTTGGTAGCTGTAGTGTGCACACTGTCTATTTGTGGCTGATATTACATGGGACTGCAACATAACTGACAAAATGTGGATGTTGATGTAGAGGAATACTTCTGCATAACCCCTCAGGGGTTATAGGCCTGTGTTATGGGGTGTTTGCGTGGCTTCCTAAGAAACTGACAGGTTTTGACATTGATACAAATAAAAAAAAAGGTATGTTTTTTCGTAAGATTTTAGGTCATAGTGTCAAGTCAATATGCAACACAGTGGGCAGAATTTGAAAATCAAATTCAATCCATTCGATCCTATTAAAAATATTGGATAACATCCAAGACAGCAAAATACAACAGGCATGTCGTAGACCGTCTACGCCGTAGTACACGTACGCCGTAGCACGCCTACGGCGTAGCTTTCAAAGAGCAAAGATCGTAGTTAAGCTTTGTCACTTACAACTTAGCTCACCTCTTTACCTCTAATAAGCGTAATGTTATAATATAAGTAAGTGTCGAAAGCTGGCTTCGTCTTTGTTCGCACAATCACGTGTAGTTCAGTGTCGTTCCCGAGAGAACGTTGGCGTAGGTACTTAGTAAGTACTCTGTTGCGAAGTTACTTCCGCCCTTACTTAGCTGGCTTAATGTGAGTATGACCAAGTATTGTGTTTATGTTTTAAGGCTTTGGTGGTGTCTTGTCATTCTTGGGTAGAGCCAGGTTTTGTCGTGATTATGAGGCAAGTTTTCTTTTTTTTTTAATTTAATGATTCGGTTATAATTATATTTATTCTATGAATATAATGATTTTTATCATCACAACAGGTTTTCAAGCTTCAGAACAGACTGTGCCAAAAATTTGGTCAAATCACAATTTTCTTGCCTAAAGACATTACCTTTTTATATCTTTAATTCAAGCATAATAGCTTCCGATTTCCTTAGAAAGCACCACTCCCACGCACTATTTTAACATATGAAACATTTTATATACCGCGGAGCAAAGGCGGTGGAATTAAAGATCACGGGGATCAACCACCACTTCTTCATTCATCCTAGACTTTAGGACAGACGAAGAAAAGGTTCGCAAATCGACGCGTAGTTATTTTTGTTTCTAATATATGGCTACGAAAAGAGTAGGAGCAAATACTCGTATATACGGAGGTCTTTGTCCAGTAATGGGATATAAATACATGACTATGAAAAAGTATTACTACTTTTTTTCCACGGAACTGGTGGGTACTCCTCTAATTTGGTCTCATTTTTAAATTGCAAAATAAAGTCCCCCGGGTGGGTAGAAGAGTGGAACTAAATGCAGCTGGATACCTGTATTTTCCACAACCCTTTGGTAAGACCAGATCTCTACAGCTCAGATACCCCTTGGTAAGACTGGTGTTCAGACTATCGGCCTGCTGTCTCCCCACTACTAGCTTTGCAGAAATTTTACCCCCACCTCTTCCCAACACTGAAGTAAGTTTTAAGTACAAAATATTTCTGCCATAAGAGGTGGCGGTAGACCCACAGTTCAGAAGAACTCTTGCAAATATGTAGAGGAACATTTACATTTATTCGGGGAATACATAATATGAAGCGAGAGACAAAGGAATTGTGCGATTAAGTTTGTTTGTTTGTTGCAAATTGTCGAGAAAGTGTCTTGGAAAAAGCAGGGCAAAGATGTTTGGGGTTTAATTCATGTTCAAGTATTGTTCATCTTCATCATCCACCCACACATACACACACACAAACAGCCACAGCACAGGCCTCCTCTCTATGAGAGGGAGTGGGCTGTAATCCAGCACGCGGGCCCAGTGCGGGTTGGTAGATGTCACATGTCTTCGAATTTTTAGTTCTAGGACATGCCGGTTGCCTCACGATGTTTTCCTTCACCGTTTTTGAGGGCAGCCTGGGTTCGAACCCACGGCTTACTGCTCGTAAGTCGGGGCTGCCACCACTGGGCCACCGCTGCTCTCATTGTTCATCTTGATCTTGCCTTTTCCCAACAATATTACGGTCAGCTTCCAGTCTGACTGCATCCAGTTGATTACATTTATTTTACATGGAGCGACTTACTATCTGACCTCCACCTCAGTTGTCGTTCATTTTCTGATGGTTCAGCCTTTATCAAATTCTGTCACTACCCATTGGCGTCTACGATTTAATTTAATATCTGTTTAAAAATTATGATCATAGAAACAAAAGCATATATCTATAACTTAAAGATTATTAAATTATCTTTTTAATCGCACGTCAGTCTGAAATCAAAATCGGAAAGTGGATGTACAAGAATAAAGGTGCATATGATCAATAATTAAAACCAAAATACTTATAGCTTAATTTCACTAGGTAAATCAACAAGGTTTCAAAAACCACACAATATTCTAGAGACAAGCGAAGCCACATAATCTCACAAGTACGCCGAAAACTGTAGACAAAGGAATATATTTTTGTATTAAGCATACCGACCTGCTGTATTTTGTTAATAACGCTCTGAGATCTCTCAAGAGTCGCCTGCTTGCGTCTGAAATTTTAATCTTATTACCATATAGATTAAGTAGGATTTCCAACGACGGTGGTACGAAGAATTTTCTAAGCGAGTACATATATACCGTTTTATTGTACCCCGCAAGAGTACTCGAGTTATGATTGAGTTTTTTGTGTAACTTTGTTATGGAAATAACGACCAATATGTTGTTTTGATTGTGATGTAAAAGCGACACCAAGACTTTTGATATTTTCATTGAAACGTGACGTTGTGTTTTTGAATTGTTATTGTCGTTTTGTTCATTTTGATGGTATGACTTTAATTTCTTTTTTGTGAAAATATTGTTGGTGATATTTTGCGTTTGATCTTTTATATCAGAAATCTAAATTCAATGATTAAGAGATTTTGTTTTTTCAGAGCAGATACTACTCGTATATTAAATCAATAATAGCATTTATTTTTGGTTTAAATCCGCTTCTTTAAATAGCAGTATATAAATTCCAATTTCAGATTAATAGGTCCGAGATCAGGTTTATAAAACTAATTTCAAATAACTAATTTGCCTGGATTCATTTGCCTGGATTCAAATCCACTACCCATCTAACTCGTAAAACGGAGCGAAGATTACAAAACAACCAAATTTATTATTAAGACGCCACAAAATAAAACCAAAGAAAAATCCGTGATACATTGCCATCAAAACTTCTTCATAAATATGGACTTCGATACTTCATATTATATTACTGGAACAGAGGCGTCGCCATCACATTATTTAAATACGCAAGCTTACTAGAGGCTACGCGTAAATAATTCCGAATATCGAGCTCGCGACTCGAATAAATAATCGATTTGAATCGATACCTACTGTAGTTCTATTCGAACTCGAATTTCTTCCTTGTCTGCGGTTAGAATAAAAAATGCATCTAAAGTAAATTTGCCCTCGGGAATGTAGTAGTTGTACATTTTAAAGATGGGTTGCGGTCTTTTTGTTACATAAAGTTCACGTAGGTCTATTTTTATTAAAAAACTTCTAATTTTACTTAAAAAAAAATACACTAAACACGTCCTACAAGCAATTAAGGGCAATAAGCATATGGATGTTTTTGTCCTACAAGAAGCGAAGACATGCACTAACCCACACTAGACCCTCATGGTGAATATTATACAACGGTTCTACAAGGTGTTGTTTTGCATCCTCGTCAAATTCAAGGAGGTTACTATGCTAATGATTCTCGACCCGAATCAATAATAAAATGGGTAGGTATTTTTTTCACATTTACGGAAATCGGTAAGTGTAAACCACCTGTGCTTTAAACGCGGCCCGTCTGGTCCTCCCACTATAACCGCACCTTCACATATACAAACAATCTCAAACGTTTATTCGATAATTTCTTATACCCTAGACCACGTTAAGGGGGTTATCCTGACATGCTGACAAACTTAGGGCTCATTTACGCAGGCGCGGCGCGTGGCGCGGGGCGTTGCAATAGGCGTCGCGCGGCGCGTCTGGCGTTTTTGCCGTTTACGGAGACGCGTCGAACGCTTGAAGCCCAACGTGGGACCATTTGATTTGTTATGTCACACTGACAATACAAGCCTAAAGCAGTGCCCAGGTTCGATTCCCATACGAAACAAATTGACAATGTCGTACTTTTATCCAAAATACTCATTTTGTATTTATTTTAATTTTCTTAGTGTTTTTTTTTTCGTAAATTTGGTTCTTTTTTTATTTGTTATTCACGATTACCTAACTGTTCTTTGAATGGTTCACAAACTAAAAGTATATATTATTAAACTACATATTTTATAATGATTTGAAAATCATACAGATGCATATAAATAAAACAGTACACCTACTTACAAAAAGTAATATTTTACAGCATAAAAAAAAAGAACAAAAAGAAAAAATACCAAAACAATTATTTAAACATCTGTGATTTGATCCTGCATCATCTTATTCACAGTCCGGCCGCAATACCACAAGGCCAATTACTTCACTGACATCTGTGTAAAATAGACGTTCTATTCTAATACATGATAATTGACGGTTGTCAGTTTTCAAACAATTGAAGAAAATGGACCCACGTTGGGCTACAAGCGTGCGACGCCGCGTCCGCCGCGGCGTTATGTCAAACGCTCAAATACTTGAAAGAAGTGGTCCCACGTTGGGCTGCAAGCGGTTGACGCGGCGTTATGTCACTCGGACAATACAAGCATACGGCAGTGCCTGGGTTCGATTCCCATATGAAACAAATTAACAATGTCGTAGTTTTTTCCAAAAATAATCAATTTGTTTTTATCTTATTTTTATTTGTGTTTTTTTTTCGTAAATTTTGTTCGATTTTTATTTGTTATTTACGATTATCTGTTTTTTGAATGGTTCAAAAAATTAAAAGTAAGTATATATTTTTAAAATAGATATTTTATAATGATTTGAAAATCCTACATAATGCATTAAAATAAAACAGTGTCCTAGTTTTAAAAAGTAATATTTAAACATCATTAACAAAAAAAAACACAAAAAGAAAATCCTTACTTGTTAGGATTTGATCCTGCAACTACTGTTTCACAGTCCGATCACAATACCACTAGACTATGTACTTCATTGACACCCGGTTCGAAATAGACGTTCTATTCTAATGCATGATATGAAAATTGACAGTCTTTGAAGAATACGGTCCCACGTTGGGCTACAAGCGTGCGACGCGGCGTCCGCCGCGGCGTTATGTCAAACGATCAAATACAAGGAAATGGATCCAGGTTGGTCTGCAAGCGGTCTATGCGGCGTTATGTCACACGGACAATACAAGCAAAAGGCAGTGCCCGGGTTCGATTCCCATACGGATCAAATTTATAATGTCGTAGTTTTATCCAATAATAATCATTTTATGTATATTTAAAAAAAAAAAAAATGGTGTTTATTTTTTATCGTAAATTGGACAATTTATAATTGTTATTATAAGATGAATGATAATTTCATCTTAATTTACAATCCAATGTAACCTAATTACGTAAAATTTCAGGCCTGTCTTGTTATCCATGCTGCGGAGCATTTGCACAACTCATCACGATATTTAATGATTTTGGGTCGCTTACTCTTTAATGATCAGATAGGCAGTCGCTCCATGTAAAATACTGGTATTCAGCTGCTTCTGCATAGACTGAAAATCGACCGTGTGGGTTACATACCACTACACCAACATAGCTGGGAAAAGGCTAGGCGTCTGCCTAGCCTAGAAGAATCACCGCCATATAGCGGTGATTCTTCTATGGCGTAATTACACTAGTCATCGCAATGGAATACATAGAAGCTTACAATAGTGGAAAAAAAATGTAGTTGGACGAGTGTGTTCGCGTACTCGGCCGCGTTCATTTACACTTGGTCGTTTGATGAATTCCAAAGGCAATCGAATTCGGGCAACGACCAAGTATAATTGCGCCATGGACTAGGCAAAAATAAAACATGAATTACGAAGTTTTATTTAACATTTATTTTAAGCAGCATATCATTGTGAACTTATTAGAACTTCTTCAAATAAGAGAGAGCCCGGCGTCGCGGGCATTCTATCAGCATCGGCATTACCATATACCCCTTACGATGTTCCCCACACATGCTAGCCACAACTGTAATCTTTGGCATTGTTTTAGCCTCCATCATCTCTGCACACCTTAACATTCTCATGTTGTCTACTTCACCACGAAACAAATAAGACGGGTAAATAAATAATATGCAAAACTATTCACAACAAAACCAAACATTACGATTTTAATTGATCAAGACAGAGAAGTGACAATATTTATGACAAATATGGTATTTTTTGTTTTGATTGACGATGAATGTTGCCATATTAACTAAATTCTCGAAAAAAAGTTTTACGTACTTGTTTTTATTATCAGCAATCACTAGTTAATAATTTCAGTGGCCCGAAAGTCTGACAACCAGTCCTACCAAGGGGTATCGTTTTACCCAGTACTAACTGGGTTGTGGAGGTCAGATATACAGTCGCTCCATGTAAAATACTGGTATTCAGCCGCATCCGGTTAAACTGGAAGCCGACCCCAACATAGTTGTGAAAAGGTTAGGCTGATGATGATGAGTCACTAGTTAATCATTTATTTAACATTATTTAGTAACAAAAATCATTTTACGAATCGAATAAGAGCTGGCTTACAAGCAAAGAACTCTGGTTTTCCCAAAGGGTTGGGGTTGGGTAAGTGTCTTTAACTCAATATGATTTGATGCGACAAAAACCCAAATACCGAAAAATCACGTTCTAAAAAGTATGAAACAAGAAAATAGTGTCGACTGAAATTGTTATGTACCAACAAACCATTCAATATTATTTTATCGTCTATTAAATAAACAACTTATACATTATATATTCTAATGTATCTAGTAAATATTCGTAGTGATATCAAAGGATAGCTGTGGTCGTATGCCACTTTGCCCTAAATATTATGATCTTACTCCTGTTAGAATATATTATTTTTCAGGGCAGGTGGCATACAACCAAGGCTCTGCGCTGAAAATCATCATACTGCGAGTGGCGAAGGGTCAAAATTTTGTAAGGGGAAGCCGTTTTTCCTTATCGCATTTTTCAATTTTCATTTTGATTATAAGCGAACTCGAAAACCCCGAAAATGACACTTTAATCTTAAAAATACCAACAATTTTTGAAGGACCCAACTTGATCTTTTTTCATAACTTATTTATACATTATAACGATAAAATATAACTATTGTAACGATTAAATGCAAGTTTTTTAAACAAGCTTTTATAAAGATACAATGAAAAGAAGAAAATAAATCTTTGAGTAAATGAAAGCGATAAAGGATAATTTTCACAAAAACTTGTCGCATTTATTTTTTTAAAGTGAACGCGTATATAATTATCCAAAGTTTCATGTCTGTGCTATTAACCGTTGAGGAGTTCCTTCGTGCGAAGACAATCTTGGCTGCAGGATGAGTTTATGATACAAATTGTGATTATCCAATAAGTATGAACTCGTGTGCAAAGTTTTGTGTGTGTGCTATTAAACGTTTAGGAGTTCCCTCGTGAGGAGACGATCCTGACTGCAAGATTAAGTTATGTTTGTCATAAGAATGTATTGTTCTTAGAACCAAAGCTGTGTGATTTCAGCTCAATCGGACATCGGGAAGTGGTTCTAGTTTAGCTTTCTGCTTATACATGCAAACATTGCAAGTTAAATAAGTCAACAAACTATAAAATCTATTATCCAAATACGTTATTGACAATTACTCATTCTATCTCGTTTTCCCCCACATACAATATTTTTCTATCCCTGTCGTAACTCCATTATCTTCGGCTTACCTAGTCCTTACAAAACGCTGTTGATAGCCGCGAAGTCACGTGTCTGCGTCTATACAAATTTAGTTCTGAATTCTGACACCCGAGCTTACTTTGGCGCCACATGTTGCTTTCTTTGTTGATTTTTTCTGTTTCAGTGTTGGCATTTTTGTAATGTTTTCAATCCTATGATGTATTTAATGTGTACATCATTTACTATTTGACTACAGTAGACACTAGCCACCACGTATAGTGCGGGGAAGCCGGCTGGAATCGGCTTCTTAGGTGACTTCGGGCCTGATAGACAGACAAAATTAAAACTACGACGTAAACATTATGGTTTGTTTTTATTTGTTACGATTTTTGGAGTATTCGGACCAGTTAGTATCAGGGCTGATTTTTCAATCTTTAACTTCCACCTGAAGAAGAAATTTGACGTTTTGACAGAGTGTCCACACAAAACTGTCCAAATGACAAACTTTTTCGTCGTATAAAAGTTACTGGTAACTGAAAAACCAGCCCCAAGTCTATGGTTTGGTAAAAGTATTCTACTCTTTCATTAGAATTGTCAATTATCTGTAAAGAATAATTATATTTTGTAGGCTATTGTTATTTCAAATTAAACGTTGTTAAAGGAAAAATTGAATATGTGTCACATGACGGATGAAAAATTTGAAATGCTTGTTTCCGCAGTACAAGAGCGACCCGAGTTGTGGATGGCTAGCAATACATCCCATAAAAATCGAGTAGTCACGAAAAAAAAGTGGACAGAAATATCGGGAATTATGGAAATGGAAGGTGAGTGAGAGACTGACTGTACTACCACGTTCACAGACGGTCGACCACGTTTCACCCTATATTCTATAGTTATGTCCTGAATAATGTTGGAAAGTGGTCGACCGTCAGTAAACGCGGAAGTGCATACAGGAGGTATTTGAATAATATGCTCAATAACTATTTACTTTTTTATTGCATGTTATTTTAAATATGTACATTTCATATTGTACTTAAGCGTCAATTACCACATTATATCTGATTTTCAGTGAAGTAAGCCATAAATCTATTACGAATACCAATTGCATTCGATGTAGAAGAATTGTATCGTTGAAAACCATTTATAGGAGTTCCAGTCACGATTGGCTGATTGTAGTCTTTGTCAGTATCTCCATCTATATCGATTATAATATTATGAATGAGACATATGGCTTTTATTATAATGCATGCATTTTGATAATTCGTTTCAATAGGTTTATTTAGAATTCGCCACTTTGCGTTCATTATTCCGAAAGCACATTCTATGCATTTTCTTGCACGACTGAGGCGTCTATTAAAATTATCTTTTTCGGCAGATAGATTTCTGGATGGGAATGGTCGAAGTAAATGAGTTTTTAAAGGATATGCTTCATCGCCTATCAATACATATGGTAGAGAATATGAAGTTCCTGGAACACAACTGTCTGGTGGTATATTGTAATCGTCACTTTCCATTAGACTATTCATTATTGAGTAATGAAATGTTCCACCGTCACTTTGACGACCTCTCCCACCTACCTCCACTGTTATAAACCTTTTGTGTGCATCCGCTACCCCTTGTAAAATAATAGAAAAGTATTCTTTATAGTTGTAAAATTGAGATCCAGTGTTAGATGGACATTTTATTCTACAATGCTTCCCATCTATAGATCCAATGCAATTAGGAAATCCCCATAGTTTAAAATAGTCATTTGCAATCTTTTTTTGATTTTGTACAGACGGTTTTGGCATATGAATATTTACAAATTCAGTCCATATCGCTGAACATGTTTTCACTATTATCTTGGATACTGTTGCTGTACCTATACGGTAGTGATATGCTAATCTACTGTACTGTATTCCGCTGGAAAGATAACTGAAACAAACAAAAAACAAATGTAATGTTTTTCAGGTTCCGTACCTAGGTAGTCAGCTTTTAGGTATATGAGCGGGGGCAAGGTATGTGAGGTATGCGTTGTGCAATAAATTGCAAATAAATGCTACTCTAAACGGATTTAAAAATATAATATGAACCAATAAACTACCTTTAATAAAAATCATCTAACAGCGTTACTTTACAAATGATCACGAAAGGTAACGCTGTTATCTAACAGCGTTAGCTTTCGTGACTGTTTAAATTAGCGTTACAATTAGCGTCCGACCAAACATATCTATGTTTAGTCACACCGTACACTAATTTTAACGCAGTCGGGTTTTTTAGTTCATAAAATAATTTTATTGTTGATCTTTACAGTTACTGATGTAAAAAAGAAATGGAAGCACCTTCGTGACCAGTTTCGAAAAGAACTAAAAAGGAAACCTATATTACGATCTGGTGCTGCTAGAGAAGATACGGAATGGGTGTCGCAGTGGAAATACTTTCACTTAATGACTTTTCTTCAGGATGAGCTTTTGCCAGAGCAAAGTTCTGGTAATTTGCCTATGCCATTAACATCCCATGAAACTAGACAAATGACACCAAGTCCTTATGATGGTGATAGGACAATAGAAACAGGCCCACCCACAGACATCAATCTTCCAACTGAAAGGGCACCTCGAAAGCGGACACTTGCTGAACAGCGAGGTGAAATGTTGCGAATAGAAAATGAAAAACTAGATTTAATGAAAGCACGCATTATTCTTAATAACAGGGAAGAAGAATTAAAAAACGATGAAGACTACATGTTCTTCATGAGTGTATTGCCAGCTTTCAAAAAATTATCTAACCTTCAAAAACTTAGGTTACGTCATAAAGTTAGCGAGATGATGCTAGAAATGGCATCCCAAAATGAGAACTATATGCATGAGAATAATACGTCTATTTTAGGAGATTGTGACGTATCTCAGCCACAATACTATGCGACGGATTCGCACAGTAGTGGTTCGTCGATTATACTAACATCCTCCTCAAAACGCAACCGTTCCACACAACCACGTTAAAATAGAAAGTAACTTTTAAATAGAATCTAACCTTTATCCCAAAGTAATACAATTTTTGTAGATAATTTTATGATCAAAAATTTTTGTCTGGGCTGTTTTTGATGAAACTTAACGTTTTCGAGAAAAATCCAAATAACCCAAAGTTTTCACTTTTGACCATGCTGAGATACGTCACAATCTCCTAAAATAGACGTATGGTTCAATTCTCATGCATAGCGTTCTCATTTTGGGATGCCTTTTCTAGCATCATCTCGCTAACTTTATGACGTAACCTAAGTTTTTTTTTTTTGCATACGTGGGACCGATGGGGACTTTTGGCATCTTATTTCTACTGGTGCACCCAAGGTCTCTACCAAAATTCAGCTTTGTTATTTGAATTTACTTTTTTGGCCGGACTACTGGCAATACACTCATGAAGGACATGATAGTCTTCACCTTTTTTCAATTCTTGCTAAAATTATCTAGGTATTCGTATTCCTCGAATAGTAAAATAATTATTCTGATTGTATTCATATTCACCAAAGCAGTATTCATTGCATCATTAAAGCGCATCATACACAGAAAGCGGGTGCGGGTCGTGCGTGGAATGGGCGCGGTTCGGGAGATCCGCGGGAGCCGCGCTACCACAGAATGGGTCCCGTGTGTCACCCGAGCTCCAACCGACCCGCGCCCCTCCCGCGCACGACCCGCACCCGCTTTCTGTGTATGATGCGCTTGTGATGTCGTCCATATAGGAACATGAAATACAGATTTCTGACACTCGCGCCAGTCCTGAACCCAACCCGCGCCCGCTTCCTGTGTGTGATGCGCTTTAAGGTGGAAGCGACTTGGTAGCCCGCGAAATTCAAATTTTCTCACGGTTTTTTGCAATTTACCGGTCAGTGTCAGGTCGTATGTTGATTAAAATTTGATTCTCGGCCGTAATACGCACGTATTTACAGAATTATAATCATTAAAAATCATCAATACAACCCTCTGAGTTCATTTAATCCCATTGAATGTTTTTTCATGAAATAGTGATTTTAATGGGATTAAATGAACTTAAAGGGGTTGCCTTGATAATTTTAATGATATAATTCTGTAAATACGTGCGTATTACGGCCGAGAATCAAATTTTAATCAACATACGACCTGACAATTACCTCTTGGTTGCAAAAAACGTAAAAAAATTTGGCATCAATCCATTATCACCGACAGGACTATTGTACTCAATGAGCAGCGCGCAATGACTTTTGACATAACGGTTCCGTATGACGAGAACCTTGTAAAAGCCGAGAAAGATAAGCAAATCAAGCATCTTGACTTGGCTCGCGAGTTTGTCGACATGTGGGATGTGGACACAGCGATCATTGTGCTGATAGTCGTATCAGCCAATGGCTTAATTGCCAAGAGCCTCGACTAATACTTGATAAGGCTCTCGTTAGGCAGCTGGATCAACGCAACGGCTTCATTCCGAAAGCGATACTCTTGGACAAGGCTCGTATTGTTAAGAGGTTTCCTTTCTCTGGAGCCCTGACCGGTGGTAGCTTGGACCCTGATCCCGATACCGGTGGGCTACAATTGTTATTACGAGTATAAAAAAACAATGTATAGTGTAGATTTAATTAAAGGAGATTAGATTCTGGTAACTTGCTTTGTTTTAGTAATAAGATTTGTGTTTTTAAATGATACATTAAATGATTTGAATAATTACGTATCTGTTTCATTCTTTCTTTTTAGCAAAGAGATTTAACCACTATGCCTGACAAGATTTTGACACTTGACACATCAGCTGAATCGCGGGGTGATGCGAATTCTCATGAAATTCAAAAAAAATCATCAAAATCAAAATACATATTTTTATTTCACATAGGCCTACATGGGCACTTGTAAAAGTCGACAAAAAGGTGCTCGGTTCGGGTTGGTCGTTTCCTATGGAGAAGAACCGGCAAGAAACTCCATCCATCAACTTTCAGCATTTGATTTTTGGTGCGAAAAGTATGTCACGGCAACTGTTTCATACGATCAATTGAGGTTAATATCTCCAATAACGTGTTGAGTTCGGTAAAACGGCGTCGGTCTATTGCCAAATATGTGTGAAATAAATATTACTACACCCTTCCAAAAAGTAGCTAACTTAGATGCACTAGAAATACTGTACATAGGCAATCTTCTCGTTATTATGAAATTGTGTAAATAATGGCAAACAAGAACGCAGATAGAATGTTATTCTTGTAATTTTGCCCTTTCGAGTTTTTTTTAGCAAAGTCGTGACAAGTATCACAACAAAATAATTATGTTGTAACATAACACTTCTTGTTACTGACCGAAAACCCGGGTTTCAGATAATTTTACGATTTATAAGTTCCATTCAGCCTAATCGATACTCGCAATAAAATCGATTTTCGAAAAAAAGGGTTGAGACTGAATAAAACCTCCTCGGTATAATTTCAAATAATCATTTAATTTAATATTTTCGTTTTTAATCATTTCAATTATTAAAAGCATCTGATAAATACTTAATGAACTTTGACTTCAGGAGAAGGAGATTTATTACCAATAAGAATTACTGAAGTCTTTAATCCCAAAATAAAAAGAAAAATCTAGCTTCCATGTCAACATTTTGATGACTTTCTTCCTTGGAAAAACTTACAGATGGGAGAATCTTTCCGTTGAACTACCAGCGTGAAATATGGCAAGATAAAGTCTCAAATTTCAAGCATGGAAAAAAATCAATTCAGAAAATTGAATGATTTTTAACTGTAATGGCGTATCCACACATACCGCCGGCTTTCAGATTGCCTTGCCGCTGATTTGCCGCCGGCTAAGAAGATGCATGTGTTAAAAGATGCATGCAAAGACGCATGCCGGCGTGCCGGGCGGCACGCCCGGCGGCATGTGTGGATGAGTTACGGGCAATTTGATAAGTCCGGGCACTATTAATAATGGCCGGTCTGTATTCATAATGCCCGACTCAATTGGGCAATGTGCTTAAAACAGCATGATTAATCACTTTTCCCGACCATTATGAATTATGCCCAACCTATCTTGGGCAAAGTAATAAAATAGGTGAACTGTAGTGTTTTTGTTTATTAAATGAAATTAAACTTACAAAATTTTCATGAATCTTTAACAAAAAATAACCTAACCCAATTGCCCGGCTACAAGTAGGGAAATATTCATACTGCCCGTTCCAAGTGATAAATTCAAGCTATCTAAAACACTGACTTATTATATGGACCACGGGCAGTCGGGCATTATTAATAATGGCCGTACAAAGTGATAAATTAATCACTTTGCCCATCGCTCTTGGGCATTATTAATAATGGCCGGTCCGTATTAATAATGCCCAGTTAATCACGTTGCCCGTAACAGATGCACCATAAGCACTGACAGCACCTTCTGCTTTATTCTCGCCGATTCTTTTCTATTTCAAAATTTAAATTAAGAATGCGCAAATAAATAGTCATATTTTAAAGTAAGCAAGTATTTTAATTTACTAGATAACTTATTGAGAATTTTGTTGTGTAATATCTGAAGGTGGATCTATATCCAACCTTCAGATATTGGAAGGACTAGTAAATAATTAGTTTGATCCACCAAAGATAAATTGTAATTATTCTTTCAAGATTGTGTATCGTATGGTTGGGTTATTGTTATGCTATAGGTAGTCAGTGGTACGAAAGTATGACAGCCAGTCTTACCAAGGGGTATCGTACTACGCAATACTAACTGGTTTGAGGAGGTAAGATAGGCAGTCACAGGTCGCTCCATTTAAAATATGGGTATGCAGCTGCATCCGGGTAGACTGGAAGCCGACCCCAACACAGTTGGGAAACGGCTAGGTAGACATATGATGATGATGGTTGAAAATAGGCAATTCATTAGCTGTTTCTTCAAGGAACATTAGCTTATTGTTTCAAAGCGGTTCACTGTCCAGTTTAAAAAGGTTTTCCATGGTAGGCCGTGGGCCGAGTTAATTGAGTGAAGCCGTGTGAACAGTCCGGCACAGTTATGAATCAGAACTCTCAGGGCAAGAGTCTTACTCGTATTTGTAGAATTTTGTAAAAACAATGATTTCACAGTTTTTGTGGTTGTTATACCTAAACCAAGCTTATATAAGTATAAAAAAATGTTGTCGATTAAAAGTAGTGGTCGGAGAAGAGAAAAGATAAACAAAATTGGAAAGACATGGCAGGCCTTTACCCAGCAGAGGGACAGAGAAGACTGATAGAAAAAAAAAAATAACAGTCCCAAACCCAATAACGATTTCAACCTCCTAACCGTAAACAAATATAACCACACCTCCTAACCATGATCAAACTACATAATTATTTTTTGCTATGCTTACAGAGATCCTGGGCATTCTACCAACCTTCGGATAGTTCAAAACAAAATTCACAATAAATTATCTAGTAAAATTAAATACAACTTAAAATGGAACAGCGAACGAATTCCTAATTTAAATTTAAATATGGGAATAAAATCGTCGCGAATTTAGCAGTCTGTGCTGTTTATTTTTGGGGTCAGAATGTACGAAATGCAATTAAAATTACCATTATTTAAGCCTAAAAAAAGAATATAATAAATGTTTATTGTATTTTACGCTTAAAACAAATTTATTTTAAATTTCATCTTTCGATTTCTTAAATTCCTTACCTAATTAAATTACTCGAGTTGATAGGATTAAAAAAAAAAAACGATTGGAATAATGAATTTCACACAACCGAACATTAAAAAAAATGGTCGTAAATTTCAAATATAAATTGAGTGGTGGTAATGAATTTTTCGTGATAATGGTCCTGTATTAGTAAATGACGCTAAGATCTGGTCATTTTCATGTTGCTTATAATATTTGGAATGATATTTGTCATAATTGTTATCGAATCTATACGCGTGTGTGTGTTATATGTGAAATATAAAAATGTAAACCCGCACGATCGGCGCGAAACTTATAGTTTAGATATGAAAATTCATCATTACCGCTGCTTATTTAAATTGAAATATGGACGAATTCGTCACATAAATATGACGAGTTGATCATTTTCAATATAGTGGAGCTTGGATGTTCGAAAACTAAAATTTTTATGATTTTATTTTTGGCCTCGATCAGCACTGCCGACAAAATGGCGATGACCGAATTTATGCATTTGGATTTTTTATGGTTATTTTTTCTTAAATTACTTGCGCACTAAATACAGAAGTTTTAATGGCGTTGATATATAAGTTGTTTATCCCACTCTGTTAATGAACGCACACTCATAGTATTAGATTAAAGTAATATTAAATATTTACAAAAATAATTAGGATGACGAATGACTTAAATTACTAGCCCCTTATCGGGGTCGATACCAAGCTAGCGGAGATTTGTGCGTCGAGCCCTGCAAGAGGCAAGAACCCAACTATATGGTTAAAGGCTTCATAATGTTTATTTGAACATCTGAAAAAAGAAACGTTTCTTCTTACCTTAGCGTCAATAGTAACTTTTCTTCGGGACAAATATTGCTATTGCATGTAGCGATACGATTATAAATTTTGTTTAATATATAATCAAAAGTTTTAGTGGACATCCGTGTGTATCCATGAAATACTTCATATCCTTTTGCTCGTATAGACTTATAAAGAGTTGCATATTCTCCGAATTTCTCATGTTCTGTTGCTGAAAAGACTGGGCCACTTTTTTTTAAATAAAATAATTCATTCTTTAGGATAGAATTATCTTCTAAAAAAAAGTCAATCATATCGCACTCCATTTCTCACGTCTGCGTTCAGCAGTAATGCAAACAAGACCAAAGAGTAGAATATTTATACCAAACGGATACTGACAGAAGAAGTGCTGCCATTAAAAAAATCTCGATTACCCGCGTCAGTGTTGTCAATTCCCCGAAAATCCCCACTTCTTTTTAATTCGTTGCCCACAAATCCATACTTCCATACTAATATTATACAGGGTGTAACGGAAAGAGTATATACATCCTTAAGGGTGTGCTACAGACCATCAAACTGAACATGTTTGTCATCATAAAACATGTTTTTCAGCAAAAAAAATATCTGCTGCCCCATAGAAAATTACAATACCTATTCGACCCAAATGTATAGGCAGCAGATTTTTTTTTTCTGCAATTTTTTTTTTATGTTGAGAAACATGTTCAGTTTGATGGTCTGTAGCACACCCTTAAGGATGTATATACCCTTTCCGTTACACCCTGTAAATGCGAATGTCACTCTGTTTGTTTGTTACTTTTTCACGACTAAAGGGCTGATTGGATCTTAATGAAATTTGGCAAGAAGATAGATTTCAACCTGGGGAAGGACATAGGCTATCATCACGCTACGACCAATAGGAGCGGAGCAGCAATGACAAATGTTGCGAAAACGGGGAAAATGTGACGCAGACGAAGTTGCGCGGGACAGCTAGTAACAAAAAACTTGAGAGGTGTCAAGGGACACCCGAATGGAACGAAGTTCCTTTCACGTACATAATATCAATACATTTTAGATTTAAGTTAGTGTGCGAAAAATAAAATATTTAATTTAAGGAATATTAATCCTTAATTCGAAGCAATACGTCTTACTTAACTGCACAACCGAATTTGTACTTTGTAGTTCGGTCACTCAAAATAATAATCATATCTATCCTTACTCACATACACACCCCAAATGTACGTAATTTAAGGAAATTTCAACTTTATTTTAAAGAAATAAAGCTTACAATAGCTTACTATAGCAAAAAGTGTCGTGAACACTTTTCGTAAGAATTATTTCCGTCTAGCCCCCTTTCACAACGCGCGATAAGGAACTTCGTTCCAATAAACAGAGCCAGTCATAAAGACTGTGAAGCAGAGCAGTGAAGTGTCAAAACAATGGAATTACTGTGTTCTTTTTAGGGTTCCGTACCCAAAGGGTCAAACGGGACCGTATTACTGAGACTTCGCTGTCCGTCCGTCTGTCCGTCCGTCCGTCTGTCACCAGGCTGTATCTCATGAACCGTGATAGTTAGCCAGTTGAAATTTCTGTGGATTATGTATTTCTGTTGATGCTATAACAACAAAATAACAAATACTAAAAACAGAATAAAATAGATATTTAAGGCTCCCACACAAAAAACAATTTTTTTGCTCGTTTTATAAAAATAATGGTACGGAACCCTTCGTGCGCAAGTCCGACTCGCACTTGGCCGGTTTTTTTGCATTTTGAAACGCGTCGCTAACCTAGCGCAATACGTCGCGAGCATTTCGGTCACGCGAACCCAAAGATTTTCCCAAACCAAAAATCGCTCAACGCGCCTAAAGAAGTTTTCACTTCAAAAAAACTAGACGTCAAAATTTAAAAAAATAGACAATATTTTATTACACACACACACGCAAAATATCTTTCTTATACCAACGCAATAGAGTAAAAGATTATGATTTTAAAAGTTTCACAAAATTCCCTTTCTTACAGACATTTTTGTCTTGATTGATAAAATACTCTTTTCTGAAAACCATAGGAACCACCGATTTCACAATTATAAAAAGAAAGAAAATGCGTCTACTTATGTCAATATCGACTGGTTTATTTTTGTTGTTTAGTATACGAAAGTTACAAGTTTTCAACTAAAATTATTATTGTGCCCAGCCTACTGATTTTGTTACTGCTGATGCTGCTACAATAACTTGTGTAGTTTATTAGCAAACCACGGTTTATTTGCAATCTTGTTGAGTCTATGTATTTTCCAGTACCTATTAAATCTTATAACTCCAAACTGCAGTTCGTTGTCGCAAGAAAACTAACCCAGAGATCAATCGGGATAAATGAAACCGTTGCAAAGCAAGATAATATTAATATGCATTTACAAGAAATGACGTATTTCCAGACAGCGTTGACGTTCCGTATCGTGGTACTTTTGGCTTGTTGCGTGCCATAATCTTGAGTAACGGAACAAATATGCAGACAATGATAATAAACAAACAATTATATTATTCTCTCTTTCTTCTTTTATTTGACTTATTTTGTTTCTTACATAATTATGTAGTTTAGTACCTACTGAAACAGAAGTAGAAGGAGAACCTGTGCCATAGAGCAAGCTCACATCCAGGCCTCTGGTTTTGTAATCTGAAGCCTAGATGTGAACTTAGTTTTAATCCTAGTACAAAGATACACAACATGTGTTTGTATACCTACAGAATCAGAAACCTACGGGCGGTCTCAGTAGTTCGGTTGTCCGGTGACCGGACTAAATGTCTGGTCACCGGACATTGTGATAAAGTCAACTATTCATTAGTCTGACTTCACATAACAAACAGAAACGCCTTTTTGCATAGGTGCTGTTAGGAGAGCTGCATGGATAAAAGCTCTCTGTTTTAGGCAGTTTTGAAAAAGAAGATCTAACAATTTCTCTTGGTATGCTTTGAACAGTAATATCGGAGTATCAAAACTTTATAAATTCAACATTCATCATAGTTCAAAAGACGTTTTCAACAGGTATCGCCTAGACTGTAGGCGATACCTGTTGAAAACGTCTTTTGAAAATTTAACACACGCACACGCATTTTTTACTACCCGACTGCCAAGGAAGGGTTATTTGCAGTGCTTATGTACCAACATTTCAAAGTATCTGTTCAACGTTTATAAACAACAAGAATCGAACCTGGGCTCTTGAAAGTCACAGACTTTTACTATTTGCAAATGTAGCGAGAATGTGTAAGAATGTATTTCTGTCGTAAACACAATTTTTACAATAGGGGTGCGGACTGGGTAAAGAAAACGACATTCTATTTTGTCCGTCAGACAGGTAATACAAAAATATTAGACACGTATTTTTTGTTTTATCAAAATATCAAAAAATTACTTAGTTAAAACTCATTAAAGTTGGAGAGTGGGGGCTTACTACGTCACAAGTAGGTATAAAACTTACCTACATGTGACGTCATGCGCCATTTCAACTCAATATATCTCCGTAATTTTATAACCACGTGAAAAAAGAAAAAATACGTGTCCAATACTTTTCTATAACCTACCCGACGGACAAATTCTTTTGATAATTTCGATTGCATGGAAAATATAGCAAAAAGTGAAAAATTTTTGCTTTTGTGTATACGCAATTACCTAGCTGGGCGCCAAATTTCAACTTTCTTTGTCATTTGGAAGTGGGTTTGGTCTATATACACACAATCAATTATTCAGTGATAAAAATGACGATTTTTTGTCGATAATATTTCAATAACCGTTTAAGCTATATGTATGACATTGGATTCTAGCTCATCTAAGAGGTTTTATTAATCGAAACCAATTTCATGTGTTTATATTGTATAGATTGTGTTCTTAATAAGTGGTCAAAAGTTGCTCCAAATGGTTCGTGTGGTCGTTCGCACTTTTGCTGCATCGCCAGTTCCTTCTTGGCTGGACATGCTGCTACGTCCCCTTGGACGTGTCTAGATACTTTTAGTTTTTGAACCATTCAAAAAACCGTTAGATAATCGTGAATAACAAATATTAATCGAACAAAATTTACGAAAAAAAATAAGCACCAATTTTTTTTTTATTTTAAATAAATATAAAATGATTATTTTTGGATAAAACTACGACATTGTAAATTTGTTTCATATGGGAATCGAACCCGGGCATTGCCGTATGCTTGTATTGGCCGAGTGACATAACGCCGCGTCAACCGCTTGCAGCCCAACGTGGGACTACTTCCTTGTATTTGAGCGTTTGACATAACGCCGCGGCGGACGCCGCGTGGAACGCTTGTAGCCCAACGTGGGACCATATTCTTCAACTGTTTGAAAGCTGTCAATTTTCATATCATGCATTAGAATAGAACGTCTATTTCGGCTGAGGTGTCAATGAAGTTCATAGTCTAACGGTACCGTGACCGGACTGTGAATCAGGAGTTGTAGGATCAAATCCTAGCAAGTAAGAATTTTCTTTTTGTGTTTTTTTTTTTTTATCATGTTAAATATTACTTTTTAAAACTAGGACATTGTTTTATTTTAATGCATTATGTAGGGTTTTCAAATTATTTTAAAATATCTAGTTTAAAAATATATACTTTTAGTTTTTGAACCATTCAAAAAACAGTTAGATTATAAAGAATAATAAATAAAAATCGAACAAAATTTACGAAAAAAAACAAATAAAATTAAGATAAAAACAAAATGATTATTTTTGGATAAAACTACGACATTGTAATTTTTTTTCATATGGGAACCGAACCCGGGCACTGCCGTATGCTTGTATTGGCCGAGTGACATAACGCCGCGTCAACCGCTTGCAGCCCAACGTGGGACTACTTCCTTGTATTTGAGCGTTTGACACAACGCCGCGGCGGACGCCGCGTGGAACGCTTGTAGCCCAACGTGGGACCATATTCTTCAACTGTTTGAAAGCTGTCAATTTTCATATCATGCATTAGAATAGAACGTCTATTTCGACTGAGGTGTCAATGAAGTTCATAGTCTAACGGTGCCGTGACCGGACTGTGAATCAGGAGTTGTAGGATCAAATCCTAGCAAGTAAGAATTTTCTTTTTGTGTTTTTTTTTTATCATGTTAAATATTACTTTTTAAAACTAGGACATTGTTTTATTTTAATGCATTATGTAGGGTTTTCAAATTATTTTAAAATATCTAGTTTAAAAATATATACTTTTAGTTTTTGAACCATTCAAAAAACAGTTAGATTATAAAGAATAATAAATAAAAATCGAACAAAATTTACGAAAAAAAACAAATAAAATTAAGATAAAAACAAAATGATTATTTTTGGATAAAACTCCTCCTCCTCAAGTCGTGTTCCTCATTACTGAGGGTCGTGATCCACCCTTGCAAACATCTTTTTCATGACTATGTTTCGCCATCTCAGTCTATTCTTGGCCAAGTGAAGCGCATCGTGGAATTTTGTACCAAGAGCAGAGCTTATCTGGTCGGACCATCGCAAGGGGCTGCGACCTCTTGGTCGTTTACCATCCACCTTGCCGGTAACCATCAGTTGTTCGAGGTTATTGCCATCTTTCCTTGCTATATGGCCGAAAAATTCCAAGACTCTACGGAGACAGGTCGTAGAGAGTCTGGTCTTTATTTTGAGCTCTCGTAGGATGGACTCATTGGTGCGGAAGGCAGTCCAGGGTATTTGAAGTAACTTCCTCCAGCACCACATCTCGAAGGCGTCTATACGAGCTCGGTCCGCCTTTCTCAAGGTCCACGTTTCTGCTCCGTATCCGCAAATCGAAAAGACCAGCGTATTGACCAATTTCACTTTGGTCTTCCGCGAAATGTTGCGATCTCTCCATATTTTGTGGAGCTGAGACATAGCATTCTTGGCCATGCCTATGCGTCTACGAATTTCCTTTTCGCAAGATCCTGTGTTGGATATGTTAGAGCCTAGGTAAATAAAGTCGTCGACCCTTTCGAGATTAAGAGCGCCAGTAAGCTCCAATTTATGTGCACGGTCCACCACCATTAGTTTGGTCTTTGCGTGGTTGATTTGTAGGCCCAGCTCCCTGCTGATGCGTTCCATCCTTCCAAGGAGTTCTACCATTTCAGACTCTGAGGATGCTAGGAGAGTAGTGTCGTCAGCGTAGCGGAGATTCGTTAACTTGGTTCCACCTATCGTCACACCACCTTCCCAGTTCTCACAGGTACGTCTGATAATATATTCTCCATAAGCGTTAAAAAGGATGGGAGATAAAATGCAGCCCTGCCTGACGCCTTTTCCGAAACTGAAGGGGTTAGAGATGGTTTGGTCCACCTTCACTATGCCTTTATTTTGTGAGTATAGGCCTCGAATTAGGGATACCAGATGATGCGGTACTCCAAGCTCCAAAAGTATCTTCCACAGGCTTTGCCAGACTACGCAATCGAAGGCTTTACTGTAGTCTATGAAGCACATAATGAGAGGTGTGTTAAACTCATATGACTTCTCTATCAAATGGCGGACGTTGAGGATCTGCTCGCGAGTTCCCCTACCTTTTACAAACCCAGCCTGTTCCTGAGGGATCTGCCAGTCTAGAAAGTGACGAATTCTGTTGTTTAAAATATGTAGCAGTACCTTGCTGGCATGAGATATTAGAGCCAGGGTGCGATAGTTGTCACATTTCGAAGTGGAGCCTTTCTTATGTAAAGGCAGGATGACTGATTTTGTCCAGTCGCTTGGCCACTCACCAGTACGCCATACCTCATTACAAATTTTGTGTAGAGCATCTATGCCCACCGATCCGGAAGCTTTTAACAACTCTGCTGTGATCTGGTCCGGCCCCGGTGCTTTTTTGGTCTTAAGTGAGGCTAAGACCAAAAAAGCACCGGGGATAGGATAAAACTACGACATTGTAAATTTGTTTCATATGGGAACCGAACCCGGGCACTGCCGTATGCTTGTATTGTTCGAGTGACATAACGCCGCGTCAACCGCTTGCAGCCCAACGTGGGACCACTTTCTTGTATTTGAGCGTTTGACATAACGCCGCGGCGGACGCCGCGTCGCACGCTTGTAGCCCAACGTGGGACCATATTCTTCAACTGTTTGAAAACTGACAATCGTCATAATTATCATGTATTAGAATAGAACGTAGTAAATAGCCTGATGGCACTGCGATTGGACTGAGAATCAGAAGATGCAGGATCAAATCACAGGCATTAAGAATATATTTTTTGTGTTTTTTTTTGTTGTTACATTACTTAAATTAAACATTACATAAACGATAAAGAATAGTTTTCACATAAGCTGATCGCGTGAATGGTAAATGCTATAAAAACTATCTTTTATCGTTTCCATTTACTCCAAGATTAGATATCTTCTTTTCGGTGCATCATTATAAAAGTTTGTTTTAAACTTTTTTGATATTTGCTGTAATCGTTTCTGTCACATCATTATCGCAACACTTTTTTCATATCCGTGCTATTAACCGTTGAGGACTTTTAAGAAAAAATCCTGGTCGTGGAAACGACAGGAATTATGTTTATTCAACAAAATTGAACGCGTATCTGTACAAATTTTCATGTTTGTGCTATTAACCGTTGAGGAGTGCCCTCGTGAGAAAACGATCCTGGCTGCAGGATGAGTTCATTATACAAATCGTGATTATCCATCAAATATAAACTTGTCTGCAAAGTTTCATGTCTGTGCTATTAACCGTTGAGGAGTTCTCTCGTGAGGAGACGATCCAGGCTGCAGGATTAAGTTATGTCTGTCATATTAATATTCTGTTCTTACAACCAAAGGTGTGTGCAAAATTTCAGCTCAATCGAACATCGGGAAGTGGTTCTAATTTAGCTTCCAAGATTCTACCCAAACAAACATACATACATACATTGTAAGTTAAATAAAAGCTAGTAAAAACTGAACAATTTACGAAAAAAAATCACTACAAAATTTAAAATAAAAACAAAATGATTATTTTCGGATAAAACTACGACGTTGTAAATTCGTTCCGTATGGGAATCGAACCCGGGCACTGCCGTTTGCTTGTATTGTCTGTTTGACATAACGCCGCGTCGGCCGCCTATATCTCAAGCAAACGAGCGTCAGACCGCTTCTCCGTAAACGCTGTCATACATCGCCATATGTTTGAATTTAAAGCGGAACGCGCCGCGCACCGCCCCGCGCCACGCGCCGCGCCTGCGTAAATGGGCACTTAAACAACCAAAAAAAAAAGCAGCGTTTATTAATAATTAACTAGGTACCGTAATTTAAGTTGATTATTTATGTCTGGCAACCTCCTGAATTTTGACGAGGATGCATAACAACACCTTGTATTGCCAGAGTGACGACAGTAAAATACCACAGTGTACTGTTTGATAGCAAACTGACCTTTACACACATAATAAACTTGACTAAAGAATCTTATGTTGACGATGCTCTCGTCGAGGCCAACCCTGTGTTGGACTTATTTGCTGATGAATGGAAGACGATCATGTTAGAATTTTATGTTAATTTCACTATCAGCGATAAGACTGCCATCGTAACCATACATTAAGCAGTATTGTAAAACCGTTATGCTCCAATTTCGGTGTACAATAAAGTATTATTCTATTCTAATGTTTGTGGCTCTGAGCAAAGAAACAGTAAAAGGATTACTTAAGTGCATTTAGTAAGCCATTGGCTTATGATGTAGGAATAGAATAAATAAATAAATAATGCTTTATTCTCTGCACAGAGAAATCTACGTCTCCATAATGGGAATGATATAGAATTATATGTGCGAATCAAAGTTAACTCTGTTAAATCTATCCCGTGGATTGACAGCTATCATCATCATCATCATCAGCCTATAATGTTCCCACTGCTGGGACACAGGCCTCCTTTCTGTGAGAGGGAGTGGGCTGTAATCCACCACGCGGGCCCAGTGCGGGTTGGTAGATGTCACATGTCTTCGAATTTTAGTTCTAGGACGTGCCGGTTTCCTCACGATGTTTTCCTTCACCGATAAATGCCATGCTATCATAATAATAAAGCAGATTCTTTTTATGAAATAATAAAAGGTGTTGTTCTGCATCCCCGTCAAATTCAAGGAGGTAGCTAATGATTTTCGACCCGAATCAAAAATAAAATAGGTAGGTAAGTTTTTTTTTTGTTTTCGTATTTACGGAAATCGGTAATTGTCAACCTGTATTTTAAACACGGCCCGTCGGATACTGCTCTATAACCGTGCTTTCACACATACAAACAATCTCAAACGTTTATTCGATAAATTCTTATTACCGAATACTGATAAATTCAAACAACAAAAAAAACAGCCTTTATCAATAATTAACCGTAATTTAAATTGATTATGTATGTCTATTGTGGAAACCTCCTAAATTTTGACGAGGGTAAAAAACAACACCTTGCATAGTAATTCATAACCAGTTATCTCAAGATTTTCTGTAAATCAATACCTCCCTACAGTCCCTACCAAACCAATCAGTAAGATTTCACAATAAATTAATTGAATTTAACGCCAGAGGCTGTAGTGTTTGCCAGAAAGCATATGCAATGATTCCTGACTGTGGGCGTTCACCACGATTGGCATTTAATTAAATCAGTCTTGTTTATTTACTGTCTGCTCCTGAGGTACGAGACGGAGGAGTATGGTAGTTAACATTGTGACATGAGAATTTTATATATGTATAAGGTATATATTTCAAACTTTCGCATATATAATTACTACTTCAGAAATTCAATAAATTTACTAGGTAGGTACACAAATACATATTACCATACCAAATACATATTTCCATACTTAGATAGATAAATCCATTCATGTTTTTTTTTTCTCATATAAACGGAAGCTTTGCACTGCAAATATTATAACACGCAAGATAATATCAGCCTGTAACGTTATAAAACCACAGTCATTACGCCGCTAGAGCAGGACAGGTGCTAAATGGAATGCGCCTTCTCCCTCTAGCACAATGTTAGGTTCAAAAGTTCATGGTGTGTGGTTTTCGTTGTAGACCATTACAGCCGTATTATGTGGTCGTGCCGGATCGTTACGCCACGGTTTTATTAGTTAAAAGGTTTATTTTAACATTTGGTTTGGAGATATTAATATAATTGGGGCAAATTATTTGGAAATTTACGAATCCACAAATATTTAGACGAACGTTTTTAATGTGCTTTGTATTTCTAAAACGATATTATAAAAGGAGTGACATTAGTTATTGAATAAAGCTGTAGGTGGCTACATACTGGTCGGATAAAAAACCTATCGACACGCAAAGAAGATGAAACTATTCGCTATTCAACCCAATACATTTTCAACATTTTCTATAATTTATATCACTGATACTCGTAGAATCCCTATTTTGAAGCTTAAGTGAAAACGTGTATGAAATAGATTTCATAGTATAATTAATTGCTATCGGAAATGTAATTTTCATTTAATGTTGCATTGAAAACTGCAACACTTATCTGTATTATTCGTAGATTTTCATTTTTTTCACGTGTTTTTTTAAATCACAAATAGATTCTCTGGCTTCTTTTCAGAATAAAATAATTTACGAGAGTAAGGCTATAGGCTCGTATCTTACAAAAATATTCGTTTAAAGTAGGCAGAGCCATACGTAAACATCAGTGTTAAAATAATAGCAACAGTTTCCGCTAACTCTATCCAGTGAGTTTGCGAATATTTTTATTTCCTTATTTTTGTTTTTCCTCACTCAGGCGGTAACTCATCCCCAACTTCTAGCGGTAATTTAACTTTAACAGGTTTCGATACTAGACGCGTTTGTTATCGTAGTGTTGGTTAGATGGTGAGTTTCTGATCTTCTATTTGTAAACTTATGATCGTTGTATATGGGATGGGATTTTATATATTAGAAATAGCCACTTTTGTTAATAAAAACATCATCATCTGCCTAGCCTTTTCCCAAACTATCTTGGGGTCGGCTTCCAGTCTAAACGGATGCAGCTGAGTACCAGTATTTTACATGAAGCGACTGCCTATCTGACCTCCACAACCCAGTAACTGGGTAATACAATACCTCTTGGTAAAATTGGATGTCAGACTTTTGGCTTCTGACTACTCGTAACAACTGTCAAAGATGTCCAATGACAGCCGGGGCGTGCTTTCCGAGGCATGGAGGAAACTCGGTATGTAATCATGGTGACCCATCCACAGAACAACCTCGGCAAGCACGGCTTAACCTTAAAGATCGACCCATGCGGCTGTCATTATTAAGCCACGGGCCCCGCCATCCTTGTTAAAAAAATACACAAAACTGGTTAATTTTGATAGGAACGAGCGCCGCAAAACTATGTTAATTCTACCAGCACCTAGATTAGAAATGTATAAAAAAGTCCAGAATACCGAAGCATCAGATAAACAATAAATTACCTAAAAAAATACGGTCCACGAAAAAACTATGTGTTTTTTTTCCGTCCTGTTTGTACTTTTTTTTTTTTTGTTTCTTACTTATGTTTGTTTTATTTTTATTTTGTCATTCTGTATGCACGTCATGTCCCCGCGACAAATGTGTTTCTTTCTTTTCTTTATCATTACAAATAAAACACATACTTATGAACAGATACTTACTATCCTACTTTTTATCAAAGCCATTTTCTGTTGATGTCAAAGAAAAAACATAAATACGTCGAACTTTATTTCGATATCTCCCAGCCTTTACGTCCTGTTTATGCCGTGGTGTAGCCTGTTCTACTTCGGACTCAACGCTCGCTTTCCGCCTGCTTGCCTGTTTTATTGCCGGCATAAGTATTGTTTTTCATTATCTTATATCGTAGAGAGACCTAAATAAAATTGTATACAGTCAGAAAACGTTTTAGGTTGATCTTGATAGGGAAAGTAGCTTGTATGTATATAGGATGTCCTTTGTAAATAAATAACTCTCGTTATTTGTGTAGCATGTTTATATTGTATGTAGATTATAAGTGTTGTATAGCGTTATCATACTGAGCTAGTTTTGAGGAAACTCTTCGTTGAAACAATGGTTGCATGCAGGGTAACATAGTTGCCGACTCGGCTTTTTTTTTAAAAAACGTTCTAAGAACTTCTTCTGTATCGTGTGCGCGTTTAGAATTTGTAAAGTTACATACACAAATATTCTGGCCTGGAATAACTACCTACATATTTGTTCCGTGCAGGTATCGAACCTGTGATAAGGAGCGCAGCAGCCAGTGGCCCAGCCACTGCGCAAACCGTGCCGTTTTGGCTTGGCGAAAACCTTTGAGTTAAACGACTCCCTATGTGTTCAATAACGTACGTTACCCTTTAAATGCACGTAGGTACCATTAGCAGGAACATTTGATTCATAGAACCATTTTTTATGCCTTTCCAAAACCTCACTACAAAACCACTCTTGATTAATCCCATTTAAGCCCAAGTTTCGGCATTCAAAGCAAGCAATTAGAGATGTCCAGTAGTAACATTTATCAGACTAAAATCACCAGGAAACAGCCATCAGTCTTCAGTAACAAATCCTACTAGCAGTTATGCAAATTTCGCTTGTTCAGTGAAGGCTTTCAGCTGCCATGGCAGGACTGTCCATTATCTTGCTGAATTGAAAGCAAACGGATGGCGGTAGTACGTAGTTTTGTGTTACCTGTCGTTGGTTAGTTCTAAGCATGTATTTGAGCTTTCGAAGGGTGAGAGTTTCTTTTGAGATTGGCTTCATTTGACAACATGGTTTATTAAGATAACGAAAGGCGACTAATTGTTTTGATTGCGACCTGCCTGTCTAGCTTAGGTTTTTATGATGTACAGTCACAGACTTTAATTGATCAGCCACTTGCCACTGTACGTATTTTAGCCGCGTAATGCAAATCGGGTTAAGTCGGCTATATTCGTACATAGTACAGAGTGACTACCCAAAGTCAACCAATTGCAAGTCTAGCAACCGTTACCTAGCGACAATTTGTTTTAGCGTAGCCATAGTAACGCTTATTGTACGGAGAAAATTATGATTAGTCATTTTGACATCGGAAAAACTCGCACCCACGATTTTTTCCGAACGCGTGGCGTCCAAGGTGACGTTCACGACAATTTCGATTCCCCAAAATTCAAAATAATCGTCTCTGACGTCGACATTTCAACTGTCTGAAAACCAATCCAAGGTTTTCAGAAATAAAGAGTATTTAAATGAGCTCTAATTCAGAGGAGGTCAGTAAAAAATAGATTGGATAAACGTATGTAACATTTTATGGATTTTTCATTGACAAATTATTAGTCTTTCTTCAACCTCTATTGATAAGACTATTTCCGATTATTAGTAATATGTCATCCTGTTTACGAGCATGCGGTTTGAGTTCGGGTTTAATCGTGTAATTTCGTGAAGGGATAAAACTGCAAAATTGGAAAGTTTAAAAGTGGCTTATCAATTAAAGTCCGTGACTGTACGTAAGTTCAATATTAATGAAGACAATAATACTCCTCATGGCCATTTTCAGTCACGGCGGCCAATCTCAATGGAGATTAGCCATCTGCGCGGGAGATATTATAGTGCAGAAGTGTATATACACGCACAGGTGCACTCTTTGTTCCCTTAGTAACCAATCCAATCGATCGATGGTAGATTAGTCAACGTCGATCGATAGTTTCTACTACACAAATACAAACATTAATAATTTATTTTCTTTCACAAGTTATGTTCTACATCTAGTGGCTGAAGTGACCTTTTAAACAAAAATTGCCTGTGTTAGGTCATTTCGCTCTTCCGAAGCTTAAAGTTACGTAATGTACCAACAATTTTGAATCTTGGTATCCTAACAAAATATTTAAAAAAGAAAAGTTAGGTATTATGAATTTACAAAATTAAGACCTAATAGAAAAGTAAAATATGTAATTTAGCACCTTTTATATTTTTTTTACATTATACACCAATCTATCAACGTCAACCGAATCGATGGTATCGATCCATTGGTGTGGTAACACCATTAGTCTCATAGTTCGATAGGCCGGCAATCCGACACAAGCGGCGGGCTAGTACTGAGAAATCCCTAGTGGAAAAATTCATTAACAGTTTTTGCCCGACCCGCGAAACGAATTCAGGATCCCACGCTCAGCAGTCTGTGACCACTACAACAACGGGGCAGGTAAGTACATACACGGTGTAAATCACCTCATCACGAAGCCGTCAACCAAGCATTCTGTGCATGAAACTAAGTAACTATACGCAAAAATTATTGCTGGGAAACGACTTTTTTTTGGGGGGTGTAAAATCATGTTTTGTGGTAGAACTCAATGTAACGCACTCAAAACATTGTGCTGATGAACGGATTGAATAGTACGGGGGTCGTGGAGGTGTTTAAAGTAAAAATCTAACATTAAAAACTTGTATTAAAAAAAATACTTGTCAAAAAGATGGAACTTTGACCCCTAATATCTCTGTAACTAGAAAGTTCCCAGGTATGGTGTAGAACAAAAAAATGATCGCAATGACAGGGAGAACCAGTGCCTTTCGGCTTCGTTAAGAGGTGTTTTACACCCTTTATAATCAAGATAACAAAACCGCATCAAAATTCGCTTTGGAGTCTAGAAGAAACATGCGGTCTCAAAGACAGATATGAAAAGTGACTTTAATTTTTAATATTTATAGCAAGATGTTAAACGTAAATAAAATAAATAAATTCAAGAACATAATTTGTTCTACGATGATGGATACGACACATTACAAATGAATGCTAACGCAAAGCTTTTTTATCTTAAATAAAAAACAGAGCAAACAGAATTATTGATTGTCCATCTTATTTTAAAAGCATGAAAGTCAATCGTCGTCAAGTTAGAAGTCTCATTATTTTAAATAATTATTTTATTATTTAAATGTAATTGGTATTTATTTTGCAAGGGACTTTCCTTTGTCATTCTTTTTGGGATGCTACATAAGAGCAATCTTGTTATGTTTTTATTGAAGTGAATCTTCTTATGCGACTTCCAACAAGTTTAACGCTACCATGGAGGGGGAATATTTTATTTTAGAGGTGCCAGTATTACAAGATTTGTGACTACGTAGTTCTACTAGATACGCAAGATGGCGTGCAAACAGTCATGCATTCGACTCTTCGGTGTGACCAGTCTTCGCTCAATTTCTATGAGTAGAATATCCTCGATAAACTTATGTAATAAAAATAATACAACAAGAAAACATCAATATATTATTTAGAAGCTCAATAAAATAACGAGAGTGAATGCGTGGCACTCGAACGCATGCGTGTAGTAATACGAAGTTTCAGTTCTTCCGCGCGGAGGGACTCCACGCGCAATTTTTTTTTAACATACTTCTAAAAAGAGGCTAAGTATAAAAAAAAAGTAGTCAAAAGTATATATTTTTTCTTTTTTTTTTCAGTGTACGAGTATCTTGATGATGATACTTCAATATGATTATGAAAACAGAAATTTTCCTTAAAATAACGTTCTCATTTTCATTATACGTTTGTATATTTCGTAGCGTTAAGAAAACATGCCGCGTATCTCTTGCTTGATTGCAATCTCCTAAAAAGCTTCCAAACCTTGACCGGAATTTAAGACAAAAACACAGAAACACACATGGCTGCCCATCTTCTTATTATAATCTCTTAGGTGCTTGTTCGAGAGAATTGAGACCTTCACCTGTTTCATAATGCATTGCTTTCAAATCAAGATTATGTAGGTAATAGTGGTTGACTTTAGATTCACAGGACAGATTGTGTTCGCAGTCGGTGCAAAATCTATCCGTACCGATGTGATCAAACCTTTATTGACACCATAACATCACGCCTGTAATCCACGAAGGGCAGAGGTGCACCTAGTACACCAACGTTTTGCCAGTTATATTTATTTATTTTTTTAGGATAACTTACAGCTAAGCAGAAATTTAGCAATAGTTTCAACAGAATATTATGGCCAATTACAAGTTTCCACATGTAGTAAATGGAATATATGAAACAGAAAATTGATAAAATTAATAATGATCAAATTAATATGTATATGACACCAAACAGTAAAATTACTATTTACGCTCGAAGAAGCAATCATATAAAATTTTCTTCAATTTATTCAAACTAGTATAGAAAATGTCAATCTCAGCTTCCTGGCAGGTTGTGTTGTACATACGACTCGCTTAAGCATCTCGCATTTAAGTCCCATGTTATAGGGGGCGAGCCTATTGCCATAAACCGGGCACAAATCCAGACTCCGTGGCTGCTACTGACGAATTCTTGATGGAAATACCCGAATAACACTTTACCCACCCTGGGAATCGAACCAGAACGTCATGCTCAGCAGCCGTGCTTGTGACCTTTAGAAAAACCAGGCAGGCAAACCTTTATTATGTCTCACTTAAAATAGGTTACAGCCGTGCTTGTGACCTTTAGACAAACCAGGCAGGCAAACCTTTATTATGTCTCACTTACAATAGGTTACAGCCGTGCTTGTGACCTTTAGACAAACCAGGCAGGCAAACCTTTATTATGTCTCACTTAAAATAGGTTACAGCCGTGCTTGTGACCTTTAGACAAACCAGGCAGGCAAACCTTTATTATGTCTCACTTACAATAGGTTACAGCCGTGCTTGTGACCTTTAGACAAACCAGGCAGGCAAACCTTTATTATGTCTCACTTAAAATAGGTTAATACCAGTCCAGTATGTTATCAAGCTGACATCTTCATTGTTAGTTTGCCATCCAATAAGTGCACAATCAATCGTAAAAGCGGACAACGCACTTATCGTTTTAGACGTTGAAGCTGCACGCAAGCGGTGTTAGCAGATCGCAAAAATATTTCGTTTTATAGAGCGCAATACAAGGTGTTGTTTTGCATCCTCGTCAAATTCAAGGAGGTAACTATGCTAATGATACTCGTCCCGAATCAATAATAAAATGAGTAGGTAATTTTTTTTTCTTTTTTACGGAAATCGGTAAGTGTGAACCACCCGTGTTTTAAACACGGCCCGTCTGGTTCTTGCCCTATAATTGCGCTTTCACACATACAAACAATCTCAAACATTTATTCGATAAATTCTTATTCCTTAAACCACGTTAAGGGGGTTATTCTGAAATACTGAAAAATTTAAACAATGAAAAAAAAGCAGTATTTTTTAATCTAGGTATCGTAATTTATATTGATTACTAGCTGTCCCCAGCATGCATTGCAATGCCCTTTTTACCTACCCTATCTACCTACCTATCATACCCTACCCTAACCTACCAACCTACCCTACCTACCCTACCCTACCCTACTCTACCTACCCTACCCTACCTACCTACCAACCCTACCTTACCCTACCCTACCTTACCCTACCTTACCCTACCCTACCTTACCCTACCCCACCTTACCCTACCCTACCTACCTACCTACCCTATACTACCCTACCCTACCTACCCTACCCTACGCTACCTACCTGCCCTACCTACCTTACATACCCTACCTACCCTACCCTACACTACCCTACCCTACCTACCTACCTACCTCCCTACCCTACCCTACCTTTCTCACCTTTTAAACCTTCCCTGGACTACGACAAACATTTTAAAACCAAAATCAGCCAAATCGGTTCAGCCGTTCTCGAGTTTTAGCGAGACTAACGAACAGCAATTGATTTTTATTTATAAAGATTTATGTCTTTTGTGACAACATCCTGAATTTTGACGAGGATGCAAAACAACACCTTGTATCTATAGCTAAGAAATATAACAACAAAAGGCATCATCTTCAGACATGAACTGGATAAATATTTTTCCTACAAAATAATAGGAAACTTGTACTGGAAAATATATATCTCTCGGCAATTAACTACTATTCCAAGAACAGCTGTGTTGTCAGTTCACAGAAGGATGTCTGTCGGCAGTAAGCTCAATTAATTTTTCATCAGAGAACCTTCATGTTAGCTCGAGGTACAGTTGTAATAGCCTATTAATAGCCTTTCATATTGGACATGAAAACTTGAGGCAGTGTGTAGGTTTTTCAGAGTTTGTTTTGAAGTGAATTTCTTGTGTGTTAGCTTGAAGTGAGATGTTTATGTCGTGTTTACTGACATTCGAAACATCATCTATCTTGACTTACCTTCAAGACATTTTTTTAAACAATTTTAATTATAGATGTAAAGAAATTAACCATTGTTTACCAAGTAAAAATTGTATTCATTGGAAAACTTTTTATTCAAACGAAGCGCAATTGTTTAGTAATACGATTTCAAAGAATTCGTTACTTGTTTACAAAAATAAATACCTGAAAAAGTTTCTTATATAAATGAAAAAAATGAAAATTTATTTATCTCTGTTTTCGATATAAAATCCTGGATAAAATCAATAGCTGCGCTCTGCACATCATATTAACTTGCTAACTAGAACTTCATGTAAGTAACTTTTAAAATAATCTTGGAAAATGCATTAAGAATTTCAATATAGCCTGCCTTGTTAATAAATAGTTCCTGTAAGTAGTTAGGGATAAAATAAGTTTGAGTTTGCTAGGCTAACAAACTACCTACAAATGTATGTTCATGAAAGTCGCTCCTTGAAGAATATGTGAACTTTAATGGCGGTTCTAAGTAATATATTATCTTAAAGTTAACTAAGATACTTAAATTATTTTTGCTGTACGATATTTCATGCTAAGTTGGTCTAGCAGCGTTATTGCTTTGTATGAAATTCTTTTTTCGGTTCTCAAGACAGGTTCTCTATTAAGATTTCTGCCCGGTTGATGGCAATAGGCTCACTTCAGCCTAACCCTTCGCGGACTACAGGCATGGTGTTTTATATTTGTTAAACGTGAGTTTTGAAATGGAGAATCCTTTCATTTTCCTAAATTGTAGCTACTGTTGAAATTCTGAGACATGAAATTTTATTAAACACTAGCTGTGCCCGCGACTTCGTCCGCGTGGAATTAGATTTCTTCTAAAATAGAAGTAACCTAAGTACTCCGTATTATATCAGTTATCTGCCAGTGAAAGTCGTCGGTCCAGCCGTTCCAGAGATCAGCCGGAACAAACTGATAGACAGATAGAAAGACACAGAAGGACAGACGAAAATTGTAAAAAAAGTTATTTTGGTATATGTACCGTATGTAGTACATTCATATGCATGTAGTAAAAAGCGGTTATTTTAATATAACAAATAGACACTTCAATGTTATTTATTTGTATAGATGCAGTCGGGGCGCCCTCTGCGCTGCCACCGACGAAACTGGCAAAGTTCTGGGCTAATATAATATGACGATATTATTTTATGGCACGGTAGGCGTTGTCTAAGCGACTGGCTGCTGCACTGCGTGTCACGGGTTCAAACCCCGCGCGAAATAAATATTTTTATGGCTTACAGGTAGTTGTTCCGGGTCTGGCTGTTTGTAAGTTTAAATGTTTGTAAACGCATCCAATATACAGGAGAAATTCCTAGTGTGGGGCAAAGTTGAAAAAAAAGGGATTTAGTTTTCATCTTTAGTCATTCAGTTAGTTGTCACTTAGTATTAGTGAAAAAAGGCATAAAGCGCCTACTAACAAGTAAAACGATAAAAAGAACATTGCCACAATACAACACGACTCTGAACAAACGCTCACGAAACGCTGATAGATCGCAGCGAGGGACAAAGCATCGCGTGTGGCGCTTGCGTTTATCAAGTTTAGATAAGCTGGACCGCTTAGTCTTAATCGTGCAGTTGGTGGAATAGGTTAGAAATGTAGAAAAACTTTTCTTATTACGGCTTTCTTGTAGATTATTGGAACAACTGTGTACTACATCTCATTCTGATTTTAAGGCTAGTGTATTGAGATCTTTCAGAGTAAAAATGAAATAAAAGGGGTGAAGACTGGGTAAAGAAAACGAAATTCTATTTCGTCCGTCAGACAGGTAATACAAAAATATTAGACGCGTATTTTTTGTTTTATCAAAAAATACTTAGTTTAAACTCATTAAACTTGGAGAGTGGGGACTCACTACGTCACAAGTAGGTATAAAAATTACCTACACGTGACGTCATGCGCCATTTCAACTCAATATATCTCCGTGATTTTAAGACCACGTGAAAAAAGAAAAAATACGTGTCCAATACTTTTCAATAATCTACCCAACAGACAAAGAAAAAAAAATATGATCATCCCTTTGTGTTAGATGGGTAGGTAGGTAGTGTAGGGTAACGTATGGTAGCGTAGATTAGCGTAGGTTTGGTAGGTAGGGTAGGGTAGGAGGTAGGTAGGAAGAAGTGCATTGCAATACATGGGGGTGCATCTAGTAGATAGCATAATAATCCGTTAAACAGCTTGCTACTGCCAGTAACAAAATGTGATACCAACATAGAAGCACAGGGAGACGTCCCATGCTTACAATGGAGAGTTTAAAATATATCAAAAGGGTATCACTGATACCATTGTGTGAGCATTTGCGCCTTTATGCTATCTGTAGATAAAGTAGCCGAGCTTGTCGGAAATTGTGTGCGGTTTGTTTGGGGATAGTGTATTGCAAAGTATTGTGAGAGATCGCTTTTGTGGGATGAAGTTCTTAAGAATAAGCCCTTGTTTGTTATTAGTTCTTGAAGCCCTTTGATTTTAGAGGTAAACAGGACAGTCGGGAAAGTTATTTTATGCGAGGTGGAAAGGACACCGATGATAAAACTTTATCACGTATTCAATACATCATTTTGATGCCACTGTAGTTTTCAGGTATTAGTCATATTTTTAACGTCTAAAAACACAACACTACATTTAGTGGAAAAAGTAATTTTTCATGTCTATGTACCGAACAGCTTGTTTGACTTTACATCACTGTTGATACTCAGTACGTCCCTCTAAAACACAGTGAGTATTAATTGTAAAATGTGTATTTGCTTAGGAACAAAAAGGATGCAACAAAATAAAGACCCTTCACAATATCTTGTAAAAACCTGTATTAGCGTAGCACTCAAATACCGGTGCCCGTATTTGAGTGCTACGCTACCGACCGGTGTTAAACCGTAAGCCACATCCTCATCTGCCCAACCTTATCCCAGCTATGTTGAGGTCAGCTTCCAGTCTAACCGGATGCAGCTGAATACCTGCACAATCTAGTTAGTACTGGATAAAACGATACGTCTAAGTAAAACTGGTTGTCAGATTTTCGGGCCACTGACTACCACGCCACAAATCCCACAATATTATGCTTGAGTACCTGGAGGCCTACTCTCTTTCTCCGAAACGTAACTTCGGCAACGAACGAAAATTTTCGTAGGCCTCCTGACACGATGTGGCCATATTGCGATACTCACAAAGACTATCAAACAGAGAATGTAACTGTTTGTCTTTAGAGTAATCAATATTTTACCTCAAAAAATAACACATACCGACAACACAATCACAAAATAACGAACCACATTGTCAAAAAGCAAATATCGCGTATAATACACGCGCATACGCGCACAGCTGCGTCACAGAGTCTCATATAAATTCACCGGCGGGGAATATTTAGGAAATGTGCCAGCAAATTGAAACGTTATGACGTCGTATTAGCATCGTATATTGTTCTTACAATGTTTTTTATTAGGCTGTGGTGCCAGCATCGAGGAGTATGAACGTTTTTTATAAGAATTCGGTAGCGTGGGGCTTCGGCTTTTTAATCGTTTCATCGAGAGTTCTCCGCTGATTCAATGTAAAATTCATCATCAACCTTGTCATTGTCTTGCTTATTTTTGCAGTTTGTTTGTAGCATTTTCTTCTTTAATACTTCTCTAATAGTTGTCATTTCAGTAGGCACTAGTAAGCCCCATTCTAGACTTATAACTTTTCACATAGTCTATCATATTTTTGATATTCCTATGCACTCTTCACCCATATTCTAAGAGCCTTCCCAAATCCATTTTTGAACTAAATCGACCTTTTGTTGCCATGACAACCGCTGAACATTAACATGACTAGACAAGAATAACTTAAAAAATAATTGAGATAAGATAAAGTGTATATGCCATTTAATAAATGTAACAATAATATTTAAATACAGTTTGAAACTTGACATAACAAAACTTAATGAAGTAACACAGTTTCCTGGAGTAATAATCGATCAGGACATAAATTGGAAAGCACAAGTACATGATATATACAAAAGAATAAATAAATGTGTCTACGCACTGAGAAAGTTTAAAATAAAACAAACATTAAAACTGCCATTACTACCTATCATGCTTATCATCATCTGCCTAAGCTCTTCCCAAACTATCTTGGGGTCGGCCTCCAGTCTAACTGGATGCAGCTGAGTACCAATATATTACATGAAACGACTGTAGGCAGTCATTTCATGTAACATACTGGTACTATTTTATATACGAAATTGCCACTTTTGTTAAGAAAAATATTATCATCTGCCTAGCCTTTTCCCAAACTATCTTGGGGTCGGCTTCCAGTCTAACCGGATGCAGCTGAGTAGCAGTATTTTACATGAAGCGACTGCCTATCTGACCTCCACAACCCAGTAACTGGGTAATACAATACCCCTTGGTAAGACTGGATGTCCGACTTTTGGCTTCTGACTACTCGTAAGTTACGAGTAGATCTTTGACAAAGATCTGTCAAAGATCTACAAATGACTAATCATGCTTATGTTTAATCAATAATGCAATATAGGGGCTTCAACCTGATGAATCTTGCAGGCCAATATTTAAAGAACTTTGTTTATTACCGCTACCCCTCTCTCTATATCTATGAAGTATGCATGTTTGTTGAGAAGTATAGAGATTTATTTAAAATGGCAAAATGGCAGTTCATGACTAAGAATACCACTGTTAAACTTCCACATTTTATACTCAAAAGATTTTTCACGAGATTGACCATCAAATATTGTGTCATTGAAATCTTTTGTGTGTTTAAGCACGGGAGTTCTCCTACTTATGTACATGTACATAAACATTATTAAAATCACTTCAATCACTCACTTTGCCTTAATTACCTTGAGCTATTTAGACTGTCCCCTGTCTGCGTGAAAGTTTATCATAGCAGATGGCCATAAATGCTGGTGTCAGTTAAAAACACTATATAATATTGATTTATTAATTCTGTAGGTGTTTTTTTTTAAGGCCTTTTTATTGTCATGCGTGTTTGCACCGCGTGCGGGCCAGGCACGCATGCGGGCTGCCCGCAACCTATCGTATCATACATGTTATTATTGTCATGCGTGCCACACGCACGCCAGCGGCGAAAATAATCTGCTCTGCGGGCGGCCCGCAACAAACATGGCCGCCTGGCCCGCACGCGGGCGCAAACACGCATGACAATGAAAAGGCCCTTAGGCAAGATATTAAAAAGTTTTATTTTATAATAACAGTAAAAAAGAAACATACTTTTCCCAAACATTTCAATTGCCAAAAAGATCTGGGAACATCACTTTCGTCTCTAGAGAAACATTAAAACTTGCAACATCGTCTGAAATTCGTAGCAATGGCCGTCACTCTTGCGGCGTTTAGCTGCAGAATATCATTTTATACATTGTGGTTTTTGTTGTTTATTCAAAATTTTAACTTTAAGTACATTTTAGAGCAGATGCAGCTGCTAGAACGCTTGATATAATGCATGAAGCACCTGCTTCTAATCACTTTTGGTGAAGCGGGCTGCAAGTTATTAGGTAAAACCACTTCTAAGTCTCATGAAACTAAAAACTTTACTAGTAAGATTGATTGTACCGTATTGTGGAGACTCGTGAAAAGCGCATTTTTTTTTTTAAATTTTTTATTCTCCGCAATCGCTGTAGAAATATGCACTTTCCTTGAGCGTGTGCTCCTGACCAAAAGCTTCTACTACAGATTACTTTTGTTTTCACGTTTTTTTGCTATTGTCTTTATTGACTCGAGAGGAAGAGTCTGTCATCCCAAAAGTGTTAGGTAGAGGTGTACCTTTTATGGAGGACTATCTGTCCCGCGCAACTTCGTCTGCGTCACATTTTCCCCGTTTTCGCAATATTTTTCATTACTCCGCTCCGCTCCTATTAGTCGTAGCGAGATGATATATAGCCTAATAATAGCATTCCTCAATAAATGAACTATCTTACACTGAAATAATTTTTCAAATCGGATCAGGAGTTCCTGAGATTAGCGCGTTCAAGCAAACAAACTCTTTAAAATATTAATAGTTTATATAGATGTCCACATTTTGATGTAATAGGGGGCGAGCCTATTGCCATCAACCGGGACAAATCCAGACTTCGTGGCTGGTACTGAAAAATCCTGAAGGAAAAATCTAATAACACTTTGCCCGACTGAGAATCTAACCCAGGAACCTCAGCAGTTGGCAACACTAGACCAACTAGGCAGTCGAAAACAAAAAGTCAAAGGAAAAACTGTTTAATTTTTGAAACCATCCATCATCTGCCTAGCCTTTTCCCAAACTATGTTGGGGTCGGCTTCCAGTGTAACTGGATGCAGCTGAGTACCAGTATTTTACATGAAGCGACTGCCTATCTAACCTCCACAACCCAGTAACTGGGTAATACGATACCCCTTGGTAAGACTGGATGTCAGACTTTTTGGCTTCTGACTACTCGTAACGACTGTCAAAGATCTACAAATGACAGCCGGGACCAACGGCTTAACGTGCTTTCCGAGGCACGGAGGAAACTCGGTATGTAATTATGGTCACCCATGGACCAACCTCGGCAAGCACGGCTTAACCTTGAAGATCGACCCGCGCGGCTGTTATTATTTAGCCACGAGCTCCTCCGATAACCACAATATCAAGGTTAAATCAGTATGCTTACTGTCATTGCAATTCTTACCAATAGAAAATCATTTGTACCAACCGAAATAAACTAAACGATGAACATAAATGGAACATTTAAATTAACATTATCTACAGTAACTAAAGTATGTGTATTCAACCCGTCATTGGTCTATTTTGTCGGGTATTTGGACTTTGTTGCAGTAAACACATTTAGTTGAAACGTTAACTTAGTTTATAGTCAGAACAGAATGCTAGTATTCATGCTAGCTTAGTCAGCCGTTTGGTTTGATTTAAACCTAAATGGGTATTGCGTTAGTTTACGAGTATCTCATTAGACGTGATTCTATTTCTAAGAATTAGTGTTTTCAACTGACTGCGGTAAAAAGAGGAGTAATAGATTTTATGATACGTAAATACAAGGTGTTGATTTGCAACCTCGTCAAATTTCAGGAGGTGGTCACAAAAGACAAAAAATAATCAATTAAAATTACGGTACCTAGTCAATTATTAATAAACGCTGATTTATTTAGTTGTTTAAGTTTGACAATATTTCAGAATAATCCCCTTAACGATGTTTAGGGAATAAGAAATTATCGAATAAACGTTTGAAATTATTTGTATGTGCGTAAGCGAGGTTATAGGGCAAGATCCAGACGGGCCGTGTTTAAAACACGTGTGGTTCACACTTACCGATTTCCGAAAAAAAGATAAAAAAAAAAATTGCTACTCATTTTATTATTGATTCGGGACGAGAATCATTAGCATAGTTACCTCCTTGAATTTGATGAGGATGCAAAACAACACCTTGTATTTATAACATTACATCATTTTTGTAATATTCGAAGAGTTAGGCAGTGGTGTACGCGAGCCTATAGTCATCAACCTGATGGAAACACCCAATAACACTTGGCCCGACCCGGGATTCGAACCCAGAAGCCCATGCTCAGCTGTCACTCTTGCGGCCAATGCACCATCGATGCAGTCACGTAAATAAAGTCGGCAGAAACTACTGCTGTCCTTACATACTCCGTCCACTTTTGTACACTTGGTCATAAGTACACGCATGCGTCAAAGATCTACATGACAGCCGGGACCAACGGCTTAACGTGCTTTCCGAGGCACGGAGGAAACTCGGTATATAATGGGTCGTCACCCATCCACGAAACTGAAGATTGATCCGTGCGGCTCTTATTTAGCCATGAGCTATTTTAAAGAGCTCAAATTAGAATCCAGATTTTAGCTGTAAGAGAATGTCTAACCTTTATAGACCCACTACCCACTTAGTTAATTTGATCGTACTTAGTTAAGACGCTTTGGGCAAAGAGGTTCTCTATGCGACAAAGGCTATCTGTCCATGACGTGAACTTTGTGCAAACCTGCGTTTTGATTGCTGTGCATTTCACTGCTCCTCTCCGTGTTTGTGTGTGAAATTGTTTAATATTAAGATCCTAATGTACCATTCAGTCAGAAATAAATATTATTCTATTCTATCCTATTCCATTTTAATGGAAATGCAATTTAACTTGCAGCCATTGATAAGGTATAGCAATAGATCAGTCACTGAATTATAAAAAAGATAGGGACAGCTAATTAGATCCAGCAGTAAGAGTAAACGAGACAGAAGTACGCGTTTAATAACTTGTTGTTTGGCCCTAGTAATCCATACTTATATTATAACTGCGATAGCAACTCTGTTTCTTTTGTTACCATTTCACGATTAAACAGCTGTTCGGACCATATTGAATTCAAAGTCGCGGGCAAAAGCTTACTTACTATAAACTGAGGCCCAATGCGGCTGTTACGTGACAACAGATATTAGAAATTTACAAGTAATTGCCCAAGTATCAGATAAGAAACACGCTAAAAGCTAATCTATAAAATACAACTCTCTATCTACTCTTGTTGCAGAATCTATTGCTACAGACATTTTCAAATCATCATTTTAATCAATTATCACTACACATGATAAATTTGGCACAACTATAAAATACTTACGCCCCATTCACCTTTCACAAGAACCCTACAGTTACACAAAACCACTGAATAGAAACCAAATTAATAAACTTAGCCCACACAATACCTAACAACTTGTATACTGTGTAGTCTTTAAGCTGTGTCTTCACGACCACGATCATTACAGGGTGCTCAGACCAAGTGGTATTGATACTCTGTGTATTGGCAACCTTCCAAACCACGGTTTAGTTCAGGTTTCATGAACTGTAAGAAACGCTTGCTGTGATAGATTTTAACTGGTTTTTCGAATGAAAGAAGCTTTTGAGTAAACAGAATTTGGTATGGATAATTCTAAAGATCTTGGTTTTATTAAACGGTTGTGAAATGCATGTTTCCTATTCACTGTTTCAATTTTAAAGATCATTAAATCATCACTTGCCTATCTTTTGAAGTGAAACTTCTTATGCTACTTCCAACAAGTTTAACCTTCTAATGGAGTGGGAATATTTTCTATTACCTACTAAGAGATGGCGCTATTACAAGATTTGTGACTACGTAGTACTACTAGGTACGCAAGATGGCGTGCTAACAGTCATGCATTCGACTCTTCGATGTGACCAGCTTCGCTCAATTTGCATGAGTAGAATAACCTCGATAAACTTATTTAATAAAAAGTGTACAACAATAAAACAATAAAATATTATTTAGAAGCTCAATGAAATAACGAGAGTGAATGGGTGACACTCGAACGCATGCGTGTAGTATTACGAAGTTTCACTTCTTCGCGCGGAGGGACTCCACGCAATTTTTTTTTTTTTTCTCAACTATGTCAGGGTCGTCTTCCAGTCTAACCTGATGCAGTATAGACCAGTAGGTATCTTACATGGAGCGACTGCCTATCTGACCCCCACAACCCAAGAGTGGGTAATACGATACCTTTGGCAAGACTTGTTGTCAGATTTTTGGGCTTCTGACTTCTCGTAACGATGATTTAGATCGTCGTTGTTTTTAATTAGCACTTCCTGTACTAAATACTGCGTAAAATTAAAAAAAAAAAATTAACCGACTTTGAAACCGAAATCAGACCGGTATTAACAGAGAAATCGATGAACATACACGAAAAAAAATACGCAATTTCATATGAAACTATTGAGCGATTACATTTAAAAACCAAACTACTGAACCAATTTTATAAATATAATATATAATAACCATATTTCTATGGGACCAATCGGAAAGTATAATTATCCTTTCTCACCCAAAAAATATTTTTTTCAAATCGATTCATAAATGACGGAATTATGAGGTCACAAACATACAGAAAAACGTGCAGTCGGTTTTATTACCTCTTCCTTTTTTGAAGTCGGTGAATTAATGTGAGCAAAGAAAGGTGTAGGAATAAATGAACATAGTTACTGTACGTCCCTAGTTGAAATCTGTTTCAAGAAGCTATTAAACTTACAATTTATTATTTGACGTAAAAAAGGACTACAGAAAGAGGGCCCATCGTACCATTAAAGTTTTATACCAACTTAACTTTTATAGGAAAAATAATTTCTAGATCTTAATAAAGATATTTATAATTGCCTGGCGTTACAAAGGTAGCATAATACACTGTTATGACTGGACATTAAATGTTTTAAGGATATCGACTTTCCTTTTATTAAAAGCTTGGATGTTAAAAGGGACGGATATGGCAAGAAAGCGAAAATATTGATTTCGCTGGAGTCCGTATCATCATCTTTACAAAGAGTGACTGCCTTACCCCCGACCAAAAAAGAGGGGTGTTATAAGTTTGACGTGTGTATCTGTGTATCTGTGTGTCTGTCTGTGGCATCGTAGCTCCTAAACGGATATACCGATTTTGATAAAATTGGTTTCGTTTGAAAGGTGTTTTAATCAAGAGTGTTCTTAGCTATGTTTCGAAAAAAACTACTCAGCCGTTCGATGGTGATCAAGTCTTTTCTAGTTGAAGGGAAATTAAGAACTTCCACAGGTCTGGTCGATTCGAAATTTGAAAGCTTAACACTTGTCAACATGGGCATCGCCAGGGGGGGGGGTGGAGCCACCCCCCAACCCATTTTATTTTTTTATTTAGCTGTTTCGTTTATTGGCGAGAAGTCGCGCAACAACGAGAAAAGTGGAAGCAATGGGGAGGCCTATGTCCAAGATTGGGACAGTCAAGGCTTAGATAAAATAATATAAGTTTAAAAAGATGAAATAAAAATTAAATTAAAAAAACCCCCGACACAAAAAACCTCTAAAAAACCAAAAATAAAATAATCCAGCTAAGTAGACCGCTTAGTACAAGCACAAAACAAAGCGGCCCCCCGACGCTAAGACGCTTGGATCATTTTATTTTTGGTTTTTTAGAGGTTTTTTTTTTAATTATAAATAGGCTCGCGCTTGACCACTATCTCACCTGATGGTAAGCGATGATGTGGTGGACGGTGAAGCACGCTTGCCTAGAAGAAACCTATTCACTCTTGACTTGAAGACCCCCAGATTGTAGCTATCGGGAAACACAGACTCCGGCAGGGAATTCCACTCCTTAGCGGTACGCATAATAAAAGTATTCCCAAAGCGCTTAGTTCGTATAGGTGGGATGTTCACCATGTACCGATGGCGCATCGCCGTACGTCTGGTAGTCCGATGATGAAACGTCTGTCTATCCTTAACAACCCGGCCTAGTAGCTATCTACTAGGCAACACGATACTCCTTTATAAGTCTGATTTAGACTTTCTGGCTTATTTGTGACTACTAGTTACGACTGACAAAGGAGGAGGAGGAGCTCGTGGCTAAATAATAACAGCCGCACGGGTCGATCTTTAAGGTTAAGCCGTGCTTGCCGAGGTTGGTCCTTGGATGTGTGACCATAATTACATACCGAGTTTCCTCCGTGCCTCGGAAAGCACGTTAAGCCGTTGGTCCCGGCTGTCATTTGTAGATCTTTGACAGTCGTTACGAGAAGTCAGAAGCCAAAAGTCTGACATCCAGTCTTACCAAGGGGTATCGTATTACCCAGTTACTGGGTTGTGGAGGTCAGATAGGCAGTCGCTTCATGTAAAATACTGGTACTCAGCTGCATCCGGTTAGACTGGAAGCCGATCCCAAGTTAGTTTGGGAAAAGGCTAGGCAGATGAGTTACGACTGACAAAGATCTAGGTACTAATGATACCAAAGTCCAACCATTACTTAGTTTCAGATATTATAGATAAATGTTCTGTTAAAATGATTTACCCCTTGTTTTTCCTTCTAGTCCTTAATGTTTGCTCTCTATGTAATGCTTGTTTTTAATACAAGGTGTCATTATATTCTGGTTCCAATACCTGCAAGTTTATACAGAGTGGAAGGCCTAAACCTTCTATCTTGTATAATTTTTAAGCTAAACGAAATAGAAGTTAGAAGTTGACGACTATCGACTGAGGACTTGTCTGACGTAAACTACAACTTAAAAAAAAGAAAAAATATCTTTTTCGTAAATTGAAGAGACAGCACATCTCCTTCGTTTCTAAGCTTTAAGTAAAGGTGTCATAAAGTAAAAATCTTGAAAGCTGCCATAACTTGTAAAGTGGTGACTTGTGATAAACACAACGCACCCGGGGGTGCGGTTAACCGTGGTTTATTATTCAACTGGGTAGTCAACCGGTTTCGGCAGTCGACTATGTCTGCTTGATAAATTGATTCCGAAATCCGGGTATAGTTGTGTGTGAGTTATGGTTGAGTTATGACCGGGTAGTGGGAAGACGGGTGGGCTGTTGTGGTGACTTTGGAAAGGCCTTTAGACAAAATGGAATTTAACAGCCCGAAATTTTAATTTTAATTGGTATTCTGTGTTTTATTTCCGCGCCTCGGATAGCACGTTAAGCCGTTGGTCCCGGCTGTCATTTGTAGATCTTTGACAGTCGTTACGAGTCAGAAGCCAAAAGTCTGACATCCAGTCTTACCAAGGGGTATCGTATTATCCAGTTACTGTGTTGTGGAGGTCAGATAGGCAGTCGCTTCATGTAAAATACTGGTACTCAGCTGCACCCGGTTAGACTGGAAGCCGCCCCAAGATAGTTTGGTAAAAGGCTAGCCAGATGATGATTATTTGTTTTATTTGTTGGTCGAATGGTCGCAAGTGCAACTGCAGCTGACCATGAGGTCTTTGGTTTGATTCTCAGGTCGGGCAAAATGTTATTGAGTTTCTCCATCGCGAATGTCTCATTAGCAGCCACGAAGCAATTCGTAAATAGGCTCGCCCCCTATTATATGGGACTTAAAATATAACTGGCGAAATGGGGGTGGAGATAAAGATTTTTTATTTGTTAAACACTTTTGTGTACTATTGCTACTCCTCTGAATAGCCCTTCGGGGATTATTCAGTAGGACCTGGACGGATAAAAGACAGACAGCTACTTTCACATTTATTTTATTTGTATGACGAGATAAGAAGTAGGTGTGTTAAGTCGAGTCCGCCGATGAAAGTGCCAGGTTAGTAGTCTCTTATCTGCTTTCAGTAACATGCGATATGTTTCTACAATACATGTATATGTCACAGTAAAAGCTGTTAATTAGTCAAAAGTACGGTTAAAACTATTTAAATAACTAGCTGATCCCAGCATGTGGCGCAATGCACTTGTTCCTACCCTCTACTTACCTACCTGCTTCCTACCTGCTACCTACTTGCTACCTACCTGCTACCTACCTGCTACCTACCTGCTACCTACCTGCTACCTACCTGCTACCTACCTGCTACCTACCTGCCAGCTACCTACTTACTACCTACCTGCTAACTACCTACCTAAAAACCTACAAAGTATTAGAAAACGTTTTAAAAAAGATGAATTAAACCAGTCAAGTAGTTCTCAAACTATGGCGTGACGGAAATAGGTATTCATTTGTATATATATAGATAACTAACGTTTGCTTAAAACCCATTAGTTTCTTTGTGACCCTTTAAAAATATAGTGTAGCAGTAATTCCGCGTAATTTATAACTGAGGCGTTTTCAAACTACATATTTTTAACAGAGAAAACGCATTTTAACATTAAGGGTTCGTTAGGGTTCCGTACCCAAAGGGTCAATCAAACGGGACCCTATTACTGAGACTTCGCTGTCCGTCTGTCCGTCCGTCCGTCCGTCCGTCTGTCACCAGGCTGAATCTTATGAATCGTGATAGTTAGCCAGTTGAAATTTCTACAGATTATGTATTTCTGTTAATGTTATAACAACAAATACTAAAAACAGAATAAAATAAATATTTAAGTGGGCTCCCATACAAAAAGGTTTAATTTTTTGCTCGTTTTTATAAATAACTAGCTGTCTCGCGCAACTTCGTCTGCGTCACATTTTCCCCGTTTTCGCAACATTTTTCATTGCTGCTCCGCTCCTACTGGTCGTAGCGTAATGATATATAGCCTATGTCCTTCCCCAGGTTGAAATCTATCTTCTTGCCAAATTTCATTAAGATCCGACCGATCCGCTGTTTAGTCGTGAAAAGGTAACAAATAAATAAACTTACAAACATACAAACAAACAGAGTGACTTTCGCATTTATAATATTAGTTGTTACAAACTTGCTTGTTCCTATAGATAAAAGGAAATAAGCAGACTTGTATACATTAAAAAAGTTAGAAGAGGAAAATGAATATATTATTAAATGACATAAAAAATACAATAAATTATTAAAAAGTGGAGGGCAGGTTAGCCGGGAACGTTACCGCAAATCTCAGAGCGTGGTGGTAACTGAAGACAAACATCCAGATGTAGAAAGCCGGTTCAAGACGATCTTGACCACGACGAACTAGATGCAGGGCGGCTTGGCAGGACCCAGCAGCAGACACGTACCGAGCCCCAGTGCCAGGCTCGTCAGCTCGTAGAGCAGCTTCCTCACTGCAGCTAGCAGCAGCCACGGCAGCACCAAACGAAGAACGCTCCTCCAGAAACACAGGATAGAGAAGCACTATGTAAAATGCGAGGTAGACGTAGACAGTGAAGTACTGCACCAGTATGATGCCCGAAACCATGGTGCGCAGCGCTCTCTGCAAAGGCATCGACAGTTCAGCATCATCGACGTCATCATCGACAGGTTTGGCAGATGTTCATCTGCCAAACCTGCTTTAGATTAGCGTTCACTTTGAAAAGCGTGGCGTCGAAGATGGTCCGAACGAGGCTTTATTTTGTGCAACATTTTGTGAGATGAGTGAAGTTTGCTGTCTCTATGACTGAACCGTGCTCTTAACTCCAGACTCTAGACTGACCAAGCTCTTGACTCTGACTGACCCAGGGTATCCGTCAGAAAACCCTTTTATACCCTGGTCCTCCGTTTCTTTCTTGAGATTTATTTCCAGATTCAAAACTGCTGCGTTAGTAAGACGCAACCTGCCAGTATTAAAAACAGCCAGTAACAATGGTCAAAAACCCTGCACATAATATTTTTATAATATAACTCAGAATATCTTTACACAGCAAATATTCGCAATCCATACTTCCATACTAATATTATAAATGCGAAAGTCACTCTGTTTGTTTGTATGTTTGTAAGTTTATTTATTTGTTACCTTTTCACGACTAAACGGCTGATCAGAGCTTAATGGAATTTGGCAAGAAGATAGATTTCAACCTGAAGAAGGACATAGGCTATATATCATCACGCTACGACCAATAGGAGCGGAGCAGCAATGAAAAATATTGTGAAAACGGGGAAAATGTGGCGCAAACGAAGTTGCGCGGGACAGCTAGTACTCTATAATACTTAATTATAATAAGGAATGGTTACATAACATTTACTAATATTATTATAATATGTATATTGCTGTGCCCCAGCAGGACCCTTATTATTGTTCAGCATTTTGTAACAACTTTTTAACATTATGGACGCAAATAAATTGAATATGAATATTTACGTCCACAGCGAGGAATATGCATTTGTTATGATTTATTTCGGTATTACCAAAGCTACTACTCCCTTTGACAGCTGTTATTCGAATAAGGTTAGATTTTATGGACTGTAATAGATAAATGAATTACTTATATAAAGACTGGGATTTTTTCAATTTCAATCATGGGTAGCTCAAAGTCAAAGTCAAGTCAAAGTCAAAGCATTTATTTCAATTAGACCTTTACAGGCACTTTTGAAAGTCAAAAAAACAAAATAAAACGCGAAGCTACAGTCCCAGTCACAAGGCATAATAACTTATGAAAGTACTGTAGTCGCCCATTCCGTAGCGTAGATCTCTATGGAGAAGAACGGGCAAGAAACTCCATGGACACTCTTTTAAATCAAATTATGTTACAAAATCTTGGTTACATCATTCATGTTAAAAGTTACAAATATGTGAGAACAATGTAGAAATACGGGCAAGTTAAGAGCGTCCAGAGTAAAAGATCAAATCAGTAATTAAAAATAAAGTAATTAAAATAAACCTTGGCAGCTAAGAGATGACCAGTCACAACTGACAGCGCCCGTTCACGAACATGACGCATGTATCAGCCATCATTCTGTGCTGTAGCTGTGGTGGTGAGAGCTCAATGGGGGATAGACAACTTACATACACCGGTAGGCCAATATCACGAAAATACGCTGAATTCAAGAAGCAAGAGATGCTTGGGTTCCTTTAAGCGTCCTCCCACTAAGCGTATCAGTTTTTATTGCCTTCCTTGGGTTAAACCACATTGTTATTGAAACGCCAGATACCAGTTCAACGGTTGGCAGTCACCTCCACTCCTCAGACATATTAAAAATCTCTAATTACTACGATTAAAGTGATCATGCAGTACAAACCCCCCACCTTAAGCGAAACTAGCCATTAAGCCGTACAGCTCTAATATTAAAAAAGAGATTAGGCAAATTCGTTGAGGAAATTATGCAGTCTACCCACATAGTTGCAGCCAACATCATTGCACGACTATAAAGTTACGTATCAGTGGAAAACTGGAAACTTTCCATAACGAAGGCGAACTTTGTCGGTGCACTTACGTTTTTGCATTTAATGTCGAAAACTAAAAAAGGAGTGACTAATTTCATAGAAAATGAGCCTTTTAAATCTCTTCGCTAAATTGTTGAGGATCGTCATCATCTGCCTAGCCTTTTCCCAAACTATCTTGGGTTCGGCTTCCAGTCTAACCGGATGCAGCTGAGTACCAGTATTTTACATGAAGCGACTGCCTATCTGACCTTAACAACCCAGTAACTGGGTAATACTATACCCCTAGGTAAGACTGGATGTCAGAGTTTTGGCTTCTGACTACTCGTAACGACTGTCAAAGATCTACAAATGACAGCCGGAACCAACGGATTAACGTGTTTTCCGAGGCACGGAGGAAACTCGGTATGTAATTATGGTCACCCATCCACGGACCAACCTCGGCAAGCACGGCTTAAGCTTGAAGATCGACCCGTGCGGCTGTTATAATTTAGCCACGAGCTCCTCTGTTGAGCGGCTCAGGTGTTGAGGATCGTATTAAGGTCTTTTGTGCCTTTCAACTGTGACCTTTTTATATTTTATCGTCACTGAAACACGTGCATACAAGATCCTATGAAGAAACAGATTGAAGTACCATGTAATAGAAGCGAACCTATTGATTTCATCATCTTCACTGGTTTCACCTATGGCAGTAATGTCATTAAACGGGCACAATACTTGACTCCGTGCTGCAACTGCGTAATTTCTGATGGGAAACCCTAATAATAATTTGCCATAAACGGAACACGAATACTAATGAACAGTAGTGAAAAATAGTGAAAAAGTTCAAATATCTTGGGCATTTTGTTACTGACGACCTCAGTGACCATGTTGACCGCCAGACTCCACGCTCAGGCTCTATGCTCCCGTATTGAACGGGAGCGTAGAGCTCTGGCGGTCAGGGGTAATAAAGACACGAAGCCTTTTAAAGCATTTTGTCAGAGTTTTTACACCGGTAATGGTAAAGGTATCTTTGGATCAAATATTTGAAAAGATCGCTGGATGTTCTGCGCGTCCAATCTATCTATATAAATAATAATCAATTTCTGTTCGTTAGTCTCGCTAAAACTCGAGAACGGCTGGGCCGATTTAGCTGATTTTGGTTTTAAAATGTTTGTCGTAGTCCAGGGAAGGTTTAAACGGTGAGAAAGGTAAGGTAGGGTATGTAGGAAGGTAGGTAGGTAAGGTAGGGTAGGGTAGGGTAAGTAGGTAGGGTAGGGTAGGTAGGTTGGGTAGGGTTAGTAGGTAGGGTAGGTAGTAGGTAGGTATGGTAGGTAGTAGGTAGGTAGGGTAGGGTATGGTAGGTAGGTAGATAGGGTAGGTAATAAGCGCATTGCAACGCATGCCGGGGACAGCTAGTACAATAATGTTTTTAGGATGCTGATGCGATTGCCTCGTTTTTGCAGTGCCTCAGAAATATTTGCGGTAGCCTATACTGATGGGTTTCATGCCATCATCCGTAAGAAAACAGCCTCGCTCCTGAGTAGAATAAGAGGCAGTCACAAAAGCATCCTGAAAGCTGTGGAGGCCGATACGTCCTCCACCCTAGTAAGGCAAATGGTGAGAAAACTTATACCTTAGTATTTCGTGTTATAGCTGATGGTTCTCTCATTAATTTGTCTTTAGTTGAGTTACTAACAATAGTGTTTAAGTGCAAACCTGTTACTAACAATTTACGGATCTCATAGTTTTTCGAAATAAATGATTTTATTTATTCATTTAAACACTTTGCCTGACCTGAGAATCAAAACCAGGACACCCTGCTCTGCAGTCGTATTTGCGATAAACCAACAGTACAGTGAGTAGTATAGTGAAAAAATCACTACTCAATGGCGATTCGAGTTTGTAACACGTTAATTTTGAGAAGCGTCGTTGACGGCAGGCTTTAGTTCGGGTTTAATGTAATAGGGGATAATCCTATTTTTTTTTTCTTTGTTCGTCTGGTAGTTTATTGAAAAGTATAGGACACGTATTTTTTTTTTTTCACTTGGTCATAAAATTACGGAGATATATTGAGTTGAAATGGCGCATGACGTCACATGTAGGTAAGTTTTATACACACTTGTGACGTAGTAAGCCCCCACTCTCCAACTTTAATGAGTTCTAACTAAGTAATTTTTTGATATTTTGATAAAACAAAAAATACGTGTCTGATATTTTTGTATTACCTGTCTGACTGACAAAATAGAATGTCGTTTTCTTTACCCAGTCCGATCCCCTATTAGGTCAATCCCTTAGGAATTTCTCGGTAGCTACCCGGAGCTTCAATTTGTGTCCGTTTAAGGGTAAAAAGATTGACCCCTGTTACAGGTAACTAAAACATACCTGCGGTGTGCACTTCACTGCATACTTCTGCTGCCACGTTTGGGAAGCATAGGCGTGATAAGCTGTGGTATGCTCCAATGTTAATATGAGATACTAAACTGCAGATTTCATAGCATAAGCCACGTTCCTACCGCTGGGACTCCGGCCTCCTGTCTGCAGAGAGAGAGTAGCCCGTAATCCACCACGTGGTGCCAGTGCACGTTTGTGGATACCATGTCTCTTTGAATTACTGTTTAGTTAGGACATGCTGGTTTCATAACGACGTTCTTCACCGTTATGCTATCAGTTTTTTTTTTCTTTTCGGATGGGAAATCGTCAAATGACTCCTCCCGCTCTGGGCGGAGCGGAAGGGAGTGTTATACTTGTACTGACTAAAACCCATCCATGTTCTTTCTTAGCCTTTTGTGTTCCAGGGCCACGGTATCTCTTTCGAACAGTCCCGCAGCTCTGGCAGGCATCGGCCCTCTCGGACCCCTTCCGATTTGCTGACATCTTCTTGAGGCGCGCGTGGAACACGAACGCGCCGTCGACACGGCAGTTTATTTTTAACTTTTTTTTTTTTTTGCGGATGGGAAATCATCAAATGACTTCTCCCGCTCTGGGCGGAGCGGGAGGGAGTGTCAGACTTGACTGTCTAAAACCCACCCATGTTCCTTCTTAGCCCTTTGTGTTCCAGGGCCGCGGTATCTCTTTCGAACAACCCGCAGCCCAACAACCCGCAGCCCAGCAACCCGCAGTATTTTTACCTTAGCTTAAGTTTTTCCCCTTAGCCATAGTGTCCCATTGCTGGGTATAGACCACCCCCATAACCACTCTTCCCTCCGTGCGGGTTTCTTCCGCAAATCAACTCATAGACGCCTCGAAGTCGTATCGCCAGCGTTATCTCTTCGACGATGACGACCGCCTCCCTCGGCGACGACGCCTGTCTTCTGACAAACACTGCGTGACGACTTTGGCCCATTGTCCAAAGGCCAGTAGTGATGGAATAAATTATTCAAAGTAAAATGTTGGCCTCGGTGTTACACTTTTCTAAGTCACGTATCACACTCCCTTTCTTCGTACCTAAGACTGTAAGTCGTGGCTGCTACCAGTCGGTTACCAGGTGCATATTTCAGGTTATAATGACAACAATATTACAAAAAAACCAAAGCTTGCTTATTTACAACACATTTTAATCCATCACAGAATTTAATTTAAAATATAAACTATAGTTTACCACTATGATTATCTACATAACCCACAACAGGACTTTCCTTGCCTTTTTTAACTTTCTTAAACTTATATTTTTTTCCTTTTTTAATAGATTTTGAGCAAACGGGTTTTTCTTCTTCAATCTCTTCTTTACTTGTTTCTTTTGATGGGCTGTTTTCTGCGGCTTTTCTATTTATAGATAAATAATACAGTTGGTTCCTCGCCTCGGTATATTGTCCAGAAAGGATCAATTTGGAAGATTTTTTGCGTGGTGCAAGCCGTGTGGCACGACGGAGTCTATATCTATATCTTCTGCAACTGTCACAAATCTTGCATTTGTTCAAAACGCGCGTTAAAAAGTTCTTCTGGAATCGATTAAACATTGTTTGAATGTTTTACAAGTTTGTTTATCACACTGTGTTTTTTGATTCACAATTGCGGTGGCATACTTATTTCCGTTTTTTTTTATTTATCTTATCACCAATATTCTAATTATTCTACAACATTTCAAATCTTGAATCTTAGATAAAATCAGAACTAATAATTTTGATGATTTCCAAAAAATAATTTCGCTTTCTTTCAAAGATGACAGCTGTTATAAGTGTTGGCTTTGCATTTTTCTGGCAGAATGATGACATGGAACAGTACGTATTCTGTCGTACGAGTTCATTGAAAAAGATCAGTTGTGTTTTTCCCGAATAGGTTCGAATAATATAAAGACGTACAATATTGAGTAACGGAAAGTACCAGTTGCATAATGCATATACAAAATTTCAATACCTATTCGACCCAAAGGTAAGGTGCAGCTGATATTTTTATGTCTACGTAATAATAACATAAAAATATCAGCTGTTTGTCCGATGGAGAAACATGTTCAGTTTGATGGTCTGTAGCACACCCTTAAGTATGTATATACCCTTTCCGTTACACTCTGTATAAGGATCCGAGCAGAAGGCGTTCTGTAGTTTCTGTTATAAAATAGGCGTGGGTTTATATTAATGTACAAATCCAGGCATTGAAAGTAAAAATAAAACACGACACGAAGAAACGCCTGTGACAATTGAACTTGAATCGAATAGCAACAAAGCACGCAGCTCTAATACTCAAAAATAAAACTAGAATAGGGGATAATCCTATTTTTTTTTTCTTTGTCCGTCGGGTAGTTTATTGAAAAGTATTGGACACGTATTTTTTCTTTTTTTACGTAGTCATAAAATTACGGAGATATATTGAGTTGAAATGGCGCATGACGTCACATGTAGGTAAGTTTTATACCCACTTGTGACGTAGTAAGCCCCCACTCTCCAACTTTAATGAGTTCTAACTAAGTAATTTTTTGATATTTTGATAAAACAAAAAATACGTGTCTAATATTTTTGTATTACCTGTCTGACGGACAAAATAGAATGTCGTTTTCTTTACCCAGTCGTGCGCAGTTGTATACATCGTAGCGTTTATAAGCTGCGAGTACCTCTAAGTACCGACAAAGAGCTTAAGGGTACTAGCAGACATAGTATTTAAAGTAATATTTATTAGGTCTGCGATCTGTCGAATTCATCAGTACTGCATCGTGTTTCTGCGTGACCGAACGCAGACTGTGCTTAAAACGTAACGGTGCAAAACTGATTCGATGTGTCATGGTGTTTCAGCGATTTTGACTAGTACTCCTGTACTAGTCAAAGTCTCTGAAACACCATGACATATCCCATACCATGATAATCGGATTCTTACCACATGGGCTTCTTCTCTGAGAGAAAGTATACCTTCCTGCAGCAAGTTTTTTTTTGTCCTTTTGTATGCATGTCATGTCCCTGCGACAAAAAATATATTTTTCTCTTCTTGTTTTCCCTACTCTGTATCCGGCACGCAGCCTTGGTACAGATGAGTAGAATGTAGATGGCACTGTCTGCAATTTGGTTCTAGGACATGCCAGTTTCTTGGAGATGTTTCCGTCACCGGTTTGAGAGCAGTGCTGATCAAATTTGTAATGAAAAGCAACGCGTCTGCCTAGGTTTTTATCGAGGACTTGCAAACATTGATGTATTAAATACCTGCAACGTATAAGTCGATGCTGAAACCACTTTGCCACGTTTACAAAATTTTCACTGTTGGATATCGGTTTATTTTATTTTATGCTATTCGGGAAACTTACAGCTAATAAAAACAACGTTCCTAAGGATTTGTAGGCCATTTCCAAGTGTCCGCAGTTAAATGAAGTAAACACAACAAAATAAAAAGGTAGGTACACAAAATACCTACTAAAACATAAGTTACACAAATAAAAAAAATAAAAATAAACTACATTCAGACACAACCAAATCACTTATCCGTAAAAAAGCTTTTTACTAATAAATGCTTGAGCCGAGAAACACTGGTGTTGAAAATGTCCAAATGAATGCACCTTTTGTGATAACCTATTTTGTGTGGTTCTATTTTTGAATTCAGCTTCCTTATATCGCGGATGATGAAAGTAGCAACTAGCCTGCTACAGCCCTAAGATTTGTAAGTGCAGTAAAGGCACTATTATTTACCCTGTCAGCTATTCCCAAGTTAGAATTTAACTTCCATATGTACAATGGGTGTATGCAATTGTATTGTTATGTGCAGAGCCTGGTAGAATGTGAATATTATTAATGAGCTAGCATAACTGTTGAGTGCATTACTGGGTTGGATTTGAGTACAATGTGCCTAATGAACTATTTGTGTTTTGGTGTGGGGTAGAAAGTTTTGGTATTGATTGTTGTTTTGGGTAATGGGAATAAGGAAACTCTGACAGTATTCTTCTTCTTCATGAAGAATGTTGTGTACACCTGTAATTCGTGCGTTTAAGAGACAGCTATTGTTATAGTTTTAATATTCTAGATGTACCGAAATGGCTTTTTTTATTTGATTCTAAGAGTCAAATAAAACATGTCAAAATGTTTTTAAATCATTTAATTTCACGACGTTACAATACACTTATATTAACAACACATGACGGACAATAACACATATACAGGACATGGACAAGACGATACACGAAGACAAAATACATTATTTTAATTGGGGATCCCAATTTTTGTTAATTAATATAAAACACACACAATGACGTTAACATGGACAGGGACTTAATACAGGCATACAGTTAAACTTATGAGTACCATTTGTTAAACGAAGATATGTCATGTTATAGTGACATAGAAGTTGCCTTTTAAACTCTCGTTAAGTAATTGCAGTTTTACATGTGGTAACAGTACGTGGTTATGTAAAAATATATGAGTTTTACTACAAAAATGATTGGAGAAATAATGATAATATCCATGGTTTCACAAAAATAATCTATGAGGTTGCAGTTACCTTGGAATTATGGCCAAAATTATTTGTGTACCAAAAGCCTTTGCCGTAACCAATAGACCAGACCAAGCTTTAAAAGGTATTTAAAAAAATCTTTCACAAATCCTTGTCACTATAACATCACCATTAAAACTATGACCCCTACGTCTCCTCGTTGCATAGTTCATTGAACTCTAACAGGTCAGTCCCAGGTCTCGCGAAGCTGAAGTAAAGGTAGTTCTTGGAGACTCTAAAGGAGAGTAGCTTTAAGCTGGGAGTAATGCGGACTGTCGCCAGTTTTATTGTGTCCTGGTTTGGGTAGCCTGAGGTCGGGGCTACTGGATCTGTGCATTTTTTGAGGCTGTACGGATTATTTCTGAAACTGGAAAAAAGGTTAGTTTAAGGTGTGTTTTTGTTGGCAAGTATTACGAGTGAGAATGATCATACGATTGTCCTTAGAGCCAATAGTTGACTGAGATCTTGATTATAGTAATGCATTTTTACTACGCCATATCATCGAAGAGTCATTTTACTGAATGGCCATTTGATCAATGGGACATTTCATCGAATACGAACTCTCATTTCAACGACAGTATATTTCATCGAGTGCCAGATGCTCGAAGATCAAAATTACAGAAGTCTATATTCTAGGCCTCGGAGACTATGCTTGTGTCGATTTTATAATTTACATTACAACTACTGCTAAGCTATGACAAACAACAAAAAAATACACAACACAAACGTTGAAGACACTACATCATCAAACAGTAAATCTGAAAACTTCCCTGAAAAACGTAACAACAGGTGACCACTAATTAAGCCACCAATATCACCTAAAATGTCATGCAAAATATGAAATTCGTATCAAAAATAAATACCAAAAACTATGAATTTGAATATTAAACCAATGCAATATGCATTCAATAACTTAGTTTCGCTTACCAATCAGTATAAATTCTTTTGAGGGCACCATAAATTTTGTTATTCATATTGATATTTTGGACAGGGTGATTGGAAAATTAAACGTCAAATGAAATCTTTCAGTATCGGCCGAATGGAATTTAAAATGTTGTCGTGTCTATGGTAGAGAAGCGTATAGGTTTAATTGGCGTATTATATTGCCTATTGCCACGTTAAAAGTTTTGAATCCCAACAACATCTGTACACTGAACTTCGTCGAGATCGAGTGTAAAAACAAGTAGAATAATATTATAAAAGGTGGTCGACTCCAAAATCAGTTACGAGTACAATTTTAGGGAGATCCGCGAATCTTTGCACTTTGACATGTTTTTTTAGTTGAGTTTTAAAGGTTTTACATCTTTAAATTCTTTTTATGATGGCTTGGGTCCTGGGGAATTCATAACTTGCAAGTTGAGGACCTATTAATAGTATCTGTCAGAAAACACTTGGCAATTCAGATCAAGTAACCATTGCCGCACCACTCATTGGTCAGCACGAGCCCGTCGAGAGTGTAAGCATTAAACATCTACCGAACAAATGCGGAATTGGTTCTTACGTGTTGATTTAGGCATGTACGTGACAATGAACGTGCACGTCGTATGAGTGGTCCTACGTAGCTGAGGCACGTTTTTAAAATAGCAGTGGTGTAGGGGTCCGCCTGGCATAGATTTTAGTGGCCACTCATCTTGAGAAATCAGATTCAGAGTGATAGTTTTATTTAACATTAAGTTGAAAGCTGAAGCCACAAGACGATGAATGTTTGCATAAGCGGCAAGTAACGCCGATACGCACACAAGCGCATAAGCAGTTAGAAGCCTTAAAAATATAACTTGAAATTGCTTCAGCTTATGTGGAACTGCTGCGGTTTTAAGCCAATTAATTCTATGTACTCATTAGTGCCCGACCGAAGGTCAATTTCTGGCCAAGCTGATTGCCTTAAACTGTTTAATTAAATGTTTATGTTGACTTTATATTTAAAAATTTAACGAAATGATTACGTCCGTTTATTATTTTATATTTTTGAAGTGGCCGAAGAGGAAGTTTGGCCGAAGGTGGCCGAAGTCGAAGCCTCGGTCGGACACTAGTACTCATCCATCTTGTTTGGTTCGCATCGACAATGCTACCGATGTACGATTCGTATCTGCAAATACGGATGCAAACGTTTCGACCAATGTCAAAATCAAAATATTTTTATTTCACATAGGCCTATATGGGCACTTTTAAAACGTCGACAAAAATGTGCTCGGTTCGGGTTGGTCGTTTTGTTACTCTTTTAAAGTCATTTGGTTTAACAATATTTCCATGTTACAGCGTTAGTACTTAAGGTCATGTCAGTGCCGTATCAGCACACTACCGTTAAAAAGTGTGGTTGTGAGCACATGAGGTGGGCGTAAAACTTCGTCTTTGTAGACCGTCTCCGTCACCCATACTTGTATGACAGCCTCTTCCCAAAGTTCAATGCGTCATATTTACTCCCACGTTAACTTCAGATTTGCAAAAACTTTTTAAGTGGTTAGATGGAAAGTTGCCCGGTCGTACGCGGCATTTGCCCGGATTTTTCTTGCCCGCCCTGCCATAATTCATCCCTCCCAGTGGCAAGTTTAAACTCACCTTAATGCTGTTTTATTGTTGAGATTTTAGCGTCCAGACGTTTGTTTATTGCATGCAATTGATTATGTCCTTTTTTGCTCAATTTACTGCGGTAAATAATTATTGCAGAGGTATTTTTATTTTTACCACGAGGATTTAAGAATTGTTGTTTTTGAAATGAACAAATGAATGGAGGGGGAAAAGAAAGAGACAGAGCGAGAGTGAATGCGTGGCACTCGAAAAAATGCGTGAAGTATACCTGTTATAGGCCAGCGCGAGCGTTAGCAACGAGTAGCGTCATTTCCACATTACGAAGTTTCACTTCTTCCGAGCGGAGGGACTCCACGCACTATTTTTTTATTTGCTTCTCTGTTGTTTTGCTATTACTAGCCTTTCAACAACCTCGTTGGTCAAGCACTATTGCAAAATATGAGGTCCCAGGTTCGATTCAAGTCGGGTAAAGTATTATGGTTTTTCCACCACCTCCAGCAATTTCTAGAGTTTGATTTATTTTTGTTTTATTTGGGCCTGATTGATGGTGAAAGGCTCTATTAGTTGGGTTTTAAACAAAACTGGCAAAATGTGGGTGTGCTAGGTTATGTCTATAGGTAAACCTTGACACAAACAGGCGTTGTCAAAAGTAAAAGGCTGTATTTTTTTGTTTCTTATAAGTGTAAGAAACGGGAACACCCAAATACTCCGAAATATTAATAATATTAAATATTAATTTTATTCCGATTTTCAATAATCCGAGTGCCACAAGTCCGAATTTCATAATACCTAAGAATTATAATGTCAATTATTAAAAATCAAGAAATTTATTATTTTACCGAAAGTCGTAAATGCGATTTGTTAGTTTTCCGATTTTCATACGTTCGAAGAATCAAATGCTCGAAGGATTCTCGGTCCGAAAAACGACATTCTGATTTTCAATTGTTCGAATAAACTAAAAGTCAACATGTTGTGCTACAAAATTTAGAGACAGAAACGAATCGCTGCAAAACCGACTTCACGCAGTGTTGTCTGCCCTACCTCTAGAGTGTAATTTAAGCCCGCGTAGGCGCAGAGGGGTGGAGCAGCCCGCGAGCTGAGGAGCAGGTGGTTTGAAGGCCCGCCGCCGCGGCTGAGGCTGGCCGGCATGGCCGGCTAGCAAGTCGAAGCTGCGGTGGTGAGCGTTAAAACCATCTGCAACGATAAGCTCGCGTGGGGCCGCCCAAACCCCGCAGCGCCGGAGCCGTGACAGAAATAATGCTTCCTGCATGTTGCATGCCTGCTTGCTTGCTGCTTACCTGCTTGCATGCTGCATGCCTGCTTGCAAGCTGCATGCCTGCTTGCTTGCTTGCATGCCTGCTAGCATGTTGCATGCTTGCTTGCAGGCTGCATGATTGCTTGCATGCTGCAAATCCCCTGTATTATTGATGAATCACTTCGGTTAGGTTAGGTTAGAATTGTGACCAGGGAAACAAATATTTTTATTCGAAACAAAATATTTTTATTCAAAACTAAACAATCATACTTTAAAAGCGAACAAGGCGTTTTTATTTCGAATTTGTATTAATCGGTATTTTAATAATCGGAATTCGTATTTTTGATGTTTCAAATTATCATTAAGTCGGACTTTTTGTTATTCGATCTATTAAAACTCGGTATTTTGAGAATAGTAATTATAAACGTTAGGAATATTGAAATTTAGGAATTATAAAAATAGGAGTAATGATAAGTCGGAGTTGTTATATTAGGAATTTTGAACCATTCGGAATTATGACAAACGGCATTTTGAAGTTTGAACTTGTCACTATCGGAATAAAGTTTTTCGTATTTATGTAGTGTACGCGTAAGAAACATAAACATATAGCAAGTGCTATGAGATTAGTATTGAACAGTTTCAAGGTTACAAAATATCCAGTCGTATTGGACGGGAGGTATACGGGAACAATAGGATTTCTGCTCCGCTGGGTTACGGATTTGATGCCCGGACGCAACAAATGTTAGAAAGAAACCGGTCCCCGGACAACGGTTTTTGATCTTTCCGGTTGTTTAGCGATACAGAGGAAACTCTTAGGGGTCTGTTTTTCGGTGAAAGAGGCCGTTTACGTATGATTTTGTCCGCTGAAGAGGAAAGATTTATCTAAATATTTCTATATACCACAGTTATTTAGTGTACTAACACGTAAAGTGAGCTAAACTATGCCATACAAAAGTATGGCATAGTTTAGCTTAGCTCACTTTACGTGTTACACAAAAAAAACTTGCTTTTCAATTGTGCCCAAAAAAAATTAAGAGTTCTCTCGATTTTCCGGGAATGGCATTGACGTGCCATTCATAAACATAATCTAGTTTGTGATCACTTGACATTTGATGTCAGATAATGTCGATGCCATAAGACTAGTAACACCGAGAGAAGTAGCACGAGAAATAAAACAGAAAATAAGCCCTCGTAAATCACCAGGTTACGATTTAATCACAGGGGAAATACTTCATAACTTACCAAAAAAGGGTTTGGTTAAGTTAACAACTCTTATTAATGCTGCACTGAGGCTCAAATATGTACCAGACTTATGGAAAGTTGCTGAAGTAATAATGATAGCAAAGCCTGGAAAACCGGCTCATGAAACAACGTCATATAGACCGATCTCCCTGCTACCAATAATGTCAAAGCTGTTTGAGAAGCTGCTACTCAATCGGCTTAAACCAATAATAGATAGTATGAACATTATACCAGAGCACCAGTTCGGTTTTCGAGAAAAACACTCGACGATCGATCAAGTGCACAGAATAACAAACGTAATAGAAAACGCATTAGAAAACAAGAAAGTTTGTTCTACTGTTTTTCTAGACGTAGCTCAAGCGTTTGACAAAGTATGGCATGAAGGCCTTATACATAAATTATAAAGCTTGCTACCGAAACAGTTTGCGGATATATTAGAATCCTACATTCTAAACAGAGTCTTCAGAATAAGACAAGAAGACGCTTATTCAGAACTTAAGCAAATAAAAGCTGGCGTACCGCAAGGAAGTGTGCTAGGTCCGGTCCTGTACCTACTATATACTTGCGATATTCCTGAATCAGAACACAATACCATTGGGACTTTTGCTGATGATACCGCCATAATGGCCGTTGGAAACAGCCACGAAGGAGCAGTAGAAAAGGTTCAAATGGCTGTCAATCAAGTTTATGACTGGACCAAAAAATGGAGGATAAAATTAAATAAATCCAAATCTGTACACATAGACTTTACTAACAAAAAGCAACAGCATTTTCCAGTTTATATTAACCTCAAAGAAATCCCTTACGAGAATACAGCGAAATATCTTGGTATGACCCATGACGCAAAGCTCCGCTGGAAAGCCCACGTCAAGAAGAAAAAAGATGAACTGGACCTACGGTTCAAAAAAATGTATTGGCTGCTTGGAAGAAACTCCGTGCTGTCCGTGCAAAACAAATTGTTGCTATACAGACAAGTCCTGATGCCAGTTTGGACTTATGGTATTCAGCTGTGGGGCTGCACCAAACAGACCAATGTATTAATAATTCAACGATTCCAGAACAAAGTACTGAGGGAAATTGTAAATGCACCCTGGTACATACGAAATGATGACCTCCATCGGGACCTAAAAGTTGAGTTCATCGAAAAGGTGATACAAAAATCTGCAGAAGCTCACGAACAGCGACTTCATCAGCATGTGAACGTCGAGGCGATCCAGCTTCTCGACCACACGGACATAGTGAGAAGACTAAAAAGAACAAAACCGTTCGAGTTAGTGTTTAGTGATCGTGAAAGTGAATAGTGTAATGTAGCAGAAGTGTTACCAAATAAACACAAGAACGAAGTGTATTCGCCTTATTAGAGACAATAAGGAAAGTGCCATTGGACACATTCTTAATAAAGACAATATAGCAGTTTAGGTTTTAATTAAATTACTTATTAGTCTAATACAAGGCTAGATCGTAATAATGATTAGGGTTCATCTTTTGATGAACACTAGGATAAGTGATAAAAAAAAAAAAAAAACTTGACATTTAAGGATTTATTAAACTCTGATCAAAGTAGGGAGAGGCGTTCAAACGTCAAAAAAGTGAAGAGAAGCAGTCGCTAACATTGTTTAACTTTAAGCTGCTTTTATGAATAAATTCCTTGTATCTTTGAGTACTGAATCGAGAGATATCCTAAAAATATTAAAAATACGATAGTTTGTATGGATTCCTGGATGTATGTATGTTTGTTTCTCTTTTACACAAAAACTACTTAACTGATTTGGAAATTTGGCACATAGGAGTGGCCAAATGGAGAATGGAATGGATGGATAGATATAATGGATGGATGGAATTGATGGATGGAATAGATGGATGAAATTGATGGATGGAATGGATGGATAGTGGAATGGATTTTGATGGAGTGGTTTGGAGTTAATAACATGGATTACCACATATGATAATTTTTATCTACTCTTACTGAACTCTACGAATCCGCGGGGATAAGCTAGTTCGGAATATAATTTCACTTTGTAAACGTTCGGAATATAATTTCACTTGTTTTTTCCATTCTCTTTATTCATTTTTTTTTTTTTACATTAATTTTACAATCATTGCACCTTTCGTTCATTGTTCAGAATAGTTACAGCACTGATGATATCATCTGTGTCTATTGTTTGAGTTAGTGTTCTTTTATTGTTTTATTTTTACTTTTGTATAGATTCTTTTTATTTACCTATTTTTTGTGAATGTGTGGACATTGTAGGCTTCGTATTTTTTTTTTTTCTCTCTATTACTACCGTCTGAAGTAAGCAATCGACTTATTGTCGGGCCTACGCTGTCCTCCCATACTTAAGTACTAACGCTGTAACTTCAAATATTGTAAAACCAAATGATTTTAAAAGAGTAACCATGGAGTTTCTTGCCGGTTCTTCTCCATAGGAAACGACCAACCCGAACCGTGCACCTTTTGTTGACGTTTTATAAGTGCCCATGTAGGCCTATGTAAAATAAAATATTTTGATTTTGATTTTGAACGGGAAATCACAGCATGCCGAAGCAATTCTTTCAATCACGTGTATCACGCGTTTACGAGTAAAACTCAACCTGATCGGGCAATAAAACAAAATGGCGGAGCTCCTACTTATCATTTCCCGCCAGTAGGATTATGGATCTATCGTAATATTTACTTTACGACTCGAGCAGTAAAAGTTATAACATTAATAATATAATTAACTTATGTTAGTACTACAGTCATAATTTTAAGTCCCATAAAAGGGGCAGGAGTTTCCTTTATTAAGTATTTCGAGTTACATCGTAAAGATTTTTGTCACAGATTTTATTCATGCTACTAACGGAGGAACACATTTTAGTTAAAATAAGGATAGTTTGAAACAGTCGTAACAATTGACTAGGTAATTAGTACGGACCATAACTAACATAACAAAAATATAAAACTTATTAAACCAATAATATTTTTTGGTACCCAGCGACGCTTGAGCGTAAAAAAAAATAAAGCGTTGTACGCTTTTTTTTTTTAATGAGAACGGTATCGGCGAGTGTCGCTCTCGGGATTGGACAGCTCGGTGGTTATAACCTCCATACTCTGCCAGCTATTTTGAGGTCCCATGAATTAGAAGACCTAGTGCCATCCTCTGAACAAGTCTAGATTACAGACAGGCGCTGAGAAATTCATAATGGCAAAAACCGACACGTTATCCAACCTAAGTGGATATAGGATCATGCTCAGCAGTAGCGCCTATGAATCAACGAGGCAGGGCTTCATAGATGAAATTACCTAGCTATCTATATACAGGTTGTAACGGAGAGGGTGACCGTGTAAATCACCTCATCACGAAGCCGTCAACCAAGCTTTCTGTACATGAAACTAAGTAACTTTACGCAAAAATTATTGCTGGGAAACGACTTTTTTTTGGGGGGTGTAAAATCATGTTTTGTGGTAGAACGCACTGAAAACATTGTGCTGATGGACGGATTGAATAGTACGGGGGTCGTGGAGGTGTTTAAAGTAAAAAATTTACAATAAAAAACTTGTATTTAAAAAAAATACTTGTCAAAAAGTTGGAACTTTGACCCCTAATATCTCCGTAACTAGAAGGTTCCCAGGTATGTTGTAGAACAAAAAAATGATCGCAATGACTGGGAGAACATGTGCCTTTCGCCTTCGTTAAGAGGTGTTTTACACCCTTTATACATACTTAGGGGTGTGCTACAGACCATCAAACTGAACATGTTTCTGCACCGGACAAACATCATAATAGCGAAAAAATTATTTGCTGCCCCATACAAAATTTAAATACCTATTCGACCGAAATGTATGGGGCTGCAGATATTTTTTGTATGCTATGCTAGTGCTAGTTCTAGTGCTAGTTTGTTATGCTAGTGTTTATTAGAAAAGAAACTGACTTGACTGCCTTGTTGGTCCAGTGGTCGCAAACGCGATTGCTTGCATGAGGTCCTGGGTTGGATTCCCAGATAGGGCAAATTTTTTATAGGGTTTTCCACTAGGAAATTTCTCAGTAGCAGCCATGGAGTCTAGATTTATGCCCGGTTGATGGCAATAGGCTCGCCCCCTATTATTATAACTGGCAAAATGTGAGTGCACTGCTAGGTACACCACTGCCGAACCTGTTGGGGATTACAGGCGTGATGTTATTTTTTGTTTATTAGAAAAGAAATATCTTACATTTCAAAACTTTCTTAAGAGCAAAATCCAAAATATCTTCACAAACTTAGCTTTTAAATAACTCAAAATTCAAAAAGACGAGACAGTGAGAGTATGAACTTCTCCTACTAATTTCTTAGAGTTAATAATAATTGTTAATTACTAACGAAATTCACTCCGAACGAAAATAAGACTCGCGGAGTCGGCGCAATTTCTTACAATTAAACTTTTGAGTAATCCTTTGATGTGTTTCGTGAGAGACTAAAAACTAATTTTAGTACCGGGAAAATGCTTACATTTTTGCCATGAAATGCGGCCCCGAGTGGTGGAAATTACGACGAAGGGAGATAGAAATGTGTGCCTTTATTTCACGTTGTATTTAGAATAGAATGAAGTTGGTGAATTAGAATTTTTGGCATGTAATTATAATTTGCATGAAACTGTGGTGATAAAGAATGAGAAACTCGCTGTATGACTTTATCAAGGTTTACACGAGATCGTATGCGAAGCTTAGTTATGTAGAAAAAGGAGATATTAAATCCTTAAATCATGTCAGCCTAAAGTTTTACTTACTACAACATAATTTAGACAAATATCATTCGATCTTAATCGGATGGTCACTTCCACTCTTAAAGTATGCCAATGTTAGATTGGTGAATGGTGATCAAAGCCCCCTGCCTCTTTATTATAATAATAATAACCGATTTGTAGCAGACGGTATAAAAATACTACAGCAATATGCCATAAAGGATGAACTAAGATCAAAATTCTGAATCGCGTAAATAAAGTTATGCGCGACTTAATAAACTAATTTATTTATTTTTTAATTATTAATAAAATCCAAAACACAAAACCCATCTGGTCGTAAAATCCTCCCTATTCTATAGGGGAGGAAGAACTTAACACCCTTTTCTGCATACCCCTATAGATTTAATACATTTTATTGAACCTACAAAAAGCCCCAAAAACTTTTAATAGCCGCATGCATTGATAACTATTAATGAGTCCCCCAACCGTTAAGTAAATGATAGTTGGAACCGTTCTAATCGACCGATCGCCTGCCTGCTCGGTAAGCTTATGCTTAAGCCTCTAATCCGCAGCGCGTTTTGCTGCTAGATGTTTTAAGGCTGTAGTTACAGTAGTACAAGTTTTAGCGGTTTTGTCACACTACTGGACATTTCATTTCAGCTCTTGCACGCGACTTGGCGGAGCTCGCGGAGGGCGAAAACTATTCCGGGGGGAACGTACTAACGGGTTAATCCAGGTGTCTTTCCATGTACAAGTATACCACTCCGTTCTATCGATTAGGTCATAGAGGTAACATAGAAAGAAAGACAGAAGCAAGAACTTATTATTCCAAAGATTGTCTGGAAGATATCGCTATAAGCGATGAGACCGCCGTTGTAACCATAAAATTAGCAGTTTTTTAAACCCGTTATGTTTGATTTTTGGTGTACAATAAAGTTTTATTCTATTCTATTATGCAACTCGTTTACACTTAATTTGATTTTCACAATGTAAATGGTGAAAAGGACATTTATAAATGTATTCTTATGCCGCGTTGTATTGTTGTATATTGTCATCAAAGAGTTCGTAAGTAATTTATGTTTTATTCATCAAATATCTTACAAAAGTAACCATGCACGCTTTACTTTAAGCATAAGAATTCCTGCTAACCTACTATTGATAGCGTACTTCAGAAGATTGTTATCGTTCAGTGATGGTGTCCCCTAGACACCTATTTCCTATAAGGAAAACACGTCACAGGAGAATTTCTTTAAGCTTACGGCAGCAGATGAAAGTCCATATGTATACTATACCTGTTAGGTGGAATATGTGCGCATATTCACATTATAAATCGAAATCATTCCTTTCAGGGAAAATTCAATGTATTCTATATACCTAGTTCTATATACACGTTCTTATATGCTCTCAAAGCATACCTGTATCGGTAATTATGTAAACTATTTGCCTAAACATTGCCTAACAAACAGGCCTATGAAATTCTGAAATGTATCGAAATAACGCTGCTAAATGTATTTACTTTGGAAGCATTCGGAATTTTGAATAAAATTATGTATTTAACAGCTAATGTTAGATAGTAAATTCAGTGATTAGAATGTGTTTGACCGCGTCCAAATCAAGGCGATTGCCACACGATAATGCGACCGTCGCTTTTATTTGATTCAAAGAGAACGCTTTTAGTTTTCCGGACAAATGTGTGACACGAATGTTTTTTGTGACCGGTCACTTTGTTAGGACATGGTCAAATACATTCTAATCACTGGACACGTCTCCTTCGTCCCCCAAAATCTGTGTGTGCCGTGTCTTTATAAGTCGCTGTTATGTTAGATTTTTAGGCCCTAGAAGTTCCCGTCATAAGTGCAGGCTAATAAGATTAGTGGTAAGTAATAGTATTCCAAAATATAGACCTTAACTCTATAAAGTAATTCACCAGTTCCAATTCAATCGCCATCCCCACCAGTGTATGTTCTCCCTAACTAAAGTACCACGCGAGTCTCCCAACGGACATCGGTCACGTGCCGAACTTTGTCTCTATTGAAATTCGGAATAATAGATCTCCTCGCCTTACTGGGGCCCTGGTACATTGCGGTCGTGATGTAACGTAGATGTAGGTGTGTTTGTCCAAGGAATTGTGTTTGACTTTGAAGCATTCAAAGTTCAGGAGCTGAAACCAAATGTTTAGTGAATTCCTGGTACTAATACTTTTGAATTACATAAATAACTTAATCATTATTTATACACACGTCTAGATCCCAAATTCGCATATAAATTGAGGTCGGTTTTTTTTCTTGGGTTTTGTTATTATTTATTTTAAAAATAAAAATTTAATGATTATGGATTAACCTCTTATCGTCAATAAGTGCAATTATCAAGTTTTTCTTTGATCATAGTGATATTTGTTAATGGTAATATACATGTTTGTATTCTACTATCTAAAAAAACTATGTATGAAACCTAAAACAATAGAAAGATTTTTAATCGACCTAGTTTCGACTCCCTAAAATTGAGTTTTCAATTGGTACCCACCAGGAATTTGAAATAACGGTTTTCAAACGCAGTAAAACAGTTTTAACTAAATTTGCAATTAACTGTTTTAAGAAATTCTGATGGACGTGCAATGTATCTCGAAAATAAATTCAAGGAAACTTTGCAGGAATACTCTTCGTGTAACATTCGTGAACAAATATATCATAGATAAGAGTATGTTGAATGTTTACTGGTTCATATTGCTGGTGAAATTCTGGGTACTATTTCATTTTTGTAACCAAACTCGGTTATTCCATATTATTTTACTGAAATTATTCAAACTGTTAACAGCGATATGGACAGTTTTAATCATTTCTGTATATCTGGAATCATAGTTCGATTCACAACATTGGTATTTCCAGTTATTTCTCGTATCGGTTTCGGGTAAAAAATATCGAAATTGGATGCAGTTTTCAGCGTTGATATTTGAAACTTTTAATTTGGTTCCCATCTGATTTTCAATTTTTGTTGCTGAATACAAAATAACATGACAACATCAAACAATCTGGGGGCACGGCAGTGCCCCCGCCAAGTCTTGCAAAAAAGGCACGGCTGTACCATCCTTTTCGCGAAACGATTCTGGCATTTCCGACCCCTCCGTAACTTCGTTCTTGATAAAGTTAGAAGTCTGAATTTTCCGTGCCTAAGAGGTCATATTATAATTAGGTATATTCCTGAATTTCATTCAATTAATTTTCACAACACGGGTCACCTGAATAACTCCGATTATTCCGATCTGTGTAGTAGGTAAAATCGCAAACGGCAAAAGAATCTAAACACAAAAAAATCTATTATGGACCGTTAGCGCTTTTCAATTAGATCAAGATCTCACAACTTCTTACAGTAGAAGAACTGCTTTGCGAGACTTGGCATTTTTGTACATGTTATGTTTTTGATGGGATTGTTTATTCTGCAGGTTTAGGTAGAGATGTACTTATAGTATTCCCACATTTTGATAGTTAAGTCATAGTACCATGTAAATCATGTAATAAGGTTGGCCTGTCGCCAACAACAGGGCACTGTTTTGACCAATAGACTGGATGTGTCCAAAATCAAATGTTTGATAAAAAGCATTCTCTTTCGTTTGTTTTTTTTTTTAATCATATTATTTATTATTTCGTAATTATATTATTTATACCTTCTATCAGTAAATAATATAATTCAACCATTGGTGAATGATAATATGGAACTTCACTACTAACTGCAGAATCTAAGAATTCCATGACTTGCACAGACATGCTACGACAGCGTAGTCAGGGCGTAGCACCTCAAGCTACGGCGTAGCAAACACGTAGACCGCTATCTATTGACAAATCTATCTTGAATCTGGTCAGTTACGAAGTACGTACTCGACAACTACTGCTCTAAGCTCCAATAACTCGTCATCTGACCTCCGGAGCCACAATCTATCCGTTTACAATTCACCTCAACTCGTCGTAACAATCGATAGTTATATCAAACAATTATAATTGGAGGTCAGTGCGACGTTAGACGTTGGAGATTCAGTGCAGACGTACTGAGGTTAAGCGCAGTAAGACCAATTTAGGCAATGTAATGCAAGATAGGGAGAAGTGAATAAGGTCATTGACAAACATTAATTAGAAAAAGAGTAGTGTGTTGTTTACCGTAACACCCGGTCACGATCTCTGATGAATCTTTGGACGCGAATTTCGACGGTGATGCATCATGTGAGTGCGATGGCAGCTCCTTTTATTTGCTTTTTCCGAAGTCGCTGTCCAACATGGTATTCTCTTGAGTAAGTAGCTCGTAGCCAAGAGGTTACTGAGGCAACTTAAAATTATAAATATTTATATCTTGGCATTTTAAATGTATTTCTGCTACATTTATTTTAGTTAGCCCTTATTGTCCCACTTCTGGGCAAAGGTTTTCCCTCATTCCTTCCATTTCATCATCATGTGTTTCTTTTCTCGAGAGGGAGAGAACCTCACGTTCCAGCCGCCGCGGGAGACCGCGCCCCAACGTCGGGGGGCAACCAGTGGCCCCCGGCCACCGTAGGCGCGGGCCTGTGGACGGTGAGTAATGGGCTAGCTCACCGTCCGTCCGTCTTATGACGACAGGCCGTGCTGACGGCCCGTTTGTGTTCCACGCGCGCCTCAAGGAGAGGTCAGCACATCGGAAGGGGTCCGAGAGGGCCGATGCCTGCCAGGGCTGCGGGTTGTTCGAAAGAGATACCGTGGCCCTGGAACACAAAGGGCTAAGAAGGAACATGGATGGGTTTTAGTCAGTACAAGTCTGACACTTCCTCCCACTCCGCCCAGAGCGGGAGAAGTCATTTGATGATTTCCCAAACTTAAAAAAAAAGGCGTCCCGCCATCTTCTCCTCTATTACAGTATGATAATTGAAAATATTTTTTGAATACATATTCGTTTTTTTTTCTGTGAGCTTCTGTTCTTCCTTCTCACTGGCACAAGCACGCCGCGTAAATCTGTATTCAATTCTAGGTATTTGCTCTGGCTAATTGGAATGATTCCTTTATCTAAACTACGTGGGTTTGCAGTTGGTGCTAGCAGTTCAGTTATGCAGTAAAATGAAAAGAAAATGTTATGACCGTTAATTTTAAGTAGATTACTATTCTAGCTTTGATTTCAACACGAATATTTAATAAAATTTGTTAATTTTAATTTACAATGGTAATTAGAATATTATAATCGATCAATGTCTACAAGGTGTTGTTTTGTAACCTTGTTAAATTTGAGGAGGTAACAATGCTAACGATTCTCGACCCAAATCAATAATAAAATGGGTAGGTATTTTTTTATCCCCCGTGTTTTAAACGCGGCCCGTCTGATCCTCGTCCTATAACCGCGCTTTCACACATACAAACAATCTCAAACGTTTATTCGATAATTTCTTATCCACTTAACCATGTTAAGGGGGTTATTCTGAAATACTGACAAACTTAAACAACCAAAAAAATCAGCGTTTATTAATAATCAACTAGGTACCTACCGTCATTTGAATTGATTATTTATGTATTTTGTGATATCCTCTTGAATTTTGACGAGGATGCAAAACAACACCTTGTATTTTTTGCAATCCATCAATCCACAATGGGACCACGTGGTATTCTACAAGTAAATTATGGTAACAATATCGTTGCAGTTGAAGCTGACTTTCCATGCTATTAAATTTTGTTCCAATACATATAATAATAATTAGACTTTGGCACCAACTGATTGAATTATACAAAATTCTTGACATCAATCAAGCCGTAACGAAATAAAATCATAACTGCAAGCAAGCCGCCATTTTCTTAGCAACAATAAGTAATGCTATCACAACTGTAAGTACAATTAAGTACGTCGCAACTGCAGGAGGATAAAAGCCTGCAATGTTCCAACAGGGAACCGGGATTAGCAATCCATTCCATCTTAGTGCTAGGAGCCCCTTTGTATTTTATGGGTGCCTTAATATAATGTCACAACGGTACCTCTTTGTTAAGTAGCTTTAACTAACTGGATTGAAATATAGGTAGAAAGGCTTTTTATTGATCCGATAAGGGGGAATCTTTTTATAGCGATCTATGGCAATTACAATTTAGTAGTTGAACAGAATAGTGTGATTTACAAACTTTTTGGATATAATTATACTTGATTTGACTTGTGTATTGTAGAGCTTTTATGAGATGCTTATTGAAAATGTCATTAATGAATGGTACATCTTTTTTGTTATCCTGTCATATGTCCTACTGTTGGGCAAATGCCTCCCCTCTCTCCTTCCAAACCTCTCTTATCTTGTGCGATATCTGGCCATGTTCATCTCGCAATTAAGATCAGATCGTCACACCACCTTTGTCTACCTCTAACGAACGCGATAGATTCGAAATTATGGGTTAGTCCACTAGATTGTAGATCATTTATTTAGTTTAAATAAACACTAACACTCTTCAACATCGTAAAAAAGGCATTGCGGCAAGGAGAACATAGGATGCGAGAGCGAGACGTTCGGGACGTGCGGGACCCCGACTCGGACAGGTTAGGTACGAAGGGGATGACGGGGTCTTGTGAGCGAGCGAAGTGAGCGAACTAAGACCCACCATCCAATTCGTGTTAGGTTACTTTTAACCGTGCAGACAGAAATAGGAGCCCCGCGCAGCGTGGGTACGTAGACCAAGCTTATCACAAAATATTGGAAAATCGAATTAGTCATACACAACTAGGTTTTAAACGTGCTAAGTTATAAAATTAGAAGTCGATATAATTGCTTTATGTACGTTATATATAGTTATTTTAGAAGCTTACTGCTTGAATAAATTTCACAAAAGTAACGCCTGATTCTATAACTTAATGAGGAATGATAAACGTATAAACTAAAAACTTAAAAATAACAAGAAAAAGTCATCGTTGATTCATCTTCTCACAGTGTATTTTAATATCCACGACAAAGCATGTTTCCCTCTGCAGTCCACTATAAAATAAAAACTATTTAGGGCTCTGTAACCCCAGGTTCGCACCTACTAACCCAGTTTAGAGTCCATTGGCAGGTCTGGCACGTACCCGGATAGGTTTATGGCATTAGCACACCGTACATCCGGTCAACTTGGCATAGAATACGTAAAACTACTGCGGTTTTTACTAAATTGTGTTTTTCTTCTTCTCGTCGTATCCATGACTTATATTTTGTTGGACTGGTACGTAACAAATGATATTGTACAATAGGGGTGCGTACCATTTGTTATAATAACAAAAGTTCTAATGATCATGTGACATAATTTCATTTGATATAATTTTTGTTTAGTATAACGATGAAATTGATATAATTTCTGTTTACCTAATTTTATATGGAATAATTAACATTTTCTTTAGGGCACATTTAAACTAATATTCAGTTAGTATAGTATTAGGTTAGTATATTATTCCTCATATATTCCTGCGTCAGATCCATATATGGTTGGTGAATCATGTGGGTTAGATTAGGTTAGAACCATGACCATTAGCGCCTGCGTCAGTTTTCTTAGCGCCAGTTTTTTCTATTGTTGGTGAATCATTTGGGTTAGATAAGGTTATAACAGTATGATGTTTTCTGATATTTAGTTATTCACTACAGAATTTGGGCAGAAAATGAGTAAATATGAAATTTAGGTCAAATGAAAATTAGGTCAACTGAACGTTTTACTAAATGTTATTAGAGAAAAAGTAGTTTATATGAAATGTAATATTATTTGTTTTTATAGCATATGAAAATTATATCATGTGAACGTTATTTCAAGTGATAATATATTATCTGTTATTATGGCATATATTACACACCCGTTCAATAGATATTAGTCAGGAAACAATTATCTGTAATTACTGTTTGTTAATAGGAGGCGGAGGCCTAGTGAGAGCAGCGGTGGCCCAGTAGTGGCAGCCCCGATCTACGAGCAGTAAGCCTTGGGTTCGAAATCAGGCAGGCGCATTATTGTATGTAATTTATTTCCTTCACCGTGTTTGAGAGCAGCGGTGATGAAATAAGTTACACAAAGTAATGCGTCTGCCTGAGTTCAAACCCACGGCTTCCTGAAATTAGCTTTAAATTACCTTATTTATGTCAATGCATGTTGTTGTGTAATCATTTGTTATTTATGTTTACTTTATTTATGATATCTCTATCTCTATCTTTATTTATAATTTATTTTTTTATAATTTAATTTAAGATATATGATATCTCTATCTTTATTTATAATTTTCTTTAATGTTTTTCTATCATCAAGCAGATAAAACACATTTTTTTAGCTTATTCCTCTCAACAAAACGAGGTCAATGTATTGTAACATTACCATTATATCCTGAAGGCATTGTCAGAGCTAAACAAATGTATAACAATGTATATGCGCCTATGTATAGGTGTCTATTGATCCTGCCATGGCATGGGTGTATAAGGGTGGCTCCGTTCTAAATTTGTGTAAATCAATGAATTGGTATGTACCCGGGTACCGCAGAGACGAATCTTGATACTTTGGAAGTTCGTAATAAAGGGTTTTGATACTTTGTTTGTAAAACATTGTTTTGTGTTGGTTTACAACATAACTCGGCTTTTCATGAATTTATCTTTGTAGGTTGTTTGTTGAAGTATGAGCACGTGTTAAATTGTTGAGAAAATGTATTTCTCTATGGGATGAATACCCGCCTGTAAATATGGTTCATATATGTAGTTTTAACATAAGCTGTAATATATATAGAATAAACGGTGTAGTAGAGCGCCGTACATGTCACTCTTTTTTTTTTAAATAAAAACGTTGGGAATTTCTCCTGTATCGTTGTTGCGTTAACACATTATTTAAAGTAACATACACAAACAGCCAGATCCGGAACAACTATTTGTAGGCCATACAAATATTTTGTTCCGTGCGGGGATTGAACCGGCGACTGTGTTTAGTAAACCCTGTATTTTTCGGTCTATACCCATTTGTATTTACCACATAATTTTGGTCTAGTATGTACAAAATATTATAAAGGTTGAAAAACAACTTAAACATAAATGGCAAAATGTGGGTGTATCTACTGTAAGCATAACCTACGTCTGCGTATCCCTTCGAAGAAAACAGGCGCACTATTATGTTAAAAAAATCTTCATTAAACTTTCACAAACCAATTCATTACACAAATCGTCACTCCACGTTGCTACAAAGACTATAGTCCTATGACAAGCTTGACCGGCATTCTTAATCATTCCGTCAAGTGCACCTTGGGCCTTATTCTGTCCCCTTCTCACGATGACAGCGGCCCTCGAGGCATATCTGAAGATATCTGCGATATCTCGAGATGTGTTTTCCTCCGTAGCCGGTCGAGTGAGCGATCCTGTTTTTGTTGCGTCGTTGAGTTGGCAATTTTGATGAAGTTATGTTTTGAATTAGACTTGGTTGGGAAGACGTTTGTTGACGTATGAAATGATGTGTTGTGTATATTGTACAGAAAACATAATGTTGTAGGTATTTCAGAAATTATTTAATTTAGCGCGTGTATGACTAGACAAGACTTTAGTCCTTTGCCCAGGAAGGAGACAATAAAAGCTAACCAAAATAAAAATTGACAGAGAACGTGGACGAAGTACGAAGAATATGTAAGAATCGTAGCAGCACTTAAATGTTAAAAAATCACTATTAAATTAAACAATGACATTAAAAAAATTAACAATTACATAAAAATAAAAATTACATTAAAAATTTAAAAAAATATACAGAGAAAAAAAAATAAGAATCAAAAATCACATTTGAAATTACATTAAGATATCTAAAAAATTTAACTAAAGTATTTGCCACCCTCTGGGGCCCCGGGTATATGTATGATGTGTTTGGAAATCAAAGACTTTATTAGTAGTGAATTGTGGCCTAGGTTGCGTGCATTCCAAGCCCAAAGAATATTCTCGTGGCCTGTAGTTACCATCTCTGTGAAACAATATTCTTGAAGTAGGAAACTAAAAATACTAAATTAGTCAGCTAAATCAAATCGTAGCTATCGTGTAAAGTGGACTTTACCGCTCCTAGTATAATTAAAAGCAAATGAAATCCAAAAACACTTTGTTCACAAAAAGCTTACAAAATGAAAAAGTAGACTAATTAGAATGGCAAAATTCTAGGTAATCGGATTACTCAGTATTTGCTTTAAGGTGGATCGAAAATAGGATTAACAGTTTTAAATAAGCAGTGGCTTGGTAGTATATAGGCTTGGTAGGGTATCCACTGCTATATCCTACTCTAATTGTGCTGGGCATGGTAAGCTACTATAAGCTGGAAGTAAGAAGGGCAGTAGCTCTCGCCACTCACTTATTAAAACCCAGGCGTATAATAATACCTATAATTATTAGTCTAAGATTTATGTATAATAACTATAACAACAGTATTGTATTAGGTAAGCCTGTATAGTGTATGTGTTTTTAAATAAATGAATTTAGCATCAATTTACTTGGAAAGTATGACGTACCTGAATTCTTTATTTTAATTTCTTTCAACATAAATGGAGAAAACAAAACTTACAGAATTACATTTATTTTTATTTATACTCACTGCAGTTTCCATTGTTGTTGTTTTGGGTGCTTCGGTAACTGTGCTCATATTTTAATAGAAAATCGAAATGCTGTTTGGTAGTCTTCGATCATTAGTATATATTCTAACAGTTTAAAAGATTTTTAGAGATTCTGAAAATCATTTAAATATTTAAGTTTCATTCACCAGTTTTAAACTTTCGAGTAATAATTGGAATATAATGTAATTCTGGTGCTTTCTTGTAGCTAGCGGTTTTTGTTTAGTCATAACTCTTAAACTCAAACACAATACATTTATTTCAATTAGACCGTTACAGGCACTTTTGAATGTTAATAATCATACATTTCATCATATATTTCTGAACTATTTTAAAAGAGTAACCATGGAGTTTCTTGCCAGTAAAGTTCTTCTCCATAGAAAACGATCAACCCAAACCGTGCACCTTTTTTCGACGTTTTATAAGAGCTCATGTAGACCTATGTGCAATAAAATATTTTGATTTTGTAGTTAGGTATTTGGATCCAGTTTTCATTAGATATTTTCTCGGCTGGTTTTGCCTCCTGTAGCAAAGAAATTACAGCTTCATTGTCATGAATACCATACACGTTCCTGTATTAAAATAAACTTAGTAAAATAAAGCTTTTAAATGAATACACGCAGTCCTTGATTCCGTCCCTGGCAACAGTGATGTGCTGGACAGGAGCGGAGCGCGTGTATCGATCTGAACGATTGCATTACATACTGAACAGCTACCTATGTTCGAACTATCAACGTGATTATGTCACTGTCTGTTCTGTGTCTATCCTTTCTGTAATATATCATTTTTATTAGGGTTCCGTACCCAAAGGGTCAAACGAGACCTTATTACTGATACTTCGTTGTCCGTCCGTCCGTCCGACCGTCTCTCACCAGGCTGTATCTCATGAACCGTGATAGTTAGCCAGTTGAAATTTCTACAGATTATGTATTTCCGTTGATGCTATAACAACAAATACTACAAACAGAATAAAATAAATATTTATGGTTGCTCCCATACAAAAAAGTGCTCGTTTTATTATAAATAATGGTACGGAACCCTTCGTGTGCGAGTCCAACTCGCACTTGGCCGTTATTTTTTAATTTTGCATGAGTTGCCACGGCTGACCTGGAAGTTTTTAAATTGACTCCGGACTCACGTCGGCCGTATTTAGAAAAACCTGCTCAGGTGGAGATTCATCAATACCTCTGCCCAGGAGTGTAAATGTGGTCCAGTTCCAAAAACGATTATATCGTTTTCTGCGTGTCCTGTCGTTTGTTGAACTGATGGACGGTACTGAAGGCCCACCAGGCTTTAATTGGGCGACAAAATAGTGGCTCAATTCTGGGCCGACACAATTTAGATTGTCAACGAAAGACTAAGAAGAAGACTTAAATTATAGGTATCTATAATTAATTATAAATTCACGTCTTTTTCCAATGGGGGTTAAGCAGAAACCTGATGAAATCTGAACGATCCTGCCATCGTCACTGGCTAATTCTTTGTGGTTACGAAATCTCAAAAGGAATTCAAGCAATTTTAACCCTGCATATTTCGACAGGGTCTATCTATAGCCCCGAGCGACCTCATACGTATAGCCTTGCATTCCTGCCTTCCGATATTAATATGCTATGTTATTATAATTCTGTGAATTTTGCCTTTGTAACATGTCGGCACTAAATTCGTGAATTAGTTTGATTGGATTTGGAATCGATTGTGTGATACATAGGTATTTTATCATCATCATCATCAGCCTATAATGTTCCCACTGCTGGGACACAGGCCTTCTCTCTAAGAGTGGAAGTGGGCTGTAATCCACCACGCGGGCCCATTGCGGGTTGGTGGATGTCACATGTCTTCGAATTTTTAGTTCTAGGACATGCTGGTTTCCGCGCGATGTTTTGCTTCACCGTTTTTGAGAGCAGTGGTGATAAAATAAATTACACAAAGTAATGCACCTGCCTGGGTTCGAACCCACGGCTTACTGTTCGTAAGTCGAGGCTGCATCACGGGGCCACCGCTGCTCTCATACATAGATATTAAAAATTTTGTAATAGGTAGAAAGACTGCCTCGTTGGTCAAGTGGTCAAGGCTTAGGTATCATCATAATTCTTGTGCCCATAACGCAATTTATTTTGGGTCGGCGCAGCATGTATTCTTTTTCCAACCCAGGTCCTCAAGTTCAGCAGACGCGATTGCGGTCACCAACACCACCGGGACCATCGAGGCAGTCAGTAAAGTATACGTTGCCGTGCGCCCCAATTGAACTTATTACAGTAATAAGTTCGAGTTTGAGGAGTTTGAGGAGCTCGTGGCTAAATAATAACAGCCGCACGGGTCAATCTTTAAGGTTAAGCCGTGCTTGCCGAGGTTGGTCCGTGGATGGGTGACCATAATTACATACCGAGTTTCCTCCGTGCCTCGGAAAGCACGTTAAGCCGTTGGACCTGGCTGTCATTTGAAGAACTTTGACAGTCGTTACGAGAAGTCAGAAGCCAAAAGTCTGACATCCAGTCTTACCAAGGGGTATCGTATTACCCAGTTACTGGGTTGTGGAGGTCAGATAGGCAGTCGCTTCATGTAAAATACTGGTACTCAGCTGCATCCGGTTAGACTGGAAGCCGACCCCAAGTTAGTTTGGGAAAAGGCTAGGCAGATAATGAGATGATGACAGTAATATACCTAAATAATGGTGTTATTGTTACCAAAATAATTATAAAGTCCATTGAATAAACTGAACAGATAACAATTTACAGCTGGCTAACCATGACGTCTTAAAACATTATTGTTTTACCCCTTTTCCAGTGTGGGAAAGAGATGGCGCTAGACACCCTGTATAGCTCTGTCTCTTTCCCACACTGGAATAAGAGTAAAACAATACTGCTTTAAACTCAAACTCAAAGCATTTATTTCAATTAGACCATTACAGGCACTTTTGAAAGTCAAAAAATAAAATAAAACGCGAAGCTACAGTCCCAGTCACAAGGCATAATAACTTGTGAAAGTACTGTAGTTGCCCATTCCGTAGCGTAGATCTCTATTGAGAAGAATGGGCAAGAAACTCCATGGACACTCTTTTAAATCAAAATATGTTACAAAATCTTGGTTACATCATTCATGTTAAGAATTACAACAATTTAAGAGGTCATGTTAGGCCAGCTGGACATTGCTTCATTTATGTAGATGGTACATTCGGTAATAACAATATAGCCGGCCACGAAACAATAGTGATACAAAAATTAATTACTGAGAAATAGAAAACCAGCTCTCAGTGTCATTGTGTTTATTATTTTGTCTAGAATTGGTAAATAAGTTATACTATTACCAAGTCTTTCTACAATAATTTACAATGGAATTCACATGAGTTTTTCGAATGTGATCGTGATTTCATCAGTCCGTTGGCACCAAATTTTTCACGCGTACCGTTTTACCATGTTTACGATCTGTTGTGCAAACAGCACCGTCCAGATGTATAAAAATGTATCAAAAAATCAACACAAATCTAATATGAAATCTGTCCAAAAACATTACAATATCATTGATAAATGCTTTCCCGCGCAAACCAACACGACGCAAACCAGAGACAATGCGCATGTATTTTTTATTCGTCCGCCTGGCGAAGGAACCATTCGATTCAGCCAGGGGTTCTAAATTATTCACGAATTCAACCTCGCTGTATCAATCTATGGCACAAAGGTCTTAGATTACACGACCGCTATATATTCTTTAATTGGGCCACCCTCTGACAGATTTCTTGACGCATTGAAGTTTAATTCACGATGTTTTCCTTTGAATTTGTTTCGCAGTAATTTCTGCTTTAGTGATTTTTGACCAAGAGAGCCATTCATACGCTGTAGTTCGTATGTATTCGTGTAAAGGGTTAATTTATGATGTACATCATAATGTGGAATACACTATTGATTGAATTCATATTTTCTCAATATCAGAGTTAAAAAAAATAGTCAATTTAGTATCGGCCCAATTGAAATATATGTAACATTAAATTTCCATATTACATAAAAAAAAGTAAACAATTTATTACGGTAAATAGACTCCAAATCTCCGGAACTTTTTACTGAAAGTATTTTAATGTAATTGTCACGATTATATAAATTGATTCTCGAGAAACGTTTATGTGTAATGGCCAGGCGATGCCGCGCTATTCGTATTTACGAATACAAATAGCGCGGCATCGCTATATGTATATATACAGTCAAATCATAAATCTAAATCCATCAAGTAGTCAAAATCAAAATATTTTACTTCACATAGGCCTATGTACACTTATAAAACATCGAAAACTATGGGAGGACAGAGTACGCCCGACGACAGTAAGTCGTCACTTACTACAAAAACGTAGACCACGATAAAAAGTTAACAAGCATCTACAAATTAACGGTTTAGTCCCATCTCATCCCCTTCCCATTTCATCCCCCATGTCGATTCTCCAAACAAATGACATCTGTTTTAGAGTTGAAAAAACTAGCAATAAATATTTTTATTTCTAAGTTTGGGCTTGGCAGTAAGCTAAACACTTCCCGTAATTCTGTTTTTGGCCTAAATTTACAATGTTCACACATTCATGAACAATCGGCAAATAAAACATTATCACGATTTCAGGAATCTTTCCTTAGTTCTCTTCGTGCGTACTATGCGTATGGAAATATCCTTAAAAGGGCCGTGAGCACTCGGACCCCACGGCCCCAGAGTTTCAACCCCAAACGGCTCGAAAATATAGTTACCACAAAGGTACTATATTTACGTTGCAGCGGCCGCGCCAGCACAGCACGATGAGCTTGGAAGATGTGATAGCGCAAGAGTATCGACGCACACTAAAGGCCTTCCCATCTTCCAAGGAAACAAAGACATGCCGTCCGGTCTTTTGCTATCGTCGCGTGACAAGCCATTGGGCTCTAAGACAGCTGGAACGCCGGCGGTAATAAGAGCTCGTCGAATGATTTCGTTTATGTTTACAGCCCGCACTTCGGCTGCATGACAGGTCTTGGTGTCCAAGGCTGTTACCAGCTTCACCACAGTGATAGCGAAGAGGAGTGCAAAAGTAAACTGTATTGACACTTTACCCTACTTCTCTTCTTAATTTAAGCCCCATTTATATTCGCCCCATTCACAACCATTTAGTAGCAAAAACAAAACATAAACAAAGATCGCTATTGAAAACCATTTTTTTTTTGTTTATATTCTTAAGAGCACGCACCAAGGCATTACGGAAAATATCTGAAAAAATTTCGTAACAGCGAATGAAAAGAACTCTTAATTAAGGAAAGAAAGTCGATTGTATTTCTTTCACAAAGTTTTCAGCTCTGAAACAGCTAATTTAGATTTGTTCGAAATGTTACTGAGGACGTTTTTCAGGAGTTTTATGCAAGCTTTTGTGTTTAGGTTTGAGTGTGATAATGTTTTATGAATGACTTTAATTAAGCAGTGGATCGGTCCTTGGTCCCGTCACGGTGACGTTAATAAGGAATTTTAATTCAAGTAGGCGCAGCACTTTCGTCTTGTATGAATGAAGAACATTGCGAACCCCAATCCGTTTGAAAAAAAAAATAACACAAAATATTAATGGCATTTTCCCTCTGACCTAAATCTTTGAGTTTTGGCCATATTTAGTTTAAAAGAATAATCAAACTACACTTGAATTTTTTTTATGGTTAAAGTCGGAGCATATGCAAACAAGTATTTATTATTAAAAACGTAATTACGTCCTTGTCAGCAAAGATGCATATTTGCTTGCATAACTCTCATATTTCACCATCTCTAGATACTATAAAAAGTAGCGACAAAATGTAAACATATTTTTCTTTTTATTAGGAAGTGCCTTATTGCCAACGTGCCGTCCATGCAAACGGGAAAAGTTTTCCCATTAAATATCAACTGAGAAGCTACTCCGTGCTAGATTAAACTTAACGAATATAAGCTTCGAATAGACGCTAATTGCGTTAAATGAATATTTATTTTGTGATCATTTGAACAGTCTTCTTTGTGATTGTCTTTTGATATTTAGTTCAATGATTCCACTGAATCGTATCTGTCTTACCAAGGGGTTTTGTTATTTTTCCCAGTTACTGGGTTGTTCGTTGTTGTCGAGGTCAGATAGGCAGTCACTTCATGTAAAATGCTGTTACTCAGCTACATCCGGTTAGAATGGAAGCTGATCCCAACAAATTTTCGGGAAGGGCTAGGCAGACTATGATTCCGTTGACATAAGCCAAAAAACTGGGTGGTCAGAATTGCGAAAGACTGGCAATCAGACTTTCTTAGGGGTGTCGTGATGCTCAAAAAACAAAAAACTGTGTTGTGAACTTGGATTAACACTTAGGATACCCTTCGTCCCTGTCCCAGTGTTAGACAGTTACCGATCTACATGCAGGCTAAGCCGCGGGCGTAAGCTAGTGGTTTCTATTTTCGCTCTATAATATTGTAGAGCAACGTGAGCAGAATGCTCGATAACTTTACGACTTTGTGCTTCTGACAGACTTCGACAAGCGTAAATCAACGAACTATTACCAAATATTGTACGAAACTTACAACATACATAGCTACCTACTGTATGGAACTATAGGAAAGTGTACCGATAGATCTACAATTATCTTAGTATTGATTAAACATGGTCTATGTGACTTTATCGAAGTCGCCTTCAATACACAAGCGCAAAAAGCACACAGCAATGAATCAAACTGGTGGTCCCTATGCACACCGACTTCAGGGAGTTAACCCGTCAATTCATCAAAAGGAACAGCCTTCCATACTCCCTTCCTGAGGAGAAGTCCACCCGCGTGGTGATCAGGCGGATCCCAAAGGAAATCCCCACGGAGGTCATCTTAGTGGACCTCCAAGGACAGTACATCCCGGTCACAGCTGTCCACCGACTTCACAAGGCGAGAGACGGAGGCCAGTCCGTCATGGTACTGGTCATCTGTGACCCAGTCGAAGGACACCACCCGATTTTCAATGTTGCATTCGACGACTTCGTAATCCTGGGATCAACATATTCCCCACCCTCACTTTGAGACGACGAAAATGGTGCTAAGAGTGACCAGTGAGAGAATGTTATCAGATTTTTTTAATCATTCGAACCGTCAAAACTCTCAGGAAGACCCGGCCGAGTCCCCAAACGGTTGGTGTTTTTCCAAAAACCACTCAGATCACGCTATGCTTAGCAGCGAGAACGTCCATTTTCAATTAATCCTGATGGTTTTTACACCATTTTAAACGCGATTTAATTATGCTGCTTTCGCACTTTTTAGTAGACATATCTTTTTACTTATTGCTTTGAACAGTTTGTGGAATAGTCTGTTTTGTGACTAGTTAAAAATAAAGGGTGTAAAACACCTCTTTACGAAGCCGAAAGGCACTGGTTCTCTCTGTCATTCAATTCGTCCATCAGCACAATGTTTTGAGTGCGTTACATTGAGTTCTACCACAAAACATGATTTTACACCCCCCCAAAAAAAGTCGTTTCCCAGCAATAATTTTTGCGAAAAGTTACTTAGTTTCATGTACAGAATGCTTGGTTGACGGCTTCGTGATGAGGTGATTTACACGGTGTATAATGATAAAATGATATTATTATGATTGTCCGAAGAATTTCCAAACTTAAGTCGTAGTGGGAAGGGCACATTGCTCGCAGAACAGATGGCCGACGGGGCTGAAATGTTCTGGAGTTGCGACGGCGAACTGGAAAACGTTGTGTTAGATGACCTCCCACTAGGTAGACCAATGACCTAGTGCAGGTTGCGGCAATCCGCTGAATGCGAGTCGCACGGGACCGGTTAATGTGGCGACACTTGGGGGAGGCCTATGTCCAGCAGTGGATGTCTTTCGGCTGAAATGATGAATGATAATGATATCAAGAAAAAAAGAAAGTGCCTTAAAATTTAGCTAACCTTACCTTTACCGAATTTTTTGTTCAGGCTTAAGATCTATAAATTAAATAACCAAAATCTTTACCCACTAACAATACTATTCAGTAACAGGAAAAACACTCCTTTTGTCCAGCTAACCTACGTTTTATAGTTGGGACAAAACGGTCAGACCCCATCGCAGTCACGCTGCCCCAATGAAGCAAAACGCTTCAGGCGGACGGACTCTGTAACACAGAGAAGATAGTAACAGAAAGCCGAATCCGTACTATGCGCAAAAAGATGCGTCATGTACGGCCTTCTCAAACAATTCGACATCATTATAATTACTATGCCTCAACGCCTTTCCTGATCATGTCGTTAAAAAATGCAGTCAAGGCGCCCGTGTAATGGCTTCAGTATAAAATTAAGGAAATAAAATGTTACATTACTATCGACACGAAGAATATCATCTTTGTTTCTTTTGAAATATGTTCTCTGCTAGATTCAGGCCTTCTCTAAGCGTAGCTGTCATGAGACATGGGATTTTTTTGCCTGTATACCTACCTTTTTGACTGTAAATTATAAACAAACTACAAATAGATGTTAAATAAAAATAAAATATGTACAAGTATCAAAATTACAGGGCGTCAAAAAATTCATCTACATTGCTGTCAACAGGAAAAGTGACAATGTGGCCAGAAGGCTGGCCGCAATGGCCACGTTGGATGGCAATGTTGATTCTTTGGCCAAAAAAAAAGCTAGCCCTCTGGTCACGTGAAGAGTCAACCCAACTCGGGCCCTATAGCCCTAGTATTAAAACCCCAAACGGCTCAAGTACATAATCACAAAGTTAGTTTTTGTATAATCATTAAACAAAACCTGTCGGGCATCTGGTCTTTAGACAATATGCCCCGCGCACTTCCTCCTACAAAAAAAACTTTTCATTTCTTCTCTGTGAACTTCCTTGGTTCTCAAGCTATTATATCCAGTCTTTGGTGTGCTTGCACATGCCGTAAGTGTTTGCATTCAGCTTATTACAAAGAGCTGACCTTCTTTATTTACCTTTTATGCCTCTCTACCTAAATAATTGGGGACAGCTACATTTGATAACCCACGTAACATCTGTGAGTCGGGATTGAAAAGGTTACCTTTACGCTAACCCTTGCGTTTGTGAAGAATGGCGTTAAGGTTCACACGCTTGGTTGAAATTTAAAGCATGGGGGTTTTTGTAAGGTATGTGCTGTTTCGAGGATGTGAAAATGATAATTTTGTTGGGACTCAAGCCCACTCAAGGTCACTTCTAATGGCAATGGCTTTCATTTTGAGCATTTAATATTATCATCCGCCCTTTAAAGCCCAGACAAAGTGGCTTTCTAACAGTATTATAATAATCTGTGCAGGCGGTAAAACACACAACTAAAATAAATATGCGAAGTTGCCACCTTGAATTGCAAACTTAAAGTGGTTATACTGTAAAGTATGAATGTAATCGTTGCAGAAAAAGTTAAGGGGCAGCTCTCATAAAGTGCCAAAATTGTGATAAAGAAATCAAAAACCTAAATATTTTATTTAACACTTATAAAACGTCGACAAAAGGAAAAATAACTCGATCATCGTCATCATCAGTCTATAATGTTCCCACTGCTGGGACACAGGCCTCTTCGCTATGTGAGGGAGTGGGCTGTAATCCACCACGCGGACCCAGTGCGGTTTGGTAGATGTTGTTGATGTCTTCGAATTTTTAGTTCTAGGACATGCCAGTTTCCTCACGATGTTTCGCTTCACCGTTTTTGAGAGCAGCGGTGATGAAATAAATAACACAGAGTAATGCGCCTGCCTGGGTTTGAACCCACGGCTTACTGCTCGTAAGTCGGGGCTGCCACCACTGGGCCACCGCTGCTCTCTAACTCGATAACCGTCGTAAATAATTTGCTTGTTGATCAAAAGCTAAATATTTAATGTAAAAGCCATAGTAAGTGACTACGTTACGTAAATGATTGGCAACATAGCTTTACATTCAAGACAACCCCATAAAATTACAACTTGTTGTTATTGATTGACAAATGGACGTCATTACCCATTTATTACAACTAGCAACCCATCCTATTGCGAAAATCTATTAATGGCTTTACGACACCCGTAGGGAGTGAGGGGTTAGCTTTAATAGTTTCGCATGTATCTGAGAACTGTTCGCACCAAAATTAAAGGTCATTAAATTTTGTAACAGGACTGGACAGTTGTGTCGTAATCATTTGACGTAGTACCAGTATGTGATGCGGAGGAATGAAGAAAATATCGTGACGAAAGTTTCGAGTGTAAATGTGGATGGTATACGAGTAGAAAAATACCAAATAAACGATGGATGGACTGTGTGAATGATGATATGGCAAGAAAGGACGTGTGTGAGGAGATCACGAGTAATAAAAAAGTATGGAAGAACAAGACATGCTTCACCAACCCCAAATGAATTGGGATAAGGACACAAAAATGAAATGTAACATGCATTTTGGGACATCGACAAGCGGCTGGTCGACTCTTCCTGTGACCAGAGTACTGGCTTATTTTTTGGTCAAAGAAATCAGCATTTCCATCAAACTTTCCCAATACTGATTCACATGTTGGACAATTTTCTGGACTAGTCGTTTTTCGTAAAATATCATGAGTCTTGACTCACAAGTTTTTAACTTAACCGGGGACCTTTAGCACTGCTCCATACAAACAAGAAATGAATTTCTCCATAAACTCACCGACCTAACAGTTGTTGGCACACTACGATATCAGGCATCAAAAATACACAATCACGCTGTAACGTCCAACAGGTGACAGGCAGCGCCTATCAGCTTAAATATCTAATGTAACCGAGCGTGTATTTGTGTCCGACATTATTTACATTATTCAGCTAATGTGTTCTGTTAACTTCTGTTGTTCCAGAGTTTGTTTTGGTCTGTGTGCGGTTTATTAGGTGGTTTGTAAGATGAGTGTTTATAGTTATAGTTTAGATGATTGTACTATTTGTGGCAATTTGTTGATTATTTATTGTTGTTAATTAATTTAGGAATATTTTAGTGTTGTCGACTGATTAATGTTCACACTGCGACTAATCAAGCTTTACATAATTAGTATAAACCTGACGTTGCTATGTATGATCTTCCCGTGCAATGAGAGATCAGCGTAATTTGGTTTGGCATAGCTTGATTGGTCGTTGTGTGACCGAGGCTGACTGCAAGGAATGTCAGGGTTGGCGATTCAAACAAACGGAACCAATCTATTGCTACTACATATAGGATGACAGCAGAAATTAGATATAGGTACTGTATAGGTTAAAGTACTAATATCTACATGCAGGAAATGGATTCCAAGACAACGTGACTTTTTATTTTCTTAACTTTGGGGCAATAATGCTTCTCTGTTTATCTCTTCCTCTCTTCTATTAGTTGAGAACTTGATCTATCTCTATCAGACACAGCTCCACGCCTTTTCCTAAACATACTCTAAATATTTTTAGCACATGGCGGACTACAGACAGAAAAGCATCTAAGAGAGGCACTATAATAAAAAAAAGGGTTGCACTCCGTGAGTGCCGGCAGAAGTGAAAACTATTAACTTTGGGCTTTTTTTATATTTTGGATTGATTAGGGAATAATTTTGAATGAATTGCTTGAATTATCAGTATAAAAGTACTATCATTTATGTGGTAAAATACAATATTCATTTATTACGCTATCGTACATAAACATGGCAATTTATATTACATAAAAAATTTAACACTTCAGAACTATTACAATCCGTCTTACGAATTTTACCTCTTTGGAGAAACCGAAGGTTTTGCTTGTGCATAAGATAATTATCCAGTTTAGGAAACCCAAACTCAATGGCAGATGTCATAAAGTTCAAATTCCTTCGTAACCTAATGTCAATCCGTCTTACGAATTTTCGATCAGGACACGTGACCTGACGGTAACGTGTCCTGACGCGAGTTTAACATTTTTTACCCATGACAATAGTGCACAACGCCGCTAAAGAAGTTTTCACTTAAAAAAATTATTTATTTGCCAAATCAAAATTACAACCTTGTAATACTTACTGAACCACATTTTAGTAAGTTACAACTAAAACAAGCAGTAGTTACAATGTTTGTTTGTTATGTGTCGCTTCATGTAAAATACTCCTACTCAACTGCATCCGGTTAGACTGAAAGCCGACTCTAACCCACCCAACCCCAATAGTTGAGAAAAGGCTAGGCAGATGATGATGATTTAATTGCTTCATTTTTTAATTATTCCTTTACACTGGACGCTCTTAACTTGCACGTATTTCTACATCGTTCTCGCAGTTTGTAATTCTCAACTGAATGATGTTACCAAGACTTTGTAACAATATTTTTTTTTAAAAGAGTGTCCATGGAGTTTCTTGCCCATTCTTCTCCATAGCGATCTACGCTTTGGAATGGGTAACTACAGTACTTTCACAAGTAATTATGCCTTGTGACAGGGGCTGTGCCCTCGCATTTTATATGTTTTTTTTTGACTTGCAACGTGCCTGTAATGGTCTAATTGAAATAAATGGTTTATGTCCTTATTATGGTTGTTAACACATAACTGATTCACTAGGTTCTCCGTACAAGTATAGACTGTATTACGATGGAACAGTTTTCATCGTTCTCTGTGATTGTAACGTTTACACCAGTTTCTCATCAACGTCAACAGCATCGTCAATCATTCAAAACTGATTTATATTACCAACAACTTATGATTCACTTCTGTTCACAAAACATCCCCCTTCTCACCACATTTGTCATACTACACTTAAGAGTACTCACCGCAACACATTTAGCTCGCAGCCTGTACATTTAATTGTGTCGACACTGCAACAGCTTGCGATTAGTCGCAACAGCTTAGCTGTAATAACAGCTTCGCCGTAAGCACTTACGTGAGTAGCGGGAATTGACCTGTCTGAGACGGTTTTATAAATCATTTGATGGTAAACGTTTCGGATTGTGTTGGTGTTATGATGTCGAATGGTCTTCATTATACAGGGTGTAACGGAAAGGGTATATACATCCTTAAGGGTGTGCTACAGACCATCAAACTGAACATGTTTCTCAACATAAAAAAAAATTTGCAGCAAAAAAATTATCAGCTGCCTATACATTTGGGTCGAATAGGTATTGTAATTTTCTATGGAGCAGCAGATTTTTTTTTTGCTACAAAATTGTTTTCATGTTGAGAAACATGTTCAGTTTGATGGTCTGTAGCACACCCTTAAGGATGTATATACCCTTTCCGTTACATCCTGTATGTCTAGCCTTTTTAGGGTTCCGTAGTCATCAAGGAACCCTTGTAGTTTCGGTATGTCCGTCTGTCTGTCCGCGGTTTAGCTCAAAAACTGTTGGTACTAGAGAGTTGTAATTTGGCATGAATATACACGTTAGTGACGATGACGCCGCAAAAGTGGTAAAATAAAATTTTGAAAAAAACAATTATTTAGGGTACCTCTTCTACATGTAAAGTAGGGATGATAATTTTTTTTTTCATCCTTGCCATAGTGTGGGATATCGTTGAATAGGTCTTTCAAAAATATAAGGGGTTTAGGAAGACCGTTTTTTGATTAAGTAAACCGTTCGTGAATTATCAAGCTTTAAGATACCAATTTTCGTTCGAGTCAAGGGTCCCCCCCCCCAAAAAAAAATGGGCCCTTGTAAAACGTCGACAAAATGCTCGGTTCGGGTTGGTCGTTTCCTATGGAGAAGAACCGGCAAGAAACTTCATGGTTACTCTTTTAAAATCATTTGGCTTTACAATTTTTCTATGTTACAGCGTTGGCACTTAAGTATGAGTGGACATCGTAGGCCCGACAATAAGTCGTTGCTTACTACAAAACGTAGAACAAGATAAAAAGTTACCAAGGATCTAGGAATCTATAAGGCCTACAATGTCCACACATTTACAAACAATCGGTATGTAAATAAGAAAATGAGTCAATACAAGAAAAAAAAAAGAAGATATTGCAAAAAGACTAGATTAAACAAGTGACACAAATGTTGTCATCCGTGCTGTAACTATTCTAAACAAAATGGTGTAATGATTAAGAAAATATTGATTAAAAATAATGAAAAAAAAAGAAAATAAAATAAAACATATAAAATATAAAAAATATAAGATTGAGAATAGTTAGAGACATCCACACATTTGTGCCGTTTTATGAGCTACCAGGGAAGCCGCATGTGCGTAGGGGCTCAGGCCAAACTTCTTTATCTTCAACATAGTCCTTAATTTTGTAATATGCTTTTTTAATTAGGACACGTTTGATATAATTTTTAAACTTTCCATCGGTCAGTTCTGTAACTGACTTCGGCAACTTATTATAAAAGCGTATACTGTTAATAAGAAATGACTTGCTAGTTTTAGTTAATCTAAATTTGGGTATTACAATTTCGTGTTTACTGCGTGTTTTTATATTATGAAAGTCGCTTCTAATTTTGAAAAGTCCTCGGTTTTTGCGGACATATAAAATACATTATAAAATATAGAGTGAAGGCAGAGTCAGTATATCGATTTCTTTAAATTTTTTTGGGTGGTTGTAGTACGAAATTCAAATGTCACGGCAGTAGTACCTATATATAACTAAGTTTAAAGGAAAACTATCATACTTTAGTGGGCTTTACAAATTTACGAGTAATAGTCGACCGATTGTATTTGGACAAACGGTCCAGTTGGGTAGGTCTAACTTCGAGAAAGAGGTCAATCGTCGAATCCGACTCGGCTGGGCAGCGTTCGGAAAGCTGCGTGGTATCTTCTCGTCCAACTTACCGCAGTGCCTCCAGACGAAAGTATATGACCAGTGTGTGCTGCCAGTGATTACACACGGGACCGAAACGTGGTCGCTCACAATGGGCCTCATCAGAAGGCTCAAAGTCACCCAAAGGGCAATGGAGAGAGCTATGCTCGGAGTTTCCTTGCGTGATCAAATCAGAAATGAGGACATCCGCAAGAGAACCAAGGTTACCGACGTAGCCCGAAGAATTGCCAAACTTAAGTGGCAGTGGGCAGGGCACATTGCTCGCAGAACAGATGGCAGATGGAGCCGAAAAGTTCTGGAATGGCGACCGCGAACCGGGAGACGATGCGTTGGAAGGCCTCCCACTAGGTGGACCGATGACCTGGTGAAGGTTGCGGGGATCCGCTGGATGCGCGTCGCACGGGACCGGTCAATGTGGCGCACTTGGAGGGAGGCCTATGTCCAGCAGTGGACGTCTTTCGAACGAATTGTATTTGACTCGAAAATTTCGAACAACTCCATAGAAATGTCGATAGATGCGCTAAGCGTCAGTTTTATTAAAAACGAGTCTCATTTGCAGATCATATATGGCGGTTTTTATAAATATTGGTACGGAACCCTTCGTGCGCGAGTCCGACTCGCACTTGGCCGGTTTTTTTTTTTAACTATGTTGGTGTTGAACTCCTGTCTAACCGGATCCAGGTGAGTACCAGTATTTCACATGGAAATACGGCCAATGAGACCTCTACAACTGAGCTGGTAAAAAGATGCGCCTTGGATAGACTGTTTGTCATTCTTCCGGGCTACGGTTTTTTGTAAACATATTATTTATCAACACCCGTAAAATCTTGATTTATTATAATTATCTCGATATTAAGAATTACAGGCGGTAGTTCATAAATGCACATTTTTTATGTAATAAAGAAAGGTGTCTGAAGTAGGAAGGTCTCGCGGAGATCCTGATCACCTCTAATGCTTAGATATACCATTTCATTTATAGCAAATCGTAGCGTATCTTATAATATGTGTACCTTATATACGTCCCGAAGTTAGACAGCCTTCAATATAAAGCCTAAAATACATTCACTGAACAGTACCAAAGTTCACAACTTCAGTACAGCGCGCGCTGTAGCCAACAAACTCACTACGACCATCGTAAAGAAAAACTTGTCGGCACACGATCGATTCAAACAATGCACAGTTCGTTAATAAACTTGTGAAATTAAGGCGGCATTACCGAAACTAGGTGTGTGACTGCCTTAATTAACAAGGCACGAAACAAAACAATCTAATAAGCAAAGTTGAGTGCAAAGTCGTACGCTTGACACATGCTGTGTTGCGGGGAAGTTATAGGCGGGAAGCGTTTTGTGTTAGTGAAATTAGATTTGTTTTTCTAAACAGATTGATCCTTATAGAATAGAATACAACTTTAAGGTTAAACCGTGCTTGCCGAGGTTGGTCCGTCAATGGGTGACCATAATTACATAGCGAGTTTCCTCCGTGCCTCGGAAAGCACATCAAGCCGTTGTTCCCGGTCCCGGCTGTCATTTGTAGATCTTTGACAGTCGTTACGAGTAGTCAGAGCACAAAAGTCTCACATCCAGTCTTACTAAGGAGTATCGTATTACCCAGTTACTATGGAGGTCAGATAGGCAGTCACTTCATGTAAAATACGATACTCAAATACTACTCATGATATCCACTCGCTCTCTTCTATAGCTCAGACTGCACGCATACAGTAAACCGATTTCAGTTGTTCCGGGACCCCAGTACAAACTAAGTTAGCTCACGTTAGATGCTAGTTGTGAGCTTCTGACAACATGCTGGATATTATCACAATACTTATAGCCTCGTTGCTTGTTGGTATAATGGTCGCGACTGCTGAGGAAGAGCTGCTCGGTTTAGTTACCGGTTCGGGTAAATGATGTCAGGTTTTTTCACCAGCAATTTCTCAGTAGCAGCCAGGGTGTCTGGGTTTGTGCCCGGTTGATGGCAATAGGCTCGCCCCCTATTACATGGGACTTCAACATAACTGGCGAAATGTGGGTGTATTTTAAAGCAGATATCTGCCTTCGGGGATTACAGTCGTGAAAATATGCTATAGCATCTGGGATTAAACAACTTTGGTATGTGCTGTGGTTATATTCAGCAGTAGGGCTGGACCAAGGCCGGCGTGTGGCATTACAGCCCGATCCTGCTGGCCTCCATGACGTCTTAAAGCAGTATTGTTTTACTCTTATTCCAGTGTGAGAAAGAGACGGAGCTATACAGGATTTCTAGCGCCATCTCTTTCACACACTGGAAATGGAGTAAAGCAATAATGATTTAAGACGTCATGGTAGGCCACGTGGTCACAAAGAATCCGGTGTACGGAGTCCAATAAAGCTATACAAAACCAGTTAATTTGGATCTCTCATTGTACAGTAAATCTATTATAAACCGTGGCCATGTTATACTGGATATGCACAGCTGGATGTGTCGCCGTGTGTACTAACAGTAGAAAGTTATAACGCGATTACGGTTCTAGCAGATAAATAACTTTATGTGCAAAGTTCCAGTGGGGTTGGAAAGTCGACATGGCCTAGATCGTTTTTGGTAACTAAAGCACAATGTCAGAAAATTGCATGTTCTTTATTACTGCACAGCAACTAGGTATGCAGTAATCATCTGCCTAGCCTTTTCTCAAACTATCTTGGGGTCGGCTTCCAGTCTAACCGGATGCAGCTGAGTACCAGTATTTTACATGAAGCGACTGCCTACCTGACCTCCACAACCCAGTAACTGGGTAATACGATACTCCTTGGTAAAACTGGATGTCAGACTTTCAGCTTCTGACTACTCGTAACGACCGTCAAAGATCTACAATTGACAGCCAGGATCAACGGCTTAACGTGCTTTTCGAGGCACGGAGGAAACTTGGTATGTAATGGGTGGTCTCCTATCCACGGACTAACCTAGGCAAGCGCGGCTTAACCTGAAAACTGACCTGAGCGGCTGTTATTATTAATTGTTCAATTAATAAAATTAACCAATCGTACCATAACATTATTTCCTGGAATTTAATTATCCAACAAACATAAATAAATATGTCGCAGAATTTAATTTTCTCAGCTATGAAATTCTGCTTTCAGGCACAGCTCATAATGGCTAAAGAGCGCGCAAAGTGTTTCATTTAAGCTGTAAACTTCATGTTACTTAAAACATGTCTTCCGTTTAGCATTAAATATTCAAGTTAATTCCTCGAATCTTGTTGGGTGTTATTTTGTGAAACAAGGAACTTGTTTGGGGTGAGTGTCTCGTGAAGTCGAACTAGTTGAAACAAGTAGAGACGCCGACCCGATGTCGCGTCTTGACATCTTGCGCTCTGTTTAAGTCCGGGGTGTTAGGACTAGATTTATTATAGAATAGCTGTGCCCGCGACTTCGTCCGCGTGGTTTTTATGAAGTAGCCTAAGTTACTTCTTATCACATTAGCAATCTGCTAGTGAAAGTCCCGTCAAAATCGGTCTAGCCGTTCCAGAGATTAGCCGGAACAAACAGACAGACAGATAGACAAAAATTGTTAAAAATGTTATTTTGGTATATACAGGGTGTAACGGAAAGGGTATATACATCCTTAAGGGTGTGCTACAGACCATCAAACTGAACATGTTTCTCATCATAAAAAAAATTTAGCAGCTAAATATTTTTATTTCTAAGTTTGGGCTTGGCAGTAAGCTAAACTATTCCCGTAATTCTGTTTTTGGCCTAAATTTAAAAAAAATATGTGCTTCCCCATAGAAAATTGCAATACCTATTCGACCCAAATGTAAAGACAGCAGATTTTTTTTTTTTGCTGCAAAAAATTTGTTATGATGAGAAACATGTTCAGTTTGATGGTCTGTAGCACACCCTTAAGGATGTATATACCCTTTCCGTTACACCCTGTATACCGTATATACTCGTACATTCATATTCATGTAGTAAAAAGCGGTTATTTTAATATTACAAACAGACACTTCAGTTTTATTTATTTGTATAGATATATAGATTTATAAATATTTAAACGAACCCCATGACTCAATTGCTGGGTTTTACCTTGGCCAGAGGCTAAGTGTTGCCTTACAACGTGATGACGCTGCCAGTCTTGGATACATTACCAGCTGACAGCATTGAGGTGTTTTTTGATGCCTTTTTATAGTTTGTTGTTAGTTCAATTTATTTAATCATTTTTAATCGTTACAATGTATTTAGTTAATAAACAATTAAGTTAATTATATTGTACACTTAGTCTAAATGTATACAGTCCTGTATAATAGTCCTTCTGACCGTTTTTGGTCACGGTGCCAATCTTGGTGGAAATAAGCCATCGGTGTGGGAGATATTAAAGTGCACAAGTATGTGCGCAAGCACAGGTGCACTCTCTGTTCCTTCACTCTCAATTCTGACGGACAACCGGTGAGAAATCAGGCGCAGGACAAAAGGCTTAACGTGGTTTCCGAGGCACGGGGGTATCATACCGCCAACTTCCAAGTCCAGGCTACTACTGATAAATTCGTAATGGAAAAACCCAATAGCAGTTTTTACTCGACCCGGGAATCGAACTCAAGACCACGTTCAGCAGTCGCGCTTGCGACCAGAGGGGGGTACTATGACGCTTAAAACATTATTGTTCCATTCCTATTCCAGAGTGAGAAAGACATGGAGCTAGATGACCTGTATAGCTCCGTCTCTTTTTCACTCTGGAATAAGAATGGAACAATAATGTTTTAAGACGTTATGGTACGCCACCTGGAGACCAACGTGGCAGTCATAAAATATAATGACGGAAAAACATACTCATGTAATATACTTATCAGATATGTACCAATATCCTGATGTTCCCATGCTTTAGTTATGAAATGAGTCAATTTATTGAAACTCCTTATCAATGATAGTGTCCTGTTAGTCAAAATAATTACCATAATTGACATTGTGGCTATCTGGGTGGTAACGACATAGACTTATGCTGAGCTAATCCGACTACATTCAAAATAAACAGTCAATATTCCTCATCTGTCTATCCTTTTCCAAAACTATCTTGGAGTTGGCATCCAGTCTCACCGGATGCAGCTGAGCACCAGTATTTTACATGAAGCGACTGCCTATCTGACCTCCACAACCCAGTAACTGTGTAATACGATACCCCTTAGTAAGACTGGATGTCAGACTTTTGGCTTCTGACTAATCGAAATGACTGTCAAAGATCTCCAAATAACAGCCGGGACCAACCTACCTACCTACCTTAAAGATCGACCCGTGCGGCTGTTGTTATCTAGCCACGAGCTCCTCACAAACAGTCAATATTTTCTATTCCACGAAAAACCATGCGACAGCAGTTCGAAAACCAAGTAGGCTGGTAATAAATAAAAAAAGCCGCGGAAAGTTGAAAAAAGCAGAATGTTTTCGTATGTACGAGTAAGCCCCTCCTAATGGGCATGTCTGCCCCATAAATTCAGGGGCTGTATTCATCAGAAAGTCAAAGTTCGGATCGACGCGGCGAAGGTCCCCCGAACGTCGTCGATCGTAAATTCGTGAGCCATCTACGTGCTAACGGCTCAATCTTTTGTACTATGGACATTTTAAATGTATGGGAGGCGCGGAGTTTGAAGTTTGGGGTTTTAGGAATGTAAATAAAGTCAATAATAACTAGCGAAACTTTAACTTCTTTTTTTGTGACTGCACTTTGATTTGTATGTTTCTTTTCAATTGGTGGTTGAAGCAAATTTTGAGGTCCCTGGGATCGATCCCTGATCAAGCAATGTGTTATTGGGTTCTTCCATTAGGAATTTATCAGTAGCAACCACGGAGTCTGGTTTCGTGCTCGGTTGATGGCAATAGGCTCGCCCTCTATTACATGGAACTTAAGAGCGTTTGAACTTTCAAGTCCTTATTTTACGAAATGGCTGAACAGATTTTAATGAAAATTCATACGCATATGCAGATTACATAGCTCTGAAAAGTTACTACAAACATTTTCAAAAAATAGTGTTACTGCTAAATTAGACCGATTATATCTACATTTCTACACTAATATTATAAAGAGGAAAGATTTGTATTTTTGTATTTTTGTATGTAACGAATAAACTCCATTATCACTGAGTAACATAGATATATATTAATTACTAGAAAAAATTAGAGATCTTTAGAAATTCCTAATAAAACCAACCCCAGGTGTAAAAAAATGAGCCGTAAAATGTCTTTCATCGCATGCGCTGCGAAAAGTATTGATGATAGAACAAAAAATTATCTACAGTATTATAGAACATATCAAAATCAACAAAAAACTTCGTGAGACCATATCTCCAACTATTGTAGTTATGTCACTATAACTACTTTTTTACATTTTAAAAGTTGATAGAAATGCCGATCAAAATGAAACCATGTTATCCATGCCTTTGTATTAATTTCTATTTAAATAAATTATTTCGTGTTCAAGACTGATTCAATACCTGTTGATTACTTTTTGAATTATCAAAATCGGACATTCCATTTGGATAAATTGATAATTTAACTTATAAGTTAAATTATCTTTATTTATCCCAAACTGTTTAAAAAAATGTGCACCCGTGCGAAGCCGGGACGGGCAGCTAGTATTATTTAGAGAAACAGAAATTTCCAATTATCTTTTATTTAAAATGACGTTTCGGTAATGTTGGTAACTTTTTAGACCTGTGTATCCTGCTTATGTATATGAAGTTTTATTAAAATCTGTTCAGCCATTTCGGAAAATAAGGACTTGAAAGTATGTATGAAATGCCGTAAGGTGTGCTCTTAAAACATATCTGGCGAAATGTGGGAATACCAATAGGTACACCTCTGCCTAATCATTCAGGGCTAACAGGCGTTATGTTATGTTACGTAATAAGTTATTTACTGTCGTGTTCAAGATAATTTGCTCTATAGCTAACACTTCATTAATATTTCCTCAGCATCTGGCTCCACCGTCCGATCGTAAGCTGAACAAACCCGCGACACATGTTTACTGCCGGTGTAGGGATCCTTTTACTTTTTACTGCACTTTGTTGCTCGTGATTACATTGCTGATACTTTTGCTACGCTTTTTATTGCTTCAAAACTTCTTTTTATTAAGGTTTGGGTTTTGAAGAAGAAGCCTTGAAGGAAAAGCAAGATCGTCGATATTAATAACAGAGTCAAAATGGATTGGCTCTTCCGTTAGAATCAGTAGCTTGTGTGAAATCTTCTTCTTCTTATCGTGTGTCTAACTTCTGACTTGGTATAACATGTCGTCGAGAAAATATTTTTCAATGTCTATTAATAACTTTTCAAAACGCTGATAAAATGTCCTATGTCTGAGGCTTCCAGGCAGTAAATCTAGGTTCAATAAAGTTTCAGATGCCAAAGAATTTATTGTACTTTTACCCGTTTCACTTACACAGACGACTCAAATAGTTACCCTATACACCATGAATTTACTTCTATATATTTGAAGATAAATAAATAAAATAAAATAACTTTATTTTCCTTCTACAATTATGTTTGGCTTAACTAATGATTATAAATGTGTGTTAAATGTTAGTAGTATATGTTTCTTGATTTATGTTAGGACCGTTATTTAATATATTATGTTTAAGGACCACTGGCAGTACCGGTGAAAGCCTCCTCCATTCGTTTCCATGCTATTCTGTCTCTAGCTACTCTATTCCAAATTTTACCAACTGTTTTTACAATATCGTCGCTCCATCTCATTTGTGGTCGACCTTGTCTGCGCTTTTTATTCAGTGGGTACCAGTTGGTGGTGATTTTCGTCCACCGCTCATCTGGTACTCTTTGTAAATGTCCAGCCCATTTCCACTTCAATCTAAGTATATTTATGGCCACGTCCTTTGCCTTGGTTTTACTTCTAATTTTTGTATTACTTATTTTGTCTTTAAGTCTATGGTTCATGTAGCTTCTTTTTATTCCTCTTTGGCATACTTTGATTTTTTCTAAATTTCGTTTCGTCAGGGGCCATGTTTGACAGGCATATGTGAGTGTGGGAAGTAGGCATGTTTCCATGGTTTTTGTTTTTATTTTGGTTGGCATCTTACTCTTAAATATTTCTTTTAGAGTCCAGTATTTATTCCAGGTGGATTTGATTCTTCTTTCTATTTCCTTTTCTGTGCAGTTTTTAAAAGTAATTATGTGTCCTAGGTAGATGTACTCATCAACGTATTCTAGGTTGATGGGTGAAATTCTTATTGGTGTTTTGTGTCTGTTTGTCATAAGTTTTGTCTTTGTTTGATTTACTTCTAAGCCCACTTTTTTGCTCACTTCAAATAGCGACTATTTGAAGATATTATGCATAAATTTGATAGTGTCATAGTGAAAAAGTCGGACTCGCGCACGAAGGGTTCCGTACCATACCATCCATACCATTATTTAAAATCATTAAAAAAAAAACACTTTTTTTGTATGGGAGCCCCCTTAAATATTTATTTTATTCCGTTTTTAGTATTTGTTGTTATAGCGGCAACAGAAATGCATAATCTGTAGAAATTTCAACTGGCTATAACCATCACGGTTCATGACATACAGCCTGGTGACAGACGGACGGACAGCGAAGTCTCAGTAATAGGGTCCCGTTTGACCCTTTGGGTACGGAACCCTAAAAAAGACATAAATGGACAGAAAGACCCTCGAGTGACCCTCAAGGACTGCGAAAACCGAACGTCAATTTTAGCTATATCATCCTGTAAACTTTCCTTTAAACATGAATAGACAGGGATTCCTGTACCTCTTGGCGTGCGTCCCTGATTAGTTTATATCAAGATCCTGTCAAGGGTCCTTCCTCCTTCAGAACTTACAATGGTACTCAGAGATTTGTGGAGGCATGAAAAGGTTCACACGGCAAAGGTACGGACGGTAAGGAGATGGGTACAGGTGTTATAAATGAGTATTTTCATGTACGCATGACGAACGAATTAAGCTGTACAAAACCAGTTTATGTGGATCTCTCATTGTTCGGGAAATCTATACAAAACGAGACCATGTTACAGTGGAAATGTAGTGCTTCATGTGTCGCCGTGTCTTACGAGCACAAATACGTATTACACATTTAACAAAATTTGAAAGCAACAGCTAAAGCTTTCTAGTGGAAATCCGATTAATATCTTGATTTATGACCAATTTCATTATAGTAGGGTTTCGAAAATCCTATTCACATGCTAGTGACTATTCATTCTAAGTTCACATAGAGGAAAATAGTGTACGGGCATTAGATAAATTCTATTTTCAAATTAATACCTTCAGTTTTACTTCGTACACAACAACAACAAACGTGGTGCAAATGTGTATGCTGTTTGTGTATGTGATTTTAAATGTTTGTAAACGCACCCACGATACAGGAGAAAGTCCTCCTGTGGGGCAACGTTTTTCTAAAAAAAAAACATAACTATCGCTGAGCCACTGCGTGTACTATCTTGCTGTTTACTGTTAACCTGCATCTCACTGCAAGGTAAAATCCTCACCCCAAGATTTCCATTTATTTCAATCCAAGACTAGGATATCATAACAGCCGTAGCAAATTTTTTTTTTTAAAACGTTGCCCCATACTAGGAATTTCTCCTGTATCGTGGGTGCGTTTTCAAACATTTAAACTGACATACACAAACAGCCAGACCCGGAACAACTATCTGTAGGCCATACAAATATTTGTTCCGTGCGGGGATTGAACTCGCGACACGCAGCGCAGCAGTCGATCGCTCAACCACTGCGCCAACCGTGCCGTCTAAACTACTAATATTCATTAGCAGTGACTTCTACACCGCTTTCAAGTTATGATGGCACCACTGAGCATGAGTCACATATTGTATGTACTTAACCCTCAAAACTGGCCCAACAAAACAGTAGTCTAGTATTAAAACATCACGTTTAACCTGTACCCAGCGCCCCAGCGAAGCCAAGCCCCTACTACAGTCCCACAACTCAATTCCTGACGCGTCGTCAAGGCCGCTAACCCATTGGTACAGGAGTCACGTTTTGCCACGACTTTGGGTACATGTACTGCCGTCTGTTAGACAGGTGAAATAATTTGTTGTGCTAGCATCTGTGAGTTGATGGCTGAATTTGAATTTGTAATGGTAGGGGGTGAGAGATAAAAGGACAGAAGGTTTTTTACCTTTGGGGTTGTAAGCACCTGTTACTGGGATTAGGGGTATTTTGCAGGATATTTTTGGGCTGTTGAAGCTGTGAGGTTCAAATCTTGTGAAAGAACAAAAAACATCTGAACAATAGCAGTGTGCTAAAATTACTGTTTTTTTTTCTCAGGGGTATGAAGAATTAGGTGTAAAGTTCTTCGTCCTTCGTCTTTGGCAAATACAGAAATATTTGCCAAAGAGGATACAGCTTTGTGTATGATAATGTTCACAAACTACTTTTAAAAAACTCTAATCAACTTATTTTATAAACTAAACTTATACATACAATATTACAAATGTAATACCATAAATAGATCAACATACATATAAAATACTATACGCATACTATAATCATGTTGACAGGAAATGTTCTTTTACTCCTCTTTTGAACACGTCTAACGAAGGGCTATTCCGCAAGGAGTATGGAAGTGAATTCCAAAGGCGCACAGCACGAACAGTAAAAGATCCAAAGGAAAACGAAGGTCAAGAGGTGATGATGAACGACAGGGTTTACCTCAAGGAACAAGATATTCGAAGCATTCCCGAAGATACGAAAGAGTTTAAGGGTTATGAAGAACAGAAAAGAGAAAAGAAAGTGAGTCAGAATCTCGACGCTGCCGAATAGGTAACCACTTCAGCTGCTTCCGAAATTCCGACATATGGTCGTACTTCCGAAGCCCGAAAATGAACCGAATACACAAATTCTGCAGACATTCGAGCTTTTCAAGAAGTTCTTCAGTTGCATCAAGAAAACAGACATCAGCATAATCTAGAAGAGCTAAAAGAAGAGATTGAGCAATAGTGTAAAATTACTCTTGCTCAATCTCTTCTTTTAGCTCTTCTGGAAAATCAAAAACAATAAAAAAACCTGGATCACTACATGTCCAAAACCTTACCCTTATTCGTCCAAAAAGCGTACGTTTTCAATACAATACAATACCAGCTCTCGATCAAGATAAAGCTGAGCCCCCGTATACAATCATGTGGAATTAGACTACATTGTGTACCGACAATAAAGTTACGTCATTGTAGTTCATTTAGTACCTATTACTTGAGACCTTTGTGTTATAGGCCTAGGCTATGTAAGTAAGTATTAAATGTGTTCCTACTATTTTTACTTTTGGAAATTCTGATGGTAAGTGGTTCCACTTTCGTTTACACTTTACGCCATTTCATTCAAACTTTCAAGTTCTTATTTTCCGAAAAGACCTAACCGATTTTTAATCAGATGTTTTACAATAGTTTCTTAATCATTACACCATTTTGTTTAGAATAGTTACAGCATGGATGACAACATTTGTGTCACTTGTTTAATCTAGTCTTTTTGCAATATCTACATTTTTTTTTTTTTTTGTATAGACTCTTTTTCTTATTTACCGATTGTTTGTAAATGTATGGACATTGTAGGCCTTATAGATTCCTAGATCCTTGGTAACTTTTTATCTTGTTCTACGTTTTGTAGTAAGCAACGACTTATTGTCGGGCCTACGATGTCCACTCATACTTAAGTGCCAATGCTGTAACATAGAAAAATTGTAAAGCCAACTGATTTTAAAAGAGTAACCATGGAGTTTCTTGCGGTTCTTCTCCATAGGAAACGACCAACCCGAACCGAGCACCTTTTTGTCGACGTTTTACAAGTGCCCATGTAGGCCTATGTGAAATAAAAATATTTTGATTTTGATTTTGATTTCAATGAAACTTAAATCAAAATCAAAAATCATTTATTTGCTTAAATAAGGTACAGAAGGTTCTTAAAGATAAGTATAAGTATCTCTTATTCTGCCATTTATTTCTTCGTGCAAATTTTACATAAAATTTATTTATAATATAAATGATACGTAAATGAAATTGAATAATGCATCATCATCATCATCATTAGCCTATAATGTTCCCACTGCTGGGACACAGGCCTCCTCTCTATGAGAGGGAGTGGGCTATAATCCACCACGCGGGCCCAGTGCGGGTTGGTAGATGTCACATGTCTTCGAATTTTTAGTTCTAAGACATGCCGGTTTCCTCACGATGTTTTCCTTCACCGTTTTTGAGGGCAGCGGTGATGAAATAAATTACACAAAGTAATGCGCCTGCCTGGGTTCGAACCCACGGCTTACTGCTCGTAAGTCGGGGCTGCCACCACTGGGCCACCGCTGCATAATGCATGCAGTTAGTAAATTTTAATATATTCAAATTCAATATTTAATAATAATTTAATTCTAATTTGTTAATAATTTAATACGCAACAAATATATATATCTATGTATAACATATTATACATTAGCCAATCGATATTCTAGATATCATAGTCAATAAGCAAGATACATAGCTCTAAAAAGTGATTAAAATTTTTTTTCGAAATGTCTTTTGAAAACAAAGATTATTGGTAATTTTTATTACCAATTATCTTTGCTGTTTCTATATATAAGTTATAATTGGTCTAATTTTGCTGTAACACAATTTTCCGAGAATGTTTTTTAATAAAACTTATTAATAAACTTTTTAGACCAATGTTATCCTGCTTATGCGAATGAAGTTTCATTTATATCGGTTCAGTCATTTCGCAAAATGAGGACTTTAAAGTTTGTATGAAATGGCGTAAAGATACCTTCAAGGCCCTATCACTTACATCGCGCACTAGTGCTAGGGTCTCTGATACTAAGATATCGTATTTCTTAGTATAACAAAATATATACTTCTACAGAAGTAAAATCATCATGTGCCTTGCCTTTTCCAACTATCTTGCGGTTGGCTTCCAGACAAATGCAGCTGAATATCGTTATTTTTAACGGAGCGAGTGCCTATGTGCCTTTAACAACCCAGTTACTGTCGGACAGTCATAGATCTATAAATGAAAGCCAAGACCAGCCGGCTATACGTGCGTTGCAAGGGGAACACCCAAATACTCCGAAATATTTTATTCCGAATTTCATAATACCTAAGAATTATAATGTCTATTATTAAAAATCACGAAATTTATTTTACCGAAAGTCGTAAATGCGATTTTTTAGTTTTCCGATTCTCATACGTTCGAATAATCAAATGCTCGAAGGATCCGAAAAACGAAATTCCGATTTTCAATACTTCGAATAAACTAAAAGTCAACATGTTGTGCTACATTTAGTGACAGAAATAAATCGCTGCAAAAACGACTTGACGCAGTCTTGTCTGCCCTACCCCTAGAGTGTAATTTAAGCCTGCGTAGGCGCGGAGGGGTGGAGCGGCCCGCGAGCTGAGGAGCAGGTGGTGAGCGTTACAACCATCTGTGACGATAAGCTCGCGTGGGGCCGCCCAAACCCCGCAGCGCCGGAGCCGTGGCAGAAATAATGCTTGCTGCATGTTGCATGCCTGCTTGCATGTTGCATGCCTGCTTGCATGTTGCATGCCTACTTACATGTTGCAAATCCCCTGTATTATTGATGAATCACTTCAGTTAGGTTAGGTTAGACTTGTGACCAGGAAAACAAAATATTTTTATTCGAAACAAAATATTTTTATTCATAACTAAACAATCATAGTTTAAAAGAGAACAAGGCGTTTTAATGTCGGATTTGTATTAATCGGTATTTTAATAATCGGAATTCGTATTTTTGATGTTTCGAATTATCATTAAGTCGGACTTTTTGTTATTCGATCTATTAAAACTCGGTATTTTGAGAATAGTAATTATAAACATAAAAAATATTGAAATTTAGGAATTATAAAAATAGGAGTAGTGATAAGTCGGAGTTGTTATATTAGGAATTTTGAGCCATTCGGAAATATGAATGTCGGCATTTTGAAATTCGAACTTGTGATCGGAATAAAGTTTGTAGTATTTATGTAGTGTACCCGCGTTGCAAGATAGATTATCATCTACCTAGCCTTTTCCCAAACTATCTTGGGGTCGGCTTCCAGTATAACCGGATGCAGCTGAGTACTAGTATTTTACATGGAGCGACTGCTTATCTGACCTCCACAACCCAGTAAGGGTGAAACGATACCCCTTGGTAAGACTGGATGTCAGACTTTTGGCTTCTGACTACTCGTAACAACTGTCAAAGATCTACAAATGACAGCCGGGACCAGCAACGGCTTAACGTGCTTTCCGAGGCAAGGAGGAAATTCGGTATGTAAACATGGTCACCCATCCACGGACCAACCTCAGCACGGCATAACCTACCCGTGCGGCTGTTATCATTTAGCCACGAGCTCCTCCAGTGCTTTGCAAGATAGATACGAGTTGCTAAACGAAAAGCGTAAGGTAGTAAATTCCGTGTAGTTAGCAGGAAACAGAGTCATCACATACAAGCAAAGTTTTATCTTGCCACCCTGCACACATTCACTGTCAAATAACAATCCTCCCAATGACCAAGGCAATAACCATTCCAAGTGATTATTATTACAACAGCCAAGCTTGACAGACGGTCTACTATCAACACATTGTTACCACAACCAGACAGTAGGATATTATCGCCCATTCTCTTGTCATAATTAAACGCAACACGGTCATTAAAACACATCGCTTGGATGCGCTAGTATATCTGTACTAATTGGTGGCTTCTCTCTAAATAACCCTTGAGTGTATTACGTGCATTCTATTAACTGGCTATCTATAGGTATCTAAGTTTGAATTTGATGACCGTGAATAATTATGGTGCTTGCTCGTTTTTTGTAAGGATTTATGTGAATCAAGTCTCACCATATGCCAACCCTCTTTCCAACCATGTCCAAGCTTCAGGTCTAACCGAATATGCAGCTGAATACCAGTATTTTGCATGGAGTGATTGCCTATCTGACCTCCACAACTGGTAAGATTAGTTGTCAGACTTTCGGGCCACTGACTACCTGTAACGATTGTGAAAGACTTGCAATAGACAACAGGGACTAACGGCTTTACGTGCTTTTGAAAGCATGAAGGAAGCTCGGTACGTAATGGGTGAACAACCATCCAGGGACTAAACAAGGCAAGCGTGGTTTAGCCTGAACATTGACTCAAGCGGTTCTTATTATTTAACCATCAGCTCCTGTGCTCCTGTGTGAACAGTCTGGTGGGGATCAAATCAACGTTATTTTTACTTATAAGGTAACCTGAGTACTTTTTCGAACTGACAACCAGTTGCCCAAAACGTCCGCCCATTTTGTGTCGCAGAGCAAGAAGAGGGATGAGAAGAGATGCTGTGAACCTGGCAATCGGGGTTCGAAACAGCAAAGACCAGCTTCAGGAACATGTGACAAGGATGGCTTCGTGAAGCTGGAGAGGAAGAAGACTTCCAGTCAGAACCTGTGCGGGACCGCGCCGGCAGGACCCTAGATGATGCCGCGTCCGGCACTACCCACGACGCAGCTCTATGTCTCCCGGCTACATCACACCACGAAGGTTGAAGACATCGTGGAGTACGTTCGAGTGAAGACCAGCTGGACCTTGAGGGTCGAGAAGTTGGAGTCGCGCCACGACAAGGATTTCAAGTCATTCGTGGTGCGAGTCCGAACTCATCATATCCAGACCTTCCTCAAGGAGGAGTTTAGGCCGAAAGGTGTCATGTATCGGCGATTCCGCGGAAGGCTACGCGACACCACGCAGCGCAACACGACGCCGTCACTTCGTGTACAATAGTTTAATAATATTTTCCTAGTTTTTATAAATATGTATGATAGTTTGTAAGGTATGTATGCTATGGGTCTTTGTTATCCGAATTAAATGATTTTATTGATTGATTAACAACTCTTATTTTCGCCGAGAAGAACTGGCGCAAAAAACTCCTCATATCATTTCCACCATCAAAAGTCCCCACAAAAAAAAACACAATTGAAAATCCAAAAACACGCGACATTTTTCATTCCGCACCCTTTCTAAATACGATCCCTGATATAATCCTGGGAGATATCATTCCGTAACCCAAATGTTAAATTAACCGAAGCATCTAACAATTTCGACCATTTTTCACCCAATAACCATTCCACTGGATTTATAAGCAATTGAGGAGCGTCATATCAATGGGTGCCTCGGATTTATGGTGTTTTAAAAGGGATTTTATTCTATTAGGCTTAGATTTTTGGTTGGGGGTGGCCGGGCTTTTTTGGAGAGTTTTTTGTTTAAAGTTGTCCTTTGATTTTTGTTTGAATAGGGAATTGAATTTTAAGGAAGTGACTTTCATGTCTACTCCTGAGCAAATGCATAACTAAATTAAATAAAAGTTTTGCCTGGAAGAAAATTGCTGGAGCTTATGGAACTTCATAGTCTCTTTGAATCGCTCGAATGGTAAATTTTAAATGGCTAATTGCAGACAGACTGCACTGCTAGACACTAACAAGATATTCATTTCAGTACAGTATCTGGCAACATAAAGTGCCCGAAACCGCGTTCATAATTTGCCCGCACTGTATAGGATTCGCTTTGGTTGAATTAGTGTAGGCAAGCTTATCACAAAAGGGCTTATCACGATATTATCACGTTCCACCATGGTTCACAGCCAAACCCAGATCAAGCTCCGAATTTAAAGATTCGAAACTAGAACTGAGCTTCATCAATAACTTCATCATACATGAGACATTAAAAAACTTCACCAGCTAAATCCCTAGCCAAACTTAGCAGGCCGTCGTTCGTCAAGGAACAAGAAAAAGCAAAGAGTGACGTAATTGCAACGAACGATGACGTCAGAGCGCGGACACGCGTCGTGTGTCGCAACTCAATTAGCAATCCTTCCGCGTTATGTAATTGAAGTCTACATGAGAGCAGGGCTGGCGGCCAAACTGTGAGTTTTAAGGTGGAATTATTTCCACACCAAAATTCACAGTTTTCCTTATGGAAAAGCTGTGTTTAAAGTGAATAAAACAGAAAATTCTGTGACATCGATTTGGTGCTGCTGACCATGATGTTCTGGGTTTTCCATCTTGAATTTCTTAGTAACTGTCAGAATTATACCTTTTTGATGGTAAAGGGCTCGCCCTCTATGATATACATAGGACTTAAACATAATTGGCGAATTGTGGACTCTAGGTACCGGTATAGACCTGTACCTAACCCTTTTTGAAAAACAAGTTTACTGTTATGTTATTGATTTGGTAGCTAGACAAATTCTTGAAAAAGGCTATTTTAAAATGAAGTCTTTCTAAATAGGAAGTATTTGCCTAATTCATTATGACCAGACCTCCATCTTGGCATACCGGCAATTAAATTAACAATACTGGGATATACAGGGTTATCAGAAAGAGAATTAGGTTCTCTTGATGATATGACAACCCTACATATAACTGTGCACATGGGTATTCCCGACTTCTAGATGAAATTTAAATTTCTCATTCATAAATTGACATTCTGGGATTTTCGTATCAGTTTCAGTGTAATGCTTCCGAAGACAATTTTGTTAGAATGCTGCTTTTGCTGTTTGAACGCATCGTATTATTTGGTTTTTCCGTTTTACCGCGAACCAGAGTATATCGTAAATAAACAATTCCCTTGCTAAAACCACTTAACTGCTCTGTTAACCATTATTTAGTGTACTGTACGTATAAATAAGGCTACTTTATTACATCTAAAATTAAAGATCTGCTGCATCCACAATGACTGAGTTTTGCTACAGTTTTTTAGAATGATCGAAAGGTATCCGTGGCTATCGCGTGATGAAGAATATGCGTCCGTCGCGTTAATTTACTTCGATGATCCTTAAAAATTGGTTTGATAGTCGGGCTGACAAATGCTTCCTTCAGGTTTTCCCAGCAAATTAGTGACTTATGCAGGATGAGAATTAAAAAGAAGTTGTAAGAGAGTAATAATATTACTTATTCCACAGTGCCTAAAGAATAGGGTCTTCAATCAGTGCGTCCTGTATCATGACTTACGGGGCCGAAAGACGTGGTCACTCATGATACGGTTGGTTCATGAATTCAAGGTCGCTCAGCGAGGTATGTGCTTGGAGTGTCTCTGAGGGATTGCATACGGAACGAGGTGATCCGACAGAGAACCAGAGTCGTCGACATAGCTCACAGAATAAGTAAGCTGAAGTGGCAATGGGCTGCTCATATTAGCCGTAGAACCAATAAGCGTTGGAGTAGACGTGTGCATGGGTGGAGACCGTGAATCGGCAAGTGTAAGGTTGGACGATGATCTTGGCGGAGTGGCTAGTAGCAAGCTTATGAAAGTTACTGAGAATCGAGTTAAGTGGCGTGTGATTGAAGAGGTACATGTCAAGCAGTGGACTGTTAGGCTGATGTTGTTTAATAACCGTACTTGTTTAAGGTAACGTACACACTGACAGGTTGCTAGCTTGGCGCTTAGTGCCTAGCGAGTAGAAGAGTGAAGCGAATATTCTAAAATCTTCACAACAGGCTGCATTGCGAGCTTGGAGCATAAAGTGTATTGAAGTAGCGTGCCTTTCTTTAGGCGCTAAGCAATCAACCTGCGTTCGTAGCCAAATAGTTGTTTTAAAAAAGGTTTTAGTAATAAGTAAACTATGGTCGGTTCTACATTTATTATCCAAATCTATACTATATTATAGTATTATAAAGCTGAAGAGTTTGCTTGTTTGTTGCTTGAACACGCTAATCTCAAGAACTACTGGTCCGATTTGAAATTCATTCAGTGTTAGATAGCCCATTTATCGAGGAAGGCTATAATATCATCACGCTACGACCAATAGGAGTGGAGCAGCAATGAAAAATGTTGCGAAAACGGAAAATGTGATGCTGACAAAGTTGCGCGGGACAGCTAGTAATATACATAAAATTTTATACCGTCGCGCACAGCCCTGTACTTATGCACACTCTAAATTGTAGCTGAAAGTTGTTGACAGTTTATGAAATTTGATCATGTTTTCACATTCTGATGAAAATTTATTTTCTGCAAACTAGTTAGTAAATAAACGGGTAGCCGAGTTTTTAGATTTCTCTGTTACTCAGTATATAGTGTCTGGAAAACTGAGAGCTTTTGTATGTTAGTTTCGTATTAGATATGGCTGAATGGAAACTCAGTTTGTAATACTTTTTCTCCTGTTCGTAAATATTTCAAAGGATGGACAAGCACATCAATGACATCAAGCCATTACATTCGAGATAAATTAGGTAACAACCTTGCGATACTTGTTGCCTTACTTGTTGTAAGATAAAAATCACGATTTTTTTCTTTTATAACTTATTATTCAAGGTTTTAGACCCAAGATCCAAAATAAAGGTTGAATTAAAAAACATGCTGCGCTGACGCCAAATAAACTGGGACGAATGATGATGATTCAAAATAAAGGCTATTTCACTTTAAAACACTTACATAGGCATACTTATATTTAGATTCTGATTCCACTGTTATGTAGGGAATGCGACGTCACGTCGTGAGTGTCGTGATGCCTGTTTCCTTTCGTAAATGACATTCAGCCGTTGGGCACAAAAATAGAGAAACTGTTTCAATACGGCCTGGAGCTCAATTTGATCGATTTTATGATGGTCGTATTACCAGATAATAATAATGTGAAGTTTGAGTAGAGATGATGAAAAGGCATTAAAAAAGGTATGCAAGGCGGATTTGAGTGGAACACCGGGAGGGGAGGCCCTAGAAGGACATCCTTTGATCTTATTGCTGATGTTCTTCAGAAAGGTCAGGTATGTTGTAGTCGCAATAGGGGTGAAGACTGGGTAAAGAAAACGACATTCTATTTTGTCCGTCAGACAGGTAATACAAAAATATTAGACACGTATTTTTTGTTTTATCAAAATATAAAAAAATGACTTAGTTACAACTCATTAAAGTTGGAGAGTGGGGGCTCACTACGCCACAAGTAGGTATAAAACTTACCTACATGTGACGTCATGCGCCATTTCAACTCAATACATCCCCGTAATTTTATGACCACGTGAAAAAAGAAAAAATACGTGTCCAATACTTTTCAATAAAATACCCGACGGACAAAGAAAAAAAATGTGATCATCCCCTATTAGAGTACGTGAATGACCCAATGCAATGCAAAAGGAATCAAACTCAAACTCAAAGCATTTATTTCAAGACCATTTAGAACATTACAGGTACTTTTGAAAGTCAAAAAACAAACAAAAAAACGCGAAGCTACAATCCCAGTCACAAAGCATAATTACTTGTGAGAGTACTGTAGTTGCCCATTCCAAAGCATAGATCTCGATGGAGAAGAATGGGCAAGAAACTCCATAGACAGGGACACTCTTTTAAATCAAAATATGTTACAAATTTAACAAATTTTACGAATCTAATCTAGGTATCGTTGCAATCTATAGTTTTTGCCAAACCTCATGGAAGAAAAGAGAAGTTTTATGTGTGTATGTACATAAAGTATGAGATGTTTGTTTGTACAACTATTATGTTTGTTCTACGAACACCATACAAATTACAGACCTTACAATTCAGAACTTTTATAAAGGGTGACACAATGGGCGATCTTATCCTAATCCTCAGGTTCGGAATAATCCGTCTTATCGCTAAAAGCAATTTTTTCAAGACAACCTTTGGATGGATTTTAAGGAAGAGAAGAGACAATACAGTAGCTAGTCTGTGGTGTACCAATAAATTAAGCAATAGGAGACGTTACGTCCATTAATTCCGCATGTAGTTATCGTAATTATCAATTTGCTCGGACTCCTAATTACGTTCAAACGGTCTGATATCTGAACTACCTGATGTAGTCTAACTAATCTCTTTGAAGTTTAACTGGCAAATTAGTGCCTGTTCTCTTGAACACATCTCTACCACGAAGGTTTGTGTAATATACACATGGACTTGAAGATTTTCAATCAATTGTGATCGATTTTCGTTTTAAAACATAGTAAGGTGTTCAGAATTATTATTTTATCTTAACTTACCAAAGTTAATTTATATGCGAAAGTTTGTACGGATGTATATAGGTATATAAAGTCCAAGAAAATTAGTCAAATTAGGGCAAGAATCTCGGAATCAGAGATAGTCAGCTATCAAGGTGTAAAAACCTTTATTTTGATATCCTAAAACGTCTCTGCCCTCTGCCCTCTATCTCAAATCTCTCGAACATGGTTTAAGATATAAAAAAATGTTTAAACAAAATTTGTAGAGAATTGAATACTCTGCAATATTTATAACAAATAAAATTGCATATAACCCATACGAAAGCGAGATATTTGCAATAAATGTGTAAAAAACGAATTTTTGACGTTTGACCCTGGCATATTTGTAGTCGCGGACACCCTACGATAAGTAGGCTTTGAGACAAGTTTTAGGGTGTCAAAATAAAGGTTTATACAAGTTTATAGCTGACTATCTCTAATTCCGAGGTGAAACCTAATGTTCCTGGACTATTATAACTCTTTCACTGAAAAACTACAAAACGGTATTGGATGAAATTTCGCACACAGACAGTTTATAACCGGAATAAACATATAAGACTTATATCTTAGTAGTTTGATCCCGTGGGAAAGTCACTGAACTAAATGCGGGGACAGCTGCGGACATAAGCTAGTAGGTACTATTTTGTGACGTGTTCTTATCATTATCATCCTGTTCTAGTCCCATTCTACTTGGGGTCGGCACAACACGTTTCCTTCTTCCATCTTCTCCGTCTGACGTCATGGCATCATTTACTCTTTTCTCTTTCATCTCATGCTTATTAAGGTGGATACAGACTTTGCGAGGCATGCACCACGAACGGCGCACAACGAATGCCGCGGCCATACTTTGGCTCGCCCTCGCACGTGCGTAGCACATGCCTCGCCACGAATACATAGGTACACACCTTGCGAGGCATTCGCTGTGCGTTTTTTGCGGCGCATGCCTCGCAATGTCTGTATACGGCTTTATGTGTAAAAACGAAAACAAAGAATAACAACAGCGAAAACACCTTAAAGCTTGATTAAACATAACATTTACTACGTAACTTAGCATCTTATATCCGAAGTACACTCACAAACAGAACTCGTTAATTCACTAAACTTACAACGAGTTCGAATCAAAGCGAAGTTGCTCACAATCCTTACAATCGTACAGCGAAGTGCACCTCGTGAATAGTCCTTATAAAGTTTTGAGTAACTTTCTAGACATGTTACCTTCAACGCTTTTGTATTTGGAACTTAATTTTCTTTTTCAACTTAGCTTTTCTTGGATGCGACGACGACAGACCAGCATCTGCTTACCACATTCCCCAATGATGTTGGAGAATATGGTAAAATAAACCATTCTTTAAAACTTTCTAGAGCTCGTGGCTAAATATTAACAGCCGCACGGGTCGATCTTTAAGGTTAAGCCGTGCTTGCCGAGGTTGGTCCGTGGATGGGTGACCATAATTACATACCGAGTTTCCTCCGTGCCTCGGAAAGCACGTTAAGCCGTTGGTCCCGGCTGTCATTTGTAGATCTTTGACAGTCGTTACGAGTAGTCAGAAGCCAAAAGTCTGACATCCAGTCTTACCAAGGGGTATCGTATTACCCACTTACTGGGTTGTGGAGGTCAGATAGGAAGTCGCTTCATGTAAAATCCTGGTACTCAGCTGCATCTGGTTCGACTGTTTGGGGTCGGCTTCCAGTCTAATCAGATGCAGCTGAATACCAGTATTTAACATGAAACGACTGCTTATCTGACCTCCACAACCCAGTTAGTACTGGGCAAAACGATACGCCTTTCGTAAGACTGGTTGTCAGAATTCAGGGCCGCTTGACTACCTGTAACGACTGTCAAATATCTGTGTGTAAATGACTGCCGGTACCAAAGGCTTAACGTACTTTTCGAGGTACGGAGGAAACTTGGTATGTAATGGCCGGCCACCCATCCACGGACCAGCCCAGGTGAGCACGGCTTAACCGAATGATCTACCCGGCTGGCTGTTTTTATTTAGCCACGAGGTCCTCCATATTTCTTCTCCTCTAGAATAGAAGACAAGAAAAGAAAGAGTATTCCCGTTTGAGCACCTATTTTTAGAGCACCTATTATTGAGTGCTACATATACGGTGCACAATGCATTGGTGCCCCCAAAAAATAGGTGCTCTAACCTATTTTAAACCGGCATGTCCTAGAAGTGAAAATTCGAAGACATGTGACACCTACCAACCCGCACTGGGCCCGCGTGGTGGATTACAGCCCACTCCCTATCATAGAGAGCAGGCCTGAAAAGAATCATGCAACTAAAATTGTAGAAGGTTTCAAAACCTACTTTATTTCTGATAGGTTTTGATAGAAACAACATCGAATTGTAATAATAAATGTGGGTATATTTAGTAAGCGAACACAACAGTTTTAAAGAAAAGTCAAAAAGTATGGGAACCAAGTAAGTACCCTCCGTATACCTACTTTCCTGATCCTATTATTTTTTCCCAAATTCCACTTCCGACTAACCTTCTATAATATAATATTCGTTTTTAAATATTTCCCGTTTCCCGTTTTACCTTATTCCTTGGCAACACTAAAATGCCAAACCATCAAATGTCAAACTCCGAAAAACTGAAGACTAAACTATAGAACATGAGCAATGGCAAAATACGCTGACGCGTGATGCCACACTGAAGAAAAAAAAAAAAAAAAAAAAGTAAGTACCTACGCAACCTTCGTATATAAAAAGCATGGAACTATAAAATACTAAATTACACTTCATAAATTGTTTGGTTTATACATTTCCATTTCTAACAATTTTACATACATAGTCGGAGAGCCAGATAGTTAGTAAAATTTCGTCCTGTTGAAGCTTACATCTTTATACTGTAAGTACAGATGCCTAAAGTCGAAGTTCACAAGTTTCCAGCACTAAGTTTTGTAGTTTCCTTAACTTTCTGTATAGTTCGAGAGAGGTGACAGTGAAATTAGTAATATGCCTTACAAAGTAAGAAACAGTTTCAAGCCTTCTCCAAAGATAAAAGTTTTACAAAGTAGTCTTGGAATTACACGTCTTTAAGGAAAGTTTCATTTGGGAAAACTAGTTTAATAGGTAGCCAGTTTAAAAGAAAGTTCTCTTTTAAGTTTTCACCACTACAAGCTTTAAGCTGAAAATGTAAGTGGCTTTAAACTGGCTAATAGGTGTACACAGGAGAGTTTAACTAGTTTTTTTGTAAAAAAGGAGTTTAAAGGTAACGTAAGAAGAGAATTTTTTAATAAAATTACAATTATCTCAGTTTCCTACTATTAATTTAATTTCTAAATTATTTGGTGCTTTGACGTTTCGAGGGTTTTGCTCTATCTAACGACCTTGTTTTATAGACGCGGAGTCTTTCTTCATCGTGTGGCTAGTGCATAACCCGTTATAGGTTCTAAACCACCCATGGGTCTCTGACTTGACTTTACATACCGTCGAAAAAGATCTGTCAGGCATGCTGGTTTCCTCACGATTTTTTCCTTCACCGAAGCATGTCTAAGTGTTAATTATACAGTACACATATGTATGGTATCCGAAAAATCAGAAGTGCGTGTTCTGGGTTTGAATTTGTGATCTATGATTTGGCAGTCCAACGGTCACACTACCAGGCTATCAATGCTTGCTGCTCCCTATGACGCGGACAAAAATTGCAAGTAATCCCATATTTCAAAACGCTCAAAATACATTTTTATTGGTTTGGTGTGAGCTTAACTTTATATTGCGTTATATAAAAAGTGACAGTAAAAGACAGTGATTAAAAAAATCGCCATGTTAGCTAATAAACCTTCAAAGGCAGAATTAATAAATAATTAAGAGACATTTGAGTGAAAACAAAAGAAGATCTCACAAACTCTAAATTCGAAAACCAACAGTCGGGATTATTCGGCAACAATCGGCTTTTGTACGGATGATTCGACGATTCCCTCACGAAGAGTGGCCATCCACTTTTCACCTTTGATCTGGAGTGTCCTCAACAAACTCTTTTATTTACCACATCGATTTGTCTGAGGAGCTTTTCGAAGGCGTTGAGTCGAATTTCCGAGGCGATAAACTATTTTGAAACACTTTTGATCCATTTCTGGGATTTTGTTGTTTTTATCCTTAAAGGGAATAAAGCTGATTGGGATATAACTACCTAATAAGTACAGTTTTTATATCTACCTATGTATCAGTAAAGTTCAAAAGTTTCCTACTTCAATTATTGAATTAAGGATTAAGATCCAAAACAAAAATTAGCAAATAAAAAGGGAGACTAAATTGAACAAAAATATTACTTTTGTACTGTGGATAGCTAGAGAAAAATCCCGTAATTTAGTGGCATGATAGTTTTGTAAATATATTTTTATTCTAATGTGTATAGGCCGGACACTTTTGGGCCTTACCATGTGTATTTTTTGTTCAAGTGGTTGATCGACTCTTCACGTTACCAGAGGGCTGGCCTTTTTTGGCATAAGATTTAGCATTGTCATACAACGTTTTGTGGTTTTGTGCGGCTTATCGTTTTTAAATGAAAGTTTGTATTAAAATTGTTTAATAAGTAAATATAAAAAAACGTGGCAATGCTACCAGCCTTCTGGGCACTTTTTCTGTTGACAGCGAAGTGGACAAATCTTTTGGCACCCTGTAATTCTTTTTCCATTTGTGTTACTAGTACATTTTAATATTATTATTTTGGATCTTTTGAGTAGATGAATTTTTCAAACTCTGTAAATACTTATTTACACACATTTTCTAGAGTTTGAAACATGACTCCATAAATATGAAGTTATCAATATTGTTAGTTACGGAAACATCCATTTCTGGGAACTTCCTATTATTACCCAATTATCTTTAGCCTATTCGTTGCAGGTTTTGACCACATCATCATCAGCCTATAATGTTCCCACTGCTGGGACACAGGCCTCCTCTCTATGAGAGGGAGTGGGCTGTAATCCACCACGCGGGCTCAGTGCGGGTTGGTGGATGTCACAAGTCTTCGAATTTTTAGTTCTAGGACATGCCGGTTTCCTCACAATGTTTTCCTTCACCGTTTTTGAGGGTTTTGACCACATACATAATTATACACAATAATTATTTAAGTCTCGTTAAAAGTTTGATAAGACTACCTCATTGTATTAGTTGTCGCAAGAGCCAATCGTGAGCCAGCTACTGCTGAACATGAAGATCTGGGATTTATTCTCTGATAAGGCAATGGTTCAATAACCATTGCCTTATCAGTTTGGTTTTTAATTTGTTTAATTGGTTTTTAATTGAATCAAGAATTTTGTAGCAGCAGCCCGGATTTAGGTTACTTTGCCGGTTAGTGGTAATAGGCCATATGAAACGGTATTAACAGGGTATTTAAACAGGGTAACACAGGGTCCTCTGATAAACCCCTCCGGGGATTAGAGGCGTCATGATAATGTTTTATTATTGACTAATATTGCCTTGTTAGTTTCGTGATCGCAAGCGACGTGCAATCAATAGACCCAAATAGACCCAGGTCGTGCAAAGTGTTATTGTGTTTTTAAATCAGGAATTTTTCAGTAGTAGTTACGGACTCTGAATTTGTGCCCAGTTGATGGCAATAGGCTCGCCCCCTAGTACATGGGACTTAAACTTAACTGGTGAAATGTGGGTGTACCTACTATTAGATGCACCTCTGCTTAACTCTTGAGGGATTACAGGCGTGATGATATGTTATGTTATTGACCACAATTTATCCAACATTTTGCTCCCAGACACAAATGCCTTTAATCACCCCCTCATATACATTATTCCATTCAAACCAAACTGATACTTCTGTACAAAGATTCTGGGAACTAGTCGCCGTATTTGTTTTCGTAGTGAAACAGTATGAGTTTCGGGACACATTAGCATTTCAGCCGGAGTTCATTTGGTTCCCTAATTGTGTACAATTTTGTTCGTTCCTCATCTGTATGCGCTGCGTGTACGCCCAAGTGCTGGTTTAGTTTTTAATTAAAGTGGGTAATTAATGTTGTTACTAAACCATATTGTTGTTGGGGAAAGTTATTGATGGAGGCAGGTTTTTTTAACCTGATCTTTCCCACTCCTGGGTAAAGGCAATCCCTTCACTATTTACTGTTTTTTGCCTATTCTCGCCAATTAACGAGAAAGCCAACCAAAGCGTCCCGCGATCTTCTTCTTATGGAGGCAGGTTATTGCTTGATCTCTTGAAGATACTGAATTCTTTCTAAAATAAATAAATATGTATGCTATTTGCCATGCTTGATAATAAAATCTTTTAGTAATGTGTGTCGTTTTTATTCAAGAATTTGTAAAACTGTTTAGTTAATACACTTATTAGTATTATAGTGAAACACATTAAAAAAAATAAACTCATAAATACTTAAAGACTGATATCTAATGAGCGATAACGAGGCTAGAAAAGTCAAAAGTTTTTTGGTTTGACATAACCACTGAAGGTTGTTGAAATTCCTTCTAGAAATACGAAACGCTCTGATAGCGGATGCCACTTGCTTAGGCCACTTCTGCCTGTTAATGTCATGGCAAAGCACATACATACGTACCCTACTAAAGGGCATGTCAAGCTGGAAAAGATAAACAAAACGTAAAACATCCATCACGCTGGCGAAACGTCTGAAATGCTGAAACGTCTGAAATATTAGGCTAAAAACAAGGCTGACGCTACAAGTAGTCAGAATCCGAAAGTCTGGCATCCAGTCTTACCGATTGTTACCGCTGTCCAGCCTCTGCTTGTGCACTCTGGGTGAACAGTGTCACAAGTTTTAAAAATAATTCATACTGTCCCCGGGGAGTGGCCAGTGAGAATCATTATTAAAATATTTCACTGTAGCCACCACTGGTGGACACGGCTACAACTTTTTCAAACATTTACAGAGGTCACCTTTGGTGAACATCTTTCGAAGCTCTCGCTTTGCGGTTGGATCAAGGGCCTGATTTAGAAGGCAGTACTCCTCGATACGGCCCGCTTTGTGAGGAGGATCCTGTTTCTGTAGCGCTAACCACCGGTAGCTTGGACCCTACTCCCGACACCGGCAGAAACCTGGTTGTTTAGATTTTTAAACGTTTTTTTTTTAAAGTAAAAATATAAAAAAAAAACTAGCTGTCCCGCGCAACTTCGTCCTCGTCAGATTTTCCCCGTTTTCGCAAAAAATTTCATTGCGGCTTCGCTCCTGGTGGTTGTAGCGTGATGTTATATAGCCTATGTTACTTCTAATACCTCCAAGAATATGTGTACTTTCATGGTGATCGGTTGAGTAATTTTCGCGTGAAAGCGTAACAAACAAACTTACTTTCGCATTTAAAATATTAGTTAGGATGAGATGATCAATAAATAAAGAACTTATATCTTATTGTAGCCAGTAAACCTGATATAGTAGTGGTGGATCGATCAGAGCGGTGCGCAATGATTGTTGACATAACGGTTCCACATGACGAGAAAGCCGAGAAAGATTAGTAAATCAAGAATTTGACTTGTCTCGTGAGGTTGTCGACATGTGGGATGTGGACTCAGCGATCATTGTGCCGATAGTCGTATCAGCCAATGGCTTAATTGCCAAGAGCCTCGACCAATACCTGATGAGGCTCTCTTTAGGCAGATGGATCAAGGGCTTGATTCAGAAAGACGAAGAAAACGTACTAAAAAATAAAATAAAATAGGAAAGTAAGAAGTATGCATTTATGCAACCATACCTTCCATACTTAACCCACCCGATGCTGACAACATTTGCATATTCTTTCGAAAACTTGGTAGACAAAGTTGCGGTCTGATAGAAAACTGAAAATTCAACGATTCATCTTAATGGATTCTCACATAACCGATTGAAAAGTTTTCCGCTTTGCTTGAGCATAAGTTGCCTCTTTTTGAAAGTTTTTCCACATCACAGTAATCAAGATTAATGCGAATAGCCAAGTGTTTTCTGGAGTATCTTTTAAATGATGAGTAAAATTTTTGATGGTCTATTTAATTTCTAAGTAAATTAGTGGAGAAGCATAATTATTCTTCAATTAAATAAGTATACGTAGGGTTTCAAAGACATCAAAACTTCATCTTTGGTATAATGTGTATATAATGCAGCTGTAGCTTTTATTTGAATGGGTTGAAATCTTTATAATGGTGGTCAATACAATGCAAGATTCATGGAACCAGAAACATGGTTTAGGAAAGCCAGTCCAGTATTTGAAACCAATCTGCGTAAAAATAATAAAACGATCTAATTATACTTTTTTTCTTAGTACACAGGTTGAAATTTTAAGTGGGCGTTGATGGCCAAATCGAAAACTGAGGAATGGCGAAAAATACCTAAAAGTGTCTCGAGCCCCATTTTGATGTAAATTAAAACTGTACCATTCGATTTTTGAAATTCAATGGCATCTAGAGTTGGCCATTAGTTTTGAAAAACACACTGCATTATTATTACACCATTCGATAGTGTCGCTAATAAGGATCAAATACTGTCCGGTCGGCCCAGAACTTGGCCGCGAGTTTGGTGCTAACAATATCTTCTGTCAATTTCGGTATTGTGCAGGTATAAAAACACGCCTGACAATTTATCAGTGTCAGGTGACCTATTGTTTGTGGAAAAGCACCACATTGATAAAAATATTTCAAAAATCGAAAGCTGCTTAAAATTCTTCAAAATCTACATCCTGTATCTTTTTTATAATTTTCACTAGATTGGTACTGATGAGTCCTTGCGTTAGACATGATATTTATGGTTGTTTATTGGGTGTGTTGTTAAGTTTTACAAAATATTTTTTTCTCAAGTCATAATTTTTTATTTACTTCGGACCTCACTGTGAAAAAAAATACTCTACCGAAAAGTGACCCTGTATTACAAGTTTTGGCGCATTTAATAGGAATTCTGAAAAGGTATTACACATGGCCATGAGTAGCTCTAATATCTTTCTAGGACGAAAAAACAAAACAACGATTGTGAAAATATAATTGTTTTAATAAAACAAAACATTTTACAATAAATGCTCAAAATTCCTGCCTCTGACCATAATACATAATCTGGACCATCTAATAAAATTCCTATGTAACCTACGGAATGCACCTCTGTTGTTAATAAATTGTACCGTAGCAAATTCGAGCTTTTGTCGTAGTTCTTGTTAGCTATTGTTCTCTCCTTGATAAACTATTTCTTTAAAATAGCACACAAGAAAAAATCTAATGGATTTAAATCGGGCGACCGGGGTGGCCACGCAATAGGTCCGCTTCGACCAATACACCGGTTGGGGAAGCGCTCGTACAATGATCTCTCAATGCGAGGGCGTAGTTAGGGGGGGCGCCGTCGTGTTCATGTTCATTTTCATTCATTTGTTTTTTACTTTTCTTCATTGTAATTACTGGTTGCGTATAAGGAAAAAAAATCTTCCATCGCAACTAATTGCCGCTCTCAGAGCAGCTCTGAAAGCAGCGGTGGCCCAGTGGTGGCAGCCCCGACTTACCAGCAGTAAACCGTGGGTTCGAACGCAGGCGGGCGCATTACTTTGTGTAATTTATTTCATCAACGCTGCCCTCAAAAACGGTGAAGGAAAACATCGTGAGGAACCCGGCATGTCCCAGAACTAAAAATTCGTAGACATGTGACATCTACCAACCCGCACTGGGCCCGCGTGGTGGATTACAGCCCACTCCCTCTCATAGAGAGGAGGCCTGTGTCCCAGCAGTGGGAACATTATAGGCTGATGATGATGATGATGATGATGATGATTAACTAGTTGCCAAGAAAGAATAAAAAATCCTTTTTCACAACTGAAACTCAGTTGCCATGGCGGCCGAAAGGTAAGATGTCACTTTTTCTAGGCTCTCAGCTATTACGTAGTAGCTGACGTGTCACATCAAAATACTGTGACTCTAAAGAATACGCGGATTGATCACTCCGTTGGGCATTTATTCACCACAACGTAGTGTTTTCTAAATCCAGGAATTTTAATGGTATTTCTTCTATTTGAGTCGCTAGGTAGGTAAGCAATAAGCAGTTTGCTTAAAAAGAGAAACATGTAATTTCTTGGGTTCCCTATCCATTTCCATAAAATTTTAAGACCTAATATAACTTAGCATAGCATTGTTTGGCATAATTATATTTTCGCTTAATATAATTACGCATAACAGCTTATGCATAATTTTTTAAGCATAATTTCTGTAACCATAATAATGATTAAGCATAATATTCTAAAGCATAAATTTATTAAGCATAAACTTCTAAAGCATAACTTTTTTAAGCATAATATCCTAAAGCATAAATTTATATTTATTTACGCATAATGATATTAAAACATATTTTTATAGGTATTTGGGTTTTTTTTTCGCTGTAGGAAGCATGAAGCAAGCAAGCATACAGCATGCAAGCAAGCATGCAGCAAACAAGCAAGCATGAAGCATGCAAGCAAGCATGCAACATGCAGCAGGCAGGGTTTCTGTCACGGCTCCGGCGCTGCGAGCCTCTGGCGGCCCCACGCGTGCTAATCGTCGCAGACGGCTTTCGCTCACCACCGCAGCTTCGGCTTGTTGGCCGGCTTCGCCGGCCAGCCTCAGCCGCGGCGGCTCGCTCGCAGCCGCCTGCTCCTCAGCCCACGGCCCGCCTCGCCCCTACGCGATTTTAAATTACACTCTAGGGGTTCTGTCACTAACTTTTGTTGCACAGCATATATAAATTATACATAATTAAGGACCGCTGTTTCAATCAATTAACTTCTATCTGAGGAATAACCGCCATATTTATTTCTCATAATAGAAGTTAACTGATTGACAAATTGTTTTATACAAAAACTGTCAAAACATCTAATATATTCTTCAGATAAAAGTTATCTCGCGATTGAAAAATCGTTTAAGTTACATAATGTTATGTCTAATAAATCATTTGCATGAAAAATGGTTTTTATTCATATTAATTGTATGCCTAAATATTATTATGCTAATAGTCATTAGGCCTACTAAAGTTATGCGAATCGAATTTATGCCTTAACAAATTAGTCTTTAAGATGATTAAGCCAACATAAAATGTATGCCTAAAAAAATTATGCCGAAGTATTATTATGCCAAAACAAATTGTGCCAAAATCGTTATGCCGAAGTATATTAGGACAAACAACATTATGCGAAAAGAAGGGATCCCAATTTCTTGTTCTTTAAAGTGTTCATTTCTTGTTTCCGATCTGCTAGCTTTAACATACTATCAGTCAATACTATTCCCAAGATTTCGATGGCATATTCACACACATATCAAAACAGCATACCCCTACAGCCGGACATTGCCCCCTATGATACAGGCCTAGCCCAGTTTAGGGGACAGGTCTGAACATATTGTACTCATCTATCAATGCTAAATTAAGAACCTCAATTTGTGTGCAGTGCAATGTTACCTAAACTATGTGGTAATAAATTACTATTATTTATTTATGTAATAACCCAATAACACTTTGTTAGGCCTGGGAATCGAATTCAGTACCTTATGCTCAGCAGTCACGCTTACGGCCACTAGACCAACGAGGTACTCAAATAGATATCCATCAATATCCCATTGTACAACACACACAGATCTAAAGTTACAAATTGATTGATGCTTAATCCGAAGTACGTAACAAATGTCATATGATCTATAAAATTGAGGGGGAAAAGTCCCACATCGACCATCGACTGACATGTACGAACATTTTCAATCTCCGGCCATGTTGTGACGTCATATCCTGAAGGACCTTGTTGACGAATATTTTGATCTCATTCTTGGCAATTTTCTTTAGCAAATGTCTTCCTGTTTGTGGATGGAAATTGTTATTTCGTTATTATATCAGTTGTGGGTCTGTTCGGTTTTGTTGGGAGACTGGAATGGTATATTTTGCTTTTAGGTAAGTGTGGTCGGATCTTTCAATTGTGCCTATTTTGCAAGCCGTATCTTTACAAACGTATCATTTTCATCGCGGAAATACAAGGCATAGAAGTTTTGATTCTTGGGAGTGCTAGTTTCCTCGCGATATTTCCTTTCACCGTTTGGATAGCAATTGTGATGGAATAATGTACCTAATGCGATTCGAACCTACTACATGTAAGTCAGGGTCGTTATCTCTATGCCACCACAAGTCTACTAGGTTAATGTGGGTAAGAGAATATTATAGTGGGCAGGATACAAATATTCTTCTTCAGTTAAAAACCTAGCATCAGGTGGTCTTTCTTGAGGTTTGTTTGAGGCTTGCCAGCGTGATGGCTGGTTAGAATGACCTTATTATTTGTCCTATTACAGACTTTCAGGGAAACCTGGTAATAGGGGCGAGCCTCAATCAACTGGGCACAAATCCAAACTACGTTGCTGCTGCTTAGAAATTCCTAATAATGTAAAAAAAAAACAAACAAAAACACTTTGCATGACCTGGGTATCGAACACAAGACATTATGCCTCGCAGTCACACGTGCGACAAACGAGGTTGTTATTATCAAGTATAATTTACAGCCTGTTATTTCAATATCATATTCAATATAGGTAAATTTCGCACTCAGCATTCATAATCAGCCTATAATGTTCCCACTGTTGGGACACAGGCCTCCTTTCTATGAGAGGGAATGCTATGCTAGTAATAATGGTTTGGTTTTACAAAATTTGAATGTTACAGCGTTAGTACTTAAGTATGGGAGGACAAAAAACAAAAGGTAGAGCAGGGTAAAGCAAAAAAAAAAGATCCTCGTCAAAATTCAGGATGTTGTCACAAAAGACATAAACATAATCAATATAATACCTTTACCTACCTAATTAATTATTATAAAACACTGTTTTGGTTGTTTAAATTTGTAAGTATTACAGTAGTACGGTTTAGGAATTAAAAAAATATCGAATAAACTTTTGAGATTTTTTGTATGTGTGTAAGCGAGGTTATAAGGCGAGTATCAGACGGGCCGCATTTCAAAAATGGGTGGTTTATACTTATCGATAGCCGTATATAACAAAAAAAACCTGCCGATTTATTATTGATTCGGGTCGAGAATCATTAGCATAGTTATCTCCTTGAATTTGACGAGGATGCAAAACAGCAACTTGTATAGAAAGTAATATAATAAAAAACCCGGCAAATATCAATCCGTTTAAGTTTGACGAGAACGTAACCAAATCATTGACACACAATAACGCGAAACCAACAACAATCAGCAAATTATGCTTAATCAAAATAATAGCTTAGGCAATAAAATAATATTAAATTAATTAACTGTTCAATCAAAATTTGTGGTACAAAACGCACATTACCGTAGAATGTAAATTATTTTATAAGGCACAACAATAACCGATATGGGAATTAAAAATAATTATTTTCAATGAAGTGTAATAATCACAAAATACAGTTACAGTTATTTATGAACTGAATAATTATTTAAATCTATGCAGTATCTAGAGGAGGCTCTCTCCATAAAAAAGCGTGTAGAAGTGTTTGTAAAAAACAATTTAGAACCTAACATACTGGTTTGTGACAGTAAAGAGAGGATAAACAATCCATGCCGTTGTTGGTTTGGAAGGTGGGTAGGCCTCCAGTGTGGCCCGCAACCTGTGTCGACACCCCGTTTCGCCATCTCATAATGCAAGTACGGCGGGCTATGCTGGCGCTGCTACTGTGGCTGCTGAGAACTCTCAAGCAGCACAAATAATGTAACTTAATTGTGAACTACAGTTGGAAGCCGTTTGAGGTTGAAACGCTAGGGAAATGGGGCCCGACTGCAAATCATAAAAAGAAAAAAAAGACAAAAATAAAAATAATTTAATCGTAATGTAATGGGCCTACGGACCCTCCCACAGACCGATCTCGGCAAACACAGCTTAACCTTAGACCAACCTTTTTGACTGTTATATTAAGCCATATTAAGCACAAAATCGCGTGAACAAAAAAAACGCACGTTTCCCTACTAAAACAGCCACCATACAAACGCACCTAAAAATTATGATAACCTCTTCGGCTAACTAAATGAAGTCGCAACCAACAAATGGCGTAGTCACGTAAAATATTATTCTGCCCAACCCACAGACATAACCTTTATAGTCGAGTCCAGTGCACCTGCGAATGAGTTATGTGCGAAGATTTATAACAGCAGATAAGATTTTGTATCTAGTCGGTGTAACGCAAATGTTAGCAATATTTCAAAGTGTTTTTCTTCGGTGTTTGTTGAGAAGTGTACCCTGGTCCTTTTGTACGGGAAGTCGGAAGGACCAAAAAATTGTTGGGTTGTTTTCGTTATAAGATGAGGGTAGTATCTACGTTTGTGACGAGCTTTAACTGTGGACCCGGAGTCTTTACACGACTATTTCACTTAGGTTAGATAGAGTAGCTAAACAATCCTGCATTTGTAAAGCTAGACTTGGGCAATTTATCGGTACAAAAATTCCATTTCTCAAGTAACATTTAAAGAGCGTTTACGCATTGCGACATTTCAGAAAAACTTCCAAGTCCTTATTTTCCGAAATGACTGAACCGATTTTAATGAAACTTCGTATGCATTTTTTTTTAATGTACCAGCACCATTGTTCAAAGAGTGTAGATAATGGGAATCGCTTTCAAAGCGTTTCATGTTTAAACAACGACTTTCAAAATTTGTTGGAAGAGTTTAACTGTAGCGTAAGTCAATCCTATTACATTTGATTTTTTGAATCAGTGGTCGCTCATAGAATTTACTTTGTCTATACTATCTGAAATAATATCTAAGTACATGACTTACCAACAATCAAAAGATATATTAATTTCGTCTCTAGTTAAAGTTTCAAGATGAGTTGATCCCTTTCTGGCTTAACTTTAGATCTAATCCAAATTTGGGTCAAAACAACGCGTTCTACAGAAGTGGCCCTAATGGACGAGCCTTCATGATTCAGCACATTCTTACTGCATTACTTAACGACTCAGCGGATGACTCAGTCTTTGCTTAATTATCAGAGTTACAAACACAAAAAAAAATGCAAATCGGATTGACTCCTGAAAGGAAGAATGTGCAAAATATGTTGGTTTCCGATGATCTTTATGGAAAACAAAGTTTAAACTTCGCATTCTTATTCCCTCAGAAGTTTTCCTTTTCGTGTTCAGTTTTGATTAGCAAGCTCTATAGAATATAGACTATTTAAATTACCATTTTACCGGTTTTGAGAATTGTAAAACCGTTATGTTTCAATTTCGATGTACAATAGAGTATATTCAGTTCTACAAAACGAGTAGCAATTTTCAAGACAATTATCTATTTTCTTTACATATTTTATTTCCAAACATTGTAGCGATACATCTTATTGTATTAACAACAACTCAAGAGTAAACCAATCAATCATACCCGAAAAACTCTCAAATGACATATCACCATGCCATAATAAAATCAAGTAACAACAAAGTGGAGTCAAATTCTCAAATTATTATAATGTCACCATTTCCCCCGACGCAGCTCGTTAGCACCGTTTTATCAAATACCCCCAAATTTTGTTTGTAAATCACACGGTGAAAGGTTTTTTATTATGAAATTAGGTCGAGTTTTGGGTACTTTCGGTCTTGGTTGACGAATTTTATTGTTACTTGATTTTTTATGGGTATGAGGTACAGAGTGTAAAGTTACTTCTCCCCCATAGGGATAGGGAGGATCCTCCGACCTGACAGGTCAGGCCGACAGTTGCTGTCGGGTTTTCCTATAGTCTTTCGAGCAAATAAATGGGTTTCCCGCAAGTGCCCTTCGCGCAAATGTGTTTCGCGAAAATGTCCCAGGCCCCCTAAAAGAATATATTATATGATTTTTTTCAGCTTATTTGTCCATACAAACGTGCACACTACAAACCAAAAAAAAAAAAAAAAATTTTTACCCCTTTTGTCGTCTTTCGAAATTTCTCCAGCCATTCCAAGAAAGTCTTTCATCATGAAATACGTCTAAAACTTCTGCCCCAACGATCCTGTACAACAAATTATTAATACTCCGTTTCTCATTTATAATAGCCAGTAGCCATCTAACTGAATCAGATCGAAAGGAAAAATTAATGCTTCGATGAATATACTTCCGATTTGATAGAATACCTTGTTGGTTTATCTCCGAACTGGTTAACCAATAAAAATAAAGAATGTTTAATAGATTTAGAAGAAGCCAGAGACACAAATGACTTTTTTTTTTTTTAATCTTATTTTATCTTGTTCTAGCTTTTGTAGTAAGCAACGAATTATTGTCGGGCCTACGCTGTCCTCCCATACTTAAGGATTAACGCTGTAACTTCAAATATTGTAAAACCAAATGATTTTAAAAGAGTAACCATGGAGTTTCTTGCCGGTTCGTTTCCATAGGACCAACCCGAACCGTGCACCTTTTGTCGACGTTTTATAAGTACCCATGTAGGGCTATTTAAAATAAAATATTTTGAATTTTTGACGATTTTTTTGAGGGTTCCGCCGAATTGCTAAAACGGAGGATCCCTTATAGGTTCGTCCTGTCAGTATGTCTTTCTGTCCGCCCGTATATGTAACAGCCCCTTTACTCCGAGAATGTTGGCACCATACCGTTGAAATTTGGAGAGTAGGTGTCTCATACGAACCGGTACACAAATGAATGTTATCAAATTATGAAAATAAAAGGCCGACATATTTATTTTACCTGGTAGTCCATATATTTGGTTTTTTTTCTGATTAAGAAAATATTGAAGATCAAAGTTCCAACACTTACGTAAAGATTTTTAATGTTTTAGCGAGTTATATTGCTTGGTTTATAGTTTGTATGATTGTACCTATAGCCTGTGACCTTGAATGCACTACTTTATAAATCAAATCAAATCTGTTCTGCGTCTATTGTGGCTTGAGACTGTGGTATTCTTATGTCGGCGCTCTTATGGCCTGATTTTAGTTCATCGTTTTAACGAACTTGGTACGAACAATGGTTGAACGAACTTCATTGCAATTCCGATTGATGACATTCATGGTCATGGACACAGCTATGCAGTTTGTAATGTTATAGTATCTGCTAGCATGTGTGTGGCAGATCAATGAACTATTATAATATGGATACAGAAATAAGTCTTACCTTTTGGAAAGCTGCCAAAATGCAATGATAGTAAAGCGCAATTTCAGTTGCATTGTCGCCAACGTCCATACCATGTTGAGAACACCGGTTCTCGTTCCGATCACCGAAGTTAAGCAACATCGGGCGTGCTTAGTACCTGGATGGGTGACCGCCTGGGAATAGCACGTGACGTTGGCTTTTTGATAAAAATCTTTTTTGTTTTATTTGTAGAGCGAGAGAGTCACTGTTTTTGAATCTGAATTTTGTTTCGCCAACTTTTAAATAAATATATCACTACTAGGTGTTGCCCGCAACTTCGTTCGCATGGAAATTTTGAAGTGGATGTGTAAGAAAAACAAATAGCCTACGACTTATTCTCAGACCTTCCAAATATACACAAACAATTTCATAAAAAATGGTCAAGCCGTTACGGAAGAGTTCGATAACAAACACTGTGACACGAGATTTTTATATATTAAATTATCGTCAGCCAAAACACGTCCATTGGTCCATGGACATAGGGATCCCAAGCATCATCACAATGTCTGGTGCTAAGCCCGTGTAATTCACCAGATCATAGGTCCACTTTGCGGAGAGATAATTCGACCGACATTCATTCTTACATACCTCCTTTGTCTCTCCAAAACTTTTCCACCCCATCGGTCATTCGTTATTTGTGAATAGGCGCGCTCATTGCTACTTACACAGAGAGATATAATTACCTATGCCACTCCTCACTGGACCCGACCCTATCTAACTTATGTGAGACGCACTAAACTAAGTCAAGAGTTGCTTCACTTATGAGTTCTCTTCGTCGACCTAACATCTTATACGAAAATAGAGGTTGCTCGATGGAATCGTGAGCTCTACTTGTGGAGAATTTAATATATATATTCCTCCTGACCGTTTTAAACTGTTCGACCGTTCAGTCGTTCTGACCGTTTTGAAGTCATCATCATTATCAATTCAGCCAAAAGACGTCCACTGCTGAACATAGGCATCCCTCAAGTGTCGCCACATTGACCAGTCCCATGCGACTCGCATCCTTCGTCTTCGTCTTCCGGTTCGCGGTCGCCATTCCAGAACTTTTCGGCCCCATCGGCCATCCATTCTGCGAGCAATGTGCCGTGCCCACTGCCACTTAATTGGGCTACGTCGATAACCTTGGTTCTCCTGCGGATGTCCTCATTTCTGATTTGATCACGCAAGGAAACTCCGAGCATAGCCCTCTCCATTGCCCTTTGTGTGACTTTAAGCCTTCTGATGAGGCCCATTGTGAGCGACCATGTTTTGAAGGGTTACTAACACATGAAGTTTTGAGGTTTTATCTACTAACACAAATTGTATGTAATTGTATGTATGTTAGTCTTTAAGGTATATATCTATGGGCCAAAGTTGTCTGAAAATAAATGTATGTTGCTGTTATTTTCGGTCACGGCGGCCAATCTTGGTGCAGATTACTCATCTGTGAGGGAGATATAGTGCATAAGTGTGTGCGCCGGCACAGGTGCACTCTCTGTTCGTTTACTCGCATAGTCCGATACGACCGGAGAGAGATCAAGCGTAGGACCAACGGCTTAACCTGCTTTCCAAGGCACGGGGGTATCATACCGCCGACTTCCAAACTGCAGGCTACTACCAAGAAATTCCCAATGGAAAAACCCAAAAGCACTTATTGCCCAACCCGGGACTCAAACCCAAGATCGCACGCTTAGCAATCACACTTGCGACCACGAGACCAACGGGGCAGTCAGTCGGGGTAGTGTTGAAAATTTAATAGAGTTGTATGGATAGACATGGTTCCATGAATCTAATTTCAGACATAAACCTCGGTTGGAGAACTGCCAAATGCACTGATAGTAAGTCGCAATTTCAGTTGCATTGTCGCCAACGTCCATACCATGTTGAGAACACCGGTTCTCGTTCCGATCACCGAAGTTAAGCAACATCGGGCGTGGTTAGTACTTGGATGGGTGACCACCTGGGAACACCACGTGACGTTGGCTTTTTGATAAAAAAAATCTTTTGTTTTATTTGACAAGAGTTTCTGACCGACTCAAAGCAACTTTTATGAGAATTTTAGAGAGAAAAAGTATGTATTTCTATTTTCAAGAACCAGCAAGTTATAAGAAGCTGGTCGCACCTCAGCTTCCAAAAAGGCAGTTAGGCCAATATGTTTAATTATATCTAAAGGCTGAATCGATTACTTTTATCAATTTATTCGACTGAGCGTAGGACACCCTGCAGCTGGATAGACCTTAAAAGATGGTTGCAAGACAGACTGGATGCAAAACGTGGAGAACAGGGTGTGGTGTTGCAGCTTGGGAGAGGTCTATGTTAGTGTTCTACGCGTGCCTCTCATAAACGTAACGGCAGGAGTTTTACACCTCACTCCCCACTGGAACGAGGCCCGCAGGTCAAGCGTGCTGGCACTACTCGTTGTCCGGGGCAGCGGAAGTCGCACCAGACCCCGTAGCCCCCCAACGCAAGTGCGCGAAGGAACGCTGGTGGTGATTTTAGTCAGTACGAGTCTGACAGTTCCCCTCCGTTCTCAACAGGGCGGAGTACATCTATTGAAAATTTCCAGATCGAGAAAAAAGGCCTCTGTCCTGCTATGAACGGTTGTGTTGTTTCTACTGAGCTGAGTGTATCGATGGGTATCAAACAAGTTTTCATCGCTATTTCTTCTTCTAGACGTAGTTGTGTGCACTACGAATACTTGTGATTGCACTTGTATTAATAGTGACAGATCAATGAGTCTAACTGCAGAAATATTGGAAAGCGTCCAACGTGGACTGATAGTGGAGGATAATTTCAGCTGCACTGTCGCCAACGTCCATACCATGTTGAGTACACCGGTTCTCGTTCCGATCACCGAAGTTAAGCAACATCGGGCGTGTTTAGTACCTGGATGGGTGACCACCTGGGAATACCACGTGACGTTGGCTTTTTAATATTTTCATTTTACATAATTAGAGCTCCTGTCCATAATGCATCTTGCATGACTTTTCTTCCCTGGATATTTTTTTCTGTAACCGACTATTTTTCACCGACTTCTAAAATGGAAGAGTATTGTGAAGTTTATGCCTTCTTTTTTTCATGTTAGATGTATGCAGAAAAGGATCGAATAATAAAACCGGTTAATGATGTAACGGTGAACGCACGTTTAATATACTTTATTATTTGTACATTCCGATAGTCCTTTACAAAAGACCCGTCTCGTTCACAATAAATAAGCCGCTTATGATTGCAATGTTGTATTATGCAACTTTTACTGCAGTACAGTCAATGACGCAAATAGTAGTTGGAAAAAATAGTATTTTCGTCATGGAATGAAGTCGTTAAAATGTAGAAGTTTTCCCTGGATATTAAAGTTGATATTTGAGGCCACTCAAATATCAACTTTAATAAAAATAATGAAAATTGTATACATGGCATATTATTTTGTATTTTGGAGACAAACACTAATTTGTTTTTACAATATTATGAATACATTATCAGCAAGTATATCTGCTATCAAGCAGGATAGTTGTATTCTGGTTTCTGTTTTTTTCTTTTGGGACATCAGCGCATTAGTGATGATATATGTATATCTCTGATATTTCTGATGTACATAGTAGAATTGTTTTTAGCTTTATGCAAGAATTATGTAGTTGTTACGTTACACTGTTTAAAGCTTACACAGTTTGTTACTAAACTTACACTGTCACTTACACAAGGGAGTAGGGAGGAGGTGAGGGAGCAATTTCGTGAGCTCGTGGATAAATAAAAACTACCGTACGGGTCGATCTTTAAGGTCATGCCGTGCTTGCCGAGGTTGGCCCGTGGATGGGTGACCTTAATTACCTACATACCGAGTTTCCTCCTCATTTGTAGATCTTTGGCACTCGTTAGCGTAGTCAGAAGCCAAAAGTCTGACATCCAGTCTTACCAAGGGGTATCATATTATCCAGTTACTGGGTTGTGGAGGACAGATAGGCAGTCGCTTCATGTAAAATACTAGTACTCAGCTACATCCGGTTAGACTGAAAGCCAACTCAACATAGTTTGGGAAAAGGCTAGACAGATGATGATCACGGAAGATATCTCATAAGTGGCGATGTAAGTACTGCAATTTAAAACAATTACAATTTAAAAAAGACCAGCACTTTTATCGCCGACTGTACTCAATACCTGTTCGTAAAGATTTACCATTGCAAATAATGTCTAGGTACGTTGCAAGAGGATTATTAATTTCTGCATTTCCTTTCTTATTTGCAGCGAAAGAGTTTGAGGAAATAAATAGTAACAACATTACAGAATATCATTTGTATGTATTTTTATATATTTATTACATGGGACAATAACATAACTATGTGGGTGTTCATACCTATCTTAAACAAGATTATAATTATTTGCCTAGCCTTTTCCAACAATGTTGGGGTCGTCTTCCAGTCCAACTGGATGCAGCTGAATACCAGAATTTTACATAGAGCGACTGCCTATCTCCCTCCACAACCCAGTTAGTACTGGGTAATACGATAGCCATTGGTAAGACTGGTTGGCCTATCTTAAACAAGCTCATACTATCATACATTTTTACAATCTTCAAGTCCTTACCAACCTAAAAGCAAAAAAAACAAATTATTGAAAAACAAAACACGAGTGAAAAATTGAAAACCGCCCAGCTGACGTTGACAATCATGACACGACGTGACGCGACGTCTAACACGACAGCAACAAGTTGACTTGACGTCAACGGGTTTATTTTTCTTTTTTACGACGTTCCTTTGGCAGTGACGTGACAATTTTATGTGTGGACAGCTGAATATGGAGTGCGGGTGACCAAGTAAAGAGGTCACGTGTTTATATGACCGTTTGTTCTTTAGTGTTATTTTTGTGCCAAGATCTTTGTAAGTAGCTGTGTATTGGGCATATATTTTAAACGTCTTATATGGTATAATAATGAATACTATATATTACTAGCTGCTGCTCGCGACTTCGTTCGCCTGGAAATTTTGATGGGTTTTAAGGGTATTCAAAATAGATGCTGGCCGATTCTCCGACCTACCCGATTTGCAAACAAAATTTCATACAAATCAGTTGAGCCGTTTCGGAAGAGTATAGTAACTACTAACTAACATTGTGACACGAGAATTTTATTTATAAGATAAATATAATAATAAAAATGAACTGCCGGAGATGGTTGCTCACTCCTGAAAATACCATAACTGAGTAGTTGATGATCTAAGGTTGAGATCTACAAACGACACTTAGTTTGTACTTGGACTTAGACATGGTGCCGGCTGTATACTTGTGGAAGCACTTGTAGTTTGAAAGTTAAGCGACAAGAATACCATTTAGCCAAAGCACCTTCTAAGTAAAATTCCAAGTTAATAAGTCCATTGCACGAGTTCCATGTTCATAACATCACGCTTGTAATCCGAGTATGGTTGGGCAGAGGTGTAATAGTACCCACATTTCGCCAGTTATGTTTAAGTCTTATGTAAAAAGGGGCGAGCCTAATCCCATGAACCGTGGCTGCTACTGAGAAATTCTTGATGGCAAAAACCCTATAGCTTATTGCCTGACTCGGGAATCGAACCTCATGATCAGCAAACGAGCACCTTATTTTTAAATCTTATGATTTGTTTAAACCAACTACAAGAAACCTTGCACCCAAATGCCATCAAATCGTCGAAGAATAAATTGTCGACGATTATCTAAAATCAGTACAACGTATACCGTGACTGTATATTCGATTGAATCGCAAGCTAAGCTAATACCGTTCCAGAGCAAAAGAGTGTAAAGTTTAAGTAAGTAAGTTCGATCTTTTCCCAAGAATCTGCAGAATGAAATTTAAAACAAACTACTCACGCCCAGCCATTGGTTGGAAGTGTTTTCTTAAGTGCATTTAAATGCACTTGATGTAAGATATTTCGGTGGATAATATACTCTGAATGCAGCACTGGACCAGTGGTTGCAATCGCGTCTGCTGTGTATGAAGTTGTGGGTTCCATTCCCGGGTCGGGAATTCTTTTTCGGTTCTTTCATCGGCAATTTCACATTAGCAGCCTCGGTGTCTGGATTTCTGCCCGTTGGATGACAATGAGCTTGTTAATATTGCATGTGAATAAAACAAAACTGGCGAAATTTTCCTGTATTATAAGGTGCACCTCTGCCTAAATCATCAGGAATCACCGGCTCGATGTTATGTTAAGATGATATTGAAAACAACACGAAGATATTTAAGTAAATTTATTCTTGTCCAAGCAAAAAATGCCACCAATAGGGGTGATCACATTTTTTTTGTCTTTGTCCGTCGGGTAGATTATTGAAAAGTATTGGACACGTATTTTTTCTTTTTTCACGTGGTCATAAAATTTCGGAGATATATTGAGTTGAAATGGCGCATGACGTCACATGTAGGTAATTTTTATACCTACTTGTGACGTAGTGAGCCCCCACTCTCCAACTTTAATGAGTTTTGACTAAGTAATTTTTTGATAAAACAAAAAATACGTGTCTAATATTTTTGTATTACTTGTGTGACGGACAAATAGAATGTCGTTTTCTGTACCCAGTCTTCACCCCTATTTCACCTGCCTAATAATGTTGGAGATATTAACTTGCACGGTATTGGTACCGTTATGTCGTCTGCTTTACGAGAACATTCTAGGATTACGTTCGAGTCTAGAATGATCCAGTATGTCTAGAATATTCGAAAACAATCCTAGAATGTTCCACGATCGAAGTGTCTAGATAGTTCGAGAAAGTTCTGGACCTTTCTGGAATTTTCTAGAAGGATTCGTTCCATTATAGAGATATCTGGAAGGTTCGGGAAGGTTGTAGAACTTTCTTGAAGTCTGACTTTGGCTACGGAACCAAGCGATCGAAGTGAACTATTAGTAGTGTAGTAGTGTGATAGTTAATTAATTAATTGATAATTGTGATTATGTTTAAGTGTTTGTGTAGTGTTGTGAGTTAATTAAAGATTTTTTGTTTAATTGAGTGTGTTAATTTATCATATACCCAGCTCGTTACAGTACGATAATATTTTTGAGGTAAAACAAAAGAGATTGAGGATGAAATCTACAATTCATACCTTTCAGAACCTACTTTAAATGATTTGAGGTCGCCATTTTTTTTTTTACAATCTTATAAGTCACCAATCCTGAGAATTTCACCCAAAAATTGCTCCTTTCACCCCACTTTCATAAATCTCCATAACGACTTCACAACTTCAAATCTCGCGTATTAAATTTAAGGCTCACAAGAAAGGGCTCCAAACTCCGGACATAATCAGTAATGAGGAAATCCGGACAAGAAATGGCAGTAAGTGTCCGGAGTCCGGAGTCTAAACTTAGGATTGTCACGTCCAACCGTTGGGCTATCTGGAGATGACAAGCTCTTGAACAGCGGGCGTCCGTCCGGCATAACTTGAATTAATTTAAGCACCTACCCTGCCTGAAGGGGCACTATTACAGACGTTAATAGGTACTATCTCGTAGTAATGTCAAATTATACTTGACACGAATAATTCTGCGAAACAAATAGAGTTCTTAAAGTTCAAGGTGTACGTTTTATTGTCGCTCAAAACATACTTTTGTAAATATTTATAGAGTAAAACAGATTTCATCGTGGGCTTTCTATTCATATTTTTGAACACGTATTCATTTAACGTGTGGTCTAGGCTTTTTCAAATATCTATGAACGGAATCTGGTTTAACCAGGCAGATACGAAAAAGAATATCAATATTTTTACCGGGTAAAAGTAAAACCTTGGTTCTGACACAATGCAAATTGGAGTTGAACGATATTATTGTGTTCAAAACCTCCAATAAAAGTTTTTTATATTTAATTTCGATTCATTGAGCTGACAACGCGACCATATTAATGGCTTGGCCCGACCACAAATAATATACCAGCAGATATTTAGTGCGACCACGTGTCCACCCGTTTGTTGGACTGCCATGGAAATGTCCAGCGAAATTCCGAAATATCTCTCAAATTCCGAATGTCATCAAGTCTAAAAGTATTTCCAGTGCTGAACTTTTGCTGAATGCTTGTGTAACTTTTTTGTTTAATTTAGTTCTCCAACGATAGGTTGACGCATTGGTATGGCGGGTATATTCCCCACCGCAGTTTCAGGTTGTTATGATAGAAACTATTTTTATATGTGGATTTCATATTTATTGTATGAATATTTGTTCCTATATTGTGAGTGTTGTGGGAGGGATTTCTGCTAGTTTAGTAACAAATATATCGTTTTTCGTCATGATACTAAAAACCATCCTGTGATCGATTTTTTTGAACTCGTGGGTGTTTTGTTTTGGGTTTGTTGGCATCTCGATCATTTAGTACATTTGATGACAAAAGTAATCCATTGTCTCATAATCTGCTTAGCCTTAGCCCAAATATATTTGGGGTTGACTTGCAGTGTTACTGGCTATTTGACATCCACAACCAAGCCATTGGGTACCTGTAAGGTGTCTCACTCTTTGAAGCAATTGGATTTTTAAACAATGTTACTGATATGGTTAAATTCCTCTCAAGGGCCTCCTCAATGTTTTTCGCACACACTCTCATACATATTTCCGCCATGACTCGTAACAGCACGTAACCACAGTAATAAAAGAATTCCATACAACTCACGGGGCTATTATTAAACGAGAATTTCCTGGTACGTATTTGCTCCTGGTTCCCCTATATTTGGTGAAATATCGAAGACGCAGTGTGGAATATTAATGTTTTATCGCTCACTGGGCTTGTGTGTCATTTGCTTGTGCTGTTCAGTATTTTTACAAATGTTTTGGGGTACTGAAGTCTGCATATTTACAGGTACGAGTAAGGTGGTGAAATAGAAATAAAATAAGAAATAAACCGGAAATGAAAGAAATCCAAATAACCTTTGCATTTAAAAATATTTAACTTTGGCTTTGAGATCATCAAAATCATATACAAAAGTACAGTACTCTCGCAAAGTAACCATAAAGTTTCTATATCTAAACCAATTTCCGTCGGAAGATAGGTAAAGAAAATAGGCATTTGTATATTCAGCATTTAGTCCCTTTGTTATATTGTATACACCAGCCTTTTTTTTCGGATGGGAAATCATCAAATGACTCCTCCCGCTCTGGGCGGAGCGGAAGGGAGTTTCAGACTTGGACTGACTAAAACCCATCCATGTTCCTTCTTAGCCCTTTGTGTTCCAGGGCCACGGTATCTCTTTCGAACAGCCCCGCAGCCCTGGCAAGCATCGGCCCTTCCGATGTATATGTATACCCCAGCCTTATTTTTGCTCACCATTTTCACGCCCAACACAATTTGCGGTAGTTTTGAAAACACCACCTAAAACTTAGACTGCTCAACAAATATTGTCTAGTCACTTCTAAAAGGAATGATCATGTCTTAATGTACATGCAAGATATGCCCCACCTCCCTTCTTGGTCATCCTGCACCTTCCAGGATTCAAAACGAAGCCAACGAAAGAGCTGTGCAGGTGGCCATATGGTGGGTATTATTCGAGTATATCGACACGCAAAGAAGACGAAGAAGAATGTACATGCCAAGTTGTCTACTACCTGAGAAAATGTGAAATGCTTTTCACCTACCTCTAGATATCTGCGGGAATGTGATAGTACGGTGTTACGCTATTAGCCGCGGCGCTAACGGCCTGTCACTTCTCATAATTATTCGTTATTGTGAAATATGCATCTAACGTGCTACTGCAGAGTTAGACTTCGAACAGATGATGCAAGCATGGGACATATACTTTTAGTAGTTGATCTTTCTTTTTCGCACAGCCTGTAATAGGAGATTCAAAAATTAACACAAGGGTTTTGTAATAATTGTTAACTTTAATGACCTTAGAGATAAACATTACATCAATTCCGAAAGGTTAGGTACAGGTGTATCATTACTACATCCACATTTCACCATTTATGAAGTCCCATGTAATAGGGGCGAGCCCATTGCCATCAACCGGGCACAAATTCAGACTCCTTGGCTGCTCCTGTGTAATTCCTAATGGAAAAACCCAATAACACTTTGCCCGACCTAAGAATCAAACTCAGGACCTCATAATTAGCTGTCGCACTTATTGTTTATGGGATACTAGCTGTTCCGCGCAACTTCGTCTGCGTCACATTTTCCCCGTTTCCGCAACATTTTTTATTGATGCTCCGCTCCTATTGATCGTAGAGTAACGATATATAGCCTATAGTCTTTCTCGATAAATGAGCTATCTAACACTGAAAGAAGTTTCTGAGATTAGCGCGTTCAAGCAAACAAAATCTTCAGCTTTATTATTATTATTAGATAAATAAACCTAGTGGTTGACTAGTACAATTTCAGAAAGTGAGGTATACAAGCATTTTTTATAGGCAAAGCTACAGAACAAAAATAATTATTAATAAATTTCTGGTTTAAAAACATTAGAAAAGCTTACATTTTGGAGCTAGTTATAATTAAAATATCCCAACTGTTTATTTCAATGCCTCTAAGGACCAATTTTCAACCGACAAAAAGACCAAAAAAGTCAATAAAACACCGGCAACAAAGCTACAAGAATTCAATACGTGCCAAACGAAATAGAACTATGTAGTAGTGAATAAAAGATTTCTCCGTACTTGTTGATAACAGGGGAATAGGGTTCCTTAAGAACGAGCGTCCCTGTTCGAACCCTTTGTATTGTGCGATCAGATTGAAGTGTTGCTTATCTGTTTCAAATGCTGAAGAGAATTATTTCGTCGGATGGTTTTTTTGGCGTTCCCTGTTTAGGGTTGGGAATATATTGGTATAACAAATGATGTTAAGTGGTGTTGATGGTTGATTTTGTTATTTATTTCATAGTGTCTTTTATAGGCAGACCCTATCTGTCGCGTACATAAATGAAAATATCTGAAAAAAATATTGGGAGATCACTAAGGTAGTGCTTCTGAGTATAGGTCTGTTCATATATGTGAAGTTATTTTAAAGAAACTAGCGGCTGCCCGCGACTTCATTCGCGTGGAAATTTTGATGTGTTTTAGGGGAAAAAAAAAAATAGATCAAATCAAATCAAAATCATTTATTTCAAGTAAGCCAATTACAGGCACTTTTGAATAGTCAAACAACAATAAAAATGAAGCTACAGTCCCAGTCACAAGACATAATAACTGTGAAAGTAGTGTTGTTGCCCATTCCAAAGCGTAGATCTCTATGGAGAAGAATGGGCAAGAAACTCCATGGACACTCTTTTAAATAAGAATCATGTTACAAATACCTTGGTTACATCATTCATGTTGAGATGGTACATTATGTGAGAACGATGTAGCAATACGTGCACGTTAAAAGTGTCCATAGTAAAATGAAAAAAAAAAGACAATTAAGAAATAAAATAATTAGTTCGAAATAAGCCGTGGCAACTAAGAGATGCAGCTTCTTGAGAGCAGCGGTGGCCCAGTGGTGGCAGCCCCGACTTACGAGCAGTAAGCCGTGGGTTCAAACCCAGGCAGGCGCATTACTTTGTGTAATTTATTTCATCACCGCTGCCCTCAAAAACGGTGTAGGAAAACAACGTAACGTAACGTGAGGAAACCGGCATGTCCTAGAACTAAAAATTCGAAGACATGTGACATCTACCAACCCGCACTGGGCCCGCGTGGTGGATTACAGCCCACTCCCTCTCATACAGAGGAGGCCTGTGTCCCAGCAGTGGGAACATAGTAGGCTAATGATGATGATGATGAACTAAGAGATGACCAGGCACAACTGATAGCGCCCGTTCCCGGACACGAAAGATACTGGCCGATTCTCAAATCTACCCGATATGTACACAAAATTTTTATACAAATCGGTTCAGCCGTTTCGGAGGAGTTTTGTAACAAACACCGCGACACGAGAAATTTATATACTAGATACTAGCCAGCGATATAACTCTACATAGCCTGTAATAGCTTTGAATTGACTGCTTAAGTCGAAAACAGAATATAGAAATACCCTCATAAATTCTGTATTCAATGACCGGCAAAAGCAACATACATAACAAAGAATATTATAGTAAGTATCTCGTCCCACAAAACTGTCCTCCCGACCCTTCCCTCCAAATTCACCCCTGAAAAATGTGACCCGAAAAACCCAAACAACCTTACGTAATCTCTTTTTAACCCATACTTTGTTTACAGGCTGAAAAATCTTTTAGAAAACTTTGCTTTGAGAACATTAATTCGCCACTTTAAAGAGACGGGTACCCTTAACACGGTCAATGTCGCAGGGATTTTTGTTCAATCTTTCGGGCTTAAAAGACCAGCAACTTGAGCTTAAAATTACAACTTTGATTTAAGGAATAAAGTTAAAAAACCGGCCAAGTGCGAGTCGGACTCGCGCACCGAGGGTTCCGTACTTTTAACACCGTAATTATTAAAAATATTTTTATTATATGATGTAACTGTAGCGACCACAAAAAGCAACATACTACAAAAAGTACTACAGCGCCATCTATGATGCGACGGAGGAACTAACATCGATTTCCTACAAGTCGCAAGCAAAGTTTACATCGACTTAAGTATATATAGAGAAACCCGATTACAACTATCGGGCAGTTGCCCGCCAGACACAACACCTGCCTGGTCGGAGGATCCTCCCTTTTCTAAGGAGTATTGAGGAACTTTACACCCTGTTCCTCATACCACTAAATAACTAAAAATTTACAGTTTTCTCTATTTTTCCTTTATCTGTGCTATAAGACGTTGCTTCGTACCAAATTTCAAGATTCTGAGTTCACGGGAAGTACCCTGTAGGACCTTTTGACAGCCAGACAGACGGACGAACAACAAAGTGATCCTATAAGGGTTCCGTTTTTTCCCTTCGAGGTACGGAACCCTAAAAAGGAGCTCGTGGCTTAATAACAGCCGCTCGGGTCGATCTCTAGGTTAAACCGCGTTGGCCAAGGTTGGTTCGTGGATACCACGCATTATGTATCTTTCCTCTGAGTCTCATAATAAGTTGTTACGTTGTTCCCGGCTGTGATTTGTAGATCTTTACCAGTCGTTACAGGTAGTCACTGGCCTGAAAGTCTGAAAACCAGTCTTACCAAGGCGCATATTACCCAGTCAGACAGGCTGGCGCTCCATGAAAAATACTGGTATTCGGCTGCATCCGATAAGTGTGGAAGCCGACCCCAGCTTATTTATAAAAACGCTAGGCAGATGATAATTAAAGGAATAAAGATGTGGGGTATATTTGAACTTTAATAACACAATCCTGCAGTAAGGTCCCTAAATCTGAACAGAGCTGATGTGCCTGGCATGTAACACACAATTCTATCCCACCCAACTGGCGACGATGCAAAGCTTCTGTTCAAATTCATGGCCCTCATTGTGTGAAAGTAGGTAACAATTGTTTAGGATACGATGGGACTGGCATACGCTAAGCGTAAAATCCCCTATAAAACAAATAAAGAAAAAAAAAAAAACACCTGCAGTATCGGGTCGGGCAAACTGATTTCGAGTTTTTCCTTCAGAGATTCCTGAGTCTTAAGCAGTTTGTATTTGTGCCCGATTGATGACAATAGGGTCATCCCATATTACACGGAATTTAAATACAATTCTTCGGACAAAAAAAACCAGTTCTCTGACCACTCTGGTCCTTTATTTTTATGTATGTAGTACGTAGCCGGACTTTAATGCAAGAAGGCATCCTCCACCAGTGAATCAAGTTATACTTATTAAAGATTGCATTTCTGGTCATTCCATCCTCACGCCGCATTGCTCGTGTTAAAATATTCAAGCGACATTGGACCTTCGCTCGAGGTAGGTAGGTACTGTCATAACTAATTCTGGTCGACTTGATGAACCGTGGTCGCGTTTTGAGAATTTATGAATTATGTCGTCAGCCTTCACAGGCAATTTCTGTTGCTTGAGCTAAAACGTGCATACAATTTAAACTGGTCCAGTTTAATAAATCTTGAGCGCTTAATTCATGTTGATTAGTAGTAAAAGCGCTGTTTTAGCTAGAGGGTTCGTTTGTATAGGTAAAGGGAAATATGCTGCAGTGTTATTAAATCTAAAGTCAACAACACAGAACATATTTAGCTTATGAGTATGCTTTTCCAAACGTTGTTCCAGTTTATTTGTGAATGTATGTACCTTCTCGTGTGAAATTATTTTTGTTTTTATTTCAAGAATTACCTTTGAGTTCGTAAATTATCAGCAAATGTTCAGTAACTTCACTACAGATGATCATATTGTGGACGTTTCCACGGAGACCGGACTCTTGCGAACAATGTACCTACTGTTGTAGGCTTCAGAGTCCATTGTCCTCTACCTCTTCAAATCGGTTTGAACGTGCTTTGAAGTGAGCTGGTCATACAATAATAGTCAGTTTGATTTCAAGACTGTAAGTACAGTTAGTTCATGAATATAAGAACAAAAATGCTGCAACAAAATCGAAACAAAACAAAATTTAACCGAAATCTCTCTCCAATTTACGTAAAGATCCCGTTCAGTTTATTAAATACCACTTTTTATTTATTATGTTACTAGATTTTAAAGGAAAAACGTGTACAATGTTTCCTTTCTAGATAGATTTTTGTTTTTATCTTTTGCATGGTGTTGGAAAACCATTCTACCGCCTACCTTTAGATTTATAGAGCTCGATACATCGAGCTTATCCTTATTGTAACTGCACCCGCCTAGAAAAAACAACCAGTCTAAAGTACCTAGGAATTATAATAGATTGCAACTTGAGATTTAACGACCACATCAACATCCTAAGCAATAGACTACGTAAACTCATATATGTCTTTAAGACCCTCAGACATGTGGCTGACGCCAGGCTGATGAAATCAATCTATCTTGCCCTCGCCCAGTCTTTATTAACTTACTGTATAACGTCCTGGGGCGGTGCACCTAAATACACAATCCTGCAGCTCGAAAGAGCGCAGAGAGCTATTTTGAAGGTATCTTCCTTTTTACCATTTAGATATCCTACTGCAAACCTATATAAAGAGACTTATGTCCTAACTGTCCGTCAACTGTTTGTTTTACAAACGGCCCTAAAACAGCATCAACTACTTACATTCAACTCCTCACTGCTAAGTAAAAGACGTTATGACCCAGTAGATCGTCATGGTTTACGACTAACAACGGTGTTCTCCAAACGATTCTTCTGTTACCTTGGTCGTTTTCTCTACAATAAAATTAATAGGACGCTCTCTATCTATGATCTTACAAAAACTAAGTGTAGAACAAAAATTAGGACCTGGCTTCTGGAATTGAGTTATGATGCTACGGAAAAACTTCTTGCTGCCCCAAAATAACCTGCTTGTCGTGGAATTCACCAAACATGTAAATATATATCATAGTTCTGTGCTTCCAGCCACTTATACAATTATTCACACACACCACACACATACACACACATACTAACCCATGAATTAGTTATAAACACATAATATTTTGTAATTGTTTTCTCAATATCTGTTACCGCATTTGTGTACGAGTGCATAATTTAATGTTTAAATGTGCTTCCGAAGGGGTGGAGACCTGGTGTCCTGAAATACAGGCTTTTCGTCTAGCTTAGGCACCAGTCTCCCACAGTATTATAAAAGCCATGTATTGTTTACGAAAACTAATAATGTAATTATGTATTGTGGTGAGAAAATAAATCTTTATCTTATCTTATCTTATCTTATTGCAACGTATTATCAGCAGAACTGCATCGCTTTGATAAGGCTATGTCTACATTGTTAAAAAATATATAAAATAACATTTAAATGTTATTTTTAACTATTTTCTGGTGTCAATACTGTCAATACATTTAAAAACTGGTTATGCTTACTGCTTTGTCAGAAATCACGCAGAATTTTACATTTTACGGTTTCGAGATCGAACCCTAAAAAAACATTTTTTTAACGTAAAACTCTTACTTGGAATGAGTTAAATTTTCTGTTGTTTATCTTTAAGACTTATGTATGGCACAAGGACCAATAGTTCAAGACCGAATCCAGAGTGGGGTGATCGTGTGAATAACCACTGTTGTCGGCATAGCTAACAAAATATGATGACCGTTGGGTCAGACGTGTTGAATTGAGGGAAGACCGCTAATCGGACAACCTAAGGTAAGACGCAATCATGGTAGGTGGAGCGTTAAGCTTCACAAAGAGACTGGTAGCAGGTGAATGGGAGTGTCCGAAAATTGAGTTGGATGGCGTGATATTAGAAATTCCTTTGTCCAGTGTACTGCGCAACTGGACAAAGGATTTTCTAATAGCATTGTAGGCTGCTTACGATGATATCAATATCGTACCGTGTACACACCAAAAGCCGTTTCCAAATAATGTACCACTAATACTCGCCATACATCATAAATTTTTCTATTGTAAACCTCAATATCTTCGCCTTCAGTGCGAGGTTGCGAATCTAAATAACTAATATCCTTAGATATGTAGCGCACATCCGTGACACGTAGTTATTGCGAGTGTGGTGACAGACTGTACCACGAAGTCACATGTACTGCATGGATGATGTGGAATTGATCACATTTATGCGTCGACTTCTGCGGCTGATATGATTTGCCCACGAGGGCAAATCATATCAGCCGCAGAAGTCGATCTTCAAGATAAAAAAGCACCTGTGGTTGATCCGTGGATAGGTGACCATTCAAGATACAAACTGTTTGTCCCGGTTGTCATTTTGTAGATCTTTGGCACTCTTAACGTATTGGAGATCATGTAGCTAGAAGAAGAACCCAACATAATTAGGCAAAGGTAAGGTAATTTATGAATATCGTGACGATAAGCCCCGATAGCTAAAATCCTTATATTTGTAGCGCACATTCGCGACACGTACTTATGGCGAGCGCGGTGACAGACTGTACCAGCACGTCACACGTACTGCATAAATGATGTGGATTTGATCATATTTATGATTTTGTAGTGACTAAAATGTTTTATTGGGTGAGTCTGATATGTTACACGAGGTTCACGCGTCTTGCGACAGCGGCCGTGAAGGAAATAAATGAAAAAAGTTCTTTAGAGCAAGCCACGTGTCCCTGCGATGCGACTCTTGCAAAAGAAACAAGTTACACACGTTACACGTCAGTGTTGTATGATGTAATTGATGTCGAAAATGGTTTTGACTGTGATCGTGAACGTTAAAAATTTAAGCCAATCCCGTATAACCTACAAAGATTAAAGCTAAGGTAATCCTGCAAAAACAACGTGTGATTACTTGTTGGCTGCAAAGGAGAGGCAGGATCAACAATTAGCGGCAGCATTAGGAGTTTTCGGGCTCTGCATGGTCATGGTGCTTCCATCCACGTCAAAATATTGGGAGAACTTGAGCTACCAATTTACATCCTCCAAGTGACAAATTAAAGTGCCTGGTTACCAAGAACCTGGTTATTTAGGAGATAGTAAATTTACATGGGATTACCAGGCCCGTCTTACAGCTATTATTTTAGCTAGAATTTTCTTTTGCATATTCTTCAAGTAGGAACAACGTCAAAACGTGTGCAGTATAAAAGTGACTGTTTTTCATTGTCTCCCATAAAGACATCAATAAACTTAAATTCTAATGTAAAATCTACCTTTAGATATAAAGTTGAAATATCTGAGTTGCGTTTGATTTAATCTGCTACACCCATAATTAACCTTCAAAATAAGTACAGCAGAACCTACTGTATATCAATCCTTATAATTCTGGGTTTGAGTTGAATGGTAAATCATAGGAACACTCTGCCTGTTTCCCTCCTTTCTCCATGAATCATTACTCCTCATCTTCATCATCATCATCATCAGCCTATAATGTCCCCACTGCTGGGACACAGGCCTCCTCTCTATGAGAGGGAGTGGGCTGTAATCCACCACGCGGGCCCAATGCGGGTTGGTAGATGTCACATGTCTTCGAATTTTTAGTTCTAGGACATGCCGGTTTCCTCACGATGTTTTCCTTCACCGTTTTTGAGGACAGCGGTGGTGAAATAAATTACGCAAATTAATGCGCCTGCCTGGGTTCGAACCCACGGCTTACTGCTCGTAAGTTGGGGCTGCCACCACTGGGCCACCACTCCTCTCAAATTCATTACTCCTGATCCTAATTTATTCTAGCTCCGTACTTTTCCATTAGTCGGCATCTCATTAGCTGTGGCCAAACTCATATTTAGTCTTAGTTCACATCGTAGTTCAGGATCAAGTAACACCTTTCCCCCGGGATCGATTGAAGTGAATAGACAATGTAATTACACGTCGTCATAGATCCCTGAGCCGTCGTTTATTAAAATGTGTTTTGAGACATACTATGGATGAGTGGTTTTAGTACCCCTTGGAATTATTTGGTACTAGCATTATAAATTATCCCACGAGAATTTATTATAGGAAAAAAACTATCGTATGTAACGTAACCCAAGTCATGATCTAAATGTGTGCCAAATTTAATTTAATCCGGTTTAGCTACTAAAGTTTAAAGGTGTGGCAAACTAACAAACTCACTCTCACTTTTTAGGGTTCCGTACCCAAAGGGTCAAACGGGACCCTATTACTGAGACTTCGCTGTCCGTCCGTCCGTCTGTCACCAGGCTGTATCTCATGAACCGTGATAGTAAGCCAGTTGAAATTTCTATAGATTATGTATTTCTGTTGCCGCTATAACAACAAATACTAAAAACAGAATAAAATAAATATTAAAAGGGCTCCCATACAAAAAAGTGATTTTCTTGCTCGTTTTTATAAATAATGGCACGGACCTTCGACCCCTTCGTACGCGAGTCCGACTCGCACTTGGCCGGTTTTTTTATATTAGTTGAATAACCGAAGTAAGTTATTTATTCCTAGCACAAAGCATTACATCAACGTTGGTGCTACGGCGTAGCAGTCGTAGCCTACGCGTGCTACGCCGTATCAACAAGACATATCTAAACTGTTATCTCAAAGCCATCTTATTGGTTACAGGCTAGAATGTAATAGATCTCTATTGGTTCAGGAGGTAACATCATTAGTATTTCATTGTTTAATAGAGAGAAATAGGAAGATCCTGTATGTGAGTATTTCACCAAGGATATAATAACCTTAACCATAAAAATATTCAGTCGTTTCCACCTTTATATACCTTTCTTTTTTTCATCTTCACTTTTACGACTGTGCCTACTCTCCCGAAACATAATCGTATTTGCACATTCCCGTTCCCGAGATAGCCGTTTGTTCTAAACGCACCTCTAAACGCGAATAAAACAATAATTCTACGTCATACCAAAGTCCAATTTTCCGCGGTTTTGTCATTGCAATATCTATTCATGAGTTTTCGTGTCATGTATGGGACGACCGACTTATTTATGCAGTCTATATAAACCTTATCAAAAAGGCTGAAAGTTCATTTTCAGTAAATCGGATGTATTGTAAATGTTGTGTTTTGCTATGTGAGTAGGGTTACCACACCGAATTATAAGTTTAAATTGTTTTGATTTTCGAGGACCCCGATAGTGTTCCTGTGTATTATAGGTAGACAGGTATTTAGAATTTATTGTCACGATTCAGGTAAGCAATTTAAACTTTAGGTAATAGGCGGAAGCTTAGTTTAGGGTCTGACTTTCATGTGTGTTACTTCGCATAGCTTCGCACAGGTACAGGTTTCTGCTTATTATATATATATATATATATATATTATTTTGATAAAACTACAAATAATGGTAACATAAAAAAAGAAATTATTAAAAAATAATACATGGAAAGTGTCCACGTGTGTGACCAAGTTACTACTTACTTTTACGGATTACTTTTTGAAAGGTTTACCGTTTTGGCGTCCCACAGCAATTTTTTAAACTCATTATTTGATGTTTTGTAGGCATTTTTCGGTTATTCTTTGAAACTTTTAAGTCGTAATAAACACCCAGAAATTATTTTTCATTTCTGCATTTGACGTTAAATATAAAAATTCCCTTTTTTGCGACTCAAAAAAGTCCAAACATTTGCATTAATTAATGTCTTTGTTTATTTCTTGCGAAGACTAACATTTCGCGTGATATCGAAGCTCAGATGTTCGCAGCTACCAGCTGTGCCGTTATTAATACTCGTCAAAAAAATGAAACGAACCCCAACTCATATTTTAGCATTCTTATTGAATAATTTTCAAATTGGTTTAGAAGTACCTATTCATAGAAATATTTCAGATGTTTTTTTGGACTAATAATTCCTAAAATTCTGTTTAAATTTAAGGTTCAATTGAAATAACACATGTACTGTTAACAGCTATTCAATTCAAAAGCTTATTTTAATTGAGGATTACAATATCATAGGTCCATGTTGAAGAAATTTTCTGAATATTATTTTTTATTGTTAATCCTTCTCTCTCATTTTCTTTGTAGCTATATTGACTCGGAGGTATTGTTTAACAGCTATATTTTCTTCTTTTTTGACGTGTTAAAAATTTTAATTTATCTCTAGTTAATTTTATATCTCCTTATATATCCAAAGGTGCGGTTGACAGTATAGATACTATAAACAACAAGAACGACATTGTATCTTGAATATAATGGTCTTGTAAATGAGTTTTGTTTTAACAAAGAATCTTATTAATATTATAAACACGAAAGTTTGTGAGTATGGATGGATGGGTGGATGGATGGATGTTTGATACTCTTTCACGTAAAAACTTCTGAATGGATCTGGATGAAATTTGGCACAGGGATAGATAACAGTCTGGAATAGCACATAGAATACTTTTTATTCTGGTAGTGTGATCCCGCGGGACAATTACCAAAAAAATGCGGGCGAAGCCGTGGGCAGAAGCTAGTATGCTTTAAAAATGCTATGTTATCATTTTTTTTGCTTCAGAATATGCTTTATTCGGGATTCAGCAAACCTTTTAATGTTGGCGTTCAATCAAGCATATTCTATCTATCTCTTAGGCAGTTTGACTATGAAGGTTGGCGTGTAGGAAATATTAAATTCATCATCCTAGTTAATTGGTGTGTGTTTCCAACCAAGCCAAGATGCGGTTACACATGTGTGATCAATGGCTCAAGCAGTGCATGACTGATGCAGTAACGAAATCCTCAGTATGGTTTCATTGTCGTAGGTGATTATGATGTTGAATGTCACGTCACCATGTGGTGACGTTCAACGATATCTATGTCTTTAGAAGAAGAGGGGAGGATCATGGTATATTTGAATTAAATGTTGCATTTATTATTATTTCAGGCTCAAAGGCTAAAAAGATTCTCCCCATTACATTGTAACTTGAATAAGTTATGTTAGTTGAAGCAATAAACTTTTTGTTAGAAAAATTGCACAAAAATTTAAAATTAATGTTTAACTTTTTAGTTAACATGTAGTATACCATAAGACCGAACTAATTTAAACAGAAAACTACGTGCAACTATTTGATTTCGATTTAAAGTATAGTGTGGAGTTAATGTAATTTATGTGTCAATAGGGGTGCGGACTGAGTAAAGAAAACGACATTCTATTTTGTCCGTCAGACAGGTAATACAAAAATATTAGACACGTATTTTTTGTTTTTATCAAAATATCAAAAAATTACTTAGTTAAAACTCATTAAAGTTCGAGAGTGGGGGCTTACTACGTCACAAGTAGGTATAAAACTTACCTACAAGTGACGTCATGCGCCATTTCAACTCAATATATCTCCGTAATTTTATGACCACGTGAAAAAAGAAAAAACACGTGTCCAATACTTTTCAATAAACTACCCGACGGACAAAGAAAAACAAATGTATCCCCTATTGTATTGGATTATCCCCTATTGTGATATAGAATTTAATAGAACCGTAGAATGTGTAAAAACTACTTCAAACTTCTCTCCTCTTCTCTCTCTTCTTCTATTTTCTTCTGCTATTTCTCTAGCAGGTGATAACGCGACCACGTTGAGTATTTGCTATACCATACGTGTTAAGCTACGTTCAAGGCTGATTAATTTGGCGCGCTGGTTAAGCGCTGTCAACAAATCTTCAATGGTAATTTAACCGTTGACACTATTTAAGATGAGGTGTGACATACTATGCATGTATACCTATGTACACATATAGGGGTTTATATTATTTATTGTGTATACTGTAGATACGTTAACTATGTTAGGGTTGGCTTGCATATACAAGCAGGTAACTTCTAACTTACCTTCTGCATTATCAAAAACCTGCTATAATTTTCCGATGGAATCCTTAATCTGTTTCTAGAAAAAAAACGGGCAAGTGCGAGCCTTACTCGCACACAGGGTTTCATAGCCCCAAACAATATAATAACAATATTTGGAACGGTCATTCATTAGTAAACTTCCACTCAACCGCAAAACTAAATTTGTTTTTCATAGTACGTTAATGAAAAACAAAGTTACTGCTGCAGTTTTTGTGAAAAAGTCCCATATATCTCAAAAACTGAATATCAAATCTTATTCAAACTAATTTTCGTTAAAAGTTTTTTTTACGTTCTACATCCCAATGTTTTTTCAGAATTTTTCTCATTTTACTTTAGAAATTAGAGGGAGGGACACACACGTTTTACCACTTTGGAAGTGTCTATCTTTCAAAAGATTGACTTTAAAAAAAAATGGTTTTGGGAACCTCAATGTCATTTTTAAAGGCCTATCTATAGACACACGTACGTATAGGTTTGATTTTTTTTTTAGTTTCAGTTCCGTGTGGGGGGGATATCCTTATCTATATTTACTTTCTATTTTTTACAAAAAATCAACAAGTTTCAGCTGTGTAGTCCTAATTGTTTAAAGAAAAGAAAAAAAGTTCTTCTTTCTCTTTCTTTAACACTAATAGTTTCGGAATAAAGTGGCTGTGACATACGGACGGACAGACAGACTATAAGGGTTCTGTTTTTTGCCATTCAGCTACGGAACCCTTAAAATGAATAAATGGTACGTAAAATAAATGTTAAATAAAGTGATTTTCAAATAATTGAGGCGCTAAAGACTAAAATGAAGTCAAAAGTATTCTTCCGTACCGTCACTGCATAGTTTGTCTCAAAAGTTGCCCTTTTCGTACTAACCCTACTTCAGTCACTTTATGTTTGACAAATCCTGTCAGCGAGTGTTATAATTCACTGCATTCATGGACTTACACATTCAGCCGCTATGACTGTAAAATAGTTTTATATCAAACTGACAGGCTGACAGGTCATCGGCCGTATATTTTGTTGCCAACGACGGGGATTAAGACCGCGTTGCAATCATATGGTACTACTTCGTGTGTGTTTGTGAGTTAGGTAGAAAGAGGTGAACTGACCAGGTCAAATTAAATTACCTAGCGAAACTCCACACACGTAATGGGTATATATCTATCTTACTATATATTAGCTGCAGTCGTTTGCCTCAAAATATAATATTAACTAATTGTCTTTTTATTTTAGCACGCACCAAGCAAAAAATTACCTGTAAAATATATTTTTTTATCTTACTAAAACATGGTTTTATAATTCAATCGAGATGGGGTGGAATATTGTAAAGTTAAAACGTCAACATTATACGATGTACAAAGACTACGCATAAAAGTTGACGAGGACACTAGTGCTTTATTAACTTTAATTAAAACTTTAAATAATACAAAATAAAGTATATAATTAGGTTGGCTGTGTACTGATTGAAACCACTACTGGTTGGCAGTCAAAGTTAATTAAACCTCACAATGTTATGGTCGGTTTTGTCATAAATGCTACTTTATAAGCGACGGAAAACCTCTTTTATGATGTTTTTCATGACTTCATTAATTCCCCAGGTAATTACCTAAGACGATATAGAGGAACGTTTGAACTATGTTGCCTAATGACAGTTAATACTTTGTTGTTTTGAGATTACAAAACATCACGACTATAATTTGAGGAGGGGTTAGGCAGTTGTGTACCTATAGTACACTCGCATTTCATGATTTATGTTTGAGCCATTTACCTATGGAACTAATGGAATCCTATAAAGAGTAGAGTGTTAGCCATTCATACATATAACATAACTAGCTGTACCTGCGACTTCGGCTGCGTGGAATTAGATTTTTTCTAAAATAAAGCTAGCCTAAGTTACTCCTTATTACAGTAGCTATCTGCGAATGAAAGTCCCGTCAAAATCGGCCCAGCCGTTCCAGAGATTAGTCGGAACAAACAGACAGACAAATAATTAAAAAAAAATGTTTTGATATACATACCGTATATACATTCATAAGCATGTAGTAAAAAGCGGTTATTTTAATATTACAAACAGACACTTTAATTTTATTTATATTTATGTATGTATGTATAGAGTATAGATATCACGATTGTAATATACAAAGCGTTAGTCATAGGTATACACAATCTCTTATAATTATGTAACACCTTTTACTTACTTAACAGCTTGTTAATCAGATTTGGTTACTGTTGTTGTGAGTTCTTGTAATACAATCTTTAAATTCAGTGTGCCTCTTGGCAAAGCCCTTTTGTAGCTGCTTCCATTGAACTCTATCACGAGTTATCCTTCAGTTAGGATCTGCGGTGTGTTTTAGTTCGTCTTCCCATCTCCTTAGTTGCTTTCCCCTGCTGCTTGTACAAATCAATAACAGATTAGTATCCCAGAAAGAGTAACATTTATAACATGGAAGTAAATGCTTCAGCATTATGACCTCTATTGCCATTAAAAAGGCACAAAGACTTTATACAAAATATGCTAAAGATCCGTAGGATGATTTTAGCAATGCGGTGTTCTCTTTTGAGATCTGCGTCATCCCACATTTTAATTTCGATCCCAGGAAACAAGTGATACTTTTACTCGATAGGATCCGTCATCATTAAAATAAAAACATGAACAGAAAAATAATTATTTAAACCGATATCTCGTGTTAAGAGTCAAAATGATTCATGATGCTGATATTCGGATATAAAGGATTACATTTTAATTATACAGAACTGAACTATTGTGTGAATAAACTTCCGTTTATTTTCGTTCACTCATTCGTTCGTGTATGAGGTGAATTTATTGAAGGCGGTAAATGATGTTCCAATTATTTGTTTGGATCGCATATTCTTAATTACATGTTTTTGGTGAGATATTGATAAATAACTTTTAAAATATCCAAGGATGAAATGGCTAATTGCTTAATTTTCTAGGTATATCAAAATAATAGACTAAGTCTCAACAATTCTTACATTTACTTGGTAATAATTCACATTAATTTGTTTCACCAAGACATATCTCTATTTTCTGTGCTTTCTATTTCTTATAGTTGCTAATTAACCGGTATATCTGTGGACCACATACGTCATCATGATCTTTCTTTGTCGTATGTTTAGTGCCTAAATTCGTATCAGAGATTTTGTGCCGCGCATGGGCCTCTGACTTGACGTTATATGCCGCGAGAAGTATCTCTCAGACATGTTTCCTCACGATGATGTCTTTCACCGAAACGAAACTAGTGATAATTATATAATACGCACATGAATTTTCGTTGAGCTCCTTGAGTTATAAGTCGAGCTACAAATCTGTGTGGTTCTTTCTTCAAAAGACCATCTCAGACACTAATCTGCACAGTCCTCATGTAAATTGAGCAATGTCTGAACTTTAAAAGAGTAACAAGTTAACAGAGAACCTCTGAGTTTGTTTCGGCTGTTTCTTCTCAGAGTAGTCAGGTACGAAACACCGGCCCCAACTAGTTAAAAAAAAAAATGACGTTAAAAAAGTGTTTGTGGAAACCTATTTACAAAATAAACATCATTTATCAATCCGAAAAATCAGAGGTGCGTTTCTTGGGTTCGAAATTGCTTAGAGCCTTTATGATTTGTCAGTCCGACGGTTCCACCACTACGCTATCGTTGCTGTTTGTCATCATGATCATTAGCAGATTTGTTTCATCCACTGCTAAGTAGAAACCTTCTCTTTTTTCCATGCTTCTCTTATCTGTGCGAGTCTTATCCGGGTCTTCCCTGTGATCTTCGGTAAATTGTCCACCCATCAAATTGCTGATCAGCCAACGCACCTTCTACCGTCTCTCGGGAACCATTCTATTGAGCCTCTGTTACAGCTGCCATCACCAATACCATGCCTAGACAAGAGAAATGTCCTCAGAATGCTTTATCCCACTGCTGGAAAAAGGCCTCTTCATTGACATGAAAAATGTACTAGGTATTAAAAAACTTGCTGTATAATAAATAACCTGCGCAAGGCACTAGCGATGTTTATTTTTTTATAAAATACACAGGGTCGCAAGATTTATTTAGTTTTATCGCAGTTTGAAACTGCCGTTATGTTTATCTTTCTTAAAAGTTTTACAAAAATGTTTCAAGTTTAAAAGATTTTCTTCTCTTAAGAAATTAAGTAGCGTCCTATGCATAGATAAATGGGGGCGAGTGAATAACACTTGAGGTAATATAGTTTTTTATTGATTTCAGTCAGTACCTTGCTTTAGTTGATCCTCTTTTAAAAAGTAATGAGGTAGAGGTGTAAGGTAATTTCATGTATTACTGACTGTACTCAATACACCTGCGATTTCATTAGAGTTGTCTTTGAGTTTACTTTCTTACCATCCGGTCGATCGGCTTTTTGTTGAAAAAGGTTTCTAATGTATATTCACTACTTGGTCATGTGAGCCAGTAGTCTTTTTACAGATATTTTTTAGCAGCAACGCAACATCAGCAATATCGTAGTGATAAAGAAGAACTAGAAAAGGCTGGCGATACGGCTTAGGGACGTTTGTCAGAGATTGGCCGGACAAAACCACACGGAGGGAAGAGTGAAAGGCTAATGGGGGAGGCATATGCCCAGCAGTGGGGAAATGTTGGCTAAAGAATAAAAAAACATATTCATATATTTTGCATTCCATATTGTAACAAAGATGTCACAAGGGGCTTAAAGCTAGGTACTTAAAATGGACCTTGTAAGGGCACAGCAGAGTAGGAGACAGGGAGAGGGCTTTTATTTTACTAATTAGTTGGTATCAAAATTAACAATATTATATATACAGTATGTTAGGTTAAACGAGGGACATATTGAGGGAGGGTATTCAGTATTCGATTCTCGTCCCAAATATGTAAAAAACCTATAACGTATATAGAAGAATTTTTAATGTTTTGTTTAGTGCCTAGATATTTTGGACTGTCCTAAGCCAGGTAAGTTTAAAGTATGAAGGGAAAATGGATTATACCTAAGAGTCATTGACCCGCTCACATGTTCTGCGATAGTATTAAGTCGCTAGCGCAAGGGTGTATACACGTTGCGTGACATTTGCGAAAATTTTGGTATGGTTCTGTCTGTTATTTATCAGTGTTTTTTTTTTGTTTATATTTTTATTAGTATCATGTTAGCATGTACTATTATGGGTTTGAATATGTCCCTCGTTTAAACTAACATACTGTATAAGCTATTTAGTGAACCATATTAATTTAAAATTTGTCATTTAGGTATTCATTAATAGTATAATAGCATTTACATAATAAAAATTGTTGTAATTTATTTAGGAATGAATTCATGTTTCTTCATTTGTAATTATTTCGGGTAATTGATTATAAACTTTCATTGACATGGCTAGGGCACTTTTTAAGTGCATTTTTAGCTTAGAGCTTGGTAGTCTATTTTTATGACGTAATGTGTGTCTTGACAGTATATTATTATTTTCTCGTCTAGTGTAAAAGTGTGGGTAGGTACTTTAAATAAATGAAGGATGCTATTTTATATCAGATTTCATATTATTATATTTAAAGGGCTGGCCGATATCAATAAAATATTATTTCTTTCTCTCCTGGCCAGCATAATATTTTTACTTATGCATGACCATGTCCAGACACAAAATTATCTTAATCAGCACCATTTTCATTCACAATTTAAGCATTTTCGAGTACATCTCTGCAATTTAACACAGATATAAACAATTGAAAAACATTTCAATTAGATTAGCCAACCTTGGTTGAGTCCCGAGGTCACGCGTGGGCCGTCGACCGGGCAACGAGCCCCGCCGGTTGCCATGGCAACGCCCAGGGAGAGCGTGTCACCCTCTTGTCTACAACCTTCGAAAATATTCACTAAAAGTGATAAGATTTGAGTTTTTCGGAATGAACGCTTTAAATGTATTTGTGGTTTGTAAAAACGCATGGAAAACCACAGCTCCATACTTCTTGAGCGTTTTTTTCCATGTGTTCTTGTTATTTCTAGTTTTGCTGTTAATGTATTAATTTAATGCATTTGGCTTGGCTAAAGTTAATTGTAGGATATGTTGCAATTTTGATCGGGTTAGCTCATTCGAAATTTCGAATAGGCATTTGTTGAACAATAGGTCGTAGCGTGGAGATTGTCATATACAAAGAGAGGTCTGCAAAAAAAATACTCCATAAAAAATCAGCAATCCCAGTTAACAGTCCCGTCCATAATCGGTCCAGCCGTTTCGAAGATTAGCCGAAGCAAACACACAGACAAAAACTAAATTTTTCTAATCTTGTCAGAGGCTGTGAGAGATAGGCAGAAAATAATGAAGCTGGATGAATGGGTGAAGTCAGGCTTTGGATGATGAGGATAGTAAAATAAAGTTTCAGTGTATAATTAAGAACTACCCGGAAAGAAGTCACGGGTAAAAACTAGTATCTAATTTTAAGTTTGTTATTAAAACATACCTAGCCTTTACTGTGCAATGTAACATCTTGTAGCTATTCTAATTATAATTATTAGAACTGTGCCTTTCGGCAATATTAGCTTAAATTTCTTCCCGCTTTACAGTTTGTTTGCTTTACTTTGAAGGTTTACTATGTGTGGTTGTTCTTGTAAGTAATGAACTAAAGAATAAAATAATAAAATTAAAGGAGTAGGTTTGTTAGGATTGAAGCTATGATTGTGTAGTTTTTTATCCTTCTGCTATGAAAAAGGCGTGATTTATCATGCAGTACTTAGAAATGAAATGAATGAAGAAGACCTTGGCCCCAGCGTTGTGGCACTTTCTAACCTACATTAAAATGAAGACTCAATCAGCCACATTATTTTATTTAAAGACTCCATAACGCTAAACAATTAAATAAAAAAGATACAGCAGTTCCAAAATACTAATTACTACCGCATACATTGCATTTACAATTGAGTATACAATCAGTTTTCATAGTAAACTGTGTGACCGCGTTATTCTTCTAAATTACGAAACGAATATCCCTTCGTGTCTCGGAAATCATGTCTGAAAGATCTTTGACAGACGGTACGGGTAGTCAGATGGTCGAAAATCTGACTTCCAATTTAACGTAGGGGCACATACTATTTTTTATTGGAAGCTGACCCTATCAACCATTAGGAGCAGATCAAAACGAGAATAGGCGAGAGAAACCACGTGGCACAACTTGTAACTAATAAATCAATAATTATGTGTTAGCGATCACTTCTATGTTGGCCCTCTCAGAAACACAATCAGTAAAGCCTAGATGAGCTTTCATATATTGTCGCGTTAATACGTCGATTTTGGTGTTGAAATGAAGACCTAGAGCACGTTAAACATCTTTTAAATCGTTCCATTTTTACGACAACTACGACTCAGCAACCCGAACGGAATGGCTTGCCCCACGTAGACACACCTAATCCTTCCAACTTCAAAAAGTGACCTTTCGATATAATATACCTAACCTAGGGATCGAGAACCAGGATCTCAGCAGTCATACTGGTGAAAATAATCTCATTCACATTCCACACATTTTGTTTGTCGTAATCTGGCCCTAAGTGTGATTTCAGAATTGCGGATTTTCGGTGCATATAGGTAAGTTAATTTTTTTTGAAGTGCGTTTTGTCGCCCACAAACGCAACACGTACGAGCACTGATGCGCTCAAAGCACTCGCGCGCGGTTTTACACGCCCGAGAGACATTCACTGTGCGTTCGACTTTTTGACGCCCATGTGGCGCGGACAGACGGGTCCCTTTTAAAACACGGGTGGTTCACACTTACCAAACAAAAAAAATACCTTCCCATTTTATTATTGACCAGCGGTGCCCGTGACTTCGTCCGCGTGGAATTCAACAAAAAAGTTAATTAGTTATTTTGTTTTTCGTTTTTCATTTTTATTTTAATAATTATTATCAATTTTTCTGAAATAAAAGTATCCTTAGTTACTCCTTATTATAACAGCTATCTGCCAGTGAAAGTCCCGTCAAAATAGGTCCAGCCGTTCCAGAGATTAGCCGGAACAAACAGACAGACGGACAAAAATTGTTAAAAAAATATTTTGGTAAATGTACACTCCCGTATGAGTTATACATTCACATGCATGTTGTAAAAAGCGCTTATTTTAATATTACAAACAGACACTTCAATTTTATTTGTTTGTATAGATTTGGGTCGAGAATTTATTTATTAGCATAGTTACCTCCTTGAATTTTACGAGGATGCAAAACAACAGCTTGTATAATATATTCATAAAATAAGTGCAGCTTATAGAATTGGTATATTAGAATAACATTAGGTACTCTAACCTTTCCCAAATATATTTTCGTAGCATTTACTTGTATTCCAACTTCAAATGTGACCTGTGATTATTACTGTGTCAGAATTGCAGAAAATAATAGACTCTTCGAGGTAATCCTTCAATATTCAAGTGAAAAATCTCAAAGCCAGCAGTCGTAAACATATTGTTGTTAGCCTATATGTGTGTACATGAAAAGGGAGCTGTCTTGCCCATATCAAGATCAGTGCGGCTGATAACGTAAGACATGTGTACAGACAGGCAGTACCTACTGTTTATTAATATTTGTATATGTTATATATAGTATTTGTACTTATAGGTCGCATGAAACCGAAGGCTTGTGGCGACGTTTCATGAGCATCAATTGATTATGGTTAATTTGACATGAAATGAAACCGTCTTTTATTTCGACACTAGTTTAGGTAGGCTTTGCCCACGTGAACTTGTATTCTGGGAACATCACATGGGAACGTATAGTATTCTTATTATAGTATAGTGTATTTCAAATACCCTGTTCTAAGTAATAAATTGAATAACTGTTAATTTAAACAACACTTGTTAGGACATCTTTGGTTTTTTTTTTTATCAGGAATTTGTCAGTAGCAGCCACGGGGTCTGGATTTGTGTCCTGTTGATGGCAATAGGCTCGCCCCCTATTCCATGGCACTTAAATATAGCTGGCGAACTTGAGTATACTATAAGGTACACCTCTGCCTTACTTTTCGGGGATTAGGCGTGATTTTATGTAAACGCAAAAAATGGAAGGTCGAAGTCATCAAAATAGCGTGTTCATCTCATAAAATATTACTCAAGTCAGGGTCTGAACCCGCGACCTCAGTTAGCGAAACTTGGCAAACGCGCCGAGGCAGCAACAAGTTACAATGTTACACGATCCTGGTTATGTAGGGGTCACAGTTAATTTACTTACTTAATTTAGGCTATCAGGCTTTCTCGCTTTAGTTTTAAATTAAGGTAGATAGAAATCGAAGTGCAGGAAGGAGTCTGTGAAACCAAACACAGACGTTTAGTATTCTCGTATTCAATAAATCATTTTATTATCAGGAAACTAGGGCCTATAGAAGATCTGCCAGGGCTACGGGAATGTTCGAAAGAGATACCGTGGTCCTGGAACACAAAGGGCTAAGAAAGAACACGGATGAACCTATCCATGTTCCTTCTTAGCCCTTTGTGTAATCAGTCCCACAGCCCAGGCACGCATTGGCCCTCTCGGACCCCTTCCGATTCACTAACATCTCCTTGAGGCGCGCGTGGAACACGAAAGCGCCGTGGACGGGGCCTGTCGTTATAAGACGGACGGACGGTGAGCTAGCCCATTACTCACCGTCTACATGCCCGCGCCCTTGGTAAGCCTTATTGTCAGACTTTCGGGCCACTTAGTCTGTACAAGTCTGACACTCTCTTCCACTCCGCCCAGAGCAGGAGGAGTCATAATAATATGATGATTTCAAATCCGTAAAAAAAGGCCTATAGATAAAATACTCAAAATAATCTATAGACTAGTATTGGCTGACTCGGTGGTCTAATGGCAGCAAGCCTATTACAGAAAGAAAAAAAAAATTAAATGTTTTTCACACAAAATAAGCATAATGGCTGGCCTGGCGTCAATCCTAGGTCGGATAAAGAGACACTGAGTTTTTTCATTAGTAATTTCTTAGTAGCAGTCCATAGTCTCGATTTAGGCCCGATTGACAGCAATAGGCTCGACTCACATTACATGGGATTTAAACATAAGTGGCGACATTGTGCTACCTATAGGTACACCTCTTTCTAAGCGTTTGGCGTTTATTTGTGAATACAAAGCATGTTTTGTTTTGTATTTCAAGTCCAAGCGTCGAACCCCAAAACCGCACATAGCCCGAGTTTATTCACAGAACCATTAAATGCGAATTAAGAAACAGATGATCAAAGATAATTCCGTAACCATCCCTTTTTTCCAAGTTCGTTAAAAGACGGTCAAAGTGACAGATTCAAATGAGAAAAGCTATTTAAATTAAAAAAAGTAAGGGGGAAACAAAAAGTAATATCTCTTCGAAGTCCCCAAAGACTTTGTAACGATCTTTATGTAAGATAATAGTTGCCCAGAAGGCTTACTGTATAAGACCCTGAGAGTCAAGGAAACATATCATCACGCTTGTAATCCCCAAAGGACTAAGCAGAGGCTGTACCTATTAGTAATCCCACATTTCCCCAGTTATGTTTAGGTCCCGCTTGGTCAGAGGACTAGTTTTCCCAATTTTGCTCTATAGAGTTGAGACCTGGACAATCCGAGCAAGAGAAAGACAGAGGATAGACGCATTCGAAATATGATGCTGGAGGCGGATGCTCCGAATTCAATGGACAGCCAAACGCACAAATTTCCCAATTCGATATCAAGGCCCGATCTACAGTTTGCCTACAGCGTATTTTGACCTTGAAAAGGTGGTCATTGTTGGCAATACCGAAAGCAAGAGAGCACGAGGCCGGTCGCCAACATGATGGTTCGACCAAGTAAAAGAAGCTATATCCTCAAGCAAATATCGGGAAGTGGTGATCGTAACTTTGGACCGGAGTCGATGGAGGCAGATTGTCCGTTTAAAGTGACCACGATCCTCAGTATTGAGGGATCGATTGAAGAAGAAGTCTAGGTACCATGTAAAAGGAGGGCAAATCCAAACTCTTTGGCTGCTACTGAACAAATGTTAATGGAATAACCCAATAACCCGGCCTGACTCGGGAATCGAACCCAGGACCTCATGCTAAGTAGCCGCGTTTGTGACTAATAGGCCAAAGAAGAAAGAAAAAGAAGAAAGAAAACATATTTATTTGGCACATGTCACAAATGCACACAACAAAAAAAAAACAATTTAAACTTTGAACTAAACAGATAATATTATGTGTCTCACGGCTGCGCTAAAAAGGCCCAGTTCAGCAAACTGCTGAGCAGCTATCAACAAACGAGCCAGTCAGTAAAGGAAACTGACTGATTAACAAGGACTGAAGGTATACTGAAGAGCCAGTAGGTGTCCGATGTCCATGGACGCATCCGCAATTCGTCCTCATCGGTTTCACACAAGCATCATCATCATCCATAGCCCATCTTCACCCACTGCTGGTTATAAGGCTCTTTTTGCTTGTGCCAAGCTACACGCTCTTGTTTTTTTTTTTATGGCGTCTCTTAGTTCAACCTAGGAGGTTGTCGTCTGCTTAACCGGACTATTCTGTGGGTGCCTTGAGTGTAAGACCTCCATCCAAGGCTCCACGCTCTTATGCCAGCCAGCTATTATTACTAATAATAAAGCTAAAGAGTTTGTATGTTTGTTTGCTTGAACGCGCTAATGTCAGGAACTACTGATCCGATTTGAAAAATTCTTTCAGTGTTTGATAGCCCATTTATCGAGGAAGGCTATATACTATGTATCATCACGCTTTAACCAAGAGGAGCAGAGCAGCAATGAAAAATGTTACAAAAACAGGGAAAATGTGACGCAGACGAAGTTGCGCGGAACAGCTAGTCTAAGATATACTCGCGATGGCAAGAATGTCGTCTGCCCATCTCGCCGCCGGACGACCAACTTTGCTCTTTCCAGTCCTTGGACGCCACTCGGTCACAGCTTTACATCTGCCCTCAAAATAATTTGCATTGGACATACATATTTTCATTGAACTTCCTGTAGATCATTAAAATTAGTAAAGATTTTACGGAAACTTACCAGACTCACAATACCAACTGCATGGATCCATAGAATCTAATTAGTTAATTTTAGTTCTTTTTTCGAGCCTATGTGGCGTTGGTTTTCGGAAACTACTATTGCTTATGGATTTTGCTTCCTTATCTGTTAAAAACGGCGATGAGTGAACGCTTTAATCGGTTTCGTGTTAGTAAAAGAGATTCTCCCGAAGAAAAACATTTTATTCTTGCTTAATTATTTAATTAATTGATTTATGAAGCTGAAATGGTGAATAATGGTAGCTGTATAAGTAAGATTAGTTATTTTTGGAGTTTTCAGACGGCCTTTGTTTTGAGTAAAAGTTTGACATTTAATTATGCACATATAAGATTGATGGATATTGTTTAATTCATAAGTCATTTATTCATGAACAATAAATTGTATCCGAAATTACACGATATTAACAAGAAAATACACTGGGAAAAACAAGTTAAATATTACAACAATACATAACAAAAAAAAATTGAGGCAATTTCGTTTAAAATTCCAATTATAATTTTTCTTTTTCAGAACTTCCAAACTTATTACTAAGTTGTTATAATGAACGAGACTCTTGTATCTGTAAAAGTTTAGTTCAGCATGTAACACTAGAAAGTCTTTGTTGGAAATTATTCTAAAAATATTACTTCCCTATTTATGGGTTTTGCACGGAACCGTTTCCCTTTTTCTAAAATAAAAGTAGCTTTAGTTATTCCTTTTTACATATTATCTTTTCTGCCAGTTAAAGTCCCGTCGGAATAGTCCAGCCGTTTCAGAGATTAGCCGGAAAAAACAGACATACAGAAAGAAGGACAAAATTAAAAAAAAAATGTTCTTTTTTTGTTATGAGTACCGTTTATGGTTTAATTTATGCATTAAGTAAAAACTGTTGAATTTTGAAATTACAAACATACACTTCACTTTTATTTATTTGTATACAAGGTGTTGTTTCGCATCCTCGTCAAATTTCAGGAGGTGGTCACAAAAGGCATACTTAATCAATTAAAATAACAGTACCTAGTTAATTATTATTAATCGCAGATTTTTTTGGTTGTTTACGTTTGTCAATATTTCAGAATAACCCCCTTAACGTGGTTTAGGGAATAAGAAATTATCGAATAAACGTTTGAGATTGTTTGTATGTGTGTAAGCGAGGTTATAGGGCAAGAACCGGACGGGCCGCGTTTAAAACATGGGTGGTTCAAAGTTACCAATTTCCGTAAATCAGAAAAAAAAAAAATCACCTACTCATTTTATTATTGATTCGGGACGAGAATCATTAGCATAGTTACCTCCTTGAATTTGACGAGGATGCAAAACATCACCTTGTATAGGTAGGTCTGTTCTGTCTCTTAAGATTCAGGATAAACTAGTTTAAGAGACAGAGTTTAATCTATTGTGTACAGATTTCTGAAGCATTTAAATGTTTAATGTAAGTGTATAAATTCAAAATTGTAAACTTATAGTACCTACCTACAATTATCTGTATTATTGGGAAATTATTATTTACTATTATAGGTTTTAATTACGATAAACGATTATCTTTACACCGTGTGTAATACGATCGGCTATCTATTGTAGAAGCCATTACACGTTAATCGATGAGCAAACATCGTTATACTGTACTATCTTCGTTAGTAAACATAGGTAAACATCAAATTAATCTATTTCCACTCCCCATAATAACATTGCACTTTAGCAACTTCAGATATTATGATTTTAACCCAGAAACGTCAAATGCAAATATGGGCTTGGCTATTATCGTAGCCAAGTAATTACGTAAATTAACTGTCAAGGAATAAATGTACATTATTTAGAAACTACAAATAGATATCAAATTAAATTAAATATGTAAAAGTATCAAAATATCAGGGCGTCAAAAAGTTCGCCGACATCGCTATCAACAGGAAAACTGCCCAGGACGCTGTCCGCATTGCCACGTTGGATGGCAATGCTGATTCTTTGGCAATAAAGGCCAGCCCTCTGGTCACGTGAAGAGTCGACAAACCGCTTGGCGATATCTCGGAACACAAGGTGGGCACTCGGACCCCATTGCCCTAGTGTTTCAACCCCAAACGGAACAAATGAATTATTGTATTTGCACCTATAAGGTTTCCAGCACCTGCAGCAGCCGCCCCAGTGCAGCTCACCGTGCTTAAAACATGGGTTTTTGCAGTTTTGTTATAATCTGATATAAAGATTCTGCAACATCATTGCGTTAAGAACACCATTGGAGTATTACAACCGCTTTCATTATCACAAGGTCGCGCCTTCGTGAATCTTATTACGAAAGAATGTACGTATGGATGTTTGTTACTCAACCACGTTAGAGCGGCTAAACTGATCAGATAGTATATAGCCTGGATTAACTCATATTATACTTTTTATTCCGGTACTACGACCTTGTGGGACAAAAACCGAACTTTACGCGGGCAAAGTCGCGGGCATAACTTAGTGCCTGAATAAAGGCACACTGTTAGGTTTCAACGTTTGGGTCAGCTACAAACAGTTATTAAACTCACACTGTCACAAGTAATGCACTTTTTACCCAACTGTGGCGAAGCCCAAAAAGAGGGTTATTCTCAAAATGGATCTGCCTTCTAACAGCCGTGTACTAAACATATTTTTCCTCTTACCGACTCATAAAAGGGTGTTCCATTCTTTGCCGAAACAACAGAATATAAAAGCACGCATTTTATATTATTCGGAACAATAAGCGAAGTAGACACAAAAATCCTTTATCCTTACAAAACCATCTATATCGCTTTGTCCTTACATTCTGAGTCGTCTTTTCAATAAACATACGTTTTTACCTAATTTAGATTTAGAGCATTTTTTTCTTGGTATGTGACATGTGTGCTTACGTACTTAGTTGAATGTAATAGTAATCGGTTATCGTGGTATGGACATGCGATGCGCGGAAATGAGGAAGATGTCGTGAGGAAAGTTTTGAGTATGAATGTGGATGGCTATAGAGTAGGGGAAGACCAAAGGAACGATGGATGGACTGTGTGAAGGATGATATGGCAAGAAAGGAGGTGTCTGATGAGATGACGAGTAATACAGATGTATTTAAAAAGAAGACATGCTACGCCGACCTCAAATGAGTTGGGACAATGATGATGATGACGTATGCTTACGTACGGTTAAATCGTGATTGAGGCTTTCCATGACGAATTTCTCAGTAGCAGCCCGGAGTCCAGATTTTTCGTCATCATCATCATCTGCCTAGCGTTTTCCCAAACTATCTTGTGGTCGGCTTCCAGTCTAACCGGATCCAGCTGAGTGCTAGTATTCCACATGAAGCGACTGCCTATCTGACCTCCACAACCCAGTACCAGGGTAATACGATACCCCTTGGTAAGACTGGATGTCAGACTTTTGGCTTCTGACTACTCGTGACGACTGTCAAAGATCTACAAATGCCAGCCGGGACCAACGGCTTGACTTGCTTTCCGAGGCATGGAGGAAACTTGGTATGTAATCATGGTCACCCATCCATGGACCAACCTCGGCAAGCACGGCTTAACCTTAAAGATCGACCCGTGAGGCTGTTATTATTTTACCACAAGCTCCGAAGTCCAGATTTTTCGTGGTTGATAACAATAGGCTCGCCCTCATTTATAATGGCACTAAAACATAGCTAGCCTGACCTTACCGCACCTCTGGCTTATCCTTTCCGGAATACTGGTATAATTGTATGTAGTCAAACGTTTTCTTCCTGTCAGTGTACAGTCACGAACAATAATATGTATACTCTTAGCAAAACTGAAAAGTGATTTGCTCATGAAATTACGGTTTTACGTTGATATAAGACCTATTTCGTAATATGGCTGGTATGGCTTCCAAAATTGCATGTTCGTGAAAACGTAAAGGAGAAAATGACTTTTAAAAGTTGCTGCGTATACAGGGTGTAACGGAAAGGGTATATACATCCTTAAGGGTGTGCTACAGACCATCAAACTGAACATGTTTCTAACATAAAAAAAAAATTGCAGCAAAAAAAAATACCAGCTGCCTATACATTTGGGCCGAATAGGTATTGTAATTTTCTATGGGGAAGCAGATATTTTTTTTTGCTGAAAGACATGTTTTATGATGAGAAACATGTTCAGTTTGATGGTCTTTAGCACATCCTTAAGGATGTATATACCCTTTTCGTTACACCCTGTATACTTAGGTATTATTATTATATACATGACTGTACATACACAAAGCTTGGAGACGCCACGGATCGATCGGCAGACGTTTTAGATTAATTAGAATGTTTTCCTCGAACTCCAAGAAGCATCGTTAGTTAATTGGTTTTCTTTTATAGAGAATTAATGGGAAAGAAAATCTCGGCAGTGAAATGCGAGATCGAGATTAGAGACAAAACGTTTGAATAGGGACAAAACGTTGCTTGGGTTGGCAAACGGTTTTATGGCGATCGATATTCTGGTTATAAAAGGATTAGCATGTCAGCAACATTCTTAAAGTGTTGGTAGATTTGTGGTTACTCATCTGACTAGCCTTTTCCCAGCTATGTTGGTCGGTTTCCAGTCTAACTGGATGAAGCTGAATACCAGTGTTTTACATGGGATTTCGACTGCCTATCGGAACTCCACAACCCAGTTTGTATTGGGTAATACGAAACCCCATGGTAAGACTGGTTGTCAGACTGCCAAGTCACAGGTCGCGAGTTCGAACCCAAGACACGCACTTCTGATTTTTCGGATTCTTTTGCGTACTGTGTAATAATCACTTGCTTCGGTGAAGGAAAACATTATGAGGAAACCAGCATGCCTGTGAGATTTTTGTCGACGGTATGTGAAGACAAGTCAGAGGCCTATGGGCGCCGTATAAGCTCTGACCCCAGGTTAGGTGCTAACCATACAATAAAAAAAGATCGTATTCTCTGGTAAAGATTTTATTAGGTCTGCTTTATGAAAATTTTCCTTTACTTTATCAAATCTGTCGTTATAGAACTCAAAGAAAAATCACGACATTTCGCGACAAAAAAATAGATACCCTTAACTTGTACATTTCAGCATTCGCAGCGCTGGAAAGCGCTTTAGGCATCGTTTACACGCGTCAAGGGTTCTACAGTAACAGTCGGGCAGCAAGGCGGTGCTTTTGCTGGAGGCAAACTGCATTCACTATTTGAGCAATGGCAGTGTAAAAAATACTTTTTATTCGCGTTTGGTGGAAAGAGAATTCGTTTTAAAGCGTTGCATTTTTTTCTCTGGGTTTTGGTTTGATTCTGATATCGGTAAAAATTTACAATAACAGGGACTATTTTGCTTGGATTTATAATCACATATTTTTTAGGGTACCTTAAAAAGAAAAAAAACGGAACCCTTATAGGATAAACTTTGTTGTCCGTCTGTCTGTCTGTCAAGACCCTTTATCTCAAGAACTCGTGGAGATATCGAGTTGAAATTAAAACGATGTAGTCAAATCTACAGTCTTATATTTCTAAATTTTCAAGGGAATATAGTACTTTCCGGTGACGATATTACTTGCCAAATTTCATAGTTCTATATGAAATTTGGCAAGTAATATCGTCTTATACTACGAATGCAGAGAAAAGTCAGTAAACTATACATCTGTAATTAAATCATAAAACATTTAGCCTTTACAAAAAAAATGTACGTAATTCTAGGTGGGCGAGCCTAATTCGCACTTGTCCGGTTTTTGCTTTATGGTATCTACCTAAGTCATAATCTGAGGCTGACTTCCAGTCTTACCGAATGCAGCATAGTACCAGTACTTTATGTGGAGTGTAAACCCTTTGAATGTGTAATATTATACACCTTGGTAAGCCTGCTTGTCCGAGCGTCGGGCTTCTGAGCTTATGAGTAGCCATAACGCCTGTCAAAGATCCACAAATGACATCAGGAGCCAACTGTGAGGCACGGAGTGTTGGCCCATGTTCCGCGCCTCACAGTTGGGCCCTGCAAGTAAAGTATGGGGACTATTTTATTGTCAGCTCAAAACAAATTAACTCTTTGTTGGGTAGGCTCAGGGCTTTGTTGGGTAGGTAAAGATAAAAAACTAAAATAAATAAATTTATTTTTAAAAACCAGCAGTTCTTTAAATATTTTTAAAAATAAAGATAGCCACTTCAAGTGGTCGATAAACCCAGGCTAAAAATAAAGATCAGTGGACAATGCAAGCAAGCAATGAGGTTATATTGAATTCAGCCACCTACTGAATCCACTGTCTTAACACATTAAGAATCATCAGCATTTCCCCGATTAAGCGAAAAACTCAAGTATACCTTAAACATGTTATTAAATATAAAAGATCTTTTACTCTCATTTTAAACAGCTTAAGTACTGAAGTAATTGAATAGGAAACCTTAGCGACGCCTCTCAAGTATTAAACGAGGCTACTTTCAACATTTAATTCTCTATTTTGTTTACTCAGTGTAAGGCTGGCGACAGATTATCAGCTCGGAATGGCTAACTAGGCTTTATTTTATAGTTTCCGGACAGTTGTTTCATAGTATGTTAAGACCCAGCTGACTCGTTTTTTGATTTCGTTGACTTAAACTACATAAATATTCAATGAAAACAAATTGCGGACACGTACGCCAGACATATATCCTTAGTCTGTACGTACTCGTTAAAGCAGACCATGAATACAGACATAATATTTTCCTGCACCGTTTGAGATTCACGGTTTCAAACAGACAGTCTTTCCTCAACAGAATTAGGTAGCTGCAATTTTATTAAATAGGCCATTTATAATACTAAAATATCGTCTGGTCCTAAGCAGAAAACTGAAAACGTACTTTCGCCGATCGTAAAATATGATCAAGAATGTGAGATAAGGGAGGATGACCTGAGAGGGTACCTAAGTACGTATGAGCTATTAAATGTCCAAGCAGTTTATATGACAATGCGTGCCCTGTTTTCTATGTTAAAGATATCAAGATTTTTTGATAGCATCGGTAATTTATACGGTATATGTTAGGTATAAAGCAAACCTTGCTAGGATGACAGAAGTATGGTCAACCTGAAAGCCACGATAGGTGAGCTAGGCAATTATAACCAGGGCCCCACTTCATGGTTGCGAAGTATACAGATATGCTTGAAACTCTGCACAACATAACATAATCAGGACATGTTATTCCCACTGCTGGGACACTCACAATCCCGTAATGTACCACGCGATCGGAGTGCGGGCTGGTGAATGTCACCGTTCAAATACATGCTGGTTTCCTCACGAAATTATCCATACCGTTTTGCAGGAAGTGTCGTGCTTGCGTAAGTTCAAACGCATGACCATCGACTAAAGCTAAACTTCGCATAATAGGTATGAAGTTTTTTTTAGGTTAGCCCATATAATCCCACTCCTTGGCAAAGGTCTCCCCCCATTCCATTCACTTTACGATGTTGTTCTTTATCTCATCATATCGCGAGTAAGCCATTCTTAGCACACCGCCATCTTCTCCTCATGGCATCTGCATGAAAACTTAACGACAAAAAATCCTAGTCGAAATCCTATTTTCCACAAAAATATTCTTCTCACACCAACTAGTTGTAAATGTGTCAATAACCGGACCTGCAGCAACAAGTTACAGAAATAGGTTAACTACAGTTCGAACTTTGTTTTGAATATTTTCTGTTGGGAGGGTTTAAAAAAACCAGCCAGAGAGTTTTAGTACCTTGATTTCATTAGCGAGTTTTAGTTTTTTAACGCTATTTTAGAGTCTAGAGGTCGGTGTTAACTTGAAATATTTACGAAAAGTTTTTGAGGCAATTTCATCCCATTATTGTTTCCTACGGGCATCAGAAAGCACGTAAAGTCGTTGATCCCGGCTGTCATTTATAGATGTTTGACAGTCGTTGCAGGTAGTGGCGCGAATGTATGAAAATCAGTTTTACCAAGGGGTATTGTTTTGACTAGTGCTGGCAATTGCTTCACGTAAAATACTAGTATTCAGCTGAATCCGGTAAGACTGGCTATGCAGATGATAACTACAGATAAAACAAAAAAATACCTACGGTAACATCCTTTAAATTAATAAAAAATCAAATCCATCACTCCGTTCCCTAAATCATTAAAAAGACGTACCCTACTAAACTCAGCCATACCCTATCTTGACCCAAACATAATCTGAGTCACAAGGTAACACATTTTTCCATCGCGACACCACAAAACAGGTAGATGCAGAAGGAATACAATGCAGGAAGGTACCTGCACAATGAACGCAAACGAGTATAAATAGACACGAGTCTAAGTAAATTCAAACAAGCTGTTATGGAACTTCTTATTAACAAAATTGTGACTGAGGTGAGAAATTAATTCACTAAAAAAAACCGGCCAAGTGCGAGTCGGACTCGCGCACGAAGCGTTCCGTATCATTATTTATTGCAAAAAAATCACCTTTTTTGTGTGGGAGCCCAGAATGGATCCAATTTTAGGCGGAATTTTAAGTAAAGGCTGAATTGCATAACGTTAGGTAATCTGTTTTACGAGAACATTCTAAATTACTCTACCTTAAATTCTAGAATTTTCCACTACGATCGGTCGTTATATAAATAGCCCTCAGTGGTTTTAAAAAGTGATTGCGCTAAAAAAATATTTGGTTTTTAAACGTCGTTGTTTTAATTTATCCCATACCTAGCTCGTAACAATAACATATCTTCACTCCCTTCAGAGCCAGACTTTTGTATATTTCTACTCTGTGGCGACACCCTCGACCTGATTTACCCCTGGCTTACCCCCGGCGTGCAAGTGATGGGGATTAGGCGGTATTATGACTTGCGAACGCCTCTTGTCGTATATAAAACGTCATAATATGGCAAAATATTGCGCCTTTTTTGCTGAGAGGGCCGAAGAGTTTTTGTAGATTTGGGTTACTTGGCTGTTTTGTAATTGGACAGCGTGTAAGTATTGCTTCTTGTCTGGTCGAATTTCTGTTGAAGTTGACCCGTGATATTCTTGTTATGATCACTTATTAATACATTTTGGTTCGATTCGACATGATAGGTGTTTTCAGACCTTTTTAACAGCGGTGGCAGAGTATTACTAACGTGCAGCTGAACTGATAGCATATTTTGGATAATTGTGGACTTGGCTCCGGACTGAGAGACAACCATACTTACCGACTTACTCGTAAGCATTCGGTCACTATTTGTTGGTACGGGTTTGTGCAATTGATCTATGATGTAAAGTAGTCGGCGTAACACTGGTCAGTTTTTCCCACTCGTCAGTTTATTTGATTAGTCAGTTTCGCTGATTGGACAGTTTTGTGAATTCGACAGATGCGTCAACTCAACAGTTTCCATATTTTCCCAGTTTATTCGATTCGCCGTTCGTTTATTTAATAAACTGACGAGCGGGAGAAACTGACCAGTGATACGCCGACTCATACTCATAAAGTATTTATTACAGTAGAGTCTGATTTTAAACTCGATGATAAGCACATGAAATAATCGGCTACCTATCACCACACAACTCACTAACCATTCCAAATATTCACAGCCTACTAACACACTTATTCACACCAGATCACATTACCAACACAATCACGGTCCATATTTTGCCGTGAGCGGACACATCTCGGCACCCGCTACATTACGGCAAGACGCCACATTAGGGCAGCGCTAACGTTGCGCGTGATCGTTAACGAGCTTGGCGATTTGCTGATTTCAGCGCTGTTTAGGAAGACTTGGTAGATCTTCTTCTTCTTGTCGTATCGATGATACTTCTTTGTTATACGGTTTGAGCCCAGTAGGTAGCCACATTTACTGCAGCGGTAGAGACGTTATTTAGGTCGTCGAGAGTGCAGGTAAACGGACACCTTGGACACTCCAGTAGTTGAGGCATAGTTTGATCCGGAGCGCTGCACTCGCACTCGGTATTGGAGGGATTAATAATACCCCATTTTGCCAGACTAAGTTTGCAGCGGCCTACTTGGGTACGTATAAGATTTCCAGATAGGCCACTGCAGATCACTACCGGGAGCCAGGTGGTCTTGGGGCTTCACGAAGTTGTGAGGTGGTGGACATCTTTCTTGCCACAGCTTGCTTCGTTCTTTATATGGGCTGTTTTGGATTGTATGGGTGGAGCGCTTTACGGATTTTTATTCTACCCGGGGTAGTTGTGTGGTCGTAGAGGGGTAGTCGGAAATCGGATTCTTGGTTCTTTTTTGCTTAGTTTTTTTTTTGACTTGGTTGATTAAGAATTGTTAATGTAAGTTGATTAGTATTTTAATTTTAAAGTTATTTTCAGCTTCTAGAGCTAGCTACCTAAAGCGTGGTGGTGAGCTATTTAAGGGAGGCAAACAGACTGTTTGATACAGTGATCTTTGACTACAAATCCTACCTATTCGACCAAAATGTATAGAACAGCTTTTTTTTTAGACAATCTCGCCACACTATTTCCAAAAAGCCAAAATCAACAGTGGCCACTACCAGAAAAGCGCCCAGACAATGAAGCTGGACGAAGTCGAGAAGTGGAGAAAGTTCTTCAGTTTCATGCTCTCTTTAATATGACTATTTGATTCTGGCACACGCTGTTTATGAGCGTCCGTAAATCAAGTCGAATTTGTGCCGGCTTTTTGGCCTATAGCAGGTAAGTGGTATCTAGCTAGCTCAATATGTAACTAAGAAATGCTGGGTTACAATAAAGGTAAAAAAGATCACACCCAGGGTCATCAGCCTCCTGCCAGGGTTGCGGGACTGTTCGAAAGAGATACCGTGGCCCTGGAACACATAGGGCGAAGAAGGAACATGAATGGGTTTTAGTCAACATAAGTCTGACAATCCCTCCCGCTCCGCCAAGAGCGGGAGAAGTCATTTGATGATTTCCCATCCGTAAAAAAAAAAAGCTTCGTCGGCCAACTATCGACGATGCTGACAGGATAATCCAATAGCCTAGGTATTAAACTACTCTCTTATAACTTGATACTGCACGATTAAAACAAGGTTGAATTTGATTTTCGCGCGATACCCTAGCGCTTCTTCCTTTATACCTGTTTTGAAAATTGGTTCAGCTGTAAAATGGAACTCTATCTTCCCTACCCTTACTATCCTATCATCGCATCGCGCTGTTCTCTGCTTCGAAGGGTTGGTACGTGTACCGATAAAATTGCACGCAAGTTTTCAATTTTGTTTCTAGAGAACGAATGCAATGCAATATCACGTAGGACACGTCCTATAAATATGTGACGTAGGTTATAAAATTCAAGATAAATAAAAATGAGTGTTTTTAGGGTTCCGTACCCAAAGGGTCAAACGGGACCCTATGACTGAGACTTCGCTGTCCGTCCGTCCGTCCGTCTGTCCATCTGTCTGTCACCAGCGGTGTGATTCTGTAAGACCTCACTTAGAACTTGGAATCTGAATCCGCTGTGAGTTTCTTGATTGGCATTCTAAAAATCCGGTTGATAATTCAAATTAACACTGGCGCCACCACTACGAGCGTGTCAGCGAGTTGATCTAAATTAACAGGGAGATTTTGACAGATAAAGTATGAGATGACGTAAGAAGTGGCATTCTGTAAGGTAATTCCCCCGTCACTTTGACACTCCCTTGGCTACAAAATCTAAGTGTATGTAGTTTTGTGGACAAGCTAGGCAGCTTCGGTATGCCAAAACACGAGTGTGTTACAATAGAGTGGCTATATTGTCCCGTTTTGTCGGTTGATCGACAAAGGATTATATCCTTCAAATATTGACAGAATCATTAGGAGTGAACAATAATGAAAACGAAAGTGATTGGGCCAATCACTATTTATGGTCAATATCCCTAACATTATGTGGCACTTAAATAAATGCCTAAATAAAAGGGCTCTATTGGATTTTGAACGCGTCAATATTTAGGCATTTACTTAAATGTCTCGAAGTGTTAGTAAAACCAGGAATTTTACCATTTTAAATCTTTGAGATTTTATTTCAATAACTACTTCCTTTAAGGGCACTTATCACAATACCATAATAAAATTATTATATCTCAGGTAAAATTCTCATAAAGTTTATGTTTGAGACGGTTGAGCTGACACACCTAAAAGCTCCACGGTAAACTTTCACAACGTAAGTATCTACTTGTAAACAATGGCAAGAACTGAAAACAAAATCCCGTTTCATTAAAAATTCAATCTAGATTTTCGTCCATTTCTCAAAGGACACACAATCTTGAAATCTAGACAAAGTTTCATCAAACGCCAGGTAGATGGACGTTTTGTCATTCCATCATTTTCGCTTATTTAAGCGAAGTTTTTTTTTTTTACTTGCAAACGAGCGGAATCAGCGTGAAACTGCTTTAGCGTAATGACTGTGCGCTCAAGTATTCAGTCAATTTCACAAATCGGACCCAACCTAATTGGAGTGAGGTCATAGTGAGAACATTTTTCGGCCATAAGAAGAGCGAGGAAAATGTCTTGAGAAAAGTTTTGAATATGAATTTATGACTGGAAAGGAAACTAAAATAGCAATAGACGGCCTAAGTGAAAAGTGATATTATGGTTGGAAAAGGATTACTGATTACTGACATGACGACTAATACAATAGCACAGAAGAAGAGTGACGGAAGAGAGAATACATTTTTGTTTGCACACTTTTCATATTTTGACTTGAGCGTAAGATTTCCTGAGCCCATGGCTAACCTCCGCTGGGATTGGCCACCATGACAGAAAACAGTCAAAAATACTATAATATCCTGGGAATAGTGGCTATAACAGGCCTCCTGAGCATTGTTGTCAGCAAGACTGAATGCCACCTGATGATGGGGCACATAATATGCGCAGTGCGTTTCCTGTTGCCAGGTGTCTCCAGAAGATAACATAATTATTGTTAAAGTGAATTCCTATTTATAATGTGTCTTAGTCAATTATACTAACATAGGTTAAGGAACACTTAGGTACAACTTTATGGGCCTGAAACAAATAGAAATAAATAAATAAAAGATCATTTAAAACAGCTGGTTCACAAAATATCAGACCACGTGCCTATTTGTTTATTGAAAACGAACAAAACACATTATAAACAACTTTCAATACCAACCAACTACAAAACGTTGTCTCAATTTGGCTCAAAAACTGGTTTCACTTACGTATCTGGTTACAAGCTTTAGTGACAAAGATATTCTGGCTGGCTGCCAACTCGTGAAATATATCGCCAAGTTTTTTGAATAAAGTCTTATTGCAGTTGTTGTAGGCACTGAGGTGGCAACTTGTAAGTTTTGGTGCCATCTGATTTTAATATTATCGAATAGGAAGCGAATGTAGACAAGAAAAGATGTAGTGCAGTTCAGATAAAGTTTTCACTGGAGCAACGAATATTTTAGTCAATGCGGGATTTCTAGAATAACTAGAAGGCCAGAAAAAGTGATATTCTGTTAGCGATATTAACGCCAAAAATGCCAAGCAATGCAGAAATAAGATTAAAGACTGGATAACAAGCAACAAGTAACTGCTATTTTTATGGACATGTCAAAGGCCTTTGATCACGTCGATCATCAAATTTTCTTAAATAAATTAGAAAAATATGGGGTAAGAGGAAATGCACTAAAACTCATAAAATCATACTTATCAAACAGACTTCAAATAACACAAATAATAAGAGTAAGAAATAATACTAAGTTGGAACAAACTTATAAGTCAGATGCTAGAACGATTCTGTATGGAGTGCCCCAAGGAAGTATTCTTGGACCTCTTTTGTTTATCATCTACATAAACGATCTACCGAAAATTATAAAACAGGAAATGGTACTATTTGCTGATGATATTACAGCTATTTTTACGAACCAAGATAAAGAAAATTATGAAACCAACATAAACAAATCACTCGAAGATATTATAAAATGGTTAAATGTAAACAATCTAAAAATTAACATTGAAAAAACAAATTACATGACTTTCGCAAATAAAAGTGTTTGAATTATTTCTATGATATTATAAACGGTATTATTGATGATTGCGTTCCCAGAAAAATGCGACGCAGCCGTGTAAACTCAAAGTACCATTACCCTGAGTGGTACACGGCAGATATTATTCGCGACATAAAATTAAAAGCACTGCTTCATAAGAAGTACAAAATTAGTGGATTAACGAGTGATTACGAGATGTTTTCTCAGTGCAGAGCTAAGGTTAAAATAATGATAGAATTGGCACACGACAAACACCTTGAGAATGTGCAACACAACCTCGCAAAGGATCCTAAATCCTTCTGGGATTATGTGAGAAGCAAAAAGGGTATAGTGAACCGTAAAAAAATTACTAAAAATGGTCAAATTTTATCGGACACCGAATGTGTTCACGAATTTGCTGATTTTTTCAAGTCCGTGTACAGTCCACTGAAAGCAAAACTAGACGTGCAAGCTGCCGTGGCCGAAAGTAGCACAAGTAGTTCCCGAGTACATATAGGGAGTATTGATAGGAACCAGGTAAGGGAGGCTCTAACTAAACTTAAACCTAAGCGTTCGGCGGGACCAGATGGCATCCCACCATTTATTTTTAGAGACACGAGGGATTATTTAACACAACCGCTGGTATACGTATATAATGTCTGTTTTGAGCAGTCATATTTTCCGGAACGCTGGAAAACTACACGAGTAATACCAGTACCTAAGGGCGAAGCAGGGAGTGAAGTTAGTGGATATAGGCCGGTGGCGGTGTTGTCGGTACCAGCGAAGGTATTTGAGTCAGTAATCCATCATTGTGTTTTGAACCAGGTTTCAGGCGCGTTGTCCGACTCACAGCATGGGTTCAGGCCGGGTCATAGCACCACTACAAATCTGCTGAATTTTATGGCATATGTGGTTCCTAGCGTTGATTTAGGAGTGCAGGTGGATGCTGCATACTTTGATTTCAAAAAAGCCTTTGATTTGGTCGATAATGACATTTTACTGACAAAGCTTGCGGCAGTTGGATGCACTCCTAAATTGCTGAAATTCTTCGCTAATCATATGACTAACAGAAAGCAGTATGTAGAATATGCTGGGTACAAAGCTGAGCCCTATTTTACGAGGTCAGGAGTAAGTCAGGGCAGCAATTTGGGACCATTCGAATTTATAGTGACGGTAAATGACTTGCCCCAAGTCGTCAAGAATGCCAAGTGCCTGTTGTTTGCTGACGATCTAAAATTGCTACTATCTGTGAAAGAACAAAAGGACTTTGAGCGCTTACAGGAAGACATAGACAGGGTTGTTGAATGGGCAAAAAATAATAAGTTGGTGTTTAATACGTCAAAGTGTTCGGTAATAACTTTTAGTAGGATGAAAATGCCCAAGAAATATGACTATACAGTGGACAACACGTTATTGAAAAGATCAGAAACGGTTCGTGATTTAGGAGTACGCCTTGACTCGAATCTGGCATTTCGTAATCACGTCGTAAATGTTTGTAAAAAAGCCTATAGGAACCTAGGGTTCGTCCTAAGAAGAGCAGAGGGTTTTACAAGCATCGCTGCGCTAACATCTTTGTACAATGCATTGGTAAGAAGTCAGCTCGAATGTAACGCAATCATATGGGCTCCACATGAAGCTAAATACAGTCTCATGCTGGAGCGTATACAAAATAAATTTACTAGGTTTCTGTACTTAAGGTTGTATGGTGTATATCCATTTTATCCATTGATGTATCCAACCTTGTTTGTTATAGGCATGGTGGGATACAATAAATTGGAAACAAGGAGGGACATAGCTCTTGCTACCTATATGTTTAAATTGTTGCGTGGCAAGACTTCAAACCCAGGTATATTAAAAGAAATAAACCTGTGTGTGCCCGACAATTATGTATTGCGACGGAGAAGGCCACGTCTTTTGGCGGTTCCCAGCAGTAGGACCAATCTACTGAGTAAAGCCCCTATATCGCGTACCTTGCGTGTACTTAATGACGTAGCAGACAGCATAGATCTTTTTACTTGTTCTCTGAGTGAGTTCACAAAAATCACGATGCACAGAATATGTTACGGTAAATAATGAAACTGTATTTATGACCACACTATTGAATTAGGACATTCCTGTAATGATAGTGATGACGAGTTAATAAATAAATAAATAAATAAAAATACTAATTCAAAAAAAAAACTACATATACACTATAAAGGCGAACAGTTAAAAGAGGTAAACAGCACTAAGTTTCTCGGCATTCATATAGACTCAGGACTAAATTGGAAAATACAGGTAGATCATGTTTGCAAAAAATTAAATCAGTTTTCATATGCCCTTTACATGCTAAGAAAAGTTGTCAACGAAAGAGCATTATTAAGTGCTTACCATGCATACGTAGGTTCTACACTAAAATATGATATTCTTTTCTGGGGCAACTCAACAAACAGGGAAATTGCGTTTAAGGCCCAAAAAAAATGTGTTAGAAGTATAAGTGGGCTTAAACAGACGGATTCATGTAGACCAGAGTTTACAAGATTACACATTTTGACCCTACCCTCACTCTACATTTATGAAACAGCAGTAATGATAAAAAGAGATCTGAAACATTATGACACACTGAGAAGTGCTCGGTATAAAAATGAATTAAGCGGAATTAAGTGTAGGACAGTTAAGTTTAAAACTTAACTGTCCTACACTAACTAACTAAGTTTAGTTTGGGATAGGAGTAAAAATTTATAACAAACTTCCAAACGATGTAAAAAATAGTGTAACATTAGAGAGTTTTAAAAAAACACTGAAGGGATTCTTGATAAGTAAAGCGTACTATTCAATCAATGATTTTTTTAATGACAAAAATACTGGTGACCACACAATTAGATAAGCTATCATATGCCACTGACTCAATGAATAATTTAATTTATGTGACATCAATGAATAATTTAACTATGACTTCAATCAATAATTTAATTTGTAGGACATCAGTGAATATTTTAACTATGACATCAATCGATAATTTAATTTGTAGGACATGAGTGAATAATTTAACTTGTATGACATCAATGAATAATTTAATTTGTATGACACCAATGAATAATTTAATCTGAATGAAATCAATTAATAATTTAAGTTGTATGAAATCAGTGTATTATTTAATTTGTTTAAAGCTGACTATTTGAATGAAACTTATATTAATGCATGATAATGGTGGTCGTTGACTTAAGATGAATACTGAATAATGTTAAATAGATAAAAACCAACAATAAATATTGTACACCTCATGGGTATGTTACAGCGAGCTTTATGTAATAACTATAAGAACCTATATAATATCACCTGTGACAAACAATAAATGAATTTGAATTTGAATTTGAAGAAGCTGAAACAACGCGTCTTCCAATTCTCCAGTAAACGCCATCAAAAATTAAAATGTTAAAACCGCCAATAATTAACTTGTGGAGAAATTCAACGACGATTGGTCGTCCACTTTAGTTCAGATGATAATTCATTATAAGACTTCTTTCTGCACCTGTCCCGTGGTTTTAGTGGCCTAAAATAAAATTCAGGAAAGTTTCGGACAATCCAATTGCCGGGCGCTGGGAAAAATAAAGGGGGCCAAGGTCCAGGGTTTAATCAATTAAGAAATAAATAAGCGTTCAGCTAATGCAAAGAAGTTTGGCAGTTACCTTGTTTTTGCACAAGTGTTTTGTCAGTTTTTATGTACACTGCTCGTGCCAAAAATTGTGGGGGTATTTTTTCAGGATACTGCGGATAGTTTTTCATGAAAATCAAATTATGTTGGACATAGTACTTTCCCAAAGAATATTTTTACTATACTCATTCACAGGCGTCTGTGACCTATCAGCTGTTAGCCGCATGACGCGGTTCTGTCTTTTTATTATTTTAACGAGCCATTCCAACTCACACTTCACTAATTCACAAAAGCAAGTCCCTCCACAGGACACAACATGTGGCAGTCTCTTAAAGATAAGGAATCTTAAAATTAGCGCTGTACAGACGGGTTAGTCTACCCCTTTCGTTATCGACCTATAATAGACCGAGCAAATTAAATTCCTGTGCCGGATTATGTTGAGATATACGTTTTTAGGGCCATCTGTTTTAGCTGTCTGCTTTGTTAAGGAATGGCTCACACTTGGGCTTGTTTATGCTTTTTAATAACACTGTTATGGTAAGTGTGATATTGCACTTGTGAGTTATAAATTGTAAGATGATGCTTGGCGGAGAAAATACTTCGGGGTGAGAATGGTTAAACAAAAAGATCTTCACCACAATTCAAACGTGCGTTTCTTCTCTTTTCTTTTCTTCATTAAATCATGATTAACCCCCGACCAAAAAAGACCGATGTTATAAGTTTGACGTGTGTATCTGTGTGTCTGTCTGTGGCATCGTAGCTCCTAAACGGATGAACCGATTTTAATAAAATTGGTTTCGTTTGAGGTGTTAAGGTGTTTTAATCCAGGGTGTACTTAGCTATGTTTTGAAAAAATCTGCTCAGCTGTTTGAAGATCATCACCTCTTTTCTAGTTGAAGGGAAATTAACAACTTCGACAGGTCTAAACGATTCAATATTTGAAATCTTGTCACCATGGGCATCGCCAGGGGGGTTAGCTGCACCTCCCCCACCCCAGAAAACTCGGTATTTTTTTGTAATTTTGCGGTTTTCGTTAATTGGACCCCCCGACGCTAAGACGCTTGGATTATTTTATTTTTGGTTTTTTAGGTTTTTTTTTGTCGTTTTTTTTTTTTACTTTCGCTGTTTCAAAATTTGTTTGCTCGACAGCGTAGGTGTAGGTTCGTCTTTTTGTTTTTGACATTTAATGTGCCTGTAATGTTCTAGTTAAAATAAATGCTGTGAGGTTGAGTTTGAACAAGCTACTATATATGTAATTTCAAATAGGTACATGTTGTTTCTTATCTTTCAAAAAACGCAAACGCAAACCCATAAAAGTAGCAATGACAATACACCACACGACTCGCGGAAGAAACCCCTGAACATCTCATTTACACCACATTTCCCACACTATAAACAATAAGTACTTATCTAAATCACGACGCGACGACGCCATAACGACACGACAGCGACACGAGCGCGACATTGCGACTATAACACATGAAATATTCACTCGAACGCATTCGGGCGCCGGGCCCAAATCGGCACATTTACGGCCTAAGAAAGTGAAGAAATGAGAATTTAAGTGCCATATAAATATTATGGACTGTTCGGTCTTGAGATAGGGAAGTGGTGTTTTTGTTTGGTGTAAGTTATGATAGAGAGATCTAATTTATGATTGGCTTTTATGGGTTAGGCTATTGTGTCAATAAATAGGGAGAGGTCAGTCTGCACATTTTTTGTATTTTGACCATACTTTTGCCATAAATTATGAAGATGTAGGGAAGTGCGTTTTATTAGAAAATAAATTAAACATCTTGTACAATGACCTGAGATCGAATTACGTAGAGAATCTACCTGAAGTGAAAAGAAGTACCAAGGTGTGGATAATAAGAAGAATTGGTTAAAATATTCTACCTATTTCGATCTCTTTTGACTGCTAAAAGCGGAATCTTCGTCTACTCTTTGTCTAATTTATTAGGACAGAAATACACAACAAAATTTAACAATTATTTACAGTGGTTTAACTGAAATATATGGGCAAGTTCTCAAGAAATTGGCGAGGCCTCGTTGTAGCATCTCAAAGGGCGTTAATTCAGAAACTGACGGACCACTTAAATTAAGCTTTTTAATTCACAAAATGTCTGGGGAAATTTATGTACAGAGGAAAGTCAAATAAAGTCACAGGAATTCGGGTGGTCTAAAATGACGCTTGGTTACGAACGAGATTTTGACAAACACTTGAGTTCATGTAGTGGTTTAGTTAACATCTTTATTTAGAAGTTATCCAGTGTTTCTCAACTAATCTTTTTTCTTCTATAATTTAACTAGGAAGCAAAGAAAAATGCATTACACTATGTCGATCCATTCATAAGCGTAGGATAGTGCAATTACCGCGCTAACGCATTAGGAATTCCCTGTAATGTTAGTAGTGATTGCGATAAATAAATAAATAAAATAAAAAAAACCTTTTTCTTATGATGATAGATAGAAACTTTTTTTTCTTATGCCTCGTTAACGTTCATAATCTGATCAAGTGATGCGGTTGCGATTACTACGCACCTAACTAGCTTAACTTCTGAAGATCAACAAGGTCTGTGTTAGCGCGTCTACTACCAGCGTCTTCACTAGCGCAAAATGCATAATAATTAACTAAGTTTATTCAAGCATTCAACGTTTCACCTCAATTTATTTATCTAAGATTAGTTTAGCTATAACGAGCTTGGCTAAGCTTAGCTTAATGAAACATTACTTTAGTTCATAATATCCGTTGGTTTATTTACACAGATTTACGATTGTGAGGGGTAGTTATAAATGAAATTATACCCGAGGCATTTTCAAGACCGACATTTTCAGTGGGTAAGGCCCATTTTTGCGCTACAGTCGTGATTTCGATTGAGATGAGAACGGTGCATATTTTTTACTCTCAGAATAATAATCCGGATTTTTTCTTACATACATACTAATATTATAAATGCGAAAGTCACTGTTTGTTTTTTTGTTTGTATGTTTGTTTGTTACCTTTTCACGACTAAACGGCTGATCGGATCTTAATGAAATTTGGCAAGAAGATAGATTTCAACCTGGGGAAGGACGCTACGACCAATAGGAGCGGAGCAGTAATGAAAAATGTTGCGAAAACGGGGAAAATGTGACTCAGACGAAGTCGCGCGGGACAGCTAGTACGAAATAAAGCGACATGGTAAAGTAAAATAAATATGGGCAGTCAATAATACTGCATTTTATCAATAGAAATTGAAATGACAGGTTTTCCTGATTGAATTAATCTTGCTATATTATTTTTTTGCATTTAATTAAAGATCTTGGGTCATGAAAAGGACATTGCCTAACAATGGGATGATACAGTACAAGCTGAGCAGTAACCAAAGGTTATTGCACAAAAAAGCTAATCATCGAAATACCACACAAACATTTTAGGTACCCCTACTCGCAGAGTCGTTATGTAGGATGGCCTCGTGATTTATGAGAAACGGGACACATCTCAGTGTTTCGCTACAGGATGCGAATGTAGGGTGTCCATGCGTGCGTAAAATTTGTGCCAACGTTACGGTTACAGCTACCTGTGTGTGACGTTCATCGCGGGTGGTTTGTCGTCGTTGTACTTAGCGGGGACAAGTTTTTTTAGTGTTTTCATGGAATATTTTTTTCACTTTTATGGGAGGTAATTTTAGGGACAGTGTCATTTTTGTGAAAGACTGACAATTGTAAAGTATTATGACAACGAGCGTGAGCGACACATGGGTTGACATTTTGGCAGAAGTTTGGATGATAATTTAATTATGATAAATGTTGGCATCCAACATTTATCATAATTAATATTTTAATTATTTAGAAAATTTAAAAAGAAATTAATATATATAAACACCGATGATATTAAACCAAATAATGTTAATTCTGTAGTAATAAGAAAATTATTATAATTACGTTACATTAGGTCTATTTTAACAAAGCGTTAGTACAACAATCACATTGTCACCTTTTCATTTCACTAGAAATGCAACAAAAATCCGCACTAAACAAACAGCCTAACCACCCTAATAGTCCTTTCGTTTCGTAGATCGAATCCTAAGATATTTAGTTACGTTTATGTCGAAAACATTACACGTCCTGCTATTTTATATTGCAAATGAGATTCTGCATGTAAACCGTAGATAGAGAACTCCTAGATGGTTCTTTTGACGAGTGCCCAAAGTCCGAACTAACACGATTTTTTATGGTTCCGTTGTCAAATGGCACAACACGGAACCCTTATAGATTTCTCATGTGTTTCTGACAGAGACTGCTGTCTGTCTGTCCGCATGTCACAGCCATTCTACTCCGAGACTGTTGACGCCACAATTGAAATTTGGAGAGTAGGTATTTTCTATGAACAGCTACACAAAAGTGATGTGAAATTACGAAAAAAAAAACTTGTTTTTTTTTTATACAATTTTCACATACCGTTTCACAAACGATTACCAACAACTGACAGTGTTACACTGTCCTGACTATTTTATCAATCAAGTGCTTTATGATATGAACCATTCTAAATTATACCTTATACCTTTGTAAGCTAGCGATTGGATTAGGCACAAATCCAGGCTTCAGACAACTGCTGAGATAATGAACAATCAGAAAAAAACAAAAAAAAAACATCTGGAATAAGGTCATGCAGCCCCCGTATTCACAAACGCTCGGATCCGATTTCGATTCGGAAAGTCGTATGTCTATCTCGCTCGTTTTCGTAATGCCAAAAGAAGATAGACATACGACTTACTGAATCCGAGCGTTTGTGAATAGGGGGCCTGGGGGTCTACTCTCTAAGCACGAAATCCGTAGTTTCGGCCGAAGTTACGGTCGTTTCCTACTCCTTATCACTTACGGACATAAGATTCGTTAGGGGCCCGAGTTAAAAATTAATAACAATGTGATTGGACAGTTGTCCTTACTCCCGAAGTGTTTTCAAAACTTATGAATCTCAAAGCATTAGACAGTAGGGTTCATTTCGAAGTATAAATCTAGTTACGGACGCCCCGCCCCCTGATCAGGAAAAATATTGGTGGAACAAACAAATACTAACCAGCTAAACCAGTAACCACTGGCGACCAGTAGACAAACGGCACAGTCGATTTAATTAGTGTGTCCTTAATGACATGTCCATACCATTCTCTATCTACGATGTAAACCAAGTATTCAGACGTTCTCCTTTGCATCATGCATGTCTGCATTTGATTTGGTTTATAGCGTTCGATGCAATTTGCCTGTCAGTTCTTGGGAATGTGATTGGCTGGGGCGTAGTTCTGTGATTGGACCTGCCAGTCAATAGTTTTGCTGGAGGTTAATTAAATTGTTGTTGGGTTTTCGATTACTTACTTGCCTTTGAATTGTATTTTCGACTGCTGACTCGTCTACAAGAGGCAGTAAGAAAATTCATCATTCAATCAGTTTTGCTTCATGGGCCAATTTGTTCCCGTCACAAAAAAAAAACTGTTACCATAATTTCAGCAATACGGTAGCAGTACGGTAGAAATGTAAGGAAAAGTAGATGTTTTTTTTTGAAACCGGTGATTGGGCCCTGTTGGGGTCAATTTCCATTTTCCCTCTTAAACCCCCAAAAACGGCCCCCTTTATTCACATTTAAAGCACAATATCTATTCTGCCAGCTTGTAAGTCTGCAGTGTTGTTAACAGAGCCGCCCCCGATGCAAATCCGCGAAGCATCGGTATCGGTTTCCAAGGTTTATTTTGAAGGAAACCAAAAAAAAAGTCAAGAGAATCTTTGTGTGCTTTGAAAGATTTATTTTATGTAGGGGAGAAAATATCATGACTTCATGAGGATTGGTAGTAATTTAATTTTTTAAATGTTCACTAGCTACAGTGCGACAAGGATTGGCTATCCAATCCTTGTACTGACTGTACTGAAAAAATAAATTGCGTAAAGTTACAATTTTAGACACGCGTCATCCTTGTGTAGTTGCAAATTGAAGATTGCTTTTCAAATAAAGCTCTAGTTTTGCAAAATGAAGACCTGGGTCGCTATGTGTCTACATGAGTCATGTAAAATCTGTTCTGGATTATTAATCACCATAGTCGTTAATTAAATACATGAATTACTAATGTGAACCTTATTTCTTCTAATGCAAAGAACAGTTCTCCTCTTTGGGTTTTGTATATTACTTGTCATTATACAGAATGGAAAGGACACTGAGGCACAAATGTATTCCACGTATTTAGTACATCATTCACACATAGTAAAGATTCATCACATAGTTTTTTTTTTTAATAGTTTTTAATTCATCATCATCATCTGCCTAGCCTTTTCCCAAACTATCTTGAGGTTGGCTTCCAATCTAACCGGATGCAGCTTAGTATTTTACATGAAGCGACTGCCACAGCCAAGTAACTGGGTAAAACGATTATACCCCTTAGATTATACTCCTGGTACCTCGTTCGAACGTTTTCATAGAATAACTAAAAGGTCTGCGCATAACCAACTCATACTGTCAAAGTTCTAGATGGAAATACAATAAAACCAAATAGTAAGTCTGGCAGGTAAACAGTATCATAATAATTAACTAGTCTGCCTAGTACCTACTTCACGAACAAACAATGTGATTACGTACAAGAAAGTTCTGAATGGAATGACTGGCTGAGAAGCAGCTAGTTGCCACTGAGAAGTGAGTAAATGGAGTGATTATACGAAAACTCAGTTTAGCGACTTGTAGCTTGCGTGGTCGTGCAATTTTCCTTGTTTCTCCCTTGCTTGCACCTGTGCTTACCAACATACTTTGTGCATTATAATGTCTTCTCCGTTGATAGACATAGGTTTTCCCGAGCATAATATGCGAAATAACGTAAATCTTAACCTGTTTTTTGGAACTTTATGAGTGAAAAATTATTTCTTATGTTGTTAATTTATAATAACATTAGAAATAATTTAGGCAGTTAGACTTGTAATACGACATATTACTTACATAATAACTCATGAATAAACAAACACTCCATTTTATTCACTACTCAATGTTCACAAGTAAAACGGCATCGATTACGTCTGACACATGAGATGGGTCATGAAATCGATTTGGACTATGAAGTTTAATGTTCCAGATTGATGCGATCTTTCTCGAAAGTTCAGCCAAGGGCCAAGGTGACATTTTGTTTACCCAACTTTTTTGTGCTGAAAAGTGTTAGTCCCAAGACTATTTATAGGTAGCTGTTCCGCGCAACTTCGACTGCGTCACAGTTTCCCCGTTTTCGCATCATTTTTCATTGCTGCTCTGCTCCTATTGGTCGTAGCGTGATGATATATAGCCTATATCCTTCCCCAGGATGAAATCTATCTTCTTGCCAAATTTCATTAAGATCCGATCAGCCGTTTAGTCGTGATAAGGTAACAAACAAACAAACAAACAGTGACTTTCGCGTTTATAATATTAGTATGGATTTATTTTTGACAACCTTATTGTTAGTAGGTTAAACTTTTAACTGTCATAAAAGAACAGATTTCTCAAAACTGCTGTTGTGTCTAAGCTCCTGAAGTCCTAGGTGGATAAATAGATTTTAAGTGCTCTGGGGAAACCGGCGATGTGTCGGATTTAGAGGCTTCACATGTTGACAATGTACTGACCATGACGTAGAGCATACATAGACACGAAAGTCAACAGAAGTCATTCCAACTTTACGTTTAAATCTGACCTTATTGACACTATATCTATACAGGGTAACTGGTAGCTCGACGTATTTCTTGCAAGACGTCATAGTAGGGTTAAAATGCAACAAATTAAGCCACCAAATAATCTAACGAAATTCAGTAGTTAATTCGAAGTTTAGTTTTTGTATGAAAAATCCCAGATTAAATCATTTGATGTAAATTTAAAAATTATTTACGGCGCGACTGTACTGAAATTTAAACTATTATCATAGTTGGTGGCGTAGCAGACCTTTTTTTATGATTAAAAGTTCAATAATGCCAAACTATGGCAAAGATAACGAATCAAACATTATTTTGTATTAAATTTTGCTATTAATTTAAAAAAAATGTGGTCTATTGCTAAAAAAAAAAATACTACGCCTGATGTACAAATTACTAAGAAAATATCCTTGTTTTATCAGCTATCTAAGAAGGTACGAATTTTAGTTCTAAGGCATGGACTACATTATGAAAATCGTTTTCGATTTCGTACAGGAAGGCACGCAATTCATAAAATTGTATGAAGCCGCTGAATTGCCAAACATTAAAAATTTAAAATTTCGGTACAACATTTGGTGGTTTAATTTGTTGCATTTTAACCCTACTATGACGTCCTGCAAGGAATACGTCGAGTTCCCAGTTAACCTGTATATTCTCCGCTACGGGGAGGATCGAAAAAATTTCCCACCCGTACGCAAAATACGCGCTTAGGACGTGAAATTGCTGAGCCTTGCCCGTTATACAAAACAATACAATACAATATTCTCCAATATTACAATTTAAAAAAACTACAACTCCTTGTAGCATAGCCGCATAAACGTACAGAATCGGTAAGTACAGCCTCCAAAACAGTTAGCATTTTATTGATACGTCCCAAGTCCCAACAGGGACTGGATCCAACCGTTTATCCGTTTACATGGACCCTTCAGAAGCGTGTATTAACCGACACTGTTGCGAACGGTACAAGTGGATCCGGTTCATATTGGAAAGGATAAGACAAAATGCTGTAAAAAGATTTTGTACTCAGTTTTCTTGAAGCTCTTTTGTCTACGGGTATTTTTGGATTATAGGATTTTTTACTCGTGTATGGCGTTAAAGGATTGAATTATAATGAATGATGAATTATTATGAATACGATTACTGAGATACTATTAGGAACGGTCCTTGAAAAAAAAAGAGTACAGTATTTTGGTATGAACCGACCACTAGTTAGATGTCGTTCCTTCATCTAAACTTGTACTGGGCACGTGCTATTTTATGCCTTTTTCACAGAAAATATAGCCTGTGTTCCAGCAATGAGGAAGTTATAGTCTGATAATACTTATGTTAATGATACCGGGGTTAGGGAATGCAGAACCGGTTCTGTTTTAAAGAACCGGGATTTTAGTGACATTTGGGCTAAAGAACCGGGATTCCCGTTACTTTCGGTTACGAGATTTTCCGGGACTATTCACCACCTGGGGTGTCTTAGTGTTGCTTTTATTCTAGCAGCACGGAATCGCATTTTTCCATGCTCCTATATCTTTTCGTCACTCAGAGCTGTTATTTTTAGAGCGAAAAACAGAGTGTGCTGCCGAGCGTATCATCGATGCTGCTGTTTGCTGATAGAACTCCTGTTCTATTTTTCTGAATATTTTTTTTTGGGAAATCTGCCATTTAGTACCGTCTTTTCAGTTGGTGGCCAGCTCAACGTTTCCTATCTCCTTTCTCCACTTTTTTCTATCCCAAATGTCCTTATCCAAAGTCTTACTTACTTATTCAAAGTTACTATATACCCAACCATCACCCTCCTATAGGTACTCAACAAATTCATCAATACTCGCTTACATCACGACCCGAAGCTAACCCCATCCGATCTTCGTGTTCAGTGCGGATCTGTTTATTGAAAGCAAATAACGAAACGTCAGATGCATTCGAAGTTGAAAGTTGTGTACTCTGATCACGTCTTGCGGCTGTATTCTGAGCAATCTATTTAGTAGCTAACTTCGTGGCTTTGCGTTTTTAGGGGTAGTGGAAAATGTAGTGATAGGTTTTAGAAAAGTATCGGTAACTTTTGGTTCAGTTCTTTTTTCTGTTTTATTAAAGCCACAAAGTGGGAGATATTAACACAGGATTATGAGGATTGCTGGAGTTATTTTTTTATCCCCTTTTGCTGGGCATAATTATCTCCCATAGATTTCCACACGTCCTGAACTAGGCAGGTTTTCTCGTAACATTCAAGGTATAAACAGATCTCTCACGAAGCCTTCAACCTAGTTAGTTTGATGTACAGAATGCTTATTCTTTACATCAAAATAAGTAACCTTATGGAAAAATTATTGCTGGGAAACTTTTTTTTTCTTTTTTGTGAAATATCTATTCATTAATGCGGCAATTGTAGTATCAATCGAAGGATCAACCTATATGTATAAAGAAAACTATCATAAAGTATTTTTCCACTCAAACATTTTACATGACTAAAAGTAACAGAAAATTCGGGATTAATCGGTTAAAAAAGTCGGTTAAAAAGGAAAATGAATTCAATAACTTTACTCCATTAATAACATTAATATTAAATGTACTTAAGTGATGTCCCGAAACCCCAACATAAGCCCCGAAAAAATATTTTTGTCGTGATTTCTTACGACAAAAATATTTTTCTCCACTTTTTTTTGTCTCTGTTCTTTGAACTTTAGGTAAATTAGCTCACTTTTTTCCGATCACTGATCATAACAGCCGCGCTCGGTATGTGCGATTGGCGATGTGATCCAATATCATACAAGTACGTGACTCCTGCAACCGTCAGCTGTAAGGATGCTGCGATATCCTGCTAGATTTTCTTGTAAAGCGGCGAGTGCCTTTATAAGAAAATCTATTATATTGTGTGTAGAACAGAGTTGGTTCTAAGAAAACCAAACAATGCGTGTAAGGAACGCCCTATAGTACATACTTTCTTTTGTTTTGTTTTGAGTAAGCTGTGACCTCACTCACACTAGGACGGACGAATTGCGAACGCGGATCCGGACACCGGAGACTGCATCATCATCTGCATAGCCTTTTTCCAACTATGTTTGGGTCTGCTTCCGGTCTAACCGGATGCAGCTGAATTCCGTTTTTTTTTTTTCTATAAATCGGCGGTCTATCTGACCTCTACAACCCAGTTAGTACTGGGTAATATGATACCCCTTGGTAAGACTGGTTGTCAGACTTTCGGGCGACTTACTACCAGTAATGTCTGTCAAAGATCTACAACTAAAGCTTATTAAGTTACTTTTTAGCTGTAGTATAGATAAATGAAATAAAATATACATTTTGTTTTATTAAACTAAAAAAAAACACGCAATTAATCATGTCTTTATCACATGGAAACTGAAACTACAGAAGAAAATGAGTCATATATAATAAGTCAGTCATAAATTCAGTGTACAGGACTTTTAAACTTATCAAGACAGTTTTACTATAAATACAGTAAGAGTGTAATAAAGTTGTTGGGTTAATTTCCATGAATAATAAAATAGCAAAAATTACGCAAAACACTAGTTCCAAAACGATTATCATAAAAACCATTTTGATTCAAACCAGCATTCAGCTCGTTCCATAACCCAGATTCACTGGCCATTACCCGTATTCACCGGCAATGAAACTAGTCATTATTTTTATTTTGAACCGTAAAAACGGAACGAATTTCGATATCGTGTGAAGCTTGAAAAATTTTCAGCGCACGGAAATTAAATTTCGATGAAATTAAGCCCTTCGTGAACGATTTCGTGTTTTACTCGCGGAATGGATAAGTTATTTGCGTTTTAGCCTGCCTTATTTTTTTGTTTTTTTTTTTTTTTGTACTGTGTAAGTTGAATGTAATTATAGTAATGAAAGTGGGATATTCTTGATGTCTTTTAAAATGTTTACTTTTTACTTTTAAGGCACCCGTGTATCTATAATATACGCCCACGTAATACGACGAGCCTATTGCCATTAACTAGACACAAATCCGGATTTTTTAAAGGATATTATCAATAACATGTCGCCCGACTTGGAAATTTAATCCAAGACACCGTGCTTAGCAGTAGCGTTTGTGACCACTATTCTAAAAGCGATGCCACACGGACGTTTACAATGCGTTGCGTCGGCGCTGCGACGCCTTAGCAGTGACGCTCCCTAGTTTTACGTATAAATCTGAGCGTCATGTCACATCGTACGTTGAAACGGCAGGTCAGGGAGACGAAGCAGGGAGGTATGGAGCGGTGAGACGATGTTAGGCAGCGCAGCGTAGTATTGTTTTAGAAATTCCACAAGCTTCTGCTACTCTTACGTTTATCTCAACTGATTCGTAATAATAGCAGCAACAGAACACGTTTAATTCAACTTCATTGTTTGTCGATCATTGACACAGTCGTCGGGGTAATCTGCGTTGCGTTAAGACATCGCAGCGCTCGTGTGGCAATCTCTTTGTCGAAATTACTGCGCTGTGATGACGCAACGCATTGGCAAGGCCATTGTGGAATCGCACTAACGATCCGGTTGTAATAATACCTGATGCATAGCGATGGATTAGTTTGATTCTGCTTTGACGTACCCTAGAAATAGCATTTAATCCATCTGTTACATTACCATTCTAGCTTTTAGCTAATTAGTTTGCAGGCATGGTTATAGTGGAAGCCGTAGAAATTGTTTGCGTATCAAGTTTGATCGACGATGTACACACATATTTAGTACCATATAATAACTAGGTGTAGTGCAATAAGCAAGGAAGTGGAGCAGAAATCGTAGTTATGTACCTGTATTATCGTAGTTATGTACCTGTATTAACTTGTTACGGGTAGAGAGACTAGCTGGCTAACTAGTATTGTCAAGAGGTTATGTACCATGTTATGTAGGATAAGGCTGGAAGCTGGCCCCAACTAAGTTTGGAAAAGACTAGGCAGATGATGATGACATAAACCGCCCGTTTCACCCCTGTCAAAAACTTCGACTTTTTCTATTTATCTAGAATACAAGGAGAATTCTCTGAAATAATATGCTTAATAAAATGAAATACACTCTTCCGCTTTTTAAAAGGATAAATTAAAACAGCTTATTTAAAAAAAAAATGTAAAGTACAGTTAACAAGAAAATAAATAGAAACTAGTTGGATTTGAAAATGAGAAACATGACTGTCCCGATTTTAATTTACGATTTAAAAATTTTTGTATCGTATATTGATTTTCTCTGGACCACTCTATCGATAGAGATAAGCAATTGCAAAAATTTTTGGCCTAAGAATCCTAACAGCGTTTACAGAAAATTGTTAATTACTATCCCGGTTTTAATTGATACCTATTCATTTAATGTCTTACCTTAACACCCATGCAGTTGAAACTATTCCTCATGTTGACCGAAAAGGTTAGTAAAAAAATATAAAAAAATACTGTATTAGTGGTAGGTCCCCGAAAAACCGTTTGAGTAAAAAATACTCTTATACAGGTGTCGACCATCAACGACTAATTGACGAACATGGACGGTTAGTAAGTCGCAGAAGTAGTCAGGGTATTTTGGAAGTTGTGAGGGTGTTGGAGTATTCAGAGTTAATACTCAATACTCATTTTTTTTTATTTCATTCCATTTTCAGTCCATGAGGAGCTCGTGGCTAAATAATAACAGCCGCCCGGGTCGATCTTTAAGGTTAAGCCGTGCTTGCCGAGGTTGGTCCGTGGACGGGTGACCATCATTACATACCGAGTTTCCTCCGTGCCTCGGAAAGCACGTTAAGCCGTTGGTCCCGGCTATCATTTGTAGATCTTTGACAGTAGTCAGAAGCCAAAAAAAAAAAGTCTGACATCCAGTCTTACCAAGGGGTATCGTATTACCCAGTTACTGGGTTGTGGAGGTCAGATAGGCAGTCGCTTCATGTAAAATACTGGTACTCAGCTGCATCCGGTTAGACTGGAAGCCGACCCCAAGAGAGTTTGGGAAAAGGCTAGGCAGATGACTCAATTTTTTTATTTCATTCCATATGTACATTTAGAAATATGGTGTTATCAGATAAGTGATCAATATGGACCCTGTCGGGCACAGCAACGTTGGGAGAGAGGATAGCCCTCTTTCTCTCAGTACAATAATGTTATTATAAATTAGTTGACCAATTTATCATACTGACATTATTAAAATTATTATAGTTAGTTTTCTGGAAGACTTGCGTATTGGTAGTTCTACAAGTGATTTTCACTAGTGCCAAAAACTTATTTTTTCCTATTAATCGACTAACAGCATAACTTAGCGAAAAATCTTAACATTAAATACTAAATGTTGCTAGTGGCTTCGCTCCCTTTTTGTACGGAAATTAACCAACGGGAACGTTTTTAATCTAGCCTATGTCACTCGTGAATAATATAAGAAACGTCAGGTACTTAATTTTCTTAATAGTTAAATAGACTTACTTATGCACGGAGTGTAGGATTTTACTCTCCTGTATTCAATCACATAATAATAAACCCAACATGTTGTTCCCCTAAAGCTGCCCTTTTCCCCTAAAGCTCTTGGCTAAATAATAATAGCCACACGAGTCGATCTTGAAGGTTAAGCCGTGCTTGCCGAGGTTGGTCCGTGGATGGGTGGCCATAATTACATACAGAGTTTCCTCCGTGCCTCGGAAAGCGCTTTAAGCCGTTGGTCCCAGCTTTCATTTGTAGATATTAGACAGTCGTTACGAGTAGTCAGAAGCCGAAATGTCTGACATCCAGTCTTACCAAGCGGTATCGTATTACCCAGTTACTGGGTTGTGGAGGTCAGATAGGCAGTCACTTCATGTAAAATACTGGTACTCAGGTGCATCCGGTTAGACTGGAAACCGATCGCAAGATAGTTTAAGAAAAGGCTAGGCATATGATGATGATATATATGCACCGTGTAAATCAACTCATCACGAAGCCGTCAACCAAGCATTCTGTACATGAAACTAAGTAACTTTACGCAAAAATTATTGCTGGGAAACGACTTTTTTTTGGAGGGTGTAAAATCATGTTTTGTGGTAGAACCCAATGTAACGGACTCAAAACATTGTGCTGATGGACAGATTGAATCGGGGTCGTGGAGGTGTTTAAAGTAAAAAGCTAACATTAAAAACTTGTATTTAAAAAAAAACTTGTCAAAAAGTTGGAACTTTGACCCCTAATATCTCCGTAACTAGAAGGTTCCCAGGTATGGTGTAGAACAAAAAAATGATCGCAATGACAGGGAAAACCAGTGCTTTTCGGCTTCGTTAAGAGGTGTTTTACACCCTTAATAGTTCTCCTAAAAAGACATGCTGCGCCGACCCCAAATAAATTGGAATAAGGGCAAGGGACTGACGATGATGATGTAGCTTCCCGTAAGTGAAAGAATTTTTTTAATCGGTACAGTATTTCCGCAGATAACCCTGCATACAAACTTACAAATATTTTACCTCTTTATCAAATAAGTGTGGATCAACTTCAGAATAAACACTAGAATAATCCATTAACACTCCACAGGACACAGTTACACCCTGATTAATGGCCCCGAGATTCATTTGAATAGTTTCCTTAGTACAACAAATTATTTGCTCCTCCACAATACAGAAGCGGAATTCATTGAGAGTTATTAACCCATAAATATTCCATGTTTTGTAATTTTGTAGCGGCAATTATTATGAATGGATCTTTTGTATTGGCCATAAACTATAGAAATGGCTGGTTCTTGCAAAGAATGGAGAATTAAGTTAATGGAGTGTTTTTTTTAGTTAATTATGGCAGTGTTTTTGCTTGGGAAATAAACGAGAAAGTTTTTAAACTGACTTGGCCACTAACACTATAATAACTTCAATTTATCCGTGATCATGGCGTTTGCAACAGCGCCGAAATATGGGGAACTCAAAACAAATAATTACATGGTAAATATCCCGTTACAAGTGTTATTGATTAGAAAGTATCTATCAGTTGTCATGATGATTTGTCTAGCTTTCTATTAGTTAGGAAGGAATTGTAACAAAGTTTTGATTTCACCAATAGGGGTGCGGACTGGGTAAAGAAAACGACATTCTATTTTGTCCGTCAGACAGGTAATACAAAAATATTAGACACGTATTTTTTGTTTTATCAAAATATCGAAAAAAATACTTAGTTAAAACTCATTAAAGTTGGAGAGTGGGGGCTTACTACGTCACAAGTAGGTATAAAACTTACCTACATGTGACGTCATGCGCCATTTCAACTCAATATATCTCCGTAATTTTATGGCCACGTGAAAAAAGAAAAAAATACGTGTCCAATACTTTTCAATAAACTACCCGACGAACAAAGAAAAAAAAAATTGGATGATCCCCTATTGTAGTAAGTCTTATGATTAAAACAATTTTTTCTTGTTATAATTTAGTTTGTTGGGCAAATAAATAAAAATGTATCTCTATATTCTATGCTCGATAAAAATAAATATTTTCCATAAGTAAAACAAATTTCTGACATAAAATAGACTTGACGGTTCATCGATTTCAAATGTCAAAAACACACCTTTCTCTAATCTTTGAAATCTAATCACTTTACCCTACAATAATTGTTGCGCTCAACCACTTGAAAATTTAAACATGTTTTAATACTGTTTTAAACAGAAACCTTTGTTAATTAATTTCTTTATTAAATTAGATCTGAGAAGATAGTACCACCAAAACTAATACAGAAGATCAGGTCTATACAAAAAGAAAAAACAAACGTACGATAAGATATCAGATCTGTGTACCTGATGTCTACGTACAATAGTGATTAGTGATAAGTTATTTATAGATATTATTTTATACCCTATCAAAATATTGTCCTATTAATCCAAAGGTTGACTGGTAGAGAATGCTTCTTGGCATGAAGTACGCCTATGTACCGCTATTATAAATGAAGTTTAAATAAATAACAATGGGAACAACTCCGATTTAGACGATTCTCACACTCCGCGTATCATGTGAAGACCAACTTAGACGGACGTCATAATTAGTGGTTTTTTACCCATTCAGACACTACTCTCTAGCATAACTGCTCTCAAAACGGTGCAGGAAAAAATCGTGAGGAAATCTGCATGTCTTAGAACCAAAAATTAGAACACAAATGTGACGTCTACCAACCCGCACTGAGCCCGCGTCGTATTGTGGCCGGGTTCATCACATAATTATAGAGAACTGTGTCCCAGCTATGGCGAACTTGCATGCTATTTATGGCTTTGCTAAGTACAACTAATATAAGTAAGCATTTATTTAATATTGCCGTACTTACGCGTCTATGTGTACGAGCGGCTCGTGATCGCGCGAGTCTGATGATGAATCAAAAATACTTGAAACAGTTGTGAATCGTGATCTTTTGTTTTTCGAAGACGAGATATAGATAGATAAACAGTGATGAGTGGGGTATAACTCGTGTCAAACTGACCTTCTGCACCCTGTTATATTCATGTTAGAATTATAACCTGAGACATTGTTATTTTCAGATGGAGCTGGATTTTCTGTCTGATTTCATTGTGGGAGGAAACTGGGTTCTGCTACTTGAAGATGCTTGTTGAAGATGTACCTAAAGGATTATGCGGGAGTTGAGAGGGTGAATTTCTTCTACTGAGTAAGTCTGCAGGTACCTAAGTGATGTATGTTTTGTAACTTGATTATTTCAGTAACTTCATTTTTATCTTTGAATTTTGTCGCAGAAAAATGTATATTTTTATGGTGTTAAACCGTCAATTATGTGTCCTAAGGTAATATGTAAGTATATCATACACTGTATAGTTTCAGAATATTTGGTTTTGAAGACGAAACTCAGAAAAGGCAAGCACTTGTTCACAGTTTGGAACAAGCATCTTTACCCGTGTTTACACTTTGTTGTTATTAATAATGGTTTTTGCTGTATCAAAATAATCGTAAACATTTTGATTCACAATAAAAACATCATCCAAAAATCCCTTTATTTACCCAAAACATTGTGAACAATAAGCATTTTAATGCACAAAATTTTGACAACTTAAGAAGCCGTCGCAGCCGACTTTCAAGTCGCTTGGGACCGGCTCTAAAGTCGTTTCGATACTTTATAAGTTGGAACAAGTCGGCGTAAAATCAGTGAGCCACAGGTGCGGACCACTGACTTCTATAGCTTGAGACTTCGTTTTAAAATACCTACATGTTTTATAGTTAATCCAAGTTCCTACTATGTTCGCAAAGTAAACTATTTCAGTTTTTAAATAGTTTACTATGCAAGTTGTTGTAATGGTCGTCAATAAACTTTTTAGTGTAATGAAGAATGCACTTGAGGTAGGCATACAGAAATTTTTTCACATTATTGTGGCCTTTAATTCAGCATTTTTTTAAATTTATAATTTGAGAAACAATTTATGAGAAACTAAACGCACAACCCAATGTATTTACATTACTTACTCAGTAGTGATCATTTTAACAGTTTTACTTAAGAGCGCACCGAGGGAACGATACGTAATTTCGAAATAATTCCGTTCGTATGATCCCTTGCTGCATCGTTATTACTAACTAACCTTTGGTCATGAAATTAATTTGTAAGATATTCAAGGATTCACTCTATAAATCATATACTTTAGAAAAACGATTTCTTGTAGTTTTCTCGATAGAAAATAATGCCAAAGTAATCTCTAATAAAAAACAAAATAAATCCTCAGTACGGCGTAAAATCTTCACGGAAGGTCATCAGCTTTTAAATAATAACAAAACTACATGTTTTCTATAACGTACATTTTAGATTTTCAAAATGTGTATTTGTTCTATTAATATGAGGGAAATACCTACATTAGCGCCCGTTCCGCCCATTATAACTAGACCCGCCACTCTTCCCGGAGCGTTGCACGCGTCTGTCTTACGCACACATACACGGAGCGCATAGATACCTACCTCCAGAAGCTCGGTGCGCTCTTAAATTTAAATCTCTTGAAAATAAAGGGAAGCTTTGACTTAAAACGTTTGTAATGAGGTGAGCATTTTTCACTTCATTATTTCATCGTTTTAGTTAGCTTGTTTTATACAAATTAGTCTTTCTTTTTGCTTTAATTCATTGATGTATTAACAACGATTTATAATAAAATGACCTTAATATTTGACGAACATTTGTATACTTCTGCTGTTCTACTACAATAAAAACAATTGTCTTTCTACTTATCTAACTTTACCTGTATTTTCCACAGATCATATACTCGTAAAATGAGGGAACTCAGAACCGATAAGAAGTCTTAGTTCCATACTAATCGTGAACCGATAGTAATGCTATCGAAGCCGCTTAACCGTACCGCTTCAACTTAATACCCGGGAAGGTTTAAATTAGCTTTAACTAGGAGTGTAGCTTAATTAGTGAGGAAAATATTTACTGAATTTTGTATGGCTTTTTCTTCTTTAGGGTTTTAGGAAAAATGTTGGAGTTTCAGCTAAAAGAAGCGTTATATTATTATGAAGTGTCGTGTAGGATTAAGAATATGTATTAACAGCGTTTCTGGGTTTAGGCAGTGCCTTTAGACTAGGTTTTTTATATTTATTGTGCTGAAAATCACTTCGAATCGAAAAACTGCCAATTACAAAGTATTTGGGATGATACACTGTTAGTTTATTTGCCTAGGAGGTTATCTATATAATTATGTGCCTATCATACACCTATCCCACTGCCTATCTAACTGCTACACACCCTATATTCCTTCACCACATCGAGTCTGTCCCAGCAACTTTTTTCCGGTCGCGGGTCTATTGGAGACGTAGTTCTTCCTTGGACTCATCAAACATGCAGCGCGGCCCATTGCCTCTTACGTACTCTGAAAGATACGATGGTAACTCGGGATCGCTACTTACTAAACTATCGCCCTGGTTGGCTATTTCTATAGATTTGCCGTCATCCTGTATAGTGAAGGACTGTCCTCCATTGCCCCATACACGACATCAGGAAGGTGCGCAGAATTGCATCAATTTATATACACATTTTTTACTGCATCTTGCCTATCTACCAATATAAAACAAGAAATCGGTATCTCTTATCATTCTTCTCCACCTCGAAACAGCATATCTGTAACACCCTGATTTGCATACATCGCACGCCTGCTACCCAGATATGCGAGTGAAACAGTTAAATTTTACGAACGCCGTTTTGGCTATCAAATAAAAATTGAATTGTAACAACGCGACATATATCTCTCCCTGGCTGGGATGCTGATGTGTTCGATATTGTATTCTGTGACTGTAAATCGGGATATTGGTTGCAGTTTTTAATTTGTCACTGTTTCGTACTAAAAAGTTGTATGCAGTTATGTTCATGGACTTGTGTTTACATTATGATCGCAACTAGGGCATGCGACACCAGCATTACTATAGGACCGAAACCGAGTTTCCTTGCACTACTCGCACCTTTGAAAAGACTATCACAAAACCAGTTTTCACTTACACTAAGTGACACCTAATTGGATATATTTAGTAATGTACATTTCAACTCTTGGCTCTAAGCTCAGCGCCAATGCGCATAGACAAAGACTAAAAGAAACATTGGATGGACCAGTGTGAAAGATGATGTCTAGAAAGGAGTTACTACTGCGATGGCAATATATTAAGCAGTACAGAAAAACAAAACAGCTGCGACAACTCAAAATAAAATTAAATAAGCGCAGAATGATTTTGAAAATCTTATAACATTGTATACACTATTTTTTACGTCAAACTAGACCCTAAGGTTAACCTCAGGTTTAAACTTATTTGTTAAGTAAAGTACCTTTGTTTTAAAAACAGCTAAAAACCCAGCATAAAGTAAAATAGCAAACGTGATCAACGTAAGCTCTTTATAACCCTTTTTATACCAAAATGCGCATAAAATATAAATTCGTAAAGAATTTAGAAGGAAAAAATGCTAAGTTGGTGAGCAAAATCACCTTCCTTTTGAAATAAGACGCAATTTTCACATTACTTAGCGCTTTATATTGATCGAATCTTACTTTTTCGGGATTTTCAAGCCTTCTGTAAAAATGCTTGGCGTGTAGAATTAAAGATTTATGGAGTAATCTTATTAAGCTGTCGTTTTCGGCAGATTGAGTCATATTTGATATAAGTTATTCAGCTTCTAGGCAAAGCTAAATTTGCTCTTTGAAATTTGTGCTTCTGTGCTCTTTTTAACAAATAATCATTGCACAACAACAACAAAAACGGTTAGATGTAGAACCCTTATGAAAGAAAAAGGAGTAAATGATAGCTTGAAGGATGACAGAGGAGAATGAAAGAAAAAACGGGGTGCCACCAAGTAACATGGAACAAGTGTAGGAAGATGATGATGGCGTGTCTTTTTAAATCTTTGTGCTTCTTATTAAAAGGAGTGAATGTTGCTACTGTCCTTGTATATGTAGGTTATTAACACGGAAAGAAGAAGCGCCTCTTACCTTTTTTTTTTTTTTTCGGATGAGAAATCATCAAATGACTTCTCCCGCTCTGGGCGGAGTGGGAGGGAGTATCAGACTTGTACTGACTAAAACCCACCCATGTTCCTTCTTCGCCCTTTGTGTTCCAGGGCCACGGTATCTCTTTCGAACAACCCGCAGCCCTGGCAGGCATCGGCCCTCTCGGACCCCTTCCGATTTGCTGACATCTCTTTGAGGCGCGCGTGGAACACAGACGCGCCGTCGGCACGGCCTGTCGTCATAAGACGGACGGACGGTGAGCTGGCCCATTACTCACCTCCACAGGCCCGCGCCTACGGTGGCCGGGGGCCACTGGTTGCCCCCCGACGCGACGCCCGGGGCGTCTCCCGCGGCGGCTGGGACGAGAGGTTCTCTCCCTCTCACGTTCCACCACCTCCTTCGCTAGCATGACTGCTTCGCAGAAGGAGGCGACGGCTTCCCATTCCCTCTCGCTCCGGACCATGGATTGAACCAGGGCCGGACGCGAGAGGTCGCCGCCACCAATCGCCGCTACGAAGACACGGCGGTGCTCAGCCCAAGCGGGGCAGAGCTCCACGGTGTGCTCCACCGTGTCCTCCGGCCGATCCTCGCAATGGTAACACTCGGGCGTTTCCTCCCGCCCGATTCGGTGCAGGAACCTCCCGAAACAACCGTGTCCGGTGAGGACCTGCGTCAGGCGGAACGTGAGGGCGCCGTGGTGCCTCTCTAGCCACTCCTCAAAGAGAGGACTTGTGGCGTGCCCTGCACGGTTGCGACAGTCGCTGTCTCCATGCCGCCATGAGATCGCGCCGGAGGTCTGTCCGCTGAGCGACAATTTGCCGCGGCAGCGGAGTTTCCCCCCGGCGTAGTGCCTCTGCGTGCCATTCGTGCAGGCGCGCGAGTACTATCGCCTCCAGATCCCATGGCGGCAATCCGGCCAAGAGGCTCGCCGCCTCGCCGGAGATCGTGCGGTACCCCCGGACCAGCCTTACTGCTACCACCTTCTGGGGCGCGTTCAGGTAATGGGTGGCTCGCCGCCTCAAAGAACGCGCCCACACCGGGGCCCCGTAAAGGGCCATGGACCGCACAACCCCCGCATAGAGCCTCCGGCAGGAGGCGTTTGGACCCCCCAGGTTGGGCAAGAGCCGCTTGAATGTAGCCCCTGGCCGTTCCAGTTTTGGGGCCAAACGTCGGAAGTGCTCGACAAAGTTCCACCGGCTGTCGAGAACAAGCCCTAGGTACTTTAGCGTCGACTCGACGCCGATGGGAACCCCTCCTACCGTCAGTATGGATCCCGACGGTGGCACATTCCGAGGCCCATGAAAGCACATGGCCTCGAACTTGTGCAATGCCACCTCGAGACCCAGTTGCCGGATCCTCTCCACGACTATGGCAACCCTGCGTGTCATAGCACCTCTTACCTACACTTACAAAATAATATTTTCATTAACCCTAACCTAAGTTTCTAAAACACTTGGATTATCTTAGCGAGCGCTACAACCAATACTAAATGTAGGCTTGGCTATCAAAACACCCGAATATTGTTCAACCTTCTGTTACCAATTTCTTAATCACCGTTTGAAACTCGATAGGGAAGTAATAACGTCTGTTGGGAACCACACCAATATCTATGGTCACCACAAATAGCCCATAGTTTCCAACGATCCGTCATCAAGGACGCATGCACCACAACATGGCTGCAGAAGGATCAACAAGCATTGAAATTAGTGTTTTGTATTTAGAGTAGGTACGAGGTTCAGGATTAGAGGAGGCTCTTGGTTAGTTTATAACAGCCGCTCAAGTCTTTCTTTAGGTTTTATCGCGCTTACCTAGGTTGGTCGGTGGATGGGTGACCACTAAATACATACTGAGTTTCCTCCGTGCCCGAAATCACGTTAAACCGTTGGTCCCAGCTGTCATTTGTAGATCTTTGACAGTCGTTACAGGTAGTCAGTGGCCCGTAAGTCTGAGAATAAGGCTTATCAAGGGTGCGGGCCTGTGGGCGGTGAGTAATGGGCTAGCTTACCCTCCGTCCGTCTTATGATGACAGGACGTGTCGACGGTGCGTTCGTGTTCCACGCGCACCTCAAGATGTCAGCGAATCGGAAGGGGCCCGAGAGGACCGATGCCTGCCAAAAGAGGTTCAAAAGAGATAACGTGGCCCTGGAACACAAAGGGCTAAGAAGGAACATGGATGGGTTTTTAATCAGTACAAGTCTGACACTCCCTTCCGCTCCGTCCAAAGCGGGATGATTTAATCATTTCCCATCTGTAAAAAAAAATGCTTACCAAGGGGAATCGTATTTTCCATTAGCATTTTGGTTTAGGAGGTCAGATAGGCAGTTGCTCCAAGGAAAATACCGGTTACATTCAACTGCATCCGGCTGACGGTTTCTCTACTACACAGACTCTCAAAATAATTGACCTATGTCTCCATTCCAGATTTTCCATAACCGCAATTTTTGGTAGAATACCACTTTGTCTACCCTTAAGTTGGTTGGTTCTACTTTAAAGGGCATTAAAAACCTCTGAGGGTAACGATGAACAGAACTTTGTGTCTCATTCTAACACTTGACAGGAAACGCATTTACAAAGCAAAAACATTTAAACAGACAGTTGCTCACAAAGACTTCATTAGAAAGACTTAAAAAATCGACCTTCTGCAACTCATCTTTACAGTGACGATAACCCCGCAAATAAATCTGGTCGGGACAAACAAAGTTTTGGATGTCGCCCAAGATGGCGAATCGCTTTCGTTCAAAATAATTCGATGATAAATTGTCCGGCATTGTTCGAGTACCGTTTTGTTATTTATTTCAATATCAAAAGGTACCTATTGTACTTGTTTGAGACAGAAAATGATGGTAACAATAGCTTTGATTTTTATCCAGTCTCGGAAGATTTATTGTTTTCGTAAGGAGACGAACTAAAATTTGGGGAATAGATAGGAAAAAATGAGTAATCGCCTTATTGGCTGAGAGTACACGTCAATTCATAAGCCAAAAGATTTTTCAATTTTCCTTCTTGTATCTTTGTTAGAATACCATTTTGTTAAATTTTTACCATTTTCTTCCATAAATCCATAAATGGACTTCTTCTGCGGTTAGGCAGCTGGATCAAGGGCTTGATTTAGAAAGCGGTACTCCTGGACACGGCTCGTATTGTTAGGAGGTTCCTTTCTCTGGAGTCCTGACCGCCGGGTAGATCGGATCCTGTTCCCGATACGGTGGGCTACTATTTTTATATTTTGAAATGTTTTTTTATTATTTTATATAGAAATATTTAAAAATGTAAATTACATGTACAGAAATAAATAAATGTGAATAATTTGATTCCTCGCAATTGGAACAAAAACATATCAACATTACATTAGTAAAATAACATGACATTAAAGTAAGTATGACACACTACTTGTCTTGAAACACTTACAAATGCAGCCATAAACACAAACCTTCATCCAACTGAACCACAAACTCTCCAGGCAGTGTAATACTTGTGACCCCAAACATGATACTAACCTGAGGAGGTGACAAATGATGGCTCACTTGTAAACTGCGAGACTAATGTATGGCTTACTGTGCTGTCCGCAAGGGAATTAGGTGCTTGACAAACTTACATACATATGACATTTTGTGAAATTGTTTTGAGACACAGCTCTAAAAAAAAAATTAAAAAAATTACTGCTTTCATTTCGATTTGGTCCACGCACTTAGAGATCGATACATTGTTTGACTGTTGGTAATAACTGCTGATTTGACAGGTTTGCAACAGTTTTAAAAATAATGGATTGGAGATTTGATGTCCACGCAATCTGGACATTAAACTAAGTTACCGTACGCAAATATTATTCCTGGGAAACGACTTAGTTTTAGGGTGAAAAATCACATTTTACGGTAAAATTCAAATTTAACGCACTCAAGACATTGTGCTGATGGATGCAATAGGCAGGCAATACCTGGAAACCACCAAATAAAATCGTAATGACGGGGAAAACAAGTGTTTCGGTTTCTTTAAGAGTTGATTTACACCCTTTATACTTTTAGTTTTTGAACCATTCAAACGATTTTACTTTTTTTAATAATTAAAAAAAACGTCTAATAATTTAAAATAAAGACAAAATTTATACTTATTGGATAAAACTACGACATTACATTACCACCGTATGATTGTATTATGTCCGTGTGACATAACGCCGCGTCGGACGCCTACATCTCAAACAAACGCGCGTCAAACCGCTTCTCCGTAAACGCTCTCATACATTGCCACATGTTTGAATTTATAGCGGGCCGCGTCGCCCAACGCGCCGCGCGTCGCGCCGCGTCTGCGTAAATGAGCACTAAATGTCTTGCAGCTTCACTATGGGCCTTTTTATCAAAACCACCCATTATCAAAAAAACAGTTCAAAAAATAGGGTCAACATCCCAATTCTCAGGCGTGACACTGACATATCACAGAAAAATGCCGCAATACATAACCACTACGAGGCTTAAAACGAATTTCAGAAAGTGCATTGTGCCATAAAAGTTCTCTTCGATCGGCCATCGAAAATATCGAAATGCATAGCTCCGCCGATTTTCGTGTAAAACGAACTACCGTAGTCGAGTGTGGAATAAAGTACAGGAATGTGGCCTTTGTGGAAACTTAGCAACAGAAAAATTTCGTGTGCTTTTTGATATTTTTTTGGGAACTGGATTTTGTTGGCTGTGTTTATGGCGTTATACGAGTATGCCGTTTGTAAATTAATTTTGATATAGAAGCAAGAAGTTTTGTGAGTAAGGGTTAAATGGTATAATGAAACATGACTGAGATGCGTTAAAACTAATTGGCTGGTTTTCGAGAACTCAAGACGGTCAAATAATCCATTTGCAATGACATAAAGGGTGTAAATAAAAACTCAACAAAGCCAAAAGGTACTGGTTCTCCCTGTAATTGCGGTCATTTTTTTTGTTCTACACGATACCTGGGATCTTTCTAGTTACGGAGATATTAGAGGTCAAAGTTCCAACTTTTTTTGAAGGCAGTTAAAGTAAAGTTAGAACTTTACTTTAAAAAATGATGACCTGATTCCTAGTTATTGCATCCATCGTCATAATGTTTTGAGTGCGTTACATTGATCGTACCTACCGTAGCGTACATCAGTTCCTATAATGAACAAAAAACGAGACACGCAAGACATATTAATATATTAAGTGCCCCACATACAAAACACACTTCCTTAACAACCCAACATTTTAATATCAACCAATTCACCTTCACATGTTAATTCCAAGCACTATTTACGCTTGCTCATTCCCTGGGTACGGTATTTGAAGCCGAGATTAAGTGGAGACAGACCTTGACAAATCCTTGTTACACACGGTCGGAAAACTTGAATCATTAGTCTTTGTGCGCTGATGTGCACTGTCCTAATGGAGGCGGCATGTTTTAGCAGATTTCGCGTTAGACTAGAGTTTCTTGACGTTTTAGGTCGGTTATTGATATGTTACTTGTCATTACTTTGATCGCTAGTTTGCTAGAGTTGTATTAAGTAGGACCAAGATCGTTGACAGGTTGATTGAAAAGGAACAAGTTACTTGAAAAAAAAAAAATTTTGTCGCAAGGACATGACGTGCATACTTATAACAACAAAATATTATGAACAAGAAACATCGTCATCTGCTTAGCATTTTCCCAAACTATCTTGGGGGCTTCCAATCTAACCGGATGCAGCTGAGGACCAGTATTTTACATGAAGTGACTGCCTATCTGACCTCCACAACCCAGTAACTGGGAATAAAATACCCCTTTGTTAGACTTTTGTAACGACTGTTAAATATTTACAAATGACAGCTGGGGCCAACGACTGTTTTCTGAGACGCGGAGGAAACTCGGTATGTAATTATGGTCACCTATCCACGGACCAACCTCGGCAAGCACGGCTTGACCTTAAAGATCGACCTGTGTGGCTGTTATTATTTAGCCACGAGCTCCACCATGAACAAAAAACATAACAAATATAAATAAATAAAACAGAAAGGAACAAAACGCTGACAGTTTGCACGCCGTGACTGCGACAAATATGACACTGTGCTATTGGGGGCCCACAGCGCTGGTTATCAGTGGTCAACTGGTCACCCGAGTCCGATCTCTAGCTTGTTGACTGGGTAATAACAAGCTGGACAAGTAATTTTTTTGGACGTAATTCTATAGCGAGAACTTCAAGGAAACATGAAATATCAGGTTTTGATTTTAGGAATAGCTGTCACGCGCAACTTCGTCTGCGTTACATTTTCCCCGTTTTTGCAACATATTTCATTGCAGCTGCTCGGCTTCGATTGGTTGTAGCGTGATGATCTATAGCCTAATATGCTTCCTCGATAAATGGGCTATCTAACTTTTTAAATCGGACCAGTAGTTCCTGAGATTAGCGCGTTCAAGCAAACAAACAAACAAACTCTTCAGCTTTATAATATTAGTATAGATAAGATTAGATTATTTATCTATTTCAGGATTGAGCAATGAGGCAAATAATAGTTTACAGCCTAAAACAGTGACAACCGCTTTAAAACCGTTTAGTAAAGACTTAAAACAGGATTAAGATTAAGCGTCGTGATGGTTCTGTAACGGTTCGCCTCTCATGCACGAGGTTGTGGATTCATATCCGGACTAGTACCAATTTAACACTTCCAAATCGTAAGTACTTTCTAAGTTTATCTTGGACATTACAGAGATCCGTGAAGGAAAACACCGTGAGGTAACGTGGACTTTCTTGAGCAAGAGTGGAAATCAATGCTCGTGCCTTCTCTGTATAAGAGGCCTTTGTCCAGCAGTAGGACAGTAACGCTGGTATTATTATAAGATAGAAGAACCTTTAAAAGATACCTCTTAGCTTGTCTGTCCCATTTTTGTCCACTCAATCGATTCAGTCTTAACCTAACATAAATATATAAAAATACAGCCCACAAAAAGCCCAAAAGAACCAGATTATTACAGATTTATAAACCAAACACGTTTGCCAGTGATTTCGAGGAGGCTCATTATCGCTTAGAATTCCGTTCAAACAATACACAGGGGGCCGTAATGAAGGGAACAGAGTAGGCGAGGGAAGTACGTGTGTCTAGATAAAAATGTTAAGACGTCACTGGGTTTTGTGGGTAGATATTTTTATGTTGTTAAAAAAGACTGATGCTGTTTTATGGAACAAAAATCAACGTAAAAATTAATAAACAAATTGTCAAGCGCGTGTCAATTGCTGTGTTTCGTTTAATGTATTATCAAGAGCTAGTGTATCACTTGAAGCTTGATTTTTATTTGAAACAGATTATTATCGTTCCAGAAACGTACATGCTGGTATTTCTATTTTAATTTTCGATCGAGCATCGGGCAAATCTTAATAATGTTAATCCTAATTTTAAAGTCCTATATATAATGACACACATGATAGATACAATAAATTAAAACGCATTTAGGGTATATTCACTTTAAGCGTTGCAGTGCCTACGGTGTAGCTCTCCTATGCTACGGCGTAGCACATCTTAACTACGGCGTAGCACTACTGGAAATTTAAACGGGTGCGTATCATATCATATAAAGTTATTTGGTATAATTTCATTTTAATAACGTTCACAAGATGTAATAAACGTGAGTTATACCAACAGTTGATATAATTTCTTTAGATATAACATTTATAAACTCTAAATCTTATTTCGTATAACGTTATTGGATATAACGTTTATTTAATCGAAAATCATTTGGCTTATCGTTTAAAATATATACTTAATATTGATACCATCTTTATTATTAATACCCCAATTCAAAGCAATCCGACTCGGATGGGTTATAATAGAAGGTTCAGGCGGGAGCAGAGCGGAGTGACAGAAACGAATCGCTCCAAAACCGACTTCACGTAGTCTTGTCTGCCCTACCCCTAGAGTGTAATTTAAAATCGCGTAGGCGCGGAGGGGCAGGCCGGCCCGCGAGCTGAGGAGCAGGTGGTTTTAACACTCGCCGCTACGGCTGAGGCTGGGCGGCGAAGCGGCCAGCAAGCCGAAGCCGCGGTGGTGAGCGTGAAACACATCTGCGACGATAAGCGTATACCCATAATACCTTCTATAGGCGTTTTATCATATTAGACTAAATAGGTCTATGTCTTTTGAGTGGTATTTCAGACGATTTTATATTAAATGCATGTTATGCTTATAAAAATTAGTTATTTTAAAATTAGGTCAATCGTTTATTATATTAACTGATCGTTATATCGAATAAAATTATAGATTCTGTTGTTATATCTTGTAAATATTAGAGATTTTGTAATTGTATCATATATTACTTACCCAATTTAAACCATGTACCGAATAATTTGATTAATCAACAAAAGTGTGACGAGTTCACTTTGTGGCGAATTTACAATAACCCGAAATGGTACTGAGTATTTTCTTCCTTAAGATAATTTATAGAAACAGGCGTTACTTTGCGGAAATCTGTGACATGAAATGTTATGCAAAGTATTTAATTTTAATTGCGTGAGAACAAAACAAAATATTTTAACAATGGAACGTGTTAAAATATTTTGTTTTGTTCTCACGCAATTCACACTCAACATTACACACTCGATGCAGAAAACCGACAAATTTAAGAATCAATACATAAAAAGGCGAATTTATTCACAAACAGACAAACGGAAATATTTCTTGCTCCCCGAACGATTCTTAGCTCAGTCACGGAAACGAATATCGTGATACAGAACGGCCGAAGGAAATGGTCGGTCAGGCAAGCGACAAGTAAAAATGATCACTGTAATGCTGTCAATTACAGTCCTTTTACAATATTTTACATCTGGCAGTTACAACTCAAAACAAATCTTATTGAAATGAGGATAAAGACCACTTTCATCTTGATGGAATTGTCAGTAGAAGCAACCCAAGAGCAACCTAGTTACAATAGTAAGGATCACTGTGACTTTGACAGTAATGTCAAGTCAGAGGTACAATACCAGCGAAAGGACTGGACGTCTCTTTGAAAAAAAAAATGGCGGCTTTTTCTTTTCTGCGGACTACCCTCAGATTTGCGGATAGATTGATGAGTTTACTGTATTGGTTTTGGGTAAAAAGGGCCTTTTATGCAGATTCGGAATGAATGAATGAAATAAAACGTGGGACAAGTCCTGCAGGGATAATCAATCTTATGTGTGAAAAAATGTTACTGAGTTCTATTGGCGATAAATTCTTTGCCATTTAGATGAATTGTTAGAATTATTCTTGTATTTACAGCCATCGATTTAATTAGATGAACCGAGCTGACATTGAATGCGATAACGACGATGAGAAAGACAAAAATGTGCTGAATTGACATAAGTGACCAAAAAGCGTCAATCTTTTCAAAATAAGTCGTAGAAAAATTAAACGATTTTAAAGAAAAAAAAGCTGTTGCCACTTATCTAGACCTTCTGGATATTTAGCAATTTGTATAAATAAGTTTTTTATAAGTCTTTCGTTTAGCACCATTGCTACCGTTTCAGTAAAAGATAGGAGTCCCGGAAATAAAATACGAAACGGTTTTTAATTAATCTACAAAAAAAAAACAATAAAACAATTCAGAGTGCATCACTTTTGGCAGTTGTTACAGGTAGTCAGAAGCCTGAAAGTCTTACCAAGGGCCTCAATAGTAACTGTATTGTGGACATCAGACCGGCCGTTGTAGCTGCCTCCGGTTAGACAGGCAACTGACCACAACACGGTTGCAAAAAGGCTAGACAGATGATGATAGTACTTACATAAGTTAACTTCACATCGCATCAAATCACAACACAACCAACCTCTTACTCGTTTCTTAACCTATACCATTAAGTAAATTTCCATATTATTACCACATCCAAACATTCACATCTCCAAAACCAGCTTCATTTGAGGCTCTTTGAGCTGCACCTGTTACCGCCGCCGCCGACAGCTCACACTTCCTCACTGTAATGTATCACTACCTTACCAGCTCAACAATATATTCAACGGCACTTCTTCACAATAATGTGTATCTACCTTAGCTCTTGGCCGCACTCAAACGATACGCGATTTGCGACAGCAACTGCGGAGAAAACAAGTGAGGAGCATACTACGAGCACAGTATATAAACAGAACCAATGCAAAAATAATAAATAAAACGTAACCGCTTGTCTCGATGCAACAGTCCTGACGAGTAACCGTACCTAAAGAATGCTTATAATTCGTCAAAACGGTTTGCGTTTGTGTGTGTATGAGCCGATTGTGATCATTTATGGCCAATGGCTCAAGACAGTGGCTGCGGACAGAACAAATGACAGAAGTAGTTCAGAGCGTGCTACTACACCGCGACGCGCTTATCAGACTTACGGTACTCACGTATAGGAATGAATTGACGAGCGTGCGTGTCCCTTAAAAAAGTCGCATCACCCTAGGCCGTGAACAGGGTTTTAAGCATATTTCTCAAGTAGGGATCCGTTAGTTATTTACGAAGTACTCGTACTTTACCTTTAAGTACTTAAGTGCTACAAACTTTGCAATTGTTTAGTTCAAAGCTTTCGTTCTGACTAGAAATATAGGACCTAGTATTTGTATTTGTCGGAGGCTGTGTGAAAACGGGCTTTAAATTTTCAGGTAACGATTTAACATAGTTTACAGTGGCTTGTGGCACAGCCCAGTTATTTGGTATCAAGATACCTCTACGGAAGACTGATTGTCAGAATTTCGGGCTGGGTAGTATCTTTGATAGCCCTGATTACTTGTAATGGCTTTCAAAGATCTACAAATGACAGCCGGGACCAACCAACAGCTCGGTGTGCATTGTTGAATCACAATGAGGTCATTCATCCAAAAACCGACCTTGGCAGGCGTTACTTATCATTGGAAATCGATCCGTAGGGGTTTTATTGTTTTTCCACGAGCCTAACCCATCCCTAAAAAATCAAAATTATAATTATTTTCACTATTTTTAGATCTAATATTTTGACCCTTCAAACAATAAAACACCAATGACAAAGTCTAAAAATAAAACCGAATCCAATATTTCCACTCAATGTACAATAAATTGGGTATAAAGACGAAAACGAAATACCCAAACAATAATTAATTTGGTCCTTTTAAAAAAAATATGATTGATGATTGAGAGTATTAAATCTTAAGCGCCTTTGAGTGGCAAATTAAATGTATTTGTCAACGTCGGAACGAAAATAAACGTGAGCGAACAACAGCTGAGCATTCTTGTTTATATTTATTGTTTTATTTTGATTGGGAATTTATGAAATGTAAGGAGAGAATAATGATATTTTTTTTGTGATAAAATAGTAACGTTGAAATTTTTAACATTTGCGGTCAGTCATCCCAGGCTTTTCCTTACTATGTTGAGGTCAGCATCCAGTCTAACTGGATGTAGCTGAATACTAATACTTAACTTACCTTACCTGAACTTATACTCATACCTGAACTTATAGACTAGGCAGAACCTATAATAAAAACCGACCCCTAGTAATTGAACTAATTAGTAAAAGAATGGCTAAATACATTGTAGAAAATAAACACTGTCTACAAGGAACAAGATTGTTCTTATCTGAATTTTTGGAAGAAAACGAAAGATTGGAAAGAAAGGCAATGCGTGAAGAAATGATCAAAGCAAGGAAAAAAGGATTATATGCAATAATAAGAAACAACCAGCTGTTTATAGAAGGTAAAAGAACAGAAATACAGAAGGAGCAATCCGACATATTATGCAATAACAACCAACAATTAATTAATGAACAGAACCAAAATCAACATAATATAAATGAAGAAAGCGACAATCGCACATTTCGTACATTTCGAAACCCCAGACCAACAATTTAAAATATTGTTCCAAAATGTTCAAAGCATTTTTAATAAGCAACACCTTCTAGAGGCTTTCATCAACGACCAACCCACCTACAAAGCAATATGCATGTCCGAGACCTGGCTCACCAAAGATAAATAAGAAACTGTGCAATTTTGTGGCTATAAAACAGCAGCATCGTATTGTCGCCGCTTTCGAAGTGGTGGCGGAGTCTGTATTATATTAGAGGATAGTGTAGAATGTATAGAGTGTTGTGATATCAGAGATTTGACTATTGAATATTGTATAGAAGTATGTGCATGTAAGTTACCAAAGCAAAATCTGTTATTAGTCACCTTGTACTGGAATAGAAGAGAGGAAGTAATTTTTATAAGCCAGCTAAAACATATAATGCAATATATAAACAATAAATATCAAAAATTTAACGTCATAATAGGAGGAGATCTTAACATTAATATCTTAGAAAATAGCGCAAAAACAAACCAATTGATCGATCTCATGCTAGAGTTTAAATTTGTACAACAAATAAAAGAACCCACGCGTATCTCACAAACCACATCAACATGCTTAGATTTAATATTTACAAACTTTAATGATAACAAAATGTACACCACCGTAGAAGAATTAGGCTTTTCGGACCACTGCGGAACAATAATACACATGCTACTAGAACAGCAAAGTAAACAGTCCATTTGGTTTGCCAATAAAAGGCTTTTTAATAGAACTAACATCCAAAAATTCAAATCCCAACTAAAGACATTGAACTGGAACGATATAATACAGCCAAACAAAAATGTCGATGAGAACTATAAATCGTTCCATAAAACTTTGATAGGTATCTTAGATGCATGTATCCCTAAAAGTAGATTTAAGCTAAAAACAACCCGTAATCGTTTCTGGCTAACCGTTGGTATTAAACAATCTTGTAAGAAAAAAAGGCTACTAAAAATTCTTTCGTCAAAAATTAATAATTCAATATTTACGAAATACTACAAAAAATATGAAAAAATTCTAAAAAAATCTGTAACAGCGGCAAAAAAATTACATTACATAAATAAAATGAATAAATCATCAAATAAAATTAAAACCATGTGGAACATTGTAAAAGAACGGACAAACAAAAAAACAAAAAAAGTGAAACAAAATATAACATTACAAACAGCAAACATAGTAAACGAACCTAAACAAGTAGCTAACGTATTCAATAATTTTTTCGCATCCATTGGGGAAAATACCGCTCAAACGTCCGGTAGTGCACAGAACCAAACATCAGTGATGAACCCCACTGTAAACACAATGTTTCTTACCCCAGTCGACGGATACGAAGTAAACCAGATCTTAAAGAACCTTAAAAATAAAAATAGTCACGGCATAGACGAACTCCCACCGACTCTGTTCAGACAGTGCGCTGACGAACTTACCTTACCTTTATATAAATTAATTAATCAATCCTTCGAAGAGGGTACTTTCCCAAACCAACTGAAAAAAGCTTTAATAAAACCTATCTATAAAAAGAACGCTAAAACAGATCCAACCAACTATAGACCAATTTCCCTTCTTCCTACAGCATCCAAAGTCTTTGAAAGAGCAATGTGTGATCGCGTATATTCCTTTTGTGAAAAATATAAGATTTTCGATGACTGCCAAAATGGTTTTCGAAAAAACAGATCTACAACGCTAGCTGTTTATAAATACATTCAAGAAGCATTAAATATTATAAATAATAAGCAATATGCAATAGGGATATTGCTCGATATGACAAAGGCCTACGACAAAGTGCAATTTAAAATACTATTAAATAAGCTATACGGAATAGGAATACGCGGAAAAGCCCATGACTGGTTCGCGTCATATTTAAAGGATAGAGAGCAATTAGTTGAGATTGAATACTATGATCAACAAACAAAAGAAGTAAAGCTTATAAGATCAGATGTTAAACCTATACATGCTTCAATTCCCCAGGGCAGTGTTATAGGGTGCCTCCTGTTCCTTATATACATAAACGACCTCCCCAAAACCATGGACGGGCCATGTGTACTTTTCGCGGATGATATCTCGATCCTGACCTCATGTCAAACAAATGCTAATTTAAATGACAAACTCACGACAATTCTAGAAAAAATTATAAAATGGATGAGCGACCACAATCTCGAAATAAATTTTACAAAAACCAAATTAATAGCGTTTCACCCCTGGCAGAAAAAAACAATAAATGTAGATTTTACTTTTAACGAACATAAAATAGAAACAGTTAACAATTTCACTCTCCTAGGTTTAACAATAGACACAAATATAAACTGGAAAACACATATACAGACAGTAAAATCTAAGATTTCAAAGTTTTCATATGCTCTTCGCGAACTCAAAAAGACTACAAACCTACAAACCGCACTAGTCACATACTACGCTTGGTTTAACTATGGCATCATCTTATGGGGAAATAGCACAGACGCTCCCTCCTTGTTTACCCTCCAAAAAAAGCTAATTAGAATAATTACCAATATTGAACCAAGAGATAGTTGTAAGCCCTACTTTCAGAAACATAAGATTCTCACCTTAGTTGGTATTTATATTTTAGAATTATGTAAACTAGTCCGCAAATATCCAGATTCTTATAACACACGGGGAGACATACAAACAAATTATTCTTTGCGCCATAAAAACAGACTAAATGTGCCCCCCTCCCGCCTTAAATTACACTCATCTAGTCCTTATGCAATGTCAATTAAAATATATAATAAGTTACCAGAAGAAATAAAACAGCAAAATAAAACCAGTATATTTTTAAATAAATTAAAGCAATACTTAATTAAAAAAAGCTATTACTCATTACACGAATATTTTACGGATAAATTCAGTAAAAATACATAATTATGAATAACAGACATTTAATATGTAAAATAACAAAAATAAAGTATATTATAATACTTAATTATTAATATATTTAAATAAATAATGAATAAATAGATAGACTTGAATATATAATATGAATAGAATAAGTAAACAGAAATTCAAATAATTGTAATATTTGTAACATTAGTAGTAATTGTAAAAATTGTGATAATTGTATAATTACTCTTCTTTGACAAGGAAAATTAGAGACCCCTTGGTAAGACGTGGTTATTCTTTTGGGCCACTGGCTAGCTATAACGACTGTCAAAGATCTACAAACTACAGCTGAGATCAACGTGCTTTCCGAGGCACGGAGTTAACTCAGTATGTAGCTGGCGATACATTTATAGTGTTGGATTCCTAGAATGTGATTTATTTACATAATTGCAAATTATTCTCATTTCATTATTATTTATTAAGTATTCTCATTGTATTCTTGCTGATCGGTGGGATTCTCCGATGATGCGGAGGTGGATCCAGCTCCACGCTGAATTTTAATTTTGTATTTTTCATCTGTCTGTAACCTACTAACAATAGAATTTAAGTAAGTATAATTGTTACTAACCCTATAGATTCCGGTCTGAAATAAAAATTTTCTATTCTATTCTATAAGGACCAGTAGCTCTAGACGAGTGTGTAGCATTAAAAGTATTATAATTATACATATTTCTAGAACGACTTTTCTTGCAAGTTTTTCGGTGGTTAATCGTCAATACAATGTATTTTCGACCTATGCATAATTGTTTTCACTATTACTTCTTTCAGAGTTAAAATTGATAAAAAAGTAACATTATCATTCCTTCTATAGATGTTCTTTGGAAAAAAGTAAAAATAAAAATACGCCCGTATTTCCTGTAGGATAAAACAAAAACAAACAACCTCATAATTCAACACAATAACAACATTGCTTGGCATAGAAGCAATCACAACTAACCGTTTATGAGCCAAACTCATTAACAACATCATCTTAAATCTTATCACTCCATTTATCTAAGCATAATCGCGAAACCCATCCAATTACTGGCCTACATAAATACCGCTTACCCTATCGCACTATTCATAAACAAAGGAACCCTTGTATCATAATATAAATAACGCTAATCCTAAGGGTGACACTTCCACAATGAACCTTTGTAATCCAGGAATCGGCGATTAAAAATAATTATTATATTCTCCTGAGTTGTGCGTGTGATTACGGGGTTTTGTTATCTTATGGAAGGACCTTTATTAAAGGGGATATTGGGAAATTTTGTGTTTCTATGAGAGCGTGTTAAACCTTCAGATGCAGTAATCATACTTGGGAATAGGAAGGCATATGATCGTTTTGGAAAAGACCCGAAAAGGCACTATAAACCTATCGGTAAAACTATTTATGGCTGTATAGCATGGACATAGAGTAAATAATAGCATGAAGGCTCGCAGGGGAGAATGGTAGAAAAAACGTGATGCAGGAAGATAATGATGCTGCACGATTGTTGGGCTTTAAAGAAATAGAGATTAAACTTTGTTACAACATAACATAACATTGCGTCTGTAATCCTTAAAGGGTTAGGCAGAGGTGTACCTAAAAGGACACCCACGTTTCACCTGTTATGTTTCAGTCCTATTTAATAGGGGCCGAGGCTATTGCCATCATCCGAGTAAAAATCCAGACTTCGTGGCTGCTGCTGAGAAAATCCTCATGGAACACCCAATAACAATTTGCCCGACCCGAGAATCGATGTTCAGCAATAGCCCACTAGGCCGAGGTGCATTGCGGTTGAGGTGGCGAGCAGAGAGTGAGCGGTTTACCGTATTCTGTTGCATTTATTATGTAATGCTGTTAATGCCATCAAGGTTTTTCACGTGTAAGCGGTTTTGCTAAATTACTTTTGGTTGAAATTTTGTGCAGTGGTGAAACTAGTTACTTGGAATTTTGATTGAAACCTTTTGATTTATTTGCTGGTGAGTTTCGCTTAAAACTAAAACCAATATTCAGCCAAATAGCGTCGAGGTAGGGCGATAATAAAACACAAGAACAGAAATAGCAGGTCTAAGATATTAGTAACGTGTAACAGTATCCGACACGTCATACTTTGCTAGTTCAACATACTAGTTTCTAACTTAACTACGATCTCTTAGACGAGTGGGTTTTAATTCCAGGGCATTTTGCAGAGTGTTATTGGGTTTTTTGAAGTGAAACTTGTAATGCGACTTCCAACAAGTTTGCATTAATCGTTTAACGCTCCCATGGAATTGGTAAAATCGACCTTTTCCCACTACAATCAAGTTTGTTTTGGAATGATTGTTGATCTTGTTTTGTTTTTGAAAGTTCCACGTTTAAATTCTCTTCTTTCTTTTAGCACAAATCATATTTCGTTATAGATTTTTGTTTTCATTTCCACATTTACGAGGTTTCACTTCTTCCGCGCGGAGGGACTCCACGCACTATTTTTTTAATTGAAAATTACTCAGTAACAGCTGTGGAAGTTCGATTTGTGTCTGATCGGATTGATCGTGATGGTCTTCAGTACCTGTCGAAATAAGTGTCTCTGCCTACACAAGTAGGGATTTCAGACGTTATGTTCTAGGAGGAGCTCGTGGCTAAATAAAACAGCCGCACGGGTCGATCTTTAAGGTTAAGCCGTACTTGCCGAGGTTGGTCTTTGGATGGGTGAGCATAATTACATACCGAGTTTCCTCCGTGCCTCGGAAAGCACGTTAAGCCGTTGGCCTCGGCTGTTATTTGTAGATCTTTGACAGTCGTTACGAGTAATGTTCTACATGTTTTAACACTTTCCAAACATTTTTCCCTTTTTTTCTCACCCTAGCTCGTACAAAAGATAAATGTTCACCCGTGACCAGTACATTAATCGTGGTTTAAAAATCTGAACGATCCATCAGACGGCGCGTTTCCGACCGGAGGCATTAGGTAGATCATTAGCTTTCAATACCACTGTCCTTTGGCATTGAAAGGGACTCGGCAGAGTTATCACCTTTCCTCACTTTAGGTGACAGTTTATTTATTTGAGAAAACAACTGTTAATACAACCTTGACCTGGCCTGACCCGGTTCGGAGATTGTATTTCAATGCAATATACAGGGTGTAACGGAAAGGGTATATATATCCTTAAGGGTGTGCTACAGACTATCAAACTGAACATGTTTCTCATCATAAAACATGTTTTTCAGCAAAAAAAATATCTGCTGCCCCATAGAAAATTACAATACCTATTCGACCCAAATGTATAGGCAGCTGTTGTTTTTTTTTGCTGCAATTTTTTTTTTATGTTGAGAAACATTTTCAGTTTGATGGTCTGTAGCACACCCTTAAGGATGTATATACCCTTTCCGTTACACCATGTATATTAGACTGCCTGTTTGCACTAAAATGCTCACAATCGCGACTGCTGAGCCATAGGCCCTGGATTGGATTCCCGGGTCGAGCAAAATATTGGGTTTTTTCAACAGTCATTTCTTAGTAGCAGGGTTGATGGCAATAAGGTCGCCCCCATTTACATGAGACTGGCGAAATGTAGGTTTACACCTCAGGTTACACCTCTGCCTGACAAAATTCGCTTGGTTATAGTTATTATAACCGGCCACACTGTCCCCAGAACAAACAAATATTTACCATAGGTGTGACGGATAGCCCTCTGTGCAGAGGATGCATCGAGGCGGAAGAAACACCACAGCTTGTGCTCATGGAGTGCAGAATAGTGGCAGGTCAACGGGCACGGACTCTTCAATCGCCGGCATCACACCCGGAGGCCTGCAGCAGCCTGAAAGGCTGCTAGCTTTCTGAAAGGACCTGGGATGGTTGGAGTAAACAGAGGAATTTTTATACGTACAATGGCCCAATAAAAAGGCTAAGGAGGAAAAAGCCCCGCTAACCTAACCTCTGCCTGACCCTCCAGGGAATACAGGCGTGATATAATCCATCTTCGTTCTCGCTGATAGAATGTCACTTTATCTAGGCCCTATGATTTATTTATAGTGCATTTCTTAATTGGCGGTGATATCTCATCTGCCTAGCCTTTTCCTAAACTATCTTGGGGTCGGCTACCAGTCTAACCAGACGCAGCTGAGTACCAGTATTTTACATGAAGCGACTGTCTATCTGACCTCCACAACCGAGTAACTGTGTAATACGAAACCCTTTGGTAAGACTGGATGTCAGACTTTTTGGCTTCTGACGACTCATAACGACTGTCAAAGATCTACAAATGACAGTCGGGGCCAACGGCTTAACGTGCTTTCCGAGGCACGGAGGAAACTCGGTATGTAGTTATGGTCACCCATCCCTGGACGAACCTTGGCAAGCACGGCTTAACCTTAAAGATCGACCCGTGTGGCTGTTATTATTTAGCCACGAGCTCCTCCGGTGTGGGTATATCTGATACTATGATGCGTCATGAACTCAGAACACTCAAGAATTTTGAAAATTCATATATTACAGTCTATCATTTTAATATCTATCTATTCTTAATATACAAAATACAATTAATTATACAACAAACCCTACTAAAGGCATTCCAATATCTGACAAAACTCCAATACAAAATTAATACAATACACATTACCAGAAAATCACGATACAATGCTTCACACAGCCCATGCTTCACAGCATATGCAATATGCATACGAATTGCATATGCATATGATATGCAGGTGTGAATGTGTGACGTAACACCGACGCATCTGATTTGACCGACAATTATCGCCGTGGCTGCCATCTAACATTCATGCATTCAAAACTATGACGAGCGAACGTTAGACATTTTAATTGATGTGGTGTAGGGTTGGTGGGTAAATAATCCCCCTCCCCGATTATTTATTTATCATAAACTATGTAATATTGGCAATAAAGGCTTAATAATAAAGGGTTGGTTGGTATGGAATTATTGGATGTTTTGTAGAAATTATAATTGATTTAATTTTAAAACTAATTCAAAAGTCAAAAAATCAAATTCGGGTCAAAATGAGCACATTTTGAATGACAAAATTACTTAAGGGATAGTCTTAAGTAATTTTGACATTCAAAACTCCACGATTGGATAGTGTTAATATGAGGTGAAGTGGCGAAAATAACTCTCAAGCAACATTTCATCTGTCAGTTATGTTGGAAGTATTTCGTTTAGTATCCATGCGTCATGTTCGTGAACGGGCGCTGTCAGTTGTGCCTGGTCGTCTCTTAGCTGCCACGGCTCATTACGAACTAATTATTTTATCTTTTAATTGTTCTTTTTGTTTTTACTATGGACACTTTTAACGTGCACGTCTTGCTACATCGTTCTCACATAATGACCATCACAAAATGAATGATGTAATCAAGGTTTTGTAACAAGATTCTGATTTAAAAGAGTGTCCATAGAGTTTCTTGCCCATTCTTCTCCATAGTGATCTACACTTTGGAATGAGCAACTACAGTACTTTCACAGTTATTATGTTTTGTGACTGGGACTGTAGCTTCATTTTTTATTGTTTTTGACTATTCAAAAGTGCCTGTAACTGGCCTACTTGAAATAAATGATTTTGATTTGATTTGATTGTATAACAGAAACTACACACGTGACGTTAAAAAAATATATATTAAAAAAAAAAAAATTGTTTGCCATACTTCAGCTAGCACACGCCAGTTCATCAATATAATCCTATAATTGTAACCTCAAGCACAAATAAAAATGTAAAAAAAATTACATCCAAATTGAATCTTCCAGCCAAAATGGGCGCGTGTGCTTACATGGTAGGTACGAAGCTGGATTAAGTTCATGAACTTGTAAACTTAAATTAACAAAAATAATAAACTAAGTCCATAAAGAAGCATAGATAAAAAAAAAGTACTAAATAAAGTTTGTCCTACAGCAGTTTATTTAAAGGTACCTCAACGACACATTTAGCTTAATTAATTTCGTTAATTAAAAGCCGAAGACGTCGTGACAACCCTAACCAAACATATGACGGCAGAATTCAACTGTTTGATTTCAAAACAGATAATGTCAGAAATAACTCAAACAGTAGGTATTCAGCACTGTGATCCATGGAACTTTGGCGTGAAATGCTTGCAAAATGAATGACGCACACCTGGGTATATGGTTATATTACAAAACTAGCTGTGCCCGCGACTTTGTCCGCGTGGAATTAGATTTCTTCTGAAGTAGAAGTAGCCTTAGTTACTCCTTATTACTCAGCTATCTGCCAGTGAAAGTCCCGTCAAAATTGGTCCAGCCGTTCCAAATATTAGCCGGAATAAACAGACAGAAAGACAGACAAAAATTGTAAAAAATGTTATTTTGGTATATTTACCGTATATACATTCATATGCATGTAGTAAAAAGCGGTTTTATTTATTTGTATGTGTACATTATTCACATACAAATTGTGCATAATGAAAATGCCTGGGATAAACCGCGAACGAATTTTGATTGTTGTCTAGTTGTTATATTTTGCGAAGGCACGTCCATCATTGCAATTTATACATTAAACAGTCAAATACACAAGAGTCAAATAACACGCGCTTAAAACTTGCAATTATTGCTATGTATGTACAGGATATTCATTTGTTTAAAAATAAAATTACAGCAGTGAATACTTGGCCAAAATGTTCAGAGGGTGAATCAAGTAACGAGCAGAAAGATAGGTACAAAGGTGATGCTTATTTAAAAAAGAAATATCTTCCTGCAAACCTGCAAAACGAGATCCAAAGAAAAACCGGCCAAGTGCGAGTCGGACTCGCACACGAAGGGTTCCGTTACTTTTTTGTATGGAAGCCCGTTAAACATTTATTTTATTCTGTTTTTAGTATTTATTGTTATAGCATCAACAGAAATACGTAATCTGTAGAAATATCAACTGGCTAACTATCACGGTTCATGAGATACAGCCTGGTGACAGACGGACAGCGAAGTCTCAGTAGTAGTAGGGTCCCGTTTGACCCTTTGGGTACGGAACCCAAAGAAGCAGCTGTTTTACGGATAAATCATTTTACATATGCTATAAATAAACTAGCTACACACTCGTACGTAACACAGCAATCATTGCCAGCTTTAAAAACTGTTTAAATATTTACCAATTTAAAGTGAATGTAAAGAGAGCCTGCACAAGTTTGTTGAATTCTAAATGGGATAAAAATGGAGCATGTCAGTCTCAGTCAAGGGATGATTGATTAATTTCCCAGCTATTAAAGGTTTCAACAAAAAGGGCGTTGTGTTTGAAATTTTACGGTTTTTACAAAGAACCGTGTTTGCATGATGTCGGTTTTTCATGTTTTACAATATCATTAATGGTTGTTTGAATTGTGTGGGTTTGCGATTTGTCACATTTAGGTTTTTTTATATATTTTTATTTGAGAACTTCAGGACATATGAGATAGCCATGCGGCGAGATGATTTAAACGCTCTTTGCGGAAGCAAGCTCGAGGTGGCCCAGAAAAGATATAGGAGTTCCTGGAAAGATACAGGGGAGGCCTTTTTTTTAAAATAAACATGGGCAATGTTTATTCACTAGGAATTTCACTAGGAATTTCTCCTATATCGTGGGTGCGTTTACAAACATTTAAACTCACATACTCAAACAGCCAGACCCGGAACAACTCTGTAGGCCTTACAAATATTTGCTCCGTGCGGGGATCGAACCCGCGATACGCAGCGCAGCAGTCAATCGCTTAGCCACTGCGCCACCGTGCCGTCAAAGTTTTTGCCCAGTGCAGTCTTTGTCCAGCAGTGGGATATTCAAGGCTGATAAAATAAAGTTATTTAACCACTTGACTTCCATTTCACCTCGAAATGACGTTACTTCAGACATCGACGGGGTTTCGAGGGCTCGCAGGGTATATTGGTATTTATCTCAAGCATATTAAAGTTTTGTTGTGGGCAGTAACAGAATTACTACTTCTGCGACTCTGATCACAAAACTTTTTCAGCATTTGCACCAAATTGTTAAAAATACCAATTATTTGTCAAGTAGTCACTGCAATAACAAAGTATAAAATCAAAAATCCTTGCATATTTTTAAACCCAATATCATTTGGTTTATACATATTGGCAGTCCAGTTATTCTGAGATGCTCGGGGCAAGTGTCCGATATATGGATATTGGAAATATAATATATATACCTATATAGTATAATAAACACTAGTGCACGAATACGTAAGTATTAACTAGAAACACTTAGTAAAGTCTTTGTCGGTCTTCGAGAAAAATACTACCGTACTAAGTCTACCACCAAGCAATTTTTATGTGGCTTAAGGAACTCCAATGGTGGCATGCAATATAATTTTGTCTGTAGCTAAAAGCGTCCTCGCTTGGACCTTCGAATGTCGGGCACATTAAATTTCAGTGGATCTGAACACATAGTAATGCCGTTCTAAGGGGGCTTTCTAATATTCTGAGTAAAAAAGTGACGTCATGAACGCGACGATCGCAAGACAACGCGACTAATCGAAGACGAGCGTTTCGAAACATATCGGCGCAGGATAGCCTTTACCTGAACTAGTTATCGCATAACTGGCTCTCTTGCTTAAATATTATCAAGATTGTGCCCGAACGAAGCAGTTCGTCGTGGACGTGTTCCGTATGACAGCGGCGTCCCTTTACATGCTCCGTCACCAGAAGATGCAAATCACGCAAACGACACAGCAACACCACTGGCTGATGACTGTTACTCTAGCGGAGCTTCGTACCTCCGCTAGAGTGACGGGCATCAGCCAGTATTCACCTTTATACGACCTTTTCTGTGATTCCGGTAATTTGGTATGTAAACCAGACGATGTTACTTACTGCATCGTTTAATATTTTCTGGTGAAATCACTTATTTATATCCAGACTAGCTATTCCGCGCAACTTCGTCTTTGTCACATTTTCCCTGTTTTCGCAACATATTTCACTGCTACTCCGCTACTTGGTCGTAGCCTGATGATATATATAGCCTATAGCCATTCTCGATAAATGGGCTATCTAATACTGAGAGATTTTTTCAAAGTGGACCAGCAATTCCTGAGATTAGCGCGTTCAAGCAAAGAAAGAAAGAAACAAACTCTTCAGCTTTATGATATTATAGTATAGATAAGTTTACCAAAGAAAGAAATAAGCAGTTCAAACCTGTTTCAAATCCCTTAACATAGTGCAAACCGCACTATTTCCCAACGGAAATAAATCATAATACTTTAACATATATAACACAACATCATCCCAACGATTGCACAGTTGCTACACATCCGGTAGTTACCATAATTTATGTTATGTTACGACGTCGCTTACCCTCATGGAAGTCTATAGTCATAGGAACACTTAGGCGCCATCATCATTTGGAGAAGGAGGTTCAAGGCGTCATTTAGACATGTTTATGGCGTTTTCCTTATGGTAAACATGTTGTTGGCATGGGGTTTTAAAGCTATGATGTGTACTTACTACTTATATACACATCTTGACTTTATGTAACCCCATGAAAATGAAAAATGTTTAATTGAGCCTCAAAACTTACATGCTATACAGTTGAGACAGCCCGGTATGTAATTAAAAATACTTATGTTGGGGTTGCCTCGTAATTCCCCTTATTTATTCTCAATACTGTATAGTATTGAGACTAAATTATTAGAAAAGAATACACGAATACAAAATAAAACAAAACCTAGCCAAAAAGCAAAGCTGGTAAAAATATTTAATAGGGGTGCGGACTCTCATCTTGTTTGCCGGTCGATCATGGCCAGATATCGCACAAGATAGAGAGGTTTGGAAGGAGAAAGTGGAGGCCTTTGCCCAGCAGTGGGACACAATATGAGAGGCTTATAAAAAAAAAAAAAGGTGTGCGGACTGGGTAAAGAAAACGATATTCTATTTTGTCCGTCAGACAGGTAATATAAAAATATTAGACACGTATTTTTTGTTTTATCAAAATATCAAAAAAATACTTAGTTAAAACTCATTAAAGTTGGAGAGAGGGGGCTCACTACGTCACAAGTAGGTATAAAACTTACCTACATGTGACGTCATGCGCCATTTCAACTCAATATATCTCCGTAATTTTATGACCACGTGAAAAAAGAAAAAATACGTGTCCAATACTTTTCAATAAGCTACCCGACGGACAAAGAAAAAAAAATGTGATCATATTCTTACAGTCTTTATGAACTTATTCTATGCATGCGTGTTTGCGTGTGTGTGTGTCTGTGCGTGTGTGTGAGTATGTGCGTGTTGTTGAGTGTGCATAATTATGTATGTGTAAACTTATCCATATGGATAACGTTCTCCAGTAAGATATTAAGCGGTAACAGATTTAATTTAACTGCTACTTATAATTCAATCCTGTTATTTTACCATTGCGTAGACCTTAGAATGCCCACCGTCCTTCAGTTTATGAATCGTCTTTCGAAGCGTTTCTTCGATAACGCCATTAAACACCGTAATCCCCTGATCGCAGCGGCTGCCCGTTACGAATCCTCGCGCATTAGTACTGTACGCCGTCCTAGGCATACCCTCGTCAGTCCAGATGATGCTATCACCCTCCTCCAGGAGAGTAGCAAAGAGACTAGCACTCTTAAAAAGTTCCGACTCAAACTACCGTCTTTCCAACCTCGCCGTCGAGGTCCGTCGCGACGTCCCGGTCCATGCCCTCCCCGACCCTCGCTCGAGCCAGCCCGCAATGCTGTGCCAGTAGTTTTAAATCAGCCCCTAAATAATGATACCATTCAGATCCAGCTTGTCCCCATTTATGAATCGTCTTTTGAAGCGTTTCTTCGATAACGCCATTAAACACCGTAATCCCCTGATCGCAGCGGCTGCCCGTTACGAATCCTCGCGCATTAGTACTGTACGCCGTCCTAGGCATACCCTCGTCACTCCAGATGATGCTATCACCCTCCTCCAGGAGAGTAGCAAAGAGACTAGCACTCTTAAAAAGTTCCGACTCAAACTACCGTCTTTCCCACCTCGCCGTCGAGGTCCGTCGCGACGTCCCGGTCCATGCCCTCCCCGACCCTCGCTCGAGCCAGCCCGCAATGCTGTGCCAGTAGTTTTAAATCAGCCCCTAAATAATGATACCATTCAGATCCAGCTTGTCCCCATGCAGTCCTCCCCCAGCGACGCCCTAAGCCAAGGTTCGTACCCCACAGGGGGTGCCCTTAGCGTGCAGTCGCTTAGTTTGTAAGTTTTTATGCCCTGGCTGGAGGCCTTACTCTTAAAGCACCCACAGGATAGTCCGGTTAAGCAGACGACAACCTCAAAGGTTGAACTGCGAGATGCCATTCACAAAAAAAAAAAAAAACTGTCGGGCAGTTGCCCACCAGACATAACACCTGTCTGGTCGGAGGATCTTCCCTTTTTTAAGGAGTATCGAGGAACTTTACACCCTGTTCCTCATACTTCTAAAACCATTTGTTAACCTTAGAGAGTACAAGTTAAATAGAGAAGTCACATTGGTAGGTTTAGAAGCCAAGCAAGAAGAACCACCAGCTACTTGCTGGCAAATAATTTATTATTAAACGTGGTTATTATAAGGAGGTTGTTATATTCATTACCCTCCCGTCACTCTGCTAAAATAGGCCAGTATATCCAGTGAAGTGAAGGATAATACTAGCCAGGCAGGATCATTAATAATTCGCACAGAAATACGTGGAGCTCGGGTCTTAATGCGGAAATTGTGTACCAACGAACAATTTCATGTATGTTCTATACATATAATTTTGTTGTACATTATATGTAGGTATGTAAAACAGAGTATATTTAGCTAACGATCTGAGGCTGGTTATGTGGAGGTTGTAATTAGAGGTGAAATATCAAATTGACGTTAATTCAGAGAAATTATGTTGAAATTGGAGAGCAGCAATGGCACAGTGGTGGCAGCCCCGACTTACGAGCAGTAAGCCGCGGGTTCTTACCCAGGCAGGGGCATTACTGCGTGTAATTTATTTCATCACCGCTGCTTTCAAAAACGGTGAAAGAAAACATCGTGAGGAAACCGGCATGTCCTAGAACTAAAAATTCGAAGACTTGTGACATCTACCAAACCGCACTGGGCCCGCGTGGAGGATTACAGCCCACTCCCCCTCATAGAGAGGAGGCCTGTGTCCCAGCAGTGGGAACATTATAGGCTGATGATGATGTTAATACTTCGGTTTGAAACATCATAATAGTCTGTCACTTGTCAATTTTGATGACAAATAAAATAGTACCTAATTAAAGTTAAAAACACACACTTTAGATTGAGGTCATTTTATTTCTCGTATTCCTCAGCAAACTCTTTCATTTTATACCCATCATAGGAATGCAAAAAAAAAATAACTAGGCCGCTATCTTTGGGAGTCCACCATATCGTATTTAGAATGATGTATCTTAGCTAACCAAGACATCCAAACTAAACATGTGCAAAACAGCTCAAACAAAAACCGAGGAGTAGGTACATATTCGAAACCCACTGCCTATAACCATAGTACCGTTCAACTCTACCAATAACTTACATACTGATTTAATATTATGTTTCCTCACACTCAAATCACCGAACTTTTGTCGAGTAAGTGGAAACAAATACACCATTAAATACATTCCCTGTTTCTTCGCAAAGGTTTGTTTGTGAGGTGATTCCCAAATTAGTTTGCCCTAGTTACGGTTAAGAAGAGAGGAATTACTGCACTTTGTCATTGTTCGATGACAGGTAATGACGGATCGCTACTGCTCAGTTTTCCCTGTTATTCTAAAAATCCTACTATTATTATAAACGCGAAAGTTTGTAAGTATGGATGGATGGATGTTTGTTACTCTTTCACGCAAAAATTACTGAATGGATTTGGATGAAATTTGGCACACGGGTAGTTTATAACCTGCATTAACACATAGGTTGTACTTTTTATCCCGGTAGTACAATCCCGTGGGACAGTGACCGAACTCCGCGTGCAAAGCTGCGGGCATAGTCTAGTACTTGATAAATGTTTTTGAAGTGAAAGTTCTTATGCGACTCCCAACAAGTTTAACGTTTAACGCTACCATGGAGGGAGAATAGAAAGAGACACAGCGAGAGTGAATGCGTGGCACTCGAACGCATGCGTGTAGTATTACGAAGTTTCACTTCTTCCGCGCGGAGGGACTCCACACATTTTTTTTTGTGATGTTGCGAAAAGTTGTTTGAAAGAACGGGAGACTTTTTTTCAGGCTTTTCATTATATGCCTTGCCGTTTTTCAACCATTTTGGAGTCAGCTTCTGTTCTAACTTGACACGACTGAATTAAGTGCTTTACAAGGAGCGACAGCTTAGTCTCCAGGGCAGAACTTTTTATGTCATAATATTATTATTTGCATAAAAGCGAATAGCATAAACTTCATTTCACAGAAAATCGTTTGGCATACACTCATTTATCATACGTTCAAAATTCATAATTTTGTAAGTCAGATGCATATTTAGGCATAATTTCATATCCATAATGATTAAAAAGTAAAATCATAATTTCGCAGAAAGTTTACAATCAGAATTATCTTTTGGCATACATTTCATATCGATTGTCATTAAATGACAGAACTATCATATTTTAGAAAGTTTAAAAATACAATCATCTTTTGGCAAACAAGCATACCTACACCATGCAACATGCAGCATGCTAGCAAGCATGCAACATCCACCATGCCGCAGCCGCGGCGGCGATGGTAAAATCCACATACTCCTCAGCTCGCGGGCCGCGTCGCCCCTTCGTGCCTACGCGGGCTTAAATTACACTCTAGGGCAGACAAGACTACGTGGAGTCGGTTTTGCAGCGTCGTTTCTGTCACTAACTTTTGTAGTGCAACCTACTTTAAAAGACTATATTTTAATTTTAATTCAAGGTTAAAAATGCTATTTTATGGAAATGGCGAAATTTCTAATAAAATTATTCCAAATGAATTTCTGCCATCTTCATAGTATGCCAAGTGAAATTGACCCAAATAATCATCGCTCTAAACAAACGTTATGCTAAACGAAATTGTGTAGAATTTGATCATTGCCAAATAAAATTCTGCCATCTTAAAAGTATTCCATAGTAAATTCGGATAATTATATAAACATTCGGCCAAATTATAAATATAAAATATTTTTTTAGCCTTTAAAATATTCATTTTAAGAAGATTATACCAAGTGTGTTTTGCCAGATGAAGTTCGAAGCATCAAGTTTCTGCCAGATAGATGGAACCCAGTCGCGAGCCTCCACAGGCATCAACATTTTAACGGAAAACATCCTTATTTCTTCAGTGTATTGTAGTGTGTGTAGTGTATTCTACTGTTATTTGTTTTCCATAAAAAAGGGAATTATCGGTACATGCTGTGACCATATTCTGTCTAGTCAACTAACTAGCACAAAGACTGGCTAGGTCTCGGCAGGCAATAACATCCAACGACTCACTCACTAATTGTGTTGGGACTGCGATTGACAAATGACTATCCGTTTGATTAGGCGATTTGTTTGGTAGAGGCCATTTTCATTGATTTTTCTGACTGTTCAGCATACTTATACTAGTCTAGCGTATAGTGATGCATGTTCTTTTAGACGCGTTGTCATAGTCGGAATTAAACCTGCTACGAGTATCTTTTTGTTTTTTTAATCAGTCAAGCCACACTACACATTATACCATTAGTCCCTTTAAAAAAAAAGTCATATAAAAAACCTTTAAAAATATTAAAAAAAAAAAAACAGGTTTCCCACTGTTGTCGGTAGCAGGCTCCTAGCTACCACTAGTTAGGGCTCCTGAGACAGGAACTTTATTTTTCCCTGAAACACGATCCACCTAATGTCAAAAACTAAATAAACAATTAGATAGATGGCTAAATTTTGTGAATTAACTGAACTTTGCACTACTAGTGTCCTGGTAACAGAACAGCCCCCTAGCATGACCGTTCTAACTCTATTCTACCAAGAAACGACAAGAAATCTTTTCTATACAACTTGACATTTCTTCTGGCCGAGCATGGCGCGCACTGTCAACTCGCGTTTCTACGAAGACAGACAGAAATTCTTTCCATAGCAACGGGGACGTATCACGTGATGTTTATATTCCCTGAATATTATTACGTTTAGTTAACAAAAAAAAGTTGCAAATTGCACGAGTTTTTCATTTTTCGTGGCCGGAATGGTGTTGCTGCATCTTGGATCCAGGCCTGGATCTTTTTCGCGAAATTAAACCTAAATATTTTTTTACATAACATTTCAACCTTTTGAACGTAACTCAACGCAACCACGAAACATATTTCTCGTATTAAGACTAGTTTGACATTTGTCAGAAGTAATGTTTCTACCCCCAGATGTCAAAAGAAGAGAAAATATGGTCGTCATGCTCGACGTTGTAGACTTGTGTCGACTGAAGAAAAGAAACAATTCTTCGATATTAAGAATGTAGAAAACATTCTTAATATCGCCATGCTTGGGACGATAGAAATATCTGTCAAATTGTCGATTCTTCCGTAGACATAACCCGTTTCTACGGCGGTCATGCTAGGCCGGCAGAGAGACAAGTAGCGCAATTCGGTTTGCCTCAAATCTTACCGACGGACGATAAGCCATGGCTACAATTATTTGGCAGTACCTATCTGTAATTATAAAACAAATAACGTGACGTGTAATGTAATTAGTAGGTACCTTCCCAGATTAAAATATTCCCACGCCCTAATAACAACAAAATGACATAACCATAAAATAATTTATACTGTGTCCATAACGAAATTATAACAGATCCCTCTGTGATAGGTCAGCAAATGAAAATGTCCAGATAAATCGACGCCATATTGGTTTAATGACAGTTTGTGATAACGTGTTCTGTTAATGCTGTATCCATGTAGCAGTAATGAAGTTATTTCGTTTCGCTTGATTTATAGCATAGTTTGAAATAAGCGAAATGTAGCTGATGGTCGAGGTTCAAATGTAATTATTATGGATAATTATGTAGGATGTTGGAAAGATAGAACCATCGTATTACTCAATAACTGGGTTGTGGAGGTCAGATAGGCATGTTCGGTCGCTCCATGGAACAAACTGGTATTTAGCTGCATTCTGTTAGACTGGAAGCCGACCTCTACACTGTTTGGGAAAGGGGTTGGCAGATAAGATGATCATTGGAAAGGCAGAATAAACAAAGGTAGCAGTTATTTTCACAAATTGTACAGCAGGCCTGCAACAAAAAGTTATTATAATTTCATCACGGTTTTCCTCACCTTTACCGTTTCAAAAGGAGTGGTTATAAAATAAAGGCCTATTTGGGTTCGAATTTATGTCCTAAAATTCATTAGTCGCTGTTGGTTCCACAGGGCAGCCATTGCTGTTTTTACGTTAAAAAAAATATTACCTGTTTGCTTGCATATCACGTAGATATGCGACATCGATAGCAACTAGTTTTTATGGTTAAAGCTTCTGCGCATTATATTACATGCAACCGACATTTCAGATGATACTTTTTACATGAAACCTGTTTTGTTTACGTAATTCGTGGTGGCGATGTCGCAACCACGAATCAAAAATGATGTAAAAAAAAACCGGCCAAGTCTGAGTCGGGCTCGCGCACGAAGGGTTCCGTACCATTATTTATAAAAACGAGCAAAAATAATATTTTTGTATGGGAGCCCCCTACCCACCCATGTTCCCTCTTAGCACTTTGTGTTCCAGGGCCGCGGTATCTCTTTCGAACAACCCGCAGTCCTGGCAAGCATCGGCCCTTTCGGACCCCTTCCAGTTTGCTGACATCTCCTTGAGCGAGCGTGGAACACGTACGCGCCGTCGACACGGCCTGTCGTCATAAGACGGACGGACGGTGAGCTAGCCCATTACTCACCATCCACAGGCTCGCGCCTACGGTAGCCGGGGGCCACTGGTTGCCCCCCGAAGCCCGGGGCGTCTCCCGCGGCGGCTGGGACGTGAGGTTCTCTCCCTCTCACGTTCCGCCACCTCCTTCGCTAGCATGACTGCTTCGCAGAAGGAGGCGACGGCTTCCCATTCCCTCTCGCTCCGGACCATGGATTGAACCAGGGCCGGACGCGAGAGGTCACCGCCGCCAATCGCCGCTACGAGGACACGGCGGTGCTCAGCCCAAGCGGGGCAGAGCTCCACGGTGTGCTCCACCGTGTCCTCCGGCCGATCCTCGCAATGGTAACACCCGGGCGTTTCCTCCCGCCCGATTCGGTGCAGGAACCTCCCGAAACAACCGTGTCGAATGCCGAAGGTGAGGGCGCCGTGCCGCCTCTCTAGCCACTCCTCAAAGAGGGGACTTATCGCCACTATTGTGGCGTGCCCTGCACGTGGTTGCGACAGTCGCTGTCTCCATGTCGCCATGAGATGGTGCCGGAGGTCTGGGAGCCCCCTTAAATATTTATTTTATTCTGTTATAATGTATTTGTTGTTATAGCGGCAACAAAAATACATAATCTGTAGAAATTTCAACTGGCTAACTATCACGGTTCATGAGATACAACCTGGTGACGGACGGACGGGCGGACAGCGAAGTCTCAGTAACAGTAAGAGTCAAACGGGACCGTTTGACTCTTTGGGTACGGAACCTTAAAAAATCCAAAAAAATAACTCCATCATTCTCCTGTCCTTATCCCAATTTATTTGGGGTCGCAGCATATCTTCTTCTTCCATACTTCTCTATTACTTGTCATCTCATCAGCCAGCTCCTTAATTACCATAATATCCTTCAAGCAATCTATCCACCGTTTATTTGTCTTCCTCTACTCTTATATCCATTCATACTCAAACTGTCTTCATGACATTTTCCTCATTCCTCCGCATCAGTTGTGATGCGCACAAGTTTTCATTTACCGGCGCCTCTTTCAGACTTCCTCTTATGTACTCATTTTTTTTTTTATTTATTCGTAACAGCACACATCCCCCTTAGCATTGTCATCTCAGCCATAATGCAAATACCTTTCATTCATTCCCAACATTTGTTCAAAAATCGACAGACGTTATGTACACTGGGTTATGTCTGCATGTGATAATTAAAGATAAGATAAATATCTTACATTTAACCAGGAAACCCTTCAATTTCCACCCATTAAAAGGGCAAAACCAGTTCTAGTTCAAGGTTAGAATCTGATTTATGAGCTTGTTTTGGCGAATTGCTAAAAAAGTAGCGCCAAAAGCTGCCCAGATGTCGCCGGTTTCAAAGATTTATTGCTTAATTTAAGGGAATTAAAATATGTTTAAATGTATTTTAGTACTGTTCGGTACAAATGGTTTTAAAGATTAATAAGTCTGGCAAAAAAGCCTACGTTTTTCAGACACAATTGACACAAAGCAAAGCCATTATTTATATATTAAGGTAGCCAATTATAGTAGGGAATCTGTCGCAAACATTATTCTCATATTCATATCCTATTTTTTGGGGTCGGCGCAGCCTGGCTTCTTCTTCCATACTTTTCTTTGACTCGTCGCTCAGTAGTCACCCCTCTTCTAGCCAATTTATCATTCACACAGGAAATTCATCGTTTCTCAACTGTCTCAACTTCTAATCAAAACTTAATCCACGACATTTTCCGACTCCTCCTTTATCACGACAAAAATAAACACTGTAGTGACTTACACTTCTGCTTACCCTATCAAAGATAACAACCGTAGTGGTTATTGTACTAGAAAAATAATTAGTTTTCTCCAAGAAAAGAACACAATATCCCTTAATGTTGTTCGTTACATTTTCCTTTCAGTTATAAAGACTGGTTTTATAATCTTCAAGCCACAGTCATAAGATTAAGTCTGATGTTGTGTATAGGGCTTAGAAAAGGTATCATTCTATCAGCTATAACGTTGATTGAAAAGTTAAAAGTGTATTAGACCGCAATACACTAATATTGTTCTAGGCATCGCTTCACATCTGGTGAGTTACGGCTAAACGAAAGCCAATTTAGGCATCATCATGCCTAATCTTTTCCCAATAGATGTTTGGGTCGGCTTCGAGTCTAACCAGAAACAGCTGAATATCAGAATTTTACATAGAACGACCCGATCAAAATCCAGCCTTGTATTTAAAGGAAACTCAGTTAAACATCGATTTCAAAACCCGAATCCGAATCTCTGATACTCGTGTTTTATCAAAAGCTTTTATTGTTACAAAGTGTGAAAAAAAAACAAAAGGGTGCATAAATCAGGACACTAAATAAAGACACAATAGAATATTATTAATCACTGTTTCCTAAACCAAAAACATGAATTTTATTTCCACTGACTGGGCACAAAGTGAGGAGGGCAAAAATCTGTGTCTGTCTAACATTGCTGTTAATAGTCTCATTAAACTAGCCTTGAACTAGTCAGCCTGGATTTGTGCTACTAGGCTTAATCTAGTAGCAACAGCCTGGATTTGTGCTAAGTTTATAGCTATGGGCTCACATTGACAAAATGAAAAGAGAGTGAACCATAGTTGCAATCATACGAGCGTATACAACCATGACGTAATGTTCATCATCATCATCATCAGCCTATATTGTTCCCACTGCTGGGACACACGCCTCCTCTCAATGAGAGGGCTGTAATCCACCACGTGGGCCCAGTGCGGGTTGGTAGATGTCCCATGTCTTCGATTTTTTTGTTCTAAGACATGCTGGTTTTGCTCACGATGTTTTCCTTCACTGTTTTGAGAGTAATGCGTCTGCCTGGGTTTGAACCTACGACTTACTGCTCGTAAGTCAGGGCTGCTACCACTGGGCCCCGTAATGTTATGTTATGTTATATAAAATAGTCTTTATCAAAGGACAAAGCACAAAATTCTATTTAAAAAAATTGGATTACGTCGAAAGCGGGATGATGTATGATTTTGACAAAAATGTTTCGCAATCCCTAGAATTCTAAATATTGTAATATCACGTCTAAAAATAGTCATTTTGGAATAGTTATCAACATCAATCTCTTATCCCAATTTATTTGGGGTCTGCGCAGCATGTCTTCTTCTTCCATACTTATCTATTCACACTCCATTTCTTGCCATATCATACGTCACACAGTCCATCCGTCGTCAGTCGTCAGTTAGAAAAGTATGGAACCTAATCCGTTACCCAAAACAGGTTTGTAAAAGGAAAATTCGGTAAAATCATATTTCAAAAAACACGTACATGAAAACGTGTGCCTGAAAATCGCCTGAAAGTTGAAACTCACGTTCCACCAGTATTAAAACTCCGTCCTGTATAACTTTGTTCCTCCATTATCTAAAAAACTTATTTTTCACGCGCTAAAGGCTGCTATTAAAACGCTGGAAAGGAGGGTTCATTAGTGACGTCAGGGCCACGTGACAAGAATACCTACGCGGCTTATTGGACTGCAAGGGTTATGCCGATATATATAGGTTAGTGGTCAGAATTGAGATGCTTTGTACAATTTTATGAGTTTATTTAAAAACAGATGGTAATTAATGGTAGACACAGTTTGCAGGATGATAGCTGATGCAGTTTTTATGCAACCATGGACTGAATAATAACAGCTGGACTGGTCGATCATACAGGTTAAGCCGTGGTTGCCGAGGTTGGTCCTTGGATGGGTGACCATAATTACATACCCAGTTTCCTCCGTGCCTCGGAAAGCACGTTAAGCCGTTGGTCCCGGCTGTCATTTGTAGATCTTTGACAGCCGTTACTAGTAGTCAGAAGCTAAAAGTCTGACATCCAGTCTTACCAAGGGTTATCGTATTAACCAGTTAATGCGTTGTGGAGGTCAGATAGGCAGTAGCTATATGTAAAATACTGGTACTCAGCTGCATCCGGTTAGACTGGAAGCCGACCCCAAGATAGTTTGGGAAAACGCTAGGCAGATGATGCTGGACTGAACGAAACATATTCTACATCGATAACTGCAGTTCCCACCAACCGATTGAGCTGAAATTTTCATTTGCATACACCTTTAGTTCTGGTGACAATACATTTTCATGGCAGACATGACCTGACCCTTTTTTTCTTTTTACGGATGGGAAATCATCAAATGACTTCTCCCGCTCTGGGCGGAGCGGGAGGGAGTGTCAGACTTGTACTGACTAAAACCCATCCATGTTCCTTCTTTGCCCTTTGTGTTCCAGGGCCATGGCATCTCTTTAGAACAGTCGCGCAACCATGGCAGGCATCGGCTCTCTCGGACCCCTTCCGGTTTGCTGACATCTCCTTGAGGCGCGCGTGGAACACGAACGCGCCGTCGGCACAGCCTGTCGTCATGAGACGGACGGGCGGTGAGCTAGCCCATTACTCACCGTCCACAGGCACTACGGTGGTCGGGGGCCACTGGTTGCCCCCCGACGCCCGGGGCGTGCAGACCTCCACGGTGAGACATGACCTGACCCTGCAGTCAGGATCGTCTGCTCACTAAAGAACTAGACATTGCATACGCGTTCAATAGAAAAACATATCATGTTTTTTTTTTAATTTATAAGACTGTGTTTTTTTTTTTAACATATAATTTAATTCTTATAACTGTAAAGTTGTTTCTTGGAGAAACAAAGCTGCTCTCAGACAACATTTTTAACATACGAAAGACACTCTCAAATACCAGCAACTTTATTATTACAAAAAAAATGCTTCACCCTTTACACATATTTTTGAAGAGATATTAAAATCCCCCGTCCATATTAAACCCGCCATGAATTCCGATACGTTACAGATAATGTGGAATGCTCATATACTTAATTGAAATGATAAATTTTTGCTCAGTTATCTACGTAACTGGCTTTTTGCACGCGGCTTCGGCCACGTGGAGGTTTGAAATTATCCCATGAGAAAGACTTCTTCTACTAGGAAACTAGTGATAATTACACAGTCAAATAATTGATGCTGATTAATTATAAATCTTTTTGAAGCGTACCACATCTAAAATGTTGGATTAGTTTCAAGTATTAACTGAAATAGAGATTGTCTATCGAAATCAGTTCAGCAGTTTAGGCGTGAAAAGAATAGACAGACAGACAGAGTTACTTTCGTATTTATAACATTAACATAAATTGAAATGATACATTCTTACTCAGTTATCGCACGTTTATCAACGTTATGTAAAACGTACCGTTTTTATGTATGGAAGGACCTTTTTAATTTATTGGTATTATGTAACGAGGTTCGTTTTATGGATTTTATAATTACACCAGTTTTAATTACTTACGGAAACATATATATGTTCGTGGTGATATTCAACTTTGGTATTAAATTAGATTTTACTTAGGGCTATAGTCAAGTGTGCAAACTGAGTTTTGCACACTTGACTATAGCCGTAAAGTTGCAGTTAAAACAAAAAAAATCGTGGGTGCGGGGACTTCTCCTTAATAATTATTTGTATTTGAATTATTTGAGGTTATCAATTCGACCCTTATTTTTATTCTTATTTCCAGGAACTACCATACAATGATGTAATAAAAAAACCTTTTTCGAATAAGTATATTGAATTCATGATCACTAGTTTTCGAATATTTTTTTGCCTTCCGCACAATGGAACTTGTCGCCTTGCCACTGCAAAATTGCTACAAATTTGATAAGGAGTTTCTTTTTTTAAAGATGTAGGACATTTGCACAAAGATGAAACATCAGCAACAATGGTTCTTGCGAGAAGGAAGTGCGCAGGAGAATAGGCATGGCTAAAAGCGCCATGTCTCAACTTGAAACAATCTGGAGAGATCGCAACATTTCTGTAAAAACCAAAACCAAGCTGGTACGGACCCTGGTCTTCTCGTACGGCGCTGAGACTTGGACGCTGAAAGCTGCTGACCGAAAACGCGTTGACGCGTTTGAGATGTGGTGCTGGAGAAAGATGCTGCGTATCCCCTGGACAGCATATCAGACAAACGTCTCCATACTGCGAGAGCTCAAAATAAGGCCAGGGGGTCTACCATCTAAGCATGATATCTGTAGTTTCGGCCGAAGTTACGGTCGTTTCCTACTACGTATCACTAACGGACATAAGATTCGTTAGGCGCCCGAACTTAAAATAGATGACAACACGATCGGACACTTGTCCTTACTCCCGATGTATTTTCAAAACTCATGAATCCGAAAATATTAGGGAATAGGGAACATTTCGAAGTATAAAGCTAGTTACGGACGGACCCGTATTTTTGTTGACGGACTAGAGAGTAGACCCCCAGGTGCGTAGTACTCGCAACCGGCGTGCATGTATGACCAGTGTTTGAACTCAGACGAGTCGAAAGGAGTATACATGTGAAGATCGTTGCAGGTGGCGTTCTGTGGTGTCCTACCCGGGGTGGGTAATGGAGAAAGGTTTATGTATGTATGTTGCCATATTCAATCTTAAACTTTATAAATTACCGATATATTTTTACTTGACATTATTGTGTGTGTTTGTGCAGGGGCACGTGGTTACAGTAATAAACAAGATAAAAACACACCGTTCCCACCAAACCATTTTTCATAAAAACAAAAGGAACCAAACTTTATGTCGTAATTGAAAAAAAATATCGCTCAAGCTCAAAATTCTTTCCCAGAGTGATATCTTCAACTGACTAGAGAGATATTAAAGATACCTTTAGAGCAAAATATTGCTTCTCCGGCAATTTTAATAATACCCAGGTTGTGGAATAAAAAGATATAGAAGGCTGATTTTGGCAATTAAGCGAAACTAGTCCCTTGCGAACATTGATGAGTACGCACTGTGATCTGCAACAAATGCCAGTCGCCAGTTAAGTACGCTTGCACTCGCTGCACATACAGCAAGTGCAAGCGTACTCGCGACTGGCATGTCGTTGGCGTGTCTATATTTATGTGCGTGCATTTTTGCACGTTGTACCAAGCTAACCTTCTGGAACCATCTATTTTGTGCCCAGGTGCACCTGTTCGGATATTAAAACCTTTCTGTATTTTATCATACTTCATTTAAATATTGAATAAGGTAGGATTATGTTTGTAATGTCTTCGGAACGACGAGAAAACGGGATGGAAATATTGTTTGGTAGATAAAAATAACGATTTGTTTCCTGTTAAATTGTGTTTTAAGTGTTGTTGGTGTATTTTGGTGCGCCAAGTCTGAAGACCAGGACCAGGACCAGTGTAGAAAGAGATGCAATTTAGTTTGTCTTTTCTTTTTTGTTTGTTTTATTGTTGTTTTGTCCTGGCAAGACAATTAAATACTTTTTCATAATTTATTTATTTTTCTTAACCCTTTTGGGTTTATTTTATGTATGTCCACCGATTTTTCCGCCAATAGTGGACCGATTTTCAAAATTCTTTTTTTATTCGAAAGCTTATAAGCCTGGATACTTTTAAGGTGGTCCCATTGACACCAAGTCAGGATCTGATGATGGGATATGATACACACAAAACTTTTTTTGCGAAAAACAAACCCGACTTGAAGAACACAAAATAAGGAAAAATAACTTTAGCTTCAAAAGTCGGTGTCAAAAAAAAAACAAAATGAAACAAAAGTCAACGACTTCTGAAGCTAAAATTATTTTTCACTTTTTTGTGTTTATGAAGTCGGTTTGGTCTTTTTGCAAATAAAGTTTTGTATGTAACATAACATCACGCCTGTACGAGTAATCCCCCAAGGGTTAGGCAGAGTTGTACCTAATAGTAGAACCACATTTGGCCAGTTATGTTCAGGTCCCATGCTTTTTATAAGCATTCCGTGGAAAACGTAGCAGGTAACACATAATATGCTTTTTTTATATTATAAGTAAATAAATAATTTATTCCAATAATATAACGTATAACTTTACATAGGTACCAGTTCTCTTAAATCTATGTCAAGTTCACTCATGATATAAATGTAATGTAAAGAAAAAAAGAAAATGAAAAAAACAATGAATGAATGAGAAATGTGTCACTGATTATTTTATCCAATTATTTTCTCCAGTATATAAAAATAATAATAAAACGAAGGAAATCAAAGGAAATCCAACCGGTGTGGGACGAGGTGCGGCGAATAATAATGTGTACAAAACTTGTAATTATTATCCTATTAACAACCGATCAAAACTGAAGTACTAGGCGAACATAACGAGCGTGTAAAGTAATTGTGGCAGTGTTTAAGAGCCGTTTAGCGTTCATGTAGGCATTAAAATACACTAACTTGTTGCTGTACGCTGGACCGATGCCAGCCAGAAATATAAATCTGTTGTCGAATCTGTTCTGGGCTGGTTTGGGTTTATTAAATGCGATGCGATAAGATTTTGTCTATAAATTGATTGGATAGGTTTTATTTTTCAATTCGGTTTTAAAATATTTACAGATACGATACGATAGTTTTAATTTTGAGAAAGAGAGAGAATAGAGAGGAAGAGAATTTTGTTCAGGATTGATTGTGAATAAAGACTGACTGAGAGCGGTGGTGGCCCAGAGAGCCACGGTGGCCCAGAGAGCTGCGGTGGCCCAGAGAGCGTCGGTGGCGCATTACTTTGTGTAATTTATTTCATCATCGCTGCTCTCAAAAACGGTGAAGGAAAACATCGTGAGGAAACCGGCATGTCCTAGAACCAAATTTCGAAGACATGTGACATCTACCAACCCGCACTGGGCCCGCGTGGTGGATTACAGCCCACTCCCTCTGTGGGAACGCAGTGCAGGAATGCAGTGGGAACATTATAGGCTAATGATGATGATGAAAGACTGACTTTTCATTTTAAACTATAGTCAAACACTCTGATGCAATAAAGGAGTATTCCCATTTGAGCACCTAGAGCACCTATTTTTTGGGGGCGCCAATGCATTGTGCACCGTATATGTAGCACTCAATAGTAGGTGCTCTAAAAATAGGTGCTCAAACGGGAATACTCCAAATATTCGCAATTAAGAGTTCAATAATAGGGATGGTGACTCATTTTTTTTTATTTGTCTTTTGGGTAGATTATTAAAAAGTACGTAATCGTAAAATTACGGAGATATTTTGAGTTGAAATGGCGCATGACGTCACGGCTCAATACATTTTATACCTAGTTGTGACGTAGTGAGCCCCCACTCTCCAACTTTAATGCGTTTTAACTAAGTATTTTTTTGTTAACTTGTTAAAACTAAAAATACGTATCTAATATTTTTGTATTACCTGATTGACGGACAAAATAGAATTTCGTTTTCTTTACCCAGTCATCATCCCTATTGTTGTATTTTATAGTTAATTGCGAATATTTGCTGTGTAAAGATATTCTGAGTTACATTTATAAAAATATTATGTGCAGGGTTTTTGACCATTGTTACTGGCTGTTTTTAATACTGGCAGGTTGCGTCTTACTAACGCAGCAGTTTTGAATCTGGAAATAAATTTCAAGAAAGAAACGGAGGACCAGGGTATAAAAGGGTTTTCTGACGGATACCCTGGGTCAGTCAGAGTTAAGAGCTTGGTCAGTCTAGAGTCTGGAGTTAAGAGCACGGTTCAGTCATAGAGACAGCAAACTTCACTCATCTCACAAAATGTTACACAAAATAAAGCCTCGTTCGGACCATCTTCGACGCCACGCTTTTCAAAGTGAACGCTAATCTAAAGCAGGTTTGGCAGATGAACATGCCGGCTGATTTGTAGATGCTGTTGCAGAGAGCGCTGCGCACCATGGTTTCGGGTATCATACTGGTGCAGTACTTCACTGTCTACGTCTACCTCGCATTTTACATAGTGCTTCTCTATCCTGTGTTTCTGGAGGAGCGTTCTTCGTTTGGTGCTGCCGTGGCTGCTGCTAGCTGCAGTGAGGAATCTGCTCTACGAGCTGACGAGCCTGGCACTGGGGCTCGGTACGTGTCTGCTGCTGGGTCCTGCCAAGCCGCCCTGCATCAAGTTCGTCGTGGTCAAGATCGTCTTGATCATGCCGGCTTTCTACATCTGGATGTTTGTCTTCAGTTACTATCACGCTCTGAGATTTGCGGAAACGTTCCCGGCTAACCTGCCCTCCACTTTTTTAATAACTTATTGTATTTTTTATGTCATTTAATATTATTATTATAATATTCATTTTCCCCTTCTAACTTTTTTAATGTATACAAGTCTGCTTATTTCCTTTTATCTATAGGAACAAGCAAGTTTGTTACAACTAATATTATAAATGCGAAAGTCACTCTGTTTGTTTGTATGTTTGTAAGTTTGTTTGTTTGTTACCTTTTCACGACTAAACAGCGGATCGGTCGGATCTTAATGAAATTTGGCAAGAAGATAGATTTCAACCTGGGAAAGTATATATCATCACGCTACGACCAGTAGGAGCGGAGCAGCAATGAAAAATGTTGCGAAAACGGGGAAAATGTGACGCAGACGAAGTTGCGCGAGACAGCTAGTTATTTATAAAAACGAGCAAAAAAATGAAACTTTTTTGTATGGGAGCCCACTTAAATATTTATTTTATTCTGTTTTTAGTATTTGTTGTTATAACATTAACAGAAATACATAATCTGTAGAAATTTCAACTGGCTAACTATCACGATTCATAAGATTCAGCCTGGTGACAGACGGACGGACGGACGGACAGACGGACAGCGAAGTCTCAGTAATAGGGTCCCGTTTGATTGACCCTTTGGGTACGGAACCCTAAAAAGCCACTTACCCAGAACATCTCCCAAAGTGAACAGCACTCAATTTAAAAGAAATTCTAAAGTTCACAGACAAGCATTCTTTTTTGTTTAACAAGATTCAGAAGTACTAGGAGCACAGGTGGAGCGCTCTGGGAGCAGTTCTCGATTGTAGTTCCAAACTTGAAAGTTCGAGTTAACAGTATTGAGTGTAGATGTGGTGTGGTAGTACAGGTAAGGGTGTAGTCTATGGGGTCAAAATAATAGAGAAATAAATTTATAAAAAAAATGAAAAGAATAAATTTAGAATTATCTACCAACAATGAACATGTACACAGAGTTTCATCTCCGTGTTGTTGTTGTTTCGGTCTCTTTCCGTGCTTAACCGTTCAGTAGTTCTGTCGCGAGAAGACAATCCTGGCTTAAAGATCATGTCATGTCCGTCACAGTCTGTCATTTTTTTTTATTATTATTATCTATAGGCTCCCGCTTGACCACTATCTCAACTGATGGTAAGCGATGATGTGGTGGACGGTGAAGCACGCTTGCCTAGAAGAAACCTATTCACTCTTGACTTAAAGACCCCCAGATTGTAGCTCCAGCTAGGGGTCTTTAAGTCAAGAGTGAATAGGTTTAGGTGAATTCCCAACACAGACTCCGGCAGGAAACGGTACGCATAATAAAAATATTTCCATAACGCTTGGTGCGTATAGGTGGGATGTCCACCATGTACCGATGGCGCATCGCCGTACGTCTGGTAGTCCGATGATGAAACGGGCTAGCCGGAATTAGGTCATGCAATTCCATCGCACACTTCCCGAAATGTAACCGATAAAAAACCGAAAAGCTGGCAACTCGGCGACGATGTTAAAGGCCCTGGAGCTTAGATTTGACCAGTGCCACATTGCCAATAAGCCTATTGGCCCGCTTTTCAACTGACTCAAGTGCATGAAGCTGGTGTTTGGCGGATCCGTCCCAGAGATGAGAACAGCACTCCATGCCTGATCGAACTTGCGCTTGGTACAAGTTGAGCAGCTGTTCTGGCGTAAAGTGCCTTCTCACCTTTTCAAGGACCCCCAACTTTTTGAATTATCACCAGAACCAAAGATGGGTAGAAAATTTAAGCTCAATCGGTTGGGGTAACTCCGCCGGGGGGCCGCACGGGTCGATGTTTAAGGTTAAGCCGTGCTTGCCGAGGTTGGTCCGTGGATGGGTTACCATAATTACATACCGAGTTTCCTCCGTGCCTTGGAAAGCACGTTAAGCCGTTGGTCCCAGCTGTCATACAGATGACAGCCGGGACCAACGGCTCGGCGCAAATCTTTGACAGTCTTAACGAATAGTCGGAAGCCAAGAGTCTGTCATCCAGTCTAACCAAGGGATATTACCCAGTTACTGGGTTGTGGAGGTCAGATAGGCAGTCGCTTTATGTTAATTACTGGTAAACTATTTGATATAAAGCGACTGCCTATCTGAAAACGTTTTTGCAAAAAAAAAACCGGCTTCAGAAGTCGGTGGCAAAAAAACTGAATAAACGAAACAAAAGTCACCGACTTTTTATTTTTTTGCAAAATAAGTTTTTTTGGACTTCCTCTAATAACGGAAAATGACTCAATTAAGAACACAGTACCAACATAAAACACATTAGGTACATGAGCAGAGCATACAAAAACACAATTATTATTTTGATCATTCGTATTTTTACCATTTCCAATGTGACTCAAAGAATAAACGAATAAAAATAGACAGAAAAGTAAAATCAGAATCAAACAAATATTAGTAAAATTAATTTCGAAAAGACGAAGGAAGAGAATAATCTACGCTACGGTCAGTTCAAAACAAAGATGAGCGAAGCGGAAACGCAAATGAACATCGATCAGCATCCTACGAACCGTGTCATGGTGCGAACATTATGGGATTCTGGGTTTATTTTTGTACCTCTTTTCTCCCGTACCATAAACAACAAGGTAGGAAGAAAATATTTTTACGTTGATTTTATTTTAGAAGGGAATATTTTCAACCTAATATTGTTAAAATCTAATGAACTTATTTGGGGGAAATCAATTATCAAAACAAATACATAAATCAGTACATAAGTTATTTTCAATCCCGTTTTGCAAATGATTATTTAAATGTCGTATTGTGAGGATTTATTCTGTTAGACTCGGTCATCATGTGGCAGAACATGGGTTTCGTGCTATGAAAACACACACTACACTGCTTTTATCGAACTAACTAATTACTTGAAGTTACAATCCAACACAATAACACTAGGCGCCATGAATCGGGTAAGGTTCCGAGACGTTTTGACTCCGCCGCTGTCAGACACTCATTCTGTCGTTCTTGCTGCGAGTTCGAAACATTACGACTCTGTAGAAATTCGCTTTAGTTGTGGGTAGACTGATAAATAGGTCGCGTGATGCCACCTTTGGCGCCCTTGCCGATTCATTTTCTGTTCGTACTAATGACCGGATCCGACATATATTTATAAATAATAATTTATTATATTTCTTATGCTGGCAGAACGTAGTATTTGTTTTACTTTTTGAAGTGTTTGGGTCACGAAGATACAGGCTGTGCCTAATTTAGAACCCGTTGTTGAACCAGTAAATTTTCTGTTGTGTATGCAAATTATTGGTATAAATCATGACAGATTTCTTAAAATGTAAACGTACCTATAATGCGTTTATAACTCCTGAGTTAACTCTTAAGTGCTCAATTCTTAAAAGCTCTTTCCAATAGGTATAAAAAAAAAACCTTGTACCTGGCAAAAATGTGGCTTTACAGTGATAGATGTCTACCCATCCATCTCGCTGGATTGATTGATGGACGTTCCGAGTTATTGCATTGGACATGCAGCATTTCCATGGAAATAAAGCCGTTGTTAATAGCTGTATACATGGTTAAATCACTCTCACCGTGTACTCTGAGGGTAGTCAGAAGTTACTGGTCCCGATATGAAACAAAGCAAGTTTATTACCATTTACCGAATACAAAAGGCACAATGCAATCATGACTTTAGTTTTTCCTACGGCAACGGAACCCTAAAAATTTGCTGTTTGTTATTTACTTGTTATGACCAAAAATCTTAGCATGAACGAATGATTTTGAACAAAACTGGGTTTGATTATTTTATATATTTCTTCAAGTTGTGTAATAGTACAGGTTTTTTTTTTTTAATAAACTTTGCCGCAGTTTAGGAATTACTCCTGTATTGTGGATGCATTTACAAACATTTAAACTCACATACACATATAGCCAGACCCGTAAAAACTACGTGTAGGCCATACAAATATTTGTTGCGTGCGGGAATCGAACCAGTGACATGCAGCAGCCAATCGCTCAGCCACTGCGCCAACCGTGCTGTAGGCACTGCCGTTTTTTACACAAGCCGCCATACCAAGTTTATAATCGGAGTATCTAGTAAAGATGCTATATGTACGCGAAGTATGTAGCTCGTAGCAGGTGGTATTCTGTACCCCATGAGAAAAAAGCGAGAGTTTGTGTATGTTTTTGCACTTACTAATGTGGTACACGACATGCATATGCTACATAGACATTGATCAAAGATATAACAAAAATAACCCACAAACACTTTGCCCAACCTGGGAATGAAACCAAAGATACAACCAACCCACCCAGCGCGTAACGATGCAATCAAGATCAGCAAATATTGTGGATCTATTTAGTTTTTTTATCGCCCACGGCAGAAACTAGCAAAACTACTTAAATTCAGGGAAGTAGAGATGAAATAGTTAAAAATAGAAAAAGCATTGCTTAATAAACCAGCAGCAGCATCCTACCCGAACACCTTTTATATCCCATTTTCTCAAAATGTTCCTTTTTCTGAAGTCTGTCCCAATGGCAGATCTCGACAATAGCTACTTATTAATATTTCGACGGCTCTCTTAATAGCAGGGCTCATTATCAGGAAGTCTGCCTGTAATGAGCACCTAACTTTGTGGGCTTAAGACTTCAGTGTTCTGAACATTTTTGCACTTTTTGTGTGCAGTGATTTTAGTACGCAATTTGGTAAAGAGTTTAATACGTTGTAAAGATAGGTGTTAATAATGGCACATAGAGATTTAAGTCGAGATCCATAAACGTGCGGTCTTTGAAATGTAGCGGCACTAGAAAAAGTACAACAGCGCCATCTATGTCCCAAATGACGAACTAACATCCAAATGTGCATTTAGAAAAACGTGAGAACAACTGTCGAGCAGTAGCTCACCAGACACAACACCTGTCCGATTGGAGGAACCTCCTTTTTCTATGGGGGATGAAGAAGTATACACCCTGTTGTTCATACTCCTAAAGATATGATTCCGTATCTAAATTGAACTACTAATTTCACAGTTGTGTCAGAGCAACTATAGAGTAGCACTCAGCTCTGACGCAAAGATATGGGTGATGAAAACGATGCCAACTTCTTCTGAAACACGACGGCCGTGTATGAGAATCCAGTCTATACTTAATCTCATTTTATAAGGTATTAGCTTCTTTAATCAGTCAGCAAACGTGAGCAGCATCAGGAGGAACTCCAATTAAAAATAATGATAGTTTTTGACAAATCATCACGTCCAAAGATTGTTTTCGCTTAAATGCGCATCTCTAGGATCTTATTAAAAATTCTCGTGCTATTTAGAGTCTATATAGTCGCAACTTTAATATTACTGTTGTCTAGTTTCAGTAAATAAAATAGGTAAATGATTAATGTTAAAATCTCATTTCAAACTGACAAATCAACCTCTTAAATTGAACACACAAAGAGACAAGCAAAATCAGCGCTTTATATATAAAACTCAACGCCAGGACGTTTGAACGTTCGCGTCAGCTTGCGAAAACTCCCCGCTAACTTCAGCGCGGCAGCGGCTGAATTGCGCTTTCTGCTTTAAAACTTAAGTAAGAGCAAGGAACTCTTCGTGGTTCTGTTCTCCTGGTAGTTGAGCTAGTATTTCGTAGTGTGTATAGTCTTACTCAATCTATTCTATTTGTTAGTTTGTATCTAACTTACAAAGTCGATAAATATGAGTTTCTTAATAACTCGGAGGAGCTCGTTGTTAAATCATAAGGGCGTGGACACCACCACGGCGCGTTGCCGCCGTGAAACGGGACGACGCCATGCCTCGCCACGGTGTAGATGGCCTGTTGATGATTCCCTGTCACTAAGTTCGTACGTTTTCGTAGTGAAAAAAAAAAGAGCAGAGAATAACGATTGTTTTCATTAGTGGCTACTGGACAAGTTCTCTAGAACAAGACAATTGAGGAATTTAGGGACAAAAATGTGTCGTATATCGTCTTAGCAATAACAGGAGAACAATACGTCTTTTGCAAGCCATATCTAGACAAAAACTGCAAGTGTACACGTTTGAATTGATGGTTGGTGCCGTGAGCCGTTCACGGCACGGTGCAGCGGTGGCGCGGTACGAAGGCGACGTCGTGCTGTTTCACGGTAGCGGCGCCGCACCGGTACACGGTGGCGGAGGAGCCGCGCCTTGGTCATGGGTCCACGCCCTAACAGCTGCACGGGTCAATGGGACAGACAGGAGATCTCGAGGTTTTTAGCCTGTGCATTTTTTGTTAGTGAATTAAGGATTTTTATTAAATAGATCGAAACAATAAAACTTTTGACGCACAAAACTGGAGAGCTAGTTATTAATAATATCAAGTATGAAATAAGGGGTGAAGCTATGAAGCACACAATGAAGCTTTAATGTATGAATCTTTAAACATTTCCATTTGTCGTGAATTAATTAAGTACGTTAAATAATAATAATTAATGAAGAAGCTCACCAGGTTGTCGGTGACTCGGGGACTGTCATTAGTAACATCACTGATAATAAATCTGCTTAATATATTTGTGTACATAGTTTTAAACTTAATTCTATTTCATTAAAAAGTGAAAAATGTTGGCAAAAGATCTTGTTTTAAAATGAAAATACAACAGAATTACTGATTCCATTAAAAATACTTTTGTTTTATAAAGAAAAACTGAAGAAACTTAATAATTGCATGTATCAAGTTTAACTTTTTTTAATAACAAAACTGACTAACTGGTTCGAGGTGGTACAGGAGAAGGCCTTTGCCTAGCTGTGGGGCATACAAGGCTAAAATACAAGGCTAAAAAGAAATAAAAGTAAACTCCCTTCAGTATATGTCATTCCAAATTCTACTTTAAAAAACACTGAAGAATTCGACTATCCACCGCCTGACTGCATCATCAAACCCTCTACACTAAGTGCAATACATTGGACTCATCAAAAAATCGTATGACAAAGTCGAGGTATTTACTAGTGGGCGCCATCATTGTCAACGTGCGAAAAACCGGATTTTGAAAAAAAAATGACAATCATCACTTTCAGATCAACCTAGCAGTGGATTGTTGTGGACAACACAGTAGTTCTTAGACGCTAATTTAACTAATTTGCATTTACTTATAAATTTGATTGTGGACATTTTATTTGACATAAGAAATGCTGTGTTACGTGTGCACTAAACGTTTTCAAACGTCTTTCTTAATGCGCATCAAGAAAGACGTTTGAAAACGTTTAGTGCGAATTGGTGGAATAGCAATAAGGTAGGGATGGTAACTTGCAGTGCTTCTAGATGTCCGATGGTAGAAGGGGGCCGGTGGTATGAGGTCGTGCAGTTCTTGGGCACACTCACCGAAGAACAGCCTGTAAAAGACCGACAGCAGCAACCTTGCGGCGATGAGCCAAGCGGTGAAGCGTGGCATCCACCAATTTTACGTCGTCAATCAGCCTCTTTGCTTTGCGTTCCAGCGTGTCAAGCGCAGCAAGCTGATCCTCACCACATAGAAATTTTACATCAATACAATCTTATCTAGATTGAGTGTCAAGTAATAATACAGACTAGCTGTGCCCGCAACATCGTCCGCGTGGAATTTAAGAAGTATCCTAAGTTACTCGTTATTACATCAGCTGTCTGCCAGTGAAAGGCCCGTCAAAATCGGTCCAGCCGTTCCAGAGATTAGCCGGATCTAACAGTCAGACAGACAAAAATTGAAAAAAATATTATTTTGGTATATGTACCGTATATACATTCATATGCATGTAGCAAAAAGCGGACACTTCAATTTTATTTATTTGTAGTATGTAGTATAGATTAGAAGGGATAGATTGCAAAAAAATACCGATGTAACATTTCTATGTGGGGAGGATCAGCTTGCCGCGCTTTTGTTTCAACCTCATCTACCCAACTGCACATTTACAGGCTAAAGCACAACCCACCAGCATAAATTTTAACTGACATCACCATATTACAATAACAATTTTATATCTGAACTTGAAACATTAAAAAGTCCCGTAAAATTTAACTGGGGTACGCCAGACACAAGTTTTTACGATGCTAAGGGTATTGAACTTTGAATGGTGAACAACGGAGGTTAGGCTGTTCATTGACTGGTCCTTGAAACTGTATGGTCTTTTACAAAACCTTCGATGAAAGTGTAAATCAGTGGATCAGAAAACCTGTTGATGGTAATTTCTAATAGTTTTCCTTTAGTGTGAGTTAGTGAGAGAGAGTTTTTATACACATAACATCACACCTTTAATCCTCGAAGGGTAAGGCAGAGGTGAACCTAATAGTACACCAACATTTCACCAATAACAACAGCCGCGCGGGTCGATCTTTAAAGTTAAGCTGTGCTTGCCAAGGTTGGTCCGTGGATGGATGACCATAATTACATACCGAATTTCCTCTGTGCCTTGGAAAGCGCGTTAAGCCTTTGGACCCGGCTCTCATTTGTAGATCTTTGACATTCGTTACGAGTAGTCAGAAGCCAAAATTCTGACATCCAAGCTTACCAAGGGGTATCGTATTACCCAGTTACTGGGTTGTGGAGGTCAGATAGGCAGTCGCTTCTTGTAAAATACTGGTACTCAGCTGCATCCGGTTAGACTGGAAGCCGACGCCAAGATGGTTTGGGAAAAGGCTAGGTATATGATGATGTAATAGGGGGCGAGCCTATTGCTATCAACCGGGCACAAATCCAGACTCCGTGGCTGCTATTGAGAAATTCCTGATAGAGATACTCAATAACCATTTGCCCAACCCGGGAATAGGATCCAAGACCTCCTGCTCAGCAGTCGCTATTGTGCTGCCAAATAAAGTTGTCATTCTTTATCAAATTGTAAACAGCAATTCATGTTATTTTTTTATGAATCACGTCCTTTTGTCTTCATATTACTTATTATGATCATCATCATCATCAGCCTATAATGTTCCCACTGCTGGGACACAGTCCTCCTCTCTATGAGAGGGAGTGGGATGTATACCACCACGCGGGCCCAGTGCGGGTTGGTAATGTCACATGTCTTCGAATTTTTAGTTCTAGGACTTGCCAGTTTGCTCACGATGTTTTGCTTCACCGTTTTTGAGAGGAGCGGTAATAAAATAAATTACATAAAGTGATGCGCGTACCTGGGTTCGAACCCACCACGGCTTAAGCGTACGGCGTAAGTCGGGGCTGCCACCACTGGGCCACCGCTGCTCTTTACTTATTACTCTTTACTTATTGCTTTTACTTATTATAGCCAAACTAAATTCCTACAACCTCAAAAACGATTTCAAAACCACAAAAAGAAATAAACAACTATTAAAAAAAAAAACAGGAAACAAGAAAATTACTTCATAAAAAAGAGTATGGTGGCATGAAAAATAAAATTATAATTTACTATAAAATAAAATCCTGACGAAGCACTAGCCCATAATATGATGTAAAAGGAGAAATGGTTTCTTATTTTAACCGCCATTTCCTAGAAGGAAAACTCGATTATGTCGGAAAAATGGAATTACCCTTTTATGAAAAGGAAAATACAGGGGAACAGTCGATGTAGTTAAGTTTTATGTTCTGAGCACTCCACTAGCTACTAAAAGTTTAGTCTAGATGCCTTGATGTTTTGAACATTGAACATTCCTGGCGCTTGTTTGTTAAATTGAATTCAAATTTGGAGTGCTTGAGTTTTTTCCAGCCAGAGCTCTCGTTTTTTTTTTTTTTGTGAAACACGAGGCTTTTGCATACAGGTTTAGTGATGTTTTACTGTTATTTTATTAGAAAAAATATTCTTTACAATACAGAATATCAGCTTGATGACATTAAATTGTTTCGGCGAACTTAAATACATTTTATGTAGTAACAAATAATGTTCAGTTCTCGGTTGATGGTAATAAGATTTGCGCCCCTGTTACATGGGGCTGAAACATGACTGGCGAAATTTGTGTGTACTTAGGAAAACAAGCGTAATATTATGTTTAAAAGAAACTTTCCACATAGAAGCTTATAAAACATGAAGCAATTTGTAGATAGCTACATCATTTTTTTTTTCTTTTTTTTTTCTTTTTAAAAACGTTGCCCCACACTAGGAATTTCTCCTGTATCGTGGGTGCGTTTACAAACATTTAAACTCACATTCACGAACAGCCAGACCCGGAACAACTATCTGTAGGCCATACAAATATTTGTTCCGTGCGGGGATCTAACCCGTGACACGCAGCGCAGCAGTCGATCGCTTAACCACTGCGCCAACCGTGCCGTCATTTCAACGCGAGTTGTCATAAAATGCATTACATCGTTATTATTCTTCTTTCTTTCTTGTCTTTTTTATTGCAGAACTATCTGTCTAGTCGCTGTATATATTTATATCTTTATACTCCATTCCGTTCAGTTTCAAAACTGTCCAGTTTCTTTGAGATTTCGTAACTGAGGCATAAAAAAAGTTTTTTTATGCCTCAGGTTTTTTTTAAAACCGGCCAAGTGCGAGTCGGACTCGCGCACGAAGGGTTCCATACCAATTTTTATAAAAACCGCCATATATGATCTGCAAATGAGACCCGTTTTGAGTACAACTGACCCTTAGCACCATCTATCAACATTTCTATCGAGTTGTTCGAAATTTTCGAGTCAAATACAATTGGTCGTCTATTACTCGTAAACTTGTAAAGCCCACTTAAGTATGATAGTTTTCCTTTAAACTTCGTTATATATAAGTACTACTGCCGTGACATTTGAATTTCTAACCACAACCATTTAGTTGGTGGGGGGGGGGCATTTCACTCTAACAAAAATTGATACTTAAAAGCTTGATAAGTCACGGACGGTTTACTTAATCAAAAAACGGTCTTAGCAAACCTCTAATATTTTAAAGGCCTATCCAACGATATCCCACACTATGGGAAGGACAAAAAAAAATGTAGGGGAGGTACCCTAAATAAATGTTTTTCTCAAAATTTTATTTTACCACTTTTTTAGCGTCATTAACGTGTATACTCATGCTAAATTACAGTTTTCTAGTACCAATAGTTTTTGAGCTAAACCGCGGACAGACAGACAGACAGACGGTCATGGTGAAACTATAAGGGTTCCTTGTTGACTACGGCATCGGCACCCTAAAAAGTAGGTAATCCTGTTTGTGTGATTTAAGAAGTGCCTGGACGACTGAGTTCAGCTCGTGTGAAAATGAATTTTCCTAGATAGTAGACTGATAGTAGACCGGTAGTAGACTGTGTTTCTAGCCTCACCATTTTTTTTTTAATAATTGAAATAACAACATGACTTTGATCAGTATTAATTAGCTTTAGGGTGGTTTTTAGATCCTTTTTTTTTTGGGCACAGCTTTTGTTGTATGACGTCATATCATCAGCACACAGTAGACCACTGCTGCTCTATTCACACGAACTTCAACTCTATGGATACTTTACGCACTTACTTCTATGTGTCAGGTTCTGATGTGCCGATTCAATTTCAACTATGTTTCTTTCTTTCTACTTTTAAAAATAGACTATGTTGGAGGTCATAAATAAATGCTGAATTCCAAAATAATGCTTCATTATAGTTATATCATATATTATAGCTAGAATGAAGCATTATTACAACATTTTTAACACAAATACGTCCTATTCTCTTGAGACCACCTATTATTTTAATTCTACCAACAATGGACGCGAATTTAAAACGGTGTTTAAATTGTCGGATTTCAATTTGTTATTCACGCTTCGAACGGTGAATTAAAATCTAGTTTAAAAGAACAAAAATCCACCGTAACACGATCGGTATTCGACATGATTCAGAAGAACGACTACAAATGCCATTTTTATAAAAGAGGAGAACAACAAGGAAGTATAACATAATAATTCATGAAACCCAACAGTTGTTCCCACACAGAATCTCCTCTGTACTTATAAACTCCTCCCCCGCCTCAAAGTTTCCAAAGCGCATTAAAAACCTTTGACATGACTTAATTGTGGCGGCCATCTTGTGACGTCACGAAATTGACGGCTTATCATTTATTCTGTCCCTTCAAATATTATTATGCCTTTTAATCACAAAGCCCAAATTAAGATTGGTAAGATTATCTTGATTATAAAAGTTTGAGACGGTATTTTTTCGAGTTAAATTTTTGACCCTCGGTGATTTGGTCACAGTAGTATTTTAACTGATCTATATAGTAACTGAAGAAAAATATGCCTTCTTTGTTTAGACTAATGGAAAAAAGTAGATTAAAATTAAAAAAAAAAATAATAATTTAATTTTTATTTCATGCTTTTTAAACTTATTTTTTTTTAAGCTTTGACTGTACCTCTCCTGGGCATAGGTCTCCTCCCATTCCTTCCACTTTTCTCGGTGTTTCGCCTCTTCTCGCTCATTTATGAAAACAGGGAAACTTATAAATTTAAAAAAAAACTGAGCTTTTAGGGGGAGGGGGGATGCAGCCTACGCCCCTGGTGATGCCCATGGTGACAAGTGACAAGAATTCAAATTTCGAATCAACCAGACCCGTAGAAGTTGTTTATATCCCTTCATCAACTAGAAAAGAGGTGATGAGCTTCAAATGGCTGAACAGATTTTCTCGAGACATAGCTAAGAACACTCTCGATTAAATTACCTTTCAAACGACACCAATTTTATCAAAATCCGTTCATCCGTTTAGGAGCTACGATGCCACAGACAGACACACAGATACACACGTCAAACTTATAAGAACCCTCTTTTCTGGTCGGGGGTTAAAAATGAAAAATATAATTTTACTGCCCGTTATTACGTCAATATTGCATCAAATAATGGGTATCGAATTCGTGAAATTTTGTTCTCTAATCGATTTATTCCGATCTAATACCAAAAACGAATAACACTGTCATTTCTTTCCACTACCAGTGTTTGAAACAAATACCAGTAGTATTAGGACGGAAAAGAAACTCTAATCCTACGCTTTAACCTTTTTTACTACATAAATAAATTTAGTATTATGATTATGAATTTAGTTTAAGTTACTGTCTTTGATCTCGGTGGTGGAGCATGGATGGGGTCTTCATGGGTCGGGCTAAGTGATATTGGCTTATTCTATTAGAAATTTCTTTCTTTTCTTGCTGAATTTGTTGATAGTAGGCTCACCTGCTTTTATATGAGACTTGAAGATATCTTCTTGTGAAATGTAGATAGAATACAAGTTTAATTCTGCCTTATCCTTTGATGATTGCACAACCGCTTTATACAATGGAAGGGACACGGACACGAAAACGCTTGACAGGTACACCATTCCAATTTTTCACTGACAATTAAAAAAAAAACAGGTGTTCCATACATTTTGTCCGTGTAGGTATTACCTTATACTTCGATGAGGAGCTTGTGGCTAAATAATAACAGCAGGGTTTATCTTTAAGGTTAAGCCGTGCTTGCTGAGGTTGGTCCGTGGATGGGTGACCATATTTACATACCGAGTTTCCTTCGTGCCTCGAAAAGCACGTTATGCAGTTGGTCCCGGCTGTCATCTGTAGATCTTTGATAGTCGTTACGAGTAGTCAGAAGCCAAAAGTCTGACATCCAGTCCTTACCAAGGGGTATCGTATTACCCAGTTACTGGGTTGAAGAGGTCAGATAGGCAGTCGCTTCATGTAAAATACTGGTACTCAGCTACATTCGGTTAGACTGGGAGCCGACCCCAAAATAGTTTGGGAGAAGGCTAGGCAGATGTTGAGGTATTGCACTTTTATAGGAAAAAGATGATTTAAAAAATATTGATGAATGTTTTCTCCTGGGGGGTTCAGAATGATGTACAGTCAGCATTATTAAGTAGTTACCCTCCTGGCGTACTCGGCGGGACTGTATAGGGGTTAACACATACTTACTGTACTAATTCGTGGTAATCGTTTTGCGTCGGTGTGGATTCCACCCGATAAAACGAAAACGACACCAATCGTGCCACTGATCAATGAAGCATTATATTCTCTCACACAACACTTCGAAACAACATTCTTTTCCTCGACCAGCAAATTGCCATCACATATTAGACAGCTACCTATAAATAAATTCAAACGTGCAATATTTTCGTGGCTTCTGGAAATGTGTTTCTACTCTGTAAGCCAGTTCATTAATCATAAGTTTTAATAATTAATTTATAATAACAATAATTTTAAGAATATTGTAAATGTATTAGAGGTAAATGTTTTGTAAATGTACCTATAATTTATTTTTATTTTGTTTATTATTTTAATATTATAATATTTCTACACCGGCAACGGCACTATATGTGAACTATTATAAATTGTAAGATCTTTATGTACCTACCATATACTCAGAAATAAATGATATTCTATTCTATTCAAATCAACATTTTTCTTCAAAACCTCAACGTTCTGCTAAAAAACGTCGTCAGCAAAAAAGTTAGTTATTTTTTCAAGCTCTTACTCGAACACTCTCCGCAGAATTTCATTAAACGCAAGTTTGCAAGTTACCACCAACTGACGTTTTTAAATCGCATGCTCTGTTTACATGGTTCTGTTTAGTCAGATAATAATATGGTTGGGAGATTTTTAACTAGATTCTGTTTACTTCTACAGTGGGGAAATGTAATTTTCTTGTAAGTAGAACCGCAATTTTCTGTATCTAGGTGATACAGAAAATTGCGGCTAATGTTTAACTACGTAGAACAAAGATGCTACACTTAAAAATTGATGAAAATGAAAAAAAAAAGTGAAAATGTTGAAAAAAAAAATGTTCGACTATTAGAAAAACGGCATATCCAATAGGCATTTGTTTTAACTCCAGTTAAACCGGCCTAAACAAATTGCAGACGTGGCGTCCTTGGACACGGTCTCTTGCATAATATAAATACTACTTGAAGTAGTTCTCTCATAGTTCGATGTCTGCCGCAGGTTCACATATTTTTAACCAACTTCTAAAAAGGAGAAGGTTAAATATTCCAAGAGCATTAAAGGAAAAAATACCACTACAAGGTCTTAAATAACTTTACTTTCCGAAGTCAGTGGCAAAAAAGTCATAATAATAGTTAATCATAGTTAATGAAGCAAACGAAGTCACCAATGACCGAAAGTAAAATTTTACTTTATTTTAGACTGTTTTTGTTGTTTTTTTCGATGTCGTTAATTTTTAAACGGTGCCATAAGAAAGACCTAGTATAAGTCTGTTACATTAAACATGCGTTTTACCGTTTCAAGTATCTTTATGTCGCATCGTTATTATTCTATTTATTTTTTTTGTAATACTCGGCTTAAAATTGCGTTTTCCCGCCATAAAACTTAACACAATCGCAGTTTACAACCGCACGGTGCACCTATGAATCTGTGAATGCAAGAAAATTACATCGTACCACGTAAAGCAGTGATAAATCAGAAGAACACGCGCCGTGAGCCGATGGACCGATGCACGCGATTGTACCAGCTTAGTACTGTTCACGACTGTACTATTGCGCTGATGTGTACTGTTGGTGAACGAGATAGGTATGACGTTTGTGTGTTGTGCGTGTTTTGAGTATGTGAAATGTTTTTCTCTCATTTATATCAGTTATTCCAGTAGCGAAATAAAGGACTCAAAGTGAACCCAAAAAATAAGTGCCGTCAATGACAAGCTATAAAATCAGATACATAAAATAAAACTACTGAACTGAAAACCAAATATTTAACTACGCTATGTCTTAAGTCCCATGTAATAGGGGGCGAGCCTATTGCCATCGACCAGGCACAAATCCAGACTCCGTGGCTACTACTGAGAAATTCCTGATAGAAAAACCCAATAACACGACCTGGGAATCGAACCCGCGACCGAATGCTCAGCCTTCGTGTTTGCGAATATTAGACCAACGAGGCTGTAGTACTAAATGTATGTACACCTAACTGTTTCATCGTGTGTACAATAGCTAACTAAGTTGTTGGAATATTTTGAGGTGATGGACGGGCGATGCTCGCGACTGTACCGGTTTACTAAAATAGTACTGGTGTGTGCCAGTGTCATACGTTGTAAATTCAATCGTTTTCGATATTCGAAATTTAAATACAATAGATAGAGACTTTTAAATTTGGTGTTAGAACTTGATTTATCAGAAAAAAAACATAGTTTCACACTGAATTGTACATGTATATCATATAAATAAAAGGTCACTTATGAAGGTTATTTATGAAGATTGTCTTCTGCAAAACGAAAAGAAGTGAACACTTACTTTAATAACTAACCATCCCATATGAACACTTGTTCCACAAACTAAATACGAAAAATATTCTCACTATACGAATATTTATTTTATTTTGTATTGAAACCGCTCTTAAGTTTGCGACGTTCGTGATTGATCGTCCCTGTAATGTGAACATGTAAAGCGAAGGTCTGTACCTTCGCTTTACATGTTCACATTTTATTGAAAATTGGATGTGGTGTGTAATGTGTACATTATGAATTAATAATATATTAATTCATAAAATACACATCAAATGATGAATAAACATAGTTTTAAATTAAAACTCCAATTCATGTTGACAATAAGCGACAGTGTAGCTGCGGTTTTATATTCCAAACGCGACAACAAAACTTTGACGTGAGGTCCATTTCTACCCCAGTTTAACGAAAGTCATTGGGCACTACGCGGTCTGCGGTAGGCACTCTGATGCAGCGTCAAGCGACAATGGCGTTCCCTGCGGAAGCGTTTCATAGAGTTACTGCATGGAACAAGTCATGTCGCTACGGTCTGTCATGGCGATTGGGGTGGCTTTGCTACTGCAGTTTGCTGATGCGGTCTTTTTCGAAGGTAGAATAACATAGGTATAGAATACAAGTATGTTTTAAGTACATACAAAAAGTGGTTTAGATTTAGTTTCGTTTAAATCTCGAAAAAACTTCACTAACGTCATAAACATATTCAAACAATGACAAAGCACGAAAGTCCTTTGTCTGATTCATCCCATATTGTTAAACCATTCTATCTCTCCCAAAAGCAGTTTCAAAAAATTAAATTTAACTTTTATAAAAACCCACGACACAAGAAACCTCTTTAAAACCTAAAATAAAATAATCAAAGTGAGGTGATATGCCTATTGACTCGACCTCCTTGGCTGTATGGTGGATTGTGCTGTCATCGACAATTCTGTTATACATTGTCATGGTTACCTATTCAATCTCTACCTAGCTGTAATTCTTTAGTTAAATAAAGCCATATTCTATTTGGTATTACGCTTATTATGCTACAATTTATTTAACTAAAGATGCCTGACGAAAAATTAGGCAAATCATCGCTTTCAAAGTATCTCCGACCCGACAAGTTCGACGTCGAACCTGAAGTCGCGGACGCCGACGCAAAATGGCTCCATTGGAAATCGACTTTCGAAAGCTTTCTCGCCGAAGAAAATACTGAAGACGTGCCGGATTCTCTCAAGTGTAAGCTGTTAATCAATCATTTATCCGCATCGATCTACAAACATATCAAGTCTTGCACGACTTATAAAGCATCTATAAAAGCTCTAGAAGACATCTATGTCAAACAAAAAAACACGATACTAGCTCGACATATCCTATTCAATCGAAAACAAAGAACGGATGAGACTATTTCCGAATATGCTAGAGCCCTTCGACTGACCGCTAATGATTGTAAGTTTGAAGCAGTCACCGCGACAGAACATGAAGAACAGGCAATTCGTAGTGCTCTTATCTCCGGCCTGCTCTCAAGAAAAATCCGTGAACGACTCTTAGAAAACTCGACGCTTGCTCTTACTGAAGCTCTTAATCAAGCTATCACCTTGGAAACTGCTGAGAAAGATGCTCAGACGATCAGTACTAACTCTCCGCAACTAAATGTAGTGTCTGAAATCATTCGAGACAAAGAATTGGATAATCTGGCAGTAGCTTCATCGTCACGAATGCCTCAGAATACTTCGGCCGCACCGTCCTCTTCGTCACAATCAGCCAAGCGCTGTTTCTTCTGCGGCGGAAATGTTCATCCTAGAATAAGGTGCCCAGCTAGCAAAGCTACTTGCAATAAGTGTTCGAAGAAAGGCCATTTTGCTAGCGTTTGCAGGTCCGGGCATAACATAAACTCTGTGTGGAATGAAGAACATCCTAGTCCCAACTCAAGCAATGACCTGTTTTATAGCGGGGCTATTTCTGCTGCTTCTCCTTCAAGTCTTAGGAGTGCGACAATCCGTATCACAATAAATGAATATAAAGCTGATGCTCTCGTCGACACTGGAAGTTCAGTCAGTTTCATAAACAGCAAAGTTGCCCGCATCATGAAGTTGCCCAAGAGACCGTGCAAACAAACTGTCAATCTCGCCTCTCTAAACCAAGTCTCATTCGTTGAAGGGGTATGTTTCGCAACTATTAAAATGAATCAACATACTTACAAGCAAACACCTCTTTTAGTAGTTGACAACCTCTGCGCAGACGTTATCGTGGGTCACGACTTACTTAAGCAACATTCAAGCATCCAATTCAATCTGGGAGGTCCCGGCGAGCCCTTACAAATCTGTAATGTTCTGCAAGCCTCAGTTCCGCCGGCCTCCATATTCACCAATCTTTCGCCAAATATCCAACCGATTGCTGTCAGAAGCAGGCGCTACACTAAAGAAGATGCTGACTTCATAAAAGAAGAAGTGTCTAAGTTGCTCCAAGATGGGGTAATTGAAAAAAGTATTTCCCCTTGGAGGGCCCAGGTTATCGTAGCGGGAGGAGGGGCCCATCGCAAGCGGCTCGTGATTGATTATTCAATGACAATCAATAAATTTACTGACTTAGATGCCTTCCCCTTGCCAAATATCGAAACGGTTGTGAACAACGTATCCAAATATAAAGTCTTTAGTCAGATAGACTTAAAATCAGCCTATCATCAGGTCCCAATTCTGGAAAATGAGAAAATATATACAGCGTTCGAAGCGAATGGAAAACTCTATCAATTCACACGCATTCCGTTCGGAGTTACTAATGGCGTAGCGGCCTTCCAACGGACTCTTGACTACATAATATCTGAAGAAAAATTAGATGGGACGTTCGCGTACCTAGACGACATAACCGTTTGCGGCAAGGATGTTAAGGATCACGACCGCAATCTAAAACTTTTTATGGACGCCACTAAAAAGTTCAATCTAACTCTGAATGAAAAAAAAAGCGTTTTAAATAAAACTAAGATCAGTCTTCTTGGCTATACCGTGGAAAATCATACTATCCGACCTGATCCTGACAGACTAAAGCCTCTACTAGACCTTCCCGCACCGACTAAATCAGGGGAACTGAAACGAGTCCTAGGAATGTTCGCGCACTATGCAAAATGGATTGGGCGTTTTTCAGAAAAGATAAAACCCCTCACCTGCGTCACAAGTTTCCCGTTATCGAGCGACACTCTCAAATGTTTCGAGGAAATAAAGCAGGACATCAAGGCGGCGGCCCTAACAGCGATTAATGACGAAATCTTCACCGTTGAAACTGATGCTTCAGAATTCGCTCTGGCGGCTACACTCACTCAACAAGGACGACCTGTAGCATTCTTTTCACGAACTTTGTCAAACTCCGAATGTAAGCAACCCTCAATCGAAAAAGAAGCTTGCGCTATAGTAGAAAGTTTAAAGAAATGGAGACACTACCTTATTGGCAAACATTTCCGTTTAATAACAGACCAACAATCGGTAGCCTTCATGTTCAATCAGAATCATAATAGCAAAATCAAGAACGAGAAAATCTCGCGTTGGCGATTAGAATTGTCCTGTTTCAAATATGACATTGTTTATAGACCGGGATGCGAAAATGCAGCTGCGGACGCTCTTTCTCGTGTATGCGCCTATATGAATATCAGTAAGCTAAAAGAGCTCCATAATGCACTCTGTCACCCAGGGGTGACAAGGATGTATCATTGGGTGAGATCCAAAAACTTGCCCTATTCAGCGAACGACATCAAGAAGATGACTGCCTCGTGCCCGATCTGCGCCGAGATAAAACCAAGATTTCTCAAAATCAAAGGACACTTGATCAAAGCTATAGCCCCTCTCGAACGTATCAATATAGACTTCAAGGGGCCATTGCCGTCTAATTCCTCCAACAAGTACATATTAACAATAATTGACGAGTACAGCAGATTTCCATTTGCTTATCCATGTAAAGATATGACATCTGCCACAGTCATCAACTGCTTGAAAGATCTCTTCCTTATGTTTGGCCAGCCTCTCTATGTACATAGCGATAGAGGCTCATCGTTTATGTCAGAAGAATTCAAGTCATTCCTTAGAAAAGCAAACATAGCCTCATCTAGAACGACACCTTACAACCCCCAGGGTAACGGACAAGTGGAACGTCTAAACGGGACTCTCTGGCGAACTATCCAACTTAGCCTCCGGTCAAAGGGATTATCACCGGAAAACTGGGAAGTGGTACTGAAGGATGCATTGCACTGTGTACGTTCTCTTTTATGTACGGCTACTAATGCCACCCCACATGAAAAACTTTTTACATACCCTAGAAGATCCCAGAACGGAGACTCACTGCCGTCCTGGCTTACACCAGGCCCGATATTAGTAAAGAAGAATGTCCGACAATCTAAAACAGACCCTCTAGTTGAAGAAGCTGAACTCCTTGAAACTAATCCTCACTATTCTCTTATTCGACGGGACAATGGGGAAACATCAACAGTATCGAACCGTCAATTGGCACCATTCCCGAATACTGTTGACTACAGTGGAGATGATAGTTTTCAATCAGCTTCTGAAGAGATGGAAGACAACGCTACAGCTCCACTGGAAACTGACACCCCGTCGTTATCATCGCCGCAACGTTCAGAGAATCTACGTAGTTCGCCGCCTTCTCCGATACTCCAGATCGAAGCTCTTCCGCGGAGATCAAACAGGATCAGAAAGCCGCCCCTCTACCTAAGCGACTTTGTGAAAGATGGAGAAGGGAGTGAAAACTCGACCGGGGAAGAATGAGGTGATATGCCTATTGACTCGACCTCCTTGGCTGTATGGTGGATTGTGCTGTCATCGACAATTCTGTTATACATTGTCATGGTTACCTATTCAATCTCTACCTAGCTGTAATTCTTTAGTTAAATAAAGCCATATTCTATTTGGTATTACGCTTATTATGCTACATACTATATACATACTACGCGTCGTAGCGTCGGGGAACCGCTTTGTTTTGTGCTTGTGCTAACCGCTGGTCTACTTAGCGACTTACATTCATCTCTCAATTTACTAAAATATAGTTCACAAACTTCACCAACACAAAACAACCTTAGCACTAGAAATAATATTAGAATGTCACACGTGAAACGTAACAGTGCAGAAATTCCCGGAAACATGTAAATTTGGTAGCGCGTCAGTTTTCCTTGTTAGTCGCAGTTGGGCGCAGTTTTTGCCATTCGTTCGCAAATGGATCGTCTCGCTGATATAAATTTCAGTGCAGTATGAAATGTTAAGGGAATTTTTGTGACGTCCTCCGAAGTTTGCCTGTAACTAGTTTTATGCAGTTGTAATTTTTAACCCCCGACCAAAAAGAGGGGTGTTATAAATTTGACGTGTGTATCTGTATGTCTGTGAGGCATCGTAGCTCCTAAACGAATGAACCAATTTTGATAAAATTGGTTTCGTTTGAAAGGTGTTTTAATCGAGAGTGTTCTTAGCTATGTTTCGAGAAACATGCATGATATAGGATATCTTGTATACGGTTTACCAGTAAAAACGTTCCTTTGGGATTCTATTCAACAATTTGAATTGAATTCTACTGAACTGATTTGAATGATTTATGAAATATATTTAACTCAATTTTAGGGAACTAAATTTAATTTAATCAATAATTTAATGGAATTGATATAATTTGTATTTAATAATATTGTATTTAAATGGAACATAATTTAATTAATTTGTTATCCATTAATGACAGCTATCACAGAACGCTCTCTCTGTACTCTGTAAAATCTGCTGTCTACCATAGTCCTGAACTATTAGTCTGTTATCCTTTTGTTAATATGTTGTATTGGTATGGGTCGCATGCCTGATAACTTTAGCTTTTTAGGATTTTTTGTTTTCTGTAGCATGTAACTGTTTTATGTCCCTAAATAAATAAATAAACATACACGCCGTCTGAGCCGCAAGAAAAAACTTGTCTATGAAATGTCATGTGAGTGTTAAAAAAATCGAAGAAAAAATTACAAAACCAAGGTTCACAAAAGTGTTTTATGTGTATTTTAACATTTTGCCTTACATTTACTTATGTACACAAACAAGCCACCAATGTGATTTTCCCTTCACAACACATTCTTATATCGTTGGCCCAGGGTAGCTGTTAAGGAACTATCAATCAATCTGCAATTTAATATCAAACTCGATGGTGGCTTGACGAATAACAGCGTGCAGCTTACTTGGTGTTGCAGACATCGAGAAAGCTCGTTTAATTTATGTTTATGGTTCGTATCGTTATAATTTACAGGGCGCTTTAAGTGCCTAGGTCTTTAATGACTTTCAATAGTGTTGACATTTATTAGTTTTTTAACTGACTGTTTTTGATAGTGTTGTATTTTTTTTTTGTCGATCTTATGCATTTTGGACTTTCCATCATCTTTATCTCTGATAGAGCTGGATAGAGCTCGTAGCTATATATATATAGTCACTCGGGTCGTTTTATAGGTTAAGCGCTGCTTGCCTGGGTTGATCTGTGGATGGGTGACCGCCCTTTACATACAAAGTTTCCTCGGTGCCTCGGAAAGCACTTTAAGTAGTTGATCCTGGCTGTTATCTTGTAGATCTTTGACAGTCGTTAGAGGTAGTCAGTGGTTCGAAAGTTTGAAAATTAATCTTGACGAGACTGCAGAATTAACAAGGTGATACCATTTAAATATGTAACAAGGCTTGAAACGCCATGGTCTATTGTCCCGCACAGTACCTTATGTAAACATTTAAACAAAACCCCAAAGCGATAAGAACAGCTTTTATTGTGATGTCTTTTGTTTTACTAAACAAAGAGTTTTTTTTTTTGTGAATGGCATCTCGCAGTTCAACCTATGAGGTTGTCGTCTGCTTAACCGGACTATCTTGTGGGTGCCTTAAGAGTAAGGCCTCCAGCCAGGGCATAAAAACTTACAAACTAAGCGACTGCACGCTAAGGGCACCTCCTGTGGGGTATGAACCTCGGCTTAGGGCGTCGTCGGGGGAGGACTGCATGGGGACAGGCTGGATCTAAATGGTTTCATTATTTAAGGGCTGATTTAAAACTATTGGCACAGCATCGCGGGCTGGCTCGAGCAAGGGTCGGGGAGGGCATGGAACGGGACGTCGCGACGGACCTCGACGGCGAGGTCGGAAAGACGGTGGTTTGAGTCGGAACTTTTTAAGAGTGCTAGTCTCTTTGCTACTCTCCTGGAGGAGGGTGATAGCATCATCTGGAGTGACAAGGGTATGCCTAGGACGGCGTACTGTACTAATGCGCGAGGGTTCGTAACGGGCGGCCGCTGCGATCAGGGGATAACGGTGTTTAATGGCGTTATCGAAGAAACGCTTCGAAAGACGTTTCATAAACTGAAGGACGGTGGGCATTTTAAAGTCTACGTGTAGACGGTCATTACGGACATATAAAGGAGCTCCCGTGACTCTACGTAAGAACCGGTTCTGTAAGATTTGCATCCTATGGATGTACTTAGGCTTGGTGTGAGCGTACACGACGCAAGCGTACGTCATAATGGGACGGATCACCGCGGTATAATGGCGCAACTTGCACTTGAGTGACAACTTGCTTTTTGCCGAAATCATGAAATGAAGCCTACCCATAGCAAAGGCAGCTCGGTCGCGAGCTGCTTTGATGTGCGCCGCAAAAGACAGGTGGTTGTCAAGTAAGACTCCTAAGTACTTGGCTTGCTTCTCCCAAGGGATAGGCTTACCGTACATAGTGATCGGGCTGACTAAACAAAGAGGTTTTCAGTTACTTATTTATAAAAACGCACTTAAGAGTGCATTTCGAGTCCATTTGCATTATTTTTAAATGTGCCTCTTAATTGTACGATTAAACGGTTGTTCTTTTCTTCGCCTCATTTGAGAGGCGCTGGCTTGCCGGGATTTAATTGATAAGATTTCAGTCTGATTACTTTATCTACCGTGCTTTATATCTATACTAGCTGCTGCCCGCAACTTCGTTCGCGTGGACATTTTGATGGGTTTTAGGGGTATGAAAAATAGATGTTAGCCAATTCTCAGACCTACCCGATATGCACACAAAATTTCATACAAATCGGTTCAGCCATTTCGGAGGAGTTTGGTAACAAACACCACGACACGAGAGCTTTGTATATTAGAAGATTTGATAAACGTCTCAAGCTAGTAAGAATACTGTGTATTTAACCGACCGATTACAACGATTAACAAACTTAATAAATTAAATAACTTCAAAGTTATTTAATTTATTAGTTTATTAATCGTTGTAATGTAGATATAGAAGTAGTAGTTATTTAAAATAAAGTAATTAAATACCGTAAAGACTGGTCCTGTCTTAAACTGCGCTGCATATTATTAAGTTACGGTACCAAGTTGTATAACAAAAAAAAAGTCTAAATATTTTTAAAGACCTAATTTAGACCAAGTGTATGCTTCCCTCATCAGCTTCTTCACATTCCCCGCTGACAAAAATCTCAAATCCTAACAGTAAAGACGTGCCGTAACCCAGATACAATATTCCTATTATAAAAGACGTTACTCAAACATCATACTACCGACAAGGGGATCTTTTGTCTCACCATGCGACGTTAACGAGCTGATTTGCATGTTAATGGTGTACAACCACTGAATAATAAGCGAGAAATGGGCGGGGTAGAGCGAGACCTCTTTTTGGACATGGCGCCCTGGTATTTTCAGTGTTTAAAACTAGTTTGTCTTGGTTGAAAGTTACTAATTTGAAGATAAATATAATTCTTCTGAATAATAGTGAGGATGGAAAAAAGTGAGCGAACCTTGTTTTGGTTTTGCATTCCTGGTATTTGAAGAATGCGGAAATTGTTAGTAAACTAACTACATTGGTGTGGTTTCATTAGCTAGCTTTTCCTCTCGGCTTTGCTCTTATTTTAGGTACAGGAACCATGTGTATTTTTTGGAATAGTATGTTAGTTTCTCGCATATAAAACATTTCTACGTAAAAATCACGTTGGTTCGCTTGCCTGTTGCTGCGTGATATTTAAAGTGGAATTTGTAAAACTTTAGTAAGTTCTTCGCTCATATTGGCTCGATCTGTATACAACGTAAAAGAAATAATAAGCCGTGATAAAAAACTAACCAGTCAACGCAGTAATATACAGCCCCAAATATTTCCATGTCAATGCAATATAAAAAAGGCAATTGACTCTTTAATTTAATTTTTTAACCGCGTCTAAAAATATAAATAGAAACTTACATGACAGTATTATGACGAACACAGTGCTGGTAAAAGTAACGCACCCAGTACAGTAAAGGTGCTCCCTCACTGCGAGCATTCGCCTCTAATGCACAGGATTTGAATCTGAGCTGTTACATTACAGGCGAAAGCTCTCGATGTGGGAGCGCCATAATATTTGTGAAGGTAATGAATACATGTTTCCACGGTAACTAAATTCCATTGCTTCGAATCTAAGTTGAAACTAAGCTAGATGTACGAGTAGCATAACTTAGATCTACCGACAGAATTTCTAAGGAAACATTTATCTACATAGATTTGAATAGTAATATATTCTGGAACCAACCGTTCATCTATTATAATTTATAACTTACTATGATAATAATCATTTTAACATGGATTTCTAAGAACATTTAAGATCCTTGAACTATGCATAAATTGGGTATTACATTAATTACCTTTGAAATGGGAGCTAACCAATATTATTGCAACCTATTAGGGACAGGGTGAACACATTTCAATCATCTCTTGCGGTTCACGTGACCTGCTCTATCCCATTTGAGTCTGGCAGCTTTTTTCCTACATCTGTTATTTGTTTTTTAAGCGCAGCGTAGTGTTTCGTATTTTATCTGTTCTCTTTACACCCAGAAAGCTGCTCTCTATTGCTCTTTGGCAGACTCCAAGGCGGATCTTTTGCGATTCGTCGAGTGGCCAGATTTGAGCACCGTAGTTTAGGATGGACAGGATACACATATCGATAAGTTTGCGCTTCAAGACGATCGGCAAAACTTAACCTAACTAATAAAACATTCCAGAACATTATTCGAACAAAAAACATTATTCCTCAATACTAAATGAACTTCTAAAACATCATAATCGAACATGACGTTAATAGTCAATTAATATCATTACGATGCCTAACGATATATTTCTTATAAGTAACACAAAACAAAATAAATGAGCTTTTCTGTACAATAAATCTATATAATACTCAATATTTGGGGCTTACAGAGGCGTTTTCCTTGTAAGCGACCTACGAAACAAGGGCCATACTACTTCTGTGGAATATAGGGAACGACAAAACGTGCAGACACGGTTCTTTTATTTCTAACTACTGAATTTCAAATTTTGAATGAGAACCTCGTGGCTACACAATAACAGCTGCACAAAAGATCTTGTAAGGCTAACCCGTGCTTGCCGAGGTTGGTCCGTGGATGGGTGACCATAATTACATACCGGGTTACCTCCGTGCCTCGGAAAGCATGTTAAGCTGTTGGTCCCGGCTCTCTTTTGTAGATCTTTCACAGTCGTTACGAGTAGTCAGAAGCCAAAAGTCTGACATCCAGTCTTACCAAGGGGTATCGTATTAACCAGTTACTAGGTTGTGGAGGTCAGATAGGCAGTCGCTTCATATTAAATACTGGTACTCAGCTGTATCCGGTTAGATTGGAAGCAAAACCCAAAATAGTTTGGGAAAAGGCTAGGCAGATGATGATGAATTTCAAATTTTGCGATTTACGTCACAATCGGCAAAGAATATGCACCTGTAGCTAATACGACTATTGTACAATGCAAATCAAGCAATCGCTCGATTATAAAGTGTTGGTTACTATCCCTTATTACATACAGAGTTTCCTATGTGCCCCCGAAAGCACGTCATGCCGTTGGTCCCGGCTGTCATTCGTAGATCTTTAACAGTCCAGGCCCAATATAGTTTTGAAAAGGCTAGGCAGATGACTATACAATAGCGTGTTATTCTCTGTCACTATTTACAGTGTTGCAAATCATAAATAAGTTTTTTCCTTGTAAAATAATGTAAGATGTAAGTAGGAGTTAATAAATTAATGAAAAAACTTTGTGGTAAACGTTTTAACAGATGAATTTATAATTATACAAGATAGTGATAAATCGAGGACACACAAACCTTTTTAACAGATGTGGAAAATAATTGTTACGAACAAACTTCAATAAGCTATTTTTGGGTTCTCTATTGTGTCACCTAACTTTTTTATCCATAATTTAAAGTGCCATAACTTTTTTTGTCCTAATCATCATTTGTCCGAATCATAATTTACCCGAACTTAATATCACATAAAATTAAAATCCCTAAATATAATATGTCCTAAATCCGTTTGTCATAAATATTACAATCAATAATATACAAAATACATAAAAACGTTTTCAATAAAAGTTAAAAGTCCTAAATTCAAATTACATAATGTTTATTTATAATAATAATATTCTTAAAACAAATTTAATTAAAAAAAAAGATGATTTGTGAACACGTGCTTTTTATAAGAATGCAGCAGCAAGCATGCAGCATGTAAGCAAGCATGCAGCATGCAAGCAGGTATGCAGCATGCAAGCAGGTATGCAGCATGCTGTATGCAAGCAGGCATGCAGCATGCAAGCAAGCACGCAGCATGCAACATGCAAGCAAGCATGCAAGCATGCAACATGCAGCAGGCATGGTTTCTGTCACGGCTCCGGCGCTGCGGGGCTCTGGCGGTCCCAGGCGAGTATATCGTCGCAGATGGGTTTAACGCTCACCACCACAGCTTCGGCTTGCTGGCCGGCTTTGCCAGCCAGCCTCAGCCGCGGCGGCGAGTGTTACAACCACCTGCTCCTCAACTCGTGGACTGCCTCGCCCTCCGCGCCTACGCGATTTTAAATTACACTCTAGGGGTAGAGCAGACAAGACTGCGTGGAGTTGGATTTACAGCGATTCGTTTCTGTCACTGAAACCTAATTATTAGCAAATGTTTTAGGACTAAAAAAATTATTATAAATGAACATTCGGAATAATACATATTATTTAACACAATACTTAGGACATATGACTTTAGGTCATATAAAATTAGGAGATTCAATTATTATAGTACTATGACAGAATACTTTTAGAACTAAAGATAATTATGCTAAACAAAATTTCGGGATTTTGAACATTATGGTTACTGAAGTTTATAGCAAACGTGTTATGGATAATAATTTTCGGACTAAAAATTTTAGAAGAAGAAAGGGAGTACCCTATTTTTGTGTACTTTCCTTGTAGTGAAATTCCGATTGACTTATTTCAGAAAGGTTTTGTCACTCTGATTGTTCTCGATCAGTGTAAAAATCAGTGTTACACTGCTTTATTTTAATTTGTTGTGAGTTATACTGCTTAAGCTGTCAATTTGGAGAACTTATTTTAATCAACGAAGCAGACTGCTTTGCACACGTTCGCGCCAGTACATTTTCAAACAGCAACTTGTACTATTATGTATAGTGATCCCTCGCCAAAGTCCGCGCTCACTTACTTTTGATATTAAACGCGAAAAAGTTACATATTTCGATTTGCGACGTGCGAGTAAGTGCAATATGGAGTGTTTTAAATGCTTTTTAGTTTAGTTAATATATATTACTTCAATGTTTGTGGGCGAGATTAAAATAAAAATACAAATTCTGCCAAATGGGTGTCCTGTTATCCAGTAACTGCTGGACTGAAGAACTGAGTTAGGTAGTAGTTCAATGTAATTTCAGCTGCACCTGGTTAGACTGGAATCCGACCCCTAACATAGTTAGGACAAGGCTGAACAGATAATTAATGAGAGAAAATGCCTGTCAATACTGCTGTTTTGATGTTACTATCACATTGACATTTAACTTTTCGGTAGGTTATGTCACTCCAAAATAAAACGTTTCTCAGTGTTCTTTTAATCATTCCCAACCAACCCTTTTTGCGACATGATTGAATTCGTCACATCTGACGTCACACTCGGGTCTCCTCGGGTTACTTCGCAAACGTTCGGAACTTGTGGTCGAGTAGAACTATTGTGGTCAGCTGCCCCAAAGGTCAGATTAACTGAATATGTTGATGGATTTCGTTCGAATGACCTTCAGATTTTAAGCTGAAGTATTTATTTCGGCTGCTTTATCTTTAGATACAAATACGTGACTAGTTGTTTCTAAAAATTAAGTTTAATATTCTTTATTTGAAGGCCCTTTAACAAGTCGTGGATGGGTTCTGTGAGGAATTATATGAATAAAAGAAGTAGAAAAATGAAAACATGCTGCGGTTACCCGCAGTAACATGAGACATGGGTATTTCAGGAAGAAGATGATTCAATTAATCGTATTCCTAACTGAACATACAATATCGTTTAGTTTGTTTCATATTAGCCAACCGTTGAGAAATCTGTCATGAGATTTTGACAACGAATTAATTCAACAGAAGCAGATCGACTAAGACGAAATCAAAATATAAGCTATGATTAACACAGATTTTATTAAAATCATGTGCAATACAAAGAACACCGGTTACCATAGAGAGCAATATAAACTAGAGAGTGTCATATAAAGGTTAAAGACAAAGAAAGGGGGTAGACAGATTTGTCTGCTCCTAATCATTAATTTTCCATCCACCCGCATTCTCCAGTCATCCCGCAATCATGGCGCTTACAACAACGTCGAAATATCGGGAACTTAAAACAATCTATAATCACGGAAGATATCACATAAGTAATAGTATAAGTTTATTGAATAGGGGATAATCCAATTTTTAATTTCTTTGTCAGTCGGGTAGTTTATTGAAAAGTATTGAACACGTATTTTTCTTTTTCCACGTGGTCATAAAATTACGGAGATATATTGAGTTGAAATGGCGCATGACGTCACATGTAGATAAGTTTTATACCTACTTGTGACGTAGTAAGCCCCCACTCTCCAACTTTAATGAGTTTTTACTAAGTAATTTTTCGATATTTTGATAAAACAAAAAATACGTGTCTAATATTTTTGTATTACCTGTCTGACTGACAAAATAGAATGTCGTTTTCTTTACCCAGTCCGATCCCCTATTGTGTTTAGAAATCCACACACAAAACTAGGCCTTAAACCCACACAAAAAGTACATAATCTTGCTATCAAAATCTTATCAATGATACACTCATCAATACGAAATCAAAAATCTCTCCAATTCTCGCACAAAGATTGTCTGAGGCAAAAATCGCATGCATCATTTATCTCCACGTCTTATTCCGAGATTTTCAATGTAAGTACAAAAACTACGATCCAAGAGTAATGATGGTGAAGTCAGGACACTGTTAGTTTGTAGAAAAGCTACGATTTCTGAGAGACAGAGTCGTTTCCCGTTTGAAACTTGATAAATGTTGTTTTGGTGATATTTGGAGCTATCTTGATTGTACTATTCTTTTGGATTTGGAACTCAACATTGAACAGACAATTTGATGAATCTTAGTTGAAGACTTTATTTGAAAATGGAAGATCAAGGGTGATAACATTTTTTTTTCTTTGTCCGTCGGGTAGTTTATTGAAAAGCATTGGACACGTATTTTTTTTCTTTTTTCACGTGGTCATAAAATTACGGAGATTTATTGAGTTGAAATGGCGCATGACGTCACATGTAGGTAATTTTTATACCTACTTGTGACGTAGTGAGCCCCCACTCTCAAACTTTAATGAGTTTTAACTAAGAAATTTTTCGATATTTTGATAAAACAAAAAATACGGGTCTAATATTTTTGTATTACCTGTCTGACGGACAAAATAGAATGTCGTTTTCTTTGCCCAGTCTTCACCCCTATTGCACATTGCTTCCTTCCTTCACCTACTTAGCTCAAGACACGTGTGAAAGAAGTAAGCCTAGTGCAAAACAATATGCATACATCCAACTGAAACGAGATGCTTTGAAAACAATTGTGATTTGTTGAATCTAAACAACATAACATATCATGACCCCTGTAAGTCCGGAAAGGTTGGGCAGAGGGGTATCTAATAGTACAAGTTCCAGCACTATCATCATCTGACTAACCTTTTCCCAAACTATCTTGGGGTCGGCTTCCAGTCTAACCGGATGCAGCTGAGTACCAGTATTTTACATGAAGCGACTGCCTATCTGACCTCCACAACCCAGTAACTAGATAATACGATACCCCTTGGTAAGACTGGATGTCAGACTTTTTGGCTTCTGACTACTCGTAACGACTGTCAAAGATCTACAAATGACAGCCGGGACCAACGGCTTAACGTGCTTTCCGAGGCACGGAGGACACTCGGTATGTAATTATGGTCAACCCATCCACGGACCAACCTCGGCAAGCACGGCTTAACCTTAAAGATCGACCCGGGTGGCTGTTATTATTTAGCCACGAGCTCCTCCCACGTTCCAGTTCCAGCACTAGCCAAACGCAAATTCTAGATTTCAAAATCGTAGATATTTCCAAAACCATAAATAGCTTGCCTATAAAAAGGAAAGCTAACCTCACACCTACCGTAAAAAACTTAGGGCGTATAAAACAACGGAAATAATATCTGCTAGTAAAATTAACTTTCCCTGAAATACTCTTCTAAATGATTCCCAGATGGCTTGAACATTATTTAGTAAATGATGTTCAATTAAGTAACTCATCTCACTGCTCAAACGGCTGTAATTTATTAAGAAAAATATCCGTTTATTTCTTCTCAAGATTATCTTTAGTATTGGCCAAACTTTATATACCCCATTTATTTAAATGTGACCTCATAAACAAAGGAACACACAGAAAAAGTTTAGGTGTTTTTCACACTGGCCGCAAAAATGTTGAATAAAGTCTTCACTTTATCCGGCTTAAGAAAGAAATACATAGCGAAATTTTGTATCGTCCAGGATTTCATTTCAGTTTGTTTGATACTAAATGACTTTGTTTAGGCACTTGAGCCGCATATTCTGTTGTTGTTTAATTTGGGGATTGTGTGAAATCTAGGTAAATAAACCAGTTTTTTTTTTCGGGTTGTGAATTTTATTATACAAGTAGTGTCTACCACATTGTTAAATTTATCATATCAAAATAATCTTCTATCTATCTATGTATATAAAAATCAATTGCTGTTCGTTTGTCTCGCAAAAACTCGAGAACGGCTGAGCGTAGTCGTAGTCCAGGGAAGGTTTAAAAAGTGAAAAAGGTAGGGTGGTTGGGGTAGGTAGGTAGTGGGTAGGGTAGGGTAGGTAGGGTAGGTAGGGTAGGTAGGGTAGGTAGGGTAGGTAGGGTAGGTAGGGTAGGTAGGGTAGGTAGGGTAGGTAGGGTAGGTAGGGTAGGTAGGGTAGGTAGGGTAGGTAGGGTAGGTAGGGTAGGTAGGGTAGGTAGGGTAGGTAGGGTAGGTAGGGTAGGTAGGGTAGGTAGGGTAGGTAGGGTAGGTAGGGTAGGTAGGGTAGGTAGGGTAGGTAGGGTAGGTAGGGTAGGTAGGGTAGGTAGGGTAGGTAGGGTAGGTAGGGTAGGTAGGGTAGGTAGGGTAGGTAGGGTAGGTAGGGTAGGTAGGGTAGGTAGGGTAGGTAGGGTAGGTAGGGTAGGTAGGGTAGGTAGGGTAGGTAGGGTAGGTAGGGTAGGTAGGGTAGGTAGGGTAGGTAGGGTAGGTAGGGTAGGTAGGGTAGGTAGGGTAGGTAGGGTAGGTAGGGTAGGTAGGGTAGGTAGGGTAGGTAGGGTAGGTAGGGTAGGTAGGGTAGGTAGGGTAGGTAGGGTAGGTAGGGTAGGTAGGGTAGGTAGGGTAGGTAGGGTAGGTAGGGTAGGTAGGGTAGGTAGGGTAGGTAGGGTAGGTAGGGTAGGTAGGGTAGGTAGGGTAGGTAGGGTAGGTAGGTGATCGAAAAAGTGTTATACGTACATTTTATTTATTTTACGACATTGTTGTTTGTGCTTGTAAAGAAGCCTCCCCATTCCTACTTGGCTATCCACAGGTATACGTGCCTACCTACTATGTCAATGAAAGTTTATAATAAATTACCCGAAATAATTAAAAATAAGCAAAAATTTAATTCATTTATAAATAATTTCATTTTTTAGTAGGTATACAGGGTGTAACGGAAAGGGTATATACATCCTTAAGGGTGTGCTACAGACCATCAAACTGAACATGTTTCTCATCATAAAAATTTTTTTGCTGCAAAAAAAATATCTGCTGCCTTATACATTTGGGTCGAATAGGTATTGCAATTTTCTATGGGGAAACATCTATTTTTTTTGCTGTATTTTTTTTTTATGATGAGAAACATGTTCAGTTTGATTGTCTGTAGCACACCCTTAAGGATGTATATACGCTTTCCGCTACACCCTGTATAAATGCTATACTAAACTACTTAATATGGTTAACTAAATAGTTTTTATTTCTTATTTTTTTTAAATACTGTTACTTTTGCATACCGACTAATAAATAAAATTAAAGCCAGTCTCCTACTTTGCTGTACCCTTACAAGGTCCATATTTATGTACCTAGCTAGCCCCTTATAACTCATTTTTTAAAATATGGAATGCAAAATATATGAATATGAATACCTGAATTCCATTTCAACTAACGTTCATCGTTCTGGTAACACGAAAATCTTCAAAACTTTGATAAGCTGTAAACGTTACCAATTTAACTTAGACGACACAGTAAAATAATTCTTCCTTCTGCGATTTAAAAAGTGAGCTAAAAAGTTTTTCGCCAGTTGGTTTGTAATAATTCAAAAGAGGCAAGGAAATGAGACAGATAAAATTATACCTAACAAAAACTTAATCTTGAATTAAATGTCAGTTTCGGTGTAATTTATTTTTCGGCGTTTTTCCCTTTTGTACTTCGTTATTTTTCATAATAAAACTATCCGTAAAACAATAACACTTTCAGAACAATTTCTATATATAACTTGACATTTATAGATTAAAATCAGACCCATGTTTATCTGCAAAACATTCAAAAGCCGAATAGAACTTTGATATCGCGGATTTCATAAAAACGGAAGGGCCTCCAAGGATTTCGGAACGGACATTTATTACGGAATACACAAAACGTAAGGCAGATAACCTCTATCTAATAAGGGATAAGCAAAAAGAGCTGGCCGTTAAAAAGATTTACTGAAAACACAAAGAAAAAAATTGGGTTTGAAATGAAACAGGAGGGATTTTCAATTTCTGGTGCGTATCTAATGGAGGTACTGGTTTATCCTGTTTTGATTCTTAATTCATTTGATTTTTTATCAAGAAAAAAGGTGACTGCTGAGATGACGAATTATAGATAAAGTATGGAAGAAGAAGACATACTGCGTTGACCCCAAATAAATTGGGATAATGGCAGGGGAATCATGAATGATTATGATTTTTAGGGTTCCGTACCCAAAAGGTCAAACGGGACCCTATTACTGAGACTTCGCTGTCCGCCTGTCACCAGGCTGTATCTTATGAACCGTGATAGTTAGCCTGTTGAAATTTTGAAATTACAGATTATGTATTTTTGTTGCTGCTATAACACAAATACTAAATACAGAATAAAATATATTTTCAAGGGGGGCTGCCATACAAAAATTGTTTTTTTTTTGCTCGTTTTTAAAAATAATGGTACGGAACCCTTCGTGCGCGAGTCCGACTCGCACTTGGCCGGTTTTTATGTTTTACCATCCAATAAGTAACGTTTGAATTTGTTATTTTCTTCTACGGGCAAATAGTAGACTATGCTATTCCTAATTCAAAGAGGAATACGAGCCACCAGTATTTCCAAGGGAAACTGTGATACCCAAATAGGCTGTGGAGGTCCGATAGGCAGTCGCTCCATGTAGCTGCTTCCTGCTCCACTGAAAGCCGATTCCACAATATAGTCGAAATAAGGGTAGACAGATGACCCGGGCCTGTGGACGGTGAGTAATGGGCTAGCTCACCGTCCGTCCGACGACGCGTTCGTGTTTCACGCGCGCCTCAAGGAGAGGTCCGAGAGGGCCGATGCATGCCAGGGCTGCGGGACGGTTCGGAAAAGATACCGTGGCCCTGGAACACAAAGGGGTAAGAAGGAACATGGATGGGTTTTAGTCAATACAAGTCACTCCCTTCCGCTCCGCCCGAACGGGAGAGGTCATTTGATGATTTCCCACCCGAAAAAACGGGTAGACAGCTGATGGAAAGATTAATAAGCATATTTAAAGCAAAAAACCACCTCACACATTCCTGCTAAATACCAACTGAGCCAACACACAGGACGGGTGGTAAGCTAACTGCAGTACAGTTGTCAGTATTTACGGGCGCGGGGCAGTACACTCGTGGTCGGCAGTAAGCACGGCTAAACTTTCGACTTGATTAAGAGCTGCTACCGTTACGCCTCGGATTTGAGTTCGTTAACCAGGATTTTAGAAAATCCTGTGCATACTGTGCTGTTTTTGTTTACATGTGTTGCTTAACCAATCAGATCGAACTCAAAAGCGTGATGTTTCAAACATAGCTTAGTATTTTAGTCCTTTCTTCGATCTCTTTAGCAGGTAAGTAATAAGTAAGTTTTCGTATTTAACTCCATAAGTTACCTTATAAGGCGAATCTTGAGGTAGATGCAAAAGATTTTGACCATCCCTTTTTTTTTTACAAAAACTTTTCCCCACCCTAGGAATTTCTCCTGGGTGCGTTTACAAACATTTAAACTCACATTCACTAACAGCCAGACCAGGAACAGTTAAGGATGTAGGCCATACAAATATTTGTTCCGTGCGTGGATCGAACCCGCGACACGCAGCGCAGCAGTCGATCGCTCGGCCACTGCGCCAACCGTGTCGTCAAATTATTGGGTATTGCTTATTGGATGGTAGTTTGTCTGGCCCCTCGGGTTCTCAATGTGAACTTATTATTATTGTTTTGTATATGTGTTTGTGTGTGCTTTTGATCAGGTATATTTTTCTTTAAGTCAGTCATATAAAATAATAATTAGTATAATTAATATAATAAGGAGGAAAAAATACAATTTATATTAAAAAAAAAAAAAAAAACCTCTTCCAACCGTCACGCTATTATTTACTCATTTTTCTTTCATATCATCATCATTCTTAGTATCCTCTTCCTCTCTATCATCAACATTTAAATTCATCACTCTTTTAGTCTATGCGGATCTTCATCTTTTGCGTTCACCACAACTTTTTTTTTTATCCTTTTGAAAACTATTCCTACAGTACAATTAAGAAGTGTCCAATTAAGGACCTCTATGGTTAAATCGTAGAAACAACGGCACTTGTTACCTTTCTAGCGCGACGTGGATTCATCGACTGTCGAAACTTGAGGAATCTCTTCTAATTCTCGAGGGAATTCCGAGCTACGAACTAAGCATCAATCGCCTGTCTCTCTAATGCAGTTCGAGGGTAAAACAGCTTTGAGAAAGAACTTAAATTCTCATGTTAAGCAATAAACTTAACAGAGAATTCCGTAAAAACTGTAACTTAGCGAAGTATTCTCAACATAGAGTCCAAAAAGATTTTTTTATCATCGTTCTTTAAAATCAAAAGGGGTGATGCATCATACGTGACACAAACCTCCGAAAGTTTTAATCTGTTCAAGAAACATTTACCTTACTGAATCTATGGTAAGAGTTATAATTTGTTCGTTATTATTTTGTTTAGTGGAGCTAAAAACTTGTATCGCAAATAACTTTTAAGCTTGACCGAGGAATACAGATTAGATATTAACTAATCGTCTATCGGTTAAATTAAAGTTCGCGAGCACATTCGGAAGAAGCTAGCAGTATCGTCACAACGTTGATATTTTCCTCATTAATTGTCCTTTTATTGTAGAATTTATATATTGATATATTTTTATAGTATTTTGATATAATTTATAGTATTTTAAATACTCTTTTAGTACCTTTGTCTTATTTTTTATTTTATTTTTACAATCACCCTCCTACCACTGTTTGTCTCTGCATCACCCAAAGGTTGACTGGTAGAAAATGCCTGTGGCATTAAGTCCGCTTCTGTACATTGTACTTGAAGTGTTAAATAAATAAATATTATTCAATTTTCGACACCAAGTTGAGATTTTTCTTTGGTTCAAACTAAAACTAAATAGACATAACAGAATTTCAACAAAACATTTCTGCACCTACAAATTAATATATTAAATGTAGGAACTAGTTGGAATTTCAGTGAAAACGCGTGAAGTGGCCCAATGAAGCCGCTTCAGCGCTTTACAAAATTAGACGCTATTCGTACACTTGAACTCGCTCTTGTTACGAATCCTGCTGAAAATGTTATTGTGGAGGCTATAAATACACACATCAAAAGTGTCTAGGGATCAAGCATTTTTATGCGGATTTCTTGAGATTGAGATGTGGCTTTGTAATAAATTTATGATTTTATAAATTTATATGGATCCTTTTTGGTGCATTTCATAATTTGAATCAGGAACTGTGAATCAAATTCGAGTAAAAGATGAAAATCAGCTGTCAATATTTTCCCTATAAAAACATACAACGCATTGAAGACATTATTAGTGCTACTGTTTCCCTACTACTGATTAAAACCAACGTTATTATGGAGCGGCGACGTCATTTAAGCAGGGAAGAAATGCTCAGAGCCGTGGGAATGATAGAAGCTGGTTCCCGGCAACGTACTGTGGCTTTAGCTCTGAATACAAGTCAGAGTGTTATCAGTCGACTTTGGACACGTTACCGAAGCACTGGTACCGTGGCTGAGCGCCATGGAGGACGGTATCGCTGCACCACACGGAGACAAGACCGATACATTCAAATCTTAACTCGAAGAGCTCCAACAATAACCGCCATGATGTTAGCCGTGAGGCTTCATCACTCTTCAGGGAACTTAATTAGCGACCAAACAGTCAGAAACCGCTTGCATGAAGTGAACCTTCATTCCCGAAGACCGCTACGGGTACCACCTATAGCAATGCACAATCGTAGGATTCGATATCAATGGGCTCTTGAACACAGAAATTGGGCAGAAGAACAATGGCGTTTCGTGTGCTTTTCTGATGAGTCTCGTTTTGGTATGAGACCGGATACAAGACGTATACGACACTGGAGAACCCCTGGACGCCAACAGCGATTAAAATCCTGCCAGGAAGTCCATCCTTATAGTGGTGGAACCATCATGGTATGGGCGGGTATTTGGATCGGCGGAAGAACTGAGTTGATTTGGATCAGAGGCAACCTCAACGCTCAAATTTATGCTGAGACGATTGTATCAGACGTCATCGTTCCTCTACAAGTGCAAATCGGTCCCTTATTTCAGTTAATGCATGATAATGCACGACCGCACACCGCAAGAGTTGTAAGACAGACTCTCGCCGCAGCTAACATCAATGTCCTGCCCTGGCCTGCTCAGTCGCCAGACTTGAACCCGATTGAGCATGCATGGGATATGCTACAGAGAAGAGCTCTGCCGAATATGGAGGGTATCCAGTCGCAAGAAGACCTTTTTTTGTTGTTGCAACGAACATGGGCGGCCATTCCACAGCGTGATTTGGATGAACTCATTTTGAGTATGCCAAACCGATGTTCTTGTGTTGTTAGTGTTCGCGGTAGAAACACGGATTATTAATTGTTTAAGTTACCCAATAAAATTTTAAAGAAAACTGTTATTTCAGTCTTTTTTTCGAACTTTAATGTTAGTGGTTCAAATGTCAAAAATCCCTTTATTAGAAATTTCTTTATTAATGCAAAGGTGACTTGGTTTATCGTTACTGTGACAAACGAAAACACTTTATTTGATGAATCCTTAAAGAAAATTTTAATTAATATCAATCAGGAGAAAAGTTATTGCAAAAATATATGTTGATCCCTAGACACTTTTGATGTGTGTATTTGAAAATCTCTATGAATAGTATATCGTTCTATGCACGATAAAATTCGCTATCTATTCTTGTATGAGATCTTGTTTGGGTGTATTTCTTATTGATACGCTTTGTGAAGAACTGATGTGGTATCATTTATGATAAAATAAATAATTCTAAAGGTAAAAATAAAACAATTATCTATACACACTTATCAAATGAAGCTCATAATTACGTCCATTTACAGGTAATAAATGTGGATTAGCAACTGTTGCAGAAACATACAAGTTAAGCCGTTGCCTTGGTCCCGGCTGTCATTTGTAGATCTTTGACTGTCTTTATAAGTAGGAGTTGCCCGAAACTCCAACAAGCAGTCTTACCAAGGGGTATCGTATTACCCATAGTTAACTGGGTAGTGGAGGTCAGATAGGCAGTCGCTCTATCTGAAATACTGACTGGTAATATTCAGCTGCCTCCGGTTAGACTAAAAGCTGACCTTAGTTGTATTGGAAAGCGGGCTGGTTTCCACAACTCCACGTCTAAAGCGCGTATTCTGCGTACGGGTGGGAACATTATTCGATCCACCCTAGTTCTCCGAGAAAGGCCAGCAGCTCCTTGGTCTTGCTGTCGATCTCGCGGAGAGTATCTAGGTTTCCGAAGTACTTTGTCCTGTATGTTGCAACCTCTGGGCAGTTTAGAAGCACGTGGACTGTTGTCTCGTCTTCCTCCATACAGGCTCTGCACAGTGGGCTATCTGTGACTCCTAGGACAAAGAGGTGTTTATTAAAAGAGCCGTGCCCAGTGATGGCAGCTGTGACTGTGCGGAGCTGTAGTTTGGTCAGCCGAAGCGCTCGTTTGGTAAAGCTGACTCAAACATACTTGAGAAAAAGACTAGGCAGATGGTAAACTAGTCTATAGATCAAGAACACGTTTTCATTTAAGTTTTTAAACTGCATGTTCAGTTACAATATCAATAATACTGGAAACAAACAAAAGTGTTATTTGATACATTTCATTTATTAAATGGATGAGCTGCTTGTATTGTCAGTAGCTATTTCATGTAGTCGGTATAAACTCTAGTCTTGCACAAGGCTTTTGTTTCACACAGCTTTAAAAAACATTACCATCAACTCCAGAAAAATACTAAATAATTTCGCTTGTCGTTCCCCCCAAGCTGTAAGTGTGAGTCGTGACTAGTTCTAGACGCTGCGACTTTAAGTTAGACGCAGCTGTGGCCAACGATACCGCCTGCCTGCACTTTACTTGCAACTTTATATTTTTGTTGTTGAGGTACTTTGTTGCTCATTTTCTGTGATTTGATGAATTTAAAGAGAAAAAATTGCAAAGATATTCATTTTTTTCCTCTTTATTAGCATGTTCTACCTTTTGCAGTTAGTAACGACTTTTTGGCGAGCCTACGCTGTCCTTCCATACTTAAGTACTAACGCTGTAACATTCACATATTGTTAAACCAAATGAACCCGCCGGTTCTTCTACATACTATGGAGAAGAACCGGAAAGAAACTCCATGGTTACTCTTTTAAAATCATTTGGTTTTACAATATTTATTATTCATCAAATTACGGTTCGTGTTGGTGGTTGCAGGTTGGTGCACCTTTTGTCGACGTTTGATAAGTGCCCATGTAGGCCTATGTAAAATAAAATATTTTGATTTTTTTATTTCAATTTTTTTTTCTCTTACCTTCATTGTTTCACTAGGCAACAATAGAAGAGAAGAGAAGGCTATTATTCAAATTTTTCGCAAACCCACTTGCCCTCTCTCCTGTGTCAACGGAATAAGTCCATATCATACTTACATATGATTATTTAAATTCGAGTAGCAAGAATGAGTAAACAATTTAATTTGAGTGATAGCGGTGGCATTGATTATTAAGCAAAAAACTCTGGAAACCTTGTCTCTGTTCAATGAACAACAACAGCTGGTAAAGAGCCTTTAAAACGTCTAGTCGTCTTAACCAAGCAGGATGTTCGTAAAAGGCAATATCTTCTGACTGTAACAATGGTAATAATCCGAACCTAATTATCTAGATTGTAATATATGAACTGGAAGTATTTTTAATATATTGGCATAATAACGTCAACACACCCAACTCAATGATTCATTCACAAAAACAACTTGCCAAATATCACAAAACAACTACATAGTAACTGTCGCAATCCGACAGCTCTCCTTTATATAACCAAGTAGGAAAGACTGCAACAACAAAAACAAATGACGGGTTCGAACAAAGTTTTTAAATGATGAAACTTGGCGAGTTTGTAACTGTCCTGCAAAGCGGTTATGGTTGTTCGGAGACTCCGGGTTTCACCAACATCAATCAGGAAAGGATGCTTTTAAGCATTTCCGCTTAGTTTCCAGTACTTTCCCAGCTCCTAGATTTATTATTTGGAATTGTGGCAATTTATTTGGTGATAGAACTAGGAAAGATTTTGGTTTCGAAAGCTAGGGTTCTGAATTGCAATGCGGTTTAGAAATGTATATAATTTATTGGCTGCTTTTGTATTAAATACGAGTAGTTCTGTTGTAACTTAGCTTGGTTTCAATGTTTTGATTGGAAGTTCAATTGGATAGTTTCTTATTAGGGATTTGCTTCTCTTCGCTAAAGTAATTTACAAGTTATAAATCAGGCTCAAAATGATAAATAAAATGTGTAAGAAAATTGGGAATGGATCAAAAACTTTTCAGCATCATTGTCAGCGAGAAGAATGTCAACAGCAATTCGAAAGCTAATTTCGATATTCAAAAGTTGAGAGATCTAGATACCTAGGTATAGGTATAGTGGTGTGTTTGTTGTATGTTACTATAGTAACATACAACAAAAAGTACTACAGCGTCATCTACAAGGTGTTGTTTTGCATTCTCGTCTCGTAAGTAACTATCAATAATAAAATGGGCAGGTATTTTTTTTTCTTACTAACGTAATTCGGTAAATGTGAACCACCCGTGTATTAAACGCGGGCCGTCTGATTATCGCCCTATAAACCGCGCTTCCACACATACAAACAATCTCAAACGTTTATTCGAAAATTTCTTACTCCCTAAACCACGCTGACAAACATAAACAACCAAATAAATCAGCGTTTGTATCGTAATTTTAATTGATTATTTACGTCTTTTGTGACAACCGCCTGAATTTTGAAGAGGTTGCAAAACAACACCTTGTATAACACAACTGAAGAACTAACATGTTCTACATCTAGCAAACAAAGTTACCTCCGACTTCAGACTATATATGAAAATCCGACAACAACTGTCAAGCATTAGCCCCCCAGACATAACACCTGTCTGGTTGAAGGATCCTCCCTTTTCTAAGGAGTATCGAGAAACTTCAAACCCGGCTCCTCATACTCCTAAAAGCGGAACGAACTCCTTCATCTTGTTTTTTAATGCCATTTCCACAGACAATTCCACAAATGTTTACCAACAGCTGCCTGAACAGAGGCAGAAGGACCATGTAGTACTCACGTAGGTATGTGGAAACGTCAATGTATACAACTTTCGTAATTACATACCCACTTTGTGCAATGGTTAATTGGAAAAGTGGGGCTAATCCGGATAATAATAGGGAATAGCCATAATTGCCCTGAACTGAAGGAGATAAGAGATCAGCTTACAAGCTAGATGGTAATGTAATCATGATCAAGTGGATTATTGTAGAATGATCTAATGCAAGGAAAGTGGGGACAGAAGATTATATTGAAATACCAGAGGGCCATGCAGTAATCGTTTTCAAAGCGTTCCTTAGACATATCTACAACAATTTTTGAACATCGACGTTAACATTCCGGTTAATAATACAATATCCTCCATATTTTCTGATGTCTGATGACCTCACGAGTAATAGAAGTATGGAAGAAAAAGACATGCTGCGCCTGTCCCAAATAAATTGGTACATTCGCAGGATATACATTTTTTTACTTTTTCATCGTCATTATTGCTGATAAAATGTCACTTATTCTAGAATCTTAGATGCCATGAAGTCTCCATTGCCCATTGTCTCCGTTGCAGAAACGTTGCACTTCGGAAATAAAACTTTATACTAACCACGAGGGAAATAATGCTACTATAACCCAACTAATAAACAGAGCAATTTTTCCTTGATAAGAATTTCTCCTGTATTATGAGTTAAATCAATTATCTGTAGGCCATATAAATATTTGTTCCGAGCGGGGATCGAACCCGCAACACACTGGGTAGCAATCAATCGCTCAGCCACTACGCCACACTATCTACAGTCGAATAAAATTAGCCAGCTATGCTCCTCAGTAGTGGTGGGTCTCGATGTCATGGTGAAGTTTTACTTATTAATTTATTTATACGTAGTTGTATTATCTGTGAAATCAAAGCTCAAGCCATAGAGACAGTCAAACTTCAACAAAATGCAACGCTTGCAAACAATTTGGCAGTTAACATTACTAAAATAATGAAAACGTTTGTCAATGCGTCTGTGTGAGCAATTAGCTCATCGGTGCATTCGCTTGCGTGCGATTTAATCTACGCTACGACATCCGCAACCTACCATAGAGTATTTAGCTACAGGGGGTCTACTCTCTAAGCACGAAATCCGTTGTTTCGGCCGAAGTTACGGTTGTTTCCTACTCCGTATCACTTACGGACATAAGATTCGTTAGGGGTCCGAACTAAAAATTAATGACAACACAATTGGACAGTTGCCCTGACTCGCGATGTGTTTTCAAAACTCATTTATCCGAAAATATTAGGGAGTAAGGTTCATTTCGAAATACTAAACTATTTACGGACGGACCCGTATTTTCGTTGACGGACTTAGAGAGTAGACCTCCTGGTGAGACAAATATAATGAAGGGGCTAACGATCTTCTAAGCTTGATAATGCTTCCTGAGGCCGATCCGTGGATAAATGATCATTCATTTGCATAGTGATATTTCGTCGGGGCTCGAAAAAGCCGCAAAGCTGATGTTCCCGACCACCATTTGTTGATCTTTGACAGTCCTTACGGGTGTTCATCATCAGCGTATAATGTTCCCACTGCTGGTACACAGGCCTCCTCTCTATGAGAGGGAGTGGGCTGTAAAGCACCACGCGGACGCAGTACGGGTTGGTAGATGTCACATGTCTTCGAATTTTTAGTTCTAGGACATGTCGGTTTCCTCACGATGTTTTCCTTCACCGTTTTTGAGAGAAGCGGTGATGAAATAAATTACACAAAGTAATGCGCCTGCCTGGGTTCGAACCCACGGCATACTGCGTGTAAGTCGGGGCTGACACCATTGGGCCACCGCTGCTCTGCTCTCTCGGGTGTTCAAAAGCCCGAAAATCTGACAGTAACCAGTTTTACCACACATTTTCCAGTTACGGGGTTGAAGAGGTCAGATAGGCTTTTATAATCGACTTGTGTTGAAGTTGCATAGATTTCCAATATAGACTGTAAAGGTAGTAAGGTCTGAAGTTATAGTCTCGGTCCTAAGTCCACACAATTCGTCCTAGAAAAAAAAAACTTTATCAAGACCACAAGAAGATACTCAATTAAACTTGATTGGCCACAAGAACCTACCGACAACCAAAACGTCATATTAATAATATCTTCATACCATAATCTGTCCGAATGACTAATAAAAACTAACGGAGCGTAAACCTAACGTCCTCATACGATGTCTGCAACCCACGGGTCCACGACCAATCGTGTTCGCTTATTAGCCACGCCATGTTGACCACGTAAGATAATAACGATTATTTTGTCACTTATTGAAGGGAAAGTCGTGGGAAGGGTGTTAAAGGAATATAGTTTCAGGGGACTTACGACGAAAGGTCGATGGTATTTTAGATCAGCGGTGATCAGTGAAAATGGCTATGACTTACAAGTTACTGATAGTTCGTAGACCATGCTTAAATGATGGCAATAGGTTCGCATCCTATTATACGGGACTAAGTGGCGAAATGTGGGTGGGTACACCTCTACCCAACCCTTTGGGGATTACAAGCGTGATGTTATGTTATTTAGCTTACTTATTGTTACTACTAGTTCGTAGATTTAAATCCAGACAGGCACTTTGTGTAAATGACGTTTTGTCCATTGTACATCCTAACTAATATTATAAATGCGAAAGTAAGTTTGGTTGTTACGCTTTCACGCGAAATCTACTCAACCGATCATCTTGAAACTTTGTACACATATTCTTGGAGGTATTAGAAGTAACATAGGTTATATATCATCACGCTACGACCAAAAAGAGCGGAGCAGCAATGAAAAATGTTGCGAAAACGGGGAAAATGTGACGCAGACGAAGTTGCGCGGGACAGCTAGTATCCTATAAACCAAATTTCTGAACGACCATGATCATATCCGCCAACCGGCCCTGGGCCTGGATTGCTTGTTGGATTGCGGCCCAATTCTCATCCTCGGCTTTTTTCACAGGGAGGAGCTCTGCCCGTGCCTCAGCCTCAGTGGGAACATAATATGCTGATAATAAGCGATGCTTTTGCTTTTATTCTTTGCCTTTTAGACTTTTGTATTTTTAAGAAATAAGATATATAATATATAAGATATCTCGGAAATCATCATCATCTGTCTAGCTTTTTCCTAACTTTGCTGGGGTCGGCTTACAGTCTAACCGGATGCAGCAGAGAACTAGTATATTACATGGAACAACTGCTTATCTGACCTCCACAACCCAGTTAAAAGGGTACCCCCCTTTTAACTGGGTTGTGGAGGTGGTTGTCTCGGAATTGTTTTCATTAAAATAAAGACGTCGACAAAATAGTTAGCTAAACTCGGCGAAGTAAAAATATGCGTTCTTTTTTCTTTCAACTTGACTACAGTACACCTACGAGTAAGTCCTACTCTTTCACATAATCTACCTATTCCGCAGCCTCATTTAATTAACAAATCCCTTAATCTATGCCCATACGAGCGAAGCGTACAGAGGCGGCTTGCACCAGCTTGCAACCCGGCAATATTACTCCACCATTGTGCCTATTTCGTATTCAAACTTTTTACCATCCCGGGTAACGGCTGTATGCATCTTTTAAACTAATTAAGAATAGCTAGAATTATTACCGTCGGGCTTTGGAGGCTTTGCTTGGTAATGCGGTATAGTGGGAGGTGGAAAGGCTAGGTAACAGCAATTGCTTCCTGTAGGTACATGGTATTCGATAAAAAACGCGAAGTGTTCCGGTATAAATATTTGTATAACGTGTTTTTGTTACAATAAAGATTATTATAAAAGATTTCTAAACAAAAATAAAAATAAATAAATAAAAATATACTTATAAATAAATAAAAATATATGAATAAATAAAAATAATTTCAAATATTTTTTTTTAATATTTTTTATAAATAAATAAATATAGAAATAAATTAAATAAATAAAATAAAACACTTCTGTATTTCCTTATGTACCTTATACATCAAAATTGTCCTGCCCTTCTCCCAAGTTATTTCGCGTCGACGCAGCAGACGTTTTTCATACTTCTCTATTTACTCGTTATCAGCAGTCACCTCCTTTTTAGCCAAATCATCCTCCACAGAGTCCATCCATTAGTTCTTAGGTGATCCCTTACACTTATAGCCTTTTGTTTCTATGCATTATTTGTATAGCCGTGAGCAGCAGTGGCCCAGTGGTGGCAGACCGGACTTACGAGCAGCCAGTCATAGGTTCGAACACAGGCAGGCGCATTACTTTGTGTAATTTATTTTTTTATCACCGTTGCTCTCAAAACGGTGAAGGAAAACATCGTGAGGAAACCGGCATGTCCTAAAACAAAAAATTCGAAGACATGTGACATCTACCCATCCGCACTGGGCCCGCGTGGTGGATTGCAACCCCCACTCATTGAGAGGAGGCCTGTGTCCCAGCAGTGGGAACATTATAGGCTAATGATGATGATGATTATTTGTATCTTTTTACCATCACGGGTAATGGCACTAAGCATTTTTTAAACTAATTAAAAATATCTAGAATTATTATTACCCCGGCTTTGGATTTGCTTGGTTATCTAAGAGGGGTACTAGCAGCTGTGCAAGGTGGAAAACGGAGATAAGAAAATTATTGCTTAGTGGAGATATTACATAAGAACCACGGAACATTTCGCTATTGAGAATTAAAACCCCTCGTCTGTATTTCATATTATTTTTATTAATACCTGAAGGTCATCAAGTCCAGAGAAAAAATGCTATTTATTAGTAAGGTCTGAGGTGACCACATAGTCACTGCTCGGTTTTTACGTAATTACGTTTTAAAAACGCTGTTAGTTTTTGTTTTACAAAATCAAGTTAGTATCAAGAACATTATATTAGTTTAATGCAGGTGCAGATTACGCATATGGTAGGTCTATTTACACTACTTTTTACGCATAAATGATTATAAAATATTATAAACCAGTAAACGTGTAATTTGCGCCCGCCAATTATGAACTGTATTATAATTTCGCAAACTAAATAAAAGATTGCGGATAAATTATAAAAATAGATAACATTGTTATCATCTTAGGAAGCAGCTGATATCTATATATTTAATACAGTAGCTGTTATATCATAAAATAAATAAAAGTTTTATTTATTAATCTTATGTCGTAAATTAAAGATTACTGAAACTCTTAATAATTGATCTAATTTAGTTTGGTGATTACTAAAAGTCGATTTGGATAACGAATTTATATGTTTATGAAACACACATTTCTGTCATGTTATTAACAAATAGACAATTTCTAACCGTAAATTGAGGATCGAATGCATTTCGGCACAATTGACATATGTGCAGACTGTGCATTTAAATTATTTGGTGAATCGACATGGGGGAAGTGATCGGATGGGAATAACCTTTTAAATAAACAGAAAAACAAGTAGTTAGGAGATATTAGGTTTGAACCTCATCTATCAGCACAGCATCGACCATGCGCTCGACAGCACGCTTTATTTCTCGCTCTAGAAATGACAGACAAGGATGATGGGAAAAATGCGATTCGGTGCTGATATATGTGGAGCAACCCTTGTAATGCACACATGTGTGTGCAAACATTGGCGCACTCTCTTGCATGTAATTGATTATTTAGAAAACACTTACAATACATTTTTCGGTAAACAGATAACAACGAATCCTCGTGACGACCCCCATTTAACACTTTAAAACTGCAGTAAAAGTGCATCATAAAGATAATAAATGCATATTTACAACTCAGGCTAACAGATTGTTCATAAGCTGCTATAAATAAATAATATCGCACATAATATGACAATTAATAACGTACAATAAAAAATCGTTAAGTAGGTACATTTTGGCACTAGCGCAGAAGGGTACAATGTACAGGTCGTTGTTTATCTGCGGAGAAATTGAGAAACACACACACAATGATACTGCCATTCAAACACATATTTCAAACTGAAAAGAAGCAATGGGCTAAGAATTTTGAAACTGAAACTCAAACTCAAAGCATTTATCTCAAAGATCATTACAATCATGTACTTTTGAATGTCAAAAAAAAAACCACAGTCCCAACCACAAGACATAATAATTTATGAAAGAACTGTAGTTGTCCATTCCAAAGTTCTAAAGCAAAAATCGATTTCATTGTAGACTTTGAAATGATTTAGTGTACTTGTCCCTTCTACTAGATCATCAAGTACTGCCAAAGACATTGGCAAAGTTTTTTATTTAAAAGAAATCTGCCAACATTTAACGTTGCACCTTGTGCCAAAAGAGGTTTTTCTTCAGTTTTGCAGTCCAATTAGCGCACTGCAACTGAGCTGCCCATCGCTCAAGATACCGCCAAGAAAACAGATTTAGCCCAAATAGAACGAATTCAATTTTAGACGATATGTTCGAAGCGAGTCTACCCACAGAACATAAATCGCCATGACATTACATAAATCGTAACATTAGATGCAATCTCAGTGTGTTTGTGTGAATTGACCGCACGGTGTAATGGTTCGATTTGGCGAATACTTTGATATTTCAGCGGACTTCATGAAGTGTTTTGAGGCAAAAGAATTTCTATATCTACTACTAACTTTTGCTCGCTACTTTGCTCTCGTTATGTACGGAAATTAGCCGGGATCAGTAGTTCTAAAGACTACCCCCTACATACAAACTTGCAATCTTACAAACAAATTTTACCTTTATATAATATTAGTATAGATCTATCTTTCTACTTTTCGTTCGGAACACGAGTTAGGATTCCGGAATAGGGGCCTACATAAAGTGAGAATCCATCAGTGATAATGATCATAATTAGCTCAATGTTCCCAGTAACATTTCCTGGTTTCCTTCACCGTTTTGAGATGATTAGTGATCACACAAAGTAAAATGCCTATCAAGTTCTAACCTACAAAGTAAGTTCATTGTAAGTAAAGTGTATTTACACCCTTTATAAGTTACGAGCAGTAAACCGTGGGTTCGAACCCAGGCAGTGTATTACTTAGTGTAATTTATTTCATCACCGCTGCCCTCAAAAACGGTGAAGGAAAACATCCTGAGGAAACCGGCATGTCCTAGAACTAAAAATTCGAAGACATGTGACATCTACCAACCCGCACTGGACCCGCGTGGTGGATTAAAGCCCATTCTCTCTCATTGAGAGGAGGCCTGTATCCCAGCAGTGGGAACATTATAGGTTGAAGATGATGAACATTTCTGTTTTACTTGCCTACAAGGCTTCCTCAAAGTTGAGATGTTGCGACTTCAAAATATTACTTTCAGCTAGACAGTTAAGTCTGTATCTTGGGGCTTCTTACAAAGTTTACAATTACACGTGCGTTTAAAATATAAATGCTCTTAAAATCCTTTTTTAACGAACTTGGAACATCCAATATGTAGAATCTAGCTCTAAGTACCTATTACTTAAATGCTTTTGTGCTATCTTAATGCATTGTACGTGAAACATGTGATATAATCAATCAGACAAAGTAATCCAAACAAACGTTTATCACTATTGTATCTTAATAACCAGATTAACAACAATAAAACGTTATCTGTTATGTATCTTAATCGCATCAAAGATACAATTTTGTATAAAAACGTTCGAAAAATTCTTGAAAAGCATAGTTTGTATAACACCTAGCAAACACAAAGCAGGTAAGAAAATGGTTTTCTTATTTTAAAAATTGTGACATTTGGGAATATCAAATTATTATTTGGTCTATCAATATTTATATCCTACATTATTACGACTGTAGAAGTAGAAGTATTCATTTTAAAGGATAATTAGAAATTAAAATCCTATTTCTATTTTTAAACACCAAAACAAACCAGGTTGTAAACCTTTTTACTTAGTCTGTGGAAAAACAATAAACTATGTACACAGTAACACAATATAAGTCTGAATAGCTTCTTCCTTTTTAAGTGTCAAGGTTTTAATAAAAAAATCTGTTGGGATCTGTAAGTGTCCTCGCTAATAATACTTTTATTATTAATCAACATTGCTTTCTCTTGCAGCAAAAATGAAATCTCTGCTGATTATCGCCTCTTTCGTCGCCCTGGCCGTCGCCAGCCCCGTCCACCGTGACATCGTAGCAAGCCCGGCTATATTGGACTTCGAGCCTGTTGCCGTCGGCCCCGCTATGATCGAGACCCACCCTATCTCTGTTGGACCCGCAATCATTGAGGGTGAACCCATCTCCGTTGGACCCGCTTTCATCGACCTCGACCCTATCTCCGTTGGACCCGCTTTTGTTGAGGAGCCCGTTGCCGTCAGCCCAGTCCAAGTTGTCGAGGAGGCCTTGAACGTTCCCACTGGAACTTCCCTCGTCCAGATCATTCTGAACATCAACGGTGTCACTCACGTCATCGATGCCCCTATCAGCGTTGGTCCCGTTGACGCCATCGCCGCTGAGCCTGTGCAGATCGTCGAGGCTGCCCCTGAGCCCGTCCAAATCGTGGAAGCCGTCCCTGAACCCGTCCAGGTTGTCGAAGTGGCCCCCGCTCCCATCGGTACCCCTGTTCTCCCCATAGCTGTGGTCCCTGAGCCCGTTGCTATCGGCACACCTCAGCTCCCCAGCCCCGTTGTTACACTGCCCGAACTCAACTAAGCTGTCCTAAAGGTTCCTGAGGAACTGCGCACTTGAGTCAAACATCTACACGGCCATTTGCTATGTAAATATTATGTGTTAATTATACCATGTCAGTTCCGGAAATTTTATTTTTATTTTTTAATTATTATACCTTCTAGTTGGCGCCATATAGTGGTCTTCTTTTATGGGATTATTTTTTATGATATTATTTAATTATTTAAGTTTAATTCTAATACCATTTATAAATATCCCCCTGCATCTATCTCATGAAACAGCAAAAGCATTTGTCTAGATTTATTTACATTGAGGACAAGGTTCAAAATCTAGGTTATAAGTGCCGGTTGTGATCATGAAAGGCCTACTTTTTGGCAAATAAAGGTTCAGAGTTTTAGTTTATGACATTCTTTTAATCTTGACGATGGGTGTAAGAGCTGGTCTGATGTTGACCAATAAAGGTACTCAACTTATTTATTGCCTGGAGGTAACCTCTGATTTGTGAAAACTAGATAAATAGTAGGTAGATATCGATATATTATAGTGTCTTAAATTTAAGTCACTTCATTGTGAAATGGCGATAATGGTAAAAAATATAAGATTGAAAGTCGTCGTACAACATGAAAGACCGCGATTACCATTTTATCACTTAGGTACATAAGGTCCCAGATTACCAGGGCAATCAAATACTTAGTTACGTTTATCATTGCAACATCGGTTAAGTTAACTATATTTCATTTAATGTTCATTCAAATTTCATCTCTTGACATTATACATTACCTGCTGTCTAAAAGGATGCAGCTGAATACCAGTATTCTACATGAAGCGACTGCCTATCTGTCTTCCACAACCCAGTTAGTTCTGGGTAAAACGAGACCTCTTGGTCAGACGACTTGGTCTTGGTTATCTGCCTTTCGGGCCACTGACTACCTGTAACAACTATCAAAGATCTACAAATGACATCCGGGACCAATGTCGTAACGTGCTGATTTTTTTGGTTGTTTATGTTTGTCAGTATTTCAGTATACTCGTAAACCTCTTACTCGTAACTAGGTTTTTTTTTTTCAATAAACGTTTGAGAATCAAAAAAAAAAACACATAGGCCTACATGGGCACTTATAAAACGATCGAGCTACAGTGCGACAAAATGGGACATAAAACAATTTATGCTTTCTAATTATTTCAAAAAAAATATTTGACACAGCCCCGCATAAATGATAAATGATGTTTATTTTGTAAGTAGGTTTTTACAAACACTTTTACACGTCATTTTTTTTAAGCTAGATGGGGCCCGTGTTTCGTACCTGTCTACTCTGAGAAGAAACAGCCGAAACATACCCAGAGGTTCTCTGTTAACTTGTTACTCATTTAAAGTCCAGACATTGCTCAATTTACATGAGGACTATGCAGATTAGTATCTGAAATGGTCTTTTTCATAGCATTACCTTGTGATTATAACATAAGTGATTTCCCCAAAAATAGTAAGTAAAATATTATAGCACACCATATTTCTCCAGGTCTGTTTAAGTCTCATGTAATAGGGGCAGAGACTGTAACTCAGAAATTACTAATAAAAAAACGTTAATAAACTATTTCCTGAACTGGTAACTCTTCCGAGTAATGTAGTTTGTCCCTATGCTCAGTATTACTCCGTAGTTGCTTCCAAAGTTGCAATAAACGAGGAACATAATGTCAATAGTTATTTTGACTGGACCGTGTACTGTCAAATGTATGTACTATGTACCTTTAACCTTTACCTTTTTTTTTTACCAAATATGTATGTATGTACCTTTGTACTCTAATATTTAATGTTTTTTCCTGTGTTGTCTATTGTGTATACATAAATAGTAAAATAAATAAATAAGTACTGTGCACTATTTCCTGCTGGTTCAAACTACCTACAGAATGTTGAAGATGACTGCTAGTAATATTTCAGTGAATTTTTCAGGTAAGACAAATGGGAAACTATTTGTCTTAATTGAATGGTTCTTTTCCAAAGTTAAGTTAGTTAAGTAAAATTTTCTGTGTGTAATTATTATAATACTAGTGGCTACGGTGGTGGGGGCTGGCGACGGCCAAAGCCACGGCAGGTGCAAAAATGAGCATGTATTTAATTTTGCTGTAAAACAATTTGATGAATTAGGTTTGGTTGATGGAAACATTTAACAAGTATTTGAGCGCGGCTTACCTTGCTTTGTCGTCGGATTCTATCAAACGGGAGCACTCTGGGATAATGTAGGTTCCCATTTGTTAAATACTACATCCAACCTGTCCCTGTTTATAATATTGTATAGATGACGACACAATTTAACAAGAAAATAATTCATTTCAAAAAAAGATTCCTTTATTTGCATATCACATCTTTAGCTTATTCTATACCTTATTACTACCGCACACCATAATCTGCCAAGATTTAGTTCAATTCTTCTGGCAGGATCACAGCTGGATTGGGCAGGATAGGTACTCCAATTTCTACAGGCTCCGGAACAATAGCAGGTCCAATTTCCACAGGCTCCGGAATGATTGCAGGTCCGATTTCTACTGGTTCGGGGGCAGAATCCACAATGTGAACGGGGTCAGCTGGGGCTACATCAATGGGAGGTTGAGGAACCACAATACCGGGGACAGAAATCTGCTGACCGTTGATATTCAAAATGATCTGGACAAGAGGGTTGCTGACGGGTGCTGGTGCAACCGGAGGAAGAATGCCTTCTGGTGCCACAGGAGCTGGAGCGGGAATAATAGGCTGTTCTTCCACGAGTGCAGGCCCAACGGCAATAGGCTCGTAGTCCATGATGGCAGGTCCAGAAGCAATAGGCTCGAACTCCAACACAGCTGGTCCTATGGCGATGGGTTCAAACTCTGGAGCTGGAGCTGGTCCGGCTGCGTCAGGTTCTACCAGGCTACGGTAGTGGGGGCTGGCGACGGCCAAAGCCACGGCAGATGCGAAAATGAGCATGTATTTCATTTTGCTGTAAAAGAATTTGATTAATTAGGTTTGGTCAATGGAAACATTTAGTAATTAGCATAGCAAGGAACATTGTCTAAGATTTTAATATTATACTAGAGATTGGAGAAGTATAGTTTCGTTTTAGCTTATTTATAATTCATTTGAACTTGTATACTTAAAGTGAGTAAATATTCGAAAATTTGTGGATGAAATCGTAATAAGGGAATTAAGAAATCATATAACTGACCTGCCTTATGCCTTATTACAATAACAATAAGGCATAACAAACTAAAATAAACTAAACTAACAATAAACTTTAAATGGGCATCATAAAACTCACAAAAAAGAATACTTTCTATAGTAAAAATATAAAAGTATTTTTTTATAATTCTGGGATGAGGGCAGGAGATTGATTGATTGATTTTTGCTTTCTGTATTAGTTATTGAAGAATAAATGTAATTGGAAACTATATTTTATATTTTTTATAAAATAATTTCTTACCACTGAAAATGATTTACGGGTAGTTTCTCAAAACTGTTGCTATTTGCTTGTTGTTTTCAAACTGTGATTTAGAAATGCAGTTTAGCGTATTTATATGAAAACAATATCTGTTGGCTGCCCAAAATAATGAGTAATAGATAAGATTGCTATTTTAGTGCTAATCTCAGCTTTATGACTTTTGCGATCCACAATAATGCGATGAAAACTAAATGTGGCTTAGTGAACTTGATAAAACATTGAGAAGACTTGTTCTAGAATACGTTTATGAAGAAGGGAATTACTAAGTGGCGTAGGACACAGCATCGCAAACTCTGATGAATTAAAAAGTTTTATTATTATTTTAGCTCTGTATAGTATGTAAATATAGATTGTAAAAATGTTTGAATATCAAAACTACTTACACGTTAAACATACGTGTCCATGAAAATACAAAAACAGAAGACGTCAAGTAAGGTAAATACAAGGAAAGAAGTAAGGTAAGCGTAAAAATGCTGTTAAATAATTGAATTTCTTTTTGTTGTTTAGTGAAAGTCTTTATTTAATAATATTATGATTTGTGATACATGTAAGAGTGTTACCGGGAAAAGGACAAATGCATTGATTGATAAAATGACGTCCATATATTTGGTAATACATTGAGGGCGCTTTGTTTTGCCTCTAGGGCGTACAAGTCTCGAAGTTAGACCTATCCAACTAGACCGTTTGTCCCTGGTAGACATAATCGTCTACAACTTTGAGTGTAGAGGTTCCTTGAAGATGTCTCCCAGTGCAGTGATAAACAGTTTCGGAGATATGTCGCCTGTATCACACCTCGCTGCAGAAGGATAGGTTCCGAGGTCTGGTAGATAAACTCATAGGAATTGTGTTTTTTACCTACCTGTATCTATTAGCGAAAATAAATTTTTAAGTGTACTAGGGAACGCATATATACTATGTATTTCACAAATACCCACGGTACTACTGGACCAGTAGTGTTGAAGGAAAAAAAATACCCACAACACTACCGGTAGTGCAGTTTAGTAGTGTGGAAGAGAAGGAGGAGTGATTTTCATGTTATTTCTTACAATCAGGTTACTGTACCCATAACATTTAATGAAGGTGAATCTTCATTGAAATTCTATGGGATCTTATTTGTGCCTGAATTTGTTGGTATAATGGTCGCAAGCGCGACTGTTAATCATAAGGTCCTGGATTAAATTCCCGTGTCGGGCAAAATGTTATTGGACTTTCCCATCAGGTATTTCCCAGGAGTCGCCACGGTGTCTGGATTTGTGCCTGATTGTTGGTAATAGGACATCCCCCTATTCCATGCGAAATGTGGGTGTACTATTAGGTACACCTCTGCTTAACCCTTCAGGGATTACGAGCATGATTTTATGAATTTGCTGAAACGCGTAGGTTACCAATAAGGTGACATTGACCTTACCAGTATTTTTGTATAAAGGGTGTAAACCACCTCTTAACGAAGCCGAAAGGCACTGGTTCTCCCTGTCATTGTGATCATTTTTTTGTTCTACACCATACCTGGGAACCTTCTAGTTACGGAGATATTAGGGGTCAAAGTTCCAACTTTTTGACAAGTATTTTTTTAAATACAAGTTTTTAATGTAAGATTTTTACTTTAAACACCTCCACGACCCCCGTACTATTCAATCTGTCCATCAGCGCAATGATTTGAGTGCGTTACATTGATTTCTACCACAAAACATGATTTTACGACCCCCAAAAAAAGTCGTTTCCCAGCAATATTTTTTGCGTTAAGTTACTTAGTTTCATGTATAGAGTGCTTGGTTGACGGCTTCGTGATGAGGTGATTTACACCGTGTATTTCTAGAAACTAACCATATTATCATTTAATCTACTGACGCAGTAAAATCACCGGATGTTTTTTTAAATGAATGTGCAGAGTACTAAGCAGTTAATGTTTTAATCCCGATTTGTATGAAAAAGACTAGACTGGAGGAATTAGTACAGATTAGATTATAAAGACATGCAGTAATATTGTGCAGGTTTACGTGAAGTGATGAAATGTTTTTGACTTTGAACGTTGACGTCAGTGTTTATTTGGGGAAAACATCGTGAAGAACTACTTACTTTGTGTAATTTATTTCATCACCGCTGCTCTCAAAACGGTGAAGGAAAACATCGTGAGGAAACCGGCATGTCCTAGAACTAAAAATTCGAAGACATGTGACAGCTACCAACCCGCACTGGGCCCGCGTGGTGGATTAAATAAAGCCCACTCCCTCTCATTGAGAGGAGGCCTATGTCCCAGCAGTGGCAACATTAAAGGCTTGATGATGATGATCGTGAAGAAATCAAACCAGCATGCCTGAGAGATAGTTTTTGATGGCATGTAAAGCCAAGTCAGAGGCCCTCGGGCAGCAAATTTGACGCTAGGTTAGCCACTAATCACAAGAATAAAAAAGAAAGATAGTGCCAATATATGATTTTACATTATAATGTTTAGGATTCGCTTAAAATATAGATCTTGAAACTAGAACTCGATGTGTAAATTGTATTTTTTAAAACGTTGCTCCACGCTAGGAATTTCTCCTGTATCGTGGGTGCGTTTGCAAACATTTAAACTCACCAAACAGCCAGACCCGGAACAACTATCTGTACACCATTAGAATATATGTTCCGTGCGGAGATCGAACACGCGACGCAGCGCAGCAGTCGAACGCTCAAGAACTGCGCCAACCGTGCAGACAAAATTATTAATAAAACTTTGAAAGTGAGAGAATTCGATATTTTCATAATCTGGAGGTAATTATTTAAAGGTTTAAATACCATTGAATTAATGGCGTTGTTAGTATAGTGACCACAAGTGCTATTGTTGGGTGACCTGGGAATGTAACTGAGGTTTTCATGTCCTGAGTAAGATTCCCAGACCTCAGCAGCAGCCCATAGCCCTATATTTTTACTCGGTTTATGGCAATGGGCTAGGACTTATTGATTATTATTATGACTTATAAATTATTATTAAAATAAAAATATTAAAATTTGTTTTTTTTTTTTTTAAATACCATCACTACTTATGTTATATACAGGGTGTAACGGAAAGGGTATTTACATACTTAGGGGTGCAAAAAAATATCTGCTGCCCCATACAAAATTCAACACCTATTTGACCCAAATGTGTGGGGGAGCTGATATTTTTTTCGCTTTTATAATGTTGGTCCGAAGGAGAAACATGTTCATTTTGATGGTCTGTAGCACACCCTAAAGTATGTATATACCCTTTCCGTTACACTCTGTATACTGGAAAAAATATTTTAATTTGTGCCCGCGACTTCGTACGCGTGGAATTTAACAAAAAAGTTTAGTAATTAGTTTTTTTTTTTAAAAGCTTTTATTTTTCATTTTTATTTTACTTTTTTTATAATAGTTTTAGTTTTTTTTTTTAATAGAAGTAGCCTAAGTTACTCCTTAAAATATCAGCTATCTGCTCGTTCCGTCAAAATTGGTCCAGCCGTTCCAGAGATTAGCCGGAACAAACAGCGGACAGACATAATTAAAAAAAAAAACATTTTAGTATATGTACCGTAAATGCATTCATATGCATGTAGTAAAAAGTGGTTATTAATATTACAAACAGACATTTTAATTGTATTTATTTAAATAGATGTGGGGGTGTTATACAAAGGTTTACCTTACTACCTATCCCCACGGGAAAACAGGCCTGATGTTACGTTATTTCGCGTTTAAAATTTTTATTTCAAGATTTTCCTCCTTCCTTTTCTTCTATAAAATGTAACCGGAACAAAATAAAATGGCAGTGAAGGTGACCAATTTATAGCCAATCTACTTGAGTACTAACAACAATAACCCTTCATCTTGGCCGAGTTTTACAAGTAACTGCAGCTGATGCCCGTTTACTCCTTGTTTTTCTTTTGCTCACAAATGATGGAAGTTCTTATGCCTTTGTAGAATTTCTTGCGGAAGTGAAGGTGCATTTCAGTCCTCTAGTAGACTACATCACCCATCTCGGTCAATTTAAAGTTGCCTGGGATTATCGATGGAGTATATGCTTTGTGATACTATTTCATATTGTTCAAAGGAATCTTAATTATTTCTAAGACAAATCTCTTGCAATATGATTAAATTGTGCCTCATCCTAATCTTTTAACTAGCATTTGTACATCTATGACAGTCGTTTTAGGTAGTCAGTGGCTCGAAAGTCTGATAACCAGACTGATGAAAAGGCATCATATTACCCTGTACTAACTGGGTTGTGGAGGTCCAGTAAGCAGTCGCTCGATATAAAATACTGGTATTCAGCTACTCCCAGTTAGATAGGAAGCCGACCCCATGAAAAGGCTAGGCAGATGATGATTGACAGCCAAAACCGAAATCCTTCAGACAGATTTACGTCGAATCTTCAAACTGTCATAAACCAGCCAACCATTGACCCCCTTGACCATTACTCCTTCCCTTTGACCTCGCAGATCATTCCACACCTACAGGCTACCAGCAACGAGTCGTTAATATTCAGCTCACGTGTTCCAATTACTAACTGTTAGTCGTGCCCCAATAAATAAAGGTTGGTAGTTATAATTGACAGGTTTCTTTGAGCCTGACGCATTGCGGCCTGGTTCGGTTGTGAGCTGTAAGCTTACAAGACGGCAAATAAATCACGTTTTATTTAGGAGTCTTCTATACATGTTATCTGTGTTTCAGGTAGGTGGGTTTATTTTCTACGTTGAAATTAGGTGGCCATGTGTGTGAACAGATGTAGAATATGAGCATGCTAGCTTTGGTTAAAGCTAGCATGCTCATATACTACATCTCATATTCATTTTTTTTTCATCAGATCACGCTTTTGAAGACGTAACCACGTCAGCAACATCTCAATCATCAGAACGACAGGCCGTGTCGATGGCGCGTTCGTGTGCCACGTGTGCCTCAAGGAGATGTCAGCAAATCAGAAGGGATCCGAGAGGGCCGATGCCTGCCAGGGCTGCGGGACTGTTTGAAAGAGATACCTGGCCCTGGAACACAAGAGGCTAAGAAGGAACATGGATGGGTTTTATTCAGTACCAGTCTTACACTCTCTTCCACTCCGCCCAGAGCGTGAGGGGGGTCATTTGATGATTTCACATCTGTAAAAAAAGGGTTGAAAATCTTATGCCTGAATTCAGTCATGGCGAACCCGAGTGCTAAGTTTCATGGAAATCCTTTCAGCAGTTAAAGCGTGTAACGGTTGCAGACGGTCAGACAGCAATATGGATTATTATGGATTTAAACGGATCTTATTTTATTTACTACACTTGCCTTTTTTTAGGCAGTTCCAAAAGTGACTTACTCACCACAACTACCGTTGATGATACCCAAGTGATTTCAAGTATATTTACACGAAATAAAAAATAAATCAATCTATTTATTTCAGCATGCATTCATTAGTTTATTACATTAGAATTACGCTCGATCTTTTTGAGATAAGATTATGTGCGCTATCGGTTTGGGTTTAGGTGTTACTTGCTCACAGGTATTTGTTCATTCGTAGACCCATACGCAGGCCCTTCCCCCATTCCAAACTTTTCAGTGGTAAAGTAGACTTTAAGGATGTTTTTCATTTGTCGAGATTTTTTGTTTTCTAACTTTTTGGCTATTTCCTTAGGCAAGTTGTTTAGAATGCTTGGAAGAGCATACGTCCAGACCCTTTTACCGTATTCATTGTTAACTTTTGGCAGTTTATATAAAGGCAAGTACGACAGGTTACGAACAAAATGAGGCCTACTTATTTTTTTCAACTTATTCATATTATTCTCACAGTAATCAGAGGCAACAGCTAATTTCACTTTATCAAATAAATTTATGACTTTACAATATTGGAACAACTTATCATAATTGGGTTTATATTTCAGTTTAATTTTATATGGTAACACTATCTTTAATAATCGTGTTTGTATATAAAATCCAGATTCTGTGGTTACTACTGAGAAATTCCTAATGGAAAAAACAAATAACAACTTGCCTGACCCCGGAATCGAATCCAAGACCTAATATTCAGCAGTCGCAACTGTGATCACTAGACTAATGAGGCAGTCCAAGCTTTTTATGTATATTCACCTGAGGAGTCGTCGACATCGCGGGCCTGTGGACGGTGAGAAATGGGCCAGCTCACCGTCCGACCGTCTTATGACGACAGGCCGTGCCGACGGCGCGTTTTTGTTACACGCGCGCCTCAAGGAGATGTCAGCAAATCGGAAGGGGTCCGAGAGGGCCTATGCCTGCCAGGGCTGCGGGTTGTTCGAAAGAGATACCGCGGCCCTGGAACACAAAGGGCGAAGAAGGAACATGGATGGGTTTTAGTCAGTAGAAGTCTGACACTCCCTCCCACTCTGCCCAGAGCGGGAGAAGTCATTTGATGATTTCCCATCAGTTAAAAAAAAAAAAAAGGAGTCATCGACATAACAAAACCACTATTTATTTATTAGAAATATTTGAGTGTTTTCAACAAGGAATGTCCATAAGGGCTTATACAGCATGTTTTATTGCTTAGGCAATATCCACAGGGTGCTGATTAAACATACGCTCGGCAGATTCTGTATCGTACAGGGTGTATGGTCCGAGGTATAGAAGAAAAACGTTTTTATTAAAAACCAAGTTTTTGAAGTGAAACATCTTATGCGACTTCCAACAAGTTTAACGCTACCATGGAGGGCGATTATTTTCTAAAACTCACTAAGAGATGGCAGTATTACAAGATTTGTAACTACGTAGTTCTACTACTCTAGTACCTACGCAAGATGGCGTGCAAACAGTCATGCATTCGACTCTTCGGTGTGACCAGCCTTCGCTCAATTTCCATGAGTAGTAGTAGAGTATTTTTATTACATAAGTTTATCGAGGTTATTCACCTCGATAAACTTATGTAATAAAAATAATACAACAAGAAAACAAAAAAAAAAAATTTGAAGCTCAATAAAATAACGAGAGTGATTGCGTGGCACTCGAACGCATGCGTGTAGTATTACGAAGTTTCACTTTCTCCTCGCAGAGGGACTCCACGCACAATTTTTTTTTATCTTTTATTTTATTGGAGGCTAAACCAAGTTAAAATTATGTTTTGTATCGGAACTAGTACATAATACTCGGTTTCTTTAGATAGATAAGTTTAACTTTCTTAAATAACATAAATCACGCCAATAATCCCCGAAAGGTTAGGCAGAGTTGTAGGCACCTAATAATACTTTTACATTTTGCCAGTTATGTTTAAGTGCCATGTAACAGGAGGCGAGCCTATTACCATCAATAGGGCACAAATTAGACTCCTTGGCTGTCAATGAGAAATTTCTGATGGAAATACCCAATAACACTTAGCACGACCTGGGAATAGCCAAACAAAGTCTAATATCCTCATCATCAGCCTATATTGTTCCCACTGCTGGGACGCATGCCTCCTCTCTATGAGAGGGAATGGGCTGTAATCCACCACGCGGGCCCAGTACGGGTTGGTAGATGTCACATGTCTTCGAATTTTTAGTTCTAGGACATGCCGGTTTCCTCACGATGTTTTCCTTCACCGTTTTAAGAGCTAATATACCAAAGTCTAATTAATTAACATAACTATCTTATTATTATCATTTAAAATTGTTAATTGTGTCCCAAGATCTTTAAAAATCCGGGCTTATGAACTTCCTGCCAATGACAATAATGGCTTTAAAACAAAGAAGAATGACGCTTTAACACTAAGTTATCATACAAGGGGTTCTAGATGCTCTCCTGGCTGGAGGCTTTACACTCAAAGCACCCAAGGATAGTCCGGTTAAGCAGAAGCCGACCTCATAGGTAGACCTGCGAGATGCCATTACAAAAAAAAAAGGGGTTCTAGATTTCTCCAACAACTTATAGTAATACTAGCTTATGCCCGCGGCGCCGCTCGCGTGGAGTTTGATAATTGGCCCACAGAAACATACTATGGGGATAAAAAGTATCCTATGTGTTTATCCAGGTTATAATCTACCCGTTTGCCAAATTTCACCCCAATCCATTCAGTAGTTTTTGCGTGAAAGAGTAACAAACATTCATCCATCCATCCTCGCAAACTTTCGCATTTATATTATTAGTAGGAAATAATGTGCTGGCTGATAATCCACTGACGTGTATTGCTCTAACATTTGTTGAGGAAATAAGGTTTATTGGAATTTTAGACTTATCGTGATCGCTGTTAATATCATTTTGCATAGGCTCTATGGAGTGGTATTTTCTTTATTAGGGATCCTATAACATGAACCAAACGTTAGTTTAGAACGGGCAGAAACAAGAACCTTTGTAATCACAGATAATAACGAATACTTTGCACCGACACATGAATACTCTACACGAATAGCCAGATACTTAGACACCCATTGTGAAACCGTCGTCTCTTTCACTCTTTCCCTTCGAGATGGTGTTAGAGGGAGACAGAAATAGAGTTTATTAAACCCTCCAGTTTGTTTTATTAAGTTTTTCCAGTTTTGCATCCTGCTGGTTGTAATTTGGATGACGGTTATTTTTAAATTATTATTGCTGGCACTGGTGGTAGATGAGTTTATTTTTTTATTTAATTCAGGGGTTTTATCTGAAATGTTGTATTTATTTTGCTATTTGATTGCTTTTTAATGACTATCAAATCGGGAATAAAGAGAATTTAATTACTTAGGAAAACTCCGCAGGCGTACTGGGTATTTTAAAGAAAGAATCATCGAAATCGATTAACAATTGGCGAATATATCACTAACCCTTCATTCGTACATGATAGGTCATGTTTCTTCTATCATCACTTCACATCAGATAAGTTGTGGCCAAACGCAACCTTATAATAATAGATTAATTTTATTTTATAATTTTACTGTCATAATTTATTAAATTATGCTATGTAAAGTGATGGCCCGAAACACAGGTTTAAATAAATCTAGATCGGGCAGGTCGCTGCCAAACATCTGAATTGAATTAACATCACTTGCGACTTTTGAATATGTTGTAGTTATAGTTTACTTATAAGTACTATTTATACCATTGTATCAGAAAAATACTACTGTGCCTAAATGTAAACTTTATGTAATACTTTTTTAATAAATTATCTTATCTTATCTTATTTATCATCATCTCCATAGCCTTTTCCCAAACTATTCCAGGGTCGGCTTCCAGTCTAACCGGATGCAGCTGAGTACCAGTATTTTACATGAAGCGACTGCCTATCTGACCTCCACAACCCAGTAACTGGGTAATACGATACCCCTTGGTAAGACTGGATATCAAACTTTTGGCTTCTGACTACTCTTAACGACTGTCAAAGATCTACAAACGACAACCGGGACCGCTTAACGTGCTTGCCGAGACACGGAGGAATCTCGGTATGTAATTATGGTCACCCATTCACGGACCAACTTCGGCAAGCACGACTTAACCTTAAAGATCGACCCGTGCGGCTGCTATTATATAGCCACGAGCTCTTCCAAACGCCAAACTTAACCTAATGTAGGGTAAAAAAAAAACCATTCAGTCGAATTCAGAATATTATTCTTTTAAAGTAGGTTTTAAATTAATAGCTTCTGGAAAAATGTTATAACCGGAATATATATATTGTTTTGTTTGAAGTCACAAGCAAAAGCTTGTCATATAATATCATACGTAACTATCACCTTACATAACGCCTAAACCCACACATTACACACCCAAGATTTGCGGCGCCACAAGCTCGTCCAACATCCAACATGTGCAACATAGTTCAACATAGTTGGACATAGTTGCACAGGTGCTAGGCCACAGGCTGGCAGGTATGTGGCGCAGACACCGCAACTTGTGTTGGAATGTCGACGTGTGCCTTGGTACGTTTATAGAGATGGACTTGGCTTGTAGCTACTTTGATATACAACGTGTTTTTTTTATACCCCACTAGCTAACCCGCGCAACTTCGTTTGCTTCACATTTTCCCCGTTTTAGGAACATTTTTCATGTCTGCTCCGCTCCTATTGGTCGTAGCGTGACGATACATAGCCTTCCTCAATGAATAGGCCATCTAATACGAAAAAATGTTTTCAAATCGGATCAGTAGTTCCTGAGATTAGCGCGTTCAAGCAAACAAACAAACTCTTCCGCTTTATTATTAGTATTAGATTAGATAACTCACTTAACACAGTGAAATGACACAAATGCTCATAGTTTGAGCATGCAAACTATGAGCATTTGTGAATATAAAATAGACGAGATATTGGAATGGACTTTTAAGGTGCGTACAGACTATGTAACATATTATTTAACTTGTGTTTTATAACATGTCAACATTATGTAACCTTGTTATTCAACATTGCAACATAAAACAATACTGAACACAAAAGAATAACAATACAAATCAACAATGTAATATAACCATTTTCGTTTGTCGTTCTTCAGTGCTATCCACAATGTCGACACGAGAGGACGTTTTGCCGGCTGCGGCAGCGACTGTTGTATTTTTAAAGAACAAAAGAAAAGCAAAAAAAACGTAGATGCTGGGTTCGTCCTAGTTAATTAGTTGTACATATCAATAACATTTTAATTTAACATGTTTTATAACATTCAGTGTCCACATTATCTGAAACATGTTATATAACAATGTTGTATAACATGTTATGTTATATAGTCTGTACGCACCTTTAGGTATTTTCCTAAATTTTATACAAACACTAGCTTTTGCCAGCGGCTTCGCCCGCGTGTGGAGTTCGGGTATTGTCCCGTGTAATCGTATTACTTATAGTGATTTATTTTATTTATTATGCTTAATTAGTGATTAAATTACTCGTATCCCATCATCTTCTTTTTATGTGTTAATCCAGGATATAATCTAACTCAGTGTTTAATTTCATTCAATTCCGTAAAGCCGTTCTGGCATGATTGAGTAACAAAAATCCATCCATCCATTCAAAATTTCGCATGTATAATAGTAGTAAGATTAAAAATTAAAACTTTTTTGCAACATTTTCCTCGCTAATATTGTCTAATATTGAATATTTCGCTGTTCAGCTGTTCTCAAAAACGGTTAAGGAAAACATCGTGAGGAAACCGGCATATCCTAGAACTAAAAATCGAAGTCACGTGTCATCTACCAACCCGCACTGGGCCCGCGTAGTAGATTACAGCCCACTCCCTCTCATAGAGAGGAGGCCTGTGTCCCAGCAGTGGGAACATTACAGACTGATGGTGATGATGATGATTCAATGTTTCTGGTGACTAGTAGAAACATCGAAGGGCTGCAGTCACAACTTCTTTATCATCTACGTAATTTGTCAGGTTTGCCATTCTTTCAAATAAAACTCCTAAAAAATGTTAACATTACCTATTTAAACCGGGACAAAAATTAAATCCTCTTGGCTTTATCCCAAAACCGTTGGCATTAAGGTGAAATCATCACGCCATTATTCAAATGTGGGTAGGTAAAGCTTTCACACCTCGTTCGGGTAACGGGTTATGCAGCGGGTCAATATTCTATAGATGGCTCTTATGGAGCTTAGCCTCTGATGGTTCTACATTGGTTAGTAGGCCGGGAGATGGGATCTTGAACAAAGCTGACTAGTCAGTACAGTTGCCTTATTTTTGTAGTCCACAAGTATTCAGCGACTAGTCGGTTCTAGGCCCCATTGAAATAATATTGTCACCTACATTGGTAATAATTATATTAATTATATAATAAATATATATTTCAAATCAAATATAATCTAAATCATAAATGTATCTACAAGATGTTGTTTTGCATCCTCGTCAAATTGCAGGAGTTATTTGCTCTATTGATGCCAAAATCTGGTCCAATTACCCACTAGTCAACATAACTATCTTTCATCTGCACTAGTTTTTGTGTTATGAAACGTTATCACTTGTTATTTAGGTAAAAATGAATGGGGCCAAGTCTAGAGTAGTAGCTAGACGATAGGCTTTCCAGTAGAATGTAGGAACAAAAATGTTCTTTAATAATAATAAATAATAATGGGTATTAAAGGCAAAACTGTTTACGTAAAAAAATATCAATTTATTAAATTAAGGTTTCAATGAATTGCATCCTCTGTTCTGTCATCTCTTGGGCTATTTTATCTGTCCGAGGGAATTTTTCGACACCTACATCTTATTTTGTTAATAAGTATAGTGGGGCTAAGAAATTATACTTTCTTAAGTTTATTATTCTTCCATAAATAAAATAAATAGGCATTTGCATGTGGCTCAGATAAGAATGCTAAGGAGGATGTGTGGTGTTACGCGAATGGATAAAATAAGAAATGAGTACATACGAGGAAGTCTGAAAGTGGCGCCGGTGACTGAAAAGATGTGTGGTAATCGGTTGTTGTGGTATGGGCATGTGATGCGAAGGAATGAGGAAAATGTCGTGAGGAAAGTTTTGAGTATGAATGTGGATGGTTATACGAGTACACAAAATTAAAGAAGAAAGACGCTTCAACAGACAGAAAGTTAAAGGAGATGTTTCATTTTTGTATGGGACTCCGGCCATGACCTGTACCTTTCAGGAAAGGTGGGAAACAATCCCCTGAATAGAATAAAGTAACATTTTTTAAATAGTAATAGATGGTTTTAATGCACATAATAAAAATTAAAAATGTTTGACGTTTGTCGCGAGAGTTATGACAGCCATGACAGGTTGTATAGATGACGTTTACATAACCTAGAATTTGTTATTTGATAATAATTGTTTATCAGAACTGATTTTTTTCGATGCTTTCGTATTTGTTTTGTTCTCTGTTTTCATAAAACGTTAGACAATACGAGACAAACGAGACTGACTGACGGACACTGATGGGTTTTGTCACTTGTCAGAACAAAATGTCATTTTGAATATTTCGTTCAGAAGTGCACTCCAAAAATGTAGTACCTATTGTATAGTTTTTAACGATGAAATCACCACACTTGCTTATAATTAGTTGAAAATTATGTCTTAGAGACCAATAATAATAATTAATTACAAAAACACATACTTTTCATAATTTAACGTCGATGTGATATTATGTTTTTGTGTGACATGATTTCCGAACGAAAGCAAACTGCAAACTGGAAGACGCCATGTTGAATAGAATGGGGCAATCATTGAAAAACTATTACTTTTTGTGCACAGCAAATCAGGCTTAAATTCACGAAAGAATATTATTCGTAAGTTCGTGGTATTTTTTCCTCTTTTTCAATAAATGTACATCTTATGGCCGAAAATGAAACATCTCCTTTCCACCGAATAATTCATTCCATACCACATTCCCAGCTCCCTGCCTACAATCGGGATAGAATAACTCAACAGCCTCCCTCTATTATCGCCAGAGTTGAACGAGGTTCGCCATTCGATTCCCATTTCTAAATCCAATTTCAGACTACCCTCAACAGCTGGATTTACATTGCAGCGATAGACGACGCTTCAAAAAAAGATAACAGAAGAGGTTTTTTTTAAATTAAATCCTCCTTTGTAATAGGATTTTCAGAGATTGGATGGAGCTGTTAGATCTAGCTTGGATAATTTGTGACTTAGATTTAGAATTAACAAGAGTTTCTTAAAATGATTTGGTTCAAATAATTTTTAGTCCGGGGAATTTACGCCGAAAATTAGGCCAACTCTGCATTAATTAAAAACAGCGATTTTTTTCATTGAATGTGTAGGGTATGGACAGGAGAGTATGTTATGCTGTATCCCGCGAAAAGTTCACCTCCGCGTATGTGTTTTTTTTAAGAAAACGTCTAATATGTTGTAACTTGGTGGAAAAAAATATAAACAGGTATGTTTATTTGGAGTATTGTAGAACAGATTGAGTGCTACGAGTAGGTCAGCAAATTAAAAATTTTTCGTCCACGGAACAATCAGTTTTTTTTAAAAATCATATAATTTGACTTCGTACTTAAGGCAAAAATATTAACAGGACAAAAATAGTGCTAAAGTGATTGTTATCAACATATCTAACTATTATTATGAAAATTAAACAAATTCTGCTCCGGACTTCACAGAAAATCAAGAAAATCCAAAAATCTTGAATACTACTTACGGCAAAAATGTAACAGGACTGAAATTCATTTAATAATGGGATATATATCAATCCAAACCTTAATCTCCCAAAATTAAACAGATTAGAGCGTTATTTAATAAAGTAAAAGTAAAAAATAAATTACGATGAACGTGACGTCAGCGCTAAGCAGCGAGCAGCGTACAGCGTGTGCTAGTGTGCGTATCCAAGATAAGCGCTGCGTTCATTGTATGCGTATGACTGTGTTCCTTTTTAAGAGTCGGTGTGTTTTTATTGATAAATGATGTTTATTTTGCAAGTAGGTTTTATTGTGTTACTCTGTAATTGTAAAAGCATAGGAATAAAAACGGCAAGCCATCAGTCGGTCAGTGGCGACATACCTACTGTTTACAAACATGATCGTCATTAACGTTAAATCTTCATTTAGAAAACCGGCCAAGTGCGAGTCATACTCGCACACACCGAGTTCCGTAGCACCAAACAATACAATAAAAATATTTTTAACGCTAATTAATTTGTAAACATACACTCAACAGTAAAACTAAATTTGTTAAAGTGAAAGTTTTATTACATCGTCTCAAACTTTTTCGTCTGTGTGTTGCATGTCGCGTGACGGTCGGTTTTATGTACTCCGCGTTTTATACCCTTAATGCAATATTATTTCAATTTTTTTTAGATAAATGTCAAAAGTATGAAAAAAAGTTTCACTTTTACCGTGGTTTCATAAAACCAGACAATCCTTTTTCTTGTATAGTATGTTAATGATGAATAAAGTTACTGCTGCAGTTTTGATAAAAAAGTTCCATATCTCGAAACCTAAATGATTATTTCAAGAGTGGATTATTTTTAGGGTGGTTGAAAAAATGTAGCACCCACCTCGTTTTCTTTGGCTAAAAATACAGAAATAGTGTTATTTTATAAAGGACGATAACAACACAGTTTCCCAACATGTTAAATGCAGGTGAGGTAATTATATTACTTATTTCACCATTACAGTGCAGATAGCTACTACATACTTAAGGTGGAAGTAGAAGGGTAGCCTGCGAAATTCAAATTGTTCTTTTGCAATTAGAGGGTCAACAAATGGCTTTACAAAGTAATATATATATATATATATATATATATATATATATATATATATATATATATATATATATATACATTATATAAATAAAAATAGAAGTCCTGACTGACTGATTGACTGACTCATCAACGCCAAGCCCAAACCTATGACCCAGGAAAGCTGAAATTTTGCACAGAGGTTTCCTTTATAATGAAGACAAGGAATAAGGAAGGATTCTTCGAAATTCAACCCCTAACGGACTTAAATAGGGGATGAAAGTTTGTATGGAAATTCGTCATTTTTTAAGTTAGAAGGCTGAAATTTCATATACAAGCTTCTGGTTAGAAATAAATAAATACGTATTTTAGAGTTTTTAAGAATTTACCCCCTAAGAGGGTGAGATAGGGGTTCAAAGTTTTTCACAGCTTGAAATTCACTATTTGTGTTTCTCGATTGAATTGACGAGAAACACGTATCTATTTTTTTGAAAATTCCACCCCTCAGACGAAAACAGGGATGGCATTTTTTTGTTATTGTTTTTTGTGTTAGCACGTTTGTGTGGACAAATACGCTAAAAAAAACTTCATTTAAGTACACACTTCTAGGGAATCTGGGTCATTTGTGGGAAGGACACTTGCGGTAACCCATTTACGCGAAAAGATATTTGCGCGCATGGACACTTGCGTGACCGACACTCGAGGGCTGGACAATTGCGCGACTCAATGGCTTCACGGGTGTCGTTTTCGTGGTTTTAGCGGGTCGCTGGCAATAAAAAAAAAATCGGAGATGGCCCCGAGGAAAATTTCCTGTTTTTCGTGCATGGGTGTCGTTTTCGTGGTTTTTGGAGTTGCTGACCAAATTGACGGCGAGGAAAACATTCGGTTTTTCTTTCACAAGTGTCGTTTTTGTGGACTTCAGGGTCGCCGATAACGAAAATGATGACCTCATTTTCTAGGTGCAAATAATAGAAATTAAAATACGCAATGTCTCAATATCCTCCCCTAGGCTATGGCTGGCATTGATTTAAGTGATAACTGTTTCTCACGTGTGCAGTTTTATGTTGCGTGCTCCGAAGTGAGCTCGGCGAGTATCTTAGTAATTTTAGCCCCAAAAGGAAACACCGCAAACGTCATTTACACAGAAGAGCTAGGATAATTCATTAGTATAAAAGGGTGTAAAACACCTCTTAACGAAGCCGAAAGGCACTGGTTCTCCCTGTCATTGAGATCATTTTTTTGTTCTACACCATACCTGGGAACCTTCTAGTTACGGAGATATTAGGGGTCAAAGTTCCAACTTTTTGACAAGTATTTTTTAAATACAAGTTTTTAATTTAAGATTTTTACTTTAAACACCGCCACGACCCCCGTACTATTCAATCCGTCCATCAGCACAATGTTTTGAGTGCGTTACATTGAGTTCTACCACAAAACATGATTTTACACCCCCCAAAAAAAAAGTCGTTTCCCAGCAATAATTTTTGCGTAAAGTTACATAGTTTCATGTACAGAATGCTTGGTTAACGGCTTCGTGATGAGGTGATTTACACGGTGTAGTTTTCCGGGAGTTAAAAATATTGGTTTAATCTGAGTATTTTTTAATTTAAAATATTGAAAGTTAAGTAAGTTAGCTCATTTACACCTTAACCTATATCGCTAGGTGGATGGATGACCGGGGCATTTGAGCTACAGCATCGTCACTCGGAAGACATGTATAAAATAAATTCTGGTTCAACCCATTTAGGTCCCTAACAACACAAAAAAAAAATTAAAAAAAAAACGCCGTAATATACATTTTTCTAACCAGAATGAATTATGTGGCGTCTTACTTCGAAAAGCGCAGATTTTTACACAACTATTAAAATGTGTCCTATACTTACCTCACTTACGCGCGCGCGAAGCCGTGGCCAACAACTATTTTCTATAACATTTAAATGACTATTTTCGACATTATTTTGGGGTGGTTAACGCATACGTGGGCAATTGCCGAACTTCACGCGGGCGAAGCCGCGGGCAAAAGCCAGTCATTAACATTATGAATGAAAAAAAAAAATATCGCGCGCGACGAAAAATTTCATTTGGCCCGTGATGTTCAAATTTTCTTACGCTTTTTGCAATTTGCACAGCAGTGTCAGGTTTTATATTGATTAAAAACTGATTTAAACGGATCGTAAATACGTTGATTTCAAAATGGAAAATACTTGTATTACGTACAATATATCATAATTTATTTCGTATATATGGATGACTCTGACGAACAACATAACGTGAACATCGACATTTTACGTTTACACCATGCGCTCGTGCTAGGGAACCAGATATTTACTTGAAAGTATGACAACCGGGAACACATCAAAACATTTGTAAGTCTTAATAGTGTTTTGTTACGTATACGCGATTTTACACCTTATCTCTATTACGGAAAGATCAAATTCCTATGAAAGCGCTGCACCAAATACAAGAATGAAGCTTGCAAACGTATTTGACGTAATCATTATTTTTATTTTTTTTCAGTATTTACTTTAAAGTGTTTAATTTTCGTGTAAATTGGTTAGAAATAGCCTTTAGATGAAAGATAAACAAAATTAAACCCTGTTACATTTTTGCCCCGACCGCTATTGTAAAAAAACTGATATTAATAACTTCCGTGAGTCAAATTTGTTTAATTTTTTTAACGGAGGTTTAATATATTAATTTAAGTTATTTTATGTAAAAAAACCGCTGTTTATATTTTTGCCTCAAGTACAATCCAAAAATTACGTAAATGTTTTTTTATCGAAATTTCCGTGGTCGAAAATGTTTAATTCTGAAAAAATATATTACTGTCACCAGTTCTTTACCTAAAATAATTAAATTCGTCCTGTTAATAATTTTGCCCACGTTTTTATTCACAAAAACGCGTTTTCGTCTTTTTGACCTTGATCCGGCCTTGGAAAATGTTTATTTTTTTTTTAATATTTGGAGAGCTAAGGTCAAGTACACGATTCAAGAAAAAAATCGCTGTTTATATTTAATGCAAGGTTTAAACCTAAAAGCCCCGTACTATTTAAGAAACTCTTGTTCTTGGTACGGTGCGTTGCATTACAAAAGAGTGAAACTACAATGCAATGAAGACAAAAACTGAGCTTCTCTGTTAAATATGAAAATCATCATCAGCCTTTAATGTTCCCACTGCTGAGACACAGGCCTCCTCTATAAGAGAGGTAGTGGGCTGTAATCCACCACGCGGGCCCAGTGCGGGTTGGTAGATGTCCCATGTATGTGTCCCATCGAATTTTTAGTTCTAGGACATGCCAGTTTCCTCACGATGTTTTCCTTCACCGTTTTTGACGGCAGCGGTGATGAAATAGATTACACAAAGTAATCCGCCTGTCTGGCTTCGAACCCACGGCTTACTGTTCGTAAGTCGGGGCTGCCACCACTCGGCCACCGCTGCTCTCGAATATGAACTCTTGTTTTGTTTAAATTAATTCTCTTAATCTTGGTAAAAACTGCATCAAACTGCATTGTGCTGTTAAGCGGTCTAACTGGACACACAGTAACGCAAAAGTTAGCTTTATTCTGTATTACTTATATTTAAATTAAACATGGAGTTAAGAGTTTTTATTCTGATTAATATTTGTCATTGAGATTCAAAACTGATGTGACTTATCATCTTCCTTCAAATCTAACTTACCTTTCGGGCAAATCAATTCGAAATTGTATTCAATCAATTGAAACCGCTATCCGATCCAGCGAAACAATTTATACAGTTTTCCTAATTCCTAAAATCAACATAAAGTACTCTGTTGTGAATACTGAGAAGAAATATAAATTCAATGAAACCGATATTCTGACCGTTGGAATTTTCTGCTCAATTTTATACGGGAGTTCAAACTTTAATCTGATTGAGGGTATCGGTAATCGAAGACTTATGTTATTATAGCTGCAACATCGCTTTATTGCCTGTACTTTTTATTTCTAAACTACAGCTCTCAAAACGATGAAAGAAACCATATTATAATACTTAAGGAAAGCGACATTATCATAAACTTCCTGCTCTTGTCCCATTCTACTTGGGGTTATAAAATTTTCTTCTTACTCTCTCGCCTGTCAGAAGTCACGGTTCTTCTCTTTCTCACAATCCATCCATCTTTTATTTGGTCTTCCTCGTTCTGTCCAATCATCAACATTCATATACATCACTCTTTTAGACACATGCGTTTCATCCCTCCTCATCACATGTTCATACCAAGACATGCGACTCCGACTTTTTGTCTGTAACAGGCGCCACTTTGAAACTTCCTCTCTACTCATTCCTTACCTCTTTCTGTTTGTCCGTTCTTGTCACTCCACACACCAAAATCAAACAATAAAAAAAGCGACATGCCCGTAAAAAAAATGGACAAGAGCGAGTCGGACTTGAACACCGAGGTTCCCGTATAAATTTGTATTTTGTAAAAACTAAATTTTTTGTATTTAAATAATTTTTTTAAACTATATAATTAGTCTTCTCTATTAAAAGAAAAAATACTAATGACCAGACTGCAAATGTTCAGTTTTCAGACCTATCCCTGAATTTGTAGTATATGACGATATTACTTGAGAAATTTCATAGTGTCGGTCAACGAGAAGTACCCTTTACATTTTGATTCCCTTGAGAGTGTCGAAATATACGGTTTTTGAGGCATAAACCGCCATATATTTTTTTGACGTTAACTTAGATTTTTTTTTTTTCATAACTTCAAGGAAAAAAAAACAAAATTCTAAGTTAAAGTAAAAAAAATATACGGCCGATTATAGTAATCAACAGCTGCACATCCATGTCAGTCGAGTAGGAAGTTGAGAGTTAATGATAGATTCACTCTTTCATGAGCAATCACAAAATTATCAGTTTAACATCACGAACAGCGTAGATTTCTCAAAATAAGCAATATAAGGTGGAGAAGTGTAAAATTATCAAAATACAAGCTTATGCCCGCAGCGTCGCCCGCGTGGAGTTCGATAATTGTCACACGGGAACATACTATCGGGATAAAAAGTATTCTATGTGTTAATCCAGGTTATAAACTACCCGTGTGCCAAATTTCATCCAAATCCATTCAGTCGTTTTTGCGTGAAAGAGTAACAAACATCCATCCATCCTCACAAACTTTCGCATTTATAATATTAAGTAGGATTTAAAAGTTAGATTTTTCAAAACGACCCTGTATAGACATGAAAAGTGACTTTGTTTCATATTATACAGACAGCGTTTTTAAGTAGTTACCCCCCTGGCGTACTCGGCGGGACTGTAGAGGGGTTAGCATATACTGGAGCCGTCTGTACAAAAGATAAGTACATTGTAGTAAAACGCCGTAAGCTGACACGTAGGTCTCACAAACTTTGTGTAAGATTTGTTACAGAAACTTTGACATATCTCTTGTCATTTCAGAACCACCCCAATAGAAGTTTACTCGCAGTTACAATTCAACCAACCCTAAATGTACAGGAGAGAAAATACAGAACTAAAATAAATGTACCAAGTTTGACGCATCGATGCAAATTTTCGTGACAAGCCGCGCCATCTAGAACTGCACACTTAAAATGGTCATAGTACACAAAACTTAATAAATAAATGGGTAAGCATAATTTATTAATAAGCCTATAAGGTTCCAACTTCTGGGAAATCGGTCACATATATGAGTGGAACTGGGATCCTCCGATTTTTAGGGTTCCTTACCTCAAAAGGAAAAAACAAAACCGGCCAAGTGCGAGTCGGACTCGCGCACGATGAGTTCCGTACCAATATTTATAAAAACCGCCATATATGATCTGCAAATGAAACTCGTTTTTAGTTCAACTGACGGTTAGCGCTATCTATCGACATTTCTATGGAGTTGTTCGAAATTTTCGAGTCAAATATAATTGATCGACTATTACTCGTAAACTTGTAAAGCCCACTTAAGTGTGATAGTTTTCCTTTAAACTTCGTTTTATATATAGGTACTACTGCCGTGACATTTGAATTTCTAACTACAACCGTTGATTTGGTAGAGGGGGGGACACTTGACTCTAACGAAAATTGGTACTTTAAAGCTTGATAAGTCACGAACGGTTTACTTAATCAAAAAACGGTCTTCCCAAATCCCTTATATTTGTCAAAGACCTATTCAACGATATTCCACACTATGGGAAGGACGAAAAAAAAATTATCATCCCTACTTTACATGTAGGGGAGGTACCCTAAATAATTGTTTTTTTTCCAAAATTTTATTTTACCACTTTTCCAGCGTCATTAACGTGTATACTGATGCCAAATTACAACTTTCTAGTACCAACAGTTTTTGAGCTAAACCGCGGACAGACAGACGGACATACCGAAACTATAAAGATTCCTTGTTGACTACAGAACCCTAAAAACGGGGTTCCGTTTATAGGATCACTTTGTTGTCCGTCTGTCAAGACCCTTTATCTCGGGAACGCGTGGAGGTATCGAGTTGAAATTAAAACCATAATACTCATTCTAAATTAAAAAAAAAAAAACTATGGCTTTATAGAGAAAAAGCTTAAGAAGTTAAGCCTGATTATCTGTTCTGTACCACACCCTTGCAAATGACCAGACCTTTCTAATACAAGCTGAATAGAAATCATCATCATCCATAGCCCGACTTTACTCGCTTGTGGGTATAGACTTTCTTTGCCTATGGCAAGCTTGAAGTATAGCAGTACATGCTTCAAGCTTGTCAATTTCCAATTAATTTGTAAAACTAAAAAAAAAAAACAATAAAATACCTACAGCTAGTGTCACCCTACATCCACCCAGCATGCAAGGTTGTTGATCTCTAAAATAAACAAGCTGAAACGCGGTCACCGATACGTTTACCTTCGCAGTATCCTAGTTTGTTAACTTTACTTCCATGCGAGCTACAAGTTTAGTGAAACTTCATGTTTATGTTAGGTTTCGTCTTGTTTTTCTTGAAGTTTCCTGTTTATGTTGCTTTATGAAAATAAGAAACTTGATTGTGATGAATGTATCTATATTGTCTTACTGCTGGGCAAAGGCCCCCCCATAGCCTTCAAAGTAACCAGGCAAAAAATATTTTCGTTTTAATCGATTAAATATGGACATAACAGAAGATACGCAGTAACCTTTATTTATATGCAGGTTAATAAGAAACAGTTTAACGGCTAAAATAAATTACGTTTGAATACAAGATATCTCTTCACTCCACCAACATTATATCTAGACATTGAAAAACCTTGAGATAGTGGTCAAGCGCGAGCCTATAGATATTTAAAAAAAAACCATCCCCTCACTTCGTTTCGGTGATTCTTCTTAGAGTAGATCAGAGAGAGAGAGAGAGAGTTTCCCCAGTGGGTGGGCTTGAATGGTTTTTTCAGGAAAGAACCTCAGAAATTTACGGACCTATCCATTCAGTGCAACTTTTTATCAACTTCATAAATATCATTAAAATCTATACACGTACTAAGTGTGACAAACAGTCTTACCAAGGAGTATCGTATTACCCAGTACTAACTGGGTTGTGGAGGTCAGATAGGCAGTCGCTCCATGTAAAATACTTGTATTCAGCTGCATACCGTAAGACTGGAAGCCGATCCCAACATAACTGGAAAAGGCTAGGCAGGCAGATAACTATGTACATAATATATACTGAATCAAGTCTGAGAATTAATGATTACGCTCAACGACTGATAAGAGTACATTGAGTACATTCTAAAAGCCTTCCGCAGTAATAAAAGTAAAAAGATGGTCTGCAACAGCTGCTTTTAAAGATCAAATTTTCAATTATAAAGTTGAATAATTAAAAACTTACTAACCGCTCTCCTACATTTTATTCCTCCCCTTTTGCTTCAGATTATTATTTTAATTACTTTCATTTCAAAGCCAGGAACGTCTTGACTTTCTTAATCGACAATTCACTAGTTTTTGCGAGGATTACTATACTTCTTATTTTTTATCTGACACTAGCACTTCGCCTGTGACTTTGTCCGTAAAAATTGTGATATAATATAGCTTATATTACATGGTGAAAGATTTTTAAAATCGGTCGATGATTTTTTGACTTACATCGTAAAAAACAAACAAACAAATCTTTCCTCTATTAAATATTATTATGGTTTAGATACATTATTTTAAGACTAAACAAACTACGTATTTTTACATGACATTGTTGAGGTTAGATACAACACTAATGTTGTATCTATGTATTAATGTAACTGTCGAAAAACCACATTTTAAAGTGTGTGCGTGTTTTCTAACCATCTTTCAACATAAAATCTAATTCATTGCATCATAATAATATGTAGGAAATAATCTGAAATTATTATCTACAAATAAATAACGTAATAAACATTGATAAATTATCAAAAAAGCATTGCGATTTAAAGTTTGTAACGCAATCAATCCGCTGGTAATTTGGAATCAAAAGCAATTGCAGCATGAACAGCAATAGTGATTATTACACAAGCGTGAAAAACATCTTAAACTGTAAAAAATAAATAAAAAGACAGTTTCCTTTAAAGCACAAAAATAATGACAAAATTACGTAATTCATCAAATAAATGAGAGTGAATCACTTTAGATTGATCCACATATTTAACCATGAAACATTAGAGACACGTTTTTAACCCCTGACCAAAAAAGTGGAGTGTTATGAGTTTGACTTGTAGTATCTGTGTGTCTGTCTGTGGCATCATAGCTCCTGAACGGATGAACCGATTTCGATAAAATTGGTTTCGTTTGAAAGGTATTTTAAGCACATACCACATATTTTTAAAGCTGTTTCTGATATTTTTAGTAACAACATTACTACTCCTGATAGCCTATCAAAACAAGACACTGGCTACAAAAAAGAAAAGAAACGTTCGCGAATTAGCTAAAGTATCCTAAATAAAAGGGTTCCGTAGACTCGAACATAATTGTATTTGTACAGGAGCCTGTTTTGTATGCCCCAAGGTTCGAGAAGCTTCGAGAACTTTCGGATTGATGGAGGGGGGGCTAATGAAATAATGAAGAGCACTAATTCTTGGAGAGCTCGATAGATTGCCTTTTGTTTTTCTGTAGTTCGCTGTTGTGAAGATTGGAGTAGTTTCAGTTACGGTACCTAATCTTTGGGTTGTGGTCTGTGTGTGATTTTACGTTTTTTTTTAAGTGAAAACTTCTTTACCGGCCGGCGTTGTGCACTTTTTGCAATGGGTAAAAAAAATTACACTCGCGTCACGACACGTGACCATCAGGACAAATGACCTGATCGAAAATTCGTAAGACGGATTGACATTAGGTTTCGAAGGGATTTGCAACCCGTTTTTTTAATGCGTTGAGGAATCGCCCACACACTTAAAACGTTCAGAATTTCAGGTCCAACAGATTACTTACGTAACTTCATACAAACAAAACGCGGCAGACGCGGCAGCCGCGTTTGCGACCACTGTGGTGTATTTCATTTCATTATACCTAAACAACTTCTTTACTAAGCATCATCGTTCTAAACTCTAAGCTACTCCAACCAAAAATCTCCTGTACTATTAAGCCATTAATCCGGGATCATCTCGCATGCATCCATTACAACGTCTTTAGCCCACCGCCGTCTAATCGCCCCACTAATTGAGCTAAACTTGAAATATTAACGACCATGCTAGCTATTTATTATTTACCTACATTATGCGCAACTATACAGGGTGACTTGTAATTAGTTACCAATACTTAAACACGTGATTATTCTCATGGAAACAAACAACTTTCCCAAAGAAACTTTTTTTTTCTCAAAGAAACTTTTTTTTTCTCAAAGAAAATTTTTTTTTCTCAAAGAATTTTTTTTTTTATACTCATTCACTTTTATCACAACAACACAACAGCCGAATTTAAACTCTGATAATCAGTAAAACCTTCATTTAATTTCGTTATGTAAACCAAACATACAAAATTTACAGTAGGTAAAGAAATATAAGACCATTCACCGTACAAGTTACCAATGAAAACACAATCTTCCAATAGACAGAAGATCAGACAACTGTCTCTAGGGAAAGGAGAACCGTTCGTTTCGTATTTATAGAAAATAAACAAACGTTACCAAAGACAAACAGAGGAAGACCTAGTATTTGCTTGCCAGTTAAGAAGAGGTCCCTTGGTTTACTTGGAACATCATACTGGTTCTTATAGTACAGGGAAGTTATTAAGTTTTGTTTTTGTTCGGAAAATGACGTAAGAGCGGTGAGCTTGTAGAAACTTTCCAACATTGATATTCCAATTTTTAGGAAGTAGTTGGCATGGCTGCAATATCGTTCAGCGGGTCTAGCTCTACACAAGTAGTGTTCCCAGTTTCTGGCTTGATTGGTGCTGAAATAAAATAAATATATATATGAATAATGTGACATCTACCTAGATGAACCAACCCGCACTGGGCCCGCGTCGTGGATACAGCCCACTCCCTCTCATAGAGAGGAGGCCTTTGTCCCAGCAGTGGGAACATTGTAGGCTGATGATGAAGGTGCTGAAATGTTTCGCATTACCAAAGCGGTTTTTTTATTTGATTAAATTTCTTTTTTACTCAAATAAAGTAAATTGTCTCAATTCAATCATTAGGGGGTGATTCATGGAATGACAACCAATTAGAGAAGTACGTATATGGAAAAAGACACACAGAACCGATTCCAAATAAATTGAGGTAGTGGCAGGGGGAATGATAATGTCTTAATGCAATACATTTTTGACTTAATCGTAGCACGCTATTTTGTCGTCTAGGTCTTAAAGCCTCAGTACAAAACCCATTCCGTATAGTTTGGAAAGGCAAAAGCGTTGATGATCTTCTAATTTGTATGTCTGGTCCACATTATTCTAGTCCAGTAATCCAGCATGTTAATCTAGTCCAACAATACGTGTATCCTGTTCAACGTTTTATCCAGCACTGGATTGGCCGCCACACTATTCCAGTTGCACTAGAATGGGCGCGCTGGATTGAAAAGTAGACCGCCAATCTAGTCACTGGACTGGATCACTCACTGAAATGGAAACATTCCAGTTATGGTTCATATTATTCCAGTGGTTTTCCAGCGAGTAATGTAAGCAAGGCATTATCTTAGCAATGCATTTTGTGTTACATGGAGATGGATATAAATAAGGATCTATAAATAACCTCAACCTCAAGAGTCATGAACCTCAGTACCTTGTATGACACCCACACAAACCTGTGGGAGGTAAATTTTGTGGATTATGTTTATGACGTTACTGTTGGAATATTGAATGAACGATAAATATTAAAGTTTTTTACGTGGGATGAGTCTCAAGCCCGATGTTATTGTCACTATGCGGCATCTATGTAGATGAATGTATAATTTTATTAATACTTTCCTTACCCAAAAAAAAATCATTTATTTCAAGTAGGCCAGTTACAGGGACTTTTGAATAGTCGAAAAACAATAAAAATGAAGCTGCAGCAACAATAATACTTCAACAATAAAAATCAAGCTACCCTTAGATTAACAAAAACTGGCAAGTCGTTTCTTATAAACAGTATATGCTTTTATAATAAGTTGCTAAAGTACGTCACAGAACTGACCGATCGATGGAAAGTTTAAAAATTTCATCAAACGTGTCCTTATTAATAGCATATTACAAAATTAAGGACTACGTTAGTGATAAAGAAGTTTGGCTCTAGTTTCTTCTGCTCTTCCTGCTGCGGCTTCCCTGGTAGCTCATAAACGACACAAATGTGTGGATGTCTCTATTTCCAACATTATTTTTCCATTCTTTTTATTTGCCTATTTTTTGTTAATGTGTGGACATTGTAGGCCATGTAATTTCGTAGGTCTTGTAATTTGTTCTACCTTTTGTAGTAAGCAACGACTTATTGTCGGGCCTACGCTGTCCTAACGCTGCCAACAATGACCAGCTTTTCAAGGCTGCTATCTCCCCTTCGCATTTAATAAAATTTTATTTATTTATTTAATAAAACTTTATTGCACACCTAAAATCAAACATAACGAGTTTACAAAACTGCTAATTTTATGGTTACAACGGCGTTCTTATCGCTTATCGATATCTTCCAGACAACGTTTGGATGGACATTATGGAATTAAATAAAAGGGGGGTAGTCAGTGGTGTAATACACAAAAAAAAATATAACAAAAGTAAAGTTATTGTATTGTCCAGTGACATTATTTGAAAGGGATATTTTCTGTTTAACCCTTATTAAAATAATGGTAACTATTTTACCACCTCGTACCAGTTAATAAAAACCATTTTATTTTTTCTTCTGATAACCTTGGAGGAACGAAAAATTTGTTTTTTAAAACGTGAGTAGTTTCTTTATTTGATTCCTGACAACACAAAACTTTTTAACGTCACCTGTCACTGTTTTGACATGTCCAAGTTGACAAACCGTTTTTTTGACAGAGAAAGTCGTGATTTTGCCGCCACACGAAAATCTTTTTGAAAGTTTGTTCAACAAAAAATTTGGTAAGTGGTTTTATGATTCAGATACATATAATAAACTAAGTTATTGTCCTTTTTCGACAATTTGCTGCTTGTATAAGCGCTTGTGTATATTTTTTTGAATTTTTCAAAGAAGTGGTAAATAATTTACCTTTGTTTAATAAAGCTTTGATGAAAATTCAAATCCGTATATAAAATGTTTGTTTATCATCCTGATTTTATTTTGTTTGATTTTGGTTATTTTTTTGAGTAATAAACTAATTTAACGTCATGTAATTTATTTCCAGGGCCATGGCGCGGAGAAGGCGATTCAATGAAAATAACATACAGGCACTCGTCGATGGTCTTGACGAATTGTTTGATCTGTCTGAATGTGATGCCTTAGTAAATAAAAAATATATACTTAAAAAATTGCATTTTTATTTGTATACCAACAATAAATAGGTAGAGCACGAAAAAACAACTAGTATAGAAAAAAATATGTACCACAACAAACAGTGGTAACTATTTTACCACTTAATTGCAAAATGGCATACATTACAACGGACAATGGTAAATTATTTACCACCGAAAAAACACCCTCATCCCCTAATTTTTTTTATAATATTATGGAAAAAATGGAATCAGCAGCTTTTATTTACCCTAAAACCATCCTACTTTTTTTTATAACTTCCACATGGGCTCGCGTTTGTTTAAGGGTTAACCTTGTTTTATTTTTTATGCATATCTCGCAGTTTTTGCATATATATTTAATATTTTCTGATAGATTCGGTGCAGTATAAAAGGGTTTTATTTTTGATTCTGTTTGATTTATTCCAGTATGACAATATTTTTCATGGGTCTTTTTTATTATAGTTTTACTGTAATCTTCACTCAGAACTATTTGTTTCCTATTTTTACCAGTTTTTTTATAATAAATTCCATCTTCTAAAATAATGTTCTTTTCAAGTTCTTTTAATTTCAAATTTTGTTCTTGATCATTTTTTATATCTTGGATATCAATACTATTTACCGTTCTTAAGTTATCTTCATTATTTGCATCTATGTCTAATACTGGGTTCCTGCTGAGACAATCTGCTTCTGCATTATGTTTTCCAGGAAAATATTTTATTTCACAATTATATTGTGACAGATAATGTGACATATCACCTAATTCTGACGATGAATTAGGTGGTCTGTTTCTTATATTTAACTTCTCGAGAGGTTTATGATCTGTATAGACAGTAAAATAGTTTCCAATCAACCAATGTTGCCAATACTTTATGCTCTCTTTTATTGCTAAGCATTCTAAAAATACCGCTTTTTTTTTTCTCTGTGTATCGTTTATTTTTTTTGAAAAAAATGCTACTGGTTTTTCTTCGCCATTGTGCTGAGTTTGTTTCAAAACTGCTCCTATTCCTATGGCACTGGCATCTGTATAAATAAATATTGGTGCTTGTGGATCATAAATAGCTAGTATTGGTTTGGAACATAGATAATCTTTAACTTTCTGGAATGCATCCTCACACTGTTCTGTCCAATCAAATCTCTGATCTTTTCTTAGCAATTTATGTAAAGGATCAAGAACTATTGAGACATTAAGAATGTATTTTCCATAAAAATTTATCTTCCCTAAAAATTGTCGTATTTGTTTTCTATTTTGAGGGACTGGAAATTCTTTTATTGATTTCAAATTGTCTTTTAGTGGTGTAATCGTATTCTTTTGTAATATATGACCTAAATATTTAACAGAATCACATGCAAACTTACATTTTGTTAATTTTAGCCTGAAACCTTCTTCTCGAATAGCTTCCAGCAATTTTTTTAAGTGTGTGATATGTTCATCAAATGTCTTAGAGAAGATCAGTATATCATCAATAAAATTTACTGCAAATCCTGTCAGATCATTTTTTCTTATTATATTTCCCAAAATCCGTTGAAATATGGCTGGTGCTGTCTTTAGGCCGAAGGGTAAGCAGGTCCATTGGTAATGACCTTCTTGGGTTACAAAACCAGTTTTGTGTCTGTCTGTAATTTTTAAAGGGATGGACCAAAAAGCTGAGTTAATATCCATAGTTGTAAAATAATTACAATTTATTGTTTTTGTTATTAAGTCTTCTATGAGTGGAAATGGTTGTGACTGTGGTATAATTATTTTGTTTAAATCTCTGAAGTCTATGCATAATCTACTTTTTTTTCCTTCGTCCCTTTTAAAAGCTAAGGTAACAGGTGCCGCAAACGGACTGTAGGATTCCTCGATTAATTCATGTTTTAAAAGTTGTGAGATTTGATTTTCTATTTCTATCTTGTCTTTGATTGAACATCTGTATGGTCTTTTATAACAATATTTCTCGACTTGCAAATCTATACTGGCTTCATACTTCTTCACTTTTCCAGTGTCATATTTATTTTTAGCAAAAATTTCCGTGTAACTGTCCAATAATAGGTTTATCTGTTTTCTTTGATCTGTATTTAAGTATTCTGTATCTGTATTAAATTTGTTTGTATCTATACCTTCATTAAAGTTTACTGCATATTCTTCTTCTTCTATATTTATTTACATATTTTCAATGTGTTTTTCTTCTATCATATTATTACTATTTATTTTGAAATGGTCTGTTTTTTGTATTTGGATATTTAAATTCTCATCATGAGTCAACCCAAATTTTTGTATTGAATCTAATCCTAGTATTAGATCATAATCAAAATTTTTATTTTCAAATATAAATGCATTTATTTTAATCTTCTTATGCAATAACTCCGCATCCAGTGTAACTAACCCTTTTGTTTTACTCCCTCCACTTATTGTTTTTATTGCGTTAAAACGATAATTTGGCTTCATATTCGTCACCTGAACTAATTTTGAATTTATTAATGTTATTCGTGAACCAGGGTCATACAGCCCCTTGGCTTCTAATGTATTATTTAACATCACAGTAATCTCAATTAGTGGAGGGAATTTTAGTTTTTTGGATCTTCATTACTCAGCTCAACTTTTAATATTGAATTAGAGTTAAGGGTTTTGTCATCTGTTGTTTTTTTTTCATTGTTATACCAGCAAACATTCTCCGGATGATATCTATTCAATTTTCCTTTGTTCTCACAAATCCTACAAGATTTTTTCTCTGTTTGTTTTATTTCTTGTTTATTATATTTATTTCCTGTGCTTAAGTTTTTCTTTGTGTCGTTTTTCCTTGTTAAACTTTCTAGTCCTCGTATACAGTTAAATAAGTCATTTACTTCTTTAAGGCTTTCTCGGTCTATTCTATCCATTATGAAGTTAGGTAGACCGGTGGCAATCAAATAAATCAGGGTTTGTGTATCTATTGATTTGTTTATTTCTAGTAACAGTCTTTCTTTTTTAAGAGCATATTCTAACATTGATCCTTGTATATATTTAAAATTCATAGCATACCTGATTGGTGACCAGCCTTTATCAGCAAATGTTTCACTTAAACTTTTCTTCCATATAGACCAATCTGAATCTATAGTGTGTTTGATAATCATTGAGGTGTACCAATCTATACAAGTATCTTCCAATAGTAATCTTAAAAGGAGATGTTTCATTTTTGTATGGGACTCCGGCCATGACCTGTACCTTTCAGGAAAGGTGGGAAACAACCCCCTGAATAGAATAAAGTAACATTTTGTAAATAGTAATATATTGTTTTAATGCACATAATAAAAAATAAAAATGTTTGACGTTTGTCGCGAGAGTTATGACAGCCATGACAGGTTGTAGAGATGACGTTTACATAACCTAGAAATTGTTATTTGATAATAATTGTTTATCAGAACTGATTTTTTTCGATGCTTTCGTATTTGTTTTGTTCTCTGTTTTTATAAAACGTGAGACAATACGAAACGAACGAGACTGACTGACGGACACTGATGGGTTTTGTCACTTGTCAGAACAAAATGTCATTTTGAATTTTTCGTTCAGAAGTACCTACAAAGTAGTACCTATTATATAGTTTTAAACGATGGAATCACCACACTTGCTTATAATTAGTTGAAAATTATGTCTAAGAGACCAATAATAATAATTAATTACAAAAACACATCCTTTTCATAATTTAACGTCGATGTGATATTATGTTTTTGTGTGACATGATTTCAGAACGAAAGCAAACTGCAAACTGGAAGACGCCATGTTGAATAGAATGGGGCAATCATTGAAAAACTATCACTTTTTGTGCAAAACAAATCAGGCTTAAATTCACGAAAGAATATTTTTCTTAAGTTCGTGGTATTTATTTCTCTTTTTCAATAAATGTACATCTTATGGCCGAAAATGAAACATCTCCTTTGTACCTTTTGTAAATCTGTATCTATTTGTAAACGTGCACATTCACTTTCAAAAGTATTTAACCATTGTTTAACATTTGTTGTATTTCTTGTAAACTTCTCTATTGAAATTTCTGTTGCTAATTTCGTCTTATTTTCCGTTTTTTTTAACAATGTTGGTTCTGTTGATGTTGACTCTTGACTTTGTTCTAATTTTTCAAGTAAAAACCCATCAAATTGTAAATTGTCATCATCTAAAATGTTGTTTTCATTTCCTCGGTTAATGTTATCCAAACCTGTCTCTTATCGTGCCTTTTGTAAATCTGTATCTATTTGTAAACGTGCACATTCACTTTCAAAAGTATTTAACCATTGTTTAACATTTGTTGTATTTCTTGTAAACTTCTCTATTGAAATTTCTGTTGCTAATTTCGTCTTATTTTCCGTTTTTTTTAACAATGTTGGTTCTGTTGATGTTGAATCTTGACTTTGTTCTAATTTTTCAAGTAAAAACCCATCAAATTGTAAATTGTCATCATCTAAAATGTTGTTTTCATTTCCTCGGTTAATGTTATCCAAACCTGTCTCTTATCGTGCCTTTTCTGAAGTGATTTTTTTATTTTGGCAAATATTTCATGCTTTAATATTTCTTTGTGTAATTGCACTGATTGATATTCTCTAGGCACAACAAAAGTTTGGTTTTGTGTATCCGTAATGGAGGTTATGGCATAAATATTTGTCTTAATATCATCCGGTTTAGCTTTTATAATAAATTCAAATCTTAATTTCTCCATTTTATAGGTTAACAATCATTTATTTTTTTCCACATGTATAAGAATTGTCGATTTATAAGATCTGGGGTTATTTTCTTTTGCATAACACAATGTGATTCATCTAAAAAACAGAGTTTATTTATTAAATACAGTTTGGTAAGTTTTACATAAGAAAAATCAACATAAGAAGTAGTTACTAACCTAAAAACAGAGAATTGACAATTAAATGTTCATGCTTCACTATTTCTTAAATAAAACGAATTGTCTTTTGCACTTTTAAATAAGAATAAAATTTAACAAAACGTTATTTTTTTAAATGAGATGTTGAAATCGTCACTGTCAGTGTCAACGTCAACACCATAGACTACTATCCATAAATAACACAAAGCTTACATGTACATATACATGTAAATACAATATAGAACAGCTGTTATTATTTAGCCACAAGGTCCTCGATGAGGCTTAAAATATGACCGGACAAAATAAATAGGTAAGCACTATAGGTAGGAGCATCTCTGCCAAACCCTTACTGTACAACAGGCGTGATGTAATGTTGTTGTTGTTGTTATAAGGGTAAGAAGGTTACCCGTTACCTACGAGGTAACCTTCCTTGGTAACACCCTCGGGCGATCTTTAGCTAAAATAAAGATAGCATTTGGTATAAACATAATCAATTAGCATTATAGACTAATCTGGTGCCCATACATAATAGATTAATTGATAATACCTGCAGCAAAACTTTATTGATAGCGCTTATCAATAACATTCACGATAATCTTTTGTTTATGAATATACCAGTAGTTATTAATATGGCAACAGCTTGTAGGCTTCATGCATAATGATGATTTCTCTATCCGTTATCATAATGTTATAATTTTCATTATCGAAGCATATTCATCAGCATCTCTAACGTTCCCACAGTATCCCAGCGACACTACAGGCCTCCTTTATGTCTCAAGGAGATGTCAGCAAATTGGAAGGGGTCCGAGAGGGCCGATGTCTGCCAGGACTGCGGGACCGTACAAAAGAGATACCGTGTCCTGGAACACAAAGGGCTAAGAAGGAAAATGGATGGGTTTTAAAAGAGTAACAAGTTAACAGAGAACCTCTGAGTTTGTTTCGGCTGTTTCTTCTCAGAGTAGTCAGGTACAAAACACCGGCCCCATCTAGTTAAAAAAAAAAATGACGTGTAAAAGTGTTTGTAAAAACCTACTTGCAAAATAAACATCATTTATCATTTAGTCAGCACAAGTCTGACACTCCCTTTGGAGTGTTGGAGGAGCTCGTGGCCAAATAAAAACAGCCGCACGGGTCTATCTTTAAAGTTAAGCCGTGTTTGCCGAGGTTGGTCCGTGGATGGGTAACCATAATTACATACCGAGTACCACGTTAAGCCGTTGGTCCCGGCTGTTATTTGTAGATCTTTGACAGTCGATACGAGTAGTCAGAAACCAAAAGTCTGACATCCAGTCTTACTAAGGGGTATCGTATTACCCAGGTACTGGGTTGTGGAGGTCAGATAGGCAGTTGCTTCATGTAAAAAACTGGTACTCAGCTGCATCCGGAAAGACTGGAAGCCGACCCCAAGATAGTTTGGGAAAAGGTTAAGCAGATGATGAAGTCTGACACTCCCTTCCGCTCCGCCCAGAGCGGGAGGAGTCATTTGAAGATATCCCATCCAAAAAAAAAAAGGCCTCCTTTTTGTAAAAAGGATTCGTAATACAACACGCGGGCCCATTACAGGATGACAACAATGCAGCAAGAGGTTCTGGGTTCCGTTCCCGGGCAAAGTGGTATTGGGTTTTTTCATCAGGTATTTCACAGAGAGCAGCGGTGGCCCAGTGGTGGAAACTCCGACTTATGAGCAGTAAGCCGTGGGTTCGAACCCAGGCAGGCGCATTACTTTGTGTATTTTATTTCATTCACCGCTGCCCTCAAAAAACGGTGAAGGAAACATCGTGAGGAAACCGGCATGTCCTAGAACTAAAAATTCGAAGACGTGTGACATCTACCAACCCGCACTGGGCCCGCGTGGTGGATTACAGACCAATCCCTCTCATAGAGAGGAGGCCTGTGTCCCAGCAGTGGGAACATAATAGGCTAATGATGATGATGATTTCACAGTAGCAGCTGCGGATTTTAGATCTGTTCCCGGTTGACAATAGGCTCGCCCCCTATTACATGGGATTTTAAAATAACTGGCGAAATGTGTGTGTACTATTAGGTACTCCTCTGAAATACAGCCGTTCATCATCATATCGGCCGTAGGACGTCCACTGCTGGGCATAGGCCTCCCCCATGGATTTCCAACAGGACCGGTTGGAAGCGGCCTGCGCCCAGCGTCTTCCGGCTACCTTGACTAGGTCGTCGGTCCACTTAGCCGGTGGACGTCCTACGCTGCGCTTGCCGGTCCGCGGTCTCCACTCCAGGACCTTCCGGCCCCATCGGCCATCGGTCCGGCGCACTATGTTGGTAATACAGCCGTTATGTTATGTAAAATGTCCTGATTTTTTTACATATATCCATACCGGTTACTTATATGTAGAATATAATCCTTCACCGTTTTCATTAAAACATGCAGCCGAAATGCCCTCTGCACTACCACAATTGACGCCGTCAAAAAGTTTTGCACTAACAAAATTTGAAGTAGACACTATAGTGACGATTAAATAATAAAAAACCGAAGACCTGTTCGTAGAAAACATAAAATCAGTCACTCCTGAATAAATATATAATTTATCTACTTAATTTACATAATGTGCTGCTTTAGTATCATTTCAACATTACAGGAGCAATGAAATCGATTTAAAATGATTACCAGCCTTTCGATTTATCGCTAAAATTTAATCTATTGTTAAATCTTACTTTGAACGTAGCTATTCTGTTATCGAGCATTCAATGCGAACTCGATCGTCGATTGGAGAGAGCAATAAATTATTTTATGTATCGTTACGCGTCAGCCCTAGAGTTATGTTTTAGGGTTACCTATTTATTTTTTTATTGTGCTGGTTAATCTGTTTTTGAAGAATTATACTTGTTATTATTACTTAATATCAATAACCGTTTAAATAGGTCAAGAACTTTGCGTTAAAAAAGAAAACTTTGACATTAAGCTTATAAAGATTTTGAAAAGTTTTTAGTCCTAAAGAATAGCACAAAGATTAACGATACCGCACACTATTTGATGGAACAATAACAACAGCTATAAGTGAAATTCACCTTTATTCACCTATTATAGCCTTATCTAGACTAAAGGCAAGAAACATTTCAATCAAATACGTTCGAGACTGTTCTGCGTTCAGATATTTACCGAAGCCAGCCATGAAGGAAAGTAGCCGATCAATACTTAAAATAATCTAGCGTTGAACAATCTATGGGGCGGCAAACGAACTCATACTAACTAAAACATGAAGTTTGCTTTCAACCTCTTCACTCTGCTACGACTTTTTCAATAGTCTCTGGCCGTTTTCAGTAAAGGCGGCAAATCTCAGAGAAGACAAGCACTCTCCCTACCTTCCTCCTTCTTATTTTTCTTTCCAGCCGGCCTAGCATGACCGCCGTTGAAACGGGCTATGTCTACGGAAGAATCGACAATTTGACAGATATTTCTATCGTCCCAAGCATGGCTATATTAAGAATGTAGAAAAGAAATGTTTCTTTTCTTCAGTCGACACAAGTCTACAACGTCGAGCATGACGACCATATTTTCTCTTCTTTTGACATTTGGGGGTAGAAACATTACTTCTGACAAATGTCAAACTAGTCTATTAAAAACTAAATACGAGAAATACGTTTCGTGGTTGCGTTGAGTTACGTTCAAAAGGTTGAAATGTTATGTAAAATATTTAGGTTTAATTTCGCGAAAAAGATCCAGGCCTGGATCCAGGATGCAGCAATACCATCCCGCCCACGAAAAATGAAAAACTCGTGCAATTGGCAACTAAACGTAATAATATTCAGGGAATATAAACATCACGTGATACGTCCCCGTTGCTATGGAAATAATTTCTGTCTATGTCTTCGTAGAAACGCGAGTCGAAGGTGCGCGCCATGCTCGGCCAGAAGAAATGTAAAGTTGTATAGAAAAGATTTCTTGTCGTTTCTTGGTAGAATAGAGATAGAACGGTCATGCTAGGGGGGCTAGTGGGAGTACACAGCAATCTGACATGACCGGAGAGAGAGCAGACGCTGAACCAACATGGTTTCCAAGGAACGGGGATGGGAAAGCACGTGAGGTCGGTTTCTATAACACGCTGACTCTAGGCTACTACTGAGAAACTCCTAAAAGAAAAACCTAGAAACGCTTTGCCGCACCTGGGAATCGACCCCAGTATGCCCAGGCTCAGAAGTCACGCTTATGTAGCCAACCCACCAGATCTGCCGAACTTGTTTTCAACTTGCGTGCGTGTACAGTTTGTTCAGCTTTTATTATTTATTTAAATCCAACACATGTTTCATAGTAATGTTAATGTTAGTGTAACATAGTTTTATAAGTGTTATTAACACTTATAAAACTATGAAAGTTAGGGTCAGCTCACACCGAGACGCGACGCTGCACGGTGGGCTGAAATCGCGAAGTTGGGACTTAAGGATTTTTAAATATATATTTGCATTGTATATACTTATACCATACTTTTATGTTTTGGAACTTTTTTTTAAAGTAGGTTATTACCCTAAAATTTCAGAGATTTAATTTGTATGAATAAAACAAAGAATTCGATGCATGGTGCATATTATTAGGATTATTATTATTAGTTTGTTGTAAATATTTTGTGCAACTGCATTCCACACCACTCTTTCCACAACACCAAAACCGGTTTTCTTATCAGTAGACGAGTCGTCATTAGTGACGTGCGCCAATCAGAGGGCAGTAAATTTGCAGGTAAAAAATATTTGGGGTAGCAAGTTGAAAACAATGATATCAGTTCGTTGTAACCACCCTTTACATACGGACTACCCGCTCGTTACTTGATTTTTGTTAAAAGTTGATTTTCGAGAATTTTGTGAAAATGTTTAGTGATTTAGTTACTAATGTTGATATGTTTGTGAAATTGAAATCAAGTGGTAGTATTAAGGATCATAACTTTTTATACAGTGCTATCAAGTCAAAATTGTGTGATTTAAATCAAGATAATGATAATTTGCTAAAGGAATTCTGCGCAAAGTATTGTTATAATACTTATAAAAAATGGGAAAATGCTAAACGAAAAGAACATACATTTAGAAGTAAATACAGTGATTGGTTGGCATCGGAGATAGTTTGGCCTGAGTTTATGAAAGATTTTGCAAAAAACGACGACGAACCAGTTCCTAGCACATCAACTACATCTCATGAAAAGGTGTCTGTTGGTACATCAACTCAAGTAAGTCCGAGAAAACCATTTACAGAATTAGGTCCTAAACAAAAAAAGAGACGTACGGAACTTACTACGCAAACTATTGCTTCAGAGGAGTTGTCACATGCCCATGTTTTTAACTTAAAAGCAGAAGGAAAGGAAGATGTTGCTGACATATTACAGCATCTGCTCAAGCATCCACAGGACGTGCAAAAAGTAAAAGATTGTCTTTTTGGAAATAAAAAGAAATCAGTATTCTCTCCAGATGAAGCTTTAGGCTTGTTTTTGTCTTTGAAATTGTCAAAATGGCAATATAATACGCTACGAAAAAGTATCGCAGAAGTAACTGGTACCAACGTATATCCCTCTTACTACGCACTGCAAAATGAAAAAATTAAATGTTATCCACCTAAAACTGCTATTGTAGTAACAGATAAAACGGCTATGATAGAATTGCAGGCACTATTGGATATTACTGTGAAGAGAATTATAATGTCAAACGAAATTAGTGAAACTTGTAAAGATTTGACACTGATTAGTAAATGGGGATTTGACGGAGCTTCGAATCAAGCCAATTATAAGCAGAAAGTTGGAAGAGAAAATGAAGAAGATGAGGACTTTGACGATTCTAGCGTATTTATGGGTAGTTTGATTCCTATCAAATTAGTGTCTGGTGACAGAGTTATATGGGAAAATGATTCCCCAAATTCCTCATTATGGTGTCGTCCGCTGTTTTTTAAATTCATGAAGGAAAACAAATTCAGCATTTTGCAAGAAAAAAATGCGATTGAGGCAGAGATTAACAATTTAGTTAAGACAGTGGTTGATGATTTGACCATCTCGCACAACCTAATACTAACCATGATAGATGGTAAAGCGACTGCAGTTCTTTGCGATACATCAACACAAAGATGTGACATATGTAAAGCTACTCCAAAGGAAATGAATGATTTGTCCTTGGTTTTGGCAAAAGAAATTGATGTCGATTTATATAAATATGGTTTATCGTCGTTACACATCTGGATACGATTCATGGAATGCATTCTTCATATAGCGTACAGATTAGATTTGAAGACATGGATGGTGAAAGGTGACAGTAAAGCTATTATGGAGAGCAAAAAGAGAAATATTCAGGAAGCATTTAAATCCGAAACAGGACTTTTAATTGATGTTGTGAAACAGGGTCATGGTACAACAAATGATGGGAATACTGCGAGGAGATTTTTCGAAAACCCCGATATTGCAGCTTCGATCACAGGAGTAAATGAAGAATTAATAAAAAGATTTAAAACTATATTAGAAGCAATTTCGTCGGGTCACCGTATTGATATATTGAAGTTTAAAGATTATACCGAAACCACCATGGAACTATACATTGAATTATATAATTGGTTTTACATGCCTGCAAGTGTTCACAAAGTTTTAGCTCACGGAGCAGCTATTATTGAAAGCTTGGGTATAGTGCCCATTGGAAAATTATCCGAAGAAGCAGCTGAAGCACGCAACAAAGATTTTCGGAGATATCGTGCTCATAATTCGAGGAAATTCTGTAGAAAAGCTACTAATGAAGATATTTTGAACAATTTGTTAATCAGCTCTGATCCACATATTTCAAAGATACGACACAAACTGGTGCGAAAACACAAAGCCTTTTCAGAAGAAGCAACAGCTTTGTTGATCGTTAAGGATACATTTGTTGACGATGATGATCAAGAAAATTTAGGGGTTTTAACTGAAGACCCGTTATTGTCAGAGCATGGTGTTGAGCATGGTGCAGGCCCCTCCTAAAAATATTGGTAAATGATTTGAATTTTGAATTTGTCTTTGTAAGTCTCACACATACAGAACACAGATTTGTAGTCGTGGATTAGGCCTATTGGGGAGACCACTGATAAAAAAAACGCGCCTAGTTCTCTACCTCTGGGGTGGTGTGGAATAGAGAATACAATAATTATCACTGCTAAGTATTCTAAGATTTAGGTGACTTTTAAGATATTTTCGTTCAAAAAAATCTAAAAAAGTCTAACTACCTACTAAGTCACAGTAAACTACAGTAGACGATTAGATGCAAATAAATTGTACTATTAAAATACTAATCCAACAATTGGAAGAAATTTGAGATTTTGTAGACTTAAATGCGATTTTAATAAGAAAAAAAATTAGAAAAAAAATTCTCCTAAATCGCAGCAAAGCGCAGTAGCTGACTAGTTGTAAAAATAAGCTAATAAATAGTACTATTTTAATATATACATCGCAGTTGGAGATGTTTTCAGATTTTTGAGATTCTTTAGATTTTATGATTTTTTCTATACAAAAAAATATTTAAAAAATTGTAGTACTAAAAATAATGCGTAAAATAAAAAGTCATAGAACAATAATTTACTGTATTAGATAGTAGAACAAATTTGCATCATTAATCAGTAAAAATAAGATGACTTTTTTTTTAATGTCCTAAGTCCACTACGTATATAAATCAACCCACCGTGCGCTGCGCGCACACTTTAAAAGAGCGATTCAAAATATAACATTATTTACTACACGAAAAGATACACATGTCGTTGTGAGAATTCAGAATACGTTGTGCAACGTATTATTCACAAGGTGCGCGCAGCGTCGCGTCTCGGTGTGAGCTGACTCTAACATTTATTCATCATCTGCCTAGCCTTTTCCGAACTACCTTGGGGTTGGGTTGGGTTCCAGTCTAACCGGATGCAGCTGAGTACCAGTATTTTACATGAAGCGACTGCCTATCTGACCTCCACAACCCAGTAACTGAGTAATACGAAACCCCTTAGTAAGACTGTATGTCAGACTTTTAACTTCTTACTACTCGTAACGACTGTTAAAAATCTACAAATGACAGCCGGGACCAACGGCTTACCGAGGTAAGCCGTTGGTCCCGGCTGGTTGGTTCCGAGGCACGGAGGAAACTAGGTATGTAATTATGGTCACCCATCCACGGACCAACCTCGGCAAAACCCGTGCGGCTGTTATTGTTTAACCACGAGCTCCTCCTCCTTGTGACTCACATTTATTATTAAAATAAAATAAAACTGATTTATAAACCTTTAAACATGTCAACTTCCCGCTGCACCAGACCTGCAACTATGCATAATATGCGTATAGGTCCAGTGCCCCAGAAATAGGCAATTTGGCTTTTCCACTATCGCTTTTGTGTGTAGGCTCCATTAGGACCACAACACCATCGCGGCACCATCTGAGACCATATTTCATGAATGCGGTTAGCCAGCCCTAGAACAAAAGATAGTCGATAATGCAGAGCAATCCGTCGGGCGGCATCTGAATTCACACAGACTTGCCAAACATAATATTTTGCTTCCAAACCTCTTCTCTCTGTTAGAATGTTATCATTTTCATATTAAATCAATAGAATTTTGTTAGAATTCGATATTAGGTTTCGATCGGTTGTAGTTTTTTTTTTTTGTGAGGGAATATTGAATTAAAATATCGGCAAGTTATGTTATACTCTTCTTGGAGTTATGAAATTATTTGGGTTTTTATGACCTTGACCTTGTCCATCTTACAAACAGTTATTTAAAATACTGGGTCGAATTAAATTGGTCAGCAATACCTCAGGGGTGACGAGAATATCCAAACACAATCAAATACAAACTAGATTTTCTGTACTTCCTGTATTTTCTGTACTCAATCTACTATGGGGTCAGGTGAACAATTCGTTACAGAATCCCTAATAATAATCAATAATCACACTAGGTGACCGAAGAGCTCGTGGCTAAATAATAAAAGCCGCCCGGGTCGTTCTTTCAGGTTAAGCCGTGCTTGCCGAGGTTGGTCCGTGGATGGGTGACCATAATTACATACCGAGTTTCCTCCGTGCCTCGGAAAGCACGTTAAGCCGTTGGTCCCGGCTGTCATTTGTAGATCTTTGACAGTCGTTACAAGTATTCAGAAGCCAAAAAAGTCTGACATCCAGTCTTACCATGGGGTATCGTATTACCCAGTTACTGGGTTGTGGAGGTAAGATAGGCAGTCGCTTCATGTAAAATACTGGTACTCAGCTGCATCCGGTGAGACTGGAAGCCGACCCCAAGATAGTTTGGGAAAAGGCTAAGCAGATGATGAATCACACTAGGTGACCAGCGCAACTTCGTCTGCGTCATATTTTCCCCATGTTTGCAACATTTTTCATTGATGCTCCGCTCGTTTTGGTTGCAGCATAATGTTATATATAGCCTGCCTATAGCTTTCCTCGATAAATGGGCTAGCCAACACTAAAATTATTTTTCAATTCGAACCAATAGTTCCGAGATTTCAAACAATTAGCGCTTTCAAACAAACAAACTGTTCAGCTTTATATTATTAATAGTTTAGATCATATATAGGTACTATTAGTTAGATATTACCCTTCTCAATACAATAACAAAGGTGCCTTCAATACAAAACATAAGAAATATCGCCGCTAATGATGTCCCTCAGACAATGTAACGATAGCCTTTTGTTTTGCTTCACAAAAATCACAATTCTGGTCGAAACAAAAGATCTATCAACAGAGTGAATAACTTCGATCGTGGAAATATGGGGGATAAGATGATATATAAAAAGAATGGATCATTTGTACATTGAGAAAAACAGCTGGCTCCTTGTGCTCTTATGAAAATTAACAGATGTAACGAAGATACTAATATAACATATTGCGACGTATGAACTTATATAAAAAACTATTCTCTTCAAAACTCATCACTCGTTCAGTCATGTGGTTTAATGGTATACAGGCCAAGAACCATCAAAGAGTCGATAAACGTTGCGTTACAGACTCCTTGGTTTTTTCGTGAAAAAATATTCTAAACTAGCTGTCCCCGGCATGCGTTGCAATGCACTTTTTACCAACCCTATCTACCTACCGTCCATACCCTACCCTACCCTAACAACCTACCCTACCCTACCTACCTTACATACCCTACCTACCCTACCCTACCCTACCTTACCTACGTACCTACTTATCTACCCTACCCTACCCTACCCAACTCTACCCTACCTACCTATCTATCCTACCCTACCCTACCCTACTTACCTACCTACCCTACCTTTCTCACCTTTTAAACCTTCCCTGGACTACGACAAACATTTTAAAACCAAAATCAGCTAATTCGGCCCAGCCGTTCTCGAGTTTTAGCGAGACTAACGGACAGCAATTGTTTTTTTTTTTATATAGACTAACAACTATAAACTTCCAACTATAGCTTCAGTAACATTTGACTTCTAAAGTAATAATTGTGGTTAGCGCATCTCCCTTGATTTAACGTTCCACGGCAGAATATTAAACGATAGGCATCAAAGGAACGCTAAGACAATGTGACTGGGGACCGGCCTTTCATAGGAATCAAACAAAAATCTATAACATCTGTAATTCTTGACAAATTGCGGAAGACTATTGTTTAGTAGTGACTATTGAAGCTGCAGAAAATAAGCGTGTTTGAAATGTGAACTTCCCGAAGCTAAGATAGCACCTAGATGTTTTAGTTATGTCAAAGCATGGATCGACGTTTACCTGTTAATGCATTTTTAATGAGTAGGTTGGTTAATCAAAAAATAAGGTGATGCAAGTGATGAAAATATAAACATTAATCGACGATATGGCTTGACGATAGCGGTAATAGACATTAATTTTAAGGTCAAAATAGTGTAGACGAAAACTTCATTCAAAAGTAACGTCGTAGGTTTAAGCTAAAGACAATCATAAGGAAGTGTAAATATATTCGTAGTTCGCAAGGATAAAATTGAAACACGTTTTTCCGTGTAGACTACAAGAGAAACATCCACGCCGCATTACAAATACAGTACACAAATCACACTTGTCAATGTAAGGACGTTTCACACTACACGAAAATAACGTGCTGCTCGATTAAGTCGCCCGGCATTGGCAGTGTAACGGTCTGTACACGACCTCAGGTGATGCTACCTGCGACACGACTGGCGACGTCATTTGCGATGCGTTTTGGTTCAACCGTCACGCGTGTGCGTTACTTTTTCCTTTCACATGGTTACTTAGATTGGTGTTCACCACAATCACTATCACAAGTCGTCATCGCCAATTTAGCGGCTATGTTTTTGGCCAGTAAAATATAAAATATAGTTTTTGTGGTTAGTGCCCAAACTGGTGTCATAGTTTTTATGCCGGCCATGAGCCTCTCACTTGGCTTTAAATGCCATCGAAAAATATCTCTTAGGCACGCTGGTTTGGTTTGCTCACGATGTTTTCCTTGAAGCAAGTGATAATCATACAATACGCACATGAATCCGAAAAATCTGTGGTGCTAGTTTTGGGTTCGAAATCAAGACTTGGCAGTCCAACGTTCACTCCACTAGGCTTTCACTGCTGTAATACGTATACACGAAGAAGTATAAAATGGCAAAAGCGTATCGTTTCATAGTATATCTCGTGACCAAACGGTAAGGAATTTTCACACTACACGTAAATAACGCGCCCTCGTCCACGATAATGTCACCCGTCAGCTCACACGTTACGTGTAAATCTCGTTATCAAACCCTGACACTACATTACACGGGAATTTATGAGAGCGCAAGCGAAAGAGACGGCAGTATTAGTGGAGGCTGTAAAACGTAGTAGGTGTTTGGGTTTTTGAAGTCTTGGATTGTTGTGGAATACTTTGTGTGTGTATAAAAGCAGAATGTTTTCATCATTTATTTTACGGCCCTATTGATGTTGCAGCAAATGCACATCACCTCTTTTTTTAAATTGGTCGATGACCTCTAATAGTGGATGAAGCCATGATTCATGTTCGTACCTAAAGATAAATTACAGAAAAAAAAAATACTGCTAAACATATAAAGTTAAGTCTGCCCTGTACCACTTCAACTAATAATCGTATCTTGCACCATCGTTTTATTATTTTCTTTCAATCTGCGAAATGAAAACAATGAATTTGAATAAACTGTAAAACGTGAAACGGCAATAAATATCGACGCTGTTGTAAACTAACTTAGCAGTCGTAACACGTGCGTTTACTATGCGTAATGTGAAAGACCTTTACAATCATCGATATTTTTTATTATTTCAGGTTATTGATACAAACCGAATCATAGCAATGGTACCACCGAACCCTTAAAGATGCTTGGGAAAGAAAGAATACCAAAAACATCACGCCTGTAATCCACGAATAAGATAAACCTGTTTAAGTCCCATGCAATAGGGGCGAGCCTATTGTCACCAATCGGGCACAACTCCAGACTTCGTAGCTGCTACTGAGATATTCCTGATGGAAAAACAAAATAACACTTTACCCGACCCGCGATTCGAACCCATGACCTCGTGCTCAGCAATCGACCAACGACACTTAACGGACAAGATAGACACCGCGCAGAAAAGCCTGGTGAATCAAAATAGAATCGGAAACGACGGACCCCAATGTAGTTATCCGCCTAACCTTTTCGCAACTAAGTTGGTGTCGGCTTCCAGTCTAACCAGATTATAGTATTGCAGCTAAATTATAGTATTTTACATGGAGCAACTACCTATCTATCTGACCTCCAAAATAGTCCATCATCTGCCTAGCCTTTTCCCAAACTATCTTGGAGTCAGCTTCCAGTCTAACCGGATGCAGCTGAGTACCAGTATTTTACATGAAGCGGCTGCTTATCTGACATCCACAACCCAGTAACTGGGTAATATGATACCCCTTGGTAAGATTAGATGTCAGACTTTCTGGCTTCTGACTACTCGTAACGACTGTCAAAGATCTACAAATGACAGCCGGGACCAACGGCTTAACGTGTTTTCCGAGGCACGGAGGAAACTCGGTATGTAATTATGGTCACCCATCCATGGACCAACCTCGGCAAACATGGCTTAACCTTAAAGACTGCGCGACTGTTAGTATTTAGCTCGATGCTCCTCCAAAATAGTCCACAACCCAGTTCTTACTGGGTTATACGAAACCCCTCGGTAGGACTGGTTGTTAGACTTTCGGGCCACTGACTACTTAACGACTGTCAAAGATCTACAATCATTGTAGTACTCTCGGTATATAATGGGTGGTCACCCATCCACGGACCAACTTAGGCAAATGCCCCAATAGTATTGTACCAAAAACAGAATCAATGCAGGTCGGGGAATTGGCCTAGACAGATTTTGTAGACAGTATTTATGTTAGTCTCCACTCTTTCACTTGGGATGCCTTATGTAGTCGTGTCGTGATACCTAAAACACTTTACCTAAGTACATGGTCGGTTTGAAGCTTAATTCGGCACCCTTTTAAACATGCAAAAGGTGGAATCATAAATAAGGATTGGAAATATCTAAATTGACTATTATTTGCGGACGAAATCTGGATGCGAAAAAGTTATTTTTGATGCGGACAAAACGGGAAATAAAGATAAGCAATGTGTTAATCATTTAACACAGGGACCAGAAACTCATCTCAATCTTCAGGTTAAGCTAAGCTTGCCTAGGTTGTTCTGTGAATGGGTTACCACTCATTGCATGCCAAGTTACCCCCGTGCCTCGGAAAGCACGTTAGGCCGATGGGGCTGTAATTTGTAGATGTTCGAAGTCGTTAAAGGTAGTCAGTGGCCCGAAATCTGACAACCAGTCTTACCAAGGAGTTTCATATTAACCAGTACTAACTAGGTTTTGGAGGTCAGATATGCAGTCGCTCCATGTATACTACTGGTATTCAGCTGCATCCGGTAAGACTGGAAGCTGACCCCAAAAAGTTGGAAAAAAGCAGGCAGATGTTGAATGTGTTCATCATTTACATTGTAGACACACAAGGCGAGCTTTGCTTTTTACAAAAAAAAATATCTCGTTTCTTTTCCTTCAATAACATCGTAATATTTAACAGACAGATTAGTGATTGAAAAAGTATATATTAGACTCACCCAAGACAGAAAAAAAATTGATAAAATTAATATACAAGGTATGTTGTTTTGCATCCTCGTCAAAATTCAAGAAGATGTCACAAAAGACATAAATAATATTATTATGCCACTGCTGGCCAAAGCTCTCTTCTCAAAGAGAGAAAGCATGAGCATGGATCATTACGCTGCTCAAAGCGGATTGGTTTTTCCACAATTATTTATGCCAGGTTTCCCCATGATATTTTCCTTCGCCGATTTCAGTTACGATTTATGTCCAAGATAAATGAAATTCACGACCTGAAATTCTGTTTTCCTTATTACGTCAATACATATACTTTTCCACCTGGATTCAGAGCTAACATTTTGGTACGCAACCCCACCACTAATACAGAGTATAACCAAATTATTATGTTAATTTAAGACTTTGTCGTAAACGCGCACAGCCGGCGATCAATTACGTTCATAAGGGCGACGGCATACTGTAAAGTAAACATGCAATTAGTAAATTTTATTGAGCGCCATTTTGGTTGGTTGTGGTGATCTGTGTTTTTTTTCAAGCCAGAGTATTTAATTCCAAGATTAATTATAATCGTTTAACTACGTTTTAAGTTCCTTTGGAGCAACCTTGGAAATAGCCAGCCTACCCTTTTATTTTATTTTCTAAATTCCTTCTTACCGTCTCAATTGAGACTGTAGAAGCAACAAAAAAGTTTTCTCGATTAACGATACTAAAGAATGTGTGGCGAACGTTGAAAAATCAGTCCCGGAACCGGAACCACCATTCAACCTTTCTAAATGGTAAACTTGCTCTTGTTTTTGCTGGTCATATTACTTCTTTTGATTATTTTCGAATAACACAAGAAATAAAAAGATAGAAAATAAAGTCGTTCCAAATATGACATCGCCCTAACCTTGTAAACTAGACTTAGAATGGAAACCGGCGCCCTTATTGCGAACGAGTCAGTTTTAATTTAAAATTGTAAGTCGTTACCGTGTAAATAATTGTTTTGTGGCAACCCTAAGCAATGAATTGTATGGACTTTTGCGTTTATAGCTGTTAAAGTATGGGATGCTTTGCTCTATGGGAATGTTAATTTTGAAAGTTACCGGTTGACATAAATCTGCCTAATTCGTATAGTTTTTAGGAAGCGTTGGATGTTAGTACTAACTACTACTGTGAATTAGGGTACATCGATGAAGCAAAAGGTGACTCCAAATCCTCCTTCACCTTGAGAGATCTATAAGGAAGCTCATCTAAAGGAATCACCGACACGACGAAGAAGAGAAGTCTGAATTCTAGGACAGAGGTTCACGGCTCTTTCCTTTTTCACTTAATTGAAGCAATCATTGATTATGCATTGAAATGCTTTATTTAAATAGCTTAAACCAGAATTAATACACTGTTTAAGCTTTCTCGAGTTATAACTATTTTCCTTATGTTCGTTTAGTTTAGTTGTAGTCTATTATTAATCATTTATTTGCCATCCACCCGAATTCTCTAGTCATCCTGCGATCGTGGCGCTTGCAACAAACTCGACACAATAATTGCTATTTACGGAAGACATCCCGTAAGTAAAAGTATATGTTCAAGAAGTAAACTTAAATAAGAGTTCCACAAAAGTAAATCCCACTTCCACCTTGCAATATTTTTAGAACTCCACGAAATCTTATGATGGGATCTTATTTATTTGACACCGATACTAGAGCAGAAGAATGTACACAAAAGCTCTTCTTTTCTTCGCAGCATTTTGATGGCTATCTATTACAAATAAGCCAACCCAAAACTTAACCATGAGTTTGAGCCAAATTCGTAATAACTAGCGTCGAGTAACAGAGATCTTTTCTTTGACACGGGACTTTGAACTTTAGGCACTGTGAAATATGTTAAATTTGTTAGTATGAAAATATAGGCCACTTTCTACTCACTCTTTGCTTTTTTTTTAACCAATACTAGTCATAGACAAAAATCAAATCACTACCTCAAAATGCAATTCCACAGCCCATCAACAAAGTAATATGAGATTTAAAAAAAACGAATTCAAACGAAAACCAATCCATTCTAGTATCAGAGTTGTATCAAAGAAACTCATTTTCCTTTGACATTCGATTAAACACGAGGCAAAAGGCTTTCTCATAACTTGTTTCTAGGCGCGGTTCGCACGGAGTGATGTAAAAACATAGCTACGGCCGGTCAGCGTGAAATGAAATTCATAATAACGACTGTTGAACTTACGTAGTTGAGGGTGAAAAGTAGGGCAAGTTTGAAAATAACCTTCCGACTTTTGTTTCTACAAAATCCATACTAATCCATACTAATATTATAAATGCGAATGTCACTCTGTTTGTTTGTTTGTTTGTTTGTTACCTTTTCACGACTAAACGGCTGATTAGATCTTAATGAAATTTGTTCAGAAGATAGATTTCAATCTGGGGAAGGACATAGGCTATATATCATCACGCTACGACAAATAGGAGCGGAGCAGCAAAAAAAAAAAAAAAAGTTGCGAAAACGGGAAAAATGTGACGCAGTCGAACTTGCGCGGGACAGCTAGTATAGGATAAAAATAATCTGCCCATAATGTTCCCACTGTTATCACCAAGCACACTCACTCACACCAGAGACACACACTGACACAGACACATACACAACACATTCACACATTCTCACCTATGCATACACACACGCAGATATCACACAAGAGCACGCATGTTTTATTTTTATGATTATTATTAATTATAAGAGATTTTTTTATGAGAAACTGTAGTGAACATCGGTTACAAAACTGAGTGAAAACACTGACTTTCAAAAATTAAATGGAAACCTTTTTCTTCGTGTCAGTAAAAAATATTTTAATACTAGTGGAACACTGTCTCCTCTCATTGAGAGAGAATGGGCATTTATATCTTCGATTTTTTAGTTCTTGGACATGTCGTTGCCTCACGATATTTTCTTTCACCGTTTCGAAGTAACTTATCTGCCTGGTTTCAAACTCATGACCTACGTTTCGTTGGTCGACGCTATTTCTACGGAGCTACCACTGTTCTTTACAAATAAGTCCAAAGCGCCTAGGACAAGTAAAAATCGCTATGTCTAAGACGACTTTCAACAAGATTAACATAATCCTTTCGGTAGCTTAGGACATTTCAATACATTTTTAACTGAGCGGGATTACAAAATTATACTTTGTCCTAACCCAAGTCAAGGTATACCTGTGCGTCACACGTTAAGAAGTGAAAAGGTAACAGACAGGCATGTATAGACGCCAGCTCGTGAACCTACAGCAATCTATATTTCTTTAATATATTCTCAACTTTATCGCTCAAAATATTATGTAAAAGGTTGATTGGGAAAATTTTACAGTTGCGGGTAGTTAAAATAATATTAGTATGGTTGCATGTATATTGTAAATTAACCAAGGTACTACATAATATATGTATTTGAACTTGGCAGGGTTGCCACCGCACTTTTTCTTGTATCATGTTTTAAGAGATACCTATTTACCTCCAGATATGCTAGCTAGAGGTAGGAGGAACCCGTATCCATGGGAAAAGTTTGACAGTGATGGAGCGGTCCCTTAGTAAAACGAACCGAGCGATGTCAAACAAAGATGTCGCCCGAGATACGACTGGAACTTGCATGGAGTTCAAGATAGGCTCGAAAAATATTACTTTACAAACAAAAGTTTAAAGGGATAGTCTTCCAGTAATTGCACTTTATGTTTGAGTTACACCGTTTCGATTTTTGCCTGTCTCACCTCTCATGCTGATAAAACTGGACCAATCACATAATTATTAACACACTGACTACTACTACCTACTTTTAACAATGTTCAAAGGTCCACTCAAATCACTACTTATCAGTGTTATTCCGCTAGGTGGCAAGCCATCGTCCCAGCAAAAACGTAGACTGCATCTCTGATATTCTTACGCATTGGCCAGGAGCTATACTCTCAAACGAGTATGCGTCTAGCGATGGTAACTGGGGAGTAAATAAGTAAAATAAATTATTTAGAACATGCCACGAGTCAACAAAACTGCGGAGCGGTGCAACAGCGAGCGTGAACGGGGTCCTGATGAGAAAATTCTGTAATAACTGTAGCAGTATAAGAAAAAGTACTACGGTAATATAGTACAAAAAGTACTTCAGCGCTAGCGCCGTTTTTCACACAAATAAAGAACACATTTCAAAATTCCGATCCTTTCCAATGGAAGTATTAAGGAACTTAACACTCTGTTCTTCATTATCTCATTTATAAAATGCTCAACCTGAAGACAGAAACCAATACTGCTACATTTTATAATTCAATTTAATTTAGTTACTATCAAAACTTTTCATAATGGCTGACTACCGGACTACTGTTCGTCCATGCACTATGGCTCACCAGTTTCATAGTGAGCGCGGGAAAGCTTTCATGCCGCGACTTATTCAAATAAGATACGGCTCGTTTCGCAGCCCTTTGTTGCCTTTCCGCTTCAAAAATATCATTCATGTGACTCTGTTATAGATAACGGCCGGATTTTATAATTTCGCTAAGATATACGCTAAAAAATTGTTGGTCGTCGAATGAAATAGTAAAATAAGAGTTTGAGTTCGATGTGGCTTTTTGAGGCCGGTTGATATTATACTGTTCCAACATTGTGAATAGCCTTTGATCATGCTGAAAAGGTATTTATAGCTTGGTTGATTTATTATCTACCTACCCACTTATTTGAATTGTTTTGGTAGCTGTGTTTTAATAATGGTGCGTTCAAGATCCCGTAGCCGTGAATGGCAACACACTCGAGTAAGTCAACATTACAAAGAAAAAATCGCGTACTTGCAGTGATAGTGATTCGCAACATAGCTCGAGTGGTGAACGGAATGATCCGCGGAGTGGCTCACGTGATCGAAATCGGCGGGCTTTGCCTAGAAGTGAAGAATGTCATACGGGTTTTAGGGCTAAAAGTTTCGTTCGCGTAAAGGTGGATACAGACTTTGCGAAGCATGCTCCACGAACGGCGCACAACGAATGCCTCGGCCATACGTTGGCTCGCACTAGCACGTGCGTAGCACATGCCTCGCCATGAATATAAAGGTACACGCCTTGCGAGGCATTCGCTGTGTGTTGTTCGTGGTGCATGCCGCGCAATGTCCGTATACGGCTTTACGATTAACGTACTCGTCGTAGGTCCCGTAATAGGTCGCAGTCTCTCTGGCGTGGTTACTCACATAAGCAACATCGACATTGTTTACGAAAAAACACCCTTATTAAGTCACGATGTCGTTCGAGTGCTGTTTCGCAAATTGGAGTAGCTAAACACATATTGAACGCGATTACACCTGCAGAGTTAAACCCGGTATTTCCTAGTACGTCAGTAAGACAGCCCTCTTCAGAATCGCGCTCCGAGGCATCTACTCTTGCGCATGCTTTAATGCAAGCTATAAAAACCATGCAACCCGCGAAGTCTCAGAATTACTACGTGTCAAATAATCTGAAATAACATCGAAGCATAGTTCGAAGAAGTGGATCATGCCAGAGAGTGCGGTTGGACCGACCAAGAATGTCTGTTGCGTGTAGCTTCTTTTTTATAGGGCGACGCTAAAGTCTGGCTAAGTGAGTGGGTCACAAATGATAGAACTTGGTTAAACTAGCGTTTATACCTTAAGGCATTTCATACAAACTTTCAAGTCATTATTTTCCGAAATGACTGAACCGATTTAAATAAAACTTTATACGCATAAGCAGGATACATAGGTCTAAAAAGTTACTAAAAACATTTCATTCATTTCGTTTTTTTTTAGTTTTAGTTCCATGTATGGGAGGATATCCTTATCCATATATATTTTTTTAATTTTGTACAAAAATCATAATGCGGTTCACAGAATACATCTACCTACCAAGTTTCAGCTGTGTAGTCCTAATAGTTTCGGAATAAAGTGGCTGTGATACGGACGGACAGACAGACAGACATGACGAATCTATAAGGGTTCCGTTTTTTGCCATTCGGCTACGGAACCCTAAAAAGGAAGTCCATTTACTTCTTGGAGCTGACAGCAGACGGTTGTCTTCAGAATCACGGTCGGTCGATTTAAGGTCACGTGAGTTAATTTAAATTCGTCAGTTAAGTGTGTAATCGTTGCCTTTTTTTTTATTAAGTTAAGTGTGAATTTGTAAATAATAATAAACGGTTTTCTCGTCCTTTTTGTTTTTTTTTTAAGTTATTTCTCCTTCTGAATTGTAAGCAATACATATTATTTTGAGGGAAACGCCTCGATAAACAGGGAAAGTTTCAAGAAAAATTCAACACATGACCTTTATGGCGTTATATTTCCAAAGGCTTCCAAAGACTCTTTTGACAAATTGATTTCGGAGGATTCATTCGTTCTTCAGCTATTATAAGAAAAGTATCAGTTCAACATCCTGAACGTCTAAGATTTCTCGCAATCAGCAGTTTTTATGTGGGAAATTTCTTAATAACTTTAAAAGTTCGATTTCTGCAAAACGACCCGATTACCCGGCAAATTAGGTATAGTCTCACCGATTTCAACAAATGCACCTAAGTACCAACCACCCTGTAGAATGTCACTATGTTTAAGTCAGTGGGTAATATACGATACCCCTTGGTAAGACTGGATTTTAGAGTTTTTGGCTTTTGACTACTCGTAACGACTGTAAAAGATCAACAAATATGACAGCCGGGACCAACGGCTTAACGTGCTTTCCGTGGCACGGAGGAAACTCGGTATGTAATTATGGTCACCCATCTACGGACCAACATCGACCCGGGTGGCTGTTATTATTTAGCCACGAGCTCTTCATGTTTAAGTCCTCATGAACATAAAATAGGCTATCCGCTGGCTAGAACAAAAGTTTCCACTTGATTATAAAAACATAATTTCAAATCTAGAGCCAGCCAGGTACATGATTGGCTCAGACATCGGCTACCATAAAACGTGGCATCGTATCTTAGATAATTTCCCTCGCGGCCAGTTATATCGGAAATATACTTTACTGACGGTGTCTGACAAAGCAACTCTTATGATACAATGTTGGAAAATATAGCTCTTTGTATTCTTCATGTTTGGTAGTGGCTTTTTTTCATTTTTAAACACATTTTGGGTCCAGGAAAACAGCCTGTTCTTTGCCGCCAGCCTGTTCCACAATTTAGTAAACATAATTCATTTTACAAAGTTGTTGCTCCCGACTGTCATTCGTGGATCTTTGGCAGTTTTGACGGGTAATAACCTCGAAAGTCTGACAACTAGTCTTGCTAATCAGTTGTGTATTTCGTAATTGGAACTTATATTAAGCTGAATCTGGTAAGACTGGAAGCCGACCCAAACGTAGTTGGAAAAAATTTAGGCAGATGATAATCAATTAATTGTATCTGATCCAATGGGGTCTTTATCCTGTCCTGCTAATATTATAAATGCGAAAGTTTGTGAGGATGAATGAATGGATGTTTGTAACTCTTTCACGTGAAAACTACTGAACGGATTTTGATGGAATTTGGCACACGGGTAGTTGATAACCTGGATTAACATAGGATACTGTTTATCCCGATAGTACGATACGGTGGGATAATTAGCGAACACCACGCGTGCGAAGCCGCGGGTATAGGCTAGTAATAAAATAAATTCGCGGATCTTTATAATTTTGGATGAATTAATAATATAACATCACGGTATAATTCACTGCAAAGAAAGGCTGAGGTGTGAATGTGTAATAATACACGAACAATCTAGCATTTAGGTATTTTTATTAATTCCTACGCCATTAAGTTGTAAGATTGGTCTACCAAGCACAAATCCCGACTGTTTTCATTATAATTTAGGATGCTAAATATGATAAATTCACATATCGTGTGTGTGTTTCACGTGTTGATTAACAACGGAATTAATTTCGGGGAAAAAGATTCATTCCACTATTAATTTGAGTTGTACACCAATTAAAACCGTAAACAGCTAATCAATAACTAATTAACATCTCATCTACACACGCACATACACACAACCAGTCGTCAAGCTACAGTTTATAAAGCAGTACCTTCACCTACCTACCAACTGTTTACTCAGAAACTAATGAAACGACACCACGACCTCTAATGAAGACGAATGCCTCGTAATTATGGGGGCGGGGCGAGGAAATTAATTATACTACGCAGTGTATGAATGAAATTTTATAGATTTTATACTTGTTGTGAGAAGTTGAGAACGAATTTTGATGAAGTAAATAGTTGATCGACCAGACTCTCTTGGAAATCATGGTACTCGTATGCTTGTTCGTATCACTGTTATAAATATGGCCATATTGCATGATGTTGATGACATCTAGTCGGTTTTGGTCACAACGACTGTATTCGATGGCTCTAGGGTGGTTGTCGAGAGTTTTTAAGAAAAAGAGAAATTCCTAGTGTGGGGCAAATTTAAAAAAAAAGTCATGTAATATATGAAAAATTATCAAAACACCATTCATCGACGTCATTGTAGAGCATTACAAGTCATCACTCTTCAAATCAAACTGTGACCTTCTTCTCTATTATAACAAATGTGAAAGTATCTTTGTTTGGCTGTTACCTTTTCACACCTTAATGGCTGTACGGATTTCGATAAAATCATTCCAACACAAGGGAGCAGCCGCGGGAAAAACACCGCTCACCACCGCGCGCGCAGTCACAATTTCAATGAAAACATCAGAATTCTGAAAAGTAGTCTGATCTAAGGAAATGCATAATCGTTTTAATTTGTTTGTAAGTTATCAAAATGACTTGCAAACAAATTATTTGCTTCCTATGAAAGAGGAAACTAGAAGCTCGACAAAAGAAATTAAATGGAAAATTAACACATTTAATGCAAATAATTTGCTCCGTATGTTCCAATCGCAATACTCTTGTTGCAACAGTGACTTAAAAGTACTTAAAACTGTAATTCTTCGTCAAATAACACAAGCTTAAACAGCCCCAGTATTCACCAAAAAGCCATGCCAACGAACGTTTTCACCAAAACCCCGAAAAAAAGCTTCCACACCCACATTTCAACGAACAACTATTTTCAAGTTTCCTACCGCAGTTTAATAAAAAAAAAGCAATTGGATAGCGCACACGTCAACAATAAAACTAAAATGGCTACCTGGAACGGGCAATGAATAGTGTACCCCAATCAGACCTAGTAAGCCGCGCTTGCCAAGGTCTGCCGGAGGATGGGTGCCTAACCATTACATACAGAGTTTCCTCCGTTCCTCAGAAATCACGTAATGCCGTTGGTGCTGGCTGTCATTTGTAGACCTTTGACAATCGTTACAGGTCTGACAGTCATACAACGAGTCTTAGCAATCGTTATAGTATTGCCACGTACTAACTGGAGGCGCAGGTCAGATAGGCAGTCGGTCTATGTAAAATAATGGCATTCAATTGCATCCGGTTAGGCTGGAAGCCGATCCCATCATCTGCCTAGCCTTTTCCCAAACTATCCAGTATTTTACATGAAGCAACTGCCTATCTGACCTCCACAACCCAGTAATTGGGTAATACGATTTCCCTTATTAAGACTGGATGTCAGACTTTTGATGACAGCCGGGACTAATGGCTTAACGTGCTTTCCGTAATTATGGTGTCCCATCCACGGACCAACCTCGGCAAGCAAGGCTTAACCTTAAAGATCGACCCGTGCGGCTGTTATTATTTAGCCATGAGCTCCTCCTACCCCAACATAGTAAAAGGCTAGGCAGATGAAGAGTTAATAAATTTTGGCACATGTCAGACCGCCTCGCTAGTTGGTCCAAATCCACCGTATAATTACATTTTCATAATAATTCATCCAATTTTAAAACCAATCAATGCTGTCAGCTCTACTTTGGTCCCACTACGCCACACGTAACTGATGTCATTATGATTTTATTTTTGGACATAGTAAAAAGGGAAGTGGCATCAGTTTAATTTTTCAGTACGTTGGGATGTCAGTGGTATTGTATTACCCAGTTACTGGGTTTTCGGGATCAGATAGGCAGTCATTCCATTTATATCTATCTTTCTCCATAGGAAACGACCAACCCGAACCGTGCACCTTTTGTTGACGTTTTATAAGTGCCCATGTAAGGCTTATCATCATCATCATCTGCCTAGCCTTTTTCCCAAACTATCTTGGGGTCAGCTTCCAGTCTAACCGGATGCAGCTGAGTACCAGTATTCTACATGAAGCGACTGCCTATCTGACCTCCACAACCCAGTAACTGGGTAATACGGTACCCCTTGGTAAGACTGGATGTCAGACTTTTTTTTTGGCTTCTGATTACTCGTAACGACTGTCAAAGATCTACAAATGACAGCCGGGACCAACGGCTTAACGCTTAGCGCTTTCCGAGGCACGGAGGAAACTCGGTATGTAATTATGGCCACCCATCCACGGACCAACCTCGGCAAGCACGGCTTAACCTTAAAGATGGACCCGGGTTATTATTTAGCCACGAGCTCCTCCATGTACGCCTATCTAAAATAAAATATTTTGATTTTATACAAATAAATAAAAGTGTCTTTTTGTAAGCTTAAAATAACCGCTTTTTACTACATGCACATGAATGTATAGGCAAATAAATATACCAAAATATATTTTTTTTTCAAGTTTTTTCTGTCTGTCTGTTCCGGCTAATCTCTGGAATGGCTGGACCGATTTTGACGGGACATTCACTGTCAGATAGCTGATGTAATAAGGAGTAACTTAGCTACTTCAATTTTAGAAAAACAAATAATTTCACGCGGACGAAGTCGCGGGCTAGTGTAAAATAAGACCGGAAGCCAATATCGACATAGTCGGGGTGTGGCTGGGTACATGATGGCACACCTACTCAACTAGACTACATATTGGGTGTAAAACACCTCTTAACGAAGCCGAAAGGCACTGGTTCTCCCTGTCATTGCGATCATTTTTTTGTTCTACACCATACCTGCGAACCTTCTAGTTACGGAGGATAGGATATTAGGGGTCGAAGTTCCAACTTTTTGACAAGTATTTTTTTTTAAATACAAGTTTTTAATGTAAGATTTTTACTTTAAACACCTCCACGAACCCCGTACTATTCAATCCGTCCATCAGCACAATGTTTTGAGTGCGTTACATTGAGTTCTACCACAAAACATGATTTTGCACCCCCCAAAAAAAAGTCGTTTCCCATCAATAATTTTTGCGTAAAGTTACTTAGTTTCATGTACAGAATGCTTGGTTGACGGCTTCGTGATGAGGTGATTTAGATATATAGATAGATAGATAAATGATTTATACGGTGTATGTACAAAAATAGCCCAGAATACTCTGCTTGCCTCTGACTGCCTCGTTAGTCTAGTAGCGCGTTCAAGCAAACAAACAAACAAACTCTTCAGCTTTATAATATTAGGAATAGTATAGATTGACTGCCTCCTTTGGTCTAGTGTTTGCAAGCGCGACTGCTGAGCATTAGGTCCTGGGTTCAATTCCCAGGTCGAGCAAAGTGTTATTGGGTTTTTCTATCAGGAATTTCTCAGTATCAGCCACGGAGTCTGGATTTGTGCCCGGTTGATGGCTATAGGGACACCCTCTTTTAACTGGCGAAATGTGGGTATACTATTAGGTACACCTCTGCCTAACAATCCGGCGATTACAGTCGTGATGTTATGTTAGAAGTAGTAGTAGTTAGCCTACATACATACAACAAATTACCTGAAAATATTCGGTCCAAGAAAACATTATAATGTGCATTAAATAAATAAAATGGTACACTGAATTCTATCGACTGAGATATTTAAAAATTCCTGACTCACAAATTATTGGGTCATACAATTTGCTGACTGCCTTGTTATATCGGCACATTGTGAATCCCTTATTTCTAGATGTTATCTCAAGTATCTATTCATTTTGTTCCAAATCCCACCTACCTTCCAAAACACCTCTATACTATCAAGATTGAAGCTCCCTTTAATAAAATGGGTTAAGCAGCCCTGCGGACTTAACCTAATTATAAGCAGACTGGCACATAAGGGCTTGAACACACGTGCTACTTTCAAGCTTCGGTGATTTCGACATTTTTCAGAGGGTCGGCACAGCGACCGAGTTTTCATATACTTCAAGCGTCAGAAATCAGGGATTCAGTAATTTTTCAGTACCTCCACATTATTCTTGGAGGAAAAAAAACAAAGATCTGCCTTTCATTTTCCCACTGCAGAGCCTTGTACATACATAGTAGGCGTTGATTGCATGCAAATGCAGATTGACGACGTCAGACTTAAAAGTCGAAGTTTCTTCAAGAACACGAACGATATGAAACACTGCTAAAAAAGAAATTGATAAAAACCTGTTTTGACAACATGTTCGCTAAAATACACTGATAAAATTGCGGAATCACCGATGCTAAAAGTAGCATATTAACTGCTAGCACGCACGTCTGTTAACCCCTTATATTCACTCGGGAGATGGCTAAATTGTATCGTAGGGATGTCCAAGCAAACACATAGACACTCGTATCCTAATGTTATGGCATACCTTTTGGCTTTATAAGGGGTATTTTGTTAATACTTATAGATTAGGACAGCCTTTGGGATTAGTTGAGTCTGTTGTTATTGTTATTGAGGTAGCTAAGACGATATATGACGGTGGACAAAGATAATATTATCTAATGAAAATGTTTGCGTTGTTAATTTTTAATCAGGGATTATAAGTGGTATTGATATTTTAACTCCTTAAGATACAGATATGCGTATCTAGTTTAGGGGCCGGAAATCTGCCAATAATGTTGTACTCGATTGTACAATCTACTGCCTTCGTGTGTAACGTGCCTTGTTTCCTTTCTTATTTACATACAAATAAAAAAAAGAACTGACCAGTATTTAATCATCCCAAATCATTGTTTCGGAAATCGGATAATAACAGAAAATGTGCTACAGTGTCTGTCAATATCCGGTGTCCGCAATCGATCTACAATCTGTCCCTCACGGTTTGTTATCATGTCAGACCGCCTCGCTAGTTGGTCCAAATCCACCGTATAATTACATTTTCATAATAATTCATCCAATTTTAAAACCAATCAATGCTGTCAGCTCTACTTTGGTCCCACTACGCCACACGTAACTGATGTCATTATGATTTTATTTTTGGACATAGTAAAAAGGGAAGTGGCATCAGTTTAATTTTTCAGTACGTTGGGATGTCAGTGGTATTGTATTACCCAGTTACTGGGTTTTCGGGATCAGATAGGCAGTCATTCCATTTATATCTATCTTTCTCCATAGGAAACGACCAACCCGAACCGTGCACCTTTTGTTGACGTTTTATAAGTGCCCATGTAAGGCTTATCATCATCATCATCTGCCTAGCCTTTTTCCCAAACTATCTTGGGGTCAGCTTCCAGTCTAACCGGATGCAGCTGAGTACCAGTATTCTACATGAAGCGACTGCCTATCTGACCTCCACAACCCAGTAACTGGGTAATACGGTACCCCTTGGTAAGACTGGATGTCAGACTTTTTTTTTGGCTTCTGATTACTCGTAACGACTGTCAAAGATCTACAAATGACAGCCGGGACCAACGGCTTAACGCTTAGCGCTTTCCGAGGCACGGAGGAAACTCGGTATGTAATTATGGCCACCCATCCACGGACCAACCTCGGCAAGCACGGCTTAACCTTAAAGATGGACCCGGGTTATTATTTAGCCACGAGCTCCTCCATGTACGCCTATCTAAAATAAAATATTTTGATTTTATACAAATAAATAAAAGTGTCTTTTTGTAAGCTTAAAATAACCGCTTTTTACTACATGCACATGAATGTATAGGCAAATAAATATACCAAAATATATTTTTTTTTCAAGTTTTTTCTGTCTGTCTGTTCCGGCTAATCTCTGGAATGGCTGGACCGATTTTGACGGGACATTCACTGTCAGATAGCTGATGTAATAAGGAGTAACTTAGCTACTTCAATTTTAGAAAAACAAATAATTTCACGCGGACGAAGTCGCGGGCTAGTGTAAAATAAGACCGGAAGCCAATATCGACATAGTCGGGGTGTGGCTGGGTACATGATGGCACACCTACTCAACTAGACTACATATTGGGTGTAAAACACCTCTTAACGAAGCCGAAAGGCACTGGTTCTCCCTGTCATTGCGATCATTTTTTTGTTCTACACCATACCTGCGAACCTTCTAGTTACGGAGGATAGGATATTAGGGGTCGAAGTTCCAACTTTTTGACAAGTATTTTTTTTTAAATACAAGTTTTTAATGTAAGATTTTTACTTTAAACACCTCCACGAACCCCGTACTATTCAATCCGTCCATCAGCACAATGTTTTGAGTGCGTTACATTGAGTTCTACCACAAAACATGATTTTGCACCCCCCAAAAAAAAGTCGTTTCCCATCAATAATTTTTGCGTAAAGTTACTTAGTTTCATGTACAGAATGCTTGGTTGACGGCTTCGAATATTTATGAAACTATGTGGTAGTGTACGGATGTCAGTAAATACATACAGTAATTATATAAATATTGTGTACAATATGATAATATTATGTAGTGTATTATGAAAATAAAATATTGGTAAAAATAAACTATTTTAAAACTGGGAACAGGTAGTTCCAAACACACAATCGTTAGTCCGTAGCAACACACTGCGCCGCACGCGGCCGAGTGTGATGCACGAACTACCGACGGCTTCAATTACACATTTTTAGGTTTAGGTTATTAGGTATCCCTCTGCCTAACCCTTTGGGGATTACTTACCATATTACTGTATTACATACCATAACAAAACTAAGGCAGACTTCCACTTATATTACAATATAAGTGGAAGTCTGCCTTAGTCTTAAATGCATAAGCCTCGTCTAACAATGGCTTCTTGAATCAAATAATAGTTCTAAATCTCATGAAAAGAGTAACACAACGCCAACAAAACGCCCATACCTCTATCACCCTAACGTTATCACTTTACCCGTACAACCTTTACTATAAAACGTACGACCCAATCTAGTCCACACAATACACGTTGCGTAGCTAACAAAATTTAAGTATTTATCCTTGCAATTGTTACAGGCTCAATTCGGGGCCTCACGGTACAATCAACGTGAAAAGGGTCAGTCCTAGCGTTGACCCTTTATCGGCGCCGACTAAACTTTATATCGGATGCGAGATTGTAGAGTAGAATGGAGAGGGTTATAGTTTGGGTTCGTCGGTTTGGTATGCTCAAAATGGGCATTTGAATGACTTATACAGTATGTTAGTTTAAACGAGGGACATATTCAAACCCATAATAGTACATGCTAACAAGATACTAATAAAAATATAAACAAAAAAAAAACACTGATAAATAACAGACAGAACCATACCAAAATTTTCGCAAATGTCACGCAACGTGTATACACCCTTGCGCTAGCGACTTAATACTATCGCAGAACATGTGAGCGGGTCAATGACTCTTAGGTATAATCCATTTTCCCTTCATACTTTAAACTTACCTGGCTTAGGACAGTCCAAAATATCTAGGCACTAAACAAAACATTAAAAATTCTTCTATATACGTTATAGGTTTTTTACATATTTGGGACGAGAATCGAATACTGAATACCCTCCCTCAATATGTCCCTCGTTTAACCTAACATACTGTATAAGATAGATTTTAAACTTCATCATCATCATCAGGCTACAGCAGTCCACTGTTAGATATAGGCCCCTTCAGTCTCACGCCACTTGATTCTGGCTCCACCGACCCTGAGGGCGTCACACCTTACGTTTGTCGATTCGCGATCTCCACTCCCATCTACCTCAACGTTCATCGGCTCTACTGTAAATATGGCCGGCCCATTGCCACTTCTGCTTACTTGAGATATGTCGACAACTCTGGTTCTCTGTCGGATCAACTCATTCCGGATGCAATCCCACAAAAGGCTCCGTTCCATATTTCGCTGAATGATCTTGAGTTTATGGACCAACTGTACCGTGAGTGTCCACATTTCAGCCCCGTAAGTCATAACAGGCAGGACGTACCAGAAGACCTTGGTCTTTAGGCTCTGTGGAATACACGACGAGAAGACCCGGTGAAGTTTCGCAAATGCTGCTGATTTTCAGCTTAGTATAAGTATATTCTGAAGTGTACTGTTTTAACAAAACAAACTAAATAGGCCTTGATAATAATACACCGTGTAAATCACCTCATCACGAAGCCGTCAACCAAGCATTCTGTACATGAAACTAAGTAACTTTACGCAAAAATTATTGCTGGGAAACGACTTTTTTTTGAGGGGTGTAAAATCATGTTTTGTGGTAGAACTCAATGTAACGCAATCAAAACATTGTGCTGATGGACGGATTGAATAGTACGGGGGTCGTGGAGGTGTTTAAAGTAAAAATCTTACATTAAAAACTTGTATATAAAAAAATACTTGTCAAAAAGTTGGAACTTTGACCCCTAATATCTCCGTAACTAGAAGGTTCCCAGGTATGGTGTAGAACAAAAAAATGATCGCAATGACAGGGAGAACCAGTGCCTTTCGGCTTCGTTAAGAGGTGTTTTACACCCTTTATATAGACGTGCCTAATGGGGCTGCTTGTTGATCGATAAAGTTTTACAACCGTCACCTCTTGTTTAGTGTAAAAACTTGAGGGTCGAAGAGATAACAGTCAAAGCAGTTTATTCCATTATTTTTAAACTACACAATATCGTAAACAGCCTAATGTCACCAACAGGATCACCACAGGACAACAGTGAGCATAGTTTGGTGATTCAAGAGGGTCCATATTGGCTCACCTAAAGTTCTTTCCCCGAAATTGTTCTTCCTAATGATTTGTAATCCGAATGATCACTCTTCCTAAAATTTTTCATCCTAAAGTTTTCAATTCATACTATTTGTAGTTCTACCGGCGATGTTCATAACACTCATGTTTCCGAAAATTGAAATTAATAATATCATTAATGTAAATATATTTAAACTCCTACTGTTTTTTATCATAACGCTTTTATTTAAACATAATTACCATAATATTTTCACTCATACTCAGAAAGAAACATTTACCAAGTGTAATGAAAAATATATGTGGGTAGAAGCGACCAATTTCGAGGTAGCGCTCGCCGGCCGCTGCCGCGGCACCGCTCGCTTCGCTCGCTCGGCTCACGCGTAGTTGGTCACAGTTCTAACCTAACCTAACCTATGGATATCTTTGCAAGTACACACCGCTATAAATAAAATTAAAGAAGACGCTTTAATTAATAAAAAAGAAATCTAAACAAAAAAGATATGACTTTGAATAATAGTGTAAAAGATGGTTATGTGGAGAAAATATAGGAAAACAAATAAAAGTATAATAGATGTTTATTGCTACTGACATTATGAAGTTGAATGCTTCGGAATTATGAACATTAGAGACAGAGTAGTTAGGAATTTTATTGTGATTGTTAGGATGAAAAATGTTAGGAAGAACATTTTCGGATTTCCAATTATCGGAGTTGAAAATTTAGGTGAACTTTGGCGCACCCGATTCAAGACCACACCTGAAGAAAAATTCTCTCTCCTTTTAAAAATATGACTATTAAACCCATTATTAAACTCACAGCATATCTCGTTTTCTTCTACAATCCGTAACAAACGAAACACAGACTAAACTTTATATCGAACTGCGAGATATACAATTTGCTTGTCGGAACTTGCGTAAAACGCAATTCTTATGTCGCACTGGGGACTGAATAAAAAATGTAAATAACCATGTAACACTGTTCCCTTACTTGACAGTTATGTGATATTTTATGGGGTGTTTTGTACTTGTATTTTACCCCCTACTCACAGAATGTTTAAAAAAAAACTCCGAAAAAAGGTTTCAGCTTTTATTTAGTCGCCATCTTTCCTTACATTTGTATTGCATGGGTAGTGTTTATTAAAAAAAAAATATTACTGAGAGTAATCCTAAAATTGGAACATGCAACAGTTGAAACTTACCTTGGACTAAATCACTGAAGTGTCAGTAAACAGATGCATCCTGTAAGAAAAAAAAACCAGTGGGTTGGAGACCAATCTCAATATGAAGGGTAGGCAGATGGTGATCAACAAAAATAATATAGCTGCAAAATGATGAAGCAATTTTAATCTAATCGTATTTTTCAGCTTTTAGTTTCTGACTTTAAAATTCACTTACTTACTTTTTTTACTTTAATATATACCCAAATTTGACTTGAATTTGTGCAACATTTTACCCCCACATTATTACAAGAACTTATCATCTTTCTATTTCAGATTTTTCAATGAGACATTTTACAATATCTAAAAAACAAAAAAAAAACATGTAAATGTGTGTAAACGTGGATACATCAGCTACAATTTCCCCTGGGCCCAGGTCATTACAGCCTGTACATTCCAAGCTATTGTATTCCCTGCGAATGCTCAGGTCAGATACATTAATCAATACGTTATCTGTCCATCTGTCCGTTTGATACACCGTTCTGATTGATACACGGTATACTGATTGATACGCGTGTATATTGATTGGTACGCGGTGCCGATTGAAAATGGACTTTTTTCCAGTTTTTGCTAGCGTAAAGGTGAAATTGAAATGTTGGTACGAGTTTTCAGTACGAGTGAGCGAGACAATACTATTCAAATGAAATTATCAACGAAACATAATCGTGATTTTTTTTTCCGCGGTAGTCCCAGCTAACAATTTCAATCTTTGTGTTGCTAAAGAAAAAACTCCCACTGAAAAATTTGAAAAAAAGGGAGACCATCCAAAGTTGGCCAGTGCCACTGAAAAATACTCGTTATGAAAATTAAGGACTACGTGGAAGTTATAGAAGTTTGGCCTGAGCCCCTTCGCACATGCGGCTTCCCTGATAGCTCATAAACGGCACGAATGTTTGGATTTCTCTAACTATTACTCTACTTATTTTTTTCAATTCTTTCTTCTTTTTAATCAGATGTGAAGTAGATGTTATGATTTAAAAAATATTGTAAAAATGGTTTTTAAATCATTAAGTACACCTTTTGTTTAGAATAGCTTAGTAAAAAAAAAAGAAAGTAAAATCAATTAAAATCAAAATATTTTATTTCATATAGGCCCACATGGGCACTTATAAAACGTCGTCAAAAAGGTGCTCGGTTCGACTTGGTCGTTACCTATGGAGAAGAACCGGTAAGAAACACCATGGCTACTCTTTTAAAATCATCTACTCTACTACTACACTATAACCTCATATCTTAAACTAGTCTAGATAGCAGTGTTCTGCGGCGACGTAGAAACTTGTTGGTTGCCATGACAACGTTAACTACCCCCTCGTAGTTATTGCGTGGTGAACGGGATTTCCCAGGAGCAATAATGTACACTCGCCTTTATACCTTGTTTTTCTTTTTAATAATTTATGTCGGTATTAGAAGTAGGAGTAAAGAGTAAATTTTGTTTTTAATCATAAATCTTTTGTTGTACTGTATTACCTTACTCCGAAGTTCAAAATACCGATGTACAGTATGCATAAAAGTTTGTCAGTACAAATAACGTTAGAAAGTACGCTGTGACAAATTACTTAACTCAGAATGATCGTCACTTCAACGTACGTTACGAAACCCCTTAGTAGACAGTTGTTAGATTATTTGAGCCACTGACTACGTATAACGACTGTCAAAGATCTTATATTTTCCACACTTATAATTTTTGAACGAATTTAAATTCAAATTATTATTTTTAAGAAAGGCACTTTTCCTGTCAGTACCCTAATAGCGGGTTCAAGTTCCATACCCGATACTCGAGAAACTTCGTCGGAGGCCGACGGTGAACGAGCTAATATTTGAATTTGGAACCCATCATGTTGTTAAGGCGTGTGTTCCAGTCGATGTAATTATGGTTAAACTATAATTAAATTTAATAACTAGCTACAAAGGTGTCGGATGATGCTGCGGTTGCTATCTTAATTAAAATCCTTTATCAATTAATCTCCTTTAATGATGTTTCTTTATTTGTAATAATTAATATCATGGATGAGTAACTAGCCCCCAAAATAAAGCAAACAGCATAAGGTTCCTGTAATACATAATTATATAAGTAAGAATATGACGATTTCCTAGGTATTGTTATTCTTGCTTGATATTGCTCAGGATAGAGAGGTTTGGAAGGATAAAGGCCAGTAGTGGAAAACTCCATAGCCTAACAAAAAAATTTGCTAAAAACCAGCTAAGTGATTTAGATGGTAAAAATAACAAGAAAGCAAGAACATCGGCTTCAAACAGGAGGAAGAAACCCAAGAAACTCTTCACAAATTAATTTCCAATCACTATATCTATCGTATTCTCCTTAACGCCAGTCGTGTTACTAATTGAAACGTACTCAGGTAGTGATCAATAATTCCGTGCCGTATCTTATTTGAACTAAACGCTTGTTTGAACATCTGTTGGACCTGGTACTAAATGGATTTTTAAAATTTAAATTCGTATGCAGTTTTACTTGGGAAATAGTTAAAGGAAAACACTCATCATCTGCCTAGCCTTTTCTCAAACTATGTTCGTGTTGGCGTCCAGTCTAACTGGATGCTGCTGAATACAGGTATTTTTTTTAAAAAAAAACGTTGCCCCACACTAGCAGCAGTCGATCGCTCAACCATTGCGCTAACCGTGCCGTCAATGAAGCGACTGTCTATTGGACCTCCATAACCCAGTAACTTGGTAAGACTGGATGTCAGACTTTCGGCTTCTGACACTCGTACGACTGCCACAGATCTACAAATGTCAACCCGGACTAATGGTTTACCGTGCTTTCCAAGGTACGGGGAAACTCAGTATGTAATAGTTGGTCACCCATCCACGGACCAACCTCGACAAGCACGGCTTAACCTTGAAGATCACCCGGTGGTCTGTTATTATTTAGTATTTTCAATTTTTAAATCGAAGTATTTACTTTACGTTTACATCGTGCGCTCATGCTAAGGCTTCAGAACACAACAATACACTTAAAAATGCGCTCTAAAGAAACCTCTCCTTTGATTACATTCCTGAAAAGAACTAAATAAACACAGTATCTACACCTTCCTACATTACTACCCGCATATTTATCTTGGTTCTAAGTCATAAATCTTCTAAGTCGACTGAGTTTTTGCTTGACTTTGGCGAAGCTAAAATGGAGGTAATGTTTTTCACGTAAATCCATACGGGTAAACATTCAGGGAAGGAGGTTAAATTATGTACAGGGTGTGTTCGAAGCTTAAATTTTGAATGAGGTTATTTTGAATCTAGAATATAGGACAAAATTATGAAAAGTCGTGGGTAATTGGATTGGATAGTGAGCTGGGAGATTTTGTATAAAACCAACCTCTGTACGAAAATTACAGAATTAATCTCTTTGTTTTCTTTCTTCGTGATTTTAATCCATGACTAACCTAAGGGATCATTCAGATCAAGACGTCTACTGCTGGACATAGGCCTCCCCCAAGAGTCACCACATTGAACAGTCCCGTGCGACTCGCATCCAGCGGATCCCCGCAACCTTCACCAGGTCATCGGTCCACCTAGTGGGAGGCCAACGCATCGTCTTCCGTTTTGCAGTCGCCATTCCAGAACTTTTCGGCCCCATTGCCCAATGGATGGGCAACGAGCAATGTGCCCTGCACACTGCCACTTAAGTTTGGCAATAGGGGATACTCCAATTTTTTTTTCTTTGTCCGTCGGGTAGTATATTGAAAAGTATTGGACACGTATTTTTTCTTTTTTCACGTAGTCATAAAATTACGGAGATATATTGAGTTGAAATGGCGCATGACGTCACATGTAGGTAATTTTTATACCTACTTGTGACGTAGTAAGCCCCCACTCTCCAACTTTAATGAGTTTTAACTAAGTAATATTTTGACATTTGAGATAAAACAAAAATTACGTGTCTAATATTTTTGTATTACCTGTCTGACGGACAAAATAGAAAGTCGTTTTCTTTACCCAGTCCGCACCCCTATTCTTCGGGCTACGTCGGTAACCTTGGTTCTCTTGCGGACGTCCTCATTTCTGATTTGATCACGCAAGGAAACTCCGAGCTTAGCCCTCTCCATTGCCCTTTGGGTGATTAAGCCTTCTGATGAGGCATCTTGTGAGCGACCACGTGGTCGCTCACCTAAGAGATATTCCTTGAATAATAACATAATTTGTTTTTGATCAGATATACTTTGCCAATCACTCACAAGATTAACCTATGAAGATCCATAGCTACTCGTAAACACGGTTGGGCCGAACAGGTATCTTGTCTAAACATATTACATCAATAAAGTATAGGTAAACCCAATAAAATTTACTCAAAAATCATTGCAATAAATCTGTTTATCTTGACTCTTATCTCTAAAACTAGCGAGCCGATTTTCATGCGAAGTTAAACGGGCAATAGCTTGATATGAATGTGGGCGACAGCTAAAAAATGAGCATCATAAACGTACGTCGTAAGCACCCACTACGGAACCATTGTCGCGGAAACACAAGCTGTTTTAGAGTTCCGTAGACTGGGTAATATCTGAGTTGATTTTGAATTTAGAATCTGTTTTCGGTTACGTACGTTTTTGTCAATCCGTGAACATCCTTTGCTTGTGATTAAATGTAGTGTGTTTGGTGCCTACTGAATGCTTCTGGATGAAAGCACAGGATTACAAAATAGTCTGGGATCTACCACATAGGACCACTTTTATCCCGGTAGTACGATCCCAAGAGAAAAAACGCGGGCGAAGCCGTGGGTATAACCTAGTATAACATATACAGGCTCGAATTTTTTAATGCCACCCATGGAGGGAAACTACTCTAAATACTGGAGATAGCAAATTTTACTCAAATCAAACATTCCGTTTGGAAAGACTTCTTGGTTTTCCTTTCATTGAATTTATCATGTTTGTTAGAGAGATTTGATCCTTATGTTGGACCCTATCGAAAGATAGCATAAAAGTACAGGGTGCTATTTTTTTTTTCGAATTTTTTAATGTATCGATTCCCGAGTGCAGCAAGCGAACTTTCGAAAATCTTAAATGCAGATGCGTTTCTTTTTTAAAATAATGGAATGTTGCCTTTGAGTAAAATTTGCTATCTCCAGTATTTAGAGTAGTTTCTCTCCTGGTGGTATTGAGAAATTCTACCCTGTATGTCATATAAAGGTTAGAATTTTTATAATATTTTTATTGAGGTCTCTGTCTATTTCAGAGGTTGGAAACAGAACGCAGAAAGAAAATGCTCGCGTTGCAAATCACATGAATCAAATCAAATCAAATCCATTTATTTGCCAGAATGTAGGTTTACAGGGTGGTGTGATCTTAAAACTAATAGGAGCCCCTTTACATTCTACCATTGCATATGGTGTGCAAATATTTAATTTTAAACTTGGCCCTTTTATTATTATACTGAGGTATGTACGTTGGTGTTATAATAATTGTAAAAAATAATATGCATTTTATTATTCTGTCCGCTGTCGCCCTTAAAATATCTTAACAAGCATTTTTCTATTTTCAGAAGCAAACAACTAATTCCAATTTAATGATTTTGACAAAGACATAAAACTTATACCTCCAACATAATACACTACTTTCTCAACCCGAAAAAAAGGGAACTACAAAATTGTTTTTCCTTCAAGTACAAGTCCCAATGCTTAAACATTCTAGTCACGCCAATAAGTAAGTTATTTCCTACCCTACATCACATGTAGAAGGTATGTATACCGGTCCCAGTTGCTGAGCAAAAAACTTTGCTTTTACATGAAACAACAACTGGTACGCAATGGCGAAACTTCTATGAACACGTGAACGAAAACCGAAACTTTCTCATTACTGGAACAGTCTGTTACGGAATAATCACAATAATGTATGTTTCGAATAATTTCTTATATGAGTCGAGCAGAGCCGGTGTGTCTAGAAGTATGTTTTGCACAAAGGGCATTGGGTAAATTTGTATGGACCAGTTGCATGATCTTTTTTCACAGCGGCCACAAAGATAATTGTTGCTAACGTATAGTAGAATATTTAATAATAGTTACCTACTCCTAAATGAATTTTGCCGAAAATTATATCCGAGCTGAAATACCTGATGTCAAAGTTGCGTTATTCCTACTAACAGCTTGCATACTCTTATGTATTTTATCAAAAATTAACTATTTCCTATCGTTTGTCATTACTTCCCAGATTTTGATCCGTTTATAAAAAGTTGTAACTTAATTCAATAAATATAATAGAGGCAAAAAAAAAAACAAAGTTTGAATGTCAGTTCGTTTTTTGAAGTTAGAAACGTGAAAGTTGTTACTTAGACTTCTTTTTAACCGACTTCTAAAAAAGGAGGAGGTTCTCAATTCGGATGTTTGGTTTTTTTTATGTTTGTTCGCGCTTTACTCCGTCACTTGCCAACCGATTTGGAAAATTCTTTTTTTGTTGGAAAGGGTATACTTCCCAAATGGTCCCATAGTCACCAACTTGGGATCTGATGATGGAATCTTGGCGAAACTGAGGGAACTCTTCAAATTTTATAGGAAAACGTACAGTGACTTCGATATTTTGTACAACAAGTAAAGCATTTGCGTCCAATAAGAACCATTCTACCATCAGATCTGATGATGATTCCAAGAGACAGGCTTCGGAACTCCATAACAAGGCAATGAATCTTAGCTGTGTTTGGGCTTTTTGTTGCGTGATTCTTCTTTAATTTGATGCGGAATAGTTGCCATTTGGTCCAAAAAAAAATAATAATATAGTTTGGCCATGTAGTTTTCATTTTATTAACATTTTTTTATATGTAAATTTTTCATGTATGTACACCTATGTCCGTGATTACTGGACCGATTTAGATGATTTTTCATTCATTTGGTAGAGAAAGCTTGCCCGGTGGAGCCATATGAATTTTATTATCTTTGCTTTGGTACTTTTTGAGTCATCCTCTTTATTATGCGTTTTGTCCTTTGGCGTATGTATGGACGATGTGCTGGTGTCTAGTTACAATGTAAATATTATACTTGACTAAGATTAAAGTGAGATACTACAACTGAAAAGGCTAAAATAAAAACTTTTTTACAAAAAAAATAACCGACTTCCAAAAAAAACATTAAAAAGTGGCAAATAATTTTAGTTTCGGAAGTCGGTGGCAAAAAAGTAAATGAAACAAACAAGTCACCGACTACCGAAACTAAAATTATTTGCCACTTTTTTGTGTTTTTTTTGGAAGTCGGTTATTTTTTTTTGTAAAAAAGTTTTTATTATGAGATAACTTAGAAGTCGAAATATCGGGAGCTCACAATAATTAATTATCACGGAAGATTTTGCCGTAAGTGACAATGTAATTTTGACTTAGATGCATTTAGCATTATTGTTATTTTGCCTCCATATGTTCTGTCCAGTAAACTTGTTTAGGTTTTCATAACTTCGGTAAAATGATTAGGTTTCCAACAACTGTGTCATGTGATACGGACATTTATTGATGGATTGTGTCCGGAGACTGTCGAGTGTCCGGTATAGATAGGTCGGACCTTTTATACAGCAAATTCTTATAAACAAACACAATTTATGGTATTGCACCATATACAGGGTGTAACGGAAGGGTGTGCTACAAACCATCAAACTGAACATGTTTCTTTATGTTGTTTTATATTTTAAGTGTAGGATATATTTTTTGTGTCTTAATTAGTATTGTGTTTCGTTATAATACTTCAATATTTTAAATATAAATGATAAATAAAGAAGTTTAAAAAAAAATGCCTTCAACTTTCGATGGGCTGATATCACAAAGCTACACCACTGCAACAAAAGCTTTAACAATAGCAAAAACTCGTATTTCAACGCTTTAATACCCACTACAATTTATTTGAAATCGGACGAGGAAAATCAAATATTGTTCATCGATAGCATTTATTAACAAAAACGCTGAACACGTTGTTAACAGAATATTTAACAAAATACCAATACTGAATGATGGTCAATACTGACACAGATAAAATCAAATAACTCCGGAATAAACGGGATTCATTAAAACTATGGTCCGGTCGGTGCAAACCTTGTTTTTACTTGATACTTGATTTTTCGTAAAATAAACTCGTAAAACGTACCGGTAGACAAAAAACTACACTAAACAATAAACTAACAAAATATGGTGACAAAACCTCCTCCTCAATTCTGTCAACTGGTAGTCCCTATAGACTAGAGCGGCGTTGCCCACAATGATTTGATGCAAAAAATGTAGACAAAAAGAAAGTAAATAATATTAGTCATTAATCTCTACACGATACAAAAAACAAAAGACAGGACAGCCAGCATCAATCGTCTATGGAAAAATATCTTCAACATCACCGTCATTTGTTTCTCCTCCCCACAAAACGCAATAGATATGTCGCACTTTATATTGATTTCACCAAATAAATGTAAAGTCGACTGTCTCATTTACTTTTGCCTATAATAAAGTACCGTGTATGAATCAGAACCACACACAGGTAACACCAAACGGAAAAAGTCTTCGGCATTTACCCTTCATTTGTTTTTGTACGCAAAACAAGATAGATTCGTCATGAACTCAACTCTGTCATTTAGGCACCTACTACGGTTTAGTGTCATCTCATTGCATCTTCTTCTCACGCCATCTTCTCATCTCATCCCCTATGTTGATTCGCGAAAACAGTCTCTAATACTAATACGAGTATCGCATACTCTCTGCCATTATTAACCCGACAAATGTTCTTTGAACCGAAGATAGTACAAACGGCAACACATCAAGCTATATATTTCCAGTATAACCATGGCCTCGCTTTGTCTTAATTTCCCATAGAGATCCGCATAAACTGGTTTTGTATAGCTTTATTGGTCGCCGTGCGTACATAAGAAATACGTACTTCAAACGACAATAATAATATAATATAAAAATCGGTAAAATCGTGGAGCACTAACTAGGAGATGATTTTGGGTAAAGGCTGTCGCAGACAGGCGCGACGCGACGCGGCAAGCCGTGACAAAACCTTCGTAGAACAATTTCTATGAAAACGCGCGCGACTGTACACACAGGCACGACGCGACGCGGCGTGACCCAACGCGTTTTGGGGTTTTTTTCGAGACCATGACAAGTCGCGCGTGCTGCGCAGCACGCCACGACACACTCCGTGACAAGACATAAACATTTGTAGATAATTTTGTATGCTACGGAGCCTGCCGCGCTCTGTCGTGCGGCGCCGCGATGCAACGCGCTGCGGCATCAACTCGTTGATCGATTACACGATCCTAACGTATCGAAAAATTCGAAATTTGTTTTGTTCGTAATAAACATTGCTTGAAAATCGAGTTTTTATTTTGTATATGTCGGATCCGGTCATTAGTACGGACAGAAAATGAATCGGCCAGCGTGCCAAAGGTGACATCACGCGAACTACTTACCAGTCTACACACACCTAAGCGCACTTCTAAAGACTCGTTATGTTAGAGCTCGCAGCAAGGAGAACAATGAGTGTCTGATCGTGGCGGAGTCAAGACGTCCCGAAACTGTACCCGATTCAAGGTGCCTAGTGTTATTGTGTTGGATTGTAATTTCAAGTTCGATAAAAGCAGTTTACTGTGTATAGTGTGTGTTTTCATAGCACGAAACCCATGTTCTGCCCACATGATGATCGAGTCCAACGAAATAAATCATCACAATAGATATTTGATTCATTTTAATTTTAAATTTAGAGTAAGACATAAAAATGATTATCCAAAAAGATTTAAGTCCATAAGACAACCCAATTTTAAGATATCCTAATCTATAACTATTCGGTATACACCGCTATGTCCGCGTCGCGCTGTAGCGTCGCATCGCGTCGCGCCTGTCTGAAGGAACCTTAATCGTTTGACGGGTTAAAACAGATTTCATCCTACTGATTATAATTTAGTTTTGTATCAAACATAAGATTTTGAAACCCATATTTATTAAGTATGTTTTATCACATCACATTCGTTCATATACACTAGAAAATCTATTTTGGATCTTGATAAGTCTACGTCATCATCATCTGCCTTTTCCCAACTATGTTGGGGTCGGCTTCCAGTCTGACCGGATGCAGCTGAATACCAGTACTTTACATGGAGCGACTACCTATCTGACCTCCACAACCCAGTTAGTAGTGGGTAATACAAAACCCCTTTTTTTTTTTGCGGATGGGAAATCATCAAATGACTTCTCCCGCTCTGGGCGGAGCGGGAGGGAGTGTCAGACTTGACTGACTAAAACCCACCCATGTTCCTTCTTAGCCCTTTGTGTTCCAGGGCCGCGGTATCTCTTTCGAACAACGCGCAGCCCTGGCAGGCATCGGCCCTTTCGGACCCCTTCCGGTTTGCTGACATCTCCTTGAGGCGCGCGTGGAACACGTACGCGCCTTCGACACGGCCTGTCGTCATGAGACGGACGGACGGTGAGCTAGCCCATTACTCACCGTCCACAGGCTCGCGCCTACGGTGGCCGGGGGCCACTGGTTGCCCCCCGACGCCCGGGGCGTCTCCCGCGGCGGCTGGGACGTGAGGTTCTCTCCCTCTCACGTTCCGCCACCTCCTTCGCTAGCATGACTGCTTCGCAGAAGGAGGCGACGGCTTCCCATTCCCTCTCGCTCCGGACCATGGATTGAACCAGGGCCGGACGCGAGAGGTCGCCGCCGCCAATCGCCGCTACGAGGACAAATACAAAGACTGTTTGTCAGACTTGGGACACTGATTACCTGCAACGACTGCCAAATGACAACCGGGAGCAACAGCTTAACGTGCTTTCTGAGGCACGGAGGAAACTCCGGACCGACCTAGGCACGACCCGTGCAGCTGTTACTATTTAGCCACGAGCTCCTCTGTGAAAAGTCTAAGTGTCTATACATATTTGTGCTCGTGACTGTACTGTACGTACATACCTACATAACACACCTTTGCGTATGAATCAGAACAGGGTACGCGTAAATTCTGAGCCTAGTTACGAACAGATGGTGAACACGTCCCAACTTTTGACAGATGTAAAACGTTGCTCGGTGCGCGATATAAAATAGGGGGGCTGTACACGGAAGGGTATTGTGTGTGGTTACGCCTGACTCTTGAGTTGTTTCTGTTAGACTTTTTTACCAAGTACCTAAGGAACTGGTTTATGTCAGTTAAGCCTGTTTTCACTAATACTTAGCGAGTGACTGCCTCGTGAGCAGTGATGGCCCAGTGGTGGCAGCCCCGACTTACGAACAGTAAGCCGTGGGTTCGAAGCCAGGCATTACTTTGAGTAATTTATTTCATCGCCGCTGCCCTCAAAAACTGTGAAAGAAAACATCGTGAGGAAACCGGCTTGTCCTAGAACTAAAAATTCGAAGACATGTGACATCTACTAGCCCGCACTGGGCCTGCGTGGTGGAATACAGCCCACTCCCTCTCATAGAGAGGAGGCTTGTGTCCCAGCAGTGGGAACATTATAGACTGATGATGATGACTGCATTGTTGGTCGAGTAGTCGCAAGCGCGACTGCTGAGCATGAGGTCTTGGGTTCGATTCCCGCGATGGGGAAAGTGTTATTGTGTTTTTCCATCAGGAATTTTTTCATTAGCAACCACGGCGTCAGGACTTGTGCCTGGTTGGTGGCAATAGCCTCGCCCCCTATTCCATGAAAACATGACTGGCGAAATGTGGCTGTGCCATAATTAGGTACATCTCTGCTGACCGCTTCGGGGATTTTAAGTGTTATATCACATTATCGGGCAGAACAATTGCTTTTCGGCAACATTAAGGATCTTTAATAATCTTTATACACCTATCAGGAATGTAAGACAATCTAACATTACGACACATCAAAGGGTATCACCAAATACATGTAACAGGTACATTAGTAATCAAATGCATGACTACATTCAAACCGTTCCATTAGCTTGTTCTTTGAACTATTATTAACGCGTTAATAGGCCCTAACCATCGCATTAAGCTTCGCGTAAGTGCCGTCAAAGCACATAGTAACGTTATTTTCAACCTCTGGACACTTTAAAGGCTGGCTATTTAGTTGTCTGCCTCCTGCAAGGAGGTGAGTCTACCTGTCATAAAAAACATCTTTCCCAAAAAAAACTCATAATCGATTAGGGGCCATCCGTAAATTACGTACAACACGACAAAGACTTTCAGGTTTCCCAATCACTTTTTTAAAACTATGATATTTATTATTGCTGTTTTCTATATCAATTTACGTTATAGGAACTTACCGCCCGTTTAACAATAAATTCACTAGAAATATAACGGTTAGTTCCCCTATGCTCTAGTCCCGGAGGTATTTTACGAGTCGAGCATAGCGGGACTAGAGCATAGGGGGACTAACCGAAAAATCAGTAAAAATAAAACAACACAGTGCACAATGACATTAACGTTCACAATACAGTCCCCTATTTTTACACCTAAAAGAAATAAACATGACGCATTTCAAGGAGCGCGTTGCGAATTCATAACGTTTGGATGACGTTTTTATTTTGTTCATTACCAACGAAACTCTTCATTACTTTTATAAACGAAGATTGACTTTGTTTAACCCCCCTTTATTATTTCACTGAAGATGGGGGAAAGGGGAAGTGAAAAATAAAAGCATTTACATCTCTGTAACTTGAGATATCAAGGGGACTTTGGGACCCTTTTGAAGGTGTAATTATTACGTTTTTAAGGTCACCCGACGAGTGGGACAGGGTTATATTTAGCACACTTCTTACGTCATGGGCTTAGATTTTGTTTTTAATTTTGTTACTTGCTGTTTTTATTTTTTGCATTCTCCTTTGAAGCTTTGAATTGCTTGCTTTTCTTTCTGCAGTTTTTCCTGGCATTATTATTTACTCAAGTCACTAATTCTTAGAAATCTAACAGAGTCAATATGACAGAACTATAAGCAAGTTTCGGTGGCGAGTTTACTTTGTGACGAAAGTACAACAACCCGTTAAATCATCGTCCTGTATTCCAGTGTAAACCTCATCAATTTGTTTCCCAGTATTGACTGATAACTGAATTTGATATTGCGTGTACCCCTACACCTAAATAGATTGCTCCAGATTAGTCAGACAGCTGTCGGCTTGTCCACCTAAGCTCTCTAGCCTATGCTTCAAGTACATCTACCTTGATCTTTGACGTACGTGTCATATGATGTGTACTCGAGCTTCCATCGGCAATCGTCGTCTAAACTGATTATAGTATGACCACTTTAAGAGCGTTTACGCCTTTCGACATTTCATTCAAACTTTCAAGTCCTTATTTTCCGAAATGACTGAACCAATTTTAATGAAACTTCATACACATAAGCAGGATACATAGGTCTAAAAAGTTACTGAAAAACATTTTCGATACGTCTTTAAAAAAATAAGATATTAGAAAATTTCTGTTTCTATGAATAATTTATAATCGGTCTAATTTAGATGCAACATTATTTTTCGAAAATGTTTTTAGTAACTTTTTAGGTCTATGTATCCTACTTATGCGTATGAAGTTTCATTAAAATCGGTTCAGTAATTTCGGAAAATAGGTACTTGAAAGTTTGTATGAAATGCCGTAAGGGGTAAACGCTCTTAAGTGTGCAGTTCAAGGTTGCGTTGCTTGTCAAGAAAATTTGCATCGATATGTCACACTTGGAACATTTATTTTAGTTATTTCTTTCCCCAATTGCACAGCTATGTCGGTTGAGTATGTGTCGTGTCTCTTATGTGCCACGTCAGTTCCTTTGAGGGGTAGGTCGATGGGTAAGATTGGTGTGTTGTCGATCATCCAGAGTTTGATGATGAATTTGAGGCTTATAGCTTAGAACTTTTATCGTACCTACGTGAAAAAAAAAAACAGAACTAATTATGTCTTTTTCACTGCGGCTTTCGTTTGTTAAGACCCAAGCTTAGCAGTATACTTAGAAAAAGACCACTATACTAGACAATAGGGTCACCCCCTATTATTAAGACTCCATCATATCTGATAAAATGTGAATGTCAGTACGTTAAAGGTATACACTTCTGCCTATCCGTTCGGGGATTACACACGTGATGATCTGTTGTTGTCATTGCTCCAGATTACCCAAACAGCTGTCGGCTTGTCCAACTAAGCCTTCTAGGCTATACTTCAAGTACATCTCCATTTACCTAGGCAGTTGATCGTCTCATTTGATGTGCACTCGAGCCTGTATCACCAATCATCGTCCTAACTGATAAGCTCTTATATGTCACTTCAGTTCCATGAAGGAGAAAGGTGTCTTGGTGATCTAGTTTCAAGTAGAGTTGGCTTATAGTTTTATCCAATACCTATGTCGTTTTAACTTTAGTGTAAGTATGTACCTGGGCGACCGAGCTCAGCGCGGGTGAAATTAAAGAAAACGATTTTTTACAAGATAAAAGACCTAGCTAGATCGATTTTTCCCCCGTAAACTCGTACCTTGCAAATGTCATCGAAATCGTTAGAGACGTTTTCGTGAACGTGATTATAAATATATAATGAATACCTATACAAAAATTGATCATCTATTAGGATAGGATAATTTATGTGACTGTATATAACTGACTGTGTCAGTCAGTCATAAATATAGTCATACCGAAAACTGTAGAAAAATCTTAAATACGGATTCTAGATTACCTTTTCGTTCTAGTGGTTTGCTGCGAGCATTAGACCAACGAAGTAGTCAACGACACATAGTTTTTTAACTAAGAATTTCTCAGTTAGTAGTCTGGAGGTTGGATTTTTAGCCCCTTCATGGCAACTTAGTATTATGTTCATTTTACATCCTATTCAAACATTTCAGCGATATTATAGGTGTTCTATGTGTATTTAAAATAATAGTTTAGATAAACATTTATGATATTTTTAAGGTTCCGTACCCAAAGAGTCAAACGGGACCCTATTACTGAGACTTCGCTGTCCTAAAACACTAGGAAGTGGCGAAGGGCGGGCGTTTTGGGGAACTGTCTCTTGTAATTTTGACGTTCAAAAAGTTCTGATTATCAGCCTTGTTTGAATAAATGAGTTTTGATTTTGATTTTTGATTTCGTCGAAGGGGAACCCTTCGTGCGCGAGTCTGACTCGCAATTTGCCGGTTTTTTTTTAAGTTTTTTTTTTACTTTTTGAGCTTTCTCTTTTTGAGCTTTCTCTGAATGTTTGAATATTATAGTAAATTCGGAATGGTTACTCACCCACAAGTTATTGCACCTAATATACCTAACTCTAAACGTTTCCGAGTATTAATACCAAAAAAGCCTTTCTCAAAATTACAAGCCTATAACCAATTCATTCATATAAAATACAACCAATAACCCTCATTCACACTCCCTTGACTTACAAAGCCAACACAGCAGAATTCAAGGTCTAGATCCCTTCAATAGTGATTATTTTTTACCCTTCCTATTTTCCTATATTATGCTCAATAACTCAATATAGGGTCAGAGCTTCGGGCAAGGTCCGAAGACCTTCATCTATCCTTATTATTGAGGAGAAACCTTGAGTTATATGTTTTATAAAAACCTTTTGATTTTTTTCTAACTTAACGATTTTTGTGTGTTTAATAGTTGCAGGATTGGCGATGAGTCGTTTTGATTAAAATACATAAATAAAGGTATGAAATTTCGAAGAAAAACTGCATTTTAAAATGGGGTTATTTTTGCTTACAAAGACATGATGCCAAGTATTTAACTGCCAGGACTGCGGGACTGTTCGAAAGAGATACCGTGGCCCTGGAACACAAAGGGCTAAGAAGGAACGTGGATGGTTTTGACGTGACAACGTCTTATAAATTGGTTTGCCGGGTGACACTTCAAGAAACTGCGTTACGCTCCGCTCACGTTATGCGCTCACAATGAGAGCGAGTGAGAGGCACGCGTCCCTTCCACTCGGGCATGGTTAGCCCGCCTAAGAGCGAGAGAGACAGACATAAAAAGTGAAAGGCACGCGCAAATAAATGTTTTAAATTGTTACTATTATTTCATCCTTCTTCCTACTATACGAATAAATATTCACATTAAAATTATTTTACCACTCAAAGTCGTTGTCACGTAAAACTTTCGCCCGTATACCGACTTTACAGGCAACCAATTTTTTAGTCAGTACAAGTCTGACACTTCCTTCCCGTCCGTAAAAAAAAAAGGTATTTAACTGGTAAAGTTACACATCTGTACTCCGCTTTAGGAACCAGACTATACTATAGGTATTGTCTGGTATCTGTGTTTCTAGCTACTGAAATAAAAGATGTGAATGAGATAATTACTCCCAGAATCAACTACTTCTTCCAGTTCTTCCTATACCGGGGGCATTGAGCTTTCCGAACTGACTCTCTATTCTTTCCTATTCTAAATACGTAATAGTCTTTATCTTTAAATACACACATCAAAAGTGTCTAGGGATCAAGCATTTTTATGCGGATTTCTTGAGATTGAGATGTGGCTTTGTAATAAATTTATGATTTTATAAATTTATATGGATCCTTTTTGGTGCATTTCATAATTTGAATCAGGAACTGTGAATCAAATTCGAGTAAAAGATGAAAATCAGCTGTCAATATTTTCCCTATAAAAACATACAACGCATTGAAGACATTATTAGTGCTACTGTTTCCCTACTACTGATTAAAACCATCGTTATTATGGAGCGGCGACGTCATTTAAGCAGGGAAGAAATGCTCAGAGCCGTGGGAATGATAGAAGCTGGTTCCCGGCAACGTACTGTGGCTTTAGCTCTGAATACAAGTCAGAGTGTTATCAGTCGACTTTGGACACGTTACCGAAGCACTGGTACCGTGGCTGAGCGCCATGGAGGACGGTATCGCTGCACCACACGGAGACAAGACCGATACATTCAAATCTTAACTCGAAGAGCTCCAACAATAACCGCCATGATGTTAGCCGTGAGGCTTCATCACTCTTCAGGGAACTTAATTAGCGACCAAACAGTCAGAAACCGCTTGCATGAAGTGAACCTTCATTCCCGAAGACCGCTACGGGTACCACCTATAGCAATGCACAATCGTAGGATTCGATATCAATGGGCTCTTGAACACAGAAATTGGGCAGAAGAACAATGGCGTTTCGTGTGCTTTTCTGATGAGTCTCGTTTTGGTATGAGACCGGATACAAGACGTATACGACACTGGAGAACCCCTGGACGCCAACAGCGATTAAAATCCTGCCAGGAAGTCCATCCTTATAGTGGTGGAACCATCATGGTATGGGCGGGTATATGGATCGGCGGAAGAACTGAGTTGATTTGGATCAGAGGCAACCTCAACGCTCAAATTTATGCTGAGACGATTGTATCAGACGTCATCGTTCCTCTACAAGTGCAAATCGGTCCCTTATTTCAGTTAATGCATGATAATGCACGACCGCACACCGCGAGTTGTAAGACAGACTCTCGCCGCAGCTAACATCAATGTCCTGCCCTGGCCTGCTCAGTCGCCAGACTTGAACCCGATTGAGCATGCATGGGATATGCTACAGAGAAGAGCTCTGCCGAATATGGAGGGTATCCAGTCGCAAGAAGACCTTTTTTTGTTGTTGCAACGAACGTGGGCGGCCATTCCACAGCGTGATTTGGATGAACTCATTTTGAGTATGCCAAACCGATGTTCTTGTGTTGTTAGTGTTCGCGGTAGAAACACGGATTATTAATTGTTTAAGTTACCCAATAAAATTTTAAAGAAAACTGTTAGTTCAGTCTTTTTTTCGAACTTTAATGTTAGTGGTTCAAATGTCAAAAATCCCTTTATTAGAAAATGGCAAATTTCTTTATTAATGCAAAGGTGACTTGGTTTATCGTTACTGTGACAAACGAAAACACTTTATTTGATGAATCCTTAAAGAAAATTTTAATTAATATCAATCAGGAGAAAAGTTATTGCAAAAATATATGTTGATCCCTAGACACTTTTGATGTGTGTATTATGCCAATTAGCCACTTTCACCAATAAAAATAAACAAGTTCACCTCATTTAAACATTTCATTTTTTTATCCGAGGTTAAATATCTGTGTAAGGACTGTACATAGTCCATATGATATCGGTTACATAAAGCAATTATAGAGATAGATGGCTTGCTTGCGGCCAGCAACAATTGAGTTATAGAGTTTAATATCTGAGAAGAATCGGTTTAATATAGAGCTGAAAAGGTTTATGGGAAATGGGAGTGTCCAGTTTTACATCGTCTGGGTTTTAAAAGGAAACGTTTTTTAGCAATATCTAGAAATATAAAGGAGGAGTTTGAACGGCCCAAAACGAATGGACCACATGCCATTCGACCGTAATCAAAAATCGTCTTCGTTCGAAAGGACCGGTGATCGAATGATTTCAAAATTAATTTAAAGGGACAGTCGCATACATTGTGATAGCTGCATAGTTTATGAATTTTAACTGTTTAAATATTTATTTGAAATCATCTAAATAAACAGAATACATAATATCTTCGTTACTGGTTGGCACGATTTCAGGTAATTAATAATTTTGTGTGTGTGTGTGTTTTTTTAATAGGATATGCAATTCAATATTTTGTTCAAAAACACCAAAAAGACATACCATTGAAAAAACTGAACATCGGTAAAGGCAGAAAATTGCAATGTTTCAACTATTTGAGGCGGCACAAACAAGAACTGATGACTTACAAACAGTCCGACAGCGGCAAACATTTATTACCTGTCGTGGAATGAGGTCGGCTGGACGACAGTTGGCAAGGCAGATCGTGGGTGGACGGACGAGTTCTGTAGGTTTACTTGGCCAATAGATTTTGGTTAGTCTTTGAGCTCTTGTTTGCTCCGTTCGCTGAATTTTGCCCTCCTGTCTATGAAATACTCGCTTGAGTAGCAGCGCCCGTAGAGAAAATAAAGAAGTTATTTAAATCGTGTCTCGATTCACAACAAACATAACATACGCGAAAATAATAAGTAAGTGCGGTTTGCTTTACGCAATTTGCTTTGCAACGACCGCCTCCGCAAAAAAGATCGCCTCGCCGCCGCGCCGCCTCGTAAAAAGATGCAAACGTGTTTTTAAAAATGTCTCTGGTTACCTTATATCTTCTATCTCCTTATCAAACAAACCGAATCATCATCATCTGCCTAGCCTTTTCCAACTATATTGGGGTCGGCTCCCGGTCTGACCGGTTACAGCTGAAAGTGAATACCAGTATTTTCGATGGATCGACTGCCTATCTGACGTCCACAACCCGGTAAATGGGTAATACGATACCCCTTGGTAAGACTGGATCTCAGATTTTCGGCTTCTAACTATTTGTAACGACTGTCAAAGATCCACAAATGACAGCCGGGACCAACGGGTTAACGTTCTTTCAGAGGCACGGAGGAAACTTAGCTTATAATAATGGCCACCTATCCACGAACTAATCTTGGAGATCGACCCGTGCGGCTGTTATTATTTAGCCACGAGTGAATCAATCAAACAAAATCCACGTATCTATTTAACAACGAAACACACCAAAACCTCGACAGACCCCCAAACCGGGAACTATCCGATCAGAGGACACAGATAAAGCGCGCGGTAGGGACGGGCCAGTGAAATCAATAAGTGCCCCGCACAGATTAAACAACTGTCGATTGAAACCTGTGTTTGTACAGCCCTGTTTATTTTTCCCAGCCCTTTCGTGCCGTCTCTGCGATCGAACGGTTTATGATTTGAATTTCGAGTTTCAATTAATGTAACGTCACTTTGATTGCTACTGCAATGATGTTTGCCGTAATTGGATTTTGGTGTGTTGCTGATGAAAGATCATGCTTTGTGTTTGGTTGTGAGGAAGGGAATCAAATCTGGGTTTTAATTAATTAATTTTGACTAGCTGTCATCACCAATTTGGCAGTCTGGCGTGGTGATTTTAGCAATTTCCCCACTGATATCTCGTTTCTGTAGCATTCTATACAACTTATGACCTCAGAAAGTCACTTAATGTCGGGATTCCTGCTTTTCGCATAGTGTTATTTTTTCCTAATATACTTTGACAAAATTATTTTGGTATAATTTGTTTTCTCATAATAATTCATTGCCATAATACAAGATGTTGTTTTGCATCCTCGTCAAATTTCAGGACGTGGTTGCAAAAGACATAAATAATCAATTAAAATGACGGTACCTAGTTAGTTATTAATAAACGCTGATTTTTTTGGCTGTTTAAGTTTGTCAATATTTCAGAATAACCCCCTTAACGTAGTTTAGGGAATAAGAAATTATCGAATTGTCCGTATGTGTGTAAGCGAGGTTATAGGGCAAGAAACAGACGGGCCGCGTTTAAAATAGGGTTGGTTCACACTTACCGATTTCCGTAAATAAGAAAAAAAAAAAAATTACCTACCCATTTTATTATTGATTCGGGACGAGAATCATTAGTATAGTTACCTCCTTGAATTTGACGAGGATGCAAAACAACACCTTGTATATTGTTTTGGCATAAATTTAATTCGTGTAATATTACTTGGCATAATGACTACCTACATAATAGTATTTAGGCATACAATTAATAGAAATAGCGGAAACAAATTTGAGTTGTTTTTACGTATTTATTTTGAATTTTTATTAAATTGAAATGAAAGTATGGTCTTAAAAATTTAATATATTATGCTACAAAAGTTTAGTGACAGAAATGAATCGCTGCAAAACCGACTCCACGTAGTCTTGTCTGCCAGACGGCCTGCGAGCTGAGGAAAAGGTGGTTTTAATGCACGCCGCCGCGGCTGAGGCTTCTTGCCAAGCCGAAGCTGCAGTGCTGAACGTTAAACACACCTGCGACTATAAGCTCGCGCGGGAGCGCCGCAGCCGTGACAGAAACCATGCCTGCTGCAGGTTGTATGCTGCATGCTTGCTTGCATGCATGGTATATGCTTGTTTACATGTTTGCATGCTGCATGCATGGTATATGCTTGTTTACATGTTTGCATGCTGCATGCATAGTGTAATGCTTGTTTTCATGCTTCTTACAGGGAAAAAAAACCCACATTTGTTCACAATCAACTATGTTCAAAATAAATAAGTTACAAAAAAAAAATGTTCTACATACAATTTAAAGTACCTACAAATTTCATGAGAGCAATATTAAATAAAAATGTGTTTTAGTATGTAATCGCATTTTAGGAGTTAATTAATATGCTTCTATGTTATGCCTATGAAAAATATGTTAAGATATCATTATGCGTAAATAAATTTATACTTTAGAATTTTATGCTTAATCATTATTATAATTAGAATTCCAGATGATATTACAGCAATAGATTTTTTATATTTTACAAATTAATATTATTTTTAAAACTAGATAACTAAAATAACAACAAATTATAAAAGGGCGTCAAAAAACTCCCCCTCAACGCAGTCAACTGGTAACGTGCCCAAGAGACTGGCGGCGTTAATAAATAATGTATAAATATAATAAATAAATTATTAATTTAATTATTTAATTAATTAATAATTGTTAATAAGATAAACTATTATACTGTTATGCGTAAATAATGTTATGCGGAAATATAATTACGAGATACAAAAGTATGCCAAGTTATGTTAGGTCTTAAAATTTTATGCAAATGGATAGGGAACTCTTAATGTCACCATAAAAGTAGTTATGTCGCTATAACACACCTTTAAGTGACAAAGACGACATCAGACTTAACGGTGACTTAAAATTTAGTAGGTATAGAAACTTGATCTACATCTATCGGTAGCTTAGCCTCAAAGTAACAACACTTGAAGCTTACTTAACCAACACTTCTACCTTGTTTCTGTTTAGTTACTAACAGCGACAGAAACAGATGACTTGGTATTTACTATACGACGTTTCGAATTCTTCTTCACAGAGTAAGCCTTGGTAAATAAATTTTCTATCTTTACTGACTAATACGAGACGTTTTTTTCCACTATTTTCGTGCAACATAAGTAACTGTTTTCTTTGAAAATCAGACAGAGTTGTACCATAGTAGGTGCGCACCTTTCGGTAATTATGTTAAGTCTCCTTTAATAGGGGGCGAGCTTATTTTCGTTCAAACGAACAAAATACAGACAGCAAAACCCCATAAAATCAAAATAAAAAGGCCTTTATTCAAACTAGGCTGATAAACAGCACTTTTTGAACGTCAAAATTACAAGAGACATTCCCCCAAAACGCCCGCCCTTCGCCTAACTTGGGAACTTAAAACTTTGCCTAACTTGGGAATCAAACTTAGGACCTCAAGCTTAGCAGTACAGCAGCACTTGTGACCACTAAACCAACAAAGCAGTCTATTCTTAGACTGAATATATTTTTTAAATGAACGATGATAATTTTTTATGCTCAGATTATTCTGACCCCGGTGACCACCGTATGTTGCGTCGGTGTGTTCAACCTGTATAACTTTCTTATAAAAAATCTTTACCCATAGTAAACCGTGAACAACAGTGTTCCACAGAATACACGAACTAAACCTTATCTCTTCACTATAAATTGGTGAACCACCCTTAGCTATAAATAAACCTGACTAAACACTTAAAGCGATACTATCGACACCGCGAGCGAAGCCAGCGATATTAGGCAACTGTCCCACCGCTGACAATGAAGCTAAAGAAAGAAAGAAAAAATATTTATTCGCACTGAACATGACGCATACACAAGCAAGTAAAACAAAAATAAAGCTAAGTGGGCGAATAATATGCAAGACATTCACGCAAAACGGCCACAGCTCAGTGTAGCGTTTTGTGTCGCCATGAGCGACGCACAAGAAACGTACAAAAGGTTGCAGATGTAAGTAAAAGAGATACATTCCTAATATATGAATAGTTGATCGCTGACTGTTCCGAGTACTCGTTTGGCGAATCGACACGAGTTACCAAAGAGAGTACTCATTATGCGAAACCCACAATGGCAAAAGAGCAGAATACTTGCTAAGAGAATCTCGCTTAGATTATACGCATACCAGCGAGTAACCGGAGTTCTTAAACGGACGTCGGACCCGGGTTGGTCGTAGCAAGGTAAACCTGCTCAGGTAGAGATTCATTAATGACTGTGCCCAGGGGAGTATTTTTTTTATTTAAAAAAAAATGCCCCACTCTAGGAATTTCTCCTGTATCGTGGGTGCGTTTACAAACATTTAAAATCACATACACAAACAGCCAGACCCGGAACAATTATCTGCAGGCCATACAAATATTTGTTGTGTGTAATCGAACCCGCGATATGCGCAACAGTCCATCGCTCAGCCACTCCGCCAACCGTGCCGTCAAAAATGTGGTACTGTACCTCAAACGTTCATCACTTAATATCGATTCCTACGTGTCCTGTAGTTTGCTCAAAAGAACTGATGGACGCTGCAGCGAGCGCCAAACAAGTGGCTCAGTTCTGGGCTGACACAAACTAGATTGCCGTCGACACGCTAAGAAGAAGCGATTAATCGCCCGCCATTGCCACGTGGCCTATCGACAAAATTATCCAAACTACACACTCGCTGCTCGTTGCTTGCCAACTTGTTTCTAGTTACTAGCTTCTCGCTAATCGCTATCAGTGAGACCGGTGCCTCACCTATAAATAAAACCATGTTTAACACTTACAGCGATGCTATCGACCCCGCGAGCGAAGCCAGCGCTATTATCGCACTAGTTTGTAAACGAAAACATGGTTCTGAATAGAAAAGAGCTGTTTAGATATTGGCATGGGATAATATAAGCTGATAGGAGGTATAGTGTATCAGGTGTGAGGAAATTGGTTAGAGCAGGTTAGAGAAGTCAATATGTACTCGTATGTAGGGGGTTGAAGTGTTCTGTGTGCTTAACATTGTGTTTAAAACGTATATTTTGATACAAGTGAGGTAACTATGTTATTGCAGCCGACGCGAATTTGGGTACATCCCGTCTGGTAACTTCCTCATTTGGACAACTAAATAAAAGTCGTGCAAAATAAGTGAAAAACAGTGTTATTTCGTGACTATTTTAATCTTCATACATTGAGTTCCGCTTCATAACCAATAATTTTCAACTCTTTTTTGTGCGCTACAGTCGGCTCCCAAAGTTACAACTAAACTTTTCATTGATGTTGTTATTTTTTGTCTCTGGCATACTAAGGTTTGTTGCCAGAGAACTCAATTTAGAATTTTAACAGAAAGTACTAGGAGGAGAGCAGAATTATGAAGAAGATGTTGGTGCTGCTAAAACCGTCTTTTTAGCACCCTTATACTTATGATCAAAGCACTAGGCTTGCATACATTTAAGATGGCTGTTTAAAAATGGGCCCTCAGTAAAAATGGATAATGTGCTTGACATGCTACTTATATTTCAGTATGAACATGTCATAACAAATTGTAACCTTTCAGAATCGGGGTGTAGAAAGGTTTGAGCTCGCTTCGCTCGCTCTTGCAAGGGCTTCATTATTCTAAACTGCCCAGGCTCTCCAATTGGTTAAAGACGGCACTGCATATTACGTGTGGTATTTTTTTAATAGTCCTAACTGTACTTGCCAAACAAAAAGGTTACCCAACGGAAATGAATACACGCAATTCAAAAGGTTACGAAACGAGACTCAATGTATGAAGATCAAAATAGGAGGAACTCGTGGCTAAATAATAACAGCTGACCGGGACGATCTTTAAGGTTAAGCCGTGCTTGCCGAGGTTGGTCCGTGAATTCGTCAAAATTGAGAATATTCTATCTATCATGTTGTGCAGTGAGTTTTTAATTCATTGCTCAACGAGTTAATTCATTGCTCAATTCGTTGCTCAACGAGTTAATTCATTGCTCAATTACCTCGTTGGTCTAGTGGTCACAAGCGCAAGTGCTGAGCATAGAGATCTGAGTTCGAGTCCCAGGTCGGGCAAAGTGTTATTGATAGTGGTTTTTCGTCCGAAATTTCTCAGTCACAGAGTCTGGATTAGTACATGGTTGATGGCAATAGGGTCGCCCTCTTTTACATGGTACTAAAACATAACTGGCGAAATGTGTGTGTACCTACTATTAGGACCACCTCTGCCTAAACCTTCGGGGTGACAGGCGTAACGTTACGTTACGACGTTATGCTCAATTTATCATTCTTCCTTTTTCAACCAAAGAGAAAGAATCTCCTCCATCTTTCCGTACCCGGGAAGCACGGTCACATAATATAAGTGAATGTAGCAAATTGTAACGGTTCGATCGGCGATATAATTTGGTTATTTTATCGACTCGCCCTCCTGCGTAATTGGCGTGGACTGGATGGAAGTGATGGGCAGAGAGCTAGGGAATATGGAAGAGTTATTTTTGAACGCTCAAAAACCAACTCCTGCCGAGTTGTGTTTTTGAGCGTGTTTTGTAATATATTTGTTTGCAACTTGACCTTTGACGATCGCAGTCTTTTATAACGGTATTGTTTGATCCAAAAACCTCACAAATGACATCACACCATGTTATGCCCGATCATTAGGTTAACCTAACAAGGTAACCAACATTTTGCCAGTTCAATCTAAGACCCATGTACTAATGGAATTCCCAATAACACTGACCAACCCGGGAATTGAACCCAGAACCAGAAGCAGTCGCGCTTGTTCCCACTAGACCAATGAGGCAGTCTAGCCTCACTAATATCAGAAATATGTATATTTATTTACTGCATTGTGGAGAATAGAACATGGGTATCTAGACAAAGAAAAGTAAAACATGAATTGGACTGACATAATATGCTATCGAAAAGCTTATAAAAGATAATTGTTGTAAACACTAAAACCTGCACTCTTATCTAGCCATTTAGTTTAATAAAAAAGAAGAGGATACATTTTCACTAAGCACGTACTACGCGGCTACTAGTCACACAAAACTAATAAAGTGTGTTTCGTATTAAAAAAAAAACATAGCTAAGAACTGTCTCGATTAAGACACCTTTCAAACGAAAAAACTTACAAACTGGGATCATCCGTTCAGGAGCTATAATGCCACAGACAGACGCACTGGTACATATACACACATATACTTCAAACTTATGAACTCCACTCTTTTTGGTATGGGGTTAAAAGTGCAGTCTTACTACCCAAAGTAAAGCAGGTGTTATGAAAAGCAATTTTGAAATACGACCAGCCTATTTATAAAAATTGTTGTTATGCATCATCGTCAAATTCACCACGAATCAATAATAAAATAGGTGTTTTTTTTTTTTTCTTTTTTACGGAAATCGGTAAGTGCGAACCACCCATGTTTTAAACGCGGCCCTTCTGATGCTTGCCCTATAACCGCGCTTACACACATGCAAACAATCTCAAACGTTTACTCGATAATTTCTTATTCCCTAAACCACGTTAAGGGAGTTATTCTGAAATACTGACAAACTTAAACAACCAAAAAATCAGCGTTTATCAATAATTAACTGGGTACCGCAATTTAAATTGATAATGTATGTTCGTTGTGACAACCTCCTGAATTTTGACGAGGATGCAAAATAGTATCTTGTATAGCACTATTTAGTCGAGTCGTCTCACCCAGCAAGCAAGTCACATCCATAAACAAGACATCTACGGTCCTCCCTAATGGAGTTGCAATGGATGTCGTCGTTTCCGGTTCAATTATTCGACACTTCGGCCGATTCCATCATCACCTAGCGCCTACATGTGTTAGTTAGTTCTCGGACAATTATACGTAACGAGAATGTACTTACCACGGTATACGTTTGACGTAATCTGACGTTAAGGGAATTATTCCATTAGGATATAGCTTGAAAGCATGGTTTAATGATCCTCAATTCTTTAAAACGGCACGTCGTTTGACCGTTAGCGCAGTGGTTGAGCGATCGACTGCTGCGCTGCGTGTAGCGGGTTCGATCCCCGCACGGAACAAATATTTGTATGCCTTACTGCCTACTGATAGTTGTTTCGGGTCTGGCTGTTTGTGTATGTGAGTTTAAATGTTTGTAAACGCACCCACGATACAGGAGAAATTCCTAGTGTGGGGCAACGTTTTTAAAAAATTAAAAAATAAACAGAGATTCTGTTTAATGAATTGAGGATTATCAACATAGACTCTGATATCAGATTAGGCATCAACCACACCATAAAGAGAATGAATATTAAACAACGTAATTAGTAGTATTTTGTAGTAAGCAACGACTTATTGTCGATGTCCACTCATACTTAAGAAAAATTGTAAAGCCAAATGATTTTAAAAGAGTAACCATGGAGTTTCTTGCCGGTTCTTCTCCATAGGAAACGACCAACCCGAACCGAGCACCTTTTTGTCGACGTTTTACAAGTGCCCATGTAGGCCTATGTGAAATAAAAATATTTTGATTTTGATTGATTAATTATTTGATTGATTATTATTGACAAGCCTCCGCCTTTTTTATTTCATTTTTATCAGCTGTGATATCTTATTTTGAAAGACGGCTTCATAACCATGGCACACATCACTGAGATTAGGTACAGCTGACAAAAGTATTGAAGATCGCAGTCACAAATCGATAAGTACTAGGCGCTTATAGCTGGCTTTAAATTCATCTTTCGCAGACAAACTTTCTTTCAACAATTATTCTATATCAAAAGCTCACTCCAACTTGATACCCCTTTCCAAAAACCAGAATATAATAGACCTAAATATTCCAAATCCTTGGAAACAATCCTTGAATTACGCAATATCTAAATATTAAAGCTTTCGGAACAACAATAGCCCAATTTTCGACAACTTCATTCCAACCAATTGTTCCTTAAAACAATCGCGTCTTCAAACATTTTTCATCCTATTTTTATTTTAATCCTTTCGTATTATTCTTTTGGAAGTTCTTCCCTTGTAAAGTTTTTTTTTGTCCGGCCGCTCTTTTGAGCTGAATACTAAATATACGGTGGAACCCCCGGGACTTAATGTTACTTGTAAAGGTTGGTGCACAATACGTATAACTTAAAGGGGTTTGAATTAAATGGCCTGCCTAACTTCTGCCTTTTTAATTAATTTTCAAAGAAGCGGCCACACATATGACCTATATTAATAGATAGCTCGTATTAGTACAAACTAGTTTTGTATGATACACAATCCTCTAAAGCATCACGTTTCCGAGATATGATCTAAAATAGATTCTGACTTTGATAGCTTTGGAAGATTTTGTCTCATAAAAAAATTATTTGTGTTTTGATGCCACCTTTTGAATATTACTGGTTTTATGCGTGGCTAATAAATAGTTGCATTGAATATTAAATCAGTAAATAGATTCCCACTTTGATAGCTTATATCTCAGAAACGTGACGCTTTAGAAGATCTTGTCTGAGACAAAACTAGCTTGTATTGATACCAGCTATTGATTGATAGAGGTCTTATGCGTGGCCTCAACTTTGAAAAAATATTAAAATGACGGAAGTTAGACAGGCCACGCTTCATACTAAAATCTAATATTTTGTCAATTTAGACTAAACCGTTATTATCAATATTTTTGTGCAAAAATAAAAAACGGCTGTAAAAATTTGGCTCGTATTGTAGGCAGGCGTAGCAGATTCGTAGCAAGTGGCTACGCCGTAGCCACTTACTACGAATTCTACAGTATCTTCGCTTACTTCATGACGAATGTTACTACTCCATCCATACCTCAATATATAGTGACGTTGTAAATTTTTAAATCGAATAATATTATGTTAACGGGTAATGTGTCATTCCAAGGAATCCTTCAAACGGTTTCAGAAAAATGTCTACAAGATTATAGATTTTACTCTGATAGTAGGTATCTGAGTAAAAATCTAGTAGTATATGCTAGTACCACATAGGAAGACCTATAAAAAGGTAATATTAGTAGGTTGCTACATCGCTGAGGACGCGTGTACAAGACTTGGACACGTGGGAACCACATCAGATGGTGTAGTGGAGCGTGAAATGCACTTGAGAAACTGTTCGAAACAAAAAAGTACGTATGTAATAATGACGTACGTTATGTATGAAAGGCTTCTAGAGCTATGCCCCTTGCACTATTTCCTTTGATATTTCAACAAAAAGGTATTGTTAGAAAGAAAAATGCACACGTTATTTTCGATAGTTGTCTTAAAATCCATTCGCCCTAATTGTTTTTTTTTTTTTATTAAAACTACCAGGAAAGCAGAAATTAACGACTTACTTTTACAATAATGGTTAAAATACAGGTTTTGAATTTTTTTTTTTTTTTTGCGCACCTGAATGGTGTGGTTTGAGGAATACTTTTGGTGCGCTTCAAAGTTGGTGCGCTTCGAGAAATACTAAACCAAAAAGTGTAATAAAATGTATTTGTTAAACATTGAAAAGACACTTTTTTACTCCATGTGCAGTTTTATTTCAATCGTCACAATTAAATTCCGAGAAGACGCTATTACAGTTTTTAGAAAATATATTTATTTAAATATTTAATAACGTGCTGACCGTACTTTTATCTTACTAACAATCGGGGGCGATTTGGGGTTTCTAATATTCAAGGGGCGAGTAGATACATTTAGGCAATTGGGGGCAAGATTCAAGGGGCCAGTTTAGCGCATATACAGGCGTGTTCCAAGCAATATAGTACCTAAGGAACAGTAGAATGACTAAAAACAAAAAGTAGATTTTCGTCATTATGAGTTACACTCCAGTGTATAAGGGCCTTAACTCAGACTTTTTCCATCGTCCCTTAGTATTCAGTTTAGCGTCAGTAAAGTTAGTATCCGTAACATTGCGATCTTTTATCTGTTATATTATGTCCTTAAAATATACAAAAAAACGACCTTTGAATTAGAGTATATGTCTAATTAATTTGGGAGTCTATTCATAATCTCACCATATCAACTTGTATAACTGGTCCTGATTCGATGCGAACTTATAGAACTACCAGTCTAGAGTCACTAGACAGAGAAGTATCGTATCGTACCATTAAAAAGAAATACATACATAACGCAACATCACGTTTATAATCCCCGGAGGGGTTAGGCAGAGGTGTACCTAATACTAAACCTACATTTTCACCAATCATGTTTTAAGCACCATGTAAAAGGGAGCAAGCCTATTGCCATCAACCGGGCACATACCCAGACACCATGGCTGCTACTGAAAAATCCTGATGGAAAAAATCCAATAACACTTTGCCCGAGTCGGGAATCGAACCCAAGACCTTATGCTCAGCAGTCGCGCTTGCGACCACTCAACAATCGAGACAGTCTGAAAAAACGACAGTGATATGTTATATTGTTTAATTATTATTATTTATCAGACTACTTACATAAAGCGGTCCACTTTTTTAGTAACAATAAAGGGTGTAAAACACCTCTTAACGAAGCCGAAAGGCACTGGTTCTCCCCGTCATTGCGATTATTTTTTTGTTCTAAACCATACCTGGGAACCTTCTAGTTACGGAGATATTAGGGGTCAAAGTTCCAACTTTTTGACAAGTATTTTTTTAAATACAAGTTTTTAATGTAAGATTTTTACTTTAAACAGCTCTACGACCCCCGTACTATTCAATCCGTCCATCAACACAATGTTTTGAGTGCGTTACATTGAGTTGCCACAATTCATGATTACACCCCCCAAAAAAAAGTCGTTTCCCAGCAATAATTTTTGCGTAAAGTTACTCAGTTTCATGTACAGAATGCTTGGTTGACGGCTTCGTGATGAGGTGATTTACACGGTGTATAACTTAGCCTAGAAAAGATCGAGTGCGGTTGGTTAGCGCCCACACTAGCGGGCTGTCTGCCCGGGCGGCTATCGATTACCGGATAGTGTTGGGACTGCCACGCAACCCGCGGAGTAGCGAGGCAGTTTTTTTACGCCACAACGCATCAAAACTGTCAGTTCGTGCGTCGGCAAACATTGCTGATGCACTACAGAAGCGTGGCAGTCGCAACTATACCCTGAACGTATTATTATATTAGATACGCAGAGCATTATAAGCCTTTTGGGTGTAAGTGAAACACATGGCTCCCGAGTAAATAATTAACCCTGTAACAGGATAGTTAAATAAAAAAACACAAACAATACTTATCACTTTTCAGTTTACGAAGTATTTTAACTCAACTTCACACATAATCGCTTCTCGCTCTGAATTTTAAACAGCTTAAAGAAAAAGCAACAGAGCATTGATTTAAAAACAGGGACATTTTATGCATTGATTATGCATTAAGTGCAACACTCTTCCATCCCACATACCTCGCACGTTGACTCGACCATAGATTATTGAATATGGTAGAAAAGACAGAAATTGAAGTCCTTATTTTGTGAGTGTTATGTGCCTTCTTCTTCTTCGCGTGTCGGTGAACTCAAACAATACCCGACCAGTATAATATAGCCACCTGCACCGCTCTTTCGTTGGATTCGTTAAAATCCTGGAAGGTGCAGGTGGCTGTGCAAGAAAAGAGATGGGGCATATCCTACAGAAGGGGTCCACACTGGCATTGCTTTTTGGCCTGTTCGATTATACTCCATTTGGCCTAATTATTTCCACATCGGCCAACCTAGACCCGCAAATGTTTAAGAGATTTCCAGATTGGCCACAGCAGTTCGTGTCCAGGAGAAAGTGTTCTGCTAGATGATAAGTGCCTAAAATAATTTATTGGTATTGTCGGTATACAAAATCAGCATTTTATTTTTCAGGTACGTACGTACGGTAACCTTTCTATGCGAATCATACAAAACTTATCAACCGCACTTTGGTTTAGCTCAAGAAAGTATCTAAATCCAAAAAAAAATGGGTTCAATTCCTGGCTTAACAGTTTTTCAGAACGTTGAACAAGTAGAAAACTGAAACAAATACTACAATAAATCGCGATGGATAAATTAAACTGCGTGTTTTAATTGAACAAAAATTTTGACAGTACTGTAGTTTTTTATAGATTATTTTCTATTGATACAATAAAGTATCTCTATTCTTCTAGAAAACTGAAACTGCAGTGTAATCTTTTCAACGTTTCTTTTTTACGTTGCAAATTTTCACACAAAAACCCATCTCAAAAGTGCACCTGTATGAAATAATAAATAGACCATCTATCTGATTCGTCATTTCTACCTTATTTTATGTTCTATGACATGAATGAACTTAACATGCCAGGATCCGGAACTCAACGTCAATCGTATTTAAATCCGTATAATTCTCTGCTCGGAAATCAGAAAGACGTGGAAATGCTTTAAAATAAAATGTCTTAGGTTGCCACCTATTTATCATCCTTGTGCAGCTTTACAGATGAAATAATTTATTGTTTCAATGCAATGAGAGGTATAAATATAAAGATATAGCAACAAAGGAAGACTGATGTTTTTCGTGTCACAAAAACAGTCTCATTCAGTCATTTTCTATCTAGAAATTAATATAAAAAAACGGGTTGCACTCCGGGAGTGCCGGCAGAAGTGAAAACTTGAATATGTGTGCATTTTTTTATATTTTGGAATGGTTAGGGAATAATTTTGCACGAATCGCTTTTATTATCAGTATAAAAGTACTATAATTTAAGTGGTAAAATACAATATCCATTTATTGCGCTATCGTACACAAACATGAAATTTTATATTACATTAAAAATTTAACACTTCAGAACTATTACAATCCATCTTACGAATTTTACCTCTTTGGAGAAACCGAAGGTTATGTTTGTGCAAGTTATCCAGTTTTGGAAAACCAAACTCAATGACAGTGTCATAAAAAAACATAAGGCCGAAAACAAACAGAAAATAATAAAAAAAAAACATCCAGAAAACTTTAAAAAAAAAAAACAAAATTATAATGAAGTCGGAACAGAGCTAAAAGTTAACATAACTTCATACAGTTACCTACTTTCTATGGGATACCTTTGTAATCCTCCAAAGGGTCATCTCATTGTATTATCTTCCGATTGGAATATACGAATTTAGCTAACATGCTGGGCCGCGCTTTCGATGATTAAATAATTTCTTGAATGACTAGGTAACAGTCCACGTGCATATTATACGTGCGTATATATTTGTAATTCTTAACATGACTGATGTAGCCAAGATTTTGTAACATATTTTGATTTAAAAGAGTGTCCATGGAGTTTCTTGCCTATTCTTCTCCATAGAGATCTACGCTTTGGAATGGGCAACTACAGTACTATCACAAGTTATTATGCCTTGTGACTGGGACTGTAGCTTTGCGTTTTTCTTTGTTTTTTTTTTACTTTCTAAAGTGCCTGTAATGGTCTAATTGAAATAAATGCTTTTAGTTTGAGTTTATTTGGCCTATTATTGGGAAAAGAGTAGCTCGTGGTTATATAACAACAACCGTTCGGGCCCAACTTTAGGTAAAGCCGTGCTTCCTTACGTTGATCCGTAAATCGGTAACCAACCATTACATACCGAGTTTCCTCTGTGTTGCCCTTGGCTGTCATTTGTAGATCTTTGACAGTCGTTATAGGTAGTCAGCGGCCTGAAATTCTGACAACCAGTCTTACCAAGGTAGATCGTATTTACCCAGTACTAACTGGGTTGTGGAGTTTTTGACGACACGGTTGGCGCAGTGGCTGAGCGATCGACTGCTGCGCTGCGTGACGCGGGTTCGATCGCAGCACGGAACAAATATTTGTATGACCTACAGATAGTTGTTCCGGGTCTGGCTGTTTGTGTATGCGAGTTTAAATGTTTGTAAACGCACCCACGATACAGGAGAAATGCCTAGTGTGGGGCACCATTTTTTTTATAAAAAAAACTGCAGCAGGTTTTAACTGGGTTGTGGAGGCATTCGCTCTATGTAAAATACTTATCAGTATTTTACATAGAGCGAATCCGGTTAGACTGACAGCCGACCCCAACATATTTTGAAAAGAGCTAGGCAGATGATGACACCTTGTCTCCTCTTTTCGTGTGAGGTTGAGCCATAATATCGAAAATCGTCCAGTACGGCTTCCTGATAAGCAGCCAACCTGGGGGGGCTACTATGACGCTTAAAACATTATTGTTCCATTCCTATTCCAGAGTGGGAAAGAGATGAAGCTAGACGAACTGTTTAGCTCAGTCTCTTTTTCACTCTGGAATAAGAATGGAACAATAATGTTTCAAGACGTCATGGTACGCCACCTGATAATATCTACTTTGTCACCGGCGCCAATGAAAATCTCAGAGAGTGATAAAAAGTAAAGTGTCCACCTCGAGAGCAACACGATTTTAAGCTCATGTGACGTAATATGAATCCCTCGCTGCGCTTAGGATTCTACTTTAGAATCCTTCACTCCGCTCTGGATTCAAACAAACACTCTCGCCTTTTAAATAGTTGTTTGCTCCCTGGGCCATCAACAACTTTTACAAGAAAAAGGTGAAACAACACCTCGTACAATAATTATATTTCAATTTTTTTGTAAAACGCAGCGTTGACGCACCAAAACTTATCCCTATGTCGCCATCTTCTAGTGACTCAATAAAATAAATATCGTCACAGTGGAGTCGAGGAACGGAGGCGAATTATAAAGGTTCTGTTATGAAATGAGATTGACGGTCATAAATCCGGAGAGCTGACAAAAGGGCCAAGTGTCGGACATCAAACATTTTATAGTTCCACTTCAACACTAGGTACAGTTGTGTCGAAAAGGTTGAGCACTCTTGACTTATTTCTTACTTGTACTAAGTACAGCGAGGTTACCAGGGCGTCATAAATTAGTAATGTCACTCCAGTGAAAGAAAGAGATGGAGCTATAGATGACTTCTAGCGCCATATCTTTCCCACTCTGGAAAATGATTAAAACAATTCTGCTTTAAGACGTCATAGTAGGCCAGCAGTAGGTACTAGAAACATTACCGTTCCGTCCCATAATATCAATTTAATTACAGCTCAAAAAAAAATATGTTAAAAACCTTTAAAAAAAAAGCTTTTATTCAAATGTTCTAGAAAGAAGAAAATAAAAATTTCTTTTAAAATTTTAACTATCAACTTATAACCTCATTATACACAATTTATATGATCACAAAAGCTTGTCGGAAGGTTTGCGTAAGTGCCTATAAGTATTAAATTAAGATGAAATTGAAAAAAAAACGTAGCACTTAGCAGATACGTTACTCAATTAAATACATAGGTACCTACTAGTTTATTTACACAAGTAAAATGGTACAATGTTACACAAGTAAAAGTGGGAAACACGCATATATTTAACAGCCATCTGTTGTGAATCTTGAAATAATAAACTTTAAGCCACAAAAAGGTCACAGTGATACTTATTATAACCATTGCCAATAGGGATGATGACTAGGTAAAGAAAACGAAATTCTATTTTGTCCGTCAATCAGGTAATACAAAAATATTAGATACGTATTTTATGTTTTATCAAAATATCAAAAGAATACTTAGTTAAAACGCATTAAAGTTGGAGAGTGGGGGCTCATGACGTCACAACTAGGTATAAAATGTACTCAGCCGTGACGTCATGCGCCATTTCAACTCAAAATATCTCCGTGATTTTACGATTACGTGAAAAAATAAAAAATACGTGTTCAATACTTTTCAATAAACTACCCGACGGACAAATAAAAAAAAATTAGTCACCATCCCTATTGCCAACTAAGAGTTGTTTTCAAGTTTCATCTGCACATTGCAAAAATACCTCTGGCTCTTACTTCATACATTGCAATATGCACCTTCCTACATACGACACATAAGCGCCACAAACTTCAGACCACAGCCAGCCAATATCAGGATGACACGACGCATTGACCCATTTACCTATGAAAACTTGCTGCATGTGTCTGTTCACTTTAACTCAAGTATTGGAATATGAAATATCTTACACGCCCCTCTCACGACCTCAGGCTATACGAATTGCGAGGAAATGTGTCGTTTGTCACTTGTTTCCTTCAAGTGAGTTCTACGCGGCCGAAACACCTACTAAGCCGTCCTCCAGTGCGTCACGGTGACTACTGGCATTCTTACTATTTACTTTTTTTCTTGTCTTGCCTTGCATTGCCTTGTTAGTTACTTAGAATGTAATGGTCAAATGACATTACTTGATCCTGAAGCCAGGATCGCCTTCTCACGACAGAACTCCTCAACGGTTCATAGCACGGAGACGAAACTTTGTATACGCGTTGAACATTGATTCCATTTTAATAAAAGCTTCCTTTTTTAAGTTTATTTTATTTGTTTCTTCCAAAGTCACCGTCGCAACACGCGTATGTTTGGAACGTGTACAGACATTTTTCCTTCGACAGCAGCAACTCAAATACAACCTTAAAACACCGAATATAAAGACCACTTTTACTTTAGTTACAGACTTGTCAGTTGTAGCAACTTAAACCAATTTTGTTGCAATAATGATAAAGATCACTTTGAGTTTTGACAGCGATGCCAAATCAGAGGTAAAATGACTGCAGCTCGTGGGTAGGCAGATATAAGGACAAACTTCGACTTCTCTGCCAAACTTGAGGCTAACAAAGTTTGTATTTTAGACCGATGTAAATAGACTCGGTTTTAGTAAATATTGTATGGTTTTGCAAGAGCAGTGGTATGGAAGTGTCTTGAGTGCACCGGCCGGTAGTACATTTATATAATGCGAGCATAAGTTAGTAGGCAGTAGTTCCTTATGAAGGAGTTTGTTCTGCTGTGTACAACAGCTATCTCTTCAACCCAGTAAATTGTTTTTGGAAAGAGATAGGTAAAAGTTAATAAGCAATTGCACCGCTATGCAATGATTTTAATCCAATGTACCACAGTTAAAAACTAAACGACCCAGTCAACATGTATTAAGGTAGACATACACGATAGGGTGTACCTGATAGATTTGACTGTACATGTAAATTGGAACCTGTATGTTCCAAAACTGTGCTGGATTTCTCACTTGTAAGCTAAAGCTTGTAAGCTCAAGCTCAGGTTTACCTGTACAGGTAAACCGGTCAGGTGCATCCTAGCGTGTAAAGCTCCCTTTATGTGCACGTTGACCTAGAACCTCCTCCCTATCCGGTTAAAAACACTTCTAGATAGTGTTTTGGTGTAACAAAACGTGGCTATGCCTTATAATTATGAAACCATGTAAGCATCTAACAAGGTACACTTACAAAACTTACTAACGAAATCATTAAATTTTCCCTTCATTTTTTCGTAGAAATCTCATCATCATCATCATCAGACCATAATGTTCCCACTGCTGGGACACAGGCCTCCTCTCAATGAGAGGGAGCAGGCTTTAATCCACCACGCAAGCCCAGTGCGGGTTGGTAGATGTCAGATGTCTTCGAATTTTTAGTTCTAAGACGTGCCGGTTTCCTTACGATGTTTTCCTTCACCGTTTTTGAGGGCAGCGGTGATGAAATAAATTACACAAAGTAATGCGCCTGCCTGGGTTCTAACCCACGGCTTACTGCTCTTAAGTCGGGGCTGCTAACACTGGGCCACCGCTGCTCTCAGAAATAGAAATCTCTTCACTGCAACTAATTATACGCTTCTTATTCAAAAATCCTTCCCAAAAAAAGGGTCACAACCAAACAACCTTAAAGAAAGTCCTATAAACTTTGTCACCCGGTCATCAAATTCCTCGGTACCATAACTATACAAGAACAAACAAGGCTCGCTTGACTCAACCCTCAGAAGGGCAGCGCTCAAACAATAACCTGACAGATTAACTGAGGACCCTCCGACCAACTTCTAAGATTACCCTCAGCACTGAAGGGTTAATTTAATAATAAACAAGCGCCCTTCACGTTTTGACTGAAGACTGGTGTCTTGTTTGGAGTTTCGTCTATCAGAAGGTTACATTGTGGTAACAATTTCATTTTTTTTTTACTTTTACCCAAGGATTCATTACCTATACCGGGCTTAAACTTTGCGTAGGTCATAGGAGATATTTTGATCTTTCCAAGTTGTATAAATCAAACCTATACAACGTGTTGTTTTGCATCCTCGTCAAAACTCAGGATGTCACAAAAGACATAAATAATCAATTTAAATTACGGCACCTAGATAATTATTAATAAACGCTGATATTTTTCGTTTTTTAAATTTGTCAGTATTTCACAATAACCCCCTTAACGTGGTTTAAGGAATACGAAATTACCGAATAAACGTTTGAGATTGTTTTTATGTGTGAAAGCGCGGTTATAGGACGAGGATAAGACTTTCCGCGTTTAAAACACGGGTGGCTAAAAAAAACATATTACATATTTCACACTTTGCTCTACATATTTCGGTTGTCTGATACACGATTACTTGCACTTTACTGCATGCAATTATATCGCAAAGACAAGTCTAAATTTGTCATTTGAGTTATATTAGGCTTTGAACAATCAAATTTATACCAAAATAAGGCTTGTAAAAAATGTGATGAAATACGGCCACCATAATGTGAAATGTGAAAATACCATAGCACTAATTCCGGTGTATTCCCTATATCCCTTTTACCTGTATCCCGTTTCCCTTTATCCCGTTACTGGACTGGGTGGAAAGAAACGCGCGCAAGGCAGAGCACCGGCAAGCTACTCAGTCGCGATCAAGAAGGCTGTTGAAGGCAACCGGTACTAAGCGGTACACACTGCAGGAAATCGTATGGTCCGGAGACGTCTCGTATGTGATCCCCAGTAGTAAGGGAACGCCGATGAAGAAGAAGCTCTACAGATGCTCTATAAATAGCGTCGTGACTCGCGGAATGTGTTAAGAAACTAGTTTCATTCCAGCAGACATTTGTATCGCTTGAGCGTAGAGCTACAAAGCACGGAGATATTTCGTCGGCCGCTGTTAGTGGCGCACTGTCAACATTTCCTATACAAACCCCACGTGTTGAAGTGAAACTTGCGTTAAACGTTTAACGCTACCATGGAGGGGGTATGAAAGCACTGTTGCGTTAAACTTTCAACGCTCTTGGGGAGGGGGAATAGAAAGAGACAGAGCGAGAGACGAAGTTTCACTTCTTCCGCGCGGAGTGACTCCATGCACTATTTTTTTTATTACTCGCACTATGATGGTTATGACAAGTCAGTTTCCACCGAGCAGAATAATCCTCATGCATCCACTGAACAAAAGACTGTATTCGTATTAACTGAACGTATAAAATTACGCGGTAGCGCATATTCTAGCACATGCGAGGAGACGATTAATGTCTGCATTGAACTTTATACATAAAGGAAATACTGATAAAGTCCTTTAGAAACTGACCCACAAAAGTTTGCTCTACACAGTTTCGGCATCACCAATTTTACCAGCACTGCCGTCTCTAAACATTGCCAGCCGACGCAGTGATTCCGTACGCTGTATATTTAACCATGTTATTTCGGCATGTTTAGTTAATAATATGAAGTTAATTAAGTTAGGAAATTCGTGTAAATCTAGCAACGAATCCTTCGAAATTAACTGACAAGATTGATAGAAAAGTTTGATGTTGATTTATCATTAATCTTTGTTGCTAATGTTGGTTTATCTAGAAAGGGTATACATAGAGGTTAGACTTAGTACCTAATATAAAGTTGCTAGCTGTCCCGCGCATCTTCGTCTGCGTCACATTTTCGCCGTTTTCGCAACATTTTGTCATTGCTGCTCCGCTCCTTTTGGTCGTAGCGTGATGATATCTTTCCTTGATAAATGGGCTGTCTAACACTGAAAGATTTTTTTAATCGAACTAGTAGTTCTTGAGATTAGCGCGTTCAAGCAAACAAACTCTTCAGCTTTATTACACCGCCGAGCAATGAAAAAGTTCCACCCACAAAATACCGACAAACACCTTAATATCTCCTAAGGATTCTATGTCTATAATAAATAAGTAATATATCTATAAATAAATAAGTAATAATCAACCAAGTCCTATCATATAGCACTATTCAGGTCGCTACCTAAACAAAAGATGAAATATTGTGAACCTACGGTTGAGAAAATATACATACGCAAACGTTCATACTCCTTTGCCTCGTCCGCATGGACATCTGACCATTCTGAACAAACTCACCAATAAGGTCAAAAGTCCCTTTCTAGTTGATAAAAAAAAATAGGATAAAGTCCCAACTATCACGTAAAGTTTGACAAATCCCATGTTAAACGAAAATGACCTTTCCTGTCTCCCGAAACATCAATAGACAGTAATTAAATCCTTTTGATAGGTATTCGATCCACCCGTCACCCTAAACTTGGAACATCTATCATGGCCCCCTTTGTCTTCATGTCTTTGCAATACCGACTTGCAAGAGACGTGTTTGTATTCGAAACTAAGTTCTGTAGGCGGCTTCGCTCGTTTGTTTAGGGAAATATTAGTTTGAACTAGGGCGAACTGGCCAGTTGGAATGTCAATAATATTTGTTAGCAATATTGGTTCAATGCAAAGCCATTGCGTATGATCTTGCGTAGAAGTGATATTATTAATCAACGCCCTTTCTTGCTGCATATCTTCTTCTTCTTCTCATTTGCGTGTCGATGATGATGGAGTCAAATTATACCCGACCAGTATCGCATCCTGAAAACAAAAGGGACCAAACACAAAATTTGCGTTTTTTGGGAAATAACAAAATTGTGTTTTGTGTTGTTGGCAGTTTTTAATAAAATATGCGATAAATATTTTTAGGGTTCCGTAACCAAAGGGTCAAACGGGATCCTATTACTGAGACTTCGCTGTCCGTCCGTCCGTCCGTCCGTCTGTCGCCTGGCTGTATCTTATGAACCATGATAGTTAGCCAGTTGAAATTTCTACAGATTATGTATTTCTGTTGATGCTATAACAGCAAATACTAAAAACAGAATAAAATATATTATTTTAAGGGGACTCCCATACAAAAAAGTGATTTGTTTGCTCGTTTTTATAAATAATGGTACGGAACCCTTCTTGCGCGAGTCTGACTGGCACTTGGCCGGTTTTTTTAATTTCATTCGCATTTACCAAAATAATGTTAAACTCCGTGTGTTGGTGTTGGCTCTCCGGTACCACAATAAAAAGTCCTTTGACCCTTGTCATCTTACTTATTCACAATTTATAAATCTTCCTGTTATCTCCGGCCATTTACATCTTTTACCTGTCATGATAACACCTGGATAAAGGACTCAGAGAAACGGGAAATGTTGCCGAAAAAAGGGGAGGGTATACCCAGCAGAGGGTTATTCTGGGCTGAAAATGAGGATGACCTGTCATGATAAGTGTTATAATTTTCACTACTAAAATATTTACTTACTCTCAGTAACTTCATCACCATCATTACAAACTTCATTTATTTAATTATTTTACTATTTACGTACCCACAGTAGAAAAAACATAAAATATTTGAGTACAAAGGCACTTACTGCTTATTTCATACGAAATTTCTGTCAGCAGACCTGCGAAAGAAAAGACGAAAAAGTAATGTAGACGATAGTGTGTGAGAGAATGAAGAGATTTTTTTTTTTATGTGCCTTACCTAACTTAACCTATAAGTACTATTTTTAAAATATAAATATACACAAAGGGTGTAAAACACCTCTTAACGAAGCCGAAAGGCACTGGTTCTCCCTGTCATTGCGATAATTTTTTTGTTCCACACCATTCTGGGAACCTTCTAGTTACGGAGATATTAGGGGTCAAAGTTCCAACTTTTTGACAAGTATTTTTTTAAATACGAGTTTTTAATGTAAGATTTTTAAGCACCTCCACGATCCCCGTACTATTCAATCAGCACAATGTTTTGAGTGCGTTACATTGAGTTCTACCACAAAACATGATTTTACACCCCCCAAAAAAAAGTCGTTTTCCAGCAATAATTTTTGCGTAAAGTTACTTAGTTTTATGTGCAGAATGCTTGGCTGACGGCTTCGTGATGAGGTGATTTACACGGTGTATAACTAAATATAAATACATAATAACATAACTTTAATTTTCATCACAATTTTCATCTATTTTGAACAAATCGTTACGAAAACGAAGGCAGTAAATAAACCTCTTTGCACCGTTAATATGTTGATAGTTCACCCTCCCCACACTTATCCCGTCAACTGATGATTTATATGTACATCATTTAAATGTTACAGTCAAAACCGTTAATCGGACAAAACCACTTTTGACCGGTGTCACTAAAAACCCTTATTTAGTTAAACTGCGTTTTATCTATTAAATAATGTTGTTTGAGAACGCCTCAGTTATAATTAAATACCTAGACTACAACACGATGTTATTCAATATGTAACAAAAAAAAACGGTGAGTAATGGGCTAGCTCACCGTCCGTCCATCTCATAACGACAGGCCGTGTCGACGGCGCGTACGTGTTCCACGCGCGCCCCAAGGAGATGTCAGCAAACCGGAAGGGTTCCGAGAGGGCCGATGCCTGCCACGGTTGCGGGACTGTTCGAAAGAGATACCATGGCCCTGGAACACAAAGGGCGAAAAAGGAACATGGATGGGTTTTAGTCAGAACAAGTCTGACACTCCCTCCCGCTCCGCCCAGAGCGGGAGAAGTCATTTGATGATTTCCCATCCGTAAAAAAAAAGGATAACAACAAAAACCTTACAACAAGTTTAAATGTTATTTATTGTTAAAATAGTATTAACCGGTCAAACGCAGTTTTTACTAATAAGCACTTTTGACTGTGACATAAATACATACCAAAGTATTATTAAGAAGTGAAAATTAATATAGATTCGAGCACGTAGGCGTTACTATATAGAGTTTGAGTGACATCTCATCTGATAGATTAAGTACGATCTTATGCGGGTAGTAATAAATCATCGCTTTTGCAACATTAACTACAGTTCACGACTAAGCGTCTCGAATACAGATGGTTCTAGATATTTACTGGGTACTTGTTTAAGTTTGTCTTAAACCTTGATTAAGCTTTGACATACTAGGCGTGAACTGTTGCTGTTTATAAGGCAGCTTTATTGCTGAAACTTAAAATAATACCTTTAACATAACATCACGCCTGTAATCCCGGAAGGGTTAGGCAGAGGTGAACATAACACGTGTTCAAGTATCGGTCACTTATTACCAGTCACCCTATATAAATTCCTTGCGTTGTACAGATTTAATTTCTGAACATCTGTGATTTTTTTCGTTTTAAGTTTTTTTAAATAATTTTTTGAGGGGCTCATTGTATTTATTGGAGAACATGTTTTATTTAGGCGCGATCATGTAAGTAATAAAACAGATAATTTTCGATCATATTTTTCATCAGTGCGAATCCGGGGCAAAAGTACTAATTGACTGGAGATCGTTTGTGACTGACACCATTATTGAATTCAAATTCAAATTCAAATTCTTTATTGCGAACTAAGTGAAGTAGTGCAAGCAGCTTAAACAAACATCTGAAGGAGTCATATCAATAGGCAATACCAGGTGCCATGCGGGAACATTATGCATTCATTAGGTAGATACTACCAAGAGTACGAAATAGAGGATGTCTCCTTATGATTTGACAATGGTGGTTTTGGAAAAACATTGCCATTTTGTTAATCCCGGCAAAGAAATAAATACAAGTCACTACTTCATTCGTAGGATCACAAAATATAGCTGTATGTATGTAGATGGCGCGACCATAGCTAGGTCCTATTATCTGACCGATGGAGTAAAGCTATTTTGAAATATAAAATGACACTACCAGATTTTCTACCAATCACGATGCTTCGAACCAGTATGCTAGCGCCGATATCATAATAGGGGATAATCCTATTTTTTTTTTCTTTGTCCGTCGGGTAGTTTATTGAAAAGTATTGGACACGTATTTTTTCTTTTTTCACGTGGTCATAAAATTACGGAGATATATTGAGTTGAAATGGCGCATGACGTCACATGTAGGTAAGTTTTATACCTACTTGTGACGTAGTAAGCCCCCACTCTCCAACTTTAATGAGTTCTAAGTAATTTTTTGATATTTTGATAAAACAAAAAAAACGTGTCTAATATTTTTGTATTACCTGTCTGACCTTGTCTGACGGACAAAATAGAATGTCGTTTTCTTTACCCAGTCCGATCCCATTGTATCAAATCCAAGACATTTCTGACGTTTCCATCATTTTTCTTGCAGACAGAGTGACGCTTTATCTAGAACCCTAGACCCTCAAGTTTACTATTGACCGGAAACTGAAAGTTTCTCATTTAACAGCTAAAAAAAACAAAGTAAGTAGTTCCTACTATCACAATTCTGATCAGTCTCAATATATTTTACCCGATTCCCAATATATCGTCGTTCGGAATTCGGAATGCGAAAAACGCACGACTGTTCGAAACACTTTACTAAATCAAAAGTTCGTTCACTCAGGAGTTGGAAAGAGGTCGAACCTTTGGAGTTTCAATGTTATGGGAACGATATCTGTCATAGATAACGCAAAACTTGTTTACCCTTATAAGATCGGGGGTTTGCTACCCGTTCGCTCGAAAATATGGTGTCCTCTTTTTAAATGTTTGTGAACTCTGTCACGAACTTTGGAACGATTTTAATATAAATAATAAAAAAGGAGGAGTTTTTCATGTCATTACGCAAAATTTATTATTATTTATTAGCGCCACCTCTTTTTAAACATGGAATGTGAATTAGCATTACTTTATTATAACAGAGAACAAAATATCTTTTCTATGAGAGCTGTGGGTTTCTATATTTCGATAAAAATATTAAAAATTATATGAGTTGATTACGATGGTGAAAATTCATTTTCCTCGTTTGAAGCCCCGTTAATTGTATTAGTTTATGGGTCTTTTCCATGTTCAAATATTTTCAGTTTTACCATAAAATGAAAATTCAATTTTTTATCAGGCTTTGATGTCAATCAAATAGGCCTTTGTAGTGGGGCTCTATTACGATTCATATTAAAATTAAATATGTTTATGTCAGCCTATTGTGTCCCACTACTGGGCAAAGGCCTTCCCCATGGCTTTCCAATTTTCCTTAACATTTGCCTTCTCCGACCAATCCGTTAAGAACGAATCCAGATCGTCACGCCATTAACAAAATAAGACTCTCCGATCGAATGCGCAGCGCCTTAGTACGGTTTAAGTAAGGCATCGCCGATGTTAGCTACAAGTCAGCGAGATTAAAGTGGGACTGGGTGGGTCAAGTTTTTAGGATGAAGCCAAACAGATTGGCGAAGATAGTCACACAGTGGGTGCCTGAAAACGGCCGTCATTGCCAAGGCAAGTCAGAGAAATATCTTTTATCCTATCAAATTCATTAATGTGAAATGGGAGCCAAGTTCAATATTAAGAATATGTGTGATAGTCAACGCCGACAAAAGATTTTAGATCTAAATGGGTGCCAAGTTCTGTAGAAATTTACACAAAGCAGATAACTTATGATAAATGAAAGCTCAAGATTTGATTTGGCTAGTTCAAGTTATTTTATTATCTAATGAACTTAAACTCTTTATTTAACACGCAATTTATTGTTTTATATTGTAAGGTTGTTGTTATTGTTATTATAAATAATTATGTAGCAAGATTGTGGAAGAATGTATTTCACTCAACACAATTTTGTACTATACTACCTAATCCCGGCATGCGTTGCAATGCACTTTTTCCTACCCACTACCTACCTACCACTACCTACCACTACCTACCACTACCTACCACTACCTACCACTACCTACTACTACCTACTACTACCTACTACTACCTACTACTACCTACTACTACCTACTACTACCTACTACTACCTACTACTACCTACTACTACCTACTACCGCCTACTACCGCCTACTACCACCTACTACCGCCTACTACCACCTACTACCACCTACTACCACCTACTACCACCTACTACCACCTACTACCACCTACTACCACCTACTACCACCTACTACCACCTACTACCACCTACTACCACCTACTACCACCTACTACCACCTACTACCACCTACTACCACCTACTACCACCTACTACCACCTACTACCACCTACTACCACCTACTACCACCTACTACCACCTACTACCACCTACTACCACCTACTACCACCTACTACCACCTACTACCACCTACTACCACCTACTACCACCTACTACCACCTACTACCACCTACTACCACCTACTACCACCTACTACCACCTACTACCACCTACTACCACCTACTACCACCTACTACCACCTACTACCACCTACTACCACCTACTACCACCTACTACCACCTACTACCACCTACTACCACCTACTACCACCTACTACCACCTACTACCACCTACTACCACCTACTACCACCTACTACCACCTACTACCACCTACTACCACCTACTACCACCTACTACCACCTACTACCACCTACTACCACCTACTACCACCTACTACCACCTACTACCACCTACTACCACCTACTACCACCTACTACCACCTACTACCACCTACTACCACCTACTACCACCTACTACCACCTACTACCACCTACTACCACCTACTACCACCTACTACCACCTACTACCACCTACTACCACCTACTACCACCTACTACCACCTACTACCACCTACTACCACCTACTACCACCTACTACCACCTACTACCACCTACTACCACCTACTACCACCTACTACCACCTACTACCACCTACTACCACCTACTACTACCTACTACTACCTACTACTACCTACAACTACCTACTACCACCTAAATCGGTTCGTGCGTTCTGGAGTTATAGCGTCAGGAAGGAAAACCCGACTTATTTTTATATAGTAGAAGATTATTTGCAATGATGTCAGATCGCTGCCATTCGGTTTGGTTGTCTAACTTTTATAAATAACCTGGTATACAATATGCGACCTTTCGCAATGAAATCTATTCTCCCGCGCTATCGAGCGCCTGTCAAAATTATCACAGCTTTTTTTGTATTATAATTTTGACAGGGGCTAGAAAGAAAAAATATAGCAATATTTTTTTTTTCCTAGCTCCTGTCAAAATTTTCCTCCTGTCCTGTTTTCAGATATTTCCCTTTATACACACATAATTACCTAGGTGGTCGCCAAATTTCAACTTTCTAGGTCATCTGGAGGTAGGTTACGTTTTAGATCTAATTGTCAGTCAGTGATAAAAATAAACGGCCAAGTGCGAGTCGGACTCGCGCACCGAGGGTTCCGTACAGACCAAAATTACTGAAGAGAATAAATAAAAATATGTGATGTAACTAAAAATTTAAGGTGTTCTTAATGTTTCCTTTATATGTGCTATAAAACATTGCTTCATGCCAAATTTCTAGATTCTAGGTCGGCTGGAAGTACCCTTTAGGTTTTGATTCCCTTGCGAGTAGTTGCGAGTTTAAAAATATGCGGCTTAAATTGCTGTTTCTTTTGATTGCGTTGACATAGAAGTTTGATTTTGTTACAGCTTAAAGGTATTATAGACTTAAGTATTTGATATGAATTTCAATTTAATACCTTTACGCGTTCATCAGGAAAAGGGTAGTAAGTTTAAAATTATTAAAATTATTTTTTTAATATGATTTAACTGAAAATTTACGGTTTTCGCAATTTTTCCTTTATCTGTGCTATAAGACGTTGCTTCGTACCAACTTTCAAGATTCTGAGTTCACGGGAAGTACCCTGTAGGTTTTTATTCCCTTGCGAGTGTCGAAAATTTGCGGCATAAACGGCTATATCTTTTGATTGCGTTGGCTTAGAAGTTTGATTTTTTCGCAGCTCCAAGGGACAGTAGACTTGAGTATTTGATATAAATTCCAGCTTGATACCTCAATGCGTTCTTGAGAAAAAGGGTCTTGACAGACAGACAGACGGACAACAAAGTGATCCTATAAGGGTTCCGTTTTTTCCTTTTGAGGTACGGAACTCTAAAAATGACGATTTTTAAACGATCATATTTCAATAACCGTTTGAGCTATATAGGTATATGACATTATGGATTCTAGCACAATAATAAATAGATAACATTAAATATTATGTTATGACGAAGTTCACAAAAACTTCTGGAAATTATAGGTTTCCAGATAGAGAAAACGCAAATCAATCTTTAAAATTTTAGTAAGAATATGGACTAATCCATCTGTCATCTTTATTCTTGCAGAACCACTAATCTTTCTCTAGTTCCTTTTTCTTGTAAAAAAAAAACGTATCGTTATAGTGTCTGTCTGTTTCTAGAAAGGCAACACATTCTTTCAGTGACGTAATCCTTTCAACGGCTACTCGGTAGGTAATCTATCAAAGACCTACTACCATAATTACAATATTTAACCACAATCCTCCTCCAAAACTTCCTAGCTCCGTCCCAAAACAATGCTGGATCAGCCGGATCGCAATCTGTCCCACGGTATGCTTCAATACAAGTGGTATGCGCCAGATGGCTTACATTCCGAATGCACCAACCAATGACTTTGGTGCACCCGGCCCATTGATAATTTACCGGGCTACCCGATATGTGGGTTGTGTGACAAGGAATGATGGCCGACAGCCGGCTTTGAAAATGAATTTTCAATGATCGGCTTGTCGAAGATTTTGGTATTGTTTACGATTTCGGCATTGTTTATGGTTTTGGCACTGGATTTGGGTATACTGCAGTAGGACAGCTACCTTTAGGTAGGTAAGTTACATTCCTGTTGGACACTTTGAATTGAATTGATCTAGAGATAGTAATGTATCTTTAGACCAGTACTTTTAAGTGTACGTACGTATGGAAAAAGAAAAGTTAACGAAATAAGAACCGCTTTAGAATGTCATACTGTCGAAAAAGGGTGTTACTGTAACATGTCACTCCATGGTCGCATAGTATGTAAAACGGAATAAAAAAATACATCTTAAAAATGTGACAATGTTAAGGAATAATAACTTGACACTGGCTAAATGCACAAACCGTGAGAAACCAGAAAAAAAAAAGTTAAGGAAAGAATCGAACACGTTTAAAAATCTTCGCGCCACACGCATTTCATTCATTCCTTTTTTTTTCGCATTCAAAGCTGCGTGGCACTCATCATGGAAATACACAGAATGCCAATACTGTCAAATTAATCATATTATAATAATTGGTTTTGAATATTCAATGAAGCAATAAAATAAACGATGCATGTTTTGGTTTCATAAATAATTAATTAAAATATTTGAATAATATTGTTTGCCGTAGGGATTAGAAACAGTAAATAATTATGATAATGTTCACTAATATGGTAATGGGTATCGTATTACCTAGTACTAATTGGGTTGTGGAGGGCCTATAGGTAGTCGCTTCATGTAAAATACTGGTATTCAGCTACATCCAGTAAGACTGCAAGCCGACCCGTATATAGTTGGGAAAAAGCTAGGGAGATGATGATATCTGCCATAAACACGCTGTAAAAATTTGAAGTGTCTACTTATGACGATTCAAAAGATACAGCTCTGTGACGGACGGACAAACAGTGGCGCCTCAGTAATAGGGTCCCGTTGGTCCCCTTTGGGTACGGAAAACGAGTTAATATTCTGCTATTTCCTCATCGTACAAACTCAGATGGATAATATCTGATGAAAACATTTTCTGCCCTTTTGAATATTTTCATTGAGATGAGGATATCGCTGTGTATGCATTTGGTAAATTAGTATTTTTCCGTGTTGCGAGCTTGCGAGGTTTCCTTTTGAATTTATTTACCTTTCTTTGCGACTCGAACTGAGGCTTATTTTATTTTTATAAGTTTCTTTAGTAACTTGAGTCGCACCAGATAATCTGAGTGTCTTTCATATCTAAGATTGTTTCTTGTAAATTGTGGTTATTTACAGTAAAGAATGATTAATTTTGATAAATATAACTGGATAAGAAAAGGATGGCAGAAGCGGCAGCTAACTCTTTTCAATCCAAAAATAAGCACTAATCTATTTGTATTGCGGAGTCATTGTATTTTAGGTACCTGCAGTCGTCATATCTATTACAAATATTTACATTTTAGGTAACTATCTATTTGTGGGTCCTACATTTTTACAACGAGTTTGAAATGTGTCGTCGTTTAGTGGCTTCTGTCATTGTTTAAGGATGAAAATGATACAGATTGATGTTTGAATATAATATACACAGTTTTTGTGATTTGTGGTGCTAGAGGTTTTATCAAGTTCTATTTAAATATAGAACCACGTAATGTTTTCGAACTGTCCCAGAAATAAACACTACTTCAAAATTATTAACCCACCTCTAAATGGACTTGTGTAAAGTTGTGTATAAGCACCATTGTTCTTGTTCCATAGTGACAGATAAGGAAATTACCTATTCGTACAGAAAATACACTGAAGTATGGAAAAGCAACGCCATTTTAACAGTAACTTAAGCGATTATTTACCAAATTTTCACACAAAAAGGGTGAAACAAAGAATGATCGATATCTGAACAGATCCGATTTCACATTGACATAATCAAGCCTATTTAATGTTTATGTTCCAGTATTCCTTCATTTATAAGACAAAACCTTCCTAACAGACCAAGAACCAGAATATGTAAGCCTTCTTTAAACAAACTTTTACTTTATAATAAGGATCAAGTTAAAGTGGACGTTCAACCGACATAAACGTCAAACAAAGAACTCGTTTGGATTAATTATTACGTCAAGAAACATTTTACTGCAGAAGGTTTATTCTTTCAAATTCTAAATGCTTCTAGGCTAAGAGTGGTTCCGACCGATTGCCTGAGAGCAGCGGTGGCATGGCAGCCCCGACTTACGAACAGTAAGCCGTGGGTTCGAACCCAGGCAGGCGCATTACTTTGTGCAATTTATTTCGTCACCGCTGCCCTCAAAAACGGTGAAGGAAAACATCGTGAGGAAACCGCATGTCCTAGAACTAAAAATTCAAAGACATGTGACATCTACCAACCCGCACTGGGCCCGCGTGGTGGATTACAGCCCACTCCCTCTCATAGAGAGGAGGACTGTGTCCCAGCAGTGGGAACATTATAGGCTAATGATGATGCTGATTGCCTAACCTGGTGTCAGAGTTCTTATGTCGCCCCTGGGCCTGACTTGTTTTCCTTCACCAAAGCAAGTTATAATTATACAATACGCACATGAATCCGAAAAATCAGAGCACCGTGTCTTGGGTTTGAACTTAAGACCCATGACTTAGCAGGGCGACGGTCACACTATATGCAGCTATCACTGCTAAGTACTAAAAAACCCCTAGGAGTCAACGAGTCAAGAGAGGACTGGTAGCGCCCCCTGGCCACTACTAGGTACAGGAGGTCTACTCTCTTTCTCCGAAACGTAACTTCGGCAACGAACTAAAATTAAACGTAGTATCGTTTGTGATGCTACTCTGTATAATTTGCGGACGCACACAAGAAGTTCGAATTCACAGACAACGAATGTATTGAATGTTATTGTGTGCGTCCGCAAATTATATAGAGTACGGTCACAAACGTAACTACATTTAATTTTCGTTCGTTGCCGAAGTTACGTTTCGGAGAAAGAGAGTAGACTTCCAGGTCTTATTCTTTCTTCTTATAGTGAACTAAAAAAAAAACAATGATTGGGGACAACTTCTCGGTCTGGAAGTTGAGTGGTTTCGCATTTTTTGATTCCAATTACATCGACAGCAATTACAATGAAATTTGTTACCCTTTTAGATGATAGAGTCTTCAGCTTTTCTTGGCAAGTTAGTGAAAAATTAAGCCACATTGCTTTCCTAAGAAAATTGTGAATTAAAACATCGGATTGTATGCATTCGTATGTTCGAAAATGCAAATGCATAAAACGCATTTTGGCTGGAAGCAATACACATTCACCCCGATCAATTGGTTTCTAAGATTAGCGTGTACGAACATACTGACACGTGATTTTTATAAATGTCATTTTCCGCAAAATCACTTAGAGAACATCCTAATTTCTTTGCGAGTCGCAATATTAAAAAAGTGTGACCCTTCTGAAAATTCTCTATATTTTTATTAGACCCTGTATGTTATTATAGCGAACCCTTAGAAGTTTTATATTACTTAAGTAAGCTCTTTGTTAGTTTATCTTGTTATTTACTTGTTTTTTTTTCGCTGATAAATATTACCCTATTAAATAATGTTCAGTCCCCTTTAGCTCGTAAAAATACGACAGAGATAGGGTAAGCTATCAAATGCACGTTTTGTCAATCGAGTTGTTTTTTTTTTTTCATTTTTCATTCAAGGTTGACTGACCGGCGGGAAACTCATGTGCAATGAAACTGGATACCCTGCAACGCATCAGGGATGAACCAGTGCGTTGCCTGCGTTGGAGATTTTAGAAACAAACAGTAAAAGGCTATGGTTTTATTTTATCATTCGATCTGAGTGACTAAAGGTTCAGTCACGCTGGTTGGTATACCTACACAATAAATACAACTTCAGTAAGCATTAGTATGGACGTCCATGTCTGGAACCGCGTTCACAATTTACCTCACCTCACCTCTAACGGCGACAGAAATATGTCTCTTGTCTTTCAAAGGAAAATCTATCCAGTTAAATAACAGCTAAAACCAAAATACCAAATTAATCGCATTTATTTCTAACGGCAGGACCTTAGATACGTAATTTATTTCATGAATAACTAGACTTATTAATCTCTCAATTCAAACTTACCTAATTATCCACAAAGCCTTCTTCTTCTTTAAATACACTTCCCCGACCGTCTTACGACTATTAGATAAACGAGACTGGCTATCGAGACTATCCATAATCCGAACACAGGGGAGTAATTAAGAGATTGAACAGTCTGTGGGCAGAGACAGAACATACTCGTTGCCTGTTGTTAATATTATGACTTTAGAACATGTGCACTTAGGTAAATTGGCGCGAAGTTTTAGTAGGTGTGTTTATAGGTTATTTTTAGATTTGTCTCTGAGGATTATAAAGTTTTATTAAAAGGAAAATATTGCAGTAATTACTTATTTTTTACGAGCTATGCTTGTGTGACACTTTTGCTAGTATTCAGTTACGAGAGCTACGAATCTACGTAGGTAACCTAATTCCTACTTGTTTTATATTTTGTCAAGGTTTAAACCAAAGTATTTTAAATGATGCGACTATAGCTTTCGGAACTCTATAATCCAGCTACAGGGTAACACGGTATCGTAGCGGCGATTGGCGGCGGCGACCTCTCGCGTCCGGCCATGGTCCGGAGCGAGAGGGAATGGGAAGCCATCGCCTCCTTCTGCGAAGCAGTCATGCTAGCGAAGGAGGTGGCGGAACGTGAGAGGGACGTGGGACGTGAGGTTCTCACCTCACGTCCCAGCCGCCGCGGGAGATGCCCCGGGCGTCGGGGGGCAACCAGTGGCCCTCGGCCACCGAAGGCGCGGGCCTGTGGACGGTGAGTAATGGGCTAGCTCACCGTCCGTCCGACATATGACGACAGGCCGTGCCGACGGCGCGTTTGTGTTCCACGCGCGCCTCAAGGAGATGTCAGCAAATCGGAAGGGGTCCGAGGGGGCCGAAAACAAATATTCCGCAAGAAAATTTGAAAAAAACAGTTCGGTACTGGGAAATACAAGGCTCATATAAATCAAATATCAATTACATTAGTGTGTGTAGGTAAACATGTGCGTGTGTGTGTGTGATTGATCGGTAGTTCTTGTTCAGAAATGGAGATGGCGCTTCAAACACGTCTTGGTTAAAAGTCACGACATAGGGCACTCTTTTCCTTTTATATTATAGTACTCTGTGTTCACAGGTGCCTGTTTTTAGTGTAACCAAAGGCATACGTGACTGGAATTTCGAGTCAGGCCTGGAAACTCCCGGTGGAATGTTCAGGACAACTTTTTTATGAGAAAATCGCTGATTGGGACTTTTTCCATTGAATCTTTGTATCATTTAGGGAAATTCATATCTAACTTAATGATCTTTTACGAGTGTAGGTAACATTTTAGCAGTAAGCGAATTTTGGTAAGAATAAAAAAACAACTTATTAAAAGGTAATTAATTTATTTGAAAAAAGAAACTGAGAAGCTTGCCTAGTCCTGCCGAGGCCTATTTATTATGCGTCGTAGGAGCATGCTTCTTGTATTGGAAACAAAATGCTTTTTAATCAAGGTTATGCCTTATGATTGGTATATTTAAAAAATAAGGTTTTTTCGTGTTTGCTTTTCGTCAACTCACTACACTCTATACTCCGAACCGGGGGAGGTGCACCTAGCACCTCCTTGAAGAATACAACCCCCAACCAACAACCTTGAAGGATAAAACGCTACCCCTCTGTATTCATGAACTAGGTGTCCTGCGCAACTTCATCTGCGTCACATTTTCCCCGTTTTCGCAACATTTTTCATTGCTGCTCCTATTAGTCGTAGCGTGATGATATATAATAATAATAATAATAATAATTTATTTCAGACCAAGATAGTCCATATAGTGTTAGTAATACATAGGCACTTAAGAACTAAGTTAGTAACATACAAAAATACTGAAACAAACTTAACATAAACATTAAAATTATCCTGTATGTAGGCGGATCCAATGCCTCCATACAGGACTCTCCATGTGTTCAGCAACCACCTTCAGGTAGCTGTTGGGACTGTCCCTCACTCTTCGCATCAGAGATGCTGCTCTTTTCCTAACTATTGCATAGTAACCATCCACTTGTGCTTCTGCAAACATTGCTGACGCACTGCAATAGCGAGGCAGTCCCATCAACATCCTGAAGGCATTGTTGTACTGAACTCTCAGAGCGCTCACGACCCGCTGCGTGCAGTTGGCCCACAGGCTGCAGGTATAAAATGATTGGCAGTAGGCCCTAAACAAGGTTATTTTGACTCCCTTTGAACATCTGGCAAACCTGCGAGCCAGCATGTTACAGCGAATCGTGAGCCCCCTGCGTTCCCGTTCTACATCTAGGTCATCTGTTAGGTTCTCATTAACAACATGTCCTAGGTACACAAACTGAGACACTCGCCTTAACGCCACCCCATTCAGTGTCACAGGCGGTACAAATGAAGGATTCATTTGCCCCGCCCGAAACACTAACAACTCACTTTTTTTGACGTTATATGTCAATCCATGTGCTTCAGCATACGCCTCACACACCCCTAGGAGCTTGCGCAGGGCATTTACTGATGGGCTCAACAACACCATGTCATCGGCGTAACTAATGTTGTTAACTATATGACCATCTATGGAGCAGCCTACACTGGTGTTGTTGAGCTCACGCACCAGCTCCCTCACATATATGTTAAACAGAGTGGGAGAGCTCAGTCCCCCCTGCCTAACTCCACATTCCAGTTGATAGGGATCTGACATGGAATCTGCCCATCTTACAAAATTAGTCTGGTGTCTGTACCAGTACTCGAAAATCCCTGTTATACCCTCCGGCACTCTATTCTTCCTCAGTTTAGCCCACAACATGTCATAATTGACCAGGTCAAATGCCTTAGAGAGGTCTAAAAAGGCGGCATAGACAAGCGTTTTACGGTCAGTATAATACTTGACGGTGTGCTTAAGAACTAAAATTGCACTCTCAGTTGAGAGACCCCCTCTAAAACCAAATTGGGCATCCTCGAGTGTCACATATTGAGCAAGATAACTGTCCAGTACACCATCAAGTACTTTTGCTATTGTAGTGGCTAAGGTAATGGGTCTATAGTTTTGTTTATCACCAATATCTCCTGTCTTGTTCTTTACGATCGGAACTACAACTGCTTTCAACATATCATCTGGCAAATAGGCATGTCTAATACAAAAAGTGTAGAACATTGCCAACACTCTACACAGATGGGGGCCAGCGTGCTTTAGATGCTCCACACTAAGTCCGTCGTGTCCAGGAGACTTACCTTTCACCATTTTCCGTAACACCCGTGACACCAGTCTTGGCGTCACTCCAACAGGTTCATCTAAAGAGGGACCAGCAGTATGGAGCATCCCTTTTTGTGCTATAACCTTAGAATGTGTCTGAAAATGGTTTTTAAAAATGTTGGCAATATCCACCGCTTCTACTTTGCCCTCTACACTCACAGCACATAGCTTATAGCCTTCCTCGATAAATGTGCTATCTAAAACTGAAATAATTTATCAAGCAAATGCGCGTTCAAGCAAACAAACAAACTCTTCAACTTTATAATGTTATATAGTACTCATAGATATGAAATAGGTACGTAGAATGGTACCTAAGTACTAAAACATTATAGTAACGGAGACACTCACTTTATACCGGTTAAATTGTCACCGCTGCCTGCCCGCTGAACCCTTTGTAATGGAAATGCAAATAAGTTTAATTGGGTCAAGCAAATAACCGCATATACTAGACAAAACATTGTTGTTCCATACTTGAAAACTAGTTTTAGAAACAACTTAATAACACATTAGTAAAGTGAGAAGACAATAGAGAATACAAAGTAGGTTGGCCAATAACATGAAAAAGGATGCATGTATTTATAAACCAGGATGAAAGAATTTAGAAAGAGGAGCTCGTAGCTAGCTAATAACGGCCGCTCCGTTCGACCTTTAGGTTAAGCCGCGCTTGCCAAGTTTGGTCCGTAAATGGGTGACCACCCTATACATACCGAGTTTCCTCCTTGCCTCGGAAAGTACGTTAAGCCGTTGGTCTCGGCTGTCATTTGAAGATCTTTGACAGTCCTTACGATTACGAGTAATCAGAAGCCAAAAAGTCTGACATCCAGTCTGACCCAGTTACTGAGTTGAGAAGGTCAGATAGGCAATCGTTCCATGTTAAATATTGATATTCAGCTGCATCCGGGTAGACTGAAGCCGACCCCAACAAAGTTGGTAAAAGGCTAGGTAGATGCCTAGCCAGTTACCGCAGCTTAGGAAATCTCAGTGAGAGGGTTGCCTAGTTTTATTTTACCGAAAATAAAACTTGTCATCCAACATCATGATTTTAAGTCCATGCCATGATCTATATACTTTACAATAGTAGGTCCTGGTCTAGCGAAGTTTTAGTCCAGTACTCCAGTCCAGAATGTGGATACCCAGAATCCTCGGGCGGTCTTTGGTAATATACCCAGTAATAATCTGACCTCCTAATTCTCTTATTTTCTAATGAAACTCTGTACAAAGAAGTTACCTACTAAGATAATAATCAAAAGAACAAGACCCTTAAGTGTTACATCTGACTTGCGAATCTTATTATTACCCACGTTAGTAAACCTGCTAAGGTTAACTTCATTTACAAGAGGCAGAGGCTGATTTAATAAGCAAGTCTTTACAACGGTCATAATTTGAAAAATGATTTTAAAAATATAAAACATAAGATTGTGAAAACCAGTTCCGAAGATTCGTTTTTAAAAACATAATTTCTGAACGAAGTAAAGTCAATGACCTAAAGACGTTACGGCAGAAATTCTCAGCACACCACAGATAGTGAACCATTTTTTAAATTTTGTACGTTCTAGCCACGTGCTTTTTATATTGTAAAATAATACAAAAACAGCGAAGAATAATGCAGTGTCTAGTTATTTACAATTTTTACGTCACATAAGTTTGACAAAAACCAGAAATTACAATAAAAACAGACATTCCTAAGTTCAATGACTAGCCGAGAATATCAGCGCTAACAATATGTCGAAATCAGTTGAACTCAATCACACTCAACAAAAGTTGAAATAAACAAACTATGATCAAATGGGCGTTGCCGTACGTTTTGATACCGATAACTCGCTGATTACAAACAGATAAGCCCTAGTGTACTTTCGCGACATTGTACTAAATCGAAACTAGGGCCTTAGAGATAAAAATGTGATACATTCTTTCTAGGCTACTGTGTTCTAAGAAACTTTGTTCTCACTTATTTTTCTCACATATCTTCTTCGTCACAGTGTGTAAAAAATAATTACTGGTATTCGTGGTGAATTAACTTATAATTACACTAGTTTTCATTCATAAAGTTGGTTCTTAACAGAGCTAAACTGTAAAGTTTTGTCCACAAAGTATGGTGACTCATCCGGAAACTTGTACTTAAAAACTTTAAAGTGTGTTTTGTGCTGTGAAAATGTACAAAAACTATTTAGTAACGTTGTTTTTATATGCTAGCGTTGAGTGCCAGTCGAATAAGGACCTGTATAATGGCCAAGCTAACAGTGATTTATACAATTCTCGCGAGCAAACTACTCGATCCTCAAGACTGCCTAGCCCGGGAGACAGTGATTACAGGACGTATGTGTACAATAACAGGAGGTATGGGACAGATCCAGCAAGGTATAACCCATACAACCCTAATATAAACCAGCCTGGAGGGTTTCCATACAACCCAATCAATACAAACCCTTTGGATAACCAGTTCAATTACAATCTTGTGAGTATTATTATTGTTTAATTATAGAATCTACTAAATACAGGCATTTACTTTTATCTTTCTAGCTACTGTATGTTGCACAACTTCTTATGACTCAGTTTTGATTTCAGGAGATTAAATTCTTTGTTTTGTAAACATTTTTAGTTGTTCCATTCAAAGAATAGTATAAATACATCTACAGCTAATTTTAAAATTATGCTATAAAGCTGCTTTAGCCCCAACTTTCAGGACAATTAACATTAAAATATTGCTAAATAGTAATAAATACATTAAACAAAAATCAATTAGATCTATTAGCCAAGTCTGTCTAAATTCAACTTATCAAACTTTGGCTAATGATACCCTTTACAAAACCTGTTAGTTGTGGCTCACTTTATTGTGAGTTGCCAGGTCTCGAACAGCATGGCTAGAACACATTATCTGCCAATAATATTCACACTACTGAGTCACAGGTCACACAGGCCTTCTCTCTGTAACAGGGAGTTCACCTTTGGAACATGAATCTGCACAATCCCATCATATTTTTTTAGATTACTTTAGTTTAGTTCACGGGTCCATGTTTCGGCCAAATCAATCGCTAATCCACTATGCAGGCCCATACGGGTTGGGGTACTTGGGTTTGTCACATGCCTTAGTATTTCTGTTCAATGAGTGATATCAAAAAATAAACTCAAATTTTGTTAGACTCATCTACATCTACCTAGCTTTTTCCCCAACTAGCTTGGGGTCAGCTTCCAGTCTAACTGGATGCAGCTGAGTACTAGTATTCTACATGAAGCAACTGCCTATCTGACCTCTACAACCCAGTAACTGGGTAATATGATACCTCTTGGTAGGACTGGATGTCAGACTTGGTTTCTGACTACTCGTAATGACTGTCAAATATCTACAAGTGACAGTTGGGACCAACGGCTTAATGTGTTTTCCGAAGCACTGAGCAAACTCTGTATCTAATTATGGTCACCCATACACGGACCAACCGCGGCTTACCCTTAAAGATCGACCCGTGTGGCTGTTATTATTTAGCCACAAGCTACTTTGTTAGACTTATGTAGCTATGATTAAATCCTGGAAAAGTGTAAGTGGTTGTGCAGGATGACCAAGACAGGACAGATGGAGCATATTGCTTGATGAAAAAATTAGAAGGAGTGCATGCCATGGGTAGAATACTAACCTTCTCTCTTATTTTAGAACCGGGACCCAAACAACCCAGATGCGTTATTCCCCGGTGTGCTCGGAGGATGGAGGGAGGATCTACAAGGGAGGGAGAGAAGAGACTCGCGACAATTGAAGAGGGATGTCTTTGTTACTACTAATTATGGACAAGTGCAAGGGTTTAAGGTGAGGATTTTTTATGTAAAATTTGATTTTTTAACTGACATGGTCACTAACACTGAAAATGGAATATTAACCTTGTTTATTATTTGTATTGAGTTCTCGATGTTCTAAATGATTGATAAAATAAGAGCGGGCTGTAGGAATTTTAAACTTGATACCAAACCATTTTCTGAAAATTGACACTGATGCAAACAATGAAAAACTCAAGTAATAATACTGCATGTAAGAGACATGCCAAATATCAAAATGAAAAGCTTGCTAAGACAAAGAAAACATGGCACCATTACTGCTTGTAAGATAGTTTATAAAAATTGCACTTTAAAACTTTCTACAATAGTTATCAATATTGAATGTAACTGCCAAAACTTTCATATATCTCATGTCATACATCCATTAAGGCAATAACTGTAGTAAATGTACCATAAAGGTAACAACAATAACAAAGCATAACATCTCACATTGTACCTCATGTCATATCATCATCATCAGCCTATAATGTTCCCACTGCTGGGACACAGGCCTCGTCTCTAAGAGAGGGAGTCGGCTATAATCCACCACGCGGGCCCAGTGCGGGTTGGTAGACGTCACATGTCTTCGAATTTTTAGTTCTAGGACATGCCGGTTTCCTTACGATGTTTTCCTTCACCGTTTTTGAGGGCAGCAGTGATGAAATAAATTACACAAAGTAATGCGCCTGGGTTCGAACCCACGGCTTACTGCTCGTAAGTCGGGGCTGCCACCACTGGGCTACCGCACAGTGGAACGAATGTATGGGAGCGGTTGGACGTAGACATGTCCGAAAAAAAAGAGTAAAATTATGCCAAACTAATGATGCCATCTTATTCGATTACTTAATGCCTTCATAACTTGTGGTGATGAATTTCTTCATAACTCCCATATTTCGGGAGTAATTTGAGAAAATGTGAAATTTTACTATGAAAATGAGTGTATCGAGCTCTCTCCCTCCTGATTCCGGGCTTGTTTCAAGTAGCGGTCTCTAATATCATAATGCTAATACTAAGAGCTATATTTAATACTAAGACACATAGTGCGCCAAATGTGCACTTTCTGGGATAAAGAGTGATGTTTATTTTATAACACAATTTTTTTATTTTTTGTTTATTTTGTTGATTAAAACCGTTTTTCTAAAGGTTTACCTTATTACAATAACATTTCTGAGCAGCCAATTAGAGAAGATATAAGCTAATTAGGATATATAATTAGGGACTTAAGGTTTACATATAAAACTGATGCACTAATGATTACTGATAAGAACATTGCTATTATTTAATTACTAAATGGCTCTTAATACACTAATTTAGCATGCATCATTTACTAATTATCACAATAACTAATTACCTTGCAATATTTAACAAAGGATACCTGGGATACCTGGATTTTATATAAATAGGTCACTATTAGTAACTTTAAAATCAGTGTTGATTTACACCTCGTTGTATCCAAGCTAATCTCGCAATGTATTTTCCAAATTTTAATACAAATCTTGATATTCACGTTGCTTTATGCGCACGCGCACATAAAGATTTACGCGACTTTAACTATTTGTTCAGTGTTTTAAAAGATAACAGTTGTGTTCAGTTATGTGAAAGTGCTGAAACAAGTTTAAAAGACTGGTGTCGTCGATTTTGCTACCGCATTTATGCAAAATGGACACAGTCTGGAAGAAGCACAGATAAGTTTCGGAAGAAACATGAGATTTGGCTACAGGCTGCAATTCAATGGCCGGAATTACAGAATGAAAATATGGAACCTTCTACAGAAAATATAAGTGACGTCATCGAGCCCATAATTTCTCCTGCTAAATCTAATGCTTCAACTTGTACACATCCTAGTCCTCGTAAATCTTTTGAGGACCTTAGTAACCGGCAAAAAAGAAGACGCACTGAAGATAGTCTTTCATGCAGCAGTAGCAGCGCTGAAATTATGTTTTCGGCCGAAAGGGCGCTTCAAAAGGCAGGACAAAGCGATACAGCTTATGTTATGAAATACTTGACGGAGAATCCAGAAGAGGCCTCAAAAATCAAAGCCTTCATTGAAGGTAAATCAATTCAGGTACGGGAAATATCCCCTTTGAAGGCATTGGCTCTTTATGTATCGATGAACTTATCGAAATGGCGCTATAACACTCTTCGGGATTTCAACACTCAAGAAGGAGCTCTTCAATACCCGAGTTACTACATGTTGGTTAAAGAAAAAATTAAGTGCTATCCGGCCAAAGAAGATCTCACAGTTACAGAGAGCTCTGCAAAAATCAAATTACAAGCCTTGATGGATTTAACCTCAAGAAGACTTATTAGGTCGTTAGAAACCCCTGTTGATCCCAATCAACAGCTCGTATTGACCAGCAAATGGGGTTTTGACGGATCATCTAGCCAAAGCATTTATCATCAAAGGACGAGTGAAGATGAGCAAATCGATCTTGCTAGTAATTTTATGATTAGTCTTGTACCACTGCGGCTCGTCTCAAAAGGTGTAACAATTTGGGAAAACGAGCGACCATCTTCCACTTCATTTTGCCGGCCAATATTGTTTAAGTTTATAAAGGAAACCAAAGAAAATGTGCAGAGAGAGATGGCTGAAATCGAAGCAGAGATTGAAGCCTTAACTCCATCCACCATCACTGATGGAATTAGTGTCAAACACCAACTGCTGTTGACAATGATTGATGGTAAAATTCATTCCATTATATCCAATACAGCAGCTTCAGTGTGTGACATATGCAAGGCTTGTCCTAAAGAAATGAATAATTTAGAGTTAATCAAAGATAAACACGCAAACGAGGACATGTATAAATATAGCTTAAGCACCCTTCACGCTTGGATTCGCTCAATGGAATGCTTATTACACATTTCCTACAAATTAGACATAAAATCATGGCAAGTAAGGGGTGATATAGCAAAAAGGCAAGTTGATGACAGGAAGAAAAGAGTTCAAGAGGCTGTAAGAAGAGAAACGGGCTTACTTCTCGATGTTGTGAAACAAGGCAGTGGATCCACCAACAATGGCAACTCGGCAAGGAGATTTTTTGAAAACTACACTAAATCTGCTGAACTGACCGGAATAGATGCTATGCTTTTAAGAAAAATCTGTGTGATCTTGCAGTGTATTTCATCAGGAGAGAAGATCAACGTAACTAAATTCCGAGAGTTCTGCTTTGATACTGCTAAGCTTTACGTGGAGTTATACCCATGGTATTATATGCCTTCTTCACTTCATAAAATTTTAATGCATGGGCCAGACATAGTTCAGAACATGTCAATTGTGCCCATTGGTTTTCTATCCGAAGAGGCATCTGAGGCTAGAAATAAAGATTTTAGAAAATATAGAGAGGGGCATTCTCGAAAGCATAGCAGTATCTCATGCAATGAAGATATTATGCACAATCTTTTACTGTCTTCTGATCCACTTGTTACAAGTATCCGTCCAAAAGGAAATAAGTTTGTAAAAAAATCTTCTTTTAAGGAATTTTATGAGCTTACGGATTCTGAGAAAAGTGATATCGAATTTGTTAACATAAATGATTTAGCGGACATCGATTCTGAATTTGAATTAATTGATGATGATGATGATGACGAAGATAATTAAATGATGTTATTGTTTTAAAATGTGTAACTTAGTAAATTAGAGCTTACATCTTAATTATTTATTGTACTTTTAATGAAACTAGGTAATTTATTATCAACTTACTTAAAAGTCATACTCTCATCAGTTCTTGTGAATATTTTTGTTAATATATATTTCTGTATATATATAATATATTTATAGACCTCTTAATAAGTCTGTCTGCGGTTTAAAGTAAATACAAATGGGGAAAAAACGTTTTTTTTTTTTAAATTTTCATTTCCTTTTATCCCAGAAAGTGCACATTTGGCGCACTATGTGTCTTAGTATTAAATATAGCTCTTAGTAATAGCATTATGATATTAGAGACCGCTACTTGAAACAAGCCCGGAATCAGGAGGGAGAGAGCTCGATACACTCATTTTCATAGTAAAATTTCACATTTTCTCAAATTACTCCCGAAATATGGGAGTTATGAAGAAATTCATCACCACAATTTATGAAGGCATTAAGTAATCGAATAAGATGGCATCATTAGTTTGGCATAATTTTACTCTTTTTTTTCGGACATGTCTACGTCCAACCGCTCCCATACATTCGTTCCACTGTGTACCGCTCCTCTCCATGGCATATAACATCTCTTAATATTTCTGCCCAACAGGTCTATCTTTATGATAACCCAGATCCAGATTCAGGGTACAGACCATGGTTGTCTCCAGTTGAAAGGATACAGGGAGAAGTTTCCGTGTTTTTGGGCATACCGTATGCTAGACCCCCAGTCCTGGAAGGGAGATTCAAGGTGAGTTTGACCCTGTTGCCTTTTACCGACATGTTGGGGTAGGCTTGATCTGTGTGTTGGATTAGGGACAGAGCACTCATTGATTACGCTTATGCTAAGACAAAAGCTAGCAGTGGCGCAGGGTCAAAATTTTGTAAGGGGAAGCCGACGAAAAAAATGAGATCATTAATTTTGTTTTTAAAGTGAAACTTTTATTACATCGTCTCAAACTTTTTCGTCTGTGTGTTGCATGTCGCGTGACGATTGGCCGCGGAGTAGGGATAAAGTGAAAGGCGCTCGTCAGAGCGCCTTTCACTTTATGGACTTTATGGACCCTGGCGGTAGGATGAATTCATGATACAAATCGTCATTATCCATCAAATATGAATGTGCATACAAATTTTCGTGTCCGTGCTATTTACCGTTGAGGAATTCCCTCGTGAGAAGACAATCCTGGCTGCAGGATGAGATCATGATATAATTCATGTGTATCCATCAAATATGAACTCGTATGCAAAGTTTCGTGTCTGTGCTATTAAACGTTGAGGAGTTCCCTCGTGAGAAGACGATCCTGGCTGGAGAATAAGATCATGATAGAATTTGTGTTTATCCATCAAATATGAATGTGCATACAAATTTTCGTGTCCGTGCTATTTACCGTTGAGGAGTTCCCTCGTGAGAAGACAATCCTGGCTGCAGGATGAGATCATGATATAATTCATGTGTATCCATCAAATATGAACTCGTATGCAAAGTTTCGTGTCTGTGCTATTAAACGTTGAGGAGTTCCCTCGTGAGAAGACGATCCTGGCAGGAGGATAAGATTATGATAGAATTTGTGTTTATCCATCAAATATGAATGTGCATACAAATTTTCGTGTCCGTGCTATTTACCGTTGAGGAGTTCCCTCGTGAGAAGACAATCCTGGCTGCAGGATGAGATCATGATATAATTCATGTGTATCCATCAAATATGAACTCGTATGCAAAGTTTCGTGTCTGTGCTATTAAACGTTGAGGAGTTCCCTCGTGAGAAGACGATCCTGGCTGGAGAGTAAGATCATGATAGAATTTGTGTTTATCCGTCAAATATGAATGTGCATAAAAATTTTCGTGTCCGTGCTATTTACCGTTGAAGAGTTCCCTCGTGAGAAGACAATCCTGGCTGCAGGATGAGATCATGATATAATTCATGTGTATCCATCAAATATGAACTCGCATGCAAAGTTTCGTGTCTGTGCTATCAAACGTTGAGGAGTTCCTTCGTGAGAAGACGATCCTGGCTGCAGGATGAGATCATGATAGAATTCTGTTTATCCATCAAATATGAACGTGCATACAAATTTTCGTGTCCGTGCTATTTACCGTTGAGGAGTTCCCTCGTGAGAAGACAATCCTGGCTGCAGGATGAGATCATGATAGAATTCATGTTTATCCATCAAATATAAACTTGTATACAAATTTTCGTGTCTGTGCTATTAAACGTTGAGGAGTTCCCTCGTGAGGAGACGATCCTGGCTGCAGGATTAAGTTATGTCTGTCATAAAAATGTATTGTTCTTAGAACCAAAGGTGTGCGCTAAATTTCAGCTCAATCGGGCATCGGGAAGTGGTTCTAATTTAGCTTCCTATACATACAAACATTGAAAGTTCCCTGTCGTAACTCGAAAATCTTCGGCTTACCTAGTCCTTACAAAACGCTGCTGATAGCTGCGAAGTCACGTGTCCGCGTTCATACGAATTTAGTTCTGAATTCTGACACCCGAGCGTCGGCTTACTGGCGCCACATGTTGCTTTCTTTGTTGACATGAAAAATGCTGGCATTTATGTAATGTTTTCAATCCTGTGATGTATTTAATGTCTGTACTGTGATGTGATAACGTCAGATGTGTACATAATTTACTATTTGACTACAGTAGACACTAGACACTACGTATAGTGCCTTGTTCCCAAAGGGAAGCCGGCAGGAATCGGCTTCTTAGGAGCCTTCGGGCCTGAAAGCTAGATTTCTCAGTAGCAGATAAGGACTCTAGATTTGTGCCAGGTTTTGATGGTAATAGACTCGCCCCTATTAGGTATGTACATGCGACTTAAACATTAGTGGTGAAATGTGGCTACATCTCTGCCTAAACCTTCGGAGCTTACAGGCTTGTGGTTATGTTATGTAAAAGCTGCTTTTTAATTTTTTAAACCCCCAAAACAGAAAAAGCTACAAATTATCCACACATAAAATGTCGTATTTGTTGTACGTCACCTGCTTGTGTGAATGCTTCTCCCACCTACCTATAATCAAAATCTTCATCGTCATCATCCTACAGTCCATTATTGGGCATAATCCTTTCCAATCATACACCATTCAACTGTATTCTCCATCCACCAGCCACCTCGCAAAGATCGTCGCTCCAAGGAACAAATGTTTCTAATCAAATATTAATTTCTAGCCTCCACGACAACACCCAGGCTGGCAGCTGATGCAAGCAGTAGACTGGGGTCCAGCATGCCCCCAACCCGTCAAGTACACGGGCGCTACAAAAGGCATCAGGGATATGGATGAGGACTGCCTCTACTTGAACATATTCTCTCCTAATGTGAGTAGATTTTACTATATTCTAGGATAAGTATTAGAACCAAGCGTTACGCTGCGGAAATCCATGACTTTAAATGTTACTTATGCATGCAAAACATATTCACCTAATATGAAATTTATTAATTTATTTATAGGCCTATCTACAATTGTTACACTGTTTATCCTAGTAATACAAGCAATACGATACAAACATATCGTACAATATGATGCGATAGACACAGCATCCGAAATGTTGAGTAAAAACCCGAGGATGGCCCCGTGGAGGGGTGAACACGTTTCGACCCAAACCTATATTTGGGTGCAGGACATGCTTTATTGTTTTTGCTTTATTTCTTTTCCTGCATATGCAATTTTTGCGGGCAGGAGAGCGGTGTTGCATACTGCATCTAGGCCTGGATATTTTTTGCGGAATCAAAACTAAACATTTTGAATAACGTTTAATATCTTCTAGGATCTAAACACTATCATCATCTGCCTAGCCTTTTCTCGACTAAGTTGGGGTCTGTATCTAGTCTCACTCGTTCTCACTGCCGTTCAGCTGCATCATGTAAAACTAGCCGAAACGAATTGAACTGAATTCATTTGGCAGAATTACACTTGGTCGTTAGGCCATATGCGAGTGCTCAAAAGATTTCGGGCACCCGATGTATTTATTACACTCCGAACAGTTCAAATGAAGTCGGACAATGAAACGGGATGAGATTGCTCGAAGACGAGCGAACTCGACCCCGTTTAATTGGTCGTTTGCCCGAATTCCATTAGCAATCGAAACAAGTGTAGTTGGGCAGTATTTCTATCAATTCTTTGAAGATGACAGAGGCTGAATGTTGTTTTAAATGCGTGCAGTAATTTATATAAAAGAAAACATCAAAGTACCAGGCTCGTTTTAATAAACAAACTTTTCGTGATGCCAACTTAAAACTCAGTCACTCAACGACTCAACTTGCGGTGTGAATCGCTGCCATATAAGATTGCCCACGTAGCTATATCGTATCCCCCGTTTTGGGAGACGCCCGCGCTGCTATAAAATATGTGTTGACAATTTCGTACGTCCCTAGCCACTAAATCTTACAAAACATATAACACAAACAAACATATAAAACATATACATAGTCACTGTAATCTAGATAGTAAAACAACGCCAACGTTTTTTTTTTTTTAAATACAATTAAGGAAAAACTAATCTTTTTAATTAATTAATTACTTTTTAATTTATTAAATTATACAATTTTAATAAGATTTTTTTATATGTTTATCAAAATTGTGATCAAAAATGTAACCTGATGTAATTTTGTATTGTATTGCAATTTTATTTTGTTGTTTATTTGGACATATCTGGCATTAGTCCGTTCGCATGTATTATACATATATCTTAGTTATACAGGGAAACGTATAATTGGTCATAATAACTAACACGCATATTTTGTAAAATATTTTTATGTATCGCTGTTAGTTACCTAAATAAAATAAAATATTTCTTTTTATCTTGGAATTTCTTTTGAATCGTGGGTGCTTCTACAAACATTTAAAAACATATACACAAACAGCCGAACCTGGAACAACTACCTCTAGGCCATTCGTTTTTCCTTGCGGGAATGGAACACGCAGCGCTCAGCCACTGCGCCAACCGTGCCGTGCCGTCAATATTATCCACGTGGGTGTGATTTACGCCTCAGGCTAGCTAGGGTATACAGGCGTAATGTTATCTTATTTTAAAACCAATCAGGCTTATAGAAACAGCTTTTTCGTATCCCTGTGACAAAGTGTACAAAGTAACAAAACAGTGTCATCAAATTGCACACAAGTTACATTTGCAAAAAGCCTCGACAAACGAGGTCAGCATATGACAGATGCATAATGATATTATTACTAAACAAACATAGCCTTTGTCCCTAGCGACTAGTTGCGAATAGCCAGCCCATCTGATTATGTACGTAATTTATTTATAGAACAATGAGTGTTACGTTCCTGATATTAAACTTTGTGTAATCAGAAATTCTTGTCTCACGAATGAATCGTTTGACCTGCCAACTATAGTCCTGTCGCCGTACGATGGTGCGGGTGACATTAGATAAACCGTTCCTTAACAATAAATTTACTACAGTTATTACTGATTCCGTATATGACGACTATGGTATTCAAGGTGCAGCTAATATATTCAGTCATGATTGTAAATCAGGGTAACGTTCAAAATTGAAAAGGAACGCACACCGCGAAAGGACTATCGAATCCGTGATGGGTGGCAGGGTCTCACTCGAAACTGTCACTCTCTATCATGTTGTTGTTGGTTCATGGTTGTCACACAGACAATTGTGTTCTTGACGTTTAATTTCGAAACGAAAGGAACCGTGCGTGGTAAAAAACGTTCTAAGTTTCGGCTGCAACTTCGTTTTTCGTAGAGTAAGAGTAGACCCCCCACAGGAGCGCAAGTCTCCTCTCTTCTTTACTTAGTAATTTAATTTCAGTTCGGATTTATCCTGTTGTTTAATACTGGTGTTCAGCTGCATCAGATTAGACTGGAAGCCGGTACCAACGTAGTTGAGAAAAGGCTAGGCAGGTGATGATTAATTCTATCTCCAAACAGTGATAACAAAAATGCTGACGCAGATTTGGGTGGGCCGCACCGCATTACAAAAAATTAACCATATCACCGTGTTCTAGGATTGAAACGCGATACGCTGCAGCTTGATGCAAATCCTACTAATATAATAAACGTGAAAGTTTGTAAGTATGGATGGATGGATGGATGTTTGTTACTCTTTCACGTGAAAACTACTGAATGGATCTGGATGAAATTTGGCACAGGGATAGACAATAGTCTGGAATAGCACATAGGATACTTTTTATTCCGGTAGTGTGATCCCGCGGGACAATTAAAAACGCGGGCGAAGCCGTGGGCAGAAGCTAGTAATTTAATACTTGGTAGATCGACACTACATTGTAAATCGATTAACTACGTAAGGGAGGGGACTGCCACGATTCATTCAAGAAACAACACATTTCTGATCAACCCCCAACCGCTGATCCGACAATAGATATCGACAAACGCACATCACATTGTCCAAATGATAATTATCAATATTATTTAAGCTTCTAAATTATTTCGATGACTACATTACATATTCGGGGTCTATTGTCTTTGTTGGCTACTCGGTTCTGAATGGGTTATTTGACATCGGATTATAATTGTTATCAATTTGTAATGCTATTTGTTTGGAATCTATTGTGAGGCGTCCCTATTTTGGGCACTGTTAAAATCAAACATTATGCATATTAGTTCCTCTATAAAGAGATGTTGGATTAGTATGACTGTGTGTGTGTGTGTGCTAGGGTGAATCTATAATGCATATCTTTGAATTACTTTATTCTTTTCCAATGACATAACACCGCTGCTCTCAAAACGGTGAAGGAAAACATCGTGAGGAAACCGGCATGTCCTAGAACTAGACATTCGAAGACACGTGACATCTACCAACCCGCAAAGGGCCCGCGTGGTGGATTACAGCCCAATCCCTCTCATTGAGAGAAGGCCTGTGTCCCAGCAGTGGGAACATTATAGGCTGATGATGATGATGAATGACATAAGTGATGGTAAATACAAGAATATCTGACTCAATCACTGCATTCTTTGTACGCACGGCAACCAAGCACGGCAATCAAGCTATGCAAAACCAGTTTATGAGGATCTCTCATTGTACGGCAAATCTAGACAAATCGAGGCCTTGTTATACTGGAAATGTATCTTGATGTTTTGCTGTGTGTACTAATTGTTAAAACCTTTTGTCAAGGCAAGCGTCGTTTTACCTAGAAGATCGACTCGTGCAGCTACAAAAAAATAATATACCTACCTACCTTCACGACACACAGACTCTAAGTTCACCGAACGCCATAACTGTTTGCAACAGCATATCACAGAGGTCATCCGACAATGATTCACTAACTACCGACTAATCTTTTCTAATTAGTACGATTGTTGTCGGCGTCTGTGGAACTAGATGAACCTTATGTCTTTTCAAATAAAGTCCAATATGAAGCTAAAGCGGGACTTCAACCTTGTTTGGCAGAATTAAATCAACTCGGAGTTAGTGTAATTCACAAACGCAAGTCCGTAATTATTGGTGTCATAAAAACCGTTTTTAGCGCGTAGTCGCTTAGTTTGCAAGTAGTTTTATGCCCTGGCTGGAGGCCTTACTCTCAAGGATACAGGATAGTCCGGTTAAGCAGACGACAACCTCTTAGGTTGAACTGCGAGATGCCATTCACAAAAAAAAAAAAACTTTTGCCTGTACCTTTATACTCTTGAGATAGCAAATGATATAAGGATTAGTATGGTATAGTATATATCCGATTATCCGACTATATAATACCCAAATTGCAAACACACGCACTGTATTCCAAAGTCCCCTAACTCCGTACGGCAGTTGCTCTTTCAATTAGCAAATGAACTGTCTATTGATGTCGCCGCTGGCTGTCGTGAATTAATTATCTGGCTCATTGCTTCATTTGCCAACTTTACGTTGAGCGCAATACTGGCCGGATAGCGAAAATTGAACTAGCTTCTGCTTTAATTTTTATAAGTAAAGAAGACTACACAATGTATTGTGTTTTAGAAGACCATGACCGCGATTTGTTCAATTGAAGCCGCGGGCAAAACCTAGCTAAAAAAGCTAGGTTTTGCCCGCGGCTTCGCGCGCGTTTTTATCGGACCTGCATGAAAAAACATCCTATTACATCATCAGCACCTATTATCCAGGTCTATTTGGCGCAGCCGTGAGACAGAATATCTTTTCTTTTCCATCTCCAGACGGACGCCGGGTCCACAGCACAGCGGTACCCAGTAATGATCTACATCCACGGCGGACAGTACAACTCTGGAGCATCGAACCTGTTTCCTGGGCATATGCTGGCTGCCTTCTACAACGTTATTGTGGTGTCTATCAATTATAGGCTTGGTGCGCTTGGTAAGTGGAATTGAGGTGGATAGTATAACACTCCTTTCTTTTGGTATCGCCATTTTATTTTATTTACTCCAATAAGCTGTCGTACAGTTTTGAATCAGCTTCAGGCTTCACATTTTTTTTCTTATTAGAGTTTGGCGATAAAAGCACTCGTTAAATTCAAATTAAAAACTATTTTCGTAACTTTTTGACAATACGAAGATAGATAGACCAAAATGATTACACATATCTCTTTTGAAACATATGTGTATTTGGGAATTTCTTTGTCCGGGATCCACGAAAAGAGTACAGTCACAACCAATATTTTCTCCACTGCCCAATGTCTTTGTACAATACACATTCATCATCATTGAACAGGTTTCCTCTCAACCGGTGATGAGAACTCCCCCGGTAACTACGGCATCCTCGACCAAGCGATGGCTCTCCGCTGGGTATACGACAACATCACCCCTTTCAACGGCGACCGGTCTTCTATCACCCTGTTTGGACCAGGCGCTGGGGCTGCATCAGCTGGTCTACTGGCCATAGCGCCGCAGACCAGGGATATGGTCTCCAGGGTTATAGCTCAAGTAAGTTCTTATTTTAAGAGGGGTAACCGTCACTTTTAGGTTTCCTTCGCATCTGGCATTGTTCCAGCGTTCGTCGAACGTATACCAATAGCCGCGAGATTGTTTTTGAACACCCCAGCGCAACATTTGCGTTTACAATGCGTCAATACTGCACCGTCAACACGAACTCCCGACCGACTCACAATAACGCATGTTAGCCAATATAGTATGACGACTGTAAGTGTGCAGTTCAAGATGGCGCTTTTTAATGCTTGTCAAGCAAAAACGCATCGATATGTAAAACACACCCCTGCACAGATAAGTTGGTTAAAGTGCACATCTGACACCAAGCCGTAATTAGAACTCACCACCTATGTTTTTGGAACGAAGTTCCTTACCGCGCGTTGCGAAACGGAAAAAATTAAGACCAAAAGTTGTAACGACACTTTTTGCTATAGTTGTAAGACGTGCGGCGTGCGCGTGTTTGTCTGTCTCTCTCTCTCTCTGTCTCTTTTCTCTCTCTCTATCTCTCTCTCTCTCTATCTCTCTCTCTCTCTCTCTCTCATAGAAAGCAAGCCAGTTATACATGACTAAAATTGAGCCTACTGATTAAGTTTATATTACATTATATTTGTTAATAATAAAAATTACAACTTAAAAAAAAAAAAAAAAAATCTTTACTAATTAATCTAAAGGAACGTTCCATCTGGGTGTCCCTTGACACCTCTCAAGTTTTTTATTTTTTCAATTTTATTTCTGCAGACAGTTTGACAAGTCTACCGACAGCGCCTTCAAGAGCCAAGGATCCTTGCAGCTCTAAATCTGCTCTATCAACTTTCACTCACACACACACTTCTAGTTTCACTTCTTCAACATTCTATGTCTTGTTCCCTAGAGTGGCTCGGCCCTAGCCGACTGGGCGGTGATCGAAGACAAGTTCAGGGTACAGAATACGTCGCTGGTCTACGGGCGCCTGCTCGGGTGTCCCATCGACTCATCGTGGAAGCTCGTCAACTGTCTCAGGCAAGGCAGGAGCTTCTATGAGCTGGGGAATTCTGAGTTTCAGGTACGTGGGAAATTGAAGAAATAAGATTTTTTCTTTTTTAAGTACTACAAAACGTGTACATTTAGATGCAGTAATATGATTTCTCATAGAATAGTATAATTAGTACTTATAACCCAACCAGCAAAAGATAGTTGTATAGAAGACCATAGAACGTTTTCTAAAAACTAATCGGTGGTCAAATAAAAGGCCAATAAAGGTGCACCTACAAAGAAAGTGGTGAAATTATATCTCCATTCAGTTCTAAAGTACAACTGTAGCGGTATCAGGCATGACAATTTTGACCTATTACAGTTGTTGTTAAAGTAACGCAATCTCAATTCGATGACATACAAGCCACCGTAACGCTGCTTAAGTACCTTTTTGTCATTCATTCAGTTTACATTCGTTCACGCCGCTGCAGAATCTGTTTTCTTTTTAAGAGAAAAGATAATAAAAGAGAAAACGAGGATATCTTGGGAAGTTAGATATTATTTTGTAATTAAATTATTTGTCTCTTATGGGTAAAATAACGTGCGACTGTAATTTTACTGAAAAACTATGTACGGGTTTACGACAATATTTGAATGCCCCCCCTCGAATTATTGAGCTTTTACTAAAAATAATTAAGAATTTTAAGTCATAAACATACTTCTTACTTCCTGAACTCTACTATAGCACTCGTTATGACAGATTACAACCGCCATTACAACCACCATTAATTACGCTGAATGAAAATGTCAATACTGTTGTAGAAGAGCCATAGAAATGCCTTTAAAAAACTGATTTATCATTTAAGAGCATTGCTAGTCTACCTTTATATACAGTAATTATGCTGTAAAAGAGAAAGGGTCTCCATTATAGTACTACTGTGTAATAGAGGGACTATAACAGTTATAAAAAAACAATCCTGTTCTAAAAAGGTGTCTTTGTGATAAGTTAATCACTACGACTGTAACGAGCGCTAATAAACCTTTATATGACAATTAAGCTACATAAATGTAATTTGAAACTCAGCTATATCACCAAATCACTCTGTTGTAGACTTTTTGTGCCCACTATATTACTATGTACTGTAACGACGATCTAAAACCCCACAATATCGCCCTATTCTTGAGTCTTCATCTCTACTATAACGAAAGACCCATTATGGTTCGTTCCGAACCTTTATTGCGTAAATCAGGCGCATTAGGGCGACAGTAAACACTGTTATAAAGTTCTATAGTTGTATAATAGTCACATTGGAGGTTGCTATAACGCCTGACTATAACAGCTATACAAAGTCGCGAAGTAAACCTTTACATCAATTCCTAATAGGTCGTTTTTGATGTATAACCTTATAGAGTCAAAATGTATTCGCAAACGCTTTTACACAACAATTTGTCACCGCCAAAACCTTTATAGGTACATCGTTTCCCAGCTTTTTTGAGATATAAGTTTTGGTTATAGGGCAAAATTGCTAGTTGGGAAGTAAACTATAACTAGTAATATATTCAACAGTTGCAAGTAATGATCAATTCAGATGTTTTGGTAGCGACCTGCCCATCATCATCATCAGCCTATAATGTTCCCACTGCTGGGAAACAGGCCTCCTCTATATGAGAGGGAGCCTGCGACCCGTCCGATCTAGGTTTATTTATACCTGTGTTTCAGGCCATAAATAGCTTTGTAGTAGTTTTAGCTGTCTTAAACCAAAGTTCATGGAAACATTATTAAGAAATATCTGGGTCATGCTGAATACTGTCATTATCATACAAGTAGTAGTACAAATAAGTATATTAAAGTTCAGAAGCCAGCCTCAGAGGCTGAACTGCGAGATGCCATACAAAAAAAAAAAACATCTATAGTAGGTACTTTAAGGACTTCAGCCAAAGTCAGAAACTTAAATGGTTCTCATCTGCTTTTCACGACTATGGCTTCCACTTTAATCGAATTCAGCTGAATTCATGTATTTTACATGGGGCGACTGCCTACTCGTATTTGAGGTCCACAATACAGTTAGTAACTGAGTAATACGATACCCCTTGGTAAGACTAGTTGTCAAACTTTCGAGCCACTGACTACCTTGAACGACAGTCAAAGATCTGCAATAGGGGATAATCCAATTTTTTTTTTCTTTGTCCGTCGGGTAGTTTATTGAAAAGTATTGGACACGTATTTTTTCTTTTTTCACGTAGTCGTAAAATTACGGAGATATATTGAGTTGAAATGGCGCATGACGTCACATGTAGGTAAGTTTTATACCCACTTGTGACGTAGCCCCCACTCTCCAACTTTAATGAGTTTTAACTAAGTAATTTTTTGATATTTTGATAAAACAAAAAATACGTGTCTAATATTTTTGTATTACCTGTCTGACGGACAAAATAGAATGTCGTTTTCTTTACCCAGTCCGATCCCCTATTACCAGCCGCGACCAACGGCATAACAAGCTTTCCAAGGCACGAAGGGAACTCGATATGTAGTAGTCACCCATCCACGGACCAACCTTGCCACGCATGGCCTAACCTAAATATCGACCTAAATGAGTGTAAGATTAATTTTACTGAAAGAACCATTAATACTTTCATTCGCTTCATCTTTGGCCTTCGTAAATACGATCATATCTCTTCATAACGTACTCAGCTTAAGTGGCTGCCTATCCGACGTAGGAGGTCCTTCAGATCTCTCTGCATGCTCTTCACCATCATGTACGATCCATGTGCTCCTGATTACCTAAAAAAATATTTCAAAGTGTTTGGCAGTTCTCACAGTCGTAACCTTCGAGCTTCTAATAACTTACTTCTTGAAATTCCTTCACACCGTACTGGTTTTATGTCCAATTTTTACGTTGTCTCAACAATTAAACTCTGGAACGCGCTACCCCTTGGCATTTAAAAAGCTGAAAGCAAAATGGCTTTCAAAAGAGCAGTTCGGAAGTACTATTTAAAGTCTAACTAAATTGCTCGCAACCTAGTCTGTCAGTCTTAGTAATTATTGTAAGGTTTTTCATTTTAGGGATTATATGTATGTATTATAATATATATTAGTTTATTTGATTAGTATAATATATATGTATTAGTACGTACCTATTTATGTATTATATCAGTTTATTTTAGCTAAATGGTATTTTTCTTATTTAATCATTTTTTTGTACTACTACCACATTGCTGACCTATTTGACCCAAAGGTTGACTGGTAGAGATTGCCTTGTGGCATTAAGTCCGCCTATGTACCACCAATGTACGTGAAGTTTAAATAAATAAATAAATACTTGAATCTAATTTAGACTTAAACACAAAGTACCTAAGGTTACTTTAAATCACTATTATATTGTTCCCCACAGCCCCACGTAGGCTTCATACCATGGGGTCCAGTTCTAGAGAACAATTTCACATTCCCTGGGGATGAATGGTACGACGGCTGGAGAGAGAGGGACTGGCATTTCTTGGACGTAATGCCTGAGGAACTGATCAAGAGGAGGCAGTTCAATCCCTCACTGAGGTATATGACGGGAGTTACTACGCAAGAAGCGGCTTATTATTTGTGTAAGTATTTGCAATTTAATATTTATTTGTGCTTGTCTAGTATGTTTATGTTTTACAGAGTCCTCAAAAAGTAATTCCGAATATCATTTATTTGCAGATACCAACGACTCCCTAGCCCCTAACTACGAGATCTCCGAAAATTGGTTCAACCAGAAAGTGTCGGAGTTGGTCCAAAGGTACAACTACACACTGAACCCGCGCGGAGTGTACGAAGCTATCCGCTACATGTACACCTACCATCCCGAGCCGCACAACGTTAGCGCTATCAGAGACCAGTACATACATGTGAGTAGTGTTACAACCGGCTCTGTTACAACCTCCCCTGCTACAACATACTTCTGTTACCACAGTCCGTGTTACAACAGTCCCCTTTTACAACAGTCCCCTGTTACAACAGTCCCCTGCTACAACAGTCCCCTGCTACAACAGTCCCCTGCTACAACAGTCCCCTGCTACAACAGTCCCCTGCTACAACAGTCCCCAGTTACAACAGTCCCCAGTTACAACAGTCCCCTGCTACAACAGTCCCCTGCTACAACAGTCCCCTGCTAAAACAGTCCCCTGCTACAACAGTCCCCTGCTACAATAGTCCCCTATTACAACAGTCCCTGCTACAACAGTCCCCTGCTACAATAGTCCCCTATTACAACAGTCCCTGTTACAACAGTCCCCTGTTACAACAGTCTCCTGTTACAACAGTCCCCTGCTACAGCAGTCCCCTGTTACAACAGTCCCCTGTTACAACAGTCTCCTGTTACAACAGTCCCCTGTTACAACAGTCCCCTGTTACAACAGTCTCCTGTTACAACAGTCCCCTGCTACAACAGTCCCCTGGTGGCTGATACAACTGACCAATTTTACATCAGTCCCCTGTTATAACAGTCCTCTGCTACAACTGACCGATGTTACAGCAGTCCACTGTTACAACAGTCCACTGCTACAACAGTCCCCTGTCACAACAGTCCCCTGCTACAACAGTCCCTTCTACAACAGTCCCTTGTAACAACAGTCCCCTCGTACAACAGTCCTCTGTTACAGCAGTCCCCTGCTAAAATCGTCCTCTGTAACAACCACCATAAAAATCAACCTTCCCGTGTAACAACTGTCTTTCGTCCCATCTGACCCATATTACAACCATCCCATGGAATAATCATTTCATCTCATGAGTGAATCACGTTACAACCATTCTATATCACAAGAGACCCATGACACAACTGATCCATGTCACAACCGACTCGTCCTACTAATATTATAAACGCGAAAGTTTGTAAGACTGTATGTTTGTTACTCTTTCACGCAAAAACTGCTGAATGGATTTGGATGAAATTTGGCACACGGGTAGTTTTTTTTTTTTTTTTTTAAACATTGCCGCACACTAGGAATTTCTCCTGTATCGTGGATTATAACCTGGATTAAGTACAATCCACGCGTGCGAAGCCGCGGGCATAGGCTAGTATATAATATAAATGATTCATGTAACAACAGTACTTTCTTAACTTTCCTTTACATTTCTTTCACAGCTCCTTTCAGACTTCCTCTACCGCGCACCCGCAGATAAAATGGTAAAACTTCTCCTAGAACAAAACGTACCAGTATACATGTATGTCCTGAACACCACCGTGGAAGCCTTCAGATGGCCAGAATGGAGACGATATGCCCACGATACAGAACATTACTTCCTAACTGGGGCTCCCTTCATGGACCAAGAGTTTTTTCCCACTAAACAGAGGATTGATAATCAAGTGTGGACCAACAATGATCGGAATATGAGTCACTTTTTTATGAAGGCGTATGCTGATTTTGCTAGGTTTGGGTGAGTAATTTATTTTTTAAATTAAATAGTCTTTATTACATTTTATAAGTCATAATTATGCAACAACCAGCAAGAATAATAATATGATCTTTTCAAGTCATAATACATCCTGTAGCAGTGTTTAAAAAAGACAGATCTCCGTAATTTTGATTCGAACCCGTTGGAAATCATAGCGATAAGACCAATTCGCTTTAGTCGGGCGTCAAAACTATATATCGTTTTCTCCAACGCTTTAAAAAGTTCAGCATACATTACAGTCGCAATGCATTCCGCCCGTAGTTTGCGGTTATAAATACAAAATATCCGAAAGTAATGTGTTTTTAAGTTGCGCTACGTCCCTCCTAAATATGTGTCAGCGTTTCCTCGTAGACCTTAAAAGGTATGTTTTCTAAAAATGTGTTCACATTACTGAAGCAAGATTTTACTAGTTTGAGACTCCAAAATTCAGAAGCTTTTTGCCTTCCAGAGGCAAAAAAAAAAACAGACGCTATACAACTTTATAACCCTTAAAATCTATTTTTTGCAGCAATCCAACACGCTCCCGAATCCTAGGCATGCACTTCGAAATGGCCCAAGCTGGACAGCTCCGCTACCTTAACTTGAACACCACATTCAACTCCACCATACAACTGAACTACAGACAGACTGAGCTCGCCTTCTGGACGATGTATCTACCGACTGTTATTGGACGACTTGTGCCTACGTACCCGCCGATAACTGAGGTAAGATGTCATATGTCTACGAGTTGTTGGTTCTAGGACATGCCGGTTTCCTCACGATGTTTACCTTCACCGTTTTGAGAGCAGTGGTGATGAAATAAATTACACAAAGTAATGCGCCTGGCTGGGTTCAAACCCACGACTTACTGTTCGTAAGTCGGAGACGTTACCACTAAACCACCACTGCTCAAGTCAGACAGTGGAAATTGATATCATAGCCCAGTAGGTCTTAAAACGCAAATATAGTCTCTACAGGTTTCTGATTCGGAAAATCGCGGGCAAGTCCTGGTTGAGACTCGCATAGACAAGGTAAGCATCACACAAAGGGGAGTAAGTCTATACTTACCAGCGAGTGGAACAAGGCTGCCAAAGATGATGGCAAAATACTCTATCACATTGAGTGCATAACTGCAAAGCCACCGTTTGAGCATGCTGATACTACTATTTTTCAGGCTTCAGCTATTGAAGTATGATAAATAGGAATCATTATACCATGACGTGTTTTCACAACACTGGTTCGTTTTTAAACGAAATTGCTTGTTTTACCGAGTCAATGGTTCGTTTGCTTCATTTTGAGAAACAGTATTCGGACTTCCTTATCATGTTTAGTATTTAGAGCCTGGTCTTTTTCTTTTCTTGTTGTTAGTGCCTAAATTGGTGACAGAGTTATTATGCCGCCCATGGGCCTCTGACTTGGCTTAGCATGCCGTCGAGAAATATCTCTCAGGCATGTTTGGTTTCCGTCCGTCTTATGACGATATATGTGTCGCCGTCGCGTTCGTGTTCCACGCGCGCCTCAAGGAGATGTCAGCAAACCGGAAGGGGTCCGAGAGGGCCGATGCCTGCCAGGGCTGCGGGACTGTTCGAAATAGATACCGTGGCCCTGGAACACAAAGGGCTAAGAAGGAACATGGATGGGTTTTAGTCAGTACAACTCTGACACTCCCTTCCGCTCCACCCAGAGCGGGGGAGGGGGTCATTTGATGACTTCCCATCCGTAAAAAAAAAGGCATGTTTGGTTTCCTCACGATGTTTTCCTTCACAGAAACTAGTGATAATTATACAATACGCGCATGTATCCGAAAAACAGAGCTTTCAATTCAAACTCGTGACCTATGACTTGGCAGCAAGGACTGGTAATTCTCCAAGGTTGTCTAAAATGCCAAAACACTATATTTTATTTTCTAGTATTGGTGGGAACCGAAGCAACCTCTACAGATAGCGTTCTGGTCGGTGTCGAGCGCATGTCTCATACTCATCGTGTTGCTGGTCGTGTGCTGTATGTTGTGGAGGAACGCTAAGAGGTATGTGCTCTATGTCTTTGTTTATAAGGTCTATTTTCAACTGTTTCATACTAAACATAACAGGTGATAATAAAGTATAGTCCTTTAACAAGGTGTTATGGACCTTTTTGTTATGAAAATAAAGATGATTATGATTTAGACAGTAATATAAATGTGAAGGGATTGTATTTCATTTAGATATCTTCATTTGTTACTAACAAAAAAGTGTTGCAGTGATAGTTACTTGTTTACTTTAATAAAATTAATAAATATGCAAGGATTCAGTATCTATAATAATTTCGAATTAAAACTTGTTGTGATAAGCACTTTGTTAACTAAATTCTAGAAATAAAGTTATAAAATCATTTTTTTAAATAGAATTGCCTAGTAAGGTAACAAACAACAACATATAAGTTTTTAAACTGGCATGGTCACTAACACTATCATTAACACTGAAAACGGGATATTTGCCATGTTTACTATTTGTTTGCAAGCACTAGAAACACGGATAAACTGAAGTTCTTGCATTTGAGAAGAAACATCGGTCTACCCTCTTTCTTGTCCGTTTTTAGCACTCGACAAACAAACAAATATTACCGTTATCAGTGTTAATGATACCATTATCATATATTCATATACTAACAATATTATAAATTCCTTTTAACAGGGCTTTACCACCGAAATGGAAAATGGTACCGGTGAAGTAGGTGAAACTAACATTTAATCTAAGCTTGTAGTTGCTTGTGAGGCAGTTCACATTATTATTATTTTTATTTATTTTTTTAAACCTTTTTTAAATCCAGAAACAAAGTCAGACAGTTACTGCCCCCATCAGATGCCAGATTATCAGCATCTTCGGTTAACATACCGTGTCTAAATCCAAATTGTGCGCTACTTAGGGTATTAAATTTGTGTAGATATTTTTATTAATTTGTGTATGCCTTTTTTTTTTAAACCAAATATTTGTAGACGCACCCAAGATACAGGGGAAATTCCTAAGGTGGGGGACCTTAGGAATTTCAATTTCAAACATTTAAACTCACATACACAAACAGCCAGACTCGGAACAACTATCTTTAGGCCTTACAAATATTTGATCCGTGCGGGCATCGAACCTGCGATACGCAGCGCAGCTGTCAATCGCTTAGCCACTACTCCAACCGTGTCGTCTAATTATGTGTGTAATGTATTTGGGAAATATAAAGAAAGAAAAAAATATTTATATTTCTCAGGGACTGATGTGCATACAAAATGTCAAAAAACAATAAATATAAGAAATATTTATAAGAACAACAGGACGGAAAAAATGTCGCCAATATGTCCCAACAATTTTTTTTTTTATTGCGGGTTGAACCTCATCTGGCATTTGAGCTTGCTCCCGCGACTGCTGCATGCGACAGCATTCGCGCTCCGTTTCTCGTTCTAGCGTGGAAAAGTGCGATTCCGTGATGCCGGATGAGGTTCAACCATAAAAGCCGACCAACGGAAATGCGGTCGACACATTCGGGTAACACGCTCGAAAATTCAAAGATGCTTTTGCAAGTTTTAAATACCTATTGTGAAGTGTCTCACATAAACACTTGTAGAAAATGTGTTGTCCGTTTGTACACGTATCTTAGTTTAGTTTTTTATATTTGTCATAATAATCAAAGGGTTGGGTTTTTTTATATTTTTTGTCAACTTTCTATCTGCGGTTAAAACAATATAAAAAACCTGACATATTATAACACGTTACAGGGAGACAGATCGCTACTACGACGGAGACATATTCATGGTACCGGAAGTTGAAGAGAGTGGCATAGAAAATAACACGCGATCCAGAGACAACATCTACGAATATAGAGACGTGCCGATCAAAAAACCACATACGCCACAACCTTTAAGTCGGAATGTACGTATTGTCATCATCTGCCTAGCTTTTCCAACTTTATTGGGGTCGGCTTCTAGTCTTACCGGATGCAGCTGAATACCAGTATTTTACATGGAGCGACTGCCTATCTGACCTCCACAACCCAGTCAGTACTGGGTAATACGAAACTCCTTGGTGAGACTGTGTGTCAGACTTTCGGGCCACTGACTACCAGTGTAACGACTGTTAAAGATCTACAATAGGATGATCACATTTTTTTTCTTTGTCCGGCGGGTAGATTATTGAAAAGTATTGGACACGTATTTTTTCTACTTTCACGTGGTCATAAAATTACGGAGATATATTGAGTTGAAATGGCGCATGACGTCACATGTAAGTAATTTTTTATACCTACTTGTGACGTAGTGAGCCACCACTCTCCAACTTTAATGAGTTGTAACTAAGTAATTTTTTGATATTTTGATAAAACAAAAAATACGTGTCTAATATTTTTGTATTACATGTCTGACGGACAAAATAGAATGTCGTTTTCTTTACCCAGTCTTCACCCCTGTTAACAGCCGGGACCAACAGCTTAACATGCTTTCCGAGGCACGGAGGAAGTTCTGTAAGTATTGGTACCCATCCGCGGACCAACCTAGGCAAGCGCGGCTTAGCCTGAACACCGATCGGAGCAGATGTTAATATTTAGCCACAAGGTCCTCTTACATTCTCTTTTCTCCTTACAGTATCCGTGATTATTCTCTCATTCACAGATAAGCCAGCCTGCAACTCTTCAATCGTCGCGGCCGCCTTCTGAAGCATCGACAGGATCAGCGCTATCCCTCAAAGAAAGATCAGTATCCCGCGTACCCGAACCTCTGCCGAGGTCTAGATCCAGAACGCAAATAGTACATGGAGTGCCACAGACCACTGTATAAACAGATTTCATAAGGCTAATAAAATCGATTCAAAGGTGATCACTCAAGCTTCATTAATTTTTGGGCTATTTTCAAAGGTGTAATAATAAAAAATGTTTATGATTTTATTCTCTATTTAAATGGCTTGGCTTTGTTGGCCGGAAAAAAAAAAAAGATAGCCTAATCTGAGTGATCTTCTTTTACTGTGGGAGTTGACAATATTGTAAGAGCATTAACTATAGAACTTATTGAGTTATAAATACGTCGATCTCGTAACAGTTTTACGGAAAGGTTTATTATATAAGCTGTAAACTAACTTTATATAGTTTGTCATCGCAGTGTTATTAGACGTCTCGAGATACTTTATAGTAACTCGATACATAATATAACTAATGTTTTGGAAGCATCAAGCTGTCAAGCTTTTTTTATTGCTGGAAATACGATTTAATGTGTTAGAAAGGAACAAAGAAAAAGTATTTATTGGTCTCGTACAGGGCAGGACGAAAATGATAATGTTATTCTTAACAAAAAAGATAAACCACTGTTTAAAAATAAAAAAAGGATTGTGTGGTTTTATGAAACCACGGTAAAAGTGAAACTTTTTTTCACACTATAGCGCGGAGTAGGGATAAAGTGAAAGGCGCTCTGACGAGCGCCTTTCACTTTATCCCTACTCCGCGGCCATGCGTCACGCGACATGCAACACACAGACGAAAAAGTTTCACTTTAAATTTCTATTCGTTAGTTATAAAGATTTATAACTCGACAATGCGAAGTAACGAAAACTTTGTTGATGATAAAATGACGTAAAAACTTCGTAATTTTAGATATAATTCTGACATTCCTGACCACCGTAATGTTCAAGATACTATTATAATGAAGTTTTAGATTAAGTAACGAAGTTAGAAGGCAGCTTTAACATTTTATAAAAATATAAGTGCAGCTTTTATAATATTAATTACTAGTTTAAACACAACCGCTTTGCGTATTCTTAATGATTTATATCTGTAAGAAAAATATCAAGCTTAACGCTCTTCACTGCTTTGAGCACTTGGAATTCTTATAACACTGTTCTCTACACGTAAATTAAATTAATGATCACTGTGTCTATTTATGGCACCATATACTAATATATATAGGGTGACTGGTGATTAGGGACCGATATTTAAACCGGCGATTATACTCATGAAAACAAACAACTATCCCAAAGATTTTTTTTTATACTCATTCACTTTTATCACAAAATACAACAGCTGTATGAAATTTGCGCGCGCGTCTACGCGCCTCTGGCCTGTCAGCTTGTGAAAAAACGAATGAGTATAAAAAAAAATGTTTCTTTGAGAAAGTTGTTTGTTATCATGAGTATAATCACGTGTTTTAAGTATCGGTCACTTATTACCAGTTACGCTATATGCATACAGCTATAAAGCAACTAATCATAAAATCTTTGACCTAGACTAGAGTCAAGAGCAACCCCATCCCAAATAATAAAAAGGCAATGACCTAAAGTTGAAACAGAATCAACAAAAGGAATCAGTCGGTCCGTTACCCGGTCAAAAAACGAACGCGTCCACGTTCGCCGAACATAACGAACGAGACGGCCGCGTATTCGCACGACGATCGCCTTAATAAGGTCGAGCTTTATATGTATATTTTTGAATCTTAAATCACTGTAGCTATCTATTGCAAATATACATACATAATCTGCTTTTTTATATACTCTTAACATTGCAACTCACGTATACAAATATTTTCTATCTAAGATGCCATTTCCATATTTTATTTAGACTGAATCTTTTTAAGTCATTTACCTTCTATCTAACCTATACAGGTTGTGTATTTTTACATTATTATCAACAAAAATCAATTAAATTAGGTTAAAATTAAATCCAACGAATATTTTCGTTAATATTTGAACAAATTTGATTCGTTTTTTATTAACTGGTAAGTTTTATCACCAGCGCAATGTTTTGTTACCTAAAAGGTATAAATTATTTCCTTTTTTATTTATGTACTAAGTAAATTTAATTATGTAAGGTTGATACTGCACTGTAAAGTAATATAAATAAGATTCACGTTACACTGCACCCTCCATAACATAACGTCAAAACGTTAATCCAATGCCGTTTCAATAGTGTTTAATGTAAAAAAAAAACGATTTCTTTCTTTTTTAGGGTTCCGTACCCAAAGGGTCAAACGGGACCCTATTACTGAGACTTCGCTGTCCGTCCGTCTGTCCATCCATCCATCTGTCACCAGGCGATATCTCATGAACCGTGATAGTTAGGCAGTTCAAATTTCTACAGATTATGTATTTCTGTTGCCGCTATAACAACAAATACTAAAAACAATAAAATAAATATTTAAATATATATTTTTTTGTATAAATAATGGTACGGATCCCTTCGTGTGCGAGTCCGACTCGCACTTGGCCGGTTTTTTATTTTTGCTTGGATGCATCAGTATTATCATGAGGCATGTGTGAACACACCTTTTTATTATATTTAAAATATCCCACCATACATTCCGATTGCCATTGCGTCGAATAACAACAGCAGTATTATTATTTCCTTCAGATTTTTGATGTTCAATTTTCTGTCTTAGAAGCGTAAAAGTAGCAGTATCACCTTTAATAAATATTTAGTTTATAAGCATAAATGTTTGTGATCGTAATTGTCCGTCCATCTTGAACCTTGTGCAATGTGTCTTAAGTACTATAGTGCCTTGTCTTAAGAGTTTTGATACTAAATATTATATTTATTATAGAAATGTATTCTCATGGCATCGAACCAATAATGCTGTGTAAAGTTTGAAATAAATAAAATGATTAATTTGAAAATTTGTTTATTTTATTTTATTAAGTACAATAAAATTCAATTACTACATGATTTCATAGAAATGGCACCGAATAATTTTGGTAGTGCATCCAAAAATGTTTTTGTACTGACGGCGACTAATCAAGCTATACAAAACCAGTTTATGCGGATCTCTCATAGTACGGGAAATCAATACAACGTTTGGCCATGTTATACTGGAAATGTATAACCAGATGTGTCGTGTGTATGTTTATTCTAAAAGCAAAACGGCTCGATTTCTTAAAAAACTGCACCGTGTTTGGATGTGATTTTGGCCACATCATCCAATAGATGAGCCTTAAAAAATAACGCAGATGAGATCATAATCTGCGTTGCGATCTCAAACCTTTTGAACGCCAAAGCATAAACACACGCGCGTGCCCTCCGCGCCAAGCCACAAAATCACCATAAATGCTTTCAATAAAAAAAAATGGGATTTCAAAAATATTATTAACTTATTTCTTGATAAGACATTTAATATTTGAGATAAATATAGATCACATTTTAAAGATATATAAATAAACACACACAAAAGTAATAATTTAAATTACTTATTTCGTGTTATAGTGCATATCTGTGTCGTTGGCGTAAAGGTCACGCGCTTGCTTGTCACGTATATGCGACAATGGCGTTCAAAAGGTTAAAATGTAAATGAATCAAAAAGCAAACTCATCTTACTAGCCTTTTCCCGTTCCACTTTTCAAAGTGCAGGCAGTTAATCAAATAAGATTACAGAATAAATACAAAACTTGATTATTAAGCTCGTCTTTCACAGCGGCAAATGTCGGGCAACTCCTTTGCCGTATAAGGCGGAGAACACACAGGTCCACAGATGATCCTTGCCTCCCGCCCTCCGCGTGGTATCAAACGTCCCGGGCGCTGTATCAGGTCTACCACATAGTTTGTACGGAGGAGGCCGGCTGGGTAGTTCTGAGCCCTGTCGTATTCTTCTTCCTGTGGGATTACAATAAAGACTTTTAAAGTTTGAACTTGATTCAACAACACCAAAGGCCACTTGACAACGTCGGTAAAAAATAATAGATTTTTCTCTTCTTCCGTCTTCTAAAAAAGGATTAGGTTACTTATAATTAATATTCGGTCAGATTCATTATCATCAACTTCATCATCATCATCAGCCTATATTGTTCCCACTGCTGGGACGCAGGCCTCCTCTCTATGAGAGGGAATGGGCTGTAATCCACCACGCGGGCCTAGTGCGGGTTGGATCATCAACTTATTGGCAAAATATTATTGACTGTATTATGATTGTTTGTATTATTGACTTCTTGACCACCGAGTTCCGAAGCATTCATTATCATGGTTTTTTTTGGAAGTGGGTTTTTTTGTTGCAAAAGTGTTTTTTTTAAGTCCATTTTTTTGTCACTATCGAAGCATACTTGTAACAATCCTTTCAATCCCAATCTATTCGAGATGAAATGTAGGCGAGGCAGCTGTATGATATGCGTCTTCATTACTAACCGGATCCAGTTCGGGCACAGCGATCTCGCACCAGGCATACGCGCTGGAGGTGCGGTAGAGCGCGCACGGCAGACCGATCCGGTCGGCGAGCACCTTGTACAGCAGCGCGCGCTCCAGAGCGCCGCCGCACTTCACGTAGCCCAGCCCTATCACTGGAGACGACAGCTCAGACTGGAGAACGTAAAACATGACAAAATGAGCTCTTAAAACTCGTTAATTTGGGGATGTCTTCAATCTAATCATTAAGAAGTCCTATTTTGACGACTGCGACAACCTTAGTTGCAGTTACTTACAGTTCAAACCTAATATTACCTATATACTAGCTGTCCAGCGCAACTTCGTCTGCGTCACATTTTCCCCGTTTTAGTGACATTTCACATTGCTGCTCCGCTCCTATTGTTCGTAGCGTGATGATATATAGCCTATAGCCTTCCTCGATAAATGGGCTATCTAACACTGAAAGAATTTTTCAAGTCAGATCTGTAGTTCCTGAGCGCGTTCAAGCAAACTCTTGAGCTTTATAATATTAGTATAGATTAAAATTTGGTCATCATGCCCTAATCTAGTGAGGAAAGTGTTATTAAGTTTTTCCATCAGAAAATTGTCCGTAGCAGCCCGGATTCCGAATTTGTACTCGATTGATTGCATCAGGTTCCCCACGCTATATTACCCGCCCAAAACTAAAACCAACATAATTATATTCTGATTTTTTTCTGACAAAACGAATTCCGACCCGAAAGGATAACAAGGAACTTTCTGTGTCCGTTTCGACCGCGCGGCCATGACGTTTTTTTTTAAAAAAACTATATCAATATTTTGTAATAATTTGTAAAAGTTGATTCCCAAAACCATAAATTTGTCAAAGTTATGGTTAAAAAGTTATAAAGGTTTGAACGTGGCCGCGCCATTGAAACGCGGAGAACCGCGCGGCCACGGAGATCTTTAAAACTACGCGTTGCAGAGACCTGAAATTCAGGTAAACAACAGATTGAATTTGTAAAAAAATTGTAAAAATATAGAAAAAATACCTAGGTTTATATTTTAGGAGCTGTAAGACTAAAACCCCATGGCCGCGCCATCGAAACGGTGACAAACACATTATCGCCGATATCTCGCTGAAAAAGCATCGCCGACGTCTGAAGTTTTTTGTAGAAGCCAGATTTGAATTTGTCAGAATTTGTAAAAATACAATGAAAAATCCTAGGTTTATATTTAAGGAGCTATAAGGCTAAAACCCCATGGCCGCGCCATCGAAACGGTGAAAAACACGTTATCGCCGATATCTCGCTGATAAAGCATCGCAGAGGTCTAATTTTTTTTGTAAAACCTAGATTTGAATTTGTCAAACAATCAAACAATGTAAAAATACACAAAAAAATCCTAGGTTTATATTTTAGATGCTATAGTACGGATTCGCGTAGAAATTAGTCCTGATTATCTATCGAAGAAAGTAAGTAATAGCGAGTGTTTTTTTTGTAAAAAACACCTATTTATATGTAGAAATACCGATAATAGCCAAAAAAACATTTTTTTTCAGAATATCAAACCTTTAATACGTTTTGAAAGTTTCGATAGGGTGACCATGGCTTAGGGTTTACAGAAAATTTATTATATTTTATTGTATTAGATATTATATCTCAAGGATTCTAAATCGCCCAAAGACAATGACGATTTTTTTAAGTATCTTTCAGATCCAAAAGAACTTATGTACACTAATATTATTAATTATATTTTTAACACAACATCTTTTATTTTTTTTTGGCGTTTGTCAGGATATATTGATGTTGGGATACATGAGTTAATTACTGGGGTTATTTCTGGCATAACATATTTTTTTTAATTTCAAATCCTTAGGAAGGATTCACAATGACTTTTTTTATTTAGGTGTTATGTTTACGATTCACAGTTACATCAAGTTACACAAGGATAACTCTTATCATGCGCGGCGTAAGTGGGTGTTTCAAAGAATAATCGGTCAAATCAAAATCATTTAGGTATTTCAGGTAGGCCAGTTACCGGCACTTTTAAATAGACAAACCAGTGCGAGTCGTACTCGCACACACAAGGTTTCGTAGCACCATAAAATATAATAACAATATTTTTAACGCTGATTGTTTAAATTTAAACTCAACTGCAAAACAAAATTTGTTTTTCATTAAGTATTTTTATGAATAACAATGTTACTGATGAAGTTTGATGAAAAAGCTTTTACGTTCTACAAACCTTTTTTTTTCCAGAATCCTACTCTTACTTCAGAATTTAAGGAGACACACAACGTTAACGACTTTGGAAACAAATATCTCATTAACATGGACTTAAGAAAAAAAGTATATATTTTTTTCAGAGCCAGAGATTGATACCCCACGCAGTTATATACGTAGTTTTTTCAACCCTCTGTTACATGTATAATTATTTCACATCATATTTGTGTAGTGGTTCATAGAACGCACCTGCTCTCCAAACAACTGTGTGTGTGTGTGTGTGTGTGTACTGGAATTACGAATGTTGTGCAAGTTATTTGTTATGGTACGCAGAACCACAGTATTTTCAGCTATCAAGCAATGCCCCTCCATTGCTTGATAGCTGAAAATACTGTGGTAACTAAATAAGAAAACTCGAGACTTTTCTGTAAACCCTAAGCCATGGTCACCCTATCGAAACTTTCAAAACGTATTAAAGGTTTGATATTCTGAAAAAAAATGTTTTTTTGGCTATTATCGGTATTTCTACATATAAATAGGTGTTGTTTACAAAACAAACACTCGCTATTACTTACTTTCTTCGATAGATAATCAGGACTAATTTCTACGCGAATCCGTACTATAGCATCTAAAATATAAACCTAGGATTTTTTTGTGTATTTTTACATTGTTTGACAAATTCAAATCTAGGTTTTACAAAAAAAATTAGACCTCTGCGATGCTTTATCAGCGAGATATCGGCGATAACGTGTTTTTCACCGTTTCGATGGCGCGGCCATGGGGTTTTAGCCGTATAGCTCCTAAAATATAAACCTAGGATTTTTCATTGTATTTTTACAAATTCTGACAAATTCAAATCTGGCTTCTACAAAAAACTTCAGACGTCGGCGATGCTTTTTCAGCGAGATATCGGCGATAATGTGTTTGTCACCGTTTCGATGGCGCGGCCATGGGGTTTTAGTCTTACAGCTCCTAAAATATAAACCTAGGTATTTTTTCTATATTTTTACAATTTTTTTACAAATACAATCTGTTGTTTACCTGAATTTCAGGTCTCTGCAACGCGTAGTTTTAAAGATCTCCGTGGCCGCGCGGTTCTCCGCGTTTCAATGGCGCGGCCACGTTCAAACCTTTATAACTTTTTAACCATAACTTTGATAAATTTATGGTTTTGGGAATCAACTTTTACAAATTATTACAAAATATTGATATAGTTTTTTTTAAAGAAAAACGTCATGGCCGCGCGGTCGAAACGGACACAACTTTCTCAGAGATTTTAATCTAAAGGCCACTCAAGTTATAATGGCAGCCAGATGCAAGTCGACGCTAGGTGCACAGCAGCCTTATTCTCGTGTGAGTACGCTCATCTACGCTCGTTCGTTCAGTGTTTTTTTTTGCTTTTTCCGTTAATTTATTATCAAATCAGCCAGATGCACCAAGTCTACGCTAAACATCGAACAGTCTTGTATTTCTCTTGCTTTGATCCTCCCATCTGCGCTCGCTGCTTCAACTGATAGCGTTACTTCTTCTGTCAACTTACCATTAAGTCAGCCAGATGCAAGTCAACGCTAGGCATGGAACAGTCTCTCTCTTGGGATAGTCCGCTCATTTGTTCAGCGACGTATTCTGCCAACAGCTGCGCTCGTTCCTTGATTGATGATGCTACTTCGTCACATTTTTTGCGGTATCTAGACAACGATTTAAGCTAAGTGTACTGGTGTAAGCACTACACAGTATCCACCTCAACTAGAAAAGTGAGTAATACAAGGTGTCGTTTTGCATCCTCGTCAAAATTAAGGAGGTGTCAAAAAAGACAGTCAATAATCAATGTAAATTACGGTACCTAGTTAATTATTATACGCTGTTTTTTTTTTGTTGTTTAAGTTTGTTAGTATTTCAGAAAACCCCCCTAACGTGGTTTAGGGAATAAGAAATTATCGAATAAACGTTTACGATTGTTTGTATGTGTGAAAGCGTGGATACAGGGCGAGGAATAGACGGTTCGCGTTAAAAACACGGGTGCTTCACACTTACCGATTTACGTAAATTAATCATTGATTCACGTCGAGAATCAATAGCATAGTTACCTCCTTGATTTGAGGAGGATGCAAAACAACACCTTCTATAGATAAAGCTTAAACTCTTCAAAATCCAGATTCGAGGTGAAGTCAACCTCGAATCTGGATCAGCTTGTTAAAATGAGGTGAGAACCCGTGCAGAATTTATACAGGGTTTAAAGGACAACCCTACAAACCCTGCAAACTGGCATTCAGCAAATTCCGGTGAATTATGATTCAAAACAAGGAGCTGAAAGCACACTGTCAGTTGGAGGAGAGCTGTCTCTTCTACCATATATGTGTGTGCTATAAGCTTGAAGCTACCATCACCGATCAATGCTTGAGTTGAAAGTCGTCCATTGCTGGTTGAAGGGTTCCCATGACATCGATCGATTTGGTCAATGGCTCATGTCAGATAGCACCAAAATATCAGTCAGATACTTTGAAGTTTCGGTTCTTGTTTTTGGAGGGAACTAAACTTAAATAAACTACGTCTTACCTTACTTCATAATGGGCGTCTGCTATCTCAAGGTAATGCAGAGACTTGGATCTGAAAACAGAACATTAAGTAGATAAGTTAGGGGTGATTCGATTCGACTGTATTTGATAAACGACAAAGCTGGCCTGAACCCATGACTACACAATTCGGCTTTCATTCGGCTCGAGCCAATCGGCATCCACATTCGCTAAATGACGAGTGGCAGTTTGTTAAAGTGAAGATAAAGTGTTTTTTTAGGGTTCCGTAGCCGAATTGCAAAAAACGGAACCCTTATAATAGATTCGTCATGTCTGTCTGTCTGTCCGTCTGTATGTCATAGCCATTTTATTCCGAAACTATTAGGAATACACAGCTGACACTTGGTAGGTAGTTGTATTCCGTGAACCGCTTTACGATTTATGTACAAAAAAAAAAGTGTAAAACGTGTGTTATACCCCCCCCCCTCTAATTTATAAAGTAGGAGGAGAAAAATTCTGAAAAAAAATTGTAAAGTAAAACGTAAAAAAAAATTCAATGAGTGAGTGAAGGTTTACTAATGAATGACCGTTCAAACTATTATTATATTGTTCGGGGCTACGGCCCGTTTTTTTTTTTGCACTACATATGCTTGCATTTGGCCGCAACTCGACTAAGTAATGTGAAGCGATGACGCGGCCTAGAGTGGAGCACGCTTGCTTAGAAGAAACCAATTCACTCGAACTTCGGAGAAATCCTGATTATAATGATCGGGAAACAGAGAACCCGGTAGTGAATACCACAGGCTGGCGGATCGCACATCCTCATCATCATCATCATCAGCCTATAATGTTCCCACTGCTGGGACACAGGCCGCCTCTCTATAAGAGGGAGTGGGCTGTAATCCACCACGCGGGCCCAGTGCGGGTTGGTAGATGTCACATGTCTTCGAATTTTTAGTTCTAGGACATGCCGGTTTCCTCACGATGTTTTCACCGTTTTTGAGAGCAGCATTTCATCAAGAAATAAATTACACAAAGTAATGCGCCTGCCTGGATTCGAACCCACGGCATACTGCTCGTAAGTCGGGGCTGCACCACTGGGCCACCGCTGTTCTGCGCTGGATCGCACATGTCTACTTATAATTGTTGAGGCTGCGCATCTTTTCCGAATCATTTTTACCAATCATGCATAGTACGCACGACCGGCGACCAGTCAAGCAATACAAAACCAGTTTATGCGGATCTGTCTTTGTATAGAAAATCTTTACAAAGCGAGGCCATGTTATACTGGAAATAAATATCTTGATGTGTCACTGTGTACCATTTATATTATTCGGATCATGAAATATTTTTGTAGCGTTTAATGTATGGTTAAACGTTCTTCAGATTAAAGAAACATTACTAACGGGTCTCCGAACCACAGTTTCATCTTCAGCAGATACTCTCGCAAGTAGTGGTCATCCGGCACGGGCGGGAGCCGCATCCGCCCTGACAGGGAAGCTGACAGCCGGGCTTTACGGTCGTCCGAGTTGCTGTCTGACAGGAGAAATGGAACGTCAATTTGGTAGTTTCTTTTTTTTTCTGTAAACTTTGCCGCACACTAGGAATTACTCCTGTATCGTGGGTGCGTTTACTAACATTTAAACTCACATACACAAACAGCCAGAGCCGGGACAACTATATGTAGGTCATACAAATATTTGTTCCGTGCGGGGATCGAACCCGCGACACGCAGCGCAGCAGTCAATCGCTTAGCCACTGTGCCAACCGTGTCGTCGTTGGTAGTTGTTTACTGTAAGTAAATCTTTCGTGGTTATACGACGATAGATATTATAGGAAGATAGAAATATCTGTCATATTGTCGATTCTTCCGTAGACATAGCTCGTTTCTACGGCGCTCATGCTAGGCCGGCTGAGTCATAAACTCTTAAAACTACCTAGTGGTGGCCTACCATGACATGACGTCTTAAAACATTATTGTTTCATTCTTATTCCAGACTGAGAAAGAGACGGAGCTATACAGGTCGTCTAGCTCAATCTCTTTGCCACTTTGGAATAAGAATGAAACAATATTTTTTTAAAACGTCATAATATACCCCCAGGTCTCTCTCAGTTAGTATAACAGTCTCGTAAGTACTGTTAAATGGCTGTAGTAAATTTTCAGGAAGAATAATATATATATACATATACACACACATACATATATATAAATATACGTATCGTTTACGAATGTTGTTTTTATTAGCTGTAAGTTTCGTTTCCCGAATAGCATATAATAACATAAAATGTAAAAGAATTAAATAACATAAAAAACAAAACAAAAGTCATTCAAATTTGGCCGATAATCACCACTCAATGAAACAACTCACTCTATCACTCTCACTCACTCTCTTTCAAACTTAAGTTATATCATACTCACAAGGAGTTCTGAACGCGAGCTTGGAGCCAGAATCTCCAGGTGGCTGTACGAACATGCACAGGAACACGGGCGAGTACGGCCGGCCTATGTTCGCCATCACCGTCTGCATGCTGGGGAACCGCTCGCCCAGGCGCTTTATACAGTAGAAACCCTCCTGGAAAATATACCGGAATTAATGGCGACTGTAAAAACGAAATGGCTAGAAAGGCGGTGACTCATGAGATCATAAGATGACGACCAAGAGGAGAAAACATGCTACATGTATGCATCCCCCTGCCGTTGGAAATATTAGGTTATAGGCAAGAGAAAAGACTTGATACATTTCTACAGTATCCTTTGCTTAGATTACTGATATTCGCGGCAAACCAAACGAAATATGGAAGTTAATTTCTTTTGATATGTTTTTGGGCGCCTTGACTTAGAAAATTGCCTTTCAGAATTCGCAGCGTTTTATGGATGGTTGCCAAATATAGGTTTATTAAATTCGGCTATATCATGACCGCACTTCAAGAACCCAAGCTGAAGATGGTCGAATAGAAGATGTCAACACATGATCGCACCATACAACCTGTTTTATTTTTATATCCCATAACTCTAGGGTTATATTCTGTAGGTAAAAATAATACTAAAACTCCTAGACTTATAGGTGGTTCAAAAATGCATAGTTTCGGAGATATCATCAATCATAATTTACTTAGGTCACAAATTGTAACCAGTATGACGAATCTTTACTTTTTTGGAGGCGTTATGTGAGTGTGGACGGTATAGTACTCTCCCACATTTTTGGATCTTTGTTACCTGAGTGAAGTCGTTGATGTCGAGCCTGCCAGTGTACGCCAGTTTAGCAGACGGATGGTGACGGAAGATGGCTTCCAACGCCGGCTCCCATGCGCCGACTACGTATCTTGCTTGTTTATTCTCTACCATACTGTGAAGTAAGAGTTTAAGTACTGTCAGTATCAGTAAGTAACCTTTAAAGGCTTCGGGCCTTAGAAAAAGTACGTGTGATGTGTTGGATGGCGCATTTCTATGCAATGCAGGAACTTGTCACTAGCAACTCGGACTAAACACACTTTACGTGAACCCTAGACTGTAATATTGAGCGTCTTAATTCTGTATCCACACAAGTTTGGCATGTTTCCAGCTTATCCGCAAAATGAAATATACAGTGACAAATCTGCAGAAAGCCGCTCGGCTTAAATGTTATGCCGAGCTAACCCGAAAATAATTCAGAAGTAATAGATGCCTAGTAAAGTTTGTCGATCGGCATGAGCCGACTATGTGCAGATGTAGTAGCTTTGCTTCGAATGAAGCTACAAATGAAGTGTGCACATAGCCAAAAGTACTTAAAAAAACAATACTCACTAGTGTATAGTCCCAAGCTCCAGATACACGTCGGCTCCCTCATTGCTGACACTAGCCGCAATCACCGTGCACAGTGCGGTGCGCAGACCGATATGCTCGATCAGCAAGTTATTGGACACCACCTGGTGAATGCACAGTTTAATACTTAACAAAATGATCATCACGCCTGTAACGCCCTTATCCTGAGGGATATGAGGAGAGAAATGTACCATGTGGTCCTATGAGGAGAAATTCCTGATGGAAGAACCCAATAACAAAATTGCCCGTCCTCGGAATCGAACCCAGGTCCTCGTGTTTAGCAGTCGCGCTTACAACCAGTAGACCATGAAGGCAGTCAAACTTACATTATTATAAGTAATGTATTAAAAACTAGTATAGTTTTTGCCCGCTACAATTAAAAAACATGTGACTTCTACAACGAGGCTTGTGTCCCGCGGATCTAGGACATTTGTGCAAAGGACACTTGCGCGAACCCAATTGCGCGAAATGACTTTTGTCTTGATACCATGTCCCGGCGGCAGTGGTAACGGTACTGGCCAACTATGCTTGTCCTTTAGGAGGAGATGATGAGTTGCTCCGATACGTACATCTTCGCCTTTCTTGAGTGTAAACAAGTCTCCCCCAGCTTCCTCCGTCATGAGCCCGGTCAGCACAGTGCAAGTCATTATCTTCAAATTGATGTCGATGCGCTGGAAAATAACATTATTAAAGTATGTAGTTGCTACATAGGCTCGATGCAGAGGGTAGACCATCTTGGAACAGATGCTCTAGGAACTTGATTTTAGGTACAATACAAATAAACAAAGCGCTAGGTGTAATGTAAACATTTACTTTGAGTATAAGTTCCAGCTCTATCTCTTGTTATTTCAGGTACGGTACCGTTTTTGCTTTATACGCCACGTGTTTTATCACGTAGCAAGGCAGAAATTATGACTTGTGATATTGATTCAGAGATTCCATTTATAGACACCAGAAATAATTAAGAAACTCAAACATCGAAAGGTTCGTGATGCGGGTTTCCGTACAAAACAGTAGCTACTCATTTGTAGATGCGGCCACCAGATCACTTTTTACACGCCTAAGGCAAAGTCAAAACGACCTGGTTATGATTTATTTGCCATCATTGTATCTTTTTGTTTCACCTGCATTATACTGAGCAGCTCAGCCATAAAATCGCTGTTGAGCATGGCCCTCTTGCTGACGTGGTAGTTCTGTAGGTTGATGTAACATTGTACCGCCAAGCGCTGAGCTTCGATTGGCGTGTCTTTGACTGTTGACAAACATTTCATCATACAAGTCCAGGCACTTATTTCACATCCGACTGACAGTAGCAACCCAAGAGAACCTTTATTGTTATGGGAATTAGGATCACAGATTTTGACAGACTTATCAGAGGTAACAACCCAACTGCATCCTTATTGCATCAGAAATAAAGGTCATTGTCTTAGAAATGAAGAAGAAGAAGATCATTATGATTTCGACACTTATGCAATTTCAGAGGTAAAATAAAAAAAATACTGATCTCCCTAGGTAAGGTAATCTGTGGCGACAACCTTTTCATCCTCACTTTTCATGATTTCAAATAAAACATATTTTTCGGTACCTATTATCTTGTTTGACTTGATAAAGGAAAGAATATAAAAACTGACGAAGGAATAAAAGGTGTGTCTACACCTAATTATTATACACTTATTAATAGCCCTGAGTGATGCGAACGTCTTCGGCTCGACGAGACTGAAGGCAGCCTTTGGAATGATGCGGCAGAGCTTTGCGAGTGCTCGGAGCGAGTTCATCCTGATGTAGAACCAGACTGCCGCGTCGTCGCCCAGGATAGCTACAAATAAATTCAATTCACAGTGATCCATAATTTTATTAGTAGGTACACTTAAAAATAATGTTAGTAAATTAAAAATCAGAGACAAATAAATACACACCACACAATGAGACAGTTACATGGTAAAAAAAAAAACAAATAAAACATGGTCTAAGACGATTTCAGGTTCACCATTGTGGTCAAACAAAATATTAAAATTAAGTATACCGCGACTGTACGCACGACGATCAATCAAGCTACTCAAAACCGGCTTATGCGGATTTCTCATTATATATAAAAAATAAAATACACTGCAGTTGGTAAACACCAAGAAGAGGAGGATAATTAATAACAATATCAATAAAACTGAAAAGTTTCTAAACTATCATGGTCTCTTACACTTAAACCAAGAACCATGATCACGGATAAACCGTTGGCTGCCGTTGTTTATCCCTTATCATGGTGCTTGCAATAGCGCCGAAATATCGGGAACTCAAAATTTATAAGTAGTAAAAATGGTAAATACCCCGTTATCAGTGTTATTGATAATGTTAGTAACCATGTCAGCTTAAATAGTTATAAATCATAACAGTCGCAGGGATCGATCTTCAAAGTTATGCAAGGCTTGCCAATGACGGTCCGTGGATGGGTGATGGGTTATCTATTATAATATATACCGAGTTCCCTCTGTGCTTCAGAAAGCACGTGAAGCCATTGGTCCCGAATGCCATTTAGATCTTTGACAGTCGTTATGGGTAGTCAGAACTCAGAAGCCCGGAAGTCTGACAAGGCGAATTGTGTTAGTAACTGGGTTGTAGCGATCAGATAGGCATTCGCTTCATGTAAAATACTGGTATTGCTGCATCCGGTCAGACTAGAATGATGAGGACTAGAGGTGATGAGAATAAGTTCTACTCCAAAAAACTAATTCAAACTCATTTATTTTTATATGAAACTTACCACACAAAACTTCTATAATATTGGTATCAGACATGCGCACGGCAGAAGGCAGTAGTTTCGTCATGTTGGCAACACCCATCGCTGCGTCGGCCAAAAGTTCCACGTTTGAGCTGAGAAGTTGTTGGCAGAAGACCAGGTCAGTATCCGTCGCGAATAATGCCTGGAAACGAAATCACATCAATCTATACAATTCCAGTATAACATCGCCTCGCTTTGTATAGATTTCCTGTACAATGAGAGATCTGTATAAAGTGGTTTTAAATAGGCTGATTGGTCGCCATACTTACCTACTTTTTTACGATCTGTCAAAACGCGATTGCCCCAAAGCTACTTATGACGTCACTAATTAGACAACTCAATGCCTCAACTATTTATAATGCAACTAAAAATCATGTCTTTTTTTGTAGTTTAGAATTAATATGATAAGAAGGTCTAACATTAAAGGCCTGCGCAGACGACGGACTTTTCTCCGCAGCGAACAAAAAAGTCCGCGGACAAAAATCCGTCGTCTGCGCAGGCTAAAAGTGGTTGATTAAATTATTGGTGTCAACTACCCACTGTGGCTAACGGCCAAATTATAAATGAACGATGTCTTTGAGTGGTTCGAATCTTCGTACAAGTTTATGTGATCGTTTTCCATCATCAATTTTCTGTGGTGTCCTTCTAAAACTTGACTGAAGGTTGGCTAATGACCATTTAAGTAAAATTCAGTGACGTGCATACGTAAACTTTTCTGATCTAATAGGCAACTGTATAAATTCCCACTCACATCTCTCCCATTAGAAGTGAAAGACATCTTCGTCAGCACCGCTAGACAGTGAGGCTTCATAGCCGGCAGTGCCATCTCAAGGTAAGCTAAAAGCCTCAATATACACCCCGACTGGTACAGATGGAGAGCATTCTCTTCTATTTCCACGTAGTTGCGAAGGACGCCTAGAACTTGGGTGTGGACGTCGCGGAATTCGTAGGACTGTGTGAATCAGAACTGTTAGAAGTTAGAACTGTTAGAAGTTAGAACTGTTAAAAGTTAGAACTGTTAGAAGTTAGAACTGTTAGAAGTTAGAACTGTTAGAAGTTAGAACTGTTAGAAGTTAGAACTGTTAGAAGTTAGAACTCTTAGAAGGTAGAACTGTTAGAATTTTGAAGGTTTGTACTTTCTATAGCAAATTAGCTAATGAGAGTGTTTACTTTGCCTGATTGATTAATGGTGGTCACAGATACATTATTTACCAATAATTCTGTTATTTGTGACTACGCCTAGCGCAGAAGCACGAAGTAAATGTAACGTAATCTCCAACTATCTTTGATTCGAAAATACAAATCAATCAAGGCATTAAGTCTGTCTTTGTAGAGTTATAATGGTTTGCAAATTTTGAAGCGGACAAATTTCATACGAATAGTGCAAGTTAAATAAAAGCTTGTTGTGTCTATTGACTGCCGAGCTGCCTATGAAGGCCCACCCACTCACCAAGGGATACAACTCGTAGGTTTTCAGCATCCACAGTCAGATTTGCACACCGCTGGACTTATGCCTCTCTCAACGCCGTGAATATTTTTTTACAGACAGATTATGTCCTTCTTATTCGAAGTTTGATAAAGATCAAAATACTGTTCTCTCATTTTTATTCTACCTCTAATCTTGTAGTAGAGTGACCTTTATTACATATTTAAAGAATTTGTTAATGCTCAGTTTTTTTATATCTCTCTGTGAAAAAATATTCACGGTTCCGTGCTAGTTTTATTTCGTTCTACACCTAGTCTATATGGAAAGAGAACATGCACAGAAAATTTATTTTAATTATCAATTTCTACCCGATCGAGAATCGATTTTGAACAAAACTTTGCATAATGAAATTCTAAACTTACCTCAAGTATATCACAAAGGTCCAAGACCCCAGTCGAAGCTCTAAAAGTCTTCTGCACAACGATGTCTTTATACCTACAGATCAGCTGATCCACGGTCCTCAGAGCTGCATGCTGGATGGCTAGGAACTTGCTCTGCATCAATGCCAGAAGAGATGGCCAGCTGAACTGGGAGTTCTTCGTCACTTCTGCCGCGCATATTGGATCTTCCAGGAGATGACTAAGAATCTTGTGATGAGAGAATATGTTATTTAACCAGTTAGTTAGTAGGTACACGATTTATCCATACTTGATGTTGCGTTTTATGGCCTCTCTATCGTGTGCTTAGAACCTAACCTGGTGTCCTCTGGTGTCTGAGTTTTTATGCCGCCCATGGGCTTCTGACTTGGCTTTAAATGCCGACGAGAAATAGTTCTCAGGCATGATGGTTTCCTCACGATGTTTTCCTTCACCAAGCAAGCAAGAAGCAAGTGATATTATTATACAACTAGCTTCTGCCCGCGGCTTCGCCCGCGTGGAGTTCGGCAATTGCCCACGTATGCCCCCAAAATAATGTCGAAAATAGTAATTTAAATTTTATAGATAATAGTTGTTGCCGGCAGCTTCGCAGTTCTCACTTAAATCAATGCCAGACATAGCCTGGGGGACGATATTCAGACAATGCGTATTTTAAATTTTATTATTTGCACTTAGAAAATGAGGTCATCATTTTCGTTATCGGCGACCCTGAAGTCCACAAAAACGACTTTCATCCCCTATTTAGGTCCCTTAGGGGTTGAATTTCGAAAAATCCTTCCTTATTCCTTGTCTACATTATAAAGGGAACCTCTGTGCAAAATTTCAGCTTTCTAGGTTCGAAGGTTTGGGCTGGGCGTTGATGAGTCAGTCAATCAGTCAGTCAGGACTTCTCTTTTTATTTATATATAATATAAAATATATAGATATATATAATAATAATAAATAGATAGATAATAAGTAGAAGTCCAGCGCAACTTCAACTGCGTCACATTTTCCCCGTTTTCGCAACATTTTTCATTGCTACTCCGCTCCAATTGGTCGTAGCGTGAAGATATATAGCCTATAGCCTGCCTCGATAAATGGGCTATCTAACACTGAAAGAATTTTTCAAATCGGATCAGTATTTTCTGAGATTAGCGCGTTCAAGCAAACAAACAAACAAACTCTTCAGCTTTATAATATTAGTATAGATACGCTCATGAATCCGAACTAAGACCTAATATACCCGACCCAAGACACGCACTTCTAATCAGAGGTGCGTTCGAACTTGGCAGTCCGACGTCCGACTGCTTTAGTATGGTAATAGCGGTCAATGCCCTCTGTAAACTCGTCGTACGAGCACGAATAATAAACTATAAAAAGTGATTTTAAAAAATGTTGGAGATCTCAACGTATGTCGGAGTTCGCGACGTCAACGGAGTTTGCCTCCGTTTTTGATCCCTGTTAATGAATGTGGGTTCTTAGGCTCCGTTCACAACATCGCGACTTGCTTGATACACCACGCGCGTTTCACTCGTTTCCTTCGCGTGAGTAGTGTCATAGCAAGTCGTCTCACGGTGTCTCGCGGCATGCTCTCTTTACTAATTTCTTCAAATTATTTCCGCATTCGCTACTGCGTCACAAGTGTCATTTGACCACAGCTCGCGGCCAGCCTATTATATGGGTCAGCCTAGATTAGATGGGTCATTGACCGCTAATGTAACCTCAGAACGCAACAACAATAGCTTGAAGAAGAAAATAACATGTGGATGTGGCTAGAAGGTTTACCTGAAGGCAATTCTTCTGAACATCGGGATCCAAGCTGTTCTTCATTCTGGCAAATAATGTGCTCAATATATTAGCGGAAACCAGCTGTTCGCATCCTAAAGGTTCTCTTGTTAATTCAGATAGTACTAAGGATGCAAATTCTAGCACGAAGACGTCTTCCATCTGAAGGTGAGAAGATTTCGAGAGGATTAGTTTTATGGAATTAATTTGCTAAGGTTACCTAAGCCTCGTAGGTATAGCGACTTATCCACTTTGAACCCAGCTAAAGTTGGCGTATCGTACCACAGAGTCCCTGCGTTTCGATCGCGGCCACAACCTCAAGCGATACGACTTGTGACAAACGACATGTGTGTCTCACTTGTTTCCTTCGCGTGAGTACCGTCGTCGCGTCGCAACTGGCATGTTCTAAATTCCAAGCAATTCCTTTCATTTGATTTCTCCCATATCGTTTTGACATCGCAAGAAACCTGTTGCTTAAACGTGTTGTTGTAGTCCTTGGCCGTCTGCAACCTCACTTATAGTGAGGTGAGCAGTCCCTTTGTATTATCTTTTTTGTTCAACATCTGCACTTAATGAAGGTATCACACAGTCCCTAAGTACTTTAATTCCAAACTACCTTGGCAAGCATGTGAGCAATCTTTCTCAAATTCTGTGGGTTTTCGAGCACCTGCTCTGGTCCTCTTGGCAACTGGCAGAGTTGTGCCAAGGCCTTTAGCGAAAACCTTCGAACGTTGATCTCTGGATGTTCTACATGGAGCAGGATGTACTTGATCGCATCGAGGTTGAATAGCACAAGGCGATTCTGCATATCTTGTGCCGAGAACTTTGTTATTGCTCGGAGGGTCTGATAAAAAGAAAATAAGGACACATTACGACGTTTTTTGTCAGTGGTGATAAAACCAGTAGGCAAAGGCGGGCCTTTTGTAATTTCGCACACATAGCAACACAGCAAGCAAAACATTTCCAGTATAAATCGCTTTGGATAGATTTCTCGAACAATGAGAGATCCGCATACACTGGTTTTGTGTAGCTTGAATGGTCGCCGTGCGAACTACGCTAGATCACTCAAGGTCAGTGTCACATATAGTTATCAGATCAACTGTAGTATGAAGTGATTTCTTTGTGAAGGATGATGATTTCTTTGTGATGAATGATGGTAGACTTTTCGAGATTAGCGTCCGGAGAAGACTACATCACTACAACCTATTTCTAATAAGCGATGCTGTGTGCTAGTTTGAAAAGTGGTAGCCGCATAGGGTACGGTAGGGACAGCAGAATGACGACCATTTACTAGCTTAATTCTCGTTACCTGACATAGTATCTCCGGTTCTGCTGACTCTAGCAATACAATGGATGTGTGTGCACGTTCTGGAGATATCGTATACGCATGGAACGTCAAGTCTTTCTTCTCCGCAGACCGGTTCTCCCGCTCTTTTTGCAAAGGTTTTGCCATTTTTTATATTATAAATCAATAGTATTCAATTTGTGCTTTTTGGACTCCACTTTGATCTACTTACTAAATGTCAAAACTGACATTGTATATTCGACGAGAAAAGTTAGAGACGCGATAAAAAGTAGGATTTAACTCTCCCTTACATCCACCGTACGCATTCAAGAAATATGGTTGAAAATATATTATAAAACGGTCAAAATTGGTATCTTTGCTCTAAAGTCTATAGGACCGCACGTATCAGACATCGCGGAACCTAATAGATACTTAGTATTTTCAGCAATATTTTTGCACTCTACACTTCCATCCGCCATGCTCAATGAACTGGCCATTTTTTTTAAATCAACAACCTACCTGTCAAGTGAATATTATCTGTCAATCTATTTTTAGGATTATTTTACCTTTATGCATAGGAAAAACGTTTTCGTGAGTTGTGTGGCTACTGTGGCTCGGAAGTTTAGGGTTTTGCAAGAAGTATGGATACTGCCATGGTGGGGCAGTGGGGGGCTAGCCGCTTTGCCACTGTGGACCCTAGATACTCTGGTACTGATTGTCAAGCTGTGTTCCACATGTACTGTGGCTGTTGCGAGGGTTTTCATCCCGGCGACGATGAAGAATCTGAATGGAGAGACTGTGTTGGTAAGGGATGAGTTAAAAATCCTTTGCTCACTGGTTGGGAATGACATGCAAATATATCACCAGAATAATCCCAATATGAATAACGCGCAAAACTACGGTTTTTCGAAACTATCCAAGAACCATTCGGGCGTCGGTAGATCAAGATCTAAGCTTAAAAAAGTGTGCTTCTATCACTGTCCTGTATTCACTGTCTCTAACTCGAATAACTTTGGAACAGGTGACCGGCGCAGGCCACGGCATCGGCCGGGAGCTGGCCATCCAATTTGCGGAGCTCGGAGCCACTGTGATTTGCTGGGACAAAGACACTAGGCGAAATAACGCCGTCGTGGATGAAATACGCCGAAAAGATGGAGAGGTACATTCTCTCTAATAAGATTTTTAAGAATGAAGAACAAAAAACTTGCTTAGCATTATTTTTGAATAAGTGAAAAGCATAAATTTATAAATAACCGAATAGCAAATACAATGAAAGTGTTATTACTACTTAAAAACAAAAAGCCTTTGTGTCAGCCGTAAATGGAAGGGCTCCAAGACTTAAATCAAGCAAAGGACAGAACCGTTCAGAGACTCTCTTCAAGAGTCTTCAAGAGTCAAACTCTTGCAAAACCAAAAATTCATTTGATTGCTATATGCTACCAAATAGCCTCAAGTCGTATTGAGCTGGTCGAACATAATAGAAGTTATCTACACGAGAATAAGAAATATAAGAATTCCAGCCAGCAGTCAAGCAGTAACGAATCATCAACTGAACGACATCTCCATTACAACTTATGACACTGACCCGGTATTTCCCATACACTACAAAGAGCAAAACCAACCCTTAATTTTTATTTTTTTCGCAGTGTTACGGCTACACGATAGACGTGACCTCTCGCGACCAAGTAGTAGCAATAGCTATGCGCATGCGACGGCAACTGTCTGACGTGTCCATGGTAGTGAGCAACGCCGGAGTGCTGTCCTATGCACCCATCAGCCATCTGCGACAAGAAGCCATATTGAGGCTCATTGACACTAACCTGCTTGCACACTTTTGGGTAGCTATTGACTGTGTACCTAATGATTTATGTATTTCCCCACAATCTTCACATTGAGTTTTGATCTTTTGGTTTTCAAATTGAATGTCAGTCGCGCTATCAAAATTTCGTTGCTGTTAATTTCTACGTTTTAGTCATTACCTATCCAAGCATTTAATAGAATTCAATTTAATTCTCGCCGATTTTCGATAATTTACAGTTACACTTTTTTATTATATAGTTACATTTTCATTTTTTTTTTTAACAGCTGCAAATGGACCGTTCATAATTCATATATTTATTGCCCCTTTACAGTTTTAGTCAAATAAACAAAATGCACGACAAGACATTTTATATAAGTTTTTAAACTGACATGGTCACTAACACTATTAATAACACTTACAACGGGATATTCACCATGTGTATTATTTGTTTCGAGTTCCCGATATTTCGGCGCTGTTGCAAACGCCATGATCACGGATAAACTAATAATACACATGGTAAATAAACGTAAATTCATACGTAGCTAGTCATAACAAGATACAAATAATTACCATGTTTAGAGATTGACCCCGAGGCATCAAAGGGAATATTTCCCTTCGCGACATTGATCATTGGAATCTGAATCTTGTAACGGCTACGTATGAATTTACGTTAGATTAAAATGCCCTGCCGAGTCGTGAGTGTCGTACCTGATGTGTGTTGGTTTTAATTGCTGTTTTCTTACCAGGTAATCCAAGCCTTCTTGCCAAATATGATGGAAAGGCGGCATGGACATATAGTGGCTATCAACTCGACCGCAGGACTAATGCCGTGTGCCGACATGATTCCGTACTGTGCAGCAAAGTTTGGGCTCAGAGGTGAGGATAACATACCAATAAAGATATGATTTTTTTGACGTTCTTCAATTTTACCAATGTTTATTTTGTTTAATTTAATCAATTTTATACATTCCAAAACTTTTACGTTTTATCAGTGTATGTCATCAATTTTATTTTTTTTATTGTTATCAATTTTTTTATTTTTTTTTATTTTATCATTTTGCTTTTTAATATTGTCTTTTTGTTATTATTATTATTTAATGGGCACAGTATTTTTTTTATAAATTTTACACGTTAATCAATTATACCTATGTTATTCACTTTATAATTTTTACTTCTTATTGATTCTTTATTTATATATTTAAAATAAAATATAATTCGATTGAAATTTGTGCAAAGCTTTAAATATGTGTTTGTTTATATTTTCGAGCGTATGGCACTCGTGGGCTGCAGCTGAAAATCAGCGTCAGGTGGTACACTTTGTGTTGCCATCTGGCATTATGCTGAGCTGAGGCCCTTTTGGCATTATTAGTCCTGTCTGTTTATTTATTTTGTGTAACTTTTAAAGTGTTATTAATGCCAAATAAAAACAATTTTCTTTCTTTCTTTCTATTTACTACTTAACACCTGTAGCACTATTTTAACCACCATGCTGGTAGTAATGGCCCAAGTAATTGGCACACCCGTTCACAACCATGCTATATAACGCAGCTGAAGTTTACTTTGGCGTATTTAACCGGAAACCTGCGGAGATCTGAGACTATTTAACTCTAGACCACGGTACATTGAGTTGTACGAAGAATAGGTTCTATATCTGTCAAATAATTCCATGGGTTGCAAAGTCATAATCATCTGCTAAATACCGAGACTTGAATGTTTTGACCAGGACTGATGGACTCGATAACGGAGGAGCTTCGTCTGGATACTTGGACGAAGAACATTCGCACTACCTCCGTATACCTAGGAACTGTTGCCACCGGCATGTATCCTATGCCTACACATCGGTTTACGTCGTGGTACTCCGAGATCACCGCTAAAGAAGCTGCCAAGACTATAATTGAAGGTATGACAGTTACTTACACAAGGTTTTCCGCTATCGTTCTTTTGAATGCGTCTGCAGCATGAAAAACCTCCTTGTGAGGATGCATTTACGTAGAAAGCAGGCAGTCGGAGTCGATCGATGTCGGTTCTTACCTGTTTCGGACAGAAGACTGCTTGCGCTGACAACCTGTGCGGATTTCTCCTCGAGGTATCGATATGCATTTCTTGCCCTCGGGGTCCGAAGGTTTGAAGGACGAATGCAGTGCTTAATTCGGGTTTTTCCAGGTGATATTCAGACTACCTCGGGCCGTGCCCACGTATATGGTTTGCCCGATTCATCGTTGCTTCATTACCGTGCACGATCTTGATCCTAACTAAAAAACTTTAGTAACACTAGCGGAATTTACTTCTTTTCGGCTCATTTAGTAAATTACTTAACTTCATTTCCATTTATTCTGAAGTTATGATATAGATATCTACTTTTTTTCAGGGGTACGAAAGAACCATCGGAATATCAGCATACCTTCATTCATGAAGTTCCTGATTGAACTTAACAACCTAATGCCCTACAGAATAAGAGTTATTTTTACTGATTTCTTCAACATCCGTCATAGGGGATGGTTTTGTTTCTGCTGAGGGGAATCCTTGGTGATTCTCGGCTAATTTTAAAGCCTTAATATCCTATACAGATATAAGCAAGAGCTTGGATGCTCTCAAGAATAATATAATGGAATGCTTGGAACTTTAAAATAAGTGAGCGTTTCTGGTAACATGAACACTTGTCTTGGTGAGAAAATGCGCCAAAAATTACTCCATATCAGTAGCACTTTTTAGCTGTTGTGCATTGTTTATTCACATATTAATTGTTGTTGAATGAATACTTCACTACAAATAGACTCCTTGTGGTTTTTAAATTTAGCTTCGAATGAGTTCTGAAGATGCTGATTAAACAATTGTAGAGACGCAAATTCTCACTAATAAGATAATTTTTCTCATAGGGAGCGATATTTCCTACAAGATAGGTTACTGATAATTTGTATAAAATTCTTGTGTATTATGTAACTCACATAAAATCACCTTATAACCTCGAAGATGTGGCAGAGGGTATGAAACTGTATTATAAGTACTGGTAGTTCATCTGTTATGTTTACTTTTATATTCGTGTTTATTAGCTTTAAAGTATTTTAGATAGTAGGTTCAGAAGGGCACACGTCTGTGGTTGTAGAACTAGTATAAGCTGGCCTCTTATTATTTTGAAACTTCGCGTAACGCTAGGCCAGTTCGATGTTTAACACTTTCGCCTGCCGAGTTCAAATAATCCACTTTTACTTGTATGCCCAAAATTGTTTGGGAAATATTCATAACAACCCGACATTCGATTCCATCGGCGCGATGATCACGCAAGGGGCCGTCCATTAATCACGTGATGTTTTTTTTTAGCATTTTTTAACCCCCTCTCCCTCTTGGTGATACGTGGTGAAGTTTAAGACTAACCCCCCTCCCCCACCCAAAATCACGTGTATTTTTAGTACCTACACAGAATCTTATTTTTTTTTAGAATATTATCTTTAAATACAGGTACTTCGTTCGTTGACTGGCAACGGCGAGTCAAGTTCACACTACAAGCCGCTTTTCGGTTCAGAATCGCGCGTTTGACGAAAAATAAATACACGTGATATCTTACTACACCCCCCCCCCCCCTTGTGATATTTCGTGATTTTCGCTAATCAAATAGACTTTGATTGACTATAGATTGACTTTTTATTCTAAATAAATAGACTTCTTATAAGTTAGTTTCGACAACCCTTCAAGCCTACTTAGATTTTGGTCTCGCTAGTCGCCACTAGTCGGGTCCGGGGCATGATCACAAGTTATCTACTTATAGCTACGCAACGCAACCCAATTCCCTAGTCGTCGTAACAACGACGACTCGCGAGTTGGGTTGTGTGTGGGTACACGAACGAATTTATTATACGACGCTTAAGCTGGGTGTTTTGCACGTAAGGGTCAGTTCACACCGAGACGCGACGAGACGTGACGCTGCGCGCACATTTTAAGGAGCGATTCAAAATTTAACTTTATTTTCTACACGGAAAGATACACATTTCGTTGTGAGAATACGTTGCGCCACGCAGCGCTGCGCCGCGTGTCGCCTGTAAAGAAATGTTTATCTCAGTGTGAGCTGACCCTAAAGTGTTAAGAGTTACCACCGACATAACGATTGGGATACCCCACTTGAAATCGAATAAGATTTGCTCGAAAATGTTAATTTCAATAATATAATTCATAAATTAAAAGCGCGACAGTTTATTGCTTCGATGCATAATATCAATAATACCTACTATAATCTGGAATTGCCGACAGTTCAAGAAATCACCAAATCGATTTAACTGGAATAGTTAGTTAAAAGGAGTTTTATTTGAGAACAATATAATGAAATGATAAGTTTAAGACTAGAAATATATAAACCAACTTTATACATCAAGAATATAAGAAAACATCATATTAGCTACTCTATACAAATACTCTACGTTTATATTGTTCTCATTATCGTGTAGAATTACCCTGATTATTGTCTTCGCACTAAGTAAATATACGTAGGTAGTTCAACACAGATTGTTTATAGGAATTAACTCTTCTGTAAATTCGATTTGGATTTGTAGTTCCAGAAAATGATGTTTCAATATTATGAAATTATCTGCATGGTCCTCATATGACTTGAAATATGTCTGGACTTTAAAAGAGACAGAGACCACGAGGTCTCTGTCTCTTTTTGTCTCTAGTTTGTATTGGCTGTTTATTCTCAGAGAAGTCAGGTACAAAACATCACCTAGTTTTTAAAAGAAGACAAACCTATTTGCAATGTAAACATCATTTGTCATTTATGAGCTTTGTGCTGCCGATGATTCGAACTTAGTTCTTCGATCTTGCATCGAGGCAGAGAACGGTCGCGCTTAAAATGTATTTACGTCGAAGTATTGACGTCGAAGTATTATCGTGTTAACATACATACTTACATAGAAATTTCACTTGTAATTCCCGGAGGATTTGTCAGAGGTGTAGGTTCCTTATTAGGAACCAATTTCAACATAACTGGCGAAATATGAGTGTGCAATAGCACACTCATATTTCGCCAGTTATGTTGAAGTCCCATGTAATAAGGGGCGATCCCAATATCATGAACCGGGTACAGATCCAGAGTCTGAGGCTGCTACTGAGAAATTCCAGATGGAAATATAATATCAACGCTTCGCCTGACCCAGGATGAACCCAGGACCTCTTTGTCAGCAGTAACGCTTGTGCCACAAGGCCAACGACACAGTCCCCTGCGGTCATGAGGTGAGGTATGCCGTGTTAACGTTTTTGAGCAAGTGTTTTTCGACCATACATCATTCAATATCAACTAGGTGGGGTGGGGACCTTATAAAACCGATATTAGACGCTAGACTTTCTATGCATTGCCTAATGAAAGGCTTGAGTTTAATTCGCCATCACTATTCACTCGATATGAAACGCCTGAGCATATTATCTCCGTTTTTTTAAGTTGGTTAAACATATATAAAAACACAAAAAGATAATTCAATAGGTCCAGCATTCCTTCCAATAAAAAATAGTGCGTGGAGAGAAGAAGTGAAACTTCGTAATACTACACGCAAGCGTTCGAGTGCCACGCATTCACTCTCGCTCTGTCTCTTTCTATTCCCCCTCCATGGTAGCGTTAAACATTTAACGCAACCTTGTTGGAAGTCGCATAAGAAGTTTCACTTCAATAATAAGTTTTACAACTATGTTGGATTTTGCTATGGCACTTTCACCCGTCAGTTGACGATCGAAAAATAAACGAAAGGTGCAGTTGATCGTTTATAAAATGTAGGTAATTTTGTGTCGAACAAGGAATAGAAAAACTCGAGTGATAACCGTCTGATAACTGCTTTAATCTCAAATAGTATCCGCAAACAAAGAGATTTTTCATATTGAAAAAAAATTGTTGTGTAATTAATTATTTTATACTTGTGATTTTTTCGCTGTAACGTATTCTAGATAGTATCCATCTTGTATACTTTTTACAATCGTGATTTAACTGTACTTGAGAGAATTTCACCAATTTAATGTGAACGCGATCAGCACGTCTAAACCGCGTTCAATGGTTATCAGTGTCAACTTTGTTGTGCAATTTTGATACTTGACTATACTGTTAAACACGGTTTGTTTTTACCACAGAGTACTTTGTAATATACTGAAAGTTTTTACTTTTTAGTTTTATTGGTGTAATTCACCCTTAGGTTATTATTTGAATAAATCATGAATTTTTATACTTGGGTTTTACTTACAACAAACAAGTTCTGAAAATGTTTAGAATTTTATTCAGTTCTGGGGGGTTACTATGACGCTTAAAACATTATTGTTCCATTCCTATTCCAGAGTGGGAAAGACATGGAGCTAGACGACGTGTATAGCTCCGTCTCTTTTTCACTCTGGAATAAGAATGGAACAATAATGTTTTAAGACGTCATGGTACGCCACCTGATCTCATAATGTTAAGGTATGTATGAAGGACATCTTAAAGACTTACAATCGACTGGTGGTAGACAGACATATCCAATATTCAGTAAACATTCATAATACGCAAGTACTTACATTATGGAATCCTTAATTTACATTTTTGAGTCCACAAAAAGACGATCAATACATGATAAATATTGAAAAATGATAAATATTGAACAAATAACTACTACACCCTTTTTGACTGGTTGAAAAAAGGACACTAGATTAAATTTTGAACACAGAGTTGAGATTCCAACAGCTCAATTATGTATTTAGGCATTCATATAGTCATTTCGCTTGAGTTAGGATCGGAAAATATCCCAAGGAAACGTATACTTACGTATGAAATAATAGCCTATGATACTCAGGGATAATCTAGCTTCCTATTTGTGAAACAATTCTCATATTCAAATTTGTTGTTCCGGTGATTACCCCCCATTCAAACATACAAACTTTTAAATGTTTATAATAGTAGTGTGTGTTCTCACAATATGCATTACATGTTCGAAACCCAATGTAATCAATCAACAAAAAAATAAGACAATAGTAGAAAAAACATAGTCCTTATGTATGATTCTACACACAACTGTGCATTCCAAGCTTATATCTGTTCACACTTTGTCCGCATTTCTCACAAATCGCTACCTCAATATGCTCATTGATATGTTGCTCTAGTAACTTTGTATCCGTTACCTGCTTATTACAAATATGACAAATCGTTCTATTACTTCCATGTAACAACGAGTGTCGGAACAAAGAAGTTCTTGTTGCAAAGCTACGGCCACAGGATTCACATAAGTGACGGGATGGCTCCGGTTTTGCGGTGTGCTTTTTTACGTGGAGGTACATTTCTTTGCGGTCTGCTGATGTTATGTTGCATATTTTGCATCTGAAACATTTCATATGGCCTTTGTATTATTGTGACAAAACTGAATGAGTATAAAAAAATGTGTCTTTGCGAAAATTGTTTGTAATCACTTGTTTTAGTCATCATCTGCATAGCTTTTTCCCAAACTATCTTGGAGTCTGCTTCCAGTCTAACCGGATGCAGCTGAGTACCAGTATTTTACATGAAGCGACTGCCTATCTGACCTCCACAATCCAGTAACTGGGTTATACGATACCCCTTGGTAAGACTGGATGTCAGAATTTTGGCTTCTGACTACTCATAACAACTGTCAAAGATCTACACGCTTGGACCAGCCGGGACCAACGGCTTAGCGTGCTTTCCGAGGCACGGAGGAAACTCTGTATATAATTATGGTCACCCATTTAGGACCAACCTCGGCAAACACGGTTTAACCTTAAAGATCAACCCGCACGGCTGTTATTATTTAGCTACAAGCTCCTCCATGCAAACAAAGTTGCGGGCAACAGCTAGTCTCTTTTATTCATCATCTCAGTTGTCACTCCCTTTCTAGCTTACAATTGTCACAAGAATCATAATTTCTTTTACTCTTATATACAAAACTTTGCTCATATACAAAACTTTGCTCATGTCATTTGCCTAAATCATTCATATTGTTTAAAACAAATGTTTCTTTAATCAAAATTCTTACCTGTACATAACATTCTCAGGTTTCTCATGTTCCTCCTTCTTATGTTTATTCAACGCATCAGTGCCATGAAAAGTGTGACCGCAAATATCACAAACTCTCTCCTCAACCTTCAATATGTGTTCCTTTGCGTGTTTGTATAATTGAAACCTTTCTCGGAACGTATCTCCGCATCCCTTACAACGGTACACACAGCCTACTGTTGCTGCGTAGTCCGTGTGGCAAGTTTTGTGGTGCTGAACCAGTCTCTCCTTAGACAGAAACTCTACACCGCAGTTACAAGTGAAGGTACCAGAAGTATTGTGTGTTATTGAATGCTGTTGCATCTGTTGTTTAGAATTGAATAGCATGTCACAGTGTACGCAAGTTCGCAGTGCTAAATCACAAATGCTTAAGTGCTGCAATAATTTTTGTACCGTGTCATATTTAATTTTACAGCCAAAACATATGAAGGCATGATTTTCTGTCTTTACTTGGTTTACTTTGATTTTTGTATCTGCTGATAGTATATTTTTTAACTGGAAGTCTGTGTCCATCACATCTCTGTCTGTTTTGAATTTCTTTGCTATGTCTTTCTTTTTAGGACTTGGTACTTTAATAGTCTTATTGTGAATCTTACTTATTTCAAAAGAATGTTCATTTTTGTCCAACATATTTACAATACAAGGTATATCTTCCTTACCAAGGTTGTTCAAATACTCTTCTATATTCGCAGTGTTGTTTAGAAATTCTAGAAGCGAATCCGAATTGTATTCTGAGTCAGGTAAAGGTTGTATCACCGTTTTGTTTTCAGTTGATTTCTTAGTCTTCTCCTGCAATGATGACTCAAGCCAGTCTTGTGAACAACGAGCGTTTAGTAGGAAATTATAGAATTGGTTTAATAATGATACACAGGACAAGCAAACTGTCTTTGGAAGATGGTCATTGGAGGATACAGTTACTGATAGGCAAGCTTTCATGTGTAGGCTGATGGTAGGGTCTCCGAGTATGGAGACATGATCCGACTCGACGTCCAAACATATGCGGCAACAATTTGGGACATCATCGCACATATTTCCTATTTAAAATCGGGATTTATTTATTTTAACAGAGAAACACCGCTTATCTTGAACTTTTGACAGAATCATTGAGGTGACAGCAGAAAATCAACAAATAATTAATTGTGACAATTAGCTCATCGTTCAAAATCGTGTTTCTGCTATTTTATGTTGTTTTTTTTTTAATAACTAATTAGATATATTTAAACAATTTTCTTGGTAATTAAATATTATCCTTTTATCAGTCTTATAAGCAAAAAGATTTGCATCTTCACCCGATAGATAAAACAATTTCATTCGTTAGTATTTATGAACGAAGAGTAAGCTATCAGGCAACGAGGTCAAGGTCGTTGAAATTAGGATTCCGTAAAGCAAGGAAAAATCTAATTTACGATTATAAATGAGAAATAATTAGTCCTATTAATATTATAAACGCGAAAGTTTGTAAGTATAAATGGATATTTGTTACTCTTTCACGTAAAAATTACTTAATGGATCTGGACGAAATTTGGCACAGGGATAGATAATAGTCTGGATTGGCACATAGGATACTTTTTATCCCGGTAGTGTAATCCCGTGGGACACTTACCGAAAAAACGCGGGACGATAGTAAAGTCTGTTGTGGTCGGGTTTTCCTAGATAGTCTAAAGTCAATGTAAAGTTGGCTGGCGAGATTCACACCATATTAATTCTTTAGTTTGTTCATAGATTTATATTATTATATTATTTATTTATTTCCAAAGAATGTTCATTTTTGTCTAACATATTTACAGTACAGGGTATATCTTCCTTACCAAGGTTGTTCAAGTACCTACTCTTCTATATTCGCAGTATTGTTTAGAAACTCTAGAAGAGAATCCGAATTGTATTCTGAGTCAGGTAAAGGTTGTATCACCGTTTTGTTTTCAGTTGATTTCTTAGTCTTCTATTTTAGAACTATTTGTTGTAAGTTGCTTTTTGAAGTTCGCTACATCAAAGATCATCCCCTATTGGGGTTTAACACAGGGGCCATGGCTTCCAAGCCAACCTTGTATTTCGGGCTATCGCCAAGCGGTGGCTCGACTATTCTCGTAACTGGCCTATTTCTTGGACAAAGAATCAGCATCGCCATTCAACAATGATGATGGTGGTGATGCTGCCAGCTTTCTGGACACATTCCCCGTTGACAACGACCCGGCAGAATTTTAGAAGCCTTTTAATTTTTTTTTTTAATTTGAAAAATATTGTTTTCTTAGGAAATTTCATTTACAATATTTCTTACTTACTGTCTACAACAAAATGTTTAAGTCTGCAAAAATACTAGTAGGTATATGTGTAGTGTATGTAGATATCAATATATCTCACTACTAACCGATTACAGTATTGTAACGTTGCCTCGGGCGCGCACGTCGCTCGGTTAGTAATACCGGTCCGTGTAGTGAGGGGCAGTCGTTGTCGGACTGTCGGCCTGTGCGGTGGTGCGTTGGCGAGTCAACTATTAGTGTAACTATCAGTGGATAAATGTGCATATTTTACAATATGTATGTAAAATAAACGAATTAACTAAATATAAACTAACTTTACACAAATAAAAATTATTCAATTCTATTTTTAAAAACAACAGGACGCTTAGGCTACAAACTACTCCTCAACATCGCTGTCATCCGGAAACGTGCCCAGAAGACTGGCAGCATTGCCATCAAAGAGCCAGCCCTCTGGTTTCGCGAAGTGTCAACAAGTCGACGAGAAATTTCCTTAAAAAGGAGATGCGCACTTGGGCTCCATGAGCCGAGCGTTCTGACCCCAAATGGCACAAAACTGTAACTGCCATTTAGGTTACAGTATTTACGCCGTTTGACGATCTCAGCAGCCGCAGCAACAGGTCCAGCACAGCCCGCCGTGATTACAAAATGATGTGGCGGAAGTGTATTGACGTACCCTTACAATTATTTTCTACTTATAATGAGGAAATAATTTAGATTTATAAAAGAAAGTTAAAATACAGTGTTATACGCGTGGTATGTTTAATAAAAACTGATGCACAGTAGCTGCCAACTACAATAGTCGTATATTTCGAAACTCTCAAATGTGCACTCTAATTCTTGCGTTTCATTCATTATATTTTTTTATACGGAACTAAAGTTCGAAATCTGCACTGCGATTGTCCAGCCGTCTGTCGGTGCAACTGACATGACATTTGACATTCATGTTTTGTTTGACAATTCCTTGAAAGGCTTGAGGTGGGTAGGTCCTCCAATCGAGATTTGCGAATTAATTACTTACAAATCGGGTTCGATAATTTATGTACGACTATTTTTACAGTGTGTATAGCCGCGAGCGTTAAACGTGCCGATATTCAAATTATCTTAACCGGACTTAATAGTGTGAAGAATCTAAAATAAAATAACGAAACGATGTGTTTTGACGTAATTAAAAGCGACAAGTGACGCTGTAGAGCTTGGTTTAGTGTTAAACCTTGTTTTCCTTCATTCTTCTTCCGTTTCACTGAAAGTGAACGGTAGCAATAACCATAATGTCTAAGGACAATAATTTCGGGAGTGAGGCACAGGAATCCTTGTTATATTCTGCCAGACATGGAGAGCTATCGGTGGTCAAGGCAATGCTGGAAGCGAAGAATGAAGGGAAACTTACCTTGGATATCAATTGCAAAGGTAAGATTGTTATGCATAGGCTATGATCTTACAGAGAAGTTAGTAGATGAGCAAACTTAGTGTTATTATCAAAAAATTTGGGTAAACTGTTGCTATGAAATGCTTCAATGTATTTCTGTGTTGTAAGAAGTTTTGGCAAACATTCCACATCTTTTATCTACTAAGCTATAGCATTGAGGAAAGTGTAATAAGAACACACCAGTAAGTTGTAATTAAATAAATAATTTGGTAAGACACATGGGTATTACAATACACATTAAACTTGATGTGATCAACATTCTGGGCACACATGGGTTCTATTAAAGGTCTTTACTTCATAATCTGTTTATCCTTTCCCTAATTTATTTTATTATTAGGCTATATTTTACTCAGTTCAGTTAACAATTATTATAATAAATAAAAAAAAATAAAAAAAATGTGTGTTGAATACCAATTCATCTGCATTTGGTTAGACTGGAGGGGGTCATAATTCATGTGTGTCTGTACACCAATAGACAGACAGACATAATTTATGGCACATATTAATTATAAGTAGCAACTGTCTATCTGACCAGCTTAACTCGGTAATAGTAACTGTTGAATACAATACCCTCTGGCAAGACTGGCATAGAGAGTTTCAAAACTGGCAGAGACAGTTTATTTTGTTGTTTCAAAATTTGAGGGAAATTTTGAAACAGCAAAATAACTGGTAACTTCTAAAATTCAAATTCATTTATTTTTTAATATAACTACTACTTTGTTTGATCTCTTTGGTATAATGTTGCTGTTGGTACTGGCATTCAATCAGGCTATGAAGGTGAAGGAAAGGTCTATGCAGCTGTTTTTGTGCACATACTTGTGCACTATAAGTCTATTACGTTTCTTGAATTGGCTAGCTGGAAAAAGTAATGTTGAACTTTGAACAAAGGTTAAGTGTTTATTATGATAGTAGGTTTTTAATTGCTTTGGTCATCACTTGAGTCTGAGTCATTACATTGTTATTCTTTTATTTTGATTTAATAGCTTTATGGAAATAACTGGTGCACTATTGAACTGTTAGAGTATTTTAATGATTGTTAAGTTACTTCTAGTAAGTTTTCCTATGCCATAAATTACAATGCTTGTCATGAGTGAGTCACACTTTCTAAGATGGAAGTTAAAATGTATTTAATTTAAAAGAATTATTTTATTCATCTTGAAATTAACATGAAAAGCAGTCACACATTATGTAATCAGTGTAATATATTCAAGTATGTGCATTGGAGAGCAGCGATGTCCCAGTGGTGGCAGCCCCGACTTACGAGCAGTAAGCCGTGGGTTCGAACCCAGGCAGGCGCATTACTTTGTGTAATTTATTTTATCACCACTGCCCTCAAAGGTGAAGGAAAATATCATGTAGAAACCATCATGTCCTAGAACTAAAAATTCGAAGACATGTGACATCTACCAACCCGCACTGAGCTCGCGTGGTGGATTACAACCCACTCCCTTTCATACAGAGTAGGTCTGCATCCCAGCAGTTGGAACATATAGGCTGTTGATGACGATGTTGATGTGCATTGAATTAACTTAAGTATTCGTTTTTCCTGTTACTTGATCATAATATTGTATGTGGTCATAATGATAATATGAATTGTGTCTCAAACAAATCATAATATGACCAACCCAATTGTAGTTACAAACAAGCATAAATGACCTCTGCCTTTTGTTATTATACAACATTGCCATATAACAGGTATATTTTTTGAGGTAGAGAACTTTTTTCTTTTTTTGCTAGCCTGTCAAGTGTCCCAAAGCCTCCTCTTTCTCTTTCCAAACCTCTATCTCTTATGCGAGCCGATGCCATGTTTGTTTGCAGAGAACTTTAAATTGAAATAAAACAGAGAAAAGTAATATCTGATATCCATAAAATTGGCTTTCACTGCTCATTTTTTATCTCTTTTTATTTATATTTGAATACTAGCTGTCCCGTGCAACTTCGTCTGCGTCACATTTTCCCCGTTTTCGCAACATTTTTCATTGCTGCTCCGCACCTATTGGTCGTAGCGTGATGATATATAGCCTATGTCCTTCCCCGGGTTGAAATCTATCTTCTTGCCAAATTTCATTAATATGCGATCAGCCGTTTAGCCGTGAAAAGGTACCAACAAACAAACATACAAACAAACAGAGTAACTTTCGCATTTATAATATTAGTATGGATGATTTTGGGCATGTACCTTGTTATGGATCCATATTAAAACATTCTTATGTGTTTTAATACGAATTAAAGTTTTCTGCATTGAAACAAAACTCCTTTTATTATTCAGAAACATACAACATATTCTATTTTTTCAGGCAAGAGCAAAACCAATCTAGGCTGGACACCGCTGCACCTGGCTACATACTTTGGCCACACAGATGTGGTGGAAGCTTTACTGGAAGCAGGGGCCAGTGTTGACGAAGTCAATGACACTGGAGACTCGGCACTGCATAAGGCCTCCTTTATTGGAAATGAGGTAAGGTTTAGAGTTCAGAGTTCATTTATTTGTCAGAAACATGAGTATGCACATACAAAAGCATGCAAGATGTTAAGTACATTGCAGACAGGATCACAGTCATGTTTTACCTTTACGGCGTACAAATATGTCGTATTAACATTTGGTCAATGATTTAAATAATTTTAACATTGAATACAGCAAAGCGTAAGCAATTCAAACATTAATTAAATTAGATAAGTAGAAGAACAAAATATCATGTTAAAATTAATTCAAAAGTCAAAACAAGATAAAAAATGTCAAAAAATAAACTAGTTTGCATGCCATTGTTATTTAGTCTCCCGGTACGTCTATTGAACATTGTGTGAAAACATAACAAATTCTTGTTAGAATCTATTAAATATGCATGTTCGTGAGCCAATATATTGAGACAGAGTAGAGTAGACTATTAAAATGTTTTATCTTCCAGTTTTAAACAAATTTACATAGTTGCCATATTTGTAGGTTGGTGCACAGATAATAATATTAGTGTGTAATAATACAAAAATCGCTCTTTGTTAATGATTGTAATTTAGTTTCTATATCGTGCACCATCTGGTCCATTTTACAGTGAGGCAGTTAGTTCGTTCGTTAGTTCAGGAAGTTATTTTATTAATTTTGTTGCCACTTAAGATGATAATCTTATTGGTTTTCTCAGAATGATGAGGCGATTTGCATATCGTGTCACTTTTTCCTTATAATGGGAGCTGTAGCAGGAGTCCCAATAGTGTTTTCAATGTTAATAATATTCAATTCGCTGTAGCTTTCATTTCAATTTACTATTTTCTTTACTGAGTTAGGCCGCGACTTCATTGATTTGCTGTGTTTCTTCGAGGATACTAAGCTTTTATTTATATTGCAGGAATTTATACATGTTTTTTAACATTTTTCTATTTTAGCTTGTTGTGTTGTATATGTTGAAGAGTTTGATTTTCCGAGTTTAGATTATCCACCTCATTTTGGGTTCTTTCTAAGTCCATTTTAAGATTCAACCTCAAGGTTCAACCTTAATTTTGTTTCTTCTTTCTGACAACATTTAAGGACTTGTAGAACATTAGAGTTTATGTAGCAGGTTTAAATAGATTTTAATGACTGAAAATCGACTGCTACGCTGCGTGTCGTGGGTTCGATCCCCGCACGGAACAAATATTTGTATGGCCTATATAGTTGTTCCGGGTCTGTCTGTTTGTGTAGGTATGTGAATTTAAATGTTTGTAAGAGGAAAAATTCCTAGTAAGGGGCAATGTTTAAAAAAAAATAAAAAAAATGACTGCTTTATTGGTCAAGTCAAGCTTTTAAGCCGAAATCACTAGCCGACATTACTGGCCGTGTGTACTAAGCACATTTAATAACAACTCGAACACCCACACAAATATATAAATCTATCCATCTCCCTCTCTCCCACAGGAACTAGTAATCCTTCTTCTCAAACACAAAGCCGACGTCAATATAATGAACGGCGAGGGCCGAACACCGTGTGACATGTCAAAGACAAGAGATGTTCAACGACTATTAGAGGCGGCTGGGAGAGCGGAGAGACATGAACGGGAGCTTCGACTGCTTACCGCCGCTAAGGATGGCAGGATTGAAGATATACAGGAGTTGGTAAGTTCACTGAAACTTGACCATAATTATATAGATAGTAAGCAACTCTGAATGTATTCCCATCAGAAGCCTACAACAATCCACAGCTCGACCTAAGCCTTTCCAATCGCCCGCCACTTAACTCGAATCTCGGCAACTCTCGATCGACACTCCACCGAGCCTGACGGCGGCGTCCCACTTAACGCTTGCCGACGGTCGACATCGGTCATCAGTTCTACGGCTAATATGGCCGGCCCATTGCCACTTCAGCTTACTCATTCTGTGAGTTTTGTCGACAAATCGGGTTCTCTTTCGGAAAGGAATAAAGTGTGCTTTTGGTGAGGTGAGGTGTGGCATAGTCTTAGCAAAAAGCAAAAACGGTCATTATTGCTAGGTAAGGTATACACTGACAGGTGCCTTGCTGAACTCCTAAAGCCTAGTGACTTAATATCTGGTTGCTTCATAGCGAGAGGGCCATGCGCAATCTAGAACGTTCGTTTCACTTCCCTACTCGCTAGGATGACAGATCCCTCCCAATTTCTCAAGCATAGAAAAATATATCAAGGAGAAGAATATAGTAGTATTATTAAAGTGAGAGCAATAAAAATATGTTCAGCTGCTACGGAAATTAACAGGCTGTATCAATATAAATCATTTGGTATAACAGTAGAGAAAAACCAAAGAAATGATGGATGGACTGTGTGAAGAATGATATGGCAAGAAAGGAAGTGTCTGATGAGATGACGAGCAATAGAAAAGTATGGAGGAAGAAGACAATGCTGCGCCGACCTGAAATAAATTGAGATAAGAGCAAGAGAATGATGATGATCAGTTTAAATTTTAATTATGTCCTCAAAGCGACAATGAATAAATCACGTTTTGTTAAAAAAAAATAGGGAATCATTTTCATTGCAGGAAACACCTGTCACCAAAATCTGTCAGTTGCTCTGATGGTGACATCATCAAATCATCATGCCATCTAGCCGATTTCAGCCACAGCGCCTGCATTCGATGGCTTTCTAAACTGGTTGTCGTGAGCTTTGGTGTGCTGTTCATTCATGTGCTGTCAAGTGGCTAGCATACATTATAACTTTGGCCGATAAACTCCGAGCACAAAGCGTGTTTGACATGTTAGAACACCATTGTGGGGTATAGTTGTAGGTGGTCTAGCTTTAATCTTGAATCAGGCTAACTAAATATTTTCTGTATTCTTACAGCTAAGCAGTCCAAACTCTCCCAACATAAACTGCGTGGACGCACAAGGGAACACGTGCCTCCACTGTGCCGCTTACAGAGGACACACTAGACTCGCTGTCCTACTACTACAAAATGGAGTCGATACTACTCTCAGAAATAATAGTGGTATGTAAACAAAATGACGAAGTTGTTCTCTCTAGACAGCTATTCACTTTTTTTGGCTTTATAGTTGTATAATGTCACACATAGTCGCATTTCTGGCGTACTTATAGCAAAATATTTCGATGGGTATCATAAACTAGTGCAAATATTCACTATATAGGTAGCCGAAAGAACTCATCTGGCAAAGTGCAACAGAGCGCGAGGGTCAAAGCCGATAGAGGTGAAATGTCTATTTTTGACTATATCACTAAGCTTTTAAATTTTGTTGTTTTTTAGCCGTATCGAATCAAAACAGGTTCCTTTAATTTCAGTACAAGGTTAAAATGAATGGGGTGCTTGGAAAGAGGTCACAAATGCAAATCTGTCATTGTTTTACTGTGCTTGGCAGCACTGCAGACAAGCACAATAAAACGGAGGAGCTCGTGGCTAAATAATAACAGCCACACGGGTCGATCTTTAAGGTTAAGCCGTGCTTGCCGAGGTTGGTCCGTGGATGGGTGACCATAATTACATACCGAGTTTCCTCCGTGCCTCGGATAGCACGATAAGCCGTTAGTCTCGGCTGTCATTTGTAGATCTTTGACAGTCGTCACGAGTAGTCAGAAGCCAAAAGTCTGACATCCAGTCTTACCAAGGGGTATCGTATTACCCAGTTACTGGGTTGTGGAGGTCAGATAGGCAGTCGCTTCATGTAAAATATTGGTACTCAGCTGCATCCGGTTAGACTGGAAGCCGACCCCAAGATAGTTTGGGAAAAGGCCAGTCAGATGATGAGCACTGCAGCCAAGGTTTAAACGGTTACTTACAGCGGCGTGACATAATGGCTACACATATTTCGGCTTTTTGTTGGCTCGTGCCGAATTGCCGATCGGTAAATGGTTCGGCACAATTCGATCTACGCTATTAAACGATTTTGTTTCCTTGTTTGTCACACATCTTACTGCACTTATTTGATTTAAACATGTTTAAAAACTTGCAGGTCAGTTAGCAATAGACATGGCGAAGGACACGGATATGCGCGAAGTGTTGAGCGTAAGACCGGTGCAGCGGTTACAGAGAACAGCTGCCAGGTTCGAAGGGCCACTGCTGAAGAGGTCCCGGTTCTTGGGCTGGAGACCAGTTTGGGTAAGCAGACATTGCCATACTTTTTGCAATGTTTAAATTATTGCTGAAAATTTCTTGAGTGATTAACTTAATTTCAGCCTTACGTAAACAATCCTAAAGTTGAATTTTTACTGACGTCAAACTAGCATCGACGTTTCTCACGAGTTTTGAACTGATTGCCTAGTAGAATCTGATTTTCTTATCTTTTACACCAATAAAACTTATGCCTAGTTTCTGGAACTTTACAGTTGATCTGCATCTAATTTTAACGCGTCATTTTTTCTTCTTCTAATGACACACCACATCTTGTGGTAGAATGTATTGAACTGAACAAAATACTAACACCATACTATGTAAAACTACATTCTCACAAATATATAAATTCTAATTCTAATCTGACATCTCTCTCAGTAGATTATCCATCTGTAATTTGGTTTGTGACTTATGAACTCTACAGCTGTTTTCTATTTAGAACAAACTTTTTAAACGTGATTTCGGTACCAGGATATCATACACTAGAAGGGTTAAGTCAGTCAGGACACTTCGTAAAATATTTTGGTACCAGGATATCAAACGCTAGCAGGAGGTGCATTGTTTACTAAAGCACATCATAATTTTAAAAGTTGGGTCAAATGTATTTCTGTTTTAAGTGTACTAGCACACGCCGGGCATCCTCTACTTATCAATACATACATACATACTACATACAAATAAATAAAATTAAAGTGTCTGTTTGTAATATTGAAATAACCGCATTTTACTAAATGCATATGAATGTATATACGGTACAAATACCAAAATAACATTTTTACAATTTTTGTCTGTCTGTCTGTCTGTTCCGGCTAGTCTCTGGAAAGACTGGACCGATTTTGACGGGACTTTCACTAGCAGATAGCTGATGTAATAAGGAGTAACTTAGGCTTCTATTTTAGAAAATTCTAATTCCACGCGGACGAAGTCGGGGGCACATCTAGTTCCTAATAGATTTTGGTACACATTTTGAGTATTTGTTTCGTCAGGCGGTCCTGCAGCGCGGCGTGCTGCTGTACTACGGGTCGCGCGCGGAGGCGGCACGCGGCGGCACGCACTGGCGCGGCCGCAAGTACCTCGACGCTGCCACACTGTCCGCCGCACACAGCGAGCCCGCGCTCATCGTGCTGCGCTTCAGTGACGGCGACACGCACCGCCTGGCGGTGCAGGCGGAGAAGGACGTGGCTGCCTGTAGGCAGGTCAGTTATACACCTTATGTCTATGTCACTAAGACATATAGTCCCACTTATAGTGTTGCGCTTTACTGACGACTCGACGTAGAGCAAAGTGAAAAAAAAAATAGTGCGTGGAGTCTCTCCGCGCGGAAGAAGTGAAACTTCGTAATACTACACGCATGCGTTCGAGTGTCACGAATTCACTCTAGTTATTTTATTGAGCTTCTAAATAATATTTTATTGTTGTACACTTTTTATTACATAAGTTTATCGAGGTTATTCTACTCATGGAAATTGAGCGAAGGCTGATCACACCGAAGAGTCGAATGCATGACTGTTTGCACGCCATCTTGCGTACCTAGTAGAACTACGTCGTCACAAATCTTGTAATAGCGCCATCTCTAAGTGGGTAATAGAAAATATTCCCCCTCCATTAGAACATTAAACTTGTTGGAAGTCGCATAAGAAGTTTCACTTCAAAAAATCTTGTCCTATTTCCACCAAGCAGAGACGAGTGGAGCGCGAAGGAAACGTGCAAGAACCGACCAATCATAGGAGAGATAGAGACGCAACATGAATTTAAACCGCTACGATTGGTTGATTCTCGCACGTTTCCTTTTCTCTCCGCTCGACACCGCTTTAGTAGAAACTGGGCCTATCAAATACCTTACCTTATTTTGTTGTCCATAAGGCCCATTTTAGTTTGGTGAACAAATTTTCTCCAAGCAAACGTAAGTGTGAAATATCAGTGGCAGCGGGGCGGACAGTGGAATTCGCTGGCGGGTAACGCAAACACATAGTTTTTTACTAAGGTGCACAAAGTGCGGGCGGGGCGGGTGAGCGGGAATCGCAGCGGGACAAGCGGGTGTTGCGAGCGGGGCGGGTGGACGCAAGTCAGTATGCGTTTCCCGCTCGATTTGTTCGGACATTCCGCTTACGACTGAATATTTAATAAGTGCCTTATTGGCTCGGCCACCTTTGTGGAATTCTAGTGATTCAAATCATTCGAATCGACAAGTAATTAAAAAAACTATGGGAAGAAATAAAAATAATAAGCAGAGATTCTGATGGTAATTAACTTTTATAAAAAAAGGTCCCACTTTATATAAGCACTAGCTTCCGAATAGTCTGACATTATTATTATTATTTCCAAAATCGCAAGAGGTAGGTACGTCCGGACCGCTCAATCGCCCCGCTGCTACTGTGTTCATCCATTGTAATGTACGTTTTCATCCCATCTATTCGAAAAGGACGACTTGGTTCGCCTTTAAGTGCACCCAAAGGTAGTGTTTTCTATAAGGAACTTTTAGCGGGCAGTAATGAGTTTTTATTCCTCTTTATTTCAAAAAGTGCGCCGCATATTTTGAATTTGGAACATCTTAGTGTTTAGCGCCAAACAAATCGAACGCAAATATTGTTTGAATAAAGACTGGCTGGTACGATGGCCCATAGCCGCGCCGCCAGCTGATAAACAATAAATTTTTATGATTGCGAAAATGTCTCAAATTTGTTGCAGCAATGGGTAACAGCAATGAACGAGCACATAGCGTACTCCGGACACTACCTGTGGGCAGGCGCCTCGCCAGACTCTGCGAGGGAAGCCACCGAGGATTTGGAAGACGAATGCAAACCTTTAGGTGAGAAACTAAATTATAGTTATTATTTCAATATATCATACACTAGCTGTCCCGCGCAACTTCGTCTGCGTCAAATTTTCCCCGTATTCGCAACATTTTTCATTGCTGCTCCGCCCCTGTTGGTCGTAGCGTGATGATATATAGCCTATGTCCTTCCCTAGGTTGAAATCTATCTTATTGCCAAATTTCATTAAGATCCGATCAGCCGTTTGGTCGTGAAAAGGTAACAAACAAACAAACAAACAAACATACAAACAAACAAACAGAGTGACATTCGCATTTATAATATTAGTATGGATGGTCGAAATCATTTTTTTTTATTGAATTGAAAGTTCTTATGCGACTTCCAACAAGGTTGCGTTAAACGTTTAACGCTACCATGGAGGGGAAATAGAAAGAGACAGAGCGAGAGTGAATGCGTGGCACTCGAACGCATGCGTGTAGTATTACGAAGTTTCACTTCTTCCGCGCGGAGGGACTCCACGCACTATTTTTTTACATAGGCCTACATGGGCACTTATAAAATGTCAACAAAAGGTGCACGGTTCGGGTTGGTCGTTTAACGCGTCACGCCCGATCCACGCATTATAACCGCGCTTTCACACATACAAACAATCTAAAACTTTTATTCGATAATTTCTTATTCCCTAAATCACGTTAAGGGGATTATTCTGAAATATAAACAACCAAAAAAATCAGCGTTTATTAATAATTAACTAGGTACCGTAATTTAAATTGATTATTTATGTGACAACTTCCTGAAGGTGAAGTGTGACTATGGGATTACCAAATCATAGCTCTCATGTTCGCAAGCAAGACACGCATCGCTGATTTTTCAGCTTCACGCGATAATTATCACTCGCTTCGGTGAAGGATAACATCGTGCCGAAACCAGCATGCCAGTGAGCAAACTGAGTTGATATTGACAGTGTAACAAATCTTTTTGGACAAAGAAATAGACAAGACAATAATTATTTCTTTTTGTTGCAGGTTCAATGCAAGACGCGTTAACAGCAGCAACGAACAGTCTCGCTTTACTAGACACACAGCTACGCGAATGCGCCGCCATTGTTGCAGCTTTGGATAAAAGTGTCAACGTTGGGAACTCGCTGCATCATTCTGCATATATGGTATGAACAATATCACATAATAACGGTAACCGCTTCACCGCGGTCGGCATTGATGAGATTCGAATGGACACCATTGCTACGTCTAGTTCCCTGTATGTTCTGTCTAGGAAATTACTTGACGGCCGTTTTTTTTTTTAATTAAACGGGATATCATTTCGTCATTTTCCTGCTCTTTTCATAATTTATTTGGGGTTGGCGCAGCATATCTTCTCCTTCCATACTCCTATTATTCGTCATCTTGTCAGACCACCACCTTTTTTGCTATATCATCTTTCAAACAGTCCATCGTTTCACTGGTCGTTCTCTACTCTTATACCCATCCACATTCATACTCAAAATTTTCCTCATTCCTCCACATCACATGTCCATAGGGGCTGTCCATTAATCACGTGATGTGATACGTGATACGTGGTGAGGTTTAAGACGAACCCCCCGCTCCCACCCAAAATTACGTGTATTTTTAGTACCTATTATATATATTATTTTTAAATACAGGTACTTCGTTCGTTGCCTGTCAACGGCGAGTCAAGGTCAAACTACAAGCCACTTTTTGGTTTAGAATCGCACGTTTGACGAAAAAATAAATACACGTGATATCTTAATACACCCCCCTCCCCCCTTGTCATATTTCGTGATTTTCGCTAAACCCCCTCCCTCCCTTTCAAGCCTCACGTGATTAATGGACGGTCCCATACGCACAAGTTTTCAGTGACTGACGCCAGTTTGAGACAGATAGTACTGAACAATAGTGACATTGTCCCCCGCAGCGCTTCCAGCACGCGTGCGGCTCGGGCGCGGAGGCGCTGGCGGCGCTGCGGCACTGCGCCGCGCTGGTGGCGCAGGCGCGGGACTGCGACACCGCCAAGCTTAACCGAGAGGTAACTGACACCTAATCCATCAGCTGACTATGATAGATAGATTTAAATCAATAAATGTACACCCAACGTATGAAAGATTCGCGAAAAAAGAATGAAGACTGTGCAGAATCACACATCCTGCTTGGAAGTATACGGAAGTGAGCGTGAAAGTGACATTTAAATAGTTTTTTTTCTTGCTCTGTCCGACTCCTGGACAAAGTGTTTCCATTTCTCTATTTTTCCATTTGCTTAAATCTCAAATTATTCAAGTAGCGGTAGGTTATATTGTATGCTTTTGTTTTCATTATTTTCTCTATTATTTTAGTTAGAATAGAATAATATTTATTTCTGAGTGAATGGTACATAAGGATCTTAACCTAAGACAGTTTCACATACACTACCGTTGCTGGTGTAGAAATATTAAAATTAGCATAAAAAGCCAAAGTGGCCAAGTTCTAGGCCGCAACAATGTATTTATAATAGGTAGTCATCAAAAACTCTAAATAAAGATATATCCCCTTTAATGTAATTATAATATGATTTTAATACAATGTCAAGTTGGAAAGTAGAGTGAAGTTATAATTTCAAACCAAGTATGTATAGTGCTTTTAACTTTACTTTAATTAAAGCGGTGTGTTTTTTTTTTCTTTGGTCACACAACAATTTTTTTATTTTAAGTCTATACGTGAGGATTTGTAATTGGCTCTCTGATGACTATTGTTTCCTATCTTGTTTGTTTTTATTAACTGTAAGTCTTCCATGTTTTAAATAAATAAATTGAAATAGAATAAATAAATTGACAGAACCTGTCAAGTTCGTCCCGCCGAATACTATTTAAATATATTAAAAAAAAACTAATATAATGAACATTCGTTTTCTTTAACAGATAGAACGTAACCGTGTGTTAGAAGAGGCACTGGCGGCGTTAGCGAGGACGCATCACGCTCTAGAGATGTCGGTAGCAGAAGAACTTACTAAGGTGGGCTTGGGCTTTCATTTTGAACTTAAGGGCCATGATTATTAAGTTGAAATTCGAATAACAATAAATATTTTTAGGTTTTACAAATAATTATCTAGAAATACATAAATATCAGAGAAGTACTGACCTACATAGGTATTATAGATTGTCTTGTTGGTCTAGACAATGCGAGGTCCAGGGTTCGATTCCCGGTTCGAGCAAAGTGTTATTGGGTTTTTCCATTAGGAATTTCTCAGTAGCAACCACGGAGTCTGGATTTGTGGCCGCTTGATGACAATAGGCTCGCCCCCTATTACATGGAACTTGAAGAACATAACTGGGGTAATGTGGGTACTATTAAGTACACCTCTGCCCAACACTTCGGGGGTTAAAGGCGTGATGTTATGTAATATTACTCGTTTTGTTTCAGAGCAAAAGAAAGAAAAAGTCAAAGTCGTCATCAACACTGAATGATTCAAAGGAAAACTTTTTTGACGTTTTCGAAGGTAGGATTCAATAAAAACTTTTCTGCAATATTTATTTTTTATTTAGTCAGTGGCTCGAAAGTCTGACAACCAGTCTTACCAAGGAGTATCATATTACCCAGTACCGATTAGGTTCTGGAGGTCGGATAGACAACCGCTTCATTTAATATACTGGTACGCAGCTGCATCCGGTAAGACTGGAAGCCGACCCCATCATAATTGGAAAAAGGCAGGCAGATGCTGATGATGATTTCTTCCCGTAGAGTCTGAAGACGAGGACGACACGTTGGTGACGGCAGGTCTCTCTAGTCCGCTGGGCGCTTTGAGTCCTTGGGGCAGCAGTCCCGACCTGACGAGACGAACTCCTATAGGCAGCCTTGATGGTAATATTTTTTTTACTACTAGCTGTACTCGGCATGCGTTGCAATGCACTTTTTCCTACCTCCTTACCCTACCCTACCTACCTCCCTAACCTACCCTTTCTACCTACCCTACCAACCCTACCCTACTAACCCTACCAACTCTACCCTACCAACCCTACCCTACCAACCCTACCTACCTACCAACCCTACCCTACCAACCCTACATACCTACCAACCCTACCCTACCAACCCTACTCTACCAACCCTACCATACCATTAACCTTACCCTACCAACCCTACCCTACCCACCCTACCCTACCAACCCTACCCTAGACTTAGCCCCCCCCCCCCTTCCCCTTGGTGATACGTAGTGAGGCTTAAGACTACCCCCCCGCCCCCACCCAAAATCACGTGTATTTTTAAAGTGAAACTTTTATTACATCGTCTCAAACTTTTTCGTCTGTGTGTTGCATGTCGCGTGACGCTCGGACGCGGAGCAGAGATAAAGTGAAAGCGAGCGCCTTTCATTTTATCCCTACTAATGCCTGGCAACGGCGAGTCAAGGTCACTACACGCCGCTTTTCGGTTTAGACATGGCACGTTTGACGAAAAAATAAACACATGTGATATCTTACTACACTCCCCACCCCCCTTATGATATTTCGTGAATTTTGGTAAACCCCCTCCCCCCTCCCTTTCAAGCCTCACGTGGTTAATGGACAGTCCCTTAGTAGGAATCTCAGTGACAAAAACTCTTTCTACAGGTGACAAAACGCCAACAAATGAGGAACAAGAAGAGCGTTACATCCGGCGTCTATCCGGTTCGTCCGGGTCACCGGTTTCTCTCCACACGGCCGTCAGCGCGGCCAGCTCGCGCGGCACTCTCGTGTCTCAGGGCGGACATGTGTACCGGAACGCGAGGCCTTATCGGAAGTCTACTCATCCAAGGTATGTAGTACGCAGCACTTCCAACCTTATGTCTATTGTATTAGAGTTGCGTAACCTTATCGCAAGTCTGCTCATCCGAGGTATGTCCACAGCACTTCAAACCTTAGGTCTATTGAATTAGAGTCGCGTTGCCTTATCTTAAGTCTGCTCATCCGAGGTATGTCCACAGCACTTCAAACCTTATGTCTATTGAATTAGAGTCGCGTAGCCTCATCACAAGTCTGCTCATTCGAGGTATATAGTCCACAGCACTTCCAACCTTATGGCTATAGAGTTAGAGTCGCGTAGCCTTATCACAAGTCTGCTCATCCGAGGTATGTCCACAGCACTTCAAACCTTATGTCTATTGAATTAGAGTCGCGTAGCCTTATCGCAACTCGGCTTATCTGAAGTTTGCAGGACGTATAATAATCTTAGGTAAGTGATCCGGAAGTTTTAGGTTCTCCAGAATCAAACATCGATACAAGGTTCTCTAAGACCGCGAGCCTGTGGACGGTGAGTAATGGGCTAGCTCACCGTCCGTCCGTCTTATGACGACAGGCCGTGTCGACGGCGCGTACGTGTTCCACGCGCGCCTCAAGGAGATGTCAGCAAACCGGAAGGGGCCCGAGAGGGCCGATGCCTGCCAGGGCTGCGGGTTGTTCGAAAGAGATACCGCGGCCCTGGAACACAAAGGGCGAAGAAGGAACATGGGTGGGTTTTAGTCAGTACAAGTCTGACACTCCCTCCCGCTCCGCCCAGAGCGGGAGAAGTTATTTGATGATTTTCCATCCGTAAAAAAAAGTTCTCTAAGACCAGATACTCTTTGGTTAAGAGTTAAAGTGTGATGTCTCGCTGCAGTGTTGGGTATGAAATGGCAGGTCTATAACTCTAGGACTTAATAAAACACATAAGTTTTACTATTCAACTTTATTAAATGAATATAAAAACGAATTCAATATTTTTGTTGCTCGAATACTTTTAAGTAAGGGTTCGCCAACGCGTCCCAAGAGTTTTGGCGTGTTTGATAAAAATCTTAAGAAGAAATAAGTAGGTAAGTTCCAAGTTTAAAGGTAACCCAATTGGATTAGTCCCTTACGTAATGTTAAAAGGTCGTTTGGAGAAACTGGATTAACCCCTCAATTTCGAAAGGTTACTCGATTTCATCTTTTAACTTTTATGATTGGTAATTTCACAGACTGTCAAATGTCATTACAGCTGCTGTCAAATTTCAAAGAGAGAATAAATAAAAGTCCGATTAACAGATTTAGGAAGATTTGACAGCTAGTTTCTGAACCTTTGATATATTTATTTAAAAAAAAAAAAATGTTACACCACCATTTTGAAAATTTAGGACCCGTGCATAAAAAAATAAAAAAAGCTAATAAGCTGCGTTTATTATAAAGCTTATTATTATTTTGTCGTTGTTTTAAATATTAAAAGTACAGTTTATGTACAAAGGCGAGCTTAGCACAGAATAACAAGTAGTTTAATAAACGAATATCGGTCACAATAGGCGTTGCGCATTTGCCGTTAATGCGGTATTTTAATTTTTCATAGATTTTTACTCTAACTTTTTAATAAAATAAATGTGAACTGTCAGCTGTAGTAATTAGGATAAAGATGGCAGTTATGGATAAAGGCTTATTTAACCCCTCCTCGATTGAATCCTATAATCCATCTTAGAGTTTAAGGTATTTATCGCAACATTTTGGTGCAAAATATGATCAATTTCAAATTATGTTTTTACTCCCCTTAAACCTTTTTTGAAAACTTAGAACCTTTTACGTAGCAAAAATATATATTTTCTTTATTTTTATGTTTTTTATATTTTTTTTTGTTTCAGTTCTCAGTGGTCCCTTTAGACTATTAATGCTGGTCAGTATGGAAGCTCAGTTATTATCACGTCAAACTTAGCCCTAGCTAAAGAGTGAACGTTGAACACATAGTTTTGCACAATATGGACAAATTGCACAAAATGCAACGGTAATATCGCACTAAATAATAGACTTAGACGATGCACGTCAATGTGCAAAAAAAAATGAGAAATAAATGTGATGAAAGCAACTGTTTCTGTGACTTCCGCACATGATTCTCAACCCGCCAGCATAGATATTTTTCAACACTCGACGAAAGTAGAACTAAACGTTGGAGGATCTAGCTAGAATCATGTATATCGTGCATTATTATGTATTTTGTAAACATACCATGAGCTTTACAGACTTTGCTACAGCGCGACTATAGCTTACAAATTATATAACTTATTTTATATGATATTGTTTTTGTAATCATTCCGCAAACAAAGCTAGATCACCCAAAGTAGGGGAATATTTCTTGAATAATCTCCCTTTTTAATTGATCAACCTACCCCAAACACGCATATCCTATTACCAAAAATCACGCCATATTTAATTTTAATAAATAATTATATTACCCAGACAAACTGTATTTATGATTATATTTTATTTTGTATTTAAATGGTACCTGACACGATTTGTGTAAAGTGCAAATAAATTGTGATAGAATATTTTAGTTTATATTATTTTAAGCTCAATATTTGACCTGTATTTATTTTTTTAACAATAAATGTATTATTTTATATTATTTTGTTCGTTTGAATTTTATTTGTTTTTATTCTTTACCATGTTATTTTATTAGGTGATTAAAGAACGTACGCCAGATAGTCTCTTTACTCTGGCTTAACTTGTCTTTGTGTGCGTGACCACGCACACGACTAGCGCGCTGTAAATACCTATTCTCCGCGAGCCTTGTTCGCTCGGTGCAGTCTTAAAGTTGCTAAACGATTTTTTTTTGAGTTATCGGTAAGTATAGAAAATTTCGGCAAATCCACAAATCTTTGTCATATTGTACCCAACCATTTCTTGTGAAAGTGGATACGACTAGCTATTATTACTGAATATTGGACATACCCTCATAAATGAATACGTAAACCGACTAACAGAAGTAGAGTAGCTTACATAATAAATGCAACATCAAACCATTCTACACATTACCCGTCAAGGTTTCACACTTTGACTACCACTCCTCCCAGAAGATTAAGCGTGAATAATACATTAAGTTGTAAGTTGTGTTTATCCAGACTAGCTATGTTAAGTTCTTGACCGGGCCCCCTATTCACAAACGCCCGGATTCGATAAGTCGTATGTCTATCTTGTTTTGGCATCACGAAAGCGAGCGAGATAGACATACGACTTTCCGAATCGAAATCGAATCCGAGCGTTTGTGAATACGGGGGCTGGTCGAATCCCGGGATGCTCGTCTTAGCATGACCTAGAAAGGAAGCAAGCGTGCCGTGTATGCCTCTTGCTGGATTGTGTAGGAGGCTTTGGATAATAGGGGATCGGACTGGGTAAAGAAAACGACATTCTATTTTGTCCGTCAGACAGGTAATACAAAAATATTAGACACGTATTTTTTGTTTTATCAAAATATCAAAAAAATACTTAGTTAAAACTCATTAAAGTTGGAGAGTAGGGGCTTACTGCGTCACAAGTAGGTATAAAACTTACCTACATGTGACGTCATGCGCCATTTCAACTCGATATATCTCCGTAATTCTATGACCACGTGAAAAAAGAAAAAATACGTTTCCAATACTTTTCAATAAACTACCCGACGGACAAAGAAAAAAAAAATTGGATTATCCCCTAATAAGAGAGTAACAGATAGGATAAAAAGACTTATTACATATACAAAATACTTATGCTTGTGGTTCCAACCGCGTGGGGTTCGGTAATGTCTTAAGTGCTAATTCAGGTTATAAACAATCTGTTTGCCAAATGTCATCCAAATACGTTCAGTGGTTTTTGCGTGAAAGAGTAACAAACGTCCATCCATCCTCACAGTTTTGATTTCTAATAGTAGTGCTTTATTATAATTAGATCTTTATCTTTTATTTCTTGGTGACCGTACAGCGTGGGCACACTTACCTACGTGTTTGTCCGTAGATTTACGAATTTTTGGACTCTCTTACGGACATGAATATCTTTCATTCTGATTCACGGCGCCATAGCTGGTATAAAAATCTGGCAACACTGGTCACCGCATCCCATTTATTTTATGAGAGCGCTCTTGAAAAGCGCGCTGAAAAAGCGTCCTTGCAATGATTTGCACGGAAACTTTTGCAAAGCATTTTTAAAAATTTCTACAGTACTACCTACTTCTATAAAATACGCATGTTTGTGATTGTATGTCATCGTCAAATGTATTTAATCACGTAACCGTAACGGGAATAGCCGCTCAAGCCACTCTACGCTTCCACACAGGATCACCCGGTAATCACAACGTATCTTGCATCAAAGGCTCCTCTCAAAGAGGACTGAGTGATTACTGCGTAGTAACGGAAGTACTACAAAGTGTTGGTAGCATATTCCGTTGCCTAGTGTTGGACAACGAATCAAACTATAAAAACCAGTTTATGCGGATCTCTTGTTGTACGGGAAATCTATACAAAGCGAGGCCATTTTATACTGGAAATGTATACGGTGATGTATAGCCTACTGCCTACAGGATTCTAGCAAAAGCCGAGCTTATTTACGCCCTGACAGATGGCAAAGGGGGACGTACTGACATTATTTACGACCTCAGTTTTATACATGCACGAGTGGCATATCTTAGGTCGTAAAATTTTACAGCCACTAGTGAGATCAGTTTGAGTACATGAAACATAACTCTGTAATCTAGCAAGCAAAGGGTTTAGGCGCACAATGCCCCATTCGCAAAATGACATATTGGATTTTCGCAAAATGTCATAATCTCAAATTGACACATTCTCAAAACGCCACATCGCAAAATGTGACAACAGCAAATGCCATTTTCGCATAATGTTAAAACTAGAAATGACTTTGGACACGTTAAATTTTTAAATCATTGGCCTATTGCAAAAAGTGACTTTAAAAATCTTTTTGTCATTAAAGTGGCACATTATGTGATGTGACTTTCTGAGAATGTGTCACTTAGCTAGTGTGGCACTTTGAGAAAAGACCATTTTGCAAATGTGTCATTTTGCTAGTGTGGCATTTAGCTAGTGAGGCATATTGAGAAAAGACATTTTGCGAATGTGTCATTTTGCGTCAATATGTCATTTCACGAATATAGCATGTGTGTCTAATCCGTAAGCAGGTGATTAGGTTTTGTAAGTTGAGGTCGGAAATTATCTCACGGCTACGTACCAAATGGTCCACTTTTGTGCGTTTCATCAAATTCCGTTCAGCTGTTGTGGCGTCAAAAGGAAACAGACAGATAGGTACTAACGGGTTTTAGATAAATATTATATAATATATATAATATTTAATTTCAGGATTTCAGCATTAAAATACTTCCGTGATAAATGGGACCGTCTATCTGATCAATACTCTTTTTTTTCATTCTTGCGACATTCAAGAGACGGGATGATCTTATTTCCTAACCGAGGCTTATTTGCCCATATGTTACTCCTCAAAGATACGTCATAATACTAACGAACCAAACATTATTTACGAGACGAGATTGTCTGTTATTTGTATTTCTGCTTCCACAGCCACGGATGAAAAAATGAAGGTAATTTATCATTTTATGCTTCGTTTTTCCCTTTGAAAGCAAAATGAAACATTTTTGCTGAACATTCCCTATTGATATTCAATAACTTCCGAACGGTAGTTTGTTACGGAATGTTGGCTTTCAATTCACGGCTACCCGAATAACAGACATGTTTTTGCATGGGAGGAGCTATAAAATGACCTTTCTTTTCTTTATGCACCTACAGATGATTACAAAAAATGGATACAAAAACATTTTCAACCCTTTTGGTGTGCGCTATTAAAACATAACCTTTACGAATACTTTTTGAACATATTTATTTCACTAAACAAAAATTAAATTATAAAAAGCTCTCAAATAACGTTGCTCAAAATGTCAACTCTCTATTGCGATGTTTTCATTGAAAGTCTACTTAGAGCAAAGGAAACATGCAAACATTTGGGTAGCCGCAACAGTGTCCGAGGTCCCACTTGTGCGCCAACATACCTTTGCGGCGGCGCGGGACGCGTGCGGGACGCGGGAGGGGGGCGCCACCCAGTCTCGCCCGGCTCATAATTGCCAGTTGCGCCGCAGCGTTTGCCGCGCGCTCACGTCTGCTTAGCGCCCGCGATCCGTGCACACTTCGCCCACACATGACCTAGACACCGGTTTGATCGTGAGTGGTCTGCGGTTACATAATTGTTACCTATTATTGATGTTATTTACATACTTATATTTGTCAGATGTTTTGCTATGATATTAGCTGTTGAGATATACTGCGCGCTAACCTGCATCGATTGGCTGTCACGCAGGATTGCATTCAATGTCAGACCGTAAATCTATAGACCTATCTCAATAATTGAAACTTAACGGTTACTTTATTTCGTTTCGATTTAATATTAATGGGCTTGCACCAAAAACACTGAATTTGAAGTTTTAACCATATATGCGTTAACTAGCTTTCGGATACTCCTACTTTTTTAGTGTGGCTTTTCAAATCACTGCAGACTTTTTAATACATTGAACTTTAGAAATATAATTTCTAAAGTTATGTTGGTAGGTTTGGTATTAGTAGCCGCATTGAAACACTGGGTTAGATGATTCGGCGATATTTCTCTTATGGATAAATAGGCATATTAGTAGAACAACTACCCGTATTATGACAATTTGCGGTTTCGCCGCAAGCTCAATTCTTTATTGCGTACCATAATGTAATACATAGATGGAAGTTAAATAATTATATAAGTCACAATTATGGACCCATTAAGCTCACTTACCCCTGTACCTCTGAAGTTTTGGGGCTTTATTCTTGCTATTGAGTCACCGCAAAAACAAGATCATACTCGTGGGTCGTTTACGAATGTCCGGACAGCACGATTATCCGGAAAGTCCTGATCTGGGATGACGAATGGCGTCGCAGCACGGACGCTTTCAATAGTCCGGAAATGATCTGGAATATTCTTACCAAGATGATATAGAATTATACTTAAATTCGTTTGCGCAACAAATCACTAAACTGTTAAAACAGTTTTGTGGGGCTTAGTTTTTAAATGAAAGTTTGTATAAAAATTGTTTGATAAATAAATAAATAATAATTTACAGCTAAACGATTTGAAATCAAAGGTCTATTTCTGTCAATAGTTTGGAGTTGACAAAGACAGAATGATGGTTTAAATGTGTTAGCGCTAAATGTGTTTATTGAATTATTTTCGGTGCAAACGGGCCTGAATCTAGAAATTTATCGTCTTTTTTCAATCTTTAAAATTTATTATGAAGGCTGTTTATTATAACATGTATCCAGCTGGTTTTTGGATGTTCTTTAGCAAACATTCAATCAGTTCTATGACACAGCCTGCTGCTAATGAGTTTACATAGGGCGATACGTCATTTATTGATTGATAGTCGCTGCCCATCCCTTATCACAGCGCTTATTAACTACCTATAGAATGTTACCTATTGTTTACAACAGAGAAAAACTCAAGTCAAAGCAATCCGTTAGCAATTTTAGGAGCACAGGCAGTGGAAATACAAGGGGTTGTTTTGCATCCTCGTCAAATTCAAGGATGGAACTATGATAATGATTCTCGTCCCGAATCAACAATAAAATGGATAGATTTTTTTTTTTCTTAGAGACCTATATTGGTAAGTGGTAACCACCCGTCTTTTAAACGCGGCCCGTCTGATTTTCGCAATATAACCGCGCTTCCATTCATACAAACAATCTCAAACGTTTTTTGATCATTTATTAGTCCCTAAACCATGTTAAGGGGGGTATTCTGAAATTCTGAGAAATTTAAACCAAAAAAAACAGCGTTTATTAATAATTAACTAGGTACCGTAATTTTAATTGATTATTTATGTCTTTTCTGACAACCTCCTGAATTTTGACGAGAATGCAAAACAACACCTTGTATATTAATTAAACAACCTTTTGTCTGGTTTTATAATAATAGATTTGGTTTCTCTATTCGTTCTGATCTATGACTGGACGTGACAGATCCATTAGACTTTTCTATCCAACAACTAAAAATTTCATGTTAAAATTGCGTTCGCCATTCCCCTTCCAGTTTCATTAATCCCACCTTTCCGTTATCCATGAAACTCGATACATAAATCGGTTTAACACGAAAACCTTATCCGATTCGATATTATATTCGGAACAAAATCGTTTTCCCCCAGCCAGTTCGATTACCGATTTTCATCGTAAAAGGGATGGCTTGCTGAGATTAAATTGTCATTTTATGAACTGCTTATAACGATTCGTAGGACTCGATGAGAGCCGTAGGTAGTTACGGGTCTGTGAATTTTATAGTGTACGTTTTATGTTGTACGTGGTTTTTTTAAGGACTATAAAGAAGTTCATCGTACCGTTTGGTGGTTAAAACAACATGTTAGGTACCTGTGGAGAAAATAAAGAGAGGAAAAAGAAGAAAAAAAAGGGATACATTGCAAAAACTTCTTCATCTTTTAAAGTATATCTTACATAGGGACCTTTTAAGTAAAAGATATAAGACCTGACCAAGTTTTTTTTTGTTTTTTAATACTAAATATAAATAGGTTTGCCTTTGACCGCAACTCGCCTGATGTGAAGCTATGTTGTGGCCATCATCTATTTCCTGGTAACGTGCAGTCCTTATAAAATTCTCAGTAGACACCAATTGAAATCGTGCTTGGGAATTAGTCATAAAGCTTTCTTCGAAGTGTTGATCTGCGATTCAAGTATACTCGATACGCTTCTAGTATAAGTTTTCAGAACTATTCTTATTCTTTAGTGCACATAAAATTAAATAATAAACACACAAATAATATATAGCTTATGTACAACGGCGAGCTTAACCCAGAATTGGGTATTACTTACTTGGGTTGGAACTACTTAGTTATAGCATATTTTTGAAGGCTAAATGTAGCATAAAGCATATTTGGCTAGCCTCAGCCACAACGGTTGTGACGAGGTTCCTTGTAATAGGAAAAGGACCATAATACCATCACGCAGGCCCAGTGCGAGGTGTTCCATGTCATGTCCTTGATTTTTAGGTACATCTTGATATTTTCCCTCACGTTTTGTGACCAGTGATGATGGCAAACATTTTTTTAAGTAAGGTGCATACCAGTGCCGCTATGGCCAAGTGGTTACGACACCAACTTTGTGTAGATTAGACGTGAGTCTCAATGAAATCGTTCTCCTAAAAACTTGTGACAGTAATATAGCTAAATATCAAACGAAGTAGCCCCGATCTATAACGACTTTCGCTAATAAATCAAAGCTTGGATGTCCTTTGGGAAACATTAGACCTTTGAAACACGAGGGCGGGACCAAATTAATCAGGTGAAATAGAAGGTATTCGAAATATTACTCTGTTTTAGGGTCTCGGGGGACAAAGGGAAGTCAGCAGCTTTGATAACACCTGGATTTATAGTACTTTCTGTAAAATACAGTGTAGGTAATTGGGGCCAGCTGGTGACGAAGGTTCATACCTTGTGCTCTTTTGTTTCATTTCTCTCAATCGTTTTTTTTGTCGGTTTTACTTGAGCAGTCGACGCCTAGGTTATCATGTTTTTTTTCTTTTTAAATAGCAACGTTAACTACTCGAATGCGTCTGCTATTTCGGACTGGAGATCTACGTAGAATAATTAATTTATAGATAATATCTAGGGTTAATTTTAGCTCACACTGCTGTTTTTGTTTGTCCCGATTTGAAACGTCTATAAACAGGTAAAAATTGGCAATTTTTTTATTAGCTGTTCATCATCACCATGCGAACTTTAGCTACCTTCATAATAACCGGATTACTTTAATATCATAGTCAAGTTTAAAGTCGCAATAAATTGTTGCATTTTTGTTCCTTTAGTATCGCGAAGCAAGTCGCCTTTTGCTAAAAGCTTTAAGGCCAGTTCGGCTTTTTGCAGGCTTAGCTCGGCTCACTGGTCTACTGTCAGATCCTACGATACTAGCTTAATACTAGCCATACACCGTATCGTGAAATTATTATATGAAAACGTTCTTTTTGAGCTACGGATGTATAAATAAGCTGATGTCTTTATGAACTTCTGGCTTTAAGCTTTTGCTGTGGAGGTTCTGTGATGTCCTGTGTAGCTACGTCTAGCATTCGGGAGTCTGCGTCTGACATTGGGTGTATTGTATATGTCAGAGTTTTAATTTGAATCTGCACCATTCGCGTACATACGTCGCGCGTCGTTCAAAATTTGAAGTATTTTGATTGATTAATGTTTGGTGATTTTAAAAATCCGTTGTAAGTAAATAACGTAATGAATGTTGTTTGTATGTTACACACAATTATCCAGCAAGTTGGCTTTACATGATACAGAAAACATTCGTCCAGCAAAGGCAGCCGATCTCGTCATTAGCCAGAGACACTCATTGATTTAAGTTGCAATTGTAGTTTGCAAAAAGCTCATTTAAGGTCACAAAGGAGACACGGTCACAATATAATTCTTTTCCCTAACTTTGGATAAAAGTAGCCCCTTTTATTCACGAGCTGAACACAACCAAAGGCTCGCCACATAGACCGATTCTGTGCTTTTCTATCTTGCGGCCTTCACGAGGTTATTGTTCCACATTGTGGAACACATTTTTATCACCAGAATAATCACCAATAAACATCTCATATTGCTTGTTTTTGATACCGATTGATAGAGAATAGATTAGATTACGTGGCGTCAACATGCAGTTAAAAGCTTTTATAGTAGCTATAGTGTGCTAAGTGGAGCGTAGAGAATGTGATTTTTGCTGCAAATTTATACATACTCCACGAAGTAAGGTAAGTGCATTAATTTTAGTGAATAAAACTCTGAAGTAAGCAACAGTTTCAATGCACTCTAACTCACAAATCTCGAGCAGAAGAGCCTGTTTGTAATATCTATTTTCAACGTTGGAGGCTAGCCTTCCTAATTATTGTGATAAGCTCGAACTGAATGTTTGGTTGCTCAATTTTACATCATATCTGTTAGGTGTTAAGGTAGATTCAGCACTGTTTTCTTCAGTAGTTGCGGTAGATACGTATTTCGTGCGTATCTCGAATAATATTATTATCCTTTTTAACACCAACATTGATTTTCACAGTAGTAGCTCGTGATGCAATATTGATATAAGCTTCGCTTTCATATTTCAAAATGTTTCAAGTGCAAAGAAAACTGTCTGCCGGGCTTTGCACTGCAATATTCCTCTCTGTGGGGATGAAAAACTACTTCGAATATTTTCGCTACTATATGCATGGTAATATTTTATATACCGATAAAAATATTCGCTGGATAGTTCCACAGTTAATTCTACACTGGAGAAGTTAATAAAATGGATGCATTTTTAACACAGAATGAAACACGATATGCCGATTTTCGGGAGTTTTTCAGGTTTAGCGATAAAATCCAGTTCAGAAGTAAATTAATTGCGATATTTTTCTTAGTCGGCAAATCTTGGATTATCTACAAAACTTGAGTCCCTAATCTGTCGGTTTCATTATAAAATACTCGATAGGTACCCCGATAAATCCGAAGGTGTTCTCGATAGCTATCGAGTAGTTATTAAAACGAATAGTGATATAAAAAAGTAATTACTATGTAAACAAATAACACGTGAAATGAGAAAGAACGGTACTCACATTAACTACTTATGCTTAGGAGAAGTAGGTAGCTGTAGTAATCTCGCCAATAAAAATCGTCTATCGCCGTTTGTATGAAGTGCGTCATTACCGTTCGAAGCTAAGTAGGTTAGTGCCATAATCTCTTTTATTGTTCTTTCACGTTAGTTGATTCCAAACAATATGTAGAAAAGTATTTCTGTTACATCAAACAGTTAACAACATTACCCTCCTTTTGAGCTCCGCCATAGTCGGGTTAAATAGGGGTTCAATTTACCTCCTTTCGAATAAAAATCCCGTAAAACAGCATCGAAACCATTCGTGATTGGACACAGGCAAATTGTTTTCGATGCTACCCTAACGGATGGAAATCCGTACCTCATTTTAACACCCCGGAACCTAGAACCCTTTTAATTTCAAATCTCTCGTTACGTTTTCATGACAGGAAATTCGAATTTCCTGGACATCATTTAATTATTTCGGCTTGCCAATCACAATTGGTGATGTTCGGCGACAGATTACTCAGAGATTTAATTAGGATAAACAGATTGTTTGGATTTAGTTTAGCTATAAAATATGAGTCTTCGTAGGTGACAAGTATATCGCCTTTAACAAGGTAATCGGTACCTACATACCATCATTTTATGGTACTTTGTTTGTTAAGCACCTACACAGTTCTCATGTAAGCTGACTAAGATTATGTCTGGACTTTAAAAGAGAATACGACCTCCGAGTTTGTTTCTGTTGAAATAATTCGGTACACTCCATATCTGGCAACATTTTTATAATTAAAAATAAGTTAGATATTGTAAGTCCTGGTAACACTGTAGACATTATTGCTTTGTGGTTCTGCAATTGTCATCGCTGCTTAATTTAACCTTATTAAATTTGTGCCTCCTTTAAAATCTTTGTGATCACAACTATTAAAAGTATATTCTGCCCATGATTTGTTTTTAGTCAACCACTGCAATATATCCTGCTAACAGGTTATGGGCCCAGCACGCTTCTTCTCAGAGTAGTCAGCTACGAAACGCCGGCCACGTCTAGTTAAAAAAAATTATGACGTAAAAGTGTGTGTAGCAACTTAATTTCAAAATTATCATTTATCTCCGGATTGCTTCTTCGCAAATACAGACAGCCGCAGTAATTACGGCAAAACGAAACAGCATCATTTATTCCGTCTCGCTGCATTTATCTCTGCTCGCCTGTGACAAATATCATCCCGAGAGAGACAATAGCAGCCCTCCATTGTGATCTGGACCGCCATTTTTTCTTAATCCTGCCCCCGTATTCACAAACGCTCGGCTTCGATTTCGATTCAGAAAGTCGTATGTCTATCTCGCTCGCTTTCGTAATGCCAAAACAAGATAGACATACGACTTATCGAAACGAAATCGAATCCGAGCGTTTGTGAATGCCTGAATTCTGTTCGTGACTGGAGGCGAAACATTCGTTTTGGTATTTTTTTTTGTCATATGGCAACGTTACGTAAAGGGTTTATTTCTATATACGTTGGACTTTACTAACATGACATGTTTTTACTGAAACACAGTTCGGTTTATTAACTTGACCTTTGCCTTTTTGGTTGTAGGTATAACAGGGTTTTTGATGTCGAGTTTTTGATATTGTTAACTTATCTTGGTTCTATTTTAGCTACGCCCACTATAAAATCTGATAGACTTTGTTACGGAGTTTTGGTTGGTAAATAGATAAATTATTTAATTTTTGCACACAGGATAAAGCACTACACTTTTAGGGCAGGTACACGAATAGTTTAAGCGTAGCACAGTTTCCTGGCTTTTACCTTTGTGCCAAAATAAATATCTTACGGTGCTTAAATATGATAACAATGACCCCCCCTGCACGCGTAGCATAACCACTGTAGAAACGAGTTTTGCCTACGGAAGAACCGACATAATGACAGATAGACAATGAAAATGTGTCAGTTTTTCGATTCTTCCGTCGACATAGCCCGATGAAACAAACTTGATTTTATTTCAGGAAATCCTCCTCTATTTCCAAATTTGATATCCACTTAAATCGTATGCCATAAGTTGACTTATATTGGTCATAAAATTGATGAGGCTTGCATGAATCAATTCTGAAAATATTCCGTGGAAAATCCTGGGGTGGCTGGCTAAGACATTACTATTTCTTAATGTTATGGACTTACGCCCCCAAGTTAGGTTTTATAGGTACATTATTTTCAGGCTGTGTCTGGTCTGGTGTCGGTTTTTGGCCTGTTTCCAGTGGTTATTAAGGAGAGTATGCAGAGGTGTTGCTAAGAAAGTCTTGTAAATGTAATTGTGACTTTTCTCTGATTTCCACGAATATATCGACATGTGAAAACATTATGATATTAAGAAGATATGTTTATTATTTGTAAGTTTAATATTTGTGTATTAAAAAAATGATTCTTCCTAAAAAAAACTATCTAAATGTGTTCGTAGTTTTTGGAAACATTCAAATAAACCAGCAATTCAATTGAAAGCCAGACCGCGCATTCCTGTGAGCGTCGGTGGCTTGAGTGAGCTAGAAGACATTGCCAATCTTTTTAAAGAGGCGTTTTTTGTTAAATCTCCTCTAGGCGGGATGGAAATAGGGGTTAAATTTAAGGCCGCAGAGATAACTCGAACGATTCGACGTATGTCTAGAGGTAAGTCCCCCGGCCATGACGGACAATATGCTGGCCCTCACTTGCCTAGAGTACTTCATAGCTTCTGCATGGGTCATGGTTATATGCCTAGTGAGATAATTGGAACAGTGGTTGTGCCTATCGCTAAAACTGGTGACCTCTCTGACAGCAGTAACTATTGGCCCATTTCACACTCACTATCTGTGCAATCAAATGTTTTTGATAGCATGCTTAATGCACAACTGTATAAAAAAACAACCATACATGACACCCACTTTAGTTTCGAGACTGGGTTGGGAACTGAGAGTGCAGTGTTTTATCTTAAGCATGCTGTCACATACTGTGCGAAGCGTGAGACGCCTATTTATGCCTGCTTCCTGGCCCTACCTAAAGCATTTGATCTGGTTTGAATGTTTGCCGAGCTCAGCAGTACAAGAGTTGGATGCAACGTGGACGGGAGCTGTGTCAATAATATCAGTTATGCTGACGACATGGTGCTGCTGAGTGCGTCAGTCTGTGGCCTGATAAAATTGGTTGTCTAGTGTGAGGCGTACGCCAAAGTACATGGTTTGGAGTATAATTGTAAAAAATCTGTGGTCATGGTCTTTAAGGCTGGGGGTAAAAGCCCTGACAGAATGCCTCCTTTACTATTGTATGGCACACCTTTGCAGAGAGTCCAAAAGTTAAACCACCTTGGTCATATATTGACTTTAAAGACAATGATGATATTGATCGTGAGCGGAGGGCATTGCCGGTTAGAGCGAACATGTTTGTTCGCAGGTTTGCACGATGCTCACTTCCAGTCAAAGTCACGCTCTTTCAAGCGTACTGTACTTCATTTTACACGTGCAGCCTGTGGGCTAGATATACGCAAAGATCGTACACCTCCGCGTTCAGTATAATAACGCGTTTAGGATGCTGGTGGGGCTGCCCCGCTACTGTAGTGCGTCGGAGATGTTCGCAGATGCGCATGTGGATTGTTTTTACACAACAATGCGTAATGGGCCTACCACACGCACAAGTTTCACCAGTTTTGTCTGCGCATGCCGGTTTGTACACGGAACACCGTGCGTCGTAAAAATGTCACGGTGTTTCGTGTACAAACCGACTTGCGCAGGCAAAACTGTGGTGAAGCTTGTGCTTGTGTTAGGCCCATTAAAAGTGCGCTTCCCTGGTGCGCAGGGTGTGGGCACACTAAAAGTATCCTAAGTATGATTGCAAATCGCCTACTTTTTGAGTCGTGGATATTCCAATAAATAAATTCTAAATGATTGTAAAACCACATGAAAATCAGTAGCACAGCTTAGAAGAAACACACGGTCACACAGACACGAAAATTAACTTTAATTTGTGCTGATTTTTACCGTTTTGCATGAAAGATGACAGGTATTTAATTTATTCTCAAGATTTGGGAAAAGTTATCGCAGCAATTTTGATTTCGAAACGGTTTTTATCCGACTTTTAAACTTGTTCAATATTTAAGGCTCGTTTAAGTAAGCGTACTGTCACTTTTTTAGAAGGGACGTGAGTTATGAATAATTTAGACTAGCGATTTGAATACAAGAAAGTGTTCATAGGCAAAAACTGTTAGGATAAATTCTTGGAAATGTTTAAGTAGGTACCGTAGTGAGCCGAAGTAATTTATTTATTTATTTACACCAAACATACAAATATCCTTACAGGTTGAAACACAATGCGATATTGTAGCACACTTAAAATTTAAATAATTCAATTGTCATTGACATAGCAAATTTTAAAAGCAGCTGTTCTTGTAAATTCACCCAAAGTGCAACAGAATATATCTAAGTCCTCAGCAATGAGGTTTAGAGTGCGGAGCGCGCTCGTGAGCGGCGCCTCGCGTAGCAAGTTAGTTCGCGCGCGGAGTTCTGCCAGCAACCGCGGCTGACGACGACGACCCACATACCCGTCTGGCACGACTAGCTCCACCCTTCGCAAGATATCCGCATTGTGTATCTTCCCTCTAATTACCTTAAAGATATAAGTCACCTGTTTGAGTTGCCTCCTGACCCTTCGTTCATTATATCCAACCATTCCCAAGACAAATAGAGTAATTATAGTCACGTAGCCTATAAATTTATATAAAGTCACCTTTTTCCCGTTTTTGCAACACTTTTCATTGATGCTCCACTCCTATTGGTCGTAGCGTGAAGTAATTAAGCCTATAGCCGTCTTCAATAATGGGCTATCAAACACTATAAGTTTTTTTTTTTAACGCACTTTTTCGCGGTTAGTGCTTTCAACTTAGTGCTTTTAGTATAGATATGTATTTTGTATCTTTCGACACCAAATTCGGAACGAACGTTGCTATTTTGTTTTTAATACAATTTCTCAAAATGTTTCAGACTATGCCATTAGTGCCAATATAAGACGTTTGCCTTCCTATCATTTTGTCGAAAGTTGAGCGAATTTTTATTATGAAGGCATAAGACCTGGTTTTGTCTTTGTTAAAAATGTAACATTTTCACGAGCACCTCAAAACGTTTTTCTTTCGTAAAAAGTTTGTCAACAGCTGTTTTTTTAAATACAATATTGTAAAATGTTTCTGACTATGCCATTAGAGTGCCAATTTGAGACGTTTGCCATCCTATCATCATCATTTCAACCAAAATACATCTTTTGCTAGATCCAAGCCTCCATCAAACCTTCCTCATTCCTATATCCATAAAAAAAGTATTAATAAAACAAAATGCTGATAACAATATCACTGTTCAAGCAATCTCAAGATTCAGTCATACTTTCCAGAGTAACACAAATCAGCATTTAAGAAGTTAAAAAGAAAGTAAGAACGTTCACACAATATTAAAAAAGAAAAACAAATGTAAAAATAAAAGCATAAAAATAAACAAGAAATACTGTGTGACTCACGGTAGAGCCAAATGGGCCCAGTTAGGCATAAGCAATTTGCAAAGCACACAGACGAATCGTCTTCAAAACTTCTTATTATTTTCGTTTCTCTTCTCCATTCTTCTCCGTAAATATCTTCACCTCAGTTTCTCTATAGCTTTAATCCGTTGAAGTTAAATGGAAAATACTTCGGTTGCTATTAGTTTTTCGAACTAAGGTGAATTGTATTAGAATTATGATGAAATAATTTTATAAATTCGGCTCACGTGTTAGTAAGTACTAAAGCTGTAACATTGAAATATTGTAAAACCAAATGATTTTAAAAGAGTAACCATGGAATTTCTTGCCGGTTCTTCTCCATAGGAAACGACCAACCCGAACCGTGCACCTTTTGTCGACGTTTTATAAGTGCCCATGTAGGCCTATGTAAAATAAAATGTTTTGATTTGAATTTGGTTTTGAGTAGGTAGGTTAAATTATGTATATATTTCTCAAATACAACTCTGTGTATAATACACCGGCACCAAGGATCGCGATTATGTAATCGCTCAGTGGTTTTAATGTTACTTACTTACATTTGAAGAAATTACCTCTGGTTTAGTAGCAAAAAGTTGGAAAACACCTATAAATCAGAAATAATCACAAATTTTACCTCCATTTCCTTTGCAGAATTTCCCCAAACTTTACCAAAAGTAATATTATAGAAGGTAGTTTCTTTCAAGTGATTGATTGCCGCTTCTATTGAAGAAAACCTTTTATTCTTTTGTTTGTTGAGGGTTGAGTTTGCATAAGTATTACTGGTCCACCCTTCCTTTTTACTTGATTATGCCAAAGGGTGAGGGTAGGAATTTAATTTAGCAGTGAAGTAAAGTCGTTATTTTGAATGTAGTCGTTTGCATGGCTGCCTCATTGATATACTGAGAGAAGAGTGTATTTATAAATTCTTGTTAAAAAACGTGGTTATTTGAACGGACATTATTTTGTTCTGTCTGCGAACATGAGGTGCTGGGTTCGATTCGTGGGCCGGGCAAAGTGGTATTGGGTTTTTCCATCAGGAATTTCTCCGTAGCAAGCACGGAGTCTGGATTTGTGCCTGCTTGATGACAATAGGCTCGCCCCCTATTACATGGGACTTAAATATAACTGGCGACATGTGGGAGTACCATTAGGTATACTTCTGCCTAACCCCTCGGGGATTACAGGCGTGATGTTATGTATGTATGTATTATTATGTATTTTGCTTTTATTCGAATTTAGGAGCTCGTGGCTAAATATTAACAGCCGCGCGGGTCGATCTTTAAGGTTAAGCCTTGCTTGCCGAGGTTGGTCCGTGGATGGGTGACCATAATTACATAACGAGTTTCCTCCGTGCCTCGGAAAGCACGTTAAGCCGTTGGTCCCGGCTGTCATTTGTAGATCTTTGACAGTCGTTACGAGTAGTCAGAAGCCAAAAAGTCTGGCATCCAGTTTTACCAAGGGGTATCGTATCACCCAGTTACTGGGTTGTGGAGGTCAGATAGGCAGTCGCTTCATATAAAATACTGGTACTAACTACATCCGGTTAGACTGGAAGCCGACCCCAAGATAGTTTGGGAAAAGGCTAGGCAGATGATGATGCTTTTATACGAATTCGATTCGGAGTGCCACATGCCGAGGTAAAATTAAAAGCTTAAGACCAATAGTCTAGTTTGACGGCACAGTTGGCGCAGTGGCTGAGCGATCGACTGCTGCGCTGTGTGTCGCGGGTTCGATCCCCACACGGAACAAATATTTGTAGCCTACAGATAGTTGTTCCGGGTCTGGCTGTTTGTGTATGTGAGTTTAATTGTTTGTAAACGCACCCACGGTACAGGAGAAATTCCTAGTGTAGGGCACGATTAAAAAAAAAAAATAAAAAAAAAAGTCTGACTTTGCAGGCTTCAGGAACTATGAGCATGTATTTCAACGAACTTCGGTTGAGCTTAATCAATCAAAACATTTATTTCAGACTTTTCGGTCCATAGAGTGTTAGTAGTACATCAAGATGACTTAAAGCTATGTTAGTAATTCACAAATACAACAAATAAGAAATAAAAAGAGAAAAAAACGCCAGTCAGCCTACAAAACGTGCAGCCCAATCCAATGCCTACAAACAGGACTATGGATGTAGTCTGCAATTACCCTCAGCCGGCCTAGCATGACCGCCGTAGAAACGAGCTATGTCTACGGAAGAATCGACAATTTGACAGATATTTCTATCGTCCCAAGCATGGCGATATTAAGAATGTGAAAAGAAATGTTTCTTTTCTTCAGTCGACACAAGTCTATAACGTCGAGCATGACGACCATATTTTCTCTTCTTTTGACATTTGGGGGTAGAAACATTACTTCTGACAAATGTCAAACTAGTCTTAATAAAAACTAAATACGAGAAATACGTTTCGTGCTTGCGTTGAGTTACGTTCAAAAGGTTGAAATGTTATGTAAAATATTTAGATTTAATTTCGCGAAAAAGATCCAGGCCTGGATCCAGGATGCAGCAACACCATCCCGCCCACGAAAAATGAAAAACTCGTGCAATTGGCAACTTTTTTTTTGTAAACTAAACGTAACCTTTTAACTTTCCATAGCAACGTCCCCGTTGCTATGGAAAGAATTTCTGTCTATGTCTTCGTAGAAACGCGAGTCGACGGTGCGCGCCATGCTCGGGCAGAAGAAATGTCAAGTTGTAAAGAAAAGATTTCTTGTCGTTTCTTGGTAGAATAGAGATACAACGGTCATGCTAGGGGGGCAGGTAGCTGCTTAATTCCTGCTGTTATCGCGAAACTGTTTCAAACTACACTTACAAGACAGAAATGAGGTCATGCTCAAGTACGCGCTTAGCAAGATCTCAAATCTTCTCTTTTCAAAGTAATAAAATTAAGTTAAAAAACTCGTACGCAAAGTTTCGTGTCTGTGCTATTAAACGTTTAGCAGTTCCCTCGTGAAAAGACGATCCTGGCTGCAGGATGAGATCATAATAGAATTCATGTTTATCCATGAAATATGAACGTGTATACAAATTTTTGTGTCTGTGCTATTAACCGTTGAAGAATTCCCTCGTGAGAAGACGATCCTGGCTGCAGGATAAGTTCATGATACATATCATGATTATCTATCAAATATGAACGTGCATGCAAAGTTTCGTGTCTGTGCTATTAAACGTTGAGGAGTTCTCTCGTAAGGAGACGATCCTGGCTGCAGGATTAAGTTATGTCTGTCATAAAAATGTATTGTCACCAGAACCAAAGGTGTGTGCAAAATTTCAGCTCAATCGAACATCGGGAAGTGGTTTTAATTTAGCTTCCAAGAATCCACCGTAACAAACATACAAACATACATACATACATTGCAAGTTAAATAAAAGCTTTAAAATCGGACAAAATGGATTATTGGAAAGTTCGTATATAACCTTTCCACAGGTTTTCAGTCAACTGTATTTATGTATTCATGACTACAACCTAAGTAATTTTGCTCGTAGCAATAACTGAAACGACGCCACCATAAAAATGCTATTCGGAATTATATCTCGAGGCGGTATATTACCATTTTTATGCTTCATAACCTATTTTAAAAATACATTTTACTTTTGATGTGATATTATTTGTTAAAGTATTCTTATTATTTTGAGTGAATTGGTAAATGGTACTGAGAGATTTTAGGGCAAAAGAAGAAAGGTTTAAATAGAAAACAAAAAAGTTTATGTTACTATACCTAGTAGCCATTTTTTAAATTATTTGAATTTAATTAACTGTTAATTGACTTGGGAGATCTGCCCTTGTCAAATCAGATCCAACCTGTTTCCAGACAATGTCAGTACCAATCTAATCTAACGAACAAAATTAATTTAATTTCCTCACACCAAATACAGAACCCACATTCTATTCAGCAGTCGCCCTTGACCTATTTTCTGCACAAGTAAAGGGCGTAGCGGCGTAGCTCGTAGCTGCTACGGCGTAGCGTCGTAGCACTTTGAACGTAGCATGAATTTCTATTGACTACGATGGAACGTGAATGGTTTCCACATAGTTACGCACAATGTAGAGGGTCTAATTTTGTCGAACGTTGAGCGAATTTTTATTATGAAGAAATAAGGCCTCCTTGGTTTTGTCTTTGTTAAAAATGTAACATTTTAACGAGTACCACAAAACGTTTTTCTTTCGTAAAACGTTACTCAGAAAAAAAAATACTTTGGACCGTATTTCATTCATTTTTGTCGTGACATTGAAGTTTTGTGCTAAAGTTATTTTTCATCTTGGTTTTAATAGCACTATGATATTTTCCAGAAACGAGCGTAGGAAAACACTTTGGTAAGTTTAAACACAGGTGGCTATATAAAACCATTTAGCAAAGTAGTCATTGCATCAACACTACGACATACAAACTTTTAGTTTATATTTTGATCTCCATTTGACGGCGATGGAAAAGGTTAATTGCATTATAAGATGTGATGATGAAAACTAGATATTTCCGTCATTCACAATGTCCCTGATGGAGTGTTCGAATCTTGAACTTCATGCTTTTCTACATCATCATCATCATCAGCCTATAATGTTCCCACTGCTGGGACATAGGCCTCCTCTCAATGAGAGGGAGTGGGCTTTTTCCACCACGCGGGTTGGTAGATATCACATGTCTTCAAATTTTTAGTTCTAGACATGCCGATCACGATGTTTTCCTTCACCGTTTTGAGAGCAGAGGTGATGAAATAAATTACACAAAGTAATGCGGCCTGCCTGGGTTCGAACCTACGACTTACTGCTCGTAAGTCGGGGCTGCGACCACTGGGCCACCGCTGTTCTCACATATCACCTTTTAAAATCTAATCTTTAAGTTTTTTATTTCATTATCGAAGCCTTTGGCAACTGACGGGCTTATTCTAGTTGTTAACGTCCCTTTGTATCTATTGACCTTGTTTTGTCTCTTGATATAAGAGACAGAGCTCTACAGGTCGTCTAGCTCCATCTCTTTCACACTCTGGAATAAGAATAAAACAATACTGCTTTTAACCGTCATACTAACTGCCCTGTCAGTGTGTTGTAGCTTAACAGAACAATAAGAAGCGGATTTTTTTATATAAAGGGAAGTGAAAATATTATGTGTTTCCTACTCCAACTAACTAATTATTTGAATCCTTTATTCATTTCAAACCATATAATTTACATTTTTAAATATTTTTACAAAGGTAATATAAAAAAACATTTAAAACTATAAAAAATAGTATTTATTTATTTGAATTATTCCCTTTATTCATTTATATATACAAATTTAATACATTTTTAAATATTCCTTATAAATAATTAAAAAAAAAAACATTTAAAATAATTATTAGTCACAAAATTTGCATGCCGAATTTAGTAGGCGGAATATGAAGAACTATTGTGTATATGTTATAAAATCTGTAAAATACCATATTTCAGGCAAATAAATGAATCTATCTATCTATCCTCCGCTATTCTTTTCTGATTCATTTCGTTGCGGGACCCAAGACAGTCAAATTGTTTCTCTGGGTCTTTGTTGAGCTTCATTGCCTCGCCGCTTTTCTGGTGGTCGCCACTGCTTATTCTGGCTTTCAGGAGCTGCCGTGGTTTGGGATTACGGTGCCAAAGGTTGGACAAGCCCCATCCAAACTTCCTCAAAGGGTGAAACGAGTTCATTAGCCCCTTCTAATAAAGTTAAATTCTTTTAATCTTCAAGAATGATTCGATTACTAGTTAAGCGATAAATTCGAGTCACAACTTCCAACAAAGAAACTTATAAAGGGGACTCCAAGTTCGAATGACTAGTTGTGAACACAATTGAGAAGGAATTGACGACAGTTGACGTCTTTTCAAAAGTCTATCTTTCACTCTGAGAAGACTCAAGTTGTAATTGGTTTTAGGTACATTTCAAGGTGAATAAACCGCAGCAGTCTTGAAGTTGGTAATAACCGTAAGCGACAATGCGAAATAACTTCAACGGTAGCGGTATTATTGTGATTTAGTTTCACGATGCGCATTTAATGAACAAAAAAAAAACGCTTCTTATTGTTCTGTTACGCTACAACACACTCACAGGGGAACCCCCCTGTCAGTCTGTCAGTATACCAACTTTATAAAATTGTTGTGCTCGACAGGGTCCATGTGAACTATATTATTATTTAAAGATTTATTTGATTATTATTTATAACAGATGTGATATGCAATAAATAATTGAATTTAATTGAATTCAGTGTGTTGGAGCGTAACAGGTTACTATGACGTCTTAAGCAGTATTATTTTATTCTTCTTCCAGAGTGGGAAAGAGATGGAGCTAGACGACGTGTATAGCTCTGTCTCTTTCCCACTCTGGAATAAGAATAAAACAATACAGCTCTAAAACGTCATGGCTGGCCACCAGGTGACTTGCTTAGTGCCTAGAGCCTAACGAGTCGTCTTGCGAGTAGCAAAGATTATAGAACGTTCGTTTCACCCCGCTCTCAAGGCGACTACGCTCTAGGCACTAAGCAAGCCACATCTCAATACGCAACCTTTGTAATTTGTAGCCTTAGTTACAGCTAGTGCTGCACTAATAGCATGCCGTCTGCGGGTTAAACTCGACCGCAGCAGCAAAGGCAACAATGAATATGAGTAGTAGTTCTAGTGAAGACCATTTATGGCGACTTTGTTTGGCAAGAGTTTTGAGCACCAGAACTCTCGTTTTCAATCAGTTATCCAATATGGTTAAAAGCCCTGTCCGATCCGCGAGGGTATTATTAGGTATCGAGATTAGATTCTATTTATGTAGTATTTTTTAGAAAACAAGTAAAAAAAAATCCCGACAATTTTGTCCCGACAATTTTGTCAGGATAATTTAATGAGGAAACTGACATGGCAACACAGGACGCTCACTTCTGAGGTAGTGACGTCATAAAAACAATTGACGATCGAACATACTAATGCCGGTAATGTTGATGGTGTACATTGTGTTTTGGGCACAAAAATCTGTGTTTTAATATTCATTAATACGTTAATTTTCATGAATATTTTATGTTTCTTATTTTATTTGGTAATGTCATTGGTATACCTATATGCCGCTTTCGGATCAGACATGGCTTTTTTTTAACATATTGTATAGACTATATAGTGTCCTTTAGGTCTATCATTACGGTTTGCGATCTGCCTTCGTGATTGTACCTATTAGCTGTCTATCTGAGAACAAAACGTTGTCAATCAATATTACAAACTGTACCCGAAACGAATATTTTACCTTTCAAAATCTCTCTAGCGTGAAACTGGTATGATGAGAGAACCCTTTCACTTGAATTGCGCTTGAAATATTCGGGAGATGTAGGTAACCAGGTAATTTTTGAAAATCATTTTATTCTTTTGTTAGCTATTGTTAAAATTTGTTTGAAATTTCTGATTTTTATTTTATGCGAGGGCCGGGTTTTCTGCGGACTCTTTTGTCTCTCTTATTAGATTAGGTTATGTTTATTAATTTACATTTTAATAACGAGACTAAAAATTTTGAGTCTGTTTTCAAATCGTTTCAAATAAAATGTTTACGATAACTGATAGAGGACAGTGGTTTTCAATATCCATAATTGTCACATATTCAGGGTGGAATTTTGAGACAGAGCAGTAAGGGCTATTAAAGCCCGTCATTCGCATTAAATAAAATCATCTTCAAAGAATAGCCAACAAGTTTCACAAGAATTAAACTAATTCTCAAAAAATACTTGGGTATTACATCTCATCGTTCAGTCTTTGCAATTGAGCCATCTATGTCAGTGATTTCAACAAAACTACAACAAAATATAAAAGACATTCCACAGTTTAACACATCAATACACCTCAGCCCACACTGGTTGCTAAGGGATGCGTAGTTTTATGTCTTCACTGGCACACGTGTCTTCTGACCCTAATGCATTGACCGTACAGTCCTTTCACAGATATTTTAACTCTGACATAAACCTTACGGCATTGAGAATAAAGATCATTCTGATACATGAAAGGACAGGGATACCGGCCGCCACGACAGCGTCAGGTGTGCGAAATGGTAAAGTAAAATGGAGGTTGGCTGTGATTATGTTAATGAAGTCTTTCTATTTTTGCAGTAGCCCTGTTTCTTTACCTTTATGGGTATTATGTCATGCTGGCACAGTTCCTGTAGACGTTTAAATGTAAAAACTGTTAGATTTCCAGTAGATTTGTATGTATTTGTGCTAGTGAAATATTAGAGATAGCTGTCCCACGCAACTTCGTCTGCGTCACATTTTCCCCGTTTTCGCAAAATTTTTCATTGCTGCTCCGCTCCTATTGGTCGTAGCGGGGTATACATAGCCTGATGATATATAGCTTATAGCCTTCCTCGATAAATGGGCTATCTACCACTGAAAGAATTTTTCAAATCGGATCAGTGGTTCCTGAGATTAGCGCGTTCAAGTAAACAAACAAACTCTTCAGCTTTATAATATTATTAGTATAGATATATCCTGTCGTTTTTCGATCCTTTGATTGACCTTTGCTGAACTTACATTAATAGAAAAAAAAAAATAGGAATGTACTAAAAAAGGTAGAGGGAACTAAAAATTTCAGTCGGGTACAGAAATCAGTAGACATTTTCCAGTTAATAACAAGCGCCGGGCACTAGCTGCCCCACATTTTGCTGAACTGGGCCTATGTGGTGCAGCCGCAGAGACACACAATGTTATATTTCTTGTTCAAATTAAGTTTTTTTGTTGTATATTATTGTATTTTGGTTTTATAATGTATTGTGTGTACGTGTGGCATGTAACGTAAACGTATTTTATTTTTTTCTTATTGCTACATATTTGTACTGTTTGGACAATATTCGTAAATATTCAATAAAAAAGAAAAATCCCTTCTATCAACACACACGCGGTCGCGACAAACAACAGGCGCAACACTGCCTTTTTTAATTTTTCCAATTCCATATAGAAGACTTCTAAAAATTAAAAAAAATACCCATAACAAGTAATCTTGGCGTTTTAAATACCAACCTTACCCAAGTTAAATTCCCACCAAATGGATAACATTATAACTTGAAATTACTAATAAATTCACGACGCCAAGTTAGTCTCTTAACTAAAACTATGCTCACAGCCTATTTGGGCTCTTTGGCTAGTTTAAGAGGTAATTCTCGACCGTAAACGGGCCGCGCATAAGCCAAAATGGTGGACGATATTCATTTAAATATGCTGTGATGTCGTTATGGACTTGGAAGTAGTTTGAATAAGTGACGTAAGGTTACAAATTGTTTGGTAAATGTTTCAAAACGGTTTGTTGGAATATTTATTGCGAAATAGTTACAATAGAGGCACCAAGCTTTATTTGTACCCATTGTTTGAAGTACGTGAGGAGTTTGTGGCTAAATTATAACAGCCGCACGGGTCGATCTTTAAGGTTAAGCCCTGCTTGTCGACGGCGGTCCGTGGATGGGTGACCATAATTACATACCGAGTTTCCTCCGTGCCTCGGAAAGCACGTTAAGCCGTTGTTGGTTCCAGCTGTCATTTGTAGGTCTTTGACAGTCGTTACGAGTAGTCAGAAGCCTGACATCCAGTCTTACCAAGGGGTATCGTATTGCCCAGTTACTGGGTTGTGGAGGTCAGATAGGCAGTCGCTTCATGTTAAATACTAGTACTCAGCTGCATCTGGTTAGGCTGGAAGCTGACTCCAAGATAGTTTGGGAAAAGGCTAGGCAGATGATGATGATGTTTGAAGTACGTGCAACATATACTACATTCCATTATCTTACCCATTTATTTGGGGTCGGCGCAGCAGTGTGTCTTCTTCCATACTTCTCTATTAGCCGTCAACTCATGAGTCCCTTTCTAGCGTTATCATCTTTCACACAGTCTTTACTTTATTTCTTTGGTCTTCCCCTACTGTTATAGCTGCTCTGTTAATATTCAAAACATTTCTTTGAGAGGGTGGGATACTGGCTTGATCAAAACAAAAAATAAATAACTTAATAATTCTGTACCTACATAATATTAAGGCGATCTTACGAAATGTAGGTACTTTAATAAATTAAAATATCACTAAATCAAAGCTTTATTAAAAATACTTCGTTGAAAAAAATACCTTACCTACCTACTACGACGTAAAACACCTAAAAATCTTTTTATTTCATAATTGAAAATACAGCGAAATACATTAGCCGACTGCTGAGACAAATTAACTTGAGGCAAATAAATTGAAAGTTTATTTTTTCTTTATGAACTGAAGACCCGCTTTAGCGAGAATTTTCCAAGATTTTTTGCTGTTTCGTGGTTATTTCATTTCATCGGTTTCTTTAGAAATGAGTTTCTGAGGCAAACGGTCTTGATAACTTGAGGGCATTGGATTGGTTACGATAAAAGCAAATGGTCGTAAGCTTTTAGTATGGTTTGATATGCCATACCGTGTGGGTATAGGTGTCCTATTTCTAATAACCATAAGAGCCTGCGAGCAGCGGTGGCCCAGTGGTAGCAGCCCCGACTTACGAGCAGTAAGCCGTGGGTTCGAACCCAGGCCGGTGCATTACTTTGTGTAATTTATTTCATCATCGCTGCTCTCAAAAACGGTGAAGGAAAACATCGTGAGGAAACCGGCATGTCCTAGAACCAAAAATTCGAAGACATGTGACATCTACCAACCCGCACTGGGCCCGCGTGGTGGATTACAGCCCACTCCCTCTCATAGAAGAGGAGGCCTGTGTCCCAGCAGTGGGAACATTATAGGCTAATGATGATGATGATGATGATAAGAGCCTGGCTGGTAGGTAAAAACTGGCCACTTTTTGTCGTTGTATCTTAGAGGGCGAAGAAAGCCACCCTCCACCACCTTCGTTGATAGGAAAGTGGTTGTCCATTGGCATAATGTAATAAAATAATGTTTGGACTCCACAAGGAATCATAACCTCCGAGTTTGTTTCGGTATTTCTTCTCAGGGATCAGTCAGCTACAAAATGCCAGCGCCACTACGTTAAATACTTTTTTTTTTTATTTGACAAAAAAAGTCTTTTTCCGTCTATTGATCGTAGATATTTGAATTACTTTATTTGCGGATAACTTTAATAGAGCGATTATCAATAGACAGAGTTCTTTTTTTTTCATTTGTGTCATAGATGGCGCTTTGGTACTTTTTTGTACTTTTTGCTATATTACTTTTGCCGCAACAGTGTCAAAATTCCTTAGAAAATTCCACTGTAAGCTCCTGAACGCGTTCTACAATTGTCAGAAAAACTAGTCACGTACTAGATTCAATATAGGTATTTAAGAAGAAATCCGTTTCAGTAGCCGGAATTTAATAACGTTTTCATTCAAAATGTCAAAGGTCACAGGTCACACCAACGCCCAAACGTTGTTTGATTAATGCTAACCCGTGCATCGTTGCAGGTAACTAATGTCTCTATAAACTTGGCAATTCGTGCGGCGTTGCAAAATTATAACGCATTCTGGAAAAACAGTGCAATATAATTATTGCGTTATTGCTTGCAAATCCGAAATATTTTTTTTTTCGTTTATATTTAAGTTTTGGACGTTAGTGAAAGATGGCTTAGTTACAATGATGACAAATAAAAGAAAAGTATTCAAGAAGGAGATACCCGAAATGAGGTTAAGGGCAGTAGAAACAAAACACACTTGAAAATTGATATTTAAATACATAGTTATATTTCTTGGTTAAAAACGGTCATAAATATATTTATCCACGAGGCTATTAATCCGTTACCCTCAGAAAGCCAAACATTTAGCTCCTACGCTAATCGGATTTTCCCAAGATTAGCTAATGAATAGATTATTTATATGATGTAACGAATAAGTTTTCCACTACAAGTCAATATGTAATAAAAACTATTTTAAAGTGAAACTTTTATTACATCGTCTCTAACTTTTTCGTCTGTGTGTTGCATGTCGCGTGACGCTCGGCCGCGGAGGCGCTACTCCACGTTTTATACCCTTATATATCATCTGCCTAGCCTTTTCCCAAACTATGTTGGGGTCGGCTTCCAGTCTAACCGGATGCAGCTGAGTACTAGTATTTTACATGAAGCGACTGCCTATCTGACCTCCACAACCCAGTAACTGGGTTATACGATACCCCTTGGTAAGACTGGATGTCAGACTTTTGGCTTCTGACTACTCGTAACGACTGTCAAAGAACTACAAATGACAGCCGGGACCAACGGCTTAACGTGCTTTCCGAGGCACGGAGGAAACTCGGTATGTAGTTATGGTCACCCATCCACGGACCAACCTCGGCAAGCACGGCTTAACCTTAAAGATCGACCCGTGCGGCTGTTATTATTTAGCCACAAGCTCCTCGTTTTACACCCTTAATGGAATATTATTCCAAAAATTTTTAGTTAAATGCCAATAGTGTGAAAAAAAGTTTCACTTTTACCGTGGTTTCATAAAACCACACAATCCTTTTTTTCTTTATGAACAAAGTATCTAATACAAAAGGATGACACCACCTAAGCAATAACATATTTAAGTACCAGTAAACTCCAACTGGGGTACAAACACCGAATGGGGTCGCTAGTAGGGTGGAAACACCAGTCATCGGTACGCGTAGGCTAGACTAGACGGGTCGTCGCGGCAGTATCGACCCGCGGCACTGGCGACCTGCCAAACGGTCAGCTGATTCACTGACTGGTAGATTTGTTACTGTTTTTGATTTTGCTGGTAATTGACTACGTATTAATTTAATTTAATATACAAGTTTCTCCATCAGGAAATTCTAATTATATTTATTATGGTGTAGTACAGGGACGCGTCTGCCTCTAACCCTTTGAGGATTTTAGACGTGTTGTTATTTTATGATGTTTATAGATTTTGGTTATGGTTAAGTGTCATTTGTCTGTGATTATCGGTTATTTAGCAACAGCCTGATTTGTAGCTATTCGGCTTACGGATTTTGGCAACGGTTTAGCTCAGTTTGAAGGCCTTATAACGTTGCAGCACATAATTATTATTACATGGCACGTTAAGCAAACTGAATTGGTAATGAAATTTAGTAGTAGTAATGTACAACTTAATTGTAATTGAGTCAAACGTGTAGTGAGATTCACTCAATGTTACTATAATCAGCAGTAACATAACTTAGGTTAAGAGCGTTTATACCTTACCGCTTTTCATACAAACTTTCAAGTCGTTATTTTCCGAAATGACTAAACGGATTTAAATGAAAGTTTATACGCATAAGCAGGATAAATAGATCTAAAAAGTTACTAAAAAATATTTTCAAAATGTGTTTTAATAAAAGAGATAATTGGAATTTTCTATAGAAAATTTATAATCGGTCTTATTTAACTGTAATACTACTCTTCGAAAATGTTTTTTAGTAACTTTTTAGATCTGTGTATCCTGCTTATGTGTACGAAGTTTCATTTAAATCGGTTCAGTCATTTCGGAAAATAACGACTTGAAAGTTTGTATGAAAAGCGGTAAGGTATAAACGCTCTTAAGCAAAAGTAACCGATCATAATTTCTGTCGTTCTCCATAATAAATTAACTTAGAGAAGATCAGTCGTTTCCCAAAATTGTGTTCCCGATCGAAGTGCCAGTGAAAGACTGAATATAATTACATCAGACCTTCTTGACGTCGATCCACTAAATTTCTGGGGAAACAAATTAGACTATTGACATTTATGTAACGGCAGTATAAATTTCACCAACATAGAAATTATCAATTAAGTGTTTCAGCTTTTTACAAGTTCATGGAAACATTTTATAACTTCAAAGATGCAGTACGATGAAAAAAGAATTCTCAGAAAATAAAGTGAAACGTGCTAGTAAATGGCACAAGTAAAGAGAATAAGGCCAACCTCGCAGCTATCACACACACTCGCGTCAAGAACTCAACTATGTCGACAATAACGTTTACTTTGGACGATGTTTGTTCCTTCCACCTTATGGGGAAGGCTTTCGAAGTGGAACAGTATATTGTTTCTTATGGCGAGGATTAGATTATCTTCTACTACGGTGCAGTTTGGTTCATTTGGTGCTTGCCAGGAGTGCGCTGTTTACCAGATGTAATTTTTAGGGTTCCGTACCCAAAGGGTCAAACGGGACCCTATTACTGAGACTTCTCTGTCCGTCTGTCACCAGGCTGTATCTCATGAACCGTGATAGTTAGCTAGTTGAAATTTCTACAGATTATATGTATTTCTGTTGATGCTATAATAACAAATACTAAAAAGAGAATAAAATAAATATTTAAGAGGGCTCCCATACAAAAATGATGATTGATGATTTTTTTGCCTCGTTTTTATAAATAATGTTACGGAACACTTCGTGCGCGCCTCCGACTCGCACTTGGCCGGTTTTTTAAATTGTCTATGGCAATTATATTGAAAAAAATGATGGCGGCGTTAAATCCGACAATGGCCAACTGCTTAAAGATCTTTTGCGAACTTGGCAGTCCACACATAAATTTTCGTTACGCAAAAATAGAATGTCATCTTATTGAAAACTACCAATATGTTGGATATTATATTCTACATATAGAAAGTTTGATTCGATTGCTTATGTCTCAAGTACCTATAATTTAATTAATCGACTGTCCGTTTTGTAAATTAAGTAGAAATCTAAAAGGGGTTAAATAATGGTAGATTGGATTGGGTTGGTTAAAGTGTCCGGTTTCTGGGGTCGGAGCAGAAATGAATTGTTATTTCAAAGGGCGTTAATTTTGTTGGCAAACTGGACTAATCTAACAGGAATGGACCTATTAACTATAAAATCTGGAACAAATTTATGACTACAGAGCAAAATCTATTTTTGATTAAAATTTGGTCGATAATACTTCATTTTGATGGACTTGAATGGTTTTGCTGTAACCTGTGAGTTTTTAAATTTTGAGTGAATAGTCTCCACAAATACGGTTCTCTGTGATAGTTACTGTATAGATCTGTCTCACTTAAACATTCGACGAATATCAGACGATTTATTGGTCTTACTTTTTCCTACTTATCCAAAACAAACAATAAAACACAAAGGAAATCATCATCAATCACTAACTCTTTGAACTTCTATCAGTTTATTCCCATCTGCAAGAACACTAACGACCTAACTCTCAAGATTGACGAGAGCGAAGTTTCAAACTGGCTTTATTCGAAGCTTCGTATGACGCAACCTTTATTGATATTGATTGATGCACTTTACTTCTTTGCCACGTCTCGAGCTATAGCGACTACAGAGAAAACAAATGAAATTAAAACATGTTCGAGTAACCGCAGCGCTATTTACGGCGCGAGGGCTCTGGGGGTCTACTCTCTAAGCACAAAATCCGTAGTTTCGGCCGAAGTCACGGTCGTTTCCTACTCCTTATCACTTACGGCCACAAAATTCGTTAGGGGCCCGTACAAAAAATGTATGCATATGCATGACAATACGATTGGACAGTTTGCCTTACTCCTGATGTGTTTTCAAAACTCATGAATCTCAAAATATTAGGGAGTAGGGTTCATTTCGAAGTATAAAGCTAGTTACGGACGGATCCGTATTTTCGTTGACGGACTTAGAGAGTAGGCCCCCAGATGCGAAGAACACAAGTGAAGAACGCGGCTATCGCTTGCCTGCAACTTTTTTCTTTAAAAAAAAATGTTGTACACACTAAGATTTTTTATGTATACTAGGTGCGTTTACAAACATTTAAACTCACATACAAACAGCCCAGACCAGGAACAAATACCTGTAGATCATACAATTTTTCTTGTATCGTAGGTGCGTTTACAAACATTTAAACTCACATACACAAACAACCCAGACCAGGAATAGGTCACAAACAATAATTCCGTGCGAGAATCTAACCCGCGACACGCAGCGTTGCAGCTAATTGCTCAGCCACTGCACCAAGCGTGCCGTCGTATTGGTTGAGTATGTGAACGGGGCGTAACAGTCAATTGCTATCATCTATGTGGAGGTTAAACAAGTACCGCATTTGTCAACGAATAATGTTTATAGTTTTTTATGACGTTTTCTCTAGTAACCCACACTAAAAAAATAAAATAAATTGTTCAATAGGGGTGCGGCCTGGCTAAAGAAAACGACATTCTATTTTGTCCGTCAGACAGGTAATACAAAAATATTAGACACGTATTTTTTGTTTTATCAAAATATCAAAAAAAATACTTAGTTAAAACTCATTAAAGTTGGAGAGTGGGGGCTCACTAAGTCACAAGTAGGTATAAAACTTACCTACATGTGACGTCATGCGCCATTTCAACTCAATATATCTCCGTAATTTTATGACCACGTCAAAAAAGAAAAAAATACGTGTCCAATACTTTTCAATAAACTACCCGACGGACAAAGAAAACAAAATGTGATCATCCCCTATTTAGTCTCCCTTTATTTCAATCCATTTTATATTTGGATATTAATTCTTAATTTAATAGTCGAAACCGGAAACTTTACCCTACCAAGTAAGTGACCGCTTCAAATTCAGCACTTCAGCTCACACTGCGAACAAGAACCGTCATGAATTTATAATGCGTTAGCACTAGTGGAGTATGTTTGTCCTACCTTGGGGAGTGGCTCTATGTCATCACTGTTTGTTCTTACCATGAGGGGCTTAAGGCGACAGGTTGATATACATATGAATAGAATTATGTTACTAGGTGGTTCTCACACCTTCATCGTGAGACTTCGCCTTAATAAGATCGTTCAATAAATGTTAAAATGATAAAGTTTCTGTTGAAAAACATTGCTTACTTATTCTGAAAGTCGTATCTATCGTTTCATATGGGATGTGCGAATTCACTGTTCGCAGCGTAAACAATATAACATAACATCAAGCCTAAAATCCGCGAAGGGTTAGGCAGAGATTGAGCGATTGCCTGCTGCGGTGCATGTCGCGGGTTCAACCCCGCACGGAACAAATATTTGTATGGCCTACAGATAGTTGTTCCGGGTCTGGCTGTTTGTGTATGTGAGTTTAAATGTTTGTAAACGCACCCATTATACAGGAGAAATTCCTAGTGTGGGGCAAAGTTAAAAAAAAAGAGGTGTACCTACACTGGTGCACCCACATTTTCCCAGTTATGTCTAAGTCCCATGCACATATCACGCACATAACACTTTGCCCAACCTGGGATTCGCACCCAGTACCCCATGCTCATCAAACATTTTTTTTAACCTTAAATAGTCGAGGGCGCATATATCAGGATTTATATCACTGGTACCAACTGTTTATTCATTAAATCATTGCGACAAAAAATGACCTCAAGCGAGAAAAGATACATGTACTAGCTTTATTTATTTTTAGGGTTCCGTACCCAAAGGGTCAAACGGGACCTTACTACTGAGACTTCGCTGTCCGTCCGTCCATCCGTCCGTCCGTCCGTCTGTCACCAGGCTGTATCTCATGAACCGTGATAGTTGGCCAGTTGAAATTTCTACAGATTATGTATTTCTTTTGATGCTATAACAAAAAATACTAAAAAGAGAATAAAATAAGTATTTAAGGGGGCTCCCATACAAAAAAGTGAAGTTTTTGCTCGTTTTTATAAATAATGGTACGGAACCCTTTGTGCGCGAGTCCGACTCGCACTTGGCCGGTTTTTAAAGAGTAAAGCTGTGCCAAAATTGAAACTCGAAAAGGGAGGTTGAATGTAGGGCAATTAGACCGCACTGACTGCGACACAAACAGCGCCATAATGTGTTTGTATGCAGAGCTTCGTGTGTATTCACAATGAAGTTGTTCAAGTCAGTGGCCCGAAAGTCTAACAACCAGTTTTGCCAAAGGGTATCGTATTACCCAATACTAGCTGGGTTGTGGAGGTCAGATACACAGTTGCTCCAAATAAAATACTGGTATTCAGCTGCGTCCGGTTAGACTGGAAGCCGATCCCAATAGGAAAAAGCTCGGCAGATGATGATTCAAGAATGAATTTGTTTAGGAAAGAAATGCAAAGTAGCCAAAGCATAAATCAGCCTATAAAGTTCCCACTTCTGGAGCACAGGTCTCCCCTTAGTCAGGAATTGTGTTGTAATCCACCACCTCACCTCATCCACCATGTACAGATGTCACATGTCTTTGAAATTTGGGTTACTATAACGCCAGACCAGGGCTTTAAATAACGGTAAAATTTTCGTAACGTTACCTTCATTTGTCAGTGTTACCGTTAATAATAAAATAACGTTAATAGAATTAACGTTATTTTTGCAAATTTTTATCGTTAATTTTTATAACCGTTAATTGCAACAAAACTTGCAAACGCCGCATTTCGTGGGTCGCTAGGTCATGGTTGAGGGAGTCAGTATATGGTTAGCAACTTAGCATCTCACATACCACACACAACCTTGAATGTGACCGGGTTTTAGCTAAATTAACGGTACAGTAACGTTATTATCGTATATTAGGCTAATTGTATTTAACGTTAAATTACTGGTAATGTTATCAATTAACGTTATATTTTTGTAAGGTTAATAAGGTATCACATTGGAATTAACGTTAAGTAACGGATATTTTTTTGTTAGTTGGTAACGTTAACAAGCCCTGCCAGACCACTCATGAGGTTTATTCACCGTTTTGAGAGCGCTGTTGATGAAAAACAAAAAGTATTGCAAAAAAAATCTGTCATAAATCAATTTACATTCATCAAAACTGTCAGACAAACACTAGTCAATCGGTTTTGCCTACTGATTTATAGGACTGTTGTAGAGCTTCACTGTTAACCGTTCGGCATCGGATACTGACTCTCGACAGCACCCATCTGAAATGCGATACCGATTTAGTTGATTATGTGTAAAGTCTGTATCTAGATTGGTCACTGACGCAACTGTAGGTAGGGATTTTTACCTCAATGATACTACAATTAAGAAAGCACTATTCTACTAATTGTTGCGGTGTTGTGCGCTTACTTGGGGGATGAATGCTTATTATATAAGGAACTCATTTGCACTGCCTCGCCTTTTCCCAAATACGTTGGTTGGGTTCGGATTCCAGTCTAACCGGATGCAGCTACCAATATTATGCATAGAACGACTGCCTATCTGACCTCCACTACCCAGTTACAGGATAACACGACACTTGGTTAGACTGGTTGGCAGACTTTCGGGCTTCTGTAGACCCATTAGTTTAGGCTGCTCTTTGTCTGCCATTTAACTTGCGATCCTTGTACAGAGATTGTTTCTTTAGACACGAAGAAATTATATACTACCTTCGTGAATATGTTACAACTATTCTGTGTACAATTTATTCTGCAAACAAGATACTCTACAAAAGTAGGATAAATAAATTCTGTCTACTACTGTTCCTCAAATTCATTTTAACTATACGTTTGTCTTGCCATGTAATTTGTAGAAAAATTGCTGTGTTTCCTACGTTCCTCCGTACATCTCACTTATTCATGTTTTTCTGGTAACAAAATAATATACTAGAAAATTTTCATAGAATAAAAAGACGTGGCTTTTTGTTTTATTTAAGAAATGCTTGAATACGTAAAATTATTCAATTTCTGAACAGAAAAGCAATGAAATTGTATTTTCTTGGAGACAGTTAGCAGTAGAAATTTGTTTAGAAGCTGAAAATATTCAGAATTGTTGATGTCCTTGAATAAGCGCTGCGCTTGCGCTGTACTTGTTACGTTCAGTTTGTTGGCTTAGATAATATAGGTTAGTATTTATTTCTTCTTCATGGTATCGAAGAATCGATGATAAAAGATATTAATGGTGTAGATATGGGGACTTCGCTAGTAAAGATAAATAAGTAAGTAAAGACAGTGCACTTTTATTAAGGCATTTAGTTAGTTAAAAAAAACCCGGCAAACTATTTCCAAACGACTGCAACTCATAACAGCCAGAATAACCAGTGCCGAGACAATGAAGCTCCACGAAGTCCCAGAGAAACAATTTATCTGTCTTGGATTCCGCAACGAAATTAATCGGAAAAGTATAGCGGAGGAGTATGAGTCTTCAGATTCAGATTTATTTATTTTCCAACAATGTAGGTAGACCAGGTAGATGTATCAGATGATACAATAGCTGATGGTAACCGCTACATTCTACCTTCATCACCATCATCAGCCTATAATGTTCCCACTGCCGGGATACAGGCCTCCTCTCTATGAGAGGGAGTGGGCTGTAATCCACCACGCCGGCCCAGTGCGGTTTGGTAGATATTACATGTCTTTGAATTTTTAGTTCTAGGACATGCCGGTTCCTCACGATGTTTTCTACCTTACGGCATGCTAATAGAATTGATACAATGTCTTTTAAAGTTAGTGAAAAATGCATGTCCCATAACCAAAGCTACCTAACCTACAATCTCGAAACAGACATGCAATAAAAGTAAAAAACAAACATATCTAATTTCCACGCAAGTAATCAAATTATTCATTCTTAATAAATGTCCATGAAACAGATATATACTATACTATAGCTATTGGACACTTGATATTCCCAGCACGTTTTCCAATCAATACATCGCGACATAACACTGATTTCAATTCATCCTCATAACTGCGTTTCCACGAAACTTTTTAAAATTACGTGAATTCTGAAAAATGCTGAATTATTGTCGGGAAATGTCGAGAATTCTGCCTGGATTTATAATAGCGTGCGTTTTCATCTTTTATCCCCATATTTAAGAGGGGACTCTAGCCCCGAGGAATTTGAAGAATAGGTTTTTGAAGATACTATTGCCGTCGCGCTGGCCCGACCAAGCCCCCTTTAAATGCGAAAGGGACAACTGCAGCTCAGGCTGATTTTACCTACAAAAATCTTGACCAAAAGACGTTTTGTATTCCGCTGTTTTCTTCTTCAAAACTAAACTGATCCAAATATTTCTTATATCAAAATTTAGAGGAAACACACCACGGCCTGTCATGCAACCGAAGTGCGGGACGTTTTGCGCGGCACGCGAACATAAATGACATCATCCGTCGAGCTCTTGTTACCGTCGGCGTTCCAGCTATCTTAGAACCCAATGGCTTGGCACGCGACGATGGCAAAAGACCGGACGGCATGTCTTTGTTTCCTTGGAAGATGGGTAGGCCTTTAGTGTGGGACGCAACTTGCGTCGATACTCTTGCGCCATCACATCTTCCAAGCTCATCTGCGCTGCGGAGAACCTCAAGCGGCGTAAATATAGTAACCTTTGTGGTAACTATATTTTCGAGCCGTTTGGGGTTGAAACTCTGGGGCCGTGGGGTCCGAGTGCTCACAGCCTTTTCAAGGAAATTTCTAAACGCCTAGTTGACACTTCCCGTGACCCAAGGGCTGGGTTTTACTTTGGCCAGAGGCTAAGTATTGCCATACAACGTGGCAACGCCGCCAGTCTCTTGGGCACGTTACCAGTTGACAGCGTTGAGGAGGAGTTTTTTGACGCCCTTTTATAATTTGTTGTTATTTTAGTTATCTAGTTTTAAAAATAATATTAATTTGTAAAGAGGAAAAGTATATCTATGCTTCTATTATTTTCTTTTTTGCTAAAAACTTATCTAATTTGTCTGATAGTCGTCTGAACATGGTGGTAAAAACGGGCTTTTATTGGGGTTTTTGGATTGACATAATTCTTTAAGTGATTATGTTTTGAAAAAAGGAAATGATTAATAAGACCAGGAGCATGTATTGATAAGAACTAGATTATATAGTAAAAAAACATTGCTCTAGCATTGTCCACGAAGAAAACAGCGGAATACGTTTGTATGGAGAAAGGCCCACTAGAGTCCCCTCTTAAATATTGAGCCAGAATGGTCACAAAATTCAATTAAGTAACGTTAAGTATTTTTTTATACTTAATTCTGTTTTATGACCTGAATTTTATTTCAAATGACAACTGTCATTCTTTGACAGCTCTATGACACGGCAAATTGCGGGCGTTCTGTATATAATAAGCAATTATTTTACAATATATTGTACTGTGCAATGGACCACGAATTATGCGAAAGCATGATGAAAAGTTGTCCGAGTGCCGTTGTGCATGACTACATTGCGTCATGATGTCGGAATGATTTGTCAGCTTGTATAAATCATGCTCGGACACAGAATTGTGACAGCACAGGTTATACGAAAACCATGCCCATGAAAAGTGCCTTTGCCTTTAAACAATTTGTTAACAAAATATTTGCCTAAAAAGGTGTTGTGTTACAAGATTAATAACACCTCGAAAATATCAAATTATGCCATGTAAAAATTGACTTTTATAAATTGTTATTTTTGCTCTGAAGTTTTGATATTAATGGGAGTTGGAATGGTAATCTGTGTATTGATGCGAACCACTTTGTTTGTGGGATATGGTCATAAATCCGCTAGAAGCTGCTACTTGCTTTGTGTAAAATGACTTTTTCTGCTCGGTTTGGAGATATCTTATTGATTTTAAAAGTAGTTGTTTGGTTATATGGTAAAGTGTAAGTAAGATAAGAGTAAGAGTAAGATTTCATCGATACGAATAAAAGAGAAGAGTGGTAACTCGTTTTTTTTAATTCTTACTTTCGGATAGTGTCCAAAAAACGAAAAGATTCTCACTTTGGTCTCTCTGATGATCACATTGCAAACCAAGTTATTTATAAAGAATTGGCATACATCATCTTCCTGCCCTTGTCCCATTTTATTTGGGGTCGGCGAAACACGTCTCTTTTCTCCAAACTCCTCTGTCATTCATCATGTTATCATTTACTCCTTTTTCCTTCATATCATTTTTCACACATTCCATCCATCTTTTCTTTGGTCTTAAATTACAAATGTTAAAATTTGTCACATCAAAGATTACTGAATCCACAGTTGCATTAACTTTTCACGTTATGTATGGATGTGGTACACGTAAGACCTTACCTGGGGTAAGAAATAATAAGGTTTTTACCTCGGTAGTAAGTTCTAAATATCTTAGTCTTAAATCAAGTTTAAGAGCGTTTACGCCTTACGACATTTCATACAAACTTTCAAGTCTTTACCGAAATTACTGAACCAATTTCGATGAAACTTTATACGCATAAGCAGGATACATAGATTAAAAAAGTGACTAAAACAAATTTCAAAAGTATAAAAAACAAGAAAATTGTTTTTTTAGATAATTTATAATCGGTCTAATTTAGCTGTATGTAACACTATTTTTCGAAAATTCCCTTTGTAACTTTTTAGACCTATGTATCCTGCTTATGCGTATGAAGTTTCGTTAAAATCGGTTCAGTCACTTCGGAAAATAAGAACTTGAAAGTTGGTATGAAATATCGTAAGTAAAGTATAAACGCTCAAACCAACCATCAATACAACAAATGGAAACTGTAAGCTCTGTATTAGGGTAAATGAGTTTCACGATTACAAATTTAAACTACGGGTTCAGAACCCTCATAAAGATTATAAGATAAACTAATATTATTATGACGTAGTTTAATTTACCTAATAGAGTACAACGACGGGTAATCATTCGTTTGCTAACTTATTTATTAGTTTACCTCTACACTGTTTTGCAAATGGCTGCCTTCGTAAGGTCGTATGAGCTCACAAATAATAGGGGATAATCCTATTTTTTTTTCTTTGTCCTTCGGGTAGTTTATTGAAAAGTATTGGACACGTATTTTTTCTTTTTTCACGTGGTCATAAAATTACGGAGATATATTGAGTTGAAATGGCGCATGACGTCACATGTAGGTAAGTTTTATACCTACTTGTGACGTATTAAGCCCCCACTCTCCAACTTTAATGAGTTCTAAGTAATTTTTTGTTATTTTGTTAAAACAAAAAATACGTGTCTAATTACTAACTTACATTTTATTTATTTAAACTTCATGTATTATGTATAACATATTGTAGTTCATAGGAGGATTTTATGCCATAAGGCATTCTCTACCAGTCAAACTTTGGGTTAACTAGGACAACATTGTGATAGGGTACAAACTAATATGTAAAAAGAACAATTTTTCGAAAATTTATAAACTTACATAGATACTGATACACTCTCGTGAGGAAGGTTAAGCCGTGCTTGCCGAGGTTGGTCCGTGGATGAGTGACCATAATTACATACAGATTTTCCTCCGTGCCTCGGAAAGCACGTTAAGCCGGTCCCGGCTGTCATTTGTAGATCTTTGACAGTCGTTACAAGTAGTCAGAAGGCAAAAGTCTGACATGCAGTCTTACCAAGGAGTATCTTATTACCCAGTTACTGGGTTGTAGAGGTCAGATAGGCAGTCTTTTCATGTGAAATACTGATTCTCAACTGCATCCGGTTAGACTGGAAGCCGACCCCAAAATAGTTTGAGAAAAAGGCTAGGCAGATGATGATAGATACTAATACACACATACAAATAAAATAGACTTATAAATATTTAAAAACCTATATAAGCAAACTACGAAGTTATGGCCGCGTAGATCATCATTAATTAGTACACTGATATAATACGTACTCAGTTATTGATTTTAAAATTAATGATACATGTATTCACTGAACTGAATACAATCAGTTCAGTGAGTTCGTAATAAGGATGCATATTCAGTGATTATTAGCACCTAGTTTGCAAATAGGTAAATAATGATTACAGCATAGTCAGCGTATAGAGATCTGAGGGTTTACACAAATAATTGTGGCTTGTGGCATTGGAACCGACACAGATGAGAGAAATTCATAAATGTATTGGACTGACTTTTTATTTCATTTTGCTTGATCTTTCCCACTCCTGGGCAAAGGCCTCTCCCCATTCCTTCCACTTTTCTCTGTTTTTTTGCCTCTTCTCGCCAATTAACGAGAAAGCCATCAAAGGCGCCATCCCGCCATCTTCTTCTCGGTCTGACTGACTGTGTATGAATATTTTATTGAAGGTATTTTATGGTAGTTAGCAGATTCTTCGATAAAATAGATTATAATGTTCTAGATCATTGTATATTTCCAAAAAATATAAGAAATAATAGAAGCTTGAAATTCCTTGAAAGTAATTGCCCCTTTCAGGTGTGGGGGGTTACTATGACGTCTTAAAACATTATTGTTTTATTCTTAATCCGGAGTGTGAAAGAGATGGAGCTAGATGACCTGTATAGCTCCGTCTCTTTTCCACTCTGGTCATAAAACAATAATGCTTTAAGACTTCGTGGTAGGCCACCTGATCTTTTGTTTCTGCATCACAAGTTTTCCTTTACCACCGTCTTACGTACGAAGTGACTCCAAAAAACTTGAAAACCTTTTAGTAAACTCTAAACCATTCAAACACAGTCTATTTTCAACATAGTTATAATAAAACTAGTTCAAAAAAGCTGCATTATTCAAAAGAAGCAGTCACTGCTCAGACTGTTCCCTAAGTCTGGCTAATTGTTCACACCTTTTAGAAGTTCACACTCCTACATCAAAGAGTATGGAGGTAATATGAGCCATTTTAATTTTAAACCCGTTGGAGTAAAAAGTTTCCACTCTGTTTGTCGAAAAGGGTAATGGGCAATATTGAGTGCTTTGTGAGTTTTTAGGTAAAACTGTCTTCGTACTTGTGTTGTGTAAAATATGATTTTAATTGAAAAGTGAACATTTATAAGCTTCGCATTTTATTTTCAATGTTTACCGCACCTTACTTGAGAAAGGGTTAAAATTTTATAATATTATAAAAACACAAGCTTAATTCATAGGTCATAAGTCTAATAAATGACTTTATTAAAAAAAAAACGGTTCAATCGTTTTTTTATTCGTTCAAACCGATACGGACTCCAGACTCTGTCCGTACCTGAACAGACTCAAGAGTGGAATTTAATTTTTTAACCGACTTCCAAAAGCAGGAGGTTCTCTGTTCGACTGTATGTATTTTTTAGGGTTTCGTACCCAAAGGGTCAAACGGGACCCTATTACTGAGACTTCGCTGTCCGTCCGTCCGTCTGTCACCAGGCTGTATCTCATAAACCGTGATAGGTAGCCAGTTGAAATTTCTACAGATTATGTATTTCTGTTGATGCTATAACAACAAATACTAAAAACAGAATAAAGTAAATATTTAAGGGGGCTCCCATACAAAAAACTGTTTATTTTTCTCGTTTTTAAAAATAATGGTACGGAACCCTTTGTGCGCGAGTCTAACTCGCACTTGGCCGGTTTTTTATGTATTTATAATGTAATCATGAAATATTTTTTTTTTTATTCGAAAGCGTATACTCTTAAGGTGGTCACTATGTCAACCAGTCAGAATTTGCTACTGAGAAATTATTACCGCATATATGAAACTTATGACAGTCAGATACATCTTCTGCGTTGACTTTTCCTAAATGAATGAGTAACATTTACTAATTACTTTGTAAGCTTTCTCAAGTTCATGCGAGCAGACGTCCATTACGTAATGTAATTTAGTAATTCACCACTCCGCTTCTAGGGAGCAGTGCGTGACTTTGTCTGTGAAAATAAGTCATTAGGGCCTGGATCCATAAGATTATAGTTTGTCTGCACAAATATTACAACAAATTAACTACGACCCATTTTATTAGTATGCCAAAGGAACAGTAAAATAAACAAACATGTGATGCTATTGCTAGTCTTGAATGTAACCTTAAATAAAAAAAGACACAGCATTTTCTGAATGCTAAACATTATTAGTGAAAGGAAATTTTATTAGACGTAAAGGTTTTTGATCAAAGTTTGTTTTACGTTTTTTTTTTGTGACAAATCTTTATCATTCCGAGACTGAAACAAGTCACGACAAAATGGCTTCCAATCGTTTTGATATAGTCGCCAGTACATCTCAATAATTTCCTTAATTTTTTTTCCTAGTACCTAACCAAGACAATAACACAAAAAAATACTACCTACATAGAAATCAGTGACTACTAAATCAATAATGGAAATCAAATAGTGTTTAAAACAGCTCAATAGTAAATAGTGCCCAGTGTTTGAACTTCAACCATCCTTCGAGTCTTCGTACGCGCTCGTGCAACTTCGGGACAGATCGGACGAAGCCGAAGCCAACGGAGTGGAGTGGAGGTGTAAGATGGAAGATAATGCTGACAGGCAGTGTAAATATAGGTAAGTGGAATTTTATTTCACAGATGGTCACAGACGCGACTACCGAAAAATACTTTGAAGAAGAAAAGTACAGCTTATTGTGTAAAAGTATTTAATGGTGTGACCTAGACTAATTATGACCTCGAAAACGTGATAAAATAAATTGGATTGATATCAGCTACTTGGACTAGGATTTACATGCCGTCGAGAAATATCTCCCAGGCCAGCTGGTTTGATTACCTCACGATGTTTTCCTTCACCGAAGCAAGTGACAACTAAACAATACGCACATGAACCCGAAAAATCAGTGATCGTGTAATGGGTTCGAACTCGAGACATAGGTACGTTATTTACTTTAAAACGTGGTTTTATTTTAGCAGGTGTATTGCTTAATGCTTAAGTAATGGACTAGCTCACCGTCGGTCCGTCTTATGACGACAGGCCGCGTCGACTGCGCGTTTGTGTTCCACGCGCGCCTCAAGGAGATGTCGGCAAATGGGAAGGGGTCTGGGAGGGCCGATGCCTGCCAGGGCTGCGGGACTGTTCGAAAGAGATACCGTGGCCCTGGAACACAAAGGGCTAAGAAAGGACATGGATAGGTTATAGTCATTACAAGTCTGATGCTCCCTTCCGCTCCGCCCGGAGCGGGAGGAGTAATTTGATGATTTCCGATCCGAAAACAAAAGGTGTATTGCGTGTTCAATTTAAAAACCATTACTGGTGTTAACATAACAACATCACGCATGTAATTCTCGAAAGGATAGTCAGACGTGCACCTTATAGTGGGTACACCTATATTTCGCCAGTTATTTTTAAGTCTCATGTCATAGGGGGCGAGCCTATGGCCATCAACCGGGCACAAATTCAGACTCCGTGGTTGCTACTGAGAAAATCCTGATGGAAAAATCCAATAACATTTTGCTGGACCCGGGAATCGAAGCCAGGACCTCGCAGACCAAAGATACAATATAAAGGGTGTAAATCACCTCTTATAACGAAGCTGAAAAGCACTGGTTCTCCCTGTCATTGCGATCATTTTCTTGTTCTACACCATACCTGGGAACCCTCTAGTTATGGAGATATTAGGGGTTAAAGTTCCAACTTTTTGACAAGTATTTTTTTAATGTAAGTAAAAAAAGTAATTTTTACTTTAAACACATCCACGACCCCCGTACTATTCAATCCGTCCATTAGCACAATGTTTTGAGTGCGTTACATTGAGTTCTACCACAAAACATGATTTTACACCCACCAAAAAAAAGTCGTTTCCCAGCAATAATTTTTGCGTAAAGTTACTTAGTTTCATGAGAATGCTTGGTTGACGGCTTCGTGATGAGGTGATTTACACGGTGTATAATACCTATGTAGGTCAGTACTTCTATGATATCTATGTTTTTCTAGATAATTGTTTGTAAAACCTGAGAAATTCTTGATGGAAAAAGCCCAAACGAAATTATTTCGACCCGGCGGGAATAGAACCCGGGACTTAATGCTCAGCACTCACGATTGCAACCACTAGACCAGGGATAGCGAACCAATGGCATGCGTGCCATTGGTGGCACGCGACACAATATTTTAGGCACGCCATCGATATTAACCATATATCTTCATCTACCTATGGCCTGCACTCATTGTTTTCAGAGACGATTTACATTATTGATTCACTTAGCTAGCATGCATTCTACTAAAAGTAACCTCTTATAACCCTAATTCAAGTTGTCATCTAATCTGCAACATGTAGTCATACTAATGTTACTTTCATTTAAGTTACACGTATAACAGAAACCTTTAAAACTATACAGTGCCAAAAGTTATTTTTGGGAAGAAAATAGAGGTTTGAGAATAAAGAGTTTAGTTTTCTAAACAATCACTAAGTCAAAATTATTTAACGGCACATCTATGACCTCATTCAACATTTCATTAGAAAAAATGGCACGTTGATCCCTAAAGTTTCGCCACACCTGCTCTAGACCAACGTGGCCATCTTACCTGTTCTTCAGACCAGTTCTATCTTACTGCCCCCCTAGCATGACCGTTCTATCTCTATTCTACCAAGAAACGACAAGAAATCTTTTCTATACAACTTGTCATTTCTTCTGGCCGAGCATGGCGCGCCCTGTCGACTCGCGTTTCTACGAAGACTTATACAGAAATTCTTTCCATAGCAACGGGGACGTATCACGTGATGTTTATATTCCCTGAATATTATTACGTTTAGTTAACAAAAAAAAGTTGCCAATTGCATGAGTTTTTCATTTTTCGTGGGCAGGATGGTGTTGCTGCATCCTGGATCCAGCCCCAGGATCTTTTTCGCGAAATTAAACCTAAATATTTTACATAACATTTGACATTTGTCAGAAGTAATGTTTCTACCCCCAAATGTCAAAAGAAGAGAAAATACGGTCGTCATGCTCGACGTTGTAGACTTGTGTCGACTGAAGAAAAGAAACATTTCTTTTCTACATTCTTAATATCGCCATGCTTGGGACGATAGAAATATCTGTCAAATTGTCGATTCTTCCGTAGACATAGCTCGTTTCTACGGCGGTCATGCTAGGCCGGCTGGTGTTAGTATGCCGAATTTCCGTCTCGAGTATTTGGCAGTTGATGTGTCATATGTCCCTCCAGTTAGGCGAGGAACGAGTAATATGTGGCTTCTCCATCCGTATCGATATGGCACGTTTGTAACCCCCGACCAAAAAAGAGGGGTGTTATAAGTTTGACGTGTGTATCTGTGAGTCTGTCTGTGGCATCGTAGCTTCTAAATGGATGAAAACCGATTTTGATAAAATTGGTTTCGTTTGAAAGGTGTTTTAATCGAGAGTGTTCTTAGTTATGTTTCGAGAAAATCTGCTCAGCCGTTTGAAGGTCACCTCTTTTCTAGTTGAAGGGAAATTAACAACTTTCACAGGTCTGGTCGATTCGAAATTTGAAATTTTGTCACTTGTAACCATGAGCATTGCCAGGGAGGGATAGCTGCATCCCCCCTCCCCCCATGTTTTTTTTTTAAATTTATCTGTTTTCTTTAATTGTCGAGAAGACGCGCAACACCGAGAAAAGTGGAAGCAATGGGGGACGCCTACGCACGAGGTTTTTAGTGTCGGGGTTTTTTTTTATATTTTTAATTTAATTTTTATATTTATTTATCAACTAGGTAGTATGTACAACGTACGAAATATAAAGCTGGTTAAAGATGGACCCGTATTTTCGTTGAAGGACTTACGTTACGGAGAGTAGACCCCCTGTTATGAAGTACGCATTGCACCAATCAAGCTATATAATATCTACATCTCTCTTTGTACGGGTAATCTGTACAAATAGAAGTCATGTTATACTGGAAATATATATCTTGAGGTATCACCGTGTGTACCTACTCGTACATCTATGACCTACACTAATTAATTGACTAGCTCGCCAGACACGTGCTGAAGTTTGCAAGGAGATTGGATTGGAAAAATAAACGACTGACGCAAATGCAGGAATAAATGGAAGGCTTTGAAAAAGTTGAAAGAATGGGGGAGGTCTATGCCCAGGAGTGGGATGGTCAAGGCTAAGAAAACATAATATAAGTTTAAAAAGCATGAAATAAAAATTAAATTGAAAAAACCCCGACACAAAAATCTTCTAAAAAACAAATATAAAATAATCCAAGCGTCGTCGTAGTTTCCAGGGACTTCTAAGTTGAACGGACCCCCGACGCAACGACGCTTGGATTAATTATTTTTTGGTTTTTTAAGGGTTTTTTTGGTTGGGTGCTTTTTAATTTTTTTATTTTTTTTTTGTTAGTTCTACTGTCAAATAAAACAATATCGATAGTATATCAAACCACCGCTACCAAGGATTCTCAAAAAATAGAATAAATACCCTACATATTGCAGTATCATGCATCCAATACATTTAGATTGAAAAAAATAAAAATCACGTCTCTGTGTTGGCACACTATTTTGATGCTGGGATAAAAAGCGCTTGGCTCAATACTTCACTCTGCAGCCAATTATGTCATGCTGTCGAGTGGAAATCCCACTGTTTCAAAAGCCTATTTTAAATTCCATTTCATGTATTTATATCCCTTTTATTAAATATGAGATTAGTGCGTTCAAGCAATCGCAAATAAACTGATTTGATTTGATAAGCAAACAAACTATTCAGCTTTATAATATGGCTCGCCCCTATTGCATGGGACTTGTAACATAACTGGCGACATGTGGGTGCACTATTAGGTATACCTCTGCCTCTCCCTCTGTGATTTTTGTGTTTTTTATCTAAATTTCTAGGGAATGGAGCAACTTTTTTATGAGGCCATAATATTATGTTCCCAAGCATACAAACAAACATGTTCTTTATTTACATATGAAATTCAATTTAATTTCGCTTGTATGGATACCAAGTGAGCTCTCTGAATAAATATTGAATTTGATTACATCTTATGTAAAACTTTCCATCTTAGAATCGGACTGTCTAATAAAAATAGAAAATAAAATAGATAAATCCTCGTCCATGGTTTGCGACACCTGCAATACGCCTAAACGCTGCAACAGCTCGCTCGTCACTGTGGCCACCGCACGCCTCCACCGTCGCGCCCGCCACAGGCCACCGCACGCCTCCACCGTCGCGCCCGCCACTGGCCACCGCGCGCCTCCACCGTCGCGCCCGCCACAGGCCTCCACCATCGCGCCCGCTACAGGCCACCGCCACCGCGCGTTCAGTGTGGACCCACACCGTAACTATAGTAATTCCAGCGTCGATGACTTCTCTCCACTGAGATTAGCCGCCATGACTAAAAACGGTCAGGAGGACTGTAACTATGTAACCCACAATAGCTGGGTAACACGATATTCCTTGGTAAGGCAGACTTAACCCACTTAACGAAATTACATAGAACTTAATTGCATATTTGCGTCGAAATAAGCTCTATTTGGCCAACGAATATCATATCACCAAACGTATTATGCACAGTCACATTTGAAACTAGCATTAAATCCTAACCCACATTTATGAAAGCCAAATACTCGCAACGCCAATGCTGAAATGAAACTGTTAATTTAACTCTAGTCGCTATTCATTATGAAATAGAGTCTTAAATGTCTTAAATGTTTCACAGGAATTATGACACATTTAGGAAACGTGAAACAGTTTTGATTGCTTGTTAAAACTATGTATATTTTGTGGATTTAAAACGTAGCATTTAATTTTTCTTTATCTTTAAAGACAAATTAAATGCTAAGTTTTAAATCCACAAAATAATACTCCTTAAGTGTCTGGCAGTGGAGGTTGTGAATCATCACACTAGCCCTTATGTAGTATGAAAAAACACGCATTTTAGTATGACATAACTTGGCAGCTGAATAGCATAACTTTTTTACTTGAAATCTGCCAAAGACTTTTCATAATATCCAATTATTCTTAGCTATAGTAAGGTCTAGCGTTCATGGGATCTTGGTCCTTCTTTTTATCTTTTTTTTTAACCATTGCCCCACACTAGGATTTTCTCCTGTATTGTGGGTTCGTTTACAAACATTTAAACTCACATACACAAACAGGCAGAACCGGGACAACTATCACAGATATGTGTTCCATGCGGGGACGGAACCCGCGACACGCAGCGCACCAGTCGATTGCTCAACCACTGCGCCAACCGTGCCGTCCTTATTAAATCTATGATCAATGTAATAATAGAACTAGCCCCGCGGGCAAACAAATTATCATGTTTTGAATAGTTTAAATAATATAATATGCTATTCCTACTCAGCGAAAGGACCGTTGATGTTGAAATAAGATGTTACAAGGTCACGAAATTCTTTCGTTTTTTGAATAGCCAAAATATTGTTCAAGATCTTTGATTAATATATACTTTATTGGACTACTCTCATCTTACCGTACCCTTGTAAACGTAACTCAAGTACATAATGTTTCGAAAGAATACCAAATAACGCCCACACCAAAGAAGAAATACTATCATTCAATTATATGTACACAATTTGTGTGGGCCAAGGCCCACCCTATGATGAGTGTTTTCCTTTAATTTACCAACAAACACGAACGAAATGATGTTATAAAAATGTAAGAAGATCTCAGATATAATGAGTACGTCGTCTTGTTATCTTTTCTTTCGTTTATTATCGCGACGTGCGTTATGAAACGCCATTTGTTAGGAACATAATATCATCTTATGTACCTTATTTATGATTATGTCATGTCATTTATAATTATGCTTTTGATTAATCACCTCGTGGAGGATAAGAGCTTCAAGGATTTCTTTCAACCTCTTTGTAATTCCGCTAGCTATAAGTACTACTATCTACAAAATCGGATCATGCTACGCCGTAGCTCACACTATGCTACGGCGTAGCTTCCTCTATGCTACGATAACGTGGTCCCCAATGTTAACAGAAAACGATGAGGCAAACCTATTTTCTTCACATTAAATTCCACACATTTGTGCTGTTTTATGAGCTGTTTTATGAGCTACCAGAGAAGCATGTGCGTAGGGGCTCAGGCCAAACTTCTCTATCTTCAACGTAGTCCTTAATTATGTAATATGCTTTTCTAACATCAATCATGACATCAAAGAGATTGAAACTTCCCCTTATATAACGTTCTCTCTAAAGCCTTTCATATATCTCCTTACCTGTTGGCTTATCCGGACAGCGCGTAACTTTCCATTGGCCGTTACATTTAATGCTTTCCTCTAATATACCATTACCTTTAACGCGCTATCTAGAGGAACCTTAATTACCTATCAAACTGTGGCTTGATTGCAATATACTGTGGAATAAAAGGTGCCCTTTTGTCTGGAAATTTAATATTGTAAGAGAGAATGGAGTCTGTAAAAGAGGCTAATTGTTTCATCAAGTGTCTGTCTAAATATATATTGTCTTCTCACTCTTACTGATAGTCTCATCCTTTGTTTCCTACATCATGAAATTCCTAAACACAGTAAAATGAAGGTAGTATTATTCGTCAAACACAATTTGTATGTCACGGCTCCATTAAGTGCTTTCCTACCAAAAGACATGTGCTTTCAAATATGTTTTGGTTTGGGCCTAGTTGGTTTTGTATTTTGCAAAAACATTTTATTATTATAAATTTATTGTTTTAGTGAATAAAAAGTTTAAGTTAGTATAGATTTTTTAGAAGTCGGTTTTCACAAATTTTAACGTATATCGATTAGACAGAGGGTTAAAACTAAAGTAACTCGGACGATAGTAGATAACAATTTCATCGCAATCCACATAGGCTGGCTGACTAAATAGTTAAACTGACGGCATAAGTTTAACGAAGTTCGGTGATGCGATAGTTTGAATCCAAGTCGATACATTGAACTCTTTTTGAAGTATTCTTTAAATATTGAATACTGTTACATTTTAAAACTTGAGGGGTTAGCACATACTGACGCTGTCTGTACATCTGCCGACGGATCCACGAATGTGTCCTACGGCAACAATTTTAAAACATTGTTCCCATTTTTCTCGTGTCAGTTACAAAAATTGATGTGAAATATGGGTACATATTTTGTCGACCCCGAAAAAAAAAGGGCTTTCAAAACACCCACGCACAGAACAAATATTCTGAAACATTCCGCCTGAACTTCCCAGGTCTCAACACGATCTATCATGCAAACATTCTTTTGTTGAAATAAAACCTCCTTTACGGTCCTTTCACGGCCATAGGGGATGCGACTTGCGACGCGACTTGCTTCAAGCAATACTCACGTTAAGGGAAACATGAAAACTACCAGCTATCTCTTTCATTTGTTTTTGTTCGTAGTGGTTGGCGGTACACGCGTGTCGCTTCAGCCGGCCTTAGACGATGGGTTATGCATGCGCAGTTATTGCCAACTTTTTAGTCATGCATGAAATTGTTTAAGAGAAAACTGTACAGTTATCCTGGCCTGTACATGCAACCTAGAGACGCGGTACCACTGCGGTTACGTCTGGACCTAGTGTATGTTGCAGGTAGCGACAACGAAGAACTAAAAGCTATGCATAGCTTTCAGTTCTCTTTTTTTATAACAAGTAATAAACCCACTAAAGCAACCATATTGTCGTGTGTTGTAGGTGATAGCATACTTGCAAATGAGCCAACCGACAGGCTTGCAGTTACGTGTGTGTCCTCTATAGAACTCGATTTTGCATGAACATTTAAAACTGTCATGCATAATCTATCGTCTATGGCCAGTTTTAAGCGTATAGTTTGTGGCCAAGTTCTTACGTTTTTAATACATAGAAGGAGGTTGACAGCTTATTTTTCGTCGGTGAAAGGGTCCCGTTTTCAAGGTCGGTTCAACCGTATTGATCCCAATATTGTCGGTACCCTTAAAGGGACGGTCTGCTGAGTTAATAATAATTAAAACATGTTACATTATTCAGAGGTGTTCGGGCATAGAAGGTTTTTAACGGATTACTAAGTTATAGGTGATTTATTGGGATTTTATTAGTATCAGTATAAACTCAAATAATATGTTATTTTGTTTTTGTTAGTTTGTACCTAACAAAATCTAAGTTGTATAAATATCTACTTAGACCTATGACAGTTTTTTTGTGAAATAATATAAAATATATTAATACTAGCTGTCCCGCGGAACTTCGTCTGCGCCACATTTTCCCCGTTTTCGCAACATTATTTACTGCTGCTCCGCTCCTATTGTTCGTAGCGTGATGATATATAGCCTATGTCCTTCCCCAGGTTTGAAATCTATCTTCTTGCCAAATTTCATTAAGATCCGATCAGCCGTTTAGTCGTGAAAAGGTAACAAACATACAAACAAACAAACAGAGTGACATTCGCATTTATGATATTAGTATGGATGTGAACTTGAACATCATTGAACGATGTTCATGCGTAAATCTCATTTTGTGTATTTTTTTTTTATCTTTGCATATATTGATAAGCTCTTTGGTTCCTTGCATAAGACAATTCCTTATCTGAACAAAGATTCCAAAAGAGATTAAAAACCACACACTTTCCTTGAATCTGGAGTGGTAATTCCGACTCGTATATTACATTTGCCTATCTCTAATCTGTTTCTTACCTCCGGGCATACTCCAGGGCATTTGATTAGTCTGCAAATTAGATTCTCCGTCTGCCGTATAAATCGTCATAAATTAAGCATGTAATAAGGAGTCGGAGGCTGCCTTTCCGATGGTATTTTATAAAGATAATGTTGGGAAATATGACAAATATTAGAGCCCGTAGCCTGTTAAACGATACTGAATATACAAGGTGTTGTTTTGCATCCTCGTCAAAATTAAGGAGGTTGTCACAAAAGACATAAATAATCAATTTACATTATGGTACAGACAGCGTTAGTATGTGCTAACCCCTCTACAGTCCCGCCAAGTACGCCAGGGGGGTAACTACTTAAAAACGCTGTCCACTCGCGGGGGCGAGCCTATTATCATCAACGGGCATAAATCCAGACTCCGTGGCAAATTTCTGATGGAAAAACCCAATAACACTTCAACCAACCCGGGAGTCGAATCCAGTATCCTAGGCTCAGCAGTCACACTTGCGACCACTACACCAACGAGACAGTCACACCAGCATAAGATAGTCTTATTTTTTTATTTCGTACTATGATACGGTAGGCCACCTCAACGTCAAAGTGTGTCCACCGACGCCCAGTCGACTGTACATCGAGAAGACGCGAATTTTCTTGAATTCCTAAATAAAATAACACCAAAATCCATAAATGTCAATAAAAAACCTCGTACAATGTGTAAAACCTTTGCGGGACAGTCTGTATAAGACCCGCATCACCTTTCTAATAACTGTCAAGCGACAATACAGGCTATTTATTTACGATAGCTTTTTTTTTCCAAATGCCTGGCATAATACACAAGGTGTTGTTTTGCATCCTCGTCAAATTCAAGGAGGTAAGTATGCTAATGATTTTCGACATAAATCAATATTAAAATGGGTAGGTAATTTTGTTTTTCTTATTTACGAAAATTAATAAGTATGAACCACCCGTTTTAAACGCGGCCCTATTACTGACGAAATGTGGGCGTACTATTAGATACATCTCTGCTTAACCCTGCGGGGATTACTAGTGTGTGTAGTTATTACTAACGTGCAGCCTGCTGAACATAAACTATGTTTTCGTATTGTTTGTGTCACGAACTAAATTCCCAGGCTTATTGTTACTGTAAATGGGAATTTGCTGTCAATTAGACTTTACATGGGCCCAAAACAAATGAAAAGAGATTGTCACAAAAAAGAAAAAACAGTGGGTATATACTGTGTATTACCATCAAATCCAATATTAATGAGTTTCCAATAGAACCATTGTTCTTAGTTCTTACTACATTATTCATGATTCGACCTTTTTATTTGATTTACAATTTTACTCTAGAACGAAACCCAGTGTATATCAGTATTCAGGTTATGTACTACAAGCTTTTTAACCGGGGCTTGGCCTGCGTGAAAAGCGGAAATAATATCACGGAATAAAAGATTCCTAGTCATCATCTACCCAGCCTTTTTTCCAACTATGTTGGGGTCACCTTCCAGTGTAACTGGATGCATTTACATGGAGCGACTGCCTGTCTGACCTCAACAACCCAGTTAGTACTGGGTAATACGATACCCCTTGGTACTGGGTAATAATAATAATAAATTCTTTTATTTCAGACCACTAGTCCATTTCGTTATAGTACAACACACAACTTAAAAACTAGTGTTAGTACTTACATTTACCAGAAAATCAAAACAATTATTTATTATACGCCACAGTGGCATGTAGGCGTCCCCAATGGCCAAGTATGGGACTGTCCCACTTGTCCGCTATAGTACTCAGGATGCTGTTGGGGCTGACGCGTATCCTGCGCATGATGGTGTGAAAGCCATCCATGCCCTTCTGCGAACATGTCACTGTGGTGTATGGTGTAATACAATGTCCCTTGTTAAGACAGGTTTTCAAAATTTCTGGCCACTGACTGCCTGTATCGACTGTCAAAGATCTACAAATGACAACCGGGACCTACGGCTGAACGTGTTCTCCGAGGCACGGAGGAAACTTGGTATGTGTACTTGGTGGTGGTCACCCATCCACCGACCAACCTAGGCAGCGCGGCTTAACATGAAGATTGACCCAGATTATCCGAGCGGCTGTTATGGTTCAGCCAGGAGGTTCTCTGCTTAAATTATCCTAGTTTCATGTCATATTCCAAATACTACCTGTTTGCCAGACTCGAAATCTGTTCAACCGTGTAGGTACAAAAGGAAACAGACAGATAGACAGAGTTTCTGTAGCGTTTATAATATCAGTATAAATGAAATGAAGAAGTTTAAGAATGCAACTTAAGCACAATTCTGGAATGCTGGCTAACAGTGTTATAAAACCTTAGTTACCATGTAGTTCTGAATGCAGAATAGAACATGATGCGGGGATATTGCCAGCATGCATACATGAATAATTCATTCATAATATTTCATTGCATTGCTCTGAATTAAACATTCATCTCCGTTTGATCAAAATGGGTTGTGTTACTTGGGACCATTTGAGTTTTGACTTACTTACCTAGGTACTTAGGTCGGTATCTAGATACCGATCTAGCGGCTAAGTACCTAGGTAGGTACCTAGGTACTTAGCCGCTCGTGTCGATCATTAGGTTAAGCCGTGCTTGCCTGGGTTGGTCCGTGGATGGGTGACTACCTATTAGTTTTTTCTGTGCCTAGGAAAGTTCTGGCTGTCATTGACAGTCGTTAATTAAATCAAATTAAAAGTTTTTTTATTTAAATTAGGCTTGGATAATCAGCACTTTTTGAACGTCAAAATTATAAGAGACAGCGCCCCAAAACGCCCGCCCTTCGCCACTTCGTAGTGTTTTAACTGGGAAGAAGAAGTGGTGGAACAAACCCCCCAGCAATACACCTGTCTGTTAGGTTAGAAGAACCAGATTCTATACAAAAGTTAATATAAACAAAGTATCCATTACATAAAAATAATGTCACATGTCAGCTAGCAGACATTAATAATAAAAAAAGGATGGTGTGGTTTTATGAAACCACGGTAAAAGTGAAACTTTTTTTCACACTATAGACATTTAACTAAAAAAAATTGGGAGCGCCTTTCACTTTATCCCTACTCCGCGGCCGATCGTCACGCGACATGCAACACACAGACGAAAAAGTTTGAGACGATGTAATAAAAGTTTCACTTTAAAATGTTTAAAAATATACTCAAGATTAGATAAAGCCTCCAGGCAAAAAGGGCGTGCCCGCTTACACGTGCAATGTTGTTTTATATATGTATATAGCTAGCAGCAACATGAAGCCACAGATGATAAACTATAAGGACCACAGAGCAAGAAAAAAATTAAAATTAAATCGAATTACTAATAACAAACAACTGGTCAAAAAGACGACGAGTCCAGACCACAAATAGCACCCGTTCACGAGCATAACGCGAAGATCAGCTATTACCCCCTAGCCATATCCCTAATGAAACTCAAGAGTTTATCAAGAGCGGTGAGTGCCGGTATACTGTGACAATTATGACATTAACAGCATAAACCTGGTTTAGATGTGCTGATCATGTTTCATTCTATTGGTGGGATTCGACTGTATTTACCAGTAGCGTGAATTTTGAGTTAAAAGACAACAAGTAATTCCTCGATGTGCATTCTAAGTATTGTAAGGTTGTGTATCTTCCAACCAACCTTAAATTAGGCAGGATGGCTGAATAATAAACCTGGCCACATTCAGGTACTTTTTATTTCTTCTTTTTTTTTTCTGGAATTAAACGATTTAATAAAAGAATGATAGTTGTTTTTCAAAGTTATTTCAGTTCTGTCTCGGAAGGCGCCAGGTCACGGGAACTATTTGCGACTGCCGCATTCGCATTAAACTTAAGGGGAAGATTTATAAAACAATGGTTAGACCTGCTGCCTTGTATGGATCAGAATATTGGACCACAGAAGGGATGAATGAAAGGCATTTGCATTTAGCTGAGATGAGAATGCCAAAGGGGATGTGTGGTGTTACGCGAATGGATAAAGTAAGAAATGAGTACATAAGGGGCAGTCTGAAAGTGGCGCCGGTGACTGAAAAGATGTGTGGTAATCGGTGTCATGGTATGGGCATGTGATGCGGAGGAATGAGGAAATGTCGTGAGGAAAGTTTTGAGTATGAATGTGGATGGTAATAGGAGTAGAGGAAGACCAGAGAAACGATGGATGGACTGTGTGAAGGATGATATGGCAAGAAAGGAGGTGTCTCATGAGATGACAAGCAATAGAGAAGTATGGAAGAAGAAGACATGCTGCGCCAACCCCAAATAAATTGGGATAAGGGCAAGAGAATGATGATATAACAGATATTTTAGAACATTACAGTACTGTGTGTACAGTGAAAGTTTCCAACTGGAAATTAACGTCATGTAAAATCAAAATTATTCATGCAAATACTCTGTGAACTGGTGAATCTGTTACACAGTCTAGCAAGCGTATTGATTTTGCCATTAGCCTTCTACATTATGTACCAATCTATGACACTCGCGTAGATTGATGAGGCCTATTTAATCATTGTCCTAAATGTACTTACTGATACTGCATCATCCAACTGCTGGGGTAAGGTAGCATCATCATCATCATCATAACATCACGCCTGTAATACCCGAAGGGAAAGGCAGAGGTGTACGTATTAATAAACCCACATTTAGCCAGTTATGTTAGTTACGAGAGGAGCTCGTGGCTAAATAATAACAGCCGCACGGGTCGATCTTTAAGGTTAAGCCGTGCTTGCCGAGGTTGGTCCGTGGATGGGTGACCATAATAACATACCGAGTTTCCTCCGTGCCTCGGAAAGCACGTTAAGCCGTTGGTCCCGTTCATTGTTCATTTGTAGATCTTTGACAGTCGTTACGAGTAGTCAGAAGCCAAAAGTTTGACATACAGTCTTACCAAGGGGTATCGTATTACCCAGTTACTGGGTTGTGGAGGTCAGATAGGCAGTCGCATAATGTAAAATACTGGTACTCAGCTGCATCCGGTTAGACTGGAAGCCGACCCCAAGTTAGTTTGGGAAAAGGCTAGGCAGGCAGATGATTTAGGCAGTTATGTTTAAATTCAGACTCCGTGGCAGCTACTGAGAAATTCCTGATGGAAAAACCCAATAACACTGCCCGCTCCGGGAATCGAACCCAGCCGGTGTAGCATGACCGCCGTAGAAACGGGCTATGTCTACGGAAGAATCGACAATGTGACAGATATTTCTATCTTCCTAAGCATGGCGATATTAAGAATGTAGAAAAGAAATAATATGCAGCAACACCATTCCGCCCGCGAAAAATGAAAAACTCGTGCAATTGACAACTTTTTTTTGTCAACTAAACGTAATTTATCGTAAGATTCAGGGAATATAAACATCACTAGATACGTCTCCGTTGTTATGGAAAGAATTTCTATGTCTATGTCTTCGTAGAAACGCGAGTCGACGGGGCGCGCCATGCTCGGGCAGAAGAAATGTCAAGTTGTATAGAAAAGATATTTTGTCGTTTCTTGGTAGAATAGAGATAGAACGGCCATGCTAGACGGGCAGAACCTCAACGCAGCAGTCGTTAATGCGAACAACTTATCTTTAGTCGTGTCCTGCTCTTCTCGCCAAGTCCTAGGTATTCTGGTTAGGAATCCTGATGGTGGCAGATTTGGCATACGGCAGACGTGGACAGCCCAATTTATAATACTTTAAATCAAGCTGCATTTTGGGCAAAGTCAGTCATCTGTGTTGTAGAGATAAATGTATTCATTTAAGGTAAGTAATTATTAAATTGGCCTTAGGGAGTTCTGTATCATGGATGGTTGAGCGAATATCAAACAAACACAATCTTGGAAAGCAAATATTTGCGTTTACTATGGTGTACGTTATAATTTATGAGGGTACTAGTTGTGTTGACGACATTGATTGACTCGATTTATAAACAAAATACTTAACCCTTATTACTGTGTCTGTAAATAAGGAACACGCGTTGATTAGTTTAGAGGTAAGCTACTTTAAAAAAACTGAAAACCGCATAATTCCATGTTATCACCAACACAAAATAAACTACTAATTCTTAGAGCTGTGAAATTCCCGAACATACTAACATTGCAATAACCTTCAGTTCGTCAATATTAATATTAATTTCCGATACCTTGATGAAATTCAATTATAAACGGGTAAATTGGCTCAGCAGGCTTGAAAACTAAATTTTCGGCGTCGCACATCGAGCCTTCGAGCTATCGAGCCATCGAGATATCGAGCCATTCGAGATATCGAGCCAGAGCCTCGTGGCTCGAGGTCGTGGCTATGAATTATTTGATCGGGTGTTTACACATCACTGGCGAGTTTTACCGGATTACGTCGTGTTTAGGGTGATATTTCGAGCAGGATTTATGGCTGTATAGTGATAGAAGAGTAAGGTTAACAATTGGTAGACAGCCTGAGAACATAGGCAGATCCTTAAGAGTTGTTTCGGTCAGAATCCGACTGTCTGGAGCAACATCCGCAGTTTGCCCGTACCCGTTTATCCGAACAGGAACGCTAAGAATGAAGTATAAGGCTTGTTTTTATTTGCATAGGAGGCCTCTTTGTGAGCCACACCAGAAAGCCTAACCAAAGTTCTATCGCTCTATCAGTGATAATGTGGATGTAAAAGTCATAACTGTATGGCATGAGCTAACGAAAACCGTGAAAAATCCTGTGTAAAGTCTTTATTTTTTACTGGCTTGAATAATGTTGGTTTTTAGAAAAAAATGTCACAGGGTTAAAGTGTTTGAAACAAAAACAAACATCTACTTTCAAAATCCTCCACATTTTCCAGATGTAACTATTTAAAGAGTTGCTTTATTCCGTAACTGTGATCAAAATAAAAATCTCTGCGTAAGAACTCCGCGATTTCGCCTGATAAGTCCGGACAGTCCCTTTCCGAGCAGTATCCGGTCCTATTTACCCGGATAAACCCTTGTCAGTCCCCGTCTACTCTAATTTATGAATACACTATGTATATTTATACCCCTTGGCCACGAACTACGCGATCAAGCGACAATCGTTTTGGGACAGCGACTGCGGGGGAAGCAAATGAAAAGCGTTTTTAAGAGTAGTTGACAAATGGAATACTGGCGACATGTATAACGCAAATGTAGAACTACAAGTCAAAATACAGAATCACGAAATCAGAGTTTACCAAAAACTAAGAACATTTACAAAAATCTGACTACAACTGCCGGTCGGGTAGAAGTCCACCAGACACAAAACCTGTCTGATCGGAGGATCGTCACTTTCCAACGGGGGATGAAGCTCTGTACCCCTAAAAGAACATTCCACAAGTCTCCGCCACGCGACTTGCGACGCAACGATACTTACCCAAAAGAAAAAAGTCGCATCACCCGAGGCATGGCCACAAGGCCGTAAACCAAGTCACACAGAGAAGGTGCCGAATTAACTCCTGATGGTATATTGTTGTGTAAATATAGTTTGACTGTACGTATAATCAACCGCATGCTACGAGTATTTTAACAAACGAACTACGAAAACCACCCCCAACATAGAAATGCTGTCAATGCCAGATTGTTGACATAACGTGCGGTTAACTGTACCCATTTTGTATAATTTGCGCCTTTTGTGCGAGAATTATTTGGAAACTGCTGCGAGAGTAATTAACCATCACTGTTTCAGCTGTTTTGCACTGAATACAAATAAATGGGCCTAGCTCCAACTTGTGGAGTAATTATATACATATATGTATGGTACGATTGTAGCAAAAGTGTTGACAAAAATGCTTCAAGATATGTATTTTCGGTTCATTAATCGGTTTACGTCGTTGGTTCGTGCTAGAGCGTAAGGTATCCCACACCAATTGAGCTTGTTGACGTTTCGTGTTTCATTCTGAAGCCTTTCAAATTGAATTGCGGTTGAAGTTTTTCATTGTTTACCAAGTTTTCTTCTCATATTGCCAAGTGGAACTTTCCTTAGAACAACGTAGTCTAAATAATTGTTTAGTTTCTACTAAAGTCATTGGAAGGGTTTCCTGAACTTCTATAAGTTGGAAAAGTCTTAAATGGAAATAGTCAAAGATTGGCCAAAGTGATTTGATTAATATTTATTTACTTATTTGATTACTACTTATTCTATCTTTGCTTTTCATAAATTCAATTAATTTAGTATTATGTAATGTAATAGAAAGCTGTAATTTACACCTACGGCCGTCGGTACCTACGTTTTTTATTGACTTGAATGTTCAAGTCAATAAAAGACGTAGGTACCGACCGTAAATTAGTACGTAGGTGCATAATAAGGTTGGCGGCTGTCGGTTGAGAGTATGTCATGCTCACTCAAATGTCACGCTGATGGTGGCGCGTGTGTCGGGTCATTTAGTTCCCTTCAAAATGGTTGAGTTGAATGATGGCTGATCCATGCGTCATGTTCGTGGCGCTGTTAATTGTGCCTGGACATCTCTTAGCTGGGTATACTACATAAATACGAAAAACTTTATTCCGATAGTCACAAGTTCGAATTTCAAAATGCCGATTGTCATAATTCCGAATGGTTCAAAATTTCTAATAACAACTGCGACTTATCATTACTCCTATTTTTATTATTTCTTAATTTCAATATTCCTAACGTTTAAAATTACTTTTCTCAAAATACCGAGTTTTAATAGATCGAATAAAAAAAAGTCCGACTTAATGATAATTCGAAACATCAAAAATACGAATTCCGATTATTAAAATACCGATTAATACAAATCCGAAATAAAAACGCCTCGTTCTCTTTTAAACTATGATTGTTAGGTTTTGAATTTTTTTTTTATTATTTTTTTTTTTTTAAACTTTGCCCCACACTAGGAATCTCTCCAGTTTCATGGGTGCGTTTACAAACATTTAAATTCACATACACAAACAGCCAGACCCGGAACAACTACCTGTACGTCATACAAATATTTGTTCCGTGCGGGGATCGAACCCACGACACGCAGCGCAGCAGTCAATCACTCAACCACTGCGCCAACCGTGCCGTCTTTTGTTTCGAATAAAAATAATTTGTTTCCCTGGTCACAATTCTAACCTAACCGAAGGGATTCATCCATAATACAGGGGATTTGCAGCATGCAAGCAAGCATGCAGCCTGCAAGCAAGCATGCAACATGTAAGCAGGCATGCAACATGCAACATGCAAGCAGGCATGCAACATGCAAGCAAGCATGCAAGCATGCATGCAAGCAGGCATGCAGCAAGCAAGGAGGTAAGCAACAAGCAGCAGGCATTATTTCTGTCACGGCTCCGGCGCTGCGGGGTTTGGGCGCCCCACGCGAGCTTATCGTCGCAGATGGTTTTAACGCTCACCACCGCGGCTGAGGCTGGCCGGCATGGCCGGCCAGCAAGCCGAAGCCGGCCTTCAAACCACCTGGTCCTCAGCTCGCGGGCCGCTCCACCCCTCCGCGCCTACGCGGGCTTAAATTACACTCTAGGGGTAGGGCAGACAACACTGCGTGAAGTCGGTTTTGCAGCGATTCGTTTCTGTCTCTAAATTTTGTAGCACAACATGTTGACTTTTAGTTTATTCGAACAATTGAAAATCGGAATGTCGTTTTTCGGACCGAGAATCCTTCGAGCATTTGATTCTTCGAACGTATGAAAATCGGAAAACTAACAAAACGCATTTACGACTTTCGGTAAAATAAATTTCGTGATTTTTAATAATAGACATTATAATTCTTAGGTATTATGAAATTCGGACTTTTAGCACTCGGATTATTGAAATTCGGAATAAAATATTTCGGAGTATTTGAGTGTTCCCCTCTTAGCTGGCACGGCTTATTTCGAACTAATTATTTTATTTTTGAATTCTCTCTTTTTGTGTATACTATGTACACTTTTAACGTGCACGTCTTGCTACATCGTTCTCACATAATAACCGTGAAAGTAGTAGTAATAGTCGAACAACAATAAAAATGAAGCTACAGTCCCCTGTAGCTTAATTTTTATTGTTGTTCGACTATTCAAAAGGGCCTCTAACTGGCCTACTTGAAATACATTATTTTGATTTGATTTCAATAACTGCCCCGTTGCTGGTTCTGGGGTTCCCAGGTCTTGCAAAGCGTCATTGGATTTTTTCATCACAAATTTCTCAGCCACGGAGTCTGGATTTGTGCCCAGCTGATGGGAAAAGGCTCGCCCCCTATTACATGGGACTTAAACAGTACTGGTAAAATTTGGGTGTACTATTAAATACATCTCTGCCTATCACAGGAATTACAAGCGTGATGTCGTCTTATGTAAGAAGAATGTCTCACACACGAGCAATTTCTTCTGCATTTAGATTTTCATGCCAATATTTTATCAATCGCAGAACAAAAGCCGATCGCCTTGAATAGAGCATTCCGTTTGATCCCATCGACGTAGTATGTTTAGTAGCGAATCATATTCAATTTATTCCATACTGTTGCACTCTCCTCGGGCGCTCGACGTTCACACAATAATACTCGTCGATGTGTTCTGAACAATAGGAAACTAGATAACAGCCGAATAAACTTTGCTTCCTTTACATTTGTTTGGAAATTCCTTTATCGTTGACATTGTCGGACTTTACAGTAAACTTGATTCAAAATTGATAGATAACGTCGTAAGTAGAAGTAGCTGCATAGTTTTAGTAATCTTCATCGTCTCAATCTTTATGTTGTTTCTTTTGGAGCAGTTGCACCCGAATTAAGACATCAAGCGATAGAGGGGAAAAGACGAAGGACTTTGTATCAAGTCGGTCTGTCTGGTACCATACGCCCGCTTGTCAGGTAGCATTCGTGTCTAAAAATCGAAAATGTTCGGGATCATTGTATGGAAATATTCCCAACTAGCCTATGCCCGCGGCTTCGGAGTTCGGTCACTGTCCCACGGGATTGTAATACCGGGATAAAAAGTATCCTATGTGTTAATCCAGGTTATAAACTACCCGTGTGCCAAATTTCATCAAAATCCATTCAGTACTTTTTACGTGAATGAGTAACAAACATCAGCGTTTATAAAACGAGTATTAGTAGGATGTCCGCTCTATATCAAGTTCTCTTTGCGTCCGAATAACGGAACTCACTTTTGTATCACAATCTAAAAGATTATGAAGAAAATATGTAATCCATTGCTTTATTTGCTTGATGTTACTAAAAGCGTTTATGAGTTTGTCGTTAGTTTTTAATCATTACATAGGTACCTTATTTAAAAAATCTCATATAATCTTCTTCTTTCTATATCGTGTGTAACTCGGTTATTTATCAAGCAGATTGAATTCTTACTTAATTAAAAACGAAGGACTCTGCAGCGGCGCGTGCCTCAAGTTACTTTTATTAATTGAATTTATTGAAATAAAAAAATACGGTACTGAGATCGGACGCGCAATTTACCTGCAATTTTTACAAGTTTTTATAGTACTTGACTCTGAAATAAGATTCATCATCTGTCTAACCGACTGAATTTCAGTATTTTACATGGAGCGACTGCCTATCTGACATCCACATCCCAGTAATTGGGTGATATGATATCCCTCGGTAAGACTTGTTGTCAGAGTTACGGGCTTCTGACTACTCGTAGCGACTAGCAAAGGTCTACAAATGACAGCGGGGATCAACGGGTTAACGTATTTTCCGAGACTCGGAGGAAACTAGGTATGTAACAATGGTCACCCATCCACGAACCGACCTAGGCAAGCACTGTTTAACCTTGAAGATCGACTGGTGCGGCTGTTACGCTTTAGCCACGAGCTCCTCTCTGAAATAAGATTGTGAATTGAAATATAACGTTTGTTTAAATAGGTACGAGAATTAGTCTTTAGTTCTGTTTCCTTTAATTCTTGACTATTTATGAATATCCAACAACCGACCAAGTCGTTTTTAATTCAGGTAGCTTGTTCTGACTTTCTGTTTAATTTATTTTTTTTTTTCCAGCAAAGAAGCGTTCTATATTGCAATGACTCAAAATGTTTACCTATTTGAATTGATCTTTGGTATGCGCCATTTAAAAAAATTGCCCGGCAAATATTCTCGCCGACAAATGTTGACGCTACGTGCATGGCACGCGACGGTGTTCGTCAGTGATGGAACGCATACTTTTCAAACAAATATAAATTTTATGTAAACTACACATAAAATATAAATTTTATGTGTAGTTTAGTTTAGAATAGATTAATTTATGATGAGGATAGGATGCCTTTGAGGTTAAAAGCCTCCAATAAAATATAAGATTTAAAAAAAAGAATACGTTTTTTTGTCTGACACGTTTTTAGCCTGGTAATGGTCTGATATGGTGTAGTGGGCAGACTTACTTGAATTACTTTAAATTGACTAAGATACAAGTGTTAGTGACTCTTCAACGGTAGAACATGTGGAGAGTGAAGTGTTTAAAATCAAACAGTTCATTATTCAGGCTTTTATTTATGTCGCTTATTGTAGTCTAAATGAATAAAATTTAGTGTCTTATCACAGTAAAGAAGTCATTATTTATGATTGAAAGGCTCACGTTTAGTCCAGAACAACAAAAAAAATGATAGTCACATTTTTCATCCTACTCACACACGGCAGTTTCTTCACAACACAATGTATGTTCCTTGCCTTGGAAACCCTTTGGGGATGTTACTTCACACCTATCTAAACCAAGCACCTGGAAAGGGTACTGGTGTATGTTACTTAAGCCGTCCCTTGTCAGCAGTCACACCTTCGTCGAAAAGGGTAGCGTCAACATAAAATACTGGCAAGACATATGTGTAGGTAAGACTGTTTTTTCCTAAAATACTAAACCTATGCAGGCTCTCAGATTCTACTTTAGCAGTATACGTGATTCCTTCGATATTCAAATTATAATGCTGCACTAAAGTTGTTCCACAAGAACTACAAATTCTCAATTCAAATAACGGGGTTAACACCCGTATTTATAAACAAATCAAAGTGCTTACTGGGGTCTAAATTTAATTATGTTAAATTTAATTCAGAACCGTCAAAACCGTCTTCACAACGTCTTCGTTTAAAGTCTTGTCTATTTCATAAAAATCTTTGCCCAAGTAATTACTTAAAACCAAGTAATTACTTTACTTTACTTGACTTGACTAGAGATTCCGGTGCCAGATTCTACTTTACCAGCATTATGTGATTTATTCGAAATGCAAATTATAATGCTAAAGTAAAGTTTCACAAGAACTTTTTTTCTTAAAAATCAACATATCTAGAGATATAAAGTATTTTATAAAATATATATTTTGAACCGTTTGTTGAATGCAAACAGCTGGGGTTCGGGCCTCCCGCCATATTGATCGAGTCCCGACGACCTTGGGAAGCGGGGACACCCTATTTCGCACTCTCCGTTCATCATTCAGAGGCCCTTGCACAAACGCGCGTACTTATATTCGAACGATTTTTGAAGTGAAAACTTCTTTAGCGGCGTTGTGCACTTTTGTGATGGGTAAAAAATGTTAAACTCGCGTCAGCTCTCGCGTCAGGACACGTGACGGTCAGGTCACGTAGGTTGCGAAGGAATTTGAACTTTATGATATCTGTCATTGAGTTTAGGTTTCCAAAACTGGATAATTACCTTATGCACAAAACTATCTATAGAGATATATAAAGAGGTAAAATTCTTAAGACGGATTGTAATAGTAAAGAAGTGTTCAATTTTTAATGTAATATAAATTGTCATGTTTGTGTACGATAGCGCAATAAATGAATATTGTATTTTGCCACATAAATTATAGTACTTTTATACTGATAAATAAAGCAATTCGTGCAAAATTATTCCGTAACCATTCCAAAATATCAAAAATGCACAAGGTTAATATTCAAGTTTTCACTTCTGCCGGCACTCCAAGAGTGCAACCCGTTTTTTTTTTATGCGAAAATACACCTGTATAACTCTCTTTTTTATCGATAACCAAAATAGCATCACTTTTATTTATGAATAAACTCATCAAACTAAATAAATGTTATGTGTCAAACGAGTACTTTTTTCAGTCGTTACAAGCAGTCACAGGTCCAAAAGTGACAACCAGTCTTACTAATGGGTATCGTAGTACCCTGTACTAACTGAATTGTGGAGGCCAGATAACAAGTCGCTCCATGTAATACAATAATACTGGTATTCAGCTGCATCCAGTTAGACTGGAAGGCGACATCAACATAGTACATTTGGTGCAACCTTGAGACGCACACCGCACCTTGTATAACGTTATTTTTCAACACACTTGCTCAAAAAGTGTCTTTATGGTCACCGCAATTAGGCACAGAATGACACCCATAATCAAACTGTGACTTTTTCATTGCTATAACTCACTAGTGAGTTATAGTTTTTGGAACGAAGTTCCTTATCGCGCGTTGTGAAAGGGGGCTAGACGGAAAAAATTCTTACGAAAAGTTGTCACGACACTTTTTGCTGTAATAAGCTATTGTAAGCTGTGCGGCGTCGTATGTTTCTCTGTCTGTCTCTCTCTCTCTTATAGAAAGCAAGCCAGATATTTTCATTTCTATTTCGCATTAAACAGTGTGGTGTCGCGACGATTATTTTTGGAACTTCGTTCCATCCGGGTGTCCCTTGACACCTCTCAAGTTTTTTTTTTTAATTTTATTGGTTGAGGTGCTTTGTTCTTAAAAAAGTTTTTATTCAAAAAAAAGATCGTGTTCAATTTATTGCTTGCTCATTTCATGCAACTTCTTATTTAAATAGATAATTTTAACTCGTTCGTGTTTAATAAATAAAACTTCCACTCAAATATAACCTTTGTTTTCTCTGTAATAAAAGAAAACTTTAAATTCCCCATTTTGTACGTGGCAGAATAAGCGCAAACCCTATGCGCGGAAATAAAAAAAAAGACCTCATCCCTTAAGTTTGTGGCTGATCGCAATGCGCGCGCATAGGAAAACTAATTAATTTTTCCCACCATAGCGAATCATTTTTCAAAACTCGTTTTCACTGTTGAAATTATAGTTATTTATTAATTAAAATGTCTACAAGTAACTAGTAACGATGAAAATGATTTATGTGTTACACCGCCCGATATAAACCCGATATGTGAAGCCCTTAGCGTTATGGAAAGTTTACTACCTGAAAACTCCAAGGAAAAATATCTATTATCTACTAAATAAAATGAGTTTTTATTGTTATTTTATTCACAAGTGTGTTGAAAAACGTCGTATGATACACGTGTGTATTGGTGATTACCGTCCTCGGCTCTCTTAAGACCCTCACCTAACGGCTCGGGTCTCAATGGCGCCTCAGCGGTAATCACCAACATTACACACTAGTACCATAATGTACTATTATTTGAAATATGTCATGGTGTTACTATAACTGTTTCATAAAAATGTTTTTTTTTTTCTTTTTTTCTTTTTGTATATTGGCACCTTGTTTTTATATAGGTATATTTATGTAATCTGTCATTAATTGTGCTTCTGTGTGTTGTGCTATGTCTTTTGTATGCATTGAATAAATGATTTATCTATCTATCTATCTAGTAGGGAAAAGGCTACGCAGATGATGATGGAACGAGTATTTTACATTTTCATTCGTCCATTGGTACTAGGCCCACCGGGGTACGCAAATACCTCGGGATCAAAACTTCTATATTTCGCCGCTAACCTGCCATAATCGTATTAGCCTTGAGGGCAAAAATAAAATGAGAAACAGCTTTATTAAATGCGAGTAAATTAGATTTTCGGTATGCCGCTCAAGTTTCATCTTCGGAATTTATAATTAACTTTAGAATTCATTCATTATTTCTTGTTACGTGATCTGCGGGTTATTGGATTTGATAAGATGGGATCTTTTGTTTAATCCTATCAATTGTTATAGGACTTTAGTCAACATAACACCTTTACTCTACAGACCATTAGGCACAGATTTACCCACAAGTAGTACACCTACAATGCCAGTTATCTTTAAGGCCCAAAGTCAAAGTCAAAGCATTTATTTCAATTAGACCATTACAGGCACTTGTGAAAGTAAAAAAAAACAAAATAAAACGCGAAGCTACAGTCCCAGTCACAAGGCATAATAACTTGTGAAAGTACTGTAGTTGCCCATTCCGTAGCGTAGATCTCTATGGAGAAGAACGGGCATGAAACTCCATGGTCACTCTTTTAAATCAAAATATGTTACAAAATCTTGGTTACATCATTCATGTTAAGAATTAAAAATATGTGAGAACAATGTAGAAATACGGGCAAGTTAAGAGCGTCCAGAGTAAAAGATTAAATCAGTAATTAAAAAATAAATTAATTAAAATAAACCGTGGCTAAGAGATGACCAGTCACAACTGACAGCGCCCGTTCACGAACATGACGCATGTATCAGCCATCATTCAACTCACCCATTTTGAAGGGAACTAAACGACCCGACAATAAGCAAGCAATAGGGGTCAGCTTATTGCCATCAACCTTATGTATATTCAGAGTCCACTGCCACTGAGATCACAGACACTTTCGCCGACTTGGGTATCGAGAACAAGACTCATGTCTTGGGTCCGATTAGCTCAGCTGTAGCATAGTACTTAGGTAGTACTTTTCGGATGTTCCTTTAATATTTTAAGTAAAAGAACAAAACCGACGCTTTTAAACAAGATTTACTGCTACAACCCACCATTATTAGCTAATAAAAGTGATTTTCGGAAAAGCTTTAGCTGTAGCCTAACCTAACCCTCTGCGTGACACGCGCCGACAATTACTTCTTATTTCCACCGACTTTTCGTTTCACACCAACTCTTAAGAGCAGCACGCAACAAATGCTGGGTTAAGCGACTCCGGGCTAAGCCGCCCTTGACCTAGTTCCGTGGGTCGATAGTACCTACGAATTTATCATGCCGCGTTTGGGGGTTAGCTAATGTTTGAGGCCAGCTGGCTCAGTTTGTTTCCACAGACGTGAAGGGTAAGTCTGAGTATATTCTTGGCTGTAGATTTAGTTTCATATACTTACTTAAATTAATTTTAACATAGGCCCATTTTTAAAAGAGTGAGTTGAAGCTATTGTGACGTATGTGCGTTGAAAAGGGAAGCAAACATCACGTTAACGCTTATGAATGACTACGCTAAATTCGGCGTGCGTGTTTGTGTTAATTTATAGCGTTTAAATTTACTCGGAGGCGTAATTAAAGCAGAATACAGGTCTTTATGATTTACGTGGTTAGGCATAGCTCGGGTAACCTTTGTTCTGCACTGAATGCCTACTCAGCTGTGTAAAGAAGAGCTGTATACGACAGTCTAAGGGACACATGGATTCAAACTGTTCAGTCCTAAATTAATTGACTGTCAGTTATTCAAAACTGCTGTTTCATACATGTTGACCGTGTAAGCCACCAGACTAATAAGTATTGCATTTTTGTATTAGACTGATTTTGCGTATTTCTTAGTGCTAAGCACCCAGCATATGGGTCGAACAATAATTCGTTCGTGTGTGCACAAGCCGCAGTCACAGTCAGTCGTGGTAATACGTAGCTTAGCTTAGATGACTTGTGCATACAATTAAAAATGAATTAAGTGAACTAAGCAGTGAAATTGTTAAACATATATCTACGCTGGAAGGTCTAAAATCAAATACTGAATCGTTGTTAAAAGATTGTGTCATAACGTCACTTTCTTGCTGTAATAGCCGTAGTTTCAAACTTGACCTTCAACAAAGTGGCAGTTTGGAAGCCCGTATACAGCAGACGTTTATGGAATGAAGCACTTAAACCCAGCTGTTATTTTAGTTCATCGGTCTGTGAACTCCACGAGTGCTGGTTGCCTGGTACTTCTAATATTAGTTTGGTGCCCTGTGAGGTTAAACTCAAACTTTATTGCATTTATTTCAATTAGACCATTACAGGCACTTTTGAAAGTCAAAAAACAAAAAAAAAAACGCGTAGCTACAGTCCCAGTCACAAGGAATAATAACTTGTGAAAGCACTGTAGTTGCCCATTCTAAAGCGTAGATCTCTATGGAGAAGAATGGGTAAGAAACTTCATGGACACAAAAATAAAATAATTGAAATAAACCGTGGCAGCTAAGAGATGACCAGTCACAACTGACAGCGCCCGTTCACGAACATGACGCATACGTATCAGCCATCATTCAACTCAACCATATCAATCAATCCTTAAGTCAAACCTTAAGTAAGATAGATTATTCTTCTTTAATATAATTAATCAGCTTGTAATATACCCTCTACTGAAACGTAATAAAATGACGAGGTATGCCACCTCATTGTGAGCAGGCTCCGCCGGTGGATCTCACATACACATACACTTCTTTCTGACTGGCTCAAGCCAATTTCACGCCAGTGACTGATAAGTTATGTGGTAATCAGTTGGCTTGGTATGTGCATGTGATGTGGAGAAATGAGGAAGACGTCGTGAGTTTTGTGTAATGTGGATGGTATAAGAGTAAAGGAAGACCAAATAAACGATGACTGGACTGTGTGAAGGTGATGATATGGCAAGAAATGACAACCTAAAAGAGAAGTATGGAAGAAGAAGACATGCTGCGCCGACCCCAAATGAATAGGGATAAAAGTAAGAGAATGACGCTGATGAAGTGTGGTCAATCCCTAGTTAAGTTTCTTATTACAAAAGAGAGCTCATTAAAACTGAAACCACGAAATCCATCGCTCATTCCTGGAAAGTCAATTAAACACGGAGATGGATAGCTGACTGGTCCGCCGGTGCACATAGATCACACATTAACGATTCACCCACAACCGTAATTAACAACACAAACAAGTTCTCTTTAATCTCATTAAGTATGATGTACTGTTTTACACGGCGAATATACGACGGCCACTGCTTCGAATTAACGTCAAAAGGTTCTAGTAGACCGATCGACATTATGAATAACAATTTAACACGCGATTAGAATTCGTTTTTACTCGTCGCCAAATGGAACGTCAATTAAAAACGGAGATATTACTACATAACAAAAGTAGACACAAATATCTTACAATACCCTCAACTAATGAGCTCAACAACAACTACATTTGGTATTCAAAGCCAACTTTGTTTCGAAAACGAAAATTTAAAAAAAAAAAAAACATTAGGGAAAGTCCTTTCGAACTTTGGTCACGTCGAAGTAATTTTTCCTGACTAAAATAATGGACCAGAGGTTTTGGCCTAGGAACTTTTGGTAAAACAAAACTTCGTTCTTGTCAAAAGATAAGTAAAGTTACTTAATTTATTAAGGCACTAATTAAAAGTTAGTTGAAATATTCTTTTCACTTAATTAATACTCGTTTGTTTCAGCTTTTCAATCTTTAGGTAAAGAGTATAATTTTATAGGGGGTTCCAAGGGTTATCGTGCTGCCCAATAAATGGGTTAAAGAGGGCAGACAGCCACTCAATCCATGAAAATAACTTGTATTCAGCTACATCCATACCAGTTGGATTAAAAGTGGACCCCAACAAAAACATGTATTTTGGAAAACGCTAGACAGATGATGACATATCTTTAAAACATAGACCTTTAAGTATACTGTAAGTTTACATGCTTTTAATATTACGTAGTAGAAACAGACGGCTGTGTTCGTCGCCGACGACGTATTAATCTCCTGATCTCCATCAATCTAGCAGTTTTGGCACCACCGCCGAGGCAAGCCAGATTAGATGAATTAACATAGGTGTAAGGAACGAAAGCAAGTCTACAATCATTACTTAATTTTACCTTTTGAACGCACGATACGTGTTCAGAATTTCAACAACCTGAAAACACAATAAGCATGTTTTAATGAGTAATGCTAGTTACGGGCATTGGTTATGCATTTGTAATAATATTCTCGGCATATAAAAATAAGCACTCATGCTTTAAGAAAAGTAAGTAATATTTTTACGTAACGTTAGCACCTGACATCTGAAAATTGGCCGTCGACACAATTTAGCAGGTAGCGTATTCATCAAGTAGTGTACTACTTTTTTTTTTTTTTTGCGGATGGGAAATCATCAAATGACTTCTCCCGCTCTGGGCGGAGCGGGAGGGAGTGTCAGACTTGTACTGGTGCTGAGTCAGAAAACCTCCCCGTGCGCCTAGTGGCTGCTGGTCCCTCTCGATACGTCTGGAGGGAAAAGTAGTTGCTAGGACGGTGCACCCCGGGCGCTGGCAGTGTCCTTCCCCGAGGAGTGGGAAGAGATTCCCATTCTCCGGGGAATGTCACTGCCGGAGGCGAATATTCTGACGTGGAGGGGTCCAACCCGGACCGACGCGGCGTTTCTCCGCGTGACTCTCTGAAAAGCAGAGGGCACAGCGGAGGAGCAAGGGCGGGCTCGGTGTGCACTCACCCTGCCTCCGAGCAGACAGTGAGGGACGTAGTCCTTCGCTGTCCCCGTCGTTCTCGTAATCCCATCATCGGAGTGTCGTGGATCACGTCCCGCGGCTTCGATCGGGACCGAGGGTCTTGGCTTAACCACCCGGACCGCGAGGTAGAAAACCTCTATAAAAAGTTACCCCGAATCTCAAGCGGCGGCGCACCGTGAGGGGATGTATGGCTGACGGGTGTTCCCATGGAACAATCAGTCTCTAGTGCGACCCCCGCCAGGGTACCAGCCGACCCCCTGGCGGGTTATAAATGTCAAAGTAGTGTACTACTTGATCCCCCAAACGTTTTATAAATCAGAAAATAAGTTATGTCTAGAAGCCCTGGGATCTCGGACCATTTTTTGTGACTGAAACTTACAGGCGTTATTGTATTCATTGTTATTTTACCATAGGACCAGGTTCTGATATCATTCAAATAATCAGCTGCTCAATATCAACATCGTAAAAATATATCTTATGTACAACAGTTTTATTTTCCGTGGTTTGAGTTGATTCTATATGTAGTTTCAGATGTTTTTTGTTTATTTTTGGTTTACCTAATAACCTTAAAAAAAAGCCTGCAAAACAATTCTTCAACAGTTCACCATTGTTCCTTCTTTTGCCTCACCCGTCTGACCTAAAAAGAGCCCATTAAAGAAAACCACGAACGCGTCTCAAATCCAAACTTTCATCCAACAAAGTTTTATGAGCGAGAACGCAATAAAGACCATAACGCCATTCAAACAAGACCTTTTTTTACAAGAAGAAATGTAATTATTACCGCCGTAACAGACGAGCCGGGAATACTAATAGGAATAATAGGGCAATTTGCATCGCTGTGGGAGCCTGCAGACTGACTTAATAATGTCGTCGATATACATAGTCTAGCGAGGAGCTCGTGGCTAAATAGTAACAGCCGCACGGGTCGATCTTTAAGGTTAAGCCGTGCTTGCCGAGGTTGGTTCGTGGATGGGTGACCAGAATTACATACAGAGTTTCCTCCGTGCCTCGGAAAGCACGTAAAGCCGTTGGTCCCGGCTGTCATTTGTAGATCTTTGACAGTCGTTACGAGTAGTCAGAAGCCAAAAGTCTGACATCCATTCTTACTACGGGGTATCGTATTACCCAGTTACTGGGTTGTGGAGGTCAGATATGCAGTCGCTTCGTGTAAAATACTGGTACTCAGCTGCATCCAGTTAGACTGGAAGCCGAGCCCAAGATAGTTTGGGAAAAGGCTAGGCATATGATGATATATACAGTCTACAGATGGTGGCTCAGAGTTCGGAAACTGACATAAATGTTGCTGGACCTATGGCACATAACATAACATCGCGCCTGTAATCCCTGAAGGGGTAGGCAGAGGTGTACCTAATAGTACACCCACATTTTACCAGTTATGTTTAGTTCCATGTAATAGGGGGTGAGCCTATTGCCATCAACCGGGCACAAATCCAAACCCCGTGGCTGCTACCGGGAAACTGTACGATTCTGTAAAATTCAGACAACTCGCATCTCACATCGCTATCCACTGTTACTTCGCGTAAGATTCATTAGGTTTAAAATTACCTTACAAAGTCAAAGTCAAAGCAAAGTCAAAGCATTTATTTCAATTAGACCATTACAGGCACTTTGGAAAGTCAAAAAAAAACAAAATAAAACGCGAAGCTACAGTCCCAGTCACAAGGCAAAATAACTTGTGAAAGTACTGTAGTTGCCCATTCCGTAGCGTAGATCTCTATGGAGAAGAATGGGCAAGAAACTCCATTCACACTCTTGGACACTCTTTTAAATCAAAATATGTTACAAAATCTTGGTTACATAATTCATGTTAAGAATTACAAATATGTGAGAACAATGTAGAAATACGGGCAAGTTAAGAGCGTCCAGAGTAAAAGATTAAATCAGTAATTAAAAAATAAAGTAATTAAAATAAACCGTGGCAGCTAAGAGATGACCAGTCACAACTGACAGCGCCCGTTCACGAACATGACCAGAATTAACATTACAGAATGCCACTTCTTACGTCATCTCATACCTTTATTTGTCAAAATCTCCCTGGTAATATAGTTCAACTCGCTGACACGCTCGTAAGGGTGGCACTAGTGTAAATACGAATAATCAACCGGGTTTTTAGAATGCCAATCAAAAAACTCACAGCGGATTCAGATTCGAAGTTCTAAAAACCTAGTATGTTTGGGACTGTTGGAAACTTTTTGCTGATTGGCTTGTCCGATAGTTAATGCATAGTAGTTTTTTAATGATTTGTTCAAATCGGAGCTCGGGTGACCCTGTTATTCTCATCTCATGTCGTCGATTTTCCTCAGATAATTTGGTATTCATGCATTGAGCATGAAGTCTTGGGTTTGATTCCTATGTCGGGCAAAGTGTTATTGGGTTTTTCATCAGGGTTTTTGCAGTATTTGCCACGGAATCCAGATTTGTGCCCGTTTGATGGCGATAGGCTCGCCCCCTATTACATGGGACTACATCACTGGCGAAAAGAGTTTGTACTAATGGCTACACCTCTACCTAACCCTTCCGGGATTACAAGGATTATGAGAAAACCGCAGGTATTTTTGTGACAGAATTTGCTCAACGCATTTGGCGTCACGAATTTTAATACTCCTGTCTTTAAGCGGGTGCCGTACTGTACTTGTGTTATGCAGTGCATAAACATAAAAAGCTGTTCATGACAGCGTTGTCGATCGTTGGGAACGGCGCTGTTAACGAGCTAGCGATCGGCTTTATTGTTTGCTTTTAAGTTAAGTGGGGATTGCACGGAATAATTGGAAAGTTAACGAAGGAGGGGCCTAGACTAAAGGCCCCTTCAGATAGGCGCGACGCGGCCCGGCATCGAATCGATAACTCGATCTTAACGTATTGAAAAGCGACTGAAAATTGATAGATTAGGATATCTTAAAATTTGGTTGTCCTATGGACTTAAATCTTTTTGGCCTTACTCTTACTCTCAAAATCAAAGTGAATCAAATTTCTATTCAAATAAAAAAGTCGATTTTCAAGTTACGTAATTAAACACAAAAACAAATTTCGAAATTTTCGTTTGCTTTCGATACATTAGGATCGAGTAATAGGCTATTTGACTTTGGAAAACCTAACTAAATTATTCCTTATTACTTAATAAGCACATCATATTGATATTTCGGAAAAAAAATATGTATTTCATAAAAAATAACAATGATAAAGTTTAAATTATCAAAACCGCGCGAAAAACGCTGTTGCTCTAATGGCGTTGGTCACGTGATCCGGGTGACGTCACACTGCAGTCAACATTTTAATAACCCTTTAAAAACAGCAGTGAACCCAAAGTAAAATTCATTTTTATCAGTTTTAGTGGTTAAAATGGTGTATAAATGGTGTGTAGTGCCACAGTGTACAAATACGTCTATAAATAACCCACAAAAATTGTTTGTTTCTGTTCCAACAAATCCCAAAAGGCGAAAAATGTGGCTAAAGTTAGCTCGAAGAGACCCAAACAGTATTTCATCTCATTCAAATGTGTTTATGTGTGAAGATCACTTTGATGTAAGTAAGCAATATTTTACTTTAGTGAGAATCATGTTATCCTAAGATATACAGCTGATCCATCTGTTCTGTAACCTTCAAAATATTGTACATAGGATGTTGTAGGTACGATTAATTGTTGATGAATCAAATAAAATTAACATTTATTAGACTACTCGAAATAGTAACTAAAATATCGGTTTTTATAAAAGGAAATAACATCTTTAGTACCTGATTTCCATGAGTAGTTACCGTGACAAAGAGAATTTACATGAACATTTCAAACATTTAACAACCTACTAACCTAAAATAAATATTTTATGATGATCACACATAGGTAAAGGTTTGTAAATAAATAAGTCTTACTTACATTGCTGTTTTTACATTTTTAAGTTCTGCAGCACAGTAATCAGCGTTGTTCTTAAAGAAAAGTGCAACCATAAATGCGTCTATTTGAGGCAAGTTGCTGTTATCAGCTCTTACATAATTTGTCTCCATTTTTAGATTAGAATCCAATATTATGAAAATAGTTAAAACAATAATCAAAATCTATCAGAAAAAATCTTCAAAAATAGCCCAAAGAACGATTAAAACACTTAATAAACGAAACGCGCGTACTTTATTCAGTGATCGAAGCCGAGTTTACATGCGTGTGACGTCACCAGGGCTGTGTCCAATCACAAGGCGTTCTCGTTACAGATAAAAGTTCAGAAATTATTACATGTTTATCGGTGAAATTTTCAAAAAATATACGTATTTCAGTTTAAATTATAGTTTAATATGTTTTTTTATGCTATTATCTGATAGGATGACCACAATTTGTAGTATATTTTCAATGTTGTCAAATAGCCTATTGACCAACAAGTTGATGCCGCGGCGCGTTTCCGTGCGGCGCCGCGCAGCAGGCTCGGCTGCATACAAATTTTTTTACGAATCTTTTGTTTCTTGTCGCGCATGTGTTAACAGTCGCGCGCGTTTTCATAGAAATATGTAGGTTTTGTCGCGGCGTGCCGCGTCGCGTCTGTCTGCGGGAGCCTTAAGACTTTTTTAGTATCGTGAATGAAACTTAACAGTTTTTGCGACATTGTAGCTAAGTAAAATGGCTTTTGTTATAGCAAAGTATTGAAAAGCTTGCGATGCCCTGACTACAATACAATTAATGAACAATATAATTTTATGGGTAATTCTTAAAGTAACTTTGGGTTAACGACACATCTTTACCAAACTTATTACTACTACCAAAGTAATCCCTAGAAAACATATTTCCCTGATTTATTTTTGTTGACCTTAGCGTACCGTCAAAGGCGGATATCATCTAGATCTAATTAATCAGATACTTTGCACGTCAGCACTCATGTCGTCGGCACGACAGTGTTCTATATTTTATTGGCTCAAGACATCGACACTTCCGTGGCTTCTACTTATATATCCTATCCCATACATATGTAACCAAGTTCTTGAAAACAGCCCCAACGATTTCGATTAAAGTCGCAAAACGGTTTACGGGTGCAAAACATCGATCTAGCTAAGTCTCTGGAAAAATCGTTTTTCTATTGTAACCCGAGCAGAGCTTGGTCGCGGTACTCTAATATTAAACATGCAATCCGTCTCTCTGTCCACAGAACCTCCCTCCCAGTGGCTCAATTCAGCCGCGGCGACTTCTCCCTGTGGTCTGTGCTAAAGAACTGCGTCGGCAAGGAGCTGTCCAAGATCACCATGCCGGTGGTGTTCAACGAGCCTCTGTCCTTCCTGCAGAGGATGCTGGAGTATCTGGAGTATGCGCATCTGCTGCGGATGGCCTCGGAGCAGACTGATCCTGTGGCGCGGATGGAGTATATTGCTGGTGAGGAACTTTTAGCATATTTTTGTTTGTTCTTTTTTATATACAAAATTGGCTTGTGTTTGGCTGCAACTCGTCTGATGTGAAGCGATGCTGCGGGCTAGAGTGGAGCACGCTTACCTAGAAGAAACGGATATTGATTGATTCCGTTGGTATTAATTGCACTTTTGTCATAGTAAGTCAGCTAAATGACAAAGGTTTTAAAAAAATATATAAAACCCAAAGATATTACTATGTTGTCGTAAAAAGCAGATGGAATATTTATAACAACTTGGATTGATAATAGGCAACATCAAGCTTTTGTTTCACATCTTATTTCAAACCTGCTGATCTGGCTAAAAAAATTGAATAAACATGCCATTTGTGTGGGCGTTGAGAGTGCCACCTACTTTAGAGGCACTTTTATACTGTTTTTAGTGACAACATAAAAAAAAATCACACTTGTAATCCTAGAAGACTTCGCCAGTTAAGTTTCAGTCCCATGTAATAGGTAGCGAGCCTATTGCCATCAATCGGGCACAAATCCGGACTCCATGGCTGCTACTGAGAAATTCCTGATGGAAAAACCCATAAAACTTTATCCGACCTGGGAATCTAACCCTGGACCTTATGCTTAGCAGTCGCGCTTGTGGCCACTAGAGCAACGAGGCAGTTTTTTCAGTTACTACGTTTCTGTTTACGTTACAAATCTTCAAAATATCATAAATTAACTCACCATTTCAATATGAAGTCGTTCTAAAAACCTCCTCTACTCTACAAACTTCCTCTGAAGTTTTTCCAACAACTTACTCAAGTACGGTCAGCAACGAAAGTCGCTATACATATCCAAAGTTATAAGACGTCTTAGTTTTCGAACTATCCATATTAACAGACTGGATTTAAATACTACAATATTTTCATCAATGTTTACGCAAATTCGAGGAGCTAGTGGCAAAATAATAACAGCCGCCCGGGTCGATCTTTAAGGTTAAGCCGTGCTTGCCGAGGTTGGTCCGTGGATGGTTGACCATAATTACATAACGAGTTTCCTCCGTGCCTCAGAAAGCACGTTAAGCCGTTGATCCCGGCTGTCATTTGTAGATCTTTGACAGTCGTTACGAGTAGTCAGAAGCCAAAAAGTCTGACACCCAGTCTTACTAAGGGGTATCGTATTACCCAGTTACTGGGTTGTGGAGGATACAGATAGTCAGTCACTTTATGAAAAATACTGGTTCTCAGCTGCATCCGCTTAGACTGGAAGCCGACCCCAAGATAGTTTGGGAAAAGGCTAGGCAGATGATGATGGTTACACAAATTCGCAAAACAATCAGATCACACTGATCAGCACAATCCTGGTGTGATAACCGACTTCTGATGCCGACTGTACAACCAACATTCCAGCCGAGCAAAGAGATAGTTCCACGACATAGTTGCATCTTCCCTCTCTATTTCCCAGCATACTAAATTAAATCAAGTCAACAAGTTGCCACTTATGTTCCTCTACTTCGCTGGAATATGGAGAGCACTTAAATGTAGGAGCCATGAATAAAAATAAACTGAAAAAAACTTGAAATATATGCGAGTCGGAATAGAGCTCTAAAGAGTGAAGTGCTTCTAAAAGTAAACACAGAGTTTTATTTTAAAATGTAGTAGGATTTTGGGTTAGAATTTTTCATTCTTAATTAACTAAGTTTGTTTTCATAACGACGCTGTTTTCTTTTGTTAATTATGTTGCTTGATGTCAGGGGATTTGATGTTGAACTTTGGTTTGACCTCTTAAGTTAGGTTTTTGTTTAACGCGATCTTAACTTGAAGAGCAATTAAGGGAGGTCATAGAAAGCAAATGCGTAAATAGGACTCAGACATTCACTCAGACAGCCTTTGGGCATTTGGTTTTTAGAAACATCCTGGTGTATACATTTGTCTCCCTTTTAATAACACACAAAGGCTTGCTCCCTTTTACGTGGGACTTAAACATAATTAGCGAAATAGTGCAACCAGCATTATCTAACCCAACGGGAATAACATACGTAATATTAATCATCAATTTAGAGTAACGTAGGATAAGTCTTTATCCAGCTCTAATCTAAATTGATTATGGCAACAAACTCCTCAAATAACTTGCTCGTAATTTTCACATGAATCCGATAACCTGCCGTTCCAATTTTCCTTCCGACCAATTTCTTGCCACCTCAGACAACCTTCTTATACTAATAAATACAATTTCAACACCCTTTGTCAAGAGCAATTTCCGTCTGTACAAATATTTTGCTACAATAAGCCAATGTTTTGGCCAATGAAACCGAAACCTCTTGTTATATTTTAGTATCCCGATCCCGAACTGCATGTACAGTCAAACGCACACAGAAGTCATACTTGAAATATGAAAACTATGAGCCAGACCCACTGTAAAGAACCTGCCAAACTGGCAGGGTAAATTGCGGACTGGACACTGACAGATAGAATTTAGTAGAAGTTGTTACAAAAATTGTCCGTGGCGCGGTTTAACCGAACCTTTACAAAATCAAGACGCTGTCTATTAAAACAAACCTAACATTTTAACAATGTACTTGCAGTTGACTATACTTTGCTCTTCCATTATTTGAGATAAACAAGATTATTTTGAGTAAGGTCTTTGTAGGATAGTCCTATCTATAGAATTGAATTATGGCGGCTTTTCTATTCATCATATTGGTGGAATCATTTCTGATAGTATGTTGTATGTCAGTGGTTGATTTGATCTGAAGTATGAGATTAGGCTGCCGTCTTTGTCTATCTTGTTTCTAATAAAGACATTTTGCCTAGTACAGATAAACATTTAAAGAGAAGAGAGAAATAGAGATTTCAACATGATTTCGTGTTAATGTTTCGCCGTTGCGAACGCAAAGTTATATTTTCCGATAACATGTTGACTTCAGATGTTAAATTAAGAAAGACAGCTGCGTAACTTCGAATGTTAAGTTTGAATGTTTAAATAAGTACCTAATACCTAATTTATGGTACCTTCCTACAAACTCAAAGCATTAATTTTAAATAGACCCGTGACATGCACTTTTGCATAGTCAAAAATAAGCTAACTATAGTCCAGCCATGCTTTAGATGTATGGTATTGTGCGTTCGATCTCGCAAAATATAACCTTATAGACATTTTGCCTGGTAGAGAAAAACATTTCAACTTAGAGAATAGAGATTTCAAAATATTTTCGTGTAAATGTTTCGCCATTGCAAACACAAAATTAAATTAACTGAAAACAAATTGACTTCAGATGTTAAATAAAGTCAGACAGCTGCGTAACTTCGGGAACCCTGAATGTTAAGTTTGATTGGTTAAATAAGTACCTAATTCATTTATGGTACCTTCCTACAAACTCAAACTCAAATGATTAATTTTAAATAGAACCGTGACAGGCACTTTTGCATACTCAAAAATAAGCTCCCGACTACAGTCCAGCCACAGTTATAATAACTGTGTTGAATGGATAGTTGCCGCCTACCTATTTACTTCCAGATTTCTGAATCAAAGAACACTACAAAAGGAGCAAAGCATGTAAACGAACTCCATGTGAAGCCTAACTATTCCCAAATCAAACTAAAACATACCCTTTTTATTTTGTTTCTAGCATTCGCCGTGAGTGCGTTGGCATCAAATTGGGAACGTCTGGGCAAGCCGTTCAACCCTCTGCTTGGAGAGACGTACGAACTTGAGCGACCCGAGTTCAGGGCCGTTTGCGAACAGGTAAGGTAGTTTCTTAAGTGTTAGTACTATCTCACTAATGTTTAAGTGGTAGTCGGCTTTAGAATAAGTTAAATGATTAGGCAGATGATGTAGTTTGGAGTGCTGAAATCACATAATTATAAAGGATTACCAAAATTGGGTTTAACCAGAACAAGGACATAATTAGCTTGATCATTTCGATGTTTGAGCATGGGTAGACCAACAAAAGAATAGTCTATACCTACCTGTTTTCTTAAAAATACTTTGGTTGAATGAGTATTTGCTCATTTGATCAAAAAAGATCCAAATGTTAAAGGAAAATCTGCCTTAAAAATCATGTTAATTGGATTTCATGATCGGTTAAATAAATTATTTGATTCGATATAATTCCACGTCTCTATGTTAAAGCTTGGATGCTCACAGGCTCCACGTGTTCACCAGTAGTTGTTGCTACTTTATTATAAGTACAAAAGCACATCTCATATAAACTTGATCTAGATATCAGCCGTGTTCCACATTCATTTTTCTGTATCGCTCAGCATCCCTCGCTGAACACGAACAATGACAGCTTTCTATTAAAAAGACTCTTCTTGTCTACCTAACGGAAGTAGTATAGTATCATGTATTGTATGTGACTGATATACGGGATGTACGTCACGAGGTGGCTTCAGAAACACGCAAGTAAACGGGAATTTTCTGCAAGATACTTACTCAGTACCGATTCAACGTTTTTAACGGGCCCCGTGCTTTTAAGATCTGCCGAATTGCAAGAGCCGAAGTAGTCTTGAAGACAGAATGTATTTTAAGCACTGGTCTAAATATTCACTAAGTATCCAAGCTGGATATAATCACCATGAACAGGTCACGAGAAAGGGACTGGACCGGGAGTTAAATTTCTCATGAGCCATTGGAAGAAAACCATTAAAAAGATTACTGTCCGGTAACCATGGAATGGAACCATGATCCATGATTAGGTACTAAGATATTAAGGTCTTCCACATCATTTTTTTTAATAATAACTTCTCGCAGGAAATCCACAGGTCAACCTAGGTAGCTGGCTTCTGCTTAACCGGACTATCCTGCGGGTGGTAATGTTCCTTTTAAGCAAATAATCCCCCTTTTCCAGGTGTCGCATCACCCCCCAGTGTCAGCGTTCCACGCGGACAGCCCCCACTTCGTCTTCCACGGTTCGGTGCATCCCAAGCTGAAGTTCTGTGGCAAGAGCGTCGAGATACAGCCTAAAGGACACGTCACCGTCGAGCTGCCGAGGTAAGTGAACATACTGGCCTACCTACGTATGTGGTTAGGCTGTGTTGGTATCTATGTAGACTTGATGAGTTTTTGTAGATTTCTCCAATTGTATGAGATCGGGAAAACATCTGCATCGTGAGGAAACCAGCTTGTCTGAGAGATATTTCTCGACGGCATGTAAAGGCAAGTCAGAGGCCTTTTGGTGGCATAAAAATTCTGACACCAGAGTAGGTACTAAGCACACGATGAAGATTAAGAAGACTTTATGAGATTTCCAGATGATGTGAAAGTTTGTTTCAGTTTGTCGGTGTCCATCAGGTAGCCACTTTAGTTTAAGGGGTCTGACAGGGCCGATACCAGCCAGGGCTGCGAGACTGTTCCAAAGAGATACCGTGGTCCTGGAACACAGAGGGCTAAGTAGGAACATGGATAGGTTTTAGTCAGTACAAGTCTGACACTCCCTTCAGTCATTTGATGATTTCCCATCCGTAAAAAAGCCACTTTAGTTTGTGTAAATTATTTCATCAATGGCACTTAAATCGGTAACACCATGAGGAAACCGGCATGTCCTAAAACCCACTTAGTGGATTCTGGCTCACTCCCTCTCAGAGAGAACCTATTTTTTTTTTTTATTATATGCTTATTTTATTTTTCTGTGTCCCAACACTGATTATTACTGGCTGGTAGTGTGGCTAAATATTAACAGCCGCTCGGATCGATCTCCATGTTAAGCTGCACTTGCCTAGGTTGATCCGTGAATGGGTGACCATGGCTATCATTTGTAGATCTTTGACAGTTCGTTAGGTAGTCAGTGGCCCAAAATTCTGACAACCAGTCCTACCAAGGGATGTCGTATTACCCAGTACTACCTAGGTTGCGGAGTTCAGATAGGCATTTGCTCCAAGTAATATACTAGTATTCAGCTGAATCCAGTTAGACTGGTAGCCGACCCTAACATACTTGGGAAAAGGCTAGGCAGATGAGGAGTGTGCCTAAAAGACTGTTCTGTGAAATTTGCTTTCTTTTCTTCACCAGAATTATGAGACAAAAGAACTGGATTTTCTAATAAACCAACCAAATCCCTCGTTTCGTTTTCCAGATATAAATATGAAAATGGATCGCGTATGTTACATCTAGATTTTAAATTGAAAAATTACGCAATTATTTGCAGAGTAAATTGCTACTCGCCGCTTAACAAACGACAGTCGTTTTTGTACGATTGGACCATTATTTGAATTGCGTTTTATATTTCTTTGGAATACAGTGGTTTAACGACCAATAATAAAGTACATTTTATATGTCACGTTTATTTCGAAATCGTATTTCAAATTATTGTTTGACTAGCTTCTGCCCGTGGTTACGTCTACGTCGAAGAAAATATCCTATGGTATGCTCGACAACAACTCAAGCTATATACAAAACTAGTTTATGCCGATTTCTCATTGTACGCGAAATCTTTACAAAGTGAGGCCATTTTTTACTGGAAATGTATGGCTTGATCTATGGCCGCTTAAAAGTGTAGTAAGTGTAGCTACCGAACAGAGAATTATTTTGAAATCGTTTGAGTAGTATTTTAGGAGATGACCTTAACAATTTTCGATATTATTGTAGATAGAGTGTTTTTTAAATATTTATTATTGATTTAAAGAAATTAAATTACAAAGGTGTTACTTAAGACAAAACTCGCCCAACTTTTACGTTTGATGGCGAGAGGCGCTCTTTTGTATAACAATGAATCGTCTTTTGTACTACTAACTAATTATATATTATGTTATGGCTAAATCTTAAACAATGTATTTATTTCATAATTCAAGCTAATGTTTGAGGAGCTCGTGGCTAAATAATAACAGCCGCCCGGGTCGATCTTTAAGGTTAAGCCGTGCTTGGTCCGTGGATGGGTGACCATAATTACATACCGAGTGTCCTCCGTGCCTCGGAAAGCACGTTAAGCCGTTGGTCCCGGCTGTCATTTGTAGATCTTTGACAGTCGTTACGAGTAGTCAGAAGCCAAAAAGTCTGACATCCAGTCTTACCAAGGGGTATCGTATTACCCAGTTACTGGGTTGTGGAGGTCAGATAGGCAGTCGCTTCATGTAAAATACTGGTACTCAGCTGCATCCCGTTAGACTGGAAGCCGACCCCAAGATAGTTTGGGGAAAGGCTAGCCAGATGATGAGATGAATTCAAGCTAATGTTTAACTTACTTAATCCATACTAATATTATAAATGCGAATGTCACTCTGTTTGTTTGTTTGTTTGTTACCTTTTCACGACTAAACGGCTGATCGGATCTTAATGAAATTTGGCAAGAAGATAGATATCAATCTGGGGAAGGACATAGGCTATATATCATCACGCTACAACCAATAGGAGCGAAGCAGCAATGAAAAATGTTGCGAAAACGGGGAAAATGTGACGCAGACGAAGTTGCGCGGGACAGCTAGTTTAACATAGATACTTTCCAAAATTCGTCTCTTGAAATAATTATGTAAATAAATACTTACCTACTTTCCGTGAAGGAATCCTCCAAAAATTTTTTTTTTCTTTTTTAACTTAGATTAGGTACCTTGATTTATAAGCCCGTACATTTCGTTACATTAATCAAGATTGATCACCATCATACCCTGACTGAAGGACTAAAATCCACTGAATATTTTCGTTTCCAAGTCCCATTTAATTTACGAGCTTCATCGATTTAGAGATTTACGAAAAGTTTCGACCCTGGTTGAATAATAACTGGCAATGATTAATATCCTCTTTATTTGCTTAGTCGGTTAGATAAGAATCATCGTAATTAAAAAGAATAGAATAATGATTAATTTATTGTTGTTCTTAGTCGGTAAGTAATTAAGGTGTTAAGTTAAAAAAAGTTTCTATAAACCTTGGGTGTACATGTGTACAATAATAGAAATAAATAAATAATCTAGACGAGTATTACTAACAACGTTCGTTGACTATAAACTTTTTTTTGTTATATTTGACGCTTTAGTATCTCGCGGTAAAAAATAACGAAACATAAAATAATATCTAGGTAATGCTTTTATGCGTTTTAGGTCGGCGTACTTGTTTTTTTTTCAAATTTATCGTTTTTCCTTCCTTTTCATATTTAGTAAGATGTGACGCGCTATTAGTATTAAAAAGCTGTTGCCCGTGACCTTCCGACAAAATATAGATTCCCTATTTGAATCGGATTTCGTTAACAAAGTCAAGGGTTTTTTTTTTTTGCACGGAACCCTAATCCTTTTTCTATAATAAAAAATAGCCTAAGTTACTCCTTATTACATCAGCTATCTGCCAGTGAAAGTCCCATCAAAATCCGTCCAGCCGTTCTAGAGATTAGCCAGAACAAACAGACAGACAGACAAAAATGTAAAAAGTGCTATTTTGGTATATGTACCGTTTATAATGTATAGACGGTACGTAGCATATGCATGTAGTAAAAATGGTTATTTTTATATTATAAACAAACATTTCAATTTTATTTAGTTGTATAGATATACATAGATGTATAGATTACCGGATATACTTTTTAAGCATTCAGGAATTGAATTGAATTGAAAATTCATTTTGGAATTACAACCAGACAATTTTATTTATTTGTAAAGTTATACCAAATCCTATTTCAGGCAGGCTAAATGTAATAAAATCACTTCAACTGAAAAAGGTTTCAATGTGTTAGACCGGATATCTATCTATCTGGAGACAGCTACTAGGAAGTTAAGACACATCCGGTCGGTATCGGATGTTTGGCAATCCTTTTAGGCACTAGCGAAACGAACTGGACGTTTGACTACCTTTTTAGATTTATTTTGCCAACGTCAGCGTTAGCTTTCTTATCTGCGACAAGTCCAGTTTTGGATAGAAGCTAATAGAACTCCAACATCATCATCAACATCAACATCTTTACATAGTCTAAAAAACAAAGTCGCTTCCTGCCATCAGTACGCTTAGATCTTTTAAACTACGCAGCGGATTTTGATGCGGTATTCATCAACCACGACATAATGATTGAAGAGGAAGGTTTATATTATATATTATACCTCAAAAAAACATCAAAATTTCCACGTGACAGAAGTCGCGGGATTCAGCTCGAACTCGACATTAACTAAATTTAAAAATATCGTTCTTTGTACCAACAGGCAGAGATAATTTGCTCCAATCATACTGTTGCACTGTCCTTAATGAATGCTCATCAAATTGTTAAGGATAGGCTACCTTATCGTGTGCATCGTACCTACTCATCGCCATTATCTGCCTAACATAATTCTGTCTTATCTTTTCCCACACGTTTCCGGAACAGCCCTCAAAAATTTCTGAAAGACAGCTGGGATCAACTCCTTGACGTTTTTTTTTGAGGCATGGAGGTATCTCAATTAAATGGAGTAGCTAGAGAACTAGGCTACTGAAATAACGTTACAATTTATAGAGCAACGAAACCTCTCTAATTAATATGCCATACTATCATTATTACCGCTGAGCAGCTGCCAGGCGTCCGGTCAATGAATACTACTACTATTAGATACTATATAAATACTACTTCACTAGCTCTTAGACTATTCCGTTATGTTTCCTTTTTTTAATTTACTATCCGGCAAGTAGTTATCAACAGTACGTTAAGCCCCTTATTAATCCCCAGATGGGGTGAAGCCTACACCTGGAGCAACGTGAACTGCTGCGTTCACAACGTGATCGTGGGCAAGCTGTGGATCGAACAGTTCGGAGCCATGGAGGTGACCTGTCATGGCGGCGCTGGGTTGAAGGCCAACCTGGTGTTCAAGCCCGCTGGCTTCAATAACAGAGACCTGCATCGGGTTGACGGGTTCATTGTTGATGCTAAGTAAGTACTTGTCTATTAAAATCGTGTTTAACGAACTTTTGTAACAAATTTATCTTCATCAGCCTACAGCAGGCTACTGCTACACAGAGGTCTCCCCAATCGCACGCCATTCGACTTCTCTCGCTAAGTGAAGTAAAATCTCCTTAAACGTTTCTCTTTTTACATTCCAGCAAAAAGCGCGTGAAGTTCCTGTACGGAAAGTGGACAGAGTACATCAAGTGCTGCAGCGCTGCGGCGTACGAGCAGTGGGCCAAGGAGCGCGGCGAGGAGGCCTCGGCGCAAACCCCCGCGCACACGCCTAAGAAGATGCTCGCCAAGTTGAACAGCTTCAAGGTCGGCGCGTTGCGCTCCATGTCTATACAGGACGTGAGTACTAAACTATGTAGTTGATTCCTCAGTCGTGAAGACACTCGTCACAACTTGGATAGACCCCCGCGCTAATACCCAAGAAGATGCTGGCCAAGTTGAGTAGCTTCAAGGTCAGTACGCTGGGCTTCATATAGTGATAGAATAAGGTACATGAGTAAGGGTTTTAGTTTGATTTTAGTCATTGCAATAGCCGTAAAGTCTGTGAACAGAGGGTTCATCTGATTTTGAGAACGCTTGCCATCTAATATCTGTCTTAAAAATACCTCTTATTTTCAATAATTTTACTTGAATTTTTTAAACGTTAATTGTTGCTGGAATGAGATTGTGACATGAACCTTTTTGATCACGGAAATCGCCCTTCAGCCCCCGTATTCACAAACGCTCGGATTCGATTTCGATTCGGAAAGTCGTGTGTCTATCTCGCTCGCTTTCGTAATGTCAAAACAAGATAGACATACGACTTATCGAATCGAAATCGAATCCGAACGTTTATGAATACGGTGGCAGGTATCCCCCACATTAAAAATATCGAATCAAAGGTCGTCCCAGCATTTAAACCACCGATGATAAAGCTGATTGTTTTAATAGCACAACAAATCTAATACAGATCTCCAGAAGAGTCAAGGTTTCTAAAAGAGTGTACATAAGATGATCTTCCCATTACTAAAATCGTCTTTATCTATTCCAGTCAGACGATGCAGAGAACTCGGAAGATGTTCCCAAGTCTGATGATACTAACAACATTGAGATCGCCGGGTCCACCACGCTGTGGGAAGCGAGGCCGCGGCCTACTACTAGCGCACAGGTAATATTACCCGTACTAGTCTTTCTGCGTAGCTTGTTGCCGGATAAAGTGATCCATTATTTTCACATTCTTTTATTGAGATTGTGGGTACATGAGCAGCCAGCATCAATATACAAGGTGTAAATAATGTCATTGGCTTCGGTTGTTTCATTTATAATAAATAAATCTACACTTAATGAACATAATAAACGCAAGACCTCTCGCGTGATGTCTCGGACCAGGACACTGAACAACAATTGTTCTAAGAGTTCTTGAAATTTGTAAAAAAAAAACCGGCCAGGTGCGAGCCGGACTCGCGTAAGAAGGGTTCCGTACCATTATTTATAAAAATGAGCAAAAAAGACACTTTTTTGTATGGGTGTCCCCCTTTTTTTACGGATGGGTAATCATCAAATGACTTCTCCCGCTCAGGGCGGAGCGGGAGGGAGTGTCAGACTTGTACTGACTAAAACCCATCCATGTTCCTTCTTCGCCCTTTGTGTTCCAGGGCCACGGTATCTCTTTCGAATAGTCCCGCAACCCTGGCAGGATGGGAGTCCCCCTTAAGTATTTATTTTATTCTGTTTTTAGTATTCAAAGGTTTAGGTTCATGAGATACAGCCTGGTGACAGACGGACAGCGAACTCTCAGTAATAGGGTCCCATTTGACCCTTTGGGTACGGAACCCTAAAAAATAACTTTTTATAGCAATTGACGCAATCAGCTGATCAATATGAAATGAAAAACTGATAAATATGAATGATAAACCTAAAATCCAAAAGTCATAGAGCATAAGTGGTTAAGTTTCATGAGTCATTCAATTGAGCTTTAGATCCTAAAGCTGAAAGTAGGAATATTGCTGAGATGTTTTCATTATCATACCTGTCTGCAATTTCCAGTACTACCAATTCACTGAATTCGCGATGTCCCTGAACGAGATGGAAAGGGACATGAAAGGGCAGCTCTGTCCCACGGACAGCCGGCTCAGGCCTGACGTCAGGCTGCTGGAGCAAGGGGACATCGATGCTGCAGCCACTGAGAAGACCCGGCTTGAGGAGAAGCAGAGGACTGCTAGGAAGCTGCTGAAGAAGTCGCCAGAGGCTTGGCAGCCGAGGTAAGACTGTTAAAGGGTTTATAAACCGGCCTTTTTTTGACATTATTCACAAGCTAACCAAATGGTTTAAGTGTCGCATATTTGGATACATTCCGTTTGGTAACTCCCCGATTCGCCAACTAAACAAAAGTGCCATCGTTAGTAGACATGCTGCACTGACCCCAAATAAATAAAGATAAAGGGTAGGAGTATTTTGATGATGATGTATAGTGCTGTTATGTACTCGTAACTCGGTTGATATTCATACATGAGTCTGGTTTCGCCAGTTTTTTTGTGATTACCTATAAAGGGTGTAAAACACCTCTTAACGAAGCCGAAAGGCACTGGTTCTGTCCTGCCATTGCGATAATTTTTTTGTTCTACACCATACCTGGGACCCTTTTAGTTTCGGAGATATTAGGGGTCAAAGTTCCAACTTCTTGACTAGTATTTTTTTAAATACAAGTTTTTAATGTAAGATTTTTACTTTAAACACCTCCACGACCCCTGTCCTATTCAATCCGTCCATCAGCACAATGTTTTGAGTGCGTTACATTGAGTTCTACCACAAAACATGATTTTACACCCCCCAAAACAAAGTCGTTTCCCAGCAATAACTTTTGCGTAAAGTTACTTAGTTTCATGTACAGAATGCTTGGTTGACGGCTTCGTGATGAGGTGATTTACACGGTGTATTTTGTTTTTCGGACTAAATTCTAAAACTTAGAGATACTTGTACATTCAAAAAGTTTCTAAGAATTGTTGCGGTATCTTCCTAACACCAGCTGGCTTTTGTAACGACACAGATAATTTGTGAGTTTTGTTAAATATGGTTTAAATTTCAGCTCCGGTTCGGAGTCATTCTTTTAAAACTCTCATATTATGCTTTTACGTAATATAGATGGGTTTGCTCTTGGATCTAGTCTAAGTCAGAGATGACAGAGACAAAGTCGACGATGGTACGAGCTTACCCAGAAGAAGTCTGTTCACTCTAACTTTGAAGAGATTAGGGTTGTAAGCGTTCGGAAACACAGACGCAGGCAGAGAGTTCCACTCCTTGGCTGTGCACATTATGAAAGACGTTTTAAAACGCTTAGTGCGAATTGGTGGAATAGCAACAAGCAATATATTTAATACGACAAATAAATACTTTGACTTTGACTAATTTGCTGTTCCCCAGAGCCAACTAATGAAAACTAGATAATTCAAGCCATTTTTATTTCCTTTACAGGTGGTTCAGCCAAGGAACAAATCCCTACACCAAACAGGAGGACTGGCTGTACAATGGCGGGTACTGGGATCGCAACTATCAACACTTGAAGGACATCGACATATTTTAATCTACCCACCTCTAGGTTCTAGGTAGGTCTAACTCTGCCCATACTCTATACGTACAAACTTGTTGACTGGATATGAATAGAAAAAGTCTAATAAAAAAACCAACATTTTATTTTCATTTTGCTTTATTTAATGGTTTCTTTCTGCCGGACAAAAGCCAATGGTCAAAATTTATTGCCTGAAGAAAGTTATTTAATCCAATTTTGATCATTTGATTTTTCTAACATTCTGTTAAAAGTTAGGTAGATCTTATCCAGGGGAAAAGAAAGTGGTCTCCTTTTTGTATTAATATGTTAAAACTATCATTGCAAAACAAGCATAAGAATATTTTGTGCCAAAGTATAGTTTACAGAATGTTCCTAATTATTTATAAAAATTGCAGTTATTCAACTATTTAACCATCGATCTCATTTTTTTTTTTTGTGCCATTAAAAATTTAATTCGTAGGCGATTTTGGCCTCAAGAAATGTAAATAAAAATGATATCAAAGCATACAGTGGATTTGGAACTATAATATAAATGAAATTAAAGAAATGAAGTATAAAATAAGAATATAAAGTAGTGGACCAGAACGGAATGGAGTTAATAAGAAAAAATAATATTTTCGATCGTGACGTTACGTTAGGGATGAAAACTTAGGATAGAAAAAGAGAGATGGTCGAGGTTAGACAAATGTTTTGACAGTTTTTTGATCCTTTAAAATTTAGACAGCCTCGTTGGTCTAGTGGACGCAAGCGCGTCTGCTGAGCATGGTCCCGGGTTCGATTCCCGGTCGTCCAAGAGTTATTGGGTTTTTCCATCAGGAATTTCTCAGTGGCAGCCATGGAGTCTGGATTTGTGCTCGGTTGATGGCATTAGGCTCGCCCCCTATTACATGGGACTTAAACATAACTGACAAAATGTTGCTGTACTATTAGGTTCAGCTCTGCCTAACCCTGCGGGGATTACAGGCGTGTTGTTATGTTTTTGTGAAATTACAGATGTCTAGCATGACGTGCCAGAACGCGTAGCATGACCACTGTAGAAACGAGTTGTCTACGGAAGAATCGTCCTATTGACAGGTAGACACTGACAATGTGTCAGTTAGTCGATTCTTCCGTCGACAGAAAAGGGCTACCTTTTCTTCGGCGGTCATTCTACGCGTACTGGTAGAAAGTAAAGCATGTTAAACATGTCTATCTTTGACTCGGTAGCTAGCGATAATCGGACATATAATATATATTTATTAATTATAAATTAATACTACGTACTTCGAATAAAATAAAACTGTGTAAATGCATGTATTTACCAAAGAGTAACCAAAAAAATAATGTGGCTTTCATTATGTTTATCTATACTTAAGTTAATATTAGGTACTTAAGTAAGTTTACCAGCATTCAGCATTAACATTGTTTCAGGACAATTATGTTGATTTGTATCTATTGATGAGTGTGTGTGTAATCTTTGTGAGATTCTTTAACTTTGCTTCCATTGTATAAAGAGAGTAAAGTCAATTATTAGTTAAAATTGCTCTGTAGATAATTGTGTCTATGTATGTGCTTATCTACTTAGTATGTGTGTGCCATAAGGGACCTTTTAACATAGTAACTTTAAAGGTTAAAATTGAATTTGATGAATCAAACCGTTAGGTTAGGTTGCTTGCTAAGCGCCTTGTGGCTAGCGACTAGCAAGTCACCTAGCGAGTAACGGTATAAAACGAACATTTTAAAATCATCGCATCTGGCTGCAAAGTGCCCTTGGCGCCTAGCATGTATCGAAATAACGTGCCTCTAGGCGCAAATCAAGCCACCTGTCAGTGTGTTCGTAAACTGACATAAACGGCTGAAAGAAAACAATGGAAAAAGGACAACACAACCTTATATTAATAACTAAAGCATAGAAGTAGCGCTAAAATAGCAACTGAACTCATACATTTGCTTCATTTTGACTTATGGAGCCGCTAAGATGTTAAAGAAGGACAAGTATACTTAAGACAATTCGAAAATTCGTAGGTTGTCTCGACTTTTATACAGACTAGTGATGTGACCTACTAAATTTTAACGTCGATAGAATTTATTTACATTGACATGCCAAAAATTAAAACCCACCACTTATTACCAACATCGTTTTTTGAGGTGTGGTCAACAACCTTATTTATTAACCGTAATTGTTACAAATCGCGCGGGTATGTTTTTGTTCTGTCTGAATTGAACACATCGGAATACGAAAGGCTTCGGAAGGTTGTATACACCCTGAAGAACACTTACAATTATGACTATTCATAATTAGAATAAAACAGTCATGAATGGGTAAGACCGTTTAAAGCTAATTGTAGATGGCGCGACCATAGCTAGGTGTTAATCTAACCAATGAGGTTAAGCTATTATGACATTACCAGACTTGCGATGCTGGCGCCATTAATTTCACATTTGCTATCCCCGTTGTTGTCCCTTATCGCACAATATTTGCGTTTAGTAGTAGACCTTGTAATATGACAGTAGTTGTTAAAGCTTGCAAGTATGTGTAACTTGTATGTTGCAATTTTTAACACAATCCAACGTAGACTTGCAACGCAAACTGACAGAATATTATTTCAACACTTAATAAAAAATATTTTTATTATGACATTTAAAACACTTGGTATAACAAAATAAGGAATACCTTTAATTTTATTTTAAAACTCTGAGTAAGTAAATGTATACTTTATTAAATGTAGTTTACGAGTAAGTACTTTAACATTTAGAAAAAAATGTTTTTATTATAACATTTTTAAACACTTGTAACAATTTTTATTACAACAGTGAGTTACCTGTATTTTTTTATTTAATTAATACTGAGAAGGTATATGTGTACTTTATTAAATGCATCCTTTCAATTTATTGAGTTCTTACCTTTTTAATAAATCAACTTTTTATTGGTTTATTGTATGCGAATGCCATAAGGCTAAATGTATAATATTATTAAACATATACATCAGAAGTCAGTAGGTATTAAAGATTTTTATTGCTATGATAATGATTAGGTCTGTGTTAGAGGAAACATGTTGTATCATTAATAAATAATTGTTTATAAATATTTATATAAGTAAGTATTGTATTAAAATTAATTGTTATCGCTGAATTGAGCATTTAATGCTGTAAAATACATTGATATTGTATAAATAAGTTTGAGAAATTTATTTGCTAGTATGTTTAGAACTTTATCCGTAAATTCATTGTTATTCGAAGTAGTCCATATTGAATTAGATAAGTTGTCGGTTAATTTAGTAAAATTCATGTTTCTTCATTATATTTATAAAAAAAGGATTATACGTGAAAAATGACGAAGCGAGCTGAGAAAAAAATGCGGGATTTTTTAAATATTTATATAAATAATAAAAATCTTATTTCTAAGGCTAATCTTAATTGCTAAGAAAACAAATTTTCAATTGAGATGTCAACTAGTAAATAAAGAATTATCATCACCTTGAACATAAGTTGTACTTACAGAAAAAATACAAAAATAACAGTAAATACGCACATTCTTATTTTGCTTTGCATGATTAAGGAATAAAAGCAATAAAATAACAAGTATGTGTGTCTTTGTATATAGAATATTTAAACGTAGAAATTTAATTTTGAAGTTATTTGAATACGATTATATCTTAATTTTATTCAATAATAATAAAATCCACCTTCCATTGATTAATTAAATAAAGTTTTAATAATTCTAACAACACCTGCTTTTAAAAATAGTTCCTCCAGAGCACTGATTTCCGGCTTCCAAAATTTATTTTTAATTTTTATAATTTTTTTAAAGCAGTTGTTCTTTGCTTTAACATAGTATAGGTAAGGTAAAGTTAGCATCGTTCCAATTAAGGTGATTATACGCCAAATATGTCAGTAGTACTTATGTGTATCTAGCTAAACTTGTACATTTTAAATGTGAATAATCAAAATGTAAACTTGAAATAAATAGATTGAGAATTTATTTCCGCATTTATAATTTGTGTTGTTTGTCTAGGTCACGAACACTACTGCAGAGCATGAGGTACACACGGGGACACATCAACCTATAATTTCTAGTATAACATGGCCTTGCTTTGTATACCTACAATGATAGATCCGTATAAACTGGTTTTGTATAGCTTGATTGGTCGTCGAGCGCACCTACTGGGATCGATCCCAGGTCGGGCAGTGTTTTTCTATCCTCTCGGCTGGCCAAACCCCCCCCCCCCCCTATGTCTGCCATCCTCGCCGTACCCCTCGGAGTGGGACACGGTCTTTGGGTTTTTCCATCAGGAACTAATCAGACTTTGCTCGGACTCTAGATTTGAACCCGGTTGATGACAATAAGCTGGCCTCCTCTTAAATGGGACTTACTGTCGGAATGTGGGTTTGCTACAGGTACACCTCTGCCTTAGCGGTCAGCCTTCAGGCATTAGGTACGGTTGAGAGATGGAGCTATATAGGTCATCTAGCTCAATCTCGTTCTCACTCTGGAATAAGAATAAAACAATACGGCTAGACGTCATAGTAACCCCCCATGTTACGGATTTTGTTGTTCAATTTATTTTTAACTATTACCTACTAGCTTCTGCCCATGGCTTCGCCCGCGTTTTTTCGGTAATTGTCTCGCAGGATCACACTACCGGGATAAAATATTATCTATTCCTTTGCCAAATTTCATCCAGATCCATTCAGTAGTTTTTACGTGAAAGAGTAACAAACATCCATCCATACGAAGTAGGATTGTAAAAAAAAACAACTTTGATTAAAATTATTATCCATGTATTCAGTACCACATTCAACTAAAACATCACAAACAATTGACATCACGACCTTATTCTAAATTGATAAACATGATCAACACACCATAAACATCAAAATATAAAAAAATCAAAAGCTTAATAATATATATAAATATACATAACAGTAGGTCACAGTCACCAACTTTGCTTGAAAATATATTAAAAAAAAAAAAACTACGGAAATAGCACAATGAGACAAGAGAAAACAATATATTTTTAACCGACTTCTAAAAAAGGAGGAGGTTCTCATTCGGATGTTTGTATTTTTTTTTTGTTTGTTCGGGCATAACTCCGTCGCTTGCCAACCGATTTAAAAAATTCTTCTTTTGTTGGAAAGGGTATACTTCCCAAATGGTCTCATAGTCACCAAGTCGGGATTTGATGATGGAATCTTGGCGAAATTGAGAGAACTCTTCAAATTTTATAGGCAAACGTACAGCGTTTTTTGTATTTTCTACAACAAGTGAAGCATTTGCGTTCAATAAAAACCATTCTACCATCAGATCTGATGATGAATCCAAGAGTCAGGCTTCGGAACTCCATAACAAGGCAATGTATCTAAGCCTTGTTTGGGCTTGTTGGAATTGTAACGGTATGCACTTTCCAGGTGTACCACAAATAAGTTAAAAAAATGTTTCTTTTTTCTATTTTAACCGACTTCCATAAGGAGGAGTTTGTCAATTCGATTACTTAGTGTTTTTTTTTTTGTACCTAAAGTACACCGATTACGCTGAGATTTATGATCCGATTTGCGTGAATCTTCTTTAGTTTGATGCGGAATAGTTGCCATTTGGCTCCATAATAATTTAATATAGTTTGGCCATGTAGTTCTAATTTTATTAATTTTTTTTTTTATAAGTAAAATTTTCACCTATTTCTCCGTGATTACTGGACCGATTTAGATGATTTTTCATTCATTTGGTAGAGAAAGCTTGCCCGGTGGACCCATATGAATCTTATTATCTTTGCTTAGGTACTTTTTGAGTTATCTTCTTTTTTATGCATTTTGTCCTTTGTCGTATGTATGGACGATGTCCTGGTGTCTAGTTACAATGTAAAAATTATACTTGACTAGGATTAAAGTGAGATACCGCAACTGAAAAGGCTAAAATAAAAACTTTTTTACAAAAAAGAATAACCGACTTCCAAAAAAACACTAAAAAGTGGCAAATAATTTTAGTTTCGTAAGTCGGTGGCAAAAAGTAAATGAAACAAACAAGTCACCGACTGCCGAAACTAAAATTATTTGCCACTTTTTAGTGTTTTTTTTGGAAATCGGTTTTTCTTTTTTGTAAAAAAGTTTTTTATAAAATATTTCCCTTTTAAAACTATAAACAGTTTTAAGTGAAACTTTCAAGTAAGTACAGTTTCAACGACATGTTTTACATTCATACTCACAGATAAAACTGTTAAAAAAACAGCCGTTATGAAAGGCATTGTTTAAGGCCGCTGACACCGCAAATCACTGACTAGGTTTAGTGCCAAACGTAATTAAAACTTTTTTTGTTTACGCTAATCGTTAGGAAGACAGAGACAGAGTTATTTTTTAAATGTGTTTAACGTTGGTTAAGTTGACAAACCATGACCTCAATAAAATATACGAAGAATACATAATATCATGTTTTAAATTCAATGTATTTTACTTATGATGGCACTTAAAAATTTAGTAAAACAATATGTAATTATTAACCACTGACACTATTGTAACTAATACTAAATGTTCTTCAGCATTTAAACCTGAAAAAAAACAGATTTTGCAATATTTAAGTAATCCTATTACCGGTTATTAATAAATTGTATTTTCACAAAATTACTGTTAAACTATAATAATGAGAAACATTTAATAACACGATATTAGTTATTATACGTAAGTATATAAAATAGAAATATAAATTTATATACAGTATAACATAATATAATATATTACATTTATACTAATTCATAGAATAGTATATGTAGTATAAAATATTGTTGTTGAATATATTTTTTAAAAGGCAAGATTTCTAAAATAATATATTCACTCATATTAGTATCATCTAGGCACTGCATATCACTTATTTGCATATTGTCTGACTTTTAAACTTAAATAATACCCTTATTAATCTAAAAATGTTAAACTATCTAGTTTAACATTTTTTATTTATTATAAAATTAAGCATATTTCAGTACATAAAGTCTAATGGGCATTTTAGTTACAACGTCACGAAAGAAGAAAATTGGAGTAACTCAGTTTTAATAATTTCAACAGTATTCGAAAAACAGAAAATGAATAATTTACACACTTGTTTTTATTTTTCTTATTGTACTTAGTAAGAGGTAAATGGTTTATGCATTTTCAGAATTAAAATTGCCCATACAACTAACATCATGTATACAAAACATGCAATAATATTGTTAAAAAACGTGTATCCAGATAATTTTAGGCTTATGTAACAAATAGAAAAAATATCAAGTCATCAAAAATCGAATAAAATAATTATAAGAAAATTATATTCCTGATATCTTTATCTTATATTTACATTCATAAATCAGCAGTGTGATTCTGTAAGAACTCACTTAGAACTTCGAATCTGAATCCGCTGTGAGTTTTTTGATTGGCATTCTAAAAACTCGGTTGATAATTCGAATTTACACTAGTGCCACCCTTACGAGCGTGTCAGCGAGTTGAACTATATTATCAGGGACATTTTGACAGATAAAGTATGAGATGACGTAAGAAGTGGCATTCTGTAAGGTCAATTTGAACCTAATGAACCTTACGCGAAGTGACAGTGGATAGCGATGTGAGATGCGAGTTGTTGTCTGAATTTTACAGAATCGACGTACTGTACGGCAAACACACATTGTGTGTGTGTGTTGTTAATAATGTACGTAATTAAGAAAAATGTACAAACCCTTACAATATCATTTCTAGTGGACGCTTTTTTCCTAGTTGTTAAAAAGGTGTTTTATATTTAAGTTGTCTCAATATTCGGTTCATAACCAGAGTGCGAAAAAACTTTCAGTCTATTCTTTTTTCAATATATTGGACCCTTTTGTATGTGTAGTATTAGTTATATTTAATTTATAGCTAATTCAATATCGAAATATCAATATTTATGTAAGATCCAAGTTTTTTGAAATACTAGTAGCAATAACTTGCTTAAATATTGCCTAAAATAATTTTTGGTCCTTGCGACTTGAGCCGAATCTTTGCCTAACTTTGTCAGGGTCGTAATTAAGTATCTAAGGACAGAACATTAGAAAGAGATTTTCGTATAATTTAAGAATGGGCTTCTAATCCCGAATCTAAGAAGTCCTTCAGATATATAGGCACCGCCCTCGGGAAAATTCTGCAGATCTGTAAATTAAAAACAGTTATATAAGTTATAGAAAACAAACAGCTTAAAATATATCAAGGACAATGTTTCCCAAAATAAAACACTATCATGAATAACACATAAAAAAATATGTAGACAACATCATGCTTAAAAATATGTTTTTTTTTATTTTTGGAGATATTTTTTTATGACCTACATCTACGTAATATTTGAAAGTCTTTGCCGTACACAAATGTCTTGAAATAATTATAAAAACTAATTATACGAGTACCTACGAGTATCCATCCGTGCTTTTTATTACACCGTATAATTTTACTAAAAATAAAACTAGGCATTTATATTATTTACTTAAGTTTATTTTTGTATTGTAAATTAAGTATTTATTATAAGTTATTTGTAAATTTTATATGATCTTCAATTAGCAAACTACAAAACGAATAATTATGGTATTAGGTATTTTTGCCTTCAGTATGAAAGGAGGTATGCTTGAAGACATAAGAAGACATCTTTCAGTTCTATTAATTTTCTACTTAATTTTGTTTCCATCTTTTTGTTTTTGTACAGTTGAGTTTTTCGATATTTTATTATTTAGCTCTGAAGTTACCATAAAAAAAAATGATAATTATATTGTCATATGATGAGATATTTTTCGACGGCATGTAAAGCCAAGTCAGAGTCCCGGGCGGTCTGGGACCCGGGATCCGGGTGTCCTCAGACATTAGGTTACGCGCTAAACACACGATAAAAAAGAAGAAGATAAGATAATCTCACCATGTTGATATAGTAGAGCGAGCTGGGTATAGTGATCTCCTGGTAGTTCCTCCTCACAGCGTCGACGATGCTGTCGGCCGCCTCCTGCGGCGTCAGGATCTTCATCAGCGAGGGGAACTTGATCTTCGGGTTCTTGCACAGCCCCGTGTCCACGATGTACGGGCAGATTACTGTGAATTTAATCTGGAAAAAAAAAATATGGAGTTTTTTTTTATAAATAAATTCTGTCATCAGATTTTTTTTTCGAACTTTTTGCTTGGGCACTTTTTCGTAGCTTGATGGTTTGAATCAGCACCCTAAGAGTTACTGCGGATATTATTAGTTAAATATTATGAACTTATTTAGATTTCCCATTTGTTATTAAGAAGTTTGAATCAGAATAATGAACCATGAATAATTAATATGAATTATCTAACAACACCATCGTTAAGTCATCTATGCAGTAAGCCTGTTTTTTGGAGAGCTTAACTGATTTTAATGAAGCTTCAGCAATCTTTCTATGTGTTAGTAAACATATAAATCACAATATGCCATGATAATATTTAAATACAAAGTTTTTTTGTTTTTTCCAGATTCTTATAATACAAGTGTACAAACAATGTTTATGTCATTTAGAACTTTGAACATGACGTTATTTTTAGGTTCAAAGTTTAAAACGTAATCTACTCAACACTTAAGATCACTCTGTTAATATAAAACTCGTGCATGAATAACAGATTTTAAATATGTACGTCTACCATGAGTTTTAACAATCTATACTCGCCAGCGTCTGTAGTCAAAAAAATGTATGAATAATAATATTTTAAAACTTTTACAGCGCCTTTAGCGGATAGTTGGGTACTAAAACGCGCAGTATGAGTCACATAGTTATCCATCCTACGTCACCGTGTAGTAAACTATACTACAGCGACTGTAGTTTGGGCTTCATTTGCTTAGAATTTGGTAGTAAGCACCAACACAGCTCATGGTACCATTGAAAAAGCTAACTATAGTATTTGCGTATTGACGGAACTATTGCAGTTACGTCAAGCGATCTAACTATGACAACTCACGGTAGACGTAATGATCACGGATAAAGTGTCACTTGCAACAGTAAAGAAATATTGAAAACTTAAACATAACATCACGCGTGTAATCCCTGAAGGGTTAGCCAGAGGTGTACCTAATAGCACACCCTTTTTTTTTTTTTTTTTTTTTGCGGATGGGAAATCATCAAATGACTTCTCCCGCTCTGGGCGGAGCGGGAGGGAGTGTCAGACTTGTACTGACTAAAACCCACCCATGTTCCTTCTTCGCCCTTTGTGTTCCAGGGCCACGGTATCTCTTTCGAACAACCCGCAGCCCTGGCAGGCATCGGCCCTTTCGGACCCCTTCTGGTTTGCTGACATCTCCTTGAGGCGCGCGTGGAACACGTACGCGCCGTCGACACGGCCTGTCGTCATGAGACGGACGGACGGTGAGCTAGCCCATTACTCACCGTCCACAGGCTCGCGCCTACGGTGGCCGGGGGCCACTGGTTGCCCCCCGACGCCTGGGGCGTCTCCCGCGGCGGCTGGGACGTGAGGTTCTCTCCCTCTCACGTTCCGCCACCTCCTTCGCTAGCATGACTGCTTCGCAGAAGGAGGCGACGGTATCCCATTCCCTCTCGCTCCGGACCATGGATTGAACCAGGGCCGGACGCGAGAGGTCGCCGCCGCCAATCGCCGCTACGAGGACACGGCGGTGCTCAGCCCAAGCGGGGCAGAGCTCCACGGTGTGCTCCACCGTGTCCTCCGGCCGATCCTCGCAATGGTAACACCCGGGCGTTTCCTCCCGCCCGATTCGGTGCAGGAACCTCCCGAAACAATCGTGTCCGGTGAGGACCTGCGTCAGGCGGAAGGTGAGGGCGCCGTGCCACCTCTCTAGCCACTCCTCAAAGAGGGGACTTATCGCCACTATTGTGGCGTGCCCTGCACGTGGTTGCGACAGTCGCTGTCTCCATGTCGCCATGAGATCGTGCCGGAGGTCTGTCCGCTGAGCGACAATTTGCCGCGGCAGCGGAGTTTCCCCCCGGCGTAGTGCCTCCGCGCGCCATTCATGCAGGCGCGCGAGGACCATCGCCTCCAGATCCCATGGCGGCAATCCGGCCAAGAGGCTCGCCGCCTCGCCGGAGATCGTACGGTACCCCCGGACCAGCCTTACGGCTACCACCTTCTGGGGCGCGTTCAGGTAATGGGCGGCTCGCCGCCTCAAAGAACGCGCCCACACCGGGGCCCCGTAAAGGCCCATGGACCGCACGACCCCCGCATAGAGCCTCCGGCAGGAGGCGTTTGGACCCCCTAGGTTGGGCAAGAGCCGCTTGAATGCAGCCTCTGCCCGTTCCAGTTTGGGGGCCAAACGTCGGAAATGCTCCACGAAGTTCCACCGGCTGTCGAGGACAAGCCCTAGGTACTTCAGCGTCGACTCGACGCCGATGGGAACCCCTCCTACCGTCAGTGTGGATCCCGACGGTGGCGCATTCCGAGGCCCATGAAAGCACATGGCCTCGGACTTGTGCAATGCCACCTCGAGACCCAGTTGCCGGATTCTCTCCACGACTATCGCAACCCCGCGTGTCATAAGTTCGGCCGCCGTAATAGCACACCCTCAATTCGCCAGTTATATTAAAGTCTCATGTAATAGGGGACGAGCCTTTTGCCATCAATCGGGCAAAAATGCAGACTCCATGGCTGCTACTAAGAAATTCGTGATGGAAAAACCCAATAACACTTTGCCCTACCCGGGAATCGAACCCAGGAGCTCATCCTCACGCTTGCGACCATAAGACCAACGAGGACGTTGGAAGCGGAAACTTTAAACAAATAATAAACATGGTAAATATCCCGTTTTAAGTGCTAAGCATACATGAATGGTGATAATAGGGGATAATCCAACTTTTTTTTTCTTTGTCCGTCTGGTAGTTTATTGAAAAGTATTGGACACGTATTTTTTCTTTTTTCACGTGGTCATAAAATTACGGAGATATATTGAGTTGAAATGGCGCATGACGTCACATGTGGGTAAGTTTTATACCCACTTGTGACGTAGTAAGCCCCTACTCTCCAACTTTAATGAGTTTTAACTAAGTAATTTTTTGATCTATATATATAAAAGAAAGTCGTGTTAGTTACTTCACTTATAACTCAAGAACGGCTGAACCGATTTAGCTGAAAATTGGCAGGGAGGTAGTTTAGAGCCAGGAGAAGGACATAGGATACGGTAGGGTAGGGTAGGGTAGGTAGGTAGGATAGGGTAGGTAGGTAGGGTAGGGTAGGTAGGTAGGGTAGGGTAGGTAGGTAGGGTAGGGTAGGTAGGTAGGGTAGGGTAGGTTAGGTAGGGTAGGGTAGGTAGGTAGGGTAGGGTAGGTAGGTAGGGTAGGTAGGTAGGGTAGGTAGGTAGGTAGGGTAGGTAGGTAGGGTAGGGTAGGTAGGTAGGTAGGGTAGGGTAGGTAGGTAGGGTAGGGTAGGTAGGTAGGGTAGGGTAGGTAGGTAGGGTAGGTAGGTAGGGTAGGGTAGGGTAGGTAGGTAGGGTAGGGTAGGTAGGTAGGGTAGGTAGGTAGTAAGGGTAGGGTAGGGTAGGGTAGAGTAGGTAGGTAGGGTAGGGTAGAGTAGGTAGGTAGGTAGCGTCGGGTAGGGTAGGTAGGATAGGGTAGGTAGGTCGGATAGGGTAGGTGGGTAGTAAAAAGTGCATTGCAACGCATGCTGGGTACAGCTAGTATTTTGATAAAACAAAAAATACGTGTCTAATATTTTTGTATTACCTGTCTGACGGACAAAATAGAATGTCGTTTTTTTTACCCAGTCCGGTCCCCTATTTGACGGCACGGTTGGCGCATGGCGCAGTGGCTGATCGATCGACTGCTGCGCTGTGTGTCGCGGTTTCGATCCCCGCACGGAACAAATATTTGTATGGCCTACAGATAGTTGTTCCGGGTCTGGCTGTTTGTGTATGTGAGTTTAAATGTTTGTAAACGCACTCACGATACAGGAGAAACTCCTAGGGTGGGGCAACGTTTAAAAAAAAAAATGTCACGAAACTAATGCGCTGGTGAAGCATGCTTCTAGTACATAAAGGGTGTAAATATATCCTTAACGAAACCGAAAGGCACTTGTTCTCCCCGTCAATGCGATTTTTTTTTGTTCTGGATCATACCTGGGAACCTTCTAGTTACTGAGATATTGGAGCTCAAAGTTCCAACTTTTTAACAAGTTTTTTTTTTTTAATACTAATTTTCAAGGTTAAAACATTACTTTAAATACTTTCTTAACCCGTTCACTATTCAATGTATCCATAAGCACAATGTTTTGAGTGCGTTATATTAAGTTTTACCGTAAAACGTGATTTTGCATCGCAAAAAAACGTCGTTCCCAGCAATAACTTTTGCGCAGGGTTACTTAGTTTGATGTACAGGGGGTTACTACGACTTTCCTATTCCAGAGTGGGAAAGAGATGGAGCTAGACGACTTGTATAGCACCGTCTCTTTTTCACTCTGGAATAAGAATGGAACACTAATGTTTTAAGACGTCATGGTACGCCACCAGAATGCTTGGTTGACGGCTTCGTGAAGAGTCCGTATACACCTTGTACAGACAGCGTGAATAAGTAGTTCCCCCCTGGTGTACTCGGCGGGACTGTAGAGGGGTTAGCACATACTGGTGCTGTCTGTACTCAGGGTTATTTGTAAAACAGCGACAACCTCTAAGGACTATGTTGATGATTATGTTGTTAGTAACATAGTCCTGAGAGGTTGTCGGTGTTTTACAAATAACCCTGTATGATCTGAGTGCTTACTTATAAAACTCGAAAGATAGGCTCCAAAGACAATTGATTTCGCAATCTATACTTACACCACTGTAGTCTTTCTCCTTATCCTCTCTCAGTTCTTCATGCAGGGCCTCCATCAGTCCTCGGACTGCAAACTTGGTTGCGCAGTAGGGAACCAGGTTACGAAGTCCCACCACTCCTGCCATTGAGGACATGGCGACGATGTGGCCGTGGTTGCGTTCCATCATTGATGGTAGGAAAGCTTGGAGTAGCTGGAAGAAGAAACAGTTGGTTATGATGTGAGTACTTGTACATTCATACCTATAGCCAGGGCTGCCTAACCGCTTCCCAATAATTTTGGATACTTCCAGTCTTACCGGACGCAGCTGGCACCCTATTCACGCTTGGATTCGATTTCGATTCGATAAGTCGTATGACTCGTATATCTATCTTGTTTTGGCATAACGAAAGCGAGCGAGATAGACATACGACTTTCCGAATCGAAATTGAATCCGAGCATTTGTGAATACGGCGGCTGAACACCAGTTATTGACTGCCTTCCTAATTTAGCCACTACAAGCGAGTTACTGAGTAACTTGATAAGTCTTGGTGGTAAACTTTCGTCGGGCTTCTAACTTCCCGTAAAAACAGTCGCTGAATGACAGAAATAACTGATGGCGTAACATGCTGTCGAAGACTCGGAGCCGTAGGAGTCTCGGCTTTAAATGAATGGTTTGCTATCCATAGACTGACCGCGGCAAGGGTACTTTGACTAATAAAACCATTTGTTGTTTCTTAGGCTGCCTGTCGAAGCGGAATAATTCAATTTATATTGCCATCGACACGCTAAGAAGATCGGCGCAGTTGCCTATAGATCTTAGACCTTCTTCACTTCTAAAACAGTTCAATCTAACAACGACGCTGCAACGACTGTCTTCATTCACACTCACCCATAAATGAGCGATGATGTTAATCTCGAAGGCGCTCCGGATCTCCTTCTCAGAGGTCTGCAGCAGCGGCTTGCAGGGCATGATGCCTGCGTTGTTTACCAACATGGTCACCTCACCAACCTCCCGGCGAATCTTCTCCGCGAGGGCGTTTATAGCTTCTCGGTCAGTTACGTCGCATCTGAGGGGTGAGTTTGAGATTAGAAAAAAAAACTACTTTAAATGGTAATTGTTGAAAGTTTAGAAATACCTATTAGGTACAAATTACAGGCCAAAATATTATAAACCAGCTTCTGCCCGCGGCTTCGCTCGCGTTAATTTTGAATTTGACTTTAACCGGCTCGGACAAAATAAATAGGGACTTTATATTTAGGCAGGTAGGTGAAAACGCCAGGCTAGAGAAAGTATTTTTCCAGCTCTTCTCTTACGAAATGACTATTTGTCGGTAGTAAGTAAATATAAGCGTTCTTCTGAATTTTCACAATGTTCGCTGCTGAGCTGAGCCTATCGCAGTCCACGGATGGACACAGTCGACGGTCAAAACCGGCTTTCAGACTAACCAGATGCAGCTGAATAACGCGTTTTTATTAAGGCATTCAATTACCTTTGTGTCTAGTGTTATTTAAAATGGCCTAATATCATTCGCTACATGATGACTGTTCTGCCCACTTACTCATATCGATGAGCCTTCCCCTTCTGCTCCTTGATGATGTCGACGGTCTCCTGGTTGCCAGTGGGGTTGATGTCCACGCAGACGATGATACCGCCCAGCTTGCCGAACCGGAGTGCTGTCTCCCGACCCATGCCGTGACCTGCGCCTGTTATCTAGAAGAAGAATAGAAGATGTTTTAACAAGAGGTTTGTGCTTTTTGGTGATTTTGGAGTAAGTTGGATATTCGGCAGCCTCTGTTTGCAAACAGATTGAACAGTTCACAGATCACCCTTTTATATTTTTCAGGAGTTGTAGTGATTAGAATTACTTAGACTTTGGTGGGATGGGAGGCAATGTAATGGGATGAACCATTGAGTAATCTTTGCGGGATGATTATCAAAATAATTGTCAATATTAAATTATCATACAGATACAATAATAACTGTCTCGTTCGTTGGTCGCAAAACCTTCCGTAGAGCATGAGAGGTTTTGGGTTTAATTTCAATTTTTTTTTCATTTACAAATCAGGAAAAGTGACATTATGTTTTTTCCATCCAGGGTCTCTTTTTAAACGTTAGAGGTTAAATTTGGTTGTACTAGTGTACATCCACGTTTCCTGCAAAGGCATCCCTGCGTTAGGCCATAGGTACCCCTCTTTTGAGTTCTTACAGACGTGATAGTTTTTTTACAAGAACTAAGTAGTGAATATTTAGCTTCATCCCAACATAAACGCGAAAGGGTAAGCTATTTAAGGTGAAAGCGCCAGGGTAGCCCAAAAAATCAAACATTTTTTGCCGGTTTACAACAGTACCGGGTTGTGTGTTGATTAAAATATGATTCACGACACCATAAAATATGGAATTACAGCGATTATTAAAATCATCAATAACAACCCTCTAAGTTTATTTAATCCCAATGAACGTTTTCATGAATTAGTTTTTAAATGGGATAAAATAATATACTTAATAATAAATAGATAATTTGATATTTTTCGCAGACTACCCAGGGGCTTCTCCCTTGTTGTGGATTCTCGCCCTCCGTGGCAATAGTATGCTCCATAAATGGCGATGCGACAAAAACGCGGACTCTACACGAGCAACTCGGGTTTAATACGCAATTAAATTATTGATACATTTATTATGATGTATACTAATACAATCGGTTAATCAACCGATCGGACTTAACTATTGAGATAGACTAATGATGTTTGATGTGGATTCTCAGAGGATCCACAACACTTTAAGTTACACACCAGCACAATCTCCCCATTAACACTCTTAGGCTCCGGCGGCACGAAGAACTGGTAGATGCAGTGGAAGAAGGTGGCTGTCATCTTGATGTACAGCACCAGGATCTCCAGCGCGAGTGCGATGCCGTTGTAGACCTTCATCGCTATGCCTTGCTCGTCGGTCCTGAGGAGAAGAGGTTTTGTTATAGTAGTGCTCGTAACACACCTGTTATCCCAAGAGGGCAAGGCAGATGCAGAGGTATACACAAATATAATACACCAACATTTCGCTAGTTATGCTTAAGGTTACAATAGTCTAGTCGGTCATTCTTCCATAAAAACGTAGTATGGTGTACGTACTCGTCTGTTTGACGGTGTAGGTTCAAAACTAAAAATTGTATCAACTGGTCTTGTTATTATCTAGCCCTGTATGGAAGCAGAATTGGAAAAAAAATATTGGATTGGAAGTTATGAGCGTCGAAACTTCCATACTTCAACACTAATTTTAACTTATCTTTGGGCGTAAATAAATAACGTATGTAGTATGAAAATGGAAAAAGTGAAACCGTACAGGGATGAATAATTTATTCAAAAGTTTGAATAATTTATTTTGAGTTGATATCCAGTAGTTTTCTCATAATATCTATACGGCCAAAACTGAATTTATGAAATTTCACGCGCTCATTTTCGTTATAAATCGTCGTATATTTCACTAAATAAATAAATAAACATACAAATGACTAAATAAAAACAAGATATATGAATACTAAATGAATGAAACTAAATAAATTAAAGACTTTACTAAATAGCATGCATTTTAGTATTAGCCACGCCCGCCAACGTGTTCGAGCCGTCGACTTGTGCACCCTTAAGTCCCAAGTAAGTAAGTAGGGGATGAGCCTATTGCCATAAACCGGGCACAAATCCAGACTTCGTGGCTGCTACTGGAAAATGGTGGAAAAACCCAATAATATAAATGACAAGGGAATTGAACCCAGGATCTCAAGCTCAGCAGTCGCGAGTGCGACCAGGCAAGCGAGGCAATCAGTAGAGTAGAGTCGGTAGTGCTAGTAGAAGAAGCTATTTGGACATATTTTTCCCATGCAAAGTCATGGCGAGTAGGTTGCCGGTCAATGTCGCTTTTGTTTAAAAAAAACTTTTACACGTGACTTTTTTTTTCGGATGGGAAGTCATCAAGTGACTCCTCCCGCTCTAGGCGGAGCGGAAGGGATTGTCAGACTTGTTAAACCCATCCATGTTCCTTCTTAGCCCTTTGTTATCCAGGGCCACGATATCTCTTTCGAACAGTCCCGCAGCCCTGGCAGGCATCGGCCCTCTCGGACCCCTTCCGATTTGCTGACATCTCCTTGAGGCGCGCGTTGAACACGAACGCGCCGTCGACACGGCCTGTCGTCATAAGACGGACGGACGATGAGCTAGCCCATTACTCACCGTCCATAGGCCCGCTTTTACACGTCACATAAGGTTATGTTTTAAAACTTGTTGAGGCCGGTGTTCCGTGCCTGACTACTCTGAGAAGAAACAGCCGAAACAAACTCTTAAAGTTGAATATAACATCTTTTCTACTTTGACTTTTAATATCTCCGTATGCAAAAGGTTCCCAGATAATAATGATACAAAACAAAAAAAAATACCATGATGAGAAAAAGCAGACAGTTATATAACTGTCGGCTTTGTTTTAAATATTTATTGTCTACTGATATTTTTATGCTATTTCATTACTAGTTCTTGTGGTATTTTGCCATTTATATCTAAAGTTTAAATAATTCCCAGCTCGGCGGAATAATTGGAAAAATAATACCTACTAGTTTTAAATGTTAACTTCCCTATTAAATGAACTTGAAATTGTTTTGTTTTATTAATTCAAAGATTATTTGAGAACATTAAGTACGTTTATACCTTCCGGCATTTCATACAAACTTTCAAGTCCTTATTTACCGAAATGACTGAATCGATTTCAATGAAACTTAATACACATAAGCAGGATACATAGGTCTGAAAAATTACTAAAACATTTTCCAAAAATAGTGTTACAGCTAAATTAGACCGATTATAAATCATCTATAAAAACAGAAATTTCCAATTATCTTTTTTTTTAAAGACATTTCAAAAATGTTTTTAGTAACTTTTCAGACCTATTTATGCTTATGCGTATTAAGTTTCATTGAAATCGATTCAGTCATTTCGGAAAATAAGTACTTGAAAGTTTGTACGAAATATCGTAAGCCGGTTATAATGTAGCTTTCCATTAGTGATTAGAATTTTCGAAATTGGATCAGTAATTCCAGAGATTAACCCCACTGTATACAAACTCACAAAAAAATACTTCTTTATAATATTAGTATAGAAAACTTGAATTATTGAGTTGGCCTCTCTTTGGCCTTACGGCACTTAGACGGCAGAATTTACAAGATAAGAAAAACAGTAAAGAGGGGACTCCAGTCGGTAATTGAAAGTATTTGATTTAATTTGAAGAAACTATTGTCGTCGCGCTGCGCCCGACCAAGCCCCCGTAATGTGCGAAAGGGACAACTGCAGCTCAGGCTATTTTACCTACAAAAATCTTGACCAAAAGACGTTTTGTATTCCGCTGTTTTCTTCTTCAAAACTAAACTGATCTAAATAATTCTTATATCAAAATTTAGAGGAAAGGTATATTTATTCTTCCATTATTTTCTTATTTGTTAAAAAACTTATCTAATTTGTCTGATAATCGTCTGAACATGGCTTTTTTTTTCGGGTTTTTAGATTGCCATAATTCTTTTAGTGATTATGTTTAAAAAAAAGGACATGATAAGGGCATTTATTAATAAAACCTAGATTTTTTGGAAAATAAATCATTGCTCTAGATGCATTATCCACGAAGAAAACGGCGGAATACGTTTGTATGGAGAAATACCGACTAGAGTCCCCTCTTAAGATTCGGCCTTGCTGGTAATTCACATTTTTTAATAAAATCGGCACGATAATATTATTATTTTCTAAATACTTGATGCATTACCAAAATTCATCATGTTGGTTCAGAGCTTTATTATGTTACTAATGACCGTTTTCATTATGTTTTGTTGGATTAACAACTCTTGGCCTTGAGCAGGACGCTATTATTTATAATTAAGCATTGATTTAGGTACACGTTACTGTTAGTGAAAATGGGCATATGACAGGCGGCTAATTCAGACATATAAACTGTTAGTTTCATTTGCATTTATAGTTACCATGTTTCATCTACATAAAGTTTCCTAGTACGAGGAAATTGAAAACACGTGGATACTTTGTTAAAATTGAATGTTGTATATATTTTTTCGCCTCAGTTATTATGAAAAATATAATACATACAATTTTATTTTGTTTGAGGGAAACACAGATTAATGGTTGTATTGTATGCCTATCTAGGCATTTTATCTAATTATATGTCATTGATAAATGTCATGTTTTGATTGCTAGGTTGAGCGCAAAAGGAAGTTTGTCATTATGTGATTTGAAATGACCACCTACCTCATCATGATATGCAAACAAGTTGGATGGGACACCGACGTACCATGAATTCAGAAGGTACATCATTCTAAATCAAACCACATAGATTTTTTTCATCAATCTCCTGTTTTTTACTTTTTTTATTTGCGATGGGTTTCCTTTTGACTTTACTCTAGGTCAGAGATAACAGAGACAAAGTCGACGATGGTACGAGCTTACCCAGAAGAAGATTACAATACCTACACGGTCAAAATGTATGGAACAACCGTTTGTGCGTCTATGTCCATTCCACAATTATGTTTCTGTGTTTAAATATTAATTTAACACTATTTCTTTTGCAGGTGAAATCATCAAATTAAAGCACTGGAAATGATGAAAAAACCGGCTCCGTGGGAGTCGGACTCGCGCACGAAGGGTCCCGTACCATGAGGATAAAAACGAGCAAAAAAATCACTTTTTGGATGAATATTTAACTTTTTGGATTATATGGGAGCCCCCTTAAATATTTATTTTATTCTGTTTTTAGTATTTGTTGTTAAAGCATCATCAGAAATACATAATCTGTAGAAATTTCAACTAACTACCTATCACGGTTCATGAGATACAGCCTGGTGATAGACGGACGGACGGACGGACAGCGAAGACTCAGTAATAGAGTCCCGTTTGACCCTTTGGGTACGGAACCCTAAAAATTGTCGGAAGAAAATCCTTAGAGAAAAATCTAAAGTTGAGGTTATTTTATCGATTTTAAACATTTTTTAATGTAAAACATTTAATACCCACGGGGTCAACCTTGGCCCCACTATGTAAATATTTCAAATCTCTAAATAAATAATGATAATTAATCGCGAAAACAACACAAACGCAACCTTGTGAAATTGAGATTTGTAAAGTTAAACACCTATTTCGCAGCGCAGTTGGGTAAGATCAGCCCCCGTATTCACAAACGCTCGGATTCGATTTCGTTTCGGAAAGTCGAATGTCTATATCGCTCGCTTTCGTAATGCCAATAGACATACGACTTATCGAATCGAAATCGAATCCGACCGTTTGATCACTGTCCCAACTAACTGTTTATGCAAATAACGTTAAACATCGCCCCTTGGCTATGGTGTTTTATTATTAAGAATTTCATAATTTTCTTTCTTCTTTCCAGAGGAAAATACAGGAAAACAATGACAACCTAATTTATCAATGTTTTCTTGTATTTTTCTTTGGAAATGCGTTGCTGGGGTCTTTCTGAAGGACCACTCGAAAGCATAATGAAATACTTAACCCTAGGGCTTCACAGACGGCAGTCTCCCGAAATAAGAAAGTTGATGAAAGAAAAATCCGCCATCTTTAAGTAGACTATCTTTGCTACATGAAAACAATTAACAGACAAAACTATTCAGAAAAAACTCTTATCGCACTTTAACAACCGTAATCCTACCAAATATATTGGTGATGAATAATAAAACAATGAACCCGCAAATAAGGATGACCTTACTTGCGGGTTCATTAACCTTATGTTATCACAATTATGTTAGGACTTAAGTTCGCCTTTGTAACACTCATTTACATAAAGTTTAAATAAATAAATCATGACTATGGCTTGATGGCATAGGTATACAAGGTGTTGTTTTGCATCCTCGTCAAAATTCAAGAGAATGACACAAAATACATAAATCATCTATTAAAATTACGGTACCTAGTTAATTGTTAATAAATGCTGATTTTTTGGTTGTTAAAGTTTGTCAGTAATTCAGAATAACCCCCTTAACGTGGTTTAGGGAATATGAAATTATCGAATTAACGTTTGAGATTATTTATGTATGTATGAAAACGCGGTTATAGGGCGAGGATCAGACGGGCCGCGTTTATAACACGGGTGGTTCACACTTACCGATTTTCGTAAATAAGAAAACAATAAAAATTACCTACCCATTTTATTATTGATTCGGGACGACAATCCTTATTTATATTTAGTGCATAGTTACCTCCTTGAATTTCACGAGGATGCAAAACACATCTTGTATAATACATAATTCACTAGATTAAAACCTAAATTCTAAGGTAACTCGCACATAACGGGTACATACATAAACAGTGGTTTCAATTCATTCATTGGTCATACCGGCGATAAGACCCGATAAACAATTTCATTGCCAACACGCACCGGTCAGCAACAAAACTCTACAAAGGCGAGTATTTAATTATTTAGCTTTATACAATCAACTCTAGACGAATCATTTTTCAATATTATCAATATTAACATAATCATTTTTGGTTTAATATTATATGTAGGTGTTCTAAGTGGTAATCGAAGTGGTATTTTTAGTTTTTAATTTTTTTATTATTATTTTAGATATATTTGTTCGTATTTATTGTACATAGTAATTAATAAAATGTTTCTTGAAAAGTTTATAAAGGGTGTAAAACACCTCTTAACGAAGCCGAAAGGCACTGGTTTTCCCTGTCATTGCGAACATTTTTTTGTTCTACACGATACCTGGGAACCTTCTAGTTACGGAGATATTAGGGGTCAAAGTTCCAACTTTTTGACAAGTTTTTTTTTAAATACAAGTTTTAAATGTAAGATTTTTACTTTAAACACCTCCACGACCCCGTACTATTCAACCCGTCCATCAGCACAATGTTTTGAGCGCGTTACATTGAGTTCTACCACAAAACATGATTTTACACCCCCAAAAAAAAAATCGTTTCCCAGCAATAATTTTTGCGTAAAGTTACTTAGTTTCATGTACAGAATGCTTGGTTGACGGCTTCGTGATGAGGTGATTTACACCGTGTATAATAATTATTTAGTTAGTATGTTCTTATATTGTATTTTATATTTTTAATAGTTGTGTGCTTTATGTATTCTATTTATCTTCTTTTCTTACACACTTTGTCTAGATCTCTTTTTTAGTATCTCCTTTCGCAGGTATGCTGGAAGAGATTTCTTCAGAAAAAATATGCATTCCCTTTGTACCTATTTTCTGTACCTTTCTTCTTGTCTTTGTTCAGTGTGTACATCATACATTGTTAACTAAATAAATATTTGACAGAAAAAATTAATAACAAAAACCCAACCATGACAAAAACAGCAAATTAAAATGGAAAAACTTGGTTTGGGCCAGCCCATTTCGAACCATTTAAATGCAGCGATTTAGTTGAGCGTATTCCCTATTCAGTCCCTTCAAAACCTCCCAGATATCCTACCACCAGACTGTTCTATACTCCTTTCCGAAATTCTAACCTTGGTCTCAACGCTCCCTTGCTACGAATATGTAGAAACTACAATAGTTCCTGCAAATCTTTGGAAACCGATTTATTCGGTGTTTCCCTCAACAAGTTTAGAAGATCAGTTTCTGAGGTACGGGAGTGCACTAAGTTTCCGTTAAAAAACTGACTTCACTTCTTCACGTGCCACTGCGGTACTAGTTAACAAAAATTTAAAACAAATCTTTACATGTCACATGTATAATATTTATGTCATCATAATCCATATTACCTTTTTAGATTTAAGTAAAATTTGTATTATATTCAGATTTTATGATTTATTAATAATATACTAGAATTTTATGTTGTTGTCACTATGGTGAACGCTGCGTATACCTATAATAGGCGTACATACCAGCACTTTAATTTTAATTTTATTGTTTTTTGTAATAAATTGTATGTATTGCTGTTGGTGTACCTAATAAATAAATAAATAAATAAATAACCAGACCACAAATATTTATCTTTAAAAATATTTTTTTACATGCTATAAAAACTCCACAACATTATAACATGTATACTTAATATGGAATATTTCTCAAATATTTCATATTTCACAACATATTCGTGTTCGCTCACGACAGCAGGTTTGCAGCAACCGGCAATGGTTGTCAAACCGGCGACACGGTACAGCGGTTGTTCAAGTTCGAGGTTAACTGACGCAAGTCACTCATGACACGAGCTGGTTAATGCGTGGTAGTGATACCACACGCTGTAATTTAATGGTCCTTTGAGTCGGTACGTTAAATGATTGGTTTACCTACTTGTTTGTGATGGATGGCACTTAGTTCGGAATCACGTAGGTTCGTGTTTTTGATTTTGTGCAAGGTTAGGTCGCAAATAATCCCACAGGAATGTACGACCGTGGTGAAAAGTATCCCGTATCCTAACCTCTGCCTGTATGCCATATTGTGTAAAGGTATGTAAACTGTAATGCTAGGGCCACGCGTTGACAGGTTGTGGGAAAAAGATGGAGCTATACAGCAGGTCTAACTAAATCATCTGTAGCGACCTACAAAAAGCAAATTATAACAAAAAGTACTACAGCGCCAGCTATGATAAAACTGAAGAACTATTATGGTCTGAATCTCGCAAGCAAAGTTTACATCGACTTAAGAGTATATAGGGAAACCCGACAAAAATTCCGGGCAGCAAAATGACTACTAAAAAGGTAACCTTTTATGCTAGAGCCACATAAGAGGTAATCTGCGAACATTCCGCGACAGACAGTTCTTTTCGCGTCTATAATTTGGTATACTTGGTATAGGTAGGTGCTTCTTTATTAGGTTAAGTATCGTAGAACATTTAGAGATTCGTACTTAGGTTTTAGATAGTACAAGTGCAGTGCAATGGCCTAGTATCGTACAGATAATGAAATTGTATTAAGTGCTTGTCTCACAAACGATAGGGTATTTAATATCGAGTCTTGCGTGTCCTGTTGTTTGTTCATCACAGGAACTGATGGACACTGCTGTAGGCTAACTAGTCAGTTCTGGGCCGACACAATTTAGATCGTCATCGATACGCATAGAAGAATGATATTGTCTTTGAAACCATGCTTGGTCACTGGTTTGTGAATGGCATCTCGCAGTTCAACCAATGAGGTTGTCGTCTGCTTAACCGGATTATCCTGTGGAAGCCTTGAGTGCAAGGCCTCCTGCCAGGGCATACAAACTACTTACAAACTAAGCGACTGCACGCTAAGGGCAGTACCCCTATGGGGTACGAGCCTCGGCTTATGGCGTCGCTCGGGGAGGACAGCATGGAGACAGGCTGGATCTGAATGATATCATTATTTAGATTTAAAACTACTGGCACACCATCGCGGAGGGCAAAGGACCGGGTCGTCGCAACGGACCTCGACGGCAAGGTCGGAAAAACGGCGTCTTCTACGGGGTTCTGCTTTACGTTCGACGAATGTGTTCACCTCACCGAGATGTCGCTTGTATACTGGTTGACAGCTGGGGGAGCAGTGAGACCCAGGCTAGGCATTCAGCCTTCTCAGGGTCGTCGGATGCAACGCTCTTATCGGGTCGAGGTCACGGGTTCTTGGGTACACCAGCTTATCTTATGATACTTTTCCACCATCGTAAGTTAGGCAGTCGAATACCTACACCATACCTCTGTATGTGCTATTTCGCAATCATAAATTCTCTTTCCCAATGATCGATCCAGTTCAATTCGTAGTTGGCGCCGTTCAACCCACTAAAAGTTATTAAAACTTAACAGCTGCTACTAAACTCATTAAACACTAATTAAACAATAACAAAGTAACTGGTAGGTAAAAATATAATCATAAACCGTTGTTTGCAACACGTTTGGACAACGTTGGCTTGCGTCACCAACTTTGCGCCAACGACTCTTGACATGCGCACGAGTTGCGAGATGAATACTGTGATTTGGATATGTTTGCTCTGACAGATTTTGTTAGCGTCCTCTTAAGAAAAGGTTATGTTGACTTTGGAATACAAAATGGTACTATGAAATGTATAAAGCTGAAAAAATCAAAATATTTTATTTCACATAGGCCTACATGAGCACTTGTAAAACGGCGACAAAAAGATGCACGGTTCGGGTAGGTCGTTTCCTATGGAGAAGAACCGGCAAGAAACTCCATGGTTACTCTTTTATTATCAGTTGTTTCTACAATATTTTTATGTTACAGCGTTAGTACTTAAGTATGGGAGGACATCGTAGGTCCGACCACACCAAGCCTAAGTACATCCATAGGATGCAAACTTTGCAGAACCGGTTCTTACGTAGAGTCACGGGAGCCCTCTTTTATGTCCGTAATGACCGTCTACACGTAGACCTTAGAATGCCCACCGTCCTTCAGTTTATGAAACGTCTTTCGAAGCGTTTCTTCGATAACGCCATTAAGCACCGTAATCCCCTGATCGCAGCGGCCGCCCGTTACGAACCCTCGCGCATTAGTACAGTACACCGTCCTAGGCATACCCTCGTCACTCCAGATGATGCTATCACCCTCCTCCTGGAGAGTAGCAAAGAGACTAGCACTCTTAAAAAGTTCCGACTCAAACCGCCGTCTTTCCGACCTCACCGTCGAGGTCCGTCGCGACGTCCCGGTCCATGCCCTCCCCGACCCTCGCTCGAGCCAGCCCGCGATGCTGTGCCAATAGTTTTAAATCAGCCCCTAAATAATGATACCATTCAGATCCAGCCTGTCCCCATGCAGTCCTCCTACAGCGACGCCCTAAGCCGAGGTTCGTACCCCTTGGCGTGCAGTCGCTTAGTTTGTAAGTTTTTATGCCCTGGCTGGAGGCCTTACTCTAAAGGCACCCACAGGATAGTCCGGTTATGCAGACGACAACCTCATAGGTTGAACTGCAAGATGCCACTCACAAAAAAAAAAAACGTAGGCCCGACAGTAAGTCGTTGCTTACTTCAAAACGTAAAAAGATATATACCTTCCTACTTAGCCATCATAGTTCACATCTTTTCAGATAATACATTTGTAAAGCCAAACGTTGTAAAGCCAATTTATTTGGAAATCATTGTTAGAAACGTCTCTAAGAATACCTATAACATATTTTTACGCCTGTAACCCCCGAAGGGTTAAGCAGCTGTGTTCTTCTCGCAGTTCTCGCCTAACAAAATTGGCGTAATTTTGTTAGCGCGAGCGAATTCCATTAACCGGGCACAAATACAGACTCCCGAGCTACTTTCAATATTTTAAGAAACTCTATATCACTTTTACCGAGGAATCAAGAAAATATGGAAAAAAGCATGTAACAGTCGACGAAAAAGAAGTTTTATAGGTACAAAGTTCGAAAACAAAAAATAGGTAAACAATGTCTTTCTTTATTTTCTCCTTTTTGTTACATTTATGCTATAAAGTGCAAGAACTGGATTTCTCTACACGGACTAGAACTCGTTTCAAGGATACAGGAACCTGTTCTTTTGAATGGTGGCGACTTGATAACCTTGTGGAAGGTGACCATCTACCTTCGCCAAGGATAAAAAAATGTTAAAGAAACCAGATTGACTTGTACAATTTTATGTCACTGTCTACAAAACATAGATACGAATCTTTAAAGTGTAAGCGTTATTACCTAGATATGCTACAGTGTTAATATTTTAAGAAATTTATGTTTCGTATTAAAATTCACGTATAAGGGTCAGTTCACACTGAGACGCGACGCGACGCGACGCTGCGCGCACACTTTTAAAGACCGATTCAAAATATAACTTTATTTTCCACACGAAAAGATACACATTTAGTTGGGAGAATTCAGGATACAATGCGCCATGCAGCGCAGCACCGCGCGACGCCTCGCGGCGTAGAGCGACGCAGCGCGGCGCAGCGGTGCGTCGTCGGTACGCACGGCGTGCATGAGCGGCGCTGCACCTCACGAGGCCGCTCGACGCGACGCGACGCTGCGCGCACAGTTTTAAAGACCGATTCAAAATATAACTTTATTTTCCACACGAAAAGATACACATTTCGTTGGGAGAATTCAGGATACGTTGCGCCATGCAGCGCTGCACCACGCGACGCCTCGCGGCGTAGAGCGACGCAGCGCGGCGCAGCGGTGCGTCGTAGGTACGCACGGCGTGCATGAGCGGCGCTGCACCTCACGAGGCCGCTCGACGCGACGCGACGCTGCGCGCACACTTTTAAAGAGCGATTCAAAATATAACTTTATTTTCCACACGAAAAGATACACATTTCGTTGGGAGAATTCAGGATACGTTGCGCCATGCAGCGCTGCACCGCGCGACGCCTCGCGGCGTAGAGCGACGCAGCGCGGCGCAGCGGTGCGTCGTCGGTACTCACGGCGTGCATGAGCGGCGCTGCACCTCACGGGGCCGCTCGACGCAGCGCGACGCCGCGCGACGCCGCTCGACGCCGCGAGGCGTAGCCGAGGCCGCCCCGTGGCGACTTCTCTACTATTTCCGTTCAGATTTCGTGTATAATTGATGCAGTTCGGTCGAGTGCTCGAGTGAAATTATAATGATATACTGGGATTTAGTAATAATCAGACTTCTTGCCGAAGAGGAACAGGAAGAAGAATACAAAAATAAAATTAAAAAGAAGACATCACACAGGAGTATTTGGGTGCATAATTTAAACATTCGTAGCGCTGGACAAAATAAAATAACTTTTCGTCAATCTCCATGATGCACCCCCCTAGTATAAGTCCTTTTCATGCGCTTGCAAATGGTAGACTGCGGGAGGATGCGGGGTGGGGCGGTAGCACGTGGCGAATGTAGACACGTTCCGCTGCACCGTGCGGCGTAGCGCTGCACGGTCTCGATGTGAACTGACCCTAACACGTTCAAATATTTGTATGCCATTCTATGGCAAAACATGTAAGTTCACAACCTTATTTATAAGACCTAGATGTAGGTACCATGTTTTTACACAAATTAAAATTATTCTATTCTATTCTAACAGACACATTGCCGAGGTAGGGTTAATCCAAATGTTTACATTTTCGATTTCTATATTCATCGTAAATGTGCGAAAGGAACTTTTGTTACTAAATTAGAAGTTTTCAACTGGTCTATCAATCAATTCATTCAAGTAGCGGTATTTCACCAGGCCAAGGATGCAAAACATCTTGTCGACAAGACGGATCAATAAACACCACAAAGGATATGACTAATTGCGTTAATTGATAAGAAACCTCGCAAGGCCTTCGGTTTGAAGCCAATTATCGCCTTTAATGACCATTCATTATGTAATTGTTTTTATAAAGAGGAAAGTTTGTTTGTCAAGGTTTTTAGAATATGGAGTAGGAAATACGTAGAGGAAGGGATACGTATTCAATACATCATCCTGAAACCCCCAACACAGAAATCTATAATCGGTACTTTAAAAAAAAACTGTTGTTTCCTACGTGTGTCCTACGAGCTCGTGGCTAAATAATATCAGGCGCACGGGTCTATTGTTAAGGTTAAGCCATGTTTGCCGAGGTTGGTCCGTGGATGGGCGACCATAATTACATACCGAGTTTCCTCCGTGCCTCGGAAAGCACGTTAAGCCGTTGGTCCTGGCTGGCATTTGTTGATCTTTGACAGTCAATACGAGTAGCCAGAAGCCGAAATGTCTGACATCCAGTCTTACCAAGGGGTATCGTATTACCCAATTACTGGGTTGTGGAGGTCAGATAGGCAGTCACTTCATGTCATAATGCACAAATGCACTCAGCTGCATCTGGTTACCTGGTTTGTTTTAATTGCTGGTGTAAAAACTTCAATGAAACTCTATATTATATTTTCTTAATTCACCGTTGCATTATTATGTTTAATTTAATTATCCTGAGCAACTCGAATTGTACAGCAATAAAACAATAATAGGTAGGTACAGGGTGTTGTGTTTACCAACTACCCATGCTTATTATTTTTAAAAGTTATTACTGCAATAACGTTTTATGATTATAAGTCTATAACGTACACTATTTTATTACGGTATTCTGTGTACTGTATTTTGCAAAGAAAAGTATTTTTTTACCAGTGTTATAGAATATATTATCTGTGGCAAAAAAATAATTGTTAGGTATAATGCTTCCTCCTTATTATATGATTTCATTTAACTTCCTCCTTATAATACGTTGGAAATCTAGTCTACACCTAGAAACATAAAAGCACAAAAGTTGCACACAGTAATGTGTAATGTGCAACTTTAAGCACAAAAGTTGCACATTACTGTATTGCTAAGAGAAGGACTTTTGAAAATTCATCCCTTAAGTGATATTTTTCGACATTTTTCCCATAGAAACTTCGGGGGCTTTTACTCCACTGTTTGACACTGCACATCCAAAGTAAAACATGATAGTATTGTCTCATTAATATTTTTTTCTGTACGGAAACAGAATAGGAAAATAAAAAGCCATTAAAAAGTTACGAGCTATCAAAGATTCGTTTTTATTGTAAATTTTAACGCAACTTTGGTCGTAAATTAGTAATAAAAAAAGTGTCAAATTTCCAAAACAAAGTCGGTACCGACACAGCACAATTATCAAATAATTCAATACATTTTATTTGTAATTGATACACGCAGTGGTTTTTTTTGTTCATAAAACACTATCTTCCAAAGGCCTTTTCGTATATTTTTACGCGCGCCTTACGTTTCGAAACGCTGTGTATGTGCGTACGAACTAGATGTGCGTGCAGACTAGCGTCTAACTGCTCATCATTGATACTATCTGATATTATCTCTGTCGGGCACGATGCCAAGTGTGACAGCGTGCTTTTCGGCCACGGCCACCAGTGAGTTCGAGCCCGCGACTAGTTGAACCTTAAAATATAAAAATAAAAGAAGAAGGGAATCAAAAGAATGTTTGGAGTAGGTAGGTATGGAAGTTCTTAATTTTTGACGATGAGAAATCCCATCATGTTACAAACTTCATCATCAGCCTATAACATTCCCACTGCTGGGACACAGGCCTCCTCTCTATGAGAGGGAGTAGGCTGTAATCAACCATCCGGGCCCAGTCCGGGTTGGTAGATGTCACATGTCTTCGATTTTTAGTTCTAGGATATGACGGTTTCCACACGATGACCGTTTTTGAGAGCAGCGATGATGAAATAAATTACACAAACTACAAATAAACTTGTTATAACAATATTGGTTAAAATAAAAATATAAAACACCTTCGTATTTCATTAAATGTTTTTTGAGTTAACTTACAAGTACCTAAAACCGGTTTTATCAATATGATTCACGTACTACGGTATAGTTACTAACAGAAAAAAAATACTAAATAGGTTTTGTAGAAAAATATACGTGAATCAAGTTTTATGCGATTATTTATGAAACCTACTTTAAGTAAGTAGTAATACAAGGTTTTGTTTTGCATCCACGTCAAATTCCAGGAGGTAACTATATGCTAATGATTCTCGACCCGAATCAATAATAAAATAGCTAAGTATAATATAGTAAAACAACGTTTTAAACACGGCACATCTGTACTTCGCCTTATAACCTCGCTTACACACATACAAAAAATCTCAAGCATTAATTCGATTATTTCTTATTTCCTAAGCCACGGACAAACACAAACAAACAGAAAAATCAGCGGTTAATTATAATTAACTAGGTACCGTAATTTTAAAAGATAGAAAACAACACCTTGTATTATATATAATTATTCTGATATATATGTGTTATCGTCCTTTAATCTACATAGGTACCTAACTACCTAATATTCAAGGGCATCAGTCCGTAAAAACTCCATGTGTAATTAATTGGGAAGCTTATAACCTCTCAAATTCACTGTCGAAGGGATATTTCGACACCACGACCTATAAACCAAGTCGTTACCAGTAGCCAGAGGCCAAAAGTCTGACATCCAGTCTTACCAAGAGCTATCGAATTGCCCAGTAACTGGGTTGTGGAGGTCAGATAGACAGTCGCTTCATGTAAAATACTGGTACTCAGCTGCGTCCGGTTAGACTGGAAGCCGTCCCCAAGATAGTTTGGGAAAAGGCTAGGCAGATGATGATGGCCTATACACCAAGGACATTCAATACTCACTCGAAAAAAAAAAGGTTCTGCTTGCCCCAGTTCTTTCCAACGAACGAAACGTCGAACCACATAGTACACAGAAAATATTAAACCCGGTCAGTCCGATCATAAAAATCACTTAAAGCACAAGTGAAATTGAAGGACATGTACCATTAATTTATGAACACAGAATTTATTGGATAAAATTTAACTGCAGTTGTAATACGGTGTGCTCTCAACACGACTTTCACTAGTATGCGGCTGCAGTGGCAGTAAAGTGCAGTTGCATAATAATTAGAGGAAACGTTTCGAAAATCAGCATAATACACAATAGAGGCGCATCCTGCGACGCATCCTGCGTTTATTCACGTAGTATGTACTAGTACTTAGTGCCCCGTTCGTGCAGTCTGTGTATGTAGGCCGAGCGATTAGGTTGTTCCAGAATATCGAAGAAACTCGCTTGATTGCTCCGACCTTGATATGTAAATATTATGAATTAAGAATGTCGCAAAAAGTTTTAAAGGTCGTTTTTATTAGCTGTGGTTTCTTCGGATTAAGTTCTTGTAAAACTAAAATCTGTGGTTACCGCATCTAGCGGTACCGGTTTTGGCCGGCCATAGATAGGCCATGTCATGTAATGTTGGTTTTATTTGCAGCTCTGAGTAAATGCACAGAGCAGTAAGTAGAGAGACAGCAAACAATATATTTTCTTTATGGATATAGATGCATAAAGAAAATATTTTTTTTTGTTTTCTATCTACTTTAAATTGTGAACAAATGTGTTTAGAAGTTGTAAACAGAGCCTTCACGAAGCCTTCAACCAAGTACATCAAACTTAGTAACCCTACGCAAAAATTATTGCTGGGAAACGACTTCTTTTTTTGGGTTTTCACGTTTTACGCTAAAACTCAATGTAACGCACTCAACACATTGTGCTGATAAATGAATTTAATAGTTAACGGGTCATGGAGGTATTTTTAAAGTAAGGTTTTATCATTAAAAAAAAGGATTAAAAAAAAACTTGTGAACAAGATGGAACTTTGACCCCCAATTTCTTAATACCTAACTAGAAGGTTCCCAGGTATGTTCTAGAACAATAAAATGATCGCAATGACCGGGGAGAATAAGTGTCTTTCGTCTTTGTTAAGAGTCTATTTCCGCCCTTTAGGTCTTATGGGTACTAAACGATTACTTAAATATGAAGAAATATTTATTATTTACTACAGAGTTTAAAAGGATTATTTAGGGATCTAGAGCAGCGGTGGCCCAGTGGTGGCAGCCCCAACTTAGGAGCAGTAAGCCGTGGGTTCGAACACAGGCAGGCGCATTACTTTGAGTAATTTATTTCATCACCGCTGCCCTCAAAAACGGTGAAGGAAAACATCGTGAGGAAACCGGCACGTCCTAGAACTAAAATTCGAAGACATGTGACATCTTCCAACCAACACTAGGCCCGCGTGGTGGATTACAGCCCCCTCCCTCTCATAGAGAGAAGGCCTGTGTCTCGGCACTGGGAACATTATAGCAACCTATAATGTTCCCAGTGCCGAGACACAGGCCAGACACAGGCATAATGATGATGATGATTTAGGGATCTTAAAAATGACCTCAAGTGAGAGATGGTGATACCCTAAGAACCCACTTCTTAGGGTATCACCATCATATTGCCTGCTGCCTTGCCTGTTCTACAACTGAATACCAGTATTTTACATGGAGTGACTGCTTATGTGACCTACACAACCAGTTAGTACCAGGTAATACGAAAAATACGAAACGCCTTGTTCAGACTGGTTCTAAGGGTATGCTGCAACAAAATTAATTAGATGCTAGAAGTAAGGACTTTCAATTGTTTTTTTTTTTCTTTGACTTTAATGAATAAATAGGTCAAGTCAGAAGTGATGAATTCAGTTCAGCTCAGCAATAAATTTTTCTAGGTTACCTATATATTTTATCTGTGTGTCGCGTAAATTGATCTAGTTTGTCAATTAAGATTAATTAAACATGGCACGATTGCTTCACGACGATACAATAAAATTTCTTAACCTTGCAGTATCTGATCGCGACTTGCTTTTGTGTATAGTTTTAACACTACTCGCAGATTTATTTTTACCGATGGAGATTTATTTCGTAAGATGTTTCAAAAGATCAACATTATCAATCAGATAATTTATTTGTTTTGAAGACTAAATATAGATATGATTTGCAGAACATCTGCAATAATTATATCATATCTATTTTAACTTAGAGATGGTATGTATATATGGTGATATTTTTATGGTCTACTGGATTTTACAGGCAAACCGCGTAGCATGGCTACTGTTGAAAAGAATTTTATCTACGGAAGAATCGACATAATGACAAATAGACGTTGACAATTTGTCAGTTTGTTGATTCTTCCGTCGACATAGCCCGTTATTACGGCAGTCGTGCTACGCGTGCTGATAGCTGATATTATAAGGGTTAACTTAGGCTAATTTTAGAAACGGAAATAATCCTAACTAATATTATCCTAACCTCCTAACTAATATTCTAAATGCAAAAGTAAGTTTGTTTGTTTGTTACCTTTTAATACATAAACCACTGAACCGATCATCCTGAAATTTTGTATATACTTTTTCAGGTGTACAAAAACGGACATACATTACCTTTCATCCTGAAAAAAAGTATTGTTCACGAGGAAAACAACAATAATGATCTTATGATAATAGATGACGCCACGTGTCCGAGCCGGTTATTGTCAAATTCTAAGCCGCGGACAAAAGCTAGTATTTTTTATAATATACAAGCTGTGCTCGCGACTTCGTCCGCGTGTAATTTAAGAAGTAGCCTAAGTTATACCTTATTACATCAGCTATCTGCCGGTGAAAGTCCCGTCAAAATCGGTCCAGCCGTTCCAGAGATTAGCCGGAACAAACAGACAGACAGAAAGATAGACAAAAATTGTAAAAAATGTTATTTTGGTATATGTACCGTATATACATTCATATGCATGTAGTAAAAAGCGGTTATTTTAATATTAGAAACAGTCACTTATTTTTTTTTTATCTGTACTAAACATAATCGGTTAAGTTATTTCATACTCATAGTGCTGACACTGACGGATTCTAGCACCGGTTAGTAAGGAAATACACTTGATAATGAGCTTTATCAGTTCCTTCGACCATGCTATTGTGGCAACGAGTATCCGATCTTTTACGTGGTTGTGTGGCCTTTGTAATTATAAAGAAAACCATCAACGCAATCATAGACTATTTCTGACTAAGATTTTTCAAGTGAAACCTTAAGGAGTTTCTCATTTTATCTTGCAGAGGAATAAGTAGCTGATATCTTGACTCTTTTAATCCCCATGAAGGCTATATATATATTTTTTTTATGAATGGCATCTCTCAGTTCAACCTATGAGGTTGTCGTCTGCTTAACCGGACTATCCTGTGCCTTGAGAGTAAGGCCTCCAGCCAGGGCATAATAACTTACAAACTAAGCGACTACACGCTAAGGGCACCCCCTCTGGGGTACGAGCCTCGGCTTAGGGCGTCCCTGAGGGAGGACTGCATGGGCACAGGCTGGATCTGAATGGTGTCATTATTTAGGGACTGATTTAAAACTACTGGCACAGCATCGCGGGCTGGCTCGAGCGAGGGTCGGGGAGGGCATGAACCAGGACGTCGCGACGGACCTCGACGGCGAGGTCGGAAATGAAGGCTATAGAAAGCCACTTGCTATAAGTAAATGCGATGGAAAAATCAAAAATTGAGGATCAGTTAATGTCAGTGCTGTTGAAATGCTGTCTTTGTGGAAACGACACGCTTTGCAACTTATTAGCATGTCTTTCTAGTGAATTAGAATTTGAGGCACAATCCAAACAATATTAAAACTTCATAATCTGCTGAGCGTCTTCCCAACTAAGTTGGAGTCGGCTTATAATCTAACCGGGTACGGCTGAATACCCCAATTTTATTTACATGGAGCGACTGCCTGACATCCAAAACTCAATTAGTAAGTAATGTTACCAGACTTTTAGGCCACTGACTACATTTAACCACTGTCAAAGATATACAAATGACAGCCGGGAACAACGGCTTAACGTGCTTTCCGAGGCACAGAGCAAACTCAATATATAATGGATGGTCACCCATCCACCACAGCACCTCTTAACCTTGATGATCGATCCGTGTGTCTGTTATTATTTAGCCTCGAGCTTAGCAATAACAAATGGGTATTAATATACACACGAATGCGCGGGGCCCTGTTTTTAAAACTTTACGTCGATTCTGTAAAATTCATACGACATCTCGCATCTCACGTCGCTATCCACTGTCACTTCGCGTAAGGTTCAAAATGACCTTGATTTCGTAGCCAAGGGAATTACCTTACAGAATGCCACTTCTTACGTCATCTCATACTTTATCTGTCAAAATCTCCCTGGTAATTTAGTTCAACTCGCTGACATGCTCGTAGTGGTGGCGCTAGTGTAAAATCGAATTATCAACCGGGTTTTTAGAATGCCAATCAAGAAACTCACAGCGGATTCAGATTCAAAGTTCTAAGTGAGGTCTTACAGAATCACACCGCTGGTTTTAAAAACAACTTCCTCGTCTACATGCAAGCAAGTTTTTTTTTTATATTGTTCACCAATTAAAATGTTTTTAAATGTCGTTTTGCTGGTTTATGTTTATGATTAAAAATAAATATTTGAATGCCGAATCTATTTCAAAGAAATAATTAATCAAGCAATGAAATAGAGACCACACTTTTAGTTTGTCATTGTAAAAATAAAACAATGAGACTATTTATTATACTAAGTTCGTATACTTAGATTTCCAAAGAGCGTGATTTGGAGGTCCTAATTGATTCAAATTTTATAAGTTTTTTAGAATTGTTATCAAGTCCTCCTTTATAACCCCTGACCAAAAAAGAGGGGTGTTATATAAAGAGGTGTGTGTTTCTGTGTTTGTCTGTGACATCATAGCTCCTAAACTGATAAGCCGATTTCAATAAAATTGGTTTCGTTTGAAAGATGTTTTAATCGAGAGTGTTCTTAGCTATGTTTCGAGAAAATCTGCTCAGCCGTTTGAAGGTCATAACCTCTTTTCTAGTTGAAGGAAATAAACAACTTCCACAGGTCCGGTCGATTCGAAATTTGAAATCTTGTTACTTGTCACCATGGGCATCGCCGGGGGGGGGGCATTGCACCCACTCCGCTTCCCCTTAAAAGCTCTTTTTTTTTAATTAATAACTTTCCTTGCTTTCGTTAATTAGCGAGAAGAGGCGCAACACCGAGAAAAGTGGAAGCAATGGGGGAGGCCTATACCTACCCAGGAGTGGGACAGTCAAGCCTAAGATAAAATAATATAAGTTCATAAAGCATGAAATAAAAATTGAATTAAAAATTTAAAAAATCCCCGACACAAAACCTCTAAAAACCAAAAACAAATTAATCCAAGCGTCGTAGCGTCGGGGGTCCAATGATAATTATATGATTTTTAAATGATTTCTTTACTGTTTCTACTATTTTAATTGTTGTATATGGGTACTTTGCCTGGAATAAAACACAATTTATTTATGTTATTCTGTACTCAGGGCCTTCCCAGAGACCTTTTGTGCATTCAGCTAGTGCTTCTTATTCTTGAAGTCGAGATAAATAAATATTCATGATTTTGGTTATTTTATCTACTTATAACTGTAGTAGCAATAAAACCGGAATGAAAATGACTTAATCCAAACCAAAAAACCCTTATCCAACATCCGCTCGACCTTGAAAATCTCCCATAAGCTCGAAAGTCAATGTCACGCACATCGTCACGTATAAGGTCAATGGTCGGCGCGTGACGGCGTGATACGACGCCCGCGCAGCTTGTGTAACAGCGCATGCGCGAACAAACAAATTGCCCTAACTAGCTCGGAGCTAGCCGGTCCGTGGATGTGAAGGTTTCCTTCTGTTGCTGTAGATGTTGTGCTTGCGTAATTGGGTGAGGTAAGTTGGTAAAAACAGATATCGCATAAGCGAAGTTTCTAGACAAAAATCTAGGATTTTAATCAAGTTCTATCTAGCAAGGCTCGGTGATGGCAGGTGGAGTAAAGCTGTAACCGAGTGGCGTCCAAATACTGGAAAGAGTAGTGTTGACTAGACCTTGTTGCCATTGCGGGAATATCCTGGATGAGGCTGGCACAAAAGCGTGGAGCTTGGCACTAGCAAGGAGAGGTACGTACAGTTACTATTTGACTGGACTTACTATTGTGAAGCTTAAAGTAACCATTCAAGGCTGTCCGTACTGAATAATGATAAATTCTTTTGAATACAGTAATTACCGTTTTTAGACTAGCGTAATCAAAGATGACCGCAACATGGTGACTTAATGGACTAACTTTGAATATTTGTCGGGAAAAAAAACTTTAATGAATTACCATAAACTGCGGCTTTGCAAATAACATTTACCAACTTTGATGATGATAAACCAATACAGGTCGTTCTTGCAAGTTGATTTTATTGCGTTAATACATCCAGGTATTTGGCCTTTGTTTATTTTAGAGCTTAATTCAAAGACAACATTTTTTATTTGCTAAACATAGGTGTAAATATAAAGTTCAGAGATTTCTATTATGTTTTGCCTTCAACGGCGTATAAATTCGTACATGCATAACATAATACAAATAAATAATATATTCAGACAAAAACGTATCCGGAATGTGATTTGTTTATGGTTCCTAATTCAATTTTTTTGTTGTTTGATTGGCACAACTGTTTTTCATTTTGGTGCGGAGTTTGAGTTGCATCTGTTGTTTAGATTAAATACAGTGCTGTTATTACTTAGATCATATCTAGTGTGTATTGCGAATTCCATAATAGACAAAAAGATCGAACAAAGAGTTTTAAAAATTTTGTATCGCCAAATGATTTTCGTGTTCGGAGTCCCTGAAAATATTACAGAAAGAAGGCCTACGGTAAATCGACGTTATCAAAAACACGTGCTTATGAGTGGTAGAAAGCGTTCCGAGACGTGATGGGAGATTTGCCTCGCTCTGGTAGGCCATCAACGTCTTCAACTGAACTTAACATCGCAAAAGTGAAGGAAATAGTGACTGAAAATACTCAATCAAGTCTGAGAGAGATACCAGCTGAACTTTCTGTGCCTTACAAGTCGATCCGTACGATTTTAAATAATCAATTGGGTATGAAACATGTTGCCGCTCGGCTATTCCCAAAAGACCTGAATTTTTTCCAAAAACTCAATCGCATAAGAGTCGCTGAGAAGAGTGCTAGAACGAGTCAATTCCGACCCAACATTCATGAAACGCATTGTTACTGGTGAAGAGAAGGTTTACGAGTTTGGCATGCAAAATAGTCAACAAGCTTCGGAGTGGCGCCTTCCAACTTAACCGTAACCGAAAAAACCACGCCAAAGTAGATCAAAAGTCGAAGTCATGTTGACCGTTTTCTTTGACTATCGCCGTATTGTGCACTCGAAATTACTGCCGGAAGGTCAACACAGCAAATAAAGAACATTATTTGAGCGTTATACGGCGTTTAAGAGTGCAAATTTGACGAAATAGGCCAGATTTGTGGAAAGACAATTCTTGTATTTTGCACCACGATAATGATTCGAGCCTTCGCACATGACCATCAAGATGAACGAATAATATAAAATATTTGGTCTGAAATTAACTTTAAAGGCGTTTATAAAGCTTTATGATATAGAATACAAAGGAAAATAGGTTTATTTCTAAAATACTTTGTCAAACACAATTTGGTGAGCATTTATCGATTCTGGCAAATTTCTGAAGCCGTTAATTATTAAACGCTGCTTTTTGTTGTTGTTTATGTTTGACAGTATTTTAGGACCTAACGTATTCCCTAAACCACGTGAAGTAGGTTTTCTTTTAACGTGGAAATGCGAAATTATCGAAGAGATGTTTTTATTTAGGGCGAGGATCAGGCGGGCCGAGTTTAAAGCACGGTCGTTCACACTTACCGATTTCCGTAAATATAATTATACAAAAAAAAGTACCAACCCATTTTATAATTGATTCGGGTCGACAATCATTACCATAGTTACCTGCTTGAATTTGACGAGGATGCAAAACAACAGCTTGTAAATGCTAAGGCCGTCTGCCGGTTTCGATTTTTCGCACACAAGATCACCAAATGTCACTGACGTGCATTTGGCCATTTCGGTTTCAGACGATTACCTACCGAGCCGTGGTTTACAATTCAAAGTTATCGACGCATCATCATCATGTGCCAAGCTAAACTATCTTGGGGTCGGCTTCCAATCTAACCGGATGCAGCTGAGTACCAGTATTTTACATTAAGCGACTGACTATCTGACCTCCACAACCCTGTAACTGGGCAATACTCCCCTTGGTAAGACTGGATGTCAGACTTTTGGCTTCTGACTACTCGTAACGACTGTCAAAGATCTACAAATGACACCAGGAACCAACGGCTTAAGAGGGGACTCTAGCCCCGAAGAATTTGAAGAATAGGTATTTGAAGAAACTATTGCCGTCGCGCTGCGCCCGACCAAGCCCCCGTAAAGTGCAAAAGGGACAACTGCAGTTCAGGCTGATTTTTCCTACAAAAATCATGACCAAAAGACGTTTTGTATTCGACGTTATGTTTTCTTCTTAAAAACTAAACTGATCTAGATAATTCTTTTATCAAAATTTAGAGGAAAAGTGTATCTATGCTTCTATTATTTTCTTTTTTTGTTAAAACTTATCTAATTTGTCTGATAGTCGTCTGAACATGGCGGTAAAAATGGGCTTTTTTGGGGTTTTTTGATTGTCATAATTCTTTTAGTGATTATGATTTGATATAATCACTAAAAGAATAATAGGGGCGTGTATTAATAAGACCTGGATTTATTGGAAAAAAATCATTGCTCTAGTCGCAATAACCACGAAGAAAACAGCGGAATACGTTTGTATGGAGAAAGGCCCACTAGAGCCCCCTCTTAACGTGCTTTCCCAGCCACGATCAAAATTATTGACTATTACGCAAAAAATAATATTCGAAATTTTCTATGTGGGTCGGAATTATGTAATACGTGGTAACCGGTTGTGCATTGACGTGCCTTGACTCTGTTTAACATCACATTTTCATAGCAAATAATAATTTGCTAAAGGTTTCTCATGTCCAGGAAAAGCCAAGTTACCCATGTTAGGCGCATGGTACGGTAAAGTTTACTTTTAGGGGCCATCCATGAATTACGTCACACGTTAAGGGGGAGGGAGGGGTCACATTTGAAAATCTATCATAATCTAAGTGTGAACTTTAAACTATAACTTTACGAAAACCTCAAAAATATATATATAACTATACTATACACGGTGTAAATCACCTCATCACGAAGCCGTCATGCTTGGTGCATTCAGTACATGAAACTAAGTAACTTTTCGCAAAAATTATTGCTGGGAAACGACTTTTTTTTGGGGGGGTGTAAAATCATGTTTTGTGGTAGAACTCAATGCAACGCACTCAAAACATTGTGCTGATGGAGGGATTGAATAGTACGGGGGTCGTGGAGGTGTTTAAAGTAAAAATCTTACATTAAAAACTTGTATTTAAAAAAATACTTGTTAAAAATTTGGAACTTTGACCCCTAATATCTCCGTAACTAGAAGGTTCCCAGGTATGGTGTAGAACAAAAAAATGATCGCAATGACAGGGAGAACCAGTGCCTTTCGGCTTCGTTAAGAGGTGTTTTACACCCTTTATTATATTATAATACAACTAGAATGCGTTTGCCGGAATTTATCAAAGCGCGCCTAGGCGGTCGGCACGTAACACTAGTAGAGCGAGTGGTCGACAAAACCATTGGTATCTTATATTTACACAGATATATAATTTTATAAAAAAAATAATTTAAATGGAAATAAAACTGATTTTGGAACCGCTGTTTTCATTCAATAATTTCTAAAAGTAAATTTGCAAAATGTGACGTCACACTAGGGAGAGGGGAGTCTCACAGATGTGACCAGCAGTGACAAGGATGCGGGGAGGGGCAAGAAATCATGAAATTCGTGTGACGTAATTTATGGATGACCCCTTATAGTTAAAAAGGTTTGTTGGTTGCTCATAAAGACTGTTGAACGTTGGTAGGAAAATGCATCACTTCCTTCCTCACTCGTTCGCAGGTCCAGTTGAAAACCAGCGTCGGCCAGTCTAACTGCCCGCCCGACATTTTGCTGAACTGGGCCTATTTGGCGCAGCCGTGAGACGCACATTATTCCTGTTTTTTTTTAGATACACATTAATTATCCCTTTTTTTTCAAACTGTTGGATTTTCAACGAAAGGCACCTAAAATTGGATTTCGATTAAAAGACCCAAAAAGTTATGAGAATATGGTCATCATTCTTTTACAGCATCTTACTTACGGTAGAAGCGCAAGATTATCCCGCAAAAGTCTTATTTTAAGAATGTACAACCTGACACTGGCTATTGCAAAAGACACAATTATTATATTTTCGAGGGGCGCTTCCTGTTTATACCGCTTGTTTAAGTATCGATATAACAACTTACCATGGCGCTTTCTCCATCAGATTCTGTGCGGTCCCATTCTTGTTATTACTTTCCACCGTCGTTGTTGCCATGTTGACTACTGAAAAAAAAGAACAGAAAAATACATACAAAGTAGGAAGATAGCCGGCGCTCTTTACCGAATCGTAGCAGACTAGTCGGCGACTACGGTCGGTATAGTCGGCTTTGCCGACTAGTCACCGACTATTCGGAACAAATAATACAATTAGTTAACAGTTCATAAGGTTGCAGGTTGCTAAACATTCTGAAATTAAATGTGTTTGTGTCACTGATAGCGCGAAGGTCATTGACAGTGCGACGTTGTATACGTTTTGAGACATCTATAACGCATTGCACGAAGAAATCTGCGTTGTACATTTTCTAACATATCAATATACTTTTTATAGTACGAGTTCCAGATGGGTACGGTGTATTCAAGCTGTGAGCGGACTAGAGTTTTATACAGGCAGAGGAACGAAGAGGTCCGTTTAAAATAATGAGTGGATCTCATGGTAAATCCATACATCTTGTATGCCTTATTCATGACTTGTTCGACATGTAAATCCAGGCAAAGTTTAGAATTGAGCAATATGCCCAAATCACAGTACCGAGTTTACTTTGATTAGTGAATCACAAAGAGTATGCAAATCTTATAATGTTTTTATTTCTGTTGAAATTAATATACTTGCTCTTGGGGATGCTTAGAAGGAGTTTACTTAAAATAGTCCGTCAGTCTGTCCAAGTCCTCTTGGAAAAGATGATAATCATGTATGGTTCAAATACGTCTGTTTAAATTAAGATCATCTCAATATAACAAAAAAAATGAGTTGCGAAAGCAGTTACCAATATCATTTATAAAGATAATAAATAAAAGAGGACCGAGAATAAAGCCTTGAGGGACGCCATATGTAACCTGGATAGCATCAGAGTGGTAACCGTTAATACAACCTGTTGACAGCGATGATAGTTGATGTAGTGATGTAAGAACTGAACCATCGTAACAAGTTACCACGAATACCACTAAAGGCTGTTCGGCTCAGAAGTAGTTCATGATCCACCTTGTCGAAAGCCTTCTGAAAATCCGTGTATACTGCATCAACTTGTATACGATTATCAATCTTGTCAAAAAGGTCGTTAGAGAAAACAAGTAAATTCATTGTGGGTGATCGCTTTTTCACAAAACCATGCTGTTATTCTATGATAGTTCGTCGTTATGAAGAATACTTATTACTAAAGTTCGTTATGAATTAATCTTTCAAAAAGCTTCGACAAGGTGGATAAAATAGAAATTGGTCGGTATTGCTCAACATTACGTTTAGGTCGGGCCTTGTGTACAGGCGTGATATTAGCATGTTTCCATACCGTTGGCATGACACCTTTAGTATAGCATTTATTGAAAATTATAGCTCAGGATCTACATTTAACTGTGGCAGTATTTTTTTAGAAAAACCGCAGACACACCATCTGGACCTGGGCCTTTAGTTGGATCCAGAGATTTCAGTCCTGTCACTATCGTTTCCTCTTTGAAGCGAAGGTCAGAAATAATGGTATCTTTAGACACTGTTTCAGTAGATTCCCATCGAGAAAGGGTAGGTGGAACAGGTTCATATACGAAAGAAAAGAAATCAGAAAATATGTTGCAAATCGATTGAGGATCGTTTGATACGATGTTGTTATATTGTACTTTTGCCGGTATACCGAGTTTTTCTTTGCAATTAGATACATAAAACCAAAAATCTTTAATATTTTTATGAATGCTATCCTCAATTGACTTAATATATTTAGAGATATAACTCGTATCTATTTCATTGCGCCAGCCGTTTAATGTCGTCTTTAAAAGTAGAAAGCGTATTGTTTATATCGCTCCTGTATCTTGTAGTGTAAGGTCAAGCTCATTTGTAAATGCTTGAAAAGTATGAGCCGAGTCCTGAGCGACAGATTCATTACAGATTGACGGTTTGTACGATGACGCGGGACAATGTTCGACTATATCGCATGACATATATTCAAGCTATCTTCGTGTGCAGGAATTTGCGCAGACAGTACAGGGGTAGGTAAGTTAGACCGAGTACTGTGGGTGACATTATTGCAGAACGGTATTCCAGACAGCCCTAAACTGTACAAACCCTAAAATGCACAACAGATTTTTAGGGTTCCGTACCTAAAGGGTCAAACGGGACCCTATTACTGAGACTTCGCTGTCCGTCCGTCACCAGGCTGTATCTCACGAACCGTGATAGTTAGCCAGTTGAAATTTCTACAGGATATGTGTTTCTGTTGCCGCTATAACAACAAATACTAAAAACAGAATAAAATCAATATTTAAGGGGGGCTCGCATACAAAAAAGTGAAGCTCGTTTTTATAAATAATGGTACGAAACCCTTCGTGCGCGAGTCCGACTCGCACTTGGCCGGTTTTTGTTGCCCTTGACACATTAACAAGAGCGATAGTGACAGTCACATATTTCTTTTTAACCGAGTTCTAAAATGGGGGAAGTTCTCAAATCGGCTGTTTTGTTTTTTATGTTTGTTACCTCAAACTCCGTGTACTCCTGGTCCGATTTACGTGATTCTTTTCTCGGATAATTATCCATGCTAATTCATAACTTGATCTTTTTAATTTTTGACTAAACTGCTTTGTTTTTGTTATGACGCTTTATTTATAATTGACAAAGAAAATAATTACGAACCCTGTCCTTTAGTAAGTTCGAAAGTCGTAGGAACGCTCATATTTATATCGGTATGACACTCATGTAGTTATTAAAGTATCTTCGTAACCCGTATGGAATGTAATGTGATATAACAACTGTACACACATCTGGTATATTTCCTTCGTTCGGAAATAGCCATGGAATATTTTTAAAATTTCAATTGGGACCGGTGAAACATGTTTGTGATGTTTATTGATTGCAATGGCGTCTTAATTACCGACTTGTCTGTGGTATGACACAATATTATGTGTCTTAAATTTTGAAGAGAATGCGGTCTTGAGTATTCTCGATCAGATTCTCCTCTAGCAAGCTGAATTAGCCAATAAAGTTCCAATAGCGACAGACAGACAGAAGTCTTTCTTTGAGAGGGAGTGGGCTTTAGTCCACTACAAGCCTAGTGCGGGTTGGTGAATACTAAACAGTCTGGAAGCGGACTCCTCACGAAGCTGTCAGTCAAGCATCCTGTACATCAAATTAACTAACAAAAATTTTGTTTTACGTTAGCACCTAATGTAACGCACTCAAAGAATTGTGCTGATGGATGCATTGAATAGTACAGGAGTCATTATGTAAAGTTAAATAATATTTAAAACTTGTATTAAAAAAAAAAAAAAACTTGTGTAAAAGTCTAAGAAACTTTGACGTTCGATATCTCCGTAACTAGAATTTACGGTTATTGTGGTTCAGTACAAAAAAAATCGCAATGGTGTTTTTTTTTTTGTAATGGAGCGTTAAAGTTGTTTAAACCCTTTATGAACACATTGGCTGGTAAAAAGAAGCTTGAAAGTGCAATTTACACCGAAACTCGGTAAATTTTAACCACCATGGACCATGTCAATAGAGATCACGCTATGTTTTCGTACTACTGTTAACATCTGAGTTTCAGAGATAGTCAATGACAATATTGTTATCTCGTGAAGGCTGAGCAGTCTTAATATTCAGAATAATCGTATTTAGCCATTGCTGATTGGTAATTCAAGCTCATATTAGAATTATTAACATGGGTTATCCAGCAAGGAAAAAAATGAACAGTCCAAACACAACAGATCCTAGAAATAGATAGCAAATATTGTTTAGGGCCTTAACTATTTCACACTTTACGGTAGTCACGACTAAAAATAATAATACAAACGATTACAAGAACGCCTGGCGACCAATCAAGCTATAAAAAACCAGTTTATGAGGATCTCTCATTGTACGGAAAACCAATACAAAGCTAGGCCATGTTATACTGGAAATGTATCACTTGATGTGTTGCCATGTCTACCACAAGCAGGTACTCAGTGTCAAATTGTTACTAAATATTTGCACTCCATCAAAATTCAAATGTATGTGAGCTGTATAACTTAGCACCTTGTTATACGTTTTTTATTACACAGACAGTGTGCGTAAGACGACAGTACTTACAATATTATGATAGATAATTAGTAAATTCTACTCGAAACGCACCTTTTTTTTCCTCATCAACAGCATTATCTACCTGCTCTTGTCCTATGTTGAGATCAGGTGGCCTACCATGACGTCTTAAAGCAGTATTGTTTTAGTCTTATTCCAGAGTGGGAAAGAGATGGCGCTAGACGTCCACTATAGCTCCGTCTCTTTCCCACACTGGAAAAAGAATAATACAAAACTGCTTTATGACGTCATAGTAACCCCCTGAGCAACACGTTTTTTTCTCAGTCATCCGTCAGACACTCGCTCCCCTGTTCTTTATTATCATCATACACGGTGTAAATCATCTCATCACGAAGCCGTCAACCAAGCATTCTGTACATGAAACTAAGTAACTTTACGCAAAAATTATTGCTGGGAAACAACTTTTTTTGGGGGGTGTAAAATCATGTTTTGTGGTAGAACTCAATGTAACGCACTCAAAACATTGTGCTGATGGACGTATTGAATAGTACGGGGGTCGTGGAGGTGTTTAAAGTAAAAATCTTACATTAAAAACTTGTATTTAAAAAAATACTTGTCAAAAAGTTGGAACTTTGACCCCTAATATCTCCGTAACTAGAAGGTTCCCAGGTATGGTGTAGAACAAAAAAAAAAATCGCAATGACAGGGAGAACCAGTGCCTTTCGGCTTCGTTAAGAGGTGTTTTACACCCTTTATAATTCCATTCATCATCATCATCATCTACCTAGCCTTTTCAAACTATCTTTGGGTCGGCTTCGGCTTCCAGTCTAACCGGATATAATTCCATTCATTCCTCAAATTATCCATTGATCATTCATCTCTTCTTTGATAAAAATGAAATGACCAAGAACAGTTTAAATAATAATTTCCTGACATTTCTGATAAATTACTTCCTCAAAACTTATCGCTTGTGGTGCATTGGATTCTGTTTTGTGGTTTATTAATGGCTGACCTGACGCATATAACACGAGATGTGTACGTCAAGATTCATCTTAAATATTCACTGAACTTACAAGACCTCTGTTGAATAAAAAGGAAATTTAAATATTTATGAGATTCTGATTGGTATTGTTGTCACTGTTGTGGTATCAGTCAGAGGTCAACATATGTAGCTATTATTATAATACTAAAAATAAATCACTTTAGTGGTATTACTACGTAGCATTACGCTTAAATTCTCCGAAAGGTTTGGCAGAGGTGTGCCTACTGCACCCACATTTTGCCAGTTATGTTTATAATCAAGAAGAATTACTCCTGCTTTCACAAATTAGACCTACACTGCCATATTTGAAGGATGCAATAATTCCATAATGCCTAGCTACCGCAGATGGCCGTAGTATTGTCTAGCTAGGAACATATTACAGTTCGCACTAAGGGTCAGCTCACACCGAAAAGCGACGCGACGCGACGCTGCGCGCACACTTTTAAAGAGCGTTTCAAAATATAACTTTATTTTCTACACGAAAAGATACACATTTCGTTGTGAGAATTCAGAATACGTTGCGCAATGTATTCTGAATTCTCACAAGTGCGCGCAGCGTCGCGTTTCGGTGTGAGCTGACTCTAAGCGTTTTCAAACGTCTTTAATAATGCTCACACCAAAGTAGTGGAACTCTCTGCCTGCGACTGTGTTTCCGCTTACAACCCTAATCTCTTCAAAGTTAGAGTGTTGGCTCAGGCTTCAGTCAGGCTTGTTCTGGGTAATCTCGTACCATCGTCGAATTTGTAGACTAGAGTCTTGACTCTAGTCTCTCTCTTTTTTAAATTGAGGTGGGTTTGCTCTTGAGCAAACCCACCTCAATTTAAAAAACAAAATCATTATCATCATCATTCTCTTTCCCTTTTACAAATTTATTTGGAGTCTACGCAGCTTGTCTTCTTCTTTCATACTTGTACATTACTCGTCATCTCATCAGACACCTCCTTTCTTGCCATATCATCCTTCACACAGTTGTTTCTTTGGTCTTCCTCTACTCAAAGCTAGAAACATAAGCTGGCATAAACAGATAAAACATGTTTTTGAAAATTCTGCATTTCGGAACCTTTTTTTTTTACGGATGGGAAATCATCAAATGACTTCTCCCGCTCTGGGTGGAGCGGGAGGGAGTGTCAGACTTGTACTGACTAAAACCCATCCATGTTCCTTCTTCGCCCTTTGTGTTCCAGGGCCACGGTATTTCTTTCGAACAGTCCCGCAACCCTGGCAGGCATCGGCCCTCTCGGACCCCTTCCGGTTTGCTGACATCTCCTTGAGGCGCGCGTGGAACACGTACGCGCCGTCGACACGGCCTGTCGTCATGAGACGGACGGACAATGAGCTAGCCCACTACTCACCGTCCTGTATTTCGGAATCTCACTCTTGAATTTGAAAAAGTAACCACGAGGAATACCAGAAAATACAATAAAGATAAGCAGTTGCAAAACAATAGGTAACTAACCAGTTAACGCCATATATCTAGAAATAAAAGTAGCTTGGTATGTATATGATTAGGTACAAGTTTCAAGTAGGTATAATAATGGTTGTATAATTTATGATAAGAGGCATTATGGAACGGTTTGCGTACAACGCCAATAATAGCTATGTATTACCTATGTAGGTATGATGGCATAAAATGCCCACTTAATACAATTTATGTATTTTATGAATCAATAGGACCTACATTGATAGGAAGCTTGTGTGAGCAGAAAGGTATTTTCAAACAAAATATGTGCTAATATCTGTAATCTTAAAATTAGGCAAGGGTGTACTGTGATGCGGTGAGTATGACGGTTTTATTTGGGTATATAACACCAGCACGCGTATCATGACCGCCGTAGAAACGGGCTATGTCGACGGAAGAATCGACAAACTGACACATTGTCATTGTCAATATTTCGATTCTTCCGTAGACAAAACTCATTTCTACAGTGGTCATGCTAGGTACGCGTGCAGTTGTTATGTTGAAGACCAGGTAAACTTAAATAATAAAAATTTCACCAATGAAAATGAGCGAGATTTGCACATCTAAACTGAGTTCGTGAGCTGTCAGTGTCAATATTCCGTTAAATTTGACAGCTCTTGAAGGTGATCTTGAAGGTGATCGCGTTCATTTCCATTGGTAAAATCCGCCTGCAATTAACAGATAATACTATAATACCTACAAAAAAAAAACACCTTTAGAAACGTATGCAGCCGCGCTGGCCGGCACGCCACACTACATCGACTAATAATTTATTTACTCGATCGATTTTCATCCACCTGTTGGTTCTCATTGTTAATATGGGAATCTTTATTATTACTAGCTGTCGCCCGCGACCCTCGTCTGCGTGAAATTGTTATAAAAATATTACTTTGGATGAATAATATTTTTACAATAATTAATAAACATTTGGATCGGATTTTGTAAACAATTTCAAATGTTTTTTGCATAGAACCCTAATTATTCATCTAAAATCATAGTAATAATAAATCCTTACAATCAGCTATATGCCAGTAAAACTGCCATACAAATCTGACAGTCTGTTTCGGAGATTAGCCGGAATAAACTGACAGACAGACACTCGATAAACAACTACCGAGATTCATGATTAAATACATCTGTCCAAGAATATAATTATATGTCTATGCCATAATAATTATGTTAATGAGTGTAGGTAATAGGTATAATAGGTACTAGTACCTACCTAAAATTATAAGGAGAAGTGATGTTTTGTTTTTGTATTACTTAACCCTTAATCTGAGTCACCTTTAAATAATACAACTTTAAATAAACCTTTGAATACCTTTAATATTCGAAATCATTTAGATAATAGATGCCCGCCTAACAGCTATGTTTGCAATAAATTAATTCAAGATGAAGCTCGAGGCAAAACATCGAGATTGTGATGCCGATGACCCAACGCTCAAAGAAGTCAAGGCCGTCATCAACTGTCTATAGGCGTCTTTGCACCATCTGTTTCTGTGCCAATCTAGTAAATATTTCTTAAAGATTCCAATGTATTATGGCATTAATGGCACACGTTTTAAAACAGATTTCTGAATGATTGCCAATACAATACTCGGCGTCAACTATTGAAGATTAGTTGATAAAGGAATTGACTAAGAAGTACCTATTACGAACCTTAATCACTAAGTACTGTCATTCTTTGACAGTTGTTTGAAATGTTTTTTTTTTCTTTCTTTGCTAACTGAGCCCATGTCGATTATTCTGCCAGCGCAGCGTCATGAAATGATTTTAATACCTTTGGTTGTCAATTTGCTTATAGTAATTCACATCATTGATGCGTGACAGTATTAATTTTAATCTTTAGCAACATGAAAATCTATCACCTGGGATTAGATGTGATGAAATCTTCTAATACATGTACCGGAACCAACAGATTCGTAGGCTAAGGCTCTAAATGCTGTGGACAATAATGGTAGATCTTTGATCTTTACTAAGTTTTCCAGTAAATGCAAGAATATATTTTAAGTAGGTACGTTCCTATAAGTAATATACATATTATTAGGGTATCTACTCGACAATCGTTGATAATTAAACAAAAGCACTGAATTATTTAGGAATTTTGCATATGAATTAGCCGCAATTGTCGATTATATTGCATTCGTAGTTGTGGTATGACATCTGCGTGAGCGGCACACTAGATAAGCACACAATAATATGTACCTACAGTGCACATACTTAACAGACACTTAGTTTAACATAAGATTATTTATGTTTACAATTGATAATAATAAATCTAATTAGCAAAGTTTGTTGAACACCAAAAATCATAAAACTATAATAAAAATTAATAAACTTCACATGTATAAAAACGCCATTTTCCGCAGTAATTCCACACTTATCGTAATTTAATGATTTAACAATTAAACAATTAGTAATTATTAATGTCTTTCTTTACATACAATTTTTAGTAATTGAATAATAATTTGTAAGACAACAAATAAAAGTAAACAAGTTATGAATCAACGTGGATCATTAACAAAAAAAATATATATCTTGATAATTTTGAACCTGGTAGCTTTAGAGTTTATAATGCTACATTACCTATGCCAATGTATATTGTGCTGTATAGACATTGTCTTATCAGCTGGTCTCACATCGACTCTAAGGTAACCAAATCAGTTTTTTCACTCTCCGAAATATTTATGTACTCTTTTTAGTATGTGCAGATATTTAAAATGTGTTTCATAACATGCTTCTTTTAGTGTTTTGTTTCAGTTTTATTCATTTGTTTCCATGTTATTTATAGCCTCCTTATCATTATTTCATGAACAGCTGTGCCACTGCCAATGTACCAAACTATGCGAATCACTTTACCGAAATCTGTTTACGAGCCAAACAACATTTTTGAGGAAATAAATAATTGTGTAGGTATACCATTGTGGCTTTATGTAGGCGAATGCAAAATACTTGATATAATAAAAATATCAAGTTATTTACATTCGCCCACTAAAAACTACAAACTCGGCGTTTATTGTAAAAAAAAAAAAATTGATAACCTACCTACGCTTTACTATGGAACCTACCTGTAACTAATGTATTTTTCGTTCATTGTTTAGGTATTTTGATTATTATTCTTGTAATTTAAATAACAGCAACATTGTGTTTAATTACTTTCCACTATTTACGGCATTTAATACAAACTTTCAAGTCCTTATTTTCCGAAATGGCTGAAGCGATTTTAATAAAACTTTATAGGCTTAAGCAGGATACGTAGGTCTAAAAAGTTTCAAAAAACATTTTCGAAATATCTTATAAAAAAAGATAATTGGAAATATCTGTTTCTATAGATAATTTATAATCGGTTAAATTTAGCTGTAACACTATTCTTCGAAAATGTTTATAGAAACTTTTTAGACCTATGTATCCTGCTTAAGCGTATGAGGTCGTATATATCTTCTTTGTCCATCACCACTACCTTCAAATGATATATTTTCATTAATCATTTATTCCATCTCATAACTTTCCCTGCGAAATAGCAATTAAAATATAATCAAAACAAAACTACTTACATTACCACAATTTTCTAAAAAGAAAATAAAAGTTCAATCACAGACAACTGTCAAAATTAGGCGGGAAATAATTCGCAATGGCGCTGGCGGCCGCGTCCGCTCTTGGTCGGATGTCGCGAGAGACTAGAGTAACTCACGTTCAGCCAGTCTGGGCCAAACGGACAAGTTCATAAATGCCGAGCGACATAGAATTAATTAAGAATTTGTTTGCTTTAGTTTTGGTCAATTGTTTTTGTTTTTTTTTTAATACTGTTTTCATTTTGATTTTGTTATTTATGTACTTAATACGTTACTTATCATTTTCATTATCATCGAGGATTTAAAAATTGTTTGGTTAATAACTTGCTAAAGAAGCTAGTCAATTTAATAAAAGTTATTTAATTAAAAAATAACCCGATACTGATATTGTGAGGGATTTACTCATTAAATATACACCGTATGACCGAAAAATATTTCTTTCATTTCATAACTGTTATTGGTTACCAAGGTAACATATAAAACGACAATGCAGTGTCTATTGGTACTGAATCAACTGGATGGCCAGTACTCACACTCCTCTTCACGGCATCGTCGTGGTAATCAGGAGTTCAGAAAACTCCTAAGCCGCTCCGCAATTTCAACAGCCGCGGGCCAGCTAGGGCTTTGGTTAAAATATCTGCCTCCATATCTTCGGTTCGCAGATACTTGACCTGTATCACTCTGTCCATTATGCAGTTCCGTATGAAATGTATTTTTAAGTCAATGTGCTTGGACTTTGAAGTGACCATTGTGTTCTGACTTAACTTGAGGGCAACTTGGTTGTCGTTTAATATGACTATGCTTTCATAGTTGGCCCCAAGATCTTTGAATAGATTTTTCAGGTGAATGGCCTCTTTTGTAGCTTCAGTCAAAGCGACATATTCCGCTTCGGCAGTCGAAAGCGCCACTGACTTTTGCTTCTTCGACATCCAGCTTATAGCCGTTCCAGCATATTTATAACAATAGCCCGAAAAAGACTTCCGGTCAAGTTTGCATGCGCCCCAATCTATGTCAGCCATGCCATGTAATCTTTGGCCAGTTTTTTTGAATATAAGACCAACGCTTTTTGTTTCCTTTAAGTATCGTAGCACTCTTTTTGCACATTTGAAATGCTCTTCTCCGTAACAATCATTGAATTGAGAGAGATAGCTAATGGCAAACATTATATCGGGCCGAGTTGCTACTGCCAGATACATAAGTGTGCCAATCAAATTTTTGTAGGGTAAATCGTTCCTTTCATCGCTTCCTCCTTTTTCTAGTTTAAGACCTGGTTCTATGGGTGTAGATGTGGACTTGCAATCTTCCATTTTGAATTTTTTAAGAGTGTCTTCTATGAATTTCTCTTGGTTCAGTTTGATTGCATCTCTCCTATAAACAACGTCTATCCCTATAAGCCGCTTAGGTGTTCCTAAGTCTTTTAACTCAAATTTCGTATTTAACAGGTCTTTTATTTCTTGGAGCTTTCTAGGACACGAATAGGCAATTAATAAATCGTCGACATAGATAATTATTATGACTTTAACTCCTCTTTTCTCTAGTAAGTATAGACATGGGTCAGCTTCCGATGCTTTGAAACCTATGTTCTTTAACTCTGTGTCGAGTTTCTTGTACCATTGCCTCCCTGCCTGTTTGAGTCCGTATAAAGCTTTTATGAGATGACAAACTTTCCCTTTTGGATTGTTTTTTATGTCATTTAGCATACTCTTTGTTTTGTTGTACAAAGTCAAATTTTCTTGTTTGCTTTCATCAACCATGATTTCAGTCAGATATTCTTCTAAATAGTCAGGATATTTCATGACTATCTTTTCTTCTAGTTCGCCATTCAGGTATGCCGTTGTAACGTCCATTTGGTTCAACTTCAAACCTTCTTCTATGGCTATTCCAACAACAGATCTTATCGAACTTAGTTTAGCTACAGGAGCGTATGTTTCGTTGTAGTCAACGCCTGGTCGCTGAGTGAAACCCCGTGCTACAAGTCTGGCTTTCTTCGTGATACTGTGGTCAGGTCCTATTTTATTTCTTAGAACCATTTTGTAGTCCACTTCTTTCATGTCTTTGTTCTTATTTCCTATTTTCCAGGTTCCATTCTTAACATGTGCTCTTATCTCGGCTTTTATAGCATCATGCCAGTACTCGTCGTCTTCATTTTCATCGGATATATAGGATATCTCCGAGAGTAGGTGACTTTCTTCAGTCTGGTCCAGTATAAAATCTCTGGTCCACTTCGGTGGACGTCTCTCTCTTTGCGGCCTCCCATTTTCGGGTATTTCTACAACTTCTGATGCGTCTTCGTAAGATTCTATTTCTTCAACGGAAGAAACATCGTTTTCTTGCTCATTGAAATTTTGTAACATATTTTCCTTTTCATTCTCTGTTACTTCAATTTCTATTTGTTGTATTTTATCATTGTTTTTGTTTTCAGGTATTCGAGAGTGTTCCTTTTCTTTAATAAGTTTATCATAGTTTTGACTTTCATCTTCGAAGTACATCTTGTCTATGACTTTTATGTCCCTGCTTATCACTACATCATCGTCTTCGGGTATGTACACTCTGTAAGCCTTTGAGGTCATTGAGTACCCCATAAAAACGCCTTCTTTGGCATTCTGGGTCAGTTTGCCTCGCTTGTTCTTTTTCAAAACAAAGGTCTTTCTGCCATACACGTAAAGATGATGTCCACATGGCGTTCGGCCTAGCCATTTCTTGAACGGAGTTTCACCATTCAGTGCTTTAGAAGGGCTACGGTTAATAAGGTAGTTTGCGGTTGCTACCGCTTCCGCCCAGAGCTTTTTAGGTGCCTTGGCCTCGATTAACAGACATCTGGCTTTTTCTAGCAAGGATCTGTTCTTCCTCTCGCTAATCCCATTTTGTTGAGGGGTATAAACTGTGGTCAACCTTCTCTGGATGCCATGCGATTTGAGAAAATCATCAAACTCCTTGTTGCGGTATTCTGTGCCATTGTCCGTCTGCAGGTTCTTTATTTTCTTGTTATGGAACGTCTCAACTTCATTTTTGTATTCTTTAAAAACATTGAATACGTCACTCTTTCTTTTAATGAAATATATGTGACAATAGCGACTAAAATCGTCTGTGAAAGTAACATAGTACTTTGATCCTGCTAGTGTATCACATTCAAAAGGTCCACAAACGTCACTATGGATTATTTCCAGGTTATCGCCTGTGTATAAATCATCATGTCTTACGAACGGTAACCTTGACAATTTTCCTTTGATGCAGGTCTCACATGTTTCCATGTCTTCGTTATTTAAATTTAAACCATACATAAGGTTATCTTTAGCCATTTTCTTTAAATCTATTTCGTTTATGTGGCCAAGTTTGCGATGCCATTCCATAATGTTACTGTCCTTTTTTGGTGTGTAGTTTGCAGTCGCTTTACGTCCAGATTCAAAGTAGTAGAGTCCATCTCTTTTTCGAGCAGTCAGTATCGTTTCGCCGGTTTTTTGTACGACATGGGCTTTCTCTTTTTCAAAAATTACCGTATAGCCTCTGTCCGTTATCTTGGCGACGGATAAAAGGTTTACTGATAGATCAGGAACATATAACGTGTCATTGAAATTGTAGTCACGTTTATCGGTACTGATTAAAACTCTTCCTTTTCCTTGAATTATACTGGTGTATTTTTCTGATGCCAATTTAAGGGTGCCATTTTCGGTGGTCATGGTAGAAAAATTCGATTCATCACCACACATGTGTGATGAGCAGCCGCTATCTAGACACCAGACATTTTTATCAGCGTCTGAATTTACGGTGCTCAAACAAACGTTAAAATTGTATTTGCTTCTGTCCCCTTTTTCATTTGTATTTTTCTTCTTGCCCCAACATGTCTCGATAGTGTGGCCTTTCTTTTTACAACTCTTGCAGTACAATTTTTTTTTTATTTTCTTGATTTGGTATGCTTCTGAGCTTTCAGGCTGATCATTTTCTCTCCTTGCTTGGTATTCCTCCAGAATCTTTATTTTTAGATCTTCTGGATTAGGCAGGCTGTCTCGAGATTCGATAGCTATTCTAAAGTTTTCAAATGTTGTTGGCAAACTGTAGAGAAGCATTATGCTGAGCAGTTCTGGAGGTACTTTTATATCCATATCTGCGAGTTTGTCCACGATGTCCATGAAATTATTTATGTGGTCATGTATATCTTCTCCTGTGGTCATTCGCTTTAGAACCAACTGTTTTAATAATGTGGCTTTTCTTGCAGGCCCTGTGCTTTGATAAGTAGCTTTTAATTTATTCCATACAGCTTTAGATGTCGCGCAGACTTTAATTTGTTTTAATTCAGACGGTGACAATAATAGTAGGATTTCAGCTCTTGCCTTCAAGTCCTCTTTGTTGAACGCCGCTCTCGCCGCCGCATCTGTAGCTGGTGGTAACGTTTTCTCGCCGTTTACGATATCCCAATAATCATTTTTTATTAGGACCGCTTGTGCTTGCAAACACCAAGTATCATAATTTGTCTTGGTCAAAGGTTCTATACTACGAGAACTCGTAATTGATGCCATTTTTCACATTTGCAAAACATAACCACGCTCTGCTACCAATTTGTGAGGGATTTACTCATTAAATATACACCGTATGACCGAAAAATATTTCTTTTATTTCATAACTGTTATTGGTTACCAAGGTAACATATAAAACGACAATGCAGTGTCTATTGGTACTGAATCAACTGGATGGCCAGTACTCACAGATATTTAGACAACAACATTTTTGCACGTAGATCATCATCTGCTTAGCCTTTTCCCAAACTATCTTGAGGTCGGCTACCAGTCTAACCGGATGCAGATGAGTATTTTACATGAATTGGCTGCCTATCTGACCTCCACAGTCCAGTAACTGGGTAATACGATACCCCTTAGTAAGATGGATGGATGTCAGACTTTTCGCTCCTGACTACTCGTAAAGACTATCAACGATCTACAAATGACAGCCAAGACCAACGTCCCGAGGTACGGAGGACATTCGGTATGTAATAATGGTAACCCATTCACGGACCAACCTCTGCAAGCACGGCTTAACCTTAAAGATAGCCCCGTACCTAATCATTTTTAATCGTAGAAATTTAATAAATTTTAAATACAATGTTGTTTCGACTTCAACTTGTTGACTTAATTCCATAGACAAAAAACTTAACGGGACTAACTCTTTTTGCGAAAAATTTATATAATTATTGAAGAAGAGAGGCCAAAAAGATCACTTTTAATATTATTTTAGCTGCTGGCAAATATGTTGTGACTATATTGCGATCCTTTGATCTGTATGACACTTGTGAAGCAATTTAAGTGACTCAGGAGACCAAAGAATTCTAGAGTATTTTTTGGCACCCCTGCAGTTTCCTTTACTCAGTAGGAGACTGCTAACTTTAAGGTCTGATGATAAACCTTCTAGGACATAATTAAACAATATACTACGATTACCAAACCAAAGAGTTTGCTTTATGTTTGCATAAAGCAAACTTGATGCATGGATGATGAAAAAAGCGATGAAAAGGAAAGTTATAAACAGCATACACGAGAATATACCAACACAAAGTGGCCATTCGATTTTAATCTGAATTGTAAAGAACTGGAGACAAGTCTCTGTGGTGTTAAGGAGAGGCCAAAGTTCTAAATAAAACATCACAAGTGACATTAGTACATGTGAACCTACTCGTTAGAGTTAGATTGTGATACGTTCTAAATGAGGTCGCCGGCTTATCGCTAATTGAGAACGCTGCTCTATTCTTAGGGTTGCCACATTCATGGCTTTTGCACTAATGTATCAAACTTTGACTTACACATAACAATCAACATCACACCTGTAATTTCTAAAGGTTTTGGCAGAGGTATAAGTACCTTAGCTGTTTCGACGCGGGGACGAACCTAGGGCCATGGACCGCGATCCAGTGTCTGGGGCCTAGAGTGTGGAGTACCAGGAATTACTCATTACTGGACTTAGGCTTTATATTTCTGTGACTATTTGTGACACTTATACAGGGTGTTGTTTTGCATCCTCGTCAAATTTCAGGAGGTGGTAACAAAAGACATAAATAATCAATTAAAATTACGGTACCTAGTTAAATATTAATAAACGCTGATTTTTTTGGTTGTTTAAGTTTGTCAATATTTCAGAATAACACCCTTACTGTGGTTTAGGGAACAAGAAATTATCGATAAATGTTTGATATTGTTTGTATGCTTGTAAGCGAGGTTATAGGGCGAGAACAACACAACACTTTTTGTTGGGTAATGGTAATGAGATACACTTCTATTTTTTACCCTGGAGGTCAACTTGGTCTATCTGTGGACAACGAATGATGTCTGGATCCTGGACACTTGATTATAAAATAATAAAATTAAGACATTTATAAAGTCAGAATCCCATTTTAATCAAGGTTTTTAGGGTTCTGTACCCAAAGGGTCAAACGGGACCCTATTACTGAGACTTTGCTGTTCGTCCGTCCGTCCTTCTGACACCAGGCTGTATCTCATGTACCGTGATAGGTAGCCAGTTGAAATTTCTACAGATTATGTATTTCTACTGATGCTATAACACAACAAATACCAAAAACTTAACAAAATAAATATTTAAGGGGGCTCCCATACAGAAAAGTGATTTTTGCTCGTTTTTATAAATAATGGTACGGGACCCTTCGTGCGCGAATCCGACTTGCACTTTGCCGGTTTTTAATAATTTTCTCAAAGAAGGGAACAGGAAATTCGTGTCTTGAAGAACGTAGTGATTCACATCACTACGTCTTTAATATGTCATTGTCAGTAGCGGTCAATAATACTACACAACATACACTCTTTATCGAGTATTTTATAATGTAGTACACATGTATAGGCTGGTAATTTCTTTACAATACGGCAGTTTTCTTCCTGTCTTACCAAAAAGTGCACATAAAAACGTAGATGTTTAATTTCCGCAATGTACAAAATACCAAGTACCTGCCCTCCTACCATGACTTCTTAAAGCAGTATTGTTTTACTCTTATTCCAGTGTGGGAAAGAGACGGAGCTATACAGGATGTCTAGCGCCATCTCATTCCCACACTGGAAAGGAGTAAAACAATAATGTTTTAAGACGTCATGGTATGCCACCTGATCTACAAGTTAGTTTTCATTGTCATCTCCCCATTTCCTCATATTATTAACGACATTTACGCCAATTAAATAATATAAAAACCCGTAAACATCATAACATCACGCCTGTAATCCCGGAAGGGTTAGGCAGAGGTGTACCTAATAGTACACCCACATTTAGCCAGTTATGTTTTAAGTCCCATGTAATAGGGGGCGAGCCAATTACCATCAACTGGATACGAATCTAGTCACCATGGCTGCTGCTGAGAAATCCCTGATGGAAAAACCCAATAACTCTTTGCCCGACCGGGAATCGAACCAAGACCCTCATGCTCAACAGTCGAGCTTGCGGCCACTAGAACAACGTGGCAATTAAACTCCGTACACTAACTAAAACCTACTCCACACAATAATTAAATTGCTTGAATATTTGGTCTTAAATCCTTAACATTTGTTTCCCAACTTCCTCTTTTCGGCAAATTGGGCAGGGCATATGTCAGTATGTCTTCCTCTTTCAAACATGTGTAAGGTTTTGTTTCAATTCACCCCTCGCCCCTGCACTTTTATTCATCCCGTTTTACCGTACAATTTTCTTCGTCATTGTGTTGCCAACCTTAGAACAAATGTCAACGATCTCGCACGTGCGTTATGCACTACCGGCTTTTTGATAAGATGTGTGTCGTTTCAACGAAGTGTTGCCACATTGCTGTTATTTATTCTTTATTAGTTTGCTGTGTGTGAGTATGAAGATAAATAATGTAAGTACAAGAATAAACAAAGATAGTTGTGTAATAATACACAAGACAGACTCTTAGGCTATAGGTAGTCACATCTATTTTTGGAACTAAAGAAATAGATGTGACTTCTTCTATCTGTACAAAATCTTCCTCTCATAATTCTGGTAAGGAACAAACATTCTTGAATAATACGTAGGTTTTAATAATTACGTGTTCAAGATTTCAGGCTACCCAGTTCAGATTTTCTCGCAAAATTTTCCGTCAACATAAAACTAAATCCAAGATTAACTGGGCTAAACATGCGCGTGGCTTTTAGGCGTGGTGCCAAAATTGGTTTTGTAACAGTTTTACTGGGTTGTGGAGGTCAGATAGGCAGTCGCTTTGTGTAAAATACTGGTACTCAGCTGCATCCGTTTTGACTGGAAGCCGACCCCAAGATAGTCGATGATGATCTGTTAACACTGTGAATTCCCGTTGGTGCTACTACTCCTCCTACTCCGCCTTCTGTTTTAACTTGACTTATCATAGCATCACGCCGAATTTTCCCAAAGAGGTAGGTAGATTTGTATCATCCTACACCCATATTTCGCCAAGGACGATTGACTTGCCACTTTTTTGTTAATGACTATTGAGGACGACGATGAATCGAGATTATCATCACCACCAATGTTTAGGTGACTAAGGAGTGTTTGTAATAAATCTTTATAGGCAAGTTTTGTGGCAGGCAACAGTATTATCATGTATGCAACTGCGGTATATGTGGTCAGTACGTAATTAATATTATCTGTCTGACGAGTTGATTGACCTCATCAGCTCGTTGTGCTCAGCTGATTGCACGCGACTTCAATTTTTAAAACTTCATTAGCAATTCTTTTTAATTCTATGAGTTGAGTTTTAGTGAACTAGAGTTTTTTAAAGCATATTTTCATGTTTCTATCTTCAGTGGTGTGGGCTATTTTATCTGGGGACTTTTAACCTCAGTCTCAGAAAAGTTTTTAGACTTATGTCTTATTAAAGAGCCAGCTTAAGTTAAACTTCAAACCTCTCATTGAAATGACCCCGTGCCATTCACACATTACAAATAAAAACCCGAACATTGCAAGCATTTGGTCCAAAGTGCTTGTGCAAGTGTTGCGCTAAAAGTTAAATTCGCTCAAAACTGTTAAATATAGCGGTAAGTGTCTGCAAGAGCAACTTGCATGGCTCATTGAGACGCTTGCAGCGACCTTCGCGGAGAATGTGCACGAAATTGCCTAAAAGTATGTGTGAATAATTAAGGGTTGTACACAGTGGGTGGAACTATTGTTTTAATTAAGGTTTATAATTACTAACAATACCCCTCGACCGTCGAGTCAAGTGGTTTGGATGACGGAGTTTGAATTTGACCCCGGTCGATGGTAATAGGCTCGCCCCCTTTTACATGGGACTTAAACATAACTAACGAAATGTGGCTGTACTATTAGGTACACCTCTGCCCAACCCTTCGAGGATTACAGGCGTGATGTTATTCAATTGTGATACCTCAATTTCCTGGACATGAGTTGTTATAGCTAACCTGGAAGTCTTTAAAGAGTTTCCAAACCCAGGTTGGTCGCAGCAAGGAAAAGCTGCTCAAGTACATCTATGATGACTGCCCTTTTTTTACGGTTGGGATATCATCAAATGGCTACTCCCGCTCTGGGCGGAGCGGGAGGGAGTGTCAGACTTGTACTGACTAAAACCCAGCCATGTTCCTTCTTCGCCCTTTATGTTCCAGGGCCGCGGTATCTCTTTCGAACAGTCCCGCAACCCTGGCAGGAAAGTGTAAATGTGGCACTGTTCCACAAACTAAGGGCACTTAATATAGTGTCCTGCGTGTTCTGTTGTTTGTTCATTACGGGAACTGATGGACGCTACCGAAGGCGCCAAACTAGTGGCTCAATTCTGGGCCAACGCAATTTATGTTACCATCGACACGCTATGAAAAAGAAGAATGTTCAATCAAATAGTAGCGCATGCTCATTTTATTCATATAACGGGGAAGCTCTAGGATAACCCAGAAAATTCAAATTTTCGTACTTTTTTTTGTAATTTGCAGGTCTGGGTCAAGTTGGCCACCTACCGTGGATCGTAAATCATACCTAGTATGATTTACGACCCACGATTACGACCGAAACAAATATGGCATTGAATGACTTTTTAATGAAATAGTCAATTAATAGAGAGCAGAGGTGCCCAGTGTTGGCAGCCCCGAACTTACGAGCAGTAAGCCGTGGGTTCGAACCCAGGCAGGCGCATTACTTTGTGTAATGTATTTCATTACCGCTGTTCTCAAAAACGGTGAAGGAAACATCGTGAGGGAACAGGCATGTCCTAGAACTAAACTGTCCGTCTGTCACCAGGCTGTATCTCATGAACCGTGATTGTTAGCGAGTTGAAATTTCTACAGGTTATGTATTTCTGTTGCCGCTATAACAACAAATACTAAAAACAGAATAAAATAAATATATCTCTCTCTGGAGGCTCCCATTCAAAAGAGAGATATTTTCGTTTTAGAATTTGCTCGTTTTTATAAATAATGGTATGGAACCCTTCGTGCTCGAGTCCGACTCGCACTTGGCTGGTTTTTCTCACACACTATTTCTAATTTTCTTTACGTTTAATATTCAAGAAACAGTGTGCATTCATCTTTAGGCCTAGCGGCGAAATACACACGGCTTTCTAGTCCAAGGTCGCCACATATTAATTTGTACACAGCTATAGTGGCACTGCTGTGAAGTGGCGCTTGGATTCTATACAAATGTATTAATACACATAATATTTTGATTGAGACAAACTTTGTCACAGTTTTGTGAATGAAATATCCTATTAATATTATATGCCAAAGTTTGTGAGTATGGACGTATGGATGGATGTTTGTTACTCTTTCACTCAAAAACTACTGAACGGATTTGGATGAAATTTGGAACACAGATAGTTTATAACCTGGATTAACACATAATATACTTTTTATCCCGATAGTATGTTTCCGTGGGACAATTATCGAACTCCACGCGGGCGGCGCCGCGGGCATACGCTAGTAAATTATTAATTATGGCCTGTAATGTCATGCCCAGTAATGTCATGGGCCAGTGCAATGGCGACCGCGAACCGGAAGACAAAGCGTTGGAAGGCCTTCCACTAGGTGGACCGATGACCTGGTGAAGGTTTCGGGGATCCGCTGGATGCGATGCGCACAGGACCGGTCAATGTGGCGTCGCTTGGGGGAGGCCTATGTCCAGCAGTGGACGTCTTTCGGCTGAAATGATGATGAGTGCAAACCATCCATAAATAATCATTATTTGAATTTAATCTTTTTCTTTTAGGATTGGAATTGGTAATTATTATTTTAATATTTCTCGACATAATGTAAAGCCAAGTCGGAGACCCATGGGCGGCCTAAAAACTCTAACACCTGCCCCCGAATTCACAAACGCTCGGATCCGATTTCGATTCGATAACTCGTATGTCTATCTTGTTTTTCCATTAAGAAAGCGAGCGAGATAGACATACGACTTTCCGAATCGAAATTGAATCCGAGCGTTTGTGAATACGGGGGCAGGTAGGCATTAACCCCACGATATCCTACTAATATTATAAACGCGAAAGTTTGTTAGGATGGATGGATGGATGTTTGTTACTGTTACATGATGAAATTTGGGACAGGAGTAGTTTATAACCTGGATTAAAATATAGGATAATTTTTATCCCGATAGTACAATCCCGTGGGACAGTGATCGAACTTCACGCGTGCGACGCCGCGGGCATAGGCTAGTAAAGTAATAAGAAGAAGGAAGTAGGTAATTTCATTTATAATATTTGCCAATCCCGAATCCCGCTACCTGAAAGCCCGTTTATGCCCATTTGATATTCAATTGCACGTAATTCAAAGATGAGATGAGACGTGAAAAAACCAAAGAGTTATTTTTATGCCAACACTCCCCAACTTTACAATATGGACAAACTATCTGTAATTGGACGAGTTACTGGGTGTTCACTTGTGCAGGCTCAGACAGTAGACAAAACTTACCAAACTCACAACAATTACACGTGACTAGAGATGCAGACGATGACCTTTATTGGCTTAGAGATTAGCGGAATGCAATCAGATAAAAAAGTGGAGCGAAGTACGTAGGTAGAGTACGGATTTTCATGAGACTTACAAGAAAAAAACCAAACCCACGATTTTTTTTTTTCGTCTTCGCTAAATTTTTCGCTTTTGAAAAACCTGTAACTCGACGAATTTATATTGTGACATACTAGTGTAACCTATGTGCAACATTTTATCTGACTACTGTTCTACAAAAAGTTTTTTTTTAAAGTTCCCATTTCCTTCAGTTATTTCAAATTAAAAGCTTTTCACTATCGTAATCCCCAATAAAATGTCACTCAGGCCTTCCGTAGACCACGACTTGCCCTACCAATCCCATACCTTACTCAAACCAATACGAACACGTGACGTTAGATATAGACGTTGATCTGCGTTACTAAACTCACACGTGAGATGCGTTTGCGCCATTTCTAGTCAAGTTGGCGCCATTAGGCATTGAATAGCACCTTACTTCATAAACCATGAGGCTTTGACCCCGATTCATTCAATAGAATTAGGAGTGGTCCTGCGGTTGCGGTATCAAAGAAATGTTTTCAATATTGGGGGAATATTGGGGGTCGAAAACCATGGCAGCTTATGATCATTAATTCAGCTTCTTCTTCTAGTGCTTAGACACGCGAATCAAACTAGTACGTACTGCTGGATAGAGTCCAGTCGCAAGGAAAGAATCCCACTACGACCATACCGGCGCCGCCCGAATCTAGTACCTACACTCCTGCGACTGTTTTCCAAGTTCATAACAACAATGACCCATAAAAATACTTTTGCATTTACTAACAGACAGATTTGAGAATGCAAAACTTGTGCCATCTTAGTCTTACTTCACTTGTTCACACTTCAGCCAAGGCGTCGGTCCTTCTTGGAACGAGCCTCTTCATGTCGCCTTTCTACCAAACCGGTTAAATAATTAAGTCATAACAAGTACTTGCTCAAATTATAAAGCAAATTAACATTTTAATGGAGCCATTTCTTCCATTTATTATGAAAGCACCAGCGTGGTGACTGGTCGTGATCACGTGTGGCGCCACGAGTGTTAGCATCGTTCGAAGCGATTTGATCAATAGTTTGTTGCATAGGCAGAGTGCGTGTAACTTTATGGCAAAACAACACTGTTGGGCCTACGAAGACTGGTAGGAATTTCGTATCATGGCAGAAATATTATACTCACTCCTAATAGTAGGATGCAATATACATAATTATTATGTGGCATCAATCTGCTGTTTCTTGACCCAATTTTGGCGTTTTTGTGATCGTTTAAAAGCTGGCTAGTGGCTTAAGTACATGTGCCTGGAACATTTGGCTTTTAAACTACAAATCCATACTCACATTATAAACTTTATCTATCTCATCAGACAGCTTTTCGCACCTAAAATGCTGAATAGATTTTAATAGTACGTTCCTTTAGGATCATTTGTAGATCTTTGACAGTCGTAACAGGTAGTCAGTGGCCCGATAGCAAGACAACCAGTCTTACCAAGAGGTAAAGTATTACCCAGTACTTATGGGTTGTGGATGTCAGATAATATGAAAAAATAAAATTAATGATATTATAGAATACATATTTGATTTAAATTTTGATTTCGTTTAATTATCTACTTACACACTAACTACTTTTTAAAATATTTTTACAAAATGATTTAACATTAATATAATTATTATTTTATTATTAGATAGGCAGTCGTGAAGTCTAACGGGGGCGAATGGGAGAAGGAAACGAGTTGCGCCAACCCCAAGTGGAATGGCACAAGATGATGATGATTAGATGGCAGTGGCTCCATGTAAAGTACTGGTATTCAGTTGAATCCGGTTACACTGGAAGCTGATCCCAACATAGTTGAGAAAAGGCAAGGCAGACGATGAGTACGTTCCTTTAGGATAATTTCCTCTAATAAAGTGAGCAAAAATGTGGTCAAAAGCTGGTGTAAAAAACTAGAGATCTTAAATGTTCAGTGGCAATTCGAAATCTTCCAGCACGCGTAGTATGACCACTGAGTGAGTTTTGTCTTCGGAAGAATCTACATAATGACAGATAGACAATGATAATGTGTCTATTGTGTGGCGAAGGGCGGGGCGTTTTGGAGGACTGTCTCTTGTAATTTTGACGTTCAAAAAGTGCTGATTATCAGCCTAGTTTGAATAAATGACTTTTGATTTCGATTTTGATGTATTCTTCCGTCGACATAGCCCGTTTTTATGGCGGTCATGCTACACGTGCAGGACAAGATCATGGATCAAGCCATAATAAGTAACAATAGAAGATTGACAGATAAAATTATAACTGAGTCACCTTACTTAGCCATATTTATTTAAGAGTCCACATAGATACAGTCAAAGTCCATCTACATAATAAATTATAATCAACTTCGCTTACATAACGTACATTTAGAGTCGGCTTACGAGTGCAAGGTGAACCACTATATAAGTGAGCACCATGTATATTACATGCCGGTACAAATGTTGGTCACCGACTACTTTTAGTACTGCGATTTAAATTTGTATCAAGGCCCTTTACGAGAAATGTCGTTTTTGGTTATTTTAGTATGTTTATTTTATTTTTATACAAAGGTTTTTTTAAACAAGACGTGTATTTTTTTAATGAAATGAAGAAAATAAACGTATTTAGGTAAATTTACAGTATAAAGCAGTTATCAGTGGATAGCTTTAGACAGCATTTTTGATTCCATTCTGAATTACTTCCGTTAAATCGATTCGCGAAACAAATGTTTAAAAAAAATACGCTTGACCTCGAGGTTGCTCGAGTACACGGAATCTATCAACAATACCGATGATGGAAACCACAGAACAGCTTTTATCTGTTCTGTGATGGAACGATAAGAACCACTTTAAGGCTGAGCCCACATGTTGGCCCCAACGCCACTCGTCCAAGTATGGATCTAGAAAATAGCATTGGAAATCTAGAAAATAGCATTGGAATCATTCCCATATTATTTTGTTGAATGGTGCGCCATGTATCAGCCAATTATTTTTAATTTTGTGAGCCTTCCCAGTTCTAAAATCAAAATCAAAATATTTTATTTTACATAGGCCTACATGGGCACTTATAAAACGTCAACAAAAGGTGCACGGTTCGGGTTGTTCGTTTCCTATAAATTCTATAAATTCAATTACTTTTTCACGTGACGATTTTGTGGATGAGGATGACATTCTCGCTCGACGTACGCGTACGTAATATATCGGATATTAAGTACGATTATGAGTCGGTGCAGGATAGGACTAATATTAGCAAGTCATCGTCATATGTACTAATGACGGTAACTGCACTAAACTGCGTAAGGAAATTGTGCCATCAGACTTAATTCGCCCGGATCAATTACAAGTAACTAGATGCCTGAAAGATTTATGAAAAGGTTTCTGAAACCTTAAAAGTAATACTTTTGGAGACTGATTTGCGATGATCTTTGTGTTGATCAGAGATTTTCTTCAAAAACCTAAGGAGGACGTAGACAATAGTTTTCGTAGCACATTTTTCAATAGAACTTTTCAGTAAAGGTACAGTCAAATCGAGCGGACTGGGGAGCAGTCCGGACTGGGGTAATCGTACTATGAAAACTCATCATCATCTGCCTAGCATTTTCCAACTATGTTGGGGTCGGCTTACAGCCTAACCAGGTGCAGCTGAATACCGGCTGCCTATCTGACCTCCACAAACCAGTTAGTACTGGGTAATGCGATACCCCTTGGTATGACTAGTTGTCAGACTTTCGGGCCATTGACTAGCCTAGACTAGACTAGACAGTCGTTACACTGTCAAAAATCTGCAAATGACAGACGGGACCAACTGTTTAACGTACGTTCTGAACCATAGAGGAGTCTTGGTACCTACACGCATGAGTGGTACGCGATCAGCTGTTAGTATAGATCAAAGACAAAGACCGGTGACAGTCTATTATGTGCTATGTTTAACTGCACCCCGTATATTTATGTTTTACCATCATCGTTATCGATTATGTAAATCAAGGCATGATCATCGAAATACGTAGTATAAAAAAAACCGCCTGATAAATTTGAATAGCTTAGTTTCACACTGATACAAAATTGATATTTTTTTTAAATTACTCCGTCGTGTAGTCGTTAGCTATCAACATGATGTGAACTATGAGAATGGCACTTTTTAAGCTTCTACCTTAGTATTGAATTAAATCCAGAAAAAACATGGTTTTACTTGCCAGCCAAAGAGCCCAAATTGGCCGCTTCCATTATCTGCCTAGCCTTTTCCCAAACTTTGTTGGGGTCGGTTTCCAGTCTAACCAGATGCAGCTAACTCTCAGTATTTTATATGAAGCGACTGCTTATCTGACCTCCACAACCCAGTAACTGGGTAATACGAAACCCCTTGGTAAGACTGGAAGTCAGAAATTCGTAAAATGGTCACAAAGTTCCACAATTCATAATATTATCTGCGTCTGTGATTATAAATATTATTATCTTATTAAGATTCTGCTAAAACAGCCATTTTAGACCCCCAGATCAGGAACTGAAAAAAAAGTAAACTTTGATAATAATTACCAAACCCGTTTTCAGTGTTAATGATAGCAGTAGAACTTTTTTTAATTTTTTTATTTGCTAATGCCATTTTAGTATGAATCAAACACAATTACCTCGTTATTAGAAATGTGATATATATTACATAGTTGTCTTATATTTACCTTGTGTTGCTCCACATCGTTGTCACTGGGGTGAAGTTGTCGACAATATCGGGCTCCATGGCCTGTCCTGACAGTAGCGCAGGTCGCATAACAGGGCACGCCAGCATCAACGACATTATTCGTCAAGCTCTTGTCACCGCCGACGTACCAGCGGTTTTAGAACCAAACGGTTTGGTACTTGACGATGGGACGAGACCAGACGGTATGACGCTGATGCCTTGGAAGGTGGGTGGGCTTTTGGTGTGGGACGCAACTTGCGTCGATACCCTTGCGCCATCTCATGTTGCAAGCACGGCGGGCTGTGCTGCAGCTCCTGCTGCGGCTGCTGAGAGCCTCAAAGTGTGCATTCTCTTTTTAAGGAATCTTGTCGACTGGTTGACATTGACACTGCGCGAGATCAGAGGGCTGGCTATTTCTTTGGACAAAGAATTAGCATTGCCATTCAACGTGGCAATGCTGCCAGTCTTCTGGGCACGTTTCCGAATGACAGCGATGTGGACGAGTATTTTGACGCCTTAAGCGTCCTGTTGTTTTTAATTTAGTTTCATAAAATTATTTTCTAAAACTAAATATTTACATTAACTAATAAACTAACTTAAAAACAACAGGACGCTTAAGGCGTCAAAATACTCGTCCACATCGCTGTCATTCGGAAACGTGCCCAGAAGACTGGCAGCATTGCCACGTTGAATGGCAATGCTAATTCTTTGTCCAAAGAAATAGCCAGCCCTCTGATCTCGCGCAGTGTCAATGTCAACCAGTCGACAAGATTCCTTAAAAAGAGAATGCACACTTTGAGGCTCTCAGCAGCCGCAGCAGGAGCTGCAGCACAGCCCGCCGTGCTTGCAACATGAGATGGCGCAAGGGTATCGACGCAAGTTGCGTCCCACACCAAAAGCCCACCCACCTTCCAAGGCATCAGCGTCATACCGTCTGGTCTCGTCCCATCGTCAAGTACCAAACCGTTTGGTTCTAAAACCGCTGGTACGTCGGCGGTGACAAGAGCTTGACGAATAATGTCGTTGATGCTGGCGTGCCCTGTTATGCGACCTGCGCTACTGTCAGGACAGGCCATGGAGCCCGATATTGTCGACAACTTCACCCCAGTGACAACGATGTGGAGCAACACAAGGTAAATATAAGACAACTATGTAATATATATCACATTTCTAATAACGAGGTAATTGTGTTTGATTCATACTAAAATGGCATTAGCAAATAAAAAAATTAAAAAAAGTTCTACTGCTATCATTAACACTGAAAACGGGTTTGGTAATTATTATCAAAGTTTACTTTTTTTTCAGTTCCTGATCTGGGGGTCTAAAATGGCTGTTTTAGCAGAATCTTAATAAGATAATAATATTTATAATCACAGACGCAGATAATATTATGAATTGTGGAACTTTGTGACCATTTTACGAATTTCTGACTTCCAGTCTTACCAAGGGGTTTCGTATTACCCAGTTACTGGGTTGTGGAGGTCAGATAAGCAGTCGCTTCATATAAAATACTGAGAGTTAGCTGCATCTGGTTAGACTGGAAACCGACCCCAACAAAGTTTGGGAAAAGGCTAGGCAGATAATGGAAGCGGCCAATTTGGGCTCTTTGGCTGGCAAGTAAAACCATGTTTTTTCTGGATTTAATTCAATACTAAGGTAGAAGCTTAAAAAGTGCCATTCTCATAGTTCACATCATGTTGATAGCTAACGACTACACGACGGAGTAATTTAAAAAAAATATCAATTTTGTATCAGTGTGAAACTAAGCTATTCAAATTTATCAGGCGGTTTTTTTTATACTACGTATTTCGATGATCATGCCTTGATTTACATAATCGATAACGATGATGGTAAAACATAAATATACGGGGTGCAGTTAAACATAGCACATAATAGACTGTCACCGGTCTTTGTCTTTGATCTATACTAACAGCTGATCGCGTACCACTCATGCGTGTAGGTACCAAGACTCCTCTATGGTTCAGAACGTACGTTAAACAGTTGGTCCCGTCTGTCATTTGCAGATTTTTGACAGTGTAACGACTGTCTAGTCTAGTCTAGGCTAGTCAATGGCCCGAAAGTCTGACAACTAGTCATACCAAGGGGTATCGCATTACCCAGTACTAACTGGTTTGTGGAGGTCAGATAGGCAGCCGGTATTCAGCTGCACCTGGTTAGGCTGTAAGCCGACCCCAACATAGTTGGAAAATGCTAGGCAGATGATGATGAGTTTTCATAGTACGATTACCCCAGTCCGGACTGCTCCCCAGTCCGCTCGATTTGACTGTACCTTTACTGAAAAGTTCTATTGAAAAATGTGCTACGAAAACTATTGTCTACGTCCTCCTTAGGTTTTTGAAGAAAATCTCTGATCAACACAAAGATCATCGCAAATCAGTCTCCAAAAGTATTACTTTTAAGGTTTCAGAAACCTTTTCATAAATCTTTCAGGCATCTAGTTACTTGTAATTGATCCGGGCGAATTAAGTCTGATGGCACAATTTCCTTACGCAGTTTAGTGCAGTTACCGTCATTAGTACATATGACGATGACTTGCTAATATTAGTCCTATCCTGCACCGACTCATAATCGTACTTAATATCCGATATATTACGTACGCGTACGTCGAGCGAGAATGTCATCCTCATCCACAAAATCGTCACGTGAAAAAGTAATTGAATTTATAGAATTTATAGGAAACGAACAACCCGAACCGTGCACCTTTTGTTGACGTTTTATAAGTGCCCATGTAGGCCTATGTAAAATAAAATATTTTGATTTTGATTTTAGAACTGGGAAGGCTCACAAAATTAAAAATAATTGGCTGATACATGGCGCACCATTCAACAAAATAATATGGGAATGATTCCAATGCTATTTTCTAGATTTCCAATGCTATTTTCTAGATCCATACTTGGACGAGTGGCGTTGGGGCCAACATGTGGGCTCAGCCTTAAAGTGGTTCTTATCGTTCCATCACAGAACAGATAAAAGCTGTTCTGTGGTTTCCATCATCGGTATTGTTGATAGATTCCGTGTACTCGAGCAACCTCGAGGTCAAGCGTATTTTTTTTAAACATTTGTTTCGCGAATCGATTTAACGGAAGTAATTCAGAATGGAATCAAAAATGCTGTCTAAAGCTATCCACTGATAACTGCTTTATACTGTAAATTTACCTAAATACGTTTATTTTCTTCATTTCATTAAAAAAATACACGTCTTGTTTAAAAAAACCTTTGTATAAAAATAAAATAAACATACTAAAATAACCAAAAACGACATTTCTCGTAAAGGGCCTTGATACAAATTTAAATCGCAGTACTAAAAGTAGTCGGTGACCAACATTTGTACCGGCATGTAATATACATGGTGCTCACTTATATAGTGGTTCACCTTGCACTCGTAAGCCGACTCTAAATGTACGTTATGTAAGCGAAGTTGATTATAATTTATTATGTAGATGGACTTTGACTGTATCTATGTGGACTCTTAAATAAATATGGCTAAGTAAGGTGACTCAGTTATAATTTTATCTGTCAATCTTCTATTGTTACTTATTATGGCTTGATCCATGATCTTGTCCTGCACGTGTAGCATGACCGCCATAAAAACGGGCTATGTCGACGGAAGAATACATCAAAATCGAAATCAAAAGTCATTTATTCAAACTAGGCTGATAATCAGCACTTTTTGAACGTCAAAATTACAAGAGACAGTCCTCCAAAACGCCCCGCCCTTCGCCACACAATAGACACATTATCATTGTCTATCTGTCATTATGTAGATTCTTCCGAAGACAAAACTCACTCAGTGGTCATACTACGCGTGCTGGAAGATTTCGAATTGCCACTGAACATTTAAGATCTCTAGTTTTTTACACCAGCTTTTGACCACATTTTTGCTCACTTTATTAGAGGAAATTATCCTAAAGGAACGTACTCATCGTCTGCCTTGCCTTTTCTCAACTATGTTGGGATCAGCTTCCAGTGTAACCGGATTCAACTGAATACCAGTACTTTACATGGAGCCACTGCCATCTAATCATCATCATCTTGTGCCATTATATTTTTGGAAAACTGTCCATGTCAGTTTGTGTGTTCGGTCGTTAAATAACAAACACGATTATCTCCGCGTCATCTCCGACCTCCGTGTAACTAAGCACAAGACAATGTACTTACCTATTTATTTAAAGTTGAGTACTTTGTTTGTGCCCCCAGAGTGTCTAGTGGTGTGTTTAGTTATTTTTTTTATTAAAATAAGGATTTATATCAGACTTCTTAGGCGTTATTTTGGTTACTTATAAGATTTCAAAAGAAAGGTTTGCAGCGCAGCAAAGTTTAAATTAGGCCGTGTCACCGATAGGCACTATTAAATACATTTTTGTTGCATTGACAATAAATATTTATGTGTTGATAGATAAACATTTCTGAAAATGGAGTTATGTGTAGAAGAAAAAGACAAGTAGTGAACTAGTGACCATAAAGGCAGAAGGGAACACCGTTTATAAGATTTATGAAAATACCTATCAGCACGAGCTGTGCCAGATAGGCATTTTGTGGCATTAAAGACCCAACGATTTACTATTGCAACAGTTAAACGTGCCAGTTAAATAAACATTCAAATTTTTAATTGGCCAAAATACTTCTCAAGTCACGCTACTAAAATGAAAGTACCATTCAAATAGTTAAAATCAATTACCTAATACAAAGCCCCAAAATTTTACTGGCTGGTTTGACTCAGCAAGTCAGTATACGGCCTGTGATGACGAGACGAGAATCTCAGTGCGTGTAGTTCCATTTTCAAATGTATCGCGCGAAAAGGTTTATAAAAAAGTTTCGCATAGTTTGTTTCTTTTTGGGCTTTTTGTTGAAAATGTTGTGATTTTAATGGGTGTTTTGTGAACTGATGTTTTTTTTAATGTTTATGTGTATTTTATTGGATTAGCATCAATGTTGCTCCGACGATTTCGAAATAGGTAAGACTGTGACATAACTTTCAAGTTTTGGGTGTTTCACAGTCCAAAAAATATGAAAATCTTTGCATGCTATTGACCATATCTGTGAAGGGTTTTAAAAATATATTATTGTACTAATTGAAATGTTTTAGTAGATACATAAAATATTCAATTTCACTCGGAGATCATTCTTACTTTGTATTCTCTAATTTCCAATTTCGTCATAATTATAATTAAAAAAAAAAAAAAAAAAATATAAATAAATAAAAAAACCTGCTATAATTATAATCTTTCCTTATCCAAAGGCATACCAGAAGACAACAGTTCTGATTTCTTAGCCTTTACACCTAATTTATTTATCATTTGGTCTTTGTACCATGACTCTAGCCATTCTTAATAACGCTTTTAGAGTCTGTTTGATATCCTTAAGGCGGACACACACTTGCGACTAAACGGCTTTGCGACGGGCGGCAAATCGAAACAAACTACCGTTACTGTTGACACGTGTTTTTAATGGTTCAATTGCTACACTACATTGATATGTTTACGTTGGGCTGATGATGTGAGTGTTATTTGATTTTAACGGCTCCGTAGTCGAAAGGCAAAAACGTAACCCTTATATATTCGCATGCTTGTCTGTCCGTCCGTATGTCACAATTAACTCCACATACATAGTACTGAAACGAAAAAAAATACATGAAACCTATACGTGCGAGGTGTCTATAGATAGGTCTTTAAAAATGACATTGAGGTTCCTACACAAGGTTTTTTCAAACTCAATCGTTTGAAAAATAGACACTTCCAAAGTGGGAAAATGTGTCCCCTCTAATTTCCAAAGTATGAGGATTAAAATTCTATTGTAAAAAAAACTTTCAACGTAAAATTTTATGAATAAGATGTGATGTTTAGTTTTTGAGATATGGGACTTTTTCACCAAACTGTAGCAGTAACTTTGTTTTGCATAAACATACCACGAAAAACAAATTAAGTTTTGCTGTTGAGTGTTTCACAAATGAATGACCGTCCAAAATATTGTTATTTTATTATTTGGTGCTACGGAAAACTGTGTGTGCGAGTAAGACTCGCACTTGGCCGGTTTGTCCATCAAACATTTCTCAATAGCAGAAAAGAATAGGCTTGCTTTCCATGTCAAGCCAGCATATTCTTATCCAACGACTGAAACATAACTGGCGAATTGTGGGTATTCAACAGGCGTGCAGCTTGCAATCACCTATTCATGTTTAGTCGCATGTTTGTAGTCTGTCAACCCGCTAATCTAGCATACACCAAACCTTATCAGCCGTTATCAACACAACTGTTAAAGAGTTTAATAACATATTACTTAGTAGCAACAGAGACCACGAAGCAACAACATGTAAGTTTTTAAATTCTTATTTGTGTGTTGATAAGATATTTTTAGACTAAGTACCAATTTTTATCATTAAAGTCGATGACAGTCTCGAGCAATAAGTATTTTACACTAGCATACTTATTTACTGTTTTCTCTCAAAGTAGTGATTGGATTAACGAGGATAGGATCTTGGAACCCTTGCTATTATGAAATAGGTCTTATCTCTAAGTTTCAATATTTTTTTCTCTAAGATAATCTTTAAACTCTGCTAAGTAATTACATTATTTACTCTCGTGACTGTGCTCTTTTGTCTAATCGCTCAGTCTAGGTCCTTAAGTTAATTATTATGTCTGTTACTAAAGAATTACTTTGTGAACTGAATATACTTATAGCATAATCGACGTGAGGTCGACTGTGCTTTATTTACCTTAACACTTTGACCTTGAACTGGGCTAGCGTTTAACGTTGAGTTTTAATAGAAGAAAAAGTCAGGTAATACTGATTCTGTTACATGTGTACTGTACTTATCCGCCAACAAATAGATATGCATTCAAAATCCCGTTCATTAACTCACTTTAGGCTGCTTCGTTAATTTAATTACTTTTACACTTTATACTAGCACACAATTCGATATCATTTGCTTGTTTTGCTTTCATCTACTTCTCTTTGCCTCCCTCAGTGCCATTAATCTTCGCTTATCCCAATATACAAGGTGTTGTTTTGCATCCTCGTCAAATTCAAGAAGGTAACTATGCTAATGAATCTCAAACGTTTATTCGATCATTTTTAACACGTTAAGGGGGTTATTCTGAAATGCTGACAAACTTAAAAACCAAAAAAATCTGCGTTTATCAATAATTAACTAGGTACCGTAATTTTAATTGATTATTATTTATGTCTTTTGTGACATCCTCTTGAATTTTGACGAGGATGCAAAACAACGTCAGCGCAGTCTTCTTCCATACTTCTCCATTACTCGTCATCTCAGCTGTCACCTAATTTTTAGCCATGTCATCCTTCACACAGTCTATCCATCGTTTCTTTGGTCTTCCTCTACTCTAATAGCCATCTACTCAACATTTTCTTCACTACATTTTATCTTTGCATCCGTATGAACGCTAATTATTTTATCGAATTAACAGGTTTATAGGTATCTGGCACGCTATTATTATTCCGAGGATAGATTACACAGCTTTAATACTTTATCACGTATTTTTAAGGTTTTCTAAACTTAAACGACATTATTAAATAAAACGTCATTTTTAAGCTTGACCATGGAGCTCAACCTTACCTAGATTTGAGACCGATCTAACAAAGATAAAATGTGCATAATCAAGGAGAATATTCTAAACCTTCATGATCATTGGCATAATTTAGATTTGATAATAAGAGTTGTGAATTGAGATTATTATAATTTTTATAAATGTTTAAATGCTTTTTTATATTGCAGCTGCATTTATATTTATGTTTGTTTGTAAACCTAGCTGAACCAATGTTCTATAGAATAGGATAGAATATTCTTTATTATTTATGTACACCATATAAGTAATACAGAACGCGTAGCATGACCGGCGTAGAAACGGGCTATGTCGACGGAAGAATCGACAAACTGACACATTGTCAATGTCTACCTGTCATTATGTCTATTCTTCCGTAGACAAAACTCGTTCCTACACTGGTCATGCTACGCGTGCTGGCCACTGTCTCACTGGCTAGTAGGTATAGACTGATTTAGAAAGAATTTATAGTATATCATAATTATGTTGAGAGAAAGAAGCAAGAGATTTTGTTTTAGAAAACGAAAACGCTTTCAACTGTCGATAATTTTGACCTCATAAAAAATTACACCCCCTGAAAGTATATGGAGGTATAGTAGGTACTTATAACCACAACGTTTGTAAGCTGTGTATAAAAGTGTCATTATCGTAGTCAAAACACTAGACAAAAATTATAATAATTTGCATTTGCATTTTAGCATACTGCACCCATCTACGTCAGCATCAATAAATCATTTCTATCGGTAGTTATAGGTCACACATCACTGCAACCTTGAAAACCTCGTATTTATTTTAGCCAATAAGTACCTAAAGATACCAGTCTATCTTCAGCGGCTTTATATAACTTAGAAATGGACCAACTTTTTCAAGAATAAAACTCAACTGACAATCAGTGCCATAAAAAAAATATTTTCATAAATGATACTTAAAATCCTTTGAGAATCCGAATATAGCTATATGCAGCCTGCCTAATTTAAAGTTGGTTTTAAGCTACAAAACCTTACAATACCTAGGTACTTAGATTATTATAGCATTAGTTTAAAACTTGTTTGTTATTTTTGGAAAGAAGCACTTTGCCCACTTGTGGACAAAGTGCTTTTGTATATCGAAGGTATCATATTTTTAAATAACTAGCTGTCCAGCGCTACTTCGTCTGCGTCACATTTTTCCCGTTTTAGCAACATTTTTCACTGCTGCTCCGCTCCTATTGGCCGAAGCGTAATGAAATATAGCCTTTAGCCTTCCTCGATAAATGGGCTATCTAACACTGAAAGAATTTTTCAAATAGGATTTGTAGTTCCTGAGATTAACGCGTTCAAGCAAACAAACAAACAAACAAACTCTTCAGCTTTATAATATTAATATATAAGTAATAAGTATAGATGTAACAGATGTCTGAAATCGATACCAATATAACTTATCTACTACATCCACCAAAATTCTAATTCAGTAACAACTTCATCAAAACTAATATTATAAAGAGGAAACATTTGATTATTTGTTCCGATTTAACTCAATAACTACTCGACCGATTTTAAAAAAAATTTCACCATTAGGAATCTACATCTTTACCGAGTAACATAGGCTATCATCACAATTTTCGCGGACGTAGTCGCGGGTGGAGTGCTAGTATTGAATAATCAGCTAGCGATGCTCACATAAACAAAAATACTTTTCCAGAATTTTCCTTTTCTCCGGGCCAGTTTTCCAATGTTTTTTTTTTCCCTAAAAGCATTATTTGGGACAATTATGTACAAAAAACAAATCGTTCCACCCGGTTCTCTTGAAACGAACAGCATTTCATTTTTATTTATATTTGAAATCAACATGGTTTTAAATATGTTTTTTTTTTAAAGCGTATATTGAATTTAGAAATAATTTATCTATTCAAGGAGCCCGAACCAGTTCAACCAGATTTTGATAATAATTATTGTATCAAGGTTCCGTGACGTCATACGCCAGTCAAACGGGCAAGTACTTGAATAAAGCCTTGTTCATACAAAAGTAGCAATGCTTCAGATTAAGAAAATATTCCTTAAAATTAATTTAAAAAGGCTTGAGTTTATTCTTGTATGTATTCATGTAATAAGTGCGAGTCGTGAAACATGTTTAGTACGCGTGAGATGATTATAGCACTAGATATTAAAAGATAATAGTTTATACAGTCTCTTTTAAATTCTTTTAAGGATTATTACAATTGTTGACTAATTACTTGATAGATAAAACAAATCAATGACAAATTAGTGTAATCAGTAGTATTATCACAGGCCGGTTTTCTGTTCCTATTCAGAACCAAAAATTCCATTAATTTATTTACGGACCCAAATTTTTTCGTCACTGACTGATTTTTGGTAATAATTATTAAGATACTACTACTGCTGATGGTCCTCAGTGATATACATACACACATTGCAATTAACAAAAAAATATTTTTGAAATAATTTATTCAAAAATTGTATTTTTTGTTTAAAATGGTTGCTATTCAATATGAGCCGTACAAACCGCCTTTAAACTTGTTATTTGGGTTTGAAACTGCACATAGTGTGCTATTCAGTAAAGATGTTGTTTTATTTGAACATTACAGTATGAGCCTGTAGTAAACAACATTGTCAACAATCAACATAATCCTTCCGTTATCTAAATTGATTTCGGGTCGCAGCATCATCTTTCTTCCATGCTTCTCTTTAAGTCATGATCAGCAGCCTAGCCATATCATCTTTCATTCTTCATCCATTGTTTACACATCATCATCTGTCATCATCGATAGTCATCACCTTGCTGCCCTTGTCCCATGTTATTTGGGGTCGGCGCCACACGTTTTTTGAAGTGAAACTTCTTATGCGACTTCCAACAAGTTTAACGCTACCATGGAGGGGGAATATTTTCTAAAACTCACTAAGAGATGGCAGTATTACAAGATTTGTGACTACGTAGTTCTACTAGGTACGCAAGATGGCGTGCAAACAGTCAGCATTTGACTTTTCAGTGTGACCAGCCTTCGCTCAATTTCCATGAGTAGAATAACCTCGATAAACTTATGTAATAATTATGTAATAAAAATAATACAACAAGACAACAAAATATTATTAAGAAGCTCAATAAAATAACGAGAGTGAATGCGTGGCACTCGAACGCATACGTGTAGTATTACCTACGAAGTTACACTTCTTCCGCGCAGAGGGACTCCACGCACTATTTTTTTTCTACTCTCCTGTCTTTCGTCACGCTATGATCTATTTTTTTTTTCTTCTTTTAATTTTCTCACACAATCCATCCATCTTTTCTTTGGTCTTCCTCTCCCTCTGCATCCATCAACATTTATATTATATCACTCCTTATCACATGTCCATACCAAGACAGACTGCTCCCTTTCATCGTTTCTGTAACTGGCGCCACTTTCAAACTTCCACTTATATGCTCATTTTTAACTTTATCCATTTTAGTCACTCCACACATCCATTTTCATCTCTGCTGCATGCAATATCATCTCATGCGTACAATATCATCTCCAATAGCGTGAGCTTAATTTTATATTGTAGAACAGATCCAGATTTGGTAGAATATTATTTCATAAACATTCCCAATCTGAACGCGCCCTAAATCATATTCCAAAACCTTATTAAACGAAATCTGTATTCTTTTTAAGATCTTGTTAACGCTGGCCGTGTGCCAATTTTAAATATATTTATAACTAAAAAAAACTTTGGTGAACTAATTTTAGTGAACTAGTATTTAATTTTGGAACGAAACTGAGTGAACGAGAGAACGAACTGTACTAAGACAATATGAAAACTTCCAGGGCAGAGGAACCACAGATTATTTACGCGATTAGAATAATCTTCGAAATAGTATGGATGATCCTTCGCGTTGACTTCGAGATTTTGAAGTCAATCTTCAGATTCGCGCTGCCACCAGACCCTAAGGATGTCACAGAAGATATTGTATTGGTAAGTTGTTGTTTATTATTCTGCTTGGTGAATGGTACGGCGGCCATTAATTGATGTTTGAAGTCGTTGAAAATCTAGTCTCAAGAGATTTGATCCAAAGAATTCTGATCCGATACCAGTAGACATTTTGGTTGATATTTTTCTATATTGTAGCAAAATGTAATCATTTCAAATAATTATGTAGTAATTAAACCCACAACCTAAAAGCAAAATGTCATAATTTCCAAGTTTGGCAAATTATAACACGTGCAAAAAGTGGACTTTTGCAGGTATATAGATTACGATTTTGTTTGCGTTGTCCTATATTTAAGTATATATATTTAAATGCCATTGCAAACGCATGTCAGCGGCAAAGAATCAAAAACTTGTAAAAATGTAGGTACCCTGTAAAACTATCTTTGACAGATTGAGACTTCCATTTATCTGCCAAAATGTTTAAAATGGTTATATTAGCTACTCTCGTAATTTGAGAATGTTCGTAAATTCTTTAATAACTATAATTGTAAATAAATAAATTGTCTTTTAATTCTGGTATGTTTTGGCTTACTCTGGTGGTTTCTGGATTCTCATTACATACGTCAAATTATACTGCGTTATAAAAGTTATAATGGCCAAGACTGTAAGCGCAAAAATCATAGATACACATATTCATATTTTGAAAACTCTCTGTTGAAAATAATTTCGCAAACAAATATACGTTGGTAAAGTAAATCAATGGGGTAAAGAAACCGAAATATTTTGTTTACCACCTGGTTTTCTTTCAATTTTTTTTTATTTGTTCTATCTTTTGTAGTAAGCAACGACTTTATTGTCGGCCCTACGCAGTCCTACCATACTTAAGTACTAACGCAGTAAATTCAAATATTGTAAAACCAAATGATTTTAAAAGAGTAACCATGGAGTTTCTTGCCGGTTCTTCTCCATAGGAAACGACCACGAAACGACGTTTTATAAGTGCCCATGTAGGTCTATGTAATTTTTTTTTATTTTTTTTTTATTTAAGAAATTTGATAATGGAAGGTAATTTAATAAGGATATTGCGTAGTTTGGACTCGAATAGCTGATAGTCATATTAATCTGTGATAACATTGTTTTGCTTTGCGTAATACTTAGCTACTTATAATTGATCTTTAAACATTAATTTGAATCACCTTGAAAAAAGTACTTATTTCTGTTGTTCTAGTGGTAGCAAGCGCGACCAGTGATTATGACGTCCCGTTTTAATTCACGGTCGGGAAAGGGTTATGTGGGGAGCCTAGATAATGATAATCAATAATTCATAATCAGTATGTTTGATCAGAGCAGACAATACCAGAAAAAGCTTTGTAACACTAAGCAACTTCTAGATTTAGCCCTTTTTGATTTTATGGACTTTTTGACACGAAGACCAAGGCAAATAGCAATCGCTTTCGAAGATTTTCGGTAACTTATGTCAGTACAAATGCATTTTGAATAATTATATAGTTCACTTTCCATAATCGTTAATCATAATTGAATGTCATATTCTCTAGAGTTCTAGACTATCTGCACATCCTAACAAAAAAACCTAACTCTGTCAAGAAAGTACCGGGAAACGATCGATAATACACAAAATGTTAGGTATTAATCCAGTTATTTTATCGCCTTCGAAGTATGCTCCTTCAGAAACGATACACTTACGTTCCGGAATTGAGTTCAGTTCTCGCCGCGAATTCTCCTTTGTGTCTTCTACCGAATGAGAAAGGGTGCCACGAAGTGGGCAGCTGGAACTTATCTGGTAAATAAGGTGCTCGATGGCATTTGTTGCGTTTTTGGTCAAAAATTCGTTCACTGTGATGGCCTTGTGCGAAAGTGCATTTTCGTGGTACAAACTCCAGGATTTTTTTTTCTCAAATCGGGCCTTATTCGTCAAATTTGCTCTCTTAAACGCCGCATAACGCTTAAATAATATTCTTTATTTACTATTTGATCTTCCGGCAATAATTTCGAGTGAAAACACCGCAATAGTCAAAGAAAACGGTCAACATGTCTTTGACTTTTGATCGATTTTGTCGTGGTTTATTCGGTTACGGTTCAGGCGCCACTCCGAAGCTTGTTAGCTCTTCACCAGTAACAATGCGTTTTATGAATGTTCGGGTCGGAACTGACTCGTTCTAGCATGTCCTCAGCGACTCTTATAAGATTAGGTTTTTGGAGAAATTTAAGGTCTTTTGGGACTAGCCGAGCGGCAACATGTTTCATACCCAAGTGATTATTTAAAATGGTACGGATCGACTCGGGGAGTACAGCGGTTATCTCTCTCAAACTTGATTGAGGATTTACAGTCACTATTTCCTTCACTTTTGCGATGGTAACTTCAGTTGAAGACGTTGATGGCCTACCAGAGCGAGGCGAATCTTCCATCACATCTCGACTGCTTTTGAACGCTTTGTACCACTCATAAGCACGTGTTTTAGATTAAGTCGATTCACCGTAAGCCTTATGTAACATTTTCAGGGACTCCGAATACGAAAGTCCATTAGCGATGCAAAATTTAAGACAAACTCTTTGTTCGATCTTTTTTTTCATCATGAAATTCGCAATACACACTAGATATGGTGTAACTAAAAACAGCACTGTATTTAATCTAAATAACAGATGCAACTCAAACTCCTCAACAAACTGAAAAAAAGTTGTCCCTACAAAAAAAAATAACAAAAAAAAGGATTGTGTGGTTTTATGAAACCACGGTAAAGGTGAAACTTTTTTCACACTATAGACATTTAACTATTTTTTTTTGGAATAGTATTCCAAAAAAAAACAGTTAAATGTCAAGTAAGGGTATAAAACGTATAAAACGCGGAGTAGGATTACTCCGCGGCCGAGCGTCACGCGACATGCAACACACAGACGAAAAAGTTTGAGACGATGTAATAAAAGTTTCTCTTTTAAATTTGGAACCATACAATTGAATTTTGACTGAATACATATTACGTTGAGTAAGGACAAATTAAAATGAAAAAGTGACTCATCTTAATTACTATTCCTGTTATCATAGCGATCGTAACAATTACTTTTTTTCAGCAATCAAAAAGTCCTCAATCTCATCACTTCACACAAAGTGATATTGTAATTATGAAACACAAATAACGTGATAATTGTAAAATACATCCGCTTGATATGTACCCCCCCCGCGGTTATAAAAGATTCGACGGCTCACCGGTACGACGGATGACGTCACCCCGCCGCGCGCCAGATGGCCGGCGCACGAAATGTTTTTTTGTCGCCTCGTTTGTAACGTGAGTCGTCTCAAGTGTTGTTTTTATTCAAGCTAATGAATGGCTCTTTCGAGTTGCGTCAAGTGTTTGTTATCGTTTCGTTTTTGTTTGTTTATATTTAGCGGTAAATATTGACGTAAGTAGAAAAAAAAAAAAAAACACGTTATGTGAATTTTAAAGAGGTTTGTTTTAAAAAGTAAATCGATGACATATATATATTCTGACTTTTATTGGTAGAAGGGTTCTATCTACGTACGCAAAAAAATTATATACATACTTCATGGTATAAAAATATTTATTTACATGCATAAGACTGGCATTAAATATTTGCCGACGGCGAATAATTTTTCAACCAAATTAAAAAAAATATTACGACTAAACCGTTTAACGTAAACTTAAAACATTGATATTATCTAAAAGCTACATTCATAGAGGAACTTATGTGTAAATATGAAGTTGATAGGTTAATCTACTACAGAAATATATGGGATTGATTGAAGGAACTCCCGCTTACGTAAAAACGCACATAACAATTCTTGTATTTTTTTGATCAGTGAAGTTTGAGTTAAGAAAGTACATTATATCTAACCATTTTCTACAAGAAATGCTCTTTCCAATGAGGTTTAACACATCTTATTCAATAGCCATCGAAAAAAAACACAAGTAAAGAAATATCACAAAACGGGAGAATGGACAAAAAAAAAAGAAACCACGTGATGTCATAAAGGCGGGGTAACAGTGAATACACATCCACATCCAGGTTAAAAGCTATTGTTTTTATATGTGATAAAAATAAAAAAAATGTAATGAGGTCACAGGTCCCAATCCCTGTTTCAATGGAAAGATGAAAAACAATGTGATGATTTTTATTACCCGACTGCAAAAAAAAGAGGGTAATGTTTTTCGAATGTATGTAGGTAATTATTATAATTTACTCACCTGACTGCAGACTGGGCGGCACTTCTGGGGTTCCCGGCACCAAAGGGCGCGGCACTGACACACCACACACTATACACCACACACAAGACACCACACACCACACCGGCACTGAATCGAGTCAAAATGTGCACTGTGTTCCAGCCTTTATTGGTGGCCGCCATCTTGTTTGTTTACGTTTCGCTGTTTTGCCGACTCAGTTGAACAAAAATTATTATCTTATCACAAATTTTGTAGCTTTGGTATATGTTTTGCTTGAAAACTATTATCGAATAAATATACAATGCAATATTATTATTAGTTTTTACACAGAATCGGTCGCACTATTTAATAAATTACGATAGAATTCCGCCAAATTCTAGAACCGTTACGAGTGCATTGAAAACCATATAAAAATAGAAATATCCTTAGCCTCAGGTCAAAAACTGGTTGCTCACACATAAACTATATTCTAATTAACTAATTAAAGCAGTTATTTACTCAAAACACTCATTCACAACCGAAAAAATGCATTTAATCCGCGGAACAACTTTCGCGTGTCGCACGTGAACCACAGACTGACTTTGACATTATTTTTTTAAATCAAAATGAATGATTGGTGAACTGTTGTCGTATTTTTAGCATGAAGGAACTCACTATGGTTCAAGTAGAAAAGAGAAAAAGGATATTAAACACCGTGAAATAGAAAGAAATAGACATAATAAGACGCCGTATCGTTACATCATTCTTGGGTGACTCTAGTCACCCAGGTGCGATCTACGGTATATTTTTTTTGGGTAGTGTAGTACTCAAGAGAGGTCTAGCGGTTAGCTCTTCACCAGTAACAATGCGTTTTATGAATGTTCGGGTCGGAACTGACTCGTTCTAGCATGTCCTCAGCGACTCTTATAAGATTAGGTTTTTGGAGAAATTTAAGGTCTTTTGGGACTAGCCGAGCGGCAACATGTTTCATACCCAAGTGATTATTTAAAATGGTACGGATCGACTCGGGGAGTACAGCGGTTATCTCTCTCAAACTTGATTGAGGATTTACAGTCACTATTTCCTTCACTTTTGCGATGGTAACTTCAGTTGAAGACGTTGATGGCCTACCAGAGCGAGGCGAATCTTCCATCACATCTCGACTGCTTTTGAACGCTTTGTACCACTCATAAGCACGTGTTTTAGATTAAGTCGATTCACCGTAAGCCTTATGTAACATTTTCAGGGACTCCGAATACGAAAGTCCATTAGCGATGCAAAATTTAAGACAAACTCTTTGTTCGATCTTTTTTTTCATCATGAAATTCGCAATACACACTAGATATGGTGTAACTAAAAACAGCACTGTATTTAATCTAAATAACAGATGCAACTCAAACTCCTCAACAAACTGAAAAAAAGTTGTCCCTACAAAAAAAAATAACAAAAAAAAGGATTGTGTGGTTTTATGAAACCACGGTAAAGGTGAAACTTTTTTCACACTATAGACATTTAACTATTTTTTTTTGGAATAGTATTCCAAAAAAAAACAGTTAAATGTCAAGTAAGGGTATAAAACGTATAAAACGCGGAGTAGGATTACTCCGCGGCCGAGCGTCACGCGACATGCAACACACAGACGAAAAAGTTTGAGACGATGTAATAAAAGTTTCTCTTTTAAATTTGGAACCATACAATTGAATTTTGACTGAATACATATTACGTTGAGTAAGGACAAATTAAAATGAAAAAGTGACTCATCTTAATTACTATTCCTGTTATCATAGCGATCGTAACAATTACTTTTTTTCAGCAATCAAAAAGTCCTCAATCTCATCACTTCACACAAAGTGATATTGTAATTATGAAACACAAATAACGTGATAATTGTAAAATACCGGTTTTTTATTATGATTTATTACTTTGAAGGGCAATGTCAAAGACTAAATTTCCTTGTTTATTCGCCAACGACACATATGAACCTGATTTCATTGACTTTTGAACGGTTCATAAAAAACAGTAATAAATTATAAAAATGATATCCTTGCCATGATATGCTTGTCATTGGTGTAATTAATTGCTAATATTTTAATGTATTAAGTATCAAGCATATTTACGTTCGTCATATTATTTATCGACGATTTTTAGGGTTCCCTACCCAAAGGGTCAAACGGGATCCTATTACTGAGACTTCGCTGTCCGTGTATGTCGGTCCGTCTGTCGGTCCGTCCGTCTGTCACCAGGCTGTATCTCATGAACCGTGATAGTGAGCCAGTTGAAATTTCTAAAGATTATGTATATCTGTTGCCGCTATAACAACAAATACTATAAACAGAATAAAAAAAATATTCAAGGGGGCTCCCATACAAAAGAGTTTTTTTTTGTTTTTATATATAAAATGGTACGGAACCGTTCGTGCGCGAGTCCGACTCACATTTGGCCGGTTTTTTTTTAATAATAATGTTCGTGTTAACATGGATTTGGAGAAGATTAAACTGCAGCTGTGTTCTCTTTTAAATTTGAATGACCACAAATCATTTTGTTTCAAACTAGTCTTAATTCCTTAACACAGAGAGACATCCTGAAGGAAAATTATATAAGTTAAAACTTGTGGAATTCAGTGTTCAGGTGGCCTACCAAGACGTCTTAAAGCAGTATTGTTTTGCTCTTATTCCAGTGTGGGAAAGAAACGGAGCTATACAGGATAACTAGCGCCATCTCTTTCCTACACAGAAAAAGTAGTAAAACAATAATGTATTAAGACGTCATGGTAGGCCAGTAGGTCCTTTAGAGTTCCATCTTTTAGCAGATTTAAGTGAGATTAAAGAAATACTGCTATTAGGGTCTGCTGGTACGTCCTTGGTCTTTTACCAACCGTTCTCGGTGACATTGACCCTTTTTTCTTTAGCCAAAGCTAACAAAATCAAATCGAATCAAATCAAAATATTTTATTTTACATAGGCCTACATGGGCACTTATAAAACGTCAACAAAAGGTGCACGGTTCGGGTTGGTCGTTTCCTATGGCGAAGAACCGGCAAGAAACTCCATGATTACTCTTTTAAAATCATTTGGTTTTATAATATTTGGGAGGACAGCGTAGGTTGACAATAAGTCGTTGCTTACTACAAAACGTAGAACAAGATCTACCTACTAAAATGATTTCAAAAACCTGTGAACTCCCTAGATGTAATTCTATGTGCGTCAGCCTATAATATTTCTCGTTTATGTAATAGGTACTCACAGATACCGATAATTGCTGCAATATCTTATCTCCAGCTTAATTAGAACACATGGACTTTGAGCTCGTTGGACTACCGTAATGAAATCATTACATTTATCATTAATTTTACATTGATAGAGTACAAATAATTATTGATTTTTCGTTCCTCGTCGTCACGATATGAAAGAAGGTTGATTAGGATAACACAGGAATCTAAGCATTGCAACTGTGCGAATATTTCTTTCAAACCTACTGAAATGGCAGATTCCAAAAACTCATCCACCATATTTTTTCACTTCTGAGGGACCAGTGTCAATCGCGTTCACAGCGTTTCGTAATTCAACGACGATTTGCAATATGATTAGCTTAGCTACAATACGATTAGCTACCGAATAGGCGCATTTTCGGTAGCTAATGTCAGTCATGTTATACATTTTTGTTATTATGTCACCAAGTAGGCTTTCTGGTTGTTTTGGTCATACTTGTTCCCTCATGATGTTCCATTTTTCACCTTTTTGAGAGCAGTGTCTCTGCCTGTGGTTTAAATTTCGCCCTCTCAAGTCGGAGTCGCTCCCACTGTGCTACCACTGCATCATTCTTTTAATAAGACGAACTTGGATGTTAAGGCCACCTTTTGTTGACACTCTTATTAGGGAGCAAACACACTATCGACGTGGTTCAGCTAAAGCCGGTCAGAAACAGCATTTTGTCAATGCAATGACAGCGAAAAAGACGTCATTCGGCCGGTTTGGGACGCACCGAAAAAAAACCGCGCTAAATATTTATTAATTAATAGGGAATTGGCTCAAATCCATTCCATATCGATACCAGTAGTCATTCCCTAAAGGGTAATTAAGCAAACTCGTCAGCCAGCGTGGTATCACTTTGGGCCCTATCAGAATACAAACGCTGCGATTTTTTTTTAAATATTACAGCACCATGCTAAGATATCATTTTGGCCACGTACAGGACCAATTTCGTCTTTTTTTTCATATACCTATTTACTTTTTCTGTGATTTTGTTTTATTGTTAATTTTATCTTTTTTTGTCCTGACAAAAAAAAACTGTTTTTTTTTATGGAATAATGTTAATGAAATTTTTCTTTCTCAGATAACCGGTGCTGGTCATGGCATGGGCAGGGAGGTGGCCCAGAGGCTCGCCAGGCTAGGAGCCAAGGTGGTTTGCGTTGACATCAACCCCAAAGGCAATGAGGAAACCGTCACCTTGATCAAGCAGGAAAAGGGGAAGGCTTACCCTTATTTGTAAGTACTTGCTTTGTTTGACTATGAAAAAGCTAAGTGGAGAAAATCAACTGTGTTACTATAGTGAAATCTGTGTGTGTATACAGGATGGAAGCGACATCCGACGCTAAAACGGTAACCACCTATTCAACACATCATTTTGAAGCCCACATTGGTGTCAGCAGTGTCATTCTACCTTATAAAGGGTGTAAAACACCTCTTAACGCGAAAGGCACTGGTTCTCCCTGTCATTGCGATCATTTTTTGGTTCTACATCATACCTGGGAAACTTCTAGTTACAGAGATATTAGGGGTCAAAGTTCCAACTTTTTGACAAGTATTTTTTTAAATTCAAGTTTTTAATGTAAGATTTATTATATTATTTTACTTTAAACACCTCCTCGACCCCCGTACTATTCAATCCGTTCATCAGCACAATGTTTTGAGAGCGTTACATTGAGTTCTACCACAAAACATGATTTTACACCCCCCAAAAAAAAGTCGTTTCCCAGCAAACAGTTTCATGTGCTTGGTTGACGGCTTCGTAATGTTAATTACACGGTGTATACAAGGTAGAATGACACCGATGACACCAATGTGGGCTTCAGAATGAAGTGCTGGATAAGTGGTTACAACTGGCACTTGGCGACGGCTTCGCTCGCGTAACAGTCGGAAACTATCACATGGGAACTGTTCATAACTTTCGGGTATAATGTAGCTTCCCATTTAGTGAAAGAATTTTCGAAATCGGATCAGTAATTCCGAAGAATACCCCCTACACCCAAACTCACAAACTTAAATAAAAAACTCTTTTTTAAATGAGTGTAGAAGTGTACATGTTATCGAAACTTTAGTTTTAGATAAGGGATATACAATTATACATCTAATATATTAAATTCTCATGTCGCGGTGTTTGTTACCAAACTCCTCCGAAACGGCCGAACCGATTTGTATAAAATTTTGTGTGCATATCGGGTAGGTCTGAGAATCGGCCAACATCTATTTTTCATACACCTAAAACTCTTCAAAATTTCCACACGAACGAAGTCGCGGGCAGCAGCTAGTATTATTTTAAAATAAATATTAGGTTCACGGAAGTTGAGCCTAGATCATATAAAGAATTTCTTATAAAAAAAACTTATCTAGTTAGGTAGTTATTTTTTTGTAGTGGGTTGCCATAATATTTTTTTTTGCCATATTAAAACATACCTGACTTCCAATATTACGTGCGATAATCTGGTTAAATTTACATAAAGCATTAAATCTTATTTTTTGCTCGACAACAATCCGCTTTATCTCACGGAATCGCGAATGTAGTACCAAACCTGTAAAGTAAGAATCTAACCAAAATATTATTTCGTAGAAACAATATGAGACGAACCCTTGGTATAAAAATCTGCCGTTTCAAACATTGCACGTGACTGTGTAGACCATGCTCTTTTGCATGTTTTTTTTTCCAATTACTGCCGTCGATTTTCAACACTTGAGGGTCAAGAATATAGGGAGAGAACCTCACGTCCCAGCCACCGCAGGAGACGCCCCGGGCGTCAGGGGGGCAACCAGTGGCCCCCGGCCACCGTAGGCCCGAGCCTGTCGACGGTGAGTAATGGGCTAGCTCACCGTCCGCCCGTCTTATGACGTCAGGCCGTGCCGACGGCGCGTTTGTGTTCCACGCGCGCCTCAAGGAGATGCCAGCAAATCGGAAGGGGTCCGAGAGGGCCGATGCCTGCCAGGGCTGCGGGTTGTTCGAAAGAGATACCGTGGCCCTGGAGCACAAAGGGCTAAGAAGGAACATGGATGGGTTTTAGTCAGTACAAGTCTGACACTCCCTTCTGCTCCGTCCAGAGCGGGAGGAGTCATTTGATTATTTCCCATCTGTAAAAAAAAGTGTCTAGAATATTAAAGACCAGAGTTAAAGTTTGTAAATATCACAACGTCCATTAACCTTTACCTAGTAACCGATATACCAGTTACTGAGTTGTCGAGCTCATGGCTAAATAATAACAGCCACTCGGTTCGTTCTTCAGGTAAAGCCGCGTTTGCCTGGGTTGGTCCGTGGGTGGGTTGGATGGCCACCCAATACATACCGAGTTTCCTCCGTGCTTCGGAAAGCACTTTAATCTGTTGGGCCCGGCTGTCAATTGTACGAAAGAAAGAAAAAAATATTTATTTGTCGCAGGGCCATGATGTGCATACAAAATAACAACGAACACAATAAACATACAAATCATAACAAACATTTGTTAGTACAATAAAATAAAATATATGTCGGATCTGGTCATTAGTACGGACAGAAAATGAATCGAAATCGCGCCAAAGGTGTCGTCACGCGACCATACTTACCAGTCTACCCCCACGTAAGCGCGCTTTTACAGAGTCGTGATGTTTCTTGCTCGCTGCAGCACAGTAAGTGTCTAATCGCGGCGGAGTCAAGACGTCCCGAAACTGTACTCCGATTCATGGTGCCTAGTGTTATTGTGTTGGATAGTAATTTCCAAGTAATTTGTTAGTTCGATAAAGCAGTGTACAGTGTGTAGTGTGTGTTCTCATAAAACGAAACCCATGTTCTGCCCACATGGTGACCGAATCTAACGGAATAAATCTCACCTAACTACGACTTAAACAACAATAAGATTTAAAAAAAAAAAAGCAAAAAGTTGACAGCTTGCACGTCGTGACTGCGACAAGTAGGTTAGCACTCGGCATGATGCTGTGCGATGGGGGCTCACAGCACAGCGTTGGTTTTCAGTGGTCACCCGTAGATCGTAGATCGTTACAAGCAGTCAGTGGCCCGAAAGTCTGACAACCAGTCGTACCAAGAGGTCTCGTATTATCCATCACTAACAGACTGAGTTTTGGAGGTCAGATAGGCAGTCGCTCTAGTGAAATACTGGCATTCAGCTGCCTCCGGTCAGACTGGAAGCAGATCCCAACGTAGTTGCCATATCCCAACTCCTGGTGCAGCAGATGATGATGATGGTGATAACTAAGTACCTTGTCCATTCTCCAGGTGTGACGTCACAAACAGAGCAGCAGTCTTCGCCCTGGCAGAGAAGGTGGAGAAAGAAGTGGGAGTGGTGACCATCCTCATCAACAACGCTGGCATCATGCCCTGCAAGCCAGTGTTGAAGCATAGCGAGAAGGAGATCACGACGCTTATGGATATCAATGTCAATGGCAATCTTTGGGTGAGTGTTATAATTATTATCACAAATGTTTTTGATATTTTGGTTGACTTACTATATTTTAAAGGTTTTCTATACTAGAATTAATAATATTTTTGATCTGCGTAATAGTAGCCCTAATGCAATTAGTATCGTGAGTCGTGCTTTGGTTTAAAATAATGCCCTTGACTTCAATTGCACCCTATATACTGATTTTCTAAAAACATGTTTAAATAGTCAATCACCAAAAGTCGTTATTTGTTACTTGTATATTGACATTCAGCTGTAATTAGGTATGTAAGTAAATAAGACTTGAGAGGATATTGTTAAACTTTTTCAAGTTCAACCAGTAGATGGTATTGGCCGTATGCTCGTAGCAAGATAAATTCTGATTGTTATGCGTACAACTAACCTTTGTAATTTGGCACCCATTCGTGTAAATGAGGAAAACGATAAAGAGTTAAAAGCAAATTTTTGAGAAATAATTACGTGAACTTGAAATTAATTCAAAAGTTCAAAGATTTCTCACAAATTAATAATCATTTTAGGTATACAGGCCCTACATTGAATATTGTTTTTCCTTCTTTGCCACAAAGCGACGTTTTTAAAGAGATTTTGTACTCCTGAGCTATTTTTGTGTTATTTATATAGGTGTCATTACATAGATTTACGAGTACAGTCTACGCTTTTTATTAGAGATGAAACGGATAGCTGTTTGGCCGGATACGGGATATTCGGCTAGTATTTTAACCGGATAGCCCGATATCCGGCCGCCGGATATGCAGCAGTGTTTACAGTGAAAGACTTTTTTTGAAGCTAGCCTTGTTAATGAAAGTAAGCGAAACTGCTTGTTACCTTTCAGTGCAGAGAATTAGTACTTATGCTTCATTAAGGGATTACTGATTATCATCATCATCATCAGCCTATAATGTACCCACTGCTGGGACACAAGCCTCCTCTCTATGAGAGCGAGTGGGCTGTAATCCACCACGCGGGCCCAGTGCGGGTTGGTAGATGTCACATGTCTCCGTATTTTTAGTTCTAGGACATGCCGGTTTCCTCACGATGTTTTCCTTCACCGTTTTTAAGGGAATAAATTACACAAAGTAATGCGCCTGCCTGGGTTCGAACCCACGGCTTACTGTTCGTAAGTCGGGGCTGCCAACATTGGACCACCGCGGCTGCTCTCAATTACTGATTATACTTTTGTTAAATGCCATAAATAAAGTACTTAATAATATTTGATATTATTTATATCCGGTATCCAGCTGGATTGGCGTTTGTTATCCGGTATCCGGACGGATAGTAATTTTCATCCGAACAGGCCGAATACCGGATAGTTACCGGATATCCGTTTCATCTGATCAAACAAAATCTGAATCATCACAAAATTAACACTCGATGCCTCCTGCAGCAATCACGCTGTCAAAATTCCAGTAGGTACAAGCACGCATAAAATGCCAAACAAATGCATTTAAACATGTCCATGTAAGTTAACCCTGTGTGTTAACCTGTAAAGGTTCTCCGGACAATAGAAACCTTCATCTACTTTGACATCAACCTTTATCACCTGACAACTAGGTTGTTTATTGCTCTGTAAATGATAACTCAGTGGTTAATGTGCCTACTGCAGTCAATGTCATGGGTAATGATTTGATAAAGGATCTTTTGTAAAATATCCGGAGAACCTTTGAAAACCATAAACATCATTTAAATATATCTATCGGTTATGATAACCAGGCAAAGTGATATATATAACAACCCATAACTATCGTTCTAGACGTAGAGTTTACATCACCTAACCCCGAAGGGTTGCGAATATGTATATACATACATATCGGTATACACCGAGAGCAGTGATGGTGGCCCAGTGGTGGCAGCCCCGACTTACGAGCAGTAAGCCGTGGGTTCGAACCCAGACAGTCGCATTACTTTGTGTAATTTATTTCATCACCGCTGCTCTCAAAAAGGTGAAGGAAAACATCGTGAGGAAAGCGGCATCTTCTAGAATTAATCATTCGAAGACATGTGACATCTACCAACCCGCACTGTGCCCGCGTGGTGGATTACAGCCCACTCCATCTCATAGAGAGGAGGCCTGCGTCCCAGCTGTGGGAACATTATAGGCTGATGATGATGATGTATACCTACATTTAATTATAGTACACCCACATTTCATCAATATGTATAAGCCCCTTATAATAGGAGATTAACGGGTGCGTACCATTTGACATAAAACAAAAGTTCTAACGATCACATGACCTAATTTCATTTAATATAATTTTTCTTTAGTATAACGATGAAATGATATAATGAATTATTGATATAATTTCAGTTTACCTAATTTTATATGGTTTAATAAACATTTTCTATAATGCACATTTGAACTAATATTCAGGTAGTATAATATTTAGTTAGTATTTTATTCCTCATATATTCCTGCGTTAGAGCCGCTATATAGTTGGTGAATCATGTGGGTTAGGTTAGGTCAGAACCATGACCATTAGCGCCAGATCCATTCTATTGTTGGTGAATCATTTGGGTTAGATGAGGTTATAACAGTATGATGTTTTCTAATATTTACTTTTTCACTACAGAATTTGGGCAGAAAATAAGTAAATATGAAAATTAGGTCAAATGAAAATTAGGTCAACTGAACGTTATACTAAGTGTTATTAGAGCAAAAGAAGTTTATATGAAATGAAATATTAGATCACATGAAATTAGTTTATTTGTTTTTATAGCATATGAAAATTATATCATGTGAACGTTATTTCAAGTGATAATATATTATCTGTTATTATGGCATATATTATACACCCGAGATTAACGACTAGCCATTAACGGGGCTCAACCCTGGGTGTCTACATCTTCATCTTAGCATGTCGATGGCAATCTAAATAGTATCGGCCCAGAACTGAGCCACTTGTTTGGCGCCCTCTGTAGCGTCCATTAGTTCCTGTAATAAACAAACAACAGGACACGCAGGACACGATATTAAGTAAGTAGTAACATCCAATTGTTTTCTTCTTCCAGATGATCCAAGCCTTCCTCCCAGCGATGTTAGAGCGTAACAACGGCCACATCGTCGCCATGTCATCCATGGCTGGTAAGATGGGTCTGCGGAACCTGGTGCCTTACTGCGGCACCAAGTATGCAGTGAGGGGCATCATGGAGTCGCTTGCTGTTGAGCTGCATGAAGACCCTAGGGATACTAATGGGGTATGTATTACGTTAATACCTTTGTTTTATAGCTGACTAGGGTTTTTAAGTCCACGGAAACTTACGAGCGTTAAAAGGGCTAAATTCTACCAATAATAAACATACTAAACAACTTTTGCAATGATATAAATTTTGGTGATCTTGATGTATACAGGTAGAGTGCCCCCCCTGCATATGAAGGCTACCAAAAAACTAAAAACCTCCAATGATAATATCTGCCTTATTTATTTCCATCCAACTACAATAGGATCAGCCTGGCTTCTAATCTAATGGGGTACACCTGAACACCAACCAGTATATTACAAGGGGCGACTGCCAATCTGACCTCAAGTAACACTTCGGTTACTTCATTCCAGATCAAGCTAACCACAATCTTCCCGTACATCGTGAACACCGGCCTGTGCCACAACCCGCGCATCCGGTTCGAAGGACTCATGAAGACCGTGGAGCCCGGCGACGCTGCTGACAAGATTGTGGATGCTATCCGCAGAGAGTACCACGAGATCACCATCCCTAGTGACATGTATTATTCTAACAAGGTAAGACTGTAACTTAAATGCTCGATTAGATTGGGATATACACTGGTATGCTTAGTTATGAACTGAACTAAAGTCGAACTAACCATGCCTACATCTCGCCCTGTATGTTTATAAATTGACATATAAACGCCTACTTTTCATCTGTCAAATTTGAGCTACCAGAAAACTGGTGATTTGCCAAAAAAACACGGTAATAAGTCTCTCCAAAATGGGAATCCGTTTTGAAGACACTTATTACTGTGTTTCTTCATAGGAAACTTTGATTGCCTCCTGTAAAATTTCTAAAAGTGTCTTGCAATTGTTGCACCAAATGAGTGATTTGTTAACATTCTGCCAGTCTAACCAACTCTGTCTTTCGTTTCAGCTCTTCAACCTTTTCCCTCCATCCGCTGCGAAGATATTGACCGACTTCATCGGAACCGGACTGGATCCCCACGAATAAGTTACTGTTAGACGACGGCATTATTGTAAATAAGTACAACTAAACATGACATAACGCATTTGTAAATAAATAAAAACGTTGTTGGTATACAGTGGTGTTACTTATTTAAGTACTTATTAAAACTTCTTATGCGACTTCCAACAAGTTTGCGTTAAACGTTTAACGATACCATGGAGGGGGAATAGAAAGAGACAGAGCGAGAGTGAATGCGTGGCACTCGTACGCATGCGTGTTGTATTACGGAGTTCCACTTCTTCCGCGCGGAGCGACTCCACGCACTATTTTTATTTATTTCGCCTGTTTACGATTTTTTCATTTTGATTCCTGCCCGAAGTTCAGGGCTCCTAGATTTTGCAATTGTTTCCAAAGCCTTACCCATATTAGAACAACTTTCAGTTGTAATATATGTATGTTCGACTTTTCCATCACCGTTATCGCTGAACATTAGCACTATGTTTAGGGACTACAATGTTTGTTGGTGCTATCTTAGAAACAAAATAAATAAAGAAATCATATTGTGTTCAGAGCACAGCATAAAATCTTTATAATGTCCTTATTTCATACCATGCTAATGTTTTATTAGAAATTGCTGTATTTAAATGTTTAAATTTGTAAAATTCGAACTCCTGAACCACAAGACACAAGCGATGCTCAGTTTGTGGCTCACCGATTTGTATGACACAACTGTTATGTTTCTTTTATGAACAATAAACTTATAATTAAAACTTATTATGATAGTTGAAAAATATCATAATCAACTAAATAAAACAATATCTTACAAAATAATAACTGTGAAACTAACAACTTACAGAGTAAAAACTATTCACATTGTAGCTTAGAACTATAATGAACTCTTAGTCTGAGGTCTATAAATGTTACTTGGCATGACACGACAAACATGAAGTGCAAGTACACCTATCTAAGTTAGCACGAGCTATGTTAAGTTTTTTTTGTCTTATGATCTATTTTTATACCATTCTTAAAGTATATCTATGTCTTATTAGTAAGGGTCTTGAGGAAGGTGGTAGTATGTCTCTTCGTGGGCAGACACTGTCCAAACGCTTCCAAAAGAAGCGGCTCTTGATCAACAGCTTGTCTGTAATAAAAACCAGATCAAAATTATAAAGCACCGCAGGAACCCAGCCTCACCGTGAGTGCTGTGACATCGGACATCTTGTTGCGTCGAGCTTGAGCAACGAGTAGGCTATTGCTCTCTTCCCACGACGCCACCACCTGCTCGTCGTTGGGGAGGAAACTGGCCGCCGGACGGCTTAGGGCCTCGAGGCCCAGCTCCCAGCGGAAGTGTGCAGCGCATGCGATGGACAAAAGCCGTCAAGGAAAACGTTATGCGCTCATACTATGGGGCCACAGAAGGAGGAAACAACCTTACCGCGTTTCGTGTTCGGATGCTTTCTCTGTTTCAGGTGCTTGAGCTAGCTAACCAACTCTAGAAGGTTGCTTACTGCTTAACCTACTATTTGAGCTAGCTGTCAACGTGTCGGCGTATACATACCTAATACCTATGTCTCATGACGCATCGGTGTTCTTGTTTTTGCTAACGTTGTGATCATTGAACTAGTGGTAGGTAGGCTTGTAAGCCGGCAGAGTGAATCCACTGAAGAGGCATAAAGGTGTACCGTACACCGTAGAGTAATTCTAGCCTTTACAAAATTCTTAAAATATATCAAAAATAGTGCCTTCATAATACTGTTGGTGCGGATTAATTTTGTTCTAGGCAGACTCACTGTTGAAGCGCAAAGAAAACTTGCGCTCCAAGCAAGGCACGTATAAAAGGCCTTTAGGGTTAAATTCCAGTTATCATGAGGCTCATTACTTACCTATAATCATCCAACGACACGGTCCCATCCTTGTCAACGTCCAACTTCCTGAGCACCAGTTCAACTAGCTCTCGTACTCCTTCGTCGGGGTCCTCGTCACCAGGCTGTTTTAGTAAGGAGTTCCTAAAAATATGGTAAATTGTTAATGCCTAATAATCAACCGACACTGGTACATTGGGCAATGTACTATCTGGCTCAGGGCGTTAAAAAAACTGATTATCTTTATATAAAAGACAAAAAATGCTGCAATTCCCGCAAGTGTATATTTGAAAACGGTGCTTTCAACATTTTGCCAGTTATGTCTAAGTAACAGGAGGAGTGTTATATAAATTCTTGTCAAACATATATCCTTACCTAAGCAATAAAAACATCTCTTCCCTCGTTATAAACCCATCATTATTCAGGTCATACACCTTAAAACAGTATCCGATCCGTTCTTCCATGTTGCCCCTTAGCAGCACACTGAGGCCTTTCACCCAGGACTCGAACCGCAAGGACCCCTCACCACCTGCAGCTCCCCGCTCCCAGGTCATCCACATGCGCTCGAGGATAGCCTCCTCGGTTACCAGGTCGAAGGTGTTGTGCATCACGTCTCGGAAGGTGCTTTGGTCTATGCCCTGGGGATTTAAAATTTCGCTATGGAAGAAGGTTTGATGTCTGGTATGTTTCGACATTTTGTATACAAACAAATAGAATTGAAGTGTCTGTTTGTAATTTCAAAATAACAGCTTTTTACTGAATGCATAGAATATAAAATAATATACGGTACTCAAAACGAAAAAAAATATTTTAAAATCCGCCGGTCGGTCTGTCTGTTTGTTCCAGCTATTCTCCGAAACAGCTGAGCCGGATCTGCTTATATTTTAAAATAACTAATACGGCAAGTTGAATAAAAGCTTATTAAAAGACTGTTCTGTGAAAAAAAAACCCATGATATTTTTATAATAATTCCACACGCACAGAGAGCAGCGGTGGCCCTGTGATGGCAGCCCCGACATGAGCAGTAAACCAAGCCGTTCGAACCCAGGCAGGCGCATTTCTTTGTGTAATTTATTTCATCACCGCTGCTCTAAAAAACGGTGAAGGAAAACATCGTGAGGAAACCGGCATGTCCTAGAACTAAAAATTCGAAGACATGTGACATCTACCAATACGCCCTGGGCCCGCGTGCTGGATTACAGCCCATTCCCTCTCATATAGAGAAGGCCTGCGTCCCAGCAGTGGGAATATTATAGGCTGATGATGATTTCTACACGGACAAAGGTCGCGGGCAATAGCTAGTTATCAAATATAATCTGCGGAATACTCGTAACTTTATTGTTTCACTTTACTTGAATAAGTTGAAGTTATTTTATCATGTCGTCATGACCTTCTTCGTTTGATTCTAGCAATTTTGTGAGATTTGTTTAGATTCGGGAACATAATGTTTCTTGCCAAAAAATGACAATATTTTTTTACTTCACTCTTAGCATTTTTTATACACGCAGTTATTGATAATTTAAAAACTGAGACTAGGTTAAGTGATGAAACAGTATTATCTTATGTCTCCAATGATACTGTTATTGATTCTTTAAACTATTAGAGCCGACAAATGAGTAGCCTGGTAATAATATTTTACTTTGTCACCAGAATATAACTCGCTTCTCCAGCTAAATTTGAGACGTGGAAATGTTGGTAGATAAATACCCCATGGATAGTTTATGTTTTAGAGAAACCTGGTTAAAGGGTGAATTTCAACAAATGCCATTTTTTTTATCATATCGGTGAACTTTTTCATTTATATTTTTTTTGTATATTTTTCAGGTTTAATGTAATCTTTAAGATATCAAATATCCCCAAATTTAATATCATCAACGTATCATTTAAGACTAAGGAGAAAATTCAGTTTGAATTCTGGTTTCCACCGATATGACAAACCGGCACCGATTTTTTTTTCTGTACACCGGTATGATAAGTTTATCCACCGAAATGATGTACATATCCAGCGATATGATGATCTATCACCCTTTGAACATCAAAAAATGAAATAGTTAGTAGGTACCTATATATTTTTACAAGGGTGACTTAGAACTGAAGACCTGAACTAAGGGTCTTATGTAAGTAGATCACATCCAAAGAGAACTGAGTTCTTAGAAATTCAGTTGCAATATATTTTTTTAAATGATGTACCTATTTTATTATATATACTTTCTTTTTTATCATATTTACTATAGGTATTATGAATTTAAAAAAATGTTTATTTTTATTATCATTGTCTCTGTAATAGTATTATACTTTACGTAACGAAATGATACGGGATCTACCGATATGATAAAACGAATCACCGAGATGATAAAATGATCTAGCGATATGATAAAGTAATCCACCGATGTGACAAAACTGTGCGTTGATCATGAATCAAAACACCGATATTAGATATAAGACACCGATTGGTTTTTTCGGTGTAAATTATCACATCGGTGGTAATAAAGACCACCGATTACAGCGATATGAGAACAGCGACGTGAGAAATAATACACTTTTTCGAAAATTAGAAAAAATGCATAATATCTAGGATAAATTCAATAACAGTCAATGAAGCTAATTTACTTACTACCTGTGTTAGAACCAAACAACAAAAATAAAACTACTCATTACACTAGAAAAATGCAATACTATAAAATAATTGTCCGGGAGCAACTGAAATGGCGTACTTATGTTATTGGCGAGAATATGCAGCGATTTGACACAAATCCGTTCTGACTGCGCACTAGCACACACTAACGAGGAAAATAAAATTGGGGTGGGGACGCTGTCGGACTCGTCGATGTAAAGTTAGGTTTAAATTACTTTTGTCCAGCGATATGAGAACATTTTGCAGGACAGGTACGTTTGTGCCTCTCAGTAATAACAATCGTTAATTATGTAATAAAATATGCTATATATTAATAACAAAACTAATATTCTATAAAATAGAATAAGTTATATACTTAAATTACTTATTTCTATTAGTGTATAAGCTTTTTTGTTTGTAAAAAAAGTATAGGGACAGCACCGAATTGAAAAAAATAGAGGTTTATGAATTTATTTCAACCTTTGTAAATAGTCCTAGGCAAATTATATTTTTGCCACAACCCAATAACTACCTATTTAATACTAAAAAATATAATTCAGAACGATATTCCTTTTTTCAAATACTAATTTCACCGAAGACAAAAAAATAAGTCATTTGGGAAATTCACCCTAAAACCAGATAGGATGGAATGTAAATATTTTTCAGTTGCCAGTGCGTACAACAGATCCTCAGTGATCCTCAGACTTCAGATCAAGTCTTTCACACTAATGTTAAAAACTATTCAAAAATTCAAGCAAAATCTAAAATATTTAGTAATAAAATCGGTATTTCTAAGAATAAAATAAAAACTGTGTGGCAGGTAATTAAGAGAAAAACAGGAAAGACGCAACAAGAAGCTCAAAAACAAAATATTATAAGGTTTTTGCCCAAGAAACATCACATTATTTAAAAAATTTATTCATAACTTCTCACAGTGCGGTGCAGATATTATAATTTATTTACGACTTTCGCACAGCATTTCAAGTTCCAGCATAATTATTCACTTTCCGAACAGGAAAACAAGCAAAACTTTTTGAATGTGTTATAGCCAACTTACGCATATTAGTTATACTTAAATTCAAATAGTTGTTTACGGTACCATAACTTATTGGACAACATATAACTCGGGCTAGACTTCAGGGCTATAAAATGTACTCTGTTAAAATAATTCTTCTATAAAAACCGCCACCAAGTCATTCAGTGTCGGGGTTGAGACATATAGCTGAGGTTAAGAGGAAACACGGTCTGCGAGGAATTGCTAATGTCTGCCCCCATGGGGACAGCTACAGCTCAGACTGAGAATATCACAAACATTTTGACGAAAACCACGTTTCGTATTCCCATTTTTGTCCTCGAAAACTGGATTCGAAAACGCATTCAATTATTTTTGTAAATTTTTATGTCAATTTTGGTGGGTCATATTTTCTTTATTTATTATTAGCTGAAAAAAACGAAATAATAGGGATACAACAGACTTGATTTTATGACAAAAAAAGATTGCCCTAGAGGCTCATCATTCAGGAACAAAAAAGCGGAATACATTTAAATGGAGAATGAAAGAGCAAAACGCAGCCCATGTTCCCTCTTAACGTTGTGTGTGGTTTTCTTCCCCCGTATTGGAACGAACTGTATGGGAATATGTACCTCTTATCGTATATATACATATTCGGGGCTAGCTTCTCAAAGTGTTTTCCTTGGTAGAGCCAGGAATACCTTTATAGATTGAGAAATAAGAGATCCAGAGAAAGACAACCTGCGAAATATTTCGATGCTCGCTGGGGTAGGTCTAGAATTATGACTCGATTGATTCGTGGATCAATCTAATCAATCATCAACCGTTTGAAAGTCTATGTCCCAACACCATGTTGGTACAAGTTTTCCTACACTATTTTCCATTTAAACTTTCATTTTTGTATAAACCCTATTCCGTAATTACGTAATTTAAAACTCGTTTTGTTCAAAATTCTATCAAAATGTAACTTCCGCGTTTCCCGGTTTTCATGCCACAGCAAAATAATCGTCAATGTCATAGTAAATTCAACCCTAATTAAGTTAAATGTGAAGGCAATTTGTCTAAAATGTCATTTTCATTTCCGTGAACATTGCAGAAGGAATTTAAATTAATGATAGGCACTTATTTAATGAAATATCATGCACTATGAATATTAAGGCACGAACGAATTTTATGTAGAATTATTTAGTTAAAAAAGCTGCTGGTTTAGTTAAGAAAATGTGAATCAAACAGACAGACTCATTTTTATAGTTATAGGACAATAGTTTAGGACGTTGGATTTTTAGTTTGACAACACATTTTATTCATCTGTGTTTACAGGTACCAGCTTGTATAGCTGTTGTTTTGCATTCTCGCCAAAATACAATTTTTGTAGGGAACTATATTTTCTATCACCAAAATTTATATTTGTCATCAAGTTGTATCACCTAATAAATAGATCTATCGCCACGAAATATTTTCGTTCTCAGATAAACAAAAATTGTTCCCAGGTATGAATTATCAGTAAAATAAGAGATCGATAACAAATAAAATTATATTGCATTACATGAATATAAACTTCGTTCTTATAATAACAGTTTTGTTACTTAAATAATAGCTCTGTGCTCAGAATGGTAGATCTGTCACCAAATAAATAGATCAGTTCCTTAGAGACATAGGGCACATCAACTCGGACAGGTTAGGTTCGAAGGGGATGGCGGGGTCTAGTGAGCGAGCGGAGCGAGCGAACTAAGACCCCGACATCCCCTTCGTGTTGGGTTACTTTAAACCCTGCAGAGAGAAATAGGAGCCCCGCGTAGCGGGGCTCCGTCGACTACTATTTGAACTTAATGCAATTTTCTAGTAACATAATATGATTTATTGGTGATCTCTTTAAGTTAGTTTGCTTAAATACTTATTAGGACACACCTATTATAATACATACAAAAACATTTATTTGGTACTAGACCTTATATCTCAGGATTTTAGGTGATTTATTGTGGAACTGATTTTGCATTGTTTGGTGACTACATTTTGGTGACAGATCTACTATTTTGAGGACAAACCCTATTATTTAAGAAACACAAAACTAATTAAATTAGTGATAGCTTAAATGATACCCATTTTTGTATATTTTTTTTTTAATTTATTTACGGAAATCGGTAACTGTTTACCAACCGTGTTTTAAACGCGGCCTGTGTGATCCTCGCCCTATTATCACGCTTTCACACATAAACAATCGCAAACGTTTATTCGATAATTTCTTATTCCCTAAACCACAATAAGGGGATTTTTCTAAAATACTGACAACTTAAACAACAAAAAAAGTAGCGTTTATTAATAATTAACTAGGTACCGTAATTTAAATTGATTATTTATGTCTTTTGTGACAACTTCCTGAATTTTGACGAGGATGCAAAACAACACCTTGTATAACACAGTCTAAATGATAGAATAGTAAATCATTATTTAAAATGACATACAAAGTTCAGTTTCTTCACAAGAAAAATCACATATACATATGCCTGCTACACAACTATTCACATCTAGATAACCCCATTACAACTTCATAATAGAACAACCAGTCGCGGCCTAATTCCTGCCCTAACCATATGAACGCACGCAATGCAGGATACACCCGAAGAAAGATTGCCTCCCTGCCGTGTATCCAGCGGTTAAACCGTGATGTTATAGCCAATAAAGAATAAAGGCTTCCTCAGAAAGGCGCGACGCTACACGACAGCGCGACGCGGCATGCGGTATTGACGCGACTTAAATAAAACTTTTGGGATAATCATCATTTTATTCATCATCATTTTCATGATCATTTTTATGCCTTACTCTAACTTTTAAAATCAAAATTAATCAAAGATCTATACAAATAAAAAAGTCGATTTTCAAGTAGGTAACAACAAACAATACAAATTCGAAATATTCGATTGCTTTTCTATACGTTAGGTTCAAGTTAATCGATCAACAAGTTGATGCCGAGGCGCGCTGCTGCGCGGACCCGCACGACGGACTGTGGCAGACTCGGCTGCATTTTAAATGTTCTAAGTCTTTTGTTTCTTGTAGCGGAGTTTGTCGCGGCGGCACCGCAGCATGCCGCGCGGCACGCGCGTCGTGTCGCGCTCTCGAAAAATTCAGAAACGCGTCGCGTCGCGCACATTTTCATAGAAATTGTTCTACGTAGGTTTTGTAGCCGTGACCGCGTCGCGTCGCGTCGCGTCGCGCCTGTCTGAAGGAGCTTTTATAGTGCTCGTGAACCAACCTCCTCAATTTTTATTCGAACTATATTTGAAATATTTATTATTATTGGTAGTTGATGTTGAAAAGTACATAGTTGGATTTGAAAAGTAAGATTGTGAAGTTTTATGAATATTGTTGGTTCAAGTTGAGTTGTTTGATTGTTTCTTTGTTTTGACATTTATTATGGTTGATGGTTTGAGTTGAGTTACGATACTAACGATTGATATATTTAGCTAGGTGCAGCTTATTTATTTAGCTATATAAACGGATTTGTGTATTTTCTTATCAAGCATTTGCAAGAGTGTGTGTGAGACTGCCATGAGTGAAACTTTACAAGATACTCATGCCGAGAAATCACAGGTTGATAGAGAAGGATTCTTTAATCTCCGTCAGCCACTCTACTACTTTCTAATCGCCAATTTTCAAATGCCCACCGCATAATCATTTATCATAAATCTTTATTTATCTTGACATCAGAAATTACAGATGCTGGTTCACAAATGCATAGTCTTTTATAAAGAAAGGTGTCTGAATAAGGAAGGTCTTGAGGTACATACCACGTCTTCAGTTCTGATATAACATTTGTTTTATATTCATATACTTTAGAAGAAAAAGAACCAAGCTATTGTACAATACTCACATCAATTTTCGGTGGATGACCAATAACAGTGGCCGGTGCCGCAGCTTGCGCGGTGATCACCAGCCGACGATACATGTTGTACAAGGCTTCGATCTCAGCCCTGGAAGAGGATGATCTTTCATAAACCGACTTAGCAGCACTAAAAGTATAGAGTACCGTTCGCAAAATACGCGCTTGGACGTGGAGTTGCGGACACTAAACCGTTTTACAATATAAGTCAAGTATAGTGTAATCAGCATAGATTTTTCCTACAGGCGTACTCTCTATAACGAAGTGAGCCGTGTCAAACGGTCAGTGATTTTCGCCATTTTCTTAATTTTTTAACTGTAGACATGCCTGTTTTCTTACGATGTTTTATAGTATGTGTCATACACGTATTTTTTTAAAATTTACAATAAGTAAAGTGCTTCTATGGATTCGAACCGAACTGAAGCACAGTAAATCGAAGCCGTTTACACCAAGACACCGTTAGCCAATCATAATTTACTCATAAAATAAGTAATTCACTTATAATATAATTTTGCATTCTTTTAATTTTGCCTAGAACAGTTTGGTGGTATTAGAAAAATAAAATTTTCAGGCAACCAGAATCAGACAAAACGTCTTATGCGTTTAACTCTTTTGACGGTAAATGTATCCGTTCACATTTTTCGAAGTCTTAAGGCTCACTTAAATCTTAACTCACGGTAAGATAGTCTAAATGACACGAAGATTTTCGATACCCCTTCTCACTACCTTCTAGTATAGCAGGTAACCAAAAAAAACAAGACCCCAATAAAAGTACAAATACTCGTAAAAAACATGGCTGTGCCTATCTCAGAGTGAGACACAATAATTTGTCCATTTTACAACTGTACGAACTCGTACATAACAAAAGGAGTTCCCTCGTAAACTACTAGATAGCTATCACGCACTTTATTGTGTAACCTAGGCATTAGAACTGGCGACCTAGTGTTTATTCTCTATGAAACATAAACGTACACGCGATAGGAAAAATGTTCGTCGAAAAAAGGAGACTAATCAAAATACAACAGCGAGCTACAAAAGTAAATAATAAAATTGTTGATGCCGCAAAAAAAAAAAATTCAGACGGAAACACATCTTTGTAAATTTTAAAGGTTTCATGTTTTTGTTTGATCTCTAATAGATGAAAAATCGTTTTAGACAGAGAGAAAGTCAAACGACAGTCTTTGTAAACTTAAAAGCTTTCTTGACTAAATATACTAAACAAATCACATCAAAAAAACTAAACTGAAAACTTCTGTTTCATTCACAAAATAAAAACTCCAAACTTTTCACAACATTTGGAAATACTCAAAAAACAACTTTTAACACTAAACTGCACACTCACTTGTTAAAATGAGTGAGTCTATACAACGCATCTAGGTGTTTTTCCTTTAGTTTCTTATGAGGCGCCATCGCACGTGTTTCATACTCCCGTGCCCGTTATGTTTTATGACCGAAGCGACCTGCCCGGGCCGCCTATAGCCGCCCTACTGAGCCACGAGTAGCTGAGGGTTGAATAGTAACCTTCGATCGTTTATAGCTTCCCAATTCAATGGGTTCATTTAGGGTTAAACACGTTTCAATAGACATACGTGGTTCTTGATTATGTTATGTAAAACATCCTTTTCGGTTTTATGGAGTTGTAATTTTTTTATTGTTCATCGAAACGTTGATTATGGTTTGCGGGAATCCTTTTATGAGTTTGCGCCGTAAAAACAGAATTATGAATAATTTAAAAAGACGAAATTAAGTTGCTAACTGATAAAGGTTTGAAAAGACCACAAGACTGAATTTTATTAAAATGTCCGTTTGGGTTAACAAGCTAAGGACAAAAATGAAGAACTTTATACAAATTATTTCCTCCTCATTAAACTCATTAATTAGAGGAGGAACAAAATGAAATCTCTTTTGTTATTAAAGGAATTTCTGTGAACATACACACTGACACTGAGAGACAAATTGCAAAAAACCTAAGAAAATTTGAATTTTGCGGGCTACCCTGGCGCTTCCACCGGCTGTGCGTTGTCGTTTGTAATGTTTTTTTTTTTTTTTTAAACCCTTTGACACTAGGAAATTCTCCTCTATCGTGGGTGCGTGTACAAACATTTAAACTCACAAACAACAGCCAGGCCTGGAACAACTATCTGACAGCGCACCAGTCGATCGCTCAACCATTGCGCCAACCCTGCTGTCAATTATTTTAAAGTCAATAAGTAGTTAGGAGGCAGCGGTGGCCCAGTGGTGTCAGCCCCGACTTACGAGCAGTAATCCTTGGGTTCGAACCCAGGCAGACGCATTACTTTGTGCAATTTGTAATGAAGTAGTTAATTATTCAATCGTGAATACCGTGTCAAAATATCACCCACACCTCCTTCCGCATCTAATCAGCACTCTATCAACCTGTGCTACCAACCCGCGCTGTATTCCCGGCTTTTGATACGTCAATCACGCCCCACCTCACTCGTCGACCTAAAGCTTAGCAACTCAGAGTCTGCCGACTTCACTTCATTCAAAATAAATGACAAACGGTTTCTTTTTAACTTCAATTTGGTTTTCTGTGTTTGCGTTTGAGAGATTCAAAATTAAAAATTAAAAATTAAAATCGAAATATTTTATTTTACATAAGGCTACATGGGCACTTATAAAACGTCGACAAAAGGTGTACGTTTTGGGTTGGTCGTTTCCTATGGAGAAGAACCGGCAAGAAACTCCATGGTTACTCTTTAATATCAGGTTTAACAATATTTGAATGTTACTGCGTCAGTACGTAGTAGTAGTATGGGAGGACAGCGTAGGCCCGACAAGAAGTCGTTGCTTACTACAAATGATAGAACAAGATAAAGCAAAAATAGAATATGTATAACATAACATTACGTCTGTAATCATTGAAGGTTTAGGCAGAGGTTTACATAATAGTACACCCACAATTGCCATCAAACAGCCACAAATCAAAACTCCGTGGCTGCTGCTGCGAAATTCCTGATTTTTGACACTTTACCCGACCTGGGATTCGAACTCAAGACCTGCTGCTTAGCAGTCGCACGCGCATTAGACAAACGAGGCAGTCGAGATTCAAATATGTTTGCAAATAGTAACATCGACATGGAGTTGAAGCAGAAGAGGAATATTTTTGGGGGTTTAGGAGCTGAATATTAATAGAACGGTGTTTCCTCGCAAAACTTGCGTCGAGGGGCAACGGGATGGTCCGGAGCGAGAGGGAATGGGAAGCCGTCGCCTCCTTCTGCGAAGCAGTCATGCTAGCGAAGGAGGTGGCGGAACGTGAGAGGGAGAGAACCTCACGTCCCAGCCGCCGCGGGAGACGCCCCGGGCGTCGGGGGGCAACTAGTGGCCCCCGGCCACCGTAGGCGCGGGCCTGTGGACGGTGAGTAATGGGCCAGCTCACCGTCCATCCGTCTTATGACGACAGGCCGTGCCGACGGCGCGTCTGTGTTCCACGCGCGCCTCAAGGAGATGTCAGCAAACCAGAAGGGGTCCGAGAGGGCCGATGCCTGCCAGGGCTGCGGGTTGTTCGAAAGAGATACCGCGGCCCTAGAACACAAAGGGCGAAGAAGGAACATGGGTGGGTTTTAGTCAGTACAAGTCTGACACTCCCTCCCGCTCCGCCCACAGCGGGAGAAGTCATTTGATGATTTCCCATCCGTAAAAAAAAAGGGGCAACGGGATCTATGAGACTTCCACTACCCTAGACTGATTGGTAGGGAACTCTAGCCTCCCCCGCTATTCAGCCACCATGATTTGCCGGAGTTGAGACCGGCGACACAGCGTTGTCTGCTGCACCAGCGATGAAGCGTCGCGAGGATCTTGACCTCCAGGTCCCACGATGGGGATCCGGCTAGTAATCAATCCGTATCTTAGGAGATCGTGCAATATCCCTCCACAAAGAGATTAGCCCAAGTAGAAGAAAGGGTTAGTTAATTAACCACTGAGTTAAGAAAAAAACTAATATGCATATTACACGAACTTACTTGGTGAACCTTGTAGTCTTAACCAGTACTTCGAGAACTTTCTGCGCCAACTTGCCTCCCACAACCGGCTTCTTCCCTTTGGGCTTCGGTCTGGGGGCAGGGGCGCCGCCCTGGGCCTGCGGGCGCTCCGCCGCATGCCTGCCGGCTGTCAGGAATATGCGGACTCCTCGAAGTGCTATGGCACTGGCTGCCATACTGATCTGCTTACCATTGTCTGTGGCTTGTTTGCTTGTCATTATCTGTGGTAAATAAATAATTTAAGACGAAATTAACACTTTGCTCAGTTCTTTTACAAAAAAAATCAATCCTATCTTGGTTAGGTTAGCAAATTGTGATTTGGTATAAGTTTGGTGTAATACCCGAAATGTTGGTACCTTTTGTACAACATCAGCAAATACGGCTTTTGTTAAAATTCATAATTTTTAATAAAGCGCGTGATAAAAAAACAACAAGTAATAATTTTACTTGTAAACTTTAAACATTTCGTAAAAAAACCACACCCCTCCGACAGGGGTGGCAAAAAAAACTTAAATTTTAATGCGCTTCAGCTACACTGCGCAATAAACGAAAGTGCCCAATAGGCTCATTTATTTAATTAACACTTCAAGAACATCACGCACAGAGGCGGATTTAATGCCATAGGAAATCATCTGATCATCTTGTCTCAATCAGACAAGTGAATCCATTGTTGAACAGAAGCATCTCATAAGTGGAACATATGAAAACTTTCTATTTCTTAGCATAATCAGAAACAGTTTGTCTCTAAGGAATCCAAAAAGAAAACAATAAATTCCGAAGTTAAACATTCTTTCAACACATGAAATCGTTTAACTTAGCTTTTAGCATACCACGTATTCCTCGTCCCCATTAACGCCCGGTCCACGACCACAAGCGATGCGACAAGCGTCAAGCAACAAGCGCGTGTATCGCTTGTTCACTTTGCGTGAGCAACCGCATTCAGCAAGTCGAGTCGCCTTCACTCGTGGCAAGATCTTAGCAGCTTCTTTCATTTGCTTCTTCCGCCGTGGCTGTCATAACACGCGTATCGTGGCCAAAAGATCAAGCAGGTAACTCCACTCTAGCTATACCTACAATGGTAGTAGGTTTACCTGATGTTGCCATGTGGACGAAAACGCAAAAAGATCGAAGCGTGAAGAGCGAGCGAAGAGTATAAGGATCGTATCGTCGCAGATGGCGTTTGTAGTTTTTACTTACCGCCATGGGCAAACAGACACAGTTGCTGACGCTTCACGCTTGTCGCTTGGGTTTGTATCTTATGGCCAAGCGGTTAGTCATGATAATGCATAGCTCAAGTAACGCTCAGTAACGTGCTACCCCAGTTCAAACAGTTGGTACGAGGCACCGTCGACTGCCGATTACCGGCCTGATACAATGCTTAATTACCAAGTTTCTTGCTGCTGCCATTAGTACCGACGCCGATGTAGATAAAGTTGGATCGACGTGTTTAGCGGTTACGTGGAGGAACCTTGAGAATTTTGCGATGTGGTGGTGGTTGGGTGGTTAAGGAAAACAGTATCGTTGTTTTTGGTTCTGACAAAATGCATTTTTCCCCAGTAGTAACCTTCTAAGAAGTGAATTCTGTTGTTAGATAAGTCTTGAGTTTACTTTTTTACTTGGATAGAGTGTCGAAGGATTTCATATCGTTGAAATCTCGAAAGAATAAGCGAATTCTGATTGCAATACAATTAATAGAGATTGATGCTCCAGAAGCCCAATTCTGGAGCGTCAATCTCTGACAATTAGGAAAGAGTCACCAAAACCCCAACATAATAAGTTTGTTTGATTGTGACATATCAATTTTATGCCACACAAAACCAGAGTGACTGCGATTAGTTTTTTTTTTCAAAACAAATCACACAATCTTTCGCATGAAAACCTGTTAAACTCCAATCATTCCCAAAGTTTTCCAAATTCGAATAACTGGATAGTAGAACAAATGACAAACGGCATCCATCATCAGTAGGTACAATCGTTCAAAAACAAGGAAGGAGTTAATATACAGCCAGCGTTAAAGTCACTCTGACATCCATTTTATCGATGTCGGTAGTCTGGCAGCACGCTATTCGTCGCTTATGATTTCATTTTGAAAATAGAACAGGCTCCGACGCATGACATGTGACTAAAAGTTCACGTAAAATAGGTCTTCGTTTTCCTTAATAATGGAGAAAGTTTTTTCATGTGCGTAGGTAATTTATGTGGAAAATCGGGTATGTTACTACTGATTTATGTGTCCCAAATATAACTTATGTATGACATGACAAAATACCATTCCTCATATTATGAGAAACACTACCTACTACTCTTCCATAAGAGGAATATATTTCCACAGACAGATATTCTTAGACAGAGAGAAGAGCGCTTACATGGCCCACATACCTTCGAGTAACAAAATATGGATGTGGAACAAATCTTTTGACAACTGGCCCAATCTCATAAAATATGTTCTTTCCATTTTTATTCATCCAGCGGATTGTTAGTAGTAAGTACCTGTCTTGCCTAATTGCCTATACCAGAAAGACATATTTATGCTCATTTAAACTCATTTTCCTGCTATAGTACCATTAAGGCAATTCTTTTTCCCATAAACTGTACCATATCTGTCAAAATATTGCACTTGCTTACATTTTACGTGTTTTTAAGCTTCATTTCTTTAGATTTTCAACTTCGATAGGCCGTTAAAATACGGCTGTGCAGCCGTGTCAGTCAAAGAGTACGAAATCACGCAATATCGACAGATGGGGCATAAAGTTGCCTTGTTATGTATGCCGTGAGCTTCTCTGAAGGGCGGAGTGTTCAAATACGGATTTTATTTCCACTTATATTCAATGGAGGAAATGAAAGAATGGGGTCATTCGTATCCAGCTTTTCTGGCAGGACTACCTTAATGTAATAATGCAGAGTGTTTTTTTTTATATGGCCACTCGCAGATCAACCTGCTAAGGTTGTTACTGCTCAAACGGACTATCCTGTGGTGACCTCAAATGAATTAAAGGCCCCTAGCCAGGGCTTACAAACTAGATATACTAAATGACCGCTCGCTAAGGGCACCCCCTGTGGGGTTCGGACCTTGGCTTAGGGCGTCATTGAGGGGTGGGCAGCAAGGGACAGCTGGGTCATATTATTATTATTTGGGGAATTTAACGCTACATGCTTAGCGGCGCGGGCTGGCTCGTCGGGCAAGGGTCGGGGGTGTTAGTGGAACGTCGTGATGGGGCCTCGTCGGCTAGGCCGGAATACGGATCGGATTCTGTTTTTGTTCTTTCTAAGTGTGCTGGTTTCCCTACTGGTCTCATGAAGGAAGGTAATAGGGTCGTCGGGTTCGATAAGGATATGCTAGTACGGCGAATCTTCCCTAACCAGGTGGGGACGTATCGGGCGGCAATAATGCAGTGTGTGTGCAACGGGAGGTTATATATCTTGCAATTGTCGTCATTCCAATTAGATGATCTTTTTCTTCTTTATCGTGTAGCTAGTGCCTAACATAGTGTCACATTTTTGCCGACCATAGACCTCTGACTTGGCTGTACATGCCGGCGAGAAATATCTCTCTGGCATGCTGGTTTCCTCACGATGTTTTCTTCACCGAAGTAAGTGATAATTGTACAATACGCACATGAATCTGAAAAATCAGAGGTGCCTGATTTGGGTTCTAACTTGAGACCTATGATCAGCTTAGATGATGAAGTAGTAAGATTTATAAAACCATACTTAGTGGTATGTAGAAGCAGAAAATGGAAGCAAATTAGTAAACAAAAGTTCCAACAGTTGAAAATATAAACATTCCAAATCATTGCCTACTTAGGTCTCCACATAAATCTGTAAAGCATCGATAAGCAAAGGGTTTAAAACTTGATCAATGGTATTACCAGGATATTCAATAAATGATAAAGTTAAAGCAGTGGTTGTAGATCAATTCACGTTACACGTGCCTAAACCGACCGAGACTTACCTAATTATCATAAAACACGGAACTTCTGATTTACTATCAACATTTTGAGAAGGGTTCCCCCAAAATGAAGTACCCATAGACTTAACTAAAGGTTTATTAACGTTCAAATAAACGATAATATACGTAAACATAAATAGGTATTTAAGCATCTGCCTTGATGGTTACGTAAAATATCGTTTTATATAACGGTACTGGTTATAATATAACGATAAAAACGGTTATTTTATTTAAATAACCGTTTTATCAGTTACTGATGCTACCAATGCACGTATGAGCCATGCATGTCCACATTTACATGGAAATTCGTATGACTGGGTACGGCACGCGACGTCCCCATAGGTACGTTATCAAATAAATACATTTTTGTATAGTTTTTAAACGTTTCGGGTATTTTATGGGGGGCTCTATGATAGGTTTATGGGCTGGGGTATGAAGCATTGGGGTATAAAACTGAAGGTTGGTAGACTGAAGGAAGACAGTCTCCGGCAATAGCGCAGTAGAAACGGAATTGAAATAGTTACAAACAAGGCGACCGATCAAGCTATGCTAAACCAGTTTATGCGGTTCTTTCATCCTGAGGGAAATCTAATCAAAGTCAGGCCATGTTACATATGGCTACGCTCTTAACTTGACCATATTTCTACATCGTTCTCACATATTTGTAACATATTTTGATTTAAAACAGTGTCCATGGAGATTCTTGCCCATTCTTCTCCATAGAGATCTACGCTTTGGAATAGGCAACTACAGTACTTTCACCAGTTATTATGCCTTGTGACTGGGACTGTAGTTTCGCTTTTGTTTTTTGTTTTTTTACTATCAAAAGTGCCTGTAATAGTCTAATAAATAAATGCTTTGAGTTTATATACTGGAAATGTATCGCCGTGTCTACAAACTTACTTAGGTACCTACTTAGTTTTCCACAGAGGATATTTTGCCATAATGGAAACGTCGCTTCTGTCAATGTTTTTGTGATAAAAAAAGTTATACTTACTTTCAAATTAAGAAATTTGGGTGCTTGTGCATCCATCTACTTATTTAAGAACAATTTGAAGTAAGATACAGATTTATTCAATTTAGTAATAATTGTTTGATTACAGGATTTTTCTTTTGGAGATACCTCTCTATCTGAAGACAAATAGTACAGAATGAAGAACAATATTTTTATTTCAGCGCATTTGAAAAAAAATATTTAGATGGTACATATCTCAAAAGCTTTAAAAACCTACAGAGAAACGTTCGTCACATTGAGAGAATTCGAGAGGGTATTTGTGTCTCTCTGACTGAAAAGGCAAAGAATAAGTAGTAGAATAAAAATAAATTATTTATTTATTAGTAAGGAAATGTGGAATAGGACCCGTAAAAGGATTTATAAGTACGTCATACAAAAATAAATCTTTCAAACATGTCAATGTGAAGAGCCATAGAAAGACGCCATTTTATTTGGTCAATATTTTCGCCAAACTCATTCTCTACCTCTACAAAACCAATTTAACAAAGCATTCTAAATCCTCAATAGAATATTCCTAATATTCCACTCCAAACATCCCTTTCTACAATAAATAACCCTACACAACCCATTTCAATCACGTTTTCATTCACAAAGATTACAAAGCACCTTTCCCCGAAAACTTTGGAAAAATCGACCAAGCGCCATACCGTACATAGTACACTATCAAAGCAATTTACTGCATAGCTAACTAGGTATACAGTACTGACCTTTCGTGATTTATGCCTTTATTCCCCTGACAACAACACATACATACAAAACATGTGATTTATAATAGATACAATGCGTTAGGCTTAGGTATACGGACTGTTCCGTTTGCACGTTGCTTGGTAACACATTTTCGGGTATTGAGTTCTCGTGTCATTGATTTTTGTAGCTGACGAAGGGTTGGGTATGTATTGTACTCTGATTTTGATGAAGTTATGGCTGCATGCTTTGTAAATTGGGAAAAATATGGATATAAATGGATAATAATCATGGAAACGCGGGAAAAATCACGGTTTGAATAAATGACAGTTAATGAGGCTTTAGTAAATCAATTAGCTTCATGCTCTTCCATGGAGTGTAAATGAGGTGCTGTTCCACTAACAATTGGGCACTTAATTTCGTGCCGTGCATGATTGTCCTGTTCCTGTTGATACCTGTTGTTTGTTAATTACAGGAACGGCCCGACATAATTTATATTGCAATCGACAAGCTAAGAAGATGGTGTTCGACCATGACCACGACAGTCTATGATTCAAAAACATACTACCACTATTTTTTGAAAGCACCAGGCAGGTACTAAAGTTTTAAGCCTAGCCTTTCAAACCTTAAATAAGTTTAGACTTTAGCATTTCTCCTAGCTATCCCACTTGCCTACCTTCTCATTGAATTAGGTTTCTACTACTACCTCATGTAGCAGCAACCTTTACTCACCACCACCCACCTCCCTCTTCCTTGGTCACCACTGTTGGATACGCAGGGTATTAAGAGGGGACTCTAGTCGGTAATTTAAAGTATTTGATTTGAAGAAACTATTGCCGTCGCGCTGCGCCCGACCTAGCCCCCGTAAAGTGCGAAAGGGACAACTGTAGCTCAGGCTGATTTTACCTACAAAAATCTTGACCAAAAGACGTTTTGTATTCCGCTGTTTTCTTCTTCAAAACTAAACTGATCTAAATAATTCTAATTTAGAGGAAAGGTATATCTATGCTTCCGTTATTTTCTTTTTTGTTAAAAACTTATCTAATTTGTCTGATAGTCGTCTGAACATGGCGGTAAAACGGGCTTTTTTTCGGGTTTTTAGATTGTCATAATTCTTTTAGTGATAATGTTTTTTAAAAAAAAGGAAATTATAGGGGCATGTATTAATAAGACCTAGATTTTTTGGAACAATAAATCATTGGTCTAGACGCATTATCCACGAAGAAAACAGCGGAATACGCTTGTATGGAGAAATACCGACTAGAGTCCCCTCTTAAAAAGATAAGCTGATGCAGGTTATACCTATGGAATTAATATAGTATTTCGAAAAGTCGGTTCCTAATATACAAAATCTATTGCAAAAATTAATACATAGTACATTTAAAAAGTTTGTTCGAACACAACAAAAAACCTACGTGCTGTATTTTTTCTGAGAGAATGGTATTCACTACAAGAGAATTGAAAAGAGCCTGAGGCTGCTCTGCCTATAAGAGTGCTTAGGGGCAGACAGAGGATCGCGTCGTAGTAAGGTACAGTCAGTGACCCGCATTACCTGACCCATTTGCCTCTTTTTTGCTTTGAGAGATGGGTCAGGTAATGGTGCGGGGCACTGTACCTGGTTTTTCTACACAGAAAAGGCACAAACACGGTAATGGATGTATTATAACTTCTAACACAACTAGGCAGGAAGGGTAGGTATCCCAACCAACAATGCATACCTACCAACCCTGGGTAGCAATTCCCTCCCTATAGAGAAGTACCTATGTCAACCTACCAACCAAATTGTGTACCCTACCTAAGTATATTTATCTACAGCCACACGGTAATTACACCATACACGTTACCTTGTCTTTAAGCTATGTTATTTTTATGCAATAGATACCTATACAGTAACTAAGTCATTATATAGGGTAATTCAATTTAAATAAGTGATCAATTTGATACTTTTCCAGTTTTGTTTGTAGCATGCATTTCGTGATGTGGACAAATTAAATTAAAATGTTAGCAACAGGAGAATAATTTTGCTTGCCTTGTTTCAAATATAGGTCGGACGAGAAAAGGTAAATTATTAGTTTATAAAGTTTTAAGGTAGATAATTAAGACTTAGAGGAAACAGAAAAAATCTAAGGTAATGAAATCGTTTTGTACTTCGTTTTTTTTTTTTTTTTTTTTTTTTTTTCTGGCTTCGCACGGTTTGTGCATTTAGCCAGTGTCAAGTAGGATTGTACTTCGTTTATTTCCAAATGAATTTCAGCGTTTAGTGACATCTTTCGATTGTTTGTAAAACTAATTCTTGAGGCGGTTTTCACGCCATCTAGGATTAAGAAAGAAGAAACACGAAGTAATCAGCGGACTCGTAATTGTTTTAAAACAAAATTCGATGATAGACGGTTTTTTAAATTTTTAATCAAAAGGAACACAAAAACTACATTGTGTAATCTTAAACATTAGTAAGAATAAACTAAGTTAATTTGCCAACGTTAATATGCTAAAACAAAACGTTTTACACCTGTTTTACCGACCAAGTGGTTTATGAAGTTAGTAGCTAATCAAACGTCAGCAGTCAGTTTGTTATTGTCAACCTGCAGCTGTCAAATATCCCAATGTCAAATCAACAAACGAAAAGTAGTGTGTATCGTTTCAGAAACCTTCCTTTGTCGTGATTATCCTTGCATTGTTGAATGAAATATGCAATAAAACTGAACAAACATACAGTGTGAGTGGATAGTGAGATTATTCCCAAAGTTTTGTGGAGGCCGGTGTTGGATATTTACAAGAAAGCGAACAACGTGTATCGGGTAAGTATTTTTTGTTGTCATGTTTTATTTGTGTATTGCATTCAGGGTTAACTGTTCTTGCCTTGTTTACCCTTCTAAAAGGAAGTAACATATTACGTGATTGAATACATACGGACGAAGAATAAAATATTGTGTTATCGTGTTATCAAATAAAGTTTCACGCATCGATGAACACAAACTTTTGAAATTTGAATTTGTTACAACGCGGCATGTTACCGGAAAAAATATTCAAAGTACAAAATACACCATGAACCATTACTGCTTCCATATAATCAAAACCACATAGCTATAAACAGTTATTAAAATAACTGTTCATACTAGAACACTACAACTAGTTCATACTATATCAATAAATATCCAATTAGAATCTTATCTTAATCGTTTAGGAGTATTATTCACCTGTACCTATCAATCAAAGAAATATTGCATATAACTTATAAAGCTTGCATAGTCACACAATATAAAATTGAAACATAGTTAATTAGACCATACTCACTAAGCAAACCAATCAAATTAAAGATCACAAAGCTCCCAAATAATTGGTTAAGTAAATACTTACTTTCATAATATATGCAAAGTAGATATAAGGCTTACATAGCATCTATATATTATGGCCTTTTTTTTTTTTTTTTGCGGATGGGTATTCATCAAATGACTTCGGTACGACTTTCCTTTGACTGACGTCGAATTGAAGGGAGGGAGGGGAGTGGGAGGAGAGGGGGGGAGGGGTACAACCACCCCTTAAAAGGACAAGTTGCGACGCGCCCCCCTTTTCGAGATTTTTTAAATTTTTAATTTTGAGGAAATTTTGGGTAAAATCTAGTATCGTTTGGCAGGCGGAGGGGGCGGGAGGGTGTGGAGGGGTGTACCACTTCCCCTCTGGCACCACTCCCGTGAAAAGATAATGCAATGTTCTTGAGAAAAACCAATTAATGTAACCTAACCTCAAAACATATTGTATTCGCCTAAAAAGCGTAGTCGACGGAGCCCCGCTACGCGGGGCTCCTATTTCTGCCTGCATGGTTTAAAGTAACCTAACACAAAGGGGATGTCGGGGTCTTAGTTCGCTCTCTCCGCTCGCTCACTAGACCCCGCCATCCCCTTCGAACCTAACCTGTCCAAGTCGGGGTGCCCCAAGTCCAGAGCTCGCTTCGCTCGCTCTTGCAACCAAATTTGCTATGTTCTACATAAATACATTCAATGGCCAGAATTCTATATAATCTGTGGTAGGGATTGACCTAAATAATGCAAAAATAATTAATTATCAATATTTTTTTTCTCAAAAACTGCGCGTTTCCGCATATTGAAACTTTGCGTGTGTGCTAATAATAATGTTACCTTTCTGTAAAAAAAATATCAACCCCGAACTCGACGTCAGTCAAAGGAAAACTGAGCCTTAGAAAGTGCTTAAGGCATTAAACCTGCCATGAAGGCACATATGTGTGCACAAAGAATTAAATAAATAAATAAATTATTGTAAATTTCGCCTAATACCAGACTGTTCCCACTGCTGGGGCTTCTTCTTTATGGGGTTTAGGTTTCCGCACTTAGTCCCTTAAGTGGACCATTGTGGGTGAGCCGTAGTGGCCGTTACTCCAACCAGCCCACCTCCCTCCAGAAGCAGATCACACTTCCCGGTCTTCTCAGGGCATCCGTAAGGGATCTTGGTGTTCCCAGGGTCTCCTCGCGAATCTTGGAGACGCCGGTGCACTCAAGCAGTACATGCGCCACCGTTGCCACTGTTGGGGCATAAGCTTGTTGTCTGTGAGGGGGAGTAAACCATAATCCACTATACTGTGATAGGGTTAAAATCTGTGATGACCTCAGAAGCAGTTCTGTTGGTCATCAAAGATTCTTTTTGCAAACAGACTACGAAAAATTATCACAATCTTAAACAAGGAAGTCAGAAACCCCTAACTCCTAACCTTATCACCAAGAAACATGAGTAATTGAAACTGATATGTTTGCTATCTTAATATTATTATTTGCTACCAGTGTTATCAATACCTATTACATTTAGATAGCAGAACATCAATGATATTGATTGATATGCAGTGTGGGTTATGTAGGTAATTTAAACTTTACAAACATAAACATAGATGCCTTTTTCCTTGGGAAGGCAAAAACTACCGGTCTACAGTACAGTAATTTACCTACTACGATGCTTCATGAACATACTCTTTTCACCTCATCCACTATACATAGCATGAGATTGATTTTATTACTGTATGCATTGGTCCAACAGTTGCACAGGCTATTGCTGTTTACTATATCTTAGGTTTGATTCCAAGATAAGATAAGATAAGAGAAATTTATTTGTCAAAAACACGTGTAGGTTTACAATCAGTTGGAATGATTACAAAAAAAAAAAATATAGTTTCAACATGTTTTGCCTAGAAAGGCGTACAAATACCACAATAATATAATTCAAAGCACAAAAATAATTAAGTTACGTTAATTTAATAAAATTAATAATTAAAAAATGTTGGTTGAGTAAAGTGATACAATTGGTTTTTCTATTGGAATATCCAAAATTTTCAGTTTTAATCTGAGTTGAGTATGTCCCTGTTTGATGGCAATACACTCACCTCCTATTTCATCGGACTTAAAGAAAAGCAGTTGGCGAATTGTAATGGCACTATTTGTACACCCCTGCTGAAACATACAGGGAAATGAAAAGGAAAAAACTATGTTATGTTATCAATATTGATTGATGTGCAGTGTGTGTTATGCGGGCAATTGACACTTTATAACGTTTGTAATCTAACATTATAGAGTGTAATTTGGTGAATGCAGGATGTTCTAGTTTAGCTCGATTATTTTGCTACTGCACGCGTAGCATGACCACTGTACAGGGGGAGGACACTGCCATACTTGACATAGGCGTCCAATTTTACACAAAGATACTAGCACCATCTCTTACCAAATCCGCATAAACTTGAGATTTAGTACATTAAAATGACATAGATGGTACTTACGCCAATTATCGCCAGTGTGATTAAATACCTTTTTGATTTGAATGAAAATTGAGTTAAAAATAATGAATTTAAACTCTAAACAAGATTAAACCATTTATTTATTTTATAAGAATTTTGTAATTGCGATTTTTTTTTAAGTTTTGCAACAATATCATACAGATTGTTTACAAAATGGCGACTATCGGCGTGTGCGCATGCTTGTAGATCTCTCCCATTTTGTGTAATTTATGTGGTTTCTCGGTTCTGTCTTCTTTTACACTCAACTCGACCGCACTTTCTGGATTTTTAGATGCAGAAAGTGCGGTTGAGTTGAGTGTAAAAAAAGAAATAAAAACAGAAACCCATAGAAAACCTATTCAATAACAAAGATATATATATAAGTATATGTACGCACCTATAGCTATTGGGATTAGTTCAACGGATTTAGTATCAGGTGGCGACACCGTTCAATGTAGGTGTCAAAAATTCGCTTGAGTGGGCTCTCTATTCCATCTATATTACTATACTCTTTGCCAATGTAGAAACGAGTGTTGTCTACGAAAGAATCGACAAAATGACACATTGTCATCTGTCATTGTGTCGATTCTTCATAGACAACAACCGTTTGTAAGCAGAAAAAGAAAAAAAAAAGCTTGGAAAAGCATGAAATCAATTAAATAAAATAAAAAAAAAACCTCCACAGATGAAAATAAAAACCTCTAAAAAACCAAAAATAAATTAATCCTAGCGTCGCGTGACCGCTTAGCTCAAGCACAAAACAAAGTGGGGTAGTTAAATATAATGATGACACAGTAGTACTAACTGGGTTATGGAGGTCAAATACGCAGTACCTTCAGGTAAAATACTGGTATTCAGCTGCATCTGGTTAGACAGCTAGCATCAACACAGTTGGGAAAATTCACTGCTGATGATGCTGATAACAAAAATACTTGATGTTATTCAACAATAAATCAAATATGCAAGACTATAGTTGTTCAAAAACATAATAGTGTCCATATAGAAACTCATTTATAAATGTCTGTCAAAATTCTATTGCGTGGTTTATAGTCCTACTGCCCATTGAAATCCCTTTGCTATTCATAATAGTTATTTATTTTTAATAAATTTTATTTAAACAACTAAAAGAGGTATTTAAAAGTAGGGAAACTATTATCTATTATTATCTTGAAAATAAATAAACATGCAAATGTTAGCTATTGTTGGCATTCCATATGTTTAAGGTGCAAAGATCGTAAATAACTTAGTTCCTATTAATGCCTTTTTCTAGCTTAAAAATCTATTATTGTTATCTACATTCCACAGTATGACACACGTGTGTCCCACCTGTCATGACTGTTATCATAGCAAGAGAATCAAAATAAAATAGGTACACAGCTGTTATCAGACCTTATCAGGTCGGCATGTCGTGGGAATCATTTGAACTAGGTACTTATTACTTACAACGACTGCTACTTTCGGAAATGGAAACTAGTTTCAGGTTAAATGTCAAATATGGAACCCTTTTTTTTTCAAGAAAAACAACTAAAGAGCTTACTGTACAAGTTGTATAGTAATCAACTTTTTCTAACGCGAAACGAAAAGCTGTTTGTTCTGCGCAGTAAGTTCTAATCAAGCTAATTTTTTTTTTAGGGTTCCGTACCCAAAGGGTCAAACGGGACCCTATTACTGAGACTTCGCTGTCCGTCCGTCTGTGACCAGGCTGTATCTCATGAACCGTGATAGTTAGCCAGTTGAAATTTCTACAGATTAGTATTTCTGTTGATGCAACGACAACAAATACTAAAAACAGAAACAAACAATGACAACAAATACTAAAAACAGAATAAAATAAATATTTAAGGGGGCTCCCATACAAAAAAGTGATTATTATTTATAGATGTAGAATACTCTGGTTTAAAAAAAAAAATTCAGCCCATCTATTCGAAAAGGACGACTTGGTTCGCTTAAGGTGGTGTTTTCTTTATGAAACTTTTAGCGGGCAGTCACTTTTTGAATTTGGAACGTCTTTTCAGCGCTAAAGAAATCGAACTCAAATATTGTATGAATAAAGACTGGCTGGTACGACTGCGACGGCCCATAGTCGCGCCAGCTGAATAACAATAAAGAAGGCTGGCGAAAATGGACCCAAAGAATCTAAAATATAACTAAACTCCGTTCCAGTGTAAATATAAAATAATTATAACTACAGTTTTATGAGATATTTATTTTTAAAATATTGAATTTTTAGGACTCGGGAATCAAAAGTTATAAATATTTTCAATTTGCTAAAATTAAGTAATCGTGCAATTACAAAACGCAACTTTTTTCAGATTACGTTCCAATCCAATGACATGTGTTTTTGCTCAAGGGTTTTCTTGCTACAAATGGCTCTTTCTCTTAGTTTTTATACATTCTATTATGTCAAAAATTTATAAAAAATAACATGCAAACCTGATATTAAAACGCCAATTAACAATGCAAAAGCATTTAATAAAAATGGAACAATGGCGATTTTATAGTATTTCTTATAAAGGAACGGTATCAATGATGATCGATTGAGTCCCGTCACTACTGTCATTGTCAGATCTGTGATGATCTAGTCCTTCGTTATGTTTGTATTTTTGTCTGGGATTTTATGTTTATCATTGCGATTTTGTAGATTCTCGACGACTTGGCCTTAACATCTTGAACTGAAGATAATGCACCTGTCATAGACTACCTACCGCATTCTTCTCTGGATATTGGACAATGAGTTGTTTTTGATTTGGACTTTGATTTTAACCACAAACATGCGTTGCGTTAATTTCTCCTTCTCTTACGACTTACGCTCTTACGGAGGTGTCTTCTCTTTGATGAAGGTGCTCAGGGCTTTGAAAAAGTTCAGAGATGGGTGTATCCACGTGATGTAAGTATATTTGTAAAAAAACATGTATTTATATCATAAGTTAAGAACTTATTTAAGATATCTATCTGAACAACAAACTGAGATTCGTTTAGCTTTTATATGTATAAATACATACTGTTGTAATCTTATATTAGGCTCATTCTTACTGTTGCCCTATACTTTATCGGACTAAAACAGTAGGCAGTAAAAGACTGGCCGAGGTAGCAGTAGTGTATTTTACTGAGATCTTTCAGTCATCAAAATAGAAGATGGGTGGCTGTCGCATTTTGTCATGAAATATTTATACCTAATATTTATATACCCCTCCACAGGTATCAGAGGTCTTCGACCTCTATATTATCTTTCGACATTTCTGTTTTTCTTTTGTTACTTATGGAACTCTTTATGTTTATTACATTATAGGTGAATTTATTTATTTTAACATAATTAATTAATTCCAGATAACAGGAGACGACTACCTTTGTCACTCATGCTAGGGGCTGATAAGCTGCGACCCTGAAAATGAAACCCCACAGCAACTTGGCCATCGTAACGTCTGTGTTGCATAAAATAAAAACTATGTAAAAATACCAAAAAATAAGATTTATTACTCATACTTTTTTTATTCAACGAACCCTGCTTTTCAATAGGTGTACATAGCTAGTCAGCTCTGGCTTTTATAATTTATGTAAAACATTATTATCTTGTCTCAGCGTAATAAGAATCGTTTTACTTGACTATAATTCGCTTATAGATCAAACTCGTAACGACATAGTTTTAATAGTGATTGAACTAATTACAGGGTTGGTAATCAGTTTAGTCTCTAGCTGCAGTTTAGTCTAGTAGCAGTTTTATGATTCATCAATTAGGTACAGGCAATGAAGTAAAAATTCTGGTTTTGGCTTATGACAAGAAGCAAAACACGTAAAGTCAGAACTAAAACTGCGAGAGAAATACAGTGGTTCGAATCTTCCTTTATGAGTCGTCTTAAGTATTATTATATTTTTATTAATCTTAATTACAGAGACATTCCACTGTTAAAAACCTTAGTCGTAAGATTTTTAGGTTATCTTGTAAATAGACGTATATCTCTTTTCTCCCAACTTTTCCGTCTTACTTTCCATTTACTTTTCTGATAGTCTTTAGTCGTTCTACAACTATGTATAAGTTGCTATAGTGAATGCTACCTCTAAGAGTGGGTCCCAAAATACATGTAGTCTCGCCCGTCTCCTTTTCATAATTGCGAAAATGTCTCAAATGTAAATATAAGTTTTTAGTTGTTTTATTATTAGATAGGTACTATTTAAATTCAATTTATTTGTTACTCTATGTTTTATTAAAATATTACATTAGAATATGAGGCGCCTTTTGTTTTCTCATAGTGGGTGATGAAAAGTAGAGTGTATCACTCGGGCGCAAAATATATTTTTGGCTCGGGCGACGTACTTTGAATCCCTCGTTACGTTCAGGATTCTACTAAAGAATCCCTCGCAACGCTCGGGATTCTACTCTAGTATCCCTCACTTCGCTCTGGATTCAAAAAAGCGCCCTCGCCGTAAAAATATTATTTTGCTCCCTTATGATACAATCTACTATTGTCACCCAATGGTTCTGAAAAGGCACTTCTATGCCTTACAAAAATGCCAAGTACTTATCAAATAAAATTTATAAACACTCTTACACCCCGTGCCGTGCCGTGCCGTGTTAATGAATGCCTCAATAACAGAACACTGAACAATTATCAACGCTCGACATCGAAAGTTGAAATTCTAACAGACCAATAAAATAGATTAACATATATTAACCGTTACTCAGTGTGACTGAAAACGAGCATAAAGTTACTTAACTAAAACTACATTTTAACTAGATAAATTCGCGTAGATTACAGAACGAATGCCGTAGCCATTTGCAGTAATGTTAAGACACAACTTGACACAAGTGAGTACGCACGGCGACCTATCAGGCAATACAAAACCAATTTCTGCGGATCTCTCATTGCACGGGAAATCTTCACAAAGCGAGGCCATGTTATACTGAAAATGTATAGCTCAATGTGTCGGGTCTTTAGTCGTTTCGCACCGCGAGTGGTTCAGAACGCGGTGTGAATTAGCCAAGAGCTCTTTTTGAATGGGTACTTTCGCGCCGCGGTGCGATTCGCCCACGGACTTCTTGCTATTCGATTCGGACCGCAGGAAATCAAAATAATTTAAAAGTTACATAATTATGTAACTACTAGCTGTCCCGCGCAACTTCGTCTGCGTCACATTTTCCCTGTTTTCGCAACATTTCTCATTGCTGCTCCGCTCCTATTGGTCGTAGCGTGATGATATATAGCCTATGTCCTTCCCCAGGTTGAAATCTATCTTCTTGCCAAAGGAGATGTTTCATTTTTGTATGGGACTCCGGCCATGACCTGTACCTTTCAGGAAAGGTGGGAAACAATCCCCTGAATAGAATAAAGTAACATTTTTTAAATAGTAATAGATGGTTTTTATGCACATAATAAAAATTAAAAATGTTTGACGTTTGTCGCGAGAGTTATGACAGCCATGACAGGTTGTAGAGATGACGTTTACATAACCTAGAAATTGTTATTTGATAATAATTGTTTATCAGAACTGATTTTTTTCGATGCTTTCATATTTGTTTTGTTCTCTGTTTTCATAAAACGTTAGACAATACGAGACGAACGAGACTGACTGACTGACACTGATGGGTTTTGTCACTTGTCAAAACAAAATCTCATTTTGAATTTTTCGTTCAGAAGTACACTCCAAAAAAGTAGTACCTATTATATAGTTTTTAACGATGAAATCACCATACTTGCTTATAATTAGTTGACAATTATGTCTAAGAGACCAATAATAATAATGAATTACAAAAACACATACTTTTCATAATTTAACGTCCATGTGATATTATGTTTTTGTGTGACATGATTTCAGAACGAAAGCAAACTGCAAACTGGAAGACGCCATGTTGAATAGAATGGGGCAATAATTGAAAAACTATTACTTTTTGTGCACAGTAAATGATTACACACCGCGGTTCGAATCGCTCATGGTGCGAAACGACTAAAGTCCCAAATTGTGTCGCCGCCGTGTGTACCAGCGTAATGTAAGCAATACATAAGTTACATTAGCTAACGATAAACTTACAGACAATTTAAAGAGCTCGATGTTGGCTTTATTGCGCCACTATTTATTTAGCTTTCAGTTATTAAATTCTCGAGACGTCATTAGATGGTAGGGTGACCATGCGTTTTCTTATAGCATTTATTACTTCACTGAAGGTCATATACTGTTCAACGTTATGAGTACATTTTTGTAGAAGAGGACAAGTAACAAGCAATCAGGCCTTCCCTCGCATTATACTCCAATCCGAGTTGTTATAGATATTGTTTTTACAGATAAAGTGATTTTTAAGCTAATATCTTCTATTTCAAAATGTGCCGTTTCGTTTATCGACATTTATGTGGACAAAGGGTGGATACACTATGTACGTAAATCTGTTCTCACTGCTTGTGAACACAAAAAACCTTAAATATCTGAAAAAAAGAAGTATCAGTTAGGCCCGAAACTTTAGCGTTCATTAGAAATGTTTAGATGAATAGAATATTGATACGTTGCACTGAGATAATTTCCGACATTCATGCGTAAGAAGCCACGGTCATAAGCTCGTTGAACATAAAAGGCACAACTTCCTTCCGAGTTCCATGCAGCATGCATACAAACTCGTAATGACAAAATAACGGTAAAGGACCCTTTCCCTTTCCGATCGTAAAATATTTATTTATTCCGAAGAAGATCCTTGGAAATGTTTTAGAGGGTCAGCAATATTTTAAATCAAAGGGATAGAATGGCTCTGGTGGTCTATTGAAACCATTCCTTTGTAATTCCCTATCAATAGACAAAGACGCAATAGAAAACTTTTGAACAACCTGCAATATAGTATAGGGACATTTTGGACAGTTCTCATTTCTGTCTTTGCTGATCGAATGTTATTATTACCTACAAAGAATTTACCCGTCGGTCGTGAAGTTTTTACTACCATCGTTTTGGTGAGCAGACACTTAAAACCCTTTGTGACATTTGAGAAGGTTACTGCTACAATTAACCTGTAAAATGTCTCCAAGTTGTTCTTCAAAATGTCATCGAAATTCTCAATGTGCACAAAAAAGGACTCCTGGTTTCAACAGTTGGGAATGTCCTAATAGTTATGTAGCATCTGGCGAATATTTCCGATACTCGGCAGCTGGGCTATACTAGCTGTCCTAAGTGCTGCACTGGATAAACTGGTATGGGGCCACTAACGGTCCTTGAACCTCCATACAACACCGTACTTGTGGCAAATTATTACCGGAATAGGTCTAGAATGTTCGCAGCAATATCGACTTAGTTCGAGCAGAAACTTTGAAGGATACGTTCTCGTTTGCAACTGTTTGAAGTTATAACTGAGGAAAGTTTTGCGTATTACATTTTCATGTTATTATGTTAAAGCAATTTGGTTTAGTAACTCTAATGGGTAGACGCGAAAATTATGTTTCTTGCCAATTCCTTCGTGCGAGTAATTTAACTTTTTTGCGGTTCGTAACAGTTCGAGGTCACAATTTTACCAGTTAAATTATCGAGAAAATTTTTAAACGTTACTGCTATTTAGCATTAAAAATATACTAACTAGCATTGTCCAAAAACAAAATTGCGTACCAAAACTCATTTACATTTTTTGTGGCAGTTAGCCACATATTCTATGAACATAACATCAGTTTACTAACAAGGACAACATTCGATCCAATGCACGTTAATTCAGCTGGCATTTGACAACGTAACGATCCACCACAACAGAGCCATGTACAATTCGTACATACTTTGCGGCCCATTCCGAATTCCGCCCACCAGCCTGTGGTCACAAACGGTTACAAGTCGACATTTCTGCGTGATCCAGTCCTGTAATTGGAAATTGTACAAATTAACCACATTATTGGAATTTGTATAGCTTTGATTAATTCGGACAGTAAAATAAAAATATAATATAACTTGGCTCACGGAAATACCATGAGCTCGGTTTGGTTATAGGATACTTTTATCCTGATTTTACATAATTCCTCGTTGATTTGGCGATAACCAGGTGGGCGCAGCCGCGTGCTAAAGCTAGTAACTAAATAAATACTTAACTCAAACGCAAATTAATTGATTTCGGGAGGCTTCTTTTATTCTTGGTTCCAAGAACTGTATTATAATATTGTTTAGATAGGAAATTAGTGTTCCATTTTAGATTCCAGGAACTTAAGAAATAACCAAGGGATTTATTATCCAGGAATTTTACACAATTAGTGCTTGGCCTACGCTCAAATGCAATTTAGGGCAACACCAATACAATAAACAAATCACGCGGTAATTTCCGATAGCTAATTTAAAACGAAATATAGTTATTCGCTAGAAGACGTTTCAATCTTCTGGCTATTTGCTGGTCAATATAATATTAAAGCAACTCCAAAAAAAACATCGAAAAATGAAAGGATCATCATCTGGCAGAAAAATCTCATCGGACTTTTATAAGGTTTTGAGAAACGTGATACATCTAAAATACAATACCTTATGTATTTCTGAGCAATAATTTATTAAGGCGTAGATATACGTGAATTGGGCTTCATATAGGATACATTAGAACCTTTTTTTTTCGTAACCTTTACAAGTTTTTTTTTCAAAATAATATATATTAATCTACACAATATAGAGCATGTCCTCTTGGCTTCAAAAAAATTAAAAATATTATTGCAATATCATAAATAAATATGCAAAGTGGCCTCTGTTTTTGTAACTTACTACCATTTTTCTCCTAAACTATCAATCACAGGATCTTTTAATTGCCACCAATATATTATATTTAGTAATGCCGAAGGGACCTTTGGCTTATTTTTGCCAATAACTTTCTTATTTATTTATATGGATTTTTTTTACGTAATCGCTACTCGCAAATCGCGTAGCCACCCCTCCGGCGCCCAATAAATCAGTGCGGGACGAGACGCTGTGCTGAACGGACCTGTGACACTTTTCTCCGCAAACAAAATAATTGTCGGTAGCCGTACCAATTACAAATGTTTTAGGTTTATGTATAGTGTCTGTAAATATTAGGTTATTTTAGTATGAAATTAGGTATAACGCTGTACATAATAATAACTAGTTGTTGTTTATTCTTATTATAATATCAAAATGTGTGACAAAAAAAGACGCATGAAGTATATACATACATACAAATAAATAAAATTGAAGTGTCTGTTTGTAATATTAAAATAACCGCCTTTTACTACATGCATATGAATGTATATATACGGTACATATAACAAAACAAAACAACATTTTTTTTATTTTTTTTGTCTGTCTGTCCGTCTGTCTGTTTGTTCCGGTTAATTACTGGAACGGCTGGACCGATTTTGATGGGATTTTCACTGGCAGATAGCGCATGTAATAAGGAGTAACTTAGACTACTTCTATTTTAGATCTATACAAAATAAATAAAATTGAAGTGTCTGTTTGTAATATTAAAATAGCCGCCTTTTACTACATGCATATGAATGTATACGCCTACGGTACGTATAAAGGGTGTAAAACACCTCTTAACGAAGCCGAAAGGCACTGGTTCTCCCTGTTATTGCGATCATTTTTTTTGTTCTACACCATACCTGGGAACCTTCTAGTTACGGAGATATTAGGGGTCAAAGTTCCAAATTTTTGACAAGTATTTTTTTAAATACAAGTTTTTAATGTAAGATTTTCACTTTAAACACCTCCACGACCCCCGTACTATTCAATCCGTCCATCAGCACAATGTTTTGAGTGCGTTACATTGAGTTCTACCACAAAACATGATTTTACACCCCCCAAAAAAAAGTCGTTTCCCAGCAATAATTTTTGCGTAAAGTTACTTAGTTTCATGTACAGAATGCTTGGTTGACGGCTTCGTGATGAGGTGATTTACACCGTGTATACCAAAATAACATTTTTTAAACTTTTTGTCTGTCTGTCCGTCTGTCTGTCTATCTGTCCGTCTGTCTGTCTGTTTGATCCGGTTAATCCCTGGAACTGCTGGACCAATTTTGATGGAACTTTCACTGGCAGATAGCTGCTGTAATAAGGAGTAAGTAACGAAATAAAATACAAGAGGAGAATGCAAAGAATAAAATGGTAATTACCTACTTAATACTTTATGTACTTGTTAGGTAATAAAAAAATTCACTGTCCTTCAAAACCTAGTTGATACCGTACTTATAGAATTGCAATAACTTTTAAAGTAGGTATACAAAAAACTAATAGGTATACGGTATAGTGTCTATCCCACCAAAAACATTCTGTAAAAAACTAGCCAAGTCTCGATGGAGCTGCTTGTTTATCTCTAAAAAGTAATGAAATCTAGACAAAGTCGTGCCAAGTCTAAGGTTCCTTACTGCGATTTCTTTATTATTATAGTTAATGCTGTGTGACTTGGCCGTTGAACATTCTTTATACGTTAGTGGGTATAAGTCAATTTTGTTTACACGTAATTTTATATCTGTTGTAACTAGTAACTATTACCTATGTTTGTTAAGCGAGATAATAGCCCATACTGGTATTGGTAACTGGACGCTAGTGTCTCATTTTAGGCAGTTGTTGATTGTGCAACTTATTATTTACTATAATAGTAATAAGTACTTATATTGTTTGTATCAGGCTCGCCTATACATAAGTATTATTGAAATACGCAGCTTTATCAAGCCTACAATTGACTGGTTATTGAATCAACGTTTTCCAAGTGGCAATTTTCCATCGTCAATGGGTAGCGGTTTTGGCGACAGATTGGTGCAATGGTGTCATGGAGCACCTGGTTTTGTACCCTTGTGTACCCTTCAACGGCCAAGTCACACAACATTTACTATAATAATAAAGAAATCGCAGTAAGGAACCTTAGACTTGGCACGGCTTTGTCTAGATTTCATTACTTTTTGGAGATATATAAGCAGCTCTATCGAGACTTGGCTAGTTTTTTACAGAATGTTTTTGGTGGATTTCACTTCTTTTTGAAGAAACGTGTAAACAACGTGTAACGTGAAACAGTATTACTTAACGCCCAGCAGTGGGACGCTATAGGCTAGATTAAATTAGATTAGAAGATGTGTCCCACTACGCTGGATTTTTGCAATGACAGTCGATTTTTTTATGTAATATTCCAATAGTAGAAGGGGGCACTACCATATCTCTAATACAGCTGAGACCAGCTGAGGGTTCTTCATCAAATACTTCAGACCTTCGATTTTTGACATCAAATGGAGCGGCCCGCCAAGTTGAATATTTTTTGTAAAGGCGGTAGGTCGATCTCTAATAGTTTGGTTTGGCTCTTGTGTTTTCTAATCAGGGTCACCAAGTACTCCAGATCTTCGATTATCCTAGTTTTTATAGTTTTTACTTTATGTGGCCATAAAACCCTAACTCTGTACCAAATTTTGGCCCTCTGGGTTTATGGAAAGTACTAGTTCTATTCTGATGGTCATGAGTGAGTGAGTGTCATATATATGAGAAACTTTGCTTTCGCTTAAATTCGGAACTAAATGACCTACAGACTTGAAATTTTGGATTTTAAGTATGTGATTATAGCTTACTGGATGACGAACATTTCTGCCGTCTGGCCTTATCCAGAGGTTCTCAAATAAGGGCCTGAAAACGCGATGAAATGGTTCCAGTAAAGGATGGTACGGCAGTGTTTGCTTCGCGCTCGACTTGGCGGGGGCACTGCCGTGCCCCCCGATACTTACCGTATAGTCATATACTAATACTAATACGCATATACTAATACGCCAATTAGGACTTCATTACTTAACCATAAACGGTAAAATTTAAATTTTTTACTAAACTAGGTAAGTTCGGAATTTGCGAAAATTATTCTGAGAAGCCGATGCACAATCAAATTACACAGTTAACTTTATAAAAATAAGGTCTTATTTTGGTCTAATATTTTCATAGAAAAGGGCACCTCAAAAAAAAAACCAAAAAAAACCTAAGTAAAACAATTATAATACTAAAGCTCATTCATTTATAGAAAAAATAAACTAAATATTAATGTAAATAAATAAAAATAAACTATAATATAATAAGTAGTATAATATAATAAGTAGATAAGTAGATAGCATGCGGCGGGCGGCGGCGGTGGGGGCCGGGCGCCGGGCGCTGCGATGCAATATAATTGAACTATTTGAAGTTCGCGTTGCACGAAATTATTGTGAGGGGTGGGAGGCGCACGCGGGGGACGTAACGCCCAAATGACCAAGGTCACTGGCGTATATCCAGCTCTTAAATGTCTACTTGGCTGGAAAGATTCCGCAGTTTTGTGCCAGATATATTTTTTGTCCAACTTCAGTAGGTATCATTTAGACGCCTCCCTCTTGATTTCATATTTTTTCTTTTACCATCACTGAGGCGAACATTTTCTTTTACGGTAAAATCATTCTAGACTTAGATGAACTGACATAAACTCAAGACCTGGAGCTAACTGTGCTAGGTTACTATTTGTTACACTTCGTTGGCTTTAGATCTTGATATTACCATACTCGAGAACAGTTGACGAGCATCTGGTGAATTGTTTTTTTTTTCTAACGGTTATACTTCTTGATAATCTACCACATTATCAAAACTTTCCCATTGAAAGAGAAAGATAACTCAATAGTTTTGCGTAAGATCTTGATATTACCATACTCGAGAACAGTTGACGAGCATCTGGTGAATTGTTTTTTTTTTTCTAACGGTTATACTTCTTGATAATCTACCACATTATCAAAACTTTCCCATTGAAAGAGAAAGATAACTCAATAGTTTTGCGTTAGGACAGTTTGGGGGATATGTACAATTCTAAATGGATGACGGCGTTCACAATGACATTGGTATTGGCGAGAGGCACGATTTTCTCTCCCTCCAGCCTATTTATTAATGTCAAATAACACACATTAAACTTTACAGAAACTATAAATTAAACACAGAACCTTAACCCACAAGCGCGCATATTGCGAGCCGAGCAATGAAACAATCAAAAAATACCAGCAATATTTGCACAAACAAGGAATCTCATAACAATTCCTTCTCTTTTGTCTTTTACCGAGAATTGTTGTTTGGTAATTTATCCAGCTTTGTACAAAATAATCAAGCAAATAGTAGTACAAGGACAAACGCTATTCTTTGTAATTTAAAATTCCTAGAAAGATTTCTGGCAGTGTTCTTTCTCTGAAGACAGACCTAAAATGTTACCGAACATCGTTTTTCCTTTTACAATTTAAATTAAAACAAGCGTGCTTCAAGGGCCTAAATCCTAAATAAACAAAATATGAATTGCAGACTCCAATTTGAAAACTGAAAGTCGTTAGTGGAATTAACTTAGTTCGGGACTCGCTGATTGCAGCCGCGTTTGGCTCAGACCCGAGTCGGTTTCGGCTGCTGTGAATTCTCACATACGTTCGTCTACGTAAATTAGCGAACTGAGTTTGACCCAGTTTTTTGTTTATTTGCTAACCTGCACTGCTTTGTCGCGGTCAAGGATTCCAGCTTATGCATATTCTTATGTGTTTTCAAATTTTCAAACGAAAATTTCACAAAAAAATTATGGTAGTTGAAAATGGTTTGCGTAGTAAGGATTTTATATTTTGCTGGCTTAGCTCAGTCTTTGCGGGATTATGCTCAGCTAGTTCACTCAACAGGCGGGATCGTTCACGAGAAACTTTTCTTGTATCATTCAATTAGTTCAGGGCTGTTAGCTTTTGCCAACTTTTCCTTATAAAAGGAAAATTTCATTTATATTCGCGTTCCAACTTCGGAATTGAAAGCAAATTATCTCTTTAGCTTCCTAGTTTCCTGAGGTTGATTATAGGATTTACTCAGTTTTTGCTTCGGTATAGTTAGCAAGAGGAAGTGATTAAAAAACTAATCTGGCATCAGCTTCATCCTAAGCAATCAAAACGACATCAGTGCAGTTTTTGTCAGCAGAATCACGATGTGTATCCTCCGAGAAATAAGTCTTACAATTATCGCGTCCGGTGTTAGGGGACTAATTTGCGGGTTCCGTCTGTTTTTTTAACCTTCTTTTAGTGTGTATTTCTGTCTCTATCGATCCTGGTGGCTGGAAATTAGATCAGATAATGGTAGCTGTTAAATGCAATACCTCGCGCGTTCAGGCAGCGTTGAGCATAAATAGTTTATTGCGAGCTCGTTCATTTCTTTTTTAATGTGAGAAAGTTATTTTTACAAGTAATATGTTTTGATGTTGATGATTTATATTTAAATCTAACCAGTTCTTTGCATTTTTAAAACCAGAAAATCACTGAACCCGTGTTAATGAAATGGTTTTAGCTCAAACGTTTTAGTTATCCTATGGAGCACAATTTTCTTGACGCAACAATTTGCTTTTAAACGCTTTTCCACAAAAAACAATTCTAGCAGTCGCAACCTTATTTTTCTTGCAACGTTTTTATGTACTTGACTGGGACCTAGGTATTCTAAATGTAACAAGTTTTCTTTCTTATCAAACCGTAACAAATTCCTAGACACGAGTACTAATAACGTGACTGAATTCTTTGGCGGTGAATACGTACTTAGTTGTATTTATTTCATTCTGTTGAGGATTTAAAAGTTATTGGCCTCTTCTGCCGTTATTTCTGAAAATACATGCAAAAGACGGTATGAGTTTTTTGAAGACAGAAGATATTATCAGGCCACATTTCCGTGCCTCGGCAGAGCGAGTAGAGGAAGACCGACGATTGATGGACTGTGTGAAGGATGATATGGCAAAAGAAGGTGTTTGATGAGATGAGATGACGAATAATAAAGAAGTATGGAAGAAGAAGACATGCTGTGCTTACCTCAAATGAATTGGAATAAGGACAAGCAAATGATGATGATGAATTGGAGCCTCAGCACGGTAACGGTCCCGGTGGTCTTTTATATCTTTAGCAGTCGTTACGGGTGGACAGAAAGAAGTCCGAATGTTTGTTTAATCTTTACTAGTAGTATAGTATTACTCAGTGACGAGATATGATGAGCTCAGATAGGCAGTCGCTTCGTGTAAAATACTGGTATTAGAAGCCGACCCCAAAATTATGAGAACTTGCTTGGAGAAAGACGGTTGTTTAGCCACAATTCCCAAGCGTCCATCAGTCCATTACCAATATTTTGTAACAGCTACAAGATCTTCAATATCAATCACATTTAAATCTACAACTGCAATGAACCAACCGTGATTTAAGACAAATTGTTTGCTGAAATCTGTTGTAAAACAAAGAAGTTCACAAGAAAACACGATGCCGACAGATTACGGGTAACGTCCGTGCGGTCCCTAGACAATGGGTCATTAGGAGGCATTACGAAAATAAGGTGTAATTTGATGTAAAAACAGACTAACTGCCGATACGTGGGATCCGTAGCTGTCGTCAATGTTTTAGGAGTATAATTGAAGCTGAAAATGTAGAAATTCCACTTGGTAACAATATTCTAAGTCCGAAATCTATAATAGTTCCTTTATACCTATAGGGAACAAACAAGTAGCTCAAACTTTTTTAAAATTTATGTACTGCAGACCATAGAAACTATTTGGTACACTTGTTTAAATTAATAATCCATCACTTATTTTACAATTTATATTTTTATGCAGCCTGTTTTTGGTGAAACGGAACGCAAACTCAAAACGCTTCGTCTTCGATAATGTCGGTAGTGAAGTAAAAAACCATGAGCCAATGAAAAACTTTTTTTTAATACTTTCATATTTTACTAAGATATCTTTAACATATTGTGGATGCAATTTCTGCTTGAATAAAACCCAACGGGATATGAATTTGTGGCTGGCAATAGGCTCGCCCCTATTACATGGGACTGGGACATAACTGGCGAAAATTTGGGCGTACACCCACCCCACTATTAGGTACACCTCTGCATATGTTGTGTTATGCAATACAAAAAGTTTGTTTTATTTACGTATCTCTAAAATCTCAAAGTAACACCACACAAATGACTCGGCAATTTAGTTTCATAACCGTGGTACATTTTGTAGAAAATCGGTGTGGTATGGACTGGTTGTGATTGAAATAGGGGCATTAGTGAGTTCAAGAGACGTTAGCTCCCTTTTCTGTGCTATAAATCATTGTCACTCCACATAACGATTCGGAAAAAGAAGTTTGTGACTGTCTTTTATGTTGTAAGTAACAGGTAAGATCGAGACGTTTGATTTTGATGGATTTTGGAAACTTTTGGAGATGCTGGTTGGTATTATTTGTTGACTAGCTCATGATTATGAGGTAATAGTTCCCTGAAAGCGCGTTCATGTTGAATAAAAAAGATGGCATCCAATTCGTTCTTTCTGTTTCTCAATGTCCTTATTGCAAAACGAAACAAGAATTAAGCCGAAAATGTTTTGAAAACCCAACTTACCCGGTCCTTTTAAATTTTATAAAATATAATAAATAATTAAAATTAGAAAACGTCTTTCGTAATGCGCACAGCAAAGGATTGGAAGTGGAACTCTCTGCCTGCGTCTGTGTTTCCGAACGCTTACAATCCTTATCTCTTCAAAGTTTGAGTGAACAATGGTTTTCTGGGCAAGCTCGTACCATCGTCGTCTTTGTCTCTGTCATCTCTGACCTAGACTAGAGTCGAGAACAAACCAAACGAAAAAGTAAAAAAAAAGATTTTGCACCCCATAATGAATTATAAACCAACCCAATCATAACAGTAGTATGTTTAAGCTACATCCACCTCTTAATGTAATTCTAAAACAGTACCGAGTAAATGTTATGGCTTACCAGTTACACGCGTCCCTTACACCAACCCACCAATATTAGCCAACAATAAAACCAACACGATTGGCCCATCCAGTGCTGTATTTGTAGCCTAGAAGTTCCAAAACCTAGCTGCAGAACCAGCAATGCAAGTGTTTCCCAATGTTTGCTGACCAACGTTGGTGGTAACTGGTTACATGAGCGGATCGCGTGTCACGGTAGTGATTGATGTTACCAAATTGATTAGTAACGTGCCTGCGCTGTTTCCTAGTTTTTCTTTTAATAACGACTTACGTGAGGGTTTTTGTTGGCTTGCACTGCGTAAGCGTATTTGCGGAAGGATTATGATATGTATCAATCTTTTTAAAATCATTGACTTTATATTCAGTAGGAGGAGCTCGTGGCTAAATAATAACAGCCGCCCGGATCGATCTGTAAGGTTAAGCCGTGCTTGCCGAGGTTGGTCCGTGGATGGATGACCATAATTACATAACGACGGTCCCGGCTGTCATTTGTAGTACTTTAAAAGTCGTTACGAGTAGTCGGAAGCCAAAAAGTGTGACATCCAGTCTTACCAAGGGGTATCGTATTATCCAGTTACTGTGTTGTGGAGGTCAGATAGGCAGTCGCTTCATGTAAAATACTGGTACTCAGCTCCATCCGGTTAGACTGGAAGCCGACCCCAAGATAATTTGGGAAAAGGCTAGGCAGATGATGAGACTTTAAAATCAATAGTATCTTGTTTTAATCAACGTACAGACCAACACTGACTGCAAACTACAAAAAGGTAGGAAAAATTGAATTTCGCGGGCTTCCTTGGCGCATTCACCTTAATCAAATCTGCCCATCACAGTCCACTGGTATCCTTAGCTGCGCCGCAATACCGCCTTCCATCGCCTTTTGCGTCCAGTCTGACCCAGCAACGCTTTTAAGAAGGATCTCTAGTGAGCCTTTCTCCATACAAACGGTATTCCGCTGTTTTCTTCATGGATAATGCGTCTAGAGCAATGATTTATTTTTCCAAAAAATCTAGGTCTTATTGATACATGCTCTTATCATTCCCTTTTTTTCAAAACATTATCACTAAAAGAATTATGACAACCAAAAACCCGAAAAAAAGCCCGTTTTTACCGCCATGTTCAGACGACTATCAGACAAATTAGATAAGTTTTTAACAAAAAAGAAAATAATAGAAGCAAAGATATACTTTTCCTCTAAATTTTGATATAAGAATTATTAAGATCAGTTCAGCTTTGTAGAAGAAAACAGCGGAATACAAAACGTCTTTTGGTCAAGATTTTTGTAGGTCAAATCAGCCTGAGTGGCAGTTGTCCCTTTCGCACCTTACGGGGGCTTGGTCGGGCGCAGCGCGACGGCAACAGTTTCTTCAAATACCTATTCTTCAAATTCCTCGGGACTAGAGTAGCCTCTCAAGGTTGTTTCGGTTCATGTATCTGACTGGTGTAAAACACTTCGCTTGACCCACCAGGTTTCCGATCCAGGAGGAGGAGGTAATTAAATCTTCTGGAGTACTTCAGAAGAAGATTAATGCTTACCAGTCTAATAGATTGCCATCAGGCCTCCTCCAGCAAAAGATAGCTTAAAGATCCTGTCGATAGCCATCAGCATTCTTCTAAAAATTAATCACGTCTTTCTGCAAAACGAATTCAATTAAGATTGGAGATAGGTGTTCCAAACTGAGGTCCTTACTAGTTTTCGGATAAAAGGTAATATTTTTTTACAAGCTTCTATTTAACTTGCAAGGTATGTATGGTGGAATCTCGGAAGCTAAATTAGAAACACTTTTCTTTTTAACCCCACGTCCCCTAGTTAGTTTGCTCCCCACTTTCAATACTTGTGTTCCAACCACAACAGGAGTCTGCGCTCTTCGCAAAACCGTGTTCTTCAATGTCCCTCTCACCGCACAGACTTCATTCACCGATCATTCTTCGTCCAGGCTATTTCTCTGTGGAACGCGCTTCCCCAGGAAATCAGGATGGCAACAAATCGTCTATCTTTTAAAATAAAAGTTCGCGAGCACATTCAGAAGAAGCTTGCAGAATCACGACAACGTTGATATTTTCCTCATTGTTTGTCCTTTTATTTTATAATTTATATATTGATATATATTTATAGTATTTTGTTATAAACTTCTAGTATTTTATATATCTTTTTAGTATTTTTTTAAGTTAGACACCTACCACTGTTTGTCTCTGCATCACCCAAAGGTTAACTGGTAGAAAATGCCTATGGCATTAAGTCCGCCTCTGTGCAATGTACTTGAAGTGTTAAATAAATAAATAAATAAACCACTTCCCGATGTCCGATTGAGCTGAAAATTTGCATCTAATTACTTCTATTGCGTCTTTTTTTTTATTTAGAGATCTATCTACTGTATTAAGATATCATCATGGACATGAGCACTTATAACTTTCCATTTCACAAACAGCTTTTAGATACAAAATAAACAGAAATATTTTTCTTTCTTCAGTGCCATTTACTACGTCTGAAAGCCGAACAAATACTGACACTTGACACCGAATCTGACATAAATGTATTGTTGTCTAGCCACAAATAAATTGTCGCCTGGCAGAATATGCCTACCGTTCTGTGAGGTAAAGGTGTGCACTGAGTAGGAGCTGCGGCGACAAGAGAAAGAGAAGTTTTTAAATACCTCTTATAAGAAATGTTTTTTTTTTTTATTTGCCCGTATCCGCCGACTGCTAGCCTTCCTTTTTTGTGCCTGCCTCATCCAGGAGAATCCTCAAATCTGAAAACTGTAGAAGAACGCTCGGAATTTTCTGAAATCAGAAGATTTCTCCGTTCGCCTGTGAAGTTGTAAAGTTCTTCTATAGAAAAAGAAGGATCCTCCGCCCAGTCGGGTGTTGTGTCTGGTAGCCTATTGCCTTGTCTGTTGTCTTTGTTGGGTTTTTCTAAGTCATTGTTAACTTTTAGGGGTAGGAGGAACAGGGTGTAAAGTTACGCAATACTCCATTGAAAAGGGAGGATCCTCCGACCAGACAGGTGTTATGTCTGGTGGGCAACTGCCCGAAAGTTGTTGTCGGGTTTCTCTATATACTCTTAAGTCGGTGTAAACTTTGCTTGGGCGATGTAGGAAATTGATTTTAATTCTTCCGTCGTGTCATAGATGGCGCTGTAGTAGTACTTTTTGTTGTAAGTTGCTTTTTGAAGGTCACTACAAGCTTTAGTTGCGATTGCGATTTGCGATTTAGAATTTTGATATTAGTTCTGTATTTGTGACATAGATGGTGCTGTAGTACTTTTAGCTCTATGTTCCTGTAGTATGTTTTGTAGTGCCACTACAGCCATTCAAGCAGATGGCCGATATCCACATTAATTGAAGCAAAAACAGGCAAGTAGTGCTAAAGAACCTTAGTTCAAGGGTCAAAATATTCCGCTCTTCTTGTAATCATAACGTATACTCTAAGTTAAAGGTATGTAGTATGACTCCATTGTACATAACGTAACCACAAGGAATATTTATGGTTTGAGGTTTCTATTATTACCCGAAATCGTTATTGCTAATTAATATGTTGTGTGGCTTTATGCTTTAGTAAAACAGTTTAATTAAAACCCGTGGGTTTTTGAGTTTTTGATTTTGCCCATTGGTAACCTAAGATTAAATTACAAAATTCACTCTGGTGTTTTATTTTTGAACGTGACCCTTTTCGTTATCCGTCTTCATCAATATCACTCGCTATTCACTTATTTAAATTATTCCTCGGAAAAAACCTTTACCAGCGAATCCGATGTCCTTATCCAAAAATAAAACGTTCTTTCCTCCAAAAATCTCTCAAAGCGAGGGTTAAGGAATATCTCGAATCTTTTCCGTGTCCAATTGAAAGTTAATGTCTGTTCGCACCGGTTAGTCTTATTATAATTATAACTGTGCCCCCCGAGCTGCGTCCGTGTGAAAATTATAAAAAAATGACTTCCCTATTTGAATCGGATTCTGTTAAAAATTTCAAGGGTTGAATGTTTCCCACGGATCCTCTTTCAAAGAAAAGTAGCCTAAGTTGCTCCTTTTAACATCAGTGATCTGCCAGTAAAACCCAGTCAAAACCAGTAAAGCCGTTTTGGAGATTACTCGGAACAAACAAACAGACAGATCAACTGGGAATTTAAAGAAAGAAAATTTCTGCACCGAATAAAGCTATTGTGAACATTCATATGGATTCGCTTTTGTGTGCATGAAAGAGGGATTATCATTTCAATTCAGAACGCGTATCGAAATACACTGTGTAATTGAGCCGGTAATCCGCTTCGCAGCGTCGACAAATTTCAATTTGGGGACTATTCTTTTGCAGAAGGATTTGTGACAACGATGTCATAAAAGACAAAGTTTTTGATACAGCACAGACCGAATAGTTTCATCTTTAAAAGAAACGGTATACATTGCCAAGAAAATGAAAATGTGCCAAATAGATCAAAGTTGAAGAAACTCTTAATTATTCATATCACCACATCTATTTCAAAGGAAAAAAAAGCTAACTATCTAACAAGTGTTCATCTTTTCAAGCACCATAGTGTTGTAGTTGTCAACAACGAAAATAATGATCTCGACATTGTAAGTAATCTTAGGTCATCAGCAGATTCATTCAATAGTGAATAGATAATGCCTCCCACGGCAATATCCGTGCGAAATCATTACCAAGAGCATTAAAATTTATATTGAGTAGGAAGCTTGGTTAAAGACTAATTAGTAAGATAGCTGTAACTCAAAACGGGGCTGTGAATCATGTGGTCTTAACTAAGCTCTGTGTCTTTGCTATTGATGATTCTTTGCTGGTTGGTACGACAAAAACGCCATTTTATTTATTTAATAATGTATGTACACATTAAATACAGAAAAGAAGAAAGGAAAAGAAAATTGTTACAAAGGTGATGCTTATTTCTAAAGAAATCTCTTCCATCAGCATACCTGCGAAAGGAAATACTAAAAAAAGAGATCTAGACAAAGTGTGTAAAAGAAGAAGAGAAAATGGAATACTTAAAACATAAAGCAAACAACTATTAAAAATGACCAAGACAAAATATATAACAATAATTTAAATATTGGCCTAATTGCCAAGAGCCTCGACCAACATCTGATGAGGCTCTCGTTAGGCAGCTAGATCAAGGGCTTGATTCAGAAAGCGGCACTCCTGGACACGGCTCGTATTGTTAGGAGGTTCCTTTCTCTGTAGCTCTGACCGCCGGTAGCTTGGACCCTGTTCCCGATACCGGTGGGCTACAATTTTTTATATTTTTAAATGTTTTTTTTTAATTTTTTATTATTTATAAGGAATATTTAAAAATATATTAAATTTGTATATAAATGAATAAAGGGAATAATTTAAATATAATAAATTAAATACCTATGCAACTATGACGGAATGGAAAGATAATGTTCTTTCACTCTTCTCTTGAAAAATGCAATAGTTTGGCAGTCTCTCATGTCAGGCGGCAGTGAATTCCAGAACCGCACAGCGTGTATAGTGAAGGAAGAAGAGTTCTCAGAAGTGCTAATACCAATGCAGTGCTGATGGATGATTTTGCTGATATACATACAATTATGGAACAAGCCACAGCATTATTAATTGCAGATGACTAATTCTGCAATAATTCACAAAGCTGAAGACTTCAAGCATTTCTTTTGTTTTTTGCAGGTGTCCATGAAAAAAGTGGTTTGATGATGACCACCATAAATTAACAATAGACTTGTCTCAAAATGTAGGACTCTTTGGTGATCTTTTGATTGCATTATCAGCATGCTCTTGCCCTTTTCTTAAGTTATTTGGGGCTGGCACAGCAGTTTCTTTTCTTTTTTTTTTATTAGGGAATTAGCTCCATATTTCTTCCATTGTTTTTATGGTGTTCTACTCTTACAGCGATCTCAAATCGATAGGTACACCCTGCAATAAATCCGCTACAGTCGTATCCCTCTCTGGATCATGTAAAACGGTAATTTTAAAGCAGTCTTTGTTCTATGCGGTAACGATAACATCATTGATTTATTGGGAGCGAACTACCGTAAAATTACCGTAACGTGTTATGGATTAGAAACTGGTCCAGTACCGATGCCCGGATGCTAAGGTCGAGGTACTTTAGAAGTACTTGTAGAGCTATATTATAACTTTGTTGTTTGAAGATAAACTAGCTGTCCAGCGCAACTTCGTCTGCGTCACATTTTCCCCGTTTTCGCAACATTTTTCATTGCTGCACCGCTCCTCATGGACTTAGCGTAATGATATAGCCTATAGATTTGCTCGGTAAATGACTGAATGAATAACTGAAATGAATAACTGATCCGATTTGAAAAAATATTTCAGTTGTCTGAAATATTTTTTCAAATCGGATCAGTTTCTGAAATTAGCGCGTTCAAGCAAACAAACAAACTCTTCAGCTTTATAATATTAGTGTAGATTTATTACGGGATAGCTAAGATATTAACTGACGAGCTTTCGCCCGCTGCTTCACACGCGTCGATGGCGAAAATTATCCCAAGGAAACGTTCCTCCATGATAAAAAGTCCTAAGAAATATCCATACCTACTCCAGGTCGTACGGAAAGACACTCATACACATTTCCGTATGCCATTCATACAAATCTATTCAGCCGCAATTGCGTGAAAGACATACATACATGACAGAGATTTGTTTTCCAGTTGCAGTTGCAAGTGATATAACATCAGATCCAGACATAAAGCAGATACCGCTTATATTCAAACAACATTTTAGTCCAAAACCAATTGCTATGAAGGATGATACAAGACACGCTTGGCAGACGGAATGTTGTAGCTCTTGTGAGCAAGAATCGCTGTCGGAATATCGTTAAGAAAGACATGATATATTGCATGGCTTGGCAAGCGAATAGTTTAATACATGTAGTCTTATTAGTATGACTGTAAACAGTAGCTACATCATCTCGTCTTAGTATTGAAAAGCCAGCTTTACAGACATGGGAAACGCAATTTACCCAAGCTTTGGAAATATATTGCATTCATCTTCATGCAATTACCTATCTTAAAGACTTTGGCGTCTTTTATTATAATTTATTCTTATTATAATGGTGAATGATTAGCTGCAACAAAGCTGGCTCTTCCATAAACGTATTGAATAACTTTCTTTGCTATCAAGTTAATTAGTTGCCGAGGAAAGTCAAACGTAGCCAAGCTTTCGTTTCATTTGAATGTAATCTCCATACTTCGACGAGAAATAGGTCAGCTGATCAATTCGTGTGGTCGTCTTGCTGGATCCGTATTTTATATAGGGTAGGTACTCTAGTCACATTTCTTTGAATTTTTAGGATTTAGTATTTGTTTACATTCTCCAGTCTTTGCCACCACACCTGCAATCTGGTCTTGACGATGGAGATGGGCAAACACTTTTTGTAAAATGCAGTTAGGTAGTCAGCTACGTCCGGCTAGACTGAAAGCTGACCGATGGTAACTTACAGGCACAGCTTATAGTAAATGCCAATACAATGATCTCCAATGGAGTCTCTAAAAGTCTCTAAGCTTTGAATCAATCAAATGTATGAACAATTTTTAAGAAGTTAGTTTTGTTTTTTTTTTGTCTTTTGTTTTTTTTTTTTAAACTTTGCCCCACACTAGGAGTTTCTCCTGTATCGTGGGTGCGTTTACAAACATTTAAACTCATATACACAAACAACCAGACCCGGAACAACTATCTGTAGGCCATACAAATATTTGTTCCGTGCGGGGATCGAACCCGCGACATGCAGCGCAGCAGTCGATCGCTCAACCACAGCGGCAACCGTGCTGTCAAGTTTTGTCAACTTGACATATGTAGGTACCTACAGTCTCCATATCTTTTATTACCCAAGACAAAAAGTAACACCAGTCTTCAGAGTTCTAGATTTTCCCGATCCTTTTTTCCACGTTTGCGGTTCGACGTCCTCACAATGTTGGTTGCTTTAAATATGCATGTATCATTCACTTTTATTCTCTTGTACGCATTGCAGGCGGAATAAGTTGGTTACTTGGGAATAGGTACGGAACACTCAATATGGATATTTTTTTCGGAAAATAATGTTCAAATGGTTGATGGTATTAGACTCACCCCCAATTACATGCGTCTTATAAATATAACCGGCGGAATGTAGGTGTTTGCTGTAGTACATACTTTTAACGCGAAGAGCGATAGAAAACTAAGTACTACAGTCTGCACTACCTTTAATCAAGAATCTCCAACAAAGGACAATGCCAGAACATCTATAGAGCTTTGACCTATCAAATAAAAGTTGGTCTACAGGCATGCCAAATGTAGCATTCTATTGCTGCTTTATTAGTGATAAGTAATAGCATGTTTAAATGCCTTTAGAACTTGCGGTTTCTGTTTAAAACTAAGAACAATTATTACATTGAAATTACATTGAATGTCAATGAATGACTTTTTGACATGACAATTAGCGCGTCAATGACGGTCCGTTACCCTTAATCACCTAATCACTATCGCTCAATTGCGAAATAATTATTAGAGTATACATTCATAAAAATATATGTTAAAAAAACATTATTTTCATTAAGTAATGTGTATTTATTCCGAATACATATTAAAATCCGTACGTAATACGTACGTAGATGTAATTTTTTTACTAAATAACTCGTCTTGTTCCGCGTGTATGCGTACTAAGTAACGCAGATGGTCGCGATAAAAACAGGAAATAGGACTTCGGTTTTTTAAATTCCTTTTATTACTAACTTTTTATCCGCAAGTGTAACAGAATAACAGTTTAATAACCAAGGGTCTTATTTTCATTGCATAATTTTGATTAATTTACATTTCTTGTAGGCTAATGAAAGTTAGGGCAGGATCTGGCATTGTCATTTTGGCCTGCTGCTTTTATTAGTGTTTTTTAGCGCTAGTCCTGAATCTAGGAAATTCTTTATCGAAGGTTTTTTTCCTACAGTTCCAAGGTCTCTTTTCCGATGTGGAATTCTAGGAATATATCGGATCAAAGAAATAGTATGTTTAACATGTGTATTTAATTTCACCGCATAGGTACCGTCGACTACAAGCCGGTGGTTCTAATACATAGGTATATATTGGCCATAGATTGCCTAAGCGTATTATGAAGTAGTAGCCACGGAATCAGGATTAGTGCCCTGTAGATGGCAATAGGCTCGCCCCCTATTACATGGAACTTAAACACAACTGGCAAAATGTGGGTATACTTGTTATGAACATCTCTGCCTAACACTTCGGGGATTACAAGGAGTGATAATATGTAATTGAACTAACGTGAGCAAGCACACAGCAGGTTGTACGCTTGACGAAACCCACAAATCCTTTCCACGTGTCTCCGTTTCCATTCATTAGGTACACAACGTCGTTATGTCAACCAGCTCCTACAGTAAAAGCAAAGCCTTATACAGGTATATAGCTACAGATCTAGTATCCTCTCTGGTTTCATTAACAGTTCCTCGGAGCTACGTCCCACGCAATTTGGTATGTCAACAGGAGGAAGGAAGTCGGGTCGTCACGCACTGTTTAACGTTCATTGCTATGCATCATATGCTAGTCATGGTCGAGACGGCGGCGTTTTAATGTTTTTCTTAGAAGGGACGCTTTCGGTGACGTAGTTGGTGACGTGGACGGTCTTCGCACACTGGTTTGTTAAATGTCTTAAGATTCCAGTATTTTTTGGAGATTTGGTAATATCGGTAGTATAAACATAATCAGCTTGTAATGTATGACAGCGAATAGGGGTCGTTCGTAGCGGGTGTCCAGGGTTGCAGTGCAACCTTGGATTCATCAAGAGTCGAGGCAGCAGTACATCTAGTCACGTTTCACCTTCTTCCTGATGACAGTTTACTGAAGTGAAACTTCTTATGCGACTTCCAACAAGTTTAACGCTACCATAGAGGGGGAATATTTTCTAAAACTCACTAAGAGATGGCAGTATTACAAGATTCGTGATTACGTAGTTCTACTAGGTACGCAAGATGTCGTGCAAACAGTTATGCATTCGACTCTTCGGTGTGACCAGCCTTCCTCGATAAACTTATGTAATAAAAATACAACAAGAAAACAACAAAATATTATTTCGAAGCTCAATAAAATAACGAGCGTGAATGCGTGGCACTCGAACGCATGCGTGTAATTACGAAGTTTCATTTCTTCCGCGCGGAGGGACTCCACGTACTGTTTTTATTTATCTAACATCTATGGAAGACTAACAGCTAACCAAAACAAATAAAAAAATGGATGTGAGACTAACAGTCAATGACAAGTCTTGACTTATTAAAAACAGGAGTGTGAACCAACAAAACAGCGTTGCCCACGGTTAAGAAAAAATAAAACAACATCAAAGCTAAAACATGTATCTTATAAGTACTACCAATATAGATACAAGAACTTAACACCCAACCCTAACGTTTCGGACAAAGAAAATCAGACGAACGTTTATTTAGTCTTGCTGTGTTAGATTTCCATTTGAGCAACAAAAACTTAATGCTTATGATTATAACTTACGATTGACACTTGGTCTACGTTGTGTGTTTTTAATGCTCATTAGAGACATAGTCTGCCAATCAAATGAACATTATAGACTATTCTACAGTTAGAGACGATAGCAATTACTTTGTAAAAACGACTCGTATTGTTATTATTGCAGATGTTACTCGCTCGATTATTTTGTCGTCAATGTAGCTTTTATTTGTGTAATAGCTTGTACAGATGGTTTCGTCATTGCCAGTTCATCTCCTTCTTTTCATGTGGGTAGTGCCTTAACTGCCCCCGTATTCACAAACGCTTCGATTCGATTTCGATTCGACAAGTCATATGTCTATCTTGTTTTGGCATTACGAAAGCGAGCGAGATAGACATACTACTTTCCGAATCGAAACCGAATTGAAGCGTTTGTGAATAAGGGGCCTGGTGTTTGATTTCTGACCGTATTGGAATATCTTTCAGGCATGTTTTATTCCTCACGATGTTTTCCTTCACCGAAGCTAGCGATAATAGGGGTGCAGACTGGGTAAAGAAAACGACATTCTATTTTGTCCGTCAGACAGGTAATACAAAAATATTAGACACGTATTTTTTGTTTTATCAAAATATGAAAAAAATAGTTAGTTTAAACTCATTAAAGTTGGAGAGTGAGGGCTTACTACGTCACATGTAGGTATAAAACTTACCTACATGTGACGACATGCGCCATTTCAACTCAATATGTCTCCGTAATTTTATGACCACGTGAAAAAAAAAAAAGTACGTGTCCAATACTTTTCAATAAACTACACGAAGGACAAAGAAAAAAAATGGATTATCCCTGAAAAATCAGAGGTGCGTGCCTTGGTTTCGAACTCGCGACCTAAGACTTGGCAGTCCGACGGTCATATCACTAGGCTATCGCTGCATAGCCATTTTATGAGCTACGAATAGTAGTCTGGAAGTACTTTAAGAATCGAGTTGAAAGTCAAAATCGTCTTCTAAAGGTTCATCCATTAGGTTGGAAAAAGATGTCTGGAAGTGTCTTTAAGATTCAGGAGAAACTCAGGACCTCGCATAGTTATTAAACATCGACATTCTTCCAAAGGTTTATCTATTCGTATTCCATCTCATTCGTATGCAGTCGCTCCATGTACAGACGCCAGATCATCAACCTACAACAATCTGTCAAACGTCTAATAGATTTTCAACTTTATGATTATAGAATTAGGTTCAAGGTTGATTGGAAAAATTTGACAGTTTCGGGTAGGATGACCTGTTGGCGTCTGCACAATAATGGTACTCAGCTGCATCCGGTTAGACTGGAAGCTGACCCTAAAATTGTTGAGAAAAAGGTAGGCAGATGATGATTCCATCTCATAGTTGAGTAGCAAACTAACTTGACGACAGTTTAATTGTAGCGAGCTACCTCTAAAAATAACATCACAACCATCTAGGTACGCAAAATATTCAAATAAAACCTTTTTTACGAAAAAGATATCCTTCTCGGAAAGCTACCGCCTACCCACGGTTTTGGTAACTTTTTACATAACGATATCATTGTTATACAATTGTATAAAAAAGGAAATTCTATTTGTGGCCACCCGCCACAGTTGGCTTTTAAATTGGTATCTTTTCTGCCACCTACGTAACCCCAGGTCCTTTCCGTAACGAGTTTGTCGTGGTATAATTTTATTAGATCGTCTCTGTGTTTGATATTATTCTGCTAATTGATGCTGCCTACTCATGTTGTGTAATAAGTTATCCATTAAGACTCCCACGGATAAAGACTGGTTTATTTTAAGTCCAAAGCTCGGGTGTTTCTTGACACAATTAACGTTTCTTAAATTGTATCTGTTTATTCTCATTGTAATCTTTGGCCTTGACAAAAACCATGGCCACTTTTCCTGCTGATAAAATAATTTCTATTCTAACTACTAACCGTATTCTAAGTTATAGGCCTTCGATATCTATTTACGATTTCTCTTCATCCTCGTGCCATATGTACTCGTATGGCCGAATTTATTTGTGATCGGAAAGGGACGTATTTTTCTCCCATACGTCTTTATCAGCCGTCATCTCAGAGTTCATGTCCTTCCTAATCATATTACGTGTGACAGAATCAATCCATATTTTATTTTTCATCGTCTTATACAGTACTCCGTTGGAATTGGTTGAGTAATAGCTTATTTGATCAGTAGTCTACTACGTTCTTGTGAAGCTGTAGCTTTAGGAAGACTGTTGTAGACTCGAGGGGTAACGCGCTCAGTCCCTGACACACTAACAAACTCAAAGCTGTAATTCATTTTCACCAACCATCGAATGCGCGATGAATTACGTATCTTCCTTCGAAATCCTACAGTTTGTTTTAGAATGGCATCGCGGAATTAGCGTGCTGGTATCCGTTTGCTCAATCCCTTTACCATTTCATGGCTTGATGAAAGTTTAATTTGCCAAAGTGACCGTAACCAAATTTTCTTAATTATGTTTTCGCACTCATATCTAATATTCCGTATGTGGTCGGCACTATATTTGGTTTCCTCTCGTGCCGCTAACAAGCCAATTATGGTTAATTTATTCATAACCACCTTTTAACTGCGTAATAATTAACTAAAGCCGACTGTTGCACACTCTTTATGGTATCTACTGCTTAATTTGTGTGGTACACTTTTTTTTGTTGGATGAGGTAAGTTTGTTCTGATGAGAGGAAAAAACCATAAGATGTGTTTTTGTTTTGCTGATTCTGCGTCAGCATGTGCATTTATATAAGAAAGACTCAAGAATATTAATTAATCGTTTTATTGGAAAAAAGGTGTTCAGTGTGATTTTATTTGTATCTAAATTAATTTTCTTTAGAAATTGGACGAAAAGATTCGCAATAGATGAAGTAATATCAACAAACGTTAGCCTTGCTTACTTAAGTTATTACCAAGGGAAACAGAAATAGGAACTCCACACCCTAGTCCCTACACAATTAAATGTAGCTAATGTAACCGTTTAACTCGTTTAAACATTACAATTCTGTTCTATTTCATTGAACTTGAAAAATGTCACAGTACAATTGACTTCCGGGTGCTATCGAAATGTCAGTAGCATTCCCATTGCCCATAGAGTTTCGATTACACGCATCGTTTCAGTTCCATCGCAGGCGGCCATCTTGTGACGTAATAAAGAACGAGACAGCTGACTGCGAGTCCTCTCTGCGGGGGTTTATTGCAAGAATATTGCTCGACTAGGAAATAATGAGACTGTGGTAATAAGCCTAGAAATAATAAGGTTTTATTCCTCAATAAAATTGGCGGTAGTACTCAGAAAATATTTTTAGATACGTTACAGTTCAGTGAGTGGTAACGGTTGTCTAGTAGCACTAAGCCCGCCTACGTGTCATTATTGTAGGTACATGTGGTTTGAATAAATTAAGTACTAATAAATTTTAACCAAAATTTTAAAAAAATCACAATCTCAGGAACTTAAAAGGTGGGATGGTGGTGAGTGATAACCATCCCTCCATTATTTGACTAGAAAAACATTAAATTGGTGAAATAGATGAAGTATATAACCACATCGAAGGAGCCCTCAGTCCATAGAAAGAACCGGAAAACGAAGTAGCCCATTACGGGGCGGCAAGCCGGGTCATACCGTTCGGGATGCAAACTTCCGTTCAACCTTGTCTATCTTTGCGTAGTTTTAAGGTTAAAAGTCCAATATCACGCTGCTGATAAGAGAATGTTTATTGAGAGAAAATCAGGCAGAATTCTTCGTGCATATCTACATTAACAATAATGACGCCTGTATGTTCACAAAGATTAGGCACAGGTTATGTTAACTCCCATGTCGAGGAATTTGTACATGTGCACAAACATCCAGAATCATAGGTAATAATAATAATCCAGACAATCTAATAAGGAACCCTGTTAGAAAGTTTCAAGTGCAAAGCGCCGTTTTAATAATATTGTGAAACACTAAGCAATCCTCTTAGTCGATTCAAGAGCAAAGCAGTGTATCGAATTCTAGACAAGCGAGGTACTCGGTTACTATTGGCAAATTCTTGTCTGGCTCTGTCAATTCTTCTAGTTGGCTGTTGTTTCGAAGTTCAGAACTTGATTGTTTTTCCATTTTATCAGGTGAGTAAAGTTGGGTTTCATCTATCATACATACGACCCCTAAAAGTTTTATTTTCTTGTTTCCATATGTTCACAGATGAAGAGCAAACTCAAAAATACTTGATTTACATTGTAAATCATAATAAATTTTTACATTCAATTTAATGGATATTGAATGCAACAATAAATCAAAAATTTTTGTACCGTGGTTTTTCCCAAGGTTTATTTTTTTACCTTTAGTACGTTTTCGAACATTCAAGGTTGTAATTCATTGCACCCCTTTATACTATAAACTCCAAAGGGTATGACGTAAAAACTGTATGACAGTTGGAGAACCCTCCAGAATCAATTACCGTTGACAAAGCTCTGGGAACATTGGACTATCAATGTTTGAATAGCCTCCTCCTTAGTTCATTGCGCCTAGTATTTACCACAAAGCGATTGAGCTGATTTCGCACCTTTAAAGGCAAACCGTTACGATACGAAATTTAACATGCAGAATCTTTCTAAAAATTACGTCAACTTTTTAATAGCGAAAATGCCATGCATTTTTTGCTCTGGTACAATTTTTTATAATTTCTCCAGTATAGTTTAAGAAAAAGAAAAAAGAAGTGTTACATCTTATCATCTGTATTGAGATATCTCATCGCGACCCTATTAATTAATGAAACTAAGCTAAATTGATAATGCCATTAGGATATACTGTATGGCGTTAAGTAAATGGTGTTGACAGATTAATTCAAAATGTTTACACACTTTGCGTGACCCTTTTTCAAACTGTGTAAACTTGTCGCACTTTTAATTTCAAAAGAACTGAAAATTTATTGTTGATGATAACCAACAGCTTTAAGTCGAGATATGAGATCAAATAATATAATCAGAACGACAAGGGGAGTATGGACCGACATCGACAATATGTCAGAATTTGTTATATCTTCATCAACAACTTTTAATTAATTTCTACGTTCCGATCGTTACGTTCAAATTTCAATCAGCTCTTATCCCAATCGAGTACCAAATTAATGTTTTAAAATCAATGTGTTCCACATTTGTACGGTTTGGACTTCTGTTTTAATTAAGATACGGTAAGTAAGTGTATGCGTTAATTATTTTCGAATGAACTGATGATATTCCATTTATCATAAGAAGCCTTCCCTTTATAGATGACTAAAGAAATATATTTAAATAGTGTGTTTGGGACTGATTGAGCCAAAGTGGCTTCATTGTTTGAATTAAATGTAGTAGTAGTACTAAATGAATGCTTAAGTATTATTGAAAAATCGGTGCTTAGCGTTTTGAAAATCCGACATTATAAGTAAATCGAAGGTTTTGCCAGGAAGCCTACTCACAAATAAAAGTTACCGTTTATAGTAGGTACTACTATTAGGAGTTATAAGGACGTAGTCTGAGCCATAAATGGTTATAACTTGAAAGTTTTATGGCACGATTTCCTTAGCGCATAAACAGTGATTGCTTAATGATCATTAGTATCATAATTCACAACATGCCTTTCTCTAAGTGTAAATCAGTTGTATACTTCTTAATTTTTTTTCTCCTTACTAAAGAAAAAATACAGTTATTCGAGTCTTTCTTTTAGTGTATTCCTGCCGTCCCCTGCCCGTATCCCCCCCTCCATTGGTGGTACAGCGTGAATTTATTTAAATAATTTATAAGTGTTCCCGATGTCCTCACTGCCCGGGTCCCCTTTAGTGGGGATTACTTTCTTTCTCTTTTTCTAGCTATTACAACAATTAGATTTCTAAGTTCTAAGAATCTTACGATTTCCACTACCTATCGCCAATGTCTGAGACTATCTGATTCTGTCCACTTTATAAGTTATTATACGCTTCATTTTAAGTTAGCCAATACCTTACAGTTCCATTCTGTTGATACTAAATATTGTATAATTCAACGCACATAAGAATTGTAACATATTTGTTATTATGACCATAATCTTTATTCTTCTGCGCTTATCCCAATTTATTTGGGGTCGGCGCAGCATGTCTTCTTCTTCCATTTTTCGCTTTACTCATCATCTCAACATACACCTCCTTTCTTGCCATATCATCCTTTACATCCCTGCATTCATTGTTTCTTTGGTCTTCCTTAACTCTTATACCCATCCCTCAATAATTTCCTCTCGACATTTTCTCTTTCCGCCGCGTCATGTGTCCAAGCCAACCGATTACCATACAACTTTTCAGTCACCGGCGCGGCGGTGCCACTTTTGGTACTTTGTCTTGTATGCCCATTTCCTAATGATCAGATCACCAATAGCATTATCTGTCTTAAATCGTTTACTGCTAGAAATAAACTCTCTTCAATTTGTATTTCTTTCTTCATAGAACTCAGCATTTGTTCCGTATTTTGTTCCATGGTCATCGTGGGTTACAAATCTGTGCGCTCTATTGACTAGCCTATTTCAATACCATGGTCGAGCGACTCCTCTATTTTCTGTCCTATTTCTAACAGTAAACGATCTGTTGCGTCACTATCAATAAATCTGTAGTAACTGCCTTAACTGCCTAGTTTCACAAAATACTAAGCATTGTTAATGTTATTGAAAACGGTTGTGGAACCGGGCGACGCAATCGCTGTCGTTGCTTTGACTGTTGCTAGGCTATGTTCTACGGCTTTTGTTGATTCGGTGAAATATCATGTGCATGTTTGCCTATATTTCCCGAAGTTTTAGGCAGAGACAAAGGCAGTTTTAGGCACACCTACATTTCGCCAGTTATGTTTAAGTCCCATGTAATGGGGGAAAACCTATTGCTATCAACCGCAGTCAGATCCAGACTCCGTGGTTGTTGCTAAGAAATTTCTTATGATAAACCCACGAACTAGGCACTATAATATTTCGTTAGAAGACAGTCTTTTCAATGTCATCATAATATCAGCCATAACACTTCCACTGTTAGGCATAGGACTCCCTGTCACATCGTACTTCTACGATGTTTCTAGTGCTTTCTACCTATAATATTGAAACTGCAGTTTCAAATTCATATATTACCTCTCTAACTTTTCAACTACGTAATATTGCTTCCGTATCCCGTATTCCAGAAGCACTTGAAACATAAATCTTCAGATCAAATTTTTCCGTACCAAAAGTGAGCAGAGTTATGGCTCCCCATAGTCAACATTATGATGCTTGCTAGAACTTTATTACAGACCCTTTTTTTTTTTTTTTTTTTTTTTTCGGGATGGGAAATCATCAAATGACTTCTCCCGCTCTGGGCGGAGCGGGAGGGAGTGTCAGACTTGTACTGACTAAAACCCACCCATGTTCCTTCTTCGCCCTTTTTGTTCCAGGGCCGCGGTATCTCTTTCGAACAACCCGCAGCCCTGGCAGGCATCGGCCCTCTCGGGCCCCATCCGGTTTGCTGACATCTCCTTGAGGCGCGCGTGGAACACGTACGCGCCGTCGACACGGCCTGTCGTCATGAGACGGACGGACGGTGAGCTAGCCCATTACTCACCGTCCACAGGCTCGCGCCTACGGTGGCCGGGGGCCACTGGTTGCCCCCCGACGCCCGGGGCGTCTCCCGCGGCGGCTGGGACGTGAGGTTCTCTCCCTCTCACGTTCCGCCACCTCCTTCGCTAGCATGACTGCTTCGCAGAAGGAGGCGACGGCATCCCATTCCCTCTCGCTCCGGACCATGGATTGAATCAGGGCCGGACGCGAGAGGTCGCCGCCGCCAATCGCCGCTACGAGGACACGGCGGTACTCAGCCCAAGCGGGGCAGAGCTCCACGGTGTGCTCCACCGTGTCCTCCGGCCGATCCTCGCAATGGTAACACCCGGGCGTTTCCTCCCGCCCGATTCGGTGCAGGAACCTCCCGAAACAACCGTGTCCGGTGAGGACCTGCGTCAGGCGGAAGGTGAGGGCGCCGTGCCGCCTCTCTAGCCACCCAGTCTTCCCTGGGCGGGACAAAGTACGGCTCAGCGACCACGGCGACGTTAATCAACCACTCCGCCATGCTCTGGAGCAACAGATCCTGAGCACAGCGGCAGTGGTTGATGTTCGCCTGGAGGAGGCGTAATGGGGCCATTATTAGCACTCCATTTCAGCCCCCTCCCGGGCCCCCTGTGAGGGCCCCGCAGCAGTTGTTGCGGCGGCGGTGCTGACGGCAGCAGTGGGCGCAACAGTGGCGGCGGCTGCGGCGGTGGCGACGGTGGAGGCGGTGGCTGAAGGCCTTCCCTTGCCCCTGGTCTTGGTGGGTGGTGCGCAGGCCCTGCCCCCTGCCCGGTGATCGGCCGGTTTGCCCGCTGCCGCACATGCAGTGCAGTGCGGTGGGGCAGAGCAGGCCGCGGCCATATGACCGGGAAGACCGCAACGGAAGCAGACGTCGCTGCGGTCCACCTCCGAGGTGCACTGACAACTCACGTGGTGCCCCACGAGGCACCGGTAACACCTCAGAGGTCGGGGCTCCAGCAGCTTAACCTGCGCTGACACCCAGCCTACCAGGAGCCTTCCAGCCTCCACGATCGTTCTTGCCGCCGTCACAGGGCAGCTTACCATTACAGTTCGCATGCCCGAGTGGTCCGGACGTAGGGTGCCTGCCCTGACCTGCTCAGCAGGGCACCCACCGGTCCTGGTGACGGCGGCGACCACCTCCTCTTGGGTCACTGAGTCATCCAGACCCAGGATGCGCATGTCTGCGCATCTGACAGGCCTGGACACTCGGACCTCATCCGCATCTAGGGACGCTCTGAGCTTTTCAGCCAGAGCGTCAGCGGACAGGCCGCTATTTTCTCCGGGGATCTCCAGCGCTCGAGCCCCTGTCGCGGTGACTTTGAGCCGAAGTCCCCCGGTGATCCCAAGCTCCCCGAGATTCACCGTCGCCTTCGCCTTTGTCAGCACGTCGCGGTAGGACACGCCCCTCTTTTCCGCTTCCGGCTGTAGTGTGATCACTACAGCTGCGGTCTTCGGGGCGCGGAGTCGAGCCGCGACGCTTCGCGCCTTGTGCTGACGCCTTCTTTTTTCATTGCGGGCCTTTTTGGCCGCCTTTCGTCCCTTCCTCCTTTTTTCCCCGACCACCTGCCACTCGGTTTCGGCCGTGGCAGGCATGGTGGGTGTCGGCGGTGGCTGCGGCCGGCTTACTGCTGGCGTAGGCACCGCCACCACCTGAGGAGCCACCTTGCCCTTTTTCTGGGCCGCTGTCGTTTTCGGCGGAGCCGACTTTCCAGGGCCCGGCCTAGTCCTGCCTGAGGGCTGGCCAGACTGCCCTGGCCCGGATTTGGCAGCCGCAGCAGCCGCATATGAGACTGCCTTCGGGCCCGGGACTGCCCTCGGGCCCGGGTTCGCATTCGGGCCCGAGCCCGCCCCCGGGCCAGCGGCCGCCTTGTTTGCCGCCAGGGGGGGGCGCAGTACAATGCCCTCCAGGACAGAGAACCGCGCCCCGAAGGCAGCCAGCTCCTGCCGAACCAGGTGCAGGACCTGGCTCACCTCCGGCAAGGGCTGACTCTGCTGCTGCTGAGGCACCTCGCGGGAGCCAGACTCTCGCAGACCGGTCAGGTCTGCCCGAAGCTTCATGTTCTCCTCGCGGAGAAGCTCCGTGGCGGCCGTCAGACGGGCGACCTCCGCCCGCAGTTTGGCCACTTCGCTAGGTGGAGGAAAACTAGCCTCCACTGCCGCCAAGATGGAGGCGGAAGCTGCAGGTATGGCCCCGAGTTTTGACGATGTTTTTATTTTCAAGGCCACAACCCTTATCGCCGCTTCCACCTCCTTCACAAACCTGGCCTTACGCTCCGCATCGGAGCCGCCAGCTTCGCCTGCCGCGTCCTCACAGGTGCCCATGTGGGCCTGCCCGCGACCGGCCACCCCCGATCTCTCGGGGGCTGAGAGCCCCCTCCCCATGCCCCTTATTCCACCACGCCTGCTGGTGGAAATTTTTGGAGCCGAGGCAAGCTCCCCTTCGGAAGACGACTCGCGGTCGCCTTCCGGTCTGGACCGCTTGCGTTCCTCCGCAGCAGTCCTGGCCCTCTCGAGGCGGAAGCTCTCTGAGCTTCCCGCACTCACCTCACTGGACGCGGCGTCGGACTCCGACCCCGCATCCCTTCTCTCCCTCACTTTGCCGTCACCGGCTGGTTTTTTATTTATTTTTTTCACCATATTTGGTCCCACGAGTGTGGGGGAAATACGAGGTCCATCCGGGCAGTGCCCCCTGTACCCGGATAAGCCTTTAACATTTATAACCCGCCAGGGGGTCGGCTGGTACCCTGGCGGGGGTCGCACTAGAGACTGATTGTTCCATGGGAACACCCGTCAGCCATACATCCCCTCACGGTGCGCCGCCGCTTGAGATTCGGGGTAACTTTTTATAGAGGTTTTCTACCTCGCGGTCCGGGTGGTTAAGCCAAGACCCTCGGTCCCGATCGAAGCCGCGAGACGTGATCCACGACACTCCGATGATGGGATTACGAGAACGACGGGGACAGCGAAGGACAACGTCCCTCACTGTCCGCTCGGCGGCAGGGTGAGTGCACACCGAGCCCGCCCTTGCTCCTCCGCTGTGCCCTCTGCTTTTCAGAGGGTCACGCGGAGAAACGCCGCGTTGGTCCAGGTTGGACCCCTCCACGTCAGAATATTTGCCACCGGCAGTGACATTTCCCGGAGAATGGGAATCTCTTCCCACTCCTCAGGGAAGGACACTGCCGGCGCCCGGGGTGCACCGTCCTAGCAGCTGCTGTTCCCTCCAGACGTATCGAGAGGGACTAGCAGCCACTAGGCGCACGGGGAGGTTTTCTGACTCAGCACCCCTATTACAGACCCTAAGAGTTGAAACTTTTGGAATAAGTGCAGGTATAAAAATACCAAGGACAAGCAAAAACTTACGAACTTATAAATAAATCCCTCAAAAAAATAGTGTTTTGTAGAGAAATCTGGTCCGTAGCTGAAACGGCCATAATTTTTTTACACGAGGTAACCAAAGGTTCTTATCTGGAACTAATCTGAGATTGGTGGAACGCTTAATCAGCGATTTCAACACAATGCCGTGACGTTCGCGGTAGCCCACGAGATACACGCTACAAATTATTGTTTACTTTAATGAGTTGCACAAGCGCGTCTTTCCAATTCACATTCTTCTTAAACTTTTATATAAAACTTTGTTAACGCTTTTAAAGATTTTCATTTTATTAAGAAGGTCCGGAGGAACATAAGAAATCGCGAATCTGGTTTGAATTTTAGTTCAATCCAAATTGTGCATTGAATATACATAATTATATTGATGATTTTCTGGTAACCAATATTTGCGATGGGTTAAAATTAGTTCTTTAAAATCATGAATCCAATTTTAGAGTTTTCGAAAGAGCCTTTGAATACTAACATACGCAAATCTGTTTAATTAACTGCGGCTAATGAAACTATTTTAGGGTTTAGCCATTATAAATAACTTTGGTACAATAATGAACGTATTTTCGGTTTTGACCGATGTGAATAACTTCGTTACAACATGCTCGGTTAAATTAAGCTTCAATACCCCTAACTATATTCAAATGCCTTCTAGGGATATTTCAGGTATGGCCGTTACGTCGGTAACTACTCATAATAATCTCAGTTAAATTAGAAAACAGTCTTGAACAAATAAATAATGCCCTTTCCTCTTCTCGACCAAAATATTCTCTAAGTAAATATAAGGTAACCTAAGCTTGTTTTTTGGGCATACCCAAAACTTTTCCAATGGAACCTTTTCTAACTAAAGAATGAGGTCTTATTGTAAAAGTTGGTCACCCAAGTGTTTCGACAACATCATTTGTCTCGGCAAAGTTACTTAATTAACCTTGTAGGGAGACCTATAATCTACTTTGTGCTCCTCCAAGTGACTGTTCTTCAAACCTGAACAAGTACCCATATATATTATGTTACCTAGGTATTTGTTCACTCTTTTATATTCGTCTAGAACTCCTAAAAACCCTTTCTTGCCACCCTTACTACCGTACTTCATTATCATTGTCCTGCCCTTAAACCAATTCGTTTAGGGTCGGCGCAGCATGTCTTCTCTTCTTTCTCACTTCTCTATTACTCGTCATCTCTGCAGTCAACATTTCTTCATGCACCTATGTACATCATTATGACTGCTTCGTGTGACTTCTTGTATACTGTATAATACCAATGTGTTAGGTCCGTCTTGTCATTATCTACAACCCTGCATTTCTAAATTCCAGGTCCGTCTTTGTGTCTGCCTATAGTTCCTCGATTTTTGATGCGGTTCTCACAAATAATTAGATGAGTGGGTATTTGTATAATGACTACGTTAGTTTTTAACGTCGGTGTATCACAGATACTCTCGATGTTTTATAATTTCGCCACTTAAGAAGATGGCATCCGTAAGGTGTAAGGGTGGGAGGGGTTTGTATTATAGTAAAAAATTATACTGTGAGTAGCTGCATGCGCTGACAAGCTGTTACAATAATACATTTTTAACCCCCCCGCAGATCCATTAGCCTTTATAACAGTTCAATTTTAGTACACGCCACAGATGCTACAAATGCAATAGCATTTAAATTATACGCATTTCATGCCAAATTGGATCAGGAATACATTGCACCGGTTATCCGCAGTATTTGATGCTTGCTGAGTCAATTAAATACAACATGTGTTGTGTTTAATATTACGTAAGCTTTTTACTTACTAACGGAATGCAACGTCCATTCCGTTCTAAGCAAAACCACAAAACTAATATATAGCATTCCTGGAATTGATGCGAGGAGATTGCTTTTGAAATCTAACCGTTTTAAGATAAACATTGGCGAAAGTATCCACATTTGCATAACACACTACTTACATGTCCACGTTTGGATCTAATCAACAACATAACATGATGCTAAAAAATGTTCCCAAAAAATTGGTGATGTATTCTGTCTGTTAAACTTTTTGCAGGCCTAACTTAAATGTTGCCAGAATCTCCATCAAAGGTCACAACCCTGACTAAAATGAAACTATTTCCCCCTATATCTACATATAAATAAAGTCTTGGTTATACAGATTCCAAGTTACCTACAGCTTTGAATGCACGCCCTTGATTGGTTAATCGATGAGGCGTGATCGGAAGAATCTCGCCTCTTGATTACTAATTAGCTACCATTAGTCATGGATTCACCACATTTTAGAGGTTTTTTTCCTTAAACAACTTCGATGGGATTTGAACAAAAAATGTTTTGGTGCCCCAAGAATGCTGAATAATGAAATTCTGGTGTCATGACGTATTTACACCGTGTAAATCACCTCATCACGAAGCCGTCAACCAAGCATTCTGTACATGAAACTAAGTAACTTTACGCAAAAAATATTGCTGGGAAACGACTTATTTTTTGGGGGGTTTAAAATCATGTTTTGTGGTAAAACTCAATGTAATGCACTCAAAACATTGAGCTGATGGACGCGTTGAATAGTACGGGGGTCGTGGAGGTGTTTAAAGTAAAAATCTTACATTAAAAACTATAATAAATATTTGTTAAAAATTTGGAACTTTGACCCCTAATATGGTGTAGAACAAAAAAATGATCGCAATGACAGGGAGAACCAGTGCCTTTCGGCTTCGATAAAAGGTGTTTTACACCTTGTATATGCACCTTAAAATTTTTATGTTTGATGTCGAAATCGAGTTAATTCTATCTGTAGACTTATGTGCAAGGCGAACGGGGGATGCACAAGTTAAATACCACATTCATGACCTTAAATGTTATGCTAAATATTCCGCGCAAAAACGCGAGCTATTAGCACTAAATCTTTATTATATTTAGTTTCGCGGACACGGAATTAACTAATTGTTTTGCATGACATGCCAATTCATATATCTGTTTAAAAAATAAGTACCTACCTAGTCCCTGCACGGTGGCTGTCATCGGTTTGTAAATAACCTCCTCAGCCATTTATTACGTCATAAACAGACGGAACAATGCCGTCACCCAACATGTAAATGTGACCCAGACAGGATATCGGAAAAACGCTCCTATTGTGTAAGAGCTTTTGAACAAAATGATTGATGTCGTATGATTTAAAATGTGGAATTTATTGGTAGGAACTTTGTCTGGGAATATAAAAACCTAACGTTGAATAAAATACACAACCATCTCAAAAATAGCAATGTTGATGCTTCCGAGATGAGAATCCGGGCAAATTCAGAATTTATAACACAAGGCCTTGCGACCATAAAACTGGGATCCAATCACGGCAAGGTATTTGATAGAATAACGTTTCAACCTTATCAAAAAACAAGATCTTCAGTCATTCTTGCTTACAAAAAGGTTAAGAGATTAACAAATAGAAAGGAAGCTACTCTTTAATCATCATCTGCCTAGCCTTTTCCCAAACTATCTTGGCGTCGGCTTCTAGTTTAACCGGATGCAGCTGAGTACCAGTATTTTACAGGAAGCGACTGCCTATCTGACCTCCACAACCCAGTAACTGGGTAATACGATACCCCTTGGTAAGAAGTAAAGGAAGCTACTCTTCCGTCTTATCATAATAAAAACCTTCGTAAAATAAACGGGTGTTAATGAAAAAAATCAGTCAGTTCCACGGAGACGCCACGGTCCAATAAATTTCACTTAGTACAATCTTCTCAGAAGAATGGAAGATCAAAATTAATGATCCTCTGACTCCACGAAATGATCATAATTAAAAGATTCACTCAAATGCATTTCAGGAGATGTAATAGCCCCATGACATTTCTTTTAATAGGCAACATTGGTTTGTAGACCTCAGCACGCGTAGCATGACCACCGTAGAAACGAGTCTTGTCTACGAAAGAAACGACATAATGACAGATAGACAAGGACAATCTGTCATTTTGCCCATTCTTCCGTCGACATAACCCATTTCCACAGTGGTCAAGCTACGTGTGCAGGATGCAAAGTTACTGTAAGTATCTAAGGACGGATTTTACTAACCATTGAAACTGAACAAGATCAGCAAGCAAATCTTAACCGCGTTCAGTTCATAGTTGACATTAGCCCTAACTTACTCGCATTCTCATTCTAGCAAGTTCAACAGCTTCTGCACATTTAATTTCGACGATTTAAATTGTAAAACATGCGTGTTTACCTCTTCGAAATTAAATGTGCTGCTAACACTGTGGCTAAAAATAAATTGTTTTTCAAATGTTTTTACCTCGAGAGGTTTGCAACCTCATTTACGCTTTAAAAACATCAGTGTCTTGTTTTTAAATTATACCATTTTTCAAAGGCGTTTCTTGTTTGTTTGAATGTGCCAAAGGCTTAGTATGTGTCTGAACGTAGTACCTACTTTCACTTTGGTTCCTTGATTAAACACCAGTCGCCAGTCTCGTCTTAGGCATATAATGGCGATTAAAGTTTATGTGCCCAGATTTAGTTCAGTTTCATGATTATTCATATCAATTTCTCAATGTAATCTGTTCTGCAGTAAGCGCTGTTAATTATTTTTTCCATATTATTGTAGTTAAGTCTGAGCATTGTACTGCTACTAAAAGATACCAGACAAAGTAAATAGTGGTCGCTGCTGTTTGTAGCCTCAAAAACATTTTCGTTGCAGCAATTAGCAAAGCATTTGCAATTCGAAATCATTCAGCCAGAAAAAGTTCAATACGAAATAGTGATTTATGACCAAGTTCGTTTAACAAACACTTTTGTTTATTAGCTTAATTAGTTTTAATCAATTCTCAAGTTGGTTCATAGATGGCACTAGAACAAAACAGAAAAACCCGAAGTGAGTTCCGTTTGTCTGTGCCGGGTTAATTATCATCGCTCGAATGAGCGCAAATTCGTTTTCGATAACGCAATTAAAATCGTCTGACATCACGATTAACGCAATTATAGTACAAATCATGAGTATAACAGACAGATAGACAACAATGGCAGAGAAAGAAAAACAAAACATAGATTAGACATAACTAGGCCCAAGTGTGACACCATAATTGGTAATTATTGCACTCAGCAAAATTGCAAATAACACAGTACGGAATTACATACATAATGGAAACGATTCTGAATAGCACTGTTACGGTATAATTTCGTGAACGAGGTCCTATTTGCGAATTGATAATCGCGTGACTGATTAAGGAAGAATCGAGTTTCACATCGTTTATCATGAAGCCAATTCATTCGGTTTGTTAGTTTAATGCCCCTTCGGTAATACAATTAGATTCACTAGTTGTGATTCAACGAAGCCTTGTTTACCGTTTGAATAGATAACATTTTGACTAGTACCTTGTGATATATTTTTCGTAGATCAATGACTGTTGCATCCGTGTTTTAATTAGCGAAATTATAACAATAAAATCTTACAATGTATTAGTTTAGTTCTCATAATATGTATTTTAGCTAGCCACCATTTTTTCCTCGGTCAGTTCTTACCGATTCCTAAAAAAGAAATCCAAGTCGTTCCACCATCTCATTCGAGGTATGTCGCGGCTCCCCGTTTCGAGATTTCGGGGGGCTAATATGATTACTTATGTTTTTTTAATGAAAATGTTAAACCACCTATATTAATATCTCACAGTTCATCCTGCTTCCATTCTTAACACATGCTGCATTCATTTACACTTTCAATTTATAAAGCAAACAAATCGTGTTATATTATAAATACTCCTTAATTGGATTGAAGTAAATCTGTTCACACCCGTCTCACTCTCTAAGAGCAGAAATGCGATATTCGAAGCTTTGCGTCCGTTGCCTTGACATTGGCTTACTCCACCAGTTTACCTGGAGCCACCCTTTTATTAACATCGTGTTGTTCATAGAGCTCTTGAGAACCGGCTTCGACGTCGTGTTGAATGACTAAAAGTGTAATATCCGCTTGATCCTCCACTTTGTTGTCTTCTCTTTATCCGTGTGTATAGTGTCGAGTATCGACAAAGGGTTTTGCGTTTGGTTCATTCGATATTGTTGGAGTTTGCACGTGTGGAGTGTTTTTCGTGTATTCAGGATCTTTATTAGGGTAACAGTAAAAAAAAGAGACAAATAGGTTTCACCTATCAAATTACGCTTCATTCAATAACTCACATGTTTTTCTTTTGGCGCTAGGCAAGAACTATTAAACTCCCACCTGATACGACCCTTAGCATGTAAGGCCCAGGCCCTGTGAAATAGAAATCCTCGTCATTTTATTATTTTACTTATAACAAAATATACATCTTGTTATCTCCGGGTCTATCGGACACGGTTTATTTAACTTGTCGTCACAAAGATATTCTAAGGATATTCTGTTGTAATTCCAGTCTCTACTCGTTTTCTGAAACAGATCATAAATAGCTCAACAATATTAGAACTATTTCCGAAGAAAGTCGAAACCATACCGAAACATTATGCCAACTTTTCCAATCTAACATCGTTTGGAATAAATACTTGAGCTGCTACAGTAAAAGTTTTTATTTAAGACTTTAACAAATTGCTAAGTGAGACCTAGTGCCTAAGTTTATAAGAATTTCATAAACAACATTGCTATAAGGGTATATACACACATCAAAAGTGTCTAGGGATCAACATATATTTTTGCAATAACTTTTCTCCTGATTGATATTAATTAAAATTTTCTTTAAGGATTCATCAAATAAAGTGTTTTCGTTTGTCACAGTAACGATAAACCAAGTCACCTTTGCATTAATAAAGAAATTTGCCATTTTCTAATAAAGGGATTTTTGACATTTGAACCACTAACATTAAAGTTCGAAAAAAAGACTGAAATAACAGTTTTCTTTAAAATTTTATTGGGTAACTTAAACAATTAATAATCCGTGTTTCTACCGCGAACACTAACAACACAAGAACATCGGTTTGGCATACTCAAAATGAGTTCATCCAAATCACGCTGTGGAATGGCCGCCCATGTTCGTTGCAACAACAAAAAAAGGTCTTCTTGCGACTGGATACCCTCCATATTCGGCAGAGCTCTTCTCTGTAGCATATCCCATGCATGCTCAATCGGGTTCAAGTCTGGCGACTGAGCAGGCCAGGGCAGGACATTGATGTTAGCTGCGGCGAGAGTCTGTCTTACAACTCTTGCGGTGTGCGGTCGTGCATTATCATGCATTAACTGAAATAAGGGACCGATTTGCACTTGTAGAGGAACGATGACGTCTGATACAATCGTCTCAGCATAAATTTGAGCGTTGAGGTTGCCTCTGATCCAAATCAACTCAGTTCTTCCGCCGATCCAAATACCCGCCCATACCATGATGGTTCCACCACTATAAGGATGGACTTCCTGGCAGGATTTTAATCGCTGTTGGCGTCCAGGGGTTCTCCAGTGTCGTATACGTCTTGTATCCGGTCTCATACCAAAACGAGACCCATCAGAAAAGCACACGAAACGCCATTGTTCTTCTGCCCAATTTCTGTGTTCAAGAGCCCATTGATATCGAATCCTACGATTGTGCATTGCTATAGGTGGTACCCGTAGCGGTCTTCGGGAATGAAGGTTCACTTCATGCAAGCGGTTTCTGACTGTTTGGTCGCTAATTAAGTTCCCTTGAAGAGTGATGAAGCCTCACGGCTAACATCATGGCGGTTATTGTTGGAGCTCTTCGAGTTAAGATTTGAATGTATCGGTCTTGTCTCCGTGTGGTGCAGCGATACCGTCCTCCATGGCGCTCAGCCACGGTACCAGTGCTTCGGTAACGTGTCCAAAGTCGACTGATAACACTCTGACTTGTATTCAGAGCTAAAGCCACAGTACGTTGCCGGGAACCTCCATAATAACGTTGGTTTTAATCAGTAGTAGGGAAACAGTAGCACTAATAATGTCTTCAATGCGTTGTATGTTTTTATAGGGAAAATATTGACAGCTGATTTTCATCTTTTACTCGAATTTGATTCACAGTTCCTGATTCAAATTATGAAATGCACCAAAAAGGATCCATATAAATTTATAAAATCATAAATTTATTACAAAGCCACATCTCAATCTCAAGAAATCCGCATAAAAATGCTTGATCCCTAGACACTTTTGATGTGTGTATATTTCTTCTTCTATATCTCCTGATGTTACACTAATGAAGATGAAGACCATACCTTTATCAATACCTTTTCTTCGATCACAAGGTCACCAGTGAGTCATTAAGGCGACGACGGTCACCTCATTAGTGACCGTCTAATTTGCTTCTTTGTAACTAATCGTAATTCATCTTATCTTTAATGGTTTGCAACATAACTTACCTCTCCTCAAACATGAAGTTTCTCTGTCGGTCTGTATCGTCACATAATGTAGCAATCGATGTTACATCTTTAACACAAACGAAACCTGCACCCAAATTGTGTAAAACAGTATCATTAATAGTGAAAACGGGATGTTAACTATTTGTTTCTAGTTCCCGATATTTCGGTGCTGTTAAATCTCGGGACCTCAAAACAAGTAATCATGGTTAATATACCGTTTTAAGTGTTAATGATAGTTTTACTGACCACGTCCTTTTAAAAACTAAGTATATAAATACGAAGGATTTCGAAAGTAATTTTTAATTCATTGGTTCATGTTAAGTTTGTAATGTTTTCCTGCTCGACAACTTAATAAATTAACGCAATACCCAATGGAATATTGTTGAACTGTCAAATAGTATAAACAGCATTGGTGTGGAGTATGTTACGAAATTGCCTGGCTGAAATCACAAGTTACTGGAACTTCATAAAACTGTCGATAATCATGATCCACGCTGTAATGCGGGCGTGATTCGAACATCGTGTAATCGTGATTTGGCTGCATGTTTCGCGAAAGCGTGATGATCCTCTTTCGACAATAATCTCTGCTATTATTCATCTTTATTTAATAAAAGTAAGTTCCGTAATATTGACGGTTCACGGTTTTGTATTCCCATTGGTTTTGGCTTTTGTTTATATTTCTTAAACAAAAGCCAAAACCAATGGGAATACAAAACCGTTTTCATTTCTGGGAAAATTTGACAACAAAATTGTATACTGTGGAACAAAAGCTGATTTTGTTGGAACTATATATTGCCTTCGCCTTCCAATCTGACCGTTTGATTTAATCTTAGCTATTTGATACAAAACAAAGCTAATAGTGTTGGCTTTTTGCTAAATTCTCTAACGGGTAAGTGAATAAAGATATTTTAAAGAAAGGTCAAACCCCACTCTAGTTCATAAATTAAATTCTAAGTCCCTCTTGAGATTAGCTTAGCACGCTGCCCGCAAATTGAATTTAAAAAGGATCCCAGCTTAATTGAATCCCTTAACGTAACATGCTTAGTTATTAATCCTGTATATGTATTATTTATGTTAAAAAACAGATACAACGTGCCCGAAAATATGAATGCTAGAAAACCTCGTCGTATGTCCTTTTCACTCCGTTCTTAACATATTCATTTACGGGATTAAATATAATGAGCACCAAAAAATACTTTGAGATCCTAAGCTACGTTACCCAAAAAAAAATACTTAACACCAAAAAAATTGTATTCAAAGACCAAAAATGATCACCAAATATAGTAAATGATCACCAAATTTTGTGGCAAGAAGAACTTAGGAAGCAAGTGCGAGCAAAGCGAGCTCGGGATATTGGGCACCCCGACTCGGACAGGTTAGGTTCGAAGGGGATGGCGGGGTCTAGTGAGCGAGCGGAGCGAGCGAACTAAGACCCCGACATCCCCTTCGTGTTAGGTTACTTTAAACCCTGCAGAGAGAAATAGGAGCCCCGCGTAGCGAGTCTCCGTCGACTACGCCTTAGTTCGGAGCTGTGATTTTCAGGTTTTTAATTCTGGTGATCATTTACTATTTCTGGTGATCATTTACTATTTTAGGCAGTATAAAAATGTTTTTTAAGGTTATATTTACTTTATCTGGTGTTATGTTAAACATAAGCCTTAATTTACTTTATAAGTATCAACAGTTACATACGTTATTACGATCAATACGTTCGAAACGAATCGGTCGATACGTTTAGTTCCAAAAACGTCACTAGAAGGCGTTGTACCGTGGTGCCAGTTTTCTTAATATCGCGGTGATTAGATTCTCCGCCGTTGAAGGACCCTCGTGCGGTACTGTAAATAATTCATACTTAGTCGGTTTTTACATTAGCAATTCCATTCTAATCCAATCGTGCCATTCAAATTTATCAAAGCTTGATTATTTCATTTACTGAATGATATTAGATGGGGTTTGGTTGTTGACCCCTGCGATTATCGCATATGTAGATAACATGTTGTTTTTGGTAGTGGGGGAGGGGGAATGCGCACGCGGCGTTCGCCATCAATAATTGAAGTAAAGGTACGGAAGTATACCGCAGTTCTTAAGGTTTGGTCTGGCTGGAACAATATTTGTCGGTGTCCAGCCAGTGTCCGGAATCGCTTCCGCACACAAATTCAAATTCTATAAGGCCAACATGTCTTGTCATCTTGTGAAATTCCAATAGTCATTAAGTTTGCTAAGTCCAATTAATCGTTTGGCTCTGTCTGGGACGGCGACAAACCAGATATAATTTATTATGTTTCCTCCCTGGCTTAGTACCATTTCGCAACAAAGGATACTACGCTTCGTAGCGTAGATCTAGTTTCTACATCTCCGGTCATTACTGTACCTACGGGACCGTATCATATTTAACTGATCCACTGATAGTATTAATCTCTCGACTTTCTGTATAGTGTTATGGTTTATTCTAATTTATTTCTGTACATATTATTTACATTTTTAAATATTTCTATACAGGGTGTAACGGAAAGGGTATATACATACTTAAGGGTGTGCTACAGACGATAAAACTGAACATGTTTCTCCATTGGACGAACATCGTAATAGTGAAAAATATCAGCTGCCCCATACATTTGGGTCGAATAGGTATTGCAATTTTGTATGCGGTAGCAGATAATTTTTTTGCTGAAAAGATGTTTTATGATGAGAAACATGTTAAGCTTGATGGTCTGTAGTACACCCTTAAGTATGTATATACCCTTTCCGTTACACCCTGTATAAATAAAAAATATTATAAACAAATCACTGATTTTGAGGATTTATTGTATTTTGTGACTTTCTCTAGATTTTCTATCAATGGATTTTCCTTTAAACATTCATGCTTTCCACACAATTATTATGCCTAATATTGATTTATGCATCTCTTTATGCATAAGCTGCTTGTGACACGCATACAATTTTAAGGTCCACGCGCAGTGTTCGAGTGCCACGCATTCACTTTCGTTATTTTATTGAGCTTTTTAATAATATTTTATTGTTGTACACTTTTTATTACATAAGTTTATCGAGGTTATTGTACTCATGGAAATTGAGCGAAGGCTGGTCACACCGAAGAGTCGAATACATGACTGTTTGCACGCCATCTTGCGTACCTAGTAGAACTACGTAGTCACAAATCTTGTAATAGCGCCATCTCTTAGTGAGTAATAGAAAATATTCCCCCTCCATGAAAACGTTAAACTTGTTGGAAGTCGCATAAGAAGTTTCACTTCAAAAAAATAGTACGTGGAGTCCCTTCGCGCGGAAGAAGTGTATCTTCGTAATACTACACGCATGCGTTTGAGTGCCACGCATTCATTCTCGCTCTGTCTCTTTCTATTCCCCCTCCCCAAGAGCGTTGAACGTTTAACGCAACAGTGCTTTCATACCCCCTCCATGGTAGCGTTAAACGTTTAACGCAACCTTGTTGGAAGTCGCATAAGAAGTTTCACTTCAAACCGGGTTGCGTCGACACTAAAATTAAATAACAAGGGACAAAGGCAAGAAGATGATGTATCTTTTACTCAAGTTATTATTGCACTTCTGTATACGTATCACTAAAGATGTTTTTTTTTGTTACAGGTGGAACAATCACCTAGCATAATAGACGGTAAGTACTTTTGTTCTATTGTACTAGTAAATAGATCAGTAGTTCTAAGATACCTTTGTTCAAGTCGGTAAAGGGGAATATGAGTGACTGTAAACCATTAAGCATGAATGAGAAAAGGTCATCCTGTGCCATCTCATCTCGTGTATGAAGGAATGACAAAGCTCCTTTGTCATGGGAGCCCTCTTTTTGCCCTTCAACCATAATCACGTATTGTCTTATCTATATACTTATAATAATATTGTAAAGCTGAAGAGTTTGTGTGTTTGGTTGAACACGCCCATCACGGGAACTACTACTGGTTCGAATTGAAAAATTATTTAAATTTTTCATAGCCTTTAAGGAGGAAGGTTATAGGCTATATAAAATCATGCTACGACTGGTTGTAAAAACGAGGAAAATGTGACGCAGATGAAGTTGCGCGGGTCAGATAGTTTTTCCCATCATCATCATCATCATCATCAGCCTATATTGTTCCCACTGCTGGGACGCAGGCCTCCTCTCTATGAGAGGGAATGGGCTGTAATCCTCCACGCGGGCCCAGTGCGGGTTGGTAGATGTCACATGTCTTTGAATTTTTAGTTCTAGGACATGCCGGTTTCCTCACGATGTTTTCCTTCACCGTTTTGAGAGCAGCGGTGATGAAATAAATTACACAAAGTAATGCGCCTGTCTGGGTTCGAACCTACGACTTACTGCTCGTAAGTCGGGGCTGCTACCACTGGGCCACCGCTGCTCGTTTTTTCCATAAAATCAAGGAATTTGATCCGGAAGCATGAAAATACAAATCGTCTTGAGGAACCTAAAGTTTGTCACAGCATTGTTTAAGCTAGTTTTACTATTATACAATGATAACCTATTGTGTCATCATAATCATCATCATCCTATAATGTTCCCACTGCTGGGACACTGGCCTCCTCTCAATAAGAGGGAGTGGGCTGTAATCCACTACGCGGGCCCAGTGCGGGTTGGTAGATGTCACATATCTTCGAATTTTTAGTTTGAGAACATGCCGGTTTCGTCACGATGTTTTCCTTCACCGTTTATTAGGGCAGCGGTGATGAAATAAATTACACAAAGTAATGCGCCTGCCTGGGTTTGAACCCACGGCTTACTGCTTGTAAGTCGGGGCTGCCACCACTGGGCCACCGCTGCTCTCACCTAATGTGTATTGTAGGACACTTACTAGGTCGGTTCGTGGCTTAATAATAAGAGGTACACGGGTCGATCTCCTACGCAATGTTTGCCGAAGTCAGTCTGTGGATCGATGGCCATCTATAAGAAACAGAGATCCTTTCCTGCCTCGTTGGTAGATCTTCGTTTCGGGTAGGCAACCAACGGGGGCCCGGTTATCCAGTAACAGGGTATTAGTGAAGATAATCTAACAGGCAGTTGATCCATGTAAAATACCGGTTAGTCAGTAGCTAAACCCGGTTAGACTGGAAGTCAATTCCTTCGTTTAAGTAAACAAAATGACCTTGCTTCTTCTTTCGTATAGATGGTGCAACTTTTTTAAATAGGGATGGTGACTCATTTTTTTTTATTTGTCTATCGGGTAGATTATTAAAAAGTATTTGACACGTATTTTTTCTTTTTTCACGTAATCGTAAAATTACGGAGATATTTTGAGTTGAAATGGCGCATGACGTCACGGCTCAGTACATTTTATACCTAGTTGTGACGTAGTGAGCCCCCACTCTCCAACTTTAATGCGTTTTAACTAAGTATTTTTTTAATATTTTGATAAAACAAAAATACGTGTCTAATATTTTTGTATTACCTGATTGACGGACAAAATAGAATTTCGTTTTCTTTACCCAGTCATCATCCCTATTACTTGGGCCGTATAGGGCCCGGTTAATCGTTAATGACCCTGGTGAAACCCCTGTTTTCTACAAATGCAAACCAAAAGTAAACTAAAGCCACGTATGCCACGTATTTGCACAGAACCGCTCCTACATTCGATCTAAGCACTATATCTGTGGATCCAAGTTAACCCAATCCATGACATTCACCTCTTTTGTTCACATCTCCACCCATCCCGTTCACAATCACAATAGGCTTACGTCACCCTCGCCCATAACATAAACACGACACAATATTACAAAGACGACCCAATTCACACCGATGCTTTCCATTTCATCGTTTATTTAGGCGACATCAATTAATAATGCATTAGAAGGAGAAATGTATGGTACGCATGCGTGTTTGATGAAAGTGATAAGGTATGAGTATCTACATGTGATTTACTTTTACTCGGCTCGTTGTTGTAATTAACCCAAATTGAAGACACGGGCTATTTAATTTTGTACAGAACAAAGATTTGAATCGTTAGATATGAGTCGCCGTACTTGGTTTGCGCAAAACAGTGTTCACACTGAGAAGTCCGATCCCACCCGATCGTCGCCCGATGTAAGCTGTTGGAAAATGGCTGTCCCCGTCCCACTCACTACTTACCACCAAATGAACATCTTCCTGCAGGGTCTAACCCGCTGTGATCCACCTGGAAGTCGAAGAACCGTCTCCGAACTCAAGTGGATGTAAATACAACCTCGTTAAGTGGAGCTTCCTCAATAAAACAGCAGCGGGGTTCGGTTATAGAGCTGTGTCGCAAACTATGCTCCACCTCCTATCCTGCCCTTTTAGCCCAAAAACATGCAATAGTAATATTCAAATGTCATTGTCAACGAAACAGAAACGTAAACAGTTTTACTTGACGCGAATCTAAGGAATTAAATCTTTGGCTCAGAAGGCTATTATGTTGAAGCTTGGCGCGAAACGTCAGAATTCGGTACTTAATAAAATTGCTCTCAGGAGTTTTACTGAAAGTGGGAGTGTAATTTATTGAAGTGTATCTTCAGCGGGATTAGATGTTCAAGTACCTAGGCTGGTGAAACCTGAAGGTCAATTCCCGTAATTAAAAACATTAAATATTTAATCGAAATCTCATCTCAGACGATCAATTTCAAGAACAAGTCAAATATTTAAGCAATCTCGAAAAAAAAGCGTCCTTGGTAATCTCTCTTCTGATCTCGTTATTTTATTTTTTTACTATCACTACAAACGAGGCGATACTGTATGTTTTAAAACCATTGCTTCACATTGTAAATTATAATAGGGAAATAACATTAATATGATATGTTCTATTATTGTATAAATAACCTTGAACAAGAATAACATAACATACCTAACATAAACAACTTTCCCCACAAAAACGGTAACCAAACTAGACATTGTTATTAAACGCTGACTACACCGAAATAACAAAAATTTTATAGTTATTACCAACAGTATCGAATACAGCTAATATTATGCAAAACGGAAATGTAATCAGCTTGCTAACGTAACACAGAAAAAAAAGCATAAGCGATTTGATACGAGATATTGCGTCAACGATGTGTGTTTTACACAAACTTTCAGCTATTTCAGTTTGTAAGAGAATAGTGCATAATCCGTTTATCTTGAGGTTTAGCCGCGCTTGCTTAGGTTGGTCCATGGATGGGTGACCACCCACTACATACCGAGTTTCCTCCGAGCCGCAGATAACACGTAAAGCCGTTGGTCCCAGCTGTCTGTTGTAGATCTGAGAGTTATAGGTAGGAAAATCTGACAACCTACTTTCCAAGTGGTATCGTATTACCCAGTACTAACTAGGCTGTGGATGTCAGATAGGCAGAAGCTCCATGTAAAACACTATGTTCCTCCTGCTGGGAGTCAGGCTTATCTGTGAGTGAGTGAGTGGAATCCACCAGGCGGACCTAGTGCGGTTAGTTGCTGTCACATGTCTTCGAATTTTTGGTTCGCCATTTTAAGAGCAGTAGCGATGAAATGATTAAGTCAAAGTAAAATATCTGTCTGGCTAAAAGGAATTGGGTGAATGCTGATAAAATATAGTTCCTTCTTTTAATGGAAACCGTTAACCCACATTTGACTCTATTTCCATATGAAACAATATTCTATTGATATCATCAATCATTCCGAACTGACGGTTTACTTCGGGGCTTTTATACTCCATCGATTGGTTGATAAAAAACTTTTCAGTAATGAGATTTGCTTCTGAAAGTACATTTTTTATGGTGCCGCAGAAAGTCTTTTTTTCACACATCTGGCTGGTATATCATTTACCAGTTGCCACACCATTTCTAGGCCTAATCACTCATTGGCGCATAAAATGAACAAAACATCCATACATCATGCCAATTTAACACCATTCGCATACCATAACCAGTTATTTGCAACAACGTATCCACTAATACGGTAATAACACATATTGCAACACATTTTCACATATTGTTTCAGTAACGTAACACCACACTCGGTAACTGTTACGGACAGAAGTTGACACGTCGGGTATCAAACCGATAACATGGCATACATAGCCGTCACGCCTGAAGCCCGCAAAGGGCGAGTCTGAAGGCAAAATATCAAACAACGGTTTCCTTAATGGCCATTTTGGACAGTACGAAAACCTTTTTGTCATTTAACCCAGTAGCTGGTCATATAGGCAGTCACTTCAGGTAAATTACATGGCATTCAGCTACATCAAGTGAACCTGTAACTCGACGCAAACAGAGAAAAGACTAGGCAGATTATGGACGACCAGATCGAGGGTTGTGAACCTTATGGACAGGTTATGCAACTGCTGACTGCATTTTGTAACAGAAAAGAAAAAAAACTGGACTGAAGGTTGCATCTAAGTCGCATCCAACACTAGCCCTGATTTCAAAACTAGAACTGCCAGCTTTTAAATCTGGCATTCAATCTGGCATCCTATTGGTCCTTAGTGGTTTGTGACTAACTACAACTAGTAACAACTACAACTAATGGCTCTCAAGAGACTAACTGTACTAAATGTTATGTTTAGCGGTCACATTAGTATCCAACTAGAAATTTACGGTAATTTGAATGATTGTGTTAAGTACGTGATGATGGAAGACCTTTGTTTGACATTCCATGTTTGATTATGTATGTAGCACATACGTAGGTCGTAAGTAGGTGTTTGTTGTGTTATCTTTGCCTTTTTTTCTTTAAAAGCAAATTATTTTAGCACATACTTCAAACTTTGCCGGCTCAAAACTTCACCAGTTCCCTGGCCTCATCGGTAGTATCAGACGAAGGAACGATAATATATCTCTCTTATCGGTGCTGGATCAGATCTGATCAGGGATTAGCCAAAATTTCTGAGCACGCAAAACCTAAATACCTTTGCGAACCTTTTTTTTACGCAATCATTTGCTAAATAGCTTAAAATTTATTATGTACAATAGAATTTTGCAATGGTGTCAGATATTTTTCAGCCCTCATGTTAATTAGCAGTAAGCTCCAAAAACAGTCATCATCCCATTAAAACATGGTACCTAATACTCTAAAATAAACTGGCATTACAACGTAACCAATGTTTCTCGCAATATAGTAATTAAAACTGCAACAATAGAAATGGTTAATAGCCCTGCAGTAGAAATGAACTCGTAACAAAACATTTGGTTCTCGGATGTAGGCGACGCAAATATCACATACGAACATGCATATTACTTTTTATAATCTAAATACAGTATGCATCTAATTATGATCGCATTTGTATGTTACAGTACAAGGAAGCACAAAGTTTTAATAAGAAAAGGCTTCTTTTTAGAGTCTTTTTCTGCGTTTCTAAGCTTACTAATATTGACAGTTTTCCAATGAAAAATGGCAGACCTTATGGGTATAAGTTCCGAATGTGACTTAATTATTTAAGATCCGTGTTTTTTGTTTGGATGTGACTGCCAGCTGACGTGACACCTGAGATGACGAGAAATATAGAAGTATGGAGGAAGAAGACATTGCTGCGCCGAGCCCAAATAAATTGGGATGAGGGAAGGATAAATATGAAGTTGATGAGAATGACGATGGTTCTTGTTTATTTATTTATAAGAACGTCCCCGTAAATATTCAAAAACTGTAATGTCACTGACAAATGAACACAGTTCAGATGTGTTTACCTTACTCATATGTTGACCTGAGGTCGTACCTCATGACGGTGAGTAATGGGCTAGCTCAGCGTCCGTCCGTCTTATGACTACAGGCCGTGTCGACGGCGCGTTGGTGTTCCACGCGCGCCTCAAGGAGTTGTCAGCGAATCGGAAGGGGTCCGAGAGGGCCGATGCCTGCCAGGGCTGCGGGACTGTTCGAAAGAGATACCGTGGTCCTGGAACGGAAAGTGCTAAGAAGGAACATGGATGGGTTTTAGTCAGTACAAGTCTGACACTCTCTTCCGCTTCGCCCAGAACGGGAGGAGTCATTTGAAGATTTCCTATCACAAAAAAAGGCCGTATTTTATTGTTCCTGCACCTTATTTAGGACCAAAAAATCTTTAAAATAAAACAATCTACCATAATCCCGTTTGCGTTTACCGTTTACGGTAACCGCATACATTTAATCAAGTTTACAAACTCTGCTCTGATTGTTTCGTTCTACAAAAATAACACGCCTCTTTCACTTTTATGTGCGTTTTATTTTCTACCGTGGCGTTGATGCGCTAAACGCCTGAATTTATTGTGGAAAGTACGGCGAAAAGGGAAAATGATGGTTCTTGTAGCGTGCACACAGTGGCCAGTATTGGTGGAATGTGCATTAACTGATAAGTAGTTAAATAAAACAGCTATTACGCTGAATTACTAGTGCTTCTTTTTGTAATGGTCTCAGAACTTGGCTACCCGTTTTGCGCCTCCAGTAGTTTCAATCAGTTCCCGTAACGAGCAAACCACAAGACACGCATTTACTATGATGACAATCTAAAATCCACTAGTCCTTACTGGAATTTAAAATTTTGCCAGATTTTTATGGGTAGATATAATATCTTCAACTGAGTTATGCACCAACTAGCCATTGATGACATTCTCATCTTTTGTCTGCTAAAAGGAGAAATGAGCGCAATTCATTTCCAGAAACAATCCCTGCATTGCATAGAGCAGAATAATTTCCTCAAACTACATTTTTTTTATCGGTTTGTAATCGTTTGGAATTTACACTACTTTAATTAGACCCATTAGTTACACGGGAACAGCTATGAGAATTGATTTGTGGAAAAAGTTAAACGCAAACAACACAATGAATGTTTAGTAACCTACTGCCTTAATCGATTGCTTATCGTTAATTTAGGGTTCCGCAACGCACCAAATGGTGCAAACCTACTCCGCGGTCTGTCCATCCGTCTGTCACAGCGCTGTACCTTTAAAACGTAACAAGTAACATGCCTGTAATCCCCGATGGTTAAGGCCGAGGTGAACTTAACAGTAAACTCACATTTCGCCAGTTATGTTTAAGTCCCATTTAATAGAGGCGAGCCTATTGCCATCAACCAAGCACAAATCCAGACCAGCGAGGCAACGTAATATACTTCAAATTTTCACGGAATGTGCATTACCATGGTCGCCAAAATAACGAATAACGTAAGTATTTTTTTATACAAAAAACGTGTTTCTTTTTTCACCAAACTATTTAAAAAATTAGGTGGTGGTCAATATTGTACGATGGTACAGAACCATTCGTGTGCAACTTCGACTGGCATTTGCCCGGATTTTTTGCTGGAGTTCTTACTCGCATTACAAACAATGCAACACACATAAGATCGAGCAAATGAGCTAACATTACCGCGTTGTGCATTAGAGCTAGACACGTAATTATCGATGTCAGTACTCGATAGTTACGATTGATAGCAATTACTAGTATTAGTAGACTCGACGGTGTATGAAGGAGTTGCCTTTTTGAGCAAACGAAGTATTATGAAGTCTTTGTATGATTTTTAGGAATTTACTTTTTTTTACTACTTCCTCCTTTGTGTAGAGGTCACAATCGAGCTTCTATGGTCCTACGAATCCCTGGTCGAGCAAATTGTTATTGGGTTTTTCCATCAATTAATTCTCAGAAGCAACCAAAGAGCCTGGGTTTGTGCCCGGTTGATGGCAATAGGCTATGGCCAATGACATAAGGCTTTAACGTTACTGGCGAAATTTCGGCGAAATGTACTATAAGGAAATACCGTTCGGGATTACAGGCGTGTGGTCATGTAATAACATTATGGTGTTGCACTAGAAATTTCTTGGTAGATAAAATCAGTCTAAATTTGTACCCCGTTAATGGTATACGACAACGGGAAACGTTCAGACGGGCGACGGGAGGACACACGAGGACTGGTTCGAGGTGGCGCGGCAAATGAGTTCTTGAAAAAGCCTTTGCCCAGCTTTGGACAGTAACTATACAAGGTGTTGTTTTGCATCCTCGTCAAAATTCAGGAGGTTGTCACAAAAAAAAAAATACGGTACCTAGTTAATTATTAATAAAAGCTGCTCTTTGTTGTTGTTTAAGTTCGTCAGTATTTCAGTAAAAGCCCCAAAACGTGGTTTAGGGAAAAAGAAATTATCTAATAAGATTTGCGATTGCTTGTATGTGTGAAAGCGTGGTTATAGGGCGAGGATCAGACGGTTAAAACACGGGTGGTTCACACTTACCGATTTCCGTAAATAAATAAATATAAAACAATTTTATTATTGATTCGGGTCGAGAATCATTAGCATAGTTAGCTCCTTGAATTTAACGAGGATGTAAAACAACAGCTTTAAGGAAAATTTACTTGATACATTAAACTAACAAAACCACAGTGAAACAAGCAGAGGTACACGCATGCAGACGAAAGAGGTGTATTAAAATTTACAGAAACACGTCTGCTTATCTCTTCGAAGAATAAAAGTTTGATGTTATCTCAATTACTTGATTATTTGTTAAATAAGTTAAATATCGATTCTATTTAAAATATCTGCTGCTGCCAAGTTTGATTGAAAACTGCCTGTCAGTAGTAGATTGATTTCGATGATATAGATTCTTCACGTATATATTTGGCACTGAGCCAGGTGATCGATATTTTATTAACTTAACTTTATTTTTATGCACCTTTTTTGCGAGTTTTGTTGAGTTTTGCGTAGGCAGTCTGCCAATGAATCATGTTCAAGTTTTTCTCCGAATTTTGTAGGAAATTATCAAATACTGAAACTTGTCTGTGTATGTTTACCTAGAAAATCGACGAAAGTGTAAACCAGAGTGTATTTTTAAACATCGCTAGATTGTTCCTCTAGCAATAAAAACATAGGTACATATAATTAAGCCTTTTTGCCACCTACTACAATCATTTATTACAAACTCCTTTTTCATCGTCCACGTTCAGACATCGCGCAGAGTCGCAAATACGCACGACGACCAATCAAACTATCAAAACCAGTTTATACGGATCTCTCATTGGACGGGAAACCTATAACGGACCTAGACCCTAAGCGAAGTCATGTTATACTGGAAATACTTGAAGTGTCGCCGTGTGTTCTACGTTCCTGACCTTCCTGAAGAACATCACCAAAGAGGCCAGTGCACGGTTCAAGGGATTCCTCTCCATATACTTAGTCCATTAGTTAGTCGCCTTTCATTTATCGCTGTAGCACGAGCTTGTTATTTTTTTTTATATTTCTGTGAAACACGTGATTCTATGTTGCCAGTATACTTCTGATCGATATCTTCACTCGTGTTGAAATCACGTGAAATGCTCGGATCTAATCGATTTCATGCTTTTACATTTGCGTGAAATCAGAACATCTTTCTCTTGCAGATTTTGTATACTTATTAAGTTTTTTTTCTATACATTGAATGGACAAGCTTTCAATCCAAGTAGGGTTTACATTTTGCGTTATATCTAGGGTTGCCATCCGTCCGGGTTTCCCCGGATTTTACCTAGTTTAGAGGGCATCCGGGGAGGAGCGTGCGGGCGGGGCTTTATTTGTAGTCCGGGCTTAAAAGCAAAGAAACAATCTCGACACTAATTAAAATAAATTCAATTTCCAAGAATACAACTGCATTGATTTTTACAAAATCCTTTTATAAGGGAAGAATTTCTAAAAGCTATAGGAAAGATTGATAAATACAGAAAAAAAAGTAAAAAGGCAAGAGGCTGAGGAAAAAGCTTTTTAAAGTCTGAAAATAAGTAAAAAGGAGATTTATGACATTTTCAACTGTTTTTATTACACTGACTATGTTTAAAAAAACCTGTTGACATGTGCGGGTTCTGGGCTCTAAGATCCGGGATTTCACGCGTCTTGTCCTGGTTGCCAAATTTGATAGATGCAACCCTAGTTATAGCGCAGTATGTGTGCGTAACATGGTGACAGCTGAGATGTCAGCTGTCTGTTTTTATACACCCTATAGCAAATAAAAGATCTCTTTAAAGTGCGGGCACGTATAGACCTAGGTGGTCAAATTCGTAGTATACAAGCGTACTCCGTTAATTGTTTCTCGTTATTTTCAATACAAACCAAAGGTGCAATATTAATACTATTAAGAGCGACAGCTGATTGAAACTAGTTCGGAAACATTATGTTTACAGACAAAGACTACAAGCGACCAGTTTTTGTTTTAGGGTTCCGTACCCAAAGGGTCAAACGGGACCCTATTACTGAGACTTCGCTGTCCGTCCGTCCGTCTGTCACCAGGCTGTATCTCATGAATCGTGATAGTAAGCCAGTTGAAATTTCTACAGATTATGTATTTCTTTATGTTCATGCTATAACAACAAATACCAAAAACAGAATAGAATAAATATTTAAGGGGCTCCCATACAAAAAAGTGCTTTTTTGCTCGTTTTTATAAATAATGGTCCGGACCCTTCGTGCGCAAGTCCGACTCGCACTTGGCCGGTTTTTTTTCTATTATTTTAGTCATCATTAAGGGCCACGCGTTGTCACCCATACGTTTATACGCATTTATGAAACACAAGTGCCTCGGCGCTGCCTCGTTGGTCGAGTGGTCGCAAGCGCGTCTGCTGAGCATGAGGTCCTGAGTTCGATTCCCGGGTCAAGTAAAGTGTTATTGGGTTTTTCCATCAGAAATTTCTCAGCAGCCTCGGAGTCTGGATTTGTGTCCGGTTGATGGCAATAGGCTCGCCCTTCTAGTACATGGGACTTAAAACATAACTGGTGGCTGGTATAGAGGTGTATTATTAAGTACAACTCTGCCTAATCCTTCGGGGATTACAGGCGTGATGTTTTGTGTTTTGAAACAAAAGTCACATCATCATCAACAAACAAGTCTCTTCCGACTGCACATGAACGCCCTAAGAACATGAGTACCATCCATTATACAAAGTTTTTAATTTATGATAATGTTCTGTCCCTTAATTATATTTATAATTTACACTCCAGCGCTCCAGTCCCGGCGCAGTTTAAACCCAGCAAGCTGGAAAAGTCAACATAAAAATAAAATATACATCAAGCAATATCCTCAAAGCAGCACATTCGGAAAGAATATTCTAAAAATGTTAGTACACGTGGATGATAGTGAGAACTAGGCCGTTTCCGCAGTGTCGCAGTAACAACTGTGTCAGGGTTCCATTCGCGAGGGACCGGGGCTCTGAATAATTGAGATAGGTCGCTAATAGACATTAACTGATGTCAATTGTCATGTTCACCAAGTGGGGGAGGAAGTGCTTTGACATACGGTTGATGTAGGGTTTTTATACACTTGTTGTCTCAAATCGGCTGTCTCGTTGGTCTGGTGGCCACAAAACACGCAAGCACTTATGAAACTAAGGCCTTGGGCGCGGGCTTGTGGACGGTGAATAATGGGCTAGCTCACCATCTGTCCGTCTTATGACGACACGCCGTGTCAATGGCGCGTTCGTGTTCCACGCGCGCCTCAAGAAGATGTCAGCAAATCGGAGGTCCGAGAGGACCGATGCCTGCCAGGGCTGCGGGACTGTTCGAAAGAGATACCCTGGCCCTGGAAAACAAAGGGATAAGAAGGAAAATGGATGGGTTTTAGTCAGTGCAAGACTGACACTCCCGTCCGCTCCGCCTAGAGCAGGATGAGTCATTTGATGATTTCCCATCCGAAAAAAAAGGCCTTGGGGCCATTTATCGGGTCAGGTACAGTGTTGTTAGGGTTTCCCTCAAGCATTTCTCATTTGCAGGCAGAATATCTATATTCCTGTGGCAATAGGCTTGCCCCTATTATAAGGGACATACTGGTGGTAAAATGTAGGGTCGTTCGTCGGTCGTTCCGGGGTTATGGGTGTGATGCGAAGCGAGCAGTCAATACCTTGACGGGATTCGCCGAATGTTTTTGTAAACACACATGGTCTTTCATCAATCGTCTTGTCATGTGCCTGCCAAAGTAGAGGATGTTTCAGTCAAATACAATTACAACATTAACAAAACTCAGTTCCATCATAAAATAACATTTCACTGCTTTGAATATCAAAACAAATGCTGCAGCAAAAACAAAATTCAAAAATAAACATCCAGCTATATAAAATTCAACAGCTAAGCCCAATTTTTCAAAGCAAAATTGAAGTTTCATTTTACAGGAAGAAGTAACGAGCGGTTTTCACCGTACTGACAAAATATTCATGTATGCAAAACGTTTGATAATCACGCACCGTCGATTTTATGCATCGCAGACGATACCGGTTTTCGATGGTGACTAAAGTTTGAGTTGTTTACCTTAAAAATAGTCTCAAGGTCGTCTTAAATGCTCGAGGAGTTGTTTTGTTACGTTTTTGCTTGCATTAGGAGAACAATGATCAATTTAGTTTTGAGAGGACCAGCTCTGCATTTTGGCAAAGTTCATCTCAGTGGGTAATTTCTCACAACATTGTCCTATCGTCTGTCATCTTAGTTAGTGTCTTCAAACTGGAGTTGCAGTGAGCAGGCCATGTTAATAGATTTACCATTTTTAAGTATCTGGACCGGACTGGAAGACAAGAAACACACCGATACACGTTAGATGATGGTTATTGTTGTTGCTCAGATTGAGGGATTGAGGCAGCTGATTACCCAGCAGTGGATTAAGATAAGATGAGTTGATTGAATGATCTGGGATTGTTTTGCTCTTTCCGTTCTTTTGTTGCTTTATCTCGTTTTTCCTTATAAGTAAGGTAGTAATTTGGTAAAGGTTTCTAACAAGATTTAAAGGAAACGACACAGTAAATTGCCTTCCTACCACGGAACGTTTGACTAAATATTTCCTTTCCTGTATCATGTAATCATATCCTGGTCAACTACGGGATTTCCGAAATACTGATTGATAGATATTCAGTATAACCTGTAATATTTGTTGGTAATTACTTTAAGTAATTAGAACAGCTACTGAAGAATAGTTTTCCAAGTACCTATCTACTAACGAGTTAAAGAATTGTTATTCGAAATAGCATAAATATCTTCGGAAGTATGATTGAGGGTACTGTTAACTCACAAGCATCCACACGGCCGCTGGTACCAGGAAGGCATAAAAACAAGACAGGCATAACTTTCGCCCGCTCCGATAAACAAACGGTTTCAGGAGTCCGTTGGAGCGTCGCCGAATGCTTAATTAATCGTAGTAGAAGACTGGAAGCAACTGATCTATGAGGACCACTTGAGCGGAACGAAGATTTACATTGTATAGATTGTTTTGACTTTTATTTCTAGTTCTAATTATAGCAGAGCAAGATTCATGTATTTGTAGAGGCCAATAAATACCATCAGGGATGATTGTCATTGCATATGTGTATTTCGACAAAATTATTAATACTTTTTTATTTATTAATACTGAGAAAATTCTGTTACAAAATGAGAGTGAGAATTTTCTTTAAAAAAATACATGTTCTGTACTGAACATTTGAGTACTAGGCTAGCATAAAATTACAAGAGCTTTATCGTGTGAGAGACGAATCTGATGAGAGGACTAAAACTTTCCCTATTCGAATTACACTGATGAAGATACCAACGCCAAACCGCCTGAATGTCGTGTTCGTGTACCTAAACAAACTATACGAGTATGTGCTCAAATTGATAAAAGCACTTACCGAGAATCAGGTGTTTAGTCTACCATGATTTTACGAGAAATGGATTAACTTCTTGCTAAAATGCAGCCTCTATTTATACTTGAAAGCAATTCCTTTACATTTTTTACGTATATTTCCTTCAAAATACAGGCAGTCCTCAAGGAAAACCGCAGAGCCCAACATATATTTAGAATAGATTTGTGGAATAGTCATAATGGTTTCTACAATTCATACCTTCGAATGTAAATACAAACAGGTAAATCCATACTTCCATACTAATATTATAAATGCGAAAGTCACTCTGTTTGTTTGTTTGTATGTATGTTTGTTTGTTTGTTACCTTTTCACGACTAAACGGCTGATCGGATCTTAATGAAATTTGGCAAGAATATAGATTTCAACCTGTGGAAGGACATAGGCTATATATATATCATCACGCTACAACCAATAGGAGCGGAGCAGCAATGAAAAATTTTGCGAAAACGGGGAAAACGTGACGCAGACGAAGTTGCGCGGGACAGCTAGTAATTAATAAAACGCTTTACCGTTAAAGCTTTTACCATGCAGCCATACAGGAGTTAGGAGCATTCATGTCATTTTTTTTTGCCTTCTTTTGCACTGCATCTGCCTAGCCTTTTCCCTACTATGTGTTGGTCGGCTTCCAGTCTAACCAATGCTCAGCTACCAGTATTTCACATGGAGCGACTGCCTATCTGACGTCCACAACACAGTTAGTAATCAGTAATATGATACATTTTGTAAGACTTGTTGTCAAACTTTCAGGTCACTGACTAACGACTGTCAAAGATCTACAAATAACCGCCGGAACGAACGGCTTAGCGTGCCTTCAGATGCACGGACGAAACTCGGTATGTAGTGATGGTTACCCATCTACGGACCAACCTAGGCAAGTGTGGTTTAACCTAAAGATCGATCCGAACGGCTTGTTATGTTTAAGTCACAAGTGCCTCTCGTGGAACACATACAGTCAGTAAATAAAAGCATACCTACAGGCTAAGCTCGTAGCCACAGCGTTGGATGAGCGGGTAAGTGACCGCTGGACAAGCCCTACCGCAACATTGCGGTATGGGCTTACTGCCAGTCATCGTCCTCTAGAGTTCACCCTGACCGGTACTCCAAGTCGCATTGTGTCTGAAGTTATAGCCAGACGATGACATTGCATTTCCACGAAGGTTGTCATCTGGTTGAAACAGTTCCACCAGTGTCCACGATTCAGTAATCGCTTCGCTTGTGTTTACAGCCTCGGCTTTAGAATTTGACAGTGGGCGAACGGATTAAGTGCCTTTGACGTCATACTCAAATCTATAGGTAACGTTAGATAGTCGGTTTCATGTTCATCCATTACATGAGTTATGGCAAATATTTGTGGTACGTCGTGGAGCAGAAAATCTCTAAAATAATCTGTCAAAATCAATCTTAAATTGACATTAAAAAAAAAAAAATGAGAGTCATGTACAATATTATTTCCTATTCCTCTGACCAAATTACTATACTATTTGTCTAAATTATTGGTTACTGTCTGTTTTGATCACTGGGTTAATAATTGCGGGTCTATCTTCATGGACAGGCAAAATTATAGCCTTCTTTTTATTATACCCATTTCTCATAATAATGACTTTCCCCATGCGGAGGTATGCCTTATTCATAATATCATTCAGGTTCAGTCCCGCATAGTCAAGTACTAGGCGCACATAAAACACGAAGGCTCTACAACCGGGTCAGGGACACCGCATAGAGTTAGCGCCAAAACACTTTTACTCTAGTGTTCGAACACGATACGGTTCTTACAGAAATACAGACAACCACGCAATGTAGTATTTTATTTCTATCGCAGTTTCAAGTTTCTAATGACAGTCTCATTTTGCTTCGGTTAAAATGGCATTGTGCAAAATGCTGTCGGACTCATACCCCGTTTCCGTATTCAATGAGATTCTTGTTATGGGAAATTCTTAAAAAAAAAATTCTTAAGTATTCATTCGTGCCGAGATCTAAGCTATAATACGCTATTGTTAAAATATTTTCTAAGATAGAAGTCATTAACGGGCTTGCCCCATTGTTCTATGGAAACTATTATGTCATCTAGATGAAACGATAATCTCAAGTCCCCGTGAAACTAGTTCTTCCTCATTGTCATAAAAGTGTTAATCAATCGGCAAACCCATTAAATGTTTTGGTCTGTACATTGAATAAATTTATGATTTAGTTTTATGCATAATACATTAACGTTTCCGTAAAGCGCATTGGAGTTGCTGCATGTAATAAATTAGCAATGCATGTGGATTATCATAATCTATGGTAAATAGACGCGGTTCATTGGTGAAGGCTTGTCGCCGGCGGATCTGCTGGAAGCACAGCCTGCCAGTCGCGGTTTGGCGCGCAAACCGAACGGACGTGTGAATTGTGCCGCTGTATTTCACATCGCTACGCAGTATTAGAAAATATGGATTGAGTTTTGTGTTGTGTGAATGATTACAATATTAGTGAATTGGATTTGACTGAATCGCGTGTCGAAATAATTGGCTTTTCACGTAAAAGTTGAAAGGTAATTATTATTGCTGTATTTTTTGTAGTAGCGGCTACTTTTGAGGTAGAACTAATTGTAGTTTTGTAATTAGAAACTAATAACAAGGCTTTTGATTTTAAAATATATTTTACACAATGCCACTAAAATTTATAAGTCCGACGATGCTTATGGCCAGCGTCCAAAAAACAGGACTAAATACCGAAAGCCATATATCCGCGAAACCCACATCAAATCCTTGAAGGCCAACATCCAAATCGTCTAGATATTTTCTTATATTAAATTCCTGTTTTTATTATTCCTCTATTCCGGCCTCGGGAGATATTAAAACATGAACAAAAAAACGTGAGACTATTCGTTCGTCGACCTTACCGAGAGGGATGTTCCGAGAAACGTGGGCACTTCGGAAGGGAGAGAAAAAACTTGAATAACTTCTTAGCATTCAAGTCGAACCCTTCTCTAGCTAAGGGCACGCTACCTTGCCGTGGTGAATGTGAACTTTATGCCCCTATATATAGATACCTGTGTTTATGGTTTTTTAAGTCTGAAGGTTTAGCGTAAGAATTTGTAATATATTGTTGAAAGGTAGTCATAATTCATTGAGCACGTAGATTATTGTGAGACGTAATTTGTTTGTGTCTTGTCATTATTATCACGTACAGTAATTTTGATGGCTTTGTGGTTGAAGGTTATATTACTTATATCAAATAAGTTGAAATCATTATTTTATTTTAGCTTGTCGTTATTGTTAGAGTTAAGATCATCTAATTGGAGTTCCTCAAGCCAATTCGCATGAGTATTTTCGAATGAATCACTGATTTATCGGGCTTTTGCTGAATGTATGTGCTCATCCTTAATCTGCGTCACGACTCACGACCTGTTGTTTCTTCCTTACTTTTTTCAGGTCAACCGTATTCTTTAATACCGAGATCTTCATGGATAAAAGTATTCCCAACAAATAAACGCTCTAAATTGTTGAATGAAGGTTTCGTTTTCGCTCTCAATAGAAAAAAAACAATTCCAATCTTCACGTCCGACTATCAAAGCCAAACAATTTTTTTTTTTTTGTGTTTCAAGAATCTGTCTCCGTTCACTTACATTCTAATCGATACAGAATTCTTAAATCCAATGGTCGTTCCACTACGTAAATAATTATGTATAAACATCGAAAAGAAACTATCTTTTCATATTTCTGTTACTTCAATATCACTTACAGAATTGTACTCTTTGTTTAAATGTATTTTTTCTCAGACCTTTTAAAACAGACCTTGGTTTTATGCACCCGCGTTTGCTTTGTGATTTTTCTTTTCTTGAGTTCGCAGTAATAAAACTGAGGTGTTTTTGGAAAGAGTCCTTTTTTAGGGTTCCGTACCCAAAGGGTCAAACGGGACCCTATTACTGAGACTTCGCTGTCCGTCCGTCTGTCACCGGGCTGTATCTCATAAACCGTGATAGATAGCCGGTTGAAATTTCTACAGATTATGTATTTCTGTTGATGCTATAACAACAAATACTAAAAACAGAATACAGTAAATATTTAAGGGGGGCTCCCATACAAAAAATATTTTTTTGCTCGTGTTTATAAATAATGGTACGGAACCCTTAGTGCGCGAGTCTAACTCGCACTTGGCCGGTTCTTATCTGTTTTAGGGTTCCTAAAACTTTTTCGGTACCCAGAATTTCGGAAGAAAACCCTTGCCTCATTAAAGCATTATCCATCTTCAACAAGGCAAATGACGGTATCAACATTAGTACTAATGTCACTACCAAAACCATCACGTGGTCGGGTTCTAAAGTCTAGACATTAATCAACAATAGACGACAAATACCTGTGTATACACCGTGTAAATCACCTCATCGCGAAGCCGTCAACCAAGCATTCTGTACATAAAACTAAGTAACTTTAAAAATTATTGCTGGGAAACGACTTTTTTTTGGGGGTTGTAAAATCATGTTTTGTGGTAGAACTCAATGTAACGCACTCAAAACATTGTGCTGATGGACGAATTGAATAGTACGGGGGTCGTGGAGATGTTTAAAGTAAAAATGTTATATTAAAAACTTGTATTTAAAAATATACTTGTCAAAAAGTTGGAACTTTGGCCCCTAATATCTCCGTAACTAGAAGGTTCCCAGGTATGGTGTAGAACAAAAAAATGATCCCAATGACAGGGAGAACCAGTACCTTTCAGCTTCGTTAAGAGGTGTTTTACACCCTTTATATTATCTGGACAACTGTTTGGTTGACCTTAAGACAAAATTTGATCTAGTACAACTAGTGCTTCTAGCCTAGCTGTTAAAAGATTTTCCGATATTATTCTTTAAATGTCAAATTTTTATGTCATTCATAAATAATAATGTCTATCTAGTCTAATACTTTTACATTAGTTGTGGTTTGTAATTTTATTGCCTTCAGCATTGTTATGACGATTGATAGAAAACTGATCTTCTATACTTCGTGGTAGTTATTGGCTGACTTTTACTAATGAATAATGTTATAAGCTACAATAAATACATGCAAAAGATTATCTTCTCAAACACGTGGCATAAACTAAGCTAAGAAGTACTTGACTTGGTCCATACAATGCACGTTTAGAATTAATTAGCGACATGCGGTTTTCCATATAGAGACGGAAACTAGCCAAAATGAATTCATATGTACATTCACTGTATAATGCGTTAAAAATGTTACACTCGTATGTACAAGAAACGGAGTTCCAATATCTGCCAAAATTCCTATAAACACCGACAGTTCTTGATGGCTTTTCGGTACTTACGAAAAGACATTTTTTATGCCTCTGATACCGTTTCCAAGATTAATGAATAACCACATCAAAAGAAAATCGCTTTTGTACAGAAGAAATACGATCCAAAATTGGGAAAACCACAGAGTGTGACATTACGTGGGTGTTGCCCGAAAACCAAAAATGTAGCGGTATTTTAAGGGATCCTGTCGAAATATACGATACTTCTCCATTTAATCTGTTGGCTTATTAAGAGATGTCCTAATGGTTTTGAAAATTATTTTGTTACCGCGGTGAAAAATTACCTCAAACGGGAGGATGGCAATTTCGGAACATCTCATTTCATTAAAAAGGTGTCCTTCAAATTACCATGGAAATGAGTATTTGGGGATGTAAGACGTAACGGCATTTGGAGCGGAATTGCCAATTACCCAAATATAGAAGCTTTGAAGAGAATCGTAGGCGTCAGGACTAGACGTAGGCGTAAACGGTAATTTGGTTCACAATCGCGGAATAGCTTTCGGCTATCGATTTGATAAACGTTTCCGTCCGTATAGCATTATTGACACCATTGTCTTAGTGTAAACTAGTATACCCGGCAAGAATTGGATGTAAAACCGAATTGATTTCTTGCTATCTTTATTATCGTCATCATCTGAAGGCCTAGACAAGCGGCATTCGCTTCCAAAGCCTTTTGTATAACTACTACAAATTTAAACGGGACAGACAAGCTTTTCAGTACCTTGCGTATGTCAATTCAATAATTTTTTTACTCATTATCCTTATAATCTATCTCCTGGTGTAGGTCTAGGCCCTATGGCGTGTTTTTTTTAATAACTGTATCAATGTTACGAAGACACAAAAAGTAACATAAAAGTATAACTGTTTTAACATTTTTACTTTTTATGAATATTGGAAATCGACTGTAAAGATAAGAAATTGGTATGGAATCGATTCTTGATATTATAGCTTCCTGCCTAGCGTGCATTATCGCAATACTTACCGAATAGGTAGCTCAGTATATGGCTTCATCCGTCCGTCTGTGTGTTACACGTATGTTACTTTCCTATCTACACCATTGAACCAGTATGTCCAAGCTTGACCGAATATAGGAAAGAGAAGCTGATATTTTAAAATATTGAAGAATTACTCAACTGGCCTGAACTTGTATACATCTATAGGCCTAAACCCTTTTCTCATAAATTTCGACGAAATGTTAAGGAAAAAACACGAACAAACCTGCAATTATATGAATCAGGAGTTCAGAAACGTCTCGGAGCATTGACCTCGCAAGATAATAGATTCCCGGCAACACATCACGTCTCCCGCGACCTCTATAGTGTAAAAGAAAAAGCGGTGACAATCGTTCATGTCGTGTTAGCCTAGTATTCAGACTGTGTCATTGCCAACAATACAATCATACATACAGATGTACTTGATTTACTTGGAGTTTTTGTTGCAATAGTTGGTATTTGTAGTATTCACGAACGTAGCAGTTGAAATGACGAACATACAAGTGAACTGTACGAGGTTGTTTTTATTTTTCAATCTGTTTCTTTATCATGAAAGGTATTGTTCATCCTAATTTTAGTTTCTACCAGTCTCTTTATATCCCTAGTATTCTTTACTTCTTCAGCTTAGGCTTGGTCTGTGTCAGTATCCTTTTCACCAAAAGAAATTCTAATTCCAACAGCACTTAGCTGCAGTTGTATCTACTCGCACGCAACTAGGAAACAAGATATTATGTGAACTGTTTCATCTCGCACAGTCACATCAGTTTTCTTAAACCACAGCGCCAACAATCTTTCTTACAATTTAAATGCGACTTCTAAACCACCAACTTACTGATGCTACTTTAAAAGTATTTCCAAGAAGTTTGTTAACTACTTTAACTCGCTACTTAAAACTAGTTTAATGAAGTTCGTAGTTGCGGGGCTTGAGTTTTAAAATTACTTATCTGGTAAGCTTCCGTGTCCAAGTGAATCTGGTTATTGAATTCTTTGCTGTAAAAGTTTTGCTTTCAAGTAAAAATTTTAAAAGATTTCAGTAGTTGTTCCTCGTTAAGTAATTGTTTTGAGAATCGTAATGTTGATGAAGAATATGCTTTCAATAACACTAGAAACGGAATATTTACCATGTTTCCTATTTGTTTTGAGTTCCCTATATATCAAGAAGATACTGTTCTTATTTCTATTTTTAAGATCTAGTTAGGCCAATATATGTATAAATGCTCTCAGATCTGTTTTAATTTGACTTGATTTGATTGAATTTACATTATCATAGTCATAATCAGTATTGGAAGTTGAAAACTTCAATAAATAAAATGTATTGCGACATTTGTAATCAATGGGATGGCCTGAATTGATTTACTCAATAATTATAGCTCTTGTTCGGCAAAATTGCTTTTTTATTGTTTTTTTTTTTTCTATTATTGTCTTTGTTTGTGTTTTGATTTATTGGGCAGAGTTCTTATACATTTTTAATCTTGTTATGTTTGAACTGGAGGATACAGAAATCTGTTCGGCAAAAGACGATTATGTGCGATATTTTGTTTGGTTTCGTTACAAACTGTTTGTTGTGTTAATAAATTATAAGTTGTAACAAATTGATTGCTTTTTATGTCGCATTGTGTTCTTTATTTCATAGTCTACTGTTCAATCATGATATTGAATGATTGTTTCTTTTCAAACGCAATAGTAGTATGTTATTTTTTATCGTAGATTCAATGGAGTTTATGTAGTATTACATTTTCTTTGACCTTCAGAATGCGCAGTTTCAGTGCTTAGAAAACTGTGCAATGGAATGCAAGAGTTCTGTCTGTATTGAATATTAACATGGTTAAGCTAATTCATATTTAATGTAGAGAACCTACTTTAATTAAGTATCTTGAAAAAAAGTATGCTCTTCGCTATGAAGCATGCACCAGATGTGACAGGGTGCATGCACCAGATGTATGACTTAATAAAATTTGTCGTAACTTATACATAATAGAAATGATAGACGGTTAGTCAACGTCTGTATGCCCAGATCATACATACAAAGATCAACCATACTAATATTATGAATGCGAATGTCACTCTGTTTGTTTGTTTGTTTGTTACCTTTTCACGACTAAACGGCTGATCGGATCTTAATGAAATTTGGCAAGAAGATAGATTTCAACCTGGGGAAGGACATAGGCTATATATCATTACGCTACGACCAATAGGAGTGGAACAGCAGTGAAAAATGTTGCGAAAACGGGGAAAATGTGACGCAGACGAAGTTGCGCGGGATAGCTAGTACATATATATATATATATATACATTCTATGCACTGAATGCGTGGTAACCGTTTGTGAGTCGGTGTCCTTCCCACCCTATACAAGGTATTATTTTGCATCCTCGTCAAATTCAAAGAGGTTACTATGTTAATGATTCTCGTCCCGAATCAATAATAAAATGGGTAGGTTTTTTTTTCTTATTTACGAAAATCAGTAAGTTTGAACCACCCGTGTTTTAAACGCGGTCCGTCTGATCCACGCCCTATAACCGCGCTTTCACACGTACAAACAATCTCAAACGTTTATTCGATCATTTATTATTCCCTAAACCACGTTAAGAGGTTTATTCTGAAATACTGACAAACTTTAACAACGAAAAAAAGCCAGCTTTTATTAATAATCAACTAGGTACCGTAATTTTAATTGATTAAATAATATGTCTTTTGGGATATCTTCATGAATTTTGACGAGGATGCAAAACAACACCTTGTATAGGCTGATCATTCTACCTCTTGATCCCTCTGGCTCAGATACTTCAAACCCTTCTAACTGAAAATATCCTTTACATTCTAGGCAAGCTTACCAATTTTCGTCCCATATTTCATTGTTAACAATACAAAGATTAAATTGATTAACTGCCTTAATCAACTTAATTATACGTTAGCTTCGAACAATGGTTCGTATTCGTATATTATACCGATTATGTTATAGACAATTCTGTAAAGCTTATCGCTGTAAAGCGCTTTGCTATTGTAGTTAGGTTTATAGGTAACTCGCTGAAAGCGTATTATTGACGTAAATGTCTGCGTTGATTGAAAGGGACTGCGTATCATGGTTCATTTTATGATATACTAGCCTTTGCCCGCGGCTTCGCACGCGTAGAGTTCGGTAATTGTCCCACGGGATTGTACATTAAATAAAAAGTATGCTATGGGTTAATCCAGGTTGTAAACTACCTGTGTGCCAAATTTCATCCAAATCCGTTCAGGAGTTTTTACGTGAAAGAGTAACATACATCCATCCATACTTACATACTTTCGCGTTTATAATATTAGTAGGTAATCCTACTAATGTAGGATGTATTGGTTATTGTTTTTTGTGGCTTTGTTACTTATGATGACAGCCTCGTTGGTCTAGTGGTCACAATCGCGTCCGCTGAGCATGAACTCCTTGGTTCGATTCCCGGGTCAAGCAAGATGTTATTGGGTTTTTCCATCAGGAATTTCTCAGTAGCAGCCACGAAGTCTGGATTTGTGCCCTGTTGATGGCAATAGGATCGCCCCCTGTTACATGGGGCTTAAACTTAAATAGCGAAATGTGCGTGCACTATTAAGTACACCTCTGCCTAACCCTTTTGGGATTACAGGCGTGATGTTATATTTGGTACTTACGTTACCTATGATTTTGCGCATTTTTTTTACTTTCCCTTGTTTCATTGAATTATTGAATTGAATTTATTTAAAACAGAAACCATAATTATTGTTATGCTGCTACCGCTTGATCATACAAATAATGAATTACTGAGATGCCGATGACCTCCACTTGATTACTCATTTCATTCTTAATTTTTGTTCCTTTTTAATTTGACATTCTCCAAGAGACCTTACCTTTGCCGCAAAATGACGCATTCCATACTATAATAAAATGCGCAGTATCAACAATCACCATGTTAGTATGTTAACATTTGTATTCTTTCTCAAAACAGGTTTCACCAACGTGTTTTGTATGGCAACTAAGCTAATCGTGTAAATAGTGCAAAGTACTACAAAGTAGAACGTTGCCCGTATCGACTTCTAAATAATCTACAGCATTTCCTACTATGAACAAACAAGCATTGACTATAACCGTACTAATTTAAATAGGGAACTAATTTTGCTAACAAATCCAAGCACACGTCAATTTCAAACTCCTACGCACCCAGTTCAACGCACTGCCCATTAATTTCACCGTGTCAATGACATTAATAACACTGACAGAGAATAAGTCGTCCAAAAACAACAGTATTGTGCAAATCTTCTCATTTGGAAACGTTCGGAAATAAACGTATAAATCAATGACAAATCGGATGCTCCAAGGATGCTCCATTAGGTTTAAACGGTTTCTGTTATTGAAATTGTTATGTTAATTTGGAGTGTTTAGCGTCTCTTTTCTTTTGAGGATCATTTAAAAAATCTTTCGTATACAAGTTTCTCGGCATATTTCGGCGGTCATCACATTTGCGTTTGACTGAAGCACTTCTCTGTTAAACGTTGGGTTTATGATCTTTGATGATAGTATCTGCTCTCAGGATGATGTGGAGAAAACTAAAAAACTCTTTAGTCTAAAGTCTTTAGTGCCTAAAGTGTTTAGACTTGACAACTAGATCAATGAGCATAGAAACATTAGACACAGTGCGAATGCTCGCTTCGGTGACCACATTATTACATTATCCTTGTTTAACTAGGTCACACACAACTTCTTATTCTTAAGTCTGGTCTACCAACCACCCAAACCGGAGACGAGTGGAGTGAGCTCATTTCTGTTCTGTTAGAAAGAAGAAGCGGCGAGAATCGACCAATCACGTTTGTTGAACTCCACTTCGCGTCTTCTTTCATGTGATTGGTTGAATCTTGCACATCCTCGCTCTGCTCCGATCTTCTCTGCTTTACTGGGCTTTAAAGTACTGTTTCCGCTGAAAAGGGGTAATAATGGTAGACAAATAACAGAGAAGAACGATGTAAAGCTAAAATAAGTTAACACTCAACTGAGAATGAGACTATTTTATTTGTTTCTTTCGCAGTGTTGTTTTAGCCTATTTGTACTCGTTTTGTCACCAGCATTTATCTCTTTCCTTGTGGCTACTATACAGGATAAGAATAAGAATAAATTTATTAAACCATAGTTACAGTAATTTTCTTAGTCTAACATCATTAAGGATATCGGTAACAAGTTTTATTTTAACAAACTTAGATAACAGTGGACCCCAAACTAGGCTGTGCTTGTATCTTGGGGGCCGGAGTTGCGATAACTTTAAATTAAAAACATTTATTTGTAGTTATGCTAATTAGACATTTTGGAAAATAACAAAATATTTTAGTAAATTGGATTAACAGAAATTGGATATTTAACAGAAAATTAGGAGACAATAAAAAAATAAAATAATAAGGATGGAAGAGACACCGACACAAACGCTTATCACGTGTACAATACATAATTCTGAAGCAAAAACCAAAACAGCTGTTTGCTACAAAACCGCATGGTCGAACTGTATGGAACAGCAGATTTTTTGCGTCAGTGTCACTTCTATCTTTTATATTTTGATACTTGTATTTGTACTAGTCGAACGGAGTCCGCACGGAGCCCGCTCCGCTTGCAATAGAAACTGGGTTTTAGAACTAAGGCCAGCTGACACACGGATTAAATAACACCAGCCTTCCGACACATATTACACAATTGTTTTCGCGAATAATACCTTAAAATTCAAGGGTGGGACGAACGATTTCCTTCGATAACGTCTGTTGTTACTTGTGACTCAATGTCAACCTATTGTTATCTGACCAGGTAAAAGTTTATTTACCTTGTACTTGTTTGCAGTTTTTGAGTAAAACCTTCTTGTTTGTTTTTTTTTGTGTGTTTTCGGACTGATATCCTTTGGCTGTGATTAGTTGGTTATTACTATTAGTCACTGTACGAACGTTTGGTTCCTATGCTAAATTATATTACCATATCTTACGTTTCGAACGTAGGCGTCGGTAGTTTCACTAGTTAAATTTCGCTAGACGATTAATCATAAATCATTAATGACTTTAGAGACTGTGACACAAAATTGTGATACTCGGTTTGTAGTATTGCTGCTGCAACCAAAAGAAATAAGAGGAGCAAAGTAAGAGAGAAAGAGCGAGAGAGTAAGACTTCGGCATTCAGTCATTAGGGTCAGACGACACCGAATAGTACGACTTAATATGAAGTACTGTTGGCTACTAACTGGCCCTTTACTGTTGACATTTACCGTTTGTTTTTTTTTTTTTGCAATACGTACCTAAAACAAAAAGCTTCAGTTCTACTTTACAATAGATAAGTAGGTAAGTCATAGTTCAGGAAGGCCTGCCTCTACCTCTAAGCGCAGTATTACTTCGAAGAATTTTGATGGATGGAGAAGTAGACCAAAGCTAAAGAAAAGATGGCTGAATAGATGTTAGGATTGATATGACAGAAAAGTAAGTACTCATGATAGCGTGACTGCTGACGGTGAGAAAGGGCCGACCCCAAGTAATATAGGACAGCGATAGGAAGATAACTTTAATGTTACTTCAGTGAGGGAAAGAGATGAAGCCATGCAAGACGTTATAGCTCCATTTATTTCTATATGATGTGGTGGTAAAAGCCCTGATAGGTATAAATGTTAAAACAAAACACACACAAGTAAAAAAACCATCGTCGCAGTAAACTAAAGCGTTTCGTGCCACCGGACCACAGATAAAGCTTTTAGCTGTCCAGGCTTTACAATATGTACAACTGCCCACTGTCCACCGGACTACAAAAACAACCGTGACCTTTACACGCAAATATGTACCTGCTTCAGGGTTTTACCGTATGTACACACGACACATCAAGCTATTCCAGTATAACATGGCCTGCTTTGTATAGATTTTCCGTACTATGAGAGATCCGCATAAACTGGTATAGCTCGATTGGTGGCCGTGCATACGATTGCCTGACAGTCCCTGGTTCTAATTAATGCATATCAAACCCTAAAGTTGTGACTGTTTCCACGGTCAAAACGTATTTATGGATTAAAGTTTACGTATTAGTGCGCCTACGCTTTGCGTAACTCGTGGGTTTTAGGACGGAGCCCGAATGGTCCGGTTTGTACTTGGTAGCAAGTTGTATTATCACGTAAACTTGGATAAATGATAAGGGTACCCGTAAGTTTGCAATCGGTGTGTTAAAGAGATCTTCAATTATGGTTAAAATTGTTGGTATCATTGAAGTTTCTTGGATCCTTCGTCCTGTTTCATATGTTTTAGCTTCTTCTCTTCTGTGATTCCCTTCTTCTTCAGTGTCAGAGTTTTTATGCCGCACATGGGCCTGACTAAGTTTAACATGCCGTCGAGAAATATTTCTAAGGCATGTTTGGTTTCCTCACGATCGATGTTTTCCTTCATCGAAGCTAGTGATAATTATACAATACGCACATTGATCCGAAAAATCAGAGGGTAAACCTTGGGTTCGAACTTACTAGGCTATCACTGTTTTTATGTTTCCTTTATTTTCTCTTTATTGTTGTACTAGCTGGCCAGCGCAACTTCGTCTGCGTCAAATTTTCCCCGTTTTCGCAACCTTTTTTATTGCTGCTTCGCTCCTATTGGCCGTAGCGTGATATATAGCCTATAGCCTTACTAGATAAATGAGCTATCTAACACTGAAAGATTTTTTCAAATCGGATCAGTAGTTCCTGAGATTAGCGCGTTCAAGCATACTAACAAACAAACAAAACAAACATACAAACTCTTCATCTTTATAATATTAGTATACATATGCTGTCACCTCTTTCCCCCGTGTCTTACTTTCCTGTTATTTGTCCGTTTTAATATACCGGTCTTTAAACATCGACGTAAACACTGTACCAGGGGTAATGATTCTAGACTTAGAAAATGTTCGTCAGATTTTTTGTTTGTTTTTACGCTGGAAGAAACTTTCACCGTCCATATAGTTGATGCTACTAATCCTTTATTGCAATTCATAAACACATTTAATACTGGGTTTGTTTGTTGTTTATCAGAAAGATATTTCAAAACTGCATAAATAGCCTTAATTCAAGTATCTATACACCGATCATACGCATAGTTACAATCATACTGAACCAAAAACCAAAACAGCTGTTTGCTACATAACCGCACGGTCGAATTGTATGGAATTGCAGATTTTTTGTATTGAAATAATAATGTACTGAATACGCTGAATATTATATTAATTCCTCTATAATTGTATTTGGTAAGTGGTGTATCGAAAATTCAGTAGAACAAATTATCAGAAATAGTGCGATAAACATAATCATAGGTTAGATACAAGTGTGGATATAAGATACTCTACTATTTAATAGTCTACCTAATGCAAACTATCTATTAAATATGTTATTACGAACACACGCGTTGTATTTCCCATCAGATCTATTCTATTTCTACCCTATAGTACAGACAAGAATTTTAAAATTTAAAGCACAGCCTAAGAGAAATCCATTCGGACACAGCCATTCCTATAGCACAGTTCCTATAGCGTTTTTTTTTTTTCAATTCGATTGCCCTTTTCAAAGCCTGTTTTCAAACGAAATAGCTTTCACAACAAACAACTTAACATAACAATAAGAGCGATATTCCCTTGCTATTCAAATAAGTCTTGGAGAAAGTTTTAAGGGAGCTAGCTTGTTTAAAATATTTTCGGTTCGATCGTTCTTCTGGGACTGTTGTAACCTTGTTACATTTAAGACAGGTCGTTCTGAGTCCGTCTTTTGATTCGCTTTCCGATGGTTTGGTTATAAAACTTCTCGTTGCCATGTCCCCTGTGACCTTTGAATAGCATTGATCCCGCGGTCAAATAAATTGTGTGCTGTAGAAATCTTGCGTATGGGTACAAACAGGATCCCTGGTTTGTTTTGTTTGTTGTTGGTAGCTATGTTAGCAGCATTGATTCTTGTAAAATTGTATTTCGTTATGGGCCTTTTAACATGGCTGCATATTTTTAGAAAGGTAGATATATTTTTTTCTTCCAACTACGCAGTAATGGTATCATTAATCACTACAAAACCGATCACAAAGGATGTCTTTTTTGCTTAGAACCAAAACAGTGCAGAAATGTTGTCATTACTGCACTGTTTTTTATGTTTTATCTATCTTCTATATTATATAAAAAGGAATCGGACGGATTTCGCTATTTTTTTTTTTTGTTGTGTTTGTTATTGCCAGGAGAAGGTTCTTAGGTGGTAGGCAGGTCGAAGGCAGATCGTATACAGTTCGTAGGCAGGTGGTGGTAGCTCGTAGGCAGGCGGCAGGCAGGTGTTAGGCAGGAAGTAGGCAGGTGGTAGGCAGGTGTTAATTAGGTGAAATGCAGGTGGTAGGCAGGTTGTAGGCAGGTCGTAGGCAGATCGTAGGCAGGTGGTAGGCAGGTGGTTGTAGGTCGTAGGTAGGTCGTAGGCAGGCGGTAGGCAGGTTGTAGGCAGGTTATAGGCAGGTCGTAGGCAGGACGTAGGCAGGTGGTAGGCATGTGGATGGCAGGACGTAGGCAGGTCATAGGCAGGTGGGGTTAGGTCGTAGGCAGGTGGTAGGCAGGTTGTGCTAGGTCGTAGGCAGGCGGTAGGCAAGTGGTAGGCAGGTGGTAGGCAGGCGGTGGTAGGTCGTAGGCAGGTGGTAGGCAGGTGGAAGGCAGGTCGTAGGCAAGTCGTAGGCAGGTGGTGGTAGATAGGTAGGTAGTATATTTTGTCACGGTATGACGGTAGTTGAAAGAAAAGTAGATTACGCAACTCGCTAAAGTGAGTTATTAATGCACTCGTGTTAATTTAGTGCCCTCGCTTGCGCTCGGGCACCAACATAACATTCTTGCATTAATAACTCACATTGCGCTCGATGCAACAATCTACTATTTCCTGTTTCCTTGATCAACATGCATTCCCAGCAAGGTTAGGCACTACCTATCACAGTACTTGCACATTCGCCGTTATGTTTGAATCTGAATTTCTTATTTTCTTCCATCTATTTAAAAAAAAAACCGGCCAAGTGCGAGTCGGACTCGCGCAAGAAGGGTTCCGTACCATTTTTAATAAAAAACGAGCAAAACAATCACTTTCTTGTATGGGAGCCCCCCTAGATATTTATTTTATTCTGTTTTTAGTACTTATTTGTTGTTATAGCATCAACAGAAATACATAATCTGTAGAAATTTCAACTGTCTAACTATCACGGTTCATGACAGACGGAATGACAGCCAAGTCTCAGTAATAGGGTCCCGTTTGACCTATCGTTTTATAATTTAAATCGGTTGCCTTTAATTTATAAGGTACTGCTCGAGCATTTTCTCACAAGTATCGCGATCTTAATTAAAACTAAAAGACGATGCATCAATACACTTATCGCTACACTACGTCTTCTTAACGACGTGCCTCGAGGATTAGCATTGCAAATTAACTTTAAACGATAGTTCACGAGTTTTTATTGAACGTTAAATATTAACTTAACACCTCCGTTCGCTATGTTGGCACAACTGTGTATGTATATTTGTTTAAAACAGTTCTGGGTCGATGTTCAAACAAATGATTGAAGAAATATGAAGGTTTCATTGTTCAATTCTTGAGTAACAACAAAGTTTGTAATCACTAAACATTCAGCCAAAATAATAACATCTACGAAAGCATGACAGAAACTTAACAATTCAAATTCTGTTTTGACTGGTAATATTATATTTAAGCTCGAAACTTTAATGTAAACAATTTGTTTTGTGCCAAACGTCAATATTTATTTAACTTTCAACTATGGTGTGTTCACATAAGCATTTCATAACTGACAACATTGCGTGTAAGAAGCGCGTTTGATATAAGGTTACGTTGGCCAGTGTGCACAATATCATTGTAGGGTAGCACGCGAAAAATGTCTTAGGGCATTGTGTAAAAGCGATACTAGACATAACCAACATACTGCCATCAATCAGATGATGTTTTAGCTATTCTGGTTGTCCCTTGGTTACCAAGACTTAGGTACAGACATTGCATAGTGTGAAACCTCCTAATACAGATCTAACTAAATTGATCATTAATGTGTATCGTAGAGATTAGAAGTTTAAAGAGCTATGATAATAATTATCTAGTCTTGCCCTGTTCTTTAATGTTCAGGAAGACGCCATCTTGATGAAGTGGAGACTCATACAGTTACACGCCTAACAAGAAACATAAAGTGTTGCTTTTTAGTCCTGTGAAAATTCCTCCTGTCACAAAATATAAACACACCTAACAAGAAACTATACAGATCATGTAAATATTACAGATTCCATTGACGTGGAATACGGAGCATCATCCCGCGCAAGTTCGACGGAGACCCTAGGGAAACCGGTTATTACGAGGGGAAACAAGCAATGCTACTGTACATGGTTCATCATCATCATCAGCCTATATTGTTCCCACTGCTGGGACGCAGGCCTCCTCTCTATGAGAGGGAATGGGCTGTAATCCACCACGCGGGCCCAGTGCGGGTTGGTAGATGTCACATGTCTTTGAATTTTTAGTTCTAGGACATGCCGGTTTCCTCACGATGTTTTCCTTCACCGTTTTTGAGAGCAGCGGTGAAGAAATAAAATACACAAAGTAATGCGCCTGCCTGGGTTCGAACCTACAACTTACTGCTCGTAAGTCGGGGCTGCTACCACTGGGCCACCGCTGCTCCCCTGTACATGGTTGTTATATTTTATTCATTCAGTCCTGTAACATGTTTGTGTTAACAAGCAATAATACGGATACGGAAAGATTCACTTATGAAATATTAATAAGCTTGTCGTGATTGGTTATTTCGAATTTTCGACAGTTGTTGTTCCCTTGTCAATAATTTGGACGTTATTGTCGTTCATTAATTTCTGGAACAGTTTTTTAAACACTGTGTCTATATCTTTTTAGTTTTTTGATGTTTTGAATCCACTGGTCTGTTCTTGAATTCTTGATAATTCCTTTTCTTGGGAATGTTGAAGTTGATAAACGTGACCACGATTTTCGAAAAGGTAAACCTCTTACTCTAAGAATGAAAAAGTACAGAACAGTAAAACAAAATACTTAGAAATATGTAGTTCTTAAGGCGAGGCGATACTACGAATTCGTCAACTATTAAAAATTCATGACCAATGATAATCACCTTTGTCTAAACAGGCTAACCTTAAACAATGTTAAATTTGAAGTATCAACGCGTAGAAACCTTGGCTCAGGTCAGGACTAATCCCCAATGAATTATTTATTTTTAGAAACGAGAACACATTGACCTTGAACGTTATCAACATAACAAATCAACGAGTATTTAAGGCGTCATTAGCTCTAACACAGGTGTTTTCGTAAATGATTGAGCTACAATAATAAACAAGAAAAGATCAATACCATTAGTTCTACTAAACAGTTCTACGATAGAGCTAGTGGGAATATTATGTACCACTAGTTCTACTATTATTTCCCACAGTCCTACGATTTGGTACCACAAATCTATATATAATATGGGAACTAAATTGTTTCGTTCCCACTTGTTCTACGCTAGAACTAATTGGGTTTTTTTTTCGTAGATTACTTAGTGGAAAATTTGCAAAGACAAGTAGGAAATGAGCAACAAGGATAGTAAAGGCTCAAAAACTACCAGTAGGAGCCCAGAATTGTCAATTTCCTACTACGCATCTTCGAGTGTAAACTCGATCGCACAGTAATCAGAGGTTATTCGTGCAAATATACTACTAGCAAATCCGAAGCGAGGTAAATTCGCATTAGTGCAAGTTTTGCATAGTGTGAATGTACGACCTACAACAAAACGCCAAATCGAAGTACTAGTGATAACAAAAAACTCCATTAGTTTTAAAGTAGAATTGTGTAATAGAACAGGTACCTAGAACTGGTGGCTTTTCTGAGCCACTAGTTTTGCGACTTTGTACCATCTTATTACGTAGGACTAGTGGGTAAAAATATTCCCGTTAGTTTTACCGTAGAACTAATTAGTAGGACTAGCGGGAACGACCCAAATTTTGTTCCCACTAGTCCTAAGATTTGAAGTGGTACAAAATCGTAGGACTAGGTGTCTTTCTACTGTAGATATAAACATAGCACTTAGAGATTCTAATGTTCAGAATTATGATAGACAACTACAATATTATTATTATCGTCCTTCCTTTGTTCCAAGTCACTCCAGTGCAACGCATTCTGTTCTGCTATACTCCCCGGTCAATCTTTCATTCACTCCCTTTTATATCATTCCTCCTCACCACTCAGTCATGTCATCTTATCTCAGGTCCTCTCTCTCTGTCTCCCTAAATATTTATATTCATTACTATTTTACTCACATACGGGTACTCGTGTCTTTATCTAAAGGGACTTGACAATAACCTTCAACGAATGAGATACGTTCCAATTATTTTCGGTGTTATAAAACCTCATAATAACTCAGTTTACCAGAACATAAATAAAATTCACACAGTGTTTTGTTCCATGTTAAAAACACCTGAAATATCTTTATGAGATTTTCTTCATTAACAACACAACGTTAGGTTAGCAGGTGATCAATCAAATTAGTGTTTGACAGTGCAGAAATATTACTTCTATTAATTTAGAAGTTGAACTAGCAAACGAACATGCGATGATTCATTTTGATTTAAGATTGAGATTAGACGAACGAGTAATTACAAAAGATTACACGTTATGATTTTAGTTTTTTGAGAGAAATTACACAGAAAACTGTGTAGTTGGTTTTCATGTTGGATTTAATTGTATTTGTGATTATTTTTTTCGAAAAATGATTTTTGTATTCGGCGTTTGACATTCATGAGTGTGGTTAGGTAAGGACTAATAAGAGACAAACAAAGACCACAGCTACTGTGATTTTAACTTGACATAACATTTGAACATATTATCCACCGATTTCTACACAATAAGGTGATCAGACTGGCTGCGCCCCACACCAGCTCAGATATCAAATTATGTTACACTAAGATATAATCTAATGTTTCCGCTACTCAAACTTCATCCTCCCTTGTAAGGATTCCTGTCAAATATAGGTCAAAATTAAGGCTTTGACGCTAAGCCAAGGTCTATAGAAATTATTTGACGAATGTGGGTCAGCATGTGAGGGTATATGTAAAGCAATTTGCACGCGAGTTGGCAAAGAATACCGAGTTTAATTAATGGTAGACCTAAAAAATGGGGCCTTAATTGCTTTGCATTTTCCAGGATTGAAGACACGTGAATGCAGACCTGAGCCACAAAAAAAGTATAGTGTAACTACAAAGCTACAGTTTCAGTAGTCCAAAGAAGCAAACGATGAAATAACAAGTGATACATGAAAATTTCCATCGAGAATTTTAACAAAAAAACAACAGCTTGTTGATACATTTTGACCGTTTAGGTATTGCACTTTTGTAGAAAACAGCAGATGTTTTATAAAATTACCAATGGAAAATAAATAATATCTCTGCATATATATTAAAGGGTTCGGTATGGCGTACTGAACTCGTGGTAACCTTTTTGCGTCGATGGCTTATACAGGATGGACCCACCCTGTATAAGCCTCGAGCAACATCTAAAGGAAACACTGATTAAATTCAAGACGCCTATTCAATATTAATAACAACGAAGTATAAGGATTCAAGCAAAACTCCATACGAAACCGCCTTCGCTTCAATTTTAATTGCGTTTGGTTCAAGAGTACCTTCATTCACACTTACCTGGTTTGGAACATGCGCCTTTGAAGAACAGCCAAATCTAGGTCAAACATTTAATAAGAGGGTAACCCAAGTAGTTTGCACTAGCTTAAAAAAATTCGCTCGTTGACACAGTTTTAATTAATGTGAGCTAAAAAAAAATGGTGCCTTAATTACTTCGCACTCTCCAAATTAGGAGGAGGAAAATGAAGGATCTGAAATATAAAGTTCGCCTTATAAACGATATTAATGAAGGTCTATTAAGATAATAATTCTTAATAATTAGAATGGGGCCTCGTTAAATTGAAGAATAATAAGAAACGCTTTTTTCAAAACGTGCCTGATTCTTGCTCCTTGAATTTAATGATCTTAAAGCATTTATTGCTTTCGATATTAACGACGATATTTAACTCTTTTTTTGTATACGACCTTCATGGAGGCAAAAATACACACAACTTTCGATTATACAAGGATGTAGAAACTGTATCTCCGTGGAACGGAAATGCATACAGACTCGACGCCTACGCAGTACATTACAATTAATGACAGTTGATCAAGCCAATTTAAAATCAACTTCTGCAATTGCATAAACTTGCTTTTTAGCAGTTAACAATCTTCTACTTAGGTAATTAAAATCCTAATTTCCTGCTGTGTCTAGAAACATCCGTTGTCTGCCTATTCATACTTCTAGATCTAAAGTGGGTGATAGACGTGCGAACTTTAAGTACGCGGTTATTAAGATCGCGAACTTACTCGGCTCGACGTCGTCGGTGACACACGAGAAGATGGCTCACACTGTATTACAATGTCATCGACGGAAGAAGCTTTGTGTTATTTAGGAATTGTATCTTATTACGCTTTAAAAACTAATAAAATAAGAAAAAAAAAACTACTGCTTTTAATTTTTCAAAGACAAGGATTATTACGGAATCCTTCTATAAACTCTGTTAGTAGATCATGAGAATATGTATGGAAATCACTCATTTTAAAATTTCTACAACACAGATGTTTAGTAGCTAAACCAACCACTTAAGCCTGCACGTGGATATTTGCCCCAGGGTTCCTCAGGATTTCCACAAAGATGATTTTTAGAAAAATCATCCTCTGTGTGATAGTTAGTAGGAGAGTTTGTAATTTTCTCTGATGAGAAATTCTATCGGACACAACAAGCTTTTAATTTTTATAATTTACAATCCATTTGTGTACACCTGCCCCCTAAATAAGTCACAGCTACCTTTACTACGCCTAATTCGTTCGTGTTTTATAGCCAAAGGGGTGACTGAATGTCGTAGTATAAATGATGCACGTACTACGGTCACCGTTCCTGTACGATCAGGGTCGATAGCACATACGATTGTCTCCATACCACTTTATATTTCTCAGCACGCGATTCGTATCAATTGTCAATGAGCACGCAAACTCTCTATCTTACTATCGTTTGTTGTTACTCCACTTTGTCGTAAAAGGAGGGTAATGTGTTTCGTGTTGAAGTACCGAAAGCAAGGTGTTAATGTTGCTTTCAATTGAGAAAAAGTAATTAAAGTTTGCCAACGTTTTGGCGAAATCTTTAATGGGCGTGGTAGGTATATATTTTCGGTAAAGAAGTCTTTAAAAGTCTCAGTTTTCACACAACAGAACAGAGTTCAATATCTTTTGTCACATGAACGCACTATCATCACTGCATCGATTCTACCAAAATAGGTCTCCTTCACATCGGTACCCTGGACTCAAACAAATCCTAGAATAAAACCCTAACGAATTTCCTCAAGCCAATGTTTTGTAAGGTGCCACTGACTAGGTACATCCACGGTGACACAGCTTCATTTATTCTTAGAACACCACCCCATGCTGAACTAAATCTAGCTACTTTACAATGACTCACAAGCACAAGAAAAGAACAGAACATATTCTAACACGAGTCACGATCAAACGACTTGAATGCGGAGTTTTACGCAAAAAGTTTGCCGGTATAAAAACGTAATTTAGTCCTAACAGTAAACTTTGTGACGTGACCGCCAATTGGCAAGTTGCATCATTGTGTGTCATCGACACACCCGTGGGCGTTTATGTAAACAAATAAGGCTTATTTTAGTATTTTATTTATAAAGACGCATTCAAAGAGTAGAAATGAATATGGTAAAGTTGAAAATGAAGTCACCTTTCACCATTCCAGCAGTTCATAAGTCACTTGATGAAGACATTCATTTAAATTTGCAAATGACGATAGAAAGAGAAAATACTTAAATAAAGAGATGAAAAGGGAAATATTGCTCATCATTAAAGAAAATTAACTGTTGGAAAGGATTTGGAAGTAAATATACGAAAGATATTCCGTTACCTAGTACAGCTGTCCGTAACTGATGCTATTCAAATTAGCATACTAACTGAATCAAATACAATGAACCAGACTGTTAAAGCAAAATGTATGTCAATCGTAGTTCCGAAAACAAAGACAGGGTTTTGATTCTCATTCACGAAATTGAAAAGCTTAATAACAGTACTTTTGGTGACAATAGATCTATTGTTTTAACAAGTTGTACGTAGCGTAATAATTGTACTACAAAAATATTTTGGAACACAAATATGACCAGAACGGTTCCACATAATCTTGCTATACCAAATAAATGTTGTAAATTCTAAAGCCACTTCTACCAACAAATGTTTTTGTTTCAAAATTACACCAGACGAGGTATTTGTTACACCCAATTACACTGTTTACGTCAACCTATACACATTAATGATCATGTCGAAACGAAACTACCATTATTATGATTAACACAATGGATGTTCTTGAAGTTGTCATAGACACCGCTCCCTCAACTGCTACGGAGGAACTTCCCTCGTTAACTTACGTTTGCATACAAAATTAAACTTGCCCAACCTTAACTACAACAGAATAGAGTTGGAAATTCCTTGGCTAGTTGTTTGGAAGTGAAGTGAAGAGTTCATTGTTCTCGTCAAGACAGTTATCGTAGTTGTGCTGCCATGCGATAGCTGGTTGCATTAGGAGCAGTAGTAACCACACATTGTGGAGTCAAAACGAACTGTAACAATGCAATCGCAGTGTTATTTTAAACATAACTCTCGAGTTTCAGATCAAGGTCACTATGTCGAAGGCATACCATAGAAAAGAACTAGAACAGTGTATTGAAAAACATGGAGATCTGTAATTAAACGCATAACTTCACTTTCTTCGGAGACCGCTTCATAAGCGGTCTCCGAGAGAAAGTAAAATATGACTTCATAATAATGATATGAAATCATCTCTAGCAAACGGTTCAGACGCACGTTAATCCCAAGAAACTCGAATTGGACTGTAAAAATACTATCTAGGCAGACTTCAATATTGTGCCCTTTTATAATGATAACGAAAATGACACAGGAATTTCGAGACAAAGCAAGATATACCAAAGCAACGGAAACATTTATCGAAAATATGATTACGTCAAATTTTTCTATTGTAGAAGACAGAGCACCATTATGCACTTAGAGAAGCCCTTTGTGGACACCAAAAGAATTCTCTTATAAAGAGTACGCATTCACTTCTGAGTATTGAGCAAACTATGGACATATATTAAAGACCAAAAACACGACTTAGACTGTAGATAATACGTCCCAGGCAGATATGAAGATGTTGGGCATATTCCTGATGCCTTTGACAATGATGCCAAAATGACACTACAATTTTGAGACAAAACAAAATATACCAAAGCTTGCAAAGGCTCGGAAACGTTTATCGAAAATGCGATTACGTTAAATTTTTCTATTGTAGAAATTGGAACACCATTACACAGTTAGAAGCCTTTTGTGGACAACAAAAGAATTCTCTTGCAAAGAGCAAAGCCATTGACTTGAAAATATCGAGCAAACTATATTAAAGGCCCGTTTGATTTTATAACAAGTAGGTACCAATTTTGGATGTAGGTTAATATCATTTTATATTATAATTGAATAGCCTATTATGAGGGAGGTAATTGGATCGCAGAAGCCTCATTTTCTCTCATACTGATGTTAATTGAAAATTATAATAACGTATGCCTAGCATATTATTTACTAGCTTTTGCGCGGGCCGCGTCGTCTGTGTCGCCCGCGTTGAGTTCGGTAATTATGTATCTTACGGAAATGTACTGGTTTAAAAATTTCGAAATTCAGCCTTTATGATGTGAAAAGGTAACAGATCATTGCATTTAGTGTGGATGTACTGTCGTTTCATAAATATTGTAGACCTGCCAAAGCATAAGTTGTTGCAGATAAGTTATGTTTTTCAACTTCCTCGGTACAAACCTGAATGTCGGCAAACATCCTGCCTGCCTGAGACTTGTTTCTTGACAACGGGTGCGCCAAAGTTCACCTAAATTTTCAACTCCGATAATTGGAAATCCGAAAATGTTCTTCCTAACATTTTTCATCCTAACAATCACAATTCCTAACTTCTCTGTCTCTAATGTTCATAATTCCGAACCATTCAACTTCATAATGTCAGTAGCAATAAACATCTATTATACTTGTATTTGTTTTCCTATATTTTCTCAACTTAACCATCTTTAACACTATTATTCAAAGTCTTATCTTTTTTGTTTAGATTTCTTTTTTATTTATTAAAGCGTCTTCTTTAATTTTATTTATAGCGGTGTGTACCTGCAAAGATATCCATAGGTTAGGTTAGGTTAGAACTGTGACCAACTACGTGCGAGCCGAGCGAGCGAAGCGAGCGGTGGCGCGGCAGCGGCCGGCGAGCGCTACCTCGTAATTGGTCGCGAATTTTTTCTAAGTATTTTATTCATTGTGGGGGCACTATAACTATTATCTTCTACCCACATATATTTTTTATTACACTTGGTATATGTTTCTTTCTGAGTATGAGTGAAAATATTATGGTAATTATGTTAAGGGATAAAAGCGTTATGATAAAAAACAGTAGGAGTTTAAATATTTTTACATTAATGATATTATTAATCAATTTTCGGAAATATGAGTGTTATGAACATCGCCGGTAGCACTACAAATAGTATGAATTGAAAACTTTAGGATGAAAAAATTTAGGACGAGTAATCATTCGGATTACAAATCATTAGGAAGAACAATTTCGGGTAAAGAACTTTAGGTGAGCCAATATGGACTTGACAACTTGCACCCGTATCCTGTCTAACTCCGACTTATCTAGATTCTATCTTTTTTTAATATGTATGAATATAATATCACGCCTGTGATCTCCGAAGGGTAATGCAGATACCTAAAAATACAGTCACGATTCGTGGTTGAAGTCCCTGTTTTGCTGTTTGCGAGCGAAAATCTATATCTCGAGCCGTATTTACGCAATCATTTCTCTAACGTATAAATTGTTCTTCCATTCCCTCGTCATCTTTATATTGTATCCAGTTTCTAACAATAACTTATAGAAACGTGAGTTAGAGGTACGAGTTGACGTTTTTGCAGTGGTTGTGGTGGGTCGTGCGTAGTTTTGTGTTTTTGTATCCAGTGTATCTTATTCATTTTCTTTTTCGTTTCCTTTTTCCAGGGATAGCTGGTTTAATTTACTTCTTACCTTACTTCGCTTTAAAGGAAACGCATTTTGTAATCTACTTATCTTAAATTTTCTTTATTGACATGGCCTGTTCGTGATCTCTTCTGTACTCCTAACGACAGTACTACTGTTCTTTGTGCCTGTGTTATGGTAATTTATGGATCCGGAATTATATGCATCAGTGAAAGAAAAGTCAGGTATGCGAATCCCAAGATTTATGACACCTATTCTACAAAATGATGTAGGTACATAGCTATCTGTAAAAAACTTGAAGGTAATCCTCGAAGACGTTCATGTAAAATTCAAATATCTTTTTAGAGCTCGTGGCTCTTATGAAAGATATATGAGGTTTTGTAAGTTCCAATACTTATGTAATCTTTTGAGAAAATATTCCCGTTTTCTGTTAGATTTTGTTTTTTTTTTGGAAATATTTCTTTATAGTCTGTCTTTTGCAAGAAAGGTCGTCTACCTACGTATTACCATGTCTGCTTTTAAATTTTGAAGAACGAAAACAATCATTATTACTTCAAAATTATTGTCACGCGTAGTAAAACCTAACTGACATCTAATTAAATATTTTTTTAATAATTACTTTCAAGTCAACGCAATTTATTCAACCTACCTGCCAGCCGACTAATTGCAAGTCCTTTTGGTACTTCAAAGCAATTTTGCAGGAAATTAAAGTATTAATTTTGAGTGTTACCAGATATGGTTAGAAACAAAATACGTTTAATCATAGCCCTGACTTGTAAGTATTAACTCAGTTTAAATATAGCCTGCAGTCGAATGTCGCCGGTAGCCATAACTTACAAATTGCTCGAAGGCCGATACTTTCAGTTTTACGGTCCATTGATACTGGATCTTTGAGAGGATTAAGGTCCATAAAGTTGTCTCTAATATATCTTGCGTTTGCAATTTAACATGTAAGTAAGTAAACAAATATTATTTTTACCCATGTTTTTTTTTTGTTATAAAAAATATACTGTTTAATCCGGAAAAAGTTCAGCTTGCGATGGAATTTATTTTTGTTGTGATTTTTTTCTATGTTACTAGTAATTCTCAAATCAACTTATACAGGGTGTAACGGAAAGGGTATATACATCCTTAAGGGTGTGCTACAGACCATCATACTGAACATGTTTCTCAACATAAAAAAATTTTTGCAGCAAAAAAAATATCAGCTGCCTATACATTTGGGTCGAATAGGTATTGTAATTTTCTATGGGGCAGATGGTCTGTAGCACACCCTTAAGGATGTATATACCCTTTCCGTTACACCCTGTATAGCCTTCCACTTACCATCGTTTCTTGGTTACACCAATTTCCACTTCAATTATTTCGCACTAAATGATGGATGCTCATCCATCCGATTCATCCACAAATATCATTCACAATTATCAGTCCATCCATTGAGTTTACTAATACGAATAGACAGCTATATTTTTGCCACCATCATATTTTTCTAAGAAACGAAAGAATTCCCGTAAGCATTTCTATGAAATAGAGTACATTACGAGCCTGAATACTGAACTCAACAATTATTCCTACTCTTGTTTTGCTGACGTTGCGTGGAAACTCCATTTTGTGATTGTCGCTCGTTTTCGTGAATCATGGCTCGTACATATCGTTTTGGACAACAAAACGTCGAAAAAGATTGAGAATTTCAATCAATCTTTCTAGCAATTTCCCAACTATTTTGAGGTCGACTTCCAGTCTATCTCGAAGCAGCTGTACACTAGTATTTTACGTGGAGCGATCTGACCTCCACAACACCCCTTGGTGAGACTGTTTGCCAGACTTCAGACTTTTGTTCAAGGTGTTGTTGTGGAGGTCAGATAGGCAGTCGCTTCATGTAAAATACTGGTACTCAGCTGCATCAGGTTAGACTGGAAGCAGACCCCAAGATAGTTTGGGAGAAGGCTAGGCAGATGATGCTTCACTTCACCTTCACTGAAAAATATTTCTGTATTATTAACATTTACAGATTTCAAAAAAAGCCATTTTTTGAAAATGCATTATTGCAAACAAAGTTTCGTCATCTAATGTGTATTACTCATAGCCATTATTATGATGTATAGGTAGGTAACAGTCTATATTGGTAAATGAGCCATTTTTATGACCGATGGAAGTATATAATAGAATAGTTGTGAAATGTTCTAACACAAAATCGTACCACGCCTCTTGTAAGAAATAGTGGGTCTAACTCAGCTACATCAGTCCCCCCTACCAGTCTTTAGCGTTACAATATTTCAGTATAATTTTCTTTCGCACTTTCTTGTACATTAAGAAATATTTTTCTAGCCATGATGTGTATCAATTATCGACAAAAAGGCCATTAGTCTTCATCGGAGGACCTTGGGAGAAAAAAAGAAGTTTAATTGAGCCAACCTGTTTTGTAAATCAATTAGGATAATATAGAAAATTTACTGAAAAAAATGAATTTTAAAAAATCAGCACTGTTTTCATGTAGGATTAAAAAACGAATTACACTTTTATACTTAGCTATTATACATAAAATTTTAGCTTACAATATACTCAAAATGCTGATATGTTACACACTTTATTTAATATTATCAGTTAGCTATATAAACACCATTCTTACACTATTACTGGCACGAGCAAACGGAGAGAGATACGAAAGAATTGCTTCACAAAACATCCGCTTCAAACCCGGATGCATATTCATTCAGATTTATTGCGGCGCCTCCAGCAATCTTGGTGTCAGATCTCGTATTTTATCTAGAAAGTCATGCTTATATCTTTACATTGGTTAACTAAAAGAAAGAAAGAGAAACACTTGTGTTTATTGACTCATAACTTCATGCCTGTAATGCCCAAAAGGATAGGAATGTTCCTCTAGAACACCCATCAATATGCCAGTTATGTTGTAGTTCCATTTAAAAAAGTGGTAGCCCTTTGCTATCAACCTGCCAATCAAGATTCCGGAAATCCGGACTGATACTGAGATAAATACAAAATTACGCTTTACTCGTTCGGGTAATCAAACAACTTCAAACTACACCAACATGGCATCAGTTAATTACCTCCTAAAAACAATTTTTACTTCCCGAAAATTTAGCTAAATAAGCTTCCTTTCGTGTTCTATTCTTTTCCTACAACCGAAGCTCGTAGGATTCCCGTGGGATAGTAAATAATTATGTTTCTCGCCGACCAGCCCCGGGCATTTAACTTTAAATGTACACGAGTAATCTCTTGATCAAATACCGAGGCTGTCTCGGCACGTTTGTCTTAGTTAAGGTAGGCTAGGCGAGATCCTTTGCTTCGTTACTTACTATAGCGACGGTAGCTTTTTTTACGGATGGGAAATCATCGAATGCCCCTTCCCCCTCTGGGCTGATCGGAAGGGACAGACTTGCACTGACTAAAACCCATTTTATTTTAATTCATGAGGCAACATGTTTTTATGTGAAGGTTTCGAGAGTCGCACAGTGAGAGACTTATTCACCATCGACGAGACGAACATTTGTCAAAGTTAAGTTAGATGTTAGACAACTTTCAATTCTAAGGTCCACATATGTTTCATATGATCTGGCCACTGCTTAGCTCTCTATTTGTAAAAGGTCAGCTATGCCACAATTTATGAGACACCTTTTAGACTGTTTTTGGCAACATTCAAACGCAACCTGACATTTTAACCTATAACTTTCTCCTTTAGCCTAAGCCAAATCTACGTTTTGTTTCTTTTGTTCTGATTCCACAGTTTGGCACGTGCAACTTGTTTGAAATTTCAGTAGGTACCTATTTTTCTATAGCAGCATCTAAAACGCCCTAACGAACAACACAAAACACCAGGACGCCACGCAAAAATTCCGCACCTCGCAAGTATTATCCGTGACATAAAGATGAAAGTTGTATTCATCGTATAAGATTGATTCAAGTCCGAAAGCAAGCGTCAGTCAGTGGCCCTTCAGATACAAACCCCGTCTGGTTGAAGAATGCTCTCTTTCCAAAGGAAGATTAGAAAATTTCCACCCAGTTTCTCATTCTTTTTTTGTCTTTCTTATAAGGCAATAAGTCAGTCGCCCCGTGTAAAATACTGGTATTCAGCTGCATCCGGTAAGACTGGAAGCTGACCCTAATATAGTTGGGAAAAGGCTAGACAGATGATGATAAGGCAATGAGATACTAAAATTAAACAAGTAGGTAATCCTTCTATAACATGAAATCGAATCCGTGTGACTCACTGTTGCTGATTCACTACTCTCTGAGAAGATTAATTTCGCAGAGAGATCCAGTGTTGTCTTACGTCATTTATTATAGCATAACATTGTTTTTCAGACTTTGAAAACAGCCGTGTAATGAATACTTATTGTTTTCATACGCGTACGTGGAACTGTAAGAGATCATAGTAGGCAGACGGTGTATGGAAGAAAGAAAATTTTTATGGATGGGGAATAGTCAAGACTTGTTGTTTTTTTTGTCTGTGCATCCATGAGAAAAAGTTTGGGTTTATTTGACTACATTTGATTAGTCACCTAATTATATCGAAATTAATTAGAATTTATTAGATTGAATTGTAATGTTTACTTTTATTACTAAATTATAAAAATAAAAGATAGATTGATAATTATCACGAGCTGAAAGGCGAACAATTTCGTCTTCGCAAATTGAATCAACTTTTTGCATTAAAACCTATTTGTTTCGTATCGTATCATTCAATATCGTACAAAAACTGAATAGACACGCAGGACGATCCTTACCTTTTGTACCATCCTTATTTTACTACACACTTTCGTGACGGATGTAAGTAAGTAAGTACACACGGTGACTTGACGGTGTCCGCACCTGACTTTTGAAGGACTTCACCAATATGGTTAGTGTTTGTTTTGTAAGGCGTCCTCGACCGGCCATTCTCTCAGTTCGTTACTTTTTCAATAAATCATACAAGGCAGACGTTCTTATTTTAGGATGAATAAAAGTAAAGTTATTATATTTGTGGTATTCTAATAAACGTAGCGTTTGCTTTGAGGGAACGTCTCAACCAGTCAACAATTAACCCGGGTAGCGAGAGCACGTTCCCCCAAAGTCATTCATCTACTTACTGATAATTTGGTGGTTTTATTCTAAACCTTAACTAGTGTACCTAGTGAACACAACATTGGCGACGAGGATGGGATGTACGATGCTTTTATCGATACTTTGGATTATGCGAATCGTTCTCGTAATGAATGGCTTTGATAGATTCACAATACAACTGAATTGCATCGTATTTATTCCTTATTTTATTTTTGTTGACAGTACAAAATGCATTTGAGATTTAGTCAAAATCATTAGCCTTAACAGATTTGTGTGGTAATAATTACCTCCATTACTTCGAAATTATCGAAGGAGTACTTTGTTATAATTTTATTTACGAGAACATGGTCTCGTAGGCACATTGATTTTATTGAAAATTTCTTTCGAAACATTAGGTTTTCTTAGAAATTATCGAAGTCAAACTTGGTTATAATTATATTTGCGAGAACTTGATCTCTTTCTTCGCAATTATTGAAGGGGAACTTGGTTATAATTATATTAACGAGAAATTGATCTCGTCAGTTAATTATTTTTTCGATAATGTTGTTTGCAAACGGATTTGGTCAACAATACATAAGAACTAAGCCATTTTATTAATGTCGTACATACAGAGTCGTATCAAAATGTAACTTCATTCCGATTTTCAGTTCTGTTTACGAGTTTTAGTGACGTAATTACTCAGTTCATCGATATATGCTGCACTTCTCTTATCTTATTACTGACCCAGATCGTGCATAGGATAATCGAGTAACAAAATAGCTAATAACAATTATTAATCAAAATATACAACAATTACGGAAATAATAATGAATATTTGTATTACATTTTGTATTGTACATCATAATATATTTTAGAATAAGTTCGTGTACGATAGGATATTCTTTATTATGTAGGTACACCATACAAGTAACATTCATAAAATAAAACATTTCACATTGGGTGACACAATGGCGATCTTATCACTAAAACGACCATTTCCAGACAACAAATATTTACCAAATAAACCGGAAATATTTCACGATTACTGAATTTCGCAATTGGTTCGCCCTTAATCCGAACTTGGGACTTAAACATTAGTAGCGAAATTTTAGAGTACCTATAAAAGTACAGTTTTGTCTAATCATGCGGTGATTACAATCGTGAAATGATGATTTTTATCACTCTATTTCACTTAGATCACCCAAGATGTGGTATTCTAATAAACGTAGCGTTTGCTTTGAGGTAACGTCTTATTTATTATTTTACTTTGATCCCCAAAGAATTGGAACTCACATATAAAGCTGATAACTAGAGGAATTGTTTCATAATTAGTGTTTTTTAATTTAGCATCTTTGAACTTTGGTATTGATTTGAGAACAAGTTTTACTCGAACTCAATTTTTTTTTTTTTTTTTTTTTTGAACCAAATTTTTTTTTTTTAACGTATGTTTGGCAACCATAAACGTTTTGTCTGGAGTCGTTTGTTGGTTGTAGTTTTGCTTCGTGACTAATATTCATGACTTGAATTTTATCATTTAAAATCTACAGTCAGAATCAATGAGCATTTTATGTAAACCTCATCTACCTGACACTTAATGTTTTCTGTTTAGCCATTATTAATAACTACTCAAGTTATTTGAGGAGAGTTAAACACTTTTTTTTTTATTGACATTGTTTTTCAATGGTGCTGGTTATGACATAATGTTTTTTTTTTTTTTTTTTTACACGAAATTATGCGATTTATATTATTCGCAGGGAGGGAGCCACTGACTATGATTTTATGATCTTTACTCCCACATCGGCACCAAAGAGTAACATCGCTTTAGTGAGATGTTTGTTGGCATTTTTTCGTTTGGTTAGGTAACCTGGTGTCAGAGTTTTTATGCCGCCCATGGGCCTCTGACTTGGCTTTACATGCCATCGAGAAATTTATCTCAGGCATGTTTGGTTTACAACTTTATTAAGGCAGGCACTTGTTGCATTTGTACTGTAACTATAGTTGTGGAACTTGCTTAGCGGCCTTTTTAGTTTTTAGGGAGACTTCTCCTGTTATAATTTCGATTCTTGTTCTGCACCGAGAATTTAAATGTTTTTCTTAATTCAGTCGAGACAGTATTGTTGTTCTAATAATTTCAAGGTTGTCTCGAGTAAGTCATATTATTTTTAATCATTTTCACCATAACATTAGTGAGTGTAATAAAGTTGTATAATTAATGTTGAAGTTACTATATAATCAAACTGCTTAACTTATTATGTTGGCTTTAACAAAAGAAACAAATGGGTTCACAAGTTTTTGTTATTGTATTGTTCATATCCGGCCAATAATAAACAGTTCTGTGGGTGCTGATAACACAGCACTTTAAATACTTCAACAAACTATAGCTTGCAAGTCTGACAAAGAGTCATTTATAAGACCCCGTTAAGTGTCAACTGAGAACTTGAAATTATACACGTCGGAGCTAGGGATGTACGATGCTTTTATCGATACTTTGGATTATGCGAATCGTTCTAGGATCGTAATGAATGGTTTTGATAGATTCACAATATAACTGAATTGCATCTTATTTTATTTTTGTTGACAGTACAAAATGCATGTTAGATTTAGTCAAGAATCATTAGCCTTAACAGATTTCATGACACTTGTTCAATTTTAACAATAGGTGTGGTAATAATTACCTTCATTACTTCGAAATTATCGAAGGAGTACTTTGTTAAAATTGTATTTTTTGCGAGAACATGATCTCGTTGGTTCATTGATTTTATCGAAAATTTCTCTCGATACATTAGGTTTTAATCGAAAATAGATTTCGATTAAAACTGGTATTTTTTTCGAAACTATAGAAGGAGTACTTGGTTATAATAATATTTGTGAGAAATTGATCTCCTTCTTTGAAATTATCAAAGGCAAACTTTATTATAATTATGTTTGCGAAAAATTGATGTTTCTTCGAAGTTATCGAGGGAAACTTGGTTGTAATTATATTTGCAATACATTGATCTCTTCGATATTATCGAAGGCGAAATTGGTTTTACTTATATTTGCGAGAAATTTATCTCTTTTTACTTCTATTTGCGAGAAATTTATCTCTTTCTTACCAATTATTGAAGGGGAACTTGGTTTTTATTATATTAACGAGAAATTTATCTCGTCAGTTATTTTTTTTTCGATAATGTTGTTTGCAAACGGATTTGGTCAACAATACATAAGAACTAAGCCATTTTATTAATGTCGTAATACAGAGTCGAATCAAAATGTAACTTCATTCCGACATTCAGTTCTGTTTACGAGTTTTAGTGACGTAATTACTCAGTTCATCGATATATGCTGCACATCCCTCAGCTTATCACTGACGCAGATCGTGCATAGGATAGTATAGTAACAAAATCGCTAATAACAATTGTTAATCAAAATATAGAACAATTACGGAAATAATATTGAATTTTTGTATTGTCCTTAATAATATATTTTAGAATAGCTTCGTGTACCTTAGAATAGAATACTTATTGTTTATTACGTAGGTACTTACACCATACAAGTAACATTAAAAAATAAAACATTTCACATTGGGTGACACATTGGCGGTCTTATTTCTAAAACCGACCATTTAAGACAACCAAGGTAATTATTAAGTAAAATATTTACAAAATAAACAGGAAATAAATCACGATTACTGAATTTCGCAATTGGTTCGCCCCTAATCCGTACTTGGAACTTAAACATTAGTAGCGAAATTTTAGAGTACCTACAAAAAGTACATTTTTGTCTAATCATGCGGTGATTACAATCGTGAAATGATGATTTTTATCACTCAATTTCACTTAGATCACCCAATTTTGTTCGTCACTCAATATCATTAGATCACTTGGATTACAGGCGTGATGTTATGATACGGCCTGTTACCAACTTTTACTGAGATCACCGTCACATTCTTTTTTATAACACTTTTTTTTCTAATTAATATAATATGTTGACCAATTTCCGTAAGCAAGTACATAATTTCACTTACTGCGCTTTTACTCGTCGCCAATGTTGTGTTCACTAGTTACACTAGTTAGGGTTTAGAATAAAACCATCAAATTATCAGTAAGTAGATGAATGACTTTGGGGGAACGTGCTCTCACTGCCCGGGTTAATTGTTGACTGGTTGAGACGTTACCTCAAAGCAAACGCTACGTTTATTAGAATACCACACCTACTATGACAACAGACCGCATGTATGACTTCCTTATATTTATACTTTATACATACATAATATTACATCACGCCTGTAATCCTTGAAGGGCAGAGGTACCTAATAGTAGGTACACCCGCATTTCGCCAGTTATGTTTTAAGCCCCATGTAATATGGAGCGAGCCTATTTAAATTCAGTACAGATTATTCTTCAGTAACTAATAAATAAGTCTGTTATTTGCTACACTGACGTCTAAAAACATGGCTATTTTATTTGCAAAGGGGCTGACGCCACGAAAATATATTACTTTGATGGTCACTTTTTGTTGGTGTCGCGTAAAATATCACCTCTCTTTGTGTTCTGTGAACGGAATTTTAACTATAGCATATTTTTCACTGCTATTTAACATAGTTCTTTAAAAAAAAATGCAATTTTTTAAAGTTTTCTTGAGCTAATTGACCATTGGTATACAAAGTAAAAATTGAAGTGTCTGTTTGTAATATTAAAATAACCGCTTTTTACTACATGCATATGAATGTATATACGATGGTACATATACCAAAAGACTATTTTTTATAAATTTTGTCTGTCTGTTTGTTCAGGCTAATCTCTGGAACGGCTGGAACGATTTTGACGGGACTTTCACTGGCAGATAGCCGATGTAATAAGGAGTAACTTAGGCTACTTCTATTTTCGGGCACAGCTAGTAATAAATAATAAAAAAAATGTTTATTTATCTCCACAAATTACATTTTGTTTATATTAAGGTGACAGGTGTTTTGAAAACATTTTGTAATTTTGAGAGATCTGGAGTCTAAACTAGGCCTGTATTTTATAACTCCAGGCCCCCCATTGTATAACATAGTAAGGTTTGTCAACGTGGTACAATTACAAGTGATTGATGGTATGTGTGTATTTATGTATGCCTACATTTATTGTATATACAATATTATAATGTAGTATTACATTATTTAATTGTAACACAATCTAATAACCAACCGTAACCAAAGACAATTGAACGAAACGCAATCCGAAAACCTTAAATTGAAATCTATTTAGTAACGACAAGTTTTTCATCTGCCAAAACGAATATAGTTAGCAGTTGCTAAACCCAATTATTTATTGTTTTATTTTGTCAGTTACTTTTACAATAGTTTATAATTGAATTGAGTCGTCTCGATCAAGGACGGGACATCGATGACCAATGAGGTGAAGCGAGGCTTGCCAGCTTGTGTCATTTCGTATTATTTATTTCTTTCTGTTTAGTTTTAAGTTTTAACTATTTTTTTTTTGTTGTGTGAGCTTGTGGCATGTGCCAAATAAATATGTTTTCTTTCTTTTCTTCTTTCTTTCTAAAAGTGTCAGTATTGGTGGAGTGTTTCGTAATTTTTAACCGACTCCTAAAAAGGAGGAGGTTATGCATTCTACCAGCTTTTTTTTCATGAATATTCACGGATTTTTCTGTGATAAGGATCACTGGTCCGATTTAAGTGATTCTTTCTTCTCTAGTGATTTAAGTTCTCAGATTGTGATGGTTTTCTTTGTCATTTAGATATATTTTGTTAATAGTTTTTTTACTGTGATTCGTGCCTCAAAAGCTATCAATAAAACCTCAGTGACGCAATGAATCCTAACAATAGATTTAGCACTGACATGACCTACCTCAATACCCATAAAAGTTTAACGATTATTTGGAACCATAAAGCCCTTTCAATAATGTCAAACATTTATTATTAATGACCCGTTTCGTTCAACATTTCATTACAAGTACAGTCGAGCACTGCGGTATGAAACACTTCCACCTTGCCGTCCTGAGTTCCTGACGTAGTACAGTCAGCATCAAAAGTCGGTTAACACTTATAAATATTACACCAAGTTTTGTGCTGGTCACCATTGATGAAAATATTGTTATGTCTTTTACTCCAGTCTGTTAATATGGATCGTTCTAAAACTAAGACGTCTTATAATTTTGCTTATGTAAAGCGACTTTTGCTGCTGACCGTACCACGGCGACACATCAACCTATAAATTTCCAGAATAACACGACCTCGTTTTGTATAGATTTCCTGTACAATGAGAGATTTGCATAAACTGGTTTTGTATAGCTTGATTGGTCGTCGCGTCGTGCGTAGGTGCTCTGTTTTTTTTTTTTTTAATAAGTGGCCAGCTTGTATTGGATCTGTTACCAAAGACGTGCCTTGACTGCCTCGTCGGTGAAGTGGTCGTAAGCGTTATCGCTGAGCAAGAGGTCCTGGATTCCATTTTCAGTTCGGGCCAAATATTATTACGGGGAATACCCATCACGGTTTTTTCAGTAGCAGACCAGAATATCTATTTGTGCTTGGGTAATGGCAATAAAAAGACGGCAGGATCGACATGGAGAAGAAAAGCCACAAATAGGAAATTATTGGCAAACCCTAGGGGTGGCCTTTGCCAAAGGGCAAACTGATACCAATGTTACCGATGTCGATGATTAATAATAATTTAACAATAATTAATGAAACTAAATAATGTATGACATTTTTAATTTAGATAATAATAAAATAAACAAATTCATGAAATGTGAATGAATGTACAGTCACGGACTTTAATTGATAAGCCACTTTTAAACATTCCAATTTTGCAGTTTTATTCATTCACGAAATTACACGATTAAACCCGAACTCAAACCGCATGCTCGTAAACAAGATGTCATATTAGTAATAATCGGAAATAGTTTTATCAATAGAGGTTGAAGAAAGACTTATAAGTTGTCAATGAAAAATCCATAAAATGTTACATACGTTTCTCCAATCTATTTTTTACTGACCTCCTTTGAATTGGAGCTCATTAAATACTCTTTATTTCTGAAAACCTTGGATTGGTTTTCAGACAGTCGAGATGTCGATGTCAGAGACGATTATTTTGAATGTTGGTGAATCGAATAATTGTCATGAACATCATCTTGGACGCCACGCGTTCGGATAAAATCGTGGGTGCGAGTTTTTCCGATGTCAAAATTACCAATCATAATTTCTCCGTGCGCTAAGCGTTACTATGGCTACACTAAAACAAATTGTCGCTAGGTAACGGTTGCTAGATCTGCAATTGGTTGACTTTGTGTAGTCACTCTGTACTATGTACGAATATAGCCGACTAAACCCGATTTGCATTACACGGCTAAAATACAAACAGTGGCAAGTGGCTGATCAATTACAGTCCGTGACTGTACCTAATGTAAATTAAAGTAAGGAAAATGAAGTCTGTCAAAACTTGTAATAATGTAAGTAAATCAGAATTTGTTTTTTATACGATGGAAATGTAATTGCATGTACAGTATCAGAAATAAAGGCTAATTGAAATTGAATGGCAATAGGTACAACCCATGTTCCATGTTACTTAAACATAACTGGCGACACGTGGGTGTGGTATTCTCCACCTCCCTAAACGTTCGGAGATAAAAAAAGAAAAAAGGTTTGATGTTTGGCGTGCACTGTGCAGTCTACAGTACTTCATAAAGATTCGCCACCCTCGATATGGCGATAGCAGTCACGAACTCACGTTAAACCTTCGTTTTTATTCACATAACCGTTGATTAAGTTATTCATAAAATTAATATAAAAAGTAAACACATAATTATTTATTTAACACCTACACAAGGTTGAGTCGTTGACCTTTTAAGAACACCGTAGGCAAAAAAAAAATGCTTTGCGTAATGTTTACGAAGAAACTCGTCTATGTATGTTCCCATAAGTTCTAAGATTTTGCTTTACCTACTTAACTTTGATCCACAAATATTCTAACTGCATATTTTGAAAGAAAATAGGTTTATTTGGCACATACCAAAACTGAAAGTCACACACAACACAAAACAAAAATTTACAAAAAAAAACGTAGACTTTTGGTACGGACAGCATCAGTATGTGCTAGCCCCTCAACACTCCCGCCGAGTCGACCGGGGGAGTAACTACTTAATGATTCTGTGTGTACAATTTTTCACTCATTAAATTATGTTAAGCTACTTAAGTTGCTAACTATACAAGTACGTCAGTCAGTCTTGCCTTTTATACAAACTTACTACTTAATTCAAACACAAGTTACTTTGTTTGTTACTCGTTTGTACTTCAACGAAACGGTAGATTAAATAGCTATAGTATGTATGTTATACTTTACATAAGAGAATGTTAGGACATAGAATTATTCTTACCACGTTAAGTGCGTTAAGTACCGTAACAAAATTTGGTCCTTTGGGAGTCCAGTACAAATTTTGATTAATAACAGCAGGTAACTTACACAGGCAGGCGGCAGGAACGCACAAAATAATGCTTGGTATAATAAACTAGCAATCTTATCATATACGAGAAAATATATATTATAAAGATTATTTTGTTTAGCTATTGATAATAGGTACTTACTAGTTGGTAATAAACCGCAGCTTCACCCGCGTGGAGGGCAGAAACTGTCCCACTGTATAAAATCGTTCATCTTCATTCTAACATTACTGCTTAAATAGCAAATGATAAAGAGTAGGTAAATAAAATATTGATAACAGTCGAAGGTAGGACGGAGGTCCTACCTTCGACTAACTAAAGAGACATGTACTGCTAGTAAAACTCCATAATATTTTTACACTACGCCACGCAAAACTAAACCTAACAAACAACTCAAAACATCGCGTGAAGCACGTCCACCTTTTCATCACGCAACGAGCAAACCTTAAAGTCCACTTTACATATTAATGAGCTGTTCTCTTTGTTATAGGTGTGAACATCTCCGATACAGCTACATGATCGTGCGGTAAGGGCTTCGGGCCGGTCGTCGTCGGTGAGTACTAGTGTACCTTCTTGATTGTTGCTTTGTTTATTGCGTTTCCGGTATTAATAAATGACTGAAAAAGTGAATAGTCCACTGAGGGGCATAAGCGTCCTCCAAGTTGTCCCATGACAGCCTGTCCTCTGCCTAACAAACAAACGAAAGCATACGAGTCCGGATGTGGGGCCGCGTATCGGCAAGGGTACGGTGGGACGCCCCGCATCTCGATGGACTGGCGACGTTTAAAATGAGTTGGGGTCGTTGATTATGATTGATTTATTCAAAAAGCGTTTTCAAAATGTTTTTCTTGAAACAGCTCAAAACTCACGAAAGCTCTCAGAAAACAGTAACTATGAGTAAAAGACACAGCAAAACACGTCATCTCTTCTTACCTTATTCAACTAGATAAATATCTCGGCAAGTATTTCAGACATAAAATCATGGTACGCAGGTACCTAACATTCACACTCCGCCGATGACAGGTTTAGGTCCAAAATGATAAGAGACTCCCAAGGTGAATACATTTCAATTTCCAGACAGAAGCTGAAAATATCTTCTACATTATTTCGAACCCAATTTTAGATTACTATACCTCCTTTAGAGTCAGCTCACACCGAGACGCGATGCGACGCGATGATGCGCGCACCTTGAGAATTCAGAATACGTTGCGCAACGTATTCTGAATTCTCACAAGAGCGGGCAGCGTCGCGTCGCGTCGCGTCTCGGTGTAAACTGACCCTTAGATAGAGTGCTGACTAGTATTTGGTATGCCAAAAACTGACCATAATTTCGATAATCTTTTCGTATTGAAGTTAGTGGACTGAAGTCAGTGGTAATAAATCCAATTCGAGCTGGCCTCTTTTTTTTAACTTCGTTCCACACTTGGCCAGTTCAAGGTCATCCAAGGAGTACAGGCTAACTGTACATGCATGTTCTAAAAGCTTCCATATAATCAAAAATCAAAATATTTTTAATTCACATAGGCCTACATGGACACTTGTAAAACGTTGACAAAAAGGTGCTCGGTTCAAGTTGGTCGTTGCCTATGGAGAAGAACCGGCAAGAAACTCCAGGGTTACTCTTTTAAAATCATTTGACTTTACAATTTTTCTATGTTGCAGAGAGGACATCGTAGGCCCGACAATAAGTCGTTGCTTACTACAAAACGTAGAACAAGATAAAAAGTTACCAAGGATCTAGGAATCTATAAGGCCTACAATGTCCACACATTTACAAACAATCGGTAAATAAGAAAAACCTCTACACAAAAAAAATGAAGATATTGCAAAAAGACTAGATTAAACAAGTGACACAAATGTTGTCATCCGTGCTGTAACTATTCTAAACAAAAGGGTGTAATGATTTAGAAACTTTTGTAAAACATCTAATTAAAAATAATGGAAAAAATAAATAATGCCATAGCAGTTCGTTGCCTCTAGACTCTTGGACGTGTTCCAGAAAATGTGATTTAATTCGGATCGGTTAGGGATTAACATGTTACTGACACGCCTTTAATTCCTAATGATAAACGGTTCTTAGAAATATATTGGGAAGATTTGGAACGTAGGAAATAGACGTATTAGAAGAAGCGAGCCAAAAATAATTTAGACATCGATCCGGAAGGAATTAATGATGATATAACAGAATAAACTAATCTACCTATAAAATTAGATGGCTAGACACCTCACGGAGCGACGGTTGTCATGAAAAGAGTCGCAAGTCGTTTCGTCCGAGGCCTCGAATGGGGACTTATGTCGCAAGCCAGTAGTCTCATTCTAGAAGTCGTCTCGCAAAGGGACTAATAACAAAAGAACTTAATCTACCCAAGTCAAATAGAGCTTTAGCAAACCGTAGCAAACTAATTACCAGCCGTCAACTAGTAACTCGAAAGATGGAAAATACCGGGTTTAATTACGACAGACCCACCGGGACCGTCCTCATTTGACGGACGCGCCAATGACATAAGAGCTGAGAGGATTATCGATCTAGTTTCGTATAATTGTGGTGAGGTAATCCTAAATTTAGTAATAGAGTAAATATATTTTCTGGCCACTTTACGGATTACGACGCAATCCCTTTTCTCATTTCGACGACCTTTTTCGCCGTTTGGATAAATGGAACTTAAGTTGGTTTAGATTGAGGTCCTAATACTCGAAGGAGTTGGGGTTACGGACCAAGTAAGCAAGGAATAAGAAAATATTCTTACTTAGCATTCAATCAGCGGCACGTTGTAGATGCAGCAAGCAAATCAAAACTCTGAGAGCCTAGATAAGGAGCAATAGCTATTAAAGATTTCTGTATTACTGCAGGATTGTCATAAGATTGTCGGTACTATGTCAATAGAATTCAGTTTAAGTTTTCTAAAATCGCTATCACTGATATCACTTTGTGAAGGACTCGAGGTCCTTTGAATACACAACAAGACAATTTTGGCGTCACCTGCATGTATACAAGGTGTTGTTTTGCATCCTCGTCAAACTTCAGGAGGTTGTCACAAAAGGAATAAATAAATCAATTAAAATTACGGTATCTAGTTAATTATCAATAAACACTGATTTTTTTGATTCTTTTTGTTTGTCAGTATTTGAGAATAACCCCCTTGACGTGGTTTAAGGAATTAGAAATTATTGAATAAACGTTTGAGATGGTTTGTATGTATGGAAGCGAGTTTATAGGGTGAAAATCAGACGGCCCGCGTTTAAAACACGGGTGGTTCACACGTACCGATTTCAGTAAATAAGAAAAAAAAATTAAAAATTACCTACCCATTTTATTATTGATTCGGGACGAGAATCATTAGCATAGTTACCTCCTTGAATTTGACGAGGATGCAAAACAACACCTTGTATATGCTATCCTGCTCCATCATTTTTTTACAATACCAGAACCAAGTGTCGATGTCGGTTCTATTATTTCATTAACTAAAACACGTTCAACAAAGCCAGCAAAAGTACATGACAGCCAGAACAATACTTTGCTTCCAAGCCACCTGCATAAAGAAAGCCGGCACACAACAATACGCTCTCTTCGTGAACTTATATTCGGCACATCTTCAAGCTCCGGGCGTTATCATAGCGCGACGACAGCCGCAGAAACTACTTGCACAAACAAAAGACGTCCCTTACCGTTGGACGAACTCACTGGAACGAGTTGAACTGAAGAATAATTTTAACAAAGGTTGACTGGTAGAAAACGCCTTGTGCCTTGTGGCATTAAGTCCGCCGACCACTCTACATAAAGTTAAAGAATATAATAAAAAATTGACCATTTCAAAAAGCTTTACTTAGACTCGAAATAAGCTCGTACAGAGCAAGTCAGGATTACCATACTCAGCAGTAGCTGAAACAAGCCTGCCAATGTTCAGTTCTGATGATGAAGATAAAGATTTTGCAAATACTCAAAATGTACTGAAACTCTCTTGCCTCTTCCTTTGGTCAGATTGTTGCAAATTAAACTGTTGCAATATAGGCCTCCTGACCGTTTTTCGGTCATGGCGGCCAATCTTGGTGGAGATTAGCCATCGGCGTGGGAGCTATGGAGCGGGAGCGCACAATTGTGTGCGCAGGCACAGGTGCACTTTCTGTTCCCTCATTGTCATAGTCCTATGGGACAGCAATCCGACACGACCGGAGTGAGATCAGGCGGAGGGTCAACGGCTTAACGAACAACTTTCAAACTCCGGGCAACTACTGAGAAAATACTAATGGAAAAACCCAATAGCACTTTTTGCCCAACCCGCGAATCGAACTCAAGACCCCAACAGTCGCGGTTGCGACCATGAGACCAACGGGGCAGTTACGGGCACTGTTGCAATACCAAAGTTATGTATGAATGGAATGCATGATGCAATACTAAAGATCGAAGGCCACTTATTTTTGTTGTGATTTAGGAGATATCATGTATCCCGTAATAGATCTTGCAGTAATCTGAACTGGTTGTTCAACAAAACTATTTATATCAAGACTTTATAACGCTGCGAAAAAAATAAAAAATCCTTTTGTCGAGTTTGGGTAGTACCAAGAAAACTCCCATTTAGAGTCGTATACACCCGCATGGTTTCAAAGACAAGATTGAGGGCCTCGCTCCCACTGTATTTGCTAGCCTCACGGTCTAGTGGAGTGCGCCTATTTCTGTAGCTCTTACCTTTGATGACTTAGTGGTGAAGTTTCTCCACATGGACGAACAAAAGCTACAAACATGTCGAGTTTATATAGCCTAAATATAAATATAGCCTAAAATATACTTCTTCAGGTCGAAACTTTCGATTTGACAGGATTTGTTGAAGAGCAACGCAGATCTCTAATAATTCCTACACAATTTCGGCTTTTCAATCGGCTCATGGCGACAGCAAACTCTTTTCAGCAACTGGTATCTATGATCGCTGAATCATGTTCTGATCGTCTCTGCATAGTTCAAGCCAAGCCAAAAGGATTTTTCCCGAACGTATATCTAGATTCGATTTTGCCGACCCAAACACCAAACCCCAATATTGTGTATGAAGGTTTTTTTACGTGCGCACACGTTATCCTTTAGCTAACTTCGACCCGCGCGATATTCGACTGCCATTATTGTAGAGCCTGGTGTAGTAATTTGAGAGTATTAGAAATAGGATTTATGATAATTACAATAGCACCCCACACCCCACTGCTTGTAATTCCGGGCACGGTGTAATATTAAGCTGGGAGCAATTATTGCTGGTAACTTATAGCTACGGGCAGAATTAGAGCTTAATAGTAGGAACCATAAATTAAGGACGTGGTTCGAACACTACTGAAGGGTACAATTTTGGTAACATTTGTCACAATTCAAGAACATTTCTAAAGATGTTGAATGAATAGTGAATAGATCTAAATTGACCGAGATCTCACAGAAAAGGCGAATCATTCGAGGAGAAACACAGCACCTTCTTGGTCGAAATCAATTGATTCTCCAAACAAATCTATCGTAACTTTTTTGCTAGATAATTGACGTCTAGAATGGCAGGTTGTTAGGCTGGTTCTCTTAGACCAGGTCATGCGTATCGAGGCATAGCTAAAGCATATCTAAGACAGAACTTGAATTACATCTAACATGTGGATACTGTCTAGTACGATGAAGGTCATTATTTGGAACTTATAAAAATTAAAGCCGTTCCCTACGTTATTTTTTTACTAGAAAGTTTGGGTCTAAGGTTCTTGGCTGTTTTGGAAGGCAGTGTAATAAGGTCATGGCAATTATAGCCAAAGCCAAATGACAATTATCTTATTTCTTCGATAAATACAATCGTATAAAATATAGAAAAGGCATTTGGCAAAAACCATGCACAAAATTATCTTGTTTATATTCTGTCTTTCTTTATCCCATTTTATTTGGGACGACGTAATTTATGATTTTCTTCATATATCTCTATTAGCCGTCCTCTCAGGGTTCCCTCATTTTTTAGCAATACCTTCTTGTATTTATTAACTTCATATCTTATTAACCCCCGACCAAAAAAAGGGGTGTTTTTTTATATGTTTAAGAGCGTTTATACCTTACCGCTTTTTATACAAACTTTCAAGTCGTTATTTTCCGAAATGACTGAACTGATTTAAATGAAATTTCGTACACATAAGCAGGATACACAGATCTAAAAAGTTACTAAAAACATTTTCGAAAAATAGTATTACAGTGAAATTAGACCGATTATAAATTTTCTATAGAAACAGAAAATTCCAATTATCTCTTTTTTTAGAACACATTTTAAAAATATTTTTTAGTAACTTTTTAGATCTATGTATCCTGCTTATGCGTATAAAGTTTCATTTAAATCGGTTTAGTCATTTCGGAAGATATAACGACTTGAAAGTTTGTATCAAAAGCGGTAAGGTATAAACGCTCTTAATTTAATTTTTTATCCGTAACATTGTGCCTGGAATCTCCGAGGGTACCTATCGTACGACGGTTATGTTTAAGCCCCATATAATAAGGAGCATTTGCTTTTTTTTTTGCCAAGACAATTGGCATCTACAATCTAGCCTGCTGTTAGGTTAGGCATCTCTTGAGCCAGGTTATGCGTATCGAGCCATGTCGTAAGAGTTGGTACACCCAAAAAGATAATCACTTCACGGTCTATACCCTCAGACAAATGCACTGTAATTGTGAACTCGATTAGTGTCTCATTGTATACAGTGTGTGCATTATTGTTATAGAGGCTATTTACCCTTTTTTCTTATTTATGTTGGAGTTGATCATTATCCATCATTAAAGTAATCTTACCTCTTCTCGGCCGAAAACTTTGTCAGTTTTTAATTTGTTGTGTGTGTTTTAATTGAAATTGTCTTTAAGTCCGGGCCATTTTTTTACATTTTTGGATCCTTTTTTGGACCTGCTTGTAATATTGCAAGAAGTTGTAGGTACTATAACTTATGTTGTACTTTGTAAGTTTGTATGACGACATGAATGTAATCGAACGACATTTTGTTTTCAGCAAATAGATTACATTCACTAGATTTATCTGTTCCTCTAAGATGTTATTAAGCGTTTAATTTTCAGCCACGAACACGAAAACTTCATTAAATTCACAATTTGTAACTGTCTCACTTAATATCGCAACATTAAAAGACCTTTTAAGATAATTTCTCCAGTGTCTACTCAACAGGTATTATACTGAAAGGTTAGACTTTCAATTACCTCAGCTCTAAAGACCAACGTTTTATAAAAATGTCTTATAAAGTGCTTTGAATAGAAAATGTTCTGAAGACGTTTAAGGTTAAAAGAGCAAGAATGAAGCGTCCTATTCACTGTAGGCTCATACAGTTTTGGCTCAATGAAATCATTGGGGAGTATGAAAACATAATGAATAGCCAGTGTTATTTAAATGTTGATGACTGTCTTGTTGGTCTAATGATCGCAAATGCTATTTGTGCTGAGCATGAGTTCGATTCCGGGGTCGAGCAAAGTTTTTTCTATTTTTTGTTTATGAGAACTTTTTAGCAGCAGCCACGGATTTTGGGTTTGCGTCCGGTTGAAAGCAGCCTATTACATGGAACTTAAACATGTGATACATCATCTTTACATCACAAAGGGCATTGGGTAAGTTTGTATGGACCAGTGGCATGATTTTTTTTCACAGCGGCCACAAATGTAGGTAGGCTTGCTAGGAAAATTGATTTTTCAAAAAACCAATGACGCAGTTTTAGTTTTTATCAAAATCGAGCTCGTGTATCCTCGAGTGTTTTTCGCTATTCCTCATAGTTTCGGATTTGGCCTTCCATCTACTTGAAAAGTTCACACTGTATATCTCGGCTCCGATGCATTTTGGAAATAATGTCTTATTGTGTTCTTACTAATGAAATATTTTTCATTAGTGGCCGCAGACTTAAAAAATCATGCCACTTTTGCCCAAACCCCTTTGATTGTAAAGTACACCTCTGCCTTACACTTGGGGAGTTACATCTAGGCGTGATGTTATGCTATTTAAATGTAGATAGTATTAAATTGAAAATGAATGACAGTGGTACTACGTTGTAGGTTGTAGACCCACCTGCTGCGCTCAGGGACGGTGTTTCCATTCACAGCAGGACAATTAATGTTTTAATGGCCAACACGGGCTGCATATCGATTCAAATCGGGATTTTATATAACCATCTACATATTCCTGGCGTTTATACCGTTGTAGATAATAGGGATGGTGACTCATTTTTTTATTTTTTTGTCTATCGGGTAGATTATTAAAAAGTATTTGACACGTATTTTTTCTTTTTTCACGTAATCGTAAAATTACGGAGATATTTTGAGTTGAAATGGCGCATGACGTCACGGCTACCTAGTTGTGACGTAGTGAGCCCCCACTCTCCAACTTGAATGCGTTTTAACTAAGTATTTTTTTGTTAACTTGATAAAACAAAAAATACGTATCTAATATTTTTGTATTACCTAATTGACGGACAAAATAGAATTTCATTTTCTTTACCCAGTCATCATCCCTATTGTCTGTTTCATTCGTTTCACGTGCTGCACAGATGAAATAGAAAACCGTACCGTATGACGTCGAGCTTTTAACATAAAGATTTTGATCCTGACATTTTAAAATCGTCGGTAGGTACAGTACGCAATGATCAGGTCAGTTTGATTTTTTGATTAAATTGGTTCGTTTGTTTCGTTACGTTGTTTGTTTTATTACGATCAATTTAATTCAAGCAAACACGCATTAAAATCCTCACAAAGAATAAATAACGCATGCTGACTCAGCCACCCACGCTGACGTCACAAAAACACACCTTTATCCACGAAATCCCATACACAACACATTCGTGCCCACTCTAAACCCAACCGCGTGTAAAGGGTGATTCACGTTCATCCTTGCGAATCCGCCACGTAAATTTTCCAGGAGCCTTTTATATTCGTTCACGGTACCACAAGGCTTGAAGGCTCGTATTTATTCTCGTGAAAAAGTTGCCGGACAGACGGTATCCGGTTACGTGAGAACTGCCGTGAATAATCCTTAAATGCTGGTTGTAGATATTTCTATCGGTATTATATTTTAGGCACCGTTCACGTCCTCGGGTGATGCGTATGCGTCAAGCGTCTGTTTCCTTCGCGTGAGTAGCACCACATCGCGGTAACACGACGTATGCTCTGACCAACTTCCTCCATTTGTTTTGTCCGCAGTCCCCGTCAGAAAACGAGTGTCGCTTCAATAAGTAGGTCGTGGCTAAGTTATTAGTATATCTGACAGTCTCTCTTGGGAGAGGCGCTATCAAAGAACAAAGAGGGATTACATTATTCCGCCTTTGTAAACCTCGTTGTAACGATGCAATAAGATTTATTCGGCAGTGCGAATGTTGTTTCTGAGACAAATCTCACGAGTACAAACACCCGAGCAACAGTTATTTGCAGACTGTACAAAATCTGTGACCGTTAATATTTTTAACTTCTTTTCAGAGAGATTTAAGATACTATAGCGTAAAAGCCTATCAGAAGAAACATTATAAAAAGAGGTACTATGTCTGAGGACAACTTGACATAATACATAATGGCGAGATTTAACACATTGGTACATTTTTACTGACAGTATCTATTCGCTTCTTTCGATTAGAATACGATTTGAGCTTTAACGGTTTATCTAAACTAACACTGCCATGAGCGCGGGACGGGGCCATCCCGCGATCATGGCGCTTAACAACGTCGAAACATCGGGAGCTCACAATTATTAGTAATCACGGAAGAATTATTAATAATCTGATCTTCCGTTTGGAATACGATTTTGCACATTGTCCTATCTACTTCTTCTTCAAGTATAAAACATTGGGAAGATTTGATGCTAAGCCGATACACAAGCTTTGCCTCATTAAGCTACAGCCTCTTATTCCCGTTTTCAATAACAAACATTAGTGTATACGGGCATTACTATATTGTCTTCAGTTTTAAATCCTAATCTAATGTACACATACGGTTACGTTCTGTGTGAGTCATCTACCTATTTATTTTCCGATATAATGTCCACAAGGACAAAATAAAAGTGTTGCCGAGCTAACCGGTGCAACTTAGTTTCCACTTGCACGTGTAGAGGGGCGATAAGAAGCTTACGGCGAAGCACTCTATGTTTATCTATTATTCAAGGAGCAGCGTGGGAGCAGGTTGATTGCTTTTAAAATACTTGTCCTCGTGATCACCACCTTTTTAAATGCCGCGGTATTGCTGCGAAGCTTGTATTTGTAATGCTTTTCTTTTTTGAAGTGAAAACTTCTTTAGCGGCGTTGTGCACTTTTGTGATGGGTAAAAAATGTTAAACTCGTGTCAGGGGGCCTACTCTCTAAGTCCGTCAACGAAAGTACGGGTCCGTTCGTAACTAGCTTCATACTTTGAAATGAACCCTTCTCCCTAATAATTTCAGATTCGTGAGTTTTGAAAACTCATCGGGAGTAAGGACAACTGTCCAATCGTATTGTCATTCATTTTTAGTTCTTGCCCCTAACGAATATTATGTCCGTAAGTGATACGGAGTAGGAAATGACCGTAACTTCGGCCGAAACTACGGATTTCGTGCTTAGAGAGTAGACCCCCAGGACACGTGTCCGTCAGATTGATTAGGTTACGAAAGAATTTGAAGTTTATGACATCTCTCATTGAGTTTGGGTTTCCAAAACTGGATAATTATCTTATGCACCAACAAAACCTTCGGTTTCTCCAAAGAGATAAAATTCGTAAGGCGGATTGTAATAGTTCTGAAGTGTTACATTTTTAATGTAATATAAATTGTCATGTTTGTGTACGATAGCGCAATAAATGAATATTGTATGTTACCACATAACATAAATGATTGTACTTTTATACTGATAATTAATTAAAGCAATTCGTGCAAAATTATTCCCTACCCATTCCAAAATATCAAAAATTCACAACGTTAATATTCAAGTTTTCAGTTCTGCCGGCACTCCTGGAGTGCAACCCGTTCTATTCTACTTGTATAGCACAGAACGGGTATATTTGGTGCTATTTTAGGGAGTCCTAGGTCCTCTGCCTGCTGGAGTCGATGTCCTTCGACTGAATATTGATAATATCAACTCGCATGTCTTATTGCCCTCATATCTTTTATATAAAATATATATATATATATATAAATAATACTGCCTCGTTGATCTAGTCCTGGGTTCGATTCCCGTGTCGGGCAAAGTTTTATTGGGTTTTTACATCAGGAATTACTCATTAGCAGCCATGGGGTTAGGATTTGTGCCCAGTTTATAGGAATAGATTCGCCCCCAATAACCCCCGCCCCCCCTTAAACATGACTGGCGAAATATATCCCCACCCTTCGGGGATTACAATGCGTGATGTTATGTATCTTTTATATTTAATTTCGTAAAACTGTGTTCTTCAAATAAAACCTCCCTTGTCGATAGCAGATCCCCCACAACTTTTAACTGCGGGAAAAAAAACTTTATTGAAACAAAAAACTGTCGTTAGCCGTTTTTACAGTTAAAACTTTTTTTAGCTGTTGGAAAGTGTGTCAAAAGTACGATGGCTTTTTATTTATCGTGGTACATTTTTATGGTTGCTTAGGAGCCTACTTAAAGTGATAGGAATCAGTAAATAGCTAGGTGGTATATTTAATAATAGGAATTTGCGGTCTAAAGTCTGTTTAGTTTATTTCCGGAATTTCAGGAACTACACAAGAAAATTCTGATAACTTCTAGAAAGGTAGACTGTGACTACCAAAATCAAAATAAAAAAGTTTGATGTTTGTCTATACTGGTCGAAACTTTATTGATTACCGTCACATAAGTGGAAATAATCTAGCGTACCCTAGGTCACCCCTGCCTTTCCCCTAACAAACCTAATCTTCGTACAAAGACGTCTAAGTGCACGTCGCCTACTATGTCACAAATCCCTTTTTCCTAGCTTTTCTCATTTCAACACTTAGATAATAATACGAGTCTCGGCTTAACATTACTTCTTACAATTACTATGGAAGGAAAAATAAAACATAAAACATTTCTTTACGGAAGGTAAAAATAAGATTTTTAAGGATGTTTTTGCAATGAAATTAAAACTTTTTTTCAATTCTTTTTTTTTTTTTGTTTTACTTCTATTTTTTTGCACAAAGCAAGACTTATCCTGTTGCTGTCTTTGATCCAGCACGTATACGTTTTTTGTCTTCTGTCATATTTAGAAAGATTCTATTTTTAAACAATACCCGTACCGGCGATCACCGCAGCAGTCCTTTAAAAAAACAGGCATTTGAACACAAGCGTCGAAGTGCACAACACTACCATCACCTACCGACTCTAAAGACAGTAATTTTCCGCCGTCTTTCCTCAAATTACCTTCAGAAGGAGTATTCACGAGCTGTTGCTGCAAATGGCGGGTAACGAAGCTTGCTATGGTTGTATATGCTGTGCTAACGATCATTTGTCACGATATGTGCAAGATGGGGGAAAGTGTAAATTGTCGCTATGATGAAGTTTTTAAAGAGCATTTGTATAGTGTCTGAAAGAATGGTTAAAAATAGAAAAAGGTTGGTTTATGAAGAGGGGTTCTAGCAAAAACTTTGTACCATCTAAAAATAATGGAATACCGCCAAAAGTTTGAATAAGCAAAGCAGAGGAAAATTTAACGTGGAAAAGTTTAAAGTATAGTTACATTCCTCCGAGAAAAGAGGGAATTAATTTCATAAAAATACAAAAGGTAGAAAACGTATACAGCCACGCACTTTACAGACAAAAGGATTAAATCCATTTCATAAAAAGTTCTGTCCAACAATAACTTTGCTAAAATTTTAATTAAATCCCTAGAAAGGCCGTGGCAATGCCGAATAGTCGCCATCTCTCTAATGAACGAAAATTTACGAGCAGAAACTCAGGTAATATGAATTGCTCAGTTATGTGCAAATCCCTTTTTGTAAGTTACAAGCGACGGGATATTTAACATTCTGGCGGGTACACGTTAGTAAAACGTAACATGAAATGTAACACAGAGAAGCTCGCCAGACTTACGCAAAGCAACATAAATGTAACAAATCAACTCACAAAACGGCAAAGGAAAATATCATGAGGAAACCGGCATGTCCTAGAAACAAAAATTCGAAGGCATGTGACACATACCTACGAACCTGCACGGGGCCCGTGTGGTAGATTTATTACTCATTCTCTCTCATAGAGCGAAGGTCTGTGTCCCAGCAGAGGGAACGCTATAAGCTGATAAAGCTTATGTTTGTAACATTTCATGATACGTTTCACCAATGTTTTCTTGGGTGATCACTGAAAACTAGCCCTGTGCCAATACCTGCCTATCACAGCCACGAATGCAAGCTGTAAACTTTTTTGTTCCGTCCTTTAGTATTTATAAGTATTTGTTAAGCTGTGTATGTTTCTTTTTTGTGTCCACGTCATGTCCCTGCGACAAATAAATATTTTTCTTTAGTTCTGTACCCAGCATTTGCGTAGTTTCAAAACAGTAGCTAAAAAGTACGTTTCTGCATCGTAACGATCTTTTTGTTCGTCTCAAGGTTGCAATAAAATCACTAGATTAAGGAGACGTTTTTTGTTGAACATGGAGCAATTTGTAATCTTTGCTAAGATAATGGACTTGTACAATTGTTGCAAAAACTGGTGAAACTTTGGATGTTGTCATGTTGTTTGTTTAAAACATTACAAAGGCACGTCAATATGTTTGTTATATTCGCTATTTGTTTGGTGCTATTTAGCGTATTAACTCAAAACACTAATAGATTCTCATGCATTACTTTTTCTTCAGAGCAGTGATAGCCCAGTAAATCGGGGCTGCCACTTGTCTTTCTTACTTACGCATTGTTAGCAGTGGGTTCGAACCCAGCCGCCGGACACTTTGTGTAATCAATTTCGTCGCCATTGCTCTAGAACAGATAAAGGAAAACATCTTCAGGAATCCGTGTTTTATCGTGTTTTAGAACCAAACATTCGAAGGCTCGCCACCAACCACGCTGGGCCCGCGGAAAGAATTACAGAGAACAGATGGCCTTTGTCACACACAGCTGTGGAGACATCAAGCCTTAAAATGTTACTTCTTCATGAAAGTCTAGCTATCTCATGAGAGGACCAACACTTAGAATAAAACAATGTTTTTAAATGGACGTTTTTAAAGAACGTGAAAACTCTACCGCTCACAACTTAACACATTGCTTTCATTAATGAGCCAGAATTCGCGGGTAGGCGGGGATGTGCCGGATGGTTAATACTCCTTGTTATAGCCGACATCCGCATATACTTACCATACCTATACATTTTGTAAATACCAGTCTGTTCCGCGAACGCTTCACTGAAATCCATTTACGGTTTCAGCTGCAAACACCAAATGTGGAATTAATATGAATTTTGTATTTTGTTTTTATTTTTTTGGGACGGTTAACTGCGCTTCGTATGTATGTGTATATTTTTAAGTTGATTTAAAATGCATATTTAGGTAATTGGAGGAAGGAAACTTGAATTTTCGGTATTTAAAAAAAAATGTGGTATTTCCTGAAAATACTACCGTTTTTAAAATGTGAGGTGACTGTAATCGGTTGACTACTGTTACTTACCAATAAATGACCCATAAGAATACTTAACAACCATTTTTTTTAGGAGCTACGAAAATCATTTTATGTTAGTCTTACTTTGAATAAAATATTAATATTGCTATTGTCTTTGTTGCAGGTCGAAAAAGTCAGAGTATCTTATCAAACTGTCGTCATGACACTACACTGGTGGATGCACTGGTTCTGGGTGACGGCACTGCTCACCATCCACGGTAAGCTAATCATTTGTAAATATTTTAAACCAAACCAATGATGTTTCCACATCCATAAAAGTATTCCTGCCTCTTGGAACTCCCGATCATCTAGATCCCTATACATGCCTCTAGTAACTCCTCATCATATGGATCTATAGAGACTTTATCCTAAATCCTCATTTGATGTTCATGCTAAAGACTCTATGAATTTTAAATTCTCAAACGGTAGTAGGATTTCAGACATGTTTTATATCCTTTAAAACATCAAGTACAAAAAAAAAAATCTTGTATATAATATTTTCGTACAAAAAAACTAAGCTAAGGCAAAAGTACCTCCACAGAAAATCTTTTTTCATGATATTACTTGGTTAAAGTTCTTTCTAAACCTCTTCAATCAGCTGAATCGATGAAGGGTACTTCATCCTCTTCATAATTGAATTTTTCCCAAAGGTCAAGGTTCGCATGCTTCCACTCAACCTTTCCACTTATAACCGAGTCGTCATCCCTTAGTCTTGGATCAGCGTTGAGCCCTTAGATAACTAATAGGTCTAGTTTTTCGATGAACAGAAAAGTGTCTATCGTTATAAAAAATATTTAAGAGACTGCAGATGTTTTTAAAAAGTTTGTGAAGCTGCTGAAGTTATTGAAAACTTTAAGGACGTTATCGCACTTAATTGATGGCCATTGAGGCTGGATACCCGTAAATATACGTAATATTTTTCTGTGGCATTCATGCCAGAGTATATCTATAGAGTTTGCATAAACAGGGGTATAATTTAAATAAGAATTACACAGGATGTAAGGGACACCAACGCGAAAACGCTTACTACATACTCATTGCATAATTTTGAACCCCTCCATATAGATATTTCTCGTCTTTAATTAAAAAAAAAAAACTGCTGTATCCTACAAAAGTGCCTATACGGTCAAAATGTATGCAACAGATTTTTTTTAATTACTGACAGAAAAAAGCTATGCATAAGCTTTTGAATTTCTCTAAAACTGTTTCTATTTCAGCTACAGAAATTAATATCAACTTGTTTTCTCAGCTACAATATACTTTTGAATAAAATTTCCGCGCACTGCATGTTGTTCCCGTTATATTTTCGTTGACATTCTGGAACAAAATGTTTAATAAAGAGCCAGACTTTCTTCCCATGACTTTGAACTTTCAAGTATGCATTATTACTTCCTTGCGATATAGAAAGAAAGAAAGAAAGAAAGAAAGAAAAAACGTTTATTGGCGCAATTGCCACAAGTACACACAATATAAAAAAAGAAAAACAATATAAAAATAAAAAACTAAACAAGAAATACTGTGTGACTCACGGCAGCGCCAAATAGGCCCAGTTCAGCAAATAGCCGGACAACTAGTGCCCGACGCTGGTTTTCAACTGAACCTAAATGGTGAGTGTACGGATGTCAGTAAATACAGTAAATAAATAAATATTGTGATATAATAATATTATGTAGTGTTTTATGAAAATAAACTAAAATAATGGTAAAAATAAAACTATTTTAAAACTGGGAACAGGTATTTCATAACATACCATTTTAGTCCGTCGCAACACACTGCGCCGCACGCGGTCGAGTGTGATGCACGAACCACCGATGGCGTTGGCTTAAATCGCACATTTTTTATTGTAGTAATTTTTTTGTAGCTGCGGGTATACTAATAAATATATGAAAATGATGAAAGATATTTTTGTGAGCTAGAAACGAACATGTTACCTATGTTAATTTAGACCGCTCAGAGAGATTTAAAATAGTAGTGAACTAATGATAATAAAAAAGCAAGATAACACAAAACAAGGTAAGTGTTTAAGAAAATATCGAATAAAGCGAGTATTTTGTTTGTTGTGTCAGGCTGATCTAATTATATTGTTCTACACTTGTTCGCACTACACTAACCCATACACTACATTCCACTGAAATTGACAATTATATAAGCGAGACATTCATATTGACCATGTCCAATTTCCGTTGTGCATCAATCAAGTACTGCCGTAAGCGTTTTCTGAAAATATCAGTCGAGTTTGATGATCGAATTGGTGGTGGCAGATTATTCCAAATCTTTGATGCCGCATATCGAAAACTGCCTCTGAAAGCCGCCGTACGATGAGAACGAGACGCAAGTTGTTGCGAACATTGCCTTCTATCGCATTCTCGTGTACTAGCTATCCAACTCAACTTATTGTACAGATAGTCCGGTTTTTGACTTTTTATGATACCGAACAGAAGGCACGCCAAGTGCAACTTGCGTCTCGATTTCATTTTAAGTGTGTAGTGCTTATTTAAGACCGGGGTTACATGGCTTCTGGGGGGAATTTTATAACAGAACCGGGCACAAGCGTTTTGTACCCTTTGGATGAGCCGATCTGTGCGGGCTAACAGGCGCGGACCGTATACTGTATCTGCATAGTTTAGCCTAGACAGCACCAGAGTCTCCACAAGCTGCTCCCGTAGCGTTTCACACAAGTAAGGCCTCATCTTGTACAGAACCTTTAGGCGGTAAAAACAGTTTCGCACCGAATCAGCTACATGTTTTTCGAAACGAAGGTCTTTGTCCATAATGAGACCAAGATTCCGCGCTTCAAAGACTCTGTCAATTGGATCACCCATCAGTTCCAGGCCAAACTTTGCGGGTAATTTGGATAATTGCTGTCTGGTGCCAAATACTAGATACTTAGTCTTGGTTGGGTTTAGCGATAAACAATTTTCCTCAGACCAGACGGCGATTCTATGAAGGTCTTCATTGAGATCCCTGATAGCACTATCATATTCATCCGGCCTAAAAGATAAATAAAGCTGGACGTCGTCAGCGTAGATATGGTATTTACATTTCTGGAGGCAATTTATAATATCCGCACAGTATAAAATAAAAAGAATTGGCCCTAATATAGACCCTTGTGGAACGCCCCTTACTATCTGAGTACACGTTGACCTAAGAGCAGTACCGTCACCCAACTTTAGATCTACACACTGTTTTCTGTTAGTGAGATAGCTACGGAACCACTCCGTGGCGTTAGGGTCAAATCCGTAAAAAATTAGTTTAGACAATAAAAGCGAAATATTAATTGCGTCAAAAGCTCGGGAAAAATCCAGCAAGACCAACACTGAACACATTCCTTTGTCTTGGGCTGATAGAAGATTATCGGTTACATCCAGTAAGGCAGTGGCGGTACTGCGTTGCTTCCTGAAACCAGATTGTAAGTCCGGCAAAACGTTATTGTGTTCCAGGAAATGCGTTAACTGCAGACTCACGACTTTCTCTAGCACTTTCGACAGGCATGGTAAAACGCTTATAGGACGTAAGTCTTTGACTTCAATAGGGTTAGCGTGTTTCGGTAAGGGCCTGACAGACGCTATTTTCCATAGGTCAGGGAACGTTGAAGTTGATATGGAACAATTAATAATATCTGTAATAGTATTTAGAGCGTTCGGTAAAATCATATTCAGCATGTCAAGGGTAATGTGGTCGTAACCTTCGGCGTTGCTTTTTAGGTTAGAAATAATTCGAGAAATGTCCTTCTGTTCCACTGGATCGAGCTTGAAAATGGCTTCACCATATCTATGGTTCTCGAAAAAAGACTTAAGTGACATGCTTGCTACAGGGTTACCAGGAACAACCAAAAAAGAATTATTAATAAGATCTGGATCAGTAAAATGCGACGGAATGTCTTGTCTAAGTTTAAAGGGCGATAAGGTGGCTTTAAGATTCTTCCATAATAATTTAGGATTTTTTATCTTATTGTTTATATTATGTTTAAAGTACGCAACTTTTTCATTATATAAAGAACTTAGAACAAGGGACTTCAACTCTTTGTAGTATTCCTTTTTGGAATTTGATTTAGTTTTCTTATAGCAAGTTAAAGCATTGTCGCGTAAACGCATCATGAGTTTAATAGTATCTGTTATCCACGGATACGACTTCTCCTTAACAGTACAAATTTTGATTGGTGCGTGAACATCGAACAGTGAAATAACATGGGAGTTAAAAACGTGCACCATATCATTTACATTGTCCAACGTGGAAATACCACAATTACACAATAGCATCAAGTCCATATTAAAATTATCCATGCATACGTTTTTAAGTGGCCTAAATTTCACTATATATGGTTTAAACTTATCACGTTTTACATGAAATTCTGCAACTATAATAGAATGGCCGTTAAGTGAACTAAAAGATTCCACTGACGTATATCTTGCTCTTAAATCTGTACAAAGGACGTCGATCAGTGTTTCACTGGAATCTGTGAAATGAGTAGGAGTTGTGACCAATTGATTAAGACTGAGGCTATTCAAGAACTCGTTAATTTTATTTGTTTTTGAGCCGCTTGCATCCAGCATGTTTACATTAAAATCACCCAGTAATATATAATGGTCACAATCACCCAGTGAGGTAAGTGAATCGGTTATGGCATCCAGGAAAAGAACAAGGTCCAACCATGGTGGCCGGTACGCGGTACCTATCGCAATTTTTTTACCACTCATTGCGAGCGTTAGCCACATCTGCTCGACCGATTCGAACCTGGGATCGACCGCGCTACTCCAAGTACGTGCGCTTAACCCGCGCCGCAGATAAAATCCAACGCCCCCACCACGACCCGCGCGAACGGTCGCTGGCCGCGGCGTATGACGCAGACTGTAGCCGGGCACGATAGGAGCGCGCCCATCCTCGCCCGGTCGGAGCCAAGTTTCATTTATGGCCAAAACATCAAAACAATGCCTGTCGAGCGCACCAATCAAGTCATCATGCCCGGTACCCAATGATCCTGCGTTCAGAAAACCAACCTTAAGAAACTTTTCTCCCTTAGTCATCATTATAATAGTGAAACAATGATTCGTCATTCAGCAATATCGATATTGTACCTTCAATAATTAATTTTGTTAGGTCATATAAAATTATAAACAATATTTCAATTATATGTGAGTAAATATAGTATCTGTACAATGTTGAATGAGTTCTAAAGAACATAAATATAATAGCTATATACGAACGATGTAAACTGAGGTATACATGTAATAGTTTTATAGATAGTGTATATGTAAATAAAATGTAACGATGTAAGAAGTAAAGATAAACAAATGCATAGACATAGGTGATAAAATGATTTACGCACAGTTCACTTAGGTGCGCCGTGAGACACACACCTATCATTAAAACACTTATAAAACAGTAGTACGTATAACACAATATTGACACTACTTTTGAAATGATAACACTTATACCTATTATTAAACTTACTTTAAAATACAGAATTACTAAAGTTAAAGATTGAGATTGAACAAGATAATAAAATAAAGCAAAAAAAAACAATAATCTAAGGAGCGCATTTATCGTCGTTACCCGGTGCCGGGCCAAAGATGCGCTGTAAGTCAGCGTCAGGGCGGATAAGGCAAGCGGCGTCCCCTGGTTTGTATCGGGCAAGAATGCGGCCGCGCTTTGACCATATGAATTGCCAACCGAGGCGACTACCAGCCTCACGCGCGTTCCGAAATAACTCGCGATTAATTTTTGTTAGCCGCTCGTTAACATAGAAGCGCGTTGCAGGGCCTGGCATATCGAGGTCAGCAGTAGTGATCCCGCGCCGTACTCGTGCACCCTCCAGCAGTTCGTCACGAAGGTCGCGTCGCGCGAGGCGAATGACGAGGAAGCGCGGGCGGGTCTCCACCGGCGCCGTCGCCTGCGTAGCATTGATGCGCCTTCCACCAACACGCTCGGCGCTGACTATGTCACGCGCCTTTAATTTGACGCCAATCTTAGCCGCCACCATCATGGCCGTGTGGGTAGCGTTTTCACCATTGATCTCGGGTATATTCGAGATCTGGAGATCGTTGGCGAGTAACTCCTGGTCACGGTCATTGATGTCGTTTTTTAGCTGTGTTATAATGTCATCAAAATCCGATGACCGCGACACCTGGGGCTGAGCAAGTTTGGTCTCGATAACCGCCACTCTTTCCTCCAGGTTGCTCATCCTGTCATTTGTAGAATTAAGTGAGGACCTCAGCTCCGACAGATCGTCACGTAAAAGCTGGAACTCATTCCGCACGATCTGTAAAAAGTCCTCTTTGAAACTGCGTAACTCTGTCCTAAGGATGTCCAGGTTGAGTTCCTGTGTGGCATCTAGAGCTGTATTATTAATGGGGCTGGTGTCCATGAGGTTGACAAGGCTATCCTCGTGTGCTGGTGTTGGTGCCCGCGCCCTTACTGGTGTTTCATCCCGGTTATCCCTCACCATGTGTTTTTCACACTCATTACAGTGCCAGGGTGTCACTACAAGCCCTGCAGTCGGGATGCCCACGCACCCACGATGGTACCACAGCCTACATTTATTGCAGTTTGCAGCCTCTGCCGACGACATAAACTTACCACAAGCACTACACTTAGCCATGGTTTGTGGAAACTGGTTTGTTTACGTTTGGCGCAGCACAATCGATACGACCAAAGTACAACGGTCAGGCAACAGATGGCGCTATTTGCAGAAACGCGTTACGGTGGATAACACGGCGATTATGGTGCAGACAGACACCATAGGTTGAACACAGTAGTTGAGGAACAGGAGCGCACACACCAAACGTTCGGTCACAGGTTATTTCCGTATTCTAGCAAAAAACCGTTTAATTATTTTACAGTTTCGGGTACTTAGGTGCTTATTGGAGATCAGTAAAACGGAATTTATAGTTTTTTGTGTATTTACACCGTATATAAACACTGCACAATATCTGCACTTGTAAGTTGCACTGAAAGTATTATTTTTACCATAAACTTATTTCAATTTACTGGTATTTTTTATTTTTATATACAAGACGATCACAAAGAGCTTATGGCTGATTTGACATCCGTGACGTCACTCCAACCATCCAATATCATCTTGTACACCATATTCAAATTCTTAACAAGGTTTTCCACCATTGTTAATAATTTGAATATGGTGATGAAAATGTATGCCTTTGTTACGAGTATCTTGGTATACTTCTAAGGTATCTTGATATGTTGAAAACTACAAACTTTTCATTTTTGAAGTGCAAACTTCTTTAGCGGCGTTGTGCACTTTTGTGGTGGGTAAAAAATGTTAAACTCGCGTCAGGACACGTGACCTGATCGAAAAATCGTAAGAGAGATTGACCTAAGGTTACCAAGGAATAAGGAATTTGAACTTAATGACATCTGTCATTGAGTTTGGATTTCCAAAACTGGAAAATTCGTAAGACGGATTGACATTAGATTACGAAAGAATTTGAACTTTATGGCATCTGTCATTGAGTTTGGGTTTCCAAAACTGGATAACTATCTTATGCACAAACAAAACCTTCGGTTTCTCCAAAGAGGTAAGATTCGTAAGACGGTTTGTAATAGTTCTGAAGTATTAAACTTTTAATGTAATATAAATTGTCACGTTTGTGTACGATAGCGCAATAAATGAATATTGTACTAGTATGTTACCACATAAATGATAGTACTTTTATACTGATAATTAAAGCAATTCGTGCAATTTTTTTTCCTCCTAACCATTCTAAAATTAATATAATATGAAAATTGATTGATATTCAGAATAAGTGATAAACTGACTTTGATGGATTGATAGGTAGGGTCACCTAGTTAGATGTCAGTCGGCTAGTAGTCAGTCTATCGTAGTTCACTGCTGGGCATATGCCTCTCCAAAGCTCCGCAACACCCTGTCCTCGCACCCTCCGCATCCACAACCTATCACAACCTTCTTTATAGGTCCATCCGATTATAGATAGAAATACGCCAAAACATCGCTGTTCTATTTTTAAAACATTACACTCCTTTCCATGTAACTTAAACTCATCAACATAAGTGCTAAAGCTGTCTGGCCGAAGGATTGATGTCTGCAATAGTTCAAGGCTCCACTAACATTCACTTACAAGTATCTATTGGCAATAACGCAAAGTCACCGGAGCCATTTCATTTAATTTGTCGATTCAGGGAAGAATTCGATCGTGGCAAATTGCCAGAAGATGGCGACAGGTAGAACTTTCCAACTTTTATAGATACAGGGACTTATAAAAGAAGTTATAAAACTTTGAACAATGACTGTGGGCTGTGGCTGTGGCAAGTCAGAATCTACATAATGTCGTAAAGGTAAATGGGTCCTGGGAGTTTTACGAAGTAATACTATAAGGACCAAAGTTTATTCTGCTTCAGCGTTAAGGAACTACATGTTACTGTCGGAACAGGTCTTTTAAATATTTTTTATTAGACTATTGATTGTCCCACTGCTGGGCAAAGCCCCTTTCTCTGTCCAAACATTTCTGTCCTGCGCAAAATCTGGCCATGTTTGCCCCGCAAACAAGATCAGGTGGCCTACCATGACGTCTTAAAGCAGTATTGTTTTACTCTTATTCCAGTGTGAGACAGAGACGGAGCTATAAAGGATATCTAGCGCCATCTCTTTCCCACACTAGAAAAGGGGTAAAACAATAAGGTTTTAAGTCGTCGTGGTTGGTCACTACCTTCGCCGCGGTCTACCTCGCGGTGAAGGTGGTGGACAGGCGTCTTGTAAGTGACGATCGTTGCAGGAACGAGTTACTATAATATAAAATAATAGAACATTTAAGCAGTTTTCGAGTTTACTTAAATATACAAAAAGATCTTCAGACTTTTCAAACCGCATGTCAGTAAAAGTAGATCCTAACAACAAGAAAATTAACTTAGCAAGCTTGATTTATAAAGAAAAGTTGGCACGAGCTCTTTCCATCCCGCAAAACTTTTAAAACTTGGAAAGCAGCACATGACCTTTTAGAACAAATGTTAGGAAGTAATATGGAGCGGGCTTCTTGTTTCTAGGGTCCAGGGTCTACTCATTTTGAAACAGTTCAGTGATTTCTCGATTGTGAGTTTGGATTTTATAAAGAGGTAAAATTTGTTTGTAAGTTTGTATGTAGGGGGTCATTTTCGGAACTGCTGATTCAAAATCAAAGTCAAAGTCAAAGCATTTATTTCAATTAGACCATTACAGGCACTTTTGAATGTCAAAAAAAAACAAAATAAAACGCGAAGCTACAGTCCCAGTCACAAGGCATAATAACTTATGAAAGTACTGTAGTTGCCCATTCCGTAGCGTAGATCTCTATGGAGAAGAACGGGCAAGAAACTCCATGGACACTCTTTTAAATCAAAATATGTTACAAAATCTTGGTTACATCATTCATGTTGATAATTACAAATATGTGAGAACAATGTAGAAATACGGGCAAGTTAAGAGCGTCCAGAGTAAAAGATTAAATCAGTAATTAAAAATAAAGTAATTAAAATAAACCGTGGCAGCTAAGAGATGACCAGTCACAACTGACAGCGCCCGTTCACGAACATGACGCATGTATCAGCCATCATTCAACTCAACCATTTTGAAGGGAACTAAACGACCCGACACACCCGCCACCATCAGCGTGACATTTAAGTGAGCATGACATTCACTCAACCACCAGGGTAATTTCGCGTCAATGAAAGATGAGGTACTCATTAAGTGGTGGCTTTACAGTACATAGTACTCACACATGTGCTATGCAATTATATAATACTAAGAGATTGAATCTATACAATGCAAATATATTTTTACAATCTTCTGCAGCTTTCACAATAACTTCACTTTGTAATTCAGATGATTCCGATTGCCCCAATGGTTGTGGAGCAGGACCAGCATTGAGCCAAGCATTTTTATCATCAATATAATCCCCCAACTTATAATATGCTTGCCTACGTAGTGTGCGTTTTATGCAAGATTTAAATTTCGTTTCATTCAGTTGCAGAATGGGGGGAGGTATTTTATTGTAACATTTTAAACAATACCCCATGAAAGATGAGTCTACTTTAGCTAACCTGAAACCTGGCTGAACTAGTTGGTCCCTGTTTCTAGTATTATAGTGGTGCCGGTCACCTCTTCTACTAAATAAATGCAGATTTTTCCTAATGTACATGATGTTTTCATAGATGTATTGACAAGGTACCGTCATGATGTTAATTTCCTTAAACAGTTCTCTTAGAGAATCGCGCCTACGTAGATTATATATGGCTCTGATAGCTCTTTTCTGCAGAATAAATATAGACTCGATGTCTGCAGCCCGTCCCCATAGTAAAATACCGTATGACATAATACTATGAAAATAACTAAAATACACTATCCTCGCGGTATCTACATCAGTAAATTGACGGATTTTTCTGACAGCATATGCTGCTGAACTCAGCCGTCCTGCAAGATATGTTAAATGAGGACCCCATTGTAGCCTGAGTCGAGCGTGATCCCCAAGAAAACAGTTTCTTCAACAAATTCAAGTTTCTCTTGATTCAATACTATGTCACAGTCACTACATTTGACATTTGGTAGAGAAAATCTTATGCACTTAGTTTTATTCCCATTTAATACTAAATTATTAGCGGTAAACCATTTATGAATCTGCATAAGAGCGTTATTTACGTCGTCAAGATTTGTGGCACGTCTGCTTATCCTAAATATTAAAGAAGTATCGTCAGCAAACAACACCATTTGTGGTTGGTTTTTAAATAAATGGGGTAGGTCATTAATATATACTAAAAAGAGGAAAGGACCCAATATCGAACCCTGTGGTACACCCATTTTTACTTTTAAACCCATCGAATTTACACCATTTACTTGTACTTGCTGCTGTCTATCATTCAAATACGATCTTACTAAACTGAGCGCAAGTTTACCTAAACCGTAATGCTCAAGTTTCAAGAGCAATGTTTGGTGATTTACGCAATCAAATGCTTTCGAGAGGTCACAGAAGATTCCTATGGCATCTTGTGCCTCTTCCCACGCGGTATATATGTGTTTTAATAAAGTGACACCAGCGTCAGTCGTACAACGTCCTTTGGTGAAACCGTACTGTTTCTCATGTAAGATTTTATTGGTGTTAAAGTGGGTGAGCATTTGATTAAGCATCACCTTTTCAAACACCTTGCTGAAAACCGGCAACACGGATACGGGTCTATAGTTATTGGTATCTTTACTGTCCCCAGATTTGAAAAGTGGTATTACCTTGCTGTATTTCATAAGGTCCGGGAAGACTCCTTGGTCCACAAACAAATTAAATATTAAGGCTAAGTACGGTGCTATAGTGTCAATAATAGCTTGACACACTTTAATAGACATTCCCCATAAATCTTCGGTTAATTTGACTTTGATTTCCTTAAAAGCTTTAATAACTGCTATGGGGTTTATATGCTTAAATTGAAACTCAACCGGACAGGCTGAAACGTTCGCTTTTAATAAATCAATAGAAAGCAAGGGTGAGGAATTTAAGGTTTCGGTAGTTTTCTGCGGGATATTGGTAAAGAAATCTACAAATTCTTGAGCTACTTCGTTTTTAGAGCTTAGAAGACCACGTGAAGTCTCTAGTCTGATATCATTATTACATTTTTTATTTCTATTAGTTTCATTGTTGATAATTTTCCAAACCGTCTTTATTTTGTTATCGGCGAACTTAATCTTGTTGCTAATGAATAAAGCTTTAGCTACCTTGCAAGTGTTTTTAAAGATTTTTGAATAAGTTGCAACATATTTATTAAAAGTCTCCGAGTTGATGTAAGGCTTAAGGCCGTACAACTCAAACAATCGCTCCCTACTTATCCTAATACCTTTCGATTCCGAACATTCTGTCACTAACGAGAAGCTACATTATCCCCGAGTGCTATAGGCTACATTTGAAACGGTCCCGATTTGGCAGATTTGGCATACAAAATATGTCAAAATCAGACAATTGACAGAGTACTGAACCGTTTGCGATTTTTGAATGAAAGGCCCTGCTCCAACTATGATATCAAAACCCCATACAATTGTTCAACTTAAACAACCATCAGCCAAACATAACCAAAGGCTTCAACTGCCAGCCGTATCGACGGCGCGTTCGTGTTCCACGCGCGCCTCAAGGAGATGTCAGCAAACTGGAAGGGGTCCGAGAGGGCCTATGCCTACCAGGTCTGCGGGACTGTTCGAAAGAGCTACCGTGGCCTTGGAACACAAAGGGCTAAGAAGGAACATGGATGGGTTTTAGTCAGTACAAGTCTGACACTCCGTCCCGCTCCGCCCAGAGCGTGGGGTCCCCCGCACGCTCTGGGCGGAGCGAGACGACCCCCCGGTCATTTGATGATTTCCCACCCGTAAAAAAAAAGGCTTCAACTACCAACTAAACTGCTACAAATATAAGCCGTTTCCAAGCAATTGGGTCAAGGCTCACAGAAGCCAATACTACGCAAATTATTCATTATACGTTTGCGAACAATAATGGAACTTCAAACATTACCAGTTTTAACAAGATGGCTGTGAAAGCCAACAAAGGAGTATTGTTTAACTCAGCTCTAAGTGTTTGACCATTATCTGTGGATAGATCTTTGGTGTTGTATGGTGTTGGTTTTGGCTCATTTTCAGCTTTTGTGGATTTAGTAAGATTTATTCAGGGGTATTTTGGTAATTGTACTGGCTCTTTATGTAATATGTTGCCTAGAAACATCACACACACACACACACACATAGGTACAACATAGGTATGCCCACATCTACAAAACTACATACGAACAATGAATCACGCACGCAGAGTTATCCAAGAGTACAGTACGTCTACCATGAGTTGTCATAGTTAGATCGCTTGACGTAACTGCAATAGTTCCGTCAATACGCAAATACTACAGTTAGCTTTTCAATGGTACCATGACCTGTGTTGGTGCTTACTACCAAATTCTAAGCAAATGAAGCCCAAACTACAGTCGCTGTAGTTTAGTTTACTACACGGTGACGTAGGATAGATAACTATGTGACACATACTGCGCATTTTAGTACCCAACTATCCGCTAGAGGCGCTGTAAAAGTTTTCATACTTTTTTTAACTACAGACGCTAGCGCGTATAGATTGTTAAAACTCATGGTAGACGTACAAGATATTTAGAACAGCCCGATCGCAACCGTAGTGCTGCGGCCGTAGTGCGGTGTTACTTAGGAACTTAAAGCTTTACAAATTGTAGTTACGTGTTACTTTTCGTTCCAAACATGTTTATCATTCACTACAACTCAATTATAAGTTGTCCTGAAGTTTCCTTTGAAACCGTAGAACAGTTTTGATACGATAATCCCTCGTTTGCTTTCAGACAAGTTTTCTTTCTCCCAACGCTAATTAATGTTTCTTTAATAAAAGTCTTATAGAGAGATTTGTGTCATATTTTTCCAGGCAACAATAAATATCTGTGTTTCTTACAAAAGAATATATAACTATTATTTTCTTTGTTAAAATGTTTAAATAGGAAAAATACGCTTTCTTTTTGGTAACTACTGTTCTTAGATAGACCAACGCAATCTGTTTGAAAGTGCGGATCCTTTGAAACACACACTTTGTTCATACTAAAGAGCGCATTCGTGATTTTCTTAGTGAAATATGTAACTGTTTCAAGTAACCAATCTTACTATTGAAATACCAACACGCTCCAGACCCGTGACTTTCAGAGAGGGATACATACCTTTTTCAGCCGTAAGACCGCTATAGGCTGATGATTAAAAAGATTTTACTGGTTGCCAAGCACTTCCTCTTGAAGAGACCTATGAATATTGGTTTAAATACTTTCCATTTTGACAAATTCTGTCACATACATACGTATAAATAAATCTCTCACTATATCGCATAAAACCACACATTTTATTCCCGAAGGGTACCTAATGCCACAGATATTTATATATACTTAGATAACGCAAGAGCAACTACTTCGCGTGCCCGGTTTAAGCATTTTTATGTTTAACGTAGCTACTGTCGCAGCAAGCCGATTTCTTTAACACAACAACGTTAGAAGAACTTAATTCTAGTCATTTAAGAACAGAAATGTAGTCTACTTTGTATACAGGCTGACTTTGAATAAATGCGACAAAAAGAAATGGGAGCTTCAGTTACAGTAACATAGTAATTATAAACTGTTTTTTCTACAATCTAAATCGTTAAAAAAAATTACGTGATTATCGCTTTAAAATGGTCCATTGATGTTACTATCTTTATTTAAGTACGAATTATCGGTACTCCAGCAAAATAAATGAATATGCAAAATAAATAAGAAAAATTAAAGTATCAAAAAATCTCGTCCTACTCATCGCAGTGCACAATAATCCCGTTGCCGTTCATAGCGGTCATTTACCTAATTTTGCCTATTTTCTAGTGTAAGTATCGCGCGACGTTGCCAAACCTCGCATGAGTGCCATCGCCAGCGCCGACATCCCTTCCCGGCGACCGCCCCGCCCGCCGCCCACCCTTCCTTAGTTCATTAGTCGTCCTAAAACGTTTGTAGGTCACGGTCGCGCGCGCATTCCGCAAATCCCACTTTACGTATTGCGAATAATTTGTATTTTTGTCTTGTGTTTGTCTTAACAATGCCTAGGACGAGACGAAATAGTTGTGAACCGTTAACAAACTTACAGTATCTTGATATTGTTGTGTACAACACCGTAAGAAATCTACGTGAAACGCAGCGAAGATTTCGGCTAAAATATCCTAATGTCCCACCTTCATTGGGAAGAATTCTAAGAATCACTCAAAACATGCTGGACAGACGAGCTAAAAAACCAAAAATCAGGAATGCATTCGAAACTGTAAAATCACAAACTTTAATTAATAAAACTTAAGGACAATTTGCGGCGCCGGCGCCGTGCTCAATTGTGTTTACAAAACTGAGGTGGACATTTTGAACAATTATTAAAATACACGTAAGTGTACTGATTTGATTTAGTGTAAATACTTAATAATTATTGTAAATACTGTGATTCCAACTTTTTAAATACGCCAGAAATACAATAATTGATTTGTTATTGTAACAAACATTATTCAGGTTATACCTCTTACTAAAACATTGTTACTATTTACTTTTATTGTATTTTTGATCGTCCTCAGCCGACAAAAGTATGAAGGGAAAGGTTTACAAAATTTTTATTAATCGTGCGCGCGGGAAAGAGATGCGCGGGCGGCCGGGCGGACGGGGCGGCGCGATTCATTCATAGCGAGAATGTATACCTAAATCGTGCCCACTTCGCGAAAACGGTAGTACGCGAAATTCTTTGATACTTTAATTATTTTAACGTTTTTCGTAACACTGTTAGATTCTTTTTTAATTTTACATTTGATATGTTCTAAATTTTGTTGACAACACGTATTATTGTATATTTAAATTTGTCGCATCTGTTCAATTTCACCCTGTAGTACCCTGTTTGTATGTAACTAAATAGTACTTATGACGTCATAGTGGCTAAATAATAACAGCCGCACGGGTCGATCTTTTAGGTTAAGCCGTGCTTGCCGAGGTTGGTCCGTGGATGGGTGACCATAATTACATACCGAGTTTCCTCGGAAAGCACGTTAAGCCGTTGGTCCCGGCTGCCATTTGTAGATCTTTGATACTCGTTACGAGTAGTCAGAACCCAAGAGTCTGACATGCAGTCTTACCAAGGGTAAAAAGGGCGTATTACCCAGTTACTGGGGTTATAGAGGTCAGATAGGCAGTCGCTCCATATAAAATGCTGGTACTCAGCTGCATCCGGTTAGACTGGAAGCTGACCCCAAGATAATTTGGGAAAAGGCTAGGCAAGTGATGATGTTGTAATAGTGGCTAGTCGAAAATGGCACGCTTGGTTTTCACGGCTATATCTAGGCATGTCTATATCTGTGTATAAACCACTCAACAGCTTAGCAACCGTACATCCATATACAAAGAACCATTAGCCTCTCTGACACCCTCTGTCCCTTCCAGTACTTACGTTAAAAGCCGTACTCCAAAGTCTTTCACAGGCGCGTCCAACGCTATCTGAAAAAGGCCCTTTATATATAAATGTCGGTCTTGTTTATTAAATTCTTGCTGAAAATAACAAGCATTTTCTTCTTGGAAATTTTATCGCTTTTAATTTCCGTTTGCAAGGAGATTTAAAAACCCTTGTTTTATGTCACTTTAAATTGTTCTCAAGATTTTCGATAAAATAAAAGCTTTTATCATCTTGAGAGTCTTTTCGTGATTGTTTAAGTGTCAATGAATATACCGCCGTAAATCTAAATTACAAATAACATGGAAGATATTATTATAAACCTTCGAAGAAACCCAAACCCTTCGTGTTTCGTTGATATCGCAACATATTACATGAAACACCTGTCGTCCTACCCAAGACACAATCGCCTATAAAGCGTTTCGTATTTCTCAGCGACTTTTAACAGCATTGACATGCGTTTTTCGACTTTGTTCATGCGTTTTTCGACTTTGATCATGCGTTTTTCCACTTTGATCATGCGTTTTTCGACTTTGATCATGCGTTTTTCGGTAGCATTACTCAATCCAATACATTTTCGACATTTCCATCACCGTTATAGCTGTGTCAGTTTGTCTTAACCTGGTGGCCTACAATGACGTCTTAAAACAGTATTGTTCTACTCCAGTGTGGGAAAGAGATGGCGCTAGACATCCTGTATAGCTCCGTCTCTTTCCCACACTGGAATAAGAGTAAAACAATACTGCTTTAAGACGTTATGGTAGGCCAGCTGATATGCATTTTAAAGTTGAAAATAACGTAACAACACGCCTGGTATCCCCGAAGGGGGGCAAATCCTGACTTGGTGGCTGCTAATGTAAGTTTTGAAAATGATTAGCTTTAATAGAAGAAGTTTCCACCCGCAGTTACTACTTAACTCTGTTAATGTAAACGAGACCTCAACGTGCAAACTTATCCTAAACCCACAGTTTAATGAAATTAAACTTCCCAACACCGTTGTCGTTATCCGTTCCTCAGCCTAAGTGCTAAGTTTTGTCGTCAAACTAACTAGTGTCTCTGGATACTGTGTCTAGGGATGAATATTCTTGTTTATAATTATGTATGTGAAATGCAACACACATATTATCATACAGGCTATTGTTTTGCATCCTCATCAAATTGAAAAGGTAACTATGGTAATGATTCTCGCACCGAAACAATAATATAATGGATAGGGTTTTTTTTCTTGTTTACCGATCCCTATAACCGCGCTTTTACACACACAAACAATTTCAAATGTTTATTCGATAATTTCTTATTCCCTAAACCACGTCAAGGGGGTTATTCTGAAATACAAATTTAAACAACAATAAAAACAGCGTTTAATAATAATTAACTGGGTACCGTAATTTTAATTGATTGTTTATGTCTTTTGTGACAACCTCCTGATTTTGACGAGGATGTAAAACAACACCTTGTAGAATCATGGGGTCTACTACCATTTTTTTTAATATTAAATCAGTGGAGGAAAGAAACAGAGCTATACTGAAGTCTAAAATTATACTGTAAGAAGAGATTGTGGTACGGTCGCAGAAGCGTTCGTTGTTAATTTATGCACACTTTCCTTAAAGCTTTAAACGAAAAGTCAGTAAGTCATCAAATGAAGGAAAGTCCTTGTACGAAGAAGATGAAACATGCAATTGTGAAAATCCCAGCGTTATAAGGAATATAGTCCAACATAATTTCAATGACGTGCATTCGTGGATCATTGCAGGATACGCGACGACGCCATATTGTTTTCCTCGACGTTCCATATTATCTGAACGTTGATTCGATTTTCAAATGTTACATCTAGCCAGCCTGTATTGCAAGAGTATATCCCAAGCATGGAATTATTGATTACTGTAGTGTATTTATGTTCTACGTTCTATTGAGTATTCAACAGCCTTGATCCCTAGTCCCTCACATATTGTTATAAGTTCGTTAAGTACTACATGATGCTACATAGTTGCATTGCATGCAGTTTAGATCTTCACTTACAAAATTAATCGTGAGTCGTGACTTTGTAAGAGGAGGTTGTTTACGTTTAGTGGATGAGTGCATGCATCATAAACAAACAATTATTTTAATGATTAAATTTGGCTTCAAATAGGAAAGGGAAAATATTGTCTTAAGTTATCAACTGACTAATTTCAAGTTGACGAAGACCTATTCGCATTTAAATTCCTTAGAATGGTAAATAATTTAATGCAACCCGAATAAAATCACCTTTTTGTCATCGGACGTTTTATTAGTGCCCAAGTGCCAAAAAAAAAAACAAAATCAAATTATTTTTATTTCACTATTGTAAATTTTTTTTTTTTATTTTGTTTTTTTTTTTTTATCTTGCAACTGTAAATACAAAAGATCTTAAAAACTCTGTTGAACTCATTTTGAGCTTCCATTAGAAATAAATCTTAACATCTGGTGCGATCATACAGTATCATAACATAATCAAGACATTGCTGAGTGGTCATCCATTGACATTAATGTGGGGACGGCTTGCGAAACATTAGTGATTAATGTTACCAATAACGTTGTACACTCCAATAATTCTATACATACCTATTAATAACCAAGTAACATTAAGCCTGTAATCCGTGTAAGGTTAGGCGGAGGTACATACAAGGTGTTGTCTTGCATCGTCGTCAAATTCAAGGAGGTAACTATGCTATGGAGTCTCGCCCGAATCAATAATAAAATGATATATTTTTTTTCCTATTTACGAAAATCGGTAAGTGTGAACCACCCTTGTTTTAAACGCGGCCCGTCTGATCCTCGCCTTATTACCTCGCTAACACACATACAAAAAATCTCAAACGTTTATTCGATCATTTCTCATTCCCTAAACCAAGTTAAGGGGGTAACCACGTTAAGGCAAACTTAAACAACCAAAAAAAAACAGCGTTTATTAATAATTAACTAGGTACCATAATTTTAATTGATTATTTATGTCTTTTGTGACAACCTCCTGAAGTTTGACGAGAATGCAAAACAACACCTTGTATAGCTACGTAAAACGACGACTCGGTAGGCGGGTTGTGGGCACACGAACGAATTATTGTTCGACCCATATGCTGGGTCCTTAGCACCGAAAGTGTTTATGACCCTCTGATGAACATAGGCCTGTCCCAAGCTGCGCCAGAAACTGCCTTTCGTCCACACAATTCAGTCCCAGCTTCAAGGACATCAAGGCCAACAGTCCTATGTCAGTATTAATGGAAAGCTTTGTAATCTATCAGCTATTACGTAGGTACTAACTCCAAAGCTGTGAAACATAAACCCTTTTCTACCAACAATAATCAATCCAATGATAGTACCAACCTCTACAACCCAAACAAAATATCAATGACCGCAATAACCGCAAGTTCAAACAGCAACATAAACGCTTGGCCGCAAGCTACAGTTCAACAAATGTGGCTTTACAGAGTTTTAATCATTAAAACCATCAATAAAACCCTCAGGTTTATTAAATCCCAAACGACATGATGGACAAAACTAACACTGGGAGCCACTGTGGAGAAAACAAGAGGAAGAAATAGCTTAATTTCAATAGTCACCGTGATGCGACCTTCGACGACTGTACCTACTATAAGTAGTATTTGTATTATTAGTATTTGATGTCAATGCAGCGTGTCTTCTTCCATACTTCTCTATTAATACAAATTTCATGAGTCACCCTGTTTTTAGCCTATTATCTTTCTAGGACAACATCTTTCACACAGTCCATCCATCGTTTCGTTGATCTTCTACACTTATAGACCTCCACATTCATACACGTTCCACCCACAAAATGCCGACAAACACCTTAATATCTCCTAAGACATAGAACCCTTAGGAGATATTAAGGTGTTTGTCGGCATTTTGTGGGTGGAACTTTTTCATTGCTCGGCAGTGTATTTCATTATAGAATTTCCTTAAGAAGTTTTTCTTAGTCCATACAATGACTACAGTTGCCTGGTAACCCATACAAATTTTTAGTCAGTGACACTATTACTACTACAAACTTGACACAAGTCTCATCGTCTAAGGTCGTGGCCGGGACGAACAGACACCCACACACCAATCGATACCTATTACCACTCGCTGTAAACCGATACCGATACCTGTATAAATAAAAGCAAAAACCAATAAATTACCTTTACCCTACATTTTAGCTAACAGCTTTGACCTTGCTACCGCTGGCCTGAAAAGGCACGTGGCGCGGTGTAATGATATTACTGTGGAAGGTTTCACTTTTGTTTTATGTCAGTTAATGTATTGGTAATATTAGTAAAGCCAGAGTGCATTTTAAAACGCTTCTTTTTTTTATTTTTGTGAATGGCATCTCGCAGTTCAACCTTTGAGGTTGTCGTCTGCTTAACCGGACTATCCTGTGGATGCCTTGAGAGTAAGGCCTCCAGCCAGGGCATAATGACTTACAAACTAAGCGACTACACGCTAAGGACACCCCCTGTGGGGTACGAGCCTCGGCATAGGGCGTCACTGGGGAAAGACTGCATGGGGACAAGCTGGATCAGAATGATATTATTATTTAGGGGCTGATTTAAAACTACTGGCACGGCATCGTGGGCTGGCTCGAGCGAGGGTCGGGGAGGGGCTCGATTTAAAACTAGTTTCTCCAGTTGTCATGCTACGCGTGATGGTAACATTAGAATCGGACTTCAACGTATTAATGGGGTAAAGGCTAAATAGCTGTTTAGAGTATACACTGATTTGCTAATAAAAAAAATATTCTTCTCATGGAAATTGAGCGTGGGCTGGTTACACCGAAGAATCGAATGCATGACAGTTTGCACGCCATCTTGCGTACCTAGTAGAACTACGTAGTCACAAATCTTGTAATACTGCCATCTTTTACTGAGTTTTAGAAAATATTCCCCCTCCATGGTAGCGTTAAACTTGTTAGAAGTCGCATAGGAAGTTTCACTTCAAAAATATATGGGGAAAGAAAGTTAATGTTTGACTACTTATCGGTTTCGCAGAAAGATTAGAATCGATTCCAATACCATAATGCAATAAACTGTCAACTCTATGACCTGACCTTGGCACGCCAGGAGTCACCTTTCTATACGAAACGTGTGAGTAATGATGGATTAAGTGAGAGGCTTCGCGCTTACGTCGACTGATAAGGGCACTTCACACGGGTAATATTATGTTGCGATTATTGTAGTCACGTGAAAAGGAAGTTTTTTTTTTATAGTTTTCATAATAGTAACACGTGTGGGATATAAATATGATTGTCTTCACTTATGTATATGTAGAGTGTTGTATTAATATCCAGGTCGATTTTGTATGTATTTTCACTTTTCACTTAGTTCTTAGTTCACTTGATGAGTATTAATTTGATTTAGTATTAGCTCATGGTAAAGATGTGAGCCTGTGAGAAGCTCCTAGCTAAATAATAACAGCCGCAAGAGTTGATCTTTAAGGTTAAGCCGTGCTTGCCGAGGTTGGTCCGTTAATGGGTGACCATAATTACATACCGTGTTCCCGGCTGTCATTTGTAGATTTTTGACAGTCGTTACGAGTAGTCAGATGCCAAAAGTCTGACATCTCATCTTACCAAGAGGAATCGTATTACTCAGTTATTGGGTTGTGTAGGTCAGATAGGCAGTCATCATCAGCCTGTACTCGTCCACTGCTGGACATAGGGTTCTCCCATGCCACGCCACTGAGCCTCGGCCACTCTCATCCAGCTCTTGCCAGCCGCCTTGCGAAAATCAGTGCTTCACCGAGTCTGAGGACGTCCTACGCTACGTTCACCGATCCGTGGTCTCCACTCAAGGACTCTTATTCCCCAACAATTATCGGTTCTTCGGGTTATATGGCCGGCCTATTGCCACTTCAACGTGCTAATGCGGTGGGCTATGTCGATAACCTTGGTCCTCTGTTGGATCACCTCATTACGAACTCACTCTTTCAGAGAAACCCCGAGCATGGCCCTTTCCATAGAACGTTGAGTGACTTTAAATTTGTGGACCAACCCTACCGTACATGACGGGTAGGACAGGCAGTCGGTTCATGTAAAATACTAGTACTCAGCTGCACCCGGTTAGACTGGAAGCCGACCCCAAGATAGTTTGGGAAAAGGCTAGGCAGATGATGTTAAAGATGTGAGCCCGTCAGCAAGTGAAAACAAAGCTTTAGAAATCTGGGATGCGCTGGATGTGCATTTAAAAAACACAAATTCTTGATACTTTTTTGTTAACTTACCTCCTCGAAACTAAGTTAATCACCAAGTCAACGCTCTAGAATGAATTGCGCCGTAAACAATGCGCGTACGTCGGTCTCACTTCAAGCTCTACAAACCACGACCTCAAGACCTGGCCTTTAAAACTAGAAGGCATCACAGTTCTATACTGATTCCTTCATTACCTTTGAGTTAAGTAGTAAAATTTTCTGTATATACATTGATACATGAACTCATTGCGGTAGAAAGAAACTACGACTAACCACTTGTAACGATCCTTCCTTACAAACAGGATACTTCTAGCTTCGTCCCCATTCACACATTTAGCATATAAGCAAGCCGATTGCAATTTTGCGGTTGTCTGTTTATCCTGTATTTAAAACATTTTACATTCGTATGTCTTTCCTTAATGGAGGAGCTCGTGGCTAAATATTAACAGCCGCATGGTTCTATCTTCAAGGTTAAGCCGTGCTTGCCGAGGTTAGTCGTGGATGGGTGACCATAATTACATACCGAGTTTTCTCCGTGCCTCGGAAAGCACGTTAAGCCGTTGGTCCCGGCTGTCATTTTAGATCTTTGTCAGTAGTTACGAGTAGTCAGAAGCCGAAAGTCTGACATCCAGTTTTACCAAGGGGTATCGTATTACCCAGTCACTGGGTTGTGGAGGTAAGACTGGAAGCCGACCCAAACAAAGTTTGGGAAAAGGCCAGGCAGATGATGATGTCTTTCCTAAATATGGCTTGAAGCGTGAGTCACTGAATCGTTTTTAACAGTAGTCACTAAACTCAAATCTAGATAAAAACCACAAAACCATGAAGGAACTTAACAAAAAATGCAGCGTTTTTGTCACATTTCCGCCATTTTATCTATTTATTCTATTCAGTGGGTGTCCATTAACTCTGTGCTTAGTTATTGCTAAGAGCCAAGATAATTTTGTGCAGTCTGTCGTGTAGGTCAATGCTCCGCTCATTACTTGCTCACGCTCGCTCTAAGTCACTTGTTTAATGTTTATTTATAAACTACTAGGCTTGTGCATTGTCCACTTAGAGCCGAGAATTAAGAGACATGACATTTTTTAATTAACATAGATGAGTTGCTAAACTATTTTATAACTTAGTTGTAAGAATGTCTCTGAAGGAACCCATAATGTGTATTTTTGTCCGGTTGCTGCTAAAAGGCTCGCCCCTATTAAATGGGACATAAATATAACTGGCGAATACTACAAGATACATCGCTGCCTAGAACTCAGGCGTTCGTGATGTTATGCTCTCTGTAATCTTTTCCTAAGCAAAGGCCTAATTTGATGCTGTTGGGACTAATTGTGGTCTGATATGGATTAGGAATTTGATATGGAAAGCTCAACTTTGCGGTCAGGTTCAGGATTAGGGTAACGGTATCATTGACAGTCAATGATATTGGTGGGCTTATCAGCTTTATGCTCGAATACTATTAAAACATTACTTTATCTATGAATCATCACGATCGTTTGTCGAATCACGTCACAGCTAAACTTAGACCTCCCAAAGCATCGCTACTACGACTAATACTGTACTGCCCAACTCCAGCAGATTCCCGTACGATTCAAATTGGGGGCACATTTTTGCGATACTTTTCCATATGTCCCATCTCTTTGACATAATCTATGACGGCGACATTCAGGTGTCAATTTCTCTTAAGACATGTTGTTTCTACACTACCTCTACACGCAATGTGTCAACGAATCAAACAGTAACATTAGCAAAGAGTTGATCAATCTGCGGAGATCGTTGATCTTGTAGCTCTTGAGACGTGCCGACGGATACTTCAGGGATGCCACACACATGTTCGGACCGGCATTTCTATTTAGATAACCTTTTGAAAAAAAACAACCAGTCTTACCAGAAGGTACCGTTTAATGACGAAGTACACATTGGGTTGAGTTGTGGATGTCAGATAGGCAGGCAATCGAAGTAAAATAGTTGTATTCAGCTGTATACAGTTAGAGTGGAAGCCGAAACGAACTATCTTAAGAAAAAGGCAGGTAAATAATGATGCTTTCGGGAAGCAAGCTGCACGGCTTAGCTAGAGTTGTAACAAGCCAACCCGAACAAAATCTGCGGTGGTATATGCCCAACGGAGTTGATCAATCAGCCCGAATCGAATTATGTGTTTGTGTAGTAATGACTTCAGGTTAGCTTTGTTGATAAAAAAATACTGTTGTAGCAAATGTGTTGCCTCATAAAAATGTTTAATGGTGTAGCACCCCTCATGCTTCATCTTCGCATGTTACGACAATGCAATACAAAGAGCAATTGTCAGCAATTCAATAAGCAGTTGACAGCGATTTTATGTAGGCAGTTTGTTATGACATGTTACTGATCAAGAATAATGCTTGTCTTGTAGAGATTGTGAGGATATATTATGTATAGGGTAATAATAGTAGATAGTAGGTTAATATTGGATGTTTATAACTGAATTTTTATCGGGATGATGTAAGACGAAAAACTTTTGGTAATACCATAATGAGGTGCAGAGAGGGTGAATGAAAGTTAGTATCATGTTACCACTAAGGTAAAGTTCAAATCTCAAGGTTAACTCAAACTGATCCCGAAGGTAAAACTCCTTAAGTCCATAATAAGATCATTTTTATTATTTTATGGTCTTATAGACGGAGCCATTTGCTAACGTCATTTCTGTCTCTTACTCGTACATATTAAAATCTTGAATTCTAATACAAATCGCTACGTATTTGCATCCATCTATCTGAAAGGGCTTTACAGTTTGCACCCGTTATAAGCCTGCATTGACGTCAATGTAAGGTATCACCATAAAATCACTTGGTATGGAGCGGGTATCAGCTCATCTATCAGCGATTACTTACTATCAATGGGCTTAGATTTCGCGTCATCGACAGATTTATGAGTATGTGAGATAATCATGGTTTTGTCGTCATATGTATACTAATACGAGTACTAAGTCTGCCCGCAACTTCATTCGCGCGGAAATTTTGGTGGGTTTTAGGAGTATGAAAAATAGATGTTGGCCGATTCTCAGACCTACCCGATATGCACACAAAATTTCATACAAATCGGTTTGTGAACACCGCGACACGAGTTTTTTTTTTTTAAATTAGATTAAGTACAAATGCGAAACACACACTTTGTCACACACCTTTTAGTGTTTTTACGAACGAATTGATTACGAAGAGCATACAAGTAGACCATGCCCTGGATTAGGACAGGATACGGTTATAATTCCGTATACCTAATATAATTTCCGACTTTCATGCGGACATAAGCTAGTAAATTTTATAGTGTGTGTTACACACTATATATATATATATATATTCAGTAAACTCCAAAACTTCAACGCAACATAACAGGCTTCAACAATAAAATTAAGGATTTTAATATCCAAACAAAAATTGATTAAAATAAAGGTAGGCTATATTTATCAAAAATACTAGCTCTACCGTGCAACTTCGTCTGCGTCACATTTTCCCGTCATTGCAACATAGCTGCTCCGCTCCTTTTGGTCGTAGCGTAATGATATATAGCCTATGTTAGTTCTAATACCTCCAAGAATATGTGTACAAATTTTCATGATGATCGGTTGAGTAGTTTTCGCGTGAAGGCGTAACAAACAAACTTACTTTCGCATTTATAATATTAGGTAAGATTTATTACTTTTTTACTGTGGGTAACTAGAGCAAACGTCAGTAATTAAGTGATATGATAGTTTTGTATCTCTTATTAATCTAATATGTGGAGACGGGAAACTTTTGGACTATCATGTACATATACAGGGTTTGACACCTTTATATATATATATAACCACTAGCTGTCCCGCGCAACTTCGTCTGCGTCACATTTTCCCCGTTTTCGCAACATTTTTCATTGCCGCTCCGCTCCTACTGGTCGTAGCGTGATGATATATAGCTTATGTCCTTCCCCAGAAAGGACATCTATCTTCTTGCCAAATTTCATTAAGATCCGATCAGCCGTTTAGTCGTGAAAAGGTAACAAACAAACATACAAACAAACAAACAGAGTGACATTCGCATTTATAATATTAGTATTTTATAATATTAGTATGGATTGAAGGGTTCAAAAGCAATCGTATTATCCTCAAACGGTTTTAGTAGTATTTAATTTAAAGGCATTCGATGCTGACGACACTTTGACATTGGTTTGAATAAAAGTTATTTTACTTTAAAATGAAAAGCTTCTCCTTCAAAGTTAGACAAAAGGTATATAGGGCAGACATTGCTGCGCAGTTACCCGCTGAACCAGCAAAAGCAATTAACGCCTTGCAGAAAAACACTGTCATTTTCCCAACATAAACATTATACAAAATTAAAAGCGAAGAGTATTTAATCTATATGTTAACGAGACTATCACGTCCAACACTTTAATGTTCCTGGTATCATAACTTCTGAAATGACCTATCTTTATGAAAGCCTGATCAAGTGAACTCCTAGTATATTATATTATTTTAATTAAAATAAAATAAAAATAACAGTATTTACATAAACTAACTAAATATAAACTAAATTAAAAACAACAGGACGTTAAGGCGTCAAAATACTCCTCCACATCGCTGTCATCCGGAAACGTGCCCAGAAGACTGGCGGCATTGCCACGTTGAATGGCAATGCTAATTCTTTGCCCAAAGAAATAGCCAGCCCTCTGGTCTCGTGAAGTGTCAACCAGTCGACGAGATATTTCCTAGTATATTTATTATTATATCGAATTACCCAGTATTAACTGGATTTTGGAAGTCAGATAGGAAGTCGCTCCATGTAAAATACTGGTATTCAGCTGCATCCAGTCAGACTGGAAGCCGACCCAACATAGTTGGAAAAAGGCTTGGCTGAAGCTGACTTAATCAGCCTATAACGTTCCCATTGCCCGAGGACCCCATAGACTTCGTGTGCTCCTCTGTGTCAGGGACCAAACATAATCCACTACACGTCTACAGCGGCCCAGTTGATGTGTGCCATAAAGTGATGGAGAAGTTTTATTGATTTTATTTAAATATTCTGAATGTGAGGACCGTGTGGGTTATTTTTTTTGTCTTCTTTGTTTTTTTTATTGGTCTTAATATTTGCCTGGCAGTTTGGGTAATATAAGCGACCTGAAATGTAACATGCCCTTGCTGAACAGGACCACTCAAATCTGTGTGGTGCTTCACCAAAAGCCCATCTCAGACACTTATCTGCATAGTCCTCATGTGAGCCTTAGGGACCTTAAAAGAGACTGTGTCTTCTGAGTTTGTTTCGGCTGTTTCTTCTCAGAGTAGTCAGGTACGATACACCGCCCTCATCTAGTTTATAAAAAATACGACGTCTAAAAGTGTTTGTAAAAACCTATTTGCAAGAATAAACATCATATCATCATTTCATTTCATCCGTTTTTGAACAGACTTCAAAAAAGGAGGAGGTTCCAATAGAATCTTTTTTTTTTCATGTATGTATATCAATGAAACAAAAGTCACCGAATTAATGACAAAAAAAAACGAAATAGGTCCTCAAAACATCGTCCATTTAATTCTATGTTGCCAAACACTATTTGGATTACATTTTCCTCTCAGGACTTATTGTAACCCTCTTGATAGTTGGTTAGGCTCAGTGATTAGGCCAATCACCTCTGCAGTGATAAGTGTAATAGGCGGCCGAGCGCCGGCGGCCATTAAGGTCTAAACAAGTTTACCTTTGCCTAATAGGCATATTGGGGGCCTTAATGATGTTTGCTGAAAGACAGGTAAATTGCGGTACAATCGAGAGGGCTTTGTTGGTGATAAGTCTGTTTCTACGGCTTAATAGTTATAGTGCTTGTACTATAAAGTTAGTTTTTTTTTTATAAGAATTTTCCTTCTTCTATCTTTCATTATATTTATTCAATTATATTTCTAGCCACACTAGAAATATAATTGAACAAATATAATGAAAGATGACAGTTCTTGAATTCTCAACTTGCGTACCCCAATTTAACATAACGTTATCCTTCAGAAAACCTGGGTTTTCTCGAACTACCTGGTGGCGTACCATGACGTCTTAAAACATTGTTGTTCCATTCTTATTCCAGAGTGAGAAATAGACGGAGCTATACAGGTCGTCTAGCTCCATCTCTTTCCCACTCTAGAATGAGAATGGAACAATAATGTTTTAAGCGTCATAGTAACCCCCCTGGTTATCATTCTCGTGCCCTTTATTGCGATTTATTTGGGATCGGCGCAGCATGTCTTCTTCTTCCATGCTTCTCTATTACTCTTCATATCAGCAGTCACGTCCTTTCTTGCCATATCGTCCTTCACAGTCAATCCACGAATCGATGGATTGACTATGAAGGGTCTTATAGCCACATTTATGCTCAAAATTTTCCTTAGCTACATTCATGCTCAAAATTTTCCTCATACCTCAGCCATGTACATCCTCGTATAGCTTCATCCATACCAATATTATAAATGCGAAAGTCAAGTCAAGAAAATCTGTTTGTTTGGTTGTTACCTTTTCACGACTAAACGGCTGATCGGATCTTAATGAAATTTGGTAAGAAGATAGATTTCAACCTGGGGAAGGACATAGGCTATATATCATCACGCTACGACCAATAAGAGCGGAGCAGCTATGAAAAATGTTGCAAAAACGGTGAAAAAGTGACGCAGACGAAGTTGCGCGGCACAGCTAGTAAAGATATATTTCATAAATCTGCCAAACCTTTGTGGTTTTATCTTTCATGTCATGTTATGTTGCGAACTTGCGATCCCTTCTCACATTAAAATTCAATTTCGTGTCATATTTCGATGATGTTCATTCAATTTATTTAGCATCTCTCATATTTACACAAGCACATTTTCTACTCTCTTTCATGTCCCTGTAAATAGAACATCCATTAGCCAGGAAGTGACATTTGCAATGAATATTAATGCGTGACGATGTTTTTCACCCATTTCCATGTAAAGTGTTGTATCATAACGCTTGTTTCCCAGGAGTTGGCAGTCTTATTCAATGCCAGTCACAATGCTTTTCTAGTTAACTGTGTAAGACACAGATGGAACCGTCAACTTGAAAATAGACAGTATTCTCTTGTTTAACATGAGCTCTACAAATACATAGCTCATGCTCCTATTAGAATTGCCAGCAGCTAGTAACGGTGCATACAAGCTTGGCTGGCTCTTATAGCTTCTACTATTCAAGATGATTAGGATTTCTGAACAATTTGCTTGCCTTATTGTTGGCCCTTAGGGCAATGGAGAGAGCTATGCTCGGAGTTTCCTTGCGTGATCAAATCAGAAATGAGGACATCCGCAAGAGAACCAAGGTTACCGACGTTACCGGGCAGGGCACATTGCTCGCAGAACAGATGGCCGATGGGGCCAAAAAGTTCTGGAATGGCGACCGCGAACCGGGAGACGATGCGTTGGAAGGCCTCCCACTAGGTGGACCGATGACCTGGTGAAGGTTGCGGGGATCCGCTGGATGCGCGTCGCACCGGACCGGTCAATGTGGCGACACTTGGGGGAGGCCTTTGTCCAGCAGTGTCTGTGTCTTTCGGCTGAAATGATGATGATGATGAGGTACGCGACTGCCTGCAGCACCCTGGCTCTGAAAACAAATCACACCTGTAGTAGATACTCGTAGTCCCAAGAAATAGGGAGTGGGACTATTGCCATCAACCGGACAACCATCCTCCGAGCTGGTATCCAGAATTAGTACATTCTATTAAACAAAAGAAATACGGTGTTATTTGACAGCTAAAAATGATATTTTAATAAAAGCAGGTGCTGCTTGGCTAAAAAAAAAACAAGTACGTATCTATTGCTTCTACGTAGGTAATAGTAACTTTATCGTAACCAACGCCTTGATTGTGTAACATCAATTAACTAGGTTAATCACTCGATTTCAATACTGAAATGAATGAAACTTGAAACTATAGGGGCATAGCTAACAGTAGTGTTTATCCAAAACGTATTGCGATATACCAAGTGGTAGTGAAAGTAGCTCATTTTTTATTTTTGTTGTTTTCCTGAATTGTCTCACTCCTGGGCAAATGCCTGCCCCCATTCCTTCCACTTTTCTCGATGTTGCGCCTCTCTAAGGCGTCTCGCCATCTTTTCCTCGGTCTGGCGCGACCCAGTCTAGCTCCAATTTTACGACGAAAGGGTTTAAACTAATAGTGTTTTTTTTATGTATTTCGTAACTTTCGTTAGCACATATTTGCATAAATACCAATGGGTATTTATATAGTCACTATTGTATGCCTGCGGTTTTTTCCGCGTGGAGTGCGGGAATAAAATGACAATATTGCCCACTGGACCATACTTCCGTGATTAAAAGTGCTCTATATGATATTCCAGACTATAATCTATGTCAGTGCCAAATTTCATCCAGATTCGTTCAGCCGCTCTGGCGTTTTTGAGTAACAAACATCCATCTAAACTTTCTCATTTATATTAGTAGTAAAATGTGGTAAAGTACCTGTCATACTGTCGTGTTTTTCCTCATTTACCTCCACCTTTATTTACGTTGGTGAAAAAATACATATATTGTTTTTTTCTTTTTGATACCCTCCTCCCTCATAATTTCTGGCTACAGGCATACACGGCTTTAAACGTCAAATACGATTAGTCATATGACGTTAACAGACGTGTTCTCCCCACCCACGTCATTCAACTTGTTTCCGCAAGTGTCGAAACATATTTTAGTCACTTTTACTGAAAACACACATCTTTGGGGTTATTTATAAACGTTGCTTAAAGTTAAATTATGAATGTCTGTCGTAGTCGCTACATGTAAAATAACGCTATTAAGCTGGGGGTCTACTCTCTAAGTCCGTCAACGAAAATACGGGTCCGTCCGTAATTAGCTTTATACTTTGAAATGTACCCGCTGTTCCCTAATATTTTCGGATTCATGAGTTTTGAAAACACATCGGGAGTAACGACAACTGTCCAATCGTGTTGTCATTCATTTTTAGTTCGGGCGCCTAACGAATCTTATGTCCGTAAGTGATACGAAGTAGGAAACGACCGTAACTTCGGCTGCAACTACGGATTTCGTGCTTAGAGCGTAAACCAGCTGGATCCGGTTAGATTGGAAGCCGACCCCAATATAGATAGGAAAAGGCTAGGCAGATGATGATGTCTGCTTAATCATTTAATAAATGAAAATCGTTTAATAAATGAACCACTTTATTTCCCCTTACAAAACGTAGGAACAAAGGTATAATCTATTACGAGGTCCACACAATACGAGTACAAGTTATTAAATCTGTCTTAAGATTGAAAAGGTCTTGAAACTTTAGGGGTATCGCGATTCAGACCATATTAGTTCTTCTGTTTTACTTCATAGATGGCGCTGTAGTACTTTTTGTTGTAAGTTGCTTTTTATACATCGCTACAAAACAAAGGAGATAACTTTTGTTTTGCAATGAGACGGTATGGCTAGTCAACTGATCCCGGTCATTTTGGACCTGCGAGATCAAATGACAATTTTTTTTTTTTTGTCGATTGATCGACCGTTATAATTTACAATCCATATTAATAAAAGCCTCGTTGGTCTGTTGGTCGCATTCGCGACTGCTAAGCATGAGATCCTGGGTTCGATTCCCAGGTAGGGATAATTGTTATTGGGTTTTTCCATCAGGAATTTTACAGTAGTCGCCACGGAGTCTGGATTTGTGCCCGGTGAATGGCAATTGGTTCACCCCCTATCACATCACTCTAAACATAACGGCCGAAATATGGGTGTGCTATTAGGTACACCTCTGCATACCCCTTCGGGGATTACAGGCGTGATGTTGTAAATAAAAGTCGAGCAATTCTCTTCTTTACATGTCACTTATTTGCAATCGAAAGTGAAAGTGACTATATGACGTCATGTTTTATTAGTTTGTTTACCCTCTTTGTGTTGCAATTCGACATATAAATGGATAAATTACAAGATAAACTACTCATCTTACATTTAATTACATGAGTTTACATGAAACACGTAATGTTCTCGTAATTTAGCGTTTTGTAAATGTAAATCATGCTTTCGTTCGCAAATTTTATGTGATTTGGCAATAAAAGATTCAGGAGGTCTACTCTCTTTCACCGAAACGCAACTTCGGCAACGAACGAAAATTAAACATAGTTACGATTGTGACCCTACTCTATATAATTTTCGCATACAATAACAATTAATACATTCGTTGTCTGTGAATTCGAACTTCTTGTGTGCGTCCGTAAATTATATAGAGTAGGGTCACAAACGTAACTACGTTTAATTTTCGTTCGTTGCCGAAGTTATGTTTCGGAGAAAGAGAGTAGCCCTCCAGTTTCTACCAAACCTAAATAATGCTTCTATTGTTGGTGTCATTTTGCCCATAGGTATTATTAATTGCAAAATAATATACCTCAGTAACTTCGATCCTATACGTCAACCCACATGGTTTTTAATACAAGGTGATTTTGTCAAGAGAGCGTGGATGGCGAAATCCGAAACTATTAGGAATAGCGAAAAATACTTCAAAGGAGTCGCGAGCCCGATTTTGATAAAACTAAAATTGAATCATTGGATTTTTTAAAAATCAATATTCCTAGCTAGGAATCGAACTCATTGATTTTGGAGAAAAAAACACACGTACTGTATTATTACGGCATTCGAAAGCGTCGCTATTAAGGATCAAATTCTGGAAAGAATCCCCGCGTTGCGTTCTCAGATGAGGAGGAACCCTTACAGTTAAACAAACGAAGAAATCTATTTTTGTGTTCACACACATTTTAATCTTGTTAGTGATCCAGTTCTTGTTAGAGTTATATGAAAATATACACAAGACACAAATATGAACGGGAACGCCATTATTCTGAAAGAGGAACAGAAATCTGCATCATTGCTACACCTGGGAAAAAACAACTTTTCATGACTAGTACAGTGACTAAGCGAAAACTAGTTTCCTTATGTATTTAGTCATCTGAATCATAATGACAGTGACACTTGGAAACTCATGGACCATAATACGACAAAATACTATACTCTCATTGTACGGGAAATCTACATATCCAAAGCCAGCTCATATTATACTGGAAATGTATAGCTTAACTAGCTTTTGCCCGCGACTACGCTCGCGTAAATTTAGAATTTGACAATAACCGTCTTGGACACGTGGCGCCATCTATTATGATAATAACGTTATTTTTGTTTTCCTCGGGAACAGTACTTTTTTTTTGGGATGAAAGGTGATGAAGTATGACGAATACGTATGCAAAATTTCAGGATGATCGGTTCAGTGGTTTAGGCGTGAAGAGATAACAAACAAACTTACTAAAGACAGCGTCGTGGGTAAAAGATGCGTTGTTATTGTCTAATATAACATGAGAACGCAACACTGCCACTATAATTAAAGTTATATCATAATGCGAGGTTTACAGCATATTTAATAAGCATGTGTACTGATAGGCTTATGTTACATTACATGCATATTATGCGCATATCCCTAGCTACAAGATATACATAACTATGGACATGTAATTAATCTCGTTACTACATAGCTGAGTATAAAAGGTTACGTCAAGCGTGACGTCTGTTGCATATGCCTTCAGCCCACACAGACACGTGTCTTTATTTATTATCTATTTTCGAAACAAGCCAATATTTTTTTAAATAGTTTTTCCGCCGTCTAAGTTCTTTTTTTTTAATTCTGCAACCACAATATAAGTTTTTAAAGTGACAACTGTATCAAGTGTTACCTAATGCTAATGCTAATCTGCAACTACAGTCTACATAAATTAACTATTAACCGTCGATCGACGCGAGCATTTCACAAAAAAAAAACTATTAAACTACCATAGGTAGTAAGTACAGTTTGGAACATCTTTGGTGTATGAGGAACAGGGTGTAAAGTTCCTCAATACTCCATAGAAAAGGCAGTGTTATGTCCTTCGACAGACATGTGTTATGTCTGGTGGGCAACTGCCCGACAGTGGTTGTCGGGTTTCTCTATATATTCTTAAGTCGATGTAAACTTTGCTTGCGCGATTCAGACCATATTAGTTCTTCTGTATACTCATAGATGGCGCTGTAGTAGTTTTTGTTGTAAGATGTTTTTTTTAGATCGCCACACATCATTTAGCACTTCTAAGATTTATCATCATCTTCTTGCCCTTGTTCTATTCTACTTGGGGTCAGCGCAACAGGTTTTCTTTTCCATTCTCCTCTATCAGACGTCATCATTTACTCCTTTCTCTTACTCATCATTCCTCACACAATCCAATCCAATCTTAGCGTGATAATATATAATCTATGTCCTTCCTCAGGTTGAAATCTATCTCTTTGCCAATCAGATAGACTAATGATATCAAAACACATTGTGTTATGGGTTTGTTCCCATCTGAATCATTGTGTGATTTCGTGGAGCAAAAAACAACACACACAAGCACAACGTTTTTATTATGCGTTAAACAAACGTCACCGTCCGTGTTCCTACTCCGTATGTTCTCACACTTCTCACACATGCACTCAAGTGGATTAGGTTTTCTAGGGCACTTTTTAAATACCACAGCTTTTTGTTGGCGTACACTGTAAAAATAGACTGAAAATACTAGTCTATTTGAATGCTTTTGTAACGTTTTGAAATGAGGTTACCAAAGCACATTCTATGAAAAAATATGGGTTACATTACAACATTACGTATAGTAACAAAAAACGAATATTTATTCGGCAGTAAAAATGTTCTTTGGTAGAGTAAAGGGTTTTTACTTATAACTCTAATACTATTAAAAGTATACTATTAAAGGCCTCTCCCGGTGATTTCCAGTTGTTATAATATAACAATATCACGCGTGTAACCTCGAAGGGTTTGGCAGAGGTGTATCTAAAGCGGTCTACACACCAAAGCCGCTGACCCGGCGGCACAGCCCGGCGGCTTAGTGCCGGCGGGTTCAGAATGTCCAAGCCGAACGACTTTGCCGGCGGCACGACAGCCACGGCATGTGGTGTTCTAGTAATTGCCAAATAGCCGTAGAGATTGGACGCTTTTAAATGATAGAGGTCTATTAGTTTTATAACTGTTGCATCGTCCCACTCCATATTGGTTAGTTGATAAAAAATAAAAGTGCCGACACTTCACAACAACAGAGAATGAATAAGTGATACGTCACTACTCTATGAAAGTCGGCGGGCAACTGACTGAGTGAGTGGAGAGGGATGCCGTCGGCATCGGCATGCTGCCCCGCCGGCATGCCCGCGCGGGCGCAAGCCGGCGGCATGATTGTACAAAATAAGGCCGGCGGGTTGGGCCGGCGATCCGTGCCGCCGGGTCAGCGGCTTTGGTGTGTAGACCGCTTAACAGTACACCCACTTTTCCCCAGTTATGTTTAAGTCCCATGCAATAGCGGGCAAGCCTATTGCCAGCAACCGGGCACAAATCTAGTTTCCGTGGCTGCTACTGAGAAATTCCTGATGGAAAAACCCAATAACACTTTGCCCAACCTGGGAATCGAATCCCAGTACCTCATGTTCAGCATTCGCGCTTACGACAATTTGTACAACGAGGCAGTCCTGACCTTAAAATAAATCTGCCCGTTTAACTTCATTATGAAAACCAACCAATGGCCTTAACACTCGCGTCCTCCCATAACCTTATAGAAAGACTGTTACTATTTTCTTAAAAGATCAAAAATAAAAAAAAAACCGGGCAAGTGCCAGTCGAACTTTTGTTTTTATAGCATCAACAGAAACACATAATATATAGAAATTACCTATATATATACCTATCACGGTTCATGAGATACAGTACAGCCTGGTGACAGACGGACGGACAGCGAAGTCTCAGTAATAGGGTCCCGTTTGACGCTTTGGGTACGGAGCCCTAAAAAGGCACAGACAAATTGTGGACACGGACAGATACTTCTACAAGAATCTGTCTGGTCCTTGCGATCCTTATTAAATCCCCTACTAAACTAGATCTTTATCATACCCAAAAGTTTCATTCAGACGATGCCACAGTAAAGTGATGTCCTCTAAAATAATTAAACGCGCCCACAGAACCCTGACGGCTTGTTTAGTTTAAACTTAGTTATAATTGCGTCCGCAGCATTTTGTGGGTGACCCTAGCGGGCAAACACCGGCCGACTGGAGCTGTATTGTGTAAATGTTTGTTAAATTCCGCTTTAGTTTATAATTGCCAAATAATAGCAGCCGTTCGGGTCGATTTTTACGTTAAGCCGCATTTGTCTAGGTTGATCCGTGGATGGGTGACCGCCCATTACATACCGAGTTTCCTCCGTGGCACGTTAAGCTATAGGTCCCGGCTGTCATTTGTAGATCTATGACAGTCGTTACAGGTAGTCAGTGGCCCGAAAATCTGACCATCAGTCAAGGCAAGGGGTGGCTGTCGTATTACCCAGTACCAGCTGGGATTTGGAGGTCAGATAGGCAGTCGCTTCATGTATAATACTGGTATTCAGCTGCATCCAGTTAAACTATGTTAGGTTATGTTGGGGGCGGTTCACGATCCCAACTTAGTTCGAAAAAGGCTAGGCAGATAATTCATTTTATTTCATTTTCAGATTTCATAATTTTCTACCTGCCTATACAAGTTGAATTTAATACCTTGCTGAGATTAATTCACAATATAATCGTACCCGAGAGGAGGCTACGCCCCAAGATAAAAATAAAACTCAAAAAGAAAAAAATACTTCTACAGTTCCAAGAACTCCAGAAACGATCTGTTATTACTGTGTGATACTGATGTATTAAATAGGCCCTTTTATAAAAAAGAACATAAATAAAATAAACAGTCTTTCCAAGAAAAGTTTATTGATATAAGTAGAATAACGGCTCTATCTATTGTATTTCCATAAATTACGTACAAAAGCTTTACAGTACCTAGCCTAACTCGAGAAAATGGAAAAAGCAATACTTCGTAGTAATAAAATAAATAAATCCCAAAGTCGCACATACATTTACCTTTCAGTATCTTTATTAGGTTAGAAGTTTTGTTGTGTTTATCAAAGGATCTAACAAATCACGAAAGAAAACCTTAACTATTTGCTACAACAGGGCTGGCCCAGTACGAAAAAGAAAACTTGTCAATTACTTACGTGAAACTTTCACCTGTTTCCTTTTTTTTCTCTTATAAAATACTAGCTGACCCACGCACCTTCCTCTGTGACACATTTTCCCCGTTTTAGCAACATTTTTCATTGGTTCTCCGCTCCTATTGGTAGTAGCGTGGTGGTTTATTAACCTATAGCCTTCTACCTTCGAACCAGTAGTTCCTGAGATCGGCGCGTCCAACCAAATAACAACAAAACCTTTCAGGTTTATAATATTAAGTAGAAATGATTTACTGGTACTACTAGCAAAAAGTTAATTCGAATGATTTATAGTATTATTTAATCAGTAGGTAGAAGAACTTCTGAGAAATCAAATTCTGAACAAGGGACTAACTCTCCAGCCCCAGAAACTATGCAGACCAAAACTCGAACATATCAAACCCTAAGTAGCAAACATAATACAATTTGCGGAACTTTGGACCTTTCCTAAGTCCCCAATATCGTATCCTAAACAACTTATCAGACGAACGACCCTCGGAGATCTAAATAATGTTCCAAAATCTTCTTTATCGACTACGAAACTGTCTCTCATTACTCTTTTACCATATAAAAAGAACAAGCTGAATAAATTGATCAGTATCGAATAAAGACGTTTTTTGCACATTTTCTATAGAACTTTGTCCTCGACCTGGTGTGACCCAACCTCGCATTAAAAGCAAAGAACAAGGCCTCACTCAAATTCAACGATAGTAAAGTTCAACGAACTTCAGTATCGGAATTGATTAAGATTTCGTTACAGACCTTTCAAATAAAGAGTTGTCTTTGTTTTAAGCTTCTATTTAACTTCCCTTGATAGTTACTTGGTTAGTTAGTACTAGCTGTCCCGCGCAACTTCGTCTGCGTCACATTTTCCCCGTTTTCGCAACAGTTTTCATTGCTGCTCCGCTCCTATTGGTCGTAGCGTGATGATATATAGCCTATGTCCTTCCTATGGTTGAAATCTATCTTCTTGCCAAATTTCATTAAGATCCGATCAGCCGTTTAGTCGTGAAAAGGTAACAAACAAACTTACTTTCGCATTTATAATATTAGTTAGGATGTATTTAAGTATTGGTCAAATCTTGCGCCTGAATTTCGAACAAGTTCCTTACAGATTGAACTGTACTTTCGCACACACTTTTCGTTTTGGTGACAGTACATTTTATGACAGACTTGATCCTGCAGCCAGGTTCACCTGCTCACTAGAGAAATCCTCAATGGTTAATAGCACGTACACGAAACTTAATAAAGGGTGTAAAACACCTCTTAACGAAGCCGAAAGGCACTGGTTCTCCCTGTCATTGCGATCATTTTTTTGTTCTACACCACACCTGGGAACCTTCTAGTTACGGAGATATTAGGGATCAAAGTTCCAACTTTTTGACAAGTATTTTTTTAAATACAAGTTTTTAATGTAAGTTTTTTACTTTTAACAGAGTTTTACCACAAAACATGATTTTACACCCCACAAAAAAAAGTCGTTTCCCCGCAATAATTTTTGCGTAAGGTTACTTAGTTTCATGTACAGAATGCTTGGTTGACGGCTTCGTGATGAGGTGATTTACACGGTGTATACATGTTCAATATTGATCGATTAACCTAATTTTCTTCTTTTCATTTTAATACAAGCGATTTTTTTTTGATTAAATTTTTACAATACTCTTACTTACCTACCCACAAGCTTCACGCTCAAGCGAGTCGCGTTGGTACAGCGATTGGGGAGATAAAAAATGATAGAATACTTAGGGCGTACCGCGACGCATCCGGTACTCACGCGAAGAAAGCGAGTGTCACTTAACGCAAAGGGCCGACGCGACGCCTGACGTTGATTCAAATCAAATAATCAATGTCATTCATTCTCGTTTTTAGTTTTTACCTTCGTATCCGATTAATAAGGGTGTAGAAGAAAACAAACCAATAACATTCCATCTAAATCACCTTTTACGACAACGTAGATTCTTTGGAAGATAGTCAAAGAGACAGCATTAAGTTTGTTATGCAGGAGTGTAGACAAATAATTCAGCCATTTGAAAGGTCAACATTGTACATGTACAGTCGACAGTAATAGCGGCATTTATGGCACAACTGCATTATCACTTTAACCCTAAAATGCCATTTACATTTATTGACACAACAGTACAGTCTAGTCGTGAGTTGGCTCCACACGGAAGAGGTAAAGAGGTCACTCGGAGGCTGACTTACAAATACTTGACATTTCAGACCAAATGAACGGCAAACTCCAAGCTCCTTGCAAAGGCTAGGTCTTCTGTCCTCTTCTAACATCATTATATTAATATTTTGTCTCTTTCCGCCATATACTAATAACCTATTTGCAACTCGTTTCGCTAGGGTCGTGTGCTAACCTGAATTTCGAAATGCCACTATTTCAATTTCACAAATGTTGGAGTAGGTGCTATTGTGAATGTGATGTTTCTATGTATAAAGGGCGAAAACTTAGTATGTTTTTTTTTTATGCAGAATGAAGGCAATGTCGTGAGGAAAGTTTTGAGTATGAATGTGGATGGCTATAAAAGTTGAGGAAGACCAAAGAGACGATGGATGGACTGTGTGAAGGATGATATGGCAAGAAAGGAGGTGTCTGATGAGATGACGAGTAATAGAGAAGTATGGAATTAGAAGACATGCTGCGCCGGCCCCAAATGAATTCTATCCGCCCCTGTCAGACTCCTTTCCCTATCATGTCATTCCTCACACAATCCGACGGGTCCAGTTCACTTTTATAGAAGTTAACTCTGAAGTTCAAAAGACTTACATGAATAGAATTGTATGCACCTTCTATCCACAAAATATCATATAAACAACAAAGAACAGTCTTTTCAACTCCAAACATCCCCCAATAAAATAAATCATCTCCGTTTTGATTTTATTTAGTTACAAAGTCGTTAACTTTTAATTTCCGCCGGTCTGTACCGACCTGCCTACCTATCTACGAAGTCGGCGTGCGGCAGACGAATCATAATGGAATCCGACACTTACTTCGTACCGAACTTCGAGCTTGAATATAAAACGTACGACACTGGCGGCGCTAAATATCGATATGCAGACACAATGTGAAATCAACGACGCATTTGAGCCTTTTTGGAAATTGATGCTTACAGGGGTTTGATTAGATAAATCATTCAGAATTAATTAATTAATTAATTCAACGAGGTGATCGTGGCAATGTTTTTTTTTTAGAAAAATATAATAGATTTAGTTTAGAGGAGCAGCGGTGGCCCAGTAGTGGCAGCCCCGACTTACGAGCAGTAAGTCGTGGGTTCGAACCCAGGCAGGCGCATTACTTTTTGTAATTTGTTTCATCACCGCAGCTCTCAAAACGGTGAAGGAAAACATCGTGAGGAAACCGGCATGTCCTAGAAGTAAAAAATTCGAGGACACGTGCCATCTACCAACCCGCACTGGACCCGCGTGGTGGATTATAGCCCACTCCCTCTCATAGAGAGGAGGCCTGTGCCCAGCAGTGGGAACATTATAGGATGATGATGATTTTTAGTATTAACATCTTTAAGACACTCCGTTGTTTCTTTGGTCTTTATGGCTAGGTAAACTTACAATTTGATTTTTAAACAAAAATCAATTTGTTTATCGGCCATTTTAAAACCACATCAGAATCATTTGAGAATTTACTAGAAATGTGCACATTTCGGCTCCTCAGGTTTTAGCCGACTGAAACATGTTCCGTAAAAGCATTCCGTCTACAATAGAACGATACACGAGTAGTTCAAATGCTTTTAATGCTGTTTATGTGCTTGAAACCCTCTCGTACCTAAATTTAATTTGCAGGTAGGCACCGAAAGTAGGAGGAAGGTGGGAGGAGCTCGTGGCTAAATAATAACAGCCGCACGGGTCGATCTTTAAGGTTAAGCCATGCTTGCCGAGGTTGGTCCGTGGATGGGTGACCATAATTACATACCGAGTTTCCTCCGTGCCTCGGAAAGCACGTTAAGCAGTTGGTCCCGGCTGTCATTTGTAGATCTTTGACAGTCGTCACGAGTAGTCAGAAGCCAAAAGTCTGACATCCAGTCTCACCAAGGGGTATCGTATTACCCAGTTACTGGGTTGTGGAGGTCAGAAAGGCAGTCGCTTCATGTAAAATACTGGTACTCAGCTACATTCGGTTAGACTGGAAGCCGACCCCAAGATAGTTTGGGAAAAGGCTAGGCAGATGATGAGGTACCGAAAGTAGCTGGAAGGCATTACCTATCTGTTTTTAAAACCTCCACAAGGTTGTCTAGATCTTTATATTCAAAGTCTTGGGCTATTTGTCCACCAATCATTGATTTTTGTTCATATGAAGATCAACCAATCTTGTTAAAACTATCATAGAGACTGAATACCGAAAGCACAAGATCAGATGCTGCCACATAACCTAAAGGCCTCGCGGCGCAAAAAAAAGTTGAAAGGAAAAAAAAAACACTCCGTTATTATACGGTCCATCAAATTACCAAGTAGCCTTGTTAAAATTCTGTGTGTGAAACATTTGAGTTTGTTCAGCGCTGTGTACTTAGCCGGCGACTACAGTGCCTACGTTTATGTAAATAGCCACCTTCACTAATTTCAGCCTTTTCAGCTAAAACATTCCTTTTTTACGCTAACGACCAATTTTCTTTGGCGTTTTCTGGTTTTCTGTTGAAAGGCGAGAGTCTAGAACAAAGCCTGTCTAAACTAACAAATTACAAGAGAATTATTCTACGTCGTAGACTCTTTATACTTAAATATCGTTTCCTACAGCAATTATATTTATGATCAAATAATTACGTCTGTTTCATCACTTTGATTACACGTTTCGTGATACACGTAACACAATCAGATGATTTACAGTACAGACACACTGTATTATCTATTGATTTTATTATCTTCAACAATTTTAATCTTGACTCGAAATAATTGAAGCACTTGACTCAATGACTTGTTATCTTTTACAGCGAGCAGCGGGCGAAGTTACGCGGCGCCCCAGTCTGAAGAACTGCAGCACATCAATTCAGATACTGAGCTGGACCGACGACTCTCAGAGCGGCAGGGCCGAGCAATGTACTACACGAAGACACAAGTCACCACACAGATCCCCAACACTACAGAAAACCAAACAGACAGATCATCAGAAACAATCCCAGTAACAAACACAACAGAAACTAATCAGACAGAAGAGGTACACCCGTCGATACAGTGGACTGTCGTCAATATCACAGATATGACAAACACAACTCAAGCCCCAAACGCAAACGTAACAGTTTCTCCGTTCACGAACCTGACGGAAACGCAAAACACGACGTTTGCGCCTAAAAAACGGAATCTGACTAGACCAGACTTCGTAAAAGATAGCGGTGGGAACGTGGCAGAAAGCAGGATAGTGACAGAGAAACCTTTGTCATTAGAGACGACTTTCCTGCAGACGCGAATACCACCGAACGTGGAGTCTTCTAGAAGGGTGATAGACCAGGGGCAAGGAGGGATGGATACTGGAGCGATAGCTGGCATATCGTTTGCTGCGCTGGTGCTCACGGCCTTGGCTGGTAGCACGGCGTTCGTGCTTTACCGGCGGAGGTACCTGAATAAGCCACAGACTCTCAATGACAAATGCTCGAATCCTGATTCGAGCGGATATCTTGATGACAGTACTATAAGAGTGAGTATTACTTCTTTTATTTTGGACCTAGTCAGGTACTTTCAGCTGGAAAATTTGTATCATCACCACTGCTCCTCATTATCTTATGTATCTCATTGATCTAAGGACCACGCAATCGCATAAAGAATGTCCTGTAATTACAGTGTTTGTGATAAATAAATAAAACAAACGCTGAAGGACAGGCATGTAGATACAAATAGCCAAATGAATACCTCAGCAGAAGCCTCAGTTCCCCATTCACTACAACGTGTAACCATAATAAGTTAAACTTGTGTCCTACTTTTCTGGATTCCTCTAACATTTTCTTTATATCCATTCCAGGACAACTCCGAAGAGATGTACAGCTTGGACAATGATTCGTTCCTGAACTCTCTGGAGGCCATGACCATCCAGAACTACTGGACGGACACCGTCAAGCACACCAAACTCTGATCACGTGACATAATATGACGTCATTTACACACTAGATGACGACCGAACTGAACAAAATGTACCTTTACCTACTAACTGTCGACTAGGAATGGGGATGGCAACTGTGACAATGATGGCGCTATTGTAGCTAGTTTCCAAACAGCATTGATTCAGAATTTGTCATTTTATATTTCATAATGATTTGACCTCATTGGTCAGATTGTGATCTAGCTATCGCCGCGCCTTCTAAAATGAGGTTTGACAGGCTTTCCATATTGAAGAAATTGATTCTGAATTCAAAATGTTCAGCTGTATCATGACTTGTGACGTCATCAAGACTTGATGAAATAAAACAGATATGTTCTGTCAAAGATTAGCAAAGAATTGACATGACTATTATTAAATCGATAAATATATTATCAGAGGTTTATATTAGCTAAAGATGAATATTTGGGTAGAAGATGATACCGTCTGATCTGATTGATTTGACAGGTAGGTACTAAATTACAGGTAATTGAAAAGATGACGACATGACATTTTGTTTGATCAATTAAGTTTTTTGTTTGTTTTTTTTTGTGATTATTTCAAATAAATAGGTTACATTCGTTTTTGTTAAAAAAATGCTTATTTAGATGCGATTTTATTATAAAAAACAAAATTATAAAATCATAACATGTCAAAGAAAGACTAAAATATCAGATAAGGACTTCTGTAGAAATGACAGATTTAGTGAAAGCAAGAACGACAAACCCTCAAATAGGCCTAGCGTTGAAGAAATGAATAAAATAGGACTTGAATGATAACCCCGACTTGATAATGACAAATAAAATATTGATTTTACTCTGACCTAGAAGTGATTAGTTATGTCTAAACATCAACTAAATCCTATGATTGTTTTGACTAGCTGTGACTTAGAGGATCAACTTTTTATCAGCAGTTTATAACGAATTTCTTTCAAGAACAAATAGATTTTGCTTTATTATTTTTAATGCCTGGTCCTAAATAAAAAAAATATTTTGGGGGGTTTATTTACTTACAAGGAGATTTAAGTGCTGCCTGTGATGTTTATAAAGCAATAATTAATCTTCTGACATACAGGTGGCGCTAAAAGTCTTACTTCTTATTTCTAAAATCAATTAATAAATTTAATGATTCGTATATACTGCTGATGAAAGAGTAAACAAGAGAAATGACAAAGGGTAGGTACAAAATGCATCTACTAAATTGAGAAATGACAAGAACACGACTTTTCTACATTTTGATTGAGTGTAAATTTTAACTAGTAACATAAGATGCAATCTTAAAGTAAGATAAAATAATTAATATTTTTAATAAATACATACCTACTTGTAGTTTTTAATTTATATTAGATTTTAATCTATGTTTTTGTCATATAATTGTAAATACATAATAATTGTTGTGATAATTTTTGTTAGAAGTTTGTTTATAGATGAAATGCAGTGTTTTTTAGCATTAGCTCAGAATATGGTAACCTTTAAAATTTTAAAACATAGTATACAGTATGGTGGTACCTACCATACCTGTATATTTCTGATCTAAATATGATTTTATTATAATTTAAATCAATAAGTTCTTGCCCTTAAAATAAAGGTAAATGTCAAAGAGAAAATGCTAGAAACGATTGTATAAACAAAAATTTAGGCGTTGCGACAAAAATGTCGCAGAGAATATTGGACTATTCTTATTGCGACATTTTAATCGCAATACCCGAACACCTTGTCCCAGTAGATTATACATATATGTGTAAATTTGATATTTTTATAATATTCCCTTTGTGTGAAGTTTAAACAAAACACTGTATTAAGTACGAACGAAAACGTAAGTAATAACTTGAGAGATAAACTGTAAAATGATTCAGCTTATTAATCTATCGGGTATTGAGCCATTTTCCAAGTACCTAATACAGTGGTTTGTACTGAACTTGGTAGATTCTAAGATTGAAGATTACTATTCTTTAACATTTTTCCAAATAAAATTCCACCATCAATATTCATGTAAAATAGTTCATAAGCGCCCCATTCACGTTAATACAGTCTAAAACTAATGTTATTATGCATATTTTTTTTAAAATACCATGAGACATTGTGTAGGATTTGTCTTACCGTGAATGGGTGGCTTTAGAAATAAGGATGTGATCTCAATATAATATCATTTTTAAATAAGTGTGGTATGTTTGTGTGTAATAGCTTTAAAGAATACATTTTACTTTCATACTTATGAACTCTAAACATACATTTCAAGTATACGGACTGCCTATGTATTTTTGAACTAGTTCCCTTCCTAAAATATAATTATTATCTTTTATAATTATGAACTAAGTCTTTCTACATTTTAATATTTCGTTGAAACTTTAAAAACCTTTTTATCTATTTATGTCATTTTAAAACGGTATTCCAGAATAAATATGAAGAAATCTATGTAATTTAATTTAATACATGAAATTACGTTGACATGATTTAAACTCTTCATTCATTCTTCTTTGTTTTCATTGTTTTATGAATATTTTAATTATTGTGATTCTCTGTCCGTCCATTGATTGAGATTTGTTTGTTTATTCATTTTTATTAATGGCTATGTTTTAAACACCCATGAAATAATCAGATTTTAAGTAATATTTTATAAAACATTATGGGCGCATTTCATACTGAAACTGAACGCGATTAACATATATCTAAACTGCGTTCAAGAGTTGTCTAATTTCAAATATTCTATAACAATAACGACTGCCAGCTCATAAAAGTTGCTGATCGCGTTCAGTTCCACAAATTAGCGACTTATTAATTTTTCATCGTCAGTCATATCAAATATTGTCTGTAAATAAATATTTCTGATATGTGTGTAATAAATATAAATGTTGTGTGAAATATTCAAGAAGTCTTAATTACATATTTAACATTATTTAGTCTGGTAATTCCGATCGCTGAGAATTAAAAAAGTAAATTGATTGATGGACTACGCGAATTTAATTGTACTTTTTACCTAAAATCATATTTTGAAAGCAAGTGGTAATGTCTGCAATATTTAAAAAAATACTAGATTGAAAGCTTATATAATATAGCAAGACTGGCATTGGAACTACCAGAACAATTTTCCTTGTAAGAAAAAATATGAATGTACTTTAATTTTTTTTTAATACTGGTGTGTTGTGAGATACATATTTTTAATAGTTTTTGAAACTACCCATAGAAACCTGTACTTATAATAGATGCCATAGATAAATGATTTGTCTTTTTTTAAATGTGAAAGATAATTTAAAGATCAGCGTAGTCCGAAAAGTACGCAGTGCAGATAATTTCGGAATTACATTCAATAATAAACCTTATTGTTAGTGGCATAAGAGTCAGAGAATACCGCACGAGCGCGCTAGAAGACATTTTCAACGTTATGTAACTATTATTGAGTTAATTATTGAATGAGATTAAAAGACCCTCTGATCTGCATTCTTTTCGGCGTACGGTTACCTTCAAGTGTTAAAAGTTCCCGGTACAAGGTGCTAGGAGATTTTTATGTCAGTAGAAAGAAACTTAAGAACCCCCAATTTATGTAGATCACAGATAATATGTGTAATTGGTTTATAAGCCAAAATATAGTAATACTTTAGTATCATTAAATATATTTTTACTTGGAACACTGTTTTTTATTTCATCAAGACTACCTGCTTTGACTAATGAAAGGGAACATTGAATTAAGTTTTGCAAATAGTTTATTACTATTTACATGGAGCTCGTGTTACTGACTGCATGAAATTTTCAGATAGAGCTACAATGGAAGAATGCAATAAGTGTTAAATCCTAATGAGTTCTTCGCATAACCTTATAGTTAAGGTACCATCCATCTATATCCAGTCTGGATGAGCATTTACTATCCAATTGATTCAGAATATCTTCTTCTGCTTCTCCGCTGTTACCCCAATCCTGAGGATCGCGACCGCATACAATGTGTCTACAAATAATGCGTTCCTGGTAAATTGCGGATAACCGTTTTGTGACGTTGAGCAATTCTAGGATAAATTCATGTGTTTTCATGGCGGACGGCGGTCCATGGTATTCGAAGAGGGTGTAAACTTTAAAATAATAAGTGAAAACGGACCCTGCAAGAAACCGTCAGTTAAGAAATAATAACTAGTATGTAAAAAGTGCTGACTAAGACTTAGCAGCATATAAAATAAGAACATCCTGTTGTTAAAATGTAACAATACCGTGATTGTAAGTGTACCTAACTACTCTAGATAACCACACTGTATTATAAAAGCAATATTGTAATGTGAAGGTATCTACAGTTAAGTTTTACAAGTAAAAAATTTTTTTTTTTTTTTGAAAAGGGGAGGATTACTGTGGGGACGCATACACACACACATACGCGCACTAGGGACACGGTATCGAATAGAAAGTATCGATACTGTACTCATGAGTAGTATCGAAAAAAAAATCGTTCTCATTATAGTATCGAAACAAAAGTATCGATACTTCAAGGTATCGAGTACTTTTCTTAGGGCCTAATGTGCATAGAGCATAGGTCAATATCAGTCCGTTAATAACGTCAGTTCAATTTCAGTAGGGCAGAACATGAATAAATAATTGGTATTGGTACACAAATTTAATACAATAATAGAAAAAGATAACAATAACTTAAAAAAATGTAAACGTGCCTACTCCGTGGCCGATCGTCACGCGACATGCAACACACAGACGAAAAATATTGAGACGATGTAATAAAAGTTTCACTTTAAAAATAGAAACAAAATTAGTTGTTTTTGATCTTGACAAAATACTGCCAAAGTTCAGTTTTTGTAGGCGGCATTCTTCTAATGACTTAAATATTGATAGGCAACACAGTTACACAGCACAGAATAATAGTGGGTACTTTTTGATTACACTTGAATAAATCAAATTATAGTCAAGCAAAATAATGATCAACCGTATTAATATAGCAGAAAACAAAGCGCAAAACGAATACGTTAAAATTTAATGACAACGGTGAACGAGTGAGTGAATGAGTGATTGATTAGTGTAGTAAATGAATGAAGGAATGGTCAGGAATTTAACTGTGAACGGATTACAGAAGGACGATTACGAGCAAAGATCGATGTAATGTTTTAGAAGGTTCAGAACGAGTCGTTCTGAACGACTAACGAGTGAACTAGATAGCGTTGCCATAACCATAAACATAAGCCGTAAGGTCGCAAATTTTATATGGGTAACTTCTAAGATTTCAAACTTAATTTCTTATTCGATACGATACCTGCCAAAAAGTACTCATTGAGTAAAAGTATCGAGTACAAAAGTATCGGTATCGAATGGAAATGTACTCGATACCACAAAGTATCGATACTTTTTTCGTGTCCCTACATAGAACTTGCTTGCTGTGCTAGTTGACACTGACACTTGATCAACAGACAACAGTGGACGAGACTAGAAAACTTTTCTTGCTGCGATAATTTCATCAGTGAGTAAACATCAAAATAACATTAAAACATGGTTCAAGCGTGGTTTATGGATGAAGAGAAGACCGATCAGCGCTTGGAGCACCATAGGAACCCACCACAATACATTTCCCTCGATGATTTGTTTAAGAAAACTGGCGTGGAATATTTTAAAGTGAGTATAAGTTTTTTTGCGTAATTCCACAACTTTAATAGCTTTGTTATCAACAGTTTTTTTTCTATTTGAAAACAATTTTAAGATAACGCTAATTATCTGTCTTATTTGCTAAAAGTGGCCCATATGGATAGTATGGCAGAAAATGCAAATCATTTTGTTTTATATAGTGGTTGGTAGATATTAGTTACTTCATCCCACATCAATTTTATAACAATTTTATGGCATGACAATAAGTTTTGTGTAAACACATTAAACAGCAGGTTTGTAATCACTGGTGTGTTAGACATTTTGCTGGCTACCATAGCGTTTCCCCCTTAAACCATCATTATCTGCTTGGCCTTTTCGGCTTGGTATTCAGTCTAACTAGATGCAGCTATAGGCCAGTATTTTACATGGAGTGACTGCATATCTGTTCTCCACAATTCAATACTGGATATTATTTTACTCTGTGGTACAGAGTATTGTCGGGTACTTATTGATTTTTGGGCTTCCGCTGATCACCCGTACACCACCAATGTGTCAATGTTCAATATTAATAACAGTAAAACTTGATTGTTGAAATGACTTGTAAAACATTAGATATATTAACACATGAACACAGTTTTTGTGTAAATAATATCATTTGTGTTATGTTTGAAAAATCAATTTCATAATAAACCATACTTTTACTAATTTCTTAAATAAATACTAAAACAGATAAATAACTATAATTACAGCTGAACGTAGACACATACACAACAGACGGAGTTCTGGACAAGTTGAAGAAGGAACGTGGATATACGTACGAGGATGAGATGACCTGCTCTAAGGACTGCCTACCCAACTATGAGGAGAAATTGAAGTCATTCTTCACTGAACATCTGCACACTGACGAGGAGATAAGGTATATCAGTCAAAACTGTCTACAAAAGTCACATGTCCACATTTTGCTAGTTAACTAAGTAAGTCCTCCATGTTCTAAATAAATAAATAAATTGAGGACAAATCCACCTACTGGTCTGTTACTCAGAAATGAGAAATTCCTCTTGTTTGTGCTTCCACTTTGTTCCTTGTTGTAAGATGATCTATGATGTATATAGGGTGGAAGATACACCCATGCACAATCGTTTAGCACATATTTAGTTCATCATTCTGAAACACAACTCCCACAAAGAATCTTTTTATCCGTAACTTAAAAGTAAAATATATCCATACATTTGACCACACGGTCAAATGTATGGATATATTTTACTTTTAAGTTACCTACACAGGTATCGCATTTTTGTAGGACACAGTAGCTTTTTGAAAGATGAAAAATTTCTATCTTTGAGGTATCAGAATGATCTACTGAATACTTGGTTTGAGTGTCAGTGTCCCTTTTATAAACAATCAAAATCGATTGACATTTAGGACAGAGCATCACATGACAGTGGGTTCGAACCCAAGCAGGCGCATTACTTTGTGTAATTTATTTCACCATCGCTGCTCTCAAAAACGGTGAAGGAAAACATCGTGAGGAAACCGGCATGTCCTAGAACCAAAAATTCGAAGACATGTGACATCTACCAACCCGCACTGGGCCCGCGTGGTGGATTACAGCCCACTCCCTCTCATAGGAGAGGAGCCCTGTGTCCCAGCAGTGGGAACATGATAGGCTAATGATGATCACATGAGGATGGTTTAACCGATTTGGCTCTTTTTTGTTGTGCGATTTGTATGAAAATATTTTATTTTTATTAATTAATTTCATCTGTGCGAAGCCTGAGCGGCACGCTAGTTCTTTGTAAATTGAAATGTCGACCATTTAGTTTTATGTCAATTAATTGTTTTCATGATTTTTAAATTCTAAAAATGCTTTTTGATTTGGAGATACAACCAGTGGCTCCATCAGTTGCCTTTCTTGTAAATAATGTTGAGGAAGTTGAAGATGGTTTGAACTGTGAAAATTTCTAATTTTTTTTCCAAATGTTCCAGGTTTATACTCGACGGTTCCGGTTACTTCGACGTGCGCGACGGCGACGACCAGTGGATCCGCATCTCTGTCAGCGGTGGAGACATGATCGTCATCCCCAGTGGCATCTACCACCGGTTCACACTTGACACTAATGTTAGTATACCCTTCCCTTTACTGCTTAGCCACTAACTACACTTTGTAGCGGCACTCGTGTTGGACAAAACAAGCGAAAGAATTTGCTTAGAGCACTCCTTGCGTCTCCACAACGCGGCTAATGACGCGACGGTACTCATGTGGAGAGCACTAAGATGCATGCTGAACACAAGTCGCATCACTTGAAATCTTGAGCTCCGTGTTGCTGTGTTTGATCAAACATACTGATACTGTTAGCCTGCGTCATCCGACTGCTGGGCAAAGGCCTCTCCCCACGACTTCCAATTGTCTCGATCCAGGGCCAATATAGACCACAAGTCGCTGATCTCGTCTAGCTCGGACCGCCATCTTCTACGAGGTTTACCGCGACGCATTCTGGCTGTGTCAGGGCTCCAGAAAGTGGTTATTTTGGCCCACAGATCATTGGGCAGACTTGACCAGCCCAGTCCCACATCAGCTTAGCGGATTTTTGAGCAACATCATTAATTTATGTTTTGGAGCGCAGTGTGGTATTGCGTACACGGTCGGTTAGTTTGACGCCTAGAATGCTGCGCTCCATTGAACGTTTGCACACCTAGAGTTTGACCTTTTGAATATTTGTCAAAGACCAAGTCTGGGATCCATAGGTCAAAATGGGAAGAATGCACATGTCCACGATTTTTTGCTTTAGCGACACAGGAAGGTTTCCTTTAATGAGCTCCTTCATGAAACAGTAGGTAGCTCTTTCAGGCATTTTCGGTTCGTCTTATGACTTCCTTGTCTTGTCTGGACTGGAAAGAGACTAACTGGCTCAAGTAGATTTATTCATGGACATATTCCAATTCTTCACCATTCACTCTGATCCTATGTTTAGTGGTGTTTGACATCAGTTTGGACTTCGACATGTTCATCGCCAGTCCAACCTCAAGCTGTTTCTTCTCAGAGTAGTCAGGTACGAAACACCGGCCCCATATAGTTTAAAAAAAAAATGACGTGTAAAAGTGTTTGTAAAAACCTATTTGCAAAATAAACATCATTTATCAAGGCTTGCATTAGTGAGTTGGTTTAACATTACCTCTAGTTCTTCCGCCGTGGAAGAGAATATGACAATGTCGTCAACGAAGCGAACGTTGGTTAACCACGCCCCACCGATAGATATATAACAACATAGATTACTAAAAACATAGAGTAGTAAATACATGGAGTAACGTCGCAGTGGCGACTTCATCTTCGTCGTTTCCTTACTGCTGATAATCGCGTCCACATATTATGGCACGCCAAGCCATACGGTCTCCAACCTTCTTGATCGCATCTGACCATCTTGCCGGTGCTCTACCTTTTTTTTTTTTTTTTTTTTCCGGATGGGAAATCATCATATGATTTCTCCCGCTCTGGGCGGAGCGGGAGGGAGTGTCAGACTTGTACTGACTAAAACCCACCCATGTTCCTTCTTCGCCCTTTGTGTTCCAGGGCCGCGGTATCTCTTTCGAACAACCCGCAGCCCTGGCAGGCATCGGCCCTTTCGGACCCCTTCCAGTTTGCTGACATCTCCTTGAGGCGCGCGTGGAACACGTACGCGCCGTCGACACGGCCTGTCGTCATGAGACGGACGGACGGTGAGCTAACCGGTGCTCTACCTTACCCGCGTTTATCTTCTACCGTGCCTAGTATCATTATTCTTTTCAGATAAAGCCTTGGCTAACGCATAATATGTCCAATAATGCTGAGGGCATGATGTAGACAGATTGTAGAAAGCCGTTTGTTGATGTTGAGCTCGACCAGTATGAACTTTAGATGCACCCCGTTTCAGCGCCTTGCTATATCTAAATTGTATGTCTAAAAAAGTGTTTATAATGTAGAGTAGTAAAATCATCAACATTGATTCTCATTATTTTCAATTCCAGAACTACATAAAAGCGAAACGCTTCTTCATCGGCGAGCCGGTGTGGTTGCCGCACAACCGTCCGGCCGACAACATGGACGCTCGAAAGCAATACGTCGAGAAACTGGAGAAAGGTTTCACTGTCACTGCTTGCTAGATGTTAAAAACGGAGTAGACAGCAAGTGGAGTGTGAAGAATGTGTGGGGTAGATAAGAGATCCAGTTTTTTTGTATTTAGAGTTTGTTAAAGCTACGTGGTGTTCTGGTGTCGGTCAGCCCTTCTGTGACCATTATGTTAATCCAAAATATTTATTTGAATCTACTGCTAGAACTACTTATTAAGTATCTATGACGCGTTGCAAAATCTGAACTACTACAGTTTTACTAAACGACACAAAAACGGGCATCGTTAGTAAACATTTGTGAAATTGATAATTTCCTGTCCTGTTCACTCAAGCACCGAAAGATCTCTCACAGAAAGCTAACCTACTTTTTTCAGAATGCATTAGTCAAAGCAGAAATAAAACAGCACTCCATTTGTTTTCTATTCAATGGCTGATATAATACAAACCGATTCCCGCTTTATCGTTTTTATTGTAATAAGATAAAACTGTAAACTATACAAATTGTATCATAGTCCATACCAGTAATGTGATATTTTTAAAATTCCAATGGAATGCCAATGTGCATTAAAAACGTAAATATAATTATTACACACCATCAGTAAATTTCTATCCACCAATGTTCATTTTATAGAATCTTGTAACTTGTCTGTTGCCATTATTATATTTTAAAAGTAGCAACACCAAACGAAACTTTTCATAAAACCTTCCATTTTTGAAACTCGAATATTCTGCAGCAAGCCTGTCCTTATATTTATTTATTTTTAAGTATGTTCTACCGAGTTCAATAACGGTCGACCACTTTTCACCCTTATAGCCTGAGTAATAAGATTGAAAATGGGACGACCGTCAGTGAGTGCTGTAGTACGTACGGCGAGCAATCGACCCTATACAAAAGAAGTTTATGCGGACCTCTTATTTCACCGTAAATCTATACAAAGCTATGTTATAAGTACTGAAAATGTATGGTTTCATGTCTCGCCGACTCGCCGTGCACATACATAGTATCCATTTTATTTTTGGAGTGGTGGTAGCTATACATACAAGGTGTTGTTTTGCATCCTCGTCAAATTTCAGGAGGTTGTCACAAAAGACATAAATAATCAATTAAAATTACGGTACCTAGTTAATTATGAATAAACGCTGATTTTTTTGGTTTTTAATGTTTGTTAGCATTTCAGAATAACCCCTTAACGTGGTATAGAGAATAATAAATTATCGAATAAACGTTTGAGATTGTTTGTATGTGTGGAAGCGCAGTTATAGGGCGAGAAGTAGACGGCCCGGGTTTAAAACACGGGTGTTTCACACTTACCAATTTCCGTAAATAATAAAAAAAATAAAAATTACCTACCCATTCTATTATTGATTCGGGACCAGAATCATTAGCATAGTTACCTCCTTGAATTTGACGAACACCTTGTATATTAATTTGAATAAAACTAACACACTTGAAAAAAGCAAAGTTTGCTCAAAACAAGCATAATGAAAACTTGCAGCAATGAAAAAGTTAAATCTTGCTATGTAGTCTTAAATGCCAAAATATCAATTAATAAAAGTGATATGAATATATTTTGTATATTATACATATTCGTAATATACTTTATATAATAATTGTATGTGTTAGTAATAGATTTTATATAAAGCTGTGTTATTTATACAACTTATGTTATAATAAAATATTGTTATAAAAGTGTGTATTTTTTTGATCTGAGACAAAAATGCATGGACTGATGTCATTGTTTATTTATTAAGAGTACTCACACCATATAAGTACAGTCACGTCTAATAATATGTATACACGCAGCAACTTTAAAGAGCGATTTTCTAGTACTGTATTGATTAAGGTTTTACGTTTTCACGAACATGGAATTTTGGAAGTCATACTATTACGAAATAGGTCTTATCTCAACGTAGAATCCGTAATTTCACGAGCAAATCACTTTTTAGTTTTTTTTAAGTGTATACATATTATTAGACGTGACTGTACACACGACGATCAAACAAGCTAGATAAAACCAATATATGCGGATCTCTCATTGTACGGTAAATCTGTACAAAGCGCGGCCATGTTATACTGGAAAGATACCTTGATGTGTCGCCGTGTGTAGGATAACAAGGTATACAGGGTTATTTGTAAAACACCGACAACCTCTCAGGACTATGTTACTAACATCATAAACAACAACTTTTGTTATATGACTTTAAAAAATTCGTCATATTTTAGTTCATCAGATTTTCATATAAAAATAAAAATATTTAAATTGAACGCTCTAAATGTTACGACTATGCTCCCATTGCTATTGTACTATCGCTTTCTTTTGCTTCGCATAGACTTGGTAACATTTAGAGCGTTCAATTTCAATATTTTTATATACATTTGGGTCGAATAGGTATTGAAATTTTGTATGGGGCAGCAGATAAATTTTTTCGCTATTACGATGTTTATCCGATGGAGAAACATGTTCAATTTGATGGTCTATAGCACTCCCCTAATTATGTATATACCCTTTTTGTTACACGTTGTATAATTACTAATATCATCAAGCTGAAGAGTCTCTTTGATTGAAAGTGCTAATCTCGGGAACTACTAGTTCGAACTGAAAATTTAATTAACTGTTGGATAGCCTATATCAAGGAAGGCTATAGGTGTATAGGCTATATAACATCACGCTATGGAATAGCGGAGTATCCATACTATTCCATACTAATATTATAAATGCGAAAGTCACTCTGTTTGTTTGTATGTTTGTTACCTTTTCACGACTAAACGGCTGATCGGAATTTAATGAAATTTGGCAAGAAGATAGATTTTAACCTGGGGAAGGACATAGGCTACATATCATCACGCTACGACCAATAGGAACGGGGAGCAGCAATGAAAAATGTTGCAAAAACGGGGAAAATGTGACGCAGACGAAGTTTTACGGGTCACCTAGTAGTAATAAATGTATTCAGTGTATGCGCATATTTATTATGTTTGACACAACAATATTGTCTATCTCTACTCATCATCAATTCATCATCATCATCATCCTACCCTTGTCTCGTTTTACTTGGGGTTGGCGCAACACATTTTCTTCCATTCACCCCTGTCAGACGTCATTGTCTATCTCTACTAGAATATAAAGAGGAAAAGTAGAGGAGTATTCTTCGGAAATGCTGCGACTTCGAAAATTCTTTGATTTGATTGAACTGATTGGAAGCTACATTGTTCCCGATAGTTTCCGACTATAAAAGATAGTAAAATCATCATCAATCGTAACATCGTTGCTTCATTGGTATGAAGTGTCTTTACATACATAGCCAAATAGATTTCTTTTCAATAATTATGTCATACACGAGCGTATTATTTAAATTCATCGGTGCAATAAGTAAGTCACTATTTTTGAGTTATTTCCTTTATTTATAAGTTTACTGCCGCATTAATGCTAGAATGAACGGCTTCAACGGACAGTCAGTGGTGCGGGCAGACAGCGCGGCGCAGTAGGTAAGTAAGTAGGTAAAACATTGGAAGTTAGGTCTATACCCTAATATTAAAGCACGAATACATACGTGAGGACCTAGGTATTTACAAGCCAACATGGGCGTTCTATTAACGGTAGGTAGACTAGGTAGAAAGTTTATCATCCTCCCATGGGCGCCGGCAGGATTATTTCCAGGAAGGTGCATCTTCAGTTCTATAAAAACATCTAGATATTTTTTGCATTCCACCTCGAATGGGATAGGTTTTCTTTTGTACTTTACTAGCTGTCCTGCGCAATTTCTGCGTCACATTTTACCCGCTTTCGCAACATTTTTCATTGCTGCTCCGCTACTTTTGATACTTTTGATGATATATAGCATATAGCCTTTCTCGATAAATGGGCTATCTAACACTGAAATAATTTTTCAAATCGGACCAGTATTTCCTGAGATTAGTTCGTTCAAGCAAACAAACAAACAAACTCTTCAGCTTTATAATGTAAGAAGAGTAGAAATAGCTAATAATGCTATTTCTGCCTATGTATTTAGAAAAGCATATGAACGCAATGGACATCATATGATCTCAGCGAGCGATGCGAGCTCGGAAATTTTCGCTTTCCGTCTCGGATAGATTTGGTTCTCTATACTTGCCCGAGATTTCGCATCATCCCCCTGTCTACAGCCCTGACAATGTGAGACGCGAGGCGTATGGAATATTCCCAGTCGCCTCACATGGATTGCCCCTTGCCCCCAAGTGGCAATCGGGAATAAAATATCCAGTTGCCACCGGGTTGGGGACTGGGAAGTTATCGCCCCCACTTCAAATCCCTGTACACTGCGCCGTGGATCGCCAATCCCCGTCGTCGCGGTCGTAGGACAGACGATTTGCCACCTGGGGGCAATCCATGAGGGGGCGACTGGAAATATTCGATGTGGCCTGTGCATGCCGTGTTCACTAGAAAAGACTAGACGGGCTAGAACGCCTTAGTTTTTATTCAGAAAGTAATTTAGTCTTGAAATCTAAATGTTTCGTATGTCTTTTCTTGAATCACCCCCTTGTACCCGGCTGCCGGCGCCCATATAGCCTCTATTGAAAACGGAAGATCCGTAGACCAGACGGGTGTAGTTAAGTTTCTTCGTAAATTAAATCAGGCGTAAGTATAACTATTACCGGGGTATCGGAATATGTTAGTTTAGTTAGTCTCTGACGGTACAGATTATGCAATACGCCAGACGCTACTTAGGGTCAGTTCACACCGAGACGCGACGCGACGCGACGATACTTGAAGAGTCCAGTGATTTCGCGCTGCGTCGCTCTACGCCGCGAGGCGTCGCGTGGCGCAGCGCTGCATGGCGCAACGTATTCTAAATTCTACTGAAATCTACCACACTAGACCGCGCGACGCCGCGCCGCGTCGCTCTACGCCGCGAGGCGTCGCGCGGCGCAGCGTTGCATGGCGCAACGTATTCTGAATTCTCACAGCGAAATGTGTATCTTTTCGTGTAGAAAATAAAGTTATATTTTGAATCGCTCTTTAATAGTGTGCGCGCAGCGTCGCGTCGCGTCGCGTCTCGGTGTGAACTGACTCTTACTCAACTTTTAACCCAAATAGAGGGGGGGTTAATCAGGTATAGGGACGTCATTTAGTAGCTAAAATGTGTGGCAGGTAGGGTGCCAGGGACCGGACGGGGTGGTGGGGGGCGTAGTCATCAGGTGTGGAGGATATAGGTTCCGCACAACACGTTCTTGGGGAGGCCCCTTTGCGTGCGGTACGTGATGGAGCAGGACTTATCTGTATAAGCAGTAATAACAACAGCCACGTGGCTGTTTTTTTTTAACTTAATCAGACTTTTTCACTTTAATAAAGACTCATTGAATAGCATAAAAACTCCATAGACAGTGTCTAAGTGCCATATTGTCAATTTTATAAATACATCACCTTTCAACAAAATCAAAAAGCCATGACAAAAATATCAACAACATTTTCAGTATCTAATTTAAGATGTCGAAATTTTCTCTTAAAACATTAAAATTTAAGCTTCGAAGTAGAAGCAAGAATGATTATCAAACCAGTTCCGGTATTTACTAGAAACATCTAGTGTAGTAAGCAGGTAGGTAACTTCCTATAAATATTATAAATGCGAAAGTAAGTTAGTTTGTTACCTTTTCACGAGTAAACGGCTGATCGGATCTTAATGAAATTTGGCAAGAAGATAGATTTCAGCCTGAGGAAGGACATAGGCTATATATCATCACGCTACGACCAATAGGAGCGGAGCAGCAATGAAAAATGTTGCAAAAACGGGGAAAATGTGACGCAGACGAAGTAAGGTAGGGTATGGTAGGTGGGTAGGTAGGTAGGAAAAAGTGCATTGCAACGCATGCCGGGTACAGCTAGTATTTCTATTATGGCACGAAACTCCGATACCGAGTGACTGCCTGCTTGTTTAGTGTTCGTGAGCGAGACTGCTGAGGATGAGGTCCTGGGTTCAATTCTCACGCCGGGCAATGTGTTATTGGGTTTTCCATCAGGAATTTCTCAGTAGCAGCCACGGAGTCTGGATTTGTGCACGGTTGATGGGAATAGGCTCGCCCCCTATTACATGGGACTTAAACATAGGTAACAGGCTAAATGTGTGATGTTAGGGGCACCTTTGCTTAGCCTTCGGGGATAACAGGCGTGATATTATGTATATGCGCGATACTCCTGCCTAGGAGTTGGAGTAGGAGGTTCCACACACTCTGTCTTGCTTTTATTTCTATCATCATGAATCCACTCGAAACAATTTATTTTAGCCGGTAAAGTAAAATATTACGGATCATCATCCTCATATCAGCTCTCACCTTTCTTCTGCTACAAATCTGGTTTCTGTGCGCCCCATTTAACGATATCTTTGCGATTGGATATTTTTTGCCACTGTGCAATTGTTGTGACTTAAGACAGGTATCAGATACGTATTCGTGAGACAAGAATTGTTCCTCTGTGACTTCGTCTAGCATTGTCTCTACGCTTTTCTGGTGGTCGCCTCTGTTGATTCTGGCTAACAGTAGTTGCAGTGGTTTGGAAAAAGTGGCGGGATTGTCCCAAAAAAAAGTTGTAACCAATTTCCGCACTTAATTCAATAGGATTCATATAATTTCCCTAATATTACCCTAATCGATAAGCGTGGACGAATCCTAAGGATTTAAGTAGGTACTGGTAGTTACCACGTTTATTAATAAAGTTAGAATATAACTAAATATCTTACGGATCTAAAAACATGTTACAGACGTGGCTTCCCCGTACTAGAAGACATCGAAGTAGAAAAAAAAACATTTACCAGTCCAAGATCCACATACTGATACCAGGGTCTACTTCAAGAAGTGAATAAAACCTTTCTTGGAAGCCATAGCAACTACTTTGAAAACAGCTACCACCGAACCAGCTATAGGGGCCGCGGTTTTAGTGGCAAATCTGGTAGCAGAAGCAGTGTTATCAGTGGCCTTAGCAGTATAGCTGCAGGCTACTTTATCACTAGCGATTTCATCAGTAGCATCTTTGAAAGCACAAACGATTTCGTCAGTAGCGTTACCTACGAAGGTTTCACCAAGTGTAACTTAGGTGACACTAGCAATTTCTTCGGCGGCAACACTAGTTGCACTAACGGATTCTCACGTAGTGCTAGCAAATCTGGTAGCTTTATAAGCTTCGCCAGTGGCGATCTCGGTAAACTACACACAATTGCTAGTGGTATCTTTAGTAACATCTGCAATTTTTCAGCGACATTGCAGCTGACATTAGCAGTGTAGTTTCTAGCATAAGTAACTTCTCCATTTATAACATCGCTGAAAGCATAACAGGTGGCACCGTTAGTGACTTTGCCATTATTTTTGGTGGGATCGCTTGTGATATCGTCGCTGTTACTAAAGGCATCTAAGGTGGCACTGTTAGTGTTGCCAGAAGCATTGCCGCTGGGATCTGTGGGTAATAGCATCTACTCTGGACGCCTAGTCGGTAAACTGACAGCATGGCCGGCAGTGGAGGTGAGGGAGGTACCCAGGGCATTATCGTGTTCACACTGTGGTACATTTTCATCGCCTACAACTACATAAGGTGAGTGCATCTTTTTATTTAATGTGTCTTTTAGTAGCTACTACCTAATTATCTTGATTATATATAGGTAGGTTGAAAACAATTATTTTTTAATCTTATTAATTTTTATTATTATGATTCTGTCTTTCTGACGCTTTATATGATCAGCCAACCATTTAACCAGTTTGGTACAACCGTTATATAAGTCTTCCTATTTTTTTAAGTTTATTCATAATAAAATAGAGATACTTTAATTGCCTAATGCTCGTTTTTCTCTGCGTACTTTACTAAATTCATTTGGTCTAAAACGACCAAACCTATAAGCACCACTATAAAAACATTAACATAATAATTAAATTCATTATTACACTTAATTACTTGATCGCGTCGCTAATCTGTTTCACAGTCCATATGGTATCATGTAAGCCTAGCGACATCTCAAGCATACGTTCCAGTCAAAGAGAATTAACAGGCTTTATAGTCATTGGTTCCAGTTTGTGTTGATCTCTCATTATACCGAAAGCCTTTACAATGCGAGATGAGCTCATACTGGTAACGTATGGCTTGATATGTCGTGATACTTACCTACCTACCTATTAGCATCATCTCGACACCATGTGTGTACTCTTCGATTATTTTTAGCTCTTACCGTCTGGTAGGAGTCTGTCGTTGACTTTGTATGTATAAATTCGCTTGGATATTAATTTTGTGAGAGTTGCGGCTCATTGGCTCAGCATGTTGTGAAAACATTTTGTAAGCTGAGAATCGTGACTCGGTTTCAACTTGACAACAGTTTTATACTAACTGCTCTGTAATAGTTTCGGTAATACTATACAGTATGTAGCAACAAGGTATGGTCACATTTCAGGGTGTGATTGAGACCATCAAAATGAATAACCTTCTCTATGGTACCACCATCGAAATCGCAACAGCACAATCAGCAGTCCCATACATTTTGGAGGTTTTGTACTCGAAAGCTGATTTTATTTTCACGCTTTCCATTCTGGTCTCATGTAGAAAGATTCTAAGTTTGATGGTCTGAATCACACTCTGAAATATGACCACACCTTTCTGGTGCACGCTGTGTACGTTTCATACAGTATCGGTTCTATGTATTTTTTAACTGCTACAAAACAATTTAGGTTGCCATTAGCACGCTAAGAAGAATATACATAATATCCCTTTCTGGCCTCAAAGGGAAAAATCCAAACCACAGGCCACGATTCTACGCTATACTAAATCTTTCCAACTCTCAAAGAAGGACATCCAGTTCGTCCTCCCACCGTCTTCCAGTAATTTTGGAAACAGAAAACGCTATTTTAATCTTGCTTCCGGAACAGTCTTCACTTATCCAAAAGAAAATTGACCTGGTGTAAACGGTAAAAAATTCAATAAGCTAACGAACATGACTTCTTTAGAAATACAAGTGCTTTCCAACTTCATTCCCAGCGGCTCGTCCATGTAGGTCATGTTATGTAACATCCCCCACACCCCCGTCGAAGTTGGGGACTTGGGGACCCGATATTTCAACACTGCGGGTTTTAAGCCCGCTGAAAATTTGTTTACAACATTGTAACTTTTAAATTAATCAGGCACATCATACCTGTGCCTTTTGTGGTTGGGTCTAAATAATTTTGGTAACATTGTTTTGAAACATAATTTTCAGAATATCAGAGGGTATTTCAGGGTTTCTGAATTTATTGCCTGCATTTAGATGTGTCGATGTACCAACGTGGTCAGAAATATCTATTCGTTTTTGGTTTCTCGTCTATTGTGTTAGTGTTTATTTGCACCTACTAGGAAAATAAGTTGGTAATTATTTATGTTATAACTACCAACTTATTTTCCTAGTAGGTGTATACAAGGTGTTGTGTTGCATCCTCGTCAAATTCAAGGAGGTTACTATGCTAATGATTCTCGTCCCGAATCAATAATAAAATGGATAGGTAATTTTTATTTACGGAAATCGGTAAGTTTGAACCACCCGTGTTTTAAACGCGGGCCATCTGATTCTCGCCCTATAACCGCGCTTCCACACATACAAACAATCTCAAACGGTTTTTAGATAATTTCTTATTCCCTAAACCACGTTAAGGGGGTTATTCTGAAATACTGCCAAACATAAACAACCCAAAAATCAACGTTTATTAATAATTATCTAGGTACCGTAATTTAAATTGATTATTTATGTCTTTTGTGACAACCTCCTGAATTTTGATGAGAATGCAAAACAACACCTTGTAGATTGTTTTAGGTACCTACGAATAATCAAAAAACTCATGCCTTCTTCCCGAGGGAGTTGGCAGAAAGTACAGAACTATTATACAAGGTGTTGTTTTGCATCCTCGTCAAATTTCAGGAGGTTGTCATAAAACACATAAATAATCAATTTAAAGTACGGTACCGGTCTATAATTAATAAGCGTTGCTTTTTTTTGTTGTTGAAATTTAACAGTATTTCAGACTACAACCCTCAATTCAAAACACTTGAAACAGAATCACCCAACTACGCACACAGCGACAATGGAGCTCTGTGTGTGAGTGACTACGTCATACCTACGAAACGCAGGCGCGTGCGGCCGTGCGATAACCTACGGCGCGCGTCGACCGGCAGCAATAATTTTGCTCTAATTTTATTTCGAATATCACCTACATTATTGTCAAAAATTTCGCTTGATACTTAACTAATTTTTAAGCATCATTGGAATACGGAAATCAGTACAGTACCTAATACAAGTGCACCAAAGAAAAGTTCATTGACCTGTAAGTTTGGTAGCTATCAGATGTTTAATAAAATGTTAGTTTTGCTTTATTGCTATCCTGCTGAACGGACAATCCTAAAATTGGCAATCATGGATCTTTATTCCGGATCCTGAGGCGCACTACTGAGGCTATGTTGCGCTAATGTTGCTTAGATACCTAACAAGCGCACCCGTCGCGCGTCGGGCGGATTTAGGTACCTAATAATAATTCATACACTAACACTCGGTACATTGTACGTAAATTCAGCCTAAAGTATTCGTAATGATTTTGTTTTCATTTGTGGATTGAATTGGTTGATTTGATATTTTTTCTTCCTACATAACGGGCTTAGGTCCATCAATAATTTAGTTAGTATCTAATAATGTTTTTATGTTTGATGGAAATGGAAAGATGTGCTAGTTAAAGTAGGTTTGTGGTGATACTTTCGACTGTTAGGTATTATTGGCGTAGTTAAAAATTTGAAATCAACTTATTAACACTATTGAATAAAATTGATTATGCTAACAATGTATTTAGAAAATGATAGTCGTATGAAAAAATAAGTAAATAACGTACCTAAGTTACCCGGAGGTATTGTTCAAAGTTGCCACCACCACACTCTTGGCACAGTCGAGCACGACATAGCTGGTTTTGCCTTCAGCTTACGTAGCACTAACACATTCGTTTTTACGAGTAAAGTGTCGAAAGCACTAAATGATCTTTACTCGTAATTCTGTTACACTTGCCACTTCCTCCGTGTACACTAAACTGTTAACGTCTCCCCACAAATAAAAGTCTAGAGGCGTCAGGTTCGGAGATCGCGGAGGCCAGGCCACAGGTCCTCCGCGACCGATCCAGTGGTCACCAAACCTTTCAGCGTACTTGCCGACCGTAATGAGGGGGAGCACCGTCCTGCATGTAGTAGAGGTCGCGATGGAGTGCCAGGGGAACGTCCTCCAACATATCCTCAACAACGTGGAACAGCTGCTCCAGGTATGTGGCGCTGTTGAGGTACCCGTCGATGAAGTAGGGTCCAAGCACTTGTTCCCCTATTATCCCAAGCCCACACATTCAGTCCAAACTGCACTTGCAGTTTATACCTACGTCTCAACGATGTACATCGCAGTACCTAGGAGCGGAATTCGCAAAACGCATGCACTAGTCGGCGACATTAAACATACTGTTGGTTCCGGGGTCCGAGACCGCGGGGGGCGTGGCTACGCGCGTGTGCGAGAGAGTGCGTCGCTAGGCGCGTGAGTGAGAGAGTGCGTCTGCGCATTGGTTTTAGGGAATACCTACGACATTATCGAATGTTCATTGAGTTTGCGTTGTGTATGTATTGTTAGCGTTTTTTGTGTGTGTGAATGCGCGGTAATAAGGCTAGCAACAGACGGGCCGCGTTTAAATACGGCTGGTTCGCACTTACGGATTTCCGTAAATAAGAAAAAAAATATAAAAATTAACCTACCGATTTTATTGTTGATTTGGGTCGAGAATCATTAGTAGAATTACCTCCTTGAATTTGACGAGGATGCAAAACAACACCTTGTATATTAAAGGTTCAGATTATTATGTTTCTCCCTTTGCTACTTATACATTCACTTACCTGTTATTGATTTCCTAGATATAGGTTGGTAAAAGTAGTATAGGCAAGCTAATCGTTTCTAACTGCACTGCCATTGGAAGCTATAGGTATTATTAATTCAGCTACAGATATTCCCTCGCCTTTAACTTGAGTGACTTTGAAGAAATTGATTTTTATCGCGACTGTTGGTAGTCTGTTTAACTTTTATCTTTTAAATCTACATAGTTTTTTTCATAATAGTCCATGGAATGATAACTGCCAAATCTAGATAATTAGTATGTCATACTAGCTTAAACCCGCAGCTACGCCCACGAGAGTGTTAGGAAATCATTCCGCGGGATCATAATTATCTACTAGGTATTGAAAATAAAAGATAATTTAGTCTTTTTATTTTAGGACATAATATGTCCTATAACTCCGATTGTGGTCTAGGTATCTACGAGTTTAGGAACCAAATTTCATCGAAATCCGCTCAGTCGTTTTAAGTGTGAGTTACAGCCTACACAGAAAACCTACAGAAAACAGCCGACAAATCACCTATCGCGGTGTTTATATATGCTAACAAAATGTGTTCTGAAACACGAATACTCCCCCAAATGGGCCAACCTTACTGAAATATCAGTTTTTACGATGTGCAATGTCTTCCATGGCCATGGCATTAGGGTTTATTTTCTCATCGATTTTCCATTTCTATGTACGTTTTTGACTGTTTGACCAGAGAAGGCAACACACCGAGAGAGTTGGAATGGAATCAAACTTTAACTAAGTAACTCTACGTAAAAATTATTGTAGTCAAAGGTCTTTTTTTGGGGCGGTAAATCACGGTTTACAGTAGAACTCAATGTATAACGCATTGTGTTGATGAGGAATTGAATGTTATAGAAGTCATGGAGGCATTTAAAGTAAAGAAAACTTATATTAAACTTGTGGAAAAGTTCCCAGGTATGATTCAGAACATAAAAATCGGACATCGGGGAGTGGTTCTAATTTAGCTTCTATGATTCCACCGTAACAAACATACATACATACCATAGTACACCATAGTACATTGTAAGTTAAGGGGATTACATTGCTCAAATCCCAAAAACACCGTATGTTAAAAGAAGTTTGTAGATGAATCCTTTTAGGCGTTTTCCATATAAAAAATATATGTTATACTTAGGGTCATCATAAATGCATCTTCCTGTTTAAAATTTTAATAAACATTCCCAAATTTTAGGAATAAATTGTAGTAAATAGGTCCTTCTTAAACCTAAATTGTAAATGTTCTATGTAACGGCTTAATAGTTTGGCATCAATTGAGTACCAAAAAATAGGAAATGTCGTATTTCACAATTCTACCTGTTTTTTTTTTCAAATATCCTTTAATCTTTTAAAATAATAAATAGCAAGCCGAAACTTCACCAGTACCCCGCTGGAGCACCCCCGCAAAGGCCTGTGGCGCAACGACGGGACGCGATACATTAGTGTCTCGATGACTCTTGCGACGGGTGGGCTATACGCGCGTAAATTTTTCGAAATTAAATACAAAAGTTGTCTTTTTGAATGTTTTATGAATTAAAACATTTTGTAAATAGTATAAATATAAATATTTGGTAAATTAAAAATAGAAATTAAGCTTGTAAATATATTTATAGTAGATTGTAATTTCATTTTGTGTTCATAGACTAAGCCTGACTATGCCTAAATATAAAAATAAATTTAAAGTGAAGTGTGGTCAAGCTCTCCAAAACTATTATAAGTACCTACCCTATCAAATACTTTTTTCTGTTGTGTTTATTTTTTTATCGTTTTTAGCTATCTTGAGAATTTCGTTTGACGGATAGAGACACATTTGAAAGGGTCATAGAGACATTAGTGACTGATGATGTCACCTACCTGATGGTGGACTCCGAAGGTGAGTATAGGATCTCAGTGAAGGCACTACGTAGAACCGTCGTGTTTGGACTCATTTAAAAGGTCTTATGAAGACCTTGGTGACTGATGCTGTTACCTACCTGATGGTGGACTCCGCAGGTGGGCATAAGATCTCAGTGACTGCACTACGTAGGACCATCGTGTTTGGACTCATTTGAAAGGGCTCGTGGAGACCTTGGTGACTGATGATGTTACCTACCTGATGCTGGACTCCGAAGGTGGGTATAGGATCTCTATGACGGCACTACGTAGAACCGTCGTGTTTGGACTCATTTGAAAGGTGTCATGAATACCTTGGTGACTGATGATGTCACCTACCTGATGGTGGACTCCGAAGGTGGGGTATAGGATCTCAGTGACGGCACTACGTAGAACCGTCGTGTTTGGACTCATTTGAAAGGGCTCGTGGAGACCTTGGTGACTGATGATGTTACCTACCTGATGCTGGACTCCGAAGGTGGGTATAGGATCTCTATGACGGCACTACGTAGAACCGTCGTGTTTGGACTCATTTGAAAGGTGTCATGAAGACCTTGGTGAATGATGATGTCACCTAACTGACGGTGGACTCCGAAGGTGGGTATAGGATCTCAGTGACGGCACTACGTAGAACCTTCGTGTTTGGACTCATTTGAAAGGTGTCATGAAGACCTTGGTGAATGATGATGTCACCTAACTGATGGTGGACTCCGAAGGTGGGTATAGGATCTCAGTGACGGCACTACGTAGAACCGTCGTGTTTGGACTCATTTGAAAGGTGTCATGAAGACCTTGGTGAATGATGGTGTCACCTAACTGATGGTGGACTCCGAAGGTGGGCATATGATCTCAGTGACTGCACTACGTAGAACCTTCGTGTTTGGACTCATTTGAAAGGGCTCGTGGAGACCTTGGTGACTGATGATGTTACCTACCTGATGCTGGACTCCGAAGGTGGGTATAGGATCTCTATGACGGCACTACGTAGAACCGTCGTGTTTGGACTCATTTAAAAGGCCTTATGAAGACCTTGGTGACTGATGCTGTTACCTACCTGATGGTGGACTCCGCAGGTGGGCATAAGATCTCAGTGACTGCACTACGTAGGACCATCGTGTTTGGACTCATTTGAAAGGGCTCGTGGAGACCTTGGTGACTGATGATGTTACCTACCTGATGCTGGACTCCGAAGGTGGGTATAGGATCTCTATGACGGCACTACGTAGAACCGTCGTGTTTGGACTCATTTGAAAGGTGTCATGAATACCTTGGTGACTGATGATGTCACCTACCTGATGGTGGACTCCGAAGGTGGGGTATAGGATCTCAGTGACGGCACTACGTAGAACCGTCGTGTTTGGACTCATTTGAAAGGGCTCGTGGAGACCTTGGTGACTGATGATGTTACCTAACTGATGGTGGACTCCGAAGGTGGGTATAGGATCTCAGTGACGGCACTACGTAGAACCGTCGTGTTTGGACTCATTTGAAAGGTGTCATGAAGACCTTGGTGAATGATGGTGTCACCTAACTGATGGTGGACTCCGAAGGTGGGCATATGATCTCAGTGACTGCACTACGTAGAACCTTCGTGTTTGGACTCATTTGAAAGGGCTCGTGGAGACCTTGGTGACTGATGATGTTACCTACCTGATGCTGGACTCCGAAGGTGGGTATAGGATCTCTATGACGGCACTACGTAGAACCGTCGTGTTTGGACTCATTTGAAAGGTGTCATGAAGACCTTGGTGAATGATGATGTCACCTAACTGACGGTGGACTCCGAAGGTGGGTATAGGATCTCAGTGACGGCACTACGTAGAACCTTCGTGTTTGGACTCATTTGAAAGGTGTCATGAAGACCTTGGTGAATGATGATGTCACCTAACTGATGGTGGACTCCGAAGGTGGGTATAGGATCTCAGTGACGGCACTACGTAGAACCGTCGTGTTTGGACTCATTTGAAAGGTGTCATGAAGACCTTGGTGAATGATGGTGTCACCTAACTGATGGTGGACTCCGAAGGTGGGCATATGATCTCAGTGACTGCACTACGTAGAACCTTCGTGTTTGGACTCATTTGAAAGGGCTCGTGGAGACCTTGGTGACTGATGATGTTACCTACCTGATGCTGGACTCCGAAGGTGGGTATAGGATCTCTATGACGGCACTACGTAGAACCGTCGTGTTTGGACTCATTTGAAAGGTGTCATGAAGACCTTGGTGAATGATGATGTCACCTAACTGATGGTGGACTCCGAAGGTGGGTATAGGATCTCAGTGACGGCACTACGTAGAACCGTCGTGTTTGGACTCATTTGAAAGGTGTCATGAAGACCTTGGTGAATGATGATGTCACCTAACTGATGGTGGACTCCGAAGGTGGGCATATGATCTCAGTGGCTGCACTACGTAGGACCATCGTGTTTGGACTCATTTGAAAGGGCTCGTGGAGACCTTGGTGACTGATGATGTTACCTACCTGATGCTGGACTCCGAAGGTGGGTATAGGATCTCTATGACGGCACTACGTAGAACCGTCGTGTTTGGACTCATTTGAAAGGTGTCATGAAGACCTTGGTGAATGATGATGTCACCTAACTGATGGTGGACTCCGAAGGTGGGTATAGGATCTCAGTGACGGCACTACGTAGAACCTTCGTGTTTGGACTCATTTGAAAGGTGTCATGAAGACCTTGGTGAATGATGATGTCACCTGTCACCCGTGCTCAATTAGATAAATGTTGAAAGCTAGGTAGTCCTAACTATAACCGTTACTGAGAACCGATAAGCACTTACCTGGTCATCATCAGACCTTCAGAATGTATCATGTAGTAACACCCGTGCTCAATTAGATAAATGTTGAAAGCTAGGTAGTCCTAACTATTACCGTTACTGAGAACCAATAAGCACTTTCCTGGTCATCATCAGACCTTCAGAATGTATCATGTAGTAGCACCCGTGCTCAATTAGATAAATGTTGAAAGCTAGGTAATCCTAACTATTACCGTTACTGAGAACCGATAAGCACTTTCCTGGTCATCATCAGACCTTCAGAATGTATCATGTAGTAGCACCCATACTCAATTAGATAAATGTTGAAAGCTAGGTAATCCTAACTATTACCGTTACTGAGAACCGATAAGCACTTTCTTGGTCATCATCAGACCTTCAGAATGTATCATGTAGTAGCACCCGTGCTCAATTAGATAAATGTTGAAAGCTAGGTAGTCCTAACTATTACCGTCACTGAGAACCAATAAGCACTTTCCTGGTCATCATCAGACCTTCATAATGTATCATGTAGTAGCACCCGTGCTCAATTAGATAAATGTTGAAAGCTAGGTAGTCCTAACTATAACCGCTACTGAGAACCGAAAAGCACTTACCTGGTCATCATCAGACCTTCAGAAAGTATCATGTAGTAACACCCGTGCTCAATTAGATAAATGTTGAAAGCTAGGTAGTCCTAACTATTACCGTTACTGAGAACCAATAAGCACTTTCCTGGTCATCATCAGACCTTCAGAATGTATCATGTAGTAGCACCCGTGCTCAATTAGATAAATGTTGAAAGCTAGGTAATCCTAACTATTACCGTTACTGAGAACCGATAAGCACTTTCCTGGTCATCATCAGACCTTCAGAATGTATCATGTAGTAGCACCCGTACTCAATTAGATAAATGTTGAAAGCTAGGTAATCCTAACTATTACCGTTACTGAGAACCGATAAGCACTTTCTTGGTCATCATCAGACCTTCAGAATGTATCATGTAGTAGCACCCGTGCTCAATTAGATAAATGTTGAAAGCTAGGTAGTTCTAACTATAACCGTTACTGAGAACCGATAAGCACTTACCTGGTCATCATCAGACCTTCAGAAAGTATCATGTAGTAACACCCGTGCTCAATTAGATAAATGTTGAAAGCTAGGTAGTCCTAACTATTACCGTTACTGAGAACCAATAAGCACTTTCCTGGTCATCATCAGACCTTCAGAATGTATCATGTAGTAGCACCCGTGCTCAATTAGATAAATGTTGAAAGCTAGGTAGTCCTAACTATAACCGTTACTGAGAACCGATAAGCACTTACCTGGTCATCATCAGACCTTCAGAAAGTATCATGTAGTAACACCCGTGCTCAATTAGATAAATGTTGAAAGCTAGGTAGTCCTAACTATAACCGTTACTGAGAACCGATAAGCACTTTCCTGGTCATCATCAGACCTTCAGAATGTATCATGTAGTAGAACCCCTACTCAATTAGATAAATGATGAAAGCTAGGTAATCCTAACTATTACCGTTACTGAGAACCGATAAGCACTTTCCTGGTCATAATCAGACCTTCAGAATGTATCATGTAGTAGCACCCGTACTCAATTAGATAAATGATGAAAGCTAGGTAATCCTAACTATTACCGTTACTGAGAACCGATAAGCACTTACCTGGTTATCATCAGACCTTCAGAATGTATCATGTAGTAGAATGAAAGCTAGGTCAGCAGGTAAAATACAATTGTTTACTATTAAATAATTTATTATAGATTCGAGACTCGTAAAAGAGCGAATAAAATAGGCAAAAACGTTGACAACTCTGAGACACATCTGTGTTATTGCGTAATCTTCAGTTCGTTTTATTTTAGTATGTTCGTTTGTCTGTAGAGGGCGCAAAAGTAACAAATACTAGTACAGAGGTCAAATCTTAAAGGTCATTGAGCAAGGTAATACCCTTAAATAAAAGCTTTTAAAATGATCGCAATGATTGGAAAAACAAGTGCCTTTCGGTTTCAGTAATTACTTTTTGCCTTAATTGTCACTGTAACATTAATCTCCAGGCAACTATAGTCAACTACTAGGCACAGGTACATGTTAGTCTCTCCAAAGTGAAAACCCCATATCTCCTAAGTCGACAAAACCAATTTATCTTTGAACCTGCGTCATTCCACACAATACTCGGCCTGTAGGTACTCACTGTTCAATAAAACTAATATAAGTTATGTACTTATGTTAGTTTACAGTAAGCAACGAACTACAATAGCTACCATGTTGTTTATTTATACTCGTTCAGTAAAACATTAAACACGCCATTGTATGTAGTACCTACTAGTTTACACTCATTCTTTAAGTCGCATTCGTTCCAATTCGTTCATGTAAACCATAACTTAGTCCTGAATGACGATAATTTATAGCAAGCCAATAAACTCTAACAAAATTTATTGCCGCTCGAATCTAAAGCATTTCGTAACAACGAAGAAAATCTTTGAATTCCATTGATAATTCAGAAATATGTAACACAAGCTTATGCACGCGGCGTCGCCCGCGTGGACTTCGATAATTGTCCCACGGGAACATACTATCGGGATAAAAAGTATCCTATGTGTTAATCCAGGTTACAAACTACCCGTGTGCCAAATTTCATCCAAATCCATTCAGTAGTTTTTGCGTGAAAGAGTAACAAACATCCATCCATCCTCACAAACTTTCGCATTTATAATATTAGTAGGATGCGGAGCCCACTATGAAATACTCTGGTAGTTTATTCTGAACTATAATGTTTTGTAGTTCAGTACCTACTCGTATATCTGTCGTTCGTATCTTCAGTCGATTTGCATACTACTATATAACATTTTGCTACGTAGCATCACCCAACCACCCCTTTTTACGTAATGCTTTCAACCCTGACATTTTAGACCATTTTTCGAAAGGTACGGAGTTGCCGGCATCAGCAGTATAACAGCATAACGTTTGTGTACTCTTGAACGTTTCTTTATGTTCAGTAAAGTTGATGGTGGATTACCAAGCATAACTAGGCTTTAATATTTCCACTGCTGGGATACAGACCTCTCCGTGCGAGAGAGTAGACTGCAATACAACAAAATCGGTCCAGTTAGGATTGGTGGATGTACATGTCTTAGAATATTTGATAACCAAGTAACGCCTGCTTTGCTAACAACAAATTATGGAATAGTTTTAAGGTGTCCAGTGGTCAACAGCACGTTAACCACATCTCTTATGAATTTTCCAAGTCTCTACATACAGGGTGGCAAACACAGACGCAAAAACCGTTACAACGTATCCAGTAAAGCCCCTTCCTAAGTCCCTTCCCCTCATGATCTTTAAAGACCTATGGAGCCTTTCATGGCTTATGGCCTCGTCATTATATTAGCCTTATCGCTGACACGCAGGGCTGACTTATCGTTGATTCCTGCCTAAGTTTTCTGTAAGCTGAGCTGGACATATAGGTACTTCAATCCTATGTATTTGTCGAATACCTAGCACATAGGACGGCTATCCGCCCCAACCGCTGAGTTACGCAACTGGGATCGATAGCGACCTTCTGCAGCCTGTACGAACCTAGATGTGGACTGAACTTGGTTTCCGGGTCGTTACGAGTTATGCAACCCGCGCCTGCGCGCTCCACGCACGAATCTAGGCCAAATATACAAGTACTAAGTGTGGAATAATGAAGCTGAGGTTCCACGAGTTTGTGGAGTATTTTGTGCTTTTTATGACTGTATTATATTTATTTGTGTTCACGTTTGCCTGGGCTAGGTAGAGGTTTTGTACCCGGTTGATGGTAATAGGCTCGCCCCCTGTTACATGGGACTTAAACATAACTGGTGAAATGTGGGTGTACTATTAGGTACACCTCTGCCTAACCCTTTGGGGATTACAGGCGTGATGTTATGTTATGTATTTTGCTACTATGGTTCAGCACTTTTGTTCATCTACAACATTTGGTTCCTATGAAGGCCTTGAAGTCATGTTTACAAAATGATCACGTGGCGATCTTGAGACCATCTTGGAAATGTGCCTGATAAACAACGGGTTATGACGTAGGCTTTCGTTTTTAAGACTATTGTTTAGTTCATTTGTTCTGGATAGTAGGTAGATTTCCACGTCTCAAGTGAAAATACGAACTTAACTTGAGAAGGCTTTTGTATTTTTATTGTTTTTACCGATGGGCAAAGCAATATGATACTTCTACAAACTATTAAAACGCCTCACTAAGAGATCGCTCTCTGTCTATTATAATTCAAAAACAGGACTACTGATATGGACAGTCGGATTTTTTCGCACGCAAAATACGAGCGGATATGAATGCGGGAATGGAGAGATTAAAAAAAAACGCTCTTATCGGTCATCAAAAAGCAGAAAAATAAGACCGTAAAGACTGCAAACAGCTATGCTAGGAACAGACTACAAAACAAGCAAAACCAGAACTAGTCTAGCCGCCAATGCACATTAAAATATATCTGGCGATCGAAGTCCGTTATGTAATATTCAAATCTACAAATACTATGAAACAAGCAACAATAAGGGATACAATTCAATAAACAGTAAAAGCTTCTACTGATTTCGAAAATCATTACTATCCGGTCATCATCAAAGATAAAACCACGTACGAGGTATGCTAGGTACAGACTACAAAACAAGTACTACCAGACCTGAGTCTTGTCGTCTATACACATTAAAAATCTCTCTGGCGCTGGTCCAGGAGAAGCAGAGGCGGCGAGCTTGCCAGTGTTTACGATAACGGCTAACAGTTAGCTCTAGAATGCGCTCGTACTAGAATTATTGGCCATTGCTTGTAGTAGAAGTAGTAAGAGGAAGCGTTGATAGTTTATCTGTTTTTTTTTAAGATATCATGTTGTAAGGGCTTCTTCAAATGTATAGATCAAGCTTGGCAGAGTGCTAGAACCAACTAGGGAGAGGTTAGAGAACTCCTCCCGCTAAATAAGATTTGATTAAAACTTGTCACACAGTTGCCTTGGTTTTCAAATACTCCTCTGGACTGATCTAGAGGAAAATCATTTCTTAGTAATTCGTCATCATCATCTGCCTAGCCTTTTCCCAACTAGGTAGGGGTCGGCTTCCAGTCTTATCGGATGCAGCTGAGTACCAGTATTTTAACTGGAGCTGCTGCTACTTTTGGGCAGTGTGATGCGCGCTCGAACACGGACGTGTGTCCACTGTGCACGGTACGAATTTTATTCGCGTGTTGCGCGGCTATAGCCGCTGCTCGTTAAAGCTATGAGTTCCAAACAACTTATAGTCAACGAATTGCTGGCATTCCTTGTCCATGCTATCGACTACATGGACGAGGTAAGCATCCTGCAGATATGCCGGTCGAATTTCAAGGAGGACGAGATCAGCAGCGGAAAGAAGTTACTGTTCCAGTCGCTTGGAAAACTAGACCAGATGCCATCTCGCCGCAGGGATGGAACCGAGAAGAGTCTTCAAGATATCATCGATATGTTGAAGAAGACTGACCCGGACGACGTGCCTGATTTCGTGGCGAGGGAGCTGAGTAAACTGCCCCCCGTCACGTTCGATCACGTCGACGTTACAAGGCTGTTAAAGGACATCACTACTTTGAAAGCGGAGATGACCAAGATGCAGTCCAGAATGGAGGTAGCAGAAAAAACCAATACTGAGCTACGTGCGGAAATAACATTATTGCGCAACGTTGGTTCAGTAATTGGGTCACCTGAGGCCTCAAAGATGAACACGCGGCGAGAGACGCAAAATGCTTCCATCGGCAGTTTTCAGTTGGCGAACACAAGTACGTCAGCAGCTGCCAATAATGCTGAGCAAGCGCCACCCGCCGCCGCCGTCGCCCGCGCCACAACACCAGCTGTGGAAACGTCACGCGTAGGTACGTCGATCCCTAAACGTGCCTACGCTGCTATTGTCACCAGCAAATTAGATGCGCCGCAGCCTAAGCGGCAAATCGAAGATGGGAAAATCCTTAAAAAGGGTGCTCAACCTGCCCTGACTGCGGTCCGTAGGTCCTTGGCGAGAACGGGCCACGTCGATGAAGAGGGCTTTACAAAAGTAGAAAGGAAGAAGAGGAAGCCCTGTTCGCGAAACCAGTGCGGTACCGCTCCGAGTGGACCCAACATGCTGCTGCGCCCTGCTGCGCCTACGACGCAGCTGTACGTTTCACGTCTGCATCACTCCACGACGGTTGAAGATGTGGTGCAGTATTTGAAAGTAAAGACCAACTGGACTCTGAGGGTTGAGAGGTTGGAATCGCGCCACAACATCAACTTTAAGTCGTTCGTGGTTCGAGTTCCAATCCAACATCTGCAGACCTGCATGAGAGAGGACTTTTGGCCGAACGGTGTCGTATATCGACGTTTTCGAGGACGGTTACGCGACACCACGCAGCGAAACACGACGCCGACAACATTACGTGTTTAGTTATAGTTTAATAAGGTTTTTAATATGTATTAGTTTATTTTTATTTTATAAGACTATTTTGTGTATTTATGTATGGGCCTTAGTTGCCCGATAATAAAATGATTGATTGATTGATTGATTTGACCACCACAACCCCGTTACTTCTGTGTATTTTTATTTATTAACTCTTAAGTAATGCAGTATTTCCTTGTTCAACCAAAAAAGTTCCTTAAAACCGCAGTTTCCTATAAACTTGGGATACAGTCTTATTCTAATGGCTACATCGAGTGACGCCAGTAATTATTTGTTACACTAAATTGAGTGGGACTCATTTAAATTGGACATAAAACATGCGGTTTTCACATCTACACAGCACTTGAAACTTTTTACCTCAGATAACGTGAAAGTCAATGTAAAAACTGGTATTACATTGTTGCTTAGAATTCTAAAATGGTGTCAAGTGGTAAAACATTGTATACTATCTCGACTAGTTTCTCTGACACTAGATTGTAATTCTTGCGTGTATTACGCGGATTGTAACACAGGTCTATCACCTAGCACAGGAGTCAGGGACTTCACATAATGTTGTAACTACTTTCTTGTGTAATAAAGATTTATTATTTTTATTTTATCATTGATGATTTAAAGTAGCAATAGACCAGTTCAGAATCTATTTTAAACCATGAACTGATGCATCACTGAAGACTCCGATGTTCTAAAAAAATACTGACATGATTGCACTCCATTGATGGAAGATCATTTTTTAAGCGTTTGATTCTTGTATACTTTCTGGCATCAATTGTCGGAACATTAATTTGTTTGTTTGCTGTTTGTCATCAGCATTTAAGAAAATCGAGAGTGTAGATACTATAAACAAGTCTCGTCTGAACATGAATAATATTCGAGACATAATTGCGTGTCCCCAATATAAATATATTTCAAACGATGCTATCACAAAATAGAGATGTATTTACAAAAGGACCACTTCTTAAGCAATGTAGGTGACTAGTGATGGAATCAGTAGGTAGCCAAGGACCAAGATAAATGGCATGCGCTCAGAGCTACATGTCCTTGCTATAATAAGTTTAGAGGGACCTCTAATCTCAGCAGAGACAAGTTATTGATGTAGTGCAGGAAATTTTACTGCCAGCACAAATGCATTCTCTCTTCCCTCACATAGTGTAATGGGACGGCAATTCGACCAGACTGGAGAGAGGTCAGGCATAAAACCAACGGATTGACTATTTTTCGATGATATAGGCTGATACTGAAAATGTGCAAAGCTTAGTGGATTTTCTGTAACATCTATATTGTATCTCGACTGGCGATTAAATGTCAAGGAGCTCGCACTGTCTGACTTCGACTATATTTTGTCATGATAGTTCTCATCAGGATGCGTGCCAATACGGGATGTTATTACATTAGATTGACCTGTGAAACAGTTGTTATTATTCTTTCAGACTTTTACACTTAGTCATTTGTTATTACGTGCTTTATTACTTGTCGGTGGTATTAATCATAATATTGTTCTATTTCCAATTCTTCATGTTCTATCATATGCTTGCGTTATTGTCGCCTGTAGTTATTAGCCTAGCTGTCCCGTCTTTGTCATATCTGTGTTTATCTACCTCTCTTTTTTATCTTCTATCATGTTATTGGCTGTGTAGTGTATTATGTTGTTGGGTGTATTCGTTACAAGTAATCGGAAGCCGAACGTCTGACATCCAGTTTTACCAAGGGGTGTCGTATTACCCAATTCTGGGTTGTGAAGGTCCGATAGTCAGTCGCTTGATGAAAAATACTGATCCGGAATTCCGATTAGACTGGACGCCAACCACAAAAAAGTTTGGATGATGATGTTATTGGTTGTAAAGTTATTGTTCCTAATCAAGACCAATAACTCCAAAGTTTTCTGTGGATTCAGTTTTATTCCATTTCGTGGTTGATCTTTTAAACATTTTGTATCTAGAAGTCCAAAAAGATGTCTTCGATGATGATGTTTTCGATTTTCATTATTTCATATCTTCTCAACTAAAAGGAATGCTCATAATGCACACAATTAGTTTCTTTGAGCTGCCATACAAAAGCCTATGACAACTAATAACACGAGCGATTTGCATAAAAACAGTCGTCCTTGTACGATACGCTGCGTTGAATCGTTAATTATTAGATAATGAGTAAGGTTTTGTTCATGTTTTTGCTAGTCTAACTATTGTTTTTGATAACTGGTTAACTGCCGTGGACTGTGAAGGTGGTTTTCGTGGTTAATTACCTACTTTTCTGAAGGGAGACAAGTACCCACTGATAAAGATGACATAGTCCAAAAGTGCGTAGTTCAACGTGGTGATATAATTTTCATTCACAGCCCAAATTAACCCACTGCTGCGTATATAGTCCAGAAACAAATTGGGGTTTCATCTCGGAATGAGAGATAGGCCATAAACTTGCTCGCGTTCTCCCCTCTATCTCGAAAATGGTTCAAGATATAAAATAAATGTTTGAAAAAAAGTTTTAGACAATTTAATCCTCTTCAATAGTTATTTAAAATACAAAACCGAAACGAGATATTTGCAATAAATGTGTAAAAATCGTTTTTTTTACCTTTGACCTTGGAATATCAGTAGTCACGGACACCCTACAATAAGAAGGTTTTGAGAAAAGTTTTAGGGTGTCAAAATAAAGGTTTGTACAAGATTATAGCTGACTGTCTCTCATTCCGAGATACTTTGACTAGTTTTCTTAGACTAATAGGCCTCTCTCCACGTTCCTGTGCCGACCTCATCCAGGATTTATTCGCAATGAAAACAATTTCATCTGCCCCTTTCACCATCTGCTGCCGGGTCAGAGCGTCACTCGACCTGCATTGACCGCGTCTTGCAGGACTTAGTAGATGTACTGTTGGTGATACTCAGAGGTGGTAGAAATAAAATAGCGGACTGTAAATATAGGTAGGTGTATTAGATTATAAGAACGCGTGCCACTGGTCCGTGTCGTATGAGTGCAGTGACGAGTAGGTTTTGTTAGCGGCGGCGGCGACGGCTCTCGGAACCTCGTCCCCCGCTCCCCGCAAGCCGCTGTCGCCCTCCGGTCGTCTCAGTAGCTAACGGTGCTACATTTTGTCGCCAACATACTCCCCGGGTTGAAGTAGGCAGGAAGGCTGCTGGTTCAACAATCAGGTTCTGGAAGGGGACAAATGTTATTAAACGCCCTTCGAATAATGGTTCCTCCTTTGATCCTTATATCGGCGACTCGAGCGACTTGATCCTGAGCTCCTGGGAAAACGGCCACACAGCGACCCAGGGCCCAACGTAGGGGAGGAAGCGCTTTGTCCTTTATAAGGACTAAGGAACCCAATTTGAGTTCGCTTGATGCAGTAGGCCACTTCGTCTTTTGCTGCAGAGTGGTGACATACTCGTTGGAGAATCGTTTCCAGAAATGTTGTTTGACGAACTCGATTCGTTTGTACCGCTCAAGGCTTGTTATCCTTTCTGTCAGCTGTGGATGTGGAACTGACACAAGTGATCGTCCTATTAGGAAGTGAGCGGGTGTTAAAGGTGTGAAGTCTGTAGGATCAGAGTTTAAGGCAGTTATAGGACGTGAATTAAGAATGGCTTCCACTTGAGTCAGACAAGTGTGCATTTCTTCATACGTGAAATGCGTAAGTTGGAGAAGCCTACGAAGATGATATTTAGTAGAACGGACTGCAGATTCAGCCATACCATTGAAATGGGGTGTGTAGCTCGGAATGAAGAGGAAGTCTATACCCTCTTGGGCAACTGCGGAACTAATTTGGGAACTTGAGTCCTGTAAGAAACGATGTAACTCGTTACATGTACCTACAAAATTAGTCCCATTATCTGAGGTTATACTTTGAGGCTTCCCTCGACGAGCCACAAACCGATTCAGAGCGGCCATGTATCCCTCTTTAGTAAGATCTGTGACGAGTTCTAGGTGCACGGCTTTTGTAGCTAAACAGACAAAAATGGACAAGTAAGATTTTATTAGTTGGCAACCTCGACCTTGACGGTTAGCTATCTTAACTGGGCCGGCATAATCCACCGAACAATGTAAAAAAGGAAATTCCAGTGTAGTTCTGGATTCAGGTAACTGCCCCATAATGGGCTGGACATTGCTGGCTTTAAATCTGAAACATTTTATGCAAGCTTTCGTTATAGATTTAGACAGATTCCTTCCTCCTAAAGGCCAAAAAGTTTGACGAATACTGGACAACAATAACTGAGGTCCAGCATGTAGAAGTTTCAAGTGATGCATGTGAAATATGATTTTCGTTAAATGATGTTTCCCACATAATAAAATAGGATGCTTTGTGTCATAGCTATAAGGTGAATTATCAAGTCTACCGCCTACTCTCAAGATATCATTTGAATCTAAGAATGGGGTCAATGATATTAATTTATTTTTCTTCGGTAATGCCTGACCTGATTTTAAGATAAGATATTCATTTGGGAACATTTCTAATTGTGCAATGTGTATAATAAAATTAAATGACCGTTGTAATTCTTGACAAGAAAGCTGATCGCGGAATCTGTTTGTTTTGGTTTTACAGTTATGAATAAATCTGTATATATAGGCTATAACTCTTTGTAAACGTGTAAATTGTGAATATTTAAGTATAAGATTTGTAAATAGTTTATCGTCATCGTTTTTGTTAACGTCATTATTTATAACAAGACAAGGTTGGAGATCCGGTAGGTCCCTTTTCTGGGTTTCATTAGGCATTTGTGGCCAACTATGCTCTGAATCGAGTAAAAACGATGGGCCCGACCACCACAACGAGGCGTCGCTGATAATATCAGCCTTGACCCCGCGAGAAACGAGATCTGCCGGGTTCTCCTTGGACGGCACGTAGCTCCACGTGTGACCGCTGGTGCTTTCCTTGATTTCATTAACACGATTACGTACGAATTGATTAAGCTGAATTGAAGGGGTGGACAACCACCCTAATACGATCGTGGAATCGCACCAAAAGCGACACATGTCAATTCTTAATGTAAGTGAATTTTGTACCTTAGTACACAGTCTTGCACCTAATAAGGCCCCACACAGCTCAAGACGTGGGATAGTTGTGGGTTTGATCGGCGCAACCTTGTTTTTCGAGACTAAGAGTTGAACACGCACAATCCCTGAGTTACACACAGACCTAATATAGACGCATGCTCCATACGCACTTTGAGAAGCATCTGTGAATATATGGATTTCAATCTTTACACAAAGATCACTAAGAACCCAACGAGGTATTTGTAACTTATTAAGACAGGGTAATGTTTTAGCGAATGAAGACCAGAGATGTAAAATCTCTGACGACACTTCTTCGTCCCAAGACCATTTATTGACCCATAATTTCTGCATAATCAACTTAGCTTCGACAACGCATGGACCGACAAGGCCTAATGGGTCGAATATTTGGCTTATAACGGAAAGAATATGGCGCTTTGTAACCTTCTCATGAAGTTCAATATTAATTGAAAAAGATAAGGTATCCTGCTGACAAAGCCAATATAAACCTAATGTTTTTGATGCTGTATTTATGTTGGTATCTGATAAATCTAAAACTGTATTTGAATCAATAACTTGACCTGAGAATAGTTCGTCAAGAATTAATGTGTTATTTGATTTCCATTTGCGAATATTAAATTTTGCTGAGTTTAAGGTGGCAGTAATTCCTTTACATAAATCTATAGCTTCGCTTACAGTACTAGCCCCGCTTAATAAATCGTCACAATAAAAGTCGTGAGCTATACTATATTTTACGCTATTATCGCTTACTGTGGATGCCAGACTACTCAGACATTTTGTCGCAAGGTATGGCGCTGATGCGGTTCCTTGACAAACTGTATTAAGTGTGTAGGTTTTTAAACGATGCGATGAATCATACCTAAATACAATTTGCTGTAATGAGCGTTGACTGGGTACAATGTCAATAGATCTAAACATTTTTTCAATGTCTGCCGATACTACGAATTTATGCTGGCGGAATCTGAGGAGAATTGTTAAGAGATCGTCTTGGACTGTAGGACCGACCATCTGAATTTCATTAAAGGAAATTCCTGAAGTGGTGACGGCAGAAGCGTCAAAGACTGTACGCAACTTTGTCGTTGTACTGGACTCCCGAAGTACGCCATGATGAGGAAGATAGTAGTTGGCATTGTCACTGTATGGAAAAAGAACTTTATTCTCAGTCATGTGACCTAATAGCTCGTATTCTTTCATGAAGTTTAAATATTTCTCCTTGAATATTGGTTCTCGTTCGAATTTGCGCTCAAGCGATAAAAAACGTCGCTTAGCCATCTCAAAGGAATCACCTAAGACCTGAGGATCTTGCTTGAGAGGAATGGTGATGACAAAGCGACCATCGTTATTTCGAGTTGTGTTGGTGGTGAAACTATTCTCACACGCACGTTCCTCCGCGGATTGAGAATGCTCAAGAGAAACACTATCTACTTCCCAAAAACGAGTGAGATCAATATCAAGTTGACCTTGAGTAAAAAGACATTGACTGAATGTACCTTTCGGACTCGAGATGTGACCAGTGACTATCCATCCGAACTCCGAACTACGTAACATAGGGAGATGCTTGCCTAGGCTAATCTTTTTGTTACCCAGAATATCCCAGAAGATGTCTGCCCCGATAAGAATATCGACCTTAGAAGGTATATTATAAGTGGGGTCAGATAAACATAAACCTGCTGGAATTTGAATATGTCGTGTGTCAATGTATGTGATCGGAACTGCTGTGGTGACGTTGGTAAATACATAACAATCAATGTTATTCCTATAGCTAGTATTCAATGACTCAATTGTGAGATTGCAAGACTGTGTACTATGCGATACATGATTATTAAAACCTGATACCGTGGAGCTCACGTTCCGCCTCGGCAAACCCAGCTTACTGCAGAAAGCTTCGGAAACGATATTTATTCCACTACCGTTGTCCAAGATCGCCCTGGCGGTGTGTTTGTTGCCCTTGCCATCAACCACCTTCACCAACGCTGTGGAAAGGAAAACACGCGTCGGAGTAGTAACCGGTAGGATATCAGTTGTCAATACAATGTCTTTTGAAGACGTAGATGACGAATCGCGAGAAGCAGATTGCTCAGATTTTTCCAAGTGCAAAAGAGTGTTATGCTTTTCATTGCAATATTTGCAGTGTGACAAAAAACATTTCTTTGCTACATGACCGAAGCGCAAACAGTTCAAGCAAACCTTAAACTCTTTTACTTTTGAAATCCGAGATTCTACAGGAAGACTTCTAAACGATTCGCAATTGAACAGCTGATGTGATTCATCGTCACACAATGGACATGATTTACGTTTGTAATTTTTATTTTTGCTATTAGTGCTATTATTATTATTATTTATTACTAAACTTTTTGCTTTTACGGGTTCTGATTTTAATTTATTATTTTTATTATTCTCTTCTAAGGTTTCTAAGATGTCGGCTCTTTTACTTAAAAATGTTATGAACTGTGATAGGGTTGGGGACGAAGTCAATGTATTTCTATGTTCTTCCCACTCTCGACCCGTCACACTATCAAGTTTAGTTGACATCATATAAATTATGATCGTGTCCCAGATCGGTTCTTTCAATGACGCGAGAGCCCTAATGTTCTTGTTAGTTATATCGATAAGATTTTGAATCGACTTACATGATTCTGATCGAATAGGATCTATGTTAAATAAAGCCTGTAAGTGATTATTAACAAGTAAGCGACTGTTATCAAATCGCTCGCACAATAACTCCCATGCAATTTTATAGTTGTCACCTTTAAAGTCAATATTTTTAATAATTAGAGCGGCATTTCCTTGAAGAGAAGCCCGTAAATAGTGGAATTTATTAATGTTATCTATGCAATCACTGTTGTGTATAAGAGAAAGGAATGTGTCTTTAAATTCGAGCCAGTCTTGATAGCCGCCGCTGAAATGTGGTAAATCAATTTTCGGTAGCCTAACCAAATTTCTCACTCGCCCACCTGATTCTGCATCGCTGAACTCCGCCACAGATCCGCTGCCCTTCCCCCCGGCAGTAAGCAGGCTCTTGGCCCTAGCCACCAGCGGGTAGTAGTCGTTGTCAAACTGCATACGCTCCGCGGGAACCTCATCGACTGTTGGCTCGTCAGATAAGATCTCGATTTCAGTCTGTAACGTATCGAATTCCTCGCATAAGGGCTCAAATTTTCGAAAGCGGCACTCTAAATCTATGATTTGTAACTCCGTTAAGGCTTTAGAAGGTTCAAGTAATTTAATATGATTGCCAAAAATAGTGAGCTTTGATTTTATAGCTGAGCGTCTTTTAATTAAAGTTCTAAGTTCAGACATGATCACAAAGCAAACCTCAGTTCGATGTAATGGCAACAGCTGATTTAAAATAACAAGCTACTTGATGCACCGTTAGAAAAGATAATATTATATAAGCAAAAAATTAAAACCAGGTAGCTAAGCTCAATGACTGTGCGTTTCGATTTGAAGTAAACAAGATGATTCATGCAATAGGCATTCAACGCTCGAGTTTTATGACCGCAATTAGCGCACAAAGGCCCGAATAAAGAAATTATTGTCAATGAAATAAGCAGCTAAAATATTATAGATAACAGCGTAGGTAATATTGAATGAATAGTAACGTATGAAGAATGCACAAAGCACTGACTCAAGTTTTAGCAAAATGGGTTTGAAATTGAAAAGGGAGAATATGAATTTGAATAGCAAAGAGAAGATGGATTAAGAGGAATAAATAGGAACGAACTCACAAGATGTCTTATCCTTTGTCCACAGTGACTTGACGGTTTGTTCGTCCTTCAAATGTCCTTTCTTGACCTTCTCGAAAGTCGTCGCGTAATGGCCGGCGCGTACGACTCGTTAAAGCTTCTTGATTTCTTGACACGGAATATTCTCCAAATAGGCTTCAAGACGTTCTTAAAATCTTCTTCACGGTGAGAGGACCATATGTTGGTGATACTCAGAGGTGGTAGAAATAAAATAGCGGACTGTAAATATAGGTAGGTGTATTAGATTATAAGAACGCGTGCCACTGGTCCGTGTCGTATGAGTGCAGTGACGAGTAGGTTTTGTTAGCGGCGGCGGCGACGGCTCTCGGAACCTCGTCCCCCGCTCCCCGCAAGCCGCTGTCGCCCTCCGGTCGTCTCAGTAGCTAACGGTGCTACATTTTGTCGCCAACAGTACTGTCTAGATCCATTTGAGTTCCATAGCGCCATTTTCAATATAATTATGTAGATATCCCTTTTACTTTTTCGCATTTCGAAGTTCGGAACTCGGACTATCAGTTGTATTGTATACCGAGCATCGTTAGCGATTATATGGTCAACCCTGAGCCATTTATTCACTAGTAGTCAGTATGAGCTTCAAATAAAAACCATTTATTTGCCAGAACTTAGGTTTACAATGTGTGATCTTAGAACAATAATGGCCCCTTTACATTCTACCATTACATATGGTGTGTAAATATTTAATTTCAGCCTGCCACACGGCATTATTTTAATTAAGTGCATTACAAATAAAAAAGTAAAAAAAAGACAGAAGAAGACAACAACAAATGAGATCTCATGCATAAGGAACTGCCCTTGTCCCGACCTGCGTATATCGCTCGGTTAGTGCTGGGTAGTCTATGATTTGCAATCTTGTGTTTTAATTATTTCACTTTGTTCTTGTATTTTTCCAGTGAATGTTATTTTTCTAAATTACATTTTATTTTCATAAATAGTCTCTCTTTCGAACTGTGTCTCCCTTAAAAACCCAGTGGCCTTTATACTAATATCAGAATTATAAAGACAACACCAGCTGGTGCCAAAACGAACGGATATTTGTTTCATTGGCGAACTCGTATCCAATGTTGTACGACAATTTTTAATTTTAGCTGTTCAGCAACCAGCAACGTCAACATCATCTGCCTAGCCTACTACATTGAGGTCGGTTTCCGGCTTATTTGATTGCAGCTGAATACCTGCCTGTCTGAATTTATCAAGCCAGTTGGGACTGGTTGTCAAAATTTTCCCTTTTCGCCAGCTAGAAGTAGGTAACAATTCCAGTTACCTGGTGTGAAATGGAGCATTATCTAATATAAGAACTGCGTTGGCTTTTAATTTCTGTTAATAAATTATAATTGCATGTGGCGTTGCATATAATCTGTACTCAGCTTTATAAAGTTGCGATTTAACAAACTGATTTCGTACAAAAGTGCACAAAACAGCTGGAAACATTATTTGTAAATTTGATATTTGCATGTGTCCATTTGGTCTCCGGGATTAAAAAACAGACTATAAAATATTTTTTCAATTCGAACCAGTAGTTCCCGAGATTAGCGCGTACAACAAACCAAACAAACTATTCAGCTTTATAAAATTACTAGCTGTCCCGCGCAACATCGTCTGCGTCATATTTTCCCCGTTTTCGCAACAGCTTCATTGCTGCTCCGCTCCTATTGGTCGTAGCGTGATGATATGTAGCCTATGTCCTTCCCCAGATTAAAATCTATCTTCTTGCCAAATTTCATTAAGATCCGATCAGCCGTTTAGTCGTGAAAAGGTAACAAACAAACAGAGTGACTTTCGCATTTATAATATTAGTATGGAAGTATAGATATAAAAAATATAAAATTATAAGTAGGTAATATGGCTAATAATATTAAAGTGGTACGTGATGGCGCCCTCAGTGAATAGGGTCTGACATTGAAAACTTATTTCTCACAAACGTGACGCTTTAAAAGATTTTGTCTCATACAATATTTGTTTTTATTAATACCAGTTTTTGATTAATACAGGTTTTATGCCTGGCCGCTATTATAAATAAAACTAAATATCCAAAGTTATACAGGCCTGCTTTGATACAAAAATCTTCTAACCCCTTTATACTATAACCACCAACTATCATCTTAGCAGTTCCCTTTCAAGACGTGTGTTTTTTTTAATGTTGTATTGTAATTTATTAAATCCTGCAGAATTATCGTGACTGTCAGTCAATGGACACCATACCTCGCTGTTTACAGTGGTTACAAGTTTGGACGGTATGCCGTCCACTCAACACAGATTTATATCCCGCCCTGACTTCATGTAACACAGACCTACACACAAATATAGCTCACGCTTTGTTGTATTAGATAGCTCAGCTCAAGAGACTAATATAGTTCATTAAAACATCTGACCAAACTCTGACCACAATAGAAACGTATCAACCTACTCAGCATCATCGTATTGCAGTACACTGCTAGGCATAGTCCTCTCCCAGTCCGCGCCACAGCATCCTGTCCTCCGTATCCGCATCCATTCCTTCTCAGCCTCCTAATCAAAGACGGCGTTCCTTCTAGCCAAAAGGCGACCTATGTTACGCTTGACGATTCGCAGTCTAAACTCCAGGACTCTTTCTCAATCAGCAATCAGTCCTTCGATAGACAGGGCCAGCCAAATGCCCTTCAGCTTACACTTTAAGCTATGTGGGTAACTTGCAGTCTTCTTCCCAATACAGAGTGGAAGGGACACGCACAGACTATGCCAAATTTCTGCCTAACATTATTTTATTTCAATACTAGCTGTCCCGCGCAACTTCGTCTACGTCACATTTTCCCAGTTTTCGCAACATTTTTCATTGCTGCTCCGCTCCTATTGGTCGTAGCGTGATGATATATAGCCTATGTCCTTCCCCAGGTTGATATCTATCTTCTTGCCAAATTTCATTAAAATCCGTCATGCCCGTCAGGACAGGATCAGAGGTGAAGAGGAGCCTGTTAAAAACACATGCGTAGCATGCACCCTGGAAAATTTTAGGGCGTAGTATGATGAGCTGGAACATTCTTATGTGCTCGTTGCGGGCTTCTGTCGTTTCTTCAGACAGTTGTGCAATGGGAAGAATAGCTTCCCTTACTAGTTCAGCCCCATGACACAATATTTTATGTTATCTCGGAGACTTTGGGTAAAACTTCTACAAGGTAACGTATAACTTTGCCGTTTCTCGGCAATATCTTTTAAACACTTCTACGTTTATTTTGAAACCACTCAATCAATCGATAAATTATAAATCTTTCCCCGTAATTACCGCCGATATTTCGAAGTTCTCAAAAAACCGTCCACTGGTGTTTCCGTCATTGGAATTACCAAAGTTGGCTTTGGTATATCCACCAATAGACCAAGTTTCTCCCGGAACTTATCTTGGATTTCTTATTTTCCACTGCTTACTTTCCCATTTTTACAGGCAATCTATAGGCCACATCCGAGCATGCAACAAAGATAAGCTTCCACCTGCTTTCGGTAGTAATATGGCTCCATTAATCCACTGGGCATTGTTTTCTAGAAATCTGGCCTTTGCGTTGCGACCACCTGACCATTTTTGTTTAAATTGATGTAAGTGCGAGTTGGTAGATGTCACTTGTCTTCCAATTTTTAGGGACGGTGAAGGAAAACATCGTGAGGGTTTCCTCACGATGCTGGTTGATGTGGTTTCTCGTTCCTCCACATCAATTTCACTATTATACCTGCTCCTTACGATTATACGAAATTCCGTGTGTGTTATGTATGGAACTATTAACGTCTCGGAAGTTATATTGGTGCGGTTCACACAGGAAAAATATATCAAGTACTATATGTATTTCAATCATCATTTCCATTCGTTCTTTTGTATGTAAATATTTACTGGAGGCCCCGAACGTTAGATTGCTTCTGCGTTAACAACATCACAATATTTATGTACGTTCACTCTAATTTATTTATTGGCGTAAACACGTTAATCTGGGCTTGTTAGGAGATAGATAAAACTCTTCAAGTTGTTATCGACAATTCGACATAGATATGAATGAAATCAAAATGTTTTTGTTATCTTTTAGAGAGATTTACTTATCTATCAAATTCCTTGAGTCGCATTCAAATACGACTTCAAAAAAGTGTCAATTATTTAACTTCTTATGAGTTCGTAATAATCTTTTTCCATAAAAATTGAAACTAGGTAAATTCCACAAAAAATAGATCGAATCTTCGCTGCGAGGGAGCTATTTATAATTCCGATCATTTGCTCTCAGACACTTATCGATTGTCTGCAATCCCGCTGATAAACCCTTTAAACGAAGATAATATCTAGACAGGCCGACACTCAGATAACAGTAGTTATTCACATAGCTGTGACTCAGAGCAGAGCGATGCGAGCAACTAAAGCGGATACATCCATTAGGAGATGCATTCCAAGCCAACCAAATTGACTCCTAGGAATTTTAGCCGCTACTAGCCGTAATTTTTCGCAATGTTTTGGTGGATAGACGTTAGATCATTTCTTAGCATACCAAGAGTCCGAGACCCTTCCGTGGCTCGAAAAGCTCCGCACAGTAGTACAGTGGGTCCCGGCTGTCATTTGTAGATCTTTGATATTCAGAAGGCCGTAAGTCAGTCAGTCAAACAGTTTTTCCAATGACTTTCGTGTAACCCAGTAACTTGGTTTTGAAAGTCAGATAAGCAGTCACTTTTTGTAAGTACATATTCAGCTGCATCCAGTTTGACTGGAAACTAACACCTTGGGAACATGATAATCAGAGGATGAGTGTGTGGATAGATGCAAATGCTTTATATTTGGTTAGTATAAGATGTCTGGCTGGGCGTGGATCCAAAAGCAATGGAAAATGCAGGAAGCATTCTTTGAGTTTTTGAGATATGATGGCTCCAAATTCTATAATTTATTTATTTGGTAGTTCCAAAATAACTGTTATGCAGGTGGCAATTTGACGTATGTGTGGAGCTGACTGCAAATCTGTGGCTAGGCAAAACACGTCACAAGCTCATTATTATTTCCTGTGTTTCTTTTTAAATATTTTTTAAGCTCCATCATTTTTTTTATTTTTTTAGACGATACTGCTCCACGGCTGGGTTAAGGTCTCCTTCTTTTGCTGTTTAATCATTATCGAGTATTATGGTGACGTTAATTTCAGCAGTCTGATCATTTCTACCATCTTTTAAAACTTCTTTGATATGTAATCCTTACTACGTATATGTTTTGATCTTATTTATTAAATATTATTTTTATTATACATTTTATTTTTGAGGAGCTCGTGGCTAAATAAAGACAGCCGCACGGGTCGATCTTTAAGGTTAAGCCGTGCTTGCCGAGGTTAGTCCGTGGATGGGTGACCATAATTACATACAGAGTTTCCTCCGTGCCTCGGAAAGCACGTTAAGCCGTTGGTCCCGGCTGTGATTTGTACATCTTTGACAGTCGTTACGAGTAGTCAGAAGCCAAAAAGTCTGACATCCAGTCTTAGCAAGGGGTATCGTGTTACCTAGCTCCTGGGTTGTACATCTTTGACAGTCGTTACGAGTAGTCAGAAGCCAAAAAGTCTGACATCCAGTCTTAGCAAGGGGTATCGTATTACCCAGTTACTGGGTTGTGAAGGTCAGATAGGCAGTCGCTTCATGTAAAATACTGGTACTCAGCTGCATCCGGCTAGACTGGAAGCCGACCCCAAGATAGTTTGGGAAAAGGCTAGGCAGATGATGATGTTTTGATCTTATTTAATGGCCACACACTTCACTGGCTTCTAATATTTTACGCCAAACAAGTTCACGTGTGAACTATGTCTCTGGCCACGTAATGTTTAAGAAAATTCTGTATTTTCCTGCTTATCAGTAAAATTGAGTAGGGTTATTGGCTTTGAAACAACAGTAAATTAATATATAAAGGTCATATTTCGTCACACTTTCATGTATGACCAATATAGTTATCTTAAAGCAAGGCTGTTCAGAAACTAGAAAGTCTGACGAGTCCCACTAAAATATATCGTGGTAGCTACATGTAAAATACTGGTACCTCCTCAGCTTCATAGTCACAGCCCAATGTACACAGGAACGATGATCATGAAAAATATTATCTAAAAGAAATTACTCGTCAACAGTGCATCACTATTGAAAGTGGTTGTCGTTAACACAATGTTTGTGTTGTCCCTAACACAATTTTTTTTTTTACAACAAGTAATCTTAATCAGATTTGCAATGTCTGCCTCGCGTCACTCGGTGACCCCTAAGACAGGAAGCAGGACAGGACATGAGTCAGGGCACCGGATGCGTGGTGAACCAATCGAGACAGACAGACGGCCAACTGGTCCGAACTGCATTACTTATGGGACTGTATACAAGATTGTTGTACATGGAAAATAACAATAGTTAAATAGACCTATTGATTGATGTGATGCAACGCATTTTCAAATTTCTAAAATAATCTTTTATCCAAAATTTTGTGTGAGAAATCTCACACATGATTTCATGATTTTTTATTTTATCAATTCAGATTATCATAGAAACAATGAACGGAGTTTTATGAAGGATGATCTGGCTAGAAAGGAGGAGACAAGTAATAGAGAAACTATGTGGGAGAAGATGTGCTGCATCGACCCCAAACAATTAGGGCAGGACAGGAGTAAAAAAAAACTTTTTACAAGTCGATATTTTTTTTTATACAAAGTTTTTACTTTGCCCTTTTCAGTTGTGGTATCTCACTTAAATTCTTGTCTAGTATCATTTTAACATTTATCTAGACACCAGCACATCGTCCATACATACGACAAAGGACAAAATGCATAATAAAGAGGATGACTCAAAAAGTACTTAGGCAAAGATAATAAAATTCATATGGGCATGCTTTCTCAACCAAATGAATGAAGAATCATGTAAATCGGTCCACTAATCATGGAGAAATAGCTGTAATGATACGTGATAAATTTACATATATAATAAAAAAATGTTAATATAATGAAAACTACAGGGCCAAACTACACACATCAAAAGTGTCTAGGGATCAACATATATTTTTGCAATAACTTTTCTCCTGATTGATATTAATTAAAATTTTCTTTAAGGATTCATCAAATAATGTGTTTTCGTTTGTCACAGTAACGATAAACCAAGTCACCTTTGCATTAATAAAGAAATTTGCCATTTTCTAATAAAGGGATTTTTGACATTTGAACCACTAACATTAAAGTTCGAAAAAAAGACTGAAATAACAGTTTTCTTTAAAATTTTATTGGGTAACTTAAACAATTAATAATCCGTGTTTCTACCGCGAACACTAACAACACAAGAACATCGGTTTGGCATACTCAAAATGAGTTCATCCAAATCACGCTGTGGAATGGCCGCCCATGTTCGTTGCAACAACAAAAAAAGGTCTTCTTGCGATTGGATACCCTCCATATTCGGCAGAGCTCTTCTCTGTAGCATATCCCATGCATGCTCAATCGGGTTCAAGTCTGGCGACTGAGCAGGCCAGGGCAGGACATTGATGTTAGCTGCGGCGAGAGTCTGTCTTACAACTCTTGCGGTGTGCGGTCGTGCATTATCATGCATTAACTGAAATAAGGGACCGATTTGCACTTGTAGAGGAACGATGACGTCTGATACAATCGTCTCAGCATAAATTTGAGCGTTGAGGTTGCCTCTGATCCAAATCAACTCAGTTCTTCCGCCGATCCAAATACCCGCCCATACCATGATGGTTCCACCACTATAAGGATGGACTTCCTGGCAGGATTTTAATCGCTGTTGGCGTCCAGGGGTTCTCCAGTGTCGTATACGTCTTGTATCCGGTCTCATACCAAAACGAGACTCATCAGAAAAGCACACGAAACGCCATTGTTCTTCTGCCCAATTTCTGTGTTCAAGAGCCCATTGATATCGAATCCTACGATTGTGCATTGCTATAGGTGGTACCCGTAGCGGTCTTCGGGAATGAAGGTTCACTTCATGCAAGCGGTTTCTGACTGTTTGGTCGCTAATTAAGTTCCCTGAAGAGTGATGAAGCCTCACGGCTAACATCATGGCGGTTATTGTTGGAGCTCTTCGAGTTAAGATTTGAATGTATCGGTCTTGTCTCCGTGTGCTGCAGCGATACCGTCCTCCATGGCGCTCAGCCACGGTACCAGTGCTTCGGTAACGTGTCCAAAGTCGACTGATAACACTCTGACTTGTATTCAGAGCTAAAGCCACAGTACGTTGCCGGGAACCAGCTTCTATCATTCCCACGGCTCTGAGCATTTCTTCCCTGCTTAAATGACGTCGCCGCTCCATAATAACGTTGGTTTTAATCAGTAGTAGGGAAACAGTAGTACTAATAATGTCTTCAATGCGTTGTATGTTTTTATAGGGAAAATATTGACAGCAGACTTTCATCTTTTACTCGACTTTGATTCACAGTTCCTGATTCAAATTATGAAATGCACCAAAAAGGATCCATATAAATTTATAAAATCATAAATTTATTACAAAGCCACATCTCAATCTCAAGAAATCCGCATAAAAATGCTTGATCCCTAGACACTTTTGATGTGTGTATAATAACATTTTTATGGGACCAAATAGCAACTATTCCGCATCAAACTAAAGAAGAATTACGCAAATAGGATCATAAATCTCAGCGTAATCGGTGTACAACTGTACATTCAACAAAAACTTATCGAATTGATAACCTCGTCCTTTTAGATGTCGGTTAAAAAAAGAAAAAAGATTTATATTTTGTTTTTTTTTAATTATTACTTGAATTTACACCTGGAGCATACCGATTGCATACCGTTACAATTCCAACAAGCCCAAACACAGCTAAGATACATTGTCTTATTATTGAGTTCCGGTGCCTGTCTCTGGGATTCATCATCAGATCTGATGGTAGAATGGTTTTTATTGAACGCAAATGCATTACTTGTTGTAGAAAATACTAAAATCGCTGTACGTTTTCCTATAAAATTTGAAGAGTTCCCTCGATTTCGCCAAGATTTCATCATCAGATCCCGACTTGGTGACTATGGGAACACTTCAGAAGTATCTCCCTTCGAACAAAAAAATAATTTTGAAAATCTGTCGACAATTGGCGGAGTAATCGCATAACAAACACACAAAAAAAAACATACCGTCGAATTGATAACCTGCTCCTTTTAAAAGTCGGTGAAAAAAGAGCTGTGTAACGACTTTGGTCCACTATAAATGTGTATGTCTATCGTGTCAAATCATGCGTTTATCAATTCGGACGTTCAACTTCAGTAGAATTTTCGTTTCCTGGAGTTTTAATTTCGTTTGTAATTGAACGATCGTCGTCCTTATATTGTTTGTGCAGGGCTTCATCTAATTTGTCAGTAGCCGCCAATAAAAAGTTAAGTGGAGCCTAAAATGGGATCAGCACCTACTTGGATTCGTTGATCTTGACTAATAATACTATTAAAGGATGGATCCTATCAGATGCTATCAGAGTTGGTGAACAGGCTTAAGTCCTGTGATACCTGCATTAAATTCAAATAACGTTTTCATTATGCCCCATATGAAGTAACCAGTCACCCTGATTAAAAGCCCTTAAACGCCCCTAAACTATCCAATTGGGAGGGATACTCATTTAAAGCTCACACGAAATGTCAATTTTAAGAGTACAACTGTCTATTTAGTTATTCATTCGTGCGAATTCAAATTGTCTGAGTGTGTAGGGTTACATGTGGCTTTGACCTTTTCACCCTCGTGGTGGCTTTAAATAGACACAAAGTAATCCCTGAAGCCATGTAGGGCTTAACTGTGACAATTGCTCTAACATCGGTTCTTACTTTGTTCAAGTGTGAGGTAGAACGATCGTATTTCACAAGGCGACCTTGAAGCAATTGAGAATTTTAATTTCGTGACTCTCTTTTCATACTTTTTTTTTTTAAATTGACTGTTATTGACTATGGACCGTAAAATTCTCTAAGGATTGGACTGTTCTCTAGCCAGAATGATTTTTCCTGCACTGCATACTTCAGTTTGGATTGAATGTATATACGACCCTCGTCATCATCATCGTAACTGCTGTGTACCTCTGGAACTAATGAACGCTGTCTACTTTCCCAAATCGAATCAATATCAAAACACTATATCGCCAAAAATATTGTTAAATATTGCAAAACAATATTTAGATATTTCGTGTATGCAACTAACCGAGTGTTTTCCCCAGCGTAGCCTTGAACCGAGAACTATGATTTGTGAGTCATTGTCATCTCACTAACAACCATTGTGGACTGTAGTTTTTTTCCGTGCGTCATACATGCGGCTGCTGGATCTAATTGTAAGTACATATTTTGTAGTGCATAATAGGCTAACATTTTCCTTGAGACTAGAAACAATTAGTCTAATTTACCCTTAGGGATATGCGTATTTATTTTCGTTGTTAAAATATTGGCTTCGAATTTTATTTGCGGTTCAATCAGTAACGCTTCACTGATTTTCCTGTTGACTTTAAATTTGTCTTTTGATATCGTGATTTTTATTGCAAGTTTTGTTTTATTTCTTTCTTTTAACAAGAGCAGGAAAATCATGATGATGAAGTAGATACTAAATAAACAAATAAATAAAACACTGAAAAAAAATACTTTCGGCATTGACAAGACCGACATTGTTGATACAGAAATTGCTGTAAGAGATCATTCTTCTAGAATAACCAGGTGGACCATGCAAACAAAATAATCAGTATGAGACACTGAATCCGTAGCACATACAAAATAAACAACGTTATTCTGCCAATTGACTCATAACTCGTAAGACTTCATTAAATCCAGTGAAGACTGGCCAAATTGGCACTCGTTGTCTGACCTAGACCGAACCGATCCATTTGGTAATTAAATTAATACGTGCAAACTCACTAATACCGTCGCAATTGAATTATTTGATTAACGGGACGATGAAGCGATGGCCGACGGGTTCGGGACGGCCAATTAAACGAATACGGGCGCACTCTTCTTTAATTTAATGGGTTACTTGAGTGATATGCGGGAGGAATTATGTTGCAGTCAATAATTTAACGTCTTTATTGTAAAAACAAGCGTAGCGTTCTGCAGTTACTGCCAACCTCGATAGGAACCTATGCATATAATTATTTGGAGTTTTGATATTAAAGTTATCGAGAAAGATATATGTCCAAAGTAAATATTTAATAGTGAACTCTACTAGTTTAAAAAGTTAACTTGCTATTATGATGTCCGTTGTTATAGCGTACCTTCAAACATTTTAATGTTGTGATTTTGAAATTAGATGGTCGGTCCAACAGTGATGTTTCAACAAAATATGCCTTCGCGCTGCCGATGAATGGAGCTTATCTCGAACTCGAGATTTTGATGCATCGAGGTAGTGAACTGTCGCGCTCATAATCTATCGAGTTAACGTTTTCGAGCAAGTGTTATTCGATCTCACGTCATTCGATTTCAAGTAGCCAACCCGTAAACTAGACAGTGTAGTGTTATCAATTTATCATAACTATCATTATGTATATGATGACAGTGTAATAGCTGGGTTAGGCCTCGCAATAGTCGTAATACATTATCATTGTTCCTCACTTCTTCGGTCTCCTGATTGTTTATTTGAACAGTAACCACGCATAGTCATATTTATACAGTCTATTTACATATCTACATGGTTCTAGAACGCACGCATTGAAGATATCCCACGTATATAAAAAACTTTACCAACACGGTCATGGTAATGTACAACACAGCTGACATTTTTTTTGATTTATCTAGATATATGAACTGAATCCATGAGTTGGAGACCTTAAGGGGGGACTTCGCGCACTACGGGGCTTTTGGCTGTAGAAGCAACTTTTGTTCGAAACCAGGAAGAAAGTTTGTTCGCACAACCGGGCGTCTGGTCCGGACCAGTTTTGTCCAAGATAGCGGCCGGTCATGAAACCGGGTTACGCATGCCGCCCTAAGCCATGCGACAAGTCAGGATCGTGGCCGCGTAGTGCGCGAAGTCCCTGAAAGTTTGTGGTAAGTACGATTTATCTTGCACAGTAAATATCGATAAAATACATTTAATTATATCGTTCGTACGAGCCCGTATCGTATCAAACTATGCCAACCTTCGTATCATTGTGCCCTTGAATAGCAAATACTATGTTATGTAGCAAGTTTATCGCGTATTGTCCTCCATTAGGTAATAAGTTCATTGGCAAGCGTTCCGTATATCATAATGGTTGACTTGTATTGTTGTTACATATTTAGGGCTTGTGAACTGTGAAATGGAATAGGGAATTTTCAATCGTTAAATATCCCAGTGGAGCTCGTGGCTAAAATAATGATCTTCAGACCGGCAGGCAGGGTCTTGCCTGGGTTGGTCGGCGGATGGGTGCCTCAAAAAGCACGTTAAACAGTTGATGGGGATCAACTGTCTGTCATTTGTAGATCTTACACAGTCGTTACAAACTGTCAGTGTCCTGAAATTCTGACAACCAGTCTTACCAAAGGTTATATTGTAAGTGGGTTTTGGAGATCAGATAGGCAGCTGGTCTATTTAAAATACTGGTATTCAGCTGCATCCGGCTAGTCTGGAAGGCGACCCCAAGCTAGTTGGGACAAGTTTAGGCAGATGATGAATTGCTAAATATCCCAAAAGCAAAATCGGCCTGTAGTGTTTCCACTGCTATGATGAGGACCTTCCCTCTGTGAGTCTGTGAGATGGACTGGGCCGTTACCCAACACGTGGGTCCAGCTCTGGTTGGTTAATTTCATATGTCTTTGTGTTATGTTTTCACAGTTCTAGGTCTTGCCGGATTCCTCACGTGGCTTCTCTCTTTGGTTTCCTGTTTCGCGTGCATTGGTGATGAAAGCCAAGTGTCTGCCGGGTTTCAAACCCACGATTTACGCCACGTAACTCAGTGCCTTTAAACACTGGGCCATGATTGCTGTAAACCAACAGTTGCTTCTAGTAATTTACTCTTCTTCTTATGCTTTTGACAAGTTTTCTATTGGTTTTACTCGCTAAACATCGGATTGTTTCATGTGTTATCTTCTATTTTATGAGTACTGTCTCCACATATACTATTTACATGTTCTACCCTTTGATCCCAATAAATTTATTTATATCCAGCTTCTCTCTAGACAGACGCTCCGTCGCGTTGTGTACAATCCCTATTTAATTATAGATGTCAATTCCAATCGATGCTAACATTGATAAATGCATCTCGATCATTAAACGTTTATTTCCGTCCAATGCCAACAATATCAAATTGCAGTCTGCTTCAAGGTCATTCAATCTTATCTATATGATCTACACTTCTTTTTTTTGCTATTATACGTCTCTGAAATTATCTTCATCTGAATAAATAATAGATTCATCTTCCTCGGTTTTCCTAATCGATTAATCATGCTGTTCATCACCTACAGCTTGATCCGATCCATCTGCTTTGGCCCAACTTCACTGTTCTTGCGCCAGAATCATTCAAGTTCTATTCCTATTATTTCATACTATTGTTCTAAATGCGAAGATACCTAAGTCTGTCTGTCTTTTACCATTTCAAGCCTCTACGGCTGGTAACCAGGAGGAGGACATAATTATGATATTTTTTATCCCGTTTGTGTACGTTCCCATGCGACATTTTTTGCCATCCACGGGGATGAAGGATCGGCTTAAAGCTAGCAAATCTCTAAACTCTATTTTCAAGCGGGGTTGAGACTCCACTTAAAACAAGGCATACGCCTTTCTGTGCTTGTACCAATAGCCTCACTCCTGTGACAGTTTAATCCAGATGAACATTCTGAAACCATTTCAGATAACAAATGCAAAATCCTAAAACTTTTTTTTTATCTCTCATGCGTCCTGGTTTCCTCACGATGCTGTCCTTCACCGAAGCAAGTGATAATTGTACAATACGCACATTAATCCGAAAAATCAGAGGTGCGTTTCCTGGGTTCAAACTTGAGACTTCATAAGTCTCACTGCTTGTAAAATAAATACTACTTGACATAATAAATATAACTTACATAATGTCAAGTTCATAATAAATGGCATCCCTTAGTGTACCGTCCTTGATAACGTGGGAAAGGTCATGCACCGTGACGGAGGGACCTTTGTACGCCGCTCTGTCATGTCAATCATGCTTGTTAGTTGAAGCCTGGGGAAATTGATCGTGTCGTGTCACGTTATGCGTAGTTCGGTCTTTGACGAGGATTGATTTCAGGACCTTACACGGTTTGGTGTTACAAATATTTTGTAACAAGATGCCTTTTTGCCCTGAAGCGATTCAGGGTGTACCTATACTACACCCAAATTTTGCCAATTAAGCCTAAGCATAAAACTTTTATAAAGGTTAGAGCTATACTTTGTGTCGCTCGTTAAAACCAATTTCTCAAAAACAGCTCGTCTTTTGTTTTCTTACTTACTAAAATAAATTGATTGCGCTGCCTTTAGAACGTATTGTCTTTTAAGAATTCATGAAAGTTGTATCAAATGAAAGAAAAATCGATATTTAACTACATTGAATCAGTTCCTCGAATGCTTTGTGTAGCCATTAGTAAACCTTGCAAGTAATAGGCCTGCAGTGAGTAATTTTCCGGAGTAGAGGCTAATCGGTGTCCAACATGTCGGAATCGTATGGGATCCGCACCATCTGCGCGAAAACTTCTTTGTTACAAACAAACAGACCGTCCTTGGTAAAGTAATTGGTTATTGTATGAATACTGTTCCAAGAACTAACTGAATGAAATTAATGAAAACTTACATCATCGTCCATAGCCTGAATTCACCAACGTATGGTCTACCTCTCTTATTTGAACCATTATTCATGTTCCTGTGCCAGTCTCATCCAGGTTTTTTATCCATCATTTATTATTTTTTTAATTTCATCATCAAACAACACAATTCGTTAAACTCTGACCTTAAAACCTCGGTAGCCAGCTACCTTCCAAGGAGACCACTCATGCAAGAGATTCTATATTCAGGGTCTTCAATACGCTTGAATAGCACCGATAGTAGGTACCTACATACTTTCATGTTTCTACCAAAAATAAAGTATTCTTGATTCTCGCCAGCGAAGAGATAGCGAAAGCTATTTTCTTCAAACTAATGCCATATCTAAGCGTTGACACGCGCATGGCAACAGCAAATGTTTTGTAGTTAAATTTGAGACGGCGAGGTACGTTCTAAATACGCGCACGCAGCGCCCGCGTCCGCCATGTTTAACTTGATTTGCATCGGACGTTAAATGCATCAGGGCTGGTGCGTGGGTAATAATATAATTTGTAGACTAGCATAGATTTTGTGCATCAAGAATATACATACAGCTCTTAGGGTAGTATTTAACAGTTTGCGTTTTATCTGGTCTATTGATATATGATATATGATAGCTATAACGTCAATTTAGTTCAATCCAATCGATCATATGCGTAATGGAATCAATTAATGTACTACGTCAGAGTCTTTTTGAGCGTAAAGTCTCTCTCTATTTCTACCAAGGCATTCCGATTTAGCAGGTAGACGTCAACTAGTGGATGTAGACAGGTCGATGTCACGATGCTTGGGGCCGGGGGGGCCCCAAGCATCGTGACATCGACCTGTCCTGTGTTTCTCACATTCAGTGGATAGTCACTGCCTTCATAGGGAGGTCTTCCAACACTGGAACACCCTTTCCGGTAAAACGATTCTGGAATGTTGACCGCCGTCAACATCCCATCCCCTATAGAAAATGGAGGATCCACCGACCACACAGGTGTTGTCTTGTGGGCAACTGCCCGACAGTTGCTGTCGGGTTTTCCTATATATTATTAAGTCGATGTAAACTTTGCTTGCGACTTGCAGGAAATTGATGTTAGTTTTTCCGTTGTGAGATCGATGGCGCTGTAGTATATTTTGTTGTAAGTTGCTTTTTGTAGGTCGCCACAGATTGAATAGTTATGCCCCTGGCTGGTGGTAAGGCGCCCATAGCACACCCAGTTAAGTGGACGACAACCTGCTACGTTGACAAGCGTAATGCTATTCACAAAATAAAAAATAATCCAATATAAATAAATCTAAAATTGGTACAGCTGAACAACCTTAATCATCATTCTACTCATTCGATTCATCGACCACAATCGTCATACCCTCCATTGAGTTTTACAGCTTACGGAAATCATCTGTAATACTGATGATAAAGCACGGAGTTATCAGATCAATATCGCGCAAGTACCTGTCATTACTTTTACGACGGCCATTCTAGTCGCCGATTCATTGCCTAGGAACACCGTAACATCACTCAATAGACTTTTATTACTGAAACGGGATGGTGCTCGTTATTCTCTGATATTTTTAGACCAGAGAATAAGTTGAATCACTTCTGCAATTTCTTTTGGTTTCTTGACTCTTTTTGGTTTATACTTACCTATTATTTGTCTAGTCTTACCACGCACCTGTAATTCTTCTTCTTAATAATCTTCTTCTTCTATAGATACATCTTATTTCACCTCAGTCTCATTATCAACATCTTGGTCTAACTATTAATTTTGGTTTTAGCTTGTGTTTCCTTTCCATCTTAACCAAACCTTACCATGAGTATCTAAATAAAACGCTGATCTAAATTTTCTCAATTTTACATTCGTATCCCAAGTGCAGACCGTATTATTTTCGCCAATACTTACGTTCCCATAATTTTGCCACTATCCTCTTAATTTCTGTCGTTGCAAGCCCTGTAAGGATGCACCACCTATTCCGGGACAGTACGCTACCCCACCGAGTCCATACATGGCCACACCCGATATAGATTCAGATCCCTTTGTCTCCACCCAGGGCATGGTAATAATTGCTCGGTAACGGGACGCTTGCCTAGCAGTTCTACAGTATGATGAACTTAACTATTTTGGAATATCGTTGCTTTTATCTCCCATGTCTTTTTGCGTCTCTTTTTGAGTGTTTCGGTGGCTTTGAAGTTTTATTACGATCTTTTGAGTAAGTGATCTCTGTATTAACTGGATTAGATACTTCCTATATTGTCGTTGCAAGCAGCTTTGACTGGATTTCCTGATTCTAATGTTTCAGGTGATCAGTAGATCCTTATACTCAAACTTTACTATTATCATTAGTTAAAGTGGTTATTTAGTTAACTTTTCGTTAGTAAGAGATTCTACCAAGAGATTTTTGCCGTTTACAAGTTGCAACAGACAATTGAGTAAAGAATCGATTTATTATGCTCATAGACCACATCAGTAACAAACTGCCGTAACAAATGTCATTTAGCGCGTACGTCTCAAGAATTCTTTAAGTTAGATCCTTAATAAAAAGGTACACATATTCTTACAAATTGTATTGCCAGAAAATAATGTAACCGCACATTTTGCAACATATTGTTGAACCATTGTAAATGAAACACAAATATTATCAGGTAATTCGTTCCGTGACGCTGCTAACGACATGTAGAGTCGTCTCGTGACAAATGACGTCATTGAACGACAGTAACAACCACTGATTCCAGTGAACATCCATTCGTCAAGCCGTCTGTCACACTTCACTGCTAGAGCCAAATGTTTCATATTTCGAACAATTCTTTTTTAACTGCGCCGTGTTTCGATGTCGAAAATATTTTCTTACGTCAATCAGCCTAATTGGATTGTTTGTAGACCTTTGGACCCGTTAATATTATAAATGTGAAAGTAACTCTGTCTGTAATGTTTTACGCCCTAGCAGACGGATCTGAATGACACATGGCACATAGGTAGCCCTGGATTAGAACTTAGGATATTTTTTCGGCAGTAAGTTCCTGTCCAGGTCCAGGATATTTTCCGAAAGCCACAAGGGCGAAGCCAGAGGCAAAGATGCTTAAATAAATTAGGCACTTTGCTGCGTTATTTTAATTGGATACCGATAAAATTTTCCGTGAGCAAAAATTTATAGAGAATAATGTTTTCTTACTAATAAATTCTAGACATGCAAGCATTGGTTGTGAAGCGGTGGACGCTCGTACCACCTCGTAGACTCGAGGCACCGATTACATCGATTATTCTGTTTTATAGTAACACCGTGGATCGATTCTTGCATTGTACTGTCACGAGTATTAATGTTTCCTAGATAACATGAGAGACAGAGTTTATTGTTAGTAAGTTTTTCATTCGATCACCAGAGCATAAATTTATGACAAGATTGAACTTAGACAATATTCCAAGAACAGATTTAAAACTTCTCTTAGTAGACGTGTTAACTGAATAAACGCTTGTCTTCGTCGCAAATGTAGTCGATTTCCTGCGATGTTCCAATCATGCGGACAGCTGCAGATAACATTAACGCTGATGGCTGGCAGCTCGGGCCCTACGTTATACAATTTCCTGTACATTGGAATTAAGCAGCGGAGGCAGCTAAAGCTGTGGCCAGATCAGCTGGAATCTGACAACCTACTTTAGGTATATTGTGTTCAGATTCGGACTTAAGTTTTCAAATTGTGTTGAGTGTAGATTTTAGTAAGACTGTTCAGTGTGCAGTATATAGGTTTATTTCGTCATCGTTTGGCCTCATTTTCATAACGATACGACAGCATGTTTGGGATCACATGTCAGTGTCATACTGTGTTGGTTTTAAGCTGTATGAATCGTAGGATGTGGATATGTTATTCCACCTTTTCACAGTAAAATAGTCATCGCCGTACCTTCGTTTTTGTCGAAGGTTCTCCTGGAAACTATTCGCTAGGCTTTGAACCTGACCATCTTCTCTTATTAAACTATTGTTATACTCTCTCTCTCTCTCTCGCTCTCTTTATCTGACTATATACTAAAAAGTAGCAGGAGCAGTGATAGCCTAGCGATATAACCCAAGGCACGAACCTCGGATTTTTCTCGGATGGTTCATTGACACACAAGAAAGTAGTGATATTATACAATACGCGTGTATATTGTATAATATCACTAGTTCCAATGAAGGGAACAATCGTGAGGAATCTAAACATGCCTGAGAGATATTCCTCGACAACATGTTAAGCCAAGTCAGAGGCCCATGGGCGGCATAAAAACTATGACATCAGGTCAGGCACTAACTACACGAAAAGGAGACTATCTGTGGAATATTTCAATATTGGTATTGTTGTGTCAGTGCCCTTAGCTGCCAGTCCCCAGAACGCCCACTACTCCTTCTTGTTTTGCTTCAAAGCTGTCACGTTTGGCGTTCACAATTCCCATTAGCGTCTCTGTGTTTACATTGGGTCTTTATTTGAAATACATTATAAAAAAAATGTGTTGAGAATAGTTTTGAGAACAGAAATGCCTCTCTACTCTCTCTCTCTTCATACTCATATTTCATTTTCTTTCTATTTTAAGGCAGCTCGATTCCTTCAAATACCATGACATACAGAACGGCACAGTATTGATTTCGAATATTTTCAGACATATTAATCATTCCTTTTGCTTGTTTCTCCTACTAAACTAAGGTTAACCTCCTGTCTAATAATAATTAGGGGCCTAGTAAGGTCTCCCACTAAGCCGTGCAGAGTCAGGATCCAATTATCTTGGCTGGCGAGGGCGTACGAGTGGGTACAGCGAATGTATATCATTTGGAAGACGCGTCTATCCCGCCGCGTGGCGCGACAAATCGCTGCTTCCCGCCTCCTTTATTATTCTTGCAAATACAATAACCCTGGGCTATTCCTGTGTTTTAAGAGATTTTGCAAAATTACCTTTCTTAAATATTGGGTTTGAAGATCTTTGACAGTCGTTACAAGTACTCAGTGACCCTAAAATCTGACAACCAGTCTTACCAAGGGGTTTCCTATTCCCCAGTACTAACTGGTTTGTGGAGGTCAGAAAGGCAGCCTCTCAATGTAAAATACTGGTATTCAGCTGCATCCGATTAGACTGGAAGCCAACCAAAAAATATTTGTGAAAAGGCTAGGCAGATGATGACCTTACTTAATTGGCGGTCCTGGTTTATCTCTCTCGCTGGTGTGTTTTACCAGAGAGAAGTATTGTTTCTCCAAGCCTGTTCTGCTATAGCAAAGTAATCGTTTTGGAGCTGAGTACTACAGATTGTATTGTGTACATGTATGAAATGTGATCAATGTTGTCGTCTATCGGGTTTTCCGTGAAATTTATGGCCAAGTCCACTATATCAATAACACTAAGTCACAATTTAAGAACTGCATGTCCTCACCACTGACAACTGTTATGTCACTGAAAACTGTGACCCAATTTTTCACTTAGGTACCAGTTAACTCCGAATAATAACAAACATGCTCATTGAAACCGGAATCAATAAATCGGGAGCTTTCCAAGTGATCCCACAAATGGTTGCAGAATGCATCCATCCCGTTGTCTGCGCACTGTGGGCGGATATCGTTACAAATGCGCATAATGTACTCGTTAGGCCCCTCCGTTACTGATTTACTACAAAATCCAATAGCACTGCGAAGTGGACAGAAGATCCACGACGTCACATCACGCACGCCTGAGATCCCCGAAGGACTGGGCAGAGGTGTACCTAATAGTACACCCACATTGTGCCAGTTATGTTTTAAGGGGACGAGCCTATTGTCATCAACCAAGCACAAATCCAGATTCCGTGGCTGCTAGTGAGAAATCTCTGATAGAAAAGCCTAATAGCCCATTGCCCGACCCGGGAATCGAACCCAACTTAATACTCAGCAGTTGCGCTTGCGACCACTCGACCAACGAGGCAGTCCACTCCGTAATACACTATAAACACATGATTGCAATATATAAACTTGTGGATCCATTGATGTTCATCTGCCTAGCCTTTTCCCACCTCTGTTTTGGTCGGCTTCCAGTCTAACCGGATGCAGCTGGGTACCAGTATTTTACATAAAGCGACTGCCTATCTGACCTCCACTAACCAGTGACTGGGTAATACGATACCTCTTGGTAAGACTGGATGTCAGACTTTTGACTTCTGACTATTCGTAACGTCTGTCAAAGATCTACAAATGAGAGCCGGGACCAACGGCTTAACGTGCTTTCCGAGGCACGGTGGAAACTCGGTATGTAATTATGGTCACCCATCCACGGACCAACCTCAGCAAGCACGGCTTAACCTTAACGATCGACCCGTGCGGCTGGTATTATTTAGGCACGAGGTCCTCATAAATTTGTAGTTCTATTGATATAATAAGGTAGCGTTGAATCGGACGCCAAGAGAGCGCGTTAGGATCTTAAAAAATAGTTGAACTGACTCATAAAAATATAAATTAAGTATCAAAATCTTCGATACGCCATAACACGATTCTATGACTTTGTTCATTTTAGTTTGCTGATCATATTTTGCGTATTGATCTTCTGAAAGCACTTCCATAGCAGTAATACTGATTTACAAAACGCAAGCCGTGGGCGCGCCGATACCGGCCATTTCGTTCACTGCCTATTTATTGTTCACTGTACAGAGAGTACAACGCGAATTCCAGTAGACGCAGGCGCAGCTTTGATCCTAATCACTGATGTATGTTGCACGATAAACCCTTCTTTCGCTTTACGATAATTGCTCTTTGTGTTAGCTAGGATTTTATATCGGATTTGTCATTTGTGAGAGCATTCAGGGTTGTTTTGCGTTTCGGAATTTAAATTGAGCTTTGTTGGAGGTTATTCGAATGTGGGAGTTCTTTTCTTGATGCTTACCGTGTTTTCATTTTATAGTTTAGACATAATCACCTACGTATTCTTTCTTTTATTTTCATTGGAAATTCACTTCAATTTCGCCCACGACAATCTTCAAAATTTAATTTGTGTGCTATCCTGAAGAACCCTTTCTTGGCCGTTATTTATACTTTTCGCATTTTTTGAGCTGCTGCTATATTAGTCATTATAATATTTATCATTATAATATTACTAGATTATAGATGCATCGTTAATTCTTATTCACACACATCACATCACACACACACACACACATTTTGTTTATTGCACATCGTACTTTTGACCTCATCCCAATTTACTTCTTTAGATCATGCAGCGTAGCATGGAATTTTTTCTTCTATTTTTATACTTCTCTATTAGCCGTGAAGTACTGACTTCACGGACTAGGTACTGACTAAGTCCTCTCCTCTGTAGACATATAGGTATGTCATCTTTCATAAATACCATTCACTTTTTTCTTATTCCTTTTTCCCTACTTTAATATAGCCATCCATACTCAAACTGCCTAACCGTGTTACTTTATTTCCAACTTTTACAAATTATCATACAGTAGAAGATTTTTCATGTTTGTTTTCCAAGAACGACGCGCTGACCCATATTTTAATTCATATCTAATTAAAATCCATTAGAACTCATTGCAGTGGACGATGACTAACACTGATAATGACGTCATTTTCATCGCCAAGGATATGATATGATACATTATTAATATCGTAACGATATATACATAAATATATATATATAATAATATATACAGAAATACTCAGCTCGTTGTCTATGATTGTCTATTGCGGTCTTTTCGTGGTCACGAGTCCGATTGTTACATGTTGCATCGTCTGGCAAACAATAGATTTTTCCATTGAACAGGCAACCAACAATTATTGCCATTATAATGGCCGACGAGATTCGCATGAAAGTCAGGGTGGGCTAATACCTGGCTGGGGGAGCGTTACGGACTGTGCAGTATTCTAAAACCCCGATCAAAGGCAATTGAAGATCACCTTACGGTTTAAGTCAGTCAATCTGACAGACCCTTGAGGCTTTCCACACGCCAAAAAGGGGGATTTTTCATGCTACCCTGGATCTTACTATATTATGATGTTTCGATAGATAGCCTCCATGTAGAATATTGAGCTTCATCTGGTAAGACTGAAAGTCGCCTCCCACAAAGTTTTTAAAAGGATGTGGATGACGTCAAACATGGAAACTGTCGAAAGGTGAACCTAAACTTTCGCTGTTCCCTCAGCAATATTAGCGCAATGATAAACCGCCAGACTATTAATGATGCAGACGTCGACATATGCGTAGTGGGATAGGTTAGTGTCGGAGCACTTGTAGTAAATGTGTTGCATGTCGGATGCTGGCAGTGCAGCCAAATGTTTGCAACTTTGTAGGACTTTCTGCATACTACCCATACCATACTAATCATTGTCATTACATTGTATAAAACAAAGTCCCTGCCCGCCGTCTATACGCTTAGATCTTTTAAACTACGCAACTGATTTTGATTCTGTTTTCACCAATCAACAGACTGATTTGTACCTATAAATTATGACTGAAAATCATCAAAATTTCCACGCGAAAGAAGTCGCGTGCAGCAGCTAGTAGTAAAAGTGCGAGAGTAACTCTGTTTGTTTCTTTGTTACCTTTTTACGACTAAACGGCTGATCCGATTGTGACTCAAATTTTCCACCTGAAAAAAGTCGCGGGCTAGCTAGTAATTATATATGTCTGATCTCTTAAAGCGAAGCTTAGGTTCCCGATTGAGAATTTTTATCATGCATCTTGTTGAAACCTTTTTCAAACATCCACTTTTGCTGAGTCATCAGGTCAGTTATTTATTTTCATAAGATATAGTAACTACTCAGCATCTAAGAGCAAGTTCGTTTTGCTTTCAGTAATGTATTTGGCGTCATGCCTTTCAACAGGGCATTCCACCAAATGTATATTATCTTCTTATTATCGATCGGCATGTCTTGTCATTTTACGTCGGCATAGATAATAGAGTGGTTCTTAATGTGCATGCCACCATTTTGTGGATGCATGTCACACAAAACTACTTTTGACCGGTTAAAACTATTTTAACAGTAACCAACATTTACTTAGAAACTTATTAGGTTGTTAGGTTTTTTTTGTAACACTTTGAAAAACAACGTGTTGTAGTAATTCTATGTAATTATTGAGGCGTTCTCAAACAAATATTTTTTAATAGAGATTACGCCATTTGACTCAATAAGGGTTTTGGCCTGAAACACATATGCATATTGACGGAATAAAAATTAGTAACCTCTGTTTATTATTGCTGTATTTGATTAAGTTTAATTTAAATCTTATGACTGTTTGTATATGTAGTTATTTACTCTTCCTGTAATTATTTGTTTTGAAGCATACCTTACGATTTGTTTAATGACGCACAAATTCTTTTAAAAATATTTTCGACGTTAGCGCAGTTACCGCTCGTGTTTCAATAATAAATACTTATCTTCGACTAACAACTAAAATAGATTGTAATCAACTAAAAGCTAGGCCAGGTTCGATAGGATCGATAAAATAATTACAATGTGTTTTACATGCACTGAAAGTAGTAACACTTTTAATGTTATCATTGGTGAGATGTACTTTCTTTTTAACATGTGTAGTGTTTTAGAAAACGTTTCGTTTGCTAAACCACCCAGCCAGACAGCTAGCCAGCCAGATTGCCAGCTAGCTTACAGCTTACCGGCTAGATTGCCAGCCAGCTTGTCAGCTTTATTCTTTTGGTCCTTCAGATCTTTCCAAATCATAATGACTGACTGAATAGAAAGCCGACTGATTTTTATAAACGTTCTTGATCTCAAAAACGTGTTAAAATTCTGTCTCCATTTAGTTGGGGCCTGTTCCAATTTAATAAAATCCTGACGCTCACTGGCATCAAAATTCACTAAATACATTAAACATGCTTGGAACATAATTCTGGTTCTGTCAATCATATGTAGAGTTACAATCTCGTTTAAAATTCATAAGATAATATCACGCCTGTAATCCTAGAAGGGTTAAGCAGGTATTCCCACTAGTACACCCATATTTCGCCAGTTATGTTTCAAGTCCCATGTAGAAAGGGAAGGCCTATTGCCACGAATCCAGACTCCGTGGCTGCTACCGATAAATTCCTGATCGAAAAACCTCGTGCACAGCTGTCACGTTTGCGACCACTATACAAACGATACAGTCATTTAAAATTCTTTTAACATTAAAAGAAAACCCAAGACTATCAAAAATAATTCTAAATCCCGCTAACCACGTCAAAGCTGGCGACTTTACCCGGGGTTGTTGCACTTGCGCGCCGAACGTGCCTGCGACGCACGCACACGCAAATAGACCAGCGACAAGCGGAATAAATGCACAGACGCCATGACACTTCGCGTCGCCGTAAGTGAGACAAGTTTAGTGTCTGCTATACGCTAGATAAATCTTTCGGTGTTGTCCCTTCCTGGATCCTTAGTAGAAGTGTCTATACACCGTGTAAATCACCTCATCACGAAGCCGTCAACCAAGCATTCTGTACATGAAAATAAGTAACTATACGCAAAAATTATTGCTGGGAAACGACTTTTTTTTGGGGGGTGTAAAATCATGTTTTGTGGTAGAACTCAATGTAACGCACTCAAAACATTGTGCTGATGGACGGATTGAATAGCACGGGGGTCGTGGAGGTGTTTAAAGTAAAAATCCTACTACTAAAACTTGTATTTAAAAAAATACTTGTCAAAAAGTTGGAATTTTGACCCCTAATATCTCCGTAATTAGAAGGTTCCCAAGTATGGTGTAGAACAAAAAAATGATCGCAATGACAGGGAGAACCAGTGCCTTTCGGCTTCGTTAAGAGGTGTTTTACACCCTTTATTAGTAATGGTCTTTGCCATCAGTTTTGTTCTTGTTAGTTTTTGGTCGCTTCATGTCATCCGGCTTAATATGAAACTGTACTTCAGAGACTTTTACCGTATTATGGAGTAGATAGAAGAAAATATTTGTGTCTTGGTGAAGTTCAGAAGCCCCTCTCCTCTTAAAATTGCGCCTATAAACCGCAAAGGGTACCGCAGAGGTGTCCCACAATACACCCAAATTTACCACACAATAGGCTCGGGCCTATCAACGGGTATAAATCTCAATGGCCTATTGTCATCAACTGGACCCAAATCTAAGCTCTCAGCTTTTCAGTGTTCTAAAGAGAGGAGCTGTTCCTCACCTAGTACCGAGCTTCCTAAATTGGTTTTAGATAGACTAAGATTTCAGCATTTTATTTTTTATTTTTTTTATAAACGTTGTCCCCCACTAGGAATTTCTCCTGTATTGTGGGTGCGTTTACAAACATTTAAACTCACATACACAAACAGCCAGACCCGGAACAACTATCTGTAGGCCATACAAATATTTGTTCTGTACGGGGATCGAACCCGCGACACGCAGCGCAGCAGGCGATCGCTCAACCACTGCGCCAACCGTGCCGTCAACTAGGCATCTATTTGTTAAATACCAGGGGCCCATTAAGATAACCCAGTCACTAACTAGACTGTAATCTGTTACTAAGTATGTACATGTAACTTAACAGCTCGTAAACATATTAAATGCGTCTGCGCAGGAAATGTGGAATCAAGATTGAATTTCATTATGCGAGTTATTAAATGCCATAAAGAGTATTATCGTTTGTTTGTATAATAGCATTACGCATCTATGAATAGAGTCCGTCTATATATTTTTACCTGTCGAAAGATCAATCAGGAGCTGGGTTGGTTGATATTTTATACTACTTACTGTTTCTTCGCAGTACCAACGCACCCTTGTTTCTTCCTGTCCTTCGCATAACGCATCCTGTAGAACCCCTGACCTTCAGCCCATGACGTTCAGAAGGTGCCTGATAATACAGTTTTAACTTAGTAGTACTTTGTTAATCAGAAATTTTATATTTTTTTTAGATCCGAGGGTCGAGCACGAGTTTTGACGTTTTTGTAAAATTATACGTTGGTTTTAAAATTAAATATACTTCTTTCACAAACAATGTTTTCATAATTTATTCTTATCAATGGGTGATACTGATTATGCTTATTGCAAACAATGTAACTAAAATGCTTTAGGATAAATGTATATAAGGTTCAAAAATGGACGTATTTACCATACGAAAAATGTCAAAACTCGTGCTACGTTCGAAATTTATTCTAGTTTCGAAGTGTACCTCAATAACAACATTCCTATTTGCAACAAAAGAAATCCGTACAGAAACCTAATCTTCGATATTAGGTTTAGAGCTGTCTGACATTATTAGGTTTTTTTTTGGCACTTTAGGTACCTTTCCTTTGGTTCTTACTGTCCAATAAGCTTCTATATCCTGGAGCGACATTTTTTTCGAATAGAATTAGTTTTGTTTCTTTTTCCAAAAGGAGTATCTATTCTCCTTATTTCGTGTCTGTGGCTTTGAGGTAAACTCTGTGGAGGTCAGATAGGCAGTCGCTCTATGCAAAATACTGGTATTCAGCTGCATCCGGTTAGACTGGAAGCCTACCCCAATAAAGTTGGGAAAAGGCGAGGCAGATGATGATCATGACTCTATGGTAATGGTTGATTCATTTTTGAGTAGGCATTGCTAGCTCTAGCTCATACTGATTATCGATTGCGTATTTTTTTGGACACAATACTCGTAGACAAAACCAAAAATGATATGACATTGACAAGTATTCGTCACTACAGAGCCTACAGACATATTTAGTACTACCGGAATCCTTAAACCCTGGCATCAATGTCGTATAAACTACCTGGCATTAGCACAAAAGGGTCCAATCAAAGCACTTTGAAGAAAACACTGGCCACTAACACACAGCATTTACTAAAAACGACACATAAAAAAAAGAATACTCAAATAACACAATAATACACACTTGTATTTCTCAGAAACCATGACCAATTTTCAGAGCAGACAAAATTGTTTGCACAGTCCAGAATATATCGATAAGGAAGATAACCTATGAACCTCACGTCTGGGCGTATAAGAGGCAGTGAGAAGCCCCGCGCACCAGTGATTCACGAACATTGAGACAACATGATCGCCTTACTATTGTGCGGACTCCTCGCAGGCGCGTACGCAGCCCCGCAGTTCGACCTCTCGTTCGGGCCCCCGCAAAGCAGATCACCATGGTTCTCCAACTATAACATCAGAAGTCATCCCTACGTCGATGAAAACGTCTTCAACACTGGAAAATTCTGGTCTGACCTCTCCAAAGAACTGAAGGATTTGTTGCACATGCTAGCTTTTTTTTCCCGCCGCTTCCCTACCAGCGTGTCCCTCCTCTACCCTACCTACCCTACCTACCCTACCTACCCTACCTACCCTACCTACCCTACCTACCCTACCTACCCTACCTACCCTACCTACCCTACCTACCCTACCTACCCTACCTACCCTACCTACCCTACCTACCCTACCTACCCTACCTACCCTACCTACCCTACCTACCCTACCTACCCTACCTACCCTACCTACCCTACCTACCCTACCTACCCTACCTACCCTACCTACCCTACCTACCCTACCTACCCTACCTACCCTACCTACCCTACCTACCCTACCTACCCTACCTACCCTACCTACCCTACCTACCCTACCTACCCTACCTACCCTACCTACCCTACCTACCCTACCTACCCTACCTACCCTACCTACCCTACCTACCCTACCTACCCTACCTACCCTACCTACCCTACCTACCCTACCTACCCTACCTACCCTACCTACCCTACCTACCCTACCTACCCTACCTACCCTACCTACCCTACCTACCCTACCTACCCTACCTACCCTACCTACCCTACCTACCCTACCTACCCTACCTACCCTACCTACCCTACCTACCCTACCTACCCTACCTACCCTACCTACCCTACCTACCCTACCTACCCTACCTACCCTACCTACCCTACCTACCCTACCTACCCTACCTACCCTACCTACCCTACCTACCCTACCTACCCTACCTACCCTACCTACCCTACCTACCCTACCTACCCTACCTACCCTACCTACCCTACCTACCCTACCTACCCTACCTACCCTACCTACCCTACCTACCCTACCTACCCTACCTACCCTACCTACCCTACCTACCCTTGAAATTTGAACCCAATCAGCAGACGCAAGATGGTTGCCCATTCAAATAAAAAAAAAAAATTCTTTAAGTAACTGTAACGAAAGCTAATAAACTGTTTGAAAATATAACACTTGTTTTTAGAGTTACGATTTGAATATAGATCTGACATCAAAGATCCTATAGTGGTTAACTGGCCTATAGCCAAGACGGGTAGAGGAATACTGAGTTTATTGTCTTTGCCTCTTCCAATCTTTTATCGCGTAAAGTTTTTGAACGACAATTGAGCAGACTGACGACTGTTAAGAAAAAAAGAGCTAAGTAACTTTTTTGTGGGTAAGACGTTAAACAAACTCATCTTCAAAATCTTCAAAATCTTAGTAAATATCTCTAAAATGTTGGTGCATCTGTAAAATTTTCGTGCTATCCAGTAAGAATACCACTTGTTCAATATTATTTTGCAAGCTTGTCCTGTCTACTGAAAATAATATCTACTGTAGTTACTGATTTGCTGCTCTTATTTTTGAGGTTCCCTTTGATCACTTCAAAGGGAAGATCTATCATGTCAGTTGTCGTTCAGGAATAAATCATTCATAAAACTGACGTTATATGGCTTTGGTTACTGATTTGTCAATTTACAATAAGAAACAGTAAATGACATCTATCGCAATATCTCTCGCTTTTTCCCGAAGCATACTGCGGATTTGCAATACGTTCCAAATTCCTTTTATTTTTATTTTTGCATAGTAATCCTCTATGGATGACCTCACCGTGGGGCCGGTCAAGGGGTCTGTCAGACTCCTACTGACCAAAACCACACAGTCTTCTTTATCGTCACTGCTGGCTGGGGTGCGAGGACACAATTGCATTCTCCACAATCACCCCAACAGGGGTTTTCGTACTCCTAACCTTACTAGCCTATTTCGTTATCCTTCTCCACACAATAGGGGATAATCCAATTTTTTTTTTCTTTGTTCGTCGGGTAGTTTATTGAAAAGTATTGGACACGTATTTTTTCTTTTTTCACGTGGTCATAAAATTACGGAGATATACACCGTGTAAATCACCTCATCACGAAGCCGTCAACCCAGCATTCTGTACATGAAACTAAGTAACTTTACGCAAAAATTATTGATGGGAAACGACTTTTTTTTGGGGGGTGTAAAATCATGTTTTGTGGTAGAACTCAATGTAACGCACTCAAAACATTGTGCTGATGGGCGGATTGAATAGTACGGCAGTCGTGGAGGTGTTTAAAGTAAAAAACTTACATTAAAATCTTGTATTTAAAAAAATACTTGTCAAAAAGGTGGAACTTTGACCCCTAATATCTCCATAACTAGAAGGTTCCCAGGTATGGTGTAGAACAAAAAAATGATCGCAAGGACCGGGAAAACCAGTGCCTTTCGGCTTCGTTAAGAGGTGTTTTACACCCTTTATTGAGTTGAAATGGCGCATGACGTCACATGTAGGTAAGTTTTATACCTACTTGTGACGTACTAAGCCCCCACTCTCCAACTTTAATGTGTTTTAATTAACTAAGTATTTTTTTTTGATATTTTGATAAAACAAAAAATATGTGTCTAATATTTTTGTATTACCTGTCTGACGGACAAAATAGAATATTGTTTTCTTTACCCAGTCCGATCCCCTATTCGGTCTTTCGTTAGGAGTTAAGCTCGTCTCGCCATCTTCGCCTCGGACCGTTGCGATGTTATCTAGCTTTTAATGCATCCGTACTCGTATATTGTAATAAATGGCACGGTACGTAATGAATCGCCGGCGCACGTCCGGTGCCGTACGAATGGACCCGCGACTTCTGCCACTCCTGCGCATGTTGCGATACAACGCATAAATCTGTTAATCGTTTTAAATTGCGCATGTGACTGCTACCATATTCATTCACTGATCGCTTCCAGAAATGTTTTGTTGACTACGTGTGTGGATTGATCTGATGAAATATCATAATAAAAGCAACACCTCACTCTATGCAATAAAATCGAACTATTTTTTGTGTGTTATAGGGGAGACAGAATTTAAGATTTAAGAATAGTACATTATGATATAAATGCGGTAAGTTGAAAATTACAGCCGAGGTGGTATTGCTACAGGGCGAGGGCTACAAGAAAGCAGAGGCTGTAATTATCAAAGCGCACGTATGTCATACGACGTTTTATAACATATTTGCGAGGAATTAAATAAAACTCGGATGACATTTTCAAATAAAAACAATACAGCGAAAAGAAAGCGCGCGGAATAATTCTTACTTGTTCACAAATTAAGAAATTAGCGATGCGCGCGAATCAGCGCTTTTTTTAAGGCAAAGGCACAAAAACAGCCAGTATCACTAATAAAGTAAATTAATGTTTTTGTGTTTTGTTACAGATAAATGGTTGTAATTTATGGTGAAAATTAATTAAATTAAAGAATTAAATGTTTATTTATTACATTTTGATAAACCGTGCGTTTTACTTTACATTACCGCACTAGTGCGTAATGAGATACATTACCGCACTAGTGCGTAATGAGATACATTACGATACTGAAATTGGTGAAATAAGAGACCCTTTACGAGCAAATGTGTTATAAAATACTTTGTTGGTATGTGTTATACTTTGACAAATGTTTATTTTAAAAATTAGTGGGAGTAAATTACAATGATATTATAGAAAAAAAAAATGCAAATACATTGTAACGCAATTTATGAAAAAATAATTACTTAAGATATTATTGCATGGAGGTGTCGATGTCAACATCTAAGTCACATAAAATGTGTTTATAATATTTCAAAAAAATCCAAAAATCGTAAGCATATCGAGACCAATCAGCTAGTTCGCTTTTTCTAGTATAAAACCACCTTCAATAGAGTACTGGGCTGGTGCAAGTCTGAATCTAGTTTGTTAGTTTGTGAAAAGTAGTTAATAAGGCTGTCTAAGCGTTTGTGGATAAGTGGATACCAATTAGATTTAAATATTTAATTATTGCGAAAATCTGTAAATACGACGGGAACAGTAGGACCTACCTACGCTGGCACCAGTACAAGAATTTATCAGTGTAATAGGAACCGATAAATTCTTGAACTGGTTAAATCTTAACTTTGTACACAACTGTAAAGTTTGAACATTGTAAGAGCTACAAATCTAGATTGCATCTGTGCTATGGTTTAGGGTCTGCTCAATGTTTTCGGTATTATCATTTAATATGCTATAAAGTATGTATGGTGTGGCCCAGTTGAAATGGTAATTTGTACCTGAAAACTGCTAAGTATTCGATTTCTCACGGCGATGTTTATTTACAACGGCATCGACAACTCAGCCGGCATGTTCATCTGCCAAACCTGCTTTAGATTGGCGTTACTGAAGAGCGCTGCGCACCATTTTATATAGTGCTTCTCTATCCTGTGTTTCTGGAGGAGCGTTCTTCGTTTGGTGCTGCCGTGGCTGCTGCTAGCTGCAGTGAGGAAGCTGCTCTACGAGCTGACGAGCCTGGCACTGGGGCTCGCTACGTGTCTGCTGGTGGGTCCTGCCAAGCCGCCCTGCATCAAGTTCGTCGTGGTCAAGCTCATCTTGATCAAGCCAGCTTTCTACATCTGGATGTTTGTCTTCAGTTACTATCACGCTCAGAGATTTGCGGAGACATTCAAAACGTTCCCGGTTAACCTGCCCTTCACTTTTTAAATAAATATTAAAGTGAAACTTTTATTACATCGTCTCAAACTTTTTCGTCTGTGTGTTGCATGTCGCGTGACGCTGACGGTCGGCCGCGGAGTAGGGATAAAGTGTTAAAAAAAGTTTCACTTTTACCGTGGTTTCATAAAACCAAACAATCCTTTTTTTTATTTAAACTTCTTGTACAATAGTGTAGTGTAGTCCAATTGTGGTGCATAGGCGGATTTAATGCCACAAGGCATTCGATCTCTACCGGTCAACGGATGTTATAAGTACATTTCCTTATGGATTCTTGAGTAATGCATAACAAAATTATTCAAACACGCAAAGTGTGGTGGGTAATAGGACATTATGGTACTAGTGTGTAATGTTGGTGATTACCGCTGAGGCGCCATTGAGACCCGAGCCGTTAGGTGAGGGTCTTAAGAGAGCCGAGGACGGTAATCACCAATACACACTTGTGAATAAAATAACAATAAAACTCATTTTATTTAGTAGATAATAGATATTTTTCCTTGGAGTTGTCAGATAGTAAACTTTCCATAACGTTAAGGGCTTCACATATCGGGTTTACATCGGGCGGTGTACAACATAAATCATTTTCTTCGTTACTAGGTACTAGTTACTTGTAGACATTTTAATTAATAAATAACTATAATTTCAACAGTGAAAACGAGTTTTGAAAAATGATTCGCTATGGTGGGAAAAATTAATCAGTTTTCCTATGCGCGCGCATTGCGATCAGCCACAAACTAAAGGGATGAGGATTTTTTTAATTTTCCGCGCATAGGGTTTACGCTTTTTATTCTGCCACGTACAAAATGGGGAACTTAAAGTTTTCTTTTATTACAGAGAAAACAAAAGTTATATTTGAGTGAAAGTTTTATTTATTAAACACGAACGAGTTAGAATTATCTATTTAAATAAGAAGTTGCATGAAATGAGTAAGCAATAGATTGAACACGATATTTTTTTTGAATAAAAACTTTTTTAAGAAAAAAGCACCTCAACCAAAAAAATTAAAAAAAAAAAATCTATAACTCACTAGTGAGTTATAGCAATGAAAAAGTCACAGTTTGATTATGGGTGTCATTCTGTGCCTAATTGCGGTGACCATAAAGACACTTTATGAGCAAGTGTGTTGAAAAAAATGTTAAACTCGCGTCACTACGATCGAAAATTCTTAAGACGGATTGAAATTAGGTTACGAAGTAATTTGAACTTTATGACATCTGTCATTGAGTTTGGGTTTCCAAAACTGGATAATTATCTTATGCACCAACAAAACCTTCGGTTTCTCCAAAGACGGATTGTAATAGTTCTGAAGTGTTAAATTTTTAATGCAATATAATTGTCATGTTTGTGTACGATAGCGCAATAAATGAATAAAGTCAAAGTCAAAGCATTTATTTCAATTAGACCATTACAGGCACTTTTGAAAGTCAAAAAAAAAAAACAAAATAAAACGCGAAGCTACAGTCCCAGTCACAAGGCATAATAACTTGTGAAAGTACTGTAGTTGCCCATTCCGTAGCGTAGATCTCTATGGAGAAGAACGGGCAAGAAACTCCATGGACACTCTTTTAAATTAAAATATGTTACAAAATCTTGGTTACATCATTCATGTTAAGAATTACAAATATGTGAGAACAATGTAGAAATACGGGCAAGTTAAAAGCGTCCAGAGTAAAAGATTAAATCAGTATTTAAAAAATAAAGTAATTAAAATAAACCGTGGCAGCTAAGAGATGACCAGTCACAACTGACAGCGCCCGTTCACGAACATGACGCATGTATCAGCCATCATTCAACTCAACCATTTTGAAGGGAACTAAACGACCCGACACACCCGCCACCATCAGCGTGACATTTAAGTGAGCATGACATTCACTCAACCACCAGGGTAATTTCGCGTCCATGAAAGATTTAGGTACTCATTAAATGGTGGCTTTACAGTACATGGTACTCACACATGTGCTATGCAATTATATAATACTAAGAGATTGAATATAAACAATGCAAATATATTTTTACAATCTTCTGCAGCTTTCACAATAACTTCACTTTCTAATTCTGATGATTCCGATTGCCCCTATGGTTGTGGAGCAGGACCAGCATTGAGCCAAGCATTTTTATCATCAATATAATCCCCCAACTTATAATATGCTTGCCTACATAGTGTGCGTTTTATGCAAGATTTAAATTTCGTTTCATTCAGTTGTAGAATGTGGGGAGGTATTTTATTGTAACATTTTAAACAGTACCCCATGAAAGATGAGTCTACTTTAGCTAACCTGAAACCTGGCTGAACTAGTTGGTCTCTGTTTCTAGTATTATAGTGGTGCCGGTCACCTCTTTTACTAAATAAATGCAGATTTTTTCTAACGTACATGATGTTTTCATAGATGTATTGACAAGGTACCGTCATGATGTTAATTTCCTTGAACAGTTCTCTTAGAGAATCGCGCCTACGTAGATTATATATGGCTCTGATAGCTCTTTTCTGCAGAATAAATATAGACTCGATGTCTGCAGCCCGTCCCCATAGTAAAATACCATATGACATAATACTATGAAAATAACTAAAATACACTATCCTCGCGGTATCTACATCAGTAAATTGACGGATTATTCTGACAGCATATGCTGCTGAACTCAGCCGTCCTGCAAGAGATGTTAAATGAGGACCCCATTGTAGCCTTGAGTCGAGCGTGATCCCCAAGAAAACAAATTCAAGTTTCTCTTGATTCAATACTATGTCACAGACACTGCTTTTGACATTTGATAGAGAAAATCTTATGCACTTAGTTTTTTTCCCATTTAATACTAAATTATTTGCGGTAAACCGTTTATGGACCTGCATTAGAGCGCTATTTACATCGTCAAGGTTGGTGGCACGTCTGTTTATCTTAAATATTAACGAAGTATCGTCCGCAAACAACACCATTTGTGGTTGGTTTTTAAATAAATGGGGAAGGTCATTAATATATACTAAAAAGAGGAAAGGACCCAATATCGAACCTTGTGGTACACCCATTTTTACTTTCAAAGCCATTGAATTTACACCATTTACCTGTAATTGCTGCTGTCTATCATTTAAATACGATTTTACTAAACTGAGCGCAAGTTTACCTAAGCCGTAATGCTCAAGTTTCAAGAGCAAGGTTTGGTGATTTACGCAATCAAATGCCTTCGAGAGGTCACAGAAGATTCCTATAGCATCTTGTGCCTCTTCCCACGCAGTATATATGTGTTTTAATAAAGTGACACCGGCGTCAGTTGTACAACGTCCCTTGGTGAAACCATACTGTTTCTCGTGTAAGATTTTGTTGGTGTTAAAGTGGGTGAGCATTTGATTAAGCATTACCTTTTCAAACACCTTGCTGAAAACCGGCAGCACGGATACGGGTCTATAATTATTCGTATCTTTACTGTCCCCAGATTTGAAAAGTGGCTTATATACCTTGCTGTATTTCATAAGGTCTGGGAAGACTCCTTGGTCCACACACAAATTAAAAATTAAAGCTAAGTACGGTGCTATAGTGTCAATAATAGCTTGACACACTTTAATAGACTATTATATATTACCACATAAATTATAGTACTTTTATACTGGTAATTAAAGCAATTCGTGCAAAGAAGGCTGGCGAAAATGGACCCAAAGAATCTAAAAATTAACTAAACTCCGTTCCAGTGTAAATATAAAATAATTATAACTACAGTTTTATGAGATATTTATTTTTAAAATATTGAATTTTTAGGACTCGGGAATCAAAAGTTATAAATATTTTAAATTTACTAAAATTAAGTAGTCGTGCAATTACAAAACGCAACTTTTTTCCGATTACGTTCCAATCCAATGACATGTGTTTTTGCTCAAGGGTTTTCTTACTACAAATGGCTCTTTCTCTTAGTTTTTATACATTCTATTATGTCAAAAATTCATAAAAAATAACATGCAAATCTGATATTAAAACGCCAATTAACAATGCAAAAGCATTTAATAAAAATGGAACAATGGCGATTTTATAGTATTTCTTATAAAGGAACGGTATCAATGATGATCGATTGAGTCCCGTCACTACTGTCATTGTCAGATCTGTGATGATCTAGTCCATCGTTATGTTTGTATTTTTGTCTGGGATTTTATGTTTATCATTGCGATTTTGTAGATTCTCGACGACTTGGCCTTTACATCTTGAACTGAAGATAATGCACCCTGTCATAGACTACCTACCGCATTCTTCTCTGGATATTGGACAATGAGTTGTTTTTGATTTGGACTTTGATTTTAACCACAAACATGCGTTGCGTAAACATGCGTTGCGTTAATTTCTTCTTCTCTTACGACTTACGCTCTTACGGAGGTGTCGTCTCTTTGATGAAGGTGCTCAGGGCTTTGAAAAAGTTCAGAGATGGGTGTATCCACGTGATGTAAGTATATTTGTAAAAAAACATGTATTTATATCATAAGTTAAGAACTTATTTAAGATATCTATCTGAACAACAAACTGAGATTCGTTTAGGTTTTATATGTATAAATACATACTGTTGTAATCTTATATTAGGCTCATTCTTACTGTTGCCCTATACTTTATCGGACTAAAACAGTATGCAGTAAAAGACTGGCTGAGGTAGCAGTAGTGTATTTTACTGAGATCTTTCAGTCATCAAAATAGAAGATGGGTGGCTGTCGCATTTTGTCATGAAATATTTATACCTAATATTTATATACCCCTCCACAGGTATCAGAGGTCTTCGACCTCTATATTATCTTTCGACATTTCTGTTTTTCTTTTGTTACTTATGGAACTCTTTATGTTTATTACATTATAGGTGAATTTATTTATTTTAACATAATTAATTAATTCCAGATAACAGGAGACGACTACCTTTGTCACTCATGCTGGGGGCTGATAAGCTGCGACCCTGAAAATGAAACCCGCCTGTGTTGTATAAAATAAAAACAATGTAAAAATACCAAAAAATAAGATTTATTACTTATACTTTTTTTATTCAACAAACCCTGCTTTTCAATAGCTGTACATAGCTAGTCAGCTCTGGCTGTTATAATTTATGTAAAACAATATTATCTTGTCTCAGCGTAATAAGAATCGTTTTACTTGACTATAATTCGCTTATAGATCAAAATCGTAACGACATAGTTTTAATAGTGATTGAACTAATTACAGGGTTGGTAATCAGTTTAGTCTCTAGCTGCAGTCTAGCAGTTTTATGATTCATCAATAAGGATGATTATTGCCTGTAGGCAATAAAGTAAAAATTCTGGTTTTGGCTTATGACAAGAAGCTAAACACGTAAAGTCAGAACTAAAACTGCGAGGGAAATACAGTAGTTCGAATCTTCCTTTATGAGTCGTCTTAAGTATTATTATATTTTGATTAATCGTAATTACGGAGACATTCCACTGTTGAAAACCTTAGTCGTAAGATTTTTAGGTTATCTTGTAAATAGACGTATATCTCTTTTCTCCCAACTTTTCTGTCTTACTTTCCATTTACTTTTCTGATTGTCTTTAGTCGTTTTACAACTATGTATAAGTTGCTATAGTGAATGCTACCTCTAAGAGTGGGTCCCAAAATACATGTAGTCTCGCCCGTCTCCTTTATTCCCTAACCATTCCAAAAATCAAAAATGCACAACGTTAATATTCAAGTTTTCACTTCTGCCGGCACTCCCGCAGTGCAACCCATTTTTTTTTTAACTGCCTTAAACCGATATTAACACAACTTTTTTATTATAATCATCACCAGCTGTTGTTGACAAAGTTTATTTGCGGAAGCGGACATTTTCCCGTGTTTTATTCCTAGTACCGTTTTATAATATCAGTAGTACCGTGGAAATAATTTCATGAATATTTGGATACACTCCAAAGTTATTATTAGGACATTAAAATCAGCTGGTTGTTGCTAGCCCAACCGCGTGAACATTATTGCCTCTACAATGCCAATAATAATTCCGTTTGGCATTTAAACTCGTATTATATGATCACTGTACGGAGTAAACAAAGTTATATTTCTATCTTTCTCAATGCTATTCTATCAATAAACAAATAAACATTGGCATTCGTTTTTTTTTTGTTTTCTCCTTCATAATCGAATGCAATTAGTCAATAAGGCGGCACGAAGTTTTAAGTGGTTGGCTTTCCTGGGACTTTTTTGATTGAGTTCCTAAAGATGTGGAGATGATTTTTTATTTTAAATATCGCCCTTGTGATATTTCTATTTATTTTTTTGATTCTCCTATTGAATGTTTTACGTTTATGGCGTAATACAAGGTGTTGTTTTGCATTCAGGGGGTGGTCACAAAAGACATAAATAATCAATTCAAATTACGGTACATAGTTAATCTATATTTATAAAAGAAAGTCGTGTTAGTTACACTATTTATAACTCAAGAACGGCTAAACCGATTTGGCTGAAAATTGGCGGGGAGGTAGCTTAGAACCAGGAGATGGACATAGGATAGGCTAGGCAAGTAGGTAGGTAGGTAGGGTAGGGTAGGGTAGGGTAGGGTAGGGTAGGGTAGGTAGGTAGGTAGGTAGGTAGGTAGGGTAGGGTAGGTAGGTAGCTATGTAGGGTTGGGTAGGGTAGGTAGGTAGGATAATAGGTTAGGTAGGTAGGAAAAAGTGCATTGCAACGCATGCCGGGTACAGCTAGTTATTAATAAACGCTGATTTTTTTGGTTATTTAAGTTTGTCAATATTTCAGAATAAATCCCCTTAACGTGGTTTAGGGAATAAGAAATTATCAATTAAACGTTTGAGATTGTTTGTATTTGTGTAAGCGAGGTAATACGGCAAGAACCAGACGGGCCGCGTTTAAAACACGGGTGATTCATACTTACCGACTTACTACTTAGGTACTTACTGTAAATAAGAAAAAAAATAACCTATTCATTTTATTATTGATTCGGGACGAGAATCATTAGCATAGTTACCTCCTTGAATTTGATGAGGATGCAAAACAACACCTTGTATTATGACCTATTGCATCCATTAAACGCCAATTTGACTTGTTTCTTAGTTCTTGTTTGAAAGAATTGAAAAAAAAAGCAAATTTTGTAAAGAAAAACTTGACATTCCTTGAAATTCCTTGTTCATTGTTGTCGCATATCGTCGACAACTATTTCAAGGAATGTCAAGCTTTCCTTTACAAAATTTCCTTTTTGGTTAAATTCTTTATAAAATACCGAATTCTAAGACGTATTTTTTATCATTAATACCTAGTCAGACTTTTTCACAGATAACTGCGGTCAAAACTATGTTTAGCCACATTCATGAGTGTAGTAAATTAAAATTCATTCGTAAATATCAGAAAATCGTCAATGATAATGAAGGAAATTTTTATTCAAAATGTTTCTATGAAACTCACTGTGTGTACAAATTAATGATCAAATAGACTCACAGAATCAAAAAGGAAAAAAAAAACCGAAGAAATTAAAAAGAAAAACTCGTGTGCGTAAAATTTCTGAAAGCTCAATAAAAAAAAACCCATGAAAATCCGATCACTATTCCGACCACAACTTCATCGGTATACCTTTTGAGTATTTTTTGTCTTATTACACTCGGCTATCATGTTTTTCAAGTTATGTAATTTTTTATCCAAAACTTTGTGATTTTTCTTTTTTCTAACCATCAATACTTTTGCCACCAAACTTCATATAGCATTATTTTAAAGGTATGTTTTTTTTTTATCTCAAACCTTGGTGATTTTTTTTTGTTACCGGTCCTTTGTTACCAAATTTCTTACAGCTAATTTTTAACTTAGCTTTGCATTCACAGGCTTTCATTATATGATGTCCACCGTGAAAAACATTACAAGAAATGTTATTGCCGAAGAACACCTTGTGACTCCACATCGAACTCTTGCAACCTCTACTCTTCGACCACGACTGAAGAGTCTACTGACCTGCTTGAAGACTCTGTTGACCCACCTGTAGAAGAGCCTGTTGACCCGCCTAAAAAGGAAGACCCACCTGAAAAGGAAGATCCACCTAAAAAGGAATGCCCGCCTAAAAAGGAAGACCCGCCTAAAAACGAAGAACCGTCTATAGAGGAAGTCGACGATGAAGATGTACATCCTGAGCCTGAAGATTTAAGTTTTTGATAGCTTCTACCAATAGCTTAAGGTACCTTTCGGAATATTTGGGACCGCCTAGGACCGAATGGTAACTTTAAATCAGATACCATTTGTAAAGTACTAACCTAAACTTTTTTATAAAACAATTGCAATATTGTGGTTGGCTGTTTTTATGAACCGAGTGAATAATAATATGTTTAGAGGAGCCTACGCTTTTTTTATAAAGTATTTTACCGTTCTTATTAGCAGTTATTAAGTAGGGTTGATATTGGTATTAAATTGTACATGGTTATCTACAATCATTGTTACGTTGGCGTCGTTTTATTTCTGACCTACATCAAGCTGTTCAGTTTTCACTGCAGTTGCAGTTTCCTTGACAACAAACAAAGGAAACTCAATAATGTATCGCGTTGTTTTAGCGTATTTAGCTTTGGAAGCATAAACATATTCCTCTGATAACTGAATTCGAAATCTGTTGTAGCTACTGCAGATACCAATTTTACTTTATAAGTACAACTAATAGGACCTTCTTCTACAACAGCAGTTAATTGAGAAATCGATTCTTACAATTATTGAAATGAGACATCATTTCTTAGTTTTTAAAGTTTCATTTTACACAACTAGATCATGTCAGCATACCTACTAACAATGTTTCGCATTTAGCGTAGCCTGTCTGTTCGTATGTTAAAACGGTCCGTCGAGGTGTTAATTCAGTTACTAGCGAACCGCTTGTTATGAAATTATTGACGCTATGCTGGTTAGTATAGTTTCATTTGCTTAGTGTAGCGAAATAAAATGCAAGTTCACCTCTTTCATACGTAGAATTTAATAGGAAATAAAGGGAAAAAAAATAGAATGATTTAACACTTTGAAACAATAAGTATTATATAAAAAGAACTTACTACAATAAATTCAGAATTAAAATATTAAGTATTTTGTCGTCGCGGAATTGTTTTATCAGGTAAGCATTTGTCAGATGATCTTCGGAATTTTCAAACATAACGCTACATCCTATAGGACAGGAGTATCAATTACAAATATTGCAAAAACGGGTAAAAATTTTCCACGCTAACAAAGTCTCGAGCAACAGCTAGTAAACTATAATATCAATCGAGTATTTGATCTCTACGATCTACTTGTACCTACCTAGACTACTTACTGCTATTTAACTTTAAGTAATAATAATATATTGGGTTCGTAATTAATCCTGGAGACTTCTTCCTGGAAGGCAGCCACACGGTGAGTGGTGGGGGTAAGGGATTGAAGGTCTAGCTAGACTGCTCTGAACGCCTTGGTGAAAACCACATATGAATAAACAACGACCTATGATGGTTGTCTTCCGTTTTCCACAGTGCCGACTCCTAAATCAGTTCTTCGATTAATACAAAGTAATGCATCAGCAGACTTCAGATGATAAACATGTGAAAGGTTCTATGTTAAAAATTGTATTTAAAAAATTCAGAGATCAAAAATTTGGCCTATTTTAGGATTCATTCCGTGGTACCTTTACATTTATGAAATTGGGTTTTTTTTTGGTCTATATGCGGTCCCTGGAGGGTTTACTATGACGTCTTAAAGTAGTATTGTTTTATTCTTATTCCAATGTGGGATGGAGACGGAGCTATAGAGGACGTCTAGCGCCATCTCTTTCCCACTCTAGAATAAGATTAAAACAATACTGCTTTAAGACGTCATGGTAGCCCACCTGATCATAAATTATACCTAGTCTCATAGGAAAGGGCAATTAGGGTAAGCTATACAATTCGATCATCAAACATGGTGGTCATTAGCATCAAGGTAATTAAAATACTAGTGGCCGCAAATAGATCAGCTCCCATATGCTCTCGAATTCATCTTTCATCAAAACCCCGAATTTTGAAAGACTACGCCCGTTCTAAAATATGGAATAAAACTAGCAAACATTGCTGCAATATTATACGTTGGTAGGTACTGAAAAACATGCCACTTCATACATTGGATGAATCAAATAGACAAATACCGTCTGGTTGTCTGACGGTCAAAGTCAAGTTCAAAGTCAATATCACATTACGAAATATAATGTTATCACTCAGCTCACTTACTATGATGCATGTTGCATTTTTTAATACGATATTCGTATTGTATTTAATAGATTACAAAACGATTACAACAAAATGCAGCGACTGTTATGGCTGACCTTCTCTATCCAGTTAGTACTGGGTAATACAATATCCCTTGGGAAGAGTAGTTGGTAGACTTTCGTTCCAATGACTACCTGTAACGACTGTTAATAAAGATCTACAAATGACAGCCGGGACCAACGGCTTAATGTGCTTTCCGAGGCACGGAGGAAACTCTTTATGTAATGGGTGGTCACCCATCCACGGACCAAACTAGGCAAGCGCGGCTTAACCTTGGAGATCGACCCGTGAATTTGTTTTTATTTAGCTACGAGCTCCTCTAAATCTCCTCTTTCTGGCAAAGGCACATGATAAGATTTAATTGCTGGTTATAGAATCTTCTCCAAGACAAAGATTTTTCCTTTCGGGCAATAACAAACCTTTTAGGAAGTTTTACCGGATTTTCTGAAATTTGTAATAGAATTGTTACAGCTAAGGAAACTGGTGTCACCAACTGCATATTACCTATTTTGAATAACAATCGAAGTATTTTTGCGGTATTTCTTTGTATAGGACAAATCTACGCTAATGTCATTGTCCGGAACCTACCTACATTTAGTTGTACTCGTTTTACATGATTTATCTACACTACTGATATGAAACAAAATGCGGCAAATACATATAAATTAATAATAATAAATTTAAAAAAATAATTACAATTTATTTTAATTATGATGTAATGTGGTAGGGTCGTGTCACAGGATGGACTTCTGTCTAAATAAAAATAAAATTCATTTATTTCAGGTCCGTGACCAAAATAAATAAAAACACATACATTATTGCTCGGCTTGCTAATCATAATAAATTCAAATTAAAATATAAATTCATTAACAAGTCAAAAGTGAAATACATAATCAAATTAGAATAAATTAATAATTGTAAAATAAAAGTATCATCATTAAAACATTAATTACAAAAGGTAAAATAATAATTTAAAAAGAAGATTATTATATTGAATGACAAATCAATTAAAACAATAGTTATTGTATCTTAAAAACACGCCGGTTACAGCAGTGCCTCAAGGAAGGGGTTTAAAAAAAGGGTGATTTTAACTGGCTTAGAACAACGTGCAAACCTGCGGGCGAGCGTGTTTGGTCTTTTAGACCAAACCTTCCGCTCGTTCGATGTCAGCATGGTCCCCGAGATCAGACGTCACCAAATGCCCAAGGACTTAAATAGATCCACTCTATCCAGAGGTAAACCATTCAGATAAAGTGGAGGTAGGGTGTCTGGGCACTGGCCGCAAAGACATGCATTGACTTTTTGAGACATTATTTATATGAGACCATGCTCACCCGTGTAATCCTCACAGATTTTTATCAATCTACTAAGACCGCAAACCAACGCGCTCAACAGGACCATTTCGTCAGTATAGTTTAAATTGTTGAACCAACATGCTCACTGCTGAGGGCGACTATGAGTGCATTCATGTTGAGGTTAAAAAGGCTGAGCGAGGTCATGACGCCCTGCCTCACCCCGCACTCCAACCGATACGGCTCTGACACTGCCTCCACCCGCTTGACACTTTTGGCCTGATACGTATGTACCAATTCCTGAAGATAGCCACAAGTTCAAGCGGCAGGTTAATACTCGCGAACTTATCCCCACAGGATATCATACGCAACCAGGAAAGCCTTGGATAAGTCGAGGAAACACGTGTATTATATATACATCCAGTGGTCTTTATTTTGACGGATGGGAAATCATCAAAAAACCACTCCCGTTCTGGGCTGAGCGAAAGGGAGTGTCAGACTTATACTGACTAAAACCCATCCATGTTCCTTCTTAGCCCTTTGTGTTCCAGGGCCACGGTATCGCTTTCGAACAGTCCCGCAACCCTGGCAGGGACCGGTCCTCTCGAACCCCTTCCAATTTGCTGTGATCTCCTTGAGGTGCGTGTGGAACACGAACGCGCCCCCGAAACGGCCTGTCTTCATAATGGCCGGACGGTGCGCCAGCCCATCACTCACCATCCAATGGCGCGCCTACAGTGGCCGGGGGCAGAAGGAGGTGACTCAGACCAAGCGACGCAGACCTCCACGGTGTGCTCCACCGTGTCCTCCGAGCGATCCACGATATACAGTGGGCCTACGGTCCATATAGTATCTGACGGTGTGCACAGTAGGCACAGTATGGCACTCTCTGTAGTTGTTGTCTGAAACCAAATTGGTTATCATGCAGGTTTATACACTTTCTCAACTGTGTATTAAGCAAAGCTATGATGGCTATGATGGTGGCTAGCGAGAAAGGCCTAAAATTCGCTTTATCGCAAGGACACCGGTTTTATTTTTCACAACAGGCACCAACATAGACCTCCTAAGATCCGTGGGCAGGTAAGAGTGGCTCACGCACAGAAAAACATCGCGAGGGCTCAATTAATATGTGGGCTAGCAGGTATTTAATGCCTTAAAAACGTTCGCAATTTTATTCACTCACAAACTCCCATCGACGCTCACAGGAAGACTGGGCCTACCGTTTGCTTTGCTCGTGTGTTTCCAAAACCCACGGAAGTCAACGACAGAATGCTTCTCCGCAAGGGTAAAGAGCATGAAGAGTATAGTATTTGCGCAGTTATTTGACGCCTTACGGATGCAGTCCATAAGCAACCTTATTGTTTTGAGCATAAAGATCACAGTGATACGAAAGTTAAGGTAAAACTGTGAAAGGACTTTACGTAAAATAGTTCACTCAGCCTCAAAAGTTGGAAACACCTTTGCGTTCCTTATTGTTGTATCAATATGTGGCTACAACTAAGTATCCAATGTGTTATATGTTTTGGGACTACAAATTGACACAATATTGTTGCACAAAGATTGTGGACAATGAATTAAAAAATCGTATTGAGGTTGACTACGGAACTGATCTAGTTTCCACCATTAACTCACTACTTTAGGTTTCCAAGTGAAGACTCAAAAGATATAGTCTAGCTGCTAACCACACAGTAAACAGTACCTAGGTACCATGCATTGCTTACTCAGCCGGTGCAAGATAGCCAAACAAATATTTATTTATTGCACTTTCCAAGGAAAAGTTACAAGCTCTGTGCGATATTTATAGAAATTAAAAACTACCTTTGTTTTACTCAATGTTATTATTAGTTTAGCATACAAAACATCGCGCCTATAATCCCCGAAGGGTTAGGCAGAGGAGTACCTATTAGTGCACCCACATTTCGCCAGTTATGGATAAGTCCCATGTAATAGGGGGCGAGCCTATTGCCATCAACCGGTATTATTAGTATGTTACTGCATTATTCTTTTGGCACGTGGCTTTAGTCGGAACTAACGCAGCCATCACATGTTTTTTGTTGCAGTATTTGGTAGTTAGCCGGTATTCGGGTGCTCGAAATATTTTATCCGAATCCAAGTTTCCTCCATGCCTCGAACTCAGACGAAACTTAAAACCGAACAAGATTGTGCATAGACGGACACACTCGACCCCCTTCTTTTACCTTTGTTTACGTTCGTTTTACGGTCGTCTGTCCGAATTCCAGAGGCTGATAAGTCCAGTCCTGCTGTTAATATTGCTCAAATTGTCAAAGAACGCAGGTGGATGCTGCAATTTGTATTGTTGCTTCGAGTCATCGCTTACAACTGTGTTAATCTTGCGTTAGAGAAAACGGATTATAAGAGGACCAATAACTCGGCAGATTCTATAAAAATAACAATGTCTACCTTCAGTCACAGAGGTCGCTAATTTTCTCAAGAAACATGTTTATTTTGGTAATGGTTTTATTTTGATATTTGTTTTGTATGTGTGGTAGGGGCTACCTACCAGCCGAAGAGCCACCTACGGAGCCAGGGAAGGAGAAACCAGTGGTTCCCAAACCACTGCCGCACGAACCGCTGCCGGCAACCCGTTAGTATTCGTAAGTATGAAAGAACGAAAATAAATTTAATATTTTTTATTGTGAGCTCCCGATATTTTTCGATATTTCGATTATTGACGCTGTTGCAAGCGCCATGATCTCGGAATGACTAGAGAATGTGGATAATAAATAATTAAGAACACACAAATCTGTCTACCCACTTTCTTTGTCTTTTACTACCCGCACTACCTACTGGAACACGATACAAAGTCACGGCAAAATACACTCGCAATATCACCATCACCAGGTTTTGCGGAGTCCTCATGTTCCGCCGGCTGTTACTTTTTAGCCTACCTATCACTGGATTCCACGTACTTGACAACTTTGTAAACCTGCGCGAATAGTTCGAAGGGCTGTCAATTTTCTAGGACTGGGCCTTAGGCAATACTGTATACAGCAGCCGTTCAAATGGACTACTTAGTGCAGTTCAGTTTGTAACTCAATTTGTGCGAGCTCGACTTGCTCTTCGGCAGTTTTTTTTACGTACAAAAACTTTTACTTAGAGGTACTTTGAAAAGTACATCTACGTATTTTTATGACTGTTTCATAAGTGTTCTCGAGTGCGACGATTGAGCTCAGCGTCCCAGCTTCTATTCCCAGGTATAGCACATTTGAATGGGATTTCCTTTCGGAATTTCTCAGTCGACCCAAGTGGAAACCAATAACTTATTTCTGCTTGAAACTACCAAGTTGTTAATTTCTACTCGGTATTTTTTCGAGTTTAATGCAGAGTGGAACGGGCATCGACGCGAAAACAGTTACCATATACTCAGTATATAATTGTAAAATCGCAATTATGCATCGGTAATTAAAAAAAAAAAACAATACTGCACTTTTGTAGAAAACAGCTGATTGTATTGCGTACGTGATCTCCACAACGTCTCACAGACTATGCGGTTTATAGGGTAAAATGGAAAACAAATACTACGTACTACTATGAATTAAATTATTAATTTTCCTCTAGAGAAGCAAGTAATTTGGTTTTTGGAAATAATTTGCCACCAAGCCATTTTTAGGCGGTTTGAATAGATAAAACAAACTCATCTATAAAATTAAATATTAAATTCAAAGTACTGACTGACTTTCTCATCAACGCCCAGCTCAAACCCTTGGACCTAGAAATATGAAATTTTGCACAGAGGTTCCCTTTATAATGGCCAAGTGCGAGGAGGCCAGTGATTTCGCGTTGCGTCGCTCTACGCCGCGAGGCGTCGCGCGGCGCAGCGCTGCATGGCGCAACGTATTCTGAATTCTCACACCGAAATGTGTATCTTTTCGTGTGGAAAATAAAGTTATATTTTGAATCGCTCTTTAAAAGTGTGCGCGCAGCGTCACGTTGCGTCGCGTCTCGGTGTGAACTGATCCTTACCAAATTAGCACGCAGCATTTAAATATTAACTTCCAATGGAAAGAATAAAAAACATGTACCTACGTAATTTACGCTGAAAATAAATAATGCGATGGCTGACTGGAAGAATGATTTAAGAATTGATGAATGATTTTTGAGTTCCGATCTCCACACTGGCGAAGCCGCGGGCAAAACCTAGTATCCATAAATAGACTAGACTGCCAAGCGAAGCTACTTCGACAGTAAACAACATTGTGTTGTTGAGAGGCGCGTGCGCATACCGTCGGTCGCTACTTCGGCAGCCAGTGACGCAAGCGCCCCGGCCCACAGCCAATAGGGGCACGGCTCGATACGTCAAACATCAACAGTTCCGATGATTGACTTCACAATCGCTATATTCTCTTAATATTACCTACTGTAAAGCGCCTCGTTGGTCTGGTGGTCGCAAACGCTTCTACTGAGCGTCTGAGCGTAGCTTCTGGTTGAATTCCCTGGTCAGGCAGTTATTTTAGGTTTTTCCATTTGGAATTTTTTAGGGGCTTTTCAAGTATTACGTAAGCAGATTTTTTGCAATTATTAACCCACTCCTCCTACTCGTCAGCAAAAGTAAGCAAAGCTCTTATCCCTCCCCCCCCCCCTTGCTTACGTAAACATTGGTACAATTGATTGATTCATGAGCAGCAGTTATAAGTGACAGACAAGTGAATAGCGCGCGGTAATTCCCCTACTCAGTTCCAACTCTAAGCGAGTACCTAAACGTATGCATTATTTGTAGGAATCCCCGAAAATTCATTTCGTTTTCAAGAATAGACAATTGTGGGTTGTCATGTGTGAAAAAGTAAATCATTACTGCTGACGTAATCACCATCTAGATCCCCCCACCCCCCATGTTATCAAAAATAAGCAAAGCAAAGACCCCCACCCCCTATAGTGCTTACGTAATACTTGAACGGTCCCTTAGTAGCAGCTTGCATTTTGTAAATTGGTGGTGCCATACCCCCATAGCGCCGAAATCATGCAAAGTCATTGGTCTTGCTTTCGCCTGGACTCTGTGAGAGTGAGGGAAGAGAGATTGCACCCGCATCCGCACTATAATATCTCCCGCGGCTACTGTGCTCTGAGACTGGCCGTCATGGCCGTTATTCGATCTGTGGGATTACGTTTATCTCCTCAAATATTTTCTGTTATGTTTTAATTTAAGTTTTTTTTTTATTAATTTAGGTACATTATCCCAGTCATTAAAGCTGTGATTGTGATAAATGTTAAAGTTATAAAAAGGGTTTGGAAATTCCTTACCCGTCCCCAGAAAAGTTGCATTTTAGTAGAATATTTCACGAGAATATAAAAACAACGGGCACTGAAATAAAAAAAATGGTCATATGGAAATAATAGAAACGCATCTACGAGTACGTAACTGATTTTGTTTTCAGTAAACGGAAATAATAAGTAAATCGAAAATGGTAGTAAAAGCTTTGATATTTACGAAATACCGTAAAAAAAAAATTGCGTGGTATTTGGCAATTAATCAGTAAGTAAATCGATCACATATTGTGTCTAAAGCCCCTGTCCGGCCTTTGTGAAAATCCACCTGCATCTAGCGGGATCAGTCCACCACCACTGATAACTTTGTGGATGTAGCAGAGTTCCGGTCGAAGCTAATCAAATACAAGTGAAGAAATGAAAGAACGAAGGAACGACGAAGAAGAACTTACCTTGTATTCAGTACATCATAATTTTTTCATCGGTACTTAAAACATTGAAATCTGCTGTTTCAAACAAAAGTGCAATATTACCTAGGTGCACGGTGCACTTGTATGGAACGGCAGATTTTTTCTTAAAGTTCCGACGAAAATTTTCTACGCGGTAAGCGTTTGTGAGTCGGTGTGCCTTCCAACCTATATGTTATACACCTGTACTTTGAGATATCTGGCCGAAGTCGCAACTAAAGCTGCTGTCAATTAAGCAGATTTCTGGTCACAGCTCCATAAAAGAATCATCGACACAACGAGATTATGATTAATATCTTGTATCTAGATAATTTCGTCACCGTTGATAGAGCACAAAGATTTTCCGTGATTATTAGAAATCGTTCGAAAAATGTGGCACACGTGAAAGGCTTGAACATTCACTGACAGCAATGGCGGCAAACAGAATGCGGTTTGGGCGGCGGCGTGTGCGCGGCTCCGTTGCTCTCGGTTAGGAACTGAAGTCGTGAGACAATTGTGCTAACGGTATTATGAGAACATATCTCTGAAGGGATCTAGGAATGTTAAACTTGGTGTCCAAAAATTCTGGTAAATTGTACGATACATGTAAAGTAAGTAAGCTTTGAGTATAAAATTGGATGGATGTAAGGGTAGAGAAAGACCAAAGAACGATAGATGGATTGTGTGAAGGATGATATGGCAAGAAAGGAGGTGTCTGATAAGATGACAAGTAATAAGGAAGCATGGAAGAAGAAAACGTGCTGCGCCGACCCCAAATTAATTGGGATAAGAGCAAGAGAATGATGATGTTGATGGTATGATACATCTACGCTGCCACCTGCGAGGCCGCGGAAGTCGTAACGTTTTGGACCAAGAAAATATCTATAATCAACTTTATATTTTCTTGGTACAAAATGTCGTGGTACTACCAGCGACACGAACAAGAAGAAGAACTACTAGAACATTTAAGTAACTAATATTGTGGATTTTGAAGCGTATTTCTTGGAAGGCCATTATAAGGCCTGGCAAATATACGTTACTTGGTCTAGGCGTTAATACATTGGTTTACAGGTTTAAGCCTTAGAATTCAAAACTTGCCATCGATTTGATGTGCAAACATGATAAAGACCACTTCCTGATGTCCGATTAAGCTCAAATTTTGCACACACCTTTGTTAGTATTGTAGTCACCAATTGGGGTTTGTTAGTCTATTAGATTTTTTATTTTATTCGACACTAGAGCTTCGTAAATCGTACCACAGGAAAGTAGTAATACCTAGAAATTAAGTATTTATTTAACTATTTATGTACACAAAAGTATCGTAGTTCCGGTCATCAAAATACAGACTAGCAGACAGAGTTACTTTGGCATTTATAATATTAAGTACGGATATGACCATGGATTAATTTATATCACTAACAGCGTCATTCAAACCATTGAAAGAAGATATGATTATGACGATGCCATCTAGCCGATTTCGCCTACTTTCATGGCTTTCTAGAGTGGTTGTTGATACCTTTCCTGTGCTGTTCTTTCATGTGATCTCCAGCGTCTTGCATATACAAGTTTGGCCGAAAAACTTCGAGGACAAAGCAGACATGACATGTAAGAAGACATAAAAACCTATACGAATTGATGACAAGCAACTGAAAATAATTCATAGTTATCATCCGGCATTTGTTATCTATCAACCAAGCCCCTTTAGGTACTTGGATACACCTTGTTGTACACACTGATAAGTGATAAGTGGACAACCTGTCACTACGGACCGTACATCGTTCTTGGAATTTTTCTAATCGTCGAGTTGTTGTTTATAAGCTGCCTTATTTCATCGCGACTATAGTCTTATCACCTGAGTCGGTCTGAGAGCATCATCTATTACCTTCCCAGGGTTTGTCCTAAGGTTGTGGTACAGAGACGAAACTATGCGTAAATGAACGCTTCGATCTGCCAAGTTCAATATGCACAAATTTAACAGTTCGGAGAGTAACTTCACGCCATAATTGACTCTGTATCTTATCCTTGCTTCTTGGATTTAGTATACTCATACTAAATCCAAGAAGCAAGGATAAGATCCAAACAACCCAAAAAGGAGAACTCTCTCCTTTTTGGGTTTACTCTGTGGTGGCTACAAATCCAAAAACCTAAAACCCAACCCAACAGAACCCTTTTTTTACAGCCGCGTTGCTTTTATATGCTGAGATCAAGGTACCTATTTTATTTGAGTCAGACCCCGTTAAATCAGAATTTTTTAATTATTGCCCAACTGTACTGAACTCACAAGAAGTTTGTAAATGGAGTTTCTTGCCTGTTCTTCTCCCTATGGAGATCGATTTTTTGGGACGGTCAACAAATTTTTAGTGATAATTTAAGTATAAAAGTTCCAATAAATGGTTTATTTGATATAAATTCTTTGAGTTTTGAACTGGTCAATAAATTGTGTCATGAAACCTGGCTGGCAACGCAGCATGAAGCTCTCACTGCAGACATGAATGTGAGTCTTTCAAATCGGCAGTTTAATCTGTATTTTCGGACGTAGATTGGACACTTGGTTAGTCTTGGTAGTAGAGTGCGCGTGAGTGCAGCGGGGTCAACGGCCGCGCGCCTGGCGGCTGAGTCACTCGCGCGCCTATTACGGTGCACCGGTCACGTGACGACGAACAACCAGCTATGCTAATGTGGGAAGTGATTGTTAGGCAAACAATCAAAGCGAAATTATACAAATTGCTCTCTTATAAAGACAGGGACAGCTCTATCTATTCTTCTGTTGTTTCTATAGGTACTAGTGATGATGATCTTTATGTCTACTATTGCCGTTTGTAGTACTTACCTACAATTTCTTGGATCTTTTACCAATCATGCAAATATCACATTTACCTCTTAACAAAAGTTTATTTCCCAACTGACATTGTTCCAAAAATCCGGCAAAGAGCGAATAGGACTCGCCCACCGAAGGTTTCTTTAACCTTTTAAGGAATAAAGAAAAAAAAAACATACAAAAAATATTTTCAGAGTTCAATTTTTAATATTTAAGACTGTTTATCTTACTGGCCAGTTTTTAATTTCAATATTTGGATAGTGATTAGTGAACTAGGCAAACTCTTTTTTAATATAATGTCGGATATTACACTCGAAAATGCAACAAAAAAAAAAACGTAGAGCTTGACTAATTCTAAACTTAAAAATCTAATTTCGAAAACCTTCACTAACTTTGTTTCTTAGGGGTTTTTCTGAAATACTGTGCTAGTTGAAGTTATAGCTTTACTTTTCATGAACCCCATATTTACATAAGTAAAGCTTCATACAATTATTTGTTTCAGATTTTTGTCTTTGCAAACTACGAGGATGAAGAAAATGGCGTCATGCCGAAAACTCCTGCGGAAAGAAGGAAGGAGAGAATATAGAAAGATGTTGAGGAAGGGAGGCTTTCGTCCAGCAGTGGGACACAACAGGCTCATAATAATAAAAAAAAACTCGACCAAGCTCTGCCGAAGCGGTAGGCGGTTGGATCAAGGGTCTGGTTCAGAAAGCGGTAATCAACGACATGGTTCGCATTGTTTAGAGGTCCCTGTCTCTGGAGACATAACCACCGGTAGCTCCGGTTGTATCACATTTTTTTAATTACCTACTTAATTCATTCATTTCAAACCCCTCATTTTGGCTGTTTTATCCAACACCCCGACAATACGACTATAAATGAAAACCTTACCAGTGTTTTAGTACTAGTTAGTTTCCAAAAATTGAAATAAAAAAAACATCTTATTCTAATTTGACAAAGGTTTTTTAAGTAGCGAGTCGTTAACCTGTCGGTAAACAAATGCTGAAATTGAAAAATAATGTACTGTGACTAAACTTCTAGATAATATACCCGAATAATTATACGCAGTTTAATTTATTGTCGTATTGTAGGCGCCACTCTGTATTGCAACCAAAATAATATTTTTTAAATTGTTTCAACATAGAAATGCAAGCATTTCGGTTTTTGCAGCTTCTTTTTTAGCGTTTCTCAAAAAATAATAAATATAAAAAATAAAGAAAGAGAAGAAGTTATTTGCATGCCTGGTAGGCGGTTAGGACTCCTGTTACACTAGATGATCTTGCTTTATTTTACCCTTTTTAGGTACCACGACTAAAAAGGGTAAAATAAGCGACTATATAACAAAAAAGAGTAGCGATATTATAAAAACAGTTGGTGGCATAAAAAGTGAACCGATCAAGGCACATACACCAAGTTCCGAAAGTTTTTTACAAAGGTACACTTATAATATTTTATTATTTTTCCACTTGTTTGTGTTTTTTTTTTGACCCTAGACATGCTTTTCGTTTTTTTTTTATTTCTCTCCAGGTAACTCGCAAAAAAAGGCTTAAGTTACAATGCCGTTTCCATCTCGCTAATCGATATCCACAATAAGGTTGGAGTGTCGCATGTCTGCGCGGAAGTCACCCGTCCCTCCCGCTACCCCGCTCTGTCACCCCTCGCTCCCTGTTAAGCTTGATTGCGAAATCGTTCAGGTAATACTCATAACTTTGTAAGATTGTACCACATATTGCTACAAGCTAGTGATCTAAGACTGTCATCAGTTAATCACACTCGAGTCTGATAGCTCGAGCCTACAGTGTAGGTACAAATACTCTCGCGTTTCAGACGACATTTTTCGTATTTTTTTTAGCAAATAAAAAAGGTTGTTTATTTCCTTTGATTAAATGAAATGTAAAGTTAAAACAAGGTGTTGTTTTGCAACCTCGTCAAATTTCAGAAGGTGGTCACGAAAGTCATAAATAATCAATTAAAATTACGGTACCTAGTTAATTATTAATAAACGCTGAATTTTTCGGTTGTTTAAGTTTGTCGATATTTCAGAATAACACCCTTACCGTGGTTTAGGGAACAAGGAATTATCGAATAAACGTTTGAAATTGTTTGTATTTATGTAACCGAGGATATAGGGCGAGAACCAGACGGGCCGCGTTTAAAACACGAGTGGTTCACACCTACCGATTTCGGTAAATAAGAAAAAAAAAAATTACCTACCCATTTTATTATTGATTCGTGACGAGAATCATTAGGATAGTCACCTCCTTGAATTTGACGAGGATTCAAAACAACACCTTGTATAATACATTGCCAGTTTACGAAACATTTTCGACTGTTTTTCGTTTCGACTCACATACTTACCTAAATATTAAATACATGGAAAATAATGATGCCACATAAAAACATTAATTTATCAGTCACACTATCTTGCACAAAAACTCTTTATTTTATTTCCAGGGATAGCCAAAACAAGTGGCCTTTATAAACGAATGAAAGAATACAAACGAACACATTATTCATTTTATCTTATAGTATACAGTAACAGTTCTATACCAACAATATACAATGAATGAAATTAAGGAAATAAATCGTTGAAGGCAAGAACCTGTTTTATTTATTTGAAACTAGCTTGTGCCTGTGACTTCATCTGGTCGAGGGTTTCATCCTATGGCATTCCGTAATAATGTAATTTAGCTTTCGTTGTTAGTGAATTTCTGATATCGCAAGAGAGATTACATCCTAAACTGCATCCGATCAAAGAAGTTTCGCAAACGCGGCGCTTATGTCATGCGATTTTTCACTTATTCGTACATATTTCCACTTATCGCTTCGGGACTTGTCTCGTGAGACTATATTCAAGCTGAAAAACTTATATCATCTAGTTTAGTTCATTGGTAATGATTAAGTAGATTACAATTTTAATTGCTACGAAGGTGGGTTTGGATTGGGTTTTTAAAAAACCTAATTAAAAGCTGAATAATAATCTATACCAATACAATCTACTGCATTAATTAGGTAAAACTCATTACATTTGTAATGACGAGGTTATGTGGAATTTTGCCAATACTCGTATTCATTGTATTATTATTTATATTTTGTTCCCTTAAATATTAGGTTAAGAAATCTTTTTGCATGTTCACAAAACAATCAATTAGTTATAATGAATGTACAATTTACCAATTCTTTCACTAATACAATTTGTAATTTTTTCATTTTTTTTTTTGTGTGAAATCACTGAAATTTTATCTGTAATGTAATCATTAGCTCTTAAGTTACTGGCATTAAAAGGCTTTTTTTTTATCAATTTACAAACTAGCAATGCCATCACAATCATTTAAGAACATCAGACGTGATCTCTTAATCTTATCGATGAAAAAAAGAAGATAATCCAGTACTTTTCCTCCAACTCCAAAAAACCAGAATGTTTCATCACTGAGTCTCAAAATTACTATAGTTCCGTGTATAATGTGACTGACTGGCATTCACTTGTGTGAATCAATGTTATAATGACTCATTTGCCGCACGCTGTCACGCGCGCCTATGTGTAACTTATGCAAAGTTTTCCATAGCCAAGCAATAAAATTGAGCAAGAATGTATCATGAGCAAGCCTCTGCTAACTATAAGATTATCCGTATCACTATGCTATCCCAGTAGACCACCTACCTAATAATCATGATTGGGGACCAACCATAGACATAAGCAAAACCTCTTATATCTATGGGACCAACAGTCTTCATTTGTCTGTGAATGTTACGATTCTCTCAAACTTTAATGGCTATAACTTGACACTGGCTAAATGCACAAATCGTGCGAAGCCAGAAAAAAAAAAAAAAAAAAAAACTCTAATGGCAATTATTTTAGCTTTAGATGCTTGGCGGCAAAGCAGCTGACTGCATTCAATCATTCATCCTTGTTCCACCCACTGCTCAGTATCCTAGGCCTCTTGCCTTTTCTGTTATTATGCTTCTCTGGTCGAAAGATCTTCGGTAGATCGTCCACCTATCTAACTGTTGGTCTGCCAACACTACTTGTACCATGTCTCGCTGGCTTGTGTGTTTTATGACAATCTTTAGGTCAGTAGCTGTCTAACAGGTGTGATCCTCTCCAGCACGACCATGGATGATTACCTTAATTTAAATGCGGTACATATTCATGAAAAAATGTGTACTTTTTTGTACTAGGGACTTTAAAAAATGTACTCACATATTTTCGCTGTTATAACATATCGACCGTGGCCGTGCCTTTCTGAACCTTTCTGCCACGACCACTATAGATTTTAGGTATTTTTATCAACTTTAACATGAAAAGTTATATAAATATATTGTACTGAAATGTACTCCATTTTATATATAATTTTATTGAGTCATTTACCCGTTTTAAAGAGATTTTTTTTACACAAATGAGTAATACCACCGGTCGCTAACAGACGCTGGCGCTGACCTTAATTAATTGCATTGCTGTCAATGCTAAAAGTTCTTTATGTCTGTTTGTGTGTGTCGTCTATCCGCACATTTTCTTCGTAGCACTGTAACTCCCGAACCGTTTGTCCGATCGAGCTAAGTGAGGTCTTAAAAAATATTCAGCTCGGTCCGGACATGGTGCGAGTGCGATCGCGCTCACCTAGGTGCATGAAGGGTGCATATTTTTGATATGGTTGTTAAAACAAAAAAAGGATTGTGTGGTTGTATGAAACCACGGTGAAAGTGAAACTTCTTTTCACACTAATAAAATAAAATAAATAAATAAAAATAGCCTTTATTCTACCACAAATATATCTTCCAAATACATAAAAAAAAACTAAATATTAAGGTAAGAATTGACACTCATATTTAATTCATAAATCCATGCATTATTTTCAATTAATTAAAACTAAAAATAACAATACATTTTAAAAGACTCTTTTTCACGAAACTTTTTTTCACACTATAGACATTTAACTAAAAATTTTTGGAATAATATTCCTTTAAGGGTATAAAACGCGGCCGAGCGTCACGCGACATGCAACACACAGACGAAAATGTTTGAGACCATGTAATAAAAGTTTCACTTTAAAATATAAAATATCGATACACATATATATATCATTATTTTATTTATTTATATTTTTAATCAAATTTATATTCCGCTTTTCGAATTACGTGTTGTAAAATGTAATTTTATTGAATTTTACCTACTTAGAAATAGCAATAGCGTAACATAGTCCTATAGCTTCACCGCAAAAAAAATCTTTAAAACGGGTAAATGACTGCTTAAAATTATATATAAAATGGAGTACATTTTAGTACAATATATTTATATAACTTTTCATGTTAAAGTTTATAAAACTAAAATCTATAGTGGTCGTGGCAGAAAGGTTCTACCTAGCACGGCCACGGTCGATATGTTATAACAGCGAAAATATGTGAGTACATTTTTTAAAGTCGCTAGTACAAAAAAGTACACATTTTTTCATGAATATGTACCGCATTTAAATTAAGGTAATCATCCATGGTCGTGCTGGAGAGGATCACACTCTAACAGTGCCACAGTGCACGTTGCCACCCGAAGGTCCAAGACAATACTGATGAGGAACAATATACATTCTCTCACCAACACTATAGATTCATTGATGGTTAGTTGATGGTTAGTCATAGTGGTTTCAAATTGATGTTCAGACTAATTCAAAACAGATTATATTCTTCTACACTGTGCCCAATTGATTTGATTTAGGGGTCGGCGCAGCAGTCTTCTTTTTTCATACTTTAAAACATTATTATTATTACTTTCCTATTTGTCGTTATCTCAGTAACCAGTCCCTTCATCCCATTTATCTATATTTAGTAGTAGTATAAAAGCATCTATCTTGGCAACCACCTGCAGAATATTCAATTATCACAAATTCAGGAAATTCGCATAAACATAAACGTCCGCCATCACATTCCTGGAGCAGTGGATTCATCGCAACCGGGCGAGGCCGGATATTGCTCGTATTCATCTTCAATGGCGACTGCGCCCTCTGACGTCCAGTTACACACAACAATGATAACAAGAATTGCAGTGCGCAGTTATAACAGCACAATGAATGCAGGATGGAAGGGAAAATTGCTGTTTTTTGTTAAGCGAAGGACGGTTGTTACGACACTGTTGTATTTTCTGTTAGTTTTCCTTTGAAATTGGCTAAAGCAAACATTTTGAAATAGTAAAATTTTATAGAATCAGGTTTATAACGCTGGTAATATCCAGATGTTGTTTGTTATCTAGATCAAATAACAATATCTATAGACAGGATACAGTGCGTCAGGCCTAGGCAGGGCATCTGAAGCAAAAACATTGGATTGCAGTCACCCTAGACATTTCGAAGGCCTTTGATAGAATTTGGCATGGCGGCCTCTCCCCACTTAGTTGGTTTAAATTGTTTTTTAAGAAGTCTCCTGCAAAATAGCTAGAATAGAAATATACTTTATTGTATTTACACCAAAATTGAAACAAATAACTGTTTTACAATACTGCTAATAATGACGGTACTTATTATGGCTAGATTCTAAACTAATCCATATTTGTGATAATCATAGAAAGAAAACTAGGTCTGTTCATCTTAGCAGGCAAAAAAGGTCTGCCCTGGGATGGACAGAGCAAAAGGTGTAAAATATTATGAATTGCAGTTTATCGGTCAAGTTAGAATGTAAAATATTTTTGCTAATAAAAATAATAGCCAACACTGCCATCACTTTTACAAATCGACCGAATCATTGGAATCAATTCGTGCCCAGTGCGGTCTGCGTAAAAACCGCGGACAATGACGCGCTTTCTCTTGAAGTACCACAATGGATTTATAAAGCCCGCGCCAGACGTAGAACTGGCCTCTCAACATTTAACAAGAACAAAGACCTGTGGCTATGTGAAAACAATTTTCGCAAATTCGCTGGTATGGATGCCACCCGTTGGGGCTAAATAGCGTGCCAATGGAGAGGCCAATGTTATATCGTAACACCAGCAGTGGGCTGCTCATTGTGATGAGGGATTTTAGTTCGTCGTGTGCGTTGATGTTATACTACTTTCTATTACTATCTTCATGACCCTCGTCTGAGCTGGATTTCATTTTTTAAGACGTCATTGCCATACCACCGTATTACGTATAACTTACCCGATATGTGTGTCATCGATATCACAAAGATTTTTATCAAGAAAATGATACTAGACCAGTATGGTAGCAGGTATTTCACAATCTTCGCATGTCTTAGCGTCACACTTGCGGACTGCGGTACATGCGCCATGCGACATTCTGGCAAAAGATTAGATAAGATTAGGTGTTTTGGAAAATCACCTGTCGATGATTTTGAGATCATCGTTTGAGCCGTACCTAAGTACTTGAGATCAAAAGTAGAGAAGCGCATGAAGGGTATTTTCATGAAACCGCGTGACTACTTCAACTTCTTACTTTTATTTCAATTTATTCGTGGGTTATTGAAGACTGCACTTGTTTCTGGTCGATTTTCAAAACCACGATTTTGGGATTTCACGTTGTCCTCACTGGTGGGGATATCGCAGTGGGATGGCGGGAATAAACCTAGCCAACTAGTAAAATGTTGGGAAAGTACAAAAAAAATATAATTTTGGTCATGACGATGGATTTTAGTTTGTAGAAAAACTCCTGAAAGTCGGTCTCACAGCTGGCCTACCATGACGTCTTAAAACTTTATTGTTTTACTCCTTTCCAGTGTGGGAAAGAGATGGCGCTAGACATCCTATATAACTCCGTCTCGTTCCCACACTGAAATAAGAACTGGACTTTCCATTTAAAAATGATCGACAAAACATTACAAAGATTAATAACATTTTTGCGCTGAACACCTATGCAAACTAAAAGTAAGGCAACTCAATCGACCACGCTACAAAAAAAACGTTGATAATATCATAATCCACCTGATAAAGAAAAATTGTCGGCGATAATCAGTCGAGTACCACGCCGAACTGACCGATTACTTATCGTTCGCGAAAGTTCTACAATGATATCATCATGGTTACAAACTGTCCCCAGAAAATGGTTCAGAATATTCTTCATCTTGAACTTGGTCTTCTTAATCTTCTTGATTCTTCGTCAGACAGATGTCAGGTGAGTCAACGTTGAATTACTAAGAAAGGTCTGGGAACTGGAAAGTCACAGTTATTGACTTTCCTTCTTTTTGATAATGATAAGGAAAGGATTCGAGCGAGTTTTACGCTGTAACTGTATGTGTCACGAGTTCACGACGCGATAGTCGTAGACGCAAAAAGTTTGCACATGAAAGCAATGTGGGTAGATAGGTATTCGTTTTTATAACTTGACGTGCCTGCTGACGTACCTAGTTACATACGTATTTTGTGTGAATACCTTCAACCATAGTGCACAATACCTCTTACCTTGTAAAAATGCAGTTGCTCAGCAATGGTATTATTTTCCTCGCGATAGTTTAATTCTGTAGGTACTTTCTTTCTCTGCCAAGAATTTGTTATGAAATTGGCTATCACTCAAAACTATTATTCTAGAAAGTTAAGGTAGGTTGACAACTTTAACTTTATCTGTTCTAAAATTCAAAAATACCCGCATCAGATGCGAAAAAAATCCATGCGCATGATTAGTTTTACGACTTATCTTTGAGTATCGATAATGTTGCCTGTATAAAATAGACATTTTGTTTAAAGTCGGTGGTGTTGTCAAGTCGATATAGATTATTATTGGTGATATCAACTTCCCGATGCTAAATTACGATTTGATTTAGTGGAATATTAATAAGTGTTTTTTTTTTTCATTAGGTCTCTAATTTTAGTTTCTCGTGCCCACCAATAAGTCACTAGGGATGAGAAAAGGAACAAGAAAGTCAACTACGAGTATTATATGTGCGACTATAAATAAAATAGGATATCGAGATTATGAGAGTAAATGAAAGAGTACGAGAGATCATAGCCAGGAAGAAGATTTTAGAGATGTATGGAACAGAAGTGGTACACCGACCCCAAATAAACATTTTATGTAAAACAAACATGACACCTGTTCAGACGACATAATAAATTGGCATAAGGGTAAAAATATGCGTAATTTAGTAGTCGTCCATTTTGGACATAGCAGACTTCTAAATTATAATCAGATAAATGGCAAAATTGAACATTATCCTAACAACCCAACTTATCAGATAAAAGTTGGTAACACAGAGGCAGAGTCACCAGTGCACACAAGGTAACTGGTACTACTGTTTGCATGCACTCGTATATGCAACTTAGGTACCTAAGTTGCATATACAAGTACATGCAACCCTGCTACAAGTACTTAACGATAAAAGAATTAGGTCGCACACAATCGATTTACTATGTATAATAGTAAAAGCCAGTAAACAGAGAACGAATTTACGATCCTTAATTTGCATAATTGTTTCGACTTACTCATAATCAGCTGTTTGTGCAATGTGAGTCAGGCGATTATTCCATCATCCTTGTAGACTTTTTCCGAGTGAAACATTTTGAGCTAAATCGTCTGGACTAGATATAAATACGCCTTTTAAGGCTTGATTTAAAAGGGCTAATCTAAAGCCTGTTCCATCCTCTTTATGATACGTTCTACTTGTAGAATTGTAGGTCCGTTTTAGGTTTCCGTACACAAAGGGTAAAACGGGGCCCTATCACTGAGACTTCGCTGTCCGTCCGTCTGTCACCAGGCTGTAATCTCATGAACCGTGATAGTTAGCCAGTTGAAATTTCTATAGATTATGTATTTCTGTTGACGCTATAACAACAAATACAAAAACAGAATAAAATAAATAGTTAAGGGATTTTTTTGCTCATACAAAAAAGTGATTTTTTTGCTAGTTTTTATAAATAATGGTACGGAACCCTTCGTGCGCAAGTCCGACTCGCTCTTGGCCGGTTTTTTTTTAATAAAACGCATGGGTATAAATGTTGGTAGATGGACAGAAAAATGATTGAAAAAAGATGCGATAGATTGTGAGAAATGATACGACAGAAAAGAGACTTCAGACTGAACGATTACATGACGGTTGACAGGGGAGAATGAAAAAAAACGGGTTAGGGCGCTCACTGACGGCGTGGCACGGCATGGCACTGCAGCTTGTGCAGTGGCATCCCGCGGCGTGCAGTGGCATCCCGCGGCGTGCAGCGGCATCCCGTGGAATGGAAAAGCAAGACACGTCATGCCGACGCATCCTGCGGCGTGTCGCGTCATGCCGCAGCATCCTGCGGCACGTCGCGGCATCGTGGTATCAAAATAAAGTAACATAAATTCTAAACTCATTGAAATAAGATTCAAAACAACTTAATTAGTATTAAAATCCTTTGCCATGACACACCGTGCCGTGCCGGCAGTGGGCGCCGGCCCTTACGCCGACCCCAAGTAACATGGGATAAAGTAGGAAAATGATAAAGACTAAACTTGTAGGAACTACTATTTATTTAGAAAGTGTCTTCTCGTATATAACTGTGTAAACAAGTTGATTTACTTCATGATAATAAATGCCTAGTATGTTTTTGTTTCCGTCATCTACTCAAGCTTTTTACAGCGTCCATGACCACAATAGATATAAAAGCGAGAATCGTAAACATCGTAAACTTTGATACGAAAAACGAGTGAAAAAATGTATACCGTGAAATAGCTTGAAGATGAGTTTTTACCCCAAAAAAGATAGAAAGAAAGTATTAATTTTATTTTTTTAAAGTCGACTATAAAACGATTGTTAGAGAAGTTATAAGCATATAGTTAGGAATACTTACTGCAACTATGGTTTCTGAAACTAATGGACAAGTTTCACGAATGAAGAAACTGGATGCAATCATCTATTCAGCACTTTTCAGCTACGTTCAAAACCTGCTGTTGGTGTCATCATCTGTGGAATATGAATTCTTCAACGCGGTTTAAATGATAAATGATGTTTATTTTGCAAATAGGTTTTTACAAACACTTTTACACGTCATTTTTTTTTAAAACTAGATGGGGCCGGTGTTTCGTACCTGACTACTCTGAGAAGAAACAGCCGAAACAAACTCAGAGGTTCTCTGTTAACTTGTTGCTCTTTTAAAGTCCAGACATTGCTCAATTTACATGAGGACTATGCAGATTAGTGTCTGAGATGGTCTTTTAAAGAAAGAACCACACAGATTTGAGTGGACCTGTCCAGTCAGTGCAAGCATTTGTCAGTTATCGTGTAGCTCGACTTATAACTCAAGGAGCTCAACGCAACGACGAACAATACCAAAGAAAGGACATTTGGGTAGGTCGCTTAAAGTACTCAAACTGCCAGACAGCGGTGGGAGAAAAAAATAAAAAATAAAGTGACCTACATGGTCCTCACATTCACAATAATTAAATCTAAGTAATTAATAATAATATACGAAATGAATTAAAAAAAAAAAACAAGAATTTCAATAAATGTCACAATAATAATAAAAAAAAAGTAAATATCAATGTCAAATCGGTAAATGTCACATAAAAATAATAAAAAAATAAAGTAAAAAAAAATAATAATAAAATACTGAAATAAGTATTCATGTCACATCGGTAAATGTCATCTAAAATAATAATAAAAAAAAATAAAAAAATGTAAAAAAATAAGGTAAAAATAAAATAAAAATGTCACAGTGTATAAAATAAGGAATTAACAATAAACAAGCGAAGTCCGGAATTTCGACATTCACAGAGCAAATTTCATTGGAGCAGTTTAATCCCAAGCCTTTTTATCTTCGAGATAGTGATTTACATGATAGTAGGCTTTCAGGCATAGCTTCCGTTTTATAAACGATTTGAATTTATTTAGGCTTAGTGCTTGAATATGGCTCGGAAGCTTATTGTAAAAACGTATACATTGGCATCTGAACGTACCCCCTACTTTTTTGAGCCTCGTTGCAGGAACAACAAATTTGTGTTTGTTCCTCGTATTTACGTTGTGGATATCACTGTATTTTTTAAACAAATTAATATTTTTATGCGCGTACAAAAGGTTTTCATAAATAAACTGAGAGGGCACAGTAAGAATATCAATCTCTTTAAATTTTTCTCTGAGGGAGTATCTAGGACTTAATTTATAAATTGAACGAATTGCCCTTTTTTGCAAAACAAATATCGTCTGAATATCGGCGGCATTGCCCCACAAGAGAATACCGTACGACATCACGCTGTGGAAATAACTAAAGTAAACTAAACGGGCTGTCTCTAAATCAGTCAAATCACGAATTTTCCTAACGGCGTATGCTGCTGAGCTAAGTTTTTTTGACAATTTGTCTATATGCGGGCCCCACTGAAGCTTGGCATCCAGAGTTATGCCCAAGAACACTGTGCTATCTTCCGGTTTCAACTCTTCATCCTTGATTAGTACCCTAGTTTCTACTTGTCTTACATGGGGTATCGTAAACTTAATACATTTGGTTTTTTTCTCATTTAGAAGTAGATTATTGACATTAAACCAATTAACGACTTTTGCCAGGGCGCTATTAACCTCGTCCGTAACTATCTGCTGACGTTTGAGTTTAAATAAAAGAGAAGTGTCATCTGCAAACAATACTATGTCATGATTATCCTTTATGAGGTAAGGCAAGTCATTTATATAAATAAGAAACAAAAATGGGCCAAGAATTGAGCCCTGGGGTACCCCTATTTTTACAACGGATCCGGGAGATCTTTTTCCATTAACATCAACTCTCTGAATCCTATCACTCAAATACGAAGTAAGAAGATCCAGAGAGGCGTTACGGATTCCGTAGTGGTGGAGTTTTCTGATTAATGTTTCATGAAGAACGCAATCGAAAGCCTTAGACAAATCGCAAAATATGCCCAAAGCATCGCATTTGTCCTCCCATGCATTATAAATGTGGCCTAAAAGTTCAACACCTGCATCAGTAGTTGAACGACCCCTTGTAAATCCGAACTGTTTTTTATGTAGTAACTTATGTTTATTAAAAAAACGTTGCATTTGCTCTAAAATTAGCTTTTCAAAAATTTTACTAAATGTGGGTAGTACTGAAATGGGTCTATAATTAGTGGGGTCTGATGTACTACCCGATTTAAACAATGGTATTATTTTACTATTTTTCATTAGATCAGGAAACTCACCACGGTCAATACAATCGTTAAATATTACAGCTAAAGAGGGAGCTACAATGTTTATAATGGACTTAGCAACGTCCACGGAATGACCCCATAGATCGGCGGTCTTTTTAACATTTAAGGTGTGAAAAGTTTTTTTTATATCTTTACAAGTGACGTATTGAAAATTAAATTCGGAATCACAGACTGAAACGCTTTCCTTAAGTAAAGACTCGGCAGCAGCAGGTGACGAGTTTAGCGATTTAGTAGTCGATACAGGAATATCCGCAAAGAAATTTTCAAAAGCTGTGGCAACTTGAGTGTCCGAATTTAAAATTGTATCGCCAATAGCAAGGCTGTAGTCACTATTTCGGTTGCAAGACCTTCCCGTTTCGCTATTAATAATGTTCCATGTCATTTTAATTACATTACTACTGTTTTTAATTTTTGAACTCAAGTAACGTGACTTTGCTAAAAAACAAACTTTTTTAAATATTTTAGAATAATTCTTAACATATAACTTAAATTCTACAGTGTTTTTATAGGTCCGCTCAGCATACAGCTCATAAAGACGTTTTCGACTCTTATGAATACCAATAGTGGCCCAGTCGTTGAAGGATGCATTACTATTAACCGAGATCGTCTTAGGAATAAACGTGGTATTATACTGAGTGCAATACATTCTGAAAAAATCGTTATAATGTTGATTGGGATCATCATTAGTTGGCAATAGTGGTAATTTAGACAAAAGCTTAAATTTTAAAGTTTCGAGGCGAGTTTTAGTTTTTGGATTAACAATGATATCCTTTTTAGTGACTTTCTTGTCTACATTTGGAATTGTGATTAATTGCCCACAATGATCTGAATCTAATAAGTTAATAATTTCTTTGTGGGTAGGTATAACATCTGTGAAAATATTATCTAGGCAAGTGGCACTAGTTGGGGTTATTCTAGTGGGCTCCAGAAATTTGTTTTCAAGATTGTATGAATGAAACAGGCTTATAATTTTAGTACTTAACCCAGAATTTTCTAACAAATTAATATTAAAATCACCGCAAGTGATTACAGACTTCTTAGAATTACAGATTTTATGAAACACTTCATCCATTACCTTTTCAAAACAGTCATACAATCCTGAAGGAGGCCTATACACACTTAATATGATAAACTGTTCCAATTCTATACAGGCTATTTCAACTGTTCGCTCAACAGATAGGCTTACAATATCCTTGCGGTCTTTAAATTTAAGCTGATTATTTACTAGGATTAATGCGCCGCCATGTATAGCATTTACCCTGCTGAATGAACTACCAACCTGGTGATTACTAAAATTAAACATTAATTGGTGACATTTGAGCCAATGCTCCGTTATACAAAGAATATCTATGTTGTTACAATTCATAAAAAGTTCTACTTCTAATTCTTTGTTCAAAAATCCTTGAATATTTTGATGAACCAGGTTGATACTATTAAAATTCTCAAAACATTCGCCCGGTTCACTATCTGGCTTCCTTATAATAGTGCAAGAGGTTGCCTCTGTTGTCTCAATATCTAATTTAAATGATTCACTGATTCATTAATTGTTGACAAACTATTGGCGTAATTTAGCTTAATATTGCAATGATCAACAGAGGCAACTGGATTAGCCAAGTTCTTGGCTGTTACAGTTAGATAGTTACAGTTTAGATATTCCGAATCCCTTATTATATTATATCTTCCGTGATCAATAATTATTGTGAGCTTTCCGTGATTAAGATATCCCGTAAGTGAAGTGAAAGTGTATCTATAGTTATAAACCGTGAAAGCATAAAACAGTCGTTCTAAGCTCTTTAAGTACATTGGTAACTGGGTACATAATAATATGACGTTATACCATGTCTCACCAAAAACCTGGGGGTCAAGCACGAAGTCCGTAGTTTCGGCCGAAGTTACGGTCGTTTCCTACTCCTTATCACTTACGGACATTGGACATAGAGAGTAGGCCCCCTGTTACCACCTCTAGACATCTGAAATTAGCGTGTAAACACAACATCTGATGCTCTGACGTCAGACCTTCAAAAATCACGAACTAAACAGTCCTCGCCAAGGTTCGACTCGGGTTCGACACTGACATTGGCCGACCATGACGGAAATAGGGCAAGGCCAAGCTTTTCAATCGTTACGTAATGGCGGTATAGGGATCCAAAAGATATGGAATTTTGGAGGAACCGAGGAATGTTACGATTATGGAGGGTAGGTATCGTTCAATTTGCGTGCGGAGGCCAGTATAATAATGCTTGAATGTCGGGTGAATGCTTTTCGATGATGCGACGCCGGAATTTTGGGTGGGATTTTTACGCTTCGTTTCACGACAAAATTGAAAAGTATTTTCATTATGAGCGATACGTGGGATAACAAAAAGGGGGTCGTTAACATTTCACCCCTGGTTTTGTTTTCACCGAATTTGGTGACACCCAGAAAAGTTAATTTTTAATACCATGCTGTTGTTCTGGTACCTACCTGCGCGATTTAATTATTTTTAATGTTTTGGTTCTATTTCTGCGGTAATCTGCTACTTTCCCTCTTACCTTTTCTTGCAAATCTATCACATAACGTATTTACCGTTCTATGCTGTCACGAGCTTCTCAACAGAGAGATGTCGATGAAAACAAGACTTATTAAAGTCACATGTTCAAAACTAACATCCTATGATGTTACGATCGACAGCACGTGTCTACTCTAAACAAATCGGGTCATAAAACTATCAGCAACGTATTATTGCGACAAGGCCGAAACCGGCATCCATCAACGACTACGTCGGAAGAAAATTTCAGTTAGTTCAACAGAAGTAAGTACCTACATACCTATTACTGTTCAGTATAAAATATCATTGATATTACGCAATGTAGACTGCACTTGACATCAATCAGGAATAGGTATAGATTACACAGGTAGTGTTCAAGTAATTTACAATTATCTAATCTGATAAGAAGAACCAATAGGCATATTGTGGAAGGCTTATGTATGACACCTCATCAGGTGATAGATGTAGAACTACACTTAGATTTTGAACATGTGCTAAAAATAGAAAATACAGCCGTGAGACTGGGTTATTATGTAAAGAATACCACATTGAATAAAGTATAGATGCCTAGGTAGCTATTGCAGCAGACAGTGCACGAAATGCATGACACGTGTCGGGTCATTTAGTTCCCTTCAAAATGGTTGAGTTGAATGATGGCTGATCCATGCGTCATGTTCGTGAACGGGCGCGTTGTGCCTGGTCGTCTCTTAGCTGCCACGGCTCATTTCGAACTAATTATTTCATATTTTAATTGTTCTTTTCATTTTTACTATGGACACTTTTAACGTGCACGTCTTGCTACATCGTTCTCACATAATGTACCATCTCTAAATGAATGATGTAACCAAGGTTTTGTAACAAGATTCTGATTTAAAAGAGTGTCCATGGAGTTTCTTGCCCATTCTTCTCCATAGAGATCTACGCTTTGGAATGGGCAACTACAGTACTTTCACAGTTATTATGTCTTGTGACTGGGACTGTAGCTTAATTTTTAGACTATTCAAAAGTGCCTGTAAAGGGCCTACTTGAAATAAATGATTTTGATTTTTTTTGATTTTGAAATAGCCCACATAATTAAACAGTTTTTTTTTTCATTTGTTTATTTTAATTGCGCCGTACTAAATTTAGTTTATCCCTTTAAATTACATAGCATAAGGCCTGTATTTCCCCGAATAACATAGATGACCTTTCAATCTATAAGTCAAATGAATGTAAAAGGGAGCCATAAACTACGTTCTTCATTCAAATTCTTATTGAAAGCTAGGCACAAAAGCTTTCAAAGTTCCCATCAGAGAGATAACAAACCTAAGATTGTAAGTAGCAAAGCTCCCCCAGAGCTGTCATCCCTCCCCTCTATGAGCTCAAGGCGAAACACAGCCAAAGGCTCTAAAGAGAACCTTGAGCTAATTGGCCCTTCTCGCGATACTGAGAGCTTCAGCTGCTAGTCTCCCTAGGTTCATACTTTTATGATTAAAGTAGGTCAGGGGTAGCGCGTGTAGTGGTCTAGATTTTGAAATAACGGGGTTATGTTTAATTGTTCGCAATTTTAGTTGGAGGAGGAGCTCGTGGCTAAATAATAACAGCCGCACGGATTGATCTTTAAGGTTAAGCCGTGCTTGCCGAGGTTGGTCCGTGGATGGGTGACCATAATTACATACCGAGTTTCCTCCGTGCCTCGGAAAGCCGGCTGTCAGTTGCAGATCTTTGACAGTCGTCACGAGTAGTCAGAAGCCAAAAGTCTGACATCCAGTCTTACCAAGGGGTATCGTATTACCCAGTTACTGGGTTGTGGAGGTCAGATAGGCAGTCGCTTCATGTAAAATATCGGTACTCAGCTGCATGAGCTGCTTCCGGTTAGACTGGAAGCCGACTCCAAGATAGTTTGGGAAAAAGGCTAGGCAGATGATGAATTTTAGTGCGAGTGTAAGTCTAGGAGCAAGTGTAGTATAAAACGCATAAAAAGTACTAAGTCGTTTTTAGCTTAGTTATTTTTATAGTTTCTTTTATTCATTGATTCATCTATTTTTTTATTTATTTAAATATTTTTTTTAAAACCTTAATAAAAAAAAAAAGAGTAAAAAATAGTAGTTCACCGGTGTCGGGAGAGGGGCCTAGCTACCGGTGCTTTTAATAAAAGGTTTTTTAAGAAACATAAATGATTGTAAAACGTTATCAGCCTTCGACTTTTTACGTAGATTTTTACAATAGGTAGGTACTTACCCACCTACTTTTGATTTTATGCGAAGTGAAATTAATTTACGATGGCAATCAAACCATATTGATAAACAAATTGTAAACATAAACAGACTATAAAAAGCATCAGCCTAGCTAGGTAGATAGGTATCTTTCATCATCGCATTATGATCATTCATTACCTACTTACAAAGATCGCGATAGGTACTGCGTCTGCGTCGTTTCGTACTCCTAGTCGTACCTATTTAAATACACTTTAAACAAAGACAAGGCCACACTCTGCAGTCATTGCCAAGGTTTTCTGGAAAGCTCGCAATTTTTTTAAATAGTTTAGCGACGATTGACGGAATTCAAAGATTGTAAATTGTAGTCAAAAACTGCCTTGAACTTGGTTCAAGGCAGTTTTTGACTACAGTGTCAACCTGTCGTGTGGTTGTAAAAAGATCAATAATTTAGTTATGAATGCGCAAACGACTGTTTAGTTGAGCTAACTATCAGTCAGCCGATTGTGCAGTATGTGAGTGGAGCTTATTAGTTCGAGCATGGTTCGAACCATTTTTAACCCCCGACCAAAAAAGAGGGGTGTTATAAGTTTGACGTGTGTATCTGTGTGTCTGTCTGTGGTATCGTAGCTCCTAAACGGATGAACCGATTTTGATGAAATTGGTTTCGTTTGAAAGGTGTTTAAATCGAGAGTGTTCTTAGCTATGTTTCGATAAAATCTGATCAGCCGTTTGAAGGCCATGACCGCTTTTCTAGTTGAAGGGAAATTAACAATTTCCACAGGTCTGGTCGATTCCAAATTTGAAATCTTGTCACTTGTCACCATGGACAGTCAAGGCTAAGATAAAACAATGTGAGTTTAAAAAGCATGAAATAAAAATTAAATTAAAAATTTAAAAAACCCCCGACACAAAAAACCTCTAAAAAACCAAACATAAAATAATCTAAGCGTCTTAGCGTCGGGGGACCGCTAAGTAGACCGCTTAGTACAAGCACATAACAAAGCGGACCCCCAACGCTAAGACGCTTAGATTATTTTATTTTTGGTTTTTTAGAGGTTTTTTGTGTCGGGGGTTTTTTAAATTTTAAATTTAATTTTTTAATTCATTGAATTATGAGCTACATTACTTCATTATTGACTTGTTATTGATTGACTATGAGACTACTATCTATGAGAAATTGACTATTATTGACTACTATCTATGAGAAAGCTAATAAATAAAGAAAATGGTAATGTTGACTCTTGTTCAGATAACATTAATATCCATACTAATATTATAAATGCGAATGTCACTCTGTTTGTTTGTTTGTTACCTTTTCACGACTAAACGGCTGATCGGAATTTAATGAAATTAGGCAAGAAGATAGATTTCAACCTGGGGAAGGACATAGGCTAAAAATCATCACGCTACGACCATTAGGAGCGGAGCAGCAATGAAAAATGTTGCGAAAACGGGGAAAATGTGACGCAGACGAAGTTGCGCGGGACAGCTAGTAGGTACTCAATAAATTATAACCGTTCTTCTCAGAAGGGCATTAAATAGACATAAGTACCTACTGAGATTAGATATAAACAATGTAGGGAAAGGATTCCTACCACCTCATGATGAATTATAAAGGGTGTAAAACACCTCTTAACGAAGCCGATAGGCACTGGTTCTTCCTGTCATTGCGATCATTTTTTTGTTCTACACCATACCTGGGAACCTTCTAGTTACGGAGATATTAGGGGTCAAAGTTCCAACATTTTGACAAGTATTTTTTTAAATACAAGTTTTTAATGTAAGATTTTTACTTTAAACACCTCCATGACCCCTGTACTATTCAATCCGTCCATCAGCACAATGTTTTGAGTGCGTTACATTGAGTTCTACCACAAAACATGATTTTACACCCCCAAAAAAAAAGTCGTTTCCCAGCAATAATTTTTGCGTAAAGTTACTTAGTTTCATGTACAGAATGCTTGGTTGACGGCTTCGTGATGAGGTGATTTACACGGTGTAGGTCTTACGTTACGACCCCAATCATCCCTACGTTTAGTTCACTGCCTACCTACGTTATTTAGGTAGGTAGGTTGGTTATGGTAGGGTAGCCCAGGTTTTTCAGCATGTACAGGTATTCCGGATGAATACTTGGTAGCTGAGTAGGTAGAGCATCATGAGAGAACGCTTCTACTTTTCGTGTGGTAATGCCTACCAGGTGTCGTACCATAACGTCTTAAAACATTATTGTTCCATTCCTATTCCAGAGTGAAAAAGAGACGGAGCTATACAGGTCGTCTAGCTCCATCTCTTGCTCACTCTGGAATAGGAATGGAACAATAATGATTTAAGCGTCATAGTAACCCCCCTGGTGTCAGAGTTTTTATGCCACCCATGGGCCTCTGGCTTGGCTTAAAATGCAGTCGGAAAATATCTTTCAGGCATGCTCCTTTCCTCCCAATGTTTTCCTCCAAAGAAACTGTGATAATTAATTACACAATACGCAAATGAATCCGAATGTCAATGGAATAATCAGAGGTCTTGGGTTTGAACTCGTGACATAAAACTAACTTATAGTTTTATGTCAGTATGAAAAGTTTCAGACCGGAGACCTTCGGGCAGGACATTCATTTTTAGGGTTCCGTAGCCGAATGGCAAAAAACTGAACCCTTATAGATTCGTCATATCTGTCTATCTGTCCGTCCGTATGTCACAGCCACTTTATTCCGAAACTATTAGGACTACACAGCTGATACTTGGTAAGTAGATGTATTCTGTGAACCGCTTTACGATTTTTGTACAAAAAATAATAATATATAGATAAAGGATACCCCCCCTACACGGAACTGAAACTGGGGGTGGGGGTGTCTATAGATAGGTCTTTAAAAATGACATTGAGGTTCTAAAAACCATTTTTTTTCAAAGTCAATCGTTTGGAAGATAGACACTTCCAAAGTGTTAAAACGTTTGTCCCCCCCCCTCTAATTTCTAAACTAAGAGGAGAAAAATTCTGAAAAAAAATTGGGATATAGAACGTAAAAAAAACTTTCAACGAAAATTGGTTTGAATAAGATTTGATATTTAGTTTTTGAGATATAGGTCTTTTTCATCAAACTGCAGCAGTAACTTTGCTTTTCATAAACTGACTATGAAAAACAAATTTAGTTTTGCGATTGAGTGGAAGTTTACTAATAAATGACCGTTCAAAATATTGTTATTTTATTGTTAGGGCTATGGAACCCTGTGTGCGAGTAAGACTCGCACTTGGACCGTTTTTCAAAAAGGTCCCAAAACTAACAACGGGCTATCCAGCAGTTAAACGTTGATTTTCATATCACATCGTACGGGACCTAAACCGAAACGACTAAACCAGGCAAAACTTCTAGAAGATATGAATAGCTTGCTGAGGCACCCTCGGCTCCCCTACCATTACGTACCTAGCTAGGTACTCCTGAACTTATAGGAACCTCTCTCTTTGTTCAAAGTTCGAGTAAATCAGTTCCTTCTAGGCAAGCGTGATCCACCCTAGGTCGCAACATATCGCTATCGCTTCACATCAGTCTAGTTGCGCCCAAATGCAAGCCTAGGTATTTAATATAAAAAAAACCGGCCAAGTGCGAGTCGGACTCGTGTACGAAGGGTTCCATTTCATAACATTATTTTTAAAAACGAGCAGAAAAATTTTTTGCTCGTTAAATATTGCAAAAAAGTGATTTTTTTGCCCCTTAAATATTTTTTCTTTTCTGTTTTTAGTACTTATTTATTGTTATAACGGCAACAGAAATTGAAATGAACTGTGAAAACGGTTTTGTGGGGCTTAGTTTTTAAATAAGAGTTTGTTTTAAAATTGTTTAATAAATAAATATAAATAATAATAATACATAATCTGTAGAAATTTCAACTGGCTAACTATCACGGTTCATGAGATACAGCCTGGTGACAGACAGACGGACGGACGGACGGACAGCGAAGTCTCAGTAATAGGGTCCCGTTTGACCCTTTGAGTACGGAACCCTAAAAACCACTAGGTAGGTCAATCAAGATAATTAGGATGTACTTATAGGTAGCAATACCTACTACTAATGCACAGTACGACTGAATCACTTAAGTGAATATAGTACCTAAATATCAATGAAAATATTACTTATGTCGAAATACCAAATTGCCAGTGTGAAGAGCTAAGATTTTTTTTTCATTTTTATGGTTTTACCGGCCTAGAAGCATTCGTAAATGAATTATTTATTTATTTTCCTCGAATGTACAAATCAATGAGTTTTCAGAGACCAGACACACTATTATTCTATAATTAAAATTACTGTAATGTATTCGTCCTTCCTTCCTCCTTTGGTTACACAGAGTTTTTTCCTTCACCAACATGCGATGTTTGGGAGGTACGTTTATGTCCATATTTTTACCCTAACAATAAACAGGATTTACCTATAAACTGTACAAAATGTTGTTTCAAGAGAAATATAGACAGCACACATTTCTTTTTATCTTGTAACATGTAAACGCACTCAATATTTGACACTCTTCGAATAGCGAACGCAACTTTCGGAAATACCTAAAATAAATTCGAAATCAATCATTGAAATAGGTAGGTTTAATATACGTATAAAGGGTGTAAAACACCTCTTAACAAAGCCGAAAGGCACTGGTTCTCCCTGTCATTGTCATTGCGAACATTTTTTTGTTCTACACCATACCTGGGAACCTTCTAGTTACGGAGATATTAGAGGTCAAAGTTCCTACTTTTTGACAAGTTTTTTTTTTTTAAATACAAGTTTTTAATGTAAGATTTTTACTTTAAACACCTCCACGACCCCCGTACTATTCAATCCGTCCATCAGCACAATGTTTTGAGTGCGTTATATTGAGTTGTACCACAAAACATGATTTTACACCCCCCAAAATAAAGTCGTTTCCCAGCAATAATTTTTGCGTAAAGTTACTTAGTTTCATGTACAGAATGCTTAGTTGACGGCTTCGTGATGAGGTGATTTACACGGTGTATAAGGCTAACCTTCATTGAGTTTTCTTAGTAAAAAAAAGTAAGCTCCGTAAAGATAAACACGAACAGAGAAAAAGGAATCGATATAATCCACCGACGAAAATAAAATAAATCTCAATCAAACATTTTGATACTTACTTATGACTTGTACTTGTAGTTCGTTGTACTTAACAATAATGCGTTAACCTTGAGCCAGGGGAGTTTTATGGTTTTCTTGAATGTAGGTGAATGAATCGACTGCTAGTTTCTACTCGATCCTTATCTCTGGCTCAAGGACTAATTACACGGTGAAGTTCGAATATTGAAACAACCACTGACTTTCTGGTTTGGGAAACACACTGATCAAATTTGAACTTTAGGTTTATCTAGTAAGCCTTGGATTGAAATATATCAGTCCCGGATTAACCATAAGGCGAATAAGGCAACTGCCTAGGGGCCCCGCATCGACTAGGGGCCCCGTGCGTGCACTTACCAAGACAAAAAAAACGGGACCGTCCCGTTTTTACCCTTTGGGTACGGAACCCTAAAAAGTAAGAAAAGGGGAAAAGGAAAGGGTCCCAGAGAATGGCACTGCCTAAGGGCCCCTGATAGGGTTAATCCGGCCCTGAAATATATCCAAAAATTCTCGCAATCGACTCTAATGCGAGATTTTTTCTGATTAATAATATAGAATTATTCTGATTAATAAATAGAGCAGTGGTTCTTTCGATACCGAAATTATGCAATGAAAGTGAAAAAATAACAAACTTGACATTGGTATCGTTGAGATCGCTGACGTTGAAGAAGTGTTGGACACGATCCAGACAGACACGAAAAGAACCGGCAACGTTCTAATTTTAAATTTCCCACCTAACCATTGATATGAATACCATTGATTGATGAATAGTGAGGTGCACAAAATCACAATCGATCGATTAAGATTAACATTAATAGCACATTAGCAGTTTATTTACTTTACAAGACTAGGTATAAGAAATGTATTAACTATATTTATAAAAAACAAAATTAAACTTTCTACGTTAACCTAGACTTGTGTTCGTGGCAGCAATTCGTAGAAGACGACATAGATTTGCGGGAATTAATACTTTAAGTATTTTGAAATCACTGGCAAAACGATGTCTTGATTCATTCGAAATTTTAGAACCTGGAATGCCTACCTACTACCTACCTAGCTTTCTCAAACAATGCTTAATGAGTGGCTTCAGGAAATGCTTTTAATCGTAAAAATACGCTAGTAAGGAACTCAAATCGTCCTCTACGAAGTACTGTTACAAACACATCTCACAAGTAGGTACACGAAGAAAGTTTAATTTTGTTTTTAATTAAATAGAAATTCATCAATAGGATTTAGCTCAATTGAAATGCAACGCCAAAATTCATGTTTGCGAATTTACCCTTTAACAAATGCAACATTTATTTATTTTCTTTTATTCATTGTCGTTACGTATATCTGGCTCCGAGTTCAAGGCAATTATCCTTGGATGGGGATGAGATTGAATAACAGCTGTAATGATAATAGTCCAAATCACGACTTGAAGCTAAACTGGCTCGCGATCTGCCGGCCAGGCAAGCATCACCAAGGCCAAGGTTGACAGGGAAGGGGGGGCGCGGGACGCTGCCGCGGGCTTAACGCTCCGCTCGAACCCGCACGGACCATTCTGCACCTCGCAGTCGACTCTGACGGTTGTACAAGCGCAAGGTAAGCGGTGGTCATTTATTATTCTACCGACGTAGTTTCACCTAGTCCGCGTCCCACCAACACACCACCGCCGCTCCTGAAGTCGTAAAATGTTCCTAGCTCATTGTGTGATAACCAAATCCCTATTCAAGATGTGCTTCGATAACGTTAAGTGTTCTATTTCGCCGATAAGATGACTATCGCACTTATTTGAAGAAGTCGGAATTGCATTCAAATCTAACCCGCGAAGGTAACCGGTGGCGCAAATCGGGGGAAACTTTCCCTCCAAAAAGTTTTGAAGCGGTTCCCGAAGGGCGGGAAGCGTGAGGCCGCGTGCGTGCTGCGTGCCGCGCATCGATCGGGCCACCCCTCGCCCTCGCCACTCCCGGCTCCGATACATTCATTTGGACAAAATATCATTCCATCATTGCATTTAGAATCCTCCGTTTCTTTTATTTATTTGCAGTAGTTTTAGTGATTTAGTGCATGTTTTAGCCGCTAGAATATATAGTATTTGTGAAAATGGGTGGCTGTGCAACGAAAGAAAACAAGGAAAACAAACCGGCTGGTGATGCCGACGGGTGCGTATTACTCCGGCCGGCATTTATCTCCGGTGGCCGCTGCCAAATTTCGTATTTAATCCGTGGTTTTCTGCTCAATTCACTGTTACTTTGCTGTAAATTGATATTTTAACGTTTCCGCTATTGAATATTGGTACCAGTGCCGTAAAATTATTTCCATAATCTTGATTAATTTTTGCAATGTTACTGACGTACATTGAACCTAAACGGGATGTAGAAATTATGGCGTTTCCGGATTGACCGGCCGAGTAATGATCGTAAACTCCTACCAACTAAAGTTGTCGTACTTTCTGCTTTCACACTTTAATATTACCTTTATGTAAATTGACAAGAAGGCATTTGTGTTTTGTCTTTGTGTCGTTGTCTAAATTTGAATTGTTGTAATTAATAAGTATGCATAATTCTCATGGAAAATAACTATATTTGTCTGAGTTTTGTGTGGATATTTGTGTTAGGCTGGATTAACCTATGTGACGTGCACGTCACCCAGTGTCCTTTTCACAAATAGGTAACTACCTATATGCATTCAATATCATATCAACTCATATCCAATATCACGATTAGCATATTTCATGGAACGAAAAGTGGATACCGTAATCTGACGATGTTTAATTATTGCAATACCTTCTCGAATAGAAATGAATGCAAAGTAACAAGAAACTCGCGATAACACGTTCGTTCGTTGGTCGCGAGTGGGAGGTACGGCTGCGCACGACGAAGAAGCACCGGTGCGCAGTGAGCTGACACATCCGTTCGACTTGCGCGTGTCGGTCAAGGCGACCTCTAGCTAAATTACGTAATTCCACCACAAAACTGAGTGTTTCCCTGGGTGTGTTCGGTCAAAAACAATTGCAAACCCGCTCCAGTCCGCGTAACATCTCCAGTACCAGTAATTCTTGCACCCAGTTTTATATCCAAAACTAGTGGCTTTAGTTAATTCCATCAATATGAATTATAAACTGAAAGTCACAATCCCTGTGGTGGTTTGCGGTGGCGCCGTGCTCGCGTATTACCTCATCAGGCGGTTCGTAATATTTGTAAAAATAACATTACATTGTTTCATAAATATTTTTCGTTTTATTAATAAATTTTCTACAATTCTCTTACCAGTTTATTTCACTGGTAAGAGAATTACAGATTTACAGGACTAATAATAAAATCTCGATTTAAAACTTTTTGGATGTTGACTTAGGTTTACTCTTCCACCGCTCGAATCCAGAGTCGATGGGTACGTCACTATTTATTTTCACTTTTAAAAATTAAGCGGTTAAAAAGAGTTGGCTACGGTTGCGTCCCAAGGATTTCTTTTAAGTTTTCTTTGTTTTCATTTAAATTATTAAAAATGTGCACCAGAGCGACATGCGCTGCGTTGAAAGCGTTAGAATTTTATTTATACCCTTGTTTTCAGTTTTAAGAAAAGTGAGATTGAGATGTTTGTGTGTCGTTACAGAAAAGCCGCAGCAATGGTGGACGCCGCAACAATCGAGAAGTTGGAGGCTGGCTTCAGCAAGCTCCAGGCCTCTGACTCCAAGTCACTGCTGAAGAAGTACCTTACCAAGGAGGTGTTCGACGCTCTCAAGAACAAGAAGACCTCCTTCGGCTCAACTCTCTTGGATGTCATCCAGTCTGGTGAGTACTTTGATACCGTTGTTAATCTAATAATCATAAATAGAGGTACTTTGTACTTGATAGGCACGTAGGCACCGGCGTCAATAGATAACTTAGAAACAAATATCAGATTATATCTGCAATATTGATAATACCACCTGTGATAGGTACTTACCCGGTTACCTACTGAGTAACCTTTCGATGTTAAATAGAGATAATAATAATAATAGTACGTGATATTGTACGAAAGCCGGAACATGAAGCTAATGTTACATAATCTTTTTCAGGTGTTGAGAACTTGGACTCCGGTGTCGGAATCTACGCCCCTGACGCTGAGGCGTACACAGTGTTCGCTGACCTGTTCGACCCCATCATCGAGGACTACCATAATGGATTCAAGAAGACAGACAAGCACCCCGCCAAGAACTGGGGTGATGTCGAGACCCTCGGCAACCTGGACCCCGCTGGCGAGTTTGTCGTGTCCACCCGCGTGCGTTGCGGTCGCTCCTTGGAGGGCTACCCCTTCAACCCCTGCCTAACCGAGGCCCAGTACAAGGAGATGGAAGAGAAGGTCTCCACCACCCTCTCCGGACTCGAGGGTGAACTCAAGGGTACCTTCTACCCCTTGACTGGCATGTCCAAGGAAACCCAGCAGCAGCTCATCGATGACCACTTCCTGTTCAAGGAGGGTGACCGCTTCCTGCAGGCTGCCAATGCTTGCCGTTTCTGGCCCTCTGGCCGTGGTATCTACCACAACGAGAACAAGACCTTCTTGGTGTGGTGCAATGAGGAGGACCACCTCCGTCTGATCTCCATGCAGATGGGCGGTGACCTGAAGCAGGTGTACAAGAGGCTGGTGAACGCTGTCAACGATATTGAGAAGCGTGTTCCTTTCTCCCACGATGACAGGCTCGGTTTCCTGACTTTCTGCCCCACCAACCTGGGCACGACCGTGCGCGCGTCCGTGCACATCAAGCTGCCCAAGCTGGCGGCCGACAAGGCGAAGCTGGAGGAGATCGCATCCAAGTACCACCTGCAGGTGCGCGGCACCCGCGGCGAGCACACCGAGGCCGAGGGCGGCGTCTACGACATTTCCAACAAGAGGCGCATGGGACTCACCGAGTACGACGCCGTCAAGGAGATGTACGACGGCATCGCTGAACTGATCAAAATTGAGAAGTCCTTGTAAATCGGTTAACGATCTCGCGTTATCAGTATTTTTTGTATTATTTATCGTTTTCACGTAAGAATTGATTGGAAGTCGGATTGGTTGGGCCGGCAGACGGCACTAGTCAGCGCCCCGCGAGTGTGGCCGGCCACGCAAGCGGCCCTATATACTGTTATTCGTAAAAGTATTTTCTATAAGGAAATGGAAAATAAAGACAGCTAGCGTTAAGACCACTATTGTCTATTCTTTCTATCCCTAGTTTTTACCACAAAACATTGTTTTAGCTAATTTTACAGAAATATTGCAATTAACATGGCCCCCAGAACACTACTGCCGAATAATAATTATTATAATTAATATTTCATTATTAGACAACAGCTATTTCATTAATTTACTCCTCGTTAGTGTTGCCAGTAAATATACTCAGAATTTTCCCTCATAAATGCAACAAACACTAGATTAGTGATTACGATACGCGTGATCAATGAACAGAATAGCACTAAAGCATCCCAATAGTAATTTCTTTCTATAAGATTGATTAATCTTATATCTAAGATTAATTAATGAATATAAATAATAAATGTTGTTCAGAAATATGGTAAAATTTTATACCCCAATGGCAACACTGCTCCATAAAAGTCACTAATGTCAGTTAAAAAGAATTTTATTTCAACCAGATTTTATTTGTTTCGGACTAATTAATATTAAAATAATGACTACTCCTAAAAGCGAGAAGGACTTGCATTTACCATTATCTAGAGTGAAAACTATAATGAAAAGTTCGCCGGACGTCGAAGCAGTTGGCGCTGAACCTCTGTACTTAGTCACGAAAGTTACCGTGAGTACCTAAATGTTTTGCCGCTTTTATAACCTATTGTCTCCAAACAATAGCGTTTTTTGCTATAACAACTAGTGAGAAGAGACGAAATATACCTATAATCAATCTTAGTCATAATAAAAACATTACTTCTCATACGTTGCAGGAGTTATTTGTCACAGACTTGGCCAAAAGAGCGATCAAAAACAGTAAAAACTCCTTTTTGGAATATAAACACATCGCACAAGTCGTCCAATCGGATGATACACTAGACTTCTTACGGGAGATCATGCCAAAGAAGATAACTGTGAGGCAGTATAAAGAAATGATGGCTAAAAAGGCAGCAAAGATTAGCAGATCTGATGATACAACTGAAGAATCAAGTGAGGAGGAAAGTAGTGAAGAGAGCTCTGATAATAATGAACAAGACACATAAAGTGTAGCACAGCTGTGTTATGTGTAGGATATTTTAAGTATTAATACTTTCATTTACTCTTGACTGCCTGAACACAAATTATTACATGTTCTTTCGTTCAATTAATTCAATCTTGATTTGTGCACTGGATGACTGAATCTTAGAAGACCAAGACAGACCAATTATTGCCTGTTTTTGAAAACCTATAATTATGTATTGTGACATAACAGTCCAGGAATTCATATTTAGGTCCTTGTTTGTTCCGTCATGGACCTAATCCATTGGTTTCCATTCGGCCAGATTGGAGTCAAGAGTAGGCCTATTAGGCATTGAATGAAAATGATCAAAGACTCATAAGTACTGTGTACTTTGGCTGAAGTTTTATGACTTAATAAATTAAATTGATAAAATGTAGGTAATCAGATAGTTCTGTTCATGTATTGAGCGAGCACATGAATATGAAATGTTCATCAATATTTTAAACAAATCCATTGATAACCTCATAATGGGGAATAAAAACAAGCATGTACAGAAAGAAGTTTGCTCTGAAAATAATGAATAGTTCATCAAAATCAAAGTTTTCATTTGACTTAAATGTTTGTATCAAATGTTCCATACATTATTGCAAAATAAAATTGTTATTTGTTACCAGCCAGTTTTATCCTAAACAGAAATCATGAAATCTCAATGTATGTGTATCATTGTTCATATTTCTTGTACCAAATGTTTTTTTTTTTTCAGCAATATTTAGCAGCTTAAATGTATCAAATTAAATTGATTTGAGACACGTGTTTGTTAAATGTTTAAAAAATTCACATTTAATTTATTGAAATAAATTTTCTTATCTCCACAAGACACTTAGTTTTATTCATTTGAATGAAGATAAACTTTAAATTAGAAATAGTGACCTCTAGCGGTGTACCTTGACACTTTTGTGATTGCTATACAATCGCACGAGGAGCTTGTACGATGTTAGGACTTGTTTTACTTTATTTCCAAGAGATGGCGGCACAAGTTCAATATTAGGGGCCGATGAAAATTCTATTGAGTGACTTACGGCATTTCCTTACGGGGTAGGCAGAATTCAAGCTACAGCTTGTAATACTTCGCTTGCCGGCTATGACGAGTACGAAGCACGAGACGTTTATCGAGGTACCTACTTCAAAATAATTAAGTAGGTAAGTAATAATGAACTATTATTTAAATAGTAATAGTTACTTAATTTCCAGTAATTTGTACTTTCCAATAATTTAGTTATTGAGAATTAGGTATTAGGTCTATTTACCCACACTAACAAGGCCATTGTAGGCTCACAGGCTAGCTAAACTGTGTAATCTACACCAGTGTCAATATGTTGTCTTTAAGCCTAGAATACCTATGCAAGGCTTAGAAATTCAAATTCAAATATGTTTATTTGTAAACTACTTACCTACTGTTTTATTGACCACAAGAGATTTAATTATGGTTACATTGTAGACTGCATGCGACCTCCAAAAAGTCACAACTCAGAACAAGGCAAAGGTCTGTTCGACAGTAAAGTTGTCACTTCGTGCTTAAATATTTACACGTACGATATGCGCAGGATTTCATAATAGGAGCAATGCTAACACATTTACACTGACAGCCTCAATACCACATCCGATAAATCAAACGTATTTCCGCCGGTTACAATCTAATTGTTTTAATCGTTTTTTCATAATCCTTGCAGTGGAGGTAACAAAGAAGCAATCTATGTTTTTGATTAATTAACTTATTGCATGGTTTAAATAGTGGTTTAGCATTCATTATCATTTGCCTAGCCTTTTCCAAACTAAGTTGGGGTCGGCTGAAAACCAGTATTCAACATGCAGTGGCTGCATTACTCACCCTGGCTAACGCCTTCTCCTGCACGCGTAGCACCTCTGTAGAAACGAGTTTTGTCTACGGAAGAATGAACATAATGACAGATAACAAAGTTTCAGGTTGTCGATTCTTCCGTTGACATAGACCGTTTCTACGGCGGTCATGCTACGCGTGCTGGGCAAGAATGGTTGTCAAGAGTTTCGTGCTTCTATTACTACTATACCCGTATTGACTGTCAAAGATTTACGAATGACCGTGAGTCACAGAGGGTCTATCTATAAATTATATCTATCTATCCCAATTTATTTGGGGTCTTGTCGGCTCAGCATGTCTTCTTCTATCCTTAGGTATATTCTGTTTCTTATTTCTCTAAATACAACTGCACGTTACATAAAACTTGCTGAAATAATTTCATATAAGTACCTAGGTAGGTAATTGTTGATTGTATCAGCGGCCATGACGCAATCACAGTCATGTGATGTGTTAAATTTTATTTAACTTGATGCATTTAATGTTACTGAAACCTAGATTACTAGATTAATTAAATCTAGATTTTTGCAACAAAATTTAAATTTTGTAATGGCCTCGTGTTTTTATGCGTTTATGTCCGTTTTTGTAGGTGATATGTAAATGATTTACGAAAGCATTCGCTACGTAAAAGAATGTTCAATTAGGGGTAGTGTCGGACAATCCTATGTGCAGTTCTTCTTCTAGGTATACGATGTCTAAACGGAACCCTTCAGGAAGCCGTCAACCAAGCCTTCGAAAACTATTTTGGTCTAAAAAATATGTATATTATGGTATTATGGTATGTTTGGGTCCCCTATGTTGTTTCGAACGCCGCTGTTGCGACACACGTAGCATTCAAAACATTGTGCAGATGTATGAATTTATTAGTAGGTACAGGAGTAAAGTTATATCATTTGAAATTTAGAGTAATAAAAGCCTGCATGAAGTCCTAAACGATGCATTTAGGACTTCATTTAGGATTTTATTACTCAGAGCGTAAAGGCGGTTTCATACATTTAATATGGTTAGGGACATATTTGCATGGTGTGTCATGTCGCAACGATGTATGAAACCGAATGCTTCTGGCGCGTCATGACACGCCACGACACGTAAGTGTGTTTCCGCCTTTAGGGTGAAAAGTCGACCGTGACTGAGTGCGGTAGTACTTACTTATCACCTATATATAACACACAGTCACTCACGTAAATACCTAAATAATTAGGAATTGTAGTGAAAAATAACTAGGATGTTGGATAACGTAATTATAAAAACCAACTTAATAATACTAACACTGTTTCAAACTTTCTCGGTTTTTAACAAAATTTATATATCACAAGCAAGAGGAAAGAGATTAGACATATTTGTCTGCTCCTCAGAATAATAATAGTTTCGTAGGTAATTCTTATTACTTACTACTAGGTAAATAGGTCGTCTGGTGTCATCTTATTTTTCTAAAACGTGTACTTAGTTGAATTTTAGTGTATTGCGAGCAAAATATGTAGAACTTACCTACTTGACGCAAACGTAATCAGGCAAAATATGAAATCTTAGTACCTATTTGTGCCTATTTAGTAGAGAAGTGTTAAAATCTAGATTTCTTAAATAAAAAAGGCAATTGTTTTTTACAATTCAACGCGTTTTGGCGTCGGCATCGGTGGTGGCACGGAATCCCGGTAATATCTCTGGTAGATTTCGTCCCAGAAGCGAGTGCGTTCTTCCAAGAGTACCCCACGCAGTTCCAGCTTCTCATCGATGGACATGTGTGGGGACCTGTCCGCGCGTACTGCCGGCCATGCAGGCAGCGACGACCCTTCAGGTACTGGTTTCCTGAAATGGCCAAAATTAAACATAAAAATATTAATAAAGTACAATTGTGTTGTCTAGATTATCATAGCTGACCTGGCTTCGAGCGACACGAGTGTTGTAACAGCGACTACAAAAAAAAATGGAAGCAATGGCTTAGAGCATTCATGAGTCACTTCGACGCCACTTGCAACGGGGAAGAATCAAACGTGACACCCGTACGTCGTTAATGGAGCGTTAAAGGTTCAATTTATGATAAGGGACGCTAACAGAAACATACTCACCCAGTTTTTATGAAGTTGTGCCAAAGTTGACGGACAGTTTTCTTAACATTTTGGCTTTTATCTGACATCTTGCTTTCATTTCTTTCTACAATGTTATCCACCAATATACCATCCATCACTGCCGTCGTTTGGGCGCAGTGGTTGGCACCTCTCGTGTTAGTGTGTGGCACTACTGGAGCGTCATCATCGACAAATGAAAATTCGTACAAATATACTTGATCGTTGCCAGCCTCTGCGTGTAACTTTGCTGCCGTAAGCATAGGATAAGTAAATAGGACGTCTGAAAAGAAGTCCACGTATCCCAAAATATTGTCATTGCTAACAGGTTTGTCGCCGAAATAAAATTCCTTAACCTTCTTGGCTATTTCTTCTCTTTCTTCATCAGATTCAAACGTTAAGTCAGCTGGCAAGAAATCAGAAAACTTTTCATTCATCTTTAGCTTCCAAAATTCAAAAATATCAAGACGCATCTGTCCTTCCATATTTGCGAAACCGTACAACATTGGCAACTTTCTGTAGTTTCCATTCTTTAGGATACTCAGAGGAGATTTCGTCAGGAAGGCTCCGTCCCCTGTATCACGTTCCACACACGGTGAAAACATGAAACTGGCATCAGTTTTATAAAAAAATGGATCTGCAGTCAACAACTTCATTGGAGCCGTCTTGTAGAACTTTTCTAATGCATAAATATCGTCCACATTCGTGAAATTCAGTTTTCGGGCATGAGCTTTAGCAATCTCTAAAGGATCTCTCTGAATTGCAAATGCGGCAAGGTTTCCGCCGCTTTCTGGTATAACTCGCTGAAACAGGCCTTCGGCTGACTTAGAGAGCATTATGAGGTCGACCGCTGCAGAACCTGCACTGCCGCCAGCAAGAGTGACATCATCGGGGTTACCGCCGTAGCCAGCGATGTTCTCTTTTACCCAGCGCAGCAGCGCCACCTGGTCCTTCATGCCAGCATTACCAGGAATGTCTTCGGTGCCGAGACAGAGGAACCCGTGAATACTAAGCCGGTAATTGAAGTTGACAATGATCAGGTCTTTATTCTCCATTAAGTGTAGTGCTCTCATAATTTCACCATAACCTATAATAAAGCCACCTCCGTGTACGTACACCAGGACTGAAAGGTTCTTCTTGTCAGTGTTAGGCACGTAGACGTTGGCGATGAGGCATTGTTCGTGCTGTACCAGGTGTTTGGGAAATATGGCATCCATTTCGATCTTGAATTGTGGACAAATGACATTCTCGTTGACGGCGTCATACGGGTCTGACCACTTTGGTGGCGGAAGAGGTGCCTGAAATAAATTTATTTAAATTGTGTAAAGAAAATTTTAATAAAACTCTAGAGTTACTTCGTATGCTCTCATCGTAAAATGTAATAATTAAACTGCACTGTAATAATACAATAATCAGCACGGATCATGAGAGCTGGCCTACACCTGCGCAGCATTTGGTGTCTTGGTTGCTATGCGAAAAGTGTACGATACGCAAAGCGAACATCTTCTGCTGCTCTGCCGTTAAACGCTCAACATCCGTGTCACTAGCTGTACCTACTGTAAAAGGATTTTTCTGTGGAACGTGTGGCAGTTAGACAGACAGTTGTTCTTGGTAAAAAAAATAGTGCGTGGAGTCTCCGCAGACTCCGCGCGGCAGAAGTGAATCTTCGTAATACTATACGCATTCGCTCTCGATCTGTCTCTTTCTATTCCCCCTCCATGGTAGCGTTAAACGTTTTGCGCAAGCTTGTTGGAAGTCGCATAAGAAGTTTCACTTTAAAAATACTAGGCTGAGTATTTAGCTGAATTCGGTTCGACTGCTGGAAGCCTACCTCAACACAATGTGTATTAATTTGGGAAAAGTCTGAAAACTAACCTTGAATTTATATTCGCCTACAGGCGGTGTGGCGTAGGGTATATTGTAGAACACGTAGACATCTCCGTCCGGATGCTTGCGCCCACGCACCGGCCCTTGCGGGGTCTTCACTTCCCGCCATTCTTCTTCAGCCAAAACAATTGAAAAACACAAAAATAGCACACACACCGTCCTCATAGCTACTGTTTTTTAACTATGGATTTAACAGATAATACTCAACTAATATAATCGGGTATTATCTACACAAGGTATCAAGTGCACTGTGTTATTGCGCCAAACTGATTGTATCTTATCTTAGACTTAATATAGCTAATGAGTTTGACATAATCAATAACTAAAATTATTTGGGTTGGACCGAATCTATCGGTAATCTGGTGAATGAAAACATCGTGAAGCAACTGATTTTTTTTTAGAAAAAAACCGGTCAAGTTAGAGTTGGACTCACGCATGAAGAGTTCCGTAACATTATTTATAAAGGGTCCCGTTTGACCCTTTGGGTACGGAACCCTAAAAACGTCACATCAGGTATTCAACAGGAACGGAACAGACTTAAATCAATGTTCATGGCCCCAAGTTTACCGTGTGAAATCTTAAATAATATAAAACAACTGAAAATTAAATCTTCGGTGATATAATGTGCAGCTACTTAAGTCACATCATGAGTATGTGTATCAGTACTGGTACGGTACCTCTCCTGATGGTATGAAAACGTCAATAGTAAAACCAACCACTGGAGCTGAGAACAGCGGTGGCCAAGTGGAGGCAGCCCCGACTTACGAGCAGTAAGGCGTGGGTTCGAACCCAGGCAGGCGCATTACTTTGTGTAATTTATTTCATCACCGCTGCCCTCAAAAACGGTGAAGTAAAACATCGTGAGGAATGTTCCTAGAACTAAAAATTCGAAGACATGTGACATCTACCAACCCGCACTGGGCCCGCGTGGTGGATTACAGCCCAATCCCTCTCATAGAGAGGAGGCCAGTTTCCCAGCAGTGAAAACATTATAGGCTGATGAAGATGATGATGATGATGATGAAAAAAGGACCTAGAGAGAGATCTTTTAAAAATTATAGACCAACAGCGCTGATACCATTTTTTTTTAAATACATTTATAAACAATTACTTATATACGTATTTGGAAAAAAAAAATTGTTTGTAGTGAGCAAAAAGGTTTCAGACAAAATAAGACTAGATAAATATGGCGGTATTTGATTTTCTACACACTGTAAGGTTACGGATGGATGAAAGTACTCCCACTTGCACTGTGCTGTGCGACACAAGCATTCGACTACGCTGAAGGCCGTCACAGACGTAGCTATAATATATATTAATATACCGAGATTTATATTACAGTATAGCAAGCTACCACATACGGGAGTTATACTATAATATATATTTTGCCCTCACTCGGTCTGCGGCCGTCCTTGCAAGCTCCCGGTTTTAAACCTTATTTTCTGTTCAGGATGTTCAAATTTTGAAATAACACTATTATTAGAAGAAAATTCAAATCAAGAATAGCAACACCGCGACGGGCTATAAAAGGAAGGGTGCTGGTGGCACTCGTCCACCAAGTTCCAGCAATGAGCGATCAACGCTTGATTCTACCCGCTGACGTACGTGAACTGATAACCGAAAAGAACGCGGCCATCCGTGCCTACAGCAACTTTCCCTGCGACGCGAACAAAGCTCACATGCGTTATTTACAGCGTGCTGTGAAGAAGCGCACTAGTGAGCATCATTCAGATCAATGGGACAAGACGCTTAGCGAGCTAGAGCCTACCCACCTAGCCTTCTGGCAGCTCCAACGCAAGTTGCGCTCCACCGAAGAGGCTTCGATGCCTCCCCTCATCCGACCCGATAAGAGCGTCGCATTCGACGACTCTGAGAAGGCCGAATGCCTAGCCGACAGCCTGGAGTCCCAGTGCTCCCCCAGCTCTCTACCAGTAGACAAGCGACATCTCGATGAGGTGAACGCATTCGTCGAACGTAGAGCCGCCCTCCCCCCCGTAGAAGACCCTGATGATCCTCTGCCTTCGGTCACAGCTGACGAAGTGCAAGACATCATTAATAAGCTTCAACCGCGGAAAGCACCCGGTTCCGACGGAATCACCAATAAGGTGTTAAAACTCCTCCCCGCTCAGCTCGTCGTGTTAATGGCGGCCATCTTCAATGGCGCCCTGAGCAACAACGCTTTTCCCCAAATATGGAAAGAGGCCACTGTCATCGGTTTCGCCAAGCCAGGCAAACCCAAGTCTGAGCCCTCCAGCTACAGACCTATCAGTCTCCTGAACGCACTCGGCAAAATCTACGAGAGACTGCGACGCCCTAAGCCGAGGTTCGTACCCCACAGGGGGTGCCCTTAGCGTGCAGTCGCTTAGTTTGTAAGTTTTTATGCCCTGGCTGGAGGCCTTTCTCTAAAGGCACCCACAGGATAGCCCGGTTAAGCAGACGACAACCTCATAGGTTGAACTGCGAGATGTCATGCAAAAAAAAAAAAAGGCACTCGTCCATTTGCTCATCGGTCGTCACAGAGTGCGGAAGCTCTGCCCGAACTTTTAGTGATTGTCGTTATTTCAAATTTTCATTGTGTTCGCCATTTTTATTTAAATTGTAATTTGTTTGGCCGAAGGCCATTAAAATCTTTAAAAAAAATATATTTGTGTTTCTATTTGTAAGACTATTATCAATCTAGGTACGTATATGAATTCGACAAGAGCACTACTTTTAGATCTAATTGAAAGTTCCTGAGAGGATGATTCCGATGCTGAATTTGATAATTATGCGTGTTCCCTTGTCTGGAACGAAGAAGAGAACCATCGGGGTGGAGTCGCATATAAAACAAAAGAGAACTCGTGGCGAGTTTAATTTGTATCATTATATTTGCACAGTATTTTAGAAGTTCAAGATAGGCATTTATCGAGAAATAGGTAGGTAGGCGTCGTTGAGGGGAAGCGCGCGGGGGAGTAATGGTCGTGCGCATCGAGCACGGACATCGGGCAGGCGTGCGATGAACAAATAGAACATCCCGTATCCTCAAAATATATATTAATATACCGAAATATATATTAATATGCCAAAATATACCGAGCTATACTTGTCGACATATTTTGGTGACGTCATAGAAATATATATTATAGCTGCGTGTGCGGTCACTAGAAATTTTATATGGAAAATATATCATAATATGCCTTGCTATTTTTCATATTAATATATATTATAGCTACGTCTGTGACGGCCTTTAATACTATTTAATAAACCGGACGTATAGAGGCAATATTCTTAAATTAATTGAATCCTATATTTCTAATAGAAGGCAAATCACAGCAATCTCAAGGATAGATCGTACTTGTCTCAAGAACGTATAGTGAAATTCGGTGTACCCCAGGGAAGCGTTCTGAGACCACCATTATTGCTGTTATATATAAATGACTTCCCGAAATCTATTGATCATCCAATGACTCTTTAAAAGAGTCTTTTTTGCAGATGATAGCACAGTCACAATAGTATGTAAGAAAAATGACACCTACTACTGCTTACTGCCTATCACGGACTTGTTGCATCATCTTGTCATCAATCATTTTAGATACGGAATTATTTTCTGGGGAAACTGTACACATAAAGACGTCTTATTTAGAATGCAAAAACGATACATATGACCTATGTTTGATCTTAAAATTACAGATAGTTGCAAACCATATTTTATTAAACATCAGATTCTCTCACTTACTTCCTTGTATACATTAGAAACGGTATTATTTGTTAAAAAGAATCCCCAACCCCAACTGTTTCCGAAGTATTCAGAGGGTTCCGAAAGAAGTCAACGTGATAATCGGAGACTTCGTATACATGGTGCTAAAACAGCGCTTATGCGCTAGAGTGTATTCTGAATGCTCCCAAAATTATACAACAAGGTACCAAAGGCACACAAAGATTTAAATATTAATAGTTTTATAGAAAGCATAAAAAACCTTTAATAAATAAATACTACTATAATGTTGACGAATATTTAAATGATGTATTATGATGTGTTGTGTTGAATTATTGTTATCTCTTATCTTATCTCAGTTGGTTTTGCTGGTAGACGTCAAATGTTTTCGCATCATCACATCACGCATTTGTAAATTACGCAACATGCGTGAATGGGGAAAAAAATATGGGACATACCTAGTGTAATTTGTCACGGCTGTGTAACTCTGATGTGGTTCTATAAGCAATAATTGTTTTGAGACTGTGCTACTAAACGACTGTCGGTGATTGACCAACTGCTCTTTGTCCTTTGGGTCAGTTCACACCGAGAAGCGACGCGACGCGACGATACTTGAAGAGGCCAGTGATTTCGCGCTGCGTCGCTCTACGCCGCGAGGCCCAGCGCGGCGCCGCGCGGCGCAGCGCTGCATGGCGCAACGTATTCTGATTTCTACTGAAATCTACCTCACGAGGCCGCTCGACGCAGCTCTACGCCGCGAAGCGTCGCGCGGCGCAGCGCTGCATGGCGCAACGTATTCTGAATTCTCACAGCGAAATGTGTATCTTTTCGTGTAGAAAATAAAGTTATATTTTGAATCGCTCTTTAAAAGTGTGCGCGCAGCGTCACGTCGCGTCGCGTCTCGGTGTGAACTGACCCTTACTCAAAAGTTTTTTTCTTTTTTGGGAGAGATGGTATTAAAATTAGCAGTTCCATCACATGCCATGTCAACTAATGTAAATTATAGGTAGTAATCTTCTTCACCTCTTATCGTAGTTAATCTATACAGGATGTAACGGAAAGGGTATTATACAAACTTAAGGGTGTGCTACAGACCATCAAACTGAACATGTTTCTTCATCGGACAAACATCGTAATAGCGAAAAAAACATCACCTGCCCCATACATTTGGGTCGAATAGGTATTCAATTTTGTATGGGGCAGCAGGTAATTTTTTCGCTCTATTATCATGCCGGTAGGTAATTTTTTTGATCTATTATCATGGCGCCAGAGGTCGATGTAACGATGTTAATTCAAGACATACAAAACAGACCAGCAATTTATGATACTTCTAAGGCAATGCACCTCCTCATTGTTGTTTCTGAGTGAGTCAAAGCAGGTCTTAAAATAAATAGCAACTCATCAAATGTAGTAACAGACATTAAATTTAATAAAATTTGAAAAAAAAAACGGATTTTGTTTCAGAATTAAATGTTTAGTATGGAACTGTCCCTTCATTAATCTCTCCGAAAGTATAGGATGTACCCAAAATTCTCCATTTCTTCTTCTTTTTCTGTACTTTATGTACAAAATAATACTTCGCGATCTCTGCACGATTTCTATAGTGTCTACGTCCCTACAGCTCTGCCGACAGAATGATCGAAGATGTGCGTCGTGTGCGTTGAGTCTGTGAAAAATCCGCGACCGACTTTTTGCGCGCAATGCAGACTTTTTGTGCGCCGCAAACTCGATCGCACAAAAAGTTTCACTTTAAAATTTACATTTATATTTATGTACTTAAATAGGATTTTAAATAATCAACAGTATTTAAAAAAAATAGGAAAATGGCTGGAGAATTATGATGATGATGATAAAATAAGCACGTTCGAAAATAAACACGATTTCATTTAATAATGCCACATGCACGCAGAATCTCATTACATGGAGGATTTAACTGCAAAATCGAATGCACAAGTATGTACAGACTACACGCGACATGACAGAGGGTGATGTGCTAGGGGCTCTCTGTCCTCACCTTCACAGCATGCCCAAACAGCGCATACAGCATATTCCTGTACTTGACTGGGAATTTCGATCGGAATGCCGAAATAATTTTCTTCACTTAGCATAATGAATTTTTGTGTGGGGTTTTAACACCATAATCTGATAACCTTATGGTGGCCGTGTGTGTGTGGTAAAGATAAAGGTTTCTATTCTTTTTCGCTTAGTCGTTTCCCCCACCTGACGTGTTCCATCATTTCTACGATCTTCGGAAGGCAGTCTGTGTGCTAAGATCCTGCGGTTGACAAGCAGTATCATACATCATCGCGCTATAATGCACTACGGATTGCGTACAAATACAAACACAATTATGATTGTACACTTCGCTGTTCGGTAATTTGCCAGAGTTAATAAATATTGTTTGACAGTTAATTATGACTATGACATAAAATGTGTGTTGCTTGTTTCCATTAGCTTGGAAAATGATGCGACACAAATAACTAATAAACTATTGCATTGTATTACAGGTTACGATTCCGTTTAACGTCGAGAGTAGAGTATTGGGGGTGTTTGGTCGAGTGGTACACAAAAAAACCTAAATGTTAAACAGTTCGATAACTTCAAAATATTCCCTAATTTGGACTCCAAGTTGTCAGGTTCAAAATTGAAGCTATCTTTAAAAAAAAAGAGACTTAATGCAGATATCACAAGATCAATATTCAAAATTATTCAAAAAATCTGAAACAGGGGATAATACTATTTTTTTTTTCTTTGTCCGTCGGGTAGTTTATTGAAAAGTATTGGACACGTATTTTTGCTTTTTTCACGTGGTCATAAAATTACGGAGATATATTAAGTTGAAATGGCGCATAACGTCACATGTAGGTAAGTTTTATACCTACTTGTGACGTAGTAAGCCCTACTCTCCAACTTTAATGAGTTCTAACTAAGTATTTTTTTGATATTTTGATAAAACAAAAAATACATGTCTAATATTTTTGTATTACCTGTCTGACGGACAAAATAGAATGTCGTTTTCTTTACCCAGTCCGGTCCCCTATTATTCAACAAAACTGAAACTAAAAACAAAACATGAAAACAAAAACAAAAAATATTAACAGGCAGACAATTTTTATTCCTGCATCGACCACCATCTTTATTTTAATAGAATCCGCATTTTGTCCGTTAAATGATTAACTTGGAACAGTGGTACTCTTAATAGAGTCAAAATCAATTAATCAATCAAAACATTTATTTCAGACTTTTCGGTCCATAGAGTGTTAGTAGTGGTGTCACCTTGTTTCGCAGACAGAAATTTCACTGAATTTCGTTTCCCAGAAAATGTTTCACATACTATTTAGTCCCTGTATTTTTATTTCGAATATTTTTGTTTCGACTACCATTTACTTGAATGAAACATATTTTACAGAAACACAATTCAAAGAATTTTACAATCACAATTTTTTATTTGGCAAACTTATCAAACAGCAGAATTATTTTTCGACGAATATTGTTTGTTCGATGTATGTTTCCATGGTATTTTATTTTAACGAAATTATTAACTAAAAATAAAATATTGTCTTTAAAAGCCAATATGTTGTACTACAAAAGTTAGTGACAGAAACGAATGGCTGCAAAACAGACTCCACGTAGTCTTGTTTGCCCTACTCCTAGAGTGTAATTTAAGCCCGCGTAGGCGCGGAGGGATGAGGCGGCCCGCGAGTTGAGGAGCAGGTGGTTTCTAAGCTCGCCGCCGCGGCTGAGGCTGGCCGGCTCGCCGGCCAGCAAGCCGAAGCTGCGGTGGTGAGCGTTAATACCATCTGCGACGATAAACTCGCGTGGGGCCGCCGGAGCCCCGCAGCGCCGGAGCCGTGACAGAAACCATGCCTGTTGCATGCTTGCTTGCTTGCTACATGCTTGCATGCATGCTGCAAGTTGCATGCTTGCTTGCATGCTGCATGCAACAGGCATGGACACCATTAGTGAGAATTGAATAACAAGATTTTTTGACTGGTGTGACCTGGTAACTGGTGTTCCACAAGGCGGTATACTCTCTCCTCTCTTATTTTCGCTATTTATAAACTCCATCACCTCTATCCTCAAGTGCTCTTACCATCTGTACGCTGATGACCTGCAACTTTACGCTCAATCTGATGTTGCCAACCTTGGCAGTTGTATCTCATCACTGAATGCTGATCTGCGAGCTATCAGTGAATGGTGTGGCAAATTTGGGGTTGCTGTCAACGTCGGGAAATGCCAGGCCATCCTCATTGGTAGTTCGTACTTCCTGAGAAATTTGGACACTAACCAGCTACTGCCACTTATGTTTGACAATTCTGTGATCCCTCTCTCACCACACGTAAAAGACTTGGGCCTGTATATAGACGATACTTTCTGTTGGAATAAGCAGGTAGCTCAGATTAGCCAGAAGGTCACATACTCACTGCGGTCTCTCTATAGATTCAAACATTTTCTCCCATCGAGCACTAAAGTAACTTTAGTCCAGTCACTTGTGCTTCCCATTATCGACTATGCTGATGTTTGTTATTCTGATCTATCCCAAGAGTTTCTGAACAAATTGGATCATCTTCTCAACAATTGCATTCGCTTCATTTTTGGCCTACGTAAATACGATCACATCTCTTCATACCGTTCTCAGCTTAAATGGCTGCCTATCCGGCGTAGGAGGTCCCTCAGATCTCTCTGCATGCTCTTCAACATCATGAACGATCCTTGTGCTCCAGATTACCTAAAAGAATGTTTCAAAGTGTTGGGCAGTTCTCACAGTCGTAACCTTCGAGCTTCCAATAACCTACTCCTTGAAATTCCTTCACACCGTACTGGTTTTATGTCCACTTCTTACGTTGTCTCAACAATTAAACTCTGGAACGCGCTACCCCTTGGCATTAAAAAAGCTGAAAGCAAAATGGCTTTCAAAAGAGCAGTTCGGAAGTACTATTTGAAGTCAGAATAGATTGCTCGCAACCTAGTTTGTCAGTCTTAGTATTTATTGTAAGGTTTCTCGTTTTAAGGATTATTTGTATGTATTATATTATATATTAGTTTATTTGATCAGTATATATATTTATTAGCATGTACCTATTTATGCATATCAGTTTATGTTAGCTAAATGGTATTTTTCATTATTATTTTTTTTTGTACTCTACCACAATGCTGTCCTATTTGACCCAAAGGTTGACTGGTAGAGAATGCCTTGTGGCATTAAGTCCGCCTATGTACCACCAATGTACGTGAAGTTTAAATAAATAAATAAGATTGTTTTCCTGCTTGACAAGAATTTACCCGCATTATTTTTGTGAACCCGGTGTTGTAATTTTATAGGAGGTTTGAATTTTAGAAACTGTCAGTCGATTAAAATGTTATTCTTCGAAATAAGTTTTATGTGAAACAAACAATATGTGGATAAAGAATATTTGATTTGTTATTCTATGATATGAATATTCTAACATTAAACTTTATTTGAAACAAAAATCGATGATTTAAATTTCTTCAAAGTAAGTATTTTGGGTATTGATTATTCTATGAAATGATAATATGAGAAAAAAATTATGTGAAACAAAATTCGATTAAACAATTAGCGATGAAACAACGCACAACCGTTAGTAGTACATCAAGATGACTTAAAGCTATGTTGGTAATTCACAAATACAACAAATAAGAAATAAAAAGAGAAAATACGCCAGTCAGCCTATAAAACGTGCAGCCCAATCCAATGCCTCCAAACAGGACTATGGATGTAGTCTGCAATTACCCTCAGGTAACTGTATGGACTGCCCCTCACCCTTTGCATCAGCGATGCTACATTCTTACGAATAATGGCATACAAAAGACGAATGGCTTAATTTTATGAATGGTATACTAGACATAGAAATAAGGCAACGTCATCAAAAACACTTGCAGTCTGCTAACAGCTTTTTCGGTAATTTTGACCAGGCTTTCACTATTCTAGTTATACCACACAATTTTTTTTTTTTTGCGGATGGGAATGGGCGGAGCGGGAGGGAGTGTCAGACTTGTACTGACTAAAACCCACCCATGTTCCTTCTTCGCCCTTTGTGTTCCAGGGCCGCGGTATCTCTTTCGAACAACCCGCAGCCCTGGCAGGCACAATTCTTTGCCTTATTCTGAATTATTTCAAGATTTATATTCCGAAAAGTTTACACACCTTGAAGTATTTGTTTGGAGATGCAGAGTTGCTTGCGAAATTTTTTTTCGTTCACTTATTTCGAAAAATTTGTGCTCGAGGTACTTAAATATTTAAGTATTTATGCGTTATTCTATGTGATAACAATCTCCTCGGAGTCGCAGTTGAAGGACACTTGCCTACAGACAGTTGTGAACATACCAAGCGCTCACATAAATCTTACATGATAATATAACATCTGACACAGTAACTAACTTGAAATCTCGAGAGATAACGTGAGCCCTTCGAAGTTGGAATAATCAATTAATTTTAAGAAAAAAATCAATTTTACTGAAATATAAATTTTTTCATGAAATTAAATCTTTGAATGTATAAGACAACAATTTTATGGATTTTTATGAATAGATTTTATTCATTCTGTGAATAAAATAGTTACCTGGTGGATTATTAAGATGGGCAGTACGGGCAGGAGCAGGTACCTGCACTTTGCAGCTAAGTTAGGAACAGTAATGGGTGTAAAATACTGGTACTCAGCTGCATCCGGTTAGACTGGAAGCCGACTCTAAGATAGTTTGGGAAAAGGCTAGGCAGATGATGAATGGGTGTTAAAGTATCCATAACGAAGCCAAAAGGCACTTGTTCCCCTCGTTAATGCGACCATTTTTTGTTCTAGACCATACCTGGGAACCTTCTAATTATGGATGCAGCTGAGTATTTCACATGAAGCGACTGCCTATCTGACCTCCACAACCCAGTAACTGGGTAATACGATACCCCATGGTAAGACTGGATGTCAGACTTTTTGGCTTCTGACTACTCGTAACGACTGTCAAAGATGTACAAATGACAGCCGGGACCAACGGCTTAACGTGCTTTCCGAGGCACCGACCAACCTCGGCAAACACGGCTTAATCTGAAAGATCGACCCGGGCGGCTTTTATTATTTAGCGACGAGCTTCTCCTATTAATTTTTCACAAGTTTACTTTAAATACCTCCATGTACTATTATATACATACATTATATATATACAATGCATCCATTAGCACAATGTTTTGAGTGCGTTTACATTGAATACTATCGTAAAACGTAATTACCCAAAAAAAAAAGTTGTTTCACAGCATTATTTATTTTTGCAGAGTTACTGTTGATGTTCAGAATGCTTGCGGCTTCATGCAGGGACCTATTTATACCTAACTTTATCTCTTTGTTTATATTTTGTTGGCGTCTAGAGTGTCCCACTACTGGGCAAAGGCCTCTAACTCCTTGTAAACCTCTCTATCCTATGCGATCTCTCTCTATCTCTTTATGAATTATGATAACAATAATTCAAATAATCAATATCAATAGTTGTAAATTAATGCTAATCTAATTAGTTAGCCTTGTTTATCTGTATAGTGAAAGTAGGAACTTTAAAAGATAATTAAAGGCTAGCTAGGTTTAAATAATATAAGGTCAACGACTTTTAAATAGACTCCAGTCTACTTATTAAGATTAGACTAATAATTTTGACTGTCTAGTCCACCTGCCTACCGGTTTAATTACGGTTCAAATATTACTGGTCCTAGCTAGAGTGTTATTTTAACCTAGCTAAATTACAACAGTTTCGACCCTTCCTACAGAAGTTACCGATCGACTTATAAAGACAAATTTAATGCAAGTCAAAGTAAGTATAACCTACTGTTAAATACGAGCGAGCTGAGCGAGCTCGAAAATTTTAACACCTTGTCTCGACAGCCAATGACCAAAATTATTGGATTTATATTTTTCTATAAAGAAATTTTATATACTAAAGCAAGATAACATAGCAAACTGAATACGAAATGTCGCTTGTTTGTATTGCTCTATTTGGCCATTGGCTTTTAAATAATTTATTATCAAATCATTTCTACCAAATCTGTCTGTGTTTTATTTGGTACTAGCTGTCCCGCGCAACTTCGTCTGCGTCACATTTTCCCCGTTTTCGCAATATTTTTCATTGCTGCTCCGCTCCTATTGGTCGTAGCGTGATGATATATAGCCTATGTCCTTCCCCAGGTTGAAATCTATCTTTTTGCCAAATTTCATTAAGATCCGATCAGCCGGTTAGTCGTGAAAAGGTAACAAACAAACATACAAACAAACAAAGAAACAGAGTGACTTTCGCATTTATAATATTAGTATGGAGAAGTATGGATTTTGGTCCAAACATAACACAACTGTTGAGCGTGCAACGGTGCTTGTTTAAATCTCTAAGGTCGGCCAAAATAACGCGGTGTCTAGGTTTCAGACTCTCCCTTTTTCGATTTTCAGTCATGAGCAGAACTCTTTTTTTTACAAACTTTTTTTGTTTGTATACAACAACACCACATTACTATCAATACGGGAAGAAAAAAAATTAAACTACAACAGTTTAATTTTTTTTACACAAAAAATTCCCCGATTTTTTTTGTTTTTTATTTTACAACTTTTTAGTTTAGTAATGTCAAAGAATTATTTTTAAACATATAAGTTATATATATTTTTGTCACCTTTTAAAACCCTTCATTTTGAGACTTAAGTCGACGAGTTTGGATGGAAAAAAAAATGTATACGTCCTGGATGTAAAACAGGACCCTCAGCAGTCACACTGTCACACTATGAACTACTAGACCATTGAGGCAGTAAACTATTACAAATGGTATTGATATTTAATATTAAACATTTAAACAACCTGACAAAATGTGTTAAAATAAACTAAGAATCCACTGCGTCTCGTACCTATTTCCATTACATATCCTCTTATGTACAAATTGGGGCCAAGTTTGCACTGCCATAAATAATTTGTTTAAAAAGTTAAGCAATTAAGAAAAAGTCATGTAGGCTCGCTTAGGTAAGGTGTATGTATATTATAATAAGCTTTTCTTTTGAAATACGTGTGCGCGGTGCAAACGTTTATTTAAATAGGTTTGTTCTTGCATCATTATGTCGGCTTATTAATGCCTAGGTAGTGAAAACAAACCCAATAATAAAATCTATTTATAGAGTACTTATGAGCAGCGGTGGCCCAGTGGTGGCAGCCCCGACTTACAAGCATTAAGTCGTAGGTTCAAACCCAGGCAGGCGCATTACTTTGTGTAATTTATTTCATCACCGCTGCTCTCAAAACGGTGAAGGAAAACCGGCATGTCTTAGAACTAAAAATTCGAAGACATGTGACATCTACCAGCCCGCGTGGTGGATTAAAGCCCACTCCCTCTCATTGAGAGGAGGCCTGTGTCCCAGCAGTGGGAACATTATAGGCTGATGATGATGATGATGATGATAGAGTTCTTATGCCTGCAACTTCATTTGCCCACGCAAATGAAGCCGCGGGCATAAGTACTCTATCATCATCATCATTTCGGTATTTGTCCCGCTGGATCGTACTACCTAGTAAAAAATATCTCAGGTGTTAGTCTCCCTTCGGTCGCCTACGAAACCGGAGCTTACAGTTTTAGTTTATAAATGCATCCGATCAGACTGAAAGACCAACATGGTTGTGATAAGGCGAAGCAGACGATGACAGTAGGTTATAAGTATGAGGGGGGTACTATAACGCTTAAAACATTATTGTTCCATTCCTATTCCAGAGTGGGAAAGAGATGGAGCTAGACGACCTGTATGGCTCCGACTCGTTTTGACTCTGGAATGAGAATCGAACAATAATGTTTTAAGACGTCATGGTACGCCACCAGGTCACCGGAACGTTTCTGAAATTTGTCTGTTATGGTAAGTTGGACCCTTTACTTATTTCCTTTTCATAGTCATGTACAACAATAACAATGTTTCATCAATTTTGATATAACTTACCCAATGGCCAAATTATCTAGAAAGATAGAAATAAAAAGCGTTTATTTGTGGTGATGACATCATAATATTAAAAAAAGAGGTTACTTCTGCCAAACTGTAATGCAGTTTTTTGGCAGATGATTCGTTGGATCTTAAGCATAGCTATTAGCTTTTGTCAATATTGCAATCCATTTTTCCAAACCAAGGCTAACTGCAAAACTTATTAACCTGAGGCAAAGCTGTCATTTTATACATTCTACGAAGGTGTATATAACTTAGTACGTATGTAATATACAAGGTGTTGTTTTGCATCCTCGTCAAATTCAAGGAGGTAACTATGCTAGTGATTCTCGTCCCGAACCAATAATAAAATGGGTAGGTAATTTTTCTTTTTTTTCTTTTTTACGTAAATCGGTAAGTGTGAACCACCCGTGTTTTAAACGCGGCCCGTCTGGTTCTTGCCTTATAACCTCGCTTACACACATAAAAACAATCTCAAACGTTTATTTCATAATTTTTTAGTCCCTAAACCACGTTAAGGGGGATTCTGAAATACTGACAAACTTAAACCACCAAAAAAATCAGCGTTTATTAATAGTTAACCAGGTACCGTAATTTTAATTGATTATTTATGTCTTTCGTGACCACCCCCTGAAGTTTGACGAGGTTGCAAAACAACACCTTGTATACATGTTAACCAAACAAAACTAAATGTAGTTTCATCTAGCTATGTTGTTGAACGGTTTACTCCAATGGTAAATCCTAACCGCAGTTTAACCTCAAACCATAGCTAAGCAGTTAACTTCTCTGACGAAGCGCTCACGACATCTGGCATCATGAAGACTTGCTTTATGGACGGCTAAATCAAGTAATGGCCCTATACCTTCAGTTGTACAGAGTCCCGAGCACAAGCGCGCAGTGAAAACGTAACGTAATATACGTCAATTTTTTAATCGAAAATACATTTTCATCCCCCCATCTCGCAACGAGTGTTTTTGCGCGTCGACTCCAATTGCGTTCGCTATTATATCCATACTAATATTATAAATGCGAAAGTCATTCTGTTTGTTTGTTACCTTTTCACGACTAAACGGCTGATCGGATCTTAATGAAATTTGGCAAGAAGATAGATTTCAACCTGGGAAAGGACAGAGGCCATATATCATCACGCTATGACCAATAGGATTGGAGTAGCAATGAAAAATGTTGCGAAAACGGGGAAAATATGACGCAGACGAAGTTGCGCAGGACAGCTAGTCTATCTATATACATTATTTTATTTATAAAATCAATTGCTGTTCGTTTGTCTCGCTAAATCTCGAGAACGGCTGGGCCGATTTATCTTATTTTGGTTTTGAAATGTTTGTCGTAGTCCAGGGAAGGTTTAAAAGGAAAAAAAAAAGGAGTGAGAAAGGTAGGATAGGGTAGGATAGGACAGGGTATGAAGGTAGGTAGGATAGAGTAGGTAGGTAGGGTAGGTACGTAGGGTAGGGTAGCTAGGTAGGGTAGGGTAGGTAGGGTAGGTAGGTAGGTAGGAAAAAGTGCATTGCAACGCATGCCCGGGTACAGCTGGGGTATATATTTTAGACGCCCTCGCTTGCTCGGTTAAAAAGCAACTTTGCTCTCTTTTATAACAAATAACTATTTTCCTATGGCATTTTAGTTAGTTTTTTTTTTGCAACGAGCGCAATCAGTATCATTCACAATGAGCTTGAACTATTTTTTTAATGTTAAAATTATGAAAATATGATATTAGTGGACCGAGTAGTTTTTAACACGTACTCCACGCTCGTGCTAGGGCCCTCAGTTCATCCGTTGCAGAAAACTAAAGAACAAAATTGCAATCAGCCGTACGAAACTTCAATACCTACTCGACCCATATGTGTGGGACAGGACAGCTGATTATTTTTTCGCGATTGCGATTGTGGTCCCATTGAAAAAGTTGTTCAGTTTGGTGGTCTGAATCATCATCATCAGCCTATAATGTTCCCACTGCTGGGGGACAAAGGCCTCCTCTTAAATATGGCCACACCGTTCTGTCGGTTTCGGTACAGGCGGGAAGCGCCTGCTTACAAATGCGCTTGTGTTTTGTTTGCTCTTCAGTTCGGTTTTTTTGTTTTTTTCTTAAATATAAAAAAATAGTGCGTGGAGTCCCTCCGCGCGGAAGAAGTGATACTTCGTAATACTACACGCATGCGTTCGAGTGGCACGCATTCACTCTCGTTATTATGTTTTTAAATAAAATTTTGTTGTTTTCTAGTTGTATTATTTTTATTAAATAATTATTACATAAGTGTATCGAGGTTATTCTACTAATGGAAATTGAGCGAAGGCTGGTCACACCGAAGAATCGAATGCATGCCATCTTTCGTACCTATTAGAACGACGTAGTCACAAATCTTGTAATACCTACTGCCATCTCTTAGTGAGTTTTGGAAAATATTCCCCCTCCATGGTAACGTTAAACTTGTTGGAAGTCGCATAAGAAGTTTCACTTCAAAAACTAGAGTAGAGGTTTGACCGTGAAGGACTTTTTACTATAGCTATATACGGATGGAACAGTGGAGCCACAGACATGCACACCTCCATCAATTAAATGTTTATCGATCCATTTGTTAATAACTGAAAGTTGTTGAGTTGAACTCTTAATTATTACAGCATATCGATTGAAATCCAATGCAATATTAGACGGTACTGGCTTACTATATTTAGACGAAAGTTGGCCTCTAGAAAAGACCTCGGCGAGTTGATTTTTTTTTTCTCTTCTAAAATAGAACAGCTTACTTAATTAGATTCGAATATTTTTATCAAAATAGTTTCTATGTTGTGCAATGTTTATGAGACCGTGAATGTGCCAGGTTACTGTGGTTATTCACTATTATGTATTAGGTACATTTCGATACTAATATTGTAAAGCTGAAGAGTTTGTTTGTTTGAACGCGGTAATGTCGGGAACTACTGGTTCGAATTTACAAAATATATTAATTATTGGATAGCCCATTTATCGAGGAAGGCTATAAGCAGTAGGCTAACATCACGCTATAACTAATAGGAGCGGTGCATCAATGAAAAATGTTGCAGAAATTATAAGTAACAAAATTCTTTTTTGTCTGTGCGACTGGGTGGTGCTTGCAATCTTGTAGACAATGCAATGGATGTTGATCGATGGGGGATTTAACATTATAAATAACTAGCTGTCCCGCGCAACTTCGTCTGCGTCACATTTTTTCCGTTTTCGCAACATTTTTCATTGCTGCTCCGCTCCTATTGGTCGTAGCGTGATGATATATAGCCTATGTCCTTCCCGAGGTTGAAATCTATCTTCTTGCCAAATTTAATTATGATCCGATCAGCCGTTTAGTTGTGAAAAGGTAACAAACAAACATACATACAAACAAACAAACAGAGTGACTTTCGCATTTATAATATTAGTATGGAAGTATGGATTCGGTTAAAAAGATACGGAAAAAAGCCACTGGAATCTGATAGATAATGCACTGAAGTACAGTATGACCACTTTACGTGTGCAGTTCAAGGTGGTGCTGCTTGTCAGGAAAAATTGCATCGAAAGGTGGTGCTGCTTGTCAGGAAAAATTGCATCGATGTGTCAAACTTGGTATATTTATTTCAGTTCTGTGTTTTCCCACCTTCACAGATTAGTTGGCTGTAGTTTTGACGCACTTTTAGAGAATTTATTCCGGAAATCTCGATTTGTCGTCACGTAACTGTGCGAGGCAGGGGCAGGTCGCTAGTCAAAATTAAATAAACTAATTCTCTTTGTAATTTAAAATGGAGGTCAAGTTTAAATTGTACGATTTGACCTCAAGATTTCAGTGACACTATTTTTATTTTGCCACTTATTGTTTCTTATATTCATGTCATAAGAAAAAAAAGAATCTTTGGTCTGTTATGAAAAAATCAACATTTCACTGCAACACACCTTGATAGATCAAGGTGAAATGTTTTTTTTTTTTTTTATAAATTAAGGAAGTACAGATACAGTTTATCATTCTCGAGGAAGATATATTTTAAAAGATAATTCCTCTAGCTTACATGAATATTAATTTCGTACCTATTCGGTGCATATATTTCGAACATGAAATAGTATTTAGATAGGTATTACATCGATTATACGGAAGTTTATACATTGAATCTCGTTAATGAAAAAAAATGCAGTGCACCGCACCAAGTCTTATTTGACTGCAACGAAATTCGCCCAAAAAAACAATTTATAAACCAACTCCAAGCTGTCAAAGTAATGCTGCAAGAATCTTTTGGCAGTCGACAAACTATCAGGGAAGCGCTAATAGACATAATTATGTATTTTGTGAAACTGTTTTGTATTTTTTTTTTCTAAGTAGGTAATCTTCTTATGCGACTTCCAACAAGGTTGCGTTAAACGTTTAACGCTACCATGGAGGGTAAATAGAAAGAGACAGAGCGAGAGTGAATGCGTGGCACTCGAACGCATGTTGGTAGTATTACGAAGTTTCACTTCTTCCGCGCGGAGGGACTCAACCCACTATTTTTTTTTTTGTTGTTAGTGCCTACTTTTGTATACTTTCACATGCATTCAGTTAAAAGCTGTTATTTTCAAATTACAACAGACAAACTTTTTTTTTTTTTAATTGAAGTTTAGTAGTCCTAAACTTCAATCTTAACTAACTTGTGTTTATGAAGGAATCACCTTATAGTAGAACTAGCTGTCCCGCACAACTTCGTCTGCGTCATATTTTCCCCGTTTTCGCAACATTTTTCATTGCTGCTCCGCTCCTATTCGTCGAAGTTCATCCTTCCCCAGGTTGAAAGCTATCTTCTTGCCAAATTTCATTAAGATCCGATCAGCCGTTTAGTCGTGAAAAGGTAACAAACAAACATACAAAGAAAAAAAACAGAGTGACTTTCGCATTTATAATATTAGTATGGATTTGCTTGGCTTCTTTAGCCAATTACTCAAATCAGTAACTGGCAGTTTGCTAGGTATGAACGACGCGCCGTAGGTAAACGCAGCGACTGTGAAACGATAATGACGCACAATTAGGGTCAGCTCACACCGAGACGCGACGCTGCGTGCACACTTTTAAAGAGCGATTCAAAATATAACTTTATTTTCTACACGAAAAGATACACATTTCGTTGTGAGAATTCAGAATACGTTGCGCAACGTATTCTGAATTCTCACAAGTGCGCGCAGCGTCGCGTCGCGTCTCGGTGTGAGCTGTCTCTTAGCGACGAGCATCGCACAATGGATGCACCTTGTAATTGAGACGGTACACAACAACACGAAACATTTCTAGCGACAATCGTACGTGTAGTTAAGGTTAATTATAACAGAAGAATTAACTAACATTAGCAACAATGTTGTCGTTGTAGGTGTTCATGCTGTGTGTGATGTAGAGGAATTCAATGAACATCCGATCATTTCTATGCATTGATGTATAAAATTATAGTCGGTATATCGGATCCGTTTTTCTACTAACTGCAGAACAGTTTTGCCATCATACAGGTAATTTATTCTGGAAGGTTTTTGGTACTTACGTACATTTATAGCGAGTGCATCTTACGCTTGTGTAGAAATTTATTTACCGAAGTGAAGTAATGATGCTGATGGTGTGTGAAAAGTAAGACGGATTTTCATAATTTTCTTGCATGTCTTCTTCTTCCAAAAGTCAGACAGATGGAAATGCAATTTTTAACGCTGGGCTAATTCTAGACAGAGGGCTAAAAGCCGGACATGTCCAGACAAATCCGGACGGATCCTGTAATCTTAGATACATGTAACCTTAGATGAGAGGGACGAGAAGATGCATAACGATTTAGTAAGATTGATTGATTAGGATAGATTAAATTATAGTTTCTAATTAATTTATTTATAAGTTGAGAAACGTAGCCGTCAAGTCTTGCATGACTGCGCGGGAAGTATTGCAGTTGTGCATGCTACGCCGCCCCGCATCGGCGATGTCGATAGGCCTAGCACCTAACTAGTAGATCATTATTCTCATAACCAGTCATTTTTAACCGACTTCAAAAAGGAGGAGGTTATCAATTCGATTGGTATTTTTTTTATGTATGTACACCGATTACGCTGAGATTTATGATCCGATTTACGTGATTCTTTTTTAGTTTGATGCGGAATGGTTGCCATTTTGTCCCATACAAATTTAACATAGATTGGCCCAGCAGTTTTAATTTTACAATTTTTATTTGTTTATGTAAATTTTTCACGTATGTACACCTACCAACCCGCACTGGGCCCGCGTGGTAGATTACAGCCCACTCCCTCTCATAGAGAGGAGGCCCGAGTCCCAGCAGTGGGAACATTATAGGCTGATGATGATGTACACCTATTTTTCCGTGATTACTAGACTGATTTAGATGATTCTTCATTCATTTGGTACAGTAAGCTTGCCCGTTGGACCCATAGGAATTTTATTATCTTTGCTTAGGTACTTTTTGGGTCATCCTCTTTATTATGCTTTTTTGTATGGACGATGTGCAGGTTCATGGATTCATGCTAGATACCACAACTAAAAAGGGTAACATAAAAACTTATTTACAAAAAAATATTCCACTTTTACTGTTTTTTTTTGGATGTCGGTTACATGTTTTTGTAAAAAAGATTTCATTAATAATAAATTGATATGACTTTGACTATAAATAAAACCTGTTGTTAAATTGATGACGGTTTTTAGTTAAAGCTATTAATAACTTCCATGATATCAACATCATATTTACCAAATGGTTAGGCAAATGCGTAGTAGAGCCACGTTTGATCTGATATTTTTCAGTGCGTACCATGTAATAGGGCGAGCCTATTGCCATCAACTGGACACAAATCCAGATTACGGGGTGCTACTGAGAAATTCTTGATGGAACTGCCACAAACACATACGGGGTGTAAAGGACACAGTGGACGCACACACGGGTACCACAGTACTCAGTACTTACACCTCACACACACAGTACTATAGTACCTCAGTATTCAGTACTTTCATCATTTTGAGTCCCAAGATGTCGAAGTCCCCCACATGGAAATGTTTAACCGGTAATTTAAAAAAAAAAATCTGCTGTTCCAGTTTCAAAAAGACGTACTGAATATTTGGTAACAGTTTGTTCGTCAGCGTTCCTTCCAGCCTGTATAAATCACAAATGTTGCGAGAAGCTATATTAAAATTTATAAAGATGCAAAGAACGCAAATATTTTCCTAGAACTTGCACGGAAACCGGTTCTGGTATTTTTCAAATAATCGGAACAGGTTTTATAGTTTAATGAACTTTGAGCTTGTCCTTTAATAGCTCATAACTAAATAATAACAGTGGCATGGGTCGATCTTTAAGATTAAGCCGTGCTTGCCGAGGTTGGTCCGTGGATGGGTGACCATAATTACATACCGAGTTTCCTTCGTGCCTAGGGAAGCACTGGTCCCGGCTGTCATTTGTAGATCTTTAACAGTCGTTACGAGTAGTCAGAAGCCAAACTTTTGACAGTCTTACCAAGAGGTATCGTATTACCTAGTTACTGGGTTGCGGAGGTCAGATAGGCAGTTGCTTCATGTAAATGCTGGTACTCAGCTGCATCCGGTTAGATTGGAAGCCGACCCTAAGATAGCTTGGGTAAAGGCTAGGCGGATGATGATGAACTTTGAGCAAAGATGGCAAAACCAAAATTAAACGTAATCAAAGTAACATGACATGACAATACTCCACGATGTATAGGTGTAAACTTGACTTACTTACCCAAAATTGAGATTAAGAATCATGCGTACAATGGCTACTGTACGCACAGCGACCAATCGAGGTATATAAAACCAGATTATGCTGATCCCTCATTGTATTCGTATTGGAAATCATTACAAAGCGAAGCCATGATATACTAAAAATGGAAAGTTTAATGGATCAGGATTGTCTGTAATCGATGATAGAATAAAAGTGTATGGGTACCTAAGACACAAGCTACGAAATACTTTGTGTCAGTCCCGTTTCAAATCGTTGTTACAAATACGAGATGTTTTGAAAGCCCCTTGACCTTTTTTTTCTACATCAAAATGCATCGACTGCAATAAACAATTCGATCCACAGCTTACTGCTCGTAAGTCAGGCTGGCACCACTGGGCCACCGGTGCTCTCGCATCCAGCCCATCCCAGCCACTATTGTCCGTCCGTAAGTAAACGTTATAAAGTTACGAATGTTTTCAAAAACACTAGCGTGCAGAAGGAAATTATTTACAATGTAAGTTTGCATAAGGGTCAGTTCACACCGAGACGCGAAGCGACGCGACGCTGCGCGCACACTTTAAAAGATCGATTCAAAATATAACTTTATTTTCTACACGAAAAGATACACATTTCGCAACGTATTCTGAATTCTCAAGGTGCGCGCATCGCCGTCGCGTCGCGTCTCGGTATGAGCTGACCCTAAGTAACGCATAATTCTAAGACAGGGCGAGTTAATTGTAAGAATGTCCGCCTATTTGTGCAACGTTGCGTTTTGTAACTGATCGAAACGAAACACACCACTTTCTTAACAGACATAGGTACAAATATTTTTTTTTTTTTTTTTTTGAATGGCATCTCGCAGTTCAGCCTATGAGGTTGTCGTCTGCTTAACCGGACTATCCTGTGGGTGCCTTAGAGTAAGGCCTCCAGCCAGGGCATAAAAACTTACAAACTAAGCGACTGCACGCTAAGGGCACCCCCTGTGGGGTACGAACCTCGGCTTAGGGCGTCGCTGGGGGAGGACTGCATGGGGACAGGCTGGATCTGAATGGTATCATTATTTAGGGGCTGATTTAAAACTACTGGCACAGCATCGCGGGCTGGCTCGAGCGAGGGTCGGGGAGAGCATGGACCGGGACGTCGCGACGGACCTCGACGGCGAGGTCGGAAAGACGGCGGTTTGAGTCGGAACTTTTTAAGAGTGCTAGTCTCTTTGCTACTCTCCTGGAGGAGGGTGATAGCATCATCTGGAGTGACAAGGGTATGCCTAGGACGGCGTACTGTACTAATGCGCGAGGGTTCGTAACGGGCGGCCGCTGCAATCAGGGGATTACGGTGTTTAATGGCGTTATCGAAGAAACGCTTCGAAAGACGTTTCATAAACTGAAGGACGGTGGGCATTCTAAGGTCTACGTGTAGACGGTCATTACGGACATAAAAAGGGGCTCCCGTGACTCTACGTAAGAACCGGTTCTGTAAAATTTGCATCCTATGGATGTACTTAGGCTTGGTGTGAGCATACACGACGCAAGCGTACGTCATAATGGGGCGGATCACCGCGGTATAAAGGCGCAACTTGCACTTGAGTGACAACTTGCTTTTTGCCGAAATCATGAAATGAAGCCTACCCATAGCAAACGCAGCTCGGTCGCGAGCTGCTTTGATGTGCGCCGCGAAAGACAAGTGGTTGTCAAGTATGACTCCTAAGTACTTGGCTTGCTTCTCCCAAGGGATAGGCTTACCGTACATAGTGATCGGGCTGAGCGCGGGTGGATTAATTTTACGCTGTTTAGAGAAAAGAACTGCCTGGCTCTTGTCGGGGTTCACCTCGATTCTCCATTTCCGGAACCAAGCGCCTAAGACGTTGGCTGAGGTTTGGAGGGTGCTATAGATAGCGTCGTGACTGCGGCCAGTGTAATAAATGGCCGTGTCGTCCGCGAACAGGGCTAACTGAGCCTTCTTGCTCTTCGGGATGTCACTGGTGAACAGAGTAAAGATAAGGGGAGAGACGACGGAGCCCTGAGGGACCCCGGCTCTAATGGGGTGGGGGGAAGACAGTGCCTTCCCGATGCGATAGCGGAAGGTGCGATCCGACAGAAAGTCTCGTAAGATGAGCACGAGACGGTCCGGCACTCCCAGTTTGTACAGCTTATATAATAAGCCGTTGTGCCAGACTTTGTCGAAAGCCTTTGCTATGTCGAAGAACAACACACCCGTCATCGCTCCTCGCTGGAAGCCAGCGCTCAAGTGTTCTACGATGCGATGGGCCTGTTGAATGCAAGAGTGTCCGGTCCTGAAGCCGAATTGCTCGTTGGGGATGAGACTCTTAGCCTCGGCGAAGTCTTTGAGTCGCTTATAAATAAGTCTCTCGTAGATTTTGCCGAGTGCGTTCAGGAGACTGATAGGTCTGTAGCTCGAGGGCTCAGACTTGGGTTTGCCTGGCTTGGCGAAACCGATGACAGTGGCTTCTTTCCATATTTGGGGAAAGGCGTTGTTGCTCAGGGCGCCATTGAAGATGGCCGCCATTAACACGACGAGCTGAGCGGGGAGGAGTTTTAACACCCTATTGGTGATTCCGTCGGAGCCGGGTGCTTTCCGCGGTTGAAGCTTATTAATGATGTCTTGCACTTCGTCAGCTGTGACCGAAGGCAGAGGATCATCAGGGTCTTCTACGGGGGGGAGGGCGGCTTTACGTTCGACGAATGCGTTCACCTCATCGAGATGTCGCTTGTCTACTGGTTGAGATCTGGGGGAGCACTGGGACTCCAGGCTGTCGGCTAGGCATTCGGCCTTCTCAGAGTCGTCGAATGCGACGCTCTTATCGGGTCGGATGAGGGGAGGCATCGAAGCCTCTTCGGTGGAGCGCAACTTGCGTTGGAGCTGCCAGAAGGCTAGGTGGGTAGGCTCGAGCTCGCTAAGTGTCTTGTCCCATTGATCTGAACGATGCTCACTAGTGCGCTTCTTTACAGCACGCTGTAAATAACGCATGTGTTAGCTTTAGCTTTGTTCGCGTCGCAGGGAAAGTTGCTGTAGGCACGGATGGCCGCGTTCTTCTCGGTTATCAGTTCACGTACGTCAGCGGGTAGAGTCCAGCGTTGATCGCTCATTGCTGGAACTTCCCGTGAGCAATCCTTTACTACGGATTGCACGTGTTCTGTAAACGAGTTGATGGCGGCCGTCGTGTCTGCGACTGAGACAATGAGGTCGGGGATGGCCTCCAGGTGAGGCGACGTGGTGGATTTCAGCTTTTCGCTGACTTTCCTCCAGTCGGTTATCACTTGGGTCGGCGGGGGCTGACTGGGGTCAGAAGGACCCGAGCGCGGAACTAAGTGCATGACCACTGGTCGATGGTCTGAGTTAAGCTCATGTAAAGTCTCGATGGAATGCAACTTAAGGTTGACATTCTTGCTGCGGGTTGTTCGAAAGAGATACCGCGGCCCTGGAACAAAAAGGGCGAAGAAGGAACATGGGTGGGTTTTAGTCAGTACAAGTCTGACACTCCCTCCCGCTCCGCCCAGAGCGGGAGAAGTCATTTGATGATTTCCCATCCGAAAAAAAAAAAAAAAAGGTTGACATTCTTGAGTAGCGCTATGTCGAGAACGTCCGGACGTTGGTCGGGGTCGTGGGGATAGTGAGTGTGCTCCATAGGAGCAATGGGATCGAAGTTGAGGGACTCGCCCAGGTTATACACGTGACGTCCTCTGGCAGAGGTCGTCGTGCTGTTCCAGGCGGGGTGTTTGGCGTTGAGGTCACCCGCTATGATAACGGAGGCACTCAAGCCGAAGAGGACGGCAAGGTCTTTGGTGAACAGAGTGTGCTCCTCGGACGTGCCGCCGGGAGGGATGTACGCGGAGGCGATAGTGATCGATTGATGACCGGTCATGCCTAGTCGACAGACTGAAGTCTCGAGCAGCGACTCCATGGGAGGGGGATCTAAGGGGATGCAGTGCAGTTCCTTTCTATAGTAAATTAGAGTTCCGCCCTTGTGGCATCGTGACCGATCGTTGCGAACTATGCGATAGTTGGCAATTCTCGGATCGCGGTGACTGGGCTTGAGGAAGGTCTCCTGTACGAGGAAGATATCAATTTGATGGTCGCGGAGGAAGGTGGCGATCTCATCACGCTGGCCTCTAATGCCATTGGCATTAAAGTACCCTAATTTAAGGGATCGGGGTTTGGTACACGTTAATATCGTATTATCCATTGGAATTAAAAATTAATGCCGCTGAAGGCTTCGCCTAACTTGATTAGGGACTTGAGGATAATTTTAAGCTTATCACCGTCAGTGTTAGCCTCCCTGAGATCTGCCGCCATGCGGTCGGCTTCGGGGGTGACTAACTTTGCTAACGTTTCTAAAGTTACGTTAGGAGAGGAGACCGCGGCCGCGGGGCCGGGAGGCGCGGGACGAGCGGGCACCGGTGCGCTCGCTTGGGCCACGGGAGTGGGGACAGGGGCATCTAATAGCCCGGGAATGGGGCTGGACTTTGCTTTGCCGAGTGCCGGGAAGGCTCTCTGGTGGTTCAGCGAGGTCCACAAAATATATACTGCTACCGAGCCATATTATACAATACTAGCTTCTGCCCGCGACTTCGTCTGCCTGGACTTGTTGCTTCCAGAAGGAAAAACATGTAAACAAAAAAAAATGGGATAAAAAGATAAATTGATAAAAGCGCCTTAGTTCTAAAAGTCACTAAATCCATTTAGTTTTGAGATAAGATCATTTGAAGAGCAAAAACTTTTGTTTAAGAAATTGTTCGATATTTTTTTTTTTTAATAGGTTATTACATTTTAAGATGTTCTTAAAAAAATATTATTATTATAATGATCAGTATTAAATACTTAAAATACAGGACTTGATCTTATGAAAATGAATTTAGTGACTTTTAGAACTCAGGGATCCTTATGTTTGTGTTTAAAGATATTTACCGGCAGTATATACGATATAAGCAGTGTCAATGTTGATACCCTGGTTATTAAATATTTGTGTCACGAATTTCATCCAAATCCGATCAGCCGTTTTTGCGAAGTTGAGAAACAGATGTACAAACTTTGACATTTATAATGTTAATAGGATATACTACTAAATCTACATATATTAATGAAACAGTAAATAATGATAGGTAGGATAATATGCAATAATAATTATATCAGAGCAGTAAATTATTATATTTATAACGATTGCTTAGTATTTTAAAGTATTACGTTTAATGATTATTACTTTATCGTATGCGTAAGAAAAGTGCAGAAGATAATAATAGTTATGGTTAAAATCTTGATAAGTATATTAAGTATATGTACCGCAGCGAATATCTGCATGGAAGTTCTGTCCGTCAAGTTTGAACATATTTGATGAAGAATGTTGATTTTAAAAGTGTGATAGACCATGGAAGGACAAACGCAGATTAAAAATGGTCCATTGTAAGACTAAGGAACTCTAAAATTTGGAATTGGTTTGCATGTTAATCATAATTTCTCAATTGGATCGTAAAGTCTAACTTGCCTAAAATTATATTTAGCTGTCTAGTTAATTATTACTACAGTTAAATTAATTTTTTTGAGCAACTTTTATACTTTACGATCCATTCGCTTCAAACTTTCGACAGGACTGGACTATAAATATTAGGATTAGAAAGAGTTAAGTAACTAATAATTTCAAAGATATAAAAGTGACCACATGAGATGCAGAAATACAACTATTCCTCTCCAAACAAACCAAGGACAAATATCGAAAAAGGATTAAATAAAAGAAAAAAAAAACATTTTCAAGAAAGGTCACCTTCGATATTCGAATATTTTTCATTCATATCTCAAAGTACAGTGCCATCCCACAGTTTATGTTAGGCGTTTTAAAGCGTTTCGCATCAGCCCAGATTCGCAGACCAAGGCATACTCTACACGCCCGATGACGCTAAAACCATCCTCCAGGAGAGAAGATGTAGGTACAGTTTAAAAATCATACAGGCTCACATCACCGGTCTTGCAACTTGCATCTTCACCACTGGGGACCGTCACGAAGTCTCGTTCTTTGCCCGCCCCGACCCTTGCCTAGCCCGAGCCGCTGAGCCAGTATACCTTCCTATTCATCTCTACATAATCTAGAGCTGTTCCACTCATCCCTCGCCCTCCTTCTCCAGCGACGCCCTAAGCATAGGTTCATACCCCAGAGCGGGTGCCCTTGGCGTGTAGTCCATTATTTTATAAAGTTTTTTTCCTGGCTAGTCCTGGAGACCTTAGGCTGAGCGCAGACTGGGGTCACGATAATTTTAAGAAAGACTATTAAGAAGACGCGCAAACTTTAAACAAAACGTTTTAAATTGTCTAATACCTACAAGAACTGCACGGCGACAAGTTTGACTAACGATTGTAGGCTTCCCTTTTGTACGTATGCGGGCGCGCACATCAAAGACAAAACTGTCTAGAGATTGACCTCCTCTAAAATATTTTTTTCCTTTTATCAGTCTTTTACATGGGATGCACCCATATACAATAGTTAGTAACTAGGATTAAGTCCATTTTGGTAATGAAAAAGAATTGACGCAGACGGTGTGCGCGTCGTGGTAGTAGACAAAACAATTTTGTTTTAGGTGCGCGACGGGTCGTGGACAAAACAGTTTTGTTTTAGTTTTAAGGCAGACTTGTCTAAGTGAGGCAAGTCTGTCTTAAAACTGTCGTGACTCCAATATGTGCTTAGCCTTACTCGCAAGGTACCACAAAGCATTACCTGGTTAAACGATGACCCTGCATGGGGGCAAACACAAAAAGCAAATTAGGCAGTTCTTACCTTGTAACTATACACCACAATCCTTAGAACTGAACAGGATGGCTAAGAAAAGACTTAAACAGAGAGTTGAAAGAAGTTTCAGTGCTTAAATATTTTTCCAACTTCCAAGCAATAATTAAAGAAAGAAATAGTATTTATAAGTCTAAAACAGGACAAAAAAAAAATGGATAAAATTTACAAAATTATATAAAAAGTAAACAAAACAATCGAAATCATTGAGGGACAGTTATTTTATCCACGTCATATGTGTGGTTAAATTCGTCGATATAACTAGATAAAAGACCCGTGCTTGCACCACTGGGTTGGTATTCAGATGAAATCGCAGGCAACAGGTAGAAATATCATAAAATGAGAAATCTCGCGTACAAAACTAGTTTATTTATGTGTCAGAAACTATAAATACTCACTTATTATACAATTACGCTTTCTCAACACCCTGTAGGTAGCAGGGATACTTACGTAAGCCGTGTAATAGCAATTCCTGTTTCGATTAGAAACACGTAATACACAGCTACCGGCCCCGTTTTAGTGCATACCTAGGTATTTTACGACAGCCTAGCGTAACGTCGTGTGGAAATGAACAAGTAACTAGGAGATAAAACTGATTATTACATAGTTGAACGACGGGTGCGATTTCACTGTAAGTATCATAGGAAGTAGGAACTATTTGGTAGAAACCTTCTTGATAGTTCGCGTGCAGGATGTGTTAATAAGGAGGTTTTATACTGGAGCATCATTATCCCTTTATTTTTTCCAACTATACTGAGATCGGTTTCTAGTCTTGCAGCTGAATACCAGTATTTACTTCAAGTAACTGCCTATCTAACCTCTATAATTCAATTACTGGGTTACACGATACTTCTTGGTATAACTGGTTGTCAGACTTTTGGGTTTGTGACCACCCGTTACAAATCTCAAATCAAATCTACAATTGATTGCCGGGACCAAAGGTGCTTTTCACTGAGGAGGAGTCTGGATAGTCAGTTGTCACCCATGCATGGGCTGACGTCGGCAACCGCAGCTCACCCTTCGATCAATTTTACTACCTACATAGTATAGATACGTAGGTAGATACCCTGACACAGTCATATTTTATTTACTGAAACAATAGCTGTAACATTATGATCAAAAAAAGATGCATAAAATAAAACACAATGACCTCGTAACGCATTTACAATCGGTTGTAAAAATAAACTAAAATACATATACACGGAAACTTGTTACATCGTGTGTTTATTAATAGATTAGCAGCATTATTTTGCGTTAGATATAATCAAAATGCATTTTTTTATTTTTAAATGATTGTTTCTCTTCCTTCCTCAATAATTGATCTAAATTAGAGATCTACCTAGAAGGATTAAACAGAGAAACGAATAAATTTTCTTATTCATAATTATTTCTGCAGGTTTTTTTCTGACCTAGCTACATGAAAATCTCGTTAGTCATATCGTATTCGTGTCTTCTACTTTGCATTGACACTACATTGCGCAAAGGTAACACAAAACCTGCTATACACTGCAATAAAATTTGATAAGGTGCACCTGATGCCCTAAATACACCTACGTTCAGGAAAATCAAGGTGAGTGGCTGTTAGGCGCGCGCCTTCGCCAAAGGAAAATGTTGGATGCATTCGTTAATCGAACGCGAAACTGAAAGCACCACCGCCGCCGGCACCAAAAAATAGAAGGTTCGAAATTCGAAACGTTTTATTTATCTGTGAAAATCAGTGGCGGGAAAATTCGTTGTTAAAGAAAGATGACGATTTACAGTAAAATTGTTCAAATTATTTTAGTAAGTGTGTGATGTGGTTCGGAGAGGAAATCAGGATTGAAGGTTTGTTGTTTTTGTGTTTATTTTCTGTTGGAAATTATTTAAACCTAACTGAAACATCGTTCATAGGACATTGTCGAAGTAAAATGCTTTCCTAAGCCTGCATTAAGTCTTAGGGTCAGTGTTAACCCTTAAATTGGCAAAAAAGTATTTCTGAAATGTAATGCTTTTATGATATTTCCTAGAATACGTTAATAATATAATGTTTACGACAAAGTCTATAAATTACATCTTATTCGAACTCCTTGTACTTAGGTAAAGTAATTTCAATCCTCTACTACTGGATCCTGAAACAAACATCACTGAACTTTTACTAAGTTTAATATTTGGCTAAAGGGGTTGCTTTGAGACTGGATTCATAGGCACCCATTATTTCCTACTGGGTGATCCTAATTAAGCAATTAATGTTACTCAATTTAACTTCTGCAGAAAAAATAGTTTTTAACCTATCAACATGGCTAATAAATTTATCTAGCGGCTACCGTGTGTCCTTAATTTAATTTATTTGCAACTTATTACAGCTAACGTATGATGTATGTACACGGTACAATCTGTTTTATAGTTTCCAATGCTGAAATAGTTAATTATTGGGAGGAAAAAAAGTATGTATCCGTGTAGCCATGTTACTGGTACATAGACACTTTTTTGTGCACCTATTTCTTCATCATTGGTTTAGCTTTTACTTGGCTATTTTCGGGTCTACTTCAAATCTCACCGAATGCATCTGAACAGGTGCAACTGTATCTACCTATAGTCTAAGAGTCTCTAAATGGTTAATTCAGATTAAAAAGTCATCTTTCATCAGCTGTAGCTGACCATTAATTTAGTACCGTTATCTTAAAAACACAGCCAATGCTCTAAAATATTTTGTCCGTGCATAAATAAATAGGTTTCTAACTAGGAAGACGTAAATGTACTTAATTGAAACTCGCCATAAATTACCTATTAAATGGGGTCCAACATTCATGGGATCAGTAGAGTAGTATAAAACAATTTTATTGGGAGCTTTATGATCGGACTGTTTTTATAGAATCAAAGTATTAAGGTCAGTGTTAAGGCAAGTTTATCTGGTTTTCAGATGTTACGGTGAAAACCCGACCGCATTTTAAGACCATTCGAGAAATGACCGTCATAATGTTTCGTTGATTAATCCGGTACCAAACTTTGTTGCACACCCTATAACTATGAATTCGGTGGTATAAGGTAGAAGTATTATCCTGAAAATCGAATACTTAATATTCTTTTTCCTTTTTTATAAGAAAAACAAGTACCTATAATAAGCGAAGTATAGCGGTCTTTGAATCTTACTACGTTTTTTTCCTATTCTTGGTAAGCCAAGTTCCTTGGTAGATATGTTAATAAATAAGATGACAATGATTAATTTATCACTTGCTCGTTAATAAATGCCGCAATCTCTTACTGGCTCAAAATGAGAATACAGGCTCTAAACCAGATTTCCGTACAACTATAAAAGTCGACTTTATTGTATACACGTGCCTTTTGCCCAAATGGAAAACCCGAGGATGTCAATCTAGGTACAGCCAAGATCCCCAATACTTGGCCACTTTTAAAAGTGGTTCATTCCTACTGTATTGATTTTAATGTTATGTTTAAACATAGTTTTTGGTAAAACTTATTTCAAGTTTACAATCGTTATTTCACAATAAATTCGTGAAATGGGCGACCACTCATTGCATACCGAGTTTTCTCAGTATCTCGGAAAGCTCGCATTTGTAGATCTTTTACAGTCATTACAGGTAGTCAGTGGCCCAAAATTCTGACAAGCAGTCTTAGCAAAGGGTATCGTATTACTCTGTGGAGGTCATATAGACAGTCGCTCTATGTTTTTACTGGTGACAGCTGCATCCGGTTAGACTGGAACCGACCAAGCCGATGATGATGTTTATGTACATTATAGTATTTGGTAGAACTTTTTTAACATTTATAATCTCACGAGAAATTCGCTCTTGAATTTTTATTGTACTCTTATAAAGAGTACAATAACTACTTATATGTAATTATTGTACTCTTTATAAGAACAAAATTAATAGAAACTAATGACAAACTTATCAAACAACTCGGCCACAAAAAGCACCATAACAATTTTGATAAAAAATCTATAAAAGAACTCGTTATTTCGGGTTTTTCCTTCTCCCTTTTATTAACAGCCGTTAGGCCATAGATAATCCTCAAAGCTAAGACATATGTCTACGTCAAACGGTAAAAACATCGTATCGTGATCTTCATTAGGTATTGTACTCATTTCGATGGTATGTGTTATTAATATTAAGTCTGCTTGACCAAGGAATACACTAAAGTACTTTGTCACAGATTATACACGAAGTTTTATACCCTAATTTGTCTCCTTTGGACACTTGTTTGAAGATCCCGAAAGACGTGTTTCAATTTTTCTTTTTACCGAAAGCCCAAATAGACTTTACTTTTTACCCCGTATTATTTGATTTTTCCTCGATATTTCTAGTAACAACGAGTCTTACCAAGGGGTATCGTATTACCCGGTACTAACTGGGTTGTGAAGGTCAGATAGGCAGTCGTTTCATGGAAAGTACTGGTATTCAGCTGCATCCAGTTAGACTGGAAGCCTATCCCAACATAAGGCTAGGTTGGTTTGGTGTTACCATTGTGAGGATCGGCCGGAGGACACGGTGGAGCACACCGTGGAGCTCTGCCCCGCTTGGGCTGAGCACCGCCGTGTCCTCGTAGCGGCGATTGGTGGCGGTGACCTCTCGCGACCGGCCCTGGTTCAATCCATGGTCCGGAGCGAGAGGGAATGGGAAGCCGTCGCCTCCTTCTGCGAAGCAGTCATGCTAGCGAAGGAGGTGGCGGAACGTGAGAGGGAGAGAACCTCACGTCCCAGCCGCCGCGGGAGACGCCCCGGGCGTCGGGGGGCAACCAGTGGCCCCCGGCCACCGTAGGCGCGAGCCTGTGGACGGTGAGTAATGGGCTAGCTCACCGTCCGGCCGTCTTATGACGACAGGCCGTGTCGACGGCGCGTACGTTTTCCACGCGCGCCTCAAGGAGATGTCAGCAAACCGGAAGGGGCCCGAGAGGGCCGATGCCTGCCAGGGCTGCGGGTTGTTCGAAAGAGATACCGCGGCCCTGGAACAAAAAGGGCGAAGAAGGAACATGGGTGGGTTTTAGTCAGTACAAGTCTGACACTCCCTCCCGCTCCGCCCAGAGCGGGAGAAGTCATTTGATGATTTCCCATCCGAAAAAAAAAAAAAAAAAAAAAAGGCTAGGTAGATTATAACTTGAAGTAAACTACGTCCAGCTGTTTTTTGTGCTGGTGATAATTTATTTTGATAAGTCATCATCATCATTTCAGCCGAAAGACGTCTACTGCTGGACATAGGCCTTCCCCAAGTGTTACCACATTGACCAGTCCCGTGCGGTCGCATCCATCGGATCCCCGCAACTTTCACAAGGTCATCGGTCCACCTAGTGGGGGGCCTTCCAACGCAACGTCTTCCGGTTCGCAGTCGCCATTCCAGAACTTTTCGGCCCCATTGGCCATCTGTTCTGCGAGCAATGTGCCCCGACAACTGCCACTTAGGTTGGCAATTCTTCGGGCTACTTCGGTAAACTGATCACGAAAGGAAACTCCGAGCATAGCCCTCTCCATTGCCCTTTTTTTATAAGTACTGCATATCACGTAAACAAAGTCAAAAGCATTAAGCATACACAATAGATTCCCACCAGGCTGTGATTCCCACCCATGATCCTCTACAATAATTATATCGTTAACTTAAGTATTCATTGTATTTATTTACGTGGTCTTGTTTTCCTGGTCTGCTAATCCGACCTCTACAAACTAGCATTTAGTCATTTTAATTTAATGTCGCGGCTGAAATGGACTAAATCTTAGGATATTTAACATAACTGCATCTTTCTGACGTATAAGGGCAGTCAATCATAAAAGTTGTTTACCTTGCAAATAACCCGTAGATAGATACCGGATGTTTGGCACTCGACATATGTACTATGTCTACTTCCTTCACCGAATAAGGCATCTCTGTGGTCTTTCTAAGTATTTGCAAAGTATCTAAAGTAACATACTTAAATATGACGCACAGTAAAATTACCTTAAAAGTTTACATGACCACAAAATATTTAACTTGCTTGATTTTACGCATTATTTATATTTATTTTTGCGACACAGTAATACCCGCCGATGGTTTGCTTACTTAAACAATAATAGAGAAATTATACATTGTTATAATCAACTCCAAGGTAAACGTATGATTTTTATCAGTACCTCCTTGACACAGGCTTTAGGCCCTACACTTATTTTTGACAATATTCCCCAACAATGATGTAAATATATGTAAGCAATTACTAAATCGTCAATTCTTTATATTCATGAAACTTGTATTTCTGGGTAGACCTCAGCCATAACATAATGTGATGACACAATCAGGCCTGTTCATTTCATCGAAAAGTATTGCTCATTTAGTATACAGCAATATTTGTCATAATATATTTGTAATCACACTCTAACGATTTCGATGAAAGTTGCAATATAGGGGCGAAAAATCGAAGCAGCAAGGTCTAGGAAAATTCCATTTCTCCTCTTTTTTAACTAAGCAGAGCTTGGTCACCCAAGTACTCTAAAACTAAATACAGCACATTATGTAACTACGTAAAACATCGATAGCACCAGAAAACTAACGATGAAACTATGTAAGTAGAAAATTAGTATTTCACCGATCATTTCTCATTCTTAAATATACCATGAAGTTTAGGTACCGTCTTTTTGCTCACAATGTTATTCAAGATAGAAAGTAGATTTAGCAATAACAATTATAAAATCTAGATTAATAATAGCACCTCAAAGATAAATGTATTACAGTGGGCAGTACAGTTGCGCAGGTCACCTAATTGGTACATGTAGATTATTATTATGAACGACTTTGCATATGGCAACTGCAAATTATTACAACTGCATTTAAGGTCGACAACTGTTACATGTACTATGAGAATATGGAACATTACATGGTCTTAAATTTAATAAATGGTCTCATCACATTCTACTAAGACTTTGTCTCCCAACACAGATTGGTCGTAATGGAGGCAAAAGTTAGGGTCCTGTTTAGTGGAAACAAAGCCTAAAACAAGATGGCGTTTGATAAAAAAAGAAAGAATGTGCAAGTATATTTAAGAGCCAGGTGGTAGATAAGATGATTGAAATGAAGGATATGGAAGGAAAATCTGTGAATGAATGTTGGAAAGAGATAGCAGACTGTATAAGGGGAGTAGCAAAAGATGTGTTTGGAGAATCGAAAGGGAAAGGTATGATAGATAAGGATACATCCATGGTGGTAGAATAAAGAGGTACAAAAGAGTCTGAAAGAAAAGAAAGTTGCGTTTAAAGAATGGCAGGGTGTAGCAATCGGGGACGATAGTTTGAAGGAAGAAAAGAAGAATATTTAAAAAAAAATGGAAGAGAAAGGCAAAACAGGCGGTAGCTGTTTCCAGAGCTAAGGTGCAGGAGAAGTTATATGACTAACTAAGGAGCTCTACGGGATTACAACAGCAAGAGAAAAGAGAACGAGAGCTATAAATTATATAAAGTGTGTAAAACATGGCGCTGGTAAGGTTCTGTCTAAAGATGATAAAATAAAAGGGAGATGGAAAATTTAATTTGAAAAGTTGATGAACGAAGAGAATGTATGGAGCGATGTGCGGGTATGATGAGGGAAATAAGCTGGGATGAAGTGAATGCAGTGCGAAGTATGAAAAATGGAAAGGCCATTGGTCTTGATGAAATACCAGTAGAAGTATGGGAAGTGTTTAAAAGAAGACGGATGGATGTGGCAGACTTTATCTTTCAATAACTAGTTGAGCGAAGAAGCGATTCCACAAGAATGGTGCAATAGATATCAGCTGCTGGTAACACCAAAGAGTTCAGTGTGGCTTGCATCAAGGGTCGGGTTTGAGTCCTTACCTCTTCCTGTTGATAATGGACGCTTTGACGTCGGAAATACGCCGACGACATTGTTCTTGTTAGTGAAGATGGACCAGAGATCCAGAGCAGGTTGGAGAAATGGCAACAGAAGCTGGAGAACGCCTGAAAATTAGCAGAACTAAAACCGAATATACATGTTCTGCGATTTCGGCGTCTCTCCAGTCCTGGAGTCATAGCGCTAGATGGCGCGTTTCTTCCTGTCTGCTCCGACTTTATCTCGGTTCACTCGTGCAAAGCGATGGCGAAATAGATCGTAGACATTGGATTGATGAAATGGCGGCAGGTCACGGGAAATATATAATATCTGCGACTCCCGCATTTCTCTTAAACTTAAGGGGGAGATTTATAAAACAGTGGTTAGATCGGCTGTCTTGTTTGGATTAGAATGTTGGGACTTTGTGGCCCAACATTCTAATCCAAACATGAATGAAAGGCATTTGCATGTGGCTGTGATGAGAATGCTAAGGGGGATGTGTGGTGTTACGCGAATAAATAGAATAAGGAATGAGTACATTAGAGGAAGTCTGAAAATCGGTTGTCGTGGTATGCATGTGTTGCGGAGGAATGAGGAAAATCTCGAGAGGATGTATGAGGAGAATGAATGTGGATCATAAGAGTAGAGGAAGACCAAAGAAACGATGGATGGACTGTGTGAAGGATGATATGGCAAGAAAGGAGGTCCTTATGAGATGACAATTATTAAAGAAGTATGGAAGAAGAAGATATGCTGCGCCGACCCCAAATAAATTGGAATAAGGGCAAGAGGATGATGAACTGTTACATGTAGATAATAAGTGGAACGTTTCAATGCAACTTCCTACATCCTAACTAATATAATAAATGCGAAAGTAAGTTTGTTTGTTACCTTTTCACGACTAAACGGCTGATCGGATCTTAATGAAATTTGGCAAAAAGATAGATTTCAACCCGAAGAAGGACATAGGCTATATATCATAACGCTACGACCAATAGGAGCGGAGCAATGAAAAATGTTGCGAAAACGGGGAAAATGTGACGCAGACGAAGTTGCGCGGGACAGCTAGTTAGAAATAAATCATTATTATTGTACTTTTGAATTTGTTACCTGTCTGTAACCAGCCTCCCGGTTTTAGGACTTGTCATAAACTGGGTTTACTAGGCACTGATAGCGCGACAAATGTCTATACATAATAATATAATGTCTTTATTGATTTGATGGTCAATTTATATCATACTAAGAATCAAAATATTATTAAAATGTTATCGTAAGTAATACTACTTTTTCGTAAAACTAATTAAGTTAACACTATAATAGCATGGCATGTATATGTCAGGACGTCACTCACTGGACCTCTATACTTGGTTAAAACAAATGATAAAAGGTTATATTTTATTTAAATACTAGGTGCTGTTTTGCATCCTCTTCAAAATTCAGGAGGTTGTCACAAAAAACATAAATAATCAATTAAAATTATGGTGCCTAGTGAATTATTAATAAACGCAGATTTTTTTGGTAGGTTAAGTTTGTCAGTATGTCAGAATAACCCCGTTAACGTGGTTTAGGAAATAAAAAAATATCGAAGAAACGTTTGAGATTGTTTGTATGTGTAAAAGCGCGGTTATAGGGCCAGGATCAGACGGGCGCCGGGCGTGAAAAACCTACCAACTTCCCTAAATAAGAATTTAAAAAAATACCTACCCATTTTATTATTGATTCGGGTCGAGAATCATTAGCATAGTTACCTCCTTGAATTTGACGAGGATGTAAAACAACACCTTGTATAGTACTTTTTTATCTGCTCTTTGTCCTATACCTGAACTCTGTTTTAAGATTGATTTTTCCTACTTGTTTATTAGTTGAAATGCAGTCCGTCTGTCTAGAGCCTTAGGCAGTCGTTACAGGTAGTCAGAACCCCGTCTGATAACCAGTCTTGCCAAGAGTATTGAGTTACCCTTACACTAACCAATATTCTCAAATCGTTATAGGTCAATGCTAACCCTAGATAGGTTGCACTAAATTCTTTCATACAAATAACATCACAAAACATCACGCCTGTAATCCCCGAAGGGTTAGGCAGAGGTCATCAGAGGTGTACCTAATAGTAGGGTACAACACCCCATTTCGCCAGTTATGTTTAAGTCCCATGTACCTAATACAAAGAAAAAACCTAAATAACAGGAAAAATCTAATTAACATCAGCAAATAGCGAATTTATGTGCATAACCAGCGACCTTATTAGGTGCACGTGCATTTGACTCTCACTTTTCAAGGCAAAGGGTTCGTTCACCGTGCGAACTCGATAGATATTAAACTTCAATTAAACATGCTACTTACATATTGATTTTGTTTACGATTAGTTTGTTTGTTCATGAATTTTGGTACTATTGACTACTACTACGTTGGTTACTAGGTGACCCGGCGCAACTTCGTCTGCGACACATTTTCCCCGTTTTCGCAACATTTTTCATTGCTGCTCCGCTTCTATTGGTCATCAGCGTGATGATATATAACCTTTAGCCTTCCTCAATAAATGGGCTATCTAACACTGAAAGAATTTTTCTAATCGGACCAGAAGTTCCTGAGATTAGCGCGTTCAAGCAAACAAACTTCAGCTTAATAATATTAGTATAGATTGTTAAAAAAAAAAGAAACAAAATGTGTTAAAAATATCGTGTAATTATAAATATATAATTAGAAATCTGTCTAGACGGCGTGGTTCTTCTAAATACGTAACGGATTTTAGTGTGCTTTTTATTTTACCTCAGAGTAAATTAATTTTATTCAGAGAATTTATTCTGGAAGCTTTATGCTTGTAATATGTTATTTGAACTTGCATATATATGTATGTAAGTACGACTCGATGTGCGAGGTGAAATAATTAATTCATCTAATTGTTTAATTATTCTGGCCAATGTGAATCATTTACTTATTTAGGTACCGGTAAGTAAGTAAGTAAAAGCCATTTTTTCCATTATATCTCGAGAAATACAGCTTCGTGTCTTGTCTCCATTCACTACCTACAATCAAGAAGCCATTTTATAGTATATCATTAAGTTAAAGTGACGTTTCTATCGTGCATCATACAAATACACAAGGTACAAGGTTATAACGTGGTTTTTGCGTGTCTGTCTCACTTAAAATGATCACTACCTGCTTGAGAATTGCTATGATATAACACTTTAGAATATATCAGTTATATCGTGAATATTGTGAGACTTTTATAAAACTTAAGTTCTTAGAACTATTTTTATAATACTTTCGAAAGTCCATTCAATTATCGGAACAGTTTTCTTCTTTTCGTTTCATAAAATTTTAATAGATATGTAGGTACCTACTCATTAAAATAACAACAAAAAAAATACCAGTTACCATGCCAAGTCCCTACTTAATTATTTAAACGTACGTAGTAACTATTTCATACCACTTTGTCAATTCATGATGAGAGCCACATATTTACTTATCGATTATTTACCTAACTACTGACAAAACGATTAATCCTATTTACAGTACAATTCTTCGGTTTTTATAAAACGATCAAAGGAGACGGGCGAGACTACATGTATTTTGGGACCCACTCTTAGAGGTAGCATTCATCATAACAACTTATACGTAGTTGTAAAACGACTAAAGACTATCAGAAAAGTAAATGGAAAGTAAGACGGAAAAGTTGGGAGAAAAGAGATATACGTCTATTCACAAGATAACCTAAAAATCTTACGATTAAGGTTTTTAACAATGGAATGACTCCGTAATTAAGATGAATCAAAATATAATAATATATAGACGAATTTTTGACATAAGTGAATGTATGAAAACTAAGAGAAAGATCCATTTGTGGTAATAATGTAAATTTATGGATGACTCCTTAGTGGAAAATTTTTAGCGCCACAATGCTGTAAACACATAAGACATAAACAACAACTGCGGTAGGTGTAGTGAGTTAACAAAAAACCCTCTGGGAATCCACAGTGTGTCATACTTGTAATTATAGTAGATACTGCGTCAATCCATCTAGCCTTTTCGTCGATTAATTTGTGTTACTTGTACCTATAAATATATAGTCTAGCCAAATCCGGCTCTTTTCTTTTGAGCTCTTTTTTGCGCGGCTACCCAAAAAGTGTTGGTGTTTTCTGGGTTCATGAATGATATTCAAAACTAAATTCGGTCTAGCAAGTCATATCCGAGCATACGACAGAAAATAGAACTAGAGTAGACGTTAACTTGGTTAATCAGCCTATAATAACCGGATCACTCACAGAGTGTTCATTTAGCCCGTGTACGGTGCTTTCTCTCTTTTATTCAGCAATATTTTAATGGTTAACCCGTTTAAAGGTTAATTAATTATAGGGTTAACCGGTTAACCTTTTAACCCTATTAATCTGTCTCTGATTAAGTCTTACCAAGGGGTATCGTATTACCCAGTTACTGGGTTGTGGAGGTCAGATAGGCAGTCGCTTCATGTAAAATACTGGTACTCAGCTGCATCCGGTTAGACTGGAAGCCGACCCCAAGAGAGTTTGGAAAAAGGCTAGGCAGATGATGATGAATCTGTCTCTGATTAAGTACTCTGAACAAAATTCTAATTTAAGTATTTCTGAGGCAAAAAACCATAAACAAAACATAGACATTGTTCTCGCACTTTCATAGCAAAGGCAATGGCTATCATTTCCCGTCGCGCATTTAATGCCATACCAAGCTAGCGCATTTATCGATTAGATCGGCCATTACCTAATATACCACTGAGCATAGCATAATGGGAACCGTTACACAGAGAATTAAAGCCCTACGATGCAAGGTGCTTTCTGATACTTATCGCAGACTTGTAGCTAAAATAAGTGGTTAGTCTAAGGCAGGTGTACGAAACCATTATAAATCACTTGGTTTCGCCCGCAACTTTGCTGGTGCTCGGAGATTATCGTAACGTACGGGAACATACACACTGGATAATAGTTATTTTAAGTGGCCTATGTTATTTTGACCTTACCATAAATCTAAGTTTTATATTTCTATGGTCCTATCCGGTCATGGTCTATCACTGTAATCTCATCGGAATCCGTTCAGCTGTTAAGGCATAAAACGTAATTAAAAAGAAATACATACTTACAGTATTACTTTTATAATATTAGTATGTGCTGTTCGGTGTATCTAATGGTCATTATATGCGAATCCATATTTAAAACAAAATTCAAAGTAAAATACAAAAACTTAAATTGTTTCGTAGAATTAATCTTGTTATGTTTCCAAAAGTCTTGCGGAGTAGGAATTTCGGACCCGGTTTTTGCATATGTTTTTATAACAAAATCAAAAGTTCAACTAGATACCTATATTCAGCCATGTGCACACTATAATATGGGATTATTCATGAAAAATCCTTTTCGGAACATGTATTCCTTGTACTGTTGGATTCCAAATCCGACGCAATTCAAAGTCTTTTTTTTAACAATTACTTGGCAAAATAGCACTATATAATTGACGAGGAAGTTAAGTTATGACGGTAATGCAAAAAGTTACATAGGATTACGTGTTGTAGCAAAACCTCTAATGGATTGGATTTGTACAATCAGTTTGCACTATTTATTTATTTATTCAGTAATACATTTTAAGCTAACAGTAATAGACCAAAACGCTTAAAAGTTAACAATAACTATGGACTTGTTAATGAAAAAAGCTAATTCAACCTTCACGTCCAGTCGTGTAATGTAATTTTGTCTCATGATCTACAATCCTTTCAAAATTATACCTCTGAAATAAACCCTACTCAATGACAATAAAGGTCATCAAGATCATACTGCAAAATTAGAGGCAAAACAACAACGAAAGGACAATTAACTTAAAGTATTGTATTATATATTAAAAAAAAATATTATGCAGGTCTTTGTGTGTTTAAGTTTGATCTGTATCTGGTGTCAAGGTTCTAATTTAATATCTACATAAATACTTAGGTACTTCATTGTTACATATATGTCACATTTTCCGCAGACTCCAAATAAAAAAAATAAAATTGGAATATAAATTGAATCCTTGGACAAGTTGATGACGAAGATGATAATGTTGATAAAGTCTTAATGCCAGAAACGTTGTGTAAAAAAAATAAGGATATCTCCGTCCTTTTCTTACACAATGTTTCTACAATATCATCACCATCTATATACAAAGAGATTTAAATATTTACGAGCGATAGACGGGACTGGACAAAGAAAATTGGAATCCAATACTTGTTTAACTTGTTAGTAACAAGTTGCTCTGTCTAGTATCACACGCCCGCTTGTCAGGTAGCATTCGTGTGTCAAAATCTAAAAAAAAAATTGTTTGTGATCAAAATTATTGTATGACCATATTCCTAATGTTAGCCTAGCCTAGCCTAGCCTTTTCCCAAACTATCTTGAGGTCGGCTTCCAGTCTAACCGGATGCAGCTGAGTACCAGTATTGTACATGAAGCGACTGCCTATCTGACCTCCACAACCCAGCCGGGTACTACGATAACCCTTGGTAAGACTGGATGTAAGACTTTTTGGCTTCGGACTACTCGTAACGACTGTCAAAGATCTACAAATGACAGCAGGGACCAACGGCTTAACGTGCTTTCCGAGGCACGGAGAAAACTCGGTGTAATTATGGCCACCCATCCACGGACCAACCTCGGCAAGCACGGCTTAACCTTAAAGATTGACCCGTGTGGCTGTTATTATTTAGCCACGAGCTCCACCATATTCCTAATGTCTCTGTAAGAAAAAAATGTCTCTCGTTTATACATATATCATCATTTTATTGTTTTTTAAGTACAATTCTGTGAATCTATGAAAACGCTTCCGTAGTTACCGTTCTTGCCGCTTGTTACCGTTTTCATAGAGTTTCATAGAAACCAGCCGTGTCTCTGTGGTTTGTCGTTGTGATTGGTTGGCTTTGCTGCTGCGGTTTGCGTTTGTAGTAGCTTTCGGAATTGTACTTTGACGGCTTCGATTGTTTCAAGACAAGAAAATTAGACGACCAAAAAAGTAGAAAGAACATTACTTAATGCTTAAAACTTAATGCCTGTAATCCCCAAGGGTTAGGCAGAGGAGAACATAATAGTACATCCACGTTTCACCAGTTATGTTTTGAAATCTCATGTAATATGTTAGATCTGTTACATTTCATATAGATTTTATGTCTTTTTGATACTAGTTTTTAATTGTGACTTAACTTAATTCCATAATTTAATTCGTTGTCATAATATATCTAATTCTGTTTTATTATATTTTATTTTGCCATGTGCTTTTTGACATCCATCGATTCAATTTTATAAGAATATTATATTTTTGCTGTTGACATAACTTCATTCCTTAATTTTATTCATTGTCATATTTCATTTTGTTTTGTTTTATTTTAATTTTTATTGCATGAATTGACTATAGTGTATTTGTATTGTTGTGTTACTAATATGGGTCAAGGACCTAAAATAAACGAATTTTATTTTATTTTATTTATTTTAATAGGGGGTGGGCCTATTGCGATCAACCGGGAACAAATCCAGAGCTAAGACTGAAAAAATCCTAACCGAAAAACCTAATAACACTGCCCGACCGAGGGGAATCTAAACCAGGACATCATTCTCGGAAGTCGCTTGCGGACCATTTGACCAACAAGGCAGTAAAATAAAGCAAAAATATAAGAAAAAGCAGCCTTGGACACAGACGACCTAGTCGACTCTGTTGACTGGACAAAAATGTACTTACTTCGTATATTTCACAATTTACAGTTTATGCAGTTAAAGAAATGAAAACACGATGTCCCCGAGACAGATGCAGTGGTGAAACTTGTACAATGTTGAAACAAGGCTAAAGAGATAATGTTTTGTTATTTTTAAACCAAAATGGGAAATTACACAACTTAATAAGGGAAATGCTGCGGGAATTGTACATCTGAACGAATATGAAGATAGTCATATAAAAAAAAAATTGTGCGTCCGCGCGGAAGAAGTGAAACTTCGTAATACTACACGCATGCGTTCGAGTGTCACGCATTGACTCTCGTTATTTTATTGAGCTTCTAAATAATATTTTATTGTTTTATTGTTGTACACTTTTTTACATAAGTTTATCGAGGTTATTCTACTCATGGAAATTGAGCGAAGGCTGGTCACACCGAAGAGTCGAATGCATTAGTGTTTGCACGCCATCTTGCGTACCTAGTAGAACTACTAGAGTCACAAATCTTGTAATAGCGCCATCTCTGAGTGGGTAATAGAAAATATTCCCCCTCCATTAGAACGTTAAACTTGTTGGAAGTCGCATAAGAAGTTTCACTTCAATAAAAACCATGCGGAAATCACTAGGGATTTTTTTTTTCAAGTATCGCAATGTGTTTGTGAAAATGGTATAGGGCAGGTGTGAATAAGCAACATAATGATAGAAGGTCAGTGTATTGTATGTTCATGTCATGCGGATTTGGAATTTTGGACCCGGTTTTAACAGATGTGTGTGAGATTTTTGTTAAATAAATTCAAAGTTCAATCCATAAACTACTAAACTAAACATCACCACATCTACTAGGTCTAGTTTAGAACTATCTAATTACTAAAAATATCTTTACAAACAATGTCAGTTTGATTGTACCAAGTACAAAGTGTTTTATTCGTACCTTAATATTCTCACCGTTATAAAAAGTAGTCACGGATATGGTTACCTACACAGGCTACACAAAGTTAGCCAATCCAGAGGAAAAGGAGCGTAACTGACAAGCATTGTCCGCGTACATGTAACCTGTATTTATACGAGTACCTTATGAGTTTCCTTGAATTCAAATAATCGAAGAACATTATGGAAATGTCGTTTGCCATGGGAAACTGTCAAGATAATGCCACGCTCATGAAAACAATTGTTGAGAATTACCAGGATTGTCTATTCAATGAGTTTTTATTTTAAAAATTACTTTAGCTTGTTAATCGTTGTATTATTTTAATTTTTTAAACCAAATACGAATTATGTATTAGAATAAGGTAGAAAGTGTAATAAAGGCGATATGTTTTCCTTGACGGTTTTCTTGAAACTATAAGTCCGTAAGACAAAAACATAATGCAAAACATAGCTCTTGGTTGGTATGCATACGTTAAGAAATGCATGTGATTGCATATGTCAAGAAATGCATCTAAAAAATTCCATCCACTTATACGATCAAACTTTCATATATATATTATGTTATGAAATTAGACTTTTACCGTAATTGTTTATGTTATGAAATTAGACTTGTTATATATATTTGTTTGGAAATTAAAGTTTGGTTTGTAATTTAGGAGATGCAATTTATGAGATGCATTTCTTAACTCATGAATTTATTATTGATGTAACGTTTGCAATCTTTAATCCTAATTGTTTTATTTTCATTAATTACAGACGCAGCAACCAATCGAACAGGTACAGCAACTAGCTATGAAATTATTGCATGTCGTAATTATTGATAAATTATATGACTGCACTGTGTTTTATGTATTTATCTGAAGGACTTATGATTTCAAGAAAAGACTATCTTACAACAACTATAGTACAGTCACGAGCGCTAATATTATGTATCATATCAAAATGCAAAAGCGATTATCTCAGAATAACGATTACAACTTCGAGATAAGACCTATATCATAACTAGGTCTTCGACTCGTATATCGACAACAGCGCCACCTGCTAGGTTCAAATTATAAAAAAAACTATCTGTATCTACATAAACTTAACGTAAGAATAAAAAAAAATTGATCGAGCCGTTTAGGAGGAGAAGAAGAATAGGTTCTAAAATACTAAGTCCTTAACAGAATGAAATTAAAAATCATCTTTAAATGTGGCCAAGTCGATCCATTTTGGTGCTCGTGATTGTACCTAACTATTAGTATTAACGCAGTTTTTTTTGCGTTCGCAACGCAATCTGGTTTAGGGTTTGTTTTAATTTTATTTTAGTCCCAAAACAATCTGTTGTAACAAGTCTAGTTGCGAGGCAACGGTCGCAATCACTCTATAAAGGTGCTGTTTAACTCTTGCTATCCATTCTTTTGTGTTATTTTTTTGTGGGACGTTAGACTTTCTGCTATCTGTGGCAATCACTTTTAGATAAAGTAATGAGACGCTGTGGAAATTGTAATGAATGTCTGAAAAGCAGTTTTCATGAATGATGACATTCAGAATCTCAATTTCATTTCATTGGTTCATCTGTGTGTTTGTGATGGTTGAAATGAATGAATTGATTTCACGGATATTTCGGGATAAATCAAGGCGAAGACTAGCCTAGACGTTTCAATCGACTCAGTCGATCGGGTGAGTCTGTCTTTGATTCTTCTTGGCCTAGTAAGTGAGCAAAAACGGAAAGATCTAAATCAATTAGATTACAGTCAGAAGCTTCTCTTCATTTGATTAATTATTTACCAAACTTGATGCGAGTACAGGCAACGTACTCTCTTGAAACTTTGTTACAAAACACAACAGGCGCATTAGAAGTAACACTTTTGCCTCTACACGTTTTTTTTTTATCTTTTACACATTATCTGCCAGAAATGTGGCATAATAACACGTGATGTAAAGTAAAGTGGCCACTACACCACATTTAGTTTGGACACGTCCCGTTTTATTGCCCTTAAGATATCACTCATAGTGTTCTTACGTAATAGGACTATTATTTTGCCCAAGTGAATGGCACTTTCTGTCAATACACTATGTAATAGAACTAATTTTTATTGTTGTCTTTACTGTTACACATTCGACCAGCTGCATAGATAGATAGCCATTATATTTTATTGTACACCACGGTTGTTTACAAAGCTATTTCTATTTGGTTTGAACTAAGAACTTGAACTCTCTACTTATTGGTAGTATCATCGCTGATTTCCAAAATAATCTTTACGTTTTCATCATTCAGTAGTGTTGATTCTACTTTTCATAAACAGAATTTAATCAAAATATTATGGATTAATATGCCCCCTAACTATGCTTTTCCATGCTCTATTTACAAAAGACTGGGCCCTGGCCCTATTGCTCGTACTCATGGTACAAATATTTCCTAACCATTAAATTATTAAAATTACCATAGGTTTCTTGTGAAAACTCGAGGTAATTGTGATAATTTAGGAAACTCCCACTACACGAACACTAGGGAACCAAGGAACCAACCAAGGAGAAACCTTGGTCCCCTACATTTGAGTCAATAGAAGTCTACATTCTTTAAAGACTTTAAAATTATTAAAATACTAGCTGCTGCACGCGACTTGGTTCGCGTGGAAATTTAGATGGGTTTTTGGGGGATGAAAAATAGTTCTTGGCCGATTCTCAGACCTATCCGATATCCTCACAAAATTTCAAACAAATCGGTTCAGCCGTTTCGGAGGAGTTTATATATTAGACAGTACCCAACATTTTTTTGCATACTGAGTTAAGGTTTACACAAACAGCCAGACCCGGAACAATTACTGTAGGCCATACAAATATTTGTTCCGTGCGGGGATCAAACCCGCGACACGAGGCGCTGCAGTCGATCGCTCAATTACTGCGCCAATCGTGTCGTTAGTCAAATCTGTACACCATATACTAACACATCCTTCATTACATTTTCTGTGACTACGGTATCGTCTGCAATTATTTTTCCGTACCGGTTTGCTATAACCTTAAATAAAGATGCGAATGAAATAATCAAGTACAGGTTTCACCGACAGGTCTCAGACATCCTTGAAGGCAATCCTTGTCAACCAGTTACTGCCCAACCTAGTACATTAGTACTACTCGGGTACTTACTAAGTAAACCTTGATCTACTTGAAAACCACTCAACTCAACCGCTCTCAAAATAAATAATAAATACACACTTTTTTAACAAACAACTGTACGCGTTTAGTCAATGAACATTACGGTACCGGCATTCAATTATTATTATTTTCACTGTTTACATTTGTAACCCTGCCCCAGATTTTTTTCGTAATGTTATTTGTTTTATTATTCATCAATTTTAAGTAGTTTTCCACAACAATTTGTAACCCTGGTTACTTAAAAACCAAACACATTATATTTATTTAATAATTTGTCACAGTCTGATACTCATATTTGTGGTCGCCACTGGTTACTCTTTTATTCATTTATTTTATTATATAAGTAGGTACTTACAATTAGGATAATTCCAATCGATGAAACAAACATCGATTTGACCGTAGATCGATAGTAATTCGAAGAAGGTCCACAATCAGTTCATACCGGCCGGCATAGGTATCGACCTACAGGTACGAACTGATTTTGGACTTTCTGCGGACATCGAATAAACAAGAAAAACAAAGACACGAAGATGGAAGATATTTCAATACATTATTTGTCAGGTCGATCTGCGTCCACAATCTTCAGTGCCGGTTTCACCAAGCGTAAAAGATATTATGCATGTTAACATACAAAGGTACCATTATATGCATTAAAAAGTACACAACAATAAAACATTTCGGGGTTAAACTACCATAAGTACTCAATGCCAAAAAGCATCAAGCATATAAACATTACAAGATAAGCAAATATCCTTCCATAGTAAATATTGAGCGTTCGACTCATTCGCGATTAACTCATGTGAGTTTGAATAAATACATAAAAAAGCCGTTTTAAAATATTAGGCCGTGGCGATGTATTACAAGGTCGTAGGTCAATATCCTTATAATTTTGCATTATTCATTATTTGACTGATCGCTACATAGAAATATGCAAACTATTGGAATATTTGCTACAGGCAGTTAAAAAGACATCAACGCGCGATACATTTTCTTTGGGTTCAATGAAATTTAATTAATAAGTATTTATTATGATTCATAATAAGTAATTATTAATTAATACAAATAGATATTTTACAGGTCTTCTATGTTTATAACATTTGCTTTTCGTATCTCTCTGTATTTACCAAAACCGCATAAACCGCACAATGGACTTTGATGCGGTTTTTATCATTATTTTTTTGAGAATTTATAAATTCGCATAAAAAAAAAATTATGTTTTGTCAAATAAAAAAAAGTCAAGTAAAAACCACACAAACCAGTGTGTATGTTGCTAGTATTTGTATAAATTTACTGCATTTTATGATGCGTCGGTGCAAGTTAATGTAATTTTGCATGGTTATGCCCAAAACTTCAGCTGATTATGGCATTCCGAACGTTTGGTTATTTACAATACCTAGTTACTAATTACTGTATAGAACCTACTATTAAAAAAACGTATAAAATAAACACAATGCCAGGCTAATGAAACGTAAATCAAGATATAAAGAGGAAAAAGCAAGCAGTAAAGTTAATGATAGAGCAATTTTACTTCTCATTGGCTGCTGTAGTTAGGCTAAGGACGCACGAAGGTATAATTACCATCAGTTAACCGATTAAAATCTAAGTATCAAGACGGCTCTAAGGTACTATATATGTACTAGGTTCTACGACAGAATAAAAGGATTCATGATACCTAAATCTTGAATCTAAACATTCGCAATAGGTTTAAGCAGGCATCGATTTGTGATGGGAAAATTTATTGTCACCAGAATAGTATATATAAAAGCTGACATATATTTAGGTGTAGTGGATAGTGTTGTCAACTGTCAAGATTATTATATTATTATTATTATATTGTGTCCATTGTTGTTATAACCCGCGTAATATCTTAGTGAATAGGTATAAATATAATACTTATTAAAAAAATATATTACGTGCATTCTTGTCTCAATTTGATTGACTGACTGACATTAAATACGGATGTCAAAATATTATGCATAACAGACTCGGTAAACAGATTGCAAACAATACATAAAAGGTCCTTCTCCTGACATTAGTTTTATAGAAACAAGTACTGTTTATATAACCCCAAGCAAGCAAGTAGATAGGTACACACGACGAACAATCAATCTACTAAAACCAGTATAAGCGGATCTCTCATCTACGGTAAATCAATACATAACGAGGCCATGTTATACTGGAAATTATAGATTGATGTGTCACTGTGTGTTCTTAAAAAAGTTAGGTGTTTTCAAACACAACTTTATATTTAAAGCCTACTGTTAATGTATTTGAAGAAATTATTTCTGTATTGTTTAAACGTGACTGACACGGAATAGGAAGGTCAAATTACTATGTGACATATAACATACTAACATAGTCGGTCGATTGTGATTGATACATAGAAATACCTTCTCCTGACATTTTACTAATTTTAGTCGCGCAAACACATTATCACGTTAACACGAACTAGTTAAACTACATTCAGCCTTAGCCTTTCGAGATTTAGTTCGATTGACATTTAAACGCTTTATCGACACCTGGTTGTAAGTTCAGTATCTCCGAAAACCTCAGACGACGTTGAAGTTTGGGCATTTCTAGACTTGTATGCACGAGAAACAGACGTGGCCTAGTGGTGGTATCACCAAAGTTCGAATCTTAGTAGACGAATAACTTTGTGTAATTTATTTCACCACCACAACACTCAAATCGGAGAGGGAAAACATCATGAAGAAACCGGAATATCCTGGAACCAAAATTCGAAGACATGTGACTTCTACCAACCCGCACCGTGCGTGCGGAACATTGTTGATAATGGATAGCCCGGTAGGGCTATTGTTTGCTTGATCCCAAAGTTACGAGGCCTGTGTCCCAGCAGTGGGAGCATAATAGGCTGGTTAATTATGCTTATATTAGGCTTGTATCTCATCACACCGACTAAAACATTTAGAAGGCTCCGTCTGCACGGGAAATGGATCCCATGTTTCAAACTTATTTTTACAAATTTAGTTTAGCACGAAAAACGATTCTTCTGTGTTTTTCCTTGTCCACATTAGTCATCCATGGGGCGACTGGGAAATGCTGCAAGGGAAGATTGAGCGTTCTGTTTGATGTTCAATTTTCTGCGCTGGTCCGAAGGATGAAGATATGTTTTTGTGGTATCTAACTTGTATGTCACCTTTTGCCTCGCGATCGCAAACCATTTTAGTAATTCCTCTGTGCTGTGTACAGGAGTGCCCAAGGTCTTAGTTGCTCATAAATCATTATATTGGCTCACTGATTAATAGACTGTCAGTACGCACAGCTTTGAAGTGTCATCAATATAATTGTTAGATCGAGTTTCCAGTACCCGTACTAGTAAATTGTGTACTTTCCTATACAATTACATTGAATTAATTTAGCGCTGTTGGTGTTTCTACAGATTTATTGGCTGCGAACATTTTAGTTTCTATGTTTATTTCTTTAGTCAAACAGTTTTCATGATACATGCCTAAACTCTCTGCCAATCTGCAATTATTTCTGCCGGGCAGGCAGAACGCCACTTGTTACGTTTCTTACAGGCATTACTCATCTTAGAATAGAATAAAACTTTATTGTACCTACACCAAAAATGAAACATAACGGGTTACATACAAAGCTGCTAATTTTATGGTTACAATAGCGGTCTTATCGCTGATAGCGATATCTTCCAGAAAACCTTTGGATGGACATTATGGAATAAAAATAAAAACACATCTTAAGTAAGTCTTGGGGTATGAGAGGCATGAAGAGTTATTTTAGCAAGTAGGTATCAAGTCAAACATTACAACTTTTTTCTCTTCTTTATCTAAAAACTAGCTGTCCCGCGCAACTTCGTCTGCGTCACATTTTCCCCGTTTTCGCAACATTTTTCATTGCTGCTCCGCTCCTTTTGGTCATAGCGTGATGATATATAGCCTATGATACTTCTTATACCTCCAATAATATGTGTACAAAGTTTCATAGTGATCGGTTGAGTAGTTTTCGCGTGAAAGTGTAACAAACAAACTTACATTCACATTTATAATATTAAGTAGGGATTAAAGATAGCAAAATCAGGATTTATCCAACAGAGAATCTGACAAGATCTTTTACATAACTAAGTATTTACCTACTGTAAGAAACTAGCAAGGTCCCAGTCTTCATTATTATCACACTTAGTTATTACCGAATTCACACAGTCACAAGGAAATACGTAGGTCAGTAAGTACACAAGATACAAAGTATCAAATTGTCTATTACATAACAAAAAAAACTTGGCCGCGGTTAACTCAGGGTCACATTGTAATATTGAACTTGACGGTGCGTTTACTGACTTGAGATCTGAGATTAAGGTCTCTCGAGAATCAGGTTTATTTTCTTATGGCTATTAATAGACTTAGTTATTTATAAAATGTTGTTGAACTTAATTTCCGTTATGTTTCATTGTTACGAGAGATTTACGTTTATCGGAGGGCATCGTAGTTCTAAATATGTAAGAGCACATCTATTTTAGGGAAAATAATTGCACTTCTCTGTTCTATTAACTACCTAAAGTGGTAATTTTAGACAACTAACAACTAGGTTTGATTCACTTTTTCGTGACTATATACATCTATATATATATATATGACGGCGGGAGCGTGGGCGTAACGATAACAGGGGCGTCATCGTTATTGTTTCTTGATTCGGGTTCCATGAAGAAGGTGGGTGTACTCGGGCAAACCAGTGAAAAGTAGGTTTAAAAACAAATCACAGTCACGTATAATACTTGGTAATTACAATAAGTGGCTATTTAATAACTAGGGCTTGTACGGTGGACGTGACAGTTTCGATCGTATGATCTCAACAGAACAAAATCCCCGTCTAGTCTCCTGGATCGACTCTGTCCGCATGTTTTTGGCGGGAAGAATTTAAGATTTTCGCGCCACCTCACGGCATCCACTGTACTAACCAATCAACCAATGAGAATCGAGTAACAGTTTGACCAACATTATGGAATCAACGAGTTGGTACTACCAACTTGGTAAAAAAATAATAATTAAAAAGAAAAAGGTTTCAGTCTCGAAATCGCTTGCGACGACACGGCCAAACTGATGAGTCACACGTCCTCGTGTGCATCTGTAACAATATTCTCATTTGTAGCAAAACTATTGCTCGGCTTAACCTGACTACGAGGTAAACATAAAAAAAAAAGCAAGAATTCGAAAGATATCTCACAAGTAAACATACTCAGAATAAACTTCAATGATTGTACAGTGAACTATTCACAAACACACAACACTAATATGACCCGGCTGCTCGGCAGCGTAGTCTCACTGAGACCCAATCAGTAGTCTTATTCAGACCCGAACACTAGTCTCACAGAGACCCAGTAGTAGTCTCATTGAGACCCGAACACTAGTCTCACAGAGACCCAATAGTAGTCTCATTGAGACCCAAACAATAGTCTTATAGACCCAGCCACCATACATCTAGCCGCGCATTGCGCCCTGAACGACTCATAGAATCGCAGTTACAACTACGACCAGACTGTACAGTTTGATTAAGAAAGGTAGTTACCTAAGTAACTTAGTCATTTTAGTGTGCGTCATATTCTAACAAAAGCGGAAGCATTTTCACTATTATTATCAACATTCAGTTCAGATGGAATTTACATTGAGGTATCTTTCCAACACGATCGTGGGCATACTTATACTTCTGTTACTGGTCAAAGATTTCAAAGCATAACGATCGCTTTCAAGCACATCAGTTATTTTAAATGGACCTTTATATTTCGGATCTAATTTTGTTTGGCTTTGCTCTTCGTTTTGAATAAGAACCATGTCACCGACATTGAATTTACAAATTTTGCCTTGTTACTGTCAAAACAAGACTTCTCGTAACTAGAATTATGTTTCGATGTTGTGGGCTGCGTGCTCTCTCGTCTCAGAAATATCTACCTCAACTTCAGTATCGTCAGCAGTCAAAAGATTCAATGGTCTAGGATAGGAATCTGATTCAAACCACTAGCACAATCAAGGCAAGTGAAATAGTTGCGCCATTCAGCCTAGATATTTGGTCGTCTATACGCGGAAGTGGAAATCTATCTGGCACCGTATTCGAATTTAACTCGCGATAATCTATCACCATTTGGTGTGAACCATCACACTTTTCCACAAGAAGAATCGGGCTAGCAAACGGAGAACTACTCGGTCGGATTATGTTTGCATTCAACAACTCGTTTACTTTGTCACGCACTACATCTCGTTCGCGGGCGGCAGGCGGTAAGGGCGGCGATAAACAGTACGGGTTGCATCTTTTAAACGAATTTTCATTTCGCCTGTAGTTACACGAGTTGACGGTAAACCATCAATAAATCCAAACAAGAATTCATTTAACACACGTTCAAGACTAGCTAAATACGGGTGAAACGTCGGTATTAATTGCACTAAAATTAATTTCTGTCACCGCGGCAAAACAAGAAACCGGTTTTGTTATCACTAGATTCCCTCTCGACAAGGTAACACTCAAATCATAATTTAAAACATCGGAGCCTATCATTCATTATGATATGCGTCATAAATTCATGTGTACTACAAGAAATAACAAAAGTAAACAATGTCCGTCAATAACTACCTCACACATCATAACATTTGTTCGGTACAGTAATCATTAGCGTTACCAACGCCTGTTAATCTTATGTTAGCAACGGAACGCTCGCCTAAGAATTTATTCGCGATACTTTGCTTTACGAGAGAACACTCGGCACCACTATCGAAATAAAACATGTACGACTCACCGGATTATGTTAGCCCTCCACGTACACCTTGGACTTGGCAGTAGTTGACTCTTCGTTCCACGGCCGCGCCGCTGCTGCTGCTGGTGTTGCTACTGGCTGCTGCGTTGCTCGTCTTCGGACAGCGAGGCGCGATGTGGCCTCGTTCACCACAGCGGAAGCAGGTGACATCTTTCTTGGTATCCGATGATGACGAAGGCGTAGTGGTAGAAGTGGTCCCTTGGGTAGTTTGACTGTTTTTACGTAAACGACAGTCGATTGCTTTGTGTCCAGTTTTATGACAATAATTGCATTGGAATGGCATGTTGCTTGGTTTTGTCCGTTTAGCGTCCACGTTGTTGTCGACGTGTCGATCATGTTTTCTCTTCAACGATAATGCGTTTAATTCTTGAATCAACTTCGTTCTCGTTTTAATATCGGTTGTAAAAGCTAGTCGGTTGATTCGACTATCCATTTTAGCTAAATGAGCAAGTACGTACGATACCGCAATCTCCTCACATTGCATGTCTTTCCATTTCGCTATGAGTGACGTCATCAAACGGCTCGCGTAGGCAGTTAAATTTTCACCGTCCTTTTGTTGACTGTTATTGGCATTAATTATAGTCGCTGCACAGGTTTCCGCACAATCATATTGCGCGAGAAATAGGTCCAGGAACTGGCTCCATGTCATACCAGCATGCGACACTTGAGATAACCAAGTCGATGCACTTCCTTTTAAAGATTTGCTTAGCGAAATAATTAGCGCGCCTCCTTCCATCGGATGTTCTGTGAGGCAAATGTCCACCGTCGAGCACCAAACACGTGGATCGACGTTTGGTAGGTCTGGGTTGAACTCTGGCAGCTTGATTAAAGTTGGCGTCGGCGTTGATCCTCGCGTGGCTTCAATCATGCGCATGGTAATTAAATTCTGCTGTTCGAGGAGTTGGCGCCAATAGATATCGGTGGTAGGCGCCCGAGCTGATCCCACTTGTGATGACGGCGGGAGCGTGGGCGTAACGATAACAGGGGCGTCATCGTTATTGTTTCTTGATTCGGGTTCCATGAAGAAGGTGGGTGTACTCGGGCAAACCAGTGAAAAGTAGGTTTAAAAACAAATCACAGTCACGTATAATACTTGGTAATTACAATAAGTGGCTATTTAATAACTAGGGCTTGTACGGTGGACGTGACAGTTTCGATCGTATGATCTCAACAGAACAAAATCCCCGTCTAGTCTCCTGGATCGACTCTGTCCGCATGTTTTTGGCGGGAAGAATTTAAGATTTTCGCGCCACCTCACGGCATCCACTGTACTAACCAATCAACCAATGAGAATCGAGTAACAGTTTGACCAACATTATGGAATCAACGAGTTGGTACTACCAACTTGGTAAAAAATAATAATTAAAAAGAAAAAGGTTTCAGTCTCGAAATCGCTTGCGACGACATATATATATATACAGGGTGTAACGGAAAGGGTATATACATACTTAAGGGTGTGCTACAGACCATCAAACTGAACATGTTTCTCATCATAAAACATGTTTTTCAGCAAAAAAAATATCTGCTGCCCCATAGAAAATTGCAATACCTATTCGACCCAAATGTATAGGCAGCTGATATTTTTTTTTTGCTGCAATTTTTTTTTTATGATGAGAAAAATGTTCAGTTTGATGGTCTGTAGCACACCCTTAAGGATGTATATACCCTTTCCGTTACACCCTGTATATACAAGGTGTTGTTTTGCAACCTCGTCAAATTTCAGGAGGTGGTCACAAAACACATAAATAATCAATTAAAATTACGGTACCTAGTTAATTATTAATAAACGCTGATTTTTTTGGTTGTTTAAGTTTGACAATATTTCAGAATAATCCCTATAACGTGGTTAAGGGAGTAAGAAATTATCGAATAAACGTTTGAAATTGTTTGTATGTGTGTAAGCTAGATTATAGGGCAAGAACCAGACGGGCCGCGTTTAAAATACGGGTGGTTCACACTTACCGATTTCCGTAAAAAAGAAAAATTACCTACCTATTTTATTATTGATTCGGGACGAGAATCATTAGCATAGTTACCTCCTTGAATTTGACGAGGTTGCAAAACAACACCTTGTATATAAAAATTAATGCCACTTTTCGTTGTAATTAAACGGTTTTTTAAACGGTTTTATTTAGCTCACCCCGTTTGTTTTTTTATTTATTCTTGGGTCATATTTAGTAATTCAAATTTCACCCTCTTCCTGTCAACCGATTAATCTGAAATTTTGTATACACTTTGGATTTTGGTGACAATACAATTATGTTTATTCATTATCATTATACATTCAAGATGGCCGCCGCTACAAAATGGCGGATAATTTATGTTTTATTAATCCCATCAATATGGGTATCAAATGAAAGGGCTCAACAAGCAGAATACAATATACTATAAAAAATTGAAATCCAAGATGGCGGCCGCTACAAAATGGCGGATAACGTAGGTTTTATCAATCCCACCAATATGGGTATCAAATAAATGGGCTTGACAAGAAGAATACAGTGCACTATACAACCTCAATATTTAAGATGGGCGCAGCCACCAAATGGCGTATAATAATAAGATTTAAATTTAGAAATTGAATCTGTAATTTAGGTATCTGATTAATCCAGCCTGAATCCACCACCCAAGTCAAGATTTTGTATCGTGTTGAGGACTGTGTGGCGTTAGGGTGGCTAAAAATGATACGTCGTTAGCGGTACACCACCCAAGTTAAGGTGAAAGGTTAAAACGCGCCGAGAACTGTATGGCATTAGGGTGGATAAAAATGATATGTCGTTAGCGTTTTCCCCTCAAAACTCAGGCGCATCTTGTTGTACATAGCCTTGCTCCTTTATTGGACCTCTGGAGGGGTCGACCGTTTAAATGTACATTACTCGTGGGAACAAAATGGTAAAAAAACTAAAAACTAGAAAATAAAAATAGGTAAAAAAACTTTTTAAGTTAAACGGTTTTATGTTAAACATACATTGCAATGTTTAAGATAAATGTACTAAAAACCAAAAAATAATAAAATAGATACAGTCGTGGGAATTATAAGCATATGCATAGACTAGACTAAAATAAAACCGTGGGGCACGTCAATTACAAAACAAACATTTTAATCAACGATTGTAGACAATTGACGTGCCCCACGGTTTTATTTTAGTCTAGTCTATGCATATGTTTATAATTCCCACGACTGTATCTATTTTATTATTTTTTGGTTTTTAGTACATTTATCTTAAACATTGCAATGTATGTTTAACATAAAACCGTTTAACTTAAAAAGTTTTTTTACCTATTTTTATTTTCTAGTTTTTAGTTTTTTTACCATTTTGTTCCCACGAGTAATGTACATTTAAACGGTCGACCCCTCCAGAGGTCCAATAAAGGAGCAAGGCTATGTACAACAAGATGCGCCTGAGTTTTGAGGGGAAAACGCTAACGACATATCATTTTTATCCACCCTAATGCCATACAGTTCTCGGCGCGTTTTAACCTTTCACCTTAACTTGGGTGGTGTACCGCTAACGACGTATCATTTTTAGCCACCCTAACGCCACACAGTCCTCAACACGATACAAAATCTTGACTTGGGTGGTGGATTCAGGCTGGATTAATCAGATACCTAAATTACAGATTCAATTTCTAAATTTAAATCTTATTATTATACGCCATTTGGTGGCTGCGCCCATCTTAAATATTGAGGTTGTATAGTGCACTGTATTCTTCTTGTCAAGCCCATTTATTTGATACCCATATTGGTGGGATTGATAAAACCTACGTTATCCGCCATTTTGTAGCGGCCGCCATCTTGGATTTCAATTTTTTATAGTATATTGTATTCTGCTTGTTGAGCCCTTTCATTTGATACCCATATTGATGGGATTAATAAAACATAAATTATCCGCCATTTTGTAGCGGCGGCCATCTTGAATGTATAATGATAATGAATAAACATAATTGTATTGTCACCAAAATCCAAAGTGTATACAAAATTTCAGATTAATCGGTTGACAGGAAGAGGGTGAAATTTGAATTACTAAATATGACCCAAGAATAAATAAAAAAACAAACGGGGTGAGCTAAATAAAACCGTTTAAAAAACCGTTTAATTACAACGAAAAGTGGCATTAATTTTTATATACAAGGTGTTGTTTTGCAACCTCGTCAAATTCAAGGAGGTAACTATGCTAATGATTCTCGTCCCGAATCAATAATAAAATAGGTAGGTAATTTTTCTTTTTTACGGAAATCGGTAAGTGTGAACCACCCGTATTTTAAACGCGGCCCGTCTGGTTCTTGCCCTATAATCTAGCTTACACACATACAAACAATTTCAAACGTTTATTCGATAATTTCTTACTCCCTTAACCACGTTATAGGGATTATTCTGAAATATTGTCAAACTTAAACAACCAAAAAAATCAGCGTTTATTAATAATTAACTAGGTACCGTAATTTTAATTGATTATTTATGTGTTTTGTGACCACCTCCTGAAATTTGACGAGGTTGCAAAACAACACCTTGTATATACAGGGTGTAACGGAAAGGGTATATACATCCTTAAGGGTGTGCTACAGACCATCAAACTGAACATTTTTCTCATCATAAAAAAAAAATTGCAGCAAAAAAAAAATATCAGCTGCCTATACATTTGGGTCGAATAGGTATTGCAATTTTCTATGGGGCAGCAGATATTTTTTTTGCTGAAAAACATGTTTTATGATGAGAAACATGTTCAGTTTGATGGTCTGTAGCACACCCTTAAGTATGTATATACCCTTTCCGTTACACCCTGTATATATATATATGTCGTCGCAAGCGATTTCGAGACTGAAACCTTTTTCTTTTTAATTATTATTTTTTACCAAGTTGGTAGTACCAACTCGTTGATTCCATAATGTTGGTCAAACTGTTACTCGATTCTCATTGGTTGATTGGTTAGTACAGTGGATGCCGTGAGGTGGCGCAAAAATCTTAAATTCTTCCCGCCAAAAACATGCGGACAGAGTCGATCCAGGAGACTAGACGGGGATTTTGTTCTGTTGAGATCATACGATCGAAACTGTCACGTCCACCGTACAAGCCCTAGTTATTAAATAGCCACTTATTGTAATTACCAAGTATTATACGTGACTGTGATTTGTTTTTAAACCTACTTTTCACTGGTTTGCCCGAGTACACCCACCTTCTTCATGGAACCCGAATCAAGAAACAATAACGATGACGCCCCTGTTATCGTTACGCCCACGCTCCCGCCGTCATCACAAGTGGGATCAGCTCGGGCGCCTACCACCGATATCTATTGGCGCCAACTCCTCGAACAGCAGAATTTAATTACCATGCGCATGATTGAAGCCACGCGAGGATCAACGCCGACGCCAACTTTAATCAAGCTGCCAGAGTTCAACCCAGACCTACCAAACGTCGATCCACGTGTTTGGTGCTCGACGGTGGACATTTGCCTCACAGAACATCCGATGGAAGGAGGCGCGCTAATTATTTCGCTAAGCAAATCTTTAAAAGGAAGTGCATCGACTTGGTTATCTCAAGTGTCGCATGCTGGTATGACATGGAGCCAGTTCCTGGACCTATTTCTCGCGCAATATGATTGTGCGGAAACCTGTGCAGCGACTATAATTAATGCCAATAACAGTCAACAAAAGGACGGTGAAAATTTAACTGCCTACGCGAGCCGTTTGATGACGTCACTCATAGCGAAATGGAAAGACATGCAATGTGAGGAGATTGCGGTATCGTACGTACTTGCTCATTTAGCTAAAATGGATAGTCGAATCAACCGACTAGCTTTTACAACCGATATTAAAACGAGAACGAAGTTGATTCAAGAATTAAACGCATTATCGTTGAAGAGAAAACATGATCGACACGTCGACAACAACGTGGACGCTAAACGGACAAAACCAAGCAACATGCCATTCCAATGCAATTATTGTCATAAAACTGGACACAAAGCAATCGACTGTCGTTTACGTAAAAACAGTCAAACTACCCAAGGGACCACTTCTACCACTACGCCTTCGTCATCATCGGATACCAAGAAAGATGTCACCTGCTTCCGCTGTGGTGAACGAGGCCACATCGCGCCTCGCTGTCCGAAGACGAGCAACGCAGCAGCCAGTAGCAACACCAGCAGCAGCAGCGGCGCGGCCGTGGAACGAAGAGTCAACTACTGCCAAGTCCAAGGTGTACGTGGAGGGCTAACATAATCCGGTGAGTCGTACATGTTTTATTTCGATAGTGGTGCCGAGTGTTCTCTCGTAAAGCAAAGTATCGCGAATAAATTCTTAGGCGAGCGTTCCGTTGCTAACATAAGATTAACAGGCGTTGGTAACGCTAATGATTACTGTACCGAACAAATACTAAAAACCAAAAAATAATAAAATAGATACAGTCGTGGGAATTATAAACATATGCATAGACTAGACTAAAATAAAACCGTGGGGCACGTCAATTGTCTACAATCGTTGATTAAAATGTTTGTTTTGTAATTGACGTGCCCCACGGTTTTATTTTAGTCTAGTCTATGCATATGCTTATAATTCCCACGACTGTATCTATTTTATTATTTTTTGGTTTTTAGTACATTTATCTTAAACATTGCAATGTATGTTTAACATAAAACCGTTTAACTTAAAAAGTTTTTTTACCTATTTTTATTTTTATAACTCAAGAACGGCATACATTTTTACTGATAACTATGTAGAATTTGTGAAGATAAGGTCGGTAGAGTTAGGCCGCGTGTAGATTCAGAAGCTTGGCTCTACATGAGATTTGATATCTTTTTCACAGGGCAAACCTTATGTGGTCGTCTTGGCTACATTTTACATGAAATGTTTTTGGTGGGATTATTATATTTAGTTTTAGTAAATAATTTTAGTTAGAAAAATTAATAAACGAAATAATAATAATGAATATAAAATGATTACATTTTGCTAAATTAAAATCCTGTTCACACTCTTAGCATAATCAACAAATATATTTTAAAATTCTAGTCACTTTGAACTAGAAACATGAATTTTGGCTTTTTCCAGTCTTTATTTCGTAGTAGCCTTGAATGACAGAAACCTGATAGTTCCATGGTTCCATCACCTTAATGAAAAAAATTAGTATATAATTTATTATATAATATTTCGTTCTGCATTTACATACAAATCAAAGACTAAGGTAAGAAGGCACCTTCATGCCAACTGTGTTGAAATGACAGGCCTTCCTCAAGCAGGCCAAGCACAATTTGCTGCTGTTCTGTTTCCACTACTAGGAGTGCTTGGACACAGGGCGCCTATAAGAAAGTCTGAGGACCATAAAACCGTAGTGGTATGTCATATGACGCCGAATTTCGCTCTAAGACATACCTGTTTCCTCACGATGTTTTCCTTCACCAAGCTCTTCCTATAACCTCAACTTTCGCTCGGTCCACCCTAGTCTTCCGTTAAAACGACGGTAACGTATACTGACACAACCTAGCCTTTTCTCAACTATGTTGATCATCTTCATTAGTTCATTATTCGTTTTTCGATATTTTATGTTCCAGAGGGTATGTCAGAGGCGGTGGAAAGTGGGGCGGCTATAGCGTGGCGGTTGCTCGCGACGCTCGAAGGAGGCTCGTTGCTCATCGCCACCTCTGCGCTCCTGGCTTACACAGTGAGGAAGAAGATCGCTAGACCGCAGAGGGCGGGCAGAAATATACGACGCGTTTTGGTAAATATAGTCTTTTGTGCAGAATGTCGTGGTGGCCCTTACTTTGATGGATGGATTTAATCGGCGGTGCGGAGAATTGCAAGATTCGAGCTAAGGTCTGGTCGTCTGCTCTCTGCTCAGCTCGTCTTTAATCATACCATAATCATTTAAATTACTACAATACTAAAGTGCAATGCCTATTGTGAAGAAAAACTAAGGTATTATTAGCAGATACTGGTTTCTAAGAAGTAGATAATTATTTCGCTGTAAACAGTGTAGTGAACTTGTCGTAATTACAATTTCTTGTTGATTTCTTGTATAGTAGAATTAGTAGATGACAACATCGTGAACGAAAACAAATGAAGACTAAATAATTTACTCATGACTGTGTTTGAAGGCTGCACAGTGTTTTCAGGTATTATATTACCAAAACGACTTTTAAAATAAACTAGTAGTCGCCCAGAGGTTGAAATTCGACCGAAATTAATAGGGGTGCGGACTGGGTAAAGAAAACTACATTCTATTTTGTCCGTCAGACAGGTAATACAAAAATTAGACACACGCGTATTTTTTGTTTTATCAAAATATCAAAAAATTACTTAGTTACAACTCATTAAAGTTAGAGAGTGGCTCACTACGTCACTAGTAGGTATAAAACTTACCTACATGTGACGTCATGCGCCATTTCAACTCAATATATCTCCGTAATTTTATGACCACGTGAAAAAGAAAAAAATACGTGTCCAATACTTTTAAATAAACTACCCGACGGACAAAGAAAAAAAAGGTGTGATCATCCCCTATTCATCAATGGATTTCATTTATAGGGGAACAAAATTTAAATGTTTTTATTGATGACAGCACTAAAGTTCATCAAAACCCACAAAAAAAAATGATTTACAACAGAAGAGAAAATGGTACTTATCTATTTTGTCAGTGGCTATTATTTATAATACAAATATGTCTCTGAGATCCGACCTTCGCAGAACTTCGTCATTCAATAGTCATTATGCTGAGTCTCATCCGGTAGGCAGTTTATTTTTAGCAAAGATCATTACAGGTTACAAACACGACTAACTTATTAGGAAGAGAACTGAAGAAGCGACTGGAGAAGCGCGGCTGTGAAGTGGATACAATTCACCAAGAAGCGAGCCGAGCGAGCAACGAGGCGGTAAGCGGAGCGAACAACGGGGCGGTAACCGGAGCGAACCTCGGTGTGTCCAGAGCAAAAGTAGCTGCAGTCGACGCGATTGTGGTCGTAGGGGCAGAATCCAAGGCAGATGGCCTAGACGGCATAGCCACCCTCGTCACTGAAGACGTTAACGATAACTTAAAGGTATTTGAAAACGTGTAATCAGTACGATAAAACTTTTGTAATTACTTTTATGTATGATCTTTGCTACCGATTACTTGTTTCGGAGTTTATAAAGGGTGGAGAAATGCTTTGCATGTTTGTTAGTTAGATTGTCTTATAAGTAGTATAATATTTGGGTCAAATAATAAATGAGCATGTTTAAGTGCCTGTATAATTGGTTTTTAGTTAGGTAAACAAGTCAAATAAACAACCACTTATGTAAAGACGAAAGAAAAGTGTATAAAACTACAGGCTTGGACACAGATAGTTTAAAAGATCGTCGAAATTGAAGTTTGTAAAAGTTCACCTAACTAACTCGGTCATCCACCAAATAGGCAATGAATAATTATTAGGGCATTATGGACTTATGACTTTTCTTTTTTAAAGTTTTGGTCTAACGCTATCCTTTATAATTATACAGATTGCGGAACGGCTGCGTCAACGGACACTCTCAATATAATAATATATATTATTGTATGTGTGTTCATAGTCCAGATACGCTTATGCAGTTTTTCCGTAGAGGATTGACCGTAGCTTTAAATAAAAAAATAAACTTTGTGTCTCACTTTGAATGGTCTAACTCTAAATAAATCTGAACTTGTACTGACGTTTATGTTGTCCACGTTATGTCTCCAGCAATAAGAATCTACTCCAGTTCTGTAGAACTCAATAGTTTCAGACACAAATCGTTTCAGCCGCAATTTCTATTTTAGCTCCTTGAATCGTTATCGTCCCGTGTCCGTCCCGGCGGGAGCATCGCGTGGGCGTGCGCGGGCGACGCGGCAGGGGGGGCGGGGGGGGCCTTCAGCGGCGCTGGCGCAGCCTTCGACAACGTGCTGCAGGCCAGTCTGCAACATGTCGCTGAAGTGTAACTATGCCTTTATTATTACTCTTTAACCCCACTATCTCTAATCTAGGGTTGAACCGGTTTCCTCAAAGTTAACTTTGACCCAAGCTTTAATTATATCTATAATTGGACATTGTTCGTGTTGGTTATTTTGGTAATGGTCTCGATACATCTCCTGAGCAATCGTGTAAGAACGGTTGTTTTTGTAAAACTGTTTCACTCAGAACGCACGTTATTCCACCGTGAAATTTGTTGTTACCACCCAATATTCTTCAGCAGTGTGGAGCGTTACAATTGAGGGGCAAAGGATTTTGAAAGGAAATTACAATGTATTGCTTCGTTTTTTGGAAAAAATCGCTCGACAATTTTAAAAGAGAAAAAATCTGAATAGAGTTTATAGTCTCAACTCGAACTCGATATCACGAGCAATGCATTGTCACCTCTGCCTGAAGTAGTGTGAACCTACTGTATATCTAATTTGTATTTATTGTATGTTTCAGTTCTCACTGTGAACCTATCTGGGTAGGTCGGTGTGAGGGCGTGGCGCAAGCAGCCGAGCGAGTGGTCGCCTCGCTACTCATTATTAACGACGCGCCACTAAGTTCTAGGTTTTCTGTCAGGTGACCAAACCTTACATACACCGTATTTAATTTTAAGTTTCAAACTAACAGCAAGTAAGCACTGGCCACTGTATGTACAATGCTTTTAGGATATTTTGGGCTCGAATGTGGTTGAAAAAAGGGCCGCTGTTTCAATATCACAAGTTTTCACAGCCTTGTCTAATTATTAGTTTCTATATTGGCCACACGTTAAAAGATCCTTGTAATCCTAACTAATATTATAAATGCGAAAGTAAGTTTGTTTGTTACGCTTTCACGCGAAAACTACTTAACCGATCACCATGAAACTTTGTACACATATTCTTCGAGGTATTAGAAGTAACATAGACTACATATCATCACGCTACGACCAATAGGAGCGGAGAAGCAATGAAAAATGTTGCAAAAACGGGGAAAATGTGACGCAGACGAAGTTGCGCGGGACAGCCACTAGTAGAATATAAAAAAAACATGATATGCTGGTTCATTTCTGATATGTTCAGATTTCACTCGAATCAGTATCTTATTGGTCAAATTAAATAAGATTAGATCGCTCGTAAATATTTGACTGTCTTTGAACAGATTCCAACTCGCTTCCAGTTAGAATAATATATTGTCAGGCGGAATCCTGAAGTTATTGCGACTATCGGCATTAAGTGAAACTGAAAATCCGTACTACAGTGTGATACAGGGATTTTTTGGCGTTCGAATTAAGAGAGAGAATACTTGTGAAACATGAAGTTCGTTCCAAATATAGGCACGCGCCAAAAGATCCGTGTAAAGCCATACAATCTAAGGGCCTTTTCATTGTCATGCGTGTTTGCGCTCGCATGCAGGCCAGGTAGCCATGCTTGTTGCGGGCCGCACGCAGAGCAGATCACAGACAATAAAAACATGTATGATACAACAATAGGTTGCGGGCAGCACGCATGCGTGTCTGGCCTGCACGCGGGCGCAAACACGCATGACAATGAAAAGGCCCTAAATCCTACTTACAACATACTACTTAGTTTATTATTAATAACAACATTCAATCCTATTTTACAGAAACGTCGCTCATCGAGTGGGGGAATGCCTGTCCAGGTGGCTGAAAATGTTTTCGTGATACTTTTACCTCTCCACCTTGTACGATGAAATGAATTCTTTGTAAAGCTTTATTGTAAGTTTGGATGTGAATAAAAAATATTTTGTAAATTAAATTAATTATATACCACTTATGTTTCATTAATCCTAACCATATCCAAGGCAATGCAATAAACAAAATTTATAATACTGCTCAGTGCTATGTGGCCCGATAATGAACTCTCATTTAGCCTTAACATCGTTTTCCTGCTTTCTCCGCCATATTTACAATTAACAACTAAGTCCCACTGTCAAAGTAAAGTCAACAACACAATTAATCACCTAAACCAACATTTTTAGGGTTCCGTAGCCAATAGGGGTGCGGACTGTGTAAAGAAAACGACATTCTATTTTGTCCGTCAGACAGGTAACACAAAAGTACGTATGTCAAAGGCGTGAAAATTATGTGTGCGGTCCCATAGACATGTTATAAAATATTATGGCAATGGTGTGTCCTCTTATATCTACAGAAAAGAAAGAAATATAGAAAAAAAAATTGTTTTGTAGAACGCAAAATAAAAATTGCAAATATTAGTTTGAATAATATTTGATGTTTAGTTTTTGTGATATGGAACTTTTTCATCAAACTGCAGCAGTAATATACTATTCAGTTTTTAATATACTATGAAAAACAAATTCAGTTTTGCTGTTGACTGTTATTTTATATAAAAAAAATGAGCTTAAAAATGTTGTTATTATATTGTTTGGTGCTACGAAACACTGCGTGTGTGAGTCCGACTGGCACTTGGCTGGTTTTATATTATATTGAGTATCCGACCGAAGTTTCAGTTTCGGCTAGTTTCGGCCCAAAAATCATGTTTCGGCCAAAGTTTCGGTTTCGGCCCAAAAACAGCCGAAACTTTCAGCCGCGCCGAACCTTCAAGATCGTACTTTCAGGACGCGTTTGGCTAACGTCGGGTGCGCCCGGCACGGCTTATACCATCTAGAATTAACAGATCGCTGCCACAGTATTATATACATTTAATGTTGTGACAATTGTGAAATTTCAATTCAATATAACTGAAACGTAGAACCCGGTAATATTAGGCCAACGAGATGTTTCATTATTCATATATCTGGATTCCACTGAAATTTTGTTCAATGTTTTAATCACGTTTATAAAAAAAGGTTCGGTTTGGGCAGAAAAACATGTTTCAGTCGGACGCTAATTATATTCTTGCAATGGGAATTCAAATTGCATGTTAGTGGATTTTCTTATTAGTAACTTGGACATCTCTACTGTTATGAATGACCAAGCTGAAAATGTTATATGTACCATGCTTCTTTTTTTTCATTATGATTTGTGGCAACCCTGAATTGATCTGTCACCTTTCGCAATGGAGTTTTGGACGTGTCCGTAATAACAAAAAAATCTTTTTATTTACTTGTAATGCTGTCACCACTTTAACAGTTATTCCAAATACCATTTACGATTATGTTAAGTTCGTGTGGAGTTTTGTTTAGTTCAAATTCGCTGCTGAAACATGGAAGAGGTGAGTTGTGAGGTTACCAATGTTACCATATTTTTGTTGTGTCACAATACAACGAAGTTATTGTGTGGTTATTTTGCAATAATTTTTGTTTTTTAGGAACTTAACGAGCATGACTTGGAGGACCGGTTGTATGCTATGCTACATCATGTGGACGAGACAGAGGGTAACTTAGAATCTAACCACAGCGATGGGTTGAACATAATGGAGAGCGCGCCCCGGAGCACGGTGCGTCGATACTGGCGCACAAGTGAGTCCACTACTCCGTATCAAAAGGTGAACGTTCAGAAAAACACCGCTACACCATCAAACAACAACAAACAAGCTGATGTAAGCCAAACTAACGAAACACCAAAGCCCAAAGAAGAAAAAGGTGAGGCAACCCCCAAGCCTTCCGGTGCCGATCTGTCTATATTCCAATGTCCTGTACCACATAACATTAAGAGAACCATTGAAATTATTGAACAGGATGATGAACGTGTAGTGCTTGAATCTAGTGATGAAGATGAAGTCATTGAAGTGGCATTACCTCCCAAGCCTACTATTACTATTGAAAGCTCAGATGAAGATGAACTCACTATCATCAACCCGATCTCCCCATCGAAAACCCATGCTAACGTGGAAAAGTCTACTACAAGTGGAGGAAGAGACGTTTCAGCTAGTCCTGCTCCCTCAGCGGTATCATCAGTGTCTGATGAATTCATCCGGGGTGACTGTATAGCATTGAATATCTCCTCCCGCCATCAGGACAATCCCAGCTTTGATTTCAGTCTCCATGGTTCAGATCTGCTTGGACAAAGTACTCCATCAAAAAAAAAGAAAAAGAAGAAAACTAAGGAAGCTGTGACATCTACTCCAGTTGTTGCAGTGACACCAAATAGGGCAACCCCTAATGATGAATGTTTTGCCACACCAAAAAGTAAAGCGAAGAATAAAAGGCAGAAAACCAAATTGTATGCTGTGACAGAAAAAAGTATTCCGAGTGCTGATGTGTATGACTCTGATAGCAACCAGTCCGTGGACACAAATAAAAACATGAACTCATACATAGTTACAGAGAAAAGTTTACCCAGCACTGATGTCTATGAATCCGATTCTAACCTGTCTGAATCTGCTAAAGAAATTCCAAAGCAAGTACAGAAAAATGGTGTTAAGAGTTCAGATGTAAGTACGTCTGTCAATAAAATAAGTGAGCAACCCTCAAAAACATTGAAAAAGAATGATTCCAGTATCTCTTACAATCTCTCTTCCCTGGACATGGACACCGTTTCAATTGATTTGACAGGCAATGAAAGTTTTGTAGATCTTGCCGACTCTAGTATCCAAGAAAGCATTGTTATGGGAAATGTATCTGGATTCACTGACTTTGAAGACTATGGAGATGTTACTCTGTCTGATGACATTTCCAAATTTGGCTCCACAAACATACCTTCGATTTTGAACGAGAACCTCGATTTTGACAATTTGAAAGGCAAAGACAAGTTTTGTAAAAGACGAAGATACTCTCTGACAACTCTTCGTGCTGAAATGGAGAAATTCTATAATGAGAGCTGGGGTGGAGAGAATTTTAACCACAGAGAGATACAGAAAAGCATGTCACGTAAGTGTTACCTGTAGAATCTCACTATTTTAAGTTATTTTTTAATTAGAAAAACATATTTTTAATTTTATTTAAGGGATTACTAGTAATTCCAAGTTACTGTAAACCAAACAGCACCTGTAATAATTACTTAACTAGCATATTATAATAATGTTCACACTAAAACATTTTCTCAAAATAATAGGCAATTTATTAATTAAGGACATTCCTAATAACCCATTCTTAAAACACATTAAAATGAGATTAACATTACCATTATATCATCATTAAACACAACAATTAATTAATGAGATTATTATGTTAATTGATTTTAATTTCATACACACTGAAATACAGGCACGAAAATCTTGTGGGGAACAGCAGGATACAGGCAACTATTAGTTGTCTCAACTGTCTGCCTGATACTAAATAAAAACATAACATCATCCCTATAACCCCCAAAGGGTAAAGCAAAGGTGTACCTAGTACACCCACATTTCGTCAGTGACCATTTCAGTCCCATGTAAAAGGGAGTGAGCCTATTGCCATCAACGGGCAATAAATCCTACTAATATTATGAATGCGAAAGTTTGTGAGGATGGATGGATGTTTGTTACTCTTTCATGCAAAAACTACTGAATGGATTAGGTTGAAATTTGGCACGGGTAGTTTATAACCTGGATTAACACATAGGATACATTTTTTATCCCGATAGTATGTTCCTGTGGGACAATTATCGAACTCCACGCGGGCGACGCCGCGGGCATAAGCTAGTAATAAAATAATTTTTCCTTTTTAGGTGATAAGAGTTTGTGGGTGATTGATCCTAAAGACAGGGTACCTTCACTGGCTAAAAGGAAAGTCACGTAAGTACACAAACTAGTATTTTAGACAAGCTGCATACTGGACATAATTTAGCATTAGAAAAATATATGAATGTCAGCAAAAATAAATAAATTATTCATGAAATCACTTAATGCCGATTTTTTTTTGTTTTTTTTAACGTTAGCAAGTTTTCATTCATCAATGTCTTCTTAAACTATTCTTGTTGCTGTGTGATTCACGTACAGGTTAGAAGTTACATAACGTGTTACATTACACGGTCCATGTTACATTACAGCTGCAACTACTGCAACCGCGCGGGCCACCGAGACGACACGTGTCGCCAGAAGCCGGCTGTGTGTTACATGTGCGGCTCAACAGGGCACTTCGAACCGAGGTGTCCGAGGAAGATCTGTGTCAATGTAAGTAAAATGTTTTAATTTAATAGTTACGAGATTGCCCGGGCTTCGCTACTTTTTTAGTAGCTTAGCCTATGACACGCGGGGATAATGGATGTAACTTCTCATCTATCTATACTAATAATATTATGAGCTGAAGTTTGTTTGTTTGGTTGAACGCGCTATCTCTGGAACAACTGGTACAAATTGAAAAAATATTTTAGTCTTAGATAGCCCATTTATTGAGAAAAACTATAGGCTATATAACATCACGCTACGACCAAAAGGAGAGCAGCATCAATGAAAAATGTTGCAAAAACGGAGAAAAATAACGCAGAGACAATTGCGCGGGTCAGCTAGTTAATTAATAGGAATCGGTTCCGAAGATTACCTACATGAACGACAACAATAAGACTCTTATGCATCAAAGTACTCCACCGCATCAAAGTACTCCACCGCATCAAAGTACTCCACCGCATGGCTGTCATCCGGGAACGTGCCAATATTTGCTTAGTTTTGAATCTTTAATTACCTTCGGATGATACTAATTCATTGGGCTTGCCACAAAACTAAATACTAAAGATTAGTGGTATTTCCGAATAAGAAATCGACCAAATTTACGTTACGTTTACGTGACGCGTTCGTACTACTGTCTCTTGTCCGACATCAAGGCAAATGGCAGTAGGCACATGCCTCGGTATTTCGGTAATAATTTAGCACTTTTTTATTTTTTTGCGTTTCTACAAGGCAGTGCGCCAACAGCGACATGTGGCCACAGTTGTAATTTCTCCCTACAGATAACGAAATAAATAGCGGCCCATTTTTATTCCTTAAAGACATTTCATAATCTTTTCCCAGATTTAATAATATTACATATCTTATCAAAATATAATGCAAAAGGGACGAATAGCAGTCTTGGAATAGGATGACTATTGATAGATAGAATCCTATCTATATTATATTTGTGTCAATTGTTTAATCTAGTCTTTTTGTAATATCTTCTTTTTTTTCAATAGACTCTTTTTCTTATGTACCAATTGTTTGTAAATTTGTCCTTTGGCCTTATAGATTCCTAGATCCTTGGTAACTTTTTATCTTGTTCTACGTTTTGTAGTAAGCAACGACTTATTGTCGGGCCTACGATTTTCTCCCATACTTAAGTACTAAGCTGTAACATAGAAAAATTGTAAAAACAAATGATTATAAAAAAGTAACCATGGAGTTTCTTGCTGGTTCTTCTCCATGGGAAACGACCAACCCGAACCGAGCACCTGTTTGTCGACGTTTAACAAGTGCCCATGTAGGCCTATGTGAAATAATAATATTTTGATTTATCTGTTTTGTTGATATCTCTAAGAATAATTCCACAGTTGTAATATAATATGTTATTATAAGACCTGCATCTCTTGTGTCCACAGTGCGGCTCCCCGAACCAGATGTACTCGAATATGTGCCGCAACTGCTGCAATTGGGGGGCGCTGCGCTGTGCCGAGTGCGGGCAGAACGGGCACCCCGCCAGCCACTGTCCCGACACGTGGCGCCGGTACCATAATACTGTAAGTACTTGCAAGGGTCTACAACACTTTGAGCCAATGAGACGGAACCTGGTACCTTACCATAACATCTTAAAGCAGTACTGTTTTAATCTTATTCCAGTGTGAGAAAGAGATGACGCTATAGAGGACTGTAGCTCCGTCTCTTTCCCGCACTGGAGTGACATTAAAACAATACCGCTTTCAGACCCCATGGTAACGCCTCTGATGTAGTTGCGCTGAGCGGGAGGGCGTCACATCACCCCCATCGCCCCCTCGCGCTGCACGTAGCTTTGTCATACACCGATCCTGCCTCAGGCAGTAGCTTTATCTAAATACTAAAAATGAACTTCTATTTTCCTCCAAAATATCATAGTTTCTTTGACCGCTTTGCTCTACTACCTATAGTTACGGATTTAGCTCTAATGAGCTACCGTAAAAATCGTAAAAGTCGTACAGTCGTATGTTTGACCCCTAGATAAGGGAAAGTCCTATTCCGTGTTTCAAAGAAAGCTGATCTCAAATGATAACATTCTAAAAAAACATCATTCCTCTTACAGATTGATAACAACTCTCCGTTGGAGCGCTGCAACCAAAACAAGAAGCACTATCAGCTGTACTGCAGCGGCTGCACCCGGAAGGGCCACCTCGTGCACACGTGCCGCGTCACGCTGCCCTTCTCCGGCCTGCCCATCAACTCGCCCTACGTCTGTCTGTACCGCCCCCTGCACCTCCCAGCCCCCGCCCCCGCACTCCCCGCGCCCCCCGCCCCCTCCCTCCCTCCCGCGCCCCCCGCCCCACGCAACAAGCGCCAGTCCAAGTCCCCCACCATGCACGAGACACACGTCAACAAGAAGAGAAACCTCTCTGCGGGTGACGAACATGAACGACGCAACACTAAAAGCCCCGCGCCGCGAAAGACCTCCATCAGCAAAGACGCTGTGGAGGACACCAACAAAACCACGGAAGCTAAGAGAATTGACCAGAATGATAAGAGTCAGGGTGCCACAGAAAAAGCACCCGACTTCATACCAATCTCCTCCGCTAACCATGACAAGAAAGGTAACATGATTCAAGACAATGAAATCTCTTCAGACTCAAATGAAGTTTTCACGTCTGCCAGAATTTACATCACCAACGAAATTATTGATAAGCTCAAAACTGAAGAAGGCAAGGCCTGGTTGAAGGAAACCACGGATAAACACTGCATAGAAGTGGAGAACGCAGAAATTAATTCTTTTTTATGTATTAAGGGCAGGCTTGAAGACCAAGAGGCTTTCCAAGCGGAGCTTCGCGACTGGTTCAAACCCGACGCGCACGATGACAGGCCCAAACCAAGCAGTGAGGGCGACACACAACACGAGCAGAATGCGTGGCACATGTTACCCAAAAACAGAAACAACCTGTTGCGGCAACTCAGCAACGCGCTCAGCGCTTTAAAAGAGGACTATGGCGACCCTAGCGCGCTATACAAGGAGTTGACGTATCTACAGAACCGTCACCAAAAACTTATGAAACAAAATGTCATCAGCCCTCAACAGTTGGACAACAACCGAGGCAAAATTAACGAAATGCTCAAGAAGCTGAACATGGTACTGATCGGCCAGGCTGGCCTCGCCGACGGAACCGCACACGTCACTGAGCTGTACTCATTTCAAGAGAAACTTATGAATTCCAGACAGAAAACTATATCTAACAACCTACGAAAGGAGATTGCACAGCATTACGCGCTTATATTTACCGCGCTTCCCCGGGACGACTACTTAGATTTACTGAAAATGTACCACTTGTCGAATAAGTCGACTATGAAGGGCAGGAAGAAGAAGAAAGCGTTGAAACTCAATCCTAAAATAAACAGATTGAAGATAAAAGTAAACAGCATTCCAACACAACCTATACAAAACGGTATGAAGGAGAAGAGGGATGAGCCGACGGGTCCGTGCAGCGACCCGCAAATGTTGCAGAAGCTCGGGTTCTACCACCGGCGTCTGATGAGCGCGCACCTCAACCGGCCCGCGCTTAAGAAGACGCGCAGTGACCTCGTGCGGAGATTGCACAACTTCATCGCCTCACTATACGTGAAGGAGAAAATGTCTTCAAAGAGCAAGAAAAAGGTCAATAAGCTGCAAAAACAGGTCCAGCTGTTCTTGTCTAATGTATAAAATATGATTAGGAGATAATATTTTATGTTGGCGCCAATCAGAGGCGTGCTCGGCATGAGACGAGCCGGCATGTACTACGTGTGCTCCCCGACTGGGATCACTTTTATGTTCGTCTTAACTTGCCGGTTTGGTGTAATGGCACTTTATCGTGCATGTGAATTATTAAACTTCTTAGTGTAAAGCATTCCTTTGTTTACTTTATACATACCTTTTCAAATAACCAACATTCAAAGACTTCTGTCAGGTGGCTGCTAAAGCCTCGTATCCACTAGGCAACATTTGACGCGCGACATGTTGCTCAACATGTTTCGCAACTTGTTGAATGTTGACGCGGAACATTTGTTTAACAACGTTGTCTGTCCACACATTCTCAGTCGTCGACAACATGTCGCCAGAGGAACTTGTTTTGATTTCAGCGGCAGTGGTTATAATTTTATCGAAATCAAAAAGAAGAAAACCACGTTGGTGGGTTAGATAATACCTACAAAATAAAGAAAATGTATTCAGTGATCTCAGTGTGGTTGATGGATCTTTTACGAATTTTACCCGAATGAACAAAACAGACTTCGAGATACTGTTACAAAATGTTGTTGTTGTTTCACCTTTTATCAAAAACAGCAAAGGTTCATATGCAAACCATTTACTGCTAAAAAGATCTTCACTGCCACTTCCTGTTTTTTTTGAACATTTAAATTTCTTCCTCTCGCGAGTGAATTGCGATCGAAGAGTATGTACCTTGCTTTCAACCTCTTTCACAGACACATCTAGTGTTTTCGCTATTGAATCCCATGCATCTAGTTTTTTTTATTTATTTTTATAGTCTCTGTGAGCAGTATCCCATAAACATTCATAGTTTTGGTGCAGTTCGATTAATTTGAGCACTCGTTCGTTACACCACACTACGGACATTGTTGTGCGTCACGTCTCCACTCGACAACAATTGATGCTCAACTAACGATGCACTTTAAACAAACAACAAGCCGCGCGTCATGTTGCGGGGCAGCTGGCAACGTCGCGCGCTGTTGTGCAGCGTTGCCGTACATGTTGAGATTCACGTGTCGCGCGCCAAATGTTGCCTAGTGGATACGAGGCTTAATCCACCAAGTTAGCCCAGGGCTAAGGGGTGTCTGAAATCCGCCCCTAAGACGACCCACTGACCCTAACATTTAAGTTTTGGGCGAATAAAGACTGATCATGCTAAATCTAATCGTAGCCCGGACGGCTCATAATAATATGGATAGTAATATTAGTTTTTTGACCGGAAACTAATCCCTCACCCAAAAATATATCTTGTAATGGCCTCCATTAACCAGTCCCACTCTGATGGATCTATCTTAGAACTTTTCTAGATCTAAAACGCAGTGAGTTTTACTCTAACGTAGATTTTCTATCCCCTTGTATGCATCAGATTATCCAATTGACTTCGGCAAGTTTTATTGAAGGATCATCATTTGCACCTATTGAATTCTCAATTGACTCTTACAATGTGACCCAGTACAAGGCCATTTCGCTACAATAACTAAGATTTTCATTCTAAACCATACACAGTCAGCTCAGCATTACATTTGTGATCTGATTAAAATATACGCGATCGTTTCCAGTAAAATTGTTACTAAACAGAGTGATTTAGTAAGTTTCAAAGATATTATGGCACATCCCTAGACTGGATACGTCTACGTCATCAAACAAAACCATACCGCCGCCGTACGTCATTCGTGATAATTGATAAGCTTCGTACTTGTTGATTTGATAAAAATCATTTTGATCAATAGCAAAACAAAACTTTTTAGTTCGTGCTCAAAAAATAGATAATGAAGCCATATATGTTTAATGTGCTACCAAAATTCCAGTTAATTGTCATATTATGCATCATAAATTCGATTTGCGGACGAATGGTAAGGAATAACCAATATTTTTGAAATATTCGTAATTGAAGTAAATTAAAAAGTGCTTTTTATTGCGTGCAGTTCGGTGAAGAAGGGTACTATCCAGCGGGTTACTACGACAGCCAGCAAGCTCAGTACGAAAAAATTAAAACTGCGCTCACGAAATTAGAACATGGTATGGATAATTTTGATTGTATCTAGCACAGCGATTAATCTTAACCAACGCAGTTATTATTCACATGCTTCTACATAATTTATTGCTATTCTAAAATACGAAGACAGAAGTAATAAATTAATAACTCGAAAATTACTGTGATGCTAGTAATTTCCCTTGGGTACTTATTCCCCAAGATGAAATGAAAACCATTGATTGTGATTAACTATTTCTATTTGCTTTTAATATTCCATTTCGAACTCTAAACTATTATCCAATAGTTTTGATACTGTTACACTATGAACTTATCTTTTATCAGAAATCATATTAATTAATTCTAGTGATCCATCAATAGTTTTCAATGTCTATTTCTATTCTACAATAAAATCGTAGTGCTGAAGACTGTCAAATTCTACCTTTATTTTTTTTGCCAGCCCCACAATGGGTAAATGACTGGCCAGACCCATCCATCAGAATGGGCCAGGTATCAGGTGTGGCCATCGACAACTCTGGCCATGTGCTGGTGTTCCACCGCTCACACAATGTGTGGGATGCAACCACATTTAACAATAGAGATGTGTACCAGGGTATTGGGGAGGACCCCATACCAGAACCCACTATATTAGTGCTGAATGATACGGGGGAGCTGGTTGACAGTTGGGGGCAGAAATTGTGAGTAATATTTTAATATTCCATTGATAACTAATGTTGTTGTTGTTGTAATGATGTTTCTTGTTACCCTTTGTAATTATTGAATCGCTCTTGAAACTATTCTTTGCTAGAGAAACATCACGACACATACTTTTACCAAGGATTCATTACATGATTTAATATACATTGAACATTTTTAAAACACTGTGTTATATGCTCTAGAGGGAATTGAGGTTTTTTTTTTTAGAAAGACCTGTTAGAGATTAGAATCCTTTAAAGTATTGTGCAATCGCTCTGTATGTGTACTAATATAAAACTTAGTTAAATTGAAATGATTTCCTGTAGGTTCTACATCCCGCATGGTATAACAGTGGATTATGAAGGCAATGTGTGGGTGACGGATGTGGCCATGCATCAGGTCTTCAAGTTTACTCCTAATGACAGACTGAAGCCAAACCTCACCTTGGGGGAGAAGTAAGTTTTTCTTTCTTACCTTTTAATTGAAAATATGCATTTTTTACAGTATAACATATGTATATACGTTATAGTGTAAAAAATTAAAACTATCTACAAAAAATATTTGAATTCCAAGAAGCTTTTGATAGAGTATTCCTTTATGAAATTGTTTTTATGTTGATTGAAGGGTATCTCTTACTGTAGTTTTTCAATTTTCGATATTATAGCTAAAATGGGTGTCTAAGAAAACTATTTTTGTAATTTGTTTAGGGGTACCACAGGGCTCTTATCTTGGAACACTACTAATTAATTAAAAAAGTTCGTAATGCATGATGTGGCAAGGCCACAAAATATTTTCAAGTACATAATACAAAACATAAGTAATGCAGTGGAAAGTAATAGCATAGATAGGATAGAAATTCTAATAGCCGCCCACTCTTGCTGTGGAAGAATTTCCTGATGAGGTTTTGAGCTCTGTTACAACATAACATTACATTAATTATTGTTGAATTTAAATGAGCGAAAACATTTATTTGTTACACAAAGTGTATTGTATTTATCTTCGGTTCTTATTACAAAAGAACATGTTATTGTTTCTCTAATGTAGTTGACACAATTATTGTCTTTTTATTATTGAACCAAATAAAAACAAGTAAATACATGATGAATTAAAAAGGATTCGTTTAATTGAAATGTTAAACAATGTTTATTTATAAATCAGTTTTAAGATCTTGACACATGTGACAGATATTTACATATTTTTAGAGATTGGTGTTTTTTCTTTGTGACATCAAATCAAATTAAAAGGTCACATTATCTTTTAAAGTCCAGACATTCTCTTGGTCAGACATGCTCCTCATGACGATTATTGTCTGAGATGATCTTTCGAGGACAGAACCACACCGATTTGTTCATTGAATGTCTGTCAGTACACACATTCACATTGATATAATAAAATTAAATGCAAATGTAAATTGATAGTTATTTATTATTCATGATACACCCAATACAGCTCAACATTACTAATATCTTATTGTCATCTTCATAACTACTCAAGTACCTATGTATGATACGATACGGCGACTTAGAATCGACGTCGCATATAAATAGACCACACTTATGGACGGGGAATCGTCTCTTTATTGTCTTATAGTAAAAGGGAAAATAACTTCAATCGCTTTTTTGACGAGCGGACCAACGCCGCGTTGACCTAAATGAGATGATACTTACTTGATCGGTTCAAGCCGATTTCTCGTCGTTAAGTGCAGTCACTACCTCTCTCTTGTCTTATAGGTTCATACCCGGAAATGATGACAATCATTTCTGCAAGCCAAGCGCGGTGGCTGTCCTGTCTAACGGCGATTTCTTCGTGGCAGACGGATACTGTAACCACAGGATCGTTAAGTTATCGCCTGACGGGAAAATTATACTGCAGTGGGGAATCAGTGAGTATCTGTGTACATACACTTTGTATAGCTGGTGCGTTCAATTTGGAAAAAGGCTTCCCCTGATTCCTTTCACGAATTCTTTTCTCGCGCCACCTCGAACATACATCAAGTAGATATTATTATTTAATCAGCTGTTTAACCAAAACGTTAATTACATGACAACACAACATTTCCCTGGTTTCTGAATAGCACAATCAGCCTGTAATGTTACCACTGCTGGGACACAGGCTTCCTCTCTATCAGAGGGAAGGGCTGTAATCCACAACGCGGGCCCAGTGGTGGTTGGCAGATGTCAAATGTCTTAAAATTTTTAGTTCTAGGACATGCCGGTTTCGTCACGATGTTTTCTTTCACTGTTGATCGGTTTACCGGTTTCTGAATGTCTGGTCACTATCCCACAGGTCACGGCAACTCTCCGTTCGCGTTCAACGTGCCCCATGCGCTCACACTAGCCGAGGACCGCGGCTTAGTTTGCGTGGCCGATCGGGAGCGAGGCCGCGTGGCTTGCTTCCGACACGACAACGGCACCTATGAGGGGAGCTTCAGCAGTTGGCTGATGGGCGGCAGGCTCTTCAGTGTTGCTTATGCTCCTGTGCATGGTGAGTTTACATCGTCAGACTTTCTGGCTAGACGCAGGGATGGTCGATGAAACAAAGATTTGACCAAATGGTCGTCAAAAGAGCGTTGAGTTAACAATATGTATAGTCAAAGTCATGAAAAGTCGCCTTAACACTCATGACGGCTACATAAAGGTATAGACGCATACAGCCGAAAGCTTAAAATCCCCACTAGGTATATCACCTATCTTAACATATTTAAATAGAACTTAAATGTTTTGCAAATAATAGCAGTTGTACAGAAAAGTGTAGCTATCTAAGATGAATCGACGACTATGAAGTTGCCGATTTAGCAGTGAAATTAGGTAGAACTATTACGAATCTTTGTGTGTAAAGTATCAGGGAGATCCTCAGGGCATGCGCTAAGACTTGTGATGCTGGTGTGGGTCCACCCTACCGTCTCGGTGTATTGAAAAAAAAAATGTAGGAGCAGTGCTAAAGGGCGCAGGTGCGTGCGACGGGTTTTCTATGGATAATTTAACAGGACGTCTAGAGTAGACACCCGCTATTAGCGTACGTTCTTAGTGTGGAAGTTCCTATCAATTAGCAGCGAACTTTCCGGCTTCTAAGAAGTCGACCACTTTCCATCTCAGAAGAACTTCTTATGACGGCCTTCCTTCACCGTAAAACTCATCATCAAGTCATCTTCATGCTCTTGTTCGATATTATTTCACGTCCCCGCCTCTGCGCATCACGTTTTCACTTCCATTTTCCCCAACCACGATCCACTCCCATTTCTTGCATAACATTCTTCACGCAATCCATCCATCTTTTATTTGGTCTTCTTCTCTGTCTTCATCCAGAAACATTTATGTTCATTACTCTTTTAGTCTGGTAAACCCACATATCGTCAGTTATCTTTAAGTTCCATGTAATGCACAATTTCCGTGGCTAGTACTGAAAAACTCCAATAACACTTTGCTCTATCTGCGAATCGAACCGAGGACCTCTTTACCTTATTCCGCGACGATGCTAACAAGACTAACTTAATTCACAGGCGGCCGTCTCTACGTCGTAAACGGACCTGACAGTCCCTTACCAAATCCGGTACCAGTCCGAGGGTTCGTCATCGAGTTCGCTACCGGCCGACTGATCCAAACCTTCGCTCCAGACGAGGGTCTACAGAACCCCCACGACATCGTCGCCTCAGCTGACGGGTCCAAGGTCTATGTTGCTGAGTTGAACCCGTTTAGAGTGTACAAGTTCGTTGATGAGACTCTGAGAAATGAAAGCCGGTTGGAGAAGAATGTGACGTCTCATGTGAAGCCTACCGCTACTGTCGGTGAGTAGGTTTGTGTCTGTTCGTTTTGTTTTGCTTTCTTTTTTTATGCGCATGATTTTAAAATCAACGGTTCCAATTGCGTGCCAATTAGCAGTTTTGAAACGTCAAAGTTACGATACTCCCTCAAAACGCCTGTCAGCACAAATACTCGGAAGAAGTGGCGGAATAGACTCCCCATTTGCCTGACGCAACAGTGTACAGTCGCGGAAGGAGAACAATAATTTGATTCGCCTCACCTTGCCTGATGTGAAGCGATGACGTGATAGAAAATGCCGACTTGATATTTTTCTAAAGACTAAGTACTAAGTTTAGTAATCATAAAAATGGTCGAACAGGGTCATGTTCGAACAAGAAATGTATGAACATTTGTATTTTAACCTTCACGTTCCGTGTTTGTACATTATTTTTTATCGCTTGGTTGTCTCTATTCTGATAGTTCAAAATCAATCATAACAGTAATATAAAATTGGAATTTATGTAGTCATGTTTTGTTTTCCTGCTTAAGTGGTTGTTGTTATATTGCATCATAAATAATAGGGATGGTGACTCATTTTTTTTTATTTGTCTATCGGGTAGATTATTAAAAAGTATTTAACACTTATTTTTTCTTTTTTCACGTAATCGGCAAATTACGGAGATATTTTGAGTTGAAATGGCGCATGACGTCACGGCTCAGTACTTTTTATACCTAGTTGTGACGTAGTGAGCCTCCACTCCCCAACTTTAATGCGTTTTAACTAAGTATTTTTTTGTTAACTTGATAAAACAAAAAATACGTATCTAATATTTTTGTATTACCTGATTGACGGACAAAATAGAATTTCGTTTTCTTTACCCAGTCATCATCCCTATTGTTCTGTTTATGTTAAAATTATTATGCTACTCAGAAATAATAGTAAATAACATATATTTTATAGGAAATTATCTGCTTTCTAGAAGGTATGTCATTCATAACTTGTTTGAACCTGCGTATTTTTTTTTCTATTGGGGGTACCTACATAATACTAAGTACTTGAAATGTTATTTAGATTCACTTATAAAACTTTCTATGTTTTATCATCCAAGTACCTACTGGTTCTGATTCGGTTACACCAGTGCCTACGGATACTTACGCATTTGTCCCAGGGAGCCCGATAATGTACTGGTTTACCCAAGTATCTGATCAAAATCATCTGATCTGACCGTACTAGTTTGGCTGGACCTTAGTCAGTGTAGTTCTGTTGGTAGAGGCTTTATAAAAACCTTAATTTACAGACAGGACGACCAATCAAGCTATACAAAACCAGTTTATACAGATCTCTCATTGTACGGAAAATCTATTCAAAGCGACGTTATGTTATACCAACTGGCCTGTCGCTCAGTTAGCACACCACCTAAGCAATATTATTTCAATCTTATTTACAGCAAGGAAAGAGATGAAGCTATACATCTCGTAGCTTCATCTCTGTCCCACACAACAGATTATAGAGAACAAAAAGTTGATTGCAGAAGTGGTAGGCAGCACGCACGTGGGCGGCGCGGAGGGCGCGGGCGCGTGGGAGTGGTGGGCCGGCGCGCTGGGGGGCGCGGGGGGCGCTGCCGCCGCCGCGCTGCTGGCGCTGGCCGCGCTGGCGCTGCTGCGGGCGAGGAACACCGGTAAGGGCTACGAGGCTGAGCCGCTCGTGCATTGACACACCACACGAACATCACATACATTCAACAAGGTCATTGGTTTAACGTAGGCAATACTTTAAGTACCTATATGAAAAACTTTTACTATCGGACTCCGGAATATGAAAAAACCGTGGTGTGCCCTAATTTTTTTCCAGTTTGCGACCAGGAATATTGTTTATTTTTCGCGATTTCTAGGATGGTCCCGTACGAAAACTGGTTAATATTTCATGACTACTACTCGACCCTAAACTATTGCCCACGTTTAACAAATCACCCAGGTATATACATGGTACTAAATGATAACCCCCCTAAGCATTGGTCAAACTGAGGAAAATACCTTCAATGACACAAATTTGGTCATTATTATTATCACAAAAATTGAGAGAGTGACTATATGTCGTCGATAAACGTGGTCACTCCTTTTAGAAGTCCCGTGAATATGCGCTCCATTTTGAACACATCTATTCAAATTATTAGACACAATCAACACAAGCTAGTTTTCGCCTCAGTTTGGCCGGAGCCTAATAAAACGGAAAAAAAGGTAAGTTCGGTATATCAATTTGGCATAACTTTATTACTGATTTAATAATAAGAGGGTAACAAATCGCTACCGTCAGTATAAGTACTGAAAATCGGACCTAATTTACTTCAATTAAGCAACCTTTTTTACAAAAGGTAGTTCGTTATGATGCTGAGATACTTCAAATTCTGCTTTCTATGGGTTTAAGTCCAATAGCCTCATTATTTATCTTTATCATAGATTATTCCCCAATAACTTTAATGATTATTACTTACCCATTTTTTTATATTTGCTCAAATGATACATTCCATTACATGATAGAGTCATCACAATTAAGCATGCTTATATTTTACCGTAGAAAACATAGTTTTATATTTTAAGAATAATAGAAATCTGTTTTTTATTTTTTTTATTTTATAAATTGTTGATAAGCCCAATCGATAGAAAAAGGGATAAGTCTTATAAAATATTCAAATTATAAACAAATATATAGAATAGATAAGTTATTAAAATATACAAATATCATACAACCAAGTATTTTAATGGTTGTCTTCTATGATTAATGTAACAAAAAATATACAAAGGTACAGTGGAAGATTTTACAATTATTTTTTAAATTATTGGCTATAGAAATCCTTAAAGGAAATAATTATAAACAGTTGTAATATTAAATTGCCAAACTATGCCTCCGTTGCGATCTGATGCTTTTTTTAAATATTAATTATAAGAATAAAAATCTTTTATGATGAAATTATTTTTATCAGTGCCTAGTGATCTCTAAATCCTCATGATTCAATATTGTTATTTTTAACTTGTTAATTATTTTCCTCGTATCTCGAATACAATAGTTATTTTATTTATTTCTGTATACTTTGCTCTGTATTAGTTTTAAGTTCGCTACCTTCAAGAGATTATGATGTAGTTGCAAAAGAGAATGGGTGATTTATCCCCAGTGCTGTGTCAAGTTGACGCCCATTAAGAAACGCCCATTCTCCTTTAATAATTTTGTTGTAAAATAGTTCCATAAAACTTGCCAAGAGCTGTTCGCTATATTTAAAGAGTGTATCTTTTTAATCATAATTAAATGAACTATATTACATCAAACTACATCTTTCAAGGGTCTTTGTTAAGTATAACTTTTCGCCGCCATGCAAATGAAAAATCCATCAACAAAAAAATCTTAGTAATGGTCACACATTACCACTGACTAATTTTTAATAATTTGATTGGCGGTGGCCGGTGGGTCATAAAAATAAGGCAGCGGTTACACAAAGTTAAAGTGAATGCGACGTTTAAATTAATTCCTGTAAACATCTACATACACATTGGTCGTACATACCATAAGCGACATTCATCATTATTTTGTACTGACGTATCGCAGTTTTACTACTGCAGCCTCTACCTTACTCGTTACTCTAGCTAGCATAGCCGTTCAAGGATATTTTGGCGCGTGGCTAAAATCAGAACTAACAATAAAATACAAATGTTTACCATTAGCGTCTCCCTGTCAACGTTATTCGAGCGTCAAAACACCCTTGCAGGATTGTAGCTAGTCTCACTATTCCGTTCTGTTGTTTACTTTTACACAAACTCACTTTTATATTATTTTGCGCTTTCAAATATTGTGATTGTAAAGAATTGTGATGTGCAATTATATTGTTGGTTTGTTAAAATATATTTATTGGAAGCAGCTTCTTGTATTTTTATTTACGCACCTATGCATGCTACACCTTTTTAGTTCGGCTTTCAGTATTATGGTCACTTTTCATAGTAAAACACACTGCGCTAATTTTGTTCATTGATGTAGTTTTTGAAGTATATGATAATTAATTGTTTTCATTTTGTTTATCTTCTTTACTACTCAGTAAGGTCCTCGAGTACCTATTTGCAATCGCGTGCAAAACGCCATTATAAAATTGAGCACGATTTCTTTCAAAATAAAGCTATTTTCGTAAGTAGTCTTGCGACTTTTTTAGGGCGTAAAAAAAAACTAAAAACAGGTTTCCGTATCTAAAGGTAAGTACCTAATTTATACTACTGCGTCCCCATTTGTAACATGATTGCCAACAAAACGTCGAACATGTACAAAATGTGACGCCGCCACACAGCGGTCCATTGTAAAATCATAGAAAATAACGTTTTGTCGAAAATTCCTATTTACTACCCAGAGCATTTAATTTGATAAAACTGTAGCATCACCACAATTAAACTAACGGCCGGCAGATCAGGGCAAACACGGTCATTTGTGTCGCAAAAAGTGATTTTCTATGAAAGTTCCAAGTACCAAGTTTAATTATAACTTGGAATCCTGCTCTTCGCAAAGAGAGAACAGAACTAGACGCAAATAATGAAAGGCGTTTGAATTTTGTGACCTGCCTATCTTACGCCATTTTATTCTTTATTATATCTATATATACACGTTTATTAATCGATAGAAACAAGTATTGTATGAGACAAAATCTGCTAAATCGTCACGTTTCTTAAGTATAAGCTACTAGCTGCTGCTCGTGACTTCGTCTGCGTGGATGAAGATATGAATTACGGTCAGTACCCTGTATTACTAGTGGTTTTCCTTTCATTTAATTTGTCATGGTTGTTGGAGAGATTTGATCCATATGATTGACCCTATCGATCGATAGCATAAAAGTACAGGATATAATTTTTTTGGATTAACTTGTTCGATTTCCAAGTGTGGCAAGCGAATTTTCGAAGATCAAAGTTGTGCTGATGGCGGAGATTGTAACTTTGATAGCTTCTATCTCGTAAACGTGACGCTTTAGAACATAATGTCGTATACAATACTTGTTTTGTATTGATAATAAAACGGCGGAGTTTATTTAGGCAGGCTTCGTACAAAAATATTCTAACCCATATTTATCAAGGGTCGATGAAATTTCCTTATTTCCATTTAGCTCTGTAGAAAAACACCCCAGTATATGTAATATTTGTTTGAATTGAACAGAAAGAATGTGCACTAAGCGGCCGAATTCTCGAATTTCACCCAGTTATTTAATTTTATCAGTCAGTAAGTCAACTAACACATTGCTAGGTCGCAAGGGCATGACCCGACGTCGCTGGGAGTACGGGCACGGCGAGTTCAAACTCCGTCGTCTACTAGAGCGTCGCCGGTTTACCCGCGTCCACTCGGATGACTCCGACGAGGAGCCGGCGCCCATGCTGCCGCAGACCGTCCCCGCTAACGCATGATGCCCATGCGAGCGCCGCGACAAGCAATGCTATATTTGAACCTAGCGAGAACGTTTGACCTGACCCTTGAAGGCGAATTTCACCAATTGAATGAACGCGGTCAGCATATCAGTGAGTTTGACTGCAGGTGCACGGGGCTGCACTGTCAAAATGTCCATAGAAAACCAGTCCCACTAACCCACGCATTATAGCACTGTTCATTCTATTTTTCAACAAGGACTCGTGAGTGTGCACCCATACCTGCGGCTGTTTTAGCGGAAGCTCTAAACCGCGTTCGATAGCTGCTGTCAATGTCAATATCCCGTAACAACTGACAGTTTTTGAACGCGGTTTACATGTGCTGATCGTGTTTACTTTTAATGGTGAAATCGGCCCTAAACCCCATTTACACGATGCAATGTGCCTATGGAATGCAATGAAATTGAAGCAACTACAGGCGTACGGCTTATTGAGCATCGGCTTGAGCTTATCGCGTATCACTGAACACATTCATACGCAGCTTTGGCACCACCTCAAATGGTAATCTCAACATTGTTCAGACATTCTATTGTTGCTTAAAAATGATTTTATTCAACAGGCAATTCCATTGCACCGTGTAAATCTTTATCTATTCCAAAACGTGGTTCGACTCTGGTGACCACTGCGGGCTCTTAAATCCTGATGAATATTATCTGCAGTCAATCACAATTCGAGTAATGATGATTAGCTGTTGATGATTTGGATAAACCAAAATCAGGAACAGAGTTTTTATAAGTATTTTAGGAACCGCGTGTTGTCACAATTAAATCAAGACACGTTGAACCACGTTGTATTATAAACCACGTTGTATTATAACAGAATGTTTGTGGACGTCTGAGTCTGTATCAAGTATTTTTTTTCTAACTTTTGTCGATTTTTTTTAGGCAGAATGTTTTAGTATATTATTTACAACTTTAATTTTTTAGTAAATGAGAGTTTCTTGAACGCATTTTAGACGTGCATAAACATCACATTATCAGACAGATAAATCCTTCCAGTTCCTGCACAAATATTAATTAATATTGAGAAATATTTCGATCACTTTTGTCCGTTTGCAAAATTGTAAATTAAATTGAAAAAGAAAATGTAAGCACAGTCGTACAATTATCACTAGTGTAATAAATACGAGCTTTGAGTGAATGAATAGGATATTTTGAAATAACATTATCTAGAGGAACTCCGCAGAGATAAGTATCGATATCTCAAATATCTAAACATGAGGAAACAAAAAAAACCTTTTTTATATAAATGTATTTTGTTAGACCACCCTGTAATACAGCCATGCAATATATAAAAGTGCTCCCTCACCTGGAGCGTTCACCTGTAATGCTCCTTTAATATTATTTATTGAAACTGTGAACGTGTGCATTTTACAAACATTTTTACTCTTGGTATTGTGTAATGTAAACGTAAGCAAATAGGTCCTAAAGGTTCTTCAGAAAGGCCTATTTTGATGACTCAAAGTACTTATCTATTAATTTTGACCTGATTATGACCTAAACGACATTTGAAAAGTAACACTTTTCATCAAGTAGGACTTTTATTTGAGACAACCACTTAGGCACCAAAGTTTATTTATTCACCATATTAAATTCACTAATTAACAATATAAATACTGAAGTCACTTCAAAAATCACTACAATCTTTTTGCTATTATAATATGATTCCTGGGCGACAATTTTGGGTCGAACACTGGTCGGATCTCACAAGACAGACCTGTAACAAGACAATATGTTTATTTATATAACGAAAAGGCAATACTGACATAGAGTGCGTTACCGTACCATAACATCACGCCTGTAATCCCCGAAGTGCTAGGCAGAGGGGTACCTAGTACACCTCACATGCGTTACCCTTTTTTGTATGGAAGAAAAAGACATGCTGCGCCGACCCCAAATAAATTGGGATAAGGGCAGTAGAATCATGATAATGCGTTACCCTTTGTCGGTAAGTCTTTTCAAAAACTGTCGGACGGAATTGATGTTTTACATAATCAAATATTTTTAGTCTAAAGATATGACTGCCTATACATAGGAGCGAAGCGGAAAAGTGTACAAAAATTAACGAATAAAATTCCTCTTAGAACCTTATTGATGAATGTTTTCCTAGCTCTGCACTTTTTCCGTCAGATACAAGTGGCACCCTAACAATTTTTGGGTGTCCCAAGTTTCATGTTAAGTCGGTGAATTTAATTTTGAGCAAATTGACACTTCCGTTAATTTGACGAGTTCACCTGTCTCATGCATTTGTCAGACTATAAAAACAATAACGATTATTTAAGTTGGCAGTGAATTTGGTTATCAATATTAATTTCCCTGACTTTAAATTGTCAAAAATTATTTAAGATTAGGCACTATATTTATCATTACATTAAGAATATACGCTCATAAGCATAACAGTTAAGTCGCCAATATAATTGGTACACCTATAATGTTATCAAAATATTTGTTTCTGATAGGAACTACCTACATAGTTTAAAAAACGCACAATAGAGACCACGGTCCTGAAGAGAAAATCAGAATTGAATTAACTAGATAAAATGTATTGTAAAAGCGTAAATGATGCATAACGCAATTTCGTTGAAATTCAGCTCTTCAATTAAAAATTGCATTATGCATCTTCAAGACGCATCATTCGTAATATGATTGGCATACTTAGGCGCCGAGAGGTTTTCACTGCCAAACAAATATCAACATAGCTGAGAGCTTGAAATAAAGTCGAAAATAAGTAAGAAATTTGTGACCGTGGCTCCTATAGTGCACTTGTCCCCAAGTAACATGTAATCCTGTGATTCGATACCCCTTCCACATCTTTGTACAAATATATTTCTAGTTAGGTATAAAGTGCCAAAGAAAAATCTAGTCTTTAAGTTTGATTAGTCGCTTTTTTTTTTTCACTCGTGTATGTATTCCTATGAAGCGATGTCTGTACATACAAGTTGTATGATGTGTAAAACTGTAAAGTAATTCAATGTCAAATAAGTGTATTTTTGTCTCCACCATTAAATTAATTTAGTTAAGTGAACTTTTTGTTTTACTTCTATTCTGTAGCTTAGATCACCCTTAATTTTTCAGTATTTCCTAAGCTTCGGGGTAAGCGTGTAACACACTGGCATTCCTATTTTTTTCGCTATCATATTTTCAAGTCATAGAACATAAGTAAGTAGTTCAGTTTCATGGTCTGAGACACCACACTAGAGGTCTTACGTTTATTATGTTACATCCTATTATTATGTTCCATCCTATTATTATGTATAAGCCCTATTGGATTCTTAAGGCACCATTTAGGTGTCTTCTACATCTAGCATCAGTGAACAAGCATTAGACTAACATAACATTGGACATCTTTCAACAGACATCACCAATGTGAAATGTGTACCTACTCCCCGACCACGCGCCGTCATTGCGCCAGGCTAGCTTTGCCACGCAGTGGGCCATGTTGGTAGGGGAAGTCGGAAAGGTGTCTTCAACACTTACCTCTCTCCAAAACATACAGCACTCTATCTAGCAGCACCACAGTCTCCACGAGCGGCGCCAGTGCCAGCCGGAGTGTGTACACCACGACCACACGACGCCATTGCGCCAGGTCGGCCAAGCCACGCGACCACACAGTGGGCGATGTTGGTAGGGGAAGGTGAACGCGCTCTATGGCTTGGGAGCAGTACCTGTTTTTGAACACAAATAATGTAATTAGATTTTGCTTCATTCATCGTAAAGACATTTGTGTCTCAAGGTAGTTTACTTTCAAAATTTTATTTTGGACTTCAGTTAATAAAGGAACGCCTGGCTAAATAATTAACGCACGGGTCAGTCTTGCCGATAGCGGTGCGTGGATGGGTGACCATCCCTATCACACTGAGACCCCTCCATGCTACCTCCGGGTTGTGGAAGTTAGGCTTTCAGCTGCATCCAGCACCAATAATGCTTCAGCTATATAGGATGCAAGGGAATACCGACCCACAAACGGATACAACGTGTTCAGTACATCACACGGAACCCACCAACAAAACCGAGGAAATGTTTTTTTGGTGAAGGGTTTTGTATAATGTACCTACTGAACACGAGGTAACCACCTGCGTCCATGTCTCTACCACCCTGTATACTAAGGCCAAAATGCACACGGCATTTTTAAAAGTCGTTTGCAGGTTGAGGGCACGATTTCTGTTTTGAATAAGCAGCCCTAGTTACGAGTGCAGAGCGTAAACAACACGCCTCTACGGCGCTTAACAAAATGTGTGAATGTGCCCTAAGTGATCTTATAAGGAGTTTTTTTTTTAATTATTTGGTATCTTGCACTGAAGATAGTTGCTGATCATTCATAGATGTTTGGAATCTATACATCTATACAAATAAATAAAATTTAAGTGTCTTTGTTATATTAAAATAACCGCTTTTTACGGCATGCATAAGAATGTATATACGGTACATATAACAAAATAACATTTTTTACAATTTTAGTCTGTCTGTTTGTTCCGGCTAATCTCTAGAACGGCTGGACAGATTTTGACGGGACTTTCACTGGCAGATAGCTGATGTAATAAGGAGTAACTCAGGCTACTTTTATTTTAAGAAAATAAATGATATTTATTAAAATAAAAATGAAAAACGAAAAATAAACTAAATAACTTTTTTGTTAAATTCCACGCGGACGAAGTCGCGGGCACAGCTAGTACTTAATAAACTTATCTTACTTTTCGAATGTCATGGTATCTGAATGTTTGATACTCCTGACTGGCGCATGTCGTAGCTTCGGGTCATGTTCCACTAATATTCTCTCCAAGGCTGCTCTGTATGCATGTATCTGAAAATTAAAGTAAGGTACAACATAACTCAATTATTTGCTGACAGACAAGGCCTTGACTGCTGGGTCTAGAAGCATGAAATTTTGAATATGGAATAACTGTTTTTTATTTTTATTTTATTTTATTTAGGTAACCAACAGCAATACATAAAAATATTTTACAAAATATGCATGTTACATTATTATTATGGCCAATTATAGGTTTCCCTGTATAACTGGGATATATGTATTATTTATATTGAAAGACATCACTAAGGATGGGTGTTTGAAAATTTATTCCCTCAAGGGATTGAAAAATGGAAAGAATGGAGGGATGCCTTTGCCCAGAATTGAGAGACAACAGACTACAAAAAAAAAAGGATTAGATAATTTATGAAAGTTCATTATTTCTGCTGATAGAAAATTAAATAAGGCATGCAGCTTGTTTACTATATTTTATCATGCCAGCATTATTAAAGAAACTTTATATTTGCTTCTAAGAAGTCATAAGAAATTATTAATATATAAAGTAATATTGCATTAAAGAAATTATAGTTTGCTCACCTTCAGATCTCCATAATGTCCTTTACGAAGCCTCTCGCAGTACACCTCAATGGCATGGCAAGATATTTCCCTACTCGGGAATGACAACTTACTATTCAAAGTCTTCAAAAGGTTACTCATCGGGTAACCTCGGTTGGGACCGTCACAGGTCAATTTCATAAAACAACAACCAACCACACATATAAACTTAATGTTAGGAGATTCAACAAAGTGTCTCAGTAATAATGGTCCCAAGTCTCCACAAGGATGGAGGCCTATTAAACCATAGTTCTGCATAGTGTCAGGTAGAGGCAGTGACAGAAGCTGTTGGTGACTTGATAAGGTCATGTTCAAGTGTAGAGGGCGCCTCAGTTTGGCTATGGCTTCAGGAGAAAGATGCTTTTTGACTGTGTATTCCAATTGCAAGTCAAGTTTTCTGAAAAATTTTAACTTTATTTTAGACAAATTGTTTATTTTTACAAAGGTTAGATTTATTAGTCTATAGAGTATAGTCAGGTTATTAAGTCCTTGCAACTTGCACTCAATATACCATTTCTATGTATACATACCAAGGGTACAGACCTAGCCTCCTCAGTCAACTGTCCCTGGCACTCAATCCCTGCGGCATACATGTCTTCCCTGTAAGCCAGGACTCGCACTAAATGTCCAAGGCCTGAGCCAAAGTCTATCACACAGTTACAACCACTTTGAAAGGCAGTATCCACCACCACATTAGCCATCAGGCTTATCTCATGCCTCTTCTTTAACTTCACATGTTTTAAAAACAAATTCTTTAACTTTGGGTGATATTGACATGTGTCCAAGTTAGTGGATTCATTTTTATTATTTTCTTTTTTATAGTTCCTTTCTCTGGGTAAGGTGAGGGCCTGTACAGTCTTTATTAAAGCTAAGAATGATAGTGGTAGTAACTGATTCGATTGCCTGTTGGAGAGAATGTTTCCTAAATGCTGGGGATCCATATGTTCGAAAGTATGTCGCCACGTATCCGGCAATTTATTCCAATGATCGTCAACGAAGAAGTCCTAAAAAGAAAAAGTAAGTAAGGGCACTAAGATGATGCAAACAATAATTGGCCGTTTAAGTTACATATGCCCAAACCAATATTAAAGCTGAGTGACATTATTTTTCACAACTTTTCCAAAATTAATCTTACCAGAACAAACAAGTCCAACAGCCAATCGTACATTCGTATAACTTTAAGAGACATCTCAAGAGTAGATGCCACACATTCTTTTTGCGAAGACATGATAAATTAATTTTTAAAATTGCAGAAATTCCACAACAAACCTACGTTTTTGAAAAGTTTGTTATGACAGCAAATGTCAGGTGTCAAAGTAGCAGGTGACATGCCTGTTCCAATTAAATAGTGATGTGAACTTTTCGAACAGGGAAAACATGTAGTCGATTCATAATTCATTAATTAACAAAATAACAAGCCATATGAGAAACAAAAAAAAAACCATATCAAGTCCAAACTTCTAAAAGGGTGTTCTGTTCTGGCGTCTTGGTGCATTATCAATACCCTGATTATTACAGTGGCGTAGCTTGGGGTATTGCTATCCGGAAAACAGCCCTCTCTATTTCCATCATAAGTCAAGAAAGTCTATTTAAATCGTGAAAAAAATCTTGTAAAAGAAACAACAATGCAAAAATCTTTGATACAATTTCCATTGTTAATTTGCATGTATGTCATGTTCGATTGCCAATATAACTGATACACAGTGTTGCCAGAAGGTTACATTTCTTACATTTTTCGTAACTTTTGACCCCCTCGCGTAACATGTAAGTAATTTTTATATTTAAGGCAATTTTCGTAACTTTTGAGAACAACGAGATTTGTTCCACTAGATTTTTATTGCAAACAATTTACGAAGGCATCCAAATCGAACGCACCTAAAAAGTATTTCACTCCATATCATACTCAGAGATGCAACTGAATGAAACGTGCCATGACAAAATGAAACTTATTTCGCGGGTGTTAAAACTTGATTTTGCTTGAGCGTGTGCGCGTACGTTTCCTAACTTGCAAGTTCGCGCAGTTTCGTTTCGTAGGTACTACTTAGCTCAAAAAAGAAAATTTACATGGCTGATTGTGATTTGTTTTGTTGAATGTTGCGTTACGCAAGGTTGTATGGGAGCCCCCTTAAATATTTATTTTATTCTGTTTTTATAAATTATTGTACGTAACCCTTCGTGCACGAGTCCGACTCGCACTTGGTTGGTTTTTTTTTTGCATTGATACGATTTTGCCCTTTATGAACAGTTCTATACATATTGAATATCAGTAGTTATATAGTTCAGTGTAAAACTAACAGATGCACCACCTCTCGTGGATTTGGTTCAAACTAATAGAAAAAGTTAGGTGCTAGACTAGATAGTAACAACTGTTAAGATGGCGCTGCGAACAAAGGAGTCTGTTTTATCATTAGATTAAATACACCACACATCATAGATTCTTTCATATTCCGCCATTTTCCTGACATCAATTTGCCTCCGACCTCAAAAATACGGAATTAAAAAAAAATGTAACTTTTACAGCAAAAATGTAACATTTCAGGAAATGAAACGTAACTTTTGACTTAAGGGCTCTGGCAACACTGCTGATACTCCACATTACGCCATTGGCATTTATTACTGCGACATGTTGCTGAAACATATTTTCAGCAGATGAGACTGGTCACCGCAAAGAACCGGTCTGAGAAGAAATTTTAATGTACTAATACAATTAAGAGATTTCTTAGCAGGCTTCAGTGAAGTATTGCATCGTGTATATTGCAGTCCCTAACCTAATTAAAACCAATTGACCTTTGGTCATCCTATAACTGGCACTAGAAATGTTGCTTCTCTTTGATTATGCCGCCTACAGCCATCAGACTCTAACATAATTAAGTACCTACATGTTACTTGAGATTGATTCTAATCCGTGGAGTTCAGGGAGTCGTCTTAGGAGCGGAATTAAGTAACTGGCCGGATTCTTTTGTGTCGTATCGGTTGACAGTGTAGTTAGCAATAAAGTCGCCCCCTATTAAACTTGCCTATCCAGTTACTCAAAGAAAGGAAAACAAATATTATAGCACATATAAACAAAGATTTCTTTATTGGTAGGTAAACACTAACACACTAAACCGTATATTTTTACATAGCAGTAAGCAGTCCATTTTTGTAAATATTACTTTAATAGTGCTGCATAGTACTTTCGGAGCGTGAGTGACATTTTCAGGCTGTTGGTAAACATTTGTCAATATTTCTGTAAACATTGTATAGAAAAAATCAAATGATGGCGTTAGTTACGGTTATAGGCACGCGCCAAAAAAAACATGCACTACTATAAACAGATTGTTGTTGGAGATTCTCAAAATGCAGTGTTTATTAAATTGTTTTCATTAGTGAAAAGAAGTTGTAATTTAGTCACTTAAAAAATAGTTAATTTCACACTTTCCACCTTAACACACAATACATAAATGCCATTTATAAATACAATCCAGTGCCTGTGATGTATAACAACGAGATGAACAGAAATAATCTTACAAATTACAATCCATATAATTAATCAATATTAAACCTTATTACCGCTTCCTAGGGTCGCAAGTAAAACATTAAGTACATGATGAATCCATACAAAAAGGCAATGTATGCAAAAGGACAATGCAAGGTTTCTTAAGCTGCCAACTATTTAAAATGTTCATAATTTAACAGAACAGAAATTATGAGTAAAAAATAAGTACTTTTTGTATTTGTGATTAAGTTATTTTAGTAAGTGTATTCATAATACACTTACTAAAATAACTTAAATTATTATAATACGACAAATATTTTTGAATAAAACATAAATAAAAGATAAAAGTGCCATACAGTAAAATATGCAAATTGTAAAAAAATAAAATTATATTGTATACAAGGTGCAAGGGACACCAACGCGAAAACTCTTATCACGTACTCAGTACATGATTCTGAAACAACCCCACAATGCACAATAATATAATGGTCGTAAAAAAAAAATTCTGTTTCCTACAAAATTGCAATACCCACGCGGTCAAAATGTATAGAACAGCTGTTTTACGTCGGTGTGACTTACACCCCGTATACAGACAAATTTGTAGAATGATTTAATAGGGATGATGAGTAAAGAAAACGAAATTCTATTTTGTCCGTTATTCAGTTAATACAAAAATATTAGACACGTATTTTTGTTTTATCAAATGAACAAAAAAATACTAAGTTTAAACGCATTAAAGTTCGAGAGCTCACTACGTATAAAATTTACCTAGTTGTGACGTCATGCGCCATTTCAACTCAATTAAATCTCCGTAATTTTTTGATTGCGTGAAAAATACTTGTCCAATACTTTTTAATAATATCTAGCTGATATACAAAGACAAAAAAATGTCATCATCCATAAATGAGCAAAAACTTAAATATAAATCTATGTTAAAATAAATGTATTAGTAATACTAATAAGTAAAGTGCATGTGATTGTAAGCAACAAAAAACGTGCTGGAATACATTACAATGGTGTTAGGTGCTTTGATTGTGTTCCCCAAATTTTCCATTTGAACTGGACAAACTTCTCCAAAATACTGTCACAAACGAACATCGTTGTCGCATATTTCTCTAAAAGCAAAGTTCTATCATATGCCATTATTTTTACACACAGCGACATATCAAGCTATACATTTCCAGTATAACATGACCTCGCGATCCGCATAATCTGGTTTTGCATAGCTTGATTGGTCGTCGTCAATTCAATTCTCACCCTTATGCCCCGTGTTATAATGTTGAATATTGTTGTTGTTAAGTGGTCGAGCGTCACGGAGCGCGGCAATACATTATAATCACTGAGTTTTCTTACTGCATTAAAGCGCAGGTACACCTACACTATAAATTATTAAAAGCAGTTAGCCGGAAGGAGGCGGTTCGATATTTAATTTTAACCCTATAGTAATAAAAATAGTCATATCTAACGTAATCCTTTTTAACTAAAAGATTTTTGGTAAGTTCGCTCGCTAGTGTCAAATTCCGACATCTATCAATATAGGTACCTTAGGTCGATAGGTATACGTCCGATTTTTCCACAGGACAGCAGACCGTTTTTTTTCAAGCGCCCTACTTTGTTCGCCGTTGGCCGGACCTGTGTCCGATGCATACTACGCACATACTATATCACCGCGAAACCGGCGAAAAAAAACGGACGTAAACCAAGCGGCCTTACGAGGTAAGTAACTGATTTAAGCATACATCCTGTTTAAAAATGACGCGGGTATAAACATTTATTTTAAAATGCCTTTGATGATAAACTTAATTGAGCACCATGTTATTAAATAATTAGGCGGTAAGTACACGACTTTAATTCATACCATAATTATTTTGTTGTACTTATTAAGATATTGCTTATAGAAATTGTAAAATTGACTAAAATAACTTAGATTCGAAATTTTGTATCCGGTTTCACCCTATAAATTCTAAGACAAAACTTTTTCAAAAAGCACGAGATTCTTTGTAACATATTCAGATCTACAGCGCGAGATTCGTTCGTTCGTATCGAGGCATTTTCGAGACAATATTGGTCATGGCGCGAGGGGAAGTTTGGGAATGCCTCTGTACAAAAATGAGGGTAGTAGGAAAATTCTTCGATAAGTTCAAAGTAGGGGTACTTTGCAGCTGCCAACCGAAGGTCTCGCTCCAGAGAGCACGGTGACGCAATATAAAACCTGTACTTCTTTTTGTAAGCATGCAGTAACTTCTCAGCGTTTGTCAAGACGTCATCAACTTGTAAAAATAAATTCTGCATTGGCTTTGATCCATATTTATGTAAAAATGTCGAGGGAGCAAGTCTATATTTATGTCCCGTCTGCTTGTCTCGGTACACTTTGGTTGTGCTCTCCAATTGAAGCAAAAACGTTGGTATACTGTAACTATGCGTGGTTATAACGTGGGTGTGTACTCCGTAGTTGTTCTTGATCTCATGATAGAGGCTATTGGCGAAAGGGTATATGCCGCCTTGGTGGATGAACCCGAAGAATAAAGTAAGTAAAGCGTTCAGCGCATACCAAGTATATCGAAGTGTTGTTTTGAATCTTCTTGTTTTTGGTCCATCGCTTTCGTTGGTGTATAGATGATTTCCGAACAGATAAATCAGGGGGACGAGCACTGGAATGATGAAGCGCGCCTCTTGGTGCGGGAACAGTGACAGCACAGCGATCGGGATGACCAGAGAGAATAGCATAAGTCCTGTGATGCTCTGGATTTGCGGTAACTTGCTATACTGGCCGCGAACAAACCTGAAACAATGAATAACAGCTATTTACACGAACAGAAGAATAGAAGGAACTAGGAACCTATAATGGAAATGTCATACACATATTAGTGGGCGTTTACTTATAACACAATGACACATGAAGAAAAATGCTACTGAGTTTAAAACGAATAATGAGCTATTGTTTAAGGATCTGTTGTCATAATGATTGTGAAACTCATACAAATGGAAATAGTATTGTTCTAACGACGTACTTGTCTCACGGAATTATGTTTTGGAGAGTTAGTTTACCGCATTTATTTATTTATACAATATTTTTTGTAAAAGAACGTCAAGAGTTAGTAAGGGAAGAATAAGTGGCGCAGCGAACTCCCTAACAACACACATAATGATTTATCAAACCTGTAAGTGTTGATGGCCAGTGTGACGACGGCGATGATCCCCAACACGTTAAACAGCAGCGGCACATTGACGGCGAGGTGCAACCAGCGCGGGTGCAGCCCATGCTGCGTCAGATTCCGCATGTCCGAGTTATACCGCAGGAAGTTTAGCGGTGTCACCACCCAGTTGTCCCACGACATCTTCAGCGACTCTATGTCCGCCATCGTGATGTACCCGTAATACCCAGAGTCCACCAAAATGAGGAGCAACGCCGTCGGAACACCGCACATTATAAACATAAATATACGATAGTGGAAATCCTTGAAACCAACCACTTTAGAACCCAGCCCTCTGTGGAGCCAGAAGAAAACAGGCGGAAACGCAAAACCTACGAACGTAGGACGATTAAATATCCCGATGACTACAATAGTAGACAAAACAAAAACTTTGTTTAAGGTATGACTGGGCAAATGTGTTGCTAGCTTATAAATCTTCACTCTTTCTACAGTCGACTCTGCTTTCTCATATTTCTCTTTAAGAAATTCTTTGTGATAAATCAGTTTATCTGATTTCAGCATGCATTCGGCGACTATTACCAGGATCATAGAGAAGAAGATCATTTCAAATGAGTTCGAGAAACTTCTGCAGCAGTAGGCGAACACTACGTAAGAGCTTGCGAAGATTGTTAGTCTGTTCCTGAAGTTTTGTCCGTATAGGACGCAAATTCTGTACAAACAGTAGTCATTTATTAGCGACAGTAAACATATAAATAGTCGCGGAATGACTAGTAGATAGTATGGGGTCCTAAGATCCACATGAAGATAATATTTGGTGTAAGGGTTGATTAGGCGTATGAAGTGGAGAGGTGGACCGAGTATCATTTTGGGTACGAAGATGTTCCTGATTGGAAATTTAGGGTTGAACTCCCATGTCCTTGCGATGTCGATTGCGAAAATGTCACCTGAAATAAGAATAATTATTAAATAATTTGATGACAATTTCTCTACTATGTATTACCATTTTTCAGTAGGACGCGACAGTCAGTCTCAAAGCAAAAAACTTTACGGACTCTCTAGTGGCACCCATGATCGTCTATATTGTGTAAGTATGTGCATACTTACTGACACAATTATTTTATATTATTGTCTACTAAAAAATTCCGCGCGCGCACCCCTTTTCTATCTCGCGCCCCTAGGCACGTGCCTAGTTAGCCTTAGGAATGATATGTCTCAGTGTGGGAGTGTACTTCATAGTCAGTATTGACATAATAGGTATGTATTATTAGAGTCAGCTCACGAGACGCGACGCGACGCGACGCTGCGCGCACCTTGAGAATTCAGAATACGTTGCGCAACGTATTCTGAATTTTCACAACGATATGTGTATCTTTTCGTGTAGTAAATAAAGTTATATTTTGAATCGCTCTTTTAAAGTGTGCGCGCAGCGTCGCGTCTCGGTGTGAGCTGACCCTTAGTGATTCGTGTAGTTCATTAACTTATGCATGAGGCTCACTTTAGATAGATAACTGTTTATTGTAACGTAACATACAATTTAGGCAGAGATGTCCCATCCATCCTGAATAGTACCTACACCGACATTTTACCTGTTCTGTTTAAATCTAAGGCACTAATATTGACTTTAGCTGCTACTGAGATATTACTGCAGACTTTCATTCGCCTGATCTGGGAATCAAACTCGGCAGTAGTGCTTGTGACCACTAGACCAATAAGGCAGTCACCAGTCTTGATTGTACATCATAATAAAGTTACAGTTCTAATAAACCAATTATTGTGTGGCACCTAAAGGTGGATATTTATACAATTACACAGAAAGAGATTACTCAGTATTGTGGGCATCATTGTTTACATTTTAATTAACCATTGAGAATAACCAAGAGGTTATTCAGTATGAGTCAGTACAGTCAAAATAGCACAGTAGCATAGTATATTTCACTGTCAAAACTATATATGATATGGCAAGAAAGGAGATGTCTGATGAGATGACAAGTAATAGAGATGTATGGAAGAAGAAGATATGCTGCGCCGACCTCAAATAAATTGGAATAAGGGCAAGAGAATGATCATGATGTCACTGTCAAAACTGTTCATTAGTCAAAACCACTATTGACCGGTTAAAACTATTTTAACAATCCTCCTTGCATCGTATTCCTCAATGCTGAGGGTCGTGTCCTCCCTTCAGAATCACCTTCTCGCGGATGATCTTTTTTTCAGCTGTTTCTGTCTCTGGCTGTGTGAAGGGCGCTGTGGACTGTAGAGTCAAGGGCGGTACGAATCTGGTCAGAACATCAAATTGGGCAGCGTCCACAAGGTCTTTTCCCATCCACCTTGCCCGTCACCATTAGTTTTTCCGTACCGTACTTAATTACTGTAATTATGGTAATTTTAACAATAACAGCTAACATAATACTTAATAACAGATTAGGTTTTAAGGTCTTTTTTGTGACACTTTGAAAAACATTCTATTGTAGTAATTTTAGATACCTAATTATAACTGAGGCGTTCTCAAACAAAATATCTTTAATAGAGAAAATGTCATTTAACTTAATAAGGGTGGATTTGACCAATTAACAGTTTTGACTGTACCATATACATAAATACTTAAATGTTGTAGTTTATTTGATGATTCTGGAATTAGGCCAACAGTTATTTTAACAATAACATCACTTGATAAAAAGGTCATCTTAGCAGTTTATCTTCTTGAAATAAAATTAATGAAGTAAGTTCTCCAACATGATTAAAGTATTTCATAAACAAACTTGTGACTTTTAAATGTTTCTAGTGTAATCTAACATTGCAAGCGAACTAGTATAGCTAAGTAAATATTGTGGTGATATTTAGGATTCCTCTGCTGACCCCCTCCAAACCATGATCCTGGTATAAAGAGTTAAGGGGCCATAATTAACTTATTCTACCGATTTTAAATAGCAATAAACAAATCTTTTCTTGATGTTGGGAGAAAATACGTTTTTGAAGTTTGTTTATATTATTTCTCGCATTAAATACTTAGGTGTTACCAGAGTTATCGAAGACGACCGTCTGACCTTTATTATTAAAATACACTAACACGAAATGAAACAAAGCAATTGTCGCGCCGGTAAATAAATAATTACATATTTATCACAAAAAAATGTAGAACATTTTAGTTATATAGGAATAACTCACCTGCAATGACCTCAACATTTTGAAAGAACTCGTCTGGGTGTATATAACCGCTTTGCGGCAGGAGCGTGAGCGCAAATCTAAGAAATACCAACACCCAGTACGAAAAAGGTAATTTTACAGGATTCCTAAATGAAATCGCTTTGAATATCTCGGTCTTTATAAACATGTTAATCTTGTTCCAAACGGTTATATATTATAAGTTACTTCGTTTAATATTTTGTCGTTAATTTAATATTGTAAAAATCATTTTTGGGACGGACAAGCACCTCTTCCTTCTGTTGATGTATTTTTGACACTGACAAGTGACAATTATTTTTTTTGTCTTCAGATGTCAGAAGGGATTGGCATTTTAATCAAAAAGTCATGTCGAGTAATCGACTAATTCAGAAAAAAAGACATTTTCCGACATATACTAAGGTGTGACCGTATAATTCTATACCTACGTACGGGTCGTACGGTACGGTCGTGAATCATATTTTATTCAACATACAGCCTGACACTGACCTGCAAATTGCATAAGACGTAAGAAAATTTTAATTTGGCGCTATAATTTTACCCTGGTGAAAATGCAAGGGTAGCCCCCTTGCATTTTTACCAGTGTAGCCCACGTAATTACACGACTGACCGTCGTATGTATTTACAGAATTATAATCATCAATACAACCCTCTAAGTTCATTTAATCTCATTCATGACTAATTCATATGAAAAAGTTATTAAATGCTACCTAGTTAATCACATTTGAAGACGGCACCTCTATGAACTGCGTATGGTTTTGGATCCGAGTCTCATACGTGGCATGGCCAGCCAAGCCATTCTATGATGTGATTACAGCTCTTTCACAGCACTAAATATCACGCTGATGTTTATGCCCAATTTTAATAAATAGGTGACGCTTTGGAGCTAGGGTCTATCCACCTAATATATGCAGAAATGCGTACTGGCTATACCGGAGCAGAGACATTTGTATAGGCTACTCATGGCCAGTTTAGCGCAATTTAACATGAAAGGCAGATGCCGGTCACCGCACGCTGCTCACGTTTTTTTTTTTTTTTTTTAATATAACAAATGTTGCCTCACACTAAATCTGTATCGTGGGTGCGTTCACAAACATTTAAACTCACATACACAAACAACCAGACCCGCAACAACTATCTGTAGGCCATACAAATATTTGTTCCGTGCGACACGTAGCACAGCAGTCGATAGCTCAACCACTGCGCCAACCGTGCCGTTTGAGGGTAACCTAAACAAACATGACACATCGCTACTCTCATGTCTTTCAAATGTAAAATAACTGAAACGCTGCGATTCAAAAAGTTTTTTTAAATTAGTTTCGTCTGAAGCCAGAATTTAAGAATAAGGTGCACTGCACCACTGGCACTTGCAAATAGATAAGGAAGAAAACGAGTACGAGTAATATGATATGGATTTATTATTGTTTTGTTAATACATCGTTGGTTTTAGTAATGAGCAACTTTTGGCACACTAAACTGCCAATAATTAAGAATGACAAAATTGATAAAGATCAGAGACTTACAATTTTATTTTTATATGCATAAACTTAATTAATAGATGAGTACTCTCGGTAATTCATGAACTGTCAGATTCGTAAATTCATGGTTATCATTTTATTATTAAAGTGTTACATGCTAAGTTATGCATGACAGTTTTATATGTGCATGCAAAACCGTGTTCCATTCCAAATAAAAACTTTACATATTTCTCCTACACACGTTCATGGATGCCTGCACAGTTTGACTGTACAGGCAAAACTGCGCATGGATAACATATCGTCTATGGCCGACTTTATGTACTTTATTGCTTAAAAACTTCTATTGTTTTTTATGTGCTAGGTGACTGAACTATTTATGGCAACATTTATATTTGTAATATTATGGGTGTGCATTATTGTTATTAATTGTGCATTTGAGTAAAAAATCATTCACACATAACCGCTGATTAATTTCAAATGCGGTGAGATTATCAACATACAAGTCAGTAATGTAGACATTAAAATCAGAATGTTAGCAACTATTGACAAACGTGTTATAAAAACTGGCCAATTATTTTAAGGTACATAAAGGTTTTATTAAAACATAAATATAAAATGTATAGAAGTATAAATAATCGTTATTTACATAAATATACAAGGGTGCAGCACACTTAGTGCTTTGGCAGTCTATGCGTTATTTACTGGGATGCGTTTACACGTTATGCTGTAGTAAGTAGGTGAGATATGCATTGATACTGCTTTTATATCCAGCATTTAAGTAAATACCGAAGTATATAAAGCTAAACGATTAATTGCAAGTGAAAAAAAAAGTTCAATTAGTCGAGTGGAGTGTTAATAACTACACTATTATTAATTTTAGGTCTAACAAAAGTTAAATTAATAACATACAATAATACATTAACGATAAATAAGATTATAATAAATAAGACTATAAAAGTATACATTCTTGCAATATTGTAAGTGAATAAAATCTAAATTGACTGCCCGTTTTTAATGCAATGGCTTTTTCTATGATAAAATAATGGTTTAGGGACTTTTTTAGGACATCGGATACGAAAAAAATATATGGAATCGAGACAAAATTATTCGTCAGTAAAATAGACAAGGCACCTATATACTACAAAAGTATACTAAACATTTTGCATGCATCCCTTTACACCCTTTTAAATACTTTGCTACTTCAGTAAAATATCATTATTGCATATGTATATCAGTCTTATAACACCAGGGCATGTCTTCTCCGAACTTGCACCTGTGTGCGTTATTCTTAGCGTCGTAGAGTAGTGAGTTGTCGACGTAAGCGTCGCAGACGTTGCACCACACCGACAAATCGACTAAGGACAACACTAGTGCGTGGTCCGTGGCTGTGAAGTGAGTTTGCATGTGCCCGTTGACGCTTCGCGCGCAGGCAGTCTGAAAGGAACGAAAAAAAAAAAACAATTTTTTAACTGTAAAAATAGATCTTCTCCCAGTCTAACTAGATACGGCTGAATACCAGCACTTTAATATTCCGGTTACTGGGTAAAACGATACTCTTTGATAAAATAATTTTCAGGTTTTCGGGCTTCTGAATTATTTTTATTTATTCACGAGCCTCTCCTTTAGTTAGACTATGGTTAGTATTGGATGTCTTTGTACGTTCAACCAGATAACTTCTATCAGAACGATTGTTTTGTAAGCCTATTAATACTCACCACGTAGCAATGCAAGCACACCCAGTTCTCTTCAGTAGAGTCACAGTCTACGCACTTGACACCCTGCTCGAACTTCACTTGATCTGGTAATGTGAACAGCGAGTCCAAATGCGGACACCACTGCAGAGGTATCACCGCGAACATATCACCATCGACTATCGATTGCATATTCTCCGCCAAATACTCGACTAAAGTGGCCTTTTTCCCCGCACTAATAGCTTGTTCACAAGTTTGCGCGTCCTTTTTAGAACTCGTTGGTTCGTTACTACTGCTGCCGGCAGCGCCTTCGTTGCTCTTAGAGCTTTTGGGTTTCTTATCTTTTCCGTCAGCCTCGTCATCTGTGCCACAATGAATGCCGTCGGAACACTTGTTTTCTATATTCAGATTCCCCATGCTCGCTTCAAGCGATGTTTCTAGGTTATTCGCAATTGATTTGGCGGAATCGTTGTGTAGTTCGGTGCCTTCGCTGCAGGCAGATATTTCTAGATCATTTTGATCTATGATGAGTCCTCTGGACGGTAGGGGAGGTTCCAGTACGTTGTCTGTTGGTAAAGCGACTTGGAATTTGAGACATTTCCAGTATTTCTTGTGTGTGTTGATGACGTCTTGTATGGAGTCGTAGGCGGACCAGTTGCAAGGGGCTTTTGGGTCGTAGTGGTGGTGTATGGGGTCCCCGAGGAGGGCTTTAGTGCACATGGTCATGGAGTAGGCGATGCTGGTGATGTTGTATCCTCCCTCGAGGCACAGGACCACGCGACCTCCGGCGAGGCTGCGCAGTAAGTGAGTCATCCTACCGAAGCACTCTGGTGTTACTTTGCAACCTAGAATAAAATAGTACTATTTATAATGCTGTCGACAAGACCCGACTCCCAAAGATACCACCTTTCATCCTATAATTAAATAATTTTGTAAGCAACGTCTTATTGAACCACCGGTAGACCGTGCATTAAGAGATCCAAGAGATCAATTTTTATAACGTAGATTGTGTGTGCAACAATAGAATAGTAGTTGAAATAAACTAAGCAGACAGTCCAATGAGTTATTTAAAAACCAGCCAAGTGCGGTCGGACTCGCGCACGAAGGGTTCCGTACCATTATTTATTAAAATGAGCAACAAAATTCACTTTTTTGTATGGGAGCCCCCTTAAATATTTATTTTATACTGTTTTTAGTATTTGTTGTTATAGCGGCAACAGAAATACATAATCTGTAGAAATTTCCACCGGCAACTATCACGGTTCATGAGATACAGTCTGGTGACAGAAGGATGGACAGACAGAAAAGTCTCAGTATTAGGGTCCCTTTTGACCCTTTGGGTACGTAACCCTAAAAAGCGAAGTAGCATAATCCCACTTGATCGGATTAATACATGTTGGTACATAGTAGAGGTATAAAAGTGTGTGTTACCTCCAAGCGGGTCCCCGACGCAGGCATCGAACCCGGCGGACACGATGACGAGCTGCGGGTTGTACGCGGTCGCTATCGGCAGGATAACCTTCGTGAACGCCATCAGGTACTCCGGGTCGCCTACGCCGCGCTAGTACATAACACAAATTGGATATAAATGGCTTTGGCGAAACTTGTCAGGAAACATAACCGTTCATTGGAAGAAATCAAATACGAAGGATCCCGTATAAGAGAGCGTTCAAGTATTACGTAATGAATTTGGGGGGAGGGGGGGGGGTCTTCTGAAACGCTACGATGCGTTTGAGGGGCGGGATTGAACTACGCGTTACGTAATATTGTTTTAACTCTCCAGAACGGTCGCGTGGATTTTTTTCTCGCGGCGCTTTACCTGAGCGGGAGGGGGGGGGGGGTATAAACAGACGTTACGGTGCGTTACACAGGGGGAAGGGGAAGTACAAAATCTCCAAAAATTGCGTTACGTAATACTTGAACGCTCCCTAATTCACAAACTTACACCAAGAATCCAATATGTTTGACCCATCAACAAGCACCTGTTCGATCCAAATAGGGATGATGACTGGGTAAAGAAAACGAAATTCTATTTTGTCCGTCAATCAGGTAATACAAAAATATTAGATACGTATTTTTTGTTTTATCAAGTTAACAAAAGAATACTTAGTTAAAACGCATTAAAGTTGGAGAGTGGGGGCTCACTACGTCACAACTAGTTATAAAATGTACTGAGCCATGACGTCATGCGCCATTTCAACTCAAAATATCTCCGTAATTTTAAGATTATGTGAAAAAAGAAAAAATACGTGTCAAATACTTTTTAATAATCTACCCGATAAACAAATAAAAAAAAAAGAGTCACCATCCCTATTGAAATACCTACACGGTCAAAATATGTGGAACGGGTGACCTTTTTTATAAACCGACGAAAAAGTTAAAATAGGATCGAGGGGGTGTCTAGAATCTTGTACTGTATATTCTTGGTCCAAAAATCCGCAATTTAATAGTTCATTACAGTTTAGCGCAAGTCAGACAAGGAAAGAGTAAGTTTTTCTTGACATGGAATAAACATTGCTACTAGTGCAAACGAGACTATGCGAGCGTATTTATGTCGATGTTCCTTCAACTTTATCGTAGTAGTCATAAGGTTTATAATTCAACGTGATAAGAAAGTCCTAAGCCGGTCTATGTGAGCGCGTTTTGTTTATACTCATTCAACTGTGCAGTTTATGTTAACATTCATAAAGTTTATAATTCAATGTCATCACTTACCGTATTCCACGGCACGTTGACGTTGTACCCCTCCCCCTTCCCCTCGCCGACCGCGCTGTGGTTCGCGTCCTTCGAGTTCGGGAAGAACTGGCCGTGGTCGTAGCGGTGGATCGACATGTATAGGATCTAATGGAGAAAGAAATAAAGGTTAATTTGGCACCATCATTGTATGAGAGAGATAGCTATTAATGCCCACAAATTTTTAAGTTGAGAACAAAAGGAAATAGGCACTATTTCTTTTTGTTTACAGTGAATATTACATTAGCAAGCAATACTGCAGTATTTAATTTCAACCAATCGAATTGATTTTCACTAAGATGTTATTTTCACACCTTTTGTATCCCTTTGGTTTAGTGGTTGTAAACGTGACTACTGAGAATAAGGTCCTGGGATTCCCAGGTTGGTGAAAGTGTTATTGAGGATTCCCATCAGGATTTTCTCAGTTGCAACCACGGAGTCTGAATTGGTGCCCGGTTGATGGCAATAGGCTCGCCCCCCATTTAATGAGTTGTGTGAATGATTTAATAAAACTGGAGTAATGAGGGTGTACTATTAAGTACACCTCTGCCTAGACCTTCGGGGCTTACAGGGGTGATGTTTTGTTATGAAACATATAATATTTAATAAGTATATTTATATTTAGGTGAGGAGCTCGTGGCTAAATAATAACAGCCGCACGGGTCTATCTTTAAGGTTAAGCCGTGCTTGCCGAGGTTGGTCCGTGGATGGGTGACCATAATAACATACCGAGTTTCCTCCCTGCCTCGGAAAGCACGTTAAGCCGTTGGTCCCGGCTGTCATTTGTAGATCTTTGACAGTCGTTACGAGTAGTCAGAAGCCAAAAGTGGGTAAGGGGTATCGTATTACCCAGTTACTGGGTTGTAGAGATCAGATAGGCAGTCGCTTCATGTAAAATACTGATATTCAGCTGCATCCGGTTAGACTGGAAGCCGACCCCAAGTTAGTTTGGGAAAAGGCTAGGCAGATGATGAGTATAGGTTAAGTTAGGTAAGGCACAATAACTCTTTTTTTTCTCTTCCTTCTTTCACACACTATCGTCTACATTTGTTTTTCATTTCTCCTTTCGCAGGTCTGCTGACAGAAATTTCATATGAAATAAGCAGTACCTTTGTACTCTAATATTTTATGTTTTTTCCTGTTGTCTATTGTGTGTACATAAATAGTAAAATAAATAAATAAATATTTTATTCATACACGCTGTGCCCTATAACTCACTCTATCATCGTCGTAAGTGATCCTCTGCGTGCCGTTGCCGTGGTGTACGTCCCAGTCGAGTATGAGCACCCTGCGGAGTCCACGTGTGCGCACGGCGTACTTGGCAGCCGCGGCCGCGTTGTTGAGCAGACAGAACCCGCTGGGGATCTCTGCGTCGGCGTGGTGGCCGGGCGGACGGATCACGCACACTCCGCTGCCGACTTCGTTTGAGAGAACTGAGTCTACCATCTGTGCAGATAAGGTTCGTTTTCTAATGCATTTTATTGGTACAGACAGCATTATTAAGTAGTTACCCCCCTGGCGTACTCGGAGGTACTGTAGAGGGGTTAGCACATACTAATGCTGTCTGTACTAGTTAAATTAGTACACTAACATTATTAAGAAGTAGTTTGTATAATTTTCGAACGGATAAGATCACTAACACTGACAACGGGATATTTACCATGTTTATCCGTGATGACGGCGCTTGCAACAGCGCCGAAATATCGGAAACTCAAAACAAATAGTAAACATAGTAATTATCTCGTTTCCAGTGTTATTGATACAGTTTTTATGTTCTTTAAGTAATTGCAACATTATCCCAGAGTGTCATCTTCTATCTTCTATACAGTATGTTAGGTTAAACGAGGGACATATCGAATACTGAATACCCTCCGGTATTCAGTATTCGATTCTCGTCCCAAATATGTAAAAAACCTATAACGTATATAGAAGAATTTTTAATGTTTTGTTTAGTGCCTAGATATTTTGGACTGTCCTAAGCCAGGTAAGTTTAAAGTATGAAGGGAAAATGGATTATACCCAAGAGTCATTGACCCGCTCACATGTTCTGCGATAGTATTAAGTCGCTAGCGCAAGGGTGTATACACGTTGCGTGACATTTGCAAACATTTTGGTATGGTTCTGTCTGTTATTTATCAGTGTTTTTTTTTTGTTTATATTTTTATTAGTATCATGTTAGCATGTACTATTATGGGTTTGAATATGTCCCTCGTTTAAACTAACATACTGTATATATCAATGCCACGTTTCGTTGTAATTTTATAACTCAGGGACGGCTGGGCCGATAGCTGATTTTGGTTTTAAAATGTTTGTCGGATTCCAGGGAAGGTTTAGGGTAGGGTAGGGAAGGTAGGTAGGTAGATAGGGTAGGTAAAAAGTGCATTGCAACACATGCCGGGGACAGCTAGTAGGTTATATTTAAAACTTTCACATGGAATAAATAGTTACCGCCCATAATGCGAGCAAAGTCGCGAGAAAAAGCTAGTCAATACAGTATCAGTTACCTGCAACACGCAGCCCGTAGCCACAGCCGCGCTCTCTAGCGAGTCGGGGTGAAAGTACACGGAGTCGTACGCATTCTTCTGTATGTGCAGACTTCTTAGATTCGTCGAGGCCAGCTCTTTTAGTCTGTGTTGAAAGGAAGTACAATGAAATCAAACTACAGACTTAAAAAAGTTAAAGTTAAGACTTAAAAAAAAAATAGTGCGTGGACTCCCTCCGCGCGGAAGAAGTGAAACTTCGTAATACTACACGCATGCATTCGAGTGCGACGCATTTACTCTCGCTCCGGTTTTTTCTTTTCCGCCTCCATGGTAGCATTAAGCGTTCCGAAGAGTCGAATGCATGACTGTTTGCACGCCATCTTGCGTACCTAGTAGAACTACGTAGTCACAAATCTTGTAATACTGCCATCTCTTAGTGAGTTTTAGAAAATATTCCCCTTCCATGGTCAAAGTCAAAGTCAAAGTCAAAGCATTTATTTCAATTAGACCATTACAGGCACTTTTGAAAGTCAAAAAAAAACAAAATAAAACGCGAAGCTACAGTCCCAGTCACAAGGCATAATAACTTATGAAAGTACTGTAGTTGCCCATTCCGTAGCGTAGATCTCTATGGAGAAGAACGGGCAAGAAACTCCATGGACACTCTTTTAAATCAAAATATGTTACAAAATCTTGGTTACATCATTCATGTTAAGAATTACAAATATGTGAGAACAATGTAGAAATACGGGCAAGTTAAGAGCGTCCAGAGTAAAAGATTAAATCAGTAATTAAAAATAAAGTAATTAAAATAAACCGTGGCAGCTAAGAGATGACCAGTCACAACTGACAGCGCACGAACATGACGCATGTATCAGCCATCATTCAACTCAACCATTTTGAAGGGAACTAAACGACCCGACACACCCGCCACCATCAGCGTGACATTTAAGTGAGCATGACATTCACTCTACCACCAGGGTAATTTCGCGTCAATGAAAGATGTAGGTACTCATTAAGTGGTGGCTTTACAGTACATAGTACTCACACATGTGCTATGCAATTATATAATACTAAGAGATTGAATCTATACAATGCAAATATATTTTTACAATCTTCTGCAGCTTTCACAATAACTTCACTTTGTAATTCAGATGATTCCGATTGCCCCTATGGTTGTGGAGCAGGACCAGCATTGAGCCAAGCATTTGTATCATCAATATAATCCCCCAACTTATAATATGCTTGCCTACATAGTGTGCGTTTTATGCAAGATTTAAATTTCGTTTCATTCAGTTGCAGAATGGGGGGAGGTATTTTATTGTAAAATTTTAAACAATACCCCATGAAAGATGAGTCTACTTTAGCTAACCTGAAACCTGGCTGAACTAGTTGGTCCCTGTTTCTAGTATTATACTGGTGCCGCACACTGGTCCCGAATGATAAAAAAGTGGACATTAAGAAATTTTTGACAGAAGGTCAACGGATTCGGCTGATTTTTTTTTTGTAAACAGCTGATGCAATTACAAATCACTTTTATAGATTGAGTTTTTGCCAAATAAGCCGTATTTTCAGAGAAAAAAAATATTGAAATATTTTTTGTATGAAAGAAATCCTAATTTTGTCTTTATCTTCCAAGATTCAAACGTATTCAAAATAAAACTTAGCGCAGCTTGTAGAGGTGCTAATTGCTCACCACTTTGTCATAGACACTCTTCTGCGATTTTGTGCTCCTTTTGAGTTACAGGCACTTTAAATATTTTTTGTATAAAAAAATTCTAATTTTGTCTTTATCTTCCAAGATTCAAACGTATTCAAAATAAAACTTAAAGCAGCTTGTAGAGATGCTAATTGCTCACTACTTTGTCATAGACACTCTTCTGCGATTTTGTGCTCCTTTTGAGTTACATGCACTTTAAATATTTTTTGTATGAAAAAATCCTAATTTTGTCTTTATCTTCCAAGATTCAAACGTATTCAAAATAAAACTTAGCGCAGCTTGTAGAGGGGCTAATTTCTCACTACTTTGTCATAGACACTCAACTGCGATTTTGTGCTCCTTTTGAGTTACATGCACTTTAAATATTTTTTGTATGAAAAAATCCTAATTTTGTCTTTATCTTCCAAGATTCAAACGTATTCAAAATAAAACTTAGCGCAGCTTGTAGAGGTGCTAATTGCTCACCACTTTGTCATAGACACTCTTCTGCGATTTTGTGCTCCTTTTGAGTTACAGGCACTTTAAATATTTTTTGTATAAAAAAATTCTAATTTTGTCTTTATCTTCCAAGATTCAAACGTATTCAAAATAAAACTTAGCGCAGCTTGTAGAGGTGCTAATTGCTCACCACTTTGTCATAGACACTCTTCTGCGATTTTGTGCTCCTTTTGAGTTACAGGCACTTTAAATATTTTTTGTATAAAAAAATTCTAATTTTGTCTTTATCTTCCAAGATTCAAACGTATTCAAAATAAAACTTAGCGCAGCTTGTAGAGGGGCTAATTTCTCACTACTTTGTCATAGACACTCAACTGCGATTTTGTGCTCCTTTTGAGTTACATGCACTTTAAATATTTTTTGTATGAAAAAATCCTAATTTTGTCTTTATCTTCCAAGATTCAAACGTATTCAAAATAAAACTTAGCGCAGCTTGTAGAGGGGCTAATTTCTCACTACTTTGTCATAGACACTCAACTGCGATTTTGTGCTCCTTTTGAGTTACATGCACTTTAAATATTTTTTGTATGAAAAAATCCTAATTTTGTCTTTATCTTCCAAGATTCAAACGTATTCAAAATAAAACTTAGCGCAGCTTGTAGAGGGGTTAATTGTTCATCACTTTGCCATAGACACTCAATTGCGATTTTGTGCTCCTTTTCAGTTACAGGCACTTTAAATTTTTCGTTGTCGGATGAGCTTTACTAGTTTTTTGTAGACAGCTGATACAATTACAAGTAACTTTTAAAGATGTATTTTTTGTTAAATAAGCCGTATTTTCAGAGTTAAAAAATTAATTCAGGCGGATTAGAAATAATCTTGTTAAAGATAGACTAAGATGTAATAACATTTTCTTCATTAATAAGTAACTCTTATAAATGTCTTTCTATTAAAAAATATTTAAAGTGCCTGTAACTCAAAAGGAGCACAAAATCGCAGAAGAGTGTCTATGACAAAGTGGTGAGCAATTAGCACCTCTACAAGCTGCGCTAAGTTTTATTTTGAATACGTTTGAATCTTGGAAGATAAAGACAAAATTAGGATTTCTTTCATACAAAAAATATTTCAATATTTTTTTTCTCTGAAAATACGGCTTATTTGGCAAAAACTCAATCTATAAAAGTGATTTGTAATTGCATCAGCTGTCTACAAAAAAAAAATCAGCCGAAGCCGTTGACCTTCTGTCAAAAATTTCTTAATGTCCACTTTTTTATCATTCGGGACCAGTGTGTGCCGGTCACCTCTTCTACTAAATAAATGCAGATTTTTCCTAACGTACATGATGTTTTCATAGATGTATTGACAAGGTACCGTCATGATGTTAATTTCCTTAAACAGTTCTCTTAGAGAATCGCGCCTACGTAGATTATATATGGCTCTGATAGCTCTTTTCTGCAGAATAAATATAGACTCGATGTCTGCAGCCCGTCCCCATAGTAAAATACCGTATGACATAATACTATGAAAATAACTAAAATACACTATCCTCGCGGTATCTACATCAGTAAATTGACGGATGGTAGCGTTAAACTTGTTGGAAGTCGCATAAACGTAAGCTTATTGGAAGTCGCATAAGAAGTTTCACTTAAATAATTGAAGTTTTACACACATTCGGGTCGAGACATTCGAGTTTCGACTCAGCAGTATTTGAAGAACAGTAGAGTCAACAGAATCGAATCGAAGCATTACTACACATATGCCCAAATAAATTAGAAGAATGATGATAATGAAATTAAGGACTACGTTGAAGATAAAGAAGTTTGGCTCTAGTCCCTTCGGCTCACGCGGCTTCCTTGGTAGCTCATAAACGATACAAAATTGTGGATGTCTCTAACTATTCCCAATTTCATTTTTTTCCCATTCTTTTTGTCGGGTCTACGCTGTCCTCCCATACTGTACTAACGTTGTAACATTCAAATATTGTAAAACCAAATGATTTTAAAAGAGTAACCATGGAGCTTCTTGCTGGTTCTTCTCCATAGGAAACGACCAACCCGAGCCGTACACCTTTTGTCGACATTTTTCAATGCGAATTATTTGATTTTGATGATGTGGTTTTCATTCGTTTCGTGTCCAGAAGTTCCGACATTATTTAGCGATATAAATAATGTTCGGTTCAATTCGAGAGCACCTCGAACGGATAGCCAGAAGTATACCGATTGCTATTGGTCGATGAATTCAAATGACACACTAGGTCAATAATTAACCGTGTTATATCTAGTTTTCAGCCTGCTTCTTTGTTTCCGAACGCTTACAACCCTAATCTCTTCAAAGTTAGAGTGAACAGGCTTCTTCTGGGTAAGCTCGTAACATCGTCGACTTCGTCTCTGTCATCTCTGACCTAGACAAGGGTCAAGGGCAAACCTATCTCAAATAAAAATAAAGGAATTATAACCGTTGAATTTAAGTAACCAACGCGGACTAATTTGACATTTTCTTCCCCATTGCTTACATATTTACAAATTATTATAGAAGAATCTTACCTGTTCAAATGCTTCTCAGTGTGTACTGCCAATATCTCTTGATCCGAAGCAGTTCTGGCTTTCAACTGATATAGTCTGTCCAGCAGACCGAAGTCGCGGTGTCGCTCGTGTATGCGCAGGATTCGCTCCGGGCACTCCACGTGGCCGCTGTAATGTAACCTCTAATGTTACGTATGTAAGGTTCTATTTATCTAGCAATGTCTCTGAAAACTGAAGCTTTTGTTATTTCAGCCAGCCAACCTCAGAAGTTAACATGAATTTGGCATTGTGTTGATAAGCATATCACAAATCGATTATGATTGATTAGAATTAATAATTTAAATAATACAGGTAGATACTCGAATTTGATCACTGGGTTGTGATTGGTTACTGTACGGTTGCATTTTGTTCTAGACAGATGTAACGTACTGAGAGCATTGATACTTACGGCTCGCAAATGTTTTTGTGCTTTAACATAGCTTGGTCGTAGATGTATCCCACTGCATGCTGCGGTAATGACAGGTCCGTCACTGTAATAACATATATTTGTGAGCTTGAAAAATATTAATCAGGACGAAACTCGCTTTTTACCAACTAGGTTGGGGTCGAGTCCCAGTCTTACCGGATGCAGCTGAATACCTTTATTTAACAAGGAGTGACTTCCTATCTGACCTCCACAGTCCACATTACTAGAACTGGTTAAGGAATATATGAACACAAAAAAGCGGAAGAACTTAAATTGAAAGTGTTTTGTGCATTTGTAACGAAATAAAACTAGATACCATTATTAGTTGCGGGGTTTATGAAGGCTAGAACCATATTAGGGTAAAAAATAAAATACATGTACAATGAATCCACTCACCTAATCTAAGATGGTCCAATCTCTCAGCGATCCTAATCTTGGTGTCATTATCCTGTAGCGGGTAACAGTCCCTCGTAGCGAAGGTGTCAGGCCTCGTCTCGTCTCCCTCCCACCTCACGGTGACCGTATGCTTCTCTTTCTGTTCGTCGCACACGTTCGGCGGACCGCTCGTCGAGTACGTCGGCTGGAAGTTGTAGCAGTTCCAAAACGGCTTCTGTGCGTATATGCAGTTTAGAATTGTGTCTTTTATTCTGTGGGGGAAAAGATCCAGTTTTGTAATAAAGCTTCTGTTTCAAGTTTAAAGGATTTTTTTCTCTTTTTTTTAGGATTGAGCCACCCCTAACTTATTCACAATTTGTTTTAGTTATGTTATTTCCACGAGTATACTTCAGAATGATTTATCGAACGGGTATAAGACCACACCTAAGGTATTTTGCTTGCAATGAAGTAAATATCAATTTACTAGCAGGAACAGTCGACATAATCAAATGTTGATGGATGAAGAGGGAGAGGAAGAACATAGATGGATTGAGTGAGGAATGATATGAAAAATTAAAACAAAAAAATAAAACAGAGGCAGCCACAATGACTGGCTCTGTTCTGGCAGAAGTGAAAGTTCAAAACAATAGAATTACTGTGTTCTTTTTTTGAAAATTTAATCGCTTTATTCGTTTTAGTCTGTCAATATCATCGGTGACGCGTACTCAAACATTTTTCCCCTGCCGAAAATCGCACAACGCGGCTAAAGAAGTTTTCACTTTAAAAAGGAGTAAATGATAACGAGACGGATGACAGAGGAGAAAGGAAGAAAAAAAAACGTGTAGCGCCGACCCCAAGTAACATAGGACAAGGGCACGAAGATGATGAGTGTACAGTCGAAATCAGTAGCCAACTGTCACATTGTGCCACTTTCGTTCATTGTTCAGAATAGTTACAGCACTGATGATAACATGTGTCAATTATTTAATTTAGTGTTCTTATACTGTTTTATTTTTACTTTTGTATACAGGGTGTAACGGAAAGGGTATATACATACGAAAGGGTGTGCTACAGACCATCAAACTGAACATATTTCTCCATCGGACATACATCCTAATAGCGAAAAAAATATCAGCTACCCCATACATTTAAGTCGAATAGGTATTGCAATTTTGTATGGGGCAGCACATAATTTTTTCGCTGAAAAACATGTTTTATGTTAAGAAAAATGATCAGTTTGATGGTCTGTAGCATACCCTTAAGTATGTATATACCCTTTCCGTTACACCCTGTATTTGTATTAATTTTATTTAACTATTTTTGTGAATGTGCGGACATTGTTTTATCTTGTTCTACTAGTAAGCAGCTACTTATTGTCGGGCCTACGCTGTCCTCACATACTTAAGTACTAACGCTGTAACTTCAAATATTGTAAAACCATATAATTTTAAAAGAGTAACCATGGAGTTTCTTGCCGGTTCTTCTCCATTGGAAACGACCAACCTGAACCGTGCACCTTTTGTTGACGTTTTATAAGTGCCCATGTAGGCCTATGTAAAATAAAATATTTTGATGAACCGTCTTTTTTTGTCGTACATCAGAAAGGCGATACTAACTCGTCGCTAGGGTCTGGCACGTTCTCCAGGCGCGGCGGCGCGTGCCCCAGCAACGTGCGCAGCGTCAGAGCCGCGCCGTCCGCCAGCGACGCGAGGCAGTACCCGCCCTCCAGCACCGCGCACACACGCGAGCACACAGACATCAGCAAGTGCGTCAGGTGACCGTACACTGCTGGGGTTAGCTCCATTTCACCCTATAATACAATGTGGTTGTCACTATAAACACTAGTTACATTTAAAATAAAACCCACCTAATAGAATACGTTTGCTTTATTGTACACCAACATTTAAATATAACGGCAAATGATCAGTAAGTAGATGCGTAACTTTAACCTTTTGGACGCCATTGTCACATATAAGTGACAAGCAAGCGCGTGCCCTGTACGCCAACGACACAAATATGTGACAAAAAAATGTGGTACACTATAACACGAAGTAAGCAATTTAAATCATTACTTTTGTGTGTGTTTATTTGTATATCTTTCAAATGTGATCTATATATCTCAAATATTAAATGTCTTAGCAAGAAATAAGTTAAAAATACTTCTGAAATCCCTTTTTTTATTTGTAAGTATTTGCGGTGAATTTGTGGCTTGGCGTAAAGGGCACGCGCGTGCGTTTATGCTCTGGCTTTCAAAAGGTTAAGGGTACGTGCACTCGCGCCCAAAAGTGAGGACTGATTGACACAGAACCTTAAAGCTCACGTTACGTTTATTAGTATATCACATCTGTAGATGGCTTTTAAAATAAAAATTTAAGAATTATGTGGTGATAGTTCTCTCACATAATTGTATAGTTTATACGATTAACCAATTATTCCAAGATACAATTTCTCTAAGAAAATACTTCATATTGGGCCTGAAAACCCGATTAATTTTATATTAACTGTAAAATTAGATTTTTTATTTTTTAGTTGCTTTGAAACCATTAAAGTAGGAATTGAGTAGGATCAAAATAGTGAAGTCAGAAGTTGCTATTACCATATAAAATATAGGGGGCATTGCGTTTTGACAGCTTATAAATATTTTTTGTTTAATATGGTCGCAAATAGTAAGCCCCATAGAAAGCTTATGCAAAAGTCCGCTTTTAAAGGCACATATTTATCGTGTAGGTATCCATTCTCAATGAATATAAGCATCAAAAAAAGAAAACATAAGGGCCTTTTTATTGTCATGCGTGTTTGCGCCCGCGTGCGGGCCAGGCGGCCATGCTTGTTGCGGGCCGCACGCAGAGCAGATCATTTTCGCCACCGGCGCGCGTGTGGCGCGCATGACAATAAAAACATGGGTGGGATGACCCGCACTCGAACGCAAACACGCATGACAATGAAAAGGCCCTAACATATTAAACACTGCGACGGGTTATGCAGAAATTGTGCCCTATGCACCTACATATCGCAAACTATCTTTAAGTCCCATGTAGTAATAGCACGAGCCTATTGCCATCAAACGGGCACACTAAATGCTACTGTGGAAATACCTAATAACACTTAGCCCGAACTCACGCACAACAGTAGCATTTTGCAACCAAAAGACCAAAGAGGCAGAAAAAACCTCTCCAGCCTATAATACATTTAACGTAGCCACATTATCAAACCAGACAACACAATAATTATTCCTGATTATTTAATGTCCAACCTTTTCGTCTCCCAAAGCCGAGTCGAACCCGGCCGACACGATAACGAGTTCGGGGGCGAACTGAAAGAGACAGAGAGATACAAAACGCTAATATTAAAAAGGGACGGGTATATGTACCTCGGGACAGCCGTACGCCGCGTCGTAGCCAGCTGATATTATGATGAGCTCCGGTTGGTACTGTTGCAACAGAAACATTTTATTAGGGATATTAGTTATTTGGGAGAAAGAGAGAGAAATAAATAAAGAATAAGTAACATGATAATCATTTACATCAAAAAACAAAACCACGAAAACCACACCCATGAAGCTATTGAGTCTCGCAAGTGTACAGACGCGGGAGTGTCTGTCGCGCAAATGTCCGTGTGCGCAAAAGTCCATTCGCGCAAGTGTCCATGTTACTTTGTATCATATCAATGCCACTGGAAACAGGATATTTACCATGTTCACTATTTGTTTTATTCTTTTTCATTTTTTTTACCATTTAGAAAATATTGGGAACTCAAAACAAACAGTAATCGTGTCAGTTTTAAAACTTTTACCTGTATCACTTAAAACAAAGTTGATGTTACTATAGCAGGCTGTAAATATGACACAAATTTAAAGGCATTCTCTTATTGGACCATTCGCCTGTAATGTAACAATTTAAGGTTCGATTTTGTACATAAATAAATGATTGTTACAAATTATATCATACAGGTTGTGCACTAATAATGATCGGTTCTTTTCACTCACTAGTCACTGGTGTAATGCTCGAATCTGAACTGCTATGTTACAGGCGAATGCTCGAGGCGAGGGAGAGCCTTTAGAATGAGCGAGGTCATACTGTCTCTTTCTAAAACGTAGCGTTGCGTCAAAGCGTCACCTTCGCCACGCGAGTGGTGGAATTTATAAAACCGATCAGCCAATATCTCATATACATTGGTCAGCAACTATGTTTATTTTGAAATGAAACTTCTGCGACTTTCAACAAGGTTGCGTTAAACGTTTAACGCTACCATAGAGGAGGAATAGAAAGAGACAGAGCGAGAGTGAATGCGTGGCACTCGAACGCACGCGTGTAGTATTACGACATTTCACTTCAGCCGCGCGGAGGGACTCCACGCACTATTTTTTATTTCTTCTATTGAGCCACTCTCACACATTCACTAGAGATGGCAATCTAGAGTCGGACCAAAATTGTCAACCACACAAAATCACAAATCAATCAATCGCTAAATTTTCACCAAATTTTTTAACATTTATTAACCTTACAATTTAATCGACTTTTCTTGTTGACCTTAAAAAATATTATTGATAAAAACAAAGTTAATTTACTTGTTTATAAGCACTTACTTCCAAAGCCATAGGGAGCAACAACTGATGCCATATAGCGAGATAGTCGCCGTCGGTCATGCCTGTTTTATTGAGAGGCACATTGAAGTTGTATCCCTTGCCGCGGCCAGCGCCCACGTACTGGAAGTTGGACTGGCGCAGGTTGGGCCAGAACGCGCCATGCTCGTAGCGGTGGATTGAGAAGTATACTACCCTGGAAATTATCATCTTCATAACATCACGCCTGTAATCCCCGAAGGATAGGCAGAGGAGTCCCTGTTGGTACACCCACATTTTGCCAGTTAAGTTTAAGTATCGTGTAATAGGGGGCGAGCCTATTGCCATCAACCGGGCAAGGGCCGGGGAAATTCCTGATGGAAAACCCAATAACACTTTGCCCGACGCGGGAATCGAACCCCCTGGAATTTATAAAATGTCTTAATGTATTTCTATCTATACATCTAAGGGTGCAGTAGCATTTGCAAACACGGATCAGAGTATTCGCGTATCTCTATCTCATTCTGTCACGAAAAGGCGTTATTTGGTGGAGCGAGACGACAGCACGGTCGCTAGCTTCCGTATTCCTTCGCATCGGAAGCACTTTAATGTGCGATTGGCCCTCTCACTTTAGTGAGTTGTGACAGAAAGGGAAAAAGATACAACAAAATGCTGATCTGTGCAGATGTGTGATTTCCAAAGCAAAACTGAATATATACTTTGTATTGAGGTCGATTCGAATATAAGTCCAGCACGCCTTATTTACCTAGGGTCGTTGTAGAACATTTGCTGTGTAGCTTGTCCGTGATGCACATCCCAGTCCACTATAAGTATCCTGCAAAGAAATCACATTTACAGGTTTAATCGCGGAAAAAAATAGCATTGTGACGCATAAAAATGGAAGTAGCAAATTGTAAATAAAATTAGACTTTAATGCAAAAGTGTTTCGGCCTACAACTTAACAAAAAAACTTTTTTTACACGAATGCCCAAAAAAAAGTGTGTAATGTTTGTAATTTTTCCTGGATGGACCGATCATCTTGGTAACCGGGGATCTTGGGGACAGAGCCGCGGTGCAAGTGCTGTCATGTAAGTAGTTGGCTGCGATACACTAAGTTGATTGATTAATCACTTTAACTACCCCCGCCCTTTGTCACTTCCTATTATTATAGTAGAGAAGAAGTGGCGGATCAAACTCCCCAGCAACAACCACCCTGAGCTCTAGAAGCGGTCTCTCACCTGTTAACTCCTCGCTGGTCGATAGCATGCCTGGCGGCCAGCGCCACGTTGTTGTAGAAGCAGTAGCCGCAGGGCTCCGCCGTCATGGCGTGGTGTCCGGGCGGACGGACGAGCGCCGCGCCGTTCTGTACCTGTCCGGACACTATGCTGTCCACTAGATCGATGGTGGAACCCGCGGCTAATAGGGCTAGTTCGTGGGTTGTCTGGAAAATAAATTAAGTGAAAATTATGTCGTAAACAAGTTAAAAATGAATTAACCATGGACTAACCAAGTATCACCAAACTTGGTGGTATGTTTTTATGAAGAGACGCATTAGGCTCGTCTCCTATAGGGCTGCGGGAATGTTCGAAAGAGATACCGTGGCCTTGGAACACAAAGGGCTAAGAAGGAACATGGGTGGGTTTTAGTCAGTACCTACAAGTCTGACACTCCCTTCCGCTCCGCTCAGAGCGGGAGTTGTCATTTGATGATTTCCCATCCGTAAAAAAAAGGCTCGTCTCCTGACACGGGTCTTAAAAAATAACTGGCGAAGTGGAAGTGTGGGTGTACCACTCACGGTACACCTCTGCCTAACTCTTCGGGGAATACAGGCGTCATAATATTGATGATAGTATGAGAAAATACTGATACTGTTAGCCTGCATCATCCCACTATTGTTGTATTGGCAAAGACCTCTCCCCTTCCAGGTTTTTCGATCCAGGGCTAATGTGGTCGTTGGTTATGTCCTCTCTTGTTGTTAGGTTGTTATGGCTCGTCCAACCATCCAAGTCGTTTTGTCCGTAAATGAGAAAACAAAGAATAAATAAAGCCCACTCACGGGATGTATGTAGACCGCGTCGTACTTAGCGGAGATCTCCTCCAAATACTCCAGGTTTTCGTTCTGATGCGTCGTCTCCATCATGTCGTAGACAGACGGACAGTGTAGAACACACAACTCCTCTTTAGTCGCCGCTCTAGGTGGGTACAGTTTGCATTGGTCTATTAAGTTTAATTCATGGCACCTGAAATGAAAAGGGTTATTAATTAGAATAGGAAAGCATATGTGTGTAAGGGTGGAACTTGTGTCAGCGCTGTTCAAGCGTTATTTATAGAATTTTAGTTCAGATTCGTCGACTTGGTCAATCATCGTTGCTTGAATTTACTCTCTATAAATATTTTTAAAGTGAAACTTTTATTACATCGTCTCAAACTTTTTCGTCTGTGTGTTGCATGTCGCTTGACGCTGACGGTCAGCTGCAGAGTAGGGATAAAGTGAAAGGCGCTCTGACGAGCGCCTTTCACTTCATCCCTACTCGGCAGTCTACCTATTCCGCGCTATAGTGTGAAAAAAAGTTTAACTTTTACCGTGGTTTCATAAAACCACACAATCCTTTTTTTTGTTAGCCTCTCATGTTTCCCATTGCCTCCTTCCAACCCTCTCTATATTGTGTGATATTTGGCCATGTTCACCCCGCAAACAAGATCAGATCATCACACCACCTATCATTCTTTGAACCTAACCCCCCCCCTAGATTAACTAACAAGGTAGTAATGTAGGGTCGTAGTTTTTTTATCAGACGAACATTTAAACACGTACGCGTTCCACTTTCTAAAGCTTTCATTATCAAGCGTCGCCACGTCGACTGGTTCTGTGTTTTTTGCATCTAGGGGATTCCTACAGTCTTCGCCCGGTTATGGCGCCACCTTGTGGGAGCTATGGAAAAGAAATCCCTTCAAAAACCTTACTAAGAATTAAAACAAATATGTCATTCACCTCTCTATAATGCTAGTCAGTCGCTCCGGACACTCGGGGTACTGGTCGTCCCACAGACACCGGTGCTCCGCCATGCGAGGCTCCGTCACCAGCCCTGTTTCACCTTTAACCTTCGTCTTGGAATCCATGGCCTAGGAAATTGCAATAAAAAAAGCTTGTCCAAAATTATCAGTGCAATGGCCTCAAAAGAGGTTTAGCATACACAAAAATTACGTCTGTATGTGTATTTGGTGAGCGGAACCAGGGACAGTTAGATGGGAATAGATAATATTAAGACTAAAGGTACAATTACAAAGGCGACAACCGCAGCGGCAAAGCCCATCCGAAATGATAGACCGCAGCGTCACTAACGGTTTAGTTATCACTCGATGGCGGACGGCCATAGGCGGCAATGTCGCAAACGGCGCGTGTTTTTTTGAAGTGAAACTTTTAATGCGACTTCCAACAAGGTTGCGTTAAACGTTTAACGCTACCATGGAGGGGGTATGAAAGCACTGTTGCGTTAAACGTTCAACGCTCCTGAGGATTATGATTCCCCCTGAACAGAAAGAGACAGAGCGAAAGCGTGGCACTCGACGTTTCACTTCTTCCGCGCGGTGGGACAACACGCACAATTTTTTTCTTTTTAAAAATCTTTTCCCCGCTCTAGGAAATTCTTTTGTATCGTGCGTGCGTTTACGGACATTTAAATTCACATACACAAGCAGCCAGACCCGGAACAACTACATGTACAGAGCATACAAATATTTGTTCCGTGCTGTCACTGCTGTGCCGTGACATGAGTGCTATGTGTGTTTTCACATAAGAAAGTAGTAGTTATTCTTCGTTCTGTCACTTGTGGGCTTGTCCGGAATTATATCTTTGATTGAACTACTACTATTTTGTATGCCTTTCGGCGGAACATAGGATGGACCAAACATTTTTTATACAACATCATTTTGTACCCTGTGTCCACAAAATTAATAAATAAATTTGAATATTATTTCAGAGATAATAAATAACAATCTCCAAAACGTCTACCTTTAACTGTTTCTTTGAGTCTTTTAAATTTGCATGTTTAGACAATAAAGGTAATTAAATTATAATCTAAATTACACACTGAAGCGAGGTAACAGTCATAAACACGTTCATCATTCATTTTAGAGCAATAAAATTCGACGCGTGTAAGCTACATTGCTACATTAATAATGGGTAGGATTGTAATTTAGTTACGTAATAATATACTGCAAGTCAAGAGTTAAGTTTAATTGATGATAAGAAACAAGACAAACACATAGCAATGATTTCTTTTCATATTTTTAGAAGAATATGTCGGAAATATCCCATGGGAACATTCTAACAGGAGAAAACTGTATCCTATATCTTAACCCCGGTCATGGTCTATCTCTGTGCCTTTTAAGGTGAAATGAAAACAGGTGATAGCCTAGTGGTGTGATTGTGAGACTGTCAAGTCATCAGTCATGAGTTCGAACCCAAGGCACCACCATGCACCTCTGACTTTTCTTCTTTCTCCACAACAACAAAATTAAGGACTACAGTCTAGAAACTTACAAATATTGTAAATCTAAATGATTTTATAAGAGTAACCATGGAGTTTCTTGCCGGTTCTTCTCCATAGGAAACAACCAACCCGAACCGAGCACCTCTTTGTCAATTTTATAAGCGCCCATGTAGGCCTATGTGTAATAAAAATATTTTAATTTCTCCTCTGGGCTTGTGGTCATATTGTATCATTAATTATCACTTGCTTTGGTGAAGAAAACACCGAAGGATACTTACAATTTGATAATGATCCCTCAGTTCAATGTGGAAGCCGTGCTTCTTCTTCTGCTGTGCTTTCCGCTTTGCAGCAACCACTAATGCAGATGGCTGCAACACACATATATTTAACTGAAACATGATACAGCTACAAGATTCTAAATATCTATAAACGAAATAAAGTGTTTTTGAATTATACTGATCAACGTAACATTATATAAGTTTGATATTTAATGCTTTAAAGTATGTCAGGAAGTTTCAAAGAAATAAAAAAATATATGTTTTGAAGTTCATTCATAAACAGTTTAGAAACTGACAGAATAACAAATTAAAAAACTCAGTGGAAGACTATAAACAAAATATAAAAACCTTTTCATCAACAAGCTCAAAACATGCTAAAAAGGTTTGAATGATTCCAGAGGCTCATGAGGTTAAAAAAATAATCAATTTACTTTTGCTAATGGTTACTCATTTACTACAAATTGCAACACAAGAATTTGCAAGCATTTTCTTCAAATAATTTATTTAAATGATCAACACACACAAAATTACTTTTACAAAAGATCTTTGTATTGTGTTTGCTTTATTATTGTGTCAGTGTTTTTAATTATTACTAATTCCAAAGTAAAATGGTACTATTTACGTACACATAAAAACTCAAGTATTTTTCCCATAGGGTAAGCAGCAACTACAGAATGGATACTTCTTTACTAGTTATGAATGTGTACATCAGCAACAATTACATCAAAATGATATTATTTATATTGTAAACAAAGTACTATGATTATATCTTTTTATCAATAGTTTTACTAACCATGTAAGGTACTCACAATTTAATTTAACTGGTTTCAACTAAAATCTGAATGTTTCTGAATATAACGTTAATTATCACTAACCGTTTCAAGATTGTATGTAAAACAAAATTATATAAATATAATTAAAAGATAATATACTCTCCTATCACCATAAAGATAACACTGTGGTATCTTTACAACTGTAGATATCATTTATATGGATGTTTTATAATGTTATCTTCTAAACAAATAATTATCTATTATTATATTTTTCATAGTTCTGCAGTTATAGTGCAGTGTTCCAGGTTCAATACCTGACTTATTAATGTTTTAACAATAACAATAAATTTGTGGACATCTTATGTATAAAAGCTTTTTTAAAATTTCATAATAGAAGTTCCGATAAAATGGAAACAATTTAATATACTGAAAGGAAAAAAAAACAGGTTACAAGCCTGCTGACCTACACAAAAACATAATTTTTACAATAAAGTCCTTCTCTATTGAATAGCCATGCAGAACCTAGAATCAATCAATAAGGCATTTAGCTGTAGGCTGTAGTACTATCTGTAGTTATGCCATAAAATGTCTGATTTCACGGCCCTAAGTGTAGGCGGCGCCGCACTATATACGCAAATTTATTACCTTAGCCCCAGCTGACATTGCGCGAGTCTGTATCTTGGCCTTGCGAGCACCATTTCTGGTCACAATAGTCGAAGCAGGCGGAGTCACCTTTTTACTCTCTCCAGACGTACGGCGCGGCTGCGGCGGCGGTGGGGTCGACTAAAACATATCGCACCATTATCAAACTTCCACGCTCGATAGCGCGCCAAGTCTAAATATACACGAAAAAGTTTTTAACCTCACCATTATAATGTCAATAAAGGAAGTGATCGTTCACGAAAAATTTCACAGTCACTGAAAGTAGCCGCTAATTACGTGGTCATTGTTTGTGGCGGTAAGTAGCAATCAAAACAATACACATTGCATAGCAATCAGTGCCCCAAAAATCGCGGTGCCAGGCCAGCCAGTGTGACTTGAATTTGCATATGACTTTGACAGTTCACACAGATCAACAGATGTCACATTTTTTTTTCGCCCTTCTTGGGCAGGCTAAGGTCTTGGACCATACTGCCTCGTCTTCAGTGTTATTTATCTTTCTTGATTTTATCATAAATCTTTATCTTTATTTTATCTCCACATCAAAACTTTAAGGTGCTGGTAGGTACAGTTGTGAGGTTTATGTAAGGCCAAAGCCTCGTCCTCAGTAGACAGATGTCACAGTTTTATTTGGGCTGATATTCTGACCGAGTTGAATGATAATTCAACTAGTGTTTTTTTTGTTTTAAACAAAATCACGCGCTAATACATGTGTAAGTTAATCATCTTATCTTACCTTTTTTTTATTCCTTATCCGATCACGAGCCCGTGTTCGTGGGAAACCAACTGCAAGAAGTTTTCAAGGAAGCAAAATCGCCTAATTCTGAATACTACTTTGTTTGCAGTCTGTGACTCAAGACTTTCTAGTTTCACTCTCTAGTTTCACAGATAACAAATAAAAGAAAAAATTGTAACAGATTTCGAAAGGTCATTTTTCAGGAATAAAATGTTAATTTTGACTTGAAAGGTGTTTATTTTTATATGTTGTTTATATTTTTTACATTATATACAAAATTTAATTTGTGCAAGAATTTATTCAACCTATTTGGTATGTTATGATTTAGTACAACCTAAGTGCTTTTTGTTTTTGAATACGCTAATTTAATTGGAAAGGAATCACTTGTAAAACATATAGGACCCTACTGGAAAATTCCGCTATTGCATTGATTTTTATAATGAAAATTAATGTAACTATAGTACTATAGGCGAATAAATTATAAAGATGTACCGTTAACTTGGTTGGCCTTTCTAATTTAGCCTTTATGTTTACGCAATACAATGTCTAATTGCATGTGAATGTTGATCTCTAATGCATATCAATACTAAACCCCCTGGCTATCGGACGGAAGTTTCTTCAGTCAGTTCATGGAATGTTTTGGAGAGGATAGACTTATTATCTATGTTGTATAAAATTAATCTAGACTTTTCATTGATTCAATCACCTGCGAGGTATGTTATTTTAGTTAAAATTCCATGATAGCCATACAAATTAGTCTCTTTGCACATTTGAGCTTTTGTATAACTGGTCATAATGCTCCATCTGACACCATAATCCATAAGCGGCCAGTATCAATCCTCTATGGTGAGCCTCTTACCAAGTCTTGTAATAAAATTCAAACATATTCCTTTTCAGCCACAAACTAATTTAAAATGAAGCTCCTAAGACAAACATGGCCTTTACGGTATGGACATAGGAAGAAAGCACATCGCAGTGTCAGTACATGGTCTCCATTGGCGACTGCCTTCAACACACGGCCAACATCTAGACCCATGTTTGACTCAATGAGGGAAAGGACTGTAAGTATTTTATACTTTATTTTATTTAGCTGAGTGTTATAAGACCCAAAAAAGTGGAATGATGTTTAGTTAGTGGTCGGATTTTTATGGGACTTTTTTGTTGATTTAAGGTGTGGAGAATATAGTTTAAAAACTAAATAATTTCATGTTTTTTTTTTGCTTGTCTTCTGAATAGCTTGGTTTTAAAAAATTCTGTATTGTGGCGTACTATTGCGACCTGTGTGTATGCACTTTAGTGCATACACACAGGTCAGGTAATCACACAGGTAATAAAACAGACTGTATTGGTGTTTACACCAATACAGTCTGTTTTATTAATTTGTAGGTATACTGATTTTAGAAAATAATAGAACATACCCCATAACTAAGTCAGTGTCAGGTGGCTGTCATTTTTAATGAACCTTTAATGTTCATACTGCTGGAACACAGGTCCTCTCTCTGTTAGAGGGAGTTGGCCGTCACAATACAGGTCCAGTGTGGATTGGTGGATTTCTTACAATATTTTCCTTCTCTTTGTTTTGATTTGATGATGGTTACATTTAAACTCTTTCCAGGGACTGTTCAATAAACCAGAACTAATTAGTTTCGAAGGATTCTCCAACTTAAAAGAGCAGGCAATCACAGCAACAGACAAGTTGATAGAGGAAGCTACGTCCAACCCCTCACGACCTATGGTGGAGATTTTCGACGAGTTATCGGACACCCTGTGCAAGGTTGCTGACCTCGCAGAGTTTGTCAGGATTGCTCATCCACAGTCACACTTTGCGAGCGCTGCTGAAGATGCATGTATTAGTATTAGCGGTGTTGTTGAGAAGTGAGTTCTTATTAATTTAAAAATTGTTATTAATTTTATTTGACTGAGACAACCGGAGGCTTACCGTGACGGCTGATATGGGTCAGACGCGGAAGAAGCGTTCCAGGACAAAAATGGCCATGCCTTTGCTCAGCACTGAGACAATACAGGCCAAATAAAAAAAAAATTTTGCGTGGAGTCCCTCCGCGCGGAAGAAGTGAAACTTCGTAATACTAAACGCATGCGTTCGAGTGTAACGCATTCACTCTCGTTATTTTATTGAGCTTCTAAATAATATTTTATTGAGCTTCTAAATAATATTTTATTGTTTTATTGTTGTACACTTTTTATTACATAAGTTTATCGAGGTTATTCTACTCATGGAAATTGAGCGATGGCTGGTCACACCGAAGAGTCGAATGCATGACTGTTGGCACGCCATCTTACGTACCTAGTAGAACTACGTAGCAGTGGCGAAGGGTCAAAATTTTGTAAGGGGAAGCCGACGAAAAAAATGAGATCATTAATTTTGTTTTTAAAGTGAAACTTTTATTACATCGTCTCAAACTTTTTTGTCTGTGTGTTGCATGTCGCGTGACGATCGGTCGTGGAGCAGGTATAAAATGAAAGGCGCTCGTCAGAGCGCCTTTCACTTTATCCCTATTCCGCGGTCTACTCCGCGCTATAGTGTGAAAAAAAGTTTCACTTTTACCGTGGTTTCATAAAACCACACAATCCTTTTATTCGTCATCGCATTTTTAAATTTCATTTTGATTGTCAGCGACCCCGAAAACCACGAAAATGTCACCCATGATCAGTATACACAAAACTTTTCGAAGGACCCAACTTGATCTTTTTTTCATAACTTATGTATTGTAACGATTAAATGCACAGGAACTATAGAAAAAATGTTTATTCATAAAAGTGAACGCGTATAAATACAATGTTTCATGTCTATGCTATTAAACGTTGAGGAGTTCCCTCGTGAGAAGACAATCCTGGCTGCAGGATGAGATCATGATAGAATTCATGTGTATCCATCAAATATGAACTCGTATGCAAAGTTTCGTGTCTGTGCTATTAAAAGTTGAGGAGTTCCTTCGTGCAAAGACGATCCTGGCTGCAGGATAAGTTCATGATACAAAACATGATCATCCATCAAATATGAACTCGTATGCAAAGTTTCGTGTCTGTCCTATTAAACGTTGAGGAGTTTCCTCGTGAGAAGACGATCCTGGCTGGAGGATAAGATCATGATAGAATTTGTGTTTATCCATCAAATATGAACTCGTATGCAAAGTTTCGTGTTTGTGCTATTAAACGTTGAGGAGTTCCTTCGTGAGAAGACGATCCTGGCTGCAGGATGAGATCATGATAGAATTCGTGTTTATCCATCAAATATGAACGTGCATACAAATTTTCGTGTCCGTCCTATTTACCGTTGAGGAGTTCCCTCGTGAGAAGACAACCCTGGCTGCAGGATGAGATCATGATAGAATTCATGTGTATCCATCAAATATGAACTCGTATGCAAAGTTTCGTGTTTGTGCTATTAAACGTTGAGGAGTTCCTTCGTGAGAAGACGATCCTGGCTGCAGGATGAGATCATGATAGAATTCGTGTTTATCCATCAAATATGAACGTGCATACAAATTTTCGTGTCCGTGCTATTTACCGTTGAGGAGTTCCCTCGTGAGAAGACAATCCTGGCTGCAGGATGAGATCATGATAGAATTCATGTGTATCCATCAAATATGAACTCGTATGCAAAGTTTCGTGTCTGTGCTATTAAAAGTTGAGGAGTTCCTTCGTGCAAAGACGATCCTGGCTGCAGGATAAGTTCATGATACAAAACATGATCATCCATCAAATATGAACTCGTATGCAAAGTTTCGTGTCTGTCCTATTAAACGTTGAGGAGTTTCCTCGTGAGAAGACGATCCTGGCTGGAGGATAAGATCATGATAGAATTTGTGTTTATCCATCAAATATGAACTCGTATGCAAAGTTTCGTGTTTGTGCTATTAAACGTTGAGGAGTTCCTTCGTGAGAAGACGATCCTGGCTGCAGGATGAGATCATGATAGAATTCGTGTTTATCCATCAAATATGAACGTGCATACAAATTTTCGTGTCCGTGCTATTTACCGTTGAGGAGTTCCCTCGTGAGAAGACAACCCTGGCTGCAGGATGAGATCATGATAGAATTCATGTGTATCCATCAAATATGAACTCGTATGCAAAGTTTCGTGTTTGTGCTATTTACCGTTGAGGAGTTCCCTCGTGAGAAGACAATCCTGGCTGCAGGATGAGATCATGATAGAATTCATGTGTATTCATCAAATATGAACTCGTATGCAAAGTTTCGTGTTTGTGCTATTAAACGTTGAGGAGTTCCTTCGTGAGAAGACGATCCTGGCTGCAGGATGAGATCATGATAGAATTCGTGTTTATCCATCAAATATGAACGTGCATACAAATTTTCGTGTCCGTGCTATTTACCGTTGAGGAGTTCCCTCGTGAGAAGACAATCCTGGCTGCAGGATAAGATCATGATAGAATTCATGTTTATCCATCAAATATGAACTTGTACACAAATTTTCGTGTCTGTGCTATTAAACGTTGAGGAGTTCCCTCGTGAGGAGACGATCCTGGCTGCAGGATTAAGTTATGTCTGTCATAAAAATGTATTGTTTTTAAAACCAAAGGTGTGCGCTAAATTTCAGCTCAATCGGGCATCGGGAAGTGGTTCTATTTTAGCTTGCTATACATACAAACATTGAAAGTTCCCTGTCGTAACTCGAAAATCTTCGGCTTACCAGCAGCGCAGCGTTTTGTAAGGACTAGGTCCTTACAAAACGCTGCTGATAGCTGCGAAGTCACGTGTCCGCGTTCATACGAATTTAGTTCTGAATTCTGACACCCGAGCGTCGGCTTACTGGCGCCACATGTTGCTTTCTTTGTTGACATGAAAAATGCTGGCATTTATGTAATGTTTTCAATCATATGATGTATTCAATGTCTGTACTGTGATGTGATAACCTCAGATGTGTACATAATTTACTATTTGACTACAGTAGACACTAGACACTACGTATAGTGCCTTGTTCCCAAAGGGAAGCCGGCAGGAATCGGCTTCTTAGGAGCCTTCGGGCCTGCTACGTAGTCACGAATCTTGTAATAGCGCCATCTCTTAGTGGGTAAAAGAAAATATTCCCCCTCCATTAGTACGTTAAACTTGTTGGAAGTCGCATAAGAAGTTTCACTTCAAAAATGATGATGTTTTCTAGTGATATCCACGCCTTGCTAATTTAATGATTGACCACACTTATCAACGTGGAAACGGCATAAACTGTCAGAATGAGCTTTACCTTCACACAATAAACTCAAAAAGACATCATTCGCCTCATTCCGTTTCTGATGACTCAACACCAAACCAAATAAAATGCAACAAATGTTTGATTCCTCCAAATTGTCTCCCAAACAAAGTCACAGTTTGATTATAAATATAATACTCATTTAACCCACTTCCTACCTTTTTTTCAAGACATGTTAATTCAACTTTCTGTTGTCCAGATTAAACACACACAAAGGTCTCTACGAAGCGTTACGGGACTCAGTAAGGCGCGGCACATCGGGAGACCAGCATCTCGCAGAGCTGTTCCTGTTTGACTTTGAACAGAGTGGCATACAGTTAGCCGGGGAACGCAGGAGAAGGGTGGTCGGTCTCAATGACCTCATCCTGCAGACTGGACAGAGGTTCATGGCAGGGGCTGCGAAACCCAGGAGGGTACCACGGGCCGCTGTGCCTGCTAACGTCAGACAGTAGTAAGTAGATGAAATGTTGCCTATCTCTATCTACAGATCCCCCTGAAAAACTGTGCGCATCGGCAATCATCGTCTATCTTCAGAAATACGATCGCGTGAGCGTGAGATCTATACTAATATTTTAAGCTGAAGAGTTTGTTTGCTTGAACGCGCTAATCTCAGGAACTACTGGTGCGATTCGAAATATATATTTTGAAATAGCCCATTTATCGAGGAAGGCTATAGGCAATACATCATCACTCTACGACCAATAGGAGCGGAACAGCAGTAAAAAATGTTGCGAAAACGAGGAAAATGTGACGCAGACGAAGTTGCGCGGGACAGCTAGTCTAATATACAGAGCATGTTAAGTACATGAAAACATTTCCTAAAAATCGTTAGAAAATTATACATTCTACACCACACACACCTCTGGTTGTGGTTAACTGCAAAAACATTTCAAATATTTGTAGTATAGTGGACGACTTGCAATCGGAGTATCGCAATGCTGCCGTATAACACTTATAAGCTTTGTCTGTTTCCATGATTACTCTGTTGCGCAACAATCGTGCTAATTTGGAAATACAAAGATTGCCGAAGTGCAAATCCTTACTGGTTCACGTGTACCTAAATCTCAAAGAATTCAGGTGAATTCATGAAAGCAGCCCCGCTAAGGTTTTTGCTCAAAATTACTACACATTGCATTGTTTTGCGGTGGATATTTTTACAACGCACACGTATTCTTTGGTCATCAGCTTCAGCAGTGAAGGCGACGATATAATAGTGAGCGGAGTATACGCGGAGTGCGGCGAGGCGGCGGCGCGCGAGGCGGCGTACCGACTGTACCTCGCGCCCGACAAGACACAGCATGAGTTACTGTCCACCACACTCGACGCACGGCATGAGATGGCCTCCATATGTGGCTTCCAGAGCTATGCAGATAGGTAATAAAAAAAAACGGGTTGCAGTCCAGGAGTGCCGGCAGAAGTGAAAACTTGAATATTAACATTCTGCATTTTTGATATTTTGGAATGCTTAGGGAATAATTTTGCAAGAATTGCTTTAATTATCAGTATAAAAGTACTATCATTTATGTGGTAAAATATAATATTCATTTATTGCGGAATCGTACACAAACATGACAATTTATATTACATTAAAAATTTAACACTTCAGAACTATTACAATCCGTCTTACGAATTTTACCTCTTTGGAGAAACCGATGGTTTTGTTTGTGCATTAGATAAATATCCAGAATCGGAAACCCAAACTCAATGACAGATGTCATAAAGTTTTGTAACCCAATGTCAATCCATCACAAACGTGCACAACGCCGCTAAAGAAGTTTTCACTTCGAAAATCTAATAAGTTAATGAGTTTGTGGCTATCTCCTCCTCTTTTCCCAATTCACTTCTGTTAGGTATAGCATGTCTTCTTGTTCCATACTTATCTTTTTGTCGTTCTTACTAATCACTCCTTTTCTACCCATATCATATTTGATATTTCACACAGTCCATCCATCGTCTCTTTGGTCTTCTTCAATTCTTATAGTCATCCACGTTTATGCATAAAAAAATTCTTTACGACAATGTTGGTGTAATAGGGGATGATCACATTTTTTTTTCTTTGTGCGTCGGGTAGGTTATTGAAAAGTATTGGACACGTATTTTTTCTTTTTTCACGTGGTCATAAAATTACGAAGATATATTAAGTTGAAATAGCGCATGACGTCACATGTAGGTAATTTTTATACCTACTTGTGACGTAGTGAGCCCCCACTCTTCAACTTTAATGAGTTTTAACTAAGTAATTTTTTGATATTTTGATAAAACAAAAAATACGTGTCTATTATTTTTGTATTACCTGTCTGACGGACAAAATAGAATGTCGTTTTCTTTACCCAGTCCGATCCCCTATTGATTGATTTATGAGCAGCATTTATAAGTGACAGACAAGTGAATAGCGCGCGCACAAAATGAACTTGACGGACAAAATATAATGTCGTTTTCTTTACCCAGTCTTCACCCCTATTATGCTAAAATAAATTTATTGTGCATTTTAGTTGCCCGAGTTAAACAATAATATAAATATGAATCTTTCCTGAACTATTATTATAGTCAAGTATGGAACTGCCCAATGATAAGCCCCAGAAAGCAAAAATAGTTACACACATGCACATTCAACAGAAATTCTACATCTTTAGGTATTTTTTTTTACCACAGAGCGATAAAAGCAAGTACAATGGAAACAGCAGCAAACGTGCGACAATTCCTCGACATTCTCTCAGATAATCTCTACGACCGAGCAAAAATGGACTTTGATGCTATGCTTAAAATGAAGAAGCAAGAAACCCCTTACCAGAACAGTCTTATGTGCTGGGACACGCCCTACTACACTCACAAGGCGAAGACTCAACTGCTCAATGTTGCCAACTCAGACTTTAGTCCGTACTTCTCGCTGGGTGGGTGTATGGAAGGCCTTAATATGCTTTGTGAAGAACTGTATGGAATCAGTTTGAAGGCTGAAGAAATGTTGCCAGGTATTTCCTTTAAATGTTTGTGGCTTTTATTCTTAACTTCCTGAATAGTATTGCTGACATTGGTCCGTCTGTGTTAGTGTTAAATTAGAGCTACTTAAGCTTATTACTAGATAGGACTGTATCCAAAAAAAAAAGTATAATAATGTATAATTAGTTAGTACTGACTTCATTAGCGAATTGACGTTTAACTCGAGTCGATTCACACCCAAAAGGCACGACATACCGTAGCATAACATACTATAACATAGCTTTACAACAAACAAGCTAGAAAGAAGGAACTTTATCTGTACACAAAAAGTCAAACTTAATTCACTAGCGAAATTCCACTCCTCTCCTTGTTCACTTATCGATACCCAAGACGTCTTATAGGTATATACAAGATGTAAGAAATTTTTCATCAGTAATTTAAAAAAGAAAACAGCTGTTCCATACATTTCGACGATGTAGGTATTGCACTATTATAGTAAACAGCTGTTTTTTTTTAATTACCGATAAAAAAAAATCTATGTGGGTTCGTTGAGTACGTGGTAAGCGTTTACGCGTCGTTGCCACTTACACCCCCTATACCGACAATATAAAGACCGGAGTATCGCTAGCTAATTATAAATAAAAACCCGTAACACAGGTATTGTATGCCTGTTTCGGGCACCAGTCTCTCACAAATGTTTACCTGTGTTTAAATTAAATAATTCCTGTCCTCTGTAATATTTGTGATGAGAAAATAAAATTTTATTATTATTTAAATTTAACCTTATAGAACTTATTTCCTACTTAAATACGTAGGTAGTAGGTACATAATCTTTCACCCGTAAATAACACAACAGAACTAAATTTTCGAAAAATCTAAATGACTGGTTTATTTATTGCACGGTAGCATTTACATGTACCCCACCAATAGACCTGGACTTTTCGTTACCCCAGGCGAGTCGTGGTCCCCGGACGTGTACAAGCTGGGCGTGGTGCACGAGACGGAAGGCCTGCTGGGCTACATCTACTGCGACCTGTACGAGCGGCCCGGCAAGCCGCATCAGGACTGTCACTTCACCATACAGGGCGGGAAACTGCTGCCTGATGGTAGTTATCAGGTGCGTGGAGATGAGCTCTTGATTGATGGGATTTAAGTGGCATTGGCGATATTCAATCTTGTACCTTTTTAGGGTTCCGTACCCAAAGGGTCAAACGGGACCCTATTACTGAGACTTCGCTGTCCGCCCGTTCGTCTGTCACCAGGCATCTCATGAACCGTGATGGGTAGCCGGTTGAAATTTCTACAGATTATGTATTTCTGTTGATGCTATAATAACAAATACTAAAAACAGAATAAAATAAATATTTAATGGGGCTACCATACAAAAAAGTGATTTTTATGTTTGTTTTTATAAATAATGGTACGGAACCCTTCGTGCGCGAGTTCGACTCGCACTTGGCCGGTTTTTCAGAACACGTTTTCTTACAAATTTTAACATTTACAAAACACACTTTTTCCAGAATCCTATCGTCGTAGTGATGCTATCGCTAAGCGGCGGGCACCGATCAGGACCAGCCTTGCTATCAGCGGGAGGTGTAGACAACCTGTTCCATGAAGTGGGCCACGCACTCCATTCGATGCTAGGTCGCGCCACGCACCAACATGTCTCCGGTACCCGCTGTGCCACCGACCTTGCCGAGGTGCCCTCTGTGCTGATGGAGTACTTCGCCAGTAGCCCGCAGGTAACTGTTCCACAGTGGGCCACTACACTCCATGCTGGAGTATCAATTCCTGTACATGTAGCGACTGCCTATTTGACCTCCACAAACAAATTAGCTAGGTAGCACGTTACGTCTTGGAGAAGATTAGTTGTCTGATTTTCGGACTTCTGAAAACCTATAAAGACTGTATATGATCTAAAACTCACAGCCGGGACTAACAGCTCAACGTGTTTCCGAGGTTCGTAGGGGTCTCGGAAGCACCCTGTCATTAGCTATCCGCGGTCCGGCCCCGACAAGAGTGGTTTAAACCAAGAAGATTGACTCGAGCGGCTCGCACAGGCACTAATTAGTGTATTCATTAACTTGCAGGTGATCCGTCGCTTCGCTCGTCACTTCCAAACGCGCGAGCCGATGCCTGATGACATGCTGCACCGACTCTGCGCCTCTAAACATCTGTTTGGAGCCAGTGAGATGCAACTACAGGTATGCTTTACTTTTAAACATTCAACGTTATTAGTATAATTTACAGCAATCATCCAAAGAATATTATTATAGTTTGGGTAGCATGACAATATTATGCTTAGCTTTTTAGGCTTATAATGCAAAAAATCATTCTCAATCTCCCAAAGTTATAATTACATATTTGCATCCTGTAAAACTGTCTTTGCAAAGGTAAAACTACCTTCGAAGTGCTCTTTCGTTTTACTGAAAAGGAAGTACCGTCTAGTTCTGTTAAGAAATAGGAATGACGATTTTTAATTTTTTTTTTTGTTTTTTACGAGTTGGGAAGATTTCTGTAATGGCAAACATCGTCATTCTATTATTATCTCATGTTATAATTCAAAATAGCTTGACCTCGTTGGTCAGATTGGGACCTGGCTATGGACTCGCTATCACAATGAGCTTTGACCACTTCCCTTCATATCAGCGAGAGATGTCCCTTTGTGCCTATTGATCTTGTTTCGTTCTAACAAAGTCAATAGGCACAAAGGGACGTTTTATAACTTATGAATGGGTCGTAAGTTATGAGCTGTGCTGACCTCTCCCCAGGTCTTCTACTCAGCGCTGGACCAGCACTACCACGGGCCCGACGCGTCACTGCGCGGCTCTACCACAGATGTGCTGCAGCGAGTGCAAAAACAGTACTACGGCCTGCCCTACGTTGAGAATACTGTGAGTTTAAACGTCTTAAGTAGCAATTATTCTAGTCAACAATCATTTTAAAAAAAACATCGAATTCATCTATATTTTTGACTTTGATATAAATTCCGCTACTCAAAGTGACGACAGCAACGAAAAAAACAACAACAGGAATATTATGAGAAAAGATGGGTTATCTTTCTAAATCATAGAACTTATAAACAGTGCTGTGACAAACAGCCGAACAAGTCAAAGTATTTACTTGAGTAAAAGTCATTATTAGCTTAGTAATTGCTTGAAGTTGTAACTGCAAAAGTTTAAATTCTTAGGTTTGCGTTTTTTGTTGGTTCTTACTTCGTTTAAATTCTTGTCTATGTCGTTACAAAAAACTCAAGGAATTATTTTTAATTGTCTATAGATACTAGGCTAAGTGGAAATAATCTAAATATTGAAAAAGTCTGTTACAGTTGTACACAGGTTTGCTAAAAATTTATTCAAAACGTTATTAAGAATTCTCTTAAATATCACTCGAGCCGTCAAAGTGCAAAAAATCGATTAGCGAAGTGAACATTACATTTTAAACATCCCACTTTTTGCCACTAGTGGGATAAATTGCTGGGGTAGAGTGTAACAATGCCCCACCATCTTTCATTCCTCTGAGCTTAACATTTTCGGTGCTAAGAATAGAACAAAACATAATTGCACACCAAAATTGAAACAACGGTTTTACAACACTGCTAATGCTAAGGTTACAATCCATTTTAACCATAAGACCGCCAGATCTTATCGCTGATAGCGATATCTTCCAGACAACCTTTGGCCTATAAAGCACACAAGACACGGGTCGAATAGTAATTCGTTCGTGTGCGCGCAACCCGCCTCGGAGTCGTCTTTATACATAAGTCCTTGCGCAAACGAGTAAAAATGAATTATTAGAACTTAGCAGCGAAAGTGTTAACTGGTAGTTTCTGTCCCCAGGCGTGGCAGCATCGCTTCAGCCACTTAATCGGTTACGGCGCGAAGTACTACTCGTATCTGATCTCTCGCGGCATCGCGTGGTCCGTGTGGCACAAGTACTTCCAGGAGCAGCCGCTGTGTCGCTCGGCCGGGGAGAACTTGCGGCAAGGACTGCTGCGGCATGGCGGCGCGGTGCCGCCACAGGTACGCACACGATATTTTTATACAGTTCTTACAGGCGCGACAGCTGAGCTTGAGGTTTTGGGTTCGATTTCCAGGTCGGGTAGTGTTATAGGATTATCTCACCAGGAATTTCGCAATAACAGCCACGAAGTCTAAATTTGTGCCGATGGCAAAAGGCTCGCTCCTATTGCATGGGACTTAAACGTAGCTGGCGAAATGTGGGTGTACTGTTATGTAAACCTCTGCCTGACTTTTCGGGGGTTATAGCGTAATGTTAGGGACCATCCATTAATCACGTGAGGCATGAAAGGGGGGGGGGGGTTTACCAAAAATCACGAAATATCACAAGGGGGTTGGGGGGTGTAGTAAGATATCACGAGTATTTATTTTTTCGTCAAACGCGCGATGGCCTAACCGAAAAGCGGCGTGTAGTGTGACCTTGACTCGCCGTTGCCAGGCGTTTGATTGTAGATTGTACTTTAAAACCTGTATTTAAAGATAATATTCTAAAAAAATTAAGATTCTTTGTAGGTACTAAAAAATACACGTGATTTTGGGTGGGGGCGTGGGGGGTAGTCTTAAACCTCACCACGTATCAACAAGGGGGAGGGGGCTAAAAATGAAAAAAAAAACGTGATTAATGGACGGCCCCTTATGTGGTTTTTCTATTTTTTTTAGACTTTACGATCGCATATCTCTCTCTTTGCTACTCCTATTTTTCATAGTAAAAAAAATGGTGTCCACAACTATTGACTTTGGTTTTACACTAACATAACATAACGCATTTATTCCTCAAAGGGTCAGGCAGTGGTGTAAGAAACGTTTCGCCAATTTTTGCTTAATAATCATTTTCCCGTCCTTTTACAGATGTTACTCCGCGATTACTTACAAGAAGACGTCACTCCGACAACACTCGCTTTCGCTCTCGCTGAAGAATTAGACCATCACAAGGATCACCTGGACACCGTTTTCAAGATACTACAGAAGTGATCTAGATGCATGCCACCAACTCGAAGTGCTTATTTGACATGAGACCGGAAATTTGGCACTAGGCGTCTGTTTTTACTAACAATAAATGTAAGCGTGATTTTGGTGTTTCAACTTTCCGCGTTTAACGGAGCGTTGGGAATCGAACAGCGCGATTTAGGTATACATAAAGGTGCTGCCTAGTTTTAGTGAAAACGGGTGATAGTGTTTTCGAAAAGTTCGGCCTTGTATACCTTTGTTCTGTCACCCAGTGATAGTACACCAACATTTGTTTTTAACCAACTAGCCCGGTGTGTCATTCCTTCATCCAGGTACTGAACTTTGGTATTAGATCGCTTGAGCTAGAGACCTAGAATAATTGTGATGCATTTATTGTAGTACGTCATCAAATGCTTCCATCTTATCAATTATTGACTGATATCTGATCTGTATTTTTGCAATCATTGTGCCTGGCTAGCAGTTTCAGGCAACTTTAAATCGTCCGCCTGCACTAGAAATCCTTAATCTGATGGCTAAACATTGGTCCTGTCTCAGCTTTAAAATGATGATTATAATAAATTCTTTTAGATCTAAATGTAATTTGTCATTAATGGTGCAAGCGGGCGTTAGACATATTATGCCGGTTATCATTAATATTAGGCGACACAAAGTCGTTCAGTTGAATCTTCAGCGCTCTGAGTTGAAATTTCAACAGTAACTCTATTTAGCAATTCTTTTTGATGTTGCTTTGTGTTAGTGAAAATAGGCATTATTGTACTATAAGTACAGGGCACAGTCAAAAAGATAAGTTATCGAGCTGTCTTCCTAATTGAAATTGTCTGAATTATTTATGTTGTAAATGTAATTATTGTACATATTTAAGTGTAAAAATAAATTATTTTTCGTTTATTTTGTTGGGTTCTGGGACGTTCTTCAGTATTTGTGGCGAAATTTTTATTTCTGACGACTATATTTCAAGTAATTAAAATATAGTCAGTCAGAATAGTAAATATTTCTCAGCAGCTTAAACTGAATAATGACATAAAAAAACTGACAGTAAAAAAAGTTGACTGCCTTAAAAAATGCCTTTAATTTCTGTAAAACATCATCAATCAATACATCACTGATATAAAAATTGTTAATTCTTGCCCACTGTACATACACAAGAAAGACAAATAAAACAATGATAGAAAATTATAAATAGTTTAATTAATGATCCCTCTTGAAACTGACAGAAAACACAACCCGGACATCACGACACAACACAAGGCTAACAGGAATTGTGGTAGTCTGTAAAAAAATACGATACATGGCAATAAAATGTCTTGGTCAACTTCGCTGTACCCGAGACAATAGTCAAGCTAAGACCGTGTATACATTGGGAAAATGTGTTGCGCAACGCAACGGCTACAGCAACACCGAATGTTACTGTGTTGCTAACGAAATTTGTTATTTTCCGTATTCATGATATACAAATACGACTTGTAGCCAGCAACGTTATATGTTGCGCAACTGTTTCCAATTATTAAAACATGCGCAGTTCGAAAAAATCTTCATAAGATTATCAAGGGCTGAAACGAGACCGTTACGAAACGAAAACGTTATGCAGAGCCATGTCTCGTTCGGCGCGTGATACATCAAGCATAAAATCTTTTTCGTGCGCATGATTTTCCTAGTCACTTAATTTCCTTATCCTATCTAAGTTCCAATCTAAATACCCCTAACGTATTATAGGAATTATTATTAATTGTAAGTAAATCTAATCCTCGTTTACAGCAACACTGGGCAATATAATGGCCTAAGCGCCACGGTACAGCGAAGCTGACGTGATCTGAGAGTGAAACGAAATAATTACGACGCTGCCTGCATTCTGTAAGTTGTCAACGTCGCAAATAACTGTCAAATAATTTCGCTATTATGATGTTTTTTTTTAACATAACTAATGAAAATAAAATAGCGCTCTGTGTGCACTTGGAAATCTTCCAAATACTTTTTTAAAGCTTAAAAAAGTTTTTAACTTAACTTATTATTACAACGCTTAATCAGATTCATTGTATTCAACAAAACGGCGAAATATTTGACAAGTATTTGCGACGTTGTCAATTTCCAGAATGCCAACTTTAACTATATCAACATTACGTTCAATATACAATAATAAATCATTCCTGCAATATTAATTATAGGAAGTAAAATCATACCGTTTTAATATCAGCCATACATCATCACAGAATTTCTTGTTTTATCACGTTATAAATCAAAACTCATCACGTTCGCATAGTTTTGCTGGCTAATTACAACTTGACCTTTGTATCCTTGAAATAATGCAACTTAAAAGCAACAAACTTTGTTATTTCGTGTAATAATCGCGTGTCTGTTTCAAGTGGAGGGTACTCGATTCTCTAATATCACACTTTATATTTCTAAGGTGTAATTATTTTATATTTTAATATGCGCAGGAGTCGGGTACAGAGCAGTAGTACCTTTTGTAGCCCTCCGACCGTCACGCGTCAGCTCGGAAAGAAGAAAAGCCTTTCTACTCTCAAAGAATATTGTTTTATTTGTTTACTTAGGCGTCTTCCAATTTTATTACATTATCTACACGAATACCTAAATAAAAGCGCACTGTTTGATTTTCAATTTTGCGCGCTCTATACGGCGCTGAGATTTGAAAAATTCCAATAGTACATTTCGACATTCATTCAAGTCTTTATGAAAGTGAAAAAAATTGCCATAATTCCACAGCTTTCTTATGATTGTTACTCGCTTTGAGTGCAGAAAATCTCATTCGTTGACAGCGAGTTAGTTACGAACTACGGAAAACTATCAGCCAATCTGGAAATAAATCTGCAAGTACCGTGTCCTATATGTCGATAGCATATTCTTGGAAGTCAGCACTATCTAACGAATCTATCATTTGTTCAATAAGTCACTCTGATACTCTGTATAATATAGTAATAAACTTGCGTTAAGGGAGTAACCAAACTGATGGACGCCAATGAGCTTGAGCCGATGATGTATTCATCGAGCAACATAGACGGATTTAGAAACGGCTGTCGCGTTGACGAATCGAAATTAGTTAATGAAGTCTTTTTTTAATGGAAATCTAGATGGAGCTCTAGCCAATTCCGCTTCGATCAGTGTGGTAACTCCCTAAATAATAGTATTAATGATAATTCATGAAGTTATTATTAATCGGTTGCTTCATTCTACCTGATAATGGTTAGAAGAAACCCCATAGTCAAACAATTCCGTTTCTGGTCAATTTAAAGTCAATATACTATTATTGATCGTCGCACACCTAAATAACTCAACACCATCGACTCAAGATGAGGCATTGAAATGTGTTTCGTTAGTACAAAGGCAACTTTATCTCAATGAACATATGGTATATTTTGAAATATTTTTCTTAGTGTGTCGATGGCAATCTAAATTGTGTCAGCTCCGAACTGAGCCACTAGATTGGCGCACTCTGTAACGTCTGTATTTTGAAATACGCAAGCAACGCGAAAATAATTATTTAGACGAGGAATGACATTTTTTCCAGTACATGACAATGCATATCAGCACTATTCGGAAATGTCACTCACGATATATAGCTCACTTTTGAATGATTTACCTTGAGTGTAGTTATTGATTTGTAGTTGTTTTACGGTAATATTAAATACTCTGCACTTTATACTGTAATCTATGCGGTTCAACTGTTATCGGCAGTGTTCCCATACTCTGTTCGATCTACGTACGTTGCCGGCTTGTAGAGAGGTAAGGCACATGTCCCACAGCCGGCGAGTAGCGACAAGCGTGTACAGCTAGCTTGTTTGACAGAGTTCCCAACGGTGTGAACAGTCAGCGATCAACCAAAAATCTTTTGTGCGCTTCTAGAGAGGAAATAGTCGTTAGTAAGTCGCTTCCTCGTCGGCAGTTGGACAGATGCCTAAGTTCGGCGAGGGCATTGACACTACGACACGACATTAGGCTACGCTTGAGGACTAGTTGGCCAGTCTACTAGCTGACCAAGTTAATTACGCGACTGTCAGGGGCGCAACGTATATTATGTTAGGATCGACGTTATTCAGCAAAGCCGGCTCGCCTGTGTGCCGGATGTAGACATGTGTTCGGGAAAAAGTTTGTTAACTACCGATTTAGGGTCACGACACATTGATCGATGGCGTTCGACGGTTTTGTCGTACAAAACAAGCACCAAGTATAGAAGGGCGTTCACAATGTCGTCGCTGCGAAAGAATGCGTACGGTGTTCTATAGTATGTGCTCTTTTTGTATCGACAATCGTTGGACATGTCGATCATTGTCGTGATCCTTATGACAGAGTTTGACCATTGGCACATTCGGCACGAATAAATAAAGCCGAATATTGTACGGGTAGGCAATATTGTAAAAAAATAACTATCGAATCTGTCTATCCGAACATGTATATACTAACTCTAAGCCATCGCAAATATTTAACGAATAGGGATGATGACTGGGTAAAGAAAACGAAATTCTATTTTGTCCGTCAATCAGGTTATACAAAAATATGAGATACGTATTTTTTGTTTTATCAAGTTAACAAAAAAATACTTAGTTAAAACGCATTAAAGTTGGAGAGTGGGGGCTCACTACGTCACAACTAGGTATAAAATGTACTGAGCCGTGACGTCATGCGCCATTTCAACTCAAAATATCTCCGTAATTTTACGATTACGTGAAAAAAGAAAAAATACGTGTCAAATACTTTTTAATAATTTACCCGATAGACGAATAAAAAAAAATTAGTCACCATCCTTATTGTAACAGTATTAAGACTAATGCCCAACGGAAAGTGGTTCGCAGCCCAGCCAGTTGCCTAATTATCTTAGTAGGCTCTGTATTCTGTACGCAAGCTAGATCCTTCTACTAGTCGAATGCGGTTCAATCAGTACTCTTTACTGACCTGTCTGCTGACATACCAATAGGACAGGAACAGACGGAATACTTGCAGACCGCTCGGCTAGTAATGGACATTTGCTGCCGGAAACGGTCTATATCGACTGTACGAAGAGACTGTCTGTTCCTTCCCTTAGAGCCTGTTTCACAATGCCCGAATAGTCACTACCTTCAAAATAAATAAATAATGTTACGAAAGTATGAAATGTATGAAATAATATGCAAACTAAATCGTTTTTTTTTGTATTGAAAAACTTTACTTCCTAATAACTCGGCAAAGCGTACTTTAGGGTACCATTTCTCGCGTTATTTTGTTTCTTTAAGTGTCCTGTCCTGTTTTCTAGATGTAAGCTTTCACACAAGCGTATTTACCACGAGGTCCACATGATAGGCTCGCCTATCGTTCAAACATCGTATCATCATGAGACATTTATTAGTGAACATTGTTGGTGTCGTAGTGAGAACGCGGTCGGGCGGGCGTGGCCGCGAGTGGGCCAGCATGGCCGCTAGTGGGCCACTATTACGCGACATAGTTGTACTGATTCGGGTTGTCTTTGTCGCGCTCCATGTAGTCACGGTCGATAAGGGATTCGATGCGCTTCTTCAGGTCTGCCGGCTGGAAATAAAAACACAATACTTTTAGCATTAAGCTGGGGATACACATGGCCGTAGCTTGCACACTAGCATACCAGCTTGCACGTGCCAGCTACTGTCATGTGTATACGATAACTGGCATACAAGTAGCTAGCACAACATTGGATTTACTTGCATGCCCGTTGAGTGAGGGGGGGACACGGGGGGTTGCTAAACTGTCACTTGTGGACAGACGCGACAGCTACGGGCATGCCTAAGATGGTAATACTGGCATGCAAGGGCGCAACTTGCATGCCAGTATTACTTGCAAATGTATCCGCAGTGTGCCAGTTACTTGTACATGCCAGTAAGTTTCATGTCAGCTACTTTCCCGATTCCCGCCTTTAAAGCAGTGATACTACTTATAAATACACCTGTCTCTATGTGCTTGTAAAAGTTAATGTCAATGCTATAAAAGCGATGAGTCGAACACGATGTAGATTCGCTTCGTCCGAAACGAATACAGTATTTTAGCTTTATTCTTCTTCCCAGCCTGTCGATAGCAATCTAAATTGATTCAGCCTAGGGTTGCCTCATTTAATACGGGGCGAGCCTATTATCTACTCAACCAACGAGGTAATTATAATAAATAGATCAAGTACATACATTGATGTTATGTCAAATCAAAATATAGAAAAAGTAAAGTTTTGAGTGTTTTTTTCTAAAGCTCAATGCCGAAGGCTGGTCCTGTCTGTCTTATGACTAGTTACTATAAAGGGTGTAAAACACCTCTTAACGAAGCCGAAAGGCACTGGTTCTCCCTGTCATTGCGATCATTGTTTTGTTCTACACCATACCTGGGAACCTTCTAGTTACGGAGATATTAGGGGTCAAAGTTCCAACTTTTTGACAAGTATTTTTAAATACTAGTTTTTAATGTAAGTTTTTTACTTTAAACACCTCGTACCGTTCATTCAATCCGTCCATCAGCACAATGTTTTGAGTGCGTTACATTGAGTTCTACCACAAAACATGATTTTACACCCCCCAAAAAAAGTCGTTTCCCAGCAATAATTTTTGCGTAAAGTTACTTGGTTTCATGTACAGAATGCTTGGTTGACGGCTTCGAGATTAAGTGATTTACACGGTGTATAATAAATTGTTTATAAGGTACCTTGACGGGAAACTTGAGCTGGTTGTAAAGTTCAGATATGAGCAGGTTGTGTGAGAGTGCCTTGCGCATCTTCATCACTCGGACGATGGCGGCGTCGATCTGGTACTGTCTGTCCTGGAACACTCGCTCTTCCGTCGCTTTCTGCTCCTCGCTCTGGAATATTAATAAAAGGAGTTTTTAGCAGGAGTTTATGTAGCAGCAATTTATGTTATCAATATTGGATACATAGAATATAAACATTGCATGTTTATCGCGTTGTTATGTAATTATAATTAGCAATAATAAGAAACTAAAAGATATAGATAGATGGAAAGCTTCTAATAAGGGGTAACAGACTATTAAAACAGCTTTAGTGTATTTTTATAAATTGAAACTTAATTTTAATGAAACTGTGGTTATTGGGAAATATTTCTCGTGTTTTCCGATGAGTTTACAATAATTATCATCGTGAAATGAATAATTTGCGCCTATGTAACACTATTGTACAATCAAGGAGATGTTCCAGAAATGTATGGAGCCTGGGCCAGCACAATGTACACTATATGTAAATATTGCTAGATAATACTGTAACCGTTTTTTATCGTCAATTTTCTTTAATTTCATTTCATTTCATCGTACAGTCAAATTAACTTGGTCAAAGAGAGCAACACAACATTTCAATTAAGACAAAGTTTGTTACACTCATCATGACTGTAGATTCGTCAAAAATCGAGTGTTATCAATCAATCAATCAAATCATTTAATTCGGATAACAAAGACCCATAGCATAAATACCTTACAAACTATCATACATATTTATAATGCTTATTTATTATGCTTTTTTATTTATTATGCTTGATCGTCTGAAATAAAATATTAAATGAAAAAAAATCGTGATAGAAGTAGAGGGCCTTACCATGACGTCTTAAAGCAGTATTGTTTTAATTATTTTCTTCCATGATCATACTTTAGTTGTTCTTATTATAATTACAATTTTATTTATTTATTTATTTTTAAGAAAACTTACAGCTAAGCAGACAATTAGTAATAGTTTATACAAAATATGGCCAATTACAAGTTTCCACATGTAGTAATTAGAATATAAAGGGTGTAAAACACTTCTTAACGAAGCCGAAAGGCACTGGTTCTCCCTGTCATTGCGATCATTTTTTTGTTCTACACCATACCTGGGAACCTTCTAGTTACGGAGATATTAGGGGTCAAAGTTCCAACTTTTAGACAAGTATTTTTTTAAATACAAGTTTTTAATGTAAGATTTTTACTTTAAACACCTCGACGACCCCCGTACTATTCAATCCGTCCATCAGCACAATGTTTTGAGTGCGTTACATTGAGTTCTACCACAAAACATGATTTTACACCCCCCAAAAAAAAGTCATTTCCCAGCAATATTTTTTGCGTAAAGTTACTTAGTTTCATGTACAGAATGCTTGGTTGACGGCTTCGTGATGAGGTGATTTACACCGTGTATGTATATGAAACTGAAAATTTATAATAGATAATATATGTAGGTATATAACACCAAACAGTAAAATTACTATTTACACTCGAAGAAGCAATCTCATAATATTTTCTTCAATTTATTACAACTAGTATGGAAAATGTCGATCGGAGCCTCCTGGCAGGTTGTGTTGTACAACGACTCGCTCTCATCATGTACGAGTTCCGTCTGTACGTAGTGGTTACCACTGGGGTGTACAATAAATGAGGTCTACGCTAGAACACAGACGGCACTGGCAGGCCCACTTTGTGAAGCAACTCGGTGACACCAGTACAGTAGTAGTTTAGTAGGTTAATTAATAACAAGACTTTTATTTAATGTTATTCCAGTGTGTACCATCTCTTTCCCAATAAGATTAAAACGATACTGCTTTAAGACGTCATGGTAGGCCACCAGTTCAGTTTCATGTCGAGTATACTGACCGTCTCCTTCATCTGTATCTGGTTGATCTTGATGCGGAACAGCTTGTTGGTGAAGTCTCCGTTGAAGGCGAAGTGGTCGGCGTCGTCCACCTCGCGGCCGCGCGGCGACTTGGTGAGCACTCGCGCCTTCCCGCACGCCAGCGACTGCAGCGTGCGACGGAGCTCGCCCTCCTAACGGGAACACTTCATTCACTATCTGACCCATGCAACTTCGTCTGACTCACGTTTAGTCCGTTTTTGCAACATTTTTCATTGATGTTCCGCTACTATTGGTCGTAGCGTGATGTTATATTTCCTTTCTCGATAAATGGGCTATCAAGTTGGGGTTCCGTACCCAAAGGGTCAAACGGGACCCTAATACAGAGACTTCGCTATCCGTCTGTCACCAAGCTGAACAACAAATACTAAATAAAAAATAAATATTTAAGGGGGGCTCATAAGGGGGCCACACAAAAAAGTGTTTTTTTGCTCGTTTTTTAAAATAATGGTACAAAACCCTTTTTTTTTTAAGGATGGGAAATCATCAAATGACTTCTCCCACTCTAGGCGTAGCGGGAGGGAGTGTCAGACTTGTACTGACTAAAACCCATCCATGTTCCTTCTTCGCCCTTTGTGTTCCAGGGCCGCGGTATCTCTTTCGAACAACCCGCAACCCTGGCAGGCATCGCCCCTCTCGGGCTCCTTCCTGTTTGCTGACATCTCCTTGAGGCGCGCGTGGAACACGTACGCGCCGTCGACACGGCCTGTCGTTATGAGACGGACGGACGGTGAGCTAGCCCATTACTCACCGTCCACAGGCTCGCGCCTACGGTGGCCGGGGGCCACTGGTTGCCCCCCGACGCCCGGGGCGTCTCCCGCGGCGGCTGGGACGTGACGTTCTCTCCCTCTCACGTTCCGCCACCTCCTTCGCTAGCATGACTGTTTCGCAGAAGGAGGCGACGGCTTTCCATTCCCTCTCGCTCCGGACCATGGATTGAACCAGGGCCGGATGGTACAGAACCCTTCGTGCGCGAGTCCGACTCGCATTTGGCCGGTTTTTTTTAATTTTTCAATTCAAACCAGTAGTTCCCGAGATTAGCGCGTCCGCCCTCTTCAGCTTTATAATATTAGTTTAGGTAAGTACTATGTATAGATTCATCAATAATAAAATAATTAAAGCTAAAGAGTTTGTTTATTCGAATTTTGAATGTACGAATCTCTAGAACTACCAGTGGAATTTTATAAACTTTAATAACTATAAATTATTATACTTTAATAATTGTAAATGATTAAAGTTCTTGAGGAAGGTTATAGGCTATTTAACATCACACCATGGCCCTCAGGAGCCGAGAAAAAGAAAAAAAGAAGTAAGAGACGGCGAGTGAAGTAAATAATAACTCCAGCCTCTCTCAACTGCAGGGCCAAGTCCTGTTCTCATACTTGGGAAATCAGGAGACATGAGATTAGTATCAACTAAGCGACTCTCAACTCTCGGAGCTGACCCATGCGTCGAAAATCAAACTGTGCTTTATTTTTTAGGCATTCATTGAGGTGTCACCTAGCTTATACACACGGCGACCACTCAAGCAACACAAAACCAGATTATGCGGAACTCTCACTGTATTGGAAATGTATACAAAACGATGCCATGTTATCTTTACTAATATTGTAAAGCTGAAGAGTTTTGTTTGCATGAACGCGGTAATCTCAGGACCTACTGATCCCATTTGAAAAAATCTTTAAATTTAAGATAGCTCATTTATCGAGAAAGGCTATAGGCTATATATCATCACGCTACGACCAATAGGAGCGGAGCAGCAATGAAAAATGTTGCGAAAACAGGGAAATAGTGACGCAGACGAAGTTGCGCGGGACAGCTAGTACTGAATATTTATGGCTTGATGTGTCGCACTTTGTAATAGTGTAAACGATGCTTAAAATCGTGACTGCGATAAATCACCAGGTGATCTTTGTCTCTCGATGATCAAGAAAGCAATAAATTTCTCGCAATTTCCAACTTCAGAAACAATGAAGTACTTTCACACAAAAATAAATATTTCTAAAAGTTTCAGTATATTGTGAAATTCATTTTCAAAGTCCGGTTGTTCTCAATCTCAGGCTAAAAGTTTATCCTGCAGTACTTACAGCCGAAATCATTCTTTGATGATTATGTTTTTACCTCAATATTAGTAGCAGTCTTGATATCCTCGAAAGAGAGATTATCTCCGTCGTTGAAGAGAAGCAAACAGAGCGCTTGAAACAGCGACACCTGTAGCTCTTTGTTACCCTGAAAAGTTACACGTTATTTATATTATATTATTGCTGACCGGGCAGCTTTTGGATTGACAATGAGTCGGTTGGTTAGTCAGACAGTAAAGATAGTTGCTCATTCCAAAATGTAAATCTCTGAACTAAATTCGCTACATTAAGCAACTTTCTCCATGGAACCAACTTCGTAATTACGCAACAATAAGCAGCTGTCAACAACAAGCAAAACTATTCTACCCAAATGTATTGGATAGCAGATGATTTTTTATCCCGTTTGTTGGTCTATAGTAATATTATAAAAAGGTAAAATTTGATAGTATGTAGGGGGTAATTGTAGGAACTGATCCGATTCCGAAAATTCTTTCACTAGCGGGAAGCTACATAATCCCCGAGTGTCATAGGCTACATTTAAAACGTTCCAGTGGTTTATTTTCCGAGATGAATAGCTAGTGCAGTACGGTGTAGTGGGTACCTGCGTGAAGTGCGCGCGCAGCACACAGTGGCCCAGCGTGGCCTGCCACTGCAGCTTGCGGCCGGAGTGCTTGGCGAGGTAGAACTTGGTGAAGTGGTCCTGGTGGCGCGTGAGCTCGGCCGGCAGGCGCACGTCCACGGGCGGGTAGGTGGGCCAGAAGCCCATCGTCAGGATGTACACGCTCAGCTCCAGGCCGCCGCCCTCCTGCGACGCCGCTAAGTGCTACACAAACTTTTATTATGTCGGGACGCTACACGGTTATGGGGACACAGTAAACCTTAAGCCGCTGCACCCTGCTCCGTCCGTTTCGTCTGCTGGCTGGCTTTCCTTTTCTCTGGATGCTGCATTTTGTTACACGTTTTTTTGTACCCATTATTTGGACTTTAATGTTACTTCTCAGGGTAGACAGATCAAGACGTCGACCCCGTTAAGCTTATGTTTAAAATTAGAAGCATAAAAGTGATTCTGATATCTTAATTGCCTGTCTCCAAAAATCTCTGAAAAAAACTGGGAAAATTAATTAAATAAACTCTCACAACTTACGTGGTGATTCATACATACTTGCTTATAGGTAATATTAATATCCTTGGAAAGTTCCATGTCCTTAAACATGCCTTCTAGCTTGCAGGTGAAGCCACCGCCGCATTCTTGTTTCAGTTTACTTAACATCGACTTCTCTGCGTCTACGGACGCTGATTTACCGACCAGCAGCCTTTTGGCGAGGTCCTAGAAAAAGAAAGGTAGATTTTAAGTTTTCATATAACAGTGGATCTTATTATTTAAAAAAAAAATGTTCTTTGAATAGGCCTCTATTCAAAGTATATTGTTATTTTTTGACCCGAAAGAATATTTCCGTCTAGCGTTGGCATTGTCATGGTGAAAATGAAGGTCTACACACTACCAATAAAACGGAACATAATCAAAAATATATTGAGTTTGCGTAGCTGCAGTAGATCTATTTTTTGCAAACACCTAAGCTGTTTGAACGCACAAACAGATGGCACGAAAATGAACTTTAAGGCCCTACCATAGATGCTTGTGGGTTAGCTCCAGAAGACTGTACCATCCAACTTAGCTCTGCTATGCCTGATCAGGGTATGGTAGCAGGGTTACAGCACCATGCTGAGATAAGGGGCCTTATGGCCTCGTGCAGGACCATTTTAATTTGTGTTGCTTCTTTTCTGGTGTATTTTTATATTATTTTGTTTTTTTTTTTTTGTCTTTTGCGAGTCTAATAAATATTTTTTCTTTCTTTCGGGGTGCAAAAGGATCCTGTAAGAAAGAAGATCATCATACCTTCTTGTAGAAAGCCTCGAACACGTCCTTGCCGTGTATAAACCGGAACAACACCATGATCTTATCGAGCAGACGCTCCAACTCTTCCTCCGTGGCCTCCTTGTTGCCCGCGCGGAGTTTCACGTCCACGAATTTGGCTGAAAAAGAAATGTATAAGTCAAAGTGGAGTCAGGACATCATTATGTTGTGTTACACTCTTTTTTAGGTCGACATAGCCGAGCGGAATTTTCTAGAGCATAAAAAATCACCCAAGTGCGATTCGGACTGGCACACACAAGGTTCCGTAGCACCAAACAATATAATAACAATATTTTTAACGCCCATTCATATTTCAATTTACACTTAATAGCAAAACTTAACTTCTTTTTCATAGTATGTTATGAAAAACAAAGTTACTGCTGCTGTTTTCTGTGACGTAGGCAGACAGACGGACAGGGCGAATCTACTCGGGTTCCGTGTTAGCCATTTAGCTACGAGACCGTATAAAATTAGCAGTCTGTCAATCTGTGACCTACTCACCAATAAGTTCGGCGGGCTTGTTCTGTCTCTGGTTGATGAAGTACTCGAAGGCTTCCCGCATGGAGTAGAGGAACTTGTCGTTCCTCTGGAAGCAGGTGTTGACCACGTGGTCCAGCTGCTCCTTGAACTCCAGCAGTTCGCCTACCATCGTCTTGTCGCGCTCCGGCTCTATCACTATCGTACGACCTTTTTTCTGTAAGAATATAACAATACGAATATATTTTCTGGAGGTCGGGTATGTATGTATGTGTCACAGTCACTGTTTATTAGTCAAAACTACTTTTGAACGGTTAGTATTTAACAATAACTAACATTTATTCTATGTTTGGTTTTCTTTTGTGACTCTTTGAAAAACATTGTGTTGTAGTAATTATAGCTGAGGCATTGCAAAAACTAGGAACTAAAGAAAACCAAAATAATTTTGGGGCGCCAACTTTTGGGTTCCAAGTTATTGGGATTTTTTAGGTCAATTACTACAGGTTATATACCACAGGTTCAGTTACTTGGAATATTAGTTTATATATCAGTTCTTCTTCAAACGTTACAGCAGTGGTAGGACATACTTCTAGCCATACTACCTGCGGTCATTTGCGGAGTATCGCTAGCAAGATCAATTTCAGCCTAAATAAAATTAATTTTCTTAACTAGGACCATGTCTTTCCAGAAATTGCCAAATCCGGGCATACCTACCTTAATATAAGCATTGAAGTGATTACAAAGTTCGGTGAGCCCGTCCTTGACGCGGCTGAAGAGCGTGTAGAGCGTGGTGAGGTCTGCGAGCCGCGGCCCGTCCATCAGCGCCTCCAGCCCCTTGCCCAGGATACCCGTCAGGTGCTCGCTCAGCAGCTGACGCTCTATCGTGTGGATTAACTGCCATCTGGCGGGGAAACATAGTTTTAGAAAGTACTTAAGGTGGCATTATGGTGGGACAGAACAGGATAGGGAAAAACATGATACATGTGAACACTTCAAACAAAAAAAGGACAAGTTTGGGGACAAAATGCGTCATAAAAGGACAAAAAATTCGAAGACATGTGACATCTACCAACCCGCACTGGGCTCGCGTGGTGGATTACAGCCCACTCCCTCTCATAGAGAGGAGGCCTGTTTCCAAGCAGTGGGAACATTATAGGCTAATGATGATGATGACAGACCATCAAACTTAATATGTTTCTCCATCGGACAAACATCGTAATAGCGAGAAAAATATCAGCTGCCCCATAAATTTGGGTCGGATAGGTATTGAAATTTTGTATAGGGCAGCAGATTTTTTTTTATATTACTATGTTTGTCCGATGGAGAAACATGTTCAGTTTGATGGTCTGTAGCACACCCTTAGGTATACATATAAATACCTTTTCCGTTACACCCTGTAGAGTGACAGTCGGGATAAACAATAACATTTTATTTACAAAATAAGGTTAAGCTATTGGTCCTGCGCCTGATCTCACCCCGGTCGTATTGAATTGCCGTCCCACCAGAGTATGAGATTGAGGGAAGATAGGGTTTGTTCTGTGTTTGGGCACACACTTTTGCACTGTAATATTTCTGTAGTCTCCGTTGAGATTGGCCACCATGACCGAAACTACTACTATTGTAAATGCGAAAATTTGTGAGGATATTTGTTACATTTTCATGCTTAAGCTTCTGAACGCATTAAGATCAAATTGGCACACAGATAGTTTATATTATTTTTTTATGTGAAACTATTTCAATATTTGTGTTTTTCTTTTTTTTTTTGTGATTTCTTGTCATCAAATGCTCCTTTTTTATTTCGTTTTTCTTTTGTCTTTATGTTAAATATTTAATATTTCTTTCTAATCTCTGTAAACACCTAGATATATTATGTGCATGCTGTGGTCTCCTGTAATTGAAGGAACACACGTAAAAGAACCGCTTGCATGATTGTCACCTACATTGTATATGTGTATTCTTTGTTGGAGATCCAAATAAATAAATAACCTGGATTAACACATCAGATACTTTTAATCAAAAGATTGGTAGTATTATCGCGCGGGACAAATAACGAGCTCCACGCGAGAGAGGCCGCGGTCATAAGCTTGTTATTAATATTACTTACTTAGTAGAGGGGTCTAGGTAGTGCAGCAATCTCTCGTTCTCCTCTTTAAGCCTTTTCTCAACGTGTGCGAGGTACTGCGGCACGGCTAGCTCGCGCATCAGTCGCTGTCCCTCCGCTGCATACAGGCGCTCCGTCGCTTGGAGGAACCTACAAAGTAAAGAGTGTGCTCATGAACTGTTCTTTACACAAAATAGGCGTAATATAATCAAATCAGCCTATAATGTTCCTACTGCTGGAATTATGGACATCTTTTCTATGAGAAAAGCGAGTTGGTACATACCGAATCAATGACCTATTATTTATTTATACACAAATTTTATACATTTTTAAATATTCGTTAATAAAAAAATACGTATTAAAAACAACTTTAATTGACTTATTTCGATTACTTTAAAAACAAAAAAAAATACACAATATATTTTTACTCATCCTGCATATATTTACGCAAAACTTTTACGATTATGTTATTTAAAAAAAAAAGCTTTCATCATAAGTTGGTAGTTTGAGATCGTTTACGGTAGTTATTTATTAGAAACACCCGTTCTGGTCACGTTGTGGGTGGGCGCGGCAACTCGTGACGTAGCCGCGTGATCGGCTCATGAATAAAGATTTAAAAGTAATAATAATAATAAATAGTGTTCGTGTAATTTAAACCAGCACGTGTCTAATAGTAGAACCACAGGTTATAATAAATAATAGGTTTTTAAAATAGGCTAGCTACCATTAAATGTAACAGGTCATTTGGTATGACACTGAATAAAATAGTCATCAAAATATGGAGATTATTTTTTTCCGCTGACTGTACAATGCCACCTAAGAACATTTTTGTGTAGTTTGTAGCAAGAGATCTTGTATTGAATCAAGTCATCTCAACTTATAAGTAAACGTTATTACAAAACAATGTTTGTGCACAAGCATCATACACAAGTTATTCTAAATTGATACTAACTTGTGTTCAAAAGCATCCTGATAGATCTGCAGATCGGAGAGCATCCGTAGCAGCGTCTTGAGCAGTGATATGTCCACGGCGTCGCCTCCTCGCTCCCGCTCAATCAGTGTGAGTAGTCCATCCACTGTGCGCGTCTGGACTAGAGTGTTCATTGCTATGTGGTGCCGGAATAGGTCTAGACCCATGTCCCTGGAATTATACAAATAAAATAAATAGATAAATCAGAGACAATAGATGTCAATAGGCTCTTACATGGAATTTAAACATAACTGGCGAAATATGGGTGTACTATTAGGTACATCTCTGCTTATACCCGAAGGGTTAAAGGCGTGCTGTCAAGTTAAAATTAATACACACAACATTACATAATTTGTCTAGTCTTTTACCAACTATGTTAAGCTCAGCTTCCACTTAAACCGGTTACAGATGAATACCAGTATTTTACATGATGCAACTGCCTTAATATCTGACAGTACACACACTGTAAGGCTCAACGTGCTTTGCAAGTCACGGAGGGGTGTCAGTATGTTATGATTGGTCAGTCATCCACTGAACAATCTCAGCATGTGTTCCTTAATCATAAAGATCGACCAGACAGAGTGTTGCTGAGGCCACGAACCCACCCCTGTTATTGTACAGGTAACATAAAAGAACTGCTTATGATACTAGTTGGAAGGTAATAGTGCTCAAGGTAGAGCACCGGAAAGAATGCCAGATGCATATGAAGAAGGCTGTTTGAGGCTGTATATCCAGACCAGTCCTCAGCATTGAGTGATTGACAAAGAAAATAAAAGTAAAAAGGTCTCACCATATAGAATGTATGCTAGGATTCTGCAGTACATAGGTGCGGTCGAGGTAGAGGAAGATGCTGCGGATCATGATCATCTGGCGGCAGTGCGCGCGCCAGCAGTCGTCCATCCGTTTGAGGAACACCTGCCGGTCCATGCTCTCGGACAGGAACTGTTCGATATTGGCCTTTACGTGGGCCTCCACCAAGTTTGTGAGGTTTACATACAGTTGTGACGCCATCTGGTTAGGGACAGTCTTTTAAATATTAGAGATGGTTTAAACATATACACATGCTGGGTGTATTAGAGAAAACTGGAGATAAAATATGTACCAACCAATTATAATATACGCAAGTATTTACTGATAGTGTAATAAAACTTTTCAACATCATATAGCAAATGCATAATACCATGAGAAAGATTTCGTCAGTAAATTGTACTACTAAGGTGCTGATCTAGCATCGTTTTAAAAATAGCCTTAAGAGGCAATTAAACAATTGTTTCTCTTTGTTGATATGACCTGGTATGATTCATAATAAAACGATGAGGATTTCCCAATCTCTTTATTTTATTTATAATTCAAATGCATCAGGTTAAATGCACCCGAAATGTGTTTCTCGATAGCTACAATCTGGGGGACTTCAAGTCAGGAGTGAATAGGTTTCTCCTAGGCAAGCGTGCTTCACCGTCGACCACATCATCGCTTACCATCAGGTGAGATAGTGGTCAAGCGCGAGCCTATTTATAATAATAAAAAATAAAAAAACTTGGAAATATTTTGTGAAGTTGTTAAGTCTTCACGATCATTTATGTTGGGGTTGGCTTCCAGTCTAACTGTAGGCAGACTTGTTTAAGTAAATAAATTAAAAGATCAAGGTGCTCCCTCGTCACTTGATGAAAAGCTGTGATTTTATTATTACTACATACAAAAAATATCACGCCTGTAATAATCGATATGTCGAGGGGATGAGAAGAGGCATACTAATATTAGTGCACCCACATTTCCATACCAAATTTTAGCATGCCATCTGGGATAGCTTAACTTTTCTTTTACCAACCCCTTGCAACAATGCTTACAGGAACTAGGGGACCCTACGGATGAGGCTTTGGGCACTTGACTAGAGTGTCCAATGGAAAAGACGGTTCTGGCTATTGTGGATGGTTTTCAATATATTTTTAGCCAGAAATAAATAAAATATTTAAATGAGTGTGTGCAATATGTTAACAAAATTGTGTTGCTAATGAGAAGCCAAGTTTAAAGCTGATCAAGTGTTGTCCTGATTATTCTGCAATGATGTTGTGCTACTAAACAAAAATAATGCTGACTGCCAAATGTTAATAAAATTTAATCTAGAATGCAAATGGATGGTTGGTAGCAATCGTCTCACTAGTTGGGGTTCCTGCGTGTTTTCAAACTTCACCTTGTGACTACACATATTCTCCACAGCCTGGTACAGCTCCTCCAGCGAGTACGCAATCGCTTTCGACGTCTGGATGGCGATCACCGCCTCGCGTAACTTGCTCCATGTCGTCTCCTGATAGTTTTCCGGAAGGTTCGGCTTGCCTAAAAACAATACTCAGCCATTACTTCTGCAGATGTCAAATAGGTTATAATCATGACGATTATGATAAAAGCGTAAACACACTTTTAAAATTCTTTATAACCAATTTCTTCGTCGTTGCACCAGGCTTGTTCATTGATGTTGACGTCAACTTAACGGTCCCATTGGTGTTGGGAGTCAGCATAGAAAAGTTTGATTTCTTCTCACTGGCACTCATTTCGTCGGATTTTGTTCTTTTAATATTGCACTGTTCACTGCTGGTGTGGAGAGATCGTTTTCTACTCTGATTGTTTCCACCCTCCTCGGCCAAAACTGGCGTTTTAGTTATGCCCGACATAAGAAAGCATCATATGGCCGCAGCCACAGCACTAAATATTATGATTAATGCTAATTAATTAGAAAATACAAATAAAAATAGAAGCAATCAGTCGGTAGTTTACTAGAATCACCACCATTAGGATGAGTTTTACAATTTTATTGATAGGGGGCGCACATGTAAACACAAATGTCAAAATTGCACGCAACGTCAAAAAAATAAAAGCTGCGTTCATTTTCAGAGAAGTAGAGAGTACGGTGATTCTCAGATTTTTCAAAAAATTGTAGGTCTGCCTACATTTTTACGTATGACCCAAAGCCTAAAAAGCTTCAAGGCCTGCACAAAGTTTTAAGTCTAGTTTTTATAGCAGGCTTTATCATATAAATTCATAATTACTAATTTACTACGAGTGACCATTTTTTGTTGACACTTCCTTATTTTGAAACTAGCAACACTACAACTGGAACTCAATAAAGCGACATCTAGCTGCAATTTAATATTATTATACAGAATTTAAGTTCTGATGCAATAGATGACGCTCAAAGCATAATTATTTTGTATGCTGTTTTGTAGTTGTAGCCTGCAAATCTGGGCTTTCTGGGTTTATGACAATAATTTCAAACTGCCTGAACTGGCAATAGAACCCAATTTCTTGATTGATGGTGATACAGATTTAGAATAATTATGTATTTTAAATAGTATATATACTATATGTGTCTTCTATAAACCGCTGTTCAAAAGTGATGTGATTTTACGAAAAAAAAAATAAGGCTTTCCTTCCACACATGTCACTGAAGGTTGAAAACAATATTTTCTACGTAGAATATAATTAATAAGTAGGTATTCGAGGGATCACTAATTGTTCGCATGATGAGTTTGTTTTCTTTATATGGGTTTGCTCTTGACTGAAGTTTAGGTCAGAGATGACGGAGACAAAGTCGACGGTGGTACGAGCTTACCCAGAACTGCCCAGAAGAAGCCTTCACTCTAACTATGAAGAGATTGTTAGTATTAAAAGCAGAAGCCGGATTAAAATTTTGTTTTCAAGTACCTAATTTAATACGGCCGTTAGAGCTATTGCAGAATCCCCTCAGACTGAGGCCGAGATTTATAAGCGTTACTTAGGCGTTATTCTTTTAGCATTAGGTAGGTACTCCTGTCACTGTCGCCTAAACTACACTTACGTGATATTTTTTTTTTTTTCATTACGTCTAGACCGATCGAATTCTTGTTTAGGCGGAATTAATACAACATCCTTCTTACGATTTGCCAACCATACCAAAGCAAAGATAGGTACTTTGCTTTCTTTTACATTTTTGGATCAATGCCCAAGTCACAAGTGTAGTGAAACCGAAACGATTCATACAAAGGCGCAAGCTTGCAAACCTACCTGTAGAATACAGACATACTATGTACCTAAGTAAGTATCAATATCAAGCAGATAGCGTAGTGGTGTGACCGTCGGACTGCCAAGGCCTGAGTTCGAATTCGAACCCAAGACACGCACCTCGGATTCATCGAATTCTGTGAAGAAAAGCATCGTGAGGAAACCAGCATGGTGAGGCATTTTTTCGAAGGCATGTAAAGCCAGGTAGAGGCCCACAGGTGGCATAAAAACTCTGATACCGGCCCCCGTATTCACAAACGCTCGGATTCGAATTCGATTCGGAAAGTCGTATATCTATCTCGCTCGCTTTCGTAATGCCAAAACAAGACAGACATACGACTTATCGAATCGAAATCGAATCCGAGCGTTTGTGAATAGGGGGCCAGGGGGCCTACTCTCTAAGTCCGTCAACGAAATTACGGGTCCGTCCGTAACTAGCTTTATACTTCGAAATTAACCCTACTCTCTAATATTTTCAGATTCATGAGTTTTGAAAACACATCGGGAGTAAGGACAACTGTCCAATCGTATTGTCATTCATTTTTAGTTCGGGCGCATAACGAATCTTATGTCCGTAAGTGATAAGGATTCGAGTAGGAAACGACCGTAACTTCGGCCGAAACTACGGACTTCGTGCTTAGAGAGTAGACCCCCAGGTTAGGTGGTAACCACACGATAACTTTGATTTCTCCTACTGATGGGTATAGGCTCGCTTTTCTTGTGCCAATTTCACGGTTCTGTGCAAGCTTCATATCATGATATCAGCATCATCATTATAAGCCCGGAATAGGGCATGCGGGCCCATAGTAAAACCCGGTTATTCCCGGATTTAACTATGAAACTGAAACCGGGTTTCGCATGCCATAGCCCGGAATCTCCCGCTGCTGGGTTTAGGCGTTCGTGGTGCGAATACCAACGTGTAACCTGCACCTCGTCTTGGAAGAGGACTTTTGGCCGCAGGGAGTGGTGTTCCGTCGCTTTCGCGGGCAAGTGCCACATGTACGAACAGTGAGATAGTGCACAAGTGAAGTGTGTTGTGATTTACCTACTAACACAAATTGTATTTAATCGTATGTATGTTAGTCTGTAAGGTATATATCTATGGGCCAAAGTTGCCTGAAAATAAATGTATGTTGTTGTTGTTATTCCTCCCCTTTTTTCTGTCACTCTTCCCGGGTCTGTGCGTTGAAAATTTCCAAGCGAACAAAGTCGCTGGCCTGCTGCCCGCGACTTGGTTCGCTTGGAAATCTGGTATGTTTATAAAAATCGTCTGCGCAACAACACAAATGACGCAATGAATATTGTGGATTTATCAAAACGAATGGTATTGGGATTATGAAGGTGTAACGTAGGGGCATCGTGTTTTAGTTGAGCTAGTAATCTTATTCAGCGTGATGCTCCAGGAGTTTAAGGATTCTATCAGACCCAGTAAAAACAACCTTCACTTGTAGCCTCTCTTTATGCCCAGGAGTGTGCCAACTACCATAGTTTGACTAAATAAACTTACTAAATACTATGGACACTATACCCCTCTTGTCTGTAGCTTATTAAGTGCGTTTTCCAATCCTTCTGATATCATAAATGAAAGTTAATATGTTTGTTTGTTACTCAATCACGCAAAAATCGGATGAAATATCGTATAAAATTTGGCACACAGATAGCTAAATACTTTTTATCCCGGGTCAATCCAATTGTGAACTCCACCCAGACGAAGTCACTGGCAGAAGTTAGTCTGTATATACTATCGCCAAGTACGGCAAGATAACGAGAATCGTTTAAGATCGAGTTGCAGCTGACTTACTTAAAGACATTCTTCACACGATCGCAGGTTGTTAAACGACTTCCAGTAAACAAAGGAATCATGTTCGTTACTGCTACTACTAAATAGAGGATTCGTCTCCTCTATGTGAGAATTACTGTCCTTTTTCCACTTCAGCTTCGCACCTCAGCTCTAGCCGTGAGTTATGTCGGCTATTACAACTACGTAGTTATGTCTTTAGTCTTGTCAAACAAAAGACCAATGACTCAGCCGAACCTTTAGTGAGATTTAATACTAATTAAAAGATTAATGGATTTACGAGCGCCCCTGACCGATGCACTGATCAAATTGTGATGCGAGGGCTTGGCTGCGCTTGATTAGACACTGGCCTCATTTTTGTCAGGGAACTTGTGACTAACCGAGTTCAGATAATATACCGTTACGCTAGGATTTCTGTGAGGGTAAGACAGGATGGCGTATTATAGGGACACCTACATTTCACTAGTGAGGTATGTTCCTGTAATAGGGGTCGTGCCTACCATCTACTTAAGTACTTACGTATTGACATAAACTATGCATAGATCCGTACCTACTGTTACTGAGTCGATAGTTCCCTAGTTATGCTTAGGTCCCGTGATAGAGGTCGAGGTTATGGCCATAAACAACCCAAAAATCCCGACTCCAGGCTGCAACTGAGTCGCGGGCCTGTGGACGGTGAGTAATGGGCCAGCTCACCGTCCGTCCGTCTTATGACGACAGGCCGTGCCGACGGCGCGTCTGTGTTCCACGCGCGCCTCAAGGAGATGTCAGCAAATGGGAAGGGGTCCGAGAGGGCCGATGCCTGCCAGGGCTGCGGGTTGCTCGAAAGAGATACCGTGGCCCTGGAACACAAAGGGCGAAGAAGGAACATGGGTGGGTTTTAGTCAGTACAAGTCTGACACTCCCTCCCGCTCTCCCAGAGCGGGAGAAGTCTGATTTCCCATCCGTAAAAAAAAAAAAAAAAGGCTGCAACTGAGTAGACTCCTAATGTAATAAACCGTAAAACACATTGCCCAACGTGTTTGGTACTTCTACAATGACTTTTGTCGGGAATGACATGTTTATTCGGTATTTTTTGTCAGTCCCATTAATTTTAGACAATTCCAACAGTGCAGCAGTGTTATCTCAGTGCTTGGCTTTCTGAAAATTGGATCTTCTTCTAACATTCGTGATTACCAAAGAGACAGTAAGTCTATCTATAGATAGACTTACCGAAAGAAGTATTTAAGTCGCCATTTTTCAATTTCACCAACTCTTAACTGGATTCAGGCATATAATCTTGTTTCCGTCCTTATTCGAATCTTGCAGCTTTAGGGACTTAACAGAGGCGCGGATTAGGATCTCAGCGGATTACATCGTTCAAGTCACCCTCGAAGCTGCGCGCTGGCTGCGTTCACGTTGTGGAGTATTTACGACAAGGCTCTTACGCTAACTAGGAGTAACCGAAGTCTAATGTAAGCACTTCTCTGAAGGGCCCATTATTTTGTCACACGCTTCTATTTCGAGATGGATAGAGTAGGTATATAGTGGTAACTTAATTTATTAAAGTTTTCGCTATGTTGCATTTCAAAATTACCTAATGTTTTAGAAACCAATGCTGTGAAATATTAGCCAGCTATTTGTGGCTTTGCTAATTATTGTATAATGCAGATATACCTTATGTGATATACAAGGTGTTGTTTTGCAACCTCGTCAAATTTCAGGAGGTGGTCACGAAAGACATAAATAATCAATTAAAATTACGGTAGGTACCTAGTTAATTATTAATAAACGCTGATTTTTTTGGTTGGTTAAGTTTGTCAGTAGTTCAGAATAACCCCCTTAACGTGGTTTAGGGACTAAGATATTATCGAATAAACGTTTGAGATTGTTTGTACATGTGTAAGCGAGGTTATAAGGCAAGAACCAGACGGGCCGCGTTTAAAACAAGGGTGGTTCACTTACCGATGTCCGTAAAAAAAAAAATTACCTACCCATTTTATTATTGATTCGGGACGAGAATCATTAGCATAGTTCCTTGAATTTGACGAGGATGCAAAACAACACCTTGTATAGGTGTTGTTGCTCAAGTCTTCCTTAGGTTGTATTTACCATATGAAAATGCTCTCATTCACTAATTAACTATTCTATTCTATTTCGTTAATACATGACCCCAGGCCCATTAAATAAAATGGAACAAGAACACCCTTCGGGGGTTAAAAAATTCAATACAACCAACTTTTATTTAATTAAGGCTATTGTGATAGTTCGGTGCCAAGTTAGCGATTTGATTACACCCTCGCTGAAACTGCAGGTCTCTGGGGCGGGGAGTAACAAGTGTCGGCGCCCGAGACATGTGCGGCACCCCCGCTTGCCTCCCATTCACTCGCTGTTCATTCACTGGCTCGCCGGCATTGCGAGACCGACGGCCGACCCGTTCACGTCGTCGCTAACCAGTCCTTATTCCGAACGCGTCGGTAAACAAATCGCGCGCGAATTCGAAATTTCAAAAATGCATAGAGCATAAAGTGTTTTTTTTTTTTTACTTTTTCAAAATGGGGGAACAGTCTTTTAATATTTCGGATGAGAACTTGGAGCAGCATATAGTTACTTTGTTTGAAAAATTGGAGTGTTTACGAAAGGATGCGAACTCGGGTGATGGGGGTTTGTCAGGGAGAGTTCCGGCGCGGGTGGAAGTGCGGACGCTGTCGTTGTGGAAGGCTGTGGTGGCAGAGTGCGCGGCCTCGTTTCTGTATGTGTTCATCGTGTGCGGAGCGGCTGGCGGAGCGGGCGTGGGGGCGTCCGCGTCTGCCGTGCTGCTGTCCACCGCGCTCGCTTCCGGCTGTGCCATTGCCACGCTCACTCTGTGCTTTGCTAACATATCAGGTAAGACACGATTTCCGTGAAGGATTATGTACTCTATCCCTTGATTCTAGTATCGCTTTCTCATAAGTTTGCTTTATTTACCGAATTGGTTTTAAACTTTCTACAGGATTGTTACGCTTACTTGGCAAAAGTAACAACTTTTGGAGTACTCCTGATGAAATACAATGAATTTTTCTTGTAGTGTTATGTGTATTTTGATTCGCTATGAGGTTCGCCACGCCTGCCTTTGTTGTTGTACTCTAGTACCTCATTTCCGGCCTGGTCTCCCTTTGTTTCTTTAATAACAGGGAAACTCTTTGAAGAAAGGCGATACCAAGATTCACCTTTACATAAATCTTTCGAAACAACGTTTGTATTCTCGGTGAGAACGAGAAGTTCGACATTATTGTTATCGTGTAGAACGGGCACTTTTAACAACAGCACTATTCTTCTTCCAAATCGCTCACGTTGTGGCCATAAAACTATTGTTGAGCGTAGCACTTAGATTCTCGATACTCTTGCCGAGAGCAAGGACCGCTCGATGCCGCAGATAAAATAAGCCAGGCCAGGTAGTAAAAATAGCTATCAAACTAAAAAAAAAATACCGCCTATACTGTGAGAACTTGAAACTACTAGGTACGAGGAATGCGCAACCGTAATTGGCAAGAAAAATAAAAGAGCTAAACGCCCACGTGTTTCAATGTTATTTCAACTTATAATGTTCCATGTAACGTGGGATAGCTCGTAGGTACAGGGTTGCCCTCATTTGCATTTTTATTTTATTTTTTGTAAATGTGATTTTACGTCCAACTCAGGTTTACAACGGTAACTTCGATGTAAAAACTCCTGTGTTAATTTGACTGAAGATGGTACTTTTGCCTCATGTTTCATCCTTTATTTGCTAAAATTATTACAGTCACGAAACATATTTTTATTAGGATGCGTATCTACTTACCTCTACTTTTACGTGGGTCTTACTATGTGCCACAAAATATTTCAGTGCGTAAGCAAGGACTTAGTATTGATATATTCCTGGCCTACATAAGCTCCTGTATAAATCTTTTTCGTACATTCAATATGAACCCATTAGAGCAGCGGGTGTGTTATCTTTTACGATTCAGTTTGTGGGTGAATTTGGCGTATAAAAAAAACGCAAAAGGCCAGTACTTTTTAGTGCTGTACCTACAATCACCAGCGGGCTTACATAGGCTGCTACAAACAGAATCTACCGAAATAGGATACAGACCACACCGACACCCATTGCGAATGCAGTGCACCTGACCAAACCGTGCCTACATAAATATTGCGAGTGCTAAAAGTGCCCAAACAACTGAAATTCCAAAGAACTAAAACCGTTAGTGATTTCGCGTTCCACTCGTTTAATAAAATCATATTAATAACATACATACCTAAGTTCACAACTTTTCCCTGTTTTGAAACTACAGAACCACCTGCTACAATCGCGTAATCTTTGGCATAATCATTAGTATTTACTACTATTTACCAACTATTTGACGAGAAGAAGAGCTTTACAGCTCTTCTCATAGTTAGGGTCGAAATGGCCCATGTTGTGGGTCCAATTAGCCCTGCACCGTTTGGTAATTTATACCTACGTGTTTGATAGCGGCCGTCGCTCGGATGAGTTACCGACCCGCGCCGACCGCGCGGCCGCAGTGTGCAGATGTTCACAATTATCCGCTTTTTTTCCAAAAGGATCGGGCGGCTGCGGCCTGCGCGGCGAAAGTCTTGAGTTTCTTGTCGAGTAGGTTCTTAACGTTGCTTTTTTGTTTCTTTGAGAAATGTTTTGCCGTATCGATGGTTTAAACGTCTAGGCTTATTTGAATTTGCTGCCTATTTTTCTTGTTGGTATTTTATAAAAGGGTGGAACTCAATAAATTAGTGATACTATACCCAAAAGGGCAATAAAGAAACTGCAAAGCCGATCATTTCAAATCATATTTGGCCAAAACTAAGAACTAATTTTAAAAGTAGAAGTATTGTCGCAAATAAACTGGAATAATGGCAGGAATATCCGAGAATGATGAAGTACCTAATAACTTACTTTACGTTCTAAAGTTAAACTAATAACACAAACAATTACAAAATTAACCACGGATGCACAAGTTCGACGTCACTTCCCATAAAACTAGACGACACAACATAAGCACGTTAGGCGGGATTATTACAAGCTAACACGTGCACCCTTCACCCTTTGTCCCCTCGACACAACTCTATAACGGCGATCACATGACGTGGGGACAATGACATTTTAAATTATATCATAACAATAACCCGGAGAAAGCTCTCTCGTTCACAATCAGGCGCCAATTCTTGCATCTACACAGTTACCGTGGTGAATTTTTAGAATACACCCCCGACCGCCATCGCCCTAATTTTCAATAATGGCTGAACAAGTTGACAACCCTGTTTCGAGCGTGGACTATCAAGCTTTATATGATGCATAAATTATAATGGGATTAAGATTCATCTACTACACAACGTTCTCATCAAATGAATGTCAGCACTCACATTTAAAGTAAGGCAACTATTGTCAAGCCTCCTTTTCTTCAAGTCCTTCTTACAACTTCGAATAATTCTTGTTTTGTGCGATTTCTTTTTATTTTGGACGCTCGATGTTGTATTCATTTATCAATGCGTACTCAGGAAGTAGACTGCAAGAAGTTGTATTGTCAACAGAGCTTCCTTTAAAACTTGTCCAAAGTTTTTAAAGAACGATAAATAATTCACCTTTTATTGCGATGTTATAGGAGGAGGAAAGCAGTATATTTTAAATCAGATTTTTCTAAGAAATTACTTGCTATCTTGAATCTCGAGAGAGAATGTCATAAAAGTTCTTTGTGAAAGATATTGTGTCTCAGAGAACTTGAATGTAAGAAGTGGTAGCGTAAGGAGTCGTAACTTTTATAAAACATCAGAAGTAACAACACCTTTGTTCGTTTTGTAGGTCGTAGCACCCTCGCGGCTTGTATAAACAGCTGGTAATATTCTCTATCTCGCTGAAAGGTAGCTAACACAATCTGAATAATCGATAGGCGTAGTAGTTCGACTTTGCACTCGATATATCTGCGCCGCCTCGCATCGGTTAATCCACCTGTTCCATTTTTTTTATGTTTCTCTCTCCGTACGTAGGTAGGTACGCAGCGCAGGTACCTACATACATAGGTACGTGAGTACACACGCCACTTTGTGAACGTCAGGTTTGTTTGTTTAACGTGCAAATTGATTCTGAATATTGATTACCCTGATACCTATATAATCGTACCAAACATGAAACAATAATGTTCCGGCCTACACACGCTGTGTGTTTGAAATTCGTATTGACATATCACGTACTCGGCACACTATGGTAACGTTATGATATCGCATTTCTCTGCAATACCCGGGGGTGGTACACCTCAAGGCTATCTTTTGTGTCTTCTATTATATTACCTCGAACGCAGGTAAACATCCGGTCAGCCATTATCGCCACTATGGTGATTTCTCCCGACATGGGACAACGAATATTCGGTGCGAATACTAAGGTGACATAATTTTATCTCGTCGCAGAATTTGTTATTCCAAACGTACGCTTTGAAGATAAGTCAGATTTTATGAAAACAATATCATAATGTTGGAGGGAATAATCGTAAAGTACTTAGTCAGCCTTTTAACAGCTGGCTGGCAGGAATTCATTACGTACACTGACGCTGATTGCACTGTAGATATGCAATAATATGTTTTATTTCGATGACCGTATGGTGCTTTTCCTATTGAAAACTTTTAAATGGTTCTCTTATCTTTATTTAAAACCTGAACAAAGGTCAGGATTTCTTTAACACCAAATTACGTTGGTTTGAAAATTGTCTATGGTTATAAAAACAAGAGTGCGAGGTTGGAAGGTAAAGAGTAGGAGGTTAGGGCAGGCACGTGGCTTTTTTTGCTAATCATAAATTCATAATGAAGCTGCTTGTTGTTAACGAAATATCCATAATGCCGATTTTTAAACATCTGAAACCTGTAGGATAATTCGAACTCAAAGCATTTATTCCATTTTCACGTTTGAATTGACAAGTCGGTAAGTTAAAAATGAAACTTAAAACGTAATCGTAAAACAAAATGTATTATGTATGAATATTGTAGAGCCCGTAAATAAATTATGCCTGATTCCGTAGCAATTAGAGTAGAGTAAATTAAAACTGGTAATTAAATCAGGTAAGGATCGCAGCAGGTGGCGTTCTGTGGTTTCTGCCTACCCCCTTGGGAAAAAGGCGTAATTTTTTGTCAATAAAACATTGAAAATATTTGTATCTAATTTTAACTACTTATGAACTAGAAGCTAAGAGGTACGTAGAACATACCAAACAAGAACCGACAAAACGAAGCTTCACATAATTTACAAATACAAAATAATAATAATGTCAAAGAATCCCACTTAATTTTAACGGCGGAGATATTTAAGGGTCGCATAGCTACGGGATCGATCCCAGATTCTATTTGGATCACAGCCACGCGTCACCAGGCGGTCGTGTGCGCCTGATTTGTTAGTCTCATTTAATGACAAAGTGAAATTTCCTCCAGCATCCAGTTCAGTATTTTGCTAATCCTGTAAAGGGTCTTTGTATGATTCAGTAATACATTTCTTAATAAATAAGCCACTGCTTCGCCACGAGCTACGCGTTTAAGCGACAGGCGTGTTGCGACTGAAAAGAAATTAAAGAAGTTGCTCTGCGAGTCACAACGACGCCGACGCCGCGACGGTCCTCACGCGAAGGAAATAAAATGACACGCGCGGGACGCATGAAGCCAGTAGCGTCATGAGTCATATTTGCTGAGGGGCGTAAAGGGTCATTCATTGTATGTATACAATTTATTGCAGCCTTGAGCTACAACAAATACGATATAAGAGTAATAGCGCGTTTTCACTGGCTGTCCGAATTCAAGCAACCGGGTCCGACACTACGAGTAGTTTGGATAACGCGCGTCGAACTATGAAACCGAGCAAGTTTGCAGGAAGACGGGCGTACTCGACCCTTTACAATTGGTAGTTTGTCCGAATTTTAAGGCAATCGAATTTGGCCTAACGACTAAGTGTAGTATAGGTAAACGCGCCATAACATTTCAGAAAATGAAGAAAGTTGCTTAGGGCATGCCAAGAATCACCGCGAGGCGACTGTATTCACACGAAACAAAAACAAGTGACGAACGCACCTGTTGCTTGACACAGGTAGTGTCACCAGAGGTCGTGTACGGAGCGTAAAAGGGGCATACATTGTATGATTCAGTAATACTTTTCTAAATAAATGAATCGCCATTTGTAACGCTTAGCTTACCTTTCTGTACAATTTGTAGAGTTTGAACAAAAAGGTCTTATTGTTGTTTGGAACATTTGTCCTACTCGTAGATTTCAATGCTGATCACGACGGTTTCAACTTTATCATTTTGTTGATCCGTGAAACTTCAAACAACTGTGTTTGCGTCCATTTCTTGTTTATTCGATTTTCTTGGAAGTTTTCATTAAAATCTATTATTTTGCTAACGGAAAGCACGGTTTTTGAATTTAAGCAGGTTTTACTAGTCCAACAAAACTAAACCTGACTAGAAGAGTTAAAAATAAAAACCGGCCAAGTACGAGTCGGACTCGCCCACGAAGGGTTCCGTACCATTATTTATAAAAACGAGCATAAACATCACTTTTTATTTGAGAGTCCCCTTAAATATTTATTTTATTCTGTTTTTAGTATTTGTTGTTCAACAAATTCTAAAAACGTTTCGTGGATCAACAGAAATACATAGCCTGGTGACAGACGGACGGACGGCGAAGTCTCAGTAATAGGGTCCTGTTTGACCCTTTGGGTACGGAACCCTAAAAATGAGAGGGAGAGAAAGGCCAAATAAAAGATAGATGGATTGTGAGTCAAAGTCAAAGTCAAAGCATTTATTTCAATTAGACCATTACAGGCACTTATGAAAGTCAAAAAAAAAACAATATAAAACGCGAAGCTACAGTCCCAGTCACAAGGCATAATAACTTGTGAAAGTACTGTAGTTGCCCATTCCGTAGCGTAGATCTCTATGGAGAAGAACGGGCAATCAAAATATGTTACAAAATCTTGGTTACATCATTCATGTTAAGAATTACAAATATGTGAGAACAATGTAGAAATATTGGGCAAGTTAAGAGCGTCCAGAGTAAAAGATTAAATCAGTAATTAAAAATAAAGTAACTAAAATAAACTGAATGGAGTGGAATGTTATTAAAGAGCAAGGATAAATAAATAAATGATATCATTGCGGTTGACAGGGAAGAATGAGAAAAAAGAAGTGTTGCGGCAACTCCAAGTAACTTGGGTAATGGTAGGAAGATAATAATGGGCAAATCCAGATTATGTGTCAAAATCAAAATACTTTTTATGTGAAACTTCTTATGCGACTTCCAACAAGTTTAACGCTACCATGGAGGGGGAATATTTTCTATTACTCACTAAGAGATGGCAGTGTTACAAGATCTGTGGCCACGTAGTTTTACTAGGTACGCAAGATGGCGTGCAAACAGTCATGCATTCGACTCTTCAGTGTGACCAGCCTTCGCTCAATTTCCATGAGTAGAATAACCTCGATAAACTTATGTAATAATTATGTAATAAAAATAAAACAACAAAATTTATTTTGAAGCTCAATAAAATAACGTGAGTGAATGTGGTGCACTCGAACGCATGCGTGTAGTATTACGAAGTTTCACTTCTTCCGCGCGGAGGGACTCCACGCACTGATTTTTTTATTTCACATAGGCCTACATGGGCACTTGTAAAACGTCGACAAAAAGGTGCTCGGTTCGGGTTGGTCGTTTCCTATGGAGAAGAACCGGCAAGAAACACAATGGTTACTCTTTTAAAATCATTTGGCTTTACAATTTTTCTATGTTACAGCGTTGGTACTTAAGTATGGGAGGACATCGTAGGCCCGACAATAAGTCGTTGCTTACTACAAAACTTAGAACAAGATAAAAAGTTACCAAGGATCTAGGAATCTATAAGGCCTACAATGTCCACACATTTACAAACAGTCGGCTAATAAGAAAAAGAGTCTTTACAAAAAAAAAAAAAAGCAAAAAGACTAGATTAAACAAGTGACACAAATTTAGTCATCCGTGCTGTAACTATTCTAAACAAAGGAGTGTAATGATTTAGAAACTATTGATGATTAAAAAAAAGGAAAAAAACTAAATTAAAAAAATAAGATTGGGAATAGTTAGAGACATCTACACATTGTCAACCTATGTGTACCGTCTAAGTCGTGTCTCTGATCTCATTTGATATGTAGGCAGGTGTTTTGATAATATTAAAACTTCTTTGTATGAACATAGTGAGCGTGGGAACGATGTTTTTAGATTCTTGTAAGATCTTAATGATAATATTGACCAGGTTAAGTTATGTTGCTAAAACAAGGCTTTGTTTAAACGAGCTAAACAAGTACAAACTCTTAAGACTAAGGAGTTTGATCGCCTTTTTCGCTTAACCATAGTGTAATGCTCAGACCATGGTTAAGACTTTGATCAGGCCTTAGGATCTGCACAAAGGGCAATCGCTTTCAACGCGTTTTGTATTCCTACAATGATTTTGAACTGGATTGACATAACCTGCTGCAGATAAATATAGTATAGTAAAAGTAAAATCAAATAAAATAAATCATTAAGTCATTTAACTTTATTTATTCAAATTAAGCTAACGCCTAAAATGACATAAGACAGTCCCCCAAAAGTTTCAGCCCGACAGAAAACGTGGTGGAGAAAACTCTCGAGCAACATGTCAGTCTGTTACGTTATAAGAACTTGATTTTTAATCAGCCTGTTTTATGTGCCACATTTTTTTTTGCTATTTATTATTTGTGTGTATATCCTTTATTTTTGTGTGCATTAAACAATGAGAATAATAATTTTATATATTATGCGTATATAAATAAATAAAGGAACGTTACATGTGGCACAGGTGCGCACGTGAACCCGGCGGTGTCGGCGGCGCTGTGTGTGCGCAGGCGCGTATCACCGCTGCGCGCCGCGCTCTACGTCGCGGCGCAGTGCGGCGGGGCCATCGCAGGCGCAGCTGCTATCTATGGGTGAGTCTACACTTAACACAGATTGAGTTGGTTGAGTGGTTTTTAGTAGGGGAAAACCTATGCGTTCACGTCACCGATGACCTCGACATGCTCGTGACGTATTGGCCCAGACTAGCGACGCTTAATTCAATTTGAGTTTTCACTTTTGTTGGCAGTCCTTTTCTGCCTGTATTTTTTTATTAGTTCTTTTTGTTTAATTGAAATATAACAATTACTGTGTATTGTACTGTTACGAGGTAGCACAATAAACAAAATAACTTTTCAAGAACTGTCCTTTAACCATTACATCTGTCCTTTGACGGATTTGATTGTGTGCAAGTAAGGCATCGAATTAGGAAAAATATCAGCGCCAGTTAAAGTGAAAACGTCTGTGCCATTACGATAGCAGAATTTCAAAACCATCTCTTTCAGAAAGATAATATTTTCAGCAGAAAAATTAAGAGATAGTCGTAGACTGCTACGCGGCGTAGGCGCCGCGCTACGCCGTAGCTTGACACTAGACGTGACTTCCGAATTGCATGTCTACCCGATTTTCCCAGGATGCAATTAAAAATTTAGGAGCACTGTGTTTGCTCGATGACATTTGCGAAATTACTCTTCTAGTACGAAACATATACAACCCGTTACAAGCTACGATCAGCATTTCGGTATTAAAATGTCATGCGTTCCCCATTCTCATAACCTAACTTTTTTTTATCCTGGATTATATTATAAAATTATGATAAAACGCGACGTCAATTTATACGTCTGGAAAGCACTGTTTTTACTCGAAAATAATTTGTATTCTGTCTCTAGAAGAATTATTTATGTTGTGCCTATAAGCTACTGCTATTTTAGACAAATTCGAGCAAATAGGCGCCGCGCCGCAGGCAATCCAGTCAATAATAAATCATCTTATTAATGAGGTTGGTCAGTGAGTGACAGCTGATTATAATAATTAATGTTGTTAGTGTTATTAATTATTTATGACAATATGTTGGTTGTTGTTATTGTAGACCCTTATCATGAGGACCGTGCTTACGTCACTATAAGTAAACAGTTGGTAGGGAAAAGGGTGTTTTACCATTACCCATTAACGTAAAGCCTCTCTCAAAGACATGACATGTATTGTTTTTATCGCACCGTACAATAATCTTTCGGTTCTTAATTCTAGGGTGATTATGAAAAGTATAATGGAATCTACTGGGTGTACCAGAATTACATTATGGTACTAGTGTGTCATGTTGGTGATTACCGCGGAGGCGCCATTGAGGCCCGAGCCGTTAGGTGAGGGTCTTAAGCGAGCCGAGGACGGTAATCACCAATTCACACGGGTATCATACGACGTTTTTCAACACACATGTGAATAAAATAACAATAAAAACTCATTTTATTTAGTAGATAATAGATATTTTTCCTTGGAGTTTTCAGGTAGTAAACTTTCCATAACGTTAAGGGCTTCACATATCGGGTTTATATCGGGCGGTGTACAACATAAATCATTTTCTTCGTTACTAGGTACTAGTTACTTGTAGACATTTTAATTAATAAATAACTATAATTTCAACAGTGAAAACTTTTGAAAAATGATTCGCTATGGTGGGAAAAATTAATCAGTTTTCCTATGCGCGCGCATTGCGATCAGCCACAAACTAAAGGGATGAGGATTTTTTTTTTCCGCGCATAGGGTTTGCGCTTATTCTGCCACGTACAAAATGGGGAATTTAAAGTTTTCTTTTATTACAGAGAAAACAAAAGTTATATTTGAGTGAAAGTTTTATTTATTAAACACGAACGACTTAAAACTATCTATTTAAATAAGAAGTTGCATGAAATGGGTAAGCAATAGATTAAACACGATCTTTTTTTTGAATAAAAACTTTTTTAAGAACAAAGCACCTCAACCAATAAAATTAAAAAAAAAACTATAACTCACTAGTGAGTTATAGCAATGAAAAAGTCACAGTTTGATTATGGGTGTCATTCTGTGCCTAATTGCGGTGACCATAAAGACACTTTATGAGCAAGTGTGTTGAAAAGGCATATTTCTGAGCATAACCCAGACTATCACACCAACATCGTAATCGTGGAAAAAACATCAATCTTAGCTATGTCGTGTAGGTAATTTGAAGTTTTGTACTGGATAGTTGTTTTTTTTTTTCGTGATATCTATTGTTGTCCCATGGACGATATTGTTCAGGTGGCCTACCATGACGTCTTAAAGCAGAATTGTTTTAATTTTATTCCAGTGTGAGAAAGAGACGGAGCTATACAGGATGTATAGCGCCATCCCTTTCCCACACTGGAAAGGGAGTAAAACAATAATGTTTTAAGACGTCATTGTAGGCCAGCAGTTTCATGGTCTGAATCTCACACTGAAATATGACCACACCTTTCTGGTACACGCTGTATACAACTCAAACAGATTCTTTTGTTTTAAGACTTTTTTAAGGGACGAGACAATAGTCCAAACAATATTCAGTCTTAGAACGAATTGCGTAATGTGAATTATGGCGTAAAAAACCAACCTAAATAATTTATTCCAGAAGCAATTTTAGATTTCAGTATAAAGATTACCATAGTACACATTGAGGTTTATTATAATTTGACGTTTAAGCACAATAATCGATTATGAAATGAATTTCGAGCGTCCAATAATTTTATATTTCGAACTGTAATTTATTCAGCGTCCCCTGGGACGAATACATGAATTTCTTTGCCTACCCAATAAAGTGTCGTATTAATTCGCGGTCTTTTTTATGAGCAAGCACAATATAATTAATTTATTAAAATCCTGGCAATATATTTCGTGAGCTTTATGTAATTGTGACAAGTTATTATTGGAGTTTATGAATATTTAAAAATGAGGTACATGAAAAGCAACGTCTGGTTTGTCGTAAAATTCGCGCTTCATTCTACATTCACAGGATTGACATAACGTTTCTCGAAAGCTTATGTCAGTCTCATGCATTTTTCCTTTTTTTTTTCGTATAGATGTGTGTTCATTATCACCCATGTAGCTTCTAAACTACTTATTATAATTCGACAAAAGTGTCTTGATCGTCCACTGGTTAAAGGCTTTGTGACGTCATACTAAATGCAATATGGCACCCTCGAGAGGATAATGACAATAGGACATACATTGAAAAAAAAAGAGAGGTGCGATATGATCTTGGGATCTTTGTTTCGACCTACCGTTAAGTTTATATTCTTTGTTTCGTACTTTTTAGGGCGCGATTTTTACGTACTTACTCGGATTTTAGTCCTTAAAGTAATGCTTGTTTATTTTTTATCGCTTATGCAATGTCCGTTTGTCTAGGCCCGCAGGTCTTGCTAACGGTCTTTTAGATCATGCATCGATGCTGACTTACCAGTACCTACTTCTCGGGAAATGAAAGAATAATACAAAGTGTTTTACTCTCTTATCTTTCTTCGGTATAAGTAGTAGAGAGAGGAAAATAGATTTTTCACTTCAGTAGCTCAAACATGTAGGTTTTGTTGCCTGAAATCAGTGAGCAAAATGCGATTTTGCTCACTGAGTGAGACAAAGTAACTCTTTAATTATTTTTTTCAGAAAGCCCCGATTATCTTATTCAGCCTTAAATGATAAATGATGTTTATTTTGCAAGTAGGTTTTTACAAACACTTTTACACGTCATTTTTTTTTTAAGCTAGATGGGGCCGGTGTTTCGTACCTGACTACTCTGAGAAGAAACAGCCGAAACAAACTCAGAGGTTCCCTGTTAACTTGTTACTCTTTTAAAGTCCAGACATTGCTCAATTTACATAAGGACTATGCAGATTAGTATCTGAAATGGTCTTTTGAAGAAAGAACCACACAGATTTGAGTGGACCTGTCCAGTCAGTGCAAGCATTTGTCAGTTATCGTGTAGCTCGACTTATAACTTAAGGAGCTCAACGAAACGACGAACAATACCAAAGAAAGGACATTTGGGTAGGTCGCTTAAAGTACTCAAACTGCCAGATAGTGGTGGGAGAAAAATAATGTGACCTGCATGGTCCTCACATTCACAATAATTAAATGTAATTAATAATAATTTACGAAATTAATTTTACAAATCACGAATATCAATAAATGTCACAATAATAATAAAAAAGTAAATATGCATGTCAAATCAGTAAATGTCACATAAAAATAATAAAATATAAAGTAAAAAAAAAAAAAAAAAAATCTGAAATAAGTATTCATGTCACATCGGTAAATGTCACTTAAAATAATAAAATAAAAACTGTAAAAAAATAAGGTAAAAATAAAAAAAAAAATGTCACAGTATATAAAATAAGGAATTAACAATGAACAAGCAAAGTCCTTGGGTTTGATCATACAATTCGCAACATTCACACTCTATCTCTTTCCCGCCCATTAGAAAGAGAGAGAGAGACAAAGACCAGCCCTTTCGAAGTTCCATTTTTGAATTCGAACACGTTCGGAATTTCGTACTAAAGAGATTTGCAAAAATTATGTCTTTTAATGTAATTTATTGAATGTTTTACTTATTGTTGTATTTAAACGAAAATAAGTATTTACTGCATATAATACTGATATTTAACCTGTAAATATTTATTTCTAGTTTGAATAATGTTACGTAATATATTTTTAATAATAAAATATCATGGGTGCTATTTCCGAACACGCCTTAATTTAAATAAAAGAGCGACTTTGCTCTCTTGTTGCACAAATAACTATTGTGCAACAAGAGAGCAAAGTCGTTTTTTGCTGCGAGTGCTGATTTTGAATCCTGAGCGTGGCGAGGGATTCAAAGGCACGAGATGCAAAAAACTTTGCTCTCGTGTAACACACACACACTCACACACTCATCAGTGAGCAAAATGCGATTTTGCTCACTGATTTCAGGCAGCAAAACCTACATGTTTGAGCTACTGAAGTGAAAATAACTATCTCAGTTCTGTTGATGTATACGAGTGCATTGGGTGAGATGTTTCTTTTCTTATTAGATTGGTGTGATTGCTCTTATTTATGCATTTAGTGGGCTGCAGTAAGGAGGGGTAGAAGATGGTATCAACATAAATAGTTCATATTTAAAGTGAACTCAAGTTCTTAGTCTATTGAAACTTTACAAATATCTAGATATAACTTTGACTTAAGTACCTATATAGACAAATAGGTCGTGTCTTTTTCTTGCGTGCAAGGGTCAATCAACCTTAGTGTGACAAATAATTACGAGAATCCTAAAACGAGACAATAATGATTGGTGCTTTGACAATTTAATTGCAACTTTATCAACGGGAAAGAACCCTACACAAAGATATGGACAGTCGAAATCCCACTGAAAGTACCATAACAATCTTTGTCAAAAAACCTCATAGACTAATTATATTCCACAAACAGACGGAATGACTGTATTTACATGTATTTGAGTGTGATGTTAGCTACGTACACAAGCTACAACGGTTGGCTGGGTTGTGATGCGAAGATGCGACGACACACAAATACGGGTCAACGCTACGGATTTTCACAGAGGACAGCAAACCAATATGCTCGACCACCAAAAAGTTAATGCTAGTCAGATTGTATAACAATTTACAGTTAAATTTTAAGAATATATAATCTGAATTATGAAAAACAGACTGGGTGATATAAAAAAAAATATGAGCAGGTAGTTTTCTGCCAGATATGTTAAGAATAGATAGAACTTGTTAGTACCAAGATAACTATAGTAATTATAACATAACATCATTTATTTTAGACTACAATGGCCCATAGATGTATATCTTATAAACTAACATATTTAAAGTAATTACAAAACCCATGTTAATAAATATGACTTAAACCTATGTTAGTAGCACTTCACTTGTGCTGACTGACCAGTGGAACTTGTCCACGGAAGCGACGAAACACCACGTCCTGCGGCCAAAAGTCTTCCTGCATCACGATCAATCGATCGATAAATATGAATTTATCTCTAAAAGGTGCAATATGCAGTCCATATGTATGATAAGTTACACCTCTGTTAGCCATACAGACCTCCAGGCACAAACCCTCCTTAAATTATAATACTGCACTTACGTACTAAGAGATAGAAATACAGACCTCCTGCATGCCATTTCTGAAAATAATATATGATCTATCTATCTGTCTTCATATCTTTTAAACATTTAGAGAAAAAAAAACAGCTTTTGAGAAATTGAAACTGATATCCAGTGAAATCCTTAAAGATAAAGTTATTCGACACTATCATATCGTAGAATTCGTAGAATATACAAACACGGTGACATGTTTGTTTGAATCGACATATTGATACAGTTCACAACTGATACCCAGCTCGAAATTGTGTTTACTATCCGTCAGATAGGAGTGTCGAACTGGTTGTGAGCTGTTTAATGCATGATAATAAATATTTTAACAGATCTAAACATGATATACATATACGTATAGTTGGGTTTTACTAGTCAACAAAACCTCTGAATTAACAAAACACATTTAGATGGGACAACACCAAGAAAATCGTAATCCAATACTTGTCATACGCCCGCATTTTCGCATTTTTAGGGTTCAAAATTGTGTAAAAAGATTCCCAATGTCCGCTCTATAACTCTTCTAAATCTCGTTGTAAATTACTTACATTTTTCACTGTAATTGTTGCTGAAATGAGCTTGTGAATTAAAAGGTTTTTATTTAGAGTATGTACAATACGGGAATTAGCCTTTTGATTATTTCCACGTTCTGCCTCTACGACCTTTCCTTGCCTTATTAAAAAAAAAACCTCGTGTCGTGAATCTGTGAACATTGATAATTATAATAGAATTTGTAATCTCATGCTGGGGTGGTTCGAAAAAGGATCTCACAATTCACAAAGGACTCTCAAAGTTGAAAGAGCGACCTGCGTCGTTTCCAGAACATAAATATAAGTATTACGGCTATAATGAATGACCCAGTGCTCCTTGCGTTTTTGTTATGATGTGTATCTTGTTGTTATACGCGGTGTGAGTGCCGAAGTGAAAAATTGAATATTAACTTTGTGCATTTTTGATATTTTGGAATGGTTAGGGAATAATTTTTCACGAATTGCTTTAATTATCAGTTTATAGTACTATCATTTAATGTGGTAAAATACAATATTCATTTATTGCGCTATCGTACACAAACATAACAATTGATATTACATTAGAAATTGAAACACTTCAGAACTATTACAATCCGTCTTACGAATTGTACCTCGTTGGAGAAACCGAAGGTTTTGTTTGTGCATAAGATAATTATCCAGTTTTGGAAACCCAAGCTCAATGATAGATGTCATAAAGTTCAAATTTCTTCGTAACCTAATGTCAATCCGTCTTACGAATATTCGATCAGGTCACGTGTCCTGACGCGAGTTTTTTTTTTTAACGCTGCTAAACAAATTTTCACTTCCAAAATCATGTTCTACAAAAGTGCAATACCTACTTACACGGTCAAAATGTATCGAACAGTTGATTAAAAAAAAAATCCGATGATAAATTTCTATGTGCGGGTCCAGAATGATGTACTGAGTAAGTACATAACAAGCGTTTTTGCGTCGGTGTCCTTTAAACCTTGTATAGGAACTTTTAGATACCTTTGTATCACAGACCATTGCCTTTTTTCCTCACAACTTTTGAAGAAACGGTTGGCTGACACTTCCCGTGATCAAAGGGGCTGTTTTTTACCTTGCAACGTCAATGCTGCCAGTATTTTGGGTAGGAGTATAGTATGGTCTCTCTATGTACGTACAATGAGAGATCAGCAAAAATTGGAGTTTTATAGCTTGGTTGTTGCCGTGAGAACGTTATCAGTTTAATTTATTACTAGTAAGAATGTTATACTTACTGTTTTTTGTTAATACTAGATAATAATACGTTAGTATATCAAGTAAAGATTTTTTTTTATCGTCGATGTATAAATTCAAACCCGCCATTTTCTTCAAGGAAAATAAAAGCTTTCAATAGGCTAAAATAAAAGAAAATCGCTCCATTTCCCATTCACATGAAGTAGGGCGAAAAGTTTTATGTGAATTATTATTGTTACTTTGAACGTGTAAGAAACGAACCTTTTTTATTTGCGAACTTTGAGGAACGTGCTTTTTTGCACTGGTGAAGTAGCTAGGTAGCTAAAATGATGGGAAATCAAATAGTCTTTAAGAAATCAAGAGCTTTGTATGTTTTTTCCTTGGTTAAATAGCTTCTTTATTCAGTAGGTTATTTTATCATATTGTCTTCCTCGGAGTTCTCAATGTGAAATATATGTGTAATAAATATTATTAACCATCGGTCAAAACAAATCATGTTAACATTATTGAAACGGAAATAAATTGGTGATGTAGTACATAATGTTTTAATGAAGTGGTTCATTTCACACCGCAAACGTGTGAAATATTTTAATAATTAGGTACCTACATGAATTAACTTATAAAATTAATTAATAAATTATAATTGAGCAAAGTACAAACTTTAAAAAGGAAACGATGGTAGCCAATGCAACTATGGACGTTTTTATAATAAAATCTAAACAAATCAATCCAATAGTACCAACATACAATACGCAAGACACATCTTTTGAGAGAATATCTTAACAAAGGAGGATTGATACCTTGTCACACGGACATTTGTCCCAAAAACTATTTTGTCCTGTTTGTGTCCCACGCAACTACACCTCCATCCTGATATACGACGTTATACAACAAAGAAGATTTATACAATAAGCACTTTGGTTTCCAACCTCGTTTAAAAGAATTCTTTTGTAGCGCAACAACGGATTTTTACCTGCATCCAATTTGCGCGCTTCAATAATTTTTGTTTGAGAAAAAATGATGGATTTTTTTTAACTGACTCATTGATTGGAACTGGGAATGTGAGCAAAAGTTTGATTTCTGGTTAAAAAGAAGTTATAAAAAGATGATTTCAGTGGTCCAATAACATGAATATTACTTGTAGAGCACAATAATCACAAGTAGACTTGTGTAAATTTTGAAAGTGTTGGGGCAGTCCAACTTTTGTACGAAACAACTGTTTTTAGGGTTCCGTACCTAAAGGGGCAAACTGTATTACTGAGACTTCGCTGTCCGTCCGTTCGTCCGTCTGTCACCAGGCTGTATTTCATGAACCGTGATACATAGCCCGTAGAAATTTCTACAGATTATGTATTTCTGTTGCCGCTATAACAACAAATATTAAAAACAGATACAAATTTTGCTCGTTTTATAAATATTATAAATAATTCTACGGAACCCTCCTTGCGCGAGTCCGACTCGCACTTGGCCGGGTTTTTAAATTACCTATACAGAATAATTATGAACACAACTAGTGTAATGATGTTACTGAATACTTAGTAACCGTTTGTGCGTCGTGTCGCATCCAACCTGTATAAAGTCAAAAACTTACTCCACCTTAGTATTAACATGCAAACGTTATGATTTAAAAACTATGTGCTATTCGAAAGTATTTTGAACGCAAAATAGTATTTTTATTAAAGTTTCCATTCTTACCGCCCGCGTCGATGCAGAACTTTAGCTATGACTTAAGCGGGGACTCTAGTGGGCCTTTCTCCATACAAACGTATTCCGCTGTTTTCTTCGTGGATAATGCGTCTAGAGAGCAATGATTTTTTTCCAAAAAATCTAGGTCTTATTAATACATGCCCCTATCATTTCCATTTTTTCAAAACATATACACTAAAAGACTTATGACGATCCAAAAACCCCAAAAAAAGCCCGTTTTTACCGCCATGTTCAGACGACTATCAGACAAATGAGATAAGTTTTTAACAAAAAAGTAAATAATAGAAGCATAGATATACTTTTCCTCTAAATTTTGATATAAGAATTATTTAGATCAGTTTAGTTTTGAAGAAGAAAACAGCGGAATACAAAACGTCTTTTGGTCAAGATTCTTGTAGGTAAAATCAGCCTGAGCTGCAGTTGTCCCTTTCGCTCTTTACGGGGGCTTGGTCGGGCGCAGCGCGACGTCAATAATTTCTTCAAATAACTATTCTTCAAATTCCTCGGGGCTAGAGTCCCCTCTTAAGTAAACTTTGTGAATAAAAACCTTTTCTACGAACGTTTTCCTTTTCTCATATAAGTTGTCGCTGTTAAACAAATTGTTTCGGCTTTCCTTTAGTTTTATATTTCTCGGTAACTGTACTGTTTTTGTTCCGAGATTGATCAAAACAAGTTCAGCAATTTGAATAAAAGTAGTTGTTTTGTTTTCTTTTGTGAAGTTCTAACGCGTTTAGGCATTAGATTACAGGGTGTCTGTAAATAAGAAAAGAGTTTTCTTATCTGTGGTCTCTAGCCTATTACTTTGCTTACTCTGCTCTACGTCGAATATCTAGGTACACTATGTCATGCTAGACCTATTTGAATTTGGTGATTTTAGTTTTTAAATTATAATAATAACTGTAAGAACTCTTAAACTGTGCTTCATTATAATAAATAAGCCTTTTATTAATTCTCATTTACATGCAGTTTTACGAATAAACATAATTATTTATTTCATGCAACAATAATTAATAATAATTATTATTTTTAAATCATTTGTTATTCACATTCCTTAATTTACTTAATTTAAATTTTTAATTGGTTTAATTTTATTTAAATTAAATAATTCTTGTTAATATGTAATTTTATTCCATTATACTTTATTACTAAATAAACTGTTCATCGTTAAGTTTAGGCTTAAGCGGGACTTGGAAATTAGAACTTGAAGTTATAGAATAAAAACCATGGAGTTTCTTACTCGTTCTTTTTCAGAGAGATCTAAATACTATAACTTTTAAACTGACTGTCTCCTTGACAATTTAATATGTAATAAATGCTTTGAGTTAGTTTGATAAAGTTCGCACTAAAACAACAAAGTCAAAAAAGTTCTCGAAAATCATAAAAACACTACTTAAAAGTATTCTTAATATGACACAAAAGATCATCTACAGACCTCAACATCTTGAGATCCTTCGGGGAGCGGTGCAGTGAACTTTAGCCGGCAGATGCGCGGGCGCCGGTGCACGTGCGTCTGACGTCACAGCACGTGCAGATACCGTTTCACTTACTTATCAAGTTGAGTTACACCTTACTGTCTCAAAAATACAGCTCAAAATCCAGTCATAATTTAAAAATAATACAAACATACAAGTGCAACTTGTATGAGTCTTATGTTTTAAAAAATATGAGCTAAAATTGAATGGATTTGGGAGTGTGAAGACGTTCTTTGCTTGAAGGAAGCCAGTTGCCTGTCGCGATGCAGGATATTAATTAAGGGAATAGTGGAACATCTGAATAAAGAACCAAACTAAAGTCTTTTTCAAAGGGAACTCATTTCAGGCATGTCTGTTCATAATTATAATGATTTGGGTCGGTTAATGGCAACAATAGGCACCAATAAATACGGCAAAATGCAAGTGTAGGTAGTACCTCTGCCTTTGGCTTCCACATCTGCATAACCCTTATTAGGGGATTAAAGGCGTGATGTTATTTAATGCTCTATACCGAATATCGTATAAATTGAATGGCTATAAAGAATCAAAAGTACCTACTATTTAAAATATAAATTGTGTAATTACCTTTAATTACGTGACGGCTGTCCTGATATGGTTTTAAATAGAGATGCAACGGATAGTTGTTTGGCCGGACACGGATACCGGATATTCGGCCTAATCACCGGCCGAATATCCGGTATCCGGCCGCCGAATATTCGGCCGGCCAAAAGATACCTACATTTTAGTTTGGCGGCGGGCGCGTCGTGCAGGTTTCAACCTGTTACGTATTGTAGGTTCGCGCGGACCGTTTTTTAGGCAAGAAACGAGTTTTATTAGGTCAGTGTACGGAACTATTTCGTATGCATTACACGTGCACCCGCCTATTTTGCTGAATAGATAAGTTATTTTTTTGTGTTTAATTTGTATAGTAGTGTATACGTAATTGTGAACTCGTACTTCATTCTGTGTTTATTTTATTTGTCTAAAATAATGGAAACTAAACGATCTCCGTTGTGGAACTATTTTGAAATAGAAAAAGACGATGCAAAGTACGTAGTGTGTTTAATTTGCAAATTAAAATTATCTCGTAGTGGCGAAGGGAAGGAGGCAGGGACTTCTTCTATGAAAAACATTTGCAAAGCAAGCATCCCGACAAATTCTCCGAAATTTACGGTGGTCCATCTTCAACTTCATGCGGCGGAAGCATAACTTTCCCTTCTACGAGTTCATTTGCAAGTACGAGCGCTCCCGCTCAGCCGGCTTCACAAAAACAATTAACTTTGGCAGAGACAGTAGAAAGAAAACAGTATTGCCAACCATTTTTCAAAGTTAAATAACAAACAGAGTCACTATTCGGTATCCGGATGGATAGTGCGCAACTATCCGGTAATCGGCCGGATAGTAAAATAATGGCCGGATAGGCCGGCGGATATCCGTTGCATCTCTAGTTTTAAATCAAACAATCATAATTTTATGCAAATTAATTGCGGTATTATGGCCAAAATATTCAGATTCACATTAAAACTAACTGTACTAATTAATTGGCTTTCAATTTAAAGTTTAAAAAAAATCAACACTTATTCTTGTTTGCAAAATATAATGGTTCTTTAAAAACCGAAAAAATCCTACCTACCTCGTGGATAAACAGGTGTGAGATATCATGTAATTATGTTCGGGATTAAATATAATAAGCACCAAAAAATACTTTGAGATCCTAAGCTACGTTACCAAAAAAAAATACTAAACACCAAAAAAATTGTATTCAAAGACCAAATATAGTAAATGATCACCAAATTTTGTGGCAAGAAGAACTTAGGAAGCAAGTGCGAGCAAAGCGAGCTCGGGTTATTGGGCACCCCGACTCGGACAGGTTAGGATCGAAGGGGATGGCGGGGTCTAGTGAGCGAGCGGAGCGAGCGAACTAAGACCCCGACATCCCCTTCGTGTTAGGTTACTTTAAACCCTGCAGAGAGAAATAGGAGCCCCGCGTAGCGGGCCTCCGTCGACTACGCCTTAGTTCGGAGCTGTGATTTTCAGGTTTTTAATTCTGGTGATCATTTACTATTTTAGGCAGTATAAAAATGTTTTTTAAGGTTATATTTACTTTATCTGGTGTTATGTTAAACATAAGCCATTATGTTCTAACTTAAAATCTCACAAATTCTTAGCAAAGCATAGTTTTATATAGTTAAATAGCCTTTTAGACCCTTCACCGTAATTAAAAGATAATTATACACTTAGAAAAGTGAGGTCACAGTTCCGGTATGGAATGTGACGATGACATTATAGTAGATTTTAATAAGTCACTGTCAATTTGAAAGGATTTTTATTCGTAAAGCGCGTCAAAAAAAAAAACAAATTGCAGTCACGTCGCGAGAAAAAGTGTCTACAAGGCGTTGTTTTGCATCTTCGTCAAATTTAAGGAAGTTACTATGCTAATGATTCTCGTCCCGAATTAATAATAAAATGGGTAGGATTTTTTTTATTTATGGGAATCGGTATGTACCACGCGTGTTTTAAACGCGGGCCTTCTTAATCTCGCCCTACAACCGCGCTTCCACACGTACAAACAAACTCAAACGTTTATTCGATAATTTCTTATGCCCTAAACCACATTAAGGGGTTTATTCTGAAGTACTGACAAAACCGTAAACAACCAAAAAATCAGCGTTTATCAATTATTTGCTTTTTAATTGATTATTTATGTCTTTTGTGAGAACCTCCTGAATTTTGACGAGAATGCAAAACAACACCTTGTATAATGAGATGAGCCAAGTTGCACATCTCGCATAAAACGATATAAATAGTCTGTGAGTGAGCGAGACATTAGTATTAAATCAACCAAATAGAATCGTGAACATTTTTAGGTACGGTATTTCGAATCTATGATTTAAAGCTATGGCTTAAAGGCGAATTTAAATTGAATCATTAAAAGCACCTGTATTCCGAAACGATAAAATTACCAAAAATCTTCAAACAAAACCATTATTACTAACGTTTCTGAGCGTACATAATTGATGAGCATACCCTTACTTACATCACCTACAAAACATACCTAACATATTGTGATAAGGTAACGTATCATACTAGAGTCGATACATCTCTCGTGATGGATGTAGGCTTGTTCCCATCATTTTCCGAATGTTTCCCGACAAGGATTTCCCGCCTCTTTTGTTATTACTCGATTTATTCATAATGGGTTTCAGTTGATGGGTTACGTGAAATATGAAGGGGAATTATCAGTCGTGTTGTTGATTTTTACGTTAGCAATTTTTCAATAGATGTTTGAAGTATGTATAGTACCAATAGACTCGTTCTCTCTATTAGGCGTGCTCTTTACTTGTTCGAGTCACCCTGTTCCGTGATTCGGTCAGCTCATCGTTTTTTTTTGTGGTTTATATAGTTAAATTGCAGTCACGTCGCATTAAAATTAAATAGGGATTTTCTTAAACTTCTTGATGGAGTTAGTTTAAACTAAAGAGATTGAAGGCCTCGGGCTCGAAGTCAGGGATTGCGGCGCGGGCGACGCAGACCCGGTCACCGCGTCGTCGCGCCGCTGCTTTCGAGGCTAGTTCCATATAAATCTATGCATTGAAAATTGAAACGCGCCACTCCGCTACCCGCGCCGCCGTCACCCCGCGCTGAGTTCGTGTCCGTAGCCTTTAAGACTTACAGAGCGGGCATTGGGAATATTTACATACAAAAATTTTCGTGACACTGGACAGAGCGACTTGTTACTAAGTAGTAACAAGTAATGGATTACGCTTCTCGTCGTGTTGTTCCGTGTATCGCTCGTAAATATTTGAATGTCTTTGGTTCTAACGAAGTGCATGACTGATTTGATCATGTTCATATCTATACGATCTCCATCATTGATGATAGTGTAAGCTGTTAGGCTTATCATAATTCTCTTCTATGATTGTTACCAGTTTAGGATCGTTTCCTAGGCTTACGGTCATATATACCATGTTTATGCTTAACACTGTGGCAGCTTATGTATGATGAATGATAACGCAATCTAACAGAGGTACACGGTACTCCTGATAGTACACCCACATTTTCACAGTTATGTTTAAGTACCAAGTATTAGGGGTTGAGCCTATTGCCATCAACCGGGCACGAACTTAGAGCCCATGGTTAATATAAAATTCCTGATTTAAAAACCCAATAACAATTTGCCCTATCCGGAATCGCACCTAGGACTTCTCTGATCTTTGTTGTACAAACATTGTCTGTACAGACCAAATCCATTTGCAAAATAAAATCTTGTTGTTTTCAAATATATTTTGTCGATAACACCGTAACTTGCTAACTGTGGGATATTCTGTTTTATTATTCATAAAACATAATATTCCGGCAATGCGATTCGAATGAAATAAAACCCCGGTGGCCATTCCCTCGTGTGTATGTAACTCACTTTATTTCTCTTTCCCGAAAGGGTTTGAGATGTATAGCTAGAGGAAATCTAGTTGTTTATGATTAGGTCAGGTTCCTTCAGGTGGTATGCCTTGCGTTGCCATCTCGCATTATGCTTAGCTGAGGCCCTTTTAGCAATAATAGTTTTTTTCTAATGTTGTGTTTCTATTTTCAAACGGTTTTATTTTAAAAATAATGCTAATAAACACAATTTTCTTTCATTCTTTAGGTCCGTTTTCATTCACATTAGGGCAACATCTTCAGGCTATTAAATAAATGTAATGCCTTTAAATAAAAGCACACCGTTGGACTTCAACGAACGGCCCAGCACATAGAACTGAAAATCCAATAGTAAAATTTGGTTAAGAGCATTAACGCCTTACGAAACGAACTTTGTCCTTATTTTCTGAAATGACTGAACCAATTTTAATGAAATAAGATAAATAAATAAATTATTTATTCAAAAAATATAATATAATATAACTGCTGAGCATGAGGTTCTGGGTTCGATTCCCGCGTCGAGCATATTGTTAACGGGGTTTTCCATCAGGAATTTTTCAGTAGCAGCTGCGGAGACTGGATTTGTGCCCGGTTGACGTCAATAGGCTCGCCCCCTATTACATGGGCCATAAACATAACGGGGATTACAGGCGTGGTGTTATATTATGAACCAACTAGCGCTTGGGTGTCGCGTCAAGAAATCGTGTCGCAAGTCGCAACGCCCACAACTTTATAATAACCCAATTACATAAAAATAAAAGCTTTTCCAGCTCTACAGCTTTAATAATGCAGTTCTCAAATGATCAAAGAGTTTCTGTAGTCGCTTTTATGTTAGATGTATTTGAGAAATTAGCATTATTTGAGTACAACCAAAGTTGGACGGATTACTTCTGAAGCTACTCCGACAACATCGATTCTTGAAAGTGAGTAATGACTTAAATAATTAATGACACCTTTTTTTTTTTTTTTTTTTTTTTTTTCCGGATGGGAAATCATCAAATGACTTCTCCCGCTGTGGGCGGAGCGGGAGGGAGTGTCAGACTTGTACTGACTAAAACCCATCCATGTTCCTTCTTCGCCCTTTTTGTTCCAGGGCCGCGGTATCTCTTTCGAACAACCCGCAGCCCTGGCAGGCATCGGCCCTCTCGGGCCCCTTCCGGTTTGCTGACATCTCCTTGAGGCGCGCGTGGAACACGTACGCGCCGTCGACACGGCCTGTCGTCATGAGACGGACGGACGGTGAGCTAGCCCATTACTCACCGTCCACAGGCTCGCGCCTACGGTGGCCGGGGGCCACTGGTTGCCCCCCGACGCCCGGGGCGTCTCCCGCGGCGGCTGGGACGTGAGGTTCTCTCCCTCTCACGTTCCACCACCTCCTTCGCTAGCATGACTGCTTCGCAGAAGGAGGCGACGGCTTCCCATTCCCTCTCGCTCCGGACCATGGATTGAACCAGGGCCGGTCGCGAGAGGTCACCGCCGCCAATCACCGCTACGAGGACACGGCGGTGCTCAGCCCAAGCGGGGCAGAGCTCCACGGTGTGCTCCACCGTGTCCTCCGGCCGATCCTCACAATGGTAACACCCGGGCGTTTCCTCCCGCCCAATTCGGTGCAGGAACCTCCCGAAACAACCGTGTCCGGTGAGGACCTGCGTCAGGCGGAAGGTGAGGGCGCCGTGCCGCCTCTCTAGCCACTCCTCAAAGAGGGGACTTATCGCCACTATTGTGGCGTGCCCTGCACGTGGTTGCGATAGTCGCTGTCTCCATGCCACCATGAGATCGCGCCGGAGGTCTGTCCGCTGAGCGACAATTTGCCGCGGCAGCGGAGTTTCCCCCCGGCGTAGTGCCTCCGCGCGCCATTCATGCAGGCGCGCGAGGACCATCGCCTCCAGATCCCATGGCGGCAATCCGGCCAAGAGGCTCGCCGCCTCGCCGGAGATCGTACGGTACCCCCGGACCAGCCTTACGGCTACCACCCTCTGGGGCGCGTTCAGGTAATGGGCGGCTCGCCGCCTCAAAGAACGCGCCCACACCGGGGCCCCATAAAGGGCCATGGACCGCACGACCCCCGCGTAGAGCCTCCGGCAGGAGGCGTTTGGACCCCCCAGGTTGGGCAAGAGCCGCTTGAATGCAGCTCCTGCCCGTTCCAGTTTTGGGGCCAAACGTCGGAAGTGCTCCACGAAGTTCCACCGGCTGTCGAGGACAAGCCCTAGGTACTTCAGCGTCGACTCGACGCCGATGGGAACCCCTCCTACCGTCAGTATGGATCCCGACGGTGGCGCATTCCGAGGCCCATGAAAGCACATGGCCTCGGACTTGTGCAATGCCACCTCGAGACCCAGTTGCCGGATTCTCTCCACGACTATCGCAACCCCGCGTGTCATTAAATCGGCCGCCGCCTCGTGCGACCTCCCCTGTGCCAGCACCAGCGTGTCGTCAGCGTAGCAAACTACGCTGACACCACTAGGGAGGTCAGCGCGCAGCACCCAGTCGTAGCCGATGTTCCACAAGGGCGGCCCCAGAACCGATCCCTGTGGAACACCGCACGACACCTCTCGCCGATTCCATTCTCCGGTGCGACCGGGGTCGATGACGGCCCTATCCGTCAGGTAGTCCCCGACCACACGACGAAGGTAGGTCGGCACCCGATGATACCGAAGTGCCTCCCTTATGCAGCTCCAGGGCATGGTGTTGAAGGCGTTGGCGATGTCAAGAGACACCGCCAAGACGACCCCACCCCGAGACACTGCATCCCCCGTCGTGAGAGCCCTCACGCGCATGATGGCGTCCACCGTCGAGCGCCCCCTGCGGAAACCAAATTGGTGTTCCGCAAGGTCCGGCCCCATCCCCACAGGGTGCCCGGCGAGGCGGTTCGCAATGACTCTTTCAAAGAGCTTGCCCACCTCGTCGAGCAACACAATGGGCCGGTATGCGGACGGAGAGTCCGCAGGGCGCCCCGGCTTCCGGATGAGGACCAGCTTCCCCGTCTTCCAACGAAGCGGGAACTGGCCTCTCTCCAAGCATGCGCTTAAGAGCCCTTCCAGTCGGGGCCCGAGAGCCTCCGAGGCCAGGACCCAGGCTTTGCCAGGCAAGCCATCGGGTCCCGGGGCGGTATTTTTGGCTTTAAGCCTGCCTACCGCCACTCTCAGGTCTACCCCGGTCACTTCCGGAATGTCGTCATCGTCCTCGATGTGGTCCACATCTGGCACCGCAAGCGGCGGAGCCATAGGCGGGGGAGGATGTTCCCCTCGCAGAGGGAACAGAGCGCTCACCACGTCCTCCACGAGCTGAGGGCGGAGACTCTGCGTCAGCGGGGGGGCCCAGGTGCGGAGTTTATCCCGCACCATCTTGTAAGGGCGCCCCCACGGATCTCTGTCGAGAGTCAATCAGAGTCCCCAGCATCTCCTCGCGGCCCAGGTCCCTGGCCCGCTGGACAGCCTCTTGGAGGGCGGTCTTCGCTGCTCTGTATCCCTCGTACAGCTCCGCCTCAATGGCTGCCGCATCCGTAGGGCGGATGCGGAGCCTGCGATGCCTGGCGTACAGGTGCCGCGCGGCGACGCACGCCTCGCGCAGAGACTTCAGCTCTCGCGACCACCAGTACACCTGACGCCGGGCGCGTCCTGGCCGAACTCGGGGCATTGCCACGTCGCATATGTCGGACATGGCCTCCTGGAACCACCCTGCCTCGTTGTTGATGTCAGCAGGCCTGTTCGGTGATGTCACCCAGGCCTGCACTATCGAGGCTTCCAGGAGGAGCTCCCGGTCCAGCTGCTTCAGCGCCCAACGCGGACCACTCGGGGCCTGTGAGACCGGCGCGCTTGAGTCCTGGGCGGAGACATCGAACCGGATGTACCGGTGGTCGGAATAGGTCTCCACCCCCTCCATAACGCGCCAGTCAACGACACGCGGTGACAGAGCGGGGCTAGCGAACGAGATGTCCACCACCGACTCGCCCCGCATCCGCACACACGTGGGGACAGAACCCCGATTTAGGACGACCAGGCCCACCTCCAGAGCCCAGTCCTCCACCATCCTACCCCGCACATCTGTGCAACGAGAACCCCAAGCCAAGTTTTTGGCATTGAAGTCCCCGAGCACAAGCACTGGGAGGGAATAGCTTCGGATGACGACACTCAACTCCATGAGGGAGTTGTGGAACTCGGCGAGAGTTCGGCTCGGGGAGAAGTAGACTCCCGCTACGACGATCTCCCCGAACCGTGCTGCTACGCAACCCCGACCCTTCCTGACACTCTCAAGGGTCGGGGTACCGGCGGCGGCCGACGAAATTATGGCCGCTGAGCCGCTCAGGTCCTCCACCCAGTCTTCCCTGGGTGGGACAAAGTACGGCTCAGCGACCACGGCGACGTTAATCAACCACTCCGCCATGCTCTGGAGCAACAGATCCTGAGCACAGCGGCAGTGGTTGATGTTCGCCTGGAGGAGGCGTAATGGGGCTATTATTGGCACTCCATTTCAGCCCCCTCCCGGGCCCCCCGTGAGGGCCCCGCAGCAGTTGTTGCGGCGGCGGTGCTGACGGCAGCAGTGGGCGCAACAGTGGCGGCGGCTGCGGCGGTGGCGACGGTGGAGGCGGTGGCTGAAGGCCTTCCCTTGCCCCTGGTCTTGGTGGGTGGTGCGCAGGCCCTGCCCCCTGCCCGGTGATCGGCCGGTTTGCCCGCTGCCGCACATGCAGTGCAGTGCGGTGGGGCAGAGCAGGCCGCGGCCATATGACCGGGAAGACCGCAACGGAAGCAGACGTCGCTGCGGTCCACCTCCGAGGTGCACTGACAACTCACGTGGTGCCCCACGAGGCACCGGTAACACCTCAGAGGTCGGGGCTCCAGCAGCTTAACCTGCGCTGACACCCAGCCTACCAGGAGCCTTCCAGCCTCCACGATCGTTCTTGCCGCCGTCACAGGGCAGCTTACCATTACAGTTCGCATGCCCGAGTGGTCCGGACGTAGGGTGCCTGCCCTGACCTGCTCGGCAGGGCACCCACCGGTCCTGGTGACGGCGGCGACCACCTCCTCTTGGGTCACTGAGTCATCCAGACCCAGGATGCGCATGTCTGCGCATCTGACAGGCCTGGACACTCGGACCTCATCCGCATCTAGGGACGCTCTGAGCTTTTCAGCCAGAGCGTCAGCGGACAGGCCGCTATTTTCTCCGGGGATCTCCAGCGCTCGAGCCCCTGTCGCGGTGACTTTGAGCCGGAGTCCCCCGGTGATCCCAAGCTCCCCGAGATTCACCGTCGCCTTCGCCTTTGTCAGCACGTCGCGGTAGGACACGCCCCTCTTTTCCGCTTCCGGCTGTAGTGTGATCACTACAGCTGCGGTCTTCGGGGCGCGGAGTCGAGCCGCGACGCTTCGCGCCTTGTGCTGACGCCTTCTTTCTTCATTGCGGGCCTTTTTGGCCGCCTTTCGTCCCTTCCTCCTTTTTTCCCCGACCACCTGCCACTCGGTTTCGGCCGTGGCAGGCATGGTGGGTGTCGGCGGTGGCTGCGGCCGGCTTACTGCTGGCGCAGGCACCGCCACCACCTGAGGAGCCACCTTGCCCTTTTTCTGGGCCGCTGTCGTTTTCGGCGGAGCCGACTTTCCAGGGCCCGGCCTAGTCCTGCCTGAGGGCTGGCCAGACTGCCCTGGCCCAGATTTGGCAGCCGCAGCAGCCGCATATGAGACTGCCTTTGGGCCCGAGACCGCCCTCGGGCCCGGGTTCGCATTCGGGCCCGAGCCCGCCCCCGGGCCAGCGGCCGCCTTGTTTGCCGCCAGGGGGGGGCGCAGTACAATGCCCTCCAGGACAGAGAACCGCGCCCCGAAGGCAGCCAGCTCCTGCCGAACCAGGTGCAGGACCTGGCTCACCTCCGGCAAGGGCTGACTCTGCTGCTGCTGAGGCACCTCGCGGGAGCCAGACTCTCGCAGACCGGTCAGGTCTGCCCGAAGCTTCATGTTCTCCTCGCGGAGAAGCTCCGTGGCGGCCGTCAGACGGGCGACCTCCGCCCGCAGTTTGGCCACTTCGCTAGGTGGAGGAAAACTAGCCTCCACTGCCGCCATGATGGAGGCGGAAGCTGCAGGTATGGCCCCGAGTTTTGACGATGTTTTGATTTTCAAGGCCACAACCCTTATCGCCGCTTCCACCTCCTTCACAAACCTGGCCTTACGCTCCGCATCGGAGCCGCCAGCTTCGCCTGCCGCGTCCTCACAGGTGCCCATGTGGGCCTGCCCGCGACCGGCCACCCCCGATCTCTCGGGGGCTGAGAGCCCCCTCCCCATGCCCCTTATTCCACCACGCCTGCTGGTCGAAATTTTTGGAGCCGAGGCAAGCTCCCCTTCGGAAGACGACTCGCGGTCGCCTTCCGGTCTGGACCGCTTGCGTTCCTCCGCAGCAGTCCTGGCCCTCTCGAGGCGGAAGCTCTCTGAGCTTCCCGCACTCACCTCACTGGACGCGGCGTCGGACTCCGACCCCGCATCCCTTCTCTCCCTCACTTTGCCGTCACCGGCTGGTTTTTTGTTTATTTTTTTTACCATATTTGGTCCCACGAGTGTGGGGGAAATACGAGGTCCATCCGGGCAGTGCCCCCTGTACCCGGATAAGCCTTTAACATTTATAACCCGCCAGGGGGTCGGCTGGTACCCTGGCGGGGGTCGCACTAGAGACTGATTGTTCCATGGGAACACCCGTCAGCCATTCATCCCCTCACGGTGCGCCGCCGCTTGAGATTCGGGGTAACTTTTTATAGAGGTTTTCTACCTCGCGGTCCAGGTGGTTAAGCCAAGACCCTCGGTCCCGATCGAAGCCGCGAGACGTGATCCACGACACTCCGATGATGGGATTACGAGAACGACGGGGACAGCGAAGGACAACGTCCCTCACTGTCTGCTCGGAGGCAGGGTGAGTGCACACCGAGCCCGCCCTTGCTCCTCCGCTGTGCCCTCTGCTTTTCAGAGGGTCACGCGGAGAAACGCCGCGTTGGTCCAGGTTGGACCCCTCCACGTCAGAATATTTGCCACCGGCAGTGACATTTCCCGGAGAATGGGAATCTCTTCCCACTCCTCAGGGAAGGACACTGCCGGCGCCCGGGGTGCACCGTCCTAGCAGCTGCTGTTCCCTCCAGACGTATCGAGAGGGACTAGCAGCCACTAGGCGCACGGGGAGGTTTTCTGACTCAGCACCCCAATTAATGACACCTTTACGTTTTATTACTGAGATTAATTAAGATATGGTTTAAAGTGAGTGAGAGAGAGAAGTAGAATATATGGCATAATAGGGTGGATAAGGTTTTTGTGAGGGAGATCTGACTTACCATGGGCTATGGGAGGCTCTTTTACTACAGTGAAAGTTGTGAGACATTAATGGTGAATGGAAAAAAAAACACAATGAAATTGGCGCGTGCGTGCGCCTGTGACCTATCAGCTGTGGGCCGAGTGATGCTGTTCTGTCTCATTACTGCCACCGTCATTACTGCTACCGTGCCACAGTGTGCGGATAGGTAGAGCAGTGCACGGCTCGCAACTCCGAATTCCATATGGCTGCTGTGTTATTGTGATAATAGTGAATAAGTTTAAAAAAAATAAATGATTCTTTGGGAAAGTTGTTTGTTAATTGTTATCATGAGTACAACCACGTGTTTAAGTATCGGTCACTAATTACCAGTCACCCTATAGAATTTACCCACCAGTTGCAGTCTGGACTTTTGCTCGTTTGATGGCAATAGGCTGGCTCCCTGTTACATGGGACTTAAGATCGTCGTCTGCCTAGCCTTGTCCCAATTATGTTGGTTTGGCTTTCAGTCTTACCGGATGCCTATGATGATGTAAATGAACTACAAGCGTACCTCTGCCTTGATATTATGTTATATTGAGAGATACACAATATCATCATCGTTGTCATCTGCCCCTGATCAAAATTATTTGGAGTCAGTGCAGCATATCGTCTTCTTCCATACTGGAGACGATATACAATAATAATTTAAGAATATAACCTTCTTTCTCGTGCTCCAGCTCGTGGCTAAATAATTACAGCCGCACGGGTCGATCTTCCAGGTCGTGCTTGCCGAGGTCTGTACGTGGATAGGTGACCATAATTACATGAAAGCGTGCGCGTGCGTGCCTCGGAAAGCACGTTAAGCCGTTGGTCCCGGCTGTCATTTGTACATATGTGCAGTCGTTACGAGTAGTTAGAAGCCGACAGTCTGACATCCAGTCTTACCAACGGGTTTCGTATTACCCAGTTACTGGGATGTGGAGGTCAGATAGGCAGTCGCTTCATGTAAAAGTAAAATACTGATTTTCAGCTGCATCCGGTTAGACTGGAAGCCGACCTCAACAAAGTTTGGGAAAAAGCTAGGCAGATGATGACCTTCTTCCTATCTATATCTCCGTCTTTAATATCGCGCAGTCAAGAGAAGCTATTTATCTTAGGTAATGTTGGTCACAATCATACATCTGTTGTGTCACGCACAGCGTAATATCTTAATTGATGGACACTGATAATCATGGCAGCAGCGTTTACAATTAATTGCCGCAAGTCAGCTGACGGCATCTAGATAAGTGTCGTACAACATGTGATAAGTGATCGCTGGGCCAATTAGTAATCAGCTGTAGTAATAGTTCTCGTTGTCCATCTAAGAATTAGGTGATCTTCTCACGACATGGCTCGTCCGCGCTGTAGGTCTGAGGCAGCGAAGAAAATGAATGCAGTGCTCCGGGCGCGGCGGAGAGGCGGTGAACGTCGATCGTCCGCGCGGTTGGGCAGTGTACGTCTGTGAGATTCGCCTGTTATTCAGTCAAAGAGGAGCCATGTGTCCCAGCGGTGGGAACATTGAAAATGTACTACCAACTACCATCCAAAATTTACCAGTCAGCCCGCGATCATGGCACTTCCACTTGCACTTGCTTATTGTGAGCTCCCGATATTTCGGCGCTGTGCTACTAATAAATCACTGAAGATATCCCGTAAGTTACAGTGTAAGTTTAATTATACATCGTGAAAGCTTAAAACAGTAATTGAAAATGAATATTTGAGTGTTTGGCAACTGAAATGTTATTGCATATTTTTGCTTAACTCTCAACATATAAATATAATGTTATCGAATCTAATCTAGTAACTAGTACAAATCTAATCTAGTAACTAGTACAAATCTAATCTAGTAACTAGTCCAAATCTAAACTAGTAACAACGGGCTACATTACTGTTAATATGAGGACTAGAGGAGAAATTCTATATCGAGATTCAGTTTCAAAGCGCTCAATTTAACCTGCCACACATAGATACATAGTCGTATGCAGGTGTCGTGATATTCGATAACGTTACGTGCATAGCCGGTGAATGAGCCAGCAGGTTCCACCTGAAATTAGTACATGATTGATGGTACACATTAAATACGTTCTCTCATCTCTTAGTGGAAAATCACTTAGTTAAAATAGCTATAGTGACCGACTAACACTGGTATTCTTAGTCATGAACTGAACTAAAGTCGGACTAACCACGCCTACATTCCTCCCTGTTTGTTTATAAATTGACATGTAAACGTCTACTTTCATCTTTCAAATTTGAAGTAGTGGAAAACTATTAATTATATACATCTTTAACATTGATTAAAGTGAGATATGACATCTTTAGCATTGATAGAAGCAGTATGCAACTATGGGTTTGACAAAGATAGGTAGCTGGAGAAGGTACCTTATTCGAAGAAATTCTAGGAATACGATTTGGTGCGTGTTTTCAGCTGTTGTCATGGAAATACAGTTCGAGTAAATACAAAAATGGGTTTGGTTTGGCTCTTAGAATATGGGTGTAAGACTTCTTCATTATTTTTATGTTTAACACTAATGTAAAAAGATTTCTTCAGACAACTTCAGAAACTTCATGTATTACATTCTCTAAATGATATTGTAAGAGTATTTTGTCATGTAGATTACAAGAAAATTTAAAAATATGTGTGTAGATGCGAAATAAACACCATACTGGGGTGTGAATGCAAATATACAGAAATATATTTTCAATGACAAAGAAAACAGTGACATACAATAAAATGTATCATGTAGCAGAATAGAAAAAAATATTGCATATCTGGGTCAGTTGGGTTCAAACAGTGGCGCGTAGCTGCTTTACGTAGCAGCGTAGCACGCGTAGCAACGGCTACGCTTTGTCTTTGTCTACGCAACTATGCTACGAATACTACAATTTAATTGAACTGGTTTGAACGGCTACTAATACCTAATGAATTCACAGTAAATTGTAGCCTAATGCAATTCCAGTCGATCCAGTTATGCCAGTAGTCAAATCAGTAATACTGTGGTATTATCGGTGTATAAACGCTTATTGAATGTTGTACCTCGCCACTGGAGTGACATTTGGCAAGGTTGTTACGTTTTATAGGCGTACTATACTATGGTGTAATTTCATTATCTGCATTATGTCAGTTCTTCGTAAGTTCTTTGTTACCTGTGTTATGCTTATGAGTTATTTTTTTATTATTTTCACATTTATGCGTGTTTATAATCATAGTTAGGAGTTTATTATTGTATGTAGCCCCCACCATGTTTTATCGTTTTTTTTTATTTAAACTTCATGTACACTAGTCGTTCATAGCTGGACTTAATGCCACTAGGCATTCTCGCCAGTCAACCTTTCGGTCAAATAGACATTATGTTAACGGATTTTCCCATAAAGGTACAATTCCAAAAGTGACTGCAACAGCAAGCCGCAGCAACAAAGCTCAACCCCTATGACAGACCGCAGCGACATTTATAAAGAAACAAGTCTATGAAAACGCTTCCATAGATGGTGACATTGCCTGTTACCGTTTTAATATAGTAACGTAGACACTACTCGTGCCGCTGTGTCCTGTGTTAACCACAGATAATTAGATAATAAAAAAAAAAAGTTGTCGATTCATTTATCACGATCCACAGGAAAACAAGCGTGCCATTTTTTGACTACTTTCTATGATGTCAAAAGCATTATGTGGTAACTATACAAACAAGTTTATATACAAAAAGACTACATTTTTTATCTAAATTTTTAGAAATAAATTCTTGCATTATAACGTTGTAATAAACAAATTAGCTTAATGCGACAGTAGCCACGTTAAGCATAAAATGCTTAAGCCGGGCACGCGAAGTGGCATGTGAAGTAGTGGTCTTGCGTTATCTAGGTACCTACCTAAAAAAATCTGATGCTAAGATAGGCCCACAAACTAAACTGGTTATTTACTTAATTGTAAGGCGTATAAAACCCTCGGTTCGCCAGCACACGAGAAATGCAAAGACTAATGTATCGCTTGTCTAATGAGTCGTTGAGTCGAGAGAAAGGAAGGAGCTTTCAAGTAAAAACAGCCGTCTTTACTCGTGTGTGAGAGGTGAGATATAGTACTTACAAACCTACATGTTATAGTAGATATACACACGTATTTTACAGCATAATCTACAAGTAAATATGCTAAAGTATACCCTCACAGTTTTAAGTCTAACACTCCGTTCACTAGCTCAGACGATACGACTTGCGACACGACTTGGCCACGAGTTTATACGCTTCAGTGACACTCGTCTTGCAACAGCAACTGCGCAGTTTGTTAGAGCATGCCGTCAGCGTAATGCGACTAGTGGAGCGAACGAGTGACAGACGCGTGTGTCGCATCGCGTATTTTATGCATACGAGTTTCGCGTGAGGCCAAAAGAACGAGTATACGCGCCTTCATGCGCTTCTAAACAGGAGCTTATACGCGCCGAAAATACGTTTTTCTGAAACCACCCTCACAGCAATAGAAATATCACGAGTCCACCATAATATCACAGCATACTTTACACATAAACACATTACCAGGTTTGTGTAACCTTTGAAGTCCAATATATCAGTTACTAGCTTGTCTGTGGCGCAGCGGAGTACAGCACGTTGCACGTTTGTCTTCATTTCTCGCCTCCCCCAAGTCACACACTGATTTTTATACAAATAAAAGAAGAAAATATGGCGCCGTATATGAGGAAGTTTATTACTTCGTGTGTTGGGATTCAAATTTTAAATAAGGAAGCAAGTTTTGATGTATTCTACTGTAATTTGGCGCGATATTTTATTTGCGAGAAGGAGGCAATCTTTCACGGCTTGCATGTTAATTAAAAAGTTACAGTAGAAATAAATTAGTAGAACCAACCTGTTCCGCTAATATTGGGTACACAAGTAAAGAGCTTCATCATACTACTAAGGTATAATGAAAAGTCACTTTTAGTCTGTTTGTTTGACCGAACAATTCTTCTAATCTATTAACTGGATTTTGACGCGATTTTCACTATCTTTTAGATTATTTATTCCGGAAGGTTTATGAGTATACAAATAGGAACTAAAGCAAGGGTGTTACAGAATAAGCGCGATACCTGTTTAGTGGTGATTCAGGCTATCAGACTGGACAACGCTCCCTTGGGATCATGGGTCGAAACAAAAATTTGGACTCATCATCAGCCAATGGAAAGAAAGAAGAAGCTGATGCTATGTCGAAGTAGTTTTTTTTGTAACGAAACCTCTGTGCTTTTTCAAGTCATAAAAACCGTAAACGTAGGGTTGGGTCGCTAAGTCGCTAGTAGAAAATAAAACAATGGTATGCCTGCCAATAACCCTTTTGCCGTGTAACTTAACTTTGTCAAAGTATCCATATTAATAACACAACATTAGGCATTAGTTTAACGGGCTAGTGTTTGTTCAGCGACTGAACAATCGAACAATGAGTGCGCATTGGAAATTAGTTTAAATTCCATAGTTACCTACTAGCAAATAGCACCAGGGAAACTATGTAGGTAAGTTGTTTGGTTGGAATTGAGTAATGGATGTTTAAATAATTATGTATAGTTACTTAACATGTATGAGGAAGACCGTGTGGCTAAATAATAACGGCCGCACGGGTCGATCTTCAAGTTTAAGTCATGCTTGCCGAGGTCGGCCCGTAGATAGGTGACCATAATTACATACCGAGTTTCCTCCGTGCCTCGGAAAGCACGCTAAGCACGATCTCGGCTGTCATTCGTAGATCTTTGACAGTCGTTACAAGTTGTCACAAGCTGAAAGTCTGACATCCTGTTTTGCCAAGCGGATTCGTATTACCCAGTTACTGATTTGTGGAGGTCGGATAGGCAGTCGCTTCATGTAAAATACTGATTCTCGGCTGCATACGGTTAGACTGAAAGCCGATCCCAACAAAGTTTGGGAAAAGGCTAGGCAGATGATGAGTTACTTAACATTTATGTAGGGATACAAAGACGGTCGGTAGCTCGGTACAAAATAGAGGAGAGAAGCTATCAAATCATTATCATCATTCACCTTGCCTTATCATTTATTTGGGGTCGGCGCAGAATGTCTTCTTCTTCCATATTTCGACGTCTCATCAGTATCTCCTATCTTGCCATATCATCCTTCACACAGTTCATCCACCGTTTCTTTGGTCTTCCTCTACTTCCACATCCCATCCCAAGAGCCATTCATACTCAAAGCTTATTATCTTTCAGAAAGAAGAAAGGCAAAAATAAATTTGAAACACGTTTTTTCTAGACTATAGATCAGAGACAAATTATTTATAACACCCGACCATATTTTCTTCCATTAGCAACGTCACACGAAACCTCCAACCCCAAGCTAAGTTGATAATGCATTAAAGTTAGTACTAAAGCAACCACAAACTACGGAGTAAATAATGTTGCATTCCAAAAGCAGTAGATATTTGAGCGGCTTTTTGTTACTGTTCCCTGACGCTTGAAAGCAAGCTTATGGATAGATTTTCACACAGCTACGAAACATAAAACTCTTTACTGGACGCTTTTCGTAAGGAGGACTATTTTACAACAAGGCAATAACATAATATGACAAACGTTGCAACTGGCAACTTCATTTTTTTTTCGTTTTATCACTCTTAGAATGTGGCCTATGTATTAAAAAACAGAATGAGCTGAAAAAGAAAATTAAAAAAGAGGGAAAATAAAAAAATAAAATTACAATATGCCTAATCTATTAGTTACTTTACATAACCTTCGTTATGTAAAAAAATAAACTAAAATCCAAGCCCATTCTGCGAAATTTTCCCTGAAGTGATTTCTCCACCAGTATCGCTAATTTCGCGATTCACAAAACAGCGTTCACAAAAATAATAATTTAATTTTTAATTTGTTGGTGGTAAGGCTATAAAGACGTGGCCGCGTTTCCATGGTAATTCTGGGAGTCTAAATTCGTAGAGGGGAACGAGTGGGGTAGGGAAGTGGGGTTCCAAGTTGCATTTCCAGGTGGGTGATTCAATTTGCCGCCGTAATGGAAGTTTGATCGGGCAAATCAATTGTGTTAGAGGCCCACCTGCGGTGTGGGTCAGCCTGTCATTGGATCTGATTAGGTATTGATAATGAAATCTGTCACTGATTTGCGGTCGTAGCAATATCGAGGTTAAGTATATCTGCAGCGAGGACTTAAATCATGTTCGCGAGCACCAATACAACTGCTAAGTACCAGGGGTATACAGTAATATCCTCTAAAACAACCAATCGTTGAAGCAAATATAAAGCGCGGACATTAAAACGGACGGTATTTCTCAATTTATTACCTGTCCATAAAGATATTGGATGTAGACAGAAGCTTTAACGCTGTTTTGCTGAACGTCAGCGGTTCTTTGTTTTTGCTGTAACAATCACCTTTTGGCGAGGCAGCGCTTTCAAGCGCCTCGCTGGAAAACAAATCCTTTCTCTTGAAGGACGTTTTGACAGCCGGCCCGGCGTGGTACGCTGTGAATAAAGACTCACAGTATTCACAGTACAATTTTCCGTTAATATTCAGCTTTTTTGTTAAGGATTTTATAAAAAAACAACTATGATAAACTGAGCTCAACTCAGACTATAAGCGTTCTTTATTTAACGTTCACCTTGCGCGCCAAATCCCCTTAATCTGTGGCGCGTCAGCGTTATTTTTAATAAAGTGGCAAAATAATTTCGCAGGAGCTCGCTCGATGTGCAGCTAAATTCAGTTGCAGATGGAGGCACGGTGTCGAGCGGTGGGGGGATCGATACAGCACGCTGCACGCCCCCTTATGTCCACCAATTGTTCGAATTTCAGTTTGCTCTCATTGAAATATTGTGTAACCTGTGGAGCCACTGAGCCAGTGATTTATTCAATACTCCTATTTATGGCGGTGGAACTCCAGTGCCTTGCAAATCCTTTGTTCATTGCGCCACAAAGGCAGCGGGAATAAATAAATGTCGTGCTTAATGGCCCCGATTAAGAAATCGCGCCTTACGGAGAAGTCAGGTGGGCGGTACCTTCGGCCAGAATATTAACTACCTTCTAGAACTATTCCTACATTCAATTGTCTCTGCAGAGCCACTTACTACATTAGCAGCTTTTCTTTACTTTTTTCTTTTAAAAATATACTCAGTTGTGAAAGAGAATTGGTTTTTTCGCATTCCGGACATGCCCCCGGGACGTCGGCATCGCGTGGACGCTGTACTAAGTCTAGATTGAAAATCAAGATCGTTTTATAAGCGGATTTATTTTATGATATAAAACAAAATAGTTTACTTCAAGTCGAAATATGACGGGTAGCTTCTAAACGTGCTACACGTCTGAGAAATATATCTGGGTAGCAATCTCCACCCCACCAGTGACGACAATATATCTGTTTGTACGTCACCAGCAGTGATAAATGGCTGTCGCACTGAAATGTCTTCAGTTTCCAAAACCTTCCGAGTTTCGGAGCAAGCCTTTGTGCTAACTACACGAAACTTGACGAGACCTTTGTTTGGAAGTCACAACAGAACATCCTAGCAAATCAGGCGAAGTCTGGAGTCTTGAGTAGTCTTAGGACTAATACTCACGATCGACTTTTAATCGCTTGAGTTTCGTCGAGTACATTATACTTAGGTAAAGTACTTTGAAAGCTTTATACGTACTTTCGTTTTCGTTAAAATGTGGGTTGGTGAAACAAATATTACGAATCTGCAGCTTTGCCTGTATAAAAAATAGGCGCTTAATCTTGTTGTCCAAAACATAATAATAATATAAACTTATTAGCCGCTTACGACTTCGTTTCGCCGAAATATCCTAGTTAGGGGATAATATTGGCTTTGCCCGCCACCGAATCATGAACACGTACCTAACCCACATATTTACTTATCCCAGACAACGATCTTGCTTCCAATTTTCATGGACGACTCTTTTGTTTATGTATTGGAAAACGTTGCTACGGAAAATGAGAAAAAAACATACGTTATCGAGGGTAAGTCGAAATTATTTTTGCTTTGTTCATCGAGTTATCCTTTTTATGTACGTATTTACAACGTTTCTTTTATTCTGCAATCAATGCGGGAAAAATTAATTCGGTGAAGTAAAGCGAGGTTCTCGTTCAGAATAAATTAATTATTTGAGAAAATAACTTCGCAACAATGCGTTGTTTTGCTGCTCTCTCTTCGCTGTTTACTCGTATGCACTGCTCTAATATGAGGTTCATGCATTGCTCTAATATGAGTTTAAATAAGTTTATGTTTGTGTGTAGCTTGTCGTTTGCACTCTAGCTGCAACGCTTGCATACATATATAGCCGAGTTTTAGCTTAATTCGGGTGAAACGTACATTTTCAACTGTAATGAATAACGTTAACGAGGGCCTCCGAGCGCTAGAGCGGTGACGCGCGCATTCATTAACTCTCTAAATTACGTGGCGACCGAGTCACGCTCGCAATAATAAGATTGCGTTATATTTATACATTTGCGACGATTTCCTCGTCTCCTGCAACCCTGTTATTTACTCCAGCGTAATGCACGAATCGGTATTGCAGAATTTCTGCATTTTCTGCAATGAAATAGCCCGCCCGACCGCCGATCATCGTATTTGATTCGATTGCGCGAGTAAGCAATATTTTACAGAGGACTTGCCTTCGGGTGCATTTCGAATTTGTAAAATGTGGTAAAATAATTTTAAAGGGACAGTCCTTGTTTTTTACAGAACTTAACGCTACGTTTGTTCGCGTTTTTACCGCAAAATAAATTGGCACGTAACATTTTTTTGTTATTCGTGGAGTAAGTTCCGTGTTACCATTCTAGAGGTGAGCAATTAATGAAGTTTCCCAATTAAAATGTTATTTCGTAAGTATCATGTTTATTTTCAGAGATAATTAAAAGTTTCGGTTTGTGTGCCCCTGTGGGATGCCATGTGAACTATGTGCATGAGAAAATAACGCAGTGTGAACTAAATGTGGGTGGAGCGTGGGCTTGCATTGACTTGCATACTTATCACTACAAATAAGTAAGAATAGCGGGCCTATAAAGTTCAAAATAGAATACACCCATAAGCGGTGTTAGAGCGGTTTTTGGAAGAAACGGACAACATATAACATCACGCCTGTAATCCAGGAACGGTTAAGTAGAGGTGTTCCTATAGGGAACACCCAAATACTCCGAAATATTTTATTCCGAATTTCAATAATCCGAGTGCCAAAAGTCCGAGTTTCATAATACCTAAGAATTATAATATCTATTATTAAAAATCACGAAATTTATTTTACCGAAAGTCGTAAATGCGATTTGTTAGTTTTCGATTTTCATGCTTCCGAAGAATTAAATGCTCGAAGTATTCTCGGTCCGAAAAACGACATTCCGATTTTCAAAACTTCGAATAAACTAAAAGTCAACATGTTGTGCTACAAAATTTAGTGACAGAAACGAATCGCTGCAAAACCGACTTCAAGCAGTCTTGTCTGCCCTACCCCTACAGTGTAATTTAAGCCCGCGTAGGCGCGGAAGGGTGGAGCGGCCCGCGAGCTGAGGAGCTGGTGGTTTGAAGGTCCGGCGCTGCGGGGTTTGGGCTGCCCCACGCGAGCTTATCGTACAGAGATTCTCTAATCTCGGAAACTAAGAACTTGAAATTTTGTATGAACCGATTTTAATAAAACTTCATACGCATAAGCAGGATACACAGGTCTAAAAAGTTACTATAAATCATTTTCGAAAAATAGTGCTACGGCTAAATTAGACCGATTATAAATTTTCTATTGAAACAGAAATTTTCAACTATCTTCATTTTAACATTTTCAAAACAAGTAACTTTTGGAACTATGTATCCTGCTTATGCGTAAGTTAGTAGTAATAAGTTTCATTAAAGTAGGTTCAGTCATTTCGGCAAATAAGGACTTGAAAGTTTGTATGAAATGCGGTAAAGTGTAAACGGTCTTAAGTCCTATTATAGAGGGCGAACTTTTTGCTTTGAACCGGGCACAAATCTACATTTCGCGGCTGCTGCTGAGTAATTCTTGAAGGTAAAGAACCCATAAACCCTTTGCCCGCTAGGAGTCGAGATCTTGCGCTTAGCAGTGCAACTGCACTAGCGATCACAAGACCAAAGCAACAATATGCATGTATATTTTACACCCTGATGCACTGGGTTTCGTAACTAGTGATATTGAATTTAGAACTCATCCTCTAAAGAGGTTGAATTAGGAATGAAAGTTTGTATTGAAGTTCGATTTTTTTTTTCCAAAAAACAAAGTTTTGAATTTAGAACTAATGATCAGACCGTGTCAGTTTCTTCCCTGGCTAATTATGTTAAATCTGCAAGGGGCTGAAAGTTCTTAATTGCTCTTAATACATTTTCAATGTAAAGCGAGCAAAGTTTATCGTGAGCATGAGGTTTCAGCGTGACGGGGCTACTTGTCTGTTCTCTCTTTACTCGGGGGCATGTGTTGTGATGAGGGTTACCATTCCAAAGTTCAAAGGTCCTCACAAAAACCCGCTCGTTTTCAAAAAAGTCCGGATAATTAAATATGAAATCTTTCTTTCTTCAGTGCTCTTACAGTCCTTGTTATTTTTGGAAAAATAATACTCTTCAATGTGCCGTCAAACAGACCGGACTGAACTCCAGACTGTGTGTGGACATTGGACTTGGTTTTTTTTTTTGATGTAGCCCTAACTCCACTCAAAGCATTTATTTCAATTAGACCATTACAGGCACTTTTGAAAGACAAAAAACAAAAAAAAAAAACGCGAAGCTACAGTCCCAGTCAAAAGGCATAATAACTTGTGAAAGTACTGTAGTTGCCCATTCCAAAGCGTAGATCTCTATGGAGAAGAATGGGCAAAAAAACTCCATGGACACTCTTTTAAATCAAAATATTGTTACAAAATCCTGTATCAAACCCCACACTTGGGAATTTTCGGTTACAATAGTGAGTGCGTTTACAATCATTTAAGCACATTCACAAACAGTCAGACCCAGGACCAACTACCTCTAGGCCATTCAAATATTTGTTCCGTGCGGGACTCAAATCCGCGACACGCAGCACAGAAGCCAATCGCTCAGCCACTGCGCCAAGTCATTTCCGTACATTATCTGTCAAAGTCCGTTGTCCGGAGTTCGGTCACCAACACAAAACATCCGCACACATGACAAGGCTGGCCAGAGTCTATGCCCTTACATGCCCTGATACTGGAGGACAGGAAGCAGGGGTTGAAACCCTACTCGTGAAATCGTCCTTGTTTCGACGCGAGGGTAGTATGAGTTCTTTTGTCCTTGTTTAGCGATGGCGAGCGAGATCACATTTTTACTCTACAATGAATTTTTAATATAAAAAATATCCCCCCGTCAGCAACAGAGCCTGAGTGACGTTTAATCCATATCCGAGAAAAAAAACTTAATTTCAGTACTTGAAGCGGCCTGGAACGTGTACTTTTATAGTACACAAGCTTTTGCCCGCGTAATCTCATACGTTTAGGTGGGAAATTGTCCCACTGGAAAGTTTTAGCGGGATAAAAAGTACCCAATGACCTAATCCTCGTCGGCTTGTATAGCATTTTTATTTACCTTAGTCTGATTTGCCGTTAAGGCCTGAAAAGATACCAGTCCGACAGACAATAAGAGTCACTTTCGCATTTACGTATGGTTTCGTCGAGCACTGAAGATTTATTTTGATGCTTAGTAAATTTGCATGCAATCAGAAGGTATTTGTGGGTAATTTGTCTTTCTTTACCCCCAAATTACAACGAAGCAAAACGAATTAGTGTTGTTTATTGTTTATTACATTGTACAGTCGCGGGCACTGATATGTTTTCACTTAGATGTTTACAATAGTGATTTTATGTTGTTACAAACAGTACTATGGAACACATTTTATACTATTCTATAGTATATATATTATATTATAAAGAGGTATTTGTTTGTATGTTTGTATGTAGGGGTTAATCTTCGGAATAAAAGATCCGATTCCAAAAAAATCTTTCACGAAATTGGAGCTACATTCTCCAGATTCTCCTTTAGTGTCATAGGCTACATTTAAAACGTTCCCATAAGTTAATTTGTGTACATAACGGGAGCCAAACCGCAAGCAAAAGCTATTACGAAATTACACAAGAAAAACTCTTTTGAATCCAGCACAGTGTTTATATACTTGTGCTCGTAACTGTACTTACAAATAAGCTAGGCAAACGAATCGAATGAAGTGAACGATGAATAAACTAGACGTAAGTACCAAAGAGAAAAGTATTTATATTAAGAAAAACAATTTCGTTTGCCTCGTTTTATTGGATAAACAAGAACGGCTCTATCTTCCCTAATTAAGTCTATAAAAGGGAAAAACGGCGAAGAATTGTAGATTCTTATTCCTAATTACACATAACATCACGCCTGTAATCCCCGAAGGGTTGGGCAGAGGCATACCTTTCGTACACCCATTTTTCGCCAGTTATGTTTCAGTCCCATTTCGGGGCTAAAGCGAGCCTATTGCCACCAACCGGGCAGAAGTCAAAAATCCGGATTGCGGCTAAGAAATGACGGATGAAAAAAATCCTTTTGCCAGACCAGGGAAATGAATCCCATAACCTCATGCTTACAGCAGTACTTGTCAGTCAACCACTAGACTAACAAGACAGTGTATTGATGTGTTCTCGTATTAAATGTAACGGACTGCAGACTATGTATAGAAAAAAAAAAATTGTGCGTGGAGTCCCTCCGCGCGGAAGAAGTGAAACTTCGTAATACTACACGCATCCGTTCGAATGCCACGCATTCACTCTCGCTCTGTCTCATTCTATCCCCCCTCCATGGTAGCGTTAAACGTTTAACGAAAACTTGTTGGAAGTCGCATAAGAAGTTTCTACTTCAAAAACGTTAGGACTTAAACATAACTTGCGAAAATGTGGGTATACTACAGACTGTTATGTTAAAGTGTAACGATGCAATAGATGGTTCCCACCGCTTCCCACGATGTGGTGCGATGTGTGCAGCCGCGAACTTACTCTAAACAAATAATAATAAACTCGGCCATTAGCTCGGCTCGCTCGGCCCGCCCATTACAAACACCATGCTAACACAGATGCGACGCTGATGTGTGACCGAGCTTTATGCCTACGCGATTCTAGTACCCAGTGTGACTCATACATAAGACGGCTGTAATCCGCGAAGGGTTAGGCAGAGGTGTACCAACCTAACACACCCACATTTAAGTCCCATGTAGGTGTGTAAGTACCTCTTCTTCATCCATACTAAAATTACAATAATTATCATGCCTTATCGTCTGTCTGAATTTCGATGAAATTTGGCAGATAAACACACTTACGAAATAGTTAACGGCCCACTCTCTCACAGAGATGAAACATGTATCCCAGCAGTAGGTCGTATATAGGTAAGTAGGTCATTACTTCCCAGAATTTGATTCTCCTTAGCGGCACTGTCAAATGTTTTAATATTACAGTGTGTTTTACGGTTCTTTTTCAAAATCAACGGATTCGATTCCTGGCTAAAACACCACCGAAGCAGTTTAAAGAAGGCTGGCGAAAATGGACCCAAAGAATCTGAAAATTAACTAAACTCCGTTACAGTGTAAATATAAAATAATTATAACTACAATTTTATGAGATATTTATTTATTAAATATTGATTTTTTAGGACTCGGGAATCAAAAGTTATAAATAATTTTCAATTTACTAAAATTAAGTAATCGTGCACTTACAAAACGCAAGATTTTTCCGATTACGTTCCAATCCAATGACATGTGTTTTTGTTCATGGGTTTATTACCACAAATGGATCTTTCTCTTAGTTTTTATACATTCAATTATGTAAAAAAATCATAAAAAATAACATGCAATCCTGATGGTAAAACGCCAATTAACAATGCAAAAGCATCTAATAAAAATGGTACTGTGGCGATTTTATAGTATTTCTAATAAAGGAACGTTATCAATGATGATCCATTGAGTCCCGTCACTACTGTCACTGTCAGATCTGTGATGATCTAGTCCATCGTTATGTTTGTATTTTTGTCTGGGATTTTATGTTTATCATTGCGATTTTGTAGATTCTCGACGACTTGGCCTTTACATCTTGAAATGTAGATAATGCACCCTGTCTTAGACTACCGCATTCTTCTCCGGACATTGGACAATTAGTTGCTTTTGATTTGGTCTTTGATTTTAACCACAAACATGCGTTGCGTTAATTTCTTCTTCTCTTACGACTTGCGCTCTTACGGAGGCGTCGTCTCTCTGATGAAGGTGCTCAGAGCTTTGAAAAAGTTCAGAGATGGGTGTATCCACGTGATGTAAGTATATTCGTAAAAGAACATGTATTTATATCATAAGTAAAGAACTTATTTAGGATATCTATCTGAACAACAAACTAAGATTCGTTTAGCTTTTATATGCATAAATACATACTGTTGTAATCTTATATTAGGCTCATTCTTACTGTTGCCCAATACTTTATCGGACTAAAACAGTATACAGTAAAAGACTAGCCGAGGTAGCAGTAGAAGTAGTGTATTTTACTGAGATGTTTCAGTCATCAAAATGGAAGATGGGTGGCTGTTGCATTTTGTCTTGAAATATTTATATACCGCTCCACAGGTATCAGAGGTCATATTATCTTTCATATCAAACTACATTTCTGTTTTTCTTTTCGTGGGGACCTGGATACACTCTGCGAGTCAGGCACTTTTGTTACTTATACATGGAACTCTTTATGTTTATTACACTAAAGGTGAATTTATTTATTTTAACATATTTAATTAATTCCAGATAACAGGAGACAACTACCTTTGTCACTCATGTTGGGGGCTGATAAGCTGCGACCCTGAAAATGAAACCCGACAGCAACTTGGCCATCGTAACGTCTGTGTTGCATAAAATAAAAACTATGTAAAAATACCAAAAAATAAGATTTATTACTCATCGTTTTTTTATTCAACAAACCCTGCTTTTCAATAGCTGTGCATAGCTAGTCAGCTCTGGCTGTTATAATTTATGTAAAACAATATTATCTACTCTCAGCGTAATAAGAATCGTTTTACTTGACTATAAATCGCTTATGGATCAAAATCGTAACAACATAGTTTGTATAGTGATTGAACTAATTACAGGGTTGGTAATCAGTTTAGTCTCTAGCTGCAGTCTAGCAGTTTTATGATTCATCAATTAGGTACAGGCAATGAAGTAAAAATTCTGGTTTTGGCTTATGACGAGAAGCAAAACACGTAAAGTCAGAACTAAAACTGCGAGGGAAATACAGTAGTTTATTCGAATCTTCTTTTATGAGTCGTCTTAAATATTATTATATTTTGATTCATCTTAATTACGGAGTCATTCCACTGTTAAAAACCTTAATCGTAAGATTTTTAGGTTATCTTGTGAATAGACGTATATCTCTTTTCTCCCAACTTTTCCGTCTTACTTTCCATTTACTTTTCTGATAGTCTTTAGTCGTTTTACAACTACGTATAAGTTGTTATGATAAATGCTACCTCTAAGAGTGGGTCCCAAAATACATGTAGTCTCGCCCGTCTCCTTTTCAAAAATCTGGCTGGAAACTCCTTTGAGTATTTTTCGCTACACCTCATACTTTCGCATTTGGTCATTCGCGCCTACTTGAAAAATTTACTTTTTAATCCGGGTAGTAAGTTCCCCTGGGACAAATCCCAACCCACACACGGGTGGAGCCGCGGGCAACAGCAAGTTTTATATAATTAAGTTTCCTCAATTACGACAATCTTTGTGGCTTCATAATATTAATTTAATTTCAGTTTTAATGGAGTCAATTTTGTACGTAGGTTTCCTTTTAAGTTCATGATTATCTACTTAATAAAAAACTTGATACAAAATTGTGTAGGTACAAACAAGATTACAAAACCATTTTTCTTGAATAAAATAGGTGTTTATGTAAAATAGGTGGCTATGAGGCTGCCTACGAATAAATTCTAAGGTCCAAAGTGGGGTAACTCGTCCTTTGTCTGTAGGCTTTAATTAAAAGAGGTTTTGTTTCAGTTAAATTAAGTTTCATTTGCACGACGCAAGAAAAACTTCTTAATTGGCGGGAACCAAACACTTTCAGCCGCTTTAAATATAGCTGGCAATAGATTGTTTACGTAATTAAGGAAATAGGGATAATGGAGAATGCAAGGCCTAGATTTTTATTCTTCTTCCTTATCGTTTGGTGTGCATAACCTGGTGTCATACTTTTTATGCCACCCATATGGGCCTCTGACTTTGCTTTACATGCCATGCCGTCTGGAAACATCTCTCAGGCATACTGGTTTCCTCACGAGGTTTTCCTTCACCGAAGCAAGTGATTATATGGTTATATTGTGCCCTACTAAAATTATTTCATAATTAAGATTTTTAAAGGTCCTTCTATTTTGCTGTTTTAGTGGTGCTGTTAATTTTACACACCTTGGTGATTTCTGAAAAACGCCAGTAGGTGTAACTACCCATTGTTTAAATTTGCTTTTTCACAAAATGTGTTCTCATCTTTGCTGTAATTTCTCACTAATTTCCTTTGCCGTTTTGAGAACAGTGGTGATGGAAAGAAATACACAAATACAAGGGAAGCCTGGGTTTGACTGCATCGTCTTTCTGTCCTTGTCCCATTTTATTTGGGGTCGGCGCAACACGTCTCTTTCCTCCATTCTCCTCTGTCATTCGTCATGCTATCATTTACTCCCTTTGTCTTCATATCATTTTTCACATAATCCATCCATCTTTTCTTTGATCTTCCTCTCCCTCTCCATCCATCCACATTTATATTCATCACTCTCTTTTTGCCTGCGTTTGACTGCGGAAGTCTGTAAGTCGGAGCAGTAACGCCCGCGTAACCAAAGTACCTCCACTACTCACAAATATTGCAGTGATAAAGCCCATTCGGGGAAACTGCAAACATTACTACATTTACATAAATAATTGCACGTTTACGGCACAATGCAGGCTAGGATTCCAATGCTAGCTTTATGTTCTTAATTACAGCAATTAGTAGACAGCTGCACGTATTTGAGTCAGTACGATAAGCCGCATGTCAGTAAGTGTTTGTATTATATAATTATTTTATCTGTGCAATTTTAAATTTCGAGTCTTTCTATTTTTAGTTACTTATTTATATGTATGCTCTACTCGGTAACCACTCTGAGTGAATAATGAGTTATCCGGTAGCTCAAATCATATCCTTTAAAATATCAAAAAATAAAAGTTATTTAATTCTACCAGTATGGAGGTGTCATTGTCCGCATTTGTCTGTAAAAGTCTGAGCGAACCGTTGGTCAGTTTGATTTGTATGTAACCTACTTGAAAAAAAAACTGAATACGTAACATCGTACGAGTCAATGTTTCAAAACAAAATTATTTGATTTGTCACGTCGTCGTCATTTTTATTCAACCTTTGTCACAGTGAACATGACTCTAATAAGCCAGGAACGAATAGAATGTGTGAACGTTATTTCTCAGGAATCTTCGCTCGGCATGCGTGTGACTTACGCTTGTATCATGAGGTGAAGATTAAAACCATCAATTATTCACGCTAATTGCTTCTATTATGAAACTTTAATGACCGAGTGAATGAATGAATGAATAAGCACTTCCTATTCTACTATGGATAGATTGGTAGATATTCATTTCTCGAGCACTATCATCATTGTTCTTTATTTGACAGTGGCTAAGGAATATCAAGTTTCTATACCAGTAAAAACTTGATATTCCTTACACTAGTAGTCGGTGGTTTATGATTATGGACTAACACGAAACGAGATATGACACCACTTATGAGATGAGTGTATCGTTACTTCTTGATGAACATTATGTCAACCTCATTGGTTGGAGAAAAAAACTCGCTTATTTCTGATAAAAAAAAAAAAACAAATAAATTATTTTTACAAAAGTGTCAACTTCATAACCTAGTATATACTGGATTTTTTAAATTACTTCGAATAAAACTACAAAATAAAATGATGTTTGAAGAAATCTGAACGCGGTGTGTAGATATAATACCAGCAAGTCGTGCAAACAGTACCTATCCTAGATGTGGCAACACTGACAACAAACACTTTAGTAATTGGTTTACAAAACCTACAAAGCGGTATCACAAAAGCGGCATATGGAATCGAAAGACTTAGAAAATAAATAAAATGGAACACCGAATATCAAACAAGGGCAGAATTTCAACTAGCAGACGGGGTTATGTTGGTATCTGTTCGAAGGGTACATGGAAACATGCCTATTTGTTTTATGTTTCATATAAAAATATTTTTCATGCCCGATGATTCTCCGCGGGATTTTCGAGAAATTCGGCAGTTAACGTGTTTTATGTGATTGAAAAACATACGTGTTACATAAATTATGTATATGTTTTTATCATAAATCCGATCCACAGTTACTGAAAAAATGTATATTCTGCTATTATGAACACAATTTAAATCGAAAAATTCATGATATAAAATAATAAATAGCACTCATTTATTATTTTATATCATGAATTTTTCGCATGTCCTACGCGCCGCAGCCTTTTTTGTAGCACAATTCACTGCTCATCTAGATTGTCCATTGTTAATTTCTTCTTATTTTTTTATTGTTTACACGCTAGGATCCGTATCTAGTATTTTCCCTATGGATGAAAATTGAAAATCAAAAAGAGCAAATGTCAACTGATAATTATCTCCTGTAACAAGTTCCACGCTTAAATTCAAACCTTAAGTGATAAGCAAGGACACTTAACCGAAATCATTTGTCGTGATAAATATTTAATGTTGTTTCACTTAGAGGCCGTAGTTCTAGTTCATGTTAATCCCGGCCGACGGCGTTTTAGTGTTGTTTATGCTCAGTAAAGTGCCAAAAACATTTATCACGAGGTTAAACACGTTCATTGCGACGTCGCATGATGGTGCCATACAATTTATAAGAGCCAAAAAAAACGTCGCGGCGTATTGGGTTCTGGTATTTGTTTTGGCCACTGGAGAACAAACGGAACGAATTTTTTAGGTTAGCCATCTAGGTACGCTCAGCAGTACCCTTTCTTCTCCTAAAATTGTTTGTCCGAAAATCATTATCAAGTTTGCTTCAGTACCCATAATGTTCAAAAATTCGAAATTTTGTCTTACATATTTATCTTTAGGTAGTTCTAAAACTATTCTGTCATAATATCGGATCTCAAAATTTTATATTTAAGTATTGTGTATTATTCCAAATGTTAATTTATGATAAAATTGTTAGTACAAAAACGAATCGTTGTAAATCCGACTCCACGCAGTCTTGTTTGCCCTACCCATAGAGTGTAATTTAGATTTGCCGTGGCAGATGCCACGCCTGCTGCATGTTCGCTTGCATGCTGCATGCTTGCTTGCATGCTACATGTTGTTTACATGCTGCATGCTTGCATGCTGCATATTATTCGTAGTATTTATTAAGTTCGGGCAAGTTATCATTATTCATTAGTTATCATATTATAAAAAGTAAAACGTAGTTGTGTTAATCGGAACTAACGTCGCTATATTGTTTTATCAATACTATTTCCACAGACTATACACAAAAGTCAACCAATGTCAATCAAGTACCAACTGCAAATGATTAAAATTTTGAGTGTTATTGGTTTAATTATTTTAGTAAAGTTGGCTGAGCTATTTCTTTTCAACTACATAATATAATAAGGATACCTCACTCGGCGTCTCCTGTTACCGTTCATTAAAAGACTGTCTACAAGTTTTCCTTTGCTTCAATTAGTAGTTTACTCCTCGAGAAAGTCTGAACAACTCGCTTGCAACGTGTTTTTCCATTAGCTATGATTTAAAAACGTCCGGAAAACATTCTTACTAAAGATAAACATTTTTGCTAAAGCTTAAGGCAGTTCATTTCCAGTTGACGTTGTAGATTTGATTGAATCTTATCCGGGACCCAATAAGATGGTTATCAGATGTCAACAAGCGGCATTGCACGGCTATCGCGAATATGTCTGTTTTTGACGTTTTATTTAAAAAGGTCATCTCTAACGATCCATAATCAGTTCAGATAGCGGGGTTATAAAACGATTAAAATATTTTAAAAAGTTTATTCGTTTGTAGGTGGTCCGTAAATATGCCATAGAAACTAAAATAGATCTTTTATTCACGTCAATTTTCAGTTCCATATTCAAATAAGCTATCAAAACTTTTATTTGTATTGAGTGAGAAAATGAGAAGTTAAAATCGATTGTCGATTGATGTCTGTCTGTCAAAACAAATGAAAAGTATAAGAAATAACAAGGTGTCGAGCAATCATAGGCCGGTAATAACACTCGAGGGAACACTGAATCTTTAATATAGGACAGAAGGCGCGTTGCTCACAACCGGTTGACAGGGATGACGGCTATTAATATTAAAGAAACGACGGATTTTTATTAAGTGCTCTCTTCGTCTGAGTAGCTGTTAAGGAAAAGCGTATTAGAGAAACAGCTGTTCCAACTTTTAACGCTTTTTCGAGTGAGTTCGCTGTGAAGGATCGCTTTAAGAAGTTTATGTTCTTCTTTGAGCTGGCACCAAGCGCGAGTATGAGTTATATTTTAGCTCCGATAAACTAGCTCAAAGTCAAGTGTTGTCAGACTCACCACTGACTTGCGGTCTGTTGCACCTATGGATATGAAGAGATGGTACCAAGAGAAAGAAATAAAAAAAGATATCTAGCAAATATGTTTCTTTGACAAATGCCTCAAAAGAGGTGCTCAAGTACAGCTTACTCTGACTGTCCAGGGTGTGCGCTCTTTAAGACTATTTAGTAACTATTTTTATTATTGGATTCTTTAGAATTTTTGTTAGTTTTATGTGCGATGTCGACGTTGATGATTTGTACCGTAATTGGGTTTACACGAAACTACACGAAACGTTGTATTTTAGGGAACTGTCAGTGTCAGTGTGACTGAATGTGGACATGTGCCTGCATCACAATTAGTGAGACCGTGAGACGGGGTTATTTGGTATGATGAGACGATTCTAAATAGTTTTAGGCCGTCTAAAATTTATCTATACCAAGGTTTCGTTTTGGTGATTTAAACGCAACATATACCGGTAATACTTATTTACCGGTGTGCGTGTACGACGATATTGTATTAACGTGGACAAAGCAAAAAGAGTTTGAAAGGATCATTGCATGTGGCGCTCTGTAGTTTGGTTCTGCCTACCCCTTAGGAAAAAGACATGACATTTCTTTGCGCGATCATTTTTGTAATCACTTAACATCAGGTAAAAAAGTGGCTGTCACGAGAATATCCCATATTAAAAGGGACCTAAAATATCCTCAAACAAAAGGGAAGTGACATCCTAAAAATTTTTCGGAAAAAAAAAACAAATTCCTGGAACGTAAGATAAGTTGCTTTACGCCCACTATTTTGCAATTTCCATACGTTTCACTGAAACACAAATGAAAAGTAATAAATGCACATATTAATGGATGATATATTTTATATGTTTGTGACTTTATACATATTAAAAGTATCACAACAATGGAATCGCGTAAAGCAAATAGCTTTTCATGATATTGCTTCAAACAATATGAAAGATCGTTAAAAATAATGGCGCCTGCTCGTCGATTGTAGTTTGTTGTGACGTCATAAATGTGCTAATTACAGTGGGTTGTGTGCAAGGTGGAGGGAGGAGGGGGGGGGGGGTTGAAACATCCTTGTTCCCCAAACAAGCAAAAATTGCTCGCTGTTGTGGTAGTTAGCCTAGAAACGACAACCCAGCTTGAATGCTCTGTGTCTGAATGCGAAGTGACAACTGACACTGACAGTAGGATTAGGGAATGATAATTGATAAACCGACTTACTAGTTGACCATTTCAGTTACAGGACGAAGTATGATTCAGAATATAGTAATCATCACAACACTCATCTAGTGCAATGGCTTATTACTGTCGCACATAACAGCAAACTTGCGTTTTGTGTATGCTACTAATAATACTTGAAGTTAACAAATACATTTTAATACTACACATAAAAAAATAGATTTTTATTCATGTCAAAGTTTTTAAACTGATATGTTCACTAACACTATCATCGTCATCGTCTATGATTTCAGATCATTCCTATTATTTAATCAGCCAGAAAATATTTAGGCTATTTATTACCACCTTTAATTAGTAGTAATAAGTGCTTCAAATCGAAAACTGCACCCAATGTGTCCGAAATTGTACCTGACGACTTTCCAGCCTCCCCGGCTCACTCACTAAATAATTCAACGATACGGTGCTGATGAGCACACCTAATTATTTATTTATATCCACACTTTTAAAAATAAGTCCGTTTTCAAGCTGAAGCGAGATTTCTTCCATTTAGTAAATTACTTGGTCGAGTAGGAGTCTTTAGGCATTCACTTTATCATGTCGCCGACGGCTCTTGTAATTTTATGGCGTCTGCCTTGAATTGAAAGGAACCCAGTCTACATGCTATAAAGGGCAAATGACGTCACCACAGGCTTCTAAAGAACCAACAAGGAGTATCCGACCTCTTTGTCTTTGGTTTTCAAAAATAGAATGAGGTATTCTTTTTCTGATATCGTCACGTCAAAAATGGCTGTCGAGCTGCCAGTGGTTTCCAATTTCGATAAAAGTGTTGTCCACCGTTTGACATTATTGACAGAAATAATCCAGAGATAACGAGTTCGGTAAATATGCCGTTTCATATTTATTTATATTTTCGACTGGCTCTGTTATTCAACGTTTTTAATGATGATAGCACAAGCTCAGCACTAAATTTAATGTGTATGTCTTTAATGTGTTAAAGAGTTACCAAATCTACTACCAATATAATTTGTATGAACACTAAAAGTGACATAGGTAAGTTCAGATCTTGAAAAATAAGAGTTATACTTTCACATGTGACTTACCTTATCACATAGACAATTATTATTATCAGAGGTAAAATAATAATTTGTAAGAAGAATTTGTAGGTACATTTGAATTTGTTTGTCGGTAAAACAAATATATATCAATTAAAAACAAACAGCGGTGTCTTAATCTTTATAACACTCTAGAATTACTAATTAATTAAAAATCTTCTCGTTAGTAACCCCACGTGTTGACTAGGGTCGATCATAAACAAGGTTGGCTGTGATTATTTTTCTCCGTCATCTGCCCCACATGTGTCCGTAACGTAAGCCGTAAAACTAACCAACTGCAGACTTCTAGTACCTACATATTTATTTGTGTATGGACTAACTGTGTATAAAGTTTCAAGTGCGGTAATGCTTTATGTCAATTTTGATGAGAGAGACTCGCTGATGATATAATCTTATAAACCGAGCGTGGAATTGCTACCATGTATTGTAAAAAGAAACAAACATGAATTGTTAAGAAGTCATGCGATATAAATACCTCTTTTGTCAGGAAAAACAAAAACATTTTTCCGTCCTAAACGAGAGAGAAAGAGTAATATGCAGCTAAACAAAAGATCCTTCCATCAACGCACGTGCGATTTCGGCAACAGGAAATACGTATATTTACAGGAAAAATAATTTCGGCGGCTACCTTACATGGCTTGTTATTGGTAACTACAAAAACATGGTCAGGATGTGGATGGAAAAACTCCACACACCTAATAAAGGGCAATACAATATTCACTGAACCGTAAACAAAAGAAGCCCACGCGTGATTACCCTAAATACGAGGATATGTTAGGGTTCCACAACACTTGATAGTTAGCGGCATCGGCGAACGCGAATCAAATAAACGTGGACCACCCGAAATGTCGATTACATTCGGACATTCGGTCATTAAGTCCTTTCGGTTACTGAATGGGAAGCCACACACACACCACACACAGCACACAGGTCAGGCATTCTGACCATAGTTCCCAAATTAGTACTGTATGCCCAAATTACTATGGTCTTCGGTATAATAGCTGACGATCCAAATAGTCTGAAAGCTTAGAAAAAAGGTTTTCTGCCCACGCTAGTGACTTTACCTCGGGTCATTTGTGGCAAGCCGGCGCAATTTTATAAATGAGTCGGCCTTCGAGAATTTGATCCGTTCCCTGCTCAGGTAGCCGCATTAATTAGCCGAGGTCCACCACCTCACTACTTGATCAAAGTGAAACTATTCGGTCACCTTCAAAGACGTAGTTCCCAACCTTGGTATTTTTAAAAGCCTTACTCAAAGTATCTATAAGGTTTTGGTTACCAATATTCGACTTGTTACAGGATATTGACGAACCCAACGAAGCGTGATTTTCTTTGTGAATGAAACTCTGAAAGTACCAACATACATTACTGGTTGAGGTTTCCTTATTGAAACTCTTACGATGTTATGAAAAAAGAGAAATGTGAAACGGAAGGCAATAATAACATAACAAAATTTTCATTGAGGTTTGAAAATGAATTTTTGGGGGTAAACTAGACCGAATAAAATGAATAAAAGTCGTGTGAAAATGTGCTGACCGGGCGCTGTTGTACTCGGGGGCTGGGAGCCGAAACCACGCGGTTATCTGCCTCACTGCGTCGCAAATTGTTACTGCTTCACATAACAACATGAGTAGGGAGAAAACGACTATGTAGTTCGTGATATATCAGACAGACCGTTATACTGTAACTAATGTCGGATGGAGTGCAATCTTGGTGTCGATCTCGGCAACCAATAAGTCTAATTAATTTATTGTAGCAGTTGTTTACAAATGAAACGAATTAGATGGTGACCAAGTTATAAATGGTTATAAATGCTAATATCCTCTTTTCAGTATGAGAATGCTCCTTTATGGCAAAGGTCCTCGGTCCCTTAATGGGAGATAGGAGAATTCTCACTTCCGCAGACTTTCCAACCTGTTCAGTATGATCCTATTCGGAAGTTAAAACGAGGCCTTCTGTGCGTTTTGTTATGCATCCAGGGTTTTAACCTTTTTTCAGCCAATATAGCTATGGTACCTAAACGTTTTTTCCAATTAACGTTGCGTTATTTTTGTCTAGGTTATACTCGTACATTCCCTTGTTTGTTTATTTGTTGCACTTGTATATAGTAGATCGGTCGCTTAAAACGGATGAAAGTGTGTCATGCTTCGAACAAAACTATTTTTTCTAAACGTTTTTGAGTAAAGCGAAGCTTTGGTAACTTTGTTGATTTGTTTCTGAAAACTCGAAGTACCTATCTTGCGATTTTGACACCAATATTTGTGTTATTGATGTAATATCTTGCATGCTTTTTTATGTATACAATGTTTAAACAAATAAAGAAATCTTATCTTATCTTATTATTTTACAAAGTTCGTGAAAGATTAATTCACATAAACCTTTCGTAATTAGAGAGACAACAGAAAATTATGCGAAAAATGCTTTGATTTGATTTGAAAAACAAAAGATTCTGCTGTTAGCGCAAACACCAATGAAACTGAACACGATCTGCACATTTAAACCGCGCCCAAAACCGATTCTTGACACTGACGGCTCCTGAACGCTGGTTTAATACGCTGATCGCATTCAGTTTCGACAAAAGCTGCTCTTAGAAGCGTGTGAAGAGTTAAGAGGAGTTTCTCTTAACTCTTCTCGTTAATTACTGTACGCGTGACTGTGACAGGCACCGCAAAAGTGCTATCTACACAGCGGGAACTGTGAACTACTATCTAAACAATGTGTGAAGACGTTGCGGTAGCCTGACTAAACATGTTACGAGAAAATGGCGGGCCCTCTTAATGAACTTTGATGCAGCTAAGTAGACCCTTGGGTACTTGTCACTGGTTAGGCGTAAAACTTCTTCCAACAGTATCAATGAATTCAGGTTTTGGCGACATTTCGAAGGCGTGAATTTGTGTTGATATTTTCATCGCAGTCAAAATGTAGTAAATTTTCAGGAGTACAGCAATGAATGGATTATTGTAATTTCTAAGTGATGTCATATGGTAGTGTTCGTGACAGTGATAATACGTGTGCGACTATACTAGGGTATATTTTTGAGAATTTTACAGTTGTGTAGGTATTTCTATTTAAGGTGGGTAGCCCGCCGATTGCTGTCAGGCTGTATCATCATCTGCCTAGCCTTTTCCCAAACTATCTTGGGATCGGCTTCCAGTCTAACCAGATGCAGCTGAGTACCAGTATTTTACATAAAGCGACTGCTTATCTGACCTCCACAACCCAGTAACTAGGTAATACGATACCCCTTGGTCAGACTTGCAACGACTGTCAAAGATTTACAAATGACAGCCGGGACCAACGGCCTAACGATGCTTTCCGAGGCACGGAGGAAACTCGGTATGTAATTATGGTCATACATCCACGAACCAACCTCGGCAAGCACGACTTAACCTTTAAGATCGACCCATGCGGCTGTTATTTTTTAGCCACAAGCTCCTCAGTGTGTCACGGCGGTGTCAGGCTGTATGTTGAACAAAATATGATTTGCGCCAGTAATACGCATGTATTAATTAATATCATTAACTAATTGTTAGACACGTAAGAAAATATCGTAGGCTATCGTAAACTGGCGCCCCTTGACATGTGGTAACACTGAGTACATGTAGTTTTAAAGTTAATTAACTAACTGCAGTTACACTGCTCGGTAACACAGGACTTGTTATTACAATTGTGAATATCTGTTCTATTCATGTTACTGCAAAATATAACAACTCCAATTTGTTATGACATCAGCATGAAATAAAAATCTTGACAATGCTTAATAATAGCTTTCGGATTGACAAGCAAAGGGGTTCTGTGGAAACAAAGTATATAAGAGAGATAGAATGAGAGATCTAGATAATATTTATCTCAACTGCCATATCCACCAACTTGATTGGTATTCTTCAAAACCAAACAAAGGGCATCTTGTCGCGAAATGTCATTCGCTTTTAAGAGATCTAAGATACTAATAATAGAGAGGCTAACTAATATGATGTCTCAGTGACGTCTTACAGCAAAATGACATATATGTAGGACCACTTTAAGTGTGTTGTTCAAGACAGCATTGCTTTTTAAGAAACTTTGCATCGATATGTCAGACTTGGTGCATTTTATTTTAGTTCTATGTTTTCGCGCCTCTACAGATAAGTTGGTCAAAGTGTAATAATTATTATTGCATTGAGTAAGTTTGTATGGACCAGTGGCATGATTTTTTTTCAAAGCCTATTTGATTATTGTTGCTAACGTATAGTGGAATATATGATAACAATGACTTCTAAAAGAATTTTGGCGAAAATTATATCGGAGCTGAAATATCTGATGTCAAAGTTGTGTTGTTCCTACTAACAGTTTGCATACTGTTATGTATTTCATCAAAAATTAACTATTTCTTATGGTTTCCCGTATGTCATTACTTCCCAGAATTTGATCGAGCCAGTAATGGCTGGTTAAGGTTTTACAAACAAGAGACCATTTTGTTCGTCTTTTCACGTATACCGAGGATATTTAAATGTCTTTTTTCGATACTGTACTCCACATCGCATCGGCCAGTAAACATCCTAGCCTCAATGACCGTTGGCATGCACATTATGCCATTGTGTTGCTGTCAATTTCAAAATAAGAATTGTCGGTTATCAAACAAACAGTCTTAGGTTTATTTTAAAATCGTTGCTACAAAAGCACTACTTAAGGGTCAGCTCACACCAAGACGCGACGCGACGCGACGCTGCGCGCACCTTGAGAATTCAGAATACGCGCAACGTATTCTGAATTCTCATAACGAAATGTGTATTTTATCGTGTAGTAAATAAAGTTATATTTTGAATCGCTCTTTTAAAGTGTGCGCGCAGCGTCGCGTCGCGTCGCGTCTCGGTGTGAGCTGACTCTAACTGTACCCTGGATGATAGTTGTACCTAAGTACATGGATCTGTTGGTGCATAGCCCTAATCGGAACTAACTACCTACAATTTCCACTTCCAATTCAACAACTGCTGTTTATTTACCAACGGCGTCCTTCTGACAGTGTCATTCAGCGCCAAAAGATCTTTGCAGCACTGAACATAAACAGTAAAAACACTGGCTGGTTCAACGGAATTTCCAAGAGAAAAAAAGCATTGCAGTACTCAAAGACCTTTGACATCCAACGATAAATCGGATTGAAGAGATACCGACTTAAAATGCACGGAACAAAGTCCGTATACTTCTTCTAAATGTCGACGAGATTAACTGTGGTTAAGCTGCAGCTGATCGAGCGATTCTTATGCTCGTTACTGTTGGGGATAGAGATCTTCGCTATGTTATAAAGGGTGTAAAACACCTCTTAACGAAGCCGAAAGGCACTGGTTCTCCCTGTCATTGCGATCATTTTTTTGTTCTACACCATACCTGGGAACCTTCTAGTGATATTAGGGGTCAAAGTTCCAACTTTTTGACAAGTATTTTTTTTAAATACAACTTCAATTAAACACCTCCGCGACCCCCGTACTACTCAATCCGTCCATCAGCACAATATTTTGAGTGTGTTACATTGACTTCTACCACAAAACATGATTTTACACCCCCCAAAAAAAAGTCGTTTCCCAGACATAATTTTTGCGTAAAGTTACTTAGTTTCATGTACAGAATGCTTGGTTGACGGCTTCGTGATGAGGTGATTTACACGGTGTATGTTTGCCTGGTACTGAAATGTCTTTGAACAAGAATTTATTCTGTTTCTCTGAAGATATCAAACTCAAACTCGTGTATTTATTTCAATTAGACCATAACAGGCACTTTTGAATGTCAAAAAAACAAAACGTTAAGCTACAGTCCCTGTCACAAGGCATAATAACTTGTGAAAGTACTGTAGTTCTATGTCTATTACCTTACTGTATTCTGTGGCAAACCACTCTTGAAAGGATTCACGAGTACCTTACTAATGTGTCAATATATTAATTATTTATGAATCCTTTTAGTCTCATACTTAGTAAGTTCAAAAACTTTTTAAGGATTATAATATGGGCTAGAGGATATTAGACAAGAGGCAATCGTTTTCAAAGCGCTTCGTATTTTTTAAACGACTTTCAACGCAGTGGATACAGCTTTTTATAGTTGAAATGTCAAGCCAAAGACATTTTTCAGCTTGCATTCTCAAATTATTTCTTAACTGCACATATCAGTACATATCTAGTACATTACACAATATTATTGTTAGACGACAAAATTACAACACAACGTAGTACGTAAAGGCGGAAATATACTTACGTGTCGTGTCGTGTCGTGACGCGCCAGAAGCAAATCGGTTTCATACATTTAATATGGTTAGGGACATATTTGCATGGCGTGTCGTGTCGCAACGATGTATGAAACCGATAGCTTCTGGCGCGTCACGACACGCCACGACACGTAGGTGTGTTTTCGCCTTTATTAGTACCACTGACTACCCCCTTTTCATTTTATGTTCATAATGTCCATGCAAAGGTTGTCCGGAAGATATCGCTATCGGCGATAAGACCGCCGCCGCCGTTATAACCGTAGAATTAGCAATATTGTTATACAGTTATGTTTACATTTCGGTGTACAACTTCTATACAAATAAATAAAATTGAAGTGTCTGTTTGTAATATTAAAATAACCGCTTTTTACTACATGACATGCACATGAATGAATATACGCTACATATACAAAAATAACATTTTTTTAAATTTTTGTCTGTCTGTCTGTTTGTCCCGGCTAATCTCTAGAACGGCTGGGCCGATTTTGACGGGACTTTCACTGGCAGATAGCTGATGTAATAAGGAGTAAGTTAGGTTACTTCTATTTTAGGATCATTCTAATTCCACGCGGACGAAGTCGCGGGCACAGCTAGTAAAGTATATAATTCTATTCTACGTTTAACAGTTGAGACATCCAACGTGTTCGTTCTTACACAACTAAAAGCTTTATAATAACTCTCTACTAAGAGTTGGCCTCTTACTATGGTTGCCGAACGAAGGTAATAAAAACAAAGTTTTCTCTCTATTTGCGCGTTTGAGTGAAGCGGTTGAAAAGACCTCGATAGAATGCTAAGAATTATGGTGAAGTGGCCCAGAGCAAATTGAACGACGATGGCTATGGCCCGCTATGGCAACCCTGACCAACTTTTAATTAAATAAGAAATTACTCTAATTAAAAATGTTAATGGCCCCCTTTCAATGATTCCGTTTCAATATTCCAGAGTTAAATGTCCACTACGACTGATTTATTGGACGAAGTTGAGTAATTCTAATTTCAGTTGTTCCAAAGGTTCTCAGTTTATTCGAATATTTTATTACAACTCTTATTGGGAACGCGCTGTGATGAATTTTTCGCCTTCTGCGTTCTTTGCAATATGGGTTTTATTAATGATCTGCAAATATTTATAACAAGTCTGAGTGCTTTGTAAGTAAATAAAAAAGTTCTTAATTTTTATTTACTTTCGTACTTTGATGAAAAACATAAATTAAAAATACATAGAAAAACCTGTAAAAATACCTTCCATTTCAGCCATGTTACGAGTAGGTATTCTTTCACTCATTTGATTTTCGAAACCGTGTCCCAGTCTGAAACCATTCTTCATGTCTGTTCATCATCATTAACGGTGCATTCTAATTTTGAAAACTTATTTTTTTACTTCTCCCGGCGACTGGCAAAAATATTATACGTCATTCTGGCAACGCGACCGCGGAACTAGGATGCCGCTTCCTTTCAGCCAGTACTCATGGCGGACGCTATTCACGGGGCCTCGGGCAACCTCATTTAGGACACATTTTTACTCGTTACGTATTTATATATATTTTATTTTGCTGATTACCTACTGAAATGTTTTGTAACAGAACTTCGCTGAGTAATGGCTTGTTGTGAATTAACGACATTTCTTCATTCCTTTTTGTAATGTCTGAATAATTTACTGTCTAAGTAGTTCCAAAGAAAGATGGAAGGAGTTCGGATCAATGGCTAAGTTTGAGACCATTAATGTTAAATTTGAATTCTAGAAGTTTAGTTGCCGAATCCAAATTGAACTGATTTCAATAAAACGGCACTTAATTTGAATAACGCTTCTGCGAAGTAATTTAGTTTTAATCACGATGTCATAATCATTAGCGTTTAACTAGTGCAAATTGCGCAGAATATGCGTTCATTTGCATCGCGTCCATAATGGCTATTTTATGCTGCGTGTGTTTTGATAGAAATAGAAGAATTCTCATGTTATTGGTTTTTAATGCTGGCTGTTTAAATCGAAATGAATGCTTTATTGGTCAAACTTTCGAGTTAATCTTACAATTGTTGAAGCACCCCATTGTATGAAACACTTTTCTATTACAATCCAATGGATTTTTTTAAGGAAAGTATCCCATTTCTTCACATGTTTGAAAAGATCGACTCCTTAACAACGTCGTTAACGCTATGTATTGTACACTCTAAAACTAAATAAATTGTAAACTTTTTCATTCCATCTAAGCATATCTGACTATGTAAAAGGAACCTCTACTGACTTTAAGATTAATATGTACCTACCAATAGTTATTGCAAATAAATGATTATGAATAAACTTGAATTATTAGGATAACATTGGGAATGTGAGTGTATTACACAACTACCCCACATGTCATAACTGTACAGCCTGGACACAGCTCTTCGCTTGACAGATGATTCCTCATGATACCTTACTGAGTTCAGTCGAATTAGGAATTATTTCCATCAAAATAAGCACTAACTTACTTGGCACTTTGGCAACAATTAACATCACTCTTCCCCATGGCAACGTAAATTAAAAGGCGGGCTTTCATCGCAAGTTTTTCGGCAGTGACGAAGGCTTGGCACTTGGCACTTGTTATTTCGTCTGTACCTTACGCCAAGCCGTTGTCGAGCCTTAGGCGTCTGTCCTACTGCCGGTGAATAGCGAGAAGCGATTGTTATCATCATCAACATTTTCATACTCCTACCCTTATCCCTATTTATTTGGGGTAGACATGGGAAAATGTGTCACTAAAAAGAAAAGATTGAAATGTATCTTTCGATCACTGGGATATGTATCACTCTTTTATATCTTTATATCCTTATGTATCAGTACTTCAGTAGCTCACGCTCGCGCGTACGACACGCAGCATCGTGGCTCGCTTGAAATAAATCAGTAAGAGTGATAGATAAGTAGCTATAGCTGTTTGCACTATGCTTGATCGTTACAATTAGGTATCTTCCTGATTTATTTGGCTGCTGTTGTTTCGAGATATGTATCGGATAATCAGGAATGGATATAAAGAGTGATTGATGGAAATGGATTGATACATATCTTCTTTTTCTATCTCTCCTGAGTTACCCATCTCTAATTTGGGGTCGAATCTTCTTCTTCCATATTTCTGAACTAGTCGTCATCTTATCAGTTACCTCCTTTCCAGCCTTATCTTTCACACAGTGCATCCATCGTTTCCATTTGGTCTTCCCCTACTCTTTCCTTCCTTTATCGTGTGGTTAGTGGATAAACTGTTGTCAGAGTTATTATGCTGCCAGTTGGCATCTGACTTGGCTTTACAAGCCAAGGAAATATCTCTCAGGCATGCTGATCTTCTCACGACGTTTTCGGAAGGTTCGGTGAACGAAGCAAGTGATAATTATACAATACGCACTTAAATTCGAAAAATTAGAGACCGTGCTGACTAGGCAGTCCGACTACTCGAATAGCAATAGCAACTGCAGACGAGTTGTTCGTTTGAGAGAGTACCTACCGACAGTGAACAGTCAGCGATCTTTGAACATTTCTTGTGTAAGAAAATAGTTGACAGCAAGTTGCTTCCCCGTCGGCAGTGGGGCAGGTGCCTTTTTTTTTCCGACGCCGGAAAAATAAGTGAATAGCGTTTAATATTGACACTTAATTAATCCGCACTGCGACGCTAACAACCATATTCTTAAAGAATTCCCAAATCCATTTTTGAACCAATTCGACCTTTTGTTGCCATGAAAACAGTTGAAAACACCCATCAAATCGTAATCCTAGAATTTCTTGTTCGAAATTGGCGGATCTTCGAATTAGGTACCTCCTCTAGCTAGCTATCTTTGTCAAACCCATAGTTCCTTTTGCTTCAATCAATGCTAAAGATGTCATAATTATGTCACTTTAAACAATGTTAAAGATGTATTTAATTAACATTTTTCCGCTACTTCAAAGTTGACAGATGAAAACTAGGCGTTTACATGTCAATTTATAAACAAACAGGGTGGAATGTAGGCGTGGTTAAGTCCGACTTAAGTTCAGTTCATGACTAAGAATACCAGTGTAAGATTTCCTCGTCTTACAGCTTGTTTAATTTGACTAGAAAATATTTTTTCTGTCATAGAACATAGACTCAAGTCAAATGACAAAAAGTCGTCTTTTGCCGAGCACTTAATGTGACGATGTCTGTTTTAAAACTACAAAGATGGATTGATACGTTCGCTTCGGTAGGATTTTGAGGTTCTCGTAAAATCGAACTTTTAACTCAAACTGTCAGGATGTTTGATAAATATCTTTTGTTTCGCCACATCCAACTCTAAGCTTTTAGTACTTATTAAGCCAACACTGAAAGTTTCTTCTTTTTTTTTTAAAGCAATTTTATACTAAATAACATAGATAAACTACTCGTAAGACAAGCAAAAATAGTCCAAGTCTAACGAGCTCTCTGACTGTCGACCGTTTTCAACCTTATTACTTAGGGCATAAACGTGAAAAGTGACGGACCGTCATCGTCGGTGAACTCGGTAGTAGTACTATCTACCTACTATAGGTTCTGCCTTAGCTTACTGGCAAAACGGGTGTGATATTGGAATTACTTAAGTTATGTGTTTGTACCTAATGTAGTAAGGAAAGCCCACTGGTCTGAAAGATTCGTTTTATCTCAAATGGAGTACCGAGCCTTCATCATGCGCAATTTATATGTTCTGAATAAATCTACTCGGATGTCACATATTTTCTTGAGCTATTTATGTTACACGTGGGATAAGGAGAATAAATGTAGGATATTCCGTCCAAATTTTTGGTCTTCTTACTATCGATACATTTCTCCGGTAAAGTTTTGTAGCACTTTGTTTTGAAGTAACTATGGGATCTTTTTCCCATATCCACTTTTATTGTCCTTAATTTTTTAGTTTTTAGACATATTTTCTAAAAATAGTAGATATTTTCCAGTGGCTGCACTATTCATGATGGAAATAAAATAGTCGATATAAAGTGTGCTATTAATTTTCAACTCTTAGCGCTGAACCGAGCGTTGCAAATGTAACACCGCGCTCATATCTTTTACGTCATTTCAAATTTCCACAGTTACTATATAAAAGCAGTGAGCTAAATTAAGTTAGTCCCGCATTATTTAATCTGTGGTAAGCTGGCAAGTCAAGCGCATGGGGCGCTGGGCGCGTTCATATCAGGGGCGCGATAACCCGAGCTCACTGTTATTCTACATCTCCTTTATTTTTATCACTGTGGACGATTAGGGAGACACGACCATGACACTAACGCGCCACTTTTTACATTTGCAACAAAGGAAACAATGACTTTTATTTTTCGATTTGATGGTGGCATAAACGATGTGGGACGTACCTAATCGTGATAATAAAAAAATAAGGTTTTATTTTGCAGTTTAACAGAAATTTTATTCGGTTTTTTTTCTTTGTCTTAGGTTGACAAAATCAGAACGATATTTAAAATTGGTCGTGTGCGATAACACTTTTTTTGCATTTAAATATAAATTAACTGACCTGCGGATATGCTACATTATATCTGTAAAGTAGCAGCGCGGATATTCTCGTATAATATCCGCAGTTGCACGCAGCTGCTGCCATACTATGATACATGGCGGTCCCGTGTGCTGGCGGACGCTCGCTTGTCATCCACTGATAGATATTTACAGAATGCGATTTCCTTTATGAAAATATTAATAATATATTCACCGAAAGAATTAAACCAATATAAGAAGTTTCACTTTTCGTTCATTTGATATTTGAAAGAAACGCCTGAACACAAAAAATAACAAAAAAATAAAAAAAAATCTGTTTCTCCCGTGTGAAGCGTCTGATATCAGCTTTAATAAATGCTATAAGAGTTACGATGAGTGAGCTATTTGCGCAATGTAAACTCGGTTTAATTTAGACGTAATTAGAAATAAGGTTCTTATAGCCCTTGGATTTCCATTTTATTATTTAAGGGGATGAAATATAAGCAGCACTGAAGTTTCCGGCCGTCGTGGGTTGTTAAGCGGCGTCTTTCCGCTCAAAATTCCCCAGCTTCAATCAAGTCATATTATTACGCAGTTTTTGCTTTAAAGCTTTCTAAATTTAGTAACGACGTGGAATGTTGAAAAGAGGTCATCAGCTGCTCGCGTCGACAAAAAAATGCAAAAAATGTAGAGGGTGAGCTGTATGTACCCTTATTAGAATTTTAGAAGAAAAAGTTTTTTGAGTATCATTTTGAACTGTAATTTTGATGTTTTGGACGAGAATGCGGTCAAGAATTTAACAGTAAATTAGTATAACAAGACTGCAAGGTGGTCGTTCTTGTTTTTGGAAGCAGGTGTTATAAAATTAACTCATTTTTCCCGTTTTTTGTGCTTACCTTGGCTTACTTTATAAAAATATAAATACTGAACTAATATTGAAGTCAACCGGTAACAAGAAAATTTCCAAATAAAAGCAGGATTGCTCAGCAGATAGGCTCACATACCTTTTAGCAGAATTCCAGTGAAGCACAATAAAAGTTACGCAAGCATTCATAATGTGGTTTCATTTAGTGATTCTCAGCATACAAGTAATCTAATGTAACATGTTAGCGTTGCTCTTAAAGTAGGTAGGAGACAAAGGAAGATTGCGGTGCTTCGGTATTAAATATGCAGAGCCCTTATAAGTTTTCGCGATAAGAGAGTGTCGCTTGAGACGTAGGAGGACAACGGGGCAATAAGTCAACAACTTGCAAGTACATACTGTGTAGGTACAGTCGAAAACAACATGCTTTGTGTTCTGGTGGTGCAACAGAGCAATTATTGTTTTCTTACGCGACACTTAAATGTTGGGAATGGGTGATTTGTTTATGGTTCCAAATTCAATTTTTTGTTGTTAGATTGGCCCAATTGTTTTCCGTTTTGGCGCGGAGTTTGAGTTGCATCTGTTATTTAGATTTAATACAGTGCTGTTTTAGTTAGATCATGTGTGTATTGCGAATTTCATAATGCACACAGTCAGGTTTTACTTTGAAGGCGATAAAATAACTTTGGATGAATAACTAATATTTTGTGTATTATTGATCCGTTTCCCGGTACTTACTTGACAGAGTACAGAAACTACGTCCTGAAAATCAGAAGTCAGTCATCGTGTACTTCCTAGTGGTTGTTTATCTTTGATTTTTCTAGATGTGCTCATCACCATACCTCTTTGTTATCTATCACAGAGTTGTATATCACACAATGGCCAACATTTTGCATGCGCTAACTTCTGCAAAATGAACACAGATTAATCTGTTAAATTAACAATATACTCAGCTCAATTAAACCCACATTACCAAACCATATTTACTCACTACAAAACCAATATAAACACGTTCATATTTCATAGCAAAATTGCTTCCATCAGCCTCTTGAATTTACGAAAATCAAACAATAAAACAAACTAGTGTATTTAAGCGTAGGCCGTTTGCAAACTATTTGCATTAATATTGCATACATCCGAACAATAGCAATATGTTGGGAAACTTTTAATGCCCGTCATAACTATATTAGCTCGGGGTCGGTACTAACTAAAGCTACTAATATGGCCCCAATATGCCACTTAGTTCGTAAGTTACCGCTACTAACGTATGAACGCTTGGAGATTGGATTAAGAGTTAGACTGCTGTTTGTCGCATTGTTTTGATTATGTGACGTGGTTCTAGGAAACTTAGTACTGAACTTAGCAACCACCCAAGTGTGTTTTCACTGTTTCAAGTCAATTTTAGACAACATTTGTAGTTTGAAATCAGCAACACAGAGAGAGTAAACGGCCCTTCTTGCTTGATTTTGAGATTGTCACCTAAGACTCGATCATTACTTAAAACAAGTTTCAAGCCGTTTGTTTAGCTTAGACTAATTTTCAGCTCTTCGGCTCACACTGTCTAACTAAAGTTACTAATATGGCCCAAATATGTCACTTTGTTTGCAAATTATCGTGCAACTAACGTAGGAATTAACGCTGGGAGATTGGATTAAGTGCTAGACTGCTGTTTGTCGCATTGTTTTGACTAAGTGACGGGGTTCTTAGTAAACTCAGTCACAAGCACAACCAAGGGTGTTTGAAGTATATCTTTGGCGAAATTTATACAGTATGTTAGGTTAAACGAGGGACATATTCAGGGAGGGTATTCAGTATTCGATTCTCGTCCCAAATATGTAAAAAAACTATAACGTATTTAGAAGAATTTTTAATGTTTTGTTTAGTGCCTAGATATTTTGGACTGTTCTAAGCCAGGTAAGTTTAAAGTATGAAGGGAAAATGGATTATACCTAAGAGTCATTGACCCGCTCACATGTTCTGCGATAGTATTAAGTCGCTAGCGCAAGGGTGTTTACACGTTGCGTGACATTTGCGAAAATGTTGGTATGGTTCTGTCTGTTATTTATCAGTGTTTTTTTTTTGTTTATATTTTTATTAGTATCATGTTAGCATGTACTATTATGGGTTTGAATATGTCCCTCGTTTAAACTAACATATAGAGCAAATGTTGGTATTGCTTCTTCTGCTTATTGGTCTGAATGATCTGTTATAGCTACATGGAAATAATTGCGGGTTTGTTTTAAAAAATATGCTGTTTCGTACAGGTATTTCATTTTATTAATTTCAACGCTGTGTTAAATAGAATCATCTCCTACATGCCTGGTAACAGTTTGTGTCCCTTCCAGGATGTTTATCAAGGGATAATTGGAATTTTAGGTAGACCGTACTACAAACATAGATAGGTTGACCGCACAGAGCAATCTATTTGTGCGGTGTGGCAACGTCGGTCGCCGCGGTCAAGTCCTTGATGAGAGACGGCCATTAAGGAGCCATCACTCAAGCTTTATTACTTCTTCATTACCGAATAGAGTGTACTTTGGCACAGATGGTTTTACGATGATACACAGTACCTACTAATTTGCGCTTGTAACCTGCTGCTGATGTTTAGCCTTAAACTTAGCCTTTCGTAATTCTTATTCTACTGCTGGGCATAGTAATAATAATAATATACGTTTATTATCAGGTTACAAAGACCCATAGATACCTTAACCTAAATATACATACTACTATAACAACAATTCTGTTAGTATATGAAACTTAAAACTACGTTAGTATCGCTTCACTTGCACGATGTTTTGTGCGTTCGTGTGGAATTTGTCCGCGGAAGCGACGGAACACCACATCCTGCGGCCAGAAACTTTCTTCCAACACCAAATGCAGATAACACGTTGGTATGCGCACCACAAACGCCTTGAAATTGACGTTGCGGCGCGACTCCAGCAGCTGCACCCTTGGCGAAAAAAAACCTCACAATCTACGCTATATTACTCTGCCCTCTGTCTCACGCATCCAGTCTGGCGCAATGATTGATCTTGTTACTCATGTAACTCTCGTTCGATTGATTTTTTGACCAAAAGTCGAGAAAGAGAATTAAAACAAGTTTTTAGAGGTTATGGAACGCAAGCTAGGTAAATCGTTAAACGTTATTCAACCAAGTTGTTTGCCTAGGTGTTTGATTGGATTGCTGAATGTTATTCAGGTCACCAGTTGAACGACGTCGTTTAGTAAACAGGCTGGGCAGTAAGCTAAGTGGCTGCGACGTAGGCACTATATTTATTAGGTTTACCAATCGGACCTATGCTATGCTTAAAAATGTGACGGTTTTGTGAGGATGGATGGACGTTTGTTACTCTTTCACGCAAAAACTACTGAACGGATTTGGATGAAATTTGGCATAGGGATAGTTTATAACCTGGATTAACACATAGGATACTTTAATCTTTATAGTTCGTTCCCGTGAGACAACTGCACGCAGGCGAAGCCGCGGCCATAAGCTAGTATTTAATAGATTACAACTAAAAACAAAAATGTTACAGAGATTCGTGGGTATTTCAAAGAATACGAATCACATACAATCTTATGTTTATTTAAATAAAAATATACGAAAACAAAGTTTGTATGTACATGTGAAACAAAAGTTTTAAGAAGAAATATCGAAAGTAAACGAAACTTAATCCAAAATTGTGCTTTATACATTATAATATGAAGAAATACATTCATTTTATTTAGTTATTTAAACTTCATGTACAACAGTGGTACATAGGCGGACTTAATGCCACAAGGCATTCTCTACCAGTCAACCTTTCGGTTAAATAGGACAACATTGTGATAATAACAACATTTGTGATAAACTACTACTTTTTAGTAGATATTATTTTGTACTAGTAGTTTTTGAAAATGTACTTACATAGATACTAATACACATACAAATAAAATAGACTAATAATACATATTATAACAAAAACCAAAATAAAAAACGAGAAACCTAATGACCTAATCTAATTACTATGCAACTCTGCGTAACTTCCTGATGTCTGGGGCGCTGGAGAACCTATCGTGCGCTATCCAGAATGTCGACAGATACAGGGGAACAGCGAACCGATAAGGATCGAGCGTGGTATATTCCAGGGTGATAGTCTGAGCCCATTGTGGTTTTGTCTAGACTGGAATCATTTTAGCACCCTGCTGGAGGGTTCAGGTCTAGACTATTGGTTCGGTACTTTTATAGTTATAAATCATAGTAATATTATTATTTTTAATAATTCATCTTTATTTACACACATTCATTTTGGGCTACAATTTTTTTTTTATGTGTATTTAAAAATGTGTTAAATATAATAGTATTCATAAATAAAGGAATTACTATGAGTTACGGTGTTTACAGTCGCGAATCACATTTCAATTAACATACAACCTGACAGTGACATGCAAATTACAAAGAACTTAAAAAAAAAAATTCGTCGGCTGGCTACAGAAAAGCCAGGTTTCCACCTTAAATATTCTACGCAGCCAGTCCAACTAAAAGTCCTACCTAACAAACAATTGTTCGAAGTTCCACTGTGTAAACTTTGCAAAATTCATCAAATTGAACTAGCTGAGAAGTAGCTACGATCGTTTCGTTTTCGTGTCCGTTTAATTATCTTCTTCAAAACTCAATTTATAAAAGATAACTTTGAAGTCCGACAGCGACTAGCCAGAGTATACAGGGTGTTTGGAAGGCGGACAGACACAACGTTTTTAAGGATAGTGGGACTCTTTTATCTTAAAGTCATCTAATGTTTTTATTTATTCCGCGAAATCTCATCTCCGAATCATCATTTTCTGTTATCTTATTGGTGTTACATACAATGTACATTTTTTCTTAAAAATATACACCGTAATTCCAAAATTCATGTTCCATGTTCATTTTAATTTATTGTATTTTGTACATCCGAAATCTTAAAATTAAGTTAAGGTTACAAAATTAAGTATTCTGTGTTAGCAATTGACTCCCTAAAAAAAATGGTGGCTCTCAAACAGCCTGTATAGAGAGAAATGGTGCAAGATAACACTTTTCAGCCACTTTTATGATATAATATCTGTGCTCAGCAGTTTTGTCGGACAGTGACGACGGTCAGGGGATTCTCCATAGATTGTATTCAACCTTTTTTTGGTACATATTACTGTATTTGGCAGAAATTGGCTTAACAAATCATACGTAGTAACTAATATTCGGTTTTGATATGATGCTGGGTGTCCTGGCTGAGAATAGACCATACCCATCCTTTGTGTTATAAATGGCGACTGAGAGTTTGTTAGGACTCACGAGGGTGTCCTCAGGCCCTAGGAAATGGGCTATCGCTTTCAAAACGTTTCATATTCCTTCAACGACTTCCAACAAGTCAGTAATGTGGAGAAATTCCCAGTGTGGGGAACAGTATACAAGAAAAAACATTAGGCGAGTCCTTAACGACGCGCGACGGCACGATTGGTGCAGTGGCTGAGCGGTTAGCTGCTGCACTGCGTGTCGTGGGTTTGATCTTCACACGTTGTTCCGGGTCTGGCTGTTTGTGTATGTTAGCTTACATGTTTGTAAAAGCGACCACGATACAAGAAAAAATCCTAGAGTGGGGGAAACATTTGAAACAAAATCATTTTTAAACTTTTTCATCATCGTTACTGCTAATAGAACGATCCTTTATGTAGACACTCTGTTTTCAGGTTTCAATACTACACCTATGTAACTTCTGCTATCACTAATCTTAAATTAATCGTAAGGCATAGCAAAACATGTACTCCCAATGCGATCATCATTCAGAAATTAACCGCTCAACATTAAGATGCAGGCCTCCACCATATGTGTATGATCTGACTCGCGAGCCTGTTTGCTTAGTGTTACCCGGTTTGGACCGGGTGTCGTACGGATATGTCCGGTTTTGTAGGCTACCTACACTTTTCGACTGTTGATTTCTTTTAGAAAATGAAAAAGTTAAATGAATGCAGGACAAAGAAAGAAAAAAGGGATCTTCGAAATGGAACCTTATGACCGTCAAACATTACGATTATTACCTTTATTATTTATTAATTACCTACAAACACTATTGTCATCATCAACTGCCTAGACTTATCCCAACTAACTTGGGATCGACTTCCAGTCCAACCGGATGCAGCTGATTACCAGTATTTTACATAGAGCGACTGCCTATCTGACCTCCACAACCCAGTTAGTAGGTACTGGATAATACGATACCCTTTGGTAAGATTGGTTGTCAAACTTTCAGGCCATTGACTACCAGTAACGACTGTCAAACGACAGCCAGGAACATCATCATCATCATCATCATCATTAGCCTATTATGTTCCCACTGCTGGGACACAGGCCTCCTCTGTATGAGAGGGAGTGGGCTGTAATCCGCCACGCGGGCCCAGTGCGGGTTGGTAGATGTCACATGTCTTCGAATTTTTAGTTCTAGGACATGACGGTTTCCTCACGATGTTTTCCTTCACCGTTTTTGAGGGCAGCGGTGATGAAATAAATTACACAAAGTAATGCGCCTGCCTGGGTTCGAACCCACGGCTTACTGCTCGTAAGTCGGGGCTGCCACCACTGGGCCACCGCTGCTCTCAAGTTCAGCCAGGAACAACACGGAGGAAACTCGTTATGTAGTGTGTGGTCACCCATCCACAGACCAACCTAGGCAAGCCCGGCTTAACCTGAATATTGATCCGAGCGGCTGTTATTATTTACCCACAAGCGCCTCACTAAACATGATAGTACATAAACATATAACACGTGACCCTGGATTCATTCTCCATTCTTTAATATTCCATTCAGTACGTTGCAGCTCCTTGCTTTAATATCGAGCGTCCGGTCCGACTCATCTTTATAAAGTCCGTCTCAATTGGATGTTTTTCAATACGTTTGAATGTCGTTTATTTGTGTATGTATGTATGTATGGATGGATGAAAGTAGGAGTCTTAAGCATATGTATCACGGAGCACTAACGAAATATTTAATTCGTTAGATGTCTCCTTACCGTACCTTCGTACTTTGAACTAAATTAAGAACCTTAGAAAACCGAGGTCACATTGACTGAATAGAACGAAAAACAAGATTTAAATCACGGCTGACCGAGATAGTATTATTCAAATAACATTGTCAACGTTACAAAAAAATATGTTTAGTTGTTCACTTATCTAACGTTTTCAATCTTAAACACCAACAGTGTGTCATCCAGCCCTTCCAAGAACCCTCTATGGCAAATCTTTAGTACTTATGATACCAAGTTAAATAGATCACACTTCCGAAGAAATCTCAGCCGTACTATAAAACTACTGGCAGTTTAGATCTAAGTTCTACAAACATTGATAGTTAAGCCTGAAAGTTTCAGCTTTCAGAGATGAATGCGCTGTATACCTTTCATTCGAACTCAATGAACTGTGAAGGCTAGATCACCTAAGTAGACCTTAGATAGACCTTACATATCGGTATCTGTGGTATGATCGCCATTATGCCCATTAAGATCTATACTTTTGCTGCACATTAAATTATACTCTAGTATTTTATGTATAAGTAATAGAGAAGTATGGAAGAAGAAGACATGCTGCGCCGACTCCAAAGAAATTGTAATAAGGACAGGAAAATGCTGATAATGTATCAAAACATCAGAAATATCCCAGATAAACATGATAAAAAGGTATGTATGTATGTTCGTTAGTTAGTTAATTAACAAACACGGTGTCCGGAGCAACGCAGTAACTCCATTATTTTTGTGTGCATCAACAGACGTAATCCAGTTTGAACCGGAGCGAACTCGCTTATATGCGGTTTTATCCGCATTTAACTAGCTATACCGGTAAAATCCGGCGCGTCCTGGCCACCACTCGATTTTGTTTGAAAATAACCGAATTTGATCAAAGATGGAGAAGATAGAATTAGTTGTGAGATTTCGATTTTACTCAAAGTAAAATCCAGATGCATTTTAATATACTTTCCTAGTATGACAGGACAAGGCGAACAGAATCGTAGTCTACTTACAAATTGCTGGTTGACGGCAGTACAAAGGTGACGTGACAAACAAATTATGGCATTTTGCTTTTAGATCTCTCATATGACACTTCTTCTGATAGCTTCTTCATAGTACGTATATAAAATCTCTTTGGCTACAGTCTTTTTTAAAGGTCCCTAATAGCAGTGCAATAACTAACTTTCACGAACGACATTCACTACGTCTTGTTTCTCTCAAGAACCAAAATTTAAAAATTTAAATACTTCAGCTCCATTTACAATTAAAATTCAAACAAAACATTGCGGCACAACGTTTCAGCGTAACCAGAAAATCTCGGCGTAAATTCGTTCTTATTTTTTTTATTTCACAAATTAGGAAGGTGCCTTAACAAAGTATATTTGGGCGAGACCGTGGCCTGACTTCAATTACCACGAGCACTGCTGAATTTTTAAAGCAAATTGTCTTAAAAAGGTAGGATGCGCACTTTGTGAGGCTGCGAGACAAAGGCAGGAAGTTATGTACCGTGATATTTATTCAACGACGCTCTCCGATGCTGGGAAAACTTCTAAACTTTACAATTTACAGGGAAAAATTCTTTTAAGGCTCATTTATAGTGTAGGAGGGCTGGTGTCTCTTTATACTCGAGATAAATGTTGATACCCAGCCGTTCTTGAAGTTTACGTTTGGCTTTTTATGACTTCTTATCAGGGACCTCGTTCTGAGTTGGACGTAATTTGTATTTCAGCTGGCGTCGTAAGTAATGGCGTCGTTTTTTCTTCCGTAATACCATGGAATATAAGGAATACATCTACATAAACAATTGACGACTTCTGTTGAGGATGGATTACCCAACACTTTCAGAAAAAGGAAATCGAAACAGAATGTATAAAAGAGTTATTTTACATTGGGCACCCGTTTAAATTGCACTTAAGGGAATGGTACCTGAGTTATTCCACATACGATGGACATTTAAAGATTTCATGATACACATGACATACAAAGACAGACAGATTATTGATGTGATATTAACCTTCAGTAGAATCTAGGTAGGACTAAGGAATACAAAATAAATGTAAAGGCGGGAACATACTTACGTGTCGTGGCGTGTCGTGACGCGCCAGAAGCAAATCGGTTTCAAACATTTAATATGGTTAGTGACATATTTGCATGGCGTGTCGTGTCGCAACGATGTATGAAACCGTATGCTTCTGGCGCGTCACGACACGCCACGACACGTAAGTGTGTTTCTGCCTTAAGATCACAACCAAACGATAAAGAAGCAACATTAAACTTACTTCTCTTATTTTGGAAACAAAGTATCGATGCCCTACTTTACTAGTTTCCATTTTCAATGAAACATGCAATTGTCTCGGACAAATTGACTTAATGAACAGTTTTAGAGCCAACAAGTTGTGAAGTGAAATTGTAATGACCTGTAACTTTGCGTCCTGCTGGACTCAAAGCCAACTTGTAGAGTTAAATGGCTTTTGTCGACACACAGATGTATGTAACTTTGGAGAGTTGCCAAATGGAATAGATGGAAAACTTAATCAATCAAACTATAATCACGTTGTAGCCTAGTAATACAGAAGCATGAAAGAATAAAACCGTTACGCCGTACCCAAATGAATGGGAATTAATAAAATGAAACGGATATGGGCAAGAGAATCATCATGAGTCGTACCTAAATATTATAAATGCGATAGTAACTCTGCCTCTTACATGTTCACCCCTTATACAACCTGTTTTTTTTTGATATCCCATAACTCTAAGATATGATTGAGACCATATCAAAGAATCAACTGGCATATGAATTATGTTTCAATCATACTTTTTTGTTTTTTGTTTTTTCGCATTTTCTTAGCTTTAAATATGAATTATTGGTTTGAATAAAAAGAATTACTCGTATTTATATCAATGAAACTACTACTATTTTACTACACTACTGCGAAGTTTGGCAACCTCGCAAAAGTAAAGATTCGATAGAAGTAAATTATGATTGATGATATCTCCGAAACTATACATTTTTGGACCACCTATTCTAGGAGCTATACAGAATATACATATTGCTACAGAATATAACCCTAGAGTTATGGGATATAAAAAAGAGGTTGTATATGAACGAATTTGTATGAAAAAAGATTGGCACTTGGATACACAATCTACCTATCATATCATGTATATAATCTACTGTAACTAAGTTAGGACATAAAATTTAAAACGTCTTATTCTAGTAGTACGTTTTACGTAGAACAGACATCAATTTCCGAAATCAAAACAAGAGAAGCCTCGGGCAGAAACAAGTATAAAATAAAAAAGAAGCAAATGGACACACAGTACAAAAACAACGAATACTCATAAACCATGCTGACAAGAAGCAGTTCTTAAGTCCGCAACACATGCCTGATACATTCGGCGTTATGAAGTGGGACACAGTATATATGAGTATGTACGATCGGTAAGTACATATCCATATTGTTTATATGTTACAATAACATAACCAACATCACGACAATAACGTCTACGGATACATAGCCTATAAACTGCTAGGTCTAGGAGCTTGTAGCGAAATGGAACACTAAGAAAGAGTTTTAAAAATATCTGCCCCTAAAGAAGTTCCATCATTTTTGATGACAGGTAATCCCATCGGACATGGCTTGTTATGGAAGAAAAATATTCAATTACTTTAGCCTTTGCCATACCTCTAAAAGTTACTGAATAAATGGTCATGCGATCAACTTCCTTGTCCCGAGACCATAAAAAGAAAGATCGCCACGGCCATCGATATTTCGTCAATTGACGTCTAACAAGCGTCGTAAACAGAAACCAGTGGACGGACGGCGAGGAATAAATTCTCACAAAGGAACAGCTTACTATTCAATAAGTCCGCACCTGATTTACGAGAAATATACGGTTCGTTTACGGACATTGGAGGAAAGATCCCATAAAGGCTCCCAACAATGATAAGCCGTTTGTCGGCAATCGGGAAAGTCTTGGTCATCCTATCTTGTGGAACTCGTAAAGGTAGCAACGATGTCAAGAGCAAACGAGAGAATATTTGTATACAAGGTGTTGTTTTGCATCCTCGTCAAATTCAAGGAGGTAAGTATGCTAATGATTCTCAACCTGAATCAATAATAAAATGGGTAGGTAGTTTTTTTTTAATTTTTATTTATTTACGAAAATCGGTGAGTTTGAACCACCCGTGTTTTAAACGCCTTGCCTGTCTGATCCTCGCCTTATAACCTCACTTTATCACAAAATAAAAATCACGAACGTTTATTCGATCATTTCTTATTCCCTAAACCACGTTTGGGGGGTTTTTCTGAAATACTGACAAACTTGAAGAACAAAAAAAAGCAGCTTTTATTAATAATTAACTAGGTACCGTAATTTAAATTGATTATTTATGTCTTTTGTGACCACCTCCTGAATTTTGACGAGGATGCAAAACAACATCTTGTGTAACAACCACGGATCCTTGGCGATGTCAGTTGTTTTGTTATCCCAGTGAATATGTAAGTCGTAGCAATTGGTAGCCACATGAGGACTTAGACATGATAACCTTATCGCTTTCAAAGGGTTTTGTATTGTTATGACTCCGGTCGACCCAATCCATTTGTCGCTTTACCTTAGTCGTGTTCGCTGAAATCCTACCTACTTAATAATTGACGGTACAGTTGGCCCAGAAGTTGAGCTGATTGGCTTCTGCGCTGCGTGTTGCGGGTTCGATTTCCGCACGGAACAAATATTTGTCTGGCCTACAGGTTGTTGTTCCGGGTCTGGCTGAAAACGCACCCACGGTACATGAGAAATTCCTATTGCGGGGCAAAGCTTTTTTGTTTACTAAATAAAAATAAACATGCTAGGCACTAAGCAGACAATGATCTCGAAAGTCTTTGAAAAATTAAAGTGCCCATATATTAAGTAGTTTCTAAGATTTATTGATTGTTAAGTAATATTGGTTTTATACATTGTTTTTTTTTTTAAATATCGTTCCGTTCCCACAGACAAACTGTGAAAACGGTTTGGTGGGGCTTAGTTTTTAAATGAAAGTTTGTATTAAAATTGTTTAATAAATAAATAAATAATTATTATTATTATATTACTGGCAAGTATAGTAACAAATTTTGACTTTAACTCCGAACACTAACACACTACTAACATAAGATTACATACAATGATTTTAAGGAATTGATTTTCGACAAACCGTGGGAATACTAAACTAAGGCACGGACCACGACTTGCTACTAAAACATCTCGTCTTTCTTCTTCTTCTTAGCGTGCCGAGGGTAATCTAAATTGTGTCGGCCCAGAACTCGGCTACGAGTATACCATCCAGTAGCGTCCATCACTTCCTGTAATGAACCAACAGCAGGACACGCAGAACACGATTATATTAAGTGTCCCATCGTTTGTGGAACAGCACCACATTTACACTTAAGCAGAGTCATCATCAATGAATACCACCTGGGGGGATACTATGACGCTTAAAACATTATTATTCCATTCCTATTCCAGAGTGGGAAAGAGATGGAGCTAGACGACCTGTATAGATCCGTCTCTTTTTCACTCTGGAATGAGAATGGAACAATAATGTTTTAAGACGTCATGGTACGCCACCAGAACAGGTTTTCCCCTTTGATATACTACCGTATAACGAAGTAAGTATTAAAATAACGACGTTTCGAAGAATCCGCGATATCGAAAATGATATTCATTGGATGTGGACGCTGAAGTTGAAATTTTTCATTCCACTGCAAGAATATTCAGACGGATTGGATTTAAAATCGCTGTATTGGTTCACCGGATTATGTGTTTACCGCATGTCTTTACGGCTTTACTAAGTACTACGAAGAATCTCTTTATTGTCCCATAAGAGTCAGTTCACACCGAGACGCGACGTGACGCTGCGCGCACACTTTTAAAGAGCGATTCAAAATATAACTTTATTTTCTACACGAAAAGATACACTTTTCGTTGTGAGAATTCAGAATACGTTGCGCCACGCAGCGCTGCGCCGCGCGGCGTAGAGCGACGCAGCGCGAAATCACTGGCCTCTTCAAGTATCGTCGCGTCGCGTCGCGTCTCGGTGTGAACTGACCCTTATGTAACCCATATCATTCTAAGGATTTTTTTTATGAAGATCGCCATATGTAGATACGAATAATTATCAAACTCAGATATAATCATATTAAACAGCTTTACAAAATAGGAAATACACAATGATTTTATTCACTTCATGTATCTTAAAAAAATCTAATTGGTTTAGTTAATCTGAGATCGTATTAACAAGTCGATAGAGCTCAAAACTCTAAATCTGATACCATGACTAATTGTCAATTGAAATAACGGTAATAGATAATGAAAGGCAACAATGCTAGCCATTAAAATAAAAAATGAATGCTACGTACGTGCTACGAGTGCTACGCCGTAGCCCTTTGTTACTACGATTTATAGATTTACGGATTAACGAAAAAAAATATTCCGATCATGATTTATTTGGCTATTAGCCAATCAATAAAATCAAATATAATGATTCAATAAGACTTTTATACACTCTATTTATCGACCACTTTTGCCGTAATTGATATAACCAATTTAATATTCTGTACCGACATTCTAATATACAAGGTGTTGTTTTGCATCCTCGTCAAATTTCAGGAGGTGGTCACAAAAGACATAAACAATCAATTAAATGATAAATGATAAATTTGATGATGATAAGATTACGATACCTAGTTAATTATTAATAAACTCTGATTTTTTTGGTTGTTTAAGTTTGTCAATATTTCTGAATAACCCCCTTAACGTGGTTTAGGGAACAAGAAATTATCATTTAAACGTTTCAGATTTTTTGTATGTGTGTAAGCGAGGTTATAGGGCAAGAACCAGACGGGCCGCGTTTAAAACACGGGTGGTCTAAACTTACCGATTTCCGTAAATAGGGAAAAACATAAAAATTACCTACCCATTTTATTATTGATTCGGGACGAGAATCATTAGCATAGTTACCTCCTTGAATTTGACGAGGATGCGTAACAACACCTTGTATAAAATTCTCGTGACGCGGTGTTTGTTACCAAAACGTGTCCTCCGAAACGACTGAACCGATTTGTAAGAAATTTTGTGTGCATATCGGGTAGGTTTGAGAATCGGCCAACATATATTTTTCATACCCCTAAAACCCATCAAAATTTCCACGCGATCGAAGTCGCGGACAGCAGCTAATATAAGTACACTCGTAACAATACCCACATGTCCACATATTACAGCTTCATCGAGAATTGGTTATAATAATTTAAATGCATTGAAACACGAAACACGACGGATATTTAAAACAAACAGCATTTAACATAAAGCTGAGCTGCATTCAGTCGAGTAATGAACGGTTTTAAATTAACGTTCATTTGCTTGACCCTTAGATTTAACAGGATATTTCAATTACGAGTAAGCTCCAATATTTCATTTGTCTGTTCCCATGCGGGTTGGGAGCGACTTTAAATAATACGGAGACTGTTATCGCTATAAATTAATTCTGGGTTCCCATGTACCGAAGCCCCGCGGTCGAAACGTTATTAAAATCAAATCGCAGCGAGTACCACTTATTTAAAAATGTATTCACTTTGTGTTCTTTATAATTGAATACGTACCTATGTACCTACTATGTTTTGTTGTTTTGCGAGATCTAGATATATAACTCACCACATCTGTTAACATGGTAAGCTCGTGGCTAAATAATAACAGCCGCACGGGTCGATCTTTAAGGATAAGTCGTGCTTGCCGAGGTTGGTCCGTAGATGGATGACTATAATTACTGGATACCGAGTTTCCTCCGTGCCTTGGAAAGCACGTTATGCCGTTGGTCCCGGCTGTCATTTGTAGATCTTTGATAATAGTTACGAGTAGTCAGAAGCGAAAAGTCTGACATCCAGTCTTACTAAGGGGTATCGCATTACCCAGTTACTGGGTTGTGGAGGTCAGATAGGCAGTCGCTCCATGTAACATACTGGTACTCAGCTGCATCCGGTTAGACTGGAAGCTAATATACAAACAAAAATGGTTTGAAATAACGTGAGACTATATTAAAATATTACTTTATTACTGTGGGTAACTAGAGAAACTTCAATAATTTAGAGACATGATAACTTTGTATCTGTGATTAATTTAAAACTTAACCTTAATAATATCTCTTCTTGGAAATATTACCCTAAACCTAAGATAAATACTATCTAGTTGTCTAACTGGCCAATAATATAGTAAGCTTTTATTTATTTATTTTACTATTTATGTACACACAATAGACAACAGGAGAAAAACATAAAATATTAGAGTACTAAGGTACTGCTTATTTCATATGAAATTTCTGCCAGCAGACCTGCGAAAGGAGAAATGAAAAAGAAATGTAGACGATAGTGTGTGAAAGAAGGAAGAGAAAAAATGAGTTATTGTGCCTTACCTAACTTAACCTTTACTAGGTATTACTTAAATATAAGATAAGCTAAGATATATAAACAAATAAGAATATATATACATATATGTTTTAGCGTTTGGACTGTTTACTTGATAAGGGTCAGATAAAGTCCAAGAGACAGTAGAACACTGACTCCTAAGACACAGGGTATCCTAGTTCAGGAGGCAGGGTTTAATAAATTTGTACGCCTTTCACACATTGTGTAACACGAGCTAGATATTAAGCAAATTGTAAGGTATTTTTGTTCAATAAAGATATTATATTAAAGATATATAAATCACAAGTGAGAGGAAAGGTGCCCTTGGCCCTTTTTCACTCTGTTTTTAAACAGTGAAATGGTCTTTAAATCACGAATGCTATAGGCGAAAGTGAGTTCCACAACCTTACAGCATGGACAGAGAAGGAATAGGAGTAATAACTGGATTTATTAGGATAGTATTTATCGAGATATTTTAGTTCCGATATTACCTACTTGCTTACTATACACTAGACTATTCCTCTAAAACTCTATATTTTAGTGTCATAAAGCACTCAACGGTAGATCAATACTAAAATATCAACGATCGAAACGATGCGTTCCTACTTAGAGACCAGTTACTAGCAAAGTCATGAATTAATAATACATCCTGGTGCACGGAGTTATGACTTAATATCCTGCTAGCACACGATCGTGGTATAGTATAGGTAAGATCGTTATAATACTGCACAGGTGGGCACTGCCGGTCGTCCTGTTCGATATAATCCCTAATTACTCATTTGTTAATCACCTGCTATGCAACACTTGCCTAGCTATGAAGAGGATCCTGGCTGGTACCATGAGATAAATACAAGATGTTGAGTTATGTTTCACAGATATGGATACATAGTTATTATCGTTAAAATCATCACTACAACCCTCTAAGTTCATTTAATTCGTCAAGTATTACGATTTATACGTTTCATTCAGCGATTTATTTATACGAGTACACCGTGTAAATCACCTCATCACGAAGCCGTCAATCAAGCATTCTGTACATGAAACTTAGTAACTTTACGCAAAAATTATTGCTGGGAAACGATTTTTTTTTGGGGGGTTGTAAAATCATGTTTTGTGGTGGAACTCAATGTAACGCAATCAAAACATTGTGCCGATGGACAGATTGAATAGTACGGGGGTCGTGGAGGTGTTTAAAGTAAAAATCTTACATTAAAAACTTGTATATAAAAAAAAAAACTTGTCAAAAAGTTGGAACTTTGACCCCTAATATCTCCGTAACTAGAAGGTTCAGGTATGGTGTAGAACAAAAAATGATCGCAATGACGCGACGGGGAGAACTAGTGCCTTTCCGCTACGTTAAGAAGTGTTTTACACCCAAGCAACGCAAGACTCATTCTTAACACAAATGTTATTTATTTATAATATCAACATAGGAAGGGTTAAATCCCAACATGCTACCCTCTAGACAATCGATCTATAACTTTGGCAGCCGTAAATTGATGCATCACAATTATTACGAGTACAATTCGGTTTGCAAAATATATTATTTGCCGATACAATAATATTTTATAATACTATATCTTGTCGATATGAAACAGACGGGTCATCTTAAGTGTGTAAAGAGGAACATCAATCTAGAAATAGGCTAGATAGATGCATTGTGTGTACTCCGTGAACACTCAACTATGAACTTATCTAAACTATCTATATTAATTTTATAAAGCCGAAGAGTTTGTTTGTTTGGTTGAACGCGCTAATTTCGGAAACTATTGGTTCGATTTGAAAAAATATTTTAGTTTTGGATAGCCCAAAGTTCAATGTGAAATTTCTAATGACTTGCCTTCAAGAATGAAATAAAAAAAAAGAAAAAAAAAATAAAAAAAAAAAAAAAAAAAAAATGGAATATAGAATAACACTAACTTTTTCCTTTTACGCGCAACATTGTAAAAATTGTGTGTACGAATTATCTTGTTTAGTAATTCTTATATTTAGTTTTAAGATTATCTTGTAATTCTCATATTAAGTGAATTGTATTCTTTTTGAGAAATAAATGTCTTAAACTGTATTTATCGAGGAAGGCTATATGCTATACAGGGTGTAACAGAAAGGCTACATACTTAAGGGTGTGCTACAGACCATCCAACTGGACATGTTTCTCCACCGGACAAACATCGTAATAGCGAAAAAAATACCTGCTGCCCCATACAAAATTTCAATACCTATTCGACCCAAATGTATGGGGCAGCTGATATTTTGATGTCATGTTGTTTCAGTTTGATGGTCTGTAGCACATCCTTACGTATGTATATACCCTTTCCGTTACAGCCTGTATAACATCACGCTACAACCAATAGGGCGGGAGCATAATTGAAAAATGTTGCAAAAACGGGGAAAATGTGACGCAAACAAAGTTGCACGGGTCAGCTAGTTATCTAAATAAATATAATCAACATATTGCACTGTTATATAATAACAGGCAACTTTCTCAGTCTCCTCGCTTTTCATAAACTTTTTAAACCATGATTTAACTTCAAAAACATTGTTAAGCACTTTACCTCGATACTAAATTTTCACTAATGCCTTGATATACGGTTTAAGAGGATTTGAGAGTACCCAGTGTGTACCGCTACAATATGCTTGCTGGGAATATCTTACACACCAGTAAATCGTGTGCCAAACACATGTTGTTCTCACTTCTGAGGTTTGTTGTTTATACAAAGTGTTGTTTTGCATCCTCGTCAAAATTCAGGAGGTTGTCACACAAGACGTAAAAAAAAGATTGTGTGGTTTTATGAAACCACGGTAAAAGTGAAACTTTTTTCACACTATAGCCGCGGAGTCACGCGACATGCAACACATAGACGAAAAAGTTTGAGACGATGTAATAAAAGTTTCACTTTAATAATCAATTAAAATTACGGTACGTAGTTAATTTAGTTGGTTGTTTATGTTTATCAGTGTTTCAGAATAACCCCTTTAACGTGGTGTAGGGAATAAGAAATTATCGAATAAACGTTTGAGATTGTTTGTACACACATCAAAAGTGTCTAGGGATCAACATATATTTTTGCAATAACTCTTCTCCTGATTGATATTAATTAAAATTTTCTTTAAGGATTCATCAAATAAAGTGTTTTCGTTTGTCACAGTAACGATAAACCAAGTCACCTTTGCATTAATAAAGAAATTTGCCATTTTCTAATAAAGGGATTTTTGACATTTGAACCACTAACATTAAAGTTCGAAAAAAAGACTGAAATAAAAGTGTTCTTTAAAATTTTATTGGGTAACTTAAACAATTAATAATCCGTGTTTCTACCGCGAACACTAACAACACAAGAACATCGGTTTGGCATACTCAAAATGAGTTCATCCAAATCACGCTGTGGAATGGCCGCCCATGTTCGTTGCAACAACAAAAAAAGGTCTTCTTACGACTGGATACCCTCCATATTCGGCAGAGCTCTTCTCTGTAGCATATCCCATGCATGCTCAATCGGGTTCAAGTCTGGCGACTGAGCAGGCCAGGGCAGGACATTGATGTTAGCTGCGGCGAGAGTCTGTCTTACAACTCTTGCGGTGTGCGGTCGTGCATTATCATGCATTAACTGAAATAAGGGACCGATTTGCACTTGTAGAGGAACGATGACGTCTGATACAATCGTCTCAGCATAAATTTGAGCGTTGAGGTTGCCTCTGATCCAAATCAACTCAGTTCTTCCGCCGATCCAAATACCCGCCCATACCATGATGGTTCCACCACTATAAGGATGGACTTCCTGGCAGGATTTTAATCGCTGTTGGCGTCCAGGGGTTCTCCAGTGTCGTATACGTCTTGTATCCGGTCTCATACCAAAACGAGACTCATCAGAAAAGCACACGAAACGCCATTGTTCTTCTGCCCAATTTCTGTGTTCAAGAGCCCATTGATATCGAATCCTACGATTGTGCATTGCTATAGGTGGTACCCGTAGCGGTCTTCGGGAATGAAGGTTCACTTCATGCAAGCGGTTTCTGACTGTTTGGTCGCTAATTAAGTTCCCTGAAGAGTGATGAAGCCTCACGGCTAACATCATGGCGGTTATTGTTGGAGCTCTTCGAGTTAAGATTTGAATGTATCGGTCTTGTCTCCGTGTGGTGCAGCGATACCGTCCTCCATGGCGCTCACCCACGGTACCAGTGCTTCGGTAACGTGTCCAAAGTCGACTGATAACACTCTGACTTGTATTCAGAGCTAAAGCCACAGTACGTTGCCGGGAACCAGCTTCTATCATTCCCACGGCTCTGAGCATTTCTTCCCTGCTTAAATGACGTCGCCGCTCCATAATAACGTTGGTTTTAATCAGTAGTAGGGAAACAGTAGCACTAATAATGTCTTCAATGCGTTGTATGTTTTTATAGGGAAAATATTGACAGCTGATTTTCATCTTTTACTCGAATTTGATTCACAGTTCCTGATTCAAATTATGAAATGCACCAAAAAGGATCCATATAAATTTATAAAATCATAAATTTATTACAAAGCCACATCTCAATCTCAAGAAATCCGCATAAAAATGCTTGATCCCTAGACACTTTTGATGTGTGTATTTGTAGAAGGATAATATTTTTGTGTTCACCAAAAATCTAAAGGTACATCTATGTATGCATTTCTAAAATATTGATCTTAAACCCGTTTAATTGTTTTACTATAATTAAACTACTCGGCCAACAAAATATGTTACATCAAACAAATTCCAAAATAACACCAAGATATAACACTTTTTTATTGTAGTGCGCTGCAAATATTCTATTGTAACAATAACTATTTTATTCTTCCCCGAAAAATACTGATCGTGCACCAAATATGCCTGACTTCTTGGGTCACCCCGACTTGGACAGGTTAGGTTCGAAGGGGATGGCGGGGTCTAGTGAGCGAGCGGAGCGAGCGAACTAAGACCCCGACATCCCCTTCGTGTTAGGTTACTTTAAACCCTGTAGACAGAAATAGGAGCCCCGCGTAGCGAGGCTACGTCGAAAAACTAAAAAAAATAAATGCTTGTTTTTAAAATTAGGTGTATTACTATTTTTACAAATTTGCAACAGTTGATAGATAGATGCTCGTTATGACATATTTTAATGAACATATTTTGGTGCACATTCAGCATATTTGGTGGAACACAGGCAAAATTAGGTAAATGAAATGGGAATAAATTGAAGTTCTTTTAAATACCATCCTTTGTGGAAGCGTGGTTATAGTTATATTATACATCCGTAAAAAGAAAAAAAAATTACCTACCCATTTTATTATTGATCCGGGACGAGAATCATTAGCATCGTTATCTCATTGAATATGACGAGGATGCAAAACAACACCTTGTATAGACGTAAAAACCGCACCCGATCTGTTTTAGTTATCAAGTAGGGAATAACATAGGCTAAAACAGGGTTCTTGACAGAGGAACCTCCTAACAATACGCGCCGTGTCCATAAGCAAATGATTATCCTACTAAAATTATAAATGCGAAAGTTTGCGAGGATGGATGTATGTTTGTTACTCTTCAACTCAAAAAGTACTGAATGGATCTGGATGAAATTTGGCACAAGAATTTTGGCATAGTAGTCTAAAATAGCACATAGCATATTTAATCGCGGTAGTACGATCCCGTGGGACTATTACGAAAAAAAAACGCAGGTTAAGCCGTGAGTATAAGCCAGTTATTTATAATTAATAAACACAGGCAAATATTGAATTTGATAGCGAAACACTTGTTTTCAGACGATGGACGATATCTAGTCTTTATCTTTACAAATTACAAATAAATAAAATTGAAGTGTCTGTTTGTAATATTAAAATAAGCGATTCTTACTACATGCATACGAATGTATATACGGTGCATATACCAAATTTACAATTTGTGTCTGTCTGTTTGTTCCGGCTAATCTCTGGAACGGCTGGACCGATTTTGACGAGACTTTCACAGGCAGCTGATGTAATAAGGAGTAACTTAGGCTACTTCTATTTTATAAAAAATCTAATTTCACGCGGACGAAGTCGCGGGCACAGCTAGTGTGATTGACTAAACTTACAATTCAAGTAAGACAGCTGCCGATCGTCTTTTTCATGCAAAGTATAAATTTTTATTTTACGGTCTTTATTATGTTTCAGTTTTATTTCGTCTCCGGCAGTAATAACTGTAATTTCGTTGACCTTTCTGCTAGTAATAAGTTCTCCAATATTAAATTTTCTTTCAGTGAGCAGAGTTTACTGGCTTTCAAATTTTATCGGTACGTGGGCCGCTTTATTCAGCACGTAGATAGTATTGCCATGTTGCCATCACTAATCTACCTGCTAAGCGAAGTGATTAAGGCCGCAATTAGCAGACTAAGCAGCAGAAGCATTTGCTTCTTGCAAACTGTCACTGTGGTAGCTATGGAACTATTTCATGTGCTTTTAATAGTTTTATGATGGTGTCTTTGAATACGTGTATTTATTCTGTTGCGTAGATCTAGAACACAGTTTTGTTTGCCGAATGTTTTGCTTGCAATCTCTGCCTCGCTGCATTGTAGATCTGTTTTTTTGTTTGTTTTTGTTTAACGCAACGCAACCAGATCTTTATTTACTCGGGCCCGATCAAAAATAATTAATTACTTAATTAATTTCATGTTGACATTTTTTTTCGCAAAAATTTAATACGTGGAAATCAAAATTTCTTCTCTTCAATCATAACCTACCTAAATCTAGACCCTACAAAAATCAGTTATTTAAAAAAAAAAACTCCTCCAGAATCTTACTTAGCAAAGTAGCAGAGTGCGGAGTTTGTAAAAATCTCGGGGTTAATAGAATGAAAACATTCCTTGATTTATTTAAAACTCTCATATTTTAACTGGGCTGCGGAATTCAGAACCATTTCCTTATGGAGATTTAATAAATTGAATGTCTATTAAGGCTAGTTGGTTTGTGTTAAAATTTATTAAAGTAATGCGTTACACAGATGTCAGTCAAAGAAAACTAAGACAGAAATAAAATGTATATTATTTATTCAGATGTAATTCACACGTAAAATATAAACTGTACACATGCCGACTTTATGCCCGAGGCATTTCTTATTAGTAGAGATGCGTAGACAAACGATGGCAGGCATAATAATTATTACAAAGGTTTTAATCCCCAAAATCTGAAACAATAGGGGATCGGACTGGGTAAAGAAAAGAACATTCTATTTTGTCCGTCAGACAGGTAATACAAAAATATTAGACACGTATTTTTTGTTTTATCAAAATATCAAAAAATTACTTAGTTAGAACTCATTAAAGTTGGAGAGTGGGGGCTTACTACTTCACAAGTAGGTATAAAACTTACCTACATGTGACGTCATGCGCCATTTCAACTCAATATATCTCCGTAATTTTATGACCACGTGAAAAAAGAAAAAATACGTGTCCAATACTTTTCAATAAACTACCCGACGGACAAAGAAAAAAAAAATAGGATTATCCCTTATTACGTAATACATTTTGAAATTCTAAAATGTTCATGTTCGCTGGTCCTTTCAGGAATATCTAAATTATAACATCAATGATAACTTTAACTAAAGCAAAAGCCACATTTCGCGTTAAATTGTCTCTAACGATAAGGAAGCGTACCTCTCCGGCACTTATCGGCACGCGTTCCGGACCGGAGAGCGTTATCACGCCGGACCCTAATTAAAAGTAGGAAATTAAAGGGTTTCGCACTAAAAACTTTTCCCTAATACCTCAAGATTCGACGTTACAAGTAACGATCTATAAAACAGAATGGACACAAAGCTGCATTTGAGAGTAGTCTGAAAAAGTTCGTTCGTACTCTAAAACAGATGGATTGCTCAGCGAAACTGCGAACATTCCATTTGGCTACTAAAGGAACTTTTAATTTAACTCTCCAGTGAGTGCTGTATAGATTCCGTTGTTTAAATACCTTTTCGAGTTTATGGGTTTAAAAAAGGACGGGAATGCCTGTGGGAACAATAAAACAAACTTACCATCGCACCTGTAATCTTTAAAGATCAAAGGTTAGGCAAAAGTGTACCTAATTCAAATACTAATAATACACCCACACATTTGGCGAGGGGCCTATTGCCATCAACCGACCATGAACCCAGAGTAGCAACAGAGAAGATTCTAATGGAAAACCCCACTAACACTGCCCGACCTGAGAATCGAACTCAGGATCTCATGCTCAGCCATCATGCTTGCGACAGGGATTATTGATAACAATAATACAAAACAATATCAAGCCCACAAAAATAATAACATACGCACCATATGCAGCATCCTCTGCTAACAATCCGGCTAATGCGCGCGCAGACATTTGCAATAAAAACCCCATTGCGGACACAATACACGTAAAAATACACTCCACATATTTCACCGTTTTCGCACAACGATTATTGTGCCTATTCTAAATGAGTACAACGATCTACACATAAACTGTATGTCTTTGGAATAAGGTTGGATTTGTAATGGTAACTATCTTTTGCACAGCATGAGTTCTTCTTCCCATTGAGTTGATTCGCGGTTTCGCACGACCACTGTATGACGACATGTGGCGCAAAGGGTTAACTTAAGGGTTAAAACACTGTTGTTTTCTTTATGGGTTAACTAAACAAAGGGCAAAGGGCAACAAGTTCGCGCCCGCCGCCCGCTGAGCCGTTGTTCTTTTTTTGGTCGAAAACGGATTATTGTCGCAAAAATGGTTGATGTCTTTATTTAGAGTATCTACTTTCGATCTTTATATTTTTGGATTATGGTGACAGTGACAATAACCGATTTAATAACTGTTTTTTTATTAGTTACTTAATTGTGTCTTTGAGATTAATTACCAAAGAGCGTTTCAATAAATTATCAGCTTAGAAAATCTGAAAACCTCTATTTTGAAATTCATCTGTTTAATGCGAAACTCTTGAATAGTAAATTAAATCGTGCTTCAAACCGTATAATGCACTCACTTGTTTCGCCGCACATTACGTTCGACAAACGCTTTATACATTTACATTTCCTCCGACAATAGATGCTAAACTGATCCTTATACGAGCACAGTAGGGTAAAATTTGCAACAATCATTTTGATTGGTGAAATTGTCAGATTATACAGTGTAGGATGACAAGTGGCACTTGAGGACAATTGAATTTTTAGTATCAGTTCGCGATACCCTCTCGAAATTTATTTTTTAACAAATGTCGCGGTAGATTATCCGAATACAAAATGATAGCGGTTTAATATCGCGGGGTGCCCCAGAAGGCCATATTGGGGCACTTTAAAAACTCATCCGTAAATTAAATGTAATTGTTCGCTTGTTAACCGCTCCGAAGGGGACTCAATGTGCTTTTTTATATTTTTTTCTTATTACTTTTTCGTTTGTACTTTGTTACTAATGATTTGGAATAGATTTTATGTAAGTAAATGTAGAGATTTATGTTGAAATGGTAATAATAGTAAAAAAAAAAAAAAAACAAGTTATACTTATATGTATATAACTTGTTTTTTTTTCATTCTGCCCAGATACACTTCATTTTGTACTTACATAATGATTTTCTTTCAGAAACATCTTTCACCAATCAATCAATCGCAGATAACAATAAAACATCTGCAAACTCAAAGAAAATGTCCAACTGGAAATTACTTTATCAATTTAACGTTGTATTGTAATGTTGTACAAAACTTTTCTTAACAAAAACATTTCTGTGCTAATCGCATCGTAAAAATACTTTTTTTAATTTAAATCATTACTCAAAATATTAAAGCTTTCAACATAAACAAATAATTAGATTTTAACTGACGAAGATAACGTTTTATTACTAACTTTATTACGCTTTGGGTCAATAAATTGATGGTCACGGACAAGTTAATTAAATCAGGGTCTTTATTACGGACATTGTAAAAAACGGTCGTTAACCGAAATATAAAGAGATGCAGTTTTATAATCATTAACGAAGATGCTGTAATTAGAAGACGCTGATTACTTGGCCACGTAGTATTGTCGCCGAGATGTTTGTCTCTTCATTCTTAACGAGATTTAACTGCGCCATTCCGCAAAAACAATACAGAAACTTGCAACACATTTTATTTGTCATTTCCATCAGCGAAATAAGAATATATATATATTAATAATAAAATAAATGCGGCAAAACTGCAATAGATACAAAAAAAAAAACAAAGTATTTTTTTATGAAAAATACACATTCGGTAAGCTAATAAGCCTATTGTCCTTTAGTGATAAGCAAATATTTCCGAGTGTGACAAAAGGCAAAAAAACTCTGGGGCCAGTCGCAACATAAGGTGTGAATGTTCTCCAATTTACTGGCCATTGACAACAAGTATAAAAGACGGCCCCTATAAACTCGCGTGTCCCATTTTGGCCCACTTGACCCCCTCGGGCGCATAAATTATGCATAATCATCAGCATATCGAGTGCGTTCACTGAATTATGTGGAATTATGGCCGACATGTAACTGTGTGGTGTAATAAGCGCTCTTTACTTTGAACTTTTTTGAGGAGAATACTAAATTACCAAATGTTATAAACCGTTAAAAACCAGGTCTTTACTTGTAAGTATTTAATTTAAGCGTCAACATGTATTAAATCAATAGTCTTTATTTGTAAAATATGAAGACGCTAACTATTTGAATGTTCTAGTAGTCTAGTCGCCACTTGTTTTACGCCAGATAGAGAAATACTAGTTATTTTAATCAAATTAATAAAAATGTCACTATTTAAAAATTTTACTCACCAAAAAAAAAATGTTACTCACCAAAAAAACGCTGTATCCATGAACTGTATTTTAATTGATTCTATCACAATTAATTCGATTAACAAATCGTTAGATAAATAAATACTACAAATTAGATCTCTCTAAATCGTTTTATCGTCCTAAAAATCTCTAATTTTCCCCCAAAATCTTTTTTACGCATATATTCACGAACAATAAAGCTGGATAAAAAGACGTAATCGTGTTGCAAGGGCATTAGAATCGACGTTAGAATTTGTTTACCGATAGATACTATCTGATACAGTGACCCAGGTGCATGTTTTGCATACATTTTGTGAGCCCTGATTAATTGTTAGTAAGCTCTTTAATGGAAGTTTTAAACATCGTTAGAACGGTTTTCAATAACGCGGTATTTGTGGGGTTAAATTAAATTGTGAATACAAAATCTATAGGTGTAGTAGTAGGCTTGATGTCATAACTATTAAAAAAAAAATGGCGTCAAAAATCTCCTCAACGCTGTCAACTGGTCGGCTGTCTGTCTCATTTCCCTAAGAGACTGGCGATGTTGCCACGTTGTAAAGCACGCTTAACCTCAGGCCAAGGTAAAAGCTAGCTATCCCTTGGGTCACGGGAATTGTCTACTAGGCCTAATTCGGCCACACCTTTTTGCTGTTAATTGATCCTGTTTTTAATGCGAAAACAGGAAACTTGATCGTAATCCTAAAGTGATCGTAATTCCTATACAAGGGGTTGTTTTGCATCCTCGTCAAAATTCAAGAGGATGTTACAAAACACATAAATAATCAATTAAAATTACACTACCTAGTTAATTATTAATAAACGCTGATTTTTTGGTTGTTTAAGTTTGTCAGTATTTCAGAATAACCCCCTTAACGTGGTTGAGGGAATAAGAAATGATCGAATAAACGTTTCAGATTGTTTGTATGTATGCAAGCAAGGTTATGGGGCGAGGCTCAGACGGGCCGCGTTTAAAACACGGGTGGTTCACAGTTACCGATTTCAGTAAAGTAAAAGTACCTACTTATTTTATTTCTTCGGGACGAGAATCATTAGCATAGTTACCTCCTTGAATTTGACGAGGATGCAAAACAACACCTTGTATAGTAGGTAGGTAAGTACATAATTCATTTTTAATGAAATTACTTTCTTAACTAGGTTTTCTAGGTTTCAGCGGCAAAAATTTTGCGCCATTATAAAATAGGTAATGAATACCTGGTAAATTGGTAATGAAAACCTCAATAATAAAACGTTAATGAAAGAATAAAAAAGGCTTCTAATTTCCTTACTTCGGATAAACAACCAACGGGCGCTGCCGCACTTCTCATTTTAATTAAAAACCGCTAAATTGTTCAGCCTCGGCTTCTTTTCATTCAATAATGAGTCAACGTGGCGGATAATGAAGCATACACACTGTTGGATACTTTATGTACTGATACGGACTGTGTTCTATCACATAATCTAGAATGATGGTCAGACATGATTTTGGATATAAAATTAGAGTTTTTGTATCTCTTATAATCCACTTATAAAAATCTCATCATCATCATTAGCCTATCATGTTCCCACTGCTGGGACACAGGCCTCCTCTCCTATGAGAGGGAGTGGGCTGTAATCCACCACGCGGGCCCAGTGCGGGTTGGTAGATGTCACATGTCTTCGAATTTTTGGTTCTAGGACATGCCGGTTTCCTCACGATGTTTTCCTTCACCGTTTTTGAGAGCAGCGATGGTGAAATAAATTACACAAAGTAATGCGCCTGCCTGGGTTCGAACCCACGGCTTACTGCTCGTAAGTCGGGGCTGCCACAACTGGGCCACCGCCGCTCTCTCGATTCGATAAGGGTGTAAAATACCTCTTAACGAATCCGAAAGGCACTGGTTCTCCCTGTCATTGCGATAATTTTATTGTTCTACACCATACCTGGGAACCTTCTCGTTACGGAGATATTAGGGGTCAAAGTTCCAACTTTTTGACAAGTATTTTTTTAAATACAAGTCTTCAATGTAACATTTTTACTTTAAACACCTCCACGACCCTCGTACATTCAATCCGTCCATCAGCACAATTTTTTGAGTGCGTTACATTGAGTTCTACCACAAAACATGATTTTACCCCCCCAAAAAAGAGTCGTTTACTAGCAATAATTTTTGCGTAAAGTTACTTAGTTTCATGTACAGAATGCTTGGTTGACGGCTTCCTGATGAGGTGATTTACACGGTGTATACTTCATTTTTAAAGTACATAGTCTCTTTTTTTTCCTACTGCCTGAGTCAGGCAGTAGGGACATTTGTGTCAGCAGCAAGTAGGACATCGCGGTAATGTGGTCACTATACTGGTGCACAAGTTTGAAGTGTCGCGCTTCTGACAATAGCTATTGAGTTGCCGACAGATATCATGAGAATAGTATGGACAATGTTTGTTAACCGACCCATGTCTCTTAATGGAGGTGTTGTGTTTACTGGCTGACTTTTAGGGCGGTTTTGTAGCATGTAGTGTGCTGCTCTTTTATGTTTTCTCAAGTGACTAGCTGAACCAATTATGGCCGAAAACTTCGAGGACCAAGTCAGAACACGAACACCATTGACGATATTGGTAGTTATACTCGTAGCTGTAGGTCTAGCTTTAATGTCATTAATTCTTTTATCTATAGCTGACCTTCTTTCATCAAAAACATTAATCAAAATGCTCGGATTGATTGATAACCATTTAAGTTTTTTCTTTGTCTGTGTTTTTTTTTACATTTACCAGGAGCGTAACAGCTTGTAAGGTATATGAGTACTCCAGAGACATTCTATCTTTAATTCCTCGTAAAGCTATATATATTTATAAGCATATCTTCTTTCTTACTTTCATTATGTGCTTGCATCTACGTGTATGTAAGATAACGCCGTTTATGGCTAAAAAGTCCATTTCTGGGACGGCACTTACGTTTACATCCCCATATGCGTAAGTGCATTCTGCTCTGCAGTAGCAGACAGCCAATTGTGCCTTTTAGTTCGTTTTTTAGCGGAATGCTGAAAACTACGGAGTCAACATAGGACGAGAATAAACTTTCATATTCTATGGAGTTTTGCTAGTTAAATCTTGTATTTTTTTTTTCTTGTTTACGAAAATCGGCCACCCGTGTTTTAAACGCGGACCGTTTGGTTCTCGCTCTATAACCTCGCTTAAACACATACAAACAATCTCAAACGTTTATTCGATAATTTCATTCCTTAAACCAAGTTAGGGGGGTTATCCTGAAATATTGACAAACTTAAACAACCAAAAAAATCAGCGTTTATTAATAACGTACTTACCGTAATTTTAATTGATTATTTATGTCTTTTGTGACCACCTCCTGAAATTTGACGAGAATGCAAAACAACACCTTGTATAATAATCGTAGCAGGTGGCGTTCTGTGGTGTCTGCCTACCCCCCATGAAACAGACGAGAGTTTATTTATACGTAATAAAATCTGCTTCTAAGCGAATAATTTAATGGCTGGGCTTGAAGTGTTCACGGGATTCAAACCCCAACGTTTTCGGTCAATCGAGAGGCAGTCACTTTGGCAAATAAAGCCGGGTTCGATTGAGGTCAACAATTGTGCAGTGTGAGCGCGTCATTCTACGAATAAAGTCGACCGTCCACTAAGGCCCTTTTCTTGGGCAAACCGAAGAACAGGGCCTTACTGGACGTTTGACTTTCTATCTTGACTCAAATACCATTCGACTTGCGTCAAGCGACAGGACTTCACTTGTTTCGCTTTCGTAGTCGCGTCGGTGAGGGCTACTTCTTATCTTTTCTGCGCAGTCGAGACGTACTTCGAAGGATGTGCACGGAGAAGTTTTCCACGCTGGCTTCGCGGTCCTTTTGTAGGCCGTGGGTCACACTGGACTAGCTTAACTATCTGACCCACCACAGGTGAGGAAGAAACCAGATGTCCTGACTAGTACATCCCTACTATTTTCTCGCCCAATAAACGTACGAAACATTTTAGGTCCCTTAACCTTGCCTTATTTTTAGTTGCTGCCTCTTCTCGCTAATCGCTGGCGGTGGGGCAGGTCCGTTAGTCGTGTGGGCTGCTGTGTAGCCGCGCCTTTACGGCTGTGATCGACGAGGTGCCAACTCATATTCATAGTAATAAGGGCAATAAAGGGCGTAAGTTAGCTTCCCTCGTAATACGTCACGTTTCTCTGGGGTTGGGACGTTTTTGTCGACGATATAACAATGATTATGAAGTTTGTACCTGTAAAGGTTGTAACTCAGTATAGTTATATCTATCATTCATATTTTACCGATATCACTAAACTACGATCCGTAAATTATTTGGGTACAGAACACTATTCTGTAGTTTGCTTTGGTTTATTTTATATTATTTAATAGTCACTTATAATTTGACCACCGAATCGCCCGTCCCTTCTTCGCACAATTATATGAATTGACAAGACATCGATCAACATTTAAGTTTAATAAATGGATGTGTGTTACAAATAAACCTTCCAGCATAAATGCTGTAAATGATAGTGAAAACTACATCTACATTCATTATGTTTTTTGGAAGATCTGTGGCAACGCACTGATGAACACGAAACGTTACTTTGATATAATATTAATGTTACGAACATTTTTCCTTAGATAATACTGTATGATTTAGTGATTTTTAAGCAGTGTTATACCATTCCTGCCGTGCCACTGCCGTGTACACATCGAAGCGTATGCAGTATCAGATTTCAAACTTAAACGGTCGCGATATCTTGTGCCGTCTTTCGTATCAGTTTAAAAGTTACCAACTTTAATGGGCCGGGAAACGAGCCCCAGAATCGAGGGTAGACGATTGTGAACACATTTTATTTTATGAATCTTATAAACCTCGAAATGTGTAAATATTTCTTGAATTACAGACGAAGTTCTGACTGCAAAGATCGTAAAGTTACTTGAATTATAGAATAGAATAGAATAGATTTTTTTTATTTCAGACCGGAGTCCATAGGATTAGTAACAATTATACTTAAATTCTAGTGTTAGTAGGTTACAGACAGATGAAAAATACACAATTAAAATTAAGCGTGAAGTCGCATCCACCTCCGCATCATCGGAGAATCCCACCGATCAGCGAATACACTGAGAATACTGTTGGTGCTGCCGCGAACACGGGACATCAGAGATGCACACCTATTCCTAATAATTGCGGCAAAACTATTAATATTATTTTCTGCAAACATCCCTGACGCACTGCTACGCCAAGGCAGCCGCAGCAGCATTCTCAGTGCATTATTATATTGAACGCGTATAGGTCGCTGTATGCCCGCTGAGTGAAGTTGACCCAAAGGCTGCACGTATAGAAAGACTGACAGTAAGCTCTGAAAAGCGTTACTTTAACTGGTTTCGTACAACGTGCAAACCTGCGGGCCAGCATGTTACAACGGACAGCCAGCGACCTACGTTCCCTTTCAATGTCACAATTATCTTTAAGATCTGCAGTGATCCAGTGGCCCAAATATTTAAATTTGTCCACTCTTCGCAGTGGTTCACCACAAAGTGCGACAGTAGGAATACACGAATATGTCACACTACCTGCTTTAAAAACCATTAGTTCACTCTTTGTGACGTTATATTTGAGCCCATGATTCACCGCATAATATTCACATATAGCGACCAGTCGCCTCAGAGCACCGATCGATGGGCTCAGCAACACCATATCGTCAGCATAACTAATATTGTTAATGCACACCCCATCAATAAGACATCCGACATTGGTGCTGCTGAGCTCAAGGATTAGCTGGTTAATGTATAGGTTGAACAGCCGGGGCGAGCTGAGCCCCCCTTGCCTCACCCCGCACTCCAACGAATACACGTCCGAGTGCCAACCATTCCACTTCACACTATTGCTTTGACTCCTATACCAATACTTAAATATTGACACAATTTCAGATGGTAACTTAGTTTCACGTTCTAGTTAACGCCACAAAACATCGTAACATACAAGATCAAATGCCCTGGACAGATCCAGAAAACAAGCAAAAATAAGTCTTCCTGCCTGTGTAGTATTGGACAGTCTGCTTGAGGCACAAGATTGCACTCTCAGTTGACAGCCCAGGCTTAAAACCAAACTGGGCGTCATGTAGTTCAAGGTGTTTAGCCAATTGCTTATCAAGCAGACTGTCCAAAACTTTAGCTATGACTGTGGCTAGAGAGATTGGCCTGTAATTGGATATGTCAGAGACATCCCCCGTCTTATTTTTCACAACAGGCACTACCATAGTATGCATTAAGTCACCCGGTAAGTAACTGTGACTAACGCACAGGTTAAAAATAAAGCTAGCACTCGCGGTAAGTGTCCCCCAGCATACTTCAGGTGCTCAATGCTGAGGCCATCATGACCCGGGGATTTACCTCTCTGCATTTTCTTTATGATCGATGATATTTCTTGTGGTGAGAAAACAATAGAAATTTCCCCACAGTTGGCTCCAGCATCAGACACCTGCACAGGTCTAGTAAGAGGTGATTCAATCTGGAAGTGACGCCGAAATGCATTGGCCATATCCGCCGTATTATATGTACATTTAGAATATCTCGACAGTTCCTAGGTAAACAATCAAATCTGAAAATGACGTGCTCACATTGCACAATTGTTGACCTCAATCGAACCCCGCTTTATTGGTCAATGTGACTGCAGTTTGATTGACCGAAAACTTTGGGGTTTAAATCCCGTGAACACGACAAATACCAGCCATTAAATTATTCGCTTAGAAGCAGATTTTATTGTGTATAAATAAACTACTTATCGTCTGTTTCACGGGGGCAGGCAGAAGAACACGGAACGCCACCTGCTACGATTATTATAAATATAGGTACCCAAAAGCCTTTGTCCATACTATGACGATGTTATTTGCATTCCTGAAATCTATACCGACATAGATATACTTAATCCAGCAAATCGCCATCTTTGGAAATGTTTACGAGATAGCCGTAATAAAGGTGAGATACGGTTTATTCGCCGTAAGCCGTTTTTAGGCGCGTTAACCATTTAATTAACAAAAAATTCGTAGTATTCAGATCTGCAAAAGCTGGAAATTAAGTATTTACGAATTGGATATGAGAGCAGCCGTGGCCCTGTGGTGGCAGCTCCGACTTACGAGCAGTATTACTTGTGCTATATATTATTACTTTGAGCATTACTTTGTGTAATTTATTTCATCGCCGCTGCTCTCAAAAACGGTTAAGTAAAACATTATGAGGAAACCGGCATGTAGAACTAAAAATTCGAAGACATGTGACATCTACCAACCCGCACTGGGCCGCGTGGTGGATTACAGGCCCACTCCCTCTCATAGAGAGGAGTCCTGTGTCCCAGCAGTGGGAACATTATAGGCTGATGATGAATTGGATATAAATTTCTTGGGGAGAATTATTTAGTATGACAAATACGAAACAAGTATGACTGATTAGTCAACAGCGTCCAGGTGATAGGACTAATGCCCAATTTCAGTTGCTCTAAGCTGTTTAAATTCCTAAATATTAATGAAATGTCGAATTCTTTTTCTCGGTGCGAAGCCAATCTTGGAAAACGCAATGCGTTTTTAAGGCAATCGTTTAGGTGTTGCCAAGTTAAGTAAAAGCGGGCATGTCAAGTCACCAGCCTGTACATCATGTGTCAGAAACGAGTGTTCATATTTACAAAACTGTTGCACACAAAACATCAATACCTACCTGACCCAAATGTATATGGAACAGCTGATAATTCTTTCGGAATTACGATGTAGGTTCCATGGAGAAAGTTCTTTTTTCAGTTAGTTGGTCTGAATCGCACCCTTAAGTATGACGCTGACCATACCTTTCAAGATTCAAGGGTAGCAATCGGGGCAACTACCCGGGGCCTCCACAAGAGGGGGGCCCCTACATAAATTGTATTTATTAAAAAAAAAAACTTACACAACTATAGGGTATCTAATATAGTGGAATCTCTATAACTCGAATGTCAAAGGATGTGGAAGGAATATTATAAAAATAGGCTAAGAACTACGATGGGACAAAACCCGCCTATCAAAGATATGCCTACTTAGCATTGAAAGTGATTTACTGAGGGAGCTGGATTTCAGCTAAATCATCAATGATTTTTCGTTGAAAAAAGCTCGGAAGGTGCCATTTGCATGAGAGGCTTTAATTTAAAGATTATTTAATTACTGTGTGACTTTATTTGTGATTGTCTGTTCTATCTTTTTGTGCCATACGATTATATAAATAAATTATTGAAACACGTGCAAGAAAAATATTATTTATCCTATTTGAAAAATAATTAGGGGCCTCCACTACCTTGTTGCCCCAGGGCCTTCACACCTCTAAATCCGGCCCTGGATACACGCTGTATGTAAGAGGCTTCATGTAAGTTCACAATCAAGTGTCATATTAATCGTCTACAGAGCCCAAGTGAACGAGATACTCCGAGTGCGTAGCCAGTACTAATAATAACTAAAGGCCAAGAGACTTCGATCCTGATAAAAATATATGCACTCAGCACCCCTACATAACTTGGTACTTTGTGTAAAGACAAACGTTACATCATCGTTTAAATAATGTTCATTTTCTTATTTAAGATTAGTATACACGTTGTTAGATAAATCAAAAGACACGAGTGTGGGTAGCTCTAGGTTTAGAGCAATCCAAGTTTATGGCGTAGGTGCCGAATAGAGACCATATTAATAAATCTTTCAGTCATCAACCAATGCGTGTCCCGGAAAACTGTTGGTCCCGGCTATCTTTTGTAGATATTTGACAGTCATAACAGGTAGTCGGTGGCTCGAAAGTCTGATAAACAATCTAACCAAGGGGAATCATGTTACCCAGTACTAACAGGGTTTAGGTGGTCAGACAGGCAGTCGCTCCATGTAAAACACTGGCTTTCTGCTGCAGCTGGTTAAACTGGAAGCCGACCCCAACCAAGTTGGGTAGATAATGATAATTTTCTTTACCTAAATTGTTAACGTTTCCCCTTCGAAATGTTCACGTGTATGTTTTGTTTGTTTCAGTGTGAGTGTGCCGGGATACGCGGGCGGGCTGTCGGCGTCGCTGCCAGGCGGCGGCGGAGTGACCGGCGCGGCGTGGGAAAGGCTGGGATCTGAGCTGGTGCTGTCAGCGCTGGTGGCAGCCGCTCACTTCGCTGCCATGGAGCGCCGCTGGACCGGGGCTGCGCCGGCGCTTCTTGGCGCCGCCTACTGTGCTGCTAGCTTTGTCTCCGTTAGTATTCCTTGCTTGCATTCCGTTCATACTACAAAAATATGTGACATCACACTGGCAGACACCACATCTGACTCCACTTTGGCCTATAGGTAACTTAAAAATCAGGCAGTAATAAGTATGATTCAAGTCGTTTTCTTCTATCCAGTTTCAATGGTGAAACTCTTGAACGCAGAAAAAAAATAAGTTGCAGTGATTCACCCAAGAAAATTCTTCACAAATTCGAAACATTCATTTCAATTAGATGTTTGTACTTCAAATAAGGAAATAGAATTGAATCCGTTGCCCATTCGCAAAGGTTACATATTATACAAGCAACTTATTATAGCATAAAATCTTCAACAAATCTGGTATCAGGTACCAGGCGAGTAGCAAGACAAGATGGTGCATTGTTTGCCGTCTGCGCTATTATGTGGAATGTATTACAGCGAGCTACCTGCCTTTTGTGCACAGCATCCTTAAGGACAGCTGGTGGCGTGCCCAGCTGTCCGCTCGGAACAAAGTGTGTACCTACGTGAAATAACTACCTACGCAATACCTTCGATGTGCCCATTGAAATGTCTGTGTACAGTGAGCAAAATGCGATTTTGCTCACTGAGTGAGACAAAGTAACTTTTTAATTATTTTTTTCAGAAAGCCCCGAATATCTTATTCAGCCTTGGGTTAATCGTACAATTCGAAACATTCACACTCTATCTCTTTCCCGCCCATTAGAAAGAGAGAGAGACAAAGACCAGCCCTTTCGAAGTTCCGTTTTTGAATTCGAACACGTTCGGAATTTCGTACTAACTAAAGAGATTTTGCAAAAATGTCTTTTAATGTAATTTACTGAATTTTTAACTTATTGTTGTATTTAAACGAAAATAAGTATTTATTGCAAATTTTAATAAAACTGATATTTAACCTGTAAATATTTATTTCTAGTTTCAATAATGTTACGTAATATATTTTGAATAATAAAATATCATGGGTGCTATTTCCGAACACGCCTTAATTTAAATAAAAGAGCGGAAAAAAAAAATTCGTGGCTGGCGTAAAGAGTTGAATAAGTTAAAAATATTAAAATAATCGTAAAATATGAGTGAAACTAGCGACGAGAACAGTATTGTAACACCGGAAGAGTTAAAACAACAAGACAGTTATTAATGCAGAATTAAGTTTCCAACCTGAGAAGTCTCGCAAGAAATATCTGAAAGCATACCATGTCTTCAACGAGACTTACAAATGGCGCAAGCAGTTTTTCGGAGACGGTGTTGCTATCTTATTTTTTAGATTTATCACAGACGAGGTGATCATCTATAATGTTAATTATTTTGATTCACAATAAATAGTTATTTCAATCAATTCCTGTTTATTATTTTATCTCCTAAAGTGTTCTCGCTGCTGAAGTGAAAAGTTATGTGTGTTACACGTGAGCAAAGTTTTTTGCATCTCGTGCCTTTGAATCCCTCGCCACGCTCAGGATTCAGCTTTAGACTCACTCGCTACGCTCGTAATTCAATCGTTGAATCCTTCGCTTGCTCAGGATTCAAAATCAGCACTCGCAGCAAAAAACGGCTTTGCTCTCTTGTTGCACAAATAACTATTGTCCGTCAGACAGGTAATACAAAAATATTAGACACGTATTTTTGTTTAATCAAAATATCAAAAAATTACTTAGTTAAAACTTATTAAAGTTGGAGAGTGGGGGCTCACTACGTCACAAGTAGGTATAAAAATGACCTACACGTGACGTCATGCGCCATTTAAACTCAATAAATCTCCGTAATTTTATGACCACGTTAAAAAAAAAAAAAAGTGTCCCATACTTTTCAATAATCTACCCGACGGCCAAAAAAAAAATAAAAATATAATCATCCCCTATTCAATGCAAATATTCAGTTACGATGTTCTACAATCTACAACTTAGGTACTTGCTATATTAGATTTGGTTACGATTTCTATAGAGCACGAAAGGTTGACTTAAGGTGAAAGAAAGGTGGTTCTTAAGGTGAAAGAGGGATCTTATGAAATTCAAATTTTCTTACGTTTTTTGCATTTTGCATATAAGGTTACCTATATATTGATAAAAATATAGCTTTACTGAGTTAAAATGAACTTAGAGGGTTGTATTGATAATTTTAAAGATATAAAATTCCGTAAATACATACATGTTATGGTCGCGAATCATCAATATTCAATTCTAATTAATTTCCGCTTTAAATTTCAACTTTAAGCGACGTGTCATTGTACTCTTTAATAAACCGGTTAACAGCTATCGGACAGCATATTGCTGTGAAACCATGTGAATCATACGATAGGGTGGCCTGTGTCCCAGCAGTGGGAACGATAATAAATGCTAATAAAGCATTTATCATTTTACAGATGCCTTCACTAAACCCCGCACGGTCCCTGGGTCCATCATTCGTGCTGTCCCGCTGGGAGAGTCACTGGGTGTGCTGGGTAGGCGGGCTGGGGGGCGGGGTGGCTTCAGCATTGTTGCACGAGTGGGGGGGGAGACGTACGCGGGGGGGCTCGTCCCGGGCTTCATCCCCTCGGGACCTGGATGAGCTGGACAAGCCCGCGTTCCCGTCGCACCACCACTACCGCCACGCGCCGACCTACTGCGCCGCCGCGCCGCGCCCCGACACCGCCGAGCCGCTCTACTCCGGCACCAAGTCGCTCTACTGCCGTTCGCCGCCGCCAGCCCGTCATGGCTTGCACAGGTAACTAATACCTCCTATTTTTCTTCTTCTCCTACTTCTGCTCATCGTTGAGGAGCCAACGGTTCACCTCACAGTGGTCACAAAGGCATCTCATGACTCATGTTCACACATGTTGCACTTGGCACCCAGTGCTACTAAGACCAAGACACACCACCGTTGAGCTCATCCATCGCTTTCTCTCAACCGAGATCGAGGTCATACATTTTTCGGGTTGATGGGTTCAGTGTGTAGGCGTGAAGGAAAGAAACAGACAAACTTTCTTTCGCATTTATAATATTAAGTTAGGATGATTTGTGCTAAGTTCCCTAATCATTTGTAAAACTCATTTGCAGGTCTCAGTCGGTGTATAGTAAGGGCAGCTCCGCGACGAGCGGCGCGACGAGCGCGACGGTGCCGGCCGTGGGCGCCGGCGGGCCGCTGGTGGCCGCCGCCTCGCTCGTGCTGCGCCCGCCCGCGCACGCGCACCTCCACAACCAGAACGCGCACAACGCACAGCGGGACCCACCCTACGGCACAGCCAACGGAATCCGACCCGGACCTGCCGGTGAGTACAGGACGCACTTATGAAATTTCCATAAGTACCTGAGAATCTAATCCGGGACTCCAGGTTCAGCAGACGCACTCACAATCACTAGACCTGCAGCCATCTCATCTTTCACATTCAATACGTCTCTGATCGCTTATGTAAGAACTACAACTAACATTCCCATTCCCATTCAAGTTCTCATTCCTTCGCATCACGCGCCTGGACTACGACAATGAGTGTTAAACTTGTGTGCGCAGGAGCAGCAGTGAACGAGCGTCGTGAGTCGGTGTACAGCGGCAGCGTGGGAGGCGCCAGCGCCGGCAGCGCGGCGGGCGGCGTGGGCGGCGCGCGGCGCGACGACGCGTACGGCACGTACGCGCGCGCGCCGCACTACCGCGCCGCTCACGCTCACGCCGCGCACGCCACTCACGCCGCTCACGCCGCGCACGCCGCGCACCCCACGTCGCCGCACGCGCTGTCCGACCACTACTAGCGACGCGCCGAGCAGCACAACATTGCGCTGCTCTTCGACGTTTGAGACGCCGGACCTAGCACTAACACTACCCGCCGCGTAGACTGTGGACGCGGACTGACCCCGAGTGTGATGAAACACGTCATCAGTGTTGAACGATAGTAGTTACGGATTTAAAATACAATAGTACTCTGAAATGATGCATTTGTGTAAACGATAAACATACATACTTAGTTCTGTTCCCTAGATTATTTGAAATATTCGGAGATGTAAGTTATTGATACAATAATTTGGATGCGTGCTAAATGTACCTACACAAATATCTAGAGATATATTGTTATTGTTACATGAACTATTAAGGAGAGTCGTTTAATTATAGTCTTTGTAATGTAATGATTCCAAATTACAATTAATATCATTACGATCTTTGAATACATAATAAAATTATACTATATGCAAGTTCTTCGATAAAACTTGATAACCATTTAATGTGCTGTCTTGTATCAGGATTTAGAACATTTTATCAACTAAAAAATATAATAGTAGAAACTTTATTGATCGAAGAGTAGAAACGATAATTTATTACGACACCGTTAACATTTTTGTATTGTAAGTAGTTCATCGGAATTGCACCAAAAAAAATATTGTTACTAGGTACAGTAGGTACCGAGCGTATCCACCACTATACATTGAATACCGTACGAAGAAAATACTTAATAAAGTATTAGGTACCTTTATTAAGTACTTTCTCAGACGAGACAGAATCAATCATAGAAGTAAATATGTATAAGTAGGTAACACTTGTTTGGCTAAGCGGACCAAATCATTGCCAAATATGAGTTATTTACAAAATCTTTCATTAAAATAAAAGGTATCAAGTGCCATATAAAATAAAAATTTCTTCCTTTCCCATATTGCTGTAAAATACATACTACTGTTTGTAATTAAAATCTAGCTAATGTTAAAAGACTTAATAGCGTCGTTAAGTATTATATGAATGTAAATATTACCTTATAGATAGATAATTTTCAAATGATATTGCCAAAACGAAGTAACATTATTATAATATATCTGTTATTGATTTAACTATAACGGGTTTCACTACTTGTAAAATAATTTCTACTAAAACCTAACTAATCAACCTAAACAAGTTTCTAAAAAGGTATAGTTTTAAGATGTCTATATTGGATTTTGGAAATGTCGATTACCGTCGATAGATTACCTAGGGACCTTGGTAAACTATCGAATCTGAAAATATGCATTAATTAAAAAAAAAAAAAATAAGTTCCCCACACTAGGAATTTCTCTTGTATCGTGGGTGCGTTTACAAATATTTAAACTTCACTTATACAAACAGCAAATTGCTTTTTGCACATGCATTTTTTTTTTAAATTGATTTTTAATGATACATAATGTTTTTCTAGTAAGCACATTAATACATACCTATATGCTAAGCTTAAAACCGATATAAAAAAAGACATATTTTCAGATTCGATGTTTTTCCTAAGTACAGTCAATGTAACACTAAGCGCAAGTTTTATGCGAACTTGGCTGGCAACTAAGCGCATAGTTCTGCTCTATGGTACGTTAGTACTATAATTAATACTGTATAGACACAGATAGTACTAACGTACCAACGGCCAGCGCACGGGGGCGGCAGGGAAGACCATTTTATCCTAACCCAACGAAAATTCATACGAAGCTTGATCTGTATCTTGTACACACGGCAAGCTATAGCTACAAAACTAGTTTATGCAGATCTCTCATTTGTACGGGAAATCTGTACAAAGCAAGGCCATGTCAGACTGGAAAATTATACCTTGATTTGTCGCCGAATGTACTACTAGCTAATTATGCTCTTCCTTGCCGTCTCCGGCGCGCTGGCTTTTTCTGTGGAATTATAAAAAATGATAACTGTTTTTAATCGTAAAATTGTTTTATGAATAAAAAGGTTAATTATTAAATCAGTTACACAATAATATTATTATCTACAATTAAATTCATTGATTGTAATAATATAACTATACTGCGTAATGTAACCAGGTCTACAGAAATTTTGTAAATAATTTAAAATAAATTCACTTAAAATTTTACGCTTCTCACTTATTTATTTATTCTTTCCCTTTTGTATACAGGTACCTCAGGCTGATAAAACCTACTAGCCGAACATACCTCGACGATCAGTTCAAGACAATAAATATGCAAGACAGTCATTATCTTAAAAAAAACCGGCCAAGTGCGAGTCGGACTCGCGCACGAAGGGTTTCGTACCATTATTTATAAAAACGATCAAAAAATCACTTTTTTGTATGGTAGCCCCCTTAAATATTTATTTTATTCTGTTTTTAGTATCTGTTGTTATAGCATCAACAGAAATATACAGGGTGTTTGGTGCATCGTTTGCCAAATCGAATAGGCCGAAAGGGAAAAGAGATAGCAAATGACCTCTGTCATTTGCTATCTCTTCACGCCCTTTAACTCATTCTTTGCCACACCGGTTTTTTTCTAACATCTTTTTAATTTAAATTTTGAAAAAATCCAAAATTTCAACATTTTAGGTCAAATAAAAAAAAAAAACTTGTTTAAACTTAAAATTTCGATTTAATTTTGATGTGTACTGTTGTATGATTCTATCAATTTCAAAATTACTTGCTAGTAACAATAACCTTCTTTTTTAATAGCTCGTAAAAAAAAATGTGAAAGAAAAATAAACTTAAAACTCAACTTTAAGTGGCAATAAAAAAAAACTAAATGCGATCGGGATCTTTGAATTCTTTTAAAAAGTTGTCTCGTCTGTCTCCTTTCCAACGGTATGCAATATGCCCAAAAAACGTTTAAAACCTTTTCATTTTAATCATCATCTTTCATCATCATCATTTTCTTTTCATTTTGAGTAATCGAGACACTAGACTGATATTCGAAATAACAGTAAGAACAGTAGTTTTAGCATAAATAACATGCCTCAAGTAAGTAGATAGATACTGTTATGTCACTAATGCGTAGTGTCCTATCTCTTTCTTAAACAGGAACCAACTTTTAAAGAATTTGAAATTTTCTTACCTAAAATTTGATTTACCTTTTTAATTACTTAAAATGCTGAATTTTGGAATTTTTCAAAATTTAATTAAAAAGTTGTTATAAAAAACTGGTGTGGCAAGGAATGAGTTATAGGGCGTGAAGAGATACCAAATGAGCTCTCCTTTCGGCCTATTCGAATTGGCAAACGATGCACCAAACACCCTGTATAATCTGTAGAAATTTCAACTGGCCAACTATCACGGTTCATGAGATACAGCCTGGTGACAGACGGACAGCGAAGTCTCAGTAATAGGGTCCCGTTTGACCCTTTGGGTACGGAACCCTAATAGAAGCGATATGTTATGCCACTTTTGAGCAAAGGCCTCCCCCATTCCATTAATTTCTCACGGTGTTGTGCCTGTTATTTAATTATTTAAACTTCATGTACAAGAGTGGTACATAGGCGGAACCAAAATGTTTGTGAATGCAAGAGTAATCTAATTATTTTGCGCAAAAGTAAAGTTATTTTGATTTTAGTGGATCCAGCAATAGTATAATGTAATTAAAAGTAACAGTATAGTCAGTAATTAGAACTTAGATAGAAACTAGACTCCAGAATAGGGGTGCGGACTGGGTAAAGAAAACGACATTCTATTTTGTCCGTCAGACAGGTAATACAAAAATATTAAACACGTATTTTTTGTTTTATAAAATATCAAAAAAATTACTTAGTTAAAACTCATTAAAGTTGGAGAATGGGGGCTTACTACGTCACAAGTAGGTATAAAACTTACCTATATGTGACGTCATGCGCCATTTCAACTCAATATATCTCCGTAATTTTATGACCACGTGAAAAAAGAAAAAATACGTGTCCAATACTTTTCAATAAACTACCAGACGGACAAAGAAAAAAAATTGGATTATCCCCTATTAAGTGTCGACCCCTAATAAGTATCGGAGAGCAGCGGTGGCCCAGTGGTAGCAGCCCGACTTACGAGTAGTTAGTCGTAGGTTCGAACCCAGGCAGGCGCATTACTTTGTGTAATTTATTTCATCACCGCTGCTCTCAAAACGGTGAAGGAAAACATCATGAGGAAACCGGCATGTCCTAGAACTAAAAATTCGAAGACATGTGACATCTACCAACCCGCACTGGGCCCGCGTGGTGGATTATAGCCCACTCCCTCTCATAGATAGGAGGCCTGCGTCCCAGCAGTAGCAACAATATAGGCTGATGATGATGATGAAGTATCGATTTAAATGAATAGATTCCGATCATAATTGACATACCTATAATTAACTGATATCTGTCAACGTTTAGGTTAGTTAGATTTCGTTGGCGGATATATATTTGTCATGCACTTTAATAATCATTACGTTTTCCTTAACTCTGAAGTAAATATTAATGTTAATCAAAAACACATAAATATAACAAATAATACAATAATTTTGTAACAGTGTGCAGTTAAGGCACGGCGATTTTCATAACGTGATATTAAGTCGAAAAATGAAAGTAAGAATAGGTATATTATATGTTATATTTAGATTAAAAATATAATAGTAAATTAATCCTAGGTTCCAATATTGATCACTTAATTTAATATAAAACTGATACATGAAAAAGGGAAGTGGAGCCCTCCGTTTGTGATTCTTCCGCTTTAACAACAGAGGAAAGGCTTCCTTATAAAATAGTATCGCACATTACTGGGTTCTAATTACAGTCCTACAATCATTGTACCACTGGCTGCAGCAACGGTACTTGAACGTTATAAAAATCAGTTAACTGCAACTTCGACAGACTTGAAAATGTTAGCAATCCAACAGCAATCCAATGGTGGAACTAGCGTAACTTCGTCGGCGTCATTTTTTTTTTCATTTATTTATTAGCTAACACAAGTACAGACAGAATTAACAACAGGTCCCAAACTAGGCACAGCCTGTATCTTGGCGACCCAGATACAGGCTGTGCCTAGTTTTCCCCGCTTTTGCAACATTTTCATTGATGCTCCGCTCCTATTGGTTGTATCGTGAAGTTATATAGCCTTCCCTAGTTCCTCGATTAATGCACTATCCAACATAAATACATTTTTTTCAATTCGAACCCTACTGGTTCTCGAATTTAGCGCGTTCAACAAAAAAAAAACACACTCTTAATATGTTTTTCATGGATAAATTATACATATAAAACTTCCTCTTGAATCATTCTTTCTATTGATGAAAACCGCATCAAAATCCGTTGCGTAGTTTAAGATCTAAGCGTAAAAACGCGGAAAGCGACTTTGTTTTATACAATGTAAAGAAAAAGAAGATAATAGTTTATATAATTGTCAGAGGACTGTTTACAAACGAAATGCAGATATGGAAGATATTGTTTGTGACTCTATTGTGGAATGTAGATCCTTATTCAGTATTAATGCCCAACTCCCGTAAAAAAGCAAGAACAGGACTCCTGTAGTTATGGTAAGCCGTCTCTATTTTCTGTGGACAAAAAATTACATTGTAACTCGGAAGTTTTGATTAACTATAACGGTAATGTTGCTGTTACCTCTCCATAAAATATAGCGCTATTAAAATGACAGCTGTCAGAAAAAGTGATTGGTTTTTATTTAAACACGGCAAATCATTCGTGTTAGTCATTTTAACATTATTTCCATATACATTTCTCCACATATAAATCAGCTTTAAAACTACGACCATTCTAACTAATTCATAGTCGTAAAAAATAAACCTCATCAATCCTGTAAGACTCCTAAAACAACCTTGTAAGGACGTCGTACGTCCTTACAAGGTTACACGTCATGTTGCCAAAACGACATAGATGAAACAAATCAATAATATAGTTAATCTATAGAATAAAAATGTAATCACAAACCGACATCTAAGGAAGAAGAGGGTACGTTTTGTTACGATTAGGGCATCGAAACCTGTTTCGGTGTTACTATGGAATCAAAACCGAAATTCGTATGCCATGGTTACGATCCACGAGTCGTGCACGAGGAGACATAAAACATGAAACAAACCTGCTTAAGATCGTCAAAATATGCGTCGTCGCCGTAGCTGGAACTTCGACGTCTACTGTTGAACTCAGTTACCGCGAGTCTCTTACAGTTTTCGTGGTACCCCGGCAGTAACGCTAGAAGCTTGACGAAGAACGGCACCACCAGGATAGACAACACTGACGGTCGCGTGTGCTTGTCCATCTTCATCGTATAGATCAAGAAGGCTTGCTCCACTGCCTGCTCGTTGTTGAACTGGTTAATTGCCTGCAGGTCGTAGAAACGGATTCCAAGATTCTGCAAAATAAATAGTACTTAGTTTTGTAGTGGAGGCGTGCTAATTTTCATGATAGATTTGAACGGGATGCGTTTATGCTATTATTGGACATACTCTTTTCAGTTTCAGATACATTATTATAACAGAATCTGAAGTACACGTCGATACTACTTACTTTTACCACTGCCGCCTTGTAATCATCAGCTGCACTCTCTGCTCTGTTAGCCAGGAACTGTTTGACAGCCACATCCACAGCTTCGTTATGTAAATCTTTGAGCGCTCGCGGGTGGAAGCAGCACATCTGCGAGCCCCACGCCGACATGATGTAGTTGTTGTAAGTGAACTCCGCTGCCTGCATTACGATCCTGTTGCTGCTTATATTCGCCTTTTCAAAATCCGCAAAGCAAATGCTGATTTCCTGGAAAATAAACCAGTCGTGCTTAGAGTTATGGAAAGAGAGATTACAATGCCGCACTGCATGGGATCAGTATCGCTACAGCGAATCGGTTCACCGTCAACTAAACGTCCACCCAACGAAAGCACGTAACAGCACTGGCTTACAATCGAAGGTTGGACGCTACGGCACGCCGTACAAGCTACAGAGTCAACATACTTGAAGCAGTTTTCGGACGTAGGGGTCGTCTTCTTGTTCCGTGGAGCGGTTCCGCTGTTTGTCAAAGAACGCTTTAGCTTCGTCAAGTGCTCGATGATTTTGCTCTTCTAGTTTGGCGGAGCTGACGCCTGCGTGATCCATTTTAAGCTTCATGCTCGTCACGTAGAAGTTGCGTGCCTCTAACACGGCGCTCTTATTGTTCTGTTCATTGATAGCGCACAAATGATCGTAGTGCTGCTGTAAAGCCTGCAATATTAATTTTTCATGGCTCAAAATCAGATCATGTAATTGCTCAGCATTTCACTCAAAATCAAAACATTTTATTTTACATAGGCCTACATGGGCACTTATAAAACGTCGACAAAAGGTGCACGGTTCAGAAAGAAAAAATAAAATATTATAAGAAGACTAAATTAAACAATTGATACAAGTGTGGTCGTCACTTGAGATAACCAATAGTATTGTGTTGCTTCTGTCACAGGTAAATTAACTGTCACAAAAATCGACGACGTCACCTGCGCAAGAGTTTCAGTATAGATATACCCAAGTATTTGCAATAATTTTCAATACCAAGTAATTTTGTCGCACCACTTTTGTGTGACTGTACTAAAAACTGTCTCACCTGCACTAAAATCATTCCCTGGTCATCTTCTTCATCTTCAGGTACATCTCTCGCTGCGTCGAAAAGCGTGAGTGCATCCTGGAGGGCCTCAGCGTGTAGATCCGCCAGGTCACCTGGGTGTAAGCAGAGACGTGCGTGTTCTCCACACACGCTACTCACGGCGGCGTCGTAAGCTTGCCTGGCGAGAGACATCGTTTCTCGAACCATTGCGTCGTTATTCAACACGTATAGTGACAGACTTGCGTCCAGCTCCTGCAATTGTTAAACATAGCTATTTACCGTAACCAGTTCTGCATTATTCCACTACTTCCATTACTTCATTATTAAAAAAAACAAATACCTAATGGTACAAAGTGCAGGGCCAGAAAGAGGCATACATTTTGTGTTTGCCTAATTCATAAAAAAAAACAATGTAGCAAGATGAGTGACTCTTTGTAAATGTACAGAGATAACAGAATCCGTTCGGTCATCAGATTCTAATATTTTAACATTATCCCCGAGTGCCGCACATGCGGTTAAGTTAAGTTTAGACGGTTATAATCGTCGCAGTCATACCTTGACAAGTTCTTTGAACTGAGCGTCAGCGTTTTGCTGTGAGCCCAGTTTTTTCTTCCGCAGATAGCAGCGCTGTGCGTCGGCGCGCGCTGCCGCGTGCGTGGCTTCCAGCGTGCTGGCGGACAAGCTTCGCTCCCCGCGCACGCGCTCGTCCATGCGCGCCGCGTACAGCGAGCGCGCCGCGCGCGTCGCCGCCAGCAGGCACGCGTCCGCTGTCGCCTGTCAAACGAGTGCTATGATATACTGCACAACGAGTGAGCCCACTACATGCATTAAACAACCATTGCGATTACTACGAGTAGGTCAACTTTTTGCAGACAATCACTCATGGTAAGTAATGGCCGATGCTTATCCCGATGGAAGCTTGCTGCAATATGGTATTTAATCATAAACATGTTATTAAAAATTATTAAGAGGACTGTGCAGTTGAACTTGTGACAAGTAATGTAAAACAAATAGAAGGAGAAGGAAGGAAAGGGAAGGAGTTACACGGTGAGTTCATTGAATACAGGAAAGCATTTGATACAGTTGAAGTACAATATTTTTCAGAGTTAGAAACTAGGCATGGGTATTCATAGGTCATTCCAGCATTTTTGTAAGTGCTATTTGAAGAGTCAAAACAATTTTTTGTCGTCAAATGTTTAAAAACACAGTCAAATTTTCAGCCTTCAGGAGTATCACAGGGCTCGCACGTGAGGCCTTCGTTGTTCTTCATCTTCAACAATTATTTGGCAAGTCAACTGAAATGACTCAAATGGTAAACTGTGATGAGTTGACAGCGAATTTTGCTATATTTTCAAGTACCTTAAAAATGGAGTCGGCCTCGGGTACATCATCACTGTTGAAGATATCGACGTACTTCTGGAAGTAGTGGAACAAATCTTGAGCCCGGACTCGCTCACCGTTGATAAGCTTCGGAGTGAGGTTCCCCGGAGCGAAGAGTGATGGTACTAGCTCCAGGAGTGCTAATCTGAACTTCTCTGTCAGGTCTGCAATTTAATAATAAGTAGTTTCTTGTACTGATTGGCGAGTTCTATAAGTTATTGGTTAATGTTACTTCGACTGAATATGCTAGTGCATGATACTGACCACGAAGACATCCAGCAAATCTTTGATCTCCGACGGCGAGGCCAGGGTGCGGCATCAGGAAGCACTTAATCTGGTCGAAACACGAGCGAATGTGCTCCCGAACCCCACGCAACTCTTTCTTCTGGTTTGGATTCGACTGGTAACATAATTCACATTTCAATAATTAGGTTTAAAAGATACCTTACAAGGCATATATGAGTAAAACCCCGGAGGGATCGCCCTAGCAGGACATATCAACTTTATTGGTTATTTTGAACGGCCAGGTAGTAATCTCAGCCGTCTTATTTGAATGACAAGATATATGAATGAATATGGATAAAGCAAAAGGAGATGACGATAAAAGGATCGTTACAGATGAAGTAGTTTCTACTTATTTATTTAACACTTGAAGCACATAGTACAGAGGCGGACTTAATGCCATAGGCATTTTCCATCAGTCCACCTTTGGGTGATGCAGAGACAAACAGTGGTCGGTGTATAACACCCACACACTTACTTACAGCCATGGGAAAATAACGTTAGTATGTGTGTGTATATAAAATAATTTGTAATATTACCTGCAGCCTCTTGTCAAGCAACTCTGCGCCACCGTCGAAGCCGTGCTCATAGTCGAAGGACATCCAGTCCCTAACCAAGAACAAGAGCGTCTGGAATGCCTTGTCCTCCTCATCGCTCGCGAGCTTGCCGTACTCCGTAAACAGCTGCCAGGCACCAACAACAAAGTTTACTACAGAGTCATCATCATTACTCATCGGAACTGGATTACTTTACTTGACTTACACCCACTTTATTTCTTGCAAGGATTATAATAAACCAATCAAGGTTCTAACCTCTAAGTGCTGTAGATCATCTTCCCTTATGTTACCGTGTACGTTGTAGATCTGCACGGATGAGATGAGGGTCGACAGCGCGAAGATGGTGGAGTTCTGTCCGATGGTGCTCTCCGAGTCGAAGGTGCCCTGTGTGTCCATCAGCAGCACGGCCACCTGCAACCACATAGCTAAGTATACCCGCAACATTTAGCAAAAGCACAGTGAGACATCAAGCGTGAGCGAACGAATTATCAGAATAACCCGCACTACAATATTATATCGATTCCTTATTACGTATGACTGTGTTTTAGGAGGTGTCCGCACTGCACAGAACATATGCAAAATTTTGCAGCAGTTAAGACCCACTCGTTTTGCTTGAATAAAACAGACTATCACTATTCGTCGACAATACCACTCACCATCGAGTGGTAAGTTTGTACGGTTAAGGTGGGCCAACTGATAATTTGAAGACGGAGTGATTTTTGATAATTTGAAGACGGGGTGATTTTAGCTTGAAAGATATATTCGAGTCACCTACCTTTTCACCGGTGTCCGTGGTGGTAATGATGGGCTCCGGCCACAGGTGGATGCCTGTGGTATCCCGTTCGGCGCCACCTCTCCAGTGGAATCCTTGTAGTTGCTCGTCCTCTTTGCCCAGCCATTCGCCACTACGCTGACTGGAAGGCTAATAAATAAACTATTTAGTAAGATATTTATACTGACTAATGAGTCTTAAGCTCGATAACGGCTGATGGAAAGTGATGGATGTGGTCTACAATAGAAAGAGTCCGGTATTCCGGTAAGTAGAGAAAAGGCGATGGTAGGATTAGGTCACGCTGTGAGGTGTGTGGGTTGTTTTTTTTTTATTAATCGGTGTGTTGACAATACTCACAGACGCGTTGAGGTATCTGAGGAAGAAGTCGAGGATGAAGGACTTGCCGCCGCGGTAGGCGCCGGCCACGCTCAGCACGACGGCGGGCAGGTCGCGCACGTCGGGGCGCAGCAGCACGCGCCGCAGCGCCTCCTCGTCCAGCACGTAGCGCCGCCCACCCACCTCGCCCAGTCTCACCACCTGAAGGCCCGCGCCACCCGCGCCCCCCGTGGCCGCCTGTCTCTCTGCTCCGCCGCTCATTACGCCTGACAGTGCTCGTTTTTCAAAACACCGTTTCTTCCCGGTTTAGAGCTTTAAAAAAAAACCGGTCCTGTTGTATAAAACCAGATGTTGTTTTTCGATTTTTTGTATTATTTTTTAGGATCGATTAATATTGACCTGTGAACCTTGCAGATCAGTCATACAACGCGTCGTACGCCCGCACCTCACTACTTATTCATCATATATGTATATTTTCTATATCTTCTTCTTCTTCTTCTTAATATATATAAATTACGTGACACGTTGTTTGTCCGCAATGGACTCCTAAACTACTTAACCGATTTTAATCAAATTTGTACACCGTGCGCAGTTTGATCCAACTTGAAAGATAGGATAGCTTACATCTCAATTTATAGTCGCAATACTATTTTATCGCAATAAGTTTAAAATAAATCTAATCTAATATACTAATAATAAAGCTGAAGAGTCTGTTTGTTTGCTTGAACGCGCCTATCTCAGGAACTACTGATCCGATTTGAAAAATTCTTTCAGCTTTAGATAGCCCATTTATCGAGGGAGGCTAAATACTATATATCATCACGCTAGAACCAATAGAAGCAAAGCAGCAATGAAAAATTTTGCGGAAACGGGGAAAATGCGACGCAGACGAAGTTGCGCGGGACAGCTAGTATATATACTTATATATATATATTCTCAATAATAAGCTACAGGGTTTCTTGGGTTATGGGCAAAGCGAACTTGTTACTAAGGTATACATTCAAGCTCAGAAGTTGGTGCGAACCTGCGCGGATCAACGCGCAGGTCCATTCAAGACGCTATTTATTACGATAAGTACTTTTTTTATTATTATTCGCAATATTATTAAATACAATCTATCGGTATTACAACACCACAAACAAATTTTATTATTACAGTGAAGTAAGAAAAATACACAGATTTCACATGACAACAATTTGGAATAATTGTATCAATAAGCTTCTAATTACATTCTTCTAAAAACGATAGGTGCCTAAAGGGACAATACAATCCAAGTGTAATGGCACCTTCTAGGCAGTTAATAATAACAAAAGCAAACCTTTTGTCAGGATGTCTTTGGGTGAATTTCCCAAATGACTTATTTTTTTATCTTCAGTGAAATTAGTATTTGAAAAAAGGAATATCGTTCTGAATTATATTTTTTAGTATTTAATAGGTAGTTATTGGGTTGTGGCAAAAATATAATTTGCCTAGGACTATTTACAAAGGTTGAAATAAATTCATAAACCTCTATTTTTTTCAAATCGGTGCTGTCCCTCTACTTTTTTTACAACAAAAAAGCTTATACACTAATAGAAATAAGTAAGTTATGTATATAACTTGTTCTATTTTATAGAATATTAGTTTTGTTATTAATATATAGTATATTTTATTATATAATTAACGATTATTATTACTGAGAGGCACAAACGTACCTGTCCTGCAAAATGTTCTCATATCGCTGGACAAAAGTAATTTAAACCTAACTTTACTTCGACGAGTCCGATAGCATCCCCACCCCAATTTTATTTTCCTCGTTAGTGTGTGCTAGTGCGCAGTCACGACAGATTTGTGTCAAATCGCTTCATATTCTCGCCAATAATATAAGTACGCCAATTCAGTTGCTCCCGGACAATTATTTTATATTTTCGGTGGTTGCATTTTTCTAGTGTAAAGAGTAGTTTTATTTTTGTTGTTTGGTTCTAACAGAGGCAGTAAGTGAATTAGCTTCATTGACTGTTATTGAATTTAGCCTAGATATTATGCATTTTTTCTAATTTTCGAAAAAGTGTGTTATTTCTCACGTCGCTGTTCTCATATCGCTGTAATCGGTGGTCTTTATTACCACCGATGTGATAATTTACACCGAAAAAATCAATTGGTGTCTTATATCTAATATCGGTGTTTTGATTCATGATCAACGCACAGTTTTGTCACATCGGTGGATTACTTTATCATATCGGTAGATCATTTTATCATCTCGGTGATTCGTTTTATCATATGGGTAGATCCCATGTCATTTCGTTAAGTAAAATATAATACTATTACAAAGATAATAATGATAATAATAATAAACTTTTTTTTTTAATTCATAGTAGTAAATAAAATAAAGTAAATATAATAAAATAGGTACATAATTTAAAAAAATATATTTCAACTGAATTTCTAAGAACTCAGTTCTGTTTGGAAGTGATCTACTTACATAAGACCCTCAGTACAGGTCTTCAGTTCTAAGTCACCCTTGTAAAAATATATAGGTACCTACCTACTAACTATTTCCTTTTTGATGTACTAAGGTGGATAGATTATCATATCGCTGGATATGTACATCATTTCGGTGGATAAACTTATCATACCGGTGTACAGAAAAAATAATCGGTGCCGGTTTGTCATATCGGTGGAAACCAGAATTCAAACTGAATTTTCTTCTTAGTCTTAAATGATACGTTGATGATATTAAATTTGGGGATATTTGATATCTTAAAGATTACATTAAACCTGAAAAATATACAAAAAAAATATAAATGAAAAAGTTCACCGAAATGATAAAAAAAAATGGCAATTGTTGAAATTCACCCCTTTCTTAGAAATTTCGGTACCTCAGAGCAAAGCGTTTTTGTTCTGCTAAAATTTGTATTGTTTTTAATATACATAAAATAACTGCTTATTAAAAGACTGATTATAAAAGAATTGATATTAAATGTCTAATGAGAGTTCAATTGTTTGATTTTTGTCCTATCTTATGATACGATATGATAATTGATGTTTATTTTGCAAATAGGTTTTTATTTAGAAACACTTTTACGCGTCGTCAATTTTAAAACTAGATGAGGCTGGTGTTTCGTACCTGACTACTCTGAGGAGAAACAGCCGAAATAAAATCATAAGATATAATCTTGGTCAATTCATATGAAGACTATGCGGATGATTGTCAGAGATGGTCTGTTGAAGAGAGCACCACACAGATTTGAGTGGACCTGTCCAGCCAGTGCAAGCATTTTTCAGTTATCGAGTAGCTCGACTCATAACTCAAGGAGCTCAATGACACGTCGAAGTCGAAAAATACCAAAGATCGGACATTTTATAATAATTCCATTCAATTTCCTTGTTAATATTGTAATGTCGTCTCTATTACGAGAACATTCTAGGATTACGTTCGCGTCTGAGACCGAGTGAGAGTTCGAGAATGTTCCATGTTTTATGGAACAGTCTAGAAGATTCGAGAATAATCCTAGAATGTTCCTCTATTGAAATGTCTAGGAAGTTCAAGAAAGTCGTGGAACTTTCTAGAAGGATTGGTTCCACTATGGAGCTATCAAGAAGATTCAAGAAAGTTGTGGAACTTTCTCGAAGGCTGGGTTCCCTAAGGAACTGCCTAGACGTTGACGGAAGTTGTGGAAGTTTCTCGAAGATGGATCGGCCTTGTAAATAGCTGACGGGTTATCGGGAGGTGAAAACGGGCTGTCAGTTTAACTTCGACTGTATGATAATATCGAATTAAGCGAAACTTTATTGTAAAAAAATAACCGGGTACCCGGTTTTTGATAAAACGTGAAACATAAAAACCACAACTCTTATATCGTCAGTGTGAGAAGTAGAATATTGACTATCCCTATGTAAACTACCGAATCTGCAAATATACTTAGGTTTTTTTATGGAGTATGACAAACTTTTCGTTCTGTTCCCCATAGCTCAAATCTAGTGCCATACCTATTCTTCTTCTTAGCTTAATTGTCGATGGTTATCTAAATTGTGTCAGCCCAAACGCTCAGACACCTAGTTAGCAGCCACTTAGATTATTAGATTCCTATTACGAGCAAATAACAGGATATGATATTATATGCACATCGCCGAAATTTGTAACGAAGCTTCCGGTGTAACCATACCTACTAACCAACATACCTATTTTGATAGATAAAATAGGGTAATTAATAAATAGACAGTGTACATTTACAATATATATAATGTTATTGTCAATTACCACAACAATTACGCATAGGTAGGTACTAGGTATTCGAAATAATAAAATTGTTGTTCTGAGCCATGACTAATAATTAGTCATATTGTTGTTATTAATATTATATTAAATGTATTTATTTATTTATGGCACTCCAACGAACGACTTATTCATTGTTACAACCTTTGTTATTGTAACAATTAAACTTAAAATCTATAAGAGTGTAGTTATAACTTACAGGTGTGTTTACATATTTCGATCTTATTATATTACACGGATTTTATATAGGTTAAAATTTATTATATTCAAGGAGAATGTTCGCCAGCTTATGCTTCGGCCGCTGACCCGGACAGGGAATAACCCGGTACCAAATATCGAAACCGACACACAGTCATACATCAACGACGATAACACTGTCATATAGCTAAACAAAGCTCGATATTGTAGGGTTAAACCCCTTGAAGCACGAGGAATAATATATTGTGTATTTGAGTGATAAATCAGTCACGTATCAAACCAAATAACAATAACAACCACTATGCCAGTTATGGTTAAGCTCTTACTATTGTATTCCCATAAACTGGGCACTAATTCAGACTCCAGCCTGTTACAAAGAAATTCTGGATGGGAAAACGCAGAAACACATTAGGTATTCGACCTGGGAATCAAATCATAGACCTCAAAATTAGCAGTAGCGCTTGCGATCGCTGGACAATGAGGCAGTCGTATATTATACTCGTAAAATTAATTGACAGATTGACCATTTGGGGACTCACGAAGAGCCAACTACCGATGTCTTACGGCGAATTTCATCAATGAAAGCAGTATTTTTCAGTATATTGCAAAAATACTCTGTGACTGAATGAAAGTGAACGCGATCAACACATTGAAACTGAGTTCGAAAATTGTCAGTGTCAAATTGTCAATTTCTGTTTAAATTTTTTAATTTATTTTTAGTGACAAAAAGGCGATTATTCCCAATAGTCCCCTCTAGCCCTGTCCTCCGGGGTGACAGCTGGGAATTGTCTTCCCAGTTGTCACCGGGGTGACAATTTGTGCCGACTGTTCCCTTTGAAAACTGACTAGAGGGGACAAATGGGAAGTCTGTTTCTCAGTTGTCACCAGGGGGGGGGGGGTGATATTTGCAACGATTCCTTACTTCCGACCAGAAAAAAAAAAAGCAAGCAAGTACAAATGAGACCGACGGACATACTATTTTGTGTCATGACATCTGACTAATAAGCACTTTACCCTTAGTCTTATCCTTTTTTTAACCTTCCACTTTACCTTTACCCTTAGTCTATTATCTGTGATTATACGATTAGTATTAATTAAAATTAATAATCTGTGATTGTACTTATTAAAGGAAACATAATGTTGTTTTTTTTTTATTTGATTCTATATAACTTTTTTTAACATTTTATTGAATTACTTAATAGTTAATATTTTTCTAATGTTGTAAGCGTGTTGATATTGTGTTAATTTTTTTTATTTAATTCTATGTAGCATAAGAAATAAAAAAGGATAAGACTAAGGGTAAAGTGCTTATTAGTCAGATGTCATGACACAAAATAGTATGTCCGTCGGTCTCATTTGTACTTGCTTGCTTTTTTTTTTCTGGTTGGAAGGAAGGAATCGTAGCATAATATCTCAACCCCCCCCCCGGTGACAACTGAGAAACAGACTTCCCATTTGTCCCCTCTAGTCAGTTTTCAAAGGGAACAGTCGGCACGAGTCGTCACCCCGGTGACAACTGGGAAGACAATTCCCAGCTGTCACCCCGGAGGACATGGCTAGAGGGGACTATTGGGAATAATCGCAAAAAGGTATGAAAACTTACAAACTAAGTCCCACAAAACCGTAGATTTGACTGTGGGGTCGGTGAGTCTCTATACACTCATTCTTAAATTTTGTAGGTACTTAAGAATAATATACTACACATAAATAGGTATATACACTCGCTAGCAATGAAAAAGTTCCCGTGACATAGCACCAAATCACTCCTAAACGGGAAAGGCTAGCTAAATGACGCCATCTGCAATATTGAAGTGCAAACGTGCAAAGTGTTCATTTAACAGCGCATTAGAATATTACCAACTAAAAACGTAAATATTGTGTTCAAATTTTAAATTAAATGTTTTAAAAAATTGGGGCCATTTGGCAAATAAAACCAAATCTCTAAGTAGGGGTTTTATTATGTGTAAACTTAGGTTTTGATAACTCAGTACTTGGTGTTTCCTCCATGTGCTCTCAATACAGCTTCTACGCGATTGGGCATGCTGAATACCAGATAGCATATGCTAAGGAATGTTCTCCCATTCTTCGATGAGCGCGTAATTCAAGTCACGAAGAGTAATTGGAGGTGGAACTCGGTTTCCCACACGTCTGTCAAGCTCGTCCCAAGCATGCTCAATAGGATTTAAATCGGGGCTCTTTGCTGGCCACTTCATTTTGTGGATTCCTACGTCCTGAAGATACTCATTTACAACTTGAGCAAAGTGGGCCCGTGCATTATCGTTCATAAACACTGCATTGTCGCCCATATTGGCCAAAAACGGACCAGCATGTTCATTGAGAATGTCATTGATGTATCTCACAGCAGTTAGGTTCCCGTTCTCGATAAGAACTAACGCTGTTCGACCCTCTGCAGAGATACCAGCCCACACGTGAACGGTACCTCCGCCGTGTGACACTTTTTCTTCAAAACATGCGTGTGCAAAACGTTCTCCTGGTCGTCGGTATACTCTTTTCCTCCCATAATGATGGTACAGCATAAATCTTGACTCATCAGAGAACATCACTCTGCCCCATTCTTCCTCACCCCATTCTGTATGCTCGCGGGCGTATCGCAATCGAGCAACTTTATGATGCCGTTCCAGTTTTGGGCCATTTGCTGGCATGTAAGGCTTCAATCCTCTTTCGGCAAGACGTCTGCTGACTGTCCACTCGCTTATTAGCCCCCTTCGAACTTGCAGAAGTTGTTGTTAAACCGCAACTCCCGTCTAATGTCGATTTCTAAACATGACTGCCGCAATGAAACGATCTTCTCGGACTGTTGTGCACCTTGGCTTGCCAGTACCTGGTCTTCTCAGGTTTAATCCAGTCTTCCTAAACCTTTGGATCACTCGTCGGACAGTAGTATGTGTCACGCCCATTATTCTGGCCGTATTTCTTTGGCTAGTACCCAATTCCACCATAGTGATGATTCTCGTACAATCCTTGGGTGATAGAGGCATGATTTACGGGTACGAGAGCCGTAAGACTTTACAATTTAAGAATTCTTTCACAACGGCGAAAAAAAGGATGAAATCAAAAGCAAAACAAAAAACGAAATAAATGTATTCCGAAATTTTCAAACCCCAAAATTTTGTTTTTCTATTTTTTTTATTCATGGCCTCAAAAAGACCAGTATTTAAAAGACTTTAAGTTTTCATAATAAAATAGATTTTATTATACTTTTTATTTTTGTAGCTAGGTTCTATATGTCTTAGGAGATATTAAGGTGTTTGTCGGCATTTAGTGGGTGGAACTTTTTCATTGCTCGGCAGTGTAATACACTAGCACTTTATTTTTTTTTATTTTTTTTACTTTTGATCGTGTTTACTTTCATTGGGCAAATCACACTTTCCCTGTCGCTTCTCATAAGATATCATCTGCCTAGCCTTTTCCCCAGTATGTTGGAGTCTGCGTACAGTCTAACCGGATGCAGCTGAATATCAGTATTTTACATTTGGGTAATACGTTACCAGCGATAAGACCGCCATTGTAACCATAATATTATTATCAGTATTGTAAATCCGTTATATTTAATTTTTGGTGTAGGTACAATAAAGTTTTATTCTATTCCACCCCTTGCTAAGACTGGTTTTCAGACTTTTGTGCCAACTGACTGTAACAACCGTTTATGATTCCTTCACAAATGAATGACTTCTAAAATAAATACTGGCCTTCTGTCAAAAATTGCAATAAATGTTCCTAGCAGTTTAGGGAGCGTTCAAGTATTACGTAACGAGTTTGTGGGGAGGGGGGGGTTTTCTGAAACGTTACGATGCGTCTGAGGGGCGGAAGGGGGTATTGAATTACGCGTTACGTAATATTGTTTTAACTCTTCAGAACGGTCGCATAGATTTTTTTCTCGCGGTGCGTTACCTGAGGGGGAGAGGGGGGTATAAACAAACATTACGGCGCGTTACATGAGGGGGGGTTAAAAATCTCCAAAAATTGCGTTACGTAATACTTGAACGCTCCCTTACCCCGGTCACATCCCTATAATATATTCAGACAATCGATGCACAAAACCAACTTAGGTGACAACTCCCCCCTTACAAGGGCAACTCTATTGTATAACGCTGTATGGGGCAAAGCTGAACTCGACATCAATCATGGTAGTCTTAAAATATTTGATAGGAAATTATTTAAACACTCCCAGTAAGAGGACATTTGAATTATCATTCCAATAATTTAATTAATATTCTATTTCTATTTGCATGAGGTCCTGGGATCTCGAATCTTGGGTCGGGCTATGTGTCTTATGGTTATTCCATCAGGAATTTTTCAGTAGCAGTTACGGAGTCTGGATTTAATGTCGGGCCCGGTTGATGGCAATAGGCTCGCCCCCTATTACATAGAACTTCAACGTAACTGGCGAAATGTGGATGTGTACGACTGTGTGTAACCCTTCGGGAATTACAGGCGTGATGTTATGTATGTTTTTTTTTTTTTTTGTATTAATAAAACTTTTTATTTTTTTCCAGAAAACGATGAAACGATAGATAATTATCATTATGATTCAGAAAATGGCTAATAAGTTTGAATAATAAATACTTGTTAAGATAAATAAAAATGTATACCAGCTTTACATATGTATAACTCTGTTTACCTTCAATTTCAGTAATCAATTATGATGATTGTGGTTTTCCTTACATTTAATTTACATATCATGTTTGTTATAGAGATTTGAACCTTATGATTGACCCTATCGATTGATGCCATAAAAGTACAGAATGATTTTTTTTCGGATTTAAGCAGGTTCGATTCTCGAGTCAGGCAAGCGAACTTTTGAAAATATTTGAATGCAGATTGGTTTATTTTTTTTAAATTAAGGAATGTTTCCTTTAAGTAAAATTAGCAATCTCGAGTATTTAGAGTACTTTCCCTCTAGGTGAGGTTGAATATTTTCCATGCTGTATACTCGTCTGGCAGATACTTGCAACCGATATAATATTCTGGCTGTTAAATAAAGGGTGTAAATAACCCTTAAAGGTAGGCCTCACGGTATGGTTGGTCCACAAATTTAAAGTCGCTCAACGTGCTATGGAAAGGGCTATGCTTGGAGTTTCTCTGAAAGATCGAGTTCATAACGAGGTGAGCCGACAGAGAACCAATGGGCCGGCCATATAACCCGAAGAACCGATAACCGTTGGGGTAGACGAGTTCTTGAATGGAGACCACGAATCGGTAAACGTAGCGTAGGACGTCCTCAGACTCGGTGGAGCGATGATCTTCGCAAGGCGGCTGGCAAGAGCTGGATGAGAGTGGCCGAGGATCGTGCTCAGTGGCGTGTCATGGGAGAGGCCTATGTCCAGCAGTGGACGAATACAGGCTGCTGATGATGATGAACCCTTAAAGAAACCGAAAGGCACTTGTTCTCCCCGTCATTGCGATATTTTTTTTGTTCTGGATCATACCTGGGAACCTTGTACTTACTGAGATATTGGACGTCAAAGTTACCATTTTTTCACAAGATTACTTAATCTAAAAAAAAAAAAATTGCTGTTCTTTAAACTCGTTTGCTATTCAATGCATCCATCAGCACAATGTTTTGAGTGCATTACATTGAGTTTTACCGTAAAGTGTGATTTCACTACCCCAAAAAAAATGTCGTTTCCCTACAATGATTTTTGCGTAGGGTTACTTAGTTTGATGTACAGAATGCTTGATTAACGGCTTCTGTTTACACCCCGTGTCCTTTTAAAGAATTGAAAGAAAATGCTCTCAAAATTTCAGCCTTGTGGGAGCAGGTTATGAATGAATTACTATCCCGATGACAACTTTGTTATTGTCTGGCACATGCTTCATCATCATCATCAGCCTACCGCAGTCCACTGCTGGACATAGTCCTCTTCAATTGCTCGCCACTTAACCCGATTATCGGGAACTCTCATCCAGTTGCTACCAGCTACCCTGCGAAGATCGTCGCTCCACCGAGCCTGAGGGCGTCCCACCTTACGCATGCCGATTCGCGGTCTCCACTCAAGAACACGTCTACCCCAACGGTCATCGGTTCTACGGCTAATATGGCCAGCCCATTGCCACTTCAGCTTACTTATTCATGCTTGCAACAGTTGCAACCTTCAAAATAGGTTGGCAATTTGGTTTTACACTTAAACATACGTAAATTACGACATATTAAAATTGTAGTCTTGTGAGAGCAGGCTAAACAAAGAAAGGATGATGAGTGACGCGAGTGCGAGATGACTGCCAGAACGGTACTTTCTTAGTTGAATGATAATAAAACATCACTTTTTTAAAAAAATAGCTTTTTGGGAAACGGGTTAGTCGGATGGTTCGGTAGCTTTCTCACTAATTGATTAAAGTTTTTCTAAATGTTTCATGTTAGGTTGATAATCTCTGCTTTGAATATCTAATTTTGATGTGATTCGACAAGTTAATACCTACAAATTTGTAAAGTGGGGTAAGAGAAACTGTCCTTGCCCCTGAACCTTACGACATTTCATACAAACTATCATTAAGTCCTTATTTTCCGAAATGACTGAACCGATTTTAATGAAACTTCATCTGCAAAAACAGGATACATAGGTCTAAAAAGTTGCTAAACACATTTTGCATAATGCCCTAGGTGTAAACGCTCTTAAGGTGGATGCGAAAGGATAGACCGCAAAATTCTGATTTTCTTACAATTTTTGCAACTTGCTGGTCAGTAACTACAAGAAAAAAGGCAAGAAGAAGAAAAGTAAGGCTGAGCGCATATTGGAGTCACGACAGTTTTAAGACAAATTTTCCTCACTTAGTCCAGTCTGCCTTAAAACTAAAACGAAACTGTTTTGTCTAGTACTACGACGACGCGGCGAACACCGTCTAAAAATAAAAATAAAAACTAAAAATAAATTAAAATCTTTTAATAATAATGTTCTTAGCAATCTTTCTAACGCTAGTTTTGATTTAGAAGATCCCAATATAAACTATGGTATATTATTTTCCACAGTTTGCCAGGAATTTAATAAAACGTGTCCAGTAAAAAAAGTTAAAGTCAACTTAAAACCTAAATTTAGCGAATGGGCCACTGCGGGAATAAGAAAAAGCAGAGATATTTTATACAATTTATATCACGAAAAATCTCTGACCTCAGATCAAGTCTTTCACGCTTATGTTAGAAACTATTCAAAAATATTCAAAAGTGTCTGCGCTCAGGCAAAATCTATAACAATAAGTAATAAAATCGGTATTTCTAAGAATAAAATAAAAACTGTGTGGCAGGTAATTAACAGAGAAACAGGAAAGACGCAAAAACGAGATAAGAATGAACTGTCTTTGAAAATAGATAATAAAACCATTTGTGATAAGCTAGAAGTCGCTGAGACTCTAGACAATTTCTTTGCCAACATTCCGTTAGAGGTTACGAAATCTCTCCCCTCCTCAGCTACTTTAGCTGAAGCTCTTCTTAAAGAGAACTTTACAAAAGACTTACCTAACTTTAAATTTAAACCAGTATGTACTGATACAATTAAAAACGCATTCAAAAGTCTCAATATAAAAAATACTGAAGACTTATGGGGGATATCAGTCAAGGTTCTTGGAAACATCATTGACTCAATTGCTCCTGTCTTAGCAGGCATATTCAATCAATGTTTAGACAGCGGTAAGTTTCCTGACCTGATGAAACATAGTAAAGTAGTACCAATTTTCAAATCAGGTTGTAAGAGTGATCCCTCTAATTATAGACCTATATCTGTGCTTCCAGCATTGAGTAAAATCTATGAAAAAATCATGCTGGACCAGATGTTGTCTCACTTCAATTCTAATAAGATACTGCATAGTCAGCAGTTTGGTTTCACGAAGGGTAGTTCGACAACGGACGCGGGAGTGAAACTCATCAGTTACATTTTGGAATCCTGGGAGAAGTCCCAGGATGCTATTGGCATCTTCTGTGACCTCTCAAAAGCGTTCGACTGCGTCGACCACAAAACACTGATCTGTAAATTACACCACTACGGAATTCGTGGACTAGCTGCTGATCTTGTACTTTCTTATTTATCGGACAGGCAGCAAAAAGTAAATGTAAATGGGGCGACGTCCTGCGGGTCTATAGTCAAGATGGGCGTGCCCCAAGGTTCAATTCTCGGCCCTTTCTTGTTTCTTGTTTATATTAATGACCTCCCTTACATGATGGCCAAATTTTCGGATATAATTCTATTTGCTGATGACACCTCGCTAATTTTCAAAATTCATAGAAAAGATACGGACGTCTTACACGTCAACGAAAGCCTAACTATTCTCTCAAAATGGTTTGCAGCCAACAATCTTTTACTGAATACGAATAAAACAAAATGTCTTAAGTTTTCTTTACCAAATGTACCACAACGTGACCTAAACTTAAATCTTGACGGCAAAAAACTTGATGTTATAGCGGAAACTGTATTTTTGGGGATTACTATCGATTCAAAACTGCAGTGGGGGGCGCACATTAGAACTCTTTCGGGAAGGTTAAGCTCAGCTGCCTATGCAGTTAGGAAAATAAGGCAGCTAACTGATGTAGCTACGGCTAGGTTAGTATACTACGCTTATTTCCATAGTATTATGGCCTATGGCATTCTGCTGTGGGGATCGGCAGCAGACGTTGACTCAATTTTCATACTGCAAAAGAGGGCAGTCCGCGCCATCTATAAAATGGGTCCTCGCGAGTCCCTCAGAGAAAAATTTAAAGAAATCGATATACTTACTCTGCCTTCACTCTATATTTTAGAATGTATTTTATATGTCCGCAAAAACCGAGGACTTTTCAAAATTAGAAGCGACTTTCATAATATAAATACACGCAGTAAACACGAAATTGTAATACCCAAATTTAGATTAACTAAAACTAGCAAGTCATTTCTTATTAACAGTATACGCTTTTATAATAAGTTGCCAAAGTCAGTTACAGAACTGACCGATGGAAAGTTTAAAAATTATATCAAACGTGTCCTAATTAAAAAAGCATATTACAAAATTAAGGACTATGTTGAAGATAAAGAAGTTTGGCCTGAGCCCCTACGCACATGCGGCTTCCCTGGTAGCTCATAAAACGGCACAAATGTGTGGATGTCTCTAACTATTCTCAATCTTATATTTTTTAATTTTTATGTTTTATTTTATTTACTTTTTTTTTTTTATTTACTTTTTTCCATTATTTTTTAATCAGATGTTTTACAATATTTTCTTAATCATTACACCATTTTGTTTAGAATAGTTACAGCACGGATGACAACATTTGTGTCACTTGTTTAATCTAGTCTTTTTGCAATATCTTCTTTTTTTTTTTTTTTTGCTTGTATAGACTCATTTTCTTATTTACCGATTGTTTGTAAATGTGTGGACATTGTAGGCCTTATAGATTCCTAGATCCTTGGTAACTTTTTATCTTGTTCTACGTTTTGTAGTAAGCAACGACTTATTGTCGGGCCTACGATGTCCACTCATACTTAAGTGCCAACGCTGTAACATAGAAAAATTGTAAAGCCAAATGATTTTAAAAGAGTAACCATGGAGTTTCTTGCCGGTTCTTCTCCATAGGAAACGACCAACCCGAACCGAGCTTTTTGTCGACGTTTTACAAGTGCCCATGTAGGCCTATGTGAAATAAAAATATTAAAAAAAAAAAAAAAAAAAAAAAAAAAAACCGTCTGCGTCAACTCTTTTTCAGAATCAAAATGGACTTCATCGATACAGTTGTATTAAGCATCCTAGTGTCGCGTGCACTTGCAAAACGAGGTAACTATTGGGTGCATCCCATTAAAATATATGGGATATATTTATCAACGTTTTTCTTATGTATAGTGAAAGACTGATAAAAGGAAAATTGTATTTTAGAGGACGTACTCGTCGCGTGTTTTGTCGTTGATGTCCCCCATATGTACCAACGAGAAGCCGACAATCGTTAGTCAGACTTGTCGCCGAGCAGTTATTGTAGTTATCACACAATTTTGTCTATGAGACATTAAAAGTAGCAAGAGCATACGCATAGAATTTTAAAAATAAACTATATTCCACTTACCCCACCTAAAATGTTGTAAACGTTTTTATGTGAATTAAGTATTTGCCTTGTTGTAAAATGATGAAATGACCAAACGCATAGTTGCCAATCGTTAATTGACATTGAAAATTAGTAAATCGTGATATGACAGGATACCGTTTATCTTATCTAATATTGGTATCTTTAGATACCTATACTTGGTAAGGTTACGATGCGTGTATTACCATTGAAGACTATTTCACCAAGTTCGATCCTGTAGGATAAATTACCGACCTTCAAGCGATAGAAGCTAGTCATTAATAAACAGAAACGCTTAATCTCTACCGTAATACATAATAATAAAGAAAACAAGGCTCGTCAAACAAATACACATTCAACCACACACTTGTCATATATTTCGATGAAATTATCAAATTCATAATTATTAAAAATCACGTTCATGATATATACTCTGTACATTATATGTATATGTGTATACCTCCCTAAACATCTGTATGTATTTTGTTGCCAGTGTTTGATTAATGAAATTGGAGAAAAAAATCCTTGCATCTTTACAACGTATCTGCCTAGCCTTTTCCGAAGCTATCTTGGGGTCGGCTTCCAGTCTTATCGTATGCAGCTGGGTACCAGTATTTTACATGAAGCGACTGTCTATCTGACCTCCACAACCCAGTAACTGGGATACGATACCCCTTGGTAAGACTGGATGCCAGACTTTTGGCTTCTGACTACTCGTAACTACGTACTCGACTAACTGTCAAAGATCTACAAATGACAGCCCGGACCAACGACTTAACATGCTTTCCGACGCACGGAGGAAACTCGGTATGTAATTATGGTCACCCATCCACGGACCAACCTCGGCAAGCACAGCTTAACCTTAAAGATCGACCCGTGCGGCTGTTATTATTTAGCCAAGAGCTCCTTTACAACGGCTTTGTTAAAATATGGACTTCAAATCAAACCGTGAACAGTGTGCTTTTATTTCGTTTATTTATTATATTTTGGGTCATAGTGTTAGCTTAGGGAATTTATCGCTTAGATGTGTTAAAGAAAACCGGTGCTGGCATAATAACGATGACGATGTACACACAACTGATCGATTAAATTTTATAAACAGGCATGCACCTAACTAAAACTTCAGTCACTTACCTGATTTATTTAAAAAAAGGTGAAATTATACGTAAATCACTTTGCTGAAACACAAACTGATTGTGATGGCAGACGTGCAAACACAGGGCATTTCAGACTGTATATGCCCAATTGCCCATACTTTGCAACCAAACCTTAAAAATCGCAGCCTGTCACGCATGTAAACATAAAATGTGTGACAAAACTTTTTCATTGCATAAGCCATTTTCAATCATACTGACTAAAACATAGAGTCTGTATCATGTTGTGAACGCTTGCCTCTTACAGCGTTTAGCAGCGCGAATTCAATTCTAATATAAATAGAACAATGTGATAGTGGGCATTTTGCGATGAGTCAATGTTACCAGAATAACTGTGTTCTTACCATCACAGTAAAATTAACGTAATATGTTATAGGAGCATAAAAAAACACCATCACACCTGTAATTCCCAAAGCGTTAGGCAGAGGTGCACTCAAAGAACACCAACATTTTTCCAATTATGTTTTGTGGGGGCGAAATATTTGCCAATGAAACAGGCACAACTGCAGATTTCTGGAAAATAATTCTATGCTTGCCTACTTCTAAAAATCAACAGCATTATAAGTAGTACCAAAGAAAGGAAAATAAGGAACATTAAAGTGTTAAGAGTGAACAATGAGTTATTTAAAATTCAAAGTGGTAGAAATTAAAATTGATGTTTGGCAACACTTTTGTCGGGGCTTCCCTTTATACGTACACCACAAATAATCTTGATTGATAATCATGTATGATAAATGGAGTACAAAATCTGGGATTCAAAATTTTTAACATACAAGTAACTTGTTTGTGTTTGATGTTTTTGTTAAAACCAGGACATACATAGGTTTTTATTTGAACGTAACTCGGAAAAAATACGTTCGATTTAGCGTTTATGTTTGTATTCCAATTGGGATTTACCATTTGATTAATTACTAGTTCTGATGAAGAGAATGGATATAGAGAATTGGGGTCGATGAGCAGCGTTTCATGTCCTCGTCGATTTTATTACAATTTTGCACTTTATGTCACTAGAAATAAAGCATCTTGTTCAATATTATCCGAAAATCCTCTACGCAGAGACAGATAACGAAATCCGGTACCTCGACATATTAACGACAGCGCTCAAGGCCAGCGCACAACGGGACGGTAGAGCAGAGCATTTTATCTTTACCCGACGTGAATTCATACGTAGCTTGTGGTAACAAGATACAGATTTCAATGTTTAGCGATCGACTCCAAGGCATCAAAGGGGATTTCCCTTCGCGGCATTTTAGAGCGCGCTAGAGGATGCCACGGCCGGACGGCATCCTCTAGCGCGCCGGACGGATGTGCGAGGGTATACGACAGAACAGAAAGGAATGGGATGGCACACTGAGGGACGCCAAAGCGTGCGGTGGAGTCCGCTAACATACGATCGCGAGGTGAGTCTCGGTAGCTGCCAGCATGCTATGGCAAAATTGCCCGCCCTGCAGTCCCTGGTGTACGCTGGCCTTTGTTGTCTATTAAATATATATATAATATGTAGATTATTTCCATCCTTTCATCCTTAATCGGTATAAGTCGTATCTTATCCGGTTATTGTATGAATGTTTATCTTTACGAAGTACCTCTTTCGGAGAAGAACATATTTTTCTAAATAGCCTTGCTGTATTATAAAAAAAAACAGTGTTACAAACAATGATATGTCGTGGTTATGTGGTGTTACGTCATTGGTTACAAACGAGAATTTTATATTGTCTTGGCTTTAAAATTAAGTTTATATTTGTTGTTACTTTTTCACAATAATATTGTTTTATTCTACTGACTCACTTAATACCTACATACGTATTTTACGTCATTATCATATTTACATTATATTTACCTACTTATTTGTAAGCGCATAATATTTATCCGAGTCCTTCTGATGACATCACCATAGTAAAAAAGAAATATGTAACTAAATGAAAATAACAATTCGTTCTCTTCTCATACACCGGCTGACTTGCCTTTGTTGATAAAGGCCTTCAATAAAACATAAGAAAAAAATGTATGTTATAGTGCATTTGTGAATTGAAACCGCAGGGCATAGCTAGTTACAATATAGGTTGTGTGTTCCAAATGTTCCAATGACGCAAGTTGTCATTTCAGTTGTGCTTCAATAAAACACAATCATTCGACGCATTGCTCACTGCTTTGAACAACGTCACAATAACCTACAGGGGAAGGCCCGATAACACACCTAAATATATGTCCTGTGTTGCCATACACTCATTTTAATTTCTACCATTTGGTAGAAATTTAAAGTAATTACTTTGAGTTTTTGCATCAAAATAGGTCATACATGCAATTATATAAAATAATAAATACTTATTTTGCTAATTTAGGTACATTACTAGGTTAGCCCATTTTTTTATCTACTTCTTTCTATGTACTGGGTTGTTTATTAGTGATTTGATGTTTTCCTAATTACTCGTAAGTCATATAATTCAGCAAGTTATTTAGCCTGAGAAATATATTATGTTTGATAAAAAATCGATCAATGACCGCATGGTGCAATTTGTATCATTTTTAAACGGGTTTATTTAGCTGGCTCTGTTTGTTTTTTGTTTTGGTATTTTTTTTTTGTGTAAGCTTAAATGAAAAGATCCTCATCCCTTTTTGTCCTTGTCCATCGATACCTACACGTCCGTCTGTCGAGTTTAGCTTGCTAGTTTAATTTTAATTTGTAGTTCCAGTGAGTATGCGCAAACTGCGAGAATATTGTGTTTTATTCGCAGAGTCTCATACTCCGATAGGACGGCAGCGGAATTTAAACACGAGTACACGGCTAGAGAGATCAAACGCAGGATCAGCAGCTTCACATGGTATCCGACACCCGGGGGGTGCCATTCTACGGAACGGATTTCTTAATTCCGGGCTAATAATGAGAAATTTCCAGTTGAAAAACCAAATAACGCTTGGCTACAATACAACATATATAATAAATCTTACCAAGACAGTAAGAAAACTTTTTTCAGGCAACATTACTTACTGCAAAATGCCCGCTATCATTATTTTGTTCTATTTATATTATCAGAAGTTCACACGCTGAATGCCACATGACTCATACGTTAACAATAAAATAAAGACTGTGTGTTATAAAGGATAAGGTTGAAAATTACTAGTCAATGATAAACATACATGACTGTTTTACCAACACGGACTTCAAAATCCGCGGATTTTGCTAAGGAGTTGTCAGTGACTCAATCAATGGCTCGTAGTCTGTTCGCATCTTCTTTACTTCGTGATCAGAATTTAGTTGTTATTCAGCTGAACAAACGCGTAGTGGTTGGCTCAAAATCCTCGCTTAAAAACAGTAATTTTGTAACTTATTATCCGTATCGCATTGGGTGAGTTATTTCGAACTTTGTTTATTTGAATAAAAACTAATATTTGAACAGATACATCCACACCACACCTAAGTTACTTTTTGTGGATTTCAAGAACGGTTAGTGGGAAACAAAGCTTGGGTATATAATTTACTATTTCGACGGCACGGTTGGCGCAGCGGTAGAGCGATTGACTGCTGCGCCGCGTGTCGCAGTTTCGAACCCCGCCCGGAACAAATATTTGAATGGCCTACAGATTGTTGTTCTGGGTCTGGCTGTTTGTGTATGGTAGTTTAAATGTTTGTAAACGCACCCAAGACACAGGAGAAATTCCTAGTAAGGGGAAAGGGTTTTTTAAATAAAAAAAAGGATTGTGTGGTTTTATGAAACCACGGTAAAAGTGAAACTGTTTTTCACACATATAGACATTTAACTTAAAATTTTTGGAATAATATTCCATTAAGGGTATAAAACGTATAAAAAGTCGGAGTAGGGATAAAGTGAAAGGCGCTCGTCAGAGCGCCTTTCACTTTATGCCGCGACCGAGCGTCACGCGATATGCAACACACAGACGAAAAAGTTTGAGACGATGTATAAAAGTTTCACTTTGATAAAAAAAGTAATTTAGTGGGCAACAACGAATAAGTGACAAAAAGTAACAGTAAAAGTCGCAAAATAAAGAAGAAAGTTGCGTATAGTTATCATGTTGCAAAATGTTGTACAACAAACAGTAAGGGTCAGTTCACACCGAGACGCGACGCGACGTGACGCTGCGCGCACACTTTTAAAGAGCGATTCAAAATATAACTTTATTTTCTACACGAAAAGATACACATTTCGTTGTGAGAATTCAGAATACGTTGCGCCATGCAGCGCTGCGCCGCGCTGCGCCTCGCGGCGTTGAGCGACGCAGCGCGAAATCACTGGCCTCTTCAAGTATCGTCGCGTCGCGTCTCGGTGTGAACTGACCCTAACCGGTGTGGATGCACAAACCGAAAAATGTTGCGGAGATTTGCATCATTCGAAATTAATTTAATAATGATGAAATGAGTTGACATCTTTTGGAAGAATTTGAAATAGGGAACATCGTTTGATTGATCATTATTTCATCATGATTTTTATCCTTCCCATTTTTTATTGATTCGGGTCGAGAATCATTAGCATAGCTCCTTGAATTTGAAGAGGACGCAAAACAACACCTTGTACAGAGATAAAACTTGTTTGAAGGTTTGTAAGTTTGTATGTAAAGATAACCTTCGGAGCTACTACCGGTTCCGAATTAATTCACTAACTGCATATTATTACACTACGTCAAACTTTTAAACCTGTGCGACAGCCTCTTTCTCAAATGCGATGTGCCTTGCTGAGTGCTGAGCGTGGGATCTTAGGTTTAATCCCATCCACAGATTGGGCAAAAATCATTGCAGATTTTCTATTAGAAATTTCTCAGTAGGGCCTGCCCCCTGGCCCCTAGAACATTGTACTTAAACATGGTTGGCAAAATTTGGAAAGTAAATAAGTACCTAACTCCGTAGTGAACCTACATGTTACGGCAGGGAAAACCAGCGAGATATAATGTTGTATGACGTAATTAGTTGGTACATTTACAAAGTGTTCTCTTTGTTTGATATGCTTGGTGTCTTGGCGAAGTAATTGAACTAAAGTCTTATGTCATTTCATTAGAATCATTATTTACAAAATTGTGAAATAAAACTTACCCGACATCCGTACTTAAAAACGTAAGTGATGTTATAGGTAGATAAGATAAAAATGTTATATTCCAGAACATGCTAGCCAGTTTCAGATAGAAAGTGATGTAGAATTTTGGAGGTGGACCTACTCAATATTATTTATGAAATAAATGAAAAACATGGTTGTGCTGTGACTGCTTTTATCTAAGTTTCCGTCCCGAAACCCGTGCGGGGAATTCACATTATCTATGTTGTTTTCCGGGTCATGAATTATTTCTGTATTCACAGGCATTTTACAGACAATTCTTCCATTTCTGGACAGAAAGTGCGAGGCAGCCCGCGAAATTTTCGCTGGCTACCTCGCGCTCGCTTGACAATTGTCATTTGATTGATTGATTTGCCGGCGATAAATTAGTAAATATACAACCTGTTTTGTTTTTATATGCCATAACTCTAGGGTTATATTCTGTAGGTAAAATTATACTACAACTCCTAGAATAGGTGGTCCAAAAATGCATAGTTCCGGAGTCATCATCAATTATAATTTACTTAGGTCAAAAATTGTCACCAGTATGACGAATCTTTACTTTTGCGAGGTTGCCAAACTTCGCAGTAGTGTAGTAAAATAATAGTACTTAGTTTGATTGATAATTACGAGTAGGTAATTCTTTTTATTCAAACCAATAATTCATATAAATAAAGCTAAGGAAAATGCGAAAAAACAATGATCATGATGCCAGTTGATCCTTTGATATCCTAGAGTTATGGAATATAAAAAAAAACAGATTGTATATTTGTATAATTATAATCATTGCAGTATCTGAAGCGATGAGTGGCGATGCGGATGTAGGCGCAGGCGGCAAGGAAGGCGCGGGTGTGCAAGTGGTGCGTCTGGGGGCGGGGGGCGCGAGGGGCTACGAGCTGGACGAGGAGGCGCTGCGGCGCGTACTGCTGCGCCCCGACGTGCGCGACCTGCCCGCCGTCGTGCTGAGCGTGGCCGGCGCCTACCGTGGCGGCAAGTCCTTCATCCTCGACTTCTTCCTCAGATACCTCAACGCGTCTGTGAGTATTGTCAATTCATCGATTAAAAAGAAAACACACAGAGCGTGACCTAATCCTACCATCGCCTTTTCTCTACTTGCCTGACTACCGGACTCTTTCTATTGTAGACCACTCACCACTTTCCATCAGCCGTTATCGAGCTTCAGACATTAGTCAATATAAATATCTTCTAAATAGTTTTTTTATTAGCGTTCCAGTCAGCTGAGTGGCGAATGGCTGGGCAAAGAGGACGAGAAACTGAAAGGATTCCACTGGAGAGGCGGCGGCGAGCGGGATACCACCGGCATACACCTGTGGCCAGAACCCATTATCACCACCATGAACACCGGTGAAAAGGTGGGTGGCACATTTGGTCCCTTGAAGTTGAAATCATAATGAATGATTTTGACTTTGACTTTGATAAGTTTATACACAGTAAACGAGCCTGCGACTGTCGGCCAACTTTCACTGTGTCAAGGGGTGCAAGGAGCATGCGAGTCGATCGCTCCTTTATCCTTATTACGTCACACCATGCAAACACATTCCTACAAATCTTGGACTATTTTCTGTTCTCCTGGAAGTACGCAACATTTATGCATGGATCTACGGGCAATGCAATATGTTTTTATTAGTGCTCAAATTCTGCACATACTTTCAGTCACGCTTGATGTCTCACTTAGTTCCGCTCACCCTCAGTGGATAAGCACAATTGGTTTGCATGAGCCTGCTGACTAATTATTCAGTCTTCAGCGACGGGTACTTAGCTATGTGGTTGCAGGTGGCTGTGCTGCTGATGGACACACAGGGCACCTTCGACTCGGAGAGCACAATCGGACAGAACTCCACCATCTTCGCGCTGTCGACCCTTATCTCGTCCGTGCAGATCTACAACTTGTCCGGTAACATTAAGGAAGATGATCTACAAAACTTACAGGTTAGACCCTTCATGTAAATACCATTTAAAACCAAAGCTATACAACTGTACAACCAAGACTCATGGTATTTATGCTAAATTGCTCCATAGAAATGCTTGTTCCGTCACTATATTCTTCTCCCTGGCTAAGGGTGGGCGTTGCGGAGAACTGTATAATGTAATTTTTCGAAGACAGTGTTGATTATCAGCTTTATTTGAATTCATTACTTTTGATTTTACTATTGAAGGGTATTTTAGGTAAGAGAACCTGGGTGGTCTGCCTAAACAAACTTTGTCTGTTGTTGGTGCGTGGCAGCTGTTTACGGAATACGGCAAGCTCGCTAGCGATGAGGAGGGCAAGGCGTTCCAGACGCTCTTGTTCTTGGTTAGGGACTGGATGAACCCCTATGAGCACGCACACGGCTTCGACGGCGGCGCTGCGCTACTTAACAAGAGGCTTCAGGTAATACAACCTATTAAGTGAAGGTCGACTTTATTTAGGTACTATAACATAGGGCTGTTTGTACTGAGTAACAAAAACACACAATGCAACGCATAGCGTTGTCGAGCCGGACCGCCGCGCCCCGCATATACTGAAAGCACACCAGCACAAAAATATTATTTATAGCTTTTAAGGATATTTTTTCAGAAATCCAATTTAGAGCTCATTTTCGTGGCACATAAGGAATTCTTTTGCAATTCATTCTTCTTACTTGACCCAGCGGTTTAAGCTGTGCGTTTTCTGTCAGTGAGTTAGTGACTAGATTGTTTCTTTTTTTAAGACTGTCTATATTTTAATCTATTTTTATATCACCAGTCCAATCCGAACCAAAACGCGGAACTGCGCGAAGTTCGTGAGCACATCAACTCAAGTTTCGATCAGATCAAGTGCTTCCTCATGCCGCATCCAGGTTTAAGCGTTGCAAAGCTAAACTTTGCTGGATGCATTCGTGGTGAGTTACAATGAAATTATGAATAAGTGTTTTTTGTTGAAACATTTCCCTAACTTACATAACTGTTTAATGTGGGTATACAAAAGATGCACCGCGACCGGGGAGATTCTGTTATATGTTCGTTTTCTATGTAGACTTGACAGAGGAGTTTAGATCTGAACTTCTGGAGCTGGTTCCTTCTCTGTTCGATCCGGAGCACCTAACTCTGAAGTTCATCAACGGCGAGCGAGTCCGCACTCAAGACTTGTTCGACTACTTCCAGAAGTACGTCGACATCTTCAACAGCGATGATGTGCCCGAGGCAGTCACCATTTTTAAGGTACTCGTATAGATAGCAAAATTATAATTGTGCCTGATTTAGCCCAATAACAAAGGCGTTTTTGGGGACTGTCTCTTGTAATTTTGACGTTCAAAAAGTGCTGATTATCAGCCTAGTTTGAATAAATGACATTTGATTTGATTTGATTTAACAAGTTAGCAATTTCAAAACGTTCGAAACCTTTGTTGGTTTTTCACTAAACAATTTATTTGTCAATCTTATATATATATTAGGTCTTTACCTATGAAATTGCCGTTTTGTTTGAAAAAAGTTAAAGTATTTTTTTTTTCGAACTTGTTTATTTCTTTTATTCAAAGTAATCACCCCTGCAATCAATGCATCTTTGCCAACGCTGTGGCAGTTTATGGATGCCCTTCTTGAAAAAATCAGCTGGACGGGAGACAACAAACTCTTCAAAGGCGTTTTGTACTGCCTCTCGGGAATTGAATTTTTTTCCCGCTAAAAAGTTGTCCAAATTTTGGAAAAAGTAATAGTCGGAAGGCGCAAGATCTGGTGAGTATGGCGGATGAGGGAGAGCTTCCAAACCCAACTCATGCAGCTTAGAGACGGTCTGTTGTGCAGTATGGGGCCGCGCGTTGTCGTGAAGTAGCAGTGGAGACGACCGATTGACCAAAGCTGGTTGCAGACGTGCGAGTTTCGCCATCATTGTGGTCAGTTCTTCAATGTACACATCTGCAGTAATGCTCTCGCCGTTTTGTAAAAAGCTATGATGAATCACACCAGCACTAGACCACCAAACTGTGACCATCACCTTTCTAGGGGTCATTTTTCGTTTTGCACATTGCTTTGGTACCGAACCAGGATCTAACCAACTTGCTGAGCGCTTTCGATTGTCAAAAAGAATCCATTTTTCGTCGCACGTAACAATTCGGTTCAAAATTCCTTCATTTCTGTGCCTGTTAAGCAGCGCAAGGCAAGTCTCGACGCGTACGTTGCGCTGGCGATCGTTAAGTTCGTGGGGCACCCATCTATCAAGCTTTTTTATCTTGCCAATCTGTCGCAAATGGACCAATATTGTTTTAATGCTAACATCAAAAGCTGCTGCCAGCTCAGCTGTAGATTGAGTTTCATCAGCTTCAACAATCACCTTTAATTCATCATTGTTGACCAAAGTTTCCGGACGACCACGAGGTTCATTTTTCAAGTCAAAATTCCCAGAACGAAACCGAGCAAACCAATAACGGGTTGTGCGTTCGTTTGTACAGTTCTCTCCGTAAACGTCGTTGATGTTACGGGTCGTTTGTGCCGCGTTGGTGCCACGACGGAACTCATATTCCATAATTACACGAAATTTCAAAGTATCCATTATGAGGAAAAATGTTGAAATGTAATGAAAATACAACGCTAATGAATAAACAAAAGACTGATTTTGTAAATAGAATGTCATATTTTTAAAACAAAATTAATTTGAATTTAGAACTCATAGCCAATCAAAACTTTTTTTTGTTTGAAAAAGTCTGTACTGCAATACGGCAATTTCATAGGTAAAGACCTATTATATATATTTAAATAAAAAGAGAAGTCCCGACTGGTGTTGCCAGGCGTCCGATTTGCGCGGGACGTCCCGATTTTGAGGGGTCTGTGGACGCGTCCTGATTTTCACCTGATCGGGACGCTAAATATCCCGATAAATCAATTAATTTATTAAAAAAAAACATTATTATTACCAAAAAAATTAAATGTTACATCAGTCGCATTCATGTCGAATGCAACAATGCGTTCAAAATCTTGCGCATCGCATCAATTCACTACCTTGTTCTCTTTCGCTCAAGAGCCGTGTCGTCCCGTTTAAAACAAAAAATTATGTTTTAAGGCTATAAATGAGCCTCTGAGTAGCTTCTCGTACTACCTCAATAAACTTACACATTTTCTCGCGCGTTTCGTACTTTTAACCCTGCGAAAAATCTTTTATTTATTTATTTCTTTTATCACAAAGGCGCCTTTTCTTTCTACCTCTGGTTTGCACTATTGGTTTTTCGCATGATCGACCGGTATATACAGAGGCTAAAATAAATTAGGAGCCCCTTGCCTCAAGGCCTTAATATTAATAGGCAAATATGAAAGATTATGTCCTGAATGATGATGATGAATTTATTTGAAGAAAGATACAAAATTTTTGGAGCTCGCATTGCTTACTCTTGCAGCCTAGTTTCTCTTGAATTTTAACTTCGCCTATAAGTCACCCAAGTAACTCCATGGCTTCATGGGTGTCGTTTTCGTGGTTTTAGCGGGTCGCTGGCAATGAAAATAAAAATCCAAGATGGCGCCGAGGAAAATTTCCTGTTTTTCGTTCATGGGTATCGTTTTCGTGGTTTTCGGGGTCGCTGACCAAATTGACGCCGAGGAAAACTTTCGGTTTTTCTTTCACGGGTGTCGTTTTTGTGGACTTCAGGGTCGCCGATAACGAAAATGATGACCTCATTTTCTAGGTGCAAAAAATAAAATTTAAAATACGCAATGTCTCAATATCCTCCCCTAGGCTATGGCTGGCATTGATTTAAGTGAGAACTGTTTCTCACATGTGCAGTGTTATGTTGCGTGCTCCGGAGTGAGCTCGGCCAGTAACTTAGTAATTTTAGCCCCATAAGGAAACACCGCAAACGTCATTTACAAAGAAGTGCTAGGATAATTCATTAATATAGTTTTCCTGGAGTTAAAAAGATTGGTTTTATCTGAGTATTTTTTAATTTAAAATATTGTAAGTTAGCTCATTTACACCATTACCTATATCGCTAGGTGGATGGATGACCGGGGCATTTGAGCTACGGCATCGTCACTCGGAAGACATGTATAAAATAAATTCTGGTTCAACCCATTTAGGTCAAACAACAAGAAATTAAAAAAAAAACGCCATAATATACATTTTTCTAACCAGAATGAATTATCTGGCTTCTTACTTCGAAAAGCGCAGACTTTTACACACTTACGCGCGAGCGAAGCCGCGGCCAACAACTATTATCTATAACATTTAAATGACTATTTTCGAAATTTTTTGGGGGTTAACGCATACGTGGGCAATTGCCGAACTCCACGCGGGCGAAGCCGCGGGCAAAAGCTAGTCATTCATAAAATTAAAAACTAAAATTAACCAGATTCCCATATGCAAGTCCTGTGGTACTCCTGACGGTGACTTGGACAAACACCATTTGTGTCCGATTAGAGTTAACCTTACCAGAATAGGAAAAGTTCACATTCCTTTAAACCATTATTAACATTTTTTTGTGATTATAAACTGTCCTACTGTGGCAAGCTGCTCTCAGATTAAAAGCCATTACCATTATTGTATTTTTGCAAAAAAATCACCTACCCGGTTCATTCACAATGGTTGTGTAATGTATGTAGAACTCGTCGTGCTGTATGTCATGGCACTCGTTTGACAGGCGACAGCTGAGGCGTGCCTGCTGGCGGCTATGCGCGCGGCGCGCTCGCTGTACGCGGTGCGCATGGAGGAGCGCGTGCACGCCGAGCGGAGCGTGCCCGCCAGCACGTTGGCTGCAGTGCACGCCGCCGCGCGCGCCGACGCCGAGCGCTGCTTCGCGCAGAAGAAGAAACTGGGCTCGCAGGAAGACGCCAACACGAGGCTCGAAGAACTTACCAAGGTATAAATTCGGCGATGACTCTCGTTATCATGATTTGATTTATACAGTTTAGTTGGATTTCCTCGCACTAATTTCTGCGAATGATTCATATTCATTAGGCATCTTTATGTCTATCCTAACTAATGTTATAAATGCGAAAGTAAGTTTGTTTGTTACCTTTTCACGACTAAACGGCTGATCGGATCTTAATGAAAATTGGCAAGAAGATAGATTTCAACCTGAGGAAGGACATAGGCTATATAATATATCATATACGCTACGACCAATAGGAGCGGAGCAGCAATGAAAAAAGTTGCGAAAACGGGGAAAATGTGACGCAAACGAAGTTGCGCGGGACAGCTAGTATTAATATAATTTTTCAGTCGTAGCTCATTTCTGATTAGCTAATGTGAACCTCCAAAACATAAGGTAGATTAAATATCGGCTGAAGTCCAAACTGAGTTGTAATCACTTAAACTAACATAACGCTAGAAATACTTACCGCTCATAGTTATGTTTACTAATTGGCAGGAACTGGACGGACTTCTATCACAATACATATTGGAAAACGAAAAGAAGGTTCGAGAAACAATGTCTCTCGCCAGGAAGACTTACGACGCCGCCGTGAGCAGCGTGTGTGGGGATTTCGCTCGTATCTGCCTACACCCACAAGAACTAACAGACCTGCACGCCGAGGCCAGTTTAGCGGCATTCTCGCTCTTCGACGCGGCTAGGGATGTGCCGGAAGATGACGAGGATGACCAAAAAGAAGATTTGGAGAAGGTGAAGTCGGATTCCAGTTTTCAATTCTCGCTTCAAATACGATTCAAGTTGATTAACTCACTCATGCAATAATGCAACAAGTTGTCCACATCACATAAAAACACAAGCCAGCATATTTGCCTGTTTCAAGCAATACAGCCCAAGGAAACCAGCATCCTTAGTGTTATTGTTTTATTTGTTACATGCGGGTATAAATGACTTCAGTACCTATGTCCAAATTTCACGCAGTAATGCCATACATGCCCACAAAGTCTACATAAATAATGAGACATAGACATCCAATATCTGACACTAACAATAATAATAAACATCACGCACATTCCAGAGTTTGCAGCAGAAATACCAGTACTTAAGCGCCGTCAACGATCAGAACAACAAGAACGCTGTGTTAGAGGCGCGAGACTCCTACATGGCGAAGATGAGGAGCGAGACGGAACAGGCGGGCGTCAGCTCCGACAGGCTTCGCGCACAGCATCAAGAGGCACGACGCAATGCAGAGGCACATCTGGAGGAGCAGAGGAACCGTCCCTCGCACCACGACGATGACCCCTTCCTGCAGCAACTACTTGATGTAGGTTTACCTGTTGCCGTAACTCTGCCAGTACGCATTGAACATGTGCTTAAAGCCGCTGAGCGCTCCGTACGTAATGAGGTCCGGAGGTTTGGACGCAAACTGGGTTTCTAAGATCTTACGTACGATCTTAAGACTTAGTGATCTTGTGGATCGGTTTTTATCACAGACCCTAACTTGAACTTTATACTTTTTTCTATGTGTAAATTATTTCATCGATCGGCTGATTTCTACCTTAATCAAAATTAATATTTTTTAACCGACTTCAAAAAAGGAGTAGGTTCTCAATTCGTCGGAATCTTTTTCTTTCTTTAGATTCACCTGTATTTATAACTGTAAAAAATCTTAGAAGATAAATTGACCCTTAAGGCTTTAGCGAGGTATCATTATTTATGGGGTTCCCGCAGCCGTAGCCGGGTAAAATAAATAGCTTTTATTTAAATTAGGCCATTGATTGTAATTATTGCCTGTTGACAAAAAAAAAAAAAAACAAATATGTTTTGGGCGACTTTTTGTAAATCGTTCATTTGTATATCTTCATAGATATTTTCCGTCAGTATTTTCTTAAATAAATGGAAACACTTATCTTTGAGTTTTTTTTACAATAGACGATTTTAGTATCCTGCGTTATTCCTGAACTCGCTGAAAGAAATGTAAATGGCATAAATAATTATAGTTGATCATTATTTGGGGTTTCTTTTTCCAACAATTACAGTCGATTTAACGAAAACCTAAGAAATTATTAGGTAGGCTACGCTTAATAAAATACACTTACACTGAGAAAACCAGCATGTGCGTCGAACGCGGGCACCTACTCTACTCAAGTCTTCAGTACATATCTTCAACTATCGTCAGCATCACTCCCAAATTGAGGAAAATATGTTTAATCATCTTTTCTTGATCTCAGTTTCCATTCTTGTTTGTTGTTATAACTTTCAGGAAATCGAAAGTTGCTTTGAGGAAATCGAGAAGGCTAATAAAAACAGCAAGAAGATGGCGATGCAAGCGGCTGAATATAAGTACAACAACTATATAACGTCAGCGTGGGGCCCGCAGATGTGCTGCTTCCATCCGCGAGCGCTCCAAGACTTACATAATGCAGGTGTGAAGGAGACGCTCGAAGACAGCCTCGGTGGTGAAGGTGAAGATGATGAGGACGACGAATACAAGGAAGAGGTTCTTGAGGCAAGTCCTAACGCTCATGATGTCTTCTTACTTTTTGTTTGTTATTGAACAACCGGTTTAAATAGCACCCACTATCGCATTCTTTTGGATTATACGACTTGTGAAGTGTAACATCGTCGAAATATATTTAAGTTTTTCATGATAAGTGGATAAGGTAATCTAGGTAACTCATGCCCTGCTGGAATTATTCCTATTTGTCCCCGAATTTTGTCTCACCATGTTAATGAACCATGGAATGTGATGTCCACTTGTTCCCACTTCCCACTAAGTAGTCGGAGTTCTGGGACCAATTTCTGGGACAATGGAATAATTTCTGCAGGGCATGAGTAGCCTACATTCCCTTTTCCACTTATCATGAAAAGTTTAAGTATATTTCGACGATGTCGCACTTCACAATAATTGATTATGTAAGTACCAAACGGCGTACCTATATTAAATAAGTACATGCCTATCTTTATTTTACAGGTGCTTGAAAAACGTTTCAAAGAACTGATAACTGTGAACGAGTACAACAATGAACAAGCAGTGGAGCAAGCTGTCTGGTATTACTCAATGAGCATGGGAAAGATCAGAGAGCCCCAGCAATCGGGGAACCTTTTGGAGGCTATCCTCAGTCTCTTTAAGAAGAGAGAGACATGGAAGCCTAGCCAAAATAACCACGACAATTGTAAGCGGGACGCGGTACAAGTGTTCAAGAAAAAGAGACGCGGAACTGAATACCCGGATGACAAATATTATAACGATCTTATCCAGGTATGATCTGCAGTCATCTTTTCGGATTTGTTTTCAGGGAGAGGATAGGGGAATACTTACCTGCTTATTTTTTTTTGTTACAGACAATCGACAGGACGTATAGGAACCAATAATTACGTGCATCACATACTTGCTGAATTTATAGCGCAACGTTTTTAGTACTTCGAACTATATTTTCAACTCTCGTGCGTCGAACTGGCGTTGAGAAACGAAAAGAATCAACTTGTTCTGAATATTTCAACAATAACTGTTGTTTAACGATTTCGAGCATAATATAAATTCCTTATAAGTACCATTAATAATATTATAGACTAATCATTACATTTTAATTAATTTGTATAAATGTAAACACCTATTTAGGTTAAGCTATTTTTTAACCGCCTGAATTGAACATGCTTTTTTATGTTTTTTTTTTTTTTTACTGTACATTAGCACATCTTTCTTACCTCTAAAGGGCGCAAAGCGAAAAAAGTAGACAATTAACGTTTATAGAGATAAATTATGACGGTTTTGCAAATTTCTATAAAAACGGAACTAGTTAGATTCCGTTGTTATAGAAATCAGCAAAACTCTTTACCAACTCGTTAGTACGCTACCATTGAAGAACTATGAAAGCAGTGTCTCAAGACCAAAATCTATGACCAGTGTGTGTTGCCAGTCATTCCATACTGGACCGAAACGTGGTCGCTTACAATGGGCCTCATCAAAAGGCTTAAAGTCACCCAAAGGGCAATGAAGAGGGCTATGCTCGGAATTTCCTTGCGTGATCAGAAATGACGAGATCCGCAAGAGAACCAAGTTCACCGACTTAGCCCGAAGAATTGCCAAACTTAATTGGCAGTGGGCAGGGCTTATTGCTCGCAGAACGGATGACCGAAGGGGCTGAAAAATCCTGGAGTGGTGACCGCGAACCGGAAGACGTTGCGTTGAAAGGCCTCCCACTAGGTGGATCGATGACCTGGTGAAGGTTACGGGGATCCGCTGGATGCGAGTCGCACGGGACGTATGTCCAGCAGTGGACGTCTTTCGGCAAAAATGATGAATGATGAAGAACTATGAAACAGAAAAATATTTTTCCTAGTCAAGGTACGGAACCCCTGGTGTGCAAGTCTGTCCCACACTTTGCCTGTTTTATTTCTCATGGTTAGATAGTATTAACTTCCCCAATTAAGGCGCAGATATACGACTTTTAATGATTTTAAATTGGACATCAGGTCTAAACTTCTAGTCTTATTTCTTTGAAAAAAAAAAAAAAATATGTTATACTAGACAATATTCTTTTTAAATTGATATGTGAAAATTTGAAATTATATTTTTATAACATTGTGTAATTTATTTGTAAATTCATGTCTAACGCGGACAAAAAAACGATAATAACGCAAAAACTATCGGACGTATTTGCATGAAACTTTGACCATCTGAAAGACAATTTAACAAGCCATATTTTAGTATACGGCTTTTATTTGTATTGTGTTTGATAAATCAAGGTGGGTTGTTTTTTCGAATAATCTTAGTGCGCGTTGAAGCGTTACGCATGCACTTCCACTCGCTCAAGGTCGCGGGCACTTATTGTCGCTTTAATCTAGAACCGCATTACCACGACAAATACTGTCTTTTTAAATTAAATAATAATTAATTACCTAGGTACATGTTTGGAAAAAACATGAAAGAGGTGAAAAGAAACCAATATAAAAAAAAAACACTATCTTATTGTAATCAAAACGCATTTAATATTTAGAACATCATGCTAATTTAAAGTTTTTTTTTTACAAAACAAAACTTCTTCTAAACGGCAATAAAGCATATTTTCAATCCACATTGCGATATCAAGTCTAATAAAAGTACAAATTCTTGTAGCCGAAATACCTACTTAAGTAATTTTAAAATAGTGTTCATATAATGTTACATTTATTACTTATAAATGTTGCTGTATAACATTTTTCCGAATAAACTTAGAGAAGGCAAGGCATTTTGTATGAAATTCGCATCATTATTCGTAAACTTTTATAACAGACTGCCCAAACGTTGTCGAGAAACTGAATAATCACAGAAAAACATTATATAAATGCATAGAACAGTCATTGCTCGTCAAAACAACTTAGAACAGTAATCCAATCCACTGTGCATTTAAAGCTTATTTATGCCTTAAACAACCACAATATTTTTATTAAAATGACAACGGACCGATTTCCAGCAACATTTATAAATACTAAACACGAGGTAATATGTCCCGACATTAAAACGGAATAAAAATTGAGCTCTAATTTCGGTAATTCCATAGAAAATTGAGGTATATTATTATATCCTCTGCACCATCGCGTGTTCATTCACAATTTCAAAATATTCCTTTTGACAGCTGTCAGTTACGACTGACAACTCGACAGATACAGAAAAAATCTGAATCGTCCATGGATCTGTACCTACGGTACTTGTAATGGGTAGACTAGGGTGTTAACATACCTTGCTGTTTATCGTTTAAATTATTAAGACTATGAGCTAACACGCACTGGTATATCAGCATTGACATTTAGGAATTTACAAAGCTAATCACAGCAGTATTTCGACACATCAAAAACACGAGTTACAAGTACCTGTTCCACCGCCGCGCCGACTGGGAAGCGTTATCCATCGAACATTTTCTCGCCCAAGAAAATGTTTTATGTATTCAATTCTCTCTTTTTCTTTTACACACTATGTCTGCATCTCTTTTTTTTAATATCTCCTCTCGCAGGTATGCTGGAAGAGATTTCTTTAGAAATAAGCATTACCTTTGTACCTATTTTCTGTTCCTTTCTTCTTCTCTGTATTAAGTGTCTACATAAATAGTTAAATAAATAAAAGATATTTAGAGCGGTTTCAGACTAGCTGATTTTTCTACGCGTATACGCTCGTATCGGCTGACGCGCTTACACGCGCGCCTCATTGTGCTTTTCAAAAAACCGAACGCGCGTATGTTTACACCCGCTTTCTCCAGCGTGTTCGCTCAAACCGGTGGGTTCAGTCAGTAGCAGTATGTCAGTATGTCTTGCAGCTTGCGTTTATACGAGCTTATAAGCGCGTCAACGCTCGTACGAGGTGCTCGTGCGACAAAAGGCGCGTGCATACGCTGCTACATGCGCTTCCAAAAACGAGCTTACAAGCGCCCAAAATACGCTAATCGGTAACCGCCCTTGGGTCCCGTCAAAAAAAAAAACTTGAGAGGTGTCAAGGGACACCCGGATGGAACGAAGTTCCTTTCACGTACATAATATCAATACATTTTAGATTTAAGTTAGTGTGCGAAAAATAAAATATTTAATTTAAGGAAGATTAATCCTTAATTCGAAGCAATACGTCTTACTTAACTGCACAACCGAATTTGTACTTTGTAGTTCGGTCACTCAAAATAATAATCATATCTATCCTTACTCACATACACACCCCAATTGTGCGTAATTTAAGGAAATTTCAACTTTATTTTAAAGAAATAAAGCTTACAATAGCTTACTATAGCAAAAAGTGTCGTGACAACTTTTCGTAAGAATTTTTTCCGTCTAGCCCCCTTTCACAACGCGCGATAAGGAACTTCGTTCCAAAAGAGATAGTTATTTTAATAGTTGATCGCTAATAGTGCACAAAAACAAACAACTCGTTTTTAATTGTTGTCTATTCGCTTCTCGATAGTCGCCGGCGGTGGAACCGTTGCCCTAACAACTCTGCAGTCACTTTAACAATCGCTTTTCTGAAGCTTTATTAACAATTAACAGTCACTTGGTATTTTATGCGCGTGTACATTGTATATATTACAGTATTAACATAATTATTTCAATAGTTTTCAATGAAATTAATAATAATAGAACGTTATTTAAAATAAATTAGATATAAACACGTTAAAGTCTAGGCGAAGCGTTTTAATCTACATTCGTTATATCACCTTGCTATTGAAGACGTATCTCGTATTTGAAAAAAACCAGAGAAAGGTATTAAAATGTAAATTAAAATGCCACCACATTAAGCATTTTCCCTGCCGAAACATAGTCACTAAAAATACTGAAACGTTCACAAATTGTGCTTAAAAATAATAAACGAGAGCATTATTAGAACATTTTATTATGAAATTTCTTACATATCAAAATTATCAAATGAGTTTATAATATTAAACCTCTGAAACATTAGGCTAGCCAACTCTTCTTCAGTTCTTTTACTTTACCTTGTTACCTCCAGAGATTCGATACCCCCAGATGCTCCACATTTTTTTATATTGTGAATTGATAATAAAACTCATTAAAATAAGTTTGCTATAGTGAGCCGTTCAGTTCCAATTCTTTTTCTACAAGCCAGTTATCTCGTATTGCTTTAATTCTCATTATATCTTTATTTTAAGCAGATAACATAATATCCACTGAGCACCTACATTCTTTGATGGTGATAGAAATTTGAAGTAACGTAAGTGCATTGCGCGTGTTGTTTAATTTTCAACATTTAGCGTAGAACCGACGGTTTCAAATCCAAAAGCGCTCTCATGTCACTTACGGCATTTCAAGTTACCAAGGTCTCGACGTCAGGATAATTCAAAATTTTGGCTGTGAGTAGGTAGTTTTCAATAATAATTAACACATACTTTATTTGATTAAACATATATCGTACCATAAATTATTTACAATACAAATACGAAGTTGTAACTTGGTGCAATTTTGATAATTCATCACAATCATCACCATATTAAGACCATAATCACTTCAGTTTTTTTTGTTAAGGCATTGGTATTTCACGTCAGAAACCTCTGCTCGGATAAAGAAAAACTCCAAACAATAAATTTCAATTTATATAAATCCTCAATCAGAAAAAAAGACTGATAGTTTTTGCAATTTTATTTTCAAAGAGGCTTATAATCTCACAAAAAAAATACTCGAACGTCAATTGTTTAAAACCATCATCACGTTTGCTTTCATTATGCTTTTCATATCATTCCCATTGGAGAGACATTCACATAAAACTTGCTGAAATCTGTATTTCTTTCACTCCCTCTCTCTTCTCTTAGATGAAATCTTGCGTCTCATCTGACATGTTGTAATGATAATGCTTCGCCAGTGGTAACGTCCACTTACACAGACAGCTCTGCCGGCGCAGCATCAGCATACACGAGGCATCTTTTAAGACTCTTTTTGCCCCATACTCTCTCCACAGATAGTCAGATACCTCCTTTATACTTACGGGGGCAAAGTAAGAAAAGCCTAAATTTATGCTGACATAATCAAAAACATAGACAATTTCGCTACCGGAGTTGGCCCAAATGAATTGCGACTTGTCACGTTTGCTTATATGTCACCTGACTTTTTTTCTATAATATCGGATATCGATCTTATCACTCAGTTAGCGTGTTTTCTATAGATTTAAGCGAACTAACACTAATCTACAAAAGATTGCTATGAATTTGATGAAGCAACTTGGCAACGCAAATCATCAGAAACCAAGTTAATCACAACTTCAGCAAAACGAACATTAAACGTTTTATTCCAGTCTTTCCTCTGCCGATATATTATTAAATCTTTGAAATGTTATAGGAACGTTTTGAAAGACTTACCTAATCACAAAGATTGAATAACAGCCGCAACATTTATGTACTACGTAGTACGTACCTAAGTACTTGAAGCGCTGATACGAATAAAACTACTTCTTGTATAATTCACTTGTAGACCATGAAGATAATTCAGCGGAATTCAGCATTCAGCAGAAAAAAAACAAACAGAGATTTGGAATTTCGCGTGCTATCTTAAGCACTGTGCAGTGTGCATTCCACTGTACAGTTTGCTAACTTGCAATCTTTTATCTCATTAGCAGACAGTTTCAAGTAAAAGTTTCACCAATGTCCCAAGTCCGTAGTACATAAACGTAGCAGACAAACATTAAAGTCACATGCCATTTCTAAACGTTGCGCGTTCCTCAAAACAATTCTCTCATTTTTATTAAATTTAAATAAAAAAATACATACGTAAAAATATTTGGATAGAAAGTACCGATAGTGTGTGTCCGAGGTATCGATACACGTGCGTGAAGCGGTGCGGGTGAGGGGCGCGCGGGGCTCAGCACACACAGCCGCTCTCGTTACCTTCCTGCTCCGAGCCCATGGGGGACTGCGTCTGGAGGTCCACCGCTGTACCACGAGTTAAGGATATCATCGACTCTCCATCATAATTAAACCATTCGATGCCAACTGGACATTTTTCGTCTAGTCAAAACATAGACCAAAAGCATAGAGCAGCTTAACATAGCTATAAGCCAGAGTAGCTTATAGCCTGCATGTTTTAATCAGTAATGAGCAGTGTTCTTCGCTGCAGATGTTACTTTTATGGCTATTTAATCACTAAAAGAAATTTAAATTTGGAATTCTAGCCGTATTTTTGATGCAACAAGCTTGGATATAACGTACTATTTATTCTATTCGGTTGGTGTGCTCTGGCAATCGGCAGCTAGCTAGCAATAAACCGGCCGCATCAGGAATAGGCGGCTAGAACTAAGTGTAGCCGAAGTACGGTTCTTCGGCTTTAAGCCGTAACAAAGCTACCTTTCGAACTTTACCCAACAAACTCAGATTAAGTTAACCCTGGTATACCTAGATTTACTTTTCTAGCATTACCACCGAATTTCAGATATCTAAGTTCTATGTTGACACCCGGGGCTAACAACCACTTCGCTTATATAGTAGTCAAGGAAAATTAATGACTTGTAAAATAATACTGTCAGTATCTTTGTCACTGTTTGACAGTCGAAACAATAGGCTTGTTTTGAATATGACTCGGCGATATCGAAGCCAATATTGACGAAGTATGCTGGGATCCAGTCAACAACTGATTTCCTTGACTGTACCATGGGTCTAACGACTTGATTCTTGTGTCTAATCTATTGGATTATGATTATGGAGTAAGGGGCATCATGATTCAAACTTATACCAAAAATCAGATTGCACAAACTAATACAACGGAGAAGATTGAAGACTCCAAAGCTTTGTTTTTTTTTATGCCGTTTATTGAAAAACTGAGCAACAAATCTTTTGCGATAGGTTAAAGTTTCTTCTTCAAGGTGTTCTTAGCGTATTTTGTAAAAGTAATTTTACGTAAATAAAAGCAAGTTTAGTGTTTTAAATATTTTATTCAAAATAAACCAGCGTGATATGGATATTTACAATTTCAAGATAAATATAACAGCCGTTGGATGCACTCATTATTTTAGTTCTAAAAAAATACTGTTTTCTTAGTCCCTTTTTCAGTCGAAACGTTGTTTTTGCCCCAGAAGTAGGGTAATATTTGAATACGTGTTTTCAAGTTCCGTCGTTCGTTACTTGAAACTTATGTTTACGAAGAAGAGTAATCTCCTTAGTAATTACCAGTTTTGACAGCCTCCCAGGAGTTATAAGTTAATATTAATCAAGGGAAATATCCCATTTTCAGTGTTAATGATAGTCCCAGTAGGTAAATCAAAGCGTCGGGTAAGGGTAAAATTATCTGTCACATGCACAAATATGTGACGCGGACGCGCGGACGTTGATGTCAGCTGTTACAAAGATCTTGTTGTTTTATGATTGTAAGTGACATGAAACCTTAGGTTGACTACACAACTTCCAAATTAGTATATTTCTATAACTAACATAGATCTTTTACTGTTTTAGGAAAAATAACCCTTAAAGTCACTTGGGTTTAAGCTTTAATGGAAAATATTGAGTGCACCTACGACTGTAGCATGATGCGGTTGTTTCTACGTGTAACACTTGAGTATGGTGTAGGTTGAACAAGAATAATTCCACTGTATACGTGAAATAAATATATGCTGTGTATGCATTATAAAGACATAAGCCACACATTAAAACGCCTAAATATTTTTGCACTGTAATATCAACTTTCGGCGCTGAACCGAACATAGAAAATCAAAAAGCCATCTTATTTAGGAAAGATTAAGTGTCACTTAGCGTTACTGAAAGCGGGCGTAGGAGGACACTAGAGACTAATGTCGATAAACTAACTCCTCAGTATGTAACCCGCACAAATGATCCAATATATGGTTAAAACATTATTTCACAATATACAGTCGAAATCTCAAGTTCATTTTTAATGAGCTGCATCAATAAAATAGTACAAAAAATATTGCACCTAAAATAAATTATAAAAATAATTTTATAATAATTATAAATAAGCATTAAAGTTATTAAATATCCTTTACGAGGCCAAACGTTATTAAAAATTATTGTATATATTGCTATTATGTATTGATTATATCAAAGCACATTGGAATGATACATTTATAAAATAGTGTTAATCTTTATCTGTAGGTTTCTCGATCTTGACACATGAAAGCCAGCTGAAAATCTCACTAAAATCGTTTTATATATAAGAATCATAAGTTTATGCACCTAAGCACTAAGTAAATAAATAATACTAATGTACAGAGACCGCGTTACTCCCACTTCTCTAAAAAAAATAAAAATAATCTGATATCTATTTGCATGAAAGCAACAACATTTTCAATCGCCTAACTTCTCTTAGGGCAAAATTCACCTATTAAATCCATCCACCATCTAAACTGCGTTGAATAGCTGTCAGAATCATCATTGCTTTAGAAACAGCTCATAAACGCGGTTTAGATATACTGATCGCGTTCAATTTAATTTGACCCTAAATAAATACAGGGTGTAACGGAAAGGGTAATACATACTTAAGGGTGTGCTACAGGCCATCAAACTGAACATGTTTCTCTATTGGACAAACATCGTAATAGCGAAAAAAATATCAGCTGCCCCATACATTTGGGTCGAATAGGTATTGAAATTTTGTATGGGGAAGCAGATAATTTTTTCGCTATTACGATGTATGTCCGATGGAGGAACATGTTCAGTTTGATGGTCTGTAGCACACCCTTAAGTATGTATATGCCCTTTCCGTTACACCCTGTAGACTATAATAACTTTCCGCTCAAAAATATATTAGGAACCGTGATTTTTAAGACAAAAGAAGATCGGAGTCTCGCCGTCACATGCTATGTACAAAATACAGAGCAGCTCTTATATAATAAAACTAAATAGAGACGCGTGAACGTAATACTATAATCATGCTTCGACCATCATGTACCTGATGGTAGACCCACATTGCGCACGTCCACAAATCCAGATGCCGTGGCAGCTACTGAGGATGTCCTGATGGACAAACCCAATAAAACTTTGACTGACCTGGGAATCGAACCCAAGACTTCATGCTCACCAACCGCGATTGCGACGACTAGGCCAACGAGGCAGTTTCTTTACTTTACTATGTGTCGATTTTCGTGTCATATTTTATGTTGTAAAGAAAATAGTTATTATTATTACTAAAACAGCGCCATACCCGTAGTTTTAGGAATAATCCCTAATACCACCGGTGTGGCGCTGTTTGCTTTGTCTTTACTAAATATTGTAAAAACCAAGCGAGTGCTAGTTTTTCAGAAAGTTCGGTGAAGGTTTTGAAACTGTTCTAGAAACACTCCAGTGACGTCACATGTAAATATCATTACGTTCACGCCTCTTTCAAAAATCGTAATAAACACATTAATTCTCTCTCAGTAACAATATTCTTGTCAGTTCAGTTTCGCATAAGAAGTCCTGCTTACTGCCCAAACTAATTCTCAAGCGTGAAGGTGACAATAGAGGGCGTGCATGCAGTCTCAGTCTCATACAGAACTTAAATATAAAATCTTGCTAAGAATATATCAACGGTGGAAATTTTAAAAGCTGTAATCATCGAGGCTGCTGTTTGATTTTAAACTTTCGGTCCTAGACCGAAATTTTAAAATTCAACAACATGTTCAATGTTTTTACGACATTTCAAACTTTCAACGTCGATATTTATATAATTAGATTATCAAAGGGATAAAATAATGGGGGAATTTAATTTTCACTTTCTGTGCCACGAATACCGGATATATTGTTCTTTTGCGGATGAATTTTTAGGTAAAAATTAATATAAAACCGCTAGATTGGACCTGCAATGCTATCAAACGCTATTTTCACAATTTTACATACTTTGTTCTATAACGAAGCGCAGAGCGTGAGCAAATTAATTCCCACATAAGTACTCATTTTCTATTGCGGCTTAAACATAGTGCTTTTGTGTAAATGCGTAGTCAAAGTAGCACGGAGCTGTCTTAAATAGACCTTTGATTCATAAATATCCCAAAATAGACCAGTCATCCTATGAGTCCACATAAATGCGAGAGAAAATCAATCATAATGCATGTAAACAAAGCCGCATTTCTTTTGCGACAGCGTATGCTTGTTGTTTAGATCTACGGCCTGATATTTTCGCTTTAAACTTACAAAGGACGATAGAACAACCTGTCCTCCAGAACACTACATTGTAGCAAATCTTAAAAAGGCGGGTTGCACCATCTTACTTCACAGGAACGTAAACGTTAAATATGGCACTAACGAGCGTCAATGCACAAGAAGCTTTGCTACAACTGCTATCCTTCACTACTTAAACCGTCGCTAACGTGACACGATAACCGATGCTGGTGCAACCCACCCTCTTCAATATGGCATTGTCAGATTAAGTTAACTATGAACGAAGGTCTATATAGAACAGTTGGTCATATAAATATTATGCCTTAATTCGTTATAATTTGAAAACTAGTTGAATGTACATTACAACCTAATATCACTGTAGACAAACACACAAAAGCACGCTAGCACGTATCAGATCGGTTCTACTGTCCTGTCATTGCGATTTTACCTCTGATTTTGGACATTGAGCTTTATTCTCGTTGTCATTAGAGGTAAAATAGCTGTGAGAGCGCTGTAACACTCCGTCGCTTGCCCGGGCACGTCTAATGACTGCAGCGTATACTATTCGACTTACTGCATCGCTGTTTTGGGAATGTTTTCAACAATAATAAACATTTTTTTTTCTTTTGATGTATTGAGGCTGTCTGTCACAACCGTGGTGAAGATGTGTTCTCTGTCTATTTACTTAAATAAAACAGTTTGCAAGGCACACTGCAGGCTTGTTTGGACTTGTTTTTGCGTGATCTCCAAGCCACTTATTTATTTTTGATTGAGGGTCTTTTTTGTCGTGTTGATATTTCAAATTGTTGAGCTTATGGTGCGTCTTTGGGTTCTGATGCCTTTAATCTCAACGTATAAAATCGTCTTCTTTTCCTACAAAGTATTCCGGAGAGCAAATGCAATGGCTCTGTAAATTTGTGCCACTTACTACTAGAGTCTATTGGAATTTGGTGTCAGTATAAAAGCTACTTACACTTCATTCACAGTTATTTTCATATGACATCAGTAACCCAAATGCAACTTTATTGCTACGAGAATTAAGATCACTATAATCTTGCCAGGCTTGCTAGTGGCAGCAACCGAACGGGCAACCAAATTTGGACTGAGATGCAAATTGTTTTCAATTTGACTTTGACAGCTACAATAATCAGTAACGATTTAAAAATCGAAACATGTTTGTCTATGGCCGAATGACGTAACAAAGGCCAGTATGAATCGAGCCTTGCGATCAGTAAGATGCCGGAGAATATACGCCGAAGCGGTATTGTCGGTGCGTAGGTCGGGCGACAGTGTGGGCAGGTCCCGACCGCTCCCGCTCGGCACTAGCACGCGCAGCCGCTGTCGGGCTCCTTGTTGTCGCCGGGCGCTTGCCTCAGAATCACCTCGTGCACTGTACAATCACATTAAGGAAAATAAAATGGTACTATAATATAGGGCAAAGGAAGCGAGTTGTCGGCTAACTGGAGAAATCTTACAGAAACTGTACATATCAATATTATAAAAAGGTAAAGATTGTAAGTTTAGATGTACGGTAATTCCGATAATTATTTCATTAATGGGAAGCTACATTATCCCAAGGTGTCATAGACTATATTTAAAACGTCCTCGTGGTGTAATTATCGACCATAGCGCGGGCGACGATGCGGGCAAAAGCTAGCGTGCAAAAAAACTGATTTATTAAGTTACTAGCTGTCCCGCGCAACTTCGTTTGCGTCACATTTTTCCCGTTTTCGCAACATTTTTCATTGCTGCTCCGCTCCTACTGATCGTAGCGTGATGATATATAGCCTATATCCTTCCCCAGGTTGAAATCTATCTTCTTGCCAAATTTCATTAAGATCCGATCAGCCGTTTAGTCGTGAAAAGGTAACAAACAAACAGTGACATTCGCATTTATAATATTAGTATGGATAATCTAGATGTAACTAGGATTGGAATGTATCCCGCATTAGCCCTTAACATTACCAAAGCATCTATGTTGAAAACCCTTGTAAGATTAACTCGATTCACCCCTGCCTGTCCCTATTCACTTTCATTACACCGTAGATACTCACAAATCATCACACTCATGCTTTTCCATAGTTACTTGTAGTCAAAGCCCAATCGCTTTCCCATTATACAAGGTGTTGTTTTGCATCCTCGTCAAAATTCAGGAGGTTGTCACACAAGACATAAATAATCAATTAAAATTACGGTACCTAGTTAATTATTAAAAAACCCTGACTTTTTTGGTTGTTTTTGTTTGTCAGTATTTCAGAATAACCCCCTCAACATGATTTAGCAAATAAGAAATAAGTAATCGAATAAACGTTTGAGATTGTTCGTAATTGTGGAACCGCGGTTATTGGGCGAGAATAAGACAGCCCGCATTTGATAGACAAAAAAAAAAAATACCTACTCATTTTATTATTGATTCGGGACGAGAATCATTAGCATAGTTACCTCCTTGAATTTGACGAGGATGCAAAACAACACCTTGTATAATACACCGAACCTCATAAATCATTCGTATTACAGATATCGATACATCATATCGAAATCGTTCCTTATCAACTTAACTAGGTAATACTATTGAAGCAAACGATAAAAATAATAATTCATTAATTGTTCTAGAATATACGGCGTGTACCAGAAAGGCGTGCTCGTATTCCAAAGTGTTATTCAGACCATCAAACTGAACAATTTTGTCCATGGGATCACCATCGAAATCCAGAAAGTCTGCTGCCCCATTTAGATGAAAATGAGAGATCAAAATTATTTATCTGCAGTGAATTTTGTTGTGATTTCAAACGTTTAAATTACTTAAAACCTTCTCTCCTCCTATCCACCAAACCACAATGGGCCCGGGCATTGGGAACTGGGCCCACTCCCTCTCACGCTTGTGTCCCAGCATTTGAAGCGTTATGAGCTGAATATGTGACTTAAGCCCGTTTTCCCTAACACTAACTGGCATATAAATGAATGTCTTTGTTGCGCTGAGAGCTGACATTCTGTCACAGCATGCAATGACAACTCTCAGCGCCAAACCGAGATTTGAAAATGCAGCAGTGTGTTTTGCTTCCAATCTATGCGGATGTAGCTGAGTACAAGTAGTTTACATAAGGCGACTGCCTATCTGACCCCCACAACCCAGTAACTGGGTAATACGATAACCCTTGGTAATACTGGATGTCAGACTTTTGGCTTCTGATTACTTGTAACGACTGTCAAAGATCTACAAATAACAGCCGGGACCAACGGCTTAACGTACTTTCCGAGGCATTGAGGAAACTCGGTATGTAATTATGGTCATCCATCCACAGACCAACCTCGGCAAGCACGGCTTAACCTTAAAGATCGACCCGTGCCTCTGCATTTAGCCTCGAGCACCACGAGCTCATTAATTTTAGTGGATGTTTTAAGTAAAAACGGACTCTGCTATGGGTAGATCTATAAATAACCCGGTTAAACTTTGGAACCTATCCAAAATTCATACCCGACTTTTTCGCATGGGGTCCGAATAACCTATGGAACTCCACCAACTATGATCTCTACATACTTCTTTCGCCTCGCCACGTTCATATATCTTGTCATACATACATTATGCGAGTCATCATCTGCCTAGCCTTTTCCCAAACTATCTTTGGGTCGGCTTCCAGTCTAACCAGATGCAGCTGAGTACCAGTATTTAACATGAAGCGACTGCCTATCTGAGCACTAGAACCCAGTAACTGGGTAATACGATACCCCTTGGTGAGACTTGATGTCAGATTTCTGGCTTCTGTCTACTCGTAACGACTGTCAAATATCTATAAATGACAGCCGGGACCAACAGCTTAACAATGCGAGGAGGAATTAATGCGTATAATTAATGACAGCTTGAAAAGCAACAATATGCTGTAAATAACGTTGTTTACTAGTAAAGTTTCTCCATGAAGTTTACCGACACCTTGGTATGCCTATTATATTCCACAAGAACATTGATTTGTTTCAAGGCAGTTGACTTAGCACTCAACTTAACAAAGCCAAGCTTTAAAACATAAACAACGGACTTGTAGAACGAAAACAGGCTTAAACAGAAGAGAACAACAACAAGTTGTTTCACTTAGAAACAATGTCAATGTGAAGTCAGTTCACATTCAGAAAGAGAGTAATATTAAAACACAAAGATTTAACTCGATAGATTAGCCCGACCGTGTCTAAATATGAAACAAAAACGTCCGTTTCGTTGTCAATGAGTAGTATTGTATCGCTCACTCATAACGTTTCTCGTATCTATCGGGGAGTGAGAGCTCACTATTCTCAACTCGACTTAAGTTCGGTGCGGCTAATCTAGCAATATTTTTCTCAATATAGACTAAGATAGATTTATGGCGACCGAAGTGCGGAGGTGCCAATCTAACGTTATAAATCTTTGGTTAAACACCGATATGTCTGGACCATGCATTCGACATGCGGTTTCTAAGCAAGAAAACTAATGTTTTTTTTTTGTTATTGTGGAACCCTAGAAAGCGAAATAATAAAATAAAACATAGCAACAAAACATAATTATGAAGCAGGACATCGTTTGTGTCATAAATAAATAAAGCATGTACAGTCGGCAACCAAAATTGTATTATTTTTATTAAATTCTTTCTACCCAAACTGACTCTGAAATTCGATGCGTTCAACATCAAGAATAAACAATTGATCTATTTGTTAATGAGACAGTTAGAATTATATTGTATATTGGATAATTGCAAAATGTCAGATACTTTAATCATAAAGATTTGGTGTCTAAAAGCAGTTTTGCGTTAATTTACTTATACCAAAACGAACAGAATACAATTATTATTCATTACAACATATAATAATTAATAATTATAATAAATTCGAATTCGAGAATTCAAATGCCTAAATCTGCCATACTGCTACCGTTTCTTTACAGCAAAAAAAATGTGCCGACTATACATTGTTAGATATCAATAAGCTTGGTTATAAAGCTATGTTAATTCGAATACATAAATGTGTATAATAATATAAAGGGCTGTTCACGGGCACTGCACGAGTGCGCGTGAGCATATGAAAAAGCCTAGCCACAAATTACATAATTTACAGATACAGTCACACAAAAAAAACAAAGCTATAATCGATCCTAAACGCCAACGTTCAAAGAAAGTGCGGTCATAAAACTTGGGAGCAAGACGACACATGATTAGTCAAGTAACGCACCATTCCTACTCGCACGTTTCATGAGCACAGTGGTCGCGATTATTGGCGTTCAATGTAGAAACGAAACGTAACAAAAGTTAAAAATTAAGTATTTGTAAAACAAGTAAAATGCGGCGTAACCGAGCGATGGTATAGAGACAAGTAGATGGGCACAGGTACTGTCAAGGAAATTAATTATTATCAACAAATTGACAACCAACTTCAATATTTTGTATTTTCAACTCACAACTGTCATTCTTAGGCAGTTTGACACTGCAAGACATATATCGAATTGCTGAACAATTATTTTCCTTGAGCTGACGGTAAATAGACACGTATAATATTAGTAACGTTAAGTTTACTTACAACACAGACGTTAGACTGTTATACTTTTAACCACCACCGTAACACACTCGCCGGGAACACGTCACTTCGTTTGTGGAATGTCTATATAAACGCTGTGTGAAATCAGCTGAGCGTATATTAAAAACTGAAACTGAATTCCAGAGAAGCCCCATTGTTTTGTTAAACGTAAAGTTTAAAAGGCAAAAGTCCCTAAAAACTATTTTAAATGATTCGATTAGTTTTTTTTTCAGTTTAATATTGGCAAAATTGCAGATTTCCGCAACAAAAGCAATCGGTTGAAAAATAGGAATAGTTTTTTTTTTTAAACTGTAGCGTTTTATGAAGTTTTGAGCTGCATTAAATTACATATTTTTTAAGAATGCTATATTTATTCATTTGTATTTCGTTGCTTCATAAAATAACTAAAATAATTACAATAAATAATAACATAAAATAATTGAAATGTAGGTCAATAAATAAATTCGTAAAATAATTCGTATGTTAACAGCAGTATTGTCGAAAAGCATTCATATCTGAATCGCTATAACACCGTACACAATAATTCAGCATTAACAAGTCCAATATAAAAGTTTTTTTTTTTTGTAAACAGAAACGCAGCTGATTCCACACAATATAACAATGAATTCCATTCAAGTAATCCGCCAATGTCCTGCCGTATTGAAACAAAAACATATTCTAGCAATTATAATGGTTCGTGTACACACTAAGAGAGCTCGCGAACTACGAGGCCACGACCACGGCTTTTCGCATGACCGGCCGCAATCTTGAACAAAACTGATACCCTACCATGACGTCTTAATGCAGTATTGTTTTAATCTTATTTCAGAGTGGGATAGAGATAGCGCCAAACGTCCTATATAGCTCCGTCTCTTTCCCACAATGAAGTGACATTAAAACAAAACTGCTTTAAGACGTCAGAGTAATCGCCCTGGTTGAAAGCCCGGTTTACGACCAAACTTTCTTCCAGATTTTGGCCAAAAGTCGTGGTCGTGGTCCTGTAGTGCGCAAGATCCCTAAATATATTACTTAAATACGTCATATATACGTGCGTGTATGAACGAGCGTGGATATCAGAGTGAGTTAAAAAACATTAGTTCTTCGTTGTTGGCCAGAGAGTGGCTCCATATTGGGCAGTTGTGTTAACTTGGCAACTCGAATTGGTTAATAATGTTTTTTTTTACTTGAGTTTGGACTAACACGACGTTTTAAACAGTGGAGTGACCACACATATCTACGAGGAATCGGCTGGAGCTGATCTCATAACACCACTTTATCGCATTTCGTTCAGCGTAGTGTCGAGAAATATCTAGTCGCGTCTTCGAAACCATAACGAGTCGAATGACGTCTATTACAAACTTTTGTCAGTTAGTATGTTCAAAATTTCAAACCATTTCCAGCCCAATGATTGAGCTGAAATTATGCACACACTTTTGTTTCTGATGACAATGCATTTTTGTGAAAACATGACTTGATCCAGCAACCAGGCCTCCTCACAAGAGAACTCTTCAACGGTTAATAGCATGGACACAAAACTTTGATACGCGTTCAATGTTGACAGATCAAAATTATTGAGATATTTGTTTCTTTTCATTTTAATAAAAACAAGTTTTATTTTTGTATAGTTCAATTTGCTTTTATAAAGCTGTTTCGATCAACTTAAATCAATTCCGCGACGATAAGCGTGGTAAGTAGAAACTCTTTGGCGACGCTGTCCAACTTATAAGATTTTTTTTTTCACTTTCGAGCTACCAAGTCAAAGCAACACTTATTAAAAGGACGGACCGCACACATAATAAACCTCTTATCCCGATGCAAGTCCCAGATATACCGCACATGCAAACAAATCACCAATGCATGCCGTATAGAATGATCGCTTTAACAGTCCGGTCCGTAGGTACAATCAGCAGGGTTTTAATGACTGGTGACCAATTGTTGTACAATTGGTCACCAGTCATTAAAACCCTTTCCTTCAATCATTCAAAATTTTGTTCAGGAGTTGGTGGTGTTGTTAACCAGCGGTTCTCGCTGAGTGTACTCGGGTCATGTTGGTTCGTCTTTGGCAAAGGATACTGTCTTCTGGTGGCTTGTTCTCGGCAGAATCCATGCCGGGCAGCGCGGCTGCAACCCGCCGGAACAACTGAAATGTTTGAGGATTATGTCATAATTATAAGAGAAATTAAAAGGAGTGTTGTCATTGGGTGTGTAGTCGTTGCTATGATTACAGAATATGAGCAACGACTCTAGTCAAGTGCAAAGTTCGTTTTTTTTCAAGCGGAAATTAGGAAATGCTACAGTTCAGAACACGAGCAGAAGTAATCTTTTCTGTTAAGTTAAAGTAAATCTATTTTTCTCCACTTGCAATGCAAACTAAAAATTTTGGTGATCTAAGCAAAAATAAATTGATAGATCAGTTATCTTTTATAATGTCTCCTGTTATATCCCCTATGAAGTTTTCCGTTATTTCAACGACACTTTAATACAAATCTCCTAAACATCGCAGTACCTAAAATCCTGCATACCCATTCTTAAACAAAAGCTATTATTCAAATAAACCAAGCCAACCCTAGTCTCCTTGGACCATTTGTTATCCTCCACAGCCAAGGTAAAGGTCACGATTTACGAACTCTATCGATCAGTGACGTCATCAATAGGCCTACAGCCAGACGTGATACACACTCGTTAACGGCTAAAGTGTCCATTCTCACCTTAATTACATTGATTTTGGTAATGAGCTTTGACTTTTGTTTGTGTGTTAATGGGAGTAAGGGTTGCAAGGTATAAGCACATGATAGTGTTGCCAAGGCTGTCTTCTTATTCTTTTTATTTATTGTAAATGACATAGATATTGTGGCAATATTACAGATGATTTTCTAAGGCGAGCTCAACTCAGCCTATGTTATTATTACCAGCTTGTGGTGTGCTACTGCAGTGCAAAAGCCTCAATTTTCTTTGACAATCAACTCGATGGTGAATCGGGATCGAGTTCAGTGGACAAAGTTGTGAAAAGTTTGGGTTTTGCGGGAAAATGTAATTCCAATGGGATTTTATCTCTTAACAGATTGCAAGTATTCGTTGCCCCATGTACAAGCAAGCCCATTGCTATGAAACAAGAACTAGACAGATTGCGATCTGCTACTAAGAAATTCCCAATGGAATAATACAATAAATTATTGCCCATATTGAGAATTGAACTGTCGACCACACGTTCCGCGGTAGCCACCACCTCTAGCGGTCCAGTTTCGACTAGACCAACCTAAGAGTCTTGTAAGAGATATTAGGTTGGTTGATAAAACTGTACTCTGTGCTAATTTGACTGCTGAGATGGCGAGTAATGGAGAAGTAAGGAAGAAGAAGACATTCAGCGCCGACCCCAATTAAATTGGAATAAGGACAAGATAATAATGAAACGCAGGCAACAATATTGCAGGAATCATCTGGCCATTATTCAATTAGAAATAGAATATAGAAATGTAGTGAGGAAATATTCAGAATTAATGTAGATGGATACGAGAAGAGGAAGGCCAAAAAAACGATGGATGGACTGTGTGAAGAATGGTATGACTAGAAACGAGCTGACTGCTGAGTTGACGAGTAATAGAGAAGTATGGAAGTAGGAGACATGCTGCGCCGACCCCAAATGAATTGGGGATTGATGAAGAGCAGGCAGCAAGACTGCAGGAATCATCTGGCTATTATTCAAGACAGGTAAATGTTGAGTATGAATGTAGATAGGCTTTAAGAGTAGAGGAAGACTAAAGTAACGTGGATGGACTGAGGATGATGGAAGGAGGTGACTGCTGAGGTGACGAGTAACAGAGAAGTATGTAAACAGAAGACATGCTGCGCCGACCCCAAATAAATTGGGAAAAGAACAGGAGAAGTATGAACGGCAGGCAGCAAGACTGCAGGAATCATCTGGCTATTATTATTATTTATTATTATTATTTAACACTTCAAGCACATAGTACAGAGGCGGACTTAATGCCATAGGCATTTTCTACCAGTCAACCTTTGGGTGATGCAGAGACAAGCAGTGGCAGGTGTATATCTATAGATTATTATACATTGAATTTTAAAACACACTACAAAGGATATATACAATACTATAAAAATATATCAAAATACTATAAATATATATCAAAATATAAATAATAATATAAAAGGACAAACTATAGGGAAAATATTAACGATGCCGATGTGACGATACTGCTAGCTTTTTCCGAAAATACTCGCGAACTTTAATTTTGAAAGATAGGCGATTCGTAGCCATTCTGATTTCCTGGGGAATCGCGTTCCACAGAGATATAGATTGGACGAAGAATGATCGGTGAATGAAGTCAGTGCGGTGAGAGGGACATTGAAGAACACGGTTATGCGAAGAGCGCAGACTCCTATTATGGTTGGCACAAATGTATTGAAAGTGAGGAGCGAGGTAGCTAGGGGAAGTGGGAGAAACAAGAAAAGAAAACAAGGTGGTTAGCGCCCTTAGCTCCCTACGCTGACGTATGGGCAACCACTTAAGAAGAGACCGCTGCTCAGAGACATGATCGTATTTACGCAGATTGAAAACGAATCGAATGCAGTTGTTCAGAAGGCGGTCGAGTTTGTCGAGAAGATCTGCATTATTCAACCCATGTAAATGTTGAGTATGAAAGTAATGGCTATAAGAATAGAGGAAGACCAAAGAAACAATGGATGGAATGTGTGAAGGATGATATGGCTAGAAAGGAGGATGAGGAAGGAGGTGACTGCTGAAATGAAGAGAAGTATGGAAGAAGCAGACATGATACGCCGATCCCAAATAAATTGGGAGAAAGACGATTAACTAGAAAATAGAATTTACCTGTTTAACATTATATCCCGCTTTAGCGCTAGTCTCAATGAACATGACGTTGAGCTCCTTCGCCTTCCGATCGCCGTCCTCGGTGGAGACCTGGCGCTTGTCCGACAAGTCAGTCTTGTTGCCCACCAACATGATGATCACGTCCGACCCGCGCTCCGTGCGCACGTCGTCGATCCATTTCGATGTCTGGTGGAATGAGTTTGCGTCTGTGGAAGTTTTATAAATAAAAGTTAAATGTGTGGTACAAATAATGGTAGATATGAAGACCCACCATTGCAGAAGCATGTCAAACATATTGATTGATTACTAGCTGTTACACGCGATATCGTCCGCGTGGAATTTAATAAAATACTCTTCTTTAGCTTAAATTACTCCTTATAACATCAGCACTTATCAGAACAAACAAAGTTTTTTTTTCTTTTTTGTTTTATAAATTATCATTTGATCAAAAGATTGCGAACTCCTCAATATGTTTAGAAAATTTATACATGTGTTCACGTGGCGGGGAGTATAGTTCGATGAATTGGTTGTCATAGCTTATTTATAAAAAGACCAAAGGGGGAAGGAAATAGCGGCTTTATCTCTTGGCACTATTAAATACACCCATGGCTACTAGCCTTTTGCTAGGCTCAACACCTCCAACAGTCAGAAATGCTAGGCAAAATAAAAGTACATTATCCTTTAATGTTGCTTAAATAAATAAATAAATAGAACCAACGCTACAAGCCACTCCATTCATTAGTTCCGAACCCATAAACGGATTGTCGTTCAAAACCCACGGCAATGGATTACTATATTTGCGCATAGCGACCATTTTTGTGTGGGTGTTACAGCGTGCGCAAGTGAATTTGTAAGGCTTTCGAACTGGCTTACTAGTTACTACTAATTATTATTATATTCACATTGAAAATGAATAAAACATAAATTCCGGAATAAATTCTCTAAATGATGGCGAAAACTGCATCGAAATACGTTGCTTAGCCTCGTGTAACAACGTGATCACAAAGCTAGGCCAAAAAAAAAGTTACTTTGTAGCTTGTAAAATGACCAAAACAAAGATGGGAAACGGTGACTCATCAAGTTCATTGATGCCTACCTAAAGGTACACAGAAGTACCAGCATACAAAAAAATGTTTTAATCGTGAGCCGGACATGGCTATTCACATCTACTATGTATGTATGACTCATGAACTCATGTGTGATATCATCGACCTATCTTTGCATTGTCACCTTTATTTTCAACCTGTAACTTAATCAAGCCATTTCCTTGTAATTATTTGTATTTAGTCTCTTTCGTGCTGTCATTTTGGCTCTTATCAATCAATATACATTTATACAACTTTGATTCAGAAATTAATGCGGCAAGCTAAGGCAAGCTTCTTCCTCTTGTACACACAGACAGAAACTATCGGTACGCATACATAGATTGCATTTTCCATAAGCACTCAAGACAAGACAACAGTATACTGTTCTGTTACTGTCATGCCACTGAACTTTGTCCCACGCTCTGGCCTTATGGCTATGTTTATAGGCGAAAGAGTTCGCTCAACATAATTTATTTTCTTGATAGTTTCCATCCAGTAGCTTTACGAGCAATTAGCTGGGTTTATCGCATTATCTATAGAATTCTAGCACTCGTTAAATCTGTGTTTTTATCTGCACATTAACACACTTTGCTTGTCCTATGCAAATGGTTTACAAAAATAACAATAAACTATGCATTTTTGTGCAAAAAGTGTTTGAAAGATAATTCCGTAATAATTTATTTGTCGTGACCTTGTATATAACTAAGACAATAAAACGGAATTTACCATTAATATTTATAGGCCGCGCTACGTCCGGAAGTCGGACGGTAATTATGATAGCCTTGTGTTATGTATTACAATTAAAAAGTTTGTGACATCACCATGACTCGTCAGGCATTCTACGTGAAAGTTTTAAGTCTCGAAGGAAACGTGAAACCGAAGTGCTGTCGTGGTATCGACCAAGACATTTTATACCTCGCACAGTTGTAACTTTTTAACTGAGCTACAATAATTCTTGCTGATGCCAAACATAGATGTACATCTAGCAAAACTAGCTGATCAATAATACGCCTACTGAGTGACTTGACAGGATTATTTTGAGGGCTAGGCAGATAATAACTCAATTATTTGGCAGTTTGTAAGGATCATAGTCTTTACGAACATGATAGGTATGCAGGCCTCTACTAAAAGCCTTGTCTTTTAGAAATGGGCCGATACCTTAGTGATTTACGGCCTTTTAGTAAAAGACCTATACTAAGTATCTCTTTATTAGGATTCCTAATTAAGATTAGGAAAAATAAAGAGCCATAAGAGTTAGCGCGGTAGAATCGTGGACAGGACTTTTCCAATCCCGCTTACCAATACCAAAATTCAGAGTAGTAGTTACAAAAAATAATTTAATCCCCAAACAAAATATGATTCACTCTCTAAAAATTCAAGTACAATATTAAATCTATCTTCAGTAACCTTAATTAAGTACGGAAGTACATACAATTATGAATAATCTGAAGTCAAACCTTGAACAATATGAAACTAAATTTGTGCCAATCGCTAGCTGTAATTTTCAATCGATATCGAAGCGGCTGAATATGCCTAGAACAGTACATACTCATAAGAATGTATGTTTAAACATTAGGATCGTTATGTTTTCATGAGTCTTAGTGAAACTGTTGCTGAAGTGATTGACTCAGATTGTGTGTGTGAATCAACTGGGACCAATGTGTGGAGTGATACCACAAATAATGATAATGTCTCGTTAACGTCGCATCTAAATTCAGATCTGACGCGTTATAAAAAAGATTTGAAACGACTGCTCGTCATGATTACTCTATACGAGCCAGGAACGCTGATGCAAAACGGGCTACAATTACTGCAAGCGAAGGACTGCGGGGCTCGAATGAATGTTTAATTGGTCTAGAACCAGAAAACCAAAGAACATTACGACTAGGCTCACCTATATCATGTACTTAGACATAAACAGCCGGGCCCAAGGTTCGCAGTGGGGTGGAGCAAGCAAATATTTGTTACAGACGACAGACAACTCCCAAACCAAATATTAACCTTCACCCCGCAGTATAAAGTCTATGTTTGCTCGCACACCACTCGCGAACAATTGACTTAATTAAAGATTTCAAATTGTTTTGTGACCGCTATGAAATCTGAATGATTGTCTTCTCCTCCACATCATTTGGCTAATATGTAACGCGAATAAGAGAGCAAACAGCTTACTACATTTTCAAAGTAGGTGCTTACTCGTACAGTTACGAGTATAACTTTACGAGCGGAGACAGACATAAAAAAGATTAATAATAAAGTTGAATTACTCGATAGCGTTTTTGAAATGTCTCATAGGTATCTTGACAAATAAAATTATGAGGAGCATCTAAGTAAGTCCACGACACTAAACCCTATATACGATCGCGCGTAAATTGTAACCTGCCTGAGGCGCTGACCGTCGGGCCATTGGCCCACTTTCGGCCTTTCAGAACCACGCTACGTGCAACACAGCTGTAATTGCGTCTTTTCGTTTCCCGGTTGCTTAAATTTATTAAACACGCTGAAAAAAACTCTATACAAACTAAAGGACGCAATACGTCTAGAAAATCAAGGTGTTGCGGTTTGAAATGTACGCCAAATGTCAATGTCAGATGACTTGGTCTTTGAGAGGGCTATCGTTTTCAGTCGCTCGCTTATACGTTTCACACGGTGTCATTTAAGACCACACACAGATGATTCATCATCTCAACCAAACATAATCATCTCAGCACATAGTATGTGGTTAATTCAAAGGGCGCTTTTGGAACCGTTTGCCTTTTTTGTCCAATCCAATCAGCGGGTGGATCGCCGTGGGAGTGGCGAAATATTTGGCTAAGAAAAATATAATACTGTCCTGCCAGCGACACGGAGAATAACGGGGTATTCCGGCAGCTCTTTCGGCTGTTGTGAAGCGGCAACATCCGATCGGAGAATATCAGGGCGTGGGCAACAGTATCCAGCATACTTATGCGACGAGGCAGGTCAAAGCCCAGAAAATTGAAATTTCGTGGTTTAAAGACCGCGTCGTTCGGGCAGAATAACTTCCTTCAACCAAAGTGGACCATACAAAAATGCCAAAGAACCGTTAAGAAAAAGAGGACACACCCTATCTCATCGCATAACAACATATATCTGTTACTTTGTGTGCCGCCAGTAAAATATAATGGAGTTATTTTTTAGCCAGCTGCGAGCGAAACCCGAGGGTTTAAGATATCGTTACTTCGGGATTCAATTCGCGTAACACAGTTGGACGCGGCCAATATTTTATGTACTTCAACTTCTTCAAGAACAAACTTGTGTACCCAAATTCTTTTCGTATCTCCAAGTTCTTGTAAGCTAAATTGAGAAACCGGTTCTTAAATATCTCGTTTGGGTAATTGCAGTCTAGTCTGAGAGTATTATTATGATAACGGAATCAATCGACTTTATTTTCAAAGATTAGGCAAAAAAATCGATCAACAGCTCGTATGAATTTATAAAAGCAAGATACTAGCATTTGGCCGCGACTTAGCTCGCGTGGAGGATGGGAATCATCACGGAAACATACTACCAAGGTAAGAGGTATGGATATGCTTAGGCAGGCTGAATTACTTTCACATCTATAATTTCAAAATGGTATGGATCCCAAAATTAATCATGCAAACACATTGCTTATCAGCCTAAACCTATTCGGAATTGATATCTTTTCTCCGAACTTACTCATAAGCACTAAGTATTATCGAAGTGGTCAGCATTTCGTCAAAAATGCACTACAGTACATCCACGGATCGATTGCGATAGCGAAGGCCAAGCCAATGATGGTAACCTAGCAAGAGTTCTCATGAAATTTTAAATGATTCTTTTTCTGTAATGTTTGCAATATTGAACGACCCCGGCCTCGTCTGAAAAGTCAATTATTATGAGAACATTTTCATTTTAACGAGATTATTCACACTAAATATGTTCTTTATCGGTCTCATTCTCTGACCAGTCCTTAGAATATTTAGCTGCAACAATAGTGGCCCCGGCTGCCATTTGTAGATCTTTGACAGTTGTTACAGCGGCCCGAAAGTCTGACAACCAGTCTTAGTAAAGGGTATCGTATTACTCAGTACTAACTGGGTTGTGGAGGTCAGATAGGCAGTTGCTCTATGTAAAATACTGGTATTCAACTGCACCCGGTAAGACCAGAAGCCGACACCAAAATACTTGGGAAAAGGCTAGGCAGATGATGGAGTGGCGTAGCTGACAGCATAAAAGTCAATGTACAGTATAAGCAATGCTCAGGATCAGCTTCGCCTCACTTCGAACCGTTACGGATTTTTCCTATAAACCTCCATACTACAGCGTGTACTTAAATAAAAGCATCGAAACGACCTAGCCTCGGATCAGAATCAGCTACTAAAAATGAGATGAGGCATGGCGATCTCAGCATCACTCAAAAGCTGTTTCAAAGATTCTTCACGAAACTCGCTCGCTTTATATGAGCTCCTTCCATTTCTTACAAACATCAATCAAACCAGCTTTTGCAGCCCAATCTTAGCCACAACGCCCTGTTCTGCGCTTCCAATCTGTCCAAGCCACCTTTTCAACGTGTTCAACAAGCTAATACAAAAATACGAAAAAACAATACTTACTGGTAATATCGTAAACCACAACAGCGACCGTGGAGTCCCTGATGTATGAGGGTATGAGGGAGCGGAACCGCTCTTGACCAGCGGTGTCCCAGAGCTGAAGCCGCACCGTACGATCTTCCAAGTACATAGTCTTCGACAAGAAGTCGATACCAATCGTTGCCTGCGAAAAACATTTTCTTTAGAGATTTCAACTCTCTTAACTAGATGGTATGATAAATGATAGTTAAAGTAAAGAAAAATGTATTTAGAGCTCGTAAAATAGGGCTGTAAAAACTGTTTAAGAACAAAGATAAAAGTCTGTTTTAGTGTCCAGTTATAATGTATCTACTCTTGCAGCAAAATGGAACCTCAGCTTTATGTATTGGTCTACTTCATTTAGCTTAGGTAATATCGACATATTTATAGTCTACAGTCTGTCCAGCACGCGTAGCATGACCACTATAGAAACGGCTTTTGTCTACGGAAGAATCGACATAATGACAGATAGACGATGACAATGTCATTTTTGTCGATTCTTCCATCGTCTTAACCCGTTTCGACAGTGGTTATGCTACGCGTGCAGTTGAGCTGGTGAGTTCCAATCACCGTATGTTAAACCCCTAATACTTTCTCGACTGAGAGACCAGAAACGGCACAATAAAGAATTTGAACGGCACAATGAAGGATATAATAGCAGTTCCTACCTATAATTAATCGTAAATAGGAAGGAATATGAAGTCTATGATTAAAAACTTCCTGTGTCAGAAGGGCATTCAGCAGCTCAGGCAGTTAGAAAAAATATTTTAATTAACAATGCAATTCCAAGGACAGCTAAGTAGAATTTTATCCGTGAATCACTTCGATCAATAATAGTAAAATGTATTGTGGGTTTAAGAACGTCAAATATGCCATATGAATTCGACAGGTACATTATGATATAAGTGCGGTAAGTTGGAAATTACAGCCAAGGCGATATTGCTAGCCCGAGCCGTAGGCGAGGGCTAACAAGAAAGCAGAGGCTGTAATTATCAAAGCGCACGTATGTCATACGACGTTTTATAACATATTTGTGAGGAAATAAATAAAAGTCGGACGACATTTTCAAATAAAAACAAAACAGCGAAAAGAAAAAGCGCGCGGAATAATTTATACTTGTTCACAAATTATGAAATTAGCGATGCGCGCGCATTAGCGCTTTTTTTTTTTAAGGCAAGGGCACAGAAACAGCCAGTATTACTAATAAAGTAAATTCATATTTTTGTGTTTTTTTACAGATGAATTAAATGGTTGTAATTTTTGGTCAAATAATTAAAATATTTTTGATTAAATTAAAGAATTAAATGTTTATTTATTATATTTTATCTCCCAAGTTAATTTTATTTATAAAATGTTGACCAATTTTCTGACATAAAAACTCTTTGCTAAGATTTAAAAAAGTACCGTTCGTTTTAGACGGAGCATTATGATAAGCCGTGCGTTTTACTTTACATTACCGCACTAGTGCGTAATGAGATACATTACGATACTGAACTTGGTGCAATAAGAGGCCCTTTACGAGCAAATGTGTTATAATAGTACATTATGATATAAGTGCGGTAAGTTGAAAATTACAGCCGAGGCGATATTGCTAGCCCGAGCCGTAGGCGAGGGCTACAAGAAAGCAGAGGCTGTAATTATCAAAGCGCACGTATGTCATACGACGTTTTATAACACATTTGCGAGGAAATAAATAAAATTCGGATGACATTTTCAAACAAAAACAATACAGCGTAAAGAGAATGCGCGCGGAATAATTTTTACGTTTTTTTTAAGGCAAAGGCACAAAAACAGCCAGTATTACTAATAAAGTAAATTAATATTTTTGTGTTTTGTTACAGATAAATGGTTGTAATTTATGGTCAAAATTGATTAAATTAAAGAATTAAATGTTTATTTACTATATTTTATCTCCCAACTTAATTTTATTAATAAAATGTTGACTACTTTTCTGACATAAAAAATCTTTGCTAAGATTTAAAAAAGTACCGTTCGTTTTAGACGGAGCATTATGATAAGCCGTGCGTTTTACTTTACATTACCGCACTAGTGCGTAATGTGATACATTACGATACTGAACTTGGTGCAATAAGAGACCCTTTACGAGCAAATGTGTTATAATAGTATATTGTGTATTAAGGGCGGTAAGTAAGGAATTACGATCTAGGCTCTAGTAGAAGCCCGAAGTCGAAGACTGAGGGCTTTCTGAGTCGAGGTTCGTAATTCCCGTACCGCCCGTGAAACATACAATGTTTTTCATCACATTTGCGAGTTAATAATTATGAATATACACAAGTCAGCACACATATTATTACGAAATACGTGAACTGATTTGCGGATGGCGGGCTGTTTGCCCACACCACAGATTATACAAATGTTTTGTTCAGAAACTTTAATGGCAAAATACTTACCTAGGTATATACAGCCATGACGGAGTGTAAAAAAATAAAAATTTCGACGTTTGGATACAAAAAAACTATCGATTATTTAGATTTTAGAACATTAGTTGAGTAGTTAAATAACATGTAGCGAGATTGAATGAAATTCCTGTTTACGTGCAAGTGTGATGAAATAGTATATTGTGTATTAAGGGCGGTAAGTAAGGAATTACGATCGAGGCTCTAGTAGAAGCCCGAAGTCGAAGACTGAGGGCTTTCTGAGTCGAGGTTCGTAATTCCCGTACCGCCCGTGAAACATACAATGTTTTTCATCACACTTGCGAGTTAATAATTATGAATATACACAAGTCAGCACACATATTATTACGAAATACGTGAACTGATTTGCGGATGGCGGGCTGTTTGCCCACACCACAGATTATACAAATGTTTTATTCAGAAACTTTAAAGGCAAAATACTTACCTAGGTATATACAGCCATGACAGAGTGTAAAAAAATAAAAATTTCGACGTTTGGATACAAAAAACTATTGATTATTTAGATTTTAGAACATTAGTTGAGTAGTTAAATAACATGTAGCGAGATTGAATGAAATTCCTGTTTAGATAACATTTTAAGACAATTTTTCAATTGCGTGTAAACTCCTTGCTTGATGAACTTGCATGACCTGTGTGCTGTCAAGCGGTGCTGTAAATTAAAAAAAAATTACTTACCGCCCTAGGGTTTTATATGGGGCATTACAGCCAAGTTCACCTGTATGTTATGACACTGTTTACGTGCAAGTGTGATGAAAATTAAAAAAAAAATTACTTACCGCCCTAGGGTTTTATATGGGGCATTACAGCCAAGTTAACCTGTATGTTATGACACTGTTTACGTGCAAGTGTGATGAAAAAGAATTTTTCATCAATTTTTTTTTTAATTTTCATCACACTTGCACGTAAACAGTGTCATAACATACAGGTGAACTTGGCTGTAATGCCCCATATAAAACCCTAGGGCGGTAAGTAATTTTTTTTTTATTTACAGCACCGCTTGACAGCGCACAGGTCATGCAAGTTCATCAAGCAAGGAGTTTACACGCAATTGAAAAATTGTCTTAAAATGTTATCTAAAAAGGGAATTTCATTCAATCTCGCTACATGTTATTTAACTACTCAACTAATGTTCTAAAATCTAAATAATCGATAGTTTTTTGTATCCAAACGTCGAATTTTTTTTTTTTTTACACTCCGTCATGGCTGTATATACCTAGGTAAGTATTTTGCCTTTAAAGTTTCTGAACAAAACATTTGTTTAATCTGTGGTGTGGGCAAACAGCCCGCCATCCGCAAATCAGTTCACGTATTTCGTAATAATATGTGCTGACTTGTGTATTATTCATAATTATTAACTCGCAAGTGTGATGAAAAACATTGTATGTTTCACGGGCGGTACGGGAATTACGAACCTCGACTCAGAAAGCCCTCAGTCTTCGACTTCGGGCTTCTACTAGAGCCTCGATCGTAATTCCTTACTTACCGCCCTTTTTTTTTTTTTTTTTTTTTTTTTTTTTTCCGGATGGGAAATCATCATATGACTTCTCCCGCTCTGGGCGGAGCGGGAGGGAGTGTCAGACTTGTACTGACTAAAACCCACCCATGTTCCTTCTTCGCCCTTTGTGTTCCGGGGCCGCGGTATCTCTTTCGAACAACCCGCAGCCCTGGCAGGCATCGGCCCTTTCGGACCCCTTCTGGTTTGCTGACATCTCCTTGAGGCGCGCGTGGAACACGTACGCGCCGTCGACACGACCTGTCGTCATGAGACGGACGGACGGTGAGCTAGCCCATTACTCACCGTCCACAGGCTCGCGCCTACGGTGGCCGGGGGCCACTGGTTGCCCCCCGACGCCCGGGGCGTCTCCCGCGGCGGCTGGGACGTGAGGTTCTCTCCCTCTCACGTTCCGCCACCTCCTTCGCTAGCATGACTGCTTCGCAGAAGCAGGCGACGGCATCCCATTCCCTCTCGCTCCGGACCATGGATTGAACCAGGGCCGGACGCGAGAGGTCGCCGCCGCCAATCGCCGCTACGAGGACACGGCGGTACTCAGCCCAAGCGGGGCAGAGCTCCACGGTGTGCTCCACCGTGTCCTCCGGCCGATCCTCGCAATGGTAACACCCGGGCGTTTCCTCCCGCCCGATTCGGTGCAGGAACCTCCCGAAACAACCGTGTCCGGTGAGGACCTGCGTCAGGCGGAAGGTGAGGGCGCCGTGCCGCCTCTCTAGCCACTCCTCAAAGAGGGGACTTATCGCCACTATTGTGGCGTGCCCTGCACGTGGTTGCGACAGTCGCTGTCTCCATGTCGCCATGAGATCGTGCCGGAGGTCTGTCCGCTGAGCGACAATTTGCCGCGGCAGCGGAGTTTCCCCCCGGCGTAGTGCCTCCGCGCGCCATTCATGCAGGCGCGCGAGGATTACTTACCGCCCTTAATACACAATATACTATTTCTTCCAACTACGCAGTAATGGTATCATTAATCACTACAAAACCGATCACAAAGGATGTCTTTTTTGCTTAGAACCAAAACAGTGCAGAAATGTTGTCACTACTGCACTGTTTTCATTACTGCACTGTTTTTTTATATTTTATCTATACGAGTATATTTATAAATGATTCCCTATTTCCCTTGGTCGCATCACGCGTGAACGGCTGGACGGATTTCGCTAATTTTTTTTTGTTGTTTTTGTTAGTTTGTCAGGAGAAGGTTCTTAGGTAGGTAGTGGGTGGGTAGTAGGCAGGTCGTAGGCAGGTCATTGGCAGGTCGTAGGCAGGTGGTGATTCGTTGTAGGCAGGCGGTAGGTAGGTGGTAGGCAGGTGGCAGGCAGATGTTAGGCAGATGTAGGCAGGTGTTAGGCAGAGGGTAGGCAGGTGTTAAGCAGGCGAAATGCAGGTGGTAGGCAGGTCGTAGGCTGATCATAGGCAGGTGGTAGGCAGGTGATTGTATATCTTAGGCAGGTGTTAGGCAGGTTGTAGGCAGGTCATAGGCAGGTCTTAGGCAGGTATTAGGCAGGTTGTAGGCAGGTCATAGGCAGGTCGTAGGCAGGTCTTAGGCAGGTCTTAGGCAGGTCTTAGGCAGGTCGTAGGCAGGTCGTAGGCAGGTGGTAGGCAGGTGGTGGTTGGTTGAAGGCAGGCGGTAGGCAGGTCGTAGGCAATTCGTAGGCAGGTTGTGGTAGGTCATAGGCAGGCGGTAGGCAAGCGGTAGGCAGGTGGTAGGCAGGCGGTGGTAGGTCGTAGGCAGGAGATAGGCAGGTGTTAGGCAGGGTGTGGTAGGTCGTAGGTAGGCGGTAGGCAGGTGGAAGGCAGGTTGTAGGCAGGTGGTGGTAGGTAGGTAGGTAGTATACACCGTGTAAATCACCTCATCACGAAGCCGTTAACCAAGCATTCTGTACATGAAACTATGTAACTTTACGCAAAAATTATTGCTGGGAAACGACTTTATTTTTTGGGGAGTGTAAAATCATGTTTTGTGGTAGAACTCAAGGTAACGCACTCAAAACATTGTGCTGATGGACGGATTGAATAGTACGGGGGTCGTGGAGGTGTTTAAAGTAAAAATCTTAAATTAAAAACTTGTATTTAAAAAAATACTTGTCAAAAAGTTGGAACTTTGACCCCTAATATCTCCGTAACTAGAAGGTTCCCAGGTATGGTGTAGAACAAAAAAATTATCGCAATGACAATGACAGGGAGAACCAGTGCCTTTCGGCTTCGTTAAGAGGTGTTTTACACCCTTTATTTTGTCACGGTATGACGGTAGTTGAAAGAAAAGTAGATTACGCACCTCGCTAAAGTGAGTTATTAATGCACTCGTGTTAATTTAGTGCCCTCGCTTACGCTCGGGCACCAACATAACACTCGTGCATTAATAACTCACTTTGCGCTCGATGCAACAATCTACTATAATAAAACCTTCTGGGTTCGACTTTGATTGACCAAAGCCTATTCAATTTAATTCCTTACGGTAGTTGGTATCTAGGTTTTCTAATCACTGCAGTAAACGGGTGAACATGAGATTTGCCAGGATTAGCAAAGCGGATGACACAAAAGCTTTGTGGTTGTAGGTAGTTGTATTACGATTTTATTGCTCCAAACAAAGCCACGAAAGAAAGCCACGATTCTCTAGGCAGAATTATCTAATCACTAGCTTGTGCCCGCGGCATCGCCCGCGTGGAGTTCGATAATTGTCCCACGGGAACATATTATCGGGATAAAAAGTATCCTATGTGTTAATCCAGGCTATAAACTACCCGTGTGCCAAATTTCATCCAAATCCATTCAGTAGTTTTTGCGTGAAAGAGTAACAAACATCCATCCATCCATCCATCCATCCTCACAACAGTTCGCATTTATAATATTAGTAGGATTATCTTCCTGCCTTTGTTCTCCCATTCTACTTGGCATCGGCGCAACATTTTTTTCTTCCATTCTCCCTTGTCAGACGTCAAGGCATCATTTACTCCTTTCTCTTTTATATCATTCCTCACACAATCTCTCCCTCTCCATCAATTAACATTCATACCCATCACTCTTTTAGTCACTTGCGTTTCATCCCTCCTCTTTACATGACCATACCAAAATGATCTAACAATCTGATTAAAAAAAACTTCTTTTACTAAAAAATATAACCGACTTCCAAAAAAAACACTGACTTGGTTGTCTCATTTACCTTTTTGCCACCGACTTCCGAAAGTAAAATTATTTTCCACTTGTTAGTGTTTTTTTGGAAGTGGGTTATATTTTTTTGTAAAAAAAGGCTTTATTTTACCCTTTTCAGTTGTGGTATCTCACTTAGATTGTCAAGTATAATTTTTACATTGTAACTAGACACCAGCAGATCGTCCATACATACGACAAAGGTCAAAATGCATAATAAAGAGGATGACTCAAAAAGTACCTAAGCAAAGATAATAAAATTCATATAGGCCCACCGGCAAGCTTTATCTACCAAATGAATGAAGAATCATCTAAATCGGTTCAGTAATCACGCAGAAATAGGTGTACATACGTGAAATATGTAAATAAATAAATTAAAAAAATGTTCCTTAAATGAAAACTAGTGGGCCAAACTATATTAAATTTTTATGGGACCTAATGGTAACCATTCCGCATCAAACTAAAGACGAATCACGTAAATCGGATCATAAATCTCAGCGTAATCGGTGTTACATACATAAAAAAAAATACCAATCGAATTGAGAACCTCCTCCTATTTGAAGTCGGTTAAAAACGAGAATAATTTTGGCTACAAATCTTCTGACAAGCCTAGATGTGATCGGTTTCAAGGATACAAAGTAAGTGCCCCGTTTGAAGTTTAACATGACGTAAAAATCTTTATTACCTCATATACCTACAAGATCTAGGACAGTGTCGTTCAAGATACCTATTTGGCTAAGACCTATTAAACGCGCTCCGAATTGCACGTATCCCACTTTTTAGAAAAGATTGCTGTTTACTAGGTCCTTAATAGATTTCCCCATTACTTCCAGAGCAGGTACCTAAGGAAACAAGTCTCACATTCTTCTGATCAATTTTCTGATCTTACATTTGGCGGTCTGGTACGAGCACTGGACTGCAATAAGCTGAAATGAGTGCCCTCGGTTTTGAGTCTACTCTCGGTGCTTTCCTCGGAAACTTCATCAGCCATTTTTCTAAATTATTATGACGTATATTTCAGCCTCAGATTTCAGTCAAAAGGAGTCATTCAGCGGACAGGAGAACGGTTATTTTTATTTTACACCAATTCATGGCATTGCAATGATTTCAAAGCTATTTATTAGTGCTTAGACGATAACTGCACAGCCATAACAATGTTAATAAAATAAAAACACAGAGTCCGAAAATGTTGTCGTTTTTAATTTGAAGTCTACGCGAGCTGAAGTAAGTGTTCAACGCATGGTTGATTCGAGACAACTTTTACTGATACTCATAAAAAAACACTGTCCAAAAAACAGTAATAAAGGAATATTTGATGCACGAGCTGTTACTAAAATACAAATAAATTAAAACAGTTCTAGTTATTACAGAATTTAACAGATAGGTAAATGGACGCCATTATAAGCATGCTTGGAGTATATTTGCTAACTAATAGCCAGTGAAATCTGGCCAAAATTGCTACAACAAAGGTTCACTTGCAATTTTATTTCATGATTTATATATATTTTACGAGTACGAAACTGGCTAAGAGAAGGAAAAATACAATGAAGCGAGGGATGGACTTTGTGAGAGATTATATGATATGGCCAGAAAGGAGGATATTACTGAGAAGACTACTAATATAGGAGTTTGAAAGAAGACACGCTGCACTGATCCTATATTTGAATATTTGCTAGAGAATCATGCACTCTACAGAGGTATATTGCTGGGATCACAAGGCATATTGTTGGTTTTAATTGAAACTCGTGAAAAGTCAACGGACAAATAATATAAAAACTAAAATAAAACCGACCGTGTAAACATAGTATACTCGTAAGTATTTGTATACGTGTTCAATAAATGTGTATTGGAAGGTTTACTTTCACAGCTGGATGCCCAATTATATACGGTAGCGTCGGCAGCTATGACCGACAAGAACACGTTTTGTTTGTTTTACAAATTTATTAAATACGCAGCGTAGGAAGACCTTTTTATATAATATACTAGCTTCTGCCCGCGGCTTCGCCCGCGTGGAGTTCGGCAATTGCCCACGTATGCGTTAACCCCCCCAAAATAATGTCGAAAATAGTCATTTAAATGTTTTAGATAATAGTTGTTGCCCGTGGCTTCGCTCGCACGTAAGTGTAAGTAAGTATAGGTTTTTTTTATAACACTATTTTCCTATTATACTTGAACTTTCATCCCCTATTTAAGTCCCTTAGGGGTTGAATTTCGAAAAATCCTTCCTTGTCTACATTATAAAGGGAACCTCTGTGCAAAATTTCAGCTTTCTAGGTCCAAGGGTTTGGGCTTGGCGTTGATGAGTCAGTCAATCAGTCAGGCAGGACTTCTCTTTTTATTTATATAGAAGATGAAGATAGATTGTATGTAATAGGGCCATTAATCCACAGTCCACCCGAAGGCATTTTCTGATCAGTCTTTTGTATTTTCAATCCTTTGCCCAATGTTTTTCTTTGCCGTAAAATGGCTCATGAGTAGATTATCAGGCCTTAAAATAACCGCGTCGTGCCAAAAGTTGCCTTTACTTTGAAGGTTTAAGATACTTGATTGTCGACCAAAATAAACATATTGAATTTACTTGCATATTTAAGAGGAGCAGTCACTGGTCATTATCCAAAATTTGTACGTTCTACCTCCGACTTGAGAAATTGATTCTAAATAAATTTCAACCACTGGCGACCAGTGGTATACAGGGTTAAAACGGATACCGACGCGAACGCGGTTTTTATTGTTTTTTATTAATTATATGATGAAAAATTGTGAGGCCATCCATGCGGGGCGTTTAGGCTGACCCCACATTTGGCGTGCGCGATCCTCGGGCGTGCGAGAAGCGCGAGCGCCGCGCGTGCGCTGCGTGAGCGTTGGGTGTTGCCGCCGTGTGACGTGTGTGAGGCGTGCGCGCGGCGCGCGCGCGGCGCTCGTCTTGGCGTTAAACCCCCTTCAGACAAGTCAGTCACAATTGGCCAGTGCCGTGTTAGCACACGTCGTTGCGTTACTGTTCTACAATTACTAACAAAATGGACTCAGACGAGGAAACATTACTGTTTTGTGCTTTGCTACTAAAAAGAAATAAGACATGTAATAACACTGTCCACCATACGACTGACCGAAACAGTAGCGGGCGAAGGGGTAAGAACGCGACTCGAAAGTCGCGAGCGCGCCGCGCGCACGCTGCACACACGTCACACGGCGGCAACACCCGACGCTCATGTAGCGCGTGCGAAGCGCGCGCGCGGCGCTCGCGCTACTCGCACGCCCGAGGATCGCGCACGCCAAATGTGGGGTCAGCCTTAGAATGAACGTGTGTTTACGTGGTAACCATTTTCAGGTCGGTGTCTTAACCACCCTGTATAAAATAGCCATCATTATTTTAACTAGCTATCTTGGCATGTTATTCTTGTAACACGTTCGTATTGCTTTACTTAAAGTATGTCAACAATCTAGTATCTCTACAGTAACAAGATTTTTCAAACAACGGAAACTCCTTTACCTTGTACTTGGCACTATTTCCTAATGGTTTATGACTCTCGATATGTCCATAACTACAATTTAATTACACTTATATGTTATAGATAAAAACTAATATAGATAACACGATATTATCGTACCTTTCGATCGGACTTGTTTTGCCGGTTTTGATAAATGATAACGTTAATAATATTTTTATTTAACAAACGCTATTATTCTGGGGTTTTAGCTTAACATTGCGAGTTTCTAGTAAAATGAATATAACATAACATCACGCCTGTAATCCGCGAAGGGTTAGGCTGAGGTGTACCTAATAGTACAGACAGCGTCAGTATGTGCTAACCCCTCTACAGTCCCGCCGAGTATGCCAGGGGGGTAACTACTTAATAAAGATGTCTGTACACCCGCATTTATGTTATATGTTATGGTGAAGTATTATATGTTATGTTTAAGTACCATGTAATAAGAGGCGAGCCTATTGCCCTAAACCGGGCAAAAGTCCCAGACTCCGTGACTGCTACTGGGAAATTCCTGGAAAAACCCAATAACACTGCCCGACCTTTTTTTTTTTGCGGATGGGAAATCATCAAATGACTTCTCCCGCTCTGGGCGGAGCGGGAGGGAGTGTCAGACTTGTACTGACTAAAACCCATCCATGTTCCTTCTTAGCCCTTTGTGTTCCAGGGCCACGGTATTTCTTTCGAACAACCCGCAGCCCTGGCAGGCATCGGCCCTCTCAGACCCCTTCCGATTTGCTGACATCTCCTTGAGGCGCGCGTGGAACACAAACGCGCCGTTCGGCACGGCCTGTCGTCATAAGACGGACGGACTGTGAGCTAGCCCATTACTCACCGTCCACAGGTCCGCTCAGCAGTCGATCTTGCGACCACAACACCAACGAAGCTGTCCAGTTAAATGAATGAAACTGTAAACAATATGTATAGTAGGCCACACATCAGTGGTAACCAAACCGGTATAAAGCTGGTGACAATGACGTCTTAAAACATTATTGTTCCATTCTTATTCCAGAGTGTAAAAGAGACGGAGCTATACAGGTCGTCTAGCTCCATCTCTTTCCCACTCTGGAATAGGAATGTAACAATAATGTTTAAGACGTCATAGTAGGTAACCCCCCTGGTCTCTAGTTCTATTGTGACGCTTTACTGCACTAGGCCAGCTCTAGGACAAAGTGTTGCCATGTATGTGCGATTAACTGTACTATCAACACAACTGGGGCTGTTCAAAGTCAGTCAAGGTTATTTACTTGAATAATAAAACCTACTTCCTAATCAATCTGCTGTTACAATATCCTAGTAAAAATCGGAGAGATTTAATGGACACCAAAAAGTTTATCATCGCGTTCTGAATGCAGTTGGCAGCCACAAACAGTTTAATCCACCACTTTGCAAGAATGACTCCGTTGCTACTATGATATTTTGCTGACTGTGACAACAGACACCATGATTTACAAGAAAACCTTACCTACCTAAGTGCGCGTTCCCACTATGACGACATAGCCGACAGATTATCGTGTTGTTTAAAGCGTCGTGGCTTGTGTATTTAAATAGAGGTGTTCACATATAGGACGACACGATTAACTGTCGTTCACGACTTTTTTTCCAGTGACGACAGATTGTCAAGTCAATCGGTACAATGGGAACAGCTAGAGACGACAGTCGTCCAACGATCAATTAATCGTCACGACATAGTGGGAACGCGCCATAAGCATTTCTTGTTTCAGCAACTCAATCAATCAATCAATATCTTTGTTGTGGATCATAGGTAACTCGCTCAGTAAGTAAGACAAAGAATGCAATTAAGCTGTTAGATATACTAATTAAATTATCTAGTAAAATATACGGGGTCAACTGCCACTGGGAATATATAATTTTTTTTTTTTAGCTGTTGCTCGCGGCCTGTGTCCGAGTGAAATGATTATGAAAATATTACTTCCTTATTCCCTATTTTGTTAATAATTTCAAGAGTTTTAATATTTTTTTCACGAAACCCTAATACTTTTTCTGAAATAAAAGTAGCCTAAGTTACTCCTTATAACATCAGCTATTTGCCAGGGAAAAAGTCCAGTCAAAGTCGTATAGATGAAGAGTTTGGATAAACTTTTTTTTCTCCCATCAAGTACTATAGCTAGTAATTTTTTTTACTCTTTGTTATCCTATACCATACCCTATCTATTGTAGTAAGGACTTCTCAATTACTATTTACTCCAATCCACCTCCTTTTTTAACCAATAACACTATTTCTCTATCATCATCATCTGCCTAGCCTTTTCCCAAACTATCTTGGGGTCGGCTTCCAGTCTAACCGGATGCAGCTGAGTACCAGTATTTTACATGAAGCGACTGCCTATCTGACCTGCACAACCCAGTAACTAGGTAATACGATACCCCTTGGTAAGACTGGATGTCAGACTTTTTGGCTTCTGACTACTCGTAACGACTGTCAAAGATCTACAAATGACAGCCGGGACCAACGGCTTAACGTGCTTTCCGAGGCACGGAGGAAACTCGGTATGTAATTATGGTCACCCATCCACGGACCAACCTCGGCAAGCACGGCTTAACGTTAAAGATCGACCCGGGTGGCTGTTATTATTTAGCCACGAGCTCCTCATCGACTACTACTACTACTCGACTCGACTATTTCTCTATCAATAACATAATTTAAGTTTTATAGGGGATAATAAATGAGTACTTAATCATGAGATTAAAGATCTACGGCAAGCTGTTGTCAGCCATAAATTTAATTATCTTCAGAAGATAATACTACTTTTCATTTTAGCTTTTGGTAGCGGTCAGATTATTCCTCAATTAATTTTCCATAGGTATACAACTTTACAATAATTTTGTTTTCATTCTCTCCAATCGGTTTATATTACAATAGCAAGCTGTATTTTATTTATATTATAACCTTCCTCAGAATTTTTCTCTCTATAATAGTGAAAGCCATCCCAAAACCCATCCACAGATCTTTGCTTATACAATAGGGATGACAATTATTTTATTATGTATTTATATATAATAATTATTTGTCTAGATTATTAAAGATAAAGATACTTTATTTGTCAAACATGCATTTACTTAAACTGACTAATCAGACATGCAAGGTATTGAATTAATAGACATTGTGTTATTCATTATTAAAAAGTATTGGTCACATATTTTTTCATTTTTCATATAATGACAAAATTACGGAGATATATTGAATTGAAATGTCACATGACTTCACGGGTAAGTTAATTTTATAGCTACTGGTGACGTAGTTTGCCCCCACTCTCCAACTTTAATGCATTTTAACTAAATAATTTTTCCTAGTAAGAGAAGACAAGAAACCAGGAGATTCCTGTATGGTTCTAATGTTTTTTTTTTATAATCAAATAATAATTATTCAGGATAGATTCCTCATGTAGATTGATTAAAGTCACATATAAAATAATAAACAATGAAACACATTTAGTAACCAGAAAGTATAACAAAGGTGGTTAAAAGGTATTGAATCCCAAAAATAGTTTTCCTAATAGATTTTTCTATGGACTGCACAAAATCATATATTTTATTATACAGGCTGTAAGCGACACCGACGCGAAAATGCTTAGAACATCATTCTGAACCCCTCTGAACATAGAAATTTTTCATTTGTAATTTTAAAAAACGCACACACACTCTCAAAATGTAGTGAACAGCTGATTTTTTTTGGGGGTTCAGAATTATGTACTGTGTTTGTGGTAATCGTTTGTTTGGGCGTCATTGTCTCTTACACCCTGTTTTTAAATTCCATAACTTATATTTATTAATAGCATTAATTTAACAGAGATACGAATAGGTAGTTAATTTGGCTAAACTTCGAGGAAATAAGTAATATGTGGATATTAGCTTATATAAAATCCCAGAAAGATTTTTAAGTTACGAAATCTTCGCCATCATCTATCTAAGCTTTTCTAAACCTTATTGGGGTCGGCTTCCAGTCTTACCGGATGCAGCTGAATACCAGTATTTTACATGGAGCGACTGCCTATCTGACCTCCACAACTCAGTTAGTACTGGGTAATATGATATCCCTTAGTAAGACTGGTTGTCAGACCTTCGCGCCAAAATAAAGCTGTTAAAATAGAAGGAAGGTATTATCCGTAAGTAACTTACTTCCTTGAAGTTTGGGCTGATAAACTCTTCCAAATCCAATCTAAGGTGATTAATTGAATAAAAATAATGAATCTTCCACACTTGCATTGTCAGGGGTTTTAAATTAAGTTTATTTCTATGACTGATAATAATTATGATAACATCCTGTTTTGGTATTACCTTACTAATTTTAATGAAGGGATCAAGATTTTTTTGTTGTTTACCGCATAGGATTCTAGTAGAGATTTGACAACTCGGCTATTCCTATACATTGTGTATGATACTATCAATAACCTTTGAAATGGCATATTCGGCGCTGATTTCATGCTGGTTTCAAGTGTTAATGATAGTGTTTTTGACCATGTGATTATTTTTAAAGTTCAACTCTAACTGATTTAGCATCACTAAATGATATTGTGTTAGTTTTGTATAAACCAATAGGTAACAGCCTGTATTATTCTTATTCCGGGATTAAATATTATATTTGTATAAGTCTCATCATTTCAGCCGAAAGACGTCCACTGCTGGACATAGGCCTCCCCCAAGTGACGCCACATTGACCGGTCCCGTGCGCTTCGCATCCAGCGGATCCCCGCAACCTTCACCAGGTCATCAGTCCACCTAGTGGGAGGCTTTCCAACACTCCGTCTTCCGGTTCGCGGTCGCCATTCCAGAACTTTTCGGTCCCATCGCCCATCCGTTGTGCGAGCAATGTGCCCTACCCACTGCCACTTAAGTTTGGCAATTCTTCGGGCTATGTTGGTAACCTTGGTTCTCTCGCGGATGTCCTCATTTCTGATTCGATCACGCAAGGAAACTCCGAACATAGCCCTCTCCATTGCCCTTTGGGTGACTTTAAGCCTTCTGATAAGGCCCATTGTGAGCGACCACATTTCGGTTCCGTATGTAATCACTGGCAAAACACACTGGTCATTGTATAAGTCTATCTAATGCTATTTAAATAAATGGATGAATATAGTCAACCATAATTCAGGGGTCTATGGCAATGACAGTTTTTATTTTTTAAAGCATGTTTTTTCTTCTAAAGGTCAACTTTGACTTAATTGGTATCACTAATCAATATTGTATTCCTTTTATAAAAACCAAAAGGTGTGGCAATACCAGAACTTTGTGAGAAAGATAGATAACTGTAGTTTCTTGGTCATGTTGTCTATATTGCTCTTTCAAGATACCTATTTGAGGATTTACAAACTATGTAATTTAAAGGTCATTCAACTTTTGACAGGTCATAAAAGGTCAGAGAAGTCATTGAGTAGGTAATTAATGACACAAAGAAGGCAAAACAAAACACATTCAATGTTTATGGAGGACTGTAATTAAATATTGAGCAACTTATCTTTATGATGTAAAAAACTGCAACAAGAAATACTTGTCTGTCATGTACATTTTTGGTGTTATCAGGCAGAAATACTTTCAGTTTTGAGCTCAGTCACTTTCATTGCATTTCTCATTTAGAGCAAACTTTATGAGCATTACTTGTTTAGATGTTATGCAGATACAACATTGTTCTCTACATACATATTCATGAGCTCTAATGACTAACCAGTGATGTAATTTATAACTGGACACACAGACAGCTAGCCTAGGTTTCTAGTAGAACAGGGACATTCTAGCATTCACCTGTCATGGGAACTTGATGACTCACCTGATAAGTGTTGTCAAAGCTATCATACATGAACCTAGTGATGAGCGACGTCTTCCCCACTGAAAAAAAAATACAAATCTGCGTGTCAGTACACCATCTCATTACCGCGGAACGTTTCTAATCAAATACAGTGATTGATAACGGCAGATACGCGTGAGAACATACTACAGAAGCGGTTCAACGCTCACAATGTACTCAGAGAGTGTAACCTACATCTCAGCATAACGTAATTCGGCACAGACGCGGCAGACGTTACGGCTGCAAAGTAATGACACCTGTCCGTGATCAAAACCCGCAACTTGCGCCTCCCCGGGTCTATGTAGGTCAGTAATTCGATAAAGTCTAGACGAATCTATACTACTCCTAAATTCAAAACTATATATTAAAAATGTACGACGGAGGGGCGATAATTCGCCTGTACTCACCGCTCTGTTCTCCTAGGAAAACCAGCTTGAACTTGCGTAAAGGATTACCGAATTCACCCGAGGCAGACATCGTGATTGTGTAAATTAGTTCGCTAAACTATAATTTCACAGTAATTCTTATCACAGAAAACTACATGAACAATGACAGTTCGAGCCACTGAGCCACTCCTGCAGCACACACACGAGCGCAGCGCCGCCACGTTACGGCAGACTGACGGTGCGACGCGCAAGCCAACTCAGCAAAATTACTTTTATGTAAAAAAATGTTTTGCTTTTCAACAAAGCTTTTATGACTTTATTCTAAGAACTTACAGCAAATACAATTAGTTTTTTATTTCTAACAGTTTATAAATTTACTAACAATAATCTCCTAATGTTGTCAATAATGACAATTTCGTTTCTGAACGTAACTTTGAGAGATGGAACTGATGGAAGTTTTACAGTTTGGCTAAGTAGGGATGCGTAATGCGAAATCGACTAAAGGATATTCGAATTCTAAATTGTTTCAGTGAACATGCGGAAAAATCGTACGTAATTATTGGTTGAATATGTATTGATCCTTTGATAAAGTAAACCACTCTTTGCGACCTTGCACAAGTTTAAGCCTTGTTTCTGCCATTACCGTAGGTATACAGACGCAAGCACATACAGCTTATTGTAAAGAATACGGAAGGTCGATTGGGAATTCAACCTGCTGGCGTCTATACTTATATACACCTACACAACATAAACTCGCGCCTTATTCCCATTGGGGTCGGTAGAAACCTTCCACATATTTAGCCATCTGTACGATCAGCAACCGCACATTGTACTTTAGCCTAGTTAAAATACTGTATATTTTGTTAATTTATAAAAATGTAGTATCGTCACGTACGCGAGTACGTCAGTCTTCGGTATAATATCGAGCTCGCGCAACATCCAACATTTTGTTAACATTTTTTTACTATTTTTTATAACATTCATTTAGTGCAATTTCGTATTAAATACTTTTTTAAACATCAACTTTTATTTTATTAACATTCAACATTAAGTGTAAAGGCTCATGCCCTTACACCATCAGTAAAATAAAACCATAACTTTAATTTTTACATTTTATTTTAATATTTACAGTAATACACAAAAATAAATATCACAATTTTGTAACACAGGATTTTGAATCTGTAAAACTTTTGTTGTTTGGTAAAAAATAACTTTTGTTATTTAGTAAAAAAAAAATAGATTTTGTGTTTATTACACAACTGTACAAAATAGAGCTTGCGCATTAGAATGCATTGTTTTTTATTAAGTTTACTACTCACTGAATCCTAGAAATTTGGGTCAGCTGGGCACTATTCTAAACTATTATATATGCTGTTTCACACAACTGCATTTCCTATACGATGAAAACTCATAGGACAGCATATACCCGCATTCCTAATTATTATTTCCCGTATTACTTATTACTGGGCAGATAATATTTTAATATTAATCAAACAAAATACATTATCTACTGATTATTATTTAAAGGTGCTTCTATTTCTATAAATTAACTAAGCATTCAAGAAATAGTACCATTCTTAGACGATTAACCTATGAACATAAAATCTTATAGTAACATACTGTAGGTACATTTAAATTATAAATGTCGATATTAAACATAATAGGAAAATGTTTTTTATCCTAACACATATAAAACTTTATTTATGAGTGTGCATTCTAAAGATTGGCAACGTCGCAAATATCTGTCGAACTACTAATGAATTTTACAGATAAATTGCAATAACTAATATCGTTACCTAAATAATTCGTTCCAGGTAATTATGTAAAAAGTCTATGGAAATCTGCCGAATGCTTTTTATACCTAAAATTGTTACAAAACCGCAATGTAATTAATGCAATACTTGGATAATATTCTAGAGCAATACAGAGCAATATTTCATAATTATATTAATTTAATAATCAAAACAGCGTAAAATTCAACCGCAATTTGCGCCGTTGCCATTTTTCAGAATGCACAGCTTTATCCCAAAACTGCAACTTGTAAAAATAAATATCCCATTATTTCTCTGCTAGTTACTATAGTGAAGGGTGCTTAAACCGTATATTATACTGACGCGTTTTACGCGTAGCCAACATGATACGGGGCGGCGCGTCTATACACAGATCTTTTGGCGTTCCAATGACGTTGAAAGAGTGGCCCTGTTGGTTGGACCATTTGTGAAATCTAATTAAAAAGATGATGGTGTTAGTTTCGATTTTGGTCACACACCGTAAGATCCTTGACACTATTGAATTAAAAAGAAAAGAAGCACAAATTTTGATTTGGCCTTTGCCTTTGCGCCGCGTTAAAAAACGTCGTCGTGAAACGCTAATATCCTCCTAAATCCTAATATGTATAGGCGGCCGCCACGTTTATTTTGATAGTCGAACCAGAACGCGTTGTCTCGACAACAGAGGGCGCCCTTTTCGTATTTCCGCAACGTTAGTAGTTCGCAACCTAGAAGCGAAATTACGTACGTAATTTCGCTTCTAGGTTTATATTCCGATTCTTTGGTGAAAGATTTAACATAATGACAACAGTTCAAGAAATAATACATTTAAATGTATATTTATTTTTAAAGATAAAATGTCTCCAATTCCTCATATCACACTGATGGTAAAAGAGAATTTCATAATGGATAACATTTAATTTTAACACCATAATTTATACTTAAAACCGTTAAATACACACAAAGATAAATTATCCCACAACAATAATAATGGGCTCTCTTTGGAACCCCAAACTACTATACAACATGTTTCACGTTCAAAGAAGCAAACAGAACATGATTGGAGTTCAGTGAATCTTCTTTTGACAACATTTCATTCTGTTAATTTTATTGGTATTATTTATTTCATTTGAAGGTTAATTAGTTTGTATGTATAATAGAAATCGAAAAAGTTTCTCTATTAACAAGTCTTAGAATGCTCCAAGTTTGTTGGTGATAATTATGTTTTTGGTATCTTTGGAACAAATTACTCATCACTTCTGTTTATACTAAGCATGGCGCAAAAGCTGGTATCAGGAAAAAAAACTAAAAATCTACAAATCGGGGAGCAACTCCAAACACGTCGTGCATTATCCACTGAGCTAAAGCACGGTCATCCATCATCAATACTATTACATACATTCTGAATACAAAGTTTCACGGAGCATGTCTTCTTGGGGGAAACATATTTTCTTCGACAACAATAACTCCGCAAAGCAAGTCATAACCAGTGCGATTGTGTCGAAAGACAAAGAGTACCACGCATAGAGGAAACAGTAGCGAAATGAGGAAGTTCTTCAACAGGGACCTGAATAGCGCGACGTTAAAGGAGAGTGTTCGACCAGGGTACAGTAGAACGGTTTCCCTCGGCCGCCCCTCGACTAGTATGACGGCAGAAGCTGTGACTACGCGGATACCAAGTAATGCTTTGCCGGGCGTCGCGCCGCCTGTTCGTCCCACGCTGCTGGATAAGCAGAAAGCCTGTAACAAGAATTTAAAATGTCAATGAGTATTCCAAATCAGCTTTTAGCATAACTGTCATATATACAACTATAAACAACACACACACACAATACAAACAAAAAAAAAAAGGTTGATAGATGTGACTATAACATTGTATACTACACTGTATCAAAACGGAAGGTTTTAAATATTACTGGTATATTTACACAGTCTATGGAAAATCCGACAAAGCTAACAAAAAAAAACATAACTACAATGAATAGATTAAATCCTGGCCTTGAGTGTGTTAGATTAGAGTAAGTACATTCCTTATACCAAATATACCCGATTGTTTTAACTTTTATTAAATCATAACCAAACAGTGATTTATCAAGCAAAATTATTAGGTTATTAATTTTAGAATATTGTCCCTGATATTGCCATATTAACCTCTTGTTAACTAAACTGCTCAGTATAATATACTGAACTAGTTTTTAATTTGATACCCTATTTGTAATAATACTAAGTGAGCTCTGAATAAATGAATTAAGAAAGCGCGTTGTTGCGCAATGCATGGCTAAGCGCTAAAGTGATATTCCAAAAGTGTAATAATTTTATGGCATTAATTTAGCTGATGGACACTACTGAATGTGCCAAACTCGATGCTGATTTTGGACTGAATCAACTTAGATTGCCATTTACACACTAAGCAGAATAAGATGTTGCATACTGTATTGAAAATGGAAATAAGGCTTTAATCTCTACCTATTCTTACCTCAAATATACACACAAGTATCCTGTATATAATTTCAAGGAAAAGAATTTCAGATGTCAGCTCCATAGCATACTTGTAGTCATCATAATGTTCACTGAACTTGTAGAAATCAAACTTGTCCAGGTCACTGTAATTATAACAATAAATGTGAAACAATTAGTTATAAGTTTATTATTATTATAAAGACAATGAATGTGGCAACTCATCGCCAAATTTCGGGCTGACTTAATTTTCATTGACACGCTAAGAAAAATCAAAAGAAACAAAACAGTTGTGACATCAATTTTTTTGGTCTGTTTTAGATATCAAGGTTCATTTTAACAAATTAATTTTCAACAATATCACATTACATTAAGAGCAAATAAACTTCTGTGTTTCATGATGTTTTTTTTGTGTATTTGTAACTTATGTCAATTGAATATTCACATTTGACTGTTGATGTGCTGGTGATATTCAAATAATGCACAGATATCATTTATATACCTAAATCCTTGGACTATAAAACACTCTCTAAGCATCGGGAGTCATCATTTTCTTGTGCTTGTCCCTTGTTACCTGGGTTTGGTGTTTTTTTTTTTTTATTCTTCCATTATGTTGTTACCGAATGGTTACCTCATAACAATTACAATCTAGCCTTGAGGCTACTATGTAATTTAAATTAATTTCCTAGTAAATTTATACTAAAGAATGTGTCCATTGGCACTTTTCTTATTGTATCTATTATGACGGAAAGACACTTAGTTCTTGTGTTCTTAAAAGGTAGCACTCACTGCACTACGTAACAATCACTAAACTAATTCAAAAGGCTTAATCCTTTTCAGTCTGTCCATGGTGTCAAGTCCGGGGTTTGGTGTAACACATTTTTTTCTTCCATTCTCCCCTGTCAAATCTCACGCAATTTTTTACACCTTCTTTCATATCATTCCTCCCACAATCCATCCATTGTTTCCTCTCCCTCTCCATCCATCAACATTTATATTCATTACTCTTTTACTCACATGCAATTTGTCCCTCCTCATCTCATGTCCATACCAAGACCGTTGTTTCCCTTTTAACCTTTCTGTAACTAGCGCAATTTTCAAACTCCTCTAATATACTCTAAGTATCGGGAGTATAGTATAAATATTACTACTCACATCAATTCAAACATATCCACCGCCATAAACGTTACTATGAGTTTGACGATGAACAGAAGCATAAAGTCGATAAACTCAGCGACGAGGCGCTTGTGTAGAGGTGGTATGACATATTCATACCCACCATGACGGGCTATCACTGGAAATATAAACGGTATTATGTTAAACATGACACAGAAAACAATTAAAAAAAAAAACAAAGTGCACTTTTATGGTTTGATTTTACAAAACAATTCTATTGTGGTATGTATATTTAAAACAGTCTCAGACAGTAATACCTAAAATGAATTGCACAATACATAGAGATCACTTCAACAATTTTATTGTTACAATAACTAAAGCCTGATTCTGTTTGACATTCCTTACAACTTAATCATTTCATTGATTACCTTCAGCGGGCGTGAGTGTTTCAGGTTGCGCCGGAGTTTCTGCAGGATTACGAGGCACATTAGGTACCTGAAAGGGCACTTGAAACTGATAGTTGTTATTCAACAGTGGCACATTAGTAGCGTTATTCTGTAAGCCTTGAAATGTCATCATATAATAAGGAAAACATGTCGATAGGTTCTGATACATCTGCGCTTGCTGGATCCATAATCGAAGAGCTTGAAAATATGCTTCCCGTTCAGATACAGGCACGGTCAGGGGCGCGTCGCCATCACCTCTTATCTCTACGCCCTCGACAGGCCCTTCACCACTTTGCACAAGTCTCTCCGACTCCGACATTTTCAATGATGACAAATTAACTCGTAAAACTTTTTCATTTGTATTTAAAATAATAGTAAAGTACACGTCAGTTTGTTGACTTAATTTGTTTTGACATTTTTGACTTTGATCATTGATCGCTTCCTGATTTTTTTTCAAGCACATTCAAAGTAGAGCTTAGGCATCAGTTGATACTCTTCTTATTATTAGTCGATTTTAAATTTATAATCGACTTAAATCAACTTTAAATGTTGTCAGTTAAGAAAAACTGATTATGCGCTTAAACTCAAAAAGGATAAACGTTACATTATTTATAACAATAAAACTCTGTATCCACGTAATAAATGTTTAATCGTTGATTTTTATTCGCCTATTGTTTAATAAAAAACGATCTTGTTGTTTTACACTAAAATGACTTGATTGCATGAAGTTTAATAGTATTATGGTGATGTGTTATCATTAATTGCTCACAAATTACATAAATCATTAATTGCTCTGTTAAGATTACAACTTTGAGCATTACGTATTTATCTATTGCATAATTTATATTTGATGCATAGACATTTGATGTATTTTGACGTTTTCGAGTACTTTAGTAAAATTGTTTTCGTTAGCTGGTAACATTCCTTGTGTCAGCCGTCGTTAGCCGAATGGCCGATGTGAACGTCGAATGACTTGGTACTGCGTGCGCAAATAATGGTGATGTGAATTTGGGTGGTTTAGGATCGTAGAGTGAACGTTCACGATTCAAAGTTGATTTTTATATGACAGTATATATTCCTGTGACACTGTGTAATATTATTTTCTAGTGTTGTGTAGTATTTATCGCTGATTAAACGGTCTATCGACAGAGTCAGCTGTAGACAAATCAGTAATTTACAGATTTTTACTGGATACAATACGATGTGTTCCATGTCGGACTAGTGGTAAATAAAGCGAAGCCTACGCACAAATCATCTCGACCGGTTGTATGTAAGTATTCTTAGAGAATTCACTGTAGCTTACTTTGTTTCCTACATCGTATTCTCCGGTTTATTTTTTTGATGTTTTTTTTATGTGGTTATAATAATTGGCTCAGTTTTCCTTTGACTGACGTCGAGTTGGGGGTTGATATTTTTTTTACAGAAAGGTTACATTATTATTAGCACACACGCAAAGTTTCAATATGCGGAAACGCGCAGTTTTTGAGAAAAAAAATATTGAAAATTATTTTTTTTTGCAATATTTAGGTCAATCCCTATCACAGATTATATAGAATTCTGGCCATTGAATGTATTTATGTAGAACATACCAAATTTGGTTGCAAGAGCGAGCGAAGCGAGCTCTGGACTTGGGGCACCCCGACTCGGACAGGTTAGGTTCGAAGGGGATGGCGGGGTCTAGTGAGCGAGCGGAGCGAGCGAACTAAGACCCCGACATCCCCTTCGTGTTAGGTTACTTTAAACCCTGCAGGCATAAATAGGAGCCCCGCGTAGCGGGGCTCCGTCGACTACGCTTTTTAGGCGAATACAATATGTTTTGAGGTTAGGTTACATTAATTGGTTTTTCTCAAGAACGTTGCATTACCTTTTCACGGGAGTGGTGCCAGAGGGGAAGTGGCACACCCCTCCACACCCTCCCACCCCCTCCGCCTGCCAAACGATACTAGATTATTACCCAAACATTTCCTCAGAATTAAAAATTTAAAAAATCTCGAAAAGGGGGGCGCGTCGCAACTTTTCCTTTTAAGGGGTGGTTGTACCCCTCCCCCCCTCTCCTCCCACTCCCCTCCCTCCCCTCAATTCGACGTCAGTCAAAGGAAAGTCGTACCTAATAATTTCCTGCCGGACTGCAGAGGGCAATCGTAATGTTATCTGTGCGATTATGAACGTTGGTTTTGGTAAAATGCCATAATAATGTGCGTCACGCCTTCATTTCAACGATAATAAGCAAAATTTCATAAAACAAGTAAGGTTATCTCAACAAAATTGGCAGGCTTCAAACTTTTCATTCTTCATACGGTTCAGAGCACAAGTACCTAACTAGTTGATTAGCTTTGATACATTATTATTCATGAAGTTCTATGTACAAAATATTTTTTTTTATCATTCCCTGCTGTTGCAAAAGTTAGTACTAATGTCAGAGGTCAACGGGATTAATAAAAGTTCATAATATTTATGGTCTGCCTTTTTTATTTATTTTTCTGAAGAAACAGCTAACTCCCAAAATAACTCTATTTTGATGAAAGAGATTGATTAGAGACTAGAGATAGCAACAAGTTAAAGACGCATTCAACTAATATTTAGTTGTGTAATAATTGTGCTAGAATCTTTTTTTGGATGATCAATAAATAACTGTCAATCCAACATTCTGTTTCTGTTTTTGATAGTTTATACATATTGATTGCCACTTCAAAATATTGTTGAAAATTGATCTATATCAGTGTACAGGAATGTGTAAATCAACCAATCAAAAGTTTGAGGATATAACAGAAATTCTAAATTAATAGTTATATTCTTTTTTTAAACTTCCTCTTTTTGTAATAACTAAAAAAACATATTGTTATCTTTAACATTATGTGTCTGTGAGATCATCAACACAACAATCATTTGTTATTTTTTATGGATGTCTAACACTTGATTGAAAAATACTGATAATAATATTATGATGATAACAATTGCATAATATAGATCTGGTATGTTTATCAGTTAGAAACACGTTTTAATAATAAAATAAACTTGTACTTATAAAAAAATAATAATCAATGAAGGTCAGAGGGTCATTCATATGACAAAATAACTTTATGTAACATTCATTTCTTATTATTTTTTTCTGTGTTTTCTACAAATTTTTGTTACGAAAATAAATAAACTTGATTTTTGTCCTTTTGTCTACCTGTCTAGTTCGCCCACAATATGCTTCTACAAATCTCATTCTTTTAAAAGCATTTTATCCAAACCTGCATACTTATATAAAACAAGCTCTGCAATAAATAAAAAAGTAAATCTGCCTACACAGTCGTTTTCTATTGTTAAATTGTAAAAATCTGAACATGCCAGACTAAACATCTCTCAAATAAACACATGGCCATATTGCGCATCACATTACCATATCCAGTTACTAGATTTGTGCTAATCTAGTAAATATACTCATATTTGCGTAAATAAATATAAATGTTTGTGGAAATCGTAACCGGCGCCGGCGCTCGTGAACATGGTTGAGGCAAAAGGAGTATATATGTAAGGATCGAAGCAGGTGATATTCTTATACCATTCAGATCCAGCCTGTCCCATGCAGTCCTCCCCCAGCGACGCCCTAAGCCGAGGTTCGTACCCCACAGGGGTTGCCCTTAGCGTGCAGTCGCTTAGTTTGTAAGTTTTTATACCCTGGCTGCAGGCCGTGAATTTCTACCTTTGAATGTTAAAGAAACAGCCGCGCACGAAAAAACAACATTATATCATTCATATCCAACGCAATTAAACCTACACAGAGCGAAGTACAATCGTGGTCAGCGTTTATTTAAACATAGTTATTGTAATGTGGTGCTGTTTTATTTCGCAGCCGTATAAAGACCCGGCGCCGTGTGGCGAGTATTATAATTAAAATTTACATCGCATAGGACACGACTGCATTACGCTCGTCATCGCCCGACGCCTTTCGTGCCTCGGATCGTGTATGTACGAGTACGTACTTAAGCTACATACACCAGCTTGTCACCGCGACCGTAAAATGGGTTAAGTGCGAAACTTAGAATACCTATTTCAGTATCTGCGTTTCATTTTTATTGTCTACTAGCTTATGCCTGCTGCTTTTTTCCGCGTGGAGGTTGGTAATTAACTAATTATCTCTCAGAAACTGATGGTTAAAATGTACTCTATGGTCCCAGGACATGGTCTACCCGTCATCCAAATACGTTCAGTCAAAAACGGACACATACACGAGTAATTTTTGTATGTATAAAATATTACGTATACATTGGATATCGCCAGTTAAGACGATCTAGCGCTGAAACTTATGGAAGTCACTTTAGTCCACCTTCGTCAAAAACGTAATGCGAATTTCTGGCGATCTTGGTCAACACTCTCGAAAATCTTCTTCTTATCTAAGTATTTCTGTGTCAAACCATGTTGAATTTACTAAACCTTAGTTAAAATACGTTTAATGCTTAAACCACGTTTTAAGCCCTTCGTTAACCAGTCGTGATTTCCCTGGAACGCAAAGGCTTTTCTTTGTGTTTGGGACGTCACGAACGTAATCCCATAAAAGAGGTACTAAAATCGCTAGCACGCAGCAAAATGTTTACACTGTCCAACAAATTATTCATTAACAAGTATTTCAGCGTGAAAGCAGTCAGTTTTAGAAAGTACACGTACACCAATATTTGATAAAATTACTTAGCAATTGTAATTTTGTACATCAAAAGTGGCATAAAAGCAAGGTTCTAGATACCGTAACAGACTTTTAGATATGTTTTTTCACCGAATGGTACTGTAATATCATTTGAAGTGCACTTTCCGTGCCAAACGATACATTGAAAACACGCAACATTGATATAGAACTACGTCAAAAAATACGGAGCTAACGGGTACCTATTCGGATTACTTCGTTATGCAATGGATGGGTAACAAGCGGGTTAGTTAACATCCTCGCTCGGGTAATTGGATCAGGCTTGGCAGACGTGTGTAATCGTCCCTTCTGCTTTGATCTTATAACCCGTCTTTTGAGCAAAGAGGACACAAGCGAAAGATTATTTCTTTACTCTTTTCATTAGAGCACAAAAGGGTTTCGTCCATAAAGTATACCAATTCCAGACAGTTATTATTTTGCTTTGTCGCTTTTTATGCGGCAATAAATAATCAGAAGTAAACAGATAAAAAAGGTCCAAAAATCTTCTTGAACCCAGACATTCGTTATTCTTGTTTGTTTGCCTGAGTTTGTGCTAAGTGCTAAGTAACATAACGTAACTTCTAAGAAAGTCCCTGGTTGCTCAAGGAGCCACTATTAAAACTCCTCTTAGAGTCGTGAATCAGTGTGGTCAGACCAGGCGGCTATCTGATCTGTGAGTCACTGGGTCCTATTTGGTTTTCGAACGAGATTTCATCGTTAAGTGATTAGTCACAGCCGCGTCGGCAGTTCACACAGGCCTAGGAATGTGTTTAAAATAGATACAATAATAAACATAATACAGAAACTTTTATATTCCAGCTGCTTTTGACGGCGAAATAATTCAAAAGTTCACGCCTCGAACGTAAGATGGTTTCGCAACTTAGTCTGTTAACTGTAAGAGCAGTTTAAAGAAGCCAAGTATTTAAAGTATTCAGTCGTGTGCTGCGTCATTCTCATATCGTGCCGGCCATTCCCACGGGCGATACAAACTAATTTATCCCTTCGCTCCAAGGATTAAGGATCTGATTGGTTTGTGATTGCTATGCGCCGTTCCCTGTACCCACATCGACGGGCGGCGGCCACAATAATTTGTTCCGCTTTATTTGCCAACGTACAACGATCACTATTACAGTTATGGCATTATTCTTTGAACGATAAAACTCACGAATACCACGGAACACGTAAACGCTCGAGTTTTTATTTTTGACGATGACTTCAAAAGTACTTTATCCAATTAAAGAATTTGGGCAATGTAATGTCTAGATTTATTTTTTGGGATAGACCTTTGCTCTGAATTCCGTTCAATCCAAATAACCTTTGCTGTGTTTGGATTGGTGGTGTAACAACTATTGTGTGTTACCTTTGATCTTTCTCCAAGACATGGCTGCATTCAAATAATCAAGTGAGCTGCTAAACGGCGCGGCGCTTCCTTTTATTTTTTGTTAACACCCACCTGGCGCCAGTCGGCCGCCGTCAGTACGCTCCTCGTACTACCGACACACATGACACGAGACACCTCAGTGCGCAGGAACAGATGTTTGTCTATCACTGTCTACCCGTCGATCCTACTTGTATCTCTCAGCATTTCAGCAACGATTGTTTAAAAGCACACTTCAAAACCATCCACGCAGTCATCATTTCGGAGAGATTCTCTTTTCAAAGCATGCAGGTCTTGGCACGACCGGTCAGCAGAAAGCGTTAGCATTCATTTGTATAGTTAACGTGTCTGGACAAATTGTAACGAGTAATTTGCATGTAATTTATGTTTAGCCAAACAATACCATCCGGATCAGCAGGATTTCATGATATAATATTCCACTTCAGGCATCGCATGATGACGCAGATTGTAACAAACTAAACTGAGAATGACATAGTAGTTACAATTTAACATCGTGTGCCACAGTCGTTAACCCAATAGCTACAATGTTATCTCAGATTTTTTTTCGAGCACTTATTTAAGAAGCTCAAGATAAACTTAACACTTGAAAGAAAGTTAAAGACTTATAAAAAGAGGTTGGCGTCCATCGTGAGAATTCGTGTCACGTTGCCGTCGACACGTCCTGCTTTAGCTGACAAACTTCAAAGGAATAAGGGCAGTAAATGTGTTCCCTTAATGCGTGTTAACTTGGATCACGTCCAATGAATATTGAAAAACTTTGGGCGATTCAATGGTTGAAAAAAGTTAGTGGCGTATGAATATATTTGAAAGCCGACAATTGGTCCCGGGTGAGAAGCCAAGCCCGAAGTCGCTCGGATGGAGGGGACTCAGGCTCGGGTCATCAAGTATGCATGAACGTCGGTTTCCGCCATAGCGACGTGCATGAATCCAAACTGATAAAAATACCTCGCCGTGTTGTCGAGATATTTCGTTTATAGACCATTGTTTTGGCTGTTTTCGGTTTTTGAGCATCGATAAAAGCTATGGTTAATTGTTAAGCTGAAACGTCAAAGATGATCGGACATAAAAATGTGAGATCAAAACCAGATTTCAGACATTTTTGCGTAGGTAAGAAAATTGGTCCTTTGATTAAAACCATGTCCGTTCATCTCTAATTGTTTTCAAAAGCTATAAATACACAATCATGCTAGGGAGTGCTTGCCGCAAGAATGCGACTCAAAACAGATAAATCAATCCATGGAACGCTCCACATGACCGATGACGTCACTGTTGTACAGATTGTACTGATGCTCTCTGTATACGTAATGTTTGAGAGTACTCCACTTCTGACGTCCACCGGACTTGAAATTATTAGATGTTCTTGATATGAGTAGATTGGAGTGCAGTACGGTTTTGTGACGTACTTACCAATTTAAAAGGAGTTACTTAAAAGGAATTCCACCCTAATTTTTTTTAACAATGAAGCTGAACACAATCAGCACCGCTAAACAAATAAGCAAGCAAGCAAGTGAAGTGCTACTAACATAGTTTTAAGTCATATTTATTAACATGAGGTTTGTATTTATATATGTTAGTTTATAAGGTATATATATCTATGGGCCATTGTAGTTTAAAATAAATGATGTTATGTTAAACAGCGTTCAATAACTGTCTATGTCAATGTTCCACAACAATGATGAGACTCACAAGATCTTAAACGCGTAGAATGTGTTGATCGCGTTCAATTTAATTTGTTCGTCGTTAAATATTAAACCGTGGAAGTATGGACATAAATCTAATTTAGCAAATGGTGGCATTTTCAAGGAATAGTCCTTCAGGCGCAATCGAATTTTGGAATTGCCTTGAAGAAGTTTTTTTTTAATCTGTTTGTTTTATGGTGTTTCATCACTTAGTGCTAATGTCACCGCCAATGGGTAATAAATAGTTCATTATTTATTTAATACTGTCGTCCCTATTCGTTCTGGTAGAAAACCAACAGTAGTCGACACCGCATCCTCCGACGAAGAGGATGCTGGTACACACCCCCACTTCGAATCCCACACCAATATAATATTGTCTTTCGTAAATGTTCGGGTCACATTTCCATCAGCACGTGATAAATAACCTCAATCACCCCACAAGCTTCGCATTTCGGTTAGGTACTTTTTACGCATTGCATATTTAAACTTATTGGATGGGATGTGACCCGAAAGCATCCTCAACAGATCTCCTATATCGTTCCTATCTATCTCCCTTCCTTTAAACGAAACGGTTCAAATGGGGTGGTTTTAAACCAGATTCCCTTTAACTTTGATCGTTCATCTAAATATTCGTGCAATCTTTGTTTGCATAGTTCTTTATCACGACCAAACCAATCTGAGTATATCGGTGTGCATGTGTGTGTGTGCCCTCTTGTTTGTTGCTAATTCTCCTCCTCGTTACCCATGATTCCAATTTGAGGGAATCCATTAAATTGTGACGGTTTCATTCATAGGTCTTACAAATGGAGTCTATAATAATTATGGCCTTGAAGAAGTTAAAATATCAGATTTTAACTTGTTTTAACTTGTTAAATATATTTCCTTATATTAACTTGTTCTAGCAGGTAAAGATTAAATTTCATAGTAGCCATTAATATGTGTCAAAGTGACGTATTCGTGTACATTATTATGATGTCGGGCCACGATTCGCTAGAAACCGTTTTATTATTCATCCGCCCATCAATCGTTTTGTGTTTGTACAATGGTCCTATGGCAGCCGAGGTTTCTCCCTTTCAGTGCTTCATAAAGTACGTTATTTTTTTGTTGAGAAACCTCTTTTCTATCGCAGAAATCTTTGATGTTTGTTGAATGTCAAACACAAAAAAACGGACTTTTTTTTTCTTAATTTGTTATGATCATTCGAAGAACTAGTTAGTGTATATTTTGCAAGCATTTAGAGGGGTTTAAGTGCCATATTTCTCAGTTGCAACCCAAAGACTTGGTATTTGTATCCGGTTGATGGCAATATGGTCGCTCCCTATTTCATGGGACTCAAACTTAACTGACGAAATGTGGTTGTACGATAGGTAAATCTCGCCCTTCACGCTTCGGGGACGACATGCATGATGTTACCTATTTGTACAAAAAGGACAAAATTGAATTTGTTTCTGTAAGTGTTGTGAGGCGCCAACGCAAGACACATAAAAGGATTGTCCTCCATTGTCATCGTTTATCTCGGATGATATCTAGATCTGTTCACAACATTGTTAGCGACGCATTAAAAACATATTTTTAGACAGCTTTGTTGCATACTTTTGTCCGTTTCCATTTTTGTTAGTTGTAATCTGCGGTAGAAAATGCAAAAGTAATAGTACTTTTCTAAATCGTCGGAATATGTTCGACCGTAGCTTTAACCATGTATTTTCATTATTGCATCCTGAACGCGAAGCGAGTTGACCAGAAAAAACAGCGCAGGAAATGAAACTTAATGAAAGTTTTTATAACCTCTTTTTAGTTCTGTAGCCGGCCAGCAATAACGGGACGCTTATCAAATGAATAAACCTTTTAAGCTCTGCTTTTGTACGTTTTTGCTCTACTTGACAATATTCATAAAGACTACGTCCGAATTTTAGCATAAGATGAATGCTATGATTATGCAAATGTGTTTCGTCCATTTTATGCGTAGTGCGCACTTTATGACGTAGTGTAAGAGGCCACTAGATGTGATTCTGGAATGTCTAGATTAGAAAAGACACTTGCTTATTTTTATCAAGAAATTCTTTTGATGACTGCAAAAAAGGAAATTAATTTCAGCTAGGTGTTGAATTACCACGGAGTATCGTGTTACGAAGTGTTACGACGTGAAATGCTGGTATTCAGCTGCATTATTCCTTTAGATTGAAAGCCTACTCCAAGGTAATTCGGAAAATACCAGGCAGATGGTGGCATTCGCTTGGAAATTGGCACTTATAGGGCTTCTCTAACTTTCTGCCTTAGGACCAAAATAGGGCCACTAAAAACAAGATTTTCACTTTTTTTTTGTGTTTTGTAGACAGTCCTACATTAGATGTTCCTGGAACGCTTAGATTAGATAAAACATTAACACATGTACCCACCTCGACAAACCGACACAATTCGGCGGCATGTGCGTCACCCAATGTTACATTGGCGTGTCACTCACGATTCTCGAAAAATAGAGTAACAACATAAAAACGTTAGTTCCAAGGTTCTACTTGTTATGCAGTGGCTGTACGTAAATCTTTTTTGCCTGAATTTGAGCCTAATGTTTATTGCATTAATCTGAGTAACTCCTACAGTGCCTCATCTGCCTAGAACCGAGAGTGTGGGTCTAGGAATGATTGAGCCTTCCGAGATCACGATTCATTTTTTAAATTAATTTTGATCTACGTATCTACAATAAATGTTAAGGTACGTACGTACGTACTTCCCTGATTTTTTTCTATCAATTTGAGTACCAGATCCGACCTAACCAAACAGTGCTGTTTCACCAATGAAAGTTCATCAAAAAAACGTTCATAATAAAAGTTTCCTAGCCCTTTTTATAACTCTGTCTTATTACATGCGTACTAATTTGATACTGAAAGTCTGAGATAGCTATGATCTATAAAAATTCAGCACAGTGTCGGAACAAAACGCGAATTGGAAATAACATTTACGACGTTATTAAATCAGGGCGTGCTATATGACATGGAGGAATGAGGAAGATGAATTGTTCGACGATGGAGGCGAGATATACGTCTTATAATACGATCTAGAGCCACTCACACAGTTGTGAAGACGCGGCGGAGTGAACGAATTGAATTGGTATGAGTGATATGATACAAAGATTAACTGTCGACAGAACTGACCCTTCACTTATCTTTCCCATTTCTTTTGACGAAAATTGGCTCAAGATAGATCACCGGAGTCAATTTGTCAATTCAATTGCTTTGCAAACGTTAATAAGCAGATGAATTTTACAAATCTGTGGAGCGATGGATTTGGAATTTCTAGGTGGATACTTCAGATCACGATTAAAAACCTACCTACGAATTTGTCGATAAGATGTTCGGAAATCCTATTCTCTATGGTGTAGGTTGAGATCTTAAAGCTTTCCACGTCGTTCTTGCAGTTTTACCTCTTTTTAAAACTTCCTCTTCTCGTCGTAGGACCTTAGCCCCGCTACCTACATGTAGTGAGCTTCCAAAGTTTGTTTAGGGTGGCAAACTTTGCGCTTTCTCCGTGTACGTCAGTGGAGGGCGTGCCTTGGGTTGTGTTTGTTGTGGGCGCAAAGCGTGACCTGTCTACATATGTATATCCTCTTTGCTGAATATACAGCATGATCCGATTGACACAGTTTCCACAAATTCGTGTTAGTCATGACGGGGCTAAGATCTTGATGATAACGATTCTATTGGCGAATACGTGAAGTTTACTGGTTATGATTTTGGCTGTTCTCTTCATATTTTTAATCAATTACGGTATGCGATACTGCTACTTTTGGACGACATTTATGTGTTTCTACCGCTTACATCCTAAAAATGTTTATGACAAAATTATCTGGTTGTTATAAATGTTCTGTCTAATATCTGAACGTTGCTTTTAAAACTTGAAATCTGTTTAAACAATACTTTTAAAAATCTGTTTAAAGCTTTTCCCCGTAAATCTTGCTAAAACTCAGTTTTCTTAATGATTTTTATAACAGCTGTTTTACCCTTTTTAGGTGCACTGTTTCTTTATATTTGTTTTTATTACAATCATGACAAAGTGGTATGTAATCGTAGAAAAGTCATTCGGGTAGTCATACGGTGTCCCTTAAAAGAGGCATTTATAATGCTAGCTACGCTAAAATAATATCGTTACTAAACTCATTGTCTGTTGCCATTTTTCCTAAATTTTTTGCCTAATTTATTTTATTGAACTTCATCACTGAGTACCGACAATTACGCCTGTTTTAGTAATGTTAGCTTGTACATAACATTATCGCTTCCTTCGATAATGACCAGCTGATAACAGCAATTGTTACAAACACTCACGCTGCGTTATGTGGAGTACTGATAACGATGTTTTAGAAGGGTAGGATAGGATACATCCGGATAGGAGATAAAACAGAAGGTAAATTTTAAATATTCTAGGCAAAATTGCTTTTTCATGATACTCCCATTCCAAAAATCCACCCTGTTTACTTATTTTATCAACTTACATAAGCAATTGTATTACGAAGGCACTAATGAGCTTGATTTAATTTGTTTCCAATTTTATTATCTGGCGCCTCATAGTAATATGTAATATTTTCAATCTCGCGTCACGATGTTAATATCTTGGAGCTCGGGGCCTCCGAAATGGAACCCCGAAATATCAAGTAAATAATATCACGTTATAATCAAGTAACTTCCTTAGATATCCCTTTTGAAAGGAGTCGAGGTATCCGTTCGTAGTCCGTATAATTTGAGCAGCGAGCGAACCGTTAAAAATGCCGATTTTCCCCGAATTTTCATCATAAATTCTTCCAAAAAATTACTTTGACGTAATAAGTAAAAACAACTTAACTAGGCACTTGCACGAACCCTTCAGAATTCTGATAACGACCTATTTATACTTGTTAATCTCCCAAACCCCGAAGATGTTATTTACTGGCATCCCCTATTAAATTTAATTTTCCTTCACTTTATTCCATCATTCACGGTCAAAATAGTCTTAAAGCTTTTCCGAAATAGAATTATTCGTCTCTCTTTTTCTTTGGTAAATGTTTGTAAGGGTGAAAGTGACATAAAATGTTTTTTATCACCCTTTCTGTACATAAACCGACAACATAATGTATTATGGCACATTCGATCCACGTAAATCGTTTGTTGTACGAAAGCAGTTTTGTTTCTTACAACCTTCGTATAAATTGTAACAGTTTACTAAGATAATATGACATCGCATTTATATTTTCATCATACTTAATTATTTTGAAGGTAAGTATATAAATACAAAAATCGATATTTCGTCGAGTAATCTTTTGCTGTGGTCTTTCAGGGCCACTTTCAGACTCCATAAACGTAAAACTCTTTAAATAATTGATGAATCCATTGGTGGTAAGCTACTTTAAGCGTAATTGTAAGAGTAAGACTTTCTGAAAAGATGACAGTAACTGAACTTTCAGATAGTACCAGGATGCGTGTTTACAAAGGCTATACCATTAGAGTGAAAGTGCAAACTGAACTGGCTTAGCTTTTGTTTGACAAAAACTTGCCAAAACCCTAATCCATTCTAGTACAGAAATTGACCGAAATCGCGTAGACTTTGTTAGACAAATTCCTTCTAACATTGCAGCAACAAATGCTATTCAATTTGATACCGATATTTACCAATTAAAAAAAACGAAATTGTTATTATTTTGGTAAAAATCTAGAATTCTTTGGCAGGCGGAGGGGGTTGAGGGGGGGTGTACCCCTTTTCCCCTGGGACCACTCCCGTTAAAAGGTAATGCACCGTTCTTGAGAAAAACTAATTATTGTTACCTAACCTCAAAACATTTTATAGTCGCTTATAAAGCATAGTCGACGTAGCCCCGCTACGCGGGGCTCCTATTTCTGTCTGCAGGGTTTACAGTAACCTAACACGAAGGGGAAGTCGGGGTCTTAGTTCGCTCGCTCCGCTCGCTCACTAGACCCCGCCATCCCCTTCGAACCTAACCTGTCCGAGTCGGGGTGCCCCAAGTCCAGAGCTCGCTTCGCTCGCTTTTGCAGCTTAATTCTCCTGGATACATAGGATACAGTACTAGGTTTTGTCCGTGCATTTCCTTTGAAAATATCCAGGCCAAAAGCTAATCTATTTGAGTCAATTTTTTTACTGAGATAGATTAGGTTTTGGCGAGTAATGTGCACAAACAAAAGCTCATCTATTAGAGTCTGGCTCGTGACTGAAATAGTATAGCCTTTGTAAATTCGCTACCAGGATATCGTATAAAAAATTGGGGCAAGTTCTTTTGTGTACTTAGGATTCGTTATAGTTCGTATTGATCGCACCTGACCCGACAACACGTATTACAGCAGCCACACATTTGTAATTCCTATAGCTTACCCACGGTAACTACGCAATATATTCTCATAATGACTGTCGTGTTCCTTGTTTTTTTCATACGACAGGAAATTGAAATTCCATAACGGAACCTGCCACATTCCTCTTGTAAAAATTCGTTTCCTACATTTTCGCTGTTTTTGTTCAATCGTCTCGCTTTTTATTATGGAAGGGGAAACTTACTGCACAATATTCGGAGCTGTGCAGTTCAGTCTCATTAAATTCAAATGTGATAGTGCGATTACCAAATCTTGAGTTTTCCTTATAGCTGTTTTGTTTTGCGCAAAACCAAAAGGAAGAATTTGGCAAAATGTGGCTAGGCACCCAATTATATTAGGATTATCGTTATTATTTTGCACGGGTTTTGATGTAGGTTACTGGAATTGTTTAGCTGGTATTTGTCACAAGCCCAGCATATCATAATCAGCCTATAACGTTCCCCCTGCTGTGACATAAGCATCCTCTCTGTCAGAGGGAGTGGCTTTTTGGAAAGAAAAAAACAGAGATTCGTGTTACTGTTTTACATGTTTATAATAAGTTGCCAAAGTCAGTTACACGTACACCACTGACCGATAGAAAAATTAAAAATCAAACGTGTCCTTATTAAAAAGTATATTACAAAATTAAGGACTACGTTGAGTATATGTATAGAAGTTTGGCTCTAGTTACTTCTGGTCATGCGGCTTCCCTGGTAGCTCATAAACGACACAAATGTGTTGATGTCCCTAACTATTCCCAATTTTATGTTTTACAATAGTTTTCTAATTATTGCACCGTTCATTCGTTGTTCAGAATATTTACAGCACTGATGACAACATTTGTGTCAATTGTTTAATTTAGTCTACTTATAATATTTTATTTTTTACTTTTGTATAGATTCATTATTATTTACCGATTTTTTTATAAATGAAAAGTTTTTTTTTGTATTTTTGTTCTACCCTTTGTAAGCAACGACTTATTGTCTTCCCATACTATAAAACTAACGCTACAGAGTCAGCGCAACATTCAAATATTGTAAAACAAAAATTATTTTAAAAGAGCAACCATGGAGTTTCTTGCAGGTTCTTCTCCATAGGAAACGACCACCACGAACCGTGTACTTATTGTCGAGGTTTTAAAAGTGCCCATGTAGGCCTATGTAAAATTAAATATTTTGACTGTTGCTTTCGTAATTAAAACAAGTTGCTTGTATTATTCAGAAAACTGCTTTGAAATTCGAATGTTTTCTACACTATTCGGTTAGAGGTTACAGAAAGCCAAACCTTCCCATCCAGAAAATACGAATTTCCATATTGTCCCGTTCCAAGTTCAATCATCGACGCAGAATTCGAGATGAAGCAAAAAGAGCAAGGAAGGAGTTCGGGAATTGCTCACGACCTGTTCCACTTGAATTCGTTCCGTGTGGACTTGTCATACTTGTATCTGTGACAAACTAGTAAATACATACGTGCTTACAGCTGTGTGAAACTAGTTGGTTTCAAACTTGATGAATGATGACATTGCAATTGATCCACCGAGTTGCAGTTGTTTTGTTTTTGCCTAGCACCGTTTCGGCAGATGCTTCTACTGTAAGTTAAGGTTGTTTTAGCTTTTCTGCTGTCTGATGATAAAGCCTTTCTTTTTACGTTGTCTTTAATCTATGCTCTACAAACGGTAGTGTTATAGAACCCTTGATAATCCTAACGGACGCTCACTCGTTCTTTGATTTTCTTTGACATAGTTCATTTTATTTTTTCATAGAGAATTCATGTCATTCATTACCGAGGGTAGTCGTCAGTCGGTCTCTCATTCAAAGACTTTTCGCAGTTTTTATGAATAGTTTTTGTTTATCTTTGTTTAAAAGTTTGTTTGTGTAAAAACACACTAGCTGGCTGCGAGAGCGGCTGTGAAATATCTTAAAAAGTTACTGTTCCTTGAGATGCCAATTTTATTGGCATGGTTTTTATAACATCACAAAATATCAGGCTTTTTATACCGAAACGTTACGCCTTCGACTAGAAGCGAAACAGCATAGACAATTAAAACTAATTAATATAAAAACATGCAATTAGCCAGTATCATGTGTCAGGTATGTGAACGCTAACAACAGAGCAACTAATAGAGTCAAATAAGCGTTCATAAAACATCTATGGGGACAACCTTGACCATAAAAAGATGAGCCTTGACACCAAGACAGGCGCGCGCGCACCTGCCCATTTAGCGCCATCTGTCTGACGCTATTTTTATCTGAGTACGCTCTTAATTCTTGAACTTCATCATGGCCTGTGTCGGTGTCCTTTTCTAAAAATACGTTTTGTATCTATTTTATCTTAAGGAAGGTATCAAGAAGTCATTGCACTGGGCTTGCGGTTTTGCGAGTGACGAGTCAGTGGAAACTAATAAAAATAGATCTTGTATAAAGGGTGTAAAACACCTCTTAACGAAGCCGAAAAGCACTGGTTCTCCCTGTCATTGCGATCATTTTTTTGTTCTACACCATACCTGGGAACCTTCTAGTTACGGAGATACTAGGGGTCAAAGTTCCAACTTTTTGACAAGTATTTTTTTAAATACAAGTTTTTAATGTAAGATTTTTACTTTAAATACCTCCACGACCCCCGTATTATTCAATCTATCCATTAGCGTAATGTTTTGAGTGCGTTACATTGAGTTCTACAACAAAACATGATTTTACACCCTCCAAAAAAAAGTCGTTTCCCAGCAATAATTTTTGCGTAAAGTTACTTAGTTTCATATACAGAATGCTTGGTTGACGGCTTCGTGATGAGGTGATTTACACGGTGTATAATATTAGGGGCCCTAATCATTTCTTCGTTTATTTGGAAACTTAAACTCCTCTGACAGTATTGCATAACATAATATGGCGCCTGTTTTCCCCCGAAGGGTTAGGAAGAGGAGTGTTATAGGTACCCACCTTTTTTTTTAATCCCATGGACTAACTGGGGCGAGTCTATCGTCTGTATGTCACCTGTTTTTAAAACGTGAATTAAACCTGAACGTAAAGTAAAACTTGATGTGAATTTATGAACATTAACAGGATGTGTTATTAAAGGGCCAGGGTCACTGTTCCAAATCCGAGGGAACCATATGCGAGACGGCGGAATATTTTACAATGTAGGTTTAATATTGAACCTGCTGAGCATGTAACAAACACTGGCAAATATTGAACATACAAACAGACAAGATAAGCACAAAAACGAAAAAAAAAACGGGTAAAAAGGCTGGATCAACCGTCCCTAATGTTAATAGAGTATTCGTTTCGTCCATCCGGCCGTGCAAACATCGGTTGTGATAATGGATACCCGGATTATAGTGATCACGTAGGACGCCGATGGATTATGAAGGTTTCATGACCAATCAAGCCATGCAAAACCAAATTAAGCTGTTCTGTCATTGAAAAGGAAGCTCATACAAAGCGAGGTCAGGTTTTACTGGATATTTATAACTTGATGTGTCGCTCTATGTACCATAAAAATATCGATGTCTCTAAGTAGATTTATTAGGAGGCAGATGTTCTATAAGGTGAAATGAAATTAGCTAGCGCAATTCACAGCATGTCTGCGGAATTTCGTTCGATAGCTAAACTAATTTAAATAAAATTTATTTATATAAAAATATTCCATACTAATATTATAAATGCGAATGTCACTCTGTTTGTTTGTCCGTGCTAGCTTAGATTGGTCCGTGCATGGGTGATCATTACATACCGATTTTTCTCCTTGCCTAGGAAAGGGATGCTCAGGGTCACTGTTCTATATCCAAGAGAACCATCTGCGAGACGGCGAAACAATATACCATGTAGAAAACTGATTTTTCCCCTTACCTAGGGAAGCACGTTAAGCCGTTGGTCCTCTCTGTCAATTGTAGATCTTAGACAGTCGTTACAGGTAGTCAGTGGCCCGAAAGTCTGACAACCAGTCTTACCAAGGGGTATCGTATTACCCAGTACTGAATTTGTTCTGAAGGTCTGATAGGCAGTCGCTCCATGTAAAATACTGGTATCCGGCTGCATCCGGTTGACTGGAAACCGTCCCCACCATAGTTGGAAAGGGGCTAGGCAGATGATGTCCTTTGTGTAGAGCGTCGTTATTAATACTTCCGACTTTTTTTACTTGTTTTAAGGGTTCCGTACCTAAACGGTCAAACGGGACCCTATTACTGAGACTTCGCTGTCCGTCCGTCCGTCTGTCACCAAGCTGTATCTTTTTTTTTTTTTTGCGGATGGGAAATCATCAAATGACTTCTCCCGCTCTGGGCGGAGCGGGAGGGAGTGTCAGACTTGTACTGACTAAAACCCACCCATGTTCCTTCTTCGCCCTTTGTGTTCCAGGGCCGCGGTATCTCTTTCGAACAACCCGCTGCCCTGGGAGGCACCAAGCTGTATCTCATGAACCGTGATAGTTAGCCAGTTGAACTTCTTACAGATTATGTACGTCTGTTACCGCTATGAATAAAAATACTAAAAACAGAATATAATACATATTTAAGGGGGCTCCCATACAAAAAAGTGTTTTTTTTCTCGTTTGTATAAATAATGGTACGGAACCCTTCGTGCGCGGGTCCGACTCGCACTTTGCCGGTTTTTGCTAGTCTGACCTGCGTACACAACCTCAGTTTAATTCCTTTGAACTAGGCATGTTTGCAGTGTCTTCACCGTCTAGTCTATAACGAAAGATACCATCGCTTGATGTTTTTGTTGGCACTATCGACGAAATTATAATAAACTAGCTGTCCCGCGCAACTTCGTCTGCGTCAAATTTTCCCCGTTTTCGCAACATTTTTCATTGCTGCTCCGCTGCTATTGGTCGTAGCGTGATGATATATAGCCTATGTCCTTCCCCAGGTTGAAATCTATCTTCTTGCCAAATTTCATTAAGATCCGATCAGCCGTTTAGTCTTGAAAAGGTAACAAACAAACAAACATACAAACAAACGAACAAACAAACAGAGTGACATTCGCATCCATACTAATATTATAAATGCGAATGTCACTCTGTTTGTTTGTTCGTTTGTTTGTATGTTTGTTTGTTTGTTACCTTTTCAAGACTAAACGGCTGTATTAGTATGGATTCGGTTGCCCTCCAGTTTTAGTTTGACCGCTAAAGGTTGATTAGATAATTTAATTTTGATTGCATTTCTTTATTTCACTAAGTTAACTATCGTGGTGACATGAACAGTTATACAGGGTCCTCAGACGTATTTATATTATTTCAGACTTAGCTCACACTAATGCTCTTGGCTTTCCCCGCGTTTTGTTCGGTAAGTGTCCCACGGAATCGTAATGCCAGAATAAAAAGTATCCTATTTGCTATTCCAGACTATTATCTATCCCTGTTCCAAATTGCAACCGAATCCATTCAGTACTTTTTGCGTGAAAGAGTAACAAACATCCATACATTTTCACAAACTTTATCACTTACTAGCTGACCCACGCTACTTCGTTTCTGCGTCATATTTTTCCCGTATTTAGATTTTTATTGCTGCTCCGCTCCTATTGGTCGTAGCGTGAAGCTATATAGCCTATAGCCTTCCTCGATAAATGGGCTATCTAACATTGAAAGAATTTTTCAAATCGGACCATCACTTTCTGAGATTAGCGCGTTCAAGCAAACAAACAAACAAACTCTTCAGCTTTATAATATTAGTATAGATAATATTTAGTAGGAAGAATTTAAGTTTATAAGTAAAAACACTAAAAACTACGTTGTTATGCACAAAACCCATGGTAATACCTCAAAAATTTTGACATATAATATTGCTCTATATCCTCATTTATTTTCCTCGCTACATCACGACCCACTTTTAAAATAACATTCCTATGCAAGTGTTGGCTAACCCAACAGTTTGACGGTGATGGGAAAATCAATTACCACAAAACGTTCAAAGCGGTAAATTAAATAAAACATTTGTCCTTAATTAATTGATTTAAATAATATTAGGAAATAGAAGAATGATATCGGGCCACAATTTTATTCGAATAGTGTGAAATAGGTTTCAGATATTTCAGAATAAATAAGCAATAACATTTAAAAAAAATGGTGGAAGGTTACTTAGAGCGTTAACGACTTACGGCATTTCATACAAACTTTCAAGTTCTTATTTTCCGAAATGACTGAACAGATTTTAATAAAACTTCATACGCATAAGCAGGTAGGTACACAGTAACATAGGTCTAAAAAGTTACTAAAGAACATATTCGAAATGTCTTTAAAAAAAAAAGATAATTGGAAATTAAAATAATGGTCTAATTTAGCTGTGACACTATTTTTCGAAAATGTTCGCTAGGAAATTTTTAGACGTATGGAGCCTCTTATGTATGAAGTTTCATTAAAATCGGTTCAGTAATTTCAAACTTTGTATGAAATGCTGTAATGCGTAAACGCTCTTAAATCCACCTATTTCTGTCACAATTGGAATACATTTCCATATCTTTATTTTCTTTGCCAAATGTAATTCAAGCGGTTTCTGTAACTGATGTTTAGAACTGATAAAAGCTGAATGAATAATTATTTTAGCATTTTTATGTTAATATTATGAATTGTCTTTTTGTGATCATTTTACGAAATGTAACGTAATTCATCTATTCATCTATAAATAAATATCAATTGCTGTTCGTTAGTCTCGCTAAAACTCGAGAACGGCTGAACCGATTTGGATGATTTTGGTTTTAAAATGTTTGTCGTAGTCCAGGGAAGGTTTAAAAGGTGAGAAAGATAGGGTAGGGTAGGGTAGGTAGGGTAGATAGGTAGGTAGGGTAGGGTTGGGTAGGAAAGAAAGGTAGGTAGGGTTGGGTAAGGTAGGGTAGGTAAGGTATGTGGTGTAGGTAGGGTATGTAGGGTAGGTAGGGTATGTAGGGTAGGTAGGTAGGTAGGGTAGGGTAGGTAGGTAGGTAGGGTATGGTAGGTAGGTAGATAGGGTAGGTAAAAAGTGCATTGCAACGCATGCCGGGGACAGCTAGTTCATAATAATTATTATTATCCTATAATGATTCTGTTAGAGTGGGCATTTAAACAGCACCTATTACACAAAATCCTCTTTCCTACAATCACAAATCAACGACACTTTTATCGCTATTAACATGTTTGCGGGACTAAATCAATAGTGATGCACATTATATTATCAGAAACCGGTACCTACATTATACATTAGCGATACCGGATTATTCCGATCTGTCACCCCGCTTTGTCCCCTTAGGGGGACAGATCGGAAAAAAAAGTTTGATCTGTCCCCCTGTTAGCAATGAGGGGACAGTTCGAACTTTATTCACTCCTTAACGGTTTCATCTGTCCCCCTATCAGTGATAGGGGGACAGATAAAACTTTTTATTCCTGTTTGTCCCCCATAGAATTTAAATTAATTCTTCAAAGTAATGCTACACGTTATAAGCTTACTTTTAAGAATTAAATAAAAGATTAGTGGTTTGGATTATTATAACGACCTGTATTTAAATAAATTATAAATATTTCTTTTGTTTCTGTATCGATCAGTCACACTCCCATAAATCACGTAGTAGGTATTCCAGGTATAATAAGTATTATAACAATCAGTACTCTGATTTGACTTCATATTACAAATGTTAATTTTTACTAACAATAATGTTAACTTTTAGATGAGGAAATGTTCCTAATAAGAAAATGTAACGTGTTTAGATAAAATCGCAGCTTCTTTTAAGGTAATTCTGTATTAATCAGCAAGTTTTGACGTTTTCATTCCTGTAAGAGTTATCAAACAAAATAAAATTTCTGTCTGTGCTTTGTATGTCAGTACTTTTATATCAAAACTTATTTTGCGACAACAACTTAAAGATTTATAAAATATGGTAGGGAATTACTTGCACTCCATTATTGTTTCCAAAAAAGCTGGCTCTTCCGGGAATTTACTCAGTGCAAGTAAACAATAGATTTCAAAACAAGCAAACAAATTTCGGTTCTCTCTCTCTTTCTTACTCATGGGGCCTTATGGGCAGCCGCAAGTATGCGCATTACTAAGAGAACTAGTGCAAATTTACCATTTTTGAAGGTGAGACATCAGTGTTAAATTGTTCGTTATAATTAATTTGAGTGAAGTGTTTATATTACCAAGTATGTAGTTTTCAAGCGAACTATTGCAGAGTATCATTAAACTGAGAGGAAATTACAGACAGAGGTAAGTTCATATAGAATGTACACTGCACACAATACGACTTTTGGAAATTGTTAGCAAGTGTGGCATGAGTTTTAAGAATTAATATATTAAATTCTGTGGGGGACAAACAGGAATAAAAAGTTTCGTCTGTTCCCTATCAGTGATAGGGGGACAGATGAAACCGTTAAGGAGTACCGAGAACCGTTAGTTCTGATCGATGGGTCATTATAAGTTAAGAGGTCATATGTTGTATGAAGTGACGGAATGGCATTTTTTTTTCATATTTTTACTTAACTATACATATTTTTTATGGAAACTTCTAAGTTGAAAACGTTTACAAAGTGGCCAGTCAATTTGTTGGTTTTATCTCGTTTTATAAGTGACCAGGGTAAATACTCAGTACAGGGTAGAGACAAAATGCACAGGGGAGGATACTTTATGGACAGGGAAGAGAGATAGGCATATTTAAAACAGGGTTATTTTTAAGAATCAACTTTATTTATTTATTTTAATTTATATTATTAATTATAAATAATCAGACTTGTCATTTCTTAGCAGTCTTTTTCAAATTAAGTCGTAATTGTAAGCAGTCGTTTATAAAGATAAATGTTTCTTAAGCGCTAGGTACAAAACATAAAAAGGTTCTTCTTTTACCTTTCCATAAAAACAAAAATATCTATAACTTTACTATCAATAGTCAATAATTAAATAAAAAGAAACAAAAACTTCTCTGTGTAACAATATTAAATTTTTCTTGTACTTAAACTCTAAAAACATTTAAATAAAATCTTTTTCTAAAACCCACGTTCAAAGACATCAATAGATTCATTAAATGCATAAAAAATACGCTGCCCTCTCATTTTTAAGTTAGGGGAGGGTAGTTTTTTTAAAACCTGATCCCAGGTGATGAAAGAAATATCGTCATCATTAATTCTGAACTTTTTTCCAGTTTCATCACAGATTTTACAAAATATAACTTGAAGTTCATCATCTTCTTCAACACCTGTGCACATAGCAACATAACGATATTCTGTTTTTGTATCTTGAAGTTTAACCAGCACAAAGTCCCCATTGCAGAATGTTTTCTTTCCAGATGTTGAGGGCTTTGAATCATCTTTGTGCAGTTTGTTTTTAATACTGGTAGGACCAAAATGCTGTAGTGTTTCTTCAGGCTTCTCCCTGTGTTCTTGAGATGTGAAATTGATTAGTGGTTCATCTTCTGAATCGCTAGCTCCGTATACATCATCAACTCGTAGACGATTTTTAGAATGTGTTTGAGGATAATCCAAAGTACCCAAATGAAAATGACGACATAGCTCTGAGTCACAGAAGCAGCTCAAACTTTTCAATGTCAGGCAATTAGGTATAAATACGCAACCGGTAACTTGGTGAACCTTTAGTGTGCCTGAAAAAGTCTTTATACCTTCAGTTGAACCTAATTTTGCTGCTTTTTCATATATGTCTGCATCATCTATGGTTAAAATTTTAATATTCGGGCAGGTTTTCTCTAGGGCTTTAGCTAAATCATCTATTGATGAAATATCGGTGCCACTCGCAACTAATCTATCTGCAGTTCTCTTGCAAGTAGCACCCACTCCATCAGGAGCTCCCTTACTGTGACCTGCCTCATGAAAATTCCATGTGAAATTTTGAAGGTTAGGGTAGAAATCTTCTAGCATTGTTGCCAAAACCTTGAACATCATTTTATTACGATATTGGGTGACTGGCCCATCGCTCAAGAAATGTAAAGTCGTAACAGTAGCCGGCAGACAGTCAAGTATGGGTAAGTATGGGTTGTAAATGCGCCCAAATTGCAGGAGGTGAGTGCAATAAATTTTGTGACAAAGTGCAGTAACATTGGCTTTTTAGCTCTTGGTCAACATCTTTAGTATAGACTACAACAGTGTGCATACTTATTTGCTGTCTCGATCCTCCGAAATGAAAGGATTGTACTTCTTCAGCGTATTTTGTTAGGTAATTTTCACTAAAATCTACGTGTATTATTGCTTCTGACTCAGTAAGGGACTCTTTTTTTAATTTTATAGTTTGATGTTGGTGCACTATGTTTAGTTCGTGGTTCAAAAACTTTTCCATCTTTGATTCCAAATCCAAAATCAAGTCCTTTGGTGGAATCTGTAGTGAGCTTTTAACGCATTTCGTTACAGTTCGTGGTTTTTGAGTTTTTAAATCCACGATATCTTGGCGTACACTTTGCCACTTGCTGTAAAATAGTTGAATGGAGTTATCGAATTCTTTGTAATGTAGACCTTTGTTTAAACACGCCTTGCACTCGCGTGATAAACATTTTTCGTTGAATCTGTTGCAGCAAACTTGGTTTAGAAGGTCCACGTAATTCGACACAGATAGTATCTTAGCGTTGTATAGTGATTTCAGCATTAAATCTATATTGCTGTGTATAACACACATGCAAGTGTTACGACCGTCACAGCGTGGTTGGACGACCCAAAATGGTCGGAGTTTGCAGAACATTGGGTAAGATATTTTAATGTGTGTCTTTTCCACAAAACGTTTGTGCAAGTTGAGTAACGTATCTAGCATAACTCGCTTTTGCCTACGCTCGCCCTTCTTTGTTATAAAGTCTTTTTTTCCTGCACAAAGTCTACTGCTCGAATCATCTTCCATAAATTTTACTATGCACGTTTTCAAATTCTCACAATTTTTTCTTGAGCTGCGCTTTGTATCCAGCAGTCTTAATTTCTTGCCTATTTTACTTAAAGGTTTTATTTTCATTTCTTTCGGTAAAACATTGTATTTTTTTACTATTTTCCCGCTTAAGACTCTCCTGAAGACTCTTTTTTCTTGTACAGTGTTGAGATTTGAAAAGTTTTCATTAAGTTGTTGAGTAATAACTTCACTGAAAAGCAGTTTCTTCTTTATAGTTTCTTTGTCGCCTGCACTTACTGCTGTTATAAGTGAATTTACTTTGGTGTTGGGTGTGTTATTAATTGGTGGTTTTTTGATCCGTTGTATTTGTTTCTTGTAGCGTTGGACTGCAGACTTAAGTTGAGCTATTTCAGCCTCTTGTTTTCTTATTATCAGGTTTCTTGCTCTTCTTGCTCGAATTGACTTTTGCTGTGCTGCCTGCGCTCGCCTGTTTATATTTTGAGGGGGCGGTGGGTCTTCATTATCCGAACATGGTGGTGTTACAGGAGCATTGCTTATATCTTGGAGTGCTAAACGACGTCTACGAATTTTTGCTTTTTCCCTCCATACTTTTCTAACCTTCCGCTGCTCTCTGGGAGTAATTTGCTGAACTGTCTTAATAACTCCTTTTTCTTTCTTCTTTTCATATTTCTCCCTTTCCTTGATTTTTTGTTGAGCGTACTTATCTTTGTCATTTTTAATTCTTTGGTATCTTAATCGTTCCGCTATCCTTTTTTTTTCGAGCCGTTCTTCGCGCGTCATTTTTTTTCTAGGTGCCATTTTTTCTGTAAAAAAGTCATATTCAATTGTAAAGCTAAGATAAACATAATGCCAAGCAAAGGTTCAGAGAAAAATGTAGAAGTATTCATGAAAACGCATACAAATGTATCTCACCTGGACATTAAGTATCTCCCCTGCCATCAAAAGAGCCAGGGGAAATACGCCAGGGGAGATACATTTTCGACTAATATCTAAAATAACCGTTAAAGTGTTTCTCGTACGCAATTCACAATCAAACGTAACAATGTATGCACTATTCATAGTGAATATTTAAGTCTATATTAGTATTTTAACAAATAAATGCTAAATAAAACTTACCAGAGGAAAGACTGCATTCACTCAACACTTCTACACCCAGCGAGCGGCGTGATTTAAATGGCTGTTAAAATGGCTGGGCAGTCGGCTTATGCGCCGCTTGCTGCTAGCTTCACGTTACATCCTATGCACTCAAGGTCACAACTTCCTCAAACTAGCAAAACAAAATTGATTTTTAAACGAAAACAAAAAGCCAGGGGACGAGACGCGAAACACGGAGGACAAATTTTGGCGTTGATATTATTTATGAAAAATTTGAATATAAGTAATTTTACTTATAAGACATTGCGACTAAGTTATTTTTCTGTATAAAATTAACGATGATAAAGTAATTATTGAATTTTAATACATTCGTAATAACTGGTTTACAAATAAAGTCGGTTTGGGGACAGACCAGGGGAGAGACTTTTTTCTTATATTAGTACTTATTGTGACTAAACTACGTACATTTCTGTAATAAATTTAAGTGAGCATGAAGAAAACATTTAGTTTTAAGTAATAAATAGGTTATTAAGGAAGTTAGTATTAAAAAAAAGTATTTTTTTGTCCTGGCCATGAAAAGTACCTCTTAACTTAGAATGACCCCGATACAGAAACAAAAGAAATATTTATAATTTATTTAAATACAGGTCGATATAATAATCCAAACACTAATCTTTTATTTAATTCTTAAAAGTAAGCTTATAACGTGTAGCATTATTTTAAGAATTAATTAAAATACTATGGGGGACAAACAGGAATAAAAAGTTTTATCTGTCCCCCTATCACTGATAGGGGGACAGATGAAACCGTTAAGGAATGAATAAAGTTCGAACTGTCCCCTCATTGCTAACAGGGGGACAGATCAAACTTTTTTTTCCGATCTGTCCCCCTAAGGGGACAAAACGGGGTGACAGATCGGAATAATCCGCGATACCGCCCGATACCATTGCCCAGATATACGTGCAGTAATTTGTCGTATACCGACGACACTGATTGCACTGTACATAATAATATACATAATTCATGTATACACGATTGACCAGAATCGAATTGTCCTCTGAATTCTGAATACACATTGTCGACGAATCTACATACAAAGGGAGTCTTTGGTTAATTTAAAACTTGCCAAATGGTTTTTTGGGTCTTGTTTTTGATGATGAGATCGACCTGTACCCACTTTAAACTATTCTGTGAGCTTCTGCAGGGTAATTGCGTAACCGGGACGCGTATTTACAAAGGCTATACCATTAGAGTGAAAGTGCGAACTGAACTGGCTTAGCTTTTGTTTGACAAAAACTTGCCAAAACCCTAATCCATTCTAGTACAGAAACTGACCGAAATCGCGTAGACTTTGTTAGACAAATTCCTTCTAACATTGCAGCAACAAATGCTATTCAATTTGATACCGATAATTACCGATCATTAGCTTCAATTATAGGTGGATAATTACATGGAAATTGTTATTATTTTGGTAAAAATTTAGAATTCTTTGGCAAGCGGAGGGGTGTGTGTACCCCTTCTCCCCTGGCACCACTCCCATTAAAAGGTAATGCACCGTTCTTGAGAAAAACCAATAATTGTAACCTAACCTCAAAACATTTTATTTTCGCTTATAAAGTATAGTCGACGTAGCCCCGCTACGCGGTGCTCCTATTTCTGGCTGCAGGGTTTACAGTAACCTAACACTATAGCTCGCTTCGCTCGCTCTTGCATCCTAATTTTTCTGGATATGTATTATACAGTACTAGGTTTTGTCCGTGCATTTTCTTTGAAAATATCCAGGCAAAAAGCTAATCCATTTGAGTCAATTTTCTTACTGAGATAGATTAGGTTTTGGCGAGTAATATGCATAAGCAAAAGCTCATCTATTAGAGTCTGGCTCGTGACTCAAATAATATAGCCTTTGTAAATTCGCAACCGGGACATTCCCAATGCTTAGGTGCTTGCAAAATGGTTGAGTTGAATGATGGCTGATCCATGCGTCATGTTCGTGAACGGGCGCTGTCAGTTGTGCCTGGTCGTCTCTTAGCTACCACGGCTCATTTCGAACTAATTATTTCATATTTTAATTGTTCTTTTCGTTTTTACTATGGACACTTTTAACGTGCACGTCTTGCTACATCGTTCTCACATAATGTACCATCTCTAAATGAATGATGTAACCAAGGTTTTGTAAAAGATTCTACTCCAAGCGAACCATCTGCACTCTGTCTCGTGTGTTTGCGAAATGTTTTTCGCAAACGTAATAAGCTTTCACCAGAATTGTATAATGAAGGTCCCTCCGCATCCCTACGAGTGCGAGATTGCGGTTGTCTTGGGTGGTGGCCCCAGTGCGAAGTTTGACGGAATTTGACTACATAATTAATGTAACCATACTTGTGTGTTGACGTACTGACAGCATACCTGCTGTGTTTTATGAAAATATGTGGCGTTTTCGGATTCCCTTGTACCCAAATCAGAGCATGTCTAATGCCGAAATAAATTACAATTAATTTCAAGACCCTGAAGGACAACCTCATAAATTACTTATCTAATTGCTGTGATGTTATTTACAAAACAATTCTAGGGCACCAGTAAGTAACTAGGAACTACAAAACAAGAATTTCAATTTAAAGAAGTTCATTCGTCCTTATTAAGTGTCCTTTGAACAATTTTATGAATGGTATGGTAAATACAGGATACAGGTCCGCACAATCGTAAGGTACACAACACAATGTAGTGGCGCCAACCTTCGCTTTAATTCATTATTCATATTGAATTAAGACCAGTGCTCACTGTAACTCCACGGGTATTAGTTATTTGGGGCGCTCACCCTACGGGATCCGGGAATTCATTTCAGTCCGTTGTTTATTTACGCGAATTTTATTAACGGATCACCGTTTGGTGATATTATCCCTTTTTGTTTTTAGAAATGGTATCATCACAGGATTCACAGGTATTATCAAGTACTACGGGAACTTGTTTATACATGTATACATATAGCTATCGTTGAGTCTTTGAAATTTGATCCTTTCATGTCGGTCTTGTTTTAAGTGTCTTCGGCGTTGAAATTGGTCCTTTCACACATTATTTGCCAATCGGTGCCATTTACATAATTGTTATTTATTTAATTGTGAACAACTAAATTGTATACGTGTCTGTCTGCACCTGCTTTTCCTCTGCATTATTCATGTAATAGCTAAATATTTATAATGGGTTTTTCCAAACTTTCAGACGATTTCAAAGCAAAAACCTTGTAGATTATTCTAGGCACGTGAAACTAACAGCGGGCGCGATTTCTATAATAAAACAGAACATACTAACAGATGACCTAATAATATCTATCGTAATGCATATTCATTGAGTATTGAGTATCGTTATCTGCGCGATGCAGTGCATACGGCCGGTTGTTGATAAATGCCGGCGGCGTCCGCGCATGCTGCGCAGTTACGCCGCCAATACGCGCTCACTATGGCTTCATAGCTCTTTGATTGCTAGCCATCGATACCATATCGATATTTATTTTGCGGACCCGAGGACCAACTTTGGACCTGAGCGAGGACAACTATACTCAATCATAGACCAATCTGTTTTCGTAAGTTCGTTGACTTATATATAAAATTTACGAAAAACAAAATGATGATTAAACGCATAAAGTGGGTAAGCGTGATTTCGAATTATTTAATCATTTTGAAGGACACCATCCGTCTCTGGAGGCCTACTCTCTTTCTCCGAAACGTAACTTCGGCAACGAACGAAAATTAAACGTAGTAACGTTTGTGACCCTACTCTATATAATTTGCGGACGCACACAAGAAGTTTGAATTCACAGACAACGTATGTATTGAATGTTATTGTGTGCGTCCGCAAATTACATAGAGTAGGGTCACAAACGTAACTACGTATAATTTTCGTTCGTTGCCGAAGTTACGTTTCGGAGAAAGAGAGTAGGCCTCCTCTGTACAGGCCTTATTCACAAATTACTTCCACCCGAAATATGTTTCTAATCCCCTTTTAAAATTAATATCCGTTTGACGTTTGTTTAAATATCCCAAATTGTAAAACATCAAGTTCTAGAGCAATTAATCATCTGTGTAATGAACATTTGTCGGGAGTTTGACATTTCGAATTACGAAACAGGGTTGATATACGTTTAATGTACGTAAAGTAGACTTTCATATACCAAGGTAACTTAGAAAACATTTGTCAAAGTCGTTCTTTCCACCTAATCTCCTTAGATAATATGGCCAAACTAGTTTCCTTAAACAAACATGACATTTGGTCAAATTGCAAAGGAGATGACTTTGTGAAGAGCACAATAGATACAAGTTCTACCTGTTGCGACTTTCTAACTAAGAACAATGGCGTCCTCTATGTATTCATTTGCAGCTCTGCGTCGAGTACAGTGTGCATACAATTTAAATCATCTACGAGTTGTTTGCGTCACTGATGTTTATCCCACGAGGTCGTTCTTATGCGTTTGTTGTGCGTGAACAGTGTGTAGAAGCGAACGGTCAATACGTGGGAGGTCGAGTTCTAATAACTTTGGCTAGATAAGTTCACCTTTCAGCCATAATTTCCCTCGGGGAAATCATAACATGCATCAAAATGTTCTTTGCATGCTCGAAGTTTCCAGATACATAGGTATTGACCACACTTCGTATACCTATTTTTTATTTCATAATGTAGGTATTTCTTGCGACCTTGTAACCGGTTATTCAAATTTGGAATCTGTACTGACGTCAATGCGTAGGGAAGTTTTAAAGCGAAGCTGTATTCAGGTTTTCAAGGCAACAACTTGGCGCCAATATTAGATTCCGAATTCCGATTCTGTTTACCGCAACACACAAAAAATAGGACATTATTTTGTCTCTAGGGAGAAGAAATAAAGTCCTCTAGCGGGGAGGCATTTAGGAGGTAGATGGTCGAGTCCTGAGGAGGGTTCTGTGTCTCAAAGGACAAGAAGTGTCTCGTTTGTAAAGCTGGATCCCTTTCGGAAATGTACAAGTCAATCTTGATTGAAACTAAAGTACTTACTTATACGAAATTGTCTTTTTTCCACATATTTTCCAAGTTATTTTTTCCTGTGTACTTACTTTCACTTAGATATAATTCGAACTCTTTACAGTCTAGTGAATACTCATCATCATAAAAATTCCAGACTCTGTGTATCCGTGCCGCACTATTATTATAAATGCGTAAGTAATTTGTCTGTCTGTTACCTTTCACGATGAATTTAGAACACAGGGAGACCATGACCTGGGTTAGGAAGTTTAGGAGTTACGAGTACTTTTTTATCCCGGTACGTTCAGGATTGTTGCCTTTATACAGTGACACGGGGTCGCGGCAGACCACAAAGGATATGGCGGGGTGAACTGGATGTCTTCCTTGAGAATTGGAAAGAAGTACTACAGAATCGTGACTATTGGAAAGAATAAAAGGAGGAGGTCTTTGCCCTGCAGTGGGACATTAAGGGTTAGCTATACTCTATCTTCTTTAAAAATAAAAATCAATTGCTGGTCGTTAGTCTCGCTAAAACTCGAGAATGGCTGGGCCGATTTAGCTGATTTTGGTTTTAAAATGTTTGTCTCAGTCCAGGGAAGGTTTAGAGAAAGCTAGGGTAGGGTAGGTAGGTAGGTAGTGTAAGGTAGGTAGGTAGGTAGGGTAGGGTTGGTAGGGTAGGGTAGGTAGGTAAGATAGGGTAGGTAGGTAGGTAGGGTAGGGTAGGTAGGGTAGGGTAGGGTAGGTAGGGTAGGGTAGGGTAGGTAGGTAGGTAGGGTAGGGTAGGGTAGGTAGGGTAGGGTAGGTAGGTAGGTAGATAGGGTAGGTAAAAAATGCGGTGCAAGTGCAACGCATGCCGAGGACAGCTAGTAATAATATAAAAGTATGTTTCCGTAGTTCTCAATACGAGTGAACCCGACGGCGAACCTATTTTTTTTTTAATTAAAGCAACAGTTCGTGTACTTAATGAGCACTTTTCCCAATTTATACGTAAAAACCTGTAAAAGTTATTACGTTTCGCACGTTTGTCATCATAATAATATTATTTATACTGTGCCCAAAACGTGCCGGCCGCGGCATAGGGACGTTTATAGCGGCCCTTATCTGAAAGAAGGTCGGTTATTGGTTTTCCCGGTAAAAGCCGCCCTATATTAATGTGAAGGAAATCTAATAATAAGAGGTGACATATATTGGCAATATATACCGAGGTACTTATTAACAACCAGATCGTACGTTGACCGCTGAAAAAACATAAATATATCAGCTCAAATCGGGTAAATTCACGACCTGTGAAGTTTTAATTGAATCATCATCACCAGCCTATATTGTTCCCACTGCTGGGATGCAGGCCTCCTCTCTATGAGAGGGAATGGGCTGTAATCCACCACGCGGGCCCAGTGCGGGTTGGTGGATGTCACATGTCTTCGAATTTTTAGTTCAAGAACATGCCGGTTTCCTCACGATGTTTTCCTTCACCGTTTTTGAGGGCAGCGGTGATGAAATAAATTACACAAAGTAATGCGCCTGCCTGGGTTCGAACCTACGACTTACTGCTCGTAAGTCGGGGCTGCTAACACTGGGCCACCGCTGCTCTCTATTTTAATTGAATAATTGATGATAATTCCGAAATTAATTACCGTGTTACTTTGGAACAACGGTCAACTGAATAAGCTGAAACATACGTCTGCTTATTTAAGTACGTATTAAAACCTGTACTGAAATAATGCAATTTCCAAGTCATATTATTCTTTACTCAATCTTAGTCACTGCAAAAATGGTCTGTATAGTTGAATTGATTAATGCCTGGGCTTGATTATTTTAGACGTCTAATAACGCTTATTAGCGTCTAACGAGAATGTAAGGTTCTGCCTTTTAGGGATCTCTGACATTCCTCGGCGAAGTTTAAAGGGCCTATTGCGTTAAAGTTTATATTTCTCTGAGGTATTTCAACTGCTGATAACATGGGAAAAGTTAAGTATTTGTATGAAGCGTGGCCTGCCTGACTTCCGCCATTTTAGTGATTCAACCACAAGTAACAAATTATTATGGTAAGAGAACATCTAAGTATTTGGTACCTAAAGTGTTTAACAAAATAGATTTATTAAGAGAAAAAGTAAAAATTAGTAAAGGATCACTCAAGGCAAAATTAAAAAACATTATACAGGATTGCAGCCAGAAATAGATACATTATAATTATAAGATTTAGCCATAACAGAATATAGTAAGTTTAATATATAATTAGTTAGTAGTACATAGTTAAGGTGGTTCATTGTAATACAAAAGAGCGCCTCTCGCCATCAAACGTAAAAGTTTGGCGAGTTTAGTCTTAAGTAACACCTCTTTAATGTAATTACTTTAAATAAAAAAAATAAAAAAAGTTAAAAACACGTTTTATGCGTGGCCGTACGGATAAAACATGTATTTATCAAACAAGGTTTGTATGCGACAAAGACTTTTAAAGCGTCGTTAGAATCTGTTACTGATGGCACCATCAGCATCAGTGCAACTTTGTTTTTATTAGCCGCTAGTAAAACCAGTATCAATCAATTGCTAGCATCAAAACAAACGAGTATTTATAAAACAAAGCGTCACATTTCCGCAATATAACCTATTAAAGATGTGTTGATGGTGATGAACTGATGATTGTAACTTTGATGACGTATATGTTGGAAACTTGACGCTTGAGAAGATTTTTCCTCATAATTTTAAAAAAAAAATACAAGTTAAATGCGTGGCTGACATTTTGAAAATAAATAAAAATGATGGAAGTCAGGCTGCCTAAATAATTTAACGCCCTTTAGGGCCATCTTGAAGTTATTTAAGCCACTTTCATAGCCCCCCTCCCCCTTGGTGATACATACGTCGTCATCGTGAAGTTTAAGGCTACCGCTTTACAAATATGCGATGTATTATTTATTTTCAAATCCGTCAGTCTTGTTTGAGTAGATACGTAAATTATTATATTTTATTCACATAAAAAGAGTTGGTAAAGGAAGTGACTGACGCAAACTTTCCCTGTTTGTTATTTTTCTCAGAAATAATACAATTAAGCATGATTTTGACGCCTCCGCGAACCGTGAGCGCTTTCAGGCAAATGTAAATTACTTTTTTTTTCTATTTTGAGCGAGGACTTTGATGTTCTCTTTGTTATTTTAAAATCTGGCTGTTATGTTGATTGATTATCAATATTAACGTATGCAAGTCCATTGCTGGTCTTCATGATTTTCCTAGCCTGCTCCGAACCACGTTGGGGTTGGTTCCCAGACTATGCAGCCGAATACATTACTTGCGACTGCCTATCTGAACTCTACAACCCAGTTAATGGTATTATTGGTAATACAATATTTCTATCTATCAATCGATAGTCCGTTCTGGACTTCGACAAGGCTATCCGATCACACGCCACGTGCTCAATTTCATTATAGAGTAGAACTTGAACTCCCCCAGCTTGGGCATCCCTATGAATTTAACGTAAAGTATTCATTTCATATTACTGCAACTTAACATTTTTTTTTTTTTTTTAAAGTAAACATTTTTACCAGGGATTATGGAAAACTATCAGGTAATATGCTAAGGTCATCCTTGATACCTATCTGTAGGTGCCATGCGGGTATGCTAATAGGTACCACGTGAATAGAAATACATTAAATTAATTTCCACTTATTCACGTTTAATGGTGATTTTGTGCGTCAGATGCGGCTATAACCGTTTATCGTAAAATGCTATAAACAGCTTTGTATTGACTTAACAATCATAGACGCAAGCAATATACAAATTAGTATAAAGATGCAGTTGTATTTCAACTATGAACAAATCTTCGGTATCTGCTCTCTCCTCTCACGCATGCATACTCTTTTAAACGAAATAAAAACATGCATCAGGTTGACTAGTGACAACCTTAAGTGAACTTGTTGGAGTGTAGCGTTTGGTTTCACAAAAAGGGTCTAGTTGGGTTATCTTTATTCTGTGACACAGGTTAGATTCACTTGTTTTCTCCAGTCGAAAGCTGTACGAAAATAGCTCATTTCCTGATGAAAAGATAAGACAGCAAGGTTGAAAACGTGGCGGACTGCCCAAGGTACTGACGTACGCGCTCTTCAAGCAGTGCGCTGAAATTCTTTAACTATGAACTTAATTAAGGTGTTACTGTTGTTTTTGTTCCCAGGTTGATGCAGGATCCTCAAGCGAGTATCTTGCGCAAAGACCGCGCCGCCTAGCCGCTCCTTAAAACGTAAGTGCACTCTATCAACCACATTTTCGTGCGGTTTTCCTGAATAATTTATGCTTGTTGTTCTAGAAATATTGATACTTATTGATATTTCAACGAACATTGATGTAGTGCCCTAAATAATCCATTTTATAGATGTCACATTGTCAATACCTGAAAAAGTTGTCAAGGCAGCATCCATTGACCTTTTCAACGTCCACTGGACTCGATACTGCACTGATCTCGGCCCAAACAAACATTTTGAAAGTTAAATCCTCCGCCTCTGGATGTTTTTGCATAAGATTTGTATGTAGCATCCACGGTACGTAATCTCAAGGGTGGAGTCGAATGTGTAACGTTATTCATAGACATTGGTACTTACCTTGTGTATGTACGTCGATGTTTACAGTTGAGTCGCAGAACATAATCACATGATGTAGTGGTCTGTTATTCATGCACGACGAGCGTTTACATAACGTGCAAATGTGATCGAAGCCATGTGCGCCATCCGTCATGCTACCTTACTGCATCGTTAGAAGTACTCCAACGTGTTTGGAAGTTAGATGGTCTTTTTATTCGAAACTTTGCATGCAGTGACTGCAAGTACTGCGGAGCATACTGGCATGTGGAAGACAGCTCACTGTTATATGGTTGAAGTGCCGCGGACCCGAACAAAGCGCTTTGCTTCCATATTTATCCTGCGAACCGACAGTCTGTGGAATGCCCTGCCAGCTTCTCTGTTCCCTGGTTAATCTGGATCTCTTCAAAGTTCGAGTAAGTCGGTTTCTTCTAGGCAAGCGTGCTCCATCATAGGCCGCATCATCGGTATACATCAGGCGAGAGGCGGCCAAAGGCAAGCCTATAAAAAAATATTCTTTTACAACTTTGTCGTTGACGCTGTGGGGAAGTTTTTTTTGCAAAACATTCAAAACTACGTCGGTAGGATCGGTTTTCCTCTGGATGTGTCTGTTTCGGTGAAGGCGTGCTCGTGTAAAACCCATCATATTGTTAACGAATATGAATACTCCGGTAGAATAGAATATACTTTATTGTACACCGAAAGTAGATTTAGATTCCAACATCTTTAAGGATATAAAATGCTAGTCTGTTGTAAACAATCCAATATTATTTCTCCTGTACAAGTCTGACTGATTTAGCTATTTTACTTATAGACCAATAATCTACCTAAAATTTGTATTAGTTAAAACATTGTACTGTAAACATGATCCTGCTTACATAATAATAAGTTTCCCTGACGTTTGCGAAATCGATACTTATTCATCAAGGTAAAACTTTTATGATTACTTTGCGTTTATTCCATCAAATTGTTTTTCCCTTGTTGGGAGTTTCGAGACCTTTCTGCGCGGATCATTTACAGGAATGACGTACAATAAACACTTCTTTATTATTATTATATGTATAGAACTTCTGATAATTCGATTTTGAGTGTTCATAAGAAGAATTAAAAGCACAAATATCAAGGTATAAGAAAATGAGAAAAGGCACATCGCTAAAACTTGCCTTATAATTAAAGATTTGTTAAAATGTTAAATAATAACTTCTGAATCGTACTAGCAGGATAAAAATTGTCCTATGGTTCTAACGAAAGACATGATATTCGCAATCAAGCTATACAAAACCAGTTTATGTGGATCTGCCACGGTCATACGGCAAATTTATAACAAAGCGAGGCTATCTTATACTGGAAATGTATGGCTTGATGTGTTGCCGTGTGCAGGTACCTCATAAAAAAACGATCCATCTACAGAAAGACGAGAGTTATTTTAGCTTTATTAATTTCTATTGAGGAACTATAAGTATGAAAGTACTGGTAAGATTCTAAGAGATCGCTCTACGAATTTTAGTTTTATTATTTTACAGAAGCTCACTTCGTATAGTTCTTCGACTTCCGAAAATTACGTTTCAAAATTCAAGTGTTTCTTTCGGCTTGTAAATTATTCTTTCTTTTATAACAGAATATGAATCAAGTTTCTAAGTCTAGTTGGAACATAGCAGATTGTGGTAGAATACTTTATTTTATAGTAAGCTATCGTTGAATATTCATTCGGCGGTAAGTTTCGTCGGCACGCTGGAACAACTCCGATCGTTCCGAGTTTCCGACTTAATCCACCCGTCATATGCGACTCTGCGATGTTTTGACCGAAGCCATGCTCGTATATTCCGAACTTTATATTAATGTTTTTGTTCTTATTCAAACGTTGACGTTTGCCGGCTTATACCAGCATTGTCACGGCTCAAATTGATTAAAATTGCTTAAAACTTTTTGAATTTAAAACTTGGTCCTTTTATTTATTATTATTTATTTATTTATTTATTTATCAAACAATTTTTATACAAACTTTCATTTAAAAACTAAGCCCCACAAAACTTTTATCCTTTCATTTTCCACCGCTTTAGAGTTAGCCCTTTATACAGTTTAACTTGGTCTGTATATGTTTTATTATCATCTTCCTGTTCTTGTCCCCTGTTATTTGGGGTCGGCGCAACACGTTTTTTTCTTCCATTCTCCTTTTTCCTTAGGAGACTCTAGTGGGCCTTTCTCCATACAAACGTATTCAGCTGTTTTCTTTGTGGATAATGCGTCTAGAGCAATGATATTTGTCCAAAAAATCTAGGTCTTATAATACATGCCCCTATCATTTCCTTTTTTTTTCAAAACATAATCACTAAAAGAATTATGACAATCCAAAAACCCGAAATAAAAGCCCTATCAGACAAATTAGACAAGTTTTTAACAAAAAACAAAATAAAACAGTAGAAGCATAGATATACTTTTCCTCTAAATTTTGATATAAGAATTATTTAGATCAGTTTAGTTTTGAAGAAGAAAACAGCGGGATACAAAACGTCTTTTGGTCGAGATTTTTGAAGTTAAAATCAGCCTGAGCTGCAGTTGTCTCTTTCCCACTTTACGGGGCCTAAAGGTCGGGCGCAGCGCGACGGCAATGGTTTCTTCAAATACCTTTTCTTCAAATTCCCCGGGGCTAGAGTCCCCTACACACACAAAACGATGCGTTGAAAGGCCTCCCACTAGGTAGACCGATGACCTGGTGAAGGTGGCGGGGATCCGCTGGATGCCAGGCGCACGGAACCGGTCAATGTGGCGACATTTGGAGGAGGCCTATGTCCAGCAGTGGACGTCTTTCGGCTGAAATGATGATGATGATGAATACTAACTGCGCAAAAATTCTCAAGATCATTATAGACAACCTTTGAATCGTAAAGTTACTTTATGGTACATCTATAGTTTACATAATATACATAAAACTTATTTTTCTATTTAAGTTCATCTTTATACATGAACATAACGTTACTAGAGCCTCAAACATTGTTACGTAAATCCAGGCACGTTGCCAATCGAGTAAACGGTTTTATTGAAAGACAGACCGAGTTGATTTACCACGCAAAACTGATTTACCATCAGTACAAGGACGTTAATGTCTTGTGTATGATAAACTACAGTTTTGTATGTAGGTACGTATGTTTCATAGAAATCAATTTACGATTCTGTGTCGAATTGTGTAAACAGAACTCTAACATTTAATTGTTATTAATGTTCTGCTGTTTAGACAGGTTGCCAACAACCATTTTTAAAAGTTCGTGTTTAGGGATATAAGTCTTATGCTCATGATGGATGGGTGTTCAATTGAATGCCAATATCTCCCTCTATTTGTCATAACATCACAACTGGGGGCCTAAATAGGCCGCTTTAGCAGAAACACAAGTGGCTCCCAATTCGACTTTGCTGGAACTTTCAGATATTGTGTCTGCCATTTAACATCCTTCATAACCCAAAAATGCCTTCCTATCTGCGGGAACGCTTTTCCTACTCCCGTCCTTCTGATGCACTTTGCAGGTCGCATCTTAGGAAACTCCTTAAATCCCCTCCCCACTCTACCGACTTCTACTCCTACTCCTTCATTGTACACGCTGTGCAGTTGTGGAATTCACTTCCGCCTCACATTAGAGACTGCCAAACTGTTGCAGTTTTCAAGAGAAGAGTAAAAGAACATTATCTTTCCATTCCGTCATAGTTGCATAGGTATTTATTTTACTGTTTTTATATTTTTGGTATAAATTTTGTCTTTGTATTTTTCTTCATTTACACACTATGTCTGCATCCTTTATTTAAATTTCTTTCGCAGGTATGCTGGAGAAATTTCTTAGGAATAAGCATCACCTTTGTACCTATTTTCTGTTCCTTTCTTTTTCCCTATATTAAGTGTGTAATTGTGTACATAAATTGTTAAGTAAATAAACAAACACAACGTAGATTACGTTACAATAAGTAAAATGGTCACAAATTTACAATTCGTAATATTAACAATGTATGTGACTATTTCAGGAGTTTTAACGTGATTCATATTATTAACTTATTTTGATTCAGCCATATCGACCAATTTAAGGGTATTACCTTGCTCAATGACCTTTAAGATTTGACCTCTGTACTAGTATTTGTTACTTTTGCGCCCTCTACAGACAAACGAACATACTAAAATAAAACGAACTGAAGATTAGGCAATAACACAGATATGTCTCAGAGTTGTCAACGTTTTTGCCTATTTTATTCGCTCTTTTACGAGTCTCGAATCTATAATAAATTATTTAATAGTAAACAATTGTATTTTACCTGCTGACCTAGCTTTCATTCTACTACATGACACATTCTGAAGGTCTGATGATAACCAGGTAAGTGCTTATCGGTTCTCAGTAACGGTAATAGTTAGGATTACCTAGCTTTCAACATTTATCTAATTGAGTACGGGTGCTACTACATGATACATTCTGAAGGTCTGATGATGACCAGGAAAGTGCTTATCGGTTCTTAGTAACGGTAATAGTTAGGATTACCTAGCTTTCAACATTTATCTAATTGAGCACGGGTGCTACTACATGATACATTCTGAAGGTCTGATGATGACCAGGAAAGTGCTTATCGGTTCTCAGTAACGGTAATAGTTAGGACTACCTAGCTTTCAACATTTATCTAATTGAGCACGGGTGCTACTACATGATACATTCTGAAGGTCTGATGATGACCAGGAAAGTGCTTATTGGTTCTCAGTAACGGTAATAGTTAGGACTACCTAGCTTTCAACATTTATCTAATTGAGCACGGGTGTTACTACATGATACTTTCTGAAGGTCTGATGATGACCAGGTAAGTGCTTATCGGTTCTCAGTAACGGTTATAGTTAGGACTACCTAGCTTTCAACATTTATCTAATTGAGCACGGGTGCTACTACATGATACATTCTGAAGGTCTGATGATGACCAAGAAAGTGCTTATCGGTTCTCAGTAACGGTAATAGTTAGTATTACCTAGCTTTCAACATTTATCTAATTGAGTACGGGTGCTACTACATGATACATTCTGAAGGTCTGATGATGACCAGGAAAGTGCTTATCGGTTCTCAGTAACGGTAATAGTTAGGATTACCTAGCTTTCAACATTTATCTAATTGAGTACGGGTGCTACTACATGATACATTCTGAAGGTCTGATGATGACCAGGAAAGTGCTTATCGGTTCTCAGTAACGGTAATAGTTAGGATTACCTAGCTTTCAACATTTATCTAATTGAGCACGGGTGCTACTACATGATACTTTCTGAAGGTCTGATGATGACCAGGTAAGTGCTCATCGGTTCTCAGTAACGGTAATAGTTAGGATTACCTAGCTTTCAACATTTATCTAATTGAGTACGGGTGCTACTACATGATACATTCTGAAGGTCTGATGATGACCAGGAAAGTGCTTATCGGTTCTCAGTAACGGTAATAGTTAGGATTACCTAGCTTTCAACATTTATCTAATTGAGCACGGGTGCTACTACATGATACATTCTGAAGGTCTGATGATGACCAGGAAAGTGCTTATTGGTTCTCAGTAACGGTAATAGTTAGGACTACCTAGCTTTCAACATTTATCTAATTGAGCACGGGTGTTACTACATGATACATTCTGAAGGTCTGATGATGACCAGGTAAGTGCTTATCGGTTCACAGTAACGGTTATAGTTAGGACTACCTAGCTTTCAACATTTATCTAATTGAGCACGGGTGCTACTACATGGTGACAGGTGACATCATCATTCACCAAGGTCTTCATGACACCTTTCAAATGAGTCCAAACACGAAGGTTCTACGTAGTGCCGTCACTGAGATCCTATACCCACCTTCGGAGTCCACCATCAGTTAGGTGACATCATCATTCACCAAGGTCTTCATGACACCTTTCAAATGAGTCCAAACACGAAGGTTCTACGTAGTGCCGTCACTGAGATCCTATACCCACCTTCGGAGTCCACCATCAGTTAGGTGACATCATCATTCACCAAGGTCTTCATGACACCTTTCAAATGAGTCCAAACACGACGGTTCTACGTAGTGCCATCATAGAGATCCTATACCCACCTTCGGAGTCCAGCATCAGGTAGGTAACATCATCAGTCACCAAGGTCTCCACGAGCCCTTTCAAATGAGTCCAAACACGATGGTCCTACGTAGTGCAGTCACTGAGATCATATGCCCACCTTCGGAGTCCACCATCAGTTACATGTGACATCATCATTCACCAAGGTCTTCATGACACCTTTCAAATGAGTCCAAACACGACGGTTCTACGTAGTGCCGTCACTGAGATCCTATACCCCACCTTCGGAGTCCACCATCAGGTAGGTGACATCATCAGTCACCAAGGTCTTCATGACACCTTTCAAATGAGTCCAAACACGACGGTTCTACGTAGTGCCGTCATAGAGATCCTATACCCACCTTCGGAGTCCACCGTCAGTTAGGTGACATCATCATTCACCAAGGTCTTCATGACACCTTTCAAATGAGTCCAAACACGACGGTTCTACGTAGTGCAGTCACTGAGATCCTATGCCCACCGACGGAGTCCACCATCAGTTAGGTGACATCATCATTCACCAAGGTCTTCATGACACCTTTCAAATGAGTCCAAACACGACGGTTCTACGTAGTGCCGTCGCTGAGATCCTATACCCACCTTCGGAGTCCACTATCAGTTAGGTGACATCATCATTCACCAAGGTCTTCATGACACCTTTCAAATGAGTCCAAACACGAAGGGTCTACGTAGTGCCGTCACTGAGATCCTATACCCACCTTCGGAGTCCAGCATCAGGTAGGTAACATCATCAGTCACCAAGGTCTCCACGAGCCCTTTCAAATGAGTCCAAACACGATGGTCCTACGTAGTGCAGTCACTGAGATCTTATGCCCACCTGCGGAGTCCACCAACAGGTAGGTAACAGCATCAGTCACCAAGGTCTTCATAAGACCTTTTAAATGAGTCCAAACACGACGGTTCTACGTAGTGCCTTCACTGAGATCCTATACTCACCTTCGGAGTCCACCATCAGGTAGGTGACATCATCAGTCACTAATGTCTCTATGACCCTTTCAAATGTGTCTCTATCCGTCAAACGAAATTCTCAAGATAGCTAAAAACGATAAAAAAATAAACACAACAGAAAAAAGTATTTGATAGGGTAGGTACTTATAATAGTTTTGGAGAGCTTGACCACACTTCACTTTAAATTTATTTTTATATTTAGGCATAGTCAGGCTTAGTCTATGAACACAAAATGAAATTACAATCTACTATAAATATATTAACAAGCTTAATTTCTATTTTTAATTTACCAAATATTTATATTTATACTATTTACAAAATGTTTTAATTCATAAAACATTCAAAAAGACAACTTTTGTATATAATTTCGAAAAATTTACGCGCGTATAGCCCACCCGTCGCAAGAGTCATCGAGACACTAATGTATCGCGTCCCGTCGTTGCGCCACAGGCCTTTGCGGGGGTGCTCCAGCGGGGTACTGGTGAAGTTTCGGCTTGCTATTTATTATTTTAAAAGACTAAAGGATATTCGAAAAAAAAAACAGGTAGAATTGTGAAATACGACATTTCCTATTTTTTGGTACTCAATTGATGCCAAACTATTAAGCCGTTACATAGAACATTTACAATTTAGGTTTAAGAAGGACCTATTTACTACAATTTATTCCTAAAATTTGGGAATGTTTATTAAAATTTTAAACAGGAAGATGCATTTATGATGACCCTAAGTATAACATATATTTTTTATATGGAAAACGCCTAAAAGGATTCATCTACAAACTTCTTTTAACATACGGTGTTTTTGGGATTTGAGCAATGTAATCCCCTTAAGCCCCTTACAGTCTCCGAAGGTACACCTACGTGTTATGTTTAAGACTCGTGTAACCCAAACCAAAACATTGCCATCAACGGGGCCCTAATCCAGATTCTAGGCTGCTACTGTAAAAAGCTTGATGCTAACCCCAATAAGTAACACTTTCTCTCTTTACTTGAGCACTTATCTAAAATTGGTACTTAGGTCCCAAATTCACGAAGTACCTACAGTTGATTGGATCTCGTATACCAACAGAAATGGCTTTGTACTACTAATATGAAATATGAAATCTCCATAAAAGTTTCCATTACAGCATGGGAATATATATGTCTTTTTATTGCCACTATGTTTATACATATAACGGGAAAGCTTTCAGCGCGCATCACTCGGAGCACAATAAGGCTTTGGTCAGATGTCAGGCGATGTGACAGAAACGATCCTTTTATTTGAACTGTGATAACGCTTGCGACGTGCACCACAATATTACATTAAGAGAGGACTCTAGTGGGCCTTTCTCCATACAAACGTATTCCGCTGTTTTCTTCGAGGATAATGCGTCTAGAGCAATGATTTTTTTTCCAAAAAATCTTAAGTCTTATTAATACGAGCCCCTATCATTTCTTTTTTTTTTCAAAACGTAACCACTAAAAGAATTATGACAGTCCAAAAACCCCAAAAAAAGCCCGTTTTTACCGCCATGTTTAGACGACTATTAGACAAATTAGATATTTTTTTTAACAAAAAACAAAATAATAGAAACATAGATACACGGTGTAAATCACCTCATCACAAAGCCGTCAACCAAGCATTCTGTACATGAAACTAAGTAATTTACGCAAAAATTATTGCTGGGAAACGATTTTTTTTTGGGGGGTGTAAAATCATGTTTTGTGGTAGAACTCAATGTAACGCACTCAAAACATTGTGCTGATGGACGGATTGAATAGTACGGGGGTCGTGGAGGTGATTAAAGTAAAAATCTTAAATTAAAAACTTGTATTTAAAAAAATACTTGTCAAAAAGTTGGAACTTTGACCCCTAATATCTCCGTAACTAGAAGGTTCCCAGGTATGGTGTAGAACAAAAAAATGATCGCAATGACAGGGAGAACCAGTGCCTTTCGGCTTCGTTAAGAGGTGTTTTACACCCTTTATACTTTTCCTCTAAATTTTGATATAACAATTATTAAGATCAGTTTAGTTTTGAAGAAGAAAACAGCGGAATACAAAACGTCTTTTGGTCAAGATTTTTGTAGGTAAATCAGCCTGAGCTGTAGTTGTCCCTTTCGCTCTTTACGGGGGCTTGGTCGGGCGCAGCGCGACGGCAATAGTTTCTTCAAATACCTATTTCTCAAATTCCTCGGGGGTACAGTCCCCTCTTAATCATTCTCCTGCCCTTATACGAAACCTTGCCTTGACGCCTTGACGAAACCTGCTGTGTCGAAAACAAAACGACAAGCAGAAAAATCAAAAGGGGGAAAGCAGAGTCGCTCAGCAACGAGCGCGACTAAGGGCGCTGTGATGGACCACGAACAGCAGGTTCCAACGAAGAACACATGCGATGGGGACGGCTTTATAAAGGTGGAGAGAAAGAAGAGGAAGCCTACGTATCGCAATCAGTGTGGGACGGCGCCGGCAGGATCTAACATGCTGCTACGTCCTGCAGTACCGACAACGCAGCTGTACGTGTCCCGTTTGCACCACTCTACGAAGACTGAGGACATCGTAGAGTACATACGGGTGAAGACCAACTGGACCTTGAGGGTGGAAAAGCTGGAGGCGCGCCATAACACCAATTTCAAGTCGTTTGTGGTGCGCGTTCCGACTCATCATTTGGTGACCTTCCTCAAGGAAGAGTTTTGGCCGAAAGGTGTGCTGTATCGGCGTTTTCGCGGCCAGCTACGTGACATCTCGCAGCGTAACATGACGCCGTCACTTCGTGTGCAGTAGTTGTTATTTTTGTATAAAGTATTTATTAGTTTATAGTTATTGTTTTTTATACTTATATATGTATTGTGTTTTATGGGCCCTAGTTGCCTGAAATAAATGATATTATTATTATTATACCAATTTATTTGGGGTCGGCGCAGCATTTACATCTTCTTCTTCCATACTCCATTACTAGTCATCTCAGCAGCTACCTCCTTACGAGCCATTATTTAATTATTACATAATTACATTCGTCTTGGAATTTCAGCTAATCAAAAACTAGCTGATCAAAACTAGTTTGGTTATTGCCCTACACGATCGTACTAAAAAGTTATCATCTGCGTAGCCATTTTCCCAAACCATGTTGGGGTCGGCTTCCAGTCTAACCGAAAGCAGCTGAGAACCCAGTATTTTACATGACTAGCGACTGCCATGTCTGACCTCCACTACCCAGTAACTGGGTAATACGATACCACCCCTTGGTAAGACTGCATGTTAGACTTTTCGCTTCTGACTATACGTAACGACGTTCAAAGATCTACAAATGACAGCCGGGACCAACGGCAACGTTTCCGAGGCACAAAGGAAACTCGGTATGTAATTATGGTCACCCATCCACGGACCAACCTCGGCAAGTACGGCTTTACCTTAAAGATCGACCCGTGCGGCTGTTATTATTTATCCACGAGCTCCTTGGGGTAAAAAGTATCCTGGGTTAATCCGAGTTGTAAACCATCTCTGTGCCAAATTCGTTCAGGAGCTTTTTGGCGTGAAAGAGCAACAAACAATTATCCATTCGTCTTTCCATATAGGTACACAAAATCTCGCATTTTATTAATAGTAAAAAAGGTGCAAAAGTTATTTGTCCGTCTGTTACCTTTTTACGCCTAAACGGCTGAACGGAATTCGTTGAAATTGGTGAACAGACCATAGCTTGGATCCATCCAAGCATCCATGCTCATGAATGAAACTCAATTAAAATTGTGCTTGGGAGAAAATTAGCATACAATCGTCAGTTGAAATCGAAGTTGAAGCTTGAGCGATGAGCACCGTTCCAGAACAAGAGTCTTAAACTTAGTTCATAAAGTTCATCAGTTCATCTTTGTATTTCAGTTGAGATTGATCTCCACGCGATTGAACCTATGCGTAGTCTTGGCAACATAAATACAAGTAACTTGACGACATTTGCTACCAATTACAACGCGACATTTTTAAACCAGCCTAACAAGGAAAAGCTTGTTTCAGTACCTATTCTAGTTTCTGCGCTTTTCTACATTTATTCTCAGTTGGCTAAATCAAAGAAAAGGCACGATTCGGCTTTCAGCCATGTCATACGTCTTTCCCAGAAATAACTTCAGGGTATACTTAAGATGGAGCTTGGCAGAGGCTTTTCCACCGGGCCCCTGACTTATGGTACTGGTACTACCTGTTTTTTTTTTGCCAAAAGGGCAAATAAGTAAATAATGGTTTGGAAGAAAGAATTTTCCATCGTTTTTAGCATAGAATGAATATAATCAGCCGATAGTTTTCCCACTGCTGTGACATACCTACAGAAATAACTGAACAAAAATCATGACTTAGCTGAAAGCTAAACTGTGGCTTGCGAAAATACAGGACCAACATTCCCCTAAAAGTAATCAATATCGACTCGAGAATACCGCAAATAACCCTCAGATAATAAGTGCTCATAAAATGCGAAATCAGTTATCGATTATCGATAATACAAAGTTTTATTATTCGTTATATCATCGTCAGTGAAAATTATGAGTCGGCCCAATCTGTATCAAATTCAATCGCCACTTATCAGTGTTTAATTAAATTTAGCTGACCGAATTAATTAATAAGTTCAATCAGAGGTCGGTGGTAACCCAATCAACCCATCGAAACAGCGCTATTATTGATATGGAAAGGTTGTATCTGTTGGTTATTAACTTATGTGTGTCTGTGTATACTAAATGAATACATCTGATTAGCTTTAAAATAGTTACTTAGGTCAGTCGTGGTGATAAATAATTGCGTAATATTAAAATGTGTCTTATGCCCGTTTTCACTTAAAATAGGCTAGCTAAAGGAAAGCGCGCTGTTAGGCTGCTGCTCGTATTAACACGTAGAGTTGAAATTTCAACAATGCAATAATATTTAGGCATTAAATTGGGCGTTCCTTAGTGTTGTGTAAACGGCCGTACATCATTATCATTCTCCGTCCTTATCCGCAATTTATTTGGAGTTGGCGCAGCATGTCTTCTTCCACACTTTTACTCTTCATCTCATCAGAAACACCTTTCTTGCTGATACAGCAAGATCCTTCACACAGTCGAACAGACGTATATATCCCTTTATTATTTTAGTTACTTTTCCCTTACCTCAAAGACATATCAGCGTTATCTCTCCAATTAATTAGGAATGTAGGTGTAAAATTATTGACTCACAATCGTGCTCCTTACCGCCTACATAGTGTAGTTACACCTTACTGATAATCTGGAAAGATATGAAACCCTGGTACCCTAACACAATGCATGGATATGTTGCTTCAAGAAGCAAGGGTTATAGGAACCAAGCACAAAACGCTACTATTTAAAAGGTTGTATGAATGTACGATCTAACGACTAAATAGATTTTGATGACATTTTGAAATGTACAATATATTTGTCAAATTAAACCTAAAATCTGGATTAATATAGAATGCTTTTTTCCTGGTTAAATATAAGAGTTTACTCTAGGATGCATTGTTAGTGGTTCCGCACGCAACAGCAATTCTAAAAGTAAATAGAAGCCATAGTAAACTTGTCTAAATTGTGTCGCTAAACAATGAGTGCCGGAGGAAACGATCAACGGCTTTCAGAGGAAAATATTGAACAAAAACAAACCGATATGCAATATTTTTAAATCCGGAAATACGTCATTTATAGACGTCAAAACTGTAATTAATGTTATAAATATTGGCTCCATAAAATCGTTTCCATTTTATTTGTGGGAAGACATACATTAGAAATTCGTAGCCCAAATGGGCGAACAGTGTTCGTATATTCTCTTACAGTTTTGAGATTTATTGAGCTAACTAACGGAGCTAGATGGGGTGACCTCGGGGTGAATGCAGCTTTGTCTAAACTTGCTGAACTTTAACAAACTAATGCGATATAACATATGGAACGGAAATCAAACTGGAATGTGCGGATTATAAATACCCGTTGACTAGCTGTTGTTCACTTTTATCCTAGGGAAACCAGTGCAACCAGATTAAAAGTATTGCATATTTTAAGCCAAGTAAGCAACGTAGGTCAGTCCGTTGATGGGCGAAAAGCACGTCAAGCATTTGGTCCCGACTGTCATTCCTAGATCTTTCATAGCCGTTATGGGTTGCCAATGGTAAGCCCGAGACAACCAGACTTGCAAAGAGGTATCGTGTTATCCAGTTATTGGATTTTGCACGTTAGCACGGGTAGCATGACCACTGTAGAAACGAGTTTTGTGTACGGAAGAATCGACAGAATGACAGATGGACTATGTGTCAGTTTGTCGATTCTTCCGTCGATATAGCCCGTTTCTACGGCGGTCATGCTACGCGTGCTGATGGCCGGCACTCTATGTGAAATACTGGTATTCAGCTGCCTCTGGTTAGACTGGAAGCTGAACCCAACACAGTTGAGTAAACGCGAGGCACATTATGATGATGAATTAAATCCAAGGCCTAGTTTGATCGTGTGCTAAATTACATCCTAATCCGCTCAGCATTTAAAACGTGATTGAGTAACATACATACAAGCTTACGACCCGTCTCAAACATCCAAGCTTGCGCTTTTATTATATGTGTAGAGGGTAAGATAACTTAATTTGCATTTAAGGCGCTTAAGGCAGGAGTCGAGAGGGGTAGCGTCGCTTACGAGGCAAAAACGATGCTCCTTGACCTTTTAACGCTTGGTCATCTAATTTCGAGACTAATAGGGTGTTTAAGTGTCCTAATTAAGCCCTTATGGTGCGATTACACTTGGTCTTTAGCCCAGATTTTGGTGTTCGAATGACTACTCGAATTCGGGCACCCGATGCATTGATTACACTGGTCATTGCGATGGAATACGAGGTGTGAAAGTACTGTAGTTGCCCATTCCGTAGCGTAGATCTCTATGGAGAAGAATGGGCAAGAAACTCCATGGACACAAGTTAAGAGCGTCCAGAGTAAAAGATTAAATCAGTAATTAAAAATCTCATTCAGTTCTCCTAAGCCGGACTTGGCCGAAGACGAGCGTACTCGGCCGCGTTCATTTACACTTGGTCGTTTGCCCGAATTCCACAAGTAATCGAATTCGGACGAACGAACAGGTGGCCTACCATGACCTACCGTCTTCAAACATCCTGTGTGGGAATGAGATAGCGCTAGACATCCTGTATAACTCCGTCTCTTTACCACACTGAAATAAGAGTAAAACAATACTGTTTTAAGAGTTCATGGTAAGCCAGCAGATCTAGATCTCGTCCTAGGCAAATTATAATCGCCTTCAAATCATTTCATATTTCTACAACGACTTCCAATCCAACAGGAAGACTGGACTACCGTCAATTCTTATTACTTCCAATCCAACAGGAAGAATTGACGCTAACTTATGCATGTCAATCCAATATATTTTTGACTATTCCATCTTCGTTATGTTTGCGTTAAGTACTAACGGCTACATTTAAATTAATACAAAACAAAACGAGTAAATAAAATGATTTATAATGAGCTAGTTTAATTTAGAAAACTTATGCTTGACTGTCTTATGGCAGTTGTCATGTCAATATGATACGGTGTTATCTCGAATTTGGTACCTTTTTACTTCAACTTTTCGCCATTTGCCAAATTATACTATAAGTCTGAATTATTCAATGAGAAAGCTAGGTTATTTACACAGTTGGCCCCTATATTTTCATATTTTATAAGCAAATTGAAATGGCCTAATCACCAGCCCCTCAAGATTACAAGAAGGTCATTATTTAAATTTAACATCGTCTGTTCAGAAATTAATAAGCTGCAAAATAGTTTACTTTCATCAAACAGCTTACCTAAAAGGCGATTTAGTTTCGCATAATTAAAATGTAATCTTAACCATTTAATCACCCCTCTCCCCTTTTAACTAGTACTTAGCTAAATGAAAAAAATTGCCGACGAAATGCCCAGTTTAATTATGCTGAGGCTCAATTAAGATTTAGCAAAATTTTACAGCCGTCGTCGTCACAGGCTTTCAGTATTATATAGCGAATTACGACCTTATTTAGACGAGTGCAGAATCTAAACTGGTGTGTGTTACGTTGGTTCTTACGCGTTTATTGAATAGAGTTAATAATATTATATGAATATAGGCTTACATCTTCTTAATATATATAAATTACGTGTCAAGTTGTTTGTCCGCGATGGACTCCTAAACTACTTAACCGATTTTAATAAAATTTGTAGGTAAACCGTGCGCAGTTTGAACCAACTTGAAAGATAGGATAGCTTACATCTCAATTTATGATCGCAATAAAATATTATTGCAAATTATTTGTTTATTATTTGACTCCTGTTAGCTCCAAACGATGGTAATGGTAACAGATGGCGGTATCTGTTGACTTGTCTCCGATATGAAAAATTCTTTCAGTGTTACATAGCCCATTTATCGAGGAAGGCTATAAGCTATATATCAGCACGCTACGACCAACAGGAGCGGAGCAGCAATGAAAAATGTTGCGAAAACGGGGAAAAGGTGACGCAGACGAAGTTGCGCGAGACAGCTAGTATACCTACATATAAATAAAAATCGTTTTTCGACCCCCAAGTAACATGGGACAAGAGCAGAAATATGGTGATGATGGTGACTTCCATACAAGCCTACAAGCTTGGCTTGGCCTTAAAACCAACAACTCTTCATGATGTTAGGCTTTCTGAACGGTCTGCTTACCTTATAGACTTGTCGTATTGCTAGCCTCTAGGCATGCCACTGACTTCCTTTTATAATGAAGGTATACACGGTGTAAATCACCTCATCACGAAGCCGTCAACCAAGCATTCTGTACATGAAACTAAGTAACTTTACGCAAAAATTTTTGTTGGGAAACGATTTTTTTTGGGGGGTGTAAAACATGTTTTGTGGCAGAACTCAATGTAACGCACTCAAAACATTGTGCTGATGGACGGGTTGAATAGTACGGGGGTCTTGGAGGTGTTTAAAGTAAAAATCTTACATTAAAAACTTGTATTTAAAAAAAAACTTGTCAAAAAGTTGGAACTTTGACCCCTAATATCTCCGTAACTAGAAGGTTCCCAGGTATGGTGTGGAACAAAAAAATGATCGCAAGGTCAGGGAGAACCAGTGCCTTTCGGCTTCGTTAAGAGGTGTTTTACACCCTTTATAGTGATTCTAGAAAAAGAATACCCTACATGGGCTAAATATGACACAAGTTAGTATTGCACACACATCTGGCGCACGGCTTGTATGAAATAATAGTAGAAGTTAGTATAAATGTTCATTGTTTCAGCACTTAAATCTATGCACTGTAGGAAATTTCGGCAGATAAGAACCTGATAATATATCAACTGAAGTGCCTGAAAAAGTGAATGAAAATGTCGAAAACATTTATATGTTGCTACTACATTATGTAAACACTAACGCGGCTAGATAAAATAACCTGAAGCTTTTAGCTTTTATCCCGATTCTAACCTAAAAACCGCACTTAAAACTTACTTCACAGTTCAACAGACCTACGATTTTCAATATATAAGTTTTCAAATATCGTTCCCATTTTCGAACATAACTTTCCCTATTAATACTGTCGACCCTATATAAACACTGAAATAATCTCCGTAATTATAAAATCTCGTTATTTAATATGAACACAAATTATGCTTGGGGCTTTAATTCTCACATCCGTTGTAAGTAGATCAAGCTTAATTAAAAAGGGAATATTTTTTTAATAAAGAGGTAATAATGCTTTTGTTGTGTGTGGAATACTGATAGAGTTTGTGGCTTTTATACGTAATTTTATATGGAGCAGCTACGCGTGCTATGTCGACGGAAGAATCGACAAACTCACACATTGTCATTGTGTCGATTCTTCCGTACACAAAACTCGGTTCTACAGTGGACATGCTACGCGTGCTGGCCTCAATAAACCTGTTAGTACTGGGTTATACCATACTAGTGAGTGCAAACCGGTTTCACTTAAAACCGAAAAACCGGATTGTCGGGATTTTTGTAATGGCTATAAATCCAGGTCTGGTTTTCAAGTTTTCGGTTTTTCGAGTTTATTATTATTTTCATAATAATAATAAATTATTATTTTCGAATGGCAACATTACTAAACCACGCATTTTATAATAATTAACAATCTGGTACTTACAAAATTAACCATAATATTATAAATGTAAACTCGAACTTTTAAAAGGAAATCATAACACTCTGAATACTGTCAATAGCGTCCGAAAAAAGTTAATATAATAATTACTTCACTTTGTTTAGGGATTCTTGTGGATTCTGTTGTTAATATTGTACCTAGTTAGCTAAAGCACAAATCGCAAATATACCTTTAACTTAATTCCGAATTTTTATTGAAATTATTTATTTTAATAGATAATTTTATATTTTATAATTGAAAAGAAGCAAGATGTTGGCGGTCTTATAAGCAGTTTAAAAATGTATAAACATTTTCAATCCGGTTTCACTGAAAAACGAGTTTTTCTGTACGGAACCCGAGAAAACCGGGTTTTTATTTTGGTTGGTTTTGCATTTCCTATGCCATACCCCTTAGACTGGTTGTCAGACTTTCGCGCCACTGACTACCTGTAACCACTGTCAAAAATCTACAAATGACGGGTGGGACCAACGGCTTAACGTGTTCCGACGTTCCGAGGCAGGTACCTATTTAGTTACTTGTATACAATTAAATTATTTATTTATCCTTATTCTATTCATGAACAACAATGGTCTTTACGTCAATGAAATATTAATTTTACCTAACATGTGCGAGTCTACATGATTAGTATTCATACAGTTGTGGTGTGTTGATTCATGCTTGGATAATTAAGAAACAATCAGATGCTGCGCCTTTTTTAGGGTTCCGTAACAATCCGGATGGATGCTCGTTCGTCCGGTTCACACATCGTCATTTTACTCGGTGACTATTTTATAATAAATCGATGAAAAATAATTAGGCGTATTCTGTATACCGCTAAAGAAAGGTGTGACGAAATTGATATGAAAAATGACCGACCATAATTTATATTTTCGGTTATAATCACAGAGAGATATAATATTAATAATAAAAAAATAAAATAGATTATTCTTTATTACGTACACCATACATGTAACATTCTTTTTAAAAAACATTTCACATAAGGTAACACAATTATTTATAGTTTATAGAATATTTTTTTATTTAATAAAATCTATATTAAACAATTGTGCACATAAATATTCCATCACAACTGCGGAACCCTCCACTGTGCGTGGTCTAACACTGTATTAACCGATTTATTCGTCACTACATATAGACTGTGGTTAAAACCATTTTCCTTGGTTCCGTGCCACCGCACAACAAGTTGTTCCTTTGAATAAAACCAGCCCTGGCATTTGACAGGCGCACGACAAAAAATAACGTCGACTTTGTAAGTATTCCTTTTATTTCCATTTTCTTTCTGTGTTACTTTAGCCTTTCCATTCACGTGTAAAATATACAATATGTACATTCATTTTAATTTGTCTAAAACATCCAGTGTGCGGGTAAGTAATTGGTCTTACCGTTTCTCTGTTATAACTTAATACGTAGCACTCGGCGAAATGAAACGCCGTCGTAAACGTTATTGAATTCGGCACGTGGTTTAGTGTTCCTCACTTTCTAAGGAAGCATAACAAAGTGTGTGGTAACCTGGGAAGATATTACTTTGAGGTGTTCAGAAATACCTATATGTCCAAATAGCTAATGCCCATGGCGTCGCCCGCGTTTTGTTTGGTTATTGTCCTACTGGATCACACTACCCGGATAAAAAGTAGCCTACGTGCTATTCCAGATTATTATAATCCAACTCCATTCAGAAGTTTTTGCGTGAATGAGTAACAGACATCCATACACCGTCACAAACTTTCGCATTTATAATATTATGATTAATATATGAAGATTAATATATACAATGTCGCCCATGCGCATGTGACCGCCCGTAATATTCTGAATATTCATGAAAAAATATCGAAAATAAACTTCAAAAGGGGGGGTCTATCTGTAACATTTATCATGTTATTCAATTTTGAATTTTTTAAGTAGAGTTTGTAGACTTGCTTTCTATTTTTTGACACATCTCCGAAGTTTATGGGTCGATTTGTATTTTGTTTATTATTTCCAAAAGCTTATGAGTTATTTTAACAGGTTAATTAACATTTTACTAAAAATTATCGACTACGAAAAAAAAAAACGGAATCGAAGTAATTTTTTCGGTAAAAAATTGTGTATTTATTTTAAAAAAACTAGTGTAAGTCCATAAATTATCCCCATAGGACCACTTTTTTAATCATTATTTGTAATCTACTACATAACAGCTAAAAATTCACAGAACATTACTAATACCTATCTCTAAAAAAAAACCAGCAAACAACTTGTTGAACATTTGCAACTATTCAAATAAAAAGGGTCGCTCAGGTAGAAACAGGTTCCTAGAAACAGCTTTTTAACAATTGCGTCCCTACCACGTGCACACCCTTGTCGGCTAGCGTTACTTCATTCAGTCGCTTGATTACTGACCCCGTGACGCTACGTGTTTTGTGATTTGTGCACTACTTAATCTTGTGAGGAAAGTTTGTTAACTACTCGTATCATTGCAATGGTACGATTGCGTGATCTACCGCCGTCTCATGTGGCTGACATGCATTTCATTTACGGTGTTTGTAATGGAAATGCACGCGCTGCTGTCGAAGAGTACAGACGTCGATATCCAAGTAGACCAGTACTTGGGTACCGATCCTTCATTGCCGTACATCGTCTTTTTTGCGAAAGAGGATTATTTCCGCAACAAAATGAGCCCGGCGTGATTGTTGATGTAGACGTGGAAGAGGATGTGTTACGATTAGTGCGCGCTAACCCTATGCTAAGCATTCGTCTCCTATCGATAAGAGTAGGTATACCAAGAATAAGAGTTTGGAGAATTCTCAAAAAAGAAGGCCTGCATCCTTATCATTTCCGACGTGCACAACATTTGGAAAATGTCGATTACGGTGCGAGATCTGTTTTTTGTAATTGGCACAGCAAAGAGCTAATCTCAATTTTATGAGGAAGATTTTGTGGACAGATGAAGCCACGTTTACAAGGGCGGGTATAACAAATCATCGCAATCTTCATGTGTGGGCCACTGAAAATCCACACGTCATTAGAGAAACAACTTTCCAGACTCAATTTTCCATAAATGTATGGGCTGGAATGATTGACGGTGAACTTATTGGCCCTTTCGTGTTACCAAACAGACTAGATCAACACGCATTTTTAGATTTTATAGTCAATACGTTGCCGTTGCTTTTGGAGGAAGTACCGCTGGAAACAAGAAGGCGGATGTATCTGCAATTAGATGGAGCTCCAGCACACTTCGCACGACTAGTTCGTGATTATTTAAATCAAAATTATCCGCGATGGATTGGCAGAGGAGGTCCTATTGCTTGGCCGCCGCGATCTCCCGACCTTACACCCTTAGATTTTTATCTTTGGGGCAACATGAAACAAAAAGTGTATGCCGTGCCCATTGAAAGCCGCGAGCAATTAACGGCTAGGATTTTTGCTGCTGCTGCGGAAATTAAAGAAAACCGTGAAGAATTACGTCGTACAATAAAAAGTGTTGCCATGAGAGCTTTAGTTTGTTTACAGGAGGGTGGGGACCATTTCGAAAATCTAATTAATTAAAATTCTTGTATTTTTTATTTTTTAAGTAAAAATCTGGCTATTGCTTGTTTGTTTTTATTTCCATTATCATCCTCCTTATTAGTTTAACCTTTTAGTACTCACTGCTAAAAGCGGGGACATTTAATTGACTTTCACATTTTCTTTTCCTAAATTTGACTCTTAGAGTTTTAGAGTTTTACTTTGGATTTAGTTACAGTTTGGTTTAATAATGTTCTGTAAATTTTTAGCTGTTATGTAGTAGATTACAAATAATGATTAAAAAAGTGGTCCTATAGGGATAATTTATGGACTTACACTAGTTTTTTTAAAATAAATACACAATTTTTTACCGAAAAAATTACTTCGATTCCGTTTTTTTTTTTCGTAGTCGATAATTTTTAGTAAAATGTTAATTAACCTGTTAAAATAACTCATAAGCTTTTGGAAATAATAAACAAAATACAAATCGACCCATAAACTTCGGAGATGTGTCAAAAAATAGAAAGCAAGTCTACAAACTCTACTTAAAAAATTCAAAATTGAATAACATGATAAATGTTACAGATAGACCCCCCCTTTTGAAGTTTATTTTCGATATTTTTTCATGAATATTCAGAATATTACGGGCGGTCACATGCGCATGGGCGACATTGTATAAAGCGCAAACGACGCGACGGAATTTGCCTCATTTCGGTATGGAAAAAATAACTCGCAACCGCATCAGGATTTTCGCTATTACATGAAATGTCTTCTCTCAAGTAAAGGTAATTTTTAACCGACTTTCAAAATGGAGGAGGTTCTCAATTCGACTGTTTGTATTTTTTTTTAGTATGTTCACCGATTTCTCCGACTTTTCAAAGGTCTTTTTTTTTATAACTCGTATACTATACTCTACTCCCATTGACACCATGTCAGAATCTGATGATGGGATGCCAGGGGAATCAAGGGCGACCCCAAAATTTAATAGGCACATTCAATTTTTTTCATATACTTTCTAACGCAAGTCAGATTTTGATGAAAAATCGAGGGAACACTCCAAATTTTACTGGCACACATAGGCTTTATGCTTGGTAATCATTATTTAATGTTGCTGAGCTGATGATGAAAGATATAAGTCGGGATCTGATGATGAGATCCCAGGAAAAATAAGAACAAGAGGAGGTTATCAATTCTTCTGAATGTTTTGTGTCCATGTTCAGCAAAATCTTTGCCAATAGGTGTGCGAACTGGATAAAGAAAACGACATTCTATTTTGTCCGTCAGACAGGTAATACAAAAATATTAGACACGTATTTTTTGTTTTATCAAAATATAAAAAAATTACTTAGTTAAAACTCATTAAAGTTGGAGAGTGCGGGCTCACTACGTCACAAGTAGGTATAAAACTTACGTACATGTGACGTCATGCGCCATTTCAACTCAATATATCTCCGTAATTTTTTGACCACGTGAAAAAAGAAAAAATACGTGTCCAATACTTTTCAATAAACTAACCGACGGACAAAGAAAAAAAAAATGTGATCATCCCCTATTGTGAACCAATTTGGAGGTTTGTTTTTGTTTGGTAGAATATTATTCCGCTGAAGTCCCGTTTAAATTTTGCCGAAAATCTGAAACAGATCTTCGCAGATATGTAACAATGGAACTCTTTAATAATAGACGGCAAATCTGTCGTGATTGCTCCAATCGCTTGGATGTTTATTGTTTACACAATATCACAACATAACATCGCGCCTGTATGCATTGAGGGGTACACAGATGTGTACAGTGCACCAACATTTCGATAGTTTTGTAAGTAAAGTTCTATTTTATTGGGTATAAACCTATTAACCATGACATTTATTGTTAACAAGGTAAAATAAATGCATTGCAAAAATTTTGTATAGGATATTACAACTGAAAATATAAAAATTAAGTTAAAAAACCTTTTTTTAAAAAGCTTTTATTTAAATGCTTTCAAAAGAAGAAAATAAAATTTCCTTTTAAAATTTTAACAATCAACTTATAACCTCATTATACACAATTTATATGATCAAAAGCATGTCGCGAGGTTTACTTGTGTAAATAAACTAGTACCTATTTAAGTGGGTAACTTAATCTGCAAAGTTTTTTTTTTTTTTTTAATTTCAGATTAATTAAATACTTATAGGTACGCAAACCTCGCGACGAGTTTTTATGATCATATAAATTGTGTATAATGAGGTTATAAGTTAATAGTTAAAATTTTTAAAGGAAATTTTATTTTCTTCTTTTGAAAGCATTTAAATAAAAGGTTTTTTAACTTAATTTTATTTTAACATTTTTAGTTTTGCCGTAATCTTTTCTGACCACACATCATTATCACAATCTCAACACTTTTTTTTCATTCCATGCTATTTACTTACCGTTGAGGAGTTCCCTCGTGAGAAGACGATCCTGGCTGCAGGATGAGATCATGATAGAATTCATGTTCATCCATCAAATATGAATTTGCATGCAAAGTTCCGTGTCTGTGCTATTAAACACTGAGGAGTTCTCTCGTGAGGAGACGATCCTGGCTGCAGGATTAAGCTATGTCTGTCACAAAAACGTATTGTCACCAGAATCAAAGGTGTGTGCAAAATTTCAGCTCAATCGGACATCGGGAAGTGGCTCTAATTTAGCTTCCAAGATTCCACCGTAACTAACAAACATACATTGCAAGTTAAATAAAAGCTTTTAATAAAAATAAAAAACTTTTTTGCAAGAAAATAAAACCGACTTCAAAAATACAAATTTTAATATTGGAAAATAATTTAGCGTCAGAAGTCGGTGGCAAAAATACTCAAATAATGAAACAGAAATTGCCGACTTTTATAATGTAAAAATGTACATCGGTTTTTATATTTCCAATATTTCATAGCTATTATCTTTCTATTGTAGAAAATACACAGTAAAAAGCCATGCGGTACCTGTCTGTTTTTAGTTCACCGATTTTTATGGGCTATTCTGAAAGTATTGATGTGCGCATCATGGGCGTCCTAAAGCCGACAGTTTTCTTGGTCCTTCGCCAGCAATAGGATCAAAGCTTTCAAATAATATTGACTTACGCTCAAGCGCGTTCAACGCCTTTTTTGATAAGGGTCTGAATGCTGATCTGAAGTTCGTGGCAAAACCTTTAGTTTTTAGTTGTGTCAACAACAATATTCGTTTACTGTTTCTGACAACCCAAAGTTAAACCTATAGCTTGCAAGCAGGAATGTCATAGATATGAAATTTCAGATCTGGATACGGATTACGGATATAGGAATAATATTATACCGGTTTAATATCCGTTTAAGGATATGGATTATCCGTTAGTTTCGGATAGTTTTGGTTACGGATATTAGATTTTTAAGGAATTGTAAAAATAAAATTCAAATAGGTATTGGAAATAATGCAAAGGACGCGCGTGAGTATTGTGTAGCTCGACCGGGCAGAAGCAAAAACCTGTCATAACATATCTCATTTAGAGTCTAAATGAGATATGTTATGACAGGTTTTTGCCCCTAGCCGAAATTATTCGAAAGTTTTGTATCGGATTTGGTTACGTTTACAGATAGATTTTTATTTCGGATATCAGATATTTTCAGTTACCATTACGGAGCTTCATAAAATCCGTGCTTGGAAGTCCCGTTCACGACTCGCATCAAGATACAAGTGTGCGCTTGATTGCCCCGCTTGACTATGTCGTCGCGACGTCGCGTCACGGTGACTCGCGGTCGCGGCTTGTTCAAAGCATCTTCTTACATTTTTATTCTCCGCAGTCACTGTGGCAAGGTATACATACAAAATCAAGGTATACAAAACCATTTTATGCGGATCTTTCATTGTATGGGAAATCTTTACAATATAAGCAATATATGTAGGGTTGCCATCTCTAAAATTTGCCAACCCGGACAAGACGCGTGAAAACCCCGGATCTTAGAACCCAGAACCCGGACATGTCAACAGGTTTTTTAAACATAGTGTATTAAAAAACAGTTGAAAATGTCATAAATCACCTTTTTATTTATTTTCAGACCTTAAAAAGCTTTTTTCTCAGCCTCTTGCCTTTTTACTTTTCAGTTTTTTTTGTATTTATCACTCTTTCCGATAGCTTTTAGAATATCTGCCCTTTTTAAAAGGAATTTTTAAAAATCAATGCAGTTGTATTCTTAGAAATTGAATATATTTAATTACTGATGAGATTGTTTCTACGCTTTTTAAACCCGGACTACAAATGAAGCCCCGCCCGTACGCTCCTCGGATGCCCTCTAAACTAGGACAAATCCGGGGAAACCTGGACGGATGGCAACCCTAAATATATGCAATATATCTATATTTGTTGGGTCGCCGTTTCGACGAGTAGCTCGTGGCCAAGCTGTTACGTTAGAAAATCAATCGGTCTAGTGAATACAATAGTACCTAGTAAAAAGCTTTTTCTAACCAGTATACTCTCGTTTCGTTTGTTTTTATTCGCATAAAATTGCTCAATCCTCGGCTTTATTATTCTCTCTATTCCCTGACCTCGGCTTTGTTACTGGAACATTGTGAAACGAGATTTATTCAGTTGTTATAATTATTATTATTTTATCTACGTAGTTAGTTTTGTTCGAGAAAATAGTTTGAAAGGCCAATGTTTTGTTTTTATAAAAGAAAATGCTTTAACAAAAACTTGGTTAGTTGTACGTGGATTATATTATCGTAATTTGTTATTTTGAAACGTTATTGTTTTATTCATGTTCTTGTATTAAAACCTTCGAAGTAGATACCAACGTATGTATTTCATGGAGTAGATTATGAACACAAGTCCGAAAGTATTTTATATTCTGTAAAAACTCTTGCTTGGTTCCCGTTCTTCCAACATCCGTGACGAGTGTTGCGCTTAACTGAAAATACACTGCACAATGCTGGAAATGGAAACGCAATTAAAATCCTACGTTGCGATCACACTGTGACATCGATGGGACAATTAAGAAATATACATAGAAACGTAATTAGAGGAATGTTAAAGTGGCTACAGTAAGTGCCATATAGCAATCATTAATATTCTTACATTAAACAACAATTATTAAAATATTTGGTACAGTATTGATCTAGATTTAATTATTTTTCTCTTATAAAAACAAAAATCATACCCAAGAGAAAAAAAAGGTACTTGTGACCGCACTGAAAAATGCTCGTAGACCCTCTACGATACGGTTCACTTTTTGTCACCTACTAATTCCTGGTGGCCTACCATGACGTCTTAAAGGAGTATTGTTTTAATCTTAATCCAGAGTGGGAAAGAGATGGCGCTAGACGTATACTCTGTAGCTCCGTCTCTTTCACAAACTGGAATAAGATTAAAAACTGCTTTAAGACGTCATAGTAACCCCGCTGGTATCTTTAACCATACCTACATTTTGTACTTACGTTCTAGCAATAATGCAGTTACCTGGACATGTAGTTATGAGCCTACATTCTGACGTTAATTATATCGCCTGCATTACCCTGCTACGTTCCGTAGCGGTAGGTGCTTAATAACGTAGCGCTACGACGTAGACGCGTAGCACGGTTATTAGTTTTGGTTTCGCAGGTGTTTTTATTTCCACTGTGTTTACGTAGACGGTCGTAAAATAATATAGAAGTCAAGGGTTTTTTTTTTAACAAAAAAATACTTCTTTTTTTTGTCATACAACGTTAAAAAGAATCTGCTTTCATCCTATAGAAAAAGATTAGTTAGAGCTGCCCGACACAAATACGTGCTACGCATAATTAATAAAGAAAAACTCAAAGCTTACTTTCTAAGCAAAATTAATACAGAATGCTCGGAGCGTTTTAGAATAAAAAACAAGCAATTATACTAGAGTATTTGAATGTTATTTAAAATCAAGGACTTGAAAACGCGTCCGTTAGACTAAGAACTTATTTTAATACTTTATAAGCACTCAGGATTTATCTTCCCCGGGGCTAACCTCCAACGACCTCCCTGTGTTTTTTCTATTTGTCTCATCTACATAATCGCGGCCCTCTTTTATGTACGGTACTAAAGAAATATCTAATCTAATTACAAATAAAAAATATAAAAATAGAAGAAAGTACTCTTTACTTTTTGAACGGTAAAATGAACAAGATTAGAATTCACTTCGAGTTCTCGTAGTAACTCATCACTCGGTGGAATATTCTTTAATATTCATCTTTGATATTTCTGCAAATAGAAGCGTTGATGGCGGCTTCCCGTTTGATGGTATGAATAATTGAATGTACATAAATTCCTTGGAAATTAATTTGATTTATTTCCAACTCACATACGCTCAGCGGAGGAAAAAAGCTAGTAGATACATTATTCATATTAAGCTCACGCCTTTTTTTCATAGGGATTAGGCAGAAGCTCAGAACATTTGGTCAACATCATACACGCAAGCCGATTGCAACTAGCCTGAAATTTTAATAATTAACTAGCTGTACCCTGCATGCGTTACAATGGATTTTTTCCGACTTACCTCCCACGCTACCTACTTATTCTTGTCCCGACAATACCGAACACAAAAAAAAAAAAACCAATAATGTGCAGTCGTTCGGAAGTTATGCGCGTATATACATTTCGGCGATTCATTTTTGGCGTTCCGTACCCAAAGGGTCAAACGGGACTTACTGAGACTTCGCTGTCCGTCCGTCCGTCTGTATCTCATGTACCGTGATAGTTAGCCAGTTGAAATTTCTACAGATTATGTATTTCAGTTGCAAAATAAATATTTAAGGGGGGGTCCCATTCAAAAAAGTGATTTTTTTCGCTCATTTTTATAAATAATGGTACGGAATCCTTCGTGCGCGAGTCCGACTTATATTATATTTTTATATTATACATTACGTAAAATGTAATGTATCACTGTTCATAAAACGAATCTGTTTTCCATTCATCATTAGCTGAATAGAAAACAGATTCGAATTTTCATTGAAGGGATATATTTGTATTTCAATGATTAATTTCAATAAAATTTTCCATTCAACTACTTCAACTATTTCAGTTCTCATTCGTGTTACATTTAAATGAACACTGAAATAGATGAATGGTAAATAATTGTAGGTAAAGTATCCGTGTCTTAAATACTGATGGCGAATTAAAAACTTGGTGTAGCCCTTAAGTTTACACTTTTTTTTTTTTTTACGGATGGGAAATCATCAAATTACTTCTCCCGCTCTGGGCGGAGCGGGAGGGAGTGTCAGACTTGACGGACTAAAACCCACCTATTATTTATACAAGTGCTCGCTGCACATGCCCATGTTCCTTCTTCCCCCTTTGTGTTCCAGGGCCGCGGTATTAGTTTCGAACAACCCGCAGCCCTGGCCTTAAGTTTACCCTTGATTGATGGTAAGGCATTAATTACATCAAGCTCTTCCGAACGGCCTCGGACTTGATTCTTTACATTTGCCAACGCAGGCATCCAGTTTTCAATACGAAATATCTACAATACATAAATTTACATAAACCAATAGTTATTAAACCCATATTTTATAGCTCCCATATTTTTTTTCCAGATTTTAGCGCTCGTAAAAATAAATCGCTTCGAACATGTTTACGTGTATGTAGGTAACTTGCTGAGGTGCTGACAGTCTGAACAGATGTTTCGTGTGTGCGATGAGCGGTAGAGAACTATGGCGCAGTCCCGTGACGCGTGCACGTCAGTCCTAACTGATAGCCTGATTGAAAGATTGCCGATGCGAAACGAGCCTACAGATTTATTGGCAGAAAATTGCGCGAGATAGAATCGAAACCTCTCTGAAGTTAGCATGGCAAATGTAGCATGCAAACAGAGTACAGGTTAATTAGCCGTAAATTAACCGCAAAATAACCATGAAAACCTCCTAAAATTTCGAACCTGCTGGCATAAATAGTCTTTATCGACATCGGTTAATTTGCGGCTAATTATGAGCCTTGGTAAAGTTGACTGTTTTCAAATCGATTTTAGAATTTTTGCATGCAAGTTCCGTTGAAGTTCTTGCAAACTGATTTTCGGGATTTCTGGCACGCGGATTTTCTTTAGTTTTCACCGTTGATTTGCGGCTAATTATAAGCCTTGGTTAAGTTATCTAGTTTTTTTCTAACCGATTTTACTACTTTTGCATGCCAATTTCCACTGATGTTGGCATACAAACTGATTTTCGGGTTTTCCGTCACGTGGATTTTTTTTTGGTTTTCACAGTTAATTTGCTGTTAATGTACGGCTAATTATCCAGTACTTTATTTATTTGCATGCTATATTTGCCATGCCAACTTCAGAGTGATAGAATCAAAATGTCGGACACATCGGCCTCTCTTGAAATATCGTGTTAGCACGTGGATTGATGAAGCAGGAAACTTGCTAGCACTTTGTAGACGCATGAGGATAAATTCTACTCATGAAATGAACTGCAAACAGTCACGTAGCCACATGAATTGATTGCTGATGAGATAATGATCCAAAGAAAATCCACATGGATTTCTCTAACATTATAGCTGTATAAGTAGTTCCAAACTTGGGCGCAGCTAAAAGCAGTTTACATTTAAACGTCCCACGTGCCTTGTATGACGCGGGTAGTTAGTTATAGCGCCATTGACGCTAACCGCATCGTTTAACCATACAGATAATGTAATGACTCATGACGCAAACACATTTATTATTTTACGTACGTACAGTTAAATCACACGCTGGTTTTAGGTCAGTCCCGTTTTGTATTGACGCCTCATTATCTGCATGGCAACTACGAGTAGTTTAGTAACCAAACAACATTTTGTGTTATTTTATTACTGAATGACTTTCCTTGAGGAAAAGTTTATAAATTTTAATATTATTTATGATATTACATTAGGAAATGTTACATAGAAAATCGACCACGAAAATGCGCGTAATAAATAACCAATTAGGGGACATTTTTGTGTGACTGTCATTAGTGTCATAATGGACACGCCTGTGATTCCCTTATGGTTAGGCGGGTGCCAAACATCCAATTTCTCCCACTGATGTTATTTGGTCTTTATTCCCCTGTGATAGGAGCGATTACAAAGCTATTTATTAGAAAATAACTAGTCAAGTCAACTACAATTTACTAGACTTCAAATGCAAACTTCAAACAGTATCCCTTAATTAATTAATAATCAAGTTTTACAAGTCAAAGTAGTTTGCTCTACCTAAACTTATTTCCGTGAAGTTAACATACAAGTTTGTCGAAGAAAGTTTACGGTTTAATTAATTATTTGTTAATATCAGTTTACGGAGTTTTAATTTGAGCCACCCTTTATCTCTTATTACTGATGATTAGATGACAGTAGCATTGTTTACTTTGACAATTAGCTACTTATCATCATCTTCCCGCCCTTGTTCCTTATTATTTGGGGTTGGCGCAACATTGAAAGAAAATATATCATGATAAAAGTTATAGTCAGCGTGTCTTCAATGCAAATTCTGTATTACACTTTGTGTTGTTAAAGTCTGCCAACGAATATGTCAAGGAACAAAACTTTTAAGCAATAGGGGATAATCCTATTTTTTTTTCTTTGTCCGTCGGGTAGTTTATTGAAAAGTATTGGACACGTATTTATTCTTTTTTCACGTGGTCATAAAATTACGGAGATATATTGAGTTGAAATGGCGCATGACGTCACATGTAGGTAAGTTTTATACCTACTTGTGACGTAGTAAGCCCCCACTCTCCAACTTTAATGAGTTCTAACTAAGTATTTTTTTGATATTTTGATAAAACAAAAAATACGTGTCTAATATTTTTGTATTACCTGTCTGACGGACAAAATAGAATGTCGTTTTCTTTACCCAGTCCGATCCCCTATTTGCAACCACATTCCGTTCCTTTATACGGGGCGTATGCCACATTTTTGAACCGTCATTTTCAATTTAAATTGGGATGAATAATGAGGTGTGAGCTTCGGTGCAATGGAAGTGATATTTAACTTTACGGTGCTGATTTGATAGTATGTGATAACAATAAATTATTCTGGTCGAAATTCCTAGTCTGTAGTGAAATTTGACCTGTGTCTACGTAACCCCTCGAAGGGCACGATTTACGCAAACGTGAGAACTGCCGTACTGTTTGAGTCCAAACAAAACAAACACGTCTTTTATAAACTGACCTCGTTCGCGTTATCTATACTGTGTTGTAGAACATATGGCGCGTTGTATCAACAGGAACGGAACGAACGTCCTTATGTGTTGCAGTCACTGTCACGCCATCGGACAGTTTTGGAAACTCCTGAGAATCTTGACGAATTCGATGAGTTTTAGGACCCGAAATTATGCAAATCTGGTGTCCTTATTTATTACTTGATTCTAAATCTGAACAATTCAACTATGAATATAGTCGTAAATAAAGTTTCTAAATGTAGTGTGGCGACAACTACAACGCCAAATACGAACTATACGCATCACCAGACGTTACACAAAATCCTACATCGCAAGCAATGTTATCCGCGAGATGAGGACGAACGGACACACAGCAACCTTTGAGCTACCAATACCGGCTGGTCGGAAGGTCCTTGCTTTTCAATGGAGAATGAGACATATTATACCTTTTTCCTCATACCTTGATAGTGGTATTCGTTACAAACAACTTTAAATCAACCAAGATAATCTTTATATCTCCAAAATTCTGAGGACACTTGTCTACTTATCAGATAGATTTTGCCAATTTTCAAGCAAAATGAACGACACAAAATTTGTGTTTTTGTGCTCTTTTTAATGTATTATGATTTGTGTTCTTTATTTTTTTCTAAATCAGATTTTTTTGAATTCTGATTTTTTTTGTTATAAATAAACTAATTTATTCTTTCGTTTATTTTTCGCTCTCTGCCTGCAACATGCACCGTGTGTCGAGTATATTAAACATACGCTCCGCAGTTTTATGACACATTGAATATTTTTAATGATCTCTTTCGATAATAAAAGCTTTTATTCAGTGCCGGTAAATCACCGGGCTTTTTAATTAAAGTGTTTTAATCAATATTATTAATAGCGACATGATTTACGATTTATTCGTGGTTATTAAAGTGTTTTATGGAGTCCTGTATATTGTATTGGCCCCTTATTTCGGTGTTGTAGATGAAGATAGATAGAATATGCTGATAGATAGAATAATAGCAAAAAAATTATATATCTTATTAATTATCATCGTTCATTACCCGAACTTTTATCTATAAAACAAATTTTATGATATTGTGTATAATTATTTTTTATACAAGAAGGCATGGCCAGCCGCAAGAGAGATAGGGCGATGAAATTAATAAAACTGCGGACCAAAACTGGCTTACTATAGCCAGGAGACAAATTGAGGAGGCTTTAACACAAGAGAATAAATCTAAAGAAGTTTTATATTTATCTTGTATTTTTATGCATATTATGGAAAAATTAAGACTGTTTTTTATTTATTAATATAATTGCCAAAGTAAAATCGCCAACCACTACCGCACACAAAGCCTCAAAATATGTAAGGTATTTTCAATATGTTCATTTCAAACTAAAAGCCAGAGCAAGTTTTTCACCAAAAGTAATAAAACAAACATATTATTTTCGTTATTTCTTATACAAGGTATAAATAGACCCTTCACGAAGCCAAGCATTCTATAAATCAAAACAAGTAACCCTACGCAAAAATGAATTCTGGGAAATAACTTATTTTTGGGTGAAAAATCATAATTTTCGATAAAACTCAATGTTACGCACTCAAAACTGTGCTGATGGATGCAATAACAATGCATGATGCAATAACAAATAAAATAAAATATTGAGTGCGTTTCGTTGAGTTTTACCGTAAAACATGATTTTTCACCCCAAAAAAAAATCGTTTCCCAGCAATAATTTTTGCGTAGGGTTATACTTAGTTTGATGTACAGAAATTTACATAATACTTGGTTGCCGGCTTTGTGAAGGATCTAACACCTTGTATGCTATCCATAAAATATGTCGTCACTAAACCTTCTATATTGTAACAGTTCTCTTTTTAATGATATAACGAAGAATAGAGATATAAATTATAGATAGCCTGCCACCGGCACAGATGATCAAAAGACGTAGGTACAAGTAGTGCGGGACCCAACATCAGTCGTCGGAATTGTCCATTGTGCGTGTTCCGGTCGCCGTCGGGCCTACGACAAATTGTCTTATCCGGCACTAACAATTGAGCATTCTAGTTAGTTTCTTGTATCATCTACAATTTTCTATTCAAATCATGTGACAATAAAGGTAATCAGAGCTTATACAATCGAGGTATGAAAACCTAGCCTTGAAGGCCGTTCTTACAGGCACACACAGTTCACAAGACGTATTGCTTTCTCAACTACTTACGTAAAAAGTTCCGAAAGGCGACGTGGATTTTTTATCAAGGCGGAAAAGGCTTGTGAATTGGATATTTTTTTCTCTCTATCACTGCACTGTACTTTTTATTCAACGTGGTTGAGTTGTTCCAACTTCCACCTACACAATATTATTTGTTATAGTAAACTAAGAATACATTTTACTACTTTGAGCACGCGCTAATCTTAAAACCAATAATGTCTCTAGAATAGTCAAATCGTGAGCAAATCCTAAACTAACCTGATAACTCTTATCAGTCATTGTCATTTTTCTCTTCTATGTATAAAAATTCTTAACAAGAGAGATAAGTTTCAGTACTTCCAAAAGGGTAAAAGATAAATCCATGTTACATTTAACGTAATTAGTGGATATGGAAATATCATGCCCAGCCTTTTCCCAAATCCCCTATGTTGGGGTCGACTTCCAATATAGCTGCATGCACCTGAATATCAGTATTTCACATGGGAGCGACTGCCTATCTGACCTCCAAAACCCATTTACTGAGTAACATGATACCTCTTTAGGTGACTCTTTTAAGGGCAAGAGAACCGCGCCGATAGTCACGCCGCCGCGCAGTGCCTACGAATTATCGCCGGGACAATATCGCCCTGTGGAGGTGGGTTCATAGAGTTTCTTTTGATGAAATTTTATGGCATGGCAAGACTATCATTGCGATTCTCTTATCCGTGGAATTGCCGGGAGCTTCAGTAAGACTTGTTGCAGACTTTTTGCTTCTGGCTACACGTAACGACTATACAAAAACCTGCAAACGACAGCCGGGGACAGCGGCTTAACGTGTTCTCCGAATGTTTTTAGAAATATGCAAAACAAAGTTCTAGAGCCGTGTTTTGACGGCATAGCATGGCGTGACGCGTTATATGACGTCAAACAAACGAAACTGCCTGTTGCATGCTAGCGGCATTACTGTTAAACTTACGTTTACAGACGTTCGCAAAACAGATTCGCGACCCATATTCCGACCGCGAATTCAGGTTCTGACGTACAATGAGTGAGCATTCACCGATTTGAGTAACGTTCTGGGACCTAATTACCAACTTTCGAAGAAGGAGAAAAACTCCGCGAAATGGTTATTCAGTAATGAGTATAAAGAAAATAGTCACCACTACAGATAAATCGATTTAGAAAAATGGATTATCTATAGAGTAAATACATCCATTTTAACAGTTTTCTTGCTACCAATGCTCTTTGCCAGGAAAAGTCTCATTTATGTTATGGTTAAGTGCCATGTCAAAGGTGGCGAGCCTATTGAAATTAACCGAGCATAAATCCAGATTCCGATTGCTACCAAGAAACTTCTGATGAAAAAACATAAAAAAACGGTCCCATCAATTTGTCAAGTGAAAAGCGTTTTATAATTAAAATATCATGAAATAATTATTTGCGCCGCAGTTTATCGTGGCTTCGTTCAAATTAAGGCGAGCCCGTCACGCCGATTAAGAATTCGCCCCCAATTTTATCGTTCCACTTTATACGAGATCAATAAGCAATTAAAATCCCTTTAACAATATATTTCTCAATACAAAGGAAATTAATGGAATCGCTCTTTATGTGTTGTGATAAACTGGCTTTCGATTATATTGGGGATCATGGAATAGAACTTTTCTGATATTGGTGCCTTGTAAAAGGAGGTTAAAGGAGTTCTTGCCTTGGTAAATATTTTGACGGTTGGCAAGGGGTTTCGGATATACATTTATCGCCCCACTCAATCAATAAACACAGCCATGTCGAACAGTGGACCGCAATAGGTCCACTGTTCGGCATGGCCTCCCCCAAGGTGTGCCACAACGCCCGGTCCTCCGGCTTCGCAACGAGTGTAACCCAACCACCTTGTTGACCGACGACCTATAAAAGGCTTGGTTGGTGACCATAAATCTAGCTGGGGGCGTTCGATAATACACTTGCCTTCTCGCCACAAGCAAAGGATAATTAAATACGTTAAAGTTTCCAAAGAAAAAGTTCCAAAATAATGCTGACATGTTTGCCACTTTTATGTTAGAAATCGTTCTATCATAAATATTTGTGTAGAATAGAAGCTCTGCTGAGAACGGGGTTCCACTCTGTGTAGAGAAATAACGTTACAACAATATTAATGATACCGTCAGACAAACTTAGTTACAGGTTATTACTGTGTACTACACCACCGCTACCATTATAATGGCATTAGCTCCCCGAGCGAGGAAGGTTCTCGTTATAAATGTATTTTTTTAATTCAATCATCTATGTATGTAGAAAGTTGTCTCTCGGTGGTATAACGTCTAGTAATGTTTTTATATTTTACCGTAAGTGCCAGTATCCAGTGTTGGCATAATTCTGCGTACAGTTCGTTGGGAACCCAAACGCTAAATGATGTATGAAGCTTTTTAAATTCCAAACGTGAAACACTCGTGAAAAAACTTTTGAAAATAAAACACCATCAATCATCAACTGGCGTCGGAATACAAGAGTATTTTTTCAAATAATGTATGAGCAATGCAAACAAAACAGAAGCTTAATCTATTTTTTTGTTTATCTAAATTTTAACCCTCAAAATCGGTTGCTTTTTTATGAGCAAATTATTCCAGTGGAAAATGTATCAGGAGATTCGTCCGAGCATACATCTTAAATCTAATAATAACAACCCATTCAGACAGTATGACTGACTGAATCCAGAAACACATTCGTTATAAAAGTCACTCTTGATATTTTCGCACTTTTTATGAGCGCCATAACGTTATTATTGCTTAGCAAAGAATTCGATATTAAACCTTGGCTTGAGGGGATGTTACTGTCACAATACCACTAATTCTGCTTCGCCTGACCCAAGAGTGTCCATAAAACGGGATTTGAAACGCCCACAGGAATCCCCAATGTTGCGCGTTTCCTAATTAAGCTGTTTGCAATAAAAATTAATTAGCTGTCGGCAGCAGCCAATTCCGTGTTCCCTTGAGAGCTTCTTCAAAAAATATTCCCCAAAAAGTTGGTAGAAAAATGAGAAAAAGCGCTTGTAGTTATGCGCTTGAAGTCTGAGGAATTTGAGCAGAAACAATTACTGCCGTGATCCCAAGTCGTTACTAAAAAGACGCCTCATTGGTTGAGTGCTATCTCAAGCGAGAACACCAACGTATTTGTTGTTAGTGTGAATTTTCAGGTTTAGCTAAAATGTAAACAAGAAAATAACAGAACCTTACTTTCGAAGCATATTCTGCAAAAATACTTCAGGAAAAGTAACAAATTGATTCACAAAGCTAAAAGCGTCGATCGTTTGAGCGTAACGTGTCTAGCAGTAACCTATTTCAGATGCGAGAGAGTGTTGGGAGAGGTGTCGACTACACCTCCTGACCTCGCTCGTATGTACCGACATGCACTCCACGCTACACCCTATGGAATGTTTAGCTTACATGGACTGTATGCTGCGAGAATAGCTTTGCTAATGTTTGGTTCCGCCTATACTAAACTTGAGCACAGTTAAGGGATCTTTTTGCAGTGGTGTTCTGATTCCACTTTTTGGCGAGAAATGTTGGTGTATTACTGCTTTGTTAGGCAAAAGGAAAAGTAAATTTCGTTGGGGTTTACATCTCAAAGACATTTAAAAGTAAAAGCGGGGTAGACCTTCAAGAAATTTGACTGTTTGAAAAGCATCATTGTTTACTTAATACAATACCAATTCCAACTCAGCCCCTACAAATAAACGAAATCCTGCGAAAAGGCAACGCGTCACTCCCATTACTGACATTTCAGAGAAACGTGATTCCCACAGATTTTCCTCATTTATTTGACCTTTTATTGAAACATCGGGGCATTTGAATGGAGTGAGACGGTTGTGAGTTGTGCACGTGGCCCGGAGTCTTGCAAACGTGCTCGTTATGACGTAGTGCGGACCTGACCCGTATACAAGCCACTCTTGACACGAAGCTGACACTTGCGACTTGCCCCGTCAACCCCACTGTAATGACGGAGATAATGCGATGCGTAACTGTTATTTCAATTCATAGTTGAAGAAGGACAACGTTCAAGGCCTAATACATAATCATTTCGTCTCGATACCGGATCGACAAAATTGATATCGGGACTACCGATATGTAGTTAATTGTTTAAATTTGTTTGTGCTCTATCAGACCTGTCTCGTCGTGACCACGTCAGTTAATTGAGACTGTTTGCTATTGAATTAGTAGCAATGGCATATATAGCACTAACCGAAATATTTGAACTATGATAAGATGCGCAACGATGATAAACAGGAAAACAAAATACTTTTCCTGTTAAAAAACGATTAGTTGTTCAAATATTATTAAAGTGCTCACACAAAAATATGGACTTCAATGTTTTACGTCATTGGTTGAACGTCGTGACCTTTCAACCGATTAGTGGTTGATTAATTAGAAATTTATTACGTGATTGAAAAACCCGAGGGAATAACTTTTCGTCGACGTCATCTAGATAGTCGAATTGCTTACAACCTGATCTTTATAGGTATTCAGTGGATGTGCTTATCTTAAAACGTTGGGTAGTTTATGAATCTGGACGTCACATCGTCGACATTATTCATACATTATGAACAGGCGAGTCACGGGTGAACTTCTGAATTATAAATCAGGTGGTATCCCCTGACTGTGTCTATCAAAATATGAACGAGATTTTTAAAGGTTTCTTTGCATATTTGGCTACTAAGTAGGTCTAACTGATTGGTCTACTAATTGTCAACTTGGCATTCGGCTGTTGATTCTCATGACGAGCCTCAAACAAAATATCATTCTACCTCTATGGAATTTAAGTTTTTTCAGTGTGAGCTAGAAATGTGCCTGATATTTATTAGGCACGTTTCCTCTTAGATGGCACGTAATAGAGTTATCGGCGAACTGTGACAGACATGGATAGCTCACACCTTTGACTGTAACCCTCTGACTAATGCTGACGCTCTCATCGTTTAAGTTTTGTTTCACGGAGATGTAGAAGTTATTGGAAAACTTTGATAATAACAATGGATTTCCTTTAATGGAGGGATTATAATTATGTTTCAAAACCTCTCGCTTTTATTCCGCTCAAGTTACTGCCTCTCAATCCACAGCTCTGATGACATTACTTTAGCGCCAAGGGAAAGAGGGTGATCTGTCACATCCCCGCTGTGTTTGTATAGAATATTGACATAATTACGCGTCGATGAGGCTTTGTTTGCATTTGTGGAATGGGAGGTAGTGTTGTTTATTGAAAATGTCTGGGGGCACACCCCTCCCCGCGGTACCATCACCTGGGCGACTCCCTCTGATACCCGAGACTTGCGCATCTTGAGTGTATTAAAAACGCTTCACTGACACAATGAGATGGATGTTCCACCGTTTTGATGCCACCCTACGGAATTTTTCTCATCAATTTATTGCAAATCGTTAGTCAAGTTAGTCGTTAGTCATTCGCAAATTACGCACGTAAAACAGTTTGTTTAATTAATAGTGTAAATGTTTTTGTACGATGGATACGGCGTATGTTCCCCAAATAGTACAACTATTACGATTCTTAGAACATGTCTACAATAGGTTTCATGTTTTATAACATTTTACGACGTATATTACGGTCTATTTTCATTTGTAACGTTCGCGCGTGAGTAAATATTTGTCATGCTCGAGTTATGTGTTTTCTTTCTCAAACGTAATGAAAAAATGTCTGGGCATATATTTGATCCACATACCGATTGAAAAACAAATATAATATTGGGCAGATTCTGGAAAGTTTCGTGAAGTATGCTAAAAGTGTAAGGTAAACGCGACCGCTTCTTTAATATTTATTGCATGGATCATGAATTGAAATCTTCTGTATCGACAATTGCAGCGATTTATTTAAACACATGTAAAAAAAATCTGGATCCAAGTTTTATGGAATTTATTGGAATCTCATTAATTTGACGTCAATGGTTAAGTAAATCTTTATAAGTATCTGCTCTTTGGTATGTACTTGCGCCGGTTATTTATCTTATCTTTACACTATCTGTATTCACACTGTATGGTCACCATTACAACTAATATTTATCTTTCAACTGTGTTAATATTTGGCACAGATGTTGTAAGCTTGTAACACTGAGTTACGTCGGAATTGATTCAGTAATCCAACCTAATGATCTGTTTCTAACACAAACATGAATACGGGGAGTAGTAAAGTAAATCGGGAAAACTCCAATCAGGCTGGGGTCGAAAGGGGGATGTAGAATTCGAGGGAATGAAGTATACACGAAAAAGTAAATTAGGCAAAGACGGTCAGTCTGTACTCGGCGCGGTATGGTGAGCATAATGGTAGCAAGAGGTGTCTCTAGCTAGACAACAGTCACTGCGAAAACGCCATACCCAAACATAGTATGTAATTGTAACATGTTGTTTGCAGTTTAAAACCAAGTTTCATAGTTAAATTAAAACAGAACTTAAAGAAGAAGCCCCTCAATGTCAAGGTATTTCCCCTGGCAATGCTTTTACCTTATCTTCAAAATCAATCGAGTTATCAACGGTCAAGGCCGTCCCGATATTCGTGTCTCGAAATCCAGAGACTTAAAAACGGAATGCGAAAGTTTTGAAGTCGAGTCTCGATATATCGTATTCGGTGGCGACCCCAGCACTAGGACGGATGGTTGGCAATCCGATTATACGATCCCCCGTCACCGGTTCAACGGTTCAATGCCAAATGGAGCCCGGATCTCGGTAATCATGGCAGTGTCAATTCTTATCAAGTACCTATTCCTACACTGACATGTACCGGCTAGAAATAAATACGATCTGCCGACAGTCAGGTAAAGGAAATATCGAAATGTTTATACGCTATTTTCTTTCGACATGAAGATAAACGAATGATATAGGTTTTTAGAAGCGTAAAATAAATATTATTTGTTGGTAGTTATTTTAATCCAAAACGTTTCAAACAACGTGAGTAACTACAGCCTAAGTAAATACAACCTAACATTCGAAGCTTTGACAGTACCGTAGGCAACTCTAGTATTCATGAATTAATAACCGCCGAGTACCGTCTGAACATTGTTACTGAAGTATAATCATAATAAAACATGATAGAAGTTATTGTTTACGAAACGTTCTTCGGACCGTTCGTTCCGTCATATGACGTCCAACGCCCCTTTATAACGACTTGTTAAACTGCGTTGCGTAAATTATATGAGGCGATATCACAAGAACACAGCTTTAATGTAAGGCTAGAACATAAAAGCAGCTTCAGCGCTAGATATAAAAGAAGACTTGGGAAAGTTGAGAGATTTAACAGCTCTCGTTTTCCTATAACGCATCGTTTAGCGAAGTTGGCTAACGAGTTTTCTTATTGTGCCGAACTGGGCAACAAAGTCGATTATTATAGATAGTTTTACCGATCAATTACTTGAGGCGAAAATAATCTGATTTTTCTTTCTATTATTAAAATTATTATTTAGTTATTTACTGTTACTCTCTATTGAAAGTTTTATGTATTGTCTACTTATACAGTATTTTAGTTTAAACGAGGGACATATTCAAACCCACAATAGTACATGCTAACATGATACTAATAAAAATATAAACAAAAAAAAAAAACACTGATAAATAACAGACAGAAACATACCAAAATTTTCGCAAATGTCACGCAACGTGTATACACCCTTGCGCTAGCGACTTAATACTATCGCAGAACATGTGAGCGGGTCAATGACTCTTCTTAGGTATAATCCATTTTCCCTTCATACTTTAAACTTACCTGGCTTAGGACAGTCCAAAATATCTAGGCACTAACAAAACAATAAAATTTGGGACGAGAATCGAATACTGAATACCCTCCCTCAATATGTCCCTCGTTTAACCTAACATACTGTATACGCCCTTTCACCGAACTATACAATAATGCTTTCATTATTTGTACCCTTTTAGTCTTCTACGAAATCAAACATCAAAATCGTTTTCTTTTCAGGTATTGTTAAGAAAATATCTTTTGTATCCGACAGCTGAACAGTCTTTTTATAACCATTGTTAGGGTACCAAATGAGAGAGGTATGACCAACATAACTTGACACATTGGGGCGGCGCTGCTTGCTAAGAAAAACGTCAAACCACCTGTCGAAATGAATATACAAGGTGTTGTTTTGCATCCTCGTCAAATTCAAGGAGGTAACTATCCTAGTGATTCTCGTCTCGAATCAATAATAAAATGGGTAGATCATTTTTCTTTTTTTTCTTTGTTACGGAAATCGGTAAGTGTGATCCACCCGTGTTTTAAACGCGGCCCGTCTGGTTCTTGCCTTATAACCTCGCTTACACACATACAAACAATCTCAAACGTTTATTTCATAATTTCTTAGTCCCTAAAGCACGTTAAGGGGGTTATTCTGAAATACTGACAAACTTAAACAATCAAAAAAATTAACCTTTACCAATAATTAACTAGGTACCGTAATTTTAATTGATTATTTATGTCTTTCGTGACCACCCCCTGAAATTTGACGAGGTTGCAAAACAACACCTTGTATTTGTTGTAGTTCTAAATTCCACCGCGTCTCAAGTTAGGTTGGTCAAGCATAATACTGTACAGCTCTAGGGGCAAGTACCTACTGACCGCCCACTCGATTACACACTTGTTGGGGCTCACTCGACCCCAAATAACGATCAAGATTCATCTTTGAATGCGACGGTATATTCCAGTGTGAAGGGACCGAGGCCTTATACGTGTCGGCTCAATTAACTTGCATATTGATGGCTGGTAGTAATCCTAGCTTCGATCACCAATTTGCATACCTGAAATTATTGACTAGTTACAACAGTATGTAGAAGGACAGTGCTTTAGTGGAGAGACTTTTTAGGCTTTCTGATTACGTTTTGTAAAGCTTATTATTAATGCTCTACTGTCTAATATGAATGAAAATTGTCTAGTGGTCGCTATCGCGACTGCTGAGCATAAGGTCTCGGGTTTGGAATAGGAATTGCTCAGTAGCAGCCACGGAGTCTGGATTTGTGCCCGATTGATGAAAATAGGCTCGCCCCCTGCTGTTACATAGGACTTAAACATAACTGGCGATGTGGGTTTACTATCAAATACACCTCTGCCTAACCCTTCTGGGATTATGGTCGTGATTTTATGTTATAAAGCTCAAGTTTCGTTCTGTTTAGTTAATTCCACTGAAAATAATCAATATACATGGCGCTTTAGAAAACAAACTTCGTCCGCATTGAAAAGCTTGATTGAAAAGAGTTAAAGCATTTTTATGGGCAGTAACGCGAACCCGGCACAGTTACAAAGAATTTTACGCATCCAATTTATAATTAAAACTCCCAAGGAATTTAATTGACATTCGATCCTTTAGGGCCCTGAGGACTTTGAATATTAATGAATAGTAAGTACCTTAATATTGAACTAGTATTCGCTTTTGTTTGCGTGCTTAGAAAGTTCTTACCCCTTTTATTCCTTTTCGGGTCGAGTTCCCAAAAATCCTATGTTAATAAGACGTACTAAAGAGCCGACTCTAAAGTTTTCATAGCCTGAAGGTACGATGTTTCACTGACCTTTTCTTTAAGTAACTTAACGGCACGGTTGGCGCAGTGGCTGAGCGATCGACTGCTGCGCTGCGTATCGTGGGTTCGATCCCCGCACGGAATAAATATTGGTATGGCCTACAGATAGTTGTTTCGGGTCTGGCTGTTTGTGTTTGTGAGATTAAATGTTTGTAAACGCACCCACGTTACAGGAGAAATTCCTAGTGTGGGGCAGCGCTTTTTTATAAAAAAAAAGTAACTGGTTACTTAGATTTTCAGCACACATTGCTTTCAAGTAAAGGTATAGCCTTTACTTGAAAGCAATGTGTACGACATCTTGCAAGAAACATAATGGGCTAGAAATGATCAAACACACTCACAACGTTACAGAAAGGTGTGCCTCGGGGCTTATTCCGGGCATATCTGACGTCATACGACGTCTTGTACTAGCACATAACATAGTAAAAAAAAATAACTGATGTTCAATATGTTTGTGGTTTCTTAGAAACGAAAGGCGGAATGTTTAGTTGTGAGCATTTGAACGTCTTGAACCACGTGAATTGTACGAAATAAAATGTAGGGGACGTTTTACATACATTATTGAAATACCGCAAAAAGCGTAATTTCGCAAACATAAAACATCACGCCTGTAATCCCCGAAGGGTTGGGAAAATAACATGAAAAAGGATTTACTCGCAATTATTATCATTTGTATACAGGGTTATTCGTAAAACACCGACAACCTCTCAGGACTATGTTACTGACATCATAATCAACAACTTTTGTTCTATGACTTTTAATAATTCGTCTTATTTTAGTTCATCACATATACATACAAAAATAAAAATATTTAAATTGAACGCTCTAAATGTTACGAAGTCTATGCGCAGCAAAAGACATTGTTATTTACATTTGCTTCGCATAGACTTTGTAACATTTAGAGCGTTTGCCGGTGTTTTACAAATAACCCTGTATATTACTTATGCCAAACTGAAAAAGCAGTTTGTTGGCAGATGTAGCTCCCTTATACAATTCAATTATATCGTCAATAATTTATACTTTCTCATATAAAAATGGCAGAGGTGGCAAATAGGCAGAGGTGTGTCTAATGACCGTCCATATTTCGCATGTTATGTTTAAGTACGATGTAATAGGGGTTTAGTGTATTGACATCAACTGGGCACAAATGTAGACTCGACTCTATAAACCTAATAACAAGACCTCATCAATCCCTCAGCATTCGTTCTCGCGACAGATAAACAAATGAGTACGGTTAGCATATATAATTGAAATACCGCGAATACAAAAGCATATTATTCACACAGCGATAACTGCAAAGGCTTTTTCTAACATAAACAAAAGCATTGTAAAGTCGAATTAGCTCGTTAAACGCGCTCCCTAGATACCTTGTCCGAGAGTCCGCCTACATGTCTAATGTGTTAATTTTTCCGAATGTCAGTGAGTATAAAATGTATGACGTCACATCTCATTATCCTTGTAGGCATCTCCCCTGGGAGAAGCCACGAAATTATGACTGACGTACTTATATTTCGAACGTTTAGTAGTTTGCATATACTATACTACTAAATGAGCAATATTTGTGACGACTCTGATGATTTATGTGGGCAAAAAGTCGATCTAGCTAGGTCTCATAATCTGAGGAAAATTGTTTTCTGAATTTTCATCCCAGCAGAAAGTAATTGTAAATTTACCACAATATTGTTTTCATAATACCAACCTTTACTATAGAGCCTATCTTGAAGTTTATAGGCTGAATAGACAGACGGTTAATTGTGTTTATAAGTTACGGCCTTGTTACAGCCAGGTGATGAAGTAGAAGGGCACAATGGCGTTTATTTATTCACAGGAGATGAACAGTTTCGTCTCTGGCAAGTTTATTCCAATTCCAATGTTTATTTGACGTCTGTTGACGTTGTCATTTAATTTCAGTTCGAATGAACTGTTGTTTTCTCCTATCTCCTGCTCGCAATATCGGGAAATATACAGGTTGAATTTTTCAAGTGGGCGTGGATATCCAAATCTGAAACTATGAGGAATAGCGAAAAACACTCAAAGGAGTCTCTAGGCCGATTTTTATGAAAACTAAAACTGCATCGATGGATTTTTGAAAAAATCAATATTCCTAGCCAGGTATCGAAATCGCTGATTTTGAAAAAAGAAACACTCTGTATACTATGTGATAGTGTCGCTGCTAAGGATTAAATTCTAGGAAGTAGTGACACCTGTATATATATCGTGTTACTCGTTTCATTGTTGTTCATGTTTAAATCTATTGGGACGCAAGCTTTGTTTTATATACAAGCTACGGAAAAATATGGGAAACATTTTCAGTAACATTAGGCTATCGGCAACAAAAGCATTGGACTGTCAGAGGCGTAGCTTTCGATACCGGATTATATATATGTAGCATTTTGAGCTTTACTTAAATTAGAATGTATTCTATTTACCTACATTTTTCAAAATGTCAAGGGTGAAATTCCCTGAAACAATGTTGGCGAGAGTTAATGGGTGATGTTGTTTCCATAAGCGACCGCTCGTCAGAGTCTACTACTCATGTGGTAATCAGATTACTGTAGAACAATGTGAATGTATCTTGTGTTGTTATGGGTGAAGCGTTAAGCAGTCCTCAAAGTTAAAATGACGATTTTCTGCTTTTCGTAGCTCCTTATCTAGTTGTTTGTTGATCGAAGTTTGATTTGCCACTATAATAAAACATGTATTTACAGAATTATACTCATTACAATCTTCGAAATAGCTCTCCATAATAAAAATGTAATATTTCATGAAAGACATAGTTTTTCAATAGGGTAATATGAACTTCATATCTATGCGAAGCAAAAGAAAGCGATAGTACAATAGCGAGGGGAGCATAGCGTAACATTTAAGGTGTTCAATTTAAATATTTTTATTTTTGTATGAAAATCAGATTAACTAAAATATGAAGAATTTTTTAAAGTCATAGAACAAAAAATGTTGATTATGAAGTTAGTAATATACTCCTGCGAGGTGGTTCGTGTTTTACAAATAACCCTGTATATTGATCAGCATGCAAACTGTAATCAAGGAAGTTTCAGGTTTCCTGTAAATATCCAAAAGTTATAAAATTAGATTCTGGCGGTCTGCCTTAGTGCGTCCACCCTGTACTATTAGACCAGTACTCGTATAAAGGTACCCTTGTGTTTGTTACAGGGCGGCGTGGCAGCGCACGGTTAGGGTGGAGCGGGAACGCACACACTGGAGCCGCACTGGGTTCCACGTGAGTAAAACAATTTACCTAACTTTATTATACCTTCAAAATACCTATACCATCTATCTACCTCGCTCCGGCTTCAAGGACACGTATCCATGTGCTGAATTCTCGTATCGGAAATCTACAAAGTAAGTCCTTTCTGCGTTGCTTCTGGGATGGCAACGCCTACGAGACTTCTAGTATTGCAAGAGAATCACCTGATTATCTTGACCACTTGCCTTAGTTTGCTTGTATGCCACAGAAAAAAACGATGCTCAGTTTGAAGTTCAGGACCCTGGTCTTTGATGTTTCCAAAGTGACGCGCTAAAACTTCAAAAGATGTTCAAATACGAGCGCGAAATAGCTTGTTAATTTATCATAAATCTTCAGGCAAATTATGTTAGAATTTACAATAGGATATTGTAATACATTATGTACAAAGTCTTTATGAAATACGTACGCTTATATATAGCGAATCCTATATTACGACGACGTTGCTGAATACTTAAAGCCATATTCGTTTTTATAGGATTCGCTATGGTAATTCCTATCATAATATTGTACAATAAATAAATTAATAGAAATATTACAGGAATATATTGGACTGTAGAGTACGTCTCTACGTATATTCCATATTAATATCCGTTGAAATATTTGTTCAACTTAATGTTCGGGAATATTATGTTGATTTCCGAATTACTAGAACTATTGTAATAATCTTTATCTGTGGGTTTTATGTGTAGGAATTAAAGTTATTTTTTGTACAGTATCATACTCACGCCTTTTTCCATGGGGGTAAGCAAAAAACATAGACCGCGACATGCTTATTTAAAAAAATTAAATTACGAACGGCAACAGAATACGTTCAGCGGAGTATTACGATTCGTAATGAAGAGACTCCAGGCTGATAGAACTTCCATATTTTTATTAGAACGCCATTCAATAAAATAATGAACACAATTTATATAAACGAATGAATCTTTAGCGAGGGATTCAATTGACCTTGTTATATAATATAATTCGTTTGTGTTGCTTTTGTCTTCCCTTTCCTGTTTCCGTGGCTTAGTGCCAGATTTTTGTTTTGCTAAAAGTAATTGAACGGGAGGTTATGTCTTACAAAAAAGTGAGTTAAAAACGCAATCATGGACATCGAACTCAGTTGATAATTATAAAGGGACACCCTTGAAATAGAACTATCTACATGTAAGTGGCGTCGGACTTTTACAAAGAGCTCAGTAGCCTCTTTATTAAAAGATAAGAATAGTCTCCGTCTGATACTCACACTGAAAATAATCCTTTCTGACCCGTGGAACACCAAAGCGGTTCACCTAGGTGTCCTTATCAAGTTTTTCAAATAAATAAGTATCTAAACTCGAAACTAAAGTTGCACGAAAATCTTCAGACGCGTGACTTCGTGACCAAATTCGAACAAACACTGCCATCTAGTTCTTTCAATACATTTAATTCAACAATTTCACAAAACGGATTTTATAGGGCTGCCGCGTTGGTCTAGTGAGGTGGTCATGAGGTTTTGGGTTTGAATCCCAGGTCGGGCAAAGTGTTATTGGGTTTTCCCATCAGAAATTTCTTAGTAGCAGCCTCGGAGTCTTGATTTGTGTTGATAGCAATAGGCTCGCCCCCTATTATATGGGACTTAAACAAAATTAGCGAAATGTGGATGTACTGTTATACGGGTTGCAGACCAAGAGCTTAGCTTAGTTAGTTTAGCGTAGCTCGCATAGCTGACGCAGTTTTTCATACTTGTTGCATAGTTTGCAGTTTGCAGACAAATCACAAATGTGAAAAACTAAGAATAAGAATACATTTATCAATCAAACATTTTCTTAATCTAACTTAGCGCTATGAGTAATCGTAACAAGTTATATTATAATATAGTAAAAAAAAAAAAATGGGTCAGCTATGCGAGTTAAGCTAAACTAACTTAGCTTGACTCTTTGTCTGCAACTCGTATTAGGTACACCTCTGCCTATCTCTTTGGGAATTACAGGCGTGATGATAAGTATGTGTAATATTACAAAAATGTTTACCGACAGTCCGGCAGCTCCCCTTCTTTCAACTGCGATTAGACCATTGTAGTGCTAGCTGTGAACTACGAGTAACTGGATAGAAATTCTGGTTTACTGGCAAAAATATTCAAAACTAGCTGTACCCGTATGCATTGCAATGCACTTTTTCCTACCTACCTACCCTACCCTACCCACCTACCTACTTGCCTACCTACCTACCCTACCCTACCTTTCTCACCTTTTAAACCTTCCCTGGACTACAACAAACATTTCAAAACCAAAATCGGCCCAGCCGTTCTCGAGTTTTAGCGAGACAAACGAACCACAATTGATTTTTAAATATATAGATGACTCGAGATTTGACTTCACATCAAATTGAATACGCTTTCAGTCTCCGATGTTTAGATTCTTGACATGACGTCTGCTCTTTATCGTCATCCGTCTATCTGTCTTATTATATCGACGGAAATCCCAATGAAATCCGCCCACTGACATCTGACATCTGAAAAACCCGAAACTGATAGATAAAAGTTTGTTTTTGTTGTTCCGAGAAACATGATAAAAATATTTTTTGTTTACTTACTTGCGTATCTAGAATAGTTTTTTAAAGTAATCCATCTTTTGGCTTGAGATGGTATTTGACTGAAAGCCGATTCTATCATATTTGGGAACGGGCTAGATTTTCGGTTCTGAAAGCCTTGTTAATCTTGTTATTGTATTCAGCTGTATCCAGTTCGACAAGAATCCGACCCTAACTTCATTTTTATAGGGATAGATCTTTTGGCATTGTTCCCTATAATTCATCGGAAGATGGACTGGATCCAGGATCAGACACCCTAGAATCAAACCCTCCTATCCTTGAACCCGACTAGTCATCATCTGCCTAGCCTTTTATCAACTATATTCGGCTTTCAGTATAGTAGTATAGTAGTTTAGGAGTAGAGGAAGACCAAAGAAACGATGGATGGACTGTGTGAAGAATAATATGGCATAAAAGTAGGTGTCTCATGAGATGACAAGTAATAGAGAAGTATGGAAGAAGAAGACATGCTGCGCCGACCCCAAATAAATTGGGATAAGGGCAAGAGAATGATGATGATGATTGGGCTTTCAGTATAACTGGATGCAGCTGAATACCAGTATTTTACATGGGGCGATTGCCTATCTGACCTCCACAACCCAGTTAGTACTAGAAAATACGATACCCCTTGGTAAGACTGGTTGTCAGACTTTCGGTCCACTGACTGACTACCTGTAACGACTGTCAAAAATCGTCAATTAACAGCCAGGACCAACGCCTTAACGTGCTTTCCGAGGCACGGATCAAACTCGGCATGTAATAGGTGGTCACCCATCCACAGGCCAACCCAGGCAAACACGGCTTAACTTGAAGATCGACCCTAGCGGCTGTTGTTATTTAGCCACGAGCTCCTCCGAACCCGACCAGAAAAGCAATTAAAATAACATACCAAAACTATGTACAAGCTGTTGTTTTGAAGTTTTTTTTTTTTTTCCTTTTTTTGGAAATCGGTAAGAGTGAACCACCTGTGTATTAAACGCGGCCCGTCCGGTTCTCGCCCTATAACCTCGCTTACACACATACTAACAATCTCAAACGTTTATTCGATAATTTCTTATTCCCTAAACCACGTTAAGGGGGTTATTCTGAAATACTGACCAACTTAACAACCAAAAAAATCAGCGTTTATTTATAATTAACTAGGTATCGTAATTTTTATTGATTATTTATGTATCTTGTGACAACCTACTAAATTTTGACGAGGATGCAAAACAACACCTTGTATAGTTGTTCAATATCGTTTAAAAATTAATTCTAGCATCACTGAAACAACATGGAAAATGCTTACAGTTTCTCAAGCGCAGAAATTATCATTTTCGAACTTTCATCGTTCATTAATATTAACTATGAGTTAGTAGAAGGTATCTATATTAATAAGAACGTATTGTTATTAGAGCGTGCGAGGCTTTTGAAGCGGTTTCTAACAAGAATTAATTGTTTTCTACCAGCGAGCTACGTCACGAAATTTCAGTTAGCTATCTCCTGTAAAATCGACTCAAGCATACCTTTTTTAGAGTTCTGTTGCAAATTGGCAAATCGGAACTCTTTTAGATTTGGGCTGTCCATGTGTCTTACTGTCTGTCCATCCGTTTGTCACAGATTTTTTACTCCGTATAATCCGTATAGGCACCACACACTTGGCCGATTTTTTTTTATGAAAGTAATATTCCTGACAAAAACTGTTAAAGAAGACTCAAAACATACCCCCATCACGATAGTATTTTTAGGGTTCCGTAGCCGAATGGCAAAAAACGGAACCCTTATAGATTTGTCATGTCTGTCTGTCTGTCTGTCCGTCCGTAAGTCACAGCCACTTTATTCTGAAACTATTAGGACTACACAGCTGAAACTTGGTAAGTAGATGTATTTTGTGAACCGCTTCATGATTTTTGTACAAAAATAAAAATAAATATACAAGGTGTTGTTTTGCAACCTCGTCAAATTTCAGGAGGTGGTCAAGAACGATATAAATAATCAATTAAAATTACGGTACCTAGTTAATTATTAATTAACGCTGATTTTTTTAGTTATTTAAGTTTGTCAGTATTTCAGAATAACCCCCTTAACGTGGTTTAGGCACTAGGAAATTATCGAATAAATGTTTGAGATTGTTTGTATATGTGTAAGCGAGGTTATAGAGCAAGAACCAGACGGGCCGCGTTTAAAACACGGGTGTTTCACACTTGCCGATTTACGTAAAAAAGAAAAAAAAGAAAAATTACCTACCCATTTTATTATTGATTCGGGACGAGAATCATTAGCATAGTTACCCCCTTGAATTTGACGAGGATGCAAAACAACACCTTGTAGATTAGGATATCCCCACCACATGGAACTGAAACTAAAAAATAAAAAAAACTATCAAACCTGACGTGTGGGGTGTGTAAATAGATAGGTCTTTAAAAATGACATTGAGGTTCCTAAAACCATTTTAGTCAATCTTTTGAAAGATAAACGCTTACAAAGTGGTAAAACGTGTGTCCCTCCTCTAATTTCTAAAGTAAGAGAAGAAAAATTTTGAAAAAAAAATGAAGATGTAGAACGTAAAAAAAACTTTAAACGAAAATTGGTTTCAATAAGATTTGATATTTAGTTTTTGAGATATAGGACTTTTTCACCAAACTGCAGCAGTAACTTTGTTTTTCATTAACTTACTATGAGAAACAAAATTAGTTTTGCGGTTGAGTGGAAGTTTACTAATGAATGACCTTCAAAATATTGTTATTATATTGTTTGGGGCTATGGAACCCTGTGTGCGAGTAAGACTCGCACTTGGCCCGTTTTTTCTTTCTTAGAAGATCCATCTACCTAGCCAGTATTGTACTCCTTCCACACGTTCCGCTGCTAATGCGAACCAGTCCAATCAACCAAAACCTATCATGCCTAATATCGTCGGTTTTCAACAAAACCAACACACAAACACAATAATAATGAAACAGAAAGCAGTACACGAAACGCCACTTGCGCTAAGCGTCTAAAACATCGATACCTCGTAAGCTCCGATTCTCCAGTCAAGTGGGGAAGAAACGCTTTCGCGGGTTTGTTCGCTTTAGCTCGATACACGTAACATGAGCCTGGGAACAAAACTGATGCTGACACCTTGTAAGTACATGATCTAGTTATCTAGGCCAATACGATGTAGGTGTAACGAGCTTCAAAGTTATCAGTTACGACCCAGTTTGGGGATACCCCCCCCCCCTTATGTAATGAAATTTAAGGACCTACTTTCAATGTCATGTTTTTCGTAATAAACATATTACATAACATCTCGCCTGTAATTCCAGAAGGGGGGTAAGGAAGAGGTGCAACTAATAGTACTCTCACATTTCGCCAGTTATGTTTAAGTCCCATGCAGTAAAGGGTGAGCCTATTGCCATCAAGCGGCCACAAATCCAGACTCCGTGGCTGTTACTGCGATAATCCTGATGGAAAATCCCAATAACACCTTGCCCAACCTGGGAGCCGAACCCAGGAAGCTTACGACCACTAGACCAACGAGTCAGTTATAAATGTATTATGATTTGCGTAAATTTAATTCCATAGAAATAATTGACTAATTAAAAATATCAAGAACTAGCTGTACCGCGCAACTTCGTCTGCGTCACAATTTCCCCGTTTTCGTAACATTTTTCATTGCTGCTCCGCTCCTTTTGGTCGTAGCGTGATGATATATAGCCTATCCTGATAAATGGGCTATTTAAAACTGACATAATTTTTCAAATCGACCAGTAGTTCTTGAGATTAGCGCGTTCAAGCAAACAAACAAACTCTTCAACTTTATAATATTATGTAGTATAGATAGGTCGGTAGTAATGTGGTCTAAGTAATACTGCGCAAAAATTATTGCTGGGAAATGACTTTTCTTCTTTTTCGTTGTGAAAAATCACTGTTTACGGTAGCGCTCCATGTAAGGTATTTGAAGTAAAGTTAAATATACAAGGTGTAAATCACCTCATCACGAAGCCGTCAACCAAGCATTCTGTACATGACACTAAGTAACTTTACGCAAAAATTATTGCTGGGAAACGACTTTTTTTTTGGGGTGTAAAATCATGTTTTGTGGTAGAACTCAATGTAACGCACTCAAAACATTGTGCTGATGGACGGATTGAATAGAACGGGGGTCGTGGAGGTGTTTAAAGTAAAAATCTTACATTAAAAACTTGTATTTAAAAAAATACTTCTCAAAAAGTTGGAACTTTGACCCCTAATATCTCCGTAACTAGAAGGTTCCCAGGTGTGGTGTAGAACAAAAAAATGATCGCAATGACAGGGAGAACCAGTGCCTTTCAGCTTCGTTAAGAGGTGTTTTACTCACCCTTTGAGAAAATCCAGCTTTGACCTTCAATATCTCCCTAATATGGTCCAGAATTGAATGATGATTGCAATGGCGGGATGAACAAGTGCCTTATTACTTATTCAGTGGTACGTGTATATGAAACTGTAGACTGTCTCCATGTGGTGGGCGTGGTGTTCGTGGTAATTAGTCTACTGCCCGACAAGGACAAATTCTTGAGGTATGTAGGTATACCTCTTCATTACCCTTTCTTAGTAGTACATTAAGACATTTACAGACTTTGTTTATTTTGTGACGTAACCCTAATTTCAGCTTATCTAGACAGCCCTAAACGTGACCTAGAATCTAGAATCCTAAGGTCGTGCCAAACCATCTTCGCCGATCCCCGTAGATACAATATGACAATATCACGTTTTTCACGTACATTTCAATGTTATCCAAAGTCAATTTTGTCTCCGAATATCATTACATAATATCATGTATGTATGGGAGGGAAATATTCGCGATATTAAAGATGTCTGCGCTCGTGCCCCCTCGGGGTTCCCGTTGTCATTTTAAATAATACGCTATCATGCGAATAATGTAGACGAAATGTTTCGGTGAAATTATCAGAATGTGTATGAACTTCATACACATCTTATGGTACAGCGCACTTGAAACTAAATGGATTTGTTTGTGCGTTCAGTGATGATACTGATGATAAATTGTTCTTGCTCTCACGAAAAATGTTCTTGACTTGTAAAAAAATTGTGTAGAATTGTAGCTGGCTCATTTGCACCTTTTCCGGTTATTAGTATCCGACTTTCACGTCATTATATCGCGGGGAAATGCGTCGATGACCCAAGAATTTAGTCCTCGAGTGTAACATAAAACTCAAGACCTAAAAACGTTTGAAAATGACCCTTGGCCGTTCACTTTGGCAACAATTACGAGGCCTATGTTCAGGAGTACCAGTTGACGAGGAGATAGGAAGCGGGGTGTTAATTATCATTATATTGTAATTTTGTACGTTGGGTGTTAGTTTCCTTGTGTCAAAAGGTGTCTGATATTGTACTGGCAATATATTTTCCTCGTAGATAGTGTTTTTCTAATGATGAAATGATATTCTACGAACATTTTGATTAGAAGGGACATTATAACGTAATAGCGCTTACGTAGTCTCACGGTTTCCGAAAACAATGCTGTGACTAAGTTGGCAGCTATATGTATAGGTAGCTTTAAACTTTAATATATAAAGCGTCCACGAGTGGTGATGCATCAGTGCATTTTGCGCACTCGTACTGTCAACCTTGCAGGTATTTTACTACCGAACCTATTTTTATGGTCCTCTTTTCAACGCGACGATAAAAAAGACTAAGCTGTTCTGATTAAGCTTAGGAAACAAGAACCTTCCATCATTTTGCGCTGACTGTTCTAGGTTAGTAAGAAAAGTACTCGGTTGGATTGTAAGAAAATTTTCCCTCTTCTAACATTTGTTCCTCTAGAGACAAACTTGCTTCCGTTTGGTTGTCTTTCAAATCTTCGCGGATTCTCGGTGGTAAACTTGTTTAAATTAATTTAACGTTATGCTTGTGTGCGAATTTTCGCAACCTATGTTTGCCAAAGTATTTGAAGTTATCTGCTCCTAAACTGAGTCGGCACTTTTTCTAATGTTATGCATTTTATCATAACCGAATGGAAACGTCGATGTTTTTCTAAAAAGAAAAGAACGTCCTCACTGGGCCCGCGAGGTAGATAACAGCCTGCCTCCCGGCATCGGCACTGGGAACGTTAATAGATAATTATGTATGTATATTCATTTTCCTTAAAAAATATGCAATATATAATTCATTCATAGTCGATGTTGTGTCGTCAGCGAGAATTATATAATGTGTTTTATCCTTTATAACAACTTCCTGATAAGTCACTGCTGAGAAACTACCTACATAGAATACAAATGCGCACATTTCGTAGTGAATCGTAGTCTTAATTGTCGCGGAAACTCGGTGTCACTGGTGTTATGGTGAATAATAACGATTCATAATATTTACCTTTGGTATCCTAATATGGTAGTATTACTTTTAGGGGCTGCACAAACGAAGACACTTTTTGTTACCGACACGGCACACCGTCACAGGAAACCGTAGTTGCTGTGTCCTGTAGCGGTGGCCGGACACAGTTTACGTCTGCGCTGGCAGTGGCTGATTTCATACTGGTTATCTAGAAATCAAATATTCATTGGTAGCTTGTATCCGACACAAGACACACGTTTGCGCAGCACCTTAGTAGATACAACGTTAGTCACCTGGTTTTACTATAGACGTCATTATAATAGCATTTCACTCCATGTTTCGTCAACTTCGTCGTCATCATCCTTAGCCTGTGCTGAGTCGAGTCTTCTCGTTGCTTGTTCTAATCTCCACGTTCATGTTGGCAGCTTCATCCACGTTTTACCCTCGAATTTGTTTGTCCATATTGGCGCCGGACGACCAAGACTTCTCTGTCCTTGACCGCCAGTTTTCCTAAAAAGCATCACCATTTGCTTTCCCAACAATGTCGGGGTAGTTTACCGGTCTAACCGTATGCCGCTGAGTATTATAATCTATATAAAGCGACTGCCTATCTGGCCTCCACAACCCAGTCTGTCCCAGCTGTCTTAAAAACCGGGATTATTATAAGGATTTATGGAGTAATGTTAAACATAAACGTTTTATTTTCCAGTGTTGAGGAGGGCGCGGCGGCAGAATGGAAGACGCCGGCAGCAACAAGCAGCGACAGGCCACGCGAGTCTTCAAGAAGAGCTCGCCGAATGGCAAGGTATGATTGCATAGTAATTAACTAATTACTTAGCTGGGTAATTAATTAATGCCCGTATTTACCAACACTAGGGGTGAGGGGGGCAGGGCTAAATGAAAGTAGGTTGTTGGATTTTCAAAGCTGGGCTCAACGCTTGGAGTTAAAATAACAACTGTGAAATACAGTACATAACAAGTGTTTTAGTGGTCCCTTTGTGTTGAAAAAGGAGAATAACTATGTTCTATCTGTATGGCACTTCGTGCATTCTACATATATTTCATTTCCTAAACTCACATTTGTGAGAGGTTAGTAGGTCGATAATTTTTTTTATCAGAATGTAAGGTGTAAATTGACAAGCAAAGCGCCTCGGGGCAAGCTTTACTTTCCTTTCAGGAGGCCATCAAAGTCTTCAAAAGGCTTTGTTGAAACTGTAACATCATCCGGTCAAGAACCTTCTAATTTATTCGAAATTGTAATTAAGGAAAATCAATCTGGGCAATTTTAATCAAACGCTTGCTTCAAATAGAATTTCAAGAAGCACCTGAGGTGGTTTTATTTGTCTTTTGTTAGATTTTTAATAACAGTTTTTTTTTGTTCGTTGTTCTCTAGTCTTCATTTCAGAGACCCAGCGGCCTTACATACTCTTTGCTGATTATTTTTAATCAAAATTATTTTCACTTGCTTCACTGCTTTCTCAGTCTGCGACCGATTCATGAGAATTAAATTCTTTATCATCATCATTATCATCAGCATCATTTCAGCCCGGAATCACCCACTGCTGGGTATAGGCCTCCCCTTTTTGCCGCCACACTTCCCGGTTCTATGCGTCCCTTATACAGGTGTTTCACGCGACTTTGACGATAAGATAAGATATAAAGAGCTCTAGGCCGGCTCTGGTTTCTTTAGCCTAACCTTGGCCACCACTCGATCAAAGCCTTGCTCCATCGGCCATCTCAGCGGCTAACCAGATGTCCAGACCAGGTCCATTTGAGGCGCACCGACCGGTCCCCGACTTCGTAGACTTTCATCCGATGGCGGATTTCGGTGTTACGCACTCAATCTATAAGGGTTATGCCGAGCATGGCTCGCTCCATGGCCCTTGTGCCAATCGAACTCGGTGGATAGCCTTCTTTGTGAGCGTCGATGTCTCGGGGTAGGTTAATGTTGGCAGGACACGTTGGTTTAAAAAGGTGAGTTTTATGGCACTGAACTAACTTTTATCTTTTTGGACCGAAAAACATATTCCATTTTACCAAAGGCCGCCCCGCCCATCCGAGCTGTACTGTCCTGGAGATCTCCTTGTTGGGATGCTCATGCTCCTTGTCAAAAGATAGAACATGTCCCAGATAAACATAATGATCAACCATCTCCACACGCTCGTTTCCAACCATAACAGTTGAGGCAGAGTGGTCAGGGATGCGTGACATCACCTTGGTCTTGGACATGTTCATTCTTAAGCCAACTTGTAGCGAAGCATCAACAAGTTGTTTCAGCATTGAAGGTCTTCTAGGGATTCGGCAAACAACACGAGGTCATCCGCAAACCGAAGGTGTAACAAGTAGAAACAATTGATGTTAACACCACTTTGGTGGTTTAAGTGTTTGAATCACGTCTTCCAGGGCAGCAGTAAATAGTTTAGGCGAAATGGTATCTCCTTGTCGCACTCCCTTTTTTATCGCTGTTGGAGCGGTGAGATCATGTAATCTAACCTGCATTGTTGCCGAATCGAGTACGTCTACATACCGAGCGTCGATCTGGCAGCGATGCAGAGAGTTAAACACGCCCCAGTGTTCGACACTGTCGAATGCCTTCTCATAATCAATGAAAGCTGAACACAGGGGTCGATTGTATTTTGCACTCTACACCATTATCTGCTTCACGGTATGATTGTGGTCAATCGTGGAGAAACCACTTCGGAAACCGGCTTGTTCATCGGGCTGGCAGTTGTCTAGTTGGCGGGTGAGACGATTACAAACAGTTTTGGCTAATCGTTTATTTATCTACAAATAAGGGAAAAACATAATCCATCAATTTACTGACGAGTTTCTTGGCAAGAATAGATTTCCATGTTTTTCAAGGGGAGTGGGACAAAACCGAGAAGCATGGTCTTACCCAGATCCCTTATGCGTTATCCGGTGTGATGTGTTGCATACAGATTTTACATTCATCATCGTGAATTCTCTGCATCCCATTGCTGACGTAAGAGCGTTTAATAACAAAGAGACTTGCGATCTTCGACCGATCATTTAATAACTCCATGCATTGTGTGCCAAGTTCCAAACTCTGCCAAATCTTGTGACACCTTCCCAAATATTTTATCAACTTAATTTGGCTTAGCTAAGCTTACGAGATACTTGAAATAATTATATATTCATTTTTGAGGTCGAATTTAGAAATTAATTAGTCTTTCTTCTTTTCAGATCACAGTATACTTAGGGAAAAGAGACTTCGTAGACCACATCACACATGTAGACCCGATTGGTAAGTACGTTTTTTTTCTGTACAGTGTGTATCGGAAAAAAGTGTGATCATATTTTTTTGTTTGTGGTACGGACCATAATATGAACTTTCTCTATGAAATCATAATCGTAATCGAGAAAATAGTATCTGTTACATATACATTTAGATCGAGTGTGCATTTTAATTTTGTATGGGACAGATGAATATTTGTGTTGATGTTGGTCCCATGTAGAAAATTGTTAAGTTTGTTGATCTATATTATATCCTTAAAATATAACCACACTTTTCTGATACACGCAGTAGATTTAACGCTCAATCTCGGACAAAGACCCCATTGTTGCAATTGATCAAAGTTGCAGAGTATTTGAACACTTGAATCGAGTTGTCTAAAGTGGGGCCCGCGCTGGTCGTAAAGGGAGTGCCGATCTTTGTATAATAAATTGCCAATCCCGCCCCATCTAGGTTCTGTTTGGTAATTCAGCTGCGAAGCTATCTAGCAGTTCAATTACGTTGCGATTAGATATTGCTTTCATTATTTAACTGAACAGGCCGTGTACTTAGAATTGATTTTCCAATAACAGAAATGACGCAATTTCATCCCCTATTTAACCTGTTTATACGATATTTTTTGAGGAACTCGTGGCTACTTAATATCAGCCACGCGGGTCGATCTTTAAGTTCAGCCGTGCTGGCCTAGGTTGGTCCGTGGATGGGTGACGACCCATACCTTACAGAGTTCGCTACCAGAGTAACAGCTATCTGCCACACCCTCATAAAGCACAAGTATATATCACGCTAATTCCATGATAAACATAGGCTTGATCCATGCAATTATTTATAAATGATTCATAATGAATGACGTGCGAATAATTTTCTCAATGAAACGGATCTAGACTCGGCAAAGATTGTAGTTTACTATGAGTAAGTGTTTACTACTGTTTAAAACACGCTTTAAGAAACGCGCGTATACTTCCACTAATTGGGGTAAATACTAGAATTATAAATACGTCAGTATTTTCCATTGACTTTTCCTGTGTTTAGAGGAGGTTATTTACCTTCCACCAACCACGTTTGATCTTAGCAGCAATCGTAAGCTATGTACTTAGCTTCCTGTGAAGTAGAAGGCAAATGTAATCACGCAAAGTTTTCGTTATTAGAAAGAGGAGGAATGCGTTTATCGGAATCGGAGAATCCTAAGACTGCCAGATAGACCCATGCTTATGTCCATGCATTAAAAGCGAATAGTTCGAACGAACCGAATTGACGTCTATTTTGCTTACTTTGCATGCACATATGCTCTTTCTGATTCGTTCTAGCTTCCGGGTCGATTGGTGAATCCTCTGTAAGCAATTCCTCTTCGTGTGACTAAAGCGTTACTATCGAACGAATTGATTAAGGAATGTTGCATCGATGGCGTCATAAGCCCGGATGGCATCAGGCATCTGTTCCGCGTACTAATCAGATCTTCATGCGATCACGGATTCCGATTAGCGGTTGTAGTTCTACACGATTTGGATCATAGCGTGTAATTATGGTAGCGAAACACTATATCGAATTGCTAATTGTAATGTTAGCTTACCTCGTCGTTGATCATCGATACGTGTGCTTTGGGCGTGCATAATTTCATGCAGCCGCAATAGTTAGTCTTACTTGCAGACTTGGGGTAAGGGAAGCTTTTCACTTTTGCGATCATCTCTTCATTATTTTGGATGTTCCAAATCGCGTCCATCCGGCCATTAACTTAAATATCTTAAATATAGGTACTGCATGTTATTATGTTTGCCTAAGAAACTGAACACAGCAAAATTAGATAACTTTGTGTTGCCGCACTTGTAAACGTTGCTCCACAAGAATAAAAAACGTCAGCGTGGATGCACTTTAAGAAGACCAGCCTTTTCCGAAAGACCAATTTCATGTATCAATGATGACGTTTCTAACCTTCTCCAATGTGATTTCAGACGGCGTTGTCCTAATCGATCCAGAATATGTCAAAGACAGGAAGGTGTTCGGCCACGTGCTGGCCGCCTTTAGGTATGGGAGAGAAGACCTGGACGTCCTGGGCCTTACCTTCCGGAAGGATTTATACCTGGCCGCTGAACAGGTAACCTAACCTTCATGATTTAGTTTAAAATCTCTAGATCTTTAAACTATAGACAGAAAAAGAACCATGTTTTAAAAGGTGGCCCGCAAAATTCATTTTTTTGTTAAGTTTTTCGCAATTTGCTGGTCAGTGTCAGGTTTTATCTATACTTCTATATCTATACTAATATTATAAAGAGGAAAGATTTGTATTTTTGGATTTTTGTATGTAACGAATGAACTTAAAAACTACTGGACCGATTTCAAAAATTCTATTGCCGTTACAAAGCTACATTATCACTGAGTAACATAGGCTATATTTAATACTAGAAAAAAATAGAGATCCTTAGAAATCCCTACTAAAACCAACCCAAGGTGTAAAAAAATGAGCCATAAAATGTCTTTCATCGCATGCGCAGCGGAAAATATTGATGATAGAACAAAAAAATGTTCTACAATATTATAGAACATATCAATATCAACAAAAAACTTCGCGAGACCATATCTCCAACTATTGTAGCTATGACTACTTTTTTACATTTTAAAAGTTGATAGAAAATGCCGATCGAAATCAGACCATGTTATCCATACCTTTGTATTAATTCTTATCCAAATAAACTATTTCGTATTCAAGACAGTTTCAATACCTGTTAATTACTTTTTGAATTATAGAAATCGGACATTCCATTTAAAAGATATTACGAAATTAAAAATATCTATATAAACAAAAATTACACGAACTATCATCACGGGGCCGCGGCCGGTCAGCTCGCTCGGCAATTGTATGTTGCTCTTTCTTGAGTAGGATCTCCTGAAAATTAATGTTTTGATATCACCTACAAATACCACTGCCAACATAGTGTACAGTGAAGCTTTAAAGTAAACTCTTACAAAATAAAAACGTAATAACTTAAAATTAAATATAAATAAAGAAATTAAAAATTACATGATTAAAAAAACAACACCCCTAAAAATAAAATATATAAAACAACAAAAAAATACGTTTTGTTTATTTTGAACATTTGGAAAAATTGAGTCATGTACGTTTTAATTAGCATATTTATATGTTAAATAAGCTTTATTTTACCCATAATGTTTTAAAAAAAAAAGTCCCCCCGTGCGAAGCCGGGACGGGCCGCTAGTGTTAAATAAAATATGATACGCGGCCGTAAAACGTAGGTATTTACATAATTGTAGTCATTAAAGTTATCAATAAAACCCTTTTAAAGTTTAGTTAATCCCAATGAATGACTATTTCATGAAAAAGTGATTCTATGAGGTTAAAAGAACTTGAAAGGGGTTGTATTGATGACTTTAATGATTATAACTCAGTAAAGCCATATTAGTTACGGCCGCGTATCATGTTTTATTCAACATAAAAACTAATACTGCCCGGCAAATTGCAAAAAAACCTAAGAAAATTTGAATTTTGCGGGCCACACTGTCTGTCCCATTCAAAATTTAAATGCACACTCGCTTCCACCTTAAGCGCATTATAATATGATTGGTGGTGCAAGGTCGATAACCTACGAAGAAGATGGAGAAGAAGGTGACATAGATTTGTTAGAAAGACAAAATAGATAAGCTTTTAGGAATTCTAATCTTCTTGAATTAACTCTAGATGAACTTGTGAGAAGTTCATCTAGAGTTAATTCAAGAAGATTGATTACCGTTAGACATAGATCGAATGTTTATATGTCTAACGGTTGACAAAACACACGGCGACACATGAAATTATACATTTCCATTATAACAGGTCTCGCTTTGTATAGATTTCCCGAATTATAAGAAATCCGAATAAACTGGTTAAGCATAGCTTGATTGGTCGCTGTGCAGGCGTGCAAGTGCATACTCCTTCCCTGATCAAAATTTGATCCTGAGTAGTCAAGCTATTTCATTTATCACATGATAACGTTTAAAAAAATAGTGCGTGGAGTCCCTCCGCGCTGAAGAAGTGAAACTTCGTAATACTACAAGCATGCGTTCGAGTGCCACGCAATCACTCTCGCTGTCTCTTTCTATTCCCCCTCCATGGTAGCATTAACGTTTAACGCAACTTTGTTGGAAGTCGCATAAGATATTTCACTTCAATATCGCGTTCATTGATTTTTTCCATGTAATGCTCGTTAAGCCACAAATCTCGTTTCGAATGAGTCACGTTTTGATAGTAACAGATTATCGGAGATTCTTCACAGCGTTATGAATGAGTAATCAACTCTTCAATCAGTGCAAAATGTACGCCTTGATTCGCGATTGAACTCTCTAATTGCGAATCGAAGGGAAATACTTATTCATGTTTCTACAATCAGTATTATTTATAGCTATAAAATTGTCAATTTGTGTTTCTTTCGCGGATAAATTCTGACCAAGAAAAAGTATTCTTACTTTTCATTTGGTCTTTAAATAATTGGTTGTCTCATTTAAATTCGAAATGTATGTTTTGTGTGACAGATATAAATTAAGCAAAAGCAATTTATATCAGCCTTTAAGATTTCATTTTAAAAATATCCTGATGTTTGGCTTACAACTCGAATTAATGTGTGTGTGTGTGTTAATGCCGTTATGGTTTTTATAAATTGTGCGAATGTATGGAGTTTCATTGAAAGAATACCAAATTATTCCAATAGAGACACTACTGATCCTGTGCAGTGCCATTAACCTTTAAACTCACCCTAACACTATTATAAGCACAATTGAGTCAAAGATTTAAGTCAAAGAATATAAGTCAAAGATAAAAACTTAAGTCAAAGATAAGAACTTAAGTCAAAGATAAGAACTTAAGTCAAAGATAAGAACTTAAGTCAAAGATAAGAACTTAAGTCAAAGATAAGAACTTAAGTCAAAGATAAGAACTTAAGTCAAAGATAAGAACTTAACTCGAAGTCAAAGATGGGACTTGAAAGTCAGAGGAGGGTGAGGAAAATGAGAGGAGTGTGAGAGAAGTGGGAGGTTGTGTAAACTTAAGAATTAAATAGGAAAACCATAGAAATATTATCGGTAAACTACGCATACACCTAGGCAAGGAAACAAAAGATTATACGCGTGCTGAGACCGACTTTCAGCCAAATTGATACTCCGAATCTGCCCTTTATGCACGAGCAGGACCTATTAGGACTTCCCTTCCAATCATAAGGGCGTTTGGTACAATCTGTGGCTAAGCAGCGTTATCACCGAGAATAGACCACGGCATACCAAAACCAAAAAAATATGTGAATAAAAACATGTTAATGTGAACCATGGATAATAAATATACACGGTGGAATCGGAGGAGGCCTAGAAATGATGGGGCACCTTCGTGATCGGATGTCTAAAATAAGACAAACATGTGCCGGATTGACAAATTGGCAGCAATAAAAAAACCGCCAAGTGCGAGTCGGACTCGCGCTGGAAGGGTTCCGTACCCTTATTTACTTTTTTTGTATGGGAGCCTACTTAAATATTCATTTTATTATTCGTTGTTATAGCGGCAGCAGAAATACATAATCTGTAGAAACTTCAACTGTCCATCTATCACGGTTCAAGAGATACAGCCTGGTGACAGACGGACGGACGGACGACAGCGAAGTCTCAGTAATAGGGTTTCGTTTGACACTTTGGGTACGGAACCCTAAAAACAAATCTAAAATAAAAGTTTCCTTGCAATAAAACTGAACAAGACGAATAAGATCAATACAATGCACCCCAGACAAGTTATTTGTGAAGGTGGCAAAAACACAGAACTAAAATTAATGTACCCAGTTCGAAATATTTCAACGCATTTATCTTGACAAGCAGCGCCACCCCGACCTACATTCTCGGAGTGGTCACTCTGTGGAACTGTACCTGTCGCCTTGGAAACCGCTTAGTAACAAATCGGTCTGACAAGTGTCATTTATAGTGCCAAAATAAAAATATTCAGAAAGTTGTAAATAATTACGTAACTTGAAAATGAGAAGTTTTGTTAACGTAAATATTTTGATAATTTAGGCGTTGTGGTGTAGCACCATGCTTAAAACTAACATACAAATCGACTTTTCGAAAATGGACCAACAAACATAGGAGTTACCGGGAAAAGAAAATAAATGCAAAGTTTGCTGGAAAAAAAATATCCATATAGAAAGATTAGCTTAGCCTGTTGCAAAACCTATGCTAAGTAATGGAACTTATGCAAGAGCGAGAACGCAGTGACACAAAGGCACCTTATGTGACAGCCGGGGCAAGGGAAACCTAAAAAAGAAACTAGGCACCAAGCAATAACAGCCACAAACGCTACCTTGAACCTTGACCTCTAAACCACACATTCACTACGAGTATAGCTATTACTATAGCTAAGAGAGATGAACAAAACTCAGGTGTAGTATAAATGAGGAGGAAATGAAAGATTAAGATTCAATATGGTTGCAATTATTTGTTTGTTAAATAAATGAACAACAATTATTTCTATCAGCAATGTATATATATTATTACCTGCATGGAACACCATCACCATCATCATTTGTCGCGTTTTTCACGTTGAGAGACGACAGTTACTGTCCACGGTAGCTACGTCTGTCCTGCGAATAATTATCCATCGTAGTCATATCAAGCTTGCTTAAACATTGAACCCTGTCTATAAGCAAATACCTAAGGGTTAAAATTGCTCGTTAAGAGCACCACATACGAAATAACGAAAAAATAACACCCCTCTTTTTTGGTCGGGGGTTAAAAAAAGGATTGTGTGGTTTTATGAAACCACGGTAAAAGTGAAACTTTTTTTCACACTATAGACATTTAACTAAACATTTTTGGAATAATATTCCATTAAAGGTATAAAACGTATAAAACGTGGAGTAGGGATAAAGTGAAAGGCGCTCTGACGAGCGCCTGTCACTTTATCCCTGCTCCGCGGCCGAGCGTCACGCGACATGCAACACACAGACGAAAAAGTTTGAGACGATGTAATAAAAGTTTCACTTTAATAATGTTATTAGTTTTTAAGTATTTTAAATGTACTTACTTTTGATATGGGCGCCATTTTTGGTGCGTAATAAAATAAAAACACTCCACACTCGATAACCATTTGATTCTTCAAACCGGGGCTGATCAGCGTGCCTTCTAAAGTCGTCTGGTGACAACCTCAGACAAACAGGATCCTAGAATTCCGCACCTTATTATACAGTATGTTAGTTTAAACGAGGGACATATTCAAACCCATAATAGTACATGCTAACATGATACTAATAAAAATATAAACAAAAAAAAAACACTGATAAATAACAGACAGAACCATACCAAAATTTTCGCAAATGTCACGCAACGTGTATACACCCTTGCGCTAGCGACTTAATACTATCGCAGAACATGTGAGCGGGTCAATGACTCTTAGGTATAATCCATTTTCCCTTCATACTTTAAACTTACCTGGCTTAGGACAGTCCAAAATATCTAGGCACTAAACAAAACATTAAAAATTCTTCTATGTACGTTATAGGTTTTTTACATATTTGGGACGAGAATCGAATACTGAATACCCTCCCTCAATATGTCCCTCGTTTAACCTAACATACTGTATATTCTATAGTCACATACCCAAAAGTTGAAGTAGGTAGGTGTGTGGGTGAAAAGGAAAGGAGAAAAGAGGCGAAAAAAGGTGGCCTTGTCAACTGGTTCTTAACGCTAAGACAAATAGAAAAACGGTTACAGTCTAATGACAAGGATCACTTTTGTCATTAGCACTCAATGTCAATACGCCTCCATGCGTCAACTGGTGAAATTAGAACACACACTAGATAGGAAGGTCGATAATGCAGTTTTAAATTTTATATAACATGATCTTCTTCCAAATTTTTCAAAGTAAAAATAACATACCAACTAAAAATTACGGGAAGAAAAAAACTGAAGCGAAAACAATTTTTTTTAGACAGGGCCAGAGTTGACAAAATAATAAAGTACTAGTAAATCCATAGGTTTCTATCTTAGAAGTTTTTATGCAGGGAAACACTGCAAGGCGTGATGTTATGTTATTATATAAATACCCACAGATATACCCAGCAACGAACACAACAAAGCGCCCCCTGACCCGGCTGCAAGAGCGCCTGGTCCGCAAGCTAGGCGCGGCCGCACACCCCTTCTACTTCGAGCTCCCCCCGCACTGCCCCGCCTCCGTCACCCTGCAACCCGCCCCAGGCGAGACCGGCAAGCCGTGCGGGGTGGACTACGAGCTCAAGGCCTTCGTCGCTGACACGCAGGATGACAAGCCGCATAAGAGGTGCGTCTACTAACAATGATGTGTGTGTGAAGGTGATATCAGATTGGCGCGGTTTTGTGGATGTTTATTTGTCTTAGCGTTGCGTTGCACTGCGGTCGATCGTCCAATCTTCATCTGCCTAGCCTAAGCCCGCGTTCCCACTATGTCGTGACGACAGATTATCGTGTCGTTTAGAGTGTCGAGGCTTAAGTATTTATATAGGGTGTAACGGAAAGGGTATATACATCCTTAAGGGACAGACCATCAAACTGAACATGTTTATGTTCAGTTTGATGGTATATACCCTTTTATGTTTATATACCCTTTCCGTTACACCCTGTATAGAGATGTTCGCAAACAGGACGACACGATTAACTGTCGTCCATGACTTTTTTTTGCAGTGACGACATATTGTCAAGTGATTCGATATAATGGGAACAGCTAGAGACGACAGTAGTCCAATGATAAATTAATCCTCACGACATAATGAGAACGCGCCTTTAGACGTCGGCTCTAATTGGATACAGCTGAATACCAGTATTTTACATGCAGCGATTGCTTATCTCACCTCCGTCCACAACGCACATGTAACACAGTACATCTCGACAAGACTGGTTGTCTGACTTTCGGGCTTCAAAGATCTATAAATGACAGCTTGTACCAGCTGCTTTACGAGACGCACAGGGTTCTCGCTCGACGATGATCATCGCCTCTAATAAGTAATGACGCGGTCGATCGGCTGCATTCTGCTGCACCACCATTGATACAACCTGAATAAATGTCCGAATACAAATGAACATTCACTCGTAGTCAAAAGACTACCCGAAGCCACCAATGAGTATGAAGAATGAAAGTCTAAAACGATTATCTGATATCCCCTTAAGATGCCATATAGTTCTTAGAGTGCCCGTCTTTGCCCACTTTTTGCTGACACACACTCTCTTCTACTTTACGCCGTTAGCACACCAACGCAGCCGGCTGCGACGGCCTTGCGGAAGCAGGAAAAACTGTTCGAAAGTGTATCGCGTAGCGGTGCGAAATCGCAGCGGTAAGCGTCATTGTGCTAACGCCTTTAGCTTTGCTGAATGAGCTGGTCACCTTGTATTGGTGAATAGTTTTAAAGGCATGCGCGGCGCTCGAAAATGTGTGAAAAGCTTTACTAGAGAACTTCAAAATCTATGAGTCTACGTCTTTTATTTATATATTTTTGGGTGTTTTGCAGAAATTCAGTGCGGTTAGCTATCAGGAAGATTATGTATGCGCCGAGTAAGCAAGGAGAGCAGCCTTCTGTAGAGGTGTCCAAAGAGTTTATGATGAGCCCCAACAAACTTTATCTTGAAGCTTCCTTAGATAAGGTAACCTTCATTATATTTTATTTACAGTAAGCGACCATAATGGCAGATCAAAGTTGAGATTAAGATCGGCATTGAATATATAGGTAATGCAGTCTTTGTCACTTATTCCTGTGTGACATTATTTTTCTAAACTTTCTCTTTGTCTGCTCCCTAGTCTTTAGCCTCATTAGTTTGGTTAGCTTGATTATCTTTGCATTTCTTACGAGTGCTCTTTTATCATTATTTGTAATTTTAACTTTATGTCGATATGAATAAAAGCTACATGACTAGCCCTCACTATTGACAATGTCTAATTGTAGCCTAGAAAACCTTCTAAACCTTTTTGTCTAAGATCCTCCTATCAGTGAGGTTCAAAAGTTTCTGGCTTCGACTGTAAAATTAAGTATTATTATTTATTAATATCCAAACAAAAATGAATTGGTAGAAAGGGACTACTTATTACTTTTTTTTACTGTGTTTTGCATGCCTAATAAATCTAATGAGTGTAGGCCGAAAACTTATGGACCTTACCGTATCATATACCTCATTTACATAGAAAATTTCTGTTTTCAGGAGTTATACCATCACGGCGAGAACATAGCAGTGAATGTGCACATAGCGAACAATTCCAACAGATCAGTGAAGCGCATCAAAGTGTCCGTGCGCCAGTTTGCCGACATCTGTCTGTTTTCCACCGCGCAATACAAGTGCACCGTTGCCGAGACCGAGAGCGAGTGAGTTTCAACCTTATTACATTAGTTATAGAGTTTATTATTATCTTAAGTCAACGCAGCAAGGTGTTAGAGCGTCAAGAGCAAGTGAGTGTCGACCTTATTACTAAAAGACATACAGTTAAAAGTTTCAAGTAATACGCAGCAAGGCTAGCGTGTCGGTTTGCATTTGGCGAGTGAATAGCGACCTTATAACTGTATGCATAGAACACAACATCAAAAATAAGGAGATCAAATTGAACCAAGATGACGGAACGTCAGTTCTCTGACTGATTTATTGCGTTGTTGCCAGCAACCAGGATGAGTGAATCACGATTTTTTAATTATAGATCTAAAAAAGTTTGTAAGTGAGATGTGTATGACATTTTCTTGAACTGCACTGTAAGATTGACAAAACTCATACCAAAAGAAGGTATTGAAGGTAAAAGTAAAACACACCAAAATTTTCCATTTTATTGCCTGAGACACCAGGACTGCAATTATTTCTGTTTATAAATTCCTACCATGTTCAATGTCTTACCATCCAAACAGCTGAGTTGTGTCCGTTTCTTATTCAGGGAGCCCAAATCGATGTCGGCGCGACTATTTAAATTCCCCTTTATCGGGATATTCACTAAGAAACTATCTATGCAGTCCGCGTAAGTACAGCGTGTATCCTGCATGAGGTTAATGACTTGTTTGCCCCCTCCCCCCTCCACTTGCTTCCTACAGAATGCCTGGAGTTTGATACACTGACATTATACACACAGATTTTCTTGAAACATTGAATTTCTACACATAAGATTGTGTTTTTCCACTTCACGTTGAATTTGGGAGCAAAAGAGTTCTCTCTCTGTTCGTTTGTACGTTTTCTCCTAAGTAGCGATAAAGTCATTAGTGGGAACAGCTTTCATTTCACATTGATATTAGTGAAATGATTCTATTCTCCTCTTCTTCTTCTTGTCGTATCGATGCTACTTCCATATAACACTGTTTGGGCGCAGTAGGTGGCCATGTTTATTGCAACGCTTCTGCGTTTTCTTCCATTCACGTCTGAAACTCCCAAACAGAAGCAAAATGCAAATCTGCAAATCCTACTATCTTACACATTGTCTGCAAGCAGGCAAATTTCGGAATATTCCGTAAGATCTTACGGAGAGTCCACATAATTATCCCAAACTCCTATTACAAACTTGTTTTCGGAAATGATTCGAGTGAAAAAGTTACAATTAACGGTTGTGGTGTATTGACTACTTACTAACTGCTCTAGATTTTGGGTTTTCGTTGTAATTATTGGTCCAAAACAGTGCCTGATTTCATGTCCCCTTTGAATTTATTCCATGCAAGCCACAGCGAAATAGACCGATGGTTTTATTTTATATTACGAGGAAAATGCACGTGGTTGGGGTTTTATATTAATACGGTAAAAGGAAACAAACAACGGCCCCTAACGGTAACGACGCGGACGTAATATTGTATGCGTGTGATAATACCCAATAAATTAAGATATTTTTACACTCGCGGAATCAAAAAGTTCAACCCAATTCTGCATAAAATCAGCCTGATATGGCCTGACCGGTCATGAGGAAATCGGCATGTCGTAGAACTAAAAATTCAACTATGTGACATTTACAACCTGAAGTGGGCACAGCCGTGGTGGTACAGCACATCCCTTATAGAGGGAAGCTTGTGTCATAGCACTGGGAACAATGTAGGCTGATTGTGTTATGTTTATATAACAGTCTCATTTCCGGGCTTCTTTTTTTAACAGATAAAAAAAAAGAGGAGGTCCTCAACTCCGCTGTATTTTTTTATGTTTGTCATGTCGTAACTCCGTCATTTATAAACCGATTTGAAAAATTCTTTTCATGTGAAAGGATATACTTTCCGATTGGTCCCATAGAAATTTACAAAATCGGTGCAGTAGAATCGAATCGATTGCTAAAAAATATGAAAAACTATTATAATCCAAGTAAACGAAATTGCGTATTTTTTTCATGTATGTTAACTTTTTTCAACTCGTTATCACCGATAATTTCTGTAAATATAAATAATATAAATGAACGCTATGTGTTGTATGCAGGGAGGGTTGTCCCGTGGGCCCCGGGTTCACGCTGAGCAAGGTGTTCACGGTGACGCCGCTGCTGGCCAACAACAAGGACAAGTGGGGGCTCGCGCTCGACGGACAGCTCAAGCACGAGGACACCAACCTCGCCTCCAGCACGCTGTGAGTATCACACACCAGCATTTGTGTAACTGTACAACCAAAATAAATAAATAAATGGTTTAAATAAACCTTTAACAAAGCCGAAAGACACTTGGTCTCCTCGACATTGCGGTTATTTTTTTGTTCTGGACCATACCTGGGAACCTTCTAGTTACGGAGATGTAGGAGGTCAAAGTTCCAACTTTTTCAAAAGTTTTTTTATATACTAGTTTTTAATGTATTGAGGTAATACAATTAGTCTTTAAATATCTTCATGGCCCTTTTAATCCTATCTATCTCTTAGAAATTTGGTTTAGTTGTGGAAATGTAATAAACTTCACGATAGCTGAGATTCTATTCTGCACGACACTTCATATTTCAATCGATACTTTAATGAGGAAAATCGTTTTCTAATTTCACTAAGGGATTTCTTATTTTTTGCCCTTGACTGCACGGGATACAGAAATAATTTCCTTTGGGATCGTAAAAATTACGACAACTTTAAAAAACTACATCATGACAAATGTTGACTGTTGATGTGATGTCTGTGATGGCTGTTTGTGTATGTGACTTTAAATGTTTGTAAACGCACCCACGATACAGGAGAAATTCCTAGTGAGGGGCAACGTTTAAAAAAAAAAACGGATATCCTCTAAATATGTAATATCTGTTTCAGAATCGCGGACCCATCGCAGCGAGAGAACCTAGGGATCATAGTGCAATACAAGGTCAAAGTGAAGCTGTGTCTCGGTCCTCTTGGCGGGTGAGACCAACTAAATTTCATAAATTGTAACTTTACAGTATTAGGCTAAGCATAGAGTATGCGGGTTGTTAGGGACAACGACGCGAAAACGCTTACCATGTACTCAGTACATTATTCTAATCTGAACCCGCATAGAAAGTTTACAACTGTAATATTTTTATTTATTAACTAGCTGTCATGCATGCGTTGCAATGCGCTTTTTACCTACCCTATCTACCTACCATACCTACCCTACCTACCATACCTACCCTACCTACCCTACCTACCCTACCTACCCTACCTACCCTACCTACCCTACCTACCCTACCTACCCTACCTACCCTACCTACCCTACCTACCCTACCTACCCTACCTACCCTACCTACCCTACATACCCTACCTACCCTACCTACCCTACCTACCCTACCTACCCTACCTACCCTACCTACCCTACCTACCCTACCTACCCTACCTACCCTACCTACCCTACCTACCCTACCTACCCTACCTACCCTACCTACCCTACCTACCCTACCTACCCTACCTACCCTACCTACCCTACCTACCCTACCTACCCTACCTACCCTACCTACCCTACCTACCCTACCTACCCTACCTACCCTACCTACCCTACCTACCCTACCTACCCTACCTACCCTACCTACCCTACCTACCCTACCTACCCTACCTACCCTACCTACCCTACCTACCCTACCTACCCTACCTACCCTACCTACCCTACCTACCCTACCTACCCTACCTACCCTACCTACCCTACCTACCTATCCTACCCTACCTTACCCTACCTTTCTTACCTTTTAAACCTTCCCTGAACTACGACAAACATTTTAAAACCAAAATCAGATAAATCGGCCCAGCCGTTCTCGAGTTCTAGAGACTAACGAACAGCAATTGATTTTTGTATATATTAATTTACTTCATAACAAGTTGTTTGATGAGACGAAAGATATCAACATAGATAAGAGGGAGAGAATAGATAGATTTCAACAAGCGTACTATGAGAACAGAGTTCAGGATTTTCGTCAGGTCGTCGGTTTCCTGTATACAAGACGGTCCAAGCACTGAGCGGGTAGACATGTGCTGCAGACATCCAATCATTGTGTTGTTTTATTTATTGTAATTGCTTTCATGTACTAACAATTAGTTAAGATAATACTAGCACTTTATGGATCTGTGGTCTGAATTAAATAAATAAATAAATTTAACGAAAGCGAGCGAGACAGACATACGACTTTCCGAATCGAAGCGTTTGAATGAAAGTTTTCTTTGTTTCGAGCAATATAATGCTATAATATAAAATTCCCTTGTCCCGTAGCGACCTGAGCGCGGAGCTGCCGTTCATCCTGATGCACCCGAAGCCCGAGGAGGAGCCGCGCGCGCCGCTGGACGCTCCGCGCGTGGACCACGACCTCATAGAGCTCGACCCGCACCCGTATGTACTTACACCGACTCTGACGCCTGTCGGTCATAATAGGGATCATGACTAGTTTTTTTCCTTGCCTATCGGGTAGATTATAAAAACGTATTGGACACGTATTTTTTCTTTTGTCACGTAATCATAAAATTACGGAGATGTATTGAGTTGAAAAAGCACTTGATGTCACGGGTAAGTAAATTTTATACCTACCTATTTTGTAGTTGAGACGTAGTTAACTCTCCAACTTTAATGCGTTTTAACTTAGTATTTTTATGTTAATTTGATAAAACAAAAAATACGTGTGTAATGTTTTTGTATTACCTGACTGACGGACAATATAGAACTACGTTTTCTTTACCCCAATCATCATCCCTATTAAAATCGAGTCTGTCCAAAATTTGGCGCCAAGTTTGGCTGTTCCAGTAGCGTTCATCAGGTTCTGTAATTTAAGATTCAAACAACTGGACTATACACCATATATTTTACACTCCAAGGTAGAGTCATCTATGAACTGAACAGGTTTTCCTGTTTTTTGCTTCGGCCAATCTGTGTCCAACCTATTTCTACTATATTACAGTGATGCATCATTTTCACAGTTCAATTTTGCGCAGATTTAAAAAAATGCAATCAGTTCCTGCGAAAGAAGATATTTTAATGTATTTCTTTTTTACATGCTTTTAATTGACTTGCAACTAAATTTGAAAATAGTTATACCCAACCGATTTTGAAATGATTAATTTATGAATATCACAATGATGTCAGTCTAACTCTATCTCTCTCCCCCACAGCGACGAGAACGGCCAAGAGCAGGACGACGACATAATATTCGAAGACTTTGCCCGGCTCAGACTGAAAGGTGCGGACGCGGATGCCTGAGAGTCAGCTCCGGCCTCCCCCTCGCCCCCCGCGCCCCCCCGCACGACAGCTCCCCCCCCGCGCCGCTGACTGTTCGATACGCACGCCGTACAAACCCATGCCTCGTATATTTTGAGCTCGACCTACATCAGATTATGCCCGACCGGTGGGTCAGGCATAATCTGATGTAGCCCCCCCCACTGGGACCCTGTGTCCGCTCGAGTATTCGGTCGGTGTACCGTTCGCGAACGACATGCTGAACTACGAGGACTTATTGATGTTCTGACAACTCGATTTGAGTTGCACGTAGAGGAAAGTTACGAAACCTATCAAAGTATAAAAAATACGAATTAAATCTTTGAAATATATGTCATCATGTCCGATGACTTGGGAAACCGATACACAACATTTAAATTTATCCCTTTACAACTCAAACGCGGGATTTAAATAAGTTAATTAGCAAAATTGCTGATTATATAATAATAGAAGTCAGGTGGTGTCGCACAAATGTCGTTGTTTATAACTCATAATTACGTGAAAATCTTGACTAGCGGAATAATCGAATACAAACGCAATTTATACAATCTGTCCATGAACATTTTCAATCCCTGTACAGTGTATAATCGAGAGGATTTGACTATTCACAATATAGTGCGCGCTTGTCCGATATAGATGACGCTAGCAGTTCGATGCACAAGCTTCTATAATATCCGAGATCCGAAATCGACGTCACTTATATCCGACTCACGCACACAAAACAACTAGCGTTATTTAATAAAGAATTTTATATTATATTCGATGTATATTGTATGTGAAAATTTATTTTAATAGATGTCTATTGATCAAATAAGCGAGTACAATGTTTAAATTTATTTTTCAATATCATTGGCCATTGTTTTTTAGGAGTAGTACAATGTTCTACGAATGCATTTAATAGTGTAAAAGAAGTGTTATACCTCTGTAACGTAATGTTTACTTTTCGACGGTAGCGTTGTATGTGTTATTGTTGATGTTGACGATAATATATTTGTGTTGATTTTGTGAAGGATGAGAGCAGAGATAAACAAGTAGCCGTATGATGTAATTGTATTTGTGCACTAATATTATTAACATAAGGTTGATTATACCTTATACAAAGGGATAATGGTCTTTTTGCCTCTAGAACAGCAGTGACCGTTCGAGCATTTCTGTATAGCAGTGGTTGGGTCGAAATATATTTATTGTACTTTTTAAACAGAAACTAGCTCTTCGGTTACCCCCCTCTCACTAAAGCAACGAATACTCAAACCCATTAGTTAATTTACCTTCCGCTTTCCATTCTGTATTTCGCTTTCGTATAAATGTTGACAAATGTGTCTGATTTGCTATTCTAGCACGTAGATAAGAGGAACGACAGTCCGTTATAGCTTGTTCACAAAGTCATCGCAGTGTGTGGCTCGCGGTTTGGACCGCATGTGGCCTTTGTCTTGTCTTAATACAAGTGTAGTGATTGTTGATTTATCGTATTTACACTTGTGTGTCATATAAATTAGAGTCTATTTTGGTTTGCGGTCTAAATATTACTAGTTGTGGAATTTATTATTGTTTTAATTTATTATCTATACCATTAATGGAATCACGACCGAATTGTTGGAATGTTTTACCCGGTGTCCGAAAATAGAGGATAGTCGCGAGGATGCATATTACATGCACATAAAAGATTATTTCCTTTTTATAAAGCGACACAAAGGCGCAACATTCATTCAGTTGAATGTCAATATATCCGGATACCTCTAATTTATATCACACTAAATCTAGATCAATACATAAATTGCCTGTAAGCCTATCTTCATCATACCTAACAGCTTCACCGTTAAGCTAAACGAACGTAACAATGGGACTATTCTGTAAATATTCATAGATAACCTACGTATAATTTGTATCTGGCCGATAACGTACACACACAAGAACAAACTGCTAAACCAGCGGTAGCCAATCCGGTTACAGCAAGCAAGCTGTATCAGCCAATCCGGAACGATTACGTGATTACACAGTTCATGTTATTAGCTGCTGTAAAGGAGCTGTCATAGTGTTTTTCAGTGTTGCATGGTTCTTTTACATTAAAAAATAAAGTAGAATTTATTTGCATAGATGGCAGATATGTAGAAAATGTAACAATAGAGTTATAATTGGTGATAGAAACTATCTGTGTTGTTGGAAAAACAAGATGGTGCCGATAGCCGATTAAATGCTAAGTGCTAAAAGCACCATGCAAGACTAATATATTATCTGTACAATAGAAGCCATCGTTGGCCACAATAGTATACCAACTCCTTTGTATCATAAACGTTTTATTGCCAATAAGATTTTAATTGCATATCTACTTGACTAATAAAATGCAGCTTCGTATACCACCAATGTATAAAAAACGTTAACAAATAAATTATGTAAAAGTATATTTTTAGTATATTTATGTTATAGATTGACTCCGTCTGTGTAAATGGCGCGGTCACGACGACATGTCATAGGTTATACTAAAGATCTCTTGGCACAATTGAGTGAGGTTTTGTCCATAGACAATGGTGACCACTTAAAAGTGCGGTCAAACCGAAAGGAGGTTCTGCTGACAGTGGACTTAGATATTTCAGTACATTATCTTTCAAAGTCCAATGTCCGCAGCCTGTCTTTCAGTTTGACCGCACCTTAATTAACACCAGGTGGGCCATCGTCTTCTTTGCCACCAAGCAACATTAAAAAAAAAAACAAGAATGTCTATGGTATGTAACCTGTGATGACGTCGGCTAGCGGCGAGTACACACTAACGTCTTATGATATTCGTTCTGTGACTATATACATTAGTTTCGGTATGTACAGTATAATAGTTATGTATATTACGTGGCATGTTTTATTGTATAATAAGCTTTATTATGATGCACTAAAGTATTTTATTCGTTAACACTCAGACGGGCCTTAGTACAGACAGGCCACTTTGCCCGCTCTTTTTCATAATTATGATACGTAAAAGATCCGAGCAATTATTTGTTTGTGAATTTTTTTACAAGTTTTTTTGTTTCTATTTTTTCCTTACATTTGAGCTAATAGTTAATCGTCTGGGTCGCGATCACCGCGCCCTCTGGTGGTTTATGTCTCTCTGCTTGTTTTACTATAAATTTAATTTCACGAAAATAACGTTTCAATGCATTAAATTATTTGGTGTTTCGGTTATAATCAAGTTGTATTATTTATGTATTTTAAATGTAAGTATTAAGTGAAAATAAATATATGTAATATTGATAGTAGGAACAAATAAAAAAGACGAAACAGTGGAATTTACAGCCAATAGGTAATTATACCGTGGCCTATGCTGGCACAATACTCTCAAGTACAATTAGCCATTTTTAATATACATAATTTATACTTATCAGAGGCTAACTTTTTTACTTTCCTTGCACAAATGTAATTTACACTTAAGAAATGAACTTTTCTACTTGTATACCACTTGGCTGTAAAGATAACTGTGTATGATAAATTCTTAGCTAGTACTTTATCCAATACCCAATATGTTCGATGTAAGTACCAGCCATAGTGAAACCCTTACATATACAGTTGCAACTTTATAATTATCACAATAAAGTTCAGTTTAGAGGGTTTCATCTGTGGCTGATATTACACCGTAGTCCTGTGCAGAATTCATTCACTCATGTCAAATCGCACACGTTCTTTTTTTTAATTTTACATCGAAATGTTTTTGATGTATACTTTTTTCAATAAATAATATGTAACCAATGAAGTTTTTTATTTCTAGCCCTAAATTCTAAGCTCCCAATGTTTAGACGCTGTTGCAAGCGCCATGATCGTGCCGTGACTTAAGATGACTGGAGAATGCTGGATGGTAAATAAATAATTAGGAGCAGACAAATCTGTCTATCCTCTTTCTTAGGGCCTTTTCATTGTCATGCGTGTTTGCGCCCGCATGTGCGCTAAGCAGCCATGCTTGTTGCGGGCCGCACGCAGAGCAGATTATTTCAGCGACGCCGCAGCGCGCGAGTGGCGCGCATGACAATAAAAACATGTATGATACGATAGGTTGCGGACAGCACGCATGCGTGCCTGGCCTGCACGCGGGCGCAAACACGCATGACATTAAAATGGCCCTTAGCCTTTTGCTACGCGCACTACTGTAACTAGATACAAAGACACGGCAAAACACACAATATCACCAGATTTTGTGGATTCCTTATTATGATGCTTATTATGTTTTTATATGTGTAGATTGTTACAGCTCACAGACTCAGATCTAGACACATACCATGCAATAAATTTAATTTTATGATGAGGAAGACTGACTCACCAAACTGTGAAGATTGTGGCGTCTGTGAGGAGTATATCATTTATTGCTGGAATGTGTCCGATTTGAGGCTGGGAGAACATGTCTGGCAAATACCTTTGAATTAAACAGACTGGATGTTGGCACATTCAATGTGATTCTTAGTCAACCTAATTCTAATAGCAAAGTGTCTGTTTGAATTAATAGCATCGAAGTAAATGTATAAGTAAAGTAAATATATAGTATAAGCTATTGGCAGTCAGATGTGGTTAGGGTATAATGGGACTGGTATGCACATTGTGTAAAAGTCCTTATAATAAAAAAAAAATGTGTAGAAACCGTGAAACCTTAAAAAGATGCGTGAAATACTTTGAATTAGTTTTGTAATTACTTTGTGTGTCGGGTCATTTAGTTCCCTTCAAAATGGTTGAGTTGAATGATGGCTGATCCATGCGTCATGGTCGTGAACGGGCGCTGTCAGTTGTGCCTGGTCGTCTCTTAGCTGCCACGGCTCATTTCGAACTAATTATATCATCTTTTAATTGTTCTTTTCGTTTTTACTATGGACACTTTTAACGTGCACGACTTGCTACATCGTTCTCACATAATGTACCATCTCTAAATGAATGATGTAACCAAGGTTTTGTAACAAGATTCTGATTTAAAAGAGTGTCCATGGAGTTTCTTGCCCATTCTTCTTCATAGAGATCTACGCTTTGGAATGGGCAACTACAGTACTTTCACAGTTATTATGTCTTGTGACTGGGACTGTAGCTTCATTTTTATTGTTTTTCGACTATTCAAAACTGCCTGTAACTGGCCTACTTGAAATAAATGATTTTGGTAACGCACTTTTTTTGTCTGGCAAGGCAAGCCATTTTCCGAAGCAAAACGTTTAGTAATGGGTCTAATACCATCCTCATAATAATCCTGCAATAGTTTTTACCAAAGTAACTACATGAAGTAAAGGTCCAATTTTTATATTTTCTTTAAGTGATTTTTACCACAATATATTAAACAACAATAATGAGTGATCAAATGGGCCAAAATTAAGAAGTATGCGCGAAAATGACCGAATGAAACGCAAAGGGAACAACTAAACGTAATGCTGTCTTGTCAAGCTGTAAAGTGTTTTAGGTTATATTATTTTATTTATTGAAGAATACTTTTGAGTTTTGAGAAGCATTAAGGCTCTCAGACATGGTTTAAATAATATTTTTGATGTGTTACAAAAATATAAAGTGAAACAAATTCTGAATAAATGATGAAACCAAGCGTTTGAATTCATCCCTTGATTAAAAACCAAAACTGTAATGTAAGAAGCTTTTTGGAGACTTTCGGCAGTATGAGTTCTCGAGGACTTTCTAAGAAGGAATTAGAGGAGTTGAAAAAGAAAGAAGAAGAAGAAGCGGCCGCTCATGTGAGTATTTAGAAGTGTGTCTAACCGAACTAAAAATCAAAATACAAAATACATGAAAAATCGTAATTTATCATTTTAATTAAAGATAAAACGGTGGAGTATTAGTATGCACGCATCGTAATATTTGCATTTTGATTGCTCATAGTAGTTTTAGAACATGGGCTTCCCCAATTACTAGTGTATGTACCATCTCTGGGTAAACTCTGCAGGGATATATTTTTGATTATAACTTTGTAAATCTATATTTCTTACTCTTGCAAATAATATTTTGTTTAACATACAGCCTGACAATGTCCTAAAATTGCAAAAGCCAAAGAAAAAAACTAATTCAAAAATCAAAATCAAAAGTCATTTATTCAAATTAGGCTGATAAACAGCACTTTTTGAACGTCAAAATTACAAGAGACAGTCCCCCAAAACGCCCGCCCTTCGCCACTACACAACACACTATACAATTACAAGGGCCACCCATGCACTTCCCCCTTAAATGAACTACTTACCCGTGTTTGATCTCTACAGGTCTTTAAAGAATTTGTAGAGACCTTTCAAGAGGTCCCCAGCACCACAAGCAAGGTCTGGGTCAAAGCTGGCACATATGATGCAGGAGCTAGAAGTAAGTAACATTATTATTCCTTCTACTAATATTAATTGAAAACTTAAGCAACTGTTGTTTCATTTACAAGGGCTGTTTAGTTGACAAAATATTATGTTTTTCTGCCCATTGCTAACTAAAAGATAAAGGGTATCATTTAAGCTATCACCAATTTAATTAGTTTTGTGTTTCTTAAGTAATAGGGTTTGTCCTCAAAATAGTAGATCTGTCACCAAAATGTAGTCACCAAACAATGCAAAATTAGTTCCACAATAAATCACCTAAAATCCTGAGATATAAGGTCTAGTACCAAATAAATGTTTTTGTATGTATTATAATAGGTGTGTCCTAATAAGTATTTAAGCAAACTAATTTAAAGAGATCACCAATAAATCATATTATGTTACTAGAAAATTGCATTAAGTTCAAATAGTAGTCGACGGAGCACCCCTACGCGGGGCTCCTATTTCTCTCTGCAGGGTTTAAAGTAACCTAACACGAAGGGGATGTCGGGGTCTTAGTTCGCTCGCTCCGCTCGCTCACTAGACCCCGCCATCCCCTTCGAACCTAACCTGTCCGAGTTGATGTGCCCTATGTCTCTAAGGAACTGATCTATTTATTTGGTGACAGATCTACCATTCTGAGCACAGAGCTATTATTTAAGTAACAAAACTGTTATTATAAGAACGAAGTTTATATTCATGTAATGCAATATAATTTTATTGGTTATCGATCTCTTATTTTACTGATAATATATGATCAAACGAACTTCTTAAGTGAAGTTCGATCGATATAATATGAGTGGTTTCATTTGAAGATATAAATAAACAGGTAGTCCTTTGACCTACAAGGCAACACTCGCACGCTTTAAAAAGTTATTTATAATTAGAATAACAAATCGATTAAAAAAAAAACGATTAAAGTATCGACTCCTCTACCCTACACTATGCTATACAATGACAGCTCATTCTTTTAGAGTTGCGACTTGATTTCAAGTCCTCTCGTGTTATAGTAAAAATGAACTGGGTTTTGGGTGGGTTGGGTATTTATATCTTCAAATGAAACCACTCATATTATATCGATCGAACTTCACTTAAGAAGTTCGTTTGATCATATATAATATTTCGTGGTTTCATTTTCGATATAAATAAACAGGTAGATGTTCAGAGACTGTGATATTTTTACATTTGTTTTATGCCTCTTGGTTAGGTGCCTAACAATTAAAACACGAGATGAAATAAATCGTAAATTTCTTATATTTAATGATTCCACAAACTAATAGGTACATTACAATCACTTGATTCGTAACTATTTCAATAGGTATTCTTAATAATTAATCATGGGTATAGTTGTGTAAGCAAACGGATTTTGCAAAATTAGACTTGTCTACAATAGGCCGGTTATAGAACTTAGCAAAGGCCTGTGAGGACGCAGTCCAGCCGGCAGTTTTTCGAATGAGATCAAGACTAAGCCCAGCCGCGCGCGCCGTTGACGTGGCAGCATGGCGAGCGCTGTGTGCGCCATAGACTGACACGTCAATGCCGCTTGCATACAATGTCTGTTTGATCCACCTGCTTATAGTCTGTGCTGTCGCGTTCTTGTGGGGACGCTTCACAGTAATTAAGAGGTGATCTATGTCTGAAGGCCTTAAGGCCTTCGTTGCAGACATATAGTCGACTAGCGTTGTGGCTGGACAAATAGAGGGATTTTCTAGAAAATATGGTAAAAACAAAACCGGCTGGTCTCGTCCTATCCCAGAGGTTTTAATAATATCTGTTATAACAATCTCGATACCGTTTGATTTTAATATTACTTATTTTAATGAAGGAAAACGTTTGTACTCTGTGTGCAGTGCACAGACCCAGTAAAACCACAAGTTTTTTAGTTAATTTTTCTAAATTTAGCTGAGTATGTGGGACCCATTCCGAAATGTGGTCCAGAACTATTTGAGGATCCCAAGTACTTGAGTACTTAGGCAAAGATGGTCTCAATTTGAATATCCCTTTAAGGAGGCGTTTAACGCTCTCGTCTGAAGCTAAGTTGTTTCCTATGAGTAAGGATAAGGCTGAACGGTGGCTGTTAATCGTGCCGTAAGACGCACCTTTATCGTACTGTTCAGTTAAAAAATTGACTATGTGAGGGATGGAACTCTCGAACACATTCAGATTATGGTCCTTACAGTACTGCCTCCACAACTTGTAACAAACGCTATATTGCTTTAGTGTACTTTCTGATAGTGAGGCGAGCATCAAGCGCAGGGCGGCTGGCGGCGTACCGCGGCGGGAGAACGCGAGCCTGAGAGCAGCGCTGCTCCCAGGGTAAGCGTCAGGTGGAGCGGGTGTTGTTGTCTGAAATGCGACAGTAATAATTTTGGGTGCGGTTCTAAGACAACAATTTCTCCAACTAATAGATCCAATAACATAGGGTACCAAGCCTGAGCAGGCCACATTGGGAAAACCAAGATACCGGTAGCCTTATCTTGTATAATTTTTTGTATGCAATTTAATAACAGAGAAAATGGAGGGAAAGCATAAAATAATTTCGGAGACCAGCTTATCGTAAATGCATCGACGGCTATTGCATCTGGGTCCTGTTTCCATGACACATATTCGTGACACTTGGCATTGATTCGAGAAGCGAATAGGTCAATCTCTGGTTGACCTAAACATTTTACAATACATTTAAATGCAGGTTGTGATAACTCCCATTCGACGTCGGGGTTCACCCTGCGTGACTCTTCGTCAGCCTCGACGTTGTCTTTTGTATTTATGTACGAAGCGAATAACCACAGCTTTCGCATCTCACACCATTGCCAAATATCACGAGAAAGTGCGCTTAAGTGTGGGAATTGAATACCGCCCATGCGGTTTATATAACTTATAGCGGTAGTGTTATCCACACGAAGCAGGATAGCACAGTCAGTTAGGTCCCGAGCAAAACATTTAAGGGCCAAAAATACGGCTAATAATTCCAAATAATTAATATGAAAACTAATTTCACTTTCTTTCCAAGCGCCATTGACTCGTACCCCGTTACTAAATGCGCCCCAGCCTGTGCGTGACGCGTCACTGTAAATTTCCACCGCATAGCTTTGGGGCTTTAGTGGATTATTTACTTTGTAAATATTTTGACACCACCAGTTCAAATCATTCAAGATTATATGAGGGAGCTTAACTTTTACGTCAAATGTACCACGTTGTTGTAGAAACAAATATTTATTTCTTTCTAATATCTTTGTATACAACCAACCGTAACGCACTGCCGGACACGCTGCTACGAGTACTCCTATCAATTGGGAGAAATTTCGAATTGAAATTGTGGGTAGATTGGAATACTTTTGTACTAAACAGGCTATCTTGTTGCGTTTGTCCAGGGGTAACGATAACGTCATATCAGTGGTGTCATAAATGAATCCTAAAAATTTGCATGATGTTTGAGGTTGCAAATTGCTTTTTTGGTAATTTATTACGAATCCCAAACATTCTAGTAATGCTACTGTTTCCTTTACATTACGAACACATTCTTCGTAACTGCACCCTAAACATAACAAATCGTCTAAATAGGATACAGATAGAAACCCGCGATTACGTAAATGACTAACAACCTCTCTAACAATCTTAGTAAAACACCTAGGAGCTATGGCGAGCCCATAGGGTAATGCGTTAAACTCGTAAGTTATTGTTTTGTTTGAGTTTTGCGCGGTATAATGGAATCGAAGATATTTACGAAATTGCTTAGCAACAGGAATAAGTAGGTATGCTTCCTTCATATCTACTGTCGCCATGTACCAGTTTGATTGTACTAACATACAGGCAGTTCTACTGTCCTCCATTTTAAAATGTGTTTTAGGTATGAATTGATTTAAAGATTTTAAATTCAGAATAAACCTTGTACCACCGTTGGACTTTGGAGCTAAAAATGTACTAGAAATAAACTGATCTGAACTGGGCTCAACCTGTGAAATGGCACCTAGTTCATTTAAATTCTCGACAGCTAATGACATGTCACGCTGTTCACTCAATGACCTCGTACTTTGAGGGATACAAGTTTGAAACGGCTCGCATATAAACGGAATAGGTATTCCGTTTATGATCCAATTAAGAATACTGGTATTATTAGTAATGTGGGTCCAACAATTATAGAAGTGTCGTACCCTACCTGCATGTACCTGTGTTACTGGCGTGCAGGGGCACGTGAGCGGTTCTGGTGCGCCTTGGTCGACGTCGCTGTCGCCGTCGCCGATGCTGATCGACGTGCTGACGTGGGGAATCGCCTCTGACCCCCTCGCCCCCCCCTGTTCGTCGGGTAACGAGAAGGTCCCGCCCAGTTTCCCTGGAACTGATGGCGCGCAGACATTGTGTTCTGGGACTGGGTATTAGATTTCACTGGCAGTGTCCCAGTCTTTTTTATCTGTAGACCCTGTTTTTCAATGGTTTTAGACGCCTTTATTTTATCCGGTAAAGTGGAACCGAACAGCGTCTCATCTCGCTCGCTGTCCTGTATGACATTGAGAAAAGGTTTCGCTAGCCCAGGTGTAACCATTTTGATCCGAGCCTGGGTTTCCGAATTATGTAAATCACATAAAATGCGACAGCCGTCGCTTAGTGTTTTGATCGCTTCGATCTTGTTGTCACTGGTTATCAATGACGTCATCGCTTTGCTAATAGCGGTAATACCTGCACCCAATTGTTGTTGAGATATCTCAACTTTTTTGTCACGTAACCTTACCATTTCTGGAACAGCGGCTGAGATTTCAATGTTTAGTTTTGGGGCTTGGAGTAATGTACAATTACCGGGTATGAGATACTGTCTTAATAATTTGTCTCTCATTTCTTTAACCATTCCCTTTTTGAGTAATGGTAACCATAATTGAGTTAAGTTATTATGTATTTCCTGGCCCCATATAGGTCCCTCATCAGTTGCCTCACCAAGAGCGGACAGGATCTCTGGGTCCAATGGAGGTTCAGAAAGCGCCTCTGGTGGTGGCGGTGCCGGTGGTAACGACTTCAAATCATCCTGTTGAGTCGAAACAGACTCCAGCAAGATGTCAGGCCGAGGCCCATCGGAGTCAGGTATTACGACTGTGTCTTCAGGCTGCGGCTCAGTTTCTATGGGTGGTTGTGATAAATCCCACATCGCCCTTTCGTTTCCTAAAGGAAAATTTAATAAACGTAACTCAACAATATGTAGGTAGGAGGTACGTCAAAAAGTAACAGTTCTAAATTCGAATCTATTACCAATATTTGTTCGCCTCGTTCGCTTATGGAATCTATGGCGGGTAGCATATTTGCCTCGTTCAAATTCGAATCTATGGCAAATTACCAGTATCAAGACTGTCACTTTGACCAATACTTGTACGGTAGAAGTAGCGGAGATTAATAGTAACTAACCTTGTGGGTGATCGTCGTCCGAACATGAGAATGAATCTTCTCGACGCCGGCGTTTTTGACGGTGTTTATCCCGTAATTTTTCCATCTTCTTCATGTAATAATCAATTCGTTCTTCATAGGACCTTTTAGGCATCGTGAAAGTTACTACACCGTTTTTCAAAATTGGAACAAAGAACAAAACAATCCAAGGAGCGCGTGAACTCGTTGCCTCGCACGGAAAAAGAATGAGCTGTCATTGTATAGCATAGTGTAGGGTAGAGGAGTCGATACTTTAATCGTTTTTTTTTTAATCGATTTGTTATTCTAATTATAAATAACTTTTTAAAGCGTGCGAGTGTTGCCTTGTAGGTCAAAGGACTACCTGTTTATTTATATCGAAAATGAAACCACGAAATATTATTCATACCTGGGAACAATTTTTGTTTATCTGAGAACGAAAATATTTCGTGGCGATAGATCTATTTATTAGATGATACAACTTGATGACAAATATAAATTTTGGTGATAGAAAATATAGTTCCCAAAGATAAACATGAAACCAATTTTTGTATCTAGAAACTGTTTTTCTTGTTTTATTTTAAGTGTTAATCTCGGGCAAACATTGTCATCAATTTTCAATTTAGAAGTGGTAACTTATAAATAACTTTTTTTTTGGCATTTTATAGTTCATATCTTTTTTGAGTTTTTCTGTGTTTTAAGTTAATTTTTTTGTGCTCCTTTGAACAAGAATAACTGAGGCCTTAAGATAAATTACATTATGCATTGTTTGATATGTAATATAATTATTTTAAGTAGGTTTATACAAAAACATGCCTTTAATGGTGCAAATGGACTAATGACTTCATTATTTGCTATTTGAAATCTCTATGAAGAAAATATTGAACAAAATCATAGTTTTGCTGTCTTTTCTAAAGTCCAGTCTTGATCAGAGTGAAGTGAGGATCATGTAGATTAGTGTCTGAGATATTCTTTTGAGGAAAAAACCATATATATTTGAGTGGTACTGTCCAATCAGTGCTTGCATGTGCCAATATTATAATACTCTCATTTTTCAGAGGAGGATACATCAGAGAGAGGCAAGCTCTACAAGCCCATCTCCCGTTTGGATGAAAAGCGCAGCATCTCCGAGGCTGATGTGGTCCGCACTCTTATACCGAGGCCAGAGCCCCCAGGCCGGCCTCATGCCAAGAAGAAGGGACAGGACAAGAAGAAGAGCAACCTGGAACTGTTCAAGGAGGAGTTGAGACAGTGAGTGTAGTAGTAGCATATTGTTTTACTACAAGAAAGTTAATTTGTGTCTATGAAATATGTGAATAAGAAATGGTGCAAAATGATTTGTTTTAATTCATGTTAGTAGGGCTGGTAGGACCTATACAGGTTGAAAGGGACAGATCCACAGATACCACATACTTAGTACACCATTTTGAACATGTTATTATATTATTTAAGTTCCACAGACCTGAACAAAGCTCTATGCTTCCACAGTTACTGTGCGAACCACAAGTCTGTGGACTTCACTACCAGCTTGTCTAATCCCTGATCATTATAATTTGGATCCATTCAAAGTTTGAGTGAGTCAGCTTCTTCTTGCAAGCGTGCTCCACCCTAGGCCATATCATCGGTTCAAATCGGGTTAGTTGCAACCCAGCGCAAGTTAAATTACTGCTTTTTTTGATGAAGGGTGTTGTCACCGCCATTAAATGGGACTTATACCTAACTGACGCAATGTGGTTGTGCCACAGGTCCACCTCTGCCTAACCATTTGGGTATTTTTATAGGAGGCATATTATAAACATGTGCTACTTGTTTTAAGACAGACTTTAGTGACAATAATTTTCCTTTATTTATTTCTGTAAGTACATATAATTTACATTTTTTTAATATTTCTGTATGAAATAATATAAAAAAAAACATTTCATCATCATCTTCAGCCTATAATGTTCCCACTGCTGGGACACAGGCCTCCTCTCTATGAGAGGGAGTGGGCTGTAATCCACCACGTGGGCCCAGTGCGGGTTGGTAGTTGTCACATGCCTTCGAATTTTTAGTTCTAGGACATGCCTCGGTGCATGCGGTTTCCTCACAATGTTTTCCTTCACCGTTTTGAGAGCTAAAAACATTTAAACATATAAAAAAAACTAGCTCACCGGTATCGGAAACAGGGTCCAAGCTCCAGAGAAAGGAACCTCCTAACAATACGAGCCGTGTCCAGGAATACCATTTTCTGAATCAAGCCCTGGATTCAGCTGCCTAACGAGAGCCTCGTTAGATATGACAATAATAATTTATTGTTAAGTATATTATGATATACATTACAGGATACAGGAGGAAAGATCAGAGCGTCACAAATATAAGAATGTGTTACGTGACCGCGGTGTGGTGGGGGTGGAGCCATCGCTGGATATTATTCCTGATGTTGGATCGTATGACACTGGAGACCCAAATACCACTAATTTGTACCTCGGCAATCTTAACCCTAAGGTATGTTTAGACTACAGTTCTTTTTGTGAGCGAAAATAAATACTTTCAAAGTATTTGTTTGTTTGGCTCAACGCGCCAAACTCAAGAACTACTGGTTCGAAATGAAAAAAAAAATGATTTTTGTTAGCCCATTTATCGAGGAAGGCTACATAACATCACGCTATGACCAATAGGAGCGGAGCATCAATGAAAAATTCTGCAAAAACCGGAACAATGGATTCTTCTTTTGATAACGCAGACGAAGTTGCGCGAGGCAGCTAGCTAGTATTATATAAAGAAAAACACCTTGAAAAGGAGTTTGAACTAGACAAGCACCTTCTGCACACAGATAACAGAACAGCAGCTGATGGAGATCTTCGGTCGCTATGGTCCGCTGGCCAGCATCAAGATCATGTGGCCGCGTTCTGACGAAGAAAAAGCGCGCGGCAGGAACTGTGGCTTCGTCGCGTTCATGTCGCGGAAGGACGGCGAGAGAGCACTGCGGTGTATTAATGGTAAGGATCAAGTAGTATCATGTGGAGAGGAGCTCGTGGCTAAATAATAACAGCCGCCCGGGTCGATCTTTAAGGTTAAGCCGTGCTTGCCGAGGTTGTTCCGTGGATGGGTGACCATCATTACATACCGAGTTTCCTCCGTGCCTCGGAAAGCACGTTAAGCCGTAGGTCCCGGCTGTGTTTGTAGATCTTTGATAGTCGTTACGAGTAGTCAGAAGCCAAAAAAAGTCTGACATCCAGTCTCACCAAGGGGTATCGTATTACCCAGTTACTGGGTTGTGGAGGTCAGATAGGCAGTCGCTGTACTGGTACTCAGCTGCATCCGGTTAGACTGGAAGCCGACCCCAAGAGAGTTTGGGAAAAGGCTAGGCAGATGATGATCAAGTAGTATCATGTGGTCTCGCTCTGACGAGGAGCAGGCGTGCGGGAGGAACTGTGGCTTCGTCGCGTTCACGCCGCGGAAGGACGAAGAGAGAGCGCTGGATCAATGGTAAGGAAGATCCAACATCTACCTAGGTCTTCAACTGTGTTGGTGACGGCTTCAGGCTTTAAGGAGGTCGTGGTGTGAATGAATACCAATGTGTTTTCTGCTCCTCATCTTGGTAGAAGATTTTCGGCCGCAGGGAGTGGTGTTCCGCCGGGGCTGTGGGACTGTTCAAAAGAGATACCGTGGCCCTGGAACACAAAGGGCTAGAAACCATAAAAACCCATCCATGTTCCCTACATGGATGGGTTTTTAGTCAGTACAAGTCTAACACTCCCTTCCGGTCTACCTAGAGCAGGAGGGGTCATTTGATGATTTCCCATAGGTAAAAATAGGGAGTGGTGTCCCTTCGTTTCCACGGGCAAGTGCCACATGAACGCACAGTGGCATACTGCACAAGTGAAATGTTACTGACATAGTTTTAAGGTTCTATTTCCTAACACAAATTGTATTTTTACCACATGTACGAGTCAGTGTATCTATGAGTCAAATCATCTGCTTAGCCTTTTCCCAAATATCTTGGTGTCGGCTTCCAGTTTAACCGGATGCAGCTGAGTACCAGTATTTCACATGAAGCGACTGCCTATCTGATCTCGACAACCCAGTAACTGGGTAATACGATACCCCTTGGTAAGACTGGATGTCAGACTTTTGGCTTCTGAATACGCGTAACGACTGTCAAAGATCTACAAATGCCAGCCGGGACCAACGGCTTAACGTGTTTTCTGCGGCACAGTGGAAATTCGGTTTGTAATTATGGTCACCTATCCACGGACCAACCTCGGCAAGCACGGCCTAACCTTAAAGATCGACTCGAGCGGCTGTTATTATTTAGTCAAAGTTGCTTGTTTTTTTTTTTTGGTATTAAAACATCGTTACCATTTGTCCTCCAGGTAAAGAGATAATGAGTTACGAGATGAAACTGGGCTGGGGCAAGGCAGTAGTGATCCCACCGGTGCCCATCTACATTCCGCCCGCATTGCAACAGCCCAGCAAGCCGCCCCCGCCCTCCGGCCTGCCCTTCAACGCGCAGCCGCCCAAACATCTCGCCAATAAGGTAATAGACACTTCAGTGAAGGTAAATTCGGAATCCTAACTTACGACAGATCGTCTAATTTAAAAATTGCCCATCCATTTAAGACACCGACCATTCCTACAATTAAAAAAACATTCAAAAAGTAGTCGCAGCCTCATCTCAGTGTTCAAAACAATCACGATTAATATAAAAATGTAGAACTGCGGAAATTTAACGCATATTTGACAGAATGAAACTGTGATTGGAATGAAAACTTTCATAAAGCCTGAGCAGACCAGGCATCAGGCATTGCGCCTCAAATCGGCCGCATAGAGACACTATTAAAGTATGCATTTATATTCATAAAATAAATGATTAATTACCCTGCGTTTAGAGTTAAAAAAATTCACAAGATAACCCATATTATATGAATTCATATTATTTTTAGATTCCCCGTGTGCGACCTGGAGAGTATTACCCCAGTGACCCTGACGATAGGAAAGATTATGAACAGGTAAATCACTTTCGTCTGAATATATTTAAATACAGCTGGTGCATGCATCTTTTGGCGCGTGACTGAAATCGGAACGAATTCCACCATCTTGTTTTTCCAATACGATTTCATGAAACACTTACAAATCTTAACAATGCCTCTTTGTCGATGTCATCCATAAACATGTACATACTTTATTGCTATTCAATATTGATGTTTTTTTCAGATTCTATCGCAATCCATAGTCAAAGTTGTAGTTCCCACGGAGAGGTAAGCAATTGCATTTATTTATTAGAATTCTCACTTGTTTTTCCTGACAATCAAATATCACTATTGGAACCATTAAAATAAAGTCGGAAATGAATAAACCGTCTCTAGACCGTCATTTTCCAATAATGAATTAAAAAATTTGTTTCCAATCTCCAGAAACATCCTCATGCTAATCCATCGCATGGTCGAGTTCGTGATCCGTGAAGGTCCGATGTTCGAGGCCATAATTATGAACAAGGAGATGAACAACCCTTTCTTCCGGTTCCTGTTCGAGAACCAGTCGCCAGCACACGTCTACTATCGATGGAAGCTGTTCTCTATGCTGCAGGGAGACTCCCCGAAACAGTGGTCGCTTGATGACTTTAGAATGTTTAAAGGTAATTTGAGGATGTATAAAAAACCAAACATTTGGATCACAAAGTTTTGAATCAGAATATTTATTTGTATACAGGTACACAGGTGTGTGAGATGTTACATTTTTTGTTTTAGTTCTATATGTTTTGCCATTAGGCATACTTATTATGGTAGTATTATCAATATTATTAGTTAAATTAGTATAATTATTAATTTTACAATATCAAATTAAATTTATAAAAAGAGCTAGTCTTGGATAAATCAATATAATATTCTCCTCACAATTAATTAAATTTAAAGTAGAAAGTACAATGTCAGAACAAGTACCAAATTAATAAAATATTTTTAAAATGTCAACAACAGAAATTTAAGATAAAACAGAGATGTCAATAAATAACAATAGGATAATGCCAATTAATCAAATTGATACAATAATGTCAAAGTAAGTACTAAATTAATTAATATTTTTTGAATGTCAAGAATAAAATCTAAGAAAGTACAAAAACAAGTGTAAAAAATAAAATAATAACATAAAGAAAATATTGGATGATTTCAATTAATTAATAAGCGAGTACAAAATTAATAGAATACGTATAACATTTTATCCAGAATGTAAACTGTGAAAAATTATAGTGTAATATCAATTTGACGGCACGGTTGGCGCAGTGGTTGAGCGATCGACTGCTGCGCTGCGTGCCGCGGGTTCGATCCCCGCACGGAACAAATATTTGTATGGCCTACAGATAGTTGTTCCGGGTCTGGCTGTTTGTGTATGTGACTTTAAATGTTTGTAAACGCACCCACGATACAGGAGAAATTCTTAGTGTGGGGCAACGTTATTATAAAAAAAAAAAAAAAAATTTGGTAAATAACAAATTAATACTACGATGTAAAAACCGGCCAAGTGGGAGTCGGACTCGCGCACGAAGGGTTTCGTACCATTATTTATAAACACGAGCAAAAAAATCACTTTTTTTGTATGGGAGCCCGTTAAATATTTATTTTATTCTGTTTTTAGTATTTGTTGTTATAGCATCAACGAAAATACATAATCTGTAGAAATTTCAACTGGCTAACTATCACGGTTGATGAGATACAGTCTGGTGACAGATGGACAGCGTAGTCTTAGTAATAGGGTCCCGTTTGACCCTTTGGGTGTGGAACCCTAAAAAAAGATATGATGACTCAATGCCTATTATCTGAAGGAGGGATTGTCGCGTAACTTTCTATAGTAGCTTTTGGAAGCTTTTTTGTATTGGGAGAAGTGTGTTTTGACAAATATATTCGTTTTGTAGATGTACATTGATGGTAGGGTAAGAATGTTTATTCTTTTGAAGAACGGTTGACAACTGTGGTGCTACATGGATGCCTAACCTGTCGGGGATTACAAGCGTGATGTTTATGTTACATGTGTCATCAGAACTGCGATATAAAGGGCAGTTATTTGCGACGTTGCCAGCTTTCAGAGTGCACCCTTTTAAACATGTAGTTTTATTCAGGCGGTTCAGTATGGCGTCCTCCCGTCATGAACCTGTACACGGCCGGCATGCCCGACGAGCTAGTGGAGGAAGAAGACGCCAAAGAAAACATTAGAGGAACTCTGTCCAACAAGTAAGTGTCCATGGTCAAATAAGATGATAGGTGCTATTTTCTTTTTTTCTACTATTTTAAGTACTTAGCAGTCCTCCGACGCAACGACGTTTGGATATTGAACGTACAGGGATAATATTTAGATATTATTATTATTTTCTTTTTAGAGGTTTGTTGTGTCGGTGGTTTCTTGAAATGTTTATTGAATTTTTTTTGTAACTTATATTACTAGTGGACACGCTACCATCGACTCGCATCTCCATATTCACGCAAACATTTCTAGACGAAACACGAAATTACCTCGCCCAGTGCTGTCAAAATACAATAGTTGTCTTTCATAAATACTAGTACCCTATACTATAGTGATTAGGTTTTGCCAATGCAATGATCAAATTTTTTTTTCTTTGTCAGTCGGGTAGTTTATTGAAAAGTATTGGACTCGTATTTTTTCTTTTTTCACGTGGTCATAAAATTACGGAGATATATTGAGTTGAAATGGCGCATGACGTCACATGTAGTTTTATACCTACTTGTGACGTAGTGAGCCCCCACTCTCCAACTTTAATGAGTTTTAACTAAGTAATTTTTTGATATTTTGATAAAACAAAAAATACGTGTCTAATATTTTTGTATTACCTGTCTGACGGACAAAATAGAATGTCGTTTTCCTTATCCAGTCCTCACCCCTATTGAGATTCACCAATCTTAAATTCTACTTTGCCGCTGCGGGCGTAATTTTGCCCGTACCATGACAAGTATTAAAACACGGTATATACACAAGACGAACCCGAAACATGAAACAGTAGCGGGAAGTCGTGATGTACACTGTTTAACGAACATTTCTGTCTGCATGTTAGCCAACGCGACCGCCTAGAGGAGCTGATCCGCGGCCTCACTCCCGCGCGCTGCAGCATCGGCGCCGCCATGGCGTGGTGTCTGGAGCATGCAGAGGCGGCGCCTGAGGTAAGGAAGGAGAAGAGAAAAACAATAGTACATTGTTACCCTAGGGGTGAAAGTAACTTATTTAGTCCCGAGACGGGGTTTGGCCAATAGTTCGAGGGACTAAATAAGTCTTTAACCCGAGGTTCACTGTGCTTATGAATGGAATTGGCTGCATTACGAATACAAGGAAAGTAAAAATAAAAACATGAATTAGCTAAAGAAAAAATTAGTAAATTTTATTTTACATAAATCAACAACTTTTCCCGCCTTTTTTTTTTCTGTGGCCAGCCAGCTATTCAGACAAAATTTTTCATTTTTATCGTTGAAAAAATGGTAAATATTTTTGCCCAAATCTATGTTATTTTAAAGAAATTGTTGAAACTAAATTGAAATAAAGTTATTTAAAAAATATATATTCTTTAATCAATACTTAACTTTAAGTATTTCAATATTAAATCGTGGCTGCATAGAAAGTTGGAACATAGTTCAATAAAAATGTGAAAATAGAACTAGTTTTTTTTTATAGTTTGACAACTGTCAGTTGAAAGCGATTCTCCATATGGAGTAAAAAGTATTACTTTCAACCCGCTCCTCAGGCAACTTCAGACCTACTTTCAGAGTATGAGTAATGAAAAAAATATTTATTTAAGTATATACGCGTGCATAGAGGACTCCATAAATTCATTAGGTATTAGCATAAATATGCGATAGGTATAGTTTTGGACAATGGTTATTATCTACCTACTTTAGTTTATAGTTAAACGAAGGTAATAGTTTCTTTTGCAAATATGCCGAAAACTTTTTTGTTGGGCCTGAGTGGTTGGCTAATGATTGGATCCTTTACATAGGAGTATGAGGAGATGGCCAATAGAAATATATTTCCGTCTCGTTTACTCTTACTACTGGGTCTTAAAAGCGTGCCCTTGTCTTATTGTTATTATTATTTAGTGACTTGTCTATTCCAATTATCCGTCTACGACATTCTACAGTGTGTTAGTTTAAACGAGGTACATATTCAAACCCACAATATTACATGCTAACATGATACAAATAAAAAAAAAAACAAAAAAAAACACCGATAAATAACAGACAGAACCATACCAAAAATTTCGATTTAATACTATTGCAGAACATGTGAGCGGGGTCAATGACTTTTAGGTATAATCCATTTTCCCTTCATACTTTAAACCTGGCTTAGGACAGTCAAAAATATCTAGGTACTAATAATAATAATAATCATTTATTAACAGATCATACAATCCAATTTGTTAGTAATACATACACACTTAAGTAATAGAGTTAGTAGATAATTATAAATTGATTGAAATTTCTGGTAACACTTATTAACAATGTCAAAATAATTAAAAGTAAAAATGTCAAAATGTCAAAATCACCATCAATCCTGTCAACATCATTAATAATAAAATAAGCTCGAACTAACATAAACATTATTTCAAGGCACGGGTTGATGGTAATACTTGTGTTGTGGTCCAGTGCCTGAGTATTAGACCTTCCGCCCTATCAGCCACAGTGACCAAGAGGCTGTTGGCGCTGCCCCGCACCCCCCGCATCAAGTGGGCGACACGCTTTACAAATGCACGCTTTGCAGAACCTTAAAAAATGTTCTTGTCTAAATTAGACAAAAACCAACGGCAAAAATTCACCCGTGGTTCGTGGTCGTTGACCCCAAGTTCATGAACGGGTCAAAAATGGTATGGGTGCATTCCTACCTCATGCAGCAGCTTCCACACAGTCCAATGCGATACACCGAACCGTCTTGCAGCGTTTCGAGTATTTTCCTGTTGGTGATGCTCGAAGTATTCAAAGATGGCTTCTTGTAAGTCTACTGGGTATGGCTCCCTTCCTCGTCCTTAGGCATGCGTCGGTACGGTGAACTGACCGAATGTTCGCAATCGTTGGTTTACACCAGCATGAGATTGTACGACGGAATCTGACTGTTGGGAAACATCTCTCGGTACACTACACTCCTCGCACACTAGGTATCATTTGCTAACATGTAGGCACGAATCATATCCCAATATTCTTCATTGGAATATTGATAAGCCGTCATTTTTATTGATTATTATTCAAGATCACGTTAATAGGACACACTTATCGCGAAGTAAGCGGAGTTGTTTATGGAATGCGCGGAAGCGCAATATTAGACATGCGGAAATAGCGGCGCGCACGCATAGACTGCGGTCAGCGCGGGGGTGTGTCCCGTCGGTGCATCGGCGACAACACAAAGGAAAGGGCGGGGGTTGCGTACGCGCTTCCTTTTCGGCAGGATCGGCACATGTTTTGCCGCGTGATTACTTTAAGTACTGTTTACGAGTTCACTTCTTGCGCGCTCAGTGTTCATGAATAATGTATTTCATAATTACGTCACAAATTAAGGTTATAGTTTTTTTACATATTTGGGACGAGAATCGAATACTGAATACCCTCCCTTAATATGTCCCTCGTTTAACCTAACATACTGTATATGTTACAGTCAAAACTGTTAATTAGTCAAAGCTATTTTGACTTGTTAAAATTGTTTTAATAACATTTAACATTTACTTAGAAACTCATTAGGGTTGTTAGTTTTTTTTTTGTGGCGCTGAGCCATTCTCATACAAAATATTTTTAATAACGAGATTACTAGGGGTTTTGACTGACACCGGTCAAAAATGGTTTTGTCTGATTAACGGTTTTGACTGTAACATATACACATTCTACTATGTTTTATGCCACAATAAATGTATTTTAAAAACCCCGACCAAAAAATTGCGGTGTTAAAAATTTGTCGTGTGTATCTGTCTATGGCATCGTAGCTCCTAAACGAATGAGCCGATTTTGATAAAAATGGTTTCTTTTGAAAGGCGTTTTAATCAAAATCTGCTCAGTAGACCGCTCAGCACAAGCACAAAACAAAGCGGACCCCAGGCGATTTTTGTGTCGGGTGTTTTTGAAATGCAATTTTTATATTTTTTACTGTAGGTGTCAACGTGCCTGGCTGAAGCTCTCGCGGGCCAGCACACCCCGCCGCAGCGTCGCGTGGCGCGGCTGTACCTGCTGTCGGACATACTGCACAACGCGGGCGCCAAGCTCACCAACGCCAGTGCCTACAGGAGCGCGTGAGTCTCTACATATTGAAAAGTCAGCCACGAAAATAATAAACGTAAACGTGAAACGTGAAGTATAGAAAAAATGCCTTCTTCAATTTTTGTCTACCTTACTTTTTCTGTAATATAAGCTACTAATGAATTATACCTTGTCCCAAAACCTTCTAAAATTCAGTCAGGATACAAAATACCCTACAACCAAACCAGGCACATTTAAACCATAGAAGGTATTCCCTTCGGTAATCTTCGTATTCCCGAAGATGTACAATGTTTGCTGGAGCGCATACTTTTTTCTGGGTGATCTGTGATGTAAGTACGTCTCAAAATGTGTATAGTTATCGTGAATGTCTCTGTTTCGTCCAGTTTCCAACAGCGCCTATCGGAGATAATGCGCAACTGTCACCTCGCATACACGCGCATGCCGTCGCGCATCCAGCAGGAAGGCTTCCGCGCGCGAGTGACGCGCATCCTGCAGGCGTGGGCAGACTGGGCAGTCTACCCCACCGACTTTCTGCTGCACATCAATGACGTCTTCCTGGGTCAGGATAAGGTAGGTCATGATAACGATATCCTAGCTAGTTTTTGGAAAAGCTGGTTTTACTAAGTTACAGATATGATAGACAGCAGCAAGTACAAGTAAATGGTGTAAATTCAATGGCTTTGAAAGTAAAAATGGGTGTACCACAAGGTTCGATATTGGGTCCTTTCCTCTTTTTAGTATATATTACTGACCTTCCCCATTTATTTAAAAACCAACCACAAATGGTGTTGTTTGCGGACGATACTTCGTTAATATTTAAGATAAACAGACGTGCCACAAACCTTGACGATGTAAATAACGCTCTAATGCAGGTCCATAAATGGTTTACCGCAAATAATTTAGTATTAAATGGGAAAAAAACTAAGTGCATAAGATTTTGTCTACCAAATGTCAAAAGTAGTGACTGTGACATAGTATTGAATCAAGAGAAACTTGAATTTGTCGATGAAACTGTTTTCTTGGGGATCACGCTCGACTCAAGGCTACAATGGGGTCCTCATTTAACATCTCTTGCAGGACGGCTGAGTTCAGCAGCATATGCTGTCAGAAAAATCCGTCAATTTACTGATGTAGATACCGCGAGGATAGTGTATTTTAGTTATTTTCATAGTATTATGTCATATGGTATTTTACTATGGGGACGGGCTGCAGACATCGAGTCTATATTTATTCTGCAGAAAAGAGCTATCAGAGCCATATATAATCTACGTAGGCGCGATTCTCTAAGAGAACTGTTCAAGGAAATTAACATCATGACGGTACCTTGTCAATACATCTATGAAAACATCATGTACGTTAGGAAAAATCTGCATTTATTTAGTAAAAGAGGTGACCGGTGTTAGGTATGGTACGTTGGAATGAAAGATACCGTTGGGTATACTTAATTTATTATCACAGGACACAGGTTACATTTTATATTTAGACAGAGCGTAGTGTCACAGACGGGTTGAGACCAAGTTATGGCCTCCGGAAGGATGTGCACCATAGATAATCACTAGAGCTTGACGCTTACTAACATACTAATTAGTGATGTCACAACATCCCCCTTCTTGAGTTCAAATTAGACCCTTGACAATAATTGACACTACGTACAACTTTACTTAATTACTTATTTAATCTAGACATCTATTTATAATCTTATATTCTAGTTACATATACATATACTCCTGTCTGTCACCTTCCTCTCTCCCTCTTGACGAGTTGGGTCGCATGGAACTACACCACTATAATACTAGAAACAGAGACCAACTAGTTCAGCCAGGTTTCAGGTTAGCTAAAGTAGACTCATCTTTCATGGGGTACTGTTTAAAATGTTACAATAAAATACCTCCCCACATTCTACAACTGAATGAAACGAAATTTAAATCTTGCATAAAACGCACACTATGTAGGCAAGCATATTATAAGTTGGGGGATTATATTGATGATACAAATGCTTGGCTCAATGCTGGTCCTGCTCCACAACCATAGGGGCAATCGGAATCATCAGAATTAGAAAGTGAAGTTATTGTGAAAGCTGCAGAAGATTGTAAAAATATATTTGCATTGTATAGATTCAATCTCTTAGTATTATATAATTGCATAGCACATGTGTGAGTACCATGTACTGTAAAGCCACCATTTAATGAGTACCTATTATCTAGTATCTTTCATCTATTTATATTTCATCTATTTATTTATATATTTATCCTAGTATCTTTCATTGACGCGAAATTACCCTGGTGGTTGAGTGAATGTCATGCTCACTTAAATGTCACGCTGATGGTGGCGGGTGTGTCGGGTCGTTTAGTTCCCTTCAAAATGGTTGAGTTGAATGATGGCTGATACATGCGTCATGTTCGTGAACGGGCGCTGTCAGTTGTGACTGGTCATCTCTTAGCTGCCACGGTTTATTTTAATTACTTTATTTTTATAATTACTGATTTAATCTTTTACTCTGGACGCTCTTAACTTGCCCGCATTTCTACATTGTTCTCACATATTTGTAATTCTTAACATGAATGATGTAACCAAGATTTTGTAACATATTTTGATTTAAAAGAGTGTCCATGGAGTTTCTTGCCCGTTCTTCTCCATAGAGATCTACGCTACGGAATGGGCAACTACAGTATTTTCACAAGTTATTATGCCTTGTGACTGGGACTGTAGCTTCGCGTTTTATTTTGTTTTGTTGACTTTCAAAAGTGCCTGTAATGGACTTTGACTTTGACTTACATAGGAAAAACTTGCAATACAATTTTTATTTATTTCCGAAATTATTGAGACTGTTAAATAGTTTGGATACTTTCATATTGATATGGTTCCAATTATTTGTACATTACACAGAGTTCGCACTTATGAAAAACATCGTGGGGTCGAGTAAATGTAAATGATATGGTTTGCTCATTTGCTGGAAGCTAGAGCTTTTATTGCGAGAGAACTGTTTGTGTGTTACTTGTCTCTATAATTTTGAAGGAAATCCGAGTAATCGGCGACGAATAGCACTCGGCGGCATCTCGTTGCAAAGTCGGCATTAAAAGACGGCACGGTTGGCGCAGTAGTTGAGCGATCGACTGCTGCGCTGCGTGTCGCGGGTTCGATTCCCGCACAGAACAAATATTTGTATGGCCTACAGATAGTTGTTCCGGGTCTGGCTGTTTGTGTATGTGAGATAAAATGTTTGTAAACGCACCCACGATACAGGAGGAATTCCTAGAGTGGGGCAACGTTTAAAAAAAAAAAAAGTTTTCTGTCGGGGAACTCTATGGCAGCACCGCGTATTATAAACACAAACATGTATCTATATTACAGGAGACCGACATAGTCCCGGGCCTCGTGCCCGCCGAGACAGAGGAAGGTAACGGCTCGGAGTCGGGCGCGTCGCCCGCGCACTCGTCCGCGTCCGAGGAGTCGTGGGAGGGCGCCGCGGGCGGCCCGCTCGACGGCGCCGCGCTGCGCCGCCTGGCGGCCGAGCGCGCCGGCCTGCGCGCCGAGCCGCGCGCCGAGCCGCTCGCCCGCCAGCCGCCCGCGCCGCGCGCCCGCCCGCTGGCGCTGCACGACGACATCGATGGCATACCCGGTATGAGACTAAACACTAGTGTGCTGTGCTCTACGAGCTCCGTAATAGGGGTGAAGACTGCGTAAAGAAAACGACATTCTATTTTGTCCGTCAGACAGGTAATACAAAAATATTAGACACGTATTTTTTGTTTTATCAAAATACTAGCTATCCCGCGCATCTTCGTTAGCGTCACATTTTCCCCGTTTTCGCAACATTTTTCATTGCTGCTCTGCTCCTATTGGTCGTAGCGGGATGATATATAGCCTTTATCCTTCCCCAGGTTGAAATCTATCTTCTTGCCAAATTTCATTAAGATCCGATCATCCGTTTCGTCAAAGTAAAGTTAACAAACAAACAGAGTGACTTTCGCATTTATAATATTAGTATGGATATTAGTATGGATTTAAAAATTACTTAATTAAAACTCATTAAAGTTGGAGAGTGGGACTCACTACGTCACAAGTAAGTATAAAAATTACCTATATGTGACGTCATGCGCCATTTCAACTCAATATATCTCCGTAATTTTATGACCACGTGATAAAAGAAAAAATACGTGTCCAATACTTTTTAAATAGATTACCCGTTAGACAAAGAAAAAAAAATTTGATCATCCCTATTGTCCCTAGCTTTGAGCCGTGTCAAATTTTATAAACAAATATAAGTATGAGGATAAAACGATCGTCAGTAAATAATAAAATATCATTGTATTCCAGTGGACGAAGACATAGACGGCATCCCCCTGGACGGGGACAGCGAGGCGAGTCGCGCGCGCGCGGGCGGCACGTTCGTGCCGTCGCGCTGGGAGAGCGTGGACACGGACGCCGCGGACGCGCACAGCGACGACGACACGCCCGCGCCCTCCACGCCCGTGTCGCAGCAGCAGCATGATAGGTAACGCAGTCTTGTGTATCCTTTCAGAAACCGTTATATTATATGCAATCTAAATCTTATGTTTTTTACAGTGAGGAGCAAGCTCTAAAACGTGAAACACTACGCGACATCGAGGTGCGCGTGTTGAAGTACGCGGACGAACTGGAAGCTGGCGTGCGAGCGAAACGCACCGGCTTGACTGCCACGCAACAGATTCATCACTATCGGAGGAAACTTATCAAGAAGGTGCGTATCTCAGCTTTAACTGGTCGCGAATGGGAAGAATTTTCTTTAGAATCAAGGACTTTCTTACTCCTTTTTTTTTTAAAGCGGTGACGGTTCCAACAAATTGACCGAGACCTTGAAAAAATGTAGAATTAAAGTTGAATTTATTTTAACGACGAAAGGGGTTGATAATCAATTTACTATCGTAATACACGAATATAAAAAGTTTTTGATGTTAAACTTCTTATGCGACTTCCAACAAGGTTGCGTTAAAAGTTTAACGCTACCATGGAGGGGAAATAGAAAGAGACAGAGCGAGAGTGAATGCGTGGCACTCGAACGCATCCGTGTAGTGTTTCACTTCTTCCGCGCGGAAGGACTCCACGCATTATTTTTTAAATATTATTTTCTTCGTCAGGCGTCTCGAGAAGCAAAAGAAGCCGTAGAGGAAATAAGAGAATCTCCAGAACCAAGGCGGAGAACACCTATCGAAGACGACACATACTCGACGTATGTACACAAAACACTATATTGATTTATTACACGTAAATAGCATATACAGGGTGTAACCGAAAGAGTATATACATACTTAAGGGTGTGCTACAGACCATCAAACTGGACATGTTTCTCCTTTCCGTTACACCCTGTACACTTCCCGTAAGTTCCGACAGTAATGTGTCTACAACAACTACAACGAAGTTCGGCAAACGTGTACTGCATGTAAACTAGCTCCAATCATCCCTCCAAGTTTTATGATCCCGGCGATGTACTTGTGTACCACAAAAACTAGGACACAAAGCATAGGCGAACCTCGTACGATAGAAATTAAATCCTAGACTATAATTGACAATTTTCTAACAGAAAAACCCAACAAGCTTTGCCCGCGCTGGGGCTCGCACCCAGGACCTCAAGATCCTCAGCCGCAGTTGCTACGGAGAGGTGATTTTTGCATACATAACCAAACGTTAACGTCCACTGATAAGTTACTTTAAATCTCCTAGGTCTTCTACCTGATTAACAACATCGGTAGTTATAGGTAAGGAATGTTATCTCGAAAACTTACTACGGATCTAACGAGAACTTCTGTAATTTTTCGAGCTTCTATCTTGTAGGGAGATTAGTAGTAGGAGTCTCGTAAGTCTCGATTTACCCTAGACTAAAAACGTGATAGATCTCACGTCTCTTGCGACTCAACATTGCATTCCCTGGTTACAGCCACATCTTACTAATTGAATAGTGTCCTCAACATTAAAGTAGACCCCGAACGTCCGAAAACTGGAATTATTCTTAAAAAATTGGGTCTTGGAAAATCAAATCGACTCCCCAGTCGCTTCGTGCAAAATTACCTAGGAGCTAGCTAAAATTCGTTTAAAAGAAGATAAATGTACGCGAGAAAATTCATACCTACATGCCTGCCTGCCTCCTTGCCTACATGTAGAATGTAGAAATTGCCTACACATATCTTCTTCTCTCGCAGTTATGCCCGTTTTCTCCAACACAAAGCGTCACTTAAATAATGTAAATAAACGTGCTCCAACAGGATTCATAAACGCTCCGCTCAGCGCCAAGTTTCAATTACAACAGTGCAATAATATTTAGGCATTCTTTTGGGTGACGCTTAGTGTTTACAGATATCGGGCATTATTATAATTTCAAAGTGAAATCCTAATTTAGGAGTATGCAGTCTTGTGTAAACTTATAAATTGAGCTTATCGAACGGTTTTTGAATTACAGAGCATCATCTAAGAAGTCGAAGAAATCTCGTGAACCTTCATTATCACCACCGCTGCCAAAGCGAACCCGTCATAGGTAACAATGTTTTTTAATTAAGCGGCGTTTCAAGCCATTTTTGTTGTCACAGATTTAGTAAATTTTAGAATAAAGACACGTAAACACACAAATCACTGAATAAGTTTGGTTCTAAACGAATTCAAAACATCGTTTCCGTTTCTGGCAATCGTTTGTAGATGACATAGACAGAATGATGTCTTAAATGAGCTTCGCTTTAAATACATAAAGTGATTTGTGGTGAAAGCAGGTTTCAATAAATCAATATAAAAAAGATTTCATACGTAACGATAATTTACTTAATTTGTCCTATGTTCATTCCAGTGATCGCAAATCAAGATCACGCTCAAGATCGCGGGAAAGGGAAAGAGAACGCGAGCGGTCCCGCGAGAGAGAACGAGAAAGAGAGAGAGAGAGGGACCGAGACAGGGATAGGGACAGTAGGCGGCGCCTGCGCTCGCCGGCCACGCCTCCTCATCACCACCGGAAACATAGCAAACACGCCAAGTATAAGTACTGAGCAAGAAACGTGAAATGTACTGACTAATGTATTTAAGCAAATAAATATACTTATAATAAACAACAATTTCTTTCATTTACTTTAATTTGATCAGTTGACGACTATTATAGTTTTTTTCGTGTTAGATTTTGATTGATCGTTTGGCATCGTCCACGTTCATACATCTGATCATACACACACTCCGCCAGTTTTGGGTATTAGGCACTTACCTTTTTGAAGAACGTCGCCTATTAAGTCAGTGTATGTCCTTCTAGGGCGACCCCTCCCGGTGTTGCCACTCACGTCTGACTTGTTAATACCATTTCAATATGACCAAGTCGTCGTAGAATACTCATTAATTTATTTGCACGCCATATTTTAAAACATCGAAAGAAGAAAAAAAGCGATCCGTTTGTGTTGTGTGTGTAAAAAACGAGCTGAATAGTTACTAAATTAAAGCTCGATTATTATATGATTCTGACCTTGGATATTCGACGTCAGTCATGAGCAACTTCTTAGATTTCCTTCTGTCGATATCATCTTCCTGCCCTTGTCCCATTCAACTTGGGGTCGCGACAACACGTATTCTTCTTGTCTTTTCCCCTGCCAGACGTCACAGCATCATGTAAACCTTTCTCTTTCATCCTGACACAAACCATCCATCTTTTCTTGGGATTTCTTTCTGTATTCATTGTAATTTTATGTTATTACGAACATGTGCCTGTGGGCGCACAGGCACAACACACAGTAGATCTGTGAATTTAAACCGTATATGATGTTACTCTTACCTAGGCGGTAAGAGTAACGGTGGTCTAGTGCTCGCAAGCGCGACTGTTGAGCATGAGGTACTGGGTTCAATTCCCGGGTCGAGCAAAATTTTATTGGGTTTTTCCATCGGGAATTTCTCAGTAGCAGCCACGGAGTCTGAATTCGTGCTCGGTTGATGGCAATAGGCTCGCCCCGTACTACATGGGAATTAAACATAACTCGCAAAATGTGGCTATTGTTAGGTAAGTAACCCTCTTCGTAACCCGTAGGGGATTCCAGTTATTATTTTACTCAAAGAGTTTAACCTTTTGAACGCCAGAGCATAAACGGACGCGCGTAGCCGCAAATACTTCCAAATAAAAAAAGTGATTTCAAAAGTGTTGTTAACTCATTTCTTGTTAAGACATTTAATATTAAGACATTTAAGATATATATAGATCACATTTTAAATATATATATATATAAACAAACAACCACAAAAGTAATCTTTTAACTTGTTTATTTCGTGTTTGCTTATGTCGTTTTTGACAAAAAATGTAGTGCACTACATACATGCGTTTATGTCGTTGGCGTACAGGGCACGCGCTTGCTTGTCACGTATATGTGACAGTGGCGTTCAAAAGATTAAGCAATTTCGGCTGCTACAGTCAGCCCCAAAAAGATGTAAACACAGACAAGGTAACCATTTCATTGTCTACAACCATATATTCCATAATATTGTGGATACAATGAAAGCTACAAAACATAGTTAACTATTAAAAAAAAGAACATCGTATCTCTCGGTCAATCTATTTTAATAATGTTATGCCCGGTTCCTATACAACGATTCGTAATTGTACTTAAGATACCAGTCGTTTTTTAGTTACGAGTAACGGACGATATAAGGCGTTCCTATAAGTTTTTGGGTCAGCTACCTGCGGTGAACAGATGTTGGTTACCCACTTACCGAAGCCCTCCGTCAACACGTGTTCCACCCTCCTTGCGTTTCGCTATTACAATCAACCATGTCTGGAGTTAAAGTAAAACCATGTGCATTATTTACATAATATCACATATATTTACATACATAATAGCACATATTTATACATTTATGTAGAAAACAAACTTTTATGTTTATTATATAATTTTGGTGTTGATAAAATCCCTTTATTTATTTTTTAAAATAATCGGGCTACTGAAGTGAACAAAACGCAAGTGAAAGTGTATGACTTGACCCTTGCATTTTACAACGTTTGTAACGAACTTTAAATTCCTAATGCGTAAAATCTTAACGTCAATAAGAGTTGGTGAAGTGGATGTATATGCATGGTTCCTAAAACAAAGATAATATTAATGTTTTAGGAGTAATTTATGCGTTATGAATTATTGTTTTGGTTGTTTCAAATGAATACTTTTAGGAATACATACCTTAAATTTTAAATGCGGATAAATTTCGACGAATAAAGTTTGTACAGACGGCTTATCTCACTCGTTACCCAGATGAAATCTAATTTGGAATTCAATAGTATCCAAGATACTAAAATGATCGACCGTCGTTTTGTAATTCCTTCGATTATAACCACTTTCTTCATCTGATTCGGAGTTACTCCAGTCCGATAACATTTCTAAATCATTGAATTCACTCTCTGAACTGGACATTTTAAAATTATTTATAGCAAATAACGCAGATTATGTAAAACGTTTGTAGACAACCGACCGAAATCGGGCGGTAAATAAATTGTTAACGACTCGTAACTTTGACAGCTCGTTGCTGTTTCTTTTTTTTTTGGAACACGATCTCCCGACATCTGCATACATTTGCCTTACTGTTCGTTATTCGTAACCCTCCCATCCGTAGGTAGCCATCTATCGGTAACTTAACTTACGAAACGTTTTTTATAGGAATGGTTTTGACATACGTCTCGTAGAAAATACTGCTAGCCGTATGCAAAACGACTCGTTTCTTGTTTATAGGAACCGGGCGTTAGAGGATAGATTTTGCTATTTAAAAAAAAAAGTCAAGAAAAGTCCTTTTAGTATTGTATAATTTTATTTAATAAAGATTTAATTCATATCGAAATAAAATTATATAAAAATCATAAAACACGTAATAATATCATTGTCTACACAGTACGAAACATTCTGATACAAATTAATTGAGAACACAAATTAAAATTTATTTAGAATAATAATAATCTCATATATTTTATTACTCCCTGATGCAATAGAAACTAAAATGATCATTATAAAAAAAACATACATAAAAGATACAGATTTTCATACAAAGACAAAACAATATTTTGTCAAATGATGAAGGATGTTTGTAAACTGAATATTTCTGAATTCATACGAGAAAAATAAGGAATGACTTTAACTTGGAAGTTAGTTTGCCAACCAATGTAATACTCAAAACACTTAAACTAACTGCATTTCAGATGACTCGACGGTCGACTTTCCGTCTGACCGGATGGGTCAGGTCGCATAGTTTTGGGTATAAGCTAGGATAAGATGATGACCTTTTCAGGAAGTATTTTGTTATGGTTCAGTTTACAAACAGCCCAGCAAACTTATTTATAAAACATTGACAGTACACATAACTCGCGTACCCTACATGACTAGCTGCTCGCTGGTACTCAAGCCACCAGAATACAGTACTGACGCAAACGCATCCACTTGGTAACTAAAACGATTACATGTTCATAGTATTTTCGCTTATAAAATAATATTCTTAAAATGTTTTAGGGTAGAGAACTATAGATAGATGTGAGGGTAATTTACGTCGTTGAAAATGACACTGATATAACGTAACTCTTTTTTCATTGATTTAGGGTGTAACTCACAATGCGGAAGCGGCTTGAGCTCTTTTTGACCACCTTAAGCCGAATACTCACACGGCTCATTGAGCGACGAAAATTACTGGTTTCCGCCCGTCCCCTAATAGTAAATCTAAATGAGATGGTCGAAGTATGATTTTGTCTGCTTGTACGTGTTCATAGAACGCAGAATATAGTTTTAACAAGTAATTATTGCAAGGATTCTCATAAGGCATACATTACACTATAAAGATGTAACATAACAATATATTTTTGTATGAATGTAATTAGCATTACTGATAGCCTCACAAGCGTTTCAACTGCATTTCATACAAATTATATACATAGTAACTTTGATTATTTATTTAAATTCATGATTTGTGATTCTTACTATATACTACTTAAAATTATATACACAAGACGCTCGCCTATAAAATATAATACTGAAAAACGCATTAGGGAGAGATAACACAAAATAAACCTTCAACTATTGTAAATAAAACAGATATTTGTTTGAAAATCATAGCCTTTAGTGTACTTAACATAAGCTTTAATATATTTGGACAGTATACAATGTTAAAAACGTTACTTTTACATAATTTGACGTCGACCTATTTGTCTAATAAATGTGATTACAAGGTTATGTTTGCTATGTGTACCCGTAGCACAGGAATGTACAAAAATATAATTATTCGATTGATCACAGACTATCATAATTGATGAATTCAGTTCTAGATTGAGTAGTGGGGACTAATCTCATAGTTTTATTATCTCAACAGACTTTAGTTAAGACGGAAAACATTCTGAAAGTTGGCAACGTCGCAAAATAATCTAAGCAGCGAAATATTTGACAGTTATTTTCGAGGTTGATAACTTCCAGCATGCAGTATACAGCCTTAAGACTGATTCCCACAGGTTATGTATCTCTAGCTATATACTTACGCTTAAATAATGTGTGTGTGTATATACTACCGCTACGATGTGATTGTGGACGTGTCGAATCAAGTATATAGCTAGACATAACCAGATGGGAAATAGCTAATTATTTGGTGGCAAAAGTCTAGTTCTGCAAGTATTTTATAATGATTACATGGTTCCTTTTTTAACTCAAATGTGATGATGAAAAGTGACCGTTTTGAATGTTCTAAGAAGAGATACAAGAAAGATTTGGTCCCCCGTTTTAAGAAACAAAAAAAAATAGTTTGAAGGGCTATTCAAAATTGGTCAGTTGAGAAAAAATCTTTGTAGGTTAAACACAGATGTTTACCATTATAAAATCGAACAGAATTACACTTATGCCATGGATTTCGTTTTGTTGGCTAAATTGGACTAAAAAATGTTGGCTTCCATAATAATGGCCAGGAATAGTGCGAACAATTTGGCATGCATTGGCTACTAAATGACGATTTAATCATTTACGAACATTACAGACTACTCGACAATTTAACTTTCGGACAATGTGGCAGCGAAAAGTTTAAATGATTTAAATGCAGTCCCTACCACGAGAAGCTATTAATTTTGTAAACACATAAGAGGGGTTCGCAATCTTTGGATCAAATGATAACCTAATCCGTGAAAACAAAACAAACAAACTGAAACGCATTCGAAACTTGAATGGCCGCCCAAATGTTTACGTTCCCGTTGTTCAAACGCGTTCCACAAAACATAAGACGACAGCGCTTTAAATCACCAAATATTACCCGACCAAGTGAAATTGCTCGTTACTTACGTATTACACGTTACTTCGAGTTGATGTAATTTGGGATTATTCGTTGTTTATTGAATTGTCGCTACGTAACTTATTAGAAGTACTTTATTTAGAAAATTTTAGCTTTTCGTGACGGGGACTATAGTTTCGATAACTCGAGAGAAAATTAGTTTTAACAAATTGTTGAAAGTCCTATTAACGAGTAGTTTACATTCCTTGGCAAACTAAGGGGATGGCACTATTTTTAACCCGAAATCTCGGTAACATTCCACTAAATAATCATACAATTATACTTAACTATGTCATTTGTATCTTCTATGTCATCCCCGCATTCGAACCCTTACTATACGCGTGGCAGGTACTCCTAAATAGTTAGGGACGCCTTTTAAATGATTTATAGGAATTTAAGCTAAGCTAAGGCTGTTCCTAATGATTAGGAATAAAATCTCTAAGTGAAGCTTACGTGATGAACCATGGATTTAATAAGTTAATATCTAAGATCTTAATTTATTGAAGAAGAAGTAGTAATTAAGATGAGAAAATTGAAAATATTAGAAATACAGTTTAAGTTACAAGAGCGATGTTTTTTTAGGAGCATAAAAAGATCTACCTCCGTCTAGATACAATTGAAGCAAATTAAATCCCTGTCTCATCACGTAACCGTTGAAATAAATTCGGTTATAACAATAACAGTACTATGTTATTATTTGACGGCTATCTTCTAGCCGTATACACACACTATCACACAACTAGCGTACTTTGTTCATTGGTCTACCTTTAGCGCTCGTGACCTTAACCGTCAAACTCATTTTGTGACCATTGTAAAGCTTCCAAACCGTTTGGACAAAAGTGGCGAAAGTTAACAGAAGTAAGAATCTAGCCAAGTTTAGATTAGATTAAAATAGCTAAAAACACAACAAAAAATTGTCCAGTTCTATGCAAACAGGATTTTACACGTAGTTATGCTCACTAGCGCTATTTAACACCTACCGACGAATTCCCGAACTAAAAATCTTAAAACTCTGTGAAACTACACACTACGTGTCTTTTACGATAATATTTATATGTTTCATTACTTAATACTTCATAATCATTGAATAAGATTAGTGATTTTTAATATTACTTATTCATAACTACTTTAGTTATATGCTGAATATGCATGAAGCACTAACTCAGTTAAACTGCTGCTACAGTTTAACTGAGTTAGTGCTTCATGTCTTTGCAAGGTATTGGGCGTAGTGACAGTCTTAATTTGACTGTTTCTAAACTACCTTCCGACGCTACTAAAAGTGGGTGTGATTCCCAAATTATGTACCAATATTAACATGATTAAAGAAAAACAAAAAAAAACAGCTTTATGGTAATTTAAGATCAACGACATGTGTGGTGACGCCTACCCCCACTCCCGGAAATGTGTGCCAACAATCCCTACGCAATATATCAGGGGAAACCATTCTTACTATTTATATGAACATGATTTGGGAAAACAATATTTTTTATCAGCTTAGGGTAATTTAGAAACAATCGCATTACAATCCCCCCTCCCGCCCCGCACAGCTACCTAAGGCACGATCTTAGTTAAACGGTAAGCCTGTACCCACCCACATTTTTTTTAGGCCTACCTGTAGAATATAATTGATATTGCTTTTACGAAGTATTTTGGATTTGGAATGTCCATGTTTTTATTCCAGTCGATTTTGCTCATATTTAAAATAATCCAGGTACAGTCAGCATCAAAAGTCGGTTAACACTTATAAATATTACTCCAAGTTTTTTGCTGGTCAGTGTGATCTGATGCTATATTGTTTAGCGAATTTGTGTAACCATTGATGAAAGTATTGTTATGTCTTTTACTCCAGTCCGTTAATATGGATAGTTCTAAAACTAAGACGTCATATAGTTTTGGTTATGTAAAGCGACTTTTGCTGCTGACCGTACCATATTTAGGTCGTAATTTAAACGCAATTCAACGCATAGTGAAAAATTTAAAGTAATAATAATATTCAAGATATTATGTCTTTAGAAAATTAATCTTATAATAGTGCTGCCATCTTTCGTTTTCGTGAATAGTCGTTGTATGTTTTATTAATCACAATTAATTTGTTCTTTTCATTTTAATAATAAATTTTAGAGATCAAACATTCGCTAACTAGTTACTATAGAGATGAACTTGTCTTTTAAAAGTGTATTTTTTTTATTTTCATCATTCCTTTTTGCAGTCGCTTAGGCCATCGAACTCTGCAACAATCTACTCTACTGAACACACAACTATCTACTCTACTGGACGACCATAGATTCATGCCTCCCTTGTTTCAACTACTCTGCTTACCTACGCTATAATTCAACTGTTTATCCAAATGATCACGAGTCAGTCAACAATTTGACGAGCAATCGAGTAACTACTGAACAAGGATCTATTGGCGCGTGGTTAAAATTGGAACAAACACCCATTTCTTAATAATCCAATACAATTCACAAACAACACATTGATGCCATTCAAGAGCTAAAATATGATCCCTCTACACTTACACCATAGTAATAGTTACATACTTTCATAAGAATGTTTAATTTGACTCTTAATACGAACGCCTAGATTACACTTAAACGACAATGTCTGGAGAAGTCGCGGTCATAAAATGAAATAGTGAGACGACACAAGTGATAAAACAAATCCGATTAAAAATATTTACCATCCCGCTCGTATGCTGTGTAACCGCGTCTGCTCCTGAACGTTGACTTTCACTATTGATCGTTAGACCTCCATTCTATACTGTATTAAATGTTTATGTAAAAGGTTCCCAAATAATGCTGCTGACGACTGCATTTTCGTAAATCCGTGTCAATTCAAATTGTACCTTCATAATAAGCAAATATCTACTAGCGTATGTCCGGCGGTAGTGTGCCCGCAGTCACCTCCAAGCCCTGCGCTGTGGTCGCGCCGGGTACACTGCGTGCGCCCGGGTGGCTGGCGTGCGCGGCGCGGGCGGGCCTGCCGCGCACGCGGGGTCTCGTCATCTCTTGCGGATGACCCAGCTGCGGATGCGCCCGTCACTGGGGAGGGGGTGGGGGTTGTACGTGGTGGTTGTTGTTGGTGATTGTTGTTAGTAAATATTAGGTGGTTACTACACTTATCGACGCCGATTTGGCTTGAGCCGGCCATGTAACATGTCCGTGTAACCAAAGCGAAAAAAAAGTCATCATAGTCGTTTTGGTTCTGACGACGCGACACGACCCAGCGTGGATTTTTTTATCTTTTATTGAATGGACATAAAGTTCTTTCTGATCGGTACAAACCGATTTGGCGTCGATATGTGTGGGAACTTCCAAATAATGACAGTGGAAGCACAATTTGAGTTTAGGTTTTATGGGTGCGTATTTAGTGCAGATGAAATAATTACAAGATGTATTTTTGAATGTTTTGTGTTTATTCTTCGATAATGGCAAAAATAAGATTTTTAAAGTTCGTTATTACAACATTGTGCCTCCACCCTTTGCTGGCAAACTCTATTTATTTTCATTAAATATGCTAATTTATTTAGACAAGAAATAGGCTGTGCCCCTATTTCTTGTCATAAAAAAAAAAAAAAATTGCTTGTCCAATGAAAATTGACAAGTTCCAATAATTAGTTATTGTATGTATATTTTAAGTAAATAAAATTTATATTGAGTAAAGAGATTAGATTCAGGATGAAAACATCTAAGAAAACTACTCACAACATTTAAAGCTTAGGTTAGTAAATGAAAGAATTATTGTACACTCAATTACATGTTATTAACATGAAAAATGGTAGAAAATTGTTAGTAACTAAAGGTTAAAGGAAAGCTGTAGAACAATTGAATAAAGTTAAAACAGGGGAACACGCACAGGAAAAACATCGATCGATAAATTGAGAGGATGTACTCTTTTTAATAGCAGTTGAAGTTTTCCAACTATATTATTTTGAGTTAGTGTATACAGAGTGGAAAGACACCGAGGCTAAAACGGTTAGCATGTATTCAGTATATTATTTCTACGTGGGGAGGGGAGGGTTAAATTGATGTACTAAATATGTGGTGACCGTTTTCGCGTCGGAGTCCCATCCACGTAGTATAATACTGATATCAGTGCTTTTAGAAATATATGCCATTGAAGAGTTTAAGTAATATGGGGTGAATAGGGACGCAAATCTGAACCGAGACAAACATTGAAAGGGATTTTTATGTTAGTGAAATAAATTGTTGATTGTTGCCTATATGGACAACAATGTGAAAATCCTTTCAAAGTTTCTCTCGATTTACCCTCTCATCCCTATTCACCCCGTTCAAAATGGTAAGTCAAGGGCGAAGCGCAGTTTAGCCTGCAGGTGGGAGTGAGTGGGGGTGAAGCGGCGGCGCGTGCGCAAGCGGACGGTGCGACACACCAACATATCTCACTATTTATTGGCTATGCGTATAGACTGAGTGGCTAAAGTTATGACAGAAACAGTTTTGACTATGAATACGACTGCTGAAAATAATACGAGATTCATAGGAAAACGCAGAACTGTAATAATGTCTACGCTACATTTGAGCTAAAAGATAGAAAGTAATACAGTACTTTTTGTCTACTACTACGTAACGATTCCCTCCATCCTGAGGTGGAAAAACTACAGAACTCAAACACCTGATAACTACAGAACGCCACCTGCTTAATAGTACCAATGACTACTACGTATAGTATCTTATACATCGATATACACGATGTAGGGGACACCGAAGCTAAAACGGGTACCACGTTTTCAATACATCATTATGAATTTCTATTTTGTAGGGCTCATCAGCTGCGGAACTGGAAGAGAAGCTTCAAGAGCTAAGCAATGCAAGCCTTGAGGTTGGACTAAAGAAAAACATGTCAAAGACTAAGCTTATGACCAACAGCTCACCGAAAAAGGTGCACATAGACGGGGAGAAAATACACTATGTCCAAGAATACATCTAACTAGGCCAAGTAGTCTCCTTCCAGGCGATACAAGACAAGGAAGTTGCGGGTGCTTGCGGTTGTGCACGGAAAACGTTTGGAAGAGCTACTGGTCAATAAAAGAGCTATTCAAGGGCGATTTACCCATTCCCTTAAAACGCAAGCTATTGGACATGTGTATTCTCCCCATACTGACATATGGTGCACAGACTCGGTCTTTGACTAACATCCAGAAGTCCAAACTCAAGGTTTGCCAACTGGCAATGGAGCGCAGCATACTTAATGTTAAACTTAACGATCGTATAAGGAACACCACATTGCGATCCAGAACTCAAATTGCTGACGTTGCTCATAAAGCTGCGAAATTAAAATGGGACTGGGCTGGCCATGTCTGCCGGATGCCGGCAAAGCTGTCGGCCCACATTTCACAAAACTGGAGCCCTGAGGCAGCTAGACGGGGTCGCGGCAGACCAAGAAGAATATGGCGGGATGCCTTTTTTTTTTTTTTTTCGGATGGGAAATCATCAAATGACTTCTCCCGCTCTGGGCGGAGCGGGAGGGAGTGTCAGACTTGACTGACTAAAACCCACCCATGTTCCTTCTTCGCCCTTTGTGTTCCAGGGCCGCGGTATCTCTTTCGAACAACCCGCAGCCCTGGCAGGCATCGGCCCTTTCGGACCCCTTCCGATGGCGGGATGCCTGGGATGGTTTTCTCGTTGATTGGCGAGAAGAGGCAAAAAACAGAGAAAAGTGGAAGGAATGGGGGGAAGCCTTTGCCCAGAAGTGGTAAAGAACAGGCTAAAAAAAAGGGTTCATAATCATGTATCAAATACGTGGTAACCGTTTTAGAGACGGGTTCTATTCCACCCTGTATACCACAAAAAATAGAAAGACACCTGACACCAGAGAAAGACACCTTCATAGTTTAGCGCTGATGAATGAAAATCAAATCTACATGAACAAGCTAAGTATATTAGTTGCCGTTCTGACCAACAGAGCTATGAATTAATTACCTAGCTAGTGCTTAGCCTTATAAATGAAATGATAATATTATGCAATACAAATACGTGGATATGAACTTTGATACATAAAATACGTAAATGTAACAAGTATTACACTCGGGTTGGCTCTGGTTAGTGATAATTTAGCGACATCTAAAGCTATGGTACAAAATATTGGTTGTTGGTGTGTGTGTGTGTGAGATGGGAATGTGCTAGCTTGTGTACATACATACCATTTGTGTTTGTAAAGGGCAACACAATTAAGATATTTGTTTACAATTTATTTCAACACAACTAATTCCTTGTATAAAACTGATGTACAAATCTAAACTTTATACAAGTGTTAATTAGGAATCTTCAAATTACAACAATAGGGGATAATCCTATTTTTTTTCTTTGTCCGTCGGGTAGTATATTGAAAAGTATTGGACACGTATTTTTTCTTTTTTCACGTGGTCATAAAATTACGGAGATATATTGGGTTGAAATGGCGCATGACGTCATATGTAGGTAAGTTTTATACCCACTTGTGACGTAGTAAGCTCCCACTCTCCAACTTTAATGAGTTCTAACTAAGTAATTTTTTGATATTTTGATAAAACAAAAAATACGTGTCTAATATTTTTGTATTACCTGTCTGACGGACAAAATAGAATGTCGTTTTCTTTACCCAGTCCGATCCCCTATTGAAAAGTCACAAAAAAAATCTTAAGTTGACTGAACTTAACGCATGAATATTTTTCCCAAAACAAATATAATATGTTTAGATGTTTGGAATCAAAATCGTCAACGCAGTATCATTAACTATTTATAATGCAATGAAAACCATGCTTTGCCAGGTCTGCTGGAACTTGATATGTGCATATGATGTACTGTTGTGTGTTTGACATGTAAGTATCTTTATAGATAGTTATACAAAATGTATGTTTGTATGTGTGTGTATGCACCTGTGGTCGCTCACTGCTCGACGGTGATCCGCCAGGCGCGCACTTCGCCGCCGCTGCAACACACTCACGGGTTACCAACATACTATACTCGTACAATGATCTACAGACGCGCGGAATAAAGAGGTTCTTACACCGTCGACCTGTTTTTTCAATACTTTTTAAACCAACATGCCCTTTTGTCAACCACATTCGAGGGCCAAAAGATTCTTATACTTACTCTTAACGTCATGACGACATTGGTAGTTTTCAAATTACGAACGCTTGCAAGACTTACAGTTAAAAAAAAATATACAGAAGTGGATTAAAGACGTTGAGAAACAAAATAGTATAAATTTACTAACCCTAATGGTCATTTAATATTAGTCCCAGTTACTATTAAAATAAACAATGTCCATTAGTGATCTAAGTACATTTATCAGAAATGTTTATTTTATTTCCAGGTATTATTATATTTCTACGTGATAACCATTTTACTTTAAGGGTGAATTTCACTTCATCAAATTAAACGCGATCAACAAATCTTAACTAGTTCCAAGAGCTGTCAGTATAATAATTGCTATGGTAAATTCACACTGACGGCTCTTAAACGCTTAGATTTGCTAATTGCGCTGTTTTTTAGTGAAACTAGCTGTAAAGTACCGCCATATGATTTATTGACTGTAATAACAACAACCAATAATATTGGGTGATTGGTTAAACGTGGGTAATAGTTTATTTTCTAAGATCCCGCCTAAGATCGACTTTCACTTATCTGCTTACGAAAGTCGGCTTTAGGTGGGATCTTAGACTATTAAAGTCTTGCATTACTCATAAAAATGATTAAGTTTCACTCTTACACACAAACAGAAAATCGTGAAAAAAATATCAGCTGCTCTACATCATATGGTCGCATAATTCGAAAAAAATATAGCTGTGTTTTTAATAATTTTGTAGTCTCATAGTAAAAGACATATTTATGAGTACTTCACTCGCTTAAAGTATTGTCCTCGTTTAACCAGTCACCCAGTATAAGTTCATATGACACGTGCTAAAAACGACATAAAAGTCAGTTAGTTTAATTGTTGAAACTCGTTCGAGAATACTCACTTGCCCGCCGTGTAGAGCGTCGCTCGGTGCGGGTCGGGGTGCGCGCGCAGTGCGTGCGGCAGGTCGGGCAGGCCGGCGGGCGGCGCGGCGGGGCGCAGCGCCGCGCTCCACACGCGCAGCGCGGCGTCGCGCCCGCAGCTCGCCACCAGCGTGTTCTGTCCGGTTCCTACCACGCACACGCCCGTCACCCAGCCCTTGTGTGCGTTCATTACGCCCTGGTACAAACAAACATACTGTGATAACAACCTGTTAGTCGCAGGCCACACTGGCGCGACGCGTCTTGCGTCTGCGATGAGCGGGAAAAATAATAGTACGAGTCGAACGGGGGGCGCCATGTTGGCGCGACTGGCGTGCGCGTCAGGCGACCGCGACCAGCGGAGGGAGTAGTACGAGTTCGCGCGTCCTGCATATTTATTAAATTTTGTTGAATTATCCGCGATGCAAAAATAAAAAATACGGAGGAATTTATTAGCGAATTAATGTCTCGGCTAGCAATCTGGTGCAGTAAGGATAATAAGAATAAATATGTTATAAAAAATAAATGGGATAAAATAAGACAAAAATTCCCAGGAACTCAAGGTATTTATATTAATTCATTATTAAAGTTGTAATTTAGACGCGCAATAATAGCACATAAATTAAAAACACATGACGCGCAACCGCATCAACGTGGCACACTACAGCGGCAAGGCGCAGCGTCTTAACTCCTCCCGCCCCCGATGGTCGCATCCGCTCACCGCAGTCGCTCTAGTCTAGCGTGGCCTGCGGCTTAGTGTTCCATTCTGAGATTTACACGATCCGATTGAGAAACATGTTCAGTTTGATGGTCTGTAGCACACCCTTAAGTATGTATTTACCCTTTCGGTTACACCCTGTAAATAGTCTGTGCCAAAGTAGTTTATAGAAGGGTTAATTTTAAAGCACTGACATAAAAGACAAAATTGTGCCTTAAGGCGGTGATGCGTAAAGCGCTAGGTCATCATATCACAATAATGCTTATTGTTCGTCATAGTATGATCATTCTAGTAGGCAGTTTTAACTTCAGTACAACTTACATGTGTGAGCGTGTGGTCTGTCAGACTCCAGCGCTTGAGGCTGGTGTCTCGTGAAGCGCTGTACAGCGCTGCATCGTCATGGCACAGCGCTAGAGCTTGCACTCCATCGTAATGCGGCGGCTCTAGCAGCCATCGGTTACTTGCTTCCCAACTACCTAAAATTTCAAAACACGGATGTAAAATAAGAATTAAAATACAAAACTATTCTCAAAAAACCAGATCAGTCCGGAAATTGCATGGGTTGATCTCGAAAATAGACCATCTCAGAACTGAAATAGGATTTTTCTACCAGGAATTGTACAGCCACAGAATCTGGATTTGTTCTTCGTTGATGGCAATATGCTAGCCCCCTATTACATCGGACTTAAACACAACTGGTGAAATAAAGGTGTACTATTAGGTATGTACATCTCTGCCTAATCCTTCAGATATTACAGGCGTGAACTTATGATTTGATTGATGATGTCCTCGGTCAACAGTGGATGTCTTGGGGTCACATAGCAATAGACCATGGCGATGAAGATAAGTTTCAGACATAACATTGCACTGCATTAGCAACGAACGGTTTTAAAATAGGGGATCGGACTGGGTAAAGAAAACGCCATTCTATTTTGTCCGTCAGACAGGTAATACAAAAATATTAGACACGTATTTTTTGTTTTATCAAAATATCAAAAAATTACTTAGTTAGAACTGATTAAAGTTGGAGAGTGGGGGCTTACTACGTCACAAGTAGGTATAAAACTTACCTACATGTGACGTCATGCGTCATTTCGCGCCCCTCTGCGGGGGCGTAGCGATATCCCGAGCGTCATGCGTCATTTCAACTCAATATATCTCCGTAATTTTATGACCACGTGCAAAAAGAAAAAATACGTGTCCAATACTTTTCAATAAACTACTCGACGGACAAAGAAAAAAAATTGGATTATCCCCTATTGAAAGGGGCAGGTCATAAGTTATAGTCAACATCTTGTTTACATTCTAGATTGTTACATGAGCATTTCATCATCATCATTTCAGCCTGGAATCTCCCCCTGCTGGGTTTAGGCCTCCCCTTTTTAGGGTTCCGTACCCAAAGGGACAAACGGGACCCTATTACTGAGACTTCGCTGTCCGTCCGTCCGTCTGTCACCAGGCTGTATCTCATGAACCGTGATCGGTAGCCAGTTGAAATTTCTACAGATTATGTATTTCTGTTGATGCTATAACTACAAATACTAAAAACAGAATAAAATAAATATTTAAGGTGGCTCCCATACAAAAAAGTGATATTTTTTGCTCGTTTTTATAAATAATGGTACGGAACCCTTCGTGCGCGAGTCCGACTCGCACTTGGCCGGCTTTTCTGTCACACGTCCCTGTTCTGTGCGTCTCTTATCCACGTGTTCCTCCTATTGTCAATACTAAACATACCGGTATCCTGTGGCAGCATGTCCAGGGTCCGCACATAGTGGTCCTTGGAGCCGGTGGCCACGAGGTCGCCGCCGGCCGCGCGGCCCACGCTCAGGCACATCACCGCCGCCGCGTGACCCGTCCACAGCTTGCACACGCACTCCATCCTGCATCATGACAACACGTACTTCAGGATATGAAGGGTTCCATGTTTAAACCATAGTAGATCTCCAAAATAGCTAACTAACAGCGCAAAGAAGAAGAAGAATCTGAAATCAAGATTATCTTCTTTTTTTTTATACTGACTCTTTTTGTTATTTAAATATTGTTTGTAAATGTGTGGACAAGTAGGCTTTACAGATTCCTAGATCCTTGATAAATTTGTATCATGTTCTACGTTTTGTAGTAAGCAACGATTTATTGTCGGGCCTACGATGTCCTCCCATACTTAAGTACTAACGCTGTAACATGGAAATATAGTAAAAACAAATGATTTTAAAAGAGTAACCATGGAGTTTCTTGCCGGTTCTTCTCGATAGGACACGACCAACCCGAACCGTGCACCTTTTTGTCGACGTTTTATAAGTGCCCATGTGTTGTTTTATGTGTGCCATGATTTGAAGACCCATTTGCGCCTTGAAGGGTCCGTACAGTAACTTTTTGATGATGAAGTAACAGAAACTCGTGGCTAAACTCGTGGCTAAATAGTAACAGCCGCACGGATCGAGCTTTAAGGTTAAGCCGTACTTGCCAAAGTTGGTCCGTGGATGGGTGACCATAATTACATACCGAGTTTCCTCCGTGCATAGGAAAGCACGTTAAGACGTTGGTCCCGGCTGTCATTTGTAGATCTTTGACAGTCGTCAAGTCTGACATCCAGTCTTACCATGGGGGGTCTTATATTACCCAATTACTGGGTTGTGGAAGTCAGATAGGCAGTCGCTTCATGTAAAATAGTGGTATTCAGCTGCATCCAGTTAGACTGAAAGCCGACCCCAAGATAGTTTGGGAAAAGGCCTAGGCAGATGATGAGTCGAATGACAACTTCAGTAGGCCTCTTCGGTCACAAAAAGTCAAAACATGTACCATAATCATAAGCTGCTGACTAAATCTCAAAAGATAAAGGAAAGTTGTATGTAGAATATTATAACTTACATGCGCAGATCCCATAGCCTCAGTTTGTCTCCTGCAGCGGTGTATAACCGATGGTTCTGTGTGAGAGCAAGCGCCGTGACCGCGACCTCGCCGCCCACGCCGCGGTTGGCGGGACAGGGACCCGTCGCGCCTGACGACCTGGTAGATGAAAGGAGATAGATCATCAACCAAACAAGATCCTCGGATACTATTTGCTTTTCATTATTAGTTCAAAGTACACGAAAATGAAAGAAGAAGATTAACTATTCAAATTAGTCAAGTTTCAATTAATTATTCAAGTTACTGGCATAAGCCGCGTCGGGGTCTGACGAAAAATACGTGCTTTGGACGTGGATTTTCGAAAACCAGCCCGTGATACAATACAAGCCGCATCGAGCCCGCGTCAGTCGGTCGCAAGTTCTCTTCACAGACGCACGCATGGCGCAAGTCTCACATCAGTCTGTTTGAGTCAGTCGTCATTCATTTTGTTATTGTTTGTTTTAACTTTAAGATAATAAACACCTATGTGGACCATTGAAGATTTCGTTTGCCTCCATACACGGCTATCAAAAATACACAACGGCACAACCGTGACAGTAAGTTTAATTGAATAATGGCGTAGATGGTGTAGCGACCGCCGATGCATCTCCGTGCTCGGTCGCAGACTTCTTACCACAGCGTAGTGACAGGCGTCCTGGTCCTGGTATCAAACATCCTGACAGCGGCTCCCGCGGCCGCCAGCAGCAGCCGCGAGCCCCGCGCGTCAGGCTCGCCGGCCGCCAGCGCGCCCACACTGCCGCCGCACCAGCCGCGCCACGCCTCCGTGCCGGCTGTGAAGTCCCAGCCGCGTACTGTGCGGTCTAGACGACAGAGAGAAATGGTTACAGGAGTTAAGTTAGTCACGTCAAGTATCAGCACTTGTACAACTTTTTTTTTATTTGTTTAAGTATGTATACTTAAACAACTGAAAAACCTATGGTATTGGTTGTTTTTGATATGACAAAAAATGTCACTGAAAATGGAATAATGTTTCAAATTCAAAGTTATACTTGAAGCAGAAGGCAAGAGTGCTATATAAACAAAATAGTGGCACTTACGACTGGGCCAAAATTGTGAGCTTAATCCTAAGATTTAGGGTAAGTGTTCTTAGCGAGGCTATGTTTCTGCTTACCCACTCCGCCGCTGTACAGCATATGCGAGGTGGCTGCGAGCGCGAGCGCGGCGCCCGCGTGTCCCTCGGCCACGTGCGTGCACTGCAGCCACGCTCCTGTGTTGCTGCCGCCACTGCCGCTTACCCGCTATACAAGACATGGACAACTATTAAAACACCGTAAAACATACACACCTTTTAAGTAAAACTAAAAGTATTTCCATCCATAAAAAACCAAAGAATAGATTAATGAATTGGGTGGTACATTATATTATGACTAAGGAATGAATTGAAGGGGCTGCGCAATCACAGTTTTTGTTATCGACACGGCACACCACCGACACGGACACAGTTTACGTCTGCGCTGGGAGTGGCTGATTCCATACTGTTTATATACAAACTAAATATTCATTGGTAGCTTGTATCCGACACAAGACACACGTTTGCGCAGCGCCGTAGAGATAGCGCCGAATAACCGACCCAAAATCAATTGAGATAAGGACACTAATAAAATAACATCAGAAGTCACACTACCCACCTTCAAAAGAATTTCTTTGACAACTCCTTGAGGCGTGTTATCATTCCCTGCGCCAGCCAGCCTCAGGAACACGTCGTCATCGCGTGCACGTCGCGACGCGCCCGGCGACGCGGGCGGCGTGCCCACCGTTGTGGTCGGCTCTCTGCGTTAGTGACCCAGTTAGCAAGCGGGAACATGGGAGGTAAGGTTAGCACATGAACAAGCCGTGGCCGGCTTAGCGTGAAGTAGTTAGTGCTTGGAGACGTGCTTAAGCCCAATTTAAAACAAATTGCGGTGGAAATTTCAAATGTTTTAAGGTGGAAGCGCCAGCATTCAAATTTTCTTACTTTTTTGCAACTTGCCGGTCACTGTCAGACAGTACGTTGAACAAGCTATGATTTTCCTACGGCTTTATGGCCAAAAATATAGCTTTACTGAGTTATAATCATTCATATCATCATGTATTTCTCTGAGTTAATTTAATCGCATTCAATGGCTATATCATGAAAAAATCATTCAATGGAATTAAATGAACTTAGAGGGTTGTCTTGATGATTTGAATAACTATAATAACTCAGTAAAGCCAATTTTTTTACGCTCGCGAATCATAACCAATCAACAAACAACTCAACACTGACCTCCGAATTGCAAATTCATAATAAAAATGCATGTCGCGGCCTGTGCTGGCGCTTTCAACTTAAACTATTGGATTTACAGGCACCGAACGTTGAAAATCAAACAGCACACTCAATATCTTTTACAACATTTAAAATTTCCTCCTATCTGTAATTTGTCACGATTATGCCCAAGTTAACTGAAATGGCATTCAGGTCAAGTTGGTCTTTCGTTTGGTATTAAAAAAAATGTTTTATTATTTTAATTTCAATAGAGATGACGAAGATGTTTCAATTAATTTATTAGATAAATTCATTTGGTTTTAAATGATACATGAAATTTGTCAGAAAAGCTGAATATTATGGCGTAATTTGAGGGATGCCTTTGTCTAGAAATGGACGGATTAGATTTAAATGATTACATTTTGATTAACTCCTTATTATCAATCATGATTTTTTATGATGGAAGTTTTATTAAGGAATTTCAAAAGCTAGGAGTTTTAGACTATTAATAGGACATCACAACATCAAATGTAGCAACAAAACTAATGAATCAATGGGCCATGATGGGGCACAATCGTAGCCATGCCATGGATGTAGATTACAAATGAGAACATGGACCACAACACAAAAAAAAAATACTTACAATGTCTTTGGTTCGAAGCGCAAAACTATTCTCGATTTGAATTTTCATCTACCTGTTACTTCTGTAACTTGATTGTCATGTGTTTTTCTACTGGTGGGTATAAGGTATACTGCTATAATATTAAAAACAACTCCAATGCATGTGAATTGTGTGTAACAAAACTCTTTGCTGGTGCTACTTATAAAAAAGGTGCAAAGACTATGCTTGTCTATAAAGTCTTAAGTTAGTTAAAAAGGAGATATCTTCATACATTTTTTTTTATTAGTACACGAATAATTCAGTGAACAAGAATTCTGAATGATTGAAATCCATGCACATCGATCGATACCTTGTATCGCTATTCATCGTTGAGCTCATGGACTATAAATGTTTATTTAGCACATGTGCAATTTCGTCAAACTTTCGAATAATTTAAATCAATACACGGTGTAAGGGCATCGTCACAGACAACTTTTACCAAGGATTCAGCCCATGACATAACACATAACTGATATTACTATCTCTCCCAAAGACTACTGTGTCCCAGTAATGTATACATACAGGGTCGAAATGTACATGTCAGTCAGCTAATGACTTATTGGATAACCATTAAAAAAAATTGGTTCTGGAATCATGTACTGAATCCATTGTAAAAGTAAATGTCACGACGGCCCTTCCAGCGAATATAGAATGCTTTATCATGCAGTATATAGCGGGGGTGCGTCATGCCGGTAGCAAACAAAACACAAGCTGAATTGCATCTATTTATTGTGCCTACATAATGTACATATACCTGGTACATACAATGTACTCACATATTACAAACTATACGAATACTTGACCTTATCATTTATTGAACGCTTTGTTAGGTTAACTGGAGAGGCACAAGTGCAGTCAAAGAGTAAAAATGCTCAGCATCTCAAAGTTTAATTGTTAGTACATTGCTGATTAAATAAAAATCTTGCAAAAAAACATGTAGGAGTACATATTCAATGTTAGGTTAGCATGATAATTTCCATTCAGAGAGGTTATACAAGGTGTTGTTTTGCATCCTCGTCAAAATTCAGGAGGATGTCACAAAAGACATAAATAATCAATCAAAATTACGGTACCTAGTTAATTATTAACAAACGCTGATTTTTTTGGTTGTTTATGTTTGTCAGTATTATAGACAAACACCCGAAATGTGGTTTAGGGAAAAAGAAATCATCAAATATAGGTAGCGGTTATAGGGCGAGAATCAGACGGCCCGCGTTTAAAACACGTGTGGTTCTTACTTACCGATTTCCGTAACTAAGAAAAAAATTAAAATTACCTACCCATTTTATTATTGATTCGGGACGAGAATCATTAGCATAGTTACCTCCTTGAATTTGACGAGAATGCAAAACAACACCTTGTATTAAAATGCTTACCAAACGACACGATGTTTTAAAAATAAATAAAAATTACAATCAAACTTGACTTTTGGGAGATGTATTGTTTACACTGGAATCAGAAATCATCTTTAACGTCCAAAGTTTAAGAAGAAGTTATATTTTAAATTCTGATCAACATTTTTTGTCCGAGACTGTACGCGTGCACTTTTGGTGAATATATAAGACCAGCATCTGAATAGAATGTAATATGTGCTTTATAACCAATTGCCAAGTTAAAGCTTACGTTACACTTGTGACGATATACTTACAAACTACTTCGATATAATACAGTAAAATGCATGAAGCTAAACAATTCCTTTGGATTAGTATTATTAATTAACATTTTATGCACTTCTTAAATGCAAAAGTTCCCTTAAAAACTACACTGAAGCTTGGAAGATAATTTAGTTATACAAAATTAGATCATAAGATCATCACAGAAAAGTTCAAATCGCTGCTGCGTAAAAAAATCTAAGCGGTATCAAGCGTCTTTAGACATTTTTGGTTCGATACCCGTACCTACATTTGGTGCCTAAAATATTGTAGTTTTTACAATTCAATAGTTAATATTTTAGCTTAATCCTAGTGTTTATTGACATCGTTATATAATATATTTTCCGCGTAAATATGGACGCGTAAGTACTTATAATACGAACGCATCTGTAAATAATTACATAGCTTTTTTAACACTCCCTCGCCGACTTTATTTAATAGTAAATACAACCCGCCTTTTTCATGTTTTAAGAAATTATCCGTGCTAAGTTTACAAGTATTATTACGAGCCTTGTTATTAATATAAATAATTCACATGAAAAAATGTAACAAATCTATATTTTGTACTTAAATTACAACTTCACTTTGAAACTCTCAAATAATACTTGAAAATGCCACATTCATTTCCAAAACCATGAAAGAAGGCGTCGATATAGAGTAATTAATACGTAGAAGAAGCCATAAATAAGGAATAAGCATGCAGAGCGTCGTGGGACGCGGGCGGGCGACGCCTGGGGCGCGGCGGGGGCGGGGGAGGGTCAGTCCTCCACTATGAACAGCTCGGTCAGCAGGCTGCGACAGAAACTTGCGTCAGGCACGCCGGCCCACCCGCCGAGCGCCATCACCGGTACCGGACAGTTATATGTGCAAACTGACCTTGTATACTAAGGTTACTATGCAATAAGTCAACCAGGAATAAGTCTCCGGCCTGCTACTCTGGGCCTCATTCCCAGCGCTTGGTTGGGACCACTAGACCAACTGGCGAAATGTGGGTCGGGCCCCCCTAACCAACCTAACCTAACCGATGATAGTTATGTTACGAACTTTCTATTTTGTGTAAGAAATGCCAGGTAGGTCGGGTGTTAATTAAATGCATCAACTTTTTAAATATTTAATCATTTGCACATATAACTAGAAGGTAAAGAATACTACAGGTTTTCTTAAAATTCACTTAGAAAATATGGTATAAACGCTAATGTGCGTAAAGTGGGCATAAAACGTGGGAGCGAGACAACACGAGGAATTCCACTTTCAAAATTACCCGGTTTGTTTTGTGACTTAGTGTAACATCTGTCCTTCACTCGAAATGAGTGCGAGCGAAAGAGAGGTTAAAGAATCTTTTTTTTAAGTAAACCTTTAGTAAACATTGTTCTATAAATAATAAACGTACAGACAGATGTTCAAGTTTTAAGTAAAACTACAGAAATGTCTACCTCACACCAACTAGAGTGTAGCACATAAACCCAAGCAGTGTACCATGCAGAAAGGGACGGCGATATCGCACATATATCAGAGTGAAAGAGACAGATATATTTCTAACTACTCAAGCTTTAATTTGATTGTTAAATAAGTTACTTGGGCCAATTTTTCATCGTCAGATATCTTTTTACTGAGATATAAAATTCACTTTTGACATAAATACTGTAGAAAAACGTATTGTTCTTCTAAAATATATCAAGACAATAAAAAACCAGCCCAAAAAAGTAAGAAAATAAAGATAACCAATTCCCATAATAAAATAATAATTTCATAATAAAATAAAACATAGAATTTTGACAACACATTTTGAAATGTTTACAATACACAACTGAATATTCCGTAGTTTGTGATGATCTATCCTAAGCGAATTTTTCTAGTAAGATAATAGAATAACAGAAAAATGATACTACGTCACAGAATGTACAGTCGCGGAATGTAAAGGTTTATAGTTTTTTTTTTTTAAGAACAAGTCCCTACTGGCAACGTAAAAACTGACAGCACATTGCATAATGTGGGTGTTCTATAAGTAAACTTCTTCCAAATCCTACATTGATTATAGGCATAATAATAAATGTGCCACAAAGACTGATATGGGGCCTGATAATTTCATACAATTAATGTTCCATTTTTGAAATTCGGTAAGTAGTGTTTATTAGGACATAGTGAAATGTCACAAGGCATTCTCTATCAATCACCAATGTTGTTGAACCTTTTCATTCCGTTCGTGTACATGCTTATTCCGGCATTTCCCTACGGTATGTAGAGCGGGGTGTTGTATACGTACAAGGAGGCGGGCTTGGTCAGGGGGGCGTGCCGCCGGGGGGGGCGGGGGGACTCCGGAGCCGCGGGGGGGCGGCGGCCTGCTACCGGCGACGCCAGGCCGCCCACTGTGCTGCTCAGTGGCTGGAGACCTCTGTGGATGGAATGGGAGTAGGTTTTAGTACGATGAGATTTGGGAGGAGAATTTAACACTAACAATGCTTAATACAAATAATTCATTTTTACTCGCATGCGCAAGTCATTAAAGCTATGTATAAAGATGACTAGGGAGGCGGCTTTGCACAAACGAACGAATTATTGTTCGACCCGGGTCTCGAGTGCTTAGCACCGAAATTGTTAATATAACACTCTTTTTGACAGAGAAGACTTCAGTGTACCAGCATTGGGGTCATAATAAGCTGGGTGTGAGTACCTGAGACTGCCAGGCGCGCTGGGCACACGGCTGAGCGGTATTGGGCGCGGTGAGGTGGGCTCCACCATAGACTGCGTCATAGGGTCCTCCTCGCGACCGATGACGCCCAGGTCGCGCAGCCGGACTGAGCCGCGACGGGGGCTGAGGGACAAGGGAACGACGGGTAAACATACATTCGTACACTTATCATCATCTGCCTAGCCTTTTCCCAACTGGAAGTTATTACTGTTACTGTTAATTGGAAGCTAGGATTCAGCTTAATTTTACATGGAGCGACTGCCTATCTGACCTCCACAACCTAGTTAGTATTGGGTAATACGATACCCCTTGGTAAGACTGTGTGTCAGACTGTCGGGCCACTGACTATCTGTAACGACTGTCAAAGATATGCAAATGATAGCCATAGCATTGGCTTAACGTGCTTTCCGAGGCACGGAGGAAACTCGGTATGCAATGATGGTCACCCATCCACGGACCAACCTTGGCAAGCGCGGCTTTTAGCCGCGAGCTCCTCAAAGGAGAAACATGTATACAAGATAAATGAATATGACATGACTATCTTATTGATACGTTTCAGTTTTATTTTGGATGTGATATGACCACTTCTGACTTCAGTAGGCCAATTCGGCCTCAACCATTTATAAAGTATCAGAAGATGTATCATTATATTAAGTCACTCAGAAGTTTCAAGGTATGTTGTATGCAAAATATTATAACTTACTTGCGCAGGTGAAAAGCAGTTTCGAGTGTATGAAAAGTAAGCTAAGACTTGGATTACGGTCCAGTGACGTGTTTCCGAGCAGTGGGATTGATAATGCTAAAATTAAATATTTGTATACTAACGTGTTCCTCTGGAATGGCGAGGTGGTGTTGTCGTCCGGCGGGGACGTGGGCGCTGTGCTGGACTCGCGCACGCCGTTGGTACGGGACTCACTGTGCCAATAACTGACGGTGTAATTTTACTTGTATTATTTAAATATTCATTTTTTTTTTGGAGTATAGGTATATGTAAACTGGCACGAGTGAATTTTACTAATCAGCGTTCGAAAGCTGAAGCCTATGGTGAGTGATAATTTAAACGCAGTTGGGACGAGCTGATCGCGTTCAGTTCCATCGATGAAATTCACCCTAAGGCTGAGGTCTCGGTAGTGCGTTGCGTATAATGTGGCATGTCATTAAAAATATATGTAAAACGACGACGAAATACCAACCTATCAGAGTCGGGGTGCTAAAAAATTTGAGCTCGCTTCGCTCCCTCTTGCATCCTACGAGGGATCCATTATTCTAAAGTGCCCAGGGCCTCCAATTAGTTATATATAGACGGCACTGCATATTACGTATTGTATTTTTTTTTAAAGTAGTTTTCCTGAGTCCTAACTGTACTTGCCAAACAAAAATGTTACAAAACGGGAATGAATACACGCATATTCGAAAGGTTACGAAACGAGACTCAATGTATGAAGATCAAAATAGTTACCAACGGCACTCTTGTGATGGTATTTTGTTTAGATGGCAAAATGGGAAAGTTACTAAATGGAAGCCGAAAAAACCGGTCAAGTGAGTGACGGGCCACGCGCAGTGTAGGGTCCGTAGTTTTTATAACAGCCAAGTGCGGGTCGTATTCGCTGACTGATAGTTTCGTACCATGCTCTAACTAAGCCAAACATGACTACCTACCTAATTTGACTTCCTATACAAATCCTCACCTGATCCAACAATTTTGCACGGAAATAGCGATACAGCTGACGCTTAGCGCATCTATCAACACTTTCGTTAGAGTCAAGTATCCTCCCCCCCCCTTTAAAGCTTGATAAGTCACGAACGGTTTACTTAATCAAAAAACAGTCTTTACAAACCCCTAATATTTTTGAAAGACCTACCCAACGATATGCCACACTAAGGGAATGACGAAAAAAAAAATTATCATCCCCACTTTACACGTAGGGGAGGTAATCTAAATAATTGTTTTTTTTTTCAAAATTTTATTTAACCACTTTTTTGGCGTTATTAACGTGTATACTCATGCCATGCAACATTACAACTTTCTAGTACCAATAGTTTTTGAGCTAAACCGCGGACAGACAAACAGACGGACATAGCGAAACTATAAAAACTAACTTTTCCGGAGAAGAGATCTCATTTTTAGATTCTTAGAAGAACTGCAGTTTCATCCGTAAATAGTAAAACCCTTAAAAATCTTGGGTCAAAAGCTGGCGACCCCCATGCAGGAACACCTTCGGCGGCCCTTTATATCGGTCGCCCAGCCTCGCCCTAGCCTACCGCCGCTACAGGTTATGTGTTACCTGTCCACAGGAGATACGGATCGCGTAGAGGTGCCAGAAGACACATGTGCGAGTAGAGCGTGTAGCGCGGCCGGCACACCGCCCCAAGGGTTCAGGTTCTGGTCCTCCGTGCCCGCTATCCGGAGAGCACTCGCTGTGCGCTCTGTACTTTCTTCAAGCTGTGGGCGAAAATAACGAATATTAGGACAAGTTTTTTAAAACACACATACCAAACGTATGGGTAATTCATAAAAAAAAATGTGTTCCTCAAAAACAGATGTTGATGGAAACATGTTTTATAACTTCAGTTTGATACAATTAAGAGGATTTTTCAAGTTGCTACTGGCAACATTCACTTTGGCCAGCAATGATACGAAACAGCTGGGCGTCAAAAATTATAGATACATAATACAGTGTGTAAGCCTAAGGGACACTGATACGAAAACGCTTACCACGTAATAATAATAATAAACCAACATCTGCGGAGTCTTTCGCTTGGCAGTTGGATCAAGGGCTTGATTCAGAAAGCAGTACTTCTGGACACGGCACGTATTGTTAGAAGGTTTCTCTCTCAAGAGCCCTGACCACCGGTATTCCGGACCCTTTTCCCGATGCCGGTGGGCTACTATTTTTTAATTTTTTTTTAATGTTTTTGTATATAATTTTGTAAAAATATTTAAAAATGTAAATTGTATGTAAGAAAATAAATAAAGGAAATAATAATCCATTTATTATCAGGTTACAAAGCCCCATAGATAAATACCTTAACCTAAATATACATACTACTATAACAACAATTCTGTTAGTATATGAAACTTAAAACTACGTTAGTATCGCTTCACTTGCACGATGTTTTGTGCGTTCGTGTGGAATTTGTCCGCAGAAGCGACGGAACACCACATTCTGCGGCCAAAGACTTTCTTCCAACACCAAATGCAGATAACACTACATCACTACATCATTCTAACATCCCCCCCACATGGAAAATTTTTCATGGGTATTTTTTTTTAAACAGCTGTGTCCTCCAAAAGAGCAATATCTTCACGGTCAACAATTTTGACCGTGAAGGTATTAGAAAAATATTCAGCTCTTCCATACATTCTGACTGTTGTATATCCATATATTTTGAAATGTATGGAGCAGCAGATTTTTTTTCTTAGGCCGTGGTAAGTGTTTTCGTGTCGGTGTCTCTAACACCCTGTATGGTATCCGATTAGTTTGGAGGGCGACCCCAACATGGTAAGAAAAAAACTAGGCAGATGATGAAGTTGTTACCTCCTTGAGTTGCGAGCGCGTGTCCTGCAACATCTTGAGGTTACGCGCAGCATCCTGTGCGTGTTGCAGCGTGAGCGCGGCCAGGCGCTCTAGTGAGTAGCGACCTGCCTCCGCACTGTCAATCTGATCTAGTAGACGAGGGAGCATATTCTCGTCGTTCTCCTCCTGGGGATGACAAAACAGAAAGGTTAATGCAGGGTTAAGTCTGCAACTGCAACAAAAGCTGCATAGGCAATGCCAACATCTGCGAGAGGCTCGAACTAAAACATTGTTTTGTCGTGACGTCACATCTGTGAAGTTTGGCCGAGTAATTCTTTGGTGCTTTATTTGAATCAATAGTTGTGGCTTTGGCCCGATTAACTTTGGTCAAGGCCAGTGGCAAGTAGCAACTACAAGTACCCGAGAGGTTTTGATAGAAACAACATCTGATTGTAATAATAAATGTCGATATATTTAGTAAGCGTACAGAGTTTTATAGAAAAGTCAAGTAGTATGGAAACCAAGTAAGTACGCATCCTACTAGGGATGAGACGTATTTACGCAACCAGGTTTTGAAACCAGGGCTTTGCTTCCAACCAGGACGCCCTAGTACGAGTGACAAAAACTTGCAAGTATTAAAGTTTTAGCAAGGCGCGGCCGCGCGGACAAGTTAGAAAAAACCAGACTTGAAAGGTACTTGCATAGGAAATTAACCCTTGTCTTCATATAAATAATGCGCACAATCGTATCTGCGAAAAAAAAAATACTTTGAAGATAAAAGTTTTTTTTTTCGCAAATTCGATAATGATCCTTATTTGTAAGACGACATGGATTGTTATCCTATGCAAGTATTTTAAACCCTGGAAGTAAAGGGCGCAGCGCGGGCGGCCGCGCGGGCAAGTTTGGAGAAACCAGACTTGAAAGGTACTTGCATAGGAAATTAACCCTTGGCTTCATATAAATAAGGCGCACAATCGTATCTGTGGAAAAAAAATACTTTGAAGATAAAAGTTTTTTTTTTCGCAAATTCGATAATGATCCTTATTTGTAAGACGACATGGATTGTTATCCTATGCAAGTATTTTAAACCCTGGAAGGTTGCGGGAGCAGGGCTCGCGGTGCAGGCGGCTCAAGGCTTGCGCCGCGGGGGGTCGCGGTCGGCTAGCGGCATGGGTAGCGCAGCCATTTTGTAGACTTGTTCGCGCCATTTTTCCATACCGTTATAGAAATACATAATAGCATGATAGACACATAATAGCGTGAACGAAAGTATAGTATTACTAAGTTACGTTTCAAATCAAGTAAATATGTATTTTGTTTTCGTTTTGTTTTTGTCAGTTGTCGTTGAACTGACCGTGACGCATACCTCATTCATTTTAAAGAAGTTATTTCGCGAGTATACCTATTAAACAATTAGAAAAAGTGTGTAAATAAATAAAACTGTTTTTATTTTGTGTTTTTGTTTTTCTTTAAATAGCGAGGAAATAAAACTCTAAATAAAAATATAGTCGCCATTCTATAAACATGCCTAAGCAGACTGTCTAAATATTATTCTGGCACGGTAGGATAGGAACTAGACCGAACTCTACCAAATACTTTCAAGTGTTTTAAAACCTGGTTTTCGACCCAGGTTTTTTTGCACACTTGTACTGGAAAGCCCTGGTATTGAATATGGCAAGTATAAATCTCATGCCTACATCCTACATACACATAACAAGCGTGGAACTATATACTACTAAATTACAAGTGGCGACAGCCTAGATAGTGACTGTGGACTAGCTACTGTCCTATCGTTTTATACCACTGTTCCTACCCACTATACTTATACAAGGTGTTGTTTTGCATCCTCCTCAAATTCAAGGAGGTATCTATGCTAATGATTCTCGTCCCGAATCAATCATATAATCAATGAGTAGGTAATTTTTTATTTTTTACGGAAATCGGTAAGTGTGAACCACCCGTGTTTTAAACGCGGCCCGTCTGGTTCTTGCCTTATAACCTCGCTTACACACAATCTCAAACGTTTATTCGATAATTTCTTATTCTCTAAACCACGTTAAGGGGGTTATTCTGAAACATTGACAAACCTAAAAAACAAAAAAATTAGCGTTTATTAATAATTAACTAGTTACCATAATTTTAATTGATTATTTGTCTTTTGTGACCACCTCCTGAAATTTGACGAGGATACAAAACAACACCTTGTATATATCTATGTCGCTTTACATAAACTCTTGACCAATGTAAATCGGGCCTTACACTCGTAAGGGATATTGGTGCGCAAACTATTGCCATACATCCTAAATCAACATTTTTTTAGGTTAATATTTAACAATTAATCAGTTGCTTCACACAAAAGTTCAAATCATGCACGGTCAAAATACATGGAACAGCAATTTTTTCACGGTGTAGAGGTGTAGTCTTATTTTTAATGTTACTGCTATTTGTATGATCAGCGCCTGTGTATCAGCGATGGACCCTCTCTAGTAACGTAGCAGATGCACTAAGCGTTGGGATCCTGGTCAGTGTTGCGCGCTCGCTCGCTTTGTTACAGCAACCGTTCGAGCGTGGCTTCGAGCTTGCGCAGCGTGGTTGAACACCGATCCGAAAAGCGGCTTTATACGTATAGATAGATGTGCGTATTTCTAATGTTACCTCTATCTGCATGATCTGCGCCTGTGTATCAGCGATGGACTCTCTCAAGTAGCGCAGCAGATGCTTGGCGTCAGGATCCTGGTCGGTGCTGCGTGCCCGCTCGCGCTGCAGCAGCAGGCGCTCGAGCGCGGCCTCCAGCTCGCCCAGCGTGCAGCGCGCGGCACATGCGCGCGACACCCAGCACTCCAGGCGCGACCACGCCTCGCGGTACGACGCGCTCTTGCGGGACCGGGTACGGTCTGTTGGGAGGGAAATATTATATGATATTCTGTGGAAGGGATAAACTTGAAAAATATCAGGTAGCCCACCATGACGTCGTAAAGCAGTTTTGTTTTAATCTTGTTCCAGAGTAAGAAAGAGATTAACAACATTTATTAAGCCCTGGTAACCATTGTGTCTTAAAGCAGTATTTTGTTTTAATGTCACTCCAATGTGGGAAAGAGACGGAGCTATAAAGGGTGTAAAACACCTCTTAACGAAGCCGAAAGGCACTGGTTCTCCCTGTCATTGCGATTATTTTTTTGTTCTACACCATACCTGGGAACCTTCTAGTTACTGAGATATTAGGGGTCAAAGTTCCAACTTTTTGACAAGTATTTTTAAAGTGAAACTTTTATTACATCGTCTCAAACTTTTTCGTCTGTGTGTTGCATGTCGCGTGACGCTCGGCCGCGGAGAAGGGATAAAGTGAAAGGTTCACTTTATCCCTACTCCGCGTTTTATAAGTTTTATACCCTTAATGGAATATTATTCCTAAAATATTTAGTTAAATGTCTAGTGTGAAAAAAAGTTTCACTTTTACCGTGGTTTCATAAAACCACACAATCCTTTTTTTTTAAATACAAGTTTTTAATGTAAGATTTTTACTTTAAACACCTCCACGACCCCTGTAATATTCAATCCGTCCATCAGCACAATGTTTTGAGTGCGTTACATTGAGTTCTACCAGGTAAATACGAGAAACAAACACAAATTTGTTGTTCCTGCAACGAGGCTCAAAAAAGTAGGGGGTACGTTCAGATGCCAATGTATACGTTTTTACAATAAGCTTCCGAGCCATATTCAAGCACTAAGCCTAAATAAATTCAAATCGTTTATAAAACGGAAGCTATGCCTGAAAGCCTACTATCATGTAAATCACTATCTCGAAGATAAAAAGGCTTGGGATTAAACTGCTCCAATGAAATTTGCTCTGTGAATGTCGAAATTCCGGACTTCGCTTGTTTATTGTTAATTCCTTATTTTATACACTGTGACATTTTTTATTTTATTTTGACATTTACCGATGTGACATGAATACTTATTTCAGTAATTTTTTTTTTTTACTTTATTTTTTTTATGTGACATTTACTGATTTGACATGAATATTTACTTTTTTTATTATTATTGTGACATTTATTGATATTCTTGATTGTTTTAAAATTCATTTCTATATTATTATTAATTACATTTAATTATTGTGAATGTGAGGACCATGTAGGTCACATTTTTTTTTTTTAATTTTTTGTTTTTCTCGCACCGCTGTTTGGCAGTTTGAGTACTTTAAGCGACCTACCCAAATGTCCTTTCTTTGGTATTGTTCGTCGTTTCGTTGAGCTCCTTGAGTTCTAAGTCGAGCCTCAAGATAACTGACAAATGCTTGCACTGACTGGACAGGTCCAGATCAGACACTAATATGCATAGTCCTCATGTAAATTGAGCAATGTCTGGACTTTAAAAAAAAAAAATAACCGACTTCCATAAAACACTAAAAAGTGGCAAATAATTTTAGTTTCGGCCTTTTCAGTTGTGGTATCTCACTTTAATCCTAGTCAAGTATAATTTTTACATTGTAACTAGACACCAGCACATCGTCCATACATACGACAAAGGACAAAATGAATAATAAAGAGGATTCACTCAAAAAGTACCTAAACAAAGATATAAAATTCATATGGCTCCACCGGGCAAGCTTCTCTACCAAATGAATGAAAAATCATCTAAATCGGTCCAGTAATCACGGAGAAATCGGTGTACATACGTGAAAAATGTACATATAACAAAAATTTTAATAAAATGAAAACTTTATGGCCAAACTATATTAATTTTTTATGGGACCAAATGGCAGGTATTCCACATCAAACTAAAGAAGAATCACGCCAATCGGATCATAAATCTCAGCGTAATCGGTGTATACACCTGGAAAATGCATACCGTTACAATTCCAACAAGCCCAAACACAACTAAGATTCATTGCCTTGTTATGGAGTTCCGAAGCCTGTCTCTTGGATTCACCATCAGATCTGATGGTAGAATGGTTTTTATTGGACGCAAATGCTTCACTTGTTGTAGAAAATACCAAAATCACTGTACTTTTTCCTATAAAATTTGAAGAGTTCCCTCGATTTCGCCAAGATTTCATCATCAGATCCCAACTTGGTGACTATGGGACCATTTGGGAAGTATACCCTTTCCAACAAAAAAAGAATTTTCCAAATCGGTTGGCAAGCGACGGAGTAATGAGCGAACAAACATAAAAAAAAAAAAAAAAAAAATACAAACATCCGAATTGAGAACCTCCTCCTTTTTTAGAAGTCGGTTAAAAAGAGCAACAAGTTAACAGAGAACCTCTGAGTTTGTTTCGGCTGTTTCTTCTCAGAGTAGTCAGGTACGAAACACCGACCCCATCTAGTTTTAAAAAAATAATGACGTGTAAAAGTGTTTGTAAAAACCTATTTGCAAAATAAACATCATTTATCAATACATGATTTTACACCCCCAAAAAAAAAGTCGTTTCCCAGCAATCATTTTGGCGTAAAGTTACTTAGTTTCATGTACAGAATGCTTGGTTGACGGCTTCGTGATGAGGTGTTTACACGGTGTAGAGGACGTCTAGCACCATCTCTTGCCCACTGTGCAATAAGATTAAAATAATACTGCTTTAAGACGTCATGGTAGGCCACATAATAGGTGCTATATTACTTACCATGTAACCTGCCTGCCGCTCGACTGCTCAACTTGTCGCGATGTCCTCGCCTTAGTAATGACACTTCTTCTTGTTTACGTTTTAACACCTGCAAAGAAATATGATTTAATAAGGCGTCTATATTCAGATTATAATTAATCACATTAATGTTCAATATTTTTAATAAAAATTACCGCTTCTTTCAACTTGGTCTCAGCTTCTAGTGATCGTATCAAGTTGGCGTTCTTACGAGATTCCTTGCGCAGTTGTGCCACCTAAGAAAAAATAAAATTACATTTTAATTAAGAACGTAAATATCTTGGTATACACAGTATGGAAAAAGAAATCAAGAGCTTTTGAAAATAACTCTATAGGAGTTCTATAACTTTAATAGCATAAGAGACAAAAATGTGTTGCAGCGGAGTTTCTTCCGTCAATTCATCTCCCGACCTAAACACTAGGAAACGGTTACGAGCGAGCGTTTTGGGGGATAATCTTTGTAGTCCAAATAGTAGTAGTTCTCAGCCTAATTTGAATAAATAATTTTTGATTTCATCTTAGTTGGTATGTTAGAGATAGAACCAACCTCTTTGGCCCGCGCCGCTTCAGCTTGAGCGTGTCGTTTAGCTTCCTCGCGCATGCGTTGTACTAACTTCACCTGTAAAGAAATTATAAATATATTCAAGGTTTAAAAAAAGGATTGTGTGGTTTTATGAAACCACGGTAAAAGTGAAACTTTTTTTCCCACTATAGACATTTAACTAAACGTTTTTGGAATAATATTCCATTAAGGGTATAAAACGTATAAAACTTCGCGGCCAAGCGTCACGTGACATGCAACACACAGACGAAAAAGTTTGAGACGATGTAATAAAAGTTTCACTTTAATAACGTAATAAACAACTGTAGTACTAGAGTGTCTTGAAAATCTAAAAGTAAAATAAACTATTTGAAGTTTGAACGATTTAAGTAACTTTTTAATAGGGCATGGACAATAACATCTTGATGAACCATCGACAATGTCGTAAATGTTTTTTGTAAAATAAAATGTCAGCTCTATTACCTTATCCCTCTTCATGTTCTGTAGTTCTGATCTCAGCGTGTTGATCTGTTGCGCTGTCTGCTGCTGCGAGCGCTGCAGACGCGTGTGTTCCCGCTGCGCCGCTTGCAGCCGCTTTAGTTCCCGCGACATGCCCGCTACACGACGCTCGTACTCGTCCTTTACGCGCTTTAGTTTCTCGCTTGGAGGGGATGCTTGAGTCGCTGGAAGGTAAAAGACGGATTTTTATGCAAAGACAATCTCTGAGGTGTCTATCTGTTTATATAGCGGCTTGCCTTGGACGGTCTTCAGACAAACTGGTGGCGTACTATGACGTCTTAAAGCAGTTGTAATTCCAGTGTGAGAAAGAGACTGACCTATAGAAGACGTCTAGCGCTATCTCTTTCTCGCAATGGAAAAAGAATAAAACAATACTGCTTTAAGACATCATGGCACGCCACCAGTTCTTCTGAAGACCGTCCGAAGAAGTGTGTAATGTATCGATTAGCGTGACATGTTCCGGACACGCTTCTATAAGCTATGCATGTAATATGTATCTAGCACTTGGTTTTGCTGTCCTTCATCGTATTATAAGTCGCAACATTTAGGAGATACCTCATTCTTCAATGTCTCCAAATATGATATAATAATTAGATAGTAAGTCTTTCGGTTATATTTTCCCCCGTAACAATTGACTTGAGTTAGAAATTAGGATATTTCTAATCCCAGTATCAATTTTGACTTCCACAAGGGAAAAACATTGTGGAAGTCGAAGAATAAAATTTTAAGGTGATTTTTGTGCGCTAGACCAATATTTTCCTTACCAAGTGAAGCCAGTACTTTATCCTTCTCATCATTGGTGGCCTTGATCTGGTGATGTAACGTATCCAGGCGGTGCTCGTAGTGCGTCTTCAGCGCGGCCAGGCGGCGTTGGGACAGTTCCAGCTGTTCGATCAGGCGGGCCTTCGTGTCGATGTCTTCGCTTAAAGCCGCTAATTGCGCTGAGAGGACGCGTTGACCTGGAGATTGTAGATAAATAGATAGAGTACAGTTTCGTAGCACAATAGAATTAATTACACAACTCTTTTACAAAATTACTTCCTTTTTTTTTTTTTTGGTTGGCGATTTTGATGACTTGTCCTTATAAACAAGAATTTAAATACCAATTTTGACTTAGACTGCCTATGTGACCTCCAAGCTCCAGTTACTAAATAACACGATATTTCAAGGTATTTCTGCTTCTCAAACTTTCGGATCACTGACTACGCGTAACAGCAGTCAAAGATCTACAAATGAAGACCAACGGCGTAACATGCTTTTTTTTTAGATATGGGAAGTCTGCATCTTAGCAAGCATTGCTTAACGTTGAAGATCGACCAGTGCTGCTGTTATTATTTATCCTCGAGCCAATTTGGTAAAGTGGTCTTGTAAATTACTCACGCCAGATTCACCGTGAAATCAATTTTATGCGAAACTTAATTTTTTTGTATGGAAAGAGTGTCAAAATTATTCCTCAGATAAAGACATAGCGTTAAGCCGTTGGTCCCGGCTGTCATTTGTGGATCTTTGACAGTCGTGGCCCGAAAGTCTGACAACAAGTATTACCAAGGGGTACGTATTACTCAGTACGGTAAGTACTAACTGGGTTGTGGAGGTCAGATAGGCAGTCGCTCCATGTAAAATACCGACTGGAAGCCGACCCCAATTAAATTTGGAAAAGGCTTGGCAGATGATGTTGTTGATAAAGACATAGTTGTAACGATTAGCATTAAGACTAAAAATCAAGACTCGTGGATCGTGGCTAGAATACTAATAACTAATAAGTAATAACTGCTTACCTTTAGCCTCCGAGTCCTCTTCGTCCGAGTCACTCGGCTCCACCTCGGCGTCACCATCAGAGGGCTCGGAGTCCTCCGCACTCTCTCCCTCGGCGCGCTCCCTCTCGCCGATGTGCCCGTCATCCACTGCGCTTGTCATGCTCTCACTCATGTTCAGTTTGCGTTGGAACTCGAGCTCGCCCATACTTCTAGCCAGGAGCTCTTTTTCCTGTAAAAAAATTGAATTTTATTAGTAACTAGCTGCTACCCGCGACTCCGTTCGCGTGGAAATTTTGATGGGTTTTAGGAGTATGAAAAATAGATGTTGGCCAATCTGAGAATTGGCCAACATCTATTACCCTATACCTACCCAATATGCACACAATATTTCAGACAAATCGGTTCAGCCGCCGGAGGAGTTTAATAACAAACACCGCGACCCGAGAATTTTATTCATTAGAATTTGGTTTTGTTTTCTACTAGCTTTTGTCCGCTTGCTAATCGGAAATATTTTCACTGAACTGTGGGACTGTGGCAGGTATAAAAAGTATCCTAATGTCCTTACCCAGCTTATGGCCTATCTGTGTTACAAATTTCGTCACACATATTCGAGGATGTATCAGTATGGAGAATTGAGAGGAGTATCGAGAAGAGTTCACATTCACCTGATTGAACGATTATAAGCAGCCTGAAACTAATAGATAAAGCGATCACAAACACTGGTTCTAAACGGGGTCGATTTTTAAGTGTACTGTACTTCCTACATCTTCAGCTTCAAAATCAAGAAGAAGAATAGATGATGAGGAGAAATACTGTTGTTGCTTTTTCCTCTTCTTTTCTCTCTTCTTTTTTCTCTTTTCTTTATAACTTTTGAAGTGAAACTTCTTATGCGACTTCCAACAAGTTTAACGCTACCATTTCTAAAACTCACCAAGAGATGGCAGTATTACAAGATTTGTGACTACGTAGTTCTATTAGGTACGCAAGATGGCGTGCAAACAGTCATGCATTCGACTCTTCGGTGTGACCAGCCTTCGCTCAATTTCCATGAGTAGAGTAACCTCGATAAACTTATGTAATAAAAATATACAACAAGAAAATAACAAAATAAAAAATGTAGGGGTTGACATACCTTATACAGCTCCCGCTTAGCATCATCGATGATAAGCGAGGGGTCTTGCACGGAGTCGTGTCGCGTCCTCGCGACTGTTGCCTCACGCTTGCGACTCGCTTCGTACATCGCGTTAGATTCCAGCAGTTGAGCTCTGAGGTCTTCTATCTCGCTCACGTAGCCCTGAGAAAATGATAGGGATGTTATGGGGATGTTGTATGGGTTTGGTCAAGAATACTGATGTCTATGTGCAGAAGTCTTCCAATGTATTATTTTATTTTAATTTTAGTGTTAATAGAAATCATTTTCCAGTAGTTAAAAGACCGGTTTAGCCGAACTGCTCAATGTGGCTTTTTAGGATTGCGGGTCCAGAATAGTCAGAGAGAGAGAGAGAGAGAGAGAGAGAGAGTTAACGTATCTTTCTTTATTCGACGCTCGAGTAAGTTTGTTTTGTAAGGGGGAACAATTCACAGCTTGAAAAAAAGGTTACTTGTTAGTTACAAGTAATCTGGCAACCAGCCATGGTTGTTGATTTTTTCAACGATATCTTTCCCTGAGAAACAATTTTGACACGCTTTCTATACAAAATGTCTCCCATCAAAATAATCAACAACACATATCAGTACGTCCTCACCTGAACAAGCGCCGTCAGTGAACAATCATTGGCATCAGGACTGCCGTCCTTCGGCCCCCAGTTCCCGAGCGCCTTCTCCGCGATGAGCTCACTGTTCCTCGCGGATAGCTGCTCTATAGTCCCCTGCATGGCCTTCACTCTCCTCCGCAGAGACTCCGCTTCGCCTGTGAGGATGGCGTTCTCCTGGACCACGTCGCTCCAGCCCTCTTCGCCGTTTTCTGATATTACGCGTTTGCCCTGGAAAGTTTAGGATAACATTTTAAGCCCATCTAAAGCTACTTTAACAAATTAACCTCCTTTAACACCATGTGGCTTACAAGGCCACGGCATCAATCATACCGCAAAAATAACATTCTCATAAGGATTGAAATAAAGTTCACAATATTTAGCCGGACCAAGTAAGCTTTGGCGATAAAGTTTTACAAAGGGTTTAAAAATTACAGCTATTAAGGGCTATTCCAAATAAGAAGGAGATAGCTTGATTGGATTCGAAGGAAGTAAAGAACAATGATACGCGAAATACTGCCTTAAGCGCGACAGGGTCGACCGCGAAATTCAAATTTTCCTTAGTTTTTTGCAACTTGCCAGTCAGTGGCAGTTTGTATGTTGAACAAAATATGATTCGCGGCCGTAAAACGTATGTATTAGCATAATTGTAATGATAAAAATCATAAATAAAACCCCTTTAAGTTCATTTAATCTCATTGAATGGCTATTTAATGAAAAAGTCATTAAATGGAATAAAAAGAACTTGGGAGACTTGTATTGATGATTATAATGATTGTAACTTAGTAAATGCATATAAATCATATTTGAAACAACATGCAACCTCACAACGAGCTGAAAATTGTAAAAAACGTAAGTAAATTTGAATTTCGCGGGCTAACCGTTGCTAAGGGCTAATTCTGTAATTAAATAAAATGTAACCTGTTTATACTCAGCAAGTTCCAGCTGCAACCTGGCCACCTCCTGCCTCAACTGATGAATAGTCCTCGAAGTCAGATCCTGGTTCACCACACACCTGTTCTTGATATTCCTCGCCCGATTCGCATACTTCAGGGTATTCAGAGTCTCCATGAAGTCTCGATCACTGGGTGATACGCAGGCTATCATGACTGTATTACTGTTTCCTCCTAGAGAATCCTGGAGTAACCTAGTGAGTTTCGAATCTCTGTATGGGACGTGTAGTACTTTGCGGGATCGATCTCCTAGAGCTGAAATGACGTTGCCTAGTGCTAGGAGTCCGCAGTTTATTGATATACCTTCTTTTGCACGTTCGCCGGTTGCACCTGGGTGATATAAAAAAGGAGTTCAGCAAGAGGAACACATTTTTTGGAACGAAGTTCCTTATCGCGCGTTGCGAAAGGGGGCTAGACGGAAAAAATTAAGACCAAAAGTTGTAACGACACTTTTTGCTATAGTTGTAAGACGTGCGGCGTGCGCGTGTTTCTCTGTCTGTCTCTCTCTCTCTCTCTCTCTCATAGAAAGCAAGCCAGTTATTTTCGTTTCGTCTTTCTATTTAGCATAAGTATTATAATTTAATTAATTAATTATTAAATTAAATAACTTCGTTCCATCCGGGTGTCCCTTGACACCTCTCAAGTTTTTTTTTATAGAATTGACTGTGGTTGATGGAGGAAATAGTTAACCAGTAAAGTCAGTCAGAATTGAGAAGGCTAATTGGGTGATATTATGATTTATTATTATGGTAGGTATTTTTTTATTATTATTAGCCATGTGTGTCCCAATGCAGAGCAAAGGCCTCCCTTCCTTCCACTTATTCCCACCCATAGCTGTTTTTCGCCAATCTTAGTGAAAAGACACGAGTTCGTCCCGTCATCACCTCCTGCGTCCAAAACTGCCGAGTTGCCGTTTGAGGCTGTTTGAGACCCATTGTGTGGTTTTCATTTAAGGTATTGCAGTAAAAAATATTTTCTTGTAGTTTAAACTTCATAACGTAAAAGCTCGATTATCTATATAAAACACACTATTGATTTGACGCCTATTTCGACCCTATGAAACAAAACATACAGTTCGAAACCAAAAACGAAATTCATTCATACAAGTTCTAGCGTCCCACCTGTTCGTTTTAACCTCTCCGAGCCAGCCAAATCAACAAAATGGAACTTGGCAGTAAGAGTTTCATACTGTTCAGGCGCTTCTGATTCGGCGTCCCTTTCTACTGTAGCGTCTTGGTCTGGTGCTAGCCTTCGCTGTCGTAGTAATAGCGTGAATACTGCATGAGACCGGGAGGAGGACGAGTTCATGTTGGTAGCTGCCGTGGTTCTTGCTAAGGCACCCGCTCGTAGGGCTCCTAGGGCTTCGGGGGCACCTCTGACAGCTCGCATTGAAGCTCCTACTATTTTGACGCCGCCACAGCCGTCTTCTGTTATCCTCAGGGCGCCCTGAAAAATAATACAGTTGAAAATATGCATGCACAGTAACAACAGGGATCACTTACGCGTTATTTATTTATTTTATTATTTATGTATACACAGTAGACAACACAGGAAAAAACATAAAATATTAGAATACAAAGGTACTGCTTATTTCATATGATGAAATTTCTGCCAGCAGACCTGCGAAAGGAGAAATTTAGAAGATAGTGTGTGAGAGAAGGAAGAGAAAAATGTGTTATTGTGCCTTACCTAACTTAACCAATACTATTACCTAAATATAAATACATAATGCTAAGATATAAAGGGTGTAAAACACCTTTTAACGAAGCCGAAAGGCACTGGTTCTTCCTGTCATTGCGATCATTTTTTTGTTCTACACCATACCTGGGAACCTTCTAGTTACGGAGATATTAGGGGTCAAAGTTCCAACTTTTTGACAAGTATTTTTTTAAATACAAGTTTTTAATGTGAGATTTTTACTTTGAACACCTCGACGACCCCTGTACTATTCAATCTATCCATCATCACAATGTTTTGAGTGCTTTACATTGAGTTCTACCACAAAACATGATTTTACACCCCCCAAAAAAAAGTCGTTTCCCAGCAATAATTTTTGCGTAAAGTTACTTAGTTTCATGTACAGAATGCTTGGTTGACGGCTTCGTGATGAGGTGATTTACACCGTGTATAAAAATATAAATACATAATGCAAAAAAAAAAAAAATACACATACACAACCGTTATTTTAGTGTGCAAAATTTAACAATTATAAATACAAAGTTTAATCCATCACAGTTAACTCAATTTTAATGATTATTCTCTCGAACCAATATAAATAATCATACAATACAATACAAATAATAATCAATCATTTGGATTGGGTAGTTGTACTATCAGAAACGTAATCCGCATGGGGACACAGGGTTCCGGGTATCATTCCGGAAAATTAAACTATTACACACTAGTAGAGGGACAGTTTCCCAATAACCAATTTCCCGTACTTTCTATTTCCACACATTCATAGAGTTAAGTACCCCGTGCTTGGGAAATGAATATGAAACATATGCGGGCGTGTATAGATAGCACGCTTGAGTTCGCTTCAGGGAAACAATTAGATTATGGCTTTATTGGTTCTGCGAGGCAGTGATTTGTCACACGATGGGTATGGTTCAGTGGTTTGCCAGCTTTACGAGTGTACTCGAGTCGTATTTAAGGTTCGTTAGATGTCTTATTCAGAATGATAAATAGAGATACGTATATTAGAGCGGCAGAAAGGGCGGGAGCTATCTTTAATGAACTGTACACGGATCGGAATTCGTTTTACAAGAAAAAGGTATACCTTCAAATCGGCAATACGAATTCCGATAAGACATTACTCAACTCTTTTACACAAAGACTTTTTTACTTTGCTGCTGATAAAATAATAGAGCAGAATAGAGCATTCTCCTGCGTTTAGCCTTTTTCGGACCAAGTTAGGACCGGCTTCTAGTCTAACGGGATGCAGCTGAATAGAGAGTAAAATAGAGTCAAGGAGAAAAGCATGTCCTAGAACTAAAAATTCGAAGACATGTGACATCTACCAACCCGCACTGGGTCCACTCCCTCTCAAAGAGAGGAGGCCTGTGTCCCAGCAGTGGGAACATTGTAGGCTGATGATGATGAGGAAAGCTTTGAGTTTATATACAGGGTATAAAAAAAAACAGACACTTCACGAAGCCGCCAACCAAGCATTGTGTACATCAGGCTAAGTAACTCTACGCAAAAATCAGCTAGGAAACGACTTTTTTTTCGGGGTGAAACATCACGTTTTACGGTAGAACTCAATGTAACGAACTGAAAACATTGTGCTGATGGATGCATGGGAATAGTACGGGGGTCGTGGAGGTATTTGAAGTAAAGTTATAACATTAAAAAGTTGAAACTTTCCCAGGTTCTTATTTATGGTCTACAACAAAAAAAAACAGCAATGGCGGCGAGAAAAAATACCTTTCAGCTTCGTTTAGGGGACTTTAACACCCATTAATTATGTGCGTACACAGGAACGGCGCGGCTCGGCTTGGAGCACGTGGCTAAATAATAACAGCCACACGGGTCGATCTTCAAGGATACGCCGTGCTTGCCGAGGTCGGACCATGGATGGAACCATAATTGCATACCCAGTTTCCTCGTGCCTCGGAAAGCACGATAAGCCGTTGGTCCCGATTGTCATTTGTAGATCTTTGAAAGTCGTTATAAGTAGTCAGAAGCCGAAAGTCTGACATCCAGTCTTACCAAGAGGTTTATTACCCAGTTACTGGGTTGTGGAGGTCAGATAGACAGTCGCTTCATGTAAAATACTGATACTCAGTTGGAACCGGTTGGACTGGAAGCCGACCCCTACAAAGATTGGGAAAAGGCTAGGCAGATGATGATCGTATAGTGTCAAGGTCATTATTATCAAGAATACCAATAACTTCCATTTATCTTTTAATTGAATGTCGTAAAAATAATGCAAACATCAATTTCGTAAAACCGCATAACCTTTCATAACAGCTGGTGCCAAAATACTAATATTTGGACAGCTCAATGTTACCGAATAAGTGCGAGCAAATAAAGCGTGTTTCTGTAATTTTTTGCACAAATGTCCAAACGCTTCCGTAATCGTGGTGACACGGCAACTATGGAGTCGTCGGTTGTACTGACTGGCAACATTTACGGTAAAAATACTATAGCACGTTTTGTTGTTAGATTTTCTACTCTTAGCGTAACGCCGAAAGTTGAAAGTCAAACAGCGGCCTTTTATTCAGACATTCATTTAAGTGTCTCTTAAGGTTAGTGGAAACAGGCATTAGGTAAGTATTTTTGTAATTCGTAGTTCTTGGTAATAATTTAAATCAGAGGCCGGTGTACTAATAGTTGTTTATGTTTTGGAGTGTTTGTCTGTACCACTATGCCCGACAAGATTTTGACACATGACACATCAGCTGAATCGGCGGGATGATTAGAATTGTCATGAAATTCACGAAATTTTCATCAACTTTCAGCATTCAATTTTATTGTGAAAAATATGTCATGGGATCTGTTTAATACGATAAATTTGATGTTAATATCTCCAATATCGTGTTGAAGTCGCTAAAATGGAGTCAATATATTGCGAAATATGTGTAAAATACATATTACTAAACCCTTCCTAAAAGTACCTTAGATGCGCTGGAAATAATGTACATAGGCAAGCTTCTCGTTTGCTAAAAGAATTCGAAAAGTCAAAATAAAAACAGTAACATTCTATCTGCGTTCTTATTTTTGCCATTATTCATACACAATCTATATCTATATATATAAAAGAAAGTCGTGTTAGTTACTTCACTTATAACTCAAGAACGGCTGAACCGATTTAGCTGAAAATTGGCAGGGAGGTAGTTTAGAGCCAGGAGAAGGACATAGGATACGGTAGGGTAGGGTAGGGTAGGTAGGTAGGATAGGGTAGGTAGGTAGGGTAGGGTAGGTAGGTAGGGTAGGGTAGGTAGGTAGGGTAGGGTAGGTAGGTAGGGTAGGGTAGGTAGGTAGGGTAGGGTAGGTTAGGTAGGGTAGGGTAGGTAGGTAGGGTAGGGTAGGTAGGTAGGGTAGGTAGGTAGGTAGGGTAGGTAGGTAGGGTAGGGTAGGTAGGTAGGTAGGGTAGGGTAGGTAGGTAGGGTAGGGTAGGTAGGTAGGGTAGGTAGGTAGGGTAGGGTAGGGTAGGTAGGTAGGGTAGGGTAGGTAGGTAGGGTAGGTAGGTAGTAAGGGTAGGGTAGGGTAGGGTAGAGTAGGTAGGTAGGGTAGGGTAGAGTAGGTAGGTAGGTAGCGTCGGGTAGGGTAGGTAGGATAGGGTAGGTAGGTCGGATAGGGTAGGTGGGTAGTAAAAAGTGCATTGCAACGCATGCTGGGTACAGCTAGTATATATATAAAAGAAAGTCGTGTTAGTTACTTCACTTATAACTCAAGAACGGCTGAACCGATTTAGCTGAAAATTGGCAGGGAGGTAGTTTAGAGCCAGGAGAAGGACATAGGATACGGTAGGGTAGGGTAGGTAGGTAGGGTAGGTAGGTAGGTAGGTAGGGTAGGGTAGGTAGGTAGGGTAGGGTAGGTAGGTAGGGTAGGTAGGTAGGGTAGGGTAGGGTAGGTAGGTAGGGTAGGGTAGGTAGGTAGGGTAGGTAGGTAGTAAGGGTAGGGTAGGGTAGGGTAGAGTAGGTAGGTAGGGTAGGGTAGAGTAGGTAGGTAGGTAGCGTCGGGTAGGGTAGGTAGGATAGGGTAGGTAGGTCGGATAGGGTAGGTGGGTAGTAAAAAGTGCATTGCAACGCATGCTGGGTACAGCTAGTATATATATAAAAGAAAGTCGTGTTAGTTACTTCACTTATAACTCAAGAACGGCTGAACCGATTTAGCTGAAAATTGGCAGGGAGGTAGTTTAGAGCCAGGAGAAGGACATAGGATACTTTTTATCCCGTTCGACATCATTCCCGTGTGACTTGACATGTAACGTCAGTCACTATAAAACGTGGTATAACAAAAAAGAATCAGACTTGGAATAACAAAATTGACGTATAATGACAGCTATGTAATGACGTATGGATGGTAGGTAGGGTAGGGTAGGTAGGTAGGGTAGGGTAGGTAGGTAGGTAGGGTAGGGTAGGTTAGGTAGGGTAGGGTAGGTAGGTAGGGTAGGGTAGGTAGGTAGGGTAGGGTAGGTAGGTAGGTAGGGTAGGTAGGTAGGGTAGGGTAGGTAGGTAGGTAGGGTAGGGTAGGTAGGTAGGGTAGGGTAGGTAGGTAGGGTAGGGTAGGTAGGTAGGGTAGGGTAGGGTAGGTAGGTAGGGTAGGGTAGGTAGGGTAGGGTAGGTAGGTAGGGTAGGTAGGTAGTAAGGGTAGGGTAGGGTAGGGTAGAGTAGGTAGGTAGGGTAGGGTAGAGTAGGTAGGTAGGTAGCGTCGGGTAGGGTAGGTAGAGGGTAGGTAGGTCGGATAGGGTAGGTGGGTAGTAAAAAGTGCATTGCAACGCATGCTGGGTACAGCTAGTTTCATATAAAAACACAATCAAAGTCTTGACAAATATTACTAAAAACTATGTTGTAAAATAACAATTCTTAGTGCTGACCGAAAACCCGGGTTTCATAATTACGATTAATAAGTTGCATTCAGCCTAATCGATAATCGTAATTAAATCGAGTTTGGAAAAAAGAGTTGAGACTGAATAAAAACTTATTGGTATAATCCATACTAATACCATACTAATATTATAAATGCGAATGTCACTCTGTTTGTTTGTTTGTATGTTTGTTTGTTTGTTACCTTTTCACGACTAAACGGCTGATCGGATCTTAATGAAATTTGGCAAGATGATAGATTTCAACCTTGGGAAGGACATAGGCTATATATCATCACGCTACGACCAATAGGGGCGGAACAGCAATGAAAAATGTTGCGAAAACGGGGAAAATTGGACGCAGACGAAGTTGCGCGGGACAGCTAGTTTCAAATAATTATTTAATTTACAAATAGGTCATGTAATACTATCTTTTTCATTAAGTAATTATTAGATCGAAAACAGCTTATAATTAATTAATGAACGTTGACTTCAAGAGAAGGAGATTTATTACTAATAAGAACAACAGAAGTCTGTAAACCCAAAAAAAAACCAAGTCAACATTTTGATGATTTTCTTTCTTTGAGAAACTTATAGGAGAAACTTTCCGTTGAACTAGCTGCGTGAAATATAACAAGAAATGAAGTCTCAAAGTTCAAGCAAATTAAAACAACAGAAAATGGAATGATTTTCAAATTTAAGCACAGACAGCACCGCTTAATTCGCGCTACGCAGACGCTAATAATATAGTTCAATGAATTCGCGCCGATTCTTTTCTTTTTCAAAATTTAAATTAAGAATGCGCTCGCAATTCTCATAATTTAAAATATTTTAATTTTATTAGATATAACTTATTAAGAATTTTGCTGTGTAATGTCTGATGTTTGGAAGAATGACCAGGAATCTTGGAAGGAATAGTAAAATAATTATTTTGATCCATCAAAGATATTTATTTTTCCAAGATTTTGTATCGTTTGGCCCGAAAGTATGAAAGCCAGTCTTACCAAGGGGTATCCTGCTACCCGATACTAACTGGTTTGAGGAGGTCAGACAGGCAGTCGCAGGTCGCTCCATTTAAAATACGGGTATGCAGCTGCATCCAGGTAGACTGGAAGCCAACCTCAACAAAGTTGGGAAGACGCTAGGCAGACAGATGATGATGATGGTTGACAATCGGCAATTCATAAGCTGTTTCAAGGAAAATTAGTTTATTCTTTCAAAACGGTTCACTGAACGGGTTTTTTTTATATCTGCCAATTTCAGGTTATCCATCATAGGCCGTGAGGAGTCACTTGAGCGAAGCTATGCACAGCAATGGATATGAACCAGAACCATCAGGATATGAGTCTTTTAAATGTTTTTGGAGTTGTTTTACCCAAGCTTATCTAAGTAGTATAAAAATACTATCGATTGAAAGTATTGGTCGGAGAACGCAAAAGATAAACAAAATTGGAAAGTCATGGGCATGCCTTTAACCAGCAGTGGGACAGACCAGGCTGATAAAAGAGTAAATACCCATTAACCAACCCAACCTCCTAACCACCATCATCTGCCTAGCCTTTTTCCAAACTATCTTGGGGTCGGCTTTCAACCTAACCGGATGCAGCTGAGTACCAGTATTTTACATGAAGCGACTGCCTATCTGACCTCCACAACCCAATAACTGTGTAATACGATACCCCTTGGTAAGAATGGATGTCAGACTTTTTGGCTTCTGACTACTCGTAACGACTCTCAAAGATCTACAAATGACAGCCGGGACCAACGGCTTAACTTGCTTTCCGAGGCACAGAGAAAACTCGGTATGTAATTATGGTGACCCATCCACGGAACAACCACAGCAAGCACGGCCTCGACCGGGTCGACCTTAAAGATCGACCCGGTCGGTTGTTATTATTTTGCCACGAACCCAACCTCCTAACCATAAATAAATATAACCACACCTCCTAACCAATAATCAAACTATATAATTCTTTTTTACTATGCCTACCGAGATCCTCGGCATTCTACCAACCTTCGGGTAGTTCAAAACAAAATTCACAATAAATTATATATAATAGTAAAAAAAGCCTACAATATAAATTGGAACAGAGAACGAATTCCTAATTTAAATTTTGAAATGGAAAAAAAATCGGCGCGAATTTAGTCATAATATCAGTCTGTGCTGTTTATTGTTGGGTCGGAATGTACGAAAAACAATTAAGATTAGCATTATGAAAGCTTAAAAAATTATTATAATAAATATGTATTGTATTTTACGCTTAAAATAAATTTATTTTAATTTTCAGTAATCGATTTCTTAAATTCTTTAATTTAATTACTCGAGTTAATCGTTGTTTTCAAAAATATAATCGATTGGAATAATCGCTTTCACACATCACAATAATTAAAAAAAAAACAAATGGTCGTCTATTTCAAATACAAATTAAGTGGTGGTAATGAATATTACGTGTTATTGGTCCTGTTTTAGTAAATAACGCTAAGATCTGGGCATTTTCATGTGGTTTATAATATTTGGAATGATATTTAATTTTGTCATAATTGTTATCGGATCTATACGCGTGTGTGCGTTATATGTGAAATATAAAAATGTAAACACGCACGATTGGCGCGAAACTTCGACTTTAGATATGAAAATTCATCATTACCACTGCTTATTTAAATTGAACTATGGATGAATTCGCACCATAATGAAATGACGAGATGATTATTGTCTATATAGTGGAGCTCGAATGTTCGAAAACCACAATTTTTATGATTTTTAGCCTCGACCGGCACTGCCGTCAAAATGGCGGTGACCATATTTTATGCACTTGAATTTTATAAGGGTAAATTAAGAAACTTGCGCGCTAAATACGAGAAGTTTTAATGGCGTTGATATATGAGATTTTTATCCAACTCTCTTAATTAACGCACACTCATAGTATTTGATAATCAGAATATTAAATAAATACATAAATAATGAGGACGACGAATGACTTAATTGCTAGCCCCTTTCGGGGCCGATACCAAGCCAGCGGAGGTATGAGCTTCGAGCCCCTTCGGGGGCCCGTACCGAACTATATGGTTAAATGAGCCTCATAATTTAAGAGTATTGCTTGGTCAGTGGCATATTGCTCAAAGGTGTGTCTGATTCCGTCTTCATCATCTGAATGTCAACTTATTTCTTAATAATTGAAACAACAAACCTGGTGGCGTACCATGACGTCTTAAAACATTATCGTTCCATTCTTATTCCAGAGTGAAAAAGAGACGGAGCTATACAGGTCGTCTAGCTCCATCTCTTTCCCACTCTGGAATAGGAATGGAACAATATGTTTTAAGCGTCATAGTAACCCCCCTGAGTGATTGAGCAAATGTAGATATGACAAATTATCACCACGTCTGTAATTCCCGAAGGGTTGAGCAGAGGTGTACCAATTACTACATCCACATTTCACCAGTAATGATTAAGTCCCATGTAATAGGGGGCGTGCCTATTGCCATCAACCGGGACAAGTCCAGACTCCGTGGCTGCTACTGAGGAAATCTTAATGGCAAAACCCAATAATAATTTGCCCGACCCGGGATTCGAACCCTGGACCTCATGCTCAGCAGTCGCAATTGCGACCACTATCAACGAGTTTCAAAAATAAAATAGACGGTGAATGTAGATTTTTTAGAAAATTACTTTCTGTATGAATACGTACTGCAAGACAAATTCATGTCAGAAAACGCTGCCTTAAAACGGTGTGAAATGGTTTAAAATAATTGTGAGCAACAATGTTTTAACAGCTAAGACTGACCGACAAAGAAGCATGGTGCTCGCGACTTGCCACCTTTTCTAACTTTTCCGGAGACTATTTTATGAACAAACGTACCGCTCTGTTAGAAAGTTCAAGGTAGTAAGTTGTTTCAACGTGTAATGCAATCGTGCCTTATCTAAAAAATTTATCAACTTACTTCATTGTATTTGTGTGGGATGGATCTTAGGCCAGAAATTGGTATGCTTGGCTCACTTCTGTGTTTAATTCGGGTCTTCAGGAGTTATACGTTATACTTAAACTAAGTCTGTTGCACCCTGGTCAGATAGACGCGCTACCACCTTGTTGACCGGCTTCCATTTTTATCTGAGTTATTCCCACGATGTTGTACGAAAGAAGTTGCTTCCATCCAGTACGGAGCAGAACCTAGATACCAACATTATAAATGTTTGAAATAACAACAAACCTTGGCAAAAGGATCTTTAGCAGGATCGAGCAGGTCCACAATATCTTCATTGTACAGCTCTATGAACTGCGCCTGCACAGAGAACTCGGGCGGCAGCTGGCCCTGCGCCCGGGCATCATCCGCGCGCTGCTCCGCGCCCGCGAATAGGTCGCGGATTGCGCGCGGAATGATGCCGCGTCTTTCTTCGTCGCCGTCCCCCTCGCCTTCCCACCCGCTGCCCATTGTGTAGGTCTTGCCGGAGCCAGTCTGGACAGAAAAAAAAACAAACTCCTTAGAAAGCTTTTGCTTTTGATATGATAAAAATAGGTAGAAGACTTGCTGCGCCGCTCCAAAATAAATTGGGATAAGCGCAGGACAATTATGATGCTAACAATAAAGGGTGTAAAACACCTCTTAACGAAGCCGAAAGCCACTGGTTCTCCCTGTCATTGCTATCATTTTTTTGTTCTACACCATACCTGGGAACCTTCTAGTTACGGAGATATTAGGGGTCAAAGTTCCAACTTTTGGACAAGTATTTTTTTAAATACAAATTTTTAATGTAAGATTTTTACTTTAAACACCTCTACGACCCCCGTACTATTCAATCTGTCCATCAGCACAATGTTTTGAGTGGGTTACATTGAGTTATGCTACAAAACATGATTTTACACCCTCCAAAAAAAAGTCGTTTCCCAGCAATAATTTTTGCGTAAAGTTACTTAGTTTCATGTACAGAATGCTTGGTTGACAGCTTCGTGATGAGGTGATTTACACGGTGTATGTAAGACTTCCGCAGTTTTGAAGAAAGTGAATGACGGTCGCTTCAATTGTTTTTTAAACTAGCAACTTAAGAAGTTGTCCTGGTTTAATAATGAGGTTTTAAATCCAAGACAAATGGGGATAAATAAATACACGAGGGGATTTTTAAAAAAAAAACATTTTTATTTATTTTATAAAAAACAAGGTTAATACAAATCTTATTTAAGAACTATGCCCCACAAAACCGTTTTCACGGTTTGTCTGTGGGAACGGAATAATATGTTTAAAGAATAATAACTAATATTACTTGAAGCTAACAATCAATAAATCTTAGAAACTACTTATTTTCCCTCCCCCATCAATCTACAAACCATCTTCCTCAAAATATGGTTTATAAACTCCTGAGGAAGAACAGTTTAAGCAGCATTTTTAGCATTGGCATGGGTATGAATAAATCAGAATGTCAGGATGCATGAAGCTGTTTACGAAACTTATATAGTAGTTACGTAGTAGAGGAGGTGTCGATAAAGCGTTAGGGTTGCCATCTCTAAAATTTGGCAACCAGGACAAGACGCGTGAAAACCCCGGATCTTAGAGCCCAGAACCCGTACATGTCAACAGGTTTTTTTTTAAACATAGTGTAATAAAAAACAGTTGAAAATGTCATAAATTACCTTTTTATTTATTTTCAGACCTTAAAAAGCTTTATCCTCATACTTTTCAGTTCTTTTTTTTGTATTTGTCACTCTTTCCGATAGCTTTTAGAATATCTTCCCTTTTTAAAAGGAATTTGTAAAATCAATCCTACTGTATTCTTGTAAATTGAATTTATTTTAATTACTGACGAGATTGTTTCTTCGCTTTTTAAACCCGGACTACAAATGAAGCCCCGCCCAGATGCTCCCCGGATGCCCTCTAAACCAGGACAAATCCGGGGAAACCCGGACGGATGGCAACCCTATAAAGCGTTATCATCAAACAGCGCATTTCGCTATGGCCGGAAACAACCTGACCTCGAACGCTAATAAATCTTTAATAGGCGTTAAAGGCCACTGAATGAACGACACAGCTTTGAGATCATGAATGACACAGATATCTAAGTTATGAGGAAAATTAATTACGAACTTGTTATTTTAAGTAATCTTGTAACTAACTTGATAAAACTGTGAAGGCTGCTAGACACTTGTTCGGGTCGGTACATTCGATTCGACAACATACACCGTTTAAATCACCTCATAACGAAGCCGTCAACCAAGCATTCTGTACATGAAACTAAGACTTTACGCAAAAAATATTGCTGGGAAACGACTTTTTTTGGGGGGTGTAAAATTATGTTTTGTGGTAGAACTCAATGTAACGCACTCAAAACATTGTGCTGATGGACGGATTCAATAGTACGGGGGTCGTGGAGGTGTTTAAAGTAAAAATCATACATTAAAACCTGTATTTAAAAAAAATACTTGTAAAAAAGTTGTAACTTTGACCCCTAATATCTCCGTAACTAGAAGGTTCCCAGGTATGGTGTACAGCAAAAAAAATATTGCAAGGACAGGGAGAACCAGTGCCGTTCGGCTTCGTTAAGAGGTGTTTTACACCCTTTATGCTTTGAGAAAGCCGTCCCGATGCAATTAATACTCATATTAGACTTTCGTGTGGCGCGTGCTGATCGACAAACTATACTCCGCATCTATCATCTCTGTTATAATATTTGGGTCGGCTTGGCACAATGCTATTAAAAAAAACTGCTTTTTGTCGAATATCTACAATTCTACACGATATATTCAATTTTGCCGCCCGGCTGATCCGTATTATGCCGACCCAAACATGTTTGTAGTCCTGAAGGTCCAAAAAATAGTAGCAGCAACAATTAATAAAAACCAGGCAAGTGCGAGTCGGACTCGCGCACGAAGGGTTCCATACCAATATTTATACAAACGAGCAAAAAAATCAATCAATTTTTTGTATGGGAACCTCTTTAAATATTTATTTTATTCTGTTTTTAGTATTTGTTGTTAGAGCGGCAACAGAAATTCATAATCTGTAGAAATTTCAACTGGCTAACTATCACGGTTCATAAGATACAGCCTGGTGACAGACGGGCGGATGGACGGACCAGCGAAATCTCAGTAATAGGGTTCCGTTTGACCCTTTGGGTACGGAACCCTAAAAATATGTTAGGACCAGATGCTTCTACAGCTGTCTATTTAACCTGTACCGGATATGTAAACGGACGGAACCGTTGCCGTCGGGTACATTAATTACTTAATAAATGGATGGGCGTACGATATCAAGTTCCCACGGTCACGCTGTGCGACCATCAAATTCACTTTCTAAACTCTTGACTTAGAAATACTCTTGTGAATCTTGCAAGAGTAAACGGGGATGTGGTCTATGAGAGCTTTTGTTTTTGTTTCTCTGAGAGAAGTTGCCAAAGAACAGTCGTATATCAAACAGAGAGAATTTAGTGGAAGAAGGTGATATAATTATTGGCCTCGAACTACCTGGAAAACCTGTATAGTTTGAGGGATCGATCATAATTATCCTACTAACATTATAAATGCGAAAGTTTGTGAGGATGGGTGGATGGATGGATGTTTGTTACTCTTTCACGCAAAAACTACTGAATGGATTTGGATGAAATTTGGCACACGGGTAGTCTATAACCTGGATTAACACATAGGATACTTTTTATCCTTATAGTATGTTCCCGTGGGACAATTATCGAACTCCACGCGGGCGACGCCGCGGGCATAAGCTAGTAAACCATAAAGCCACACGATGTGATTATTGCCAAATAATGAATTTTCTGCTTGTACACTTGTACAGATTGATCAAATGCCGTTAAAAATCGCCAAAAGCTACTAAGTTTTCAGCTCAGTGTGCGAAAATGTACGTACATTATCTACCATCACTTATGGCAATGGTAGAAACCACGGGGTTTTATTCTTTGGGGAGTCGAAATAACCATTCGTCTCAGAAAAAAATATTTTTTATATCTCTAAATTTTTGCGTAACTTCCAAATAAGGCATTTGGAACTTACGCCAACCGGCCTACCAGACTTACAGTAAAGTAAATAACTTATTCATTCTGTGTACACAACATTGGCAAGTGTACGAGTGTTGGTAAAACAGAAATCGAAAGTATGATTATCGCTGCGATTTGATTATTCATTCATGGAAAGTCGGATAAGATAAACTCAATTTCCTTTCAACGGACACGGGCTTGTTATTATACTTACTTCATTTGCTAGATTGAACAGTTATTAAAATTATAGAACCTGTTTATATAGGAAACAGGAGGCCTACTCTCTTTCTCCGAAACGTAACTTCGAACTAATAACATTCAATACCTACATTCGTTCACGTTAATTGTTAGTGAATTCGAACTTCTTGTGAGCGTCACCAAATTATATAGAGTAGGGTCACAAACGTAACTACATTTAATTTTCGTTCGTTGCCGAAGTTACGTTTCGGAGAAAGAGAGTAGGCCTCCAGGCGTCAGACAGCCAGGGGTGTTAGGGGTGACGCTTTCGCTTTTATTGCGTGGACATAAAGCTCTGAAGGGCGGAACTCGATTCTGCCTCAATAAGTGTGGTCAGTGCCTTAGGCGGATGTGAGTACAAACTACTGAATTAAACAGAGATACCAATCAAATCATTGAACGACATATAAGTAAGACATTAATAGCCATTGTTACACATGTTTTGCGCTTCGCACGAGGCGTCTACATGTCTGCTGCGGCCGCGACAGACGTGTGACTGGAATAAAGAGGTCTTGGCACGAACGCGTCGAATAAACGTAAAGCAAATTCAAACGGTTTTTTACTGGCGACAAAAAGGATAAGGTTCTCAAAATTCGAAGACATTTTTTTTTCGTCTTTGACAGTGGGTCCAATCGACTAAAGAAAAAAATAAGAAAAAATAAAAATTAGTCAACTGATCCCGCGGATCCCAAATAAGTGGGATCAATTGTCTAAAGAGCCCGTATAAAAGGTAAACAGACCCTTCACGAAGCCGTTAAAAAAAATCGCAATCGGTATTTTGACAATAATATTTTTTTTAACCACTGAAAACACAGTATATTCTAGAGTGCTACATGGATCTTTTGGTGCTTCACATTATTGACAGAAGGGCTTGGTTGGTAAGCATGTGTGTGTGAAGTTGTTTGGTGACATAATATTGAAAAAAAAAGCAGCATTCCCGCCCTGGCGATGCCCGTGGTAACAAGTGATAAGATATCTTTCTAATCGATCACACCTGTGGATGTTATTCATATCCCTTCATCAACTAGAAAAGAGGTGATGATCTTCAAACGGCTTAGCAGATTTTCTCGAAACATAGCTAAGAACACTCTCGATTAAAACACCTTTCAAACGAAACCAATTTTATAAAAATCGGTTCATCCCTTAGGAGCTACGATACACACGTCAAACTTATTACACCCTTCTTTTTTGGTCGGGGGTAAAAAGCAAGATGATGACGTTTGTTCCGATTTTGAAAAGAAGCCAAAATATTCTTCCACATTATTTTGGTACTTAAATGACCATGATGATGATAGCTTAGTATCACTTTAGATTTTGAATCAGGGAAATACTATGTGGCAATTGTGGCAAACAAGTATTTTCAAGTTTATAACCGTTCGTATTCTCGTTACATTTACTCGGCCCGCACGTTTGCGATAGTCCCACAGATCCGATGCCGATGCCGTGACTCCGTGAAACACTCCGACAATATAGCTTCACAATAATATAATTTATTGAAAAAATCTCTTGACGTGACAGAGAATAGTTAACCCAATCAGATAAGTGGAGGATGAGGTGTAAAAAAGAGAGAAAGTGCGCGGTGATGTGTCTCTAATCACATGTATGTGGTGATAATTGTGAGATAAAACTTGGTAAATGGACACCGGTTAATTAGAGGGTGGGACGATTTCTTGGCAGGTATTCGGTAAGTGGTAGACAATGGACATGCTAATCCCAGGCGGCTAAGAATTTCCTTTTCTATCGCATTGTGTTGGCGATATCTACCAGTTACACATATCTTCCTTGTTTGTAGGAAGTTATGAGACTTTCTGTTACCCCCATAGGAAAGAAAGCGTATGATACGATTAGGTAAGGAGGTATCGAAAGCATCTTTTATTTCTCTTCTAAAACAAAACGCTTACAATCCAGCAGAACTCTTTAATTGCTCAAAAGTAAGGGCACACATTCCACATCCAAATTAAAAGGGCGAAGGAGCTCTGTCGCCTGAATAATATCCGTGTTCGCTAAAACTAAGCGATACTTAAACGGATGCCTGAGTAAAGCAAACAGCGTAATAATATTCAGGCATTCATTTGGGAGCCGTTTGTTGTAAGTGAAAAACGGGCGTTAGACCTCAACAATGCATATTAGGTTCAAGCGTACACACATTGGTTTGCAGTAAGTCTTATTGTTCCTTGTCTTGAATAGAGGTCTCCAATCAGTTGCGTCATACCTCCGGGTAAGGATAGGGCATTGTCGTGACGCAATCCTAAGTCGGAACGTGTTCTTCACTTCTTACCAGCAAGGTTCGATGGAAAAAGGTTTTTCTATTTTATCCAGACGACTTTTTTTGACATTGACCTTTTTGGCAGAAGTAGACATTAAGCAATGTCCCGAATTCTTAATATAAAATAAAATATCCAGCGTGTGGTCGAAGGGGACCTTAAGGCGCTGCGCAAACGTATTTCTTGTATCCGATACACATTTTTTTATCCAGTTACTTCCACTTGACACATACTCCTTGCCGATCACAAATTGTTCGGTATCGGTAACTGGAAATTAAATGTCGTCAGTTGAAGACACAAGCAACATTAACAAATTTCCTTACAATTGTACTGAGCTGCGCAAACGGACAATTTGCAATCGGTGTCGGTATCCTGTGTGCGACATAAACCACGCACACCGACCGGGTGTTTTTCGCTGACGGAAAACAAGCAACGAATTGTACCAGTGACCAGGAGTAGCAGCCGGCGACTGTGTCCGATCGCTGTTACTGGACACAGCAACTACGATGTCCTGTGATGGTGTGCCGTGTCGGAAACCAAAAGTGTTCACGTTTGCGTCTACGTTTGTGCAGCCCTTAAGGGACCGACCACACCAAACTTACATAACCAAACGACGCGGAATTAGCTTGAGTCGATCATCTATCACCACGTTTGGTGCACATAGTTCAGCATCGAAACAAGCGAATGAACATTTGACACGACTGCCCAAAAAAGGAGTGTTATGTTTTCAGGGTTCATGTAAGTATGATGTACTCGTATTTTTGTGAGTTTATCGCTTTGTGCAGGAACGTTGCGCGACGATAAGTGTGACTCATTCCCTTATTAAAGCTGGTATAAGCAATTATATTGTATCTGCATCGGCAATCATAGATCTGCCATAGAAATGAGCTTGAAGCGAAAACTAGCCACCTTTCCCTTTCACCGGTTCTTTGTAGCGATCTGTAGGGAAACTCGGTAAAACGGGAAATTAACTAACATCGGTTTGTAATGCCACTTCTTTTCACCAACCAAAATATTAAGGAAGTGATACGGGTGGTTTTGAGTGACTTACTTATGTCATTTTGATGTTGTGAAACTCGGCCTAGTTTGAAGTCTCTTTTGTTAAAACCTAGAGCTGTCAGCAATAATGCCTTCAAACGGGACCACCCGTTTAGGTAAACCAAAATTGCTAGAGTATCATATTGCACCATCGTTTAGTAGGTCTCAAATTATACAAAGAGTATGTCATATAAAGCATGTCATCTAAACCTAAAGTGATGTTTTTGTCATAATTTCGCAGAAACTAACACACCGTTCATGGCGAAATTAAGTAACTCTATTGTGTCAGTTTAACGACTTGAGCAAACGGATTCCGTACATACGTTTGCTAAACAATTATCAAATGTATGAGAATACACGTATACACAAACTAACGTATACAAGGCCGCACGAGAAAATGTTGGTTATGTCTAAATAATAACAGTCGCACGGGTTCGCTCCGTTTATGGGTGCCCTGCCCATCCTTTACATATCAAGAGGAGTCTTGATATGTAAAGGTTCGTCCAAGCTGTCGTTTTTAGCTCTTTGATAGTCGTTACGCATAGACAGGAGCCCGAAAGTCTACCATTCAGTCTGGGGTGACGTATCACCCATCAGCTGTGGAAATCAGATTGGCAGTAGCCTCATGTGAAATACTCTAGCTGCATCCGGTTAGACTAGAAGCCGACTTCAACATTGTTGGTGCAAGGCTATGCAGATGATGATATTGTCGTTTAAAATGTTGAGATAAACATAGGTCATGGAGCGAGTGCCGTTTTGAAAACAAGGCGCGGCCGTATGTAGGCGGAGAGGAACGTTTGGTTATGTCCATAAATACGCCTTTTACGTTAAAAGTTGTATTAGCTTATAACATTTTCATAGAGTTATATTTATAGCGTCTACAGCCCGTTATAGATTAAACAAGCGCCGTTTCAGCAAGTAATGTTTAAGTTAGCAAGTAAATTGATGGCATGTATTAAACAATCCAATATCAGTATTCATAAGTATATACAATGATATTCAACCTAATTTTATGTAAAGATATTGCCATGCGTATGATTGCTAAATAGGTAAAGGGGCCAACCGATATTTTGTCGATGTTTCCAATTCATCTCTGTCTTTTTAATGAAACTAACTAATTTGTCACGCAAAACACGTAAACCGTAGGTGCGTATTTAATTGATTGGTATATCACTTCAAGGTATAAATCAATGCTTTAATAACCTGTTTCTAGCAGTTCCGTTTAAGATGCTCTTAGATAATTTTGTCTACTGTGCAAGTTATAAGCATCCAGTAAGTAAATCGTTTGCGCTTTTAGTTATTATTTTCTTTTTGATTACAAAACAGACGCTTTGTTTTGACATGATGAGATTAAATCAGCCTAAAGATATGGAGGCGCTTTTGTATTATGATAGATGAAGTTCCCCTTAACAGGTAAACAAGAACCTTGAAAGACATTATTTAATTCTAATCCATTTTTATCACATGAACACAACAGCCATATGAAATTCGGGGTTGAGACCCGTGCGGGTGCTCTGCCTACCCACTGTTGAACGTTACAATAGTAATGAGACAGAACCCGTCACACGGCTAACAGCTGAAAGGCCATAGGCCCGCGTGCGCAAATTTCATTCGGCTAAAAGTGAGTGAGTATTAAAAAAAAAATTTTCTTTGGGAAAAATGTTTGTTATCATGAGTACAATCACGTGTTTAAGTATCGGTCACCCTATATACGATAATAAATACAATTTGTATTAGTAAATAAAACCTTAAAACTACATAATATGTTAGAACACTTCACGTGGATAGGATGACATACTGACAGTAATCGATACTAAGCGATATATCGTAAAACCAAATCGCTGTCGCTTATACCTTGCCACAAGACCTTTTATAAATCGTTCACAAGCGTGCTGTTTACACTGATGTCACCTGCGGCTGCGAGAAACAAGACTGTATGATGCGGAAACATGTGTGTATAACTATGTGTCCTATACTTATACTTACCTTAATTATACGGAGTATCGCTTGCTTCAATATGTAATTATACAAATTGACTAAGCACACGACTTACAACAATATTGACATAGCGAATGTCCATATAGTTGGAGCTGTTTAATATGATAATTACATTTTATTCTAGCTAGTACTTGGAACACTTGGGTTTATGTAGTTTACATACAACGTGATTTTTGCATCCTCGTCAAATTCAAGGAGGTAAGTATGCTAATGATTCTCGACCCGAATCATTAATAAACAGGGTATTTTTTTTTATTTACGTAAAGTGTGAAGCACCAGTGTTTTAAACGCGCCCGTCCAATCCTCGCCCTAAAACCGCGCTTTCACACATACTAACCTCAAACGTTTATTCGATATTTTTTTATTCCCTAAACCACGTTAAGGGGTTTATTCTGTAATACTGACAAACTTAAACAACCAAAAAAATCAGCGTTTATTAATAATTAACTAGGTAAGTACCGAAATTTAAATTGATTATTTAAGTCTTTTGCGACAACCACCTGAATATTGACGAGGATACAAAACAACACCTCGTATAAATAGTTTGTTACTGTCTCGTGTGAAAAAGCTCTTTGCCTGAGCCAAGTTCTTCGCCAGCTTCATCCAAGACATACGATGGCAACAATGTCGTCTGCCCATCTCGCCACCGGACGACCAACACTTCTCCAGGAGAGAGGCTTTATTTACTGGCCGTAAAACCTTGTGGGTATAGCTGACAGGTGACGCTTTCAAAGCATTTCCTATTTCTACACCGATTTTCAACAGCAGCTTATGTCAGATCAATACTTTTTTTACAATCTGACGTTGTGTTTTTTTATTATATGCTTGTTTTTTTTTTCTATTACTGTTGTCGCCATGACACGTTGTCTAGGGCCTTTTTTTTTTTTTTTAGGATGTGAAGTCATCAAATGACTTCTCCCGCTCTGGGCGGAGCGGGAGGGAGTGTCAGACTTGTACTGACTAAAACCCATCTATGTTCCTTCTTCGCCCTTTGGGTTCCAGGGCCGCGGTATCTCTTTCGAACAACCCGCAGCCCTGGCGGTTGTCTAGGGCCTTCAGGTAAGTAGGTACTTTACATTTTCATATATTTCAGTGTTACCAAAATGTTATCTTCTCATATAGTCAGCTGTCCATTCTAGTTGAATTTTGCCTATTCAACTCAGAATTTCGACTATTCCATGGTCAGGCCTCTCATATCGGGTTTAAAATTCAAATCAAGTGTTTCAAGCATGTACTTAGAGCAGTCTGTAATCGCCATATCTGAGTTTCTAAGATTGTATTGATAAGGTAAAGTAAGACGATATTCAATCGGCTACCGTTGAGATTGCATTCAGATGATTTTATCGAGTTAAATTACAATATGCGTATTAAATGTAATGAACCTTGACAAAACATATTTATGCAGGCACTTCAGTGTATTAGCACTGATTGGTAGGTCCTTCTTGATAATCTTGATCATGATTGGACAAATTCTCGGCAGTCGGCAGAATAATCATGCAAACATCTAGAGTTATCTCAATTTTGCCATTTTGCCGACCCTAATGGCCTCAAAGTGTTCTGACTAAAAGCCTCATCAACGAACAAGTGTGAAACCAACAATTAAGCAGTTACTTAAAACCCAAGGTTCTGCAAAACAAATACATCACTAACAAGTATTTGGTCAGGTGCAGCCCATCCCTGAGTCTCCCGGACCATCATTCCCCCGAGAAACGAACACGGAAATGTGGACTTTATCACCTTGAGCAAAAAGTTATAGTCGTTATCGTTATCTTGGCCAGATAAGACTGGCAGGATTACAGGCAGTGCTTACGAAAATTTGGTGTTATCTATTTGGCGCCTACAGTGAGTCATGTAGTCAAGTTGTTTTGTGATTGTGGACCTAGCGTGTTTGTGTTCGTTAATACTTATGCAAACTGTTATGATGTCTAGTCCTGAGTTAAGAATAGACGACCTACTCTCCTGCTGGTGACGTAATGGAGGATTTAATGTGTATGTCAGGTGGATGGGTAACTGGTCGACAGTTCCAAATTGTCAGTATAATCACACAATGTGATAGTGCCAAGTAATGCCTAGTTTTCTGAAAGACCTATGGTTTATGTTAAGGTAAAATTAAGTTTCGATTTTTAAGCCAAGGTCTACTCTGTGTATTTCAGGACATTATTTGAATTCTGGATTACAATTTTAGCTGTCACCATTTATCAGGGAGATATTCTATACGGTCTTTCGAGTAATTTATAACCGATAATATCGAATCATAAATTGGCATGCATTATCCATATGAAACTTTATTAATAATGAACGTATAGTAGGAGCCATCGTTTCCTGATTAAAAACAAGAACACTTCACAAAAAGACCAGAAGCGTTAGGGAGGTATCTAGTAAAGATGGCTTGCTCTAAGAACGGACCGACGAAAATGGAACAAATAAAGTTGTTTTTCCCGGTTCATAATAGTCCTTCTGAACGCTTTCGGTCATGGCCTTGATTTATGTGCAACCAACGCAGGAAATACCCAGAGTTGTCGTTTGGTCTTCTCTAAAACGCGTGCTTTCATAACAGATGGGAATACCTGACACGCGGTGCATCCGATACGGCAAGATAGTAAATACCCAGCGTGACAAATGAAAATGGCATTACCATTCGTTGCCCTTTCAGGCCGCTTATAAACGTCCGGTATTATTAATTTATCACAAAAGCTGCGGTCTCGACGTTAAACGAAGCTCAGATTCACACCTAGTTTATAGCTTTCAAAGAAGCCACGATACTGCATTTTTCAATTCTAAGGCCATGCTCAATACGATTATCATTTGAATACGAATGTATGGATGTTTCGTCACTAACGTTTTTCTCGGTAGCGCCCACAACAAAAAACGCAAGACAATGCCACATTTCTATGCAATAACAGCACACATCAAGGTCAACATCTCTTCAATCGTTACTCAATTCGTACTGATTACTGAATAAATTGAGCTATAAGTGGCGTTAACTAGCCCATTAAGCTAACTGCCGGAGCATTTTTCTCCCTATTACGTGCAATACTCGACAAAGAGCGTGCTACTCCAAAAGGCATGAAATGGGACCACCACGGCATTTACATATTTAGAGAATGAATCAACATAAACAATAAGGTGGACCACACACACAGCATTAAACATCGTATATAAAGATATACATGAGCAATCAATTGTAATGAGTGTAATTTATTGAGTGAGGGAAGAGCGTTTCAGAACGTCAACAACGCCAAAACTGCTGCTGCAGAAGACCACCGTGCGGTGTTCGACGAAAACAATCCGGCTTTGAAAATTTCAGACAAGACAAGGAAATTATAGAAATGGCTCATCACACAACATACTTATTGAATACTGCAGATCCGATACTGTATGATCGGTTTCTGAATGGTATAGGAGTGTACGTACTTAATCTCTTTCTGGGAAAGGTAGTCCAAATACACATCGGCTTTAACGGCTAAGTAACGGTTAAAGTATCTAGCAACAAGTGTGTGGACATCCTAATGCTATATATGTAGGAAACGGCGCGGTATGCGCGGACGCACAGATATAGATCACAGGCGCGCGCCGCCCGCCCATTTACGGCACAGGCGCTAATGTCGTCACCCGCTGCCCTTAAACGTTTGATACTGTTTTCAATAGGCCGTGTTTCTAACCACACAAAGGGAACAAGAAATATACGACGTGTTAGTGTCTTGAGGAAATAGAAATATTCGAAACTGTAGTTTGGTAAGGCTTTGCAAACCGTTATAGATGCGGGATGATTCTTTTTGTAGGTTACTCAGTGAAGAATTTTCTAGGGGGGATACTTTGCCCTCGACTGATCTTTGATATGATGATTAATTGCGAATAATATTGTTGATAATAATTGGGAATTTATTTGCAATTAAACAAGACGTAAAGTTCGAAATATAAATTTTGTAGCTTCTTTATCATTCTGTATAATTAAATGAGCCATAGGTTATTATCATAAATCAGACGCCTAGTGGCTTAATGAGTTGTTTGAACTGTTTCAAAAGTTTTAATAAATCATACTTTATATCAGTTTAAAGAACAACTTTGAACAACTTTGAGGCATGAATCTTTTTAGACTCCTTCATAAAAAACTTGTAAGCGCGGTAATCTTTAGAAACTTGGTTTTAGCTTTTGAATATTTAAATATAATTTGCTATGCTCCTAGGGTATCTGGGTTTCCACATTTCTTAATCATGTGGATTCTTTAATTTACTTAGTTTATAGTTTACATCATAACCATCACAAAACCTTTTTGGAATGGAGCTTTGATTACAAAATACGCGAATATAAGCGTAGATTTATTTTTGCCAATATCCTTTTACATGAATAAATCATATTATCATTTTCCGAATGAATCCAAGGATAACATGGCTTTGCGAAACGCCTAATCCAAAAATAATCCAAATTCGGAAAGCAGTAGGCGAAAAACCGCAAGAAGTATTTGCAGAACGGAAATTATTTTACCAACACCAGTCTCCTCCATTCATATTTCAAGTTACCAAATTCAGAACGCTTTAAAGTCAAAATTCTTATATTACGCCGTCCATCGATTAGATAATAGCTTGAACTCCGAACTGGTTTGTCATTTCTATGGTCGTTTGGAGGCCAGTATCATATTCGACCTTCCTAGGCATATGACTGCAGGTCAATAGCACCACGCATTTTATGGTCCATTACAAAAAAAAAAATGCGTGATCGACGGTTATATCTTTCGACGGTTTATTTCTTTATTTTGGATGTAGCGGTTTGGCGTCGTAATATTCGGGTTTTCCGGACATGTTTATCATCAGAAGGATGTTTTTTATGTAATTAATATTCGTCTAAGTAGCTATTTTGAACGACATTCCAACGACTTAATAGATCAGGTTATTAGAAGTTAATTGTTACTAATTAATTAATAAGCTCAACTTGTTACGTTTTAAATTTTTTGTTAATTCTATTTGCTTGAACTATTTTATCCTTTGGGTGTTACAGAGCAAAATTGTAACCAGTGAAGCCCACATTTATCTACTGTACTATTATTAAATCTGGGTCACTGCCCACGGTTGAATACCATTTCTGCTTTGCGACACCTTTTCATCCTGATTTAGTCTATAATATTTTATGATTGGAGACATGAATGGTAGTTTATTCAGTCTCATGCTCAACCTTACCATTTCAATAAATTCATTGCTTAATTGATTCAATAGTTTAAGCCAACTTCCTTTATCTATGCGTTCACCCAAAAACTCCTTCGTTACCTTTAACCCTTCGATTTATAGATTAGATATCATATTACATTCAATAGGTAATTTAGTAAGTGTGTCAGCCCTTTATCAGTATACAAAGGCCCTGTCAAAGGCCCGGATATCCGTCGATAACAGCTAGACAAAGAAAACAAGGAACCGATGTTCTATTTGAAGAATCATTCATCAAACTGTGGTAAAATCGTTTCGTCGTCATCGTTGTGTGGAATTGTGAAATCATCGTGCGTAGTATTTGTTAAATTATTATCATTAGCAATTTGTGTTTGTTTTTGGGAAGGTGCTTCGTTATAATTGGTTTTGTAATCTTGAGAATAATCACGTTTTTTTTTGTTGCGAAGATCTTGACCCAAGATTGTAATTGGTTTTTTATTTTATTATGACTGTTGTTAGCTGCCAAAGAAAAATCTATGGTTCTAAAGTCACAACAACTGTATAGTTATGCCTATGTCTATAAAATATAACCTATAACCGATATGTGATTCTTCATCAATTTTAGACATCACCTTAATTACTATAATTTCGCCACCTCCTAACACCAATTCTACACCTAACGGTTCAATAACGCCTAAAAACCTTCGCCAATGCCAATAAATTAAAGCAAACAGGTTTCTGATAGCAATTACAAACAGTTTAACGTCAAGATAAGATAACCCAGTTGTTACATCTCTATCCAAGTTCACGTACAAGGTCGACGATCTCATCTGCGAGGTAATGGCTAATCCGCTCAATTGACGCTCAGTCTGACTTCACTCATGAGTAGTGTTACCATTATTTTAAAGTCCTGACTAAAAGCCGGACTTTAATAAAAGAGCGGACATTTCACTTTTTAGTCTTTCTTTTTTTCACAAAACTCTACCGACAGGGGACTTTGACAAATAATGTACTGAAATAGCGGAAGTCCGGTAACCGCAGCCTACAAGTCCACTGTCCGGTGGGTTCTGTTTGGCCGCACCTAAATTTTATTATAATATTTTAATACAATCTCCAACGTCGAAAAGTTCGGACAAATGACAAGGCCGGACGATTTCGGGATAGAAATACTACTGATGCGTAGTCATGTGTAATAAATTAATAATCAAATATCTACGGACTGGTCATGTATATTTCAGGTAGGGTTGAGCGAAAATTGTTTCGGAAATGCATGCTTACGAATTAAAGTAGGTTAAGTGACAATTCACGTGGATGACGCCGAATCTACTTTGTGTGTTTGTCAGGTTACTTCTGGAATAAATGAACTGAGTAACGAGCGCCTCTTTAGAAGTCTACAGTTACCTGCCTTTGATATTTTTGGATGAATTCTTTTGAAGATAAAAACAGGATGAGCAGAATATAATTAGAGCTGAAGAGATACCTGCCAATGGTCTTGCTAAAAATATATTGCTATAATTTTATGACCAACTTTAGTATGTCTATACTAAACTAAAGAACGATTTTTTTTTTTTAAATCAAAGTATTTAAAGGACTTGACGACAAATCAGGAAGTCACACAGCTAAGAGTAACACTAACAAAACTCCGGGTGGCATTGCAAGTGGCAAAGACAAAAACTATTCTAAACCAGTATAAATATTTGTTCCGCCAGACGATGGGCACCCCAGAACAAAAGGGGAACCGTATGAACAGCCATATTGTCTAAACAAATCAATACCAGATCTGATTGGTTTTATGCACTTCAAAGGGAATTAAAACACTTTCCGTAATTGTAATGCTGTAGCTCCAGGTAAAGATAAATAACAGTTTTCACGTGAGGCACTAATGAAAGTTAAACAGTAGAATTTAAACAAGAGACATTATTGACTCAGCCATTACACAGCGGCAACGTCCAATTAATTCAGATCAGAGTGACAGATATAATCTGTGCTGTTAATTGGACATTTATGAATTACCTTATTCAGTCATTCTTTATCGTATAAGTGCTTAATATAAAGCAATCATGTTTTGTACAGGCACATAATTATCGCTGTGGCTCATTGGTACAGCAAGGAGGTCGCAGTGGGCGGGCTGAGGCGGCAAGGACCGCCGCCGCCTGCGCAACTCCGCGGTAGTGATGCACGATCCAATCCGATACTTTACAGTATCGATACCATGATGCGATACTCCGATATTTTGGTAGATACAAACGGAAACGATGCTTGGGTCGATTCAACGGTATTGGTGTCGGAATTAACGGATCGTGTCGTGCCACATAATCCTAAATTGCATGATCCATCAATACAAAAGAACAGAAAAGGAGGACACGAGGATTATAAAAGGATTCCTGGAATTTTGCCTAAACTTTAGAGGCATAAAAATGTACGATACAATACTTACATTTGTATCATCTCAGGACGGTATCGGACGATACTATACAATTCGATATTTGGAGAATCGGATCGAAGCCATTCAGTTGACGGAGGAGAATGTAAAGAAACGTGTTACTCACCACAAGTAACATGGGATAGCGGCAGGATGATTATGATGATCACGAAAGTGGATCAAAGCCATTCGACACGATCCTAGTTCTAGTAATCGCACAGTTGCGATCTGGATCTATCAAAGTATCGATACAAATGCAAGTATCGTGCATCCCTACTCCGCGTTAAACTTTTATTGTTAACACGGCATGCAAATCACAAATCTGTTCTGTCATTGAGTTTTTGTAACGTAACATAATTAGTGGACGCACGTGGGCTGCCAGTCGAGGAGCCGAGTTACTACGAGCCTATATGGTGATACCACTTTACACGCTGGATAAAGAACACATTGAACGTAGATCAGATCTGTTTTGCTTGATCGTGTGTGTGACGTCATTAGTAAAGAATCTTGATCTGATCGTCTCGTAGATTTATGGCTTAGGATTTTGTTTAAGATAGTGCTTCCTGAAGTGAGAATAGTCAAGCTGGTGAGAAATTGTCAATTGGAGGGCCCAATCACCAAATCATGTGATCCTTGCTCTAAGTTTTGTAAAGTATGTATGGCTAAAACCTTGCATGAGATATGATTTCAGGGTCGTCATGGTCACTATAACTTTTGCAGACATCGAACCGTTGCTGACATACAGGCTTCTATTTGAGATAGTGGGCTGTAATCCACTATGCGGGCCTAGTGCGTACTGGTAGATGTCCCACGTCCTCGAATTTTTGGCTCTAGGGCATGCCGGTTTTCTATAACAATGCTGGAAGTGACGTGAGGGGAAGTGGGTTTCCAACAGGCTGAAGTAATAAATAAGCGAAGCCCTTTCCCCTCGGCACTTTTACGCAAACTTCCTGTCAATTTATCTCTATGAATGTTGGCGTTACATGTAATATATTGAAAGGGGCGAGCGTAATTTATGTGGTCCGAGTGTGGGTGTACAATCGGGCCATATTAACATGTGTGTCGGTTTAACACTGCGAGTGTTTGAACGAAATGGGTCGGAACGAGCACAAATTGACCGTGGTGCAGCGATAGGCCTGCTAACTCAATTTGAACTGATGCAGCAAATCTCAGCCGCGTAATTTGAATCTTCTGGAGAACTTGTTCCAATAACTAACTCATAATGAACAGACAAAACCCTCTAAGATAGTCCTATAGGTTAGTGGTACAAGAATCTTTTGGCGTTTGAATGACATTGGCACGAGAGCGTTGTTGGTAAACATTTATGAAACTGTTTCGAGGCACTCTATTGAAAAAACAAGATGGCGTCATAAGTTAAGATTTGGGCCACGCGCCAAAAAGTTTTATTTATTTACTATTAAAAGTTTATGAACAAGTAAAAACCGTACAAAAGCGGACTTAATGCTTTGGGCATTTTCTGTATAAATATCTTTGACTGTTATTTATAAATACTACCTATCAAAGCTTAACACCTACGGCCTACCGATTACTGCCTAGTAGGTATGACAAAAAAAGTTGCCTAACAAAAAATGCTCTAAAAAGTTTTTTTTAAATATAAGTTTTTTTACGGTTCGTCGACTTCTACTTTCGGTTCGTAGACTGTTGCTGACTAATATCTAGGCGTTATAGTTTTGGATTGTATTCGTTGATGGCCCTGAAGTTATAACTTTTTATCAATATCATCAGCAGTTTGTTACGGCAAGGCAAGGAACTTACTAGTAGCCGGATTGTCAATTTCTGATATGTTTAAGTACACAGTTGCAAAAAGCTTTTGCTCGAAACTTTTGGATCCTTGTCACTAGGGATGTAAATGATCCCATAGATTTAGATCGCAGGTCTATTGTACGAGTTTTGATGTGCAATTTGGCTACTGTAGCTCAGCAAATTGGAGGTACACACGCAATATAAGGTGGGTCTTTGCTATAGTACATATACGATTTTTCTGGTTTGACTTAGAATATATTACGAACTGACATTAGATTCAGCGCGGTTATTGTATAAAGGTGGATACAGACTTTGCGAGGCATGCGCCACGAACGGCGCACAACGAATGCCGCGGCCATACGTTGGCTCGCCCTCGCAAGTGCGTAGCACATGCCTCGCCACTAATACAAAGGTACCTACACACCTTGCGAGGCATTCGCTGTGCGTTGTTCGCGGCGCATGCCTCGCAATGTCTGTATACGGCTAAAGAATTGCAGTTGTGTTCTCGACAAGTGAAAGACACTAAGGTTATAGAGTCTAAAGAGAATAAAGACTAGGCAGCAGTATTGTTTCTCTATAATCACTTCCCAAAGAGTATAAAATCGTCTTCAAAGAAAAGAAATAAGCTTGCAAATAGGAGACAGCCTACAGACGATATCGGTAATTCAAATTTCAAAAGGAATATTCCACAGGTTTCAGTTCAGGCATAGTGATGACTATGCCTGAACTGAAACCATCTATTGACTATTATGTCATCCAATGAGGTTAACTGATTAGCAAAACTATAGTTTGATGGACAGACTGCGTCTGAAATGTATGGATAACAGAAAACACTGTGAGTTTCAAATACAATAGAAGAGTGACAGGTTGGCAAGGATTGTCTGTATAAGTATCTCTTTGAAGTATGTATATCTATTCTAAGTATATCTTTGAAGGATGAAACAAAGTACATATGTACTTTTGTACCCTGTATTTCTTGGAAAATAGAGAAGTAGGTGGGAAACTGGATATCGAGTTGTATTTCTCATGTTCTTGACGTCACTATCTTCACTCCTAAGACGTTGAATGAATTAAAGTGTATCAACGTCGGACGATACCAAAGCGTAACCTGGACGGTATCACTAAAACTCACATATCTTGTACTGACACGGCTTGAGAGGGAGGACCCGAAAGTCGTCCACTATAGATATACACCGTGTAAATCACCTCATCACGAAGCCGTCAACCAAGCATTCTGTACATGAAACTAAGTAACTTTACGCAAAATTTATTGCTGGGAAACGACTTTTTTTTGGGGGGTGTAAAATCATGTTTTGTGGTAGAACTCAATGTAACGCATTCAAAACATTGTGCTGATGGATGGATTGAATAGGACGGGGGTCGTGGAGGTGTTTAAAGTAAAAATCTTACATTAAAAACTCGTATTTGAAAAAATACTTGTCAAAAAGTTGGAACTTTGACCCCTAATATCTCCGTAACTAGAAGGTTCCCAGGTATGGTGTAGAACAAAAAAATGATCGCAATGACAGGGAGAAGCAGTGCCTTTCGGCTTCGTTAAGAGGTGTTTTACACCCTTTATACTGTGACTGTAGTAGAAAAAATTCTATGAAAACTTCATGGAAATTGTTCTACCAGAATCGCGTCGCACCTGTCTGCGGGAGATATAATGGACAACATTCGGGTCTTCTCTGGACATTCTCAAGCATCACATTCTGCTCATGAAATATAAGAGTATAAATGGACAACCAATGAATATTATAATGAACTTTCCGAACAATACAATAAACCCACGCTGTCCTCAATTTTCACGTAACGTAACTTTTCAGTAGGTATTTAGGTAGGTACTTGACCTAATAATATCTACGTGTGAATGGTTACGTAAAAATGTTCGCCTAAATTATGTCAATTACTAGGGCAAATATTTATATAGTTGTAGGTCAATTGGTTTTATAATGGGCCTAAGCAAAAAGGAGAAGAATTAAAAGTACAAGCTGCAGCAAGAAGTTTTTTTTTTTTGGGATTTGCCCGCCTCATTATTCTCGAACCACTGCAACTGAAAATTTAATTTAATTAATCAGACAGGCAGAGTTACTTTTGTATTTTTAAAATTACTTAGTATGTGTGTGTGCAATATGATATTGCACTTTTGACCCGACGATTCCTCATTTACTCCACACTACAGTTTTTGTTTACATAACAAAGGTACTATCTAAGGCAGCTTACCACTCGATCGCTACAAATCGGACATACTTCGTTCGAGTATGGCTTCTTTTACTGGTGGTCACCCCAAGCTTGGTGTGGACATTAAATATAAGTCTATTAAAGTTTATTATTCCCATGTAAGTGCCTTTAAATATTCCTAGTTTATTGACCCATTCAATAATAATTTAAGAGTACAGGTAAGGCTAAGTATTCGTATCTGTGATTTTCGAAGCCCACTGAAGACAAAAAGCAAACTTCTCTACAAGACTGTGATAAATATCACTGTAGGTGCTATTTGGAAGAGCCTGGAGTAATCTATTTTCATGAAAGTTCAGAAAACTACTAAACTACTGCGAAGACAAGGTAACTAATGGAGATCCTAGAAACACATTATTTTTCCTCGCATTCAGCTTATAATTTTCCCACTGCTGGGACAGAGGTCTTTTCTCTGTGAGAGGTTGTGAGCCGTAGCTTCCAACACTTGGGATCAGTGCGTTTGGTAGATTTCATACGGATTATGAAAAAAAGTATCATAAACGTAAAACGTAATGTTCTATAACCACGACGTTTTCGTACACCGTTTTGAGGGCACCGGTGATGCAATAAATTACACAGAATAATGTGCCTGCTTGATTTCAAAGCCACAACCAAACTCCGTAAGTTGGTGCCAATACTAAGCTATACTTAGTACTTTTTTTTATTATCAATAGGTTCGCGCTTTTACTTTTTGTAAATAGAGCAAAATCGCTGCGTTCTACAAACATTGTTATAATATGATAAGTCATAGCCATAGTGTTCTGTATGTATGTCGAGTAATTAATGTCAGAAGTCGCGGCCTTCACGGTGTTTTAATTGAATTGTGTTGGACTGGACCGGTGCGGTGGAAACTCTATATGGGCATGGGCTGAGCGGCCTACTTAACTAGCTAAGACCCAAGTTGTAGGGATAAGTGACCACGATAGTATACGGATGGTAATGATATTAATTGTACGTCAGGTTGATTACTGTCGATATGAAACTAGAATCTTTTGAAAATAACTTCGAGGTTTTGGAATTAAGTACACTGTTTGGGACTGGGGTTTATTATTCAAACTGCACTGAACTCTTCTACAGCCTCAAATCTGATATGATATTACGAGAGTAGCGATGAATAAACCATCATCCCTCCGGCATTTACATATATTATTAAGAAGAATAGCCTACTCGTAATAATGGATGTCCTTACACACTATCTCTGACTTGAACCCTGGCAATCCATACTAATATTATAAATGCGAATGTCACTCTGTTTGATGTTCGTTTGTATTGTTTGTTTGTTACCTTTTCACGACTAAACGGCTGATCGCATCTTAATGAAATTTGGCAAGAAGATATATTTCAACCTTGGGAAGGACATAGGCTATATATCATCACGCTACGACCAATAGGGGCGGAGCAGCAATGAAAAATGTTGAGAAAACGGGGAAAATTTGACGCAGACGAAGTTGCGCGGGACAGCTAGTAACTGTATATGTTGTCTTCGGAGACTCTATGACAAAGTGATAGCCTAGTATTATAAACGTCGGGCTGCCAAATCATAGATCTCAAGTTCGAACCCAAGAACCTCAAGTTTTTTCGGATTCATGCGTGTCTACATATTGTATCACTTGATTCGGTGAAGGAAAACATCGTGAGTAAACCAGCATGTCTGAGAAATATTTCTGGACGGCATGTAAAGCCATGTCAGAGGCCCATCTACGACATAAAAACTCCGACACCAGTTTTGGGGACTATGCACACGAAAAAGAAGATGAAGAAAATGTTGATGGCGGTCCGACGATGACACGACCAGTCCATCAGACAGTTCCTTACTTGACAATCAGTGCCCAGCAACACTACAGTTATTCTTTATTTCTTTATAAGATGGGCCAGGTAACGCTGGGCATTGCGTGAGTACCTACTATTTCCTACCGACTATAATGCGGTCAAGGAGCGTAACTGCGACTTCCCACATTTTTCCAAGTAGTGTTTGCATTTGGCGCAGTTAAAAGTATGGTGTGCACTGGTATTTAGATATGTGCCATGGCTCTAATTAAGATTACTCTGTGGGCGAAGCAAAAAGTGTCAAAAGATATTCCGTGGGCGGCTTGACTAGCAATGTAGATAACCTGCTTAGTAATATTTGTACGAGTATCTCAACTACTCACTAGTATCTAAATTTTTTCTTTATCATTTCTTTTACTTAGTATTACTTTTCATAACTGTACTGAAAATGGTGTACATTGTAAAAAGTATTTTATTAATCTAACTATGTACTGGTTATGTTGAAGATTCAGCTTGATGGTATTATCACTATCTCCTATGTATTCAGACAGCTGAACACCTATAACTGATATCCCTAACAATGGCAGATGTCCAAGTAAAAGCCATGTTAATTACCAGCTGTTTAGTTGGAGATAGACGTTGCAGATAGTTCTCGTTACTAATTGCATTCTACAAATATGTTCCAGACGGTTAATTGTACGTAATGTCAAATGCCTACGGAGCAGGAGACAGTATTATAAGACTCAATTTTAGCAGCGTTTTGGCCAAGTCCTGACAACTTGCCAAGCTCACTGTCAGTGATTCATGGGGTTCACCCATGGTAATTTAAATGAGTGGAATTACTACCGGAGTACGCTGTGGGCATTGAGATGGGGTTTGGCATTTTTCGTAAAAATGTTAAAGGAAACTAATCTAGTAAACTTGGTGGTACAGCGTTATAAACTCAGAAGACACGTAAAACGAGATTTAACTTTTATGTTATTTTCGGGTTCATTGACATTCTAACAATAGATGGACTCAAAGAGGTAGAAGATACAGAGAGGTTGTCAGAAGAAATGTGATGCTATATCTAAGTGAAACTTTAAAGCAAGATGCCATAATTGTCGAATTTGACCATTCCACTTGGACCGACAGAACTCAGTTGAATCTGACAAACAGATTACAATTTTGTTCGCGTTGCCCTACTGTAACATTTTTAAATGTCTATGAATGGATCAAAATCAAGCGAAACAAAAGACCATGACTACCATTCAACAATTAACAATCTCCATCTACACATTTAAGTACTTGAAACTCTTCAGTAACCTTAACTTAGCCGTAGCCACTAGACAACACAATGCTCCCACTTCCGAAGCGGGACCGACGACGCGTCAACATATTCGTAAAAATGTGAAATGCAACAATTGCACTACACACTGCAGTGTTCTTCGTCATATTTTTAGCTAAACTAGGTCAATAGCCGACACTGAATGAGTTTCACAAAACAAACGAACTTACAGACTGAAAGTTTGCATGATTTAAATTTTATACATTTTTGAAAGACACGAACAAATAAAATGCACGAAGCGATAACTTCTTTTGCGGTTAGATTTCAGGTCATCGTACTTTTGGAATAAAATTTTATTTTATTGAAGACTGTCGTTTTATATTGGAAAGTGTTTAGTATTTTTGTTACTCCCGACAATTTATAGAAATCAGTCAATTTATTGCTGCCAACGATCTTCAAAGGTTATCCAGTGCAAATTGATTTCAGTGTAGACAGCAACATTGTAAACGATTTAAAACGATAGACATCAGCGTAATGCCCTTTCACCGAAAGGTTAATGGGTACCATTTGTCCAGGTATAGACTTTCTCTACAAATATCCGTAGGACGATTGTTAGAACGTTTTAATCTAAGAGGCAATGGAAAACCTTATAGCTAAATAAGGATCCGTGGTTGTCTGGAAGATCTCGCCGTCTGCTTTCATTGTACCCCTAATTATCAATATGGGAAAATAATTAAGTGGGTATTTTGGTGTACAAATAATTTTAGTCATGCTTTCAATACGAACAGTGAACCCTACAAGTGAAGAACGTAAGATAGAAGAACTTATCATTTATTGGGGAACCACCAGTCCACAGTCGAGTTGATTTTGATAGAGATGCACTAACCTGTCCATATGCAAGCACGGTAGCATTATAACCATCCAAGGCTGCCTCCACCAGCTTTCTGACGCAGGTGTCATAGACGATTTGCTGGCACGAAGACGGCTCGAAGGCGTAGTCGAAGGTGAACGCGCGCTCTGAACCTAGGGCGACCCCACCTTCGCCCGCCGCGCCACCTGCGCGGGCGCAGATGCCGCATCCTTCTACCACCTCCCCCGGTGTCTGCGGACGGATCCTAAAAAGATGTAAACCAGATTTAGAAGGTAGCAAGTAATGCATAAGAAAAGGAATTATAATGAAGAAACACGGATTTCTAAAATTAAACGGTCTATTCGGAGGTGGAAATGAATATTTTTAATCTAACAGATCTGATGATACCGATGACAGAAATGAATGAATGCATTCTCAAATTATAAGAGCGTTAAATAGATAACTTATGTAGATAACTATACGCCACAAAATAATGTGAAAGCTAGAACGGAGTTATGAAAAGAAAAGACTGTAAAAATTAAACTGTTCGGAGTGAATTTAGAAAACAACTATCTTTACGATCGCGTGAGAACTGAAGTGGCGCACTCGTTTTGGTTTTCGCACTTGATACTCAAAACATCATGTTTATTCTACGTAAAAGATAACAGGCTCTTGCTATCGAAGGCTGGCATTAAAAAAAAAAAGAAAAGAAACTCGGTATGTATTTATGGGTACCCATCCACGGACCAACCTCGACAAGCACGGCTTAACTGTGGCTGTCACTCGATGTAACATATTGATATTCTGCTACACATCATTAGACAAGAAACCGACCGCATAATAGTTGTGAAAAGGCTGATGACGATGATGCTAGAAAAATTAACTTATCTAGGCGAATGATCGCGTGTGAAATCAAACAGGCGCACTTGTTTAGACACTTGATACTGCGAACGTGCAGTTTGCACTCAAGACATCGAGACAAGTGGCGCTTCTTATCAAAGGCTTGGCTATTAGAATGATTAACCTATTGTTTTTGCCTTTGATAACAAGTGCGCGTGAAAACATGTCTTGTGAAATGTCGTTTTTAAACCACAAAAAAACGTAACGCCTTTAATTCCCAAAAGGTTTGAGTAGAGGAGTAAAGTGCTTATAGCACACCCGCGTTTCGAGTTTTGTTTAAGCCCCATGTAAAAGGGAGCAGGCCGCTACGAGCCTTTTGTTTTCAACCGGGCACTGCGGCACTACAAACTCCGGGCTAATACTGAGAAAAGTGTGCTGTGGTTTTAAAGTTCTTGAAATTACGAGATTTGAGGGCGTTCGGACACTTGATCGATCAACAATGGTTTTATTGGCAATAGTCTTGTCTGGAGTCTTGTCATTGGCAATGGTCTATTGTATAAGCAAAAGGGTAGCCATCAAAACCTTTTCGATACGTAGTGGACCTTATGAAACATATTCGCAAAGCTATAAAACCGCTCGTGTTTGACCCATCGATTCCGAAACGTCCTCTGCTTTAACATATCGGTCACGTACAGTTTATTGCTTTACATCAACAAGTAAACGTGAACAAAGTTACAATATTTCATTAAGAATTATGTGTGTATCTAGGATCAACTTGATAATAGTAGCTAATACCGGACTCAAATCTGTATCCTCCATTACTACGAATAAAACGTGACATCATGTAGAAGAAAAACAACATCAACGTGAAAACCAATATAATACTGCATTTGAGATTTAGTTTCTAAACAAAGACGTGTATTTTTTAATTAAATCCCAGTCAGTTTGCACTACAACTTCAAGCATTTTATGACTTTTTCAATAGTAATAGTCCAACTGATATTTATCTTATTTTCGCTTACATAAAGTTGACATTCGTTATAGTGAAAAAAAATAAAAAAAAACACGGTTTTCAATAGTCTGTACCAATAAACAACCAATTAGCCCATGAGATTTACCGAAATCTGCATAGAACATAACAGAATGCTAATTCACAAACGCAACTACATCACACTAAGGCGCGTCTCATCAAGGCAAGTCATAGTATAAGAAACAAACTGGATCTCGCGAAGGTCTAGTTATATCTTCCAAGGTTATCTTTGTGTATGTTTGTGCTCCCCAACTGACTACTGATCGATGGCGGAGATAAGGATGATGTAAGTTTTAAGGATAATCATAAGAATGCGAGATTAGATTTAGGATTCTGTAGTTGCCATTCTGAGGGACTCGTGGGTAAATAATAACAGACGCTTTTTGAGGGAAGCAAAGTTGCCGAAGCATGGTCTTGGCCATCATTCGTAGATTTTTGACAGTTTTTACGAGTAGTATGAAGACTAAAGCCAGACATCCAGTCTTTCCTAAGTCGTAATAATTGTATTGCCACTGGGTTGTGGAAGCCAGACAGGCATCTGTCTATGAAAAATATATTATCTAATCTATTATCCAGCTGCATTCGGTTAGAATGAAAGATGACAATGTTATGGACGACTGGCGCTCCAGACACACTAATTCAGTTGCATGCAACGTCAGACTGGAAGCGGACAGAAATGGTACTGAAAAGGCTAGGTGGTGATGATGAGTGATCCAGTTTTGTATTCCGTAGTTACCATGCAGGACTCATAAATTGGTTGCCTGTTAACGCTTTATTTACTATTGTGTTAATTAGTAAGCCACTTCAAGCCAGAGCATTTTCTTCATTAATAAGTCAGAGCCTTTTCTTCATTTCAAGATTTCTGTTGCTACGTGAAATTATGATCCTCAACAAGATTTTCTCTTCAGAAGTAATTAACTAAGACACAATACACTTTATAGACGTCGTCGCCTCATTACTCAGAGCCATAAAGTCGAATGAACTAACTGCAATTCCCATTATTTCACAATGCCCGTAGAGAATACAGGGTAATATCAAGTCGACAGCTTATTATGCCCTGTTATTGCACAGCTGCATTGCAGCTAGACCAGCACAATTCAATGAGGGACGGAAGAACCAATTAACAGTTCAAAAGGGAACATTACCGACCGTCGACCGAACGGACGTTGAACGCGTGCGCAGTGTGACAGTTATACCCATGGATATAATTTTCTGTGGTTATACCATAAAAATGGAAGCGTTATTATATTCATATTTCGAACATGATTCACTTTTTTTTGTCGCGTCGTCGTGTAATTTGCCAAGATTATTACAGTGATGAGTCGTAATTAGGATCAAGTTGGGTATGCTGCTTCTTTTTTGAGTAATTGCCGACATTTTCTCTCGAATTCAGGTCATGAGACATCCTGGGAAGTACTTTCATCTTTGTCTTTATTCCTAATTCTGCTTCATTTAGATTTCGTTTGAAGATTAATATTTTTATGGCTTTTATGTTTTCCTTCTCTTTGTCCTGAGAAATAAGGATTAAATCTCAGTGTGCCTTTGTTTAGAAGTTCAACTTTATACTCCTCGACGACCACATCTATACCTAATAGCTTTAGTAGTTAGTTGAACTACTTAAACCCGTGCCTGTAGTGTGCTCTAGAGTTCAATTTAACTTAGCCTAAGCGTCTATTTCGTCAGTCCCTTATACATCCATTTGAAATGCGCCTTCTAATTCCGTACCTATACCTTCCAGTGCAAAATGCCGTGCACTTATATTGTGTGTGCAGCACACAGGGGCTATTGTACTGCGTTACACAATGGGGCACGCAAGCGTCCGAGTGGAACAGCGACGACGTGGACTTGCGGCACGCCATCTTCCTAATACCTTTGTTATTATACTTTCAACACCTACTTCTACTGCATAATAGACTCGCCCCTTATTACTCGGGACTTAAACATAACTGGCGAAATGTGGGTGTACTATAAAGGGTGTAAAACACCTCTTAACGAAGCCGAAAGGCAGTGGTTCTCCCTGTCATTGCGATCATTTTTTTGTTCTACACCATACCTGGGAACTTTCTAGTTACGGAGATATTAGGGGTCAAAGTTCCAACTTTTTGACAAGTATTTTTTTTAATACAAGTTTTAAATGTAAGATTTTTACTTTAAACACCTCCACGACACCCGTACTATTCAATCCGTCCATCAGCACAATGTTTTGAGTGCGTTACATTGAGTTGCCACAAAACATGATTTTACACCCCCCAAAAAAAAGTCGTTTCCCAGCAATAATTTTTGCGTAAAGTTACTTAGTTTCATGTACAGAATGCTTTGGTTGACGGCTTCGTGATGAGGTGATTTACACCGTGTATACAGTTATTGCCAGAATTCAAGTCAGAGATAGTGTGTAAGGATCTCCATTATTACGAGTAGGCTATTCTTCTTAATAATATATGTAAATGCAGGAGGGTTTGCTTTAAATACACCTCTGTCTAACCCTTCAGGGGTTTCAGGCGTGATGTTATGTTCTACATGAGGTGCATGCCCCGTAATAACCTAGTCCTTAGTATTACGTGTAGTTGCAGTTTTGTTGATCCTGTTACGGGTATTGCAGTTGTTATGCAGTGTTTCTTGGTTTGTATTCCGTTTTTGTTAAAGAACGTTTAAGTTTTGTTCTAGACTGAGTGCTTTGTTTTTATTCCTATTCAGCGTTGATTGAGTGAGTTCTAAAGCGTTTCTGTAAGAGGTCTAAGTGAGGATAGGAATTGAAGAGAGTAAAACAAATAGGATGGATGAAGTTAGATGGTCCATGCGCAATCTACGAGTATAGCTTTGTAACAAATTAGATGCTAAAAGAAAACATTTCAGAACACTTTGGAAAACGCCGTAGGTAGTAAATACTTAACCCAAATACGACGGGCAGTGTAAATCTAAGTAACAGATTTGTTTACTGACAGCAGCTTTATTTTATCTACTTTCCGGCAAAATACATTAAACACCACTTCTCAATATTTAACGAGCTTTCGACGCAGAGCACACTTTCAACTTTGTGAAAGATGAAAGTACTAAGTGTATAATCAAAGACTGCTAAGCAGAATAATACCTCAACCCCGAACACGCAAATACGCACTGAAAATAGCACACTAGTGTCATTAGACGAACAGCAATCAGTCGCAAGTTCTAAGAAAACCTCACTATTTACAGGCTAGGTAGTAGATGCATGTGAGACGTCTATAATATTGTACGCAGTACCTTTATGTGGAAGCACAATAGCACCACTAGCTGTTATTAAACCCCGTTCAGCTTATAAACGGATATCACTACACATTGTGCTATCAGCCTTTTTGTATCGCAATTTGTCATTTAATTTCGTATGAGTCAGCTGGTTTTTAACAAAGGCTTTAACTGTTATGTTAAACAACGGGAAATGAGTTTAATCAAGACATTATTGCATTTCCCACGAGTTCATTGTGTCAGTTTTCGTCAAGGTTTGACGGTTGTTTCTTTGTTTTGTGTGTAGTTGATTGACGACCAATCAAGCTACATAAGACCAGTTTACACGGATCTCTCATTGTACGGGAAATCTATAAATAGCGAGGCGATGTTATACTGGAAATTTACAGCTTGATGTCGCCGTGTCTACATGCTCTTGTTCAATTTATTAATTAAAATCAATAAAGACTTAGGTGTTAGGTGTTCAAGAAGATACGATTTAGTTAGAGATTTAGCTGCTATCTATTATTCACACTAGGCCCACGTCGCAATGGACCCGTGTGGTGGATTTTAGCTCGCTCGCTCTCACAGGGAGACCTTACCTTTTTACTTATTTTTTGTCTTATTTTTTTCAAATCTTATTGTTGTATATTTTATTTTATTGTACTCACAAATGTTTGTTATGCTTTGTATGTTTATTGTTATTTTATATGCACGCCATGTCTCTGCGACAAATAAATATTTTTCTTTCTTCCTTTCTTAAACCCAGCAGGAGTAACAGTAGTTTGATTCTGTGAGCAACATCCAAAACTGCCTTTTTGGCTTATTGTAAGACGTGGTGGATAATTGTCTTACAGGGAGAGCCTTAGTTCCAGCAGTGGAAATTGTAGTTTGATCCAGGGAGTAATATCAAAAGCTACCTTTTTAGTCATATGGCATGTAAACAAAGCTTTTATTTCACACATTATGATTATGACAGCATCGGCTTTATGACCAAGTAGAGAAGACTATGATAAAATAAAATATCTCCATAAATATTATCTATCTGCGAATATTTGCCAAGTGCATAAGGCAATGTGGAACGGCCGTGGGTTGATAAGAGCCCAAATATTTAGCGAGTAGCGCCCACTTCCCATTGGCGTAGTGTGGGCAGATAGAAAACTATAACCTTTGAATACATTAGTAATTTAGTATTTGATAATGATATTCAATGTGTTGCAACAGTTAGTAAGAGGAAACAAACGACATATTTCAGTTGTTAGTCTCTTCTGTTATGAGAAGAGGTTATCAAATGTTTGATTGTCGACACACAACGAAACGAATGGCTTCTACTGCAATGTTTACTGCAACTTTTGATAGGGGCAGAGAGTGTTGTTATTTGTCTTTTAAACAGATATTTCATAAGTTATACTATATTCGTCCGATTGAGACAGTCGCGTAGGAATACGTGTTTCAATAAAATCTCGAAAGAAACACAAGGTAAGACAAGGCACATCTATATGTATAGGTTTTTATTCATTTACTGCAATTTTCAAATTAAATGTGCTAAAATTAGGTCAGTAAGATCCAATTGAAACGTAAAATAATCGCGATAAGAGTAGGTAAATCCGTTATGAAATATCTACCATATCTGTATTGTTTTGATGATATGCCTCGTCCGATGCATTTTATTGATTGTAATATTACAAACAGTTGGTAAGTAATAAAATTATGTTTTTGTGAATCAATAAATTCATCGAATGATGTATCAAGCTTTATGACGAAAATAAAAACAATCAACGTGATCTGGAATTAAATCCATAGAGATTGTCCATTGACATTTTCGCGCCAAAGCTATAAACAGGTTGTATAATTGAACGACATTCTCGTCAGTGCGAGGGTGGATCATTTGCATCAATGCAATTCTGAATAAAACCAATAGTCCATATTCAAAATTGGTACGACTGCCATTATAGCATTATAGGTCGTAGCGCCTCGAAATAAGGACTGAGTATTTTAAATGTAACGGTTTTCATGTCACAGCACGCATTGCATGCATAATAAACCAAATAATATTTACCGGTACCAAATGAAGGTGCGATCGAATGAAACGAAATTTCGATGAGAATTCATGTATACTTATGTTTCGTAGCTAAATGGAAAATAAAATGGCGACTGCCTGTCTCGTCTGACCGTCCGTCTGTGGGGATTGCTGACAGCAATTTTACTCCGAAGCTTTTGGCACTGTGTCGAGAATAACTGGCACTATTCTGTGCACAGCGACACATTGGTGTAGAGAAGGAGAAAAAAAACCGGCCAAGTGCGAGTCGGACTCGCGCACGAAGGGTTCCGTACCATTATTTATAAAAACGAGCAAAAAAATCACTTTTTTGCATGGGAGCCCCTTAAATATTGATTTTATTCTGTTTTTAGTATTTGTTGTTATAGTGGCAACAGAAATACATAATCTGTAGATATTTGAACTGGCTAACTGTCACGGTTCATGAGATACAGCCTGGTGACAGACGGACAGCGAAGTCTCAGTAATAGGGTCCCAATTGACCCTTTAAGTACGGAACCCTAAAAATGGTTCATAATGTTTTAGCGGTAACAGACCACAGAAATATCCCAATATGGCAAGGAGCTATCTGATGAGATGACAAGGAATAGAGAACTATGGAAGAAGAAGACATGCTGCGCCGACCCCAAATAAATTGGGATAAGGGCAAGAGAATCATGATGAGTCGCAGAAATATCCCAGTTATTTCGAGAATCTATGAAAAGCAAAATTAATTTGCAGATAAAATTAATACTGTGCTTGCGTAAATATTCGACTACGGAACCCTCATAGGTCGAATTACACTTTACTAGTTTTCGAATGCATGAATTTGTGGGACGTAGGCAGCGGAAAAAAACAATAAACATGTCGGTTTTATCGTTTAAGCAACACGCTGTATAACAATAGACGGATATAGAGACAGCGTCGTACACACAAATGGACATATTACCGAACATTCTTTACAATTTGGAGACAAGCTTCTGAATTATTTGCAACAGTATCTAAGGTGTTACGCCTACATAATAATAAATTATCTTAGAAGTGAAACTTCTTATGCGACTTCCAACAAGTTTGAGTTAAACGTTTAACGCTACCATGGAAGGGGAATAGAAAGAGACAGAGCGAGAGTGAATGCGTGGCACTCGAACGCATGCGTGTAGTATTACGAAGTTTCACTACTTCCGCGCGGAGGGGCTCCACGCACTATTTTTTTACACTTGCCCGCATAGTAGGGGATCGGACTGGGTAAAGAAAACGACATTCTATTTTGTCCGTCAGACAGGTAATACAAAAATATTAGACACGTATTTTTTGTTTTGTCAAAATATCAAAAAATTACTTAGTTAGAACTCATTAAAGTTGGAGAGTGGGGGCTTACTACGTCACAAGTAGGTATAAAACTTACCTACATGTGACGTCATGCACCATTTCAACTCAATATATCTCCGTAATTTTATGACCACTTGAAAAAAGAAAAAATACGTGTCCAATACTTTTCAATAAACTACCCGAAGGACAAAGAAAAAAAAATAGGATTATCCCCTATTACAAGTCATAGAAACAGATTAACTCGACACGGATACTTTCATTCACTCAAACGCTTAGGTTTCTGTTAAACCAGCGTGGACAAAAAGCGGACCGGCTGAGGTTACCGGACCCTAACATTTAGATACTTCAGTGCCTCTGTACATGATCATGTCAGAGTTCAGTTTCATCGAACCTTTAGGTACTGGAGTATCTGCCAGTCAGTGTCCCGTCTGCGCGGCCGGTCCGTAATTTAATTAGCATAATAAAAACAAAACAGGTATTATATGTTGGAGAAAACACAGCAATGAAACAAGGAGCTTGCTGATGTAGACTGCAATGACGCTTGACAGCTGAAAAGGCGGTAAAGTGGAAAACGGCGCCCTCTGGTGCCAGAAATAAGAAGGTATTCTCGATATTCCTACCGATTTGGGAGAATATTCTCGTATTTTCACAGAATCATAAGGACTCCTTCTTTACCATTTGACTAATCCTTTATTTTTCTGCGTAAGAGCAAATAGGGACATTAAGATCTAGTTATATGAAGGTGACGTAGCAAGATTTATAAAGGGTGTAAAAAGACCCTTAACGGAGCCGAAAGGCACTTTTTCTGCCCATCATAGCGATATTTTTTTGTTCTGGACCATACCTTGGAACCTACTAGTTAATGAGATATTGGACGTCAAAGTTCCAAATTTTAGGCATGGTTTTTTTTTTTGAACGAAGTTCCTTATCGCGCGTTGCGAAAGGGGGCTAGACGGAAAAAATTAAGACCAAAAGTTTAAACGACACTTTTTGCTGTAGTCGTAAGACGTGCGGCGTGCGCGTGTTTCTCTGTCTGTCTCTCTCTCTCTCATAGAAAGCAAGCCAGTTATTTTTGTTTCGTCTTTCTATTTCGCATATTATAATTTAATTTATTTATTTAATTAAATAGCTTCGTTCCATCCGGGTGTCCCTTGACACTTCTCAAGTTTTTTAATTTTATATCTGTTTAAATACCTCCATGACCCGTTTACTATTCAATGCTTATGCTAATGCTATCAGGACAATGTTTTCAGTGCGTTATATTGAGTTTTACCGTAAAACGTGATCCTCCCCCCCAAAAGTCGTTTCGTAGCAAACATTTTTGCGTAGGGTTTCGTAGTTTGTGTTCAGAATGCTTGGTTGACGGCTTCGTGGAGGGTTTACACCTTGTAAACTAGTTAATAAGTGTAATATTAACTTAAATTACGAAAGCTCCGAAACCAGCTGGCGTCTGCAAACGCGGTCGGGAAAGCAATCTCTGGAACATACGGCGACCACATCCTTACAAACAGAGCAGAGATAACTGAGATAAGCTATAAAACTGAATGTATAGTCGACCACGTAATTGCGTTCCCACTCTAAAGTTCTAATAACTTGCACGTAAAATAAAACGTCAAGAGCGCCGGGGATCGTAGACAAAGTGACATTTAATCAGGATTAACGATGATGGAAGTCAAAAACGTAATGGATTGGTATACGCTGCAGAAAAGCTTATGTCGATCCTGTTGAAGAAATATGAAACATTTGGAGAGTAGTCACATCTTATCTAGGCCCTTTTTTTACGGATGGGAAATCATCAAATGACTTCTCCCACCCTGGGCGGAGCGGGAGGGAGTGTCAGACTTGTACTGACTAAAACCCATCCATGTTCCTTCTTAGCCCTTTGTGTTCCAGGGCCACGGTATCTCTTTCGAACAGTCCCGCAACCCTGAGAGGATCTTATCTAGGCCCTGAGGTAAAATATTTAAAGAAGTGTCCAACCGATATTTATTTTTTTAAATAGAATATGTTGCAACTTATCAAAAACTAGCTGTTCCGCGCAACTTCGTCTGCGTCAAATTTTCCCCGTATTCGCAACATTTTTCATTGCTGCTCCGCTCCTATTGGTCGTAGCGTGATGATATATAGCCTATGTCCTTCCCTAGGTTGAAATCTATCTTTTTGCCTAATTTCATTAAGATCCGATTAGCCGTTTAGTCTTGAAAAGGTAACAAATAAACAAACATACAAACAAACAGAGTGACATTCGCATTTATAATATTAGTATGGAGTATGGATGATGTGTTCTGCAAAGTCGTGGAACATTACTATATTCTATCATCAATAGTTTTCGCAGCGCACGCGATATAAAGAATATTTTAGGTAATTTTTGTACACCTTGGGTTACATTATTGGAGTTTTAGTAAGGATCCCTAATTTTTTTGAAAATATGATATAGCCTATGTCACCCGGGGATAGTGTAGCTTTCCAACAGTGAAAGAATATTTCAAATCGGTTCAGTAGTTTCGGAGCCTATTCAATGCAAACAAACAAACAATCAAATATTTCCTCTTTATAATATTAGTTTAGACTAAGGACAAGACTAAAAGGTTGGCTTGCCCTTGTAACCTGTGATTCTTTGTGATATTAGGTTTCTGAACAGTCTGCTTGCCCTAGGGGCTTGCCGTATTGTTGGTCCCTAGACACGCCACTATCGTTCGAATCTACGAATTCGGTCGCCTTCGGCCAAAGAAACAGTTATATAGCTTTAACATTATTGAAGTTTCGTCGATCTCAATTAACTAAGAGTGTTCTTGTGTTGTTGTGAATGTTCAAAACTGGTTAATCAATTACAACGCCGACTGTCTACACCTAACGGTCAGTGTAATGTTTAATATTTTCTTATATCTTGTTGCGATATAGAAAGGTAATGTCTGGTTGCGTCAGCTTGCCGAGACAATAATGTTCACAATAGAAAGTATATAATAATATTATAATCTTTGGTTTGAAGTCAACAACCATACACGGTGTAAATCACCTCATCACGAAGCCGTCAACCAAGCATTCTGTACATGAAACTAAGTAACTTTACGCAAAAATTATTGCTGGGAAACGACTTTTTTTTGGGGGGTTTACACCCCCCAAAAAAAAGTCGTTTCCCAGCAATAATTTTTATATCAATAGCCGGGCGGGACCTAAGGCTTAACGTGCTTTCCGAGGCACGGAGGAAACTCGGTATAGGTATCATCGATGGTCACCCATCCCTGCACCAATCTAAGCAAGCACAACATCCAGTACGACGATAATTATGAAAATTGGCAGACATGGATCCATTTTATTCACAAACCGTATGCCTTCAGTCGACTGTTTCAACTATCACAGAATATTAGCATATTACAACTTATCCAAAAACATAAATCTTTGCAAAATTCGAACCAAGAAAGGAATATATTAAGCTAGGGTGAATGCACTAGTTATCATCCTACACCATCAACCGAAGCAATTGGGTCAGTGAGGTGTTGGTAGGGCCAACAACCTGCCGTTAACATAATGGAAAATTGCGCTTTTCGCTATTATCTCTACGGAAAAGCGTGAGCAACTATGTAATTGCAAATTTCTGCGCTGAAATGTTTATTCCACATACTTAATTTCGTGTTGTGTAAGGCCATTAATGCGCGTTAGTTGCAATCCTTGTAATAAAGTTTCTCCAAAATTAGTTTAAGATAAGGCAGAAACATTTCAAAATAAAGCTATGTTGTGTCCTGCGTGGTCGGGAATAGGGGATAATCCAATTTTTTTTTTCTTTGTTCGTCGGGTAGTTTATTGAAAAGTATTGGACACGTATTTTTTCTTTTTTCACGTGGTCATAAAATTACGGAGATATATTGAGTTGAAATGGCGCATGACGTCACATGTAGGTAAGTTTTATACCTACTTGTGACGTAGTAAGCCCCCACTCTCCAACTTTAATGAGTTCTAACTAAGTAATTTTTTGATATTTTGATAAAACAAAAAATACGTGTCTAATATTTTTGTATTACCTGTCTGACGGACAAAATAGAATGTCGTTTTCTTTACCCAGTCCGATCCCCTATTATGCCTCGAGAACGAGTTATCGAGATTAAAATGTATCCCTCGGCTTAGTCATGGTTCACCTGTATGCCTTTCATTGATATCGTTTTCAGCCGCTAAGATGTGAAAAGGTTTCAGTCAGACTGACAAACAGGAAAACTTTTGCATTTATATTATTCGTATGGAAGTATAGATAAATGTTTCATCGCTATACAAAATTATAGCTTTACCATAAACCAGATTGCAAAATTCTAGTTCAAGGCATCCGCGAAATCCTTAAACCGATACTGCTAACAATTTCAAAACAGCAACTCCTTACAACGCAGACCCGTCATAACATCCAAGAACTGGAGCAATAATAGATAATTTAGGCACGTCTGATGTAGACCAGTCAAACATGTAATGTTAAATCGATACGACACATGTTCCAATTGACATTCACCTCCCACGTCTGAAAATACTAATAAAATATTTAAAATAACTGACTGGACGCAAGTAGGTGTCGCGACCTTACTAGATCCCGTCATCGATCGTCAGGTAAATAAATAAACACTTTATGACAGTCTTCGGATTGTGAGTAGCAATTACAACTTTAATATTCTTAGCCTTGACACGAACGCTACTTGCTCGAGATGCAGATCACAAAATGTAAAAACACCTAGAAACTTATTTCTGCCTTGGTATCCGTAGAAGACTACGGATATCAAGTTTCTTATGTGCCAAAACCTACAAAAAAACACCTATACCCTACAAAATACGGTTTAGTCAATGCGTGATAATTGCTGGGACATACTGGATATGGCAGGCGAAGGACAAGGGTGTTGTGGCGTACCTAAGGAAGATGTTAGCAGTAGACTACGATAGGCAGAGTTGATTCCTCGAGTTCAAACCCAAGACACCTCTGGTTTTTCGGATTCATACGCACAGGAATCCAAAAAATAAAAATCCGTATAACTTGCTTCGCTGAAGGAAAACATCGTGAGAAAATCAAACCAGCATGCCTGAGAGATATTTCTCGACGGCATGTAAAGCCAAGACAGAGGCTCAAAGGCTCAAAATAAAAACTCTCGACACCAGGTTAAGGACTAGCCACACCAAAAAGAAAGAACAATACCGAAAAAACATTTTGAGAAGCGACTGTACTCCAACAAGTAGCAAGATTTTAGTCTGTCGGCAACTCAAAGCTCGTACTACCGCGATTTTCGGGTTAAAGATCACAATTTGTCATAATTAGAAGAGATTTGCCTGACACTAACGAGATAAACAACAACCTGTTTGACTGTTACAGCCAAGTTACTTGGTACGCAGAAATAACAAGTAGCTAAAGCGGCTAATGAATTATTGTGACACTGGTTACCATGGCTAGAGCATAATGTACTTATACGAAAATGTTTACAAATGTGTCGAATGAAGGCAGCATTAACACGGCGATTCCAATCAATAGAAAAAACATAAAGACAAGAATGTTGCTTATAATTAAGGTTATATTGATTATCAGTTTAATTGAAACACTGCAGGGTTTGTCTCATCAGTTAGGTTTCATACCAATAACGCCACTCTTTCTACTCAAGATTAAGAGAAAAACATTCAGATCGTGTAGTCCATGGATGTAGAAAACATTGGCTAGCCTAACTAATGCTGCACACTTTTCATTGCACGTACAACAAACACTTATTGAAGTGAAATTCGGAGTGAAAACTTGGCAATGAAATATGACGCCGCTGTGGCTTTCCAACGTAACAGCTGATTTTAATTCCATTTTGGCAAAGGGACAACGAAAACTGGACGGGATAAATGGAAGACATAAACTTTAACGTAACTTTTTCGATGGATGATTAATTTTGATCTGTTGATTGCTGGAATGTTGACCTACTATGTTTACCTACTATGTTGAACATAGAATATGTTGTTTGATAGTCTAGTCGACCTAGGCGAGGAATTATGGCAATGTAGGACTTAACACTTTCAGTGCTAAGCACCCCGCGTATGGGTCGAACAATAATTAGTTCGTGTGCCCACAACCCGCCTCCCGAGTCGTCGCTATACGTAGCTATAGATGACTTGTGCATACACGTAAAAATGAATTATTTGAACCTTGCGGCGAAAGTGTTAATAGGCTCATCAATGGATCGTCTCTCTGATATGCATTGGCGAAAGGTAATAATGATAGTGTACTAGATTCTCAATTGTATTGGGATTAGCAGCTGTTGAAATGATAAGACGAAAGTTTTGAGAACTTAAGATAGACGAGAAATGAAACAAAGGCTGGTTTTCACGAATGATGAATGCTGAAAATAAGGTAGATCGAGATGCATGGAGAAAGCACGTTGTACAGTCACGAGCACCAATATGTAAACTTTTAGCAACTTAAAAAAAATATCTCATATTATTGAATAAATAAATAAATAAATAAAATAAAAATCTCCTGCTGTTAAAATTACTGATTAAAATTTCATGTTGTTGCGAACATGGTATTAAGGAACTCATTTTATTATGATATAGATCCTATTGATTTATATAGAGACCTATCTCAAAGTTACAATCGTTGTTTAGGTAATTTAGGAAAGTGCATACATTTGGTGCTCGTGACTGTACAGAGCCGAAATGTATCGAGAGAATGGCATAATCATACTTATGGCAGCTGTCGAAGGATAATTTTTACAAGCCTTCTTTTCCAATCTTATTTAATGAAGTTTTCACATCGTGAGAAAATGGAAATTCTTCTGTAATAAAACGATTAACATATTATTTCAATTGGTCGGAATCGGAAATAGTCACCGGAACAAGTAATCGCTGGGTTACAAATTGGGCAGTTGATTTCGGTCAGCTTTCAAGTGTTTGAGACCTGTTAGTCTTGAGTGCATGACGGAAGAATGAAATGCTGTATTCTTAAGGGTTAGATCGCCAGACCTCCTGTTTGTAGAAGCTTCACGAGGTATGTCAACGAATGCTAGCTGAGAAACTTCCGACTTTTTTCTGCAAATAAATACTCTATTCTAGGCCTAGATCCAGCTGATACAATAACCCGATTCGATATCAACAATGAGTCACTTCAGGTAACGTGTGTAATTAATATTTGCTCAGCCAAGCGTTACTTCTTTTATCTCAGTGCGTATTGCGGTCAAAGAATGCATCTACATAGTTATCTTAAGTAACAGATGTGTTATCGCAAACGATAAAAATCTGTTCAAATCGCCAAACTAGGTTTGGCAACAGCTGGATTTGTTCCCATTTAAGGAGGTTAATGTTTAGAGGTACATTTAATTAACGGCCGAAACCCTTAAAATTAATCTTATACCCTTGACCTTATTCTCCCTCGTGGTAATAATTCAAAAATATATGCGAAATAGTCACACAACCCAACCTAATTAATAAAACAGTAGACCGTAGTTACACTTAGGTAGTTAAGAGATACGTATAAGAATATCTCTAGGATGTGGATGATCTAATCTAATCTGCAGATCAAACAAAAAAAAACAAGCAATCGAGCAGTTCCTTGCAAAAAGTGTCTGGGGATGTTAGACTCTATCAATAACGGAAGCTTAGGTCCAGTTCATTGAAATAATTACCTCCGATACGTACCATCAATACCAGAGCACAATCTCGGTAAAAAATAAATTGATTTGGTAAAAACTTAGTGGACAAACCAGAACGGCCCGGTAATACTGTACCGTAGTACGACAGGGTGCCGTTATGTTCCTTATAGAGTTACTAGAATGTACTCGTACTATAAATTGTAATGGTGCGTCTACACGATGGCACATCTTGAGGTAAGTACTGGCGGTTTAATAGACGTCTTCAGTAGGAGCGGTGGGTGTTTCAATTTAGCTGCTTCGTGCTGGCTTAGAGCACAATAATCCGCCTTTAGAATTGCCAGTGATGAGCCCTAATGTATCACGTGGGCCCAGTGCGAATTCTGTCTTCGAATGCTTGTGTCTAGAACATCTCGGTTTACATGCGATGTTTTCCCTGTACCATTTTGAGAGCAGTGGTAATGAAGCAAATAACACAAAGTAAAATGAATTCTAGCCGAAGACCTAACGACGACCTGACGTAACCCTGCATTCTGCAAGAACTCCGCCATCGTGCCAACGAAAAAGTTGTTCAACTCTTTCAGATTTATAACACCTAATAAAGATCTGAATTCAAACACATAATTATAGAAACGAGAACCAGGTCAGCCCACTCTAGGCGACTTGAAAAATAATAGATACAAGATAAAGGCTATTACAGTAACAGGCTGAGTCTGTGAGACGGGAGAACAATTTAATGACTATAAACTGATTATCTCTGGCCGCCTGTCACACGGTTGCGTAACCCATTGCCCTAGGTGGGCCTGGCCATAGATAGAGCATAGAGTATTGTATAGAATAGCTCTCAGCGTCTTTCTTATAAGATACGGGACGCATAGAACCGGGAAGTGTGGCAGAAGAAAATCGGGGTCTATACCTATCCAGCAGTGGGTGATTCCGAGCTGATATGATGATGATGTATGTCTAATGAGATAGTCTTTGACAGTTCTCATAAACTGGTACTGTCTAAAGTATTCGGGTAATAATAGCTGGTGACACTTGCTTTTTGTGCCTCAATTATACACAAACGACTAGGACACCAAAGAGTTTTCATTCGCGAAGGAGATGGTGAAAATATATTACCGTATACCGTCTCTTACTTCACGACTGTAGGTCCTTGTCTCGTTGTGTTATTACTAAGTAGCTTCTCTGTTTATTTTCTTATTGCCTCATGAGCCTGCGATAGAAACGGGAGAAAATGCCCGTACACTCTTCTGTCCATTGTTACTCGTTCTATCTACGTAGGTGTGCAACAGACACTAGCATATCTGACTGTAGTTTTTCGAGTTAAACTATGTCTATTATTACCTTAACTTTTGTGCGCAGTGCGACACAGTGCGAAATCTTGTTTTTGACACTTACCCGTTGCGTAATTTTTCGCAGTCTAATTTGTGTCGATTGTGACTTTTTTTTGGGAGTTACTGTGTGATCATGTTTATCTTTCTAGATGTAGTCTTATTTCGTTTCGTTGTCATGATTACCCTTATACTGTTTGTTGTTTCTATTCGACTGCAGCCAACTTTTCTCGTTGTTAGTAAGGATCCTTTTTTTTTTAAGGATGGGAAATCATCAAATGACTTCTCCCGCTCTGGGCGGAGTGGGAGGGAGTGTCAGACTTGTACTGACTAAAACCCATCCATGTTCCTTCTTAGCCCTTTGTGTTCCAGGGTCACGGTATCTCTTTCGAACAACCCGCAGCCCTGGCAGGCATCGGCCCACTCGGACCCCTTCCGATTTGCTGACATCTCCTTGAGGCGCGCGTGGAACACAAACGCGCCGTCGGCACGGCCTGTCGTCATAAGACGGACGGACAAGGACCCTCGAGTAGGGTTTCCTGTATACTCGATCTTTACTAGCAATTTGAGTAGTAACCTAGGATTCTTTTCATGCTTCCCTTCATTCCTTTTCTTGTTTTATCTAATATTAGTAGTCCACTGTAGGATTTTGAAGGCATGCTATAATTTTCTAACAATCGTTACTCAAATTGACCTGGATAAGGTTGGACTGTACAGTTTAACCTAGTTTAGATAACCTTGAAATAATCTAGAAAACTGAACAAACCATACATTTGATACGTTTTGAAATGTATGGTATGGTAGCTATCACAAACAAAAATCTCATAATTTATTTTTATGGTTCACTAAGTAAGATACAATTATCAGTATTATTTGTATAGAATAACCATGTTAATTTAAATTCTTATTTTACACAATTATAGCCATAATACAAGTTTATCAATCAATTATCATCACATTAAATTAAGTTGTGTTTAATTTATTATTTAAACAACATTAGTTTATTTAAAGTGAATCTTATATCTCCACAATCTCCTTCAGTGACAGATTTGACAAATGGTTTCGTTTTATGCAGACATGAACCCCGATTTGTATAGGAACATAATGTCGGAGGGCTAGGGCAGGGTTCCTCGGGAAGTAAAATCGATGTGCTATACCAAGAAACAGTATTCCACCCTCATGCCTACTGCCAACCCTCGCCCTTTCGACAGTTTAATTGCTTGATACTAATGGCTCATAGTTTGGAATAACATTCTGTTGAAAACCTCACAGAATGTTAACATTTGGTTGACGTCTTTGATTGATTTAAATTAGAAATGAATGCCCATCATTATAAACGTTATAAGTTCTGTCAAAGTTTACTAATGTATCACGGAAAAGTTGCCGGAAGTTGGGCGGAATTCTGAACATGAGGATGTTTGTAGCTGATCCAGGAAAGCGTCCGTTTCTTCCTTCCAGAATTTTTCTAAGACAAGTTAAGTTTTAACCAGTTATAAGAGAACGAGCATTGCATGCAATCAAAAGCGTAGGAAGCTATAAACCGAGTCACGACTCCTGGCCACGCTCCGGTGTGATAGACATCTGAAATCAAGTCGACGATAGGTCGTGGCTTGTCCTCAAAGACGATTGTCTCTGATTTGACATGGCACAGTTCAAGGAGCCGGCTAGTTTAGCAACGTTTTTTTGTCAGTTACCTCATTGCAGGATCGGAGACGGTCAAATAGGTAAACTAAACAGGGTTGAGATCGTTTCAACATAAATTACTTTATGAAATTTGAATAGGAGGAGATAATTTCTGCGTCAGTGAATGATGGTAACGTTGCTGAGTACTAAGGTAAACAAAAACTTGAACTTATTTTTTAAACAGTCATCAACAAGAAAAGGAACGTACAGTTAAATTGGCACAAATAGCGTCATATTTCTGTGAGAGTTTAGTACTGCCAAAAATTGATACTCAACATCAATTTAATAGTGTGTTCTTTGCAGGAGTAATGACTTTATTCTATTCTGGTTTTCATCTTGGTCGTTGCGGTCTTGCTTTGTCGTTGCGGTATGCGGTTGTTATGTTGAATTCAGAATTGTAGCTTTGACAATCTGTTTTCCTGACAGATATAAATTCTTTATCTCTGTTTTTATAATGAAATATGGTCTAAACACGGATCAAAAGTTCATCGCCTATCAATTAGTGTAACAATAACCTCTCATCTCTAACGTGTTTAAAGACCAGCGCGGTTTGATAAACCGCTGATTCACTGCATTTATATCGTACACATTAATTCATCTATTAATTCATCTAGAGCACTGGGCCAGCCCGTGGGGCTAGCGGTCTTTTCAATCATCCACTATAATGCAATACATTTACCATCTACCTTGGTTTTTTTCTAACATTAATGGGATCGGCTTCCAATCTCACCAGATGTAGGATGCAGGCTTTGTACTAATATTTTAGATGGATCGTCTGCCTATCTAACCTCGACAACTCAGTTCCTAGGAAACACGATACACCTTGGTCAGTCTGACAACCAGTCTTCAGACTCTTCCGAGTCTTAGAGGGTTTTCGACTACCCTTCTTTCTGGCTTGATCAAGGTCTCGGTATGTATCGGACGGTATTTTGGCCGTCGTCCTCGAAGATCGACCTGTGCGGCTGTTATTATTTAGCCACGAGCTTCTCAAACGATTATTTTAGACGTTTTAAAGAACAACAAAGGAAATCTGACACTAATAAGCAACGCAGCAGGAGTCTTATCGAACATTAAATTAATTGATCGTTCTTGACTATTTCAACCAAGCGATCACAAAAAGTTTGACAGTAATCATGGGCAGCTCATCAATCATAAAATCACATCTCTATGGATGAGATCCGGTAGAGTACAAAAAGTACCGAGCTACAGTCTACTCAAATCCTTGTTTCCAACTGATATTATTTCCACTATTATTGTCAACTTAAAGCTAGTGTTAATTTATTTGTTTTTAGAATGATTAGTAGGTACTATTGAAGTAGTCATAAAATGTTTGAAGTTGTAGAGCATACTGAAATTCTACATCATCATCTGCCTAGCCTTTTCTCAACTATGTGGGGGTCGGCTTCCAGTCTCGCCGGATGCAGCGGAATATTCCTTATTTGTATTGCATTGCATAATGTACGTATCGGTTTTTAAAAACACAAGTTTGTTTACAGTTTTAGAAACGAAACCGCGAACGTAGTTTACCAAAGTACCTCCTCTCGTTGTTCATTGATGTCGAGGACTCCTATGATTACAGCGCTTCGTCAATATTGCAGACATAACGCACATAGATTTGTATTTGTTTTGATCTCATGTACGGCATTAATTCGTTTTTGATCGCTACTTCAGAGCTCTTGACTTTTGCTTTCGTAAGTTCTTCTAATATTTGTGCTGGCGGATTGTCGTTCCTTTCTATTTGAGCAATATGACTATTTATATTGAACAAGCGTCGGCGTTTAGCTTCGAAGAAAGCTTCATTTAGCTTTCTAATACCGAAGCTCTAATAATACCAAGCCTCTAGCTGTTAGTCACCTGAGTGATTCTTCCCAAAAATAAATACTTTCTCAAAATATTACTTGGTCCAACGAACTTATCAGTCATCTCCCAGATTTAGCTAACTAGTGCTAGTAACAGAATTTGAGTCTTACTGTCTGATTGTGCGAAGAATGATGTTGACGATATTTTTAAAGCTAGCTGAGGCCGTGATGTCATGGACAGATCTTCATGTCATGTTATAGCCGTAAACATTACACATACTTTAAATATATAATATCATGAATTTAACTACACGCTGTGCATCTCTGTGAAGCATATTTATCAAAAGATTTGGGATATGAGTTTTTTTTTTTTACATTCCCTCATATTTTGCTGTCATGTCGCCGTCACCCCTCATTTTCTAAGCCCAAAAATAAAGCAACATGATTCAGATAAACATAGTCTAACGGTGGAAATGAATGAGTAGGGAACTGAACTTTTTATGCTCGTTAGTGTAAGGTCATAAATCAAATTGAGTCGACGCAGCGCAGTTTCGTCTATATCTTTCAGCGTCACGCAATATTGGTATAAAAGAGGCCTGCGTGCAAGCCTTCGACAATCAGGTAGCTTATGGAAAAATGCGTTGTAATAAAAATGGGTACGTGAGGTGTATTTTGAATGCAACGATTTTTTTTATAGGCGACAACGTCTGCCCTCCTTCCGATAAGCGCCTGTAAATTGTGCAGCTCCTTCCTGTTGTCGGCGTTTATAGTAATGAGGCGCTTCCATTATTTGTACGACACCTTTTGTCATGAGATCATTTGTATTGCAGCCCGCGAAGTCGTAAACGACCTCTATCAAGATGAACTGAAGACACATATAAAATGTATTACGACTTGCTAAGACCATCATACGCCCGATTTAGACAGACATGATGTGAGGAATGATTTATATTAACATCTTAATTTTTATGAAAGCCCGTTATTTTTGTTTACAGAGTTATTACCGGTAGTTAATCATAAATTAAGATGTTTATTTCAATATTGATGCTTCAAAGCGTTTAGATTTAGGTGCGTATTTTATTGAAAGATTTTCTTCTCTATCTTTTTATTCTTTGGAAGGTCTGGAGCAGGTCACTTAAAACATCAATCAGAATTCAGATAAAACTATGTCTTTTCTAAAACTCGACCATATCACTCTACTAGTCATGCAACTGCGAAAGTAATTGAGGAACAATTAAAGACAGCAAAGATCTTCAACAGGGACCAACGGCTTAACTTGATTACAAACAAACATGGGGCGTCCTAAAAAAAGCTTTGTTCATTTTGTTTGATTTGGGGACCAGTCAGTTCTCTGCTGAGGTTTCCAATAGGGCGTGGCTTTTTTTTCTGGGTCACCATCAAACAGCAATGAGCAACCAGGTGAACCAGGCTAAGTTGGAGATGGGATCTCATACAAACTATGCCTTCTTTTTGGTATTCACCCAATAACGCCTGAGCACCCACGAGAATCTCTCGACCATGGCAGATGGGCCTGAGATACATGCATGAAGTAATACATTTATATGTAACTCAGGTAATGTAACACTTTCAAGTCAGTTATCGCAATCGTGACAGCATAGCACAGCAAAGTCAGCGCAAAAGAGAGTCTATGTCAGTTTTTCATTAAGTCGTATGTTCTAAAAATTGCCGATTTCACGTTGAGACAATTTCGATTTCCGTACAGTTTTCCTTGTACTGCGTTTCGAGGATTGTTTAAGTCATATAGAAAGGGTCAGGGGTGGGTACCCATTGTACCCAACCCTATAAAGGTACAAAAGGGTGCACTTCACTCCGGCCGTCGTTCGGGGAGCGGGTTTCAGTTCCTAAAGCATTATTATTAATATTCATACGCGCCCCAATGCCTACTTGACTCTGTAATCAGCAAGGGACTAGTGCTTGCTACTTGACTTAAGTTAGGGTCGCCTGGGGCTGGGGCTCAAGTTACGAATATCTTAGCACCCTAACTTAATCTGTGCCCTATAAGAACCTATGCAATTTAAATTGAATCTAGTGTTGGTGTGCCTGTAGCTGTTTTGGTCAATCAATCACAATGATCGATGGCAGGTGCAGCAAACTTGGCCGCACTTGGCCAGTGCGGTGGATTGCGACTCACGTGAGAGGACTCACAGAGGAGAGGCCCAGCAGTGGGAACGTTATAGTCAGATTATACTAGATCTAATGTAGCGTGGGACGCCTTCCAGATTGAAACACCAATGACCGTCAACAGGTAGCTGGGACAGAACAGATTTGACAATCTTGACCACAATCCCGGTCGTCCACCAGGTGAGGTCAATCACTAGACTGGATCAGGCTGAGTTTAAAAAAAAACTTAGCTAACAAAAGATTAGAAGATTTGACAGCTAGGTCATGTTTAAAGTATATGGGGCCATGTCTTTGAAAAGACACAATGCAAGGATATTTCAGACTACAGTGTCATAATGCCCAAACACTAACTATTACGTAAGTAAGTGTCAAAACCACGTTATGTTTGAATACACAAAGTCTTGTAGTAGCAATTCTATTATGTACGCATACAATGAAACAATCTGTGTGTACTAACACACACATAGATACATATTAGTTAATACTTCACACTTCAGCTAGGTCTATGGGTCAGATATTTGCATAAATTATTGTATTTTCAGTCACGTTTTGTTATTGCAATGATGCGAACGAGTGTGTGCACTTATGAGAGCTATTCAATAAGCAATTTTTACGCGAGAATAATTACAGAGAATTTTATGATTTGGAAATAAGTTGTGCAAGAAACATTGTTAAGATTCACGGTCGATTTAACTTTTCCGTGTACACAATGTCATGCAGATGTAACATTAATTTGTAGAAGCGATAACTCTCACTACTCTTCCCACTGCCCTGAATGTGGTGTTACTCTACAAACGATGGGACCCTTAATGTCGTGGCCAGTTGTAGTATGTTACAGTAACTGATGGAGGCTACTGAGGGTGCCTAATTCGACACTATTTACGTTGCCATCGACACGCATAAGAAAAAGAATCGTCGAGTCCGGGGTATCGAGTAAAGATCTACCAAGTTGCCAGTTGTGTGGTTGTTGTTCAGTGGAAACAGTCTATACTATATACACGTTACAGTTAGTTGGGTCTGTTTCTGTTGGAAACTATGAGTGAACTGTGGTTTCCGTTGTTTATACGTCAAACATTTAAAGATACGTAGCTCGGAATGTTTTGGAATTTTTGCTACAAAAACTATAAAAAACCTTGTCCATCATGCCGATGCAGTGACTGATGAATAAGCTCCTGAAAACAATAATCTTATGGCCTACTCATCATCTTTTCCATTGTCCCATGTAATTTGAGTATAGTTTCTCTGTTTTCTTCCATTCTCTTCTCTGTCAACCGTAACGCTATCTTTAACTCCTATTTCTTTCATATTATGTATTCGTTACACAATCCATCCATCGTTTCCTTGTTCTTCATCTCCCTCTCCTTCCATCAAAAACAATCAATCAATCTTATGGCGTACTAACGAAGTAAAACTAAGTAATTAAGCGTATAGACCCCACTTAGTTCTTACCTACAAGAAGCTCCAGCTTTGGACACGATATTATATCGAAATTATTATAGTGTTGGTTTGACAACAATGTAGGTGTACTGTGTATTTAAATATCAACATACCTGACAGCAACTCGCACGCTGGACTCGTCAGCCATGGCTGCGCGGTGCACCTGCGCAAAGACAACTTAGTTACATGTTTGTTTCAAATCTAAAACAATATAGGTACTTACTTCTATTGTTCATTTTGATATTGTATGCTTATGTTTAATTAAGACTCTTTTTAAGGGTTCCCTTCCAGAGCCATTATTTCTCGTCTAATGTTGCGACGCTCAAAATTAGTCGAGATATTACGGCTCTTGAGCTTTTAATTTAGGGCACTCACTTAGAAGAGCGTAATTTATGCTCTCAGTTACGTTCTTTTGGGCTCACTTTAAGTGAACTGCAATTTCTGGTAAAAAAACATAGGAAATTCAAATTGTTTATTAGCAAGAAATTATATGGTTTACAAGGGAAGATCTTACAGCCTTAAAGTCATTGCATTCTGCCTGCAAGCAAGCAAATTATCCATGTTTAAATATCTTTACAATATTATCACGCATTATTGTTACAAACAAATGTCCTTAATTAATTTACAATAAATTCCTTAACTGTTATAAAGGTATTTTATGTACAGAAACACTTGTTGTGTAAATACTTCGACAATTTTTAAAAACATAATCCAGCAACAATTTAAATTAATTTGGTACGGTATGGTACTTAATAATTTAATATTTATAGCGAAAAACAATCTGATGCACCAAGAAAAAAAATCAAAAAATATTCAATACCTATTCGACCCAAATGTATGGGGCAGCTGATGTTTTTTTCGCTATTACAATGTTTGTCCGTTGGAGAAACATGTTCAGTTTTATGGTCTGCACACAACCTTTAGTATGTATATATACTCTTTCCGTAACACCCTGTATAAAAGTAATCTCAGCAGAATTGGTTTTTGTCTGCCACAAATAAGTTGTTTACTACCAAGCTTCCACCGAAAAGAACCCAAATTAATCAATTTTAACAATGGTAGCTATACCATTGTTAAAATTAATATGTATATATAAATATCCATAACAGATATCTTCCATTCATAAATTACCAAAATTTAATAACATTAATTAATTTAAATCAGGCTGCTTAAATCTACTATTATCCTGTCAACACAAGATTTTGAATGCATAATTTAAATTAGGAACAGCTAATCTTTGTAGTTTGGTGGCCAGCAATAAATTAAGGCTTAAAGCTTTTAATAAATAATTCTTAAATCTTTTCAATACAATGTATTGAATGAAACCATTTAGTAATACAATGTTATGTCAAATGAGGTTTTAGTCAACTCAATGGTTTAATGGACGTGTGCAATTACAACAAAATTGATTGATTCTCAAACTAACAAAGGAATTGCAAGTTGGCTTGTTCATTATCATTGAATTTACTTTTTGTTTTTTACAATAACAAATAACAAAACAGAGAAGTTGTGTTTTTTTTATAAGTTTATTTTTAAATTAAATGGTAGCCTGCTCTGTCCCACTCCTGTGCAAAGGCCTCGATGCTCTCCTTCCATTAAGTTCTAAAAAAACCGGCCAAGCGCGAATCGGACTCGCGCACGAAGGGTTCCGAACCATTATTTGTAAAAACGAACAAAAAAATCACTTTTTTGTATGGGGGCTCCCATACAAAAAAGTGTTTTTTTTGTTCATCCCTTAAATATTTATTTATTATTTTATTCTGTTTTTAGTATTTGTTGTTATAGCGGCAACAGAAATACATAATCTGTAGAAATTTCAACTGGCTGACTATCATGGTTCGTGAGATACAGCCTGGTGACAGACGGACTGACGGACCGACAGTGAAGTCTCAGTAATAGGGTCCCATTTGACCCTTTGGGTACGGAACCCTAAAAACATTTCATTTGTCATTTATTTATTTTTCCTACATTAAATGTTTTATTTGTTATTGTCATGATATTACTATCTAATCTTTAAGTTATTTAATACATTCTCTATGCTTCAATCTTGTAGTATTTTTGGCTTACTATGGTTATCTTGACAACTTTAGTAAAATAATCTTTCAAAGAAAACAACCAGAATAAATACTCTTCATTATCATTATTTATTTATTTACTTTTATGAGGATTCACATAATAAAGGATACAAAAAATGCCTTATAAGAATGAATTATACCATATATTTATTTGTTAACAGTTATATACTTTATTTGAAAATCAATAAGATCCATGAATTGTTCTATTGAAAAGACTTTAACAAGATTGTTCTTTAATGAAATTAAAAATAAATAAATATTTATAGCATGCACCTGTGAGAAACAGAATCTACTCATGACAAGAAAAGGTAGTTGACAACTGTATAACATGGTATTGTTACATTATCTTTTATTATTATCTGTTAGTTTGTTTAATCTTACTAATCTCAAGAACCATTGGAGCAGATTTGATAAAAAAAAACATGTTTCCTGCTTGTTTTAAAAATGATAATAAACAATGACTGTTCCCTTACATTACAATGTAAACAAGCAAACATTTGTGCATTTATTTACATAATAACAAACACAGAATTTACATAGCAGGCTGAATACATCCTGCCTGTGCTTGTGTTGTGAGTAAACTATACAGATTTTGTATTATGAACAATAATATCATAGAACATTTTTTTACGAAAATATTAAGAGTATGTTTTTATTATTATTGCGATAGGTACATAATAACAATCAAGATAAGTCGAACGAACCATTTAAGGGATGACTTTTAGTGAAGGTAGAGTAACTTTATCAATTCCTACATTACAAATAGATAAAATACGGCCTACAAAATAATTATTCGAGCGTTCAAACCCACCTACACTCATTCATCTACTGACTATCGTACAGAGAAAGGTGATAAGAAAACACGCTATTACTGCAATGAACGCAATGTCATAAAAAGATTATACCAAGCAATACTTACTGCGGTTTATAAAATCCTTAATTTCCGTTGCACTAAATCACATTTCATAGAGCGTCGGCGTCAAAACGACAAGCTAGACCGACAACGACCGATATTTACGTCCATCTTTCACCATTGTGGATAGATTAAACCGATTTTTATTGTTAGGCTCACTTACTTCTTGACTTTAGTAGCTACCGAACGAAGTTTTCATTATTTGCCAGCGCACTAATCATTCGCATGGCTTGTAAATGATTTATAAACAATCGTATTTTAATTAAAACGGTAATTATGAAGCAGCGTCGTTCGCCACTCGCGAACGCTCACGAAAATACATTTGACAACTGATTCGAGTACTTGAAAAACAAACGAAATGGAACGTATGGTGAAACGTCATTTTGACAGCAATCACTGTGTTGCCACCAGTGGTTTCTTTTTCTTCTATAATCTTGACAATCACAAACTGAAAGTTATGGGACCTTGCCGACTACACGGCCATGACCACGAATACTGGCCGCAGAAGCTTCGACCAAGAATTTTTTGGTCGTACAACCGGGCGTCCAAACTTATTTGTATGACTGGCCGGTATCTTGATACCGGCAGGTCATGAACAAACGCATCGATTCAATTTCGGTGCGGAAAGTCGATGTTTGTCTCGCTCGCTTTCGTTATACACAAATAAATTCTGAATCGAAATCTTGCACCGAGCGTTTATGAATTCTGGGGCAGAATTGTTAAAGCTGGGAAAGGATCTTTTAGCGTGGGCCCTAAGTCAATAATAATACAGGGTTTTTTTTAAAAGTTAGTTTAAAAAAAAAATACTAATGTTAACAAATGAATGTTGTTCAAGTTGCAAAATATGAATTTGTATCACTTCAGGTACTTAAGCATTGTAATCAGGTAGAGCTACAGAGGTTTATCGGTGTATAGAAATTAAAACTGATCCGCAAAACTCATACATCCATCTTTAAAATATTGATGATTAATTGCCTTGATTTTTTTTACTGTTTTCTCTATTTCTAAACGCTGTTCACGTTTAGAAATGGAGAATTTCAAATAACTTCAAATGATAAATAACCGGCATTAAGCTCAGTATGATGAAATTCAATATTATTCAATTCAATATGGCACCTTTGAACGGTACAAAAACGGTTGTTATGAAAAAGAGTGTAAGAAGAATAATGATTGAATGTAATTCAAAGGCATTTGTGAATGTCGTGCTAACTTCTACTACAGTAGATTATTTAAAACTTGGCAGCACGGATCTGCATGCTACTAGCGCCTCGTCAATCTTTTATATTCGTGTTACAAATGAGAATTAACTCAAACAGTAGTTTTGTACTTGGTACTGTCTTTTAATAACAGATGGCAGTTTATGAAATTATTACAATGTGCTCATAAACTACAGATGGCAGCACAGTTTTCAAGGGTCATACAAAATATTTGTAGCACTGCCTGTATTGCAAAAATGTGACCACAGAAGTGATATTGACGATACATCCGGGTAGGATTTGGGTAAAGACAAATTGAAGACTCAAGAAGGATATAGTTATTACACTCAGGATACAATACCCAAATACTACTTCAGGGATGTTATAGGGCGTTGAAGTTAGTTTGAGACAATCCTAAAACAAAGCGAAAGAAATCGCAAGCTAACAGCTTATACAGATACCTAATTGTAACTTAGGTACATAACCCGGTTTCTATTTTTTTTGCTTATGTTTTTTTATTGACACAATTATTAATAAAACAGCACTATTATATGTTTTGTGCCTCTTTTATACAAAGAGACATGCAACTCAAATTATTGTGAGGCAGCTATGATGCATGCAAAACTATCCTAGAACTATTCAAATTCTATAAAGAACAAAACAGTATTCCCAGATTTATTTATTTATCTTCAGGAGTCCATAGCACAGGGTATCCTAGTTTGGATTCCTGACTCACACAAACCTGTGTACCTCCAAAATTTGTAACATCTGTATATTGTACTAGCTGTCCCGCGCAACTTCATCTGCGTCACATTTTCCCCGTTTTCGCAACATTTTTCATTGCTGCTCCGCTCCTATTAGTCGTAGCGTGATGATATATAGCCTATGTCCTTCCCCAGGTTGAAATCTATCTTCTTGCCAAATTTCATTAAGATCCGATCAGCCGTTTATTCGTGAAATGGGAACAAACAAACAAACATACAAACAAACAGAGTGACGTTCGCATTTATAATATTAAGTATGAATTAGTATGGAAGTATGGAAGGAAGAATGGATTTGTACTTTGTGAGAGAGAATAAAATAAATCGTTATTATTATTATTATTTATGACTAACCCAGTACTGAAGGCTGAGGAGGTCAGATAGGCAGTTGTTGCTACATGTAAAGTAGTGTAATTCAGCTGCATTCGGTTAGACTGGTAGCTGACCCCAACATAGTTACGTAAAGGCTAGGCAGATGATGACCAGCTTTTCGCTAATCGCGTTCGGTGGGACCAGTGCCCAAAGCCCAGGTGGACGGTATCCGTGACTCATTGATTTGAGTATAGCCCGCGGCTTCTTCTAATGACAGTCTGTTTGTACTATCTGTATACTTACTTAGGGCTGTATGAAGACGGTACGGGAAGTGTTTTAATTTGTGTAATTGGATGTCGAAGTCGGTATGTTAATCTACCTACAAGGAACAGTAATAAGTAGTAGACGTTATGACAGTCTCCTGTAAATAAGTCTATCTAGAATTCTAGATTAAGTAGATTTTAGCGAAGTCAATACCTACCTATATACTGCGAGGTCCTTTTGGTATCTTTACATCATTTATCTGAGTCCAAATTTGCCTATTAAATTATAAAAAAACCCATGGTATGGTTAGGTAAGTGATGCGGAGGAATGGGGAAAATGTTGTGAGGTAAGTTTTGATTATGATTGTGGATGGCTTTAAGAGTAGAGGAAGACCAAAGAAACGATCTTTGAACTGTCTGAACGATGATATGGCTACAAAGGAGGTGTCTGCTGAGACGACGAGTAATAGAGCAGTATGGAGGAAGAAGACATGCTGCGCCGACCCTAAATAAATTGGGACAAGGGCAGTATAATATCGTCATTACCCCAGACTCCGTACTCTCAGAAAAAAATAAATATTTCTGTATACAGGGTGTAACGGAAAGGGTATATACATACTTAAGGGTGTACTACAGACCATCAAACTGAACATGTTTCTCATCATAAAACATGTTTATCATTGAAAAAATTGTCTGCTGCCTCTTACAAAATTGCAATACCTAATCGACTCAAATGTATGGGGCAGCTGATATTTTTTTTGCTATTTCGAGGTTCGTCCAATGGAGAAACATATTCAGTTTAATCGTCTGTAGCACACCCTTAAGTATGTATATACTCTTTCCGTTACACCCTGTATAACAAATGTAAAATTAGATACCTATTTATTTTCGATATAAAGGTTTACGAAAAACTGTCTTGCAGCCAATCTAGCTATGTGCTCTATGTAGGTAGGCACCTTAAGGTTCTTCTAGCTCCTTCTCACAGTTTTCTTTTCTTGTGGTGCCTAATTTCTGCATAGTGCCTACTTTAAACAGAACTGTTTTCTTTTCAGCCTTTTGAGCGTAGTTATTGATATTGAAAGAAAACTCATCGTTGAGATAGTCAACAAACAGACATCGATCGCTTCGATCACTCCCGATGTCCACCCCAGCTTGTCCACCAGTGGTGGACAGAGACACAATTAAAAAAGAAAACTCGCTGTCCACTCTACGGTGGACTGAGACACAACCTCTTCAGATTTTTGCTCTTCTTACTTATGTACCACTGATGGACAAGCCGGTGTTGGACATCGGGAACAGTCAATCACCTGCGTCTTAGCTAACCTAACAACAAAGAAGAAATTTTCAGTCTTTATATAAATGCCGAAAGATAAAATTTTACCAAAACACTCCAAGACCCTTCAATAAAGTCCCATGATCGCGGGTAAGCCGTTAGATTGTCACCACTAAGTAGGTACGATTTCATTACGGTAATCGAGAGCGCTCTTCAAGTTTACGTTACGTGGGGAAAAATTAATTTTGTCCGACAAACACCGTCGCTTGCTCTTCTACAGAAAATAAACACTTTTGGTAAATGAGGTGTCGCTGTTGCGGAAGTGTACGTAGGTTAGTTAATAAACGGTATGGAGGTTCCTATGTTGGTATCTATTTTGTATTTTTTTTTTATAAATTTTACTTTGTGGCAATGCGGTGTCCACTTGTTCAGCTTCTTCATCTTTGTTGTCGATGGTAAAACTTGTTTTTATTTCTTTGGCCCAGTATGTGGCCACGCTAAATGCGGCGTCTATGGCGTGTTTTTGGTCCTCTAAAGTGCAGGTGTTGGGATACTTCGGACAATCCAGCAAGTGGAACATCGTTTGGTCGGTGGTACTTTTCCAGCTTCTAGCTGAGGACGCTTTTCAGCTGATCTTAAGGTCATTAATTTCCATGAATATTTCGAAGATAATCCTAATTTTAGCTTTGTTTTTTTTTCAGAACCTGAAGCTGTAGAGTTAGACGGTGGACAATAGAGGATAGTAACTAATTGCACTATAGAGGTTCCTTCCTTATATGGCCTTATGAATATGTATACCTAAGTGAATGGCATAGATATCTTAGAGTTACTCGTAAGAACTAATTCTTTTAAAATTTGGACCGTTAAAGAGTGACTAGACGGCCAGCCACGACGGCTGACAGCGGTGTATTTTAATATGTATCATCATCATCTGCCTAGCCTTTTCCCAAACTATCTTGGGGTCGGCTTCCAGTCTAACCGGATGCAGCTGAGTGATAGTATTTTACATGAAGCGACTACCTATCTGACCTCCACAACCCAGTAACTGGGTAATACGATACCCCTTGGTAAGACTGGATGTCAGACTTTTTGGCTTCTGACTACTCGTAACGACTGTCAAAGATCTACAAATGACAGCCGGGACCAACGGCTTAACGCGCTTTCCGAGGCACGGAGGAAACTCGGTTTGTAATTATGGTCACCCATCCACGGACCAACCTCGGCAAGCACGGCTTAACCTTAAAGATCGACCCGGGTGGCTGTTATTATTTAGCCACGAGCTCCTCGGTATTTTAATATGTATGTGCTCGTTATTCGATATACGAACTATCAGAGTTTATTTCTAGTAGCTTAGAACCCGGCGGTCCCTGAGAGACTTCTCAAGACTAGATTTCTCCTCCACAATATTTACCTACTACTAGAGTCTAGGTGGAGCGACAATCTAGTAACTAGACTGTCACTCCACCTTAAATTGGCTAGACAACACTGCCTCGTCAGTCTATTGTCTACTGAACATGCAGTCCGGGGTTTGATTCTCAGTACGGGCAAAGTGATATTGGGTTTTTCGCTCAGGAATATCTCAGTAGTACCACGGAATCTGGATTTGTGTCCGGTTGATGGCAATAGGACTCGCTTCCTATTATATACCTATACATGGGACTAACTGGTGAAATGTTGGTGTGCTTTCGGTACACCTCTGCCTAAGCCTTCGGAGATCAGATTCATTGGATAGATAGATTCATTAATTTGCCTGAAACATGGTATTTTACGGATTTTATAACATACTAGCTGTGCCCGCGACTTTTTAATTAGTTTTTTTTTTAAATAGAAGTAGCCTAAGTTACTGCTTATTACATCAGCTATCTGCCAGTGATAGTCCCGTCAAAATCGGTCCAGCAGTTCCAGAGATTAGCTGGAACAAACAGACAGACAGACGGACAGACAGACTAAAATCGTAAAAAATGTTATTTTGGAATATGTACCGTATATAAATTCATATGCATGTAGTAATTACCCTGCTTCAAGAGAGCAATAGGGAAACCAGCACCCTTAGAAATCACAAAAACAGAATCCGATCCGTATACCGGCCTCGCCGACGAGGCCCGTCGCGACGTCCCAGTAATGTTACTCCCCGACCCTTGCCCGACGAGCCAGCCCGCGCCGCTGAGCAAGTAGCTTTAAATTCCCTAAATAATAATATGACCCAGCCTGTCCCTTGCTGCCCACCCTTCAATGACGCCCTAAGCCGAGGTCCGAACCCCACAGGGCACCCCCTGTGTGCCCCACTCGCTAAGGGCACCCCCTTAGCGAGTGGTCATTTAGTATAATTCCTAGTTTGTAAGCCCTGGCTGGGGGCCTTATTTATTTATTTATTTTTATTTATTTATTTAGGTTAACCAACAATTGTTTACACGATGTACATTTCAGACTTAATGACTAGAGTAACATTTACAAGTGCAACAATTAATTACAGGTTAACACCACATGCACAAAAAACGGTATAACATAACATATTTATATATTATTGCCATTAGAACTTATACATACCTACAAAAAATAAATTAAAACAATAATAAAGAAAAACTATCAAGTCATTCATTCAATAGGTACTGTATACAACATAATAAAGAAAAAGACATTGGGATGTAAAATTACTGAATAAAATTAAATATAAATAAATTACTGAATAAGTAAAAACCGTAGCTGGTTGATCTGCGAGTGGCCATACCAAAAAAAAAAGCGGTTATTTAATATTACAAACAGACACTTCAATTTTATTTATTTGTATGTATTACCGCTAACTAAATGGTCGGATGGCGACGGATAGGCGTCATGTTATTTTTAACAGTGAACAGTGTTAACAGTGGCAGTTTTTAGACACCGTCTAGGACGATGGCAAAGGACTAAGAAGTGTAATGTATTTAACTATTTACCCGGTTAGCTCCGTCAGCCACTAAACGATCCTAAATGTGTTCTATCATTCACTTGTTAGCAAATGGATGAAATGGATCGAGCGAAGAGTAGGAAATTGATTACGTGTCGTGCATAGCTGAACGCGATCCGATGAGCGCCCAATGATTGATTCAGACAGTTTATTGCATTTCTGGAAATGAAGACTTTTTCTGTGTGTGTTTAGGTACTTTATTTACTAATCCATTTTTCATTCGTGCCTACGGTGGAAGCGGTAGCGTAGGCCGCTAAATTCAAATTTTCTAAAGATTTTTCCACGATTTTACGGATCACCGGTCAGTATCAGTAATCCCATTGATTGACTATTTGAGTAATGTGATTAAATGAACTTATTACAGGGTTGTTTTGATCACTTTAATGGTTATTATTCTGTATACACCGTGTAAATCACCTCATCACGAAGCCGTCAACCAAGCATTCTGTACATGAAACTAATATAACTTTACGCAAAAATTATTGCTGTGAAACGACTTTTTTTTGGGGGGTGTAAAATCATGTTTTGTGGTAGAACTCAATGTAACGCACTCAAAACATTGTACTGATGGACGAATTGAATAGTACGGGGGTCGTGGAGGTGTTTAAAATAAAAATCTTACATTAAAAACTCGTATTTAAAAAAAACTTGTTAAAAAAGTTGGAACTTTGACCCCTAATATCTCCGTAACTAGAAGGTTCCTAGGTATGGTGTAGAACAAAAAAATGATCGCAATGACAGGGAGAACCAGTGGCTTTCGGCTTCGTTAAAAGGTATTTTACACCCTTTATACATAGGAACGTGTTACGGTCGCGAAAAATATTTTAATCAACATTAAGTCTGACACTGACATTCCAAAAAACCTAAGAATTGTATTTCGCGGGATACTTTTGCGATTCCACCTTAAGGTATTAGACCTTCTAATGAAAAGCTGCCATGCTTTAGGAAGTACTTTTCGCAAAAAGGACATGCCGTAAACTTTTATTATGTGATGGCATACCTGAAAATGATCGCAAATGTTTCCACTGCAAGTACACAGGCCTCTCTATGAGAGAGATTGGAGCGAGGTAATCCACCAGAACGAGTTATTTGATGTCACATCATATCTTCGAATTTTTGGTTTTCGTGGTTTTTCTTCGCCGTTTTGAGAGCAGCGGTGATGAAATAATTTTCACAAGGTTAGCCTTTCTGTATTCGAACACACTACCAACCCGTAAGACGTGGCCGTTTCCCCTGGTCCATCATTGCTCTCGCAGTTTCACAAGATTTATTGAGAAGCGGTAAAAGTTCTTGTTAACGATGACTCCTTTTCAAGTTTCCAATTTCAATGACACCTTGTGATAGCCATTAAAAGCGCTAAGTACATGCTGTGGTAACCGTCTTTTTAACCCCCGACCAAAAAAGAGGGGTGTTATAAATTTGACGTGTGTATCTGTGTATCTGTGTGTCTGTCTGTGGTATCGTAGCTCCTAAACGGATGAACCGATTTTGATGAAATTGGTTTCGTTTGAAAGGTGTTTTAATCGAGAGTGTTCTAGCTATGTTTCGATAAAATCTGATCAGCCGTTTGAAGGCCATCACCTCTTTTCTAGTTGAAGGGAAATTAACAATTTGCACAGGTCTGATCGATTCGAAATTTGAAATCTTGTCACTTGTCACCATGGGCATTGCCCGGGGGGGGTGGGTGCTAACCCCCCCTCACCCCAGAAAGTTTTTTTAAAATTTTTGCTGTTTTCGTTAATTGGCGAGATGACACGCAACACCGAGAAAAGTGGAAGCAATGGGGGAGGCCTATGCCCAGTATTGGGACAGTCAAGGCTAAGATAAAACAATATAAGTTGATGTTACTGACTTTACATTCACACACCTTATTGAGTGAACTTTATTCTGGCGTTCCTATTGTAGCTGTTTAATTGCTGTGAGAGGTTGCTGTTAACTGTAGTATTGCTAAGCTTTCCACCGACGGACAACTTAGTAAATAGTTTGAAGCCCATGAGTGTCCTAATGCCGCAAATGGCATTTTGACACCGGAGCTAAAGCCGGCTCGAGACGCGTGCGAGGGAGATTCTAATAGATAGCGAGTTGTCTATGGTTTATAATGTAATGATTTATGGTACGCGTTTAGTGGGATGAATTCTTTCATATTCGTAATGCGTATTTCGTAAAGGAATCTTAATTAATACAAAACATACATACATTGCAAGTTAAATAAAAGCTTTTAAAAATGGTAGTTTTGACGGCGAAGCGGATGAACTGTTTAGTGTTCAATGCCCAATGGCTGCTGTAATTTTAAGACGTTTCTGTATATATAACTTTTACCTATTTTAATAGCAACTGGGTGAGGCAGAGTGGAAAAACGGAGCAGCGAAAACCACTAAGGAGATGTGAGGATGTTATAAGACTTAAAGTATATAGGCCTTAACTGGAGAAGAGTGATTCGCGATAGGAAACAATGGAAACTGGTATAGGAATCCTTTACCAAGAGGCGTACTGAATTAAGAGATTTAATTTGACAACAAAACCGAGGAATGATTCAGATTAAAAGAACTTATGAATAAATAAATGGCAGCAGATACAAAAATCGATATTTCAATGTTACTTCAGCACAATAAAACAGATATAAAACAGTCCTAGTTAGAACGTAAACAATTTTATTGTTAAGTAAAACATTCAGAATCAGGTTGAATGTAACGCGTACCCAAGGGCGTTCTTTCGTGAGTTTTCTAGCATCATCTGCCTAGCCTTTTCCCAAATTTATTGGGATCGGCTTCCAGTCTTACCGGATGCATTTGAATACCCGTATTTTACATGGAGCGACTGCCTATCTGACCTTTTCAACCCAGTTAGTACTGGGTAATACGATACCCCTTGGTAAAACTGATTGTCAGACTTTCAGACCACTGACTACCTGAGTTGTCTATGTCTATCTTTATATAATTGAAGTGAAAACTTCTTTAGCGGAGTTGTGCACTTTAACACTTTTGTGATTGGTAAAAAATGTTAAACTCGCGTCAGGTCTCGCGTCAGGACACGTGACCGTCAGTCACGGAGGGTGCGAAGAAATTTGAACTTTATGACATCTGTAGGTAATTGAGTTTTATTTCTACTTATTAGAGGAGCGGATCTCTACTCAATATAATACCCATCTCTATAATACACGGGTGCTATCCATTCACACATCATCTTGTTGTCTGTACAACTGCGTTTCTCAAGTACCAATTTTTCCTCTCATGCAATTCCACTTACTTTCAAAGTGCAATAAATACTGCAAGCAATATAGAAAATTTCCAATACCAATTACCAGGTACCAGGAATGCATATATTCTAAGAGCTTTAGTAGTTAGTAGCCGCGTTTGAGGCAATTTCTATTGTGAGTTTGGAGGGACGGTGACCTAAGGCGTCGGTCACACGGTGTGCAGTAATGCGTGTCGGGGCGAATGTACCAGCGACAAACAATACACCTTTTATTATTTCAACTACACTTTGACCTGAGTTGGTAACTATAGGCAGTTCTATTTCTGTTGGCAACGTAAATAGAAATCGAGTTAGAAGTTCTGTGATGTTTTTCTTTTCTCCAAAGAAATTCTAGAGGATCTTTAATTCTTGGAACAATATATACACGGTGTAAATCACCTCATCACGAAGCCGTCAACCAAGCATTCTGTACATGAAACTAAGTAACTTTACGCAAAAATTATTGCTGGGAAACGACATTTTTTTTGGGGGGTGTAAAATCATGATTTGTGGTAGAACTCAATGTAACGCACTCAAAACATTGTGCTGATGGACGGATTGAATAGTACGGGGGTCGGGGAGGTGTTTAAAATAAAAATCTTACATTAAAAACTTGTATTTAAAAAAATACTTGTCAAAAAGTTGGGACTTTGACGCCTAATATCTCCGTAACTAGAAGGTTCCCAAGCATGGTGTAGAACAAAAAAATGATCGCTATGACAGGGAGAACCAGTGCCTTTCGGCTTCGATAAGAGGTGTTTTACACCCTTTATATCTGCTCCTAGGTTTGATTCACAAATTGTTATTGGCTTTTTCCATTAGGAATTTTTCAGTAGCAGCCAATTTGGATTTGTGCCCAGTTGATGGCAATAGGCTGGCCTCGTATTAAATGGGACTTAAACATAACGGGCGAAATTGGGGTGTACTATTAGGTACGGCTCTGCCTATTCTTTCGGGTAATATAGGCGTGATGTTATGTTATGTTATATTAATTGTAGAGTCTACAGAAATATATTTTTCGAAGACATAAACTTATTGTATTATTAATAATGTTACTAATTTTATGAATTAACAATGTTGTTTTTAACTATATTTTGATTTATTACCAGCTAAAACATTTGCTACAGTTTTCGTATCCTTAACTTTGTAAGATTATGTTATTTTTAACTAATCTAACCTAACAGACAAATGTGTTGCTGGGGAGTTTGTTCCGCTACTTCTTCTTCCCAGCTAAAACACTAGGAAGTGGCGAACGGCGGACTTTTGTTTTGATTTGAACTGAAAAAGAAAGGCTCTACTGAACTTTCAATGTTATTTTTACTTGGGCCACCTACTACTTATAGTAGGAGACTTGGCCTTAATTAAAGTTGTTATAATTAAAGGTTTATGTTATACGATAACTATGAAAAGGGGGTAGGTACATTTTAAGATTGTCATTCTACATTAATGGTGCAAGCACTTACTTCATACATACGTACGCAACGATACATAAATACAGTCCTGTATTTATACTTATATCTGTGTACGCAACACTGCCACGTTTCGAAACCATCATCGTTTTTATCCTGCCCTTATCACATTTATTATTAGAAGTCGGCAGCATGTCGGCAGCATGTCGGCAGCATGCCGGCAACATGTCGGCTGCATGCCGGCAGCATGTCGGCAGCATGTCGGCAGCATGTCGGCAGCATGTCGGCAGCATGTCGGCAGCATGTCAGCAGCATGTCTTCTTCTCTCATACTTCTCTATTACTTTTACTTGTCATCTCAGCTGTCACCTCCTGTCTAGCCATATGATCTTCCACAAAGTCCGTCCATCGTTTCTTTCGTCTTCCTCTCTTTCTCTTCTCTTTTTTTTAAAAACGTTGCCTCACACTAGGAATTTCTCCTGTATCGTGGGTGCGTTTACAAACATTTAAACTCACATACACAAACAGCCAGACCCGGAACAACTATCTGTAGGCCATACAAATATTTGTTCCGTGCGGGGATCGAACCCGCGACACGCAGTGCAGCAGTCGATCGCTCAGCCACTGGGCCAACCGTGTCGTCAATTCCTCTACTCTTATAGCCATTTAAATTCATACTCTACATTTTCCTCATTTCAAAACCCCACAAACGCATACTTTTAAGAAGACAAGTCAGCACGCACAAACGGTGGAAAATTTCCACCGTGTTACTATGGAAAAATTGTTCACCCATATACGAAAGTTAGCAGAACGGGCGTTGATGGGTAATCAAAATTCTACGCTTGTTTCAATTCGGATTGGCACGTGAAATGTGGGTTATTGGCAGACGAGGAAACGGAACGAAATAAGGAAACCTTTGTGTTATTTCTCGTGTTAAAATCTGTCTGTGGTGTTGCTGCGAACTGCTAGTAAAATAAAAAACGAAGACATAAATTGACGTATTTTTCAAAATAAAATGCAGCAATAGCAATTAATTGTTAACTGGGTACCTATTTTTTTAGTCAGTGGAATTTTCTTCCTTTTTTGTCTTCCTCCTTCAATTCAAATCCATAATTTAAATAAACATAAAACCTGTAAAGAACTAAAACACGGGATATTTAAAATCTACGACAAATGATTGGCCATAACTAAATTTTAATGAAGAAAACAAAACAATATCGCTTTAGTTAGAATAAAATCTAATTTCAAATCAATTAAGAACTTCTGGAACGATTTTCAAACATGAATTTCGAATAAAACTGACAGATTAATTATTAATCGAAATTCAAATCTACTTTGGAATCGTCATTTTTCGTTCGAAAATACGGCTCTTCATTTTCATGACTTGGCAGTATACAATTTTCATAGGACGACCGCCTATAATCACTGCTAAACTTGTCTGAATGGTGTAAAAACGTCTTGACCATAACGGTTTTAATTAGGATTTCTAGTCGTTGTAGCTACAACTAGTTATGCGAGTAGATAACTTGGAATATAATCTTTGTATTCAGTTAGCTGTACGCAATTTGTTTTATAATTAACTAGGAATTATAGCTTTTGCTTCACCAGCTTGATTTCCTGGAAAAATGGCGTGTTGGGGACAGAAAGGCTTACGGTTCATCCTCACCTATGCATTAAATAGCAGTTCTTCGGATGAATACATTAATGCCTTATTAATATGCAAGAGTTTTTCACCCTTTTTAGGAACGTTTATCTTAGGAATTTAAGGTTACTTCATCGTGCATAATAATTAATTTGGTCCTATGAAAATATTCTGGCTGTAAGCACGTTTAATGCCTTTAAGGATGGCATGGTATTAAATTTTGAGTATGATGTCCTGAAAGCAGCGGTGGCCCAGTGGTAGCAGCCCCGACTTACGAGCAGTAAGTCGTAGGTTCGAACCCAGGCAGGCGCATTACTTTGTGTATTTGTTTCATCACCGCTGCTCTCAAAACGGTAAAGGAAAACATCGTGAGGAAACCGGCATGTCCTAGAACTAAAAATTCGAAGACATGTGACATCTACCAACTCGCACTGGGCCCGCGTGGTGGATTACAGCCCATTCCCTCTCATAGAGAGGAGGCCTGCGTCCCAGCAGTGGGAACAATATAGGCTGATGATGATGCTGTCCTGGGTTTGACTCCCAGGTCGGGCCAAATGTTATTGGATTTTTTCATCTGGAATTTCTCACTTGCAGCCCTGGAATCTGGATTTGTGCCCGATGTATGGCAAAAGGCAAGCCCCTTATAGTATATAACAAACATAACTGGCGAAATGTGGGTGCCCCCGCCCGATTACCATGTACGGCAAGCCTATCCCCTGGGAGAAGCGAGCCAAGTACTTGGGAGTCACTCTCGATCAACACCTGACCTTCGCGTCACATATCAAGGAAGCACGTAACAGTGCTGCCTTTGCTATAGGTAGGCTCCACCACATGCTGACGGCAAAGAGCAAGTTGTCACTCAAGTGCAAGTTGCGTCTCTATACCGCAGTGATCCGTCCCATCATGACCTACGCTTGTGTCGTGTATGCACACACTAAGCCACGTTTTATTCATAGGATGCAGACATTGCAGAACCGTTTCCTACGTAAAATCACGGGCGCTCCGTGGTACGTTCGTAACGACAATCTTCATGTCGATCTTAGAGTCCCGACCATCCTTCAGTTCATGAAACGCCTTTCCAAGCGTTTCTTTGACCAAGCTGTTAGGCATCCCAACCCCTTGATCGCATCGGCCGCCCGGTACGAACCATCGCGTATCAGTAGGATTCGCCGTCCACGGCATACCCTAGTCACTCCTGATGACCCTATTACCCTTTTACAAGAGAGCAGTAGGGAAACCAGTACTCTAAATCGTAAACACAGACACAGACCGCCGTCATTCCGGCCTCGCCGTCGAGGCCCGTCGCGACGTCCCTGTTCACTACCCCCCCCCCCCGACCCTTGCTCGAGCCAGCCCGCGATGCTGAGCCTTTAGTTTTAAATCAGCCCCTAAATAATGAAATCACTCAGATCCAGCCTGTCCCTTTGCTGCCCTCCCCAAGCGACACCCTAAGCCGAGGCCCGAACCCCGCAGGGGGTGCCCTTAGCGAGCTGTCGCTTAACTCAGATAATTTTGCTGCCCTAGCTGGAGGCCTTAAATTCTAGGCATCCATAGGCTATGGCTATGTGCTATTAGGCATACCTCTGCTTACCTCTTCCGGGATAACATGCCTTATCTTATTGTATGTACGTATGGAAAAGAAAGACATACTTAATGTAATTTTACAATAAACGAAAGAAAATTATCAAAAGAAAATTGGGCCAAAAGACAACAGATCTTTTTCCACGCCACACTGTCTAAATACCTCCTAAGACCCTAATTAAATACACAAAAACACTTTTAAGCCAATTATTTCCCCGGTTCAAATTCATTATGGCCTAAAAGAAAAACCTGGAGCAAATTTTAAAAACAGAAAACTCCGCCATCTTTATTTATAAGTTTCAATGAAGCACCCTCGTCAAGATTGTCGCATATTTTTTCTTTATTAAATTCGATCACGGAGTACAAGTTTTTATGTAAAAGGCTAACTTTGTACCTTCTTAAATTTAATGTGAAGCGATTACTTCTGCCCGATTGGGCAGCACTTGACACAAAAATGGAAAGCTTTTAGGAAGCTTGTACTTTTGACGTTATATTGACATTCCTGAGTGATGTTGGAGGATCGAGGGAGGTTATACAATGGCCCATGCTGGCTTTACTGGCTTTGTAGGAAAATCACCATTCATCCTTCATTTAGCCATGACAATGATGGAACTGTTTATCCTTATTACTTTTAGGATATCTAATTCAGCCTTGATATTAATTTCGTTACCGTGCCGTCTGTTTCCTGGCAGAGGATGCCTCATACTCAAATGTGTGAATGAAATAAATTGTTTTTCATATGAATAGCTTCGTTTCAAACATATTGGATAAGAGTTTAGGTGTATGAGGAACAGGGTGTTAAGTTCCTCGATACTCCTTAGAAAAGGGAGGATCCTCCGACCAGACAGGTCTGGGTCTGGATGTCTGGTGGGCAACTGCCCGACAGTGGTTGTCGGGTTTTTCCTATATACTCTTAAGTGGATGCAAACTTTGCTTGCGAGATTCAGACTATAATAATTATTCTATTTTCTCATAGATGTCACTGTAGTACTTTTTGGCGTATGTTGCTTTTTGTACGTCGCTACAAGAGCAGCATTCTCTAGTTTGCTAAAAATTACCACCAGACCAACCAAATCATTTGCCATACGTAGTTATGATAATGGAACTATCGTTTGTACTCGTTCATTATGGAACGGCCACTTGGGGTCTCATGTAGAGGACCAATAGAAAACGGGATAACATAGAATGATGATTGTGACATAAGCTTTTCGGCAGCTTACAAAACGATGATAGAATTTCAGTGTATCTTAGGCCTTCCGTTCTAAATTCTACCTATAAGTCCTAAAAACCGCTTAGCAATGCTGGTCATAAACTCGCCTAGTATCCCTTATGGCTGGTCGCTGTGTACGGAAGTCATAGAAAATTAACTTTTACGTGGATATAAAATGGCTCTAGAATAGTTAATGAGTTCTAAAGTTGGTGTTTTATTCTGGAGACCCGACCGGGGTCCCTAGGGAAGGAAATGTGGTAGGTAGCGATGAAACTAGCTAGAATATGGCCACATCCAGCTCAATTTCGTGTTCCTTGTCACCTGTGCAGATGATACATTAGGTAAACCTCTTTTGATATTTCTCTTTGGTAGGTAAAGGAAGATCGATCGAGCTTCTGAAAGGGATATAGGAATGAGTAGGAGGGAAATCGATGCTCTACAAAACCTAAAAAGGCTAAGGACTGTTTTTGGTCTAGAAATCTAGATATTAAATTCCCTTAGTTACTAACATTAGCCAACATCAAAAAATATTAGCAAATAACAGAGCTTAATCTGGATTTCATCGCATAGTGTGAAATGGACATAAGTTAGTAGGTAGTTGTTTTATTTAAGTTCTTTTTCCACAAGACAATTGCAAATCCAAAACACTATCAATAAAAAAAAACCGGCCAAGTGCCAGTCGGCCTCGTGCACGAAGGGTTCCGAACCATTACTTATAATAACGAGCCAAAAAATCTTTTGGCTCGTTTTGACCTTAAATATTAATTTTATTCTGTTTTTGTTTTTGCTGTATTTGTTGTTATAGCGGCAAGAGAAATACATAATCTGTAGAAATTTCAACTGGCTTACTATCATGGTTCATGAGATACAGCCTGGTGACAGACGGACGGACGGACGGACGGACAGTGAAGTCTCAGTAATAGGTGGTTTAACCCTTTGGGTACGGAACCCTAAAAAACATGTCGTAAATTCTTCCGATGAGATGTTTCTCAGATAAGAGTTATCAAAATCACAAATAATTAACGTTTGTATAACTGATAACAAAACCAAAAACACTTTAAATTCGTATCTTCAAAAGCTATCATCATCATGTAATGGAATGGCATCTTCTCGCTTAACCAAAGTTAACGACGCCGACGTTAACCAAGCCAATTGACGCCTTAATCGCATGGATTGCGTCTAATGGTGCTAAACTCATGTTTGAACGATTATCTGATCATTTTCACATAACACAAGGACGACTACATATTATTATTCTCTTTGGAAAAATATATGTTAATATTAAGCAGATATCACTAATGTTCAAAGCTTGAAAACAGGCCATTATATCGTAGATTAATATTCATATAATTTGGCTATTGTATATATATAGCTTATAGTGAATTCAAATGAACCCAAAAAGTATAAACTATTGTGGTGAAGGTGGCGAGAGGTATTCGCTTGCACATTACAATAGAACACTTGTGTAGAAACAGACAAAAGTGCATGATGCGGTTTTCTCGCGACCCACCCGAAGCCGTAGACCTGGTACGTCTATAATAAAATAAATATATTGTAGCGGTAAACGTTTTATAGGCCCGGGGGTGCGCGGGGCGGGGCCGGCCGCGCGGAGAGGGGGTGCGTTGACCTCGGGCCAGGTTTACGAGTGCATTTGCACAGTGACACCCCCCCGCGAGCCGTGTGCCCCCCGCCCTCACCATGCGTGCACGCAGCGCTGCGATTCTCGAAATCGCAAAAAGCGGCCAATTATGATTGATACGGTCAAGATTCGACGACGTCGCGCCGAAACGTAAAAACGAGCCAATCGGCTCGGTTCATTAACGTCGGCATCGTCTAGACTTGATAACAATCGAACTCTTTTATTTGGACTGACTTTTCTAATATCGATTGGATATTATCTGTTGAAGTGAATTGAATTTTCTTTTCAATAGATGTCAGTCTGGCGGTAGATCGCACGCGCTTGGTATTGTGCGCGTCGGGAATGTCGTGTTACTTCCTGATAGATACGGCCGCACAATGCTATGACGCGACAGCACACCTATCATAATAAAGGCTCTTCAGCGCACCCCCACTACTAACATAGTGTAGTTACAGTCTGTTTTCGTAGTGCTTTGTTGTGCCTGATTTACATCACAATGCAGAATCACATTTCAAACAATTTCATAGCCCAGTAAGGTGTCCTAGAATATAACAGCGACGTCCAATAAAACAGAGCGTTAGATTGTTTTCTTAGAAAACATTCCTAATAATAATGCAAAGGTCTGGAGTTGACAGCCTCTACAATTTCGTTGTTATTCGTTTTCTTTCGTAGACCATCAAACACAAATAACAGAGAAATAATTAGTTCATTGACTTCGCGATTTTATTGTAAATAGGCTACCTGGGATTGTGAGCACGTTGAGGCGAGATGGGCCATTAATGGAAACGACTTAAAAGCCCCCTGGAACATTTGTTCAACCGCCCAACTAGGTAAGTGTGAAGTGTGACCACACACCTCGCAGTTTTGCCTGTGGATCGGACGACAGGCTCTTTAGGCCCGGTTTCCTCCGAGCGGCGACGGCGGAAATCAACCAATCACATTTGTTGAAATCCCCATAATGTCTATCATCTTTCCTGCGGTTGGTCGAATCTTGCACCATGCTGCTCGTCTCCACTTTCATGTAAACCGGGCCAGGCCACCTAGACTGGATGAAAAGAGTAAGTCGATTTTCTCGATTTTGTGTCTTTTCAGTAAGGCTTCAGAAAGCGTCGAAACACTTCTACTCAAAGTTTGAAAGTGGTTTTGGTTTGTCGCGTTCCAAAAGTTTTGATGTGTTGACAAAGTTTAAACACCTTTTAATGAGAAGAAAGAGAAAATATCAACTTGAAACCGAAGTTTTAGACATCTCAATGAAATCAAAGCAATAGATAGCTAGGGTATCTATCTTACTTTAGATAATGGAAAGTTAAAGTATGGCTTCAGAAGAAATGAGTCATGAAAAGCAAGATATATATTTTTCCTTTTATATAGCAGATTTATTGTTCCCTTTTCAGTACTTACTGTTCCTGAATTTGAAAAATTGCTGTAGTATTTGTCCTGACAGCCGCGAGGTTTCTCCAAGCTCTTTAAAGTAAGGTTAAACTTTAAAAGTTTTTAGAATTGCACTGACACAGACAGGCATGTCTAAGCAGCGAAGCCTTCGATCAATAGTACTATTATTGATCGAAGAGCGAAGCACTCACTTTGGTACATTTCTGTTCTTTTAATGCAAATATTGCTTGATTTTGTAATTTTGTACTGAACCATTACGTTGTTTATTTCACTGATACTAGTAAAGCACACAATTTCTGATTGACAAAGGCTACTTTTGAAACTAATAAAAACAGGAGGAGGTTCTCTAATCGATGCGAATATATTTTTCTACTCTGAAACTGCACTGTATTGGCATCAAAATCTTTATGCAGACAAAACCGCAGTTCACAGCTACTAATACCCAAAAATGAGATCACCGCCCGTGTATCACGGGGCTGTTAAGTAGATAAAAAAGTGAAATAGTATGTGAAACAGCTTCTTGTGGCGTTGTTTGAGCAGCGTGCGGCGGCGGCGGTGGCGGCGAGGTCCTGGGCAAACACGGCGGGCTGCGTGACGCTGTGTCGCGACCTCCCGACTCCCGCCATTGTTGTCTCCCGTGCGCTTGCGCTTGCAAGGGTGCGAGCATGGTGAAAGAGTTGAGCGGGAGCGGGGTATTATGGCGGCGAATGGCCGAGAAATTTGGAGAAGAATGCAAAAAAATCTGACCGGCGTGCGAGTACAACCAGATGTATAAACGTGGACGAGTCTAAAGGAGTATGTATGGAGTTATGTGGTTTCTCCCCACTAAGGGGAAAAAGGCATGAGTTTATGTATGTATGTCAGGAACTCTCTATTTGATGCGGGTTTTCATGGGTGGTCTGATTTCATAAAATCGATGGACTTCATCTGAGTGTTATTGGGCTTCTTCATCAGAAGTTTGCAGTCTGGTTGTGTGTTAATGTGGCTTTAGGCTGGCTCATTATAAGACATTAGAATACAACGTAATCGGTGATATGTGGTAAGAAATAGGTACATGCTATCTTGGTAGGGTAGAGGTAGAGGCGTACCTCCTTCTAAATCTTCGGGAATTATTATAGACGTGCACCCCTATTCACAAACGCTCGGATTCGATCTCGATTCGATAAGTCGTATGATTGTCTATCTTGTTTTGGCATTACAAAAGCGAGCGAGTTAGACATACATACGACTTTCCTCGTACAAAAATTATTTAATTGCATACTATACAAGTAGGTATGCAATTGAAATAATTTTTATACGAGGTAGAATTTTTAATGCGGCCTGTAGCGTTGACATCTCCAAACATTCCTTATAGGAACATTAGTGAAATATTCTTTGATATCACCTTAAAAAGATGAATATCAATGTTAATAGATAGAGAGGTAGAGGAAGACCAAGGAAATAATGGTTGGGTTGTGTGAAGAATGATATGAATGAAGAAGGCGTTTTTGGGGACTGTCTCTTGTAATTTTGACGTTCAAAAAGTGCTGATTATCAGCCTAGTTTGAATAAATGACTTTTAATTTTGTTTTTTTTTTGAAGGAGTAAAAAAAAAAGAAAAAAACCAAGTAATATGAGACAAGGGTGATGAAGATCACCGACACTCAGAACTTGTAGTTAAGTTTTGAACCAAAAACGCTGTTGCTTTTATTTTAACACAGTTTTATAAAGCTCATTGTTTTAATCTAGTTAGTTTCCAAGACAACAGACTCCTAATCTAGTCAAATTAAATATTGATTGCAAGACTAACGAAGGCAGGGATTTAATCTTACTGTCTAAATCTTTTATTTGTTGGAACCATGCTATAAAAGCTATATTTCCTACTTTACCCTATTAGCCTTAAACCTCAAGCTCAAACATTTTTCAGTTCATCTAATCGTATGAATCCTTAGCTTACGGTAATATTTAGGATTTACTATTATTATTGAGTTAACAAAGTCCCACGAAGTCTACTATAGGGATTAAACAAGCAACCCCATTATCATCAACTGGGCTCAACTCCAGATCCCAGATGGCTACTCAGAAATTCATGACGGAAAAAGCCAAAGACATGAACACTTTCCCCGACCTGAAAGAAAAACCACTCAAAACCTCATGCTCAACGCGGTTTTCGCTTCGGACCACCAGACCAACGCGGCAATTCTATGACTGGTCTTACCCTCGGATGTTCTTATCTGCGGCTCAAATCTCAAGTATGTATGCGGCCTCTCCCCACATACGAACACCACAGCCACCTAACTTGCGCCGCATGCTCATTTGATCTTTTGACTGCATCTGTGAGCGGAGTTCGCGTTGTTGAATTTTGGGTCAGATATATTTGAACTTTTTGCTATAGACCAGTGGTCCATATTGGCCCTGGATGGAGAAGCATTTGCCCAGCAGTGGGATAACGCAGGCTAACAGTATCAGTTATCGATACTCTATGAAGAAGATCTCCGCATCAGATTAACTCCGCTTCACCCCATCACCATGTCCCAACCCCACAGCATTCGTTCGCTGCACTTGTCACACAGCACACACGTGCATAATAAAACATCTTTATGTGGCATGCACCTCGCTCCACCCCGATTGTGTGAGGCTTCCACTCAAATTCAATTAGTTGAGATTGCAACTTTACCGTAAAACGAAACGTAACCGTGAAGTTTGTTGCCGTTTCGTTTCCAACCCGAAGTGTGCATCTGTTTTGACATTTCATAAGGTACATAATAGGTTTATGTGATTCTTCGGTTGTATGAATCTTGCTTGGCTGATTGCATATCGAGGCAAAGGAGAGCCTCCTTTGCCTCGATAACCGACAATGTTTCATATTTAAAAGTAAAAGGCCCAGGGCAGCTTGCGAAATTCTTTGTGTATGACTTTTTTATGAAATAGTCAATCAATGGTTTTCAATTAACTTAGAGGGTTGTATTGATGAGTTTAATGAAAATAACTCTCTAAAACCATATTTCTTACGGTCGCGAATCATATTTTAATCGACAATACCTGAAACAAATGGTGCTGTACTGATATTTTATTTGATCAGTATATATATATATGTATTAGTATTTAGTATGTACCTATTTATGTATATCAGTTTATTAGCTGAATGGTATTTTTCTTATTTTTTTTTTTTTTTTGTACTCTACCACATTACTGTTCTATTTGACCCAAAGGTTGACTGGTAGAGAATGCCTTTTGGCATTAAGTCCGCCTATGTACCACCAATGTACGTGAAGTTTAAATAAATTAATTAAAAAAAAATATTTTGGCGCTTGACTGACATTTCAAACGACAAAGATGGCGCCGTTAGTTCCAATTGTGGTCACAGGCCAAAATATCTATGTAGTAGTTACGCCTTGTTTGGCTGTAAGCAGGCTCGCCTTTGCCACTACGAGTTTAGTAATTACATTTCCTATTTTAGTATAATTGTTTTGTTTTTTGGCTTTGTGTAAATTTTTATATTCGTTCGCGTCTGAACTCTGATGCTTCAGGTTGCGAAGTGCAGCTAGCGGTCCTTTGGGAGCTAGTTCAGAATTCTAATATTATTCAGCAAATGAGTTTGTGTAATTTATATTTTTGTGCATTGTGTTTTTGTAGTGTCTGCGTAGCCCCATGAGAAATGTCGTGAATGTATGTATTATGTAAGGACATAATTTGTGAATTTTGAATCTGATTAGTGTGGTAAACTTTATCTGAAATTGTTTTCTGAAATGGTGTACAACAATAATAAGGTATTATCTAGTACGATTAAAGGCTGTCTGATTTCATCCTTGGTCATATCACCGGCGGTGGAGTAAATGCGCAGAAAACACGACACCAACAATACCAGTGCCATTTATGAATAAAAATATTTGCTCCACAAATTTATAAGGTGTTGTTTTGCATCCTCGTCAAATCCAAAGAGGTAACTAGGCCATTGATTCTCGACCCGAATCAATAATAAAATGGTTCGGTAATTTTTCTACAATGTACGGAAATCAGTTTGTGTGAACCACCCGTGTTTAAACGCGGGCCGTCTGATTCTCGCCTTAAAACCGCGCTTCCACACATTCAACACAAACGTTTTTTCGATAAGTTCTTCATTCCACGTTATGGGGGTTATTCTGAAATACGGACAAACTTAAACAGACAAAAAAAAAATTGGTTGTCTGTAAAGTCGGTTTACTGACGATAGTTGAACGTGACAACGCTATAGGGACGCGTGCCTCTCACTCGCTCTCATTGTGAGCGCATAACGTGAGCGGAGCGTAACGCAGTTTCTTGAAGTGTCACCCGGCAAACCAATTTATAAGACGTTGTCACGTCAAAAATCTGCGTTTATTATAATTATCTAGGTAGGTAGGTACCGTAATTTTGATTAATTATTTATGCCTTTTGTGACATCCTCTTGAATTTTGACGAGGATGCAAAACAACACCATGTATTTTGCAATTCAACAATATTCCTATTACAACATTGAGCAGATGAAGTTTTCAAACAAAACCCATCGTATTGTGATTGACAGCGTGCTGAGCAATAAAATTGGGCTTCTCATCCATAGATATATACATCAATGACATAATGGCACAGAGTACATATACCATTATGTACAGACGCCATCAGCACATGAAGCTACAACAATCTGAGCGTTTATACCTTCCCGCTTTTCATACAAACTTTCAAGTCGTAATTTTCCGAAATGACTGAACCGATTTAAATGAAACTCACATAAGCAGGATACACAGATCTAAAAAGTTACTAAAAATATTTTCGAAAAATAGTGTTACAGTTAAATTAGACCGATTATAAATTTTCTATAGAAACAGAAAATTCCAATTATCTCTTTTATTAAAACACATTTTGAAAATATTTTTTAGTAACTTTTTAGATCTATGTATCCTGCTTATGCGTGTAAAGTTTCATTTAAATCGGTTCAGTCATTTCGGAAAATAAAGACTTGAAAATTCGTATAAAAAGCGGTAAGGTATAAAAGCTCTTAACAGATTTTCCATTTTATCGTTAAAGGAATAAGTTTGATTTTGTTTTGTTGATTGGGGAAAGAAAGTTTCGATTAGTTTGATGTTCTGGTGTACATTGTATAATGGTCGGTTAACGGTTTCACTCGTGCTTTTCACAGAAAAACTATGTGGAAAACTTTATCAATCTAAATACCACAAGAACAATAATTATATTTAGCTACACGACCGTAATAACGACTTAAGGCGGAAACATACTTACGTGTCGTGGCGTGTCGTGACGCGCCAGAAGCAAATCGGTTTCATACATTTAATATGGTTAGGGACATATTTGCATGGCGTGTCGTGTCGCAACGATGTATGAAACCTATATGCTTTTGGCGCGTCACGACATGCCACGACACGTAAAGGCGGAAACATAATTACGTGTCGTGGCGTGTCGTGACGCACCAGAAGCAAATCGGTTTCATACATTTAATATGGATAGGGACATATTTGCATGGCGTGTCGTGTCGCAACGATGTATGAAACCGATATGCTTCTGGCGCGTCACGACACGCCACGACACGTAAGTGTGTTTCCGCCTTTAGTCAAGCCGTATAGTAATAGTTCCAGAATTGCATTGCACTCACAAAGTTTCACACTTCAATTTAATAACCATTGCGCCGTCCCAGCGAGAAAGGAGCAAGTTTTACTTAAAGCTAACATAACATCACGCCTGTAATCTTTGCAAAGGGTAAGGCAGAGGCCTATACCTAATAGTCATCATCAGCCTATAATGTTCCCACTGCTGCGACACAGGCCTCCTCTCTATGAGAGGAAGTGGGCTGTAATTCACCACGCGGGCCCAGTGCGGTTTGGTAGATGACTTGTTTTCTCATTTTTAGTTCTAGGACCTGCCGGTTTCCTCATGATGTTTTCCTTCACCGTTTTTGGGGACAGCGGTGATGAAATAAATTACACAAAGTAATGCGCCTGCCTGGGTTCGAATCCACGGCTTACTGCTCGTAAGTCGGGGCTGCTACCACTGGGCCACCGCTGCTAAACTACACAACTGGCATAATAAACTGGCCAGTTTTGTTAAGTCTCATGCAATAAAGGGCGGGCCAAATCCAGACTCCGTGGCTGCTACTGAGGACTTTCTGACAGCAAAAGCCAATAACACTTTGTCCACCCTGTCAGTCGAAACCAAGAATTTTACTTGTTTAACAGTCGAGCTCGCGTCCAACGGAACATACAGTTTTATACGGACGTAAGGGACACCGACGCTAAAATGCTTACCACGTACTCAGTGCATCAATCTGAAAGATTATATTAAAAAAACCGGCCAAGTGCGAGTCGAACTCGCGCACGAAGGGTTCCGTACTATTATTTATAAAAACGATCAAAAAAACAATTTTTGCATGGGAGCCCCTTAAATATTTATTTTATTCTGTTTTTAGTATTTCATGTTATAGCGCCAACAGAATAACATATAAATTTCACCAATAGAAATTTCAACTAACGGCTAACTATCACTTTGGCCGTTTGGGTACGGAACCCTAAAAACTGCTGTTTCCTACAAAAGTGCAATAGCTACACGGTCAAAATGTATGGGACGGCAGATTTTTTTTTGATATCCGAAGAAAAAATTCTATGCGAGTACGTCGTAAGCGTTTTCACGTCGGTGTACAACACACCTTGTATAAACCACGCAATGTACTCGCAAAAGGTCAAAACATAGAAAGAAAGGTAGGTATTTTCTTAGTAGATCGAATGGATTACTTTAAGTAGGTTAGCCTCGTGTAAACGCCAAGTAAGCTCTAGAGGACCGCTGTCACACTCGATAGATAAAAATGTAGAAAAAATGTGGAAAGGTTGGCTTAGGTCAGGTGCGCACTGGCGGCGCGCCGGGCGGGACTTAGATGAATCACTCAATAAATACACCATGTGTGTACTAAGGCTAACATACAAACTCCTTGCTATTTCCTTTTTGCTACATCTTATGTTTTATGTGAACATGTGAGTGTATTAGGTCCTTTATCACTTAGAGAATTTTCTGCTCAGTTTTTTTCCTTCCAATCGAATCGCATGTGACTGAAAGAGTGACGAATTTAACATTGATGGATGGAGAGGGAGAAAATGACTAAATAAAAGATGGATGGATTGTGATGGAAGGAATGATTTGAAAGACAAAAGAGTATATGATAGCGTGACCGCTAACAGGCGAAAATAGAAGGAAAAGCAGACTTGGGAAAAAAGTTTTAAATTTTACCTTCTTGAAATGATGATCTACCATCATGTGAACATAGAGCAAGAAGAATAAATACGTATTAATAGGGAGATACTAATAAACTACTCAAGCAACATGGTGATGATACTGGTGGAATATATAACCTACTTACTCCTGTTTTAGAAGTTGGTTAAAAAGTGTTGCGCGTTAAGGAAAATGATGACTTGATGGGTTTTTCTTCAAATACGCGTTGGACACTTTCATGAATTAGCTAATTCAAGCATTCCGGATACAGATCCCTATTGTTGAGGAGAGATATTTTCCTTTGATGTTAAACGTTTGTTGCTCGATGTTTATCTCCCTCCTTGTAAATGTTTGTCTAATCTCTGTGATACCGAATCAATTTTCATTGAATAAGTTTTCGTTCGAACAAACCTTCTTTTGTTTTTGTCTTCTCGTAAACTCGCTAAAAAGGACAGCGATTGTTTATTCGGAACAATGGTTATTGTTTAATTACATTATTCCTTTTGGCATAAAAGCCTAGTATTTATTTAAATTAAGCTCATTATTGTTGTGGTCTTATATTCCATAGACACTTTTCTATCCAATGACATCTCAACTTATATCTTATATGCTTGAGCAAAACACCCATTCTATGTAACGAGCTACATCTATATTTAGTCCCTGCCATTCCATTAACATCTCCCAATATCATCCAACACTCCCTTCTCCGCAATATCACGTTCACGATAAGCTAATCTATGGCCTTGTTAACAGTGAAACGCGGAGTAAAAACGTCTATATGAGGCCCGGGATCATTGGAAATGGCGCGGGCCGTCAGCAATGCACAGCATTAAGAGAACCATGTCTCAACTATATAAAATAATATAGCGTAGCTGGCATTTATGTAAATACCGTGAATATACACTGCTAAACGATCAGATATGTACATACCTATTTGGACTCGTATACCCGTCGTTATAATTGGCTTTAATAATCTGTGGTGCAAATTATTGGCGGGGAAAACATTGACATTTAAAATTTTGACAGTTCTCTGCTTTTTTTTGAAGCACTTTTTGGCGTAGTGAAGCTAGTTACATAATGGAGCTTTTTACTTTAGTATTCCATTGTCGCACCAGTACAGGACGAAGTTGAAACTTTTCTATAGTAATGCCGTTATTACAATACAAAGTTTTTAACTAGCACAATGAAAAACTAGCCCATTGTGTTACTTAATGAAATGGAGATTTATTGTTTACAACACTTTAGTTGGCGACATTTTCATAAATACCGGAGTGAGTTCCAAACAGTTTTAGTTAGTGAGGAAATAAAATACACAATATTAAAAGCCTGGGTTTGTTCGCGGATGGGTGACCACCTTTTACTTACCAAGTTTCCTCCGTGTGCCTCGGAAAGCACATTAAGCCGTTAGTCCCGGCTGTCATTTGTAGATCTTTGATAGTCGTTACAGGTCAGTCGGACAACTTGTCTTACCAAGGGGTATCGTATTACCCAGTTCTATGTGGGTTGTGAAGGTCAGATAGGCAGTCACTCCATGTAAAATACTGATATTCGGCTGCATCCAGTCAGACTGGAAGCCGACCCAAACTAGGCTAGGCTAGGTAGATGATGATTAAAATAAGTTTTTAATTCAAAATTCCTGTGGGCCCAAATTGCCACTATAGGTAATTAGCCCTGACACAGTCAGAAGCCGACCTCGCGGCGGACCTCTAACCCAGAAGATCGCGAAAAAAGCTGGATAAAACCAACGGCCTTTTTAGCTTCAAACATTAGCCCTGGATCAAAAGAACTGAGATTATGACGTGGAGAGGACTTTAACAGTGACTGGAGTGAAGCCAAAAAGTTTTATGTAGTAAGGTAGAAACTTAATTTTGAAAATAATTTTACTCCTTAATTGACGATATTAGTTACATGAAACGATGAATACACACCGTTTAGTTATTCAACCGAATTACATCAGAGTAAAAACATTTTTGTTCAAATTACTATCAATCAGCAATTAAAAAAACGTTAGGTTCTCACGAACAATTTTATTAGTTTATTCACGGTTTGTCGATACATAATAAATACGTTGTTACGCTTAAATAATGTTTTATGTTGTTTAACAGTTAGAAACATTGAGGTGTATCTGTTGGAAAGTATTAAAACTTTTTACTGCTCCGACTCGCGAAACTGGCCGGTGGTCCTTAATCGGTTTCTTGACTTATTCAAATGTATTAGTTTTAAACGTTCGAGTGCAATTTGATTTAGGAACGACAAAGGCTGCGCACACACTCGCGAAGTTCTGTTGTGTGTGTGTCTGTGTGTTTGCACATAAACAGGTTTGGCACGAAAGTGTGGACGTCGTCGCCGCAACCAAGTGTGTCGCGCCGCGCATGAGTCCCGAGAAACTGCACTTCGCAATTTAGATCCTTGTCCTTTTTCTTTCCTTTTTGTTTATAACGATTTTGTTTATAACAAACATGACGCATAACTGGTTAGGTCTTCGTTTTACTTCATTTGTGTAAATAATGCACGCGAATAAAGATTCGAGAGATAAAGCTACCTGAAAAATGCGATTAATTTTAAATAGCTCTCTCTTTTCCAAGCGCTCAGGTTAGAATAAGTTTTATTTAGGCTGTTATCTCTGTCTATCTGGGATCATAATTAGATAGATGATGAGACCTACTACTATATCTTCTGAAAACTCAAAGAGAAACCTTAGCTTAGGAAGGCTGTCTCGAGGTCATTAGTGATTTAATTCTAGGCAGTGAGTCAGATAAGCTATATGCACTGTGCACTGTGCAGCCTGAACAAGTTTCTACAAGTCTAGACTTATTCGTTCGTGAACAGACGTTTAGTGACGGAGGCTTTTTTCTACGATGAATTTCTCGTAACTTTTAGTACGGTTTGTAAAAGTAGTACATAAGATATAGCGATAGGGAGGACCGAGAAATTAGAACATACGTTTTTTGCAATTTGCACGACAGTGTCAGGTTGTATGTTAATTGATTCGCGGTTGTAACACACATCTAGAATTAGCTATTATATATTTTTATTATGTAAATAACTCGAAGAACTTGATCAAATCTTTAGGGTAATTCAGAAGATCTAATCTATTATTTTATAAATAGGAGTGTTATTGCAACCATATGTAAGATATCTAAAGATATCTAAACCAAAAACGTACTATTATAAAAATACTATGTTTTAATTAAAGAATTGAGAATACAAAAAAAAGGAAACTTGGCAACGTCTGTCGGGACAGCTAAAATATAATTATTGATAAAGTACTAATGAAATAAAATCCTGTATAAAACTTAACAAGCGACACGAATCACCAATACCAACGCTCAAAAAAATCTCTCTCAACTATAGTCAACAAATCAAGGAACACCTAATTAAAAACACCAAATAAAGCATTAATAATAGCAGAAAAACCGATTCACAGCTCATTACTAAATCTGTGTTGTACTGGTAATATGAAATGCCCAGTTTGTCTGACGTTTCATCCCATTTGGCTTGCCTCCAAGCCACTGAACTACCTACGGGTCCTACCATGACGTCTTAAAGCAGTATTATTATAATGTCATTCCAGTGTGAGAAAGGACGGAGATATTGAGGACGTCTAGCGCCATCTCTTTCCCACTTAGGAATGAGATTAAAACAATACTGCTCTAAGACGTCAAAGTAGGCCAGCAGGTCTTTTAAAAGGCTGTTGGGCGCTCTAAACATAGGAGAGCCTTCAGATAGGCGTCACTTAAGTGGTTAGGTAATACATCACACTCGTTTTTAGGGTTCCGTAACCAAAGGGTTAAACGGGACCCTATTACTGAGACTTCGCTGTCCTTCTGTCACCAGGCTGTATCTCATGAACCGTGATAGTTAGCCTATTGAAATTTCTACAGATTATGTATTTCTGTAGATGCTATAACAACAAATACTAAAAACAGAATAAAATAAATATTTAAGGGGGCTCCCATACTGCCAGGGCTGCGGGACTGCCAGGGCTGCGGGTTGTTCGAAAGAGATACCGCGGCCCTGGAACACAAAGGGCTAAGAAGGAACATGGGTGGGTTTTAGTCAGTCATGTCTGACACTCCCTCCGCTTCGCCCAGAGCGGGAGAAGTCATTTGATGATTTCCCATCCGCAAAAAAAAAAGGGGGCTCCCATACAAAACAGAGATTTTTTTGCTCGTTTTTATAAATAATGGTACGGAACCCTTCGTGCGCGAGTCCGACTCACCCTTGGCCGGTTTTTATAAAGGATCGTATGCGAAAATGGGTGTTTAATTTTTCAGATTTTTCTGCGTTCATATTTTATGGAAATAAGATTGTGCTTTCAAAAGGTGGATGAAAAAGGGTCGCTATTTCTTAGAGATTTATCGCAATACGGAAGTATGTTTCTGCCAAAGACATAAATGTACTTAGAATAGACGAGGCAACGCAAATAAAAATTGTAATATTGGATTGCAAGAGCTAAGCTGGCCATTGCTGACTCTTAGTTGTAGTTCTAGTTTCTGGTGTCTAACTTCAAAGCTTCACTGAGACTTTTTTTATAAAAATAAATAAAATTGAAGTATCTGTTTGTAATTTCAAAATAACAACTCTTTACTGAATGCTTGTAATATATATGAATATTTTAATTTTTGTGCGTCTGTCTTTTTTTCCGGTAAATCTCCAAAACGGCTCCAGGATGTTATGATGAGTAACTAGGCTAGTTTTATTTTAGAAAAAGATTAGGGATCCGTGCAAAAAAATAAAAACCTATGAATTGTTAACAAAATCAGATTCAAATAGGGATATTTTTTTAAATAAAAATCACGCGGACGAAGTCCGTGAGCAACAGCTAGTCTTAAATATTTCTTCCGATAGCCTTTCTTCTTGGTTTTCGAACAAAGAGATGTTCCAAACTTCCAATAGTCTCTTCAGTTCCAATGAATAATTCCCGAAGCAAGACCAGTGTGGAATACTTAAGATTCGGGTGCGGGCTACCTGTCGGGCCGAGCCACTCGGGTAGTTAGTCGGGTAGTTGCAAAAACAGCGCCCGCGCACGCTCCCACGCTCGCCGAACAGTGTCGTTGACCTCGCCGCCTTGCATCAATGCTAATTTGACGAATATTGACTAGTGTGATAACGACGCCGGCTCTACGAGAATTTCGAACGCTAAACGATATCGTCTATGTATATTTATTATGTGTCTGTTTTGTGAATGATTTTGAATTTGGAATGATGTAGGGCAATTAATTGACTGATTCATTTGTTTCAATAGTTTATTTGGTCGCTAACCCGGGTTTGTCACCAACTCGACACGAGAGACTGGATACAAGTGTGTCCAGTTGGTGAAATTCAAAATAAGTATTCCCTAGCTGGAACTATGTGTCTTGCTTGATACGAAGACTCGCTCTAAGTATGTATTTATCTAAAAGACCTAAGCAGGTAAAGGTTTTACTTTTATTAAAAGTTTATAGTAGGTCATTAATCTCCTGCTTAAGTATCTCAATTTATTCGGGGTCGGCGTAGCATGTCTCCATCTTCCATACTTCTCTATTACTCGTCATTTCAGCATGACATATGGACAACACGATTGAATAAAATAGACTTAATAATAAAAGTCTTGTGGCCTGTTTCTATATAATCTGAATTGCAATGATTATGTCGAGTATCTAGAATGAAAAAAAAAAACAAGTTAATTAATGAATAAGATAAACTAGTTTTTTGCTCCGTTGTCTGTGTTTTATCTACCTTCATCTGTTTACCGATCTAATAGATAGATAGTCTGTGTTTTAGTTTTTAGATAACCATAGCGCGCAGTTATTCACGAATTTGCAACGCATTTTTTATAACTGCTGTGAGTAATTCTTTAATGGGCGACAAAAGCCTGTTTCTATGATATAAATAACTTGTGTTATGTCATCTTTTGAAGGTTAATTAAGGAATAATAATCTGAAATGTCTTTCTGCTGTTTTAATTATGAAATAATATTGTCATTACCATTTCGTTGACGGTCAAATTTTTCTTTTATTTTTTTAAATTTTTCCGGTTTGCTGAAGGGAAACTGTTTACCCAAGAGGAGTTCCTAACATAATAATTTATGGCCAATTAAAGCTTCTGTGCAAAAAAGTTGTATAATCTCATATTTCACAAAAACCAACCTAATTAGCTCTCGCAACATTGTGCAACGACTATTTGCATTCAAATTCGGTTAAATTCTTCTTTAGACCACTGCTTTGGTCTGATGGTTGGATGAGAGACCGCTAAGCACAAGGTCCTGTGTTCGAATCCCAGATTTAGCAAAGTAGGTTTTACTATTAGGAATTACTCGGAAGTGATCCGGTCTTAATTGGCCCTCGGGACTCGTTCTCTGTTTGAAATTGAACATAAGTAGCAAAATATGACTATACCTACTTGGTAAACGTCTGCTTTATGTTAAGTAAATCCTTAATTCAGCTAGTAACCTCAGAGCTAGGTTGAGTGGCAAGTGGCAATACTGGCAACCAATCAATTGCCTAGCTGGCACATTGCGTGCGACAGCCATGTCAAATGTTATTCACCACGCGGTTATCATGTTCAAGATGACGCTTACAAGCCGCTCCGCTACACAGTCAACGACTTTATAAACCACGTAATGGTTGCTTTAGACTTGAGAGATCTCTGAAATGGAGAAAAATATATACAGCGTTGAAGGGACACCGTCGCACAAACGGTTACCTCTATAATGCTGAACCCCTCTCAGAGATTTTTTTATAAAAAAAAAAATTACTGTCCCATACATTTTGCCCGCGTTGGTATTGCAGTTTTGTAGAAAACAGCAGTAGTTCAACCTAGCTTTGCTGTTATTGACAAAGTTGTCGGTTTTCTTATGTTCCGACGTCTACATTGGTAACCGAATGTCTTTCGTTTTCATATTATTTTAAACTTATAATTATAATAAGCTTATTAGGTTACCAAAGTACCGGCTTCTATTTTTAGCACAGAAAAATATTTATTTAATGCAAATTAAACTCGAGACGTTTGAGAGTTGCTGTTTCATTAAACTAATGGTAGCAGTCGCGGTTACTGGCAGGTGTTTAAGTGTTTTGAAACCACGTTCTAGATAGATTTTTCCTCCACATTTTCATTTATTTGAAACTCACGGGTGCCTCGCCTTGTATTGGCTGTCAACGATCTTTGGCCGTAGATCACCATAATCGATAGAATGTACCATTCAAGGGTCTCCTTGGGGAATTAAAGGTATGGCGATTATTTTTTATTCAAAACCTTGATCCAAATAAACATCACGCCTCTAATCCCCGAGAGATGATCCTAATACTCCCATATTTCATCAGTGTAATAGGGGGCGAGCCTATTGGCACTGACCGGAGACAGACTCCATGGCTGCTATGCCATCAAATTCCTGGTGGAAAGACACTATAACACTGTGCCTAAACGGGCTTCAAACCCAGGATCTCATAGTCACCAGAAAAAAAAAGTTGAATGCCTTTAACATAGTTCGAAAACAGAGGAGGTTCTTTATGAAAAAAAAACAAACTTACACCTTTCTGAATTCAAAGTGACGTTTAGAGCAGTAAACGGACGTCGAGTTTAGTCCACAATAATGGTAGGTACACGCAAGTGAAGTCGTTTTCACTTTTATTTACTTAGGCGCCTAAATGTTTTCATTCCGACCTTTTAAGCCACTCGGTCGGGCGCAAAGTAAACTCGTTCGGTGCACGCCAGACGCCAGTAGAAGTCAAACGTTTTGTAAACTGTTACCGTGTGGACTCGGACTTACGCACTAAGTGAGGCCGAACGAGCGAAATTATGAGTACCTATGAGTCGCATAATTTACGCTACATTCGGTTTCATACGAAAGTTACGTAAAATGAGCCCATACTTTTATATGTATGAAACCGAATTACGCGACTCAAATATTTACGCTCGTTTGGCCTCCCCCTTATCTCAGCAAGTTTTAAGCAGAGACAATTTAGCTAGCAGCTTTACGTGTAGTGAGCATCTAATTATGCAATTAATCACCGAAGTTGTACAAGTTTCGTTTAGTTACTGAACCGAAGCTACCATACATTCACATTCACAAGTCTATGCATACATTGCATACCTATTTGTTTTGATATAACTTCGTCCCTGGCATTTGGGACTGAACACAGCGTTATTTTCGTAGAGATAAATGGACAGGTAGCAAGGGATCAATCACTTAGTTCGGTACCTTCATATTTTATGTATTTGGGATGTAATATTATTATATTATGTGGCCATAACACGTTGCGCCGATAGCAAACAAAATGTTTAATCTCAAAAATGCCGACAGGCGAGGGAGGGGAGGTTACGCACATCAATTTCAAAATACTTTTTGCCTAAAAATAAAAATGTCATTAAAACCATAATCACATCAACCGCCAAAATAAAAAGAAAACGAAAAATACGGCGCAAAAGCAAAGCTCTAAAAAAATAAAACAGCAATCTGACGAAAAGTTTTTGAGCTCAAATTCCATCATACGAGTTCTTGATGTATGGTCTGATGGAACAATTTTTTTCGCGTTCAAAAATGCAGTTACTGTGTAACGGATAAAAAGTGGTAATTGTGCCAAAGATGGCCGGTTGCAATTTTCGGTCGGTGGTTCGTTTTTGCGACGGGAGCCGGGATCCGGATCGCCGAATGTCGTGGTAATTGCGTCGCTCCTGACATGACAAACCACTTTGAGACTACCCATCTTTGAATGTTGTACCTTCGGGATATTTATGGGTATATCATATAGGCTGTAGGTAGGTGCGGTGTTGTACAGGTTGGGGAAGATTAATATGGGTATTGTGTAGTTACTACATTTATATCTGTATAACATATTGCAATGCTTCCCTGCATGAAAGCTTCTATGCTTGAAACCTTTCGATTAATTAGTACCTTACAGGTTGTATTTTATGATAAGTGCAAGTTTTGCGAGCAAATAAAATATCATTTCGAATTTGATTTAAAGATTAAAATCAAAACGAATAGCTGATCTAATTTCAAGTTTCTAGATTACAATCGTATTAAATACGACATTTGGACTTTAGTTCTATTAAACAAAACTAAAAGGATTAATTTCGTCGAAACCATTAAAACTTTAAAGTTTAAAGTGATAAAGCTACAAAACTACAATTAACCATAAAATTAGAGACTGTAAGCCGAACTATAAAACCTGAATCTCGAACTTTGAATAATCGAAGTAATTCTGTGAGTAATTTACTAAATATTATCACTAACGACTACTTACTCAGTGGAAACACGTGGTATAAACGATAACAAAAAAAACAAGGCTCTTTACAAATTGTAATCAATCTAAAATCTAAAGAAAACGAAAGATCGCAAGACGAAGTACCTGCCAACTTAACGTGAAATATCAGAAATACATAAATATGTTCTACACGATATCTAGAATAATTTCAGTCTAATCACCAAAATCCATAACACTTAGTGGTACAACAAATTTTATATCACTTAGGCGATATTCCCAAGTGAATAAATCACACGCGATTAGTCTCATTAAAACGTCTTTTATCCTTTCAGAAAACTAGGACATCTAGAACTGGGAAAACACCTAGACAAGAGGAATAGCAGGTACAACGGGAACTAGCCTTTTCTCATGCAAATGCAGACACGGGAAGCAGGAATCTGTTTCTATTTCAAGAGCCGGACTCCGTGGTTACAAGCTATGCAATATAACGGATCTTAGGGATCCGGAACCGAGATTTTCTTTTAAACAAACGTTTATTTATATTGCTTCGTGCACTTACCGGTATTTACTTTCGTGTATTTGTGGTTTATTTTAGTTTCGAACCAGTGTTTAATTAAGTTGAAACCACTTAATGGTCTAAGCGCCATATTTGATGGAATTTCATTCATTTTCGAACTCGTTTTTGTTTAGTTTAGCGGTTTACATTCATAATGGGTTTGATTATGTTAGGAGAGGCTGAAGCTAACAAAAGATATTGTTATAATTTAAACTAGAATTGAACGAGACTTTAGAGATTGAATCAATTAGAAGCCTGAAGCTGTTACCAAAAGTCTTCTATCTTGGACATATTCTAGGGCCTTGGAAACCGTTTCAAAATCTACACGCCGCCGTGCGCAAAAAATATAAACTTCAATAAAAAAATCCCCTAAACTCGTTAGGGATGAATAATAAAAAATCGTTCCTTAGCGCGTCAGTAAGTTCGTCAAGAAAGAAACTCTAGACTATCTAGTGCAGAATTGCATGCTTCAACATCCAGCGGTTTAGGATATGCCTAGTCTGTAAGTGACGAAAAGTAAGACTTGATAAAGGTACCTAAGTGCCTCCACTTTTCTTCTACCTAAAGAAAACCCACTTAATATATTATTTTCACCCCACGCAACACAATTACGTTCAATATCATGTAAACATAGTGAGGCTACAGGGGGTAATAAATATTAGTTTCCTCTACCCCGCGACACAATGGCGGCGCGGGCGTGTAAGGCTCCATTTTACCTTTGAGGACATATCCTTGGCTATGGTGTAGTGTGGGCTTAGATGGAAAATAGTACACGAGTTACTTTGTACAAGTGTTTTAACAAGTTTGTACAAGTGAAATATAATACAAGTATCGGGAACGCAAAAGATAAAGGAAGGAAGAAAGGAAGGCAAATATAGTTTAATATATTGTAAATGTGGAGGAGCTCGTGGCCTAATAATAACAGCCGCACGGGTCGATCTTTAAGGTTAAGCCGTGCTTGCAAAGGTTGGTCCGTGGATGGGTGACCATAATTACATACCGAGTTTCCTCCGTGCCTCGGAAAGCACGTTAAGCCGTTGGTCACGGCTGTCATTTGTAGATCTTTGACAGTCGTACGAGTAGTCAGAAGCTAAGAGTCTGACATCCAGGCTTAGCAAGGGGTATCGTATTACCCAGTTGCTGGGTTTTGGAGGTCAGATAGGCAGTCGCTTCATGTAAAATACTGATACTTAGATGCATCCGGTTAGACTAGAAGCCGACCCCAAGATAGTTTGGAAAAGCCTAGGCAGATGATGATATTGTAAATAGAGATGATGTGATGACTCATTTTTTTTTTCTTTTTTCATCAGGTAGAGTATTTTAAAGTATTGTACAAGTTTTTTTTTTTACACGTTATCAAAAATAACGGAGATACCTTTATTCAGTTGAAATGGCGCATGATGCCACATCTAGGTTTTTAAATCTAATTGTGACGTAGTGAGCCCCCACTGCGTTTTATCTAAGTAAGTTTTCGTTAATTTGATAAAACAAAAAATACGTGTCTAATATTTTTGTATTACCTGATTGACGGACAAAACAGAATTTAGTTTTCTTTACCCAGTCATCATTCCTATTCTGTCACATCTTTAGAGGTGAAGGAATTTTGATGAAATTGAGCGCAGAGGTTAGAGTATGCCCTAGGTTAGGGTAAGGACATAGAGATACATATTATCCCGGTACTACCTCCTGAGAAAACATCTTACCTCCATATAGGTCAAGCTACAAGGCAAAAGCAAGTTTCCTGTAATAGTTCGCTAAACGATATTTCTTTGAGTAAGAAAGAAAAAAGTTATGAAGAACTTGAAAAGAAACTGAACTGAATCATAGTTATGGGTCAAGTTTAACCATTATGTACGGTGTAACTAATAGGTCAGGTTACCATGTTATCTTACCTTTACACCCAGTTTTTACGTAGTGCTTGACGTTACATACAAAACATCACGCCTGTAAGCCCCGAAAGGTTAGGCAGAGGTTTATCTAATAGGATGTACGGCACATTTCAGCAGTTAATATAACTGGAAAGTCGACTTGACCTGGGTTTCGAACTCTGGCCCTCGTGCTCAGCAGTCGCGTTTGCGGACCCTACACCAGCAAGGCAGTTAGTTGACGTAAAAACTATTTCACAAACTGTTGTACTACCAATTCTTATGTAGTTCTGGAAACGTTTTCTGAAAGCGAAAATTCCTATGTTTGCTACGTCGCGTTTCTTGTAATCTAACCAGATGCAGCTGAATACCAGTATTTTACATGGAGTGACTGTCTATTTGTCCTCCATAACCCAGTTACTGGGTACACGATATACCTCGGAGGTCCCATACGTCCATAGGTATTTTCAAAGACAATTCCTTCAGAGGGGAAAAAGGAATTCTCCATTATCTGAAGTTTAGTGCGCACTGTAAACTCGTAGGAAATAAATGTCAAAACAATATTCCAGTATCAATCAACGAGTTGTTTCGAGGGCATCGTGGCTAAATAATAACAGCCGATCGGGCCGATCATAAGATTAAGCCGCGCTTGCCTAGGTTGTTCCGTGGATGGGTGACCACGCATTACATACCGAGGTTCCTCCGTGCCTCGGAATGCCTATGGAATACGTTAAGCCGTTGGTCCCGGCTGTCATATGTAGATCTTTGTCAGTCTTTACAGGTAGTCAGAGACACGAAAGTCTGACAACCATCCAAGGGGCATTGTATTACCCAGTACTAACTGGATTGTAGAGGTCTGATAGGCAGTCGCTCCATGTAAACTACTGAGAATTGTTCCATTATAATCACGCATTATGACAGCCCACAGGCGAAAATTCCTCTACACATCGGTCTATAGAAGTCCCCCATTGCTCGCTAGAACGGGTCCGTTTGAGAGTTACGCGGTAATCACATCAATGCCGAACTCACTCACTCGTGTGCCGTGCGGGGGCGTGGGCGATGTTCACTCACTTTATATTACTCCTAATCGCATCTTATTACCTCGCATGTGTTATGTCGGGTGTGAACTTTACCTTATTTATGATAAATTATTGAGTAACTTGAGATATTAGATGTATATCTACTTATGTCTGCCTCGTTGGTCGAGTGGTCGCAAGCGTGACTTCTGAGCATGAGGTCCTGGGTTAGGGTCAGCCAAATTATTATTAAGGCGTCTCTGGCAGACATAGGCCAACAAGGCAGACGATGATGTAAGTAAGTAATTAAGTAAGTTTTATTTGTTGAAACATGTACCTACATGAAATATTGCATGGGATATAGAAAAATTCTAACATGTTCAGCCGCATGTCGTGGCCTGCAAATTGGTGAGAAGAGATGATGCATTAACCGTGATAATATTCATAAAAATTACACGTCATCATTATTCATTAAAAATTAGGTATAGTTACAATATAATAAGCATGATTTTTGGATACAATTCAATGACAAATTAGTCATTAAATAAATTGGTCAATGAAAATAACAAATGTCAATTCAAAATATTCCAAAAATACAATAGATTACAATAAAATGTCAGAATAACAATAGATTTCAATAACATGTCGAAAAAATACAGCATTGTCATATCAAAAACAAAAAAAAAATGTCCTCTTTCATAAACTCTGCTATACTGTAATATTATGCTCTTTCAGTTAGTAAACTCTTCAATTTCATTTTTAGAGCAGTGATAAAAAGATGTTTTTGTTATTTTTGTTATTGTTTACTAACATAGTTTATAAGAATGATGGTACAGTCAGCATCAAAAGCCGGTTAACACTTATAAATATTACACCAAGTTTTGTGCTGGTCAGTGTGATCTGATGTTATATTGTTTTGCGAATTTGTGTAACCATTGATGAAAATATTGTTATGTCTTTTACTCCAGTCTGTTAATATGGATCGTTCTAAAACTAAGACGTCTTATAATTTTGATTATGTAAAGCGACTTTTGCTGCTGACCGTACCTACTAAAAATTGGGCCTAGTTGCCGATAGTAAAGCAATTTTTTTTTTCAAATTTAAATATAACAAACCAATACATAACGTACTTATGTACATGGTTATCCCTGAAACTCTCTTGTCCAGTCATTATGTAGGTAGTATTTCTTAGCCTTATAAATACATAACACCAATCTGCCTGTAACACTCGCCCTATGCCAACTTTCAGCGATATCAGTGCAGTGTCTCTTATCAGTTCGCCCGGTAATGCACTACGTTCGCCCCGCGGCGCCGCCCGCATTCTAAGCCGCTTCTTATCCGCTTACATGCCATACATTATATCCACGAGACTTTTACTACTTCCGCGGAAAGATAAAGAGATATAGGTAGCTAATACCTCGTATATTTTTTCTCAGTAAGTCTGTGGAACTGTTATGTCGGGAATGGCGCCGTAAGAATAGAATTACTTTTCTGTACAAAGATATATGGTTCTCGTGTTTGGTTTTATAATGTGTCGAGGTTTGTTTCAGTGGATTTATATTCAGAAATATTGACAAATAAATACTAGTTAATGTTCCTGTTTTTGTTAGGAAAATGTTTCAAACTGTGAGGTAAATAACACCGAATGAAATATATCGACAACATTTGAATCGCTATGTAGAGAAGTTAAGAGCGTCCAGAGTAAAAGATTAAATCAGTAATTCAACAATAAAGTAATAAAAATAAACCGTGGCAGCTAAGCGATGACCAGTCACAACTGACAGCACCCGTTCACGAACATGACGCATGTATCAGCGATCATTCAACTCAACCATATTGAAGGGAACTAAATGACCCGACAAACCCGCCACCATCAGCGTGACATTTAAGTCAGCATGACATTCACTCAACCACCAGGATAAATTCGCGTCAATGAAAGATGTAGGTACTCATTAAATGGTGGCTTAACAGTACATAGTACTCACACATGTGCTATGCAATTATATAATACTAAGAGATTGAAGCTATGAAATATAAATATGTTTTTTTTTTTTATGACTGGGCTTTTTAAATTTTTATTTCATGCTTTTTTAATCTATAATACTATTTTTTCTTAGCCTTGACTTGTCCCACTTGTCCCACTCCTAGGCATAGGTCTCCACTCTACTCCCGTTCCTTCGATTTTTCTCGGTGTTGCCCTTTTCTCGCTAATTAACCAAAACAAGGAAAGATATAATTTAAAAAAAAAAACTGAACTTTCAGGGGGGAGGGGTGGGAGCCACCTCCCCCTGGCGACGCCCATGGTGACAATTGACAAGATTTCAAATTTCGAATCGACCAGACCCGTAGAAGTTCTTTATATCCCTTCATCAACTAGAAAAGAGTTGATGACCTTCAAACAGTTAAGCAGAGTTTCTCGAAATATAGCTAAGAACAACAACTTTTGACGACACGGTTGGCGCAGTGGTTGAGCGATCGACTGCTGCGCTGCGTGTCACGGGTTCGATCCACGCACGGAACAAATATTTGTATGGCCTACCGATAGTTGTTCCGGGTCTGGCTGTTTGTGTATGTGAGTTTAAATGTTTGTAAACGCATCCACGATACAGCAGAAATTCCTAGTGTGGGGCAAAGTTTAAAAAAAAAAAAAAACTAAAAGACCCCCCTTTTTAGGTCGGGGGTTAAAAAGGAAAAAAACTAGGTACTCTTTCTTCATCTGCATAGAAACTTCTCTGAAACGTGAAATTTTCTCTGAAAACGCAATGCACGATTTTGTATACTAAATTAACTTAATCCAGTTCAATACCAATTCTCAGTAGCAGTCACTGAGTCTGGATTTGTGCCCAGTTGATGGCAATACGCTCGCCCCCTATTACATAGGTATTAAAAAAACATGACTGGCGAAATGTGGGTGTACTCGGTACTTCACTGCCTAACCCTTCGGGAATTACAGGCGTGATGTTACGTATGTTATCCTACTAATATTATAAACGCGAAAGTTTGTAAGTATGGATGGATGGATAGATGTTTGTTACTCTTTCACGTAAAAACTACTGAATGGATCAAGATGAAATTTGGCACAGGCATAGATAATAGTCTGGAATAGTACATAGGATACTTTTTATCCCAGTAGTATGATCCGCGGGACAATTATCGTAAAAACGCGGGCGAAGCTGTGGGCAGAAGCTAGTGTTCCATAAAATATTTGGCTTTTAATTTAGCTTATTTTAGCTGCACACACTTAAAACGCTTGCAGCCCGTGGTTCTACGTAATGGTCAACTTCGAGTTTAACCTAGTTTCAGTTAACTTCTTCTGAGCTAAACTGGAAGCTAGTCGTAAATAATTACATTAAGCGCTCTTCTGCTAAACACATGCATAAATTTTATATAAAAATGTGCGTTAAACCAGATGATATTTTCAGATGGAATTTGGAAAAACACATGAGAAATGGAGTAATGCTGACTTGTGGGACTCTATTTTTGAGATATTGACGCACACGTTGCTTTTGTTTTTTTTTATACTGTTTATGTGTAATAGGTTTTAATAAATAATAAATATTGTAAACGCTAACAATACTAAACTAGTTACTTAAGCACCATTGTGGCTAGCAATGAAATACTAACAAAGCTATGGACTGTTGTCTGAAATATACTTTAATTACATTTTTATTTTTATATCTTTTGAGATCGATGATTCTATGAGCAATGAGGCATTGAGCAGTAATGAACAGTGGTCGAAAGTTTAATCTTTGGGCATGCCAAGAGTTTAGTATCCCGGTTCGTATTAATGGCCAAATTAATATTTCAAATGTTTCACTGCAGGGCAAATCCTCCCTATAAAGGGTGTAAAATACCTCTTAACGAAGCCGAAAGGCACTGGTTCTCCCCGTCATTGCGATCATTTTTTTTTTCTACACCATACCTGGGAACCTTCCAGTTACGGAGATATTAGGGGTCAAAGTTCCAACTTTTTGACAAGTATTTTTTTAAATACAAGTTTTTAATGTAATATTTTTACTTTAAACACCTCCACGATCCCCGTACTATTCAATCCGTCCATCAGCACAATGTTTTGAGTGCGTTACATTGAGTTCTACCACAAAACATGATTTTACACCCCCCAAAAAAAAGTCGTTTCCCAGCAATAATTTTTGCGTAAAGTTACTAAGTTTCATGTACAGAATGCTTGGTTGACGGTTTCGTGATGAGGTGATTTACACGGTGTATAGGGTGACTGGCACATAATAACAAACAACTTTCCCAAAGAAAAATTTTTTTTTAATACTGATCCATTTTTATCACAACACTCATATGAAATTCGGGGTTGCGAGCCGTACGAGTGCTCTGCCTACCCACTGTCGCACGGTACAATAGTAATGAGACAGAACTTCGTCCCGCGGCTAACAGCTGAAAGGTCACAGGCACGCGCGCGCGAATTTCATTCAGCTGTTGTGTTATTGTGATAAAAGTGAATGAGTATTAAAAAAAGGTTACTTTGGGAAAGTTGTTTGTTATCATGAGTATAATCACGTGTTTATGTATCGGTCACTAATTACGAGTCACCCTATACACATAGAAAAGGAATAAGCATTGATCACTGCTGTCACTCAAGGTGACTAAAACCCGTATCTTTAGTCAAGTTATTTTACCAAGTAAGAACCGTCACAGAAAGCAAAGTTAAGAATTCTTACTATTGACAGTTCCAATTCCAAGCAATTAATAAACTACAGAATAAAAATCGTATCTTTAAATAATGAATTTTACTCAAGTAAATACTACGACTTGTTTTTAGATACGGGTGTTAGAAAGTACCTACTTATGAAAAGAAAAAAAGGATTGTGGTGGTTTTATGAAACCACGGTAAAAGTGAAACTTTTTTTCACACTATACCGCGGAATAGGTAAGCCGCGGAGTAGGGATACGGTGAAAGGCGCTCTGACTATCCCTACTCCGCGGCCGACCGTCAGCGTCACGCGACATGCAACACACAGACGAAAAAGTTTGAGAAGATGTAATAAAAGTTTCACTTTAAAAAATCACATTGGTACTTCCCAGATTAAAACCCACAACCTAGTGCTTGACAGGATTGAGAGGTGCATGCGGCTATAACCAAAGGATAAACGACAACGTTAATTAACCTACTTATACATTTAAATCTCACAAAAGGCCCACTTAACTAAGTACAAACATAACCCAATTGGAATCCAATCGCATTTAAATCCGATTGCGGTGTTAAAACCCATAGTGAAATAAATGTTCGTACGTCCTATCGCTCTCATTAATCTCGTATGAACAGACTTGATCCATATCTAATTAGTTGGCGCCAGTGATTTCATTAAGGCTTAATCTTAATTAGTATCTGGGACTGCAATAATAACACTTGTGTAGATACAGATGTGTGGGATTGCTGGTTTCCTTTCAGAGGTTGAGATGGAGATCTTAGGGAAAAAACGGGCCAAGTGCGAGTCTTACTCGCACACAGGGTTCCATAGCCCCAAAAAATATATTAGGTAACAATATTTTGAATGGTCATTCATTAGTATTGTATTGTATAGCGGGCTGGTTTCCGCAACTCCACGTCTAAAGCGCGTATTTTGCGTACGGGTGGGAACACTATTCCAACCACCCCAGCTCCCCGAGAAAGGCCAGCAGCTCCTTGATGTTGCTGACGATCTCGCGGAGAGTACCTGGGTTACCGAGGTACTTTGCCCTGTATGCTGCAACCTCTGGGCAGTGTAGAAGCACGTGGGCTGCTGTCTCGTCTTCCTCCATGCAGGCTCTGCACAGTGGGCTATCTGTGACTCCTAAGACAAAGAGGTGTTTATTAAAAGAGCCGTGTCCAGTAATGGCGGCTGTGAATATGCGTAGCTGTGGTTTGTTCAGCCGAAGCGCCCGTTTGGTGAGCCGGCCATCTATAGTAGGGAGTGCCTCCTTGGCCTGCCTACACTCACCATGGTCTAGCCACAGTTTGTGGTGTTGATCCCTGGTGCGTTTCCTTACCAGAGTTCGTAGATACCCGAAGGGGAGTGGCACGATGGGTTCTGGTCCCACTGCTGCCATGCTTGAACCCCTTCTAGCGAGTTCGTCCGCCGCATCGTTGCCTCGGCAATCGCTGTGACCTTTAATCCATTGTATGGTTATGTTGTTGTGATTACCGACCTGGTTTAGGCGCTGGTGACACTCGTAAATTAACCCGGAGTTGACCGTGTGGTTGTCTAGTGCTAACAGTACAGCCATGCTGTCTGAAAGTATTCGAAAAGAGAGGTCCTTGGCCCTCCTGGCTAGGATGGCTGAAGCGGCCAGGGAAATGCCCATGCATTCTGCCTGAAATGCCGTATTGTGGACCCCCAGTGGTACGGCTATGTGGATGTTGAGGTCCTCAGAGAAGACTCCAGCTCCAGTGCCTGTACCTGTTTTAGATCCATCCGTGAAGATCCGCAGCTCAGCGGGATCTAACCCCTCGCAGCGGTGGTCCTCATGGAGCTGGATCTTATATTTTTTATCGAATACAAACTGTTTCGGTACCCGATCGTTGATGGCTCTCGCCAGGGGGAACTCTTTGTAGAATCCCTCCAAAACCGCGGTGTGTTGCGTGTCTGTCTTACTCCAGAGTTGAAGAGTTTTAAGGCGTGCTGCCGCCATCGTTGCCTCCTGTTGTACGAATAGATGGAGCGGTGGAAGCTCCAGCATGGCTTCGAGAGCAGCTGTCGGGGTGGTCCTCATGCAGCCTGTAATTGCCATGCAGGCAAGCCTTTGCATGCGTTGGAGTTTGTTCGAGGCAGTGACTAGTTTGGTACGTGGCCACCAGACTACTGCCCCGTACGAGATCATGGGACGGATCACCGCGCAGTATAGCCAAAGTATTATCTTGGGGGATAGGCCCCACTTCTTACCTATCATCCTCCTGCACTGCCAAAATGTGATGCACGCCCTGTTTGTTTTGTTGTCTAGGTGACTGCTCCAGTTTAACTTACTGTCTAGGATGACTCCCAGGTACTTGACTTCGGTGGCTAACTGAAGTTCTGTATCAAATAATTTAGGCAGGCGATAAGGTCCTAAAGTTCGTTTTTGGGTAAACATGACTAGCTCAGTTTTCGTGGGATTGACTGAGAGGTCATATTCCCTGCACCAACGTTCCACGATGCGTAGCGCTTGTTGGGTGAGGTTGCAAATTGTTCCTGTCACCTTCCCCGAGATGAGGATAGCCAGGTCATCAGCGTACCCAATTGTGTAAAAATGACTGGCGTTGAGTTTGGTGATGAGGTCATTTATCACCAGATTCCAAAGGAGGGGGGATAGTACTCCACCTTGGGGGCAGCCTCTGGCTATCAAAGCCATCTGCTGCTCTCCTTCCAGGCGAACCGCTCGTTTGCTCAGCATGTTAGTTATCCAGTCAATCAATACCTGTTCCGCTCCGTGTCGAGAGAGGGCGGTACTGATGCTAGAGAAGTTGGTTTTATCGAAGGCTCCTTCGATGTCTATGAAGGTCCCAAGGCAGGTTCCCTTCTGATGTATAGCATCTTCTATCCGACTGACTACCAGGTGGAGTGCTGATTCAGTGGACTTACCCGAGCTGTATGCATGTTGATTGCTGTGAAGTGGTATTGTTTTCAACGCGCCTTCCCTCAGCTCTCTCTCGCAAATTCTCTCCATGGTTTTTAGGAGGAAGGAGGTCAGGCTGATTGGTCTGTGGGATCTAGCATTGGTGTAGTCACTCTTACCTGGCTTTGGGATGAATATGACTTTCACTTCCCTCCATCCTTTAGGAACGTATCGAAAGGCCAGGCACGCTCTCATTAAAGACACTAGTCTACCTGCAACGGAGGTTCCCCCCCACTGGAGTAAGGCGGGAAAGATCCCGTCTGGACCTGCTGCCTTGAAAGGATGGAAGCACCGGATCGCCCACTGGAGTTTCTCCAGCGTTATCACTTTGTGTGCATAGCGCCAGTCGTTCTCTGTTGGTGTTTGGTTTGTCTCGGCCCAATCAATAACCTGTGCGAAAGCGCATCCTGGGAAGTGAGTTTCAATAAGGACGTGCATCGCCTCTTCTGGTGATGTGGTGAGTGTGTTGTCTGGTTTTCGGAGAACAGCAGGCCCAGTCGTGTTTTGCTGTGCCAGTATTTTCCTTACCCTGTTGGCTTGTTGGCATGATTCGATGTTGCCACAGTATTTGCGCCATCCAGTTTTGCTCCTGAACCTAATACACTTTTTGTAGCAGGACTTGGCCGCTTTGTACGCGTCCCAGTCCCTGTCAGCGCAGCTGTTCATGGCTCTGTTCAGAGCTGACCTTACCTTCCTGCGCTTGCGTTCCAGCTCAGCTCCCCACCAGGGTTGCTGCCCCGGTGTAGAGGACGGGGTGGTTTCTGGGCAGGATGATTGGTAGCTGTCTATCATTGATTTTGTGAGATGATTTACTTGGTCGTCAATCTGCGCGGTGTCCTCGAATGTCGTCCGATAATTGGTCGACGCAAGCTTGGTTTCAAGGGTACGTGTATAGGCATCACGGTCTGTGTTGCGTGGATTGCGGCGTGGCAGTATTGGTGTGACACTAACCTGGATGTCAAAGCGGATCCACATATGGTCCGAGCAGGAGGCCTCCCTGGACACCTGCCACCCTGTGGTCATGGCCGCTGCACCCTCTGAAGCCAGGGTTAAGTCTATGATTGTGCGACTACGCCTGGTTACGAAGGTTGGTTCAGAGCCTGTGTTTAGTAGGGTTAGGATAGTTGTGAAAAGATAGTCAACTAAAGTCTTACCCCGTTCGTTCTGCGTTTCCATGCCCCACAGAGGATGATGAGCGTTTGCGTCGGCGCCTATGACAACCTCCAGCCCCATGCTCTCGCAATGTCTTACGAGGCGGGCGAGGTCATGCGGCGGCGGCTCCTCGGCCTCAGGCATGTATGCCGAGGCGAAGACGACTGCTACCTCTGTGTCTTCACGCTGTATCTGTACCTTTACTGCAGATATATCCCTGCAACAGAAGTCTGTTAGTGGCTGTGTTTTAATATTGCCTGTCGTATAAATGCACGATCTCGGGTGATCATGATCTGCACTAGCGAGGAGCTTACCTCCAAGATTGGAGAGACCTTGTACATGGCCAGCCCTGATCCACGGCTCCTGGATCAAGGCAATGGCCGTATGTTGAACCTCCAACCATTTACGCAGCTGAGCCGTTGCGGTTTGGCTGTGGTGGAGGTTGGCCTGAAGGACTTTACATGTCGACGAAGGGGACGCCATCGCTGGTCGTACCGTCCTCGTCGCCCTCCAGTCGTAGCCCGGCAAACAAGTCACCCGCGTCGAAGCCGTCCCCCTCCAGTGCTGAGACCGGCGACAAAGTATTGCCGTCGAGCTCGTCACCCGATGAGAGGATGGCGTCAACGCCGGCAAAGGCCGGGGCGGTTGGCACTGCGGACATCGCTGGCGCAGTAGGCGCCGCTGGCGCTGTAGACGCCACTAGCGCTGGCGCTGCTGGCAACACTGGCGCTGGTGGCGCGGCTGCCGCAGATGCAACCACGGTTGTTACCGCGGTATCGGTGCGGGGAGGAGTTGCCTCATCTACCCGTGCCGCCACGATAGTCCCCGTGGCCGGGTCCCATCCCTGAGGGACATCGGCAAATCTGCCGTTCGGACCCTGAAATTTCACGTACGCCGTCCCTACCCCAAAGGAGAGACGACGCCCGGCCTTCATCAGGGTCGGAATTTGGTCCTCAGGAACCCCGACCACCACGAACCACGCGTCGGGCTGTCTGTCGGCGGCAAGCAGCACCCATCCCTTGATGCCTATCCAGGGATTTTGGTAGCACAGAGCGCGCCCAATGATGGACTGCTCCGTGAAAATCCCCTGTGCATCCGGGATGAGAATGCCGCATCTCACTCGTCGTTGAATATCCTCCTGCCTTCTGACCACTAGCGAGGTACTAGGGGGGAGAGGCATCTCGGAGATGACTGTTTTTAGCCAGGCCAGGGTGTGATCACTGGCTGGCCATAGCTTGAGGACCCCTCCGGTGAACACCGGCCTTGCTCTGAAGGCTGGTGCAGGTGAGTCCTGTCTGGCGGAGAGGCACTCAGCGACAATCCTCCTCTGGATGGCCGCGAGCACCTCGTCTGAGGTTCCCTTACTCATGAACCCCGTGCGGCCGCAGGTGACTGCGACGTCGAGCTCGGAGCCCACTGCTTGGGCGTAACTGCGGTTGGTGTCCCGTTTGGACTTATCAAGACGCGGCCGCTTATGCTCTCCTCGAGGCGATGAGGTCTCGTTGAGAGCTCGCTTGGCCGCGGCCTGATCCTTCCAAACGGGTCGCTGCGCTGTGTTTGGTCCTTTCGAGGAGCTGGTCGTCGGTTGACTGGGCCCTGGGCGACTGCTGTCGACCACGGCCTGCTCCCGTCTACCTGCGGAAAAGTTGACAGTGCCGCTGGTCGGTCGAGCCGGACCTACGGCGTTAGCCTGTATGGTTTGTGGAGTCTTACCTCTCCATCGTTTCTGACGCCTTTCCTTCTTGGACGGTCTGTTCCTCTTCCTACCGTTGCCCACTGTAGGGGCCGGAGCTACTGGCGCTGCGGGGTCAGCGCAATGTCGTTGCGTAGCCGGAGTGTTGGCAGTCTTCCTCCGCCTGTTACCCTGCACCTGCCAGGTAAGCGCGGACGCGTCCCTGGTGGTGTCGATCTCCTCCGGTTGGCCAGTGATGGCCAACAGGGGAGGGGTGGCTTGAAGAGCCATAGCGGGAGGTGTCTCCAATAGGGGAGCCCTGCCACCGGTATTAACCGTCGTGGGAGGCTGTACGGCTGAAACAGAAAGAGGATCGGTACTGGTCCCGCTCAGCGCCGATGTCCTCTGTAATTTCCGGGACTTAGATTTGGTCTTGGCCACGGTTCTCGCCGCAGCCGGACCGACACCCACGCTGGGGCCCGCTGTACAGACAGCGGAGCACCCGGGGGTGAGAGAGGTGTTGCAAGCACCCCTCTTGGAAGCATCATTGGCTTTCGCCTCCACTCCAGTGTGTGGTTGTGTGGTGTGTGTGTTTGTACGTGTGGTGGGTATGTTTGTTTGTGTTGCGTGAGTGTGTGTGTGTGTGTGTTTGGTGTTACTTGGGCTTGAGGTATCCATAGTAAAGTTGGCGTTTTGATTCATCTCTCTGGCTTCCCACCCTCCATGGAGCCCGCACCTGGGAACGTCTCGCTACAAACTAGCTTACCGTTAGGACTACCATCGAGATATAGGGGCGAGAGGCTGGCTTACAGTGCGACATCAGGTGCTTGATCGGGTTGGCGGTGGGGACGCCCTGTCCCATCCGAACTCCCCACTCCCCTCACTTACACCGTCAGCATGACCTTAACCCACCGCTGCAGCAATCCGAGGACGGCCACAGCGGACCCCCCGCTCCTCGCCGAGGCCCTCTGACGGGACACTCTGACCATTTCCCTACCCTTGGCTATTGGTTAGGGCTACCGTTTTGCTTGAAATCCGGACCAAAGAGGGCGTGTTGCCTTACGGACACATTACCGCCAGCGCCGTGCGACTCAGCCCCCCAGGACTCCTTCATCCCCGCTTACGGCGCTCGACTGCGCAGGTCCTAGCGCAGGTGACTATATGTTCCTACTCGTCGCCAGCAGAGTTTACTGACGGCCGAGCCCACAACCACTCAGTCACAGAGAGTCATGGTTAGGAGAAAAGGCGCCCGGTGGTTTTTGTTACGTCTATTTCCTATGGAATTAGACCAAGAACAGGGAGGCAACCTCGTGAAGGTGAATCCACCGGACTTGCCTTGAGGATCTTAACGACTGTCGCGCTCACCCTCAAGACCCCGCCACCTTATCGCTTCTGAGGGAAGCAATAAGGTAGGCTTGCATCTATACTACCAAGCAAGGCGTAAGCAAAGCATGTCGTTGTGCAACCGCAAAAGCATAAATACAAACCCTCCCCCCATTCATTAGTAAACTTCCATTCAACCGCAAAACTAAAGTTTTTCATAGTAAGTTAGTGAAAAACAAAGTTACTGCTGCAGTTTTGTGAAAAAGTCCCATATTTAAAAAACTTAAAATCAAATCTTATTCAAACCAATTTTCGTTGAAAGTTTTTTTTACGTTCTACATTCCAATATTTTTTCAGATTTTTTCTCCTCTTACTTTAGAAATTAGAGAGGGGGGACACACGTTTTACCACTTTGGAAGTTCCTATCTATCAAAAGATTGACATTAAAAAAAAATGATTTTAGGAACCTTTTTTTTTCCGGATGGGAAATCATCAAATGACTTCTCCCGCTCTGGGCGGAGCGGGAGGGAGTGTCAGACTTGTACTGACTAAAACCCACCCATGTTCCTTCTTCACCCTTTGTGTTCCAGGGCCGCGGTATCTCTTGCGAACAAACCGCAGCCCTGGCAGGCATCGGCCCTCTCGGGCCCGTTCCGGTTTACTGACATCTCCTTGAGGCGCGCGTGGAACACGTACGCGCCGTCGACACGGCCTGTCGTCATAAGACGGACGGACGGTGAGCTAGCCCATTACTCACCGTCCACAGGCTCGCGCCTACGGTGGCCGGGGGCCACTGGTTGCCCCCCGACGCCCGGGGCGTCTCCCGCGGCGGCTGGGACGTGAGGTTCTCTCCCTCTCACGTTCCACCACCTCCTTCACTAGCATGTCTGCTTCGCAGAAGGAGGCGACGGCATCCCATTCCCTCTCGCTCCGGACCATGGATTGAACCAGGGCCGGACGCGAGAGGTCGCCGCCGCCAATCGCCACTACGAGGACACGGCGGTGCTCAGCCTAAGCGGGGCAGAGCTCCACGATGTGCTCCACCGTGTCCTCCGGCCGATCCTCGCAGTGGTAATACCCGGGCGTTTCCTCCCGCCCGATTCGGTGCAGGAACCTCCCGAAACAACCGTGTCCGGTGAGGACCTGCGTCAGCTGGAAGGTGAGGGCGCCGTGGCGCCTCTCTAGCCACTCCTCAAAGAGGGGACTTATCGCCACTATTGTGGCGTGCCCTGCACGTGGTTGCGACGGTCGCTGTCTCCATGCCGCCATGAGATCGCGCCGGAGGTCTGTCCGCTGAGCGACAATTTGCCGCGGCAGCGGAGTTTCCCCCCGGCGTAGTGCCTCCGCGCGCCATTCGTGCAGGCGCGCGAGTACTATCGCCTCCAGATCCCATGGCGGCAATCCGGCCAAGAAGCTCGCCGCCTCGCCGGAGATCGTGCGGTACCCCCGGACCAGCCTTACGGCTACCACTTCTGGGGCGCGTTCAGGTAATGGGCGGCTCGCCGCCTCAAAGAACGCGCCCACACCGGGGCCCCGTAAAGGGCCATGGACCGCACGACCCCTTTCGCGGATGCCTTGAACTAGAATTTTGCAATCTAGGTTGGGCAAGAGCCGCTTGAATGCAGCCCCTGCCCGTTCCAGTTTGGGGGCCAAACGTCGGAAGTGCTCCACGAAGTTCCACCGGTTGTCGAGGACAAGCCCTAGGAACTTCAGCGTCGACTCGACGCCGATGGGAACCCCTCCTACCGTCAGTATGGATACCGACGGTGGCGCATTCCGAGGCCCATGAAAGCACATGGCCTCGGACTTGTGCAATGCCACCTCGAGACCCAGTTGCCGGATTCTCTCCACGACTATCGCAACCCCGCGTGTCATTAATTCCGTCGCCGCCTCGTGCGACCTCCCCTGTGCCAGCACCAGCGTGTCGTCAGCGTAGCAAACTACGCTGACACCGCTAGGGAGGTCAGCGCGCAGCACCCAGTCGTAGCCGATGTTCCACAAGGGCGGCCCCAGAACCGATCCCTGTGACACCGCACGACACCTCTCGCCGATTCCATTCTCCGGTGCGACCGGGGTAGATGACGGCCCTATCCGTCAGGTAGTCCCCGACCACACGACGAAGGTAGGTCGGCACCCGATTATACCGAAGTGCCTCCCTTATGCAGCTCCAGGGCATGGTGTTGAAGGCGTTGGCGATGTCAAGAGACACCGCCAAGACGAACCCACCCCGAGACACTGCATCCCCCGTCGTGAGAGCCCTCACGCGCATGATGGCGTCCACCGTCGAGCGCCCCCTTCGGAAACCAAATTGGTGTTCCGCAAGGTCCGGCCCCATCCCCACAAGGTGCCCGGCGAAGCGGTTCGCAATGACTCTTTCAAAGAGCTTGCCCACCTCGTCGGAGTCCGCAGGGCGCCCCGGCTTCCGGATGAGGACCAGCTTCCCCGTCTTCCAACGAAGCGGGAACTGGCCTCTCTCCATGCATGCGCTTAAGCCCGATTTTTAGATCATGACGTATGAGATTTCTTACAGACTAATTCCGATTTGTCACCTGCCCACTCGTAACTGCCCATTTTGTTATTTCACTTCTCAGTATTTATTTATATGATCCATTTTATTATTTTTACGACTCATTTTTGTTTATTTTACTGCTCAGTTTTAACTGCCGAACTTTTTAATAAATACAAGGTGTTGTTTTGCATCCTCGTCAAATTCAAGGAGGTAACTATGCTAATGAATTTCATCCCGAATCAATAATAAAATGGTAGGTATTTTTTATTTTTTTTCTTGTTTACGGAAATTGGTAAGTGTGAACGACCCGTGTTTTAAACGCGGCCCGTCGGATTCTCGCCCTATAACCGAGCTACCACACATGCAAACAATCTCAAAAGTTTATTCGTTAATTTCTTATTCCCTAAACCGTATTAAGGAGGTAATTCTGAAATACTGACTAACTTAAACAACCAAAAAAATCAGTGTTTTTTAATAATGAATGAGGTACCGTAATTTTAATTGATTACTTATGTCTTTTTGGACAACCTCCTGAATTTTGACGAGGATGCAAAACAACACCTTGTATGCATTTTGTAATTTTTAACTTATATCAAAACTATACACAACTGCCGCTTTAAATCAGTACCTAAAACAATTATTATATTTTGCAAATTAAAAACTCTTTGGAGATAAAAATGCCGGTTGTATAGAAACTTTTAATTACGCGACTCTTTTAGAGGGTGATTAAAAAAGTTGTTTTTTTTTTGTTGTGCCAGTGGTATATCTCTCGTTATGAGGTGCTTAAAAATAAGGGTCGAGCTTATTAAGACTTCTTAGTAAGTTGCAGGGTAGGGCAGTAAGCAGTTAGCAGTAACCGTCGGGTAGTAATCAAGGAAATATATGGACCGTGAGAGATTATTACTGCAAGTAGCCACGTCCTAAGTACAGTCGTTGAGTCAAACGAGTTAGGAACTTGCAGTTACATTGTTGCAGTGGGTACTAGGCAGTGCTGAAGTGTTTGTCATCATCATGTTAGCCTATTAGTGAGGAGCGGAGGCACTACTGAACATTTACATTAAATATACTTATGGTTGTTGCTATTAGTAACGGTTGTTAGCCTCAGGCTATGCAATAATCACCTCATGAAATCCATAGAACGGGACTTTAGACATGTCATAACAAAACATGCAATTATAATTATATTATATTGTAAACCTATTTCGTTAAAGCTTGATTCATCATCATCATCATCATCAGCCTATAAATGTTCCCACTGCGCGGACGCAGGCCTCCACTCAATGAGAGGGAGTGGGCTTTATTCCACCATGCGGGCCCAGTGCGGGTTGGTAGATGTCTTCGAATTTTCAGTTCTAGAATTTTCATTTCCTCACGATGGTTTCCTTCACCGTTTTGAGAGCAGCGGTGATGAAATAAGTTACACAAAGTAATGCGCCTGCCTGGGTTCGAACCTGCGACTTACTGCTTGTAAGTCGGGGCTGCCACCACTGGGCCACCGCTGCTCTCAAAGCTTGATTGTTTACTTATTTAATTATTTATTTATTTATTTATGTACACACATAACACTTAACAGGACAATACATTAAGATACAAGAGCACAAAGGTATTGTTTTGACTAAATTGTCCAAGAATTTGACAGATTGTGTGAAAACTGCGACCAAAACACATTTTCAATACTTTTTGCTTAAACAAATCAGCAGCATTCACTGCGCTATTAATGTTGTCCCGCAGACGAATTTTTCATACACATTCAAAGGTTATTAATACTGCCTTGTTGGTCTTGGCGCGCAAACGCAACTGCTGAGAAAGAGGTCCTGGGAATCAGGAATTCTCAGTGCAGTTTGGATTTGTGCCCGATTGACGGCAATATCTGATAGCAGCGGTGGCCCAGTGGTGGCAGCTCCGACTTACGAGCAGTAAGCCGTGGGTTCGAACCCAGGCAGGCGCATTACTCTGTGTAATTTTTTTTCTAAACCGCTGCCCTCAAAAACGGTGAACGAAAACATCGTGAGGAAACCGGCATGACCTAGAACTAAACATTCGAAGACATGTGACATCTACCAACCCGCACTGCATGGGCCCGCGTGGTGGATTACAGCCCATTCCCTCTCATAGAGGCGAGGCCTGTGTCCCAGCAGTGGGAACATTATAGGCTGATGATGACGATGATGATGGCAATATTCTCGCCCCTTTTTACATGGACTTAAACGTAATTGGCAAATGTGGATGTACCTTTGTTTCATCCTTCGTGGATTACAGGCGTGATGTTATGTTATGGTTTATTCATTTCTTTCATAATAGGGATGAAGACCGGGTAATGAAAACGACATTCTATTTTGTCCGTCAGACAAGTAATACAAAAATATTAGACACGTATTTTTTGTTTTATCATTACATCAAAAAATTACTTAGTTAAAACTCATTAAAGTTGGAGAGTGGGGGCTCACTACGTCACAAGTAGGTATAAAAATTACCTTCATGTGACGTCATGCGCCATTTCAACTCAATATATCTCCGTAATTTTATGATCACGTCAAAAAAGAAAAAATACGTGTCCAATACTTTTCAATAATCTACCCGACGGACAAAGAAAAATTTGATCCCCTATTGTTGAGGTGCTGGTTATCTTTTGATATAAATATTAATTGAGAAGCATACCCACACTTGAGGTACTAAGGTACCATAAACGATTTTCAGTTCTGCTCAAGCCAAGGTAAGGCTTCGTTTCAACTCCCGTGTTTATGTAAGTCACTCCATTAACCTGTGTGCTCGTAATTAATTCCCCAACTAAAGTGTTTGCAGCAGTAACTTGAGTTAAATCTAGCGATGTGTAGGTAAGGTCGCAGCGGTTGAAGGTTACTGCAGTATTTTGCACAGGTGTTAACGTTAAACGGCGTTAGAGTTCTGTACATACAATTTACTGTTTGAGGTATTTACTTGAGAATAGCTCTAAAGAAATTAGCACTGTGTTGGTTTTTCTAATACTAAGTATGATTTAAATAAACCGGGCAAGTGCGAGTCATACTCACACGCACACAGGGTTCCGTAATACCAAACAATATAATAAATATATTTTGAAAGCCCATTCACTCTACTACCAGCAAGTCGGCTTGATAATTCAATCGGCTTGATGTTTTTTTTTTCAATTTTATTTCATGTATGGGGGCTCCCCATACAAGAAACAAACCTGAAAAAAAAAAAGACATCTCTCAATCATTTTTATTTTTGCATAAATATCGCAAAGCGGTTTACAGAATACATCTACCCATCAAGTCAAATGTGTGGTGCCGGTCTCACAGGCCCCGAGTGGTCCGCGTTGGGCGCTGATGCAGCTGGACCGGGGGCTCCTCCTGGAAGCCTCGATAGTGCAGGCCTGCCGACATCAACAACGAGGCAGGGTGGTTCAAGGAGGCCATGTCCGACATATGCGACGTGGCAATGCCCCGAGTTCGGCCAGGACGCGCCCGGCGTCAGGTGTACTGGTGGTCGCGAGAGCTGAAGTCTCTGCGAGAGGCGTGCGTCGCCGCGCGGCACCTGTACGCCAGGCATCGCCGGCTCCGCATCCGCCCTACGGATGCGGCAGCCATTGAGGCGGAGCTGTACGAGGGATACAGAGCAGCGAAGACCGCCCTCCAAGAGGCTGTCTAGCGGGCCAGGGACCTGGGCCGCGAGGAGATGCTAGAGACTCTCGACAGAGATCCGTGGGGGCGCCCTTACAAGATGGTGCGGGACAAACTCCGCACCTGGGCCCCCCCGCTGACGCAGAGTCTCCGCCCTCAGCTCGTGGAGTCCTCCACGTGGTGAGCGCTCTGTTCCCTCTGCGAGGGGCACATCCTCCCCCGCCTATGGCTCCGCCGCTTGCGGTGCCAGAAGTGGACCACAACGAGGACGATGCCGACATTCCCGAAGTGACCGGGGTAGACCTGATAGTGGCGGTAGGCAGGCTTAAAGCCAAAAATACCGCCCCGGGACCCGATGGCTTGCCTGGCAAAGCCTGGGTCCTGGCCTCGGAGGCTCTCGGGCCCCGACTGGAGGGGCTCTTAAACTGGAAACAACAGGGTGGCCCGCGAAATTAAAATTCTTCATTTTTTTGAATCAAATATGATATGTTTTACTGTCACACAAATTTACCAACCACCGATTAAAAACAAAACTGACCAGTAGTTTTTTTCAACTGATAATATCCTTTCGAATGTTAAAATAACAGTTCAAAAAATTTGTTCCCATTGTATTAGTTTAATAAATGATAGAGCTTTTTTATCAATTTTAATATGATGAAAAGTTATCTGGCATGCCAGAAGAATATACAGGGTGTTTTAAAGTTCAAGTTGTTATGGTGTTTTTAGTTTGCTAATTAAAATCTAGTATTAATGAACAAACGGTTCAGTTTGATGCTGGGTCTCTGGGGCGTAGGAATTCAAAAAGTATTTTGTACTATGTAGTAGATTCATATTTAATTTTGTGATGTAGGTACTGTTGCAGTCATTCAACTCTCTAAACTTCAACTTCAGTGGCTTTGTTTTATTAATTAAGTTCAGAAGCTACGGTTTATGGTGTGGTCTCGAAACTTCTATGCAGTATCGCGTTAAATATTCTGATAAATCATTTTGCTTTCAGAGTAAATTTCATGTCGTAAGGTGTACCTACCTGTTAATTTTAAGATCGACTTAATCAAGTCCACTGAAGAATAGATGGTTACTTAGCTATTTTCTACGCTAATTATAGCGTACTACTTTATTTTCTACACGAAAAGATACACATTTCGCTGTGAGAATTCAGAATACGTTGCGCAACGTATTCTGAATTCTCACAGTTGCGCGCAGCGTCGCGTCGCGTCGCGTCTCTATGTGAGCTGACTCTAAGACTTGCGCAGATGAGAGACTTTTGAGTTTGCGGGACTTCGCGCGCGTAGGGAGGCTGATTTGTAGCGTCATCAAAACTTACAGAGTACACGTTTTCCCGATAATTATTACTTAAATAATATAACTTCATGATAACATGTCAGTTTTCCTGGTTCCTGAAATATGTACCTAATAGTACACCCAGATATCACCGTTTTGTTTCGGGGATTTTTGTCCTCTGCAGACAAACATCCGTCGTCTGTGCAGGCCTCAAGGAACGGTCACACCGTACGGACCGGACAGTGACAGATATTTCAGTAATACGGTCTCTTGTCTGATACACTCCCCAGTCCACATCTTATAAGATACGCCACCATATTTCCCCACGATGATTGGATCAAGTTCATCAAGACTTGAGCCAATCAACACAACAGTGTCCACACATGATCATGCGCCAAGTATTGGTGCCGGAACCTTTTAGGTAAATGACACGTAATCCAACAATAACTCCCTGCTTTAAGCTTAAAGAAAACAAGAGGTTCCTCCAGACGGTGCGGGGAGGACAGGCAAGGGAGGGGATGGGGTGGAGTAAGGAATATATTCAGAAGGCTCACTTCACACGCCCACGACGACGCCTAAATTGAAGAAAAAAAAATGTTTATTGCAACTACATGATGCTTTGCCAGATATGATTTAGAAATCACTTTTTAAGCAAGGACATGCTTGTGTTAGGTGACCCCGATCTTCCACTTTATGCCATTGTTGATCTGAATATAAAAAAAAAAAAATGAAAAAAAAAAAACTAGAGCTATACAGGATGTCTAGCGCCATCTCTTTCCCACACTGGAAAAGGAGTTAAACAATAATGTTTTATGACGTCATGGCCTCCTGGTGGAGATTCATAGATGGCTCTGCCCTCGAGTGAAAATATGGTGTTGCCCACAAACGACGGGACACTCAATATCGTGTCCTGCTTATCCTGTTGTTTGAATATCACACGAGCTGACGGACGCTACTGATAGTGCCAAAACTCGTCGCCAAATTTTGGGCTAACTCAATTTGAATGGTCGTCGACACTCATCATCTGCCTAACCTTTTCCCAAATTACCCTGGGGTCGGCTTCCAGTCTAACCGGATGCAGCTGAGTACCAGTATTTTACATGCAGCGACTGTCTATCTGACCTCCACAACCCAGTAACTGGGTAATACGATATCCCTTGGTAAGACTGGATGTCAGACTTTTGGCTTCTAACTACTCGTAACGACTGTCAAAGATCTACAAATGACAGCCGGGACCAACGGCTTAACGTGCTTTCCGAGGCACGGAGGAAACTCGGTATGTTATTATGGTCACCCATCCACGGACCAACCTCGGCAAGCACGGCTTAACCTTAAAGATCGACCCGTGCGGCTGTTATTATTTAGCCACGAGCTCCTCACTGAATGGTCGTCGACACTCTAAGAAGATATAGCTTTTAGTAGTTTTACAAACTATATTACTCGAACTGCAATCTTCCTTGAATCATGCTCACACCACTCACTCACACTACAGTAACTCACATACACTCTTCAAGTACTCACCGCGTACTGAAACTACCTTAAGCATTGTGTATTTTAATTTATTGTTTTTTATCTTTTACTTTACTTTTTTTTTTTTTGTGTTTTTAATTATAATGCAACCTATCTTAGTGTCCTACACTCTTATTAATATCCAAATTTTGTTACTTTCTAATGTAGTACACAGCAGGCAAATAGCTGCGGGAGGGCCCTGGTGACTTGTAATACAGGTTCTTATAGATACCTACCTCAAGCACCAGTCTCTCACTAGTTAATTCCATGTTCGTGCTCCACTGTAATAACCCTAGCATTAAGTAACTTGTGCAGAGAAAATAAATGATTTTTATTATTATATTATTATAGTTTTTAGTCGTTCTTCTGACACTTTCCTCCCTCGTGTCCGACACAGGTCATGTCAATATTTAGCCGCTGCGCGTGCGACGTTCTCCGGACACCACCTGATCACACACACCGCACACGGAATATTATCTTACGATATGGTTGCAGCAGTGTGAGATTATGTTTTTTAAAGCTCCGATGCTGGTGTGAATGTTTTGTGCATGTATTTTAATTTAATGACTTGATTTCCTTGAAGTAAGTGGTGTTCTTTGCGGGTTTGTGTCAGTGTGGGTAGGGACTTTCAAGACATTTAAGTAATGCGTTTCTTCGATCAGTTAAGTTATACGTATGACTATTAAGAGGGGACTCTAGTGGGTCCTTCTCCATACAAACGTATTCCGCTGTTTTCTCCGTGGATAATGCGTCTAGAGCAATTAAATTTTTCCAAAAAATCTAGGTCTTATTAATACATGCCTATCATTTCCTTTTTTGCAAAACATAATCACTAAAACAATTATGACAATCCAAAAACCCGAAAAAAAGCCCGTTTTTACCGTCATCATCATTCATTCATCCATTCAGACGACTATCAGACAAATTAGATAAGTTTTTAACAAAAAGGAAAATAATAGAATCATAGATATACTTTTTCTCTAAATTTTGATATAAGAATTATTTAGATCAGTTTAGTTTTGAAGAAGAAAACAGCGGACTATAAAACGTCTTTTGGTCAAGATTTTTGTAAACCTTAAGTACCCTATCTAACCCCTCGCCTCGTTGCGTTTGATCCACGACTTTTTGGCCACCCTGTATATTCACTGATCCATTTCATTATTATTTATTACTCAGTTTTGTTTACTTTACTGCTTAGTTTTAACTGCTGAACTAGTTATTAAAGGTGCCATTTATATTTTTTAACTTTCCAAAACTGCTATTTACAACCTGCCTCTTTAAATCAGTGTCTTTTTATTTTACGTAGGCGTACATGGGCACTGTCAAAAAAAAGGATTGTGTGGTTTTATGAAACCACGGTAAAAGTGAAACTTTTTTTCACACTAAACATTTAACTAAAAGTTTTTGGAATAATATTCCATTAAGGGTATAAAAATTGCTTTATCAACCTTAATTTTATACTTGGAAATTTGGAATGATAATGGGAAATAATAAAAGTAGACTAAGTCTCCAACTAATATTTTTATTGAACTCTGTGTCTTATAGAGTACGACTTACATAATACTTAACAATTATTTAGATTATATACACATATTAAAAACAAAATAGCGTGGAGCACTGGCACAAATGAGTAATAGTCTATACACTACACGGTCAGCTGCTGCGAACTATAGGCGCCGCCATATTGGCCTTGGCTGCTCTGACGAGCGCCTTTCACTTTATCCCTACTCCGCGGCCGACCGTCACGCGACATGCAACACACAGACGAAAAAGTTTGAGACGATGTACTAAAAGTTTCGCTTTAAAAACGTCGACAAAAGGTGCACGGTTTGGGTAGGTCGTTTCCTATGGAGAAGAACCGGCATGAAAATCCATGGTTATTCTTTTATAAATGTGGGTATACTATTAGTACACTTCTGCCTACAGCCGATTGGATTACAGGTGTGATGTTATATTATAATGTCTACCCTTATCCTTCGGAGAAACCAGGGGTGATGTTCTTCTCCGTATTTTTTTTTATATTCTTTGCTATGGCAATGAATGCGCTGCCGATGTTAATACGCCCCTTTTCATTTTGATAGGATGGTAACATGGTATGACAGTGAAATATGACTACTGATATTAATATTGTTCTCAAGTTTAAGTTAAGTTATCGTTAAGTTATCTTCTAAGTTAGTAGAATAAACTTTAGGTGTTTAAGGAGTTGGTAAAGAGTTCCAAAGTTCATCTTTAGTTTCGATATTATGCTGAAATAATATTTTCAGGAGTTATTTTGAGTAAACATTCCAATTTCTAGTAACATTAAACTATATTTAGCAGACCATTTCAATAAATTTTACTGAAATAGTTAAATTCATGGAATCAAAAAGGCTATAAACGCTGTGTGTATTTTCAGCTCATAATAATACTCAAGATCAAAATATAATACCTAGTATCCGTAGTAATATTGTAAATGCGAAAGTAATTCTGCCTCAAGCATTTTGCGCCCTAACGGCTGAACGGATTTCGATGAAATTTGGCACACAGGTAGACCGTAACCTGACAATGACTAAGAAAAAACTATTTTTATCCCGGCAGTATGTTTCCTAGAGGCAGTTTCCGGACTCCACGCGAGTAAAACCGCGTACAAAAGTTAGTCATCTGCCTAGCCTTTTCCCAAACTAACTTGGGGTTGGCTTCCAGTCTAACCGGATGCAGCTCAGTACCAGTATTTTACATGCAGCGACTGTCTATCTGACCTCCACAACCCAGTAACTGGGTAGTACGATATCCCTTGGTAAGACTGGATGTCAGACTTTTGATAAATATACTTCTATAAATGACAAATCTACAAATGACAGCCGGGACCAACGGCTTAACGTGCTTTCTGAGGCACGGAGGAAAACTCGGTATGTAATTATGGTCACCCATACACGGACCAACCTCGGCAAGCACGGCTTAACCTTAAAGATCGCCCCGTGCGGCAGTTATTATTTAGCCACGAGCTCCTCGCGTACAAAAGTTAGTATTGGAAATAAATCCATCTCAACCTGCACCAAAACATTACACTCAATAACCTGTCATGTCATGATGTTGAAGTCTATTCCATACGATTTTCATTGAAATACTGTTGAGTTTCCTACAACAATATTCAGTTACACAGAGCGGTGCAAATGGTTCCAACATCATTAGTACTAACAAAATATCGAATGTCCTGATCTCCTGACCGAGCCGCTAGCGTTTTGCTCACTAATTATTTCTTGGAAAGCAGTCTTCTTAAAATCCTGAAACGCTAAATATTTGAGTCTTATTCGGCTTTCAGCAATTTTCTACGAAATATGTTTTTAATTTTGTCTCTGTCATCTCTGACTAGAGTCAAGAGCAATCACACCGCAAAAATATCAGGAGACATGAATATAATCAATTGAAATTACGATTCCTAGTTAATTATTGATAAACGTGCGGCTGTTATTATTTAGCCACGAGCTCATTTTTTTTTTCGTATTGGAAGTCATCAAATGACTCCTCCCGCTCTGGGCGGAGCGGAATGGAGTGTCTTTCAAACAGTCCCGCAGCCCTGGCACGCATCGGTCCTCTCGGACCCCTTCTGATTTGCTGACATCTCCTAGAGGCGCGCGTGGAATACGAACGCGCCGTAAAGTCAAAGCTCCTCAAAATATCACACAAACAGTATTAATAAAAAATACTTTTGAAAAATTTGGAACTCTGATGTCCAATATATCCGTAACTAGAAGGTTCTCAGATAAGGCCTAGAACAAAAAAAAAATAGCAATAACGGGGAAAACAAGCGCCTTTTGGCTTGTTTAAGGGCACTGCACACCTTACACCCATTATCTGTAAACATAATATGTCTGAACCTCCACTAAGCGTTCTTGACGTAAACGGTGACTATGTAATTAAGGAATTCCTATATGCAGTTAACTACAACCACCCTGCTTAGCAAACTGATTAGTGTGTAATCAATTAGGTAGGTATTAGGTATACAGGATGAAATTTGGGGATGCAAGGGCAGGCACGAAATTTCAATCTGCAAAAAAGTTGATTGAAGGTTGGAAAAAGTTCTGTCAGGGCTGCGGGACTGTTCGAAAGAGATACCGTGGCCCTGGAACGCAAAGGGCTAAGAAGGAATATGGATGGGTTTTAGTCAGTACAAGTCTGTCACTCCCTTCCGCTCCGCCCAGAGCAGGGGGTCATTTGATGATTTCCCATCCGTAAAAAAAAAGCTTCGAAAAAGTTTTTTTCAAATTCTCACTTTTCGACTATTGCAACATCAGTTGGTCAAACATCAGCATCGAATGGCGCTTTTTTTTTTTAATTATAAAAAAATGTGTATTTTCTTACTGACAGTACGGTTTATCCTAAATCTGTGGTTGCAAACCGAAATTTTTCAAAATGTTATGGTTTGTCTCCTGAGAACGTTTTCACGTAGTTACAACGGTTATGGTACCTGCCCTTATTGCTCCATCTCAAAACCCACCCTGTAAATGCAAACATTTCGAGAGAGAATTAGTGAAAACTAGTTAATTCCCAGTAAAAAAGACTTGGTTTGTGGAAACCGCCTTAGTAGTATACCTAGTTGTTGCAACCGCTACTTATACTGGTCACCATGAGAACCAGCAATCCTGGGTTTGATTACCAAGGTGTTATTGGGATTTTCCACTAGGAATTTCTCAGTAGTAGCTACGTAGTCAGGATTTGTGGCCCGGTTGATGGCAATAGGCTCACCCCCTATTAAATGGACCTTAAACATACATAGCTAGCGTAATGTGGGTGTACTAATACGGACACCTCTGCCTAACACTTAGAGGGTTTCAGACGTGATGTTTTCCTATGTTTATAAAAATTACTCCCTGAATACGTATAAAAATATCAGATATCACGACATAATAACAAAGCTAGTAATTATTTCACAGAACACAGCCCACCTAATGCCACCCACATAATAATTGGCTTCGTAATACGTATTCAGTGTAGTCAGTATCACTAGTAACGCATTCTCCACAAAACGCGGTGGTTCACGTTCACGTCAATAGTTGACTGGGGAAAAGGGCTCATTTATACGAGGAGAGATTCTCGCTCCGTAGAAGATCATTGACAGGTATTCAAAAACGTTGGCTCGTGCAAAATCTGTGCCATCCCAAAGGTGGGGCACCTCGTTCGTTTATTAAAATTAGACCTGTATATTGTATCTTTGTAAGCTTGTTAGTATTTTTTAAATGTTGCCCCACACTAGTAATTTCTCCTGAAACGTTGGTGCATTAACAAACATTTAATCTCATATGCACAAACAGTCAGCCAGACCCGGAACCTGTAGGCCATACAAATATTAGTTCCGTGTGGTAATCTAACCGGCTACACCCAGCGCAGCAGCCAATCGCTCAGCCACCGCGCAAACCGTGTCGTCATTTGTCAGCTCTAACTTCGTGAAAGTCGCTTTACCTGGCAGGACTCGTATTACATAATCGAAGGCCTGCTGTTGTTCCTCATTTGAGTGTAATGTCAAAGATAATTGCTATAATGAGCAGTTTATTCTCGCTTAGGGCTTCCCAAGATAATTCTCGCTTGTCGACGAGCGAGAATCTCGGCGATCAAAAAACTGTCCAATCGACAGGCGAGGAGCTTTCCTAGTGTAAATTTTCAATTACGTGACACGCGCTCCGACGCCTCCATTAGCAGCCATATATGCATTACGTATTAGATCAGATACACGGCACAATAACCCGCATGTATGGGTGACACGTTCACGCTATCATGGCATCTGTTTCCGAAATATCGAACAAAGGGACGACATTATTGCCGCGAGTATTAATTGTTTTCAGATGGAAATAACGTAGGAGATCATGGCTTAATAAAAACAGCCGCACGGGTCGATCTTTGAGGCTAAGTGCTGACCGAGATCGGTCCATGGATGGGTGACCACTGACCATTATTACATTACGAGCACCCTCCGTGCCCTTGGCCCTGGCTGTCATAAGTAGATCTTTGACAGTCTTTACGGGTAGTTAGAAGCTCGAAAGTCTGACAACTAGTCTAACCAAGAGGTATCGTGTTACTTATTAAGTAGGTTGTTGAGGTCAGACAGGCAGACGTTCCATGGTACATACTGGTATTCATCTGCGGTTAGACTGGAAGAAGACAGGGAAGGGAAATGGCTTAGCCGCTTATAAGATGCAAAAATAGGGTGTTAGGTTATGCAACACTGTCTGAATGAGGATACAAAGGCTTACTTGCTGGAGTGTCCTAAGTGTCCATACACCTGCACTTCAGAACACATGAAAAACATTTCTGACGTCGCGATGAACTCGCGGCAACTGAATCCACGTAACTTCATAACTTGCCAAGTACATATTGTATTATCTATGAAAACTTACCATCAATACGAGAGACGAAGAAAATCGACGAATATAATGTGTACCTACTTATCTCATCAAAATGATAATGTTTTCTTTGGGACCAATACTGAAACGAACCAAGGAAAAAAACAGCAGGTTCCAACAATGTGTATTAAGCGATCAAAATGTAGGGAACTGCTGAATAATTATAAAATATTTTCTTTTATGTACTAGTATAAAAAGTATATACAAGGTGTTGTTTTGCATCCTCGTCAAATTACGGGTACGAGGTAACTATGCTAAAGATTCGTCGTCCAGAATCAATAATAAAATGGGTAGGTAATTTTCATTTTTTTTCTTATTGCCGGAAATAGGTAAGTGTGAAACACCCGTGTTTTAAACGCGGCCCGTCTAGTTCTTGCCCTATAACCTCACTTACACACATACAAACAATCTCAAACGTTTAATTGATAATTTCTTATTCCCTATACCACGTTAAGGGGGTTATTCTGGAATATTGACAAACTTAAACAACCAAAAAAATCAGCGTTTATTAATAATTAACTAGGTATCGTAATTTTACTTGATTATTTATATGTCTTTTGTGACCACCTCCTAAAATATGACGAGAATGCAAAACAACATCTTGTATAAATAGTAATGTGTATAATTTTATTTTTGTGAAAAATCTAATATCACTTAACTTAGGAAAGTTAAGTGATATTAGATAAAGACTCGCTGTAACATTATTAAGTTATTTTTAAGTTATTTTGGTACGCCTAAACAGGGTCATGAACTCTCTAATTTTAAGCCCAGCTTGTAACTATGATTAGGTACATATATACATTTGGCATTAAAATAAATAAATACTTTTTCCTATTATGTAGTTGATCAGTCATGTAGACTGGAACATTCAGCAAGTACGGACAAATTCCTGCTGGCACTAATAGACAATTAAATATTACAGTACAGATATTACAGTTTATTGTAATAATTAATTGTATTCTAAATGTTTATTGTAAGAATTGACTGTATAGTGTATATAAATTGAATGTATTTAATTGTCCAAAATTTATGCTTGTAAATTCTAAAACTTGTATTCTGAATATTTATCATAATAATTGATTCAATTTAATTGTCTATAAATATTGTTTTATTATTAATTTGTATGTAATATACATTTTAAATTCTTATATTGTAGATGTAAGCCCTAATGGGTAGTTTTTTGAGTTACCGTAACCTAACATTAAGAACTGTACATAAAGGGTGTAAAATACCTCTTAACGAAGCCGAAAGGCACTGGTTCTCCCTGTCATTACGATATTTTTTTTGTTCTACACCATACCTGGGAACCTTCTAGTTACGGAGATATTAGGGGTCAAAGTTCCAACTTTTTGACAAGTATTTTTTAAATACAAGTTTTTAATGTAAGATTTTCCACGACCCCTGTACTATTCAATCCGTCCATCAGCACAATGTTTTGAGTGCGTAACATTGAGGAAAATCGTTTCCCGTCGTTTCCCAGCAATAATTTTTGCGTAAAGTTACTTAGTTTCATGTACAGAATGCTTGGTTGACGGTTTCGTAATGAGGTGACTTACACCGTGTATATCACCAAAAATCACACTAATAAATACTTGACTTTGAGTAATATTAACATGCAGGTGTTCATGTCCGGAGCCACGTCCGCAATTTTCTCATGGAGTTTCTTGCCCATTCTTCTCCATGACGTCTACGATTTTGGAATAGGCAACTACAATCACAGTACATTCATAGCAGTTGTACCTTTGGATGGACTGTAGGTAGCTTATTTTTGACTATAAAAAAGTGTCTATCACGGGTCTATTTGAAATAAGTGTTTTGAGTTTGAGTTTGCCGCGTCCGCAATTTGTCTGTACCGCTTTGACCGAAACTTTAAAGTATATGTCCCTATGTAAACTAAACATCTGATAGAAAACATCAAGGTTCTTCGAATATTGCCAACACGACACTGCAACTGGCCTACCATGACGTGTTAAAGCAGTATTGTTAATCTTATTCCAGTGTGGGAAAGAGACGGAGCTATACAGGATGTCTAGCGCCATCTCTTTCCCATACTTGAAAAGGAGTGAAACAAAAAAACTGTGCGTGGAGTCCCTCCGCCCGGAAGAAGTGAAACTTCTTAATACTACACGCATGCGTTCGAGTGCCACGCATACACTCTCGTTATTTTATTGAGCTTCTAAATAATATTTTGTTGTTTTCTTGTTTTATTATTTTTATTACATTATTATTATATAAGTTTATAGAGGTTATTCTAGTTATGGAAATTGAGCGAAGGCTGGTCACACCGAAGAGTCGTCGAATGCATGACTGTTTTCACGCCATCTTGCGCACCTATTAGAACTACGTAGTCACAAATCTTGTAATACTGCCATCTCTTAGTGAGTTTTAGAAAATATTCCCCCTCCATGGTATCGTTAAACTTGTTGGAAGTCGCATAAGAAGTTTTGCACTTCAGCTGGCCTACCAGCTGAAGTGCTGACATCCATCGCATGACAACGTTAGAAAGAACAGCGATCATATCATCTTGCCGTTTTATAGTGTGAAATCTAGTCTTGAAAGCTCATGTAATCACCTATTAACAGCAATGGGCTATCTGAAAACAGTGTGGGTGTCGTTCTAACTTAGTACGTGAGCCACGTTCGCACAATCATACTTAGTTCAATAGCGATCCTGAAATGTCGGATAAAAGGTGATCGTTAGCTTATGGGATGTATTTATTTGGAGACGAAGGGGCTAAAAGATCAGGCTGTCTAACATGTCTGTGTCGATCTTTAGCCTAATGCAGTATAAAGATTAGTACTACAGTACTTTTACCATGCTCAATTTGTTATTTATCGTAGATACAAAAAAACACAATTTAATATATAATATCACTTCCCTGTACGTATAGGCTCAGTAGTAGGTACCTAATAAATAGTACATTTCGCCAGTCAGTGATGTTTGTCTGATGGAGAAACACGTTCAGTTTGATGGTCTGTAGTACAACCTTAAGTATGTATATATCCTTTCCGTTACACCCTGTAGATCAGTCGTTTAAAATGGCATTGAGTTTCCTAAAACCATTTTTTTTTCAAAGTCAATCTTTTGGAAGATAGACTCTTCCAAAGTGGTAAAACGTGTGTGTCCCCCCCTCTAATTTCTAAAGTAAGAGGAGAAAAATTCTGAAAAAATATTGGAATGTAGAATGTAAAAAAAACTTTCAACGAAAATTGGTTTTAATAAGATTTGATATTTAGTTTTTGAGATATGGAACTTTTTCACCAAACTGCAACAGTAACTTTGTTTTTCATTAACTTACTATGTAAAATAAATTTAGTTTTGCGGTTGAGTGGAAGTTTACTAATGCATGACCGTTCAAAATATTGTTATTATATTGTTTGAGGCTATGGAACTCTGTGTGCGAGTATGACTCGCACTTGGCCCGTTTTTTTTTTATCTTGGCATCGGGTTGATCAAATTGTGGTGTCTTTTTTTAACCCAAAGCTGAAGGTGAAGTTACTTAATTTGTACTTAGAAAGAAAAAGATATATTAAATAGCCAGCACGTGCTTTAAAAGTGGATTATGATCAACTATACAGCGTGTAACGGAAAGGGTATATACATAGTTAAGGGTGTACTACAGACCATCAAACAGAACATGTTTCTCTTTCAGAATAACCCCCTTAACGTGGTTTAGGAAATAAGAAATTATCGAATGAACGTTTGAGATTGTCTGTATTTGTAGAAGCGCAGTTATAGGACGAGAATCAGACGGCCCGCGTTTAAAACAAGGGCGGTTCACACTTACCGATTTCAGTAAATAAGAAAAAAAAAAAACCTGCCGATTTTATTATTGATTCGGGACGAGAATCATTAGCATATTTACCTCCTTTAATTTGAAGAGGCTGCAAAACTACACCTTGTATACCCTTTCCGTTACACCCGAGCTCATTTGGTGAACCGTATGTCCGTTGTCCGCAGCAATGGATACTTCACTCTGATGAACTGATGATGATCCCTGCCGTCGACTTTTTCCGCACCGGAAGGTTCGAATCAGTGCGTTTGATACGTTCACGCAATCATGGCGTTTCCGAAATATCGAACAAAGGATGATCGTTACCCCTACGCATCAAAATACGGGGTGTAAAGGCTGGCGCATATTTGGGTAAGCATAGCAAAAATCCTTCTATATGAGTTAAGCACATTTTGTGTGAACTGTCGAACACTAAAAACAAACTCACTAACAGTATGGAGCTGCCTCTTTGCAGGATAATCCCCAACTAATTTCCTATCTTCCCTGCACAACCACCTGCATCTCATAGGATTTAAACGAACCCAATGATGGAGCTGTATAGGTGGTTTTAATGCTTGCATAAAATGTGATAAGAAGGAGATCGAACTCTGCAGTCTACAGGTGGACCACAAAGCATTGTTTCCTATTGAAATACAGCCCGCTGCGGCTGTAATGTGCGCTTATCTAAAGGGGGAAGCAGACACCAGTTTCCCAAATGTTAACTGACACGTTGTGCTTTTGACAAACGATAATGGTAAGAACAACATCACATTTATGCGGATGAGCAGAGAAGTAGGGCACAGGTTTATTCATACACTTACAAAATTAACGTAGATACCACATCTGGCAAACTGCCAAAAATCATTATAAACGAAATAAACCATGTGAGTGAGGAAACGGTGAGCGGACTGGTTGGCGATCTCTTGACGGAATAAGAGAAAGAGCAAAATGACCTAACTTTTCCAAATTTTTTTTTTTTTTTCAAAACAATTTTTTTTGCTTTATATACGATACGTTTTATTTAAAACGTATCATTTTTGTTTCAGAACAGGCTTAAATTTTGTAACGAAACTGCATAAAAATCATGTTCTTTAAAATAGATAAGAATAATGCCCCGTGGTAAAACTGTATGCTAAACAGTTCCTACAAACACGTCTAAAACGTCCTTAAAAAAAAAAAAAACATTACGGATGAAAGATCTCTTATCAGTCATTTGTAACCGTTTTTCGTCTCATGTCTAGACGCAGTCTATGGTTTCTATCAGATGACCTCTGAGAGTAAACACAGACACAACACACAGACAGACAAACAGACATACTTGTCTTATAGGTCAAGGTCTTTTTATTATTGTTTCGAGTTTCTTATTGAAGATTGGAGACCAAAAAGTTTCTTAATAGGATACCACTGTTATTAGAGAATAAACATAACATAAAATTCACGCCAGTAAACCTCGAAGGGTTAGGCAGAGGTAGGCTATAGTACACCCACATTTCACCAGTTAAGTCCCATGTCATAGGAGGCGAGCCTATTGCCATCAATAGGGCACAAAACCTGACTTCGTAGCTGTTATTGAGGTATTCCTGATGGAAAAACCTAATAACGAAATCGAACGAAGTACGTCAAGCTCAGCTTATTAGAGGATATTGTAGACTAATGTCTCAGGAGTACTTTTGAAGAGTGAGTCATTTTGTATGAAGCGACCGTGGACCAAGTAGTCGTGTAGGTCGACCTTGTTTTACGCTCCGTTGCTGACCTCAGACGACGCGACTTGCGTCGTGCTTCACTTTACGTGAGGGCCGCGGTGACTCTAAGCAAGTTCTGCGTGTTTTTTGTATTTTCTGTCTTAACACGCATTTCGCTTGATGGTTCAGCTCATGCCAAAGTGGTTATACACACGCATCGACTTGAGTCGACAGCGATTTTAAAATCTCTCCGAGATTTCGGAGCCGATTTGCCGCGTAAGCGATATCAAATCGGTGGGTCAATTTTGAAATCGGCTAATCACCGGCAACTAACATCGCTGAGGGTGTAATGTGTGTACCTAGCCCTAGGGAGCTCAACAATGACTCAATACAAATCGAATGCCCGATTTATCTACTACGCGACACATAAATGAAAACAAAAACGCTCCAAATGGATTTTCAAAGCTCGGTCTAACTCCGATTGTTGAAATTACAACAGTTCAAGCATTCATTCAGGCATAGCCAGTGTTCGTAAAAACGGGCATCAGCTAACAGAATTAAATAACATTGGAGCAAGCCTACTAAATTAATTCAGACAGATGTGACACCAAACTATTAATAGCATAACGTTCATGTATGTCACCTGTCCGTTGTCAAAACTCGATGTCATGTTTCCGAAGTTTTGAACAACGGAATTTCGAAAGTAGGGATACCACATAAATCTGGGTATCCATTTAACGGGGCACTGCACATATAGTTTGTGTTTGAATAATAACAAAGAAAACCGCGAAGCAAACTTACTGTGCTTCGCGGTTTTCTTTGTTACAAAAACTAAGCGTAAGTGCTAAGATAAAATAAGAATGCTTTTTGTGCGTATGAAAAAATTCAAAATCCTTATATTTTCTTCTTTTTATATTTGGTGAAATACTACTACTTGTTTAATTTATTTTGGTTTAGACCCCGTAAGATAAAATGAAAATTAACGTTGCTGAGTAGGCTGTTAATTTTTGGCCCTATTATAAAATAATAGTGGGTCTCTGCCCAAAGGGCTCCCGCCTGAAACTTTTTACTATTTAATTTTAGCATTCTCATCAAGCCGTACCTTCTCAGCTATCAAATTTTCATGCTGAATAGGCCTGAAAAACCTTGGAAGTCGATCCCAACACAGTTGGGAAAAGGCTAGGCAGATGATGATGATGCTTGAAAAAACCCTTGGTACCCCTTTTCTATTAAAGTTTACGCTGACAGAATGAGGTGAAGCTCGTGGCTAAAAATATAACAGCCGCACGGGTCGATCTTTAAGGTGTCGTGCGTGCCTCGGAAAGCACGTTAAGCCGTTGGTCTCGGCTGTCATTTGTAGATCTTTGACAGTCGTTACGAGTAGTCAGAAGCCAGAAGTCTGACATCCAGTCTTACCAAGGGGTATATCGTATTACCCAGTTACTGGGTTGTGGAGGTCCGATAGGCAGTCGCTTTATGTAAAATACTGATACTCAGCTGCATCCGGTTAGACTGCAAGCCGACCCCAAGATAATATGGGAAGAGTCTAGGCAGATGATGTTTACGTTGACAGAATGTAACTTTGTTCAGGCCCTACCTACAAGATTAGGTGGCCTACCGTGACATCTAGCTTGAGCTAGATATCCTGTATAGTTTCATCTCTTGCAATCCCCCAGGTCTTAATAACCTCGCGGGCCTGTGGACTGCGAGTAATGGGCTAGCTCACCGTCCGTCCGTGTCATGACGACAGGCCGTGTCGACGGCGCGTACGTGTTCCACGCGCGCCTCAAGAAATGAAAAAAGATGTCAGCAAACCGGAAGGGGTCCGAGAGGGCCGATGCCTGCCAGGGTTGCGGGACTGTTCGAAAGAGATACCGTGGCCGATGGGTTTTAGTCAGTACAAGTCTGACACTCGCCCAGAGCGGGAGAATTCATTGGATGATTAGCCATCAGTAAAAAAATAAAGGTCTTAATAACCTTCATATACTGGCAAAGAACCAAAATTTGGGCAGTACCCATTAGCTTTCCGGACACCAATTCGGCATGGCAACCGAGAACTCGTACTTTTGTGTAAAGGTCTGTCCAATCAATCAGATAGAGATTGATTGATATCTCGCCGGATGATATATCTCTCTCGATAGTATTATCAATTCCACAACCTCACTCACTTTTATTCTAGAACAACTACTTATTTGGTTACCTGAAAGATATCCTGTTATACATATATCTAGGGTAGACTAGTACAAACAGTCCAAGGCATTAAGTCCACTTTTCTACAGTTTTTGCTTGTTTTTAGGGTTCCGTACCCAAAAGGGTCAAACGGGACCCTATTACTGAGACTTCGCTATCCGTCCGTGCGTCCGTCCATCCATCCGCCCATCCGTTCGTCCGTCTGTCACCAGGCTGTATCTCATGAACAATTAGCCAGTTTGAAAGAAAAAAAATATTTTCAGATTTTTTTTCAAATTGTGTATTTCTGTTGACGCTATAACAACAAACACAAAAAAAAAAAAAAACAGAATATTATAAATATTTAAGGGCGAGCGATATTTATAAAAACGAGAAAAGAATCAAATTTATTTTTGTATGGGAGACCCCATACAAAAAAGATTTGATTCTTTGCTCTTTTTTATAAATATTGGTACGGAATCCTTCATGCGCGAGCCCGACTCGCTCTTGGCCGGTTTTTTCATAAAGTTTTGATACATATCCTTTAGGTTCTACACTCTAGAACCTATAAACAATAGGCAAACAAATTGATGGCATTGAGATTATGTGTTACACGAACCTCTAGAATCTAGAGGTTCAACAATATTCATATAGTCGAAGTAACGAAACATTTGAAGCAATTAAATCGGAATTATTTTCCACAGGTTTATAATAGAAAATGTGTTAACCAGTTAAGTTTTTGGTTTACCCATGTATTATGTCAAGAATTTTCAGTAACTGATGAACCAATCCATCGTTCTTATTAGAGCAGTTTTCCAATAGCAGCGGTGTGATTCTGTAAGACCTCACTTAGAACTTCGAATCTGAATCCGCTGTGAGTTTCTTTATTGGCATTCTAAAAACCCGGTTGATAATTCGAATTTACACTAGCGCCACCACTACGAGCGTGTCAGCGAGTTGAACTAAATTAACAGGGAGATTTTGACAGAGGTAATTCCCCCGTCACTTCGACGCTACAAAATCAAGGTCATTTTGAACCTTACGCGAAGTGACAGTGGATAGCGATGTGAGATGTGAGTTGTCGTCTGAATTTTACAGAATCGACGTACAGCTCGAGTGTGGATTTGTAACTCTCGTCGTTGACTCAAACGTTGAAAATCAAATGTTTCGCCACTAGCTGTCTAGCGCAACTTCGTCTTCGGTCACATTTTCCCCGTTTTAGCAACATGTTTCATTGCTGCTCCGCTCCTATTGGTCGTAGCGTGATGATATATAGCCTATAGCCTTCCTCGATAAATGGGCTATCTAACACTGAAAGAATTTTACAAATCGGACTATTGCTTTCTGAGATTAGCGCGTTCCAGCAAACAAACAAACTCTTCAGCTTTATAATATTAGTAAGTATAGATTAATTGTGGATGCTATATTAATATGGATGTAGGCAGTTCCGTCAGTACGTCACAGAAACAGACCGTTTGTATGTGTCGCACACGGCAGCAATCATCACGCCTCTTTATTTCCGGGTGCACGGGACAACATGTTCAGTTTGATGGTCTGTAGCACACCCCTAAGTATGTACTATATACCCTTTCTGTTACACTGTATATATTGCTTGCCCCCACTGCTTACACTTCGGAGACAACAGGCCTGATATTATGTCATGTAAATCGACAGTTATCGATACTTTTCTGGTTCATACGGCTTTAGGGTGTGTAAAAAGAATATTTATAGATTAGAAGAAGAGATTAAGAATAGCGCTGAGAGGCATACGTCAGAATACCTCATTTTGAGTTGGTAGATTCTGATGGACAAGATGGATGAAACTGTCCTTACCTTAAAATATTATGCTTTGTATTAAGCTCTCTGCAGTATTGTAATGTATGCATTACTACGTCAACACGGAGATTTATCATAAACCCCGGATTCAGTGTAGATACGTGCGCTACAAATTGCAGCAGATGTTTCGACTGTTTTTACAAACAAATGCTGGAATATACCGGTAACAACCTTTAAATAAAAATGTAGTGGAATTTCCCCGACTTGATAAAACATAGTTTATTTATGAGTACGAACTAGGTCACTGGGGATTAAGCTAAATCCTACTTTGTCATTCAAACGGTGGGTGACATTACTGCAATGACGCAATCCCGGTTGAACGAAACTAGAATTAGGTACCGATTACTGATTGTGAATCTAATTCACGTAATTGTATTGAATAATTGATGAATGCGCTCATGCGTCGTACCGATTACGGACTAATTGCACGATGCATTGTAGCGGGCGATCGAATCGTAATGGCGCACGTGCGTACTTCGTTCAATGTTTTACCAACAGTCCAGCGCATGTTTTAATTATTCTATTAAGTGAGCAAATTACCAACAGTTTTTGTTGTGCTTTCGCTGAAATACTCGCACAAAATACGTGATGATTTCGTGAAAATTAAATGTGGGGAAACATGAAAATTGTGACGTGAAATTCCGAATTTTCCGAGCTGGTGACAAGCGTTGACAACGTGTAGCTGTTTGTGACTGCGCCACTCAGTTCGAGAGGTACAAGTATGTAGTAAGTAAATTGTTACAGCCGTCGTATACGAGTACATAACGATACAGGTAAACTGAAAATTTCGCTTGTTATTTTCAGTGATTTCCCAGACGACGTTTGCAATGTCAGATAAAAATGAGCTAGAAGATATTATGAGGAGTGTCACTGAGCGTTCTTACTAGCGAAACATTGTCTTGAAACATTGTTGTCTGATGAGAAAACAGATTTCAACTAAGGGAGGAAAGACAGAGCGAGGGAAACAGAGATTTCAATGTTTCGCCAACGGAAACGCACAGTAAAAAGGGTGATTGGATTGTATAAAATGAAACACGCACATCTTAGACTATATACCTATACTTAAATAACAAAAGTGTGGCGAGGACGCGTGTGGCGCGCGATGAGATCACTGTTGCTGCTGCGGCGGCGCCAGCCGCGCGGCGAGGTGCAGGATGTCGCGCTTCTCTTTGGGGAAGCGCAGCTCCCGCGCGGCCAGCCGAGCGGCGCGCAGCTCGCGCTCGGCCCGCGCCAGCTCCGCGCGCAGCACCCCGCCGCCCGTCGCCGCCGCGTCGCGCTCCCTCGCGGCCCACTCCCGCGCCATCTGCTCGCGCATCGCGTCATCCAGCGCACGCGCAGAGTAGTGCGCGACCACCTCTTGCCGCGAGCACTGCCGCTCGCGCATCGCTCGTAGCGAACCATTCCAGTGCAGCAACTGGAACACTGTCATCAGCTCCTGGAACTCCAGCATCGTGCGGCCTTTGTTTGCTTCCAGCATGAACCTAGCACAAATAATCATGTTGATTCTGATTGTCGGTAACAATAGGAAGAATCTAGGACGGCATGCAGACTATAATCCTAACAATGAAAAGAAAGCTCGCCACGGTTTCTTTGTCTTCCAAGTTGGTCGGATCTCGGACAAGCAGATAAAAGAATAATCCTTCTTTGAATCCAACTTTAATCATTCAGTCGAGTTGTATAACAATAGATCATGAAACAATGTAATTTCGCATAGCCTAGGTATTAATGAGTGTTGGTTTTAAGCTTCATTGTAACCTGACCGCTTCGTTAGCACAGTGATCAATCAAAATGGCGTTAATTAAAATACGCTAAATGAGCCGTGATACTTAAATATTCGATTGGCACTCCCAGCACTTAGTTACACTGTATGACAACTTGTTATTTTTACCAAGTCATGGGCTAAGTGTGGTTATAGTTCGTGCCTATACAAGACCAGAAATACGATCTCTCAAAAGAGTGAAGTAAAACATCGTGAGGAAACCAGAATGTCCTAGAAACAAACATTTTAATGTGACAACAGCCTGCTCCCTCTCACAGGTAGGACGCTTGTGTCCCAGAAGTGGGAACACTAAAGGCTGATTATTATTTGAACTTCAAGCTCACCTAAAGGCCGCAATCCCGGCGCTGGGGTCCTGGTGATGGGCGGCGGCGTCTCCTGCGAAGGAGGCGCGTGCCTCCGCCACCGCTTTCTCTATGAAGTGCTCTGAGATGCGTCGGGACTCATGCTCGTTGAACACGCTGTTCATCAGCGCAATCTTCGCTGCACTTCGGCGGGCTTCGGCTTTTGTCGGACAATTCTGGACAAGGGCAGAGGCATGTTAGAAATAGAATATCGTCACACGTCAGTCATTCTCTCAAAAACGGTGAAGAAATCGACAGGAAACCGACGTGAATAAAGTCTGGTTACCACGAGCGGAGCGGAAAGGAGTAGTGCAAGATTCGACCAACCATAGGGGAGACTAGAGACGCAATGTGGATATCAACCGATGCGATCGGTCGATTTTCACTCGTCTTTTTCTGTTCTGATCGTCTCCGTTTTGGTGAAATTCGGGCCTAAGAACCGAACAAGTCAATGATAGAAGACCATACATCGGACATCCACTGGACAAACGTGGAAAACGCCCATTCCCTATCACATGTAAGAGCTCTGATTCTATTGAAACTTTATAGGATAATTATTTTTGTTAAGTGCGAAATCCAATCTAAAATGTCAATATAAAATACGGAGTTACATCCACCAATCCACTGTTGACAGTCGTCGTACCATCTCCGCCAGCTCTGCTACGGAAAATCAACACTTTAAAAAGCGTGTGGTTTATTTTGTGTATATAATTAAATGTGTATTTACCGTAAATACTATGTATTTATCGTATAGATTGCATTGCAGTATACCTGCAGTATACGAACCCTACCCTGAAAGTTTTGAACAGTATGTTATTGCAACTGTAGCTTTGAGGCTTCGCAGTATCTTATAGTAGTACAGAAAATTCATCATGGCTATTGTTGTAACATACATATAACTTTTTGTAACTTTCGAATTCAAAGCAGTCACTTATTTAACCATCAACCGGTACTTCATAAAGCTTTGGATTACTATAAAGGTAACCTTGTTTACTCTTATCATCATCATCATCACGGTTTAAAGATGTCGTCAAAGTCGCGGGAAACCTCTCTACCTCCTATGGAGGATGCATGCAATCACAGAATACAGCAGGGGGCAGATTCCCTAGACTGAAATAATGATGATGATCATCATCATCTGTGGCCAAGTTTCTGAATCTCCAAGTTACCTGAAAGCTCCCAAAGCATGCTCCTCCGGGCAGTGTGACGTAGCACACGTAGGGCGGGTGCGCAGCCGGCACGGACTCGTAGATGACGAGGGCGCCACCCCCGCTCCCCGCACCCCCGCCCCTCGCCGCCTTCACCTGCCAGAACTCTTGCAGTGCTTCCACCACGTTCACTGTTGATAGGACTCCGTCAGCTGATGAAGAAAAGAAGGGGTTTTAGAAGATAACAGTTTTTTTACACCATTTTTTTCAGCTTCGGGTTTCTTATTTTACTTCGAAATCATTAGACTACGTTTTCACCAGAGATGTGTGAGTACGTGCAGTCAGGGATCACATAGCTAGCTTAGCTCAAGCTGTGACAAAAATAAGCGATATAATTGTTTAATTTCACACACATTTTTGCACATCTTTCTGGTGGGAACGCAGCCATTTAAGGCAAACTCCGGCTCAGCATACAGCAAGGGCAGAAATTTAAGTACCATCATGGAATAGAAAATCAAAGAACGAAAGGTAAACTTCAATATAAAAACTTCTGTAGAGACCCCTAATTCGGGAAGGTGACCCTTCATCATTCTATTTTTGCGAACTTTTCAACAGAGCCTAAACTTGTTGACAAGGGAATTAGGGAAAATGACCCACATTCCCTGTCAGTAGTACTGCAAACATTGCGCAATTGGGCAACGTAAAGGCCAAAGGACAATCAGGATCAAACGCACCCGCATCAGTACAGGAACCTGTACATTTAACCGTCGTTTAAGCAAAAATCGTTACCGTCTGAGCCCCTAATGTCAAAGCATCAAGCACTTCCCGTTTTAAATAAGACATCCAATTTGTCTCGCCATTTTCCCCACAATCAGTGCAGGCAATTTATTTGTAAAAGCCTCGGCTTTATTCATATTTCCGTCGGCTTCGTCGTAATGGTTATGGCTTTAATAACGCCAGGATAAGGTGGAAATACAACTATTCCAGCCTTTGGACTATCGTACGTCAGACGAGTTCATTAAACTGGTTCTGTTAATAAGGATGTTAGTTGTTTCATGTAAATGGCATCCTTATTGAGTCAAGCGTTTATTATTGGCTTGTCATAAAGGATTCCTGTTATGGGTAATTCGCTTTTAATGCCTCATCCGGTTGGTATAGAATCGAATTACCGCGTGGTGTTGGAACTGCACCGATGCTAAGTAAATTATGTTCGTTATCGCTAATCCGTTTGAGCCGCGTCTCCCACAGGGCGATTATAGCGTTATCCTCCATGATTGTCCATTAGTGATCTGTGGGGGATGCAGCATAAAGCGGAGGTATAGTGAACAAGCGGTATTGTAGTTGAAGTAATGACGGTTCCGATTGTCAATGTTGTAATTATTTCCGATATTGGAATTTTCCGTGAAAGATAGCGTTAAGGCGTCGAGAGCACGAACAGTCACTGTCTGTTCTTATGATCATCTAATAGTATAGAATATAATAACACCAAAACTTGTGGCAAAGGTGGTGTTTATGAAGGTCATAGGGAGGTTCGTATTCAGCAGTAGGTGGAAAATGATATGATGATGATTGTGACTTTGTTTGAAGACTACTGAAGTGTTTCAAAGTCCTCAACTTCAATCGAAATGCTACTACGAAAAAGATATTATTTCATAATCAAGGGTCAGCATTGTTACATAAATGAATGAGTTCGGCTTTCGAGTCGCTTTGTGACGATGAAAGTATGCAAATCGGCGACGAGCTTAATTTATGAATCGCTCGTATAAAATTCATCACTTTGCAAACGTCAAATCCGCGAGCATTCGCCCAGAATAATTGTTGCTTTGGAACGAGCAATATAGAAGCCAGAAGTTTTAAAACTTCGCTTCAATTGCAAGCGTGGCTTCCGGCCTTTGGAGCAGAGATGTTGGGCGAAATATAATTGGTTAAGTTTATAAAAAAGTTACGAGCGTTTAGACCTCACGACATTTCATACAATCTTTCAAGCCTTATTTTTCGAAATGATAGAACCGATTTTAATGTGTAAACCCTCTTAAGGATAGCCCTAGGTTAACATTTTTCTCTGGAAATAATCATACGTAAGCTCGCTTTTAATGGAAAACACCTAGTACTCGGTTTCGAAATATCAAAGAGAAGGCGCAAGCGACAGGGTAGTCCACGACGTTCAAATTTTCTTACGTTTTTGTAATTTGCCGGTCAATGTCAGATTTTATGTTAAATAAATACAGGGTGTTGTTTTGCATCCTCGTCAAATTCAAGGAGGTAACTGTGCTAATGATTCTCGTCCCGAATCAATAATAAAATGGGTAGGTAATTTTTTAAACGCGGGCCGTCTAATTTTCGGCTTATAACCGCGCTTTCACAAATACAAACAATCTCAAATGTTTATTCGATAAATTTTTATTCCCTAAACCACGTAAAGGGGGTTATTCTGAAATACTGACAAACATTAACAACCAAAAAAATCAGCATTTGTTAATAATTAACGGCTTATGTTTAACATAACACCAGATAAAGTAAATATAACCTTAAAAAACATTTTTATACTGCCTAAAATAGTAAATGATCACCAGAAATAGTAAATGATCACCAGAATTAAAAACCTGAAAATCACAGCTCCGAACTAAGGCGTAGTCGACGTTATTATATAGACGACCTATTTCTCTCTGCAGGGTTTAAAGTAACCTAACACCGAACCTAACCTGTCCGAGTCGGGGTGCCCAATATCCCGAGCTCGCTTTGCTCGCACTTGCTTCCTAAGTTCTTCTTGCCACAAAATTTGGTGATCATTTACTATATTTGGTGATCATTTACTATATTTGGTGATCATTTACTATATTTGGTCTTTGAATACAATTTTTTTGGTGTTTAGTATTTTTTTTTTGGTAACCTAGCTTAGGATCTCAAAGTATTTTTTGGTGCTCATTATATTTAATCCCATAATTAACTAGGTAAGTACCGTAATTTTAATTGATTATTTATGTCTTGTGTGACAACCTCCTGAATTTTGACGAGGATGCAAAACAACACCTTGTATAATGTATTTACAGAATATTGTGTTCTTTAAAATCATAAATAAAACCCCTTTAATTTATTTAATCCAATTGAATGATTATTTCATGAAAAACTCATTCAATGGGATTAAATGAACTTAGAGGGTGTAGATTCATGATTTTAATAAGTATTACTTAGTAAAGCAATATTTGTTACGGTTGACAATCATATTTCAATCACAGTCATATTTCAAACACACAACCTGATTCTGCCCTGCAAATTGCGAAAAAACGTAAGGAAATTCAAATATCGCGAGCTTCCCTGACCCTTCCACCTTAAACATGTAACTGTTATGTATAATGTGACAGTTGAAAACTTGAAGAAACAACGATTCCTCACTTACAAACAACTCTATTACAAACTACTTAGCCGTAAATTCGTCTGCGTCATATTTTCCCCGTTTTAGCAACATTTTTCATTGCTACTCCGATCCTATTGGTCGCAGCGTGATGATATATAGCCCATAGCCTTTGTCGATAAATGAGCTATCTAACACTGAAAGAATTTTTCAAATCGGATTTGTAGTTCCTGAGATTAGCGCGTTCAAGCAAACAAACAAACTCTTCAGCTTTATAATGTTAAAAAAAGTATAGATTATAAATGTACTCTATTTCCTTAACACAACTATAGTTTAATAGAGCTCTCTCTTATTTCAAGTTATGAGAGTATAAACAGAAGTAAAAATTAAAGCACTCTGCGGTTCGCTTCCTCGGCTTTTCCCCCATAGACATTATTATCTCACAATGAGTCGACTGTTTCTGAAAAGCGACTGAAGCGAGGGCTCTCCGCCAGCTTCCCGTGTTGTCCCCATCCGTTACGATTTCACAGGATTTTTCCCCTATGAACGGCTGCGAAATTTCCGGGGGAAGGCAATTTTAACCTCTCCAACCTTGCGGCTAAACGGTAAGACACCCAGCCGGCCTCACAATGACGTCATCGAGCGTGTCAAGTGTCCTGCGCTCATAAAAAGCTTATCGCGCGAGTTCTATTAGCTCTTATCTCAAGCGGTAAACAGTTTCGGGTTCTTGATTAACGAGACCATGTATTACAATATAAACAACTGTTTTATAACTACTTGAGAATTATAAACATCGCATAGAATTCAGAGAGCTCGCCGCAAACATACTGTTGTCGTAGTTTGTTTTTTTTTTGGTAAAACTACTGAATCAATTTACACGAAACTTTAGATCTAACATAACAAATATACAAGTAATCTAATGACAGTGTTTTTTAGGAGTCCTACATAAATTATTCTTGCAAGATTCCAATTCAAACGTCTTATTAGAATCGGCCATTTTCTAACTGCGCAGTTCAATGCATGAAAATACTTGAAATATCAAAAAATATGAATAAATATGCCTCGAATGCATGAAATTATGAATTATCACTATTTTTTCGCTTATTACTAATGTTTCCAAGACCATATTTCATTGTAAAAGAGTCAAATTCATATTTTCAATTTCGACTGACGAACTTCACAACAAAGGAATTTTTGGAGGAATTTTTGGGTCAAAAACATAATTTTTAGATATTTTTCCAGCAAATGACTATCTAAAAAGTTACATTATACACTTATAACATACTATACATTTACTTACCAAAGTTTAACAAAACAAAACACAAAAATTTCACTGCATTCCAAAACAAAACACCACCGTTCCACACTGGCCGCCATGACTCATTTTGACAGTCGACAAAGACGCGTTTCTTTATTTTTTTAATAATTTTGTGCAGTTGTTAGGTTGGTATGTTTGGTTTCATTTTAATCGAACTCTAGTTGGCCAGAGACGTAAATTTTTACAAACGAATTAGACCCTTACTGTACGTACGATAAGGGTTTAAGTTTGCTTGTACGAGGCGTTCCCATATGGGAACCTCGGGGCTCAACCGAATTGTTCGGCGTTCCCATATGGGAACCACGGGGCTGGAGAGGTTAAAGACATTTTCAAGACACAGACGGATTCTGAGTTTCATTATTAAGGAGTGGAGTGAAAAATGATTCAAATATTTCGAAATGGTACGTTTCTTTAAGGTATGTTTTTGGGTGTTTTATTTATGCGAGTGCTTGTCTTATGGGGAAAATTAGCACACATTTATCATTTAACACAATGCACGAACTTAATGTTACACAGAGAGGTAGTTACTTTGCGCTGCGCCACCATAGTTATTCTTCATTTTTATAATTATTTCAGATTGCACCTGCTTACCTACTCTATAACAGCGTTGCCAAAAAAAACTACAGCACTATAACTTTCGCGCGGCGGTCAACGAACTCGACCAATCAAAGGCAGGAAATGGCCTCTGAATTTCAGAACACCTACGAGGCTTGCCTTAATTGTCTGGCCTCCGAGGAAGAAAACCTCGCTACAAAGAAAAATAAATAAATAACCCCAATCCTAAGGTGGGCAACGTGCCGACAGGATGTATGACTGGTGGGGAATCAGTATCTAACGCCAACCTCAGTGGACCGGGCAACCACTGTTGTATTTGCCTTCTACTGGGAATGGGCGTCACCTCAGTAGTGACCGTTTATATCGACCCTACTCGTGGGAATAAAAATGAATGATCTAAATAATATAAAGCAAACAAACACTTCAAACATCTCGAGCACAAAAGTGCTCACTCAACAAATATTCCATAAAGGAATGTTTGATAATAGACCTCGGTCTAACTCACTAAATGATATCTTAGTCCCTACAACTCAAGGGTTGGAAAATGATAGTGAACCACAGGATAAACAAGCCAGTGACAAAGCAAACTGGGAAGAAGTAACGGGAAAGAAAAGGTTACGGGCAAGCCCTGACAGCAATAAAGGACCCGCAAAACAAACCAAACTAAATACATATTGGTTATCTCAAACTCAACCAATACCTACCAGTAACAGTTTTTCTCAACTCGTAGACGAAGATAATAAAAATCCAGAGACAGAGCCAAAAGAAAAGCCTATCAAGCCTCCACCAATATTTGTAGATAAAGTACAGAATATACAACCACTTATTAGCCTATTAAATAATCATGTGCAAAATAATTATGAACTTAAGGTCCTCAATAATGAACAAGTCAAAATACAACCAAAAACACCAGATGCATATAGAGAAATTGTTAAACAGCTTGAAATAAAATGTACAGAGTTTTACACGTACAAGCCCAAACAAGAAAGAAGTTTCAAAGTGGTTCTTAAAAATATCCACCCATCAACTGACTTAAACGATATAAAGTTAGAACTCTCAGAACTAGGCCATGACTGTGTTAACATTTGGAATATCAAACAACGAAAAACTAAAAAGCCATTGCCAATATTTATCGTTGAACTAAAACCGCACGAAAACAACAAAAATGTGTACCAAATAAAGTACCTTTTAAAATGTAAAATAACATTTGAACCCCCTCGCCCTAAGCGGGAGATACCCCAATGTGCTAAATGTCAACAATACGGTCACACAAAGGCTTATTGCCGTCGAAACCCGAAGTGCATTAAGTGCGCTGGAGATCACCTATCCGTAGACTGCCCTAGAAAAACAAGATCTAACGATGTGAAATGCGTTCTATGTGAAGGAAATCACCCTGCTAATTTCAAGGGATGTCAAGTATATAGAGAACTACAAAAGGTCAAATTACCAGGAAATCCAGAAATAAATAAGAATCAACGCAAGTATGCCAGACCAAATACGACACAACAAACTGAAAGAACAAATGATCCCTCGAAACACCAAAGCCAAAAGACATATAGAGACGCACTAACTAAGGAAGCAAACAAAACAGATACACAAAACTACAACACACAGGCTGATAATAGCGATCATAACAGTAATGGGGACTTAATAATAACGTTAAAGCAAATGATACAACAACTTACAAATATGACAAACCTACTTATAACACTCACGACTAAACTGACAAATTCGACTCCATAAAAATGGTTATTTGGAACGCCAATGGCCTGTCACAACACACCCTCGAGGTGAAAACTTTTCTTGATCTAAACAAGGTTGACGTACTCCTGATATCAGAAACTCACTTCACCAAGAAAAGCCATTTCAAAATTGATTCCTATAAATTATACCATACGACGCACCCTGATGGTACTGCTCACGGAGGTAGCGCCATATTAATAAAAAACAATATCAGACACCATGAAACAGCAAATTATTGTACAAATGAAATACAAGCGACAAACATAGTAATTGAAGACTGGGCTGGACCCTTCACAATCTCAGCCGTGTATAGCCCTCCTAAACATAATTTAAAACAAGACGACTATGAGAAATTCTTCAACACCTTGGGAAGCCGATTCGTGGCTGGTGGTGACTATAACGCCAAACATACTTATTGGGGCTCACGAACAGTTACACCGAAAGGCCGACAGCTGCTGAGAGCGTTAGATCAGTTGAAACTTAGCTGCATTTCATCTGGAGAACCTACTTATTGGCCCACAGATGTAAGAAAGACACCAGACCTAATTGATTTCGCAATAGTGAGGGGCATCGCTGGCACATACTTCGAATGCAAATCGATGCCTGAACTTTCGTCGGACCACACTCCAGTAGAAATACTGTTGAAGAGAAAAATAACTCTAACTGCCGACGTATGTCGATTACACAGCAGAAAAACAGACTGGAATAGTTTCAGAGAGTCACTCTGCGCTTCAATAAACCTACACTTACCACTCAGAACAAAAGAGGACATAGAAGAAGCCGTTGAGCATTTAAATAGTTGTATACAACAATCAGCTTGGAATGCTACACCTGAAGCTTCCAAAACCATCCCCAAATCACAAAGCTATCCGACCAATATTAGAGAATTGGTTGCAAAAAAACGAAAGGCACGGAAATTATGGCAGAAAACTCGGCACCCAACGGATAAAACTGCCCTTAACTCACTGATATCTCAGCTGAGCCAATTACTGAGTGAAAATCGAAACCAAAATGTGCAGGCATACCTTAGAGAGCTAGACGCCAGCGCTGTAACCGAATACTCACTGTGGAAAGCGACAAGCAAACTCAAGCGCCCTATGCTAACAAGGCCTCCTATACGCAAAGCAGACAGCAGCTGGGCCATAAAAGATTCAGATAAGGCACAGGCATTCGCTGACCATCTGAAAAATGTGTTTGTACCAAACCCAGACCAGGGATCTACACAGACTGAATTAGTGTCCAGAGTACTTAATGAAACACATCAGTTAGACCTCCCAATAAATAGCTTCTCTATATCTGAAGTTAATCAAGCAATGAGGAAACTCGATCAAAACAAAGCGCCAGGATACGATTTGATAACCGCTAAAATAATGAGAGAATTGCCAGAAGAGGGTGTGCGCTTATTAACATACATCTATAATGCCATATTGAGAACTTCAACTATCCCCAGGCAATGGAAAGTGGCTCAAATCATTATGGTCCCTAAACCAGGCAAAAGCCCCGAAGATGTAAAATCTTACAGGCCTATCAGCTTATTGCCTATTGCTTCAAAAGTAATGGAGATCCTATTCTTGAGCAGATTCTCGCCAATCATAAAGGAAAGAACCTTAATCCCAGACCACCAATTTGGTTTCAGGCAACAACATGGTACTGTTGAACAAGTACATAGGCTTGTGAACAACATCAACAATGCTTTTGAAAGGAGACAATACTGCACAGCGGCATTCTTGGACATCTCACAGGCCTTTGATCGCGTGTGGCATGAAGGGCTTCTGTTTAAGATAAAAAAATCGGTGCCAATCGAATACTTCAACTTTATTAAATCGTATTTAGAAAACAGACATTTCTTTGTAAAACATGGCGAAGAAATAACAACACTATGTCCAATCCATGCAGGCGTACCGCAGGGCAGTGTAATGGGTCCTCCTTTGTATCTTCTGTATACTGCAGACCTGCCGACTTCCAAGGCCACTGTAACAGGCACTTTCGCTGACGACACAGCAGTTCTGGCATCGGACGAACTCCCAGAAAAAGCCACCCGAAAACTCCAAAATAGCCTTGACAATATCGCGAAATGGCTTAAAGATTGGCGAATCAAGGCGAATGAATCCAAATCGGTCCAAGTGACATTCACCACTCGACGTGACATTTGCCCTCCAGTCACATTAAACGGAGTTCAAGTCCCCCAACACGATGAGGCAAAGTATTTGGGAATGTACCTAGACAAGAGACTCACATGGAGAAAACACATCTTTACCAAAAGACTAGCAATGGGACAACAGGTCAGAAAAATGTACTGGATGTTGCACAAGAAGTCTCAGTTGTCAATGACAAACAAGTTACTCATTTATAAAGCCATAATTAAACCCATATGGTGCTACGGACTGCAACTATGGGGTACAGCGGCAAACTCGAACATAGAAATCCTGCAAAGATTCCAATCTAAAATGCTACGCATGATAGCAAACGCACCTTGGTACATAACAAATGATAGACTACACTACGACCTTAACATAAAAACAGTCAAAGAGGAAATAAAGGAAAGGCTGACCAAATACAAAACAAGAATCACACACCACCCTAATGTACTTGCAAAGGATTTAATGAACGAAGTGCAAATGCCACGAAGGCTCAAACGCAAAAACCCACAAGATCTATTATTGTGAAGCTGTAGATCTCATAATGATGAAGCGATATTGTTAATGAACAATTTCGCACAAGCCCGAGACCTGCAAATACCAACCTAATGCTGAATATCGCTAGATAGATTGCACTATAAAATTATGAAAAAAAAAAAAAAAAACTATAACTTTCCCATCGTGAAAACCAGGACCGTCTTTAAGCCATCACCCAGGCCCTAGGCACTTGAGAATAATGGGGCTCTTGTAGGAGGCAAGAGCGAGCGAAGCGAGTTCGAATTTTTTTTACAGACCGCCTCGAATAGGTTAGGTTTTTTTTGTGACAGTTCATACAAAAATAATGGGTGTTTTTTTTTAGAACTTTGATAAAACTCAAACGGCGGAGAACTTTGATTTGAAATAAAACACTGAAAACTATTTTTTCATAACCAAGAAATTGTCTTTAGTTTAAGGAAAAAAGTTAGTATCCTAAGGTCCTGCCTGTTTGATAGCCGCCGGCTTTGACAGTTACAGGAACTTGGGGGCCCCTTTGTGGGGCCGGGGCACGTGACCAGTGTGCCCAGTGGAAAAGATGGCCCTGGTGAAAACACGACTTATAAATACATACATACATACGAGTACAATATCCTGGTTATCGATTTACTGATGGTAACATTTCAGTTCGCTACAAGTGGATTCGTGTCATGTGACGTCACACATTAGGGGTGATTCGAATACTTAGGAACGATAACAAAAACATGCGCTTATGAATATTATGTGGTGCGGTTTCATTATGCATTCACATAATTTCACATATTTTATTTCCTAAAACTCTAAGCAGTTGCTTATTTCCATCAGTGCTTTTAACTTAGCTTTTAATTTAAGAAAGATAAAATATATATTTATTTGTCTCGCACCGCACAGGACAAACAAAAAGTTTAAAATTAACAATAAAACAAAATTTAATAGTATAAAATTAAATAAAAGTAAACGAACAAGAGAACAGCATAGATAATAGAATGTTTTTTTTTGTGCATACAGTTTTCAGTATAATTCCTATTTACCTCTAGAATATGAAAGAGAACATTTCATAGTCAACAACCACACAGAGATTGAAGTTTAGATTGCAACTTGAAATCGATAAATTTACGAAAGCTGAACATTATAAAAAGCAAACGTTTTTACAGGAATCTCTCTACATAAATATTGAGGTCAAAGAGATTCAACAAAAAACTTATGAAACTGACGTTCACCGAGTTTCAAGGGAAATGCTGTGAGAAGTACTCTTGAATACCTCCCACACAAAGAAACTTTCTTTCTTTACTGTGTTTTTTTTTTCCTTTTTAAACCCCGACGGAAAAAGAGGGGGTGTTATAAGTTTTTTAACCTATTTTTATGGTTCTTACAGACGCGCTTCGATTTCCAAGAAAAATCTTTGGAGTAAAACGTCAACAGCTTCATTGAAGCTAAAGAAAAATGTGCAGTGGAAAATAACGTCAGATATCAAAAACGACGCAGACAATCCCCTCAAAGATTTACAAAAAAGAGCAAAAACTACTTCATTATAAAAAAGGGTTGCAGAGGAAATGTATCACGTTGAACAGCAGAAAAACATTGAACGTTAGCTGAACAAAACATAAACGCTAACTAGGGTAGTTCGTCCAGTGGTTACCGCGTTGCTTCTACCAGGGGAAACAAAACATGCACTCATTCACTCACAAGCAGGGGACACACAGCATCCATTCATTCATTCACTGCCCGGGGAGATTTCTGCAATAGTCGTACGTATTTATTTAGCTTCATTTTATATGAGCTTGAGCGTCTGAACGGTTATCGTGCCAATATCGACGTCATTTAAAGGAAAATTGTTCGTTTAATAGAGATCGTTCGAGCAATGATATTGAAGTCGGATTTATTTATTTTATTTGAGTTTTTGATCGGAATGCGAATGTGAGGTTCAATGTGACTTTATAAGATGAAGTAAGCAGTAGCCATTGTAAAAAACGCACGTGACTAAAAGCGTAATGGATATGAATGTTGATGGATGGAGAGGGAGAGGTAGGCCAAAGAAAAGATAGATGGATGGCGTGAGGAATGATCCTAACTAATATTATAAATGCGAAAGTAAGTTTGTTTGTTACCTTTTCACGACTAAACGGCTGATCGGATCTTAATGAAATTTGGCAAGAAGATAGATTTCAACCAGAGGAAGGACATAGGCTATATATCATCACGCTACGACCAATAGAAGCGGAGCAGCAATGAAAAATGTTGCGAAAACGCGGAAAATGTGACGCAGACGAAGCGGTACAGCTAATATGAAATAAAAAGGAGTACAAAAAAGGAGGAAAAATAAAACGTGTTGCGCCGACCCCAAGTAGAATAGGACAAGAGCTGGAACATAATGAAGCTTTAACCATTGGAACTATAGATCAAAATAGAGCTTAAACCAGTCAGACTATTATTGCGTAATTATGGTACTTACAAGCCCAGATAGGCTCTAAATTTTATACCCCACAGCCGGATTTTTTAAAGAAAATCCGGCTGTGGGGAAATCGTTTACTCCACGACAACGTAACAAATGCCAACTTGAATATATTTAGTGAAAATTCAATTGTAGTTACACAATTACCCTGCAGTTCGAAGGGATACAAACCTACAAGAAGGTTACGCCCAACGGGGTGTTGAAGTTTATAAAGGATCTGATTCCCTGTTTTTCCAAAACTCATGAAAACAAAACTGAGGGCAAAATCAAGTTTAAGATTTAAACTAGAGCTAGCTTCTTGAAGTTTCCATCTCAGTTACCCAGATGTGCCTGAAAAGCTCCGAGTAAAGTTTCTGAACTTTGATCTGAACTTCCGACTGACCTTCAAATTTGAACCGTGTTGAAAGGTTGCAAGTTTGTTCGTGACAGATGTTATGAATATTCGCAGGCACGACTAGGACGTGCTTTTCGAAGAAGAAAGGGGTTTATTGAGTAGGTAAACAAGAAACGCCTATTGAAACAGTGATACATTCGATACACACAGATTGACAATGGTGACAACGTGGCCTTACAAAATATCACTATGCAACATCACAACATAACGTCACGGGTGTAATCCTCAGGTTAGGCAGAGATGTACCTAATAGTACACCCATATTTCGCCAGTTATATTTAGGTCCTATATAATAGGGATGACCCCATTGCTATCAACCGCAGCACAAATCCAGACTCCGTGGCTGCTAGTCGGAAATTCCTGATGGAAATAACCCTTTGCCTGACACGAGAATCAAACCCAAGACCTCATACACAGCAGCGGCGCTTGCAACCACTAGACCAACGTGGCAGCAATAACAATGACAATACAAATGATGCAATAACAATGTTGGGAAAATCAAAAACATAGTGGATTGAGACAAAATAAAGAAAGACTATTAATTTGACACATGCCACAAGTGCACACAATAAAAAAAAAACTTTAAAAATCAAACAGAAAATAAATTGTTGGATTGGCTGAAGTTAAGCCGAAACGCTATATTTCAATGCTGTTGAAAGTCGTTGCGGTAATACGAAACGCTTTAAGAGCGATAGTAACTTCTTCAGGTAATGTCTATTCAAATTCTTATTTCCATTTAAACGAATATCAACTTCATGCTGGTGTAAATTTATCTCAGAATAACTCATACGATTTAAAATGACATGAAATGTTTCAAACTGTAGCACAATAACACATGTATTTGTTCATATGTTAACAAACAAAACTAAATGTCGAAACACAGTATAAACAACGATATTGTGGCCATTTAGATATAACCCCACAGTTACACTCACCGCTAGTTTGATGTCAAATAGTATTGATTCCGAAGCCGTCATTAAGTGCCCGCCAAACTACCGTTGGACCAATCAATCAGCCGACTGCGTCTAAAGAGCAGTAAATGGCGAACCGAGTATAATTGACGAACATTTCATAACACACAATAATTACTTCGAAGCCGTCAGGTGATACTGTTCTCACCAGAATACTGTTCAGTTATGACAATTTATTCCGTGAAAGTTCGTGAGAATATAATAAAGAATACTTCAACAATGTGTTGAAAGTATGTATGGAGTTTTTAACACGTTTTTTTCATTATGATTCACAAGTTCTTTGCAAGTCATCTCGCTAACGTGCAGATTTAATCTGTGCACCGATGATTCTGCGAGTTTCTGAGACGTTTATGTAGGTTTCGCCCCCACACAGATTATTTTACAGAGAAAGGTCAACTCGTTAATTTATTAGCGTGACAGTTTGTTAACAAACTTTTCACTTTAGCTTTGTTTGTGTTGCGGGAATTTGGAACCAAAATATTTGGGAAGAAACACAGATTGACTGTCTCGTGGGTCTAGTGGTTACTACGCTACTGAGTAACACGAGGTTTTGGTTTCGTATCCTAGTTCGGGCAGACTGTTTTTGAGTTTTTTATAAGACATTTTTTTAATGGCAGCATAGAGTATGTATTTTTGGAAGATGACAATAGGCTCGCATCCTATTACACTGGGAATCAAACATAATTGACAAAATGTATGAATTCTATAGCTCTTTCTAACCAATAACAAACGGGATGTTATACGCAGATATGTTTAGATCCCTCTATGGCTTGTTTGTACATTTCAATACCTACATACAGTACATAGTACAGGACTGTGTTGTCGAAGTAACAATTGAGTCTGAACTCCTAAGGGAATACAGCCGTCGACACTCGACCGGCCCGTAAATTGTCGATTGAGTCGGCTCAGAGGCGCAGTGACGAGGCAGTATACAAATGAAACCATGACCTACATAAATTTGTGGCGAGTTTAGACCTGCTAAAGTTTTAAGATTTGTTTATGGGTGGTAATCGACCCCATGTTCCAACTGATTTGGTCACAGAAGATGGGATGTGGTACCGTCTTTGGACTTTAGACATGTGTATATTACCAGAAGCATTACAGTCCCAGTTAAAAACAAGTAATGTAGGAGACATTTCTCTGGCTCTGATACTAAGACCTCAGCAACACAGCAGAAATAGATACGGTGGTGGTGCCCGGAGCTCAGATAGAAAGAGTTTTACAACTAAAACTTGAGTGACTTATTGTAGCTCATCTTAAACCTAAGTTTGGTAGACAATGATTAAGTTTAATTGCGTGGAAGATTGTCGGGCCGTATCTTCTAAATAATAGTAACTTCTAATAGGCGTTTTAAGGTCTGAGCTTAAGTAATGATGATTTACGACCCTTAGCTCTTATGGTCGACGGAATAATGTTTTTTAATGATGTCCTTTGCCTCAAAAACATCCTGCCACAAATGAGGGATGGGATCAAAGCCGTAACTCACCTAAAGGTCTACTTTGCGAATAGGGTTGTATTTTCTTTCATAGTATTTTAATTACTCCAAGGATAGCACGATGCCATCCCTTCTACCATAATTGCGGTTATGCAAACACCGATATTATACCTTTGTTTACCGGAGAACAAAGGCCTACCGATAAACTCCACATACTTATAATTTTATACCTCCCATCGTTCCCCCTTCGCTGAAACACGCAGGGAAGCAATCATAATTCCCATATCACAACGTCATATGTCAGAAAGGGATTCGTAATAAAGGACGAGTGAAAACTTACGGAACCCAAATCCAAAGGTCGGAGCCGTGGAAACTGAAGGTCACGGGAGAACATCTCTATTTATCTAATAAAATTGACCAATGACCCAGATAGAAAAGTTTAAGGGTCGGAATTCAAACTTGAAAACGCTCCTGCGAATAGAAAACGAGCGTATTCAAAGGACAAAGTATTAGGTAGGTGATACAGCAGAGAATAATCATATTATGAGAAATAGACGAGAATAATCGAATATTTAGATTAGAGGAGTATACGTGCATCTACAATAAGGTACACGTTCGCTTAACTCTTCGGAGGTTACAGGGGTAACGTTATGTTAATAGACTCAGAAATATTGTTTTTGTTATCTAAAGTCGCTCTCCAATGGTATGTAAATACTGCTCAATCAACGAAAATACACAATGTCAAGAACCTTTTAAACATCCACTAGTGGCTTGTGATTTCCTACAAAATATAATTTGCAAAAGTTTCTATTAATTTTGGCAGAAACACATTATTATTGCCATAAATCGACGTTTTCATTATACTTCGCTTACATTAAAAGGACCAAAACTAGTTTATGGTAGTAACCATATAGGGTCAACATGTCAATCGAGCTTCCGAACTAATAAAAACCTAAAACGAATAGTTTGGAATGATATTTTAAACGTTATAGTAATTTTAAATGTAATTTGCATCGATAATGAGAAGAATAGAAGAGTCCAGTATATAAATAGTCTTGGCATACTAAGCGCGCGCGGGAGCAAAGGCAAATGGAAATGTCAAAAGTAGTACATTTGAATTTAGTTCCTCTTTTGCACCGCGTATCAGGTTATGTAGGATGTCGCTAGTAGTCCACAAATGAAAGTAGTTAGCAATTCCGTCTGTTCGATAAAGTAGGATTCGTGATACCGTTTCGTTCTCGCTCGTGAATTGGCATAATTAATGTTAACCACTGAAAGTTCTTGAGTATCCTTTCAATTTGCAATGAAAGGGAATTAAATATAGGGACATGTAAAGGCTAAATAATAACAGCCGCTCGGGCCGATCTTAAGGGTAAGTCTCGCATGCCTAGGTTGTTAGTGTTACAGGTCAGTCAGTGACCAGAAAGTCTGACAATCAAGCCAGCCAAAGCGATCTTCAGCCAAGGTCTTATCGTATGACCCAGTACTAACTGTATTGTACTGATGATGTACAGCAATAAAATTGGGAGAACAGTGAGTAGAAGTAATCCGATTTTTTTTGCGAGGGATTTGCTCTTGATTCTAGTCTAGGTCAGAGATGACAGAGACAAAGTCGACGATGGTACGAGCTTACCCAGAAGAAGCCTGTTCACTCTAACTTTGAAGAGATTAGGGTTGTAAGCGTTCGGAAACAGACGCATGCAGAGAGGCATTTGTCACCAGTTCGTTCGCAAACTGTGCGTTCGCACTGGCAAAAGTTCAGATAAAACACGTTATCTGATGTCGATATGACTCTGATGATCATGTTGTCGATATGTCTAGACACTGTGTCTAATACGTCTCTCATCCAACTCTCCCATCGCAGGCCTGCTGGAAGTCATTCCTAATGTGCGCTATCTTTATACCTATAATTTTCTGTTATAAATGTTTTGTATCTACATTAATAAATAAAATAAGAGAAGAGAGGAATAGAGATTTTAACATGTTTTATGTGAATGCTTCACCAGTGCGAACACACGGTTAGAAGTAAAACACGGTAGTTTCCACAAGATGTTTTGCTTCAACGTTAGAGAGTAGACACCTATTGAAATAAACTGCACAAAATAAAGTCTGCCTACGCGAATCGTAAAGTAAGACATTTGTCTACAAGTGGAGAAAAACGGTTTGTCTGTCTTTTTTATGTAAAATTTAAGAATTTCGTAACACTATCTGTTTAATCAATCCGAATTAGGGACAAAAGGATCAAATAACTTAAATTTTAAACATATTTTACTAATTCAAATACGCTTCAACTAATAGTTTCATGACTAAATCAATTAGTCTAATACCAGTTCAGTTAATGAAGCCAAATTAATTATTTAAAAGCCGTATACCAGAGTGTTGCGGTTAGGGGGATATTAGACAGAAATTCGATTCCACACGCTAGAATATCTATTATTGTATTGGCTTTGTAATTGTCGAAAATTTACATGATTATGAACCCTAGGGAGGAAGATATAGAGACTGTACAATCCAGTAACTGTTCGGTTTAATAATGAAAATGGTAGGTAAGCGTTTGGGCATTTTAATACCACTGAGAGGGCTTAAATATAGGCCCTACTACCGGTGTACTATGGAGGAAAACCTAATTAAACGTTTAACCGAAATGACTAGGTAGGTACCTACCTAAGCTTAAGCTAACCGTGTGGGACTTCATCATAATCAACCTATAATGTTCCCACTGCTGGGACACAGGCCTCCTCTCTATTAGAGGGAATGGGCTGTAATCCACCACGCGGGCCCAGTGCGGGTTGGTAGATGTTACATGTCTTCGATTTTTCAGTTCTAGGACATGTTCATCGGTTTCCTCACAATGTTTTCCTTCACCGTTTTTGAGGGCAGCGGTGATGAAATAAATTACAAATGGCAAAGTAATGCGCCTGCCTGGTTCGAACCGACGGCTTACTGCTCGTAAGTCGGTGCTTCCACCACTGGGCCACCGCTGCTCCCTATTATATTCACATTTACAATATATTATATGTATATTTGGGGGTGTGGGACTTACTGGATCAGGAAAGCGGGGAACTGACTTTTCTGGTACCTCTTTGGCGAGGCTTTTTTAACCGTCAGCGTTTGGCTACGTTCGTTAAAAACGGAATACGAGAGGTCTACGAATGAAATAGAAACAATGAATAAATAATAATCAAGCTTAAATAAGCTCTTAAAGGAACGAAATAACCACACCCATAGATTTTACTCACAGCATAAATTTTCATTCTCTAACCCGGAAAACCAAGGAAAATTCACACGGTAGGAATCGAGGAAACAGTGAGTGTCAAAAATAAGTAAAACGAAAATGTGCCATGAAAACGGCAACAGATGGCGCGTCTGTCGCGTCGGATGTGAAATGGGACGTCTGTCTGTCGCTCGTGGAATAAAGGCACATCGTGTGAACAGACGCGTGAAGCGGACATGGACACTACTGGACAGTGGACACGGACAGCTGGACACATGTAATGCCAAATGTTCATCACAAAGTGACGCTTCCGTGTGTTTTGTTTGCGATATTACCTGCTGTTTTTATTCGTCTTTTCAATGTTATTTTTCCATTGATTTTACAGTACCTCAGTGACCTTTATTCATGTTGTCATAAGGTTTATTATACTGGTAAATTTAGCAGAAATGTTCTTTGTAAATGGTTCGACTATTGAAATGATTGGATAAAAGTGGAACACATTGACCGGTATGTCTCTGTTACCAAGCTATAGCTACCGTCGGTACGAAATATCGGGAACTCAAAACAAATAGACATGGTAAATATCCCGTTTCAAGAGTTTGAAGGTTTATCATCGAAATAAAAATGGCTGAATAAAAGTCAACAACCTCAAAAGGATTCTCAATTTAAATTCGTCTATGACTCACCACCACACTTTTTTAAAACCATAAATTCATAATCCAACTTCACCTCAATCGACCAAAAATAACAACACTGGCCGAAACTGCTTCACATTACAAAAACCAGTTGTTCACGAGGAAACAAAACTCCAGCCAATCATTTTAAAGAATTAGTCGACCGATCATTATGTACGTTTAACTTTGTATTGATCACTTTACGACATCAATAAATAATTATATTCATCCAATCATGCGCCGACATCGCGGTTTTTATTATTTAACTGGACTTACTGACAGCGTGATATTATTTTTTTTATGTTAGTAAAAAATAAGGTCGTGTAGACGAACTGTAACGCTGAGGATTTGAAAGGAAATAGAATTATTGAGGTGATGCAGGTTTTTTTTGTGGATTAAAAGCTATGCTAGTACTTGTTAGTTCCATGATGCTGCTATATTTTGGGGAATCAAAATACAGGAAATATTAGGATCGATTCTATAACGACTTTAAAAGAAAAAGTTGACAATCGTAAAATTCCATTTAGATTTTTTATGACGTGCTACTTAGATTTTATTTTTAAGAGGGGACTCTAGTCAGTAATTGAAAGTATTTGATTTGAAAAAACTATTGCCGTTGCGTTGCGCCTGACCAAGCCCCCGTAAACTGCGAAAGGGACAACTGCTGCTCAGGCTGATTTTACGTACAAAAATCTTGAGCAAAAGACGTTTCGTATCCCGCATTCTTCTTCAAAACTAAACTGATCTAAATAATTCTTATATCAAAATTTAGAGGAAAGGTATATCTATACTTCCATTATTTTCTTTTTTGTTAAAAACTTATCTAATTTGTCTGATAGTCGTCGAGCTTTTTTTTTCGGGATTTTGGATTGTCATAATTCTTTTAGTGATTATGTTTAAAAAAAGGAAATGATAGGGGCATGTATTAATAAGACCTAGATTTTTTGGAAAAAAAATCATTGCTCTAGACGCATTATCCACGAAGAAAACAGCGGAATACGTTTGTATGGAGAAATACCGACTAGAATCCCCTCTTAATACTTACTTACGATAATGGTTCAAATTTTACTATTAATTTAAAATCAATTTAGCGTACAACTGCAATGAAATTTAAACGTAGCTACCCCATCATATTCCCTTAGTTTACAAGTCTACTCCTGTACCTAGTCTGAATGTGAGACATTAATTTATATAACCCCTCTATCGTACCAAAGTTGCTGGGACACATCAAAATACATGTGATAGTTCTAGACGGCTCATAAATGCTTCGCAATTTGTGTCGACCATATTAGACATCTTATCTTAAATACTATTAATAAAATGCATAAGTTGGTGAGATAGGGAGGATGATAGATGCTTGTTACTCTTTCACGCAAAAAATACTGAATGAATTTAGATGAAAATTGGGAAACAGATAGTTTATAACCTGGTACTTTTTAACCCGGTAGTACGTTCCTGTGGCACAATTACCGTACTAATCGCGAGCGAAGCCATAAGCCATGCCATCAGCATTCTCATGCCCTTTTCCCATTTTTTTGGGGGTCATGTCTTCTTCTTCCATACTTCTCTATTACTCGTCATCTCAGCAGTCACCTGATTTCTAACCATATCATCCTTCACACAGTCCATCAATCGATATAAATTACATTTAATACGAAAATAAATAAGTATCTGCCTGTCTGTTACCTTTTCACAACTGAACGGATACCGATTTAAGGCATACGGATAGACCATGACCTAGGTTAAGACATAGGGTACTTCTTAATCCCAGTATTGTGTTCCCGTGGGATACTTCCCGCGGGTGGATGCCGGAAGCTAAGGCTACACGTCATACATATGTCGTGGTCCAAATACAGCCACCGAGTGACTTGAGGGAAATCAGTTGATGGGGCGTTCTCATTAACGGATGGGCTTTTTGAACCGTCACTATTGTTTCTAAACGAATACTTTTTGCGGGTTGCATGTGCATAAAACTTTTTACAAAATACGAATAGGTACATACTTTATTAGTATACTTTTATGTTAACTTACAAGTTCGCAGTAAAACGTAAATAAATCTTGATATAACAAAAATGTATGGGGATTTTTACGATCTTAACTATTACCTTCTAATTATATCATAAATTCATATTACAACTTACAAGCTACTTAAGTGACGCGTCCGCTTTCATCAAATCTTTTGTTTTGAAGAGACCTGGAGATTAACTTGTGGTCTAAATAAAGCCTACTCGTGGTCTAAAGATCGACTCATCTGGACAAAATAAGCTGACTCCCGATTCATCAGACGATCGTGCCTACATGTTTATTTTTGATCAGCAAATGGTCTTATCATCATCTGCCTAGCCCTTTTCCCAAACTTTGTTGGGTTGTTTCTAGTCTAACCGTATGAAACTGAGTATCAGTATTTTACATGAAGCGACTGCCTATCTGACCTCCACAACCAAGTAACTGGGTAATACGATACCCCTTGGTAAGACTGGATGTCAGACTTTCCGCTTCTGATTACTCGTAACGACTCTCAAAGATCTACAAATGACAGCCGGGTCAACGGCTTAACGTGCTTTCCGAGGCACGGAGGAAACTCGGTACCTATGTAAAGATGGTCACCCACCCACGGGCCAACCTCGGCAAGCACGGGTTAACCTTGAAGATCGACCTGTGCGGCTGTTATTATTTAGCCACGAGCTCCTCAGCAAATGGTCTGTTTCGAAAAACTTCATTTACCGTATTTTATGTTATTGCTTACGAAGCCACCGTCAATTAAATGACACAGTTTGACATTTCTGGAGCACGTGAGTGAGTGTGGAGGAGTTTTAATCAATATTCGTTGTACCTTCCGGAAAAAGAAATTGATCAGTATTAGGTAGTAGCTATAGAGGTTTTAATTTATACGGATTTATTTATCTATTTTTAATGGGAGCACCATCTATACCTATACAGTACGTTTTACATTTAGTGATTTTCGTTTAGTGTGAACGTGTCATTTACAGGTGTTACACAACTTATTCATAATAATTGGTGTAAAAACACCCTTAACTAAGCCAAAAGGCCGTTGTTCTCGCCGTCATTGCGATGATTAAATTTTTATTCTTGAGCATACCTGAAAACCTTTTAGTTACGGTGAATGCAAATTTTTCAAAAGTCTTTTTTTTTTAATTTTACTTTTTTTTTTAATTTTATATCTTTGCTTTAAATACTTCCATGGCCTACGTACTATTCAATGTATGTATCAGCAAAATGTTTTCAGTGCGTTACATTGAGCACTACGATGAAACTGTAATTTTTCTTAACAACAAAAAATGTCGGCTGTGACACAATGTATACAATTATCTGCATTTAATTAAGAAGTACATTAATAAATCATTACATATTTCATTATTGATGCAGTAAAGTCAAGAAAACATAAACTTTACAACACCAAGTAAGTAACAAACCTACCCTGTTAACTCCTACCCCTTGACGTGACCTTATCAGTATCGACCCCGCCGACTGCCGACCCTCTCAAGTCGCAATCAACAATTCTCGTCTAATCAAATACTCCAATGACAGCGGCGGTTACACTGTCGATGAGGAAATTAAATGAAGGGAAGATAACTAACTTATCTGAAAGTGAGTATTGAGAAAGAAAAATTGATTATTTCGTACATTCTTATGTTTTTTTATAAAGGGTGTAAAACACCTCTTAACGAAGCCGAATGGCACTGGTTCTCCCTGTCGTTGCGATCATTTTTTTTGTTTTACACCATACCTGGGAACCTTCTAGTTACGGAGATATTAGGAGTCAAAGTTCCAATTTTTTGACAAGTATTTTTTTAAATACAAGTTTTTAATGTGTATTTTTACTATAAACACCTCCACGACCCCCGTACTATTCAATCCGTCCATCAGCACAATGTTTTGAGTGCGTTACATTGAGTTCTACCACAAAACATGATTTTACACCCCCCAAAAAAAAGTCGTTTCCCAGCAACAATTTTTGTGTAAAATTACTTAGTTTCATGTACAGAATGCTTGGTTGACGGCTTCGTGATGAGGTGATTTACACCGTGTATAGGGTGACTGGTAAATAGTGGCCGGTACTTAAACACGTGATTATACTCATGACAACAAACAACTTTCCCAAACTTTTTTTTTATACTCATTCACTTTTATCACAATAATACAACAGCCGAATGAAATCGCGCGCCTCTGGCCTATCAGCTTGTGATAAAAGCGAATGAGTATACAGTATGTTAGGTTAATCGAGGGACATATTGAGGGAGGGTATTCAGTATTCGATTCTCGTCCCAAAAATGTGAAAAACCTATAACGTATATAGAAGAATTTTTAATGTTTTGTTTAGTGCCTAGATATTTTGGACTGTCCTAAGCCAGGTATGTTTAAAGTATGAAGGGAAAATGCACTATACTTAAGAGTCATTGACCCGCTCACATGTTTTGCGATAGTATTAAGTAGCTAGCGCAAGGGTGTATACACGTTGCGTGACATTTGCGAAAATTTTGATATGGTTCTGTCTGTTATTTATTTGTGTTTTTTTTTTGTTTATATTTTTATTAGTATCATGTTAGCATGTATTATTATGGGTTTGAATATGTCCCTCGTTTAAACTAACATACTGTATAACAAAAATATCATGAGTATAATCACGTGTTTAAGTATCGGTCACTAATTACCAGTCGCCCTATAAGTTTTCCAAGCATTATCAAAATACATGAAATACACACGCTAATCCAAATAGCCTAGCCAAGCCTAGCCTAGCTGGGCCAACATCATAAACAAATCTGCAAAAAATTAGAACTACCGGAATTAAACTACCCCGTACTTTCAGGCGACAACGTTACTGGACTAAGTTGGACTAATTAATCATTTTTATGAAACAGATAAAATGTAAACATATGTCTATTTATTTAGTATTAGAATAAAGAGATGGCCACACTAAAAGTTAAAAGGTGTAGGTGTAAAAGTTAAATGGTGGCAGTGCCTCATCTTTTAATTTTTTTAATTCTATCCTTTTATAAAATCACTGTCTATGCTAAGATTTCGTTGTGTCAATCGTTTCAGGAGATACACAGTGTGAAAACAGACATGTAGCTTCATTCGAAGAACTCTTTAGGGATCTCTTTATTATTAAATGTCTTTCTATCTCTAAAATGTGATCCTTTCACAAAAACTCAACTTTTAACTATCCGTACAAGTGAAGATGAGATTAATCGTTAAATCATAGATTAAATTAAAACCTGGATTTTTGCAGCTCAAATTGTTTTTTTTAAATAGACCATCAATCCAAACACACATAACTTATAAACCCCAGCTTACACAGCTTATAGCCTAGTTAAATAGCTACAAAATACGAGCATACAAAACCAACGATGCAACTAGTTTTAATATCACTTAATAAAACCCTGATCAATCCATAAACCAGCGCAAATAGACTCTTGAAATCTGGGCGATAAAGTTCTAAATTGACTACGTGGTAGCTAACAAAGTGCCAATATTACGGGTTCATGTATGAACATAATTATACCTAAGTATAATGATCGAAGTTGAACTCTTTGGTACAGGTATGTAATGATGTAGATTGTAGGCACAGTTGTAAGCGGTTTAAATACATGACTACGAACAGTTTCGGTCGCGTTTTCCTTATGCTATTACTTCGCGTCTGAATATTTTATCAACTTGACACATTTTTACTGCTAACTGCTTGCGTTTTTCAAGAAATAGCAAAGGTAAATAAGAAAAAGTCCAGATAAAAGGCATGTGCTTGTCTATCTAGACCTCTTAAGAACTCTATCCGTCCCTAGTGTATGTATGTCCTATCATTATCTGCCTAGCCTTTTCCCAAACTATCTTGGGGTCGACTTCCAGTCTAACCGGATGCAGCTGAGTACCAGTATTTTACATGAAGCGACTGCCTATCTGACCTACACAACCCAGTAACTGGGTAATACAATACCCTTTGGTAAGACTGGATGTCAGACTTTTTGGCTTCTGATTACTCGTAACGACTGTCAAAGATCTACAAATGATAGCCAGGACCAATGGCTTAACGTGCTTTTCGAGGCACGGAGGAAACTCGGTATGTAATTATGGTCACCCATCCACGGACCAACCTCGGCAAGCACGGCTTAACCTTAAAGTTCGACCCGGGCGGCTGTTATTATTTAGCCACGAGCTCCTCTATGTATGTCCTATATTAGTCTTTTAAAAAGACAACACAGACACTACACATATTTTCTATTTGGAATTTGTATTGTCGCGAGTCTTAAATTCTTCTGTCACAAGTAGTGATATGCAGACGCTTAGTCATCACACATTTTAGGTTGTTCTTGAACTTTGTATCTGCCTAGCCTTTTTCCAACTTTCTTGGGTTCTTGTCGAACCGGATGCAGTTGAATTCTAATGTTTTGTTGGAGCAAAACATTATCTGACCGCGATCTTACCTCTACGATACAATTTCTGGGGTAACATCGTAACACCTCTTGGTAAGACAGGTTGTTGAGACCTTCGACCATTTATATAAGTACAGTCGGGAAAGTGGGAATATGGACACTTTTCAAACAAAATCCCGTGCACACGATGACCACATCTGTTTAACTCCCATAATACTATTGGTCCGCACAAATAGTTTGCGGACCAATAGTGGTAAAACAAAAAAGACCCGACCGAAAAATACTCGACCGTTTTTCTTTAATATGTATTGTTTTAAACACAATCTCAGGCTCTATTAATGATCCCAGATGTTTGACCACAGTTTTTTTTTTCATTTACGACACCAAGGGACTCGGCAAAAACAGATGCTGCGATGCTATTGGTAGTTGAGCGTTAATAAGCGCTTCTATGTATAGCGGCCGGACGCTGCAAGTAACGATAGTCCTTACCGTGGTCAGATACGCAGTTTGGTTATAGTACCCGTAACGACTGTTAAGGATCTCCAAGTGACAACCGAGAACAAAGGGTTTCCTGAACGACGCACGAAAGGGTTTCGATACTATTGGACGGTCACCCATCCGCAGACCGACCTAGGCAAACGTTGCTTAACCTAGAAAAACAACTTGTGCGGTTGTTATTATTTTTTCCACGACCTCCTCCTACTTGAACCTTGTACAAAAACCACAAACTAACGCGGTAACGATTCGTAAATACATAGTTACTAGCGGGTATACCTCCCTAGGGATCGGCCCTAACCGATAAACTACAAGAACCAAGGATCTTTGATAGGCATTACATAAAACAATTCGATGGATTACACGTAAATTGGTGATAGCAGTTTGATGTTATCCGTGAATTTTATTGTTAGGTGGATTGTGGCAGTCCTTGATTTGTTTTTAAAGCCTATTTGTGTATGTTTAAAACTTTTTGTAGAGGAAGACCAAAGCAACGAAGGATGGACTGTGTGAAGGATGACAGGGTGAGAAAAGAGGTGTCTGATGAAATGACAAGTAATAGAGAAGTATGGAAGATGAAGACAAATGCTGCGCCGACCCCAAATAAATTGGGATAAGGGCAACAGAATGATGATGAATGAAGATGTATATGTTCAAAAGTATAGAATCATGAGGACCTATATTATTAGCCGTTGCTTTCAAAGGGTTACGTATTTCTACAACCATTTTCTAAGATTGACATATTTATGCTTTTCGATTTGTTGTGTCAATCGATAAACATTTTTCACTTATCGATAGGTTATGTCAATCGATAAACTTTTCACTTTTCGATAGGTAATGTCAATCAATAAACATTTTTTCACTTTTCGGTAGGTTTTTCATACACAGTCAAATTGCTTGTTTAAATTAGACCACTTACTGACACAACCATTTTGCATTGTCATGATGTCCGTTACTAAATTAAGTGATGGTTCATCGTCATCCTTAAAATGAATGATGATAATACGTATTTAGTGAAAATATATAATAATATCAACCTTACCCGGTTATTGTCCTATTGCAAAGCTCAACACTTCAGAACAAAAGGAAAACAGAATACTATTCTTTTTTTTATCATGTGGTTTTTTTTTATTGTGTACCTAACCTGATATCAGAGTTTTGACCTCTGACTTGTCTTTACAAACCGCCGCGAGCCGAGAAATATCTCTCAGGCGTGCTTTCCTCGCGATGTTTTAGTCCACCGAAGCAAGTGATAATTACACAATACGCACATGAAACCGAAGTACGTGTTTCTATTATAAATAATTAGTTAAAAGAAGAGGTGTAACCTCCATCTCTTGAAAATACAAATCCAACATAATCCATATCAAGAAGTTACCTCGCAACTCCAACTTCAAACGTGTCAGGTTGGCTTAATGTTACTTATTCTTACTCCAAAACCATAACCCCAGGAACGGCTTATTCATATTCAAATTCGTACTCCAAAACTTGACAGTACAACACCTCATACATCTTCATATTAAGGCTTAATCCTCGAAGTCTGGAAGGAAGTAGAGGTCGGGCGTGCATCGCATACCCTAACGCTAGGTTAGTAGTATTAACACCCAAATAATTCGTGAATTATTATGCGAAATAATCGTACGACGCGCGTTTGGAATAATGATGAAGTGTTGTAAGGTTGGTAGTATGATTGCGACTTGATTGTGCGATTTAGTGGTGGCAAGTCAAATTGCGAAGATGCGAGTTTTTGTAGGTTTGTTCCCTGGGTTGTAATGTGTATTGGAAGGTTGAAAGTCCGTTAACCTTCAAAACACCACAAATTAATTTTGTTTTGGTATTTAATTATGTCGGGTAACAATTAAGAGACTCTAACCATTTTTTTTAATTTTTTTATTACCTGTTGGATTGCAAATGTCTTGAGTGGCAGTATTATTACAATAGACACGAAATACGGTAAATCAATTATTATGACTTGTTTTACTATAAAAATCACTTGGTCGAATAGAATACCATGCATGCGACTACCAAAACCATGCGACTGAATCGCAGTAAGCCAACATTCGCAAAACCGCAACCACGAGCCTTGTATTAGTACGACATTCTGTACACACAGATATCGAAATTCAACGATTACTAGCGTTGTGCCAGTGGGCAGAAGATCTGTGGCACACTCCGTATCACAGATAATGTAATACCAGCTCTGTATGCCCGTGGAATTCGTAGTATGTGAGTCAGCGTATCATGTCGGGGATATATATCGTAAGATAGTTTATCGCGAAACTCTATTTATGGACTCGGTTCCACTGTTTTATTGTTTTCCTGAGTCCGCAATGTGTTTTATATTTACTGTTTACATTTAAAAGGGTAAAGGAGTGCTTGTGGGGAATTGGAGAGAGAGATTATCGTGCTAGATCTTTCAAGGACAATTGTAAATTCATTATAGACGAATGAGCGGCTATTTTCGTAATTTGAAGAACGTTCTAACCTTATTCTTACTCTAATCTGTCAAAAATATCTTACTTATAATTTTTTGACAAATTTCTGACATTGATTGTCGTTGATAAGATAATTGCGACTTCAGTTGAATTTGAATGTTTTTTATAGCCGGGTGCCGGGTGAGTCTCGAATTGTTTATTCTAAACAAACAATAGAACGTGCTCAAAATGGACTTCAATGTTAAACATTTCTATCATAATAATAAACCAATTCCGCATGTCAGAAACCAATTCAAAACCAGAAACGATTGACTTAAAAAAAAAAAAACTGTCAAAACATCATCTGGAAACTTCTAAATTATCAATATTTATTGAATATAAATGGTGTAAAACACCTCATAACGAAGCCGAAAGGCACTGGTTCTCCCTGTCATTGCGATCATTTTTTTGTTCTACACCATATCTGGGAACCTTCTAGTTACGGAGATATTAGGGGTCAAAGTTCCAACTTTTTGACATATAGAGTATTTTTTTTAAAACAAGTTTTTAATGTAAGATTTTTATTTAAAACACCACCCCCGTACTATTCAATCCGTCCATCAGCACAATGTTTTGAGTGTGTTACATTCTACCACAAAACATGATGTTACACCCCCCAAAAAAAAGTCGTTTCCCAGCAATAATTTTTGCGTAAAGTTAACTTAGTTTCATGTACAGAATGCTTGGTTGACGGCTTCGTGATGAGGTGTTTACACCGTGTATAACAGCATCATTATCATCTGCCTAACCTCTTCACTATATTGGGGTTGGTTGCTAGTCTTAGCCGGATGCAGTTGAATACCAAATTTTACATGGAGAGACTGCTTACCTGACCTCGACAACCCAGCCACCCAGTAGGTAATACGATACCCCTTAGTAATATTGATTCTAAAACAAAAGACCCCTAGCACATCCCTACAAAGGGATCATAAGTTCATAACAGGTGGATGGGCAGTTATTCGCGTCACCCTGCGATACCCACCTGCCGAGCAGTAATTATGTCATTATCAGGGTCGCTTTGTGCCCCACTGTGCCCCTTTGTGGACCTCTGTGACCCTGTGCAGAGGAAGGGACGAATTCATTGAACACAGGCACTCTACAGACTGTTGGGGAGATGAAAATAAATTCGATAGTAAATATTCTGTTGTACAACAGAATACTGCTAACTATTGCACTAGTTTAGCTTGTAAGACGTGTATGAACGTGGACGAGGCGAACAGATATGTATGGATGTCATAGCAGGTGATGTTCTGTTGTTTCTGCCTTTCCCCATGGGAAAAATGGGAGTTTATCTTAGTACTTGTATCTTGTTGTGTGAACAAGATGTCCAGTAAATAGTACGAAATACTGCAGGGGGTGATAGCTTGGTTCAATAAGTACCAAAACAACACAATATTATGTTCCGCAAAATGTTACAGATTGAAGCACCCCGAAAATAATCTTTAGTAAAGTATTAGTGAATAGTTACACTACTCATTGATAAGTCATTTATCTATCAAAAACAACACAGTTTGAACGGATCGGACTCGGATTTTTCTAGGAAATTTTTCGTCGGTTAACCTAAAAAAAAACAGCTGTTGTTTTCTATAAAACTGCAACCTACACGGTCAAAATGTTTAAAACATAAGATTTTTTTTTTTTAATTTCCGACGAAACATATCCATTTGTCCTAAGATTGATGTACTGAATACATGCTAAGTGGAACCGTTTTAGTGTCGGTGTCCCTTCCACGTTGTTGTATATTTAAAAATATCACAAAAGCTACAACTAATTTCGGAACTTGTCAAAAATGTATGGAATTAATGAAGTTCATCAGCAGCGCTTGTAATTACATTCATGTTGTTTGTACGTTCTCGTCAACACGCGATGATTATTTTACATTGTTTGACGTGTTACAAATTGATAAATTGTTTTGCAAATTATACCAAACGTAATTGAGTAATATGATAGTTGCATTAATTAACATGCGTTTAATTTCTTAAACAATTAGTTTGTAAGGAATGTAGCTGATGGTGTTTGCAGTTTCTGCCTATCCCCATGCGAAAAAGAATCCGTATGTATGGATTCGTTAATGCCAATTTGGATGTTTACATTGAAGCAATATGACTCCATATTGCAGAAACTAAATAGCAAGCATATTCCAAAAATAACTGATCCAGAACAAAACAAAACAACAGGTCGGTACTCTTAGAAACAACAAGACAAAATTAATTACAAGCAAAATTAATACAAGTTCAACAAATTAGGGTAAACGGCGCAATAACTGGCATCATAACTCAGAATTCTATTGAACGAGCACACAAAGTTGATAATAGAGACGTTTACCTTAAAAGATGTTTGTGCGGTAAGTATTATCTTATTAATTATCTTAATGAGGTGCAAAACAATCGCTTTCTCAGCATAACTGATAAGCTGAAAGCTTATGCGTTGAGTAGACGTAGATACTATCTTATGTGATCATATGTGCACGAGGTCAAATGTTATCTTCACAGTATTATCTTGATAAAGCAAAATAAGTGTTATAACTTATAGCTAACTTAGCAATGTAATCATCATCTGCCTAGCCTTTTCCACAAATTTGTTGGGTGCGGCTTCCAGTTTAACTGGATGCAGCCGAATACCAGTAATTTACATGAATCGACTGCCGATCTGACCTCCACAACCCAGTTAGTACTTGATAATACGATACCCCTTGGTATGACTGGTTGTCAGACTTTAAGTATATTGACAAAGACCTGTAACGACTGTCAAAGACCTGTAACGACTGTCAAAGACCTGTAACGACTGTCAAAGACCTACAAATAACAGCCGGGCCCGACGGCTTGTCGTGCTTTCCGAGGCACGGTGGAAACTCAGTATGTAATGGGTGTGGTCACCCATCCACAGACCAACCTAGGCAACCGCGGCTTAACGTGACAATCGAACTGAGTGGCTGTTATTATTTAGTCATGAGCTCCGTCCAGTATTCAACAAACGAATCATTTACCTGAACAGTGGTTAGTTAAGTACACATAAATAGGACTTAGCTAAATTCTCCGAATGAGGCCCTCATCGATCTTGGCACCAAGTACCTATAACTTTGAACATAATCACAATCCAATGGGTACAATTCTTAAATTAACTGGCTTACGAAGAAAAGAGGAAACGTTTCCAACGACCAATAGGATCCCATTGAGTGCAGAAAATGGAAAAGATTAAGTCTGTCAGCAGACAAGAGACATCTGAAATAATCCTTACGAGAGGAGGGTGACGTCACTGAAGTATTTTCAGAGGAAAATCTCCTTGAAATGGATCACAGTATTACAAACAGTTTAGTAAAAGTATTTTGTCTAAAATACTTGTTTTCGAAATGTAATTATAACTTAAATTACGTCCTTATAGCCCAACAAAAAGTTAAGGGAACAGAAAGCCTTGGAGCGGACTATATTAAAAGTTTTTTTTTAAGGATCCGCAATGAGGTTTTCGGTTGAAGAACAGCCATCACAAATATGCTCTAAGGTTGCAGAATTACCAATCCGAAGAGAAGTTTTCTCCTGCAACATGAGGAATGTGTCCATGAACATCTGTGATAGAACACAGCACTCAAATTAAACTGCGGGGCAATAACTTAATACGCTCACAATCTTTGCAAATTTCTTTCTAAATCTGTTATGATTAAAAAGACTTTTGCACTGGCTGTTTTTGCTGAGTGCACAATTAAAAAAGGAGTTCATCTGAGTCCATCAAGTTTTCTAAGGTGAGAATAAACTCATAACCTTTATATACAGTCGATAGTTTTGCCTTCTTCCGTTTCGTGATTTTGCGAAAGGATAAAGCCAGTTAACGGAACACTGTCAATAAAATCATATCATATCTGACAGTTATTACAGTATATAACTATTTTCCTGATCATTGTTTATAACTCTTGTCCTCATAAGCCTGAGATTCGATCATAAACGTTATTTTATTAAACTGAAGTGTTTTGACCTGAGCTTAATTAATATTGTAACGGTATAAATATTAATTATTCGGATTCAAAATCAAATCATTTATTTTCTTAAATTAGGTAAGTACGGAAAGTTCTTAAGGAAAAGTATAATTATGGATCTCTTTTTTCTGCCATTAATTTCGGCGTGCGGAATGGAAAGTAAATTAATTTTAAATATGCATGCAGTTAGTAAACTGTATTATATTTAAATTTAACATTACAAAAACTAAGTTTTCAGAATATTTATTGTACATAATATTATGTTATACATATGATTCTATCTGTACGTAGGTGTCATAGTAACAACCTGAACAAGCATCAGAAAATCTATATTCAAAGGTATTTTAAAAATGTAATACGTTTAAATAATAAAGTTGTTATAACAAACCTACCTACTGTCCATTTTCCCTACGAACCATTAAAAAGACAAGTTTTCCTCAACAAAAATAATAGATTCGTGTTAAAATAACTGAAAGATGGGTGGGTTGTTATTCTTTTGTTCGAGAGTGATACGGGACTTAGAAAAGTGTTACACTGAAATAATAAAAATAAAAAATATGTCGTCCCCGTAAACTACATACATAACAACGAATGCACACTATCTCGAAAAACTTAACGCCGTAGCCATGCGATCTCGAATAACCAAATCTCTAAATTCACCTATTCGAAACACTTACCAACGAATAAACGCTTCCACGAAAAACTTAACGCCGAAGCAAAGCGATCTCGAATAACTAAACCTCTAACGAAAATACATCAATTTCTGGGGGTTCCTAAAATGAATATTCTATACTTTTCGTAAAAAAAATGGAAAAGTCATTATTCATTTAACAATCAAACAAATCTTTTTTTTTTTTGAAAAATAAACATTATATGTCAAAAATGAGTTCAACTATCGTTTAAAATAACACAAGTATGGCCATCATCACAAGTATGCCATCATCATCAAGTATGACCATCTAAAAATGTGGCTAGGTCCATTGTTTCCTTTTATGCTAAAGTGTTTAATTTTTTTCTTTACTATTTTCTTTTAGTTTCTTGAGACTGTGAAATTAATTATTCTACCAACAATTCTGTCTGTTTTTGATCCTTGTGCCTCAATGGTCTTACATTTAGATGGTCTTGCATAGATGTGCTATTTTAAACGACAGCTGAACTTATTTTGATGATTTTGATGGGTTCTTTTTCTTAATTGTTTGAACGATTCCAGATTGATCCTTTGCCCAGCAGTGGGACAGAGCCGGCCGACATAAAATGAAAATGTTTGATTTTATTGATTGTTAAATGACTTTTCAAAAATTGTTTTTTTACTAGAAACCCCTGAAATTGTTGTCATTTCGTTAGAGATCGCTTGGCTACGGCGTTCAGTTTTTTATGGTAGCGTACATTCGTTGAATTGTGTTTCGTATTAGTAAACTTACTGGAACGTGATATTCGGTGTATAACACTTTTCTAAGTCCCGTATCACAATCATCCTTTTGTTCGATAGCCTTTAACTTAGACTGAAGAATATTTCTCCGGTACAACATTCTGATGTAAATCTATGCTTTAGGAATGTTTAATAGGAAATTGAGAGGAGCAATGAAGTTAACCTTACGAGTAGATACAGAAACCTCATTCGATCTGATAAGTAGGTACTAGCTAGATAGATACCTAGCCAAGATCAAATGTTGCTATTAACACTTTCTCCCTCCGAAGGTATCCAATTCTATGAGCATTTTCTATTTCCATGGTGTTTAATTCTGTATCTAGCTCAAAGCTTTCTACTTGGTCTTTAAGTTGGTGCAGTTGGTATCAAGTCAATAACTAGTATTAACTGGTAGTTTAGTTTTTAAACCTTATATAGACCCAAGCCTTTATACTAGACTACACCTAAATAAATTCCAGTTTAAAAACGCACTATTGGATTTCGTTCGGGTCAAAAATATCAACAGAAAATAAATATACATATTTAAGCGTTCATTCACTCATCACTTAATGTTAACAGGCATTACTTAATAACTTTGCAACAAAAAAAACGGTTGCAATTTCGATCTATTATAAAAGAATTGATTAAAAACTCACATATTCGGATATCCTTAAAGTAACATGGTTGCTCCATGAATCAGAATAGCCTCAAGACAACTTGCGTACAGCATAAAGTGCTGTTACACTTGAGGTGCAGTTTCTAGAATAATAGCGATTGCATCTGAGACTGTCTTGCGCATGTCGCGCCGTGTGGGGACCCCCACGTGCGCAGACGCAGCTAACGGTCGCAGTAGCAGCATCTTCGAATGAACCGCGCCTTAGAGGCATCAGAGAATGCAGAATTTCGTTTATACTGTTTGTTTAAGAGTTTTTAATGATTTTAAATAAAAAACACTATGTGGATTGCAAAAGTATGTAGGTACCTATCTGGTATTAAACAATCTGGTATAAAACAGTTGTGAAAAATTTACTGAGGCCTGTTTAATAAGATGGGCGACAATCCATTCAGTTAATTTAGTCACGAAAATGCGTCAATTTTAACAAATTGACAAAAAAAACGCATTGTCAGTTATACCAAACAGGGGCTGGTCTGTTCTAAATTATTCTTTTGGTCTTAAATTTTTAAATATTATCACAGTCCGAGCAAATGTAAATGTTAAGGACAAATTCCGTCACCCTGGGCTTCATTATGTAAATTTTAATATTTTGGAGAAGTTCCAAAAATATGTTCTGTTAACATTTCGTCCAAATCAGACACCACAGTGAGTTGGAAAAACTGAAGCTCTATTATTCAAACAGAATAGACGTATCGTTCTAAGGCAAAAAAATTGTAATATTGAAATAATAAAAAAAGTGTGCGCAAAAAAATGAGGCAATCAAAAGATCATTAAAACATTTGCCAACATATTATCTCAAACTCGACGATAAAAAGGGAAAATATTCACGAAATTGTGAAGAGGTCCATAAACACGCAATTAACAGCTACCTACGTCGCTAATCACATGAGACCATCGAATTATAAATATTAACGACCAATTAAAACTAATAATTGACATAAAAACCGTCAAGCCACATGCGATAAACGATAACGAGAAATCGCGAGATAGAACACGCGACCGCGATGTAGGCCGATTCGAAAGTCGCAGGTCACTTAATAACTTGTACCTTACGTTAGGCCTTCTTGCATTTCTCATCTCGCATATTACGGCTCATACCCAACCAGCATTAGAAACAGAAACTTTATAGACGATCGTAAACGAGATACCTACTATAAAATCACAATTTGAATTTCCTTAAGACAGTTCAATTTTCAAGGTTTAATTGAGCTTTAAAGCACCGACTTGAGCTGTAGGTCCCAATTATCAATAAAACAACCGTTCAACACGAGCCGGCTACGTCGAAACATTATGAACATAATACTCCTCGTACGCTTGTATGGAATTACTGTAATGTCATTATAAAATGAGCCGAGACGAGGTCGGAGGCAGGTGGGGGGAATGGGGGATACACTCGCGAATTTTATTCTCACAATAACGACGCGTTTCAGAATACTCTTTCTGTTGTCCTATCGTGGTGTTACTCACTGAATTACCAACACCAACAGATTTTACAGATCATTGTCCACATGTCTCTGCTATTAACTTTAAAGAGAAAGGTCATTTATATTTTGATCGGGCTTTAAGCTTTTCTAGATCCAAACAAAGAAAATGTTTGCAAACCAATCTTATTAGGAAACATACGTGCGAGGAATAAACATCTCGGCAAATAAAAGGATTTTGTAGGTGTATTACTTCACAAAAGTTGAACTTTAATCACACACTGTACACTCCTATGTAATATCGTTAAAAGGTTTTCGGAATTTCGTTCTCATCTGTGAATATTATAATAGTTGAATTGGATGTGTTATTATTTCTGATACAAAACTTACTGAACTGGATTTAAAGTATTTAACACTCCCTTCACTTTGAACACTGCGGCAAATATGAAATAACCATCACAATTATGAGCTGGCTCTATTGAAATGTAAATATAATGGTTTAGTAACAGATGTCTGCCGCCTGAGTCATCAGCGACCGACCAGTCGCACCAAGTGTGAATTTTTTAAACAAGCACAACCGATATTAATATAAATTTTAAAGCCGGGGTTGCAATGTCGAAAAGTTAAATCATGCTAAAGATACAAAGTAATTAAGGTCAAACAATAAAAGAGAACCAATAAAAGTGTCGTTAAGCACCGGTTTTAAATTTAAATGTTATAACAAGTTAATAATTATATTCACGCGTAAGGGTCGCTACAGGACTGTGCCGAAGCTCAGGTGGTACAGAACGTCGACAGGTTGCCGGAGAGACACAGGTTACACACAAAGAGGATTCGCATAGCGGGGCCGGAGGTTGCATTACGTTTCGTTCTAAAACACTTAAATAATTTCCCTCAGCGTTTATCTTTGGTGATCCCAGATTCAGGTTTTCAGCATCTTCTAGAAAAAGTGACTTCTAACAATAGATAACGAACAGAAACTTCAATAAAGAGAATGGAGTTGACAATGACGTACCTTTCCGAAAGCTTATGTCAATTCCAAACATTTAGTTGATGTTTCTTTACGTTAAAAAACTCAATGCAAAGTCTGATTTATCTGATGATAATAAGTCTACCGGTATTCGTTTGGAACATTTCATCGCGGGACAATAAGCGTCGCACCAGACAATTATCATCTGGTAAATCAGTCTGGCAAAAGCCGGGATTAATGACGGCAGACTGAGATGAAGAAATCAGGCTGTTGGGGCACTTTACGATTACAGAAAGTCACTTTGTCTGGTAGTCACAGCGGGAATGTGTTAAAAATAGGTGAGGTTGCAAATATCAGCTGACCTCTGTAGACGTCATCGTAGAGGGGGGCGAGCGCGGCGTCTGGCGCGCCCCAGCGGGACGCCTCGGGGTACACCATGGGGGCGCGCCTAGCGCGACATGGCAGTCGGCAGCGGCGCGTGCGTCTGCGTCGGCCGGCGCGCGCGGACTGAATACACTCGCAAACACCTACACGCTGACACACACGCAGAACCTCAACAGACACAGAGTAGAATAACCAGTGTGTTTAAGGAATTAATATGTATGCCTATATGGGGATCAACAAGAACCCCTTTTCTCAAATGAACCCGTGTGCTTCGACCACCTACTTTGATACTTTTGGGGTTCAATATACCGACAAGTAGAGATAAAAATTAAGAGTCATGTCAAATGGAAAGGTTGCTGCAGAAAATGAAAAATAATCTGTTAATGTTGAGAGAAACACATCGTTACATAAATGACAAAGAAAATATTACTGTTTGCACAGGATCCACAAAGAGCGACGAAAGCTCACCGGGAGCTTTGAGAGAACTCTCCTGCTTGCACTGTAGTTCCTACTCTGTGTGCGTGTGCAGACGGAGCCTTCCCCCTGCTTTCGCCCCCCTCCGCGCCCCGCCTCTCGCCCCCCACGTGCTTCACTTTCGCACGGTCCGCGAACCCCGTCGCGACACTAGTTTAATTGCAACCCGTCCGCTGCAGCAGAACCGGATTTATTGTCTCCCGGTCGATATCACCTCGACGTTGATGAGAAACCATAGAAATCGACCAGGGTTCCGTAAACGGCCCGTAACCGGTTGTCCTAGGCTTGGCTTGATTAGCTGTTGAAAGACTGCAACTGTTATTGACAGCCCTAAGTGTCGGGTATGGCTGGAATTGCGACCTGCGCAAGAGTGACATTCGTAGGCGTTGATGCACTTGTAAAAGACATCAACGCGCGCGCAGTAATACGAGACCCTTTATATGAAGACATTGCACTGTCACACAACTATTTACCTGTGTTTAAGGTGGAAGCGATAGGATGGCCTGCGAAATTCAAATTTTCTTACTTTTTTTTTTTCAATTTGCCATTCAGTGTCAGTTTTTTTATTGAAAAAAAAAAGTGATACGCGGCCGCAACTAATCTGGCTTTACTGAGTTATAATCATTAAAGTCATTAATACAATCCCTTCAAGTTGATTTAACCCCAAAGAATGACTTTTTCATGGCATAGTCAGGAGTCAGTAGAAGGATTAAATTAAATTAAAGGGGTTGTATTGATTTTAATGACAACAATTATGTTAATACGGACGTTTTACGACCGCGTATCATATTTTATTCAACGTAAAACCTGACACTGACCGAAAAATTGCAAAAAAACGTAAGAATATTTGAATTTCGCGGGCCACCCTGACGCTTCTACATTAAAGGGAAAAAATTGTTTCATTATCTTTCCTTACTATTAAATTTATTTTATGTTTACATATATGTGCTTGTATTACTCGTATCTTTGTAAAGGCTTTTAGAATTTTCCTTTATTAATAGTGAATGTATTTCTTACCGCTAGATAGCAGTTATGTGCTTCGCTAAGACTTGTACAAATTGGCTCATTTGTATAATTAAATATTAACAAGTAATTCCTGCTATTACGAGTCTTCTGCTGGAGAATTAATAGATATTATGCTACATTGCTACTTATAGATTAAATCTTACATAAGTTAGCATTTAAGATGAAAAGATTAACTGTGCATATCCGGTGACAGTGATTGGGTTCATATGATATGATTCAGGATTTGTAATTGTTTAACGGTATTTGGGGATAACATTATCATTATCGCTACTGATGTCCGTGGCTGAACAACGTTTCGCATTTATATATAAATATATTACAATAAAGTTATTCAAACATCGACTTCAGAGTTCACATAAACTTATTGCAAACCATTTTAAAAGAGTAAATAAAGTTTCTTGCTCATTCTTCTCCATGCAAAACTATGTTTACGCATGGGCAACTAGAATCAATTCCTGTAAATTTTAAACATTCAAAAGTGCGTTTTAAAACCTAAATGAAATACATTGCTTGATTTTGACTTTATAACTACAAAATAAGCCAGTTGTTGATTACAAAGTTTATTCTAAAACTTCAATCAGAAACTCAAACATTCATCTAAATACAAATGGCGAGTGGTCTGAAGTACTAACAATAGGTGTTAACTCGTGATTAGTGCGGTGTTGAGTATCGATGCGCGAGCGCAGAGCGGTGAACTATGCAGAGTTGCAGGCTGCAGGGCGTAGGGCGCGCGCGGAGGCTGCGGTGCGGACCGCTACCGCTGTGCAGAAGGGGAGAAGGCCCACTACAAAATATTGGCACATAACATCACGCCTGTAATCCCTGAAGGGGTTGGCAGAAGTGTATCTAATAGTACACCCACATTTCACCAGTTATGTTACAGACTATTGACATCAACCGAGCACAAATCGACAAATTTGAGAGCAGCGGTGGCCCAGTGGTGGAGAGCAGCGGTGGTCCAGCGGTGGCAGCCCCGACTTACAAGCAGTAAGCCGTGGGTTCGAACCTAGGCAGGCGCATTACTTTGTATAATTTATTTTATCACCGCTGCTCTCAAAACGGTGAAGGAAAACATCGTGAGGAAACCGGCATGTCCTAGAACTAAAAATTCGAAGTCTTGTGACATCTACCCCGCTACATATACCCGCGCTGGGCCCGCGTGGTGGATTACAGCCCACTCACTCCCATAGAGAGGAGGCCTGTGGGAACATTATAGGCTGATGATGAATGATGACAAATCCAGACTCCGTGGGACTACTCTGCTACTGAGAAATTCTTGAAGGAAAAATCCAATAACACTTTGGCCGACCCGAGAATGGAACCCAGGACTTCATGCTCAGCAATCGCGCTTGCGACCACTCATCATCTTCTTCCTAGCCTTTCCCAAACTAAGATGGGGTCGGCTTCCAGTCTAACCGGATGCAGCTGAGTACCAGTATTTTACATAAAGCGACTGCCTATCTGACCTCCACAACCCAGTAGCTAGGTAATACGATACCCCTTAGTAAGACTGGATGTCAGACTTTTTGGCTTCTGACTACTCGTAACGACTGTCAAAGATCTACAAATGACAGCCGGGACTAACGGCTTAACGTGCTTTCCGAGGCACGGAGGAAACTCGGTATGTAATTAAGGTCACCCATCCACGGACCAACCTCGGCAAGCACTGCTTAACCTTAAAGATCGACCCGGGCGGCTGTTATTATTTAGCCAAACAAATTCTAAATAATACATGTAGGTAACCGAAGCATAAGTTCTTCCGATAACCTGCAAAAAAACTTGTGTTCACCGTAAGAAAGAAATACCTGGTATGATGGTCTGACCAAGTGAAGCAACACCTCGGTACTAAGATCACCGATGCACTACAACGAGCCAAAGATTCGTCACAAATGAAGGGGATCGTCAAATAGCTTAGTCAGACTCGTCACGACGCTAAGTAATGAGCTACCGAGGAAATGACGAGGGAGCATAGTTAAAAGTTATAACAATGAATAAAAGTGTAGGTGCATAGATTTTTCTCCCTAACAATAGGGTAAACGCAGCTACTACAATGTATACGAAAGCACTAGGTATCCCAAACAAAGGATACTTGGATTGAAACTATTGTGAACTTCTAGTGATCGGATCAAACCATTCTTCGGAGAAGGGTGCACTTCTGCACCTATTCTTTGAAGGCATTAGCGGAACAGGATCTATCTCTTGAACATGTGGCGTACCATGACGTCTTAAAACATTATTGTTCCATTCTTATTCCAGAGTGAAAAAGAGACGGAGCTATACAGGTCGTCTAGCTCCATCTCTTTCCCACTCTGGAATAGGAATGGAGCAATAATGTTTTAAGCGTCATAGTAACCCCCCAGAACTCCTTAGCTACATACTAAGCTGGTGCACTTTGGACTAGAATTTTTTTTTTTACAATGCGACTGCTTCGCTGGTCTAGTGATGACAAGCGCTTTCGATTCGAATCTTCGATTCCCAGGTCGGACGTTATTAGGTTTTTCCAGTAGGAATTCTCAGCAGCACAAAGTCCGTATTTGTGCCAGATTCGTGGAAATACTCGTACTAGCAAAATCTTGGCTAGTATAACATGGCCTCGCTTTTGAACAGATTTCCCGTACAAAGAGATCCGTATAAACTGGTTTGTACTGGATGATTGGTTGCCGTGCCTACTATGGGTGCATGGATGCCATGTTAATATGTTAAGCGTGGAGCAAATTGCACTGGAGTCGGTTTCTTACTAGAATTTGGTCAAACTCAACCTTCTGTTCGCCCACTTCTTATAGCTACCGCAACCAGTTTATGTTTTAAATTCGCGATAAAAAAATATCTGCAGCGGCGCGTGTCATTAGCCGCGATGTCCCCTCCCTTCGCCCCGCGTTACCTCCGCCTGCATTTATTAATCTTATTCGGAGAAATCGACGCATCACAAGACTGCTCCACTCCCCTCCGCCTCGCCGAGAGGATACCAAATGTTCAGAGGATATTGGCAGGAGATTACACGAAATTGGTATTTGATGAGGTTAGATCGCGTATAGGTATAGTGCTTTGGTTCTATTGATGTTGATTGACATTGACAGGAGGGCGCCATCGGTAAACATTTTTGAAATAAAATTAAGTTTCTGCGGGAATTACTTTCAAATAACAAAATGACGTTAGCTACGATTCAAACACGCTCTAAAAGATTATTTTTCAACTAAACATTTTTTTTTCTAGAAGCTACAACCGTTTGATTATGTGTGCTGACATAAAGTGCCTAATTTGATAGGTATTCAGAATCAGAGGTCAACAACTTTTTATTGGTTTACAAGTTCACAAATGAATGTGTTTCGTTGGAGAGAAACGCATTTTTAAATATAGCTACGTGAACCGATTTTAATGAAACGCATTAGCAGAATACATAGGTCTAAAAAGTTACTGAAAATATTTTATGATTATGAAGTTTCATTAATATTCGTTAAGTCATTTCGGAAAATAGGAAACAGTACCTATCTCCGTTCAGCGTAAAGCTAACATTTATGCGAATTGTTTGATGTCATGTTTTAGAATTTTTCGTTCCACGCTACGCCGATTTCCTCACTATGTTTTCCTTCACCGTTTTGAGAGCAGTGGTTATAAACTAATTAACGTCTAGCCTAAACATTTAACTAGGACTAAATCTCGATACGGACACAGGCCGTCAGAATTCATGGACGCCACAATGTCCGGTACGCCCGTTCACTCACCGTGCGACATCGCCTTGAATTGATACATATGTATTTCTTTATAGGCACCTATATATAATCGATTTCTGGCCTTATGTACACCACTTATTTTTACACCAAACCGACTTTTGAACGCGCTAAACTGGAAAGGACTTCTCCGAATTCGTTTGCAATGATAACGTTAATGTTTTAATCATTAAGTGCTTTAGTAATTGATTTATTTATACCAATGCAATGAACACGCGTATATTTATGACATCACGTTTGTTTCCTCGAGAGATTAGGCAGAGGTGATCTATAAGACACCCACTTGAGACCATAAAGACAAATACACCTTGTCTCGGGTGTTAAAACGAACCCATAACTAAATTAAGTACCTGGGTGTTTGCCAAATATCGTTTTTGAATCACTCGAGTTGCAGGCACAGAGGTGCTGCCTTGGTGTGCCCTGCCTTAGTCACAAAAATTGCCTTAATTAATGATTAGATTGATCCAAGTTGCGCTTTCTGTCCGAATTTAGATAGACTATAAACAATTATCTTACCTCTCTTCCTAGCTGTAGGTGTATGCTGAGGACCTGCGGTCAGCTTCCCTTCGCCCTGTTATATACTAAATGGATCAGCGTCGCCTTAAAATATCTTCTTCAGCTACGAAGGTGGTTACTGGTTACACGTTGCTCTGTCATAATCCGAGGACAGGACTTTCAAGATCGTCTGGCTACTGACATGCCGCCCTCACTTCCGTCATTGTAAAGTATAGACACCTACAAATCATAATTACCGGAAATAGGTTTTTGTTCTTATTCATTACGTTTTGAAATTTGATTCATATTAAACTGTTCGTTGTAAGTGAGGATTGCTGACCGCCAGACATACATGTACCTACCTATTGTATTGAATTGACATAAACTACCGAAAACCTTAATTTCACTTCGAAAACAAAACTCAAAGCAAGCATTAAATTTCAATAAGACCATTAGGTACAGGCACTTTTGAAAGCTTAAATAAAAAGATGAAGCTACAGTCCCAAGTCACAAAGCATAATAACTTGTGAAAATATTGCAGTTGCCCATTCCAAATCTCTATGGAGAATAGGCCCTCGGTCTAAATTCCCAGTCACAGTGATTTTGGGATTCTTCAGTACCTATACTTACTCGTAGATAATGTAACGAATTAAGGTCTCGCCACGAGTTTCCGAGTAGGTAATCGTGGGCGAATCACAAATAAAGACAAATCTTCCTGCACAATTGCCGACTAATACTAATATGCCAGTGAAATAACTCATATATTTTATGTAGGGACCTACTTGCACGAAGCAAAATAATCATAATTAAATTATTTCTATCAGGCGTCCACTTGAGAAGTCCCACAGACTAATATTAAGCTGTTGATGTAGAATACTTCAAATGAATAGGCCTTTGTTTCAGAAAGTCATTAACTGCGATATTGTAGTGTTAAATTTTAGAATCTCTACAAAACGATATGGAATTACGACAAAGTATTAAATATTGCACAATTTATTTCACTACGGCGTAATAACTTATAAAATGTAGACAGTTTTAGTCTGAACGTTCATAATATTTTAATAAAGAAATATGTTTATGTGGGCACAATATTATTTAATTCTCATATCTTTATTTTATTCATAATGTAAATACTTTATGCACAGTCAGAGCCATAAATTAAAAAAATTAAGCATCTAAATTATGTTATATATCGAGTGAGACGTATAAATTTTGCATTCCGATAACATAATCCAATTCTTGAATTATAAATAAGGCAAAAACCATTTAGCTTTACATTTTAACTACCTACGGTCTGTTAATAAAGCAACAATAATGCATTTTCAATATCAATATTTAATTAACATAAGCCATAAAATGGTAGAGAAACTGGTATAATAATACCAGGCTTGAAAATAAACTTTTCAAAAACACAAGTAGTAATTTTCGCAGAGATAAAAACCGGCCAAGTGCGTGTCGTACGTAAGTACGCACACAGGGTTCCGTACCACCAAACAATAAAATAAAAAATATTATTAAATTATTTTTATATGTAACAGCAAAACTAAATTTGTTTTTCATAGTATGTTAATGAAAAACAAAGTTACTGCTGCAGTTTGATGAAAACGTCCTATATCTCAAAAACTAAACATCATATCTTATTCAAACCAATTTACGTTGAAAGTTTTTTTTACGTTCTATAATCAAAAATATTTTCTGAATTTTCATCCTCTTACTTTAGAAATTAGAGGGGGGGGGCACACATTTTACCACTTTGGAAGTGTCTCTCGCGCAAACTATTCACTTTAGAAAAAAAATATATTAGAAAACTCAATATCATTTTTGAAGACCTATCTATAGATACCCCACTCGTATGGGTTTGATAAAAAAAAAAATGAGTTTCAGTTCTAAGTATGGGGAATCCCCAAAATTTATTGTTTTTTTTCTATTTTTGTGTAAAAATCTTAATGCGGTTCACAGAATACATCTACTTACCAAGTTTCAACAGTATAGTTTCGGAATAAAGTGGCTGAGACATACGGACGGACGGACAGACAGACAGACAGACATGACGAATCTATAAGGGTTTCGTTTTTTGCCATTCGGCTACGGAACCCTAAAAACGGTTCCATTGTGCAATATTTTGTAATACATAGTCACTTCTTCTTTCTTTATCATTGTGGTGTCAGTTTTTATGCCATCCATGCCTCTGACTTGAGTTTACATGCCGTTTAGAAATATGAATGTCTCAAACATGCTGGTTCCTCACAATGTTTTTCTTCACCGAAGCAAGTGATAATTATACAATATGCACATAAACCCGAAAAATCAGAGCTGTGTTTCTTCACAAGGAACTTAAGACCTATGACTTGGTATGGTGACAGTCTCATCACTAAGCTATCACTGATTATTATTATAGTCACTTATTGCACCATATTGTGTGTATATTAGGACTTACACATACCTTTTATTTATTATTTTATTTATGGCGGCTTCCCACAATCCCTTTTTCATTAATGTTGGATTACAATGAGTATATATACTTACTGATCTTTTGTAGGTACTACATTATTTTGAGAAGAAAATTCGAAGGCTGTGTTGGTTTATCTACGTTCAGAATAGAATATCTAGTTTTCAATATGAACTAAACCAGGCAACGCCTGTATTTTATTTTAGGTGTTGGTAATTTATAAAGCAAAGCAAAATTGTGAAGGAAATAATAATTTATTGTTCTTTTATTAAATCTTAGTAAAAGGTGAAGACGTAAATAAAGAAAGGAAAACAAATAAAATAAAATAATTTATTTCAGACTAAGTTTTTCTTACTTATATTTAACAAGTTTATAATTACAATAAGTAATAATTAAGACACATTGAAAGTAAGAACAGGAAAGGATCATTAACAGTTATTACAAAAGGTGAGTAATATGTTTTCTTCGATTATAGAAAATATTTTATAAGATTGCTATTTATCTTACAAGTTTATCTTTTAGCTCGTTAAGTGTTGTTTGAAATAACATTTTATATTTTCTTAGACTGAATTGGTTGTTAATAATGGGCTGATCATCACTGCCATTATATTAGCTGACAGTTGACTAAATATAGACACAGTAATGAAAACATGAAACACAAAAAACCTATAACATCTTGAGGTTAAATAGATTTGCAATCAAATTGATTCTCTTTTATCAGAATCATTTTAAACTTAATGCTAAAACTTTTACAGTCATTTTCGTTATGAACACTTGAATTCATAGAGTAAATCACATTATTAAATATTCTAAGACAATAATGGATGTTGTCAAGAAACCTGGACCGGGCCTTGATTACAGCCCACTGCCTCATATAGAGAAGCGGCTTGTCTCCAAGCAATGGGAACATTATTCTGATGTATATACTTCTTATAAGAACATTGGTCACAAAGTTACCTGTACCAATAAAGGGTCACGCGAGGCGAACGTCTTCATTTAGACTACTTATCTGTCTCTATTAAAGTGAGGTTACTTGGCAGGGGCTGGAGCCGTAGGGGCCGAAGCAACGCGTTGCTGTGCTGCAGACAGTTGCGGTGTGGTCGTAGCCAGTGCTCGCAACTGCTGTTCAGCTGCAGCATTCACCATCTTTGTAACATTAGTCTTCATCTTATTCCGTTGCACGGCGCTCTTGCTCTTTACTGGCGCGTTTGGACGCTTAGCCACCGCCTTGACTGCTTTACCCTTGTTTTTCTTTGATTTTGCGCCTGCAGGCAATTTACCCTTTACTTTTAGTTTGCCTTGAGCCATTTCTACGTTCTATTTGACTTATTTTTGCACAAATACAAATACACAACGTGGTTTTGACGTGCGATTGGTTTGACAATACATTTTTGACAGATGACATCTGAAACTTTGCGTTCCGTACCAAGAATAATTTTAATTTTAGGCGTGGTGGACTGAACAGTCTGGTTTGTTTATAGGAAGGGTGCGCCTGAGTGAAGAGTAAAGATTTTGTTCTCATGCTATTATTTCTAAAGTACTTGGAAAATTATTTAAAATGTGACAGAAGCGTTCCTTTCTACATTTTGCAAATAGTTATCTAGTGAGGGATAATGAATGAAGATACAAATAAAGAGACAAAATTGGTATTTATTTTACGGACTTTTTTTTATTATTCATAAATCGACTGTTGCAGTATATGAATTCGAGTTTCAAGTTAAGAAATATACATAATATATAATATCTTCTAAATATATTTTATGTACAGACAAATAGAAAAGTAGACGAGTATAATTATCGGCTATCGATAGAATCGAGCGGCGAGAGTGCAGGCGACCGGCGGAAAGCGGTGCGGACGAGGGCGCACCTCGCCATAAAACGTCTAGAAAAATAGATAAATCGCTCAAAAACGTCAGAATCAGTCGAAAAGATAGAAGAGTAGAGAACGGGCGACGTCAAAGGCGACGACGCGGGTGGGTGGGTCCTCAGGCCCTTCTCACGCGTACTCCGTGTCAGTGGAGAGCGAGCGCTCTGCGGGCGAGCGCCGCCCGCTCGCCTCCGCCACCGCCGGTTCGCCTGCCTGCGCCTGCGCGTACGCCAGACTCTTCTGGTAGCTGAACAGTTGTCGCTCCAGAGAATAGTTCTCCGCCTGAAGAACGGCAATCTCGCGCCTGAAAACATTTAATATTTCATTATTTACGAAAAACATTAACGAAGCAGTTGCACCAGCAGCTATCACACCTACCTCATCTGATGCGCGTGTAGCCGACAAAGGTCATCATAGACATGATAAGTAGCTTGAAAGAGTAGGTAAGTATCGCCCCACTCGAGGCGTACACGAAGTTCTCCGCCCGGGTGCAAAAAGGCGCTGCCGGGGCGCGACATGTCCTCGACGCGCAGGGCCGTCTCCATCATGAGCCCTTCGTCGGCGCTGTCCTGCGCGTAGTAGTGCTCGAAGGGCGCGCCGGGCAGCTCCTCGGCGTCGGGTTCGCCGGCCGCGGCTCCCGTGCGCACCAGCCACGCTGACCAGCTCACGTAGCGCAGGTGGTTGCGCGGCACGTGGTGAACGTCGCGGTACAGCATATGCAGCCGAACCATCTCCGAATGCATGTCGCAGCGCACCGCCCACGCCTGCTTGTCGCGGTCGTAGCAAGTGGCCGCGCGCCCCGCCGATGGCACTGCCAGCTCGGCCAGCGCGCGTGCCCACACCAGCTCCACTGTCAGTCGGACTCCTTTAGTGAGAAGCCGCGATGGCGGCCGCGGGTTCCATGGTGGCGTGCGACCATCGGCGTCACATACGCACTCTAGTGGCCCCGAGTGTAGTCTTCTCTCGCCCTCACCGAGTGCAAGAGCATATCGAACACGACAGCGCTGTCCTTCGCCTGATAATCTCATTAGCCTTAACGTCAGCGGCTCCTTGCCACCGCCACCGGTGGCTGACACCTGCCAGTCGAACCCTGCGAATGCTATGGGTGGTGTATCAAGGCGAGGCGCGCGCAGTTCACAAGAGTATAGCGTGCGCACTTTTGACATGCTGAGCTCCAACTGGAACTCACCGCGCGCATCCGCGAACTTGGTGTTGAGTTCTGCGATGGACACGCAGCGGCCGCGCCCTTGCGCTGCGCATCCTGCGCTGAAGCGCACCTGTTTTCCGGAAAAGCCCTCGTTAGCCGTGAAGTGGTCACGACTGAGGAGCGTGAATGTGAAGTCCACGTACACCCGCATGCCTTCGCAAGCGCCACGCCACACCAAGTACACACCTGCAACAATATTAGGAATATTCTAACTGTGTAAAATCACGTTCAGACGTTTTTGGTAACCTCCATTACGAGGTTAGTCATAAGGCTGCCTGCCCATTGAAGTGGGGCGAGGCTAGTGAAGGCTAGGTAACTGACCGAGCGACGCATCTGTGCGGCTGAAGGCGACGGCCCAGCGCTGGTGCGCGCAGCAGAAGTCCTTGGAGGTGACATCGCGGTCGGGCTCGCGCGTGGCGGAGCGCGTCACCACGAAGGTGAACACGTGGGTGTCGGCGCGGTCCTTGAGCCGCGTTGCGCGGTACAGCAGCGCCATGCGCCCGCGCCGCGCGCACCGCCCCCCCGGGGCCTCGCCTGCGCAAGCGCCTGCCGACAATCATACATCGTCATCATCTATCTAACCTTTTCCCCTACCTGCTAGTTGTAAGAAGGCCAGACCGTTGTTTGCACTAATCTAACCCCGATGAAAGCAGTCGATAACCAGTTAACAACTCATCCTGATTTGCCACCATTTGATACTTTTACATTAAAATAGTCAGGTCGGGTATTATTGTATACAAACTTGCGGATTTAGACGAATGAAAACCGTACAGCAAAATCAGCGATGAATGGAAGTCAATCCGATTGACCAATATATGTAAATGTAAAACACCAATCAAACTTTCCTAGAACTACAGGCTTTAGAGAGTAAAAAGAAACTGACATTGCACCTATGAAAATTAACAACATTACCCTCTTATGAATGTCTAAAAAGCACTTCATAATTTCTAAAATTTACAACCAGGTTAAATCTACCTGAACATTAAAACACTTTACATACTGAAAACTTCTAAAATACAAAATCTTCAATCACTTAAAACAACAAAAGCATTTCGGAAAGTTCTACCTCAGAATATGTCTTTACAAAGTTGTTCCTTGCTCCGCGACGGAAAATTAGACTTCCTGTAGATCCTGTAACTTTCAGACCAGATTTCGCATCCGGCAAATGAAGCGTAGTCACGCTGCTGAAGTATGAGACTGAAGGTGCATTACCGTGCATTCTGGTCTAATCACTTAACCATAGCCCTGGGGACGAAATGTTATTTAGGTCAGGGATGACGAACATTTTCAGCAGCCGAACGATAATAACTTAATACCTTATTTAAATGCTGGTCTGGTGGGTCTGTTTACTGAAGCTCAAAGAAATGAGTATAGTATCTCTTTATTAAGTACATATTTATAGATCTATGATTCCAGGCATATCGGTATTCTAGTGTATTGCAAAAGAAAGCTATAAACCTGAATATTTACGATTCTAAAATCAACGTCATGTTCAAACAATTCTGTTGCACGGCACGCTTCACTGTTCCTGATACACACATGGTATAGTTACTAGCCTACAGCTTTATAAGATTTGTACACAACTGACCAATTACATTAAGAGATATGTCCAAGTAATTTCTGGCTTACTCCATCTGTTCCGTCTGGCCTTAATTCAAAGTATATTTCGTCTACGTGACGTCTTGGATTTCCAGGAATTCCGTAAATCACTGTGAGTGAAAGAAGGCAATACTCCCTGGCCATACGGCGCGGCGTCCTTAATAAGGATTCCTCTGCACGATGACAGGTTGGTCGGCATGCTTCGGCACAATCGGGCGAAAAAAGCGAATATAATATGTACGCAGAACATAATGTTCCCACAGCCGGGAACTAGGTATCTTTGCGAAAAGGAGTTGGCTGTAAGTAATCTATCACGCGGCTCCAGTGCGTATTGATTGTAGATGTCACATGTTTCAATTTTATTTGTTTCTATGAACATTTGGTAAAGCTAAGCATAACCTTAGCTTCAAATTGCCGACCCGAACTGAACATGTTTCAACAATGGTCTATGCTGAACGGAGTTTGCTGAACGGAGTTTGCCGAACGGAGTTTGCCGAACGGTGTTTTCCGAACGGAGTTTACCGATCGTTGCTTACAGACAAAAGAAAAAAACGTTGAATAGTGTAATTGCTTCCTTGCGGCTTAGTTGTTTAACAAATACTGCCGAATCGGCCTGAACAGTTGTGTACCATTGTGTACCACCCCTAAAGTTTTTATTAAGTTAGGTCCATTCGTCCCGGCTGAAGTTTTCGCACTAAGATGATTCATAAAATTATTTCAGTCCACATAAATCTGCACCTGGCTTAGTTTTGCGCCGTAAAAGTTCTAAGGTAACTAATTTATTAATTAAATGAAAAGGTTATGGAGTCGAGTAAAAAAAATAACCCTGACTTGGCTGTCGCGCGGTTGGGTAAAAATAATCAAAGAAGAGTAGTTACTGCTGCTTATAAATAAAATACCAGCTTTCGAGAACTCTGATGCAATCTATCTAATGAATTGTGGATCGAACGTGCTGTTAGAAAAATATAAATAGAAGTTTTGCCCGCGGTTTCGACCGCATCGTGGTCGGAAAAAGAATTCCGTGAGTTTGAACTACTTGGATAAAAAGTACATTGTCCTAACTAGGTCATGGTGTATCCTTGGACTTTACATCCAAATTTGTTCGCTTTTATAATATTAGTATTGATTAATTAAAGTTTATAGACTGTAGTCATTGGTTGATACTAACATCAAAACAAAACCACGGACCTCGCTCTTGAAAAGCGTGAATATACAAGGTGTTGTTTTGCATCCTCGTTAAAATTCAGGAGGTTGTCACAAAAGACATTAGGAATCAATTAAAATTACTGTGCCTAATTAAATATTAATAAACACGGCTTTTTTTGGTTGTCTAAGTTTGTATTTCAGAATAATCCCCTTAACGTGGTTTAGGGAATAAGAAATTATCGAATCAATGTTTGAGATTGTTTGCAAGCGCGGTTATAGGGCGAGGATCAGACGAGCCGCGTTGAGAAAACGGGTGATTCACACTTACCCATTTCCGTAAGTAAGAAAAAAAATAACTACCAACCCATTTGACTATTGATTCGGGACGAGAATCATTGGCATAGTTACCTCCTTGAATTTGACGAGAATGAAACACAACACCTTGTGTAAAGATAATTAACCAAGCTGAGCCTTACGTTGAAGCTCGGAACAGAATACCTCGGCACAGCATATTATAATTACACGCTTCGACTCATTCGCCATTTGAGACTGCAATCTATGGCTCCAAATGTACGCAGAAACCATACATGCATATGTAACATCCAGTCGAATCGATATTTATATACATAGATATAAGTATAACTAGCTACATAACAACCAATATAGCAACAAGTTAACAAGGCCGTTGGCATTAGGCTTGCTAATTGATGATTGGCTGTGAGCTATTGTTAGTTAAACTATGTTTTCCAAACACAAAGAGTTGCTCAGTGAACGAGCGAATGAATTTGATAGCATAAGCTTCGTTCCCACTGCTGGGACCGTAACTGGGAAATCCGTAATCACGCGTGGTGATGCAGAGGTCTGCTCTGGAGCAGAGGATGAAAATGAGACATAATGGGTTTCTTCATTCATGTTTTCATTTACCGTTTTAAAACCCGTCATGAAATTGATAGGATCCATAAAATGTCTCTCACAAAACAGTAGGTAACACATTTCTAGAAAGTCTTTCACGTAGATACACAGTTGTTACCAGGTTCTACGTAAAATTTTCAAGATAGGAAGCTGTTTACGACATAGGTGCAAAGGAGAAAAATCTGAAAGGTAGCTTGGTCCGCTAGATTTTATCTCACCGTCGACAAATGTTACATCCTTATTCGTTGGGAACGTAGCGAGTATTAAAAATGTAAAGACGTTTGCGGAAACGTGTTGAATATTTGCCTCGATACTTCACTAGCTTGGGAACCGCATCTGCTGGCAAGTCGGGGAGAGCACTTGTACTTAATAGTCAAACATCTGGTTTAATTTCGGTATTCGGTTCTCGAATATTCCCCTGGAGAAATACAGATCTATAGATACGTATTTGTGTTTGTGTTTGTAGGTGCTTAATAACAAGAACAATGTCAGGCGAAGCTAAGGTTGAATCGGACGATAGGAATTTATACGGCACGTCTAGAACATAACCTCATTGTATCCTGTAGTTAGCTATATCGTTTCTCACTAAGTCAACATCCCATTTGCATAGAAGGTAACTTTGATAGGTATGTTAAATTATTCAAATCGTGATCCATTTCAATCTCTTTTTGATGTGGACCCCAAAAATATTAATACATTTAAATTTGAGAAGGCATACGCGAGGTAACCACCTCGGTTGATTACGTTGGGCCCACAGGGCGGAATCGCATTACTTGGGCATCAAAGATGTATCATATTTTCTTCTACAGGATGGAAGAGACACCGACGCGATAAGGTATACCACGCATTCATTAGGTACATCATTCTGACGCACCTTTTTTTTTTTTTTTTATTCCGATGGGAAATCATCAAATGACTTCTCCCGCTTTCTTTCTTCCCGGCGGAGCGGGAGGGGGTGTCAGACTTGTACTGACTAAAACCCATCCATGTTCCTTCTTCACCCTTTGTGTTCCAGGGCCACGGTATCTCTTTCGAACAGTCCTGCAACCCTGGCAAGCATCGGCCCTCTCGGACCCCTTCCGGTTTTCTGACATCTCCCCCCCTCCCCCTCCCCCCTCCCCCTAACATTGGAATTTTTCACCGGTTATAAAAAAAAAACAGCTGTTTCCTGTAAAAGTCCTATACCTACACGATCAAAAGTATGGAACAGCAGTTTTTTTTTTTTGTTTCCTCTAAATAATTTCTGAGTCTTCTTCTTTTTGTCGTATCGATTATGCTTTTATATTAGGCGGTTTGGGCCAAGTAGGTGGCCACGTCACGTCTGCAGGTAAACGGACACTACGGACAATCCAGCAGGTGGGGCATAGTTTGATCCGGAGCACCGAATTTCTATGTGGGGGATTTCTATGTTGGGGGTTCAGAGTGATTGACTGAATACTTGATAACCGATATCGCGTCCCTTCCAGTCTGTATAAAGGCTCTTTACTTATCTACGGATTTAGCTCTATGTTCTATGAAAGGAATAATGATAACATTAAGTTAGATTATTGTTTCTTCTTCTACGATAATGTTGTGTAAGTTTTGGTGAAGTAAAAGTACACACAACTGTTACGGGAGGTAGTAAAAGGTTATCTTTACTACTTTTTTTACTTTATTTTGCAGAAATAAATAAAGATACATGACTAACACAGCATAGTTATTTCCTAAAGTAAGTTTTTTTCGAAGTAGACTACCGAATCTTTTATCCTAAATATTTTAATTGGTTCTCCTAAAATTTTCAAAGTATCATGATGCGGTTTTCACCATCATTTAGAGATAATACATCTTTACAAATAAATAAAACTATTTGTAGATTTTAAATAACATATAGGTAATACAAAAAAAGACTTTATTTTTTATTTTGGTCTATCTGTCTGTTTGTTTCGGCTAATTTCCAAAATGACTAGACGAATTTTGAATGGTCTTTCACTGGAAGATAGCTAATGTTATAAGGATCAACTTTTATTTTAGAAAAGGGATTACAGTTTCTTGCAAAAGCATGAAAACCTTGACATGGGTAACAAAATCCGATTCACAAAGAGAAGTAATATTTTTATGATAACTTATAAGGTCGCGGGCAACACCTAGATAATAAATAAAAAAGATGTTTTGTCTTGTCCTGAAATATGTCGAAATAGGGTCGCTACTAGGTACCTACTTGGCAACTACTACTACCCACTCTTGGAGAGAACTTGATTATCGCAATAACAAACGTCTCCTTTTCTTAAAATCTGCCTCAAAAGTCAAAGTCAAGCATTTATTTCAATTAGATCATTACAGGAACTTTTGAAAGTCAAAAAAAAAAAAACAAAATAAAAGGCGAAGCTACAGTCCCAGTCACAAGGCATAATAACTTATGAAAGTACTGTAGTTGCCCATTCCGTAGCGTAGATCTCTATGGAGAAGAACGGGCAAGAAACTCCATGGACACTCTTCTAAATCAAAATATGTTACAAAATCCTGGTTACATCATTCATGTTAAGACTCGCATATTTGTATATGTGAGTCCTCCTCCTCTCTAACAAAGCGCCGGCAGGAAGATGCACCTGTACCTAACGTCACGTACCACGACAAGAGCCCTAATAACAATAAATAAAATATCGTTTTAATAAGCTGCGTGGCAACTCTACAGAGATATTTCAGGAGCGAGGCGCGTTTTATGTTAATGCCGCATTTTGTAATTATAACATAAAATCACGCCTGTAATCCCTGAAGGGTTTGGCAGAGGTGGTTTTATAGTATGTAATAGGGGGCGAACCTATTGCCAACAACTGGGCATGAATTCAGACTGTGGCTACTGGCTACTGAGAAATTCCTGATAAAAAAATCCAATAACACTCTGACCCTTGAATCGAACCTAGGACCTCAAGCTCAGCAGTCGCGCTTGTTACCACCAGACCAGTGTTTTTCAAAGTGTGGGTCACGACCCCCGGGGGAGTCGCGAAGCCTCTATAGGAGGGTCGCAAAAGGTCGCGAAAACTACCTAAGCAAAAAAAACAATAAACTTTAAAAGAAAATGTTAACTAAAGGATATAAAAATTTGCGTGTTAATACAAATTAACAAAAAAATAAAAGGCTGTATGTTGCGCTTGTTTTTTATTTACCAATTTCTTCCATCGTGGATCCATTTTTGCTACATTGGGAATTAAATCGTTTTCCAAATTTAAGCGATTTCTTTGCTTACTTTTTATTTGGGCCATTGATGAAAATGGCAACTGCCACAAATACGAGGTTGCAAATGGAATCAAACACTTCAAAGCCTCTGTTGTTGATTCTGGGTATTCCGTTTTTCTTTTAAGGTATCTAAGATGGCAGACTTGAATTCCAAGTACAACATCCCATCAACAGACAATTCCCGGCATCGGTCTTGGTCGTACGTATGCGCGTTTTTTAATGGGTATCATTTAAGCTATCACCAATTTAATTAGTTTTGTGTTTCTTAAATAATAGGGTTTGTCCTCAAAATAGTAGATCTGTCAACAAAATGTAGTCACCAAACAATGCAAAATCAGTTCCACAATAAATCACCTAAAATCCTAAAATATAAGGTCTAGTACCAAATAAATGTTTTTGTATGTATTATAATAGGTGTGTCCTAATAAGTATTTAAGCAAACTAATTTAAAGAGATCACCAATAAATCATATTATGTTACTAGAAAATTGCATTAAGTTCAAATAGTAGTCGACGGAGCCCCGCTACGCGGGGCTCCTATTTCTCTCTGCAGGGTTTAAAGTAACCTAACACCTAACGAACCTAACCTGTCCGAGTTGATGTGCCCTATGTCTCTAAGGAACTGATCTATTTATTTGGTGACAGATCTACCATTCTGAGCACAGAGCTATTATTTAAGTAACAAAACTGTTATTATAAGAACGAAGTTTATATTCATGTAATACAATATAATTTTATTGGGTATCGATCTCTTATTTTACTGATAATTCATACCTGGGAACAATTTTTATTTATCTGAGAACGAAAATATTTCGTGGCGATAGATCTATTTATTAGGTGATACAACTAGATGACAAATATAAATTTTGGTGATAGAAAATATAGTTCCCTTTTTTAATTACTTTATCAATCGGCGACGTACCTACGTATTCGATGTAAAAAATGTGTTAATTATTTATTTATCCGAATCCGAATATTTGTAACATAATAAAATAAATGAAAAAAAGCGAAGGGTCAGGGGTCGCGAAATATTTTTTTTATTCTATGGGGGTCGTCCCACGAAAAAGGTTGAAAAACACTTCACTGGACCAACGAGGCAGTCCAGTTGAATGATATGATTTGACAACTGTGAACGACGAGCCGTAACAGAAGAAAATGACACGATTACATTCTAAGCTGAGAATGTTCGCAATCCTTTCCAAGAGTTCACTTTTGCTATAGATATAATGAAATTATGATATTTCATTCTTCTACACCCAGCCGTTTTGAAATTGTCTTTCAGCGAATGAATGAATTTAAGATTTTTGAAGTAGATACTACATCTAATAATAATATGTACCTTACCATTTTGTGAGTTGGCAGAGATAGGTAATATTTTTTTTTTTACAAGCTGAACAAATTCACTTCCTAAATATTCCCAAAAGGCTTTGGATAATCAGTCGGGCTGGCTCATAAAAATCTAGTAAGCAAACGATGGTTAGGTACAATCGCTATAAATAAAACTGTCGACAGTTCACTGTGTGTTAGGCACTGCTAAATTCCCGTACACAATAAAATTGGGTATGTAAACGAAAACAAAAAAGTCCGGCAGGTAAACGAGGTGTCCGGTAGACTAATATTCATCGTGAAATTTATTATCCTATGAAATATGCATGGCACTCTTTTTTGTTACAACAGGTACAATTTTGTTGATTGCTAACAACGGGAATAACGGTTATTTGTTCCTAAGGGTGATTGTTTATTTTCCTGAAAATATCATATACGAATGGGAGTTTCGAATGTCGCAAGGGACATAGGATGTAAATGTCCCTTACACGTAAATCTGGGTAGTTACCAGTTTCTTCACTATGTATGGTATAACTCGTTATTTGAAACAGTTGTGAATCGTGATCTTTCTTTTTTTGACGACGAGAAGGAACGGAGACGTGTTGGGCATAACTCATTTATTTCATCACCTACACTGCTCTCGAATCGATGCAGAAAAACATCGTGAAGAACCCCGGAGATTGAAATTCAAAAAAAAGTGTCTTTCTTTAACTCGCATTGGGCCCGTGTGGTAGATCATGGCCATGGGCCATCGTGAATTCGTAACCATGATGGTTACGTTTCAAGCTGATTATTTTATTACTCATGCTAAAAGTTTATCATTACCCACCTCGCCTCTACTGCCTAACCTTTTCGCAACTATGTTGGGGTCTGGTTTCAGTCTATAGATACAGCTGAATACCAGTATTTTACTTGAAGCGATAGCCTATCTGACCTCCACAACCCAGTTAGTACTCTGTACTAGATACCTGATAAATATAATACCCTTTGGAAAGACTGGTTGTCAGACTTTCAGGCCACTGACAACTTAACGACTGTCAAAGATCTACAATAGACAGTCGGGACCAAAGGCTTAACGTGCTTTCCGGCATTACATTCCGAGTTGGTAGTAGAAACTCCGAGTTCTAGTTCCGAGTTGGTAGTTGCCTACGTTGAACCAGGTTGACCCGTGGGTCAACCTAGGCAAGCGCCTAACCTGCAGATCGACCAACAGCGGCTGTTATTGTTTAGCCACGAGCTCCACTACTAAACTAACATACCAAATTTGTATCCGCCACTTTAATTGCATACCGTATCATTTTCATTTTAGTACTAAAATTCCCAACCATTTCGCTATTACACGTCAGAGTGAGCCCAATATTGTGTAGGTACTAGAGCCTGAAAATTCATGGAGCGTAAAAAGGGGTAACCGCGGGGCATGCGGTGCATTCTGCCAGTGACGTATGGGGCGCCCGTGACCCGGGAATAGTGAGAATTTAGATAAAATGTCCAATACTCGATGTTGATGTAGATAAATATACCAAAATCGCAGTAACTTTAACAGGGTTTAAAAAGACCCTTCACGAATCATTCAGTACATCAAAGTATGTAAAACTGCGCAAAAAAAATTGGCGGGGAAATGACGTTTTGTTTGGTGCTAACACAGTAGTCAAGTTATAACATTTAAAAGTTGTATTTTTAAATGAATTTTAACTTCAATATCTTCGTAACAAGGAACGTATTTTTACAAAATGATATAAAAATAACATTCAAAAATATGAATATAGTAGTCCACTGGTATCGGGAACAGGGTCCAAGCTACCGGCGCGGTGGTCAGGGCTCCAGAGAAAGGAACCTACGTACAATACGCGCCGTGTCCAGGAGTACCTCTTTCTGAATCAAGCCCTTGATCCAGCTGCCTAACGAGAGCCTCATCAGATATTGGTCTAGGCTATTAGGCCATTGGCTGATACAACTATCGATACAGTGATCGCTGAGTCAACATCCCACATGTCGACAACTTCGCGAGCCAATTCAAGATACTTGGTTTGCTTATCTTTGATAGATCAGAGCGGCGCGCAATGATTGTTATGTCAACAATCATTGCGCGCCGCTCTGATCGATCCACCACCACTATAACAGGCTTATTGGCTACAATAGTCCAGTCAGTGAAGATGGTTTGATCCCAATACAGTGTGATATTGCCATTTTCGAGAATTGGGTCAGGCACATACCAATATATAGTACGGCACTTCCAATTCCACAAGGCTGTATTTCAGAGCAAGTTGCTGATGGATAATCCTGGCAACAAGATTGTGTCTATGCAAGTATTCTCCGTTAGCTAGACGAGAACACCCGGAGATAATGTGACGGAGCGATCCGCCCGGACGGTGGCATGCCCGACATATTTCAACCGTGCCATCCTTCGCAATAAATTTCCGGTAGTTATTCGTCATCATAACTTCAGCCATAATTGCGCAAATAAAACCTTCGGTTTCTCCAAAGAGGTCCCCGGAACGTAGCCAGGCGACGGACGGTGATTGGACTACATCAGGTCCATGCAGGGCCCTGAAGAAGCGTCTGTGAAGCTCTTTACTTTGCAAACCTGCAGTGCTTGACACTAATGGCAGGGAACTGCGGTCATTAGTGTCAAGCACTGCAGGTTTGCGCCAGTTCTGTAGCCTTCTAGCTAAGGAACCATTGAAGGCATGCACCTTATTTCCGCCTGATAAAAGTAAGTTAGTTAATTTATAGTTAGTTAGTTTATGTAAATATTTAGTTTTAGAAAAAAGTTTGTTAGAGACAGTGTTGTTAAACTTTCCAATAAAGCAAGGAAATCATGACGTTTGTGCAAGTGTGTGTGTGTGAAGAACGTAAACAACATGGCTTACATAGCCACAAATTCATGAAACATTTGACATTCATGCATCGTCAGCTACTTTGCAAGAATATAAAAAAACCGGTCAAGTGCGAGTCGGACTCGCGCACGAAGGTTTCCGTACCATTATTTATAAAAACGTGCAAAAAAATCACTTGATACGTATGGGAGCCCTCTTAAATATTTATTTTATTCTGTTTTTAGTATTTGTTGTTATAGCGGCAACAGAAATACATAATCTGTAGAAATTTCAACTGGCTAACTATCACGGTTCATGAGATACAGCCTGGTGACATACGGACGGACAGCGAAGTCTCAGAAATAGGGTCCCGTAATCCCGTTAGACCCTTTGGGTACGGAACCCTAAAAAGCTACAAAAAATAAGCATCGATTTCTGAATAATACAACCCGGAGTGTGATTTCTAGATTACATGAGACTTAAAAACATGACGAAGTGTTGGTCCAATCCACAGTCTTACTCATCGAGGAAATATAGGCGTGATCTTATTATTTTCTGAACCATCATCATCATCTGTCTAGCCTTTTCCCAGCTATGTTTGGGCCGGCTTCTAGTCAAACCTGATGCAGTTGAATACCAACATTTTACATGAAGCGACTGCCTATCTGACCTACACAACCCAGGGTTGAGGGTAACCAATGGTAAAACTGGCTGTCAAAATTTCGGCATTTATTATTTTCTTAACAATACATTGTATTTCTATTATATTTTTACTCATTTACTGGATAAGAAGGACGTGGCTTAACATCAACGGCGAGTACATCTCACACTTGAGATTTGCAGATGACATCGTCATACTGGCTGAATCGCTGCACGACTTTCAGCAGATGCTGGATGGCCTAGTTGATTCTTCACTACGCATTGGTCTCAGGGTGAACTTGGACAAAACGCAGGTTATGTTCAACGAACACGTCACCCCAGGACCTATTGTTGTCAATGGCGCTTCTCTCAAGGTTGTTCAAGAATATGTTTACCTCGGGAAAACTCTGCAGTTTGGTAAGAACAACTTTGAGAGAGAGGCTAACAGAAGAATTCAGCTAGGCTGGGCAGCGTTTGGGAAGCTTTGTCGTGTCTTCTCGTCGAGTATTCCATAGAGCCTAAAGGCTAAGGTCTTCAATCAGTGCGTCCTGCCTGTAATGACTTACGGGGCCGAACGTGGACACTCACGGTACGGTTGGTGCATAAACTCAAGGTCACTCAGCGAGCTATGGAGCGGGCCATGCTTGGAGTCTCTTTGAAGGATCGTATCCGGAACGAGGTGATCCGACAGAGAAACAGAGTAGTCGACATAGCCCACAGAATAAGTAAGCTGAAGTGGCAATGGGCCGGCCATATTAGCCGTAGAACCGATGACCGTTGGGGTAGACGTGTTCTTGAGTGGAGACCGCGAATCGGCAAGCGTAAGGTGGGACGCCCTCAGGCTCGATGGAGCGATGATCTTCGCAGGGTAGCAGCTGGTAGCAACTGGATGAGAGTTGCCGAGAATCGGGTAAAGTGGCGAGCGATTGAAGAGGCCTATGTCCAGCAGTGGACTGCGGTAGGCTGATGATGATGATGATGACTGGTTATGTAGGTAGATAATATAAATGTTTTCGTTGTAACAACTGTAAAATGTCAAAGATAACAGAGACGAGAGTTATTTATTCAAAAGTCACCGTATGTATGAATTCACGTGATATCTAAACTACTCGGTCTATTTAAATAAGTAATGACGCTCATGTAGTACCTATTTTGTTGTTCTGTTCCAAAATATCAGCATCGTATTCCATACTATTGTTATAAATACTGGAACGGGCGGCGCGCGGCGTCGCGTCATGATGGCACGTTTCCCCCCTTTTTTCCACGTAAACTGGCAGTGGGAAATCCTGTATTTGGTCTGTTTTTCCTTTCTTTTGCTAACTTTTTCAGTGTTGAAAACCTATAAATATTAATGCAAAGAGTAAAGAAATACATCTCACATTATAATCCGATGACATTTATGTATTCTTAATTACCACTTACTTTTTTTATTTCCTACTATTCGTTTAAATCCACGCAAGTTTGGATTACTCAGTTCCTCTTCTGTCTTAATTTTACATTGAAGTCGTTATAATTATGCAGCCTATATAACAACCATATCGAATCGATTGGGATGACAAATAATTGACAATGCAACCCACACTTAAAAATTATAAAAACGTTGACCGTTTAATTATAAGTCCGTGGTGCGTGGCTGCTCGCAACGAATGAAATAAAATGTAGTGTACGTTAGAAATCTGGCAACGTGCGAAACAGGTTTCTAGATCCTTAGTCTGTTGTCATGCGTTCATCCCATTTGTTTACCTTCTTATTTTACTCGGCACTTTACTTTGTATTATTATTGCGTAGTTTTATTTTTTATTTGTTATTATTATTGCTGTATACAATCTTATTTTATATAAGCACCCGTCTCACACACACATACACTCTGACACAACATATAAAACTGTTTTACGTCCGTCACATCACATTCGCAGGTCCAGTTGAAAACCAGCGTCAGGCAGCCTAGCTGCCTGGCATTTTGCTGAACTGGCCCTATTTGGCGCTGCCGTGAGGCACACAATAATAATTTTTCTTTACTGTTGTATTTTTTATTGTTATTATTTCGATACACAATAATTTTCCCTTTTTACTTTTGTTTAAATTTATGAAGTTCTGGTTAATTTTTGTTTAATGTTGTGTGTACTTGTGGCATGAGCCAAATAAACTTATTTTCTTTCTTTCTTTCTTTCTTTCTTTCAAATACGAAAGTATCTCTGTCTGAAAACCTTTCTCTCATTGTGATGAAATTTGACACAAAAAGGACGTCGGATGTAGGTTTTAGGAAAAGGTACTAAATACATACCTACATAAATCGTGTACATTGATCTACGACCCACAATATGGAATGAAAACGGCCATTTCTCCTGGATCCTTGTTTGATTACAACGTAAACTCGCTCATGTCGAGCTCAACTAATTAGGAATATAAGAATCTTTTAAAATTACTTTCGTAATAAGATAATTCATGTGAAAGCTTAGTACCTTTAATTGTAAACACAGTACTCGCAATCTGATACTTAGTACTTATTTAATTTACTGTATTTTCAGAGACGAAGCATTGTAAATCAAAAATCTTAGACAGTTTATCAACATTCATTGCGTTATATGCGTTAACGAACAGATGAATTTTTCAAACATAAGAAGCAATGAAATGGTTTTTTTCATGGAAACTCTTCAAAGTCATTCAATAATAATAATAATAATAATAATACTTTGGCTTCAGCCCGTAAATGTAGTTTAAAGTACCAGTAAGCTGAGAAGCAAAAGCACAACTCAAAAATAATAATAATAATAATAATGTCGGCCAATGGCTTAATGGCTAAAAGCTTCGACCAACATCTGCGGAGTCTTTCGCTTGGCAGTTGGATCAAGGGCTTGATTCAGAAAGCAGTACTTCTGGACACGGCACGTATTGTTAGGAGGTTCCTCTCTCAAGAGCCCTGACCACCGGTAGCCCGGACCCTGTTCCCGATGCCGGTGGGCTACTATTTTTTATATTTTTAAATGTTTTTGTATTTAATTTTGTAAAAATATTTAAAAATGTAAAACGTATGTTTGTCAAATAAATAAAGAGAATAATAATAATTTTATATTTTTAAATGTTTTTTGTTATTTTTTTGTAAGAAATATGTAAAAATATAAAAAACAAGAGTATAAATGAATAAAGGACATAATAATAATAATCCATTTATTTCAGGCAACTAAGGCCCATAGATAAATACACAAAATAATCTTATAAAATAAAAAACTAATACATACAAAAACCTTATTCTACAAGTTAACTACGTTGGGTCGGCGACGTATTGCGCTGAGTCGAGGTGTCATGTAGCCTTCCGCGAAAACGACGATACACGACACCCTTCGGCCAAAATTCCTCCTTCATAAAAGTCTCCAGATGGTGAGTCGGAACCCGCACCACAAAAGACTTGAAGTTAATCTTGTGGCGTGACTCCAACTTCTCGACTCTCAAGATGAACTTGGTCTTGATCTTTATATACTCTACGACCTCCTCTGTCGTCGTAGAGTGGTGTAGACGGGACACGTACAGCTGCGTCGATGGAATAGCGGGACGCAGCAACATGTTCGGACCAGTCAATGCGCTACCGCACTGATTGCGAAGAGTAGGCTTTTTCTTCTTCTTCTTCTCAACACGAATGAAGCCTTCTTCATCTGCCTGTCTTCGGCTCGTTACAGGTGGTAACGAGCTTCGGACTCGTTCGGAGGGCTCCTGGGCACTCCTCGTAAGTTTTGGTTGCCGCTGATGTTTTGCAGGAGCTGCAATAACGGCAGCCGAGTAAGCACGTCCCGGTGTTGTCGTGCTAACATTCATCAATGTGTGTTACGCTATTAGAGTGCATGGATTCCTTAGAGACTTAGACTGAATTAAAAAGTGTCTGACTTTTTATATATACCCATGAGTTGAGTGGGATAGCAACTTGCAAATAACTAAAAATATCCCTCGAACACAACTCTTAACAGTGTCTTTAAATACATATAGCCGGGGAAAAAGCCCTAACATCTGTTAACCTGTAAGTAGTGGTAATCACACGTAAACAATACATGTATCCCTCAGAGAGCTATCGAACTGTGAAATGGTTCCAACCCTGATAAAATATTCTGAAAAGGAGAAACAAAGGCAACGTGCTCGCTAATGGATACCGAACGGGAGAACGAATACTATTCAAATGTGGTTCCGAAAAACGAAGCAAACACGTCGAAAATAGCTGTAAGATAGACTATTGTCTATTGTATACCTAACCCGTTGTGATTATTTTTCTTTTGAGGGTAGATGTTAAAACTTTTTGTGTTTCATTTAAATTTTGTTCAACTGATAAAAAGATAAAGAGTATAATTTATACTTAGTATAAATGTCAAAGTTCATGTTGAATACGATATTTAAATTCAAAATGTTCTCAAGTGAGTGAAATCCTTGTAATTTCTTATTGAGAAATAAATTTCTTTAACCATAACCTATCGAGCATCGACTACGTTTATGTGCCATAAACTAAAGACTGAATTCAGTGACTAGTACTATAAAACCGTCATTTTTACCATAAAATTAGCAGTTTCGTAAAAGCGATATAATAAAAAGAAAATACTTAAAGCGGTTTCATTTTTGGTGTAGGTACAATAAAGTTTTATTATATTCCATTCTATTCGCTATGTTTAATTGAAATACATCGTGCATGATCTGGGGGTCTACTCTCTTAGTCCGTCAACGAAAATACGGGTGCGTCAGTAACTAGCTTTAAACTTCGAAATGTACCCCCTAATATTTTCGGATTCATGAGTTTTGAAAACACATCAGGAGCAAGGACAACTGTTCAATCGTGTTGTCATTCATTTTTAGTTTGGGCGTCTAACGAATCTTATGTCCGTAAGTGATACGGAGCAGCGGTGGCCCAGTGGTAGCAGCCCCGACTTACGAGCAGTAAGTCGTAGGTTCGAACCCAGGCAGTCGCATTACTTTGTGTAATTTATTTCATCACCGTTGCTCTCAAACGGTGAAGGAAAACATCGTGAGGAAACCGGCATGCCCTAGAACTAAAAATTCGAAGACATGTGACATCTGCCAACCCGCACTGGGCCCGCGTGGTGGATTACAGCCCATTCCCTCTCATAGAGAGGAGGCCTGCGTCCCAGCAGTGGGAACAATATAGGCTGATGATGATGAAGTGATACGGAGTAGGAAACGACCGTAACTTCGGCCGAAACTACGTATTTCGTGCTTAGAGAGTAGACCCCCAGATGTGGACTGCACTCGGCAAAAGGAGTAGGTAAGAATCGTAGCACATGACGTTCTGCGGTCTCTGCCTACCCGCATGGGACAAAGGCATAAGTTTATGTTTGTAATTTAAATACTAGAAACCCTCTTTTGAAACTTTCAATATTAGAAAAACACAAAATCAGCGGCTCCATATATGTTTGATCGATAGGTAACTAATAAATAATATATATATTGGTAAGGAAATTCTAGTAATGGTTCTTAATAATGATGAGCACAATCTCCACTTAGGCGGAAGCGCCAGGGTGGCCCACGAATTGAATAATTTTTTCATGAAATAGTCATTCAATGGGAAAAAATGAACTTAAGAGGCACGAGGGTTGTATCGATGATTTTAATTATTATAGTTCTGTGAATGCATGTGTGATAAGGTCCGAATCATATTATGATTAACAAACAACCTGACAATGAACTGCAAATTGCTAAAAACTAAGAAAGAATTGGAGATTCCACCTTAAGAGGTTCGTCAATAATAACCCGTAGAAGCATTCCAAAATAAGGCAAGCGTAAAACTCAATTTGAAACAAGATTTTAAGTCTGAAAATGTTAAACTTTTTTAATATAGTCAGTCATAAATCCAAATTAAAAAAAGCTAGTATTTACCGAATATCATATCCACATTCGTTAGTAAAATGATCTCAGTGCCGAACTAACCTACATTAGACATATGGACAGTATCCCGATGAAATCGCGTAGGAAATTAGAGGGTGCCAATCAATCCAGTGATGGCTATCTAGCACCTATACATCTCCATCTGCCGATCATGCAGGGGAAATGAAACGGTTATCTCATACCTATGTCAGTATCTATCGTGCTGGATGCATTAGGTAGTACCTACGTGGTGTAAAGGACATCGTTGCCGTTGGTCTCGGCAGTTATTTTTGCATATTTTTCAGTAGTTACAAGTAGACAGGTGCCCCGAAAGTCTGACAACCAGTCTTACCAAGGGGTATCGTATTACCCAGTACTAACTGGGTTGTGGAGGTCAGATAGACAAGCGCTCCATGTAAAAAACTGGTATTCAGCTACATCTGGTTAGCCTGCAAGCTGACCTCAACATAGTTGAGAAAAGGCTAGGCAGATGATGATGATGGTGTAATGGACATCTAAAAGCACACTATAACCAGAAATTCAGCACATTGATTCCGCACAAGATTCTCACAAAAATTGCTATTGTATTGTGGATTGAAGATCCATAAGTCGCATCATATCCGGCTCGAAGGACCACTTTTTATGTACGGCTCAGAATTCTAAAGTTGTTGTGAAGGTTAGTTGAAGAAAACCACAGACTTTACGGTTCCAAGTTTATTGTAAATGTTAAACGAAGTTATGTTGAACGCTAATCTGCGGTTTAATCGCTAAGGTAGCTGTTGGTCAGCTAACGTTTAAAAGTTTAGTATTAAAATGAATATTAAATTAATAACGGAAAGTAGGTCGCGGCGTCAGCAAATTACGAGACCGTACAATTACCATACCTAGGTACCTATTACCTACAGCCTTTATATTTTTTTATAAACCTGCGAAAAATGTCTACTCCTCCTCTAAAATGTCTACCGAGTCTAAAGTCATATAAGTACTAAATTCATGGTTACAGTTTGCACATAGATGTACCTTACACCCTGTTTATGGACCCCTAGAGTGGCAATATGCTGCCAGCCTTTTTGGCAATTTTCCCATTGACAGAGATGTGGACGAATTTTTTTATGCCCTACGAGCTCTCACCCGTTTTTTATGTTTGAACAAAAAGTATTTGTTTTTCTGTAAGCTTGTATCCTGTACATAAGTATTATACTTCTCTACAAAAAAAATTAACAAAATAAACTGATTTGAACAGCAGGGAAATATTCACTGTTGATCTGACTTTATTAATGTTACGTGCTTTCACGCAATCAATAATATTAGCATAACATTTCACTGCAGATTCACTGAACTAAGTTCATCTGGTTTCCAGAAAGCGGGGGGAACCTACAGGTTAGGGGGTCGTAAAACTTTCCAGAAACTACCTGGAACTATATTAATGTACCTACCTATTCTTACCAAACTCTCTGATTCTTAGAATCAAGGGAAAACGACGAGACGAGTGAATATTTAAACCAACTTCGAAGAATACAATATTCGTTAGTATTGTTTTGACTTGCTGTTCGTGACCCAAAATTTGTTTTATTACCAATGATAATGATTTTAAAATGGGAGCCACTGAATAGGATATAAAAAAAACTCGGTTTTAATTAGTTTCCCCGGTAGTACAGTATTTATAACACAAAGTAAATACCTACCTACTAAACTGTTTTTCGTCCGTCACGTCATTATCTCGGGTCCAGTTGAAAACCAGCTTCGGGCACTAGCTGCTCGGTAGTTTGCTGAACTGGGCCTATTTGGCGCAGCCGTGAGTCCGTGAGACATACAATATTTAATTTTTCTGTTTCGTTTTAGTTCTTTTTTTTTTGTGTGCACTTGTGGCATGTGCCAAATAAATATGTTTTCTTTCTTTCTTTCTTACAAGCTTTTTGTTTCAGGTTAACTAATGCCCTATAATTCAGGTTGTTTAATGTTCAAAAAGTATGTAGGTAATATCCTGTTGTGCATACCGGTATATCTCTTTGGCCCAGACCAATCTACGCTGTGTTTTTCTATATATATCTCTCTTACTTTGATAGCGACTTATTAAGCTGTTTTATACGCTACATAGCAAAATATAACATCACGCCTGCAATCCTCCTGTAAGGGTTAGGCAGAGGTGAGAACCTAATGGTTCACACCCATAACGCTAGTAATATTTAAGCCCCATGTTATAGCGGGTGGCTCTATTACCATCAACCGGGCACAAATCCAAACTCCGTGGCTGTACTGACAAATTCCTCATGGAAAACCCCAATAATAATAACACTTTGTCCAACCCGGGAATCGAATCCAAGACCTCATGGTCAACAGCCGTACTTGCGACCATTAGACCAACAAGGCAAGCGAGCTTAGATATCAGGTTAGCCAAAAATATCTATATCACAGACTAGTCTCTTAATGTCTACAAGATTATTTATGGACGATTTGAGTGTCAGCGAGCACCCACGCTTATATACCTTAGGCGCTTGTTAAGTAATACCTCTCTGTTCACAAAACGTAAATCTTGTTATTGGCAAAATAATAAATGAAAAATCTGGCTCTAATCTCGCTCGCAAAAAAAAGAAATATTGTTATATTTTCTTGGGAAACCAGCTTAGCAGAGAGATTTATCACTTAACTATTACAATACCGAATTTATAAAACCCTTTTATAAAACCTCAATAATTACATGTTATACAAAATATCTCAAATTCGACGAAATTAGCTCGAATTTATATTAGAAGAATAAACATAAAATATAACCTCGCCAACAAATGAAAAAGTGTAATTCTTCACTCAAGAAAATCTAATATTAATGCTCTAAAAGTCTGAATGCTACAAAAAAGTAAACTAGGCAGAAAAAAAATCTTACTAAAAGCATCTGAAAGTATGTAATTTGTCAGCAGCTGTTACCAAATTCATGAAACAGAAATATTGTAGAATTTTATTCAACGATTATATGATAAAGTTTGGTTAAAAAACACTTTTACCTTAATCGCAGATAAAACCGTAGAGTAAATAGGTTCTTTTTTGTATAAACACGTGAGAACTTAAAAAAAGGGATAGACTTTTTAAAATTTAATTGAAAAATAAAAGTTCGCTACAATGGACTGGCCACATGGTGCCAGTTATTTAATTATTTCATTTTAGAACAGACGAAAATAAAAGAGAACTTTTTTTAAGAATAGGTACAGCATTCATAAATCGTTCTCGCGCTGTTGTCGCCAGCCAGTGGCATAGCATGTAATTCATTACAAAAAAGGTTTTGTTTTGAACGAAACAGAGCTTTTAAAATAACAGTAAATAAAAAAAATACAGGATAAAAAAATCCACTTATTAAATTCTTTTAAGTTATTCGTACACGATGGCATATATGTATTTAATTTTATAAGATGGATTATGATGGCTTTGATGGATCGTTGAAGCTTTGTAAGTAGTACCTGTACTCGAATAAATCAATGGAAGTGAAAATCAACCAAAGAAGTTTGCAAAAGATATTTTAAATTGGGAGCTTATTTCCCGCCTACGATTTGTGAATAGCTTATAATAATAAAAACAAATACCTCCATAATCTGATTTTATGCGCATTTTTTACTCAAGTTAATTTGTGCTCAAGTCACTTTTTTATATTCAAATTATGAAGCTTTTTTGTTTTATCAAAAAAAAACGCGGTCATGTGTTACAGACATTGTGTTGGCGTTTTTACCTCACACCACATCATTAAAAAGTTAGCAGGCGGTTAATTAACTCAAGTTACAGAATAGCCTTTGTCACGAAGTCAACATTACTGCATTTTTATAAAATTAAAATACAGAATTTCGTTGTTGTTGTTAAGAGCTTTCGTACAACAAAATTAAAGTGCTAATAAAATAACTTTGTACGTCGAGTTTCGAGTTTCGTGCAGTTATCGTAGTACCTAGGTAGACACTTACTTGAAACATAAAAAAATACTCCGTTTTAGAACAAACTACAGAAAAGTTCCTTTTATTTTTGACCAAACTTTGTATTTTAGGTTTATTACTGCTACGATACGAAAAGCAAAAGAACTTACTACGACATACATAATATATGTTGTCGTTAGCTTTGCGGCGACACGGCTTTTAGGATTTTTCTGAAGTTATTTTTACAAAGTAAATCCTTGAGGGACTGCTACAAACCAACTTTTTCGCGGTTTAAGGTAAGGCAAGTCAAATGTCTGATCAGTAAAGCTACTGTCAAGTCTTCTATTAGATACAGCCTAAGCCAGGTAAATGGTTGTCTACAACCACAAAGTTTTCGTTGAAATTAAAATTCTATTATATGTATACAACAATTAACTTTCTGAAAACGGCTTTTGGAAATAAATTATTTTATTCATTTTCAGCGGAAATACATTTTGTCTAGTGAAACAATTAAAATGGTGTTTTATTTAAATAATTATTTTACGATAACTACGAAAAAAAGATAAATAATTAACGATTAAAACCTCATTCGAACACTGGCTTTAAAAAACAAAAGAAACACGATGGACAAGCAGAGATTTTGACCGAACGAAAAACCACTAAGAATTGTCAGGGGTACCAAATCACCCCCGTTGTTACCCCACAAATTAGCAGGGGTGAGTACCCCCGACCAAAGTAATTGGGCGTTTTAATTCAAATCATACATACAGTACATTCGGATGAAATTCTTAACGACGGAATGAAAGATCTTTTTGCGAGTTTAAAGGGTTATAGCTTTTTTAGTGAGTTGGGGCTTATTGCCACATTATTAGATTTAAGAGAGGACCGTGCATGAAGCTTTCAAAGAACTTTATGATCCCGTTTTGTCAAGAGCATAAAATAAAGCACTGCTCACAAAGTAAATAATCCAGAAATATCTTGATCTAAGTCAAAGAGTTGTCTATTTTCTTTGTTAGACTATCTCGTAACATAAAACAAACATCTATTCTCAGATAAGCTCAAACAAACTCTTTGGAGTTTTGTGTGGACGCTTAGGTACTTACCTATATTGTAGGTTTCGAAAGAAGTGAGTGTGTTTCTGAGTTACATATCAATAATTCTTCAATCTATTCTTATTGTGAAAGTGCCGCTATGCCGTAACGAAGCCCAACCGCAATGACGACCGCAGCGGCAGTGTGGTTTCTATAAAACGGTGAGAAGCGGCAATGTCGCCATGTATACGCACGAAGAGCGATCAAGCTATACAGAACTAGTTAATACGAATTTCTCATTTTACGGAAAATCAATAGAAAGCGAGACCAAGTTATACTAGAAATGTTTAGATTGATATGTCGCCGCGTGTACGGGTTTTATAGAGTGACATAGAAATTAGTCCTGTTGACGCTGCGGTTTGCCGTTGCGGCCTCCTTCGTTTGCGGTCAGCTTAACCAACATCAAAATTACAGTAAAAGGCTTACACAACAAACATCCAAAAGGCAATCACTTATCTCCGTACCACAACACTGCGACCACAATCATTACTTATTAATTTCCACTCACTAATAAATAAACATTAATCATTTGTTTTCTTGCAATTGCCTCTAGATATAATTTTGAAGCCGACAAACTTTCTTAATAACGCCTGCGTTGACGAAGTTTTCCGAGTACTTCCGACTCTTCGATAAAAAGCAATATTATTGTCTCTGTATTATTATCAGTGATCGGAAAAAGGTGAGCTAAAATGCCTAAAGTTCGAAAAAGAACAGAGATAAAGTGGAGATGCCTTACGACAAAATGTTTGTGGGATTAATGACCCGGGTTTCGGAACGTAAAATAAAATGAATTCAATTAGTTTACTCTATAAATAAATAACATTAATATTAAATGTACTTAAGTGATGTCCCGAAACTCCAACATTAGTCCCGAAAAAAAATTTTTGTCGTAAGGAAGTCTCCACTTTTCAAACTCAACTTTAGGTACCTAAAGTTCAAAGAATAGACCACTGATAGATCACTGATTATTATTTATAACTTTACTAGCGATACGTCGCTGGCTCGTAGAGTTTTTACGACATGACGAAACATCCAGATTTCTTTATTATTAGAAGTTTTTATATCAATGTATGGACACATAAACCTTCTGATATAAATTCTCTAAATAATGGAGTAAACCTCATCAAAATCCGTCGCGTAAGAAGAATAACGCGATTAGAAAGACACACAAAAAGCAACTTTAATTTCTAGCACGCATAGACAGGTTTATATAAGCAAACTCACGTCGTAATCTTAACATCGACCCTAAGATGAAAATGGATATGTGCTTCGAGTATTTTATGTCCATTTCACGTTTTCGTTCGGTAAGATTGAGATTGACGTTTTTAAATTAGTCCTGAAAGTATTTTGTTAAGGTATTCGTGAAAAATGTTTAGGGGTCGCAGATTTTCTTTGTGCCTAATGTGTTCTACTTGTTACTTGGCCGCGTAATTTGTAAGGACGAATGTTGCCATTTGTCAGTCTACCTTCCATTTTCTTCCCATTACAAATTGGCAATGTTATAACTGAATACCTGATATACTGAAGTCTGATTCTGTTTACCATACTTCATATTTTTCTCTTTTTTAATAAGTTACGTAGAAAAAATCCTTCAGTGAAAATGTATGCTGTGAAACTAAATTTTTACACGCTACCCAAATGTTTAGGAACAACGATGCATTTAATAAACTAGCCAGAACTACAAACATGACCAAAAACAGCCTTCTTTGTAAAAAAAAAAACATTTCCGACCAAATAGATGTTAGTACAAATTAATTGCCAACCAATTTGTAACACAAACACTAGTAGACATCACCTTATCAATCCTAAAGGAACCACAACAGCTGTAATTATAAGTCCCCGATATCAGAGGCCATAGTATAATTGGAATATCTGTCACAAACATTTTCAATTATGGCGGGGAATTGGAATTGTGCCCGATAAATGGCAATAGTCTGCTGTCACGTGGGAACTAGGACTGTCAGTACCATGCTGTGGAATTAGTAAGTACTAAAGCCTGTCATACTTTAAGGGAATTATGAACAAGATAGTCTTATTAATTATGGGCCTCAACGCTAGAATTGAAAAATGTGTTGGTCGTTTTTTTAATACACAAATAATTTCGATTTTTAGTTATAAGTATTTGAATCTAAGTATACCGTGCATTCAAAAATTGCGAGGAAACGGGCATGTCATTTTGGGTTCTTGACCAAAAGATCGAGGACATACGAAACACAAAATGCGAAACCCACTCCCACTGAAAGACAGGAGCCCTTTGTCCCAGCAGTGGGAATGTTTAGGGTGAACGTTCTTATACCGTGTACAACAAAACTACATGACTGTTAAAGCAGACATTTATGTCTTCAGTTTACGGCCTGAACTACTTCGCCTTAATTGTAACATTAGTATATTATAATTTTTTATAATAGTAGGTATGCCAGCAAGCACCACTTACGACACAGTCACGTGACAAGATTGTAATTTTCCTTTGAAATTGCTGCCCGAGAAATTACTTAAAACATTTTATAAAATCTACCTATTTCAACTTGGTGTTTCACTTTTGTTTTCTAAAATAACTATAAGGCCTACCTCTGCCTAAGCCTTCGAGGATGATAGGCGTGATGTTAAGTAAAATAACCAAAAAGATACATATTATTTACCGTCTATAAATACAGTTCTTATTATTTAGGACAAACTACATAAAAACTTTAGGCTTTTTCCGTGTATGTCCCCAAAGTACTACTATATCAGCAGTTTACAAGTACGGTACCTATTAAAGTGAGTAATATACCACAAACAACACATACAAGTACCCATTATGCATATTTCCTTCCACAAAGGAACTCCTATTACTTCCTTAAATACAGTTTATACAGTGTAAACGAACGCCCCTTCAAAATTTGTTTACTTCAATTTACGACAAAAATACATAATGTCCCACTTCTCCCGCTTCCACCCTTCTAATACGAATTTATAACTGCCATACCCTAATATCCGAGATTGAACTCAGCCGTCATATACTTTCTGTCACAGGTTTAAATTAATGATGAATTTATTAGAAAAAAAAAAAAAAAAATAGCTTGTGCTCACGATAGTTATTATAAAGGTAGCATTTTTTTTCTATTTTACGTCACGAATGTCTCTTTTTACCGCCGATAAAACAAAGAAAGTAATCAGAAAAAGTGCTATAATTATGTACTATGATGGTATTATAGGTATTCGTATTATACATATAGCTGTAAACCAGCTGACTTTTAGGTCATTAATGGATATTAAAAAATACTCCATTAATTTTTATTTTGTTTTCAGTTAGTTCCTAATTCTAAAGGTTATTTTTTTGTCTTCATTGCCAAATAGTTCAAAGTCAGCCAGAAAACCAAAATTTTCCTAAATATTAAAAACCGATGGCGCACAGTCATACAAAATTGCCTATTCCTATCTCCAAAGAGCATTACGATTATTGCTGATATTTTAATCAAGAAATCATTTGCGTGCAGATTATTGCAGAATGTACTTCCTGCTATTGTCGGCGGCACGTTTCATTTTATCCTCTGCGGAATTTTCTTAGAAATGCTAAAACAGAATATTCTCGCTTTTCATGCTTCACAATGTTCGGTTAACGACAAACTTCAAGAAAGACTTGTGCCCAGCGACGTGATAATAATAGGCTATTTCTTTCTTTCTTTCTTTTAACTACCACTACACATTCAACTTTGACGCCTCTACTATTAAATTATCTTTTATACGTTCTCTTTTAGGAATTCGATTAATATTTATAAAGTCTAAATGTTGTTGTTCTGAAAACTTTTCCAACTGAACATTAATTACGTACAGACATTGTAACAAATGACAAGGATTACAAATGGTCAAGCCCAAAATGATTAAAAAGCGATCAACCGCTCCCAGGAAATATTAAAATATGAATTTGTAGGACAAATTGACGTCAATTATTATAGATAACAAACATCGATCTAGGTCGATTTATGATGTGTCCATATTGCGTCAACAAACAAAACCAATTTATAACAACTGAACATATTTTGGTCGAAAAGTTACAAACGTCCTGTTTTTGTTCTCTTTCACTGTATATTTATGGCGCACTGATTCAAAAGTTCCTAATTCTATTTTCAAATTCAGACTGCAAAAAGAAAAAATATTGGCGAAGAAAATACCGTTGTTTTTCTGAATAACAGATTGTTTTCCTTGCCGCCTCTCAGCTCGTATGTCATGAAATTAGGCGGGAAACTGAGACCCCCACCCTATTTATACAATAATTACATCCTCACAGACGGGCCCTCTTGTTTTCGAACACAAAGCGTGCGTAGGCATCGAATACCCTATTATTCATAGGTACAGAAGGTGTTTGGAGCAACTAGTTACCAACCTATACATTACTATTTTACCTAGTGTAAATCTACAAGTTTCCAGGAGCAAATCGATCCAGGTAAGTTGAAAGTGCGAGAGCAAATAAATCTATCGATATGCTATATCAAATTTTGAAGTTCAACAGAGGTAGATAGAGATAAGAGACGGTGCGGTCCCGCCAAATTAGCCGAGTGTAGATTAAGAAAGATCGGAAGGTGCATTAGCGTAAACATTGTAGTGCAGTGCGCAACAGGGTGGCGCGTCATGCATGCGAGCGTACCTGAGGCGGGCGCCGGGTGCGGGAGGACCGAGGCTCCCTAGACTGGCGAGCCAAGCCAGCGCGCCGCTCCACGCGGACTAACGCACCCGCGCGCCGCCAACATTGCTCCTCGCCGTAAGCCGGGGCTACCACACTAAACACCCAATTCCCCGTCTCTGAAATTTGAAAATTTTGCTGCAATTACTCCAACATTTATTTAAAAAACTGGAAGAAACTTGCAGTTTAGACATTGTTTTCGGTAGCCGAGTTTATTTTGGTTACTTTTGAAATTGTTTACTGAGCAGAAAGTGGTTCTTACTATTTTATGGTTTCGGAAAGTTCCTGGTTTCACGGTAAACAAGCAGTTTATAAAGGATTCATTTTAGTAAAAAATACTGACGAGTCTACCGATAAGTAAGGGAGATAGAGCGGAGCAGTAAGTTGGCAACACTGTACCCGCCCGCACCCCTCCGACCCGGCCGGGCGCCGAATAATCAAGCAGGGGGAAAAGAGATTGAGGAGCGGGGAGATGCCGGAAGATACCGGCCCGTGCCGGATGAACGGGCGACGCTGCCGGATCCGACGCCCTGACTTGCACCCTTTCACAACTTCCCAAACATAGCCATGTGCAAACGATGCGAACAATGAACGCTAAGAAAAAGAATTTCACGCAGTTTTATTGAAGCGGACCATAATTTTGTTTTATTGCATTTCTTTATGGAACATGAGGGATGATCCTCTCCGGTACTCACACTGCTCATAGTTTGTTTTACGACTCCATGTTATTAGCATAAATGTTAGCAAGATTTTTTTTTAGGGCTCTCCATCTGCATACTAGACGTCGTTATTGCTGCAAAGTAAAGCACGATCGTAACATATTGAAATATTTTAGATACATGTGCGAGATTTTATTGGAAAATGCTCTGTAAATCTATTTTCGCAGGACCGTTCGCTCTGGGAGCAGCAAGCCAATTTTCAGTTGTATCATCGGCAAATGTGGTATCAATACGCAATCCAAATAGTTAGCGGATTCTCTACGGCTTAGCAACAAATTTTGGGAGTTTAACGAAGTTTTACGAGACTCCCGCTCTTGAAACGAGGTCAGATAGTTTTTTGGCCGTTTCATTACGCTATAGATATCAATTTTCGGTTCAATTAGTAACAGACAAATGGCTCCACTACATAACTTTCCAAGTCTACATACAAAAGGAGGAGAACTAAATAAAAGCAAGTAATAAATGTAAATGAAATTAAACCTTAACTTCTAAAAACTTGAAGATATGCAGTGAGAAACTTTTCAAATTTTCATTGTGCCGGTTGTGTGTGCCGTCGAAGAGGGCGCTTGACGGCGTGCACTTTGTTTCAAGCATGGTTACAATCCGAAATGAAAATGCCAACCAACTTTTATTATCTATAACAATGTTACAAGTACGAAAAGGGGGAGAAGTTCATAATCGTGAACAGCGTATTTTTACATTTTTTTCCTGTTCTGCACCCCTTTATTTTCTCTCAGAAACCAAATTCAATAAATTACACTGTCGAAAGGAAAGTTAACTCAAGTGATGTTTTTATCATGTATCATTCTAGTTTATTAGTTCACAATGCATACGTTTTCTAAACTGTTATAATTACACAACTATTTGTGTTGGTACGTCAGCTTTTTAATTAAATATTAGTCTACGGAGCTGATTTAATTTTGCTAATTACAAATTCTGCAAAAAGCAGGGAGGTCCATAAAACGACGCTCCCGCTTAACAGATAATAAAATTGTAAAGCATAGACTACTTGCTGTGTTTCTGTTTCTTTTTTAAATTAAGTTAATGAGGAGTAAATTAAGCAGAAACCTGTTTTGAAAATTTCATCAAAAAGCTTTTACATTGTACGTTGATTGATCGACCTTCATTGGGCTGCGCAAACGTAGACTTTTTGTTACTGACTCGGGACACCATCACAGTAAACCGTAGTTGCTGTGTCCTGTAGCGGCGACTGGACACACTTTACGTCTGCGCTGGTAGTGGCTGATTTCATACTGGTTATATAGAAATCAAATATTAATTGGTAGCTTGAATCGGACACAAGGCACACGATTGCGAGCGCCTAAGTGATTTGGGCATCATTTTTTAAGCAACAAAAATACCCTTTCATTAAATATTTAGGAAAAATAAACGATCTAATTCTTAGAATAACTTCGTCGATATTCTTTCTCTTGAATGAACACAGTAATGCCTGACTAGACTATTCGTATAAGGGGAGGAAATAGGCATTTGTCGCGCCCGGCGCTTCGGCTTCCACGATGCACTAATCGCCCCCGGTAGTTCCCAGTTTGTGCGGAAATCTAGGCGGCACTCGCTTTGTGGAAAGTATTGATATTGGCTCACAATCGTTGAGACACAGTTTTAATAGCGTTGAAACAGGCCCCTAGTCATATAATTGACTAGGGGCCTGTTTCAACCTTCGATTTAGCTCCCGTTACATGACGTGCCGATTCTGGTCCCATTTTGGTGAGTTAAAGCTTTTCGGATATTCAGATATCCCATATGATGACATGTCGTCGATTGTCAACCCTAACACGTTTACTCGAAAATAGCTAGTAGTAGTAGGATAAAGAGAGAGATATACGCTTCAAGGAAACCAGTGCTTGCTTTCAGTGAAGCTGAAAAAGCCCCAGGCATGCTACATTCTGCAATGTCTCCTCAAAAAGAGCAAAAAAGAAAATAGGTTTTTCATGCTCGGAGTGTCGGGCTTTCAGGATAAGTACCTACCTACGCTGAGACTTGGGTGTTAGCGTTGTAACATACTACATTACACGTAGATAGATACAGCGAAACGCAACTCCATGGTAACAATCCCGTGTGCTTTGTGTGTGTGTTTTATTGTTCCTCTAGAGCGTGGCCATACTCGGACCGCCATCTTGTTTTTACAATAAAATTTCCACAGACAATTTCGCAATTTTTTACAGCGCCCTCCTGAAAATGGCATTCAAGAAAAGAACCAAAAGAACTATAACTGTAATGGCAGTTTTCGAAGTTCAAGTGGTTCTACTAACATGCGGGTTAACGTGACTACTGTTTTAATATCTTCATCCCTATCATTGCAATGGGGAAGACCGTAAAAAACTAACTGTAGATGACGCGACAACAGCTAGGTCTCAATCTGACCAATAAGGTCAATATAATTTTGAAATATTTTGGTTTTTGAATTTTCAACCAATAACGATGCTTGGAACCTCATGATGCTTTGGAGTTGTCATACCCATTGGGTCTACTTTGCCACTGTGGTTTTGCAGATTTTCGGAATTCTATCTGAAGCCGTAATATTTTTAGGTATCATCTGAAAATCAATATTCGCTCAGCGAATACTGGTCCTCCCTTGCTGCACATAATTTAACTGTGTTTGTATCTACCTAATAAATTATTGGTATTACTTATTCGTCCCATAATGTATTGATGAAGGATTTTTTTTACCCGTCTGATGAGGGTGATGTGTTCACAACGGTCCACTTAAGGGACTAAGTGCGGAAACCTAAACCCCGTAAAGAAGAGGGTGATGTGTTTATCAGCCTACAGATATGTTTTTTTTCCATTGTGACACTCTCTAGAGACCAAAGGCGTGGGCCGATTGTAATGATTATCACGTCAATCGATTTGTCTTAATCTTGCAAGTGTTACTAATGACGTGACAGTCATCAAAATTGTAATGATTATCACGTCAATCGATTTGTCTTAATCTTGCAAGTGTTACTAATGACGTGACAGCCATCAAAATTGTAATGATTATCACGTCAATCGATTTGTCTTAATCTTGCAAGTGTTACTAATGACGTGACAGTCATCAAAATTCAGTATGACATGGTGAGATCCAGACGCCATATGGTGAAAAATTTAAAATGAAAGTCGACGAACTATTTATGTTAGTGGGACTGGGATATCATTGAATAAGCGGGAATTTGTAAATCAAAGTTGCTATCACAATATGTTGCTCATGTTATTTTTCATATCGAATACCTATTTAGGATTTATTACGGTTGGTTATTCGAAGTGAAAAATCATAATTATAAAAGTCCAAAATTAATTAAGTTAAATCATCTGTGAAATCTTTCACATTATTAAACTAAAAACGTGAAAATAAAACAAAGCAAGTGGAAGCCATTGAAATATAGAATCATTAAAACATGGAATCTTTGATTTTTGATTTTCAGTTGGGTTTCGTAATTACTTTTTTTTTGTAAACCATGTATTTTATTGCAAATAAACAATTTGAATTTAATTTTTTATACTGTCAAAAAAAAACAAGAAATGTATATACCTTGTGGGTAACCAAAAGACTGACGGGAAAAGGAAATAAAAAACGGACGAATTCTAAACCTGAAAAAGTTTCAAATCCGATGCAACCTTGCGACTCAAACTCCCTCATGTCACTTTATCCTATACAAACTTGAGCGTTCGGAAATAATTGGATTAACCGTCGCACTGTTCAGCCAGCGAAAGAACGACAAATCGCTAGAACGAAGAACTACTAAAACTGTTGAAGAACTTTGTGAAACATTGCGCTATGATATGCTAAGGGCGGGCGTTTTGGGGACTGTCTCTTGTTATTTTGACATTCAAAAAGTGCTGATTATCTGCCTAGTTTGAATAAATGACTTTTGATTTTTGATTAAGTCCCAGACGTGGACGTGGCGGACGTGGTATTATATTTATTAATATGGAAGCGTCACGGTAGACCCCATATTTTTTTTTTCCTACGTTTTTTTTTGCCATTAGGAGCTTAGTGTCAAGTGGTATGTCGATTAAAATATGATTCGCGACATTAAAACGTATATATTTACAGAATTGTAGTCATTAAAATCATCAATACAACTCCTTTATTTTCAATTAATCCCATTGAATGATGATTTCATGAAAAAATAATTAAATAGGATATGAACTTGAAGTTAACCTATTCTACCCCACTGCTCCTCCTTAGCTTGAGAACCTTCCTCATGTTTTTCATTCTCCTCCCAACAAATAGTCCAAACCACGCCAGCGCTTCTTGACGCAGTAATAATTAGTTTTTATTTTCGGTATGGGGAAATAACCCCATTGATTATATTCTTCAGCCAAGGTCAGATGCGTAGTACTCGCGACCGGCGCCGGCGTGCGCGTTGGTTCAGGACCGTTGTAGCAGTTGTCGTTCTGAAATGTCTGCCTGCCCCCATGGGAAAAAGCGTAAGGGCATAACGGTCCGGGAAGAGCAGGACTTATGTCGGGCTCCTGACTAAAACACCGCGGTATTCACTATGATCAGGAATTGGGGGCACGGGACATACTATTTTCTCCCTCATCATCCTCTTTACCCTTATCCCAATTTATTTGGGGTCGGCGCAGCATGTCCTCTTCAACATTTGGGGTCGACGCAGCATGTCCTCTTCTTCCATACTTCTCTGTTACTTGTCATAATTTGCCCCCTATTCCGGATTATAGTACTCGTACTTTCACGCGCACCCTCGACTGACACTATTAATGAACTCTACTCTGACCGAAGCACGGAATAATAAATTGGATTAGCTGCTGTAGTAGCTATACGAAAACACTAACAAAGATACAGGTTTAATGGTCCTGATTTCTCGGTACTAGAAAAAACTACTACACTTTCTCTTTCTATACTCTTGTGTACAAGCAACTTAGTTTCATATTTTTTGTTAAAATTGAAAATTACAAAGTACAATGCAACACGGTGCTAGAGTGTGGCTTTACCCCCCTCCCCCCTAGGCGTCGGCGTCGTACAACTTAACCCTACGTCAACCGGAGTACGGATATAATTGGTTTATCCGTACTTCGGCCGTTCCGACGTTTATCGCCACATTCGGCGCGTAATTACGGCAAAACGGCCGGAATTATGAACAACAACATAATGTGAAATGTCATGTTATATGGTTTGTGTAAGTGGTGCTGACTGGTAAGTGGCATTTGACGAATGTCGGCGTAACTTACTGCTCATTTTGTTGGGTATTGGTGACGCGGCTCAATGGAAATTAAACAAACTCTAAAATTAATTAATTAAAATTAGTACTGTCTCGTTATTATATACAATGTTGTAAAGCTCTGCTTTGTTTTAATTTTATTAATGTTTAACTTTCAGGATTTGTTGGTATAACCCGTAATAAACACGTTAGTCAAACAGAAAAAATAATTCGGTGCATAAATGGAAATGCTAATGATAACCCGCACTTTAAGTTAGAATAGAAACTTTTTATTACACCAGGGGGCCTACAGAACCTCTTATCACTTTAAACGCAAATAATTCAGCCCCAACTTTTACAACTGAAATATTTCTCATAAAACTCCAATTTCTCTTTGAGCTGGAATTTAATCAGAAGTCTCAAGATAAAACAGAAAAAGGTGTGTAAAATCTGCAGAATGAACTTCAAACTCTAGCGAAATTAACCAAATTAAAAATGTAAATATGCATCATTTCAAAGTTATCACTAAGCAACATTTAGTTGAGCTCAGATTGTTTACGAATGCAGTTTGTGTACTCCACTGAAACTTGTTGAAACGTTGTTCTTCAGAAATACCAAGAGACATAAATCTCCGTGAGTGGCTATGAATGGCGCGCAGCCCACTACTCAGTGGCCGATGTTGGACGCAGTTTAATTGGAAATTTGGAACTGAAAAAAAACTGCCTCACTTTAATTGTTCACACTATCAGAGAAAGGCGATAGATTATATGCTAACTTCTCTCTCGTGGATACCGGCCAAGTTGGAAAGAAAGAATAGTTTATTTCAAACTACGTCCCGTGATACTAACAATCTCATTTGTTTTTTTTTAGCGTAATTCTTGTTTTATGATATTTTCAAAATAAAGGGTGTAAAACACCTCTTAACGAAGCCGAAAGGCACTGGTTCTCCCTGTCATTGCGATATTTTTTTTGTTCTACATCATACCTGGAAACCTTCTAGGTACGGAGATATTAGGGGACAAAGTTCCAACTTTTTGACAAGTATTTTTTAAATACAAGTTTTTAATGTAAGATTTTTACTTTAAACACCTCCACGACCCCCGTACTATTCAATCCGTCCATCAGCACACCCCCCAAAAAAAGGCCGTTTCCCAGCAATAATTTTTGCGTAAAGTTACTTAGTTTCATGTACAGAATGCTTGGTTGACGGCTTAGTGATGAGGTGATTTACACGGTGTATATGCCAAAAAAGGGATGAAAATAAAAGTATTTATGATTTTTTTGTCTGTCAGCTAGATATTGCGTTAAAAATATACCAAAGTCAAGGATAAACACTTCCTCTTTGCGGGAGTGTCCCAAAGACGATAAAGGGATTATGACAAGACCATGACTCAACATCTTTCTAAGCTCCTATTAAAATACTTCGCGGTCACCAATCTATTAGAGCACGCTTTAGCGGTCTTTTCAAAGGATAGTAACGTCACATTCTAAACACGAGTACAGAGATAAATCTCTCAAAACGTTTTGCAACTCAAATGGGCGAAGTCATATAAATTATCCTCTTCACTATTCAAATCCTTCGTTGTAGCGCCCGAAATTCCGAGCAGCGCTAACTGCATTCAAAACCAGCGCATACAATCCACTTTGCACTGTATCCAATTCACTGTCGACCTATATTTCTATAATCTTTAGAACAAAAGAGAAGCAAGGATCGAGGGATCCACCCTAGCAAATAAAATTTCGTTCGAAAATAAAATGTTTCCTATAGAAGATTTTACGTAGTCGGGGGGTGAAGCGGGGTGAAAGGGCTGCAGCTGGCGTCTCTTAAATTGACCGTGAAATATCAACAGAGCATTTTCATAGTGAGAATTTTCGTGGAAAATTAAAAGCTGGATGCCATTTTTGTTTCATGTTTTCAGCAGATAAAAGCGAAACGAAACTGTAACTCGATACAGGCACACACTTTAGAAACATGTAAGCTTTTATTTTGTCGATTTTAATGACATAATTCTTCGGTGAATTTTTTAGTTATACATAGGTAAATAGTATAGCTATTTACTTTTGTATAATTATTTACCTAAAATAAAACTATCTGAGGTGTAGGTAGATATATATATGTAGACTTGTGATAGTTTAAGTTTCATTATGCGTGTATGTAGCGCATATTCTTCCCTTAGTTATAATTTTTATGTTTCTCATGTTATCCGTCATGTTTTAGTGCAAGTTATAGTATTTGTATTGTATTGTCATTGTGTATTAAGGGCGGTAAGTAAGGAATTACGATCGAGGCTCTAGTAGAAGCCCGAAGTCGAATACTGAGGGCTTTCTGAGTCGAGATTCGTAATTCCCGGACCGCCCGTGAACCATACAATGTTTTTCATCACATTTTTTTTTCCTCTATTACTACCGTCTGTAGTAAGCAATCGACTTATTGTCGGGCCTACGCTGTCCTCCCATACTTAAGTACTAACGCTGTAACTTCAAATATTGTAAAACCAAATGATTTTAAAAGAGTAACCATGGAGTTTCTTGCCGGTTCTTCTCCATAGGAAACGACCAACCCGAACCGTGCACCTTTTGTTGACGTTTTATAAGTGCCCATATAGGCCTATGTAATTTTTTTTTTTTTTTGATTTGCGAGTAAACTATTATGAATATACACAAGTCAGCACAAATTATTTTACTGCCTTTTTTTTCTTTCAGAAGTCACGTCCGCTAAGCTTTGGTGAAAAACTCGCATAAATGAACTAAGTACAATATAATTTCCCGAACTACTATCGTGGTAGAATCTTACTGATAAACTTAACGATAACGATGTTGATACTAAATTAAAATCCCAAAACACAATTTCAAGTTCATTCAGCGCGGTAATGGGCGACGTTACCGCTAACAAACCTCGGGAGTCCTCCCTGGTGAGTCCTCCCTGGTCCTCCCACTCCTAATAAATCATCTAAACTGAAACTCTGAAAGCTTAGCTGTTTGACTGAAGGCTTGTGGCCTTGTCTAGGCCATGTCATCTTAACGACCTGGTAGGCATGCCGAATTAATATACGGGCCGAATATTAAATTCTTATAGCTACGACTATCTTAGATATTCTAGACTCCTGAATGTTTTGAGCAGACAATGAGGATCGAGATGAAATTTGCCAAATTTAATTTTTTTACGAAAACTAACGTTGTGAATCCATTAATAGCGCCAATAGTTCGAGGGAATAAATAAGTCTTTAACCCGAGGTAAACACTGTGCTTTTCATTACGAATACAAGGAAAGTAAAAATAAAAACATGAATCAGCTAAAGGAAAATTTAGTAAATTTTATTTGACATTTATCAACAACTTTTCCCGCCTATTTTGTTTTTTTTTTCTGTGGCCAGCCCGCTTTTCAGCCATTATTTTTCATTTTCATCATTGAAAAAATGGTAAATATTTTGCCCAAATCTATGTTATTTTAAAGAAATTGTTTAAACTAAATTATAATAAAGTTATTAAAAAAATATAGATTCTTTAATCAATACTTAACTTTAAGTTATTTCAATTTTACATCGTGGCTGCATAGAAAGTTGAATAAAAATGGACATGGTTCAATAAAAATGTGAAAATAGAACTAGATTTTTTTTATAATTTGACATCTGTCAGTTGAAAGCGATTCTCCCTAAGGAAGAAAAGTATTACTTTCAACCAGCTCCTCAGGCAACTTCAGACCTACTTTCAGAGTATGAGTAATGAAAAGGTTTTTATTAGTCACGAAATCACACGCACCTTATTTATATAATATTGATATGTGCGTGTTTACGCCTTGTCGTCTGAAACCAAGGTGAGCCCAGGTTTCTTAAAATAGACAACCCTAGAGATGCGTCGGAAGGTCGTACTATTTTTGGAAATCCCTTTAAATTTGCAAGTATACACTCCACAATTAGGGAAGGTCCACTACCCTTGGGTGGCTACTCAACATCAGGTGGCCCCATTGCAAACCTTTCTCAATTTTGAGTAGAGATTTTATAATCTTTGATAAAGTCCCCTCCGCACACTCAGGTGCGATGGCATAGCGATAAAGGATAATTTTGGATCCCGACTCGAACCTTATATAGCCATTTAGTATTAACAGCAGTATCTGCATATTGAAGATATACATTTTAATCATCATTTTGCATAAAAATTAAGGTACAGATATACATCGGTGTTCACCTCCTGAGCCACACACTTATTTCCAACCCCCTAGTTAGTCATGTATGTTGAAGAAGTTTTGTTAAATCGTCCATAACAGATGCTGTCTGTAACGCCGCAAATCGTATAAGTCAACGAAAGGAAAAGCTCACAGGATTTATCTTAAGGATTGTCGCCAAGTATACCCTTCTACTTTACCCGAACATCGAACGGAATATAATTCAACCATTCCTGTACGTTGCTAATAAATGTAGGCACTAAATCTACGTCCATCCAGTGCCTTATATTGAGAGCAGATATCCGAACAATCTCGCCAAACATGTCGGAATGTAAAACGTCTTAGTTCGAATCCTCTTCGCTTTATCACATTTAATTTCACTCTAGCACGATCCCCCACTAAGCTCTGAGCTTTAAATCATCCACTTTCCGAATTTTCCGATAGAATCAGTGTAATTTCCATGTAATCTGTTCCAAACTTACTGTTTTTTGTCCATAATTTCCGACAATCACAAACACTAATTCATATTCCAATTTCCCCGATAATATGTCATTCGTTTGTGTGAATCATGCCCCGAAAAAAGAGGGTCCGTAGTTAAACAAGGCTCCGCTTTTGTTTTTATCTTTTGTAGCACGGAACATTTGTTACTCAAACATGAGTCTTGTCAACAGTGCAAACACGTCCAGCAAACGATTTTATATTCAAACATCAACATGGAAATTGAAAAATTATTGGAGAATTCATGATGGAGGAATTTGAAACAAAAGCTATTTTTGACTCTGCTCTTTCGTATTAGCGTCAGCTCACACCGAGACGCGACGCGACGCGACGCTGCGCGCACACTTTAAAAGAGCGATTCATAATATAACTTTATTTTCTATACGAAAAGATACACATTTCTTACTAGCGTCATGCGGCGCAGCGCTGCGTGGTGCTACGTATTCTCACAACGAAATGTGTATCTTTTCGTGTAGAAAATAAAGTTAAATTTTGAATCGCTCTTTAAAATGTGCGCGCATCGACGCGTCTCGGTGTGAGCTGACCCTTAATGTAAAAATCTACTACGATTTCATTAGCGAATAGAGCATAGAACTTGAAAAAATATGATATTCACAGATTCTCGGTGATCATTGGGCTAATATACATAATCTGGTAAATTCCCTAGTCGTTCAACAAGAACAAGGAAATATTTCATTCAAGTTTAGAATGGAATTAGTTTGGACAGGCACTCAAAACCGTGACATAAGAAAAAGAATCGTAACAACAAGGCATCGAATTATACAGCCTCTTGGTAAGGAAGTTCTGATTAAGTTTGGCACGTGTTATAATATTAATTACCAGGAAACGTACAGGAGGGTCGGTTACGGAAAATAAGACTTAGCTCCTGAGGGCTGACTACAAGCGTAAATTATGTCTGACTCACCCAAACGGTTCAATTAGTTTAATCGTACAATTTGTTACGCCATAACTTACTAAAAGGTTGTGAACTCCCGGGTTTCATGTTTCATTTGTTGTTTATAAGCCATGAGAAAATTGTTTGCTTGGAAAATTTGCGTTGTGACTTTGTTACGATTTTATGACAAACGGTATTATGTACCTATAGGTATTACAAGAGCGCTGGAACCTGGAATATTTTAAGCAAAATTATATTGTTGATCCTCTAAACTAATCTTATATCTTTATTAAATCCTTTCATCCCTAAAAAGGCCTTGAAGCCTTCTTATAAAAGATCTAACGAGAAGCAAACAAAACCCCTTTTATTAGCAAACACAAAGGATCAACTAAACTAACTGCCTAGATCCGGTTGTTTCAGTCCATTCGGCTGGGCGACGACGCGAAGCCTTCAGCGGTCTTAAACACTAAAACTACATTTAATAGTAAGATTACGATCATATCACGACTAAAATAACTCCGCATCAGACCTGCGTGTTTATGGTAACATAATATTAATATACCTCGCATTAAACCTCTTTGTTTTGTGTGACCTCACTGACCTGACGTTGTTACAAAAAAAAATTGACACCAAACTGACCTTAGTGAAACAAAGCTACTTACTTATTTTTCTTAGAAAACTTAAGTTATTAATATTGGCTTTCAGCCGTAATATTGGTGGAACTGCCGTGGGCCGGCAAGGCTATAAAGGGCCGGGCAATTTTTCCACGTGAGATGTTACGGGCGCCGTAATATGTACGAATAGACAAGATAAATCATACTCTACATCACGTTAGCTATGCAGGCTATTATGGTCGGAGGTCAGATGGCTGTCACTTTTTGAAATTCTAATATATTCAGTGTCTGGTTAGACCCAAAAGCTGAGGCTTCAGAAACATCTAGAGTTAAGGTGATTTTTGGGTTTTGTAAGATATTTAACAAAACGAACGATCCAGTTACAATTGAGAATGATTAAATTTTACCTGATGAAATAAGTGTTATTTGCTTAAAAAATCTTAATTTACTTAACATCACGCCTGGAATCCCGAAAGGGTAAGCAGAAGAGAGCGGTCCCATAGTACAACCGCATTTCGCCGGTTATTTTTAAGTCCCACGTAATAGGGGGCGAGCCTATTGCCAACAACAGAGCAGACGAAATCCAGATTCCGTGGCTGCTACTGAGAAATTCCTAATGGAAAAATCCAAAAACAATTTGCCGGACCCGGGAATCGAACACAAGACCTCATGCTCAGTAGTCGCGATTGCGAGCACAAGACCAACAAGGCAGTCCTTTGGTTTAAAATCCTACTAATATTATAAATGCGAAAGTTTGTGGGGATGGATGGATGGATGGATGGATGGATGGATGGATGGATGTTTGTTACTCTTTCACGCAAAAACTACTGAATGGATTTGGATGAAATTTGGCACATAGGTAGTTTATAACCTGGATTAACACATAGGATACTTTTTAACCCGATAGTATGTTCATGTGGGACAATTATCGAACTCCACGAGGGCGACGCCGCGGGCATAAGCTAGTTATTTTATAAATAAAAATCTACCTTAAATTAAAACACAAATACTATCTGGAATTAGATTGAATGGCCGTGTGGTTGTGCCCGGACCTATATTTATTCAGAAAGAAGTGATTGTTCTTAGTTCAACATAGTATTGAAAATGCTAACAACAATGACAGAGATCTCTGCGTTTGGATAAAAATACGTTAAGAATCTTCACAGACATCTTCAAACGACTTTATTAACATTGAATCATACGCCACTTGAATGTAATAGTGATGTCGAAGTGTGGCTAATACAGCACACAAGTGGTCTTCCCAAAGTCGTTAGTAATCCGTTAATGGAGCTCAGTCATGCTTCAACACGAAGCATTGTTTACTAGAGCCGTTTTCATTAACCGATTGAAAGACTACTAAATGTGATTGATAATAAAACCCATCATGAGGAGCTCATGGCTGAACAATAACGGCCTCACGGGTCGATCTCTAAGGTTAAGCCGTGCTTGCCGAAGTTGGTCCGTGGATAGGTGGCCATAATTACATATCTAGTTGCCTGCGTGTCTCGGAAAGCACGTTAAGCCGTTGGTACCGGCTGTCATTTATAGATCTTTGACAGTCGTTAAGAGTAGTCAGAAGCCCTAAGTCTGACATCCAGACTTACCAAGGTATTACCCAGTTACTGGGTTGTGGAGGTCATATAGGCAGTCGCTTCGTGTAAAATATTGGTACTCAGCTGCATCCGGTTAGACTGGAAACCGAACCCAAGATAGTTTGGGACTTTTCCCAAACTATCTTGGGTTCGGCTAGGCAGATGATGCTAGGGCTGATGACGTCATCACTGGAATGATCTCTTTTACCAGTCAATCATTCAACAAGTGCGTGACAGTATAATGTCAGTTTCCTTTTTTAATCTCTTATGAAGCTGAAGAGTTGATGTCCAAATATTTGCCTAAATTAAAAATACTAATTTCAGAAAATTTACGCGTCGCGTCTTATCTGACTGCATTTAAAATAAATAATAGTTTAAAAAAAAATAAAAAACACGCTTTTTATAGAAAACGAACTAAAAAAATGAAAATAAATTTAAATTAAGAAAAAAAGCGTGGGGTGCATGGTGTCAATAGTTATATTACATTATTATTTACCGTTACACTCCTAGGGCTGTAAAGTAAAAAATGCAACCCACGCTTTTTTTCTTAATTTAACAGGAGCTCTGCCCCGCTTGGGCTGAGCACCGCCGTGTCCTCGTAGCGGCGATTGGCGGCGCCGGTGGCGACCTCTCGCGTCCATGTCCTCTCGTCAATCCATGGTCCGGAGCGAGAGGGAATGGGATGCCGTCGCCTCCTTCTGCGAAGCAGTCATGCTAGCGAAGGAGGTGGCGGAACGTGAGAGGGAGAGAACCTCACGTCCCAGCCGCCGCGGGAGACGCCCCGGGCGTCGGGGGGCAACCAGTGGCCCCCGGCCACCGTAGGCGCGAGCCTGTGGACGGTGAGTAATGGGCTTGCTCACCGTCCGTCCGTCTTATGATGACAGGACGTGTCGACGGCGCGTACGTGTTCCACGCGCGCCTCAAGGAGATGTCAGCAAACCGGAAGGGGTCCGAGAGGGCCTATGCCTGCCAGGGCTGCAGGTTGTTCGAGATACCGCGGCCCTGGAACACAAAGGGCGAAGAAGGAACATGGGTGGGTTTTAGTCAGTACAAGTCTGACACTCCCTCCCGCTCCGCCCAGAGCGGGAGAAGTCATTTGATGACTTCCCATCCGGAAAAAAAAAAAAAAAAAAAAAATGGAGTCGTTTACAAAAAAAAAAAACTTTCTTTGATAATTGAAAAATGGAATAATTTTATCAAATTAATGTATTCTCATCCGTCCTCGATAAATCTACAAAGTTTGAACGAGATCTGGCCGTTTGAAGTGGGTCAAAATCGCGCCCAAAGGAGTCGTTTACAAACATAAATAAAGGTGAAGCTAATAAAAAGCTTGTAAAAAATGATTGTGTGATTTTATGAAACCACGGTAAAAGTGAAACTTTTTCACACTATAAACATTTAACAAAAAAAAATTGGAATAATTTTCCATTAAGGGTATAAAACGTATAAAACGCGGAGTAGTGGTACTCCGCGGCCGAGCGTCACGCGACATGCAACACACAGACGAAAAAGTTTGAGACGATGTAATGAAAGTTTCACTTTAATAGAATTTTCATAATAACCCAATAACACTTTGCCCAACCCAAGAATCGAACCCGGGACTTCAGGCGAACGAAGTCGCGGGCAACAAGTAGTATTTATCATATACTTGAAAATAGGTACGTCAGCTTATACAAATATTTTCTGCGGTTTCCACAAATTCTTGGGAAATCTTTCGGCTTAAAACGGATTCGCAAAGATAACCCTCCCGTTCCCGAGGGCTCATAAAACATACCACCGCGCAGGGGATTGTGCACGAATTAATTTCTTTTGGGGCGGTCGAACCCGCGATGCGTAATATCGACTATATAAACAATGTACAGCCCAACAACGCATTTAAAATAAATTGAAAGATCAATAGTTTCCCAAATAAAATTAATGCACGTTAAAAAAAACTCCTTAAAAAACGTCGGCTTCCAAAAATACCTAATTGATGCGCTAAATTGAATTCTGTGCGAATTCAAATTGGCTACTGCGTGTTAATTATTTTTGCCAAAAGCAAAACAATGTAGATTAAAAAGGTGTATTTTTTATTATAAACTATCTGTTGCGCGTGACTGCGGTCGCGTGGAACTTTTGATGTATATGGGTGGGGAATAAAACGAAAGCCCTTGTTCTTCCCCAGAATATAATCTACCTCCCTGCCAAACTTATTTACGATCCGATCAGCCGTTTAGTCGTGAAAAGGGAACAAACAAACAGTGTCACACAAATACTTGGGAAACTTTCGGCTTAAAACCATATTAGTTTTAGTTAAGAACGAATGGCATTGCAGATAATACTGGATGAGTCGCTCCATGGTGAAGAATAAAATAAAAATACTGCATGTCGTCTGGTCGCAGTTGTAGGAGTTAAGTGAGCCGAGTGGATGGTAGGGCTGCTTGTACACAATGGCCCATAATGGTACGCTGACGTCACTTACCTACGCGCAATTCTTTTTTGCGTTTTCCCAGCATAGGTATTGTCAGTCTTTTCTGGCGAGTGGCTCTTTCGTAGGCACATTAGCAAGCGAACATGGCACGACGTTAATTTCCACCTAAAGGTTAATAATACGCAGTTTTACTTTGTCTTCTTTTTTATTACAGACTAATTGTTTGGGCGAAACAATTATGGAAAATAAAACACAGAAATTACATTATTGCGTAAAATTAAAAGTATTAACGAAATATTGCAATGCTAACTAAATTAATTAAAGACAGATTTGAAGAAATAAATAGGCAAATATTGTGTAAAGTACGACAAGATTAAAAAATATTCAAACTTTTCGAAACAGTTCATCGCCACTTTCTCGCCACAGCCTCACATCTTGATCCTTCGTGATTACCACCACATTGACAGATTGGTTCCTCCTCCTCGTTCAGCGAACATGTACCGTTGTTCAGACAGTAACCGTGGCACGCGTAGACTTCGCACCGAGTTCCAGAATATCCGGTGTTGCATCTGCAATAAAACAAAATGTCAAAATGGGCTACAACAAGGAAACTAAAAATAATAAACTAAAATAAATTAATCCAAGCGTCGTCGTAGCGTAGACTTTGTGGGACGCGGGTTTTTTAATTTTGGACTTAATTTTTATTTAATACTTTTGACGTGACAACGTCTTATAAATTGGTTTGCCGGGTGACACTTCAAGAAACTGCGTTACGCTCCGCTCACGTTATGCGCTCACAATGAGAGCGAGTGAGAGGCACGCGTCCCTATAGCGTTGTCACGTTCAACTATCGTCAGTAAACCGACTTTACAGACAACCAATTTTTTTAAACTTGTGTTATTTTCTCTTAGCCTTGACTATCCCACTCCTGGGCATATGCTTCCCCCGTTCCTTCCACTTTTCTCGGTGTTACGCCTCTTCTTGCTAATTAACGAAAACAAGGAAAGTTATACATTTTTAAAAATCCCGAGCTTTTAGGGGGGTTTTTACTCACACCCTCTTGGCGATGCCCACGGTGACAATTGACAAGATTTCAAATTTCGAATCGACAAGACCTGTGGAAATGATTTATATCCCTTCATAAACTAGAAAAGAGGTGATGATCTTCAAACGGCCGAGCAGATTGTCTCAAAACTTAGCTAAGAACACTCTCGATTAAAAAACGTTCCAAACCCAATTTTATCAAAATCAGTTTGTTTGTCTATGAGCTACGATGCCACACAGCCAGGCACACAGATACACACGCCAAACTTATATCACCCCTCTTTTTTGGTCGGGGGTTTAAAATAATGTAGAATATGGTTTACCTGCATTTAGGAAGTCCCTCATCATTTAAACTGCACTTGCCTTTGATGCAATAATTATCACAGATTGTAACACCACATCGTAGGTTTCGTACCACACCAGTTAGTTTATTGCAATCCTGAATTCCTTGTATTTGCTCTGAAATTTTATAGTTTGCGGCTATACCGACGGGGACTTTGTTATTCAACTTAAATAACGGTTTGAAAACTACGCTAGCGTCTCCGAAGTCACTCTTTGGAAATTCCCAAGCCTCGCATTTTTTGCACCATTCCACCAAGAACGCGGATCTTTTTGAAATCGTTAAAATATTTGGTTGGTTAGAGAATTTTTCTGTAGGACCAAATGCATACCAAATTATTTCTTTCTTGTTATTCCCATCCAAATCTGCACTATAAACGTTGTACCTTGAACTATTCTTAGGTTGAAGCCAGAATATGGTCTGGGTTCGTTGATCAATAGCTAAGCTGTTTGGCTCAAATTTGTAAGTCGTGTTGATATACAGTGAAGTAGAATAAATGACAACTTCTCTCCCGTATCCGTTAAATCGAGATCTCTCTATTGTAGGGGTTGAAATGCCTGCGTTGATCCAGTAAACGTACCTGTAATTTGAAAAACCTCGTTTGATTTACGTAGTAAAATAGGAAATTAAAAAAAAAAACTTACCCTCTACAGCTATCCACGGCAATGTCAGTGGGGATACCCTTATCGATGTTGATTAAAACATGTACGTTAACATTGTTTTCAGATCCAGATTTTAATGAAAACCAATTTATAGTTCTTTTGGTAGTATCTGAAAAGAAGCATAATTCCATGGCGGGGTCGAAGGCGAGACCTTGAATGTTCCGTCCATTTCTGTCTGTGAAACATCTGCTTTCCATGGAGGATATATCATAACCACATACAGCGTCGCCGTGGCTCTGTTTATCAACGTATAGAATCATGTTGTGAACTTCATCATACACTAAGGTTGCGAGGTTTTGGTTTTCAAGACGTACAGTAGTCGTTTTTGTTGCGTTGATATAAAATTCTAGGAGTTCTCCTTTACTAAGGACAATATCTGAAACGCAAGCAAAATCGTTAACATAAACGCTGATATCCAAATAAACCACAAGGCATAAATTAAATTCAGATAGGATCAATTTGATTTTTGCATGCAATCCTAACATGTGTTTATTTAAATAGAACGGCCGAAGCCAATTTTATATATAATTACAATATATATAAATTACAACATACAATATATATATATATAAATTTTATACATAATATAATTACAAACAAATATTTAAACATAATTACAATTTATTTAACACCGTCATGCATTCTTCTCACAAAAATTCAAACATTCTGACAGTATCACCTTCCATTCATTTGCAAACATATCAAAATCTGTGTTTGAGTTCAGCAGAGCGTTAATAGCGGCTAATGTCCGAGGAATAGGCGACTTGGAGCGTGCAACCGAACGGCAAGGTGGAACAGCCAGTAAGCGGTGTTTCCTGCCACGACAATAATTGTCTGGGACAAATAGTTTGCAGATGTCTTTATGCAGATCAGGAACATCAATAATCCCCCTTAGAATTTTAAATATCACAGTCATCTGATCGCGTGACCGTCTTACTTCTAAAGAGTTGAAACCTAGGCAACCCAACAGGTATTTAGTGGGATACAAGAAAGGATAAAACCCGTTCAAGTGCTTGTAAAGGTTAGAAAGCTTTTTGAACTTTTTCTAAAGCTAACGCATACTGCTTCTCAAAAGGATTCCATACGCACACACTAGACTCAAGTTTGCTACGGACCAGTGCCCCATAAACGAGAGCTTGATAACGTGAGGGTTGAGGAAGTCACGACAGTTTCTTAAAACAAAGCCAAGGCGCCTGAAGGACTCCTTAGGTCGAATATGACCGTTACTAAGCAAACGACTAATGCCCGATGCTAGGCAGTGATAAAGAAATAGGAGCATTTTCCCGATTTTTCTGCTCAAATATGAACACCCCGTCATACTCACCCCAGGAGTGCGCCAACCCAACGTACAGTGTTACTAACGTCAGGACACATTGCGTTCTACACATTTTAGACTTCAGAAGTTCAGAAATACAAAGAGGTCGATAATGCGTCCTGCCCTGGTGAGTGCTCTTGGATAGTTATCAAATCGCAGACGCTTCCCAATAATATATAGCATTTTTAACCGTACCTACCGACGATAAGACTCTGATAAGAGTTCACAATAATGAATAGGTTTTTCCCACAGATGACTTCTTGACCCTTTATTATCACGGTTACGTTTTATTTGGACAGATAGCAAATGCAATAAAAAAAGACTTTATTTCACGATCGTTTCGGAATATTCTTGATGACTAAACACATAAAAGGCGTGTTACAAATTTCAATATATAAATATTTCAACTCTTAAACTGTGCATTGTATATACCCTGTAACCGATAAATACAATATACATATGTCTAGAGGCAATCCGTATGATATTTTTTCTAAATACAAGTCATGGATACCAAATCCAGAACGAAGAGATACAGCAGAGAGGCGACGTTGTCGACATATCTCATGGAATAAGCAACTGAAATGGCAATGGGCCCTCCAGATTAGCTATAGAACTGATAACCGTTGCTGTCAAGTTAGGTATGTAAGTAAATGAGAGTTGCCGATAATTGATGAAATACCGCCATTCATGCAGGCCACGCCATTTTAATGATTGAATGCAGACTTGAAAAATATCTACGTATACTATAACTGTGTGGGATGTCTATCGGTAACTGTTTCAAAATGATACCTTCTGCGATAAACTTGAATAGCGCGCCACTCCAATTAAAGTTATTGGTGTTATTCAGGCGTAGCTGGAGGATCCGTAGATACTTTTTTTTATAAGTCGATGAAGATGAGATATTTTTAAGTAAGAGGACGAAAATTCTGAAAAATAAATTGGTTTGCAGAACGTACGACTTTCAACAAAAATTGGTTTGAATAAGATTTGATATTTAGTTTTTGAGATAAGGGCAAAACAATGACGATGATTTAGTTTTTGAGAAATGGGACTTCTAAATCTGCTGTTTCATATATTTTGACCGTGTACGTATTGCAATTTTGGACTCAACAGTTTTTTGAAGTGAAACTTCTTAGCATACTCCTCAAAGTTGTTCTATACTTTGGTAGCAGAGCAAACGTTCTAAAAATGAACTTATTTCTAGATCGAAACACACCGGATTTGTAATAGTGCCAATGAATTGAAAAAAAATGAATGTCAAAACTTTCAATCGATCAGAGATTACGAGTTTGACAATCGTTTGATAAATGGCACTACATTCATCTGTTTTAATAAAAAAGTTCGTCTACCAAGACGAGCTTTTTATTAAATTCGATTATGTCTCCTCAAACGGGCTCCTTTTTCTAATTCTTTTGGAATCGTGGAGTCAAAGGATAAAGTAATTGTCACTTGTAATCTAAGATTAATTGGATAAGAAATTGTATTTAAAAAATTAAGTGTCTTTTCTTTAGTAAAAGTATAAACTCAATCATACAGATATCATAATCTACACAAATAACTAGACTTTGAACAACGACCTGTAGGCCATATACATATTTGTTCCGTGCGGGAATCGAACCCGTGACACGCCGTGCAGCAGCTCTCAGCCACTGCGCCAACCATCACCTGCTTAGCCTTTTCCCAAACTTTGTTGGGGTCGGCATCCAGTCTAACCGGATGTAGCTGAGTATCAGTATTTAACATGAAGCGATTGCCTATCTGACCTCCACAACCCAGTAATTGGGAAATACGATACCCCTTTGTAAGACAAGATGTCAGACTTTCGGCTTCTGACTACTCGTAACGACTGTCAAAGATCTACAAATGACAGCCGGGACCAACGGCTTAACGTGCTTTTCTGAGACACGGAGAAAACTCGGTACGTAATTATGGTCACCCATCCACGAACCAATCTTGGCAAGCACGGCTTAACCTTGTATATCGACTCGTACGGCAGGTATTATTTAGCCACGAGCTCCTCAGCCAACCGTACCATCAATATTACTTCAAATGGTAGCTGCAATACAAACACACTATTTACAAAATACCGACCTATACAAAAAGACATGCGGTAGTAGGCAAGTACAATGCGGGCAATATCTAGTCAAAATAATAAACATTTCGTTGAAGAGCACAGCTTCAAACATTTACCAAGGTGGATACTAAAATCTAGAGACGAGATAATATATTCTGTGCTATGTGTCTTGTAATAAAATCCTCCACATCACATCTGAGAGTTGCCAGAAATTACATTTTATATAAATTGCTATCCTTCTAAACTCCTCTGCTAGAGAAGAACAGTAAATTACTTATTTACATGTAAATTACTTCGCATATTATACGTCTTGTAATACCTCCATACATGTTTGAAATTAAGTTATAAATATGTACATAACCTTTAGTCATACGAAAATAATCTTGTTAGCCTGGATCAATACAATGCTAATTGGACTATGTATGACTAACAGGAGCTGACTATAAATACCGGCCAGTTTCACGAAGTTCGTTTGTTTATATCACTGTAATACTATGAATACACGCATCATTATATCTTAAGGGGTAAGTCTATACTGCCAGGGCTGCGGGTTGTTCGAAAGAGATACCGCGGCCCTGGAACACAAAGGGCTAAGAAGGAACATGGGTGGGTTTTAGTCAGTCAAGTCTGACACTCCCTCCCGCTCCGCCCAGAGCGGGAGAAGTCATTTGATGATTTCCCATCTGAAAAAAAAAAAAGAAAAAAAGTGGTAAATCTATCGCCGTTCTATTTTAAAGTGAAATAAATAAATGAAGGCGCATGAGTCAGTAACTCCTTCGCCTTGTCCGTGTCGCTGGCTCTACAGTTTTATTAAATTTTTGGTCATGCGACCCTAATGTTTGTATTTAAACTAACACGTAATTTTCCTAATCTCTACCGAACATATCAGGGGGCCTGCTCTCTAAGTCCGTCAACGAAAGTAAGGATCCGTCCGTAACTAGCTTTATACTTCGAAATGAACCCTACTGCCTAATATTTTCAGATTCATAAGTTTTGAAAACACATCGGGAGTAAGGACAACTGTCCAATCATATTGTTATTCATTTTTAGTTCGGGCCCTTAACGAATCTTATGTCCGTCAGTAATAAGGAGTAGGAAACGACCGTAACTTTGGCCGAAACTACGGATTTCGTGCTTACACAGTAAACCCCCTGTTGTGAATGACAGAGTCAAGCAGCACGTTCATCATGTAGTTCACAAAGTTAAGAAGCCTTCAAAAAGTTTGTGGGGGTTTAAAATGGCGACTGCCGACTACCGGAACTTTCAGGAAACTGTTTACGTACAGCCTTAAGTTTTCAGCAGTAAAATCAGCCTAGAGTTTGTAAATAATGTCACTAATCGATATATGCTGGCTTCAAACACAAAACAATGTAATTTGAATTAGCAATATATTAATATGATTACTTATTTTATTTTTGTGTTGAAATTATCGAAATATGAAAATAATTACGTACCCAAGTACCTGTGTAACCAGTTGCATAGTATTTATACTTAGTACCTAACTATCTATATATACATAAAACAATAACATCCTCCCGGCCGAAATCGGTTGGGTAGAGACCCAACGGGTATTGGCCATAAACATAGGAGATATTGGCATGAGGTTCAATTCAAGGGTCGGTAAAAGTGTAAGTAGCAGCCACGGAGACTAGATCTGTGGCCGTTTAATGGCAATAGCCTCACCCTTCATTTCATGGGACTTAAACATAACGGGCGAAATGTGGATGTACCATTAGGGACACCAACTTTTGGCACACATACATACTGGATTGCAGGCGTGATGAAGATATAAGAGTACACTAGTGTGTCTACAAAGATAGGTACCTACACTTCCTGTTACTCCTTGCCTTCTGTTATTCCTTGACCTGGGAGAGATAAGGAGCAAAACGAACCACTTTGAGTGCACTCCGAGGGTGTCACGCCATCAACTTCCAAACTCCGGGCTATCATCATTATCTGGCTAACCTTTTTTAAGTGGATGAAGCTGAATACCTGTTTTTACATGAAGCCACTACGTAGAAGACATTGAGATAATAGATAGAGCCTTGATAATACTGGTTGTCAGACTTTTTGGTCACTGCCTGAAACGACTGTCAAAGATCTACAAATGACAGCCGGTACCAACGGCTAAACGTACTTTCCGGGGCACGGAGGCAACTCGGTATGTAATGGGTGACTACCCATCCACGGACCGACCTAGACAAGCGCGACTTAATCTGAAGATCGGCCCGTGCGGCTGTTATAATTAAGCTACGAGCTTCTCTTCCAAACTCCGGGTCACTACTGAGAAATTCTTAATGCACAACACTTTACACGACCCGGGAATCAAACTCAGAACCCTACCCCCCAGCAGTTGCCTTTGAATCCACGAGACCAATAGAGCAGTCTAAGTCTATGTAATCTACATGATATATGTATTATAACTAATTATAACACGAACGTTCAAAAATTGTGAAAACTTTTACTTAACCGTCTAACCCGCAGAGAATAGTTGTATCGAAAATTGCACGGTTTAATGTTATAGTCATTTTTAACTATGTGTTCGTGAATCGATGGTTGGAGTCGTATTCGAAAATTTGAGCTAATAAGATCAGGCATGTCTTGGTTGACACCATGTTTATATCTATACTATAATATTATAAAGCTGAAGAGTTATAAACTTATTTCTAAACTACTATACTCTGTCCAGTGGCTAATAATATGTGCAGCTGCGAAACTGTCGAGCTGAGAATCTGTCTAAGTTGCTCCGGAGGGATATACACGTATGTGTATTCTATAAATGCTGAAGTCCAAGATGAATTATTTTAAGAACAAAAAAAACCTAATTTGTTAACGTTAATCTGCCATGAAATTAAATTCATTAAATTGATTTTCTGGATCAATATGTATGCCTCGTATTTTGAAGTGCTGAAGTTTCGTGATTTGCTTTTCTGTTCGGATGTCTTGAATGCTGAAATTGATGTCTGAAGTGCTGTTCAGGTCGAGGGGCCAATGCCCTCCTGATGTTACAGTCAGTATCACGAAAGTCTGTTAACCAGTCTTACCAAAAGTTATCGTATTACAAAGTACTAACTGGGTTTTTAGGTAAGAGGCAGCCGCTTCATATTAAATACTGGAATACTTGATTAAATAGTACACCAATTCCAAGATAGTTAGGAAAAGACAAGGCAGATGATGACCACAAAAAAATCAATTTTGAGCTGTGACAATTTGTGAGCTACGAGTAATAACACTAGTCTAGCCGCAACTTGGATTACATAACTTTTGTATTTATAATTAACTACACCTATTTAATCTACCTCGTTTTGCTTTGAGGTAAAAAAACCCCATGCACTAATTAGATAAAAACATGTTTACTTTTAACACTAAAATGGTTTTCCCGTTTTGCAACGAGCGATTAAATACATTGTATGATTATAGTCATAGAGCTCCTTATCAAAATGGCAAAAACGGAACCCATACAATTCTTTTGTGTCCGTCTGTATGTATGAAGATAAAAACCTTTTCAATGCTGTGAACTGGTGGGGGTGCCCAAGAGATTGGCGGTATTGCCACGCTTTAGGACAATTCGCCTCTGGCTGGATAAAAGCCAGGCCTTGGGTGATGGGGAGTGCCAACTGTCTGCTAAACACTTCGAAATTCTTAAAAAAAAAGGCCGTGTGCCTCAAACAGCTCGGAAATACAGTTATCAATGTGGTTAATATATTTAGGCTGCTTGAGGCTCTCAGCAGCCGCAGAGGCAGCGCCAGCACGTGCTGTGCTGGCGCTAGGAAGATGGCTACTACTAAAAACTATCTTCCATGGAAACAAAGATTTGCCGATCAATTTTTTTTGCCATTGTCGCATAGCAAGGTTCTAATACTTGTAAGCTTATCGGATGATTTTGTTTCTCTTTCGCGGGCCACCCAAAACGCGTGGTATCCCAAACTGTCCACAACTTCAACACAGCGACAGCAATAAGAAGAACACAGGGCTTCTAGGCGTGGAGATCAGCGAGGTAGAAGATAGTATCGTCAAACAAATTTCCTATGCTAAATATAAATAAATTTAGCTGTCCAAATAGGTACGGTACAGTGATACGAAAAATAAAAAAAAAGGAAAACCCATTTGGAAAACACGTGATTTGGTCCTGGAGTTGTGGACACCAGCCCGTTATTTGATAATACTATGTTAGGGAAAACGGACTTTTTAATGAGAGCTCTTATCAGACAGTCTTATCATAAGTGAGTACGGCTCAAACTCCTATATATTTTGAGAAGCGTGGGCGTTTAGCTTTAAGTGTTGAGTCCCCGGGACAGGCGACTCGTCGTCCTCTATCGAAACACCTTTTATTTCTGAAGTTTAAAATGTGTAGAACGCAATGTGTGCTGACGTTGTTAGCGCTGTTCGTGGGGTTGGCGCACTCCTGGGGTGAGTATGAGTGGCGGCCTAGTATTTTATTAAAACTTTAGGTTGACCTTTGACCTCCAAAATCTCCGTAACTAGAAGGCACCCAAGAATGGTCAAGAGCAAAAAAGATGTCGCAATGACAGGGAGAGCACTGGCTCTCCCTGTCAAATACAAAATACAGTCCCTTAACGAAGCTGAAAGGCACTGGCCTTTCAGCTTCGTTAAGGGACTGTATTTACACCCTTTATACGTTAGTTATAAAAAAAAAATTTTTTTTTTGTTGTCTGACTGTTGGTCTGTCTGTTTGTATCGGTTAATCTCCAAAACGGCGTGACCGATTTTCACGGTACTTTTACTGGCAGATAGCTTTTGTCTCCTTTTTTTTTTACGGAATCAAATGATCCGTCCTGCTCCGGGCGCAGCGGAAGGGAGTATCAGACTTGTACTGATTAAAACTCATCCATGTTCCTTCTTAGCCCTTTGTGTTCCAGGACCACGGTATCTCTTTCGCACAGTCCCGCAGCCACTGGCTGATAGCTAATGTGTAGGTGTGGGTGTGGGTGTTAAGGTGTAACTTAGGCTGTTTTTATAGATATCAAATATCATTCTAATTTATACGTGGTGGTTTATGTCAGCGTTTATGTTAACGATTTTGCTTTCGTTTCAGATATTGCCCTTAGTAAAGGAGATGTCCTAGAATTTTATTACAACGCAACAAAAATTGACTCCGTACGCTTTGAGAACCAAAACATTGCAGCGTTAGCGTATGACGATATTCATAACGTGATGCTGTACGTAGATAAACAGAGCCATGGCGACGCTGTATGTGGTTATAACATGTCTTCCTCGCAATACAAATGTTTTACAGAGAGAAATGGCCGAAATATCCAGGGTCTCGCCTTCGACCCAGCCACGGAATCATGCTTCTTTTCAGATACTAATGAAAGCAGTATTAATTGGTTTTCATTAAAACCTGGGTCTGATTACAATGTTTACGGCAAGATCGAGCTAAATGAAACTAAATATGGAAAAAACACACCCCGTGACATTGCCGTGGATAGCTGTAGAGGGTACGTTACCATTGACATATGAATGTTTTACTTATTTTCTCACATTTTATTTTACGTTAAAAACAATTTTCGGTTTTAATTTTCAGATATATTTACTGGATCAACGTGCGTACATATAAACACCGTTCGATCCGTTCAATTCAAAGAGCTCGATTTGACGGATCTGAGAGTAAACTTCTTACTCACTGTACCATTGCTGGCAAAGAAGCTCACAAATTTCAGCCACACAGCCTAGTTATCGATCAACAGGCACAGAAAATGTACTTGTTCCAGCCTGATAACTCAATGCAAACACCGCAATACGTTCTGTATAGTGCAAATTTGGATGGAAAAAACAAGAGCGAAATAATTTGGTACATAACTGGTTACAGAACAACCAACAGCTACTTCAACGTACAAAATGCAGTGACCGTCTCAAACAGATCCCTCTACATGACGGAGTGGTGTGAAGACTGCTTTGCTTGGGAATTTCCAAAAACTGAGATGGACGTAAGACCCAAGGCTTTCAAACCGTTGTTTGCGTTAAATAATAAAGTCCCTGTCGGAATAGCAGCAAACTATAAAACTTTTGAACAATTCCAAGGAATTCAGGACTGCAACACACTAACGGCTCTAAACCGAAATGACTCCGACTCAATCAAAGTCGCTACAGAATATGTGGGGCCGTTTTGTGTTCATGGTGTGAAAGTTAATGAACTATCTATTTGTAAATGCAAACCTGGGTACACCGGGGAGCGATGCGATGTTTCAGTGTGTGAGAAGCATTGTATCCAGGGTAACTGCAGTTTAAACGATGAGGGACTTCCTAAATGCAGGTAAAACAAATTCTAATTCTTGTTTTGGTTTCCTTGTTTAATTAATTATGTCCAATTTCATATTGTCGTTATTGCAGTTGCAATGCCGGATATTCTGGAGAAAGGTGCGAAGTCTACGCGTGCCACGGTTACTGCCTGAACAACGGTACATGTTCGCTGAACGAGAAGGAGGTACCAGTCTGTCAATGTGATAATAATCACGAAGGATCGAGATGTGAAGCTGTTATTGCTAAAAGTGACACAAATCAACTGTAGTACATAAGGGACGGAATGTTCCGCAAGAAGAAACAAAGCTTTGCTGATTTATTTGCAAGTTGAACTTTTCACAATATTTATTTATTTGCTTCAAAAAGGTTTTGTTCTTCATTCATGTACAGCGTTTCCGAAAGAGGATTGCTGTAGACTTTGGTCACCTTTCTATAAATAAAATAAATGAAAAAGTTGATCTTTGGCTGTCCCATCCGAATTAATCATTGAGCTTTAAGAATTTACACATAATATGCATTCATACCTGAAAACATTCAACTTCTAGATGTTTCGAAACTTACCTATCACATGAAAAAAGTCTTCTGTTTTGTCGAATGTACATTCGTACTCGTTATAATTATGAACACATTTCGGGATGAGTTGTTGGCGTTTGCATTATCAAGAAATATGTCTGTCAGACTTTTTTTGCAGAGAGAATTTTTCAATTTCGCGTGCTGTTGTTTTTATGTATTGTAACTTATCTCACAAGACTTATGTTTAGTGCAACTGTGCAAGCTTTAGTGTTTTCAAATATGACGGTAAACATGTGCAACATGTTGCAGAATTTGTAAAAAATACATTTTGTTATGAAATTAACATGTCAAGCGATATTCAATCGTCAAACCAGTTTCGCAAATACACTTTATGTGACAATGTGAACCCGTTTTATACTTTGTCAGAAAACAGAGGATTCGACGTACTTCTATGAAAATGCTTCGCCAGAACGAACTTCATGTCATTTCTTTTCCTTTTTTAATTATATGCAAAAATGTACTTTCTGTGTTTTATTTACAAACGAATCGAACATCTGCACAAACAGTTTTGTCTGTACCTACTTAGAAGACTAAAAAAAAACTGAGCTGACGTTTCGTGATTTTCTTCGCTGTTCGGTTTGTCTAGTCTGTCTACAGAGGCGATGTGGTCTAGGAGTCTAGGCACACCACTCTCCTCAAAATTCGACAGCATACGTCTTGCTGAATTATCGACGAAACTGTGAGATGGGTAATATGTTAACAGATTGACGGGTGTCAATGTGTAATCGAGTTCGGGGTAGTTGTGCACTATATGTGAGTTCAAATGTTTGTAAACGCACCCACGATACAGGAGAAATTTCATTTTTTTTACTTTTTATAAAACATTGCCCCAATGTTTTATAAAAAGTAAAAAAATGGAATTAATATAATTTGTATGTGATCCTATAAGGGTTCCGTTTTTTCCTTTTGAGGTACGGAACCCTAAAAATGGAATTAATATAATTTGTATAGGAGTGTCTAAATGTGAATAATTGAATTTATTGGTTACACATTAAATACAGCTATCATAGAAGGCTCTGTATTTTGTAAAATCAGCTGTCTACCATAGTCATTATTTGTTATTCTTTTGTTATGAAGTCGATATTGGTGTGGGTTACATGTTTGATAACTTTAGCATTAAAGGATTTTCTGTAGCATGTAACTGTTTAATTTCCCTAATAAATAAATAAATAAATATAAACGTAACAAATTGATTGATCACAAAAGAACTTATCTTGCACTATTAATATTTGAAGGCCTTCGGGAGACGAATAACAAATGAAAAAGCCAGACTGAGCGAATAACTTCATGCATTATTATGTGTATATGTGCACATTACTACAGGAACCTTCGCGGATGACACAGCTGTTTTGGTATCCCATACTGACCATAAAAATAGAACTATGGCGATTTTATAGTATATCTTATAAAGGAACGTTATCAATAGTGATCGATTGAGTCCCGTCACTACTGTCACTGTCAGATCTGTGATGTCCGTCGTTACGTTTGTATTTTTGTCTGAGATATTATGTTTATCATTGCGATTTTGTCTTCGATCAAGATTTTGTAGATTCTCGACGACTTGGCGTTTACATCTTGAACTAAATCTGATGAAGATACTGTATCTTCCCCGTCTTAGACTACTGCATTCGTCTCTGGACAATGAGTTGCTTTTGATTTGTACTTTGATTTTAACCACAAACATGCGTTGCGTTAATTTCCACTTACGATTGGCTCTCTTACGGAGGCGTCGTCTCTCTGATGAAGGTGCTCAGAGCTTTGAAAAAGTTCAGAGATGGGGTATGCACATGATGTAAGTATATTCGTAAAAAACATGTATTTATTACATAACTTAAGAACTTATTTAGGATATCCATCTAAACAACAAACTGTGATTTGTTTAGCTTTCATATGTATAAATACATACTGTTGTAATCATCAATTAGGCTCATTTTACTGTTGCCCTATACTTTATCTGATTAAAACAGTATGCAGTAAAAGACTGGCCGAGGTAGCAATAGAAGTAGTGTATTTTACTGAGATCTTTCAGTCATCAACATGGAAGATGGGTGGCTGTTGCATTTTGTCTTGAAATATTTATATACCGCTCCACAGGTATCAGAGGTCATATTCTCTTTCATATCAAACAACATTTCTTTTATTCTTTCGGATAGGGAGACCTGCGAGACAGGCACTTTTGTTACTTACACATAGAACTCTTTCATGTGTATTACACTAAAGGTGAATATATTTATTCTAAAATTAATTCCAGATAACAGGAGACGCCTACATTTGTCACTCAAGTTGGGGGCTGATAAGCCGAAACCCTGAAAATGAAACCCGACAGCAACTTGGCCATCGTAACGTCTGTGTTGCATAAAATAAAAACTATGTGAAAATACCAATAAATAAGTTTTATTACTTATACTTTTTTTATTCAACAAACCCTGTCTTTCAATAGCTGTACATAGCTCGTCAGCTCTGGCTGTTATAATGTATGTAAACAATATTATATCTTCTCTCAGCGTAATAAGAATCGTTTTACTTGACTATAATTCGCTTATAGATCAAAATCGTTTTAATAGTGATTGAACTAATTACTGGGTTGGTAAACAGGTTTAGTCTCTAGCAGCAGTCTAGCAGTTTTGTGATTCATCAATTAAGTACAGGTAATAAAGTAAAAATTCGGGTTTTGGTTTATGACGATAAGCAAAACACGTAAACTTAGAACTAGAACTGCAAGAGAAATACAGTAGTTTATTCGAATCTTCTTTTATGAGTCGTCTTAAATATTATTTATATTTTGATTCCTCTTAATTACGGAGACATTCCACTGTTAAAAACCGTAATCGTAAAATTTTTTAGGTTATCTTGTATACAGGGTGTAACGGAAAGGGTATATACATCCTTAAGGGTGTGCTACAGACCATCAAACTGAACATGTTTCTCAACATAAAATTTTTTTTGCTGCAAAAAAAAATATCTGCTACCTATACATTTGGGTCGAATAGGTATTGTAATTTTCTATGGGGCAGCAGATATTTTTTTTGCTGAAAAACATGTTTTATGGTGAGAAACATGTTCAGTTTGATGGTCTGTAGCACAACCCTTAAGGATGTATATACCCTTTCCGTTACACCCTGTATAGACGTATATCTCTTTTCTCCCAACTTTTCCGTCTTACTTTCCATTTACTTTTCTGATAGTATTTAGTCGTTTTACAACTATGTACAAGTTGCTACAGTGAATGCTACCTCTAAGAGTGGGTTCCAAAATCCATGTAGTCTCGCCCGTCTCCTTTAACTCTCTCAAACTTTTTCAATATATTTCAATGGTATTATACGAGTAAATTTGTAAGCTTAGATGTAAATTCAATAGGGGATAATCCTATTTTTTTTTTCTTTGTCCGTCGGGTAGTTTATTGAAAAGTATTGGACGACACGTATTTTTTCTTTTTTCACGTGGTCATAAAATTACGGAGATATATTGAGTTGAAATGGCGCATGACGTCACATGTAGGTAAGTTTTATACCCACTTGTGACGTAGTAAGCCCCCACTCTCCAACTTTAATGAGTTCTAACTAAGTAATTTTTTGATATTTTGATAAAACAAAAAATACGTGTCTAATATTTTTGTATTACCTGTCTGACGGACAAAATAGAATGTCGTTTTCTTTTACCCAGTCTGATCCCCTATTATGCATGCTGTGGTCTCCTGTAAGTGAAGGAGTTCACCTACGTGATACTTTTTAAGTGCAGTCTATTTCACATGATCTGTGTACATCCTTTGTTGGAGATTCTAAATAAATAAATCCTACTAATATTATAAACGCGAAAGTTTGTTAGTATGGATGGATGTATGGATGTTTGTTACTCTTTCACGCAAAAACTGCTGAACGGATTTGTATGAAGTTAGAACACAGATAGTTTATAACCTGGATTAACACATAAGGTACTTTTTATCCCGATAGTATGTTCCCATGGGACAATTATCGAATCCCACGCGGGCGCGACGCCGCGGGCATAAGCTAGTTTAAATATAATATCTTTAAAAAACAAGTCTAACAGACATATTTCTTGACAATGCAAACTCATCTTGAAATCCGTCATGTTTCATTTAACGACTGGGAACGCAAATTCGACAAAACAAAAGATTTCTTTCATGTGATAAGTAATTTTCTAAACATCTAGAAGTTGGATGTTTTCAGGTATGAATGCATATTCTGTTTATTCTTAAAAGCTCAAGTCCGGTGCGGCATGGAGTATTCGGATGGGTCAGCCAATGCACAACTTTTTAATTTTTAAGGGAACCAAAGACTACAACAATCATCTTTCGGAAACACTGTAAGTACATGAATGAAGATCGAAACCTTTTTTTAATAATTAATAAAACAGATATTGTGAAAAGTTCAACTTGCAAATAAATCAGCAAGGCTTTGATTCTTCTTCCGGAACAATTAGTCCATAACTTATGTACTACAGTTGATTTGTGTCACTTTTAGCAATAACAGCCTCACATCTTGATCCTTCGTGATTACCATCACATTGACAGATTGGTTCCTCCTTCTCGTTCAGCGAACATGTACCGTTGTTCAGACAGTAACCATGGCACGCGTAGACTTCGCACCTTGCTCCAGAAAATCCAATGTTGCATCTGCAATAAAATCAAATGTCAAATTGGGTCAAAAAAAGCAAAAAATATTTTAGACTTTATTAGTCAGTGCGGTGCGAAACGTCGCCGGCGCATGACGCACGCGCGCGATCTATATCGTATGCGATTTTATAGTTTCGAAATGCCGTGTGATTGTAAAGTAGTTATCAACGAAGTCTTGTCCTTCTTAACAGCAAAATGTGACTTGATGGATGAACTAAGTTTAATAAAAATTTGTTGTTCCTGGTACACAGACGAAGAAATTGAACATGCAAAGTCATTGCTATGTGAGGCTGCTAACGCAAAGAAGACCGTACGTAAAGGTGAAAAGAAGAATGCCAATAACATTATCGATATTATAAAGGTGATCAAGGAAACTGAACAGGAGAAACTACCGTGTTTCGTCGCTAAAGATCTAAGCAAAATACCACCCGTGACCTTTGATTACTTAGATGTTTCAAGTGTATTAAAAACTATGGCGGCAATGCAAACAGAAATGATGACTATGAAAAGTAAATTTGAAGAAAATATCAGCAAATTAAACGATGAAATGATGGTTCTAAAAAATTTGAATTTACAAGACAAGGGGGTAGATCAACGGCGAGTACTGACCGCGAAGAGCGCGAAGCATGACGCAACGGCGTGGGCCAGGTCTGAGGACTATATTATCGGAACACCTACAAGAATTGAAAACACACCCGAAATAAGAAAAACACCTGTTGGAGTACAGAACGAGTCCGGGTCCCTCCTGGCACTGCCCTCGGCACCTACAATGGGGCCTAGTTACCGGGACGTGACAATAAGTAGGAACAGTGAAGCCCAAAAACGTACATACGATGACGACAATGATGGATACCAGACAGTAACGTATTCACGAAAACGACCTCGTATTGCCGAGCGACAACAAAACATGACAAATAATATTTTATCGACACAACAAAAGGCAATCACCATCAAAAATAGAAGAGGTACTAATTTGAGTGCGAAATTAAAAGCAGCTGACCATATAGTACAGATTTACGTATCACGTTTTCAAAATGACTGTACACCGGAGGATATTGGAACCTACATGAAAGACAACGGTCAAAAAATATTTAGCGTGGAAATGTTGACATCAAAAAATGCAACTAACTTCAAATCACTTAAGATATCAGTTGAAAAGAAATGTTTAGAAACTATTCTACGTGAAGATTTCTGGCCCGAAGGAATTGTATTCAGAACTTTCAAAAACAAATCATCTAATGGATCCACACAACCACAATAAAGTGAAAATTGTATCATTCAATTGCAAAAGTATAAAACGATCATTTAAATATGTAACGGAATTATGTGCAAAGTATGACATCATCGCGCTGCAGGAAACATGGCTGTTACCAGATGACATTGATTTCCTAAGCCAAATAGATTCAGAATTTCAATATTACGGAATATCATCAGTTGATACTACGAAAGGTACACTACGAGGACGACCATATGGAGGAGTAGCCCTGCTGTGGAGAAATAGTTTGTTTACTAAAGTTACCCCAATCAAGTGTGACTCACGCCGTATTGTTGCTGTGCGCATACAACTACCTGAGCGGAGCGTTATAGTTATGTCTGTGTATATGCCCTCCGAGTGCACGGATAACTTACCGCTATTTACGGAGTGTCTTAGCGTTATTAATTCGTTAATAGAAGATAGTGAAGACGAAAGTGTGTTTGTGATGGGTGACTTTAACGCAGATACCGCTAGTCTGTTCGGTAACGACCTGGTAAGGTATTGTAACGATCAAAATTGGATTTGTGCGGACATAAAATTTCTTGGTGAGTCATCAAATACTTTTACTTTTCTAAGTGAAGCTCACGGCACCACTAGTTGGCTGGACCATTGTGTTGTCACCTCGTCAGGCTGGGACACAATTCGTAGTGTGTACGTATTGAATGAAGTGAACTGGTCGGACCATTATCCACTCGTAGTGGAATGCGATCTCAGTGTTTTAAGCCGGAAAACATATGTACATAATACTTGTGTCAATAAAGTTAGTCTTGATAATAGAAACCGAGATCAATTGATAAAGTATGGCCAATTATGTGATGAATACTTATCCAATGTTGACTTAAAAATTCTGTGTAATCCTGAATCTGTGGGCCTTGCGTGTAGCAATCGGCAATGTTATGATTTTATACATAAATTTTACTGTGGTTTAACACAAGCCATGAGACAAGCCGCTAATAATTCGTTTGAAGAGAGACGTGTAACCAAAAAGTGTAATTATATTACTGGTTGGAACTATCACATTAAACCACTTCACACTGTCGCGAGGAACGCTTTTCTGAGCTGGTTGCTTCACGGAAGGCCGTCACAGGATTGTGTTTATAAAAAGATGTGTTCAACTAGAAGAATCTTTAAAAATAAACTGAAATGGTGTCAACAAAATCAAAATCAAATCAAAATGGATATTATTGCCAAGCAAAGGGCTTCTGGCGATTTTGGGCGATTCTGGAAATCCACAAATAATTTATCCCATAAGCCAAGTCGTGCAGCCAGCGTCAATAATATACAGGATCCCCAAAAGATCGCAGAGGCATTTGCTACGCAATTGAAAATGACCGGCTCTGAAGGAGGCTCGTGTACAGAGGAGGGCAGACTTGTGCGAGAACATTGTGCCCCGGCCGGCTGAACTAAGTTTTACGATAACACTAGACATGTTACTCGACTGCGTGCGTAAAATGAAACGTGGAAAGTCTCCGGGGCATGATGGTCTTACCTTAAATCATGTCATCTGGGGTGGTCCTCAGTTAGCAGAGAAACTAGTGACTCTGTATAACGCCTGCTTATCTCATGCTTTCTTACCTAATGATTTTATGAAGTCTGTAGTTGTGCCATTGGTTAAAAATAGGAAAGGTGATATCTCAGATATGTCTAACTATCGACCCATAACATTAGCTACAGTATTGTCAAAAATATTTGAAAGGTTAATAGAACCACGAATACAAAAATACTTGAACCTTAATAGCGCTCAATTTGGTTTTCGTGCAGATCATGCAACTGACACAGCAATTTTTGCCCTAAAGAAAACTGTTAGATATTATCTGGACAGAAAAACAAATGTATACGCATGTTTCCTTGATTTAAGTCGTGCATTTGTCACAATTAATTATAACACGTTATGGGATAAAATGTACAAAATCGGTATACCACATGACATTGTTAACATAATGAAGTACTGGTACAAGGGACAAGCAAACGTAGTAAAATGGGGAGAGGCAGTGTCTAGCGAATATGTTCTTAGAACATCACCCATTTTATTTAACCTGTACGTAAATGACCTGATAGAGGAGCTGAGCAGAGCCGGAGTCGGCTGTTCAATCAATAACGTGTCGGTAAACAATCTTAGTTACGCCGACGACATGGTTCTGCTCAGCCCCTCTGTTACGGCCTTGCAAAAGCTGATTAGGATATGTGAGGTATATGCGGATAAGCACGGCCTTAAGTATAATGTTAAAAAGAGTCAAACGATGTGTTTTCGATACGACAACAGTGCACTGCATGTGCCTGACATGTTTCTTTGTAACGCTAAACTCGAATCAGTTAAATGTTTCACTTATTTGGGCAACATACTGACCGAGAAGCTTAAAGATGATGAGGACATCGAAAGACAAAGACGTTCCCTCGCTGCTAAAAGTAATATGCTGGCAAGGCGATTTGCGAAATGCTCCAACCAAGTGAAAATAACCCTGTTTAACGCATACTGCCGGAACCTATACACATGTGCCCTATGGTACAAGTACACGCAGCGTGCTTACAATACGCTGCGAGTCCAATTTAACAACGCATTCAGATGCATACTGGGGCTGCCATGGAGGTGTAGTGCGTCCGGCATGTTTGCTGAGAACAGGGTAGATGACTTTTACGCTGTCATGAGAAAGGCACAAGCCTCCTTTATGAGCCGAATACATCAGTCTGACAATGGAATATTAAAGGCCATATACGAGGTAAACTACTTCTTCGTGTATGGCAATTAATATTCCAGCTATAATAACCAAATGTATCTGATTATGTAATTCTAAATGTAATTGTAATTGTAATCGTAATGTATGTAATAATGTAATTTTGTAATGAAGTGAAATGTAATTTTATTTTATTCTAATTCTTATCCGCTGTATTATAATTGTTGTGTATGGGTACTTCTGTCTGAAATAAATAGTATATAAATAAAAAAAAATAAATAAAAAATTAGGAATTTTCTTTGGAAGTCGTTTTTTTTGCAAAAACGTTAATTTTATTTCACGCCTTTTGTTATAGTATCCCATGCATATTCTTGTCATGTATTTATTACATTGTAACCACAAGTTATAGTTGACCATCATGTTATCAACATCGGCCAAGAAGAAAAAAAAAAACCAAGCAACTGAACCGATTTTAATAAAATTTCTGCGGGACTAATCGGAAAGTACATCCTATTCTATCCTATTTTTCAAATCGATTAATGACGGGGTTATGAGGTAACAAAACATAAAATAAAAATACAAACGAATTGAGAACCTCCTCCGTTTTTTGAAGTCCTTTAAAAAGGATACGAACTTAACCAACACAAAAAGTAGAATATGTTTTACCTGCATTCAGGAAGTCTCTCATCATTTAAAGTGCAGTTGCCTTGAATACAATAATTCCGACAGTCTGATACATCGCATCTATCGCCTCTGTAATCTCCTTGGCATTGGCAGACTGGCTCACTCTTCTCATTTAAGAAACAGTCGCCGTTGTGCAGACAGTAATCATGACACGCGTAGACTTCGCACCTTTCTCCAGAATATCCGGCATTGCAACTGCAATAACGACAATATGAAATTGGACATAATTAATTAAACAAGGAAACCAACACAAGAATGAGCAATTTGTTTTACCTGCATTTTGGAAGTTCCTCATCGTTTAAACTGCAGTTACCCTGGATACAATGCTTGTCACAGACTGAAACATCGCATCGCTCTCCGGTGTACCCAGGTTTACATTTACAAATAGATTGTTCATTAACTTTCACACCATGAACACAAAACGGCCCCACATATTCTGTAGTGACTTTGAGTGAGTCGGAGTCATTTCGGTTCAGAGCCGTTAGTGTGTTGCAGTCCTGAATTCCTTGGAATTGTTCAAAAGTTTTATAGTTTGCTGCTATTCCGACAGGGACTTTATTATTCAACGCAAATAGCGGTTTGAAAACCTTGGGTCTTACGTTCATCTCGGTTTTTGGAAATTCCCAAGCAAAGCAGTCTTCACACCACTCGACCATGTAGAGGGATCTGTTTGTGACGGTCACTGCATTTTGTACGTTGAAGTAGCTGTTGGTTGTTCTGTAACCAGTTGTGTACCAAATTTTTTCGCTTCTGTGTATTCCATCCAAACTTGCATTGTACAGAACGTATTTTCTTGTTCGCCTTACTCTATCAGGCTGGAACCAGTACATTTTCTGTGCCTGTTGATCGATAACTAGGCTGTGTGGCAGCAATTTGTGAGTTTCGTTGCCAGCATTGATACAGTAAGTAAGATGTTTACTCTCAGATCCGTCAAATCGAGCTCTATTAATTGAATGGATCGTATGTTGTTTATTTGTACGCACGTTGATCCAGTAAATATATCTGAAAATTAAAACCGGAATTGCTTTTTACGTAAAATAAAACGCAGGAAAATATTTAAATGTTATTGGTAACGTACCCTCTACAGCTATCCACGGCAATGTCACGTGGTGTGTCATTTCCATGTTCAGTTTCATTTAGCTTGATTTTGCCGTAAACATTATAATCAGACCCAGGTTTTAATGAAAACCAATTAATACTTCTTTCATTAGTATCTGAAAAGAAGCATGATTCCGTGGCTGGGTCGAAGGCGAGACCTTGGATATTTCGGCCATTTCTCTCTGTGAAACATTTGTGTTGCGAGGAAGACATGTTATAACAACATACAGCGTCGCCGTGGCTCTGTTTATCTACGTACAGCATCACGTTATGAATATCGTCATACGCTAACGCTGCAATGTTTTGGTTCTCAAAGCGTACGGTGTCAATTTTTGTAGCGTTGAAATAAAATTCTAGGACATCTCCTTTACTAACGGCAATATCTGAAATGAAAGCAACATCGTTAACCTAAACGCTGATATTAACCACCACGTTTATATTAGAATGATTACGTGATATCTATAAAAACAGCCTAAGTTACACCTACACATTACCACACACACCCACACCCAGACATTAGCTATCTGCCAGTGGCTGCGGGACTGTGCGAAAGTGATACCATGGCCCTGGAACACAAAGGGCTAAGAAGGAACATGAATGGGTTTTAATCAGTACAAGTCTGGCACTCCCTTCCGCTCCGCCCTGAGCAGGACGGGTCATTTGATGATTTCCGTAAAAAATAAGGAAACAAAAGCAATCTTCCAGTAAAAGTCCCGTCGAAATCGGTAACGCCATATTGGAGATGAACTTAAACAAACGGACAGACAGACCCACAGTCAGAGTTTTTTTTTTTTTTGTTATAAGTACCGTATAAGGATGTAAATACAGTCCCTTTACAAAGCTGAAGCACTGGCTCTCCACATCATTGCGATATTGTTTTTGCTCTTGACCATACTTGGGTACCTTCTAGTTACACAGATTTTGGAGGTCAAAGGTCAACCTAAAGTTTTAATAAAATACTAGGCCGCCACTCATGGGGCAACCAGCGGTCTGTGGACGGTGAGTAATGGGCTAGCTCACCGTCCGTCCGTCTTATGACGACAGGCCGTGCCGACGGCGCGTTTGTGTTCCACGCGCGCCTCAAGGAGATGTCAGCAAATCGGAAGGGGTCCGAGAGGGCCGATGCCTGCCAGGACTGCGGGTTGTTCGAAAGAGATACCGTGGCCCTGGAACACAAAGGGCTAAGAAGGAACATGGATGGGTTTTAGTCAGTCAAGACTGACACTCCCTCCCGCTCCACCCAGAGCGGGAGAAGTCATTTGATGATTTCCCAACCCAAAAAAAAAAGGCCACTCATACTTACCCCAGGAGTGCGCCAACCCCATGAACAGCGCTAACAACGTCAGCACACATTGCGTTCTACACATTTTAAACTTCAGAAGTAAAAGGTGTTTCGATAGAGGACGACGTGTCGCCTGTCCCGGGGACTCAACACTTAAAGCTAAACGCCCACGCTTCTCAAAATATATAGGAGTTTGAGCCGTACCCACTGATGTTATGACTCTCAGATAAGAGCTCACATTAACAAGTGCATTTTCCCTAACATTTTATAATAGAATAACGGGCTGGTGTCCACAAGTCCAGGACCAAAGCACGTGTTTTCCATATGGGTTTTCCTTTTTTTATAACTTTCATATCACGGTACCGTTCCTATTTGGACAGCTAAAAGTTATTTATATTTAGCATAGGCAATTTGTTTGACGATACTATCTTCTACCTCGCTGATCTCCACGTCTAGAAGCCCTGTGTTCTTCTTATTGCTGTCGCTGTGTTGAAGTTGTGGACAGTTTGGGATACCACGCGTTTTGGGTGGCCCGCGAAAGAGAAACAACATCATCCGATAAGCTTACAAGTATTAGAACCTTGCCACGCGACAATGGCAAAAGATTGATCAGCAAATCTTTGTTTCCATGGAAGATAGCCTGAAGTAGTAGCCCTCTTCCTAGCGCCAGCACAGCACGTGCTGGCGCTGCCGCTACGGCTGCGGAGGGCATCAAGCAGCCTAAATGTAGTAACCACATCGATAACTGTATTTCCGAGCTGTTTGAGTCTCATGGCCTTTTTTTAAGAAATTTCGAAGCGATAGCAAGCAGTTGACACTTCCCATGACCCAAGGCTTTTATCCAGCCAAAACCTTATTGGCATAAAGCGTAGCAATACCGCCAATATTTTGGGCACACCGACCAGTTCACAGCATTGAGGAGGTTTTTATCTTCATACATAAAGAAAAACATCAAAGAATTGTATGGGTTCCGTTTTTGCAATTTCGATAAGGAGCTCTAAAACTTTAATCATACCATGTTTTTGATCGACCGTTGCAAATGCAAACCGGGAAAACCAAATCAGTATTAAAAGTAAACATGTTTTTATCTAATTAGTGCATGGGGCTATTTTCCTTAAAACAATACGAGGTAGATTAAATAGGTGTATAGCTAATTAAAAATACTTACAAAAATGATGTCATCCAAGTCGCGGTTACTCTAGTGTTATCAGCTAACATTTTCGAATACGGCTAGAACTTACTAAATACATTCGATTTGATCTCGGCGAGGCTCGGTCAGTAAAAGTGCAGTTGACATTTTCGTATAGAAATTGTCTCAGCTCAAAATTGTTTTTTTTTTGTAGTCATCATCTGCCTTACCTTGTCCTGTCTAATCGAGTAATCCAGTATTTTATATGGAGCAGAGAGGTCAGAGGCAGCCGCATAGCAGCACCTCAAAAACCCAACTCATAAATATCAACTACTTGTTATAATATAAATAGTGTAATAGCTTATTTTAATGATTGTGTTTAAGTATTTCTTGTTCATGGTCTGTGTATAAATTGAGAAAAACAAGTTGAGATCAAATCCTGCGACGAAGATATTGTTTTGCTTTCAATTTAGAATTTATTCTAAAACTATTTCTAGTATTATTGTAAAGAACTATAGATGGATAATCTTCAAGTATAAACTTTCTAAAATGTTCATATTTTCGCATAACTTGTAATAAGTGGGTAGTTGAAAAATAAATATTAATTCTGTAAACTTAAAGATTTTTTAAATTACCTCTTTGTTTACAATATAAGTTATTAGGCGTAAATCACATTAGTCGTTCTTTAATAATGCATGCAATATTGGAGAAATGAAAACAAATTAAAAAAGAAAATGATAACTGTGGACTATGTTTTCGAACCACAAGAACTTGTTGGGAAGACGCGAAATTAAAGATTGCGTTGTAATGATATGGTGTGACTTAAACTTTTCAACTTTAATGTTAACGACATAACGATTAAAATAGCTTAACAAAATGATATATAATGCCGGTGGGTCCGACAACATTGGGTGGGCTTACCTTAACGTTACGTGTTAAAGATCAAATTTGCGTGTCTGTATTGTTATTTTATTCGTTCATCGAATCCTCGAGTGCGTGTCTGATAAGCTCATATAAATTGAATAAGGGGGGCCTTAGGGTCAGTTCACACCGAGACGCGACGCGACGCGACGATGCTTGAAGAGGCCGGTGATTTCGCGCTGCGTCGCTCTACGCCGCGAGGCGTTGCGCGGCGCAGCGCTGCATGGCGCAACGTATTCGAATTCTACTGAAATCTACCTCACGGGGCCGCTCGACGCAGCGCGACGCCGCGCTGCGTCGCTCTACGCCACGAGGCGTCGCGCGGCGCAGCGCTGCATGGCGCAACGTATTCTGAATTCTCACAACGAAATGTGTATCTTTTCGTGTAGAAAATAAAGTTATATTTTGAATCGCTCTTTAAAAGTGTGCGCGTAGCGTCGCGTCGCGTCTCGGTGTGAACTGACCCTAAATGTTACAGATAGAGGGTCCAAACTCGTTTGTTTTTAGTGTGGATCAGATAATGTTGACAACTGACTATACTTGGTAATACGATAACTTTTGGTAAGACTGGTTGACAGGCTGTCGTGATACCGACTGTCTGTAACAACAGGAGGGCATTGGACCCTCGACCTGAACAGCACTTCAGACATCAATTTTAGCATTCAAGATATCCGAACAGAAAAGCAAATCACGAAACTTCAGCACTTCAAAATACGAGGCATACATATTGTACCAGAAAATCAATTTAATGAATTAAATTTCATGACAGATTAATGTTTACAAAAGGGGAACACCCAAATACTCCGAAATATTTTATTCCGAATTTCAATAATACGAGTGCCAAAACTCCGAATTTCATAAAACCTAAGAATTATAATGTCTATTATTAAAAATCACCAAATTTATTTTACCGAAAGTCGTAAATGCGATTTGTTAGTTGTCCGATTTTCAGACGTTCGAAGAATCAAATGCTCGAAGGATTCTCGGTCCAAAAAAAGATATTCCGATTCTCAATACTTCGAATAAACTAAAAGTCAACATGTTGTGCTACAAAATTTAGTGACCGAAACGAATCGCTGCAAAACCGACTTCACGCAGTCTTGTCTGCCCTACCCCTAGAGTGTAATTTAAGCCCGCGTAGGCGCGGAGGGGTGTAGTGGCCCGCGAGTTGAGGAGCAGGTGGTTTGAAGGCCCGCCGCCGCGGCTGAGGCTGCAGCCGAAGCTGCGGCGGTGAGCGTTACAACCATCTGCGACGATAAGTTCGCGTGGAGCCGCCCAAACCCAGCAGCGCTGGAGCCCCGTGACAGAAATAATGCTTGCTGCTTGTTGCATGCCTGCTTGCTTGCTGCTTGCCTGCTTGCATGCTGCATGCCTGCTTGCATATTGCATGCCTGCTTGCATGTGGCGTGCCTGCTTACATGTTGCATGCTTGCTTGCAGGCTGCATGCTTGCTTGCATGCTGCAAATCCCCTGTATTATTGATGAATCACTTCGGTTAGGTTAGGTTAGAATTGTGACCAGGGAAACAAAATATTTTTATTCGAAACAAAATATTTTTATTCAAAACTAAACAATCATAGTTTAAAAGAGAACAAGGCGTTTTTATTTCGGATTTATATTAATCGGTATTTTAATAATCGGAATTCGTATTTTTGATGTTTCGAATTATCATTAAGTCGGACTTTTTGTTATTCGATCTATTAAAACTCGGTATTTTGAGAATAGTAATTATAAACGTTAGAAATATTGAAATTTAGGAATTATAAAAATAGGAGTAGTATTTAGTCGTAGTTGTTATATTAGGAATTTTGAGCCATTCGGAATTATGACAATCGGCATTTTGAAATTCGAACTTGTGATTATCGGAATAAAGTTTTTCGTATTTATGTAGTGTACCCTTACAAAAGCCATTTGGTTTTTTTTTTTCTAAAAATAATTCATCGTGGACTCGGCATTCTTCAGAACACACATAATAATATTTAAACACATTCATCCAATCACCACATTTACTTCCATCATACATAACACACGGGGTTACTTATAAAGGGTGTAAAACACCTCTTAACGAAGCCGATAGGCACTGGTTCTCCCTGTCATTGCGATCATTTTTTTGTTCTACACCATACCTGGGAACCTTCTAGTTACGGAGATATTAGGGGTCAAAGTTCCAACTTTTTGACAAGTATTTTTTTAAATACAAGTTTTTAATGTAAGATTTTTACTTTAAACACCTCCACGACCCCCGTACTATTCAATCCGTCCATCAGCACAATGTTTTGAGTGCGTTACATTGAGTTCTACCACAAAACATGATTTTACACCCCCAAAAAAAAGTCGTTTCCCAGCAATAATTTTTGCGTAAAGTTACTTAGTTTCAGGTACAGAATGCTTGGTTGACGGCTTCGTGATGAGGTGATTTACACCGTGTATGATATCTAAAGACATTAATGATACTAAAAACCCAGCGAAATACCGACCGATTACTTGTCTGCAAACTATTTACAAAATTTTAACAGCCTGTTTAAGCGAGGTTGTATATGAACATTTAACAAAAAATAACATTTTATCAGAACAACAAAAGGGATGTCGTAAGAATAGCCAAGGATGCAAAAAGCAATTAACTATAGATGCAGTAACTATGAACGCCGCTGTTAAAAGTAAGTCAGATATTCACACGATGTTCATTGATTATCAAAAGGCTTTCGACTCAGTTCCGCACAGCTGGTTATTAAACGTTTTGAGTCTATATAAAATTCACCCAGCACTGAAACACTTTTTAGAAACTTCCATGCAGAATTGGCAAACTGTACTAAAAATTAATTCTTCCCCCTCAACTGTAGCTACTGAACCAATCCACATAAAACGTGGAATTTTCCAAGGAGATGCTCTAAGTCCGCTGTGGTTTTGTATGGCACTCAATCCACTCTCACACCTTCTAGATAAAACAGACGCTGGATACACACTAACGAACACGTACACACATTATACGCTTACACACCTCATGTACATGGATGATATCAAGTTATATGCAGTAGATAAAAATGCACTTTTCGTACTAGCAGACACAATTCAACAATTTTCTGATGATATATGTATGTCATTCGGCGTTGATAAGTGCAAAATTTTGTCAGTTGTAAAAGGAAAAGTTCAAAATAATAGTTACACACTTGGAACAGGTCAAACAATAGAGCCAATGGATGAACAGAGCACATATAAATATCTAGGTTTTAAACAATCTAGGCAGATACATCAAAAGATGACTAAACAAGAACTGGTCAATAAATTCTCACATCGCCTAAACCTAATTTTGAAAACCAACCTAAACTCCAGAAACACTATTAAAGCTATCAACACATTCGCAATACCCATCCTCACATACTCTTTTGGAATTATACGCTGGTCAAACACAGATATCAAAAAATTACAACGCACTCTTAATACATCTCTTACAAAACACAGAAAACACCATCCAAAATCAAGCATACATCGACTTACTTTACCGCGTCAAGAAGGAGGAAGAGGCCTAATAGATATACACAACTTACACAACAAACAGATACTTTCACTCAGAGCTTACTTTCATAACAAATCCGAAAATTCATCACTACACAAACATGTAACGGAAAACGATACGAAAATTACGCCACTTAATCTACACAATAGAAACAGTCAAATTAATGAACAACTTATAAATGCACAAGAAAAAATTGCCGCATGGTCTGCCAAAGCTCTCCACGGGAGACACCGAGCCTACCTGAGCCAGCCACACGTCGACAAAGCTAAGTCGAACGAATGGCTCATACGAGGCGTACTGTTTCCCGAGACGGAAGGATTTATGCTGGCGATCCAAGACCAAATAATAGCTACCCGTAATTACAGGAAATACATTATTAAAGACCCTCATCAGCCGAGTGACTTATGCAGACACTGTAACACTGCATCTGAGACCATACAACATGTTACAGGAGCTTGTAAATCACTTGCACAGACTGACTATAAACATCGACATGACCAAGTGGCCGCTATTATACACCAACAATTAGCATTTAAATATAAACTCATAAATGAGATGAAACCATATTATACCGTAACAGTAATATATTTTTCATCCCATCTATTCGAAAAGGACGACTTGGTTCGCCTTTAAGTGTACCCTAATGTAGTGTTTTCTATAAGGAACTTTTAGCGGGCAGTAATGAGTTTTTATTCCTCTTTATTTCAAAAAGTGCGCCGCAAAGATAATTGTGGCGCACTTTTTGAATTTGGAACATCTTAGTGTTCAGCGCCAAAGAAATCGAACGCAAATGTTGTTTGAATAAAGACTGGCTGGTACGACGGCCCATAGCCGCGCCGCCAGCTGGTACAATAAATTTTTAACTATAAATTTTCATAATTGCGAAAATGTCTCAAATGTTAATATAAGTTTTTAGTTGTTTTATTATTAGATACCATTTAATTTCAATCTAATTGTATCTATGTTTTATTAAATAATAATACTACAATAGAATGCGAGGCGCCCGTTTTCTCATAGTGGGTGATGAAAAGCAGAGTGTATCACTCCGGCGAAAATATATTTTTAGCTCGGGCGACGTACTTTGAATCCCTCGCTACGTTCAAGATTCTACTAAAGAATCCCTCGCTACGCTCGGGATTCTAATCTAGAATCCCTCACTTCGCTCTGGATTCAAAAAAGCGCCCTCGCCGTAAAAATATTATTTTGCTCCCTTATGATACAATCTACTATTTTCAGATTTAAACATTTTCGTCCCCGGAAATTACGATTAAAAAAAAATTACGAAAGTTTTGGATTGCAGTTTAAGCAAAAATATTAACAGCGTTTTTTTTACATAAATAACTTAAATAAATATATTTAACCAACATTAAACAAAATTAAACCAATAAAAGTCTATGACCAGTGTGTGTTGCCAGTGTAGTGGTATGTAACCCACACATGCACACACCCTGCGAACTCACCTACTTAAGACGTTGCAGTCTGTGTGTTAGAAGCAGTTCAAATACGCAACCACACACAGCCGGTCATAACCGCTAACCGCGTCACTCTCGCGTCAATTTATAATAACCTAATCTTAGTCATTTTTGTTTTTGTCCGATGCGTTGAACGCTTGGAAAATGGCTTGTCCTAATACAGATTTACCCGACAACCTGTCCTCCCAGAGACGCTGGGACGAGCCGCTCTGCAGTATTATACGGAATAATCTGTTAAATACGTCAATTAATACTGCGGAGCGTGCCCGTCTCCTGGCCGTGGGGGAATGGGAGTCAGGCTTATGGCTTCAGGCACTTCCGTCATCCACCATAGGCACCATGATGGACGATATGTCATTTCGGCTCGCTACAAGCCTTCGTTTAGGCGCACCTTGTGTTGCTCCACATCGTTGTCACTGCGGTGAAGTTGTCGACAATCTCGGGCACCATGGCCTGTCCTGCTACAGGAGCGCAGGTCGCATAGCACGGCACGCCAGCATCAACGACATTATTCGTCGAGTTCTTGTCACCGCCGGCGTACCAGCGGTTTTAGAACCTAACGGTTTGGTACGTGACGATGGGAAGAGACCAGATGGTATGACGCTGATGCCTTGGAAGGTGGGTAGCCCTTTGGTGTGGGACGCAACTTGCGTCGATACCCTTGCGCCATCTCATGTTGCAAGTACGGCGGGCTGTGCTGCAGCTGCTGCTGCTGTTGCTGAGAGCCTCAAACGGCGTAAATACTTTAATCTTAATGGCAGTTACAGTTTTGAGCCGTTTGGGGTCGAAACGCTTGGCTCACGGGGCCCAAGCGCGCATTCTCTTTTTAAGGAAATATCTCGTCGACTGGTTGACACTTCACGAGACCAGAGGGGCTGGCTATTTCTTTGGGCAAAGAATTAGCATTGCCATTCAACGTGGCAATGCCGCCAGTCTTCTGGGCACGTTTCCAGATGACAGCGATGTGGAGGAGTATTTTGACGCCTTCACGTCCTGTTGTTTTTAATTTAGTTTATATTTAGTTAGTTAGTTTATGTAAATACTGTTATTTTTATTTTATTGTAATAAATATAGTTCGAAAAAAAAAAACAAGGAATCCATTATATCAAATTAATGTCACATGTCAGCTAGCACACACCAATCTTAGTCATTGTTTAACCGTGTTTAGTAGAAACTCGTATTATTAAACTCAGTGTGTTTTACTATATATATTCATTTCATTTCATATTATATAGAACCTATATAACACACCCTAACAAAAGTTCTATATTAATTCTATACCAGTGATTACATACGGGACCGAAACGTGGTCGCTCACAATGGGCCTCATCAGAAGGCTCAAAGTCTCCCAAAGGGCAATGGAGAGGGCTATGCTCGGATTTTCCTAGCGTGATCAATTCAGAAATGAGGACATGCGCAACAGAACCAAGGTTACCGACGTACCCGAAGAATTGCCAAACATATGTGGCAGTGTGCAGGGCACATTGCTCGCAGAACGGATGGCCGATGGGGCCGAAAAGTTCTGGAATGGTGACCGCGAACCGGAAGACGATGCGTTGGAAGGCCTCTCACTAGGTGGACCGATGACCTGGTGAAGGTTGCGGGAATCCGCTGGATGAGAGTCGCACGGGAACGGTCAATGTGGTGATACTTGGGGGAGGCCTATGTCTAACAGTGGACGTCTTTCGGCTGAAATGATATTGATGAAACAAATTGTACTAACGGAAGTTATTATTTTTTTTTTTTTACAATAGCGGTTGGGGCAAAAAGGTAACAGGGTTTAATTTTGTTTAACTTTCATCTTAAGGCTATAAATACAATACAAACACACTAATTACAAGATATGACTTATACAAAAGGACATGCGGTAGAAATAGGTAAGTACACCGCGGGCAATGTCTAGTCAAAATAAAAACCATTTCGTTGAAGATCGCAGCTTTGAACATTTGCCAACGTGGATACTAAAATCTAGAGACGAGATAAAATATTCTGTGCTATGTCTCTTGTAATAAAATCCGCCACATCACATCTCAGAGTTGCCAGAAATAACATTTTATATAAATTGGTATCCTTCTAAACTCCTCTGCTAGAGAAGAACAGTAAATTACTTATTTACATGTAAATTACTTCGCATATTATACGACTTGTAGTACCTCCATACATGTTTGAAATTAAGATATAAATATGTGCATAACCTTTAAGTCGTACGAAAATAATCATGCTAAAAATTACAAACATATTTTTTTTAAATCAAATCTGTTTAAATTAAATTTGATCTATCCAAGGATATGAGTGCAAAATTACAGCCCATTTGGTTTTGAAACAACTGAAATACGGAGTTTTGAGACGAAACATAGGTACGCGATTTTCCCATAGTACGACGAAGAGGTGCGCGTTTTGCATATTGTCGAATTAAATCCAAGGCTTCATACGTGCAGTTGCTGCAGCGATACGGCGTTTTGAGTTTGGAGTCCAGGAGACAGCTTCTGGGTGCAATGACACTACATGGCTTATGTAACAATAAATTCGACTGTATTGAATTCACTAATCAGTTACGTTATGGAGTACCCAGAACTGTGGTCCAACGGGGGGTGCGCGTACTCCGACTGTTCCATACGCCTTCCTTCGTCGCCTTGTTGAGTCATACAACACTAACTTTATGGAGCTTGACATTTTTACTCTATCCAACTAGATGTTTAAAAAAAACTATAGATCTTTTTTCAAAAAAGCTGTAAACTGAAGGTAATTATTTGATTGAATAATATTGAATAATTTTGTATTTTATTATGAATTATTTTTATTGCATTATTTTCAGTTATAGTGAATAGAATTGAATTATTTAGATTTGAAATATATTGCACTCAATTTTATCATGGAACTAAATTGAATTGAATCAGTAATTGGAAGGCTAGGTTGGTGCAGTGGTTGAGCAATCGACTGCTTCGCTCCGTGTCGCGGGTTTGATTTCAGTGTGGGGACACGGAACAAATATTTGTATGGCCTACATATAGTTGTTCCAGGTCTGGCAATTTCTAGTATGGGGCAATGTTTTATAAAAAAAGTAAAAAAAATGAAATTAGTATAATTTGTATGTATAGTAATATCCAAATGGGAATAATTGAATTAATTGGTTACACATTAAATACAGCTATCACAGACAATGGTAGACAGCTGATTTTACAGAATACAGAGCCTTCTGTATTCTGTAAAATCAGCTGTCTACCATTGTCATTAGTCTGTTTTTCTTTTGTTAAGAAGTCGATACTGGTGTGGGTTACATGTTTGATAACTTTAGCTTTTAAGGATTTTTTGTATTTTCTATAGCATGTAACTGTTTTATTTCCCTAATAAATAAATAAGTAAACGTAACAAATTGATTGATCACCAAAGAACTTATCTTTCTATATCTTTTATAAGGACTTTGGGAGACGAATAACAAATGAAAAAGACAGACTGAGCGAATAACTTTATGCATTATCATGTGTCAATGTGCACATTGTAGATTGTGTTCTACGGTACCTGCACTGACACGTACAGACGCCAGCACATCAAGCTACAAGAATCTGTCAAATTTCTGTAATACATTTTTCACCTTACTGTTAAAGAATACGGTTTAAGATTGATTGAGAAAATTAGACAGTTTCGGGTAGCTTGACCTGCTGGCGTCTATTAGAGCGTTATACCGATTATTTTTTTTATATTGCAAGAAACTACCATACACTGGGTGAAAGGGCGGAGTTCGGCCACGGTGTTTGTAGATAGCACGTGTGTTTAGAATTTTTTGCGTTTTTTAAGGGTTTTTCGATATATAAGTGACTTGTCAGTGTATATTTGTGTTGTTTTTGTGTTCGTAACCAGGTTTGTACTGTGATTGTTTAGCTTTAAGTCTCTTTTTATCCTCAATATGGATAAAAATAAACCACCTGATCCGGACCCTCCCGATATTCGTTCCACTTCTTTTGATCAGAGCCCACTCAACCCACTATCGCAATTCGCGGATGTTGTTTGCAGTGCTACAGCGATGGATGTTTCACCTAGCTTACAACCACAACAAAACTCACGCAAGCGCCATGTTGACGAGGAAGTCTCGTCCCCGTCCCTCCCAAACAAGCAACAAAGAAGCCAAATTGGGCGTACTAAGTACTCGGTCATGGATAAGGCTCCTTATATTGTCCACGTTTCACGCATTGAGTCTCAACCAAATGCTGGTACCTCCCTTCACCCTGTAAACTTCGGAAAGTTCCTTATGAACAACAACATTGCGAACATTGTTCGTGGTGGTGTCAACAGAGTCGGCAGAAACCGTGTTTCAGTGGAGTTTGCTTCCCCTCAGGACGCTAACTCTTTCTTAATCAACAGTCTGTTGTCCAAATACAGTTATACCGCATCAATCCCTTCATTCAATGTAACAAGGATGGGTGTTGTGACCGGGGTTCCCTCGGAACTTACAGAAGAAGAAGCCATGACTTATTTGTCTGTGCCCTTAGGTTGTGGTCAAATATTAAAAGTCCGACGCATTAACCGAAAATTACAAAGAGACGGGGTTAATGAGTGGAAGCCTACTGAAACATGTGTTCTGACCTTTGATGGACAAATACTACCTTCTAGGATATTCTGCTGTTACACATCCCTCCCTGTTAAACAGTACATATACCCAACAATCCAATGTCGCAAATGTTGCAGATTTGGACACGTAGCAAACCTATGTAGGTCTAAACCACGCTGTAATAAGTGTGGCCACGACCACCCACGATGCGATGGCGATGGTTGCAATATTTCTGTTGCCGAGGCCTTCTGTGTGCTTTGTTCGGGTGATCACTTTGCTGATAGCCAGTCATGCCCTGAGCATGGCAGGCAGAAGGCTATTAAGACCGTCATGGCAGAGAAAACCATCCCCTATGCTGAAGCTTGTAAAATTATCCCAACAGTTTCCCGAAATTATGCGAATAGCGTCAAAACACCCAGTTCACAGTCCTATCGCAAAACTGTAACACTTAAACCCAGAACACATGCTCCCCTTTCCCCATCATATGATAGAAATGCTCATCAGCAGATAATTAGTTCTCCCCAACCCTCACAGCTCAATGGCTGTGCTCTCAATAACAATCACGTCTCAGACAATACCGGTTCTATTATTGAACTCCTAATAAAACTTTTACCGACACTTATTTCTTCTTCTTCCAATTCCCAAACACCGTCCAACGTTGCCGATCAACTTATTTCTATTCTTCTAACAATAAAAAATGGCGTCCCGCCTAGTATTCCTTCAGTGGAACGTGAGGAGCGTGTGGCATAAAAAGCACGACCTCATATTCCTTTTGAATAAGTACAAGCCTCTGGCTTGTTCCATAGCTGAGACTTGGCTCACCCCAAGTCTTAGCTTCCGCATGCCACACTTCAACATTCTCAGATGCGACAGATCTGATGGCTATGGAGGTTCGGCTCTCCTTGTCAATAATCGGGTCCCTCTTCTGCCCCTCCCTTTGCCTTCACTCACAGGAGATATGAGTATTGTGGCAGGAAGGGTGGAGGGCATTACAGTGTTTTCAATATACATTGCCCACCCTCGGCCTGAATTTTTGAATATTTTAAAAAACACTTTTTTAAGTATACAAGGACCAATTTTGGTCATGGGTGATTTTAACTGCCATCATTACAGATGGGGTTCCGAACGCTGTGATGCCTTTGGTGTGGCTTTGGTTGAGATTCTGGATGATCTGGACCTCTGTATCTTAAATAATGGTTGCACGACCCGCAGATCCCCTCCTGGACAACAAAAGAGTTGTGTGGATCTAACATTTTGTTCGGTTGAGTTGGCAGCTTCGACCCATTGGGAATGTACGTCCTTGTCACATGGTAGTGACCACTACCCTATTGTAATATCTTTAGTTAATAAGACTTATTTAGAGAAAAGTTCTCCTCCACTTCTGAAATATAACTTGTCCAAACCAGATTGGTCAAAATTTGTATCACTATTGGAGGATAAAATTGATGTTCTGCCAAATTTAAATTCAAGTTTATTTGATCCTCCTGGTCACCACCATGCCAAGAGCTGCTATGAGGGTTTTGTTTCTGCCATAACATCCAGTGCTGATTCCTTCTTTCCGTTGAAAAACAGTGCCCGTAATAAAATCCCTTCACCCCCGTGGTGGGATCCAGACTTCACTTCAGCAATCAGGGACAGGAACGAGGCCGAGGAGAATTACAATGCAGATATGTGCACTGAAAATCTATTGGCATACTGTCAGGTTAATGCCAGAACCAAACGCCACCTTCGCAAGAAGAAACGTGCGGGTTGGGTTAAGTTTTGCACCTCTTTGTCTCCCTCTACACCTGCGTCGGCAGTTTGGAAAAACATCAATAGGTATAGGCGTGGGTGCTCCCCAGCAGTTTCCGCTCCAATCACTAGGGAAACAGCTGAACTCTTTTTTGATAAAATTGCTCCACCATATGTCCCGCTTTTCTCTGAATGTGTCAACATGTCCCTGCAAAATGTATCAGAGGATCCGCTTGATGCTCCATTTACTTTGGAGGAACTGAATATGGTGCTCAATTATGTCCGGGACTCAGCACCTGGTATTGATGGTGTGCCGTATTCTTTTATAACCCATTGTAGTGACAAGGCTAAAACATATTTTTTAAATATTTTAAATTTTTCTTATATTCATGGTTGGGTACCAGATCAATGGAAATCACAAATAATTATCCCACTAGTGAAACCAGGCAAACATGCAGATGATCCGAATGGCCTTAGGCCAATTGCTTTGTCTTCAGTCTTAGCTAAATTATTGGAGCACCTTTTAAAAAACCGTCTCGAGTGGATTGTTGAGTCGAGAGACTTACTGCCGAATTACCAATTTGGTTTTCGGAAAGGACTTGGTACTATGGACAGTGTTGGTACTCTAGTTGCGGATATCCGTTTAGCTTTCTCAAAAAATGAATCTGTTGTAGCTACCTTCCTGGACATTTCCTCTGCGTATGACAATGTACTTCTTCCTGTACTCAGGCAAAAACTGCAACAGCTGAGTCTACCGGCTAAGATGATACGTTGTATATGCGAGCTACTGTTGTCCCGCTCATTGGTCCTGAGAGTTCAGGGAGAGGAGTTCGATGAGAGACAGATATGGAGGGGACTCCCACAGGGCTCTCCCCTCAGTCCCATACTGTACAACTTATATAGGCTGATATTGGGTCCTGCTTAAACAACAACTGTCAGATCCTACAGTATGCCGACGACATTGCACTGTATGTGACAGACTCTTCCATAGAAGATGCCGCGTCATCTTTGTGCCTCTCTCTGGATTCTTTGAATCAGTGGCTTTTAGGCCATGGCCTGTCGCTATCTGCGCCAAAAAGTTCGGCAGTAATCTTCTTTCGTAAAAGACGCACTCCTCATGTTACAATTGAAATTTTAGGCCAAAATATTCCAATAGTTAATAAAGTAAAATTTTTAGGAGTCATTTTGGATTCAAAATTAACTGGTAAACATCATATAAATTTCCTCACTCAAAGATGCGAAAAAACTATTTCAATTTTAAAAGTTCTTGCTGGTGTTTGGTGGGGTGCTCACCCCTACTCCATGAAATTGGTCTACAATGCCTTAGTTCGTAGTGTTCTGGACTATGGAACCTATCTCCTGATCCCGTGCAACAAAGGTGCCTTGGTTGGGCTGGATAAGGTTCAGTCTAAGTGCCTTCGAATCATCTCTGGTTGTATGAAGTCCTCCCCCATTAACGCATTGCAGGTCGAGTGTGCTGAACCTCCTCTGGCCCTAAGACGCGAATATCTGGCCTCCCGCTTTCTGTCTAGGCTTATATGTAGAACTTCGCATCCCCTTATAGAAAAATTGTACGAGTTAGATGCCATATGCGGAAATTCCAACTACTGGAGAAATAAAGAAATACCCCTAATTCTGAAATCTTTTCGACAAATTCTAAATTTAATATGCCCGATTGTTCAGTTCCCCCGATTGCCCCTTTAGTACGGGGCTTTTAGGTTTGAACCTTGCATTAAATATAAACAGCGATTTTTTTCTTGAATCGTGTACTTGACCTTAGCTCTCCAAATAATAAAAAAAAATTAAACATTTTCCAAGGCCGGATCAAGGTCAAAAAGACGAAAACGCGTTTTTGTGAATAAAAACGTGGGCAAAATTATTAACAGGACGAATTTAATTATTTTAGGTAAAGAACTGGTGACAGTAATATATTTTTTCAGAATTAAACATTTTCGTCCACGGAAATTTCGATAAAAAAACATTTACGTAATTTTTGGATTGTACTTGAGGCAAAAATATAAACAGCGGTTTTTTTACATAAAATAACTTAAATTAATATATTAAACCTCCGTTAAAAAAATTAAACAAATTTGACTCACGGAAGTTATTAATATCAGTTTTTTTACAATAGCGGTCGGGGTAAAAATGTAACAGGGTTTAATTTTGTTTAACTTTCATCTAAAGGCTATTTCTAACCAATTTACACGAAAATTAAACACTTTAAAGCAAATACTGAAAAAAAATAAAAATAATGTTTACGTAAAATACGTTTGCTATGATAACGATATAATACGTTTGCTAAATATGTTTGCTTTTTTTTTTTTTGTGTTGTTAGGGACCTAAATGGGTTGAACCAGAATTTATTTTATACATGTCTTCCGACTGACGATGCTGTAGCTCAAATGCCCCGGTCATCCATCCACCTAGCGATATAGGTTATGGTGTAAATGAGCTAACTTACTTAACTTTCAATATTTTAAATTAAAAAATACTCAGATTAAACCAATCTTTTTAACTCCCGGAAAACTACACCGGGTAAATCACCTCATCACGAAGCCGTTAACCAAGCATTCTGTACATGAAACTATGTAACTTTACGCAAAAATTATTGCTGGGTAACGCCTTTTTTTTTGGGGGTGTAGAATCATGTTTTGTGGTACAACTCAATGTAACGCACTCAAAACATTGTGCTGATGGACGGATTGAATAGTACGGGGGTCGTGGAGGTGTTTAAAGTAAAAATCTTAAATTAAAAACTTGTATTTAAAAAAATACTTGTCAAAAAGTTGGAACTTTGACCCCTAATATCTCCGTAACTAGAAGGTTCCCAGGTTTGGTGTAGAACAAAAAAATGATCGCAATGCCAGTGCCTTTCGGCTTCGTTAAGAGGTGTTTTACACCCTTTTATACTAATGAATTATCCTAGCTCTTCTGTGTAAATGACGTTTGCGGTGTTTCCTTTTGGGGCTAAAATTACTAAGATACTCGCCGAGCTCACTTCGGAGCACGCAACATAAAACTGCACACGTGAGAAACAGTTATCACCTTAATCAATGCCAGCCATAGCCTAGGGGAGGATATTGAGACATTGCGTATTTTAATTTTTATTATTTGCACCTAGAAAATGAGGTCATCATTTTCGTTATCGGCGACCCTGAAGTCCACAAAAACGACACTTGTGAAAGAAAAACCGAATGTTTTCCTCGCCGTCAATTTGGTCAGCAACCCCAAAAACCACGAAAACGACACCCATGCACGAAAAACAGGAAATTTTCCTCGGGGCCATCTCCGATTTTTTTTTATTGCCAGCGACCCGCTAAAACCACGAAAACGACACCCGTGAAGCCATTGAGTCGCGCAATTGTCCAGCCTTCGAGTGTCGGTCACGCAAGTGTCCATGCGCGCAAATATCTTTTCGCGTAAATGGGTTACCGCAAGTGTCCTTCCCACAAATGACCCAGATTCCCTAGAAGTGTGTACTTAAATGAAGTTTTTTTTAGCGTATTTGTCCACACAAACGTGCTAACACAAAAAACAGTAACAAAAAAATGCCATCCCTGTTTTTGTCTGAGGGGTGGAATTTTCAAAAAAATAGATACGTGTTTCACGTCAATTCAATCGAGAAACACAAATAGTGAATTTCAAGCTGTGAAAAACTTTGAACCCCTATCTCACCCTCTTAGGGGGTAAATTCTTAAAAACTTTAAAATACGTATTTATTTATTTCTAACCAGAAGCTTGTATATGAAATTTCAGCCTTCTAACTTAAAAAATGACGAATTTCCATACAAACTTTCATCCCCTATTTAAGTCCGTTAGGGGTTGAATTTCGAAGAATCCTTCCTTATTCCTTGTCTACATTATAAAGGAAACCTCTGTGCAAAATTTCAGCTTTCCTGGGTCATAGGTTTGGGCTTGGCGTTGATGAGTCAGTCAATCAGTCAGTCAGGACTTCTATTTTTATTTATATAATATAGATATATATATATATATAACTTTGTAAAGCCATTTGTTGACCCTCTAATTGCAAAAGAACAATTTGAATTTCGCAGGCTACCCTTCCACTTCCACCTTAAGTATGTAGTAGCTATCTGCACTGTAATGGTGAAATAAGTAATATAATTACCTCACCTGCATTTAACATGTTGGGAAACTGTGTTGTTATCGTCCTTTATAAAATAACACTATTTCTGTATTTTTAGCCAAAGAAAACGAGGTGGGTACTACATTTTTTCAACCACCCTGAAAATAATCCACTCTTGAAATAATCATTTAGGTTTCGAGATATGGAACTTTTTTATCATAACTGCAGCAGTAACTTTGTTCATCATTAACATACTATAAAAGAAAAAGGATTGTGTGGTTTTATGAAACCACGGTAAAAGTGAAACTTTTTTTCATACTTTTGACATTCATCTAAAAAAAAATGGAATAATATTGCATTAAGGGTATAAAACGCGGAGTACATAAAACCGACCGTCACGCGACATGCAACACACAGACGAAAAAGTTTGAGACGATGTAATAAAACTTTCACTTTAACAAATTTAGTTTTACTGTTGAGTGTATGTTTACAAATTAATTAGCGTTAAAAATATTTCTATTATATTGTTTGGCGCTACGGAACTCGGTGTGTGCGAGTATGACTCGCACTTGGCCGGTTTTCTAAATGAAGATTTAACGTTAATGACGATCATGTTTGTAAACAGTAGGTATGTCGCCACTGACCGACTGATGGCTTGCCGTTTTTATTCCTATGCTTTTACAATTACAGAGTAACACAAAAAAACCTACTTGCAAAATAAACATAATTTATCATTTATCAATAAAAACACACCGACTCTTAAAAAAGAACACAGTCATACGCATACAATGAACGCAGCGCTTATCTTGGATACGCACACTAGCACACGCTGTACGCTGCTCGCTGCTTAGCGCTGACGTCACGTTCATCGTAATTTATTTTTTACTTTTACTTTATTAAATAACGCTCTAATCTGTTTAATTTTGGGAGATTAAGGTTTGGATTGATATATATCCCATTATTAAATGAATTTCAGTCCTGTTACATTTTTGCCGTAAGTAGTATTCAAGATTTTTGGATTTTCTTGATTTTCTGTGAAGTCCGGAGCAGAATTTGTTTAATTTTCATAATAATAGTTAGATATGTTGATAACAATCACTTTAGCACTATTTTTGTCCTGTTAATATTTTTGCCTTAAGTACGAAGTCAAATTATATGATTTTTAAAAAAAACTGATTGTTCCGTGGACGAAAAATGTTTAATTTGCTGACCTACTCGTAGCACTCAATCTGTTCTACAATACTCCAAATAAACATACCTGTTTATATTTTTTTCCACCAAGTTACAACATATTAGACGTTTCCTTAAAAAAAACACATACGCGGAGGTGAACTTTTCGCGGGATACAGCATAACATACTCTCCTGTCCATACCCTACACATTCAATGAAAAAAATCGCTGTTTTTAATTAATGCAGAGTTGGCCTAATTTTCGGCGTAAATTCCCCGGACTACTTTTTAATTTTGCGTATGAAGTTTTAAGTTATGTTCCAAAAATTGTCTTTAACATTGGTATATCTAAAAAATCCCCGTCAGCAAACTTGACATTCAATGCGGTGGTGGGTGAGCGATTTAGTGGTTTCCAATTATTTTTTACGGATGCTTCGAAACTAGCAGACTTGAACTACACTGGAGCTGCGGTCTATTACCAGAGCTCTAGAATAATTTTACAGTTTAGGTGTCCTAAGGAGTCTTCTGTATTCACTGGTGAGTGTGTGGCTATATTGGAAGCTTGTCTTTTTATAGAGTCACACCATAACATACACAAAGCCGTAATCTTCACAGACTCTCTTAGTTGCTTGCAAGCCTTAACACAAAATCCGTTTAAAAGCAAACTGCACAGCTCTCTGGTTTTAAGGGTTAAAGCGTCCTTATTGTCCTGTGCTGTCAATCAAAAAGAGGTCCAGCTAGTTTGGATACCTAGTCATTGTGGCATTAAGGGCAATGAGTGTGTGGACACTTTGGCCAAAGATGCCTGCTCATCGACAGTAGCTGATCTTTCCCACAATTGTCTTCAGGGGTATGACTTATTGAACCTTCCATGAACTAAACTCCAATCGTCGTGGCAAGAACAATGGGATAACACTGGAAGGAAAAAAGGCAGGTTTTATTACGCTGTACAACCAACTATAAAGTCAAAACCTTGGTTCTATGGCTACAAGAAAGTCTCCAAACCTATCATATCCGTCCTATGTCGTATTCGTCTAGGATTTTGTTGTACTCCGGTTTTCTTGCAAAAAACCCGGATACGGGACTCCTCTCTTTGCGAGTGCGGGTTAGAAGAGGGCACTCTGGATCACATCTTCTTCGAATGCTCAAACAACATCCCTCCTTTAGATCTGTACAGCCGTCTTCCCAAATTTAAAATCCCTCTTCCGACTAATTTCCCCTCCCTGCTAACTTATTCTTCCCCTGAATTGCTTGTGGCGCTGATGACTTTCATCCATCACAATAATATTAAATTATAAATCTGACTGTGTGGGTGTGGTAAGTGTATTTCTATGTTTTAACAATTAAATTATAATTATGTATTTATTTTTTGTTTGTTTCAGTCCCGTACTAACCCGACAAGTTCCACGTAGTATCAAAAAATTTTTTTTTTTTTTTTACCTGTGATCTCAGATCAGCGATCAGTTTTTTTTTTTTTTTTTATCATTGCACATTTGTTTTTCTCCTTCACTCGACATTGGCAGAATAGTCGACATCGGCTTCAATTGCCATCAAATAAAAATAGAATAGAATACCATACACTTATGTTTCCCGTCCTTACTCGTGAAAGGTAGAAAATCCAATTAACTCGCTTGAAATATTCATTTCATTTGGACCTAAGTATAAATCATGATTTCGTCAACTTTACCTCTTATTACTCGAAAAAAGTTTTCAGACTATAATTTACGTTTATTTAATTAAATCTGCGAAACACTAGTAAACCAAGTTTAACATTTCAAAGCAAAAATAATGAAAAGAGTGTTTTAAAAATCCGCCAATTAAATAAATATTAAGCCACTCATCTGTGCCGTCGCTTAAATAAAATAAAGTGCGGGAAATTGGGACAGTTCGTCGTTCCGTATTTAAAAAAATACTGCAGGTATAAAATCAGAGATTACGTCCATATTCCATTCATTCTAGCTGCGAGTCTGCCGGACGTTTCAATTCAATATTACGTTCCGTAATTCGGTTGGGGTGCCGAGATGGTGGCTATTCCGTGTCGGAAACACGAAAAAATCATAATTAAGTTAATATAATTTTGTGATCTCGTTAAAATGTTGGAAGTGTAGGAATGCCCGGATATCAGGCGTCCTCTCGGAGTAATTAGGAGGGTGGTGCTAGCCCAGATTGCCGGGTAGGCCGTGTCAAAAGTTTTGAATTTATGATAGCGTGTCAGGTCAATGGAGCCGACTCGTGTTTACTGAGGGGCACAGCTTTCGATCATTTTATACAACGTCACGTGTCGCAGTAGTCAGATCCGTCAGCGACGACACCCGAAGTGCCCACAACTACCCCGAACTCGTTGACACCCGTCGATCTGATAACATATTACCCAACTCACAGTATCGTCGATATTTCAGCGAGACATGCTGTCGAATTTTGAGGCAGGTGTGCCTAGACTCCTAGACCACATCGCCTCTGTTGACAGACTAGACAAACCGAACAGAGAAGAAAATCACGAAACGTCAGCTCAGAACTTTTTTTTAGTTTGCTAACTATAGACTGATCTGTTTGTGCAGATGTTCGATTCGTTTGTAAATAAAACACAGAAGGTATATTTTTGCATATAATTTAAGAAGGAAAAAATAATAATATGTATGTTAATGGATTTGCTTTCGCACTGGAATAGCATTTTTATACGGGTATCATTTAAGCTATCACCAATTTAATTAGTTTTGTGTTTCTTAAATAATAGGGTTTGTCCTCAAAATAGTAGATCTGTCACCAAAATGTAGTCACCAAACAATGCAAAATCAGTTCCACAATAAATCACCTAAAATCCTGAGATATAAGGTCTAGTACCAAATAAATGTTTTTTTATAGGTGTGTCCTAATAAGTATTTAAGCAAACTAATTTAAAGAGATCACCAATAAATCATATTATGTTACTAGAAAATTGCATTAAGTTCAAATAATAGTCGACGGAGCCCCGCTACGCGGGGCTCCTATTTCTCTCTGCAGGGTTTAAAGTAACCTAACACGAAGGGGATGTCGGGGTCTTAGTTCGCTCGCTCCGCTCGCTCACTAGACCCCGCCATCCCCTTCGAACCTAACCTGTCCGAGTTGATGTGCCCTATGTCTCTAAGGAACTGATCTATTTATTTGGTGACAGATCTACCATTCTGAGCACAGAGCTATTATTTAAGTAACAAAACTGTTATTATAAGAACGAAGTTTATATTCATGTAATGCAATATAATTTTATTGGTTATCGATCTCTTATTTTACTGATATTCATACCTGGGAACAATTTTTGTTTATCTGAGAACGAAAATATTTCGTGGCGATAGATCTATTTATTAGGTGATACAACTTGATGACGAATATAAATTTTGGTGATAGAAAATATAGTTCCCTTTTTATACACGTGTATTTGCAAATTTGGTTTGACGATTCAATACCGCTTGACATGTTTGCCATACGAATTTCATAACAAAATGTTTTTTTACAAATCCTGCAACATGTTGCTGATGTTATATTTGAAAACTCTTAACCTTGCCTAGTTGCACTAAACACAAGTCTTGTGATAGACAAGTCGTAAGACATAAAAAACAACAGCACGCAAACGTGGCAAATCTTTCTGCAAAACTAGTCAGACAGACATATTTCTTGACAATGCAAATGCCAACAACTCATCTTAAAATTTTTCATGTTTCATTCATTGTGTTTTGTCGAATTTGTGTTTACGCGTGCAAACACAAATTCGACAAAACAAAAGATATCTTTCATGTGATAGGTAAGTTTCGAAACACCTAGAAGTTGAATGTTTTCGGGTATGAATGCATATTATATTAAATTCTTAAATGCCCAAGTCCGGTGCGGCATGGAGTATTGCTGTCACCTTTCGGATTGGTCAGCCAAAGAACAACTTTTTAATTTATTTTATTTAAACTAAAGTGATCTATAGCTAGAATAATCCTCTTTCGGAAACGCCTGTACATGAATGAAGAACGAAACCTTTTCGAAGCAAATAATAAAACAGATACTGTGAAAAATTCAACTTGCAAATAAACCAGCAAGGCTTTGATTCTTTTTGCGGAACAGTACGTCCCTTATGTACTACCGTTGATTTGTGACACTTGTAGCAATAACAGCTTCACATCTTGATCCTTCGTGATTACCATCACATTGACAGACTGGTTCCTCCTTCTCGTTCAGCGAACATGTACCGTTGTTCAGACAGTAACCATGGCACGCGTAGACTTCGCACCTTGCTCCAGAATATCCGGTGTTGCATCTGCAATAAAATCAAATGTCAAATTGGGGCAAAAAAGTAAAGCTATTTTAGACTTCTTTGGTGATTTTCTTTGTTTTTTTTTTTTTTTTTTAATAATAAATATTATTTTTTATTTTACGCCTTTTAGTTTTAGTTAGTACGCAAATTTTTGTCATGTAGGTATTTATTACATTGTATCACAAGTTAACTATCATGTTCTCAACATCAGCCAAGAAGAAAAAAAACTACTGAACCCATTTTCAAATCGTTTCACAAATGACGGAGTTATGAGGTAACAACCATAAAAAAATAATTCAATCGAAATGAGAACCTCCTCCTTTTTTGAAGTCAGATAAAAAAGAATACCAACTTAACCAACACAAAAAAAAGAATATTGTTTACCTGCATTCAGGATGTTCCTCATCATTTAAAGTGCAGTTGCCTTGAATACAATAATTCCGACAGTCTGATACATCGCATCTATCGCCTCCATAATCTCCTTGGCACTGGCAGACTGGCTCACTCTTTTCATTCAAGGAACAGTCACCGTTGTGCAGACAGTAATCATGACACGCGTAGACTTCGCACCTTTCTCCAGAATATCCGGCATTGCAACTGAAATAACGACAATGTGAAATTGGACATAATTAATCAAACAAGGAAACCAACACAAGAATGAGAAATTTGTTTTACCTGCATTTAGGAAGTCCCTCATCATTTAAACTGCAGTTACCCTGGATACAATGCTTCTCACACACTGAAACATCGCATCGCTCCCCGGTGTACCCAGGTTTGCATTTACAAATAGATAGTTCATTAACTTTCACACCATGAACACAAAACGGCCCCACATATTCTGTAGCGACTTTGATTGAGTCGGAGTCATTTCGGTTCAGAGCCGTCAGTGTGTTGCAGTCCTGAATTCCTTGGAATTGTTCAAAACTTTTATAGTTTGCTGCTATACTGACAGGGACTTTATTATTCAACGCAAATAACGGTTTGAAAGCCTTTTCTCTTACTTGCATCTCGGTTTTTGGAAATTCCCAAGCAAAGCATTCTTCACACCACTCCGTCATGTAGAGGGATTTGTTTGAGACGGTCACTGCATTTTGTACGTTAAAGTAGCTGTTGGTTGTTCTGTAACCAGTTGTGTACCAAATTTTTTCGCTTCTGTTTGTTCCATCCAAACTTGCACTAGACAGAACGTATTGCGGTGTTCGCCTTGAATAAATAGGCTGGAACCAGTACATTTTCTGTGCCTGATGATCGATGACTAGGCTGTGTGTGTCTTCTTCGCCACCAATGGTACAGATAGCAATAAGTTTACTCTCAGATCCGTCAAATCGAGCTCTATTAATTGAATGGATCGCACGTTGTTTATATATACGCAAGTTGATCCAGTAAATATATCTGAAAATTAAAACCGGAATTGTTATTTACATAAATTAAAATATGAGAAAATATGTAAAACATTCCAATGTCATTGGTAACGTACCCTCTACAGCTATCCACGGCAATGCCACGGGGTGTGTTTTTTCCATGTTCCGTTTCATTTAGCTTGATCTTGCCGTAAACATTGTAATCAGACCCAGGTTTTAATGAAAACCAATTAATACTGCTTTCATTAGTATCTGAAAAGAAGCATGATTCCGTGGCTGGGTCGAAGGCGAGACCCTGGATATTTCGGCCATTTCTCTCTGTGAAACATTTGTATTGCGAGGAAGATATATTATAACCACATACAGCGTCGCCATGGCTCTGTTTATCTACGTACAGCATCACGTTATGAATATCGTCATACGCTAACGCTGCAATGTTTTGGTTCTCAAAGCGTACGGTGTCAATTTTTGTAGCGTTGAAATAAAATTCTAGGACATCTCCTTTACTAAGGGCAATATCTGAAATGAAAGCAACATCGTTAACCTAAACGCTGATATTAACCACCACGTATAAATTAGAATGATTATGTGATAAAACAGCCTAAGTTACACCTACACATTACCACCCACACCCACACCTAGACATTACCTATCTGCCAGTGGCTGCGAGACTGTGCGAAAGAGATACCGTGGTCCTGGAACACAAAGGGCTAAGAAGGAACATGAATGGGTTTTAATCAGTACAAGTCTGACAATCCCTTCCATTCCACCCAGAGCAGGACGTGTCATTTGATTCCGTAAAAGAAAAGGAAACAAAAGCTATCTGCCAGTAAAAGTCCCGTCAAAATCGGTCACGCCGTTTTGGAGATTAACCGATACAAACAGACAACCCCACAGTCAGACAAAAGAAAAAGGTTTATTTCGTTATAACTAACGTATAAAGAGTGTAAATACAGTCCCTTAACGAAGCTGAAGCACTGGCTCTCCCTGTCATTGCGATATCTTTTTTGCTCTTGACCATACTTGGGTACCTTCTAGTTACACAGATTTTGGAGGTCAAAAGGTCAGCCTAAAGTTTAAATAAAATACTAGGCCGCCACTCATACTCACCCCAGGAGTGCGCCAACCCTACGAACAGCGCTAACCACGTCAGCACACATTGCGTTCTACACATTTTAAACTTCAGAAATAAAAGGTGTTTCGATAGAGGACGACGAGTCGCCTGTCCCGGGGACTCAACACTTAAAGCTAAACGCCCACGCTTCTCAAAATATATAGGAGTTTGAGCCGTACTCACTTATGATAAGACTCTCTGATAAGAGCTCTCATTAACAAGTGCGTTTTCCCTAACATAGTATTATCAAATAACGGGCTGGTGTCCACAACTCCAGGACCAAATCACGTGTTTTCCAAATGGGTTTTCCTTTTTTTTATTTTTCGTATTACTGTTCCGTACCTATTTTGATAAGAATAAAGAATAAATTTATTAAACCATAGTTACAGTAATTTTCTTAGTCTAACATCATTAAGGATATCGGTAACAAGTTTTATTTTAACAAATTTAGATAACAGTGGACCCCAAACTAGGCTTTGCCTGTATCTTGGGGGCCGGAGTTGCGATAACTTGAAATTAAAAACATTTATTAGTAGTTATGCTACTTAGAAATTTTGGAAAATAATAAAATATTTTAATAGATTGGATTAACAGAAAATGGATATTTAACAGAAAATTTGGAGACAATAAAAAATAAAAAAATAAGAACAATTCTAATGTTTGGGAATGATGTGTGTGTGTGTGTGTATGGGTGTGTGTGTGTATGGGTGTGTGTGTCTGTATGTTAGTCGGTATGTGTGGTGAAGGTTTAGCACAGATTAGGTGTTGTTAACTGATAATTACAGTTTTTGGATCACTTTTTTACTTGAGTGATCACTTAGGCCTTTTATATTACAGTATTTATTTATTTTGTTGTAGACATGAGTGTGAGAGTAAGAAGGACACCGCCTAGCCAGGAGACTTGTTGCATCGGGAAGAGGGATGTGTAAAATGCGTTAGGATATTATGTTTTGGTAATCTGGCCTATTTTTTATGGATTTGTGAGTACGTAGTGTGGCACTTAAAATAAATAACTGTCGCACTCGCAGCACAGGAAATTCTTTATAAAGTAATTCTGTTGGGAATCGGAAAGGTTTTTTAAGCATTACTTTGACTACCGCTCTTTGAGCTCTTTCTATTTCTATGAATGTGGTTTTACCAGCACTGCCCCAGATAGAAATTCCATACTGAAGTACAGATTGGCATAGACCAAGGTATATTGTTCGGAAAACCTTATAAGGAGTGCAGTCACGTACGCGCGCCGTAAGTATTTGAATGAGAGGTTTATATGAAATATTTTCGTCTATTGTAATACCAAGGTATCTTATAGATGGAGTTTGGTCTATACAAATGAAGGTACAGTCAATGAGTGGATGGTTATGATCACTGCAGCAGGTATGGAACTTAAGTGTCAAGTGTGGTGGAGGTTTAGAAGCGATAGTTTTACAAAAGGTTATAAGCTTGGTTTTTTTTTCACTGTTGAGGGTGAGAAGATTTTTGCTGAGAACCTCAGCAATTGTAAGCAATCCATTCTCAGCAAGATCATACACTTGTTTCCATGTTTTGGCGTGGAATACAATTGCCGTGTCATCTGCATATGATATGATTTCAGCGTTACTTATTGAAGCATTAAGTATGTCGTTCATGTAAAAAATAAAGAGGGTTGGACCAAGAGTACTACCCTGGGGAATTCCGAAGCTAATTGATTGTAGTCCACTTACGGAATTACCTACTTTTACCAGTTGTTGGCGATCTGTAAGGTAGGACTTGAACCAGTTAAGCGCTACTCCTCTTATTCCTATTCCGTCTAGCTTAGATAGAAGGAGGTCAATAGAAATTGTGTCGAACGCCTTAGCAAGGTCTAGGAAAACTCCTATGGCGTGCTCTCCTTTTTCAATGAACGAGGATACATAGCAGTATCGCGGCGTCTTCAGTTGACTTACCTCTTCTAAAGCCAAACTGTCTTTCAGAAATTAAATTGTTATCCTCTAAATAGTTGACTAGGCGGTTGTTGACAATTTTTTCTAGCAGTTTGGATAGGATACTCAAAAGTGCTATTGGGCGGTAATTCTCTGGTAGTTCTGGAGGGCCGCTTTTGTAGATTGGTCGAACGCAAGCAACCTTCCAACGATCGGGAAAAATCCCATTTTCCAAACATACTAATTCGTCAGTGGGTTGGAAGAAGAAAGAGTGTAGTGGGGTTTCACGCGGTCTGTATTTATTCGCTAGGGATGCTTGCGTCTCGGACAGTCGCAACAGTATGATGTCTGAAAGATTTTTGCCCAAAGAAGTAAAATACTCATTACACTTGTTAAGTGTATCGTCGGGGTCTTGTGCGTTGGTTAAAAGTTTGGAGGAGTAATTTTTTTGTGAGTTGGGGTTATATATAGATTTTATTGTAGTCCAAAGCTTTTTTGGGTCGTTTTGGTATTTCTTTATAAGTTGGCTGTTGTAGTCTGTTTTGAGCTTATGTAACAAATTGTTACAAGAGTTTTTATATCTGGTGTATACAAGACGTCGCATTTCGTCTTTCGGATAAGTTCTTAAAGTTAGATGAAGTTTATCACGGTGAGCTATACATCTCATAAGGCCTGGTGTGATCCATGGTTTAATGTTGTGTTTTCTACGACTGGTATTAACTTTACGAGAGTTTTTGGCGATTGAATATGAAAGTATTTTCATTAAAGAGTTTAGGGAGGAGTTCGTGCAGTTAGAGTTTAATACTTCAGACCAATCAGTTGTGCTTAGTTCCATTGCAACTGCTTCTTCGTCAATTATAAATTTAAACCAAGATCTAGATGTCTTGTGGCCTTTAATTTGTGATATGGCTGCCATTGTAATATCGTGATCCGTAATTGAGGATTTGCCAATTATTCCTACGGATGTATTATTAGTTTTTATAAAAATGTGGTCGAGACAAGAGCGGCCCCTGGTAGGCTGTGTAATCGCAGGTAGAAGACCATGGGAAGCTAATAATAATTTGGACAGCTAAATTTATTTATATTTAGCATAGGCAATTTGTTTGACGATACTATCTTCTACCTCGCTGATCTCTACGTCTAGAAGCCGTTCTTGTGTTCTTCATTGCTGTCGCCGTGTTGAAGTTGTGGACAGTTTGGGATACCACGCGTTTTGGGTGGCCCGCGAAAGAGAAACAAAATCATCCGATAAGCTTACAAGTATTAGAATCTTGCTACGCGACAATGGCAAAAGATTGATCGGCAAATCTTTGTTTCCATGGAAGATAGCCTGAAGTAGTAGCCCTCTTCCTAGCGCCAGCACAGCACCTGCAGGAGCTTTTGGCTTTTGGCTGGCTAAAAGATCCAGCCAAAAGCTAATTGGCATAAAGCGTAGCAATACCGCCAATATCTTGGGCACACCGACCAGTTCACAGCATTGAGGAGGTTTTTATCTTCATACATAAAGACGGATATCAAAGAATTGTATGGGTTCCGTTTTTGCAATTTCGATAAGGAGCTCTAAAACTTTAATCATACCATGTTTTTGATCGACCGTTGCAAACCGGGAAAACCAAATTAGTATTAAAAGTAAACATGTTTTTATTTAATTAGTGCATGGGACTATTTTCCTTAAAACAATACGAGGTAGATTAAATAGTGTAGCTAATTAAAAATACTTACAAAAATGATGTCATCCAAGTCGCGGCTACTCTAGTGTTATCAGCTAACATTTTCGAATACGGCTAGAACTTACTCAATTCATTCGATTTGATCTCGTCGAGGCTCGGTCAGTAAAAGTGCAATTGACATTTTCGTATAAAAATTGTCACAGCTCAAAATTGTTTTTTTTTGTAGTTATCATCTGCCTTACCTTGTCCTGTCTAATCGAGTAATCCTCCTTTTTTAGAAGTCGGTTAAAAATACGAGGCATACATATTGTACCAGAAAATCAATTTAATGAATTTAATTTCATGACAGATTAATGTTTACAAAAGGGGAACACCCAAATACTCCGAAATATTTTATTCCGAATTTCAATAATACGAGTGCCAAAACTCCGAATTTCATAAAACCTAAGAATTATAATGTCTATTATTAAAAATCACGAAATTTATTTTACCGAAAGTCGTAAATGCGATTAGTAAGTTGTCCGATTTTCATAGTTCGCAGAATCAAATGCTCGAAGGATTCTCGGTTCGAAAAACGACATTCCGATTTTCAATACTTCGAACTAAAAGTCAACATGTTGTGCTACAAAATTTAGTGACCGAAACGAATCGCTGCAAAACCGATTTCACGCAGTCTTGTCTGCCCTACCCCTAGAGTGTAATTTAAGCTCGCGTAGGCGCGGAGGGGTGGAGCGGCCCGCGAGCTGAGGAGCAGGTGGTTTGAAGGCCCGCCGCCGCGGCTGAGGCTGCAGCCGAAGCTGCGGCGGTGAGCGTTACAACCATCTACGACGATGTTCGCGTGGGGCCGCCCAAACCCAGCCGCGCCGGAGCCGTGACAGAAATAATGCTTGCTGCATGTTGCATGCCTGCTTGCTTGCTACTTGCCTGTTTGCATGCTGCATGCCTGCTTGCATGCCTGCTTGCATATTGCATGCCTGCTTGCATGTTGCATGCCTGCTTCCATGTTGCATGCTTGCTTGCAGGCTGCATGCTTGCTTGCATGCTGCAAATCCCCTGTATTATTGATGAATCACTTCGGTTAGGTTAGGTTAGATTTGTGACCAGGGAAACAAAATATTTTTATTCGAAACAATTTTTTTTTATTCAAAACTAAACAATCATAGTTTAAAAGAGGACAAGGCGTTTTTATTTCGGATTTGTATTAATCGGTATTTTAATAATCGGAATTTGTATTTTTGATGTCTCGAATAGGGATGATGACTGGGTAAAGAAAACGAAATTCTATTTTGTCCGTCAATCAGGTAATACAAAAATATTGGGTGCGCCAAAGTTCACCTAAATTTTCAACTCCGATAATTGGAAATCCGAAAATGTTCTTCCTAACATTTTTCATCCTAACAATCGCAATTCCTAACTACTCTGTCTCTAATGTTCTAATTCCGAAGCATTCAACTTCATAATGTCAGTAGCAATAATCATCTATTAAACTTTTATTTGTTTTCCTATATTTTCTCAACATAACCATCTTTTACACTATTATTCAAAGTCATATCTTTTTTGTTTAGATTTATTTTTTATTAATGTGTGTGTGTAGTAATGTGTACCCGCAAAGATATCCATAGGTTAGGTTAGGTTAGAACTGTGACCAACTACGCGCGAGCCGAGCGAGCGTAGCGAGCCGTGCCGCGGCAGCGGCCGGCGAGCGCTACCTCGAAATTGGTCGCGAAATCTTTCTAAATATTTTTTTCATGGTGGGGGCACTATAAATATCATCTTCTACCCACATATATTATTTATTACACTTGGTAAATGTTTCTTTCTGAGTATGAGTGAAATTATTATAGTAATTATGTTTAGGGATAAAAGCGTTATGATAAAAAAAATAGGAGTTGAAATATATTTACAATAATGATATTATTAATTACAATTTTCGGAAACATGAGTGTTATGAGCATCGCTGGTAGCACTACAAATAGTATGAATGAAAACTTTAGGATGAAAAATTTTAGGAAGAGTGATCATTCGGATTACAAATCATTAGGAAGAACAATTTCGGGTAAAGAACTTTAGGTGAGCCAATATGGACCCAAAAATATTAGATACGTATTTTTTGTTTTATCAAGTCATGCGCCATTTCAACTCAAAATATCTCCGTAATTTTACGATTACGTGAAAAAAAAAAAATATGTGTCAAATACTTTTTAATAATCTACCCGATAGACAAATAAAAAAAAATGAGTCACCATCCCTATTATCATGAAGTCGGACTTTTTGTTATTCGATCTATTAAAACTCGGTATTTTGAGAATAGTAATTATAAACGTTAGGAATATTGAAATTTAGGAATCATAAAAATAGGAGTAAAGATAAGTCGGAGTTGTTATATTAGGAATTTGAAATTCGAACTTGTGATTATCGGAATAAAGTTTTTGTATTTATGTAGTGTACCCTTTTTTTCTAAAAATAAGTCATCGTTGACTTCGGCATTCTTCAGAACACACATATTCCGGGGCTTTTAGATTTGAACCTTGCATTAAATATAAACAGCGATTTTTTTCCTGAATTGTGTACTTGACCTTAGTTCTCCAAATAATAAAAAAAATAAAGATTTTCCTAGGCCGGACTAAGGTCAATACTCGAAAACGTGTTTTTGTAAATAAAAACGGGGGAAAATTTGTTAACAAGACAAATTTAGTTTCTTTTGGTAAATAATTGGTAACAGTAATACAAGGTGTTGTTTTGCATCCTCGTCAAATTCAAGGAGGTAACTATGCTAATGATTCTCGTCCCGAATCAATAAAAAAAGGGTAGGTAATTTTTCTTTTTTACGGAAATCGGTAAGTGTGAACCACCCTTGTTTTAAACGCGGCCCGTCTGGATCTTGCCTTATAACCTCGCTTACACACATACAAACAATCTCAAACGTTTATTCGATAATTTCGTAGTCCCTAAACCACGGTAAGGGGGTTATTCTGAAATACTGACAAACTTAAACAACCAAAAAAATCAGCGTTTATCATTAATTAACCAGGTACCGTAATTTTAATTGATTATTTATGTCTTTCGTGACCACCTCCTGAAATTTGACGAGGTTGCAAAACAACACCTTGTATATTTTTTCAGATTTAAACATTTTCGTGCCTGGAAATTACGATAAAAAAAATTTACGAAATTTTTGGAAAAATATAAACATAAATAACTTAAATAAATATATTTAACAAATATTAAACAAATTGTGTTAAGACGAAAGTCTATGACCAGTGTGTGTTGCCAGTGATTACATACGGGACCGAAACATGGTCGCTCACAATGGGCCTCATCAGAAGGCTCAAAGTCTCCCAAAGGGCAATGGAGAGGGCTATGTTCGGAGTTTCCTGGCGTGATCAATTCAGAAATGAGGTCATCCGCAACAGAACCAAGGTTACCGACGTAGCTCGAAGAATTGCCAAACATATGTGGCAGTGTGCAGGGCACATTGCTCGCAGAACGGATGGCCGATGGGGCCGAAAAGTTCTGGAATGGTGACCGCGAACCGGAAGACGGTGCGTTGGAAGGCCTCTCACTAGGTGGACCGATGACCTGGTGAAGGTTGCGGGAATCCGCTGGATGAGAGTAGCACGGGAACGGTCAATGTGGTGACACTTGGGGGAGGCCTATGTCTAACAGTGGACGTCTTTCGGCTGAAATGATGTTGATGAAACAAATTGTACTAACGGAAGTTATTATTTTAATTTTTTTACAATAGCGGTTGGGGCAAAAAGGTAACAGGGTTTAATTTTGTTTAACTTGCATCAAAAGGCTATGAGTACAATACAAACACACTAATTACAAAATATGACTTATACAAAAGGACATGCGGTAGAAATAGGTAAGTACACCGCGGGCAATATCTAGTCAAAATAAAAACCATTTCGTTGAAGAGCACAGCTTTGAACATTTGCCAACGTGGATACTAAAATCTAGAGACGAGATAATATATTCTGTGCTATGTCTCTTGTAATAAAATCCGCCACATCACATCTCAGACTTGCCAGAAATAACATTTTATATAAATTGGTATCCTTCTAAAATCCTCTGCTAGAGAAGAACAGTAAATAACTTATTTACATGTAAATTACCTCGCATATTATACGTCTTGTATTACCTCCATACATGTTTGAAATTAAGTTATAAATATGTGCAAAACCTTTAAGTCGTACGAAAATAATCATAATAAAAATTATAAACATATTTTTTAAATCAAATCTGTTTAAATTAAATTTGATCTATCCCAGGATATGACTGCAAAATTACAGCCTATTTGGTTTTGAAACAACTGAAATACGGAGTTTTGAGACGAAACATACGCGATTTTCCCATAGTACGACGAAGAGGTGCGCGTTTTGCACATGTATGTCTGTATGGAACATGCGGGGTACGCGCACTCCCCGTAGGATAAAAGTTCTGGGTACTCTATAACATAACTGATTAGTGAGTCTAATACAGTCCAATTTATTCTTACAATAAGCCATGTAGTGTCATTGCACCCAGAAGCAGTCTCCTGGACTCCAAACTCAGAACGCCGTGTCGTTGCAGTATCTGCACATATGAAACCTTGGAATTAAATCATTTAAAACATATCGTGTAATAAATTCTGTTTTGATTAGGATTTTTTTACGTTATTGAGAGCTGCAAAAAAACTGAATTGAAAATGAAAAATTCTTACCAGATCACAAACTGTTTATAAATATTAAACTACAAACAAATAAGGGTAAGTTACCCATCTAGGGGGGTGTTGTTTGGGTATTTCAAGCGCCGGCAGGTGGCGTAACTGCCTGGTACTGCCTGGTACCTTTCGCGCGTTGCAGTATCCTGCAACGCGCGAAATAAGAAGACTAAGCATGCCTTTACACGAACATAAGTTGCATTCAGTTTTTTCGCAGCTCTCAATTCAACGATGGTCATGCCAACAATAATTCGGTCCTGAAAAGTATCAGAACCAACCTTCGATACGAGCGGACGTGTTAGCTACAGTGAATCGGCAGTGACAAAAGTCGAGGCGGGAAAGAGAGGAAGAGAAGGGACATGCCGCACTTATCAGGGGCCGGCCAGTGGGATCCAATCTCCTTTGAACTGTCACACAGCAGATTATCACTACGCGGGTCGCGCGACCAATATTTGAATATAGTTTAGTTCTTATTACACTGGGTAATCAAACACAATGGGTGCGTTTGGCAGAGCGGGAACGTATTGAATTTTGCAGAGAAAGGCTCGAGATGATCCTCGTCTCTTCGCGGATGGTCAGACGACAGGGCTCGTCATGCGGTGCGGGCGTGGTTCGCGATATCCGTTACACATTGCATCCATGTGTGATTTCTTCATTGAACTGACAGCTGTCAATCCTCGTTCTCATGTTCACGTTCTTCAATGATGCTAAAGCACTGCATGTGGAGGTTGGGAAAATAGCGGGAAATACAAACTGCCTCATATTATAAGAGTGAATCTATCTAATCAGTGTTGGCGTTACCAAACGATTTAAATAATAAATAAAAACGTAAAAAAAATCTTAATCAAAATGCAATCTGTTACATGATATTTTTAAATAAATTAATTCCAAGGCTTCATACGTGCAGTTGCTGCAGCGATACGGGGTTTTGAGTTTTGAGTCCAGGAGAAAGTTTCTGGGTGCAATGACACTACATGGCTTATGGAACAATAAATTCGACTGTATTGAATTCACTAATCAGTTACGTTATGGAGTACCCAGAACTGTGGTCCAACGGGGGTTGCGCGTACTCCGACTGTTCCATACAGGCCTTCGTCGCCTTGTTGAGTCATACAACACTAACTTTATGGAGCTTGACATTTTTACTCTATCCAACTAGACGTTTAAAAAAAACTATAGATCTTTTTTCAAAAAGCTATAAATAGAAGGTAATTATTTGATTGAATAATATTGAATAATTTTGTATTTTATTATGAATTATTTTTTTTCCATTATTTTCAGTTATAGTGAAGAGAATTGAATTATATAGACTTGAAATATATTGAACTCAATTTTATTATGAAACTAAATTGAATTGAATCAGTAATTGGAAGGCTAGGTTGATGCAGTGGTTGAGCAATCGACTGCTTCGCTCCGTGTCGCGGGTTTGATTTCCGTGTGGGGACACGGAACAAATATTTGTATGGCCTACATATAGTTGTTCCAGGTCTGGCAATTCCTAGTATGGAGCAATGTTTTATAAAAAAGTAAAAAATATGAAATTAGTATAATTTGTATGTATAGTAATATCTAAATGGGAATAATTGAATTAATTGGTTACACATTAAATACAGCTATCACAGAAGGCTCTGTATTCTGTAAAATCAGCTGTCTACCATAGTCATTATTCTGTTTTTCTATTGTTAAGAAGTCGATACTGGTGTGGGTTACATGTTTGATAACTTTAGCTTTTAAGGAATTTTTGTATTTTCTATAGCATGTAACTGTTTTATTTCCCTAATAAATAAATAAATAAATAAACGTAACAAATTGATTGATCACCAAAGAACTTATCTTTCTATATATTTTATAAGGACTTCGGGAGACGAATAACAAATGAAAAAAAAGACAGACTGAGCGAATAACTTTATGCATTATTATGTGTCAATGTGCACATTGTAGATTGTGTTCTACGGTACCTACACTGACACGTCCAGACGCCAGCACATCAAGCTACAAATATCTGTCAAATTTCTGTAGTAGATTTTCCACCTTACTGTTAAAGAATACGGTTTAAGATGATTGAGAAAAATAGACGGTTTCGGGTAGCTTGACCTGCTGGCGTCTATACCCTAGAGCGTTATAGCGATTATTTTTTTTATATTGCAAGAAACTACCATACAGTTATGTTTCCCGTCCTTACTCGTGAAAGGTAGAAAATCCAATTAACTCGCTTGAAATATTCATTTCATTTGGACCTAAGTATAAATCATGATCTCGTCAACTTTTACTCTTATTACTCGAAAAAAGTTTTCAGACTATAATTTACGTTTATTTAATTAAATCTGCGAAACACTAGTAAACCAAGTTTAACATTTCAAAGCAAAAATAATGAAAAGAGTGTTTTAAAAAGCGCCAATGAAATAAATATTAAGCCACTTATCTCTGCCGTCGCTTAAATAAAATACAGTGCGGGAAATTGGGACAGTTCGTCGTTCCGTATTTAAAAAAAAAATACTGCCTACTGTTTCAATTCAATATTACGTTCCGTAATTCGGTTGGGTTGCCGAGATGGTGGCTATTTCGTGTCGGAAACACGAAAAAATCATAATTAAGTTAATATAATTTTGTGATCTCGTTAAAATGTTGGAAGTGTAGGAATGCCCGGATATCAGGCGTCCTCTCGGAGTAATTAGGTGCTAGCCCAGATTGCCGGGCAGGCCGTGTCAAAAGTTTTGAATTTATGATAGCGTGTCAGGTCAATGGAGCTGACTCGTTTTTACTTTGGGGCACAGCTTTCGATCATTTTATACAACGTCACGTGTCGCAGTAGTCAGACCCGTCAGCGACGACACCCGAAGTGCCCACAACTACCCCGAACTCGTTGACACCCGTCGATCTGTTAACATATTACCCAACTCACAGTATCGTCGATAATTCAGCGAGACATAATGTCGAATTTTGAGGCAGGTGTGCCTAGACTCCTAGACCACATCGCCTCTGTAGACAGACTAGACAAACCGAACAGAGAAGAAAATCACGAAATGTCAGCTCATAACTTTTTTTTTAGTTTGCTAACTATAGACTGATCTGTTTGTGCAGATGTTCGATTCGTTTGTAAATAAAACACAGAAAGTATATTTTTGCATATAATTTAAGAAGGAAAAAATAATAATATGTATGTTAATGGATTTGCTTTCGTACTGGAATAGCATTTGTATACACGTGTATTTGCAAATTTGTTTTGACGATTCAATACCGCTTGACATGTTTGCCATACGAATTTCATAACAAAATGTTTTTTTTACAAATCCTGCAACATGTTGCTGATGTTATATTTGAAAACACTAAACCTTGCACAGTTGCACTAAACACAAGTCTTGTGATAGACAAGTCGTAAGACAACAGCACGCAAACGTGGCAAATCTTTCTGCAAAACTAGTCAGACAGACATATTTCTTGACAATGCAAACGCCAACAACTCATCTTGAAATTTTTCATGTTTCATTTATTTTCTTTTGTCGAATTTGTGTTTACGCGTGCAAACACTAATTCGACAAAACAAAAGATATCTTTCATGTGATAGGTAAGTTTCGAAACACCTAGAAGTTGAATGTTTTCAGGTATGAATGCATATTATATTTATTCTTAAATGCCCAAGTCCGGTGCGGCATGGAGTATTGCTGTCACCTTTCGGATTGGTCAGCTAAAGAACAACTTTTTAATTTATTTTATTTAAACTAAAGTGATCTATAGCTAGAATAATCCTCTTTCGGAAACGCCTGTACATGAATGAAGAACAAAACCTTTTACGAAGCAAATAATAAAACAGACACTGTGAAAAATTCAACTTGCAAATAAACCAGCAAGGCTTTGATTCTTTTTGCGGAACAGTACGTCCCTTATGTACTACCGTTGATTTGTGACACTTGTAGCAATAACAGCTTCACATCTTGATCCTTCGTGATTACCATCACATTGTCAGACTGGTTCCTCCTTCTCGTTCAGCGAACATATACCGTTGTTCAGACAGTAACCATGGCACGCGTAGACTTCGCACCTTGCTCCAGAATATCCGGTGTTGCATCTGCAATAAAATCAAATGTCAAATTGGGGCAAAAAAGTAAAGCTATTTTAGACTTTTTTAATGATTTTCTTTGGAAATTATTTTTTTTTTTTAGTTTTAGCTTTTTGTTTTAGTAAGTACACAAATTTTTTTCAAGTAGATATAATTTTTACATTGTATCACAAGTTGACTATCATGTTCTCAACATCAGCTAAGAAGAAAAAAAACTACTGAACCGATTTTCAAATCGTTTCATAAATGACGGAGTTATGAGGTAACAACCATAAAAAAATAAAAAAAAAACAATCGAAATGAGAACCTCCTCCTTATTTGAAGTCTGATAAAAAAGGATACCAACTTAACGAACACAAAAAGGAGAATATTTTTTACCTGCATTCAGGATGTCCCTCATCATTTAAAGTGCAGTTGCCTTGAATACAATAATTCCGACAGTCTGATACATCGCATCTATCGCCTCCATAATCTCCTTGGCACTGGCAGACTGGCTCACTCTTTTCATTCAAGGAACAGTCACCGTTATGCAGACAGTAATCATGACACGCGTAGACTTCGCACCTTTCTCCAGAATATCCGGCATTGCAACTGAAATAACGACAATGTGAAATTGGACATAAATAATTAAACAAGGAAACCAACACAAGAATGAGAAATTTGTTTTACCTGCATTTAGGAAGTCCCTCATCGTTTAAACTGCAGTTACCCTGGATACAATGCTTCTCACACACTGAAACATCGCATCGCTCCCCGGTGTACCCAGGTTTGCATTTACAAATAGATAGTTCATTAACTTTCACACCATGAACACAAAACGGCCCCACATATTCTGTAGCGACTTTGATTGAGTCGGAGTCATTTCGGTTCAGAGCCGTCAGTGTGTTGCAGTCCTGAATTCCTTGGAATTGTTCAAAACTTTTATAGTTTGCTGCTATACTGACAGGGACTTTATTATTCAACGCAAATAACGGTTTGAAAGCCTTTTCTCTTACTTGCATCTCGGTTTTTGGAAATTCCCAAGCAAAGCATTCTTCACACCACTCCGTCATGTAGACGGATTTGTTTGAGACGGTCACTGCATTTTGTACGTTAAAGTAGCTGTTGGTTGTTCTGTAACCAGTTGTGTACCAAATTTTTTCGCTTCTGTTTGTTCCATCCAAACTTGCACTAGACAGAACGTATTGCGGTGTTCGCCTTGAATAAATAGGCTGGAACCAGTACATTTTCTGTGCCTGATGATCGATGACTAGGCTGTGTGTGTCTTCTTCGCCACCAATGGTACAGATAGCAATAAGTTTACTCTCAGATCCGTCAAATCGAGCTCTATTAATTGAATGGATCGCACGTTGTTTATATATACGCAAGTTGATCCAGTAAATATATCTGAAAATTAAAACCGGAATTGTTATTTACATAAATTAAAATATGAGAAAATATGTAAAACATTCCAATGTCATTGGTAACGTACCCTCTACAGCTATCCACGGCAATGCCACGGGGTGTGTTTTTTCCATGTTCCGTTTCATTTAGCTTGATCTTGCCGTAAACATTGTAATCAGACCCAGGTTTTAATGAAAACCAATTAATACTGCTTTCATTAGTATCTGAAAAGAAGCATGATTCCGTGGCTGGGTCGAAGGCGAGACCCTGGATATTTCGGCCATTTCTCTCTGTGAAACATTTGTATTGCGAGGAAGATATATTATTACCACATACAGCGTCGCCATAGCTCTGTTTATCCACGTACAGCATCATGTTGTGAATATCGTCATACGCTAACGCTGCAATGTTTTGGTTCTCAAAGCGTACGGTGTCAATTTTTGTAGCGTTGAAATAAAATTCTAGGACATCTCCTTTACTAAGGGCAATATCTGAAATGAAAGCAACATCGTTAACCTAAACGCTAATATTAACCACCACGTATAAATTAGAATGATTATGTGATAAAACAGCCTAAGTTACACCTACACATTACCACCCACACCCACACCTAGACATTACCTATCTGCCAGTGGCTGCGAGACTGTGCGAAAGAGATACCGTGGTCCTGGAACACAAAGGGCTAAGAAGGAACATGAATGGGTTTTAATCAGTACAAGTCTGACAATCCCTTCCACTCCACCCAGAGCAGGACGTGTCATTTGATTCCGAAAAGAAAAGGAAACAAAAGCTATCTGCCAGTAAAAGTCCCGTCAAAATCGGTCACGCCGTTTTGGAGATTAACCGATACAAACAGACAACCCCACAGTCAGACAAAAGAAAAAGGTTTATTTCGTTATAACTAACGTATAAAGAGTGTGAATACAGTCCCTTAACGAAGCTGAAGCACTGGCTCTCCCTGTCATTGCGATATCTTTTTTGCTCTTGACCATACTTGGGTACCTTCTAGTTACACAGATTTTGGAGGTCAAAAGGTCAGCCTAAAGTTTAAATAAAATACTAGGCCGCCACTCATACTCACCCCAGGAGTGCGCCAACCCTACGAACAGCGCTAACCACGTCAGCACACATTGCGTTCTACACATTTTAAACTTCAGAAATAAAAGGTTTTAAACTTCAGAAATAAAAGGTGTTTCGATAGAGGACGACGAGTCGCCTGTCCCGGGGACTCAACACTTAAAGCTAAACGCCCACGCTTCTCAAAATATATAGGAGTTTGAGCCGTACTCACTTATGATAAGACTCTCTGATAAGAGCTCTCATTAACAAGTCCGTTTTCCCTAACATAGTATTATCAAATAACGGGCTGGTGTCCACAACTCCAGGACCAAATCACGTGTTTTCCAAATGGGTTTTCCTTTATTTTTATTTTTCGTATTACTGTACCGTACCTATTTTGATAAGAATAAAGAATAAATTTATTAAACCATAGTTACAGTAATTTTCTTAGTCTAACATCATTAAGGATATCGGTAACAAGTTTTATTTTAACAAATTTAGATAACAGTGGACCCCAAACTAGGCTTTGCCTGTATCTTGGGGGCCGGAGTTGCGATAACTTAAAATTAAAAACATTTATTTGTAGTTATGCTAATTAGAAATTTTGGAAAATAATAAAATATTTTAATAAATTGGATTAACAGAAAATGGATATTTAACAGAAAATTTGGAGACAATAAAAAAAAAAAAAATAAGAACAATTCTAATGTTTGGGAATGATGTGTGTGTGTGTGTATGGGTGTGTGTGTCTGTATGTTAGTCGGTATGTGTGGTGAAGGTTTAGCACAGATTAGGTGTTGTTAACTGATAATTACAGTTTTTGGATCACTTTTTTACTTGAGTGATCACTTAGGCCTTTTATATTACAGTATTTATTTATTTTGTTGTAGACATGAGTGTGAGAGTAAGAAGGACACCGCCTAGCCAGGAGACTTGTTGCATCGGGAAGAGGGATGTGTAAAATGCGTTAGGATATTATGTTTTGGTAATCTGGCCTATTTTTTATGGATTTGTGAGTACGTAGTGTGGCACTTAAAATAAATAACTGTCGCACTCGCAGCACAGGAAATTCTTTATAAAGTAATTCTGTTGGGAATCGGAAAGGTTTTTTAAGCATTACTTTGACTACCACTCTTTGAGCTCTTTCTATTTCTATGAATGTGGTTTTACCAGCACTGCCCCAGATAGAAATTCCATACTGAAGTACAGATTGGCATAGACCAAGGTATATTGTTCGGAGAACCTTATAAGGAGTGCAGTCACGTACGCGCGCCGAAAGTATTTGAATGAGAGGTTTATATGAAATATTTTCGTCTATTGTAATACCAAGGTATCTTATAGATGGAGTTTGGTCTATACAAATGAAGGTACAGTCAATGAGTGGATGGTTATGATCACTGCAGCAGGTATGGAACTTAAGTGTCAAGTGTGGTGGAGGTTTAGAAGCGATAGTTTTACAAAAGGTTATAAGCTTGGTTTTTTTTTCACGTTGAGGGTGAGAAGATTTTTGCTGAGAACCTCAGCAATTGTAAGCAATCCAGTCTCAGCAAGATCATACACTTGTTTCCATGTTTTGGCGTGGAATACGATTGCCGTGTCATCTGCATATGATATGATTTCAGCGTTACTTATTGAAGCATTAAGTATGTCGTTCATGTAAAAAATAAAGAGGGTTGGACCAAGAGTACTACCCTGGGGAATTCCGAAGCTAATTGATTGTAGTCCACTTACGGAATTACCTACTTTTACCAGTTGTTGGCGATCTGTAAGGTAGGACTTGAACCAGTTAAGCGCTACTCCTCTTATTCCTCTTCCGTCTAGCTTAGATAGAAGGAGGTCAATAGAAATTGTGTCGAACGCCTTAGCAAGGTCTAGGAAAACTCCTATGGCGTGCTCTCCTTTTTCAATGAACGAGGATACATATCAGTATCGCGGCGTCTTCAGTTGACTTACCTCTTCTAAAGCCAAACTGTCTTTCAGAAATTAAATTGTTATCCTCTAAATAGTTGACTAGGCGGTTGTTGACAATTTTTTCTAGCAGTTTGGATAGGATACTCAAAAGTGCTATTGGGCGGTAATTCTCTGGTAGTTCTGGAGGGCCGCTTTTGTAGATTGGTCGAACGCAAGCAACCTTCCAACGATCGGGAAAAATCCCATTTTCCAAACATACTAATTCGTCAGTGGGTTGGAAGAAGAAAGAGTGTAGTGGGGTTTCACGCGGTCTGTATTTATTCGCTAGGGATGCTTGCGTCTCGGACAGTCGCAACAGTATGATGTCTGAAAGATTTTTGCCCAAAGAAGTAAAATACTCATTACACTTGTTAAGTGTATCGTCGGGGTCTTGTGCGTTGGTTAAAAGTTTGGAGGAGTAATTTTTTTGTGAGTTGGGGTTATATATAGATTTTATTGTAGTCCAAAGCTTTTTTGGGTCGTTTTGGTATTTCTTTATAAGTTGGCTGTTGTAGTCTGTTTTGAGCTTATGTAACAAATTGTTACAAGAGTTTTTATATCTGGTGTATACAAGACGTCGCATTTCGTCTTTCGGATAAGTTCTTAAAGTTAGATGAAGTTTATCACGGTGAGCTATACATCTCATAAGGCCTGGTGTGATCCATGGTTTAATGTTGTGTTTTCTACGACTGGTATTAACTTTACGAGAGTTTTTGGCGATTGAATATGAAAGTATTTTCATTAAAGAGTTTAGGGAGGAGTTCGTGCAGTTAGAGTTTAATACTTCAGACCAATCAGTTGTGCTTAGTTCCATTGCAACTGCTTCTTCGTCAATTATAAATTTAAACCGAGATCTAGATGTCTTGTGGCCTTTAATTTGTGATATGGCTGCCATTGTAATATCGTGATCCGTAATTGAGGATTTGCCAATTATTCCTACGGATGTATTATTATTTTTATAAAAATGTGGTCGAGACAAGAGCGGCCCCTGGTAGGCTGTGTAATCGCAGGTAGAAATGGGAAGCTAATAATAATTTGGACAGCTAAATTTATTTATATTTAGCATAGGCAATTTGTTTGACGATACTATCTTCTACCTCGCTGATCTCTACGTCTAGAAGCCGTTCTTGTGTTCTTCTTATTGCTGTCGCCGTGTTGAAGTTGTGGACAGTTTGGGATACCACGCGTTTTGGGTGGCCCGCGAAAGAGAAACAAAATCATCCGATAAGCTTACAAGTATTAGAACCTTGCTACGCGACAATGGCAAAATATTGATCAGCAAATCTTTGTTTCCATGGAAGATCGTTTTTCCATGATCCATCTTCCTGCCACTGCGGCTGCTGAGAGCCTCAAGCAGCCTAAATATATTAACCACATTGATAACTGTATTTCCGAGCTGTTTGAGGCACACGGCCTTTTTTTTTGGCAAATTGCAAAAACGGAACCAATTCTTTGATATCCGTCTTTATGTATGAAGATAAAAACCTCCTCAATGCTGTGAACTGGTCGGTGTGCCCAAGATATTGGCGGTATTGCTATGCTTTATGCCAATTAGCTTTTGGCTGGATCTTTTAGCCAGCCAAAAGCCAAAAGCTCCTGCAGGTGCTGTGCTGGCGCTAGGAAGAGGGCTACTACTTCAGGCGCCGTGGGGCGTCGGCGCGGCCCCCGTGGCCCGCGAAAGAGAAACAACATCATCCGATAAGCTTACAAGTATTAGAACTTTGCCACGCGACAATGGCAAAAGATTGATCGGCAAATCTTTGTTTCCATGGAAGATAGCCTGAAGTAGTAGCCCTCTTCCTAGCGCCAGCACAGCACCTGCAGGAGCTTTTGGCTTTTGGCTGGCTAAAAGATCCAGCCAAAAGCTAATTGGCATAAAGCATAGCAATACCGCCAATATCTTGGGCACACCGACCAGTTCACAGCATTGAGGAGGTTTTTATCTTCATACATAAAGACGGATATCAAAGAATTGGTTCCGTTTTTGCAATTTCGATAAGGAGCTCTAAAACTTTAATCATACCATGTTTTTGATCGACCGTTGCAAACCGGGAAAACCAAATTAGTATTAAAAGTAAACATGTTTTTATCTAATTAGTGCATGGGACTATTTTCCTTAAAACAATACGAGGTAGATTAAATAGGTGTAGCTAGTTAAAAATACTTACAAAAAAGATGTCATCCAAGTCGCGGCTACTCTAGTGTTATCAGCTAACATTTTCGAATACGGCTAGAACTTACTCAATTCATTCGATTTGATCTCGTCGAGGCTCGGTCAGTAAAAGTGCAATTGACATTTTCGTATAAAAATTGTCACAGCTCAAAATTGTTTTTTTTTGTAGTTATCATCTGCCTTACCTTGTCTTGTCTAATCGAGTAATCCTCCTTTTTTAGAAGTCGGTTAAAAATACGAGGCATACATATTGTACCAGAAAATCAATTTGATTAATTTAATTTCATGACAGATTAATGTTTACAAAAGGGGAACACCCAAATACTCCGAAATATTTTATTCCGAATTTCAATAATACGAGTGCCAAAAGTCCGAATTTCATAAAACCTAAGAATTATAATGTCTATTATTAAAAATCACTCTCTCACACTCAATTTATTTTACCGAAAGTCGTAAATGCGATTTGTAAGTTGTCCGATTTTTATAGTTCGCAGAATCAAATGCTCGAAGGATTCTCGGTCCGAAATACGACATTCCGATTTTCAATACTTCGAATAAACTAAAGGTCAACATGTTGTGCTACAAAATTTAGTGACCGAAACGAATCGCTGCAAAACCGACTTCACGCAGTCTTGTCTGCCCTACCCCTAGAGTGTAATTTAAGCCCGCGTAGGCGTGGAGGGGTGGAGCGGCCCGCGAGCTGAGGAGCAGGTGGTTTGAAGGCCCGCCGCCGCGGCTGAGGCTGCAGCCGAAGCTGCGGCGGTGAGCGTTACAACCATCTGCGACGATAAGTTCACGTGGGGCCGCCCAAACCCAGCAGCTGCATGCTGCATGTTGCATGCCTGCTTGCTTGCTACTTGCCTGCTTGCATGCTGCATGCCTGCTTGCATGCCTGCTTGCATATTGCATGCCTGCTTGCATGTTGCATGCCTGCTTCCATGTTGCATGCTTGCTTGCAGGCTGCATGCTTGCTTGCATGCTGCAAATCCCCTGTATTATTGATGAATCACTTCGGTTTAGGTTAGATTTGTGACCAGGGAAACAAAATTTTCAATTCGAAACAAAATATTTTTATTCAAAACTAAACAATCATAGTTTAAAAGAGGACAAGGCGTTTTTATTTCGGATATGTATTAATCGGTATTTTAATAATCGGAATTCGTATTTTTGATGTCTCGAATTATCATTAAGTCGGACTTTTTGTTATTCGATCTATTAAAACTCGGTATTTTGAGAATAGTAATTATAAACATTAGGAATGTTGAAATTTAGTAATTATAAAAATAGGAGTAAAGATAAGTCGGAGTTGTTATATTAGGAATTTGAAATTCGAACTTTTGATTATCGGAATAAAGTTTTTCGTATTTATGTAGTGTCCTTACAAAAGCCATTTGGTTTTTTTTTTTCTAAAAATAATTCATCGTTGACTTCGGCACTCTTCAGAACACACATATTCCGGGGCTTTTAGATTTGAACCTTGCATTAAATATAAACAGCGATTTTTTTCCTGAATCGTGTACTTGACCTTAGTTCTCCAAATAATAAAAAAAATAAAGATTTTCCTAGGCCGGACTAAGGTCAATACTCGAAAACGTGTTTTTGTAAATAAAAACGGGGGAAAATTTGTTAACAAGACAAATTTAGTTTCTTTTGGTAAATAATTGGTAACAGTAATATATTTTTTCAGATTTAAACATTTTCGTGCCCGGAAATTCACAAAAAAAAATTTACGAAATTTTTGGAAAAATATAAACAGCGGTTTTTTTACATAAATAACTTAAATAAATATATTTAACCAACATTAAACAAATTGTGTTAAGACGAAAGTCTATGACCAGTGTGTGTTGCCAGTGATTACATACGGGACCGAAACATGGTCGCTCGCAATGGGCCTCATCAGAAGGCTCAAAGTCTCCCAAAGGGCAATGGAGAGGGCTATGTTCGGAGTTTCCTGGCGTGATCAATTCAGAAATGAGGTCATCCGCAACAGAACCAAGGTTACCGACGTAGCTCGAAGAATTGCCAAACATATGTGGCAGTGTGCAGGGCACATTGCTCGCAGAACGGATGGCCGATGGGGCCGAAAAGTTCTGGAATGGTGACCGCGAACCGGAAGACGGTGCGTTGGAAGGCCTCTCACTAGGTGGACCGATGACCTGGTGAAGGTTGCGGGAATCCGCTGGATGAGAGTAGCACGGGAACGGTCAATGTGGTGACACTTGGGGGAGGCCTATGTCTAACAGTGGACGTCTTTCGGCTGAAATGATATTGATGAAACAAATTGTACAACGGAAGTTATTATTTTATTTTTTTTACAATAGCGGTTGGGGCAAAAAGGTAACAGGGTTAAATTTTGTTTAACTTTCATCAAAAGGCTATGAGTACAATACAAACACACTAATTACAAAATATGACTTATACAAAAGGACATGCGGTAGAAATAGGTAAGTACACCGCGGGCAATATCTAGTCAAAATAAAAACCATTTCGTTGAAGAGCACAGCTTTGAACATTTGCCAACGTGGATACTAAAATCTAGAGACGAGATAATATATTCTGTGCTATGTCTCTTGTAATAAAATCCGCCACAACACATCTCAGACTTGCCAGAAATAACATTTTATATAAATTAGTATCCTTCTAAACTCCTCTGCTAGAGAAGAACAGTAAATAACTTATTTACATGTAAATTACTTCGCATATTATACGTCTTGTATTACCTCCATACATGTTTGAAATTAAGTTATAAATATGTGCAAAACCTTTAAGTCGTACGAAAATAATCATAATAAAAATTTTAAACATATTTTTTAAATCAAATCTGTTTAAATTAAATTTGATCTATCCAGGGATATGACTGCAAAATTACAGCCCATTTGGTTTTGAAACAACTGAAATACGGAGTTTTGAGACGAAACATACGCGATTTTCCCATATTACGACGAAGAGGTGCGCGTTTTGCACATGTATGTCTGTATGGAACATGCGGGGTACGCGCACTCCCCGTTGGATAACAGTTCTGGGTACTCTATAACATAACTGATTAGTGAGTCTAATACAGTCCAATTTATTCTTACAATAAGCCATGTAGTGTAATTGCACCCAGAAGCAGTCTCCTGGACTCCAAACTCAGAACGCCGTGTCGTTGCAGTATCTGCACATATGAAACCTTGGAATTAAATCATTTAAAACATATCGTGTAATAAATTCTGTTTTGATTAGGATTTTTTTACGTTATTGAGAGCTGCAAAAAAACTGAATTGAAAATGAAAAATTCTTACCAGATCACAAACTGTTTATAAATATTAAACTACAAACAAATAAGGGTAAGTTACCCATCTAGGGGGGTGTTGTTTGGGTATTTCAAGCGTCGGCAGGTGGCGTAACTGCCTGGTACTGCCTGGTACCTTTCGCGCGTTGCAGTATCCTGCAACGCGCGAAATAAGAAGACTAAGCATGCCTTTACACGAACATAAGTTGCATTCAGTTTTTTCGCAGCTCTCAATTCAACGATGGTCACGCCAACAATAATTCGGTCCTGAAAAGTATCAGAACCAACCTTCGATACGAGCGGACGTGTTAGCTACAGTGAATCGGCAGTGACAAAAGTCGACGCTGGAAAGAGAGGAAGAGAAGGGACATGCAGCACTTACCAGGGGCCGGCCAGCGGGATCCAATCTCCTTTGAACTGTCACACAGCAGATTATCACTACGCGGGTCGCGCGACCAATATTTGAATATAGTTTAGTTCTTATTACACTGGGTAATCAAACACAATGGGTGCGTTTGGCAGAGCGGGAACGTATTGAATTTTGCAGAGAAAGGCTCGAGATGATCCTCGTCTCTTCGCGGATGGTCAGACGAAAGGGCTCGTCATGCGGTGCGGGCGTGGTTCGCGATATCCGTTACACACGTGCATCCATGTGTAATTTCTTCATTGAACTGACAGCTGTCAATCCTCGTTCTCATGTTCACGTTCTTCAATGATGCTAAAGCACTGCATGTGGAGGTTGGGAAAAGGAGCGGGAAATACAAACTGCCTCATATTATAAGAGTGAATCTATCTAATCAGTGTTGGCGTTACCAAACGATTTAAATAATAAATAAAAACGTAAAAAAAATCTTAATCAAAATGCAATCTGTTACATGATATTTTTAAATAAATTAATTCCAAGGCTTCATACGTGCAGTTGCTGCAGCGATACGGCGTTTTGAGTTTTGAGTCCAGGAGACAGCTTCTGGGTGCAATGACACTACATGGCTTATGTAACAATAAATTCGACTGTATTGAATTCTCTAATCAGTTACGTTATGGAGTACCCAGAACTGTGGTCCAACGGGGGTTGCGCGTACTCCGACTGTTCCATACATGCCTTCGTCACCTTGTTGAGTCATACAACACTAACTTTATGGAGCTTGACATTTTTACTCTATCCAACTAGACGTTTAAAAAAAACTATAGATCTTTTTTCAAAAAGCTATAAAAAGAAGGTAATTATTTGATTGAATAATATTGAATAATTTTGTATTTTATTGTGAATTATTTTTATTCCATTATTTTCAGTTATAGTGAATAGAATTGAATTATATAGACTTGAAATATATTGAACTCAATTTTATTATGAAACTAAATTGAATTGAATCAGTAATTGGAAGGCTAGGTTGGTGCAGTGGTTGAGCAATCGACTGCTTCGCTCCGTGTCGCGGGTTTGATTTCCGTGTGGGGACACGGAACAAATACTTGTATGGCCTACATATAGTTGTTCCAGGTCTGGCAATTCCTAGTATGGGGCAATGTTTTATAAAAAAGTAAAAAAAATGAAATTAGTATAATTTGTATGTATAGTAATATCTAAATGGGAATAATTGAATTAATTGGTTACACATTAAATACAGCTATCACAGAAGGCTCTGTATTCTGTAAAATCAGCGGTCTACCATAGTCATTAGTCTGTTTTTCTTTTGTTAAGAAGTCGATACTGGTGTGGGTTACATGTTTGATAACTTTAGCTTTTAAGGATTTTTTGTATTTTCTATAGCATGTAACTGTTTTATTTCCCTAATAAATAAATAAATAAACGTAACAAATTGATTGATCACCAAAGAACTTATCTTTCTATATCTTTTATAAGGACTTCGGGAGACGAATAACAAATGAAAAAGACAGACTGAGCGAATAACTTTATGCATTATTATGTGTCAATGTGCACATTGTAGATTGTGTTCTACGGTACCTACACTGACACGTCCAGACGCCAGCACATCAAGCTACAAATATCTGTCAAATTTCTGTAGTAGATTTTCCACCTTACTGTTAAAGAATACGGTTTAAGATGATTGAGAAAATTAGACGGTTTCGGGTAGCTTGACCTGCTGGCGTCTATACCCTAGAGCGTTATAGCGATTTTTTTTTATATTGCAAGAAACTACCATACAGTTATGTTTCCCGTCCTTACTCGTGAAAGGTAGAAAATCCAATTAACTCGCTTGAAATATTCATTTCATTTGGACCTAAGTATAAATCAGGATCTCGTCAACTTTTACTCTTATTACTCGAAAAAAGTTTTCAGACTATAATTTACGTTTATTTAATTAAATCTGCGAAACACTAGTAAACCAAGTTTAACATTTCAAAGCAAAAATAATGAAAAGAGTATTTTAAAAAGCGCCAATGAAATAAATATTAAGCCACTTATCTCTGCCGTCGCTTAAATAAAATAAAGTGCGGGAAATTGGGACAGTTCGTCGTTCCGTATTTAAAAAAATACTGCAGGTATAAAATCTGAGATTACGTCCATATTCCATTCATTCTAGCTGCGAGTCTGCCGGACGTTTCAATTCAATATTTCGTTCCGTAATTCGGTTGGGGTGCCGAGATGGTGGCTATTCCGTGTCGGAAACACGAAAAAATCATAATTAAGTTAATATAATTTTGTGATCTCGTTAAAATGTTGGAAGTGTAGGAATGCCCGGATATCAGGCGTCCTCTCGGAGTAATTAGGAGGGTGGTGCTAGCCCAGATTGCCGGGTAGGCCGTGTCAAAAGTTTTGAATTTATGATAGCGTGTCAGGTCAATGGAGCCGACTCGTGTTTACTGGGGGCACAGCTTTCGATCATTTTATACAACGTCACGTGTCGCAGTAGTCAGACCCGTCAGCGACGACACCCGAAGTGCCCACAACTACCCCGAACTCGTTGACACCCGTCGATCTGATAACATATTACCCAACTCACAGTATCGTCGATATTTCAGCGAGACATGCTGTCGAATTTTGAGGCAGGTGTGCCTAGACTCCTAGACCACATCGCCTCTGTTGACAGACTAGACAAACCGAACAGAGAAGAAAATCACGAAACGTCAGCTCAGAACTTTTTTTTTAGTTTGCTAACTATAGACTGATCTGTTTGTGCAGATGTTCGATTCGTTTGTAAATAAAACACAGAAGGTATATTTTTGCAGATAATTTAAGAAGGAAAAAATAATAATATGTATGTTAATGGATTTGCTTTCGCACTGGAATAGCATTTTTATACACGTGTATTTGCAAATTTGGTTTGACGATTCAATACCGCTTGACATGTTTGCCATACGAATTTCATAACAAAATGTTTTTTTACAAATCCTGCAACATGTTGCTGATGTTATATTTGAAAACTCTTAACCTTGCCTAGTTGCACTAAACACAAGTCTTGTGATAGACAAGTCGTAAGACATAAAAAACAACAGCACGCAAACGTGGCAAATCTTTCTGCAAAACTAGTCAGAGTGACATATTTCTTGACAATGCAAATGCCAACAACTCATCTTAAAATTTTTCATGTTTCATTCATTGTGTTTTGTCGAATTTGTGTTTACGCGTGCAAACACAAATTCGACAAAACAAAAGATATCTTTCATGTGATAGGTAAGTTTCGAAACACCTAGAAGTTGAATGTTTTCAGGTATGAATGCATATTATATTAAATTCTTAAATGCCCAAGTCTGGTGCGGCATGGAGTATTGCTGTCACCTTTCGGATTGGTCAGCCAAAGAACAACTTTTTAATTTATTTTATTTAAACTAAAGTGATCTATAGCTAGAATAATCCTCTTTCGGAAACGCCTGTACATGAATGAAGAACGAAACCTTTTCGAAGCAAATAATAAAACAGATACTGTGAAAAATTCAACTTGCAAATAAACCAGCAAGGCTTTGATTCTTTTTGCGGAACAGTACGTCCCTTATGTACTACCGTTGATTTGTGACCCTTGTAGCAATAACAGCTTCACATCTTGATCCTTCGTGATTACCATCACATTGACAGACTGGTTCCTCCTTCTCGTTCAGCGAACATGTACCGTTGTTCAGACAGTAACCATGGCACGCGTAGACTTCGCACCTTGCTCCAGAATATCCGGTGTTGCATCTGCAATAAAATCAAATGTCAAATTGGGGCAAAAAAGTAAAGCTATTTTAGACTTCTTTGGTGATTTTCTTTGTTTTTTTTTTTTTTTTTAATAATAAATATTAATTTTTATTTTACGCCTTTTAGTTTTAGTTAGTACACAAATTTTTGTCAGGTAGGTATTTATTACATTGTATCACAAGTTAACTATCATGTTCTCAACATCAGCCAAGAAGAAAAAAAACTACTGAACCCATTTTCAAATCGTTTCACAAATGACGGAGTTATGAGGTAACAACCATAAAAAAATAATTCAATCGAAATGAGAACCTCCTCCTTTTTTGAAGTCAGATAAAAAAGAATACCAACTTAACCAACACAAAAAAAAGAATATTGTTTACCTGCATTCAGGATGTTCCTCATCATTTAAAGTGCAGTTGCCTTGAATACAATAATTCCGACAGTCTGATACATCGCATCTATCGCCTCCATAATCTTGGCACTGGCAGACTGGCTCACTCTTTTCATTCAAGGAACAGTCACCGTTGTGAAGACAGTAATCATGACACGCGTAGACTTCGCACCTTTCTCCAGAATATCCGGCATTGCAACTGAAATAACGACAATGTGAAATTGGACATAATTAATTAAACAAGGAAACCAACACAAGAATGAGAAATTTGTTTTACCTGCATTTAGGAAGTCCCTCATCATTTAAACTGCAGTTACCCTGGATACAATGCTTCTCACACACTGAAACATCGCATCGCTCCCCGGTGTACCCAGGTTTGCATTTACAAATAGATAGTTCATTAACTTTCACACCATGAACACAAAACGGCCCCACATATTCTGTAGCGACTTTGATTGAGTCGGAGTCATTTCGGTTCAGAGCCGTCAGTGTGTTGCAGTCCTGAATTCCTTGGAATTGTTCAAAAGTTTTATAGTTTGCTGCTATACTGACAGGGACTTTATTATTCAACGCAAATAACGGTTTGAAAGCCTTGGGCCTTACGTCCATCTCGGTTTTTGGAAATTCCCAAGCAAAGCAGTCTTCACACCACTCCGTCATGTAGAGGGATCTGTTTGTGACGGTCACTGCATTTTGTACGTTGAAGTAGCTGTTGGTCGATCTGTAACCAGTCATGTACCAAATTTTTTCGCTTCTGCTTTTTCCATCCAAACTTGCACTATACAGAACGAATTGCGTTGTTCGCCTTGAATAATTAGGCTGGAACCAGTACATTTTCTGTGCCTGTTGATCGATGACTAGGCTGTGTGAGTCTACTTTGCCACCAAAGGTACAGTATATAAGAAGTTCATTCTCAGATCCGTCAAATCGAGCTCTATTAATTGAACGGATCGTACGTTGTTTATATATTTATTTATTTATTTATTTATTTTCCACCAATTATAGCAACATTACAGTCAAGTCCAATGCGATGCTATAGGTCACAATACAACATACATATATGTGTATACAACGACATAAAAGTAATTAACATTACACCTAGTCTAAATATTATTACCTAATTAATTAAATATGACAACGTTTATAGTTGGACCCCTCTTTCAATTAATATTTGTGCCGCTTGAATAAATTTCGGCAGGTTTTGCCCAAATATATCTTCCGATACCGTTACAATATTAATAATACGTGCGGCTCGCGACATAGGGGTAAACTTGAGTAGGTTAGTCCTAGCCGCTGGCACTTCGAGCAGTGCAGGGCGGCGACGCGCTCCCACGCACCCATCCGGCGCGCACAGCCGCAACGCAGCCAGCACCTCGGGGTGGTGCAGCAACCCTAGCAGTACGCGAGCCACGTACTTGACCAACGCCACGTCTCTTCTTACTGCCAGCCTGGTGTACCCAACCATGCCCAGGACGAACATACTTGGATACATCAGGGGAAAAAAGGGATAAACTCCGTACTGTTTAAGGTACAGAAATCTACAGAATTTATTCTGCATTTTTTCCAACATGAGACTGTATTTTGTTTCATGTGGATTCCAAATGAATGCACTTGTTTCAAGGTGACTTCTAACAAGTGCATTATATAAAACTTTAACCGCTGCAGTATCGGTAAAATCCTTACACTGTCTTATGATAAACCCAAGATTTTTGAAAGCCCTACCGCACACCTCCACTATGTGTTTACGGAACGTCAGCTCCGACACCATCTGCACGTTGATCCAGTAAATATATCTGAAATATAAACCGGAATTGTTTTTTACGTAAAATAAAATGTGAGAAAATATGTAAAACATTCAAATTTCATTGGTAACGTACCCTCTACAACTATCCACGGCAATGTCACGGGGTGTGTTATTTCCATCTTCAGTTTCATTTAGCTTGATCTTGCCGTAAACATTGTAATCAGACCCAGGTTTTAATGAGAACCAATTAATACTGCTTTCAATAGTATCTGAAAAGAAGCATGATTCCGTGGCTGGGTCGAAGGCGAGACCCTGAATATTTCGGCCATTTCTCTCTGTGAAACATTTGTATTGCGAGGAAGACATGTTATAACCACATACAGCGTCGCCATGGCTCTGTTTATCTACGTACAGCATCACGTTATGAATATCGTCATACGCTAACGCTGCAATGTTTTGGTTCTCAAAGCGTACGGAGTCAATTTTTGTTGCGTTGTAATAAAATTCTAGGACATCTCCTTTACTAAGGGCAATATCTGAAACGAAATCAAAATCGTTAACGTAAACGCTGACATGAACCAGTACGTATAAATTATAATGATTATGTGATATCAATAAAAACAGCCTATGTTACACCTACACATTACCACCCGCACCTACACATTGGCTATCTGCCAGTGGCTGCGGCACAAAGGTCTAAGAAGGAACATGGATGGGTTTTAGTCAGTACAAGTCTGACACTCCATCCTGCTCCACCCAGAGCAGGACGGGTCATTTGATGATTTCCGTAAAGTAAAAGGAAACAAAACCTATCTGCCAGTAAAAGTCGCGTCAAAATCGGTCACGCCGTTTTGTAAATTAACCGGAACAAACAGACAGACAGACCCACAGTCAGACGAAAATAATGTTTTTTTGTTATAAGTACCGTATAAAGGGTGTAAATGCAGACCCTTAACAAAGCTGAAAGGCACTTGCTCTCCCTGTCATTGCGATATTTTATTTTGCTCTTGACCGTAACTGGGAAACTTTTTTAAGTTACGGAGATTTTGGACGTCAAAGGTCAACCTAAAGTTTTAATAAAATACTAAGCCGCCACTCTAACTCACCCCATGAGCGCACTAACCCCACGAACAGCGCTAATAACGTCAGCACACATTGCGTTCTACACATTTTAAACTTCAGAAATAAAAGGTGTTTCGATAGAGGGCGACGAGTCGCCTGTCCCGGGGACTCAACACTTAAAGCCAATCGCCGAAACTTCTCAAAATATATAGGAGTTTGAGCCGTACCCACTGATGATAAGACTCTTTGATAAGAGCTCACATTAACAAGTGCGTTTTCCCTAGCATTGTAATGTAGAATTACGGGCAGCGTGTCCACAACTCCAGGACCAAAGCGCGTGTTTTCCATATGGGTTGGCCTTTTTTCCTAGATTTAGTATCACGGTACCGTACCTTTTGGACCGCTAAATTTATTAATATGTCGTATAGTGCCGTGATTTTATTTCAATTAGACACTGTCTTCATCGAACTAACCAATTACTCGAAATTACAATCCAACACAATAACACTAGGCACCATGAATCGGGACACAGTTCCGGGACGTCTTGACTCCGCCGCGATCAGACACTCCACTGTCCTCCTTGCAGCGAACTCGAAAAATAACGACTCTGTAGAAGCGCGCTTAGTTGTGGGTAGACTGCGACTACGGCGCTTTTCCGATTCAATTTCTGTCTATACTAATGACTGGATCCGACAAATATTTAGCATGGGCAATTTATTTGTCAACAGTTTGGGGTACCACGCGTTTCGCGCAGCCCGCGAAAGAGAAACGACATCATCTGATTAGCTTACAAGTATTAGAACCTTGGCACGCGACAATGGCAAAAGATTGATCAATAAATCAATAATAATAATATTTGGATCTATAGCCATATCATCTTCCTAGCGCCAGCGCTGCCGCTGCGGCTGCGGAGAGCCTCAAACAGCCTTAATATAATAACCACATCGATAACTGTATTTCTGAGCTGTTTGAGTCTTACGGCCTTTTTAAAGAAATTTCGAAGCATCTAGCAGACAGTTGACACTACCCATGACCAAAAGCCTGGCTTTTATCCAGCCAAAGGCTAGGCAATTGGCATAAAGCGTGGCAATACTGCCAATCTCTTGGGCCCAGGCACACCCACCAGTTCACAGCATTGAGGAGGATTTTTCTTCATACATGAAGACGAGTATTAAAGAATTGTATGGGTTACGTTTTTGCTATTTGGATAAGGAACTCTAAAACTATAATCATACGATGTATTTGTTCGCCCGTTGCAAACCAGGAAAACCAATTTAGTATTAAAAGTAAACATGTTTTTATCTAATTAATGCATGGGGCTTTTTCCTTACAGCAAAATGAGGTGGATTAAATAGCTGTAGCTAATTATAAATACAACAACCGGCCAAGTGCGAGTTGGACTCGCTGCACGAAGGGTTCCGTACCATTATTTATAAAAACGAGCAAAAAAAACCCTATTTTGTATGGGAGGATTAAATATTTATTTTATTCTGTTTTTAGTATTTGTTGTTATAGCATCAACAGAAATACATAATCTGTTGAAATTTCAACTGGCTACCTATCACGGTTCATGAGATACAGCCTGGTGACAGACCGACGGACGGACGGACGGACGGACGAATGGCCAGCGAAGTCTCAGTAATAGGGTCCCGTTTGACCCTTTGGGTACGGAACCCTAAAAATGATGTCCAATTCAAGTCTTGTAATCCAAGTAATCCAAGTCTTGGCTAGTCTAGTGTTATCAGCTAACATTTTCGAATACGGCTAGAACTTACTCAATTAATTCGATCCGATCTCGTCGAGGCTCGGTCAGTAAAAATGCAATCTGGGGGCACTACCGTGCCCCCGCTAGTTCATATTCTCAGGATATGATGTCAATAATAGACTAATTAAACATAAAAAGTCTCAATCAAATAGCTCTAATACTTTAGATTTTATTTATATCTAAAATACACCGATTTCGTCACTGACTCACTCACTGACACACTGGCACACTGATGATCATCAAAATGTTTGGCTACCTCCTGAAGTGCTAGAAAGCTGAAATTTGGTATGTATGTAATCTAAGTTTAGTATACAACCAACAAAAAAATTCATAAACTTATAACTTTCGCCCCCCTTCCCCTAAAATGGGGGGTGGAAGTTTGTATGAGACTTCAAAATGTTATGGTACTTCCTGAAGTGCTAGAAAGCCGAAAATTGGTATGTAAAAAAGTAGAAAAAAATAAACACTAAAAAGACTGCCTAGCAACTTAAAAAAAAATTGAAATCACACCAAAAACATTTTATGTAAAATGTTGCCAAGACGACCACATAAGGTTTGCCCTGTGAAAAAGATATCAGATCTCATGTAGAGCCAAGCTTCTGAATCTGCACGGCCTAACTCTACCGACCCTAACTTCACAAATTTTACATATCAGTAAAAATGTACGGCCTGGCTGTTTTTCATGAAACGTTTTTGCTGGGATTGACATTTTCGTAAATAAATTGTCACAACTCGTTTTTTTTTTTTTTTTGTAGCCATCATCTGCCTTGCCTTTTCCTAAACTATCTTGGAGTCGCTGTCCTGTCTAATCGAGTATTTCAGTATTTAATATGGAACGGCTGCCTCTGACCTCAAAAACCTAGCTAGTACTACCTAGTTTTTTTTTTTTATTAATCTTATTATTTAAAATACTAGTTTTTTTTTTTACAGCTTTTACTCGCCAAAGGAGATTGACCAAAAGCAGTCTTGAAAAGTTTCACGTATGAAAACCAAATTAATATACAAATTATTTGCTTATTTTTTACAAGCTTTTCACTACAGGGATTTTGTTTTCACATCCGGAATTATGATTTTAAAGTAAACAGTAAATAAACAATTGCTAGGTACATTTCCGTATAGTCATGATGGACGTTTCGTTCTCTTCATTTGTACGAGTTACGTAAGTATGAGCCTTTACATAAAAACATCACGAAAATGATATTAAACTCATAAATAGCTAAATAATTAGTAATATCATAGTCATAACGTAGGTACTGTATATTTATTTCATAGTTCCGTTGTGAAAATATTTATATTTGTGTTCCGTCTCACGCAAATGCAACTGTCAAGGCAGATGACAGACGCAACGGTAGGGATGGCGATTATTCCTAAACAAGATTGATTTTTAAATCTATCCAAATCGCAGGAAAGAATCGATTCAGAAAATTGACTTCTGATAGATCGATTTCATAGAGATAAATTCGTTGGTTACCCTCAGAGGGGATTGGCCCCTCGACCTGAACAGCACTTCAGACATCAATTTCAGCATTCAAGACATCCGAACAGAAAAGCAAATCACGAAACTTCAGCACTCCAAAATACGAGGCATACATATTGAACCAGAAAATCAATTTAATTAATTTAATTTCATGACATATTAACGTTTACAAAACCCATTTGGTTTTTTTTTCTAATAATGATCCATCGTGGACTTTGGCATTCTTTAGAACACACATATTCCGGGGCTTTTAGATTTGAACCTTGCATTAATTATAAACAGCGATTTTTTTCTTGAATCGCGTACTTGACCTTATAGTATCTGCCTACTACAGACACTTTATACTCACACTTATCATCCATATTCATACTTTTATTGGTTTTCCATTAGCATATTACGTATTTGTTTCATTTTTATAAATATTTTCTTAGTTTTCTTTGTTGTGACATTGTATAAATCGAACTTGTCAGCTGTCATTTACTTTTATTTTTAATTGCTACCAACCAAACTCTCTATGAAGGTTTCATTTAGATTATATATTAATACTAAAAATTATTATCATCAATTCGTCAGTTCAATTGTTGTATTTTTAAGATTTGCTGTGTAAAGAAATTCTGAGTTATATGTATAAAAATATTATGCGCAAGGTTTTTGACCAATTGTTACTGGCTGCTTTGAATACTGGCAGGTTGCGTCTTACTAGAGCGCAGCAGTTTTGAATCTGAGAAAGAAATTTGAAGAAAAGAAACGGAAGATCAGGGTATAAAAGGGATTTCTGACGGATGCCCTGGTTCAGTCTGGATACAAGAAATCAGTTTAGCCGGAAGTCGAGAAATCAGCTAAGTCTAGAGTTTGAAGTCAAGATCTCAGTAATATCTTGAGTTTTGAGCACAGCCTAAGTGGAGTCAAGAAGCGGTCTTCGTTTGGTGCTGTCGTGGCTGCTGCTAGCTGCTGTGAGGAAGCTACTCCGCGAATTGACGAGCCTGACACTGGGGCTCGGTACGTGTCTGCTGGAAGCTGCTCTGCGAGCTGACGAGCCTGGCACTGGGGCGGTACGTGTCTGCTGGTGGGTCCTGCCAAGCAGCCCTGCATCAAGTTCGTCGTGGTCAAGCTCATCTTGATCAAGCCAGCTTTCTACAACTGGATGTTTGTCTTCAGTTACTATCACGCTCAGAGATTTGCGGAGACATTCAAATCATTCCCGGTTAACCTGCCCTTCACTTTTTTATTAATTTATTGTATTTTTCATATCATCTTTTATTAAATTCATTTTCCCCTAATAGTCTTTTTAATGTACAAGTCTACTTACTTCCTTTTCATCTCGAGGAAGAAGTAAATTTGTTACAACCTTAGTTCCCCAAATAATAAAAAAACGGGCCAAGTGCGAGTCTTACCCGCACACAGGGTTCCATAGCCCCAAACAATATAATAACAATGTTTTGAACGATCATTCATTAGTAAACCTTCACTCAACCGCAAAACTAAATTTGTTTTTCATTGTAAGTTAATGAAAAACAAAGTTACTGCTGCAGTTTGGTGAAAAAGTCCCATATCTCAAAAACTAGTGTGATCCTCTCCAGCACGACCATGGATGATTACCTTAATTTAAATGCGGTACATATTCATGAAAAAATGTGTACTTTTTTGTACTAGCGACTTTAAAAAATGTACTCACATATTTTCGCTGTTATAACATATCGACCGTGGCCGTGCTAGGTAGAACCTTTCTGCCACGACCACTATAGATTTTGACCCCTAATATCTCCGTAACTAGAAGGTTCCCAGGTATGGTGTAGAGCAAAAAAATGATCGCAATGACAGGGAGAACCAGTGCCTTTCGGCTTCGTCAAGAGGTGTTTTACACCCTTTAGGCCAGTTCACTTATTGCACGTAGGTTAATAGGTAAGATTATTGTTCTTACTATATTTCATTACCATTCAACTGTACTTAATGGAACTAATGGGATAAGGTGAAAAAGTATTCTAGTTCCATGGAACTACTGGGAGAAAAAAATCCCAGTAGTCCCATAATGGAACTAGAGAATGGAACTACTGGGATACGGCGATTTTTATCAACTTTAACATGAAAAGTTATATAAATATATTGGTCCTTTAGTCTCATAACGTTCAAGTTGCAAAATAACATATGGTAGCAAAAAGTTCAAATCTCATAAGACCCAAGTCTCGAAACCTCCAAGTTGCAAAATATTTACATCTCAAAACGTTCAAGTTGCAAAACAGTCAAGTCTACAAACATCCATGTCTCATAATATACATTTTTTATTTAAGTGGATTTGTAAGTGGTTTTTTATATTTTTGAAATCGACATTGCAATTGTACTAAAATGTACTCCATTTTATATATAATTTTAAGCAGTCATTTACCCGTTTTAAAGAATTTTTTTTTTTCAGTTTAGTTATAGGACTATGTTACGCTATTGCTATTTCTAAGTAGGCAAAATTCAATAAAATTACATTTTCTATGTATACATAATTACATAATTGTTTTATACGACACGCACGTATTACAATCTATAAGGGCCTTTGTCTAATTAGATAGATATAAGTACATACAAATCCCTTAGTTAATAGCAAACCGTTCACGCACACATACATACTACACTCACACATTCAACATACGTTTATACAGTCCACTCATTTAGCTATTAAGCTAGTTCAAAATAAAAATTCTACGAGATCAGACGTTGTCAGTGTTTCATTCACCAAACAAACGGATAAAGACCTTATTGCCCTGAACAGCCTTTTCATTGTCATGCGTGTTTGCGTCTGCGTGCGGGCCCAGGCGGCCATGCTTGTTGCGGGCCGCACGCAGAGCAGATTATATTCGCCAAGCCGCGCCAGCGCGCGTGTGGCGCGCATGACAATAAAAACATGTATGATACGATAGGTTGCGGGCAGCACGCATGCGTGCCAACAACATTTTTTTGTCATTTACTTTTTACGACAAATAATGGCTAATTTTCGAAGCGATTTTAACCAATACAGCATTAATCCTTATCCAATTAAATACCTTATATACATTGTTGATTTAATATGGATCTATATGGCTCTGTACAGCATATGATTTAAATGACTATTTTCGAAGATATTACAGATTTAAAAATTGCGGGACGTAGCGTTTGCGACGGTACCGGCCGGCCGGGGCGGGATGTTTGTATTGTCTAATGACAAGAAAGCTGTGAACGTTGTATATAAAGACATTCTGTAATATATTAATTGTTGTAAAAAGTAAAAATGTAGTGCATGAATGTAGATATTCCAAAGATAGCAGGAAATCTTCATGGTATAGGGAAAGGGGAATTGTTTGACTCCAAAATTAACGCGTACGGGCCACGGGCAGTAATGAATAAATCAAAACTACTGGATCGATTTTAATCATTTTTTCAGTGAGTGACATAGGCTATATATTTTATACCCGTGCGAAGCCAGAGCGGGCCGCTATGTTTTTATATACAACGTTCACAGTTTTTCTGTAGTGTATTTAGTATCAGCATTGCACCCGTGCGAAGCCGGGGCGGGTCGCTAGTTATACATAAAATGGAGTACATTTTAGTACAATATATTTATATAACTTTTCATGTTAAAGTTGATAAAAATACCCAAAATCTATAGTGGTCGTGGCAGAAAGGTTCTACCTAGCACGGCCACGGTCGATATGTTATAACAGCGAAAATATGTGAGTACATTTTTTAAAGTCGCTAGTACAAAAAAGTACACATTTTTTTATGAATATGTACCGCATTTAAATTAAGGTAATCATCCATGGTCGTGCTGGAGAGGATCACACCAAAAACTACATATCAAATCTTATTCAAACCAATTTTCGTTGAAAGTTTTTTTTACGTTCTACATCCCCATATTTTTTTCAGATTTTTTCTCCTATTACTTTAGAAATTAGGGGGGGGGGGACACACTTTTTACTACTTTGGAAGTGTCTATCTTTCAAAAGATTGACTTTGAAAAAAATGGTTTTAGAAACCTCAATGTCATTTTTAAAGACCTATCTATAGACACCCCACACGTATAGGTTTGATAGTTTTTTTTTTTTTAGTTTCAGTTCCATGTATAGTTCCATGTATAGTTCAGTTCCATGGATATGCTTATCTATATTTTTTTTTAAATTTTGTACAAATATCATAATGCGGTTCACAGAATACATCTACCTACCAAGTTTCAGCTGTGTAATCCTAATAGTTTCGGAATAAAGTGGCTGTGACATGGACGGACAGACAGACAGACAGACATGACGAATCTATAAGGGTTCCGTTTTTTGCCATTCGGCTACGGAACCCTAAAAAGGCGACCAAGTTTCGGTCCCGTATGTAATCACTGGCAACACACACTGGTCATAGACTTTCGTCTTGAGACAATTTGTTTAATTTTGTTTAATGGAGGTTTAATATATTAATTTAAGTTATTTTATGTAAAAAAAAAAACCGCTGTTTATATTTTTGCTTGATGTACAATCCAAAAATTTCGTTAATGTTTTTTTATCGTAATTTTTACGTTGTTAACAACAAGCACAACCAGAGTCATCCATAGATACGAAATAAATTATAAAAAAAATCTTGAGAGGTGTCAAGGGACACCCGGATGGAACGAAGTTATGTAATTTAATAAATTAATTAAATTATAATATGCGAAATAGAAAGACGAAACTAAAATAACTGGCTTGCTTTCTATGAGAGAGATAGAGATAGAAAGAGACAGACAGAGAAACACGCGCACGCCGCACGGCTTGCGCGACCGCGACCGCGCCAATTGGCTGTGCTGCGATGACGCGACGGCCGGCGAACCAATAAACGCACGGCTTACAACTATAGCAAAAAGTGTCGTGACAACTTTTCGTAAGAATTTTTTCCGTCTAGCTCCCTTTCACAACGCGCGATAAGGAACTTCGTTCCAAATGTATTTTCCATTTTGAAATCGACGTATTTACGATACGTTTACACCAGGCGCACGCGTTCTTTCTAGGGCCTGTGGTCACGGTCATATACAAACCATCCCTAGTACCTATATCATTGACTTCCACTGTTGGTGTAATGTAGATATTTGTCGTTTGATAAATGGTGTGAGGGTAGCAAAGAAATAATATACAGGTTGTTTGTGCATCGTTTGCCAAATCGAATAGGCCGAAAGGAGAGGTCATTTGCTATCTCTTCACGTCCTTTAACTCATTCCTTGCCACACCGGTTTTTTTAATAACAACTTTTTAATTTAAATTTTGAAGTCTACCCACGGAAGTGGAGACTAGGGATGATTTAGTCCAACGCATTGATGCGGCTTTTGTAACTATCAAAGCAGAAATACGTTTACGCACAACACTTCAGTCATCGATAATTCGAGATCGAGATATCCTGTCGAATTTTGAGGAGAGTGGTGTGCCTAGACTCCTAGACCACATCACCTCCGTAGACAGAGTGACAGACTAGACAAACCGAACAAAGAAGAAAATCACGAAACATCAGCTCAGTTTTTTTTGTTTTCTAATTAGGTACAGACGGAAGTTGTACCTTAGTAGTTTGTGCAGATGTTCGATTCGTTTGTAAATAAAACACAGAAAGTACATTTTTGCATATAATTGAAGAAAGAAAAGAAAATGAATGCATAAGTTACTAGGTTTGTTTGCTTTCGCACTGGTGAAGCATTTTCATAGAAGTATGTTGAATCCTCTATTTTCTGACAAAATATAAACCGCGTTCATAATGTTAGATAATAGTAGATTGTATCATAAGGGAGCAAGATAATATTTTTACGGCGAGGGCGCTTTTTTGAATCCAGAGCACAGTGAGGGATTCTAGAGTAGAATCCCGAGCGTAGCGAGGGATTCTTTAGTAGAATTCTGAACGTAGCGAGGGAGGGATTCAAAGTACGTCGCCCGAGCCAAAAATATTTTTGCACCCGAGTGCAAAAATATTTTTGGCTCTGTTTTTCATCACCCACTATGAGAAAACAGGCGCCTCGCATTCTATTGTAATATTATTATTTAATAAAACATAGATACAACTAAATTGAAATTAAATGGTATCTAATAATAAAACAACTAAAAACTTAAAACATTTGAGACATTTGCATTCAGCTGGCGGCGCGGCTATGGGCCGTCGTACCAGCCAGTCTTTATTCAAACAATATTTGCGTTCGATTTCTTTGGCGCTGAACACTAAGATGTTCCAAATTCAAAAAGTGCGACGCAATTATCTTTTCATCCCCCTATCTCGGAAAGAGTATTTTTGCTCTTCGATATCTGAGTGCAAAAGCCGTTTTTATCCCCTAGAGGATAAAGTAAATTGAATTTTCATTACTCATACTCTGAAAGTAGATCTGAAGTTGCCTGAAGAGCGGGTTGAAAGTAATACTTTTCAGCCCTAGGGAGAATCGCTTTCAACTGACAGATGTCAAATTATTAAAAAAAAAACTAGTTCTATTTTCACATTTTATTGAACCATGTTCCAACTTTGTATGCAGCCACGATGTCAAATTGAAATAACTATTGATTAAAGGATATATATTTGTAAAACACTTTATTATAATTTAGTTTCAACAGTTTTTTTTTTAAACAACATTGATTTGGGCAAAATATTTACCATTTTTTCAATGATGAAAATGAAAAATAAAGGCTGAATAGCTGGCTGGCCACAGAAAAAAAAACAAAACAGGCGGGAAAGCGGCAAACGGTTTTACTCATTTTTTCTTTAGCTAATTCATGTTTTAATTTTTACTTTCCTCTTACTATTCGTAATGAAAAGCACAGTGTTTACCTCGGGTTAAAGACTTATTTAGTCCCTCGGCGCCAAACCCCGTCTCGGGACTAAATAAGTTACTTTCACCCCTAGGGTAACAATGTATTATTAGAACATCGTGGGCACTAAGTTTATGAATTCAAAACATCATTAAACCTATTTACTTCAACCTCCATGGTGCCGAATTTATCATACAACCTTTTCTAATTTGTTAAAAACTGACGCTACTGTACGCTACGGAATGGGCAACTACAGTACTTTCATAAGTTATTATGCCTTGTGACTGGGACAGTAGCTTCGCGTTTTTTATTGTTTTTTTTTTTGACTTTCAAAAGTGCCTGTAATGGTCTTATTGAAATAAATGCTTTGACTTTGACTTTGACTGAGACTCGTAACCTTCTTGGTGTCCATTTTTATAATTTGATTGCGCGCGCCATTTTCTTCTCACGTCATATTGTTAGACCCTTAGGTTAAAAACAAGTAACTTGAATACAAGTGAAAAATCAAAAATGAGTGATTCTAGCGACGAGGAAGTTTATATGACGCCTACGGAATTGGCTGAAATTGTTAATAATGCACACTAGCTAAAGGAGCCAAAACTTTCTCAGAAAACGTTTTGCTGGCATATTTTATTGAATTATCCGAGACCAAAAAATCAAGCACTCTATGGAGTGTATATATATATATATTTATAAAATGAGAAATATCAAGTCTCTACACAATATACATTTGTCAATGATGAAAAAGGCTGAATAGCTGGCAGGCCACAGAAAAAAAAAACAAAACAGGCGGGAAAGCGGCAAACGGTTTTACACATTTTTTCTTTAGCTAATTCATGTTTTTTTTTTTTACTTTCCTTGTATTATTCGTAATGAAAAGCACAGTGTTTACCTCGGGTTAAAGACTTATTTAGTCCCTCGAACTATTGGCGCCGAATCCTTCGCTTGCTCGGTCATCAAAATTGAGCACGCGGTTAAACAGCAACTTTGAACTCTTGTATAACAAATAACTATTGCGGCGCACTTTTTGAAATAAAGAGGAATAAAAACTCATTACTGCCCGCTAAAAGTTCCTTATAGAAAACACTACCTTTGGGTGCACTTAAAGGCGAACCAAGTCGTCCTTTTCGAATAGATGGGATGAAGTGTATTTGCGAAACTGGTTTGTCGATTCAATACCGCTTGACATGTTTGACATGCGAATTTCATAACAAAATGATTTTTTACAAATCCTGCAACATGTTGCTGATGTTTACCGACATATTTGAAAACACATAGGGCCCTCGCTCACGGCGACTTTTTGTAGCGATGCAGTAGCGATGCAGTCGCGCATTTCGTGAACGCGCGTCAGCATCGCTACAAAAAGTCGCCGTGAGCGAGGGCCCTAACCTTGCACAGTTGCACTAAACACAAGTTTTGTAATATAGACAAGTTACAAGATATAAAAAAACAGCAGCATGCAATATGGCAAGTCTCTCTGCAAAACAAGTCTGACAAACATATTTCTTGACAATGCAAACTCATCTTGAATTCTGCCAGATTTCATTTAACGAACACAAATTCGACAAAACAAAAGATTTCTTTCATGTGATAAATTTAGTAATTTTCTAAACATCTAGAAGTTGAATGTTTTCAGGTATGAATGCATACTATCAGAGAAGCGATTTATTTGAAATACTTCTATTTAATATGCAAAATACCTATTTTGTATTTTGCATTTAAATGCCTTTTAGTAAAAAACATTAAGTATTACTATTTTGCATTTTTAATATTCATTCCAAAATGCAAAATACTTTGTGATTAAGTTTAGCCAACATCACCAGTCAAGCAAAATGAAATGAACGAATGACGCTTGTATTGCCGAATTTAACCGATACAGGCGCTAGCCATGCGCGCCCTTTTTTCTTCTTTGGTCAGAGTGCGCGCCTTATGTCTGACTAGTGTCAATGCCAAAGAAAGTATTTTGCATTTTGTATTTAAATGCTTTTTAAAACGATTTTGTACATTTCTGCATATTATTATGATTATTCTTAAAAGACCAAGTCCGATGCGGCATGGAGTATTGCTGTCACTTTCAGATGGGTCAAACAAAGACCAACTTTTTAATTTTTAAGGTGACCAAAGGCTACAAAAATCGTCTTTCGAAAACGCTGTACATGAATGAAGAACGAAACCTTTTTTAGTAATTAATAAAACAGATATTGTGAAAAGTTCAACTTGCAAATAAATCAGCAAGGCTTTGATTCTTCTTCCGGAACAATTAGTCCCTTATGTACTGTTGATTTGTGTCACTTTTAGCAATAACAGCCTCACATCTTGATCCTTCGTGATTACCATCACATTGACAGATTGGTTCCTCCTCCTCGTTCAGCGAACATGTACCGTTGTTCAGACAGTAACCGTGGCACGCGTAGACTTCGCACCTTGCTCCAGAAAATCCAGTATTGCATCTGCAATAAAATCAAATGTCAAATTGGGTCAAAAAAAGTAAAGATATTTTAGACTTTTTTTAAGAATTTTCTTTGGAAGTTGGTTTTTTTTTGCAACGAACTGTATTTTTATTTTACGCCTTTTTGTTATAGTATCCCACACAAATTCTTGTCATGTATTTATTACATTGTAACCAGAAGTTATAGTTGACCATCATGGTATCAACATCGGCCAAGAAGAAAAAAAAACAAACTACTGAACCGATTTTAATGAAACTTTTATGAGACCAATCGGAAAGTATATCCATTAATTAAAATATATTTTTCAAATCGGCTCATTAATAACGGAGTAATGAGGTAACAAACATAAAACATAAAATAATAATACAAACGAATTGAGAACCTCCTCCGTTTTTTTGAAGTCCTTTAAAAAGGATACCAACTTAACCAACACAAAAAGTAGAATATTTTTTACCTGCATTCAGGATGTTCCTGATCATTTAAAGTGCAGTTGCCTTGAATACAATAATTCCGACAGTCTGATACATCGCATCTATCACCTCCATAATCTCCTTGACACTGGCAGACTGGCTCACTCTTCTCATTTAAGTAACAGTCACCGTTGTGCAGACAGTAATCATGACACGCGTAGACTTCGCACCTTTCTCCAGAATATCCAGCATTGCAACTGAAATAACGACAATGTGAAATTGGACATAATTAATTAAACAAGGAAACCAACACAAGAATGAGAAATTTGTTTTACCTGCATTTAGGAAGTCCCTCATCGTTTAAACTGCAGTTACCCTGGATACAATGCTTCTCACACACTGAAACATCGCATCGCTCCCCGGTGTAGCCAGGTTTGCATTTACAACTAGATAGTTCATTAACTTTCACGCCATGAACACAAAACGGCCCCACATATTCTGTAGCGACTTTGATTGAGTCGGAGGCATGTCGGTTCAGAGCCGTAAGTGTGTTGCAGTCCTGAATGCCTTGGAATTGTTCAAAAGTTTTATAGTTTGCTGCTATACTGACAGGGACTTTATTATTTAACGCAAATAGCGGTTTGAAAGCCTTTTCTCCTACTTGCACCTCGGTTTTTGGAAATTCCCAAGCAAAGCAGTCTTCACACCAGTCCGTCATGTAGAGGGATCTGTTTGTGACGGTCACTGCATTTTGTACGTTGAAGTAGCTGTTGGTTGTTTTGTAACCAGTTACGTTCCAAATTTTTTCGCTTCTGTCTATCCTTTCCAAACTTTTACTATACAGGACGAAATGCGTTGCTCGCCTTGAGTTATCAGCCTGGAACCAGTACATTTTCTGTGCCTGTTGATCGATAACTAGGCTATGTGGCCGCCATTTGTGAGCTTCTTTGCCAGCAATGTTACATAAAGTAAGAAGAATTCTCTCAGATCCGTCAAATCGAGCTCTATTAATTGAATGGATCGCATATCTTTTATTTGTACGCATGTTGATCCAATAAATATATCTGTAAATTAAACCCGGAATTGTTTTTTACGTAAAATAAAATGTGAGAAAATATGTAAAACATTCAAATTTCATTGGTAACGTACCCTCTACAACTATCCACGGCAATGTCACGGGGTGTGTTATTTCCATCTTCAGTTTCATTTAGCTTGATCTTGCCGTAAACATTGTAATCAGACCCAGGTTTTAATGAGAACCAATTAATACTGCTTTCAATAGTATCTGAAAAGAAGCATGATTCCGTGGCTGGGTCGAAGGCGAGACCCTGAATATTTCGGCCATTTCTCTCTGTGAAACATTTGTATTGCGAGGAAGACATGTTATAACCACATACAGCGTCGCCATGGCTCTGTTTATCTACGTACAGCATCACGTTATGAATATCGTCATACGCTAACGCTGCAATGTTTTGGTTCTCAAAGCGTACGGAGTCAATTTTTGTTGCGTTGTAATAAAATTCTAGGACATCTCCTTTACTAAGGGCAATATCTGAAACGAAATCAAAATCGTTAACGTAAACGCTGACATGAACCAGTACGTATAAATTATAATGATTATGTGATATCAATAAAAACAGCCTATGTTACACCTACACATTACCACCCGCACCTACACATTGGCTATCTGCCAGTGGCTGCGGCACAAAGGTCTAAGAAGGAACATGGATGGGTTTTAGTCAGTACAAGTCTGACACTCCATCCTGCTCCACCCAGAGCAGGACGGGTCATTTGATGATTTCCGTAAAGTAAAAGGAAACAAAACCTATCTGCCAGTAAAAGTCGCGTCAAAATCGGTCACGCCGTTTTGTAAATTAACCGGAACAAACAGACAGACAGACCCACAGTCAGACGAAAATAATGTTTTTTTGTTATAAGTACCGTATAAAGGGTGTAAATGCAGACCCTTAACAAAGCTGAAAGGCACTTGCTCTCCCTGTCATTGCGATATTTTATTTTGCTCTTGACCGTAACTGGGAAACTTTTTTAAGTTACGGAGATTTTGGACGTCAAAGGTCAACCTAAAGTTTTAATAAAATACTAAGCCGCCACTCTAACTCACCCCATGAGCGCACTAACCCCACGAACAGCGCTAATAACGTCAGCACACATTGCGTTCTACACATTTTAAACTTCAGAAATAAAAGGTGTTTCGATAGAGGGCGACGAGTCGCCTGTCCCGGGGACTCAACACTTAAAGCCAATCGCCGAAACTTCTCAAAATATATAGGAGTTTGAGCCGTACCCACTGATGATAAGACTCTTTGATAAGAGCTCACATTAACAAGTGCGTTTTCCCTAGCATTGTAATGTAGAATAACGGGCAGCGTGTCCACAACTCCAGGACCAAAGCGCGTGTTTTCCATATGGGTTGGCCTTTTTTCCTAGATTTAGTATCACGGTACCGTACCTTTTGGACCGCTAAATTTATTAATATGTCGTATAGTGCCGTGATTTTATTTCAATTAGACACTGTCTTCATCGAACTAACCAATTACTCGAAATTACAATCCAACACAATAACACTAGGCACCATGAATCGGGACACAGTTCCGGGACGTCTTGACTCCGCCGCGATCAGACACTCCACTGTCCTCCTTGCAGCGAACTCGAAACATAACGACTCTGTAGAAGCGCGCTTAGTTGTGGGTAGACTGCAACTACGGCGCTTTTCCGATGTCTATACTAATGACTGGATCCGACAAATATTTAGCATGGGCAATTTATTTGTCAACAGTTTGGGGTGGCTGTGACATGGACGGACAGACAGACAGACAGACATGATGAATCTATAAGGGTTCCGTTTTTTGCCATTCGGCTACGGAACCCTTTTATGTAAAAAAAAAAACCGCTGTTTATATTTTTGCTTGATGTACAATCCAAAAATTTCGTTAATGTTTTTTTATCGTAATGTTTACGTTGTTAACAACAAGCACAACCAGAGTCATCCATAGATACGAAATAAATTATAAAAAAAAAACTTGAGAGGTGTCAAGGGACACCCGGATGGAACGAAGTTATTTAATTTAATAAATTAATTAATTAAATTATAATATGCGAAATAGAAAGACGAAACTAAAATAACTGGCTTGCTTTCTATGAGAGAGATAGAGATGGAAAGAGACAGACAGAGAAACACGCGCACGCCGCACGGCTTGCGCGACCGCGACCGCGCCAATTGGCTGCGCTGCGATGACGCGACGGCCGGCGAACCAATAAACGCACGGCTTACAACTATAGCAAAAAGTGTCGTGACAACTTTTCGTAAGAATTTTTTCCGTCTAGCTCCCTTTCACAACGCGCGATAAGGAACTTCGTTCCAAATGTATTTTCCATTTTGAAATCGACGTATTTACGATACGTTTACACCAGGCGCACGCGTTCTTTCTAGGGCCTGTGGTCACGATCATATACAAACCATCCCTAGTACCTATATCATTGACTTCCACTGTTGGTGTAATGTAGATATTTGTCGTTTGATAAATGGTGTGAGGGTAGCAAAGAAATAATATACAGGTTGTTTGTGCATCGTTTGCCAAATCGAATAGGCCGAAAGGAGAGGTCATTTGCTATCTCTTCACGTCCTTTAACTCATTCCTTGCCACACCGGTTTTTTTAATAACAACTTTTTAATTTAAATTTTGAAGTCTACCCACGGAAGTGGAGACTAGGGATGATTTAGTCCAACACATTGATGCGGCTTTTGTAACTATCAAAGCAGAAATACGTTTACGCACAACACTTCAGTCATCGATAATTCGAGATCGAGATATCCTGTCGAATTTTGAGGAGAGTGGTGTGCCTAGACTCCTAGACCACATCGCCTCCGTAGACAGAGTGACAGACTAGACAAACCGAACAAAGAAGAAAATCACGAAACATCAGCTCAGTTTTTTTTGTTTTCTAATTAGGTACAGACGGAAGTTGTACCTTAGTAGTTTGTGCAGATGTTCGATTCGTTTGTAAATAAAACACAGAAAGTACATTTTTGCATATAATTGAAGAAAGAAAAGAAAATGAATGCATAAGTTACTAGGTTTGTTTGCTTTCGCACTGGTGAAGCATTTTCATAGAAGTATGTTGAATCCTCTATTTTCTGACAAAATATAAACCGCGTTCATAATGTTAGATAATAGTAGATTGTATCATAAGGGAGCAAGATAATATTTTTACGGCGAGGGCGCTTTTTTGAATCCAGAGCAAAGTGAGGGATTCTAGAGTAGAATCCCGAGCGTAGCGAGGGATTCTTTAGTAGAATCCTGAACGTAGCGAGGGAGGGATTCAAAATACGTCGCCCGAGCCAAAAATATTTTTGCACCCGAGTGCAAAAATATTTTTGGCTCTGCTTTTCATCACCCACTATGAGAAAACAGGCGCCTCGCATTCTATTGTAATATTATTATTTAATAAAACATAGATACAACTAAATTGAAATTAAATGGTATCTAATAATAAAACAACTAAAAACTTAAAACATTTGAGACATTTGCATTCAGCTGGCGGCGCGGCTATGGGCCGTCGTACCAGCCAGTCTATATTCAAACAATATTTGCGTTCGATTTCTTTGGCGCTGAACACTAAGATGTTCCAAATTCAAAAAGTGCGACGCAATTATCTTTTCATCCCCCTATCTCGGAAAGAGTATTTTTGCTCTTCGATATCTGAGTGCAAAAGCCGTTTTTATCCCCTAGAGGATAAAGTAAATTGAATTTTCATTACTCATACTCTGAAAGTAGATCTGAAGTTGCCTGAAGAGCGGGTTGAAAGTAATACTTTTCAGCCCTAGGGAGAATCGCTTTCAACTGACAGATGTCAAATTATTAAAAAAAAAACTAGTTCTATTTTCACATTTTATTGAACCATGTTCCAACTTTGTATGCAGCCACGATGTCAAATTGAAATAACTTAAGTTAAGTATTGATTAAAGGATATATATTTGTAAAACACTTTATTATAATTTAGTTTCAACAGTTTTTTTTTTAAACAACATTGATTTGGGCAAAATATTTACCATTTTTTCAATGATGAAAATGAAAAATAAAGGCTGAATAGCTGGCTGGCCACAGAAAAAAAAACAAAACAGGCGGGAAAGCGGCTAATGGTTTTACTCATTTTTTCTTTAGCTAATTCATGTTTTAATTTTTACTTTCCTCTTACTATTCGTAATGAAAAGCACAGTGTTTACCTCGGGTTAAAGACTTATTTAGTCGCTCGAACTATTGGCGCCCTCACTTTGTTCGGGCGCCAAACCCCGTCTCGGGACTAAATAAGTTACTTTCACCCCTAGGGTAACAACGTACTATTAGAACATCGTGGGCACTAAGTTTATGAATTCAAAACATCATTAAACCTATTTACTTCAACCTCCATGGTGCCGAATTTATCATACAACCTTTTCTAATTTGTTAAAAACTGACGCTACTGTACGCTACGGAATGGGCAACTACAGTACTTTCATAAGTTATTATGCCTTGTGACTGGGACAGTAGCTTGGCGTTTTTTATTGTTTTTTTTTTTGACTTTCAAAAGTGCCTGTAATGGTCTTATTGAAATAAATGCTTTGACTTTGACTTTGACTGAGACTCGTAACCTTCTTGGTGTCCATTTTTATAATTTGATTGCGCGCGCCATTTTCTTCTCACGTCATGTTGTTAGACCCTTAGGTTAAAAACAAGTAACTTGAATACAAGTGAAAAATCAAAAATGAGTGATTCTAGCGACGAGGAAGTTTATTTGACGCCTACGGAATTGGCTGAAATTGTTAATAATGCACACTAGCTATAATAAAGGAGCCAAAACTTTCTCAGAAAACGTTTTGCTGGCATATTTTATTGAATTATCCGAGACCAAAAAATCAAGCACTCTATGGAGTGTATATATATATATATTTATAGAATGAGAAATATCAAGTCTCTACACAATATACATTTGTCAATGATGAAAAAGGCTGAATAGCTGGCAGGCCACAGAAAAAAAAAAACAAAACAGGCGGGAAAGCGGCAAACGGTTTTACACATTTTTTCTTTAGCTAATTCATGTTTTTTTTTTTTACTTTCCTTGTATTATTCGTAATGAAAAGCACAGTGTTTACCTCGGGTTAAAGACTTATTTAGTCCCTCGAACTATTGGCGCCGAATCCTTCGCTTGCTCGGTCATCAAAATTGAGCACGCGGTTAAACAGCAACTTTGAACTCTTGTATATAACAAATAACTATTGCGGCGCACTTTTTGAAATAAAGAGGAATAAAAACTCATTACTGCCCGCTAAAAGTTCCTTATAGAAAACACTACCTTTGGGTGCACTTAAAGGCGAACCAAGTCGTCCTTTTCGAATAGATGGGATGAAGTGTATTTGCGAAACTGGTTTGTCGATTCAATACCGCTTGACATGTTTGACATGCGAATTTCATAACAAAATGATTTTTTACAAATCCTGCAACATGTTGCTGATGTTTACCGACATATTTGAAAACACATAGGGCCCTCGCTCACGGCTACTTTTTGTAGCGATGCAGTAGCGATGCAGTCGCGCATTTCGTGAACGCGCGTCAGCATCGCTACAAAAAGTCGCCGTGAGCGAGGGCCCTAAGCCTTGCACAGTTGCACTAAACACAAGTCTATATATATAAAAGAAAGTCGTGTTAGTTACTTCACTTATAACTCAAGAACGGCTGAACCGATTTAGCTGAAAATTGGCAGGGAGGTAGTTTAGAGCCAGGATAAGGACATAGGATACGGTAGGGTAGGGTAGGTAGGTAGGGTAGGGTAGGTAGGTAGGGTAGGGTAGGGTAGGTAGGTAGGGTAGGTAGGTAGGGTAGGGTAGGTAGGTAGGGTAGGGTAGGTAGGTAGGGTAGGGTAGGTAGGTAGGGTAGGGTAGGTAGGTAGGTAGGGTAGGGTAGGTAGGTAGGGTAGGTAGGTAGGGTAGGTAGGTAGGGTAGGGTAGGTAGGTAGGGTAAGGTAGGTAGGTAGGTAGGGTAGGGTAGGTAGGTAGGGTAGGGTAGGTAGGTAGGGTAGGGTAGGGTAGGTAGGTAGGGTAGGGTAGGTAGTAAGGGTAGGGTAGGGTAGGGTAGAGTAGGTAGGTAGGGTAGGGTAGAGTAGGTAGGTAGGTAGCGTAGGGTAGGGTAGGTAGGATAGGGTAGGTAGGTCGGATAGGGTAGGTGGGTAGTAAAAAGTGCATTGCAACGCATGCTGGGTACAGCTAGTTTTGTAATATAGACAAGTTACAAGATATAAAAAAACAGCAGCATGCAATATGGCAAGTCTCTCTGCAAAACAAGTCTGACAAACATATTTCTTGACAATGCAAACTCATCTTGAATTCTGCCAGATTTCATTTAACGAACACAAATTCGACAAAACAAAAGATTTCTTTCATGTGATAAATTTAGTAATTTTCTAAACATCTAGAAGTTGAATGTTTTCAGGTATGAATGCATATTATCAGAGAAGCGATTTATTTGAAATACTTCTATTTAATATGCAAAATACCTATTTTGTATTTTGCATTTAAATGCCTTTTAGTAAAAAACATTAAGTATTACTATTTTGCATTTTTAATATTCATTCCAAAATGCAAAATACTTTGTGATTAAGTTTAGCCAACATCACCAGTCAAGCAAAATGAAATGAACGAATGACGCTTGTATTGCCGAATTTAACCGATACAGGCGCTAGCCATGCGCGCCCTTTTTTCTTCTTTGGTCAGAGTGCGCGCCTTATGTCTGACTAGTGTCAATGTCAAAGAAAGTATTTTGCATTTTGTATTTAAATGCTTTTTAAAACGATTTTGTACATTTCTGCATATTATTATGATTATTCTTAAAAGACCAAGTCCGATGCGGCATGGAGTATTGCTGTCACTTTCAGATGGGTCAAACAAAGACCAACTTTTTAATTTTTAAGGTGACCAAAGGCTACAACAATCGTCTTTTGAAAACGCTGTACATGAATGAAGAACGAAACCTTTTTTAGTAATTAATAAAACAGATATTGTGAAAAGTTCAACTTGCAAATAAATCAGCAAGGCTTTGATTCTTCTTCCGGAACAATTAGTCCCTTATGTACTGTTGATTTGTGTCACTTTTTTAGCAATAACAGCCTCACATCTTGATCCTTCGTGATTACCATCACATTGACAGATTGGTTCCTCCTCCTCGTTCAGCGAACATGTACCGTTGTTCAGACAGTAACCGTGGCACGCGTAGACTTCGCACCTTGCTCCAGAAAATCCAGTATTGCATCTGCAATAAAATCAAATGTCAAATTGGGTCAAAAAAAGTAAAGATATTTTAGACTTTTTTTAAGAATTTTCTTTGGAAGTTGGTTTTTTTTTGCAACGAACTGTATTTTTATTTTACGCCTTTTTGTTATAGTATCCCACACAAATTCTTGTCATGTATTTATTACATTGTAACCAGAAGTTATAGTTGACCATCATGGTATCAACATCGGCCAAGAAGAAAAAAAAACAAACTACTGAACCGATTTTAATGAAACTTTTATGAGACCAATCGGAAAGTATATCCATTAATTAAAATATATTTTTCAAATCGGCTCATTAATAACGGAGTAATGAGGTAACAAACATAAAACATAAAATAATAATACAAACGAATTGAGAACCTCCTCCGTTTTTTTGAAGTCCTTTAAAAAGGATACCAACTTAACCAACACAAAAAGTAGAATATTTTTTACCTGCATTCAGGATGTTCCTGATCATTTAAAGTGCAGTTGCCTTGAATACAATAATTCCGACAGTCTGATACATCGCATCTATCACCTCCATAATCTCCTTGACACTGGCAGACTGGCTCACTCTTCTCATTTAAGTAACAGTCACCGTTGTGCAGACAGTAATCATGACACGCGTAGACTTCGCACCTTTCTCCAGAATATCCAGCATTGCAACTGAAATAACGACAATGTGAAATTGGACATAATTAATTAAACAAGGAAACCAACACAAGAATGAGAAATTTGTTTTACCTGCATTTAGGAAGTCCCTCATCGTTTAAACTGCAGTTACCCTGGATACAATGCTTCTCACACACTGAAACATCGCATCGCTCCCCGGTGTAGCCAGGTTTGCATTTACAACTAGATAGTTCATTAACTTTCACGCCATGAACACAAAACGGCCCCACATATTCTGTAGCGACTTTGATTGAGTCGGAGGCATGTCGGTTCAGAGCCGTAAGTGTGTTGCAGTCCTGAATGCCTTGGAATTGTTCAAAAGTTTTATAGTTTGCTGCTATACTGACAGGGACTTTATTATTTAACGCAAATAGCGGTTTGAAAGCCTTTTCTCCTACTTGCACCTCGGTTTTTGGAAATTCCCAAGCAAAGCAGTCTTCACACCAGTCCGTCATGTAGAGGGATCTGTTTGTGACGGTCACTGCATTTTGTACGTTGAAGTAGCTGTTGGTTGTTTTGTAACCAGTTACGTTCCAAATTTTTTCGCTTCTGTCTATCCTTTCCAAACTTTTACTATACAGGACGAAATGCGTTGCTCGCCTTGAGTTATCAGCCTGGAACCAGTACATTTTCTGTGCCTGTTGATCGATAACTAGGCTATGTGGCCGCCATTTGTGAGCTTCTTTGCCAGCAATGTTACATAAAGTAAGAAGAATTCTCTCAGATCCGTCAAATCGAGCTCTATTAATTGAATGGATCGCATATCTTTTATTTGTACGCATGTTGATCCAATAAATATATCTGTAAATTAAACCCGGAATTGTTTTTTACGTAAAATAAAATGTGAGAAAACATGAAAAACATTCAAATTTCATTGGTAACGTACCCTCTACAGCTATCCACGGCAATGTCACGGGGTGTGTTTTTTCCATATTTAGTTTCATTTAGCTTGATCTTGACATAAACATTGTAATCAGACCCAGGTTTTAATGAAAACCAATTAATACTGCTTTCATTAGTATCTGAAAAGAAGCATGATTCCGTGGCTGGGTCGAAGGCGAGACCCTGGATATTTCGGCCATTTCTCTCTGTGAAACATTTGTATTGCGAGGAAGACATGTTATAACCACATACAGCGTCGCCATGGCTCTGTTTATCCACGTACAGCATCATGTTGTGAATATCGTCATACGCTAACGCTGCAATGTTTTGGTTCTCAAAGCGTACGGTGTCAATTTTTGTAGTGTTGAAATAAAATTCTAGGACATCTCCTTTACTAAGGGCAATATCTGAAATGAAAGCAACATCGTTAACCTAAACGCGGATATTAACCTCCACGTATAAATTAGAATGATTATGTGATATCTATAAAAACAGCCTAAGTTACACCTACACATTACCACACACACCCACACCTACACATTAGCTATCTGCCAGTGTCTGCGGGACTGTGCGAAAGAGATACCGTGGTCCTGGAACACAAAGGGCTAAGAAGGAACATAAATAGGTTTTAATCAGTACAAGTCTGACACTCCCTTCCACTCCACCCATAGCAGGACGTGTAATTTGATTCCGTAAAAGAAAAGGAAAGAAAAGCTATCTGCCAGTAAAAGTCCCGTCAAAATCGGTCACGCCGTTTTGGAGATTAACCGATACAAACAGACAACCCCACAGGCAGACAAAAGAAAAAGGTTTATTTCGTTATAACTAACGTATAAAGAGTGTAAATACAGTCTCATAACGAAGCTATTATATTCTGGGTTAAGCTCGCCGTTGTACATAAGTTTTTAAATTGCAATCTGTTTGTATATTTCTTTTTAATTTGGTGTGCAATAAAGAATAAGAATAAGAAGCTGAAGCACTGACTCTCCCTGTCATTGCGATATCTTTTTTGCTCTTCACCATGCTTGGGTACCTTCTAGTTACACAGATTTTGAAGGTCAAAAGGTCAGCCTAAAGTTTAAATAAAATACTAGGCCGCCACTCATACTCACCCCAGGAGTGCGCCAGCCCTGCGAACAGCGCTAACCACGTCAGCACACATTGCGTTCTACACATTTTAAACTTCAGAAATAAAAGGTGTTTCGATAGAGGACGACGAGTCGCCTGTCCCAGGGACTCAACACTTAAAGCTAAACGCCGACGCTTCTCAAAATATATAGGAGTTTGAGCCGTACTCACTTATGATAAGACTCTCTGATAAGAGCTCTCATTAACAAGTCCGTTTTCCCTAACATAGTATTATCAAATAACGGGCTGGTGTCCACAACTCCAGGACCAAATCACGTGTTTTCCAAATGGGTTTTCCTTTTCTTTATTTTTCGTATTAATGTACCGTACCCATTTGGACAGCTAAATTTAGCATAGGCAATTTGTTTGACGATACTATCTTCTACCTCGCTGATTTCCACGTCTAGAAGCCCTGTGTTCTTCTTATTGCTGTCGCTGTGTTGAAGTTGTGGACAGTTTGGGATACCACGCGTTTTGGGTGGCCCGCGAAAGAGAAACAACATCATCCGATAAGCTTACAAGTATTAGAATATTGCCACGCGACAATGGCAAAAGATTGATCGGCAAATCTTTGTTTCCATGGAAGATAGCCTGAAGTAGTAGCCCTCTTCCTAGCGCCAGCACAGCACCTGCAGGAGCTTTTGGCTTTTGGCTGGCTAAAAGTTCCAGCCAAAAGCTAATTGGCATAAAGCGTAGCAATACCGCCAATATCTTGGGAACACCGACCAGTTCACAGCATTGAGGAGGTTTTTATCTTCATACATAAAGACGGACATCAAAGAATTGTATGGGTTCCGTTTTTGCAATTTCGATAAGGAGCTCTATAACTTTAATCATACCATGTTTTTGATCGACCGTTGCAAACCGGGAAAACCAAATTAGTATTAAAAGAAAACATGTTTTATCTAATTAGTGCATGGGGCTATTTTCCTTAAAACAATACGAGGTAGATTAAATAGGTGTAGCTAATTAAAAATACAAAAATGATGTCATCCAAGTCGCGGCTACTCTAGTGTTATCAGCTAACATTTTCAAATACGGCTAGAACTTACTAAATTCATTGGATTTGATCTCGGCGAGGCTTTTTGTTATTTTTTGTAGTCATCATCTGCCTTACCTTGTCCTGTCTAGTCGAGTATTCCAGTATTTAATATGGTGCAGAGAGGTCAGAGGCGGCTGCCTCTGAACCCAGCTAGTACAGTCTGTTGTTAACATTGTCTAACCCACCCTAGAAACAAACGAATTTGGGCCCTCTATCTGTTACATTAAGGCCTCTGCCTCGAATCTTGCGGGCGGCGGCGGCGGCGCGGGAGCGGCAGGATCTAATGCGTAAAATCAAATGGACCAGCCGTCGAAAACAGGGGCACGGCAGCGGAGCGGGAGCGGGCAACGAGCGGTGCATTCCAGTGAAGCGGTGACCGAAACATTGCTCTTGAAACTTGAGCATTACGGTTTAGGTAAACTTTCGCTCAGTTTAGTAAGATCGTATTTGAATGATAGACAGCAGCAAGTACAAGTAAATGGTGTAAATTCGATGGGTTTAAAAGTAAAAATGGGTGTACCACAAGGTTCGATATTGGGTCCTTTCCTCTTTTTAGTATATATTAATGACCTACCTCATTTATTTAAAAACCAACCACAAATGGTGTTGTTTGCTGACGACACTTCTTTAATATTTAGGATAAGCAGATGTGCCACAAATCTTGACGACGTAAATAACGCTCTAATGCAGGTTCATAAATGGTTTACCGCTAATAATTTAGTATTAGATGAGAAAAAAACTAAGTGCATAAGATTTTCTCTACCAAATGTCAAATGTAGTGACTGTGACAAAGTATTGAATCAAGAGAAACTTGTATTTGTCGATGAAACTGTTTTCTTGGGGATCACGCTCGACTCAAGGCTACAATGGGGTCCTCATTTAACATCTCTTGCAGGACGGCTGAGTTCAGCAGCATATGCTGTCAGGAAAAATCCGTCAATTTACTGATGTAGATACCGCGAGGATAGTGTATTTTAGTTATTTTCATAGTATTATGTCATACGGTATTTTACTATGGGGACGGGCTGCAGACATCGAGTCCATATTTATTCTGCAGAAAAGAGCTATCAGAGCCATATATAATCTACGTAGGCGCGATTCTCTAAGAGAACTGTTTAAGGAAATTAACATCATGACGGTACCTTGTCAATACATCTATGAAAACATCATGTACGTTAGGAAAAATCTGCATTTATTTAGTAAAAGAGGTGACCGGCACTACTACAATACTAGAAACAGGGACCAACTAGTTCAGCCAGGTTTCAGGTTAGCTAAAGTAGACTCATCTTTCATGGGGTACTGTTTAAAATGTTACAATAAAATACTGCAACTGAATGAAACGAAATTTAAATCTTGCATAAAACGCACACTATGTAGGCAATAATATTATAAGTTGGGAGATTATATTGATGATAAAATGCTTGGCTCAATGCTGGTCCTGCTCCACAACCGTAGGGGCAATCGGAATCATCTGAATTACAAAGTGAAGTGTGAAAGCTGCAGAAGATTGTAAAAATATATTTGCATTGTATAGATTCAAAGGGTTCCGGTTCCGGTCTGTTAGAGATTTTGTTTTGATTGGGGATCATATGTTTCTTCCCAAAAAAAGTCAACATTTTTTGGCTTCACTTTTAGCATATAATATACACGCAGTTATTAATGATTTAACTAAGTCTAAGTTAAGTGATGAGACAGCATTATCTTGTGTCTCCAATAATACTTTTAATGATTCTTTAAACTATTAGAGCCGACAAAAGAGAAGCCTGGTAATAATATTTTACTTTATCATCAGAATATAAACCGCTTCTCCAGCAAAATTTTAGACGTGGAACTGTTAGTTGATAAATACCACATGGATATTTTATGTTTCTGTGAAACTTGGTTAAAACCAGATAGGATGTTGTTTAATGTAAATAATTTTTCAGTTGCCAGTGCGTACAACAGGTCCTCAGTGGGTGGTGGTACCCTGATACTTTGTAATAGCTGTCTCAGGTATAAAGAAAGGAAGGATATCACTGCTTACTCTGTTGATCGCTTATGTGAGGTAGCATGTGCAGAGGTTGAGGGCCATACTGTCTTATGTGTTTATAGACCACCAGCATCAAACTTGTCATTATTCTTGATCACAATGGAAGAAATATTAAGTAAACTTTTCACAGATAATAAATTAGTTTTTGTTTGTGGTGACTTCAATATTGATCTGTTAGTCAATTCACCAGAAAAATGTAAGCTTGTCTCATTGTTTCAATCATTCAATTTAAAATATTTATTTAATGAAGCAACTAGAATAACAGCAACCTCCGCTTCATGCATAGACAATGTGTTTACTAACTGTACAGTAAAAGAGTCGTTATTAATTAGTGGCGTTAGGTCAGACCATACGGGTCAACTTGTATCTTTTGAGTTAGACAAAAAGTTACAATTAGTTAAAACAGTTCAATTAAGACCTCTTTCTAAAAATAAATTAAATTCTTTTAATAATAATGTTCTTAGCAACCTCAATAAAGCTAGTTTTGATTCAACAGACCCCAATATAAACTACAGTACATTATTTTCTACAGTTTGCCATGAATTTGATAAAACGTGTCCTGTAAAAAAAGTTAAAATCAATTCAAAATCTAAATTTAGTGAATGGGCCACTACGGGAATAAGAATAAGCAGAGATACTTTATATTATTTATATCATGAAAAATCTCTGACTTCAGATCAAGTTTTTCACACTTATGTTAGAAACTATTCGAAAATATTCAAAAGTGTCTGCGCTCAAGCAAAATCTCAAATAATAAGTAATAAAATTGGTAATTCTAATAATAAAATAAAAACTGTGTGGCAGGTTATAAACAGAGAAACCGGAAAGACTCAACAACATGATAAGAGTGAATTGTCTTTAAAAATAGATAACAAAACTATTTCTGATAAGTTAGAAGTCGCTGAGACACTAGACAATTTCTTTACTAACATTCCGTTAGAGGTTACGAAATCTCTCCCATCTTCAGTTGAATTAGCTGAAGGCCTTCTTAAGGAGAGCTTCACAAAGGATATACCAAACTTTAAATTTAAACCAGTATGTATTGCCACAATCAAAAACGCATTCAAAAGTCTCAATATAAAAAACACTGAAGACTTATGGGGGATTTCCGTCAAGGTTCTTGGAAACATTATTGACTCTATCGCTCCTGTCTTAACAGGCATATTCAATCAATGTTTGGACAGCGGCAAGTTTCCTGATTTGATGAAACATAGTAAAGTTGTACCAATTTTTAAATCAGGTTGTAAGAGTGATCCTTCTAATTATAGACCGATATCTGTGCTTCCAGCGTTGAGTAAAATTTATGAAAAAATCATGTTGGACCAGATGCTCTCACACTTCAACTCTAATAGAATACTGCATGATCAGCAGTTTGGTTTCACGAAGGGTAGGTCAACAACGGACGCGGGAGTTAAACTCATCAGTCACATTCTAGAATCCTGGGAGAAGTCCCAGGACGCTATTGGCATTTTCTGTGATCTCTCAAAAGCGTTCGATTGCGTCGACCACAACACACTGATCTGTAAATTACATCACTACGGAATTCGTGGTCGAGCTGCTGATCTTGTCCTTTCCTATTTATCAAACCGGCAGCAAAAAGTGAATGTAAATGGGGCGACGTCCTCTGGGTCTATAGTAAAGATGGGTGTGCCTCAAGGTTCAATTCTCGGGCCTTTTCTATTTCTTGTCTATATCAATGATCTCCCTTATATGATGGCCAAATTATCGGATATAATTCTATTTGCTGATGACACTTCGCTAATTTTTAAAATTCATAGAAAAGATACGGATCTTATACATGTCAATGAAAGTCTAACTGTTCTCTCGAAATGGTTCGCAGCTAACAATCTTTTACTGAATGCGAACAAAACAAAATGTCTCAAGTTCTCTTTACCAAATGTAACACAACGTGACCTAAATTTAAATCTTGACGGTAAAAAACTTGATGTTATCGCGGAAACTGTATTCTTAGGGATTACTATCGACTCAAAACTGCAGTGGGGCGCGCACATTGGAAGTCTTTCGGGGAGGTTAAGCTCAGCTGCCTATGCAGTTAGGAAAATAAGGCAGTTAACTGATGTAGCCACAGCTAGGTTAGTATACTACGCTTATTTCCACAGTATTATGTCTTATGGCATTCTGCTGTGGGGATCGGCAGCAGACGTTGATTCAATTTTCATTTTGCAAAAGAGAGCAGTCCGCGCGATCTATAAAATGGGTCCTCGCGAGTCCCTCAGAGAAAAATTTAAAGAGATCGATATACTGACACTGCCTTCACTTTATATCCTAGAATGTATTTTATATGTCCGCAAAAACCGAGGGCTTTTCAAAATTAGAAGCGACTTCCATAATATAAACACGCGCAGTAAACACGAAATTGTAATACCCAAATTTAGATTAACAAAAACTAGCAAGTCATTTCTTATAAACAGTATACGCTTTTATAATAAGCTGCCAAAGTCAGTTACAGAACTGACCGATGGAAAGTTTAAAAATTGCATCAAACGTGTCCTTATTAAAAAAGCATATTACAAAATTAAGGACTACGTTGAAGATAAAGAAGTTTGGCTGTAGTTCCTTCTGCTCATGCGGCTTCCCTGGTAGCTCATAAACGACACAAATGTGTGGATGTCTCTAACTATTCCCAATATTATTTTTTCCATTCTTTTTATTCTTTTTCTTTTTTTACAATAGTTTTTCAATAATTGCACGTTTCGTTCATTGTTCAGAATAGTTACAGCACTGATGATAACATCTGTGTCTATTGTTAAGTTAGTGTTCTTTTATTGTTTTATTTTTACTTTTGTATAGATTCTTTTTATTTACCTATTTTTTGTGAATGTGTGGACATTGTAGGCTTTGTATTTTTTTTTCTCTATTACTACCGTCTGTAGTAAGCAATCGACTTATTGTCGGGCCTACGCTGTCCTCCCATACTGAAGTACTAACGCTGTAACTTCAAATATTGTAAAACCAAATGATTTTAAAAGAGTAACCATGGAGTTTCTTGCCGGTTCTTCTCCATAGGAAACGACCAACCCGAACCGTGCACCTTTTGTTGACGTTTTATAAGTGCCCATGTAGGCCTATGTAAAATAAAATATTTTGATTTTGATTTTGATTTTGGTCGTGGTATCGTAAACATCACTGTGCCTGACGCTCCAAAGAAATATTATAAACTAATAGAAAAAACTACAGTTTCACAAGAAAACTACATCTAAATTGAACATCTGAGTGAGGAAAAGTGTTCGTGATAATAAACCATTACTTATCCACGGAATTTGGCGAGGATTGTGAAGGAATAAAACCGAAGAAATTTTTTAAGGTTAGAAATTCTCACCTATCTCAATCTGTCAGGCATTGACATTAGCTGTCAAGTGTCAACGGTCACATCAAAAACTGACAGCGCCATCCAAGTGTTGCCAACAAAAATAATTAACTTCCCCATATACTAATATACCAACAGAATGGATAACCTCCAACAATTATTTGATCAAATGAAATCTGAGATGTCAAACCAAACGAAAGTAATTATTGCAAAATTGGACGAGAAACTTATACCTTGTACCCAGGAAATACAAGAATTAAGATCTGAAAATAATATATTAAAAGAAAAAATCTATTACCTTGAAAAATCTAAAAGAATAAATAACATTATTTTATACGGATTAAGAGAAAGTGAAAACTCAACCACCAGTCTTTTGGAAGTTTTAATAAAGAAAATTAGAGATGACTTGAACATCAATATTGAACACAGGGATATAAACACGGTGTATAGAATTGGCAAAAGTGACACTAAAAATGGTAAGGAAAGACCCGTGCACGTATCATTTGTCAACAACTGGAGGAAAAATGAGATTATGAAGAAAAAGAAGGAATTTAAAAACGTCTTTGTTTCTGAAGACTATCCAAAAGAAATCCTTGATAAAAGGAGAGACCTACTTCCAAAACTCAAAGAAGAAAGGGAGAAAGGCAAATATGCATTCATAGATTATGACAAACTAGTCGTCAAAGAGGGGAAATTTGATAACGGGAAGCGCAAAAGAAACCCATCAACTTCACCTAACTTAACGGAACAACCTCGTAAACAACAAATAACAGCAAAAACAAACAGACTAAACGCATTTGATATTATGAGGAATAGAAGCAACTCTATGCCTACTGAAGCCCAACTTCCTGAAAAGAAGATATAGGACACAATCATCAGCCACCGGAACAAAACAACAAGCAAGCAACAACTAAATGACATTAAAAACAAAACATTTCCCAAGCCGACTGGTCATCGTGGGGAATTAGACCAATACCCTCCACCTAATTGTAACAAAAATAAAAATGAAACTTTGAAAGTGGGCACCTTTAATGTAAAATCACTAGCATCTGTAGAAAGATACCTTGAACTAAACCATGCCTTGCAAAACATTAACTTCGATATTTTGGGGCTTTCAGAAGTAAGAAGATTGGGCTGTAAGATTGTAGAACACCAGGATTACATTTTCTGCTATATAGGTCAAACCAAGGGCCTACACGGAGTGGGATTCCTAATTAAGAAAAAATACAAAAATAACATAAACAACTTTATAGGAATTTCCGAAAGAGTGGCTCTTCTACAGCTGAAGTTTCAATGTTATTCTGTGTCAATCATCCAAGCTTATGCACCTACAGAAAAATCGCCTAAAATAGAAATCGATCAGTTTTATACGGACATTGAGGCTACTCATGCACTAGCTGATGAGAAGGTCCTAGTAATAGGCGACTTCAATGCTAAAATAGGACATCCCAAAGCAGACCACTATCCAGTCATGGGTAAATATGTATTTGGAGAACGTAATGAAAGAGGAGACCGTCTTATAAACTATGCCTATGAACACAAATTGTCTATAATGAATACATTTTTTAAGAAAAAAAGAAACCGTAAATGGACTTGGATATCACCAGACCAGAAAACCAAGAATGAAATTGATTTTATAATGAAAAATAACCCAAATCTAATAACAAATGTTGAAATACTAAACAATATACAATTCCCTTCCGATCATAGACCACTGCGAGCAACACTACTTCTAAATCTTCCAAAAAAGAGTAGAAAAAACTATGTAACATTACTCAATATTCCAAAGACAGAAAATGAAATCAAAATATATATCGAAAACCTACAAAGACTTACGGAAGACAAGAAAAGAGACACAAGAGACATACAAACCTATTATAATTTCTTGGAAAAGGGCATAACGGACAGTTTGAAATCAATAAAGAGAACACAGGTAGAACGGCAGAAAATATTTAGTAAAGATACAGACCAACTAATTAAAAGGCGATCTGAACTAATACACACAAAGAATAAAACAAAAGACATGAAAAATGAACTCAGCAGAATATATAAAGAAGCCAACAAATCAATCAAGAAAGATTACAGAAACTATAGAGAAGAAATCATTACAAGAAACATCCAAAAGTTTAGAAGTACTAAAAGAGCATATAAAGAATTAACTACACACAAAACATGGATACAAAAATCAGAACAAAATTCAATAGAAACTAAATCAAGAAACGACATAATACTTCTTGCAACAGACTTCTACAAGAATCTATACCAGAAAAGAGATAACAGTGAAATTTTAATACATAATATAAGAAATGGAGAAAATGCAGATCCAGACGGTGTCAAACCAATTGAAGACTTAGAAATCTACAAACATATAAAGCGGCTAAAATCTGAGAAGAGCCCTGGCTCAGACGGGCTATGCAACGAAGTTCTCAAAATAGGAGCACCTGCGTTAATTCAACACCTGTCATATTTATTTAACATGGTGCTGGACACAGAAACAGTTCCTGATCAATGGTGCACATCAGATATAATTCTGCTTTACAAGAAAGGTAACCCTTTAGACATAGGGAATTATAGACCCATAAGCCTACTAGCCAGCACTTACAAATTATTCTCATCTATACTCCTGGAAAGATTAGCACATGATATCGATCGTCTGCAACCAAAAGAGCAAGCAGGCTTCAGGTCGGGGTTTAGCACAGTGGACCATATACAAACACTAGAACAAATTATAGAAAAATACCGAGAGTTCAACAGACCCCTGTATCTAGCCTTCATTGATTACAGCAAGGCCTTCGACAGCATTAGCCATTGCTCAATATGGAATGCACTACAGTGTTCAAACGTTAACAAAAAATATATTAACATCTTAAAATATATATATGCAAACAGTACGAGTAAAGTCAAATTACAAAAAAGAGGAGAAGAGATAAAGATAGAAAGAGGAGTTAGACAGGGAGACCCTCTGTCACCAAAGCTCTTTATTGCTGTACTTGAACATGTGTTTCAGAAGCTAGACTGGTCAAACAATGGAGTGCTAGTAAACAGGTGTTATCTAAACCATCTAAGGTTCGCAGACGACATAGTCTTAATTGCTGAAACCTCGAAAGACCTAGAGGAAATGATGAGATCACTTGATGATGAAAGTTCTAAAGTCGTCTTAATTTCTAAGACGACTTTAGAACTTTCATCATTTCATCTTTCATCATTCATCTTTCATCATGAATGCAAACAAAACAAGGATAATGACTAACAGCTATAAAAGATCCATAGAAATAAAAGGTAACAACATAGAATATGTCAATGATTATATATATTTGGGAAAACAATTATCATTTAACAAGCTAAACAATGAAGAGGAAATAACAAGAAGAATCAACATAACTTGGAAGAAATTTTGGTCACTGAAAGAAGTCCTAAAAGGAAACTACAGCATGCATCTAAAAAAAGTTGTTTTTGATACATGTCTCTTACCATGCTTACTATACGGTTGCCAAACCTGGATATACACAAACAAAGTAAGACAGAAAATTAAACGCACTCAAACAGCAATGGAAAGAAGCATGTTGAAGATTAGGAAAATTCAAAAAGTGAAGAATGTGACCATCAGACAAAAAACTAAAATTACAGACGCTCTTATCCATGCCCTCAAACTTAAATGGAAGTGGGCCGGACACATCTCACGATATACAGACAAGAGATGGACCATTGAAACCACACAATGGAAAGGCCCATCAGGGAAAAGAATTATTGGAAGACCAATGAGACGGTGGGCTGATGATTTTATTCAAGTGGTAGGAAAGGACTGGATAAATTCTGGTAAAGACAGAGAGTTATGGAAGAAGATGGAGGAGGCCTTTACCCTTACAGGGGTCCATATTTCAATCACAGATACTAATACTACTAACATAAATTAAGCAAGACTTACTAACAAACTACTAACAAAATTTGAAATTTATGTACAGTAGAAATATGGAATAAATGGCTTTATTATTATTATTATCTCCTTTATTCATCTATAATCTTATCTTTAATATTTTTACATATTTCTTACAAAAAAATAACAAAAAACATTTAAAAATATAAAAAACACGTTTCCGCCGGTAACGAGAGCAGGGTCCAAGCTACCGATGGTTAGGGCTGCAGAGACAGGAACCTCCTCACGATGCGGGCCGTATCAAGGAGTACTGTCTTCTGAATCTGGCTCTTGATCCAACTGCCAAGTGAGAGCTTCGACAGATGTTCGTCGAGGCTCTTGGCCATAAGGCCATTGGCCGTTACGACAATCGGCACAATGATAGCAGAGTCCACATCCCACATATCGACAACCTCGTGAGCCAAGTCGAGATATTTTATCTGTTTCTCTTTCTCAGCTTTCACGAGGTTTTCGTCATGCGGGATGGTAACATCGACTATCATTGCGCGGCGCGCTGATCGGTCTATCACCACTATGTCAGGCTTATTGGCAACAATAGTCCTGTCAGTAATGATAGGCCGATCCCAGTACAGCGTGACATGGTCTTTCTCGAGAACTGGGTCGGGCACATACTTGTAGTAAGGTACCTCAGATTCCACAAGTTTATATTTCAAGGCAAGTTGCTGGTGAATAATCCTGGCCACTTGGTTGTGCCTGTGTAAGTACTCGCCGTTAGCCAGACGAGAACAACCAGAAATAATATGTCTGATGGACTCACCCGGACAGTGGCATGCCCGACACACGTCCACCGTCCCGTCCTTCATAATATGTTTCCGGTAGTTGTTCGTCAGCATAACTTCGTCCATAATCGCACAAACAAAACCTTCAGTTTCCCCAAAGAGGTCGCCGAAACGTAACCAGGACACGGACGCTAGAAAATCTACATCAGGTCCATGAAGAGCCTGGTAAAAGCGCCCGTGAAGAACCTTGCCTTGCCATATTTCCTTGCGGTCATCGGTAGTCAGTATTACAGGTTTGCGCCAGTTCTCTTTAGCCATGGACAGCGGGGTGAGTGCCTTGTCCACTGCGACCACATCTCGGTGCATACCCACCTCTACTTTTAAAAAATATTCTCTGAGGTTGCACACCTCGCGGTTGTGGAGGGTCTTCGCGTTTAAAAAGCCTCGACCCCCGCACTTCCGCGGGATGTACAGTCTCATCACCGATGATCGTGGGTGATGCATCCGGTTTGCGGTCAGCAGTGTACGAACTCTCCTATCCAGGGCGTCCAGTTCGGTCTGAGTCCATTTGAGTATGCCGAAGACTGCTTATATATATACAGAAGACTGCTTAGCACCTTATTCAGGCGGCCAAAGAAACGTTCCTTCAACGATTGTTTCATGTCAGTAGTATTGATGCCTAATGCTTCCGACATACCCAAATACTTGTAGGTTTCTGTTGAGGAAAGGGATCTAAGGTGTATGGAATCCGAGAGGTGAGTTCCCACGGATTCCATAATCTTCCCTCGCTTCACATGCATGACTGCACATTTGTCCACACCAAATTCCATCCTGATGGCGCTACTGAAAGTTTCTGTTACCTTCAGTAGCTTCATCAGTTGCAAATTGTTGGGGGCAAAGAGTTTCAGATCATCCATGTAAAGAAGGTGAGAAATGACCTGACCACCTCTCCTCAACCGATAACCTAGACCTGAACCCTCTAGCAGTGTGCTGAGAGGATTCAAGGCCAGGCAAAACCACAATGGACTCAAACTATCACCCTGGAATATACCACGCTCGATCTTTATTGGTTCGCTATTATTATTATTATTATTATATAGATTCAATCTCTTAGTATTATATAATTGCATTGCACATGTGTGAGTACTATGTACTGTAAAGCCACCGTTTAATGAGTACCTACATCTTTCATTGACGCGAAATTACCCTGGTGGTTGAGTGAATGTCATGATCACTTAAATGTCACGCTGATGGTGGCGGGTGTGTCGGGTCGTTTAGTTCCCTTCAAAATGGTTGAGTTGAATGATGGCTGATACATGCGTCATGTTCGTGAACGGGCGCTGTCAGTTGTGACTGGTCATCTCGTAGCTGCCACGGTTTTTTTAAATTAATTTATTTTTAATTACTGATTTGATCTTTTACTCTGGACGCTCTTAACTTGCCCGTATTTCTACTTTGTTCACATATTTGTAACTTTTAACATGAATGATGTAACCAAGATTTTGAAACATATTTTGATTTAAAAGAGTGTCCATGGAGTTACTTGCCCGTTCTTCTCCATAGAGATCTACGCTACGGAATGGGCAACTACAGTACTTTCATAAGTTATTATGCCTTGTGACTGGGACTGTAGCTTTGCGTTTTATTTTGTTTTTTTGACTTTCAAAAGTGCCTGTAATGGTCTAATTGAAATAAATGCTTTGACTTGACTTTGACTTAGACCGCCCGCGCGTCTGCATTGCAGTCTTGTGCAAGTCTAATTTTTCTGTTGGAGATATACCTCTATATCGTATTGGATTAATTCCAGACTTTAGAGTCTGCTGAGTCGCCCTTGATAGCTTCAAGAATATAGTCAAAGTTTCTACACTCATTATGGTGTAGTCGTAGAATTTGTCAGGTCATTGTCTCTGTTCTTCGTAATTTCGATAAAACTCGCCTTTTCTTTTCGTTGCCCTACAGTAGGGATTTATTTCTTCTTCTTTTACCCACAATAAATCGAGCATTAGGAATGAAAAAATGAAAACTGATAAAAATCACGAGTAACTCATGATTTTTTCATATACTTTGTCTAGTCTAAAGCTCTTATACCCCATTGATTTGGGCATTGCTCTTTCAGAGGGGTAAATTGTGCAATATAATGAAACTACTGATACCCATTTAGTCCCAATCGATTCTAGGTTTTTGGTCCATACATTATGGACCATCTGAATCAAAAATATGCTGTCGCCGTTGTTCAGACATTTCGTTCGCGAATAAAAACAAATATCTCGACGACACAACCACGAACACAATACTACGCCGCTATAGTACCGCGCGATCTGCCCGCTGGTTTGCGTTGCCCACGCCGCTCCCGCGCCGCCGTCGCCGCCGCTCCTCTGCCCGCCAGATTCGGGGCAGAGGCCTAAGAGGGGACTCTAGTGGGCTTTTCTCCATACAAACGTATTCCGCTATTTTCTTCGTGGATAATGCCTCTAAAGCAATGATTTTTTTTCCAAAAAATCTAGGTCTTATTAATGCGGCATGCATTAATAAGACCTAGATTTTTGAACCTATCATTTTCTTTTTTTCAAAACAATCACTAAAAGAATTATGACAATCCAAAAACCCCAAAAATAGCCCGTTTTTACCGCCATGTTCAGACGACTATCAGACAAATTAGATGAGCTTTTAACAAAAAAGAAAATAATAGAAGCATAGATATACTTTTCCTCTAAATTTTGATATAAGAATTATTTAGATCAGTTTAGTTTTGAAGAGGAAAACAGCGGAATACAAAACGTCTTTTGGTCAAGATTCTTGTAGGTAAAATCAGCCTGAGCTGCAGTTGTCCCTTTCGCTCTTTACGGGGGCTTGGTCGGGCGCAGCGTGACGGCAATAGGTTCTTCAAATACCTATTCATCAAATTCCTCGGGCATAGAGTCCCCTCTTAAGGTTTATTCAATTTATATGGGCTTATCAGACAAGTGCACGAGGACTCGATGAACAAATACAATAATAATACAGACACGCAAATTTGATCTTTATAACGTTAGCATTAGGTTATATGTCATAATTACTTGTTATAATATAATTAGTGTAATAGCTTATTTTAATGATTGTGTTTAAGTAATTCTGGTTCGTGGTCTGAGAATAAAACTAAGAAAAACAAGTTGCGAGATCAAATCCCGCGACGAAGATAATGTTTAGCTTTCAATTTAGAATTTATTCCAAAACTGTTTCTTGTATTATTGTAAAGAACTATAGAACTAGAATAGAATAGAATATCATTTATTTCCGAGTATATGGTAGGTACATAAAGATCTTACAATTTATAATAGTTCACATATACTACCGTTGCCGGTGTAGAAATATTAGAATTTTAGAATCTATTAATCATAATGTGGATATCATACATCAATATTAACTTATTAAGAGAAAAAAAAAAGAATTTAAAATAAATAAAAAATATAGGTACATTTGCAATACATTTACATTTTCTTTTAATTATTATTATTATAAATTAATTATTAAAACTTATGATTAATGAACTCGCTTACAGAGTAGAAACACATCTCCAGAAGCCACGAAAATATTGCACATTTGAATTTATTTATAGGCAGCTGTCTAATATGTGATGGAAATTTATTGAAAATCTTTACAGCCATGCAGTAGGCATTTCGACTATACAAACAAAGTCTTTGGGCTGGTACTAGTAGCTGCTTCGGATTTTTATTTTCAATTCTTTTGGAAACATGTTCAGTTATGGGAAATAAATAGGAATGTCTTTTCACAAATAAGCAGATTTCAAATATGTAGAGACATGGTAAGGGAAGTATCTTTAATTCCTTAAATAATGGTTTACAGTGGTCTAAATAGTCAGCTCCACATATGGCTCTAACACATTTTTTTTGCACTATGAAAGCCCGGTCTACATCCACTGAGTTGCCCCACACAACCAAACCATAACGCAGCACCGACGAGACATATCCATGGTATGCGTTAAGGACTGTTTCTTTACTGGCTATACGTCTCAATTTACGAAGAGCGAATACAAATCTGTCCAGTTTACTACATATATTATCGATATGTTCTTTCCAGTTTAATTTGTTATCAATACTGATACCTAAAAATGTAGTTGATTGTACTGGTTTTAAAACGGTATTGTCGTAAAGTATTGAAATCGGAGTAAGTGTAGTATTATGTGTTTGAAACTGTACAATTTTAGTTTTATTTAGATTGACATGTAGATTATTCTGCTGTAGCCACTGTACTGCATTTTTCAATTCATTATTAGTTTCGGCTTCTATGCTACTTCTATACTAATCTTTAAGTATAAACTTTCTAAAATTTTAATATTTTCGCATCACTTGTAATCAGTTTTTGATCGACCGTTGCAAACCGGGAAAACCAAATTAGTATTAAAAGTAAACATGTTTTTATCTAATTAGTGCATGGGGCTATTTTCCTTATAGCAAAACGAGGTAGATTAAATAGTACACAGACCTATTATAAATACAAAAATGTTGTAATCCAAGTCGCGGCTAGTCTAGTGTTATAAGCTCACATTTTCGAATACGGCTAGAACTTATTAAATTCGATTTCGTCGAGGCTCGGTCAGTAAAAGTGCACTTGAAATTTTCGTATAGAAATTGTCACAGCTCAAAATTGAATTTTTGTCATCATCTGTCTTGCCTTTTCCTAACTCGTTTGGAGTCGGTGTCCTGTGTAATTGAGTATTCCAGTATTTAACACGTTAACTGCCATGTCAGGCACCGGTGCATGACAGACATAGCACCTGTTAAGGCCATGTCAGTCCCGGGTGACTGAGGCCACAGTATATAATTTAAATGATCTCAGGGAGCTGTCCGGCACGTTTAGCTCGTTATTATCTATTAAAATTGACTGACAAGGCCCTGGAAAAACTATATTCAACTTGGCCCAACGAATTATATTTAGAACTGGATGTTTTATTGGGAAAAATAAAATGCGACACAATGAAACTATAGAAACTTTTTATTGTTCGAAATAATCATATTTTGGGCTTATACAGCTTAGAAAATTATAAAAAAAAATGCAATTTAGAGTAATGAAATGCAATAATCAGTCAGAGAGTCCAAGGAAAAGTTACATTGTTTTATGTTCCTCGTTGAAACAAGATAGGCAAAAATGTGGTTCATTAGGGCATTGTGGGCAGTAAGTATTCACTTGCTTAGTCTTCTTTCTAGCACAATTTCTGTCTATTGTTTGAACATTTACTTTATAACACCGTGAACAGTACTTTCTAGATTTTTTTACAGGTCCTTCTTTCTTTTTTAGCTCATGTTTTTGCCTCCTATTTCTTGTCAATGGCATGTCAGGATACTGTTTTCTTTGCCCGACGGGTTGCAACCTGCAAGGAATGAACTACGACACGCGTAGGTACTTTTGTTCAAACGGCCGAGCGCTGCACCGAGAGATTTCCGGCGCAAATAAATTGGCGGCCGGCGGACGGTGCCTGACAAAATACCTGACATGGCCCAATAGCTATGTTTTGTTTCGTTTGGGCCTCGTCAGGCACATATGCCAGACATTTTATTTTTTTGCTTTATTTTACATTATAATCACCGGAAACAAATTAAAATAGTCATATAATGTGATTTATTTGAATATACAACCAAAAAACAAAAATAAAAAAAAACGTCATCAAAATTTTACTACGGCAGTTAACGTGTCATGAAGCGGCTGCTTCTGACCTCCACAACCCTGTTAGTACTTGGTTATACGATAACTTTTGGTAAAACTGGTTGAAAGACGTTCGTGCCACTGACTGCCTGTAACGACAGGAGGGCAGTGGCCCCTCGACCTGAATAGCACTTCAGACACACATCACACATCCGAAAAGAAAAACACGAAACTTCAGCTCATCAAAATACAAGGCATACATAGATATTGAACCAGGAAACCAATTTAATTAATTTAATTTCATGACAGATTAACGTTTCCAAAAGCCATTTCGTTTTTTTTTTTAAATTGTTCGTTGGACTTTGCCATTCTTCTGAACACACATACGTGTATATCATATCTACCTATTATAGACTCTAATAACTTTAGTAGCCTCAATATTAGGTACCTATAAGCAAAGACATTAAAATATTACGAGCTAGGTATAAGTCAGGTATGATTATACATATACGGACCTGGAAGTCATTTTGCTGAGGTCGAAAACAATATTTCTGGAAATCAGAGCCCATAGCCGCAGGCGAAAATCTCACTGCTCGATAACACTGAGGTTATGCTAAAAAACTTGCACTCTTTATATTAAAAAAAAAAGGATCCCATACAAAAAGAAATCCGATCAGTGCGATTTTGCAATCGTATAGTTAATTTAGGCCATTGTTGGGTGGAAACTGGTTGACTTTAAAATACAGCGCCGTGGTAGATACGCTTAAACCTTTACAACCACAGAATATAATAGGAAAGAGGTTCCTATCAGTTTTAATTGCCACCCTCAAGAAGCTCCATTAAATCACTACAAAGTTTTTCCACAAGCATTTGCCTTTAACATAATATAATAAGAAAATGTCACACAAGAAAAGCGCTCGTTCCGCAACGAGGAAAATAACACAGCATGTTACGAGCTATATAGGAAATAAACGTCTATCTAGGACACAAAGAACTTCCTTTTATATGCCACTCCAGCTGTAGTTTACAGACTTGACTCATGTTCTATCATAAAGATAACAACAGTGGTAAAAAGTTTTGATTGTATTACACGCCAGATTGGAATCAAAATTCTGCGGGACAGGACGAAACTGCAATGCAGTTTGAAACTTTGGAATTTGCGGCGAAAAGTATGTTGAAAAGGCGAGAATATTGGACTCATCTTGAGAAGTCGGCCAGTCAGTTTTTTTTTCTCCTAAAGTTTTAAACTTGCTGTGAAAGTCGGCGAGATCGTGACTTTATCTGTGGACTGAAAAACGTCTCTTAAATATTTTCTTCAAATGGACCACTTCGATCTTGGGCTATAAATAACGGTTAAATTTAAAAGAAAACTGAAGTTCTAACTCCTTCACGTAGTTCATTGTAGAGAAACGTGATATTGTAACGTCAATACTTCGATCCCCGATGTAAAAATACGTTTTACATCTAAAAAGTAGACAAGAACATCTTGAAAGAGTCCCACGTAAAAATATAACGGATAGTTTTGTAAATACTACGTTATGGACATTTGTTTCATGTGTCACTAAAAGAATAAACTACCGATGCGACGCAAATATTGAGTCCCCCAAACATCTCTAACTAAATATTTGAGCCCACGAAATGAATAAATCTATACAAACTTAACGAGGGTGTCACTAGCTCTTGTAACAAACGTCTTGAGCTATACGTACCTATTCATTCATCGTCACCCATTAATTTTGGCTAATGTGGAACAGGCTGTTTAGGTCCCATAAATTATGGACATTCGTTGTCTCTGGATGTCTAAGTAAGGCTGGTGGATGCGTCCGGCCGGAGAGGACTTTCGACCCAGACATCGTTGCACCTAGGAGTACGACCTTTAGTAATTTCGGTGGCCCACAAAGCACAAACAACGTAAATTTAACAAGTTACTAGCTAATGACACTTCGCACCTGATTAAGGGAACGCAATTTAGACGCCTTCGGTTTGGCTATTTGCTATTTAGGCTCGGTGATTAGGCAATTTTGTAATCCGCTTTCCTTTGGTTTTCTCGAGGAAAATCTTATTAATTTCGAAGTCTTTTTTGTTGTGTTTTTACTATTTAACACTAAGAAATAGAGACAGTTTTATTAAATTCCTAAGATCTTTAGGTTACGAGGCTAATTGCCAGGACTTAATTAATTCAACCGGCAGTGAATCTTCTAGGTCGTGTCCCGTCATATTTATATACTTTACTGTATCCTCCCGCTCCGCACGTCCCTCCGTAATTGCCTCTTGCCTCATCCCTTGCCCCCTGTAGTGCTCCGAGGTTTGTTGTATTCCTTTTTTGTCTAGATTAAATGTCTTAAGGACCCTTTACCCTACATCCGTAGGTCATTGAAGTTATACATATATAGAATACTGCGGTAAACAGTGTTTCGGGAAAAATTTTGTATGGTAAGTAGGTAGTCCGTATTGTTTACGAGATTTTTAGGACGCAGCTTATGACTGTAATATAATTTAAATGCTCGTTACGTAGAGCCTTCAGGAAATCTGAGATTACTGCGAATGTAAAGTAAGATAAGCTCGTTTAAAATGACTTCACGTTGATTCTATTCTAAGACGGTCGTAAAATACACAGGCGTTATTTTATTACATTTGAATAGAAAAGAAAATTCATTTTCTGAGCCATTTTCTCCGACAGAATGATGAATTTGGGGACGAAATATAATAAGATACGTCGAGACCACGCTTAAGTATCCACGTGTGACTTTTTTATTCCTCATTTTGTCGGAAGCGGCGACATGACAGAAATAAATCACGGATTCACAGGTCTTTGTAGTATCGCCATAACGTCCGCAACGGCGACACATTCATTTCCGATGGTTAGTGAAGTATAAATATTTATGAACGAACATTCATTTATCAGGAGCCATGTTCGGAATGAATAGGAACATGGAGCTACAGGCAGGCTTTCGATAAAAATACGGTCCATCACTACATAGCATAAAACAAAGTCGCTTTCTCTGTCCCTATATCCCTATGTATGCTTAAATCTTTAAAACTACGCAACGGATTTTGATGCGGTTTTTTTTTAATAGATAGAGTGATTGAAGAGGAAGGTTTATACTTATGTATAATATCATCCATTGAATAGTGGAGAAATACTGTAATTTTTGAGGTTTCTAATGTGATGTCGTAAATAATTAAATTTTTTCCGCTTACATTGCAAATGCAGGCTGAACTCTACGAGATTTATCAAAATAATGTACTAAGTATTGTACACTTTGAAAAGGTCTACAGAAAACTCCGCGATGGTATATATATGTCTATATCTTATGGATATCCCACAATAACATTTTTTTCTCATTTACTTTTTACGACAAATAATGGCTAATTCTCAGCATTGCACCCGTGCGAAGCCGGGGCGGGTCGCTAGTTAGTAATATTTATTAGTATTGTTTTGCGACATTTTCCCGCGCGCGCTATAACGGCCTATTAGTGCGGGCTCTCTCTTTGCTGTGCGAGCACTGGTTGGAAAAGCCCGATACAATATGCAGTTTACTCTCTGTTTATCTAAATGCAATTAGCTTAGTCTCTGCATTACACAGTGGAAATCCAGTCGTTGAAAAATTATTTTAAACTTATTTCATTCTCCGAGGCTCTCGGTGAATTTTCAAAGGGGTTTACTAGGAACCACATTATCATAGCCGCGATATTTCCCACACAAATAATTTTAAAATATAAGAAGACGAAGAATAAAGAGCAGTAGATCGTGTCAAATAAGTACAATTCTCCCAATTTTGTCAATCGCTCCGTTGTCGAACACTGTGCATATAAATCGGTTCCTAAGTGAGGTTTATTGTTGTGCATAACAGTAAATAAGCTTAAATAAGATTCAGTAAATCGCCAAAACAATGTTTTTATTGGGACAGATTGGGTACAATGGGTATACGTCTGTTGTATCCACAATATCACTTCAAAGATCAAATCAAATCGTTTATTGCATTCATAATTACACTTAAAAGGTGGTCAAAAATAAAAGAAAATGATAGACACAATTATGGACCCTGTCGGGCACAGCAATTTTTAAATAAGTAGAGAGAGGAAGAGCGCTTCTCTAAATTTTACATTCAAACATGAGAAAGAAGAAAAAAATCAATTATTATAATTGCTAATTATTTTATATTTCCGTTTACTTATTTTATTAATATTATGTATTTTCCCCGCTCGCGGCTTCGCTTCGAAAGTTGCGCGGGAAAATAGACGCGGGATAATACAAAGGTATTACCCGAAATTTAGCATAGAATAATACAAAAGCAAAAAAGTTTCATGAGTATGGTTTGCCGAAACATGACAATATGGCGACTATATTCAGATACACGCGAATCGTGTGACAAATGTATTCCCACGCATATTAAGCGAAAGAAGAAAACGGTTGTAAAAAAATAAAATACATGTGCCAAGCGTAATTAATTTGGCATGTTATTATTATTCAACAAACACTCCACCAAACCACACATTTGGCTTTGCTATTATCCGCCAGTCAACTGTTGATTTAGCAGCTCATCAAAACCTTGTTTGCGCTCCGACAATTACTCGTTTGAGCTGTTCTGTCACACTGTATTAACTTAATATCGGACCAAAGGGGATAATTAATTAGCTAAGCGACCTCCCAGCCAAAGGCATATATCTTTGTTTCAACCACTCATGCATATTTGATCCGATTTTCCGTACCTAAATAAAAATTCTATTCAACAAATTTGTTTCAAAATATGATGATGAGCAATCTATTTCTACCCTTATTCCCCACATGTCAGTTTGATTACACACGTCGAGCCCATCCAGAGGGGGGGCAGGTCAGTGGGGGGTGGGGGGTATCAGGTCGAGCAACAGGCGCCGGCTGATCAATGAGCATCCCCCGCGCCCCGCTCCCCGCACCACCACCTGCGCCGCACTTGTTGCGCGCACGATTCAAACAAATGCAAGCCCACCCGAACACCATTCCCACCCTTATTCCTTCCCCAATTAGTTCTATAATGGCCGCGCATATAACGTTGCATTGTTTCCTGAAGTGTGCTCAACATTTATTAGGTAATATCTGGCTGTATGTCTCCGTGGTGCGGGTGCGATCAGGCGCGTTAGTGCCAGGCTCCCATAAACGTAGCGGCGATAAAGATACGATGATGACCATGCCATTATGCACCCTTTTGTTCGCTCCTGTACCTTTTACGCGCTACCGATATCTTTGGCACATAACTTTAACAAAGGTAGGACTAGATGTGTCATCAAGCGGTAATATTCAAGGACGCTATTCAACTTTCCCATTGTTAAGAATAGATTGAGTGTCGCAGTTGATCTTGTAATTAGATATGGTGTGGTCTAGAATTTTCGTCTGGCAGCTTAAAATAGACCGCTTCACTTGCGGAGGTTGTCGTTTGGGGCTAATAGTGGACTATTAGGGTAGATTTACACAAGTTCAGGCCCTTGTAGAGTGACTAGAGTGCGAGTAATTGTGGTTATTCTTTAAAAGATCTTGAGACGTAAGGTAAAGCAGCCGGTGTAGTGGCATCTTACTACCATGAACTATGTGCTTGTCTTGTCCGGTTTTATATCGAGTCCATTATAGTAGGTAGGTTAGGTACCCATACTATGCAGAGGTAAAGGTACCCAATACATTTGAGACATAAGTTTCCTCCGTGCCTCGGAAAGCACGTTAAGCCGTTGGTCCCGGCTGACATTTGTAGATCTTTGACAGTCGTTCGAGTAGTCAGAAGCCAAAAGTCTGTCATCCAGTCTTACCAAGGGGTATCGTGTTACCCAGTAACTGGGTTGTGGAGTTCAGATAGGCAGCCGCTTCATGTAAAATACTGGTACTCAGCTGCATCCGGTAAGACTGAAAGCCGACCCCAAGATAGTTTGGGAAAAGGCTAGGCAGATGATGACGTTTGAGACATTAGTGCTTTGATCAATGAACTCAGACTAACGTAGTCACTTTTGAACTAAACCCGAATATGTAACGACATAATTATTATGATGTCAAAAACCAGTCTAAGGTACTATTATGTATTCTGTGGTTTAAGCTAAAAGTACCAGGAAGAACTATTTCATTTTCAAAAACCAAAGCAATAACACTCTGGTCGACAAAATTGTTGTAAGTATGAAAATTAATCAACAACTTGTTATACAAATAGTGGAAGCTAGTCAAAGGAATATTTTCCGATACGCGCCGACTTTATGGAAAGCGGGACAAAAGCGCCAAAAGGCTTTATACGTAGAAAAATATGAGCCAGCAAATACTCCATTGTGAAATCATGCGAACTTAAATTCAGGATTGTTCAACATTTTGTTTTCTTTTGCCGTAGCTTCGGAATCAATTAAAAATGTATACGGAGCGAATGAAAAGTATTTCAAATACTTTTTCAATTCAGAGTAGGGGCTCAAGCTCGCGGGGTTATGAAAATAGTTTTAAGGTTGGTATTATTTCTAGATAGAGGAGGTTGCCAGTTATAAAAATAGTTCGCATAGTTCACCTTTATGCGTTCCTTTTGTGAACGCAACAAGTTTGTAAAGTGTCTATTTTGATTTAAAGGTTTGGTAAAATGGTAATCGGATGATACTGTTCAAGAACTCTCATCTATAGCTCTGAATCAGAATTCGCGTCACATCTCATCTCGCTGCTATGAAAGTCTTCAGTCATCCGAGGACTGAGGAGTGGGAGTACCTTACTTAGATGTTATGTTGGAAGTTTCTTTACATTTTTATTAGATAGATAAGTGGGTTCATACCTACAAGTGATACAAGAGATCCTATGCAAGTGGTTTTTGTGAGAACTGAAGGGTTACCTATTTTCCATTGGAACACCATGGTGGCACATGGATGCGCTACCAAATAAACCGTATACAGTTTTATTGCGTCCCTCCCAAAGGTTTTACAAAGACCCTAGAGCTGTTCCGTGTAGAGTTAATAGAACATATATAGGTTTAGTCTCTTTTGACAAGATGTATGGTTTAATGCGACTTGCAGGGTTTAACACGAATCTTCATCACCGACCAGCTTCGTCGCACGAGTACCTATAGATAACATAACAGCCCGCTCGAATGATTACGAAAACCAAAAGAGTAACAAAAAATTATTAAACCAATCACGGTACGGTATTGCGTTGCTCGTGTTCCGCCGAAATTCGTATGACCGGTATCATACTTTTAATGCTTTTAATACGGAATGCGCTCATTATAGTGTAAACGAGCGCCCGTAATGAAATAATGGAATAAAATTTACTCTCGAGTACCAGTGATTCATTTTCCTTTAAAGCTGTTTCCCAATAAATTATTTTCGAAATGATGTCGAATGAAATTTATATTTTAAAAAGAAGAAAAAGAATAGTGCCTGGAGTCCCTCCGCGCGGAAGAAGTGTAACTTCGTAATACTACACACATGCGTTCGAGTGTCACGCATTCGCTCTCGTTATTTTATTGAGCTTTTAAACAATATTTTATTGTTTTATTGCTGTACACTTTTTATTACATAAGTTTATCGAAGTTATTCTACACATGGAAATTGAGCGAAGGCTGGTCACACCGAAGAGTCGAATGCATGACTGTTTGCACGCCATCTTGCGTACCTAGTAGAACTACGTAGTCACAAATCTTGTAATAGCACCATCTCTTAGTGGGTAATAGAAAATATTCCCCCTCCATTAGAACGTTAAACTTGTTGGAAGTCGCATAAGAAGTTTCACTTAAAGAAAAAAAGAAAATTTTTATTTTAAAAAGAAGTTGAATTTTCAAAAATTAATGAAAATGAAAATAAATTTTTGAGTAATTTGAAAGATTGATAACGTATTATTTTACTTGCATTTCAGAGAGGGGGAATTGTTATTAATTGTATGTACGTTACATACAATTAATAACAATTCACCATGTTAACTTATGTTGGCGATTTCAGATGCACTGTAAATCCAGGTTTAGTCTATATCCAATCCAGGGTATAAGGGTGTAAAGTTTCTCATCCCTTATAGAAAAGGGAGGAACCTCCGACCAGACAGGTGTTATGTCTAGTGGGCAACTGCCCGACAGCTGTTGTTGTCGGGTTTTCCTATATAGTCTTAAATCGATGTAAACTTTGCAACTTGTAGAAAATTTATGCTAGTTCTTTCGTCGTCACATATATGGCGCTGTTCTTTTTGTTGTAAGTTTCTTTTTGTAGGTCGCTACACAGGTATTCACACGATAAGTTTTCTTATGATATTGTATAATTTCAACAGTGCCTATCTAACTTATAAAGTTCCAAACCTGCCTTCAGACAAATCGAAATTTAATACCTTGTGCTGAACCATACACTACCACAGGTACTAGAGGAGTGGAAATAGCTTTAATCACGTTTCGTCAGCTGGATACAGACCCACGATACAGGAGAAATTCCTGGTGTGGGACAACGTTTTAAAAGAAAAGAAAGAAAAGAGTCTTTTGTGTCACAAGTGTGGACAAGTCAAACATGTGTTGGATACATGTTTGACTTGTCCATCATATTTATTGCAGATAGAAATTCACCTTTTCCTGGCCATAAGTAAGGCCTTCCAATAGACAGTAGCATCGCAACTTTATTCATCTTTACATAGTTTAAAACAAATTCCCTTCCCGCCGTCTAGGCGTCTGGGATTTAGATGCGGTGTTCATCGCTATATAGAATGATTCAAGTGGAAGTTCTACATCTTCAATTTATCTCTGAAAAACACGTCAAAATTTCCAAGCGAACGAAGTCACGGGCAGCAGTTAGTACGAATGAAACTCACTGCTGTTTTAAAATTGATACAAAGGTATTGGTAAAATAACTATCACTAATACTGTAATACTGTGACGTGTGTGTGTATGTCTGACGTGTGTGTAATACTGTGTCGTGTGTGTATTACTGTGTGTGTAATACTGTGACGTGTGTGTATTACTGTGTGTGTAATACTGTGACGTGTGTGTATTACTTTGTGTGTATTACTGTGTGTGTAATACTGTGACGTGAGTGTATTACTGTGTGTGTAATACTGTGACGTGTGTGTATTACTGTGTGTTTATTACTGTGTGTTTATTACTGTGTGTGTATTACTGTGTGTGTATTACTGTGTGTGTAATACTGTGACGTCGCTATTAAAAGTATTGTAGTAGTCTTGTACAGTAGTAGATATTATATCAACTTTGTCAAATCAAACAATCAATGCTCACGCATCTTAGGTCCCAAGTCTGATTCCCCACAGTACTGAAATTGGATCTTCCTGTTTGCAAATTGTCAATTATAGCTCGTGATTGGAATTCAGTCCTCGCTTGGCCGCGCCCCGTAACATTGGGAGCCCAATACTGAACGCTGATTGATGGACGGACATGGCTGATATAGCAAGCTTTGACATCTGTAATGAAAATTCGGTATGCAACAAAAATTGATTAACGTATGCATTATGTGTTTTTTATCATGACATGATACCACAATAAATATGCGCGTGGCCATATGGTCATAACCGTAGACCGAATATTCTCATAACCAACGCCGCCATTTTGTTTTTTTTTTTAATGCAATTTTACCGCTCCTTTCAATGTCATTCCAGCACCAACAGAGCCAAGCAGATTTATGGCCATATATCTAAAACCGTTCAAATCCAGCCATCTTTATCCGGGAAGGTTTTAAATTTTTGTGATCTTTATATTTTGCTAACATTGATACTTTTAGCTAGCAATAAAGAAAATTTGATATTTATTTCTAAATCATACTACTTACTCATTGAAAACTAGTCTCCCAGTGTCCATTAGTTCCGTCATATAGATCTAACAAGTTCATCAAGAACTCATGACATAACCTCACGCCTGAAATCCCCAAAGGGTTTGGCAGAGATGTACCTAATAGTACACCCACATTTCGCCAGTTATGTTCATGTCCCATGCAATAGGGGGCGAGCCTATTGCCATCAACCGGGTACAAATCCAACCAGTCAAGAAGCCTATCTAGAAGTCGTGCATTATTTTATTATGTCATCTTAAGCTGGAAGCTACAGGGTAGGCCGCGAATCTCAAATTTTAACATTTTTGGCTGCGTATCATATTTTAATCAACATACAACCTGCTGGCCTACCATGACGTCTTAAGGCAGTATTGTTTTACTCTTATTCCAGTGTGGGAAAGTGACAGAGCTATACAGGATGTCTAGCGCCATCTCTTTCCCACACTGAAAAAGCAGTAAAACCTGACACTGCCGTGCAAATTCCAAAAAACGTAAGAAAATTTGAATTTCGAGGGCTACCCATTCGCTTCCACCTTAAACATATGAATATTTTACCTTAACACTCTTTTCACTCAACACAAAGTTGTTTAAAAAGATTCCTTCAAACAAAGTTAAGTAAACGTTGTTGTTGTTCTAAGACTTTACCCTTAAAAGATAAGCGCCAGATAAGCCCTCGTATGAGTCATGTACGAGTAGCTATCGAGCGGAGTCTCGAACGTATATCATATCAGCTTAGAAGATCACAACATTACGGGTAAGGAGGTAGCTATCCCTCGTACATATCTAACCAGCCGAGTGCATATTGATTCATTCTGACAGTTACCAAGGATAATGTCGGGGTTATGAAGAGAAGGGTTCTTGATATTCACTTGTTTTTAGATTCCCGTGATTTTCAAAAGGAACAGTCGAACTGGTATTAACAAATTCAAATTGCAGACTGACTGCAGACACTGATGGATAGATACTTTGGTCGTATTTTGTGAGAAAGGGACATTTTGCAACCTGTAGTCATTTTGAGAAGTGGTCATTTTGCGACAGAGCCGTATATATGGGGCTAGGTGTCAGTTTGAACGAAACTTAGAAGAATGCTTTTGGAAACATCACATATGACGCGGTGTAATTAGGTGCTATGCTAGGTATGCGTCCAGCGTTAGAAGTACGTCCTACAGAACGCACTCGTAGGCATATGCCCCGTTTTTCAAGAATACAAATGTTACAGTAATTGAAGCTACACCGCACTGTAGATGGTTTGTTATCTTCTTTTATAACTTGATATGATTTTGATCCATTCTCTTAATTGATGTAATCCCTTAATCAGCTTTTACGGCACCTAAGGGCGAGAAAACTATAATACCAGAAACACACATATACGACAGCCTGCCGTAAATTAAAATACATAGCAATATTCTCCAAGATTTTTTAAAGCTAACGCTTTTAAGTAAAAAGCAGTTTTATCTCAGCGTTAAGCTGACAGCTAGCAGACTTTACATTTAAAAGTTTTCAGCCTTCTTTAAAATTTTCTTTTCAATTTTATTCAGTTTAATAATGTAATTCAAAAATGCATTTTCCTATGCCAACAAGAGCGCTATAAAATGTAAAAATAAGCTTCGTATGCTTTTGGTTTGAGTTCACTGTAGTTATAGATTTTACACCGAGTTCAACATTTACTTATAAAAAGTAGTGCCTGTAGGAAAATAATGTTGATTGGAAATGAAAACAACTATTGTAACAACTACAAATCAGCAATACCTACAAGGTCAAAATGTATGGACAAGCAGATTTTTTTAAAATTACCTATGAAAAGTTTATAAGTTGTTCAAAATGAAGTACCTACGGAATACTTGGCAGGTATACATAATAAAGATTATCTACGTCTAAGTATTTCAACAGGCAGTTCTATCCGTCGGACAAATAATAAAGTCTGCACTGCGCCTAGCAATGTGTACCTACCAATTTTACCTACAGATACTCACAGTTACTTAGCAAAACTCTGCTCTTCAGAAAGCATAAGTCAACGAAACCCTAGTAAGCTTAAATCCGAAAAGCAAAATGTAAATTCTGCAATCTATTTACATGTTTCATCATAACTGATCCATCCGCACTAATGTGTTTTAGGAAATGGATTGCGCTTGAAATTGCAACTCAGGCGAACAGCGTAGCCGTCAAGCAGAGCGTGTAGGTGTCGCTTGTAAAATCGTTACGTAGATATTGTAGCCTTGCTGCAATGAGATTCTTTATTAAGTAAGTACCCATTTCTTATAAGACGAAAGGCAGAAATAAACTATCGGACGTGTTCGTAAGCCGCGGCTGGGGGTCTACTCTCTAAGCACGAAATCCGTAGTTCCGGCCGAAGTCACGGTCGTTTCCTACTCCTTATCACTTACGGACACAAGATTCGTTAGAGGCCCGAACTAAAAATTTATGACAATACGATTGGACAGTTGTCCTTATTCCCAATGTGTTTTCAAAACTCATGTATCTCAAAATATTAGGGAGTAGGGTTCATTTCGAAGTATAAAGCTAGTTACGGACGGATCCGTATTTTCGTTGACGGACTTAGAGAGTAGGCCCCCTGACGCGTCAATCGTGTCCGTAAGCCGCGGCTGACAGCTGCGACTATCGGACGTCCAACCGCTAATGACGACCCAGGGTTACGTCCGCGACTTACGTCAGATAGTTTGCATAGTTCAGTGTACATTAATTACACAGATTACCTTTTTAATTAATTTGATAATACGCGAACATGTTTCCGCCTTTGCTCTTCCACTTAGAAGAATTGCCATCATCAGGTGGGCTTAACAAAAGAGCATACAAATTGCTAGGTACCCTAAATACCCTGACCAAGATAAGATCTTGCAGACATTGGAGTTGCACACATTTGACTGAATATGTGGAGTTGACTTGAGTGGAGTAGAAAGACCAAGAACAGACATTTTCAAGTATGAGCTGCAAGTGAGAACCGGAGAATTAATGACCAATAGGATTGCATAAAATCTACGCTCCGCTATCCTGTTAATATTACTCCGTTTCTCCGCTCCGCAGCCTCGCTTCGCTTCAGTGGACAGGCAGCCTTAGTGCAGGGTTTTCCCCAGATTATGATCATAAAGTGGTTTTGTACGACAAAGTGCACAGACTTTTATATGTAGACTACTCCCTGTGTACAATCGACGTGTAAAAAATGCTTGTTACAATTTTTAATGAAATACCTCCGATTTAGAAAATAGCTGTACCTACCACAAAAATGTCTTTTAAAAATAAAATAGGTATGTTTCTTTTTAACACCTTTTGTTAAAATCTCATAGCTGGAGATGTGTAGATTACATTTATGATTATTTATTGTTTGTTTATACTTTTATAGGTATATTTATGTCACACTAGCTCACGTTTGCGGCTTTGCCGCCCGGTGTGAATTGAAATGCTGTGCGACTTAAAATGTTATTTGAATTACGTAACAGCCTTTGTGTAAAATATGTGTTTAGAAGTAGGTAAAAGTATCCTTGTCATTGATGGAAAAGAACTAATAAAGAAGTTACATGAAAATATAAAATTGTAGGAATATGGGAGCTGCTACATCTGCCATCAAACTGTTTTACAGTTTGGCAGAAGTAATATATTTTGTAACAAGGATGTAACCTCGAATAAACGCTTTTTCTTTTTATTTTTTTCATTTGTCATCTGCTGCAGTTTGAAGAAAGAGTCCCATATCTCTAAAAACTAAACATCAATTGATAGTCAAACCAATTTTCGTTGTTTTTTTTTACGCATACATAGGTACTTATTTTTTTTCAGAATATTCCTCCCCTTACTTTAGAAATAAGACAAGAGGACACAATTTGTATTGCTTTAGAAGTAAATTTCTCATCAACCTGTGACTTAAAAATAAATAATTGATTAGCAGGCACCAAAATCTGAAGTGCGTATTTTTGAGGGTTGCACTCGATTTCTCTGGGATCCCATGATCAAATTCTGACATGGTGTCAATTAGACCACCTCAGGAGTATAGACTATCGAATAAAAAAAGAAAATTGAAAATCGGTCCACAATTGACGGACAAATCGGTGAACATACAAAAAAAAATACAAACAGTTGAATTGAGAACCTCCTCCTTTTTGGAAGTCGGTTAAATAGTGTTTGAGAAACCTTGCTAACATTTTCTAAGAGCTGTCGATCGATAGACACCCCACACAGTTACATACTTTTTTTTTCAACCCTCATTTAAATTTATGGAGAGACAGCCGTATTTTTTTCTTAATTTGACATCACTCTTGTGTAGTGTTACATAGAAGACATCTACCCTCCAAATTTCAACTGTGGTGCTAAAAGTCTCGGAGTAAAATGCCTGGGGCATAAGGACGTACAGACAGATGGACAGGGCGAATCAATAAGGGTTCCCTTTTAGCCATTTGACTACTTAAAAGTCACCCTTAATTAAACCAAAGTATCACTTTCGAATCGTATTACAGATTAATAAAAAGAAAAAATATTTTTTCAATGCTTTAAAAAAAAACTTGCTAAACCTAAAAGGCTTGTGTTCAATCTTTAAAAAGAAACAGTCATAGTAGTGATGTCCACGTTCTCGATGTAGCTAGACAATTTAGTAACACTAAATGAAAATTAATCGACTTCTTACAAACATTTTTTTTAGAAATATTACTTAGCATACTAAAATGCTAAAAGAAGAAAGAGAATAATTATTTTACGAAAATAATAGTCTGTTGTTCTGACTAGATAAAGCATTGAGTTTTCAATTAGTACTTTAGAGTATGTATATCGATTATAATTCGCATCACTACTACGGCCTGACACAGAAAAAAATGTGAGTGCAGTGAATGTCAATTTTGTGCTATTTTTGTATTTAATTCCATTTTGTGGTGTCGCAAAACAATTTATCTCCAGCGATAAGACACAAAAACTTGATTGTCACTCATAGAGTTCCTCGTAACGTAGTACGCGTAAGTCGACCTTGTATTTTAAACCCTGTTATTTTCTGTTTGTCGCTGTTAAAAATCAGTCATGAAAAATATTATCGGAAAAAGTTGGCGTGACTCTGCTACGTTAATAGTGCTCACAAAGCGGAATAGCGAGTTGTTATCGCGCGTTGAGGCTCGTGGCGGTGTTAATTACGACATATTGTTGCAGACGCGGACGCGCAGTGCTTCGTTTGCCAATAGCGTGGTGTTTCCCGGCGGAGTCACCGAGTCCGTGGATGGGAGCCCCCGCTGGCTGGAGCTTCTCAAATCCTTCGGCTACTCGAAACAAGATTTGGAAGCATTTCACCGCCCTGATAGTGTTATCACCCCAATTTTCCAAAATAATCCTATACAAAGGTAATATTTGTGGACCTTGACATCTCGCCTGACGTTTTCGTCAGTCACACACTAAATGATAACGACAGTAAACACTAATGCTTGTACACTTGTATATCACTTTATATTTAACAGCAAGTGAAGTGCTGTTGCAATCATATTTATGTGTTGTGTACATTAGCTAACTTGTATATTTATGTTCGGCACTGAAACTTAGTTACTGTGTTTGTCTTCGCATTGCTTCTTGACTTGTACTTTCTAATTTATCTTGTATAGTGTAGCAGAAGTGTGAGTCTTTTCCTTATATTTTTTTAACATAAATTAAGTGTTCTCTAACAGTAACTGGTTATGCAAAACAAACAGAAATGCCAGAGCACTAATTAAAACTATATTTGGTATGTTAGTGGTTGGCCACAATTTGATAATATTTTAATATAAAATGATGATATGGTTTAATCTGTAAACACTTCATCATATAATAGAAAAACGCTACACAATTTTTAGACAGTCAGACTTCCTCTGATTTTTGTCTTGGTAATAGTAAACTTGCCTTCATAGAAGTTTTTGTACCAACCCAAACCACAAGGAGAACAAAACACTACTACAATACTGAATCAAGACATTTGATTCCTAATTGAGCCAACAGCAATGTTGTCAATACAATCATATAAAATATCTTGCATGTACTGACAAAATACATTGGCCTCTAACAATGCCCCGTAATATGCTCAATTACATCTCCAGTGTACCAATGTTGGTGCAATTTTAGCATTCATTGACAGATCACATCTACTCATATAAAATGATTGTGTACAAAACAAAGAAATGTGTTTGATCGTGTGGCCAACATTGGCCATTGCGTATGTAATTTTTTCCAATTGTGCTCATGAATATTATTTGTGTTTATAGACACTTACAACTGAGGCTAACAGCAATCAGAGAGACTTTTGAGGAGTTGGGCCTGTTGATCTGCAGTCAGAAGAGGAAGGAGCAGAAGACTGGGCTATGGGCAGATACCATAGAGGATATTGATGTCAAGCACTGGCAAAGTCGGGTGAGTTTATTATCTTTGGGTTGTATAATTTGCAGTTGTGTCAATATTTAATATTATGTATATTTAAACATGTTTCATTAAGAAGCAAGAGCTCAAATGCAATTTGCATTATAAATAAATGGGTGAAGTTTTTAGGTATTGCTATTTCAAGTAGTTTTTTTTTAAATTCCAATCTTGGATTAAAGATAAACCAGTTAGCAAAGTGCTGTTGTACTTTGCTAATTAATTGGTGATAATTGTGCTAATCTGTGCTGGCAGTTTCCCCAGCACTGGGTGAATTCCTGCTTTCTAATTTGAACATAAATAATTTCTACTAGTTCCTTAGAGATAAACAATAAAAATTTAAAGAAACCCCGGGCACAAAAGAAGACCTCTAAAAAGGAAAAATATGTCTAAATATAGAATATTTCAATCCAAGCATCATTGCGCCAAGGGACTGCTATGATTTAACTATTTTTAATACCCAACTAAAAAGAGGGGTGTTATAAGTTTGACGTGTGTATCTGTGTGTTTGTCTGTGGCATTATAACTCCTCAATGAATTAACCGATTTTGATAAAGTTGGTTTGTTTGAAAGGTGTGTTAGTCGAGAGTGTTTTTAGCTATATTGCAAGAAAATCTGCTCAGCCGTTTGAAGATCATCACCTCTATTCTAATTGATGAAAGGATATAAACCACATCCACAGGTCTGATCGATTCGAAATTTGAAATCTTGTCATTTGTTACCATGGGAATCTCCAGGCACCTGCACCCCCCCCCCCCCTCTAAAGGCTCAGGATTTAAAGTTATTAGTTTCCCTGCTTTCGTTAATTGGCAAGAAGAGGTGCAAACCGAAAAAAGTGGGAGGAATGGGGGAGGCCTATGCCCGGAATGGGACAGTCAAGGCTAAGAAAAAATAACATAAGTTTAAAAATCATGAAATCAAAAATTAAGGTTTTTTAAAGTTAAGATAATTTGTTTGTTAAAACATGCGTTTAAACACAAAATTGAGCATGCAAAATCTTATCTAGTAGGGTCGGTGTGTACTTTTGTACATCTGGTGAGGTTAACAAAAGGCATTGGGTAAGTTTGTATGGACCAGTGGCATGTGCAGTGCATGGCAGAGGCCACAAAGATAATTGTTGCTAACATTTAGTGGAATATATTATAATAATGACTCCTAAAAGAATTTTGCCGAAAATTATATTGGAGCTGAAATATCTGATGTCAAAGTTGTATTGTTCCTACTAACAGTTTGCATACTGTTATGTATTTTATCAAAAAATCTCTTTACTATCGTTTGCCGTATGTACATTACTTCCCAGAATTTGATCCTTTGTTTTTTTTTACAATTTACAGATTAGAAAGTTTCTATTTTAGCCATTGTTTTTCTGGGTACATTCATAATAACATTAATAACTGATGTATATTATTTTCTTTGAGTCACATTATACAAATTGTCATGAAAATAGAATTGAAATATGTCAAAAGGTATCCGTGAAGAAGTCATTTATATTATAGTAACATTTGTCTGTTAATAAATTCCGAATCTTTTTTTAACTAAATTTGTAGTCAGTGCTTTGTATCGAAATACCCGTTTGCAGCTTTCTGACGATTTTAAGTTAAACATAGCTCGCTCTTTTGCGCTTTGAACGCAATTTCTTTGTTTGTCGAGTTACTTCAAAAAATTATACCATAGCGCAGCACTGATGCTACCAATCCATGATAAGCCGTTACCAAGGCGTCTTGGTTAGTAGTTCTGGGGCCAGTTTGAAAAGTGCATACGCGGATGAGCTCAGCTTTTTACTTATGAGTTCTAAGTGGGCTTTCGAGTTCAAATTCGCGGCAAAAATTACCACGAGAAATTTTGCATGGTCGACTTTCTTCAGTACTAAGTCGTTGTGTCGGGCTTCATTCTCATTATCAGTCTGTGTCCGTTGAGTGAAATGCATAATCGTAATCTTATCTAAGTTAATTTTAAGATTCCTCCGATTTAGCCATGATTGTATGGATATCAGAGATTCATTAATGTCAATTTCGTACATGTCCTTATTATAACATGTTATGGTCACTGTGCTGTCATCTGCAAATAGGGTCACGGGATGTTCAATAACTCTATGCAGGTCATTAATGTATATTATAAAAAATAGTGCTCCCAGTATGCTGCCTTGTGGGACTCCGTATACTGGTGTTCGTTTATCAGATGCAAATATTTCCTCTTTCTTTGTCTTAATACTAATTTTAGCTTTTTCTGTGTACTGTTTTCTGTCAGTTAGATAAGGCTGTATAAGTTTATTTCCCCTAATGCCACATGCCCCTAGCTTCTTTAAGAGAACCTTATGGTCCACGTAGACAAACGCTTGCGTTAATCCGCAATAAATAGCGTACACCGGAATCCTCTTGTCCATACTAACTATTACTTTATGCAGGAAGTCATAGATGGCCATAGGGTTCTCCTGTTTTTTTCTAAATCTTTTCTGCTCATCTACTAATAAGTGTTTCTTTTCAACATACAAATACAATTCTTTATAAATATGTTTTTTTTTTTTTTTAGATATGATTTACCTGTTTATTATCGTTCATTTTAAATAATGATTTTAAATCTGGTTATGCTGCATGATCCTGGTAATGGATGTGCATCAGGTCAAGTTTATCATACTTTGTAATATCATTGACAAGTGACATTTCAAATTTATCAGACTGGAAGTAGTTTATATCTCTTTACCTAATAGAAAAAAGGCGATAATCTTAAAACTATTGAGCAGCTTATCTTAAACCATAGCTAAAAATACTCTGGATTAAGTAATCAAAATCTCGTTTATCCGTTCAGGAGTTGAGGGTTGGGATGAGTGGAGGGTTCATCTGTCTGTGGCATCCTATGATGCCACAGACAGATAGATAGACACACTTCAAACTTATAACACTCCTCTTTTTTGGTCAGGGGTTAATTATTAACCAACAAGTCTATCTAGAAAAATATGTTGTTAACACAATTTAACGGAATAACGTAACTTCTAGAAATGGTAGATGAATAAGGCAATGCAAATGCAAACCTAATATGCAAATAGTTTCTTTTGAAATGAATCATTTTGGCATCACCATTGACAGTATAATTAATTAGTGGAATTGTAGAATATTCCAACTTCTCGTTAAGTCATTACTTCAACATCACATACTTTGATTCTATATCAGTGCAAGTGCAGTCTAGTACATTTTTAATCCTTTCAGGTAAGCAAAGACCCTGGGGAATGGTTAACGCTGTGTGAGGAGCACCAGTGTTACCCTGACATCTGGTCCTTGCACTACTGGAGCAACTGGCTGACTCCCATCCACCTCCCAAAGAGGTTCGACACTGCTTTCTTTGTCACTGCCTTGGAAAATAGGCCGAAAACCATTGGAAGCAGCTCTGAAGTAGTTGATGTTGAGGTAAAGGTTTTTTTTTTTCATACCATCTGCATTTTTTATTCTGCAATTCAAGACTCTTTAAACGTTTTAGTTGTGAAAACTCGATTATTTTCAATTTACTGTATTATTTGAATTTTGTTTGCTTTGTAATCAATAAATAGTTGAGTCATTATATTGGTGTTTCAGGTTGCTATTACCATACAAAATATATGGCATCCATACTGGATTTTGACAGCTAAGAAAATTATGTCAATCGATTGGTGATGCGCAACTACCATATTACTGATCATATTCCTAAAATGATGCTAGAATTAGTCCCTGCTTGATAAACATGCAAATTTCTTGAAAATTTGCAAATATAATATATTGTCTACAGTCCTGTCTGTTCAAGAAATCAACCCGGTTCTAAAATTAAAAAGAAAAGTTGAGGTTCATAAAGTAATAAAAAAATTGGTTGTCTGTAAAGTCGGTTTACTGACGATAGTTGAACGTGACAACGCTATAGGGACGCGTGCCTCTCACTCGCTCTCATTGTGAGCGCATAACGTGAGCGGAGCGTAACGCAGTTTCTTGAAGTGTCACCCGGCAAACCAATTTATAAGACGTTGTCACGTCAAAATATCTCTTCTGATTGTTGGTAGTTCCATGTTTTCATGGTTGATAAATGAATAATTATCATTTTTAATTTCAGTGGTTGAACCCTGCTGAAGTAATACAAAGTGACAAAAAGCTACAACCACCACAAGTTTACGAACTCAACTGTCTGTCCCATGTGACGGACATAGAAGAGCTTGTCAAATTCGCCCGAGACAGGAGTGGTCATGGTACTGACTTATCATATCCAGTATTCGTTAAAGTAAAAAATGGCGGCTTGTTTCTGTTACCGGGTAATTATTCCACAATCGTTTTCTTTCTTTCTTTCTTGAAATGTTCAATAGTACTAATAACTCTATTTTGTCCTCAGGTGATGACTTATACCCTTCAAGTGTAGACTATAATGACAATACAGTAAACTATATAGACCAAACTATATTAGAGTTAAGAGAAACTTCTAAAACCATTCATAGAATTGAATCAGAAAAGGAGAAAAAGCAATTAGTAATACAGAATTACAAACCTAAACATCACATCAACATGGAAGATAAGATCTACCCAGGTTTTTCTACCGTTTAAAAAAACAATTTGTAGTTCAGTTCATGCCTTAAAGTTTGGCCTTATTAGCAGTACAAATAAGAACAAGTAGTAGCTGTAGAGATATATCTGGTGTAGGTAAATAAGGCATTGGTAAAGATGGCGGGTTCCGGGCACACGTGGCCCAACAGCCAGGACGACTACGAACTGCTGGACGTGATCGGCGTCGGCGCCACGGCCGTCGTGCACGCCGCCTTCTGCCGCCCGCGCGGAGAGAAGTGTGCCATCAAACGCATCAACCTCGAGAAGTGGAACACCTCCATGGACGAGCTGCTCAAGGAGATCCAGGCCATGTCCAGCTGCAACCACGAGAACGTGGTCACCTACTACACCAGCTTCGTGGTCAAGGAGGAGCTGTGGCTCGTGCTGCGCCTGCTCGAGGGCGGCAGCTTGCTCGATATCATCAAACACAAAATGAGGATATCCAACTGCAAGCATGGCGTGTTCGACGAGGCGACGATCGCTACCGTATTAAAAGAAGTATTGAAAGGACTTGAGTATTTCCACCAGAACGGTCAGATACACAGAGACATTAAGGCGGGTAATATCCTACTCGGAGATGACGGCATCGTTCAGATCGCCGACTTCGGCGTGTCGGCTTGGCTAGCCACCGGCCGCGACATTTCGCGACAGAAGGTGCGGCACACTTTCGTAGGCACCCCGTGCTGGATGGCGCCCGAAGTGATGGAGCAAAACCACGGATATGATTTCAAAGCCGATATCTGGTCTTTTGGAATTACGGCCATCGAGATGGCGACCGGCACTGCGCCGTACCACAAGTATCCTCCGATGAAGGTGCTCATGCTCACGCTACAAAACGACCCGCCGACGCTCGACACCGGCGCCGAAGAGAAGGACCAGTACAAGGCGTACGGCAAGACGTTTAGGAAAATGATATTCGAATGTCTGCAGAAAGATCCGGCGAAGCGGCCCACGGCCACGGAGCTGCTGAAGCACTCGTTCTTCAAGAAGGCGCGCGACCGCAAGTACCTCGTGTCGACGCTGGTGACCATCGGGCCCAGCATGGAGACGCGCGTGCACAAGGCCAGCCGGCGCCAGCCCGGCGCGTCCGGCCGCCTGCACCGCATGGAGACGGGCGAGTGGGTGTGGGAGAGCGAGGAGGACGACGACGAGGACGAGGACGACGCGGCGCGCGACCGGCCCATGAACACGCTGGAGCGCGCCGACAGCTCCGACAGCGACAGCGACGAGCGCACGGCCGGCTTCACCATCGGCTCGCTGGGCGCCGGCACTGACGCGCCGCAGATCAACCTCGTGCTGCGCATGCGCAACGCGCGCAACGAGCTCAACGACATCCGCTTCGAGTTCGCGCCCGGCAAGGACTCGGCCGACGGCATCGCCACGGAGCTGGTGGGCGCGGGCCTGCTGGACGCGCGCGACGCTGACGTCACGGCGCGGCAGCTGCAGCGCCTGGTGGACGAGTTCCTGTTCCCGGGCCAGGCGCCGCCGCCGCGCTCGCTCACCTTCCGCCTGGCGTCGGCGCCGCCCGAGCCGGAGGACGAGCAGAGTCTGCTGGGCTTCGCGCAGATCTCCATCGTGGACTGACCGCCCGGCGACCTAGTTACGTATGCTTAGGTACCTCCTACGTATTTTATGGGTGGATATGGAATTATATTAGTTGTATACCGTTTATGCGGTGGTGATTTTTGTGGACGGATGGCGCGGGCGGGCGACTCGGTCGCGCGGCCGCAGTCACTGTACTCCCCCCGCCCCGCCTGTCCTCTGCGTGCGCGCTAACAGTCGTCTGTATACGAAAACTATCGCCGCGTAGCTCAAATGAATGTATATTTTACATTATGATTATAAGGGTGAATCTGAATTTATAAGAGTATTTTTTGTGATCGTACCGTGTCAATTTTGCTGCTTTCCAACACTGTAATCGATTAGGAGCCACATTCGCAAACACAATGCTATACAAATAATGACAATGAATGACAATAGTTTGCGCAGACGTACTGAACACATCCAACATGTAAGATAGCACTTTTAGCTTATTATACCTGTTTGTAATAAAAAGCTACCTATATTTGTAATTCTTATTACTTTTTAACAACTTCCAAGTGCCATATTTAAAAAATATGAATGGATTAAAAATGTATACTGTAAGTTTGACAGTGATAAAATTGCATATAATAATAATCATTACAGTGTTAATTTTTAATAGCAGGTCTATATAGCACCATAGAATGTTCTTTTTACATTGTTATTTGTTTGTTGCTTATTTTGGAAGTATTTTAATAATAAAAGATGAAATCGATTTCGGCAGGATGTTTTATTAAAACCTCTATGATTTTTCAAAAATGTTAACTAAAAGCTATGTTTGTTCTTAGACTACAATTACATTATTTTATAACAATTTCACGAAGGTGGTAGAGTACTGGCATTCTGCTTTCTGTTACGAGTGGTTCCGACTGTGTCGCTAGCACACAGTGACAGCAGACTGCACAGTCAGTGAAACAAATCTGTAAAAACTCAGTTTGGCATCTAAACATTGTCGAAATAAACCATCTATAACATTCCAAACATTACCAACTTTCATTCCTGTTCATAACGTTATAAAGAGATTCTTAATTCTAAGCGTAATAAGAGTTGAAAAAGCAATAACGGTATAAAAATAAGTTTTTAGGTACATACAAACTTAACTCCACAGCATGTTGGTCCACAAAGAAAAATAAAAAAGTTCTATTTTATTGGCTACGAGTATTACACTACCACAACGAAGGTTTACTGTCATTTTTACAAGTTATTCTAGTTAAATGCGATGCAGTCCATATTTTACTTTTAGACAGTTTATTTAGTCATTATAATTGACAATTTTAATAAATTATGATCAAGCAATGTGATGTGAAGGTAAGCAGAGTTGTTACTTTCAGTATGAAATAGCTACAGAGTATTTTTTGTATAATTTTATTCAATTCACGGTACTTGTGGTGGCCACAACAGCAAACAATAATGTTGCAATCTATAAAATAATTTAAATTACATAGCCTCTTTGATTTCGAGATCTTATTACTCGTTATTAAGAACATATTGTAATAAAGTAAGGTCTTCTACGCTTTCTTATAACTTTATTCTGATAACCACCAAATATGTTTTAATTACCGAAAATATGTACTCGACCTTTTTATTTGTAAAAATGCATTTATGTGGCCACCACTCACTGGGAAGTTCTTTGTGTACATGTTTTTTGTAAAACTATTCAAATCGCCATGATTTACAATTGTCATGAACCTTACAAATAGTGCTAATATATTAATGTTTGAGAATCATTTACATATATAGTGACTAGGCAAAATGAAGCGTCTAATTAAGTACTTAAATCTTACACACTCACTCTAGTAAGGCATTAACAACATTCAATTGTGTCATAATAAATAAATAATTTATCAATGTGTTCCTAATAAAATATTATAAATAACACTTAGACAACATATTATTCATAAACTTATACAGTAATTGTGCAGAAAGTATAGAACCAGCTGTTTATGACTAGGTTTAAAATATAAAGTTATGGCACATCTAAGAAACTAAATTATTAAAAATACTTTGTGCGCGAATACTTAATCATTAATTAAATAGGTACTATAAAAATTATAATTTAAAACGCTACAAACAATCTTTTTGGAAGACTAAATTATTAAGTGGAATGTTACGTGAAAATTATTGTATAAAATTATGAGAATCGTAATATCGCAGTTTGAAAGCAGAACATTATAAATGTATATTAAACAGATCTAATATTTTGTAAGTGTGGACGACGTCGTACGTCCGTGTAACGTTCGTCAGGCCGATCTAAGCAGTAGGCCCATGTATAAAAAACAATTAGGAACGTAGAAACCCCACAAATCCTTGTGCCGTGCGAGAACAGTAGTGATAGCTTACAAATTAATTGTACTATAAGAAAGCGTATAGCGGTGACTTACGTCTAGGTACGCGGAGAGTTTGTACAAATAAGACTCATTGAAACGTCTTCGCCGGACATACATAAACACAGCTCGTGGAAGTAGGACAGAAGAAGAGTTTCAGAAAATAAAAAAGGAAAAATGTTTTGTAGAAATAGTACAGAACTGAAAGCGTAATTTTCAGTAACGTTAGACAGAAGTTTTGGCCGAAGCTGAGTTTACGTCTGTCGAGCGAGATCAATCACTTTACCCTTAAAAACTTAACGGTACGCGCCGGAAAAATTTGACACTCGGGAAGTGGACGAGTTCGTGCCGCCGCGGCCGACACGATGCGAATCAGAAGAGCTCCACCACCTTGCGCTTCACGTAGTCCTTGAGCGGCGCGTAGTAGTGCCGCCGCAGCGCCACCAGGTCCGGCGAGCGCGCCAGCGCGCGCAGCGGCGCCCAGTCCGTCTCGAACAGCAGCAGCGCCAGCAGCGCCAGGCCCAGCCACGCCAGCGCGAAGGCCGGCACGAAGGCACGCAGCAGGCTGAAGGGCCGCGCCGGCGCCGCCCACTCGCGCGGCGCCGGCGCCAGCGTCGCGCCCGACGACGACGACGACTGCTCGAACGAGTCGCGCAGACTGTACTCCGCTGGGACCGCTGCTACATTTTGGACAGAATTAGAAATCGTTAGAACGTGCTCGCGCTATTGTTCGAATATCAGTCATTTTATGGATCAAGTAAAGATTTGTTATTATTGCTATGATGACTCCGCTCTAGTGTGTGAGTACATTTGATTTTGTTCCACAAACGATGAGGCACTTGATATCGTCCAAGGAACTGATAGGCGCTACTAAAGAAGCCAAGTTATTGGCTGTTTTTAGAGCGGTCGGAGGATCCTCCCTTTTCTAAAGGGTATGAAGAACTTTACACCCTGTTCCTCATACCCCTAAAACACCTTACGGCATTTCATACAAACGTTGAAAATATTTTTAGTAACTTTTTAGACATATGTATCCTGCTCATGCGTATGAAGTTTCATTAAAATCGGTTCAAACATTTCGGAAAATAAGGACTTGAAAGAGGGGATTACATTGCTCAAATCCCAAAAAACACAGTATGTTCAAAGAAGTTTGTAGATTAATCCTTTTGGGCGTTTTCCATATAAAAAATATATTGTATACTTAGGGTCATCACAAATACATTCTATTGTTTAAAATTTTAATAAACATTCCCAAATTTTAGGATTTTTTTTTAGTAAATAGGTCCTTCTTGAACCTAAATTGTAAATGTTCTATGTAACGGCTTAATAATAGTTTGGCATCAATTGAGTACCAAAATAATTAAATTAAAAATTTAAAACACCCCCGACACAAAAAACCTGTAAAAAACCAAAAATAAAATACTCCAAGCGTCTTAGCGTCGGGGGTCCGCTTTGTTATGTGATTGTACTTAGCGGTCCCCCGACGCTAAGACGCTTGGAGTATTTTATTTTTGTTTTTTTACAGGTTTTTTGTGTCGGGGGTGTTTTAAATTTTTAATTTAATTTTTATTTCATGCTTTTTAAACTTATATTGTCTTATCTTAGCCTTTACTGTCCCAATACTGGGCACAGGCCTCCCCCATTGCTTCCACTTTTCTCGGTGTTGCGTGTCATCTCGCCAATTAACGAAAACAGCAACAAATTTAAAAAAAAAAATGGCAATGCCCATGGTGACAAGTGACAAGATTTCAAATTTCGAATCGACCAGACCTGTGGAAATTGTTAATTTCCCTTCAACTAGAAAAGAGGTGATGGCCTTCAAACGGCTGATCAGATTTTATCGAAACATAGCTAAGAACACTCTCGATTAAAACACCTTTCAAACGAAACCAATTTCATCAAAATCGGTTCATCCGTTTAGGAGCTACGATACTATTTTTTAGCCACAGACAGACACACAGATACACACGTCAAACTTATAACACCCCTCTTTTTTGGTCGGGGGTTAAAAATAGGTAATGACGTATTTCACAATTCTTATTGTTTTTTTTTTCGAATAGCTTTTAATCTTTTAAAATAATAAATAAAAACCTGAAACTTCACTATCGATGAGTCTTGCAACGGGTGGGCTGTACGCGCGTTAATTTTTCGAAAATAGATCTAAAAGTTCTCGTTTTGAATGTTTTTTGAATTAAAACATTTTGTAAATAGTAAAAATATAAATATTTTGTATAATGAGAATTGAAATTAAGTTTGTAAATATATTTAAAGTAGTTTGTGATTTCGTTTTGTGTTTTGAACCTATCATAGAGTAAGCCTGACTACATGCCTAAATATAAGAATAAATTTAAAGGCCAAAGGCCGAGAGCTCTCCAAAACTAATGAAAAGTACCTACCCTACTAAGTACTTCTTTCTGTTGTTTATTTTTTTATCGTTTTTAGCTATCTTGAGAATTTCGTTTGATGGAGGATGGAGATTCATTTAAAGGGGCTCATGGAGACATTAGAGACTTATGATGTCACCTACCTGATGGTGGTCCTCGAAGTTACTATAGGATCTCAGTGACGGCACTACGTAGAACCGTCATGAAGACCTTGGTGACTGTTGCCATCACCAACTGGATGGTGGACTCCGAAGGTGGGTATAGGATCTCAGTAACGGCACTAAGTAGGACCATCGTGTTTGGACTTATTCGAAAGGGCTCGTGGAGACGCAGTAAAGAACTGAGAATTGAGACCTTGGTGACTGATGATGTTACCTACGTGATGCTGGACTCCGAAGGTGAGTATAGGATCTCAGTGATGGCACTACGTAGAAACGTCGTGTTTGGACTCATTTGAAAGGTGTCAAGGTGTCATGATGATACCTGGTCATCATCAGACTTCAGAATGTATCATGTGGTAGCACAGTTGCTCAGTTAGATAAATATTGAAAGCTAGGTAATCCTAACTATTACCGTTACTGAGAACCGATAAGAAGTTACCTGGTCGTCATCAGACCTTCAGAATGTATCATGTAGTAGCACCCGTGCTCAATTAGATAAATGTTGAAAACTAGGTAGTCCTAACTATTACCGTTACTGAGAACCGATAAGCACTTACCTGGTCATCATCAGACCTTCAGAATGTATCATGTAGTAGCACCCGTGCTCAGTTAGATAAATATTGAAAGCTAGGTAATAGGGATGGTGACTCATTTTTTTTTATTTGTCTATCGGGTAGTTTATTAAAAAGTATTTGACACGTATTTTTTCTTTTTTCACGTAATCGTAAAATCACGGAGATATTTTGAGTTGATATGGCGCATGACGTCACGGCTCAGTACATTTTATACCTATTTGTGACGTAGTCAGCCCCCACTCTCACACTTTAATGCGTTTTAACTAAGTATTTTTTTGCTAACTTGATAAAACAAAAAATACGTACCTAATATTTTTGTATTACCTGATTGACGGACAAAATAGAATTTCGTTTTCTTTACCCAGTCATCATCCCTATTCTAACTATTACCGTTACTGAGAACCGATAAGAAGTTACCTGGTCTTCATCACACCTTCAAAATGTATCATGTAGTAGCACCTATGCTCAATTAGATAAGTATTCAAAGCTAGGTAATCCTTACGATTTCTGTTACTGATCACCGACAATTAGTACCTGGTCATCATCAGACCTTCAGAATGTATCATGTAGTAGAATGAAAGCTAGGTCAGCAGGCAAAATAAATCGTTTACTTCAAAATAATTATAAATTTTTATAGACTCGTACAAGACTCATAAAAAAGCGAATAAAATAGGCAAAAACGTTGACAACTCTGCGACACATCTGTGTTCTTGCCTAATCTTCAGTTCGTTTTTATTTTAGTATGGTCGTTTGTCTGTCGAGTGCGCAAAAGTAACAAAATAAATACTAGTACAGAGGTCAAATCTTAAAGGTCATCGAGCCAGGTAATCCCCTTAATATACTTATTATGCCATCAACACCCTAAGAAGATAAAAAAATGAGAATATTACTAAACACTGTTCCACTTCCTTAAGCGAACACAATTGAGAGGTCGTCACCTCACAATGCCAGTACAACATACCGGGTGGCTTGGCTTCCTCCTGCACAGTCCGGAGGTTGTGGTCGGCGCAGGCGAGCGCGATGTCGACAGCAGGCCCGCTCAGCAGGCACGCGCCGTTACAAGTGTCGTCCGCGCCGCTCTCTTCTAGAGGCGCGCTGTGCGTCGAGCGGGGTAGGCTGCTGTAACCTGGGCATGCGGGGAGATTTGTAGAAAAATATTCAGTTTAAGTCCTATACTACAGTAGAGCAATCAGTTGGGTGCATTTTTCTTTACTTGATATTTTGGGTCCGTTTCGACCACGCGGCCAAGGCGTTTTTTTTTTTTTAAACTGCTGTTGAACCGAGCTGTAAGACCAAAACCCCAGGGTTTTAGTCTTACAGCACTTAAGGGAATCAACTTTAACCAATTATTACAAAATCATGGCAAAGTTTAAAAATAAAAAGAAAACGCCGTGACCGCGCGGTCGAAACGGACACGATATTTTTAGTAAGCATTTTTGTGTTAACGAAAAAATTTAAATTGTTTATTTTAACACTTATAGTGTTAGTGTTTGGCGCATGGACCGACAATATTGTTTTTATATACGTTCGATTGATGCAATAACTATTCGTAAATTAGTGTTGATAACCAAATTACACAAGTAAAGAAAAATCCACTGTAGGATAATTCCCTAAGGTATAGTAGTGTAATGAAATAGATATGTACGATAAATACCGAAGTCGCCGGTCATGGGAGTGGACGGGGTGGCCGGCACACTCGACGCTTTCCTCTTACCACCTGTGCTCGAGCCTTCCTTCTGAAAAAAAAAAGAGTATACCTTATTATTATAGAGTTTCTAGTTTGTTCAAGCTGTAGTTTTATGTATGTGTGTAGCAACTACGCCTCCGAATTTACAAACACGGGAAGTCGTATTTCTATCTTTTTTGGGGGCTGATTTGATTTGATATATTGTAAAAAAAAAAGTTTGGTTATTTGCACGGTTACCTAACTAACATTATTGTTCTAGAAAAGGCTCTAAAGAAAATGAAGAAGACCACAGTGGTAGCTTACTTGTAACGCCCCTGAACTACAAGTCAAAGATAGATCGTGCGCTTTCCTTTGATGTAATTGATTTCACTGCTCTCAAAACAAAGGAAACCGGTATGTACCAGAACCAAAAAAATCTAAAGCTGGTCTACCAACACGCACTGGGCCTGCGTGGTGGGTTACAAACCATTCTCCTTTTTAGAATAAGTATTTTACTCTTTGCACTTCCCTTCAAAAGAGAGGAGTGTGTCCCAGCAGTGGGACCATTATACAGTATGTTAGTTTAAACGAGGGACATATTCAAACCCACAATAGTACATGCTAACATGATACTAATAAAAACATAAACAAAAAAAACACTGATAAATAACAGACAGAACCATACCAAAATTTTCGCAAATGTCACGCAACGTGTATACACCCTTGCGCTAGCGACTTAATACTATCGCAGAACATGTGAGCGGGTCAATGACTCTTAGGTATAATCCATTTTCCCTTCATACTTTAAATTTACATGGCTTAGGACAGTCCAAAATATCTAGGCACTAAACAAAACATTAAAAATTCTTCTATATACGTTATAGGTTTTTTACATATTTGGGACGAGAATCGAATACTGAATACCCTCCCTCAATATGTCCCTCGTTTAACCTAACATACTGTATATAATACTTGCTCGAGGTAGCAGAATTTAAAATTCATGAGACTTTTAGGAAATGCTAACTTGTCGGTGCACGCGAATTATACTGTTTATTAAACTTTGTACGGTTAACAAGTTTCGTGTTTTACTACCTCCAAGTTGGGCCTTGAAATCGGATGTTTTCAGCAAGTGCGAGTAATTTTGAGGAAATAGCTGTTTATTATACTAACAAAAATCAAAATCAAAATATTTTATTTCACATAGGCCTACACAAACTTTTAAAACGCCGAGAAAAGGTGCACGGTTCAGTTGGTCGTTTCCTATGGAAAAGAACCGGCAAGAAACACCATGGTTAATCTTATAAAATCATTTAGTTTTACAATATTGTCATGTTACATCAATAGTACTTCACTATGGACAGCGTTGGCCCAACAGTAAGTCGTTGCTAAGTACACAAAAACCATAAACAAGATGAAAAGTTAACAAGCATCTAGGCCTACAATGTACACACATTCACAAACAATTATAGGCTGATGGTACCTGGGAATCCCTAGGCGCGAGTAAGCCATCTCTCTCCAGAATCTCTCGTTCGGTGCGACCGAAGTACTTGAACTTAGTCCCCCACGAGAACAGTCCGCCTCCCGAATACACGCACGCGTCCGAAGATGACGGTAACCTGAGATAAAACACACGGATCATTAGTAGTTTATTTATTTAAACTTCATGTACAATAGTGGTACATACGCGGACTTAAGAGGGCCCTTCCCGCTCCGTCTATCGTCAACGCGAGCATGGTTAAAAAGCTTGTTTTTTCATCCAGCGCAATGTTTTTTTACTAACGAGTAAGTGAGAACGCGATAACATTTAACAAAAAATAGTGTTCGAAAAATTTCATAAAACTTTTTCCAAGAAATACGTGTTTTTTGAATAAACCACAGTTCAAGATGTTTTCTTTACTTTTACTATCAACGAGTTTATTATGAACGGCCAAAGTTCATGTAAGTTTGTGCAAAACAGCAGATTTTTGGAAGCTTATGCTGAATTTGTTTCTCCAAATTTGCTTTCATAGAAACCTAGATATAGTGCACAAGATACCAGTTAGTAAAAAAAACAAAGATAGATGTGTTACAACGGCATAATCACGTACGTGCGTTTGTATAAAAAATGTGACCAGTCATCCTTTGCGTAAAATAGGACAATATTGTTAAGGGTACAAAATCATCATCATCTACCTAGCCTTTTCTCAACTATGTCGGAGCCGGCTTCCAATCTAACCAGATGAATACCAGTATTTTACATGGAGCGACTGCCTAGCTGACCTCCACAACCCATTTGTGGCACAAAATAATATCTAAAAATAACTACTTGTTTTCGAAGTATTCCTTTTACACATAGGCTTAGAAAAAAGGAAAATAATTAATTACGTGTGAAATTTTTATCTTCGTACTCTGCAAATTGTGCTATGGAATAATAATTGTGCAGATACTCATCCCCATGAATCTCACAATAACCTACCAAGGACAGTCTGTTCTATTCACAAAAGCCCAATTGAAGTCGATTATTATAAAGAACCGGATACATCACCAGTCAACCAAATAAAAAGAGCATTTTAAATTTTGCCCCCCTAAAAACTTGTAAAACTACATCTATCCTGGTTTTTTCTTTTAAAGCATAATAGCTATTCAAAATATCCATCGCATTGGCCGTTAAGTAAGATGGACTTATCTTTAATATTTAAAGGGGTCAAGTATATGGATCTATTCAGTTTGCCGATCCTTAGTGAACACGTGTTTTCAACAATATTTGCCCGCAGTTTCGCTAGCGATGATGTGTGAAATTATCCCAAGGGAAAGTTACGCTGGAGTTAAAAATGACGTATTGGTTTGTCTTATGTCCTTACCCAAGTTATGGTCTACCTGTTTGCCAAACATCAAAATTCGTGACCGTCAAATGAAGGGACCAAGTCTCCAATGTCTGTCATAGGTACATATATAAAACAATAATAGCATTAATCTACTATATCCTACCCTTGCTATACTTTTAGCTACCTCGTACGTTGGAGACTTGGTCCCTTCATTTTGACGGTCTTCAAAATTCATTCAGCCAGGTATGAATAGACACGACAGTTACTTTAGCATTTCGATGCCTTAGAGTGAAAACCTCGTAAGTGTTAAAGAAGTGACTTTTCAGGAGGAAGAAAAAACTGCGTGCTGTAAAATTTTCGTCGTCGGCGGCGTCTGTTATGTTTTTTAATAATTAATTAATTAAAGATGGTAACACACTGGACGCCTGAGGAAGGACAGCGCCGTAGAGGTCGACCACGGCGAAGGTGGCGTGACGATCCGATCCTGTTCGCGGGGCTAACATGGCCAGAGATCGCACAGGATAGAGAGGTATGGAAGGAGAAAGGGGAGGCCTTTGCTCAATAGTGGGACACAACGTAGGCTAACAAAAAAAAAAAAGAAATTTTACCCGCTTTTATATCCAGAACTGCATTGCTGCTTTATGCATCGGACAATCTTATAGTTTCGGTACTATAAGATTGTCCGAAATGCATTACACTTACAAGATTTTTACTCTAAGGCATTGATTCATAACCTTAATAAGGATATTATGGAACTGCCTCGTTGGCCTAATCTCGAAAGCGCGACTGCTGAGCATGAGGTGTTGGGTTTGATTCCCGGATCGGGCAAGTGTTATCGGGTTTTTCCATCAGGAATGTAGCAGCCGCGGAGTCTGGATTTGCGCCACGTGGATAGCAATAGGCTCGCCTCCTATTACATGAGAGTTGAGACTTAAACATAACTAGAGAAATGTAGGTATACTATTAGATATGTCCTACACTTCTGCCCAACGCTTCAGTGATTACAGAATCAGAACTTTATTGAAGTGAAAATGCGACTTCCAATGAGGTTGCGTTAAACGTTTAAGGCTACCATGGAGGGGGTATGAAAGCACTGTTGCGTTTAACGTTCCACGCTCTTGGGGAGGGGGAATAGAAAGAGACAGAGCGATCATTTCCACATTACGAAGTTTCACTTCTTCCGCGCGGAAGGACTCCACGCACTATTTCTTGCTATGAATGTACACGTATAAGATGTTGTACATACATTAATTCGATCGGCTACATCATACCTTACGGCGTGCAAATTATTACATACATTAAAATATTAGGTAATGTAAACAAAATAATGTCAACAAAATGGAAATTAAAATTAATAATATTATAGTCAGGTACCTACATAAGTCTTAAATGGTCAAATTTGCAATTAAGTATACAATCATAATATTCATAATCTAGATATATCATTTAGAAGTTCTTTCACTGAGTAATAACAAAAAGTAATTCAGTTACCTCAGATTTAAAGATATTTACAGATTGATCGTGAGGTATTTTATTATAAATGACAGTTCACATTGTCATAATACTTCAGGCGTGATGATATGATATGTACGTTTTTGTATAACACATTAATAATGTAGCAATCAAAATTGTAACATGTTGAGGTCACGTTGGGGCATTGACTCATAATGAACAAAAACTAGTCTGCGAGTAAAAAGTATGATCGTAAGAAGGAAGGTGTACTCACGTAAAAAACAGCATCTGTTCTATGGCACAGCACCATACGTGGCGGCAGGCAGGCCCGTTTGGACACTTGAAACCCACCGTGTGTTTCTTCTGAAATAAATCATTATTACAATTAATAGTATCTGCCTAGCCTTTTCTCAAGCTATCTTGGGGTCGGCTTCCAGTCTAACCGGATGCAGCTGAGTCCCAGTATTTTACATGAAGCGACTGCCTATCTGACCTCCACAACCCAGTAACTGGGTAATACGATACCCCTTGGTATGACTGGATGTCTAGAATTTTGGCTTCTGACTACTCGTAACGACTGTCATAGATCTACAAATGACAGCCGGGACCAACGGCTTAACGTTCTTTCCGAGGCACAAAGGAAACTCGGTATGTAAATATGGTCACCCATCTACGGACCAACCTTGGCAAGCACGGCTTAACCTTAAAGATCGGCCCGGGCGGCTGTTATTATTTACAAGTAAAACAACAAACAAAACATTTTACCCCCTTCCCCGATTACAAAACTGGCGAAATATGGCTCTATCATGTCACCTCAGTTTCACCCTTTGTGACAAAAAGCGTGATGTTCTATTTATCCTTCTGCGATCTTAATTTAATTTTGCCATTATAGATAGAACACACAATACAAGGTGTTGTTTTGCATCCTCGTCAAAATTCAGGAGGTTGTCACAAAACACATAAATAATCAATTAGAATTACGGTACCTAGTTAATTACTACTAAACGCTGATTTTCTTGGTTGTTTATGTTTGTCAGTATTTCAGAATACGCGAATCTAATATATAAAATTCTCGTTTCGCGGTGTTTGTTACCCAACCGCTCCGAAACGGCTGAACCGATTTGTATGAAATTTTGTGTGCATATCGGGTAGATCTGAGAATCGGCCAATATCTATTTTTAACACCCCTAAAACCCATCAAAATTTCCACGCGAACGAAGTCGCGGGCAGCTGCTAGTTTACGTATAAAAATGACTACTATAATATGATGAATAAAAATGAAAACTATTTAGTACATATTTACTTTGAAAATGTTAAAGGCAATTAAAGCTTCTTAAGTCACGCAAGTCTGACTTCCATTCCGAAGTAACAAATTTGAATTTAGTAGCTAAGCAGCTGTTAGCTACAAATAAGTTAATTGGCCAAATATTCCGCTTCAGAAATACTACTTTATACCGCGTGAGATCATAATCTACGCATTACACTCACGATACAAATAATTATACCAGGTTATTTACTAAATAATAAAAGCTATTCAAAAATGACCATTGACCGTTACGAGCAAGAGCGAAAGTTATTCAGTTTCCCAATTCTTTAAAGACACGTGTTTTCTTTACAAAGGAACTGAGTTAAGTACTGGTCAGAAATACCGGTTTTTATTATTTATGCCCCAGACTCCCTAAATATGACATCAAAATTCAAGTTAAAGGCGCAAATGTGATGTCTTTATACTGACCCCTTTGCAGCTGAGTATAATTTATTTGAATTCAATACCTTGGGCTCTTGTTACATAAGTATATAGTATCCAGATTATAATGCTAAAGGGGTACATACAACTTATATACACCGTGTAAATCACCTCATCACAAAGCCGTCAACCAAGCATTCTGTACATGAAACTAAGTAACTTTACGCAAAAATTATTGCTAGGAAACGACTTTTTTTTTGGGGGGTGTAAAATCATGTTTGTGGTAGAACTCAATGTAACGCACTCAAAACATTGTGCTGATGGACGGATTGAATAGTACGGGGGTCGTGGAGGTGTTAAAAGTAAAAATCTTACATTAAAAACATTTATTTAAAAAAATACTTGTCAAAAAGTTGGAACTTTGACCCCTAATATCTCCGTAACTAGAAGGTTCCCAGGTATGGTGTAGAACAAAAAAATGATCGCAATGACAGGGAGAACCAGTGCCTTTCGGCTTCGTTAAGAGGTGTTTTACACCCTTTATACTACTTGTATACGGTATATGGTGAAATATATCTTTATTACAAGTGTTAAAAAAACCGGCCAAGTGCGAGTCGGACTCGCGCACGAAGGGTTCCGTACCATTATTTATAAAAACGAGCAAAAAAACACTTTTTTGAATGGGAGCCCCCTTAAATATTTATTTTATTCTGTTTTTAGTATTTGTTATAGCATCAACGGAAATACTTAATCTGTAGAAATTTCAACTGGCTAACTATCACGGTTCATGAGATACAGCCTGGTGACAGACGGACAGCGAAGTCTCAGTAATAGGGTCCCGTTTGACCCTTTGGGTACGGAACCCTAAAAAAGAGGGTCGGGTTTGTAAAATTATTAGACCCAGTAATAATTCGCACATAAGTGTGTGTGAAAAACCATCATTTGACTATTTGGCCATCTGGCCAAATAGTCAAAATCAAAAGTCATTTATTCAAACTAGGCTGATAATCAGCACTTTTTGAACGTCAAAATCACATGAGACAGTCCCCCAAAACGCCCGCCCTTCGCAGTAGTTATTTTAATCAGCTTTTAGTGTCTCATATCGTGGTTATTAATATTTCCTCATATTTTGGTTGATACTAGTGTGGTACGCCACATAGATTACCTACATATTTTTGTCGGAGTAAAAAACTTGTGATAATAAAGTTTCTAAGTATTCCTACATAAAATCAAAAATTTTCATTTTGGGTGTGAGGTAATAACAATTTTGGAACTGTGAACAACAACACATTTTCTTCTTCCCTGTCTACCGTCACTTTTTTTCCTTTCACAGCCTTCGGTGTTCTCTCCCTCTCCATCAGAAATTTAAATTCACTACTCTTTTAGTTAGGTTTACCTAACGACATTGAACGCGTATACAAAGTTTACTGTCCATGCTATTAACCGTTAAGGAGTTCTCACGTGAGGAGACGATCCGAACCTCACGTGAGGAGATTAACCGTTAAGGAGTTCTCACGTGAGGAGACGATCCTAGCTGTAGGATCAAGTCAATGTCTGTCATAAAAAAAATGCAAAATTTCAGTTCAATTGATTGACGGGAACTGGATTGAAATTCATTGCTAGATTTGACCAATACATAATAACTAACAAGGCAAGTTAAATAAATTTTATTTTATTTTTTATTTGCGATGGGTTTGCTCTTGACTCTAGTCTAGGTCAGAGAATATGACAGAGACAAAGTCGACGATGGTACGAGCTTACCCAGAAGAAGCCTGTAAAAGCATACATAAACGCACGCCTTTTTTCCATGGGGGTAGGCAGAAACCACAGAACGCCAACTGCTGCAATCCTTACATACTCCTTTTGCCTCATCCACGATCATACATCTAGTCATACACACACATACACCAGGCAGGCTAAATAAAAAAAAACTTGAGAGGTGTCAAGGGACACCCGGATGGAACGAAGTTCCTTTCACGTACATAATATCAATACATTTTAGATTTAAGTTAGTGTGCGAAAAATAAAATATTTAATTTAAGGAAGATTAATCCTTAATTCGAAGCAATACGTCTTACTTAACTGCACAACCGAATTTTTACTTTGTAGCCGGTTTACGGGTTCTGGGCACTTCCGGTCCCATTTTTTTTTTGCCTCAAGATGCTTCTGGGCAGTACACGTCCCAAACATAGTTGCCATAGAATTTTAATTTTTTTTGCTTACTCTATAAGTTTTCCCTCTATGTCATCATTTTACCTTGTTCCCAGAATGACAAGCAACGTTTCTAATAACGGCAACACTATGATCAGAGACACAAAAATTAAAAAAAAAATATTTTCTGTCAGTGAAGCGTGGGGTTTTTTACGAGCGTTTTTTTTTTGTTTTGTTTGTTTCGAACTGTGTTTTTAGTTAAGTTTTCGGTTAATTCTGAACTAAAACCAGCTGAAAACAAAGTGTGTGTGTTGTGTGTGAGTGTTGTGACAAACTTTTGTGCAGGGCTCAAGTCAGGTAAGTTAATTAGTACGTAATTTCTAAAATATTCCGTAATGCATGATTCGAACAATGCTAGTATGAAATGTTTTGTTTTTTTTGGTGTAATTATGTTGTAAATGCTTCTATTATTGATTCAAATCTTCGAACAATTGTTATTTAAAGATGATTAAAAGATGAATCTGTCCATTGATTACGAAAATAATACTATTCAACTTCAAAACCTAAAAAATAGTCACGGGTCCGACTCAGGTAGTCCATAATTAGTGCTTGTACATAAAAAATATTGTACTATCCAATGCAGTTTTCTATTTTTCTTATGTTAAGAATAAACACACCATGCAGTTAAAATCTTAAAACATATGGCTCATCACTTGTTATTTTTTGTTATTGCTAATTACTTGAAATATAAGAAAAAATCTCTAAATGTTCTTTTTTACAACCAATTTTGTAAATGAAAGCAATTATATTTTCAAACAAAACTAACACATTTCAAAGGGCTTGTTCATAAGCATTGTAAAAAACAACAAGCGATAACGAAATACTCAGAAAGGACGTCGTAAACATCGTTTGTTTACATTAAGTGCCGGCGCCCCGTCCCGCGCGCGCGGTGACGTAATGCCGGGGGCATCAACTGGCCGTCACGTGGCGCGCAGTAGGTCGGCATACGGGGTAGTTCGGTCACTCAAAATAATAATCATATCTATCCTTACATACACACCCCAATTGTACGTAATTTAAGGAAATTTCAACTTTATTTTAAAGAAATAAAGCTTACAATAGCTTACTATAGCAAAAAGTGTCGTGACAACTTTTCGTAAGATTTTTTTCCGTCTAGCCCCCTTTCACAACGCGCGATAAGGAACTTCGTTCCAAAAGATTATAAAAAATACAGGCCCACACTAATGCGCATTTTTTTATTTCACTGGGACCTTACCTCTGGATAGTTTAGATGTACAATAAACATGCGTCCCTCGAAGTTGATCTTCTGAACTTCAGACCACTTGAAGTGATGCGTTTTCCGACTACCCTGGAACGTTAGGATGCCGCTGTGGTTGATGCCCAGGTATAGTTGGTTGCCTCTGTGGTCCTGGATTCATATAAAGGTTGTCACGTTAAGTACGGTGTTCTGAAGTCGTAGCAGAATTAAGTTCTTTAAAACACAGCAAATAATTGAGAATAAATCTAAGAATATATAAAAAAATGTGAGGTTCAAACAATCGTTTACTTGTAACGATTGTTTGGTAGTCGCATAAAAGTTGAAATCTAAAAGAAATATTCAAAATTAACTATATTAATACGGTCGATTTTTATTAAAGACCAATTTATATAACTAGGACAAGTAAATAAACTGTACTGTGCCTACATAACTTTATAATTTGTTTATTATTTTTTTATTTATTAATAACGAAATATATCTAAAAGCTTAAATAAATATAAATACCCAATAAAGGAAGGCAACACATATACCCAAACCTTGACAGGATGGGGATCCACCCCATAGGTGTCGAGTTGGCAGGCGATCTTCACGAAGGTTCGCTCGGCCTCCTGGGTAGACATGCCTTTCACCCCGCCACTGCCCCCCGGGGTACCTTCTACTGGCTCTCTGTGTAGTTCCTGCACCACACCATAAAAAATAAATAACATTATCATCTCCATCTTTGGGTAATCGAGAAGCCTGTGCTGACTTAGGACCAAGGTTGGTTCGAAGCAAAGACCTGGTCTTATCAAATACAGAGACGAGGATAGCAAAAAAAAAAAAGAGCATTCGGTTCAAATTTTTTTTTTGAGCATTTTTTAAGTTCGTGGTATGTTGCTCCTTATAAGAAATCGGTTAAAAATATCCTAAGTGCGCTCTTATTCGCTGCCGAAAATAATGGACGCTACGGATCGGAACAAAAACTGAAAGATTTTGCTCTAAAATTTTGCAAAAGTGAAAGAAAAACACAGACTTTTTATAAATACTTTAACATGGCCAACCTTAATTCTTTATCGATAGTGTTTAGTCTATTCTACATAATGAACCTGACAAAAGTATGTGGACAGTTTTGCCTATATAATCTTAACTCGACGTAAACTTTGCTTGCGACTTGTAGGAAATTGGTTTTAGTTCTTCCGTCGTGTCATAGATGGCGCTGTAGTACTTTTTGTTGTAGCTTTTGGTAGGTCGCTACAGAGGTTTACCATATTTTTTTAATACCAAATGACACAGTTAGACCGCACCAGATTGACATAATTATATGTGATGAAGTTCATAGTCACCTGTATCCTGGCTTCTATGGTGTCTGTTTGTCTCAGCAGCAGCCTCATCTCGGTTACATAGTTGCCAACGTGAATGTTTGGTTCATAGTCGCCCAGTTCAACTGTGAAAGAAACAAGATTTTTGAGCAATGATAGTTTTTAATTAGCTTCTTATTCTTCTTTTCTTGTGGTTAGCGCCGTACCTGGAGTCAGAGTGTTATGCCGCCCATGGGCCTCTGACTTCTTAAATAGCTAATCCATGGGATGCTCATAATAATACTTGAATCTAACTCAATACTCTTTAAATGAATACTTTTTCCTTTTATTTTCCTCCTTAGGCATAAGGCCACACCCTGAAGTGGCCTTATACAAGTAGACATTTTAACAATCATTAATGGCAATACGAGGATCCTCCGGGCTCCCGACTCATGGTACCTAGTTATACCCTTCGTTCTCCTTAGACCGAGGGTAATGAGGGTACCCATTTCATTCACATTCACATTTTATAAGTACAATATTTTAGCCGCAAGCTAGTTAATAATCATTTTCAATTAGATACATGTGTGCAGTATCAATAGCCCGTAATTACCAATATAGGGTGCAGTACAACGTCCATCCACTTAAATACATATAAACCTGCTCTACGTAGTATACAAGGTGTTGTTTTGCATTCTCGTCAAATTCAAGGAGGTGACTATGCTACTGATTCTAGTCGCGAATCAATAATAAAATGGGTAGGTAATTTTTTTTTTTTTTCTTATTTACGAAAATCGGTAAGTTTGAACCACCCGTGTTTTAAACGCGGCCCGTCTGATTCTCGCCCTATAACCGTGCTTTTATACATACAAACAATCTCAAACGTTTATTCGATCATTTCTTATTCCCTAAACCACGTAAAGGGGGTTATGCTGAAATACTGACAAACTTAAAAACCCAAAACAATCACCGTTTATTAATAATTAACTAGGTACCGTAATTTTAATTGATTATTTAGGTCTTTTGTGACATCCTCTTGAATTTTGACGAGGATGCAAAACAACACCTTGTATAATAGAAGCATGTAGTTGCAAGTAGTTCTGTGCAAAATCAGTCACTTCCTGTGACCTTATCAGTGATGTAAGCGTGCTAGCGTGTTAGCCACGAAACATAATGCTAGCCCAAACACTAAATAACCCCATAACCCTTATCAGTAACAAACTGTGATAGATAATTATCGTGATATTAGAACCTCTAACTGAACACGTGTTTTTTACATGAGTTGGCTTTCACGTACTTGTAGCTATAAATTATTATTAATTCAATTATTATTTCAATGTCAAGATCATTTATTTTTATTGTATAGATACTGAAGTGTAAACAAGTTTAAATTTTTCATATACATGCCAGTCGGTACTTATATGAAAAATTTGCCCGCCTTGCGTTCCTATAGGAAATGATAAGATAGGTTAGGTAAACAAATATTTATGATGATCGTATAAAGACTGCATGGAGTAAGATTACCAATTACTTTTATATCAATTTGCCAATAGATCATTACTTATATGTGCAGGTGCTACAAACTTGTTCGAGTTCGGTATTAGTCAGTTATACGAGATAATCTAATATTTCTAGTAATGCAGAAAATTTTAAAGGAAGTCGTTTGTCTCGGTATTTAATGGTCATGTTAAGGTGGATACAGACTTTGCGAGGCATGCGCCACGAACGGCGCACAACGAATGCCTCGGCCATACGTTGGGTCACCCTCGCACGTGCGTAGCACATGCCTCGCCACGAATACAAAGGTACACACCTTGCGAGGCATTCGCTGTGCGTTGTTCGCGGCGCATGCCTCGCAATGTCTGTATACTGCTTTATGAGGAGGGATGAAACGCATGTGACTAAAAGAGTCATGGATATGAATTTTGATGTATGGAGAGGGAGAGGAAGGCCAAAGAAAAGATGGATGGATGGTGTGAGGAATGATATGAAAGAGAAAGGTGTAAATGATGCCGTTACGTCGGACAGGGCAGAATGGAAGAAGAAAACGTGTGGCCTCGACCCCAAATAGAATGGAGCAAGGGCAGTAAGATGATGCCTCGAGACGGCACAAAGGCCGCCGAGTCGAATGTCCCGTCCCCAACAACTGCGTAGCAAGCCTTTCAAACACTACACAATAACGAATGTGACAATGTTTTTAAAAAAATACATTTTATTCTTACTTTGTATAATAAGAGCTCCTAACATAGCTGCCTCATTGGACGTGCAGTACAACCTCCCGTGAAGAAGATCTCTCTTTAGCTGCAAGTATATCTGGAACCTAGTCACATCCTCCTTCAGGAGTAGAGGATTTGGCGGGTAGAACTTTACTCGGAAACTAAACAGTATTGGTGATGCATCTGCAAAGGAAACTGGGTGTTAGAGATTTGGTATATTTTGAGTAGTAAATAAAAAACTCATACTAAGTTAAATTAGCAATCAAAATTAAAACCAAACCAAAATTTAAACTATTAAAAATTCATTAATTTTAAGACAGATAAATTATTTTAATAATTTTTTATTATATAAATGATAGTTATGATTATTTATTTAATAAATGATAATAAATTATTTTAATTGCAATATTGTGGGCAGTCGGATATTTGAAACAAAAATAAATAAGTTTCAACAGATAATTATTATGTCCAACAGACTTATTCATCTTTGTAATAATGAATGTGTAGATGTTACAAATGAACACTATCAATTGAAACAGTGTCTAAATCAATTAAGAATGGTAGATAAAACAAAAGATGTGGGTGGTAAACATCATCAGACATACCTTTTACTTGTTTTAATATTAATTTTGCCAAATGCAGCCAATGCTGAAAACAGAATAAATAATTTTAGTTGTTATGTCCAGATATGCAGAGCTTAGATTAAAGCTAGATGGAAATCAGAAAAAGGTTTTTGATTTGGAATTTTTGAAAAGTTGTTGCTGGTTAGTTTTGTGTCATGTAATTGGGCCTTGTCCTCTATGAATTGTGGGTATACTCTTTAACCCTCCCTTACCCTTCAGAAAATTCAGTTAATGTTATTATTCTACATTTTTAAAGAATGTATTTCAGTTTCCAATTATATGATGAAAAGAGAGCTTTCCAATTAAAGACCTTCGCAGATAAATGGGCTATACAATACAAAAACATTTTTTCAAACCAGTGGTTCCTGAGATTAGCGCATAACATACAAACTCTTCAGCTTTATAATATCATAGTATAGATAAAAGAAATATCACGCCTTATGCAATGATTCTGGCTTCCTTCTGAAAACTTCACCCAACTCCAACTAAATGATAACTTTGGTTGGACCCAATCCAACTGAATTTTTGATGAATCTTCTTATTTTACTCGGCACTTAACTATGTATTATTATTGCGTAGTTTTTATTTTTGTTTGTTTTTATTTTTTATTATTGCTGTACACAATCTTATTTTATATAAGTACCCGTCTCACATACACATACACTCTGACACAATATATAAAACTGTTTTACATCCGTCACATCACATTCGCAGGTCCAGTTGAAAACCAGCGTCAGGCAGCCTAGCTGCCCGGCATTTTGCTGAACTGGCCCTATTTGGCGCTGCCGTGAGGCACACAATAATTATTCCTGTTTTTTATTGTTTTAGTTAGATAGACAATAATTTCCCCTTTTTACTTTCGTTTAAATTTATGAATTTCTGGTTAATTTTTGTTTAATGTTGTGTGTTTTTGTGGCATGTGCCAAATAAACTTATTTTCTTTCTTTCTAAGTATCTAATATTAATAATATTTTTAATATTCACTTGAATTTAGAATGGCAGTAGATCATATGATTAGTTGGTAGTGCAATTTCAAGATTGCTTTGTAAACTGATTGGATTGATGAATATTTGCTATTGGTAAGAGGGTCATCTTCTTTCATCTTTGAATTAATGGATGATATCAAAACAGGATTAACATTTTCAGTGATAGTCTTTAAATAGAAAAGGAAAGAAGTCAATAGCATTATTTTTAAATGGAGTGAAGTAAAACAATGATCCCGGCAGGTATATGAAGAAATTATCAACAAGCGGTTAAAATTTTGAATAAAGAATTCAGTAAGAAAACATTTCATACCTTTGACAATATACTTGACATTGCAGTTTTAGCATTATTTATATTATGTTTTCAATAGATTTACACTTGTTCCCAGGACTTAATGTAGTTTTAGAATATTTGTTTAAAGAATTCACATTCACTGTCAGTGTAAGATACTTTTACTTCAATCCATTATCAGACAGTGACCCCCAGACATTTCAGGGCGAATAGTAGTATTTGTACTTGTTCTAAAGCTACTAAATATTGGCTCACCCTTTGACCACCGGCGTCCACATATCGAAGCCCAAAATAATCAGTCTCAGTGAGATTCAACTGTTGACATACATGCTCCAATAGAAACTTGCCCTTGTAACTTGGCTGAAAACAAACACCATTCGTTAAACATTAATGCGAAAAAGAAGTATTCATTATTTACAAAAATACTCACGTGAAATTCACATTCTAATATTTCTGTATCTTCTAACAGTCTCACTGTACATTTATAAACAATATCTCCGCGACTTTTGAACATGCTGCCAACTATTTATTTACCACAATAACACGTTAAATATTCCTAACAATGCAACATTTTAATTAATTAACGCATTGCTACCTTAATTTTGATTCCCTAAATGAGTTCATACAAATTTTCATTTGTTTCGTTTCGATTTCGACTCAGGAACCTGAATGGGGTGCGGACAGTGCGGTGCGGGGGTGAGAAAATTTGACACTTCCCACGTTCAGTATTTAGTGGAGGAAAAAAAAATGGCCTGATTTTTTCGTGTTTTTCAACTTACACATTTTATTCATTAATACTCATTGCATTGTAGAATTCAAAGAACTGCAATATGCAAACATAAATTTGAATCAATTCCAAAGTTATTGTGTTTAACATCCTCTGAGCCCCATAAAATTCTTAAATATCATTCTTTTGGAATGAAGTCCATGTCCATATTTTTTATGTCAGAATTTAATCAGATTTGTTACGAAAATGTAATTATTTAGTTTGTAAAACATTTTGCTTTACCAGCATGTGTGGTGTTGTCATTATTTAAAATTAATTCATTTTTATTTCTGAACGAATTTGCAAATGAATCCATCATATCCGTTCTAAGTCTAAAGTTGCCAGACTTGATAAATATTCCTCAAACTAGTGGTATATTATTTTATTATCTCATTTGAAACCAAAATCAGAAATATTTCTTGATTGCTATTAAGAGAAATAAGGAAAAAAAAATGTTTTTTTTTTTCAAATAATAGAGGTTAAAGTATGAAATTGCCGTTTTATTGTAATAGGTACTTCGAATTGACATAGAACCTTCATGGGTTGAGATTTTTGAGTGAAACTCTTTTCACATAGTACCTGTGAAGTTTTTCTTTTTAAAAATGTGCAGCATTCGATAATCGACGTTCAGTTGTTTTTTTTATTCAGCTTAAACAAGTAACATGGATACTTCGAACGCCGCGAAACTAACGCAGCAGAAACAGCTCGCAATATCAATATTGCGTTTGCGGACAGGGGACTGCTAATGAAGCACCGTGCGATTTTGGTTTAAACGCTTTCGTGATGGAAAGTTTGATTTGAAGAACGGACCACGTGGAAGACCGCCCACACAGGTAAATAACAATGAATTGAAAGAGATGGTGGAAGCCGATCCGAGCCAAACTACCCAAGAATTAGCGGCATGGTTTGACGTTACCTTACCATCAATAATGACTCATTTGCATCGTGCACGAATAAAAAAAAAGGGTGTCTCATGATTTGACTGATCTGCAGAAAGAAACGCGTATTGAAACTTGTGTTGCCTTGTTAAATCGATACAGAAATGAAGGAATCGATTTGTGCCATGTGATGAAAAGTGGATTCTTTATGATATTCGTAAGCAAAAAATGCAATGGCTGACCCCAGGTCAAACGCCACAACAGTTTCCTAAAGCAAAGCTTACCAATAAAAGGTAATGGTAACTGTTTGGTGGTCTTAGCATGGTGTTATTCACTGTAGCTTTCTCCGATCTGGTCAAGCAATAACGGCAGATGTCTACTGTGCCAAACTCCGAACAATGATAGCAAAACTAGCAGTGAAACAGCCCCAACTCATAAATCGATCTTCACCATTATTTCTCCATGATAGCGCGTGACCTCATACAGCACGAGAAATCATTTTAACTCTGCAGGAACTGCAATTAGAAACCATTCGTCACTCTCCGTATTTGCCAGACCTTGCTCCAACGGGCTACCATTTTTTTTGTGATTTGGTCATTTTTCTACGTGATTAATCATTTAAAAAAAACAATTTCATACTTTAACCCCTAATATTCTTTTGCATTAAGGAAATTATACTTTTTTGTCGTGTGGGACTCCACCACTGCAGCTTTAAAAAATATGTAGAAAAGGAAATGAAGAATATTCTATTTTGCAATGAAATACTGCCCATTAAAATCCAGGGCAACCCGATTCTCGTGAGCATTGTTATATCGCGAAAAACTTTAAATCAGAGTTTTAAACGTTTCAATGACCACTTACCGATGAAATGTTAAACCATCACTTTTTTTTTTGATGTTCTGGAGTGTTTACGGCAGTCTTTAAGAATACAACCAGGCATTTTGATGTTGTTATTTATGCGAGCCAAACACGACTTACCTCTACGGGCGTTGGATACTCACTGGATAGTTGCGGTACAGCGTACCGCAACGTGGCGCAAAATCATGCAACGCGTTGTCTTCTCTATACGTAGTAGTAATACCTCAGTGCAGTAACTATTAAAATTAATAAGTTGTTTGCAGAAGACATTTTTTTTAATCATAAGAATGAAAGTGGAAATGGTGTGTGTGATGAAAGTGCATTGGTGCAATGCGTGAGTTGATGTGTGTGTAAATGTGTTTGCCAATGTGAGTGTGTGAGTGTATATGTGAGAGTGTTAAGACACAAGTTTAAGTAAATTTTCTGTTAAAGCGTAGTCAAGACTTAATAGCTAGGTGCGCAATTTTCTTTTACAAATAGCTTTAGTAAGTGTGTAAATAGATATTTTATTATGTTCAGGCAGGTGGACCAGGAGGTGCAAGGGTGCAATTGCAGTTGCAGTCCCATGGCTTTAAAATGAGACAAACAAAACTGATAAAAAAGTGGTCGTCACGGGACGCCCGGAGATATGAAACATCTATGTTTTAATAGTATTAATCATTAATAAAAACCTATGATTAAATGTGGGGCAAAAGAAAAAAAATAAACATAGGCAATCTTATAAACTGCCGACAGAAGTGAAAACTCAAAACAATGGAATTACAGTGCCTTTTTTTGAATTTTCAAATCATTAAAAAAAACAGTAGTCTGGTTTTCACATCTGTTGGCACTGAGCAATAATTGTATGTCAATATTTTTAGTTTATTAAACATATAATGGGCTGCACAAGCTCCATACAAAATATTAGGCCACTATACTTCACGTCTGGCGCAATACGTCACGAGCATGTCGACGTCAACGGTAAAGCGAACCCATATATTTTTCCTTTACTAAAAATCGCACTGTGCGGTAAAAGTTTTCACTTAAAAATTGAACGTGGAACTTTTAAAAACCAAACAAGATCAATAATAAATCCAAAAAAAAAAACATTATTTTAAGGGGAAAAGGTTCCATTGGTGTGTGGTCCAGTTTATGGTATGAGGAACAGGGTGTAAAGTTCCTCGATACTCTTTAAAAAAGGGAAGATTCTCTGATCAGACAGGTGTTATGTCTGTATTTGGCTGAGGTAAACTTTGCTTACAACTTGTAGGAAAATGATGTTAGTTCTTCTGTCATAGATGGCGCTGTAGTACTTTTTGTTTGTAAGTTGCTTTTTGTAGGTAGCTGCATCACTCCCCTCGGAGATCAGATGTCGATGGTAGAATGGGTCGGCTTGTAGTATTTAGCCATGCCAGTTTGAAGCTCGTTGTCGTATTGTACATGGTGAGTCGGAACAGTCAGCGGTGGTGATGTGAAGAACCCCAGTGAGTCGGGGCCGGCGCTACGTAAGCTCCGGTGCGTCAGACGTAGTACAGCTCCACAATATGGCAGACAGCTACAAAGGTGTCGACTGGGAGGTATGAAGCTCCCGACCGGCCGAAAGCGCAGTGTGCTGTGCCAACGTCGCTTGAAGAGGCTGAGGGTGTTGACCAGGAATGCACTTCCGCTGCATGCTGGTGTTCAGGAATACCCATTTGAAGCTGGCTGGCTGTGAGACTCGCTGCTCAAAAGCTTGAGGAAGTGATGTTAAAGATGTCGTGACGTTAGAGAACATAAAAAAAACTACCTAACCTATTCAATATTCTTGGTTCAAGCTCACTTTGGATGTGGTTAACTTTCGCTGTCGCTTTCATTTCACTCGCTTTAACAACCATCATCATCTTTACTCATAAAACTTTTGCTGCATTGTCTTAATTGCTAAGCTTTTCTGCAAAAATGTTTATGTTAGAATTCCTTACATAAATAATAATATATTATAAAGACAGACTTCAGCAGCCGTGGAGTTTGTATTCGTGCCCGGTAGATGGCAATAGGCTCGCCCCTATTTCATGGGACTTAAAACATAACTGGCCAAAATGAGGGTGTATTATTATGTAATCCACTGCCAGACCCGTCGGGGATTACAGGCGTGATGTTATGCATGTTACAGACAAACTAAAGCCTAAGGTATCCAAGGCTTTCCAAAACCCAGTACAAAAAAATTGGCTTCGTGGACCTGAAACCGGCACCCGTAGTTTGAGTGAGTGAGCCTATTCCGTGAGTCACGTATAGTGACACAATATAATAATATACTTACTGTACAATCCTCGAGTTTCTTTCTCTTAAGAATTACCAGCGTTAATTATAAAATTGGGACTTTTGAAATAAAACATCGCCACACTGAGCGCCGGAAGTGACTCAACTCATTCCAGCCAGCTGAAAGAGCAACCATTACTCGTCCATTCTGTTGGAGTCTATCTCGGATATTACACGTGGATTGTAATCCGTGGTGAGTGTCAGAAGAATTGTTAAGTGCAGTGTTAAAAAGTGATATAAGTTTACCGTAAGCATAAACGATTGTGTTTCTCAATAATATCGGCAAGAATTCACGTTAATCATATCAATTAACTCTATCCTTACTGTGGTGTAATTCTAAACCTACAAATTACGTTTTACATCCAACGTATGGTTACGTTAACTTGTGAAAATATTTAATTCCTTCATTTGTTTGTTTAATTGTTCTTTGTTCGAATCAACTGTCGAATTAAACACGGTTCTCGTTTGCTTACGCGTCACACTTGTTCACCGACCGGCTCGCCACCACGTGGTTGATGCACACTTGTTTTCTCTTTTCCATAGCTGACTGTTATTATTTTGTCCGCTCAAATATATCTACTTCTAAAGTGAATGGAATGTATGTAATGGCAATAAATTATAAATTTTCGTACATTTGCCGTAATGGCTGACATCCATTGTGAAATGTCAAGATAGGGCGAGGCGGCCATGCGGCCGCCATATTGCCGGCCGCACGATACACGAGGTTGCGACCTTGCAGATGCCGGCTCGGATCACACAACCCCTTGCACTATTCTTATCAATAACAGATTTTTTAACTAGATTATTTTCTTTTGTTCTAGACTAACCAAAAATGGGCAAGGAAAAGATTCATATTAACATTGTCGTCATTGGACACGTCGACTCCGGCAAGTCCACCACCACTGGTCACTTGATCTACAAATGCGGTGGTATCGACAAACGTACCATCGAGAAGTTCGAGAAGGAGGCCCAGGAAATGGGTAAGGGTTCCTTCAAATACGCCTGGGTGTTGGACAAACTGAAGGCTGAGCGTGAACGTGGTATCACCATCGATATTGCTCTGTGGAAGTTCGAGACCGCTAAGTACTATGTCACCATCATCGATGCTCCCGGACACAGGGATTTCATCAAGAACATGATCACTGGAACCTCCCAGGCTGACTGCGCCGTGCTGATCGTCGCCGCCGGTACCGGTGAGTTCGAGGCTGGTATCTCCAAGAACGGACAGACCCGTGAGCACGCTCTGCTCGCTTTCACACTTGGTGTCAAGCAGCTGATTGTGGGCGTCAACAAAATGGACTCCACTGAGCCCCCTTACAGCGAACCCCGTTTCGAGGAAATCAAGAAGGAAGTGTCCTCTTACATCAAGAAGATCGGATACAACCCAGCTGCTGTCGCTTTCGTACCCATTTCTGGCTGGCACGGAGACAACATGTTGGAGCCCTCAACCAAAATGCCCTGGTTCAAGGGGTGGAATGTTGAGCGCAAGGAAGGCAAGGCTGAAGGTAAATGCCTCATTGAGGCCCTCGACGCCATCCTGCCCCCTGCTCGCCCCACAGACAAGGCCCTGCGTCTTCCCCTCCAGGACGTATACAAAATCGGTGGTATCGGTACGGTGCCCGTAGGCAGAGTCGAAACTGGTATCCTCAAGCCTGGTACCATTGTCGTCTTTGCCCCTGCTAACATCACCACTGAAGTCAAGTCTGTGGAGATGCACCACGAAGCTCTCCAAGAGGCTGTTCCCGGAGACAACGTTGGTTTCAACGTAAAGAACGTGTCTGTTAAGGAGTTGCGTCGTGGATTCGTCGCTGGCGACTCCAAGAACAACCCACCCAAGGGCGCCGCCGATTTCACAGCACAGGTCATCGTGCTCAACCACCCTGGTCAAATCTCAAACGGATACACACCTGTGCTGGATTGCCACACAGCTCACATTGCCTGCAAATTCGCCGAAATCAAAGAGAAAGTGGACCGTCGTACGGGTAAATCCACTGAAGACAACCCTAAGTCTATCAAATCTGGAGATGCCGCCATCGTTAACCTGGTCCCCTCCAAGCCTCTATGTGTTGAGTCCTTCCAGGAATTCCCTCCCCTCGGTCGTTTCGCCGTGCGTGACATGAGGCAGACGGTCGCTGTGGGTGTCATTAAGGCTGTCAACTTCAAGGAAATTGGTGGTAAGGTGACCAAAGCCGCCGAGAAGGCCACCAAGGGCAAGAAGTAGCTAGCGCTGTTAACAGCACAATTTTTCATTCAACTGCGATACTTCATTCACCGAAAGGTGTTCCGAAGGAAAGAAGGGCTACAAACTCATTCCTTTTCTATATTTTTTACAAGGCTTATACTGTAACATTATTTTATAATTTATATAAGGTTATATCTGAACTATTTTGTTATAACTGCAAACTAATGTGTAAATTCATAGAAGAATAAAGGTAGCCTCCAGTAAAAATTACATTGTATTTTCATTTAACTTGATAACCAAACCATTTGACAGGAAATCAATTAAAAGTAACAAGTACACACCTAGGTACACAGGTACCTATAATACCAAACACAGGTTGCACAACACACCACCTTTTTTCAGTTCCATCTTTCAAACAAAGAAATCGTAAACGCTACTGAATTGCTGATATGTCGATTTTGGTGAAAGGTTACTAGGTAAGTATGCTCCCAAACCAAAAGGTGAATGAACTCTGAACTATTTCTGAAAGCAGGAGAAATATGTGACACAAGATGACTAAAAATATTTGCATTCCTACATGATGTTTGTTTGGTTGGATTTCAGAACCTGATTGTGGTTACTTGGGCTTTAGCTTAGCCTTGAAATATTTCTATGGGTAAGTAGGAGTCTCTAATAAGGGTAAAATAAAAATAAGTGCAATCGAGAGTAGTAGGTGTCTGATCTGCATCATTCTCCCTCTCAAGCTTCATTGGTCTCGCCATGTGCAGATTGTATTGGCCGTTTTATATAACGTCACAATCACTTTCTAGACGTGGAGAGATTAAAATTAAATGATAGCATTAGATAGTGTGGCTGATATGATATCTCATGCTACACTATTTAGGTTTTGATGGTAATAAGTACCTATAAAGTTATAACTGAATCGTGTGATGGTGACGCACTAAACTGTTCAGTTATACAGCAACTGTAATACTGTATATTTTACTCCACTCTCACTTTTATAGACCTCGTCAGTGATATATACATGTGTGTACACTAGGTAGAGTTAGTTACTTTTTATTATTACCTACCTCCTGTACAAATATACTGTAGGTAAATCGATTTGACTCTATCTAGGCTCGGCCCCTATATAATAAATATATAATATGTTGAGCATAGTTGGAACGGACCCATTTCTAATTTCTGACTAGACTCAGTTTGGGGTGAACCACCTCAATAGGTAACGTCACAGTCATGTCTTAGAAGTGCGTGATATTTTCGAGAATACTAGGTTTGTCTGACTAAGTATATCTATTTAGTAGGTCTGGTATCCTCAGGATTTTATGTACTGGGCCTGGTGGTGATTTGTTTATTTCAAAAGATTCTTCCTTCTTGCAATCTTGTTACACGACGTGCCAACGTCATGAACACGTGTCATTGAAGTCTCGCTCTTATGATCTCACGTGGCGCAACGTTTTCTCCAACGTGCCTACTAATAAAATTATAGCAATACTTCAATCCAGAAAAATGGGACTAACATTTTCAAAGGGATCTTGTTTTTTTTTCAACTTTCGTCCTCACTGTTCGCAAACCATAATAAATTATGATGATGTATACACAATTCTATCCGTTTATTTCACATTTTAGTGAAATTTATATCATTTCCTATGATGTAGTTGTTTGATTCGGATTAGATGTTTTTGTTTGATACATTTTTTATTCATTGTGCAATCGGAAAACCCGAGCATTTAGGTAATTAATTTTATTAGTCACACGCATCACAATCCCCACAAGTGATTTCTTTAATGTTACACAATATTGTTTATATGAATAACTGCGTAAGTATGTAGGTCCCTCATACTCCTATGGTTGAAGATTTTCAATTGTACTTCTACTAATATTTGATCATTAGTATGTACCTATCTAGCTAGCATATAAGTACCTACAAGCAATGAGTAGAAATTCTTAGCACGTACCTATTCATCGGTTGAATTACCTATGTTGATGACACATCTTATAGTTCTACTGTAAAAGAATTTCAAATTGTGACTGCATTTTGCCAGATTGTAATTTTCGTCTAGACTCTAGATTAATAAACATAAGATAGATCGTGGCTGTAGCACCTAGGTACATATTGTGCGTCATAAACTTTTAGCATTACAAAAGGTCACGGGTCACGCACCCACGTCCTTTTGTCCCTAGGACGTATCTCATACCTCCCCCAGTTCCCACCCACGCAGGTTTCAGAATTTCAGATACGAGTAAAGAACTTTATAAAGAGAATAGTATGAAAATGGTATGAATACTATTATACTAATACATAACTAAATATTCGAGTGTCTATATTAACTAGCTGTTGTACTCATAAATAACCTCATTTTTGATGTCTTCTCCTAGGTTTGATGACTTGGTTCAACTTCAAGTATCCAGTAGGCTAGACCTTTTGGGAAAGTCACAGATGAACCAACGTGTGTTGTGGACCAAAAATAAGGTTCTTTGTTTCACATAGTAAAAGTATTCCAATTATTTTCAATAAACCCGGTGGACTTTGAGTGTGTGTGAGGCAAGATAGGTAGAGTGCACCTGTGTTTGCCCACAAATTATTTCCAGCGTCGTTGGCTGGCCTGAATTGCGCACCATGACCGAAAACGGTCAAGACTTCAAGAGGACCATTACAAATTTAAACCCAGCCAAAAATATGCTAGGATTAATATGAATGCGAAACCTTGCGCAATATTTCTTTAGAGGTCTATAATATTATAGGTACCTACAGGCAAGAGCCATGTTTTTATATTTAGAACTTTCGGTAGGTCGTTACATGTATTGATCCTATTCCCCAAGTTACCGTTTAATCTCGAAGCCGGGTCAATGCCCCTTTCACGTGGAATTCTCGGCGACTGTGCGATAGCAGGTAGATGACCGCGACCTTCAAGAGTTAGACGCGAACGTTATGTAGGCATTTATGTAAATCAATGTAAGCTACGCGAAATTTACCATGGCCCTTTATTTTTATATGACCGCTAGGGTAGGTAGTTGCGTAACACTCGTAATCGGCAGCGCGCCATATGTAAGATTTTCCTTAGAGTTTACTTCAAACGTATACTTTAATAAACCGAATCTTTTGGGCCAGTAGGTACCTCGCTAAAGGTAAGACAAATAAATGTATGTGTAACGCTCAGATAATCCACGAGCACTTTAGTTCCAATTTACTTCACTTCAGTTCTGGACTACAAGACTCTTACACAATATAGTGCAGTTATGCGAAAATATATGAAACATCGCGCCAGGGCATTTTTGGTAACCACTCCAAGACTACCAGCAACAAATCTAGAATAAGAATAGAATAACTATTCTTTTATAGTTAACGAATCCAGTTACTTAAACATTTATATTAACATTATTAGTTATTAGACCCGCACAGGCAAAAACTCTAAACAACAGCATAGTAGTCCCCTAACCTTACGTTACCTTCTTCTGGTAAAAGTGTTGAGTTCAGACCAATCGCGGCACAATTGAGTTTTCTAATAATTTATAAATAAATATAATAGTTTATAAGTATTACAATTTAGGTTCACAAAGTGGATTGCTATACTAACACCGGATGTTCAGACGCGCTACTGTAAAGAAATTCATATAATTATCTCTGAAGATGACGTAGGTCCCTTTCCCTCATCCCTCTGTCGCGTACGTCATCCGCAAAGTAGCTATTTGGAGTGAGGAGCGTGAGTCACTATTGATGAGGGAAAGTGGCGATAACGATACTATTGTACATATTTAAACATAGATATCTTCAAAACAATTATCAATTGTTCTGATTTATTTGTTTGCCTAATACGTAACTTTTTAGACCTATGTATCCTGCTTATGCTTATGAAGTTTCATTAAAATCAGTTCAGTCATTTCGGAAAAGGACTTGAAAGTTTGTATGAAATGTCGTGACGCGTAAACGCTCAATTTATAAGCTTCGGTAATCTTCGTATTCATTTGCGAATTACCTAGCGTGAAAATCGCGTCGTAGGGAGACCCCAAGAGGTAAAGCTTGTAAGCTTGTACGGCCGCAGTGCTGCACTATATGTATTATAGCAGTGTATCTATACGATACGTACGCATTATTCGACGTTTATTTCAAGTTTTCTTTCAGTAGAGAAGTTATTTGAAAATATATTTACACCCACACGTGGCTTGCTAGAGCTTGGTTAGAGGGGCCTAGAGCTTGGTTAGAGGGGCCTAGAGCTTGGTTAGAGAGGCCTAGAGCTTGGTTAGAGAGGCCTAGAGCTTGGTTAGAGAGGCCTAGAGCTTGGTCCATCATTTTCAGTAGGACTTTTAGTCCAACTGAAAATGATAATGGATGACCCATATTTCAAAATTCCAATTTAGCTTTTGGTGTGTAGGTGGGGTGGGTGGAGAAAATAAATGAGTGCTGACTTTTTAATAAAATTATTTTTTATTCTACTATTTACATAATTTTATGAACTAATACGAGATATTGTTAGTGCCGCCTTCTCCGGACTCTTCTTGCTGTATTATCATATTGGCCCACTCTTCGGCCTGCCTGTATCTTTGCTTCTTGACGTAGGGAGCGTACACAGTCCTATGAAAAACGACTGCTGCTGAAGTTAGGGATATAGCCATCAACATCTTCACCAACGGGCTGGAAGTTTTAAACCATGTTTTGACACGCTCCATTATTCAGCTTTACCGGCTAGCTCAGCTTTTGCTACTTTAGGTTTTTTGAAATGATCGTCAAATAGAGGCCTCCAAATATAAACTCCGCTAAAAACACCTAAAACTGACACTAAAACAATCTGTCCTCTTGTAATTCCCCTTGGTTTATAAATTCGCATTATTTAGTAGAAAAAATAACAGATATGGTTGAGTAAACAAGATTTCATTTTAGTTTTTCTTCACTTTTCTCTTGAATTTTTTTAGGTTAGTGTAATGTTATGTCATATCGCGTTCCGAATCTACTTGTGTCGAAGTTCTATTTTTTAGCATTACAAAACTAGAGGTGAATTTCCTCAAGTGAATCCATATTCGATTGTAGTTAGTCGAGTTTTTTCATTTCCGTACACGTTAATTTTGAAAGTTTTTTCATTGTTTTGACAGACATTGACCATCTTAGTCGAGATTTTTAAAGGGGTCTCGAGAAAATCTCGACTAAGATTGATATGGATGGGCCTAATGTGTAGGAGCGGCACAATTTCATTGGCGAGTGGTGACTCAATGACATATTGACATTTGTTTAGTAAATAATTATGTCAAAACAACGGGCTAACCTAGAAATACAAAAACATGTTCAATATCTACACATAAGTATTTAGACTATTTAATCAAGTTAAAATGGCTAACAACAGAAGAGTGGTGCCTAATATACTCATAACGGGTAAACTATACCTTTACATTCGTATGTTTTGTTGACATTATCAACCCACATGTGCAATTCCTTTATGAGAAAGTACATGTTAAATATTTCTACTTCCAGGTACGCCAGGTGTCGGCAAGTCTACACTTTCTCGTCTGGTGGCAGACAGGACAAAGTTTACTTGGCGCGAAGTATCCAAGTTAGCCGAGGAATACAGTTGTTTGGATGAGTATGACCCAGAATATCAATGCCCATTCTTGAACGAGGATAAAGTGAGTTAATACTTTCGTACGCTCTCCTCGCGTCGTCACTTAGCATCAAGTGCTCTAGGATTTTGTGAGCTTTGAGCATTGTCCTCTAATATTGATGTAGACTCAGTCTAGGCTTATTTTGTATTATGGAAGGACTGAAGTAAAGATTTTGAAGATAATTATTATTTCTAGTTATTTGAACCAATAATTATTCAATGTATTTACTATTTATAAAATGATGTAATACTCCTGCTTGATGGGCTTTCATTGCCATGGGATTGGTTGGTCCAGGTAGAATAGTTAAATTCTCTTTCAACTATCTATGTTAATTCCTTCTCCCATATTTGGAAAAAGGGAATAACATATTTTTTTTATTAATTTGACAATCATCCAAACATACTAGTCACTCATTTATAAGGCTAAAAAAAAAGAAAGGCCCCTAGAGATTTATCGGCAATTTTATACATAGTGGGTGCACGTCACTGGACTGACTGCCCTTCAAGACATTAATTCTTAATCATATATGCTGAATGTTCACATGCACACTTAACAGAATGCAAGAAAACAATAAAAAACATGTTACTTTAAACTAAGTATGAAAAAAAGCTTTCAATTATATTATAATTTCAGCTACTAGACATCATGGAAGGCATGATGGCTAAAGGTGGGAACATTGTGGACTACCACGGCTGTGAATTCTTTCCAGAGAGGTGGTTTGATGGTGTATTCGTTGTCAGGACTAACAACACAACACTCTTTGATAGGCTTACAGCCAGGTCAGTTTCAGCTAAGATTTAAATAAAATGTACACTCAACTATTTTTGGTTTTTGCTAAAACGTGTCCACATGGCAAGTGTGCGTTACGACCGCACGGCCAAGGCGTTTTTTTTTTTTTTAAACTATGCCATGATGATGAGAACGTGGAGCACAAGCATAGAGAGGCCAATACCCAGCAGTGGATGAAAACAGGCTGTGGATGATGAGCCAGAACTTACGATACTAACATCTCAGCACCAATGAAGTTTTGTATCTTTTTCTTTCCAGAGGCTACACAGGAAAGAAACTAGAGGATAATGTTCAATGCGAGATATTTGAGACATTGCTAGAAGAGGCACAGTCCTCGTACAAGCCAGAGATTGTGATGGAGATACAGAACGACTCAGAGGATCAGCTGCAGAGCAATGTTCAGACCATCGCTGAGTGGATTGAGAGGTGGAAGGAGGAGAATATATAGTTTACTTAATTTTCTCATTTGGTTTCATTTATATTTATCACAGAAATTAAAAACTTATTAATATGAAAAAAAAAAATATATCAAACTAGGTTTTGCCCCGTGGCCTTTTCGGCCACGACACCTTTCCCCGTTGGTATCCCACGGGAACGGGTGCGTACCATTTGTTATAATAACAAAAGTTTTAATGATCATATGACAATTTCATTTGATATAATTAAAAAAAAAATGTTTAGTATAACGATGAAATGATATAATGAATTATTGATATAGTTTCTGTTTACCTAATTTTATATGGATTAATTAACATTTTTTAATTTAACATTCTCATTATTTTCTATAATGCAGTTAGTATATTATTAGGTTAGTATACTATTCCTCATATATTCCTGCGCTAGATCCCCTATATTGGTTGGTGAATCATGTGGGTTAGGTTAGATCCCTTGTGTGCGTAGTCGCAGCGGAAAAATGTCGAATTTCTTAATTTCAGTTAAGCAGATATTTAGTGTATGACCTCGTGTAATTGTGTATGGTAAGTACAAATTTGTGTATCCAGCCATTGGGGAGCTATTCAACAAAAACTGTTTCCGCTGGAACTACGTCATCCTAGCGGCACTTTTTTTATCCTATGCACGTACATGAAAAAAAATACATTCAATAATTAGTGTATAAGGAGAGGTAAATGTGTATGCTTGAATGAAATTTGTGTGTCATAAAACTGCGAAGATAATCAAGTTTCCGCTGCGCTGACGTTTGGCTATTTGATGAAAATCATATAAAACAGCTTAGTGCAGAGTTGATTTTTTTTACGCACCTTGCTTTGAATTTGTGTGTAATGTTTGTGAAAACAGAATTTGAAAAAAACATACCGTTCAGAAGATATACACGTAAAAGTAAAATAAGGTTATTAGGTCCAATTACTTAAAATAGGAACTCTAGAGCCTAACTTATTACGTTTACTTGTATCTTGTAAGGGTCTACAATGCCTTGCCAAGTTTCATTTATGTGGTCTTAGTAATTAATGTATGACATCGGATTGCAGGACTTTTTATTGGTAAAGCAGACTAAACTTATTCCGATAATTAGTGTATTAATGCAACTATTCACATGTAAAATTTCAGGTCATTTCACTAAATAATTAAAGAGATGGAATAAAAATACCAGAACAACCGCAATTCATGAAAAAACCGACCAAGTTTGAATGGCTACAAAAAAGCGGCCGTGCAGTATATAGAGCTAACGTTCTAAAATTTCCAGTGTTGTACCATAATTGGCTTGGTACAGGTGGGCACACAATTCTTAAACAAGTAACAAATAATTTTCGTAATAAAAATAGTAGGTCTGTTGTTTGTTTCTCAAACTTAAAAAAATCAGTGCGTGGAGTCCCTCCGCGCGCAAGAAGTGAAACTTCGTAATACTAGAACGCATGCGTGTAGTAACACGCATGCATTCGAGCGCCACGCATTCACTCTCGTTATTTTATTGAACTTCTAAATAATATTGTTGTTTTCTTGTTGTATTATTTTTATTACATAATTATTACATAAGTTTATCGAGGTTATTCTACCCATGGAAATTGAGCGAAGACTGACCAGTCTTAATTACCAAGTGTGACATTTTTTTGTAATATTGTGATACAGAAGCTATTCTTATTAAAGTGAAACTTCTTATGCAACTTCCTCCAACAAGTTTAACGCTACCATGGAGGGAAAATATTTTCTAAAACTCACTGGCAGTATTACAAGATTTGTGACTACGTACTACGTAGTTCTACTAGGTACGCAAGATGACGTGCAGACAGTCATGCATTCGACTCTTTGGTGTGACCAGTCTTCGCTCAATTTCCATGGGTAGAATAACCTCGATAAACTTATGTAATAATTATGTAATAAAAATAATACAACAAGAAAACAACAATATTATTTAGAAGTTCAATAAAATAACGAGAGTGAATGCGTGGCGCTCGAACGCATGCGTGTTACTACACGCATGCGTTCTAGTATTACGAAGTTTCACTTCTTGCGCGCGGAGGGACTCCACGCACTGATTTTTTTAAGTTTGAGAAACAAACAACAGACCTACTATTTTTATTACGAAAATTATTTGTTACTTGTTTAAGAATTGTGTGCCCACCTGTACCAAGCCAATTATGGTACAACACTGGAAATTTTAGAACGTTAGCTCTATATACTGCACGGCCGCTTTTTTGTAGCCATTCAAACTTGGTCGGTTTTTTCATGAATTGCGGTTGTTCTGGTATTTTTATTCCATCTCTTTAATTATTTAGTGAAATGACCTGAAATTTTACATGTGAATAGTTGCATTAATACACTAATTATCGGAATAAGTTTAGTCTGCTTTACCAATAAAAAGTCCTGCAATCCGATGTCATACATTAATTACTAAGACCACATAAATGAAACTTGGCAAGGCATTGTAGACCCTTACAAGATACAAGTAAACGTAATAAGTTAGGCTCTAGAGTTCCTATTTTAAGTAATTGGACCTAATAACCTTATTTTACTTTTACGTGTATATCTTCTGAACGGTATGTTTTTTTCAAATTCTGTTTTCACAAACATTACACACAAATTCAAAGCAAGGTGCGTAAAAAAAATCAACTCTGCACTAAGCTGTTTTATATGATTTTCATCAAATAGCCAAACGTCAGCGCAGCGGAAACTTGATTATCTTCGCAGTTTTATGACACACAAATTTCATTCAAGCATACACATTTACCTCTCCTTATACACTAATTATTGAATGTATTTTTTTTCATGTACGTGCATAGGATAAAAAAAGTGCCGCTAGGATGACGTAGTTCCAGCGGAAACAGTTTTTGTTGAATAGCTCCCCAATGGCTGGATACACAAATTTGTACTTACCATACACAATTACACGAGGTCATACACTAAATATCTGCTTAACTGAAATTAAGAAATTCGACATTTTTCCGCTGCGACTACGCACACAGATCCCTTCTATTGTTGGTGAATCATTTGGGCTAGATGAGGTTATAACAGTATGATGTTTTCTGATATTTACTTCTTCACTACAGAATTTGGGCAGAAAATGAGTAAATATGAAAATTAGGTCAACTGAACGTTATATAAAAAGAGCAATAAACTAATTGAAAATTATATGAGATGAACGTTATACTAAATGTTATTAGAGCAAAAGAAGTTTACTTAGGTATATGAAATGTAACATTAGATCACATGAAATTAGGTTATTTGTTTTTATAGCATATGAAAGTTATATCATGTGAACGTTATTTCAAGTGATAATATATTATCTGTTATTATGGCATATATTACACACCCCACGGGAACGTAGGTAGCATCTGGGATAATATGCCTTAAAGGTGTTGCACAGAGGGGGCTCCGGACAGGTCCTTTAAGAGGAAACGAAACAACAAAAACGCAGTTACTGGGATAATATCCATTATCACAGTTAATTGAGCATTTATAATGTCAATGTGGATTAGAAATGTAGGTAGGAAAATGAACACATATTAGAACATAAAAAGTGGGTGAGTTGATACTGTCCTGAACTAGATTTTGATGATAATTTATTTTTTTCAAAATAATGTTTCTGGCAATGAAAGAATAAAACAACAAAATTATAAATACAACCTAATTTATTTGTTATTCCACCGACACTATATAAAGAAATGCATTCAAAATTACTGTATTTAGATCAATCTAAAATAGACTTATAAAACCAACACGTCCCTGCGTCAACTGGATGGACTAAGAACGGCAGGTGGACATGTCAGCGGTTCTATTACACAATCACTCTCACTCGCACGCTACCACTCACACACAGATCTTTCATGGAAAGTTTTACATCACAACTCCTTAGAGCTCTTCCTTCTTGGGAGTGCCCTTTCTGTCCCAGCCCTTGAGCTCGCTGGAGGCCTGCTCGGCTACGTACTTCACGAAGTCTTCGAGAGCGCGGCCACCCTGGAAAGATATTGTGTTATTAGTTGTTGTCTTATTTTATGAACGTGGACGAGGCAGGAGTACATAATAAGGATCGTAGCAGGTGGCCTTCTGTGGTTTCTGCCTACCCCCACGGGGAAAAGCCGTGAGTTTATGTACTGTCCACCACTTTTCACCCTTATACGCGGGATATGGGTGAAAAATAGTCGACCGTCAGTGTCTTCGATTGTACACACTGAATTCAATTTGGAACAATCATTGATAACTACGCCAAATTTGATTTAAAAAATATAGCATTAGTGCTGCATGGATCTTTAAACGCTCGAATCGGCACTCATGGTAAGGATTTGTGTAAATCGTAACAAGATAGGTTATTTCCGATTTTGGGCACGCACAAAAACATCCAAATATCAGTAAATATTTAAAAAAATTTTTGGTTGTGTCCGATATTCAAATGGAATAATAATGCAAATCATTTTTTTTTTTTTGCGGATGGGTAATCATCAAATGACTTCTCCTGCTCTGGGCGGAGTGGGAGGGAGTGTCAGACTTGACTGACTAAAACCCACCCATGTTCCTTCTTAGCTCTTTGTGTTCCAGGGCCGCGGTATCTCTTTCGAACAACCCGCAGCATCAAGTATGCTATTTCACTGAGCTTTTTTAGTTAAAACTTACGTTGTATCTGACGGGCGACTGGGTGTTATCAGCGGGTTTCCAGAAGATCGTGGGGAATCCAGAAACGTCGAACTGCGACTTGGGCCAGTCGTTGGCGGTCGCGTCAATCTTCACGATGTCAACAGCCTCGTTCTTCAGCTATTAGGACAAAAAAAAATTGATTTAATTAAAGAAGTATACTAGATGTTGCGCGCGACTTTGTTTGTATTTAATCTTGTTTTAATATCCAGGATGAAAAGTAGCTTATGTAATTCTCCAGGTGCCAGGCTACTGATCTGTCCTTCAACAACGATCGGTTTCGTAGGCGTGAATAAAAGATAGACAAGAGTTTATTTTTGCATTTATAAGTATGGATGGTTTAGTATTTTTAACCCCCGACCAAAAACGAGGGGTGTTATAAGTTTGACGTGTGTATCTGTGTGTCTGTCTGTGGCATCGTAGCTCCCAAACGGATGAACCTATTTTGATAAAATTGGTGTCATTTGAAAGGTATTTTAATCGAGAGTGTTCTTAGCTATGTTTAGAGAAAATCTGCTCAGCCGTTTGAAGCTCATCAACTCTTTTCTAGTTGATGAAGGGATATAAACAACTTCTACGGGTCTAGTTGATTGGAAATTTGAATTCTTGTCACTTGTCATCATGGGCGTCGCCAGGGGGGTAAGCTGCACCCCGCCCTCCCCCCTAAAAAAGTAGACTGCTTAGCACAAACACTAAACAAAGCGGACCCCCGACGCTACGATGCTTGGATTAATTTATTTTTGGTTTTTTAGAGGTTTTGTCTGTCGGGGGTTTTTTTTATTTTTTATGTCAATTTCCCTATATTCGGGACAATTAAATGTATCCGGAATAAAAAAAGCCATACACAGGGAAAACCCAGCGTAATCTTATTAAAAAAAGACTTTTATCATTATCAATTCAATAAAGAAGCCGATGCGATAGCAGGAGGACACAAAGATACGATTAAATATCACGACAACAATCAAATTATAAAATGAATAATGTTGTCAAGGCATTTATTTATTTATGGACATACAAAACACATATTTTTACCTTGTTGCCACCTTGCAAAGCAACTTTTCATATATTTTTTTAATTGACTGAATCCTACCTATCTCACCTTTCCCGAACTATGTTTGGGTCGGCTTCCAGTTTAACCGGATCAGCTGAATATCCGTATTTTAAATGGACCGACTGCCTATCTGAGCAACCGTCACAACCCAGATACTTTGTAAAAGTTGAATAAGACTGGCTGTCAGAAGACTTAGAATAGAATTAACATTTTCGTTGCCAAGTTCAAACAATACATTTTTACTTGTACGCGCGTCATCTAAAGCTACGTACGAGTATAACAACGATTCGGGAGACGGGTTGAACGAATTACTGTTGGACCCATATGCTGGGTGCATCTCAACGAAAGTTTTAACAGAATAATAGCTAGCTTACTTTGTCACCAAGTTCTTCCCAGATGGGGGCCAGCTTCTGGCAATGTCCGCACCACGGAGCGTAGAACTCGATGAGGGCATCACGTCCGCTGTCAGTCACCAGCTCCTTGAAGTTCTTGCCCACCGCTACCTTGACTGGGCCGTCGTTGTTCTCAGGAATGGCTTCAGATTTGACGAAGGGCTCCAGTTTGCCGTCAACCATGTCCCTTGTGAAGGCCAACAGGTTTTCGATGCTGTAAAGAGTGGAATAACGTGATAAATAAACATTTTGAAGGTTCTGTTTTAAAGTGAAACTTTTATTACATCGTCTCAAACTTTTTCGTCTGTGTGTTGCATGTCGCGTGACGGTCGGCCGCAGAGTAGGGATAAAGTGAAAGGCGCTAGTCAGAGCAGCCAAGGCCAATATATAAGACACAGAGTTCAATAAAAATATTAATTGGGAGACTTAGTCTACTTTTATTATTTCTCATTATCATTCCAATTTTCCAAGTATAAAATTAAGACTGATAAAGCGATTTTTATACACTTAATGTAATATTATTCCAAAATTTTTTAGTTAAATGTCTATAGTGTGAAAAAAAGTTTCACTTTTACCGTGGTTTCATAAACCCACACAATCCGTTTTTTACTTCTAATTTTTTTCCTGATTTTAGACCATGTTTCGGAACGGAAAGAATAACTTTTTTTGCCTCTATTTATGTCTCATCGTAATCATTTACGTTCACAGTTTGCACAAAGACGAGACAAATTAACAAAACACTTGTCCAAACCAGTTAAAAAGATAAAAACGTCTATAACTTATTTCTACAATGCAGACGGTTTTTTATTTTTATTTCCTGCCTCGATTGTATTTAAAAAACATCGAAAGGCTATAATGAGCAGAAAAGAAGTTTAGTTTCAACGCCTGCTTATCATTATTGCAAGGTAATGCTTTTAACGAGTTAACTGAGCGTACAGAAATCGTAAGAAACAACGGCAATGCGATAACATGAACATAAAAATATTCAGTTCTATAAGCAATGGAATTACCTACATCTTTGTTTCAAGTGTTTTCATGGAAGGCAGAGTTGTGTGTACTGTTATGTAGTATACAATGGGAGGCAGCTGATTTATACCGAACTGGCGTATACAATATGTATAAATATTACTTCGCTATTTTAATCGAATTTTGTTAAAAATTTCGAGGATTTTAATTTCTTTGCAAAGAAACCTTATCCAACTTCCTCCCTTATAACAGCCTTATTAGAGTAGTCGGGTAGGATGTTTACTATAGTTTTTTTTAAACCCTTTCCCCACACTAGGATTTCTCCTGTATCGTGGGTGCGTTTACAAACATTTAAACTCACATACAACAGCCAGACCTGGAACAACTATCTGTAGGCCATACAAATATTGTTCCGTGCGGGGATTGGACCCGCGACACGCAGCGCAGCAGTCGATCTCTCAACCACTGCGCCAACCGTGCCGTGCCTTTAAAACGTCATTTATTGTGACTGTTTTTTACAAACTTTTTTTAAGAATTAAATCTTGTATCACTTGGACACGAATTCGGGCTGCTTAGAAATTCCCCAATGGTTTACTCATTTAACATGGAAAGAGTTTTATTACGTGTTATTTTGGAGTGTTGGCTTGAGTCCAAGCTTTTGATAAATTAATTAGGGATTCCCGGTGAGGTGGTGTTTGTAAACAGTTTTTGATGACTTCCATTGCATGTATTCTTGTACATGTGAGCTGTTATTTTATTTGGAATTTGATAAAGTGGCGCTAGTTAGAATTTTAAGCAAATCCACTCATATATTTTCTGCAGTACGTTAAAAATGGTATGTCACATTTAAGCGTTCTTTCTAATGCTTGTACTACCGGAAATCGCGTCATTGTGATGAATTACCGGTAAATGAATAACGGTTTTATTAAATCAATGACTCAGATTTTAGAGGAATAAGAATTTTTTTATATGGTTCAGTACAGATATCATGTATTTTAGAAAACTTGATCAAAATAATAGATTACCAGGTTTTTCGTCTATTTTAAAGAGATAATAAAGTTTTTATTGTGTAACGCATCGATAAATTTTATGGTATAAAGGTCCAAAAGGTTTTGGCTTCCGCATATGTGGTAACTAGAGAAAACTTCAGTAACTTAGTGACATTGTAGTTTTGTATCTCTGATTAATTTAATGTGTCGGCCGGAAACTTTAGGACGTTACTGGTACATTAAGAGAGTGACGTCACTCATTGACACGGAAACGGCGTGAAACGATCACGTAAAACATTGTATTTTTCACTTTATGTGCATGGACATAAAGCTCTATTCAACCGTCCAAAGCCGATTCAGCAACCAAAGTTAAAGTCGTCCTGTATTTACCTGAACTCAGTAGTCATGACGAACTTGTTGCCATCAGCATCACGTCCGGCGACGACGGGCTTATCACCCTTGGCGTAGTCAATGCCGTACTCATTCAGTTCGTGTGTGAAGTCGTCCTTGTCGCACACTGCGAAGTTGACCTCTGACATTTCTTTGGCGACCTGTAGAAGGGATTAAGGTTATTGGATATGGTTTGTGTGCAATCTTAAATATAGCATTATCAGTTGTGATGGGTCGACTAGCCGAGAAAACGACTAGTCGGTAGCAAAAATGCCGACTAGGTCAAGATCGTTGCTTTCGGTGGAGGTCGAGTGGCATTGGCAATGTTTTCGGCTCTTTTTGTAAGTACATTATAAAATGCACACGCATTCACCCACCGGTCTGGCACCGGTCATAGAAATTATCTTTCTCTTTCGTTTAAAGTTCTTTTATTTTTCTTAATTTTAGTTCAATTGGTTGTAATTGGCTGAAAATATAGTAACAATAAAGGTAACTTTCATTTCGATCACCCTATTTAAAAAGCTGATCGTGCTTTTTGTCGACTAGCCGGTGACTACAAATTATGGCCGAATAATCGGCGACTATTCAGTATATTTCTTATTATGGCCTATTAATATTAAGTTCTCACTGCTGTGTCCTAGCAGTAGTGTCCGAAACTGGTTTTGACGACCGAAACCGAAACTTCCCTACAAGGATCATATTTCGAGGGAAAAATGAAGAAAACGTTATTAAAATCAGTCAGATATTTTTTTATCAGTCACATGGCTACGCAGTCTTCGGCATAGGTACTTAATATTTATGTAATAACCGAAAAACAAAACAAAATAAATCTCTTTTATCTTAACTCAACGCACCGAACATGACCGATCGTAGAGAACGCGAGAACTCCCGAATGCAGTTTCGGTTTCGGTCCTATTTTCGGCAGGTTTGCCACCGAAACCGAAACTTAACCGAAACAAGTTTTTTTGCCGAAAGTCGACCGAAACCGAACATTCGGTCGGACACTGCCCAGCAGTGAGAACTTAGACTCAAATCTGAGTGGATCAAAATCTACACAAACTTCAATATATTGGTTCTACGACATGCCGTTTTCCTCACGATGTTTTCTAGTTTTGACAGCAGTCTTAAAATTAGTAGTCCCCGATAAACAAAGAGTCCTAAGTACAGCTTTGTTAGACCAGCGACAATGTTATCAACGTGCCCTAGTTATGGTGTAACTAACACAAGACTATAATACCTATAAATGTATAATGCATTATAAGAAAGGTCTTCTTTATTTCTATCTATTTAGGGTGATTGTAAGTTTATAGAAATAGGTATCTAAGGACGGTGAACCGTGTAGCTGAAAAATTGACACGTCAGCGTTAAGTTTATTAGGTTAAGTACTTACTTAAGTGCGATTGGAATCGATTGTTCCCGACACGAAATGTTGTTTCGTGTTTTCTATGGTGTTAAATAACGATGTTCTAAAATGTAAGCATAATTTAGAAACATACATTTTTATAGGTTTTTGAAAATGTATATTTTTATTTGAATTTTTTGTTAGTGATTTACAGCTGGATCTCGAAAATTCGAAATTAACTAACGTTTTAATATGTAATCTTATTGCTTTAACTGTGGAAAATAAACCATGAAATCACTAACTTTAATACTGTAATGAAGTTAATTATTCTTAAGTAATTTGTTCTTATAAACTTTTAAAAAAGTTTCTGGTTTTAAAACATTTTACATTGATAGTAGGCATACTTATAGTTCTACCCCATAGGTGTTTTAAAATAAAAGTACCTATTACCGTCACTTTACTGTAAAATATTCTACTTTCGTAAAAATAAAATTGTCCACCTGGTTCAGAATTGCGCAGACCAGGGAGCAATAGGTGGAAAAAGGCTGTCAATTTTTTTTTAATGTCAATGGCATCTTGCAGGTCAACCTGAGAAATTTATCGTCTGCTTAACCGTAAACCAATGGGGGCAGGGGGGTTAAAACGTACCTTGAGCACACGGTTCCTCCAGTAGTTGGTTCCCTTGGGGTTCTTGACATAGTCCACATCGTAGAAGGCGACAACCAGGGGATCGACGAAGTCACGTGCATTGTCCTTCTGACGGATTCCGACCAGACCGTGGCTGTGGAATTATACGTTAGTTAGATTTGCATTCAACTTTCATATAGCAAACTCAGGAGTTTCAATTAAAGATAGAGACTTTTGAATTTTCTTAGGGCAAGAAACAACTTTCTTGCCTGTTCTTCTTCATAAAGATACGCTTTGGCTTCAATTTTCTGACTGACCCAGTCAGTTCTTCTTCGTAAGTAAGTGTAGACACACTTCAGCAATTTCGGACACTCCAATGAAAATACGAAACGGCTACAACGAAGCTAGAGTCGAAACGATTTGTGTGGCCTTCTATGAATAAAATATTGTAAAAAATGGTCTAATGCATTGATTGTCAGCGTGCTAAAGTTTCACGACATGTCCATTCATTACCAGGATCTTTTGCACCTCGTTCAGCTAGCTTTTGCTCGGTCAAAGTATTTCATCGAGGCCCAGTGTGACTATTAGAGCAGCGAAGCCGAACACTCCGGTGTACATCTCCCGCCTACATTACACTACTACGGCGGAGTACATAGTGGAGTACGTGCGTCAGAAGCTCAAGTACGTGGCGAGAGTGCAGCTGGTAAAGTCGCGCCGCAACGTCAACTTTATGGCGTTTGTGGTGCGATCACCAACGTGCTATCTGCACCTTGCCTTGGAAGAGGACTTTTGGCCGCAGGGAGTGGTGTTCCGACGCTTCCACGGGCAAGAGCCACATGAACGCAGTGTCATAGTGCAGTGCAGTGGTTCTAGGTTTTACCAAAGAGATCGAAATTTTAAGCTTCACTCATGTGGAAGTCATTCTCACGCAAACCCACCAGTTTACTTATATCCCGCTACGAAAGCCTGGCTACCTAAATACAGCTGTTTTTCTGCTAAAACATAATAGACCTGTTTCGTCTAGATATATAGTCATTAAAAAACTAACTTTACAATTAATACTATGCAGGTGTAGTTTAAGTGTAGCCTTCAGGCGGTCACAAGGTGCGGTAGGGAGTAGTTTTAGTACTGTATCGGTAATGTGTTGAGAACCCAACAATATCTACAGTAATTATGTATTTTGTGATAACTAATAGGGCTGGTCTTTCAACAGTTGGTCTTTTACTTTGCTAGTTCTTTTATTAGAAAAACTTTTTATTAATAAATACCCTATTTTGATGTAGTCGGGTGACAGGAATGTATCTAGGCTAATAATTGTTAGCCGACGGTTTAACTGATGTTCTGTCGTAAAAGCTTCCTTAGTTACTAAGCAGCTCGGAGGCAAAATTTATGAGTAGTGGTTTTACCTAACATTCGTCATACCCTTAACAGGTGAATGCTCGGTCAAATTGAACTAGCTAGCGAAACTACACAAACTAACATAACACGATCACGCCCGTAATCCCCGAAGTGTTAGGCAGAGGTGTACATAACAGCAGACCCACATTTCGCCAGATATGTTAAGGTCCCTTGTAATAGGGAGCGAGCCAATTGCCATCAACCGGGCACAAATCCAGTCTTCGTGGCTGCTACTGAGAAATGCCTAATGAAAACCCCAATAACACTTAGCCCAACCTGAGAATCGAACCTAGGACCACTTGCTCAGCAGTCGCAATTGCGACCACTAAACCAACGAGGCTGTCACACACTAACCATTAACCAAATAGTTTCGCTATCAAATTAATTAGACCCCGTTTTTATCTGACATAAAACCTGTATGACTTTTTCAAGTGTGTCATTCAACCAAAATAGTTGAAGTACAAAAACGAAATAGTAGAAATAAAATAAACTTACAAGTTCTCCTTGATGAAAGCCTTGATTGAGTATGTCTCGGAATCTCCCTTGTACACGACGGACGAGTCTTCGAACTTGTTCTGAAGGCGTTTGGGGCGGAACAATACCACGTCGTTCCTGTTGACAATTATGTTACATTAGTTTTAAGTATGTATGCATGTATTCGCTGACCCGCGCGATTTCGTCTGCGTCACAATTTCCCTGTTTTCGCAAAAAAAAAAATTGATGTTGCGCTCCTATTGGTCGTAACGTGATATTATAATTATAGCTATTCGATAAATGGGCTATCCAACACTAAAAGAATATTTTAACTTGAAACAGTAGTTCTCGAGATTAACGCGTTCAAAGAAACAAACTCTTTACCTTTACAATATTAGTTCCTATAGAACGTCAACATGGTCGTTCCTAGAAACTTGGGATTGGAGTTTGTAATAGTATAAAGATAATTCAATAAATTAGAAAAATAAACATAGACTATGAATAAGGTGTGAATTTATGAGCGTCCTATGACTTCGTCAGCACAACGACAGGTTTTTCATTATTAATTAATAGAGGGAAGTATTAGACTCTATTTTCTAAGAAAACTTGTGCATGAACTCTTTAATTTAAAAGTATGAAGATAGCAAGTCTATTAGTAGCTTAATGATCCTACGTGTTCCGTAGCTATTTAGTATCACATTTTCGCCATAATAATTTGGCATTTAATAAGTCTTAAGGCTGATGATTAACACTGTTATACCAGCTGTCTTCGAGCATATAGCAACTGACATAAAGAATTTGTCCAAGTACTTTGACACCTGTGCACGCATTCGCTGCATAACAATGTGTACTAAGGCCACACAGGTAGCTTATTAACGGTTCCAAATTAATGTGAAACGCGGAAAATCGATTAAATCGGGTCACGGTTATTGAGTTTTCCGAGAAACAGTTTACTAAACAGAAGTAGTAGTTGATTGCCTATCTACTAACTGTGTAAATCACAATCATAATCAATGCGTATGTTTAAAAAGGCGTATCCAGTACATCTTCATAATCTTCGTCTCGCCAGTTAAGTTAGGGGGAGTCTTAGGTCAGTAATATACGAAAACCCAGTTTTGATCCCAAAAAACCGGGTTTTACTACGAGACAGAAACCGGGTTTCGATGCCCTTTTGCCAGTAATTAACGGGGCACAAATCTTCATTCCCGACTGCTACATCCCAAATCTGCCCGTTTGGGAATCGTACGAAGCAGTTAAAATCTCATGTCGAATATATTTTTTCTGAATTCGACGAACAAAAGAGATATTTAATGTGCTACGGTTTGAGCTGGTGTTAATTATTCAGTACTCCATAAATAAACAAGATAATTATTGAATACGATATAAAATAAATGTACATTATGTCGTGCGTGTTAAACCTGTTGTCTGTTGGAGCCAGTCAGTATAGAACACGTGGTTTTTTTAAATAACGACCGAGGAAACGTAGGAAATTTATCTTTATAACATCAGAACATGAAGTTTCATTTGTAATTTTTTTCGGTTGGATATTCAATGGTAATTTTGGTAGAACCGGATGATGATTTTATTATATTCCAGTGTCATGGTGACTTATTCCAGAGCAGCATCGTACTCTCTTGAGACTTTGTTAAACTCGGCTTGAGAAAACGGCCACAAACATGCGTTTACAAACATTTAAACTCACATACAAAAACAGCCAGATCTGGAACAACTATCTGTAGGCCATACAAATATTTGTTCCGTGTTGGTATCCAAATCCAACCCGCGTCACGCTGCGCAGCAGTCAATCGCTCAATCATGCGCCAACCGTGCCGTCAATATCGAGACAGTGATGCACTTGAACTCCGTTTAGTTATTACTTTCATTGGTGATATTCGCCCTACTTATGAGCTCTTGGTACTTGCTCGTCAGCCTGCTAACAACATTACTACTATGAGTGGCAAGTACCTAGCTACCACGTTTGTATCAATACATGACGTATCAAGTCACGGATGGAGATCATTTACTGCCGTTTCACCGGTTATGCAATTTTCCGCAGTTTCACACTTGTTAATATTACAATTACAATTAAAAGGATGTATTGTGTGTGTCCGATTTGGCAATTTCTTGTGTTTCTTTTTTTTTCATATTTAATTGGCGTTTTATGGTATTTTGAAATTTGTCGGTTTCCGATTCCTTTTTGCTGAATAGTGATTAGTATTGTAAATAAATGGCCCTGCTTTTTTATTATAATTACAATTAAAAGGATGTATTGTGTCCGATTTGGCAATTTCTTGTGTTTCTTTTTTTCATATTTAATTGGCGTTTTATGGTATATTGAAATTTGTCGGTTTCCGATTCCTTTTTACTGATTAGTATTGTAAATAAATGGTCCTGCTTTTTATTAGGTGTAAAGGTGTGGTCATATGGACAGGAATGATTTGTTGACATTTTATGTAACATACGAAAACCCGAAGTGTTAGGTAGAGCGGTACATATAAGACACCCACATGATTCCATCTTAATAATTGGATACGGGGGGCACCATACCAATAAAAATTGGGCTGCAACTATTAAATAGAGACAATTTATACTTCCTGTAATAAACTACTACTATACTCGTCCCTAAAAGTAAACTATTCAGTAAAACTGCTCAGCTATAAAAAAATACTTTGAAAAGACATTCCACTACTGATAACAAAACACCGGTATTGTTATCAATAAGAAATGTTACATGAATTCCATAGAAGATTTCAAAATTCAAAAAAAAAAAAATACTTGGATAAGTCACATTTGTGTACACATTAGTACGATGTTTGATCAGTAATATTATTAGTGCCATTCAATTATTGACAGCAGGTTTAATGCTGTTTGCTTAGTTATAAATTAAAAATGGACGATTTATGTTTATTTTTTCCAAATATTAATTGGACGGTGTAAAGGATGATAAGAATGGAGGTGACTGCTGCAATGATGTGTAATAGAGAAGTGTGGAAGAAGCAGACATGCTGCGCCGATCTGGGGGGTTACTATGACGCTTAAAACATTATTGTTCCATTCCTATTCCAGAGTGGGAAAGAGATGGAGCTAGACGACCTGTATAGCTCCGTCTCTTTTTCACTCTGGAATAAGAATGAAACAATAATGGTTTAAGACGTCATGGTACGCCACCTGAAATAAATTTGCATATGGACAGGAGAAAGATGTTAATGATGTGCCTATTGAGATGCTATTTGCACATCCAAATTTCCACGCGAACGAAGTTGCGAGCAACAGCTAGTTACTTGATTTGATTGACTCCAAAGTAATAATGAGAATGATGTTTTTAGAACCTTCGTATTAATTGTAGCATTTAATATACACGTATTTAAAGTACTCGGTCACGGAAACGCAGTATAATTACTAGTTATACCATCACTCCATGCTAGATATCAGTAGATACCACAAATAATGGGGTAGACCATAGAGAATGCTATAATTACCATAGATAAAACTGCACTTTATAAAAGAACACGTAAAAAGTATTTGTTGCTATAGAATCATTTGAAAACTTGCCAATACAAAATTCATTGATATGAAGGTAAGATGGTGATAGTTAAGAGAATTCTATAGCTAGGGGTAGGATTATTGGGAGCAACATCTGTAAAAAAAGGAGTACCAAAAAGGTAACTTACTTGTATCCAGCCTTTTCAAGCACCTCCTTAGAGGAAGTATGTCCAAATGTGACCTCTTCACGCATCTTGTCAGCAGCCTTGACAAAGTCACCCTTGAGGTCTGTCTCCTTCTCGAAGAAGCCAATAACGACCACCTCATCCTTGTTTAGGAATGCCTCGTATTCTGCAACAGTCTTGAGTTCCTTGGAGCTGGGGCCAACTTGGGCGCGCATGTACTTGACGATGCCATCTGTGGGAAAAGTTTGGAGAATGCTTACACAGGGGACAATAAAATAAACAAAATATTATCACAGTAACTTTCATATTTCATACAATACGCGCTTTTGATTAGTGTAACTTGAAACAGTCGAAAATAATCCTATTCAATGTTTATGTAGGTAATCTTACTCTGTTGTATGTATCTTATAGATGCCTAAAATTCAATCTGGGCAAATCGCACCCTGTTGAATTGATTTAATAAATTGGTAGATTGTACGGCAATAAATGAATCTTCTGGAAGATTGATTCAGATTGGGCATCCCTAATTGTTATTTCTTTTTTAATTAATCATAAAAGAATATATTATAATTTATCATAATATTATATAATGTAATGAGTGAGAAGTAGTTCAGTTAATTAAGGCCTGAAACACTCTCACAGCCCAGAAAATCACCCTGGTAACACCATTATTGATAACCAGTTTTGAATTTTCTTTTATTTCATTTCTTGAAAGTTTTATTTTAAAACAAGCTTTTAACAATTCTGTTAAAAAAGAAACTTTAGTGCCCAATCATGATCTGATGTAATATGAACACAACATTTTACTTAATTCTATTAAAACTATCCCTAATCAGTGGGTTATCAATATGGCAGGAAATTAAAACAACTGCCTTTATCAGTGCCAACAATATTCAAACAATTAATTTGTTTTTTTTTTTTGGTATGGCATTTTCCTGCTATGCGAGCAAAAACCTTTAATAAAGTTTTTTTTATGTATATTCATGATGGCCTTTCGAAAAATAGAATTCAATTATATGATGTGACCAAGTGGACACATAATTTAATTGAATTCTATTTTTAAACATAAATGCTTGTGTACCTATTATTGATATGATGTAGCAACAGTGTACATATTTATTTATTTAATTATGTACTAATGGAATTTTCAAGAAGCATTACTATCCTTTTAGGGTCTTTTGGTGCAGAGAAAAGACCCTTCATGAATAAAATTCTGACATGAACAGGATAGTGATGATAAATTATTCTACAGTTCAATTGGATAGAAAGCTTGTCCAACATGTAATAATTTATCTCTTTTGCTTTTTATCTGACAAAAGATCATGAATGATGCTCAAGTTTTATGTTGCTTTACTACAACTATTTTTAATCCATAGCCAATAATAATGATTATGTATGCTAGGTTACTGCATTAACTTGAATTTCTGCAGTCATTGTTCCTAATACAATATAATACAGCTTATTTGAAATATAATGAATATACTGAATTAAGTTTTAAGCCAAGTTAGAGGCGCAAAAACTCACCACACCAGGTTAGGCACCAACCAAATGATAAAGTATGAAAGAAGTTAAGTTTTAGTTCAATATTCAGAGAAAGTTTACTTTCTTAACTATTTATATGTGTAGGTACTTACCTATTTATTTTATGAATCCACCTTCAGAATCAAAGCCGCTTAAAATGTGTTGTCATGTCAAAGTTCGAATATTTCGACTTAATGTTCTAGAACTTACTTGCTTCCCTGGGGCCATTGTAGTCTTGAGAGACTTCTCCCTTTCTGAAGATCTTCAGTGTGGGGTATCCTGACACCGAGAACTGCTCGCAAGTGCTCTTGCCGCCCTCGGTACAGTCCACCTTCGCCAGCGCAACAGGGGGGTCATCGGTCTTTAGCAAGCCGGCCGCAACCGCGTACTCAGGCTTTAATCTCTTACAATGACCGCACCTAACAAACAATTACACACGCAAATCAAACAACCAGCTTATTTAACGCCATTCATAAGTTTATAGTTACGATAAATCTATAATCACTTACCATGGTGCGTAAAACATGACAAGAGCGGTATCATGTTGGCTTAATACCGAAGAAAAGTCGGAATCTGTAAGATCCAATACATCTTCTTCGGCTGCTCTACATAAATAAATTACACCTAACAATAATACAATTTTCAGTGATCCCAACATGTTTAAATTTTTATCGCCACTTATAGAAAACCGTGCGCGATTCTTCGCCGTCCAAGTCGAGCTGAGGAAAGTATGCAGAGCCAAGAGAGGACAAGGACCGGAAAAATACACGTATGATGCCGATGATGACACTTGCCGGCACAGCGTTGGCTGATTCTGATTGGTTGATCTATTTTCGATGCGTTCTGAAATTTTCTTTGAAAGCTACAAAAAATAAGGTTTTGCAAAAAAAATATCTTTCAATGTATAAGAAAACAATATATTATAAATTAAATCGAATCAATTATAAATAATAACAGTAATTTGTTTTTAATCCTCCTTATTTGGAAAACTACTATGCACTTTATTTCTACCAAATGGGGATGTCAGCTTTTGGTTTGACTCTCACCACCATGCGACCGTGCGCTTTCTTTGAATTTGAATAATACAGGATTAATAAAGGATTTGTTTGATCCGTGGATTACAGAAATTATGTAAACCAGTTCGTAAACATTCGCATTGTTTTTTCGATGATTGAAATTTATTTCAAACCAAGACAAAATACTACTTCTATATGAGTGCAGTATGAAACTGAGGAAAACGTCAAGTATAACTGTTGTGTTATTGGGCTGAATAGATCCTAATGCAGCACAAATAATAAGCAGCCGTTTGAAACCAGCAATTTTACAGTCTTTTATGATTAGTCAAAGGCTAGGCAGGCCGTGGCATTTTCTTGTTGTTCAGTGAAACTTCTGACTGTCATTTTTATGTTGTTTTTTTGTCAAGTTTGGGTTAATCATTTGCATTCCATTGTAATCACATAATATTTTATTTACTGACAAACAAATTAAATTGGAAAAATGCATCACGAGTATGGTGAAATCTCATGGTAGCTTTTTATTCATTAGTAGCACTATACTTCTGCAAGTGGTAACACAAACATCTTGGCTTTTTGTCAGTTGGCTTCGCTGTCAAACGGAAAATGGCAGCGACGAGTGTTGTCGTTCTCGATAGAGGCAACAATACAACTTGTACCGTAAATCTTTTCGGTAAGTAATGTTTTTAATTATTTTCTAAGCTATCTATTATGTGTTATCATCAAATTTCTATGATTTCGCAAATTATCAGAGCTTTTTAACTAGCTGCCGCATAACCCTAACTTCTTTATTTATTTTTGAAATTGGAGGCGCGTAACTTGAAAAAATATTGTATTTAATTTAAGTATATTATTCATAAATTAAATATCATTGCATTATTATGAGTGTAAAGTACACGGAAAGTGTTTGTGTAAGGAGTACGTAGCGTAGTTATTGGTGTTTAGTTGATAGGTAACTAGTTTTTTTATATTGAATAGAATAAGTTGTCTGCGAACGCTCTGACCTTGGCTATTGGATTGTAGGAAGTAAACTGTAGATACTTGCTTCTAAATTGTAGGTTGGTATTTGATGTACTCACAAAAAATAATCATAAGTCATACTCTAGCAATAATTTGGCTAATACTTAGAAAATGAGGAAGATCATCAGTATGAGATTAGCTCTAAAATTAGATTTGATGTTTATTTAATTGTTGATCATACTTTACTTTATAACTTAAAAAATATAATTTTATTAATAAAAATATAGTTTTGTTGGTAATCAATGTTAAATACTGTTTCCTACCTAGTTCTCTTAAGATATTTTGGAGGCAAAAATGTAATAACACTTTAATCTTCTTTTAGGTGCAACGGTAGTATCATGGAGAGTGAACAATCAAGAACAGTTATTTGTAAGGTAAGTTTAAAATACACAATTTCTTATATAACCATACCGATAGACCGATTCAACAATTTACCATTTGAATTCAATAAAACATCCTAATAACCTTACACTCCCAGAATACCAACACCAATTACAAAGATTTTATAAGAAGAAACTGATATTTAAAAGTTGTAACATACCATTTACAGGAAGGAAAGATTAAATTGCCTTCTCCAAATTTGTTACAATAAAACATTACAATAAACAGTAGTAGTATTCCATAAGATCTAATCAGACTCTTCACTAATACATCAAACGAGCATTCAGTAAGTCTACCATGAGTTGTCATAGTTAGATCGCTTGACGTAACTGCAATAGTTCCGTCAATAAGCAAATACTATAGTTATCTTTTTCAATGGTACCATGAGCTGTGTTGGTGTTTACTACCAAATTCTAAGCAAATGAAGCCCAAACTACAGTCGCTGAAGTATAATTAATAATATAGTTTACTACACGGTGACGTAGGATAGATAACTATGTGACTCATACTGCGCATTTTAGTACCCAACTATCCGCTAGAGGCGCTGTAAAAGTCTTCATATTTTTTTTTACTACAGACGCTAGTGAGTATAGATTGTTAAAACTCATGGTAGACGTACAGTACATCAAACTAAGTAACCCTATGCAAAAATTATTCCAACGAAAAGTTTTATTTTTTTGGTGAAAACTCTTGTTTTATGGTAAAACGCAATGTACCGCATTTGAAACATTGTGCTGATGGATGAATTGAATAGTAAACGGGTCATGGATGTATTTCAAGTAAATTAGCAACCTTCGAAACTATATATATACAGGGTGTAAATCACCTCATCACGAAGCCGTCAACCAAGCATTATGTACATGAAACTAAGTAACTTTACGCAAAAAATATTGCTGGGAAACGACTTTTTTTTTGGGGGTGTAAAATCATGTTTTGTGGTAGAACTCAATGTAACGCACTCAAAACATTGTGCTGATGGACGGATTGAATAGTAAGGGGGTCGTGGAGGTATTTAAAGTAAAAATCTTACATTAAAAACTTGTATTTAAAAAAATACTTGTCAGAAAGTTGGAACTTTGACCCCTAATATCTCCGTAACTAGAAGGTTCCCAGGTATAGTGTAGAACAAAAAAATGATCCCAATGATAGGGAGAACCAGTGCCTTTCGGCTTCGTTAAGAGGTGCTTTACACCCTTTATATATATTTAAAAAAAAATTGGAACTTTGGCCTCCAATATCTCTGTAGCTAGAAGGTTTGGTTAAGTGACGGGGAGAATAAGTACCTTTCAGCTTCGTTAAGGGTATATTTACACCCTTTGTAATAATTTAAAACAGCAGCAATTTATTATAGCTATCAAAACTAGCTAGGTAGCTAATTATTATAGCTATCAAAATATCTAGCAACAAAAATCATTGTCCGCATACAGGTAAATTTAACATTTCAAGCAATGTAACTTATAATTACCGTTGACTGATTAATTCATCTTTGACACCGTGTAATTAGTCTTTGTGCTCGTAATTTAATTTGCATTAATTACACATGCGATTTGTATTTGCATGTATTAATATGCTTTGGGAAACTGACAAAGTAGTCATAATTCACAACGTAAATGCTTCCTGATTAGGTATTATTTTTTAATTTATTTTCATTAAGTACACTAAAACCTATATATTTAATTTCCAACTTGTTCATGACTTACAGTTTATTTACTTTTAGGGAAGTTTAAACCATCTCATTCTTATGAGCTTCTGCAAACATAATAATTATAAGCTAACCTTTAGTCCACCTGCTGGTTAAGGCACTCCGTTTTTTCGATAGGTGTTGGTACTACTCCACTTCTTAGCCATGCATAAGGAACATTCAAGTCGTCCCGCCATCTTCTTCTTGGTCTACACTTGGCTAAAACTCTTTGGTTTTACGCCCCCCCCCCTCTCCTTCAGCATGCAAACATAACAAATAATAATATTCAAAATGTCAATTGAATGGGCAAGGCACATTGATTGATGGTGGTTTGGTTAATTTAATTAAACTATTCGCGAAATGTCATTTGATATTAAATCACATTTATTTAATTAATGTGGTCAAACTGTACATTCCACCCACGTATTTTTTTAAAGATCTCCATAAATATGTGTTATGCGATTCTGATCTTTGGCAAAATGTAAGACATTAGCTAATATCGCCATTTTACCAAACTAACTTACAAGATTAGCGCTGTGAGCTGTCCCATACCGAGAAATAAAAACAATAGGGGTGAAGACTGGGTAAAGAAAACAAAATTCTATTTTTTCCGTCAGACAGGTAGGTAATACAAAAACATTAGACACGTATTTTTAGTTTTATCAAAATATCGCTTAGTTAAACTCATTAAAGTTGGAGAGTGGGGCTCACTACGTCACAAGTAGGTACAAAAATAAAAAATACGTGTCCAATACTTTTCAATAATCTACCCGACAGACAAAGAAAAAAAAATTGTGATATCCCCTATTGCCGGACCTAGAACGAACCCTTAAAGGACTCTCTTTTATTGTACAGGCATGTTGTTACAAACTGGGTAAAAGGAGTATCTACGATTTTCCAATCTCTTTAAATTCTGCAAGTCAAGAAACAGATATATTTATCGTTCAATCTACACACATTATCTTTCCGTGGCAACAATATGGTGTTATCATCGTCAGTCGAAAGAAAATAAAGATTCTAAAATCGGATATTTCTAAATCTCGATTCCTGTACAGTTAATTACATCATCAATTTCGATTTATGCCTGCACAAAACTAAACTTTGATCGAAGTACTTATGAAGCGTGACGATATGTTCTGAACGGTTAAGCTAAAACTAAACGCAAAGCAACAAAATGTCCTAAAAAATCACAAAAAGTTCTGCGATCTAATAATATCCAACTCTATTTTCCCAATCAACCAATAGGTACTCATTACGTCTATATAACGCTCATAACCTAACATTACCATGAATTTGGTTTGGATCTCTAGACAGGTATTTAAATCATGAACAAAGTGCGACTTTCGGAATGAGTAAGGTTAGATCGTAGACAATAGCTCGCCCATGAAGATGTCTGTTCAATGACGACTAGAGAATGGACGGAATCAGGTCCGAATGTGGATGTATAAATCTCCTATTTAGATGTACGTCTTTGCGGAATTAGATAAGGTCTAGGTGGTGTAAAAATAAACGTTGGTTGTAGGTACAATCACTTCAAGACGAAAATTTGTGTTTTCTAAAGACATTAGAAAGGAACAAGACAACGTAAGAGCATAGCTACTAAAACTTAACTATGTCCAATGTTATCCCAGTTCCCAGTCACAATTAAAAGTACTCTGAAATGGCGATAGGTGTGCCTTTAGTGTTATAAGTGGCTGTAGAACAAATACAATAAACGCTTGTAATCGTTGTGACTGTCGTTGCATAGTTGGATTGTTGAATAATTTCATGTTATTTTTTATAAAACTCAATTCGAGCCCCTGTGGTATTCAAATGGAAAACCCATTGAATTTTTGAAGTACGAAGCTTTCCATAAAACTCTTAAGCGAGATCTTAATTTATATCACTTGTGTATAGCTGGATATTACTTAAACCATATTTAATATGATGGTTACACATTTACACGTAATTAGCTTCTGCCCGCGACTTCGTCCGCTAGTATAGTGTCATTAGGTAAAAGCGTAGCTTTCCATCTGTGAAAGATTTTCAGAAATGAACTTCTCTCCTACACCCAAACTTACAAACTTTATCACTTTATAATATTAATAGAGATACTCAGCCCTCTAAATCATCTCATAAATCGTTATTAACATTTTAAACCCTATCTACATTAATCAACAACAACTGTAAATGTAACAGCCTAACAAACAATTAAACGCTTCCTCAGTTAGGGAGAACATTAAAAACACTCTCCATACTCCATACATAAGTGTATCCGCGTTGAACAAGCGTCTTTCGCTAATGATCATTGCTCGATTAGTGGGTATTTTGGCCCGGCTAGTTTACTGCAGGAAAATGGAACTTCAATTTTGGAGAATATCGTCTGACGCATGTAGTGCTTTGAAAATGTCGGCTTTTAAGGGTTTCGTTACAATATTTCACGACAGAATTTATGGTAGTCAGAAAAGATTTGAAGCGGAAATTCTCGCGCAAACCACGTCATTTATCGGGTTATCAAATCGTTAGGTCCAGTATTGTCCAGTACATCTAGCTTGATAGTAAGCGGTTTTTAAAAACTTATTCTGCGCACATAACCCCACTGTTTATTTGAAACTTAGAAGTAGAACCAAATTGCTTTTAATCCATCCACTAATAAAAATCTTGTGAACAATCCAAGTAACCAACACCTTTCAAAGTAACACGCTCGAGTATACAGTTTCTACCCAAGGTTTCTTTATTCAAGCTAATGACTATCAAATGGCTCATTGAAGTCAAAAGCTCTCAGAACCGCGATGATTACAGCAATCGGAAATTCATTAAATCATATTAATATCGACTCGAAGAAGACAATGCGATTCAGAGTTCTTCCATATCCGTTAGTTAATTGAATACAATGGAAGTGCTTGCTTATCTCTTCATATAACGAATGTACATACATTGATTATGAATATTGTTAGTGGGTATCTGCAGCTTCACTCAACTAGTTAACTCTGCTCACTATCATTATCATACTACTTATTTACTTCTGCTACTTTATTTTCTTGTTCTTCCACATTATCATGACCCGTTTCATCTCGAATAAGAAAATCTTCTCTAATTCTAGGTGCATTTATTGTGCTTCTTGTATTAGCTTTTCTGGACGTGGGTGCTTAAGTATCAGAGCTTCCTAATTATACTATTTTATGGAAAATATTAGTGTAGCAGACGGTAATAGTAAGTACTTAAAATCATTAGCGGATGTTTTATGTCCTTGTCTAGACATTTAAAATAGCTAACCTACAGATCTTATTGTATTGCGGAACCTTTTGTTAGCATTGCAGAAGATTTCGGCAATATATCTGAGCTTAGTCTTTGTATTAAAAAAGATTACATTTTAAAAACTAATTTAGCTTTTAATAATAGATTCACCTGCGCAACATTTGTTAAATCTACGTATAGAATTTACATGATTTTTGTCTTATTATTCCGAATTCTATAGAAGTAAAGATCATTAATAAAATCCTGATTCATGACTGCTATACAAGTTACACCAGTCACACCATCTCTTATGTTACCGCAATTAATTCCAAATCAATTTACTGACAACGTATTGTGCGGATGCAATTTGGCGTTGAGACAAAAACCCGTCTCCGGGCCGCGAATGGCTCTAACAAACGACCGACTGCCACTAATGATTCTATGTACAATATAAATATACTACATATAGCTAGCCAGTAGCCAGTGTAGCCACACATTTGATACCAGTATCATTACCTACAAATTGATTCGTTGTATTAATTTTCACTAGTTCAGAGCTAATAGGATCATTAGCATTAAAGATAATTTAGTTTAGTTGCAACTAGAGTATGAGATTCAACGGCCATAGATTGTTTAATCACAACCGGTGGTCCTTGGATATTAATTACTTTCTGATTAGGTATGTAGTGTACAGATAAAATTATTATGAGCAGATCTAGAGTTTGTGTTTGTATAGTGGTTGGGTTTTCCGCCAAATCTCCGCAGTTTTCAACGCATACAAAAGTCTGCAGTTCGTTTAATCAATCATCATCAGTCAATATTTGTAAAAAGGTGTTAGCAGCTGTGCCGGATTTCTATCTAGAATTCGTTTCTTTTGATCTTCATTAATTCTTAATCACAGCATTATTTTTGCATGTCGTCTGTGTTAATGCCCAGTTTTAATCTTTATGCGTTTGATTAAAAACCATTTTAATCTGTCATTCGCTGGGAATTTAGTAAATTAAATAAGCGATGTCCAAGGGATCCCTGGTCGCCGACAAAAACTTGTCGGCACGCGCCTTCTGTTCTAATATCCAATATAGTTTGTACTCTTGGTGTTTTTGCGCCTCCGCTGAGCCGACGTGACGCAACCGCTTGACCCTTTTATGACTGCGGGATTTTTCGGGGGCTCCAAGTTTTGGAACAGACGACTATACCGTATGGATGGAAGCGACAGCTTTGGCCAAGGAATTTTCACCAGTTTAAAGGACCATCAACTTTTTTGTACCAGGGCTTTATGACTGGTCGGTACCTACAAGTAAAGAAGGTGATGTGGTTAGGAAATAATTAAGAAACAACGTGTTTTATGAGGATTCATAATAAAATTACGACGCCGAAGTTTTAATTTAACTTATAATTAAAGTGAACCATTTGAAACCTTCATGACGCTCGTTACCACCTTCTAACATTGCGATTTCTTTAAATTAGGCAATTTTATGTCTCTTGTCATTTGATATGAATTACGTTTAGTGGTGCTGTCGTAATATAGATAGAACACAGCAGGTTACTATTGGGTAAACATAAGTGTCGGTGTTCAATATTAAAGTTGTACTGTTAGGCCATAATTCAAAGTTAGCAATGTCCAAAAAGCATGTTGTACATAAGAGAATCGTGACACGGCGCGGCACATCCCTGCGGGTGGCAGTGGCAGCGCGGTGGCTGCGAGGCCCGCCCCTGCTCTCCGCGTCTTGTTTTTGTGGTCGCGTCTGCAGCCGCCCCGAGTCGCCGCCACTTTCTTCCCGCCCCCTCCCGCGCCCCCCACTCCCCTGCACACCGCCGATGACAAATGGTCCCCGGACACCCCGCTCGCCCCGGCCCGCTAATGCCCAGATAATTTTATGCCGCTCCCGATGCACAGACAAAGCTGGGATGGGATGACCGCGAGATTACCCCATCGATCGTCGTCGACGCGCGTCAATGAGTGCAAGCTTTATTTTATGCTCAGCTTCACGGATCAGCGATGGCTGAGACGGTTTTATCGCTCCATTAGGAGGAAATTGATGATGCTCGCAATTATTTTCTCCGGTTGCACGTTTCCTACGCCAAATACAATGGCGCTGTTATATTTTACTACAGCGATCGACTTGGATATCTGACAACATTTTCTAATCGGTAGCACCGGTAGCGACTGGCGACGCTACGTGCTTAACAACTGAATGGTCTAATATTACAAAAAAAAAACAAAATGAAATAAGACGTGGCCCGTGGGTAAAGAATGTCAGCGTCACCCAACGGCCAGCGCCCGGCAACCTCTCTACCGCCGTCGTCGGTCACACGCCATTGACTCCGCTGAATAGTCAGACCCGCTCCGCTACCGTCACATTATCTCTTGCCTTCGGCTCACTTGATAAATCTTGATTTGAACAGTCGGGGTGTCGACTAACGCTAATTATACCTAACCCCGACGAGATAGAGTCCAACAGAAGCTGGAACGTTTCGGATTGAACTTTTTTCTTGTTTGGATCCTTCGAAATAAAGTTCGAGTCGTTTCGCCATGTTGTCATTAATAAAGTAGAAGCGTCCCGGAGTCTGTCCACTGCACGTGCTTGCTCACAGTGTACACATGTTGCGCTTTTTTTTTGGCGTCTCCAATGACACCCAAGACAAAGATTGTTCCACTCGTTACACAGCTGCGGTGAAATATTAGAGGATCGAACCGCTCTAGTCATTTCCACCGCGGCAGATTTAGCCGACCGATATGTAATTTAGTAATCCAAGCAACACCCACCTACAATATTCATTGTCTGATTGCTTAGTCGGTGATTTAGTACAATTATCCTGCAGGTTTGCTAACTCGGACATGATTTATCTCCCACTGTGAGTGTATCTAGCCGGAGTTGTAATTAACGTTTACGAGGATGATTTATCACAATTAGACATCTTTACATTTTGACGTGAATTCTTAAAGTAATAAACTTGACCTTTGAATTGTTCAAAGCTACGTATGTCTTTGAATTTCCGAAGATTTATTATTATAAAGGAATATCAACGTCAAGAGAGCCGAAGCGATCTTGGCTAGAACGGTAAATCCAAATCGCGTTAAGATCATGGTATTAAAGAAATTACTTTGTGTGGTTGGCTGTGTGTATATCATTAGTTATCTTATTATCGTCCTACGCTTACATTGCGTGGTGATCACAATTTTCGTCTGTTCATGATGGCTCTGCCTGATTTTGTTTAGGCGTAATTATGTAAGTTGGGTAACAGAGTGCACGCTACCCGGACAACGCTTACTGCATCTGTTACCTTGCAATGGAAATACAAACAATTCATTACCACTTAATAAAATATTACTTAAAGTTCTACACGAAGAAAATATTTAACCCTCAAGCCGTTCCATATGTTAAATAACTCATTTGAATAAAGTACTTGCAGTTTCTCAACTTGCTCTCAATTGTCGACAAGTTGCTATACGAATTGAAACTTCCCAACTTTTCAATTGACTTCAAACTTGTCTCAAAAGAAACTGGAGTGAGCTTTCTTCAACCACTTTGTCACCACGCTGTGGGAAACCGTTTAATATCGTTTGAATGTACTTGCTGGCGTGATTCTTTGAGATGCAAATTCGTGTCATTTGTTCGCAATTTGTCAATCGGGGTTTCGGGACTTTATGAATGCTTAGACTGAGGAAGGGTTAGATCTTGTTATTGATTATTGAAATGTCAACATTTTCTTCGTTTTTATTAAATACAGCGAATCTAAAGTGGTCTTCACCAAAAATTGCTTCAATTTTTTAACCGAGTAGTTGCTCGTCATGGGTACCGGGCGTTAGTTGTTGTCTGAGCCAGGCATGACATCATCAGAATATGTCTCGTGCCGCCTTACATGGTCGCATCGCGTATGATCTATTGACTACACACTTGAACAGCTGATAATGATCGTGACGCGATACTAAGTTCGGGGTCCGGCTAAATATGGTCACATTGATTCGACGCGTGCTGTCAAATATATTTTTTGTTCCCCAGTGTGTCAGCACTGCACCTTGTATGTTTTTACACGAATTAAGATTAGGCGACGATAAGCCTGCTAATTTGTGTTTTCTTATTACTATGCATTGTAACATTTATCTAGAGTCTGCAAGATGCAGCTATGCGAGTACCTACATAATTTATGTCAATGTATTCTGTTCCTTCTGGACGTAACGTTTTTTTCTCGCCCCTTATTTGCTATTATATTCATTTGTCTATAGTCAAATAACCTTTAAAAGTCAAGTTTGTCAAAAGAAGTTGATATTGTAAAATGCAGTTAGTACGTGTCTATTATCGACATTCGGGGCCTTTGGAAATTTGGCCATAGAGGAATTTGTTGCGGAGAAAATAAAATGAGTACTAGGTTATTTTAATAAAAATAAATCACTAATTAGAATTTATCTAATTCTACAACGTTATTCAAACCGAAAAAAAAACTATCAGTAAATCATCAGCTCACCTATCGATTGGGTCTCTCACTAAATATTTTCAATCTCTTAAGAATACATTAAGCTGTTAAGGTCTCCAGCGACAGATACAAGATTATTCAGTGCACTAATCACGAACTCAGCGCGAACATATACCAGCATAATATAAACATGCAAGCGCTTATCAGTGCCACTGTCCACAATTAGCATAGCATAGCCACATTATCTCCACTGTAAGCTCGTCTGTTTGTCTCCCAGATTCGGGTAATCGGCTTATCTGGTAGGGTGGTGTTTGTTAAATTGGCGCTGTTAAGTCGCCACCGCAGCCCCAGGGCGGAGTCCCTGTCTTATTAATCGGCTGTCCGGAACATCTGCTAGCGCTATTTACAGCGCTGACCCCTGTCGGCAAAAGGAGTTTTGTTGCAAGACCACTTAGTTCTTGTATGTAACGTTTGTCTCTGTCCCGTTTTCAAACAACACGTTACATTAATTAAGTGAGGCCCGTAAATCTTGAGAGGGAATAGATACGAAAATAGACATAAGCATCAAGTTATGCTGTGTGTATGACTTGATAAAGGCGTACCAAACAGACCTTTTATATAACTTACACTGACAGTACGCCAAGACAGATCGCCCTTAATCTCAATTAAAAGGTGTACACCCAATTTGCGACTAATTAGTTTCTTTCAATTACCAATACCCTAGTAAATTCACTGCCTTGTCTTTATAACGTGTTGCTAATAAAACCTGTCCTTCTGGACTTTTTATGATTTGATCCTCATGTTAATTCCTAAAGCTGAGAGACTATTAATTTATTGTGAGAACAAATGTACCATGAAAATCGTACCTTCAATGATTACGTAATGTAACAGGTACTAATGCTAGCTTAATGGTACATTTCATGTTTAATTTTATTGATTCTGTTCCGGTAGCTGTAATGATGGATAGCATTAAAATGTAAATTGATTAAACTGAGTCACTTATGTCTGTTTATGGGAGAGTTTATATAGATTTATGTTCTGTAGCTTATGGGGTAGAACTAGCTCTTACTTCCTCGAAGTTTAGAAATAAACACTTTTGAAGTGAAAACTTCTTTAGCGGCGCACTTTTGCGAGGGCTAAAAAAAATTAAACTCGCGTCGGGACACGTGATCGAAAATTCGTAAGACGGATTGACATTAGGTTACGAAGGAATGTGAACTTTATGACATCTGTCATTGAGTTTGGGCTTCCAAAACTGGATCTAATGCACAAACACAACCTTCGGTTTCTCCAAAGAGGTAAAATTCGTAAGACGGATTGTAATAGTTCTGAGCTGTTAAATTTTTAATGTAATATAAATTGTCATGTATGTGTACGATAGCGCAATCAATTAATATTGCTTTTTACATAAATGATAGTACTTTTATACTGGTAATTAAAGCAATTCGTGCAAAATTATTCCCTAACCATTCCAAAATATCAAAAATGTTCAACGTTAATATTCAAGTTTTACACTTCTGCCGGCACTCCCGGAGAGCAACCCGTTTTTTTAGCTAGTCTTACGAAGAAATCCAGAAAGATCAAGAGTAACATAGAAAATACTGAAAGTTGTGCAGTTTGATAAAAAAAGGAGAAGTCACAATAGGCTGCTACGTTGTCAAAAGGCAGTAGCAATCTAAACTAGTAGGGATTCCGCTTCACTGGCTTAGTTACAAAATGACTGCTTGCACTAGAACACGGTTTGAAAAATAAAATAGTAAGCATAGCTGTCTAACTGTGCAAGAGGGGGGAAATTTCCAATCTTTTATTAACATCTGAGTAGAGAATAAAGGCGGATGCAATGATAACGGCACCTTAAAATTTTAATTACGGGTTTAGACAACAAGAAGCACTCATTATACTCATCTGCCTTGCCTTTTCTCAACTCTGTTGGGTACTAAGTTTTTCAACTGACATGGTCACTGACACTATCAATTGTAACGGGATATCTACCATGTTAATTATTGGGTTTGAGTTCCCGATATTTTGGCGATGTTGCAACCGCCATGATCACGGATAAACTGAAGTTATTCCGGGTGGGTGTTTATGAGCAGACAAATCTGTCTACCCTCTCTCAAATAATAAACTTGGTAAATATCCCGTTACAAGTGTTATTGATTATGTTGGGGTCGACTTGCAGTCTTACTGCATGCTGCTTAATACCAGTATTTTTCATGGAGCGACTGCCTAAAAGAATAAGACGCACTCAACACTAACTATTTTTGCGAAGTTCCGTTTCCCAAATCCAGACGCCGAACATAGAATAGTTAATTTCAACTTAAGGTCATATAACTCGTATACATAATTGATTGTAATCACAAGTTAAATCTTGTATTAACAAATTATACGTTGCCGCTTCGCTTAAATGCAAAAAGTGTTATGTAATTAGATTTTATTCATGTAACAGTACTAATAGGGTACAAGGAAGTTACTCGCGCTATCAATCAGCGTTTGCCAATGAAATATTTACTAAATATAATGAGCTTGTGAACGTAATTAATCTATAATTAGTTGCTTTATCTAAAAGGATTGGTGAAGCTTTTAGTTTTTTTTTTAATACCTACTGCAATGGCGGACGTTGAATAAATCTAAAGAAGAAGCGCAAAAACTACAAGATTTTCATAGTTTGGAATGTCGGATCGCAGGACCAAAAGGAAAACCCTCGAAAGACCAAAATATATTGCATGAAATTAGGTATATTTGGGTTTTGAACAACAGCAGATTACGCAGGTTAATTGGGTTGTAATTGTATTGTGAGAGCAGTTTTAGACAATCCTTAGGATATGGTACTGCGAACTGTATCAAATTGGGTAAAACTCATAACGGAATTGGGGTGCTAGCCCAGAACAAAAGTTTGAGTTAGTTGAGGCTCCTTTCCTGATTTTAAAATTAAATTAAATTGTTTAATCTATAAATAGGATCCTAAAGTTATTCTATTTCGTCACGTTTAAAGGTTTATTATAGTAAGATAGGAAATTTCGACATCCATCTAGAGTCGGCATTTCCGACTTATCCATTCTCTGAGAAAAAAAATAGATATTATCTCAGAGCCATTTTTTCGCCAACAATAGCAAAAAATACTTGAGTCTAGAATTCTTTAAGACCGTTCTTTAAGGTGGAAGCGACAGGGTAGTTCGCGAAATTTTCTCAGTTTTTTAGCAGTTTGCTGGTCAGTTTTAGGTTGCATGTTTAACAAAATATGATTTGCGGTCGTAATACGCATGTATTTCCAGTATTATAATGATAAAAATCATCAATACCACCCTCTAAGCTCAATGAATCCCATTGATTGACTTCTTCATGAAATAGTTTTTCAATGAGGTTAAATGAACTTGAAAGGGTTGTATTGATGATTTTATTGATTACAAGCTGTCCCACGCAACTTCGTCTGCGTCACATTTTCCCCGTTTTCGCAACATTTTTGATTGCTGCTCCGCTCCTATCCGGTCGTAGCGTGATGATATATAGCCTATGTCACTTCTAATACCTCCAAGAATATGTGTACAAAGTTTCATGGTGATCGGTTGAGAAGTTTTCGCGTGAAAGCGTAACAAACAAACTTACATTCACATTTATAATATTAGTTGGGATAACTCGATAAAGCTATATTTGCTACGGCTGCGAATCATATTTTAATCAACATATAACCTGACACACACACGCACACACACTTACCTGTGAATTGCACAAAACCTAACAAAATTTGAATTTCGCGGGCTAACCTGTCGCTTCCATTCCACCTGGCTATTCTAACTGGCTAGTATTCGACATTCTTAAAATAAAAAACAAGCCAGTACTTAACTTGTGGCACGTGCTCACTGCTCAGTACCGCCGTGGCAGCCTCTGGCACCCACGCGTGTTCCGGCAACGTGCACTTTCATTGGACGGCCCTGGTCTGCCACTGCGCAAGGTTATAACACCTCTTTGTTACCGTGGCACTCGGTGTACACCGAGTGCCACGGTAACAAAGAGGTAATGGTGAAGGTGATGTAACGAAGGGATTTTGGTTTTTGGTCGTGTAATGGTGATCTGTATGATGTTATCTTTATCGAAGAACAATCTGTATTTAAGAAAAAAAATATTTGATGTTTTTAGACTTTGGCTTCTGCAAGCTTTTCGCAGTACTCTCCTACAACATATCGGTGGGCTTCTGAGTTTTAGGTTCTTCATACCTCGTCTCCGTTGTCGTTTCTTTGATGTCGCAAATAATCAAAATGGTTCCGTTATTTTATCGTCGCAAAAAAATAACATCCTCTTTCTACAGCTGCTGTAAAAACGATACTGCGTTTAACAGTAATCCGCGGTCATATTTAAGAGTATGGTATAGATAGACCAACAAACTGAACAATTCTTCCTGGGAGCAACACCATAACCGGAAAATAATTATCTCCTGTCCTACACATTTGGGTGGAGTGAGTATGTATTAAAGTTTTATATTTGAAGTCTGTTTTATTTAATTCCCATGGTGGAAGTAGTTCGGTTTAATGGTCTGCAGCACACCCATACATAGGTATTACCACGCATTGTTCGGACCTCACGCTTTATTTCTAGGCCTGTACCAATATGCTAACCTAGACTAGACAGAGTGATAACGTTCACTATCAATAGTGAAATCTAAATAATGCGGTTTACTGCAGTATAGATAACTCGCTGATATGGGGGTTATCATTGAACGTTAATACCTTATTTACTGGATCACATCAATCAGCGCAAAGAGACCAGCTTATAATTAAATTGATTACTATAATTTATGAGCGGTATTGATCCATATCATTTTTTATATAAAATTCTAGCTGGTGCCCGCGGCTTCACCCGCGTGTAGTTTGATAATTGTCCCATGGGATCCTACTACCGGGATTAAAATTATCCTATGTGTTAATCCAGGTTATAAATTATCTGTGTTCCAAATTTCATCCAAATCCGTTCAGTAGTTTTTGCGTGAAAGAGTAACAAACATCCATCCATCCATCAATCCTCACAAACTTACGCATTTATAATATTAGTAGGATACACATTTGTCACATTCGCTCAATTGATCATATATTAAGTATTATTTTCACTTCCCGTTCGATCAGTCAGGAATTGAAACTTACGGTATGCAAGGAAATTCAGATATGTATTGAAAACTAAATATTTTGAAAGCCCATAGCCTCGGTAACGTAATCTGACCCCAGTTAACATTAATCTAGATGTCTTAGTTTCAAGCGAGAATAAACGGTGCCTTACGATCTAATCATGAAATGCTAAGATAGAAGGTCTACTTTTTCAGATATTGCTGTTTTTTCCAAGTTTATTGATAAAAATCTGCATCACCTGTTTGACCTTGTCTTCATAATTGAACGGAGGGGCTTCGTCTTCGTTGTCTATTGCTAAACATGGGCTTCCCCGAAGCATCGCCAGAACGAGTGTGTGAGAGTGCTGTACTTCTCAGATCCTGACGATTCCTGCCGTCAAATCTTGACATAATTATTTTAAACTATATGTAGCAACGGAAGTAAACCCCTTGAACCCCTGGCTTTTCTCTTCCGTATACTCATATTCTTATAATTGACAGTCGGCTTAGTTAAATGGGAACAAAAACTACATAACTGCTATTTTAGCAACGAATTTCAGGTTTTTGTCCAATTATTGAATTTGGTCCTTTTGTCCGCGTCTACTTCTTGGCGTCTGTATTCGGTCGACGCGTTGGCGATGTAACTTAATGTTATGATACTACACCTCGGAGATTGTTAGATGGACCTGGACACATAAAACAAAATCAATTGAAACACCGAGCCCTAGTACTCTAATATTAACCTGATTTATTTAATGTCTTCTTGGTAACAGATCCTCTTATATAATGAAATGAAGAGATCCTGGTTTTCCTGATACCACGCTTATTCCACATATTTCGACCTTTTCTGCATAAACCGATGATGCTACAGACAAGCTAAGCGATCAATACTAAAATATTTTCAGTCCCATCCAATTAATTTATGAACTTTACCGCTCGCAATTTTAAGGCCGTACGTGTACATTAAGCCAATATCTATAACAGTAACTTAGCTCCATGTTAATTATACAACCAATTTATTATTATGGCTTCTCAAGTTGTGCACATAAAAATATTTTACAATAATGAGCATTATATGACAATCATTATCTTAAAGCGTGTTTAATTCTAGTAGAGCCGCTGTACTCGCTGTGCCGGACTAAATACTAGTCCATTATACAGTAGCGAGCTGAGGAGCTGATCAACTCGCAAAATGAAGTGCGCTTTAATGTCATATTGCTTTTAAGAGTTTTTTTATTGCAGCTACTGGTTATTTGCAGTAGATAATGATGTACCCAGCCGGCTAGCGGATAGCTGCTCCTAAAAAGATCTAATTGCGTCCTATAGTGTCGCATCGTTTACGCGACCTTTAATTTGTTGATGCACAGGAGCCCCAGCCTTTATCCACAGTTTTTTCTCCAAACCAGTTTTCTGTCTTCTCTTAATATGTCAAAGTAACACGCTGCGAGTCATTAACTTGGTAGCGCTTCAAATAGGTTTTTCTGCGCTTTTTATTGATAGCAACGCCACTTTTTCCAGCAGCTCGCTAGTTAAAATAATTAGAGGATTCATTAACTATGAGGAAGGATGTCCATTGGAACATGTCTGCTACTAACTTTGCAACTGCTTTGTTGCTTTTCTTATCGATATTTTTTCTAATAGTCCATCGCTAATATTGTTGATTTTTTCTTACCGTCATCGCCAGGGCCTGGTTATAAAAACCAGTCCATTTTGCATCTTTATTGAAGCTTGCTTTGTTTTTCAAATTACCTTAATTATTTCTCGTCTTCACTCTCTGCTGCGGCTGCAAATGTGATATGAATAGATGAGCGCGTTGAGCCAATGTTAATGGAATTCCATTCATGGACATAACTGGTTGATGCGGCACATAAATGCTCGTCTAGTTAATTATAATGTTATCGTGCGGGGTGCGTGTGTCGCCCCCGGCGCGGTGGCGCGGTGCTGGCGGCGGCAGGGTGAGCTTGCCATCTCACGAGAACTCACAACAATGTTGAGAAACGTGACGAGCTTATGTGATCAATAGTTACTTGAAAGTCGAGAACAATGAATATGAGAGCTAGTCGCGAGAAACTATCGCGGGTCATAGCGTTTTTGCACAATATTGTGATCTCCGCGGCCGCTTGTGCGCCCCAATAAAATGCTGATTAAGATTTTCTTGACAGCAAAAACTTAATCAATTAAAAATGTCACGGTAATTTAGGTATTTAAGCTTTTTATACGTATTCCCTGAGAACAGACCGTGGCGGCATAATTTGTTTGTTATGGAAGACACTGGAAGAGATAGACAATGGAAGTCCCAGGTCTATGATGCTGACTTTAATCTGATCTCTTAGCAAGACATAAGCGCAGTTTTTCCAATTTTCCCAAATCCAGATATAAAATCCTCTTGTAAAAAAATCATTACAATGAGAAAAAAAGATTGGCTCATTCGCTATATTGTGTGCAAAAGGACCAAAAATATTTACTTCATGGCGGGGTGGGTGGATTTATGGGGGTCGTTACAAATACCAAGGCTTTAATTGGTTCAAAAATCACGCGATTTGGGAAATTTTATTGTAACGGTTATATAGAGAAAGCAATTGGCTCAAATGGTATATTTATTGTCGCTATTTATCTGGCCGGAGAATGGCGGGATGGAACGAGTTTGCGTGGTGGTAAAAACTCGGCTGGTGCCGAAGCGGGAATGTATCGGCTCCCGGCGACTCATGGAGGAATTTCATCCGGAATCTCTAATTAAAACTTTATCTAGTCCCTCTCCGGATTCGTGGAAAACGTACTCTTGAATTGCCATTTCGAACTGAGCTTACTAGTTATTAAAATATTTTAAATTAAAGGCGACATTGGTATTCCGTTCGCCTATCCAGTCTGGCTCCGTTACATTTTATTCTATTAGATTGGTTCCAGTTTAATCAACCTTGTCGTTTACCGCTGGGTATTATCAATGTCAAAATGTAATTATCGTTAAGACATTGTAAGGTTATAAACGGTTCCTATCTTAGCCGGATGAGTATTAACCCTTTACAGATGATGCAGACCGGTCTGTATCATCTGTTAAGGGTTAAAACTCTATATATGGAGGACAGCAAAAAGGTGGCTGACATTACGGTGAAGACGTTTATTAATATTTGTGTGTCAATTAACATTTTTCACAGCACTTAATTTGCGGATAACTAGAGTTGTTTAAAAGGGCTTAAGACAAATATGTTTGGGTATCATCGATGTACTATTCCCCGTATCGATGTTTGGTATGCATATACATAGAATTTGTTGACACTTGCCGAACTGTTCGTTCACTGTAGTTAATCTGTGTGAAATACATGCACCTAGGTTGCTGGTAACGTGGGAGTTTTGATTTATGGATTTAATTTCTAGCACCGATAGATAAATATCGGTTTTAATTTAGCTAATTTGTTTGGATGACGCAATCAAGTATTTTAGAATCTTTCGCTCTGATTTCTTGATAAATGAATCCAATATTTGGCAATCCTCGATAATTTCTTTGTATTTCTAAATTCTAAGTTAACAGTCTGATTTGAATGAAAGGTTGTTTTTTATGCAAATAAGCGATAATTTCCTTTAACATTGGACGATTTCTGGTATACCTCTGTTCATAAAAAGTCACGTCCAAGTTCGGTGGTAGACATATTCCGGAATGGCACGTTCAACATTTTGGCGATAACTTGGTGACTCAAAGTGCAAATTCCAGACGCGACGCGTTTCGATGACGAGTCCGTCGCATCGTGGTCATCATTCGCGACCACTCGTTTCACAAACTCCGAAATGCTAAAAATGGCATAAATAATTTATACGTGCCTTGCTCGAGCTCCGTTTTTGTCGCGGCCGACCTGTCCACTGATGCATTTATAATATAAGGGTGCTTTTTGCATCGTCCCCTGGCGGCGTTGGAATGCAACCGCTAAAATTGATCATGTTTCAAACGTGAGCTGGAGGAGTAATGCTGGTGCTGCCTGCTCACTGCGGTCAGGTTAAACTGTTGCGGTTCAGCCTATTGCATGCGCGTAATATGTATGTATTGTAACACTCGATCCGACTCGTGAAACGTGCATGTGGCATTAGCTATGCCTGCCATTACTACATACCTATTTGGATATAAAGCATGACTTTACATTGAATACATTAGTACGCTCATGATTGGCCAATATTGCTTGGCTAGTAAATATCATTATGCTAAAATCGTGGTCTGTTTCGGAGATTGTTTTTACAGTGATGGGTTCGCAAATGGATGAAAAACAACGAAGGGAACCCTTTCAGTGTTTCGTAACAATATCGTAGAGTAAATATTTTCATTATCAATTAGAATCTTGGGAGTTTTCTGTCGGGACTTTCCAAAAATGTTTCCATTATTTTTGTTTAGATTTTGAAGTTAAGTAAGGTAGTTCGTTTGTTTTCGGGAAATAAATAATAAGTAGATATTTAAGAGTGAAGGATAATTTGAGACTCTTTAAGAAAACTTGGAAGTTGGCGTTGACTAGCTGTTGTTCTATTATACTTTCATACAAACTTCAACCTACACATTTGTTTATATATATGTGCTTTTTTAGAGGCGAAGAACTTTCAATTTAAATAAAGCACAGAAAATAGTTTAATATCCATGAAATTTGGCTTTATTGGACGGATAATTTTATGCTTGAAAATGATTTTGGGCTTGAAAAACACGAAACTCCCAAGAATTGCATAAAAAATCTATCAAAGAATTTCAAGTTAATGACAGTTTCTCATTATAACAAAGTAATTGTAAGCTTACATCTGCGTTGTAGAAACGCTTTGCATTGAACTTTAATAACTGTCAAAGAAATTAAACGTCCGTCATTTGTCTTGTGTTGTGTTAATTGAATTAAAAGCATAAAACAATAATTATAGCTCTCATAATTATAGGTGACATTACAATTTAGTAATTGCAAGACATTTTTTTATCGATTTCTTGAAAATTACCTACGAATCGAATTAGTATTCTCGATATGAATCGATTTGATGACAAATTTGTCGTTGCAATTTGTTTGCCATTCCTAACATGTTTTTTTTCTCTTTTTTCGCAGTAAACAAGCAGTATTTGATGGCAAGAGGGCGATAAGAGGAGGGATACCGTTTGTATTCCGTAAGTTTTTATTAAAGTTGTTATTTTATGGATGCCTTTAATTATTAATAATAACTAGCTGGTTGGAAGCCTATTAAGTTGCCTACGACGATCGTATACAAGTTTATTGTGCTGCAGGCTTTTGTGAGAATTTTGACTTATGAGTTCTTCTTTTTACACACATTGAGTACCTATCGTAAACTGGTCCTTCGATCCGGATACTCACCTCAGTACTTGAATTTCAAAGCTTATCAAAGCTTAACGCTCGATAATATCTTTAATAGCACACTTGAGAAGCGATCCTTCATTATATATCTCAGGCAATGGGCACTGGGTAGTGGCCACCCACATATCGCCAGCTATGATTTAAATCCCATGTAATAAAGTGCGAGCCTATAACCGTCAAGGTGCAAGTCCAGAAGCTAGACTGCTACTGAGAACTCTGATTACTGCCTGTCCTTGGTATGGTCCAGTATACTCCTTTCTTTTTGGAAGGTGCTGGTCCTTTTACCCATAATACTAAAGTGAACCTTCATTGCAGCTCAATTCGGACAATGGGCCTTCGGTCCGCAGCACGGGTTCGCGCGGATAGCGCGCTGGCACGTGGAAAAGATGCCGGAGCGCCTGCCCAGTGGCGACGTGGAGGCTGTCTTCAGCCTCATGGATGATGACTTCACTCGCTCCATGTGGCATTTCCAGTTAGTATGGCTTTGTATTTTACGTTTAAGTACTAATAGGTAAAAGCATTATGATAGGTAGTAGGAGAAAGCATGATGCATTCTACGTAACTGTGTAGTATTGAACGTTTTTCGTTTTAAAATAACAATTTCGCTGTTCGCCAAGCAAAGTTAAACAATCGCTGTGAGCCATACTATGTGGGTCCCGACTACGAATATACATTTACTGAAACTAACCCACTTCACCAATTCATTTTAAAAGAGTAACCATGGAGATTCTTGCCGGTTCCCCTCCATAGGAAATGACCAACCCGAAACGTGCACCTTTTCTCGACGTTTTATAAGTGCCCATGTAAGCCTATAAAAAATAAAATATTTTGATTTTGACTACCAGTATTGGGAATTAGCTGCAGTTAAACTATTTTAATTGGTTCTCAAATTACGGTACAAGAAACGAACACACGTTTTATCTACAAAAATCGACTTCGATTTACTTATTAGCCTGAAATCATCATAAGAAGTCATCATGCTTTCAGACTTGCTTATCGCACACGAAAATTAACCCTCATATTCCCTTTTCTCCCAGGTTCAGACTGACATACAGGCTGATCCTTCGCGAGAAAGAGCTCCACTTCAACATCGGCGTCTACAACCCGAGCAAGGAGCTCACGTTCAGCTGCCAGATGCTGCTGCACACGTACTTCAAGGTGCCAGACGTTCGCCGCTGCCAGATCACTGGCATGCATGGATGCATGTTTATTGACAAGGTGAGTTATTTACGATACGAGATCGAACCCATGTAATCTGCGTTCATGAGGTTTCAGTGTTTGACACTGTATGTCACTTGACATTTATGTATGTGTATCTGTATACTCTGTATGACACTTCTACAGGCTGTCGTTTTACATCTCCGTCAAATACAAGGAGCTAATGATTCTCGACCTGAATCAATAATAAAATGAAATCGGCAAGCGTGAACTACCCGTATGAAAACGTGGCCCGTATGATCCTCGGCCTCCACCCGCGGTGTCACACAAACAAACTCAAACGTTTAGTCGATAATTTCTGATTCTCTAAACCACATTAAACAAAACGAATATGTGTGTAGCCCTATGGCACACACAGATTCGTTTAAATAAACAAGGCCTATGCTTATGATGAAGCAAAATAATCTTCGGAAACTGAGGTCTGAAGAATAAAATTTTCTTTTTATAAAAGGTGTAAATTGACTACTTACTTACGTACTTCAAACTAAGTAACCCTACGCAAAAATTATTGCTGGAAAATGTTTTTTTTTTTTTGGGGGCGACATCACGGTTTACGGTAACACTCAATGTAACGCACTCAAAACATTGTGCTGATGCATTGATGGATGCATTGAACAGTAGACGGATCATAATAATAAAAAAAAATACTGTCATATAAAGGATAGTTATAAAATTAAAAACTAGTTAGTTTTAATAAAAAAAAAACTTGTTATAAAGTTAAAACTTTGACGTCCAATATCTCAGTAACTAGAAGGTATTGTACCAGAACAAAAAACTGATCACAATGATGCGGAGACAGCAGATTGTAAGATTGTTAATAAACGCTATTATTATTATATTATTCGTAGCCATACGAATAAAATGTAGTTTCGTAAGCGTCTTAAGAGTATTAAAATCGTCGCAGCCTGCAAAGCGACGCAAACATTCTAACGCACACAAGCAGTCGAACCCAACTTTTTTGTACTGAAATTTGATGCGTCGCGGCTATAACATGCGTCAGCCTTATGACGTCAGAGCCAAAATATTGCGTAAATAAAAGGATTTAATTTAAATACCAAAAATACAAATATTTAGGTAATCATCAGTTTTGATCCATGGCAGATGGGTATTGTCTAAGCAATCATACATGTCAGTTTTAAAACTGACAACTGTGATTGACCCCCTGTGGGGTCAATGTCATTGTGGGTGTTATTTTCAAATAATTAATATTATAAACAGCTTTGTTCCGCCTTCACCTTATTTTACTAAGCCTGAGGGCCTGGAGAGCAGCGGTAGCCCAGTGGTGGCAGCCCCGACTTACGAGCAGTAAGCCATGGGTTCGAACCTAGGCAGGCGCATTATTTTGTGTAATTTATTTCATCACCGCTGCACTCAAAAACGGTGAAGAAAAACGTTGTGAGGAAACCGGCAGGTCCTAGAACTAAAAAATCGAAGACATATTAGGTGACATCTACCAACCCGCACTGGGCCCGCGTGGTGGATTACAGCCCACTCCCTCTCATAGAGAGGAGGCCTGTGTCCCAGCAGTACGAAACATTACATTAACAGCAGTGCGGAACATTAGAGGCTGATAATGATGATGATGAGGGCCTGGTTATTAATGCCGTATTCAGTCGGTGGAATTCACTGCCGGTCACCATCAGTATCTGATTAATTTAAAGTGAAAGCGCCAAGGTAGCCAAATGGTTCAAAAAAGACATTTTCGTAATGCCTCTTAAAAAAAAAAATTGCATCAGACACAGTTACGAGAGGTGCACCCACGAGAAGATGTCTCTGGGGCAAAAGACCACGTCCTTTTTTCTGTTTCTACAGATAATAATCGGTCTAATTTAGCTGTAACAATATTTTTCGAAAATGTTTTTTAAATAACTTTTTAGACTTATGTATCCTGCTTATGCGTATGAAGTTTTATTAAAATCGGTTCAGTCATTTCGGAAAAAAAGGACTTTGAAAGTTTGTATGAAATGTCGTAAGCCGTAATCGCTCTTAAGTAACGCTGAGCACTGACTGTAAACGAATTCATGGCTGAAAAGGACGCGGTGTATCATTTCAATACCTAGCCCCGAACTGATAAGTCGTATGAACTTAAGAAACATGTTGAGGCTTCCTAAAAGTTTTTTTTTAAATAAAATACATTTCAATTGTAGACGCGAGAGGGCGCCGTGTACCAGGAGACGAGAGAGGTGGTGACGATCAACGAGTGGACAGACAGGATCTATCAGAACACCATGCAGGAGCACATCATCACTAACGTCGTCAGCGGCCGCAAGATGAGGATACAGAAGTACAACTTCCCTGATACCGGTATGATTAACTCTTTGATACATGATCATTTACCTTTTCCCAAACTATGTTGGAGTCGGCTTATAGTCTAACTGGATGCAGCTGAATACTAGGATTTAACATAGACTACCTATCTGACCTCCATCCCACGTAGTACTGGGTAATACGTTACCCTTTGGTAAGACTGGTTATCAGACTTTCAGTTCACTGACTACCTGTAACGGCTGACAAAGATCTACAAATGACAGCCGGGACTAACGGCTTAGCGTGCTTTTAGAGGCACGGACTAAGGAGATCTTTGTTTCAATTGAGTGATAATTACGTAACTACGATTAAAAGGTCTTTATGAACAATAAGCACGCACATCGAGTTATATACGCAGCAAAAGATCAGCGGCTCCGCTTATCTACTGGCTAGAACGTACCTACCTATACAAAATAGAAAACATACATGTTTTGAGTCGACTCGAAATATCGATTCCACGTAGATAGATGCAGAACAGAGTTTACCAACAAGCAGAATAGAATCCGTATAAGTAGGTGTAGAAATTGCTTGTTGTTTTACAAATACTGTCCAATCAAAGAGCTAAAGGCAAAATAACAGCCTTTAGCTCTTCACGATTCTTTAGCTGCGTGTAGAATATAATACTCTACAGCCACTCTATATCTATGTTTTTAACCACGGTAGAAGATGCGTGCTATTATGACCCACAACAGCTATGCAAAGTATACAGTGTCCACCTAAAACAACGTCATGAAGTCATTTCTTCAAAATATGTAATATGTAGCTACGCACCATGGCATAATAGCTCCTTGCTAGTGGTTAGATTTGACTAAATCCTGTTTTAAACTATCACGGTTTAGAGCTCCCGATATTTCGACGCTGTTGCAAGCGCCAAGATCGCCGCATCATTCCCGCGGTCAACACGTTTACAACAGCGTCAAAATATCGGGAGCTCACATTGATATACGGAAGATATCCCGTAAATTACAGTGTAAGTGTTGTGTCTAAATCATGTTTATTCTCAACAATCAATGTCCACAGTTATCTGGAACCCCTGGGCGGAGTACGCCAAAGAGATCCCGGACTTCGGCGACGACGAGTTTCCGAACATGGTGTGCGTGGAGGCGGGTCGCGTCGCCACGCCCATCGTGCTGCTGCCCGGCACCGCCTTCGAGGCCAGCCAGATACTGCAGGTATGTACCGCGGGGTCTGGGTAACAGTACACTGCTCCTAGACCCTGTTTTAGTACCCTAGTGCCTTGTGTGCATTAAGTGCGCCTATGTACCACTATGCACTGCAACAATTACTCAAGATCGATGACGTAAACATAGAACTACATATTCAGCATATAAGTTTAGCTCTAGCATAATCATCAAGCAATCAGAGCAACGGTGGCTCAGTGGTGGCAACCCGGACTTACTAGCAGTAAGCTTGGGTTCGAACCCAGGTAGGCGCATTATTTTGTGTAATTTCATTTCATCTCCACTGCTCTCAAAACGGTGAAGAAAAACATCGTGAGGAAACCGGACTGTGTGTAGGAATGAAAATTTGAAGACATGTGACATCTACCAAACCGTACTCAGTCCGCGTGGTGGATTACAGCCCACTCCCTCTCATAGAGAGGAGGTCTGTGTCCCAGCAGTGGACACATTACAGGCTGATTTTGCTTTTCACTAAATTCAATACAAAGATATGTAGTGTAGATCATCAATTCCTAACCAGAGCAATTCTATAATATCAAATGATCTTATATCCGTTCCAGGTGATGTAAGGAGATCGGGCGACCACACACAACGCAGCCGTCCAGGAGGGAAGTCAATTGAGGTGTTAACGTCATTCCACATAGCTGACACAGTACGTAGCCGGGGGCTCTACGACGTAACTGTACCCATATCTACTCCTGTACACAATGGACGATGATGGCCCAACTTCTATGACAAATGATAGCTTTTCTCAACCAAGTCTTTTTTTGAGAATATTTCCAGACGCGGCCTCATCATCTTAGCCAAAAGAAGTCTACTGCTAGACCTAGGGCTCTCTTCTTTCAAAGTTTTGGGAAATCAGTCTCGGCGGATGCTGATGTGAAATCCAGCTTTCGACTCAGCACTGAAAGATCAAAATCAGAAAGCACGCTCGACGTCGCTTATATTTTTCGATTCGATGTGGTACTATGTCACCCATTGTGTACAGGATCCTTTAAATAATTAACCAGTAATAATAAGTGTCTCAGTAATTTTGTACTTTTGGAAATACTGTAACTTCCATATTCATCAATCATCATTGTTAGTCGTTCGAATGTCAATTTTATAATGTATCGTAGGTTTTAGAAACCTTATGACGTGCTTTTCATAAGTACTTTAATTTTCAGTATAATATTAGTTACTTATTTGAGAGATTTTGGTTAATTTTCTAATTATACAACACATTTTAGTACGAGATGATGTTCAAAATCAAATTGTGCTGCTAAGCCCCCTATTATGTTAATTAAATCATTCCGAATGTACAATTATTTTGTAGTTTCACAATAATGCTCCTATAATATTTTTACGTTATGCACAACTCTGGGTAATTTAGTTCTAAAAGTAATTTCGAATGTCTTTTATGACTTTTAAAAGCCAAATAAAAAAAACAGTTTTCAAAATCATACACGCGCGTTCATACAGCATCTGTGGTTGTTCAGTTTTCGTGTTGACACGTTTTCTGACTTATTAAATGAATCATCATCATCTGCCCAGCCTTTTCCCAAATGTGTTGGGATCGGCTTCCAGTCTAACCGGATGCAGCAGAACATCCGTATTTTCATGGAGCGCCTATCTAACGTCCGCAAACCAGATACTGGATGGTAACACACTACGACACATTGTATATACAATTCCTTAGTACAATCACAGGTGCTGTACCGAGTTGGTACAGAGCTCCACTTTTACGAAATAAGGTAACAATCGAAACGAAGTATAAAAGACATTATTTTAATAACTTTTGTTTAATGAGTTGGGGTTAAGTTTCTATTGTGTATTTAATTGCAGCTTTTAATAATTAATTGTTTTACTTTAAATCTTGCCAAATGGTGTCTAAACTTGTTCTTTTCTTTCGTTGATATTTCGGTAATCTTTATTAGAGGGTATTATGCTTTCTTCGAAATGAGGTTTATTGTTTGAAGCGCTTTGTCCATAACAGACCAATGCAATACTAAGGATCTTTTGACTCGTTTTTTCGATACACGATGAATACAATGTCGCAAATGTTTACTATCACCGCCCTTTCTGACAACTTTATTTAAGCGCCGGAAGATCCTATTTATTACTGCATTCGACATGTGTGTACTAGTTTTGTTTATCCATTACAATTTAAAAAAATCAAAAATTTGTCATCAATGTCAAAAAGGTAAACAAAAAAGTTAACAATATGTCTGCAACATCTTTTTATAGAAGCAAACGAATCCACTGCACCTCGGCTAGCAATATCTATATAATAGCAAAGCTATATGAATTATTTTGATCTATCGTGGACGCGTTGCAAAATGCATTTGGTTCTTGTAAAAAATTCGTAGACTAGAAAATCAATAAACATTGCGTTTAATTGACTAGCTTACATCTGTCTTCCGCTGTTTTTTACACTTGTTGTCATTTGTTCTGTTTGTTTTTCTATGTTTTTAGCTGTAAGGTACCTCAGTTATGCTGTAACACCCTCCTAAATCTATTTTTATTAGCCCATTTTTTATGAAACCTAAAATAAAATAAACAATGACATGATTACTTGTTTGGGAGGGGTTAAGAAACTGCAGACGTTTCATTTTGCGGTTGCTAATAAATTTGGGTGTAATTAAATAATTTAGTATACGATATAATTATTAACTGTCACATTAAAATGCCTATATTGCGGGCCGTATTACATCGATAAATAAAAAAGATATTCTCTTTCAGTTTTAAAAGTACGAATTATGAGTTACATCTTTAGCTTTTGATTTGTTTTTCAGATTTATGCAATACTGCTCAACATTCCTCTTAAGAAATACTCAGGCCACTCTAGTAACTTATTGTTGTAACGGTTAAGTAAACAGGTTAACTATTTAGTGTAATACTAATAATACATTACAATTTACAAAATCAGTTAGTTTTTTCTCTTCCTGAGACTTCAAAAACATTTCCATTCCTTATTAATACGTAGTTTCTGATTTTATTGTGTTAACTAATACTATTATGTCGAACTGGAAATTCTCAGTGTATACGCACATATTGTACAAAATATGTGATTTCTTTAAGTACATATAATTTGTACATTGTTTTTTTTTGACACTAAATATTGGAACGTTTTTGGAGGCTTTTAAAGTATACGAAGTTTAACGTAAGAATATGTACTTAGAAATAACGAGTTCCTTGTTTTGAAATACAAACGATTGGGTAGGTTTTTTGTACTAAAATAACTTTGTATTATGTCATTTTCGACATGATGTTGAAAAGGTAATTGTTATTATGTATAATAAACATTTTGTAGTGTCTTGATGCTCTCTCAACGTAGAGGTAGAATTAAGATTAAAACATCCGTTCTTTAAAGTATTTGATTCATAGTTTTAAGTCAATTTTGACTTTTTGTCCAATATTATGCCAAGCGAGTCGTAGGACTTTCGTAATATTAATATTTGTAATTTGTAAACTAACTTGATAGGTTGCTATCAATAGTGACCAGAATCAACGAAATATACAACGAAGTGTACTTCCGTAGGTGCAATAAAGTGAAGTAAAATGAAATGTGTGTTTTATTTCGTGCAACCTAGCACTACATTTTCAGAATGCTGCAATAGTTTCTCGCGGAAAGGTCCTCGCATATTACACACACTCGACGCCGACTCCACTCCGACGAGACTCATAGTAAAGCATTGAAAGTGACTTTTATTAAAGTATTCCTTACGGTAGCATTTTGAACATTACCTTGCGCATACACTAGCCATGTTGAAAATTACTACTCATACTCGACTTATGATTCTCTATGACTCGTTAGTAGATACGAGTCATAGAGAATCATACGTCGTCCATGTTGAAGGGACAGCAGTTATTAAGTTTTGTTTTTCAGGAACCCTTCGGTTTCGTAGTCGACATGAATGATACATGCATAATATTGCATTTTTTAACCTTTGGCCTACACTAGGCATTTCTCCTGTATCGTGGGTGCGTTTACCAATATTTAAACTCACATACACAAACAAGCAGACTCGGAACAACTATCTGTAGGCCAAACAAATATTTGTTCCGTGCGGGGATCGAACCTACGACACGCAGCGCAGCAGTCGATCACACAACCACTGCTCCAACCGTGTCGTCGTTTGGGACATTAGTTTGCTTGGCTGGACTCCACCAAAGTGGAGACGTGGGAAGCAGAGAGAGGAGATGCTTAGTGCTTGTCCACATACAACACGCGGGCGTGGTCACGAAATATCAAACGCAGTGCATAATATGCTGCTGTATAAGTGTTCACGTACTAAGCGCAGGCGCGGTGAAACTAGCGGGCTCGCACCCGCGCCCTTCTGTTGTATGTGAACAAGCACATAATATAAACTTGGGTGTATTTCAATATTTACTTATGACATGCCTTGTTGAGAATTCTAGCATTTCTACCGTAAGGAAAATGATGATTATTATGAGTGGAGAAGACGTAGTAGTGTTATTGCGACGGTAAGACCCATGACAAAGGAGTGGCTGGACAGACGTCATGGCGACGTTTGGCACCCCTACTTTCCGGCTGAAACAAGTGCTCTCCAGGTTGGATGCTTCGGAAAATACCTGTGCCGTATAGTTCGGGAACCGGCGCCGGCAGAACCGCTGCGGAGACTGCCCGGACGACACGACGCAGCACACTAGAGTAGTGTCCAGCCTGGGCGCGCCGTGAATTTGTCGCGGCGGTCAGTGTTGCGGATAAACTCTTGCTTCCGGTCGTATTTGAGTCACCGGGAGCGAGAGCGCGTGGAACGCTGTGCCGCCGCCTCAAAGTGGTCGCAAAAGAAGCAGCGGAAAGAGAGCGAGAGAACACAACCTGCCTCTATTCGAATCAGATGCACCGGACACCCGGGGCAAAGAGTAGAATACTGCTGGAGGGCGCTCGATGATCTGTGGCCGCCAGGTGACAGCTTGGGGGAGTCCGTTATCCGAACAATAGGCCTGGGACGGCGGATGGCTCTCATGAGGCGAAAAATCCCAAAATCTGGCCGAGGGAGCGTGTCGAACTGCGCAAGTGTATCTACCGAACCTGGCACAACGCTCACAGCTCTCGTCTCTTCTCGTCTCCGCTGTGCGCTGCCGCTAAGTGCGAAGGCTGGCCTAAACAAATATTAGATATCTCAGCTCAACTCTTTCAACTAAAGCTAAGCGGAGTACGAGAAGTGTAATAAACGATATTCTATTGGTGATTTACAATAAACTGCTCTTCACGTCTTGACTCCGCATCGTTGTAGTATGGGCCTACCGGACATTTTCGCAAAGCAAATATCTGAAAACCATTGTATAAATCAGCTGTACCATACATTTTGACCGTGTAGGAATGGCACTTTGTTATGAATCAGCTGATTTGTTTTAAATAACCGACGGTTAAATGCTGGGGCCTCTAAAATTCTGTGCTGAAATTAAGATCAATTAAAAAGCAATGGTAACTGTAACACTAAATTATATTTCATACATAATAAATTACAAATTAACTCTGTTTGGCTTCAGCACTGGTCGCTTGCTGGTCCCAAGCACCAACTTCCGTGAGTAAATCCTTCTTTGACTCAAAATACTCCTTATACCACAAGATATGGTCTTTCTTTTCCTTTGCCGTGTAGAAAGCGTTTTTGGACAATCCTACGCATACAAGCTCCATGAAATGTCTGATGGGACCCTTCTTGGGGCACCAGCCTTCAAGGTGGGAGTCGAGGAATATGTGTTCTGAGAAGTGGATGTTCTGCTCTTCTTCTAAACCTGAAACAAAGTTAATTAACTTTAGTGTTAGGACATAAATGTAATGAAATTTTAGCTTCTGTTTTAGTAGCCGGAGCCATTTCATTAATATGAAAATATCACGAAGCCGTCAACCAAGCATTCTGTACATGAAACTAAGTAACTTTACGCAAAAATTATTGCTGGGAAACGACTTTTTTTTGGGGGGTGTAAAATCATGTTTTGTGGTAGAACTCAATGTAACGCACTCAAAACATTGTGCTGATGGACGGATTGAATAGTACGGGGGTCGTGGAGGTGTTTAAAGTAAAAATCTTACATTAAAAACTTGTATTTAAAAAAATACTTGTCAAAAAGTTGGAACTTTGACCCCTAATATCTCCGTAACTAGAAGGTTCCCAGGTATGGTGTAGAACAATAAAATGATCGCAATGACAGGGAGAACCAGTGCCTTTCGGCTTCGTTAAGAGGTGTTTTACACCCTTTATAAAAATCAATGGACGTATTGATGGACATATTTTCTTATAATAAAAACCGGCCAAGTGCGAGACTTACTCGCACACATTCCAGAGTTCCCTAATGCAATGATTTAATAACAATATTTTGAACTGAACTAAACATCAAATCTTATGCAAACCAATTTTCGTTACAAAAAATTATACACTCTACAATCCTAATTTTTTTCTGAATTTTCCTCCTCTTACTTTAGAAAGTACACACACATTTTACCACTTTGGAAGTGTCTATCTTTGAAACGACTTGTGAAAACTTGTGATGACTTTGAGAAAAAATGGTTTTAGGAACCACAATGTAATTTTTAAAGACCTATCTATAGGTTATTATACCGCACGTTTATGTTTGTTGTAGTTTCAGTTCCATGTTTGGGGAACCCCTCCTTAATCTTTGTTTTTTTTTTTTATTAAAATCGTAAAGGGTTTCCCAGAATACATCTACCTACCAAGTTTCAACTGTGTAGTCCTAATAGTTTCGGAAAAAAGTGGCTGTGACATACGAACGGACAGACAGACACGACGAATCTGTAAGGTTTCCGTTTTTTGCCATTCAGCTACGAAACCCTAAAAAGGAGATAACGATAGAATAACACTTTCGCTTCTAAGTTCAAATAATTAATTTTTACTTGTATGCACTGGCCCACAAGTGCATACAAGTAAAAATTTATTATTTATTCTCGTACGAATTATTGTTCGACCCATTTGCTGGGTGCTTAACACCGAGAGTGATAATATTTCAACAAAACTCACCTTGCTCATTATTAATAGGGAACTTCCAGACCTTCCCCTGTTCAGTCCACAGCACCATCTTCTGGAAGTAGTTGACAGGCGGTTGCGAGGTAGCCAACGTCAGTTCGCGGTGTTGCAGGTGCTCCCATACGTCTAGTTTCGTGCCGTAGTTGGACTCTTTGGCTTTGAATATACCTAGCGGTTCGCCGCTGAATATGTCCACTGCTGTTACTGAGGTTGGTTGTAATTGTGAGGGTCTGTAAGAGAAATAATTTTGTATCAGAATCTTAGGAAACACGAAATTTCACGGATCAATTTTCAGGTTAAGCTGCCCTTGTCTAGGTTGGTCCATAGATGGGTGACCACCCTTTACATACTTAGTTTCCTCCGTGCTTCGAAAAGCAGCTGACTCTTTTGTCCCGGCTGCAATTGCTAGATCTTTGACAGTTGTTACAGGCAGTCAGTAGCCCGAAAGTCTTACCAAGGGGTATCATATTACCCAGTACTAACTGGGTTGTGGAGGTCAGGTAGGCAGTCGCACCATGTAAAATACTAGTGTACAGCTGCATTAGGTTGGACTGGAAGCCGATCCCAACATAGGTAACGGCTAGGCAGATAATGACTGGGTTGGGTTTATTGTAGGATTATTCAGTCTTGAATATCTTATCTATACAGCAACCAATCACTAGATGGCTATAGAAATTGGCAACAATAAAACCAGTCATATAAATTGTGCACACATGCTTCTACTTATTGCAGTGTGAAGTGTTGATGACTTTAAGACAAAAGCAACCATATTTTTCGAGTTCATTGTGTCCAGTAAGAGCAGTTTTTTGAAAGCCCCATGTGGCCTACCATGACACCTTAAAGCAGTATTGTTTTAAACTTATTGCACAGTGGGAAAGAGATGGCGCTAGACGTACTCTATAGCTGCGTCTCATTCCCACACGAGTGACATTTAAGCACAATACTGCTTTATGACGTCATGGTAGGGGGGCAGGTACCACTAGATAAACTGATTAAGGCTTGTACACAAAACTGCGATGCGACATCGCATCGTAAAAATATACGAGCTCAAACAGTACAAACAGTTACAGTTTCTTCTGCGTTGCGAATTCGCATCGCGCCGATTCGCAATTTTGTGTACAAGCCCTAAGAGGGGGCTCTAGTCGGTAATTGGAAGTATTTGATTTGATTTGGAGAAACTATTACCGTCGCGCTGCGCCTGACCAAGCCCCCGTAAAGTGCGAAAGGGACAACTGCAGCTCAGGCTTATTTTACCTACAAAAATCTTGACCAAAAGACGTTTTGTATTCCGCTATTTTCTTCTTCAAAACTAAACTGATCTAAATAATTCTTATATCAAAATTTAGAGGAAAAGTATATACAATGCTTCCATTATTTTCTTTTTTGTTAAAAACTTACTTAATTTGTCTAATAGTCGTCTGAACATGGCAGTAAAAACGGGCTTTTTTTCGAGTTTTTAGATTGTCATAATTCTAATAGTGAATATGTTTAAAAAAAAAAAGGAAATGATAGGGGCATGTATTATGCGAACTAGATTTTTTGAAAAAAAAAAAAAAATTGCTCTGGACGCATTATCCACGAAGAAAACAGCGGAATACGTTTGTATGGAGAAATACCGACTAGAGTCCCCTCTTAACATCACAATAGAAATTGATTTACTGCCTCGTTGTTTGAGTGGTCGCACGCGCAAGTGCATGAGGTCCTGGCTTCGATAACCAGGTCGAGAAAAGTGTTATTGGGTATTTCCTTCAGTAATTTCTTAGTAGCAGCTACGGGGTCTGACATTGGCCCCAGATCGAAACAAGTGGAAGTCATGGGGAGAGGCCTTTGCCCAGCAGTGGGATGACGCAGGCTGGTAGAAATGTAGGTGTGCTATTAGATACAACTCTGCATAACCCTTCTAAGATAACAGGCATGAAGTTATGTCATGTGTAGAATATAATTTGAAGGAATTAATCCATAAAAATAATAAGACTGTTTAACTTACTGTCTCCTCCTTCCCTCTCTTCCTTCTCCATCCTGCTCCCTGTCTGCCGGTCTGGCTTTCCTCTGAGAGTATCTGGTGTGCTGTGTTTCCTGCTTAGTCTTGTTGACAAGGCGCTTTACTTGCTGTCCTCTCGTCTCTGTTTTTTTCAAGTCTTCGGCCTCTTTTGTGCGGTCTATCTTCATGCCGACTAGGAGGTCACTGAAAAGTCAGTGTTCATTTGGTTATTCATACAAGATATAAGATTTTCATCATGTATTGTTATCTAGGTTAAAATATAAATATTGTGCCTATGGGTAATAATCAGAGATTGGAATAGGTGGAGCATATTTACGTAAAGTTCGAGGAAGAAAGTAACATAGAGTTGATAATACCTCATCTAAAATCCCGGAATTACAAACATGACAATTAAAACCCAAGATGATAAAAACATGAACTGGACTTTTGAGTATAGTTACTAATTATTGATTTGAAGAATCGTATTTCTATTTTTAGGATCTGTACTAAAATTGTGTTAGATTCAAATAGTTTGTTTTAAATAGGTAAATTAAAACTAAGTTGGCTTTGTTTACGTGGATAAAAGATAAATTTTAAGTTATGCCTTCACCTTTGAGACCCTTTTTATTACAATACTAGCTGTCCCCGGCATGCGTTGCAATGCACTTTTTACCTACCCTATCTACCTACCCTACCCTACCTACCCAACCCTACCTTTCTCACCTTTTAAACCTTCCCTGGACTACGACAAACATTTTAAAACCAAAATCAGCTAAATCGGCCCAGCCGTTCTCGAGTTTTAGCGAGACTAACGAACAGCAATTGATTTTTATATATACAGGGTGTAACGGAAAGGGTATATACATCCTTAAGGGACAGACCATCAAACTGAACAAGTTTCTCATCATAAAAAAATTTTTGCACCAAAAATAAATATCAGCTGCTGATAAATTTGGGTCGAATAGGTATTGCAATTTTCTATGGGGCAGCAGAATTTTTTTTTGCTGAAAAACATGTTTTATGATGAGAAACATGTTCAGATGTTTTATGATGAGAAACAGCCTCGGACACCACTGCCTGTCATGCTACCGAAGTGCGGGACGTTTTGCGCGGCACGCGAACATAATTGACATCATCCGTCGAGCTCTTGTTACCGTCGGCGTTCCAGCTATCTTAGAACCCAATGGCTTGGCACGCGACGATGGCAAAAGACCGGACGGCATGTCTTTGTTTCCTTGGAAGATGGGTAGGCCTTTAGTGTGGGACGCAACTTGCGTCGATACTCTTGCGCCATCACATCTTCCAAGCTCATCGTGCTGTACAGGCGCTGCCGCTGCGGCTGCGGAGAACCTCAAGCGGCGTAAATATAGTAAACTTTGTGGTAACTATATTTTTGAGCCGTTTGGGGTTGAAACTCTGGGGACGTGGGGTCCGAGTGCTCACAGCCTTTTCAAGGAAATATCTAAACACCTAGTTGACACTTCCCGTGACCCAAGGGCTGGGTTTTACTTTGGCCAGAGGCTAAGTATTGCCATACAACGTGGCAACGCCGCCAGTCTCTTGGGCACGTTACCAGTTGACAGCGTTGAGGAGGAGTTTTTGACGCCCTTTTATAATTTGTTGTTATTTTAGTTATCTAGTTTTAAAAATAATATTAATTTGTTAAATATAATAAATTTACCTATTAGATATCATTCTAATGTTAATATTTTTATCCACAAAAAAAAAGTTCAAATGTATTCAAAGTGCAATAAGTAATTTGCACTTTCATAAATTCCCGGATTTAGTTGTCAAGTTAATGATTTTGGGATTTTAGACAAGGTATTAACAAACAACAACAACAACAAGGTATTATTGTTATTATTAACTCTATGTTACTTCCTTCCTCGAACTTTAAGTAAATAAGCTCGACCTATTCCAATATCTGGTAAACCATTGTTACTTTAAAAATGAAATACAGGTTATTCACAGCAGATTTTCTCTCCTCTTATAGAGAAGAGGTTTGTGGCCAAATTGTGAACATATTTAACAATATTTTCATTAATAAAAAATGGTTAATTAATAAAAAATGGTTAATTAATAAAAAATGGTTAATTAATAAAAAATGATTAATTAATAAAAAATGGTTTTGCTAAACTAATAGTTTACCTGAGGGTAGTAGATGACTGGTTGATCTTGCCCAGGACTCTGGACAGCAGTTCAGCTTCAGTCTGCTTCACGTCTCCACCAAGAGCCTGTGCCACATCACCTGCTGCTTTTGTGATGCTTTCCTCTGAGAAAATATTTATTTACGGTCTTACATTTAAGCTTAGTGTTTGTGAAGGTAAAAAAAATATGTAAGTAAAGTAGTGTTATGTTGGTGTAACTTAAGATGTGTAACATAAGAGTGTTTTTGCCTTACAACATTTTATCAAATCTTTCAAGTCCTTATGAGTAAATGACTGAACCGATTTTAAAGAAACTTAATATGCATAAGCAGGATACATAGGTCTAAAAAGTTACTAAAAGACATTTTCGACTTTTACAAAGAAGAAAATTGAAAATTTCTGTTTCAATAGATAATAATTTAGCTGTAACACTATTTTTCGAAAATTGATTAGACCTATGTATCCTGCTTATGCATACGAAGTTTCATTAAAATTGGTTCAGTCATTTTGGAAAATAAGGACTTGAAAGTGTGTATGAAATGGCATAACACTCTTAAGTTACATATCTGAAGTGTCACCAAAATTACACTTCTTTACATACATACATTTTTTACATTACATTACTTTAAAAATATGATGAACCTATTTCAACCACTGCATCCTTTTTCTGCTCTCAAAATGGTGAAGGAAAACATCGTGAGGAAACCGGCCTGTGTGTAGGAATGAAAATTCGAAGACATGTGACATCTACCAACCTACACTGGGCCCGTGTGGTGGATTACAGCCCATTCCCTCTCATAGAGAGGAGGCCTGCGTCCCAGCAGTGGGAACAATATAGGCTGATGATGATGATCCTTTTTCTTAATTAACTATGTTGAGGTCTGCTAGCAACCAGTTTACCTGGTATACAGCTAAATACCAGTACTTTACATGGAGCCTATCTGATCTCCATAACCCAGTAACTAGGTTTGGAAACATTTAACATTTAGAACTGATCCAATATCAAGTGAAATAGATACTTGTTAGGTAAAACACAACTAATATGTTTTGTAGATTGAATGGTACGGGTTGATTAGATGACCAAAACTGGATTTAAATAAACAGTAGGTAAGTATGTGAACTTACCTATTTTCTCTGTTTTGACTTCAATTACATCTTCCTTCTTTTTTCTTTGTATCACTGGTGCAGTGGCGAATTTATCTTTATATTCACTCTCTTTTATTTTGGGTTCAGCCATCATCAACTTTAGAAGTTCCTGAATTTTTTCTGTTGCATTATCTGAAGACTTCTTTGGTTCTGCGGCTTTGGGCTGGGATTCAGGTAATTTCCCATCACCGTCTGTAGGCTTGTCGGATAAACATCTGACTATAAGCCGAAAATCTCGTCTAAATCGGAGCCTGAAATAAAAGGATCGGAATACGAAATGTATGAGTGATAGGTTACATACCAACTATGTGACCAGCAGTTTAGCTTATTTATAATATGGTACCTGGTCAGCATTTTTATCTAATTCAACTTTACAAATAAGTAAAATTATCAACACAAGTAATTGTAGATTTTTTGAGGTTATAAAATATTTTCGTTTCGTTCCACCTTAAATGACATTTGGAAACGTTAGGTTTTTATAATGTTGTTACTTATAACTTTGAAGTAAAACGAAACGTCTATGAAAACTTCCGCAAACTGTATGACGAGTTTTATATTTTTATAGAATCGTCGGAAAGCTCATATTTTTAAAAAATATCCTTCGCGTCTTTTATAGTTGATCCGGAAGCGCATGTGCCTCTGACTCTGGTAGCTTCTTCGCGAAAACCCTATGAACCATATGGGCCTGCCGTACTAGCCGGCTGTTCAATGTTACGATAAGAGTGGCAGTTTTGTAACACCATAAGAGTTACTACCTACCTAATGTTCAGCTGTGATCTGCACCAGGCCATTTCGATAAATCATTCGCCGATTCGCGACTTCCGTTACGATTTCGATAAAACAAGCCATATCCCGTGTGAGTAGCAACTGCAGCTTATAGCTTTTTCTAGGCATTCCTAGTTGAACTAAACCACAGTACGGGCCTCATCGTCTAAATAGCAGTAACCAGTTGGCTCTATGAATAAGTCATTTCGGTTTACTCTCACTATCAGCACGATATGTAGGGGTTACTAACCCCAGTGACAGTGTTTTCTCTTGCGCATGGTAGTAGCGTGCACCTGTCATAGAATGGGCCTATGTCCAGTAGTGTACTGACTGCAATCCACTGTCCATCATCAGCCTACTGAGGCTAACAATGATAATTATAGTAGAAATTCATTTATCTTTCTTTTATAGGATGGGAAGGTCCTAAATAATTTCACATGAACACTAGATTATTACTGGATATTGTCGAATCGTGGTAGTAACAGCCTTAATCTTCGTAAAAGAAAAAATCTCGCATATGGTGACTGGCATGCAAAAATAAAGGAGAACGGATTTCACTTGTAAGGCACATTTATTTGTGGACGGGAGTCATCTCCAATAATATTATACAAAGAAATACTGAACACGTATTCAAAATAATTTTAAGTAGACAATGAACTTAGCTGTACATTCAGAATTTCACGAAATCATACAAATTAAATTTTATTACTAAAGATATCACATTTTTCGATATATAAATGACTTATAATTAAATAACTACTCAATGTAACATATTACTCAATGTAACATATTTTATCAATTAAACACGCATTGAACGTAAAATAAAACTAAGTTTTATTTTTACGTTTTCGACTCATTTATGAATCGATGATTAATATTTCTATAAGAGTTCGTGCAGACGATCGATCTATGCAGCAACTGACTTCGTCGGTTAATTTCTTTAATCGTCAATGTAGGTAGAAGAAGTACGGGATAGACATGTTCATCTCGTACGTTTTGTAGCTACGAATTGAAGATTTGAAGAGACTCTGGTCTTCAGTACGTATTTCTATGGAAGCTCTGTATCGTTATTGTTATTTTTTTTCACCAGAAATAGATCGTGAGCACGAATTCTTACTTAGTTAAGGCTTAACATAAATGCGTGAAGTTTCCATTTTTAAAACCTACCCTGGAAATGTAATTTGCATACTGACTGGGTTTCTACAATAAGCCGAGTCTACACGAGCGAAAACGAAGTTTGAACTCGCTTTTCAAGGATATTTGAACTTCGACAGTGTTCGAATCTTCGAAATTCGATATTGAGTTTAGTAACATTTTAGGGCCCTCACTCACGGCGACTTTTTGTCGCGATGCTGACGCGCGTTTACGAAATGCGCGACTGCATCGCTACTAACGCGGGTTAGTCGCATTTGCAACGCGCTACAGAAGCGAGCAGTATCGCGACTGTATCGAAGCAAACGCGCGACAGCATCGCTACAAAAAGTCGCCGTGAGCGAGGGCCCTGAGTTCGCTCGTGTGGATTCGGCTTAAACTACACAAACAAACACGTATTCTATAAAATACAAAGCAATGCTTATGTTTTTGTCAACGATATTGGTAAACTTAATTTGTTTCTCTTTTCTACCAACACTCTTTTTATATGTATAAGAATTACTTAATGGTTTTTAAGGCACAATAAATAGGAGCTACTTTTATTTAACTGACTGTATACATTCGCTAAACATAGACTTAATATCCTTATAACAATACATGGTCATAACTAAAGTCATCTGTTGTCACAGACCAAGATCTAGGCATAAATATAGACTATGTTGAAACCACGTTTTATTATAGAGGTTTTAATTAAAAAGAGCACCTACTAAAAAGTTATGGACATGTTATAAATGCCATTCATGGCAAAGTCCTATGGTATAT